>OY728161.1:756652603-762054636 GCA_963277665.1 Viscum album
AATGAAGATATATATCGATTCCTATGTAGTTTGGTTAATAATAGAATGGGGATTACACTTGGTTAGTTGATCAAGTAGGCTAGTGTGGCTTACAAATAGTTAGAAGACCAAATAGTTAATAAGCAAATGGGGATTATACATGGCTAGAGGAATAAATATGATATAATGGTCGATGCTTAATATAAAACCATGTGAGTCATTATCGGTGTGAAAGAAAAGTGATAACAATAGACCTAACGATCCTGTCATGAATGGTGCATCCATGAGTGTTGGTAGGGGTTGGGACATAATCTAGGAGGGAAGCCCAAAGAGGGTGTCTAGATTTACAAGGAGGATATATTTATCAAACAGGGATCACCCAATCAAGGTTTATCATGGAATACAAGGAGACTTCCCAATGCACACTAAGTAGAAAAACCTAATGTGAAATGGAGAGCGAGAGAGCACTAAATCTCATCCTCCTTCGAATCCCATTGAATCATCACACATATGGTGATCATAGTTTTACATCATCTGTTGAGGATGTGGGGTTCATTGAGGTTTAACATCCTGCTACTCAGATGATGAGGATGCACTCCTCATCCCATGTAATTTCAAAATATTTGGAAATCCACACCTAAGAAAGGGAAGGCTCAGGTAATGCCTGATGAGAGTGAGGTGGAGCGGTGGTAAATTGAGGGGCCTGCATTAGTTTGGATATTCTAAGAATCAATATCAATTATTGTACCCATGTTTAGGGAATCATGTAAAGAAACACAACATGGAGAACCACTTTAGGAACCATTAAATCAATTCATATGTACCTGTAGTGAGGCACATGAGAGGGGTGCACGAAGAAGTAGGCCTCTCTAAACGGTTTTTTTTGTAAATATCTAGTTCTTCATGAAGTGGATGAATTCCTGAAGGGGGGATCCTCATCAAGAATATAAAATAGTACATCCACCAAGGGAGGATCTTTGTGGATCATAGAGACCCAGCTGAGGAATGGAGTCAAAATGTACAAGGAGGGTTCCTCGTGAAGGCTATGTAAACCGCGAAGTCCCATGTATCCAAAAGGGAATACTAACATCATGACGGCTATAGGGATTTTTAAAGGGTGTCCCAAAATGAATTAGGGGTAAATTGGAACAATGCGACTGTGGGTTCATGGTTCCTAGGTACCTTGGGTGATTCATCTTCTCGATGGTTCACATATCATAGGGAGCTTCACAAATCGAGAGATGGGTAGGAGAAAAGTTTGTGAATAGATCCTTCAGGTGGGATGTTGAACCCCAATTTTTACATGAACTAGGCATTATGATGCTCAGAGGGCTCACCATGAAGGAAATGGTGCATTGAGGTCAGAGGAGCCTATATCAAACTCATAGAGCCTTCCACAACTACTCTATGGCGGTCACGATGCTCATTAGAAAAATAAAACCAAAATTTGATTTAATATATAATTATTTTATCATTAAAAATAAATTTACAATTTTATGATGATGATTATGTTTAAATAGATAGCCTATTATTACACAACTATATGACCTAAGGGTATGTTCTATAATGGGTGTACATTTATAGGGTGGATCAACTCAAATTTATTTAATACTAGTCTCCATTTACTTGAAATTCTACCATACATGATATAATTAAAGCCCCAATTTTTGAAGCTCTACTTGTTTTTTTTCAATGGTGAATCGATATTAGGATAACACCTTCCCATGTTCAGATTTTTGGGATTTTAATGGCATCATTTTTCTCGATTCGTACATTATTTAATAATAATACATTCAATTAATTCTTAACAATACAGTTAATATAATCAAACACTAATGGTTGCATTATAACGTCTACATTACCAACCGTCAAAATTCCCAATGGTCATATAGTATAAAAATCATATTGACCATCGTTCAAGTAATAGAAATGTAACAGTCATACATAACATTCACATTTCCAGTTACATTATATTTAAATACCACTAATTATAAATATTTAATAAATAATTCCAAATGTGTTTTACAATTCCAACCATATGTACTATTATAATCCTAATTATTCATCTTCTTTTAATATTTTTCACATCTGGGTTAATCTGATATAAAGATATTGTTCCTATAGGTTTTACCATTGTGTGGTTGTTAATCAATGATTTTATATACCATTATAATTCTTAGATGTAATAATTGGTAATTTTACTAGACAAGTAATATTTTTTTTTTGTAATTTTTTGTTGTATTTCCATTGTGTAATATAATCAAAGAGTGATTTTGATGAAATATTTATTTATTAGTGAAAGATAAATTTTTTAGTTCATTTCATTTTAAAAATGATAATATCCTACTTCACATTACTGTTTTTACACTAGTTACCTATATAACTCATCTACAAAATATGAGATTCCATCATGCGTTATTATATTTTCAATACCTTCTCAACCAATTCTTCTACCAATTACTATTCAAAAAGAACATTATTTCACCATATTCATCCCCACATATTTGATACTAGAACCTCATTTTATATATTTCCTCTAAAGGATCATTTGAATAATATAATATAAAATACTTTTATAAAAATAATAATTAATGACAGATGTTAATCCCAACTTCCCTATAAACCATTTGAGTTGATAATGAGACAGAGAAGACGGAGGGAAGTAATAGAAGATTATGATTTAATGATTCACTATCATCATTATATATTTATCTTTTACCCTATAAAAATGTTCCTACATATTTATAAATAAAAATTCCATACCGAGTTCTTGATCATGTATAGAGTAGTTTTTTTCATATATTTTTAGTTTGTGTGATATATGTTCAATTACATTATCATATTTCATGAAGAAATAACCAATTACATTTAAATATTACTCACTATTAATAAAAAACTCACCATTTTCAAATGAAAATTATAACACTGTAGTACTAACCAATTTTCAGTTCAATTAATAAAAATAGTAATCAGATTCATTCATCTGGAGGGATTTTAACTCCTTTTTAAGGTAACATACTTAGTGGGAATGATGAACAGAAATGTTTTCCGAATACTATTGAGAATAACCTATTCATACATGAATAAATAAAATATAAATTACATTTGTGAAGGTTTTGGGATCATAAAAAGTACTAGTGGTGGGTGTTAAATTAAATCATTCTTTAATTTAGAGTGTCCTGAAATCCCAATAGAGGATATTTAATGATAAATTTTTATGAAATATATATTGATATAATTAAATATATTACCTCATATTAGGATCCATTCTTTAATGATGTTGTTAATATTTTCAAACCCATTATATGTTCCATTTTTAGTTGAAATGATTTAAATTTTGAATTCATTTAGAGGTGATCCACCCATGGTCCTTTGTTATATGAGAAATTCCAATAGATTTTCTTGTGCTAGTGCGGAGATACAATTGTATTTAATTTTTATTATTGATCACTAGAAAATCCATAGATATTCATGTAGTTATTCACATTCATTGGTGGAAGAGAGGAGGAATTCTAAGGAGATATAGAGATGGAGAACAAGAGATAGAGAGATATATATATATATATATAGAGTGAAAGATATAGAGGTTTGTTCTGCACAATGATTCGATATTCTCAGTTTTCAATTAGTACTACCCAATAGATATAACTCTCTATTTATATAGTTATGGATTATATAAAAATATTATTTAAATTCATAGTATACCTTATATAATATTAGAATCGTATTAAACACTATGACACATAAAAACTATTTTATTTTTAGTCTATTCCATGTCCACTAACTTTCAAAATATCAAATATTATTTTTCACACTTTTAAATTAATATTTATCACTAGATTTAGTATTAGTCCATTAATATTTTTTTTATTTTTTTTATTTCCAAAATTTAAATTTAGTTAAACATTCTATTTAATAAAAAATATATTTTTTAAAAAATACATGAATAAAACCATTCCTCAATATTAGGAGTAATATTTATTATGAAAATAAAAATAAAATACAATTTAAATGAGATCAATAAAAACACATAGTGTGTGGTAATAAAGGGTTATTTATATTTATTTAAGGAAGGCTTGAATATAGTCAAATATTATTATATATAAATGGGTCATGAGACCAATGTTAAAGATGGTAATATCTATATTTTAAAAACCACATATGATCAATATCTTTTTAATAAGAAACCTATGTCTCAATAACTCATCAAGGAAGTTTTACATCTATGTCATCAATATATATTATAGATATGTATTCCTCTAAAAATATGAAATAATCATGTCGTGATTTAATGAACTTAGAATTTAATGTGAAGGATCTATTCCCATAAAAGGGATGAGATTTAATCTTATATACAGATTGAAAGTAAACAATTATTCCTCAACATATCCATTAATAAATTGTCATTCATGAGGCATCCAACATACCCTGCATCCAACCACCATATGTCATGACATTTTTTGTCTTTAAATTTATGTGAATTAAACATGACAAGAAAAAAAAATATTAATATCATAGGGCCATTACTCGTGCTCGCATATAGGAAAATCTGGTTATACCAAAACATGTGGATTTCCAACTTGTGGGATTGTTCTCATAATCTCTCTTCATGGTCATTACTAAGTGAATACATCAAGAAAATAAGATTCATCACCTTACATGTAATAAAACAGTAAGATAAATATTATATGTTTCCTATCATATTATATTATACACATATAGAACTACGTATAATATTATCATCATATCACTTCCTGGTTCTCATCATATAGGAGAACCACATTACCTTTTCAATGTGGAAGATTAAATCATTTGTAAATAAATTAAATTCATACATAATATTTATATTTATATAAAAATGTGTGTTAGTAATAAAAAATTCATAGAATATACATTTTTTGGTCATACAATCAGTTGATACTATGATTCCAAATCCCAAAACCCCCCACCTGGTCTAGAGAAAACTATATATGACATTTATTCCTCTAGACCTCATGTGATAACAATGTGTCAAATGAGTCAAGACCTTAGTCAGTGGTTCCACCACATTGTAATATTTTTCAATGCTACTCACCACAGATTTAGCTCCCTAAAAAATATCCTTAAATATTTGATACTTCTAAAATACATTGTTCATCTGCTGATGTTAGACATGATCCATGGAAAGGGACACCACTATAGTATTATCACAATAGGTTCTTATTGGATATTTACTAAAAGTTATAATTTAAAGATCATGGATGAATTTTTTTATCCAAATATTTTCTTTATCAACCTTATAAGCCATTATATACTCGAAATATGCTTTATAATCTACACCCACAACTTTAATTGAGTTATTACAACACATAATTATTACATTTAATGTAAATATGTATCCCATTGGTGATTTCATATAGTATATGACTATTTGAAAACTAGAATATCAATATAATTTGAATTATAGTTCCCAATTTCTTCTATAGTCCATGAACATCTCCTTTGTTTGCCTCATATTTTTACATGTATTCTTTACTTCTATCCAAGACAGCTTAATATATCCATACCACACATTATATCTATGAGACATCTATCCAAGTACATATCATGGTATTCATGTACACCCCAATTTTTTATGAACATGGAATCCTATCTATCATAAATCATTACACATGTGTATTAGGATATATTTTCATGGGATGATAAATGTAATGTGACATTCTCAATAGTCCCCTCAGTGATTCATCCATACAAGACCATGTAGACATCTTATCAATATATGTACCTTGAATCAGGCTTAAAAGTGTCTTTGATCTTGCATGATAGATCATGATACCAAAAATGTATTTTTACTTTTTGAATCCATTCATGAATAAACATTTATTGAACTAGGATTTAACATTCTCTAAGACAAGTATTTCATTTCCAATAAGTAATATATCATCAACATATAATATTATGAAAATGAAAGATCTCCCACTAAACCATTTATAGTCACAAGGATCATCTTACTTCATTATCAAACCAAATTCTATTATAGCATCCTGAAATAAGATGTTCCCTAACCATGATGACTGATTTAATACATATATTAATATTTTGAAATTTTCATATCTAGTTGGAATCATTTTAGGGTCACGAATCCTTTAGGAAGTGTCATATTGAAATTTAATTATGGAATAGTGTAATGACATTTATATCTAAAATCTCATAGTAATGGATGTTTCCTTGGGAATGTAGACATTTGATTGATTTCAATGTTGAAACATCTGAAATGGTTTCATCATATTCAATGTCTGGATGTTGTTTAAACCCTTTTGAAAACAATCACTCCTAATAAGTAGTTACATGCCCATACATTCACCTTTTCATCATGATAACCTTCTTAGAACCAATGGTTTTGACATCCAAAATAGAATATACCAAATCCCAGACAATCTTTTGGTATAAAAATTAAATTTTTTAATTAATGGATTTGTTCCACTTGTAATCATATTTTGCACAAAATACTTCTTTTTTGTCTAGGTGTCATTATTAAACCACTAATAACGAGTCACCCTCCTCAATGACTAGAATAATATATTGTTCTGTTTATTTTCCCTCTCTATAACACAAACATAGTACTTGTATCTCTCAAATATCATCTTCTTATATGTGGCATTGTGAAATTTAGTAATGTGCCAACTCCTATATACCATGTGCCTCAAATTCTACTGAATCCCACACAAGTAAGTTTGACAACACTAGATTCATTCCATTCCAAAAAAAAATTTGGATACTCTATTACACTTTAGTTGGAAGATTCATTAGGATTTGTGATGATGTTTATAATGTTTATCCCCAAAAGATTAACTAAAGACTTGAAGGAATCATCATTTATGTCTCTATATCCAACAGTGTTTTTTTTCTCCTTTATACTTCACCATTACAATGAAGTGTATAAGGGGATTTGAGTAGGGATTGAATATCAGAATCCCATAAACAATAAATGAAGCCTTGATTAATATATTCCCCCCATATTATGTCCATTTTTTCGTTATCAATTTTACCAAGATATTTTTGCAACATAATTATTTTATTTCTTGAATTTATCAAAGGAATCTTTCCTAAACATCATCCCGTGGACATATTAATATATACTAAAATAATTAGTGAATATTCTGAATTATGAGTAGACACCCATTTCTTCAATATCAAATGGTCGACACACATTAGTATGCTCTAATTCATGAATCTCTTTGGGCTGTTAACCTTTTACACTAAGTATAAATTAGGCCAATGTACCTTATAAAACACGTATGGAATACCCCATGTGTTTTTAGATTAAATTAATCTTAATATCCATCATAATGTAATTTATTTCAACTCATTTCATTAACAAGACCTAGATGGTGATCCCAAATTTGGGTATATTATTAGTCATGTGAAGTAGTTTTTTTATTGATTTTCATTACTTGGTTTTCATAATATAACTCATATATAACATTCTTTAATCATTCACTAACATAAAATTTTTATATTTATAAAAGAAGAAATTATTTTTCCTAATAAAAAATATATCTTTCGTTTCATGTCTAAATAATTAAATATTGGTTTTTGTAATAAACGAATAAAAATAGAATTCCTTCATAACCATGACCAATATCATTGGAAATTGGATTATAGAGTCCTTGATAGCCGTAACATCTAGATTTACTATATTGGTTGATCATTGATTAACCTCCCCTTTGTAAAAATTTATGATTCCACTTTGTTCTTGATGTTGAGTAAATATGTGAGAACCACCAGATGTATTTATTACCCAATTTGATAAAAAAGATAAACTTCACTCATTAATAGATGAACATGATGATTCCCCATACTTCTTAGGTTGAGTTCTATTTTTATTCATGTGTCCCCTCATTACACATTTAAAACAAATAACATCATGTTCCCGTTCACTTCCCTTCATCTTTATCTTTATTGAACAGAATGAAGGATCATTGGGATAATAGCTATTTTCATTCCCTTACCATTTATTTATAAAAATTAAGGAATGATTTTCATGATCTATCTTCTTATCGTTATTGGGAAGAAGAGTGGGGATGTCATGAAGAGGAAAAACAATGATGTTAATATTAAAACTAAAAACATAACTAGATATGATATTATTTGGAAATGCAACAACGAGATCAGTGTGCACATCACCAAGGAGAATAAATATTATAAATGTGAAGATATCAATATTAAAAAGGATCTAGAAAACGTTAGGGAAAGAATGTGAATCCTTTATAAGCGTATTGTAATTGAGTTACTTTAGAAACTAAAACCTACCATGTATTTATCTGTCCAAAAAACTACCACATGGATTCTCAATCATTCTATAAGATTCTATTTTATTAATGATAGGTCATGTGTTTCGTATACCTAGGTGGTAGAATCAAGAATTAATAATTTACCATATCTGTAATATTATTTTCATAGTTTAGGAACCCTTAATCTCCCACATCCTTAGTAGACTAATCATGAAATGGTGATTCTAGTATGTATGATTTTTTTAATAACATACCGTTACCCAAATGCATCTAAAACACTCTAGGAATTTATTACATGTGAGGAGATGGTTGTTCTATAATATGGATCATAGGGATACTATGGATGAATATATGGTTATTTTATTCTACCATTATAAAATATAATATTAATAACACTTTTATTTATTATAAATTATGTGAGAAATAAAAACAAAATGCATATGAAATCAATAAAAAAATTATCAAGTCCAAATATCACTGAACATTTCACCTAGAATGTTTAGGATACATATTAAAATATTTCTAACCGCAATGAGGGTTGTACTAGCTAATAAATTTTATTTAGGGTGGAATCTATAGGAAAACAATAGACTGGTAACTCAATAATCCATTGAGTGGACTCCCCAATCCTAAAATCCTTACATAGATTTCATCAACACTTTCCTCTAAGTAACTTCATGTCACCTTGGGATAATTATCATGTTGTGTTGTGGTAATGGAAACCCATAACCATCATTATATATCCACATTACATTTAGGAGAACTAATGAGGGTTGGTCAAACACTTTGTTTTAAGGCTTTCATTCATAATAAAATAATGTAAGGGAAAGTAGGAATTAATTTTTATATGGGGCATTTTAATTTATAATGTATCAATTTTATCAAGATTTATCCTTTACATGATTTGTTAATATTATGTATACATTACATGGTAAATTAAGCATATTTGATAAATAATTTATGGCTCATCCATTTATTTAAATTCCATATTTTCACATTAATTTATTAATTTATGTGATCATAGCCTTTTATCCATAAAATAAATAATGAATAAAAATAAATAAATAAATAAATTACCTGATCATGATATTATCTATCTATTATATTATTGATTGAAAATTAAATAAATCTATAACCTCGGTGAATTAATATTTATGATAGTCATATAAAGAGTTAAAACATTTTGCATGTCCACCTTTGACTCACTTGCGTGAGAATCAGTATGGTTCTTTCATAAACCTCCTCCATTAACCTTAAAATACTCCATTAATTACATGTATTTATTAATCATACATAGGTGAGGGGAACCAAATGATAATATAAGGGGAATTACACAAATTACATTGGGAATGTAGGTCATGAAAAATATTTGAGGGAGAGATGACTCACATGAAATCAAATATAATTTTATATTAAATAATTCAACACCAATACCTTAAAAATAAATAAATGATCTATACATAGTTCTTTTTAAAGCTCATGAATGGAAAATCATGTCACGAAAATGGAAAAAATAAAATCTATTAACATTCATTTATTATTAATTATTTATTGTTAAGATAAACATGTATTAATTAATTAATTAATTAATTAATTCAATTTTATTTTAGTGGGTATGTGACACCATGAGATTTTCTGAAATATTTTTTTCTTAATTAATTTAATCTTTTTTATATTTTTCATTACATAGAACACTTAATATAGATTTTTGTTATATTCAAGAACTATGATTGTATTTCATTATATGAAACACAATGTTATGATTGTGCAACATTCAATACAATGATTAACATATGGTATATACAACACAATTTTTGTATTATGTTTCACACAACATCAAGTTTCCTATATATATTTTGTTACATGGAAGAAAAAGTTTTACAAATCTACAATATACTGTTAATATTATTTTTAAAATGATATTATAGTTAGCACCTAGATATTGGAATGGACGTTAAAATTAATGATAAATAATGTGTGATATTATTATTTAATCATGGAAATAAAACAAGTCCTTTGGTTACCAATATGTTCAAAATGATTCTATGAACTATTTAGAAATATTAAAATTCCTTTTATAAAAGAGGTGTTTCACTAAGAACAAACTCCATTTTATATCAATATATTAAAAAATCCTCTATTGTAGAATGTCTTAAAAAAATTATATATTCCATTTTAATTAAATATTTTTTGACATTCTTCCAAAACCTTTTTACACAAAAGATAACAATAAATAAAATTATTTTAATAAAAAGATGTATTTTTCTAAAAGTTAATTTCAACACCTTTTAATGATGAAACAAATTTAAATATAAAATATGAATATATTATAATATTTACATTGAAAATTTTAATTAATTTTTGAAATTTGAATATCAAAATATATTTTTTGTGAAATTTTTAATTTTCTCTAAGAAGTATACTTCTTTTCTTAATATTAAAAACAATAAATTTTAATTGAAAAATTAATTTACTTATAATTTATTTATTAAGAAAATTTTATTTTAAACATGTATTAAGATATAATTATATAAAATTTAAAGATATTATTAATATTTATGCCATTTAAATTAATTTGACTTCAAAATTGGATATAAAAACAATTCGTTCTTTTGAACATTTTTATAAAAAAACCCGTTGTTTCGTCCCATCTACGAGACTATATTTTTAAATTAATTTCTTCCACTACTATTATTAGAGTTTGAAAAAATTTATTTCAAATTTTTAGTGACAATAAATTATAATTTTTAATAATTTAAATTGAGTTTTTGAACATAAAATATTAGATAATATTACTAAAACTAATTACAGTGATTCAGGAAAGGAGAAGTTTACATAGCCATTAAACATAAACATAAGCGGAAAAATTCAATATAGACATGAAAAAAATTCATTTCATATACATATTTAGAATATATAGTCCATTATTTATAAAATGGGAAATTATTGGTGTCACATGATGTAAGGGAGACCTCTCCATATTGGTTACCTTGTTATATTTACAAGATCTCCACTCCTCATCCACTACAAAAAGGGAACTCACCCCCCACACTTCTTAATAGATCTCTAGAAACATTGATTGTCCAAACCCTTCCAATTAAGGTTTCCAAAATCCCATTATATCTTTTAATCCTCACATTGGAAATAAATAAAACCATGTTATTCATTTGGTTTTAACAAAAACGAATTACATAGAGAAGATGTAACATTCTTGAATAAGAACATTTTTTCAATCTTCATTATCAACTACAAAAATTAATATTATTTCATGTATATATTATATCATCATGATTATAAATATATTGAGTTGTTTTGATGTTAATTCTTCATCCTAAACTGAAACAAACATCCATCAAATGCGATACACAATTATCCTTTGTGTATACGGTAGAATACAACCTCGCCAACTGATGCCCTATATTATTCCATTTCAACTGTTCATGGATGTAGATAATGATCAAAATTATGTTTCTATATGATATGTTTAATATTGATTATGACTATATACTTTATTAATTATTATATAAAGAAATATTTCATGCTTTCCATTTTCTGGGAATATGAAAAATTTGTTTATGGACGTGTGGGAAACAACCTCCTTAAACTGATGACATTCATTCAAAATTTACATGAAATGTATTCATCTTGGGTTTCAAAAAATATATTATATTTATGAAATAATATTCATTCTATAATGATAATATATATATATATATATATCATTTCTATTCTTTCTTTCAAAATGAAAGAAAACATAAACAATAATCATGCATACGTATGACCTACCATCTCTATAAATGGTGTATTCCATTTAATATTTATATATTTTATAAATTATTATAAATAATTTTCTACTGAATATATATGATACATATATAATGGTTTACATTCATCGAATAAGTAAATCATGATATAAGTAAGAGGATAATTAATTAAATTTAAAAACATATAACAAAAACCAAGAGGTTATTATGTGATGTATAACATTAACATAGTATTATTTATAAAAATGTAGTGAAATTTCAAAAAAATAATATATGATATTATATTTCCCAATATTATATGTGTTTCATTTATTATAAATTTATATTTATTAAACATGGGATCTGAACATGTTCAATGAATTTCAAGACTTGAGGTACGGTTTTTGTTATCCGACTATTATTTCTGTGAGATATATACCATATTTACCACTTATTAATGTTTTGTGATGTATATACAAAACATGAATTTTTTATATTATTATTATCCATACATTAATGTGCATTTAAATATCCATTTTATGATCTCACTTTTATTGGGTTTATTGTCGAAATGTTACCAAATCGGTAAATTAGTTTTGACTCAATTTTCATTCTTTCAGAAACATTCCATGTGATACATCTATATTCTTCTACAATTGTATATACTTTCATATTACAAGATATATCATAAATATAATTATTTTATTAATATTTTAATACTCATTTATTGTTATTATTTCATGGTTATTATGATTCAATGTTAACGATGTGCTAAAACTTTGTTACTATAATATCATCATTTATCAGGATTGTATATGATTATACTTATGTTGATGAAATATTTTGATCAATATATCAAAAATTCCAACTAATTTTCTTCTGATATTATTATTCTTGATATATTTAAGTAGTGGAAACCTTTTATAAATCTTTCTAACTTATGGTAATTTAGAAAAGTTTTTTTTAATAAAATGGTACTTCATTTCTCCATTAAGTTAAAAACTAGTTTTTTAAAAACCATATTTTATAAAATTGTTTGGAAAAATGTTTTTTAAATTTTATTTTAAAATTATTTTCATGGATTATGTTCTGATGAAAATTAATGTTTTAATAAAATATTTAAAATTGTTTTCAAATAATAAATTATAAAATTCCAAGGTTTTTTCCAATTAAAAAGGTATTGAAAATGTTTTATATTATAAAACATTTTTTTTCAAAGAAGAAACAATTATTTAATCATGATATTTCAATAAATTATTTTAAAATATTACTTTATAATTTTCCATGGAAAAATGTTTTCAAAATAATTTCAATCTTCTTTTATATATTTTTAATGAAAATGATTTTCAAATTTTTTTAAATCTTAGTTTTATGAGAATTCATGGAAAATGTTTTTCAAATGGTTTTAAAGAATAATTTATATTTTTCATGGGAAACGGATTTTCAAATGTCTTTAAGATTCTATTATATTTTTTCATGTTTATATTAAAATAATTTTTTTTAAATTTTTAACACTTTAAAATGTGTTATTTAGAAATTGGAAGGGATATTTGCTTAAAAAAGTTGTTTTAAAATATAAATTAAAATTATGATCAACCTATGATGAACCTCGTTGTTGTTACTGATGCTTAGATAAGGATATGACACAATTGTTTCATTGAAATTTTTATCTTTGAATTCTTTCTGTTTTTGAAGTATGTCATTTTTGAAACACATTTCTCTATCATGAGTTATATATTAGTGAAATCTGTTGCACTTTCATGGGTTATATTAATATGAATACCACTTAATTTCATGAGTTATGGATTATTTTAATGGTTATGAAACATGCCTCATTTTTAATGGTCATGATATTTTGACATCATTGTGATTCTAGTTTCATTTCATGGGTTATGATATGACTTATTATGACATTTAAGAAATAATATAAATGATTTCATGATGATACTGGTGGGACATATATATCCTTCCAATGCATTGGGTGATGATTAATATCTCATGAGATAATGTGGTGAAACAAGTCGACAGTCTTGATAAACAATGGAAAATAAATATGTCCTGATCCAAAATGTGAAACATGTGTTTTTTATCCATAATAAGAAACAAGTATGTCCTATTCCATATTGGGAAAAAAGTGTGTTCGGATTCACATTAGGAAATAGGCATGTTCGGATCCACTATGTTTATACTCTTGGGAGCGAACATTGACAACTATTATTTTATGTTCAAACATGATTACATGTTCAAATTTTTACGCATTAACATGGTTCTGTGTCTATTATATTATGTGGGGGCCTAATTTCATGTCATTAACATAATGAGTTATCCTTTTGTACTTATATATATTCCAAACATTATAATATGATGTGTATTCTAGAATCTTGTGTATTATTCCGATGATATTATTACCTGGATCATGATATTGATTATAATATGATTTATGTCTTATTAACATCGAATAATTATTCCATGACTCCTGATTATGATTATTTTTATTTAGGGTATGATCAATTAATGTTATATTCTTGTTCGCATACCCTTATTATCTTGATTATACTGACATATCTCCTTTTATTACCCTTGTTGATCATTTTACCTCATCCTTTGTTAGGTTTCCATTACCCAAGTTATTAACAATGGTTTTAAGTTGGAGTATTAATGGGAAGATCTTTGTTGGACATGTTGGATAACTTTCTCCAATTAAGATGATATTGTGTTCATGTTTTCAGATAAACTAAACTATTATGGTTCTCAAGCATGTATTTTTTTTATTTACTAAATATACACATATTATGATGATATATATAAATATATATGTGTTAATCCAAATTCTCTATAGTTGTAATCTATGTAATCATTTAGTTAAACGTTGGAAATTAGGATGGGAACACATTACTGATATTCCTATGGATATTTATAAGGATAATTCTAGTGATGTGTATAAGGATAATATTAATGTGTCATAGATTTAATTGTAGCTATAATTATTTTGGTATCATATATGTAATTTCTCAGGATTGTGTGGTTTTATTCTAAGATAAATGTTTCTCACACTATGTTGTCTAGCCTTCATCAATTAAGGTAACTAGAAGGAACTATGATAACATTGAATGATTTTTATATGGAATGTATGGAGATTATACAAATGGATGTCCAAAGTGTCAATCCCATAACAAGAATATAGAAGGTATTATAAGTATTGATAATACAGTTAGAGATAATGATACCACAAAAAATGTGAAAGGAATGTGATATTCTAACTATACTATTTAAATTAAACATAAGAAGCATTATTATTTTGATGTTGAGGAACCTTATGACATGATTCCTATTTCATATTCTAGGAATGGTGTATTAATGAATAAGATGATTAGTCTGGAGTAATGTTTTATGAATAAATTTTTTTATTTAAATGTATTTGTTTAAGAATTCAATGATTATGATTTATGAATCAGTAATTATATAATTATTTTTTTTATATTTTTTTACGATTGATTTAATAAAATATGAGGAATTGTTCAAAGGTACTAGAATAGTGATTTGGTAGAAATTTTTTGTTCATGTGAACCACATGATTAAGGGAATGATAACCCTTAAAATTTCCATGATGTTGAGAAATTGATTTTTGGATAATGATATATAAGATATGAATAATGAAATTTGACAATATTTATTACCATGAAGTAAATGATGGATTTATTAAAAAAGTGGTTTATGTTATCATTGATGATGTTTACGTGTGTTGGGAATTATGGAATATACCCATTAAAATTAATGCATGTTTTCAGTTTGGTTTTATGGGTTTTAGGTTATTATAGTGTTTCAATAGAATAAATGATGATGGTATTCACATTTTGGGAACATAAAAAAATAATATAATCTTTATGATAAATGCGGGATTAATGTTAAGATGGTTTTTAGAAATTTATTGACCTACTATATATTATTTTGAATTTCCATCATTTAGAAGGGATATAAGGTTATGAATTTTTGGAATTCTTTATATTTAACATTGGATAATGTGTTAAAGATTAACCTACAACATCACCATATGATTGTTTATCCATATTGGACAACAACTGTTTAGTTTTAATGGAATGGTTGTTTTTTTCATTTGATCTGTTGGGTTCTTAGGACTATGGAATTCTCTAAATGTTCTTGGATTAAGTGATGAAGTGTAATTTTATCAAAGAAAAATAAATGGGTTATATTATGATTATAAATTGTATTTAAATCATATAAGTATTTATTCTTATGAAAATTATTCAATTCTAGGGAATGAATCATGAATTTAATAGTTATATTTATCTTTGATTTCAATGTTTTCACTTTCCACCTTTTTTATACTACATAAGATCTTAATTAAGAATTACATTGGGTAACTTTTATGCTTTCAACTTCCCCTTTTTAAAGGAAGTTTTAGAATTTTTTTACAAAGTGGGCTTTAATAATGAAACATTCATGAATTAAACCTTGGATAACCAAGAATAATTTTTATGGAAATTTTTATTTTTTGGGGGGTCTAATTTTACACTCCAAGATTTTATGAAATATTTTTTCACAAATTAATTTTTTATTTTTGATATTTTTTCATTTCATGAAACACAACATATATAATTATTTACATTATGTAACGACATTTTTAATTAATTATAAGAAAAACCACGTTAATAATTCACTACACAAAACACGTAGAATATATATAATTATACGCAACACATTTTCTAGATTCTGTTCTAAAAAATGTCATGTTCCCACTATTGTGTGATTTATATTTAAGGCAAGTTTTTACAAAAAATAATTTCTATTATTATTGTTATTAAAATATTATTATAGATACCACATAGCTGCTAGAATGTAAGTTAAAAATAGTATTAACTAATGTGGGAAAATATTATTCATAATAGTGTGTAAAATGATTCATTTTTTAATCAATATGTTTAGAATGGATGTAAAAAGTCTTTGAAAATAGAGAAATTCTTCTTCTAAGAAAGATATTTCTCTTTATACAAAAAACGTTTTTTCAAAACAAATTAAACAAACCACATGTTTTTTCTTTTTTGAATAAAATTTAAATATTATATATTAAATCAATTTTTTCCCTCTCATCTAGTATAAATTATATGCTTAAAATAAGAAAATAATCAATTATATGAAAAAAATTGTCTTTTTAGAAAAGGTAATTTTGCTGCCATTTAATGGCGAACCTATTTCATATCTAATTTTTGACAATAAAAAAATTATTTGAATAAAAACATAATTTTAAGAAGAATAATATAATAATATTCTTTCTGGAGAATTTATGTTAATTTTCATAGAAGTATCATTTTTGATGAATTGGGGAAAACACATAAATATAATTTAAATAATTTTTTCATATAATTAAATTATAGTATATAAATTATAATTTAAATTTATTTAAAATATATTTTTACCATATATATATAAATTAATAAAAAAATTTCATTTTAAATAATTTTATATTGAAATTGTATATAAAAAGAATTTGATCTTCTGAACAATTTTACATTAAAAATCTATTTTTCATCTTGTCTTCTGGATTAAATTTTTAAAATTAATTTCATCAATATATGTGTTTATAATTTTAGGAAATGGTTAAAATATATTTATTATTCATACATTATAATTTATAAAAATGTTAAAAAAATATTTGAAAAATAATATAAGTGATTGTTATTAAAATTAGTTAGAGTGATTAACGTAAAAATGAGATTACTTAATGGTCAACCATAATCATAAGGGGCCTAATACCCAATAAACAATTACAAAATGATTTTTTTATAAATATTTTTACCATTATATACCTTTTATATAAATTTGGATATTATTGGTTGAACATTTCATACTTGTGACCTCTAAATAGTGATTTACTAATTATATTTACATGAGTTACACTCTTCCTCCACAATAAAAGGGACCTCACCCCCATCTTCTTCAAACCTCTAAAAATATTTGACTCATCCATCCAATGAAAAAATAATCCACAAAAATACCTCCTCATCATATATGAATCACTCTTGTAAAAGAGAAAACATAGTTTTCTCATTCATGCTATCCAAAATAAATTACCTAATTAAATGGTAACTACATACAACAAACACATTTATTTGATTTACTTTATCCAAAAACTCAATTAAAATTATTTCATTTTTATATAATAACATCTATATCCTGAATATTCTAATATTTTTTTCAATGTTTTTGAAAAAAACTCGCCCACAATTCCATCAAATGGGATACAAAAATCACCATTCGTGCTTATGAAGAACTACCGCCTCATGAACTGATGTCATTCATTCTCTCATTTCCTTCATTCCATGATGGGAATAGTGAATGATTTTATGTTTTATATTATATTTATATACATATTATATTTATGGTTTATTTAAGAATTTTTATTTATTATATACCAAATACCATCATTTTTTACATTTTGTGGCAATATTATAACTTCGGTTCTAGACGTGTGGACTACTGCACCATCAATGCAATGTGATTCATACCAACATTAAATGGAATGAATTATCAATTTATGTAGTAAAATAATATGATATTTGTGAAGTAATAATTCTAATATTTGGATAATAAATAAATATATATATATATATATATTTTATTTCTTTCAAAATGATAAGATAATGAAAATAATGTACAAGCGTACGTATAGCCTACCGTATCCATGAATGGTGTATTATGTTTCATGTTTTTAAATTTTATTGATTATTATGAATAATTATATAATTAATATATATATGTTATATATTTTGTGTTTGAAATTTTTTAAATAAGTAACTCATTTTTTTATTAGGAGGATCATGAATAAAAAATCAAAACATTTATTATAAACTGATAGACTTTTACCCAAATCATATCATTAACACCGAATTATTAAGAAAAAGGTAATAAAATTTCATAAAAAAGTCATAATGGTATTATATATAAGAATATGTTTCTATGGTTTATGTATAATAAATTTATATTTTCTATTTTGGATGTTCAAACACGTACAAAAAACGTCAATTCTTGAGTTAAGGGTTTTCTCGTCTGACTTTAATTTTCATCAGATATATTCCATATTCGACACTTATTTTGGTATTGGGGTGTACATACATCTGATGAATGTATTATTTGATTATTATACATAATTTTATGTGTATATACATATAATTTTTATCATCTCTTTTTTGTGGGGTTTATGGATCAAAATTTACCTTATCTATAAATTATTTATTCTCAATTATCCTTCATTGAGAAACATGCCATGTTATGTACCTATATTCTTATATGATAGGTATATACTAACATATGAAATGTTACAAAAGGAATATTCCAATTTTCATTATATTCTATCCTTCATGTAATGTTATTATTTCTTACGGATTATGATTTAATGTTACCAAAGTGGAAGTAGTTTATTGTAATAATCTCATTAGTTTATCAAGAATGGTTGTGATAATAAATCCATTGATGAAATATTATAATCAATATCTCTAGAAATATCATTAAATTACATATACTAATATTATTTATGTTACATTAAAGTAATTTTACCATTTTTCTGCTCATTGTATCATAAGATAATTAAGAAAATATACTTATGAAAATATTTCTTTTTTTCTCTCTTCCATTAGAAATCAATTTTATTGAAAAACCTTGTTTTCTAAAAAATAATTCTTGTTTTCAAATTAAATTTTAATCCTATTTTAATGGAATAGAGATCAATAATATTTTATGGTATAAATTTTTTAAGTTTTTTTTCAATGTTTCTTTAAAAATTTCATGTTTGTTTTAAAAGAAAAATGTTGTCCAAATTTTTTATGTTTCAATAAGTAATTTTATATGTTTAAAAAGTACTCTATATAATAATTTTTTTAAATAAATTTTTAAAATATAATTTTATAATTTTTAAATAAAAAATGATTAAAAAATTCAAGATTTCGTTATTAGTTTTCTAGTAAATATTTATTTAAAATGACTATAAGATTCTTTTTTATGTTTTCTAGGATAAATCATTTCCAAATACATTCAAGATTATTTTTAAATATTCAAGGAATTAGGGTCTTAAAATATTTTCTGGATTCTATTAAAATTTTTCAAGATTATTTTAAATAAATGGGATTTCAAATGTTTTTACATTTTTGAAAGTGATATTTTGAATAAAGAAGTGATAGTTTCCAAAAGAAATGTTTTTAAAATATTTCTCAAAAGTTATTTCCATCTAATATGACATTCATTGGTGTTACTCTTACCTTACTATGAATATGATCCAAGGATTACTTAAAAATATTTCTATGAATGATTTATTTTTTTATACAATTTTTTTATAAAATACATTTATCTTACATGGGTTATATTTTTGTGATAATCGCTACTCATTTAGGGGTTATATTCTTATGATACTTGATTCTCTTCATGGATAATTACTTGATATAATGATTATGAAACCTACCTCTTTTTGTATAGGAGAAGATATGATCACAAGTTTAGCATACACAAATCATTTAATGGGTTATGATTTGATTTTTTATGATTTGTTGGAACACATATGTTTAATTTAATTATGAGTTGGGTAGGACCTATAACTCCATAAAATGCATTGTGTAATGACTTATATCTCGTGATATAATGATGTCAATCTAGTTTATGATCATGATCCATAATGGGAGATAAGAGTGTCAAGATCAAATATCAGAATCTGGAGTATCATGGTCCACATTGAGAAATACGCATGTCTTGATCCATTATTGGAACATGTTTTGTCCTTATCCACTATTGGGAAGACTTGTGTCCGTATTCAATATGTTTGTAGTTTTGTGAGTAAAACATGTATGTTATCATGTTATACATGAACCTGATTACATGATCACAATGTTATGGGTAGACAGAGTTTCATGTCTATAAGATTATGTGTGGTCCTGATTTATTATCCGTAACTTAATGAGTGAGCCTGTTTTTATATATAAATGTTCACAATACTATTAGTTAGTGTCTATTCCAAAAATATATGTCTTATTCCAATGATATTCTATCATTTCTGATGTACTATATTATCTTATGATTCATGTCTTAAAAACTACAAATATTTATTCCATTAATCAGGATTATGATCATTGATATGCAGGGTATGATCTACTAATGTTACGAAAGTGTTCTCAAACCCTTGTACTCAAGAGTTTGCTTATGTATCTCCTTAGTTTAGCCATAATAAGAATTTTATCTCACTTATTCATGTTACCTTGCCCATTTTTATGTTAAAATGTTTTATCTAGTACTACTAAAGGGGAAATATTTATTGGATGCTTTTGAAATCCTTCAATATGTTACAAAATATTGTGTTCCATGTTTTCAAAGACACTGATATATTACTATCTTCAGGCAATTATTTTATAAAATGTGATGAGTATTCATCTTAAGTGGTGTCATATTTAGGCATGTTATGCTTTAGTTGCTATATACCATTATAATTCTCCTGAAGATACCCATCATAAAATCCATCATATAAAACAAAAATATGAACCTATAATTACAAATTATAAATATAAATTAATTGGGTGTTTTATGTTCATTAAATTCATCTTTATGTTTTCAAAAAATAGCATCCAATAAATATCAGAATTTATTTATTTCACCATTTATAAATATAATATAATTTAATGATTAACATTATTAGGAAATTGAACAGCATATAATATCATGTTATATGACATGTATCTCGGTTGTTGTGTGTCTAGGGTCTATTCCGAGAGATTCATCATATTCTTAGGATGAACTACCTAGAATGTTCTTACCATCCACATATAATGTGTGAAAATTTCACTGTGTCTAATGAGCCCAGAAAAACAAGATATATTCATCTAACACAAGACTATAGAATATGTAAAATCTATTTACACACCATGTATCTTGTAGGCCATGTGTCTATATATCTTTCAGAGGAACTCAAAATATGTTTCAGACATGAATATTTATGAACTCAACATCATGAATGTTATCTATAGGTCATGTACATTATTAATAATCTATGGTGTGAGTCTCATGAGGTTTTGACCATGTATTGGACCACACAGTTTTCGAGAATTAAAATGAAAAACCATGTAGAATACACTGTGTGTATTCCATAAATGAACATTGTAATCCCTTATGCCATATTTCTTACTGGACTATTCTACACATGTTGTGAAATAAATTCACCATGTTTCATTAAATCCTATGGCATAGGGTATCCCAAGATGTGAAAATTTTCATTTCAATAGGGTACATTATGTGTTCAATGTCTATATTATTTGTAATTCCATCTTAGCGATCCATATTCCTTATCCATTCCCAATGGAATCTCCATAAATTCTTTAAATGTTCTTGGACGTAAGAAATTACAAATAAAAAATCAATACATTAAAAAACTAGGATATGATAATTAAATCAATAAGATTAATGAACCAATAAATATTTAAATGAATATTTAACCACTACTACACATATAGAACAAAAATAAAATAAATAATTATAATTTTGAAACATGGTCACTCTGAGACCACATCACGGTTTTAGGCATAGTGGAAACACATGTTGTGGGAATTAAATTTAAATTTATTTTAATTTAGAGCTTCCCCATACCCCAGAACGGGATATTTAAAATTAAATATATGATTAATTTGTTTTGACATGGGGAAACATATTTCCTATTAATTGTATCATTTCACGGATGATGATTTTTATCTCCTAAAACCCTTTTATGTTACATTTATTTCAATATATATATTCAACTGTAAAATCCCTATAACAGTGATCCACTTCTGCTCATTTGATCTCGGATCAATTCTAATGGACATCTCAGTGGTAGCATGGTGAATCAATTGACATATATTGTTCATTGTGATTTCTCTATGATCCTTTGGGAAGGATGGAGTTATTTTTATTATTCAAACAAAATGGAGAAGAAATCAGGACAGAGACAAGTCTATAGTACACAAGGATTCTTTATTCTCAAATTTTGATTAACACTATAGAATATACATAAAAAAATAGTTATAAATATAGGGTTAATATTTAAACAATATTTAACTATTTAATATCCCTCAAATAATACTAAAATATTTATTAATCCCCAAGACAAAAAATAATAATATCCTAGTTATTTTTTATTGTGTTCATGATAAATTCATCAAAAAGAAATATTACTTTTCAAGAATATAAATTAATATTTTTCATCAATGTGTTCATATTTAATTCAAACTACTTGAATACTAGAATAAATATTTAATTAAATATTTTATTCTTCCAAAAGTATTTGTAATCAATAAAATATGAATGAAATTATTCTTCGGTATTTAGAATAATATTTATTTTGGTTATTAAATTAATATATAATTTAATAGAAATCAGTAGAAAAACCTAGTATGGGACCCTATGTGATGTTTTCTCATTTGTATTGGGCTGGTTTTCCTAAATTCAATGATCAGTATCTAGAAAATTTTCAACTCAACCAGAAGAAGTATATTAATTTCACAACATTGACAACCACACGTGGACAATAACTATGTAAGAAAATATCATTCTCTATAAATATTATCATGTAGATTTTATATTTTTGTCACCATTCAATAAGCGATATAACTCTCCCATTAACAACATGGAATAAAATATTCATTACACCATGGCTAGGGAATTTAATATGACAGTTCAATACAATGAAAGGGTCATAATATAAACATCCATAAATATGGATGAGGAAAATCAAACATGGATTTTTTTATTAATAATTTTTTATTCATGATGCACCAACCACACAAAACCTCCCTCCAAAATCAGTCATGATGGTTTTGTTTAGAAAATCTATGTTTCTGACTCATGATACGCATCACATATAATCATAATTTCTATGAACTATTATACCTGATCTAAAATAGGAATAATTAATGATAGAAAAAATTTCAAAATTCATAGCGGTTGATTGTTCTCATAATCTATATTCATAGATAATCCAAAGTGAAAACATCATGAGAATAAGCCTCTTCCACTTATAATCACTCCTTTATAACAGTCTACATGCTATGTGACCTATCATAGTACATTATCAAACCATATAACTATATTTTATAATATCATCATTGAACATGATGGTTGTCATCATTGCGGGGAACATTTATGACCACATCAATGTGGAAGATAACCTAGGACACTATTACATTATAGAAATTCATAACAGTGAACAATATGTGATATTATTTTTTATTAAATTTAAATTAATAGAATATAAAAAATATTATATTTTTCAAGGACACCAACTCCAAAAAATCATATGTCATGGCCACATACACTACATTAGTTTTATCTTTACCAGTCGTTATGCCATCATTCGGAAAAAAATATTCTAAGAGAATGAAATTTTTTATAACCAAATGGCACATTTACTGAATTTACAAAAAAAATATTTTCATTTAATGTCTAGAAAAAAATTTATATGTGTTTCTAAAGTCAACATAAAATATAGAATAATAGAAAATTTCATCAATTAATATTATGATAAATTTATCCAATTCATCATGGAAACTTCAATTCACAAGATCTATAAATATTTTAGGTGAATTATTCAAGACTAATGTCATAACAAAAAACTCACAGTTCAACTAGTTATTATATATCATCATCCTCATAGTTTCTTCCTCTCTCAGCATGAGTTGGTGTTATCTAGACCAGAAATAAATCATTGAGACATTTTGTGATATTTAATTGTATTAAAAAAAGAAATTTGTATAAGGAAACATAAATATTTTATTAATAGTAATGTTATTGACTGTTCTACTATGAATTAAAAAACTCATGGAACCATCCATATTAAAAAAATAGAAGATCCCTAATGAGAAGTACTATGATGAATAATACTCATTTCAAGAAACTCTTAAAACTTATTTTGAAATTCCAATAACTATAATATGTCTAGTCGATATGGTGGGTTGAAAATTGTTATAGATTCAAGAACTATGTTAATAGTTATTTCAACCTCATACTACAAAAAATGAGATAATCAGTAAATACATTAATATATTTATTTACTACTACCACATCATTACTACGAAAAATTCACTATTTTCAACAAAATGAGCTATATAACTTGCACTGTCATCATTAAGATACTACATAGATTCATGATAGGTTATCATATCTGTGAACTCAATCGTATATAAAAATTCGAATTACCAAAAGAAATTGAATAAAACTTCCTTAACTCTTTACTATTTGTTTTCATAGTAAACTTAATACTAATCCATAGACAGAATAACATCAAACTAAACTATGGTCAAGAAAAAAATAATTTTTGGAAAAAATGATGCAAATATAATCCTAAGAATATTCTTATAAATCATTTATTATTTATTACATACACAATATGTTTTTTTATTAAAGGCTATCTCACCATTTCTTAAGGTAATATTTCAAATTTACAAGTAAATTAATAAATGATAATAGAATTTGTAGACATCAAATACAACATTCATTTAGCATAATTTTAGTAAATATGTAATATAACCACACAATTTCATTTGATAGCCCCTCATTTTTTGAGGTACATCTGACTGTATTTTCCCCACCCTTCTTCATATGGTCTCCAGGACTCCCATGAATTCATGCATTTCTTCCGAAATATGTCTGATTAATAGTCAATATCATTTCACTAATAACATCTAACTACCTATATTTTATACATGTCCTAACCATTAACATGGTTTTTTATTTTTAATATGGAGCCAATTATCATTCCATACATCAATGATAACACTTTTAAAATTTTGAAATACACCCAGTAGGATTCTTCTTACTACACTTATCATAAGAAGAAGCCTTATACCTCATTCCATCTGATATATTCTACAGCTACAATCACATTGTTT
Organism: Viscum album; assembly: GCA_963277665.1. Lineage (NCBI taxonomy): Eukaryota > Viridiplantae > Streptophyta > Magnoliopsida > Santalales > Viscaceae > Viscum > Viscum album. The sequence continues at coordinate 756,678,509 of OY728161.1, forward strand.
TACCTAGACATGTATTTATCTTTTGTAATGTAAAAAAAACACCACATTTTCCTTCTCATCTAAGATAACCATGATCTTTATTACAAACTAAAACCTGATTTATAACAACAATGTACAGTTAAGAAAAATATGAGGATCGAGATTCCTAGTATCTTGGGAAATTCGGAACATTACACAACAAATATGAACATAAAATACTCATCGTTATTGAAAAAACCTTTTATATGACCACACATATTCCTTCATAATTATCATTGCATGGGATAACCTGAGGGAATTCATAAGAAAAGGGTGAGATATAAATCCAAGTAAGGGAGTAAGTAAGTCATAACATGAATATTATATTAAATTTTTGTAAATAGGCATTTCAATAGAGAAGAAGTGAAACATGAACATAATGGCATGATATAGCATGATTATCATAACCTGGAAATGTGGAAACTACATTTATCATGATATTATCATGATCCAAGGCTCCTTTCACATGAAGAATGAGAAAAAATACATTGAAAATTAATTATCATGATTAAAACCTCATTAAACATGGAATACAATGATACAATTCTTTACCCAATGCGTTGGAGCACAATCGGGGATCACCCTTTATAAACATTTCATTTCATGCATAGATGTGCCACATGGATCATACAACATGAATCCTTTAAATGTAATAATTTATTCCATGAATAAGAGACATGTAATGCATAAATATAATTCCACAATAATTTTTTACAGGTGAATAATAGTGAATACCCATGATATATAAATGGATATGGAATCCACTTACATGATGATTTTGGAATGGGGAATATTTGTGTAACTTCTGCATCATAACGACGTCAAATTGAAATAAAAAAAATGGGTTGATGAAAGGGAAAAAGATCACTAATAATTTTTACATGATATTAAATGTAAGTTTTTCATGTTAAATAATATAACAACATATTTAATTGAATTTATATTCGTAATAAATAAGAATTCCATGAATTTAAATGAGAAGAGGGAAATTCCTTACGACATTTGTGCATGGTAACGGTTGTACATGGGAGGAATTAATGAGAGAGAAATAGGTATCTCATCATTCAAACATAAATACGGATGTATGGGGGAGGTGAAAAATCATACCCCAAATATTTTAATTAAAAATAAAATCATATAACAACATAATTAAATTTGGAAAAAAATGAGAAAGGAAGAAATACCTTACTTGGAAGTGTGATCCCAACAGCTTGGGAGAGGCTCGAGAGAGTCTTCTAGAGAGATTGGGGTGCCTTTGGAGGATTCTTGATAGATGAGGGAAGAGTTTCTTCAAGCACCAAATGCTTTGAGTGATGAGGAATGGGAGATTAACTGATTTTATAAAGAAAGGATAGGGATTTATTTATTATTGTCGTTATGGACACGACACATTAAACTAATCAAAACCACCACCCATCAAAAGGTTTTTGCTCATGTTTTGTTCCATATTTTAGTGGAAAACATTATATTATATGAAAAACTACGGAACATATTATAATTTTAGGAATCATTATGTGTAAGTGAGTCACACTCTAGAGAAAATCATTTTAAAAAGATAAATTATTTTATAAGTCTTGGAGGGTCCACTATGAAACCACGAAATTAATCAAAAAATTATAAAATCACATTATATTAATTTGAGAACATATATTGGACGAATATCCTTTTAATATTATTTTTATAAATCACAATTGGGTAATTATGATGTCATAAAATACATTATATATTTAAACAATATTTAAATTTAACCCAAAAATTTGACTGTCTTAGAAAATTTTGAAAAAATCACTGTTATACAATTTTAACATCCTAAATCCAAAAATGATATTCATTTTACATAAATAATTATCAATATATGGGGTTTTTTCTTTTTAAATGAAACCATATATTTATTGAAAATTAATGGGTTTTGAAAAAAAAACATATTTCAAACCACAAAAAAAATTAGCATTGTATTTATAATGAAAAATACGATCATTTATAATTAATAAAAAAATTAGTAAAAATATACAATTTAAATATATTTAATTAAAAAATAAATTATATCGTCAAAATTGATTTCATAATTTCTAATTAACTAAATATACTATTTATGAATTTAAAACCATTTACAACAAAACAATAATAAAATGAATGTATATTCATTATTCAAAAATAAATCTCATAATCATTGTTCAATTGTATTGTTACATAACCCCTTATAACAACTTTATAAGAACAAAGGTTATAGAGTTCTATGGTTACAATATCATGGGGTAGCTTGGATAACATCACTCGGATGGTAATCTAAATTAACATCCACTTCTCTTATATGAATTTGTATTCGTGCCTAACGTGTTAAATCTTGGCTTGGTCTTGGTCTAGGGAAAATTCCAGTAACACTACTTCAATTCCGAGCTCCAAAAAATGGGCTTTGTATGGAGAAATTCTACTGGATGAGACCATCGCTTCCTTTGTCTGAGTAAATTTTAATTGTTAAATCCCTATATTCACACTAATCATGTGATCACTATTCAATAGCTATATTGGAAATAGTAACAATTCATGACATTATTTTAAAATCCAAATTCATAAACCTAGGAAGTGCATTTGTTTTATATATCCATTTTACACAATAAGACATTTAATTCGATCAAGATGAATTTTCATTAATAAATTTTTGGGTCCTTACATTCTTCCCCTCTTAAGAAATTTCATCCTAGAAATTTCATTTTCCCAAACTAAAAAAATGGCGGTAATTATGCTTCATCACATTATCTGATTCAAACGTTTCTTCATCAAACATGTGGTTTTGCCAAAACACAATGATGAGCTACATTGTCTTATTTTATTGAAATTTTTCCCTACAATCTAAGATATTCACCGGCTTCTATTCATAGTATAGGACATTATCTACCGGTACCACCTCTTTATTGAGTACATCTGATGTGTCAGGTATGTACTACCTCAATAGTGATACATGGAATACATCATGTACATGAGGTAGGCTTGGTGGGAGTGCTAGTTGATTGGCCACTGCTCCAATTCAATAAAGGATCTCATAAAGGATGATGTACCATAGAATATGATTTACCATCTTCTTTAATCTCATAACTCTCATCCTTAGTGACATACGGAGGAATACCATTTCTCCAACATCAAAATCTAGGACTTATCGATGATTATATGAATAGATTTTATTGACTATGATCATCTTTAATGTGTTGGTGGATGGTCATAACCTTCTCCACCATTTCCTTGATCATTTATGGTCCAATGATTTTTTCCTCCCCAACTTCATCCCAACATGTGGGTGTTTTGTACCTCTTCCCATATAGACCTTCAAAAGGATCCATTTCAATGATTGAGTGGAAACTGTTATTGTCAGAGAACAAAAACAACAGAGGATGTTGATACCATTATCCTTTGAAGACCATTGAACATACTCTCAATAGGTCCTCAAGTGTTTGGATAGTCTTTTCTGTTTGGCCATGAGTTTAAGGGTGATAATCTGTTCTGATGTTCAGCTCAATATTTAGAGCGTGATGGAGACTCTTCTAGAACATATAGGTGAATATGGTATCTCAATAATATACAATATATTTTGGTACTGATTTCATCAATACCACTTCATTGATGTATACTCAGGCCCGTTGATCCAATGAGAGATCCTCTTGAATAGTAATTAAGTGTGTAGTCTTTGTAAAATGATCAATAAAAACACAGATAACATTTTTTTCATTGGATTTCTTTGGATGTCTAGTGACAATATCTATGGTGATGTTCTACCATTTCCATGTTAGTATGGTTAATGGTTTCATCATCCTCCTAGACTTCTTCCTATCAAAATTCACTTGTTAATATACCAAGAACTATGATGTGGACATAGCATTCTCATTTATTATCTCCCAAAACAAATCTCTCTGATATCTCAATACATCTTTGTGTTTCCTAGGTGAATTGAAATATTAGAACTATTTGAATCATCCAAAAGTTCATTGTTTCTCTATGGATTTGATGGAAAAAATAGCCTTAACATAAATATCACAGTTTTATCTTCATTATCATTCAACTCCAATTATTTCCCTTTTCTGATAGTTTCAACCAACTTCTAAATTCTCACATAATCCTTTTGAGCATCCTGTAACATTTTAAAAAGAGATATTTGAGAAATAATTTGTGAATGGATTTATGTTGTTCCATTATTTGTGATTCCCATGTCTATATTCATCCAATCTAAGAATATTAGATTCTTTTCAATTCTCATCAATGATATAATTGTTGTGTCCTTTCTACTTAGAGCATCTTCCACATTGTTCGCTTTTAAATGGTGGTAATGGATTGATTAGTCATAGTATTCAATCATCTTTAACCATCTTCATTGAAACATATTCCACTCTTTTTCTATGAACATATACTTGAGGGTTTTTTGATCCTTATATATTTCACACTTTTCAGAAAAGTGGTAAAATCACCAATTTTAAAAAAAAATATTACTGAAACCAACTACATGTCAATTATTGAATAGTGTTTCTCATGAAAATTCATTTGACATGAAGCATAGTTCATGAATTTTTAATTTTTCATCAACACACAACCTATTCCTTTCTTTGAAACATCACTAAATACCACGAAAAGTTCTCCTCTTGTGGTTAGTGTGAGCACAGGTGTAGTGATAAGCCTCCTTTTTAACTCCATGATGATATATTCGTATTCGTCACTCCATGAAAACATGACTCCCATCTTGGTTATCTCGTTAATAGGATTGGAATATCGTGATAAATGTCTCACAAATTAGAAATAATATACAACTAACATAAGGTTTTTACTGATATATGTCACCGATGATAGACTCATCCACCCCTAAAATGATGTTTTCATGGAGGGATCCACATATATCCCATTGATTATGATGATATGACCCACTAATGATACTTCCTTAAACCAGAACACACACATATCATACTTTGGATAGATATTATCCTTTCCTAAGGTATCTAGTAAAATTCGTAGAAGCATCTCATGCTCTTCCATTGTTTTTTAGTATATTCGAATATTGTCTATAAATACTGCCACCAATTTCTCATGGTAATATCTATAGACTATATTCATCATGTACATTAAGATTTATGGTGCATTAGTATGTGTGAATGGACATACTACGAATTCATAGTGACTGTACCTTGTACGAAAAGAAGTCTTGGGGATATCCTCCTTCTTCACCCTTACTTGGTAATATCTAGACTATAGAGCCACATTGGATAAGTATTGTCCTCAATTTTTTTGATAAAAAATCCATAAATTCATGGAAGATGATACATGTTCTTTATCATGATTTTTTGGATCTCATAATGATCAATTAAAAGGTTCATTTACCAATCATTCTTCATGATGAAGATACTGGTGAACCCCATGGTAATGCACAGGGGTGTATGAACTTGTTATCTAGATTCTTCTATAGTTTTTTCTTTAGCTCCGCAAGTTACAAAATATCCATTCTATATAGTGTATTGTATATTAGAAATACCCAAGGTATAAGATAAATCTATAACTAACATATCTTCTTAAAAAACAGCATAGAATTCCTCAGGAAACACTTCAGCTAATTCCCTAAAAATAAGCATGTCTTCAAGGATGGTTGCATCCTTAGACTGAACCTTTTGATAATGATACATGTTTTGATAGTGCATTAATATCCATGCATGAGATCATGGAGAAATTGATGATTCATCCCCTTCCATGAAATTGTACATAATCGGGGATCAATTCGCCATATGAATGTGATTTCTCTCTCTGGACAATTTATGTTTGATCTATATAGATAAATCCGATCTATGCCATGAATTTAATGAAATTACACTAGAGGGAGTATGAAGCGGTTTTCTAGGATTTTAAAACCACAAATTATGATAGGCGAGGAGTAATATTCGTGGGATGCAATGATTTCCCCATTTTCAATTCTCACTGATATATTTATATCTGTGATTTGTGGTGGTGTTAGGATTGTTCAACTAGACATTCTGGATATAAAATAATGCATAGAACCAGAATCAAAAAGTAAATTCACTCTTCAAGAATGAATAACTAGTGTACCTATCACCACTATATTGTGGGGGTTTGCATTGATAGTAGTTATTGAATAATCTCACCCTTCCTACCGTATATGTTGATGGTTTCCATTAAAAAACCTTGTCTTAGGGAATTGGATTGCAAAGTGTCATGGATCATGGAAGATAAAGAATATAACATTGTCTTGAGGGTTGAAAAGAGTGTTACTCTACTCTATCGCAACAAAAGATTTTTATTATTAGCAGTCAATGGCTATATTCCCATCTATTCCACACCTAATGAATTTCCTCATCCCCTTAGGGAAATTTCTACAATGCTTCATTCTACAATGTTGTCATGTGTGGTGCTGGAATATCATAGCACCGTTGGATTTAACCATCAGACTGTACAAATTAAATCCCACCATACAATTATTATCTTCATGATACCATTGAGAATATTTAATCTTCATTTCAAAATTGAGGTCACAAAGGCCAATTTCTTTAGTTAAATTGACGTCATAAATCGCTAGGTTTTTCTGTAGCCTAGGTTTCTTTCCACCAGAGAAGTGGGCAACCATGAATTTGGGCGTAATAACAATGGAGGAGGCCTATCGAGAAAGTCTTGAGAATGTTTCCTCACACACTCTGATGGATTCATCTTCTTTATACATGATGTCATAGAAGTCCCTTTTCATCATTAGTGGGTGGGTGTGAGGAATATATTTATCGAAAAACATTTTCTGGGAAACCTTAAATTCCAACGTATCGAGATCTTCATCAGGATTCGTATTTTTTATCATTGTCCACCATTGATCAGATTCACCCTCCATATGATTAGAATGTTGAAGAACATTCTATTGTTCCAAAAAGATATGGATGGAGAATATCTTTTTAGTGGATTTGATCAATATTTCAGGGATTGACGGATCAGATGATTCATTAAATGTAGGTGGCATTTGTCTCATAATGCACTTGATTGTTGCATGTTATTTCAGGGGTGGTGGGGTGGGGGTGAGGGGATGATCCTTCATATTGAACCATGTTTCAATTCAATACATGATCCAACTTAGATAGAATCATGAAAAAGTATTTTATTCTCACTCTTATCGAATTCAACATCATATTAGAATAGTCATCCAAGTGATCTTCACATCTGTGGTTAGTCCATATACTCTTATTACCAGCCATTAGCTGGAATAAAAATAATTTTATGGGTAACACATAAAGTGGAATCCATTTAAAATAAGTGATAAAGTATGACATAAATTAACTACCTTAACTTCTGAATTTATAGGCTTCAATCTACATTATCCATGATCCACTTCTAAATATATATTATTAGGGGAATATAATTATTTCCTCAATAATGGTTCATAATATTCTTATGAATTTATAAAGTCATATCCCTCATGAGTTTCGTAAGCATGAGTGATTTAAGGACCATTTTCATGCACCAGTTTCCATGCATGTCTAGTTGAAAGTGGTGTTTTGTTGGTTTTACCCCTAGATACTTCTGGGCCAGAGCTTCCTTTAAATGTTCGTATCCAAACATGGATGTATTTTCAGGATAAACCAGCTACTCTATACTCACAAAAATTTAGGTTATTTTTATTATACATATTATTATCGCAAAGCCTCTCACTAGGATTTTCTAATCATAATCTAAAAAATAACTAAACATATCATCTGATACCAACTATATCAACCTATCTCTTTAATACAAACTTAAACATGATTTATTACATAAAATTACACTTAAGATAACACTGAGGATAAAAGTTCTACTTTCTTGTGAAATTAGGAAAATTACATCACAACATAGAACATAAAACACAACATCTTTATTGGAAAATTCTTTAACATTACAACAACATTCCTTCATACATAGTATTGCATTGGATAATCTGAGGCCATGCTTAAGAAAAGGGTGAGCTATAAATATGAATAAGGGATTAAAAAATGAATAACAAGAAGGATATTGTACATTTCAGGAAATAGGAAAATCAATGGATTACAATAGAATCATCAACACAATTTCATTATATATCATGATTATCATATCATGGAAATGTGGAAACAAAAATTAACATGATATTAACATTTGTGAAGCCTTATTGCGCATGGAGCATGCACAAACCCTCATTTCACATTAATTAGCATGATTAAACCCTTATTTCATATGAATTAGTATGATTAAACTCTCATTAAACATGTATTATCATGACACTATTTTTTACCCAATGCATTGGAGTGCTTCCAAGGTGAACCCTTTATAAAAATTTTATTTTATGGATTAGTGTACCACATGGATCATACAATATGAATTCATTAAACATCATAATTTATTCAATGAACATGAGTCATAGAATACATAAATGTAAGTCATAAATCAACATGAACATGAGCATAAAGTTTAATAACCTTGATAGATAAATGGGTATGGAATTTACTTACACAATGATTTTATGATGGAAAATTTTGGTGGAATGTCAAATGACTAACGACGTCAAATACAAATCACAAAATGGTTTAATGAGAGAGAAATAAGTATATCATAATTTATTCATGAAATGGATAATAATTTGTACATGTAACATAATATACCAACATATGTAATCTAATTTAGATATATAATATAAAATAATAGCTTGAATATAAATGAGAAGAGAGAAATTACTTAGAGAATTTCGGCATGGAAGATGGTGTATATATGAGGCATTAATGATAGATAATGAGGTATATATTAATTAAAAAATAAGGATGGATGTATAGGAGAGGTGAAAATCATATACCAACATTTTTATGTGAAAATAAAAGGGTACAGCATCATAATGAATTTTGGAAAAAAGTAGAATGGAAGAAATCCATTACTTAGAAGTGTGAACCCAAAGGCATAAGAGAGGCTTGAGAGATGTTTATAGAAAGATTGGGGGGTGGGAGGATTATATAGAGAGAAGGAATGAGTTATGTCAAGCTCCATATGGTTGTAGTTAAGTGGAATGGGAGATAGAGTGGGTTTATATAGAAAAGGAGACGGAATACATTATTATTTTGGTTTTGGAGACAACATATTAAACCAATCAAAACTACGAAGCATCCCATGTTTTTAACCAATGTGGAGTGGAAAAAATTATTTTATAAGGCCAATGGATTATTTTATTAAAAAACTAGGCATTCGTATATGTTGGTGATTGACACTCCCAATATATTCATTTTAAAATGTTAAAATATTTTACATGTCTTGGAGGGTCATCTATGGAAAAAAAATTGATCAATGAAATCTAAAATCACATTATTTTAAAGGTAAAACAAATATTGGGCGAATATTCATTTTATTGTATTTTATTACATAACTATTGTGTCATTTGGATGTCATAAAACAAATTATATATTTAAATAGTATTTAATTTTTACCCAAAAATTCTATGGTCTATGAAAATTATGAAACAATCATGGTTAGACAATATTAATGCCCTAAAAATAAAAATGATATTCATTTTATCTAAATAATTTTATAAATATGTTACTTTTTAATTTAAAAAAAATACAACATTTATACGAAATTCATGGTTTTTGACAAAAACATCTTTCAACCCATAATAAAAATTATCATGGTATTAATAAAAAATCATTTGATCATTTATATTTAGTAAAAAATAATTTAGTAAAAATAACATAATAAAATATTATTTAATTCTAAAATTCACTAATTAATAAATGTATATTTCTTAATTCAATGTTAATTAAAAATAATATCTGTGTATTAAAACACATTAACAAAGTATAAATAGTAATATAAATGTATATAATTTTACAAAAATAAATGACATAATCATAGAGCAGTGATATTGTTACGTAACACCTTATAACATCTGCATAGGACCTAAGTGTAAGGTGTGTGATGGGGACATGCTCTTTGGTGGCACAGATAGCATTGCTCAGGTGGTAATCTCTAATAAATCCCCTTCTCCCTTATGCGGTTCCATTAAAGCATAACATATCGAATCTCGGCTTGGCCATGGTCAAGAGAGAAGATCAGTGATGCAACCTCCTTTCCGAGCTCTAACAAATGGGTTTCGTATAGAGCAATTATACTAGATTTGGTCGTCGCATCCTCGGTTTGAGTAAATTAGATTTGTTAAAGACCTATATTTAAACTAATCATGTTATCATTGTTCAACAACTATATAGTAAAAGGTATAAATTATTAATGGTATTTTAAAATAAAAAAGATTAATACCAAGTAAGTTCTTAAGTTTTATATATACATTTTATATATCAATACATATAATTAGATTAAGAGGAATGATCATTAATAAATTTTTGGGTCATTACATTATCACATTTTAAAAAAATAATATATATTATTAATCCAAATTTTTTCAATGTTCATTAAAAACATGGATTATATTTTGAGTAAGACCTATCAATATTACTATCATGGTCCAGAATGAAATTTTTATATACCGAGCAATTCAAAAAAATTATCTTTATAGGTGAAAACTGAGTCCTCAGTTTTATTCAGTTCCAAAACATTCATTTCCATCCTAAGTCAAATATCCATTGAAAAATACATTTCCCAGAAAATATCATAATATAATATCCATGTCATGTAATAAATCTCATATTTATTTCTTATTATTCTTAGTAAGAAACATCAGCTGATCGAAATATTCTAAAAATGTTAAATAAAAGTAATTAATTTTTTTTAAACACCAAACAATGAATATGTTTTCTGTATAACTATTTCATCCTTAATATACCACAGGAGAACCGGTTCCACCCAATATTTAAGGGGTCTATTTTAGTAAACTATCCACTATATAAATATTCATCTATAGAGAGTTCAATCACAATATTTCATATGATCCAAAATTAGTATCCTTTTGCATATGATTTTAAATATCTAAAAAATAATATTTTAAAATAATTATAATTATATGTTGATGATATAAAAGGATATTATTCTTCAGATATGTTGGGACTTATTTTCCCATATTTATTATATGGAAAACCATTCCAAAAATGACACACATTTGGTTAAGAATTATGGAGACCATAAAATTTTTATCATGATAATAAAATATAAAGATTAATGTAACTTAATTTTATTTCAAAATTAATTGCAAACATATAATTATATCTAAACATTTCCATGATACCAACTCTAAATACCCATGACTTAATTATCACATAATTATGGGTTAAATATAAAGGATTCAATTTTCCTAAATTCATGTAATATTTTATATTTATCATATTAGATAATATAGATAAACATGTACATATTATACTCATACAAAACCAATTAGACACGTACACTTAATATATAATTTTCCATTAATAAATATTCAAAAATATATAATCTTGTTATATTCAAATGTTGTTGTCTTATTTAATATTGAATCACTATATTTGAATGATAGAACATTATATAGATCCCTCTAATCCTTATGGCATGTAAAAAATTTATTGATTGGAATGAGAATGACAATAATATTATGAGATATAAAAATTTTGAAACCCACAATTTAACTTTGAAATTGATAAAACCCTATAAGGACATTTCCTCTTTATATATTAAACATTGAGCTCAAATATTTTTTTTCCTAATTATAAAATAATATTCATTTACAAAAAAATAATTCATAAAGAAAAACATATGAAATATTATTAATCAAGAAATATTTGGGAGGGTTTATATTAAAACATGGGTAATCATAAAACCATTTTTTTGAAATTACACTATTTACCATTTAAAGTGGAAAATATTTTAGTAAACTAAATCTCAATAACATATATTATGTAATAAAATTATAGCATGATTACTAATTTTCATGTATGATATAGTTATGAATATGCCTTGCTACATCATCTTGATACTTGTAATAGAACCAGTCTTAAACATACCCATACAAATAGAACTACCATATTTTTATATTCCAACATATATTACATGGAATGAAAAACATTATCAAATGCATTGGAGAGCTATTTCAATTAAGCCCCCCATCACGAAAAATTTCCAAGGACTATAACATAAATACAATACATTAAAATTTTCATTTTCATCATATAACAGTATGAATTTTTCTATTTCACCAATATATAAATATACATTCATGATACACATAAAAATAAGGTTTATAATGTGTTTTTAATGAAAAATCAAAATAAAATCAAGAAAAAATCAAAAATGGAAAATATTTTGAAAAAAATGAATTTATTTAAGAATATTATCACTTAATATTGAAAAAAATGATTAAAAATCCCACTCATGTTGTAATTGTTAAAAAATATTTCATTAACAATCCTTATAAATTATCCAAAATAACACATTAAGAAAATCGTTACAAGAATTTTATTAAAAATCAAAAACAAATTAAATTTGGATTAAAATGAAATTTATAATAAATTAAAATATATTAATAAAAAACCAAAAACATAGTAATTATCATATTTCTTATGAAAATTTTGAATAAAAAAATTAATCCTATATAAATATATTTTTAATGAAAAAATTCCTACATCAAATCTGACTACCCACCTATGTCCTTTATCTCTCATTTCATAGAATTTAAATAATTTGTAAAATTATTTACAGTGATATTTATTGTAATAAAATATTATTATTATTACATATTTTTTAAAACATATTTCCATGTCTTATTTAGATACTAAATCAGTTAATTTCTTGTCAAATGTTTTTGGGATGTTGGGTGCTTAATCCCAAAACAAATTCAGTATGATTAACTTGGGAGAATAAGAAATTGTTTAATCACCTTAAAATATTAATAATGAAATAATTGTCATTTATTTTTGTTAAATATTATTTTAATACAATATATAAAAGGTGAACATGAATAAATAATCTCATATCCTTGTGGAGGTTGTTATCAACATGTACACATAATGGACATGATAATTTCAGAAAAAATGGAAGGGTAAGAAGGATTGAGATAAATTATATATATACAATAATAATAATGAAATAAATATCATATATCTTCATTAAATACATGATAATAACTATCCTTGTGTGGTGGTTATGAAAAATGAAACACATCACTACATAGAGGTGGAAGTCCACAAGTTAACAGGATCGATGTTATTATTTAACATATAATAATAAAAAAAAGAAATAAAAGTGTTTTTTCAATTAACATAATTAAATTTATTTATATGTTCAATATATATGTAATAATATCAGAATATTTTTGGAATTTTTTTAAAGGGGTGGAAAAATAATTCAACATGAAAACATTCATCTAATAGTTACACCTCTTCCTATGAGAACCTCTATCAGGATACACCATAATCCTTCTAGGTAGTTATTTTGTTAAATTAAAGACCAATAAGACATGTAACATGATGTTTGGAAGTTATTTGTAATGATATTAGTCAATTAATATATATATAATTATTTGAATTATATTGGTTAAGTGGTTCCCTTCTATAAGTGATGGGAGTTGACTTTTGTAATTTATCAAATATTTAAAATACTTTAAATCCTTATTCATCGTAATGTGACTTAAATAAATCAAATAAATAATATATGATGATATGGGCCTAAATACGCTCATATAATAATATTTAAGATGATTTTTTTGACATTTTCTGTTTTTTAACCTAAAGTAACTTATTTTTCCCCTTACGTTATGAACACCGTTTTTCCCTAGTTACAATTCACTATGACAAAAAATGAAATTTTCCTTAGTTAAAAAACATAATATAATAACCCAAAATATAAAATAATTTTATGATGATTCAATTTATATAACTGAAATAAATTTCATTTAGTATGTACTCCTATAATATAAATAAAATATTTTTTTAAAATATACAGTTTTATCCCTAAAATAAATTTATACCAAATTCAATAGTTATTTTTATTCTGAAGGCATTAATTAGATTTTTATAGTAAATTGGGGAGGGGGGTAATTTTACATAAAAATGATTCAAAATTATAATTGTACATTTAAGAAACTTTAATATAAAATGAAAGTTTTATAAAAATTGATATTTTCACTATTCACCCAAAAATAAATATTTTTAGCGATATACAGAAAAATAACCCCTATATATTTTTATATATTTATATAAAAAATAATTCCATTATATAAATGTAAATTTCTAAAATTTAGGAATTAATATTTTATATAAAAGCATGTAATACATGTAAAACAATCTGATGAGAATAAAATTATTTTTTATTGATCAAAAATTAATATAAATTTTAATATAGAATGTAAATTCATAAAATATAATCATGAAATTTATAAGGAAATTAAATTTATTTATTAATAACATTACTTGTGTTTTAATAATAATTTAGTGATATCTAAACAATACTGGTGTGAAAATTAGGTATTTATTTCAACATTATAATGGGAATATGGTAATGATGCTCACTCCATCATGTTTTAGAGATCAGTAGTGATTCCAGATCCAATTTTTAATTTATAAATGAATTTTAGTAATATATTTTACTTTTAAGGATCAATTAAATGATATTAAATAAATTAATTCATATCATTAAGCCTCATGGACCATGTTTATTATCTCATTTTTCCCAAATCTTATGTAATAGTATATGTTTCATATTGTGATATTAGAAGACATGTTATTATGTATTAGGTTCAAATATTATTTTTATAATCTCTTTTTAACAATATCTTTTTCCCCTTATCATGTTTTCTTGGAATTTTTTAATATATATCTATGATGACATGTTAATAATATTTCACTTACATATCATTTTTTCTATCCCCTATCATGGGTTTTAATTCCCCTTATTATATAGATGAATATGACCTATAATATAGAAAAAATAGGTTGTGATTATAGGGATATTTCTACAATAATATATATATATATATATAATCATAAATGACACTAAACCATTATGTTTCTATTCTTGTGTATGTTTTTGGGGAATAAATTTTTTTTACATATATAAATGATGTAATATATTGATATTTTTAGTTCAGTTCACCTTAGATAAGTAGGTGAATGATATATTACCATGCTCACATATATTGTTCTATGACACACCACTAAAAACATATAATGGTTGAATGATATACCATCGGTATAACTTAATAAGGTAAATAATTCTTCAACAAAACTCAAAATTGAGAGGAAAATGTTCCAATAAGATTTGTAATGAGGGTTTATGAGGATCAACTATAACTTTTATCAAGGTGAAATACAAATCATTGACACACGATTAATGAAAACATTATATACACCACTGTTTAAATAATTTATATTTATGATATATCACTGCACACAAAATTAAATGGAATAAATCGCCTTTACGTACTCATAATTATTGTAAACTAGGTATCACTCATTTTCCATTCCATGGGATCTAATAAAACCACCCCTCCGAAAGGTTCATTTTAATAAAGACATTGACCCACCCAATGTTCTATTACAATGTTATTTTACTAAAATCATAATAACAATAAAAATATTATCCCCACCAAGGAATTTATTAGGATATCTAATAGAACTCTTTAGATCCAAAAAATATTTAGGACACATATCATTGGTTTCATAACAAATTATTGGTATCACATTCCAAGAGATACATGTAGGTCGATCACCATGTACACAAAAAAATAATGTTTAAAAACCCCATTAAGATCTTAGTAGCCTATTTTCATCATTTATAAATAAAGTAATCCAACTTTATGTTTATTTCAGGTCACAAAAAACATAAAAAATAACCACATATCTTAAAACATATCCATATTCATATAAATTTTGTTGATGTCAAAGGATGACCTAAGTAAACATATTAGATACCCACTCATCGATGATCATTATGAATAAGCACCAAAATAAAAAAATATTTACCCAACATTGTAGAAAACCCTATATTTTGGATTTTGAAGAAGATAAATAAAAAATATAGAATCAATTAGAGAAGATATAGGGGAAGATTTATCTATACCCAAATGTCCCCCTACAATGGATAGTGTATCATAAAATTATTTAATGAAATAGATATTAAGGATTCCTTAAAATGAATACAAGATGGAAGGTCAGTTTCTAATACACAATGAAAATTTAATGAAATATTTATTTGTAATTATTTTTGAAAAATAAATAATCTAATTAAAATATATAAAAATATAGGACATGGGGTTATCAGGTACTTGTTCCTCTATCACTGTGCATCAGGTAACCTACCATGTATATACACTCTATTGGTTTTTGGCCCTCTATACCCTCCCTCGATGAACCTATACCCATAGGGTACCAATTATTGACCATATTGCAGAAATTGTAAATTGTATTTTTGGAAAAAATATGATTATCAATCCCAACTCATTGAATTTTGGACCACACATCCTCTTTCAACTCCATCAATAGAACAAAATAATAAATACGCACATGATGTGGATGGAATTTAGAAATGATAATAACTTTAAAAAAGTAGTCTGTTATTTATATCACAAGATTGAATAGTAATATATTACCTTTGTTTATTTTCACAATGTCATCCCCCGATTTTGTATTCATGTTTCTTAGAAATTTATATAAAAAATTATTTTCAACCTCTTTGGAAACTAAGCATAAAACTACTTCTCATATTACAAAGGTGATATTTATATTACCTATGATTCCCATATATTAAAATTGATCCAACATTTCCCTTTACTGTATAAGTCTTCATAATAATGTGAATTTCATGTCTTCTATCACATAAATGAATTATATTTAATAGTTTCCATTAAAGTCCATCTATTACCTAAACATCAATATTATACATGTAATTACATCTAATTTGATCTTCTTTATAGTTGATGATATTCATAATATTAAAATTCCCAATTATTTCAACTACATTCATGCTATATTATATTTATTTAGATATATTATTATTTCCTCATAGATGGAAAATAAATATTTTGTAATGTAATAAAATCGTATCCCAATTATCTAATGTTAAATAATTTTTTAAAAAATATACCTTTTATATATTAAAAATTTGTACTCATACTTTTTAATTCCACTGTATTTATTTTGTATATTCATGATCTTCCTCCGTAAATGTAATATTATCCATATATTTTAATGAATTAATACTATTTATAGTTCGTTTCCTACTAAATGAGTCGTTTTATATTCATTTCTATTATATATATAGATATATATTATCCATGGAAATATGTATTATTTTTCAGCCATATTTATATTATATTAAAACATAATTTTAGTAATATTATTTTAGGTCATCATTAGTGGAATAGATTCCATTTGGGTATCATGATAATTAGTCTCCTTATAGTTTGTGTCATATTATTTTCTTAATTTTCACATAAAAAATTTAATTACAATATATTAAATCCCTACATTCCTATAATGATAACTTTTAAATTGTTTAGATCATTACAAAGTATCCTTTAAGATAACTCCAGGTATCAAATATAATTTAAATTATACTCAAGTATTCTATATTCCAATTATCATTCATGGAGTCTTATAACATTTCAGATCATAAATCATTCAACTCATTTCAATAATATTTCATTTATAATAAAATATAATGTTTTAATTATTTTCTATCATTTTAGTCATAAAATCAATGATTTCTTCCTACTATTTTTTGTAAAATATTAATACATTATCTTGATTCATGTGGATATTTAATTTTATTAACTTATAATCTATCCCTTAACTTTTCATACACTTATTATTACAGTATCATATGTAGTATATATTCATATACAACTATATTTTATTTTATTTCCTCTTTCAACACATCTATCTCCAAAAGTGTAGACTACATTTTAGTTTTTTGTTATACCATTCTCTTAACAGTGGGTTTCTCATCATCATTCTTTTCATAGGTTTTATTTTGTGGTCACCTCCAAAAAAATTGCTTCACTATGTTATTTATAATTCTCTATCCCTTTATATTCTAATTAATAATAGAAATAACCTTCATATAAAATCATGTAATATTTTTGAATAAATTATACTTTGATCATCAGGATAATATAAAATCCTTATAATAATTAACTTATAGTGGATCATACTCCCCACTATTTATGAATTTTATCTAATTAATTGTGTTAGTTCTTTTAATCAATCAACATTGAATGTATTTTAGTTAATCATTTCCATTTAAATAATATTCATCCTTTATAGAATGGATGAAATTAAAGGACCTCCCTAAAATAATTCATTTTTGGTAACTTCATACTATATAGTGAGCTATATAATTTCATTGAAGTACAATACATTTAACTTCTCCTTTTATATATGACCAACCACATTAATAATCGTCTAACAAGAAATGAGGATGGTTTTCTATTCCTCAATGTATTTTATTCTAGGTTCTCATTCTTTAACCCCCAAAAAATTATATTAAATAAATATTAAATTTACAATGATATATTCTTCATAATATTAAAAGTCTAAATTTCCTATCCAATTCCATGAATTTATGATATAAAAATAGATGATGAATCACTGAATATATAAATACATTTATTGAGTGTATTCACAAATCAATATACATTTTCCATTAATCATGAATTTTGGTCACATTCACCATAATTTAACCATCATATATATTAAATTACTTTAGCCATGTTATATTTAAAAACATATTGAACATATCATTCATGAAATTTAATTTAGAAGTATCTCCCCAATAGATGTTTTTCCTTTGGAGCTGATTTTTAATTATCTGGATCTATTTGTGTGTTTTTTTTTCAAATTACATTTTACCTTAATTCTATCAATTAATGGTTTATATACATCAATTCCATATGATAAGAACTAGTATTAAAAATGATTCAATAATAATTTAGTGTTATTTCAATCAAATAATAGTATTCAATTGTGATTGATGACTATTTTAATATACATTTAACATAGAAAAAATTTCTGAGATTAGAATTAGTTTTTTTTATGTTATCCAGTCCGTTTGTGATTTTACCCTCATATGGTGGGAATTTTGTTATTTAAATTATTAAATAATCACTAAAACAATCATATTCTATAGTTTTTAGGATCTTTTATATAAATTGCACCTTTTTAAAAAATAATTACATATATAAGGTATAACATTTTTTCATAGAATATAAAAACTCGGATAAATACAATGGTATACAATAATTACTCATCAATGTCTTAAAATAAACTAATTTCATTTATTGTATGATTTTTGAGTGGGATAAATATCCTTTTTGGTAAAAAAACACTCACATATAAAATTATTACTACTCCATTTTATAATAATGACTAAAATTAAAAATAATAGAATAACATGATCTCTATAAAAATAAAAAAATTACCATTTTTAGTGAGTAAATAAATTTTATATTAAAAAAGTTTACAAACTCATTATTATTCTAATTTTATTATATATTTCATAACTTTCTCTCCCTTTATTCCACTATGAAAAACACTATCTATATCTGTTTTATATTCTTATTATTTTTATGTTATTCATATATATTTTTTCTTCTCTTTTCAATATATGATCAATGGATAATATCGATATATACTATTATTTCTTTATATGATAATTAAAATTTTCATTACCCCTTAATTTGTAGTCAAACACATTAAATAAGGTCAAATATTATGAAACTATATGATATAAATATAACAAAATTCAATCAATTTTAAATTATGTAATTCTGATTGATAAGATCCAAATCACACGAATAATTATTTTATTTTTAATTTTTGACATTCATATATCAGATCATCAAACAATATAATCCTTATTGAATTTATAATATTATATTTTAATTACATGTCATATTATAGAGATATATCCATAAAATATATAATGGATTGATATAAATCCAAATAATGTTATTTCCCTTTCCTTAAGAGATAATGATATTGTACTATTCCAAAAGAAATATTCCTAGTATTAAATATTGTACAACTATTTTCATGAGGAAACACTTCATCCACAAATAATGAAATTGAATTTCATCATAAATTGCACCCCATGAAATATGGATAATCATTAAATTATTATTATTCAAAATATGACCCAACATACAAAAGAATAACAAAAGCTACTATGTTGTAGAATTTTCTATATTGAATATAAATATTACATAAAAATATCCCAACATAAAAACTATGTCCTAATGATAAAACATTGATTTCTATAGTAACATTATTATAACATCAATTTAGCATTACAATGTATCCTGAGTATTATATTATGAAGGATTGATAGAATCCATCACAAGCCTCACTACAGCTGATTCTCCAATCAATTCGAAATATTCCTAATATAAAAATAAGGCACGATGATATTTTTTAGATAAATAAAAACTATTTACCTTAATCTTGATTCCATCAAACATTATTAGTTTATTTCAAAGGAATTTATGTTACATTTTGATGAATCTCAAACAATATTTAGTGGATAAAAAAATAAAAATACTGACTTTATTTTTAGAAATATTTTTTTCCTTTACATTGTGATATGGGATATTATATTTATTAGCTTCTGTATTTTATTGTGAAAGCATTAATTAATATTGATCTATAATATATAATAAATTTATTTTTTTCCTTTTCATATAGATAATATGATTATGAATATTATCCTTGAATAATATTTAATGTATTTAAAATATTTTTCTATTTTTTAAATGTTATTAAAAAAATTTTTGGTGATGTTTGGTGTGTGGTTTTATAATTATGGGATGTTAATTAATGATATTGAAGTATTTAGGAAATAGAATGATTCTTATTGATATTGGAAATTATGTGAATGATTTTTTAGGGTAAGGACTATCCTAAGGGGGTAGTGTGAGATGCATGAATGTCAAAGAGATCATAAAAATAATATTATGTAGTTAATGATGTGGATGGGGTAGCGAATTTTTTCTATTTTATGTGGGTTCAAATCATTAAGATAGTTTCAAAGAAACATCGTGGTATTTAATTAGTAATGATAGTGTAGATCAAAGATTATAATGTGATTGAATTTGATTATAAGTGTGTATATTTTTATATTAAAATTTTTTCGTAGTCTTCAAAATGAATATATCAGTGGAAAATATGTATGGATCAGATTTTGTAACATCATTCATTTTTTAAAAGTAATTGATTTATATTAATAGATAAAATAATAATAAATGCATGACAATAAATAATGGATAATTAAAAATATCTAAAATTAAATAAATAATATTCAATTTAATAATCTTAATATAAAAATATTAATTTATTTTTGGGATGGGCTATGAATGGTTTCATAAATAACTAATTTTAATAATAAGTGGACACACTATTTTGGGTATGGCTTAATGTCCCTGACAACAATTATATGAGATCCACCAATGTTTTGGTGATTCAGGTGATTTATATTCCCTTACCTATACATCTACTTTTTTAGAGGAAGGATATTAAAAGATTTATAGGGGACAAAAAATGATAATACTACATTGAAATAAATTTAATTAGGTAATTTTGGTTATTTCATGATAGAGATTTTCTATAAGCACTATGGGTGAATCAATGAATCCCATTCAATTACATTTCATCCCATCCAATACCTTGGAATCCCTTATATTTCATTATTCTAGATTCTTTTTATATTTATAGTTGTAATTTTATTATATTTTGACAATGGAGGCTCAAAAATCAATTAATATTTATTTAACAATCATATTCCTTTTGGTGATTATATAGACTAATACACTATCATGGGGTTTTGATTATAAATTTATTTAGATCAGTGGAAAAATAACCCTAACTATATTAATTTATTCTCATGTAGTTACTAAAAATAGAGTCTTTATCGGTTAAATATACTATTTCGGTCAGCTTATATGTTCGATTATGAATTTGGTATTATGATTTTTTTATTTTATTAAAGAATTTGTTTTAGTGGATATATTTATATAGAATATAGGTGTTAATTGGAAATTATTAATCGAATTAATTATATTAAAATATATTATGGGATGAAATTTATATTCTACTTTGATTGCTTTGAAATGAGGTATATCATATCTTTTTACCTTCTAGTCTTTATATCCTTGGGTATGAATATAAAAAATGAAATTAATTATCTAAATGTTCTATATGGGATATTAATTTTATTGGTTGTGTTTCACATGAGTTAAATTACAGAATAGTTGATAATAAATTAAGAGTTAACTTCCAATACATAGTTATTAATTATGTTATAGATCATTTTGTGGTTAACTGATTTTTCATTTTTATTTATACATTTCTACGATGATAAAAGTAATATTTTTGAACCTTTTTATAAATAAATAATCATAGATAATTATAAAATGATTATTGATTTATAAATATCCATATATGGTTTTCTATACATCATAATAGTGTTAAAGCATTACATAGATATATAATGAATTAAATGTTATTATTTTATCATTAGTTTTATAAATTATAACAAATCTCTTAAAATAACCTAATGATACTATATGAATTATTAAAAAAATATTGTATATAAAATGTTTTTTATACCATGCTTTGAGATTTTATGTTAGTAATCCATGAATGTAAAAACTTGTTTTTCTTCTAAAAAAATATCAAAGAGTTAATGTTATAATGTTTTTTATAAATATTATTGAAAATTTGACCTTTTTTATTAAAATAGCTTAATGTATTTTGGGGGAATTTACCGTTTCTTTTGGGATATGAATTTTTAATATGATAAATACTATTTTGATGAAATATTTGTGAATATATTAAACATAAATCAAGGGAATTTATAAGAATGTGGAAAGTAATTATATATATATCATTATTAAAAAAATGAAAAATATAATGAATTGTATATATTATAAATAATAAAATTTGAAATGGATCCACCATATATGATATTATATAATAAAATTAATTATAACTATTTGATATATGATTTGGAGTGATACTATGATGTGTGAAATATTTATTTTTTATTCACATGCCTCATTATATATATTCATGGTTATAATTAGTCCACACATATAATAAATATTAATTATTTCATTATAGTAATAAAGAGGGGTGTTATCAAATTTATAGTAAGATGTTGGTTTAAATTTGTAAACCTATCCTTAATAAATGTAATATATTTTATTGGAGTATGGAAATAATTTTAAACTAGTCAAATTATTCCCTCAATGATTTTCTATAATTTTTTAAAACAACACACCACACATTAGTGTGGAAATGTCACTATTCATCACTACAATTTCCAACACTGTTGAGTATTTGTGGATTAGGGGAATGTGTCAGATCATAATGGAATTAATATCTAAAACCATTAATGTTTTGAATATAAGGAATATTGGGGTACATTGTTTTAATTTAATTATGGTATATTATTTTATATGAATTTTCAGAATGGACATAGGTCAAGTTGTTTTCTATTACGAAATTTAAACTCATTAATTAGGATCTATAAAACATGATCAAAACCTTGGTGGGATGAAAATTGAGTCCTATTAGTCATCAATTATTTTGAACATCCTCTATTAGAAGATCAGGGATGAAAACTAATAAACCGAGTCCCATTGGTATCCTGAATACACAACAACAAGAGGAAGGATATTGATCAATATCTACATTATATTTAATTTACTTATATTCCACATTCCCCTACCCATAAAATATCCTCCAATTCAAATCATCATCCCTTTGTATTCTTGATAATTTTATCTCCTTATTTATCATTCATAGTTTGATCAGAATGTCATCAACTACATGACATACATATTCTATTGATTTATATTCTCTACCCTATATTATTTATCCTCTCATTAATATTGTTCTCGAAAATAAATTCATAAATTAGATTCCTTCACTTCATCCTTCAATGTTACCCAAAAATTAGTATTCACAATATGATTACGGATACGATTACTCCTATAAAATGTGTTTTTGGCCAAAAAATTGGGACATGAACCTCAAAACATGTGATATAATAATGTTTAGAAGTAGAATAATCCCATATAATCATTATAAAACCAAGGAGGTTATTATGATCAATATTTACTATTTTTCACATCACTCAGTGGTTTTAAGAAACTCCCAAATCTATCATGCAACTCAGCTATATGATAAAGACATTTCCAATCACTTATGTTCAGTGATACCGCCATGCCACTGAAAATATGGAAAATGGTGATGTGAAATATTACATGAATCTATTAAAATAGATAAATTATTTCGATTCATGAGAAAACATATGATAAATCTCTGAGTACCATGGGAATTAAACTTGTCCTCCACTAGTAAAGGTATGTGTTTTTTACAAGCCAATGGTCTGTGACATAGGCTAAAAACAACATAGAGCTCGATGATCATGTTAAATCTTGTTCACTGTTTCCCAACACAATACTCATGTTGGACAAAATTACAATAAATAGAGCATCACTACCAATAACAGGGAAAATCATCTTGATATTGAAGAGACATGTTCCAACTCATGAAACTCTTCCTATTGAAATTCCAAACATCAAGAGCCTCCCATAAATGCTAAAAGGTAGTGATATTATATGGACAAACTAGAAGAAGTCTTAAATAATGTTGTATTATATTAGAAATATCCTCACACAACTTCCCATGATGATGATTTGGATCTGTAAAATATCGATTTCCATTGTGAAACACCAAAAATTGTGCACAATAATTCCTATAACATCAATGGAATATTTTTCTTCTAGATCTCTTGGTTCCGGAAAACAATAAATATCCACTCAAGTATGAATATACCTAACCCAACTCATAATCACTCTATAAAATATTTACTTCTATGAAGAATAGTTTCATGTGAAATGAGATCATGTGGGTCCCACATGCATTTGAACCAGTTTCTGCTCATGCAAACCCCATCTACATGACTCATATCATAGACCCTCATTCCCAAGAACTTTTCTCCAAGTATAGAATATGAAACCTTTTTTCCATCATCCCATAATCACAAGCACCCACACTTCAAAACTTCTACCTACATCCCTAAATGGTCTGTGTCCACAACTTCATCTCCCCATAATCACTAGAATAATTGTTACATATACCCCAACCATGAAATCATCTATGGAAATAGTCCAATCTCCGCCTAGGGAGCATTTGAATGGTACTCATATACTTCCATCAACAAATAAAAACTTATTATGGTAGCTATATGAATAATCCCCAACAACAATGGAACTTCTTGACATTAATCTACATAGCACAACGTCATAGTCCAATGACCTTAAATAACATGACTAGTCCCATGATATTAAACTAAAAGACAACATCTTCTGAACATGATGATATACAATATCCTTACCCGATGAAAATAAAATGTGATGCCCCATGTGAAAAGCGTAGGATGTCTCAAGAGAAGAGATTGTGATGCATCATGTTACTATAATCTGAGGATACTCCATCATTAATCCATGACCCGGGCATATATGCCACACTATGCCTTGATGTATATCTTTTAATAATAAAATATTCCTTAATACATGATTTTAAACAACATGGTATGTTCTTTTCACATGGCCTTAAACTGTGCAATCAAACTATATGTTCTTTGATTTCTGACTCTAAATAGAGTACATATGATTCCTCTTCATGGTTCAATCAAAATATAACAAAAAAAATCCACCCATTCATGGGGGAATGATAGAGTCCACAACAACAAGTATAAATCTAAAATTCCAATCCCTTATATTCTATTCCTTAGGGTTGAAAAAGTATTGAATGGTGACCATATAATATAGTACATAGAACCTTCAATAAATTGATGGTACCTATTGATTTTTGAGTCTCCATGGGTCCCTAACCCAATCCCATAGAATTATGTTAGGAGATTATATTGTGGTAATCCCTCTACCAATCATAAAATCTAGGAGAATCCCCTACTAGTATATAAACTATGAGTATATTTACTCCACTATAACCATAAACATATCCCAGTATGTGACGAGGATACATTGAGTGTCCCACAACTATACAATAAATATGATAGATCCCGAAATTGAAAATAAACATATGACACCTCCTGATGCACTAGAACCCGGACACATGGTGGGAAGCCTATGGATTATTAGATGATGAGACATAGAAGAATATGTGATGTTTATATGAACTCTCCTTCCCCACTCAAGTTACAATCCCATGTTTCAACAACATGTAATGAGCATGATATGCCTTAGGTGACTAGCCTATGGAGCTCCTAGGTTATGGTTATAGGCTATCTATAACCTTTAGTTTGGGGACTATACTAACTCATTATACAACAAAAAAAGAAACAGATGCCTCATGTGAATATCCTTTGATTATATATGCACTGAGAAAATGTTGCCTCATAGATATCACATGATTCATTAGAGTTTTCACCTGATATTCCTCATTTCAAGAGAATAATATTCCCCCACAAACACAAAAGTTGAATAATTTTATAGATTAACAACATGACTACCATTATAATATACTATAGAAGTAGGTTTCATCCCTATCAAAAATTTAGGTGGAATAAATACCATCTATCAAAAAAAAAGATTGTACAAGAAATGAGATTCCTAAAAATGTCATAGATATATTTGGAATACATGGATTAATAAGAAAAATGCCTTGAGGAATCAATGGAATTAATATCAAATATCGCATCATCCCTTATTGATCAAGGAGTTTTTGTCATCAACTTCTGTGTTGATGGTTTCCCACATTTGAGAACATGGAATGCATGTCTTGGGAAATATGACCAATTCAAGGACATGGTTCCTGGTCAAATCCATCACCCCATGAAAATAATTGGAAGATAGAATGGTGAACCAATTAGGAATACCTTATCTCACAACAAGTATCATATGTGTAGAGTTTGGTATCAGTAGTTATAGGAATCATTAACATAAATACCTCTATTTCTACCCGTAATATAATGAGAATAATTGGGCACATTAGGCACTATTCTAACTACGAATGTATAGACAATTTCCATCATATGTAACATCGGAAAACAGTTACCAACTACACTTGAATGCCCAATTCCCATGGGTGTGGATTATGGAGGACTAATTATGGATCAATTAAATGAAATTACATATCTACAGTGACAACCAACTCTCCCATAGATATTAGGCTCCCTCACTATAGATCCCACTTTGAGATCATAAAATGTTTTATTATCATTTCCTCCATTCACTAATACAAATAATAAGGTGTACATCCAATTAGGGAAATGTCTTTAATGGAACTAGAAGATGTAGTATCATACTGATTTCAATGTCTAGAAGGATTTAATATCCCACCCATTACTATGAAAAACCATTCCATGACTCTCTCAATACAATTCCCTAATAAGTTTCTTCCCTATACGAAGATGGTAGGGTATTGGTTTCTCGCACCTATGCAACCATCATCCATGGTTTTCTTAGTAGGGATCCCACCAACCATCATTTTGAAAGACTAGTTCCTACCAACTAACTGATGAGAAGTTTGATCCCATCCTTGTTCCATTGTCCCATGTCTAGAAACATAGAATCTATTCCTATGATAGGCCACCAACCATAATCAATGACCAGATGGTTCTATAGATCATGAAGTTCCTAAAATAGATGATGCATCTACTTTATCTTGAACACATCACAATGGATCATTCCTTACATATTTAGATCATTAACCCTACCACACTCCATGAAATATTGGTCAACTCTCATTTCAATTGGAATCACTTATAACCATCACAAGGGGGCACCCAATGAAGAATAACCCCACTGTGGTGGTCATTCTATGATGTCATCAATTAAAGTAGAGTACATCACTGTGTTGAAAACATCTAGTGACCTAAAGATCCTACATGGTGTAGAATAATTTATTACAGTCATGGAAGCCCTAACTGTGGTGTTGGAAATAGCACACATGATAAAAATCAAAATGAAACATGGTGTGTCAGGCCCTAGGATATCCCATTTCATCATCAATTAAAGGGTCCGGGGAATCAATGTTGTATCACAAGCAACGATTCGAAGTATGAGGTGATTGCTGATTCAAGAGAAATACCACCTCTTCTACCATTAGAGTTAATGATAAGATCCCATCCGCTGATTTTGAACATCCCTGATGATAATGTCCATATGGTCAAAAATACATCTCTATATACCTCAACATATAAAATGTATTTTATTCATTTTAGGTAATATCCATATATCCACCCCTGACACGAAAAACATCTCACTTATCCATCTACATGCTATAAGTAGTGGAGACTATAGGATCAGTTTTTGCACCAGCTAATGAATTAGATAACCATGTTGAGCAATAAGCACTCAGTGAGCTTACCATCTAGAAAAATAACATGGATACCACATCCTATTTAGACATGTTAATGAAGAATATTCATCATGTTGATGAAACTACCTCATTATAAGGATGGTTGGAACATGTGGTTCCTCCTCTAACAAAAAATTATTGGTATAGTACATATGCACCACATCCTCTAGTTGAATCACGACCATCATCAGTATTAGCATGGGGAGATCCAGAGAAAAAATATTCTCCAAAAAACAATAGAATGGATATACATTGTGGAAAATTATAGCCACTAGAAAGTTATCTGTTCTATTCTGGACACTAATAACCCCACACATCACTATCCCAAATTTTCATAAAAAAGACCACATAGTGTTCCTCCACCAAATCATGTGTGTCACAATTATCCATAATTGAGAGTGATATGTGAATTATTCTACAATGCATGATAATATTCATATTATATATCAATATTTTTGAATGGTTGACACTACAACACTTCTTGATGGATCAAATATATGAATCATAATGTTTCTTTAAAATACTCTTGCGATAATATATTGGGATTCTCTCTGGAATTTTAAAAATAATAGAAGAAATGTCTCTATGTGTAAAAATTATAGGATATGCGAAGTATGATTCCTATGATAACTATGAATGTTAATTTCTAAAAATATAGTATGGTTTGTGTTTGTTTTCATTCCATACATAGAATATTATGGAGTTATCTGGAAAAGGGATCATACAGTTCAGGGTGAAAATAATGATGAAGGTTTTTTCATTTCCAATTGTTTGCCAAATTTTTGGGACAAAAACATTCAAAATTGAGAATATAGTTTTTGTTAGATTGAGTTTCATGCAATATTGACGGTGGTCTATAAACAGGTTCATGAGGCATGTTTTGGGGCCATTGCATCGAAATATGGAAAAGGTAAAAAGTGTGGGAATGATTTAAATTGTAGTAAAGATGAGGTCATGATCAAGTGACATACACAACCTAACCGATGTCAAAAGGGGTATCGGGTGCTTGTAGAGCATCTTAATCACATAGAAGAAGACACTTTTGAATATTACACATAGGTTCATCAAGGTATCTAAATATATTTATATCCCCACTCATGTCAATGAACATTTTCAAAAAAGATTTTTTTCCTCTACCATGTAAAAGAAATAAGAAAGAATGATTGGAGAAAGAAAATATTGTTGAAAAAGTGTTACATTTATCTTTTAAGATCATGTTAACCTTATGGTGTTGTTGTGTGAAAGATAAGGGTTGCATGAAAAAAAGTGTGTGATGAAAGTCATCTTATTTGAAAATCCCAAATCAGGCACGTAACGGTCAGCCTTGTGTGCAAGTTATGGGTTGAGATTCTATTAGGTTTTGAATATCCAATTTGTGTGATCAGTTACTTCAAGTGAATTATTTTTTGACTTCCATGCATGAAGAGACTCATGCTAGGCTAAGACAAAGAGTTCAATTCTATTCTATTTTAGAGATCTCCATGTCAATAAACCGAGTAATACTTCTCTTAAAGTAGTGGGATAGGGGGATACGATAGAGGTGTTTCAAGGGACGTAGTGAGATATCCATAAAATCATGTAATGTCAGTGTTCCCGGAACAAGGTGACTATGTCTATACTCCAGTATTCCAAAACTAGTGAAGATTACTGGATTTTTGTATGACTGACACAATGTCGATGTATGATCTTTGGACTTTCCCTTACTAGTGAACCAAGTAAAATGAATTTATAATCTCATTACATGTGGTTGTTTGATTTCTTCATGCTCACTTCATACCAATTTAACAAGTACCTATAAATGTGCATTTATGATTTGTCAAATTTGGAAGAAAATTTGACACACTGATTCACCCCTACCTTATCTAGGTGTGTTGGGATCCATCAAGTGGTATCAAATACATGTTTCTTGTGTTGAATATGTTCATTTCTTTTATGGATAATTAAATAAAAGTTAGTGCAGTCCCCACCTTTGATGGATGCTACATTCATATATGGTAGAACAGGATGAGATATCATCTATGATAGGTCGAAATGGATTTCCTATTTTAAAATCATAGGGAATACATGTCAATAATAAAGTAGGGATTTCAATGACTGATATAGATATGAAAATTTGTGATGCATATGCTATAGCATTGAATTGCCTCACTATTTCTATTTCATATCAAATATATCTTACAATGATGAGTTTTACGTCTAAAAAGTCTATGTGGGAAAAACTATATAATATATATGAAATCAACAAAAATGTAACAGAGGTGATATTAACAGTCATTCCTAATAGGATTTATGACATGAAAATACATCTAGATGAAATGAAGATATCTTTTTAATCGAATTACTGAATTTTTTAGAGCTATTCGTGGACATGGTTGTGAAATCAAAGTCATTGAAATTGTGATGAAAATATTGAGAAGGATTAAACCTCTCTAAAATAAAAAATGTTGTATCCATTGAGGAACGAATTTACCTAAACTCTATTTGGATTATCTTTTATGTAGTCTTGTGGAATATGAAATGAGGGTCATACCATAAAATGAAACAACTCATGTTATGAAGAAAATAACATTCAGATCCATGAAAAAATATGAGATTTCAGGAGATAGTTTTCATAAAGATAATCAGAAAGATGATTTTCATTTCCACATTCCCAAGAAATTAAAGAGTTGAAAAATGATATTTTTTACAAAGATACGCATGGCCTGCCTTCATTTTGGTAGAGTTGGGAACATTGAATCTTAGTGATCAAAGTAGTTTGATGATAAAGAGTACGATGTTGGAATCTTGATAAGCCTTAGAAAATGTATTCCCAAAAGAGAGACATAAAATATAGGTTTAAATTATAGTGAAAGATCATTTTATATAAATAATAAGATAATAAAATGATTTTTTGGAGAAAGAATAACCATATATTAAATATGTGAACCAAGCAACTTTTATGCCTACATTTGAAAAGGAAAACCCATAAAAAGGTAAATCTAGAGATAATCATTTGATTGTTGATGTTGAGGTAAATTTTAAATGTATGAATGTTATTGGTATGCATGATAATCAATGTAAAATATGAATAATGTGGAGATAAGTTGTGTATGTATCATCATAATATGATGATCATCTTGAAGCCGAGATTGAATGAATGGAACAACTGATGAAATAACTCTCGATAAACTTTGAATGAAAATAAGAAGAAGTATAAAAAAAGATCAAAATTGAAGATTAGATAATGGTATCAATGACTATACATTCAGAAATAAAGAG
The DNA here is from genome assembly GCA_963277665.1 of Viscum album. Lineage (NCBI taxonomy): Eukaryota > Viridiplantae > Streptophyta > Magnoliopsida > Santalales > Viscaceae > Viscum > Viscum album. The sequence goes on from OY728161.1 coordinate 756,710,098, forward strand.
ATGTCCATGACTATTGAGGTAATTTAATAAGAAGTTGTTTCTCGATGGAGTAAACTAGTAATTGAATCAAATTCAAAAGGAACAAAGAATAAATTATAGTTGGGAAAATTCTCAGATATTAATCTAGAGGAGAGAGCTAAGAATGGTTCTGATAGAGTTGAATATATTTGAAATGATAAAAACTGACATTCATTTAAAAATGATTTTTTATTAAATATCAAATACATGAAATTAAAATTGCCCAAAATAACGACATGTTTAATGTTGGACATTTTTAATGGTCACCAGAGGTGATAGAAATGGAACCCTAAAAGAAAAATAAAAGGAGAACATAAAAATATCACAAATATTCCAGAATTCATAGGTAGTCAAAGTATTTTTCTATGGAAGGAGATATAATGAGGAATATAAATGGGAAGACATTTCCTCTTATGATGTGTCAATTATTGGCTTTCTAGACCATACCATGTCATACTATGAAGAAAACAAGATCATTTTAATTGGGGAAGTAGAATGAAATCAATAAATGAGAACAATTCATATCCTACCTAATATTAAAGAAATAATTTTTAGGGGTATAGTCTTTATTGTTCTATCATTGGACATATATTTGTTCACTGAAAGTAGAAGAAAGGTATGAACAATACATGCAGAACTCAAAGACATCTGATTACTTGTCAACCGGAAATTGTTTCTCTTACCAAAAGGTTTTCTCCTCTAGATGAAGTTTATGAGTATGATGAACATACTGAGATGAAAGAGTTAATTGATAGGCCATATTTATCATTCACTATATCTAATATTTCATGGAAGGAAAACAAGAAATTTGAAAAATACAACATTATGGAACTTTCCAAAAGAGATACAAAGAGAAGAAACACCAAGATTCCTGATACAGAATGATCGCCCCAAGTGAAGGGTAATGAAAACATATTAAAAAAATTTAATAAAAGGGTGGATGGAAGATTAATGTTCGGTAATGATGGTTTCTTAAAGATCATAGGCAGTTGATGAACTAAACTAGCTAATGGCAAGCTGAAGAAAACTAAAGTTTCTTATATGGATTATTTTTTTAACAATCAATTATGTACGAGCCAATACTATGGCTTATAACTTATAGTGATATTTAATTAAATGTGGAACACTATAAATTGAAACAAATAGAATTGCCTCATTAAAGGTTTCAGAATAGAAGGTATCTTATACCAGGTTGGTATTAGATATAATATTAGTTAGTTAATTATTGATGAACAATATGACTCGTGCCATTAGAGGTTGGGGAAAATTAATAAAAAGACAAGGAAATAATATCTAAGTTGAAGATAGTAATGAATATCCAATTTCTGAAGTGTAAATAAGAAAATACTTCTGACGCTTTCTTATGAGGGAAGATTGTATGTAGTTCATATTGGCTATAGAAGAAAAGGGCATCAAATCCTCTTGACCTCATCCATACATACATATATGGTCCGAAATATGTTGATAGAATTCATGTAGAAATATAAATTGTTCTATTCATTGATGATTATAGTATATTGCCTTGTGTGATTGTTATACATGTGAAATGGATAGTGCTTGATTACCTGAATAATTTCTATGAATCACTAAGATTTGTACTGGATGGAAAATCAATGTTCTTTGACCTAACAATGGACGGGAATACTCAACCACTGAATTTGATAATTACTAAGAGAAACATGGAATAAAAAATGACTTGGTTGCTGTGAGAACTCTCCAACAAAATGATGTTTTATAGTGAATGAAATGATATGTGAACAATATGGCCATAACTATGCTGATTGAGAGTCGTATCGCACAAAATTACTGAAAATAGGTTTTTTATGTTCTAGTTTGTAATCAAAATTGATTAGGGATTAATATTGGTGAAACCCAGTCTCTATATGTCTTTTTTTATTGAAATATTCCATCTTTTATGTATTTCCATGTTTTTAGAAGTATATGATTTATCATAATCAATAATTTAAACCATGGAATGTATGGTGATTCATCATATGAAGGAATATCAATCAAATATTTAATTAATAAAAAATCATAGAAATATTTCAATAATAATCAAGGAAGAATTTTAGAATGCATTGGTGTTATGATAATTGAATATATGACCAAAAATACCATGAGGGGATCTTATGCTGTTATGATTGATGATATAGATGATAGTGGACATGGTACATTATCTATTTAATATGTATATGATGGAGTAAAAAATATTTAGAGGTCACAAAATTAAGTTGATTTAGAATAATAATAAAAAGATAAAACAACTTCTGATGAAAAATATTCTGGACCTCATAGGAGAAATCAAAGATCATAAATTTACCAATCCAATATCATTTAGAATTAGATAGAACCCAAACGGACATGTAGAATGTGGAATACTGCACAGTCAGCCTTATTATCATTTTTGGAACCATACCCATCTAAAGAAGCCACAAAGGATGAATTATTGGTTAAATCCATGAATAATGATTTGGGTAAGATAAATAAGAACCAAACATGGCTTCCAGCTAGGAGACCCATTAAACAAAATGAGATTGGTATGAAGTGGATTATTAAGAATAAATTTGATGACAGTGGATATGTGATTATAATTATTGTGTGATTGAAGTGAAAATAATATTCACATATTGAAGTTGTTTATGTTAATGAAACATTTGGTCCGATGGCTAGACAGGAGTCAATCAGACATTTTCATTCCATGGAAATTCTATGTGGATACAAATTTTAACTAATAGTTGTTAAAATTGATTTCATAAATGGTGTTACTGATAGAGAAGTCTACATAGAACGACTAGTGGGTTTTCTACATGGTAATGATGAAATAAAACCTTGAGGATTAAAGAAGGTGCTCTATGGTTTCAAGTAGGCATCATTGTTATGTTATTTTCGACTGGATACTTACAAAAAATTAATGAATTTTAAAGAGGAGGAGTGGATCACAATATTAATGTAAAGAATTACCTAAAATATCATTTAATTGTATTGGTTTATTTAGATGATATTATATTCAGTGGAATAAGGTAAAGGGAAGTGAGTGAATTTTCCAACCTTGTGAAGTTATAATTTTAAATGTTCATATTGGAGAACTCATATATTTCATGGGACAACATGTGATTCAGATGAAGGATGACATTGTAATTTTTTATGAAAATTATGAAAGAGTGTTTCTAAATAATTTTAATATGAATGACTACAAACCAATGTTTACTCAAATTGATGTTTTGAAAAAAATTGGTACAACATTAGGATGTGGCGTATATAGATTCCAAAATGTACATGAGATTCATTGGATGCTTATTGTACTTGATAACAACCCAGCCATATATTGTCTTTACAATAGGTGTTGCATCCCACTTTAAATGTAATCCAAAAGGACATATAGAGGTAGTGAAAAGAATCATAGGGTATATTCAATCTACTCACAATCATAACATATATGTTCCTACTGGATGTGATAGTGAACTATCAATGTTTTATATTGGAGATTGGGATGGAGATGTTGTTGATGGGTTGTTCACAATTTCTAGAGAATTTTTTATCAGACAGAAATGTTTGGGATGGTTGAGTAATATATGGGAGCATACTTCCCTTAGTAATGGTGAATCTGATTATTTGTATATATTAAAGGATTTAACTATTCTACTAAGGATGAAGGAACAACTGACTGATATTGGAGATGAGGTGATACAGCCAGAGTTGATTCTCTATGTTAATAAGAGCATGATATATCTTACAAAGAAACATGTTAATAACTCTCATAGGAAACACATCTAAATTAGATATCACATCACCCCAGAAAATATTGAATAGTGCATGATTAAAATAGATCATGTTGGATAGTGTTTGGTGAATAATTGGATTAATATAAATATTTCCGACTAACCCAAATGTGAGTATTATTGTAACCAAGGCTATTCAATGCTAAAAACAGAGTATGGTTTTTTGTTGTGGTCAATCCTCACATAGAAGCTCAAGGAGTGTTCATGAAAAGGGAACTTAATGTTACAGATTATAGTATTGTTGAAGGTGGTGACATTTCTCAAGGCATGCCAAATTTTTGGGTACAAAATATTTCAAAATAGAGATTAGTATTTTTTGGAAAAGGGAGTTGCATTAATGATTGAAGGTGGTTGGGAAACATGAATAAAAGGCATGGTTTGGGATCATTTCATGAAAATATTTAATGCAAAAAAGTCCACAAAAGATATAAATGTGCGTGAAGTATGAGGTTATGCAGAAGAGACTTACCAACCCAATGCGACATCTACAAGGGTTTTTCATGCTAATAGAACATCATACATTCATAGAGAAATACTAGTTAGAAGATTTCATGCACAGACATCAAGGCCTATAATTAGGAAGCTACCACAACAAATGTCCAAGATCATTCTTAATGAATATCTGCTTCCTCTACTGCATGATAGACTTTCAGATGAAAGATTGCAGAATCCTAATCTTGTGCCCATAATGTTCCATTTCTCTTTTCAGGCCATGTGAAACATTTAGTGTAAGTGCAAGACAGATAATGGTTTCATTAAAAATAAGGGGTTAATGAAATTCATCATACAGAACAATCCCAAATCATGCATACAATAGAAGGTATTGCACACAAGTGTTGTACAACTCTTTATTCAATTTTTGAATATCATGTTTCTTTAATCGGTTCCTACGTGTGAAACAATTCAAGAAATTTATGGAAGTAGAGTCTATCACACATGGATTTCTAACACAATTTACATTATTTTATTTTATTATTTTTATTACTTTTATTTTATTTTTCAAATCATGGTCGGAGTGTGGGCCGAGCCCAATTGGAATTTTAAATTTTGATGATAAATTAATATTTTTTCCTTGGCGACATCCAATGCACAGGTGGGGAATGGTCAAAGCCGTATGAATTTGAGTGGGTCACTACATGACCTTTCTCAGTTCCTTGCACGACCTGCATAATGTTCAGGACAGATAAATCTAGTAAAATTAATAAATGAGTTGAATAAAGAATTTCTATCAAAACTAACTGAGAAGAATAAAATGAATAAGTGTTTTTCTAATAATAATAACAACAAAAATAATAATAATAATAATAATAATAATAGTAATAATAATAATAATAATAACAATAACATTAAGATTATTATTATCATTAGTATAATTTTTGTCATGGTTTTAATTAAGTCATTAATAATATTATTAAAAAAATTATTATAGTTTCTTCTTTATTATGTTATCATAAACATTATTTTAATTATGATCATAATAATTAGCGTCATTTATTATTTGGATTTTCATTTTTTTTCTTTATTTTCTATTATTTAGTTAGTTTTCTTTTATTTTCATTTTCTATGTTTTTAATTTTATTTTCAGGCCCTTTCCCCCTTCCCCCGTCAAGGGACCCCCCCTTTCTCCCATATCCTGTCGTGCCGCATCCATGGCTAGTTGTCATCCTCATCTCTAACTGGCGTCTCTCTCGCCTACAGGCACCGTCTGCGACCCACCTCCCTCAAAACTCATTAGGTTCCTCCTGCCCGGCCAGCCACATTGTGCTGATTCTCATCCTCCCTCATTCAGAACCTCTGCCCATATGCTTCATCCGGTGATGAGATGAACCTCCACCCCCTTTCTTCATCCAGCGACGAGCCTAAATGACGCCCCCTGCTCTGTCCGGCGAGAACCCCCCCCCCCCCCCTCCTTTTTTCCTAGCTAGCTTCTTTGTGGTCGAAGCCCTAACTGCAGCCTCCCTTCAGGCACAACCTCCCTCCACTATCCGGTCAATTTCATTACTTCTCTTTGAAGTTTTATTCCATCCATTGGCTATGAGTTTTGATTGGGGTCATGGTTGAATCTCAGTTTGGATCCAATTATTGTTTTAGGGTCCAATTCATGTTCTTAGGTGGCGCACATTAGGTGCAATTGGAGATTCACACAGGTTTTGGGAAATTCGTCACCCATGGTAGATGGTTCCCCATCAAATTGTTATTTGATGAATTAATTTGCAATGCTTAATTTGTTTAGCTTATTATTTAATTAATTTTTGTTGTCTGAAGTTTGTTTTATTTGAAGTTTTATTGTCAATGAAATTGTTTAGTTGATTTTTCATATTATTGGGTGTTTTCTGCCAAGAACTCTATTAGTGACTTTTGAATTGTGAGGTTATCTAATTATGTTTTTCATGTGGTGAGAACTGTACTTTTGATAGTATGTTCTGTGTGTTTGGTAATGAAATAATTTTTTTCTTTAGTTTAGTGGTTAATACCAAGTGATTTCTTCAAAATTGTTTTATAGTATTTTATTTCTGGCCTATTAAATTTTTTGGTTTATGCTATTTTGTTTTTCGTACGGTGTAAGGTTTTCCATCAAAATAATTGGGTGGTGTAGGTCACACTTAAAAATATTATTTGAGTGCGTGTGAGGTGTGAATGTGTTTGAGTTTATAAATGGTTACTTTAGTTTGTGAAATTCCATGTGACACCCTTTTACTATTGCATTATAATTGTCATTTTATTTTCTTTTATGGTTTACTTAGATACGAAAATGGTGTGTAATGTGTTTGAAAAATGTTTTAGTGTGTTCTTTATTTCAAAATTGAATTTACATGTGTATGTGGTTGTTTGTTAGTGGTGGGTGTCTTTTTATTTTTCTAGATGTTTTAGTTGAGTATGAAACATATACAGATCGGGTTTTGAAAATATTTTGGGTGTTTATGGTGTTAAAAGTGGGTTTGGGTGTGCAATTGTGATTTTTTGTGTGTAAATACCCTATTTCGATATTATGCATTAGTGTGACATGTGACACGAACTGGAAACTTGTTTAATCACAAACAGAGAAGCCCAGGTTTCTAGGAGGGTAGATTAGACTAGTGGGATAGTGTTCTGGAGGTGACTAGACCTCGTTTCACTGGTAGTACTAACGATTGAAACACTAACCAAACATATGCATTTCTGTTTGTTGTGGTCTTCTAAGCCACATTTTTTAGGGTTGTGTCATTCTAAGCCACATTTTCTGAGGTTCATGGCCTTCTAAGCCATATTTCACCAATACAAAAAGATCTAGGGACCCAATCTAGCAAACAACCATGTGGCCTTCCCCATATAACTGCTCATTGGAAACATTACGCTCATCAATGTAACTCATTGGTTATTTTAAAAATAATTAAGTTCATTTGTGTTTTAATTTATGTTATTCCTTTTGAAACAGTTTTCTTAAATTCTATTTTCTTTAAAACTATTTAAGCTTTTACATCCTTTTTTAATTAAAATTCCAAATGTATTCATCATTTAATGTTTATATGTGGAGCCTTTTTATTGGGTGACATCCTATTAGGCTCTTTACTTGCACCCTACATATAGCTTTGGGTGTATGTAGAACTTGTTCACTATGTATTCTAGGTTGAAGCATTGTGCTCAGCGATTGTGGTTCTAGTCATTGATGGTCTTCTCAAAGAGGTTGGTGTTTGTGGCATGTGAATGTTGCACCTATAATATTTCATGGAGGTTTGAGTTAGAGTTTGAGTTTCTTTTGATGTATGTTATTTTTTGATGTTGGCTCATGTTGTAAACCATTAAATTTGATTTTAGTTCAAGGGTATGTTTGCTTGTCAGTTGACAATTCTATTTTATTTATCTTTTCAGTTGTTTTGAATTTTCTATCTCAGGTAAATCGTTCTCATGTGTTAGTTTTGAAACCTGAGCACTTATTTCAGCCCGTGGGGATTGGTAACGCCTTTCGGGCTATGTCTCGGACTGGGTTGGGCACCAGGTCGGATGGCGACCCGGCCTGGTTCATGACAAAATGGTATCATAGGATTTTTTTCTTTCTAGGTCATGTTCTATTAGGACAGAGACAGGTGAACCAAAGTTAATTTTTTCGGTACTCGATGTCCTGGCTATGACTAAGGTTCCTAGCTAACACACCACATTGCAGGACTTGAGTATCCAAAGTAATTTTATGTTAGTGTGAGTCATTAGTCCTTATTTATCTTGATTAGGGGAAATGAAACGGGTGTAGGGATAGTGGTCCTAGTGAGCACGCAGGGTCTGGATAGCCATGTGGAGTCAGGGACACTGTCCTAGAATACCCTCAGTGGTAGTGGCGTGATTGGCATATGGCCACCAAGCATATGTTCCAGTCACATAATGACACTAGTTTTCTTTCCACCATTCCTCGTTTCATTTTTTTTTGGAATTGTGGAAATTTTTTTGTTAAGTAAAAGTGATTTAGTCATGGAAAATGTTTTGAAATTTATCATTTTAAAAAGGGAATGATATATGAGGTTTTAAAGGGGTAGGTTTAATGTTTTGGTTTCGAAAAAATGGAATGGTTTTCTTTTGATCCTTGGTGTTCTCTTGGAAAACCACATGCAACAGTGTATATAGAAATAGAAAGGGTTAATGACACGATCAGATGAGTGCCTGGATGGATGTGGGTGGGTAATGGTGTGGCATGGGAACATGCATGTGTGAGGCCCATGGGACACAATTGGTGTTTCTGTAACCAACTAGCTTTACTTATTTTCAAAAAATTATTGTTAAATTAGAATTTGGTGTGTAAATAATCGGTATTTGTGTGGTGTGTACTTATGTTTTGGAAATGTCAGATGTGACACATTTTGAGAAAAGGATCCCTTCTGACTGATTTGTGTCTTGAGTTTGAATTCTTATTTGTAAGTTGGTGTACATGCGGGTGGTTAATGGTTTCTTTGGAATAGTTCTTCGGGAAGCCCTTGAAGCGGTTGCGCCTGAACATCTAGTTTCCACTTTCTTTATGTCTGGACCATTGGACCAGTTTGATGGGGTCCATGGATTTCTTTCTCAACTAGTGTACACCCCACCTAGAGAGTGTTAACTTGCTATTGAAGTGTGGCAACAAGCAATTCACCGTTGTCTATCCCTCCGGTTGATCAGAGGAATCTCTTCTTGAATTCAATAATTGATCACACCTCTCACTTTTTCAACTAAGAGGATCCTCTCACAGTTGGATGATAGATGTGCGGGGAGTTTATGGGATTTTTTTTCTTTTGAGTGCCTGACTCATTGGGTATGATGTTTTACACTGTCATGTTTAAAGGGTCCCCCTGGAAATGGAAAAAGGAATTCCGTTGGGGAAGGGTAAGGTGGTTCAGAATTATCTGTGTTGACCAGTGTCTTGAATGGATTTGTAGTACTTTCATCGGCTGCAAGGGTCATGTTTGGCGATGCCTTGTAGTGTGAGTTCTCTTTGATAGTCAAGGGTGAAGTTTGACCTCATTAATTTGAATGTTCTGTATGGAAACGGTGAAGGAGATTCTAGTGGGGAAAAGTGGAAGCATCCTGGAGTGGTCGGTGTGGGACACTATTCTAAATGACCTTTGGTCCTTCATTGGATTCATTTAAGAAAGTGTATACATTAGTCCACTAGTGTGGCAGACCGAGTCACATGGGGATGCTATGGCTGATTGTAGGAATCACGTATTATTTAAGACTCAGTTGGAAGTCCCTCCCCATATATTCATCCTCTCAACAAAAATTTTCATGTTTAGGTGATGATTTATAGTGTTGTGTTCTCATTCAGTGTGACGATGGGTGATGATTATGCACCATTTCAGCTCTTTTGTTGGTGAATCATCCGTGTATGATCAGTTGGATGTCGTAATGTGTTGTGTTTGCTTGTGTCATCTCGATTGTAGTGTTGTTGCATGTGACACAAAAAGGAGAAGCTATATTCAGGAGTCTTCAATACCTGACTGCGAGGAAAGAGATGCTTAAAATATCAAGGCTCTAGCCATATGCTTTGGTGTGAAGCTAGCGCGTGGTCAGGAATCCCAGGAGTGTGTGGGACCCTGACTTTATTTTTGTAATCGGTGTTGAAAGTAAAATCAACTTAATTTGTTTTTTATTGTTGTTCCATTTCAAACTAACCTTTTGGTTGCATATGATTTCAGTGACTATGTGGAGGCATGTTTGCCTCATTTCATTAGTGTCTTGGGGGTTGTGTCCCACCAGATTTAATCACTTTTAGTGGTCATTGTGTGTCTGTTGGGTAAATATGTCCCAAATTTTAATAGTTATCATCCAGGGATGTGGTGATGTGGGTTGGAATTAGGTCATGGTTTTGATGCCAGGTGGTTAGGACCCACCCTCCCCAACCCTTGTGGTGGGGTGTTTGGTCACCATTTAGAAATTTTCAATGTTCTGTAACTTCTGTAAGTTCTAATGGTCGGGAGACCCATGTTGGATACCTCACAAATGTCTCTTGAATGAATAGATGATATAATTTTCATTGATGGGGGGAGTCCACTCAGACCTCCCCATTTCGGTCTTCCAGTACCCCTAGGGTGTTGTGAGGTTCTTAATGGTGGCGAGCCCCTCGTGCTTTCCCATGTTGACCTTTTCGTTTTGTTTTTAAAGCTGGCATGGTGATAAGTGATAAGAGTGTTCCTTGGATGTGGTTTGACCTTTTTTCACTCTAGCTAAATGATGTTGTTTTCATTTAATAGTGCCTGAGATGTTTTGGATGTGACGTTGGTTTCCGTGGGTGTAAGATTTCCCTTCTTTGATCAGTCAAATAAAGGAATTCTAGCTCATTGGTGCGGGTGACACATATCAGGATGTCTTTTTATGAGTTTTTTGAAGATGTCTTTGAGTCACATTCTCTTAGGATGATGTTTTTCCCCACCTCGCTTGATGTTTGTGGGTATCCCCTTTAAAACTTATGGGAGTGTGGTTTTATACATTGGGGATCGGTCTTAGTTGTGGATTTCTGGGGACAGAAAGCCTTAGGGTGGGGAGAATTGTCACACCCGGATTTCTAAAACAATTATTTTATTTTCTAATTTTTATAATTTTAATTTTCTTTTGAAAATCTTGGTCTGAGTGTGGGCTAAGACTGATTAAAATTATACATTTTGCTAATAAATGAATATTTTGGGCTTGGCGTCGTCCAATGCACATGTGGGGAACAATTGAAGCAGGATGAATTTGACTAAGTCAATGCACGACCTTGCTCGGTTCCTCGCTTGGCATGCACAATGTTCAGGACAAATAAATGAAGTAAAATTAATAAATGAGGTGAATAATGAATTTATCACAAAATTAAATGATAAGAATAAAATGATTAATAGTTTCACTAATAATAATAACAACAACAATAACTATGTCAATTGTAATAGTAATAAAAATAAAAATAATAATAATAACAATGAAATTAATATTATTGTTGTTATTATTATCCTTTTTGTCATGATTTTAATTAATTCATTAGTAATATTATTAAAAATGTTATTATGGTTGTTTCTTTTTTTATTTATCATAAACTTTATTATAATTATGATCATAATAATTAGCAGCATTTATTATTAGGAATTTCAATTTTTTTATCTATGATCACTTATTTATTTATTTATTTATTTATATTCTTTTATTTTGTTAGGGTTTTAAATTTTTTTTGCCCTTTCCTCCTCCCCGTCGCGGCACCCCCCCATTCTCCCATATCCCGTCACGCCGCATCCATGCCCAGCCACTGGCCTCATCTCCAACTGGCATCGCTCTCACCTACAGGCACCATCTGTGGCCTCCCCCTCCCTCCATACTCAGTGAGATCCTCCATCCCGGCCATCCCTATCGCACTGATGACCATCCTCCACCTCTTGGAATAGCTGCCCTCCTGCTTCATCTGGAGACAAGCCGAACCAACACCCCCTGCTTCGTCTGGTGACAAGCCGAACCACCGCCCCCTGATTTTCTGGCAAACACCCCCCTCTTTTCCTAGATAGCTTATTTTTGGATGAATCCCTATCTGAAGCCTCGCTTCGGGCGAACCCTCCCCCCATACGGTTAATTTCATTACTCTTCCTTCATATTTTATCTGTTCAAATGGCTATGATATTTTCTAGGGGTCATGGTTGAATCTCAGTTTGTTTCCAATTCTTGTTTTATTGTCCAATTCAGTTCGTAGGTGGCGCACATTATGTGCTCTTGGATATTCACACATGTTTTGTGAAATTTATCACCCATGGTAGTTAGTTCCTTGTCTAATGGTTATTTGATGAATTAATTCTTAATGATTAATATATTTATCATATTATTTAATTAATTTTAGTTGTGTGAAGTTGGTTTATTTGATTTTTGATTTACATTGAAATTGTTTAGTAGATTTTTTATATTATTGGGTGTATTTTTCTAAGATCTCTATTAGTGACTTTTGAATTGTTCGGTTATCTTATTATGTTGTGAAAGTTGTGAAAACTGTATTTTTTATAGGACGTCATGTGAGTTTGGTCGTCAAAGAAGTTTTTTCTTTTGTTTAGTGGTTAATGCCAAGATATTTCTTTTGAATTATTTTATAAACATGAATTTCTAGCCTATTGAACTATTTTTTTATGCTATTGTGTTTTTTATACGGTGTATGTTTTTCCATCAAACTATTTGGGTGGTGTAGGTCACACATTAAAATTGTATTTGAGTGTGTGTGAGGTGTGAATGTGTTTGAATTTATAAATGATTACTTTAGTTTCTGCAAAGCCATGTGACACCCTTTTATTATTTCTTTATAATTTTTATTTTATTTTATTTTATGGTTTACTTAGTTACGTCAATGGTGTGAAATGTGTTTGAAATTTTTTTTAGTGTGCACCTTATTTTAAAATGGTGTTTACATGTGTATGTGATGTTTCGTTAGTGGTGGGTGTATTTTAAATTATCCAAATGGTTTAGTTGTGTATGTAACCTATACGGATTCTGTTTTAAAAAGATTTTTGGTGTGTATGATTTTAAAATCGGGTTTGGGTGTGCAATTGTGATTTTGCGTGTGTAAATACACTGTTTGGATTTTATGCATTAGTGTGACATGTGACCTGAACATGAAACTTGTTTGAGCACAAACCTGGAAGACCAGGTAGCTAGGAGGGAAGACTACAGTTGTCTGCTAGTGTTCCAGAGGTGATCGACCCGGTTTCACTGGCAGGACTGATGATTGCAACACTAACTAAACATATTCTTTTCTAAGGGTCGTGGTATTATATGCCACGTTTTATATGGGTAGTGTCCTTCTAAGAAATATTTTCTGAGGGTTGTGGCCTTCTAATCCATGTTTCACTGAGGCACGAAGATCTAGGGATCATATTTAGATAACACCCATGCGACCTCTCCCATATTAGTGCTAAATTGTTAATTTATGCTCATGAGTGTGTCTCATTGGTTATTTTAAAAAAAGTAAGTTCATGTATGTTTTAATTTATGTTGTTCCATTTGAAACTATTTTCTTTAATTCTGTTTTCTTTAAAACAGTTTAAACTTTTACATCCTTGCTTTAATAAAAATTGAAAATTTATTCATCATTTAATGTTTATACATGGAAATTTTTTATTTGGTGACGTCCTACTGGGAACATTACTCACACACTAAATACACCTTTTGATGTATGTAGACCTTGTACTCTGGGTATCCCAGGTTGAGGCGTCGTGCTCTGGGATGGTGGTTTAGGTCTTTGATGTTCTTCTCATGCAGGTTGGTGTTTCTGGCGTGTGAATTTTGTACCTCTCTTGTTCCGTGGAGGTTTGACTTAGAGTTAGAGTTTCTTTTGTTCTCAGTTATTTTTTGATGTTGGCTCCAGATGTAATCTTTTATATTTGATTTTAGTTCAAGGGTCTATTTGGTAGTCAATTCACAGTTATATTTTATTTATCTTGTCATTTTTTTGTGTTTACCATTTATAGTAAATCAGTCCTATGTGTTAGTTTTGATACCTGGGCACTTGTGCCAACCCGTGGGGATCTGGAACGTTCTTCGGGCCATGTCGCGGACCGGGTCGGGCATCGGGTCGGATGGCGACCCAGCATGGTTCGGGATAGAGTCTCAAGAAAGATAGATACAGAGACTTAAATTACAATATACTGAAGATACCTTCATGTAAATAAACTATGTAAGTCATCACTCAATACAATGGGCTAGAGGGTGTCGATGGAGGTGTTCTTAGAGATATCCATAAAATCATGTAAATGTATTTTTGATGGAATAGATTAAATATTTCTAATATATTTTATTTCACAACTATTAATGATTAGTGGATTCCATTATGGAAAAAAAAATTCCGTGATTTATCCTAGGACTATAACTTAGTGGTGAACCATATAAAATTGATGTATCATGTCTTTCCATGTGGTTGTTTGATTTCTAAACCTCTAATTAGGCAGGTTTAAATGGTTCCTACAAACATGATATTAAGATCCATCATTTTAGGAGAAAAATTAGACACCATAATTCACCCTTTCCATCTCAGGGTGATGTTGGGTCCTTCAATTCTCATTCATTCATCCATTTCTCATATTTATATTAACACCATTAGTTTTTTTCATTCATATATATTGAATGTCTTACTCTATCCAATTCTATTTTGAATGTTACCATAGTCAACCCTTTTGAATGATCAGATGTGTTAGGATAGTGGTGGGGATCATATAGAAGAACATTAACCCAAATTGGGGACATAATTCAAGGATGAACATTCAGTAGGCCCCAACACTCATCAGAAAATATATAAAATTGGTCTTGGGAGTTTGAAGAAAGCATAAAAAATTCTATAAGGACAAAAAAGTTATTGAACATATTTTTTATATATTCTAATACAAAAGGGTGAAACAAATTTGAAAATGGATTCTTCACTCTAGGATAACGATACATACAAGAGGAGAACTACTAGATATCCAAATGAAAAATTAACATAAGAGACATCATCTAGGAGGACCTGACCATTCCCTTGTTTGATACATTTCATACCATATTCCCTATCCAACCATTTTTTCCAATATGGATTGTCTTGTGAATCCAAGGAAGACAGAGTCTGAGGGGTGTTCTCTATAAAGAAATAACCCAGTCGTCCCCATGTATCCTTCCTCAGTTGATCAGAATGACATCCCACCTCTTTCCTATGATCATTTATCTTCTCAAAATAGCATGATATTCATGTATTAGATTAATAATATACATTCTTTAACTACATGATATCAACTCTCACTGATTATATTTAACACATATTGATTCAGTGAGCCTTTGTCCATCTCAAAAATTTGTTGTATCTGGTGTGGTTTGATCATACTCATCCATCCCAAATTTCTATAGCCTAATATTTACCTTGTTAAATGGTATAGGTGACTTGAAGAATCATATATCCCACTTTTCTTCTTAGTGTGTCATAATGTTGTGAACTCTATTTAAATAGTAATCTTACAATCTTTGATTTTCTTTCATGACACTAGCTGGAATACCCATTCCTCGTATAGTCTGTTGTCTCTTGGTTCAACCAAATTATTGAATGATCACAATTTTTAGTTCCTCTATCATTTTAGATAATTCATTTACATGAAAAAAATAATATAACTCTCTCAATTAATTAAAATGAATTATTAGTTTTTCACAAACATTATAATCATATGGAAGGCATTGGATGTTTTCGTGATGTGAATCTCAACAAAGAGCACTTGTTTAAAATATACATATTGAATTTTTGGGATTAGATGGTTCCAACCCTTGTCTCCCTAGTTTATCTTGATTGTTTTTCGAAATTCACGATGACTAATTATTGTTTTGAAGAAGCCATGGTGTGGAACAAACCATGATCATACTAATTAGTTCCTACAATTCTAATGAAAAATCCTTTAATATTAGAGATAGTTGTTGATTTCAAAACTCATGTCCATTAAATAGTCCACCTTTAGGTTCCTCTATAGAAATTACACTAAAAGTTATACCTTAGTATGAGAACACATTCCATTGATTTCTATAGGAACATGATTCAATAGACCCCTTCAGTGATAGAAATAACGAGGCCAACTCCTTCAAATATGAAAAATTCCTAGTTTAATTCCACTATGAAATAGAGAATAAAATTTTTAAATATAGAATAATAATATGACATAATATGTAGGGTTAATAGTATACCTTAATTATTACCCCTATAACAGGATCCTTGGGAACAACATCAATGAATTTTTCTTCCTTAGGGAATAAGTTGAGAAATATATAGACTCTGATATTGGTGTGTCAAGGGATTCCCCAACATAGGTGATGTATAAATATTTCTATCCTATTAGGGAAGATAAATACTCTAGTGAATGGATTTATGTTTATGTTAAAAAGGCCAAAGTTTTTCTAGGATTGAATTTCTAGAATGTATGTCTCATTCACCCATATCATTATTCTAGCTCATTTGTACCATCATTTATATCCTTTGGTTTACATACCATATCTAGCTACTCCATCCACATCATATCCAACCAGGTCTCAGAATAACTAGCACTGAAAATTTCAAAATAAAAAATATTCAAAATCAATACTAAAACTTTTTTTCACTCTTTCGAATTTTATTCCCCCCGAATTAGGTGTTTCCCCAAAAATCGTCCTAGTCCTAGAATAATCCGTTGATGAATATCCACATTTTTCCATTCTTAATTTAATTGGGATGTTATATTGCTATTAAAAAATAGTGTTGATGAAAATCACTCATCCCCTTTATAAAACTACAATTGATTCCATCACGTAGAAGGAAAGGTGGCTCCTTAGAAAGTAGAATTATTTTGGAGGCACTCTATAAAGGTTGGTTCACGGTACTAAAAGAAAACAAAAATCATTACATAGGGCATAGAGGTCACTATTCACATGGG
The DNA here is from genome assembly GCA_963277665.1 of Viscum album. NCBI lineage: Eukaryota > Viridiplantae > Streptophyta > Magnoliopsida > Santalales > Viscaceae > Viscum > Viscum album. The sequence continues at coordinate 756,726,746 of OY728161.1, forward strand.
TAACATCATCAAGAATACACCATTGATCTGTTTGGGTGGTCGATTCAACAACCCTTCATTACAAACCCACACTCATCCTAGACCATTGATTAACTAACCTTTTCTGTATAGTGAAAAACCAAGGTTATATAACCCACAACGGATCCCATAAATATGCAACCAGGACCCAGCTCCTCGACCGACCATACTCACCACTAATCGTTTTAGAGAGATATTTTTAGGATGTAAGAATATGATACTTTATCAGAAATATATTTTATCTTTTTGACGAAGGATTTACATAGAACATGCATCATGGACCCCAAGATACCTCTCCAGTTTGAAAATTAATTAAATGTTTTTTACCCATATAATGTAGAGGAATCCACATCTAAAGTGTGCCAAATGATAATGTAATTATCTGAGGAGGATGGTGTTATCAGTTAAATGAACATATTCCCACTCTATATCTTTTTATAATCCAATGGTATAATGTTTTACCACATCATAGTACAAACAAGATCTCAAATTAATATTTTGACATCCTGAATGTGCCACACTATGGGGATTAATAAGGTGGATTTGACATTGTCCAACCTAATAATCCAATAATATGATAAGAGTAATTAGAATCCACATAAAATGATTTGGTTAGAGGATCAATTTTTTGATATAGTAGAATACATTTAATTTATGGTTGACATATAGAACATGGCCTACAATGTCTTTTTATGGAGGTTCAGGTGTCATTAACACATTGTGTTCCCTATTCATATATTAAATTCCTTAAATTATCCATTAATTTTTATGTACAAGAATAATGTGGTAATGATGGTACTTTTAAAACATTTTAAGAAAACTATATAGTTTTGGGGTTTTTAAAAACGAATGGGAAATATCCCATAATTTACTCGAATGAGTACATCAATTCGCAAATACATATCATCCACCACATAGGAAACTTATGTGGTATTGAAGGACATCGTAATCCAACTTATCCACTAGATAAAATCAATATTCTAATACCATGGATACAATTTCATCATCTGCAGTAGTAATGAATACACATAGATTACTACACAATTCTATAAATGGTTAGGAATCTATGAGTCTAAAAATACATTCTCTCAATGTATTCAAAAGGTTCCCCCCATTCAATATCATACTATACCAACATCATGTATTTTCAAGTGGTGTGGTAAGAATAATGGAATTATAACCATCATTAGTATTTCGACAACAATGGGGGATATCACCATTAAAAATTATATTTAATTTTGTTATCAACATTCCAGTCGATGATCTTCACTATGTTGGAATAAAATAAAAAATTCATTAGTGATTCTTCCCTACAAAATTAGAAGAAAATATTTCTCCATAAACACTATATTATAGTGAGTCAAATCCTTCATGTGATCCATATGACTTTGGTGATGAAGAGGGTTTCCATAAACCCCCAACTACCTATGATGAAGGGGTGTCTAACATTTTTGATGAATTAACACTGTTGAATATCGGTACTGAGAAAGAAATGAGTCCAATGATGATAATAATTGATATTTTACAAGATGAATTTCTGAAATACATGGACTTACTAATGAAACACAATGAAATTTTCCCATGGAGATACATATAAATACTATATATCAATCACCAAGTTTCTCTCTAACACTTTTCAATTTTTATTGGCCACCATGTTGTTAGACATGTACCTAGAAATATGAATCTTTCCATAATTCAATTTATTAGGTTGTTGGTTATAATATTATCATGGATAGCTTCATCAGGGAAGACCAATATCCCATTTTTTTAGCCACCACTATCATATTTTCGAATAACAGTAGATATATGAGGGTCTGTATATACATATGGTAAATAAACATCCATTTCCCAAAGTACGAATTCTATGTCGATGTAATAGAGCTATTTAGTGATATGAATTCAAGATTCCAATAGGTGTCCTTCATGGATGGGTATTCTATGTATAAAAAAATATGGATAGCCCCTATGGACGAAGAATCCACCACTTTTAGGGAACCAATGTATACATTTTGATATCATATGATTTTTTTTGGTAGGAATAATATAAATTACTCTGATTAGTGTGTCATGAAGAACATCTTCATTTCACTACATCAGATGTTGGGGGAGTTTTATATGGATTAATTGCAATTTAAATCCTACCAAAACTATGAAAATCTCAATGATATTGAGAAATAGTTTGAACTAATCTACTCTCTCAACCTAAATATAAACCCCATAAAGTATGTATTCAAGGATACCTATGTGATATTCTCAATCATCAACTTTTTGTATTTAGGCATTATTATCAATCGACATCATATGATGGATATCATTTAAATGCATCCAATATGTAATATCAATGATTTCAAGGGTCATTAATTCCACCTATCCTATACACAAAATTATATCACCATGATATAAAGAAAATTAAATTCTTTTTAAAATCATTTGAAGGGATGTTTCAATTAATAATTTGATAAGGAATGTCATCCCACTAGGATGAGATCAAGCTGTATCTATTATATCATTATCTCTTGATTAAATAAGTCCTATGGAATCATAAAATATTTTATCTATCTACCCTGAAAGAATCCATTTTTACACTCTTGAATAATATGAATGGAAAAGGAAAGGAGAACATTTTATATTTTCATGGTTTCATGATGATTGACATTGATATCATATATTTACCCAATGATAATAGTTTCTTTGGAAAGGTCTTCACAATCTATAAAGAAAGACACTACATGTATCTTTAGGGGAACATCTACTACCTTGCCTTTAACATGTAAATTACATCCACAACTAATCCATGATAACTGTATAATTGTAATGGTGGGTCATAATCTTACAAAATCAAGGCATCAGATTAATTCATCATAAATAAATCAATGAAAAATTAATAGAAAGTTTTTTCATGAATCAAACCATTGATGAACTATCCTTGTATGTCAACTTCGTTAACAAATACATATTATTGATATATCAGGTTACACCATGATAGTAAATCAAAATTCATTGTTCTATTTAGAGCCCAACTTGTAGAAGTCTTAGTTACCCTGAACACAATAGGGCTGTCCTTGGGATTGTCTTCATCAAGCTCACATAGCCCCTCATGCCATACTCATTCCTTTTATATGATATATGTACCAACAATGAGTGTGAGTACTATTCCCATGTCACTAATCTCATGTAGTCTATGGATAATGTGACTCAGTAGTCACATATTATGTTTGGATCAATACTGGCCATCAAATTGATCAATAATAAGAATGTCGTCATAAAACAGGAAATCATCCCCATACCAGAGAGTAAAAAAGTGATAATAACCACTTTATATTTAATATTAATGATAATTTATGCCCTAATATGCTTGAATTTATTGTCAAATTTCATTTTAAGCATAGTTATATCCCTAATAGAGTTGAACTAAGACAAATTTTCCATTCACAGGGCACATCAATGTGTCATGAATGTACAAATTCTAAAAAAGAAAACAAACAAGTGAATAAACTTTCCACTAAACCATCCATATGGGGACATCAAAATTCGTCTATGATAGAATAAATACCTGAATTGATGACTCTCTTCATTACGTACCTCCAACATGGGATCATCCAACCAAATTGATCCATGCATCAAAAAATCCCTTATTGTTTAGTGAATAATACACATTTGGACAACCCAAACATAGAGGTAGTTATCTATAGACCTAGATATGGTAGAAAAATTCTCTATTTCATCTATTGTTAGGAGGTTTCTCGAGACATGCAAGAAGTCCTTTTTAGGTCATGTGGGCTCTATCAAGCATGTTCAATGCTCTCTCACCAGATCCAATGAACGGTGTTCACATAGACTACCATTGTTGGTGAATATATTACATTCTCCATGGTGTACCTTGTGTTACATGTCAATTCCTACATCATGAATAATATATCAAGTCATTTTCATGACACCATGTACTCTGAAATCATTCTCTACATGGGGACATAACATTATAGGCCCTTATAAGACAGTAATAGATTGATATTATATGAACTTCATTACTGATAATGACTTCTTCTCAATGTGGGTGGATGTCCACCTCCTAAAACTACAATGAAACAATTTGTAATTATATTTATGATATACCGTATAATTCATATATTCAATATTACTCATAATATTCTCACAACATCATTACCAATATTGAAGTAGTTGAACTGGAGATTCAATATAAAAATTGTATAATCAGGTCTAATTATACCTCATTCTATTATGCAAAGGTGAGTTGGTAAATTGAGATATTCAAAATTACCCTACATAATATCCTAAAATAATTCGGGGTCAAATCAAGATGTTTTGGACAACAAATTACTACAATTATTTATGGGTATATTAGAGGATGACCCATACATTCATGCAAGAGGCCTCATACTACCTAGTGTATGAGAAAGAGGGAGTTTTTACAATACATGTAAATATTTTATTTCTCTATATGAATTCTTATAATATTCTGACTCCTTAAAAGGGAGTTGGTGTTCATTTGGATTAATTTAAAACACTCAATTAGTGTAGGCTACAAGAAATACACAACATTGATGATCATTATAACAATCTTAAACAATCACTAAAATAATATTTCAACTATACCCTTTCAATTAGGGCAACATTGTAATGGAATTTAGGATACCATTGATACATACGATGAAGTTTATCATGTCGGATCCCATGAGGGTGGGTGATTTCTCATGAATAAGGATTATTAAAATGGTTTATAGTCATTAATCAATATGAATATTTAGAAAATCACATCCCCGACCAATATCAGGTTCTGCATATTGTACTTTTTGAAACCACATGACACATTCCTAGTCTCAGGACATTGAACTGTAGGAAAATGTCCTGGTAATAAATTCATAAACTCTTTTACACTTACTGTAGATACCCAAAGCATGACGTACATGGAAATTACATTACTTTTACGGAATACTTGATACACAAAGAAAATATACACACATGGACCGTAGTAGTTTAGTGTCTTTGGAAACTCGGAAAATAATCTTCTAATCGTGGTGAAATATCTTCAACATCTCCCATAAAGATCTTCCCCTTTTGTTTTCTTACCTAAAACCTTTATTTAAATCCTGGGGAATAGAAAACATACAAATGGTGAGCTCAAATGCTCAGTAAGGGTAAGCATATAGAACATAAAACAGTCCATAAACATTTGAATGCAAAAACATGAACATAAAATCTAAACCTCAAAATCACGAGCAAAAACATAAATTATGGAAGTACACAAGGAATAGATCATAAAGGAAAATAAATCATGATAAAATTGCATGGGAATAAAACATGTAATTGTGGAAAACCATTAAGCACTTGATATTATTTCCATAGTAGCTAAGGCATTGCTGTCAACACCATCTTAGTGGACAAAGTCCCTTTCTGAATCGAGTTCACTCCACGTTCCAGTCCTATATCACTGAACCGAATTAACTTACCGTTCCAGCCATGTCTATATAATGAGATATAAATCTTTACCCAATGCATTGGAGGGAGATATAGGTCCCACCGATCTCATAATGAAATCATTCTAACTTGTTCAACAAGATAAACTTAAAACATTCATCATAACCCAAAGAATAAAATGGGTTTCATAAACATCATCCCATCATCACATAATCCATATAAAACAAATGGATATTTCATCATAAGAAAATTGAAACCATGTAAATCATAGAGAAATTATACTTGAAACATACACATATGAAATAATTTCATCTTATAATGAAAATGGTTTTGATAAAACACTTGAAATGAATTCTTGAGGAAAATATCCTTTCTTCTTCAAAATAAATTTCTTTTCACAAAACGCCACACAATTTTAAAAGAAAGTTATTTTGTTGAAAATATTCATGAAATATTTTGGAGTAAGCTTCATAAAAATAAGGCTTTATAAAACCGTAAAAATCCTTTCATGTTGTATAAGTTAAAAAAACATTCTCCTCGTACTTTTGTCGGAAAAGTCAAAAAGTACCTCGTATGGTAAACAAAAGAAAGATTCCTTCCATACGATGTGGTAAAAGTAAGAAAAGGGTAAAAATATCTTTAAACATACATGGAAGGAAAGTAACAATTTTATGAAAACATTTTGAGAACATATGGACATGGATAATAAACATAACCCCGGAAAATACTTACGAATATACAATCTTGGATAAGAGAAAGATTGGAATAGTTATCCCTTACTTTAGGTCTGATATGCTTCGTACATATCCGAAACTCCTGTATAATGATTTAAATAATTTCATTGACTTATTACAGATTCATATTCATTGTTATGATATCATATATGGTTCACTTATAACTTTATATTACCCATTCCTTTGTAAATCCCATGTTAAAGCAACGTTTTGGGTAAAATCATCTTATTTATCGTACATGTTTGGACTTGTTTTTCTTGATGTTATTATTACTTATTTCTTGGTTTAATTACTTCCAGAATGTAAATATTGATTTATATGTCATATATATTCATTATATATCCAGCATAATCATGTATTTTTAATAGTATATAACATATGGAGGTAGATAATGAAATGCATCGTTCATGGAGACGGTAAACTGTACGTACGCATGAAGACAACATTCATTTCTATTTATTATTTTAATGGAGTAGGTATATTATAATTCCAGTGTAATATCATATATAATATCATTAACTCCATCCTTTATACATTCCACATAAGGCATTAAAGAATCAAATCACTTTGAGGGGGTTGTAGTCCGCACTTCCTCAAATGAGATCATCGTATTTACCCACTATGGAAACCATAAAGGCTTGATATAATTGGGAAGTAAAGAAGAATAAGGAAATCATAAACATAATGTATATCATATATAAATACAGTTTCATCATAATGGCCACCATGAGAGGCGGTAGGAGAAAATCTAACAATCATCGTTTCGTGAGGCGTTTGTTTGCCATCACAGAAACATTATGTTCTTCATCCATTAGATGGAGGTGTCTGTAAGTGTATTTATAATCATTCTCATAACAACATCCTAGTATTTTTAGGATACTGGTGTTGTTACAAAAGAAAGGATTAAAAAGAGTTTAGGTGTTGGAAAAGTAGAATAAAAGAAAACAACTTAAGAGAAACTATTACGTTTAATTTGGGTGACTTCCTATGGTTTGAACCAAAAGGACTACATTAAGAGCCTTCTGCCTAATTTAAGGATTCTAGCGGGAGGGTAGGGATGTATGGAGTTCGGTTGGGTAGTGTTTGGATGATCCAAAAGGCTTAAGAGGTGTGAGGAATTTCATAGAAGTGGTCTCTTTTTATATGGGAGTGGACGGGCTCTTTAGGAAAGTGTGAAAACATTATTTTATTATAAACTTATCTTCATATTCAAGTTGTCCAAAACACATTACTTTAGAAGATAAAAGGACACATATTAGAAATAAAATCATAAAATAGGAATTAGATAGGTTTTGGATGATATTTTAATCATTATAATCTTATTTATTTAAATCATTTATGAATGAGGTAAATACTGCTTCATTACTGTGTCATAAATAATTTAATTTATTTGATGTCTAAAAATTATAAAAAAAATACCAACATGTAAGAAACTTTTTTATATTTCCATTGAATATTTATAGTCGAAAATATAATTTATATAGCCCCTTATAAAAATTAATTACTAAAGGATTTTTTTTAATTCCAATTTTGTCTTTACATTAAATTAATTAATCTAATGTGTCATTTTCGTTCATAAGTGGATCCATGGGGTTAAAAAATAGACCCAAGGATGACCATGGTCATCCATCACTCATCCAATAAGGTTTGTACAAGTGTTAAGGTAATTTTAAATTATTATAATATTCTTTTAACCTTGAATTACATTATTTACCTTTAAACGTGGTAAATAAAAGTATAAAGTTACTATTCACCAAAAAATTATTTATATCTAATTGAACAAGATTTTACTAATTTATATTAACCGTGTTTCTAGGGTTTTCGAAATTCAACTCACAGAAGCGGTAAAAGTATGTTTTATGAACAATTGCAAAAGCTCCTTGGAGGTGGGTAAAAGACGATGAAAAGTTCAATACAATTTTTATAAATCTAAAATTATTATAAAATGATTCAAATGAATTTCATTGAACTTATATAAGTATTATGTATCTATTTTTTAACTAAAGAAAATTTAAATCAAATAAATGATTATATAAATAAAAAGTTGGTTTTAACCAAAAACTCAGTGTTTCCACTATTCATCAAAAATTGAAGTTTTTCAGAAAAATACCAAAAATTCATCCTAAGCTATATTTTATATTCCGAATTCAAAAATGATTTCTATTTTTTAGAATTCAAAACATAGAAGTGGAATTAATTAATTTTAAAAGTAATTCTCATTATCAAAACCAATAGCGTGTTTTTACTATTCATTAAAATATGAAAGTTATCAGAATAATATGAAAATTTTATCCAAAGTAAATTTTAATATCCAGATTCCAAAGAAGATTTATATTTTGTCAAATTGAACTTATAAAAATGTTACAAACTATATTTAATGTGGTTGCACCATCAAAAGGTGGAAAAACTCCATTTTTTGAAAAATACTTATTTTACTCGAAAAATTGATTTTTTTCTCATACCATGTTCTAGAAAATATTTAAGATGAATAATAATGTTATAAAATTCAAAATTTAGTTAATACTATTCATAACGGCTAGTTCATAATAATATTTATAACTAAATATCATTGTTTAGTGAAACTCAGTATTGCGTATTACACACGCTATCGAGGAAGGCCGCGATTGCGTGTATTGCAACCCAAGTCAAGGTTGCGTGTGATGCTAGACTCCTTCATTGTTTACCATAATAGAACCCAACAATATTTCATTTATACATTAAATATATATATATATATATGTATGTATGTATGTATATAAACACACTCAATGTTGCGTAGAATAACAACTATCAAAATTGTGTGTAACATGATCCAAGAATAGTGTTGTGTATACTACAAGCTAATACGGTGTTTCATATAGCGCAAGGTAATCTTGGTGTAGTGTACAACACAAGACATCAATGAAATTGAGAGAATATTTTTCATAAAATCTTAGGGTGTCACATTCTACCCCCCTTAAAATGAATTTCTCCCTCAAAATTTGTTGGGGTTATAAATCATTTACTATTCATAGAAACCCACATCGTAAAAAGGAATACTAAAACTTGATTTTAAAAACTAAAGTATGAAATGAATCGATTACCCAAAATAACTCATCACTTGGTTTCCATATAGGAGAACATACGTGAAAATATGGATATGGAAGAAAAACTTATCCATCAAGTCCTGATGGAGAGTGGTAGAGAACATGGCTTTAAAAAAGCCAACAATCACAAAGCCATAAATTTGTGATGATCTAAGGTACCATCTAATTAATCGGATATGAGGACACTTGAACAACATTTTTCTAGTTTTCAATATCATTTCCATAAATTTGTTGAATTAAAAGAAATACTTACATGATTTTGATACCATCTCACTGTTGTTCGTGCCTTGAACAATTCCCACTTCATCTCTTAAAGAAATGAAGTTGAATTTGTTATTCGTGAAGTGTTATCAGATCATGTGATAGAATGATGGGTCATTACATCTGTTTCAAACAAAAGGTTAGAAAAATTTATCAAATATAAATAAGTTCATCTATGGTGAGGTAAATCGTATATGATTCCAAAAATGGACTTATACTTCAACTATCATAATGCTTAATAAAATAAAAAAATTTCTACTAAACAGGGACTTCCTGTAGGCCAGTGTTAGGTGATAAAGGCATGTTGCACATCAGTTGTGGGTTTGATTCCCATAGCCTTGTCCGACGCGACGGGTTGTCACCTGCCCTGCAGGTTGTCCTTTTTCTAAAAATACACTATTATAACATTATAGAAATAATTTTGAAAATAGTTCTATCCTTAAACAATACTATATGATGTCCGACATAACCCATTACAATCATTAGACTTATCCAAAATACATCTATCCAAGCTCGTAGTATAAAGAAAACAATTACTAGAAAGGTCACATAACAAGAACATGAATAACAATATTTATCATACGATATGTCATGTTGGTCACATTCCAATCATGTGAATTCCTTAATCATTTATTCTATGGAAACATGAATTACCATAAAACCTTAGTTGAAAACAAGAATGCTGTCAAAAGTTATCTCTTTCCCCATTGCAAAATCACAAAAATTCTATATACTCAAACCATGATACCACTTAGTCCATATATCAATCATGAGCTTATGAATACTATCAAACATATTAGTTCCTCTTTATCCATTCATTATTCGCATATCATCTTCTTTCCAAAAATATTTCAATCACTTTTCATGGTTAGTGATGTCATATTCTTATGGAAAACCACAATGGACCAATACATAGATATTCCAATATACCATAAAAGTACCTCAATAAAATTATTATTGAATACCAATACATAAACACTTCAAACCATCATCTTCAATGATTGTCATGGAATAAGTCCTTCCTTGATTTAGAAGTAACCTCTTTGGTAAGGGCATTGTGTTGGGTAAGGCCCATGTTTTCCACAGATAAGACATTGAACTCCAAAATAGTCGGTCACTCTATGACCCTTCTCTCCACACAGATAACATCTTTCCCTCCATTTGTGGTATTCCTCAAGGTTCTTCTTCCCTTCTTTATAAATCTCAATATTCCTTTCCTTATGCTCTTCAACATGAAAAAATGCATAAAAGTATATCTTCCACTTATTTGATGAAGTAGGAATACCACTTAATTTAAACTTGTTAATCATATATCGCGATGACTGATTCGGCATAATCACAATATCATTCTCTCTAGGGATTACACAATTTCATTGCTCAAAGTCACCAATTTGTCCATTCGATTCAATGTTAACTGAATTCCTTATGGTTCCTCCATTGACTAAAACACAAAACGAATTCTGTGAGAGACAAAAATCATGATAGGTAAAAAAACATATTAAAGGGGGAGTAACTTCAATATCTAATATCAAAAGTTTAATTCTAAGATTGTTACCATAATTCTAGGACTATAACCTATACATATACTTAACCTTAGGGACATCCCTAGACATTCCTTAGAAATATCTCTAGGGATCTCACTAAAGTTATCGCATGCTAGTTTCTAAAGGTTGACGAAAACATTCCTCTGATACCAACTATAGAGATCCAAATCGTGACGTACATGGAAATTTCATTAATTTTTAAGAATACTTGATACATAACGAAATCATACACACAAGGACCATAATAGTTTAGTGTCTTTTAAAACTCGTAAAATAATCTTCTAATCGTGGTGAAATATCTTCAACATCTCCCATAAATATCTTCCCCTTTTGTTTTCTTACCTAAAACCTTCCTTTACATCCGGGGGTAAAGAAAACATATAAAGGGTGAGATCAAATGATTAGTAAAGGTAAGCATAGAGAACATAAATCAATCCATAAATATTTGAATGCAAAAACATGAACATAAAATCGTAACATCAAAATCATGAGCAACGGCATATATCATGGAAGTACACAAGGGATAGATCATAAAGGAACATCAATCATAATAAAATAGAATGGGAATAAAACATGTAATTGTGAAAAAACATTAAGAACTTGATATGATTTCCATAGTAGCCAAGGTATTGCTGCCAATACCATCTTTGTGGACAAAGTCCTTTTCTGAATCGAGTTCACTCCTCATTCTAGTCCTGTATCACTAAACAGGATGAACTTACCATTCCAGCCATGTCTATCTCATGAGATATAAATCTTTACCCAATGCATTGGAGGGAGATATAGGTCCCACCCATCTCATAATGAAATCATTCTTACTTGTGCCACAAAATAAACTTAAAACATTCATCATAACCAAAAGAATAAAATGGGTTTCATAAACATCATCCCATCAGCACATAATCCATATAAAAAATGGATATTTCATCATAAAAAAATTGAAACCATGTAAATAATAGAGACATTATACTTGAAACATACACATATGAAATATTGGCATCTTATATGTAAAATGGTTATGATAAAACACTTGAAATGAATTCTTGAGGAAAATATCCTTTCTTCTTCAAAATCAATTTCATTTCACAAAACGTCACACAATTTTAAAAGAAAGGGATTTTGTAGAAAATATTCATGAAATATGTTGGAGTAAGATTCATGAAAATAAGGATTTATAAAACCATAAAAATCCATTCATGCCATATAAGTTAAAAGAACATTCTCCTCGTACTTTTGCTGGAAAAGTCTAAAAGTACCTCATATGGTAAACAAAAGAAAGATTCCTTCCATACGATGTGGTAAAAGTATTAAAATGGTAAAAATTATTTAAACATACATGGAAGGAATGTAAAAAATTTATGAAAACTTTTCTAGAACATATGGACATGGATAATAAACATAACCCCAGAAAATACTTACGAATAAACAATCTCAGATAAGAGCAAGATTGGAATAGTTATCCCTTACCTTAGGTCTGATATGATTCGTACGTATCCGAACCTCATGTATAATGCTGTAAATAATGTCATTTAATTATCACATAATCATATTCATTGTTATGATATCATATAAGGTTCACATATAACTTTATATTACCAGTTCTTTTGTAAATCCCATGTTAAAGCAACGTTTTGGGTAAAATCATCTTATTTATTGTACGTGTTTGGACTTGTTGTTCTTGAGGTTATTATGACTTAAATCATGATTTACTTACTTCCAGAATGTAAATCATGATTTATATTTCATCTATATTCATTATATATCCAACATATACATGTATTTATAATAGTACATAACATATGGAGGTAAGAAATGAAATGCACCGTTCACGGAGATGGTAAACCATACGTACGCATGAACTCTACAATCATTTATATTTATTATTTTAATGGAATATGTATATTATAATTCCAGTATAATATCATATATAATATCATTAACTCCATCTTTTATAAATTCCACAGAAGGCATTAACTAATCAAATCACTCTGAGGGGGCGGTAGTCCGCACTTCCTCAAATGAGATCATCGTATTTACCAACTACGAAAAGCATAAAGGCTTGATATAATTGGGAAGTAAAGAATAATAAGGAAATAATAAACATAATATATATCATATATAAATACAGTGCCATCATAATGGCCACCATGAGAGGAAGTAGGAGAAAATCAAAAAATCATCGTTTCGTGAGGCGTTAGTTTGCTATCACAGAAACATTATGTTCTTCATCCATTAGATGGAGATGTGTGTAAGTGTAGTTCTAATAATTCTCATAACAACATCCTAGTATTCTGATGATACTGGTGTTGTTACAAAAGAAATGAATAATAAGAGTTTATGGGTTGGAGAAATCGAATAAAAGAAAACAACTTAAGAGAAACTGTTACATTTAATTTGGGTAACTTCCTTTGGTTTGAACCAAAAAGGACTTCTTGAAGTGCCTTCGTCCTAATTTAAGGCTTCTAAGGGGAGTAGATGGATTTAGGGAGCTTAGTTGGGAAGATTTTTTATGAGACAAAAGGCTTGAGAGGTGTGAGGAATTGCATAGAAGTTGTCTCTTTTTATAAGGGAGAGGAGGGGCTCTTTATGAAATTGTGAAAACATTATTTTATTATAAACTAATATTTGGTTTCAAGGGGTCAAAAACACATTAATGTAGAATATATGATGACTCCTATTCTAGATAAAATCATCCAATAGAAATTGGACATGTTTTGGATGATATTTTAATCATTATAATCTTATTTATTTAAATTATTTATTAATGAGGTAAATACTGCATCATTATTGTGTCATAAATAATTTAATTTATTTTATGTCTAAAAATTATAAAACAAATACCAACATGTAGGAAATCCTTTTATATTTCCAATGAATATTTATAATCAAAACGATAATTTATATATCCCCTTATAAAAATTAATTACTAAATGATTTTTGTTAATGCCAATTTTGTCTTTACATTAAATTAATTAATCTAATGTGTCATTTTCTTTCATAAGTGGCTCCATGGGGTCCTAAAATCGACCCAAGGATGCCCATGGTCATCCATTACTCATCGAATAAGTTTTGGAGAAGTGTTAAGGTAATTTAGAATTATTATAATATTCTTTTAACCTTCAATTACCCTATTTACCTTTAATCGTGGTAAATAAAAGCAAAAAGTTACTATACACCAAAAATTTATTTTATCTAATTGAACAAAATTTTACTACTTGATATTAACCGTGTCTCTTGGATTTTCGAAATTCAACTCACAGAAGCAGTAAAATTAACTTTTATTAACAATTACAAAAGCTCATAGGAGGTGGGTAAAAGACGATGAAAAGTTCAATACAATTTTTATAAAACTAAAATTATTATAAAATGATTCCAATGAATTTCATTGAACTTATATACATATTATGTATCTATTTTTACCTAAAAAAATTTAAATCAAATAAATTATTATTTATATAAAAGGTCGATTTTAACCAAAAACTCAGTGTTTTCACTATTCATCAAAAATTGATGTTTTTCAGAAAAATATAATAAATTCAACCTAAGATATATTTGAAATTCCGAATTCAAAAATGATGCCTATTTTTCCAAATTAAAAACATAAAAGGTCCATTAATTAATATTAAAAGAAATTCCATTTTACAAAAAATAGCGTGTTTTTTCTATTCATTAAAATATAAAAGATATCAGAACAATATGAAAAATTTATCCAAAGTAAATTTTAATATAATTATTCCAAGGAAGAATTTTATTTTGTCAAATTAATCTTATAAACATGTTAAAAACTATATATAAAGTGGGTGGGCCATCAAAAGGCGGCAAAACTGCATTTTTTTAAAAATAATTATTTTACTCGAAAAATTGATTTTGTTCTCATACCATGTTCTAGAAAATATGTAAGATGAATAATAATGTTATAAAATTAAAAATTTAGTAAATACTATTCATAACAGCTAGTTCATAATAATATTATAACCATGTATCGTTTTTTAGTGAAACTCGGTATTGCGTACTACACACGCTATCGAGGAAGGTCGTGATTGCGTGTAATGCAAGTCAAGTCAGGGTTATGTGTGATTCAAGACTCCTCCATTGTTTCATATAATAGAATCCAACCATATTTCATTTATACATTTAATATATATATATATGTATGTATATACACACTCAATGTTGCGTAGAATAACTACTATCAAAATTGTGTGTAACATGATCCAAAAATAGTGTTACGTATACTGCAAGCTAATACGGTGTTGTGTATAGCGCAAGGTAATCTTGGTATAGCGTACAGCACAAAACATCAGTGAAATTGAAAGAATATTTTTTATAAAATCTCAGGGTGTTACACTTATATCCTCACAGTATGATTTAAAATTTCATTTCGAACTACACCTAAGAATGATGTTTGACCTTATTTCCTATATCCTATTCACATGTTGTGAATCAATGAGCTTCTCTTTCTATCACCTAACAGGACCTTTCCTTTCAGTTTTATCCACCAACCCCACTTCTATTTAGAAGAAAATATGGCTCGAATCCCATTTCATGGGAAATAAAGAGATTCTAAATTCTCATATCTTAGGTCTAGAATAGTAACTTATCTACCTTATGGATTTACCCATTACTTATTTTTCGATTCACATTCATCAATACAACAATTAGATATGCTCAAATGTTTATTATATTAATGGCCAATTTGTTTATCGCTTCATAAATATCCCCCCATTCTCACTATCACACATAATTCCTTCCTCGATATAGATTCTCATCATCCTCCACATTTGAATGGAATCCCCTATTGTGACATCACATGGCTATAATAGGCTCCTCACCTATCAAGGGAACATGCCTTCATGGAATTAAAATGAAAAAAATGATATTTCCTATTTTTTGAACATAGGTAATGACCAATATAGAATCTCTTAACCCCACTCATGATAGGGTGGTTATGTAGCCCATGTTTAGAAAAATTCCTACAATTATCTACCATCCATTGATATCCTATATTTGTTGTTCTGATTATAAAAGTCAAATTTTACTTCATTTTAACCATAATTTAATGGTGTTGTTTTAATACCTATGATTTTAACCATTTCATAATTACAGATAATTGAATAATAATGTCAGATTCACATAAACCTTCAAAATAAATATTCTATTTTCCCATTAGTGCACTCTAATTTGATTTCAAAGTTCCCCGACCACTATTTAGTTCCCACATCTTGCATGGATCATGTATTCTTTGGAATATTAACGGTTCCCCCCATATATGTTCAAGAAGAAAAAAATTTCTCATGAATGGAATACCACAGGTTATATAATATTTAACATAAAATCTATGTATCACATACTAAGGATGCTTGAATTGAATAAAGCCTCTTGGTCCTTCATTTACGTTGGTTTCATTTCCCTTTTTTATAAAATAGACTAATCTATAACATCCATTTGGCCTGATCTCTAGGACCATAAAATATAATAAACCACATTGGGTCCAATACATATGAACTTGTACTATATGAATCAGACCACACATCATTACCATAAAATATGTTCCCCTCCATCCATGGGATGAAATACCATGAAAACGGGCTTCATAAGCCCCTTGGATAACAATTCACATCACATATAATATACTCTAAGCTTACTATCTCACCCATTTGGTCCTCCACCCATGATGATTAATTGGTAACATCTCCATTGGAATGAGGATTATGTCTATAACCTATTTGTATTTTTTCTGTGCATAATGATCATAATCATAGGGAATTCTCCCAAAAACTATTTATTTGTGTAGTAATGATCCCCTGATACCCTCCTCCATCCACATCATTTTTAGGTTTCCATTTCTGTTATAGATACTAATGTTCCACTTTTCCACATCCAAGACACATGACGTTAAAATATATCATTTAGTCCCCCATCTGTGAATAAAATACTTTACCTTTTTAAAATTTCTTTTTTAATCATATAAATCATTTAAATATTTTGAAGAATATTTTTGAGGCCATGCACTGAGTTAGTTCAAGATTCCAAGGGTAATGGAGGCTTGTAATTAATATAATGAAAATACTAAATATATTATACCACATGCATGTTATTTTCCTGATGTAATTGAAGAACTACATAGAAGAGTCATAGATAGAAAATGTGAGAATTCCTTCAAATAAAAAATGTGGGTTTTATGATATGAGAAACGTAATATCTCTTCCCATTGTGTGTTTGGCTCGATCACCATAGAGGGTATAATAATTATTAAATAATTTATTTAATTATTGTAAATTGATAAACCAAAATTTATTATATATTAAAAAAATTTATGAAAAATACCTACGTTTGGCCACCTAACCCTAAGGATTTGATAGATATATTTCAGAGAAAACTATAGGATGAATAAATATGGATAAATGATTAGAGACCAATATTAAAACTATACTCTATAGATTAATAATTCTTGGATCATTCAAATGTCATTTCCAATTATTCTTTATCAGTGATAAATTCATACTCTATTCAGGGGATATTTTTCATTGGTTTAATACTAGTTTATTAAACACGTGATGATAGTGAATCATTTCAACAAATAGATTTAATTGAGTTGATCTAGTTTTGGGGGTGTAGATTCATCTCTCTAGGATTTGTGGATTGATATATTTTTATTTAATTTGATTAGTTTTCTTCAATCATCATTATAATGGTATGGTATTGAGTACAATCCCAAAAATGGATGAGGATCATTCCTAATTATATTCTTTGTCCTTTTATCCAATCGTTCATCATGTGTTCATAATTTTAAATTCCTTTTTTTAGTAGTCTAACAAATCCTTGGTAAAGGTAATATTAAAAACTATTCTTTAACAGCACAGATATATATCCTATGATTGGGATTAGGATTGAAAGTTAGATCAATGTTCAATGACATGGATGTAATGTCTTGTGATCTATCATGTATGTATACTCTAGGATAATGGATGTTTGATATGTGTTGAAGAGGGGAATGATAACCTATAATATTATATTATAGTAATATATCCAATAGTTATTACAATGATTGGTCGATGTTATATATTTATTCTATGGAGAGTTTCATAGAAGGCTCATTTGTAGAATATGCTCAAGCAGAACATGCAAAATGTTTCTACAATTCAAAAAAAATTATTATTAAGAGATATGTATTCTAAATAACACATGTTATGTGGGACCTATTCATGGATGCATGGGTTAAAGATGATAAAAAAATATCACATGTCATGTGGGAACCATCACACACCTTTGGAACTAGTGGTAGTGTCTTAATGTTCACCATAGGGGTACAAGGGCATGGACAAAACCAGGATCATGGAAGCATCCATAGTACATGGGCACAACTCAGTACTCATACATGGATTGGGTAGACAAGAATAATCAAAATTACCCAATAATGTACCACTTTACATTGGATCATTCCAATTTACATGAGTGGAACTGAGGTATAAAACACATGTCATGTACTCTAGGTGAATGTGATGCACATTCTTCTGGGTAGGTTGAGGCCCTCATTATCTTCAGTATGGATCAATATTTCGATGAGGTGTTCCCTTGGACATTTTTTATGAGGATATATTGAGGCATCGTGTATTGATCATATTATGTTATCCCCTATAAAAAAATATTCTCATATATATTTTATGAATCCCTCTACATGACCTAGGGTTTGATGCTCAATCTTTACATTTTCATCGTTAAGTGTGGATTGTTGAATTAGCATGACCATGATACATAGGTTCATGATCAAATACATAGAGGGTTATTCATGGAACAGAATGGGATATCCTAGAGGCCCAATGTGAGATCTCGTATCTAGGTCATGAGATCTATTATCTTCCCGTGAGTACTTCTTCATAGTGGGGCCTGATGAGCACAACATCTCATATAAGATTCATTATTATTAATAGGAATGTGGAGTAAGTTATTCTTTAAGAGAATTAACTTTAATCCTTGAAATAAATCATATGGCGGGATGAATGGTTGTGATTATACCTTGTTTTTTAAATGGATGGGGTCGATGCCTTATTTATTATTAAAGAAATGAAAATACATCTTTTTAACTGGGAAGAGGGAGAACCAATAACTAGACCGAAGGCCTATTCAGAATTTATCTCATTGCATGGCCTATAGACCCAATGTTTTGGCCCAAGTCCCATTTTTTTGAATAGCACTTCTATTGTAATAGGCTGCTATAGTACTTCACATTACATGCCACTGCTATAGTTCCTAGCCGCAACTACATTTTTCTGCCACTGCTACAGTGTTCTACCGCCACTACTTTGTCTGTCGTTACTACAATACAGCTACTACTACATTAAGAAATAGTACTGGTACATTTTCCTTTTCCCAATGGGGTTTGAACCCCCATTTTTCATGTAGGATTGTGAGGTGCTTAAGCCAAACCCCAACTACAATCTGATCATACCTTGTGAGTTTTGGTGTACTATGAGAATATCATGGTTTTTATTGTTATGTCTCATAAAATGATTAACATGTTATTGTGATGAGGAGTTGAATATTCAATTGATTTTTTCTATTTGGTGAAATTATAGTTTCATTCTTTTTATTTCAAACTCATCCCCTATGAGGGATCTACATTCATGTGTCATCTCTTATGTAGATGAAAGATAATTTGTTGAGGTCGTAGGATGACCAGGACCATGTTGATCTTAGTTGAACTAGGTAAACAGTGGTTTATATTTGTTGTGTCTTTTAAAAGCATTCCCCTCCATCCAAGATTTTTATAATATTTTTACAAAATTGGTGGGATTTAATTTTTTCCTTTATAATTTTTATTTCTTCCATACTATTATGTAGTATGTATATATGTATATTCACATATTTTTTTATCAGTTTATCATCATTTATCATAATTATATCTGTATTTGATGTTGTGTTCATCTTTAAAAGTACATGATTCTATGTCCTCCCATATATGTGATATGACTAATTAGATCTAGTCACTAACCCTCGACATATTTGAAGAATTATTGGGATGAAAAAATCATATTACTTCCAATCAGGTTGGCCCTAGTGAGTTAGTACCTAATGGGGTGGTATCAAATTAGTGTTTAATCTTTGGATCAAAGTTTAGAGATCCAATATTAATAATTATTGTTTTAGAACTAAAAAAAAGTTTAAATGTTTTTATGAATTAGTTATCAGGCCATGTAACCCATTTTCTATGGAGCTGCTAAGGAATCCTATCTCTAGGACTTTGATAGCCTTCTTTATGAATCAATACATTCAGTCATGGGTTACTGTGAAAACATTGGTTGATCAGTCATCAAAGAATGGGGTTATTTTTCAATTTCTTTTTTCAATCTTCTCTCCATATATACAATTTGATTGTGTAAGGCCTTGATTATTCTAGGATTCCTTTTTCATGATGTCCATTTAGGATATCATTACTGGGTCCAGACTTTGACTCATGTAAGGATGATTTTTTTGTGTAGGGTCCTTTGCAAGTGTAGGAACCTCTAGGTTTATTAATACTATCATTACCACACATGGAGTAGTTGGTTTCACTAGAAGTACCAATTGAGTATGTCCTTAGACTGAAAATTCTCCATGAGTTTAAGAGGTAATGACCCCTTAGGTTTTGTGGTAAACCAATCCCCGATGTAACTGATTATTTTACATAAGTAGTTACATTAGTTTTTATCCATATAAAGACACAATCATATATAATGGTGGTCAATGTAGTGAGTCTTCTTCATTGATCTGTTGGGAGATAGTGGAGTCTGGTGACTAAGAAACATGATGAGACAACCCTCCATTGGAATGATTTTGAGTCTCTCTTTTGGGATTAGTTTTTTATAGACATGTTGTCAGTAGTTCATATCTAGGAGCTTCTATAGTGTCAGTATTGTAGTATGATTATGGCACAATATTCATTGACGTTAACCAACCTCTCATCATACTATTTAGATATGGATCATGATCCATTCATCAGTGAATGAGCCATGTAATGGGTTATACAATAATATATTAGGAAATCTATTATATCTATTTTAATTATAACTAATGTTGGGGTTCTTTATTAAGATATAGTAGTGGTGATATTTTTTCCCAAGAAGACATTGATGGATGGTTCTGTTAGTGGGAACATAGAAGTAGAGACCTCAACATTATGTTGCTGATAGATGAAACAGGGATAGAAGAATGCGAGACACTTAAAAACAATGTCTCATAATTGGGGACTATAGTTCAGGGTAATCTAGACAGATCATGTTATCCAACAGAGTGGTGGTGTTTCTCTAGGCATGGATGAAGATGTATCTTGTATTACATTCCAACCCACCATGTAGTTAAGAGATATATGATCAATGTAACTCTTAACTAGTAGAATTTTTAATTATAGGGAGTTATTTAGGGTCGATAACATGGTAGATGAGTATAGAGAGTAGATGGATGTGGTTGATATTTTGATATGTTTCTAACAATAACCATTGGTGTCCCACCCTATACCTAGGGAGATGGTGGTCAAAATTGAGGATGAATACAAGCAGTCAAGGCCTCTGACCCAGAGGCTATGTGGATGATTAGAGGTATTATTTCTTTCTTCTATTCATTTTATTCAGTTCAAATATACATAAACACGACATTTTACATTATATCCACATCCCTTTTTCTATTTCTATAGATTTTGGTGGAACCTATGGTTCAACCATTATATTTACTGACTTCTAATGGAGTGAATTCAGGATTAAACTCTTTTTACTAATAGTCTGATATAAATCATGTAGGTGATAGTTTCTTATGAGATCTCTTTATAGAAGCAGTGAGGCCTTATGAAATCATATTAGGTATGGAATTTATTTTCATAGTACATTTACAAATTGAGAGTTCTATGAAGAGGATTTCGTGTCTCTAAAGTGATGATATGAGGGTTTCATCTAAGGTTGTGAAAGAAACAATGAAATATTTGGATGGGTTTATTTGTACGAGGTTATAGACAATTAAATACATGTTAGAAAATATGTCCCTTAGATAAACATATGGTATGGATTATCATCTTCCTATAATGGTGGAAGAGTACGAGGACGTGATGATCCATAAGGACATGTTATCCTTACCTACCAAATGAGAAATAGAATTCTAGAAAGACTTAAATCAATTGAATATCCTAAAATCCCTTATATCATGTTAGATGTATCATGTATATATTGTATAGTTGAAGGAGAAAATAGAATATTTTCATAAGAATATCTTTGTTAGAACTAGTGCTTCACCCTATGTATCCCCCATATTGATCACCAATATGGTGGATCAGGGGAAGATGTTATTTCTGGATTATCATCTCCTGAACCATGTGATCGTAAATAATAAGTATCAAATAATGATAATTTGAGACCTCTCTGATCAATTTAAATGTGTGACATGGGTTGAATATATGTAATTCTATTCACGATATAACCAACTTTGAGTTCAGGATGATGATATAAAAATGAAAGCATTCTTCTTCTGCTATGGATAATATGAGTACTTGGTGATTACTTTAGGCATGATGATTTGACAATTAATTTTGATGGGACTTATAAACCTACTTGTTAATCCATTCTTGTAATTTTTCATTTTAATCATTTATGATGAATTCCTAGTGTAATTAATGTCTATGAATGGTCATAGATGAAATTTGTGGATAGTGCTAGACACACATTGAGTGCACCATCATTATGTGAAGCTCTCAGAGTGTGAGTAAATTAATTGATATTAATAGTCTCTAAGACATTTCTTCTCAATAGAGTGTGTATTACTTAATACCTAATGGTTTGAGGAAGCTCTAGCTTGGGATCCCCAGAAGAGTGTGATGGAATTTCAGAGAATCTATTTGGTGATAAGATTCATACCTGATTTTTCTAGGATATCAGAACACATGACATCTAGGACACAAAAGGGGTGGCCTTTTGTGTTGATATTGATGTGATGGTAATGTTTTTTAGTATTTAGATAGAGGGTTATAAGGGCATCCATCTTGATACTGTCATCACATAGTATTGAGTAAATAGTGTTCTGTGATACCTTTAAGAATTAATAATGATGGTTTCTAATGTAGCTATCGGTAGTGGCGGCTTGTGGGTTTTGCAAGGTGACACCCCATGATAAGAACTACATGTATAATGAACATGATCTTGAAACAATGGTATTCACCCTAATGTTGTGATGAATCTAACTTATGGGTTGGTGGTTCATTTTATATTAAAACCAAAGGTGTCTCAAGTATGAACTTTCCCAGAAGAATATTAACACAAGATAGAGGTGGTGGATAGAGTTCCTCTGAAATCGTAACACTATGATATTCTATAGTCCCATTATGTGGAATGTGGTAGAAAAATATATAATCAATATATCTTGATTGTTATTGTTGAGTGATATTTCAGAGCAGTTGGCCTTACTATAGTTGTCCATTTTGGATAAGGATGGGAAATATACCTCTTTTGGATGGTTTTAAGCCCACGACATCACTATTATGTTTGTCATGTTTACTATAGATATGAAAACTATGAGACCGTGCATATTCAGATATTCCAAAGACATGAACCTGATGGATTTGGTGTATTTGGGGATCACATCATCCTTTTATAAGTATGTCCCATGGTATTGATGATAATATTATAGGATACTTTGAGAGAGTTTCATACATCGCACATAATAGTAAATCCAGATATGGAAAAGACGTACTTTGGAATTCTGCAACAATTCTAGTGTAATGGGATAATGAATTTTATAATATAGTTTGTCCCTAGATTCCTCACTATTTAGTTAGAGAAGGATTATCATAAGGATCTAATAGGTTTTCCTCATCCTCTTGATCTGTCAGAGTTGTAGTGGGATGATATCTCTATGGAATTAATGATTGGGAAAAAATAATCATATAAATGACATAATTTCATTCGGGTCATCATAGAAAAACTCACTAAGACATACCACTTCCTATATATATTAAAACAAAGTTCATTAAGTATCATTGAATTCCTTAATCTAATAGAGATAGTATAGAATCGTAGAGTTCCATTTAAGAACATTTTTAACACAATACATGCATAAAATCATGATAATGGGGAGGATTTCTTATGGCCTTTTGGAATACCTTGTGTTTTATTATGGTGTTTCTCCCCTATAATAACTTCTAGACTGAGCACACCCTTCATATTCTAAACGTCATCCCTCGAGATAGCTTGTGGGACATTGGATTTAGTTAGATGTGTCACTTACCATTATAGTGGTTATCATAGAACAATAGTTATTAATCCACCACCATTAGGGAACTATTTTAGTCTTTTTATGGAAGACACGATTGATCCCCACTTTATTGGACTTATTCAAAAGAGTCTCCAAGTAAGGGATCATATTTAGTGAATGAAATGAAAAAAAGTTATAGATCATCTAGATGTAAAAGAGGAAAACCCATTGATTTCTTAATTCCTATGAAGATTGAAGAAAGATACTATTGGGTTTTGATGAGAGAAACATGTGTTTTTTAATATCTAGCCATGAAATGGATTGTAATTATTTGGATGGGGTGTCAATATATCTATGAGGTTCTTTGGCCACTTCTAGATACTAAATAAGTTTATCGAGGATGTTCACCACTTGTACCTATAATCACAATTTGACTTAGTACATGTTGTCTTCCATGTGTCATTTCTAAGGAGGTATGTGATTGACCCTTAGCATTTTATTAACCAGGGTTTGATGGAAATCAATGTTAGAGCTAGCATTATAGAGTTCCTAGTGGAGATCATGGATCAGAAGGAGAAGATATTATGTGGGAGAGTCAATTTCCATATATATGTCCAATGGTAGCATGAGAATCTATAATAGAGAACTAGGAAGCGGGAGACATAGATTTCATCTAAATACACATATCATTTTTAGAAGTTTTTTCATTTCATAGAAAAAATAAATGAGTTTATGAAAATTTAATTATTTAATTTCCATTATAACGATTTAAAATATTTTATGAAATATTTTTTAGGCGAACAACTAAGTCATCATGAGATTTGGGGGAATAGGAAGACACGGTAGTGATATAATAAAATATTAAATATATTATATCAAGAGGTCATAGTTTTTTTGAATTAATGGAATAACACTTATATAAAGTTTGGGATATGAAATTTGTGACATCTTTAAATCTAAAATATAGTTTTTACCTAAGGCATAACTTAAAAATTATGCACCACATGATGTTTTTTTAGTCTTATTATTTCTGGAAAAAAAAATAGAATAAATTTATTTTATTTTATTTAATTATTATTAAATCTAAAACCAAAATATCCTCCATAAAAATATTATTATAAAAAATCCCTAGGGTTTTCCACATAACCCTAATTATTTGATATAAATATCATGGAGAGAGTCTTTTTAGAAATCATCTATATTAAAGACATGTCAAAATTTTTATAAGGATAGTCTATGCCAATGGTGTGTGTGGTTCATTAAAATGAAAAAAATAAATTTTTCATTATTCTTAATTGATGGGAATTTCAGATATGGGGTCTATTTTCATTTGTTTAATCTCATTTTTTTTAACCTATAAATATCAATAATCAATTCCCCAAAAAAATTGATTCATGAGTTGATAAAGGTTTGCATGTGTGGATTTATCATCGAATGAATTTGGGATTAATATAATATATTGTTATTTGTATATCATTTTATTAACAAATATTATAGAAAACAAATTAGGGCATCCGTAAAATGGATAGGCTTTATATCACTTGTTATGAATTTTTCATTTCTATGAAACTTCATTGTAAATTTTTCACAGACAATTTGCTTTCGTCGGTGATACCAATAATATGCGGAAAAATGATTTTGGAGTAAACATTATTTTTATATATAGATCAATACCATATATTATTGATCAATTTTGATGGGTTTTTCAAGATTTGGTAAAAACGTAAGATGATCCATTGATTGATTCAGGGAGGTAGGTCTGCATGAATTGGGTTTGGCAATGTGTTTTGACATGTATAAATTACTGAGCATATATGATCTATGTAATTTGACCACCAAGGATGAAAATGAATGGATAAATTTATATCCATCTTATATGATGATTTTAGTGGATGAATATATGAATATAGAGCTGTGACTGAAAGGATTATGATGTTTCTAGATTTCTGGAAAGAAATCATATTACACTATCTGTAGTCTAAAGAACTAATTCCTTGTAGACATAATCCATGGATGCTTGAGTTTATAAATGAATAAAAATATCACACACACTATGGGATCCACTAAAATCCACCTCACTTGTTGTCTTCACCTCATCCTATAAACTAGGAATACATAGGCACATACACAACCAATCACACAAGAATGACCAAAGTATATAGGAATGGCTCAGTACTCAGACATGGATTTGGAACACATGAAAGGTTTTACAAAATTGGTAATATTGAAATGTATATGGGAATGGTCCAACCTAAAAGGGTTTTCCTATGGTATATTGGGGTCACTATGTACTTTCTCTATGGATGTTTTCGGCCCTCCGTCTCTTTTGTGTGGACTAGTATCTCTAGATTCTTTTCCCTTCGTTAAACCCTATGAGGGTTTTGTGAGGTGTCTCATTTTCAATATAGGATATTATGAGCACTATTTTATTATTCGTGGAATGAATTTTGGAATCCCTTTGTGGTTCCTATGGTGTGTTTTGTTACCATTATATCTTATTCCATAGTTGGTATTTGAGGAATTAGTGTGACCAACATACACAGATACATGGACCCAACATAAATGTATATCCCATGTAGTTTTTGATATAACCTAAAGCCCTAGGGTATGTTCCCCAATCAATGATGTGATATATTTTGAGTTCCTGTGAGTACATATTCAAATTTAGTAATGGTGAGAATGACTTTTCGGATGATTTCTATTTGTGTTATCTAGCTCACTGAGTTAGTTCTCCATGATGGGTGATACCATAAAACCTTGAGAAAAATGATATGTCCATCATTGTGGTGGTGATCATACCATGAGTCATGGGAAATATTATGTGTATATCTAGGTTATTTTTTTATGTCATATATTGTAATTGACATTACGTGGTAATGATTAGATGACCAATCCCATGATACTTTATATTTGGAGATTTTCATGGTTTCCTACTTGAAATAAATATAATCATAAGTACATTTATTATTCCCACACATGAAATCTATTATATAGATGAATGAAATTTCCATGTAATCCTATGATGACTGGGACCATATAGAGGATATTTGATCTAGTAAGTCCATGGTTATTTCCCAATGTTTTATTTGATAGTAGTTCCATCTTTTTAATAGGATGATGAATTTTTACCAATTTGGGGGGATTTTATATTGAACATTATTCTTTCTCGTACTTATGTCTCACATTTATAGTGTTTGAAGATGTTTTCATGAATTTTTTTTTCAGTTGTACATTTCTTTTTATCATTACATGGGTGTTTGGTTATTTTTGTCTTTGTGGGTAGAATAGGATAAGTCATCTTCTAGATGTTATATTCCTTATATGATCAAATCTACATCCACTAGACACATGGTGATAAACTATGGGTCTCACAAAATGATTATCCCTAACTAGGCAGGCCAGGTTTGATCATTCCATGACAACCATAGACTTCTATTTTGGAGGATTACATAACATATTAGATGTTGGTATCCCACAACTCGTCATTCTAGGACTACATGTGGCTTGATATTCATTTCATGGGATATTTTAAGATTCGTCGATCACCGAACTATTTACTATCCATAAATTCTTTCATTTATCATGAATTTTATTAAAACATTTCATTTTGTAACAAAACATTGGTCCCTCGTTATACACCAAGGCGGTATGATGTTCAAACAACAGTTGTCTAGCATTATGACATTAAACAATGTGTTCCCCATCATAGGGGATATTTTCATGAACTATTCCTCTAATTCCATCCAATCATATAGGTTTTATATTATGTTTAATTCCAAAAAATATCATATATATTTGTATTAAACCATATTCCATGACCTCAAAAGGAATCTCCACATTTTGGTCTAAGACGTGTGACCTTAAACTGTGTTAATGATCAAGAATATTTTTTCCCTATGATAATATGTACATGTAAGGTTTCTTCATTTCCCTCCATTCAAACTAGGATTTACCCTTTCCCTTCTATTATTGAAAATCATACAAACCTAATATATCAAATTTATGTGATGTTTATTTATTGTAGTATTTATACAAAATGTATGACCATAAACAAAACCACCCCAACCACAACCCCACCCACCCCACCCCCTTTTTTATGAAAATAATGACCATAAACATCCAAAAGTTTGTGGAATTCCTTGCCTTTCATGTGGAATACCTATAAAGGGATAAAAATGAAAATGGCTGGCCACTAGAAGACATTACATACATCCATATCTAGTGAAAATTTACTGTTTAAAGAAAAAAGGGGCAATAGATTGTAATGTATTTCAATGATTGTTAATAAAAGTTAGTTCTTTCACCCTAGAACACCTGGTATATGAAAAATATAAATCATATCATTCACTCCTAACCCCCTTTAATGGGGTCCTACATGATGAAATATTCTTTTTTCCCTTTTTGATTCCCCACTACACAATTGGATTGTTGAATAACATTATAGTGTTTTACACCATACTGTTCTCATAATGAAACACTACTAGACAATTTCCATGTCATATGATGTTAAACTATATGGTGATGGTCCGCTCCCTAAGGAATTATACAACTACATTTTTTATCCCCATTTTAAGATGCAAAACTACATGATCAATTTCCTGTTCGAAAGATATTGAAATAACAAAAAACATTATTCCAGGATGCAAGAACTAATAGTAAAAAAAGAAGTGTCTTCTTATATGATGTTTTAAACAATGGAATTGACCCTCTCTAGAGGGAAAAACCCTCCCGTTCCGGTGCATGACTCTAATGATACCACATACATGAACTCTTTGGGGCTTGATTCCCATTACTTGGGATACATTGTGATTCCAATAAAACCTAACTTGGGCCCAATTTGGACTAATTTCCCATCGTTGGAATCATTCCCCTTAAGCCTCAATTAAATTCATGTTCAGTATTATCAACCAAAAAATGACCTCAAAAGGAATGACAACACGGTACTTTATGCATCTTTAATTATCAAATCTATATGAACATAAATACATAATATTTAGAGACAACTAATCCCATACATAGACCATCATTTAGCCTTTATCATATGACATTCAATAAGCATAATTGTTTTGTATTCCTCCCTATTTTTTTCATATCAACAATTTTGAACACCCACATCCATATTCCAATATCCTGATTGGGTCTCCTTAAAATTGATTGAACTCGTATTTAAAATCCTTATCCTTTATCATTAAACTTTTCTCCCCTTGAGTTGACAAAACAAGTATATTTGATATCAAAATAGGTACCCCTATGGTGATAGTGCATCTATAATATAGGTCCACCTCCTATCCTAGGAAACAACATAGAGGAAAAATCTATATGATATCTAAAAAAAATCACGTAGGTTAGGGTTAACAGACAAAATATTCTCCCCTCTCATTCATTGAACGCATCCGAATAGAATCATCATTTTTGGAATGTTAATGGATCCAATCTTTCAAAAATGGTAAATGGTTATCCTCAACCCACCACCTTCCATTTATTGATTCAAATTCACGAGTTCATAAATTTTCTACCTCAAATGATCCTTTTCTCATGTAGAATTATAACACCATTTTTGTTATGACCTTATGAACCATGAATTTTGGTTATATATATCAAACCCCTGGTATCATGCTAACCTAGTTCCAAAATACAAGGGTCATATAGGTGTGAAGATATAACTTTTTTATGAGTATTAGTTGCTTTCAATGATATATAACGGTTGTTAATGGTGATCAATTGAATAAATAATTAATTGATGTCAATTATTTGAATAAATGAGAAGGAAAAATGTTTTTTGAAATGGATTATCAAAGATATCCAATATATTAAAACATGATATATATAGATTGGATGAGTGGATAAAGAATAGTTTACTCATATAATATTATTTTAAGGGTGTTCTTTTCAATACATTGTATATGTAACTATAAAAATTATTGACCTAATATTGTGTTCAAAAGGCATTTATCAATTAGTGATTAGACATGATACATTTTTTACAACAAATAAGAACCAATATCCATCTAATGGTTCTTAATAATTTAGATGGAGATGTGTTATTTGGAAAATATATTCCAAAAACAAAATAATAAGATGAATTAATGATGATAATGTGAGTTTTAATTTCTAATAATATACTTTTAATAAGTTGTTTCTATGTAGGTTAGGTTGTATTCCATTATATACATGGTATTTATTAAGTAATTTTTTAGGATTATAAAACAATTAAGCCATCAAATACAAGATAATATAGCCAACCCACCAACAAATGGGTGGGACTCAAGGTAAGCCACATGGGATGTCTATCCAAAGATGTACTTTGAGGTATCAATAAGAAAATTTGCCAACATGGGTAGGCTAGCATACTAGTGGGAGCATAACATGCCTATCAGGTGCCTATTGACCACACAATGACATGGTGTTGTTGGTGTGGGCGTGAGGTGCATAGTATTTTCGGGTTCCCACCCCGATGATATCTCCAATGTGAAGAAAAAATGAGATCATTAATATATTATGGCTAAACTACAAATGAGATTGATATCGGATGGGTTATATTGTGGGTTGTGGTTCTTCCACTAAAAATCTATGGATATAACAAGGCCCACATGATATCTTCCAACCAAGATGTCTGATCAATGCTACGAATCGATTATATCTCTCATATCATCGAATGAAAAATGTATGTTGTATTTTTTACATGTCTTGACTTCCATTTTTGATCCTTGCTCTGATGCTCTAGATTTTGATATTATGAAGGCATAAACCATTATGCATTCATGTTCCACATTTCATGAAAATATATGTTCAAAGATAATGGATTTGATAAATGAAATCAATGTTGTAGAATAAATTTTTCACATCAGTTACAGATCCAAGAATTCATGTTTATTAAAATTAATAATTCAACAACATCATTTCCAATGTGAGTAGTTCAGATGTGAACTCGGATAAGAAATAACACCATGAATATAGAAACCCAGATACCTATAAATAAGGAAATAAGTGTGCTATATCTAAATTAAAGATTATAATGTGGTATTTACCATCTTTAACATGGGTTATTTTTTTATGATTCATCATGGAAAGAAATGTGGTGAAAATTATATTGATCATTTCTTATAAATATTGAAGCACTGAGCTGATGAGATGTTCTTCCTTTGAAATTTAATTTGGATCTCATATACTTTTAAAAAAAAGGAATCTAAAAACCATTCATATATAGTCTTTGGAAAATATAATCTCAAGCCTCCTAGGCTATTCCAAGTGGTGAGATTTGTGAACCTCCTCAATTGTCCAGTGAAGAACTACTCACATTCTATGGGAAGGAGAACCATGAACAATCATCCTATATTAATATAGTCTTTTTTGTCTCCATAAAGAACATTTCTGTGATCAAATGCTTGAGTGATACACTCCCACTAGGTTACATAAATAAGAAACTCATACAGATTTACTTTATATACAAAAAACTAGTATTTTCATAGTTCCTTTAAAAATTCCTTTTGTCTTATGAGACGAATGAAACTAATTTTTCCTAAACACCTACTCTAGGGAGACTAAATCCTAGACCATTCTTAATAACCACATCATACATGTGAATAGAGCTTGTGTATTTATAAAAACGGTTTTCATGATGAATATTTAATTAAATGGTAATGAAAACAATGAATGAATTCTTTCAAGATACAAAATACATGAATATATTAGAGATAACCACAAAAAAAAGAAAAATAACATTACATATTAAGATTAATATTAAATATAAGTTCTAGGGTTTTTTCAATGAGAATAAATGGTTCTATTATGATTCTCTTCTATGATGGTCTAAGAGAGAAGAAGCACAGTTGAACAATAATATTTGAATGCATGATAATTATTATAATAATAAATTTATGTACCATGAACATATATGCAAAAGGTAAAAAATTCTTAAGCTCTTGATCATGGACAATTGGGTGATAAGGTGTACAATTTTAATAAGACCCATAAAAAGTCTTATAAATGAATAAAATTATTTGACATGATTAGTATATTATAGATAGTATTTATAAACAATAAATTGAAATAAGATTAAATTGATACCATACAAAATTTATAATATTTTGCCTTTAAGAATTTAGAAAATTCAGTTAACACTATTATTTAGGTCATCAATACTAATGAAGAGAAACATTTTTCCCAGCAATTTACAAATTATTATTTATGATTTAATAATTGTGTTAATTCTAGGATTATATGAACATTAATTATTTAAATAATCACAATGGTTGTTTCCAATTGAATAAATTATAAGAGGAAAAGAACCACTATAATCTATATTTTTCAGAAATGAAATGGAAGAGGAGGTGGAAAATTTAATATCTTATGGATTATCATATGGATTAGCAAATAATTATGAGAATATCATTCCATAAAAATATTATATTATTCTGTCAGAAGTCATAAGAAAATGTAAAAGATTTTATTTCATACTATTGAGAATGTAAGAAGTGAGGAAATGGAAGAAGAAACGTCTCACAATGAAATCCAATAGAAACCTTATATGGGGGAATAAATTTTTGGCATTATAAATAACCATTAACAAGGAAGTATACCATATTTTGATGCAGAATAATGATCCATATAGGTTATATAAAACATGTATTATCAATTGACTATTGTGAATTTCTAGATAAAGGATATCTTCTACTTGCTATAACCACATTAAATGTATTATTTTCTTATGGTATCATGGTTGGATTATTTATATACCATCCCAAGGACATTCTAATCACATTTTATTGTGATACTTGAGAAAATTTCAGGTGAAATCATTACTTCCTTAATAAAATATCAAGTGATATCCAAAATAGAATAGATGAATAGATATTATCACCGGTCTAAGGGGAAAATGTAAGAAAATTGAACTTGAATTAATGGTCCCCCAAACTAATTCACCCCCAGTTATAGGAATATCCTGAACTGGTCCTTTGAAGGTGATAAAAACATTGAAATCCCAATCCTTCATCTCATGGACATTACACTTGTATATATAAGAAATCTTTTATTAGTATCTTGTTAATAATACTGAGAATGATACACATGTTCTTATATATGTATAAAAAATGGTCTTATTAATATGATATGGTTGAATAAATTTACAAGATGAGATATGAAAAACGAAAATATTATTTCATTGAATAAAAAACAATGAGGATGTTCAATTACACATTAAAACCTCTCCCATAAAATGAACCCTATAGCTCAACCTAGGATAGGGACCTCCTTAGATTGGACATCAATCATTGGGTTTCCTCAAGAACTTTCCACATTCTACAGAGCTCTCTCATATCAACTTTAACTACAATTGGAAACAAATTGGTATATGATTTCACCTAGACCAGTTCATTCATGAAATCCACCACTATAGATTACACCTTCATCCCCTCAGTGTTGGACATCGCCAGTTTTACTCTCATTAGGATAAAAATTTCATTGTTTGTAGATCAAATGGATATATTCTGAGGCTCCATCTCCTCTATATGATTGATTTCATTTCCATATAGAGTTTCATGATACCATAACAGGAATATTCATATTGTGTGATCTCAGACTATTCACATTTTATGCACACCAGATAATCCATGAAGTCCATAGATAGTGTGTGGTGGGAGAGGTAGGTCTGCACTAATATTATCTAAATTTATAATAAATTGATTAAGGGACTCTAACATACTTACTAAATTAGAAAAAGTATTTTGGGTGAAGAATATAAGCATAATCCTCCACAAAATTCGTTGGATAAATCAATTTTCATTAGAAATTTATTACCCATATTCCCT
Organism: Viscum album; assembly: GCA_963277665.1. Lineage (NCBI taxonomy): Eukaryota > Viridiplantae > Streptophyta > Magnoliopsida > Santalales > Viscaceae > Viscum > Viscum album. Next base: position 756,760,843 of record OY728161.1, read on the forward strand.
GAGTATATTTTTTAGAATGGTATTATAGCATGGAAGGATAAATGTACACTAATGTAAGGAACCTCTCCCATCCCCCAATTTGACAGAATCAACACTATGTGGATGGGAATTTAAACCTCAATAGACCAGTCTGTAGTGGTGACCTCCTCGCTATCCGGAAGCTCTGACCACCCCTTAGCCATATATATCGACATGATGGGGTTCTCTTCTTGGATAGGGGATACCTCTTTATTACCAAAAAACATCTCAATGCTCTTCATGGGAAATAAAATTATTTATAGAGTCTCGAGAACCTCTAGTATATTGGGTCCCTCCAGTGATGCATCTCCATTCACTATTGAACAAAAATCATCATGTTATAAGACCAACTTACAACATTATCTGATTTAAATATATCACATGGGTTCAAATGGTTGGGTGATACGAAGTCCCAAATGATTTATTTCTCCACCACCCCTCGTGCACAAAGCTTGGGATGTGTAGGGTATTAAAGGTTATATTTATCCCTGATGGTACCACCATGTAGGTATGTAATCCCTTAACTGTCATGGGGTATTTGAGGATGTGTTACCTATATATGTGTTAGAAGGAAAATAGTCCAGTCAGTTCTAATGTATAAAATATTGTCTGAAGTAGATGGACGATTACGAAATTATTGAGATTTACCAATGCGATATAAAGAATCATCTATCGTAACTCACCTAGGATGATCATCCTCAACCATTGATAGGGGATCCCTCTAAGAAATTAGAGTTCCCCCCCCCCTTCCCTATATAAATGAGAGGGAGTGGGAGATTGAATATTCTACCTATATATTTCATATTTCATCCCATGTTGGTTTCTCCAAGGTAGACTCAAAGGAATCCTAATGAACATATTTGGGGGTTCCCTCACCATTTTCTAGAGAGGATTCATTTTCCACCCTTAATAATTCTTGTATAAATACATAACATGAGTTAGTAATACTCAAAATCTAGTTGTCAAATCAATCCCATAATCTTGAGTCTTGCCTCAACATTGAGAATGTTATTCAGGTCATCCTCATGAGTGATCTCCCCCAATATACTAGGGAATTGCCTTCATGGATTAAATTACATATGGATTATAATCAATATGGTCTGATGAATTGGTCCATGATGCCATAGCTCCCCATTTCATACTTCAATGATGGATTCTTGGTTCATTTCCCAGCCAATTATATCACACACCTAGGAATTAAAAGGCTCTCACCCCTTATTCATATGCACTAGGTTGTCCATGAAAGATAGGAATTTGAACATATCCAAAACATCTACCCGGGATGCGATTTTTCTGAAACAAATCTCTTGTATCTCAATCACATCTAATGTGATCCTTCACAATTGTTTCCCCACCATCTTGGATAACCATATCAAGTCCAACACCACCAGGAATTTAGGATATACTATATCATCTAAAGCCATCACATGGTAGAACAACCACATCCATAGATTCTAATGAAACATAATGATTATATTCTGATATCGTTATGCTCGATCTGTTGACACATTATAGGATAGTTTTTCACCCACTATTTCACATGCTCCATGGACCCCAAAATAATGTGAGGAATGGGAAGCTAATTAGCTGCCTTTATGACTACATTTTCTTTGACACATTATCACATCCTTTCCTGTATAGGTTCATTGACGGTAGGTAACCTACTTGGATACATCGCATGGGGTTCATCTAAGGGAACTAGATGCCACACCCTTCATCACAACATTGAAATAGGATGGTTCATTGTCCAAAATGTTGGTTATAGAAAATTATGGTGAATAATTATTCATCCTTGTAGAACCATCTTGTACCCCAATTCCCTACACATGATGTGTAATAAATATTGTCCCTCTCTGAACTCAACCCAGGGTAAACCTATGGAATCCACCATTGAATCAAGTATAAATTGACCAACAGTGTAGTTGGGGTGTACGTATCATAATATATTACAACTAGTATTCAGGAAACCAACACTCCACCAATGAGTGTTTGAAAAAATATCATATTTTCATTAGTCTCGTTTAGGTAGTTTAATAAATCCATATTCAAAATGGGTACCAACATGATGTTAATGGAGTAATCATTACAAATATAAGTTAGCACCCTATTTTCATTGATCGATTTTAGTTGTACTTTAAAAATGTTTAGAATGATTGAACTAATTTTTTATTTGACTTTTGGTTGTATTTAGAGTCTCAATCCTACCTGAAGTGAACCATGATATGTCTATGATTAAATTTTAATGGACCATAGATGCAACATGGATTTCACCCTCTACATACAACACCTAGTTGACTGTATGACCTAGAAACAAAAGATACACCAATGATAGCCTTGATAATCAAATAAAATATTACTTCCATGAACAAAGTTATTTGGTGAACCCCCTTGCACATATCCTTGATGAGCTTCATCCATCAAATTAAGAATCTTATGAGGAACGTCATGAACCAATATTATAGGTGCTAGTTTCTCCAATTGTATGGTAACTGCTGGAAGATTCATTCATCATGAGTAAGACAATAAAAACCTAGATTCCTATATTTCCAAATTCCTAGACCCACCATTATCCATATCATCAGGCATCCTCTGGTTGTATTCAGAAAAATTAAGAACCATGTCTTAATCTTGATTTTTGGTTTGATGTTTGAGTGTTGTTCTAGTGTCAATAATATTTTATTAATGAGAGAATTTTATTCTTTCGACATTTGATCAATATATCTTCATTCTATAATCTTAAAAAAGAACTTTTAATTATAAATACCTTCTAGGGTGAGACCATAATTCTATTAAACCATGCATATTCTAATTTCATCTTCCACATGATATTGGAAGGTGTTGCTATTTAGAGACCACCAGCTCAAAATCTATGGTAGAATGTCGAGATAATTATAGACATGGAACTACGATATCTGTTTTTAAACCCAAACATTTATGTAAATTATAATATTTAAATAAATTTAATTTCATTGATATCATTTATTACATTAGACATTTAGTTTTAATGAACTGCGGTATTCTATTAAAATAATATTATTTTAATTTGACCAATATAACGTAGTCGTCCAATTGGTGGATTAAAAATGAAAAACCTCATTAAGAATAATATATATAAAGGTTATATATAATTAAAATATATTGATTAATTCAAAAAAAATTCTCACTTTTCATTATGGTCATTGTCTACAATAAAATTGTGTTTTAATTGAAAAAAGGGTTTTATTGAATGTTTTTTGTTGATATTATAATTAATGACAACCAATTTTTTAAACTTTAGTTTTTAATTTCGATATTATTTTTGGAGTCATCATATCAATATTATCTTTTAATGAAATTCTTGTATTTTGATAAATGATTACCTTTTTAGGGAATATTGAAAAAATTTCAATTTTAAAGAACATATCTTATCCTATAAATTATTTATAAAGTACTATTTTTTATTTATTTTAAAAAATAAATTGTTAATATGGGTTAAAAATATTACAATTAATGTCAACGAAATCAACATAATGAATAGTTTTTCATTAAAAAATTTTATAAAAAATTACATTTCTTGAAAATGACTTTTCATCTTTATTAAAAAGTATTTTAAAATTAATATCAACCACATATATGAATTAAATTTTATAAAATGAAATATATAAATTAAATTATCATTTACTAATTTTTTCACAAGTCCACTTCAATTTTTTTCATAATTAATTGTAAAAATTATAAACTTTTGTTAACATGGTTATGATTAAAACTGGTTTATTAGGGATTATGTAAAGAGAATAGGGTTCAATTTTCACAAAAAAACTGTAAAACTAGGATATTTAAAATATATTATAACCTTATAATATCATAAATTGGAAATCTAGAACATTTTCATCCACATGAACTATAAAATGATATTAATATAATTTAATCATTATAGAAATTTTTTGTATGTCCTCTCCTTCACATATATAAGGACAACCCATGTTCACTCTTTTCCAATATTAAATATCTTATTAGATAAGAAAATCCCAAAAAATCAATTCCTAGCATTCCTCCCCCTAACCTCGTGGAATATATTTCATCATAATACCATCCATTCAATGAGGGGTATAAATCTTAATTCAGTACTTTTAATGTTATTTATCCATAAAAAGTATATAAACCATTTGTATAATTCATAAATTGAGGACTCTAATATCATTAATATATTAGGATATTATTTTTATGATATCAAAACAATTTTATATATTCTTTCATTCAAATAGGGAAATGAAAGTATCACTAATGTGTACGTATGGACTTTCACTTCAAAGTATATATACGATTCATTTTCCATGAAAATATTTTATGGTAAGTTAAAATGAAGGACTTAATATTTATATATGAAAATTTTAACATAATTTACCTTATTTGTTTATAATATCTTATCTTTCTTCTCACCTTCCCATACATTGAGAAATGATATTGTCGCAAGTGCGTTTGTGTGGACTACCACATCCACTAAGAAATGTAATACATTTTTCATTCACACTTTACATGAATGGAAATAAGAATATATTTAATGAATATATTTGTTATTTAGTATTCAATAATTATTTCTATTTGAATCCTTCCAATTTATATTTGAAACATCACTCATGTGCAAGTATATATTACTATATCCGCGAAGTGATGAATTGCATTTTATACCACTAATTTATATAAATATGTTTGAGAGGTGTATTTATATTATATATATATATAATGTGTTACCAGATAAACATTATAAATATTATTAATCCATGACCAATTTACTATGATAGCATCTTTTGGAACAAAGACACATTAAAAATGAAACAGTTATAACCTGGAATAATGATATTAATAAATAAATATTAAAAGATAGGACAAAAATGTAATAATTAAATCATATGTGGTATTATATGAACAAATTTGAATCTAGAATATATGTATAATCATAATATATTTTTTTATAAAGTATGTTTGAATGAATATGAAGTAGTATAATACACGAGGATAAGGATTTATGTTACAATTTCATTTCACTCTTGGATCTTCTATAATAAATATACATTAAGGTAAATTAAATTATATTATAAATTAAATACAATATATTTTCCTCCACACTATTTATTCGTGTAATTTTCAGGTAATAGAAAATTTTTGGTCTCTTGGCTGCTTGAGATGATCAATAAAATCCCTCTAATAAAAATCGACATTCTTTCCCCATTAGTAGGGATTCTTTTTCAACCTTGTCTATATTTCATTCAAAAAAAATTATAAATGTTTATACTATTATTAAATTAATTATTAAATTAATAATTATCACTATTTTATATTATAAAAAAATATTAAAAATAATATTCTTCTCAATTTATTAATGGGGTATATTTTACCATTGTTGGGAATGAAATCCTTATTTTAATATATACTGCACAAACATATTTCCACCTAGTCATGAATAATCATTTATTTTAAATTCATTTCAATACCCCATAATTATTTTTAAAATAATATTTCCTTAATATTAATTATATGTTTTAGATTTTAAATAACTGGTTTCTAAAAAGAAAATTTTCCTTAGGAAATCTCCAAATGTTCTTTTAAAATGATTTTTATGTAAAACAAAATCATTTAGTGCAGTTTTGTTTCAATGGGGATATGATATAATAATGACAACATTATTATTTGTCATGAAAATTATTAATTATGATATTAAAATTTTTATGAAACACTTTTTCTTTTCCATGGGTTAAGAAAGAGCAAAATGATGAATTTTTTTATGACATTATTGAATACATATGAATTAATTATGATAATGTGATAGTTGGGTCTGTTAAATTACATAAATGCATTAGGTAATGTGATTCACATATATCATGAGATAATTATGAAATGTTAAAATTGGATTTTGAATGGTCTTTCCCATTTTGTTGTCTGAGAATGGGTTAATCAATCAAATCAAACTAGATAATTCATGGACATGATTGTGAATGGCTATGTTCACATTTTTATGTGCGAGTATGTTCTATTATAGAAATTCTCATAAGATTATGATATTACATGATTTATTATAGATATGTTAATTTTTTTTTCCTTACATGTACTTATGATTACATTGAATGAAGATTGCTTGTTCAACTAAATTTTTGTTAATGCTTCTAGATTTTACTTTATTACGGAGTGTATGATCAATTATATTCTTCCCTCAGCTCACCTTGATAGGCCTCGCTCTCTCAAGGTTCTCTCCCTCCTCTCTCTCACTGGTTCTCGGTCTTCTCTCCCTGATCCGCCTACTCCAGCTCCATGCTGCTTTTCTCCAGCCGCCTCACGGCGCTCTGGCCTCGTCTTGCACCGCTCCTCTCTAGGTCGGATCCGGAGTGATGGGCACACCGTGGCTTTGGGATTACAGTTTGGCGGTTGTAGGTCATCTCGGAGTTCCCATTTATTTTTTAGGGTTTCATCACTGATAGAGAAAATATTTTCAATTAATTTATATTGAATATTATTGTTTTAAACCCACAAAATTGTTCATCTAAGATGAATTGTTACATTTTTTTGATAATGGTGTTATTTTGAGCTGAATAGTAAAAATTGGCCATTTTGGATTTTTAACAGTTTCAAATTATTTCGGTAGTATGGCCATAACATTATCTACACTTATCTAAATTGAAAAATTATTTCTTTTACAGATTCGAAACATCCAGTTCTTCATTTACTATTTTTGGACTAAAATCTGAATCGGCCATATGGAAGCTCAAAAAAAGCTCACAAGTTGGCTCAAGAAAACTGTTTTCAGTTCTGCCTAGTTTTGATGTGGGATCCATAACTAATCCACTGTTGGCCCAAAGATTGTGACATTCGGTGTGTGGACGCACAAGGAGTTTTGGAGAGTCTTTTATGAAGGAAGAACTGAGTGACTGGACCGTTTATGGGGTCATTAAATCACCCTAATCCGGAGGATTTCGTTTTGAAGAGTCTGAATGGACAGAATAAATGCTCATTGTAAAACGGCCATAACTCTCGGAATACATGTCCAAATCCGCTGAGATTTTTAGGGGACACGGCCAAGGTAATTATAAACAACATTAAAGAAGGTCTCAACGCGTGAGCATGTCATTTAATGGTTCTAAAACTCGTCGACATTTGGGAAAAACATTCTGGCTATAAAAGGAGGAGAGCTCCACCATCTCAAAGCATCCATTCTCCATCCCATTCCTTCTGGGACACCAAGAAGAAGATATTTTAGGCTTTATTTTTTATTTATTTTCTTTTTCATAGTATTGTAATGCCTTCTTATTCCCCATTCAACTCGATTACTCTTACCATGGTGGGGTAAACATTTGGAGTGATTGGGGAAGGGTTGGTTTTCTACATTGTAATGCTTGAGTTCTTGGACGCAATTGAATAAATTTCATTCTTCTTCAAAGTTGTTTTCAATTTCTTATAGCGGATTTTGTTATCAAGTTCAATCATTCTTGAATATTAATTCCATTATTGATTTTTGCCTTGGTAAAATAATCAATATCTACCTCCTCTAATTTCTAGTTTATATACAATGGAATAAACCATGAATTAATGGTGAAGTACTCGACGATCGTCAGTACGTGTAAAAGGTTTAGTGAATGTTCTTGATTGTTTGGGATAAAAAAAACCCGATCGGGTATTGCCCATTTAAATTAAGGATATTCAATACAACTATTTTACACATCGAAGGAGAGTTGACCAAACCAAGATCTTGGTACGGTTTTCTCTCACAATAATAATTTCATCAAGGAAGTGAAAGGAAACGATTGTGGAAACTCACTTTAATCAACAAAGAAGAAGAGGTTTGAATTAAATTGAACAAGGATAGCATTACAATTAGGAAACCGACCTTGACCTAATCACCCTTTTAAATATCATAGTTTTTTCAATCATTTGAATTTGAAATTTCCTTTCCCAACTTTTTTGCCCCCGTTTAAAGTGACAACCCATTTTGTGTGCACTCCTCTTCCAGAGAAATCCTAGGTCAACCACTTAACTACATTTTAACTTAGGAAATAATTGTTTTGCCATGGCCTACGATAGGCGTGCGTCAAACTTGGCATCGTTTCAGGGGAGGCAGTGCAACACAAAAAACAAAATTGAATGACCCGCACCTCAAAAGAACCATTAATTGAATTCGATCCAGAAATTGAAAGAATATTAACCAAACTAAGAAAAAGAAATCTACCAGAAATCTTTGAAGAAATAGATCTTTCAGATTCAAGTGAAATCCTTAGTGTTCACTCTGAACCTGAAATCATGGCTAGAAATCCCAACCAAACCCAGCGTGATCTATGTGCACCACAATTTTCCATTCAAAATAACCAACTAATTGCACCCACTGAACCAAATGATTTTGAATTACGTGTAAATATGATTCATGTGCTTCCAAAGTTTCATGGTCTTGCAGGAGAAGATCCAAATCGGCACATGCAAGAATTCAGATACACTTGCTCAAGCTTCAGGCTAAGAGGAGCACCCGAAGACCAATTTCAGTGGAGGGAATTCCCCTTCTCACTTGATGGAACAGCTAAAGAATGGTTGTACAACCTGCAACTAGGGGAGATCAGTGATTGGGAACACCTAAAAAGATGTTTCATGCAAAGATTCTTTCCCACATCGAGGATCACTGCCATCAAGAAGAAGATTTACATCATACGTCAATCAATTGGAGAAACCATCTACGAGTACTGGGAGTGCTTCAAGAAGCTATGTTCCAGCTTCCCACATCATGAAATGGAGGAACACCAATTCCTTGTGTTCTTCTACCAAGGACTTATGGATAATGATCGAAATATTCTAGATGCCTCGTCAGGGGGGGTCCCTGATTGACAAGTCTCCTGCAGATATCAGAATACTAATTGAGAAGATTGCTCAAAAATCACAATAATTTGGACTAAGAGGAATGGGAACCAGGGGGATACATGAGGTAAAAACATCTGATTCATCTACATTTATTGAAACCAAAGTTGATGACCTTGCAAGATTAGTCCATCAAATGGCTGTAACACAAGAAAATGGACAACAAGCTTCATCTCAGGTATGTGGTTTATGTTATTCTTCTACCCATTATACTGACCAGTGCCCTGAGATACAGGGGACAGAATACTGTGTTTTGGCCTTTCAACCAAGACAATTCCAACAAAATCAAATGCAATCCCAACAAGGATATGGGAACCAACAAAACAAGATGAGACCATTTAACCATCACCCCAGTCAACCTCCCTACCACCAGTAGCAAAACCAAAACCCACCTCCCTTCCAAAAATCTTATAAACAGCCCTTCCAACACCAACAATCTTTTCAGCCTCCACCATTCCAAAGAAAGACATATGAACAACCATCCACCAGCACACAACCTTCTGTGGAATAGCTACAATCCAAGTATGAGGGCCTAGCAGATAAGGTTGACAAGCTAGCAGACACAGTGGGAAGTCTTGTTGAAATAATGTCCAAGAATCTAGGGATGCTTCCATCCCAAATAGTGCCAAATCCTAAAGAGAATTTAGTGCAATCATAACAAGAAGTGGAAAAGAAATCCCACCTCCATCCACCCCTGAAACTGAAATAATACCACCTATTCTGAGGGATAATGTTTCAAAAAGTCTTGTGATAATCCAAGATGAAGATGAAAAGGAAGAGAAGGAGGAGAAGGATAGGCCATAGAATAAGAAACAAGAAACACCAATGCAAAGAAAACAAAGGGAGAAGAAAGAATTACCCCCACCATTTCCAACAAGGATGATCGAATCAAAGAAATTGCATGAAGAATCACTTCAAAAAGAAATTCTGGACACCTTCCAGAATGTGGAAATCAATATCCCCCTACTTGATGTTATTAAACAAATTCCAAGGTATGTAAAATTTTTAAAAGATCTTTTCACCAAAAAGATAAGGATTCATGGGAATGAAAGAATCAACTTGGGAAGAAGGGTCTCAGCCCTTATCACGCCACAGATTCCAACCAAATGTCAAGATCCAGGGACGTTTTCTATTCCATGCACCATTGGTTCATTAAATTTCACTAATTCTTTGTGTGATTTAGGTGCTTCAATTAATGTATTGCCTCACTCGGTATACACTTCTTTGTAGATGGGAGAATTGAAGCCCACAAGAGTGGTGGTCCAGCTTGCAAATAGATCCACAGTTTTTCTTGCAAGAGTTTTGGAGGATGTCCTTGTGAAAGTCAAAGATCTATTATTCCCAACTGAATTTTACATGATCAATATGGAAGAAGATAGGAGCCCATCACATTCACCCATCATTTTGGGGAGACCTTTCTTGAAGACAGCCAAAACCATCATCAATGTCCACGAGGGGACACTCACTATGGAGTTTGGAGAGAGCACGGTCCACTTCAATATTTTTGAATCCATGAGGCATCCATCAGATGATCACTCCCTCTTTTCACTTTCCCATGAAGTTGGTGCAGAACCAATTGAAGAATCAGGTATGATCTATGAATTCTTAGACTTAAGAGAGACTTCTTCCCTTGAAAATATCATTAAACATGTGGATGCTGAAGATGTTGGAGATTCTGACTTCATGTGGGAGGAAGAGGTAAAATCTGATTTCGTTGATGATTTTTTAAATAATGAGAAAGATGATATGGTTTCTTGTGTGCAGGAGGTCCAAAATTTGGAAGTGGAAAACGTCAATTTAGTCTCATCCCTTGAGCATCCCCCTAATCTAGAACTCAAACCACTCCCCACTGATTTGAAATATGTATACCATAGGGAGGGAGAGAAAATACCAGGGATAATTGCTAATAATCTTTCTAAAAACCACGAAAAATCATTGATTGAGCTATTGAGAGAGAATGTACATTAAATAGGATGGAGCTTAGGTGATATCCCAGGAATTAACCCAAAAATATGCTCACATAGAATTTTTTTTGACGTAGATTCAAAACCTGTTAGACAGCCCCAAAGGAGACTGAATCCCACTTTGATGGAGGTTGTGAAGAAGGAGATCGAGAAGCTATTGGAAGCTGGGATCATCTATCCCATTTTAGATTCGCAGTGGGTCAGCCCTATTCATGTCGTTCCAAAAAAAATTGGCCTGACCACTGTGAGGAACGAAAAGAATGAGTTAATCCCTATGATAATTCAAAACAGCTGGAGAGTGTGCATTGATTTTAGGAAATTGAACCAGGTCACTCGAAAAGATCATTTCCCCATCCCTTTCATTGACCAGATGATAGAAAGATTGGCAGGGAGAACTCATTATTTCTTTTTGGATGGATTTTCAGGTTACTTCCAGGTACCCATTTCTCCCGAGGTTCAAGAGAAGATGGCATTTACATGCCCTTTTGGTACTTTTGCAAATAAAAGAATGCCATTTGGATTATGTAATTCTCCAGGTACATTTCAGAGGTGCATGGTGAGTATATTTTCTGATCACATTGAAAATTTCTTGGAAGTTTTCTTAGATGATTTCACAGTTTTTGGAGATTATTTTGATCATTGTTTGAAAAATCTGGAAAAAGTTTTGAAAACCTGCATTGAAAAAAATCTTGTTTTAAATTTTGAAAAATGTCATTTCATGGTTCAAAGAGGAATTGTGCTTGGTCATGTAATTTCCCAAAATGGAATTGAATTGGATAAATCCAAAATTGAAGTGATAAATTCATTACCTTACCCTACTTGTTTGCAACATGTTAGATCATTTTTAGGACATGCAGGATTCTATAGGAGGTTTATCAAATATTTCAGTAAGATTTATCTCCCTCTCTCTTGATTAATTTTTAAAGATGCTGATTTTGATTTCAATGGTGCATGTAGGGAATCCTTTGATGATTTGAAGAAGATATTGAATTCACCACCCGTGATGCAGCCTCCAAATTGCAAAGAACCATTTGAACTACTTTGTGATGCCTCTAACCAAGCAGTTGGAGCAGTACTTTCTCAACAAATTGAGGGAAGACCACAAGTCATTTCATATGCCTCAAGAACTTTACATGCGGCCCAATTCAATTACACAACCATGGAAAAAGAGTTCTTTGAAGTTGTTTTTGCATTATAATGATTTAGATCATATCTTCTTGGAACTAAAATCACTGTGTTTTCTGATCATGTAGCTTTGAGGTACTTGATGAAGAAAGCTGATGCTAAACCAAGGTTAGTGAGATGGATGATACTGCTGTAGGAATTCAATATAGAAATCAAGGATAAGAAGGGATCTGAGAACCAAGTGGCTGATCACTTAGTAGACTGCCAAACACTGCTAAAATTGAAGATCCAGAAAGAGACCCACTGAATGATCAAATTCCAGGAGAGCAGTTGTACTTGATTGAAGGAGAAGTGCCTTGGTATGCTGATATAGTCAATTTTCTAGTAACATCTTAGGTCCCATATCATTTCAATTCTCACCAAATTCAAAAACTAAAAGCTGAATCTAGATATTACATATGGGATGATCCATTCCTTTGGAAGATTTGCAATGATCAAGTTATAAGAAGATGTTTACCTGAAAGTGAAGTTAAATCTGTCTTTGATTTTTGTCACACTTTAGCTTGTGGAGGCCACTTTGGATCTCAGAGGACAGCAAGGATGGTTTTAGAATCTGGAATTTATTGGCCCACCATTTTTAAAGATGCTCATGAATTTTGCAAAATATGTGAAAAATGTCAGTTTTCAGGAAATATTTCAAAGAGACAAGAAATGCCCCAAATTCCATTGAATTTTTGTGACATTTTTAAAGTTTGGGGGATATATTTTATGGGACCTTTCCTGATGTCATTTGGAAATTATTATATCTTGCTTGCAGTTGATTATGTTTCCAAATGGGTGGAAGCAAAAGCAACCAGAACTGATGATGCTAATGTAGTTTGTGATTTTGTCAGGTCTAACATATTTTGTAGGTTTGGAGTGCCCAGAGTAATCATCAGTGATCAAGGGACTCAGTTCTGCAATTTGAGAATAGAGACATTATTGAAGAAGTATGGGGTGCATCATAAAACATCAACTCTCTATCATCTATAGACTAACGGGCAAGCTAAAGTTTCAAACGGGGAAATCAAGGGAATTTTGGAAAAGACCGTTAATCCAAACAGGAAGGATTGGAGCCAAAGGATGGATGATACCTTATGGGGTTATAGGATAGCCTAAAAAACCCCAATTGGAATGAGTCCATATAGGCTGATTTATGGGAAAAGCTGCCACCTACTTGTGGAATTGGAGCATAAGGCGTATTGGGCTGCGAGGAAAATGAATTTGGACGTTGAAAGTGTTGGGAAGGAGAGAAGATTTAAGTTGAAAGAGATGGATGAAATAAGAAGGGAAGCATTTGAAAATTCAAGGATTTACAAAGAAAGAACAGGAGTGGCCCATGACAAGCTGATCCAACCAAAAGACTTCTCTCCTGGAGACAGTGTTATTATTCAACTCAAGACTCAAGCTAATGCCAGGTAAACTTCGTTCCAGATGGGAAGGTCCATTTATAGTTACTCATGTATATCCTTTTGGTGCTGTGCAGATTATGAAGGATAGAGAGAAGGATCAATTCACTATGAATGGACATAGGTTGAAGAAATTCGTTGGGACCCTACCATCAGATCCAGTGGAGGAGATCACGCTCCTCCAACCTATTTATCAATAAGATCCATCAGGTTTTACCTCCCTTTCACACTTTCTTAATGTTGTGAATAATTTGAAAATTGGATTACATGTTAAATCCACTTAAATGCATCGAGGACACTGCATTATTTAAGTGTGGGGGAGGGAACCTTTGTAGTATAGGATTTTTATTTGATGTTTGTTTTCAAAAATAAATAAAAAATAAAAAATCGTGTGTTTTCAAATTTTTATGTGTTTATTTTTTAATTTTTGGTGTGTTTCTGAAACTTTTGAGCTGAAATGATTATCAATACCATTTTTGAAACCCATGTCAATGAGTGAACCAGTCTATTTCAGGAAACTGATCTTAAATGAATGCTGAAATAAATTTGTTTCAAGTTCAAATATTTTGGAAATTCATGAAATGTACACTAATTTTTGAATCTCATGCCATATTTCACTGTCTATATCTTTGAAATAACTTTCCTATGAGGCTTCTGAACCATTTTTGTCATATTCTTTTCATTCACCTCATTTCTTGAGAGAACCAGACCATGCTTGCTTTAACCAGAATTTGATTTATTCCTTTCAAAACACGAGGGTTGGGGTACGTGTGTTTAAAATGATTGAGGCATTTATTTTGTTTGATGCCCTCTTTTCAAAATAATCCTTTTCATTATGGACCACCTTTACATTTATCCTTCGTTGTATCCCCTAGTAGCCATGAATTACCTGTTATGTTAGCCACATTACAAGCCAATTTTCCCTATCATACCTGCTCTTGAAGTAAAATTTCATGATCTAGTTGAACTTAAGTGTGGGGGAAGATGTATTATGGTGTACTACCTCATTTGGTTATAATTTGGGTGGAAGATAAATTGTGGAAGAGGTGTGTGTGATGCTGAAAAATTATTCTGTTGAAAGATGTGCCTTTTCTGGAGCTTTTATGACAAGAGAAGTTGTTCCTTCCTGGAGCTTCCAATGTAAAAAAAGAAAGTTGTGCCTATCTGGAGCTTTAAAATAAATCATGTTTGAGAAGATTGAAATGTTTACTGCTAAGCTGATTGAATGAAGATGGAGCCTATTTTCAACAAAGGGGAAGTGAAGGAGACCATATTTGAGTGAAAATTAGAATCTTGCAATTTTCCTTCAATAAAAGCCAAGCCTTCATTTTTCAGCCTCAGAACTTTTAACATCTAAATCCTACCAACCGGAAGCCATAGAACAACCCTGAAAATCCCCCATGAGAAACACATGTCCTTGACTCACATCGGGTGGAGAAGTAGGAATTTATCAAACCTATGGTGACTCTTGTGTGAGTTTGGATGAGAAAAGCCTTCTTCAGCCTTTACATTTGTGAGATGAGAGAAAATTCATGTGAGGTAGGTGTTTTGTGTGCATGGGATAAGAAATGAAGTGGAAATATATTAAATTCTTAAATGGAGTACTTGATATAACAGTTTTTGATGAGGCGTGATATCTTTTTGTTTCTTGAAATTGATTTGATTGATCTCATTGATATGTGTTTTGGATTTAATTTGATTTGATTTTTACTTGTCCAGGAGTCCAAGTTCTATGTGTGGGGGAATTGATAGAGCAAATATTTTCAATTACTTTATATTGAATATCATTATTTTAAACCCACAAAATTGTTCCTCTAAGATGAATTGTTTCATTTTTTTGATAATGGTGTTATTTTGAGCTGAATAGTAAAAATTGGCCATTTTGGATTTTTAACAGTTTTAAATTATTTCGGTAGTTTGGCCATAACATTTTCTACACTGATCCAAATTTCAAAATTATGTTTCTTACAGATTCTACACATCCAGGGCTTCATTTACTATTTTTGGACTAAAATCTGAATCGGTCATATGGAAGCTCAAAAGAAGCTCCCAGGTTGGCTCAAGAAAACTGTTTTCAGTTCTTCCTAGTTTTGATGTGGGAACCATAACACATCTACTGTGGGCCCAAATATTGTGAAATTATGTGGGTGGACGCGCATTGAGTTTTGGAGCATCTTATATGAAGGAAGAAGCGAGTGACCTGGCCGTTTATGGGGTCATTAAATCACCGTAATCTGGAGGATTTCGTTTTGGTGAGTTTGACTGGACCGAATAAATGCTCATTGTAAAACGGCCATAACTCTCGGAATACATGTCCAAATCTGTTGAGATTTTGAGGGGCCACGGAAAAGGGAATTATGAACAACATTCAAGAAGGGCTCAACGCGAGACGATGTCATGTAATGGGGCTAAAACGCGTCGACATTCAGGGGAAACATTCTGGCTATAAAAGGAGGAGAGCTCCACCCTCTCAAAGCATCCATTCTTCATCCCATTCCTTCTGGGACAGCAAGAAGAAGATCTTTTCGGCATTATTTTTTATTTCTTTTATTTTTCATAGTATTGTAATGCCTTATTATTCCCCATTCAACTCGATTACCCTTACCATAGTGGGGTAAACATTTGAGTGATTGGGGAAGGGTTGGTTTTCTACATTGTAATGCTTGAGTTCTTGAACGCAATTGAATAAATTTCTTTCTTCATCAAAGTTGTTTTCAATTTCATATAGAGGATTTTATTATCAAGTTCAATCGTTCTTGAATATTAATTCCATTATTGATTTTTTCCTTGGTAAAATAATCAATATCTCCCTCCTCTAATTTCTGGTTTATATATGATGGAATAAACCAGGAATTAGTGGTGAAGTACTCGACGATCGTCAGTACGTGTAAAAGGTGTAGTGAATGTTATTGATTGTTTGGGATAAACAAAACCTGATCGGGTATTGCCCATTTAAATTAAGGATATTCAATACAACAATTTTACACATGGAAGGAGAGTTGACCAAACCAAGATCTTGGTAAGGTTTTCTCTCACAATAATAATTTCACCAAGGAAGTGAAAGGAAATGATTGTGGAAACTCACTTTAATCAACAAAGAAGAAGAGGTTTGAATTAAATTGAACAAGGATAGCATCAAAATTAGTAAACCGACCCTAACCTAATCACCCTTTTAAATATCATAGTTTTTTCAATCATTTGAATTTCAAATTTCCTTTCCCAACATTTTTGCCCCCGTTTTAAAGTGACAACCCGTTTTTTGTGCACTTCTCTTTAGGAGACATCCTAGGTCAACCACTTAACTAAATTTTAACTTAGGAAATAATTGTTTTCCACACCCTACGACAGGCGTGCATCAATCACCCAGTTATTATTTGGGTTTCATTCCCATTTCCCTTTTCTCGTTCTCGTCCAGAGTGTTCATTCCCGTCCTTCAAGGTTTTCCTCGGTTCTTCTCCCCCTTCCATGATTTTCTTTCTCGGTGTTGTTGACTATTACCATTTGTGGTCTCCTTTTCTGGTGATGGTTATTGTGGCATGAATTTGTGATTATGGCCCTGTTTTAGGTGATGATGGTGGATTGGAGTCTATTCTGTTGTTTTTGCAGGTGGTGTGTTGTGGCTATTGATTTTTTCAACTAGAAGGTGATACTCGAATGGATGTGATGATGGTGAAGTTGAAGCGATGGTGAAGTTTCTTCCTGCCTCTGTGTTCTCGTTTCTCTGCTCTGCATTCAGGTTACCTCCCTTCTCTCTGAGGCGGAGCAGCGCGGTGGTCTCCATGGTCCTTTGGGACGTGAGTTCGAGCGGTCAGATTCATGGTGTTCGTCATCGATGCCTACCTGTTTTGGCGTTGATGGTTTCTAATTCCGAGTGGACGACAACGATGAGGCATTAAGGATTAAAGATATGATGGGTATCATCAGAGGCTTGATGTTTTTGATGTTCGCTGCAGGGAGTGTGATGTGTGGTCCTCTTCTGAACCGCGGTCCGATCAACTCTGCTCTGGCACCCTAGTTCAATGCCCCGTTTCCAGTCGGTCTAGTGAAATGTTCTCCGAGGGGGTTTTCAGAGGTGATGTTGAGTGGCCATATCTTTTCAAGAGTTAGGTTTTGTGTGGATGCTAGTTCTATGGATGATGGTTAGTGTTGATGATGACAGTGCGCTGTTGATGAGGATGTATCAGTGGCAGGTAATGTAGGAGGTGGTTAGCGGTACTCTCGCGACCCGAGGGGTGAAGATGACAGGATAATGATTTTCAACTTTTTTTATTTTTAAATCATGATGGCGGTTTGTGGACCAAGGCGGCTTTGCAGTAGGATCGAGGTGACTGCATGGTTGCAGTGCAATGTTGGAAATTTACTTTTGAATTTGGAATCTGATTGGTGTTTTGTGGCATAGTAGCTGATGTTTTTGGATGGTTCTGATTTTGAAATTTGGGAATTATGTTTGTCAGGTTCCCACTAACCCAAAAAGTGGTTTATTAGAAAAAATTATGGGATATTTTGATGATATTATTATAATTAAGTTTATTATGTATTTGTCTCCAAAAAATTCTTTCATAGATCCATGGCATGTATATTTGAGGTATTCATTGAATATTTCTCGAAGATGTTATAACATTGATATATGTTTCGATTGAGTTGACTGAAGTTGGTATTAGAATAGAGTTTAGTTATTTTTAAAAGATATGATTATAGAATATTTCTGAAAACACTATGAATAAGATAAAGTATATAATATCCTCTTAATAATATCATAATGTAGATATTCAAATTTATTTAATAAAACACATCCCCATATAGATAGCTGAGTGTGGATGTGATTACAGAAAATACGATCCTTGTGGTAAATGTACTTTCCAAAATCATTACTAGGTATTTTTTAGCATAAAAATTTGTGTTTCAATAGTTGTGGGAATTTTTGGGTGCTGACTAGATTGAGGGTTGCTCACGGTAAGGTGATGGGGGTATAAATTTTAAAAAGAGCTGATATTGTTCCCCTATCTAGTCAGGGGACTACCTCACAAACAATCCTCACAGAATGTACTCACTAGATAGCCGATGGAGATTCTTGTGGGGTTCTATAGTTAAGGTTAATATTTTTTTAATTTCTAAAATCCAAAAATTTGGGCCACATTGACTTATACCCTGACTGCACATGAACCAGGTGACACGAGGGGGGGGGGCTCTTTATTGTGATATTTTAGCTCACCCTCCTTCATTTGTCGTGTTTTGGAAGTTTTTTTTTATTATGGTTAATTACTACAATTAAATATAACATAATATTTAACATAAACCCCTTTAATCACAATATATTCATATTTAATACCAAATTCTATGAATTTATGGTTATCATCATGAAACCAGTTCATTTATAATTATTCAATTGGAGTTTCAAGGAATGTGGAATACATTGCGTTTGAGTTAAGAAATCGTTTGAAATTTATATCATCCATAAGAATTTATATTCCTTGAATTGAATTTATATGTGTGTATCCATATGAAACCTCTTATTCGGATGTAATCATGTTAGGGTGATGTTTTTATTTCTGTATGAGGCTCCTTATAGGGGGTGTATGGGTTGTATTCATTATTAGTGGTTGAAATGATCAATGAATCAATAATGTTCAATGAGCCTCCAATACCTGTTTTGGAAGTGAGAAAAAATGATTAGGCTCAGATGAGGCTAGAAGGATTGAGATAGATTACTATGTGTATTGGGTAGTGAATACCTTTCATTGTTATTTTTGAAAGTTAATGACAAGGTCTATGTTTTGGTTGTAATGGTTGGGTTTTCAACATCGGTAAATAGACCCAGATAGTTTTCTTTTTTATCATAAAGGGATATTATGGCTTAGATAATAGAATTTTGGGTCTAGTGGTGAATCCCATTAAATATATTACTTAAACCTATGGGTTGTAGTTCTGTATCGGTGTATAGAGGTTGGGATTTCCTCTCGGGTGAATAAGATTTGATTGTGTCTTCTGGGATCAGGATGAGTTTGGATGACATTATTTAATAATATATTGTCTTCGGTGTATTTCACTGGATTGAAATGAAATGTGAGGATAACTATGATCAAGGTTGTTCGGTCAGGTTTTGATTATGGACTTTCTAAGTGTGTTGTTGGTCCTAGGTTAGGATGGGGTGTTTTCCATTACATGTACATGTTGATTCTTAGGCTTGCACAAGTACCTGACCTACATTGACTATGGAAATATATTCAATGTGAATAATGAGACACCCATGAATCATTGGGAAGAGATACTATAATTATGGGCCTACCATTAAACCATAGTATGGGAATATGTGATTAATTGGGATTCCTAGATCATGCAAAGATGGGTTGGTTTTCTTGATTGACCTCCCCAGAGTCATCATGGATGATACAATGTAATTGATGTGTCCATGACCTATGATCATGTGAGGGACATGGGTTGAAAATTATTTTGGGGTTTGGAACATGTTTACTCAAACAATGTGTTTAGGTGAGTATATTTATGTTTTTTTATGTTTGTGTTACCACAGGACGACATGTTGTCCTCTATATTTATTTATGTATTTGATTTTCATCAGATTAATCATTATATTGCGTGGATCATTTTTTAAATGATTCATTGGTGGTGTCTAACTAGGATTATTCTAAAACACTACATGGTCATCATGATGTATTTGTGTCCTTTTTTGGTCTTATATTCAGATGAGTGTTGTGTCCCTTATTAGGGATTTTGTGTTGGTGGAAAATATTGTTTTGGTGATGTTCCTATAGATTTCAATATCCTTATAGAGTTTCTAATTATTTATTTCCCCATTAATTTTTATTTATATATTTTTCACATGTGAATATATTTGATGATTCTTTTATTGAGTTGTTTATTTTATCTATCATAACATGGTTTATTGTTATTTTTTTACATTGGTTCTCTATGATTTAGTAAATTAATTTTTGATATCTTTTAATGTGGTCATTGTAGTGTAATGTTACAACATAGGCCCTCTCAACTAGTTAGAAGCATTATGATTATGAAGAGGCAAGTATGTGACCTCTATCATCCCCTCATGGCGCAAACCTTGTTATCTTGAAATTTTTGAGATTTCAAAAAAACTGAACGTTTTTTATTAGGTATTCACATGATCATCACCATTGCATGATGAGTAGGCCTATTATTCCCCACATGTATAGAAACTCTTTGTGATATTATATGGTTAATTTATATTATTTTTAGAAACCACTACGAATTACTTGAATATATAATGTATATGGTTGACCCATGTAAGACTTGAAGGGTCATAGCTGATACGATTAAGTCATGATTTAAGACCTCTCCGAAATTATTTTTATGAATATATTATTGTTCACTCTGATTTTTTATATTGATGAATGCACAATTTTTGTATCTATTAATTGGATAAAACCTGAAGGAATATTTTGAACAATGAATGTCATTACCAATTAAAAAAAATCTTCATGAGGATCCAAATTCCATGGGAGTTTGGATTTAATATCAGTAGACTATTCGCTCTTATCTCTCTCTACCGATGAGAAATATCATATAATATGTTGATATTTAGAATTTACAAATTGGAGATTAAAATTCATTTGATTCTTTTATATGAAACCATACACCCTCATTTTGTTAGTATCCTAATCCACTATTTTTTGGTAAATGCATAATTGAGTTTCTATTCATCAATGTTTGAATCATGAGAATGTTTTCCAAGAAATATATCACTAGGAAGTGAAGGCTTATTGATGGTGGAAACTTATATATAAAATAATGAAAGAGGATGAAATAAAATCAATAAAACTGGTGGAGTTTATGAGGATATGTTTCAGTAAATATACTCCTAAAACACTTCATACTATGGTTTATAGTTACAATCTAGAGTAGAAAAAAATGATGTTGAATCCATTAGATCCAACAAATAAATCATGTCAATAATTCAAAGGTATTCATTTAGCATTATAATTGACCCAATGAGAAAAATTGATCTATTTTTTAGAATAATGATATAAAATATTTAAATGAAGTGATGTGATTGATTCATTGGTAATAATAAAAAATTCATAAAATATGCTTTGAAGGTAGAAATAGCGATTGGGATCTCTAATTAATCATCCTATATTAGTGGTGGAAAAAGTGAACTGTAGAGATTCAATGAAACACAGTTGGTAAATATAATAGTGTAAAAATACCATCCACCAACACGACATGAAATTGGGATGAAGAACATAAAAATTTATCTGAAAGGAAATGGGGAATTTGTGAATTGTGGGATAGTTGGGCAGAGATCTAGTGATTACAATTGGTGGTTGTAATGATTAGAAAATATAGCATAGGATAAAAAGGATTATACCAGAAATTTTTAATGATAAAGATGTAGGGATATTGGTAATAATGAGAATCAATGAACTAATCCAATACCTACTGAGGATGGAAAGCATCAAAATCTCCCTATGATAAAGTATTATGGGAGAGTTATTGATATCATAACTAAAGTATGTTGTGAGAACAACATAGTGAAAGGTACACATTTCATCCACTGTATAACTGAACATGTTTTATTCTATTATAGACAAACACTTTTTATATATAAATAACAGCATAAGGGAATCACATCACCAACTCAATGTTTATATGTTGAGTTGATTGTAAACATTCTCAATGGAACAATAATCACATCAGAAGTATCTATCTCATGTTCAATACAATAATATAGGAATGTGCTTCATGCAAGTCTATGAATACTCCCATTTGTAGAATTTTATGTAATTTTTGTCATGGACTGGTTCTCTCTATATATAACTCATATCAATAATTGGGAAATGGAATTAACATGTTATATTATGAATCATCAGGTTATTGTTTACCTGTACGATGATGAAGTTGAAATTATATTGTTAATTACATCAATTTTATGGGACATAATACCTATTCATATTGTGTATTTATCTCAAATGATTAGGTAGAAACTCCACATTGAATATATTCTTATTATTTGAAATTATGTTGAGGTAATTCATTAGAAAATTAAATTTCCTCCCCCAATTCATATATTGGAGTTTTCAATATATTTCATACCTAGTGATACACATATTTTAAATTCAATGTATGAAATTATCATGATTGAGTTGCGGGAACTGGTGAAGAAATTCCAGGTGAATACTTATGTGGGATTCATTGTACCTATTTGATTTCTAGGGGGTGTTCCAATTCATTTTAATAAGATGAAATATGGGACAATGTGTATTACTAGAGATTATTCAGAACATATATGATCACAATCAGGATCAATTAACATATACCCATTATTGGTGATGTGTTTTATCAATACGAAAAACCTCAATATGTTTCCAAGATTGATTTTTTTTACAAATATAGTAAATTATGGTTCAATAAGAACGATATACCTAATATAAAACTTCATATACAGTATGTTCAGTATGAATTTATAGTTTTTTATTTGGACTTAACAATACCCTAATTATCTTCATTGATTAAATGAATAAGTTTAATTTATTACATTGATAAGTTTATTGGAGTATTTCTTGATGATATGATTATATATTCCACGTGTAAGGAGGGGCATGAAGATTATTTTTATATTTTGTTGAATACTCTAGGAAATGTTATGTTGTATTCCATATTTTGTATGTGGGAATTCTAGTTATCAATAGTTTTATTTTTGGGAATATAATCTCTATTGAGGATATATTAGTATATCATTTAATGATGAATGTTATGGAAATATTTCACATACCAACCATGGTAATTAATATTAGTTGTTTTCTTCAGTTGAAGGTAAAATATTAATGATTTGTGATGGATTTTTACGGGATATCAATTAAATAGTACATGTTGACATGGAAGGGATCCAAATCCTTATGAAAAGAAGAATGTGATAAAAACATTTATGGATCTAAAAATAATTTTGTTTTATTGACCTACGTATACCCTTACCAAATTTTGATAATGGTTTCTAATATATAATTATTCATCAAAGAAGGGTATATGATGCATCAACACATTCCACTGGATTACTTTTCTTATAAAAATTGGAATCACTCAATATATAGATCATTATGACATCCTCTATGGAAGAAATTATACATGTCCAGCATGATTTTATGATTTAGGAAAATTAATGTTATTGGCACCTAATCATTTACTGGAAATGAATAAAAGTTTTGATCCATTACGTTGCACATCGATGCATCTCAGAGTCGGCATAAAATAAATGTTGAAAATCATTGATGAGATTTGGAATATGTTGTTGGTGAAAAGGTATAACTAAAAATCTATCCATTGGGAAAGGATATGTGATTTGGGAGGTAGGTAAAGTTGAAATTTGGTTATATCAACCCTATCACGATTCATTATTGAATTGGTATTATTGAATATTTCAGGAAAATTTTATCGAAACTCTCTCAATTATATTATGGGTTCCATGTATCTATTCTATGTAAGTTCATTAAAAATCATTACCATTGAAGGACCCTGGGACACCCATAGTGAGGAACGGTTAGATATGGTGTTAGAATTTTCTTTTAATCTGATTGATCTTGTTATGACCATGGTAGGAAACATTTAAAATTCTATAATATTAAAGTTAATAAATAATACAATCAAATGCTAATCGAAAGACACTGAAATGTTACTTTGTTCTTTTATAAGGGCTACGTCCAAGGAGAAAACGACAACTAGTTATTAGTTGTACCAAAATCTTCTAATCATTACAAGTTGTATATTAAAAAAATTTAAGTGCAGTCACTCTGTTCCCAATGCACTCCCTTTATAAGATATTTGGGATAGCTCATTGCTTCCCTCAGATCACTTCCACTGACTCCCCCTTACTCACTACAATGGGAAGAATCTATACTCAGTTTTTAAATGTGATGGTCTCTTCAATAATATAGAAATAAATCATAAATCCATAACTGTATATTGATGCTCTGTTGAATCCATGTTGTTAAACATAGACGAAGTTCAATTTTTCTGGCACTGATAGTTCTCAGACTGATCCTTCGTGAACTAACCTTCTTCCTCCACACACTCTGATGCACCATGTAATATGTGTTCTATGCGTACCAACCCTATGTACTGCATTTGTGAACTACCTCTATGAACCTCCATTGTGTACATTTTCTAGCTGCTCTGTCTCTGTGTACTGCAAGTTATCCACATATTCCTAGATCTGCGTACTTCCCTACTCCTCAAACCGTCTTATGCAGATATCTCCTGCTCCACATATCACTATGCTTCCATAGCGTACTACAATAGTACCAACAACCATTTTATTCCTCTACGTGTTGACTCACCTATAGATAAATTCCTTCTTACTAACTGCTTTATACTACACATAATATCTTTATAATTTCTAATCAGATCCTCCTTCACGAGTTTGAATTCCTTCAAACTACACAAGACTTCACCAAAAAACACCTATATTTTTAATCTTAGTTCATCATGTAATTAAGGATATTTTATCTCCTCATCTTTGAAAAGATATCTAGTAAATCTGCTAAACCATGATTTACCAAATCTTCATAGTAGCACTCACTTCACCTTGTACCATAATTATTTCGTGAACCATTTCACTACGTGGTGAAACAAATCCATGCCTCATTCAGATAAATGGAAAAGAATCCTACATACAATTTTTCTTCTGATTATAGAAAGTCTTCTCATGAACTACAGTTATCCCAAAATACACTAGCATTCTGTGTACCACATATTTTTTCCCGCATAACTTCTTCATGAATTATTTTTGGTTTTGTGAACCTCTAAGCGTACCATTCTCATTATCTCATAAATTGTCTACAAAATATTCGCAAACATGGTATCTAATCCATTTCCTAGGCTATGAATTTCAATTACATTTCCAATTTTCATCACTGTTCTTCATGTCGTTTACTCAGATGAACAAAATATTGATTTTAAGGCCCAAATGTTTATAAAACCCTAGGAAAGAGTGACACTTTCAATAAATCTTTAATCCTCAATTGTATGAACTTATTCATGAAATATCTGTAGTCATCCATGTGAGGAATGAAAACAAACACAAACAATATGCCATTATTATCAATGAACATCTTTGTATTAAACAATCTCACCATTTGGGTTTGTTTTCAATCTCTATTGAAATTCACTAAATGACCTACCACAATCAAAACATGAAGCTTCAAGAAACAACTCAACCAACACTCTTAGTATACGTAAGAAAATCTTGGTGTATAAAACAAGAGAGAGGAAATGAATTGAGATCTTGTGATGAACATTTCTACCCCATAGCTACATTTTTGACTTTTTTCTATTCTTAATTGTTCCTTTATTCAGAAAAATATAAAATTCACTCTCTTACTTTTCATGGTGAATTTATCTATTTCCCCCATTGTAAATAATACAGAAGAACCAAAGCCAGACTTGTGAAGCTAAAAATTATGATCCCCATGGATTGTATCTTCCCTATAAACCGGAATCCCTTCCAAAAAGAGATGAAATCAGTTAACAAAACATTGGAGATGGGAGTTTCATTACCAACTCATGCACTAAGAGGTAGTTGAACACCATAGTTGACTGATTTTTCTTGAAAACAAGTGATGATAATGGAGCTATCATTATGACAGACACTAGATCATCAGTTCCAACATGATCTATTTTAACTAGGCCATGTTCCACATTTTTCTTAATCAAATGATATCTGATTTCAATATTTTTTGTTTGAGAATTCTGAATAGGATTCAGTGTAATATCAATTGTGCTCTTGTTATCACAGTTAATCACCATTGGAAGTTTCACCCAATCACCAATATCATTCAGTTGTTTCTTCATTCAATGTAGCTGAGTTCAAGCCCTTGTAGCAGATATGTAATCTACTTTAACTGTAGATATATAAGTAAATTCTTGATTCATACTCAACTATCCTACACATTTCATGAAAATTAATTATTCTTAGACACATGTGGACTTCTATCAATCACATATCTAGCCCATTCAATGTCAAAAATTGATGAAAGTTCATTATCCATTCCAACATAAAATTTTATTCCATAATTGTGAGTACCTCCCACATAACTCATGAATATTTTAATTGCCTCCTTATGTTATTCCTTCGGATTACATTTCAATCAATCCTCTACATATGTTGCATAGAAAATATTCATACATGTTTCAGTTAAGTATAATATGCTTCCGATTATTCTACTGTAGAAGGTGTGGTCCACTATAATCACATCCTAATGTTTTCCAAGTTTAGTTCCAACTGATATTAGAGTTGAAATTGGTTTTCAGTAAAATGTATTAAATTTAGTAAGCAACACTATTGCATAATTTTTCTAAGAAATCAATGTGTAGTTTTTCCATGGAATCAGCTACATCCCCCAAGAAGTATGTTTGATCACCAATCATAGAATTTCCATGTTCTGATTTCATGTTATTGGAAAATCCATCCACCGATCACTGCATGATTCTACATAATAATGTATCATTTATGTACACTAGTAGTGTGAATTGATTTTTTGATAATTCATTATATAAATATTTTAATCCAGTCCTCTTTTAAATTCTATATTCATGAGATAATAATCTAGCTAAGAGAACCATGTTTGGGGTGCCCACTTCATGCAATAAAGAGCCTTATTTAATTAGAAAAATAATAATTTCATCATTACAAATAATAAATTCCATTGTTTGATCTATGTTGACTTCTTCATCAATAATCTAATTTAGTAATTCTATCTTAACATCCATATTAATCACCTTGCAACCTCTTTGAATTTACTTGGCATGAAAAAGACTAATTGAATCCAATATAGCCATCGAAGTAAATGTCTCCTCGGCATCAGCACCTCTAATATAATAATAGACATTTCTCACTAGGCATGTATTATTTCTTCTTACATTTCCATTCTCATAAAATTAATTTTTAAAATTCCACTTTGTATGAATCTCATTGTGGTTAATAGGTCTCTCAACTAAATCTCATGTTTTGATCTTATCAATCTAATGCATCACTTCATTCATAACCATAACCCATGACTCATCAATTGAAACTTATTCTGATGAGGATGGTTACACAACTAAAAAAAATGCATACTATGCATTGTTCCTCATTATCATTGACTATGTGGGAGTTGTCCAATCCCCAATGATGTTGGATTGATCAAATTTTGATCTTCAATTTCTTCTATGAGGTTGAGACGAATTTACATTACCCATGATTTCATCTTATGAATCTATTTATTATTTAACATCATGATGTTATTATTGAGTTTGTTCCATTTCTTCCTCTATACCATTATTAGGATATGTTCCATTTCTGAATTCTTCATCATCATCAACCACATCAGCAGATTAATTCCGTATGACAATTGGGATTTCATATTCAATGATCATCACATCAATTATTTCCACAATTTTTACAAGATTTTTGTTAAAACCATTGTTGGCATTGATATTCATTGGATATCCACGAAATACTCCTTCATTGCAGCATCAACATAATGGATATGATTTCCTACTTTGTTTCAGTTATAGAATTTACATATGAAAACATTAAAATTCATCATAGTGGGATTACTTCAATACCATAACACATAGGGTGAAATGGTTTTTCCCATATAACACCTTGTTTAGTTTTGAATATAATTGTATCTTGAATAGCCACATTCAAGTAATGGAGAGAGAAATGACTAATAGTCAGCATAATTCTGTCCATATTGTTCATCTATTTATTCTAGTCCTCAACGAATCTATTTTGTTGTAGAGTTCTCACAGCATCCACCTCTAGTTATATTACAGGTTTCTCTAAGTAATTTCCAAAATCAGTGGACATGTATTCTCTACCTTTTTTAGACAGAAGGATTTTTATTGTCCATCCAGTTTCATTCTCGGTGATTTAATGATATGTTTTCATTCAATCTTGCACTTTCTGTTTCATGTGAATGACCATCATATAATCCATTCCACTATAATCAACAATAAAAGGGACAAATTACCATTATATATATGTTCCAGCAAATTTTATAAAACCACATACATGTCTATGAATGAGATAAATAATATTTGATGTTATTTTATTCTTTGGACGATATGAACTACACACCAAATATCCCCACATGCTAGCATCACAAGTCTTCTCACGTTCACAAATTATATTTTTCATATCAATGAAAATATTTAGTTTATATATCATTTTCTTATCTTTTTAAATTAATTGACCCATCCTATAGTGCATCTAGTTTTTTTCTTCTTCAAAATTCATGTAAAAAATGTTCTCTTTACATTCAACCTGATATATGTGGCCATCTTTTCTGCATTCCTTCATGAGTGTATTCCATGTCCTTCCATTGATAGTAGAAACCTTTTGATAGAAAGTCACTTTAAATCATGAGTCATAGAGTTGACTCAGACTTAAGAAATTATGACGTAACCCATCTACATAAAGAACATCAGTCTTCTTTAGCTTTCCATTATACAATTCATTACATACATTACATATGTTCTTCAGATCACCATCATTGCAAAACATCAATATTCCATTAACCTTTTTTATTTTATTCATTTAAAGGCTAAAATTTCATATCCTATGAGATGAGAATCCACTATTAAGAATCCATGTACTACAATTCTTTGTAGTTTTGAGAGCTACTTCTATCAATTAGTACATTTCAACATTTTTCTTTTCCTTCCAAGAAATATCATTTTGAGTAAAGGATAAAGACTGTTTTTACAATCTCCTTTCCATGTTCACAAATTCTTTATTCTTGTACTCTTCTTCCATATGAGAAAACATGTTTGAAAGAATAACACTACATGGTAGATGATTATTGAATTGTATCTATGTTCTATATTAATTAATGTTTCTATTTTTCTACCTGCAATCAAAAAAATTATGGAAATATTTAGGACATTGAGAACATTATCCATTGAAATTACATATTCTAAAGTAATTAGGATATGAATTTGTACTCCATTTTTGACTTCCTATGTCATCCTCATTAATATATCTTCATGCAACATCACTTTGTTTTCTCTTTCATATAAGTTCTCTATTTTTTTTCACCTTGACATTGATGATCTATAATTCATCAACATTAGTTATATCAGATTAAAAAGAGACGCATTGAAGGAATTCACTAATTTGGCATCTGAATCTACCATTTTCTTATATGTATCTTCATAGATAGCCCCATCAAATCAATGACCATTATTCCTCATCCAATCACTAAATGGACCACTATTCCCATAGATATAAGATCAGATCTCATCCTTTTTTTCCAAATCTGTAAGTTGATTCCATCAAAGATGGAAACACCCCAAACAGTTATTGAGTTCTCTATTACAGTAAAGGTAGACTTATTTATCACCAAAATAATTTACACTCTAATACGACATGAAGTACACTACAACACCCTATGTGGGGAGGGTGAATTAGGGAGATAAATTTTTCATTTAATATTATATATCTTGTTACCACATTTATTGGAACATATCAAACCATTCTGATGAGAAGGAATAGAAATCAAACAATCACATTCAATTCAAAGACACTACAATTTTACATGGTTAGCCATAGCGTGATACATCTAAGGAGAATACACCGAATAGGATTCATTCATACCAAAGTCCAATAATCATTATTGGTTTGAGATTACAATATTTTTTCATAGTCACTTTGTTCCAAGCGCACTGCCATTACAATATTATAGGGATAACTCACTTCTTCTCTCAGACCACTTCTTCTAACTGCACCTTGCTCACTATGTTGGGAATTATCTGTACTCAGTTTATCAACCTAATGGTCTTCTTAATAAGTTTTCAACAAATCATGATTCCTCCACTATAGATGGATTCTCTGTTGAAGCCCCTTTTTTTCCATAGATGAGGTTCACTTTTCTGTTCATTGATAGATCGCACAATGCTCTATTGCGAACAGACCTTCTTCCTATTCGTAGTCCACTACACCACATACTGTGTGTTCATCATGTACCAAAACCATGTAAAATATCTGTAAACCACCTCTGTGAACAATCTTAATGTACTGAATCCAGCCTCTCCAACTCCACGTGCAACAAGTGATATGTGTACCGCCTTGCTCTGCATATTTCTCTACTCCGTAAATAGCCTTCCATAAACTACTCCGACTTCACATACAATTCAGATTCTACCACTATAAGGACCCAGCCTTAAACATTACTTATTCTTGAGTTATTTCAAGAATACAGATTGAGGATCTTTTTAGGTTTAGAGTTTTAGAGAATTAGATCATAAATCATTCGATACATTCCACATTTAAACAAATTGGTTACATAAAAGATAGTACTCATTTTTTCAATCATCATAAACTTATTTAAAATAAAACATAGATTCTTTCTTGACACTTCCTTGACACTATCATCACATCATGTACCTTTCCCCTGACCTGTGAAAAACATTTCAAAAACATGGGATGATCATAAAAAGCACAGCAAGGGATATAAAAGTACGAAATGAAAACATCAGTCCATGTATGAAATCATAATTTACTCGTAAAACATAAGCACTTTAACATACCTCAAAAAATCATGAATAAATCATAGAAATCATAAAACATAAAGGTAACTTGAGGCATTCATATCATTCTTACATAGGGAGTAACCCTCATGGTTACGTTTGGAATACCCATCACAGTATATTCCCTAAACCTCTTCGAAGAAACCTTAGATTTTAACCCCTTCTTGTTTCCCAATGCATTGAAGAGCTATATCGGGCTCACCCGCCCTTAGATTATCATTGGACCAACCATTTTCATAAACGATGCCCAAGAACCACATCATAATCGTATCACATAAAACATGCATAAAGGAAACATAAAATTTTCACATTTCAATCACAAGATATCAATAACACATTGATATAATAAAAACATTATCAAAACCATTTTCAATACCAAAATAAAAGAAAACTAAAACCTTGTATTTATTTTTCATTAAAAAAAAGTTATGGATTGTAGAGGAAGTTGAAACTCAAATAATGGTCATGGAGGCGGAAAAGTCGTTGTCGCCGCATACGTACGACCAAAAAAACATTCCCTTTTTTCATTTAGTAAACACTTTGTATAAAATAGATTCCTTTTGAATAAACGTAAAATTCAAAGGGGTTTATACACTGTATAAAAGAAAGTTGTGTATAAAACAAAATATGCCACAATGAAAGGAGATTTAGACGAAGTCCCATACCTCGGGTCCGACATGACTCGATCATTCTTTAACCTCCTGAATAAAAAACTTGAGTTAATTATTACTTTCATAAGAACCTTTTTCAAGTTCATTATTCATTTTATATCACTTATTACCATGTCATGAACACTATGTAATTATTTAAGTTAATAATGGTCATTTTGTCGATCTTTGGTACTTGAGCCGAAAATAAACTTCTTATAATTACAAGTTGTTCATGAGGTAAAATATCCATTATATACATAATTTTATTCATGATTTAGATACCATATATATCATATATATCAACTATATGAATTCATTTATAATATTACATAAAATTTAGAGGTAAGAAATGAAATACACCATTCATGGAGACGGTAAGCCGTATGTACGATTGAACGCTACTTTCATTTCTATTAATTTTTTAGGGAATGGAATCATAATGATATAAAAGTATATTATAATTCCAATATAATATCATATATAATATTATTAAATCCATCCTTTATACATCCCACCTATGGAATTAACGAATCATATCACTTTGAGGGGGCGGTAGTCCACACTTCCTAAAATGAAGATATCGCGTTTACCCATAATGGAAACAGTTAAGGTATGCCAAAAATGAAAAATACAGAAGCTTAAGGAAGACATAAACATATTATATATCATATATAAATATAGTTACATCTTAATGGCCACCTTTGAAGTTGTTAAAAGAATATTGATCAATCATCTTTTCATGAGGCATAAATTCTGCATCCACAGAAACAGTATGCTCTATAACCATTAGATGAAGGTGTGTGTAAGTGTAGCCCGAATCCTTCTCATAAAAACATACTAGTATACTGAAGATACTGGTGTTATAACAAAATAAAATAATAAAATGATTTTAGGGGGTTGGAGAATCAAAATAAATCAAAAGAATACAAGAGAGGACATTATCCTTAAATCGGGTAACTCTTTTTGGTTTGAACCAAAATGGTTTTTGAAGAGCTTTCTGCCAAAGGTAAGGCTTATAGAATGAATAGATTTATGTGGAGAGATAAAATTAGCAGTGTTTGGCTGAGACAATGGCTTGAGAAGTGTGTGTCAAGAGGTAGAGGAGGGGGCCTTTTATAAGAGGGAGGAGGGGCACTCAATGAAAGTCAAGAAATGTTACTTTATATTGAAATGTGTTTCAGATTTTAAAGGTCCCACATTGATATATTTCTATAAAAAGGTGATAAGGGTTCGAAATATACTCATCCAATAGGTCTTTGACACGTGTAAGTCTTATATTTTACATTATCCTTTCATTTTATTTAAATTGTTCATTAATGAGATAATCGCTACATCATCATGATGTTATAAATAATTTAATTTATTTAACGTATAAAAATTATAAAAAAACTTCTATGATGTAGGAAATATTTTTAGCTTTCCAATTACTATTTATAGTCCAATAGAAAATTTATGTAGATAAAATTAAAAATGTCTTACTCAGGTGATACATTCTATGTTATATTTAAATTTCTTTAAAAATAAAAAGATAAAAATCCATTATCACAAAAAATTTATTCCATGGGGTCCCCAAGTTTGTCACAAGGCATCCCATGGTCGGTAATGACACAACCAGTAGAATTAGGACACATGTTGGGGTCATTTGTTATTATTATGATATTATTTTATTATCCATAACTACTCGATTACTAATTAATCAAGATAATTACCGTCGTTACTATTCATAATGTCCAAAAACAAAAGCGTCTTAACTGGATAATTTGGACCTTCTGATTCAAAATATGAAATCTATTTTACCAAATTCCAAACCCAAGAAATTTCAATAATTAATTTAAAAATAATTCTCGTTGTAAATACAAATAGCGGGTATTTTAGAATCAATATCTATGAAAAGATTGGCACTTGTTTATGCCCAATTACATAGTGAAATAAATCCTAATGACCACCATTAGATTAGATGGTAAAAATATATTCTAATTACACTTTAAGACCAATTAAAAAGATAATCTAACCATATAATTAAATTAGATGAAAAAGCAGTTTTGATGTAAAATGCAGTATTTTTCACTATTATTAAAAAATAAACATGGTCAGAAAAATACCAAAAATTTACTTAAGGTAAATTCCAATATCCCAATCATAAATATTAATTTTATTTTGACAAATAGATCTTATAAAATTGTCAAAATACAGATTTAAAAATGGGTTTCCACCAAAAGGCAGTCAAACTATCTTTTAAAATTATTAGTGTATTCCATGCTTAAGATTGGATTTATTCTTTTTTTTAGCCTCTAAAACACTATCTAATTCATAAATAGACATAGATAAGAATTTATTATTATTCATTACTTACTTGGGATTTTACATCCTTCCCCCCTTTAGAAAATTACATCCCCGTAATTTATTTACTTAACGAATAAGTGGGGGTATTTATCCCTCATTGCATTTTCATATTCCCATGATGCCTCTTCACTCATGTGGTTTTTCCACAAAACCTGTACTTGATGAATCACCTTCTTCCGCAACACTTGCCCAATGTGTTCAAGAATATGGACCGGTTGTTCCTCAAAAGATAGATTCTCTTCGAGCTGAACTACCTCTGGACTCAAAACATGAGATGGATCTGGCATGTACTTCCTTAACATTGAAACAAGAAAAACATTATGTATCTGAGATAAACTCAGAGGTAAAGCCACTTGGTATGCAACTGTTCCAACTCTCTCCAGAATTTCATATGGTCCAATGAACCTTGGACTCAGCTTTCCTTTCTTACCAAATTGCATCACACTTTTCCAGGGTAAATTTTGGAGAAAAACATGATCACCTACCTCAAAAAAAGAGATCCTTCCTACTATTGCCTACAAAACTCTTCTGCCTACTTTGAGCTATTCTCACGTGTTTCTATATCAGTTGAACTTTTTCTGCCAACTCTTCTACCAATTCTAGTCCCATCAAATTCCTTTCACCTACTTCATCCCCAAAAGCTGGAGTTCGACACCGTTTCCCATATAATGCCTCAAATGGTGCCACCTGCATACTGGAATGAAAAGTGTTATTATAAGAAAACTCAAACAAGGAAAGATGCTGGTCACAACTTCCCTGATAATCCATAGAACAAGAATGTAGCATATCCTTCAAAGTCTGAATTTTTTGTTTTGACTTCCTATCTGATTGAGGATGAAAAGTTTTACTAAGATTTATTTCAGTACACAACAAATTCTGAAGGCCATTCCAAAAGATAGAAGTGAACCTGGGATCACGGTCAGATACAATGGAGAGAGGAACTCCATGTAACCTTACTATCTCTTTAAGATACAAACAGGAAAGTTGATCTAGGGAAAAAGTATCTTGTATAGCAAGGAAGTAGCAGATTTAGTCAACCATCAACAATAACCCAGATTTCATTATTACCTCGAGGTGTCTTCAGAAATCCCACAATGAAGTCAATGGATATATTTTCCCATTTAAACTCTGGAACTAGTAAAGGTTGAATAATCCCTTTTAGTAACTTCCGCTCTTCTTTAACCTATTGACAAGTCAAACACTTCACAGTAAAATCAACAATATCTCTTTTCATTCCATCCCACCAGTAGTACTCCTGAAGATCTCTATACATCTTAGTACTGCTGGGATGAACTGAAAACAGAGAACTATGAGCTTCACATAACAAATCTCTCTTCAACTGTGAATCACACAGCACACACAATATCCTCCCAAAACTCAAAAAACAATCATTATCAATGTTGAATTCAGGAAACTTACCCTTCTGAACCAGGTCAACATTTTTGTACAACTCGTTGTCTTGCTTCTTTTCTTGCTTAATTCTGTCTGATAGAAAATATTTCATTGATACCTGAAACAAAATAGAAGGACATCCTGCACCAACAACTTCTATGCCAAAGTTCATCAAATCCTTAACCAAAGGATCATGTTCCAAATGCAAAATCGTTAATGAAGCATTACTTTTTTGACTCAAATCATCAACCACTTTTTTTCTTTTCCTGGATAGTAATGAATTGTACAATCATAATCCATGATTAATTCCAGCCATCTCCTCTGTCTCATGTTCAATTCTTTCTGAGTGAATATATACTTTAATATTTTGTGATTGGTATATATTTCACACTTTACTCCATATGAAATATGCCTCCAAATTTTTAAACCAAAAACAACAACAGCTAATTCCAAATCATGTGTAGGGTAATGTACCTCATATGTTTTCAACTGATGTGAAGCATAAGCAATTACCTGGTCATTGTGCATTAGGACACAACCAAGTACTTTCAATGAAGCATCATTGTAGATAACAAACTCCCCATTATTCAACAACCATTGTTTTTGCAGGATCAATAGTTATCCCATCTTTAGAAACAATATGACGAAGGAAAGGAATTTGTTTCAACCAAATCTCACACATACTGAATTTCCCATAAAATTTCTTTTCTTTTAAGGATTGCAAAATAACCCATAAATGTCTATCATTCTCCTCTTAACTATTAGAAAACACCAAAATATCATCAATGAAAACAACCACAAACTTATCCAAGAACTCATTGAAAATTATATTCATAAGGTCCATGAATACAGCAGGTGCATTGGTTAGCCCAAAGGCATTACTACAAACTCATAATGGTCAAATCTTGTACAAAACACGGTCTTCGGAATATCTGCTTCCTTTACCTTCAATTGATGGTACCCCTATCTCAGGTCAATCGTTGAAAAAAACGGAGCTCCCTGGAGCTAATCAAACAAATCATCTATATGAGGCAAAGGATATTTGTTCTTAAAAATGATGTTATTCAAGGATCTATAATAAACGCAACGTCTCATTGAATCATCTTTATTTTTAACAAATAAAATAGGAGCACCCCATGGTGATGTTCTAGGTTGAATGAAACCTTTATCTAATAAATATTGCAATTTCTCCTTCAACTCTAAAAGTTATGTTTCAGCCATTCGGTAAGGGGGTTTTGAAATTGGCTTAGCATCAGGAACTAAGTCAACGATAAATTCAACATCCCGATCTGGTATTATTCCATGCAACTCATCAGGAAAAACATCAGGATACTCATTTACCATTGGAACATCATTAATCTGAACAGTTCCCTTGTTTTCAACAATATGTTCAAGGTAACATTCATTTCCATGTTTTACAAGTTTCTCAGCCTCTTGATATGTTATCAATAGTAAGGGTTCATTCTTGTACCCAAACTGAAAGACTTTCTGAAAAGAAAATTCTTTAGCTCTACAGTCAATCTTAGAATGGTAAATAAGGAGCCAATACATACCCAGAATAACATCAAACTCTACTAGAGGTAAAACAATAAGGTTTGAAAGTAGGTTCATTCGACAGATAAGGATAAGATGATTCTTATTAATTCTTTTTGCATCAACATTTCCACTATGTGTTTTTACCACATGTTCAGGAGTCATTTCTTGAGATTGTATTCCCATTTTACTAGAAAAGTTTTCAGAGATGAATGAATGTGTAGACCCTGAATCAAACAATACACTAGCATAACATGAAAAAACAAACAAAGTACCTGATACAACTTCATTTGATGGTCCAACATCTGCTGAAGTAGTTGCAAAGGATTTCACCCCCTTTCTGCTTGTAGTCTAACTGCTTCCCATCACTCAAGATCTTTGTCGGACACTCGTTTTCATAGTGTCCCATCTCATTGCACTTAACATATTTCGCTAACTATAAATCAAATTTGGTCTTACCATCACCCTGATCTCTTTCAGTGCAATCGCGAGCCTTCTATCTCGTCTTACAGCATCAGTAGCACTTTCCAGAATTCAGAAGACATTCCCAAGAATGCCTTTTACCACATTTATCCCAAACTGGAAACTTAGTTTTCTTACCATCAAACCTTTTTGAAGAATTATTTCCTTTCTCCTGCCACTACGGTCTCTTCTTCTGCTGGTTGTTATAGAACACTTGATCATCGGAAAACTCCATTTTCACCGTCTCATCACATCGAACAATATTTTCATAACTCTCGAACTCGCGAGAAGCTAAAGATCTTTGATATTTTTTCTTTAATCATGATTAAAAATGATTGATTTTACTATCAAGGTCTCGGATAAATTTTGGAGCATACCTTGCCAATCGAGTGAACCTTTCTTCAAAATAAGCCACTAAGTCGTCATCCTTCCTCAATTCCAAGAATGTTTTTTCCATCCTAAGTCGAACATCCTTAGGAAAATACTTCTCAAGAAACATAACTTTGAATTCATACAGGTTGAGAGCATCAATCTCATCAACATCCATGATATTTTTAACCATCGCCCACCACTGATCTGATTCACCCTCCAAATGGTAAATAGCAAGACTAACCTTTTGATTGTCTGAACACCCCATGAAATCGAAAATATTATCCAGTGCTTTAATCCACCCTTCTGCTAGCACAAGATCAGATGATCCTCTGAATGATGGGGGATGGTGCCTCATGAAATGTTCCACCACTGACATGTTCCTCTGTGGTTGATCTAGCTGAACTCATACATGGATACCACCACCATTTATCACTTGAGTCAACTGTAACATTACTGCAAAAAACTATTCAGTTCCAATTCTGACCATCTCAGGATGCTGATTCGGAAGGTCATTTCCTTCTATATGTCTTCCTAGCACTGCTTCCATGTTTCCTCTACGGGAAACCATTCTGAACAAACATGTCTTAGATGAAGCAACATGGTAATCTTCAAATTCTATATCATTTCAATTTGAACATAAAAAAATTGGATAATCATTTAATATAATTATAACTCTTAATTTTATCTAAACTGACCTCTGATACCAACTATAAGGCCCTAGCCTCAAACATTACTTATTCTTGAGTTATTTCAAGAATCCACGTTGATGATCTTTTCAGGTTTAGAGTTCTAGAGAATGAGATCATAAATCATGCATTACATTCCACATTTAAACAAAGTGGTTACATAGAAGATAGTACTCTTTTTTCGCATCATTGGAAACATATTTAAAATAAAACATAGATTCTTTCTTGACACTTCCTTGACACTATCATCACATCATGTACCTTTCCTTTGACCTGTGAAAAACAATTCAAAAACATGGGATGAGCATAAAAAGCACAGTAAGGGATATAAATGTAGGAAATGAAAACATTAGTCCATGTATGAAATCAAACTTTACTTTTAAAACATAAGCACTTTAACATACCTCAACAAATCATGAATAAATCATAGAAATCATAAAACATAAAGGTAACTTGAGGCATTCATAACATTCATACGTAGGGAGTAACCCTCATGGTTACGTTTGGAATACCCATCACAGTATATTCTCTTAATCTCTTCGGAGAAACCTTAACTTTTAACTCCTTCATGTTACCCAAGGCATTGGAGAGCTATATCGGGCTCACCCGCCCTTACTTTATCACGGAACCAACCGTATTCATAAACGATGCCCAAGATCTATAACATAATCGTATCACAAAAAACATGCATAAAGGAAACATAACATTTCCACATTTCAATCACAAGATATCAATAACACATTGATATAATAAAAACATTATCAAACCCATTTTCAATACCAAAATAAAAGAAAAGTAAAACATGGTATTTATTTTTCATTAAAAAAATTTATGTCTTTTAGAGGAAGCATAAACTCAAATAATGGTCACGGCGGCGGAGAAGTCATTGTCGCCGCATACGTAAGACAAAAAAACATTCCATTTTGTCATCTAGTAAACACTTCATATAAAAAATATTCCTTTTGAATAAATGTAATAGTCAAAGGGGTTTATACACTATATAAAAGAAAGTTGTGTATAAAACAAAATATGCCTCAATGAAAGGAGATTGAGACAAAGTCCCGTACCGCGGGTCCGACATGACTCGATCATTCTTTTACCTCTTGAATAATAAACTTGAGTTAATTTCTAATTTCTTAAGAACCTTTTTCATGTTCATTATTCCTTTTATATCACTTATTACCATGTCATGAACACTATGTAATTATTTAAGTTAATAATGGTTGTTTTGTCGATCTTTGGTACTTTAGGAAAAAATAAACATCTTATAATTACAAGTTGTTCATGTGGTAAAATATCCATTATATAAAGAATTATATTCATGATTTAGATATCATATATATCATATTTATCCACTATATTCATGCATTTATAATATTACATATCATTTAGAGGTAAGAAATGAAATGCACCGTTCATGGAGACGGTAAGCCCAACGTATGCATGAACACTGCTTTCATTTATATTCGTATTTTATGGAAGAAATCATAATGATATAAAGGTATATTATAATTCCAGTATAATATCATATATAATATCATTAACTCCATCCTTTATATATCCCACATATGGAATTAACGAATCAAATCACTTTGAGGGGGCGGTATTTCGCACTTCCTGAAATGAAGATATCGTGTTTACCCATAATGGAAACCATTAAGGTATACCAAAAATGAAAAATACAGAAGCTTAAGGAAAACATAAACATATTATATATCATATATAAATATAGTTACATCTTAATGGCCAACATTGAAGGTGTTAGAAGAATATTGAACAATCATCGTTTCGTGAGGCATAAATTCTCCATCCACAGAAACAGTATGATCTATAACCATTAGATGATGGTGTGTGTAAGTGTAGTGCGAATAATTCTCATAAAAACATCCTAGTATATTGAATATACTGGTGTTGTTACAAAATAAAGGAATAAAATGATTTTAGGGGGTTGGAAAAGCAAAATAAAACAAAAGAATACAAGAGAGGACATTACCTTTAAATCGGGTAACTCTTCTTGGTTTCAACCAAAATGGTTTCTTGAA
This sequence comes from Viscum album, assembly GCA_963277665.1. Classification (NCBI taxonomy): domain Eukaryota; kingdom Viridiplantae; phylum Streptophyta; class Magnoliopsida; order Santalales; family Viscaceae; genus Viscum; species Viscum album. Next base: position 756,801,302 of record OY728161.1, read on the forward strand.
GAGATTTATGCCTAAGGTAAGGCTTATTGGATGAATAGACTGATGTGGAGATATAAAATGAGCAGATATTGGCCGAGATAATGGCTTGAGAAGTGTGTGTCAAGAGGTAGAGGTGGGGGCCTTTTATAAGAGGGAGGAGGGGCACTCTTGGAAAGTCAAGAAATGTTACATTATATTGAAATGAGTTTCGGATTTTAAAGGTCCCACATTGATATAATTCAAGAATAAGGTGATAAGGGTTCAAAATATACTCATCCAATAGGTCTTTGACAAGTTTATGTCTTATATTTTACATTATCTTTTCATTTTATTTAAATCATTCATTAATGAGGTAATCGCTGCATCATCATGATTTCATAAATAATTTAATTTATTTAATGTCTAAAAATTATAAAAAAATACATTGATGTAGGAAAACGTTTTATCTATCCAGTTAATATTTATAGTAAAAAAGATCATTTATGTAGACAAAATTAAAAAAAATTTACTCAGGTGATACATTCTTTGTTATATTTAACTTTCTTTAAAAATAAAAAGATAAAAAGTCATTATCCCACAAAAGTGATTCCATGGGGTCCCAAAGTTTGGCACAATGCATCCCACGTTCGGCCATGACACAACCAGTAACATTATGACACATGTTGTGGTAATTTGTTATTATTATGATATTATTTTATTATCCATAACTACCCGATTACTGATTAATCAAGACAATTAAAGATAATTACTGTCGTTAATGTTCAACATGTCCAAAAAACAAAAGAGTCTTAATTGGATAATTTGGACCTTCTGATTCCAAATATGGAATCAATTTTAACAAATTCTAAACACATAAATATCAATAATTAAATTAAAAATAATTCACGTTGTCAAAACAAATAGCGGGTTTTTTAGAAACAATATCTATGAAAAATTTGGCACTTGTTTATGCCCAATTCCAATGTGAAATTAATCCTAATGACCACCATTGGATTAAATGGTAAAAATATATTCTAATTACACTTTAAGACGAATTAAAAAGATAATCTAGCCATATAATTAAATTATATGAAAAAGCAGTTTTGATGTAAAATGCAGTATTTTTCACTATTCATTAAAAAATGAAAATGGTCAGAAAAATATAAAAAACTTACCCAAGGTAAAACTCAATGTCCCAATCATACAGAATAAGTTTATTTTGAAAAAAAAGAGATTATAAAATTGTCAAAAGATATATTTAAAAATGCGATGCCATCAAAAGGCAGTAAAACAATCTTTTAAAAATATTAGTGTACTCCATGCTTAAGATTGGATTTATTCTCGTTTTAAGCCTCTAAAACACTATCTAATTCATAAATATACATATATAATTATTTCTTATTATTCATTATTTACTTGGGATGTTACAACCACGCACTGCAAGAGTACCATAGAATTAGTTCATCCCCTGCAGACTGACTCTCCTATGAACAAATAACTCCTTTTAAACCACTTTATACATCAAAAAACATCTTAGGAATTTCTAATCACATCCTCCTTCATGAGGTTGAATTCTCACGAACCACTCTAGACTTCATAGAAAACATCAAATATTTTTAATCTCATTTCCCAGCATAATGAAGGTTATTAGTTCCCCTTATATAGGCAAAGAGATCCAAAAAATATGCTAATCCATGATTTACCATATTTTCATTATGGAACAACATTAACCATATACCTCACATATCCTACGAACCATTTATCTACATGGAAACAAAAATCACCACCATAATTCTATAAAAGGTAAATAGTTCCATGTATTGTTTTCCATTCATGTAAAACAATCCTTCCCATGAACTGCAGATATCCTTTGAACCTCTATCCTTCCATGCACTGCATGGTTTCACCAACATACCTTCGCAGTGAAAAAAGTTTGGTTATGCGAACTGCTCTCCAAACTGTTCATGTTGTCCACTATGTGGTCCAAGAACCGTTATGGTACATGGTACATGGTCCAGGTCTCGAGCTACATGGTTCCATTCCTTTTCCAAATTTCATCACTGTTCTTCATGTCATTAACTTCTAGGAAAAAATCCCAATTTTGAGGCCCAAAATTTTTGGAAAAACTTGTAAAGAGTTCCACATGCAATACATCTTTCTGTCTCCAATTTATAACCCCATTCTTTCAAAATCCAAGGCCATCCTTGTCTTTATTTTCAACAAACACAAACCATGCTCCCTTATTATCATGGAACAAACTTTGTTCCAACACCTATGTAAAATAATCATTGGTTGTACAAGAGCGGAATGATTTTTCTTTTGAGGAACAAATGGTAGAAATCATTGATAATTGAGACAATGCTCTGAACAAGAATTCAATACTTTTAGGAAAAGTTTTTCATAGGTATCCAAAATAAGATGATTCTAAATGGGAACATATGTATATGATGAAATGGAGATATCCAAATGTTTTTTACAAGTAATAGAATCACAATGGAGAGATTCATTTTATGAAATTTAGAATATACCACCCAAATATTTCTTTGATATATTTCTCTTTAAATAAATTTATTCCTTTTATATCTTGACTTACATGAAACAATTGCTTTATAGAAATCATGATATACTATAAAATTATTATTATTTAAATGTAGCTATTATATCCTAGCTGCTAAATTGGTGATAAAAATAAGAATAACCAAATTATGAAAATTTGTATATATGTATTATATAATTAAAGTACATATATTTATTCCTAATATATAAGTACTCAATATTCATTAATGTCATTTTATACTTCAAAAATTTATTATCTTAAAAAAATTATTTTTATTGAATTTTGTGTAATAAAATTAAAATTAATTTTCACCAACTTTTTAAACTGTATTTTATAAAAGAGATATCATATATGAAATCATAAAATCAAAATTATATTAATTTTAATTTTCTGTAATTTCGAAAAATTATTAATTTTTCTATAAAAAGTAAACAAATACCGATTTTATAGAAATTTCCCTTTCAATTCATGTATCTACAGAGACCAATGTTTAAGAATTTATTTTAAAATTTACATATTTCCTTTTTGTTAAACAAAATCAATTTAATTTCATTCGAATGATCAATAGGCATAATTATTCAATAAAATTTATTATAAAAAAAGATATAAGTAAATAATATATTTTATGAAATCTATGTATATAAATATATAATTTATTTATAAAAATTCTTTATTTATTATACATTATTTGGGAAGGAAACTGAAGCCGAACATGATAAAAGGCTGAGGATTTATGTTACAATCTTATTTCATTCTATAATATTCAAAGATAAATTTTCATCAAGGGAAATTATATGATCATATAATTCAAATACCATCTATTTTATTCAAATATATTTATTCATGGTAATTTCAATTTATTGTACCACTTCCCTCTCTATAGTACCTAAAATAATTGAGAATATTTTTTTAGGAAAATATACATTATTTCCCAATTAGTAAAGATTCTTTTTATTCTGTGCCTATATTTTTTGGAATTATTTCTAAGAATTTTGTTTCTACCCTATAGTGATTTATTAATGTCATGTTTACCCATATTTATAACTATAAAAATATTATTTAAAATAACCATCTTTTAATTTTTCTAATGAATAATATTTTACCAAATGCATGAATGAAATAATTTTTTTTAATGTATACCACATGAACTACTTTTACTATCATCATGAATAGTATTTTATTTTGGCATCCATTACAGGATTCAATTGATATTTTATATGTATATGTTTTTTCTAATATTCTAGAGTTTTTTATTTTAAATATATTATACATAATGAAAATTCTACATTACCCATGAATGGTTTCAAGGATCTTGTAATGGTTTGTTCTTCAATGAAAACATCCATTACTGTTAGTTATGAATCAACAAGTATATGATCCCAAGATGCCCTATTTATTCATTCTATGCATTTTAATTTAATATGATGATGAAATATTGATAAAACCCATTTTCATTTTCATATATTTTTCTATAAAGTAACGATGAATGTTTTCCTGAAATTTTGGTATACATATGAATGGATTTGGATTATGTGATGGTTGGATCTATTATAACCCTCCAATGAATTGTATTTTGTGATATTTATATCTCAGGAAATAACGACGATAAGTGTGGACCTTACTAATTATATATTTATTTACATTTTTATGTGGGAGTATGATTATATCAATTAATACTCAAAAAATTATGCATCGACATGTAATTGAATACTTATATTACAAAGGTTAGGATTTACTATGCCTATTATGACACAAACCTATTTTATGACTCATGAATGATGTTTACTATATTAACACCCTTCTTGATCATGCTTTTTTATATGAATTTATTTTAGAGTTTATGTTCTAATATTTTCTGGGTATGAATCTTTTGTGTAGAGAACATACAATTGAATATGTTATCATACACGTATGATCTTCTTACGATCCCATATAACTATAATCTCCCATGATTTATCATTCTGATCATATGATCTTACCCAATGCTATATTTTCCTTCCACAAAGTGAATATTGATATATTTAAGTTCTATTTATATATATGGTTACTAATATAATGATATTTTATGAAATAAGTTTATTATGTATCTAGTTTACCAAAACACTAAGCCTTTATGGGTTTTGAGTGTTTGTAATTGTGTTTTGTATTGAATATAAAAATAAAATGAGGTAATATTAGTGTATGTAATGATTATATTACATCATCCATAGTTCTTTGTATAACCCAACATAGTATAGTCCGAATCTATAATATGCACATGTGTAGTGTACTATGTATTCCCATAACTATTCATATGTTATATCTAAGCCTAAATGCAAGTCCCAATCGACATACCAACATTAAAAAATATCCAAGTTACTCATCCTTACTCGGTAAGAGTGATGATGTTGAACATATTTAGTCTTCGTTATTCCTCCTGTAATTATATTGGTTTGGTTTCTGAGGATATAGACAGTTGCGAGCTCAGATTATAAAACTACATGGATGTTAGAAATAGAACTACCTTGGAGAATCTCATCAATAATTAATAACTAGTTTCATAGGGTGACTGATCGTGCATTAGGAATGATTATTTCAAAAAGAAATCCAAAATTTTATATAGGAAAAATGTTTCTGAGTGAATAACATTTATTCACCTCTATTAGAAAATTAAGAAGTGTCTGGTCTATAATATGACGCTCCTTGCTTAAGGAATTTTAGGATTTTCATATATCTCCATACTCATTTTATTATCCATGCAATCAGAACTATGATCATCCATTTCTATATTGGTTTTAAGAGTTTTATATTTCTATTTCAGGAAGCTATAATATTTTTTTGCAAAAGTCTCACTACATTGCACAGGATTCACTGGTTAGTTCAATAGTAGAAATATTTGTGCAAGTTCATTTAGTTTACTAGAAATTTTTTATTTACCCAAGAAGAATTTTTAAACCTGTATCGTGATGGAAAGTGGTTACCCTGAATAGTGAGATTTTAATTACTTGTACTTCATACATGATTGATGTTCGATAAAAGAGATTGTTAGTATTGAGAATTTAAGTCTGCTGTCATTTCATAGCACCCTAACCTATATATAGGTTTGATGAACATATGATTTTCCTAACATTAAAAACCATGTTTTATGTAATTTTTAATAATTCAATAGGAAATGTGAAACTATGTATTTTTATATAGACAAATGAAGCATGAAATGGTGATAAATCACCTGAGACTCAAGAGTTTCCTCATATTTTGACCATCAACATCCCAATTTTATATAATTCATAAGGATAATTTTATGGCCCCAAAAATTGAATTTAGGACCACAATAAAGTAGATATCCCTAATAAATGGTTAAACTAGTCTTTATGGATCATTCAAAATACATGGAGGAATATATGTTTAACATTTATAATTTTGATGCAACTATATACTCAATGGAAAAACTCAATTTCATAATAGACGTACGATCAAATGAATTTTTTCTATGAATACAAAAAATTATCTCAAAAAAGGGTGAACAATCATATGTATAATTCGAAGAATCTAGCCAAATCAATCAAATATTTTTTTATGCAAGATAGACATCATCAAAAACCTATGTTATGTGGGTGTTCAATCTGACCTCCTCAAGAAATACAATGCGTTTCAAAAAACACAATGTTTCATGACATATGCTCATAATAAAGTAGAACCTGCTCATAATGGGAAAGTGGGTTCCCAGTTTAATGACACGGATGATGTTTCATGACACAAAACCCAATAAGGGTAAATTTTATATAAATTGAAAATCATCCCAATCAATTTTTTGGGATTACCACTAAATGTTGAGTAGGTTGGATCCCATTCATGTGAGTCCCTGTTTAATGAATAAATACAACTAGATCTACCCATGGATTCTCATAGTTATTTAACATTCATGAAAACCCGCTCATAATCTCAAAATAATATTTTGTTATATTAGAGTTTACCTTGCTATTCTTTCATTGGGGAAAATTTGTGTTCGCAAATGATGGAATTCCTTTATGAAAATCCATCTGTCATATAACACAATAATTTGTGTGAAACAATTCCTCCAGTATATATTCAATTTCTATTTCCTATAGTCTATTTTTCATGCATCTTTGATACATTTTGGAACTCCAATGTTGTGTGAAATTGTATCCATGTCTCTATTCTGAAGCATCCTTCCACCAATAATAGTTGCATGAAACTTTTGCGCGGATGGGCCATATATCCATTCAACCCAAAGGTGGCATGTAAAAACATTCTCTGTTTGGATTGAATCATATAACCTCATTTGGAATCTAAATTGTTCATACATAAGATAGGAATACTCATTTACTTTTACTCCTATGCGCAAGAACTCTATCATTGGAACCCCTACTTGCGACCAAAAAATGGGTAGTGTCAACACCTTTGGATATCATGAAGAACCTATGCAGTGGATACAGAATAATTAAACAATGATTAATCAATATAAATATTCCGTAATACTCCTCATGGAGCATGTATAGGGTCCCCATACCTATTTTACCTCAAATCATTATAGAGAATGGGTAGCACCATGCGTAATTCCCAATAACATATGATTTGTTAGACATTTGACTATAAAGAATAACATCCTGGTCACATGATGTAAAAATGAATGAATAAATCATCAAAACATGATGTTAAATTGTTGAATTAATGTTTTAAAGAAACATTGTATTCCATTCATGTAAATAAAAGGTTTCCTCATGTGATGAGAAAAAGAGGCTGCAATGTCACAATAATGAGATGATACTCTCGTATTTTTTTGAAGCTTCTTCTTATAAGATCCACACCACCCCCTAGTTGTTTCTACATTTATGTAACAATAATAAATAACACATTCTGTTATAATTCATGGTATATTCCTATCAAATGACCTTAAAATACACATTAAAATTACACGGGCTTTGATCTTTTTCTCTCAACAAGGTACATAAGACTCATCTTCGATGCTCAATCAAAAAATCCAAAAAATATATTCCACTTTTAGCGGTGGTGAACTAGAGGTGACCTCACCATAACAAAATAAATAATCACCATAACATCTCATATTCCCCTATGGAGGAAAAAACTACAATTTTTGGAATATGTTTTTGGAGTACACTGAAACTCCAATAATTCCAAACTCCCCCAATATTTTGGAAACACCATAAGATGTTAATTGATGGTTAGTCTACATTGTGATGATCATTTTAGGGAATAACACATATATTTTTCTTGATATTTATTAATTTACCCTATATATTTGTAAAATATTAGGGTATGGACTTGTTTTTACACATGTTCTTTCCCTAGTATTTGATGAGCATACTAGGAGGTTCCCACAATGCACTATAAATCGGCCAACTCCTTCAGTCGACTATAATCTAATGACCCATTTAGATCAATCTAAAAACAATTAATATATGGTTATCATATGGATCCTTTATTAATAGTTCTTATAAAAATATGTAATGATCATAAGATATACACCTCCCAACTCAATAGATGATCCCTTGATTCTATATCATATAATGAGAATGACCTTCCTTATTCAGCAAGCCTATGAAGTTTGTATTGGACAAAGATTGATATCACCACCCCTTCCATAGGTGATAATGTAGAGTTCATTCCATGTGTGGTATGAACATGACCCCTATTGTGGTGATTTTTGGAGGACTTTTGTGTTTTTTGTATGTTTCCTTATAGATATCATGGGATTCCTCAGGTTTTCCACCATAGATACCATATGTAATGAGTAAATGATTCCCTTAAAAACCTAAAATATGAATACTTTTAAAAATTAAAAACATACCCAATGTCATCATAATATCCAATAAAAGGTTCATACTCTATCGTGGAAGCATGTATTTCAATTAGCTGGTTTCCTAGAGAAGATGGAACATGGAAATAAATTCTGTAACATGTCAGAGATTTATAATGGAGACATGGACATGGAGAAGAAATCCAATGGAGAATACATTAATGGGAGATTTTAAATACCATAATCTAATTATTATCAAGGATAAGATGTCATCATACATGTTTTTAGCACCAATGACCTTTGTAAAGGGCGAATGTGGAGAAAGTGCTTTGTGACCATTCAAAGGAACCAGATCACTGCAAGAAAACATTCCTTAACAGAATAATCTGAACATAATGTTGTAGGTTATTCTTATCATTTTCATTCAAATATTATGAATTTATGTTTTTAATGGTTTTATTACATGGTATATATTTGGGATAGATAAATATTTGGTCATATAGTTATTGATTTATAATGACAGATATCATTCGCCTTGTAAGAACTAAAATAGATTTTCTACAGTAACCATTGCTCACCATTATTGTTATCCAGATATTATTTCACATTTTTCTCAATGACATGAAATAAAATAGGAAAATATAGTGGATTCCTAGGTATTATCTATGATATTTAATGACATGAGAGGTATGATGGATTACTTTTTAAATTATTGACCAAAAAATGTAATCTTTCTAAGAGTGATGTGTCTTCATATGCTGAGTTTCATAATTTAAATCAAAATTTTTAATTGTTTTAACATGTTTATTTCATGTATGACCCATTCGATATTCCTCATGTTATATTGCTTAAACAAGAATGAGACTATTACAAATAACCATTCGATATGGATATTAGTGAGTGTTATCATTGTGGGAATCAGTGAAATGTGCTTGGGGAAGATCTAGAGGGTAGTTCCACGTTTGACATGGTGACTCAAATGATTAACATTGATGACGAGTAAAGACATAGATTTATTATATTTAATCAATATTGATGATTCCAATTGCCAAGAGGATTGTATTTGGTTTCCAGTGTCAGATCAATACCATATCTAGGGAATATGATGTGATGATTTGTGATGTATTTCACTATATTATCAAATTAGTGATATTTGAAAGTATAATATATTAAAATGATTTTAAATTCCAATATCTAGGGATCATGGAAAATTATAATCAAAATGGGAATTTCTTTTAGGGTTATGTCAGTGGTGTTTTGATTCCTATTAATTATTAATATTAATCTAAAAGTCTCTTTATTTTGTTATGTATCCATTATTTCATTGGATTGTTATTTTATATTAGTCCTTATTTTGGAGTCAATAGATAATTTTAACATGAATTTTATACTATATATTTTGCTTATATTTTCATTATTTTGGTGAATATGATAAATTTTATATAACATTCCAACAATCAGGTTCAATTCTATACAATATTCTAGTCATTATTATACATTTTATTCCTTAGAATTCAATACTTATCATTCTCTAATATAATATGTATTTTAATTTTCATTATCATTAATTTCTTTTATGATTAGTTTTTTACATATTGTTCAATTCATTTTGATTGATGTCATGATTTATGAAGTAATAAAATACATCAACTATTATGAACTAGATAGTAAGGATCATTATCATGGTGTTTTCCTATTATAATGTTTAATTTCAATGATTTTTCTGTTAATTAAGATGGAACCCTTGATTTTATAATCATTACACCTAACTAATTCATAATGAAATATATTATGATTCATTTATGATAATGTTCCAATGATAAGACTAATTACCATGGATTATACTAGTGAGTTGGTAAGGATAAAAAATTGATCATGTTTTTATTTAACCATTTTCATAGATTAGATTTATTCTTATGGAGACATTGAATATCAATCACAATAAACAAATGTTGGTAGGGGATATATTGATATATGATCAGTCATTCCAGAGTAACTCAACATAATTTATAAGATATCTGAACTCTAGTATTTACTATTAAACTATCCTAGAATATATATATTTATATATAATTTTATTTTATTGATCTTATTTGTGTCATCATACTTTGTTATTCAGATCCACCATCTAGATATACCGTGGTGGACTTATTGAAATTATATTTCCAATATAGTTCAAGGTACATTCCATGGTATAGTTGAAACACTAGTATTTCTCAAAAGAGGTAATGAGATTGTACCAAATTCATTTGGAATAGTTTTTATAATATTGAAATTTTTTTATTTTAATATATATATATATATATATTTTGTATTTATTTTATTAGGAACCCACTGTTATATGTGATAATTTATTTTACTATGGGCTGAATTTTTTAGAGTTTTTTTGTTTATTATTTATGATTATACATACTCTAAAATCCATTATTTCAATGCATTTGTTATCTAGGATATGATTTAAAATTATGTGTATATAATTTATTGCAATGATACAAATGGTATAGCCAACCTGGATGTGATATCCTTCAATCATCCCTTATCCTTTCCTTTGGCTTACGGATAATCACACTTGCGTGGTTGTGGAGACATGTCTTTTGTTTCTAGATTGTTACCAGGCCGAGGATGTTATATAAATCATACCAGAGCTCTATTTCCATTTTTTAAAATTTTGAACAATTTTATGGAGAAAGGGTAATGGTGATGTATGAAGTACATTGATCTTTTTATTTTCTAACAACGTTATAATGAATTTTTATGCATTAATAGCGTATGATTGTGATTATTTGTTTTCAGTATAATTTTTAATTGATTTATGAAATTTATTTTTATTTTTTATTTATGGGTTATTTTATTCACATCCCACAGTGTTAACCCATAATTAATACATGAAACATAATGGGAATACATGTTCACATGAAACATGTAAATTTTTATATTATTAGAATCAAATTAAAAAAAACGGAATATTATTAGTTATAGATTAATAATATTTTTTTTATGTTTCCATGAATAAATTATTTAACTAAAATTAATTCACCATACATCAGCATGATGATTTAAATGTTATTTAATGCTTGAGAATAATTTTCATATAATATATTGATGTGTGTGACATAGATAACCCTTGATTTGTTAGTGAAGATTTTTTGATACCAAGTATATGAATCCCTCAAATTTCTACATTCATAGGTATTGAATTCATTTCATCATGTACTAAAGCGTCGGGATTCACTTCACAAGTTATGAATGTCATGGAAAGTGTGTTGTATAAATTAGAAAATGAAGACTAATGATTATATGATTATATTCATAGTATTAGGATTTCGGTGTGAAATTTCTATAATTGTGAAATTTACTTATCAATACTATCATTGGTAATAATTCATGGTATAACAACCATATTGTGTAATTTTTGAGTGAGAGATAGCTCTAGGAATTTATAAAGTGATGTAGATTTCCTCAGGTATGTATGGATATAGATGTATATATAGTACATTTGAATGATATTTTTGTGAATAGTGTTGTAATGTTGGACAAAAAACATACCCTATTTGGTGGGTAATACTAGGACCTTAATTGGGAATATGAACCTATGTATGATTGATTTATAAAACACTATATTGTAATCAAAAAAATGAGTGATCTTTCAGATAATGTTTGTGGTATATTGTATAGTATGACCTTATATCAATTTTTTATGATATTATTTATCTATTTGGAATTATTAACTTTGAGTTTCATATAATATATAACTATTATTGAAATATAATGAATATGATCAAAAAATAGATGTTTATTGTAGCTATGATATTGGATTATTATTGGAAATTTTATGAATTATAAGACATTGGGGGACAAGAAGTATGATATTGTTCATATAATTGTATTAAACCCATTTTCTTATCCATGAAATGTTTATAAATACCTTGTATGACTATTATTATGGAATAATTAATACATGGGTGGTGTATACTATCATATGGAATAGTTTTAAGTGTTTGAATAGAATTTTAAATAATTCCTTATTGTGAAAAATCATTATAAGATGATTGATGTTGTTATTTAAGAATAATGAGCCATTGTTATCATAATTAAATTGGATATATATGATTCCAATATCTCTGGAGGGTGTGAATACAAAAGATGTTAACATTAGGAAGTGAATTCAACATGTCTCCTAGGACTTTGAAAAAAATATTCGAAATGACAATGTGTTATAAGTTAATGACATTGATGAAATTCAAGAGCTATCCTAAATAACCATATTAGGTAAATTTGTATTTAATTATTTCAATATAATATTGAGAACATTCAATTACCCAATGAAAAAAATAATTATTATTATGTAGATACATGTGGAAATTATAGTCTTATGAACAAATGGTAATGAAAATTAATCTTGAAAGATTAACATCGGATTTTACTAAAGATTTAAAACTATAATTTATATTCTAATAATGTAATTATTCATTAGTTCAAATTTGATATTGTCTCTTGAGGAAATATAACTAGTCATTATCAATTACATTTTAATTTTCATTATTTTTATTATTTTTTTAGAAGAGAAAATTATTGTATATGTTAGTCTGATTGAAAAGAGAAAAAAATAAGTAAAACATTAAATAAGATGAAATGTTAAAATAAAATTTTGTTTACCATAGATATATTTCAATTATTTATTCTTGTGTTGTTACATGTGGTTAATAGAATTTCATTCACCCTCTTTTTTTATTATCTCTTATATGATACCTAGAACATCATAATTTTTTGTGAACTTATCCTTCTTGATATAGTTTGTTGTAGTATAAATTAATCCACTAAAGTGTCATAGAAACACCAATATCCTCTTTTTCAACCTTATAAAACCATCTCAATCTATTCTGGAACTTATTAATTGATAGTATATAATTTTTCATTATTGCATAACTAGTCATCTGTTTTCACAAACTCTTTGATATATTTACACATGTCAAATGATAAAGGAAGAATAATATTTCAAATAATATTATAATAAATTTAAAATTGAGGTATAACCATGGGTTATCCTCTACTCATTCCACCTACACGTCAGTATCGCATGATGAACGTCTTGAATATGCAGTTATAAGTGGAGGAAAAAATTAGAATAAAAACTCAATTTAAAAATTATAGAAGTAAAATTAAAATAATGTCTTGGGAGATAACATATTATAATATTTATATCCTATGGAAATTATATAATTATAAATTGTTATCATCAAAATTGATTTTTAGGGGATCACATAACAACTATTGTACTTCATTAACATATTCCTTATAATGGGTAAGGGAAGTTGATAAATCCACTTAGCTATTAGATAAGCACCTAATTCATTATAATTATCAATAATGGATTTATTGCATATGATTATCATCCTCCTATAATTCAGGTAATAGAATCAATCTATTTATTTCATTGGTGAGTTAAAATTATTTTCTAAATACCATATAATTAAAATAATTTTTACCCATTTCTATTTCCATGTCTACCATGTGGAAAACTATTATCATTACAATATAGAAAATACTTATGGAATTATACTATTTTTATGTTCTAGATATTTCATAAAAGATTATGATAGGTTTTAGATGAGATTTAATTTGTTAGGAATAGTGATTGAATGATTTGATGGATGATCTAGTTCTAGATCTTATGAAATAATTATATCATTATTGCAGTATGAAATTATTTACTTCATATATACCATCAAATATAATAATTCAAAACAATAACTAGGTATTTCAATATAATAAATACGTCCTATTTTGAATAATGATAGAACATCCTCTTCAATTTATAACCGTTGATTTTCCAATTGAAACAAAATACTCTTTATTTAAAAGATGTGATAAACTAGAAAACCCTTATAAAGTATGATGATAATACATTATTAGAAAATATTATTGGTTGTATTGAAATTATTCAAAACAGCTATATATAAATTACCATGTTCATATTACAATATATTGATATCATATAGGGAAAATTCAATCATAGGGGCTCATATTAAGATATCATCATGTTTTATATATTCTTGACTATGAATTTATCACTTATTCTTTTTTATTCATATCTATCATATTATGAAATATGATTTCAAATGTAACAATATATGTGATCTTAAATCTTTATATAACCATCCAAGTACAAAACACGTCCAAAATAAAAAATACATTTTTAGGGTTAATATATTACATTAAAATTGGAAATAATTTGTTGAAGCATTAAAATATATTATTATATAATTGATATATTAATGTCCCCAATTCAATAAACATTCCACATATAAGGTGATTCCCATAAATTATGAAATATTTGCAAATGTTATTAATGATTTTCATGATTTTTTTTTAAAAAAATTCTTTGTTTGTATATCCCACTCACATAGAAATTGCTCTACCAGGGAATTGATTTCAATGAATTCAAGTGAAAATGAAACACTCATGTAATATTAAACTATATCAATTAATAATGAAAAACTTTTTCAATCATAATATTCATCACATCTCCCGCATAGATGTTTTCCCATTTTTATTATCCTGAACCCACAAGGGGTACCCCTGACATGACAAATCATGTCATTCTATGAAAAGGGCCAAAGTGAATTCATGATCCCCATGTACAAAAAACTATTCCATTGGAACCATGAATAAATATTTTTGAATAGTTTTTCCTAAAACCCCACAAACTAGGTCTTATCTAAAAACCCAACATGAATTGAACAGAAATTGATAGGCCACACAAATATGAAAATAAAATAATAACAGTAACAAACTAATGATCATAATGCAATGGAAAACACAAAATAAAATATAACTCCTAATGAAAAGTATAATCATCCATGTATTACAATAAAAATTATGTTCAGGTATATTTATTAAATTGGACAGTGATATGATTCCAATGTGGTGGTTTAAATATATGTTCCCAAAATAAGAAAAAAATTTCCTCCTTGATTGTTGTAGATAATTTTCTTTTAGTCATATTTTTTTGGTTCTAGACACAAAAACATTGGTTTATCTGAATAGTGAGGACCACCCTCATCAAATAGTGTTGGATTATGACACCTGAAGAGTAGTGGAGTGGAACTGATCAATCTCTCAGGGTTGTTTTTGAAACAGATGATCCCATTAATAGCTCTCACAAGAATATAATGACAGCCGTATTAGGATATCATTAACTGAGGATGTGAGTTTGTTAGTGATTGCGATGTTTATGGGAAAACCATTGGACATTTTGGGGTTGAGGATTGAGTGGATTTCCCATAATACCACTAGATTTCATGCTCGTGATGATGGACTAGGTTCCTTGTTGGATGATTGATGCAAAGGATGTGGATGTGAATTTTCAGACAATTTTGGCCATACAAAACTTATTACATTAGAATATAATTTTTGACTCGGTGCTTGGAGTGGTTTTACATATTGTATGGGTGTCCCTCTTAGATGACCCTATATAATGGTCATTAAAAGATGGTGAGTAGGGGAGTCCAACCAGGGATTCCCATATCAGTGATTGTTTATGGGTAATATTCTGTTACTTTTCGGATTTATCAAATCACATGAGTATGGTTGAATATAAAAAGTAATGATGGATTTTAATAAATCTTGCAACACAAATAAGATTTCACATTTTTCTTATTAATTTTAAATAAACTAATGACAATGTCTTCACATATGGGTAGATTATTGTCCATCATAATTGAATACTTAATAAGTTATCATACTTCATTCATCTCATAATTAATCTCATTTCATAAAATGGTGTGTATATATTAAATGATTTTTATCTTGATAAATGTTCTTCATTATACCCATTTGAAAAAATTTCATGGAAAAAATGTTTTAATATGGGGAAAATGTAATGTCCTGGGAATTTAATTACATGGAAATGATTCTGATTTTTGTTATTGAAGTATCAGGGACTTCTAATTTGTAAAATAGTAATTTATACTTAAAATATGATATTACAAAAAAATTAGTGGTTCTCTAAGATTTTGAATATGATATTAACTCTTGAGTTAATATGATATGTGAAAGAAAGAGTTGCAATGATTTAAAAATAATAAATTAAAATTATTTTATTATTTTAAGGAATATGTTTTTATTGTTTACCATATATGATATTTGAGATTAGTTCAAATCTATATTACTTGTAATTATCTATCATAAGTCGATTAATTGAATAATTTTATTATTTAATTGATTTTTTATGTTATGAAATAGATACTAAAAATCCTCTATAAATAACATTCAATAATTGTTTCTATAGGGTTATACATTGAAAATGACTTAAATTCAAGAGAGTATGAGTGGTGGAGAGACCACATATAGGGGGTGACAATGAAGTTGGATGATGGAGTGGAATATGATCCCCAAAATTACATTTCAAGGTATTTTAATGGTGACTATGATAGAAACTATTTTTGGGACAATAGATCAATGTGTCGACTATTCTACATTGAGGTAGGGATTTATTTTATGTATTTCTCCTTGATTGTCATATTTTGTGATTTTGGATAAGTATAAAACAACATAATCAAAAATAAACCATCACTATGATCGATAAATTATGATTTTTATATTATAGAGTAATTTTTTGGATTCTTATATTATTCATGTTTCACATTGTATCCATATATTCAATCAGTAAGCTATGGACAAACCGAACACATATATTTTTCATTTCACAATGATATGTTTTATGGATTTATTCATCATTTCATTGTTCACCAATCCCTACTATTCATTTGGTAGGCTGTTCAACAAATTTTCGGATCCCAATCTATTTTGAGATTAATCATGGGTTATTTGGATCATTGTTATAGGTTTTGAATCATTAATTATGGCATAAATTATGTAAGGCATTCATGATGTCCTTCTAAATATGTGTCTCATGATTGTTTTTCCTCGAGCTAGAATTTTTCTGATAAAGAGACTTCAATGGGAATATATATCCAATGATCGAGGGATAGAAATGGTTTCCCAAGAACATATATAAATATAATGATGATATACAAAACATTGATGATAAGAATATAATTTAGGTGCTATAAATCATTGGTGATGTGATGAGGTAATGCAAATATTATTTTCTAATATGGGATGGATGGAATCAAACATTTAACCAAAAATTTATAATTTTAATTTCCAATAATGAACATTTATTGCCTGATCATGGGTGGGATTCATGGAAAGAGATTCTATATTCAAATTCACTTCACTAGTTTATGTTTATATAAATTTTATAAATACATGAACATGTTTCACATGAAATGAAAATATACAGTTCCATTTTATTATGTGTTTGTGCTTATATTAGAGCCAAGGATTACATAGTCATGTAACTATGGAAAACAATTTGTAACCTTGACCATGTAAGGTAAGTGGGTACTAAAAGTACACACCCATGGGATCATGTGTCCCCACATTCCATTTGTGTTGGTCGAATCCTTGTATACCTTTGTAGGTAAAATTATTGGCATATAACTCATAATCATGGAACATCATGTGACACCTATAAATTTCTTGCAATATATCTCAAAAACACTATGTGGGATTCCATAACATAGACAAATAATCTTTATAGGAAAATATTCCATGTAATCTTAAAAAAGTCCAGTATTTTTATAGAATCCTAAATTTTTATAACATAAAAAAATTTATTACATAAAACAAAATTTAGGATAATTTTATGTTTCAGTTTTTTGGATTGGGAAGTGAAACAAGAAAAAATAAAACATTCATTGAATACATTATAATGGTTCCTTCATGTGTTAACCCTAATATAATTTTACTAAAACTTTTATCTTAGGGATATACATCAAATCGAAGGGGTGAGCGTGATACCATTACAAGAATAAAAAGGGAGACTTATAACATGTCATCTTGGTACACAATAATAAGAAAAACAAGTATTAAAATATAACATGATCAAGATATCATGGGGAAAATAATGATAAAAATAACATGAACTATAACATTGAAATATGGATGTAAAATTTAAATTAGACACTAATAAACAAATAAGAAAAATTTAACACTGAGTTGACATAATTAAAAATTACAACAGTTATTATCGAAGGTCTAGTAACAATGTCATCAATAGAGATAAAATTCACTACCAAATGCATTCCAGTTCTATCATGGAAAATCCTTAATATTTTTTAATTTATTTGGTCTATATAAATAATAAAAAATAATTTCATTAATAACCTGTGTATAATAAATAATGGATTTCTTATAAATATAATGATGTAAAAAATTTATAAACTATGTGATTAATATATTTAAATCCAAAAATAGTTATGTAATTTTTAAATACACGTAATTAAACATTGAAAAGGGAAAGGTTTGTGTATTCACTATGTAGTATTTTTAGGTAGAAAAAAATTCATAAAATGAATTTGGCAACGTGATGAGTTTAAATTATAGATTTATAAAAGGGTAGAATGAGGTAAAACAAAGGTATAACATTGATAATTATTTTTTTAATAATAAGGATTATAATAATAGACTATGAAATGGTAGTAACATAACATTTAAAATATATAAAAAAATAGGTTCTTGAGTTGAATGAAAATGAAGGATAATTTCATTACAATGATGGTTTTCTACTAAATCATATGACTAGAACTATGGTGGATTAACACCACCATTTGGGGAATAATGAGGTGGTATTGAGAATAGAATCTTGTTTGATGGATTTTTATTGAAGCGTACTAGTGAAATAGGTTTTTAATTATATAAAATGTGGAAAAATATTATTATAATTTGAAAATATATCTTATCAAAATCAGGGTTGTGGAAAATAAAAAAACAATAGATTACCCATTTTTTTCTCAAGATTTTAGAAATTTGAGTCATATGTTAAGATATTTTAACACATTAGATATGAACAACATTTTTAATACATATTATGGCATGAAAAATTAAAATTTCAACAAATTAATTTTTTTTAAATAAAAATTTCTATATCAGACATGGAAAAGTCACTTATAGGTTTGGAAAGTGAATAAAATATATAAAAATATTAAATATAACTAATATGTCTTATATTAGGAATTTGAATTTGTTCAATTAATTATTACATCATTATGAAAAAAATATGAAGTCATAAATCATAACAAACCTCAAAAAGTAATTTTTACTATTCACTAAAAATTATTGTATTTAAAAAAATATAAAGAAAACTAATCCCATTCAAATTTTGAGGTAATGATTTAAAATATAATATTTATTTTTATCAATATAAATATCTAATATGATAATTTGAACTATTAAATATAAAAAAAGTATTTAATGAAAAACAATAGTTTTAAGGTATAATCATGTTTCTAACACATATAAAACTGTCTAAGGAAATTATAAAATAATTTTATCATTTCTATATAAATAAGATTGTTTCAAAATACAATTTAAAATAATATTCAAAATATGTTAGTTTATTATAAGTGTGTATATCTTTTCTAAAAAATACTATTTTGTTATATATGTGTCGAAAAATCAAATTTTCATATTCGTCTTACTAAAACATATATTTTATTACGAAATTTTTTTCCATAAATGGAATTAATGAAATAAAACTATTATTAATTCATTGTAATTTAAAATTTCGAAACTAATTCTATGACCCATATCCCTTGGTTGCATGCACGTATACCCTAAGTGTAAGGTGTTTAATGGTGGTTGTTTCATGGGGTGGCTTGGATAACATTGGAAGAGTATTAAGATAAATTAACATGAAGTTTTATCATTATATATTTCTTTTTATATTCATGTGATTAATATAATCTTGTTATTAGTCTAGTGATAAACCTAATGTTGATTATTACCTCCCATTTTCTGAAAACTAGGTCTCAAATTGCATGACTCAACTAGTTGAGGTCATTATTTCACCAATCAGCCTAAATTGTCCATTTTAATTACTACTTATATGCAATAATTATAATGTTAATATTATTTAAAACATTTATAGTTCCCAATGGTTAAATTGAAAAATTATTATACTGAACAATGGTCAAATTTGACTAACGGTAATATAATGGTTGAATCCCAACAGTCGCATTTCCCATTATACCCTATAAATACCAACTCATTATTTCACTCCATATTCAATAAAATACTTATTATGTTTATATTTACATTTGAATAAGTTTATTATTGGTTTAATAATATTTTGTTTTACTTAAATAGTGTTTTTATGGTGTTGATGATTCTAGCAAATTGGGTTGATCCATATTTTCCCATTTTAGATTTTGAGGTAAATATTTTTTCCAACTTTTAATGTCTGAAATATTAATTACTTTTACAGTATACTAATGTAATGATCTAAATTAATTAGATAAGGTTATTTTCTTTCCCTATTATTTTCTAAATGTCTAAAATTATATAATATAAAAACCAATTTTCAAGAAACAAATATCATATAAAAATTCATGGTTGTAACATTCTTCCCCCCATTAGAAATTAGATCCTTCAAATTTCAAAACATATTCTCTGTTGAAAATAAATGAGGGTAATTAGGTATTATTTTTTACCCTAGTTATCATGTTCCATTTTTTATATGGTTTCTCTAAAACACATTATCATGGTGACTTGTCTTATTAAGTAGACCATTTTCTCTATGGTCCATGATATCCATCAAATTATTCACATAAGAGTGGTCAATTCCAGTTGTACCAACTCTAGATTTAGAACATGTGAGGGATCATGTATTTACTTCCTATAAAGAGATATGTGGATTACATCATGAATATTATCCATATTTGAAGGATTTTCTAGCTGATAGTTAACTTCCCTTAAGCGATTACTGGTTTCATACGAGATAATATACCTATATCAAATCATAACATTCTTTCCAAAATTAATTAATCAATTACATAGTGGTATCGAAAGGAATACTTTATCATCAACATTAAACTCCAAGCCCCATTGATAGTTTTTAGCAAAAATATTCTATTATCTCTGAATTGATTTTATCTATTATTGGATGGAATGATCCTTTTTTGTCATCTCCTTAGTATTATTAGGTCAAATTAGATTTGCCTCAATATATTCACCCCAATACATACATGTTCAACATTTATTCATATGTATATCTTCATATGGTGTCATTTTAATACTCAATTGGAAGGTGTTGTTGTATGGGAATAGAAAGAATAAGACGTGTTGATACCATCATCTGTTAGATTCCAATGAGCATGTTCTCAACATGTACTCGAGTTTCTAAACAGTCCTCCAAGGTTGTGAATCAATTTGGGGAAGATATGTCATACTAAATTCTGATTCAATACTCATAGCATTTTGAAGAATTAATGAATTTAGATGTGAATCATAGATCCTAATGAGAATCATTAAAATTTTCTTCTCTATGATTTATCGCAACATTAAATATATCATTAAATGTTTCTACAAAATATATGTTATGTAATATAAAGTAAATGGGTTGTCTTGATGAGTTTATCCACTATAACCCATATCTCATTATATATAATGTTTGTTATTATGAAATAAGTGAATAAGTCTATAGTGATATTTTACCACACCCATTTTGTTATGGGTAATGATTGAAATATGGATTATGAATTTGTTAATTTGTATTCACGTATTGTAAACCAAGAAACATGCTTTTTAGTTAACAATATACCATTTCATATTACCCAACCAATAATTTCTATGAAAGACCCATCACATTTTAGTGCGTCCTGTATTTATAGAGAATAGAGTCCAATGAGCTTCATCCATCATATCCTTATTTATTAATCTGATAGATGGGAATACCCACTATTGATCAATATTGAACATAGGAAAATTACCATTATTCATAGCCTAAATATTTTTCTATATCAAAGGAACATATCTTTGATCCCTCTTAATAATATGTAGTAATGATTTTTAAGAAATCATATGTCATAATATTGATGATTCCCCTTCTCTTATGATTTCAATGTCCAACCTTACTAGGTACTTAATCCATGGACCCCCATGAATCTCCATAATGTGTAGAATAGTATGTTCTTTCATACCAAATGCACCAGGAATTTTTTCCTATTCTAAGGTTATAATGAATTGATTAATCATAGTATTTCAGAAGCACTATCCATTTCCTTATATCATGTTTAACAACTTTTTCATGAATATATACATTAAACTACGATGTGCTTTGTATATATCACCTTTCTGAGCATAAAGGTAGTGTCTTTATAACCTCAAATCAAAAAATTAATCTAGTTAACTCCATATCATGCATAGGTTAATTATCCTCATGAGGAATTAGCTATTGATATGTATAAGAAATCACCTTATAATTTTCCAAGAGGCAACACACAATAACTTTTACATATTCATTACTATAAATAAAAATTCATTACTTAACAAAATCTATAGTTACCATTTGTGGAATAACAAATATCTTCTTTAGTTTTTGGAAAATTAATATATAATCCTTTCTATAGGTAAACATATCTCATTTAATTGATAACATTATTAGTGGATTGGAATTTTTTGAAATTTTTTCATAGCCCTCCAATAATAACCTACTATTGAAAAGATCCTATGAATCATAGTACCTATTATAAGAAGAGACCACTATTTTATGGCCATTATCATGGCAGGTTAAACTATGATTCCATAATTTTTTATAATATACACCAATAATTAAATATTTTATAACAATCATTCAAAATTTATGTATTTTTTTCAAATAGAATATCCATCCTCAGTGTTTTTAAAATAATTTTGATATTATACTCATTCTCTTCGTGACTTTTGGAATTCTTATGAATATTTTGAATAAAAATTACAAAGAATTTTCAAATTATAATTTAAATAATAAATTCATTAATTCAATAAATATAGCATGATAATTATTTATATAGAAGGTCATAACAAAAAAATCATAATTCCCATATCCAATTAAGAATATAAACATTGAAATAACTTCTTTCTTCACCCTCAATTGATGAAACCCAGATTATAAGTTTTTCATTGAGAATAATTTAGCCACCTAATGTTTTTATATAAATAATCAATACATGAGAGAGTTTACTTATTCCTCACTACGATACTGACATTTTATCTATGACAATGAATAATTTCCATGATCTATCCATATTCCTTACAAAAAGAATAGGTTATACAAATGGATAATCACTTTTTCTAATAAATACATTCACCAAAATATCTTTAATATGTTTATATAATTCATCTAAATCAAGATTGTCTATTATATATGGGGCCTTCGATATTGGCTTGGATCTAGGTATGATTTCATTGGATAACTCTACCTCTCTTTCTGGGGGAGTTCTTGGAAACACTACTGGTAATATGTTCATGTATTCATAAATTATGGGGACATTTTTTATACTTATAATATCATTTCCCACTCCCTCTTCACTAATTATCTCCATAAAAAGGCTATGATATTTTAATTAAGAAAAAGATTATTCCAGGGTATCTCCCCTTGAAAATAAATGTTGGTATTCCATTCACAACTAATAATATTTCCTTTATCCTGTAGTTGATCATAGGATTATACATTGACAGAAATTTCATCCTATGTATGGTGTCAAATTCCAGCATGATAGTGACTACTAGATTTGTGATGATATTGTACTCATCAATCTTAATACTAGAGATTCCCCACACTGTTGATGCTAGGAATATACCTCTTAGTGTATTGACTAATATCTATATATCTAGAAGTTTTGGGATTGATTTTATATTAATTAGAAACACTAATTTAATAAAGTAATATGAATAATTATAATCAAATAACATACTTTCTATATTTTATAGCATAACTAGTGTACCTTCGACAATATAATTTGGAGTCTCTTCATCTGTTTTTATAATAGAAAATTCATGTACTTTCACCCATGGATTATCATGATGATTATGGTGGTTTCCATGCATTATTATCTGATTTGGTCATTCATTAGAAATTTCCCCATTCTATCCACCATCATCCCATTAATGTTAGTGTTTAGAAGATGAGGCTTCACCTCACCATGATTTTTTCAGACTATATTCCAATCCCTTTCACATTTTAATTATTTTCAACTCCTAAAAAATAAGTTCCACAAATTCTTCTTTGATCATTTTATTCATGTGGGAATTGTATTTTTATTCCACCTCTTATGTAATCAAAATTTTTCATTTAGTTTAAATCTATTTCTCTCTTCATTTAAATTGATCTATTTGACCTTGGTGTCTCTAAAAACATCAAATCAACCATTATAGAACATAAATCTATATCCTGATATATTTCATATTCTTTATTTTATATATTCCTCCAATAATGTGGTCTCATTTCACCAAATAATCAATCAACCCTTCCCTTAGGATATATAACAAAGATAGATGTGTATCACGTAACTCTTCTAAATTTTATTTAATATATTCCCACACATTCTTTTTCACTCTATTTTAGTAATAGGATTTCCTTATTCTTTAATTTTTGGAAAAACGAGGAAATATTTTATAGAAAATAATCCCATGAACTCTTCCCACTCCATAGAATTTATCTATCTTTGGGATTTGTGTTTTTAACCAGTTTCCACCACTAATCATCTTATATATTTAATAAGTTTACATACATGGTGAATCTATATCTCTTAGTAGATATTTAAAAAAAATTATGTTCTCTATATAGGTATTTTGTTGTTCAAAAACAAGTGATTTGGTAAATCCACAAAATTATAGTGTACATTGATGCATGAAAGACTGAACGGAAATTTGTTTCCTTCAAGGTGAATCTTCTCATTCACCATGATTCATGTTATTATTCATAATATGAGATTGTTGATTCATCATCCTCGTTATTTTTACAATTCATTATTCTATTTTAATGAAATTTTTGAATCATACATTATACTCATCAATTATGTGAATCCTCCTATTTCCAACCATTATTCAAAATCAGAATAACTTAGTGAGAAAAGCGTCTCTTAGAAATATTTTAATTCTAGAGGGAGTTTTTTCATAAATGGTTATTATTAAATATGTTAATCTACAATAAAAATTCTATTTTCTATAAATTCCCTCTAATGGTTCCTAAATAGCTTGTTATTAACCATACATATCCGCTAAAATGGTGAATACTGGTGTGGATCAAGGGCCATTATTGTGCACACGTTCCTGATTGATTCAAGAATAATATGGATTTTTTAGGTGCCACCACATGGTATATTTGTGCTAGATACAAATCCACCTATAGTATCCAGATAAATTTTTATTTTCTTGGAAACCACTTTCATAATACTCACCAACATACTGGGATTTTTTTACAATATTAAGGCTTGTCCCTAGGTTTCATACTAAATTTTTCTTGTCTAAATCTCCAAAAATAACAAAAATATCTTCTAATACAAAATTTGGAATACCAAATTTTATAATATAATATTTTCATTACATAAAAAAAACACGGGATCATACAATGGTTAGTTTCATCGAAATTATGATTATAAAACATGAAAAATAATCCAATCCACCTAAATTTCTACATTATAGGTTAACACGTAGTTATATATACTACAACTCATATCCTAGACACATACATCAAATAAAAGGGGTGATCATGAGCCAGGTATTGGAATAAGAATCAGAGTGTTATAGTATGTGACCATGAGTTATATCAATGATAATAAGAGTTAAAAAATTTAACATGATCTTGAAAACATGAGGAATATCATGTTAATAAAATATTGAATCATAACAAGGATATATAGCGACAACATTTAAATGATACATTCTCAAACATATCATCAAGGTGTCATAAATCCAAATTACCATGTGTATTCAACAATTTATAGAAAAAATTTCATTTATATTGAATTTACCAATTAGCCAATACATTGAAGCACTATTAAGGAACACCATTCATATTTTTTAATTAATTTGAGTCCCATATATCATAATTAATATCTAATTAATAACATATAGAACATAAATAATGCCATTCTTATAAAAATCATGGTGTCCAAATGTGCTTAAAGACATGATCAATAGATCATTCTTAACCAATGAAAAGGGAATATATGTTTCATAAATTATTAATACATGAAAAAAATGTCATTTTTAAATCTAGATAATTACCAATTTGAAATGGATAGGATTGAGTTTTCACAATATGAATATTTATCATCTAAAAATGGGAAATTTACAAAAAAAAATAGATTTGGTAACATGAATGGTATAAATTGTGGATTTATACAAGCATAAGATGAGAGAAAATTAAGGTATAACATTGAGAAAACATTATTTTATTTGTAAGGTTATGATCAATAGGATATGAAAAGATGGTATCATAAAATTTAGAATACAAATACAAAAAAGTGTGTCTTAAATTGATGATAAAGGATGTATAATTACTATACCTTGAAGAGTTAATTTTAAATCATAGGGATTGGAATATTTTTGTATTAAGGAAACCATGGGGTGTAAATTTAAGCATAACATCATGGATGGTGATTTTTTAGAGATGCGAAATGTTGAAATGGGTGGGGGGGTATTTATAAAAAATGAGGAGGTATTGTTTAATAATTTTAAAATCTAAGAATTGGAAATCTTGGTTGTGGAAACAATCTATTGTCATACAAATAATTTTTTCATGGTTATATACATTTCAGTAAAATTTGATGATCTAATGTTCCATTATATCCAAACACCATTTTTGAATATTTATTTTATCTAGGAAATGTAAATTTTCAACAAAGTACATTTTCATAATTCAAAATTTACATTTTAAAATTTAGAAAGTCACTTATTGGTTTAGTAATTTATTATATTGTATTCAAATAATTAATATTAATAATATAATATAATTTATTATTTTTATTTTATTAAAATAATTATTATAACATTGTGACATAAATTTTAAATCATTATATTTATCAAAAACCTAAAACTGTATTTTTACAATTCGTTGAAACTAATGTATTTTGGAAAATTATCTATAACAAAACATAACCAAATTTCAGAATTATAATTTAAATTATAATATTTATTATATAATAATAAAAATATAAATAATATAATTCTTACTTTTATATATATAATCCTTATTTTTTGTAAAATATCTGTATTTATGGAACAATCATGCTTTTGAAACATATAAAAATCCCATGAAATTATAAAAATATTTTATCATTTATAATTAAATAATAGTTCTTTATAATATTATATCAAAAATTATTCATAGTATCTTAGTTTATTTTCAATGTTTGTATCTTTTCTAAAAAATTAAACTATGTTTTTTTTAAAATACAATTTGCCTAATTTTTCTAACATAAAAATTTTTTTATTATAAAAAACTATTATTATAATGGAATTTCTGTTATAAACTTTTTTATTAAAAAATAAATTACACTTTAGGAAACACTAACCTATATAAGTAAAAAATTATTACACTCATGTGCACCTTGTGGGTACGGTGTGTGATGGTCGTACTTTTAGGGGATGTCATATCTAAAATTGACCATGTGGTAATATTCACAAACATGAAAATCTACCTTAGGGGATTTAATTAATGGTTAAAATTTAGAATCTTGGAATATGAATTTTTAATGATGATCCCCAATTATTCTACCTCCATACCGTGTTGTGAAAAATGTTCCTTATACGAAATTACACTACTCATTGAGGCCACTGTTTCCCCTTTCTATAACAATCATCCTATATAGTTAATTCTTATATGAACTAATTATAATGGTCAAATTATTAGAAATGTGTATAATTCCGAAAATTAAATTGACCAATGGTTATGTTGGACAATGTCCATATTTGACCAACTGCCATTTTATGGTTGAACCCCAACGATGATATTTCCCATTATACCCTATAAAAATCTCCATAAATTGTTTTAGTCAAAATTCACTAAAATTACTATTAAGTTTATATTTTCATTTTATTTAGATTCCAATTGGAATATTAATATTTTTTACTTATCTATCATTTTATGTGGGGGAGATGATTCTTGTAGATTTTGTTGATGCATATATTTTTTTCATTTTAGAGACTTTTTTATTCTTTTTGTCCAATTCCAATTTTTTTAATTTTAATTGGTTTCATAGGTTAGTGTTGTTATGCTATTTATTAATGATATTATGTTTTTTGGTTCCATTATGTTTTTTATATTTATAATATTATATAATATAAAACTCATTTTCTAAGGAAACATATAAAATAAAAATATTGGGTCACTACATATTTTTCCTTGACAAGAGAGTTTATGGTCACATAGTAGTCTTCCAATTTATATTTCCCATATAAAATTTTCGGAAAAATCGCTTGAACTGGATAGTTTGAATTTAACCCACATTATTGTGTAGGGATCCTCTATCTTAGGAGTGTTATTTACCTTATAATATATCATGGAAAAGATAATAATCCTCTAGTGGAGTAATAATTTAACACAAACTCAATGGGAAGGGGTCCTCATGTATAATCCTAGGGAATAGCAATGTGTGCTGCTAGATACTTCTTGATGTGAAAAGGAAATGGAAGTGTTTATTTAGTTTTATTATTGGTTTAAGTTTATACAATTGGATATGAGTATTTTCTATGATCATATCTAGGTATAACCATTTTATTCTAGTGGCACAAACTACATCAGTTTTCTGGTGATCTTAGGGGATGTACATACTCACCTTTTTAGAATTTTGTTGTTATTTTTCTACTATAGGACATGGTAGTGTTTTGTTCTATGGTAATTGTTATTTATCATAACCATGTGGGATGCCTATGTGAAATGATGTTGCTATTATTTATTGACTTCCAAATTTATAGACTATTCAGTTCTATAATAACTAAAATCAACCTATGAATTGTATTTTTTTTTAAAAAAAATGGGTTTTTATGTCCATTAATTCTCAATGTCACTCAGTTCCATAATGATTGATAATTTCTATACTACTCTCCAGGACATCCTTTCTGCTACTCCATAGTTATATAAATCTTGAGATGGGATTTTTTCCATTGTATTCCTATTCCTAGACTCTTCATATGTTAAGAATCTGTATTATTGTTTCTTAATGATCCCTTTACAATTTTTATGTTGTCATATATGGTATTATTATAGTCTCACATGAAATGGACATTGGTCCACATGTGTTCTCCCAGTGGAAATGATGTACATGCTAGAGATGGATTTGTGGGAGTGGGGTATTTGATTCTTGTTAAATGAAGATGCATGTAGGACATGGGGATTAGGTGTATTCATAGGCTTTGTGGTATCATTATTAGATGGTTTTGGGAGATGTAAATGTCGAATCCACCATGAGTCGAGGGACTCTATACCATATCTAATTGACAGTTTTTCATTCCTTATAATGGGAGTCTATTCTCACATTTATCCTTTATGTTATTCATACTAGTTATATTGTGGTTTGCAATATATTTTTCCCACATATGATACATTAATTATAGTTAATTTCAATTTTTTATATTCTACTAATGTCATTTGATACCTTTTTTCTTTTGTGATATGAGAGTATTGTTTGTTTTATAAAACATTCTCTCTCATGTGTGTGATATTCCTACTCAGTGTTAATCTCAAACAAATGGAATATTAGATTCGGTCATGGGGTGTGAATTCTGTTATACTTCCCTCCAAGTATGGGCTCCAGCGTGTTGGGATGTGACATGATGAATCATTTACCTTGATATCATAAACTCCAATAAGTAATTACATTTTAATATAATAGGAAGCTGGGAGGGAGGAAGAGGGATCATAAATGGTTAGGTAATCATATACGATGATAATGAGTAGTGTTGTTTAATGAAAAGGATGAAAATGGTGAATATGAGAGAGGTGATCATGGATGAATGTAAATATGGTGTGAAAACAGAGGTTCTGTGTGAGATTCTAAATATGATTATGGGTGATAGTGATAGAGGAGCTCAAAGTATTGGGTTAAATATTGAAGTGATAATGAATTCACGAATTGTGGAGGGGAGTGGAAATGGAGGGGGGAGTAAGGGTTTTTGTGTTATGTGAATAATCTTGGTGTTTTGGGGTTAGTATGATTGTTTTATTATATTATTTTTAATATTGGAACCATTGATAACTCATGGATGTCACAAATGATGTAATGGGTGACCATCAATGGTAGTATCTCAATTCCTACATCCATCAAAACACATATTTCATGTAAAATAAAATCATATGTTCATTTCATCAAAGAAATAATCAAATATATATATTCTATTTTTTCATATATTATTGTGTTGAATGGGTTCAATGGACATAAAATGAATTTATGAATGTCCACCTCTAGAAGGGTGGATAAACCAAAACTCTCATCTCATCGATCCCTAATTGTTATATAAGATCAAATAAACATAATATTCAACATTTTTATCCCCTTATTTTTCAACATATAATACATGTATTAATCAAAATTATTTTGTTATGATTATTAATTGATCACATTTTATATGTATCCTTTCGTACCTCAAACTCTCTTAGATATTTTTATGACCCGAAAAAATATTTATTGTTCTGTGAATTTCATTTTACTCATTGGATATAAATTAAAAATTTCTACCAACTAAACAATGTGTTCCAAAAGAGTTTAGAGGTCCATTTTGGAGGCCCTAACTTGGATGAGCCACTAGCTAGATAATAGTCACCACTGGCTACTAAGGGATATAAAGAGAGGAAGTTGGGCCCGGCCAATCCCATTGGTATAGTACAACCATCCATATGATGAGATTTGTATTGGAACCATCTCACTACTTCTTCCAACAATTAGTAGGTCATTCAAGACCAGCCAACTTGTAAGGAAAAAACATATCCCCATCCAGCTAGTTGATATAAGATGAGGATATGTACATTTTTATAAAACATTAAAACTACTCATTTTGGGTAATCCCCTCTAACTTATTTTACCTCTAGATGAATTTTTTGTACTACCAAAAACACCAACATCCCCATGGGACTCCAGATGCAACATATACATGATTTAAAAGTATTGGACACAATTGATAATCATTGAACATTCCCTCAAACTATATCGTGTGATTCTCTTATTTTATTCTTTTTCAATCACATTCCTTTTCCTCTATATCTCTCATTTTCATTTAATTTTTAATAAGAGAATCCAGGGTGATAGTGAAGGGTTTATTCTAAACAAACATGTCAATACACTTCTTCATTGGTGCTCACAACCACTAAAATTAGATTCTTCGGGATTATTCTATAACTATTAAAAATTTAGTGTCATCCTTTGTATTGTATTTCTAACTACATCCAATGTTAAAGAAAGGTTGTTTCATGAATTTAAATTTGGTTAAATCTAATGGATAATAGTACCATGAAGACTTTTATTATAGAATAAATAGGCACTCATAGTGTGTTTCTGGACATACTCATTCATCAACATTCCATATAAATTATTTATTTTATTCAATTACACTTTAATTTTATTTACCATATAATTTTTTTATTTATCATTTTATATTAAATAAAATTCCATGTCCCCCAGATTCAATCATAATTTGGTTAAAATATATTATGAAATCCTTCATTTTTTTTCTAAAGCTTCATCACATTCAATGAACAACCCTAATGGATATCGACATTCTCTAAGACCAATAGTTGTCCATAAGGAAACACAATTTCTCAACCTCCAAACTTTTATTGCATAGATTTCGGTTGGGGGAAGATTGATATATATATATATAATATAATCATTAGTGGTATGATTTATAAAACAGACATGTATGGTTATACATTCACTTATTAATAGTTGAAAAAAATGTAATATTAATGATATTGGGACGTTAAAATTGATGGAAGATCCAAAAAATTCTTTTCATCATGGATTTTAAAATACTTAATTATATCATATTTCAATATAAATATAGAAAAATAATTTTTTTAATTTATTAGGGCACACACGAGGTCACTGAGAAAGTCAAGGAAACCAGAGTTGAATTGTGTCATCAAGGATTTGAATGATATTTCGTTCATACTAATGAATCAATTATTGAAATTTTCACAATATTTGCGGATATTTTGAATCCTAGAAAACAATTAGTGGTGTTTTTAAAATATAAAATATAGTGAAGAATATAGGTTGGGTATTTTAATATTTTGGTCACATAAGGTATCCACAACTCAATAAGAAAAAAGATATCAAGAACATACCAGTAAAAGAAATCTTTCTGTAACTCATGATATATGATATTATAATGAAGTAAAATTTTAAAAAGGAATCCAATAAAGTTAATGAAAATAAGATCTATTATTTTAAGGAAATCAAGGATGTCTCTTCCAGTAGTGATGTAAAACATTATCACATTTCCAATAGAATGAACAATTTCTCTATGAAGAATAAATATTTTCGTCATTCCAAAAATGTGAATCAATATTGGGAAGCAGATGTAACATGATATTAATGATTTATTAAGTTAAACATCAATAAAATGTTTCACATATTCAATAATAAGATTAATTAAAATAATAGAAGTTAAAAATAGTTATACGTTTCTATATAGAGCACTGCTAATGAATCCCTCACCTCAACTAAATCATTTGATGAATGTTACAAATAAATCACTGACCAATATGATGTAAATGATGAGGTAAATTCTATGGCTTCCAATTTTTCCATATTTTAACTAAAGTACAAGGATATAATTTTTATATAGATAATATTCATGATATATTTTCTATAATATTATAAAATTTACTGTTATTTAAATGTATATAATTTTATAATTAATGGGAAGGGTCAAATTTTAAATTGAAATTGATGAATTACAATTAAAATAAAAACAAAAATAAAACATAGATAAATTAGAATAAACTATTAAGAAGCACGAAAATTTTATATCTATGTATACCCATGGTGGGAATAATTTTAATAAAAAAGGTCCTCAATATCATGGAAAAATTTGTTTTTTACATAATTTTTTACATCAATCTACTACATAAAAAAATAAAAATTATTTAAGTATATTATAAAAGATTTTTTTTAATAGTAATTACTTTAAATTAAAAAACTTCTTTATGAATTTGATTATAAAAATTCAAGGGATAGTGGTATTAAAAGGGTTTATCTCTCTACCAATATTTCATATTGAAAATACTAAACCAAACTAATATGGGGTTTGATGTATATTTTAGCTATCATTAGTGGATCCAAAAATATTTGGATGTAGATGGATTTATTATCCTAATAATTTTATTGTAATAATTTCTCTAGAAGAAATTCCAAGGAGATATATTGTATGTGGATACAAGGTACTCGAGACACATGTGCAGTAACTTCTCTGAGTTGAGCCATCTTGAAATGAATGATGGGGATCATGTCACCATTGGTGATAACTGAAGGAATATGATTATTTTCATAAGTACTATTGGTTTTTAAATTGATAATTAAATAAATTATGTTTTATATTTTATTTGAATAAACATAATTTTCATATAATTTTCTAAATGTGTGATACAAATTTTAATGATTTATTTTAAAAATGAGTCTTTTTATGTTTCCGAGTTGAATGGAAACGTTTTATTTTCTATCTACCTATTACAAAATTTATATTTTATTGATTTTATCACTTTATAGAACATATTTTAAATTTTCATGTGCAATAGAAAATGATGCACAGTATTTCTGTAGAAAAATTCTTCATTATAACACAAACCCAACTTTTCTAACTAAACTAAAATCAAATTTAATGATATTTTTCCAATGTGTTTTTCAAATATTAAAATGTATATAGTACATTAGGAAAATTTAAGAAAAAAATATAACTTTAAATCCAAAACGAATGTATCCTTTTGAATTGACAATGGGATTTTTCACCTTGATTTATTTGGAACATCCCATGTAGCACTTACAGATGAAAAAATGTACACTTTTGTAATTTTCTAAGATTATAAAATATTTTCATGGGTTTATATCATAGCTCATAATAAGGGTTCTTGTAAATTATTTATTAAAAAACACTAAAATGATTGGAAATTGAAAAAGATATAAGATTATATCTATTTGTTTTGATCTGGGGGAGAGTTCGAAAACAAGTATTTTGATGACCTTTATAATTCAAATGTTTTCCATGATTATTTTTATACTCATAGGACTCCCCAAAATCATTAATTATTTAATCATTGAATCATACTCCTTTGTTGATTTTAATAACTATCTATACCAAATTTATATAAACTCAATATTTTTGGGTAGAGGAGATCAATAGAACTTGTTATACCATAAACCATGTCCTTGTATGTATAATCCTTCAGAAGGCCCACAATGATATTTTTAGTGGGGAAACATCTAATGTATGATAATTTGGGGGGTTTATAAGTACATGATATATTTATAACACCAAAAATAACATAGGAAAATTTGACCTTAAATTTGATAATGATATATTTATCAGTTATTCTGACGCATTTGAAGTTTATTGGAATTTTTAAAAACAATGATGACCATAAAAGAATCAATTCACAGAACTTTTTATGATAATTTTCTTTAACCACATCCTGATATTTAGAATTTTGATTTTGACCTATAATATTTTACCTTGAATGATCCACATCCATGTAATGAAATTGATTTTTATGAAGAAACACCATTAAGAAAATTACCCAAAGAATGGATGAAGTATAATGATCATCTTTTATAAAATGTTATCAGTGATTTTTAATCTAGTTCTAATAATAGAAGGTTGGTTTTGAATGTGGTTGAACACCATTCATTTATTTTACACTTAAAACCATTAAATATTGAAGACACCATTACCAATGATAATAGATCACCTTCAATTAAAGTGCATCCAAACCTATCTACAAGGTACAATGTTTTGAATCTTCCTGAAATAATTGATGATCGTCCCATTATAGGTACCAAATCAGTTTTAGAAACAATTTATGTGTGAAATGAACCTACAAATGTAACAATGATCATCTAATATTGAAAATGTATAATCAAGGCGATGATATTGATTACAATGAGACATTTTCACACAAAACATGGATTGAGGGAATTTGATTTTTATTAGGATTCACCACCATCTTAAATTTTATGATTTTTCAAATGGAAATCGAATGTTCTTCATTGGCTGATTTTATGGCCACAAATATTTTTTCCAAAGAACCTCTTAGTTTTTAAGATTTGTAATATCCAAATAATTTTATGTTAACCAAGGATCCTTATGGTTTGACATAAGAACCTCAAGCTTGGAATGGTTAGTTAACAATATACCTCTTATAAAATTATTTTCAAATTGAAAAGGTATAATTTAGATTATGTTTAAAAAATATATCAATGGATTTATTAATTTTTTAATATATTTCTATGTTATTATCTTTTGTTCTAAAAATTAATTTCATTATAATGAATTTATAGATATAATTCGAAAATAATTTCAGATGAATTCAATTGGATGAATAAAAATATTCCTCGGTTTTAAATATTCTAAAAAGAAGGGTGGATTTTTTAAAAAAAAATATAAAAATGAATAATTATATAATATTGGAATTGAATAAGTCAAAGTAATAAATACACATATGAGTAGTTATTATATGATATAATCGTATGGAATTAGTAAATCAAATGATTGAAATATTTAATGAGGAATGATTAGTAGTCAACTTTAATTATGAGTGACCCAGCCATAAATTATGTTTATTTTTTCTATTTTTCCTAATTTCCACAATAATACTAAATTAAATCATTTAAATGATATTAACATAATTTTAAAATATCTAAATTTTTCTGAAATAATTTGTTTATTTTATCAAAAGGATACATTTTTTATCATACTAGTATTCTATATGATTATTTTACAGGATTTCAATTATATAGGAAATTAAAATTTGGGAATTTTCACCAGCATGGAAATTTCATTCTCTCTTCTAGTATCAAAAACCAAATATATATTTCACTTAATATGAACATAGAAAAAATTATCCATCATGATTTTTAGAAACATATTTATTAGGATAAAAATAAATAAGTTATATTAGGGACTAACATAGGACAATGTGATAATTAATTATAACAAAAAATATTGTAATTAGTACTTATTCAAATCACATTGAACAGCCACTCACTAAGAAAAATGGTCTTTGGAACCACATTTTGAGTGATCACTTCCAAAAAAGATACAACATGTTATAATAATTTTCCAAAATCTTTAATTATACAATATTTTAACAAATCCCATTCCCTTAGAATATATTGATTTAATTAAGGGGTTTTTTGGTATGTATCAATTGTGAAATTTTATTAAAAAATAAAAAGGATTTATTTTTATTCATTACTGTATTTTTTCAATTTATATATGAATTTACATTTATAAACCATTTAATTGTGCACTATTTATTTATTAATTTATATTATAATTAAATTTAAATTATATGTAATTTTCTTCATTCTTATATATCTCCATTGATAATTTATTGTTATAATTGTGGGAAGATTTTTTGTTTTGTTATGATATATTATTGGATATTATTACCTAATTCTTGGATTTCATTTTGTACTATATATAGTTTTTAACTAATATTTCTAACGTTGTTTATGAGTTTTATAATAATCATAAATTTGGAGAAGGGCCATCACGGTTTTTTTTCATAATATCATTTTGAGTATGACTGGTAAATATATAAATAATTGTCTTTTGAATTTCATTAAGAGAAATTTATGTTCATTGTGATATTTATATAGATATTTATTTGACATTATCCCCTTCCTTGCTTCCATTTTATGTCAGATGTTTGTGATCACGGAAAAGGGAGAGATTTTTTTTCCTCTCCCCATTTTGATGTTATAATGACCCAAAATACCATTTATAGTTTTATCCATTTAATTTAACTATATTTATATCATTATGATATGAAATTATGTTTTGAAGTGGGCTGATCAATTGATGGGTTGAATATGAGTTTAGAGGTCCATTTTGAAGGCCCTCAGTCAGAAAACCCATCCGTTAGTCAGATATCACCACCGGTTAGATAGAGAGAACAAAATAGGAAGCTAAACACTTCAGATATATTATGATACCTAGTGTAGCCCCACCAACCATTTTTTGTGAATGGATGTTTCACATTCTCACTACCATTCCCATTGACTGATGGGTGATTCACGACTATCCAATGGGTAAGGTTTGAGTGGATCACCATCCAACCAGTCGATTTTAGTAGTCGATTGGGGGAATATTCAATAAAGTTACAAAAAGTCTATATGGGTTTTCCCTTATAACATATTTCACCTTCTAATAGATCTTTTTTATTTCCATCATAGCCAATAAAAACTATACAGCCTTCATTGGAAATAAATACACCCTTAAAAAGGAATAGAAAAAACCAATTACCATTTTTCCCTCCCTTCAGCTATATTTCATTCTTCCTTAGATTTAAAATTTTTCTCTCTCGTTCCTTTTTCATCAATTCTCTAATTTTTTCATTATGTTCATATTGGGATGATTTAGAGTGTGTTATAAAGGTTTTATTCTAAACAAACACCTCTTTCTTCCTCTTTTGGATTTCTTACTTTCACAAAACTCGGTTTTTTCAATTTCATTCTATTAAAATTGAAAAGAAAGTGTTTTCCTATATATTGGATTTCTTATTGGAACAAATTCCAAAGAAATGATATATTTGGTTCTTCGATGTTGATAAATACAAGGAATAACATAACACTAAATCCATTTAGGGGAGGGGACGTAGGAACTCGTATTGAGTTTATGGTTGAAATCCTTTAACTTTTATTCATATCATTAATTTCATTTTGTGGTTATTAATTAAATCTATTTATGAAATAATATTTTAGGTACTTTACAAAAGGCTTTCTCAATTTGGATGGGTCAGGGTACAACCCTTCCAGCAGAGGCCTTGGCTATGCATATGGGTCTTAAGATTTGCAGTCATAGAATACTACATATTGATGAGGTAGAAACTAACTCAATATTGTTTCATAATGCACTTGGAATTCCAAGGGTGGTTCAATGGTCGATAGCTTATGCAGTCATGGACTTCTTTGGAATCTTAGGAGCAGACATTTAAGTGACCTATACTTGGTGGGACGGAAACTAGGTCGTGGACTACTTGTCCTTAGTGAACCACCCTATCCTAGAGCTTATATTTTTTTATAACATGGATAGCCTAAAATGGGTGGTGGTTAATATTATTCTAGGCGATTCCCTCGATCTTCATTACTACCCCATAGAAGTTCTGTTCCCTAGCCTATCTTTTTAGATATTGTAGTATCTTCTACATGTTTGTATAAAAAAATTCACACTTCATGGTCAAGGTATTTCTATAATTAGACGTAAATTCTTTATATTGTTTCTATATGTTCTAACTTGTTAGTTTATTCTTTACATGTCAACCTAAATTGTCTCTTATAAATTAATATTTGGAATAAATCAAATTATATCATTGTTTTTTTGGATTAATACACTCTAAAAACATTATTATATATTTCTTTCATAAGGATTCATATTATTATAGTTAAATTATAAATTAAACACATCAATGATTTTTCAAAAAGTTCATTATTACAAAATTGATTTTTATCCGCACTTGTTTTTTGTACTATTGGTCATTTCATTTTCCAAGGATGAAAAATTTTGTTCATAATTATTCCTGGAAAATTAGGTACATTTACAATTTCATGAAATTATATTCCACCATATTATTCATGTAATGGAACAAACCATGAAATATTTTCTTTTGTGTTTTTTCACAGTTTTGGGATGTTTTTGGAGTTTTTTGTCATTATATGGAACATTGAGGTAGTTTTCTGGCCGTTTTGATGGAACTAATTTTTTTAAAGGGGATTTTCAACACATTTTGATGGGACTTTTTAATTGGGTGTACTCCTATGTGATACTAGTTGTTTGCCCACACCCTAGGTAATTCATCTTCATTGGTGTACATGGCTTGTGGTCTATATGTGTGCAAGAGGATTCTCTGAATCTCCCAGTGAGAGGATGGAACTAGGTATGGTACCTTATGGGTAAACCTATATGAAATTGAAACAAATATCTTACAAATTCATATCCTTGGTAAGAGTGACAGAAAAATGGGATGGTGATTGTATATAAATAATCGAATATGGTTGTGGAAGAAAATAAGATACACTCCATATATTGGACCATGTAATGTTTTTGGTAATGATGGTTATAAAATTTCATTTTTAAAACGGGTGGAAAAATTAGATCTCTCATAGGGGATTCAGATCAAATATTGACCAGAAATCAAGTTTTTTTTGGTTGTTAACAATTCCATAGTTGAGTAAAATGAGAGTTTATTATATATAGAATGTAGGATACCTCTAGTTTTGTATTTTTCTCTTTCCTAAAACTCTTGGATTACCCCTATTCACCTTACATTTTCCTAGTCTCCTCCCATGATATTTTGGACCAATTGTGAAGTGCCTGAGGCCATATTGACCCCTGAGAGGGGATGAGAGAATTAGTGGTTTATTTTTCATAATTAATTTTTTCTCAATTCAACTTCATGATATTTTTTTGTTCATTAATATTGTAATAATTATCTCTCATTCACCCCTCATATTTAGTTTTAACAATGAAGAGAGATAATCAAAACTAGATTAATGGGTTTTGTAGAAAAGCTTCTCATATCTGCAACCAATTAATCCCTCTTGTTATTGATTGTTAACTATAAGAATGGTGAATAAAATTTATTTATCTCTGACCAAGAGGATACAATTTATTTTTCCATCAACCAAAATAAACCTTTCTCTAACACTATCCAATATACTATGTTTTCTTCTCGATCATTCAAGATGACTTCACGTGCTCTAGAAAATAAATGGTAGGCTTCACCCTTATTCAATTCTTGATTCACTATATAATGATTATTTGATCTTGTTAAAAGATATTATAGAATTTAAATTGTTCTGGATCTTATTCATATACATTCAATCCACATTATTTTGGTTTTCTGTTCTTTCTAAAAAATATTGATCACCAGTAATGAATAATTGCTTCACTGGAACAATGATTGGGATGATTCTTCCTTCAGGTTAAATACAATCCTCAAATATAGATGTGAAAACATTGAGCATAATAAATGTTAAATATTTTATGAAAAATATTATATATTCATAACTAATGAATTTACATTCTTTATTTCTCAGTTAGAACACAAAAAATACACTTTAGGCAGGGAATTGTAATAACTGGCTTCTGAAAACCAAGCATAGTGTATCTCAAGGTTAGTACGTATTCTTGTTAGTATTCATTAAACATATTTACATTATTATTTTAATAATCACCAAACTCAATTATATCTCATTATTACATGTTATCACATTCATGAATATTCCATTTACCATGAAATTCAATCATTCAGGTGGTGTGTATACACTATCCACATTGTGTCTCTTCACACACGACATGTAATCACACAAACAATTTCCACCATCAATTAAAGTGTGTTAATGAACTATATTATGTGATATTCATGAATTGTTTTTATTCTTTCACTCCCTCATGAAATATTAACATGTATTTTAGGAATTTATTTTAATTTTAGGGAAATTCTAGTTAATCAGGTAGCAAAGTGTTGGTGACATTGTCTCACAATTCTCAGTATTCCTCATTGAAGTAATGTAGAAATATAACCTGCAATCATAAGATTCCTCGTAGAATCTCAATTTAATTTTGGGACTCTATTTTGTGTGGATCTCATGTCTTTAGGGCCATGTAATTCCTCACCCTTTGATAAAAAAATGGTTTTCCTGATAGATTCCTTTTTTGGGAACAAGGAACTATATGTGGTGCTATATTTTCCTATAGAAAATTTAGAGATATCTCAATGTATCAAACAACATCATATATTAAAGGGTGCATCATATTTTATTAGAAATCCCCACATTATTTTCACATCCAAATATCATGTTTTCATTTCATTTCAATGCTATATTTT
The DNA here is from genome assembly GCA_963277665.1 of Viscum album. Taxonomy (NCBI): domain Eukaryota; kingdom Viridiplantae; phylum Streptophyta; class Magnoliopsida; order Santalales; family Viscaceae; genus Viscum; species Viscum album. Next base: position 756,842,504 of record OY728161.1, read on the forward strand.
TTATGTTTTCTCAAGGAATGCTTCCAATAATTCGAGTAGTTCGGCTTGATTTGATTATACGATATATTTTTTAGAGAAATTGAATATCTCTCCTCCAATGAGGATCACATGTCCATAATGTTTTAATATTGAACATATCCCTAGATCCCCTACTCAAAATGTTTCTTACGAGGTTTTATCTATAGACACTTAACCCATTCCATGAAATGTTTACTCACATGAAAGATGTTATATTTATTGTTTTATATTAGTTCGATTCTGAATACCCCAGGTTGTTAGCAACATCATTGAAGATGGGAAATTTCTCTATCATCTGAATTTTGGCTTAAAATTGGTGAACATAAGATCCTTTGGTAGCCCATGGTAGTATATAACCATTTTAAATGAATAAACATCTATGACTTACATGATTATTTGGTGCTCCTTTTATCCATCATTTTAATTATGAAGGTATTTTACCTTGGCAATTTACACCACCCATTGGTTCTATAGTGTTCATTTCCAATAGTTTATAACTCTGGTAGTTACATAACATCCCTATGCTAGCTATTGGGTATCAGCAATGGTCACAAACCACACACATCTCACAGTCACACCTCACATGTGTGGTCACTAGCACACTGCAGGAGAACTCTATGTGCCTAGACACTAATCCAGGCCTTATACATGGTCCATCCATGGGCTTATACATATACCAACCTTCTATGGGGTTTTCATGTATGGTTACATTGGCATGAGTGATCTATGGGCCATACATGATTCTACGGTCGAGTTATCCTTCGCAGTCCCTTGGGATGACCCTTCATTTTAATGTAAGGCTCATTCAATTCTTGTAAATTTTTTATGTATCATATAAATAAAATGAAAATCCATCTGAATTATATTATAAATCCAATAAATTCTAAAATTACTTAATAAATCAAAATATAAGTTTATTTTTCATATTCTCCTTTTAATATATTTTTCATGAAAGTCAATATTATTAACTCTTCTACAATTCTTATTATGTTCTAGAAAATAAATATTTTCACGATATTCCTTTTTGGTATTTATTATTAATTTAATACTTTTCATGTTACAAAGATAATTAAGAACAACATAAATAATCATCAAATTCATAAACCAACACATATTGACATATTTATTTAACCAACAATTTCATTCCTTGTTGAAAAAAAATGCAAAAAAATATTCATTAGGCCTTACAATCTCTACCCTTTTATTTGGTTATCAATACCTCCTACTCAATATATCAATATATGATTTTTACTTCCACTAGATTTGAAAAATAAATTTAATCGATATATATATATATATATATTTCTTATCTCATATTAATTTATTTCGATCATGGATACATAAATAATGATTGCACATAATCACATATGGAAATGAGATTTTAATCCTTCAACTCTATGTCAACATCAGAAAACCTAAAGTAGAAATCAAGATTCATGTCATCAAAAGCATAAAATTTCACCCTAAATAACGCCTCAATGTTATTAAATCCTCAATATAATAAAACATATTAATTTAAGGGGATATTTGAGCATATTTTTTAAGATATGTTCTAAAAACATATTTATAAACATAGAAAAGCTTTTCATGTGCATATAATATTACTCCACCTAAATCTCATCCTTCCAATGATTTCTCCCGCATATGGAATGAACATTTTTCTTTTAGAACATTGATGTTATTAGACGTCAGAAAGTAAAATATTCCCATGTTATATCGAACTGATAACCTCATACATGCCAATTATATCACTACATAGTATTCCCAAATCACATAAAATTAGATGAAATATGGAGGGACCTCTTCATTTATAAAAAAACATTTAGACCCTAAAATTCCCCTCCACATGGACCTTTTCTTCTTCCTAGATATGGGATTAGAAGTTCCTTCCACAATAAATTATATTTAATCATCAGTTTACACTTATTATGTGGATGTATTTTCCCCCTCAATATAAGAATTTTTACGTTTTTCTTTCTACATCCTCTTCATGATCTCTTCTTGGGATCATAGAATTATCATTGAATGTTTTCAATCATTTTCATTTTGTTCACAGCATTCACATTTCATCATTTTCATTTCCAAACATGTAAATGACTTATCATTAACCATGAATTCATAATATACCTCCAATATCATTCCTTTTAACATAAAAATAATATAATATTTCTATATTTGTTTGATATTCTCACATAATTAAATGGTGAATTTTTATTTCTTTGAAAATGGATTTCACATTTCATTTAAAATGAGAGTAATATTACTTTGTAATGTATCTCTACATTTCATAGCTCGTTTAACTTCTCAAACACTTCTTCCAAAAACAACATCCATGCTTTCAAATTTATTCTTTATAGACATTTTAGATTATTTATTTGTTACTATCATTTTCTTCAGATATTATATTCTCATTTGTTTGTCATTACATCCCCTTGATTCATTCCACATTATAGGATGTGACATTGTTTTCCATCAAGAATCATTATTATGACTAAAAAGACTAAAAGAGAAGTAGTAGATATTGAACCATGATCTTATTAATTGATATGTGTTCTACTATGAATAATATAGTTGGTTTATCTTTATATATTGTGGGTTTTTCTATTTATGAGTAATCCTTATAAATCAATTATTCTGCACATTATTTATGGATAATGTTTTACTATTTGTCTATCATGTCCATCAAGAACGAGTCTTATCTTTCATGATAATGTTGTATGACATAATATATGTACATTGATATGTATTATGTAAAGAAACAACACTTTGATATGTAACATTTTTTTCAATAGCTTTAAAAGATTATCTTTCATGTTTATAAGATTCAAAGATGTATTATTTTTTATTTTTCAACTCATTTTTAGATGAATGAAACGTTGATTTCTTTAACACAATTCTAATATTTTCCCAGAAATATTTACACCTAGATCATTCACAATTTTCTCAAATTCAGCTAACGTTAATCTCTATTTTTTTATCAAATTGTGTTGATTCTCACATTCCAGTATCCTACTAACTCACCTATTTTTATTCAATGGGTTTCATCGTGAATTATAACTCAATAATATAAATCTTATATTCCCTTAATTTTTTAATATGTGTCTCTCCTTTCAGGACAAAATTATTATTCTCAAAATTTATTTTATCAAAATTTTTATTAAACCTTTTTCTTTTGATTCTTGAGTTTTTAATTAGTCTCAAGTTTTATTAAATATTTTTTTAATATACGCATTTCTGTTTTGTTCCCTCCTCGCCTTCATGTTCTATAAATTAGTATTTGGATTTCATATATTTTCCCATTATGCAGATAATATTTTTGTAACATCTTTCATCTCCTAATTAATTTTATATTGATGAAAATTCATCCATTTTTATAAATATCACATTTCACTACTTGTCTGTAAACCCCTTCTTATTCTTCTTAGACATCCTTTTTTGGGACCTCTTATATTCTTCATATAATTTATTTATAACTTCCTTATTCATTTGAAAATCATCATCAAAATGACCCCTAAATTGGAGATTGCGAAATTTGAGTGATTTTTTCTTGTTTCAATCTTTATCTCCCAATTTAGAATTCAAAAAAATAATGAAAAAATCTAATTTATGTCATGTTCACTTTATACATCCTCCAAATCAATTTATTTTTCTTCTTATTTTATTCTATTTGTTCCTTTTATTATGGATTCCAATTCCATATCACCTCTTTCTTTCTTCTTGAATGATTGATATTTTCATGTATCATATGATGTGATAATATTATGAAGTTCATCAAATGATATAGCTTCTTAGTCTTATAATGATAAAACTGTTGGATTTAATTTATTTTGAAAATTTCTCATCAACAACTTCACAATGGTTGAGTGTAACACCCTAAGATTTTATGAGAAATATTCTTTTTATGTATTATGTTATATGCAACAACAAGATAATCTTTCACTACACACAACGCCGTCTTGGCATGCGTTATACGCAAGAGCAACCATTCTCGATAGCTTGCATTGCACGAAATGCTGAGTTTCACTAATCAATGATATATTATTATAAAATTATGAAATAGCTATTATGAATAGTATTAATTTAATTTTGAATTTTATAACATTATAATTCATCATACATACTTTCAATAATGAAGTATGAAAACAAAATCAATTTTGTGGATAAAAGAAGTATTTTTCAAAAAAATGCAGTTTTACAGCCTTTTGATGGTGCACCCTTTATAAATAAATTTTTTGACAATTTTATATGTTAAATTTTACAAAATTAACTACTTCTTTTGAATCATGATATAAAAATTTACATTGGATAAATTTTTGGTTTTTTCTGATAAGATTCTTATTTTGATGAATAGTAAAAATACACAAAATTTTAATTAAAAACAACTTTTTTCATCAAGATAATTTATATAGTTATATTTTAATATTGAATGGTTTTAAAGTATGAAAAGAATATATTTTTACCATTTAATATAATTTATGTCATTACCATTAATTTTACATTAAATTCATAGGTAAAAACATTTCAATCTTTCGCAATGTTTTAACTTTTAAAACTCGTTTTCTTAACAACAGGATAAATTTTATTTTAATTGTTTCAACATCTATGTTTTGAATTTTGAAAAATGGATTCCATATTTTTATTTAGTGGGTCCAAATTATGTGAATAGGTTACTTTTATTTTTTTGATAATATGAATAGTATTTACAGTAATTTTTATTTACTACAGTTAAAGATAAATCAGGTAATTAAGTATAATCATAAGATTATAAAATTACCCTAACACATGCCAAAATTATATTGGAGGAATAAAAGTCAACCCATATCACCAAATTGTTGGAATATATTCGTTTCATGTACTTTGGACCATGAAAATGAAATAATAATTATTAAAGCCAAAGAAAGTGACAACAAGTCACTCTATTATATCTTATATGTGTAATAATTTTAATTTAGTGATAAACATCATTTAACATCAAATTTAAATAGTCTACAATAATATAATAAAATTATCTACATCATGATAATTTATTTAGAATTTTTAGGGATAAAATAATTATCATTAATTTTGACACAATAGTGATGTAGAAATAATTTTATTGATTAAAATATCAAAAAAATTGTTTTAAAAATATTAAAATAAATATTATATAAACTAATAAATATGCTCCATTAATTTTAATGTTAAATATGACATGTTATAAATCTATTAAACATTTTGGTTTGATCATATCTTATGTGTGGATTTTATTTAAATTCAAATAAATGAATAGTGTCAAAATTGATGCTATTGTTATTTTATAAAAATAACATATTATTAAATGGCTTAAAAATCACAAAAATATTTAAAAATTAAAAATTGAAATTTATATTGTCTAAAATGTCATAATTTATCCAATTATGGACAATTCATAACACATAAGTAATTATTTATAACAAATTATAATTTTGGATTTTATTATTGAAAATAAAATTAAATAGATTAAATAAGGATAAATCATGTTGATAAGGATTAAAATAAATTCCCAAAATGTCTAAATTTCATTGGCTGATGAGATTACAACCCTATATCATCTCATATTTGGATTTAAGTCATTTTTGGTTTTTTTTAAGTGGTGTTTGAATTTATTATAAATTAATATTTCTTATGTTTCCAAAGGTGCACGTCTCCTCCCTTATAAAAGGGCACATCCTCCCTCTCCTCCTCATACCATTTTGAGCCTTCATGATCGGCCAATACCAGTCAATTTCTCTTCTAAGCTTTCATAGAAACATACTAGAGGTCCTGGTCTTCTTTAAAGACAAACTTTAGTGCACTAGGAGGAGATTAAAAATAGGTGCGTCGAAGAAGAGGTAATATCCTTTACCGATTCATTCAAAATTATTTCTTCTTCTACTTCCTCTATATGAGTTGTTTCATTATTAAGTAATAACTCCAATATAAATTTTATACTAGTATGTCATTATGAATATTAAACAACCATTTTCTATCTTCTATCCATCCTCTGAAAAAAAACGAAATCACCACGCGTGCGTACGTTTGGCCTACCATCCCCATGCCCTGGTGTATTCTTTAATTTCATCACTAACATACATGGATGGGTATATAATGAAAAAATAACTATATATGATTATTGTAAAGTAATATTGATTCGGAAATATTATACACTATACACTTCAATACAATTTCACAATCATGCGAATTATATCATCGCTCGTGTGTACGTACGTCCTACCTTCTCCATGATGTGATGACACTCGATCTTCGTTGAATAATTATTATATAAATGAATTGAATGAATTAATATGATATATATCACACAAATACCATTATTTATATGAGGTATCTATCACCTAAAAAGATTAATAATAATTTATTCGACAAAACATGCATAAGAACATAAAGAAATGCACACCTGAATAACAAGTAGCAATGAAATATTACAAATAAGAATATAAGAATATGACCATATATGATATCATAACAATGATTATGATTATGTTATAAGTTAATGACATTATTTAAATAATTATATAGGAGGTTCAGATATGTACGAAACATATCAGATATATGGTAAGGGAAAATCTCACAATCTCATTTTTATCTGAGATTGTTTATACTTCATAATTTACGGAGGAGTATTTATCATTTGTACCCATGTGTCATCATTATGTAATATTATTTATATCTTTATACAATTTTTTAAATCCAATTTTACGTATTGTTGAATTTTTATTAAAAGATATGAAAGGAATCTTTTGTTGTTTTCAGTATGAGATACTTTTTGGCTTTTCCGGCCAAAGTATAAGAAGAATATTTTTTATCTTATACGGCATGAATATATTTTTATGATTTCATAGAACATTATTTCCATGAATCCTCCTTTACATTTTTTCATGTTTATTAACTTCTTTCAGTTTAAAATTATATGTCATGTTAAGAAGGGAAAAATGTTTTTGAAGTAGAAAGGATATTTTCCTCTAGAATGGTCTTCAAGTGTTTTTTCAAAAAAAAAATCCATCTACGATAAATTAGGGTTCTATTTCTATCCCTATTTTTACATTGATTTGATTATGTTCTGATATAATTATTTTTATTAATTCCTTTTATCTTATATGGTTTACTTTATGATGGAATGATGTTTAAGAATCCCATTTTTATAACATGGGTTATGCTATGATATAAGATTTATGATTTTGTGGCACACATAAGAATGTTTTCATTATGAGATGGGTAGGACCTATATCTCCCTCCAATGCATTTGATAAAGATTTATATCTCAGGGTATAGACATGGCTTGAATGACATGTTAATCTAGTTCAGTGATACAGGACTGGAATGAGGAGTGAACTCGGTTCAGAAATGGATTTTGTCCACTATGATAGTCTTGGAAATGAGTCTAAACTAATAAAAAATCATTTTATATGATTATGTGTGTATTAAAAAAGGTTTTATGTTTTATTTTATGATTATTGGGATTAACTTTCACTAAAATGATTTATCCCATGTTATGATATTATGATATCTTTTGCAGGTTAAGATTTTCAAAATGTTATGTTCTTATGAATATGATATGAATGATATTTCCTTTGTTTACCCTTACTTAGCATTTGAGCTCACCCTTTTGTATGTTTTCATTTCCCCATGTCAAGAATAAGGGTATTAATTAGGATATTCCAAAAGGGACTCTAGATATGATGAAATAAATGGGAGACAATGTAGATGCTTTATAAACCAGTTATTTATGTTTCCCATTTTCTAAAGACACAATATCTATACGTTCCTATCAAAGTTTTGTTATATGTTTCAATATATATTCTTCTATTATTAAGTAATAACAATTTATTAAATTATGGGTTGTTATAGTGGGCATCATAGGAAAGGTATAGTCAACCATAGGAAACTAGGAAGTGAAATCCTTAGTAAGAACCCTAAGGATATGTCTAAGCGTAGAACACAATATTAGTATTTTAGAAATGGCCATGAATAACCTATGATAATACCTTACGTGTGAAATTGTATTCTTTATTATGTGGTTTTCCGATTATGATTTTTTTTTCTCACACTATGATTATTGGTTTTAGTCAATGGCCGGAACATGAAGGAACTGTGTTAATGCTGAATGTGACATGAAATGCAACGATTGTCCCCCTGAGAAACCATACGTTATGGGAGCGGGAATACAAAATCCTTTAGCCATGCTCACACAACTTTCTCAAGATATGAATCATGCATGACTCCCAAACGAGAAAAGTAAGGAGCAACATTCTTTTGAATCCTTCATGAGGCAGCATCCACCCTCATTCAGCGGGTCTACTGATCCATTAGTGGCTGAACAATGGATCAGTACCACTGAAAATATATTTTCAGTTCTATAATGTTCTGAACATGATATAGTCATATTAGAAGTATATCATTTGGAAGGTGAATCTGATCAATGGTGGAATCTTATCAAGAATATGAGGCAAAGAGACAAAATTGATTCCATGGAATGGCATGAGTTAAGGAACATATTTTTCAATATGTACTTCCCTTGTATTCTTCGAACAAAGATGGAGAAGGAGTTTCTTGAACTAAATCAAAAGGATGATGAATCTGTTGGTACCTACAATGAAAATTTTACTAGGCTTTCAAGGTATGATTCCTGAATTATTATCCACCCTGAGAGTAAGATCGAGCAATTCTTTAGTGGCTTAAAACCAAGTCTTCGAACGGCGTGAGCCATAAGGGACTTCAATAGCTACATGGAAATTTTTCGATGTGCTCTCAAGGTTAATATGGAGATTAGAGTATCCCATTAGTCATATGGGTTTGATAAGTGGAGGAAAACGGAATTCAAAGGGAAATCTAAAGACCACACTCAAAAGAAGATGAGTTTTCCCTTATTCTCAAAGTGTGGAAAAAAACATGAAGGGAATTGTCTTAAAGAGACAAGTAAATGTTTCAAATGTGGAAAAGAAGTTCATTGGGTACTTGAATGCCTCAATGATGGAAAAAAGAGGTCTAGTGATGTGAAAAAAGAAAAGGCTACATAGAATGCACCTCCTACATTTAAATGTTACAAGTGCAAGGAAATGGGGCATTATGCTAATCAATTCCCTAATCCAAGGGTTTTTTATGATGATCAACTTTAACAAACTATTAAGGCCAAAGACAAAGTAATTTCACATGCAATTTCTATTGATGATGTACAGTACGATAACGAAGTGGTGAAAGGTAAAATTACCATCCACTCTAAAGTAGAAAATGTTTTATTTGATTTTGGATCCACCCACTCATTTATTTCTGAAGAATTTTCCAAGGGTATCTCTGTACTACCTCAACAATTAGCTGTTGAGTTAGATGTGACAACTCTTAATGGCACAACGGTTGCATCATAAGTTTATAATTATTCTACAATTGATGATTATGGGAAAGGGCTTCCTTCAAATCTTGTGATCCTTCCTATAGTGGAATTTGATGTGATTCTTGGCATGGATTGGATTTCCTTATATGGAGCTCATATCGATTTCCAAAGAAGGGAAGTCACATTTTATATTCCTGATCAATTTATGATCATCTATCGATGAAAGGATGAATATAACCTTCCAGTGGAAATTTCATCCATATTATGGGTCTTGATTTTAATAAATGAAGGTTATTTATCTCAAATGGTTGGAGAGAAACTCATGATTATGAATATTCCCATTGTACGAGAGATTGATGTTGTCTTTCTAGAGGAATTTCAAGGTCTTACACTAAATCGTGAAGTTGAGTTTTCAATAGAGCCCATACCGAGTGCTATGTCCATTTCAAATACACCTTATAGAATGGCCCCAATTGAGTTGCAGGAATTGAAGAAGCAACTCCAAGGGAATCATGATAAGGGATTCGTATTCCCTAGTGCATCACCTTGGAGAGAACCTATTCTGTTTGTTAAAAATAAAGATAGATCAAGGAGACTCTGCATTGATTATCATGAACTTAACAAGATCCCTATCAAGACAAAATATCCTCTCTCATGCATTGATGACTTATTTGACCAACTACGCAGAGTCCAATACTTTTCCAAGATTGATCTTCATTCAGGGTATCATCAATTAAGGGTCAAAAGGGAGGATATACCAATGTCAGCTTTCTGTACAAGGTATGGACACTATGAATTTATAGTGATGTCATTTGGTATTACTAATTCTCGTGCTATCTTCATGGATCTAATGAATAGAGTCTTTAGAATCTATCTTGATTAGTTTGTGGTAGTCGTTATAGACAATATTCTTGTATATTCAAAGAGAAAGGAAAAACATGAAGATCACTTGACAATTGTATTGATGATCTTGAGAAAGGAGAAGATTTATACCAAATTTACCTAGTGTGAATTTCGGATTCAAAAAGCTTCTTTTTTGGGTCATATAATCTCAGAAGAGGAGATATCTGTGGATCCAGCAAAAATAGAGGTTATTGAAAGATGGTTGAGACCAACAACAGTAACAGAGATCCAAAGTTTTGTTCATTTGGCTGGATATTATCTTTGTTTTGTAAAATATTTTTCTCGATTATCTAATCCATTCACCAGGTTGACTCGAAAAGGTGTTAAGTTCATGTGGACGGAGGAGTGTGAAGAGAATTTCAAGGAGTTAAAAAGAAGGTTATCTAGTGCACCTATGCTCACACTGCCTTGTAGTAGAGAATGGTTTGTGATCTACAATGATGCATCCAAGAAGGGATTGGGGTTTGTTCCCATGAAAAACGATATGGTGATAGCTAATGCCTCATGATAGTTGAAAATCCATGAGCAAATTTACCCAACTCGTGATTTGGAATTAACTACGGTAATCTTTGCATTAAAGATTTGGAGGCATTATCTTTATGGTGAAAGGTGTGATATTTATACAGATCATAAAAGTTTAAAGTATATTTTCACACAGAAGGAGTTGAATATGCGCCACAGAAGATGGCTAGAGCAGATTAAGGATTATCACTGATCAATTCATTACCACCCTAGGAAAGCAAACAAGGTGGCATATGCATTAAGTCGACAAGACCAAGCTATCTTATCCATGATAAGGATCACAAATGATCCAATATTTATTTATTTACAAAGGATGGATCTTGGAATTATAATGGAAGGGGGAAAATATTATCCTTCTCAAATGAATGTTCAACCATCTATACATCTGATGATTGAAGAGGCATAGAAAGAATATGTAGAGTTAAAAAAAGGTGAGAAATGTTTCGGAATTACACATTGATTATGATGAAATAATAACGTTCAGGAATTGGGTTTGTGTTCATCCCATCCAAGAATTAAAGAAAGAAATATTGGATGAAGCACATAGTTCTTCATTCTCCATTCACCCTGGAAGAATGAATATGTATAGGGACCTGAAAGAGTACTTCTAGTGGGGGTGACATTAAAAGAGATGTTGCTGAATATATCTCTTGATGCTTGGTTTGTCAGCTAGTTAAAGCTGAGAGATAAAAGTCTAATGGGATGTTACAACCATTACCCATACTAGAATGGAAATAGGAAAACATCACTATGGAATTTGTCACTGGACATCCTAAAACATCCAAAGGAATTAATGCTATCTGGGTTATAGATGTCCGTCTTAAGAAGTCAGAACACTTCATTGATATTAGAGAAGACTTCTATCTTGATCATATTTCCAGGATATATGTGAAGGAAGTGGTAAGATTTCCTGAAGTACCACTTTCCAATATATCTGATCGGGGTTTGAGGTTTACCGCGATGTTTTGCCAAAGTCTTCAGAATACTCTTGATACAGAGTTGAGTTTCAGTACTGAATATCATCCATAGACCAATGGTCAGTCTGAGAGGACAATTCAATCACTGGAAGTTATGTTGAGGGCTTGCTGTATGGATTTCAATGTTAGTTGGGATCAATAACTAACTTTGGTGGAATTTTCTTATAATAATAGCTTTCACTCTAGTATTTAGATGGCTCCATATGAAGCTAATATGGAATGAAATTCAGAACTCCAACTTGTTGGGATGAAGTGAAAAAAATCTATTAGGACATGATCTTTGTTGATGATATGGTAGAAAAGTTATCATCTATTCAACAACACATATGATCAGCTCAGAGTCGACAAAAAAGTTATGCCGACAACAAAAGAAAAGACCTACAGATTGAAGTGGGTGATAAAGTGTTCTTACAAATATATCCTTGGATGAGAGTAATGAGATTTGGGAATAAGGGCAAGATGTGCCCTAAATATATTGGTATTTTTGAGATACTGGATCATGTTTGGAAGGTAGTTTTCTGATTGGAGCTTCCACCGAATCTCTTTCATGTTCATGATGTGTTCCATGTATCTCTCCTAAGAAAGTACATACCTGATCATTCACATTTACTAAGCTGAGAAGTTGTACAACTGGAGCAAGATCTTTCATATGAAGAATAAACGATAGAGATTCTGGATCATAGAGAAAAAGTTCTTTCATACAGGACCACTTTCTTGGTTAATGTTTTATGGAGGAACCACCAATTAGAATAAGCTACATTTGATCTTCAGGATATGATGAGGGAGACTTATCCTCATCTGTTTGTTACGAAAAGACGAATTTCGAGGGTGAAATTCATTTTAAGGGGGGTAGAATGTAACACCCTAATATTTTATGAGAAATATTTTTTTATGTCTTTTGTTGTACGCAACACCAAGATAATTTTTCACTACACAAAACAGCATCTTGGCTTGCGTTACACGCAAGTGCAACCATTCTCAATAGCTTGTGATACACACAATGTCGAGTTTCACTAAATAATGATATATTATTATAATATTATGAACTAGCCATTATGAATAATATTAACTGAATTTTTAATGTTATAACATTATAATTCATCTTAAAAATTTTCAAGAATGACGTCTGAAAACAAAATCAATTTTTCAGATAAAAGAAGTATTTTTCAAAAAAATGCAGTTTTACCGCCTTTTGATGGTGCACCCTTTATAAATAAAATTTTTGAAAATTTTATAAGATAAATTTTACAAAATAAACTTCTTCATTTGAATCATGATATAAAACTTTACATTGGATAAATTTTTGGTATTTTTCTGATAAGTTTCTTATTTTGATGAATAGTAAAAATACGCTAAATTTTAATTAAAAACATCTTTTTTCATAAAGATAAATAATATGCTTAAATAATAATATTGAATGGTATTAAAGTATAAAAATATTATATTTTACCATTTAAATTAATGTAGGTCATTGCCATTAATTTTACATTAAATTCATAGGTAAAAATGTTTCAATCTTTGGCAATGTTTAAACTTTTAAAACCCGTTTTCTTAACAACGGGAAAAAATTTAATTCAATTACTGCAACTTCTGTGTTTTGATTTTTGAAAAATGGATTCTATATTTGGATTAAGTGGGTCCAAATTATTTTAATAGGTTACTTTTATTTTCTTTTGATATTATGAATTGTAACTATGTAAATTTTTATTTACTAAAGTTAAAAATAAATCGGGTAATTAAGGATAAACCTAATATTATAAAATTACCATAACACATGCCAAAATTATATTTGATGTATAAATGTATAACCATAACACCTAAGGGTCAGAATATATTCACTTCATGGACTTTTTAACATGAAAATGAAATAATTATTATTAAAACCAAAGAAAGTGACAACATGTCACTCTCTTATATCTGACAAGTGTAATAATTTTAATTTAGTGATAATCTTCACAAAACATTGAATATAAATATTCTCCAGAAATATAATAAAATTATCTGCATCATGATAATTTATTTTGAAATTTTTTGGATAATATAATTATCATTAATGATGACACAATACAGATGTAGAAATTATTTTATTGATTTAAATATCAAATAAATGGTTTTAAAATTATTAAAATACATATTATATGAACTAATTAATGTGATCCATTAATTTTCGTGATAAAAATTATATTTTAGGAATCTATTAAATATTTTGGTTTGAACACATCTTCTATGTGGATTTTATTTAAATTCAAATAAATGAATTGTGTCAAAATTGACACTATTGTTATTTTTTAAAAATAACATATTATTAAATGGCTTAAAAATCACAAAGATATTTAAAAATTATAAATTGAAATTTATATGGTCTAAAATTTCATAATGCATCCAATTATAGGAAATTAAAAACAAATCGGTAATTATTTATAACAATTTAATATTTAAAATATTATTACCAAAAATAAAATTAAATAGATTAAAAAAGGATAAATCAAGTTGATAAGGTTTAAAATAAATTTCCAACATGTATAAATTTTATTTCTTGGTGAGATTACAACCCTATAACATATTATATTCGGATTTAAGTCATTTTTTGAGGTTTTGAAGTGGGTTTTTAATTTATTATAAATTAATATTTCTTATGTTCCCAAAGGTGCCCCTATCCTCCATTATAAAAGGGAACCTCTTCCCTCTCCTACCCACATCATTTTGAGCCTTAATGCTTGGCCAAACCCTGAAAATTTCACTTATCCACTTCCCTAGAAAAATACTAGAGGTCCTGGTCTTCTTCAAAGACCAAATTTAGTTCCCTAAGAGAAGGTTAAGAAGAGGAGCGTCGAAGAAGAGGTGATATCCTTTATCGATTCATTCATACTTATTTCTTCTTCTACTTCCTCTAAATGAGTTGTTTCATTATTAAGTAATAACTCCAGTATCAATATTAAAATGAATTTTTATTATGAATATGAAACAACCATGTTCTATGTTCTATCCATCCTATGAAAAAAACGAAATAACCATGTGTGCGTACATACGGCCTACCATCTCCACGTTGTGGTGTAATATTTTATTTCATCACTAACATACATGGATGGGTATATGATGGAATAAATAACTATATATTATTATTTTAATGTTATATTTATTCTGAAATATTATACACCATACACTTTAATACAATTCCAAAATCATGGGAATGATATCATCGATCGTGCGTACGTACGGCCTACCGTCTCCATGATGTGATGCGACTCGATCTTCATTGAATAATGATTATATAATTGAATTGAATGAATAAATATGATATATTTTACACAAATACCATTATTTAAATGAGGTATCTATCACCTAAAAAGATAAATAAGAATTTATTTGACAAAACATGCATAAGAACATAAAGCAATTAACACCAGGATAACAAGTAGCAATGAAATAATACTAATAAAAATATAAGAATATGACCATATATGATATCATAACAATGAATATGATTCTGTAATAATTCAATGATATTATTTAAATCATTATACAGGAGATTCGGATATGTACGAACCATATCGGACCTAAGGTAATGAAAAATCTCTCAATCTCATTTTTATCCGAGATTGTTTATACTTCAGAATTTACTGGTGCATATTTATCATCCACACCCATGTTTCATCAATATGTAATATTATTCCTATGCTCCTAAATTTTTTGAAATCCTATTTTACCTCTTTTTGAACTTTTAGTAAAAGATATTAAAGGAATATTTTTTTGATTTCCATACGAGATACTTTTTGACTTTTCCGGCCAAAGTAAGAGAAGAATGTTTTTTAACTTATACGGCATGGATGGATTTTTATGATTTCATAGAACATTATTTCCATGAAGCTTCCTTTACCATTTTTCATGTTTATTAACTTCTTTTAGTTTATAATTTTATGACAAGATAATAAATAAATAAATTTTATGATGTATAAAGGATATTTTCCTCAAGAATGGAGTTCAAGTGTTTTATCAAAATTATTTTCCAACTATGATAAATCAGGGTTCTGTTTCTGTCCCTATTTTTACATTTATTTGATTATGTTATGATGGAATAATATTTATGAAGTCCTTTTATCATATATGGTTTCTGTTATGATGGCATGATGTTTAAGAATACCATTTTTATTACATGGATTATGCTATGATATATGATTTTTGATTTTGGGGCACACGTAAGAATGGTTTCATTATGAGATGGGTGGGACCAATATCTCCCGCCAATTCATTGGGTAAAGATTTATATATCATGAGATAGAATTGTCTGCAATGACAAGTTAATTTGGTTCAGAGATACAGGATTGGAATGAAGAGGGAATTAGGTTCATAAATGGACTTTGTCCACTATGATAGTCTTGGCAATGATTCTGGACTAATAAGAAATAATTTTCTATGATTATGTGCGTACGACACAAAGTTTCATGTTTTATGTTATGATTATTGGTATTAAATTTCACAACTATGATTTGTCCCATGTTATGATATTATGATCTCTTTTACAGGTTAATATTTTCAAAATGTTATGTTCTTATGAATATGATATGAATGATTTTTTTTGTTTACCATTACTGAGCATTTGAGATCACCTTTTTGTAAGTTTTCTTTTCACCATGTCTGGAAGAAGGGTATTAAGTAGGATATGCCCAAAGGGACTCTAGATATGATTAAATAAATGGGAGAAAATGTAGATGCTTTATGAACTAGTTGTTTATGTTTCCCAGTTTCTAAAGACATTATACCTATACTGTCCTATCATGGTTTTGTTATATGTTGTAATAAGTATGCTTCAATTCTAAATTAATGATAATGTATGTAAAGTTTTGGTCGTTAAATTGAGTTATCTTGCTTCTCACAAAAATTTGTGATGCTACTAAAAATCTCAAATGACATTTTAATGTCTTCGTAAAAACATTCATCGTCACCCAATTTTATGTCATTAAACCAGATTCTCTATATTTGTAACATAGCATTGTTGAATGTATGATTTCCTTCAAATCTAATTATCATATTATACCATGTCTCCTTAAAATTTTGGAGACCTATCAATTTAGTATATACCATTTCTGATATAGCCATCTTGATTTCATTTTGAGCCTTTCTATACATATACGCATTCCTTTTATTTTCTTCTATCAAGGAATCATCATCGAAAATGGGGTGAAACCCCACTTTTATAGAATCACTCACATCTATGAAAAGTGACAAGATGTAGGGTAACATAATATTCCTCTAGTTATGATAATTATTCCCAAAAAAGGTAGGAACACCTGTACTGTTGATAGAATATTGATTCTATATCTATTAGATTGCATCATGGATCATTATTGGGAACTTACCCATCAGTTATCACTTGAACTTCCCTAGGTCGGATTGAACACTAAGAGAGGATGGGTGAATTAATTGTTTCTTTTTACGAATATTTTTTTATTTTAACTAAAAATCATGAACATGAAAAGATTATGTATCTACTCAATATTATCTCTCAATATCACATCATGTGTAGTTGAAATAATAATGAGAGAGTAGAAAATATGATTAACATGTTTCATCTAAAAAAATAATTTAATTTGAAACTGGTTATTCACCTACGTAAAATGTTCTATGCTATCAAATTTGTGAAATTAAATTTCTATTATTACAACCGAGAGACTCCATCTTATATTTTTATGCATCTAGAAGAATTCATAATCCAACATAAAACAAGAGTCTCTATTTCATCTTTTACCCTATGAGAAGAAATTAACTTCTCATTACACCAATAATAATGATTCACCTGTATTTAAGGATTTATACACCGTATAAGGAATATCTAATCTTCAACTATGATATTGTGGAATCTAACTTGTTTTTTACCTATTCTACTACAATCATAAAAACTAGTTTGGTTTATCGGTCTATCTCAATAATTCTGATCACCTGTAATGACTAGTTGCCTCAGTGAAACTATTCTCATATGAGTTATTCCTTTTTATGAATTATCATCCTCACATAGATATGTGAAAGAAATTCATAAAATTATATTCAATATTTTAATCATGATCAGATATTAAAAAATCCAAGTTATTTACATTCTTCAATTCTCAGTTCAAACTCATCAAATATACTCCCTGCATAGAAGTTTAATGCATGGTGTCTAAAATATTAGCTTCAAGTATCTCATGGTTGGTTCATATTCATGTAATTATTAATGTAACAAATTCGCCTTCCTTTTTTGAGTTTCACAATTGTCACATACATATCATCAATGAATGTTATAACATGAATGAATATTTCATGTACCATAAATGTACTTTTGGAAAAGAGTTTTTATGCACTCTGCCCATTGTGTTTCTTCATGCACACCTTTTATTCACACACACATTTTCAAAATTAAATGCATGTGTATAAATTCACTATCTTATGTTCTCTTAATTCATGTTATTGAGGTGTGAACTCCTTCGAAAAATATTCACATAGACTTCCTAAATGTATTTCAAGTGCACAATATATTCATATTATTAATGTATCACATTGCAGGTGAAGAAATCTACGTATTATCAAGAATCTTCACACAGTAGAGGGAGAAACATATCATGTTATCCTAATATCCTTTTCAAACTGTCACTTGATTCAAATTACCCATGAGTGAGTGTTTCCATTGTTAATACGGGCTTCCGATTCTTCTTCTTCAAACACGAGAATGCTCTATGGGTGGGCATCCTTCCTTATGAACAATGACCTATTCAAATTGCTCTAATTTTCTATAGAAGAAAAAACAGATCTCTAAAACTAATAGTATTAAATAATCATCCTCCATGTATAATTATTTATAGTAAATCTTCAATATGATTTTCATTTCCTATGCTATAGTGGTTATGTCCCGTCACATCTCTTCTTAAAACAACTAAGTAATTCAGGTTGATTAAAATATAAGAAAACAGTTATGGATCCTTAGTGTTTCTCCTCACTGGTTCTTCATGTGCATGTGATGAGGATAACATTCCATCTATATAAAAATATTTAAATGAACTAGGGATTGACTGCAGAGAATATTCTATGCAGCATCATTTTTAATCATCTATTATCTCATAACCTAAATTATTTTCATGCATGATGGATTTTATATTGCATGCATGATATTGGATTGATCCTAAATACCTCATCCTATTGAAAATATCAAAGAATATGGTCATATTCTCAATCAGAATAATAGCATTCTATAATTGTTGAAATGATGGTGGACCAAGGTAGGAGATGCTCTCATTAAATGATAGGGTGTCTTAGAATTACCTGATTGGGTAGCATTCCTTTTATCTATCATATTAATGAAATGGTAAGACTACCCACACATTTCTATCCCATATAGGATCTCAAGAACATCTTTTTCCCGACACAACCAAGCTACGGAACAGGTCTCAACTACCCACTACCCACCTATATAGTCCATGGGTTGAGAGAAATGTCAAAGATAAAACTTTCTTGGAGAGACCTTCACATAAATATATGCACAGAATGTCACAACCATCTCAACAAAACATTCACAATGAAAGAGTAAAATATAATATAAATCAATAATGTTAATCAATAATTCATGAAACTACAAAAAGTATAATTTAAAGTAGTTAAACTGAAAGAGAAAGGGGAAAAATACACGCCCAACTGGAAACATGACTCAACATGAAAAAAATGGAAAAGACATAAAAGTTGAGAGCGAAAAAATCATGTATCCTAATATATGACCATCATACATGTTCCATGTACCAAGTATATCTGAGAACCTCTAAAATCAAAGTTGACCCTTTTGACATCTTCAAAAGACTTGAATCATGTGGGCAAAGCTCATCTAGTTGTTTGTATATACATGACAACTATAACTATAGAGACTCTACATTTTATTACATTAATATTAAATATTTTTAATGATATAAAACATAAAAGTAATTACACAACATAGATCTAAATGTTTATTTTCTTAGGAAAACTACAACAATAATTAACATTTACGCATTTAAACATAAATATTTATTTAATTACTTATTCTATTGCTTTTTATTGTCCCTCATGTTCTCTATAATACAAGTAATCACCTGAGGATATACCTAAAATGGGTGAGATTAAATCCCTGTAAGAGAATAGATAAGAACATGAAACAATATAAACTTGGGTGAGCATAAACATCATCCTCATAAACATGAGAGGATGCATTAATTAAAGGAATGAAATGTGTAAATGCATAAAAATGAAACATCATGTCGTTGTGGTTAAATACCACACATAGATGTGAGAAACATATATAGCATAATGTTCCCACATTTTTTCACTTTTATAAATGGATGAATCAAATTAACCTATTAGATAGAGAACTATATAATTATGGATGCATCAATCACATCATAACACTTACATTATGCTTTATAAATCCAGGAGACACAAATGACATCTTATCATTTACATTATTATCCATGAAACATAGATCATATATCATTATTGGAAATTAAATAACCCATGGAATGGTTTGTGTTTCATTTAATACAAAATAAATTCAATAACTTGTGTTTCCCAAATGAATTACAGAATAACACACCTGACATAAGAATCATCAACATTGAGTCAAAAAAAAATATCGATAAGTAAAAGGTGTGTTTCTTTGAAAGAATAATTATTTTGTAAAATATTATTCATGATATAAACTAATGAATAAAAATATATATCCTAGAAATTGTAATATAATTAATATTTAATGATATTTAATGTATATACATAGTTAAATGTTTTAGAGAGAGAGAAACCAAAAGAAAGAGAGTTGGGTTTAAAAATCCCACTTACCTTATGTCTGATTGCATCATTCACTTTAATATCTTATATAATAAACATAGATTAGTTAATAAAAAAAATTAATAATTGTTAATACATGAGTTATATTAATTATAGATTATTATTTACCTGAATTCACTTTTTGAAGAGTTATGGAGTTTAATTCCATGGATTGGGAGTCTTCATTTTCATTGTTTTCTTGTTCAGTTCAGTCGTATACAAGAATGGAAGTTTGATTAAAATCTGGATAAATATCATAAATTATTAATATATCTCATTAATGATAATAAATATGATTAAATTTTCATATAATTAATCCTGTAATATGATTATGAATCATTAGAAAAATGTAAATGATTATTTTTTAAGGTTAATTTTGTTGGTTTTTCGATCACAATGAACTCGTTTTGTTTTTTCACTTAGTGATATGTATAAATGTTAGTTCTAGAACATTAATATGTTTGTATGAAAAAATATAATATAATTTTTAAACAATTTAATGGTTTTAATAATAAAATTGAATTCATTTATGGAAAATGACAGCTCATCGCCCACGATGTTGGTAAATTGACACATCTCAGGTGACAAATTTATTTTTAGAATAAAAGATAAAGAGAAAAGACTTTAATGATGAATAATAAAATAAAATAATATAATTATAGTATATATAATGAAATATATTTTATAATTCCATTAGTATGAATAGATTTGAGGAGAGAATAACAAATGGAAGAGGAAATAAATTAAATTTAAAGTGAAATGAAGTGGATTTTACATCTTAAATATCTCCACCTTGATAACCACCTTATGTAATGATTTTTGGTCTTTTGATGAGAGAAGGAGATCATATATGTGAGTTTTGAGATATGGAAGAGTATTGGAATTATATTAATCAGGGCTCAAGGCATGAGATGTGTGAGGATAAGAGGGGGTGAAGGGTGGTACTTAGAGTGGAGGGGAGGGGTGTTTTCTCATTATTTCAACAATTACTTTATTATGTACTCACTCCAATATGAGTATTTTAAGAATAATCACTAAATATATTATAATAATAATGGATGGTTTGAGATAATATTATTACATCAACATTACATCAAATATGACTCAATAAATTCATGTATTTAGCATTAATCGTAAGTTGTCGTATTTTACTATTCACCAAAAAATCATGTCTTTTAGAAAAATCCCAAAAAATTTCCCGAACCATTATTTGTGTGAAAATTAAAAAAAAAACTCAATGTTATGAAATTAATTTTCTATAACTGATTAATTTTTTAAAAAAAATATATCTTCATTTACATGGATAACACAAATTTTAAAAGTGTAAATTATATTAGAGCATGTTGAAAAATTACTAAATGTATCATAAAATTAACACAGAATCATAAAACCAAAATATATTAATTTATGAATACATTTTATGAAATAAAACTTCCTTTTAAATTAATAAATTAATTATAAAAGAATAATTTAATATTTCTGACTTATAAAAATACCAAGAAATAATTAATAATTTTTAACACATTTATTTACAATGACTATGATATAATTATATCATATTACCATTTATAAGAGGCATAAATTTTTGTTATACATTCATGGGAGGTTTCACTATTCATCTGGATGGTTTACATTTCATAAGGGTCATATTACTACTCCTAATGTCAAGATACTATTTCCTCGGTATTGGTTCCCAAATTCCTAGAAACACGTATTATTTCATTAATTATACATTTATAATGTTTTTATTATAGTATATAAGTGATTTTATTTTTAATATACTATATAAAAAATATTATAATAATAGAGTAATTGAACTTATAGAAGTTCAGGTCATTACATTATTCTCCCTATAGATATTTCTACCTTTAAAAATTATTTTCCAAAAGTAGTTGTGGGTAATTCTCCTTCATCACCACCAATGGTTCCCAAGTTGATTCTTCCTTTTATGGTTCCTCCACAACAGTTTTACAAGGTGGGTATTCTAGTTGTGTAGAACTGTATCTCTCCAGTTTAGAATCTTTATTAACTGCTCCTCAAAAGAGAGATCAGATTCTTGTTGTACAACCTCTGAGTTCAGTACATGTTAGGGATCTGGTATGTACATCTGTGTGTGTGATACAAGAAACACATCATGAACATGATCCATATTCATTGGTAGTACCATTTGATGGTATGTAGATCTTATTTTATCAAGAACCTCAGATGTGACAATGTACCTTGGGATTAGATTACCATTATTTCCTAACCATAAGACCCTCTTCTATGGTGATATTCAAAGGAAGACATTATCTCGAATGTCAAAATCCATGTACCTTCAATGTTTATCAGTGGACATATTTTTCTGACACTGATCTTCTTTGATATATTTTTGGATGGCATTAACCATCTCTTTTAACTATTGTATAAGATCTGGTCCAAGCAGGTTCCTTTATCCAACTTCATCCCAACATGTTAGTGTTCTACATCGCTTCACATACAGTACATCATATAGTGTCATCTGAATACTTGAGTGGAAGATATTATTTTATGATAACTGAACCATTGGGAGATGTAGATCTGATCCACCTTTGAATTCTAATGAGCATGATATTGTCATATCATTGGTCATTGGAATACTCCATTCATATTGGCCATCAGTTTGGAGGTGAAATACTAGGATGAAATTTAATTTAGTACTCTTTGTATATTGAAGACTCCTCCAAATTTTAGATTTGATCTTAGGATCATGATCAGAGTCAATTGAGAAGGGAACCTCATTAATTCTCACTACATCCTTCACATATATCATAGCATGTTTCTCAAGTGAGATATCTTCTTGAATAATGATAATGTGGGTAGTCTTGGTGAGTTGTTCCACCAATCCCCATGTTTCACTATTTCCATTGGATGTCTTCGGGAGACCCATCACAAAATAAATGGTTACATTATCCTATTTCCACATGGGTATAGGGGAGGAATGCACCATCCCATTATACATTTTCCACTCTTCATTAACATTATAACATATCAAGCACCATTAGATGTACTTAGAAATATTTTTCATCATGTTGTCAAACCATAAGTGTTATCAGAGATAACTATTCGACGTGGTACTCCCATGACGGATAGAAAAATGTTGATCTATGCACATTATCCAGTAGCTCCTTCTTTATCCTAATAAATGAATTAACACAAATCCGCATTCCATAAAATCAAACCATCATCATTGATATAGACCTCTATCATGTTCCCTTACCTTACTAAATTCACCTTCATTTGTAACATCAGATCATCCCTTGGTTCCTCCTTAATATTATCTTAGATCGATTGTTTGGAAATCATTTGGGTAAGGTAGGATGTATTCCCTACTATTATGATTTCCAAATATATCATTTACTAGTCTATGAATATAGGGTCATTCCCATTCTTCAACATGGATAGAGTAGGAGGTTAATTTCTTCTATGAACATCAATAACCTTCTTTAACTTTTTATAATGACAGTCAATATAAAAATTGTAGTCATATATCACCTCTAACCATCTCTTTTGAAGCATTTAGATATTGTTTTGTGAGCATATATACTTTTGGATCATTAGATCAGTATATATTTCACAAATCTCACCATACAAGTAATGCCATTGTGTTTTTAAGTAAAAATTCATAGTTGTAAACTCTAGATCACGTATTTTGTAGCTCTGGTCATGGAGAATTAACTTCCAACAGTTGTAGGCTATCAAATAATTTTTTCTCAATTAGACAACCCAATAAATTCACAGAGGAATCAATATATATCACAAAACATTCTACACTTTTCAGTAGTGTGAGTACATGTGTAGTGAGCATCCTTCGGTTTAGCTCCATGAATCGTTCCTCACATTATTCTGTACATACATACTTTACACCGTTCCTTGTAAACATAGTAATCCAGCTTAAAAATCACGAAACATTTCTCAAAAATCTTTGGTAGCACCTCGTCATCAAATAATACTATGGATTTCTATGACACAAGAGGGGAGGGGTAATTCTTCAATCTCATTTTTTAATAGTTCCACATAAATTCCCTCATGTATGACCACATGTCCCATAAATGTGATTTACTTCTTCCAAAAGACACACTGGTTGATCTTTCTATAAAACATCACCTTCTTCAATGTCACAAACAGATACTTTATAAGTTTTCATGTTCCAAATTTTCCTTGGAGTAGATGAGGATATCATGGATAAACACCACCAGAAAATTCGTTAAGTAGTTTCTAAAGACTCTATCCATCAAATCAATGATGATTTCAGTTGAATTAGTAAGTCCAAAATGAATCAACAAAAAACTCATAGTTCCAAAATCATGTATGGAAAGAACTATTTTATATATCAGCCTTCTTTAAATTTTTAAAATGATATCCAGGATGAAGATACACCTTTTAGAAGTATTGAGCTCATCATAGCTGATGAAAAATTCATGAATATTTGGAATATGATACTTGTTCTTGATGGTGATCCTGTTTTGTTCCTATAATAAACACACAACCTCATTTATCTATCATTCTTTGTCCCATTGAGCACTGGTGCACCCCAAGAAGAATCACTATGGTGTATGAACCCTTTCTCTAGATTCTCTTACAGCTTCTTCTTTAAGGCCTATAGTTCAATAGGATCCATCCTATAGGTACACATTAAGATTGTATTTTCATTGGCTATGAGTTCAATTGAGATGTCTACCTCATGATCCTTGGGTATTCCAAGTAACTTGTTATTAAATACATCAATGTATTCCCTCATAATGGTCATTTCTCCTAGGTTGATACCTTGTTTTGACTTATCCATTTTATAAAGGCATGCTTTATCATAAGGAATAAATACCCACAAAATTGTAGTATTTACCAATTAAGATACATTATCTTCCTTGAATATCTATAGGATAATAGGATGGTTTGGAATATGAAAAAATATTTACTTCTCTGGAAAATTTATTTGTTATCTATATAAAAAGATCCAATATATTCCCATTATATTGTCAAATTCCACAAAGTGATATATCAAAATATTTTTGAGAATAATATTACCACATACACCAATAAGAGAATAATACAACACTTAGGAAGCAGTGATAGAAACAACTGGTGTTTTATCAGATATCACTACTTCATGGTTTTTAGATTTGATTCAATAGTTCTAGAAAACATGTCAGATATAATGGAATGCGTAGAACTAGAATCAATTGCAATATTTTCCATTATTGAATTGGTAGGATGTGTACCTAGTATGAATTCATTTTATTTATCTACTATAATAATAGTAATGGCATAATCCTTGCCTTTATCCTTTGGAATTGGTGGTTTCTAATGATGATTACCCTTAAGGACTCATAGTTTAGTGACCTGGTGTGCATACTACCCATAATCACTATATTTGAAGCATTGGACCATGGGTTGTGCTATCATTTTCTACACAACATCATCATGCCTTTTCATGTATTTTATACATTCATGACCCTGCTAAACCTCTATCCCAAACTCAAATCATTTCACTGTCCATTTGATTCTATTTTGTTGATATTTTTAAAAAAAATTGACATGTGGTTGGTTGAATTTTCTTTCCACCATTATCATTAGATCATCCTGCATGAGATTCCAACATTCATTTCATATCTCTATATCCATGAGACAATACTCCAAAATCCAGGTCCATTTTGACAGAACATTGAAAACTTTTTCATAACTCCCAAGGACTTCAATTGTAAGAGAATTTAAATGGTGTGGTAGTAATCCACTAAATAATCTATCAATTTTAGTACAATTTTTTTATCAAAACCCAAAACACACCCTGAAAACCTTGTGAAATTTTCTTCATACCCCTAGAAGATTTTCCTTCCATTTGATTCAGCTCTATGAGTTTTCTTCCATTATTCTTTTGAAATGTTTAAGGGAAATACATGTTATGATACATAATTTTAATGTCTTCCCATTCAATCTCTTCATTTTCATCCATCGTCTTGGTGTTATTAATCAACGCCTACCACTATTCAGCCTCTCCATCTATGTGATAACTTTATAGAGTCACCTTCTCCATCTAAGAACAGTGCAGTAAAGAAAGGATATTTTCCATTGAGTTGACCCAATAATCTGCAACTACTAGATCAGATGATCCACAAATCATCAGTGGTATTTGGTGAAAAATACACTTGATAACCAATTTCTCCCTCTTAGGCGATGTAGGACATTCCACATTATTCATATTGTTGTTCATAACCTGAGTTAGATTATTAATAATCACTATTAAATTTTAATTTCCACCTTAAAAATCCTTAGGTATATAGTTTAGGTAGTCACTGCATTTTACCTCACATGGGTTGTTGGTCTGGTTTCTCCTAGTTTCGTCAATTTTATAAAATACAAAAGTTTAGATCAAAACTAAATTCAATAAGTCATGAATAAATATGTTATTCCTTTTTACAATTAAATCGAATGGTATATCGTGTCAGATCCCTAAGATTTTCATTCTCTAAAACAATGATTCATATGTGCATACTTATACATAGTCTCATACTAAGGGTTTTCATTATAGTTCTCTAATCATAATTCACAAATTAACAAAAATTATATCTCATAAAAAATATAGTGTCCCTGATATTGCTTACATTATTATTATATAATTTTAATGATATAAAATATAAAATATTTATGCAACTATGATCTAATGGATTAGTTTATTTGGAAAACTAGGAAAATACATAACATTTACAAAAGAACACATAAGAAATTATTTAATTCCTTCTTCTTTAGTTAATTATTTTCCCTATTGTTCTCCATAGTGTATGTATTCACATGATTATATACATAAATAATGGGTGACATAAAATCCTAGCAAGATGATAGATAAGAACATGAAACAATACAATATAGGGTGAGCATGATCATAATCATCTTAGTCATGATAGGAAGCATTAGATAAAGGCATGTAATGTGGAAATGCATAAAAATGAAACACCATGACATAGTGGTAAACTACCACACATGGTTATGAAAAAATATACCAACAATTTCACACATATTTCACTTTTCTCATGAGGTTTATCACTTTACCCAATGCATTTGAGAACTATAAAATTCCGACCGTAACCATCACATCAAAAACAGTTACATTATAATGCATAAAACATATATCATATATCATTCATGGACATATTAGAACTCCTGGAATAGAATGGTATTAAATTCATAAATAAAAAATTCATAAAATTGGGTTTCAAACAATAACGATGGAATAACATACATGACAATAGAATCATCAACCATGAGTGAAGAAGAAACAATCTCGAGAGGTACAAGGTTTGTTTTTTAAGGAAGTGTTGTTTATAAAATGTTATGTATGAAAAAAATTATGTATAAACCCTATTTATCCTAGAAAAGGAAAGATAATTATGATGAAATTATACTTATGTAAAATCAATACTTGTAATTGGGTTAGAGAGAGAGAGAAACCCAAAGAAAAATAGTTAGGATAAAAAACTCCTCTTACATTATGTATGATTGCTTCTATTGGTGTACTGTCCTGAATAATCAAATTTGATTCGATAATTAACATATAAAAAACCTTTTATACATGAATATCTTTCATTATAGTGTAATTATGTTCATTAATGAGATTTTGAATAAGTTATGTAGTGTAATATCATCTCTAAGGAGTGTTTTTCGTAGTTTTTATGATCAGATCAGCTGTATACATGAATGGGTGTTTTTTTAACATGTATAAAAGTGTCATTAATTGTTATAATATTTTATTAATTATTATAAAATATTTTAAATGATCATACAGTGAACCTGTTTATGTGGATATATATCATTAGATAAATGTTAATTATGTTCATTTTAGGTTACATTTGGCGGTTTCTCGATCACAACTAACTCATTTTGTTTTATCATTTAGTGATATGTGTAAGTGGTTGTTCCATAACATAAATAGGGTTGTATCATAAACATTAAAAAATGTTTTAAACCATTTAATTCTTTAATTAACATCGTTGATGGAGTTTACGGAAAATAAAAATTTCATCACGCATGATGTTGGTAAATTGACACATCGCAAGAGACGATTTATTTTTCTAATAAAAGAGAGAGAGAGGGAGGGAGGATTTTAATAATGGATATTACATTAACATGATATAATTATAGTGTATTTAAGGTACTGGATTTTATTATTCATTTTTAATGATGGGCGGATAGGATAGAATAATAAATGGATGAGAAATTAAAAGATACTAAATTAAATTAGAAGAGGACTTTACCTCTTAAATATATCATCATTGAGAACCTCCTTATTGAAAGGGATTGATTATTTTTTTGGATAACAATAAATCATGGACAAGGGGAAGGGTCTAGGTGACAGTATTATGTAGATCATAGGCAAGGATCAAGACATGAGTGTTGTGAGAATAACATGGGGTGATGAATGGTATTTATTGTTAAGGGCGGCTGTTTGCTCCTTATTTTAATAATTAGTTTATTATTTTGGTTCTACACAATGAATAGTATAAGAATTATCAGTAAATATAATTTAATAATGAATTATGGGTTTGGATTATGATCTTACATCAGTATTCATCAGCTGTGACTCAGTTAATTCATGTATTAAGTATTTATCGTAAGTTATCATATTTTACTATTAAACAAAAAATCTTGTATTTATTAAAATACCAAAAATTCTCTATTTCAATTTCTTAATTTTTAAAATTAAAAAATGAACTCCAATTTAGTAAAATAATTTTCTAAATATGATTCATTAAAATTTTAATTAAAATCATTATTTACATGGAAAATAATGATTTTGAAATTGTACTTGTTTTAATAACACTTTGAAAAATTAGTAATGGTATCAAAAAATAATCTTAAAATAATAAGTCATAAAAACATTAATTTCTGAACACATTTTATGACAAACAATTTTTTAAAAAAAATTTAAATTAATTATAAAATTATATTTAATTTTTTTTATAAAAATGAGACACTTAATTAATAATTTTCAATACACTTGTTTACAAAAAATTTGAAATAATTATATCATATTATCATTTATAAGATTCATAAATTTTTGGTACACTTTCATGGGTGATGTCAGTATTCCTTTGTATGGGTTAATATTCGTATTGGTTGCATTACTATTCCTAAGGTCAAGATACTATTTCATTAGTATTGGTTTCATGACTCCTATAAATACTTCTTAATTAATGAATTCATCATTTATAATGTTTTTATTATGGTATATAGGTGATTTTATTTTCATTATACTATATGAAATTACAATAAAAAGGGATAAATTCCACAAATTGATGTTTAGGTATTTACAAGAACACAACGAAATAGTGATTGGGGATCAGTAAGAGACACTATATAAGAGGATTGCAGTATACAAAAGAAGGTACAGTGAATTAGTGCTACTCAACACTGATAAAGAGTTAATGTAATCTCATCCAATCTTAAGGGGATATACATGATGAGTAGATGAACTACCTATCTAGCCTCCACTATATATTTCTGGTGAGCAGGCTCATCAAACCGTGATAATCTTGACCCAAGAAAAATTGGCATACCCCACACATCATCGCCTCTCATGAAAAGAGAGAAACTATGTACAAGGAGATGATCCAGAAGACAGAATATATATATATTT
Organism: Viscum album; assembly: GCA_963277665.1. NCBI lineage: Eukaryota > Viridiplantae > Streptophyta > Magnoliopsida > Santalales > Viscaceae > Viscum > Viscum album. The sequence continues at coordinate 756,872,727 of OY728161.1, forward strand.
TGTGTCAAAGAATCCAAAGCCAGATTTTAAGGGGACATCTATTTCATATATCAACCATATAAGATGGGTTGCCAATTGTTCTAAAAGTACACCAATGATGCCCAACATCTCACACATCATAACTAAACACATGATTATAATGAACTAAATAACAAAACCTACATTCTATACTGATTGGGTGTCACTAACTCGGCTGCACAGTTTAATTTCCCATCATAAGGATGTGTCTTGGTAGGGATAGCGTCCCCCATCTTCATGAGTACAATGATTTTTCAAACTGCATTTTGTCAATGTGCCTCACATTAGAGGGGCCAAAAACTCATTTTAGGGGACCTGTACCCTATTATGATTGGTTAGTTCTACTCAAAAAGTCACCTTGGAAGTCAATTGTCTTGTCTTGCTAGTGGGTACCACTCAGGAAAGGCCAATGGAGAAATCCACTACCTGGACATGTAGGATGGTACCTCGCAAAACATTGAAGGAATGTACCTCCCAACCACATTGGAGGGTAACATGGAATGATAATTGGTGAAATCCCATACCCATCCCTACTAAATGTTACCACTTAGAGTGTCTAGGATCATCATAACCAATCCTTATGGGTGGGTAACTCACAATGATAATTAGAAGACTCCAATGCCCAACCCTGCTGGAGGGTACAACCCACAAAGGTCTCTAATGATCCTGTGTCACAATTGTCTGAACACTATATTTTTTGGGGTCGTCTCAAATGTTTATGAGATTAGAAAACTCCATATCATTTCTAAAAATCCACATATGAGGGAACCATCAAGTTTTATGTGAAAACACTAATCCTTGGCCTCTCGTGGGCTAAAATACGAGTTCAAGTGAAGGATATATGAGAGGTTAATGTTCCTAAAAATAAACATATGGGAAAATAGAATGTTATGGGACCGACATGCCACATTGTCTAAATTTAAGTAATACACATGTCCCTACATAGCACGAGGCATCAACACCATGTACCAGGACACACCATGTAGGTGGACTAGACCCCATGTCTTGGCTAACTGTGTCAAGGTGTTCCCATATTTGTTGCGTGCATGTATATGACACCATGTCCATGTACCAGAAAATATATCCATGTAAGTTAATTTGTATTCATGTATGTTTTGTCTTCAAAAATAGTTTTCGAATCAGAAATAAGGTACATGATTCACCATCCTTATCTTTCTTCAAACCTTATCAAAATTGCAGAGGGAGGGTACACACCGTGTGCTCTTCATTGTACCTAGCTTTTTGTCACAAATTTTATAGAAAAATTAGATCTTATCCTCACACATGAATCTTATCAAAACACTATAGATATCACCAAGAATCAACCCAAAAAGTACATATCTTACTGGATCTCATGCATGTCGAGCATCGCACACCGAAAATTGGCTTCGTTGAAGATTTGGTGAACCACCATTTGTTCTGAACACCATCACATGTCCAATATTTGATGATCAGAAATCATATCATCAAATCAAACATATCCAATCCACAATGATTATTTATCTATTAATTTATCACCAGTCTGCCGAAGCATCCATGATTTTCCACTGATTTGGGGGAAGGATTGAGCTTAGTCCTAGCTGACAATCATCAAACAGGAATATGTGAAGAATCCATCGATGATGAAAGCAAACCGGTGGGGGATGAAATAACCAAAACCAACAATTAAACATTTTTCACCAAGATTTCACGGAAAACTATTTGGAATGGATAACTGTGGCTAGAATACAGTTCATTATTCAAATAAAACTGAAAAATTGGATCTTGCATGATCTTTAACAAGTGCATATCCAAAAGGAAGGATGGATCTCTCAATCATTTAATTAAAGTTATTATAAACACCAAATGGTGAATCCTACCTTATTTTTGGATTGAACATTGATTAATAAAAGATTAACTAATTTAGAAGGGATATCTGATGTGTTCATCATGAATTGATCCGTGTTGGTCAAAGGATTCTTCGTCATTTTCCAAAGGTTTCATCAACAAAGGGGGAAGAGATATTTGATGAATAATTTAGGCTTGTGAGGCCAACCCTAGTCCAAACACAATAACGATATACATATAATCATTTATCATTAGGTTACATGAATAAATTTAATTAATTAAATATTTAATTAAATCAATATTTGCACCTCCATTGAGGGTGGGGTCTGGACATCCCATGACCACTCGTTTTATATCACCCCTAAGGTAAAAAATACCTTTAGGACTCAAATTCTATCTCTATTTTCCAATCGAAACAACTATTTAATAGTTATTACAATTTTATTAAAGAACCACATACATTCATTGTAAAATATATTTAATATCATTATGAAATTAACTTCGAGAACACCAAGCCTCAGAAGTTAATGTCGTCTCAATGCCTTGTCTAGAAATGTATAAATAAATATTTAAAATTCTTGTATGTAAAATACAAGCTCTACACATCCTTCTATCATTCAAGATTTCCTTTCCCGAAATGAAAAACATGGAAAACAACTAGTGATAATGATATCTCACATGGATCTAAAGATCTAAGGATCTCTCTAACATGTTTCTCTGATGTCACATCACACGATGAAAGTGGTGGACCATCCACGAAAGGCCTGATCCTAACGATCCTTGATCACCACCAAATTCTCCACAATGATTTATCCATCATCGATTTCTAACTTGTCTTAGTTGATGATATGTCTGAGGTCATACACGTATCACCTCAGCTACAATGTATAGAAGATTTCATGCAACCACTTCATCTATGTGGGTGAGGTGAGGAAATAGGTAACCTCAAAAACCCACACCATGATCTTCAACAATTTATTAATCATTGGAGATAGGTTTCCTCCATGGATGAACCTCAACAATCAAATTCATAGAGAGACTTTTGAGAAAATGTTTTCTATCTACATTATCCCTAGGGGCCTATGACAATGGATTTCATAGTATTATAGTTTTCTCTAGGTCATCCACATCCACTATATAATGACATGGACTTTCTCTAATGTTTCATGCACTAACTCTAGGCCCACCCGAGATGTCAGTGTGATCTCTTCCCAAAACAAGGGTTACCTATAGTGTATCCCATATGGGGACACAATGGTTGTAATGAAAATGATATATTGGTACATGATGTTAAACTATATCTATACCAAGCACATGTGATCCACCCATCTCTGGCTGAAGTCCAACATGAAATCCCTCATCATACCCTCTACCCTTTGGATAATGTGCTTGGTTTACAAATCTGTATGGTGGTGAAAGGTTGTTCTCATCCACATTGGTTCCAAAAATCCTCTAACAGACCTCTACAAAATAGTGACACATACCTTATATCCTGATCATAGATGACCTAAGAGGGAACCCCCTGGATTCAAATGATCTCTCACACATAAGACTCCCACAAACTCTACACTAAACTGAGATCCCCAATCCTAAAGTTGTGCACTGACTTTTTGAGTCTATCGTCTATCACCTAGATGGAATCGTGGCTCTTCACTATGTTCGAAGTATATGTGACAATGAACATGGAGATTTTAACTCTCTTCCACTCTGGGATCTCAAAGGGCTTCAACATACGTAGTAGAAGATGGTGCTTGTCTTCATCTACTAATAGGTGAGGAACCAGGAGATGAACATAGCTATTCTTCATCTCATTCCAGACCACCAAAAATACCACTGTGGATCTTCAAACATATTCCCCACACAGAGATGTATAGATAGGGTAAATGTGTGTAACTCTCACATAACTTCCTCCCACATCTCGATTGGAACCATTGTTCACTCCATGAATTACAAGACCAATTACATCCTTATGATTTTTAATCTGGTGAGTTTCCTATCAATATCATGTCATGTAACATCTCACAGTTGATGTCTCCCAACTGAGAATGTATCATAGACTAATGAAGTGATGGATAAAACACCATCATCTATAGAAAAAATGTAACCTCCTACTCTATTTGGGTCAACTTGTGGGAAGAGAAATACTTTGTGTCTTTCTACTATAATCAATCCTAGGGATTCCTACTATGTTAATCTACTACAATGTTTCACTTTTTTCAAGTATTGTCTGTTTGGATATCTTATTATTATAGTAACTCCATCCAATGTCATAGTCTCAAGATCAGGTCTCTCTAGGTTAAGACTTGTGAGAGACTCTAGAGGTTCGAGTAAACCTCAAAGAGCATTCCTAGAAGATATTTTCTCCACATAAATGGGGAAAATACTACTACCTCCAAATCTATTTCATGAGTTGCGTAATTATTCTACTGGGGTCTCCACTACATAAACCATATTGTAACAACGTGATGTTTTATTAATTGAAATCCATTCTTGTAGTTATTTCTTATAGAATACTCACATTATATAACTTATAAAATATAATAAAAACCTTATAAATGAATAATGATTGAAATAAAAGGTATCTCTTAATGTTAAGGAGCATATACCGATGGAAGTGTAACTTGACCTTTGGAATAATAATTTGACACTTATGAATAGTAAACCTTCCTATGTAATAGTAAACACACCAATGGAAGTGTAAATAAATTTTTCCCATTTTATAAGTGAATATATGGTTTAATTATATCACAATATAATTAATTAAATACTTTTACATATTACTAAATAAGAGTTTGTATTTTTTTATGTAATAAATATTTTATTACAATTATTAAATAATTTCAAAATTCAAAAGAAGTATTAATTTTAATAAATTTATTTATAAATTTGTACATTGATGTCTTATTATTATAATATAAATTTTTGGGACCTTAGATAATTTTTTAATGTTTTAGAAAAGATGATTTAGTTTAAATAGTTGTATTTTTTACGTAAATTATGATTTTAATTAAAAATTAAATTTCTCATCATTAGAAATTTATTCTTGAACAAATTATTTGAGTTTTAGATTATATATGTCAATAAGTAGTTTCGGTTGATTTTTTTCATTTTTCTGAAATACATGAATTTTTTATGAATAAGGAAATATGATATTCTACAAAATAATCTAAATACAAAAAATATTGAGACATGGATAATGTTCAGCTGATGTAAGAACAGAGTCACTGAATTCATAATGCCTGTTTACTATTTAGAGTTACTATAATCATTAAAATTCATATTCTTGAGAATTTATATTAATCTAATGATTAAAACAATGGGTAACCCCTCTTCCCCACCAGTATAAATACCACCCTCTTTACCACTGCTCCACACACCTCTTAAGTCGTGTTCCTATTCCAATATTTTCTCAAATACCCCCCTAATCGCCTCTCACATGTCTAGGAGCTATTTTTCTAATAATAATACCAATACTAATACGATTTATATTCCCTCAAAAACGATAAACCCAAGAGGTAAATTCCTCTATCCTATTCTTTTATTTTCTATCATGTTCCTTTATTTTCATTTTATTTCTAGAGCTCTCCTCATCCAAATGTTATAATTACTAAATTACCTTTTATGTACTATAATTTTCTATTTATAATTGAATAATTCATTAATATTTCTTATTTAACATCCTTTTAAAATAGAAATGAAACCACCATATGAGATGTGAATGTTTATCACATTCAAGGATGATGAGTCTTCAATTTCAAAAACATCTTGAATTCTATTCATGAACCAATTTTTATAGTGGATCATAAAGAAAATATATATATTATGTCTTATTTAAGTTTCTTTAATATTTTGTACACATGATATTAACTTATAATGCAAAATGTGTTTGTTGTGATCAAAAACCGCCAACCAACCAAAATAGTAGTCATTAAAAAATTTTGTAATGATTCATCTTCACTCTAATAAACCAAATGAGTTAATAACAATGAAATCTTATTTATGTTCAACAATAACATATCACTCCATTTTTTTCAAACATTATTATAGCATCCCGCCTTTTTATAACATAAACTTTCATTACATTACACAAAACTGAGGATATTTAAGGTCTAGTGTCTTGGAAACCAGGAACATAATACATGAAAACAACATAAAACATTCTTCTTAAACACTTGAAAGGCGTCTCCTTAAGTTCATTCTAGGTTCATTACTGCATCTCATAACCTGGGGACATACATCAAAAGAAAGGGTGAGCAGAAGGCCCAGAAAGGGAAACAAGAGGAACATTTTACATGTAAACTTGACATACTTCAATAAGGACATGAAAAGAACTTTAAGGCATGAGAAAGAAATCATGAGGCATTTCATAATAAAAACAACATTTTTCATAACTTGATTATGTGGCTACATAATTTAACATAGACAATCATGAACATATCACCAAGGTCCATCCCCAAGGTGTCATTTGAAAATTACCAAGGTTATTCACCAAGGTATCGTGAAAATTGTAATCTCTAGTGGTTACATCATTACCCAATGCATTGGAGCGCTATTAGGGCGCACCCTTAAATTTGCCTTTATTATAATGTAATCCACATATATCATCATCAAACATTTCATAAATAACCCATACAGCATAAAATAAATGGGTTTCATTTCATAATCATAACGTTTTAAAAACTGCTTTAAAGACATGATCTTTACGTCACTTTAAACCCACGGAAAGGGAAAGAGGGTCTCATGTATGTAAATCCCTGAATTTAAAATAGAAAATTTTGATATATATGTTAATACCATTGTATAAATAAGAGCTTTGAGTATTCACTTTATAACATAAAATAATTTTGAGAAAAGAGAGAGGCATTTTGAGATGAAAATTCTGCAGCATAACGGCTATGTTTCGGGGTTTTATAAACATTGAAAAGAGAGGGGACATGGGTCACCCACTCACAATTGATCCATAAAACAGTAGGGGGACAGAATAAGAAGGATATATGTACATGGTTATGATGTTTTAAGGACATACCATTTGAAATTAATAACATGGAAGGAAGACAAAAATTAGGTTTCTCTTATGAAAGTTCGGCAGCCTAACGGCGTCTCTTAAAATTCAATAAAAATGAATTGACAAGATCAAATAGGGTCTCTAATCATATGATCATAAGAGATCAGTATGATAGATATAGAGATCATACCCCAACATAATAAAAAGGAACTTGAAAGACTTGACATGAAAATCGAACTTGAAAAATGAGAAGGGTGAAAGAATCCCTTAAAAATTCGGCAGCCTAACGGCGTCTCTTAAACTTTCATAAAATGAAATGATGAGAGTAATAGGGGATATCTCATCATATAAACATGAAAAGGGAAGTAAGAGGAATATAAAAGAACATCCTCTCACATAAGAACATGTAGCATAAAAGGAATGACATAAAAGAGATTACATGAAAAGAAAGAGAGAGGTCAGATCCCTTACCTTAAAACGTGACTCTTGAAACTCAAAGGATTGGACCTTGAGGGCTTGGGGGCACCTTGGGAGGACTCTTTGGGAGGTAAGAAGGCCAGAACTTCGTTGGGGAAGAGTTGGGAGTGAAAACTAAATGAGGAAACGGTGGGTATTTATAGGGAAAGTGAGGGGACAAAGCATTAATGGCCAAGGGACACCTCACATGTGCTTTTCTCAAACCCATGTGCTCTCCCTTGGCATTTATCATGGAGTTAGGCCACATGGGGCCCCCAAAACAATAATTCATCACCCTTGGCCGGCCAAACCTCAAAAGATCTCATGACATCATCATGACACCGTTATGATGTCATTAAACATACTGAAACCCTAAAACTGTATTTTTACTATTCACTGAAAATTCAACTTTCTCAGAAAACTCCCAAAATTTCACATTAACCAAATATCAATGCTCTGATTTCAAAAATGAAAACCATTTTATAAAAATAATTTTCTAAATATTTTTAATTTAATTTTTAAATAAAAACACTATTCATCGAAAATTCATTTTTTTCAGAAAAATCTCCAAAAATTACCTTAACATAATATCGATGCTCTGAGTTCAAAAATAAAGTCATTTTTATAAAAATAATTTTCTAATTATTTTTAATTAAATTTTTAATTAAAAAAACCCTATTCATCCGAAAAAACTAATACTTGAATAATTATTTATGAAACCGTTATTTAACCATTTTATTGAATCACATTACTTAATCAAGGTGCCTAGATTATTTTAAAACTTCCTTTAAGTGAGATTACTAATCCATTTGGTCACCTTACTAATCCTAAGCATAAAATCACTATTCATAATTTACTATTCATCAAAAATTAAGTTGATCTTATTAGACTCCAAATTTTGTACTGAACATAATTGTAGAAGACCATTTTTTGAAAATCATTACACATTTTTAATTATTTAAGGTTTACATAAACGTTTTTAAAATATCCTTTTTCTAAAATTCATAAAAAATATGCATACTATATTTATCCGGTCATTTCAAAATTCATAAACTTCATCATAAGAAGAAATCCCAATTTTTATTTAAAACAAGGGTTACACAAGGTAGTTACGGTCTCGTTACATAGCCCCTTATAATACCAGCATAGGACCTAAGAGTAAGGTGTGCTAGGGTGATAGAAGCTTGGGGCGGCTCAGTCAACATTGCCCGAGTAGTAATTTCTATCAGTTTGAACTTCTCACGAAGGCGATTCGGTTCCAGCTTCACATGATGAAGTTCGGATTGGATTTGATCGAGAGAAAAGCCCAATGGTGCTACCTCCTTCCCAAGCTCTGTTAGATGGGCTTCGATCGGTCCAAGACTACTAGGTGAGGCCATCGAATCTTCTTTCTATAATAATTGACCAATATTACTTATATTTAGAGACAATAATCAAAACGTTTTGTTCACAGCGGTCATATTGACCGATGGTTATATAATAGTCAAAACCCACTGATCTCATTTTAATTATAATCATGTTTATCAAATAAAACATTTTTGTTGAGTATAAAAATAAAATAAAATAACACATGAAATTAGTAAACAAGATCTATTCAAAATTTCAGGTCGTTACAATCTTCCCCCCTTAAGAAATTGCGTCCTCGCAATTTTTTAAAATTGGGTTTTGAAATTTCATTGAAAGTCCCACATCGGAAAAAGAGTCAGTAACACTATTACTTTAAAAGAAATAAAAGGGAGTACAAAGGCCACCTGAGTTTACTCATACTAGGATTCCATGTAGGAAACATGGACATGGAGGAGAAAACAAAGGGTCACGTTCTGAGGGAGAGTGATAGAGAACATGATTAGGAGAAACTTAACCATAAGAAAATCCCAAAATTATGATGTGTGCAAGAGGTCTTTGATTACCTAGTAAGAAACGTAAACCAACAACTTTTTTGTTTTACGTTCCTTTTCATAACTTTGAGGAATTCATTTACAACATAGAACAAAAACATAAGGAAATATATCTACCTTCATGTAGAGTTTCATCCTTTAATAAGTTTCTACCCAAAACTAATCTTTTCTCTAAACTATGAGCATTCAAAACTACTTGGTCTCATCAAAACACAAGATTCATCTTCTAGAGAATCACATAATCCACAAAAGATCAACTATCTATTTCTTCTATGTTTAAACATTATCCCAAAAACAGAAAGAGTAAGGTAAAAAAAACTCTTCAAAAAGAAATAATCCCATAGGAATGGAAACTACTTTTAAATCTTCAAGTTCCATGGTACTACCCAAAGTTCATCATAGTCCATTCCGTAAATAACGGTCCTTAAAATTACTCAAAATAAACCAATCTAATATTGAAACCCAAATACAAGATGAATTTGATAACATAGTCTTCCAAAATAAACTTCATTGTTCATCTACGAACAACATCAACCACTCCTAACATCTTATAACAAAAGTATCTAATCTAAACATATTTAACCCAAGATAGGTTAATCATTCCCAAAAGTAACCTAAATTACTATAAATCCACCTTAAATTCATCGATTCTTCAAAATATAAGTCAACCTTACTCCTTAATGAAAATACCGTTGTAATCTATTTACCTCGATCATATAGGGTCCCCAAAATAGTGAACGTCTTCCAAAATAAAAATCATATTTTAATCCCCTAATCATCTCTGTCATCTTAATACGGCAATCGTAGCATTTCCTATCACATTGGTTGTTGAGACATGTTCTTCCATTTCCCGCCATTAACTAAGAAAAGAAACTATAATTAGGGGCTTAAATACTTAGCCAATAATCAAGAAAAGAAACTTAAAGCATATAAGGATAACTTGTAGTTGAAAAGTATACCCTAAATTGTGATCCCCTAGGTTCCCATCTAGGTTATCCATGATCATATATTCTTCTGTGAACCTTTATTTTATTTTATCTTTGATCCTTTAACAATGGTTCATACTAAGCTTATGAATTTACCAAAGCATATCCCCCGGGAGTGTCGTAACCAAGAGTGCAGCAAGACCCGTGGTCGTGTACCAGTTCCCGTTCGAGTCTAGCTCAAAGCGGTGTTTTCGGGTTTTACCCCTATGTACATCTGTGCCAGAGCCACCTCTACCTGCTCGTATCCAGACAGGGATGTATTTGCTTGGAAACCCCTTACTCAATACTCACCAAAATACCAGGAAGATTTCCTATATTTAAACTTTTATATAGGGTTCTTCCTAAAGTTTTTATATCCTAATTTCCACAAATAACTAAACCATCCTTTGATACCAACTATAGCATCCCGCCTTTTTATAACATAAACTTTCATTACATTACACAAAACTAATGATCTTTAAGGTCTAGTGTCTTGGAAACCAGGAACATAATACATGAAAACAACATAAAACATTCTTCTTAAACACTTGAAAGGCGTCTCCTTAAGTTCATTCTAGGTTCATTACTGCATCTCATAACCTTGGGACATACATCAAAAGAAAGGGTGAGCAGAAGGCCCAGTAAGGGAAACAAGAGGAACATTTTACATATAAACTTGATATACTTCAATAAGGACATGAAAAGAACTTTAAGGCATGAGAAAGAAATCATGAGGCATTTCATAATAAAAACAACATTTTTCATAACTTGATGATGTGGCTACATCATTTAACATAGACAATCATGAACATATCACCAAGGTCCATCCCCAAGGTGTCATTTGAAAATTACCAAGGTTATTCACCAAGGTATCGTGAAAATTGTAATCTCTAGTGGTCACATCATTACCCAATGCATTGGAGCGCTATCAGGGCCCACCCTTAAATTTGCCTTTATTATCATGTGAGCCACATATATCATCATCAAACATTTCATAAATAACCCATATAGCATAAAATAAATGGGTTTCATTTCATAATCATAACGTTTTAAAAACTTCTTTAAAGACATGATCTTTACGGCACTTTAAACCCACGAAAAGGGAAAGCGGGTCTCATGTATGTAAATCCCAGAATTTAAAATAGAACATTTTTATATATATGTGAATACCATTTTAGAAATAAGAGCTTTGAGTATTCACTTTATAACATAAAATAATTTTTAGAAAAGAGAGAGGCATTTTGAGACGAAAATTCTGCAGCATAACGGCTATGTTTCGGGGTTTTAGAAACATTGAAAAGAGAGGGGACATGGGTCACCCACTCACAATTGATCCATAAAACAGTAGGGGGAAAGAATAAGAAGGATATATGTACATGGTTATGAAGTTTTAAGGACATACCATTTGAAATTAATAACATGGAAGGAAGACAAAAATTAGGTTTCTCTTATGAAAGTTCGGCAGCCTAACGGCGTCTCTTAAAATTCAATAAAAATGAATTGACAAGATCAAATAGGGTCTCTCATCATATGATCATAAGAGATCAGTATGATAGATATAGAGATCATACCCCAACATAATAAAAAGGAACTTGAAAGACTTGACATGAAAATCGAACTTGAAAAATGAGAAGGGTGAAAGAATCCCTTAAAAATTCGGCAGCCTAACAGCGTCTCTTAAACTTTCATAAAATGAAATGATGAGAGTAATAGGGGATATCTCATCATATAAACATGAAAAGGGCAGTAAGAGGAATATAAAAGAACATCCTCTCACATAAGAACATGTATCATAAAATTAATGACATAAAAGAGATTACATGAAAAGAAAGAGAGAGGTCGGATCCCTTACCTTAAAACGTGACTCTTGAAACTCAAAGGATTGGACCTTGAGGGCTTGGGGGCACCTTGGGAGGACTCTTTGGGAGGTAAAAGACCAGAACTTCGTTGGGGAAGAGTTGGTAGTGAAAACTAAAGGAGGAAAGGGTGGGTATTTATAGGGAAAGTGAGGGGACAAAGCATTAATGGCCAAGGGACACCTCACATGTGCTTTTCTCAAACCCATGTGCTCTCCCTTGGCATTTATCATGGAGTTAGGCCACATGGGGCCCAAAAAACAATAATTCATCACCCTTGTCCGGCCAACCCTCAAAAGATCTCATGACATCATCATGACACCGTTATGATGTCATTAAACATACTGAAACCCTAAAACTGTATTTTTACTATTCACTGAAAATTCAACTTTCTCAGAAAAATCCCAAAATTTCACATTAACCAAATATCAATGCTCTGATTTCAAAAATGAAATCCATTTTATAAAAATAATTTTCTAAATATTTTTAATTTAATTTCTAAATAAAAACACTATTCATCGAAAATTCATTTTTTTCAGAAAAATTCCCAAAAATTACCTTAACATAATATCGATGCTCTGAGTTCAAAAATAAAGTCATTTTTATAAAAATAATTTTCTAATTATTTTTAATTAAATTTTTAATTAAAAAACACTATTCATCTGAAAAAACTAATACTTGAATAATAATTTATGAAACCGTTATTTAACCATTTTATTGAATCACATTACTTAATCAAGGTGCCTAGATTATTTTAAAACTTTCTTTAAGTGAGATTACTAATCCATTTGGTCACCTTACTAATCCTAAGCGTAAAATCACTATTCATAATTTACTATTCATCAAAAATTAAGTTGATCTTATTAGACTCCAAATTTTGTACTGAACATAATTGTAGAAGACCATTTTTTGAAAATCATTACACATTTTTAATTATTTAAGGTTTACATAAACATTTTTAAAATATCCTTTTTCTAAAATTCATAAAAAATATGCATACTATATTTATCCGGTCATTTCAAAATTCATAAACTTCATCATAAGATGAAATCCCAATTTTTATTTAAAACAAGGATTACACAAGGTAGTTACGGTCTCGTTACATAGCCCCTTATAATACCAGCATAGGACCTAAGAGTAAGGTGTGCTAGGGTGATAGAAGCTTGGGGCGGCTCAGTCAACATTGCCCGAGTAGTAATTTCTATCAGTTTGAACTTCTCACGAAGGCGATTCCGTTCCAGCTTCACATGATGAAGTTCGGCTTGGATTTGATCTAGAGCAAAGCCCAATGGTGCTACCTCCTTCCCAAGCTCTGTTAGATGGGCTTCGATCGGTCCACGACTTCTAGGTGAGGCCATCGAATCTTCTTTCTATAATAATTGACCAAGATTACTTATATTTAGAGACAATAATCAAAACGTTTTGTTCACAGCGGTCATATTGACCGATGGTTATATAATAGTCAAAACCCACTGATCTCTTTTTAATTATAATCATGTTTATCAAATAAAACATTTTTGTTGAGTATAAAAATAAAATAAAATAACACATGAAATTAATAAACAAGATCTATTCAAAATTTCGGGTCGTTACAATTATCATCTTACATTTTTTTCTTGCGTTAATATTATAGAATCAATTATGAAAACCAAGGAAACAAATGCTCCACAAAAACAAATTTTAACATCTTCACACATCATAGATGACATGAATGGACAAAAAAGGATATAATAAATAATATACATGTATAATAGGTTATGGAAATATAAAATAATCAATTTAATTTTTTTATCCATGAAATTAAGATCATGTGAAGAACTATTTCAAAAATATAGAAATGTATTCCACATAAACCACCTTTATTCCTTCAGGCTTCCCTATATTTCATTTTAAACACATATAGTTATCTTTTCATTTTATGTAAATATTATAAATTATATATATAATCTCCAAAATAATTTATCATTATCCATTCATCATTATCTTTTTGTGATATACATGTTGTTAAGTGGTTCCCTCCTCAATACATTCAAATAAAAAAACACGTTTTACGGGAACTTCTCGAATTCATACCTATTTTTAGGTACACGATATAATATGTTTTAAAGAAATATTAATTTTATAAAATAACTATTATTATTTTGAAAAACATATTGGTTCACTTATTTTTTTATATTAAATATTTCTCCTCTTTCTATTTTATCTAATCATTGATATTTTCCTTAAACCGCATTGAAATGTTTTAATTCTAAAATTTCTTAAATACTATTTCTAAATGTTATCATTTATTATTGAAATTATTTATAATTATATATTCCTATTCTACCTTATTAATAATCATCCATGATATAATTATTTTCTTTCATAGAAACTTTTATGATACACCAGTCTTTTATGCTTTATGACATGAATATAATATTCAATTCATTCCAGGGGTAACCATTATGTTAATGTAATATTTATTTTTTATATTTCTGTATGTCGAATAAATATTCCTAGACATGAAATTATGGTTATTAACATTTGGTGGTATAATTAATTTGTTAATGTTTAATCTCTTGAGACATTATGTGCAATGGCCTAGTCATTTACACTTGACTCATTCCAACTAGTCCATCAGTCTTGGTGGTTAACCCTAACTTATTCTCCTCTATGTTCAACAATACATGACTCACTCTAAATTCATGTTTTATGTTTCTTACAAAATTGAATGATTCCATGTTTATATTATGTCATGTTTTATGGGATATGATTCCATATATTAAGTTATGTTCTATGCCTTTTTATATCAGAAGGTCACTACTTCTATCCCATGTGCTTAAGATTTATTCTTCTGTTTATTTCCATTCTAGAATTTTTATCTCATCCCATTGTTCATGTTAACCCTAGGTTATCCTATGATGATGTAGGAGAAAAATGGAAGTTACGAGGTCATTATGATGATTAAATAATGAAATATTTTATTTAGTCTGATTTTTCCTGTTTTTTGTACCTAGTCTTCCAAGAAAATAGAATTTATGATCATTGGATTGTAATATGATTCTTTATTATGATTAAAATTGTTTAATGATATGAGTTAAATTATAGGTAACAAAAGTTGGTATCAGAGAAAGGTCTATTTATTTTGGGATATTCTCGAATAGAGAACTTTTGTAAGAACCTTAGCGATGAGACCATGTATAAGAAAACAACACTAAATTTTGTTATGTATAGAGTAAGTGGTTAATTAATAAAATATATCCTTGTCGATATACGAATAAGTGGATGTGGATCTTGAATAGATGTATATTAGTGAAAATCATGAAATATCACATTGAGCTAGACTATACTAGGAACTGGTTTATGAAAATATTCCTTCCTATACTCCAGGTATGATACTCATGGGGGATATTCATTGGTAAATTCATAAAAATTGTTTAAACAATTATTAAGGGAACAAGAAATCCCATAAGAATAAATGTGAGGAAATAGATCTTGGTTAACCTAGGTTGAAACCTAAGGAATCAAAAGTTAAGATATACTTTTAGTTAAACTATTTATCTTCTTATTTTTAAAGTTTCCTTTTAATGATTATTATCAATGTATTCAATACATCAAATAGTAAATTATTTTTTATAATTAGTGGCGAGAAAGATAAGAACACATTACAAAAATCAATGTGATAGGAAATGGGATAATTTCTCAAATGACATGCCTGAAAACATGATTTGTTGAATCATGGTATAAATAAAATATTGAATCATGTGTAAGGACCCACAAGAGCCTCAACCAAGTTGATGAGGCACCAGCAAGTGCATCCAAGAGACCTGAGTTCAAAACCTGGTGGAGACATATTTATATTTTACTATACCATGAACTATTTATAAATGTAGTAGCTGGGATTATTCAACCGATTGGGATTTCAGGCCACCAGTTTGG
Source organism: Viscum album (assembly GCA_963277665.1). Classification (NCBI taxonomy): domain Eukaryota; kingdom Viridiplantae; phylum Streptophyta; class Magnoliopsida; order Santalales; family Viscaceae; genus Viscum; species Viscum album. Next base: position 756,888,670 of record OY728161.1, read on the forward strand.
GCCTCGGTTCCTTCACAGCTTTCAGGACACCCAAGTCATTCGAGCCAATAAGGGTTTCGGGCCACCTTAAGGACTTTGGGCCACCTCACAGATTTCAGGTCACCTTAAGGCCATTAGCCCACGACAAGCCCTTTGGGCCACTTCAAGGTCATTGGGAAACCGAAAATTGGGCTTAACGACCTTGATAAATCTATAAAAGAGTAGACTCAAATGAGGTTTCATTGCATGAAAATTCACAAGAGAAGAATCTTATGTAGTGTTTTAGAGTAATATCGAATGTAATTTTTCATCAGGACTAGCATGTGCTTTCATGGGAAGCCTATTCGAACTAGCCATCCGAATGTAGAGATTTGACATCACGATGAAGAAGTCGGGGAGGATAAGTTTCATTATTTGTAGAATATATATTTCTTAAGACCTATGAGTCTGGTAATCTATATGCATACAGTCCATGTAAGGGTTCCCCCTCATCCCATGAAATGGGAATTATCAAAAATCAATAAAAAAAATATGGACTTCGAGATATTCATGTGGAAGAGAAATTATGTGGATGGCCCTCCTGCTCTATGGAAAGAGAATGTTTTCATCGAATTATTCATGTGGAAATATCCTCCAATGTTTATTAGATCATCTGGTCCTCTTTTCACAGAACAGTGGATTAACTCCATTCAAAAAATATTCTCTATATTCCAGTTCTCAGAAAAAGAAAACGTCGTAATGGTGGTCAATTATATTGTTGGGGAAGATTATTAGCAGTGGAAAATGATCAGGAATACGAATTCCTAGGTCAAAATTGATTTGATATATTGGGAGGAATTCAAGAAATGTTTTCCAAATTTTTTTTTCTCGAACCCCCCATCTCTAGATGGAATGAGAGTTCATCGAAATTAAGTAAAAGGGAGATGAGTCCTTTGGGACGTATGAAGAAAACATGACAAGTTGTTCATGATATTCCTTTGGATTTTTAATTAACACTAAAATAAAGGGGGATATATTCTTTAGAAGACTAAATCTGAGTCTATTAAATGTGTTAGAGATTCGTGGCTTTGATAGTTATGAAGGGATTTTATGTTGTTCCCTTAAGGTTTAAATAGAGACAAGAAACTATCTATGGTATCATGGTCCTAGTGACAATGAACATATAATGGAGTGTAAAATGGGTGGTTCAAAAAAAATTCCATGATGGAAAGATGATTGAACATCCCACATGTCACAATTATGGGAAGAAGTATCCTGGAATCTATATAATGAGATTTAGTAATTGCATCAAATATTGAAGAATAAAACATCAAGCTAAAAACTACTGAAGGGATATGAAGATAAAAAATAATGCGGAATATTAATGGAAGGTTCATATAAATGATCATTTATTAGTGTATAGTTTTAATAGAACGGAACATGGGAAATATGTGATCAATTTCCATAAGCCACGTGTTGTCAGAGGCAAACAAAAAAAACCACAAAGGAAACATGGAAGGTCTTCTGCTTTCAATACTACTAATTTGTATCCAGACAATGATGTTGTCATGGGTACACTAGTTATTCATTCAGGAATAGTTAATGTACTATTTGATTATGGTACTATGTATGATTTCTTATCATGCATGTTTAGTATAAATGTTCAAACATTACCACAATATTTGGATATTGAGTTCTCTCTAAGAATAGAAAATGGGGAAATTATTGAATCCAACGTATATAAACCATCCCCAGTTAAATTTTGTAGGATAAAACACATATAAAATATATAAATACTTCTATTAGTGGAGATTAATGTTATCTTGGGCATCGATTGGCAATCTTTAAACAAATCCAAAATCAACTGTTGGGAAAGGGAGATATCTCTTCACATCCTGAAGCATCATCCAACTCTTTAGAAGTGTAAGGAGGATGATAAAAATTCTTTAGAATAATTGTTTCATGTTTGAATATTACTTCCTTATGAGAAAGCATGTCTAGAACAAATGATTGAGACAAAGGGGAGAATCCTGATTGAAGACATTCCCATTGTACGTGACTACACTGGTGTATTTTTCAATGAATTTCATGGTATTCCTCATGACCGAGAGTTTGATTTCTCAATTGAACATATTCATGGAACTCTACCTATAACAAGAAATCCATAAAGAATGTCCACCATGGATTTGGAAGAGCTGAAAAGAAGTTACAGGAAAATCTAGAGAGGGTTTTATATGCATGATTCCTTTACCATGGGCAGATCCAGTACCCATTGTTCAGAAGAATGATGTTTCAATGTTCCTCTTCCTTGATTATCATGAGCACAATAAAAATTTGATAATTAACATGAATCCCATACCTTAGATAGATGTCTTGTTCAATCAACCTCGTGGGGATGGTTTTTTCATCAAGGTGGACTTTCTGTTGGCACTCCTCCAAATAAAGGTGATGAAGGAAGATATTCCAAAGACATCCAATCGAATGAGGTAGGGACACTATGATTTATTCTGATTCCCTTCAGAATCACTAATGCTCCATCAATTTTCATGGATCTAATGAATAGATTCATCATAAATTACTTCAACAAATTTATGGTAGTCTTTATCAATGATATTCTGATATACTCCGTGAGAAAGGAGGAACATGTGGAGCATTTTAATATTATGATAAAAACATTATGAAGGGAGAAACTATATTCAATGTATACTAAATGTGAGTTTGGGATGGAGGATTTATCAATATGTGGGCATGTTTTTACTAGCAAAGGGATATCTATAGATCATTCTAAAACAATGGAAATTAAATAGTGGAGAAGGACAACATATGTAATATAGATCTTTGGCTTCCTTGGTATATGTAGGTATTAATTTGTTTTTGGGAGAAAATTTAATGACCATAAAACACAATAACCTAGATGACATGAATGGGGGTGAATTTTTCATAGACTCATGAATGCGAAGACTATTTTTAGGATGTAAAAAAGAGACATATCACTCTTCCATTACTCAAACTCCCAAGAAGTTGAGGCCTAATTGTGGTCTATATTTATTCATCAAGGAAATGATTAGGTAGTTTATTAATTAAAAATGATAATGTGATATCATATAACTCAATATTGTTGAACATCCATGAGAAATACTATACCACACATCATCTGGAGTCGGCAGCTATGATCTATGCATTGAAAATATGGTGAAATTTTATCAGTGGAGATAAGTGTTAGATATATACTAATCACAATAGTCTCAAATATATATTCACATATAAGGATCTCAACATATTCCATTGAATATGGTAAGAGCTCATCATGTATTGTGACTTCTCAATCCACTACCATCCTAGTAACGAAAATATGGGAGATAATTTTCAATGTAGAAAGGATCATTCATATTTATCAATTATGAGAGTTGATAAGGATAAAATATTCTTATATTTTCATATGATATACTTTGGAATCATTAAGGGAGGAACACCATTAATCATGTCTAAAATGATTGCTTAACTATCCATCTAGGATAAAATAAATGGTGCCCAATGAAATGATGGGGAAATTTTGATGAAGTTGGAAGAAATAAGAAAAGGGAAGCCCTTTGAGTTTTATGTTGATGAGGAATGAGTCATATAATTTGGGTCACAATTTTGTGTACTAACTAATACATAGATAAATAATGATATTTTGAATGAAAAACACATCAAAACTATCTCTATTCACTTGGGAGCACAAAGATGTATCGATATATTTAAGAGATCCTTTGGATGGACAATATGAAGGCACTACTAGAAAAACTACCTATACCCACAGTTCAAAACCATGGGTATAGCCCCCAAAACTGTGGGTATAGCCTATACCCAGAGTTTTAGGAACCGTGGGGCTGAGTGGCATTGGTATAGGGGTGCTGATCTATCCCCACGGTTTGACAAACTGTGGGTATAATTTCTTTCCACCGTGTCAACCCATCCTCTACGCTGTCAAAGTGTTCTTCCCATAGTTTTTGAACCGTGGGTAAAAATATTACACAAATGCAGCCACGGGGTGTTGAACCCGTGCCAACCCGAGACCTGACAGAACTTTCAACGCCCTTCACCACTTCATCCAAGGAATTTATACTAATATACATCTATATTTGTAAATATATATTAATTTATTGACACATTACGAAAAAAAGAACCCCGTGGGTTTCAAACCCTGTCTGCACAGCATGCTCCAAGCGCTTAACCAACTAAGCTAACTCGGTTATGCTTATATATATCTATATTTATAATAATATACTAATTCTCATCTTTGTATTTAAAAAAACAAATCCTGCTGGATCTGATACCATAACCGCTGCAACATGTATGAAACGCTTAACCAACCAAGCCGCCGAAATAATTTTCTTTCAAATTTCTATAAACATAAATATATTTTTTCAAACTAAATATATTCGATACCCACCCAATTAATTTTGTTTTCCCGTGTGTTTTTTTTTCGCCATAATTATTGGAAGTTATCCCCACTGTTTTAAAAAACTGTGGGTATTGGCCTTCAAAAAAAAATTTATCCCCGTGGTTTTTGAAAAACCGTAGGGGTAGGCTTTGAAATAAACACCTATTCCCAAGGTTTTACAAAACCATTGGTATAGATGACCTATACCCATGGTTTTCTATAACCGTGGGTATAGTTTCCCACATTATACATATACCCACAGTTTTGTAAAATAATGGGTATAGGGCACCCCTATACCCACTGTTTTTCCCAAAACCGTGGGTATAGGTCTATTTACTATTAGTGAGAAGAATATTGATAAATATAAATCAATGTGCCTAGTATTCAACAAGTGATGGTTAAAAGAAATAAGAATATGGGGATGATGAAACCACAATGTATACCACCATGGGAGTTGGAGAACATTTCTTTTGAATTTGTCAATAGACATCAAAGGACTTCTAGAGGAAAAAATGTAATACATGTCATTTTGGATCATCATACAAAGATATCCAAGTGGTGCTAAGGATGCATGGAGTACCACTATATTTTTTATCCGATTGAGATCTAATATTTACCTCAATGATATAGAAATGTCACCAATATGCTCTAAGCACTGAGTTGAACTATGTCACATCATATCATCACCAAACTGATCTAAAACCCAAGAAAAAAATTCAAAAACTAGAAGATATATTTAGACAGTGTTCTAGGTAATCCCATGGAATATCGGAGAAACATCTCCAGAAGGTTGATTTATTTTACAATAATACTTTCTACTCCTGCATCTGAATGGAACCATATGAAGCCCTTTAAGTGAAAGGGTGCAAAAACTCAGTGTGATGAGATTAAGTCAATGAGCATTAACTCCTAGGACCTGAAATGGTCTATGAAATGGTGGAGAAGGTGAAAACCATTAAATAGCGTATGAAGGCAACAAAATGTCAAAAAAAGATTTATGTAGAAAACCATCGATGATACCTTGATTTCATTGATGGATACATGGTATTCCTCTACATATCTCCATGGAATATGGTAATGTGGTTTAGGATGAAATGAATGTTATGTCCTATCTACATCGGTGCCTTTGAGATTATTGATTGTGTTGGAGATGTGGCCTATAAACTAGCACTTCCACCTACCTTGTCTACTGTATATGATGTATTCCGCGTATCCCTCTAATGGATGTATATACTAGATCCTTCACATGTACACTCTTTAGGGGTTGTACAGATAGATATTGATCTTTATTACAAGGAGAAACCAGTGATGATCTTAGATCATATAGATAATGTTCAGTGAAAAAAGGCTACTCACCTTGTCAAATACTATGGTAGAACCACAAGTACAATGATGATACATGGGAGCTGTATAAATAAATGAAAACAAGTACCCACCCCTATTTACTTCTTATATTGAAAAATCGAAATTTTGAGGTTGAAATTTCATAAGGGGGGAAGAATGTAATGACACGATGTTTTATCAATATAATTCCTATCTTATAATTATGACTTATACTATAATAAAATAATATTACTTATAAAACAAAATAAAAACCTTAAAAATGATGAAATATTGAAATAAAAGCTATCTCTTGAGGTTACGGAACATATATTGATGAAATAATAACTTGACCATTGGATTAGTAATGTCAACATTATGAATAGTAAACCATCAAATGTAATAGTAATATCACCAATGGAAGTGAGAATAAAATTTATCCATATTATCAGTGACAATATTGTTTAATTATTTCATAGTATAATTAAATAAATATTTTTTAATATTATTAATTATGTGTGGGTATTTTTGTAATTCATAAATATTTTATTACAATTTTATAAATAATTTAATAATTTAAAATAATGTTTTTTATAAAATTTATTCATAAATTAATATTTTGTTGTCTATTGATTATATGATAATTATATGGGAGCTATGTTATGTAAGAAAACCGATTTTAATTATAAATTTTTTTCATGAAAAATTTTATTTTAGTTAAAAATTAAAATTTTCATATTTGGTAAATTATATTCATAAAATGATTTTCATTTTTATATTATACACATAGAAAAAGGGTTAGGCTAGATTTTTGGGATTTTTACGAAATACTTGAATTTTGTACAAATAGTTATGTACGATATTTTATAACAATAAGCTATGAAGATTAATTATTGAGTCATGAATGATGTAATCCTGTATTAAGAACCCTTTGTTTATAATCACAAGCTCACATTACTCCTTTTGATCACATGAATCATGACTACACTTTGGATTGAGAAAAATTTTAAACTAATGAATAAAATAATTTGAAACCCCTATTCTACTCCACTGTAAATACCACCCCACATTACCTACTCTACTCACACATCTCAAGCCTTGTTCATAGTCCAAATTATTCTCAAATCTCCCTCGAAGACCCTCTAAAATGTCTAGGATTTCATGGTATTATAAAAAGGCCCAAACCTGCTGCCTGAAGAGGCTCTCAAAGAATATAAACTCCAGAGTTAAATTCCCCTTTCTGATTCTTTAATTTTCTTTCAAGTTTTTTTATTTTCATTTTCATTCCTCAACTATCCTAATCCAAATGTTAAAAAAACACTAGTAATGGAAATTGACATGAATTTTTTATGATAATGGAATGATTCATAATAATCTCTCATTTACTCTTCTTTTATACTAGAAATGATAACACCATCGAAGATGTGTTAATTTACAACATTCAATGATGACGGGTTTTCAATTTCAATTACTGCATTAAATTCTAGTCATAAAACAATTTTTATGGTTGATATTGACTATAATATAATTATTTTTTTAAGGTTCTATAATATTTGGTACACATGGTATTAATCAATAATGAAAAATGTGTTCATTGTGATCAAAAACCACCAATTAACCAAACTAGTTATTATTAATGTTTTTTGTAATGATTCATTTTCAATCTAGATAAAAAATGACTTTATAACCATTTAATATTTTTGATGTTCACTAATAACAAATAACTCCATTTATGGAAATCCATTCTCATCTTACATTTTTATCCTCACATGTATATTAGTAAACCAATCATGAAAACCAAGGAAACAAACACTCCAAAACAACAAAATTGAACCACTTAACCCATCCAAAAGGTCATGAACAAACAAAATATGGTTACACTAAATCTTTAAAATGTACAAGAGGTTTGAAATATTATTCAATGAATTTAATTTGGTTATCTAGGATATGAAGATAAATATAATAACACATTTGTACTTAGGGAAAGGGGATCTACTGGATCCTCCATTATTCATCTAGGTTTATCTTTCTTTCATTTTACCCAAATTAAGTTGTCATTACATTTTATATACATATTAAAAATTATTTTTATTAGATCCTAACTTATGTACCATGTTCAATTCATCATTCTATTTCTGTTATATGCATGTTTTTATGTTGTTCCCTATCCAATACTTCCCGACAACCAAACACATTTTAAGAGAACATCCCAAATTCATAACCCTTTTCAAGTATGCTATATAATTTGTTTTTAATCCATTATTATTTTTATAAAATAACAATATTTATTATTAAATCCCTATTGGTTGGCTTCCGGTTTTATGTAATAGATTATTCCCTTTCATGTTTTATGTGACCACCATAAATGTTGTAATTTTGCTGTTTCATAAATGCTAATTTAACATGTTATCACATCTGATTGACATAAATTGTCAGAATATATTCTGATTATGAAATATTAGTTTCCAGAAATGATATAATTCTTTTCCATCATGGAAACTTTTACTATATTCCCATTTTTATGATTTCTAACATCAACCTGATACCCAATTCTTTACATGATTAACCCATTATGTTTATGTATGATTGATTTTGTGTGATTGTATAAGTTAAAATAATATTCATGAAAACATTAATATGGATGCTCCCAAATATTTCTCTAATTCATTAGGTAAATTTTAGTATAATTATACATTATTTCCCATGGTCTGGGTGATTATCCTTGACTCATGCTTCCATGTGCAACGATCTTGGTGGTTAAACATGACCTTTTCTCCTATATGGGAATCGATCCTTAACTCATTATAAAGTCTTGTTTTATGTTGCAGCCACATTTCAAAAAATCCATGTTTTAAATGATCCCCTTTTTTATATATTATTATTCCATATGTTCAATTATGTTCCATACCTTTTTATATCATTGTGTCATGACATCTAACCCATGTGTGTATTCTTTTTTATGTTTATCCTAATAATGGTATTTTTAGCATATTTAATTTTTCATGTTATCCCCAGGTTATCTAATTAAGATGTATGAGAATAATATATGTTAGGATCCCTTTATGAATATTAAATAATGAAATTTTATATTTATTCCCATGTTTTCAATTTTATGTACCTTCTCTACCAATACACTAGACTTTATGACCCGTGGCACGTGATATGAGGCTTTATTATGTTTAAAATCATTAAATGATATGTGTAAAAGTGAAAGGACACTATACATCATGTAATAACTACATGAAGTTTCCTAAAAACGCATCTAATACTAGATCATGAGGAAACACAATACACTACAAACTCAATGCCCTCCTTTGGTAGTCTGAACAATGGAGAACTCATCAGACTCTACCTCAACTCCTCAAGGCCCTATGGATCTACTCGTATTGTATAAATGGATTCCCATTATACATCAGGGTAGTAAAATGGGATATGATCATGTATAATTCTAATATATATCCATTGTATTACCCCTCAATGTCGATAATGCTTCTCACCTCCGACACATTCTTGGGTGGATCCCAGGTAAGCATTGCTCCGATCTTTGCTAGATCCATGACAAAACCATGCTAAAAATGACATTCCCTAGAACATTAAAATCATGTATCAATAACTGAAAATTAAATATCTTTCTTTACAACTGGTTCATTCGAAACAAATAATGAACTATCCAAAAGGGCTCTGCATGCTCCTCCTTAGATGCACTGTAGATGAGTATGTTGTCATTAAAGACAACAACAAAACTAGTCCAAGTATTGCTGGTAAAGATGGTTCATCAATGCCATGAAAATGGTGGAGGCATTCATAACACCAAAAGAATCACTAAATACACAGAGTGTATTTATAGAAAACATAATTCTTGAATTGGAATATTATCACTACGAACCCTCAAATTGTTGTAGCCCGACCTATGAGAGATCATTGAGAAGAACATCCCACCACCTAACTGTTCATCGAGGATTCTAATTCTCATCAATGGGTAGTTGATCATTCTCATGTCCTAGTTAAAATAAGTATAATACATAAAAATACAAATGTTCTAGCCTGCATATTTGAAGAACAAAAATGAAGGTTCCCAGGGGGACACACAAGGCCATATAAAACCATTGTCTTGATGGTCCTCCAACAACAACCGTAGCTCCCCAAGCTCAATAAGGGATATATAATTTTCTTGATAATATATCTGAGTTTTATGAGGATGCAGGTCAATGAAAAATTACATTTTTTACCTCATAGGTAGCCTTGACACATATTTTTGTAAGAATTCCATATAATTATCCACCACTCAAGGAACTCATATACCTGAAGAGCATGTTGTACAAATGGCTACACTTACTAATGGGAGGGTGATGGGTTTTTGCCACATGGTCATAGAACCCAATTTCTCATCCATGATAAATCTCTCTCCCTCGAAGGGGAATTTTTTCCTATAAATTCATTGGAATTTGAGTAATATGCAGTGAAAGCCAATCTTGAATCGGATCAGGGAAAACCAATCCAAACCCAAGATATTGTCATATAGAGCCATCATGATGAACAAAATTTCCAATATAAACCTCTCTCCTACATGTGATATCTCACACTGCTATAAGATGAATTATAATGAAAAAATATTTTAGTAGTAACCTAAACAAAAAGCTATTATGTTAGAACCTCAACTAGGTGCTCTATCTCTTGCTCAAGAAGTCAAGAGATAGAGGAATAACTTCTATATGTGTGTTCTATTTCTGAATAATGTGTAGAATAAACACAGTTCTTACCTCCAATCATCTCGTGCACTATGGTATCATAGAAATCCAAGGCATGATACCATCTGCAGCCCCAACCAATAACCCCATGAGCGTGATGTGGGCCACCTAGTACTGGTGGAAGGATCCCATAACATCATCCTCCATCTGATGCTCCTCCTGCTTCTATGAAAACTCTACCTCCCTTGGGACAACCCATTCCATTCTTAGGAGATCCATGATCATAGTGTTTCCTCTTCTATAGTGGTTCATCATCTCTATATCTGGGCCGTTCTGCTCATCTGGTCGATCATAAAAATTAAATATGACATTGCATGTCGGGTTTATAGCACTGAACCTTCTTGGGATGCTACTATTATATGTGATTATTCTGTACTGATGGACCATGTTCTTTTTCATGATCACAAAAGGGTTTCATATGTGATGCTCCCACCATTCGACACCTACTTTCTATTATATAGGAACTATCTCTAAAAAACCCACTTCATACTCCAACCACCTGATTCCCCTATAATAGAAATAACACTATCTCCAGTGCCCATTCTAGCTACACAAACATAGGTGTGGATGAATAAGGGAACAATAATCACATGGGTCTCTCTAATAAGTCAACCATTAAACATTTTTTCTAGAATGTAGTCATTTTATTTCATGTAAATAGAGTACCAAGTGAGGTCTATAAACCTCCCCACATTCTCGGGGACCATCATTCCCCCTTGTTGTAACTCCAAAATCTTGTGGATCTGAATTGAGTGCAATAACGAGTGGTATTACACCTCATGAAGAAAACGTTGGATGGCATCCCGTAAGATTTTTGACTTATCATGAAACAGCGTAATAACGCTCCACCAATAACCAACTACTTCCTGGAAAATTCTCCCTACCAGTGAAACCAAATGATATATTGGTTTCCAAATGATCATGAAGACACTGAGCACCCACCCTAGCCAATCCTTATCTATATGATGATATGGATCACTAGAAAACCTAAGCGGTCCTTGAGGGTGGAACTCTCTGAACACACTGATACTTCACAAATCATTATCCTAATCCATTAGGATTATCTACTTCTCAACAAGTGGAGGAGCTTCTACATACCATCCTAGAGGAAAGGGTTCATGAGATAGACCCTAAAATAAAGCCTCAATACACATAGGGTCATTGTCATGAACTACAAAAGGTATTCTGGATTTTAATCATCATGGAGGAATATTAAGTGTTATCATATAGTAACATAGTAAGATGATCATATATATATATATAAACAATGTGAATCTGACTCAAGATTTATTTTCAATGACTCAATCATATATCATGCGCGTACCATTAAATCATACAAAACATTTCTTTGCATGTTGAGTCTATAAGTTGGTAGTCATGGTCCCGATGAATCAATATGCCGACCTCTATACCATAACCGTTGACCCCGTCCTGAGAGATGAACTCGATAATCCTTGACATTGTTTCAATATATCCTAATAAATTCCTCTAAAGTGTAAATGTATGAACAATTTCATATGGAATTAACTTTAACTTATATCAATCTATCACAACCTAACCCATTCTAGGGCTTCAGCTGTAGCTACCCCATGGCCTCCCCCATAGGCCAGGGGTGGAGACAATCACCAAAGTCACAACTAACATGGGGATCCCTTTTTCCTACAAATGTGTACATAGTCCATAGCCAACTCAGGGAATAATTGAAGAGGGGAAATATTAAAATATTAAACACTAATATAAATTAAATCATGAATGCATGATCCACTATAAAGAACAATGTAAGGTAGTGTAAACTAAAAATGAAATACAAAAAATGATTGCCCAACCAGAAATCTGTCTCAACCTGAAGAAACTAGAAATGAGTGAACAACTAAGGGAGCCTAGATCATATATCCCAATACATGACCATTATATGGGGTCCATGAACCATGAATCACTATTCTCATCTGAAATCAGCATCGACATGTCTTACATTTGAAAAATACATGACACATGTGTGTAAATTCCATGGTGGGGTTAGTTGATACAAGCATAGTAGAACCCCAAAAAGTGTGAATGGTAGAACATGAAGAGACACAACTGAATCAGAAACAATTAGATATAAGAAGGCATAGTGAATGAGTGTAGTTCAACCCAAACAAATATTGAAAGTACAATCATCCATAAAAAGGGGCCAAACATGGTGAGTAGAAGAACTACCCATAGAGCCTTTGCCACATATATTAGGTGATTAAACTCGTCCAAACAGGTGAAGATAGACATGAAATTCACATTCCATACCCAAAACATCTTCAACTATCATGGAATGATAGTAACCATATCCAATGAGTGGATCAAGAAGAAATTATATATATATATATATATATGCTCAATCAAACAATACTAAAGTGAAGAGTAATGAGATCTTCATATCACAGGTCAACATAAGAAGTAGAGTCTCCAATAGTTTCAAAAGTATCACAGTGTTTCCCATCATCACACATGTTTTCTATAAACACACAATTATAAGGAACAAAATCACCACACGTTGATACTATCTGCTTTGGCCAGCACCTACTAACCCACACGGTTTTAAGTGAAATCACAAAGACACATCTCAGTGTGGAAAGCATTGTTCTTCCTCATGAGTCCAAATCTAGATGAAGCATCATATCATCACAATGTATCGTCATTGAAGATCCAAAAAATCAGTGTGGAGGACCCATTCCCTATTATACTGTTGGTGTTCTAATCTAAAAGTCACCATGGAAATTGACTACTTAGTACCACTAGAGGGTAGCACATGGGATTGGTAATCAAGTAACTACACTAACTAGTCATGTGGGAGGGTACATCTGGCATCAAAGAGGAACTCCACTTCCCAGCCAAGCTGGAGGGTGACATAGAGTGATCATCTGGGAAATCCACCACCCAGATCTATTGGAGGGTACCATATGAAACATAAAAAAACTCTACTATCCATCCCTGTTGTTGTGTAACATGGAAAAATCATTGGGAAACTCCACTACCCTTCCCTACAGGAGGGTACCACAAGGAAAGGGCATAGGTGATCCCTCTATATCACTTTTTAGTCACTATCACTGTTACGGTCATCTCATTAGGTGCCACACATCAAAAAATCTATATAATATCTCAGAAACCACAACCAAGGGAACCGAAATATTTTCTGTTAAAAACATATAGAATGGCCTACTCATGGTCCAAAATATGAGTTCAAATATAGGATATATGAAGGTTTGATGTTCCAAAAATGGATCATAGGGGTACCCGATGTTTGAGGGGACCAGCATGTCATGTGGTCCTTCATGACATCCATCTTGTGTTCCTATGTAGAACATGACCTCAATCCCAGGTAGCAAGACACACAATATAGGTAGAAAACACACTGTGTATGTGGAACACACACCGTGTAGGTATAATACACACCATGTATTTTCTAACTAGGACCGGCTGTAACATGCATGGCCTTGTCTATGCGCTGAACAACATTTTTGTGTTTCTGGACACTGTGCCTATATAGGTTAACATTGATCACTATCATTGTAGTCTACTACATGGGTTTTCCATATAGAAAGGAAGTACATGATATGTGAGGGTGATTTAAATGTAGGGTTGTCCTTATCATTTCCCAAACACTAGGGCCATCACGAATGGATGATACACGCCATGTGGTCTTCATTGTATATGGCATAATTTCTCAATTTTTCAAAAAACATCATTTCTGATCCTCAAATAATAAAATGATTTAACCATAATAGATATCACCTAAAATCAATCAATAATATTTTGATCTTTCTGAATCTAGTGTTTTTCAATTGTGGAATGCTGGAAATCGACTCTGATGATGATTCAGTGAACCATCATTCATTATTCATGCCACTACACCTTTGATGATTGAAGATCCAATCTAAAATCAACAAATAAATAATTTTTAAACTAAAATAGTTCTATATAAATGCATCACTCCCCAATCTGTCCACATTTTTAGATTATCCATTGATCCTCTGGACCGATTGAGCTCAGCGACACCCAGTAATTGTCAAACCCTAAACAGTTGTGATTCCACTGGCGAAGATTGTGAATTGGTGATGGAGAGACTCACCAAATAGCATGTTATGAATATCATTGGCCAAGAAATCATCTATAACATTCAATAATTAGTACCAGGGTCACAAAAAAATAAATAATCAAATAATACTAAATTATAGACTAATGTTGAACCTACAATTGTCATAGATCCAAGAGGATGGATGGATATACACAACCATTTAATCCAATGATGTAAAAATAACAATAGACGAGCCCTACCTCAGTTTTAGATTAACCACAACTGAATAACATAGGAACCAACATAGAAGGTATATCTCTTACATTATTCATGTCTTGTATCAAATTGATCAAAGGATACATCATTATTCAAAAAATGATTCGCCAACATAGGTGATAGAGAGATCCAAGGAGTGTGAGACCATCCCTAGACAAAATGATATAATGATATATTTATAATAATTTAGATATCCATTAAATTAATTTATTTATTTAATTGAATAATTTATTAACTCACATATAAGCACTGCTAACAAGGGAGGGGTCCAAAAATCCCACGCAGACACATTTTATGTGCAGCCTATGGTAAACACCGCATTCCGAAATCAACCGTTGATTGGTGTTCAAGATCTGATCAACTATTTAGGATTTAGCCCATTTTATTTAATTAAATGTTTTTTTGAAATATATAATATATTTAATATAATTATAAAAAGAATTTTGAGTGCACTAAGACTTGGAATCCCATGACACCTTAGTTTCTAGCTATAGAAATAAACTAGGAAATGTTTCAAATTTAACCAAGGAATAGAACTAGTATCTATATAATTTCCCATAGTTTATTACCAATTTGGTGTCACAATATCCCTAAGATAGCTACCTATCAAATACCACATTGGAATTAGAGCTTCACATCACCTTCAGTCCTAACACAACCTTTTTTGAACGCCTCATGCACCCATCCTTCTCTATGGGTGTTATAAATTGGTCATCCAAGGGGTTATACATGATGTAAACTCCTCCAATCATTCCTAGGATAGTTCCATTGGGAACATCTGGACTATATTTCCCACATGATCATAGGGTAGAGCTAGCCTTGTTGGACTATATGGATTGAACATATTTTTAATGTAAATATCATTCAACGCATATAGATAATCTAAATATAATATAAATGAAATACAAAGTCTTATCAATTAATTTTTCATCCCAAAACATTCTAAAATTTCTTCTTCATTGAAAATATAAGTTTATTTTTTATGGACACCTTTTAATCTATTGTTCATTCAAGTCAACATTTTCATGTCTACTTCAATTCCTCTTCTCTTCATGCAAATATATATTAACATTTTTTATGGAATTGTGCATTTCAACTTCTTCACATGTCTATGAAAATTATGAGTAATATCACAAATCACACATTTATAAGGAAAAACATATTAAAATCATTATTTAATCAAAAATTTCATTCTGTATTGAAATTAATTTCTACTCAATTTTCGTTGGGTGTAACACATTGGTTCATCAATGATCATTTAGATGGGTTTATTTTTTTCAAGGTAGCCCCATCTTTACATGTTCATCATTCGTCACATTATCTTCTACCTGAGAGATAACTATGGAGGATTTTCTACCTAGTTTTGAGTGTTTTTGGATTTTTTTATTGCAATTAATAAGAATATGGTGATGCTTACTTCGAGTTCAATGATGGAATATCCTCGTTTCTTTTTTTTATTCCATAATTTTATATTGAGTTAGGGGATCATTCTTACTTTTTTCAATTTTATGTACATGTGGTAATATTAATATTAATCCTTTCTTTGGGAAATTATATGTGTTGGCTTCAAGAAGATAGTTTATTGGTTCAAGTGAATTTTAATTTGAGATGATGAAATCACAAGTGTTTGACTTATTCATAAGGATTTACAATACTATTGATCATGATTTATATTATTTTATTATTTGATTTATATTGGGATTATTTATGTTATTGTTCCATTGAATTGGTAGTTTTTTGTATTTTTTTGTTTTAAATATGTATAAATGAAAAATAAAATTAATTTATATTCCACTAATTAATTGGTTTCAGTGAAAATTTTGAACATGTGTGGGAATACCCTTATAAATGATGATCTAATCGTGATTAAACCCATTTTAAAACTATCATGTGATATGTGGAGTGGTTGTGATGTAATGCGGTTTTGATGTGTGTTGGTTTTGATGTAAAGTGGTTGTGATTTGTGGTGGCTGTACAATGAGGATTATTGATGTGAAAGGGATTGATTGTGTTTTCTATTGATAGTTTTCTAGTAGTGATGGAATAAAATGTTAACAACAACAAAAATTGTAATTGGTTTCACTACTAAATGAAATTTTGAATTAATTTGGGGGTTTGGTTCAGTGGTTGTTTCTAATCGTTTAATGAATGCGCTAGATAAAGGATGAATGTTGGAAACTTGATAATTTGTAAATGAATAAACATAAAAATTAAATATGGAATGTGTCATGTGGTTAATTTCTTTCTTTTGAGGTGTAATTAATTCAGATGTTGTAGTGAACGTTGTAGAGGTTTTTTCACCTTGTGGAGATGTTGTGAGTTGTGAAGGAAATATTCATATAAACCTAAGGATTAAAATTGTGTGTGAATACTATAGTCTATATTTTCCCTATGATTTATATTCACACCCCACCCTTGATGAGCACTATATTCCTACACAAAAAAAAAGTTTTATGGGGAGTTTATCAAACATCCATGATGGTGAGGATGGATGGATGGATACTCTAACATCCCCACCATTTATTCTAGGGGAGGTTTATACACTAGATCTATGAAGGTTTGTGGTTGTTGTCTATATATGTTAGTGTTTAATGATATTGGTGAAGTGGTTCATACTAGATGGTCTCCATGATGGGATGAGGGAATGAGGTTATATAATTCTATTTCCAGGACACCATACTATTGTTTTAAAATGGAAATAGTTTTGGGATGTTGTTAATGTGATGATGAGTCCCACACATGGTTCTTTGTATGATTTGGATGCTTAGGTTACCATGTATAGGATAATATGTGGTTGCAACGGTTTCAAGGGGAAGGTATACTATAGATGATATGGGAGCCCTAGGTAATACAATATAGGTGAATAAAAGTGAAGAATTAATGGGATGGTGGTGTGGGGTACTATTTTATCAATATTATTTTTCTTCTGTTATTATAATTGGATTCATTATATTGCAAGTATTCCACAGTGATAATGGGTTTGTGTTAGTTGACCCGCTTATGTGTTGGTTGGTTTTGTTGTTTTTATAATGGAACATTATCTTACTATCTTTGCTTTTGAATAAGATAATTTTTTCAAAATTGAACTTAGAATGCATGTTATACCTTCCCAATATATATATATATATATATAAACTTATTCCCATGTTTCTAGTAGGATATCAAGAACCAAACTATAAACTAGTTGCCAAAATATCAGTGATGTGACTTTGTCACTACCATATGATTTCTTTTTTGTGTTCATTTGGAGATTCTTCTTTTTTAAATTATACATGCAACATGGGATGCTTTTTTGTTTTCCTTGTCACTTTATGGGATTCAATTTCGTGGTGGTTTTTATTTATCTCTTGGTGTTACTTTTATTATTGTGGTGATTCCTTTTATACGTAAGATTATATAAATCGTTGGTGTTAGTCACTATTTTGGGGAATACTCAATATAGAGCTCGATGATTAAAATAAGTCCCCCATAATTTAGGATCTATTGGGGATACCTAATGGAGAGGAATCATGATAGGGTGTTATCAGTGGTTAAGTTTAGAGATATGATGGATTTCAGAATTACAAACTATGAGGTTTTAATGGGTTGGTAGGGAAATAGTGTTAGTTATTCTTGGTGTGTGTAATATAATAAGGGAGAGTGGCTAGGAAGCATTATACTAAGGCCACCGTGATCCAACGTATGAACCCTAATTTTATCGGAAGACCATGTGACGTGATACCACTTGTAGAGTATATGCCTAGTTTAAGAGCATGAAACATGTCTATTTGAGTTTTTTTTTGGAATTAAATGTTACTGAGAAGTTAGAATTAATTAAAATTATAATAATTAATAAAATTACATACTCTCAGATTCTGGGAATCCATGTTTTCCTTTTGTGTTATGGATCCTAGAAATATTTCTTTTGTGGTTTAGGTTTGTGAGGTTTAGTTTGATAACCTAGTTGAATCCAAGAGGGTTGGTTCGGTTAAGATGATGATCAATGTAATATGAATTTATATTCCTTTTAGAAGTATCTTTTTAAAAACTATGAGCTAACAACATCTAATATAATTGAGTTGTTGTTCTAGAACTAAATATTTGTTGTTTGGATTACATGTATATAAAAATAAGTAAATATGATTAATAACCCATATTAAATATATTTCATTAATATGTTTTAATTTAATGTATTATTTTCTTCAAGTATCTATCAAATTGAAAAGGGAATAGAAGTATGCCACTATGATGAGAATCATTAAATAATATTAAAATATACTTAAACATAGTTCTATGGTTTGATAAAATTATATGGTGTGGAATATTGTATGTCTATTTTAAATTGTGGGTACTCATAATTAGACAAGACATCATCTCTTGAAGTTCATAGAAACTAATCACCATGATGGGAAACTATGTGAAAAAACCCGTGGGAATGAATTTGATATATTCATGTGCTTGAGATATTCCTATTTATGAATGTGTTTAATGGTACTTATAATTTTAGATTATGATTATTATATTTTAACAATTTTTTAGATATATTTACAGACAAAAACTCTCGCTCCATATGTTCATGTAAAGTATAAGGCATTAGGTGCATCATGAATGAAATTTATTAGTGAATAATTCAATAAAGAATTTACACCTCCATATTTTTTGAAGTTCATAACTCATACATATTATTTAACTAAAGATATCATAGTTAATACAATGTTCAGGGTGTAATGACAGTTTTATTTCATTTATTCAAATAAAAACATTAGAAGGATATATGTTGATCACACCTGTGTACAACCTGATAAATGATATATTGTGATAGAGATAGTATTACAATGATCGATATAATATATAGTTTTCGATGATGTGACATTAATTAAATTCCCTTTGATTCCTTAAACTATTCCTAGATATGAATATTGGACATTAAGAAATTACCCAAATGAAAACGACAAAGAAACCAAGAGAGTACAAACTAACTATTTTTGTTGACCTCAATTAAATTATATATGAATTTAATAATTGGAAGAAATATTTTCTTCAAAAAAATGGAATAATTTTATTCAGGGTTAATGATCACATAAATAAGTATAAATACTTACTTATCAGGTTGTTGTTAAATTTTTTGGATATGTAATATTTTTTATTCTATAATTATTAAACAATTATATAAAAAATCTAGGTATTCAAAAAAGTACGATGAGGAATTGTGGAAATACATTTATTTTGATGATAAATATTTTATTTAGAATATAGAATTATAACACCCGAAAATGTTACAATATATTCTTTTTTAATAAACTCAATCTATTCAATTTCATACCATGCATGAAACACCAAGTTTAGTAAAAACATGAAACTCTATAAAAAAATATTTATTTAAAAAATTATATTATAAATTATCCATAAAAAATATATGTATTAATTATAATGATCACATTTTGAAAATTGAGTATAATAGTTTTTGATAAATAAAAAGTTTTTTTGTATCAAGTATTTTATGCTTTTAAAATACATTTTCCAAAAATAAAATTGATTTTTATTGCTTGGGAGTGAAAATTTTAAGATTATATTTTACCAAAATAATAAAATTTATTTGTAAAAAATTTATTTATTTTTTTGAATCCTCTTTTGAAAATCAGCAGTATGTTCTTATTTGGGATCTTTTTTATAAGATTAATTTTTCAAAAATAGTGCAAATTACTTTTTTTTATTGAAAAATTATTATTCATTTAAATACTTTATTGTGTAAACTTTTATTTTAAAAAGTTTTTATAATTGAAGTTAATTTTATTTAATATTTATTATGTAAATTTTATTCTTTTTAATCAGTTTTATTTCGAATTTCTATATTATAGGTTTATCTGCTTATGAAAATCTTCTGTTCAGAAATGAATTTACCCTCATGTATGTGGGTTTTGTTCAAAAATAAATTTTCTAATTTATATGAAATTAAATTTTAAATCTTAATTCCATATTTTTAATAATAATATTGTATATTACATAATAATTTAGATTATTTTTTTATCAAAATTAATAGTAAAAGAAGAAAATTTATTTTCCACAGTTTATATAAAAAATGGTATGCCGAGGATTGAATTACATGATATTAGATAAATATTTTCCAAAAAAATATGTATAATTATTATTTACATGTAATATATACACCGTATATCTTATATTATTTTAAAATTTGTCATCATTTATCCTTTAAAAATGAGATAAACATAGGTGGAATTCATTCTTTTATAAAAATGTGTTCTCTCACCAACTTATAAAAGGAAACACCCCTTCCCCTCTATTCAATACATCAAATCCCCATTGGTTTGGAAAATAATTCAAAAATAAAATAATTAATTTCATCTCCTCATACTATAATCCCCTTTTCAATTATTAATCAATCACAGAAATGATTTTACTACATACCTATTGAAGTTGTATGAAGTAGATGCAACGTCCTTAACTGAGAATTTTATTTTAATTCTTATTCTACCTCATAAAAATATTATTTAATAATTAAGATATAATATCTTCATTAATTTATATTATTAATTTAATGATATAAAACCATTTACCCCTCCATAAAATCAGAATAAAATGTATTTATCGTGCATATGGTGGACTACTACCTCACAACCCGGTTAAATTATTCTTCAATAACCACATATCACAGATAGATATAATGTTGTATTTACAACGTAGATAAAAAATTTTGATATATAATTATTATATTGAAATTATTATATCTCTTATTCCTCCTTACATTCTATTCCATAATGAATACAATAACATTACTCATGTATATATGGGACTACTGCCTCGCGAAGCGATCTGGTTTATTTTTTAGTTAGGATTTAGATGAAATATAAAAAGGATTAGTTTCATTTTATTTTAATATTTTCCAGATATATTAACAATTATGTAAAATAAATATATCATATACTATGTACCCTAACCAACCATTTAACAAATGATATTTTCATTCATGTGTATGAAAAATTATTTTCTTGGGAAGCAATGTGATTTATTTTTACTACCGCATCACATGGGTGATATGTGTAATGGTATTGAAATAAATAAAACTATAATTTTCATATAATAATTATCTTGTACCTATAAAATAACACCTCACATCATGAAATCATTATCTTTGAAAAATTTAAACGTTGTCCATGCATACATATCGCCACCACTTTAAATGATAATGTAGTGTTTAGTTTTTCAAAAAAATGATTTATGATTTGATTAAATAGTCTAAATTACATATAAAAATGGTATTTATGCCTTTAAAATTATTTTCGTCATGATAAAATAAAAATATATTCTACCTTAGTGAACTTACCAATGTGATTTTGGTCATACAAGCCGAGTATCGTCTTAACGTTCGACGTGTAACAAAAAAAATGTAATTAATTATAACACGGTAATAAATAAAATAAATAGAATAATTAACTTGAGAAGGGAAATTAAGAAAGTAAATAATTTTTGTAACTTAAATATTTTTGAATATAATAAATTATTGTGATTATTCGGGCTCGAGGTAAGGGGTCTCTCGAAATCACCATTTCTATCAGGTTATAGACATTATTTCTATAAATTACATAATCAATCCCTTAAATGTTATATAATGATAGTAAATTATTATATATGTCTCTCACATATAATTATAGGTTATTTCCCCTTATATGGATGAGGTAATATATCCATTATGATCATTTTTCAAATTCTATAATTATGAAATCTTCATGGATTAAGATATAATGAATGACTATAAAAAACATTTTCTTTCCATGGGTAATTATTATGTGATGACATGTGATATATTCCTTAATGTGGAACACATAGATAATGAACATGTCATTATTGGCTAAAAAATATAGAGTTATAATACATTGTGTAAATATTTGGTCACATGATGCATTTTGTATAGGATTAGTAAGTAAACTAAATCTGTTATGTGACATTGTCCACCATGTGATATTCTCTAGGAAGTTTTCCTCGACTCATTTTTATGCCATGTTAATTTTTATTCAACATTTCATTTGTTTCAATTATTATATTATATATCTCTCTCTATGTCATGACACTGTGATTATACATGACTATTTCCTTTAATGTTTTCACGTTATTCTTTTGACTCACCTGTTATATATCTGTATCATGTTTATTCCCATACTATTATTTTTACATTACAATTTTCCATAGGTTTTCCCTAGGCTATAAGATATTGTTTTAGGATCTCATATTCATTCATGGATCCCATTATAGAATATTTGATAAGTATTTCATGATTTAAGTTTCTTTATATTAATTATAAACTATGTATTCCAAATGAATGGAATTTACGATCCTTATGATGTATTAATGAATATTTATGTTTAGGAATCATTTAATACAATAATTAAAAAGACTCAGGTCACCATATTGGGTATCGGGGGAAATTATTAGTAATACTATTTAACTAGGATAATAAATCATTGTCATAACCCATTGTGATAATTCTAATGATAATTTATTGTATAGAAAAAAACCCTCGAATAATTAGGATATATATACCACTTGATTTGTAAGAAATTATATATATTTCGAGATATTATAAGGGGATTTGGTTATAGAAAAATTGTACCTAGGGGTAATAACATAAACAAATTCACATTTTGCTTGACTAGTTAATTTACATGTAGAAGACAAAGGGTCTTTCTGTGCACTTAATTTGAAACTCTTAGGTGATATGTTTTGGAAATTCACAAACTCATTACAATGATTTATAAATGAATTAAATAAATGGTTATGATTAAAAACTAATTGTAATACTTAGTAGTTTTAATGAATATTTAATCCTATGTTTCAATATTTTATGAAATACTAATAATTTAAATATTTTTCATTTATGATTCCGCTATTCCCTTTAAATGTTAAATTATGCTAAACTTTTTAATTACTTTTAGTTGATGGTGAAAAATTAGAGAACCATTTCAAAAACCAACTATATTACCCATGTTATAATTTCCCCATTGATATTCATTATATTATAGTAGTGGGATTTGAGAATTTTTTGGTAGTACATCCTCAAATATCTCAAGTTATTAATAATAACAGGAATCATATATAATTCTATACCCCTCCTAAGAAGGATCAAGTTGCAGTCGAGTGTTTTATATGAAAAAGGACTCCTACATATAGTGGATCTTATGATCCACTATTTGTTGAAAAATGGATTAACTCTATTGATATGATATGTTTTTCCACTAATGTAGAAAATAAGAGAATGTTTTTGGTCCCATTTATCACGTTCTAGGAGAAGCTGGACAATGGTGGACATAGATCAACAACACAAAGTCCAATGAAGATATTTATTCCACTGAATGGGAGGAAATAATGAAAATATTTTCCTCAAACACGTAATATTATAATTGATAGGTAGTTCTGTGGTGTAAATAAAAATGATAAAGAGTTTTTTGCGGATTATAATGGACACTTCACAAGGAATAAATGGTATGCATCATAAATTGTTATAAGCATTGAATGTAATTTGTACAATTTCATTAGAGGGTTAAATCCATGTATACAAAAATAATTGGTGATTCTAGACTACGAAATCTATGATGATATTAGAAGCTTTTTTCACAATGTTTAGATGAGGAACATTGATTCTTAGTTATCTTATGTGACTAAAAAAAACATAAAAATGTAGTTTTCTTCATGATTATAAATTTATAAATCCTTTAGAGGAAAATAAAACTTAAAACTCACAGTAATTTATTTTTTGAATAAGCATCCATGAATCTATTTTAGTGGAATCAAGAGATTCATAGTTTAGAGAAAAGATGGGAATCATGTCAATCAATGTCAGATAGAAATGAGGAATCCCACTAATGAAGACAAAATGAATAAAATCAAGAAGAAAACTAGGTCTGTGATAAATGATAGAGATAATACATCCATTATCATTAATATGTTTTAAAATTATTTGATAAATTCAAATTTAAAAATTTGAGCTAAATTTCATCAATTTTATTTTTTGATATAGTATGTAAAAATGTCTTAATTTTATAATTTAAACATTTTTATAGAACTTATATATTTCATGTATAACATTTAAAATTTGTATCCAATTGGAGTTATTAATTATTTTATACTTCATTTTTAGGGGATATAACTTCTTCATATAGACCTAGATATAATTTGAAATCAAAAGGCCCAGAAAAATCAATCATGTTGAAAAACCATTCTGTGTAATAGAATTATAAGAGCCCATACATTATATACATTGATATGACATCAAAATTGATTAACATTCATTAATAAATTTCAAAAATCATTTGATGACCATATAGGATACATATAATTAGAAATTGGAAATCATAAACAATTTTTACATAAGATATCTACATTTTCTCTGACTTATTCCTTCATTACTATACCCCTTTTGATATAAAAAAATTAATACCCATCATCACAACCTTAAGAACAGAAACCTAATAAAGGGTGAGATTAGATGATCAGAAAGGGTAAAAAGAGATATATCAATCATATCATAATCATTAGACATAAGAACATAAAATATAATAATATTATCCAACACATGAAAGATCATGATATCATGTCTTGGGATAAGTCCATAATGAATCGATGAGCTTATTCCCAAAACTCATAACATAATACATGGAATTTGGGTAATACACATAATCATTGTCAATTCACATTACAAATACCATCATATCATTCAATGTCCACTACTGAAATAAGTAAGTCCTCATTCAAGCTCTGTATCACTTAAATAGGTTTACATCTCATTCCATCCTGATATTACTGAACTGAGATAATTTCACATTACATCCCTAAAAATATAATGAAATATAAGTCTTTATCAAATTCATTGGAGGTAGGTATAGGTCCCATAATTCTAATTATTAAATCATTCCTATGTGTTCCACAAAAACATCAATCATTCAACATAGCATAACCCACAGATCAACATTTGTTTCTTAATCATCAATCAATAAATACATAATATATGTAAAAAAATGGATTTCATAAATTGAATTCCATTATAAACATAATCAAACTATAGGAATTATATGGATAGTTTATTTGAAACATAACCATATTAAATAATTTAACATTATATAGAATATGTTTTTTGTTGAACACAAAAAAAATATTTTTGAGGAAAATATTTGTTCTTCATAATTTTTTTCTTTTCTCAAAATTCGACACAATTTTATTTAAAATTAAATTATTTGAAAAAATTTAAATATTTTAAAAGAATATTAATGGAAATAAGGCATTGTGAAAATGTAAAAAAACATTCATGTAACATAAGTTAAAGGAAAACATTCTTCTCATACTTTTTTAATAAGTTGAAAATAAAGTCATATTACAAATGGAAAGTTATTCCACTCTTATCATTTAATAAAAAATAAAAAAAATTGATAAAATAATCAATCAAAAATTTTGGAAGTGTAAAAAATATAATTTGGAATATATATTTAGGAATCATGGGCATGGATGATAAATATACCTCAGTAAATATATTCAGATAATCAATCTCGGATAATAATGTAGTTAGTGAATTATCTTTTACCATATGACTGATACTCATTGTATGAATATAAACATCTAGTTTAATTATTAATATAATGTAATTGGCATAATTACAAATCATATTTATTTTTAGGACATCATATATGCTCATATTATCATTTCTTTGTTAACATCATTTCACTATAACACATTATTCGGTATTAACTGCTTCATTTTCTTATATATGTTTTGTTGAATACGTTCTCATAATCATTATTATGTTATCATTTTATCATTTAAAAATTTATATTAAAATAATATATATCATATCTATTCATTCTATACATTTATATAATCATCCTTAAATTGATATCATGTGAAAGGAATCTTATCTCATCGTGGAGATGGTATGTAGCACGTACAGATGACTGATGATATGATTTAAATAAATAATAAATTGTATGGAAGTGGATGGTATAACTTTTTTTATTGAATCAATTTCCAGTTATAATAGTCATATATAGTTATTATATCCATCATTATACACCTCCATGTAATGTGGTGGTGAAAAACAGATTACACCACGGTGTGGAGATGGTATGTCTTATGTATGCATGTGTGGTGATATCGTTTTTTTGTAGGATGGATAGAAGGTGAAATATGGTTGTTCCATAACTATAATAATATATCAGTATATAATTTATAATAGAGTTATTACATTATAATGGAAATAACTTATAAAGTGGATTCTTAAGAAGAAATATGTTTGAATGAATTTTTATAGTAGATCATGTCTTCATTGACGAGCTCCCTCTAGATAACCTCTTAAAGACAAAGAGTTGCTCCTTGGAGAAGACCATAATAACTATAATGTGGCTAAATATGTTTATAATTGAAATGATAATTGTATGGATGAGCATGAAGCCTCAATGTGATGTGAAGAAGTGAGGGAGGAGGTTCCCTTTTATAATTTAGGTGAGGGGCACTTTTGGAATCTCCAAAAATATTAATTTATTTTAAAAACAAACCATATCAAAAAATATTCAAAATGTCATATTTCAACGATTAAATGAGAAAATATTTTAATATAATCAACTAATAAATTTTAGATATTTTTTATATCAAAATATACTTTTTTCATTTTAATTAACACTTAGTTATTCTATTTAATTTTAACTATGGTAACATATATTACAAAAATTTAAAGGGTGAAATATTTACATATTTGATGTCAATTTGATGATAAATGAAAAATTTTGAACATTTTAAACCACATCATAATTATTTAGTATTTTTTTATAAATGTATTATTATTTTTAAATAATCTAATAAAACATATTTTGATAAACAATCAATAGTGTCGATACTAACAATATTCAACCCATTTATTTGAAATAAAAATTTATGATAATAAGATAACATTTGACTAGTTATATTATTATATTCCTAATATTTTTAGGGAATCCAAAAAATTCTTTGGATTTATTAATTATCTAATATTATATTTAACATAATATTTTTAATCACATCAATTTTTTTCTCCATTAAATAAATAATTACGAAATTAATTTTTGTAATTATTTAATATACTTATTTGTTGAATAAAAATTAAAAATAAATACTATGAAAAATATAAATCCCCTATAATTTAGATGAAGAATTATAGTTGAAAATATATTTTTTAAAATCCTATATTAAAATGTTATATTTTTTTAGAAAAAAAATTTGACAACATTAATATAAAATAAAATAAAATATTATAAGTGTCATAGTCATTTTGATATGGTTGAAAATAGTAAATAACTCAATCATTGGATGCATATGGTCGATATTTACTTGACCAAAACATTTATGTAATGTTTGTTGGTCCTTTAATGGTTATTATTATTTTAATAAAAATTTATTTTATTGATATATAATCAATTAAATAATTTATGTATCATCAAATAATAATAATTTATGGTAATTTTTTATTTCACAGAAATTTCCTATAAATTAACATGATAAAGAAAAAAAATTTTGATTTCAAATGAGTATTTATAGTTGAAATTGTCTTTCGTATATCCATATATTGAAATGATAATGTTATTAAAATTTTAGTAAACCATTTTTAACTTTTCATAAAAAAAATACATTAAACTCCCTAATCTCATCCAAGTGGATTCCAAGGGATACCATTTCGAATGAAGTATGATTCTGTTCTAAAATCACTCATCCAATGATATTCAAGAAAGTGTTAGGGTAAATTTATATTCTTATTTTTTCCATACACACTTGATTTACATTTTTATCATTTTACTAAATTTTAATGAAGTTACTATTCATATTTCCCAAAAATGAAAAAAAAAATATTTATTTAACATTGACCTACTAATTTAAAATATGAAATATATTTTTCAAAATTCAAAACACAAATTTTTTAGAAATTAATGTAATATTCATCTTATAATTGGATTGAAATAACATGTTTAAAGAGTTAAAACATTACAAAATATTGAAAAAGTTTTACAATTGAACTCAATTTAAAATTAATTACAATGACATAAATTATATCAACTAATAAAAATATAATATATTTATACATTAAAACAATTCAATATTATAATTTACCCATATAAATTATTCCCATGGAAATGTTTTTTCTCATTTAAAATTTAGTGTATCTCAATTATTCATAAAAATGTGAAAGGAATGAGAAAAATAACAATCATTCATCTGATGAAAATTTTCATATCCTACTTCAAATGAAGAAGTTTATGTTGTAATATAAAAATTGTTAAATTCTAAAAAAAATTACTATAGTATGTGTTCTCCTTTAAATTCAGATAAAAATTTACTTTAAAAAATATAGTTTTATAAACATAAAATAGGGTTTATTCTTATCCATTGACATAAAAATCAATTGGTTAAATATAAGAAAAAATATTCATAAATATAGAAAAAATATACTTAAATAATTTAACATACTAGTTATAATTAAAATAATTATTAATTAAATATATATATATATATTTGTTATATTTAATTGGTTTATATTTTTCATTAATAAATGTTAGTCAATGAATTCAACATACAATTTCATAAGTAAGTTATATTTATTTCCTCTAAAATAATTACTATTTTGTAATAGTCATTCTATACTAATATAATCTTGTGGTTTTTTTAAACCCCCAATTTCTTGTAAAGAAAGCTATTGAAGACTTAAAGTTATTTAATGAAAATATTTCAAAAAAACATCTCGTTGTTATATTCTACCCCCTTAAATTGAATTCTTCCATCAAAATTTGTCACATGTATACAAAAAGATAAGGAAGCCTCTTCCTCATCACATCATCAAGTTCCCACATTAATTCATTAAATTTGTTATTCTGCCATAAAATTTTAGCCCTGTGAGTGGTATTATTTTTAGAACTTTTTCATTATGATCCAAAATATCTATAAATTATACTTTAGAAGAATTTTATTTATCAGGAGATTTAACATCTATGTTTAGTGTGTGTGATGACCAAGTATTTACTTTCTTATGATAGATACATGGAACACATAATAAACACGGGAGAGATTCGGTGGATGCTTCAATCTATAAGAAAACTTCCCATCATGATCAAAAAATTAAAAAGGGCGGATATACATTTGATTAGGTTTCCCTACCATCCAAATATAATTAATCTCTTCTAGGAGATATACATACAAACACCTTTTCAAAAAATTAAATCTATATGTCCCTTCTTTTTTTATCATAATTAATTTTTTATCAACTATGGGATGCTCTTATGTCCTATTTAATAAATCTGACATTCTATTCCATTTCATCTACAAAATATGTTCCTAAAATCCATCATTCTCCTACATCATCACAACATGTTACGGTTCCACACTAATTTACATATAGGGATTCATCGGTAGCCATTTGAATAATATAATGAAACCTGTTATTGTTAGAAAATTATACCAAAAATTAGATGTTGATCCTAAGAAACTTTGATATCTAGAGAGAAAGCTCTGAACATGTCTTCTATAAATTGAATCGTCCTATCAGACTCACCATCATTAGGATGATGATATGAAGTGAAGAAAAATCACTCTATATCCATTTCCTACTAATTAATTCACCCAAATATCAAGATAAACCTCAGATCTCGATCAGTTATAATGGAAAGAGGTACTACATGAAAAATAACCACGTTCTTTTCATATATATTGGCTATATGATCAAGATAGAAAAAATATCTAATAGAATTGAAGTGTTTCTTCTTGTATGGAGGTCAACTATAACCCATATACCATTATGGCCTTTAGATGTTTGGGGATGTCCTATGATAAAGAACATAGTGATGTTTTCTTATTTCTATTCTGGTATGGGTATTGGTTGTATCACCACCTTTGACTTTTGTCACTCATCCTAAAATTGATGACAATCCAAGAATTTATGTACATATTATGGAACTTATTATTTAATGAAATCAAATTAGAAATACTATTTCAGGTCCCTATATATCATTGTGCATCCAAAATGAATATAGAATGAATAATTCTGAGCATCTTCAAATAGCTCCTTCGTTAATTTTGGTATAGGAGGAATACAAACACGGTTCTTGGACATTATTATTCCATCATAATCAATGATGAAATCATGAACAGTTATCACATACTATTTCTGATTTACATCTTTTTTTTTATGAAACCTTAATATTCACTTGTATTGATGTGTGATCATTAATTTGAGAAAGATAATATTTGTCCAAGTTCATTGAAATTTCAAGATACATACTTCCGAAATACCTAAATATTGGATCTTTTTTATCCTCATCATGGATATTCTAACATGGACCATTTAACTCATAGAATATTCCCCTTTTTCTATTTCATAGGGTGCTACTATATTGAGTGGTAAAAATATTTTATTAAATCCATATATGTTTTTTCATGCATATTCAGCTCCATTTGTTTGAAAATATACATTATACATTTATGATTGTTATAATTACCCCACCATTAACTATAATGATAATTACTCCATGTAATTAATGAAAATATTACCGAAACAAACTCCATTTAATGAGTTAGGTAATGTTAGTCAATTTTTCCCAATTGTCGAGATTCAAAACATATCACCGTATATTTTTTCATGAGAACACATCCTTGACCCATCTATGATGAATAACTATAGATGACAAACCTTTTATCACTATATAGAACTTTGAACATAGGTTCCCTTTCTGAACTTCAATTTAACTCTTTGAAATCCTATTTACAATCCCACAACCACATGAACATAACTCATTTCCATGTGCAAATGGTGACTAGATTAGATTACCCTAAAAATTATTCCATGAAACATCGTTAATATATAGCCAAACCAAGAAAAAGTTGGATCTCATTTACCATTGTTGTCCTTCTCCATCATTCAATAACATTAGTTTTTTCTGTATCCGTATATATCTCATCTCTTGAGATTATGTGACAAAAAAATGAAACTTTATAAATTCAAAATTCACACAGGTTAAACTGTTCATAAATCTTATCCTTTGTCATGTTCTTTAGTAAAAATATCTATTGATCATTATTTTCATCCCTAGTAATTGAATATACTTGAATATAACATATAAAAAATAACAAAAAATGATTAAGATAGTTTCTAAAGAATTAATTTATTATTTCCATGAAGATAGTGGGAATTTGTAAGACTAAAATGCATCACTATAAATTCCTAGTGTCCATACCATATACATAATGGAATTATTGATATATCCTCCTTAATAAGACTTAATTGAAGATATCCTGAATGAAGATTAATCATGAAAATTAATGAGCTCCATGTAGTTGGTTGAATATGTCATTAATGTTGGGAAGTTGATATTTTTTCAGATAGGGATATTGTTATGTACTCAATAATCAATACAAAGTTTCATTAATCCATATTTCTTCATAAAAACTGAACTATTTCCCTAAAAGTTGATTCACTAGGGTGTATGAATCCCTTTTCAATATTAGATTGGAGTTTCTTCCAAAATTCTTATATCATAATTTGGGACATTCTATATGGAGTCCTTGAAATAGTCCTAACACTTAGTATGAGTTCTCTTGAAAGCATAACTTCCCAATTTGGTGGAAAACCTTGAAATACTTATATAAAGACACCAAAAAACTCATTTACAATAGTTTTATTCTTAATGGTGAGATTATACACAATCATTTGAGATAGTCAACCCTCATTTATAGGAACCACGACCCATAATGTGGAAGATATTTCCACTGGATGGTCATATACATTTTCAAAATGATATATAATCATATATTGATCCATAATAAGATATATGACTCCCCTTAAATGGATATTGATATGAAATCCATATATATAAGTCCAATACATAACAAAAATCAAATAAAATTCTACTAAATGAAGGAACACAACAGTTTTTGGAACCAGTTTCCCACAAACTTCAAATAGAGAAGATTTATAAACATTTGATGTGATCTTTTTCCAGTTGTAGTTTTCATATCTAACACAACCTGTTATTTTTGATGTAATATTGGGATACCCTTAGAAAATTAATCAAAAATAAATGACTGGGTGGACACAAAAGAATATAAAACATTTTCTACATTAGAGTGTGTGGTAAGTTTACCATTCACCACTTCATTATTGTACTCCACATCAACAATAGTGATTTTATGTTACATGAGTTCATCTTTGGACATAACAGTTTCCTAATATTGATAATCGTCAATAAACACTAGATTAGTTAATTGTTTAGCATAATTTCTCATTTCCATACTCCAATATAATTTAATTGTGGGCGGTTAATTCTGTGTCACTTTTTCTCTATTCTCATCCTAAAACATAATTTTCCCATTACTTCTACATTCAACTAAATTATAACATTCTCTCCCATACTGAAAACATTTTCTATTACATTTAAGACTACTTACTCTATGTTTCTTTCCACACATTCTTCATAAGGAAAATCCCATTTACTTTTAAGTGTGGCCTTCATATTTTCACTTCAATTCCATTTTTCTCTTCTTATAAATTCTATTGGACTGGTGGGTTACTCTAATCTCCATCTCAACAATGAGAGCACATCGATCGATTTCTTCATAGCTATTGATGTCTAATATGTGAAATTACCTTTTGAGAATTTCATTTATGCCACTAATTAATCGATCAATTTTACTCTTAGGATGGATAATAATTCTAGAAGCATTCCTTTCCGGTCTAGTATGATTTTCTTTTTAGGTACCAATGGATTAATTGTCATTTCCCTTAAGATCATGAAACTATATCCCCACCACAACAATAAGAATATGAGGAATGTGCTTATTAAAAAATATGTTCTTGAGCTCATCCCATTCCATGTATTCAATTTCATCTCTTTACCTCATATTCTCTATATGTTTCCAATATTGATCTACTCCATTTTCCATATGATAGACTGCCAATATGAATTTATCATGTACTGAAAATTGAAGAAATGAAAATATATTTTTAGTGGTACTAACCCATTTTAAAATATTGGTGGATCATAAAACCCATTGAAATAAGATTGATGTTGTATCATGAATGACTTAAAATAATGTTGTTCCCTACTTTTCTCATTTGGAATTCCACCCTGATTCATAGATTGAAAAAGATGGGTGATCATAATGACATTATTTTTCTTTATTATACCAAAATATTCAGTTCCAATGGAGGACACTCATTTAATTTCCCATCACATTCAGTAAAAACATGATTCCCTTGGGTTCCATCAATTAGTAAAAATCAGTAACCATAGTGTGCAAAACACTAATCGTAATGGGAAAACCACATAATAGTGAACAAAATTTCAATTTTGGACACTTAAGCTTTTATCTGTGGTTATTCATGATATTTTAAAAAACACAAGGATTTTTACCATTACATTAACAAATCCATAGGGTTCGTACTAGGGTTTTGTCATTCTATTTTCCAAAGGATAAAAATACCATTTCTTTTATACCAACTATAATAGCCCATATATTACGTACATAAATATTACATCAAAATTGAAAAATGTTGATTAAAAAACATTACAAAACCATGCCTGAACCATATATAAATAGTGTCTTTAGAAACTGGGAAACATAAACAGCTGGTTCATAGGACATCTATATTGTATCAAACTTACTACTTCATAAACAAACTTCTTTTCGACATATCTTACTTAGTACCCTTCTTTACAACCTGCGGAAAAAAATGAAAGGGTGAGCTCAGATTCTCATTAAGGGTAAACATGGGATATATTTATCATATCATAATCATTATATATAAGAACTTTTCATTTTAAAATATTAACATATGTATATAATATCATGATATCATTTCATGGGATAAATAATTAAAGATCTAAACGAATTAATGAAAATATTCCAAAATGTCAAAATATATGACATATAATTTGTTGCATACACATAAGCATAGAAAATAATTTAATATTTTCCAATGATAATTTTTAAGACCATCATAATAAACAACTTCCATTACATAACTCAGTTCACTCTTTATTCCAGCCAAGTATTATTGTATTGGTTTTACTTCTCGTTTTAGACTTATATTACTAAACAAAGATCATTTCTCATTCCAGACATGTCAATCTCATGAGACATAAATATTCAACCAACTAATTGGAATGAGTTATTAGCCACGCAACTAATATAATGAATTCATTATTATTTGTTCCACAAAAAAAATCAGTTATTATTACATAAGTAATGGAACTAAATGGGTTTCATAAACATCATTTCATCTTAACATAATCCATGTCAAAAAAGGATTTTTTAAATATCACTCCCTAATAATAACAATCAATATATATGAATAATAGGGATGGTATTCTAGATGACTATCCATTTTAATGAATGCAGTCTTAGATGGAATATAATTTAGATAGAACACTTGAAATTAATTTAAGAGGTAAATATCATTTCTACATAATAACATTTTCTATTCTGAAAATTCCCATATAATTTTCAAGAAAAATATTTTTTTTAAATTCTAATTGATATCTTATAATGTCATAATTGTTAATAAAAATCATTTTGATAATGTAAAAATATGTTCATGTCTTATAAGTTAAATGGAAGAATTCTTATCATACATTTGTTAGATAATTCAAAAAGTACCTCGTATCAAAAATGAAAGAATATTCCATTCATAAAATTTAAAAAAATATATAATAAGTATAATTGAAAGTAAAATAATGTATATGATTCGAAAGAACAGTTTTTAATTCATAATTATGAAACATGGACATGGATGATAAATATAACATAGTAAATACATACATATAAACAATCTTTGATAATAATGAGATTTTAAAATTAACACTTACCATAGGCCAGATATACATTGAATGTAACTGAACATATTGTATAATGATTTAAATTAATTCATAGACTTTTTCCAGAATCATAATCATTTTTATGATATCCTATATGATCATATTATCAACCGTTTATTAATAACATTTCATTATTACTCATTATTATGGAATTATCTACATTATTCTCATATGTATGTTTTATCGAATATGTTATGGTTATCCTTATTATTTTAAAATTATAAAATTGAACAACTTATATTAATGTAATTTATATCATATTTATTAAGTCTATTGTTTTATATAATAATTCTTTAATGGATATCATGTAGAATCAATCGCATCACATCGTGGAGATGGTAGGCCATACTGACACATGAGCGACGATATCATTCAAATAATTGTGAAATTGCTATGGAAGATAATCTTATATATTTGGTTTCAATTCAATATAATTTATTATAATAATTTATAGGTTTTCTTTTAATAATTATAGTCATCCTAGTAAGGTGGTGGTTAAAAATAGATTATACGATGTCGTGGAGAGGGTAAGTTGTACGTATGCACTTGTGGTGATTTTATTTTTCAAAGGATGGATAAAGGGGTAATATGGTTTTTCCATAATAATAATGACATCTAAATAAATAATTAATACTTGATTTATTACTTTAGAATGGTAAAAAACGTAAAGAGAAAGTGGAGGTAGAAATATGTTTGAATGAATTAGTATAGAAGATTATATCTTCTTCAACGAGCTCCCTCTAGATCAACACTTAAAGCACTATAGTTGTTTTTTGGGGAAGGCCAGATCATCTATACTATGACTTGGGATTAATAGAATGTAAATTATCAGGGAGTGGATTATCTAAAAGGCTAAGTGTGATGTTAATAAGTGATAGGGTATGTTCTTTTTTATAATCATGGTGAGAGGCACTTTTTGAAATCTCCGAAAAAAATTATTTTTAATAAAATGGAACAATATTTAAAAAAACTCTAAGTTAGAATTGTTTTGAAGATGTGATAATATAAGATTATATTATAATCAACCAAAAAGTCATAGACTATTGTTTATATCAATATAAAATAAAATATTTTAATTGGAACTTATATATTCTATTTAATTTAAACTAAAGTAGTAAATATATTAAAATTAAAAGGGTTCAATATTTACTTATTTGATGTCAATTTGACCCAAAATGAATAATTTTTATGATTTAAAATTGTATCATAATTATTTTTCATTTTTATATTTTTATTATTAATTTTAAAAAATTTAATAAAACATTATTTTGGTAAACAATCAATAGTGTCAATTTTGACACTATTCATTTCATTTATTTTTAATATTATTAACATAAGAAGTTAACCTTCAAAAAAAATGTTTTATTATATTAAAAAGACATTAAGTTAATAAATAATTTAATTTGTTTATATTAGTTATTACAAATTATATTTATTTTATCTTTTTTAATACCATTTATTTGTTATCTCAATAAATAAAAAAAATTACTACATCAATTTTGTGTAACTTTTTAAATATACATACTTGATACATTAAAATTTAAAATAAAATAAAATAAATAAGATAAATCCTATTTATTTAAGATGAATAATTATAGTTGAAAATATCTTCTGTAAAGTCATACATTAAAAATATTATATTTATTATAACATGAATTTGACAACATTTTCATCACTTTAAATAAAATATTTTGAGGTTCATAATCATTTACATATAGCTCAAAATGGTAAAGAACGTCACACTGGGATTATTATGGTCTATATATAATTATCCAAAAATATTTGGTCAAGTGTTTTGTTCTTTTAATGGTTAATATCATTTCAATAAAAATTATTTTATTGATTTTCCATCAATAAAATAAATTGGAATCATCGATGTATAAGATTTTGTGGAAATTATTTATTTTCTAAAAATTATAATTTAATTACCATGATAACGAAAACAATTTTAGATTTCAAATGTGTAATTATAGTGTAATTAATATTATATATAACATTATATAAAAAATGAAATAATTAATAATATTTGAGTAAGATATATTTAACTTTACGTTAAATAAAAAAATTAAATATCATATTCTCATCCAAGTGTCTTTCAAAGGATAGAATTTAGACAAAAGTATTATATAGATTGAAAAAACTCATCCAATGATATTTGTACAAGTGTTAGGGTAACGTAGTAATAATATATTTACCATTAATTACACAATTTACCATTTTATCGTATTAATAAGATTTCTAATGTTACTATAAATATTGGCCAAAAATAAAAGAATGATATTTAAATTTTTTGGAACTACTAATTCCAAATATGCTATCCATTATTAAAAATTGAAAACACAAAATTTGTAGTAATTAATTTATAATTATTATTTTTTGTGGAATGAGAAATGAGTTTTAAAAGTTAAAACATTGCACAAGATTAAAAATTCATTACATTTAAATTGATTGAAAATTTGATTCCAATGACCAAAATTATATTAAATAATATAAATATAATTTATTTATACATTAATTCCATTAAATTTTCTAAAAACATAAATTATTATGATGACAAATTATTTTTTCAATTAAAATATAGAATAATTTTACTCTTAATCAAATTGTGAAATTTATCTGAAAAAATATAAAAAATTCATCCAATGTAATTTTTTATAAACTGCTTCCAAAGATTGGTTTTATATAGATATATAATAATTATTAATATTTCAAAATGTTATTTTTACAAGGGTTCTCTAATAAAATGTGGTAAAATAATCATTATGAAAAATATAGGTGTTTATACATAAAATATTTTTATTCATTGCCTATGACTAACAAATCTACTGGATTAGGTAAAAAATATTTTATTAAGCATATAAAATTTATATTTCTTTTATTTCATTAATATAAAATAATAATTCTAATTTAATTAATTTATCAGTACAAAAATATAATATATTTCAACTATATTTCATTAAATTATATTTTTTTATAAATAATTTGTAGCCAATGAATTCACCATACATTTTCATAAGATAGTTATATTTATTCCCGCACACATAACTACAAGGTTATAATTTTCATTTTATACTAGGGGAATATTATGTTTCATTTAATCTCATGAATTTTTGTAATGAAAGCTATTAAATAAATAAAGTAATTTAAATAAAAAATTACATAAAAACGTCTGAGTGTTACTAGAATGGACCCAACATAATAATTATGGAATAACATCGGATAAAACCTCAAAATTATGTGAATACTGTCTTATTTTATATATAACTCAACAAATAATTTTTTAAATTTAATTTTTGTGGAGATTTCTTCTAAATAATGATGTAATTTATTGATATATTTTTTAGAATGATTAAGATATTCTAAATCTAGAAAACAATTACATGAAATTTTTGGGAATAAATATATATAAAAATTCCAAAAAAGAATATAATTTTATGGATCTGGTAAAATACTGGTAGGAGCTACTTTTATGAAGACGTTTTCCTATAAATCGACCATTTAATATTAAAAATAATCGAAATCTTTTGGTATATTGAAACCTGAGGTAAAATATTTCTACCCTTAACTATATAATTATTTATATCCACTTTCATTAAAATTTGTCGAAGAAATAGATTGTGTGGTAGTGATATATAATTTTAACCTTGAATTGATATTGATTTTATATTTTCTCTATTATTAGTTCTATAATTCTCTGTTCATTCACATAGAACTATATTAAACCTCACATGAAGGGGTGAATCCTTTGACTTATTGAGGAAGGGGAAATTCTCCTTTAATAATTTTAGAGTCCGATGTTTAATTTTTGAGTTCCCTTTTTATATTGAATGATTTATATTTTCAATGGTTCCAAATTTTCCATGTAAACCTTATTTTGAGTATTGGATTCATTAAATTTTTTTAGCTTTGCTTAATGTTCTCTATAATCCCTCAACCTAGTGACATTTAAAATTATCGAGTAGATTTTGTTAGGTGGTGAGTATATGTAATCGAAGGAATTTGTGTGGAATAAGTGAATTGTTTCTTGATTTATATGGAGAAAAATTCCCATAATAGAAAAGCCATGATATTTTGGGATTTTTTTAGAATTTTCAGGCCCACATGAGGGGTTTCCATTATTTTTTTAAACCAAGGATGAATGATAACTCAATCGAGGAATCGTTAATTTATCATTCAATAAGAAGAGAGGGGAAATATTTTTTAGGATCATGATGACATTGAAAAAATATATACTCCCATGAACCCATAAATATATTTTTCACATTGTGTTCAATATTTTTTTCTTGGTTTATATCTTCTTAAATTCAATCTATTTTTAAAAAAATATCCATTTATTTATCTAATTTAAATTGATAATATGATTTAATGTAATAGCATGTATAGAGAAAAGATTGTTTAACCACACTAATTAATTTTTAAATTAGTAAATTATTATTTTTGTCACGTGCCATGAAAAAAGATTGTCAAAAACATGGAGATGTTTTTGTTGAGGTGGTGATGAATTTTTTTTTATATTTCAATTTTCTTTACTAGAACCTCAAACACTGACCCTTCTTAGGTAGATATTTAAATTTAAATATCCATTTAGAAAATACATAGTAAAATTAAATTTCAACCAAAATTTTTGGAAATTTATAATTAAGACTCCGAGAAACATCATGTTTTATCTCTAATATTGTTATAATATCAAAAAACTAGAACCAATCCCATAGATACCTCTCTGAATCACAATTAGCTAATAAAAAAATTAAATATCATTGAATGAGTAAAAAAATTATTTTGTTATTAAAAATAAAATGATCCAGTTTCTTTAAAAATATTTTTTCTAGGATAGGCGAGACCCAAAAAATATAATTAGGGGTTCACGTATGTCTGCTCTGCTTTTAAACCCTGAGGAGTATATGTGGAGTAGGTAAAGAAGGTGGAAATTCCATTTTTTTGGATGTAGATTCCAAAGAATTATTGTATTTCCTACAACTAGAATACACCCAAGATTGTTATTAATTAGGGATAATATTCATGAAAAAATTATTCCCCACTTCCAAATGAAAACCCATCAGAAAGGAAATATATTCCATTAGACTTTATTCTATATAAAACCTTTATAAGTACTAGGATACATATAAAAAGCTATGTGCCATCTGGAAACATCGGGAAATTGAAGAGAATCAAATTCATGTCATCTTTTATAATTCATTAATAGAAAATGATAGAAACCTTCTAGATATATTATATGGACATGCATTGATTGACAAGTCAACAGAAGGATCTTAGGGCTTTGTTGAGAATATTTCCTAGAACTCACAAAATTTTGGTTGTAGAGGCTAAAGAAGAAGATTTACTAATTAGGTAATCAATTCACATCCATCACACTTATTATTATCTAGGATTGTAGAGATAACCAGTCTGGTGCAATAGATGGCCCTGAAACAAGTGAGTGAACAAAAAACAGTTGCTATGGTAGGTTGTTTATGTTTATCACATTATCATTTAAATGAATAGTGAAAGGAAATACAAGGAATGGAATATTCTAATGTTGCCTTTCAACTACGGTAGTTCCAAAAAAATCATAGATGGATATACCCTAACCAATTCCAATATTGTTTTTTGAAATCACTGTAGTATTTCTAAGCCCCCAACCTAAACTCGATAAAGATAAACACCCATTCTAGAATAAATTCCGAAACCCACCACCATTTAAAAAAAATATTATAACCATCCATCACCCCACCAACATCCCACATTCCAAAGACCATATGAGTAAACATACAACAACACAAATTCTCTTCTAAAAATAGCTAAAATCCATGGTTTATGGCCAAGAGTATATATATTATATTATATAAAACATAGTGGAAAGTCTTATGGGAATACAAAACAATAAACTACAAAAAAAATACTTTCTCAAGTGTTACCAAATTCAAAGGATACTTTCAGCATGATAAAAATAGGAATTGTAAGTAAACTCCCACCACCCACCACAATTGAACCTAAAAAAATAAAACCTATGAATAATGAAAATGAACATGGGAATTTTAAAAATTCTTTAAAAATGTACTGTGAATAAGAAAAGAAATAGTAGGAAGATAAGAATAATCATATGATGATGATAAAATAAACAACATTTCAAATGGAACAAATGGGGAATAAATACATACCCCCTCTATTTCTATTAAGGAAAACATAATAAATGATATTATTGGATGCAGTTATTTAATAATAAATTATTTACACGTTCCAGTAAGTGGGAATAACCCCCACCCCCCCACATGATGCAGTCAATAAATTACAATGTTTTCAATATTTTTTATATTTCATTCCCCATGAAAAGTATATATCAAGGTAATTAGAGGATCAAATTGGTAATAAATGTAACATCCACTATCACACCACAGTTCCCTACCAAATGTAATGATATCGGAATGTTCTTCATTCGATACACTATTAGATCATTACATTCCTATAATGATTTTTTAGATCTATGTGATTCGATTAATGTATTTCCTAAATCAATATATTCTTCTTTATATCTTAAATACATGAATCCCACCCAATTGGGGTTCTATTTTTAAATAGATCCATAGTTTTCTTAGAATGATTTTTTAGGATGTCCCTATGAAATTGAATGATATTGTATTCCCAAATAAATTCTATTTCCAAAATATAGAATAAGATAGGATCCTATAACAATTTATAATAAATTTGGGGAGACAATTCATAAAGATAGACAAAACCATCATCATAGCATATGAAGGTTCAATCACCATGGAGTTTGGAAACAACACCAACCACATGTATCTTTTTGAATCTATAAGGCACCCATCAGATGATTTCTAACTATTTGCACTCTCCCATATAGTTTGTGTAGAAATATTTTAATAATTTTTTATGTTCAATAAATTCATATCCATTAGAAATAATTTTAACACTAATAATATCAATGGACAAGTGTATTCCAAAATTTATTGAGATTTAGATTTCATATAGGAATAAGTTGTATAATATAATTACAATGATGATTTGTTAAATGAAAAATATAATGAAATGATTTCTTATGTGTAGGAGGATTACAATTTAGAATTAATGATCCTCGATTTATTTTCATCCCTTGAGTATCCCCAAAATCCAGAATTGAAAACACTCCTGAGTGATTTCATGTACCTAAGGGAGGGATATAAATTATTATTGAATATTTCTTATGATCTATATAAAACCTAAGAAAATCCTTTTTATAAGTTTTTCTCAAATAATTTTCAATAAAAATGATTGTTCATTAGTGATAGCCTAGGAATAAACCCTATAATATGCTCACATATAATTATTCATGAGGGAGATTCCAAACCTATCAGAAAACCCCAATGGAGGATAAATCTCACCTTAAAAGAGATATTAAAGATGGATATCGAGAATATCTTGGAAGCTAGGGACCTTCATCCCATATCATATTCATAATCAGTTATCTCAATTCATGTAGATCTAACAAAACAAGCCTAACCACAATGATAAATTAAATGACTGAATTAATCTCCATTAGAATTCTGAATATATGGAGTGTGTTACAAGATTTAGGTAGTTGATTCATATCACTGGTAATGACTGTTTCTCCTTCCCCTTCATTAACCAAATGATAGAGTAATTTTCAAGGAGAACACATTATTTCATTTTGGATGAATTTTCATGTTATTTTCACGTACCAATTTCTATAGAGTATCAAGATAAGACTACCATTACTTTTCACTTATTCACATTTTCATATAAAATTACTATATTTAGATTATGTAATTATCCATTTACTTTTTAATGGTTCTTTTTATTTATTTCTTCTGATCACATTGATGATTTATTGGAATTTGTTAGATGATTTTTTTATTTGTTGAAATTATTCAGATCAATGTATAAAAAATAAAGACAAAATTTTGAAAACCATCATTGAAAATAATCTTCAATTAATTTTTGAAATGTTTCATTTCGTGGTTGATAGTGGAATTATTTATGTGAATGCCATTTCAAAAAAATGAATTGAATTGGATAATTCAAAAATTGAAGTTATAAATTCATTTCATTGCATAACTTGTTTGAAAAATTTAAGTTCATTTGTAGAATATACAAGATTCTTTATGTGGTTCATAAAAAATTTCATTAAGATCTCCCTCCCTCTAAATAGATTACATTTCATTGATGTTGATTTTTATTTCAACGGTGCATATAGGTAATCCATTGAAGAGTTAAAGATGATATTGATTACACCAATGGTGATGTAGCCATTAAATTGGGAATAAGAATTCAAAAAATATTGTGATGCTTCTAAAAAAAATTTGGAGTTTTTTTTTATTAAATTAATAGTAATCCATTAGTCATTATATATGTCTTTAGAGCCTTACAAGCATGATAATTCAGTTACAAAACCACAAAAAATGTTTTTTCAGTTCTATATTCTTTATAAATATTTAGATCATATCATACCATAAATAATGTCACATTGATATTTGTCCATACAACTTTTAGGTACTTGATGAAGATGGGTGAGTCTAGACTGAATCATGTGAGAAGAATGTCATTATATTTTCATTTAAACATAGATATCAAACATATGAATGTTGTTGGGAAGCAAGTGATAGATCACATAAGTAGATTGTCCAAAATTGTTAAAATAGTAATTCAAAAATAAGAACCACTAAATTATCACCTTCCAAGAGATCATTTGAATATTATTTAATCATAAGGGACTTGGTATGATGCAATTTCAAATTACCAGGTATCATATATGATTTCATCTCTTTAGAAATCCCATAAAATTAAGAAACATAAATTTGAATCATGTTAATACATATGGGATGATCTGTTCCCCTAGATTATTTCAAATGATCATGTGGTAAGATGATGATTACATAAAATTAAAATTGGTTTTTACTTTTAATTTTACCATATTTTAGCTTTCAGAGGAAACTTTTTTAATACCTTAGGATTTATTTATATTTTAAAATTATTTAATTCATTTTAATATTTTAAATATCACACAACTCTAAATATAGATTTTTTCTATTCAAAATCACTATGTTTGATTTTAATTAAATGAAACAACTTGTTAATATTTAATTACAATAAATACCTATATTATCATTTGGTATACGCCTGAATATTTTTGTCTTGTGTCACA
Source organism: Viscum album (assembly GCA_963277665.1). NCBI lineage: Eukaryota > Viridiplantae > Streptophyta > Magnoliopsida > Santalales > Viscaceae > Viscum > Viscum album. The sequence goes on from OY728161.1 coordinate 756,933,470, forward strand.
CACAATACTGAGTTCCTATGATATCTTGATATATGTGCAAGACCTAGTTTTAACAAAATACAACATACTATTAATAATATTATAGTTATAATCTAGTCGTTAGAATAGTGGTAATGAATAAGATTAATTAAATTTTTGAAATATTATTTTTATATGTATATAAGAAGAATTAATTGGGGACTAATTAACTACACATGAAAATAAAACCATGTTGGAAATATTAGTAAACATCACTTGGAAAACTATTTTTATGCAATAAATAATGTTTTATTAAAATAATTTATTTAAAATATTTATCTAAATGATTTTAATGAAATTTATATATTATTATTAATCTAATCTTCAATAGTAAAATTATATGTTTTTTAAGTAATATATAATAATAAAACCAAATATATGAATAAAAAGATGTATTTCTATAAAAGTTAATTTTACCACCTTGTAATGGATAAATTATTAAAATTATAATACATAACAATTTTATTGTAATTATTTTGAAAAAATAAACATCAATTTTTAAATAATGATATCAAAATTTACTATGGGTTCTTTTTTGGTATTTTTCTGAGATGTTTCAATTTTTTATAAATAGTGAAAAAATAAATATTAATTGAAAACTACCTTTTCATAAAAAAAATTCATATAGAAAAATAATATTTTAATTTGGTTTTGAACTGTAATAATATAATTTCTATATCAATTGATTTAATTTAGGTTAGTGTAATCAATTTTACATTAAAATTAGATATAAAAACATTTCCAACTTTTGAACATTTTCACTTTAAAATTTTTTTGGTTTTCCTAGTGTGTGGAATTATTTCTACGACTTATATGTATGGAATTTTTAAAATTGGATTAATGATTTTCCATTCGAATAAATTATAATTTCTAACATTTTCATCGAAGTGTATAACCAAAAAATTAGTGAAATTAATTAAAATTAATTGTAGTGATTAAGGTAAAACAAGTATACATATTTGTAAAACATTATATATTGGTGTCAAATTACATAGACCCATGTCCAAAATCCAATTTTGACCATATTTCTACAATATCCTCCCTTTTATCAAAAATGGAAAACTATTTGAGACACATGATTTTAGGAGGGCCTATAAATAGTATTAAACTTTTTATATTTACAAGAATGTCACTCCTTCATGTATGAATGGAGGGGATTTTGGAAGAGATTTTGATTGGGCAATTTGGATCCTCCCTCAACTTTCCATGTATCGTCTTAACTCAACTCCAATTATCCTAGAACCAGTGGAATTAATTTAAATATGTAAAATTAAACCCATTTGGGATATTTCTCTTACATCGTGTCTCCTAAATAATTATCCATTTTTGATCCAATGGTGTATGTGGTAAACATATGGAAATTAATTGTATTTTTGACATGTTTTGAGTTTATACATCCCCTTATGTAAAAATTCAATCACATAGTATACTATAATATAACATAATCACTTTAATTTATTATAATAACTTTTGATAATATTTTTTAACAAAAAAAGTGTTCATGTTATTATAGATTATAACTTTTTATGAATCAAAATACATAATATATTTATTAAAATTTCATACATAGAAATGGCAGAAATTAATTTTAAAATAATCTCAGATTCGGTATGAAACAGAGTGTCTTAAAATTGAAAATTTTCAAAATAAAAAATATTTGTTATATCTAATCTCATTTATTAATTGATTTCAATGACCTAAATTAGGTTTATGTATATACAAATGATCAAATTAAATATTAAAACAAAATTAAAATATAATTTATGTATAAAAATAAATTACATGAAATGTCGCATTTTAATTAAAATTCAGTTTTTTCACTGTTTATTAAAAATGAATCTTCTTATAAAAATACCAAAAATTCACCCATAGTAAATTATGATATTCTAAATTAAAAAATTAATATCATTTTTTAAAATAAAAATATAGTAATGTATAAAAAATTAGTTTAAATTTGTGTGCCATAAAAAGTGTGTAAACTAGCCTTTGAAAATGCTTCTTTTTATTAATAAAATTGGTTTTATTCTTATATATTTTATATAAAAAAATAAGATGAAACATAAATAGTTGATTTAATATGATATATAATTCATAAATATTACTTATTAATAGTTTTTTAATTAAATTGATATGGTAAAACGTGATTTATTTCCTAAAAATAGTTTTCCAACAAAAGATTTCCTATACTTCCACAAGGGTTTTATATTCATTTCTAGTTAATTGGTCCACAAAAAATTCTTCTAATACACATTTTTAAAACACATTTTTAAAATTTAATTAATCCTATTCAAAAAAACAATTCGAACGACTAGGTTAAACCTATAATTATATTTTATAATTTTTATTAATTGTATGTTCTAGTTTTGTTAAACCAGATTTTGAATATAACAAACTCTATATGAGGGCCTCAGTATAGTTTGTAAAATAATTAAAACATAGTGTAGTGTGTACCACAATTTAATATATTTATTATGTTAAATGGATGATTAAATTGGTTTTTTATATAATGAAAACCGAAAATTTTTCTTTTGTATAAAAAATATCAATATTTACTGTTTTGTGAAATAGAAAACATAAAAAAGATTAAATTTACTTAAAAAATCACAAATTATCTGGGTGTTATAGTTTCCATAAAATATAAACCTAATATTTATTGGTTCCAACATGATTCAAGAGATTAATGTTGATCATAATTTCAATGTAATAGTAACACATTTTGAGGTTTTAATTGATAGAATTTTATCAAGATTAAATATTTTTTTGGAGACAATTATAAAAATACACCACTTTGGTTTTGTAAATGTTTTAGTAAAAAATATTTGGGGAGAATATACGCAAAATTGTATTTAATAAAGGTTATGAAGATTAGGAATATATGTTCAGGTCATTTTGCTGTAATAGTTCCCCTATTATTGTCTTGATTTTAATGAATATGATCTTTATAGATAACCTTTATCAATTTGTTGTAGTATTTATAGACGACATTCTCATTAATTCAATGATCAAGGAAGAGAATTAAGATCACTTTATAATTGTACTAAATAACCTAATGAAGTTGATACTATATAAAAATTTTACAGAGTGTGAATATTAGCAACAAAAGTTCACATTTTATTTTATATATGTCAAGAATGGTTATATCGGTGGATCTATCCATGACAAAAGATATTAAAAGTTAGCCTAGAGAAACTAATACGACTTCTATTTGATTTATTCTGGGTTTGTAATGATAATATTGATTTTATGGGGATTATTTCTAATTATTATGTAATCCACTGACCATGAAAACTCTGAAGGGAGCTACATTCCTCTGGAATGATGAATGTGAGGAAACATTCAAGGAACTGAAGAGGTGATTAGTCAGTGAATCTTTTCCCACATTGCCCTAAAATGGAAAAGGGTTTTCAATATATATTAATGAATACTAAAAGTGATTGGGATGCATTATAATGTATAATAAAATATTTATAACATATGTCTCGTGGTTATTTGAAGGTACATGAAAAAAATTACCCACCAAATTATTTTTAGTTAGATATGGTAATTTTGGTGATAATGATATGGATGAATTATCTATTTAAAGAAATGTGTGACATATATGCCAATAAAAAATGATTATTGTATTTATTCAAACATAAGGATTTGGATATTTTCTGGAGAATATTTTTGGAGCATATTACATAATATTAATTCTAAATACATTAATACCAAATAAATGTGAACTATGTGATTGATGATTTGAGTCAATAGGATCATACTAACTTATGTATGATGGTGATTAAAAATGATCAAATGTTTTTGGATTAAAAAAATATAATCTTGAAATCATGTATAAATTATATAAATCTATTCTTTCTCATGTAAGTGATCACCAATATATCTATGTTAAGATTAAAGAGGTGGATAAGGATGATGTGGAGATGAAAAATGATGATATAAGTTTTTCTGTGTTCAACCTTGATTGTGATTAAATGATAAGGTTTATAAACCGTGTGTGTTCTATCTAGATCTTATTTGAAGAGAAATCAATTTGTGGAGTCTCATAGTTCGTTATTGTTTATTATTCATAAAAATGAAATGATGTAAAAGGATATGAAGAAGTACTTTTGGTGGCATGTCCTGAAGTCAAATATTGAATAGTTTGTATCTTGGTGCCTGGAATATAATCATGTTATGGTTGAGAGGGTAAATTATATGAATATGTTACAAATATTACCTATATCATAATTGATATGAGGAAACATCACCCAAAAATCATAAGGGACCAATGATATATGGGTTTTTATCAATTTCCATACAATGTTACTGTACTTTATCACTATTATAGAATATTTCTCTATAGATCAACATCATAGGTATCCACCCTATATTATATTGATTACAATTATAAGATGTGGAGGTATTACTTGCTACTAATATTTGAAATCTAGGCATGTGCATAATCTATAGTTCCCAGAGCATTAATAGTTCCTCATTCTTCATTCAATGATATAGATTATCATTATAGGGGATGTGATGGAAATGATGTATCATATTTTGAATATAATAGGTATATTTACTACACATAGTTCATTAGTTGAATAGAGTCACTAATATAGATGAAGTAATTTTAAGTTATTTATTAGGTACCAATAGAGTCTATTTAATGTCCTGTAATTGTTTCAGTTGCTTTTCTTATTACACTATCCAAATTAGTTTTTTTTATTAATACCAGATCTTCTAAAACATTCATTTCTACAAATATTGTTGATATTATTTAACCCACAAATAATCTTATATCAAATTACATGGAATTGTTTAATCCTCTTAGGAGGATAAAAGATCAACGTTTTATATTTTCATATGACATTATCTCTATAAAAAGACTGAGATGGAATGAGATTTCCTTTATTTGGAAATGAAACTTTATTGCATGAACATATGGATGGATTAGATACCAACCTTCCAGAACCATGTAAATTTTTATCATAAGTGGGTTACATTTACATATCATGATGGAAGCATTTAATTTTTTTTATGGAGAATGGGATATGTGGTCTCAGGGAGATGGAGCTCCACATTTGGAACTTGGTAGAATTGCTTTCCTTTAATTTGAGGATAGTAAGGATGTATTGGAAGTTAAATTTCATCTAATAGTGTGTAAAACTATGGATGTATTCCTAGAATATTTTTTTAGCCTCTAGAATAGGATATGGATTTCATCATCAATTAGGGGCTGGGGACAAAACCGATATAGCGTCCCTCATAATGTATGGACCCACTAAGCTGTGAAAGTCAAATATATGGCTGGGAGATTTTGAGATCTAAAGGGTTCATTCACTAGAGAGCATCTATTTAGTCCTCTATATTTTTTCCAAAAAAGGATGATGGATATCTCTTTTATGTATCTATTATCAGATGATTCACAAAGTCACCAACAAGAATAACTAGCACATTCCCTATATTTGTGGTCTCTTTCATTAGATTAAGGTGGAAATATTGTTCTAATGTATCGACCTTAGATTAGGTTATCATCAAGTCAGGGATATATATGAAGGTGTTCCGAAAACTATCTTTCTTATTATGTATGGTCATTTTGATTGTTTGGTAATGTCTTTTGGATTGATTAATTCTCCTATTACCTTCATTATTTTGAATATTCGAGTGTTACATAGGTACCTACAATATTTTTGTGGTGTTTTTGGGTGACATTCATGTCTATTCATGATTTGAAAAGGTCATTGGAAATATTTATGATTTATTATAGGAATACTATGAGATCACATTCTCTATGATATGTCATTGATCTAGAGTTTCATGATTTTGGAAGTTGTGTTTCTCAGGCATGCGATCTCGAAGTGATGAGATTTACATGATATATAAAAGGTCTTGGTTGTGAATTAATTAGAGGAGTTGAGATATTTAATTGTAATCAGAAATTTTCTTGGATTGGTATGGTATTATATGGAATTTAACATGGACTTATATTGAGTCTCCTACATAATAAATACTCCCACCTGGAAAAGGGTGGTGTTCTTTTAGAGCCCTTAATTCAAGAAATCATTTTAGGAGATCGTTTGGAGATTGACCACTACCCCTGTCTAAATTTTAGTTGAGGCTGGTCGGGGTTATGAGGTCTAATGTGATGCATTATATATCAATCTAGGATACATTATTATGCAAGGTGATCATGTGGGTTCACATAGATCTTACCAAATAGAAACAGCAAAGAATAATTACACATACAATCATCATGAGCTACTAGAGGTGATGCATTCCCATAAATATGATCATTACTATCTATCCAAGGAGAAATTTAACATATTTTTAGTAAATAAATTTAATAAAAAATTTATCCTAGATGGAACTAAACATGAGACTATGATAATAGAGGGATTGCCTTTATGGGATTGAATTTGTTATAATCTACACCATAGGAAATTTAAACATAGTAGTCATTGATTTTATTAGGATACTGACAAGCCTGGCATAGATGGAGTCCATTGAAAAGTGTAATCTATTTAAGGTTTTTTTTTCAGAAGCACTTAGATTCCAACGAATAGGGTAGTTATCTCTTATTGGATGGTGCATAGTTAATGTATTATCTACTCAATTTGATTTAGGGTGAGTAGTTGAAGATGAGTTATTCCATAATTTTACCAAGTTTCACTGGGGAAAATCCCACATATACTAGAACCTATATAACAACAGTTTGAAGTAATTGTTGGTTTATGTAACGTATTATAACTGTCAAATTAAATCGTTTGTATAAGGTAAATATGGTGAATTTTACCAATGGATTTGATAAAACTGTTGGAGATGGGGGTTAATTTTATGAGTTTTTATAATGGTTTTATGAAACTATTAAAAATGGATAGGATTCCAAAAATATTCTATTGGATTATTCAAACTGTTTCAGTTGAAAATATTTCCTTACAGTTTTTAGAACCCATTGGGAAAAAACACAAAATAATCGTCAAACAGATCTCTCAACTAACCTGTGAATAGATCTCTCCACACACTATCGAACAGATCACTTCTCCATTGAACTCTACTTCCCAATCACGAACCTGTGATCTCACTTCCTCGATTGAATAGAATATCTACTCCACCAACAGATCTCTCAACAAAATGAGATCTCCTACTCCAATGAGATATCGCCTCCCACCCCACCTTCCAAGAAAGAAACCTACGTGGTAAGCTCACTTCCTCCGTCATGATCACACATTATCTGAAATTGATCTCTCCATGTTTCCATCTCTAATTCATGTGTAAATCATTTGTATGATACCATGAATCATATATATCTCAATCTGTTCTATAATTCAAACATGTAGATTCATTGTGTTCTTTTCAAAATTGGTGAATTCATCTTATTTTCCACTTAGATATTATTATAATGGACTTGGGGTGGCGTATTTATTAATATTCACAAGGGATTATAGTGTTTTATATTTATCAAAATTATATGTTTATGGATTAATATTATTTTCATTGAGGTGGTCCATTTGAAAAATAACTCTAAGGTCTTCATTGGTATTATAGTATTTGTAGCATGTATGATAGTGTCATTATGTCTCCTGTCTGACCTCTTCTAATTAGAATTCATGTAAATTTCCTAAATCCTCACTTTTAGACCTTCCACATATCTAGTTGGGACCATTGGTGATGAAGACCATGATCCTTTTTCCACCAAACTGGTGTTCTTTTCTGTAAACATGGGTCAGAGTGTGGACATTATGATTATAGTTCTTTATACCTAGAATGAGAAATTGATTTAAGGAATGAGTAGAATTGTGAATTGAATTTTTTCTTCTCATGAAATGTGAAATTGAATTTTGAATTATATGTATGTTAATTTTAATTATAAAAATTGAAAATTTAATTAATAATATATAATGTAACTATATTATTGGAATGAAATTGGAAAATACACAATGTTATATTGAAAATAACTGGTATTTAAAAAAATGGAATATGAGGAATGAGAATTGGTAATTTTAATAACTTTAAAAATTTGTCATATATCAAAATATTTTTCAAGATTTGTTGTTTTGTTATGGTTTTTCCCTAGTCCGTTCTTGATGCATGGTTATATAATACCTGGAATGGTTACTCCACACTTAGAATTATTTATTCTCTTTGGGAATGAAATATTTTCTATAATGAGAATTAATAAAAAGTCCATTAACTAATATATGAGGAGAGATATCCCTAGAACTGGTAATTTTTGTTTGGTTAGTTGTCTATGGAATGATTAATGTACCTTTTCATGGTTCCATTTCAGGTAAATCGTCCTGGATAATGGTAGGCATGAGTAGACATATATAGAACTCCATTGAATCATGTTTGGATTAACCAGGGTGTCAACCAAGAGGTCAAGTGTTGGAAGATTAATTGGATGTTCAAAATTAAATTAATGAATTAATGAAAGTCAATATCATACTATTACATGGAAAAAAAAGTCATACTAGATTTTTTTAGACACCATTGATGGTGTCATACTATGTTTTACTCCAACCTATTTAGGATTTCCTTTAGAATCGAAGAAGATATCTTGGATACATGTCATCACAAGGGTATGAGGCCCTATGATTGATTGGTTACTTAGTTAATGGGATAAGAGAATGGATATGGGACCAGTTATAGTGTTTGAGTCCAGTTTTGTGAGAATTTATTTGGATTTGTTCATTAGGTTATTTACTCCTATGACGGAGTATTTATATTATAGTTTGTCTACAATATGGAATGATATTATTTATCTGGTTATTATTATTTTGGTAGTTCCCAATTTATATATATGAATATATTTATATATGTAAATAATGATTTTTTCATACTTTTTTTTATTTTGTATGAATCTTTATATTGTCCCACTATATATATTAACCCTTAATCACTGTTTTTATTCTTATGGAATATGGGGAGGTTTTCTTGAATTCTTTTGATGACCAATCTCTGTCACATGTGGTAGATTCAAGTGGAGTTGGTAACAATGTTTCTTCATTTTTAGTTGTTTCTAGTGCATTAGTAGTTTACGGATTTGTTGATAAGAGAATAGGATGCATTGGGGATTTGTAATAAGCTCATGCATAAGATTAACTAACCCATGAGAATGGTAAAAAAAAGTTTCTTGGGAGGTGATTATTTTTCATGACTTATTTATTTTATAGTTTTGATGTTATTTCACCTTTGGTGATGAACATGTTGGGTGATGTTACTAATATATTTGATTATAATCATGGTTAGATATGTAATGGATAATATTTAATACCTCATAGTGATAATGGAGGAGATTATGCTATCATGCACTTATCATTCTAGGAATTCGTTAATTGCCTTTGAAATTATATAACATGATTGATAAAAACAAGAATAAAAGATTTTCTACTATAATATGATAAATTACCTTTCTCATCAATGAGTTGATGAAACCATGTATCTATGGTTTTCTGTTTTTTACTTTTCCTTTAGATTTTGATATTTTTATAATCCTGATGATTTGATGAGTGTTATGAACCATGTAGAAAAAATGTTTCTACATTATCTATTTTTTCAGTTTGATAATAGTAAAAATCACACACATCATATAATGTTGATAGATCTTCCTACAAAAATGGGGAATCATATGGTTGGTTAGCTCTTCGATAGTATTTCATGAGTGTTGTGATCAATGAAGCTATTGAGAAATCACAATTTACCTTCGATGTATAATACATAGAAATATTTTTAGAAACATTACCCACCCATAGTTAATGGGGATGGAGGCCCTCGGGTAGCAAATCTCTAGATTGAGTCTCTCATGGAAATATTTAGTCACCGGTAGATAACATTGGAGACGATGGTGAAGCCTGCTACATTTATTTTACAAGGGCCATCTAAGTGCTTGAGGGACATTATAATGCTTGATGGACAATAAGAAGAGCTAACAAATAAAGGATTCAAGGGGAAATATGTGAGTCAATTTTATCTAGATATTTAGAATTATATAATGGATTGAGACATCACAAAATTTATATAGAGGATAAAGTATTTAATGGACCCTGACGGTTACTTCACACAGATGATTTATTTCCCCCTACAATGGAAGGAGATGATATAGATTGTGAGGCATTTTTTAAGAATGGGATTCAGTACGATCTCATTTCATAGGTTAATTCCCTTTTTCTGAGATTTTTTTGATGAATCATGATCACATCACTAATTATAACCCAATGGAGGCTCCAAGTAAAATGAAATATGATAAAGTATGTTGATCTAGGAGTACCACCTTTGTTTTGAATAAACATTGATATTAATATTTCTAGCAGGATGAAGTGGCTTGATTAACTTGTGACGTAGGCCACATGTATCTAGATTCCATTCTGATTAATTTTATTAAGAATTTTATTGTTTAACAAAATCTATTTCTGTGTCCTTTTACTAGAGTGATGTAACGATCATTTTATAGGATGTGAGATATATTGAAGTTATAAAGGATAACATAACAGCTTATCACTGGATGTGGATCTTGGTAGGAACCAGCTACTAAGAGATTATCTCCTACCCCTATGTGGATAGGATTGTGTGGTTCTATCTGTCACTTGGGTTGGGGTAGGGGACACGGAACCCCAACATCGGAGTAGTGGTATCACAATAATGGAGAACCATATGGTAGTAAATATAGAGATGAGGGAAGAGGTTAATGCAATATCTACATTGTGTACTATACTCAAACCAATCTATTTATTGAACTGTCTTCGTTCATATGTACAATTCGTGTGTCAGCCTTCATTCCTATAATTTGATTAATAATATTGGTTTTATTCATTTTCTTTTTAAATATTTTTAAAATCCATTGGTTATGTTATGTAAACCATAGATGTGGTTATGTAAATTGAAGTATCGTTAGGGGTGCAACTCAACTCTCATTATCTTATTTGTGTAGTGATTGAATACTTTTATTCTTGCAGTTTAGTGGTCCAAGGATGATGGTTTGGAACACCAATAGTCTTATATAATGGAAAAAATACCATTGAATTCATATGTGATATATATTCCTCTACCTATAGTCAGTTACATAAGGGGGTAAACAAAGGAATTCTGACCCTGAGAATATATAATGTACTCAATACCATTAAATTATAATTTATGGACCCAATAACATTTTTCATTTTGTTAAAAATGTTTTTTGTGGAAAAATTATAATCCTTGTTTCATTGAATGTGTATACAAGTGAATCTTAGTGATTATAAAATTATAATCTTGGTTTAGTGGGATATTACCATATATTCAGTTTCTAACATTATCCTAAATTACATTATAGTTTCAGTTTAAATAAAAAAATCTCAATAATGTGAGAATTATTCATAAATGCGATTTTCCACCATAGCTCTATCATTATCCACATTACTTATGGTGTCCCCCAAGTATATTACATTTCTTACTATATCCTAGGGGAATCATTACTCAATACCTTATTTTTAGGGTATTATGTTTACTTTTAAAAATAATCCCTAGAAGTGTAATTAATCCATTGGTTACTTTTCAAATGAATAAATTTCTATTTTTCAAATTGAAACATATTTTACATAAGGTGAATTCAATGATGGATTCATGAATTCAGACGTAATCATACTGAATCAATTAGAACTGAAATGAATGAAATTGTCTATTCTAATATAAAAAAATGACAAGAAAATATATCTAAAGAAAATGTACCAAAAAAACTTGTATCAAAAAAACAATCTATGCTAAAACTCAATATAAAATTATTATATACCATTAATGGGAAGAGTACCTATTAATTTAAAGTAATTTACAATTTTATTGAGTCATTTTGAAACATGGATTGATTTCCCCCTCGCTTACAGGAACATGATTTGACCCATGGGGCGTTGTGGATATTTTGTATTGGGCGGTGACATGTATAGTCATAAGTGATAGGTATGTTGTTTTTTAGTATTTACTTTATTATATTTGAAACATCGTCCACTTAGGCCTTTTACCACTATCTATGGACAGAGGGTAGTAATATTCTACCAAGTGGTCCAGAAGGTAATTGGAGGCGCAACATGGTTTTCTTAACAATGGATGAAGATTGGGGTAGTGGAGAGATTCCTCAATGTGTTTAATTTTTTATTTTATTTATTTTATTTTTATTCTATTTATTTTATTTTCATTTGGAGGGGACATCCAATGTACATATAAGTCATGCCAAAATTTTAATTATTTTTCTATTATGTTTTTATTATATTTTTTTGGAAAAATTATTCCCAAGCGGTGTTTCTTTGATTCCCAAAAACCTTCTCTAGCTCATGGGATCCTTAATAAGAGATATTAGCCTCCACGTTGTCTTATTACCTTGATATAAAATTAGCTATTTTCTAAAATTTCATTATATTCATTCTTTATCATTACCCTAGAGAAATTTCAAAAGCCCTTCTATTCCATCTTCATTTATTCGATTGAATCTAGAAAAACAGAATGGCTCAAGATATAACCTATATACGTATTTAATAGTATTACATCAACGATTTTAATACCACATAGATAAATAGAATAGAACATATTACAAAACCACAATAGATAGCTTTTAATATACATAGAAAAACCTAGTATTGTTGCTTTATCCTGAGGGAAGATCATTCTAGAATCATAGTAAACTACCAAAATAGGGAAACCCAATACTATTTTGACCATAATATAATTTTGAGTATTGGTAAAATAATCACTAGATGGATTAATAATTAATCTTAGATACTAATTCCTGGTGAAATACATGACGTTAATCAGTGGAAGACAGATCTTCCATTCAAAGCATTCCTCACAAATCAGTACCTAGAATTGGAATGCATTTACACCCCAAACACCATATATATTTGTAATCATTTTGATTTTAGTCATCCCAAAGCCTTCCTTCCAGGACATGTGAACAAGAAAGATAGGCATGATCCAAAAATAGGAAAAACAAAATCACAACACATATAAGAATATGTGTCTATGACCCCACTACTTTCAGAACCGTCACATTCAAAATTCTACCACCAAGAATCAATAATTATTGAGATGTATGTTACTTTGAACTATAGAAATATAATTAAAAATTACATCTATCCATAGTTTTTAGCAATTAGATATTTTAGCATTAATAAATATATCATATTGACATTGAAATCATCACTCAGTGATGTTGAAGCATGTTATTTCTTTTTCCTCCACCACATTTCATCATGGTTATTATCATGATATCTCTATTTTTTAATACACCATATGATAATTTGAAAAGACACATTCCTGTAACATGAAGGGGGGTTTGGAATCATTTAATTGGGGTGGGGTGTGGTGGAGTGTGGGATGGGGGAGACTACAGTGGTGTGGCGGTGTGGGTTCCATTGATGGGGGGATGAGGGGCAGCATTGTAGTCGGGGGTATGCTATGGATTAGGGGAATGGGCATGTAGTTGAGTGGGGGTGGTGGAAGGTGCAGTGGAGTGAGAGCTGTATGGGGGGATTTGGGGGTTGGGGGGATGCAATTGAGTGGGGTTTGCTGGGCGGTATTGGAGTGGGGGATTGGGGTACTATGGGGAAGTCAGGTAGTCTGTTGATTGGGGGATGGGAGTCTGTGGAGTTTGGGGTGGGGGTTTAAGTGGTGTGGGGGATGGGGATGGGGTTTGTGGAGTGGGTTGGGGGAGGTGTAGTGGAGTTGGGGAAGGGGGGCTGCAGTGAGGGGATGGAGTGGAAACCATCATCTACTTTCTAAAGATACTTCCTTCACACATTCCATCCCTAAAATTTTTATACACAACCATGGAACGATGTGAAATTTCCTTCCACAATCCTTGAATGCTGTATAAAAACATACTCCATCTATATCCAAGGAAAATTAAGTCTTCTTTAATCTTAGTATGCACCACACACCCCTTAACTCTAACAAATTTCTTTTTCCCATCTTCACGGATATTTCACCTTTTTCTATAATTTTTTCAGCAAGATGATCTATAAAAGGATTCATTCCATATATTTTCAATGTGTAGAACTTCATACATCCCCTAATAGATGTTATGTAAAATGAAGATCGAGATTTAATAGTTATGACTCAAGAAAATTAGAGATACACAACAACGCACCCCTTTCATCTCCTAGTATAAGATTAATAAATCCACATTCGAAGGTGTATCTTCCATTATTCAATCTCCAATAAATAAAATCCTTTTCTAGCTATCATTTCTTCCAATAATCCCAACACATGAGACCATCTTCCTCTGAGCTACTCCCACTCCAACAAGTTATAATTTCCCTTTTCTCTAACATTTCTCTATTTTTGAACTCTCCCCTTACTTCCAAACTATATTCTTTACCACAACATGACTCCATTCAATGATGTTCTTTATTATATATCAGGTCTTTATAGTTTGTAATGACTTGGTTAATTTTTATACGTGAATTAATCACTACAGTTCCATCATGTCCCACAATTTTAAACGGTTCGGACTCAAATTCCTACTCCTTTCCATGATTACATTATCACCACTATTATGTATTATCCATTATAATCATAAGTTGTTACACTAAGGACCTCTTAATCCTATAGGAAAAGAGACCCACTATGCATCTACACTACAGTTCAATAAACGAATGCATCTTCCCATTAACCAATAAAAAGTTATTATTAATATATATGTATATCTCCTTAATCTCCATGATTCTTATGAAATACATGATTTAGATATCTATACATGAACTCCCTGGATAAATTGGTCTACTCCTGAACACAATATTTAATATCTTTAGTAGCTAATAGTTATGAATAGATCTACTTGTCTCAAATAATCACATCATTTATTCAATTATCATGGTCTCTCGACTCCTTAAACAGTAACGAATATAGATATCCACTTTATTGAATGGATATTTACTTCAATAGTTTTTGTAAAGTTGGAAATTTTCATTAATTTTGATTTTGAGTTATTAGCATTTTCATTATGGTTTGGTTATGATGGATAATGGTTTACTGAGTGTGTTTTCATTGTCAAGGGGTATTTTGAAATTGAAAATTTTAAATTGGAAGTATTATAATACATTTATTCTTATAGAAAACATGGTAATTATTTAATATGATAATTTTGTTTGGGAAAGTGTCTAAAAAATTTTGGATTTAAAATGATATCCAATTTTTGTAAATTTTTTCTATTCCATTATAAAAAGAGATAGTGTTAATTAATTTCAAGGCTTTATAGTGATATTAATAAATAATAAATATAATATTTTAACAAATTAAATTGGAATGTACCTTCAAAATAGATTCATTTGAACTATTTGAATATTTGAAATTTTTTACTGAAATCAATAATTGTGTTTAAATGGGTTCATAGAAAATTAATGTTTCTCATTATTAGACGATGACTTCAAAACCTTGTGGGTGAAAATTATGTTTTAATAAATGAATGTTCTTTTTGAAATATGTTTTTATAGAACCATGTTGGGTTGAATAGTAAAATTGGGATGACCTATTCAACAAATTAAAAGTCTATATTTTTAGATTTTTATGAAATTATAACCTATTGGATTTTATTTATTTTAACAATGTATTGAGATTAAATATTGATCTATTTTATGTCTCATGGCTCTGGAGTCTTGATGTCTATTTTTATGGTGTTTATGTTTCTTGTTTTATAGTATATCCCCATTTGGATTAAATGGATTCTTTGGTTGATCAAGATCTTCATGGGATGTGTGTTTTGTTTGCTTCAGTCTCAGAGCTTGTTGTTCTTACTCTCTTTTGCCTATGTGTGAATTATTTATGAGAGTTCAAAAATGTGAATCCTAATCATTTATTTATATTACAAGATTAATAGGATGAATTTGTATTGGTACTGAAGTTTGAGTATATTATTATCCAGCTTTAGATTTAAGAGTCTCTTAATGTTATTTTTATAACCATCCAACTAGAGGGTACGAGTTATATGTGGTGGAATTATATTATTGATACTAGTCTAGATAAAGACTATTGTTTGAAATGATTCAAGCATAGATAATTTAGAAATATTTCATAATGAAGTGAATGTAATCATGGATATATAATTTTATAGGCTACAGTAATTAGATGAAATAGTGTTTGAGTACATATATTATTTTATCCTTTTCGTTCCATAAATTCTTAATATAGTCCTAGAATATTCCTTAATGGTTTGGTGGTATGAATATTGTCTTTGACCAAACTTGTCACTACCTCTTTCTTTCTTTAGACTCATCTTCTATATAGTGGTTGAGAGATAAGATATCAATGTTAATGCAAGATTTTTTGGATCACTAGAGGTATTTGATGTTTCATCTATTCTAGTTCTCATTATTCCTGGGTGTCGTGGAGGAATCTTTAGTATGGGAAAAAGGATATTCTATGTCAGACACTATAATATGTGTTTAAAAACTATTTTTTTCTCACCGGTTTCTTTTAGGATAAAATACTGGGTTTTATATCAGTTCCAAAAAGTGGGACTTTAGAAACAATCTTGTTAGGATCAAAAGAGGTTTTTCGTGTTAGACTGCTACAAGGAGTCTAAAAATGTGAATATATTGGGTACATAAATCAATTTAGAGTACTTGATAGATTCTTTTGGATAATTAATACATTTAGGTGATTCATATTTTATTTATATTGGTTAATATCATAAATAACAATAATTAAATTTTCATTGTACAACGAAAACACGAATGTTGTTGTGTACTGGCTGGATGCCTGGAGTTTACTGGCTGCAGCAGAAAGAATGATTGGCATTGGTTGTCCAACTGTGTGTATTCCAATGGTTCAACTGAACCATTAGTATGAGTGGAACCATTGGTATTTAGTAATCAAGTTCTGTATACCAACAGTATAATTGAACTGTTGGAATTAAGGTATACCAATAGTTCAAAGAACTATTACTATTAAATAAATAAGCATTGTATATCAATGGTTCAACTAAACTGTTAGTATTTAATAGTATCTATGCATGCACACTAGTTTAAAACATTTCAGATAAAGGTATACAAACAGTCGAATACCATTGGTATAAATCTATCCCAACAGTTTCCAACCATTATCATAGGGATTAGCCAATGGTTCTAGTTGAACATTTGGTATATATCAATTTTAGGATTACTATACCAACGAGTCAACCTAAACTGTTGGTATAGGGCTATTGCCATGCCCAACACCCCAACTATTTTGGGCCCTATCGCAACAGATTACAACTATGGGTAAAATATTGTTTTAACCTAGTGTTTATAAAAGGTGGAGAGGATCCTAGAAGATGGTTGTTGCCTTCAAGAGTTGTTCTCTACTTAAAACCTCATGCAGTCATGTCATCTTCTCTGATGAAGGTGGAGATTTAGGATTGCCACACTACAATGGAAATTGTGCTTCCTGGAGGGTTTTTTTTATGAATTTAGCGGCATTATAAACCCCCTTTAAATGTTGTGTGGCTCATTCTATAAGTTCCATGTATTTTCATGTCAGCAAACATTTCACAGTGGTTCTTAAACTGTCACTAGGTATCTTGTTGTAGTTTTTAATCTTTTAATTTTTTTAAAAAAATTTATGCCCTAATTAATTGATATATTATTTGTAATTTATATATTTTTATTAGGTAATTAATTTATTAAATTTTTGTTATTAGCATTTATTAACTTTTATTATCATTTGTTATTATTTTTAAATTTTTTATTATTATTTATTTTTTTATCCTACCATGAATTCATATTTCATGCCTCCAATGCATACATCTCGCATATATATATTCACTATGAGAGTTTAAAAATATTACCTTTTGGTTATTCTGGAATGAAATTACCACTCCAACAAACTCATCTTGTTCTTAGTAAACAGTAAGTAATAAACATATATACATACGGATAAAAGCAATTAATGAAATTAAAGAGAAATAAATATTGATTATATAATGAATTTATAATAAGTAATTAATAATGTAATAATAAATTGATAAATAATATACAATAGATAAATAATAAATAGACTATAAATAAATAAAAACGTGTAACAAGTCAATACTATATAAATAATCAATACAGAAATAATAAATATAAATTAAATGTAAAAAAAATTGAAACCAAATAAAAAATAAATAACCAATAAATAAATAAAAGAAATAAATAATAATTAATAAAATATTATGATTATCAAAAAAATAAATAATAAACAATAAACAATAAATTAATAATTAATAATTAATAATTAATAATTAATAATTAATAATTAATAATTAATAAACAATAATTAAATATTAAAATAATAAATATTAAATGAATAAAAAATATGTGATAAATTATAATAAAATCTTAAATATATAACATATAATCAGTAAATAGTCAATAAATAATAATAGTAAATAAATAAATAATAATAAATAATAAGTAGTTAATATTTAGTAATAAAAAATAAATATTCTATATTCTATATTCTATATTATATAATATATATTTAATGTTAAATAATAAAGAAATAAAAACTACTTATAATAAATAATAAATAATATTAAATTACAACTAAATAATAATAAATATTAAATAATATATAATATATAAATAATTATAAATAAGAATTTATTATAATAAATAAAATTTAAAAAAAGAAATCATAATTATCTAAAAGATAAATATTAATTAATTATTTAAGAAAAAATTAATAATTAAATGATAATAATTAATAATTTATATATATATATAATAAATGACAATATGTATATAAACAATGAAAAATAAGTAAATAGTAAGTATGTATTATATTAATATGAATAAAATAATAATCCAATAAATTAATATTAAATAATCAATAAATAATAAAAATGAATAAATAATAAATAATAATAAATGTTAATAAATGTTAATAACTAAAAAATAAACAAATTCAAAATAAATATTAAATAATATTTAACTAATATTTAACTAATAAAATATTAATAAATAAATTCTGAACTAATAAATAATAAATAAATAATCACTATATAATAAATAGGCTGCTAATTAATAAAAATAGTACAAAAATAAATAATTAAAAATAAATATATAATTAATTAACAAATAATAAATTAGTGATGAAAAATAATAATTTAAGCACCAAATAAAATCAATACAAAATGGATATGTAATAAATAAATTATAAATTAATATAATAAAAAAATAAATAAGTAGCAAATAAAAATAGATAAATAAATTATAAAAAATTTTCAAATAGATAAATAAATCATAAATAAATCATAAATTAAATATAAATAAATAATAAATAATAAAAAAAAATTATAATATATATAATGTAATAATATATAATAAATTGAAAAAATTATTGACTATTAATTAAACAGTAATTATTTAATTAGTAATAAATAATAAATAAACATATAATTTATATGTAATAAACAAATAACTAATAAATAAATTAGTAATAAATAATTATTTAAAAATAATAGTAAAATATTATTAAATAATATATACTATATATTATATAATGTATAATGTATAATAAATGTATATAAGTATTTAAAAATTAAATATACTTATAATGAAATTTATATATATATATACCCACAAATTTATGTTAAAAAAATATATAAACACACACACACCCATATAATATATAAATATATATATACATTTATATGTATAAATATTTTCAAATGTATATAAATATAAAAAATATTCAGAAATACATATAAATATACATGAATAGATAAAATTATATATTATTTTAAATAAATAATGATAAATATAATTTAATTATAAATAAATATATAAAAATGATTAGATTTACATAAAAATATATATGCATTTAAATTTAACAGATAATCAATCAACGAAAATGGGACAACCACAGTTACAACAAACCCATAAAATCTGTAATAATATAAATAAATGTAATAAAATCATTTATGACCTCAAATGAAAATAAAGACACAATTAAATGAATATGGAAAATCATAGAATGTTAAAAAAAATTCCGAACAAAAAACACTATTTTTTAGGCCTTTGGGCCTATTTTAACCTTGAAAAAACAGTTACTGGTCCTCCTAGTTATAACATCATAAATATTCATTATCATTTTGATTTAATATGTTGCTGACCGCAAATAGACACTTGAATCAAATGTTATAATTTTTTGAAGTTGAAGTTTGATTTTGAACTTTTATTAAAACAAATAAATTTATTCTCTTAGTTTTTACCAATTTATTATCAAATTTGTTGTATTTCATTTCATAAGATTCAATTTTCCAATATATGAAGCTAAGATGGATATCATAATGTAAAGTTATAGTATTTTGATGGTTAATTCTAAATTTTATCTTATATAATAAAATATTTAGGTTTCGAATAACTGTGAAATATTAAAAATATATCATTAATAACTATAACGTTGTAATTAATTAAAATTTTATATAATACTAAATAAATTAATATAAATAATAAATCATAATTTTTAACAATAAGTCATAATTTTGTATAATAAATCGTAATTAAATATTTTCTATTTTTTCTGGGTAATTTAATACAGGTTTTTGTAAACCACCCATTAAAATATTTGTTTTTTGAAAAACAAATTATAAATTGGTAGCTTAGTTTTTAAACCCCCTAAATATAAAAAAATATAAAAATTAAAATGCATATAGTGGTGGATTTAAAAACCGTCAATAAAAAACGGACAAGAAATTTACTTTCCCTGTAATATTTAGTTGAGGTTTTGAAATCCACCACTGAAAACCCCCTGGGAAATCCTTTTTCTCTTGTAGTTCATTCATTTTCAGTGGGCTATCCATTATATATCCAAAAATATGTTTTATGATGTGTGATGCTAATTCTCATAGAATGTAATGAGACAAGATAGACGAGAATTTGTATCATTGAGATACACATTCTAGAAAGTCAACGCTAAGAACCAATGACCCTCAGGCTGCCTAGATATGAAACTCATTCTCACCTGGAAGTGGGACTAGATGAACATGGATTTCATCATTGGGTTACCCAATACACCCTGGAGGAGGAATACAGTATTGGTGGTTATTGAATATTTAAACAAGTGTTCCAACTTAATATGGATTGAGTATTCAACCATAGTGGAGAGATTATGGATGTTGTATTTTATGGATATTGTAAGGATTCATAGTGTTATATATTCTATTTTTTAGAAAGGATAATTATATTACCTCTCAATTTTGGGAAGTACTCTATAAATATAGTGGGAGAATAAGATTCATGAAGATATAACACGTGGTTATATCTCATTCTTTAGAGAATAATGGGATAATAATATATGTTTGTAAGAAATTTTATATTATGATTGTAAAAAATTCTTGATTAGGATGGATCTTTTTTAAGAATTTTATGGTTGACCATGTCTGTCTCTTGTGTACTTGATAGAAGTGGGTGGGCCATACTTTTGGGGATAGAGAATTTTTAATGAGATGACCAATAAAATACAAATAGCTATATAGTGGATGTTGAAAAATTATTGTCATGAAAAGTCATATGTAGGTCAACAACATCAGACTTTGGAGTGGGTCAGTAGGTATTTTTGAGAGTAACACCTCACATGGTTCATCATAATCATGGTAAAAAGGGGAATATTATGTTGAGGTATGTCACACCATTAGAAAATTGATGAGTAGATCAGAAAGGAGGAATACAATCTAGTCATTAATTATCATTTAATGTGGATTCATTATTTTTTCCACATATCATAGTCAAAAAAGTATAATCTGGATCCAACTCAGGTACTATGCTGCAAAGAGATTGATCTATAACCCAATATTATTGTGACTATGAAATCAGGTAGAATTGTGGATTCCAAGTGGAAGGTTACTTGGTAGAAATCCATATTATTAGTTCTGGTCTTGCGGCCATATGATAATGATTAGAACATGACATTTGTATAGAGGTTTGGGGTGGATGAATAGTACCCTCACTTGTTCTCTAATCATAATACATAAAGACTTTCTAAGTAAGGAATTTATTCATGGTTGGGAGAATATTCACTCACATGGTTTCCTTTTTCACATATTTCTCTATAATTATTTGTATTATCATTTTTTCATTGTAATTTTGGGAATTTTTAAGCAAAAAGGTTGTTTGGGGCCAGATAGATGGTTGTGCATGGTTAGTAGAAAATATGAACTAACCATCTACCAACCATGAATCAAGAATATTGGGTCTGTCAATGTCTCATTATGGGATGAAAATCCATGTGTCAGCCTTGAAAAACTCATGCATCCAACCTTCCCCTTTAGATAGAGGCAATGAATGGTTTTCACATAGTCTATAAGACAATGTAGACAAAATGTACATATTTCCTTATCGTTTTAAAAATATAAATATTCCAACTTAGAGACTCCAATTTTTTTCAAAAATTTACATCAAATTTTCAAGCATTTTTCATCCACAACCACAGTAATATGTCCCTCCCTTATATTATACAATTTTATTCAATTTTTGGTGGATTTCAAACAAGTATATTTAATAAAACCTTCAAAAAGTTCTTTTCATCCTCTTTTCTTGGTCACTTCTTCCAAACTTCAGAGTTTTCCTTCTCTCTTGTGGTACTACTGACCTATTATAGGTGGAATCTGAAATTTTTGTCTTTGATATTGAATTCAGTTGAATCATATTTATTTTTCTGGATATTTTCTATCTTTGTTGTGTGGTTCTCACCCAGGTGGTTATTTATTCTAAAGGAAATGTAGGTGGTTCCTCATTGTTCAATTTTTTGATGAGTAAAATATTCTTTCAATTATTCAGAAATGATTTTCAAAAAATTGTGGTGTGTGTGAAAAAGTTTTTTTCAAGGGTTTTTGTTGTCTGATGACCTCAAAATGGCTTAACATTATTGGTTGGTACATAGAAAAACAATATTGTTTCGCGTGATGTGTTGGATTGTGGATAAGGGATTTAAATTGTTTAAAATGATTTTGAAAGTGGAATAAACCATTTGAAAACCCAACAAATCTTGATTGGTTGGATAAGGATTTGTACATTGATAGATAAAACATGGTGCAGCCCATGCTTCCTAGAAAAATAACACTATACTAGTAACTAAACATCATGATGATGTTGTGAGTACCACTAGAACATTTTTTATTTCCACTCTTATGGCTTGTGAATAAGGATAAATATGCTTCTAATTAACGTTTAAGAGTAGGAGGATCCTTGAAAACAAGTTTTCAAGCATCATAGTGGTTGGAACAAGGTTTTTAGGATGATTCTATATACTTTTAGTTTTTTTATAATTTTTTATCTCTATTTCATAAATAAATCTTGTTTTCCAAACTAAACTATTTGCATAATTTTAAAACTGAAAATTTTATTTGTCTAATAATATCGATGTAAAACAAATAAAGTTGGACCTGACAGGGAATATGAGGTCACAACCTATGTAAACCTATTAGGTATATATTTAATTTGTGTTGAATAATACAGGTAATGGTAAGGCATACTATTATAGTGGAAGAGGATTCTATTAATAGTGGGGTATTCTTATAGGAGTTCTTGATGGTGGTGATGTAGTGGTATTAGACCTCATTCCACAAGTAAGATGGTGTTCCATTGTTAGTTCTCTACCTTTTCAGCCCTTTCAGTTTTATAAATTATTATAAATGAAACCATGTCACATGTAGATGTTTATTTTGAATCACCCTATTTAGATGTTGGTTTTCATGTGTAGGTATATGATTTTTGTTGTTTTTTACCTTTGTCTATTGTTTTATGTGGTATAGTTGTTGGGTTTTATTCATGGGGAAACATTCCAATGTTTTTTATTGATTCCCAGACATTATATGTTATCCTGTAGGGAGAAAGAGTTCCCTTTGGATAATGCTACAGGCCATGTTAGCTTTCGGGTTGGATAGAATGTTGACCAAGTTCATGAAATGTTTGCTGGACTTTGGTTTGTTATATGTTTTATTATATAATTTTTATTTGAATCCTTGAGAACTTGAATTTAAATTAACATTTCAAACATGAGAATTATTAAAATCCCTTGTTGTATTTGAGAAATATTTTGATTGATTTTTATTTTATGGATAAATATTCATGATTATTATGAACCAACTCAGTGTGTTTAATAATTTAGTTATGATTCTCAATAGAAAAAATATAATTAATACTAATTATCAATGTAGGGATTACACTACTGAGAAATCCAACATAGTTGGTGTAAGAGAAAAGAAAATGATGACCATATCTATATAGTTAACCCATGTTATGTCAACTAACCATGTATATATATAAAAATGTTGTTACATGGCATGATACACCTATATTAAATCACTCTATATGTAAAAAGAATCTATCTTTTAATAGGACTACTAATCTAGTTGTAGCTAAGCAATAGATCAAGTCTCTTGAAAATATATTTCTTATATTGGGATCCAATTAATGGGAAATGGTTATGTTTGTAGTGTATTTCCTTTGTGGTGATATTGATCAATGGTGGTAATTTATATAGAATTATAGGGTTAAAAAAGTTGTGGAACAAATGGAGTAATGATATTTTAATGTAATAATCGTTGATAAATATTTTCTATCAGACTATGATTTGAAAAGATGATAAATTTTCTTAAAATAATACAAATAGAGGATGAATATATTACAGAGTATAATGCTACCATTATAAGAATATACAGGTATTCTATAGATAATATACATATTACATAGAGCATGACTCACAATTTCATTGAAGTTCTTAGGCCAAACCTTCCATGTTCAATGGTTCCTAAAAGTATTAAATCATATTATAATATTGAATTATATTCTATAAAAAAGAAAAAAATTTAAGATCCTACATCAAAAATAAAAGTGAAATTTATAAAATGTTATCCAATAACCATAAATATCTTGAAGTGTCAAAAAAATTAGAGGGTAATAAAGAATTTCCCATTATGTGAAAATTTTTAGAAAGAAACATCATAAAAGTTGTTTTATGGGAATGATATTTTATTAAAATAATGGGGATAGGGATCATTTATTAAATTAATATTTTGAATGAAAATTGAAATATGTATAGATATTCATCAGTAGTTAAATGGGTAATTATTCACATCAATCCCCCAAGCATCCTGGGCACATTCCACAAAAGAGGCTAAGGAGGGAAGGACAAGTTTATGTGATCGCACTATATGAGGTTAAAGTTTAAAATAATTTGGTGGATGGTATATTAATGATAGAATCTAATTTATCTACTACATTATTTGATTCTACAATTATGAAGTTATTTCTATCTTTTATGTTTTCCAAGAAATTTTACTATTTCCTTAACACAAGAAAAATAATGTTTTCAGTCAAACTCCTTAAAGAAATATCACTACAACATGGATGTGTCAGTCATTTAATAGTATAACCCATGAGCATTCCCTATTTCCAAACATGATTATTAAACCTATGGTTGATTGAGATAAATCATTGTATTGATTTTATTTCCAAATATAATGTAAAAAATTATTGCAATGAGCTGTAATATATATTTCTTATTAATGATTTAAAATTCAATATCATTACAGGGGATAATTCATCATCTATGTTGTGTCTAGATCCACTTCTATTATCACTTATAAATAAAATTTGGTGGAGGAATAGCACACATAGTCAATTATATGAAAAAATAGTCTTCGAGTTGTGGTTGACCCTATTATATTAGAATATATTGTTTTATTTATAGGGTAATTTCTATGACATCAAAATGAATATGAATATTAGTTTCCCACTGATATAATCGTTGATTAAATACCTATATAGAAGAATATCCTTAGAATGTCCACTATAGAATTAGTGGAATTGAATAAATAGCTATATGAGTTTTGTAAAAGGGGAATTAATCAACCTGGATTTTCACCTTGGGATACACTTGTAATTTTTGTTAAGAATAAATATTGATATATATGGTTCTACATTGATTATATGAGCATGAATTGTATTAAAATAATGAAAAATCATCGTCTACCTGAAATTGATGACTTATTCAATCAGCTTCATAAAGATCAATACTTTTTAATGATTGATCTTTGTTCTGGGTATCATCAATTATGACTAAATAAGTAAGATATTCCAAATAAATGATTTTTTTCAAGGTATAGACATTACAAATTTATGATAATATCATTAATATTGACTAATGAAACCTCTATTTTTATATATCTAATTAAAATAGCTTTCATGGAATGTATTAAATATTTTTGTTCTACTTACATATGATAAATACTTATACTCTATTACAATGAGGATCATGAGAACTACATGAAAATATTTCCTAAGTTTCATAGAGTAAAGGTGATATATTGTAAATTTATCAAGTTTGAATCATATCTTTAGAAAGTTTCTTTTCTTTACCATACTGTTTATAAGGATGGAATCTTGATTGATATTGTGAATAAAATGACATTCAATGTATATCATACCCTAAAACATAATAATGGTATATGGGTTCATAGTATTGGTAGGTTACAAGAGGCGATTTGTTCAAATAATTCCCCAATTAAAAAATCTATAAACCAATATTACATTTAACGGGGTTTTGTGTGTGTGGACAATGGAATATAGTTATTTTTTAAGAATTAAAGAGGTTATTAGTAAATGTTCCAATTTTCACACTACAATTAAGATGTGATGGATTTATAATATATATTGATTCATCAATGTAGTTACTTCCTTGTGTATTTTAACAAAATGATTATTTTATTGTATATGAATTAAGAAAGTTAAAGACTCGTGAAAAAATATATCAAACTCCTTATATTGAGCTTAGATCTGGGATATTCCCTTTTATGATACATTGAAATTATCTATATGTTGATTTATTCTAGATATACATAGATAATTATAATCTTAATATTGTTTTTATTTACAAAATGTTACTATAAAGTGGAAAATGTAATATCTCAAGCAACTCAAGGATTATGATTTCATAATACAATACCACCTTGGGATGGTAAATAAGGTAAAATATGATTTAATCTAGAAATATCACGTAATTTTGTACAATATTAGGATTGAAAGAGATCATATGTTCTTTTATGTAGTAAATACGGTTTTGGGAATTATTAAGGAAGGAAAAATATCAAACCTTTTCTAAATAATTGTGAAAATATATTTATAGGAAAACCAATAAATTTCTCAATCTAATGGTGCAAATTTTCAACAATAAATTATTTTCAGGAATGATGAGAAATTGGTAGACTTAAAATATGAATATGGAATTAATAAATTTTAAAAAATGACCTATGTACCATTTATTCTTGAACTGAAATTTGTATCATTAAATTATTCTCATAGATTTAATATCCCTATTTAACCAATGACCACCAAGATGTATATATATTTAAAGGATAATTTTTTGGAAAATATGAAGCAATAAATTATATTTAAGGTGTCCAGCTGAAAATTTTTATTAATAGATGATGGTTGAGAAAAACATCCTAAACGATACATAAAACATATATCTATTCCAATATTAATGGCCTCAACCCTAGTATCCCACAGTCAGTGGTTACATCAATACATTATCTTAAGATACAAGGAATTTCATCTTGGAAGTCCGAATTGTTTAGCAGTGTTGGTAAACTAAATACATACTTTGAAATAAAATTATAATTAAAAAATTAAATTAAATTTAACAATTATTGAGAATTCCATTATTCCTCTAATTATATCCCTATATATCATTCATTAAACACTTTTGGGTTTCCTGAGGAAAATAAATCATAACAATAGGGTGAGTTGAGATGATCAGTTAAGGTATTTGTAAAGTGGAATCTATAACAAAAAATAAGAATATAGATTGTTGAAATGTAAATAACTTAAATACATTCAATTTAACCAATAACATCAACATTATATGTCATAAATAAATAATTAATAAATTATTCCATATAAATAATAACAAGACGTTGAAACGTATCCATGGATATTCTAACTAATCGGATAATCCCATGGAACATTAATGAATAAATTCATAATGAAGGAATAAATATTTTTATACATTATAAAAATATTCTTAAGGCCTTTCTCTAGATAGATATTATCATGATTAGTCAATAGATATATTAAATATTATAGGTTGAACCCTATCTAATTCAGCCAATTGATTTATCCCATGGGACATGTTGACGCATCGAGGGGACATACTATTATGATCCCTAAACACCACATGTTATCTCTAATGAATTTATCGTATAAAATGGGAGAAAAAAACAAAAATATTTTTATTTAAAAAATATCATTCAAAATCTGAACACATTCCCCAATCAAAATAACATTTCCGAAAATCATCCTGATCCATACGGTGAATGGTATCAAAATACAACATTTATTTTCAAATTGATAATTAACCATCAGAATAAGGAATAAGGATGATATAAATATAATATATCCATAGTGTAACAAAATTAAAATAAAGGGTTTATTTTATTGATGTATAGAAATAACATAAAATTTTCATTAAAGCATTTTTGTTGCAAAAACCATTCTTCGTTGAAAATAATTTCAATAATATAATTTAATAAAACATTTTGAAAACAATTTTATATGAAATTAAACTTTTATAACTATTAAATATGTTTTAAAAAATTTATTGGTGATGATGATTTGAAATTTCAAACATTCTAAATTCCTTAAAGTAATAATTCCTTTCATATTTTTAGAAAAAGTCAAACAATCATTATTTTGAAAATTACATGAATGTGCCACTAAAAATGTATTTTAAAATTTTATAATGGATAAAAATTAATGTAATAAATAATTTATAAATCATTAAAAACATTAATGAAAATATTTTTAGAAAATATGTATTTTGAAGAAAATGGGTTTTTGACCGAATGAAGAAATATAAAAGAATATTTTTGAAAACATATTCTCAATACTTTTATGTAATAAAGAGTAATAAAATCATAAAATTTCTTAAAAAATTTAATAATTACCAAAGTATATGAAAATATATTAATATTAAGATATAAATAAAAAATAATTATCAAAAGTTAGACTTAAACAAAAACAATCTCCAATGATGATAAGATTATTAATTAAAACCTTACTACTTAGGTAAAATATAACGAAAACACCTATAAAACAAATAAAGTATTATAAAATTTTAATTAACATTAATAGAAATATATTTATGATATAACATATTAATAAGAGACATTATATACACCACACAAAGTAATAAGTGGTGAATATGGAGTTTGTCTCAAATAATTACGACATAGATGATAAACTCTTACTTTAGGTTTGAGTTCCATTGAATGTTTTTGTACCCCCAATATAATAAATATATTTTTATTTTAAATATATTTTTGAACAATAATAATAAATCACAAACCATATAAAATTATCCTAGAGACTTATCTCAATCATTTATTGAAAATTATTTGTTAAAATCACTGTTTCATGTGATAATTGCATGGTTTTTCAAGATTTTTTTCTTTGGTATATATGGATATTTTAATTTGATAATTATTGAAGAATATATAGAATGTATGACATGATATAAATATTATATAAATTAATTATTTTTTTAATTAAATAAATCTATTAAATTTAAAGATATAGAATTTCTAACATCGTCCATGGAGACGGTAGGTTCTACGTACGCATGAACACTATTTCCATTTTTCATGATAGGAAGAATAAATGGAAAATAAATGTTAATTAAACTTCAATGAATAATTATTATTTTAAATATATAATTTATATTAATTAAATAAATCATTATTACAATCCATGTAAAAAATAAAATGAAAAACCATCCATATCACTATGTGGAGGCAGTAGTATAGACAAAGACACAATATATGTTATTGTTTTCCAATGGATTGGACATAAGATGGAAGACGCGATAATATATATATATATATTTATTTATTTATTTATTTATTTATATTTATATTTATATTTTTTTTAATTATTTTTATATCCAATAAATAACATATACTCATTAAATATTATCTTTAATACCTTTCATGTAATGATTGGGTGAAAAACAAATCACATCTCTTCACGACATGGTAGTCCTCCGTACACATGAGCAATGTTATCATATCCATCACAAAATATATCATTAGAATGGTTATTTTATATAATAATTAAAAAGTCAAATAATATCCAAAATAAAATATAAATATGTTAAATCTACCGTTTTATCCATCATTTAAAGGTGTTGATGGAAAAAAAACTACATTGATTTGTGAGGTGGTAGTCTACCAAACACATGATCAATAATTTCATTTTTATTTTGATTGATATGGATATATATATATTTTATTAAATTAAAAAACATAAAATATTATATAATTTTATATAATTTTTTATTATTTGGTCATAGTTGGAAAATAGTATAATGAGTTTGAGGATGTAAAATAAAAACTAATAGTTAGAACCATTACGTCTTCTTAGAGAAACCCCTTTTGGTTTAACCTATAGCCTTCCATGAATATATTTTTGATATATAAAATAACTTTAGAATGTTTTTATGGATTGATGTAATATATTTGGGAATGTTTTTTCTTAAAAATTGGCTTTGAGAGTAGGAATATGGTTTGAGAGCTGTGGCCTTTTATAAGTTAGAGAGTGGACACGCTTAGTATTTTTTTTAAATAATCAATTAAACCCATGTTTTTATCTTACCAAAAGATTAAAAATAGGTAATTCATCAGTAATATTTATTAAAGGGACTAAATATATATATATAATATATTTTATACTAGTTTATAGTTAATTTAAATGATTATCTTTTTAGTTTAACCGATGCTAATTCTGTTTTTACCATAATCAAGGTAATTAATTTTAACGGATTTAACTATTCATCATGGTAAAAAATTATATATAAATTTATTAGATAATGTAAATTATGATTATTACAAATAGGAAATCCATTTTTTCAAATTTAATTCACATATGCTATAGAATCCAATTTATAATTATACATGTTAATGAGACGAAAATGCTGGATTCTAAATAGAAAATCCAAATAAGTATAGAATATTTTTATATAAAAAAATATATAAAGATTGTTTCAATGATATTAATTAGTTAAATTTTAGTAAATTTGAAATAATTTTGTATTAAATCATATTAAAAATGTAATTTAACTATTTTATTAATTTTAACAATATGATGTTTTCTTTGAAAATAGTATTTTTAACTATTCATCAAAAAATTGATATTTTAAAAAAAATCCTAAAAAATCATCGTATAATAATTTTGATATGAATATTTAAAAAATAATAATTTTATTTTATAAAATAACATTTCTATTTTTTAATAATTAATATTAAAATAAGTACGCAAAATGTGACAAAATTGTATTTTTAATATTCTTTCTATGTGTACAATTTTATTTGTTATAATATAATACATTGAAAGAATATAAAATTATTGTTAAAATTCATATTGAATATATCATATATAAATTTCTTTAAAATCATTCAACAAAGGTTATCTACTTAATTTATTAACAAAGATCACGTTTTTTCATATTAAAATAGTTTTTCCAGAAATGATTTTTTTTATTTTAACTTGGTATATTTTCATTTATAATAAAGGAAATTATTTTATTTTCATGTATAAACCATATATTTTAATAATTTAGTATAACCCTATTCAGTCCCATCATTCAATAGGAATGGTGAAAAATATCGTATAAAATAAATATATTTAAATATAATGTCATGTTTCACTTAATATTAGTGTCACATGTAACAGAAGTCAAACTCGAAGTTTCTTATAACACAAGATAATCTTGGTGTTGCCTATAATAGAATATAAAAAATGTATTGTTTGTATAATATGACATGAAAATAATATTTTATTATAAATAAAATATATTATAAAGACTTGGGATTTTACATTCTCTCAATCTACAATAATTTATTTCGTTGAAATTTGATCTAGATCATCAATGGTTTATCCTTTGTTGAAAATCCACATCATAAATAAGGATTATCAGACATCTTATTAAAATGTTCCTCAAGAAAATATAAATTTCATATAGCATATAATGTGGTTTTCCGACTAGAGAACATTAGTGACATGTATAAATATTAATATTGAAGAGAAATCTAGTCACCCAAGGATTAATTGAGGGTGATAGAGAACATGGTCATGAGAATGTTAGCTGCCAAAAAACAATATGTCGGTGATGGTTTAAATGGTCATTATTCAATTGCGAATGAGGTAAATAGGATATAATTTAATTAAAGACCATTTTCATTGAGGTTAGTAATTTTTTCCTATTATGATATATTATATTAGAAAATATACGTACAATTTTACCATTAGGATGTGCCTTGATAAATTTCCACATCATTTTCAACTCTGATAAATGAATATCCCAAATTAATTTTTATGCTCAGAAATAATTTATGAAACTATAATTCATTCATAATGGCGTTAGATATTTTCCATAACCAAAATGGTTATCTTGAGTTATCCAATAACACCCGATATTCTAAATGACTAATTCCATATATTGTTAACCTTATGAATCTGAAAAAGTATTTAGGTCCAAATTAATAGGATTTTTTTAATAATTTCTCTAAATTGAACTAATATTCCCCCGAAAATATAGACCTTCATTAAATGTTACATTAAAAATATGTGAATACCTAGATCACTATAAACCATGATGAAAGGGTGATTTATTCTATGAAATATCTAATTTCATTTAATATATTCCATAATTGAATACTTTTAATAAACTTTATAAATGATAAGATAAACCATTAAAACTCTAACTCATTTCATATTCATCAACATTATCCAATTAATATCTCATTGTAATCTCATCATCAGGTGCATATTAATGGTAACCCTCCCATAATCATTTCTTTTTCGAAAGGATCAACATGTCAATTGATAACTTTTCTTAGTCATTGGTATCATTCAACATATGATCTCAAATCCATTATGATATAGTATTATAATACCGTCCTTATATATTTAATGTTTCTTTTTGCCAAAATATCATTAATAAAATACTCTTACAACATAATTATTGAAAAATATTACTATCATTTTAATAATTCAACATTGGTCATTGAAATAACTTAAGCTAGACCTTGATCTATAAGCCTCATCTGAGGTATATTCCATTGATGTGTGAGGAATATTTTATCATTATGCCTCATTTTTTTTAAAGCATTGGATGTTGGAAAATTCAATATTAAACTTAAATTTAGAAACATGGTGGCATTTCTATCTATAATAAAATAATGTACCATTCCTTTTCAACATGCACAAGGGTATTTCATTCAAAAATTATCTCATAGGGGAAAATCCTTCATTCTGTTCTTCTTGTTATCTATATATTTCTATTTTATACTCCTGTTCTCTTGATTCTATATAAAGCCATATGAATTTGTTAATTATTTTTATATCATGATAGAACATGACATAATGTCCTAATATGATTTGATTTTTTTGAAATACTAATACAATTAGTAGTATTTGATTTATCACATCAATTAAATGTTTAATCTTACTCTTGGGATTGTGTAATAGTTTGTAGCATAACTGTCTTCCAGTGTAATGTTTGATTCATAAATTATTACATTTTCATCTTTCTTTTCACTCATAATAATTTATTTTACCTGTTAATATGTTCTTTTCTCATGAAGGAAATACTTTTCCACGAAATATAACTTAAAATATTTCAATTTTGTTATTAATATTTCATCTTCATATTTACTATTTTGAGTCAATGAACACCACTAATATTCTTCTCCTGGTAGAAGATAAATTTCTCTGGAAACCATATTTCCAACATATGATACATTGGTGTTATCTTTTTCTTTTCATGTTCTTCATATTTTGAAATCCTTTATGATAGTTTGTAATGAAGATAAAATTTAAACAAAGTTTATCCTCTAGTAGTATCAAACTAGGAGTCCAGTAAGGCCAACTTCCATGTACTAGGTCATAATTGAGTTAAGCTGTAATGAACCTTTTTCTATTTTATTTATTATTAGAACATCTATTCTGAAACCCCATCAAATTGTAGGATCCATAACATGATGTATTTCAAGGAAAAACAGATAATATCTAACTAAACCAAACATTATGACTTAATATATACTTTTTATCAATGAATATTATAGGATTTTATTTTCAGAACATTGTTTTCAAAAATTTAGTTCCAAATGTTTCTACTAAACATCCACTATTACCAATTGTAATGTCCTAAACCAAAGTATCCCATAGTCAGTGGTTACATTATAATAATTTTATAAGATACATGGAATAAAATACTAAATAGATGAATGGTTTAGTATTCTTAGTAATATATATAAATATATTAATCTAATAATAAAATTGAAAAATTGAAATAAAGCATTAAATTTTCGTTTTGAACGCACTTATTCCCCATATCACGAGATGTATATCAATCATAAAACACTTTCTAGTTTTCTAAGGAATATAATATATAACAAATGGGTCATCTTAAATGCTAATTAAGGGAATGTGTACAGTAGATTATATCATGAATAAATATGAATAATATTTATGTAATTGTAAATAAATATAATACATACTATTTAATTAATAATCTTCTAATAATATGGTGAGAATAAAAAATTACAAAATAATTTCATATAAATAATCACATTAGCATGAAACATATTCCACGATATTATAACAATTTGGATAATAATGTAGAACATCAATGAATGAATAAATAATGAAGGAATGAATAATATCATAAATCATAAATAAATTTCTAGTACCATTCACAATATATATTTACAATATCTTTAACAATACAATTTAAATACATTCGGTAAAAACTCTTCTAATTTAGCCAACTGATTTGTCTCACATAAAATTTCAATTAATTTAAGGGATATATAATTCAAGGCCAAACCCATCACATAATAATTTCAGTTAATTACTCATATAAAATGGGATAAGAAAAAAAATTATTTAAAAACATTCTTTTGAAATATGAAAAGTTTCCACAGTTAATAAAGATAACTGAAATCCATCCATAATAATATGAAAAATTGTCTAAAAATAGTACATCCATAGTCAAACTAATCATAAATAATCTACCTATGAAATAATGATGGTACCAATACAACATATACCAATTGGATCATAAATATAATTATGGGTTTATGTTGTTTATGAATATTATTACAGTAAAATATTCATTAAGATTTTCAAGAGGAAAATAACATTTTTTTCATGAAAAATTATATTAAATTTAAAAGTAAAAATACATTTTGAAACAAATTTTAATTTAAAACAACTTCTTAAGCATATAAATTAATTTTTAAAACATTTAGTGTCATGATTGTAGGATATTTTGTATATATTGTGTGTTTTAAAACCATGATTTCTTCTACATTTTTTGTAAACCCCAAACATACATTATTTTGAATATGTCATGAATGTTCTCTTAAAAAAAATTAAGATTGAAAATGCATATAAATTTATATAATAAATAATTTTTATAATGTTAAATACAATTTTGAAAACTTTTTTAGAATACTTGTTTTTTATGAAATTTTGTTTCCGACTGAAAAGAGAAATAAAATGAGATTTCCTAAAAAACATTAAAAATAATTTTATGTATCAATGAACGGGAAAATATAACTATTACTATAAAAGTAATTAATAATGATATTCGATGAAAATATATTTTTTTAAGATTTAAATATCAAATAATTCCCCCAAGGGAGACTTTAACAAAAAATCACAAATAATAAAGAGAATTTAAAATAAACCCTAAACACTTTGGTATCTTTTAAATCATAAGACCCATAAAATAAATAACATAGTATTATCATTTATTCCATAAATTTAAATAGGTCAATGATATAAAATATCAAAATGGAAAGTATATAATCTACAAAAAAACATGTTTTTAATTTGGAAAATGTCTTGTGGAATTAAAAGTGATACAAGAAACTCTTACCCTGAGTTCGGCATCATTATTATGTGTTCATAAATAATTTTTAATAATTATACATTTCTTATAAATATATTAACGAATAGTAATCATATATTTCATACCATATATGATTTAAATTTATTCTTTTATCACACAGTTTTTGGAAATTCTTTGTCATAAAAATTATTTGGTGTGATAATTATTTTGTTTTTCATATATTTATTGGTTCTGGATTTTCTTATAATTAATTTAAAAATGGTTAGATAATATAAATAATTTCAATCATGATATAAATATTTTATATATATTATATATTTATTTAGTGTTATTCATAAAATTTAGGCATAGAAAATTGATTACACTATCCATGGAAACTATAGGCCATACGTACACATGAATGTTGTATCAAATTTTCAAAAAATATAGAATGAATAGAAAATAAATATTAATTAAACCCTATAAAATAATTATTATTTTATGTATATCATTAATATTAATAAAATACACCCTTATTACTATTCATGTTAATATAAAATGAAAAGTATTTCACAACACAACATTGAGGCAGTAGTCCACATGTACACACGAGTGACGTTATTGTTTTCTAATGGATTTAGAGGTAAGAATTTAGATGTGATATTAAATTTTCATAATATTTTTATAGGATAAATATCACATATATTCATTAACATTAATCCTTATTAACTTCCATGAAAAGCATAAGCGAAAAATTAATCCTATCACTTCGTGATGTTATAGTCAGTCGTACAAAGAATCAATGTTATCAAATCCCTCGGATAATGGGAAGTCAAAAAGTTTTCAATGATATAATAATTATAAAAGTATTATTATTTCATATATATCGTATATATATATATATATATTCCATCCATCATTACATCCACCCTGGAATGGTTGTTGTGGAAAATGAACTACATTGGTTCACGAGGCGGTGGTCTGTCGTACACAGGATTGATAGATTCATTTTCTATTTTATGGAAATGGGGATGAATATAGGTTATTAAATTAAAATATTAAGATATAATTATATATGAGATAAATTTTTTATTATTTTTTCATATATTTTAAATAATATAATAAGATGGAAGAATAAGTAAACTGAAAACAAATAGTTAAAAACATTACATCTTTTTTAAGCAAACAATGTTTGTTCAACATAATGGAATCCAAAATTTTTATTTATGATCTATAAAATTAATCTATAATGTTTGGAGGGATTTATGTATGATATTCTTTTAGGTAATGTATGATAAAAATCTATTATGGAGTTTTAAGTGGGGAGGAGAGGGGGTGAACATTTATAAGTGGGAGAGAGGACACACTTTGTATTTTGGAAAAAAATAATTTACTACCACATTTGTATAATTAAAAAACCTCCAATTGGATCATTAAAAAACCATAGATATCATAGGGTTTCTATATTTCGAAAAAAATGTATTTTTCATAATTTTAGGTCATTTTCTCCTTTATGTTTTTAGTTTAACCTCAATAAACACATTTTTCCCTTAACCGTGATAATTAATATTTTTCTTATTTTACTAATCATAATAGAAGAAAATTTATATGAACATATTAAATTATATAAATATTTCTTATTAAAAATAAGGAATCAATTTTTTCATATTAATTTATAGAATAAGATGAATCCAATTCAAAATTATACCCATAGATGCTATAAAAAGTGGGGTTCCAAAGATAAAATTCTCATAAGAATAAAATATTTTAATAAGAAAATATATATGAAAGTGATTAAAATTAATTATGTCAGTTAAATATTAGTATAATTCAACTAATTTTACTTTAAAACTAATTTAAAATATAATTTATCTCTTGTTAATAAATTAAATGAAAATGTAGTTTTCAATAAAATTCAGTATTATTTACTATTCATCGAAAAATAATATTTTAAAAAAATATCCAAATAAATTACACTAAGATAATAGTAATATTATGATTTCAGAAAAAAAAAATTTATTTTATAAAATTTAATTTCCCTATTTGAAAAAAATAAAGTTAATAAAACAATGAAAAATGGAACAATAGAATTTTTTAGATAAATAATATAGTTTGTAATTGTAAAATTTAATTTGTACATACCTGACAACTAAATAATATATTAACTGATTATTAAAAAACATTATTGAATATATAATATATAAATTTCTTAAAATCTATCAACGAAAGTGATTTTTTATTTCATTGATATATATAGTGTTAGTATGTATTGAATTAGTTTTCCTCATACAAATTTCCATTATTATCAAATTGACTTATTTTCATTTATAATAAATAAATTCAATTTTTAATAGGATTAAAACATATATTTTCCTAATTTATTTAATAATATTAATACATTCCATTCAAATGTCTATGTAATAATATTCATTTTAAAAATATTATTTTAATATTATGTCTAGATTCACATAAACTCGGTGTTACGTGTAATGCAAGCTAAACATCATATTATGTGTAACAAATGGTATACTTGGTGATTCATGTAATGAAAGAAAAAATTGGTGTCATTTTTATAGAATGATTTGAATAATTAACATTATTCTAAATGAAATTTTCTATAATATCTCTTATTACACCTATGAAAAAAGGGAGACCTTACTATAGACATTTTCATTAGATTACTAAAGCCATCTAGAAGGAATGATGAAATATGGGTAATTATTGATTTAATTAAAAAATATATACATTTACATATTATAAGAGAATATTTAAAGCTTGATTTTTATCAGATGTTTCTATATTGATGAATTTTTGTGACTTTATAGTGCTCCTTTTTCATATATGTCTGATCATGATAAAAAATATACATAAAAATTCAAATAAAGTAATCATAAGTATCTAGATACTAAAAATAATTTGTGTAACACATATCCCGCTAAAACTAATGAATACCCCCAAAAGGCTATTGTTAGGTCCTAAAAAAAATTTCAAGGGAAGAAAATACTCCCATAATGGGATTACCGAAGGCAGAAAGTACTCCTACAAGTCCAGCAAGGTGAATAGACTCAAAACACATTTCAATTTTGAAATGAAACTTGAAGTGATTAATGTTTTGAAGGAAATTCATTTAGTTCATGTACTATCACTGGGAAAGGCATGAGGACAAACTGATCTTGAACCAATTCCCTTTAAACCCCGGCTGACTGAGTCTTCTGCGGGTTAGGATATCTTCATGGGCCTCCACAGAAGGTGTTATGTTCTCAATAGATACAAGTGAACTGATTCTCTATAAAATGGAGAACAGTGGAAGGAAAAGGGATGGATGAAGAGAGAATGAATGGTAATCAGAAGTTGGATGAAAGAGTTCGGAGAAGACTCTAGCATCAGTGTTTATTCATTAACAAAGACTAAATTGCAAAGTTCACCCTTCGTGGGTACAACCATCCATGAACCATAAAACTGGGGAATTGAATAATAATAAAAGAACTACAAACCTAACTGGTGAACCACGAACCACATACCTCTTACATATGAATTTTCCCTGAACGATAATCCCCTAGACCCTCCTTCAATATGGTGCTCGGCATAGTGCACCACAACGTAGACTAAACCTGGCACCACGTACTTCATCAATATGCAGATGGAACCGAAAGTGGCAGGGTGATCCATGTACCACTGAGGTACATGATGTAATATACCCATTCCCATGTAATTCATCAAAATGCAGATGACCCTCTTGCTCACATACGGGTATGGTATGCAAATCCTCCCTCATCCCGCTTAAGAAACCAGTATGCAGAATGGGGTGTTTTGGGGTATTAGTTCCTCCAACTCAAACCTCACCCTTCCATTATTGTTTAGTCTTCCATGATCCCTCCACTAACCACTTCCCCGATAGTAGGCCAATGGCACCTCTAAGCCACTGGACCCGTACGATCAGACCATCGAGCGCATCAGAATGCCCCTTTGAGTTGAAATATGCCTGGTAAGCAGAGTCATGAAGGCTATCCCCATAACATTTTAGGCATCAATAATGCATGTGGGTCTACATTCCAATGGTAACCCAAATTCCAACCTTGGGATGCCGACGTGAACATCCCCATTCTATGGATTAAGGGTGATCACTCACAATTCCATTCAATGAGGTATAGTGATCCGTAGAAGGGGTTATATTCACTCCCCCCATTGATTAGGAAGAAACTCCTCCCCTTCCCAGAATGTATCCTGGGGCCCTCCCATAGAGGTAAGTCCCCAATCATCCATTGATTATTGGCATGACCTTTAATTTCATCTCACATTAAAGGGTTTGTTTCCTTGCACCCTCACCCACAGTCACCCCAGCCTTTTCCACCGTGGGCTCTCCCTCCCCCGCGATTAGGGGAGGAGGCATGTGAATTGTTGAATCATTCACATCATATTTTTTCTCACACCAAGAATGACTCACGTAGGATTAGTGTTTTGGGAAGATTACACCATCTTCATGATTCTAAACTATGAGATCTCTTATTCCAGATCCAATCGGGATACGTAGGATGTCTTTGAGAAGGACTGAGCTCAAAATGGTGCCCATCGATATGGGGTCCACCTAATAATGTCCTAGATTTGGAGGCTTCTGTGTTTAATCCCTACACTTATAAAAATTGAGATCTATGATTATTGATAATATCGGAAAACAGAGGATGCCATCTAGAAGGCCCAATCTCAAAAGGGGGCCCATCAATAAGGGGTCCACCCAATAATGTCCCTCAAACGGGAAGACTCCATGTGTAATCCCAACACTTATGGACTATGAGAACATTGATTCCTAGAAAAATTGGGATACATTGGATGCCTAAAAGAAGGCCACATCATAAACGGTTTCCCATCCATAAAGGGTCCACCTGATCATGTCACATCATATGGGAAACTCCCATGTGGATGCCCCATATCATCTAAAATGTGTGGGTTCTAATTCCACTCCCAAGGACACATAGGAAGCCCTTCGTATAGGCTCTATCCCAACATCAAGTCACCTTATTTCCCACTTGGATGACGTTAATATCCAGAGTTCCTTATAAATTGTCTTAAGTCCGAATCACCTCTGTATCATCAAAAATATGCATGCCTATGATGATCCTAGAAACCAAGGGTAGCCAGTGGACACACTCTGTGGGATTGAACCAAGGATTCATAAAAATATGACCATGACTTAAATCTATAATAGATCCCCAAAACATGAAACAATCATCCCCCAAAAGGGTGCGGTGAGGATGGCCTCCCATCATCTCGACCAATGGAACCCTTAGGTGTCGTTGGCCAAATATTCAGCCAACGAGTGCCTGCCTTTGGAAACCAAGTCCATAAATCATTTATACTAGGGTAAATGGGCTCTCTTTTCTTCATGAATAAACCCGTTAAATACTATACAAGGATGTTATATCCATGAAGGACCAATTTCACGTGTGCTCGACCCCCACACAATCACACACCGGGAAAAACAGTCCTAAAAGGGCTATTTCAAACTTCTTTAAAGGATAACGACGTCGAATGGTTCAATACAAAAGGAATGGTTAATTATAAAAGATCCCATCCCAATAGAAAAGTGAGAAGGGTGATGATCCTCATCATGCCATTCCCGCACCACCTGAAAATGTGCCACCTCGGAGGCGGAACAAAAATGTTGAACTTGATTTGAATCCATAACCAAGGTGGCGGTTCTAGACCAATGATAAAAAGAAAAAAGGATAATTTATGTTAGAATATTTTGTTCGCCCTAGTATATAAAAAACATTCCACCTCAGTGGAAAATCGAAAATGGTGAACAAGACATGAATCCTTAACCATGGTGGCGGCCTTACCCCATGGAAGCCCCTTCGCCCCACATCAAAAGAAAAGGGGAAGGGTGTTAGGTTGAATCACCAAATATGAATATGTTTAAAATATTTAAAATTTGATGAGGTTTTTTGGTCTATATGTCATATATGTATAGTGCAGGTTACCGCAGAGCAACCTTAGATCCAAATTACATCCCAACGACCCTTGCAGAAACGCACATTACTGATCTATCAGGCGGACATGGACTCAACGAAGAGCGGGAACCCTTAACGTACCAATATTCTTCAATTTTGGGTATCCCAAACGCTAATTAGGGAGTTCCACCTAAATAGAACTCTCCCCAAGATGAATTCTACGATACAAGCCCTCTATTCTACAAAGATCTGCCAGCCGCCGCTTCAGCCACTGTAGGCACCACTGCACTATGCGACCCTGGTGGTCATCTCAAACCATTTTGAGGACTTGTCCCCAAAACAAGAAAATGAGTACGTCCCTTATATTAGTGAGGCAGATGAAGATGTTGCAGGAAATTTCATCTCAATTGTCGAGGGGTCCTACTCATGGATCCCCACCAGAGAATGTCATCACCGACACCAGACGGTCTGGCCTCTGCCTGCCGAGGAGGACCATATATTGAGGGAACTTGCCAAAATCCAGAGACCTAGCCTAGTCAGGCTGCCCACCAATGGAGGAAAATATATACTCAAGAAAACACCATTACCAGGGTCCCTGAGGAGAAGCTTCATCATACAAACGTGGTGGAATTCAATGGGAAGGCCTATGACTCTTCCCCTCCACCAAAGACCACCACATAAATAGGGTGGCATGATACTAGTACAGTAATGTTCCTGCTAATGATTTTCGGTACCGTTGTGAAGACAGAGTGGCAAACTATAGGCATATGCAATTATAATCTGATGCACAACTAGCTCATCAAACCAATATGGTGGTGCTTATCAAAACACGTGAAAATTCACTGGCTTATTCACTTCAATATTTCAATCTAAATTGGGCAGCAAAAGGATATATGCATACACAAAAACCTAATGATTCATATCAATCCAGCCATCCAAATAGGGAGGCAACTAAATATTCATAGTGTCAAATTATTACAGATGCATACCAAGACCTTGAGAAAAATACATTGTCATGTGAGCATATTAAAATATCAACTAATGAATGTAAATACCACCAGTTAAATAAGGTGGCGACCAGAGTTAAATATCGACAGACTCATTCCTCAATCCTGATAAAAGAGAACTGCCAGTTTCATTATGAAAATCACGGAGGACCGAATCAGGCACAAAATCCTACACCAACATCAGAATTAGCCTTCATACCCATATTATAGAATAATGTATCTCAACATATCCTAGAAATGAAGGAAGATCAGACGTCAATTTCAAACCATATCCTCCAAACATTCCAAGATATCATTGCATCGATAGAAAATGTGAGAAATCATGCTCGCAAACCAGTTTCCTCGAATGGAACGACTCACTCGCAAGATGAGTTAGTCACTCTAGAGTAGTTATGCATCCCAACTCTTATCCAGGATGATCGATGAAAATATCCTACAAATATACAGATAACTGGATTGTGAACAAATACTCATTCCAATTGGGTGATGCCCGTCCAACATGATGGTCGCTCAAGGGAAGGGATATATCCCTACCAAAACGGAAGAAGCCTTTCATCATATCCCGACAACATCAAAGGACCTAGAAATACCGGAAATAGTATATAAATTCCATTACCGATAGTAGATGGTTCTTGTTACCTGAAAGAGAGTGCCCAAAAATGATAGGCACCAAAGGTAACCGAAAATTGAAGAGCACATACATGATCCTACTCATCTAGAATACCGTCAAACATATATCAACAATGGATAAAGATCATCTAATTCCATTACAAAATTATGGAAGTTATAGTAGTTGTTTCAAAGGACATCCCTACAATATTAGTACTCGCAGCTCTGAAGGTCCTCCATATATCACCCATAAGGGCTCACTCTGTTGGCTCAAAATGATTGATTGCGAGAGACTATCTCATAATACACGTCAGTGTAGCCCTCCCATCAA
Organism: Viscum album; assembly: GCA_963277665.1. NCBI lineage: Eukaryota > Viridiplantae > Streptophyta > Magnoliopsida > Santalales > Viscaceae > Viscum > Viscum album. The sequence continues at coordinate 756,977,233 of OY728161.1, forward strand.
CTAGAAAAATAGACAAAAAGAATGCCCTCCCCTTTTTGTCATCGACCGTGATTTTCCTTCCTATGGTATACACTGTAGATATGTTTTTCCCTCTATTCGAACATAGAGTCGTGATGGTAGTCCATTCCATTATGATGGTCTTTGCGAAGTCCCTTCTAGCAATGACAGTTGTTATGAAGGTCCTCCCCATAGTAACATCATGAAAAGAGAAGGTCCTACCCTTAATTATGTATATCCGGAAGGCCCTTCCCAGGATTGCACTACTAAAATTACCTTTTCGTCCATGTATCAAGTCATGATGGTATTCCTCTCTATGATGAAGATCATTGAAATGTCCACCCCTGCAATGATAGTGGCCGTGAATTCCCTCCCCATAGTGACATCAAACAGCAAGAAGGTCCTCCTCTCTCTATAGCCAACCCTGAAGGTCCTCCCTAGTTTATACATCATAAGGAAATTTCTCATGGTCGGGCATCAATTTTCCATAGTAGCCCTCGCCGTTACAGCACCAATTTTGATGTTTCTCCTATTAATCTAAATTCATTCCTGAATGAAGGTCCTCCCCTCACTAGAACCAATGTGAAAAATCCCTCCAATTCTGAGGCACTCAAAATTATGGATTCAAACATATTAGGCACTCCATCAGTAAAGAGTGATAATATTTCACAACCATAGGATGGCCCAGGACCATGCGCATCTTCTAAGACATCCATGTGTCATCCGAAAATCAATAAGGATCCCACAATCCCAATTTCATGGAACAAAATATTAAAGAAGCCGTCGAGTTGGGCATATAAAGTAGTGGAGCCTCTATATGAACAACAACCAGAAAGGTTTCTTATAATAATCCAACTTGCTAGGGATAATTTACCAGTGATTTATTTTTCCACGACCACTTCACACATCGATATACCAGGAGGTTTTCTACAGAATGAACAGATGACATTCGCCTCAACATATGGAAGAATATTCTTTATCTAAATAAAAAAATCCTACACTACGAAGGGTATGCAGACCATTCCAGCATGATAGGGGAGGTTTTCTATATAATCAACATGGAAGCCCTATCATCTACAAGGTAGACACAATTTGAAAGGAAAAATAAAAACCTTGAACGGGCCTACCTCCATGCAATGCATAAGTTTTTTCTTCTCATTAGATATGCCACAGCTGTAGTTCACATTCATGGGTCGGGAAACATGGATCCTTATACTTCACCACATGTCTAGTCCTTCAGGACCCATTGGAAATGACATCATACAACATCATCACCCAAATGAAGAAATAAAATGAAACCCATGCTATGGAAATATGCCATACTGAAAAAAAAATCCCAGAGTATGTCTCATAAGAGTTAGGGCCAATGAGATCAAGACATCAAAAATCTTCTGAGTTAGGAAACTAGGAACATCGACCAGGCTTTCTACCTAAGGAATCCAACCCGCAAGCTATTCTCATGTCTAAAAAAGAGAATAAACTCAACATAGGACCTATTCCATACTCAGCTCACACCCGTGCAAGAGTACGTGAAATTGACATGTTGTAAATAGTGGAGGTTATAGTTGCAATACGAGAACTACCCTAGCCCATAGGGATGGGGGAATTTTTAAATCAAAATAATATTGTAAGACCATAAATTCTATGCTGTAACGCATAAATGGATGAATGGGGATAACCCCAACCCCTTGGGATGGGTGAATTTTTACCTCAAATCCCCACACAATGGATGACTATATCGCACCGCTTGGTATGAACAATGAACACAGGAGTCACCCTTTCCACCATTTCATAGGGTCCACACCCTCTGAGATAAATGCACATTATGAGGTCAGACTAGGACTCCATTTTGGTCAATCATTTACATGAATCCCATAGAATACCGCAAAACATATGGAGAGGGTCCAGAAAAGGGCACAGGAATCCTTCAAACCATTTGGCACTGGGTATACCACCCCCAAGGTGGTATGCCTCGATGAATGTGGTAAAATTCAAAAAATCAGATATCACAGGAAATGACACTAAGGGAGAGGATGTGAAGGATGGTGGATTACTTTATGAGGCATCCCACACCAATCATAATGTGGTGCATACTCAAAACCATAGAGAGGTCCTAAATTTGGGTGCCCCCTCAACTAATCTATCTCTACCTACCCCTAAATGCTCCAACATGAAGAAGAATAAATCAAAGGTCATATATAACCCTACTCCACCTCCCCATGAGATGTTTTCCATCACACTCATGAAATTTCATCCATGCAGCAAGAAGACATGAAATACCTCAGCTAAATTAATGTTAACTTACAACGAGGGAACTACCTTTCCGGATGTGTTTCCCCCGCAGATCATCTGTAGGTTATCCCAGAAGATGTTCCCTTGCCATAAGCACTCATTCTGGAGAATGAATCAATGCTTTGTAGGACTTTTCAACTTATCCCTGGAAGGACATCAAGACTTCCCCCCACTGGGAAGGCCACCAGAATATGTGTAGGTAAACCTAGAAATTATACCCCTAGCGGGGTATCCACCTAAAATTCCAGCAGCACAAGGACGTTCAATCTTGTCCGCTTCAAGACCATCCCAAGAACATTCACAGAAGGATATGAATCATGGGTTCTTAAACAGAATATATCAAATAACATATCAACTAGAATCCATGGAGTGGTGGCACACTCCGATACAACCAATGTGCAAACCCTACCCTGAGTGGGTGAGCAATGTTCTACCACTACTAATCTTCGAAAACCCTGTATTCCCAATATTCAATGGTTTGGGAGACCTGAAATAGAATTTAATAATCTATGCCTCTTTCCAAAACACCATGATGGGAACTCTGTAGTAGGAAGAAATAGTAAATGTTAGGTGCTTCAAATGAAACCTGTAGGGCTCAGCCTTCATGTGGTATTCCATCTTTCTAGCCAATTCAATTACAGGCTGGGAGGATCTCTGATGATAGTTTCTATTGATGTTCAGTTCAATACTTCTAAAGATGATGGTCAATAACCTAATTAACTACAAACAATGTGAGAACAAAAGAGTCTCAGACTTTATTTCTATATTGAAAGCCCTGACTTATTCCCTGAACCAACCACTCCCCCAGCCTAAGATTCTCTCCATGTGCATCGATAACTTCCAGGATGAATTGTGGTAACCACTCATCATTGTAAAGTATAAAAGTGGATTTTGAAGCTTCTCCTCTATTTCCCAAAGGATATAAGATTCCTTGCAAAGGAATAATCTTAAGTCCCAAGTGGCCCCATTAGGATATGGGAAAAGAATGGGAAAAGATGAAGCTGATTCTTTCCGGCTTATGTTTCCCCAAACACTAGCTCAAGTTTCAAGGTCCCCACTAAACTGCACGGACCCCTAGACACCGAAAACCACCCCCCCAACTCAATAAGATGAGCAACATGGTGCTAAAAAAAATTTCGAAAAATAATAAGTAATTTCCATTTCTTCCAAGGAAACCAGGTCTATATATGTTTCATAGCCGCAATGTATTGCAACCTGCATCGGTTACCAGACCCAAAGAGAGCCAATGATGTGGGTATCGACGACCATAAAAATTGTTTTCCCTATCATTTGATACTAGGAAACACTATCCAGTATTGATTCATTTTCAAGGATCTCCTACAAAAGATGGTGGATTCCAGGCATGTCATGTTGGGCCCACCACTAGCACAAGTGGTGTATGTTTCCACCTAATTCTCAAGAGAGCAAGATAAATGGAAAATAATGTCCTTTAAAAAATAAAAATACCTCGACAATTAGATGACCCAGAATATTGTCAACAGATTTTATGGAATCTAATAGGAATAGTTGAAACAACCAACTGTGACTCCAAAATATCCTGATACAATACAACCATCATCTTTGTCCTTGTTGACCACTAAATGCCAGAAAGGCAGAAGGAAAGAACAAGAAGATGAGCCAACACAAAAGTCAAAGTCAGTGATGACACTTTAAAAAATCATGCCACTAGACATGGTTCGATGGGAAATGCCTCACCAAACCATTCAACAGGAATCTCCTTTCCAAATGAAACCATCAAATGAAGACAGAGAGACTGAATCCTTGTCAAATGGAGAACTGCTCATCAGATCCATTAATTCCATTCACTTTATTGAACCCTTCTATAATGAAGATTACGACCACAAACCTAAATTCCTTATTCCCAACTAGAGAGCAGCATGAAGAGGTTTTTGAGGCCCTAGGTTTCCTAGAAGTCATGATTGTGGAAGGATTAAAATTCTCGAGAATTTCATATACCAAACCATTAACATCATAGAAACACATGAAAGGACACTCTGATAGACACAATAGGAACCATGACACTCTTTCACCACTGATGTAATAAATCAATGCCTTGTTATCTTAGAATATCCATCTGGGGAAGAAAAAATTTCAAATCACACAAGGCATACAGGTGGACCAGTTTAGCCAATACTAGAAAGGACCGCAGCACCACCAGCCCAGGATATAGAGGCCAAACCCTATACGTTCAAATCCCTAACCCCTAACATGTCTGTGAAATATAAACCTCAAGAATGGAAGTGTCGAGATATAAATAAAAAGAATGATATTTTAAAGTATCTAGCTTAAATACTAGCAAAGCGTTCAATCCTGGATGTGTTAATACTATCCACATATCATAGGGAGTCACTCACCAAAGCCTTAATAAGCCCCAACTAATGTCTCCCAAACGTAGTCCAGTCCTATGAATTTCACACCATCATCTCCTTCACATACAGGGATGAAGATGCAATCATGCAAGGGCACTTTAAACCCATGTATGTGACCAGTAAGATAAATGGAATTGATGTTAGGAGTCTCTTCATCGAAAATAGATATATTTTTAACCTCCTCCCATTAAAAACACTTCTTTAACTAGGATATGATGAAGAAAACATGACACCCTACACCACAACTCTTCTGAGATATGAAAAATGCGAGCAGACACATTTGGGATGAATCAAGCTTAAAACGTGGCTCGGAGGTCTTGTGATAGATTCTGAGTTCCTGGTAGTGTAGAAAATTACAACCTTCATTGTATTGTTAGGAAGGCCTTCACTCCATCATCATGCTGAAATTCGGTCATCATACCATCAATGCATCAAATATTGAACCAATGGGAAAAATGGGATGGTGCACACCGATAAATCCCCGTTAGAGTCATGTGAGTCAAATTATATTAACGCGTGATTCTATGAATCTGAAGAAAAACATATTTTGGCTAGCATCATTGATTGGATCAATTCTCTGAATGGATTGTAAAGGGCTCTCTCTATCCCCTTCCAGCATCATGGGGAAGTGTACGTACTACCCATCAACCACGTTGAATGCATATCTGCAAGTCCATATGAAGGTTGAATTGTATGTATGGTCTCTGCAATAGCCACTAAGTCCTTGGACATGGAAGTGTGGACTAACAACCACAATTTCAGGAAAAGACCTATCAAAAAAGCTCATGGCTTGTCCATGGTATAATAAACATCACTTCCCTCATACACGATGGAGAATTATGATTCCCCTCCCAATACTGGATATTTCATCTCAAAAATCCATTCTCTAGTAGAAGAGGGTGGTGATGAAGTTGAATAAAATGATGAAGAAGAAGAAGAATAAGAACTCAATGATTCCCCTCTTATGTTTGGTGATGTTGTCTACACCATAATCAATGAACTTAATGAGATAAATTTTGGCACTGATAATGTCCTACGGCCCACTCTGATTAGTGAATCTATGCCTATCGTGAAGGAGGTATATACCTACATCCTAAATATTAATCGAGATTTTTTTTCGTAGAATTGAACAGAAATGCTAGGCCCCAATCCTGAGTTCATCACTCATCATCTAGGCTTACCAGAAGATCACTGAGGTTATAAGAAGGTAGCTAGAAGGAACCACCCTACACATGTAACCAAAATAAACGCAGAAGTTCATAAGATGATCAAATCCAACTTCATACGGGGTGTCTAATATCGGATCAAGTTAGAAAACATAGTACCTATCAAAAAGAATAATGGGAATATTAGAATCTAGGTTGACTTCAGGGAACATAATTGGCAGAGCCCAAAAGATGAATTCTCGGTCCCTATCACAAAATTGATTATAAATACGACAGTCGGATAAAAATACCTCTCTTTCATGGATGGCTATATTGGATACAATCAAATCTGTATGGACCAAGGAGATGAAGAAGATACCTCTTTTAGGACCCCTCAGAGAGTTTTTTGATATAATTTTATTTTTTTGTCTCAATAATTCTTGCACCGCATATTAGCACGCCATACATCCCATCATCATTCCCTTCTTGGAAATGTTCATTGAGTGTTATGTCAAAAATCTGGTGGTTAAATCATGACAACATTGAAACCACCTGGATGATCTTGATACTCTCATCAACAAATAGAGACATCCTAATTTAAATATGAATCCCCTTTATTTTTCCTTTGGAGTTACTTAGGGAAAATTCCACGGCTTCATTATACGCCATCACAGCATTGATGTCGACCCTGGGCTAACAAAATACATTCTTGGAATTTCCCAGCCTCACAAAATCACTGAGTTGAGAGGTCTCCGGGGGCCCCATACCTACATACAGTGCATCATAGCAACCTTGGTAGGTAAATTTTTACCATTCACCAGACTCATGAAGAAAAGAGTTACGATAGTGTGGGATAATGATTGTCAAGAAGTGTTAAACAATCTCAAAAGATGTCTCCTAAGAACACTGGTGATGATGTTAGCATTTGAAGGGATACCAATAATTCTATATGTAACGGCCTTGGAAAGGTAATTAGGAACATTCATCACATATAAAAATGATTCAGTTAGTGAGAACTTCATCTACTACTATAGTCGGACAATGATCGATGATGAAACTCGATATGCAAACATTCAAATGAACTGTGTAGCCATAATCTTCACAGTTTAGAAACTTATGCATTAACTATAGCACCATGAGGTCCACCTGATTTCCTACTACAATACTCTTAAATGTATCCTCAACTGTCTCATGATAAATGATCTCCTATCACGATGGGTGGTCATTTTACAAAAGTTTGACATATAGTATGTTCCCTAGAAGGCCATAAAAGGCCATGAAATAAGAGAATTCATGGATGAGAGACCCTATTAAGAATCAACATCATTGGATTCTAAACATATAGATTATGAAGTGTTGTTCATTCTGGAGAACCCCCAGACAAGGTAAATGTTCTTCGATGGTGATTCCAAAAGGTTGATAGGGAAAAGGATGGAGGATCCAAAGCACAACATAGTGGGGATTGAAGTTATACTCATATCTCCAAAAAAGGCCATCTTTCCTTAAACTTTATTGTTATTGGAAGGGTGTAAAAATAATAATTCATAGTATTAGGCTCTCATTTTAGGCCTAGAACTGGCACTTCAGGTTCAATCCAAACACTTAAAAATAATGGGTTATTTAGAGCTAGTCATCAAACATGTCAACAATGACTATTCCATTAAAAAATAATTAGTGGTCCCCTTAATGATCCATGTTCAAGGATTGATGGTGGAATTCCCATTAGAACCAATAATGACTTATATCCCCCATTCACAAAATTCACAAGTCGATGCTTTAGCAAATGCAGCAACAACTTTGGTTGATCCAAACTGGGATGAAACATTCATTAGAATTGCTCACCGCCAGATGGTCTTTTCATTCATCTAGAGAAGATGAAGGAAATCAATGAAATTATCTCCAAATTTGGGCATTATGGTCACACCACTGGTTGTATTACGCCCATATAAAATTATCTTCAGAATGGGGAACTCCCACGAGATAGGGTTGGAAGGGAGTAGGCCTGAAGGTGGGCAATCAACATTGACTTGTACAATTAGGGGAACCAAGTAAATGTTATATACAAATGAGGCCTTGATAGAGTTCTCATCAAGTGATTTTATGGATAAGTGATTACTACCTCCATGAAATAATTGAATGCCAAAGCTAGTGAAGCGCATTGCTCATCAAACATGACAACTCACCAAATTCGTATGATTGGTTTCGGTAGCCCACTATGATACAATATTATGACGTATTCACTAAGAAGTGCCATTCCTACCATGCTCATGCCAATTTCATACACGTAACCCTGGAGTTAATTAATATAGATATGTACTTATGGTCATTCATTGCCATGGGGATGGATGTTGTGGGATCATATCCACCCCACAACTAGATAATTCCATCTTATACACACAATGACCGACTTCTTTTCTAAATAGGGAGAAGCCATGCCTTTTAATAAAGGTCGGGAGAAAAACATTGCCATATTTGTAAAGGAAAACATCATTACTAGGTTTGAGTCCAATATAAAATCTTGATAGACTACATAACAAACTTATTCTCTAATGAGTGGAAGAAGTTATAACAGGAGTATGGAATTAAATCCAATCGGTCATCCCAATGCCATGAGACGACCAATGGAAAAATATTGGCATTCAAAAAGACATTGTCCAATATACTCCAAAATATTGTTGATAAGGATAAGAAATAATGGACAAACAAGCTTTATCATTCTTTGTGGGATAACCTGACCATGACCTGCACTGCCACCCAAGCAACCCTGTACTCCCTAGTATACGGGGAAGTGGCAGTTTTGCATATCGAGATCCATGTTCCATCACTTACTATGGCCATTTTCGAACAACTATCCATGGATGAGAAATCCTAGAGACATTTTGATGATTTGGAGTTGCTAGATTAAAAAAGTTAGCACACTCTGTGGCATTTGTAAATCTACCAAAACTGGATTGCATGACCCTTCAATAAAAAGGGTTTCCTTTAATTATTTCTCTAAAGAGAAAGGGTTTTAGTCTTCATAACCCCAGTGAAATGCGGAATGGATCCCCCATCTCATTAACCAATGTCGGAAGAACCATATTTCATACACAGGTTCTATTACAATGGATCATATGCTCGGATAACGATGGATGGACAGCTCATTGCGGCTCCCACAAATGTGATGTTCTTGAATAAATACATTGTGTAATAGCAACAAAAGATTGTTGTGGTCTGAGCTCTATGATGCTAAAATATAAGTAAAAAATGCCTCCAATTTAGTGGTAATAGATCAATGACCCTAAACTATGGGTTAAAATATCCATATGTCATTGTCTAAACATTATGACATTAAACTATGAGTAACAATATCATAAAATCCCCCAATGATAAGATCCAAACTCTAAGACCTTAAATTATGAGTCATAGTCCATTCCACATGACTTTAAACTATATGGCCCCTTCCAGGAAACATGACATTAATCTATTACTCATGTCCTCACCTTAAGATGTTAAACTACATGACACGAAACCTGCTAATCACATGACAATAAACTACAAGCTCTCTCACAGAACTATGTATGTCTTGATTCATACCCTTGTAGGATACGTAGTGAGGCCTTGATCCCCGATCATGGCCTAGTCTCCATAATAAAATACCTCAATTATGCCTCCTATCGACCCATATTCGAATGGGAATCCATTATCACTCCTTGTTCCTCGCATAGAGTATAACTCATGTGAGCATAGGATCAATGGTATGAATTTTTTTATGGAAGACAACTATGGAGTAACACGATAGACCAGAAATCCAGAAGGGATAGAATGAAAATTCTCATACCCATGGACTGAGGAAAATCAGTACAGGGTAAATTTAGAACAACATATGGTTTGATTCCTTCCCATGTAGGATATGTATTGACTGATGGATTTGGAATTTCGGCCCATCCATCATCCAAAAATATAACCTCACATATCCGTACACACAGACCAAGCCGAATCATTACAAGGTACATATAGAACTACGTACGACATGATTCTTGTCTTCACGGGATTTATAGTGATGCCTCGATCATCTGTCATGGCCCAGACCCACCATGAATAAATGAGAATACCCCATCATAACCATTACTTCCCCAACACCTATGAAGGAAACCCTTCATCCACTCCTTGTTTCTTGCAATGAGTATAACTCACATGACCATAGGATTAGTTGTTAGTATTCTAGTATGAAACTAGTTTTTGGAAAATTTTGGTGGACTTGGAACCCATTGCAAATGAAAAAAATACCCTCGAGTGTCCCTACATCGAGAAAACATTTGTAGGGGACATTCAAAAATACATATGGCTGGATTCCTTCACATGTAGGATATGTAGTGACACTCAGATTTAGCATCACATCCTAGCCACCATCAAAAGGAAATGCCCATTTTCCCACATGAAGTCATCAGACTTGTATGGGGAACCCATGAGAGGTCCTATTTGCATGAAAGTCCACTGAACAATTCTTCGAGAGTTATGTGTGGTCCAGTTATTGGTTTTATGACATCCTGAACATTCCCACCACTCTTGAGTGGTCAAAATATACTAATTCGATCCCTACACATGAGTTGGGGCATTGTGGATGCCCTAGTAGTTTACCGTTAATCATATTTTGTGTACTCATTATGTTCTGAGGTACAACATTCCCCTTTTTCAATCTCCACACATCAGAAAAACATTGATCCCCATAATCATTCAAGGCTATATGATATTGAAGGTCAGTTTCATGTGGACACATTTGTTTAACTATGAACATCATGCCCTTGTGGCCCTGCATACGATGCCCACAAAAATGGCCCTTAATCAAATGAAAATCTGTCCCCATGAGTTTCCTCTTCTATTTAAGTACTCCCAGTGGATTCCAAGCCCAATGTCATCCCTCCTGATTCATGTTTCCCCTAGGACTATGGTTTACAACATCCATCATCACTCATATCTATAGAACATCGTAATATCCTTTTCGCGATTAACTCAAAACATGTAATGATATTTCTGATAATATAATTATCATTACTGTATGACTCTAAACTGCACAATATCATGTCCTCACTACACGACATTAAACTACGAAGTCAAAATCTTCCTTGTTGTGTGATGTCAAACTGCATAGCAATGGATTAATCCTAATGTTCCATCTATTATTGATCATAAATTTTTTATAAAATTACAAGGAATCATCGCAATCCCTTGTTTCTCAGACTGAGCATAGACCACATGAGATTAGTGATCTTAGAAAGAGATACACCATTACCTTATGGAAATGTAGCCCAAGAATTTTGTCCCAGCAGCACAAACCTAAAAGGCATGTCACGGTTCCCTCCACCACTAGGAACCCCACGTCATGGCCATGTGCCATTAAATTACTATTAACTCTAAACAAGGAATGAATGCCTCACCCTACGTACGAGTCAGACCTACAAAAGGGACAGCTAATTATATTAGTAAATTGCTGCCCAAATGCCCCCAATATATCCGGATACACTCATGTAGTTCCCCACACTATGTGATTTTAGTGATCTTGAATCCCCAATACCCTCCAAGGACATCTAATATGGAAGTCTAGTGTCCTATGAACTCATTTTTTTAACTATTCACATCATTCCTCGGTGTCCTTTCATATGTTGCCCACAAAAATGGCTATCAGTCAAAGGAAAATTCATCCCCAGGGTAGACCTCTCCTATCTCAGTAAGCCTAATGGATTCCATGTCTCGTTCCATCCCTGGTTATTCAAGGGCCCTAAATATCATCATTTATATTTTCCTCCATTCACACATCCTGGATATATCGGAACAAAAGGCCCAATTCATCCCTAGTCTCTTTTGAGGTTTCTGAAGTTACCCTATCTATATTCTCAAAGATGATGAGCATACAAAAGTATAGTTCCTCCACCCGTTTTTTGGTTTCCCCAAAAATTTCCAGTTAAAATTATCCATTTTGTGTTCAGGTGCACCTCTTGTATAAGTTCGCATACTATATTCCGAAAATTCACAATCTCTATAATCTACAATTCCATTGAAAATGGAAGGCCAATGTCCAGCAAAAACCTCTGTTTGACTATGCACATCATGACCTGGAGTCTCTACATAAGTTTCCCAAATAAATGTTTGTTAATAAAAGGAAAAAATTTCAAAATGATTTCCCTTTCCAACTATTATACGCTCAAATTACATTCACGTCATGTCACACAGTAGATTTGGAAAACTACTGGATAACGGCTTACATGCCTTCCTCTTTTTAAATTCCCCTAATAAAGATAAAAGGAATGTCTAACTGAACTGATTATTCACTAGCTCTCCCTCACAAAAGTAAGATCCATGTGGTATTGGTTGTCCACTCAAAGCTAACCTGAATATCCCTAATGTTTTCAGACACAAGCACTCAGTCCGGCCACCCACTATGGCTCCTGAATTCAAAATAAATTCAAAATGTTGAAAATCCAACTAAGGCAATCATAAATTGATGGAAAGTGTCATGTGGACACCTTTTTTGACTATGAACATTGTTCCCCGGAGGCTCTGCATAGGTTTTCCAAAAAAATGGTCGTTGATAAAAGGAAAATATGTCTCCATGAGACTCCTTTCCTACCTATGTAAGCCAAAAATAGCTCCCAGGCCTCATTCATGTCTAGAATTCCAAAATTAATGTTCATGAAAAATCACTAATACATGTATGTAGGAAAGTAGAAGATTCTTGATAAAAAATATCTGAATTGTGGCCCATGACTCATTAAGTTTGGTCAAAACTGGTCGACATAAAACACCAGTAACAAGTTTTATTGGAAGGATTGTGAACTGCCAGAAAAAAATGGTGCCACATTTTCTAGAGTTAAAATCAACAGAAGGAACCACTGGGTAAAATCCATGTATTGGGTCATTAAAAAACATTGAGCCATCAAAAAAGTCATAAATCTTATTAGGATAAAAACCCAAAATGGAATCCAATGAAAAAGAAAATTTAAACACGCTTAGCCCCTACCAAGAATGATTACGCCAAAATTAATGTAATAATAAATGAAAATGAAACAAATGTTAATGAGGTGTCCCATAAGATCACATCAATAGTCAAACTATTCTTGTAGTGTCCCACGACTCCGGAAAAAATTAACGTAGAATTTGATTATTCCAGTTTATCAAATTATTATAGAATTGATGTTTATATGATTGATTATGATCAATTGACAAGACAATAAAGGGAAATTAAGAAGTGTTCAAAGTAAAATTGGTTACATCATATTCCATAAAAAATATGTTGTGTGAATCCATAGCCTAAATACTCTCAATGTAAGTAAGGAAGGACCTTTACAAGAGACGTTCGTCGGAGTTTCAAAGATGCATCAATGATTGGTACGACTCCACATAGGCTTGGTGATGCTTTAATAAATTCATAGTCCTTACCACTGCACTCACTCACAGTTCCACCTCTTCCCTCAATGCATTGAGGTTGGTCCTTATTCCTCCTGCATTTTCCATCACCCCTCCTCAATGGTAATTGCGGCTTGGGGCCTCTATTGTTTATGTCGTTCCAATTTATACCATTGTTTCTCCATTTCTTGGTCAAGATGCTCTGTAATGTAATATTTCATCATGATTTCATTTGGCATCTTCGCAACTGTCACAGTATGAGTGGCAGCATTATCAATGAGAATGTTCTCTATAGCATCCAAATAAGTTGTTGACTCAATCACGGAGAGTCGAGATTTAGGTGCACCATTTTCTTTCTAAGAAGCAACCACTTCCCTCACTATATCATAAATTCCATGATATTTAAATCCACCATAACTCATAACTATAAACTAGTGGTGTAACTATGGAAATTTTATTGGAATCTCATCCAATGGATTCTAGGGTAATAATCCTCAAATGTTCTTCCACACTTTTTTAGAGTGGAATGAAAATAGAGTATGATTTATATGTTGATCTCAGAATCACTCCCTAACAATGAAATGTAGTTGGGAATGTACTTCAATAGAGAGAGACATAATTCAGATGCTACAGTACGGCTTGACCCTGCAACAGTCTCATCTCTGTTAATTGTAATAGATGAAAAAGTAAGGGTGTCCACCATTTCCAAAACTTATGGATGTGATTATGAGGACAGAGAGGAGACTGCAGTAACTCCCACCCATGTAGTGGTACTGCTATATAAAACAGTTTAAACTGCATCTTCAATCATCAGTGGAACTCCATGGGTTCGTGGGAATACTAAACAACCAGGGCCATGCTCGGCTGAAACATTATCCCTCAAGGTATCCCTCAAATGGTTTTAATTTAATATAAATCATGTGGGGATGTTCAAAATAGATAAGGATACTAGTATTTTAATCCTTGGGGCATAAAACATAACCCCTATCAGAACTTTCAAAAATGGAATGATATCCTACTCCAAATATTCAGGGGACGAAACACAAGCCTCCCTAATTGTGAATTCACTAGAGCCACCATGTACAGACGAAACACATGTCTCTAATTTTACCCCCTTTATAGGGGAAGAGCATCTCGATCGAGATTTTTTGGCTCCTTGGTATTTGATTCCCCTTCAAGATCCAGTAATGCCTCGATCTCACCGCTGGACTTAGCCCCCAACATTAACGCCACCCCATCTTTACAAAGAGAGTCAGATCCTCATGATCAAGTGATCCCCTAACATCTATATGTCGATCCATTATTTGAGAAGATATTTTTCGAGTGGGGTTAAGCACACTCAAGGGGTCCACAAGACCCCATGTTCTCTTGAAATGGCACGACTTCCCAGTTTCGATCAGCAACGACAGATGGCGACCCTTCCTCTGCCCAAAAAGGGACTGGAGTTATAAATTACTATGCAGTTGTCGTTTGGTCAGCAATAGGATTAGCATCAAGATACATGTACATACTAGTGAGTTGAAAATATAATGGGACATGGTTCAATAATTAGATAAATAGTCAATTACTTGTGACCAACCCTCGAATACGCTTGAACAAATTTGAGGCTAACTTGTGTTTCATAGCCTGCTGGGGGATAGCTCTTGAATAAGATCACCCAGAGGAGCTGTTTGATGATACTCCATAAAAGGGTCTGTAATAACTGCTTTGATGTGTTCTTGGGATCTGGGGGGTCATTCAAATTTCCCCCAATAGTTGATAAGACGTACACCCCAACCACGGTAACTCCAGGAGAATACATCGGGAAAAAATCCATTTCATGAGATCCTATAGGCCTCTACAAAATAAAAATGAGGGGGGGGGGACTCTCAACATATCAATAAAAAATAATTTGAGGCTGTAATTTGAGAACAAAAACACTCCCATCGGTCATGGTAATACCACCATTAATGCTACATTGTCTGACCAGAAATACATGTCCGCAAGAGTGTGAAGACACCTATCCATTTTAGTCAACTATGTTACAACCTCATCATACTCTTTGTCAACTAAAATACAGATAGTATAATTTGCTCCCCCAAAACCAGGTAGATATAAGTGTTCCCTCTATTGAAACTTCCATATATCTGTGTCTGAAGCACTTTCCCTCAATTCATCCTAGAATCTCTAAGACTCTGAAAATGAGGCTATAATTACGATGGCCGGTGCAGGATGGACGGTGCAGTGATACATTAAAAGTTTTAAAAACCATAAAAATTTCCTTGGTCTCCATGTAATCTCAGGACCCCGAGAAGACGAACATTTATGAGACAAGGGAAGCAAGAATGAATATTTTTCTATGGCAGCCGCAGTGGGCATGCGAACGACATCATCATCCTCATCAATAGTTTCTGGTCTCAACATGGATGGTACCCTATGTGAGTAATTATTAAGACCACTTTGATAGTGTATGTGGGTCTTGAGTTCCTTATGATTACAACTCACCCTATCTATATCCACATCAAAATAAATTTCAGTCTGTGCTGACACGTAGACAATTCCAGTAAGGGACACTTCCCTATTCCATCAGAGCTGTCATAAATCACTAAGGGACCAGTCATGGGAAGATGTATGACCTTTCAAAAGTTCAGATTGTCTCTAATCCAATGTAAAATTATCATAGGAAGGAATGGATGACGGACTCCTAGAAACAGCTCCAGTAGCTTTCTTGGCCGCACATGAAAACATAACCCCATCTTTCACAACATTCCTTCGCATGGAGTGAGCCCACCTTCAGAGGACTTCTCTAGGTCGAGGAAGTTCAATAAATCACTTGTTTATCCCCATTACCTACACAAAGGATGCACTAAAGTTTGTCACAATATTCACTAGGTTGACTTATTGTTCTTCGAGGTATGACTTGACCAAGTCCTCAACATAATTCTTGGTATGGAAGGGCAATGAGACCTCTGAATCATAGAGTCTAGCTTATATCTGGGTGTCGTACCAATTAAACATTATCCATAACTTACGATCGATAATCTTATGTATCTCTAGAAGATAACTATTCAGAGAATGAGGGTACAACATCAATATGTAGTTGAATTGTTGACAAAATCTACAGGGTGCATAGCCCTCACAAATAAGTTCCCCTTCGATACGGAAAACATGGATGCCATCTCACAGTGAAAAGAAGTAACCTCAGTTGATGAAGTCATTAGAGGAATTATTTGTGACAGTACTAGAAGTAGAATCATAAGGGTGTAAATATAAATGCTCGTAAACGCTGATACATTCTCTCATGTCCTAAAGGTTCTTTTTAGTTTTCACCTCACGATTATCCTTTGAAGCCCAGGCTGTTGGCATGACCCCGTTGGTGCTCTAAATGTATGGTTGGAGGGTGGAATACAATATTGTTAGGGAATTGCGGAGAGAATAACCCCTTATGTGGGTACTTATCCCTCACCCAATGATTTTCAAAAGGTTTAGTCATCTGGAAAGGTGAACACATTCACTGATTCGACCGAGTATGTTGTTTTTCGTGGTCATCATTAGAAGTATCCAAATTTATGCATTTGGCGGTGGCCAATAGAGCATCCATGATAAAAGTTGAGTCTCTTACCCCACCAGATTCCCGCACTAGTAGGAGCCACCCACTTAGAAACATAACTAATAAAACTGCCAGTAAAAATAACTTCTCAATGTTAGAGATGATTCCCCATCCCCATTTTGGAAAATCCCCCTCTTCCAAGGTGGGATAATAAGTACCCATTCACCTCTGGGTGGTTTTGGTGGGACATCACTTGGTCTACACGGTTCGGGCTCAACTCCAGTATTCATAAAAAAAGCGCCAAACTAGTCGTCAAAAGAAACATCCTGCTTTATACAATGATATCATTCCTTCAAATGTGCCTTCTTAGTAATTCAGAGTTTCTCGAATAAAGTTGGGTTCTATCCTTGTCAGACCATACAGAGGATGGAAAAATAAATTCATCGTACATGTCGCCAATGATAGGGATTCCCAAAATTAGTTGGATGTCCTAAAGGATAATGTCGACCTCCCCGTGGTTCAAATAGAATGTGTTGGTATATATACTCAACCGTCTCAAGATCTATGAAATAAGGGTAGTAGTAATATGGTTGTATGTCTGGGAAAACCATGTGGCCTTTTATAGTCCCATAATGTACAACTCGGTTCGGAATTGTTCACCATTATGGTGAAACAAAAAAGGCGACCCCCATTCCAAGCCGAATGTGCCTCCTAGGCAAAGGTCCCATAGGGGAAACCGGTCATGCTACTCATTTGCTGGGGTCTTACTCCCGATGCTTTAGTAACAATTAGCCATCTAATTGGCCTTCTGCTACATCACGTCTAATGTGCGAGGTGTTGTCTATACAAGCCGAGAAATATGAGAAGAAAAAAAATTGAAGAGGAAGAAGAATTGGCACACAACACAAAGAAGCTTTCAAGCTTTTCACAATTTCACAATTTCAGACTACAATTACATCAATTTATAGACCCACAAAATTAAATGCATAGCATTTATGTTGGTACAACGAAATACCAAAACATTAAATATAGAGAATATATGATGGTATAAGTAAAGACCAAAATATTAAATGCAGAGAATTTATGATGGTACATAAATTTACCAAATCTTTAAATTCAAAGCATTTAAATTCATTAAAATATAATAAATGGAGGTGGACCCATGGAAAAAAATCCATGTAATAAATGACGTGAGAGGAAAAAATGTGGGGATCTTTGACTTCTGGTTTTGGTTTGCAATTCCAACACTCCCCTTCAAACCAAAACCGGCTTCATTCCGAGCATTGTTCTGAGTTTTTTTAATACATCTGTCAGTAATGACTTTGTGAAAATATCATCCAGGATCATTCTTCTTGATATAAACTGCATGCTCATATGGACAGTTGATGAAGCCGTTCTTTCGAAGATAGCTGTCAATGCATGCATTCCAAGCACGATGAGCCTGCTTCAACCGATAAAGATATTTCATCAATTGATAAACTTTGTCTTCCTCCCCTTGCATAACAAAGCCTTCAGGCTGGTCTATATAGACCTCTTCCTCTATAATTCCATTCAGGAATTCAGAGTTCATATCCAATTGGTAGATAATCCAACTGTGATGAACAGCAAGGGAGATAATCATTCTCATAGTGTCAAGGCGAGCAACAGGAGTGAATACTTCTTCATAGTCCACCCCATAGTTCTGTTTGTACCCCTTTTCTAGGAGCCTTGCCTTGTAGCGATCAATTTCACCATTAGCATTCTGATTGATCTTGTACACCTATTTGACACCAATGGATTTATGGCTATTAGGAAGTTTGGTCAGCTCCCATGTGTCATTTTTCTCTATGGTGCAAATTTCTTCTCCCATAGACATTCTCCAACATTCTTCCCTTGTAGATTCCTGAATCGTCAAAGGCTCATGATCTGCATGTAGGAAAAAAATATTTACCTCTTTGGTTTTTTCATAAATGTCGCTTAATATTTTTGTATTTATGGGTGCCATGGGTGAGGATGAGTTCTCCAAATTTTGACTTAATGGAGTCCTTTCATGAGTGATATAATTTCCTCTTGGACTCCTGTGTACTGATGATGTGCCCGGGAAAGGTGTTGCTGGCATTTTCTCCTGATGATCACACCATTCTTCAGGATCTTCTGTTTTGACTGGAATCTCTTTGTTTGGTTCTTCATCATTCCACTTCCAAGATTCTTCCTCACTAAAGACCACATCTCTACTCACAACTAATTTATTGGTTAGTGGACTGTAGAGCTTATAGGCTTTAGACACTTCAATGTAGCCGATGAAGATGCATTTTTCACCATGATCATCAAGCTCCCTTCTTCTCACTTCTAGAACTTGAGCATAGGCAACACACCCGAAGATTGTTAGGTGTGCTACGCTCGTTTTGTAGCCACTCCATGCCTCTTGTGGTGTCATGTTTCTGATGCTCTTGGTTGGACACCGATTGAGCATATAGGAATTACATGCCAGAGCTTCTGCCCAGAAGTTCTTTGGAAAGCCTTTCTCCTTCAGCATAGTCCTCGTCATGTCGAGGATGGTGCGGTTATTCCTTTCTGTGATGCCATTCTGCTGTGGTGTGTAGGCTACAGTGTATTGTTGTTTGATGCCATGTTCCCTACAGAAATCTTGAAATGCATTTGAGGTGTATTCTCCACCTCTGTCTGATCTGAGAACTTTGATTCTAAAACCACTTTCAACTTCAACATGAGATTTGAATATTTTAAAGATCGCACATGCAGAAGATTTTTCTTTGATACAATACACCCAGAGTTTCCTGCTAAAATCATCAATGAAGGTAATAATGTATCTATTACCTCTAAGTGAGGGTGTTTCAAGCGGTCCACAGATATTAGTGTGAACCAACTGAAGTGGTTCCGTTGCTCTTCTAGACACTCCACTTGGAAATGAGTTCCTTTGTTGCTTGTCGAGTGTGCATGCCTCACACACATGATTTGGAGCTTCAATCATTAGCAAGCCATGCACCATGTTTGATGAGTATAGAAGTTTAATCCCACTAAAATTCAGATGTCCAAATCGCAGATTCCATCTCCATGAGTCATTCTTCATGATTCCCAAAAGACACTCCTTGTCCTTTTTGTTGATACGCAGTGGAAACATGAGATTATTCGCCATCTGGACTTGAGCAACAAGTCTCTTGTGAGCATCCCTTATAGACAAAAAATAATTCTCCATGTGTATAACATGCCCCTTCTCCAGGAGTTGGCCAATACTAATGATATTGTTTTCCATGTTTGGTACATAATACACATTAGAGATGTAATTTGGCTCACCATTATTCTGATAGATTTTGATTTTACCTTTTCCTCTTATGGGTACCTTGGATGAGTCACCAAAACTCATGTCGCCATGAACTTCTTCAGTGAGTTCCTCGAACAGTTGTTTGTTACCACTCATGTGGTTGCTTGCACCAGTGTCGAGATACCACACATCGGGGTGTTGACATGCCTTTTCTTGTGCCAAGAGGAGTGTGGTACCTTCTTCATCATGAGATTTTTCAGCATAGTTGGATCGTTCATCGTGATCCACTTTTCTCCAACAATCAGAAGCATAATGGACAAATTTCTTATAGTTGTGGCATTGAATGTTCTTTGCATTTCCACGACCACATGTGAATCGTCCTCCACCATTCCCTCTTCCACGAATGCTGGTAGGATTTTGTTGCTTTTGTTGATGGCTTGAATAATATCCACACCCTCTTCCTCTTCCACGATGACCGCCTCGTTGCGTGTGGCCATTCTTTTGTTCTTATAGAGTCAACTTGGACTCCAAGGCATTCTCTATTTTAGAACCGGTATTCTTTTGAATCCGTTGATCATGCACTTGCAATGACCCCATCAGTTCTTCAATGGAAAGTTTCTCCAAATCCTTTGATTATTTTATTTCCACAACCACATGCTCAAACTTGGTTATGATAGATCAAATTGATTTTTTGATAACTCGAATGTCCTCCACTTTTTCTCCATTCCTTATCAAATTGTTAAAAATAACAATTAATCTTGAGAAATAATCAGACATGCTCTCACCTTCTTTCATGTGCGCCACTTCAAATTCTGCTCTTAATGTTTGAAGATGTACCTGCTTCACTCAATCAACACCTTTGAAGACGGTGGCAAGGATAACCCAGGCTTGCTTGCTTGATGTTGTTTCGGAAATCTTTTCAAACGTTGATTCATCCAACCCTTGATAGAGGAGGAACAATGCCTTGTTGTCTTTCATTCTTTGATTTTTGAGAGCCGTCTTTTCATCATTCGTGAAGGCAGCTTCTTCCGCCGTAGTGGGTACAACATACCCGTCGGTAACGATCTCCCATAATTCCTGCGACCCGAATAACGCCTTCATTTGGATGCACCATATTTCGTAGTTGTCTATGGACAGCTTCGGAACTAGCAGCTGGATTGAGGCCATCTTTTTTAAATTGGAGAATCTTGGGAACCGCCTCTGATACTAGTTTGTTGGCTATACAAGCTGAGAAATATAAGAAGAAAAAAATTGAAGAGGAAGAAGAATTGGCACACAGCACAAAGAAGCTTTCATAATTTTCACAATTTCACAATTTCAGACTATAATTACATCAATTTATAGACCCACAACATTAAATGCATATCATTTATGTTGGTACAAAGAAAGACCAAAACATTAAATATAGAGAATCTATGATGGTACAAGGAAAGACCAAAATATTAAATGAAGAGCATTTATGACGATACATAGATTTACCAAATCTTTAAATGCAAAGCATTTTAATTCATTCAAAGAAAAAAAATGGGGTGGACCCATGGAAAAAAATGCATGTAATAAATGACGTCAGAGGAAAAAATGCGGTAGCTTTGACTCGTGGTTTTGGTTTGCAATACCAACACGAGGTTCGTAGTTTAGCAATGACCTAGAGGTATTATCACTCTAAAGGTACCTCCCTTGGAAGGAATAAAAGCCTTCAAAATATAATTATTAGTTATCCAGGAAGAAGTCTGGTCAATCAGGATTTGTACTAGGTCCACTATTTCAGGGAAAAAAGGCTAAACCCATAAGAAGAAACCCTCTTTGAGACTAGGTACTCCTATTGGCCCAATGGCTGCAGAATCTCTAGATACAGATGAAGTGGAACTACCAAAAAAATTTCATTAACCGAAGAAGACTTGCTCTTTGATCTTTCGTCAGCAACAGAAAGAGGGAAAACAATAATAACTTCAGAAAAAATAGTAACATCAGTAGCAGCCTATAGTGTAGCCATTGTTGCCTACACAAGAAGATCCAAAAGCTGGAAAAAACTATTTCATATAACATGTTTCAGATAAATGCTATGGAAGAATAACTAAAGGTCTCAAAATATGTCCACAAAAGGCTCTATGTACTGTTTCTAGAAATGTTACATGGTTTCCACATCCCACGTACTACATAGTGTGTGGAAGGCCCAATCTACATACTGCATAATATGGGAGATAACCCCACATACCGCCACGATACGTGGATTCCTCCCACCATGTACAACCACTGTATGCAAACCATCCACAAGGGGTTAACCCACGTATTGTTTCCTGGAGAAAAAAGGTTCACAGAAATTGGATACCATGAACCATGACCTTCATTAAGATCATATTCAGAAGTCGTGGATTAATTCTTACCATTGGATTATTAGTTCATTATGTTCGGTTTGCTAGATTATGTTTGATATGTGGAAATGATCGTCGTGTAGTTTCCTCCTATGCTGAAAATCTATTTTAGTCTTGAAATTCCAAAAAACCATTCACGAAATCCAATACATGTTATGCATATGGAGAAATAGTGAGGAGGTCAGTTCATAGAATTTACATAGAAATTTAGGAATGGGATTTTCTCAAGGAGGATGGTACAAAAAAAGAAAAGGAAATATGGGAGATTAATAACACTTTTCTCCATGATAAATGGTAAAAGAAAACTGACATGGCCCCCTATATATAGGTGTTTTCCCTTCTATCAGGTCTATTTGTTCTACCACAATCCATTTCTTTTCAAGACGACTTCTACATCAGAATTTTCCTCATTTCATTCCAAACGAACACTATTCTGATGGGTGCATTTTTAGGGTCATGAAAATTCTTCCAAGGGAATAAAATAACCCCACAATCTCTTTCTAGAAGGAAAAAAGTACGACTAAAAATATAGCAGGCTGACTAGACTCAAAACACAATGCAATTTTTAGAAGAAATTTGAAGAGATTCATGTTTTCAGGGAAATTATACTAGCCCTCATACCATCACCGTGAAAGGTATGTGAACCGAATAGATCACGAACCAATGGGTACACAGAAACATCCACAATTACTAGCCCGTGAGTCTATGGTCAGCTAACTAGGCTAGTCGTGAACTGTATAGTCGAAAGAATTATTCCTAAGAAGTCAATATTTGTACCTTACTATGAACTGATTAGTTTCTGGACAATTAAAATTGGTATGATTCCACGAACCATGATCACAAACCCATGCCCCGTAAACCCCATTTGATAGTGTCTTCCACGGTTCATGATATCTTCATGGGCCTCTACAAAAGGTGACATGTGACCAATTGATATAATTGTACTGATGCTATATAAAAGGGAGCATAGTAGAAGGATGGGGGATGGACATTGAAAACATGAAGGGAATCAGAGGATGGAAGATATAGTTATAGTAGACTCCAACTTTAGTCTCGATACATCGATGAAGACCTGGTCACAAACTACACCCTTTGCAAGTATAGCTGGCCACCAACCATAACAAAATGGATTTGAATAATAATAATAGAACTGTGAAACTAACTGGTAAACCAAAAACAGTGTACCCTTAGAGGATGAATTTCTCAAGAAAGATAATCCCATGGACCCTCTATCAATATGGTGTTATGCATAGTGCACCAACACACAGACTAAACTCAGCATTGTGTACTGCTTTAGTATGCGAATATAGCCCAATGTGGTGCAGTGAGCCACAAACCACTATGGTACGTGGTGGACTATACCCATGCCTAGGTACTGAATCGGTACGCAGACGGTCCTCTATCCCATATACCCCTATAGTATGCAGATCCTCCCTCATCCCGCATAAGAAACCAGTACGTGGAATTCGATGTTTTTGGGTATCAATTCCTCTAGCTCCAACCTCACCCGTCCATTTTTGTAAAGTCCTACATGATCCCTCTGCTAACCATTCCTCCGACATCAGGACAAAGCCTCCTCCAAAGTCACCAAACTCGTATGATCATTCTAATGGGTGTATCAGCACGTCCCATTTAGTCTACATACACATGGTATGCAGAGTCAAGAAGGATCTCCCCATAACAGTTTGAGCATCTGTAATTCTTGTGGGTCTACATTACCATGGAAAACTAATGACCAACCATGGGATAATGATATGAACCTCCCCATTCTAAGGATTAAGGGTGACCACTCACTTTTCCATTCAATGAGGAATAATGATCAGTTGAAGGGGTTATGTTTTCACCCCCCTTTAACAAGGATGAAACTCCACCATTTCCTAGAACATATTCTTGGGACCTCCCCCTAAGGTATGTCCCCAATCTTCCATGGTGGGGCTGCATGATCTTTAATGTCATCTCATATTAAAAGGTTTTTATGATTCGTTCCCTCTCCCATAGTCTCCCCAACCTCTTATTCCACAGGGTCTCCCTCCCCCACCATCAGGGGACGAGGCATGTGCATTATTGAATCATTCACATCATATTGTTTCTCACACCGAGAATGACTAACATAGTGTTAGATGTTTTTTAGGATAAAAACATCCATGTGATTCTGAACTATGAGAACTCTGGTTCTTGGTCAAATCAAGATATGTAGGACGCCAGTCTGTGTGCATGATCTCAAAAGGGTGACCATCCATAAGGGTCCACCCAATCATGTCCCTCAAATGGGAAGCTTCCACATGTAATCCCTAAATGTCTGAACTATGAGAACTTTGATTCCTGGTCAAATTGGGATTAATTGAATGTCTTCCAGAAGGCTCGAGCTCAAAAGGGTTTCCATCCATAAGGGGTCCACCCAATCATGTCCCTTAAATGGGATGCTTCCACTTTTAAGATCTACACTTTTGAACTATGAGAACTTTGATTCTGGATCAAATCGAGATACGTTGGAAGCCTGCTAGATTGACCGATCCCAAAAGGTTGCCATCCATAAAGGGTCCACCCGATCATGTCTCATCAAATGGGCATCTCCCATGTGCAATCCCCCACACCATACCAACTACCTCGATTCTGATTCCTATCCCAAAGATATGTTGGAAGCCTTTATTATCAGCCTGATCCCAACATCAAGTTACCTTCCATCCCCCTTGGATGCTGATAAACTCCAGAGTTCCTTATAATATTTCTCAAGTCAGAATCACCTACGTAGCATCAAATATGTGCATGCCCACGATTATCCTGCAAACCAAGGGTAGCCCGTGGACACAATGTTGGGGAATTAATGAAGGGTTTATGAACATATGAACACGACTTAAATCTAAAACAAAGTCACAGAACATTCAAAAATCATCTCCCATAAGTGTTTGGTGAGCCTGAACTCCCAACACCTCAACCAATGTAGTCCTTAAGTGTCGTTTTCTAAATCATCAGCCAATGATAACCTACCTTTGGAAAGCAGGTCCATGAATCATAGATATCACGGCCCTTGGACAATCTTGGATCCATGAATAATCCCGTTAGAAACCATATGAGGATGTTATATATGAGAAGTACTGGTTTCATGAGTGTTAGACCCCCATGCAATTACTAGTTGGGACCAAAAATCCTTACAAGGTTAATTCAATCTTCATTAAATGATAGTGATGCTGAACGAGTCGAAACAAATGGAATGGTGAATTCGATGGGAACTCATTCCTATATAAAAGGGGACAAGTGATGATTCCCATCATTCTATTTCTACACCACCTAATTACGCACCACCTAAGAGGCAGAACAACAATTCATAAAGTATAATACATTTTTAGGTCATTCTCATTTGACATTCAGGGTTTGTGGGATCAGTATTTACATTTGGTGGAGTTTTCCAATAAGAATCAATTACTTTAATGAATTAAAATGTTGTCATATAAATAATTATATGTAAAGTGATGTTATACTATAAATTTTTTATAGATGTATTTGAATTAAAACAGTTGGGTTTAGATCTTTTTTATGAGTCAACTAATAAGGTAATGGATATTCAAAATATTATAAAAGAATCTCCATAAACTCAAAATAGTTATGATAATAACTGAAGAATGGATTTGTAATTTAAAGAGAGATAAGACACATAATTAAAATTATCTCCACGTAAGGGTGTTATATTGTTCATGATCAAGTGATCTTGGCTTTTGGTTCATCAATATTTTGTTAATTTTTAATGAATTGTAGTGGTGGCTTACCGATTGGAAATCCCACCAAGCCACTCTAATGTATAGTATGTGTTCAGTATCACATTTTTAATGAATTATAATCCAATCCAACAATATTTTATATCCAATAATGAAATAGAAACAAAACATGATCTTTCAATCTATTAATAGCCTATCAAGATTTTGTATAATAGATAGCAAGAGTTGAGGAATAGGATTACTCGACTGGTAAAATTCCTTTTGAGAAATCATTATATAATGGAAGCATCATGGGAACATGAAGATGTTATGAAAAAGTACAACTCTAATATGATTATAAGTTAGTATCCATGAATATATCATGGAAATTTTTTAGGATCAATTAATATGATATATTGATTTGTATGAGAAATATGTTTGACAAAGAATTCAATACACAAGACTGAAACTAAACATAGCACGAAATACTAGTATTTAAAAATAACATGTACAATATAACCCTATAATTTGAAGGTATAAATAGTAATATCTATGTAATAAATTACATATGAATTTCAAATTCAACACAAATTTTATTACTAATGGTTAGGGAGAAAAAACAGAATTTTTTAGTAATGTAATTTTATCCTTCAAATATATGTTTTCTTTTAAAAATGCTTTTTATTGATTTCTTTAAGGAAATAATATATTTATTTTTTTATAATTTTTGAAAAAAAAATCATGAATTTAAATGAATATTTGAAAAAATAATATGAAAAATAGTTTAGTGGGATGTTTTGGGACCTTTATGTAAATTTGAAAATTTGGAAAATATTTCCTTTTTATTTCTCATCATTTTGAATAGTAATTGTAGTAAATTATTGTCACCGCAGTAGTGTTAAATTATGTAATTAATGTTAAAAATAACGTGATAAGCCATTAAAATGAACCCAAAAATTATATTAATTACATTGGATGAGAATATTTTATTTATAATCACCCAAAATTCAAAATATAACCTTTTTAATTATGTTTTGATTTTTACCATTATAATATTTATGTGAGATATAATGACTGAAACATCACTAATATTCATTTAATATCTATAATATTTATTGATAGGGTTAAACGAAACTTTTTGGTTATGAATATACCATTGATATATAATTTTATTTTTCATGGTGACTTATTTAAAATTTTTAGTGATGAACTAATTACCATATATTTATCTAAAACACTAACTAGTTATTTATTTAATTAAATGAATAAAAATAGATGATCATAAATATACAAAAACTAATATTATTTGAATTGATTAAAATTTGTTAATTTTTTTATAGATACACATATAATTATTTTTATTTGTTAATGGATTACGTTCAATTTACCTCATTATCTTGAGGTATTGTAACAACCAGATGTTTTTATGAAATAATTTTTTTGAATATTTTTTAATTTTCAACAGCATTCTTGGAACACAATCATGAGTTTAAATGATCCCTGAGATGCCCTTTATATAAAATTATGGTTATATCCTAGCCATTATGTTAGCAGGAATAATTATAACTAACTTATGAAAATGCATTATGAATTAATTGGTTATTAATTATTTTTGATGAATATAAATCAATTAGATTATTTTTATTTTTTTGAGTGAATTGATATTGGTAAGGAGATTAATGAGACAGATGTGTTATATAATTAATATGATATTGTTATAATATTCATCCAATTGTTATTTTAGTCAAAGGATATGAATAAAACCCTATTTTATTTACAAGAACCTATTTTTTTTTAAAAAGTTAATTTTATAACTTTGATTAGACCGCCCATTTTAAATTTATATTTTGACACAGGAATAATTTTTATATAACAAAATAAGCATTTTATATTGAAGAGGTATATAAAAAATTACTTTGGGTACATTTCTGATATTTTTTCTGAAAACTTTCATGTTTTTATGAATAGTAAAAATATATTAAATTTTAATTAAAAACAAATTTTTTGATCTAGAAAATTTATAGGATTAAATTATTATATTTAATGGTATAAAAGTATAAATAGAATATAATTTTACCATTTAATATAATTTATTTGATTGGTATTAATTTTACATTGAATTCATCCATAAAAACATTTCAATATTTTTAAATGTTATAACTGTTAAAACCAGTATTCTCATTTCAACAACAAAATTAATTTTAAATATATTACAGAAAATTTTTAGTTTTGAATTTATAAAAATTAATTTCAAAATGGTAATTATAATATCCAAATTCTTTGAATAGTTACCAGTTATTTTAGGACATTATGAATTTTAGATTTAGTAATGATTTTTTTTACCATGGATAAAGGTAAATTTGAAAAATAATGTTAAAACATAATTACATAATAATATAATATTACCCTAAAACGTGTATTAATCATATTGGGAGAAATATTTATGACCCTAGGAATCCATGGGTTGATTATGGGATCCCATTGTTTCACATGTATGTGAAAATTACATTTTATAATAATTAATTCAATGTAATGATATTTATAACCTAAAAATATATATTTTAAAAAATGATTTTAATATAGGGTTATATGACTAATCTATATGCTTATAAATAGTCATTATAATGATAAATATTTTTCCTTTATTAGGTTATTATATTTATATTTTTTTATATATTATATAAATAGTTTTATTTATGACATAAATATGATGTTGTGATTAACTCATTAATGAAAGATTTGAATAAGTGAATTTATAAATATTAAAAAAATGTAATTTGGTTATTCTGAAGTCATCCACGAATTATATAGATTACATTGAAATATTAGTTATTTCTTAATGTATTGTTTTCTAATGAATAATGTTTTATGAATTTTTAAAAAAGTCAAGTATGAATAGTATACCAAATTGAAACAACTCATAACTTAAAACATAAAATATTTTATTAATTGATATTAAATTATTAAACATCTAGGATTTTTAAAAATGGCTAATATATTTCCAAATACGTAATAAATAAATTTTTTTGGGTCATTTGACATCATATGGTAGTTACATTAACCCACAATGTGTAAATAACATGATATCAAGGTAAGATTAAAAAGAGTAAAAAATGGGTTAAACCAAGAAGATAACGTTTAAAAACTATTTTAAACCTGACTAAATATTATTTTATGATATATATTTGATCCCAAATAATACAATATTTTAATTAAATTAGTTTTTGACAATTTTTAGTCAAAATTTAATTTATTATAAATTAATATTTTTGAGAGTTTCCTAAAGTGTCATATGCTCTCTTATAAAAGGTCACCTCATCCCTATGCTCTTTACTCCATTTTGAGACTTCATGCTCAGACAAAACATGCCCATAACACTTATAAACTTCCCTAGTAACATCATATAGGTTTTTATCCTTTCAGAAGACCAACTCTAGTTCCTTAATAGGAATGTTAAAGGAGGCACGTTGGGGAAGAGTTAATCTCTTAAACCGATTATTTCAAATTTAATTCTTCTTCGAATTCCTATTATTTAGTTGTTTCATTATAATGTAATAATAAAAGTATCACTAATAAACTGATATTTTATTATAAATATGAAAAAATTCTATAATACCTTCTATTCATCCAATAATAATTGAAATCACCACGCGTGCATATGTATGGTTTACCGTCTCCACATCGTGTTGTAATCTGTTCTTCACCATCACCTTACATGGATGGGTATAATGTTGGAAATAATAAATATATATGATTAATATAACATGATACTAATTTGGAGGTACTATATACCATTCAATTCAATTCCACTCAATAATTAATGGAACGATATCATCACTCATGTGTACGTATGACTTACAGTTTCCACGGTGTGATGTGTTTAATTCTACATAATTTTCATTTAATCATGATTATATAAATTAATTGAATGAATAAAAATGATATATATTATAATAATACCATTATTTAAATTATATAACTATAACAAAAAATTGAATAATGATAACTTATCTGACAAAAACAAACGTAAGAACGTAAAGCAGTGAATGCCCGAATAATGAGTAACAATGAAATTTCACTAAAAAAAGTGAAATCATAATCATAATTGTCATCATAAAAAATATTATGAATCTGTAATAAAATAGTAATATTATTTAAATAATTATATAGGAAATTTGGATACATACCAAGCATATCGGACCAAGGGTAATGAATAATTTTGAAATCTCATTTTTATCCATGATTTCTTATAGGTAATTATTTACTGTTGTTATATTTATCAACCATATCTTTGTTTTCCAAAAAAAAAATTCAAATTTCTTTTAATATTATTCCATGTATGATTAAATAAATTTTTTCTCCTTATTTACTTTTACTATATTATATGGAAGGAATATTTCTTTATTTTACAATACAATGTACTTTTTGACATTTTCAGAAAAAGTACGAGGAGAATGTTTTTTAACATATATGGAATGAACGGATTTTTATGCTTTCATAAAGAATTATATAAATGAAGCTTCCATTACATGATTTCAATTTTATTTTCAATTAACTTATTTTCTTTAAAAATTACATGTCATATTGATAACATAAAATGTTCTTTTAATAAGAAAGGATATTTTCCTCAAGAAATAATTTCAAGTGTTTTTTAAAAATTATTTTCCATATAATTTGACATAGGGTTATGTTTCTATCCCTATTATTAATTTTATTTGATTAGATTATGATATAATAATTGTTATGTAGTCCATTTATCTAAAATATATTATGTTATTATGGAATTATGTTTAATAATCTCATTTTATTACATGGTTTATGATATGATGTACGATTTATGTTTTTGTGGAACACATAAGGATTGTTTCATTTTGAGACGGTTGGGACGTATATCTCTCTCCAATTTATTGGGTAAAGATTTATATCTCCTTTTATAGAGATGGATTAAATGGCATGTAAATCTGGTTAAGTAATAAAAGGCTGGAATGAGGAGTGAATTGGGTTTATTAATGCAATTTGTCTGCTATGATGATCTTGGAAATGAGTACTAACTAATATGAAATTATTTTCTATGATTATGTGTGTATTCAAAAATATTTCATGTCTAATGTTAGGACTATTGATATTACAATTCACTTTTATTATTTATTCCAAGATATGACATTGTGATATTTTATATGCAGGATAAGATTTTCAAATGTTGTGTTCTTATGAATAAGATCTAACAGTTATTTAATTTGTTTACCCTTACTGATTATTTGAGCCCACCCATTTATTTCTCTCTTTTCCCCAGTAAGTAATGTTAGGTATTAAGAATATTTTTCCATTAAATAGTATAGATATGATTAAATAAAGGGGTGACAATTTATATTTTTTATGAACCAGTTGTTTATGATTATATATTTCTAAAGACACTATACCTATACAATCCTTCCATGGTTTTGATATATGTGTTAATAAATATAATTCAATTGGAGGTGATGTCAGTGTTTGTAAACTAGGTGTAATTATATTTGGTATCAATGGAAATATATAGTTAACCATTGGAAATTAGGAGCAGAAACCCTTAGTAAGAACCATTAGGAAATGTCTAAGTATAAGATACAATCCTAGTGTTTTAGAAACTACCATTAATAACCTAAGATAAAACCTAAATTTTCCTAAATTTAAATTATATTCTTGATTATTTGGTTTTCCTATTATTATTGGTGTTTCTCACAGTATTCTTATTGGTCTAAGTCGACGAATGTAACCTAAAGGAACCACGTTAAAAATGAATGTGATGGGAAATGAAATGATTGACCTTCTAAGCAACCAAATGTTATTGGAGATGGAATGAAAAATATTATAGACATGCTCAGACAACATTCTCAAGCTATAAATCATAAATCACATCCAAACTGCCAAACAAAAGAGAAAATTTATCTTGAATTCATCACGAGGAAGCGTCCACCTTAATTTAGCGAGTCTTATGATCCATTAGTGGTTTAAAAACGGATCAGTACCACTAAAAAGACATTTTCAATTATAGAACTTTCAAAACATGATATATTCATCTTAGTAGTATATTTTTTGGAAGGTGAAGTTGATCAATGGTGTAAGCTAATCAAGAATATGAGGCAAATAGATGAAAATGAGTCCATGGAATCAGAGGAGTTCAATAACCTATTTTTCAATAAGTACATTCCTTGTATTCTTCAAACATAGATAGAGAAGGAGTTCCATGAACATAAGAAAAGGGATTATGAATCTGTAGGAACCTACGAAGAAAATTTTACAAGACATTCATGGTACGCATCTGTAATTATTATCCAACCAGAGAGTAAGATTGATCAATTCTATTGTAGATTAAAACCAAGTCTCGGAAGGGCTTTTTCAATAAGGGACTACAATACCTATGAGAAAATTTTTCAATGTACTATTAAGGTTGAGATGGAGATTATAGTAACCAATCAGTCATATGTGTTTGATAAGAATAGGAAGATGGAATTAAATGGAAAATGTAAAGGTTACACTAAAAATAAGATTTTTTCCCTTATGATCAATTTTTGGAAAGATACATGGAGGGAATTTTCTTAAAAGGACTAGGAAATATTTTATGTTTGGAAAACAAGGTCAACGATAAATTGAATTCCAAAGTGATGGGAAAAATATGTCAAATGATGTAAATAATGAAAAGGCTACACAAAATGCACCTCCTACATTTTAATGTTACAAGTGCAAGGAAATGGGAAATTATGTGAATCAATTCCCTAATGCAAGAGTTATTGATGATGATCGATGTCAGCAAACTCTTAATGGAAAATAAAAAGTAATGGCACATGAAATTACAATCGGTGACATGGAGTATGATAAAGAAGTGGTAAAAGGTACGGTTACCATCCACTCTAAAGTTGAAAATGTTTTATTTTATTCTAGATCTACTCATTCTTTTAATTCAGATGAATTTTCTGAGGGTATCACCGTATTTTCTAAACAATTAGATGTTTAGTTAGCTGTGAGAACTCTTAATGGCACAATAGTCGCATAAAAATATTAAAATTCTTCTGCAAAGGATGTTTTTTTGAAAGTGCATCCTATAATTTTTTATCCTTCTTATATTGTAATTTGATGTGATTCTTAGTATGAGCTGGCTATCATTATATGAAGCTTAAATCAATTTCCAAATTAGGGAAGTCACCTTTCATATTCTGTATCAATCTATGATCATATATCGGTGATTGGATGAAAATGATCTTCCTGTGTAAATTTTTTCTATCTTATGGGTCTTGATTCCAATAAATGAAGGTTATTTATCACAAATGTTTGGGGAGAAACTCACAATTAAGAATACATCCATTGTATGTTAGTTTGATGGCGCCTTTTTGAATGAATTTATAGGTCTTCATACAAATCGTGAATTTGAGTTTTCTATAGAACACATACCCAGTGATATGATTATTTCATAGAAACCTTATAGAATTTCACCAATTGAGTTGTAGGAATTAAAGAAGTAGCTCAAAGGGATTCTTGATAAAGTATTATTAAGCCCTAGTGCATCACCTTGGAGAGAAACTTTAATGTTTTTTTAGAATAAATATGGATCAATGAGACTCTACATTGATTATCAAGAACATAACAAGATCACTATTAATAAAAAATATCCCCTTCCCTGCAATGATGACTTATTTGAAAAACTATGTGGAGATCAAAACTTTTCCACAATTGATTTTTGTTTTGTATATCATCAATTAAGCGTAAAAATTAGAATTTTACAAATACAGCATTCCCTACAAGGTATGGAAACAATGAATTTTTAGTGATGCCTTTTGGTTATACTAATGCCCCTATTATCTTCGTGGATCTAATTAACAATGTCTTTTGTTACTAACTTTATTAGTTTGGGGTAGTATTTATTGAAGATATTTATTTCCATTCAAAGTGAAAGGAAGAACATAATGATCACTTTATAATTGTCTTTAAGACCCTGAAAAAGGAGAAGTAGTATGCCTAATTGACCAAGTGTGAAATTTTTCATCAAACATCATTATTTTTTGGGATGCATAATCTAAAGATAAGGGGTATATGTGGATCCTAGAAAAATAGGGGCTATTGAAATATTTTTCAGAAAAACAATAGTAATTGAGATACTATATTTTCTTAGATTTGTTGGATATTGTTGACGTTTTGTGAATGTTTTTTCATTATTATCTAATACACTCACCAAGTTGACTAGGAAAGGAGTTATGTTCTTTTTGAGAATGGAATGTGAAAAGAATTTCATAGAGCTAAAAAGAATGTTAGCGAGTGTGCATATGCTCATACTTCCTTGTAGTGGAGAAAGGATTGTGACCTACAGTGATGCACCCATGAAAGATCAGGGGTGTGTTCTCATGAAAAATGATATGGAGAAAGATTATGCCTCATGATAGTTGAAAATCCAAGTGAAAAATTACCTTACCCATGATTTGGAGTTAGATGTTGAAATATATTCGTTAAAGATATAGAGGAATTGTCTTTATGGTGAAAGGTGGGATATTTATATCGATCATAGATGATTAAATTATATTTTAACACAAAAAGAGATGAATATGAATCAAAGAAGATGGTTGGAGTTGATTAAATATTATGAGTGGTCAATACATTACCACCATGGGAAAAAACAAGGTGGATGATGCATTAAGTTGACAAGACCATTCCAGCTTATCAATGATTAGGATAAAAATTCCAATACTTATGGATTTCAATATGATGGATCTTGAAATTAGAATGGAATGAGAGAAATATTATCATTTTTAAATGAATGTTTAAACATTTATTCAAGTGATGATTAAAATTGCACATAAGGAAGATGTAGTGTTACAAAAGAAGGAGAGAATTTTTCCTTAATTCAACCTTGATTGTGATGAAATATTGTTGTTCTGGAACCAGATTTGCAATCCTCCCACACCAGAATAAAATAATGATCTATTGGATGAGGCTCATAGTTCTTCAATCTATATTCACCCTTGAAGCACAAATATGTACAAGGACCTGATAGAGTACTTCTGGTGGGATGGAATGAAAAGGGATGTCACTGAATATGTATCTCGATGATTGCTTGTTCAAAAATTTAAGGTTGAGAGATAGAAGTCTAAGGGGGATGTTTCAACCATTACCCATGCAAGAATATAATTGGTAAAACATCACCATTAAAATTGTCATCGGGATACACAATACATCCAAAGAAAATAATGCTACTTGGGTTATAGTTGATCACTGTATGATGTCGGTACACTTAATTACTATTAGAGAGGATTTATCTCTTGATTATATTTCCCATATAATTTTAAAGTAAGTGGTAAGATTGAATGGAATACCACATTCCATTATATCATATTAGGATCTGAGGTTTACCTCAATGTTATGGATGAGTATTAAACATGATTTGGATATAGAGATTCGTTTAATCATTGCTTATCATCCTCAGACATATGGTCAGTCTAAAAGGACAATTCAATCTCTAGAAGAAATTTTTAGATCTTTCACTATATATTTCTAAGGTGGTTGGGATCAAAATCTACCATTGGGGGAATTTTGTTACAATAATAGCTTTCACTCCAATATTCAGATGGCTCCTTATAAATCCCTCTATGTAAAGAATTTCATAACTAAAACATGTTGGGATGAAGTCAGGTAAATAATGATATCATGACCAGATCTTGTTGTTGAAATGGCAGAAAATTTCCGAGATATTCTACAACACATAAGAGCTGCTCCGAGTATACAAAAATGTTAAGCTAAAAAACAATGAAAAGTCCTAGAGTTTAAAGTGAGCAGTAAGGTGTTATTATGAATATCTCTATGGTATTGAGTAATGAGATTTGGAAATAAGGTCATGTTGTGCCATAGGTATATCGGTACTTTTGAAATTCCAGATCATATTCGGAAGGTAGATTATTGATTAGAGCTTCAATATAATCTCTCTAAATTTCATGATGTGTTACATGTACCTCACCTGAGAATGTACATACCTAACCCTACACATGTACTAATCTCAAAAATAATACCACTGGAGAAAGATATTTCTTATGAAGAACAATCGATAGAGATTCGGGATCATATAGAAAATGTTCTACAAAACTAGACCACTCACTTGTTTAATGTTTTATAGAGGAACCCCCAATTTGAAGAAGATACATGGGAACTTATTTATATGATGAGGGGGAGGTATCTTCATCAGTTTATTTTTGTGTGACAAATTTTAAGAGGGAAATTCTGTTTAAGGGGGTAGAATGTGACACTAGGATGTTTTGTTAAATATATTATTTAAATAGTTTTTATTTATCAATAGCATTATTTTAATGGAATCATGAGTTTAAATGAACCATGATATGCCCTTAGTATAAAATTTTTGTTACATCCTTACCATTGGGTTAGCATGAATAATTTTATCTAACTTATGAAAATGCATTATAAACTTGTTGGTAATTAATTATTTGTAAAAAATATAAATCAATTAGATATCTGTATATTTATAAGTGAATTAAATTTCATAATGATATTAATGAGATATTTCATATATATAGAAAATAAATTATTTTATTATATTCATCTAATTGATATTTTAGTCTTTGGATATGAATAAAACACAATTTTAGGTATGAGAACCTATTTTTTAAATGGTTAATTTTATATCTTTGATTGGAAAACCAATATTAAATTAAAATTTTGATTCATTCATAATTTCTAAATGACAACATAATCATTTTATTTTGAACAAAGATATAAAAATTTACTTTTGATAAGTTTCTAATATTTTTCTGATAGCCTTCATGTTTTGATGAGTATTAAAAATACACTAAATATTAATTAAAAACAACTTTAATCATCGAGATATATTGTATGATAAATTATAATAGTTAACTGTTTTAAAGTCTAAATAGAATATATATTTACCATTTAATATAATTTATGTCATTAGAATTAATTTTACAATAAAATTTATATGTCAAAACATTTCAATCTTTTTAATGTTTTAACTTTTAAAACAAGTAATCTCATTCAACAACATGGATAATTTAAATTCAATTAATTCCACATATGTGTTTTGAATTTGAAAAAATGGATTCCATATTTGGAATTACATGGTCCAAATTTTTTAAATATGTCCCTTTTATTTTTGGACATTAAGAATAGTTACTTCATTAATTATTTTATTTACCATGGTTAAAGGGTATATCTGGTATATCTAGTTAAAAAATAATAATATAATAATATAATAATATAATAATATAATAATACTCTAAAACGTGTTCTAATCATATTGGTTGAAATATTTCTGACCCTAGTCATCCTTGGGTCGAATTTTGGACCCCATTGATTAACATTGATGATAAAATGACATTTTATATGAATTAATTTAAAGTAAAGATAATTATAACCAAAACAAATATCTTTTATGAAATAGAATTTAATAAATGGTTAAATAATTGATATCTATGCTTATAAATATTAATTATAAATATAAAAATATTTAATTTATCATGGCATTTTATTTATCTTTTTTATAGATTATGTAAATAGTTTTATATATAACACAAATTTGATGTAGTGAATACCTCATTAATGAAATATTTAAATATGTGAATTTATAAATATTAAAACAATTGTAATTTGGTTATTTTGAAGTCATACAAGAATTATATGGATGAAATTGACATATTTTATTTGAGTTAATTCCTTATTTTAGAAGTAATAATGTTTTTATGAATTTTTAAAAAAGTCGGGTATGAATATTGTCCCAAATTGACATAATTCAGAACATAAAACATAAAATATTTTATTAAATGATATTAAATTTCTAAAAATATATGATTAATATAAAATTTTAATATAATTCCATTTATATCATATGAAAAATTGGTACGTTTTACATGATATGGTATTTACATTAACCCACAATGTGTAAATAACGTTACATCATGGTAAGATTAAATACTGTAAAATAAGTGTTAAAAAAGAAAAGGATAAAAATCTATTATAAACATTTATGAATATAATTGGATTATTGGTATTCAAACCAAAATCATCTTATATTTGTGTTAAATAAATTTTTTACCATTTTAAGTAGAAATAGAATTTATTATAATTGTATATTTTTTACAGTTTCTAAAAGTGCCCCTCTCCTCTCTTATAGAAGGGCCCCTCCTCTCTCTTCTATTCACTCCATTTTGAGACATCCAGAATGGCCAAACCCAGAACATTTCTCATTTATATTCCCTTGTTACATTTTACAGGTTTTTTTCTTCTCAAAATACCAACACTAGTTCCTTAAGTAGAATTATTAAGGAGGCATGTTGAGGAAGAGGTAATCTCTTCTACAGATTATTTCAAATCACATTCTTCTTCTACATCCTATTAATTGGATGTTTCCTTAAAATGTAATATCATAAGTATCAATAATATACTGATATTTTATTATAAATATGAAACAACCCTATTTCCTCTTCTATCCATCCTACAAAAAATGACATCTTCATGCGTGTGTACGTATGACTTATTGTCTCCACGCCGTGGTGTAATCTATTTTTCACCATCAGCATACTTGGATGGTTATAATGGGGTAATTAATAACTATATATGATTATTATAACATGGTACTAATTATGAGATACTATAAACTAATCAATTAATTACCACTCAACAATTATTGAAATGATATCATCGCTCATGCGTACATATGGCTTACCGTCTCCCTGGTGTGATGTGATCCATTCTACATAATCATCATTGAACCATGATTATATAAATTAATTGAAAGAATAAATATTATATATATTATACTAATACAATGATGTAAATTACATAACAATAAAATGAAATATGAGTAAGATCTTATTTGAAAAAACATACATAAGAAATTAAAAAATTTAATACCCAAATAATGAGTAATAATGAAATTCTACTAACAAACCGATGAAAATATAATCATCAATGATA
This sequence comes from Viscum album, assembly GCA_963277665.1. NCBI lineage: Eukaryota > Viridiplantae > Streptophyta > Magnoliopsida > Santalales > Viscaceae > Viscum > Viscum album. The sequence continues at coordinate 757,016,252 of OY728161.1, forward strand.
ACATAAAAATGATTATGATTCTGTAATAAATCTATAACATTATTGAAATTATTATAAATTTTATTTTGATACATACAAAGAATATCAGACCTATGGTAAGAAATAATTTTGAAATCTCATATTTATCCAAGATTGCTTATAAGTAAGTATTTATTAGGGTTATATTTATAATCCTTGTCCATGTTTTCTAAAAATGTTTTCATAAAATTTTTAATATTCATCCTTGTATGTTTAAAGTCATTTTTACCCCTTTTTTACTTTTACATCATTGTATGGAATGAATCTTTCATTTATTTACCATAGGATGTAATTTTTTACTTTTCTAACAAAGGTATGGGGAGAATGTGTTTTCTAACTTATACGGCATGAATTGATTTTTAAACATTCACAAGGAATTATTCACATGAAACTTCCATAAAAAAATTTCAAATCTATTTACAAATAACATATTTTCTTTTAAAATTTCATGACATATTGAGAAGGAAAATATTTTTTGAAGAATTAGCGATATTTTCCTCAAGAACTATGTTCATGTATTTTATCAAAATTATTTTTCATCTATGATGAAATAGGGTTATGTTTCTATACATATTATTACATTTATGTTTTTACATTATGATGGAATTATTTTTATGAAGTTTATTTATCTTAAATAGATTATGTTATGATGGCATGATGTTTAAGAATCCCATTTTCTTACAAGGGTTGTGAAATGATGTACGATTTAAGTCTTTTGGGAACACATAAGAATGGTTTCATTATGAGCTGGGTGGGACCTATATCTCCCTCCAATGCATTTGGTAAATATATATAACTCATTAGATATACATGGATGAATCAGCAAGTAAATATGGTTTCGTAATATAGGGCAGGAACGTGGAGTAAACTCGGGTTAGTAATTGACTTTGTCCGCTATGATTGTCTTGAGAATGAGTCTTGAAAAATATGAAATTATTTCCTTTGATTATGTGTGTATGTCTCAAAATTTCTTGTCTTATGTTATGTCTATTGTGATCACACTGCACTTTTATGATTTATCCCATGATATGTCATTGTGATATTTTATATGTAGGATAAAAGTTTCAAATGTTATGTTCTTATGGATATGATATGATTGTGATTTCATTTTTTACCCATTCTGAGTATTTGAGCTCAATAATTTATATGTTTCTTTTCCCCAGGATATGAATTTGGGTATTAATACTGATATTCGAAAAGGATTTTAGATATGATGGAACAAATGAGAGACAATGTAGACAATTTATGAACCAACTATTTTGGTTTTCCAAATTTCTAAAGACACAATAACTTTATGACCCTTTCAGAGTTTTGTAATATGTTTTAATAAATATAATTCAATTATGAATTGATATTAATGCATTTAAAGCATGGGTCATTATAGTTGGTATCAGAGGAAATGTATAGTAAACCTTTTAAAACTAGGATGAGAAACCCTTAGTAAGAACAATAAGGATTTGTCTAAGTATTGGATACAATCTAGTGTTTTAGAAAAGACCGTGAATAACCTTGGATAAAACCTAAATTGTCCTAAATTGATATTTAATTCTTGATTATGTGTTTTTTCAGTTCTGATTATTGTTTCTCACACTATGCTTCATGGTTTTAGTCAATCATTGGAACCTGAAGGAACCGCGTTAATGTTTAATGCGACATTCAATGCAATGATTCTCCCTCTAAGGAAGAAAATGTTATGGGAGCAAGAATAAATAATCTTGTAGCCATGATCACATAACATTCTCAAGCTATTAATCGTGATGATCTTCCAAACGAGAAAAGAAAGGAGAAACATTTTGTTGAATCCTTCATGAGGCAGCGTCCAACATCATTACACGGGTCCATTGATCCATTAGTGGATGAACAATGGATCAGCATCACTGAAAGGATATTTTCTATTCTGCAATGTTCTGAACATGATAAAGTCGTCTTAACAGTATATCATTTGGAAGGTGAGGATGATAAATGGTGTAATTATATCAAGAATATGAGGTAAATAGATGAAATTATGTCCATGGAATGGGATGATTTTAAGAACATATTTTTCAATAAGTTGATTCTTCATATTCTTTGAACAAAGAAGGATTAGGTGTTCCTTGAACTTATGAAAAAGGATGATGAATCAGTTGGTACCTATGAAGAAAATTATAAAATACCTGTAAGGTATGCTTTTGGAATTAGTATTGAACCTGAGAGTAAGATTTATTGATTCTTTAGTGGCTTAAAAACAAGTCTCTGAAGGGAATTATCCATAAGGGACTTCAATAGCTATGTGGAAATTGTTCATTGTTCTCTCATGGTTGAGATAGAGTTTGGAGTAACCCATCAGTCATATGGGTTTGATAAGAAGAGGAAAATGGAATTCAAAGGAAAATATAAAGAACACATTGAAAATAAGATGTGTTTTCCCTTAGTCTCAACCTATAGAAAGAAACATGGAGGAAATTTTATTAAAAGAACTTGTAAATGTTTTATATATGGAAAAGAAGGTCATTAGGAAATTGAATTCTGAAGTGATGGGAAAAAGTTATCTAATGATGCAAAAAAAGAAAATGATACACAAAAGACACCTCCTAGAAATCAATGATACACATGAATAAAAATGGTGAATTATACAAATCAATGCCCGAATCCAAGAGATATTTATGGTGATCGTCATCAACAAACTCTTAAGGGAAATTTAAAAGAAATGTCACATGAAATTACTATCAGCAACATGGATTATGATAACGTAGTGGTGAAAGGTACACATGCTATCCACTCTATTGTATCAAATGATATAATTGATTCTTAATCCGCCCACTCTTTTATTTATGAATAATTTTCTGTGCGTATTGCAATATTACATAAAAAATTAGAAGGTGATTGAGCTATGGAAACTCTTAATGGATCAAGGGTCACATAAAAATTTGAAATTATTATCCAATTGATTTTTTTTGGGAATGTAATTCCTCTGAATCTTGTTATCCTTCCTATTGTGAAATTAAATGTGATTATGGGGGAGGAATTTCTTTATTTTTATGGAGCATATATTAATTTCCAAATAAGTGAAGTCACATTTCATATTTCGGATCAATCTATGATCATTTATCGGTGCAAGGATGAACATTACCATCTAGTGGAAATTTCTTCTATCATTGGGTCTTGTTTCCAATAAATGAGAGTTATTTTTCTAAAATTGTTTGGGAGAAACTCAAAATTAAAAATATATCCATTATATGTGATTTTGATGATGTCTTTATGAAGGAATTTCTAGGTCTTCCACAAAATCATGAAGTTGATATTTCAATAGAACTCATATCGGGCACTACACCTTTTTCAATGACACATTATAAAATATGCCTAATTGGGATGGAAGAATTAAAGAACGCGTTCCTAGAGAATCTTGATAATGGTTTCATAAGCCCTAGTGTGTCACCTTAAGGAGCACATGTTCTATTTTTTTACGTGAAAGATGGATCAATGAGACAATGCATTGATTATCGTGAACATAACAAGATCACTATCAGGAAAAAATTTCTTCTTACCCACATTGATGACTTATTTCACCAACTATGTAAAGCTCAATACTCCAAAAGCATCATCTTTATTTAGGACATCATAAATTAAGGGTAAAAGGTATATTATACCAAATATGGAATTTCTATAAAAGGTATAAACACTATGAAATTACAGTGATGACTTTCGTTCTTACTAATTCCCATTATGACATCAAGTATATAATTAATAGACTCTTTAGAGACTATCTTGATCAGTTTATGGTAGGCTTTATTAAAGATATTTGTGTCTATTCAATGGGTATGGAAGAACATGATGATCACTAGTGAATTGTATTTAAGGACCTGATAAAGGATAAGATTTATTACAAATTTACCATTTGTGAAGTTTGGCATAAAAAGATTCATTTTTTGGTCGAAGAATATCAAGAGAGGGGATGTATGTGGATCCCAAAAAAATAGAGGTTATTGAAATATGGTCGAGACAAACAATAGTAACTGAGATCCGATGTTTTCTCATTTGGGTGGATATTATCAACATTTTGTGAATGATTTTTTCACAATTATATAATCAACTCACCAAGTTGAATTGGAAAGGAGTTAAGTAATTTTGGATAGAGGAATGTGAAGGGAATTTCAAAGAGATAAAAAGTAAGATAGCCAGTGTGCCTGTGAGAAAAATGCCTTGTAACTGAGAAAGGGTTGTGATCTACAGTGATGCATCCATGAAAGGATTGGGGCGTGTTCTCATGAAAAATCATATGGTGATAGGTTATGACTCACGAGAGTTGAAAATAGAAGAGAAAAATTACCCAACTCATTATTTTGGTGTTAGATGATGTAATCATTGAATTAAGGATATAGAGGAATCATCATTATGGTGAAAGGTGTGATATTTATACTGATCACAAAAGTTTAATGTTTATTTTCAGAAAAATGAAGCTAAATATACTCCAAAGAAGATGGTTTGAGTTGATTAAATATTATGACTGCTCAATAAATTACATCCATGGGGAAATAAACAAGCTGAATGATGTATTATGTTGACAATACGAAGCCAACATATCAATGGTGAGGTTCATGAAAGATCCAATATTTATGGGTTTTCAAAATATGGATCTTGAAATTATAACAGAAGGAGTGAAATATTTTATTTCTCAAATGTATTATTAACCATCTATTCAAGTGAAGATTAAAAAAGAACAGAAAAAATATGTTGAGTTAAAAAAAAGGTGAGAAATGATCTTGAATTCAACCTTTTTTTGAAGACATAAAAAGGTTAAAAACCCATATTTGTATTCCTCCCATACATGAATTAAATAAGGAGCTATTGGATGGGGCCCATAGTTCATCATTATCTATTCAAATTGGAATAAAAAGAATGTACATAAACCTGACTGGGAGTATTTGGTGGAATGTAATGAAAAGATATGTCATCGAACATGTATCTCGATGCTTGGATTTTCAGGAAGTTAAGGATGAGAGATAGAAGTCTAAGGGGATCTTAAAACCATTACCCATACTAGAATTGAAATGGGAAATAACTCCATGGAATTTTTCATCTGACGTACCAAAATATCCAAAGGCAATAATCCTATCTAGGATATAGTTGATCACCTTATAGAGTCGGAACAATTCGTTTCTATTAGTGAGGATTTCCCTTTTGACCAGATTTCCCAGATATATGTAATGGCAATGGTAAGATTTTATGGAGCACCACTTATCATTATATCTGACCGGGATCTCAGGTCTACCTTGAATTTCTCGAGAATACATAAACATTCTATAGCTAGAGAGTTATGTTTCAACAATTTTTATCATCCTTAGATTGGTAATCAGTCTAAAAGGACAATTCATACTCAAGAAGACATGTTGACAACTTTCTTTAAGGATTTCAAAGTTGGTGGGGATCAACACCTACCATTGGTTGAATTTTCATACAATAATAACTTTTAATATAGTATTTTGATGGATCCATATGAAGACCTATAAGTAATGAAGTGAAAAACTCCAACATGCTGGGATGAATTTGTGGAAATAAATCTATTAGGACCGGATATTGTTGATGAAATGGTAGAAAAGGTTTGATCTACTCAACAATACATAAGATCAACTCAGAGTCGAAAAAAATGTAATGTTGACAACTGAGGAACTGACCTAGAGTTTGAAGTGGGTGATATGGTGTTCTTACGAATATCTCCCTGGAAGGGAGTAATGAGATTTGGAATGAAGGTGAAGCTAAGCCCTAGGGATATATGCCCTTTTGGAATTCTGGATTTAGTTGGGAAGGTACCTTACCGATTGGCGCTTCCACCAAATCTCTCTCGAGTTCATATTGTCTTCCATGTATCTCTCATAAGAATGTAGATACCTGATCCTTCACATGTACTAAGATCAGTAGTCACACCGTTGGAGCAAGATCTTTCTTATAAATGACAACTGATAGAGATTTTGTATCATAGCGAAAAATTTCTAGGAAACAAGTACACTTTCAAGGTTAATGTTTTAATGAGGAACTACCAATTTGAAGAAGCTACATGGGAACTTGAGGATATGATGAGGGATATGTATCCTTATCTGTTTATTTCTATGTGATGAATTTCAAGTAAAAAATTAGTTTAAGGGGGGATGAATGTAACACAGGGATGTTTTTATGAAATATATAATTTAAATAATTTTTATTCTTCACTAGCTTACTTTTCACGCAAACATGAGTTTAAATGAAACACGAGATTACCTTAATATAAAATTACAACTATATCCTAAACGTTAGTTTAGAGGGAATAATTATAACTAACATATGAAAATGCATTATGAATTTATTGGCTATTAATTATTTATGAAAATTATAAATCAATTAGATATTTTTATTTTTTGAGTGAATTACATTTGGTAATGAGATTAACGAGATATATGTGTCATATAATTAATAAAATAATTTTTTATATTCATTCAATTGTTATTTTAGTCATAGTATATGAATAAAACCCTATATTTTGTATAAGAACCTATTTTTTTAAAGAATAATTTTTTACCTTTGATTGGAGAACACATTTAAATTATGATTTTGACACATTAAAAATTAATATATGACAACATAAACATTTAATTATAAATTGGGAAATAAAAATATACTTTGGATAATTTTTTGATATTTTTCTGATAACATACATGTTTTTATGAATAGTAAAAATATTCTAAATATTAAATAAAAACAAATTTTTCCATTTAGATAGTTTATATGATTAAATTATAATATTGAAAGTTTTTAAAGTACAAATAGAATATGTTTTTACCATTTAATATAATTTATGTAATTATCTTTAATTTTTCAATGAATTTTTAGGTAAAAACATTTCAATATTTTACAGTGTTTTAACTTTTTAAACTCGTATTTTCATTTCAAAAATGGAATTAATTTAAAATCAATTACTGCATATTCTATTTTTTGAAATTAAAATAATGGATCCCTTATTTAGAATTATTTGTTCCAAATTGTATTAATAGCTACATTCTATATTTGGACATTATGAATAGTAACTTCGGTAATTATTTTATTTTCCTTGGTTAAAAGGAAAATTTTGTAAATAAAGGTAATATAATAAAAATTTATTAATATTATACTACAATAAAACGTGTCCAATTCTTATTGGATGAAATATTTCCGACCCTGAGAATCCTTGGGTCGATTTTGGCACCCCATGCATTCACCTAGATGTGAAAAACATCTTATAAGAATTAATTTAATGTAATGATAATTATAACTTAAACATATATCTTTTACAAAATAATATTTAATATAGGATCATATAACTGATATCCATGATTATAAATAGTTATTATAATTATAAATATATTTTCAACATCATGGTATTTTATTTAATATATTTAGAGATTATATATAGATTTTTATTTATGACACAAATATGATGTAGTGATTACATCATTAATGAATGATTTAAATAAGTGAATTTATGAATATTGAAAAAAAATTATTTTGGTTATTTTGAAGTCATCCATGAATATTATAGATTACATTAACATAGTATCTTTGATTTAATTCCTTCTTTTTTATTGAATATTGTTTTATGAGTTTTTTAAAAAGTCAAGTATCAATAGTGTCCAAAATTGACACATTTCACAACTTAAAGAATAAAATATTTTATTAATTGATATTATATTTCATAAAATATAAAATTCTTTTAAATAGTTAATATAAGTCCAAATTTTTCATAAATAATAATTTTTGGTCATTTTAGATGATATGGGAATTACATTAACCAACAATGTATAAATAACATGATATCACAGTAAGATTAAAAAAGGAAAAATAAGGGTTAAACCAAAAAGATAAGGATAAAAAAATATTCTAAACAAGCCTAAATAATATTATCTAATGGTTATTAGAACCAAAATCATACTATATTTTAATTGAATATGTTTTGGTCAATTTTTAATCGAAATTTAATTTCTTATAAATTAATATTTTTGAGAGTTTCCTAGAGTGCCCATGTCCTCTCTTATAAAATGGAACATCCTCCCTCTCTTCTTCAATCCATTTGCAGATTTTGAGATTGGAAACACCCTATCCATTTATATTCTATACATCCCTAATTACATTATAGAGTTTCTAGTATTCTCAAAAGACCAGCTCTAGTGCCTTAAGGGAAATGTTAAAGGAGGCACAACGAGGAACAGGTAACTAGTTCTACCGATTCATTGAAATTTCATTCTTCTTCTACATCTTATTATATATTTGTTTAATTATAATTTATTAACATCATTATCACTCATATAATGATATTTTATTATAAATTTTAAACAAATCTATTTCAACTTCTATCCATCCTACGAAATACCAAATCACTGCGCATTTGTACGTACATCTTACCGTATCCACGTTGTGCTGTAATCTATTTTCACCATCACCTTACTTGGAATGGTGTAATGGTGGAAATAATAAATATATTTATTATTAATATAACATGATACTAATGTTGAGACACTATAAACCATCCAATTGAAAACCACTCAACAATTATGGGAATGATATTTTCGCTCGTGCATATGTACGACTTATCGTCTCAAAAGTGTGATGTGATTCGTCCTAAAAAATAATCTTTAAATCACGATTAGATAAAATAATTGAATAAATAAATATGATATATATTATACTAGTACCATAATTTAAATTTTATATCTATAATAAAAATATGAATAAAAACATATCTGAAAAAAAATACATAAAAATGTAAAGCAGTTAATGCTCGAATTACGAGTAACAATTAAATATTACTAACAAATAGAAGAAAATAAAATCACAAATGATTTAAAAAAAAATTTATGAATATATAATAAATCATTTACATTATATACATCATTATAAAGTAGTTTCAGATGCTTACAAATATTATCATACATAAGGTAAGGAATAATTTTGAAATCTCATTTTAATCTGAGATTTCATATACGTAAGTATTTACGGGGGATTATATTTATCATCAAGGTCCATGTTTGGTAAAAATAATTAATAAATTTTTTTCTTCCATATGTGTTTAATGAAATTTTTACCCAATTTTGAATTTTTCTATGTTGTATGGAAGGAATATATCTTTTTCTTTACCAAAAGATGTACTTTTTGACTTTTTCAGCAAAAGTAGGAGGAGAGTGTTTTTTAAATTTTTTAGGCGCGAACAAATTTTTACAATTTTATAAAGCATTACTTACATTAATATTCTTTTACATGTTTTCAAGTTTGTTTTCATTTGACATAATTTTTTTTAATTGCATGACATTTTGAGAAAAGAAAAAGTTTTTTGAATAAGAAAAGATATTTTATTCAAGGACTATGTACAACTATTTTGTAAAAAATTATTTTCAATTTAAGATGACATAGGGTAATGTTTCTATCCCTATTATTACTTGAATTTGGTAAAATTATAATGGAATTTTGTCATGAAGTACATTTATCATAAATGGAATATGTTATGATGGCATAATGTTTAAGAATACCAATTTAGTACATGGGTTATGTTATGATGTATGATATATATATTTTTGTGGAACACATAAGAGTGGTTTAATAATCTGTTGGGTGGGACCTATATCACCCTCCAATTCATTGGTTAAAGATTTATATCTCTTTATATAGACATGGATGATATATATATTTTTGTGGAATACATGGCTAGAATAAGGAGTAAACTCTGTTCAGTAATGGATTTTTTCTACTATGATGGTGTGGGAAATGAGTCTTGACTAATATGAAATGATTTTCTATGATTATGTGAATATTAAATAAAATTTCATTCCTTATGTTATGACAATTGAAATTATATTTCAATTTTATGATTTATCCTGTGATATAATATTGTGATATTTTATATACAAGATATAATTTTCAACTATTTTATTCTTATGAATAAGATATGATTGCTATTTCAGTTGTTTACACTTAATATTCATCTGAGCTAACCCATTTATATGTGTCTTTTCCCCAAGAGGTGAAGAAGTTATTAAGTATGATATTCCAAAAAGTAGTCTAGATATTATGAAATAAATAGGAGACAATGTATATTTTTTATGAACTAGTTGTATATGTTTCTCAGTTTCTATTGGCATTATACATATACTATCTTATCAGGGATTTTTATATGTTGTAATTAATATAATTAAATTCGTATGTGATATTAATTTATATAAATTATGGGATGTTATTTGCAATTAATTTAAAGGTAAATGAATCATGTATAAATTATGTTAAAGATATTTTATAATAAATATTATTTTATTAAATGATTGGAAAAAAATAAAATAATTAGATTCAATCAACTGAATGTGATATAGTTTAAAACAGAAACAATTTTCCATTTATGGGTGGTTTGTAATTTTATGATAACATTATATACCATTAATGTAAAAAACACTATCATTATTGGAATTGTCAAAACAGTTTACAAGGGGATAAAAATAAATGATAAATAAGAAAACATAACCAAAACCTGCCCAAATATTATTTTATGAGATTATTTTTACTCATAAAAATATTATATTATAATTATTTCAATTTATTATATTTGTTACATAAAAAAATTATATTCAGTTAATATTTTATGAAATTCCATGAATTCACCTTCCCAAACATAAAAAAGGACACCCCTTATCACATTATTTTGCTACACAACGATCCATATAACATAAAAACACAATAAATAATTCTCATATAAAAATCCTTATATATGTTTTGGAGGTTTTGGTCTTCCTAAAATACCATCTCTGTGTCCCTAAAGGGAATATATAATGGATCTCCTTTGAAGAATAGTTAATTATCTTTAACGACAGTTTTGAATATCATTCTTCATAAAGATACAATAAATATATTTTAGCCATCCTAAAATAATATATATAGTGTGATAAACATTCTAAGATGTTATGATTAATTTTTTTCAACCATTTATGATTTATTTTCCATCCAACAAAAAGCAACAACATTTCTTGTCTTTACATATGTCTTACAGTATCCACAAATATGTGTAAGTCATTTTTCATCTCTATATTACATAGATAGTAATAAATATTAATGTAAAAAATATAAATAATATTAATGGGATAAATATACCATTTTCGTTTTAATATCATATAATCCATCTTACCTTCGAATCCATTGAAAAATTATAATGTCACTCTTGCATACTAGTAGACTACCACCTACTAGAATCAATATGATTTGTGTTTTATTTCTTATTTACATGGAAGATAATAATGATAGATTTAATTTATATAGATTTAATTTAAATCATGATTAAATTTCTTGATATTATGGAAGCATAATCTAATTACAATTATCATATCTACAATAAAAAAACATGCATTATAAAACAAAGTAGTTAACACCCGAAACAGTGATATTAATGAATGATTGTTGACAAATGGTTGTTAAGTTTTTATAATGGGATACTATATGATATTATAAATACTAATATAATTATATTATAAATTAATAATATGTTTAAAACCATTATACATGATGCTAATGCATGGTCAACTAAAAATTAACACGAGGTAAGTAATTTCATTTTAATTTCTACTCCATTGAGAAATATTTTTTAATATTAACCTATATAATTTAATGTGGTGTATATAATAACCCTTTAGTTATTTATCATAAATATATACTTATTAATTTTTATTAATGATTCAATGGAATTTACTTTTTCATTATAAATGTTTAAAATAAAATTATATTTTATTTATTTTCTTGATCTATTACATTTTTCTTCCAGATCCATATTTTTTAAAACAGATTTACAAAAGTCCTCTTTATATAATCTAGATATTTATTAATGAAATTTCATGGTATCCATAATTTAATAAAATGTTATAGAATAATCAATATAAATTATCCTCAAAATGGTTTATGTTCATCTTTTAGTATATAAAAATTCAAAATGAATGTTTTTCAACTTGTATGGAATTAGCAGACCTTCCAACTTCCATAAAACTTTTATACTATATAGATGCTTATATATTATTTTAAAGGCATTAAATTCAATACACTATTATGACTGTTTTTATTTTATTCTATAAAAGACATAAAATGATTTTAAAACCTATATTTATGATGAATTGATGGGAATCTATATAATTTTTTGTGTATTAATTTTCTCCTTAAACCTTCACTTCTTAGTTATAGTTTAACATTATATTTATCATAATTATCTATATTATTTATATCATCTATATAATTAATACCTAAACCATATACAACTTTTACATATCGTTTTTTACGTTTAATGTTATTTTATTAACTAGGGAAATCTTTATATTTCAAATTCATTAATCAATAGAGATATCTATTTATAATGAATATTGATTATGAATTAAACTGGTCCTTTGATATATGAGGAATTCACTATTCATGTAGTGAACTGTGGGGTCACGAATTATATTTCCCCTTGATGAATAGTCATTACTCTTGAGACAAATCAATTTGCTGCATTAAGTGGGAATTTACACATAGTTTTAAATTGTCTTGCTTCATGGTATTTATGGTAGAGATATCATGATATCTAAGAGCATGATGTATAATTGTATGAATTTACATCATTAACTAATTTTATTAATATTTTCCCTAATATTATTGCTTTAATATTTTCTATGGATTCACTTCATGTTCAAGTAATGTATAAAATGGAATGTGTGTTTAGTTATTTACCTTTCCATATTGATTAGGGATTATATATTCAAGATTTCATCCATTTTACATAACTGTTACTAAACGTTTGATCTTGCAATTTATATTATAATTTTTTCTATAAGATATGAGTAATGAATCATTAAATTTTTTCAAGGATGAAGAATAACCTATCTTATAATGTTTTATGTTTTATTTATAATGAATTCATGGAAAAATATATGCATCTAGTTATTCAAGCATAATAAAATTTTTGGTTCTATAGGGTTTGATAACTTGAAACAATGATAATTAATAAAGTATTAACCTTCTCTGGGAAACTAGATTTGGATCTATTATAATTGTGCAGTCTTCAACACACATTCTTTTACAGCGGCATGGCCACCATTTATATGGTATCATTCTAAAATCACAACACCTATGACATACAGTAATAAGTCATCAGTTAACTAGATCCAATTCTCCATGAGTTGTAACTTCTCATTACTCAAGAAATGTTTTTTAGCATGATATTCTTAAACAACTTCTCTCATATAACCGGTTACCATGTGGACACATCACTATGGCATGGACATAAATATGAATTCGAGAACAAAAAACATTAATTTTTAAAAAAATTTATCATCCATGTTTTATGGTATAGTTGTGTCATGGATTCCACCACACCCAACGGTGATATAAAGTATCTATGTTTTATATGTAGTGTGTACCTAAAAATATATATATAATGAATCCAATTTTCTTTTTTTTCTATCGAACTATGGCATATACACTGAAGATTTTCCATAGGCATAAAACTCTTTTAAGAACAAGTCAGTGTCACTTCCCATTTCTATGATGTATATAGAAAACCTCATGTACCACAATAAAGATTACTATAAAAATATCAATTAATATATGTCACTGCATTCCATTGATTCACCAAATGTTAGATATAGGGTCAACTACATGGATCCTCCATGTTATCAACCTGAGACACAGACAACTGCCTATGTGATACAACCTGTGTAGTGTATACCTCTACTTATATGCACACACCCTTCCCATTGTGATTTTTATCAAATTTATATGGTGCATAATTTTATATCTATCCACCTTTTTAACCACACTTCTAGACATCAATAAAGGGAAACCAACATAACTACGGTGGAACCATAAATACAATAGTTTGTATTCCACCTCAAAAATGTCCTCTTTATTATAACATAACTCTATAACATCATAATTATATCATGGAGAATGATCTATGTGTCATAGATCTGATTATACATCCTCCAATATAGTGTATTCTTTACCATGTTGTTCAACATGCCAACAAACACAATTAATTTCACATCTTACATGAATCGGGACACCTCTACTTGGACAATCATATTTTTCAACACAACAAAAGATATAAGGATTAATGTTAAAAGAATACCTCAGCCATCAACCTTGTGTATCTCTATCTATTCTATACATATATTCAAAAAATACATTCCACACTCTTCTGTGTTCAAAAACCCCCACCTCAGATTTATTTTGAAAATATTCATTTTCCAAAATCACGAAGAGAAGTCATCTAAACAATCAATTCACCACATTATTGTTAATAAAATAAACTGGTTAATATGATAATCTTCTAAATTCACATGAATATTTAATTTTAAAATAAATAATCCATTGATGAAACAAAGTTATCCCCTATGAATATAGATTTAGATCCTTTAATTTGGAAAAGTATTCCCTCATAGTGAATTGGAAGAATCCAATAATACACAACTTCCATGTTGAGGATTTCTTATCCTTCCAATGAAATTTTCTCCAATGATTCAAAATAAAAGCATTCTTTTGCATCAAATAGATGTTCATCACTCAAATACATTGAAACAAAATAATCACCATTTCTTATTTTAATATCATGATTCATTATATTCAAATATACAATGTCATATCTCACTATATTTTCAATGGAGATACACTGAGATAATTTACTACCTGGAAGTAGGGATGTCATATAATTTCTTGAAAAAAACTAATATGAATCTCAATGTGGGAAATAATATATTTTAAAGAAAACAACAAGGATATCTATGTCACTTATGACTATCAAGAAACAATCATAACATCAATAAATTTCAATTTTTTAAATTAAGAAAAATGATATATATCAATTCACACCAAACCATAAGTAAAAATATTTAATTTTATTTTGTTGTGAGGAACATACAATTTGATTACGTAATTGATACAAGCTGATTATGATATCACATCACATGTTTGAATTGTTGTTCAATTTAAATAAATTTCATCATTTTAAATCTATTAATTTCAAATCAACAGAGGAATCAAAAAAATTAAATAAGGATAATTATCCTTTGATGTTTATGACAACTCCCCTTGAGTCATTGGATCGTCACTCCATTTGTTGATATCACTTAAGGGTGTAATAAAAGGGGGAACAAACTGTTGAAAAAAATCCACTAATTTAGTATCTTTGGATATCTGGGAAGGATTATATTATACCAAAATCCATAAAAAGTTTAGGAAAAATATTAATATAAAATTCATTTTTTGGAATTTTGTTTCTCCCCATAAAATCTTCTTCCTTTTTTACACCATAAAATAAACAAACTGATAGCAGTTCTGCTAAGAAACTTACATGCCTTCTTCCAATGAAATCTTCAACTTGGAAATTCATCATATACATGATTTTTTAGTCGTGATACCATTTAATATAATCAAATATCAATTTAATAATTTGAACACACATTAAATAAACATTTTTATTTGGATCTATCAACTTGTGATTTTCTAACACAATCAGCCATGTTATTTTGAAGCAAAATATCCCCTTGGATGGTATATCATCCTTAATTCTATAAATTTTAAAAAATATTTAGTAATAATAAAATATAAAGTGATAGGGATACCTCAGGGTTCATCAAGTTGATGAAAAAATAATATTCATTATGAAACAGCATATTACCATCCACCATTCCCTTTGACATTTTTAGGTTTTGAGAAAGCAATGGAATCATATGTGTAAGTTATTCATCATCACTTATATCTAGATAAATCAACCTCTTTGGAATGTAACTTTCTTTTATTATTTATCATTCATACTTCTCTTAATGTGTATAATCATTGGTGTAATTATTTTTCATTTCCTTTTCCATAATTGTATAATCCCTCACATGTGAAAAACTAACTCATTGGGTTGCAAAGGATGTGGATCTCAACTCCATATTTCTTCTCTATTGTATCATTAGCTTCCAATTTATGGTTTTTTACATGATCACATTACCAAATCTCCTCCATGGTGGTAAAGAGTTCCATCATGTAATATAACTTCATTGGTGGATTCAAGGTCACTCTATTTTTCATGTTCTTCAATGTTGAAACAACCTATTATTTTTAATTAAGATTTGTATTTTTTTCTTATAAGAGACTTGTTTTGGGAAAAACATAATTTGGTGCATGATACACACCCTTTTTTATGATCCTTCCCATCATCCAATACAATGAACCTATTTTTCAACATAATAATCATTTTCAAAGAATTGTAGTCTCATTTTATGTAATATGAGTGGTGTTTCTCTATATGGATTCATTAACCTTCCATGTACTCCTTTAGTCATAATACCATGCCATGTGACCATGGTTAGATCAAATGAAACATCTTTAATAAGAATCATGAATCATTTGGAATATCCTATAATTCATAGTTTCTATTACTAGAGTTGGACTCACTTCATTGGGACCATTATCTTTAATGAATCAACCCATGATGTGGCCAAATCATCCAAAATAAAAACCTATTTGTTCCTTTATCATTTGGGGAACTAAAATTCCATATTTGTCTTACGATAACTCATTTATTCATGATTTCATATCTAGAAAACACTTCCTTCCTGCAAATGTATATATAGATTTTGGATAGATCTTCACTATCTATAAAGATGTGTTCATCCTCTCGTCAAGGCCTCTTACTTTTTTATTATTTTACTCTATACCTAAATACATCTTCTTCTACTCAATGTCGGAATCTCTCAATGACTAGTTCTATTATTTAGATGATGTCATTAGTGAAAGAACAGTTTCCTTTAATTCAATTTCCTTTTCTATTTATATTATATTCTCTTGATAAATACCATTAAGTGTATCTATTTGATCTTTCATCTTAATTACCATCATATAAATGCTAAAATGAAAGAAATTTATTAATCTTTTATTTTATTTTTTATAAGGATAAATATTTATTCATTGAAAAGTATACTCCACACACAACCTTCAATAATTATTCATTTCCATTGTATTATCGTTCTATATAATATCAACATGTTGTTGTATCCATTTCATCCACATAATCACATATTTTATTCATCTATAATAGAGAGTACGAAATTTCACATCATTTCTTCACATAAGGGGTGGAATTAGATATTACATTAGGCTTAGACAATACATTGGTTGGTGAACCTTACTTCTAGAATGAATTACTCTTAATATTATTATTACTACCTTTTTTATAATAAAATCTCTCTTAACCATTCTTCTTTTCAAAATAAATCTTCTAGATTCATCAACATGAATTTTTATAACTATAAATGATTCATATTTCTATGAATGTATTCTTTGATAGCTTCCTTTAATGGTTTACTGACCAAATAACTAATTTTATTTTTTATCTTTTCAATGATTATAGTATGTCTTATCAAAAAAAAATCCACCCCTACAACATGTTTAGAAACACATAGAGAAACATTCATGTATTGGATGAATTAATTATTATTTATTTTATATTCATTACAAAAAATAAAAGAGCCTTCACCATATATTCCATCATCAACACAACTTTAGACCAATTTATATTAATAACATATCCAAAATTGAACATTTACCTCTTATTCCAATTGTTAGACATATAAATGGGACATAAAGTAAGATTACCCTCAAAATTCAGTGAATCATGGTATTCACTATCAATCATAATTAAAATACTTAATCTATCAAAACCCTCACTTTCCTAATAGGGTCTTTACCTCTTAAACATGAGGGATACATTTTTATGATCTTTAGAATAATATGTTAATGGTTTCTTGATATATTATAATGTACATGCATTTACTAAATATAGACATGAGTATTTACTTGTTTCACCTAATTTTGGATATGTACATGGGGAAAGTATTTGCATTCTGTCATGAACCCAAATATAGTATTAATCTAAATTCATAAGTATCATCAAGAAAGCTCACTCTTATACCTTGGATCACTACCTCATAATGTTTAGGGACAACTCACAGCATATTAGGAGTCATTCCCTTGAATCGTCATTCATTGGATCACTACTAATGGGATGGATCAGCTTTTTCCTCTTACTTTACATAGATCTATAAAAAATATCCACATATAATTTATAGAAATGTAGGTCACTTCATCAAAAATGGTAAATTAATAATCTACCATAGGTAGATTCACTTCTGAATTACCTCTTATTATTATTCAGAGTCTATTAATACACCATAATATAGCACCTTATAAATTAAAAAATTAATAGAACAAATCCACTATTTAACTGGATAAAAAATCTATTTATTTGGTTGTTTCATCAATGGTTACTAGTTCTTCATGACTTCTATCCACACTTCTAGAACAACACCTTCTTTTTTCATCTGTAACTTATATCTTCAATGTGCTCTCTTTTTTTATCTCCTTTTCTCCATTTATTGACACAAATGATATTTTTAGATAATCCACCATGGTTTTTTATTTTCCCATCATGATATTCATAATATAAATAAGACATCATGTGATAGTTGACCTCCACACATTTCACCATATTTGGGATATTAAAAACCCCCATTATGATCCTTGAATTTTAATATAATTTTTGAGAAAAAACCATTTGTGGACACATAGAAAACATCTCCCCATTGTGGGGCCTGAATATATACAGTATAAAACCTCCAACTTCTATAGTGGGGTATTTTACACCATTGTTCATCCAACATGTATTAAATATTTATTATTGCATGGCCACCATTGATATGGCACAAAACTAAAATAATATTACTTTATATGTGGATCAATAACTCATCAATTATAAAAAATGAACTTATTTTGTAGTAATAAATCCTTATTAACCTCACACATTCTAAAACATGACATTTTAAAACAAATTCTCACACCAAACTACTTTTTGAATGGATACATCACTACATCCAAAATATATATCAGAATTAGTGAACCAAAAAATTAACTTTTTCTAATTTTTAACCCTCAACATCGCAAGGCATATATTCAGCATGGATACATTCAAACCTAAATTTTCATGTGGAAAAATATATTTTATATAGTATGGGTACCTTAAAATCTCTATAGGTACTGAATCCCCTCTGGGCTATAGTACATATGTTTTTGAAATTGAAACCTTAAATTTTATAGAGGCTCAGAAATAATCTAAAACTATCTCTACACCATGTTTTTTTGCCTATAGATTTGACTAGAAATATTGAGTCCCACATCTAACATGAATTCAAAAATATCGCAATATATAATCCATAATCTCCCATAGACTCTAAATATATGATTAACGAGGTCCACTTTGGAATCCTCCACACTTCTAGATTCTGGTGTGGACCACTACTTATATGCTTCCCCGTCTATGATGTAGACCTCTACTTCCAAGAACACATTTCTAATAGCATTCCTTCTCACCTACATCCATTCATCCACCTTCGTTAACTAGCCATCATTTTGAATCCTCAAATCCAGCATCCATTATACTGAAATAAGTAATTCTTCGACACAACCTTCATTATTGTGGTTTGTAGAATACCTCCAAAATCTATTATGTGGTATAGATTCAATCTCTTATATATCCCATGTGGAATGGATCATTATATCTATGGTGTGTCACTATATCAATGACTACCACTATAGTGTGGTCTTTCACGAGTTGACCTACTTGCCAACACACTCCATGAATTCTATTTTTGGTATGCCTCAAGACATCTTTACATGTCTAATAATTACCATTACCACACATCAATGTCCAAAGGTATGGATTTAAAAAACATAACATGTCCATCATACATGAACATATTTATTTATTCCACACAAGTTATCAACATATCCATTACACGCTCTTAAGATTCCAACACATTCAATGCTTTTCAAAAAAAAATATTTTTACATATTTTAAATGGGATCATTTAAATTATTCTACAAAAGGTAAAAGGAATGTTCTATTTTAACTTATATGATATTGATGGGGTATTTTTATCACCATATTCAGTATATGTTTTTGGATTCTGCTATATGATTTTATGCTTTCATCAATTAAAAATAAACCTTCCATTTCTTCTGGGTATTAAATTTTCATAAATGGATTTTAATGTAATGTTATATAACAATAAATAATTTTTTAAAATTGGGTTATGATGTATATTTTAATGAGTTTGATGATAAAAATTAAAGAGTCTTATGTGTTTAATGTATTTTATGGTTCATTTTCATTGTTTATGATAGCTGGTGGGCCTAATATTTCTCTTAAATGCATTGGGTAATGATTTCATTCTCTGGAGAATTATGTCTTAATTATCAAAATATGTTGTTTAATTAGTATGTGTTCATGTCGGTTTTCTTGTAATGTTTCTATTAAGATAAAATCTCATGGTAACTTAATGACATTTCTATTCTATCTAATGAGTTTTCATTGAATAATTTTACATTCATAAGTTAAGACAATGTTATTTTTTAATGGTATGATTATGTCCATTAAGTGTAAAAAGGTATAATTTTTATGAAACTATTTGTCGGGGATTTTTATGATTCCTAAAAAAACTCATGATGATGAATTTTCCATTATATTTAAATATAAATTATTTTATGAAAATCATTGGGAAATAATTTTAATTTCATTTTTATCAAAATGATATTTTTATGTAATAGTTTATTGTGTTAAAGGAAAACTCTCTTATATGATCTTGTGATTTTGAAATGGAATAATGGGTTTCATTCAACCATTTTATATGTCCCATAATAATCTATTTTATGCTCATAACACATTTTAAGAAATTTTTCAAATGTTTTATTTAACAATACTCACAATGATGAATACTTGTTTAAAACAATTAAGATTTTTCATGAAGTAGCAGCATGGGTACTATTGCAGTACTATTCACAGAATGGTCCTTCGGAAAAAAAACATGGGCCTACGGGCCATATAATGGGCTAAATGCCCACTGGGCCATCGGGCTATGTAGTTGGTATCCTTCTACCTAGTTAATTATTTCATTGCATTTCTTTATTAATAAATGATGCTTTATCCCCAACCATAAAAAAATAAAGATCTTTCATGAAAAAAAAATATTTTAAAATTACTATATTATAGAAAAATTGCATACTAAGTTGAAGTGTAGATATTATAATGTATGGTTTGATCATTCAATAGTTCTATCCTTATAAAATAAAAATTAAAACAACAAAAAATCTTTAGGAATTTATGAAAAATAATTTTTTTATTGAAAATAGAAGATTATGTATTGATTTATTCTTGAATCGATATACTACAATCCTCTTAGGAATGTATCATAAAGGAAATGTCCAATATCAAATTCCATACCTATTTCATCATACTCATTCCTCACACTCAACCTATCCATTAGTCAAATTAGGTTCTACTCACCTAGGTAAATCAAATCATAACGGAGGAGGAACACTCACCCCATGGTAATCTCAATTAGCTCAATTTCTCTAAGGCATCACAATGCCCATACATGGATTACAAAGAGCATTCATCACAATCACCACCCACCTATAACTGAAGGTCACTAATAGAACCTTTATCTAGGGATGCAATATCCCATTTAATTCATTTAATTCAATTTTCACCCCTTGGGATCCAAGTGCCATAAGTAATTCAATTATAATCAAGTCTACAGTCATCATTGATTAAGGCAATCAAGCAAGATCTAGAGGGTCTATCATGGACCATTGAACATTATTTAGTCTAGGTATTTCATTTAAAATAGAAATTCATTTTCAATAAAAATTTTATCACCCTTACTGATGAGATAATATATCACATTCGATAACTAAAATATATAATACCATGGCTCATGTTCATGGGAACACCTTCCATAATATGGATTTGTTCCATTTTTTATTCAAACTCGATCATCCATGATTTTATCCTTCAAAGAATGAATCAACAACCAGATAACAGATGGAAATTCATAATGAAAATTTTAGTTAAATATAAAAATTTATAATTAATTAAAATATTATAATTAAATTCCTGATATAATTCAATTATTCTTAAATACTTAATATCTCACGATGCCAAAACATGCCTCTAAAATCTCGAGCCATGTTGTGAGGTTCACCCTTCACTTGAACTCCAATATATGACATGAAATCTAATTGAATAATTAAATAAATATTAATTAATTTTATAAATAATAATAATTTTCACGATGCCTAAAAACTCAACGAGTGCTCCTACAAGAACAAAACTATATCCAAACACCCATGGAAGGACTTCTCCTTGCCCCTAGATCCATCCCAAGAAAACTCCCTACAATAGGGAATCCATATATTATAAAATTTTATCAAATTTAGGGGAAACCATAAAAATATCATACTGTGATGTAGCTTAACTGATACAACATTTGATAGTGTGATGATGGTATCTCAGGACACCATATTTATATCACATGCAAATGAATCATCAATCTTGAAAGATTCCACCATAATCATTTGTAATCAATACTAAAACCCTAGATAAAACATGATGATGTTAGTGACCAACCAAGATGAAACATGAATGTAGGAAGGAATAGATAAACATATCTACGATCAATACTGAATTTCCCCACTAATGACGTCTAGAAAAATGAGATTTATATAGGGAAGGGAAGAGTATTGTCTTTCCAAAACTTGTTTCATAATGATTCTTAAGGCCCCACAAAACCCCAAAACCCTAATCCATGATTGAAATAGGATTTTTTTTCCCATCAAGAAATACACCCAATAACATTTTAAAATTATGAATAAGGGGGTCATGTTGTGAAATACTCAGGTATAGGGATACATATCCATCTACCAACTTTACTCATAGAATGAACCATGGTTCACAATATAAAATCCAGGAGGTAAAGGTCCACCCCCTTCATCATACCCCATCCATTATTTTAACAGGATGGTTTGTTGCATGAATGGATACTAATTCTGAAATTTCATCTCCTAAGATAGTTTAACTTTATTTCATTCTCACCAAAGAAGCTTTACAACACACAGTGTCACAAATCACAACCAAAAGACACCTCTTAAGATGTACCAAAACTTTATTATCAACATAAAACCCAAATTTTCAAAATTCATATATCAATAAAAAACAAATTCTGTTAATAATTCACAATATGAAAGGGTATGGGGTTTTAAAACCTCCCCATCGTAACATTTATCATTCCTGAGAAGTATCATAAATCTTTAAATCATCACTCTTGAGTTATCCTTGTTATAAATTCATGTCTATGTCACTGCATTCATCTCTATAATGATAAATAAGATTTTTACGGATAAATCTGTTGAAAGGGAACAAAATTGATCAATACACGATCATATGATCATTAAAACTACTAAAACATTGAGGTGGATCTTAAATATTTACATACTACCCGAGACATAATGGTATTTTTAAACGATTCCCAACTGAACATATTGGAATCTCCTTTATAATTCTAAAATCAAAACATCTGATTTCAATCAATGGTGCTCCCCACCAGCAAAAACAACCATCGAAAAGAATTTTCATTTATCAAATTACAAAATAAGTATGGTTTCCATCACACCTCATTGAATCATACATGAAAACATCACATGTACCTCTTCTATATAATCATTCATGAAAAATTGTGGTTGTAACCAAAGATGTGCAATCACATCACGACCTAATCATGATTCCCCAACTTCTGAAGGCATCTAATATCTTATGGATATCCAAAATAAAGTCATAACATGAATCCTAGTGTAAAGACAATGTTTGATCCTTAAAAAACAAGAAAATGTATTTTTCTCTCCGCCCATGCATCGGGACACAATTAGTCTGACTCACTATATGATAGCTTCGAATTCATCCAATGTCTAGTTAGTGCTCAAATTAATTAAAATACATCATTAGAACACCCAATATGGTATTTATCATGAAAAAACAAATAATTAGGTTTAAATACTCTCAAACATTCACATGACACCTCAAATTTCCAATAGCCAGTCTATTCACATCCATGAAACATGTCGCAAAGTAATTCATCAATGAAATATGATCTATCCATTACAACATGTAATAACTAAACATGGACATCACTCAAAAAACTATGTTCCAAATTTATAATCCAACCACTTCCCATTCCCTACTCACCAAGGATTTCATCCTTCACATACACCAAAATTTCATCCATAATGATGGTCACACCCTCCACATACCATCAAACAAATTTTATTGCACATGATTCATGCATATCCCACATATAATTATCATTATAGAGGAAATGGATGTAATTTTTAAAAAATATTTATGAATTAAATCTCATAAGAAGTTCATCAGATCAATTCTTCATCAACATGAGAATTGATACACACCAATGTATTTCTATTTCATCTTAATTCAATGGGTGTATGCTCTCATAAAATCCTATCATAGAACATGATTCTTGGCCAATTAGTTTTATTTATCATAAAATATAGGCCCATCAATATAAAAAACTAAAAATGTACCACTTTTAAAATCCCATTCGTTATATCTAGGTACATATCTCTCTGAGTTTGAAATCTAGGTATAAATGGTTTAATTGTTTTTCTCTTCATAGTAACATTAAAACCATTAAATGAGGTTTGGATTGATTAAACACTGATATGATATGAAAAATAAACTACATAGAATTTATATTCCATGTAAATGGATTACACAATGTGTAGTTGATTTGAATTATTATGAATGTAAATTCAAAATGATGAGTTTTTCTGTGTATTCACCTAAACACATTTACGTAATGTGTAATCATATTACACACCATATAAATACCCTACCAAATATTTTTAAAATTTTTTTTAGATGAATTATTCATTATTTTTTACTATAGCTTCCCCTTTTTACCCTAGGATCTTTTTCATGATTTTTTGTTCTCAAAGATAGATTCCAAGCCTTCGACATCTGTTCTTCATGATTCCAAACTTGGATCGAATATCGTTATCTAGGTATATGGATCCTATCCTTTTTATTTCCCATTCACCCTCCTTCTCTAGTTCATTTGGTGGAATGTAATATTATTTTTATTCATGGTTTAAATATAGATTCTTTGAATCTAGATATAGGCGTGTGGTTTTATATCTAGAATTAAGAAATATTTATTGATTATACCTGATTTATTGTTTTAGATTTTGATATAAAACTACATAACTCGACAGCCTAATTTTGGGGGTTTCTATTGAATGATCTCTCATCAACGGATTGAGGTAGGTTGTCTATTATTCAAATCTCGTAGTCATATTATTGATTACGTGTATATGATTTCAAAATTTCTAGTTCTTGTTTATAAAATGAAATTCCAAATTGAATTAATTAATTTGATCAATTAATTACATATGGAATTTCATATTTTATTTAATTATGGAAATTGTAGAATTTGGAAAATCTATTGAATAATTAATTATCAAATAATTGAATTAGTAAATTTCATATAGTGAATTATTCAATTAATTATAAAATTTTTGAATAAGGAACTATGAGTAATTAATTTGGGAATTAATTAATACATATTGAGGTGTAAATTGATTAATTAATTGGTGAATTAATTAAATGACTATAAATGGTTTATTAATTATTGAATTATTTAATAGAAATGATGATATTTATTAGTTGATGAAACTAATTAATGAAATAAATATGATTAATTAAATTTAAATAAACTAATAAAATGATTTGTGATATGACTATTGGTGGTATGTCACTTGTTGTGATTAAATTGGAAGGGAATTGCACATTTCCTAAATAGGGTTAGTGTGAGGGATTAGCAGAGGAAGATTTTGATAGCTTCGATTATGATTTATAATGGACCATGATATCCTTTGTGGAAGAATAAAGTGAGATATTACGTTATGATTTATAAAGGATCGTTATACCGTTTAGTTTTGAGGACAATGACATATTCCTTTTTTATTTTTATAGGACTGTTACAGCTCTTGGGGTTTGGCCATGCAAAATACTGTGAAATATTCTCTTGTTTTCATAGATAGAAATTATTTTTTCATTAGTATCACTTTCATTAGACCCTGGATGCTATATCACCATTTTCACATTGTTCATGAGACTGATTTACATATTTTATTACATTTTATAAGATATTATGTTTGATAAGAAAATGATAACAGTGGAATTCAGTTATATGAGATCCCTTAGGGATAATTCAAGCTATGGAATGAGTCAAGTGAAATATTGAGGTTGGGGTGTCCTCAGGGAACCCATGGGGTTATGAAATTAAAAATAATAAATTGATAAAGTGATATCCATTTAATTGAGAATTTTCAATATTTCATTATACATTTTCATACACTATTGCTTGATAGGAAAATTTTTTAATCCCCATTTGTGGTGGACTATTGATTTACAATCACATCCAAATTAGGATACATGATTTGTACCAGAATATATTATAAATTTTTTGGATAGTTTATGGGAATATCACACTTGATATATTGATTATTTTGGGGATGAAGCTTGTATGAGGAAACCAGACATGGTTTGGGACGATTTTAGATGCCGTTAGTGTAAATATTTTTTACTTGCCATTCTAACACTCAGAACATACTCTAGCATTTCATATATTTAGTTTGGTTGGGATATTTTAATTTCCACATTGATTATCTACGATATTGGTATTTTTATGATTATATATTCAACATTCATTGATAATTTATTTGTAATTGTGTATTAATCTGAGAAAAGAGGGTATATTATACCCATGATTCCCTTATCATACTGGCTATCCTAATCTGAATCCTCTGGCATATGGGGATGAACACATGAGGTCATGTGGTTGTCCAACTTAGGGAAATAGTGTGTAGAACCTAGGATGGGATGTTACAAAGTGGTATCAGAGCCCATTTTCTTTTCTTTTTCTTTTGTATGACTATTATGGATATGTAGACATGATACTTGGATGAGTGTTTCCTTGGTTATGAGCTTGAGAATGGAATTTATAAACCCATGTATGGGGGAAAACCCAAGTACACATGGTGGTATTGTTGTTATTGATGTTTAATGTTACATTTGAATATTATTTATCCTTGTTTGACACAATTGTAGCGTGATGTGAAAACTATTTTTGATATATTATAAAAATTGACTCCTCATGTGGAATGGAATTTGTGTTTAGTCTACAACCATATTTTAGGTAATCATGTTCATTATGACATGAATCATTATAGAAATTCATCTAAAATGGGTTTTTGGGTGAGTTTTTAAACTCAAATTGTTTTTCATTTATTTTGAAATAGATATAAAAATAGAAACTAATATGAATTTGGAGGATATAATTTGATGAAACAGTGTTCATTAATGAGTGTCTAATGAGAATATTGAAATGATAACATGTTTACCCTTTTTTAATAGAACCTAGGCATATGATGGTTAAGGGTAGTGATAGCGCCTGAGTTTTGACTGTGTGGTGAGATTTTGAGAAATGACATTTTGGGACATGTTGTGAATTTTCCAATTACATAAATGTGTTAAATGTGACGACCCAAAATTTGGAATAAATTTTGTTTCCTAATTTTTTTTGTTATTTTAATTTATACTCAACAAAACTATGTTCTTTAATTAACGAAGTGAGTATAATTAAATGATACTATTGGGTTTTGACTATTATATGATTGTCAGACAATATGACAGTTGGAAGCTAAACACTTAACATTAAAATTATTTTTTATAAATACATGTGATCTTAGTTAATTAATAAAGAATGAAGATTTGATGGCCTCCTCTTGTAGACTCGGGCCGTTCGAAGCCCATATGACGGAACATGGGAAGAAGGTTTCACCACTAGGCTTTGTTGTGGACCAACCCCAAGTTGAACTTCATCTTGTGAAGCTGGAACAGAATCGCCTTTGGGAGAAGGTCATGTTGATTGAAATTACCACTCAGGCAATGTTGACCGAGCCACCCCAAGATTCTATCACCTTAGCACAGCTTTCACTTAGGTCCAATGCTGGTGTTATAAGGGGATATATACAAGACCATAGCTGCTTTATGTAATTCTTTTATATAAATAAAAAATTTTATTTCTTCTTGTGGTGAAGTTTTTGAATTTTCAAATGTCCTGATAAATATACAATGTATATTATCGAAGAATTTTCGAAAAAAATGGATATTTTAAAATATTTATGAAATCCATAAATAATTAATAATTTGTAATGATTTTCAAAAAATGGTCTTCTACAGTTGTGTTTAGAAAGAAATTTAGAGTCTAATAAGATCAACATAATTTTTGGTGAATAGTAAATTATGAATACTGATTTTACGGTTATGATGAGTTATGTGAAAAAATTGAATATCTAAACTCACGTAAGAATGTATTAATATAATTTAGGCACCTTTTTTAGGTATTGAGATTCAATAAAATAGGTAAATAACTATTTCATAAATTATTGGTTAATTATTAGTTTTTTGGGGTGAATAGTGTTGTTTATTTAAAAATTAAATAAAAATTATTTAAAAAATTATTTTTATAAAATACTGTTCATTTTGGAATTCAAAGCATCAATATTAGGTTAAGGTTATTTTTGGGGTTTTTTTTCTAAAAAAGTTGAATTTTCGTTGAATAGTGAAAATAAATTTTTTAGTTTCGGGTGTTTAATGAATTCATTAAGGATGTAATAATTATGTAATAATTTTAGTCGACTTATGAATGGTAATATAATTTATGAGGTTTCCCAAGTGGTCAATACCATGGGAAAATACCATGGGCATGCCCATGGTTTTTCCAATACCACCAATGAGGTGACCCTTGGAAATTAATGATTTGTTCCTTCAGTTACCCTATAAATACCAAGACATTACCTCATTAATTTCATTACAAAATCCTCCTGAACAACATTCTGGTATCCTTACCTCCCAAGGAGTCCTCCTAAGGTTCTCTCAATCCTCCAAAGGTCCCGACCATCAAGCTTTCGAAGTTACACTTCATGGTAAGGGATCCTTTCACCCTCCTCTTTTTAAGTCATGACTCCCTTATGTTGTGTCTTCTAGTTTCCATATCATTATGTAGAGGGTATGTTATTATATGTTCTCATTACTGTACATTTCATGTCTAATTTTTTAGATACCCTTTTCGCTCCCATAAATTTTTTTCTGAATTTATATATGACGCCGTTAGGCTACAAAATTTCTCGTAAAAGAAATCACGTCTTCCCTTTCCTTTCAAGTTTCCTTTCTTTGTGGCATTTCATTAAAATAGACATACCATGTTCTTATCTCCAGGTTATTATGTATTTATGTTGTAATATGTGTTATATATTATTGGGATACCCTTGCACCCTCTCTTTTTTTTATTTTCAAAAACTATTTTATATAGTCATTATGCTGCAGAATTTTCCTCTCAAAACCTCTCCCTTTTTCTCAAGAAGTCCTCTTATATTATTTATGAGAATAGCCAAATATATTTTCATATCCAAGGGTATTCTCCAATACATATAATTTATCTATTTGATTATGGAATTGACATATATATAACCCTCACTCCCTTTCTATGGGTTATAAATGACATAACGATCATGTTTTTTAGTACTTTTGAAAGGTCACCATTTTGACATGAAACCAATTTCTTTCATTAATTTTGGGTTATTTATGAAATTATTGATTATGATCAATGTGGATCACATGAATTTAATTACATATTATGGGTGTTCCCTGATATCTCTCTAATGAATTGGGTAAAAAATTAATCTCTAGAGATGACATGTTTTACCATACCTTGGTGAATAATCTTTGTAATTTTTATGACAACTTGGGAATATACCTTGGTTATATGTTAATGAATTTCGAAATGAAATTATGTAGCCACATTTTCATGTTATGATATATGTACTTTTTATTATGATATGCCTATTTTTCCATTGCTCATGTCTTCGTATTTTTCATCATGTTCTTATTGATATCACATGTAAACAGATTCCCTTGTTTACCCCTTACTGGGCCTTCTGCTCACCCTTTACATTGAAGTATGTCTCCATGATATGAGATGTAGTAATCGTACATTGCATGAACCTATGATGAATAATTACAAGTTGTTTAGAAGAATCTTTTATGATGTTTTCATGTATTTTGTTCCAGATATCCAAGACATTAGACTTAAAAGATCCTATGTTTGTAAAATGTAATGAAAAGAAATGTAATAAAAAGGAGGGATGTTGTATTATACATATGTATTGAGACTTCTGTTTCATGCATGGAAATTTAGAGATATTCCTACATGATTATTCTTATAGAGGGGACTACAGGAGGAGACGGCTTGAGATTCTCCTCCGGTAGTTGAAACTAAGGCACCAATAGTCCCATTTAATGAAGAGGGGGTTGGGGAAAGTTTCAAGATAACATCACTCTCTTCATAAAATTCATGGAAGGAGACATAGGTCAGGTTTGGAATATAATTCCATACCTTAAATTATTGTTTCAGTTGCATCACCCTTTGATTTTTACTAGAGAGGGTGGTCCTGATAGAGATTACTTCTTGATTGAGTTGATCTGGACCATACATGACCACAAAGAGACTCTCTCTGAGAAGTGGGTAATGTTGAACTCTTATATTCTATGAGGGTCACCAAGGTGATGGTAGGAAATTATGGCTCTGGATGGATATATTGAAGCTATGGAATGATAGTACATTCAATATATGTTCCAAGAGAACTTTTATCCAGATGAAATGAGATAAGAGAGATCAGATGAGTTCATGATATTAGATTAGTGTCGTATATCCATGATGGACTATGCTAGAGGATTCATATATTTACAATGCATAGTAATTATTTTTTCTAAAGATGAGGTAGATCTATAAAAGGGATTTCAAGATGGATTTAATTTTGTAATTATATACTAGATAAACGTCATTACCTAGAAGATTTTTTCAGAATTGGTGAATGAGGCTATCATTTTGATGGGGATCCTAAAGGAGGGTTATATTGGAAGACATGTGGTTTCGTCTTTTTGAAATAGAGGTACGTCTTTTGAGAGTTGGAAGATTCATTATGATAAAATCATCTAGAATAATTAGAGGCAAGGTATCCATTCTTTTGGATCAGTTTTACAAAACCATACTAGAGTTGTATGTCACCAATTTTGTAGGTCTCGGAGCTTTTGGAAACCTTGTTCATAACCACCATCAAAGTGCCACAACATCATCAGTATAGCACATCAATAGAGGTTCTTTAGGAACAAATTTCTGATGGTTAGTGATGGAGGATAAAGAAAATATCATAATGTGGGGTGAGGGTATTTTCCACCCTATTAGTTTGTTATAAATAGTTCTTCTATCTAAGGTGGTATTAGGAGTGGATTTTGTGATTCCTGGAAGTAGAGTGAAACATAAAATGTTAGTAGTGAAATAATACATTTTCAAAATTATTTATATTTTTGAATTAAATATGTATTTTATTTTAAAGGGGATTCTATGTTTGATGGCTTACCCGATAGGCAACAATGGGATTTTTTGAAACCATATGTTGAACACTAATAATATAATACTATTATTTTAAATAGTAGTTATCGCCTAGTCATTGTATTGGGAGGAATGAATATAACTAACTACAATATGATTATACTTGTTTGTTAAATGTTTTTACATTTATCTAATAAATGTTAAGGGCTTAAATTGTGAATGAGTCTAATTTTAAGCACATTTTACTTTTAATGGTTGATTTACAACCTTTTGATGGTGAACCCACATTAAATATATTTTTTCTTACTTTTATCTATATTATTTAACCAATTAAATTTTTTTGTTAGAATTTGGATACCAAAAATTACCTTGGGTTGTTTTTTGATATTTTTTCTGATAAAAATAATTTTTTTAATGAATTGTGAAAAATAATGTATTTCAATTCAAATATGCTTTTTAATATTATTTATTTATATCGATGGATTTTATTTTTAATTAGTTTTAAATTGTAATTAGATTATATTTTTACCATTTAATACAATGGTGGTCATTGATATTAATTTCGCATTGTAATTGGA
This sequence comes from Viscum album, assembly GCA_963277665.1. Taxonomy (NCBI): domain Eukaryota; kingdom Viridiplantae; phylum Streptophyta; class Magnoliopsida; order Santalales; family Viscaceae; genus Viscum; species Viscum album. The sequence goes on from OY728161.1 coordinate 757,048,233, forward strand.
CATAAACAATTGTCAATCTTTTGATAGATATTGTTTCTTAAAAACACGCTATTTGTTTTGACAATGGGAATTAATTTTAAATTAATTAATGATACTTCTATGTTTTTAATCTTGTAAAATAGAAAGCATTTTTTATTTTGTAAAATCAAATATTATGTAGGTTGAATTTTTTATATTTTTTTTAAAAACATCAATTTTTGATGTACAGTTAAACCAATTAATAGTAGTTCAAAAATAGAATTTTTTATTTTAATGAAATTTTACAGCTTTTGTGAATTGAATTTCAAAAAATTGACATAAATGGTTGTTAATAGTAAGGAAAATATAGATCAATGAGATGAAAATATTATTGATGAATAGTAACTTTTCACTTTTATTTACCGCGGTTAAAGTTAAATAGGGTAATTCAAGGTAAAAATAATATCATAATAATTCAAAATTAACTTAAAACATGTACTATATAATGACATGACCCGTAACGAGGCTCGAGCCACAACTACCCCAAGCCCGCCTCCATAGGCTAGGGGCTGGCGACTAGCGTCGAAGGCACAATAAACTAGGGGAGGCCTTTACCTAAGAAACGGTACACACACACACACCCAGCCAACTCAAGAAACAGTACAGGGAAAAGAAAGCAAGGAACATAACTCCTAAAAAGAGGGGAACCAACATACATGCATCGACCTCTAACCAGCACAAGAAAAGTTCTGAAAAGTAAACTGAAAAGTAAAAAGGGGCAAAACACACGCCCATCCCGAAAGGTGCCACAACCAGGAAATATGTAAAACAAAGGTAAACCGCTGGTGAGTCTCACAACCAGGAAGTCCTGATATGGCCACAGAATGTAGCCCAAGCTCTTGTGTCCTCCACGCTCCTCCGTAGTCTCAATCGACCTGTCCGTCGTCTGCAAAGGCACACCAAGTGCAGGCAAATCCCAAGCAGGGGTGAGTATAAAAATACTCAGTGGGATGCCCCGAAAGCTCGACGGAGAAACAAGGGAAGTACTAAAATGGGGAGCAATAGACAGAGTAGAGAATGGTGTAAGAGTGCAAAAAAGAGAAAGAGAGTGCAGGTCAACCCAATAAGAGAAAAGAAGTAGACTCGTCCAGACGCATGGAGCTAGAGACGGTGAGAAGACGAACTTCTTTTCGAGTCTTCGCTGCCTATAGCAGGAGAGTAGACTTTTCCAAACAAGAGGAGCTGGACACGGAAATCATGTGGCATACCCCACGCGTCTTCTCCCCTCCTAGAAGGAGAGTAACAAAACCCAATGAGTGGGAACAACAACAGAATGTATATATATTCTCAACAAAAAACCTTAATGAGTGGGTAAGGGGATCTCTATACCCAAGATCATCCCAAGAAGAGTCACCAACAGTTCGAAGGATATCCAACACTAAACCCAAGCGTCCAACACATCAACCTAGGAGGTACAAGTCAATGGGGCTCAATCACCACACCTCGATACTATCCGCTTTGGGCGGCACTGTCTCGCCCGCACGACTTTTAGGTCGCGTCGCAAGAACGTGTCTCGGGGGGAAAAGTGCCCCTCGTTCTCATATGTCCTAAGGTCACGTCAAAGCTTTCACATCACCGATCCGCACAACAAAAGATCATGATATGATAGTCATGGAGAAAAAGTCACTGACTAGCCCCATAAGTAGGCATGAGTCTGAAATGCTAATGGGTGACCCACTACCTAGCCCTGCTGGAGGGTAAACCCTAATACATCATCAGGCGATCCACTGCCCAGCCATGCAGGAGGGTAGACCTGGAAGAAGACAAAAGGAAACCCACTACCTAGCCCTACTGGAGGGTAAACCCGGGAGAAGCCAAAAGGTGACCCACTATCCAGCCCTACTGGAGGGTAGACCCAGAAGGAGCTGAAAGGCGACCCACTGCCCAGCCCTGCTGGAGGGTAGACCCTGGACACGTGGACAGGCGACCCACTACCCTGACTCTGCAGGAGGGTAGACCTGAAAGTAGTCGACAGGAGACCCACTGCCCAGCCCTACTAGAGGGTAGACCCGGAATAAGTCGTCAGGTGACCCACTGCCCAGTCTCTACTGGAGGGTAGACCTGGTAATACGTCCGTTAACTCAACACTGAAATCGACATCATCGGGTGTTACCAACATCGCTGACGTTCGTTGGTTCAGAGTGCCTCAAAGGGACCTTCATCCAACACTGTTTCATGTTTCCACATTTAATAAGATCTCAAACGAGGCTCCACATGCCCGAACAAATCACACCGTTGCAAACCTCGCAGAAAAACACGCGCGATGGACCATTTACTCGCCTGAAACAGTCAACCAGTAAATATGGAACTATTCACCATAGCCAACCCATGTGGGGCCCATACCAAGATCCCCAAAACTGAACAAATGGATCACACCCTAGTGATCCCCTCATAAAAACACATGGGATTGACTACTCAATCGCCCAAAACAGACACCCAGTGAAAAGGGGACTATTCAACGTAGCTAGCCTGGGTGGGACCCACACCAAGATCTCGAAAAAGGACGGGTGAACCGCGCCATCGTGAAGATCTCGGAAAAACACATCGAACGACTATTCATTCGCCCTGAATGAACTTCTAATGGGAAATTCACAATATGCTACACACAGCTCAAAAGATGGCCCATGGGGCCCACGCCTCAACTCCGGTTTCATCTCCTGAAACAACCCTGGTCAACTTCATCTCGATCCCAGGGTCACAACACCACTGACGGCACCTAAAATGGACTCTGAATGCAGAAGACCCAACTCCTCGCGTTATACGCAAATGAGACTTCGTGGGGCCCACACCTCGGCCCGAATTTAAGCGGACGGATTGCACCGTTGCAATCCCATCGAAAAAACACTCAGAAACGAGTGCTCATTCACCCCAAATAGATGTCGGGTGAAAAAGTGACGTTCCACCGTACAGTGTGTGAACTAGGCCCTGTGGGGCCCGCACCTTGTCTCCAACCCGAACTCTTCGTAAAGCATCTCAAAAAGTTCGCACGGGGACTGGAGTCATCTTGCCTCTAATGTCACGTCAATCAGACATCCCAAACAGGGGTTAGGTCCGACGCAATAATTAATTAATTAATTAATTAATTAATTAATTAATTACTCACATTTGGTGTTTTGTGCCACCGAGCAATGAAACCAACCTGCAGAGGCTCCGAACAAATTTTGGAAGGACCATCTCAGCCCCAGGGCCACTGCGCCTCTGACGTCTTGTCAAACGGACGTCCAGCTCATGAGCCTCGTCCGTCGCAACCATAATAATAATTTATTATTATTAAATTAAAGCTCCTCGAGTCTCCCATCTTTGAGAACGAAATCAGAAAATCCAGAAACCCACCTTAAAGAGAGCACCTCGCCGATACGAACTCATCGCTGTAGACGGCGCGTCAAACAGACACGCCGTTTGGAACCTACGGCCCCCCGAATGCAAGGGGGGCCCAAAGTGGGCCGGTCCGGACCGGCCGGCCCGGTCCGGACCGCCGAGGCCTGCTGGTCATGGCTCACTCCCATCGCAGTGGACCCATCGGGTCCCGTTCTTCACAGCAGACCGGCCAAAAAGCCGGTCTTTGTCTCTTCCCGCATGACTCGCAAACAGCGGGTCCATGTCCACCGGTTCCTCCCCCGAGGTCAGCACCTCGGGGGCATCCTCCTTCGACAGCGAGGGTACCGCGGTCTCCCCTCGCCTGCAACTCCACTCGACTCTGAGAGCCCCCCCCCCCCCCCGGCCACCTCCATCCTGCTGACACCGCGATCCCCCGGCCGCCTCCGTCCTACTGACGTCGGTCGACCAAACGCCTCCGCCGGCCTCCGCTCGCACTCGCCCGGGAGACACCCACGACCCCGCCGCTGAGTCGAACCCCACCGAGCTCTGTCGCGTTCCAAGACGTGGTCGCCCCGTTCCGCCGTTGGTTCAGTATCCAGCCGCTGCCCCTCACCGGAGCCGAGCCTTCGACCGGTCCCCCCGACCATACTGGTGATCGGAAAAATTATCCAACACCAGTTTCGGGATCCCTGGAACAGGATCTTCACAACGCCCTCCCTGGCTCATCGATCCATCAAGGCTCGCAGGCGCCTGAAAATTTTGTACGACGAACATTCAAGAACGAGGGATTGAACGGGGCTCAGGCGTTGGCCATGTTCGTTCGGCCAACGGCCCAAATTCTAGAAACTATAAATAAAAGAAATTGAAATGCAAAAATGATGAAAAAATTGAGAAAAAAACGACGAGGGAGTGAAATTCAACAAGAATCCTTCCTCGGATCACTCGTCTGTCGTTGGCGACACGTCCACGACGCTCCCACTCTGATCCGCCAAGGCTCTGACGGAGATGGCTACTAGAACCACCGAAGAATGGCAAAGAACTTTGAAGAACATGAGAGAGAGAGGGGGAGGGAGAGAGAGAGAGAGAGGGAGGGAATGGGTCTTCCCTCAACAATGAATTTATAAAAATTCACTAAAACACTCCCAACGGGTGCGGATTCCGAAACCCTCGTGCCAATTTATTTTATTTCACGTCTAGGAAAAACACACCACTCCAAACTCAACGGAAGTCTCAGATTTAAATTCTGAGACTTCGATCGAAATTTATTCAAAAAGAAAGCTAGTGATAAAAATCACTAAGTGGACATTTCTAAATGACCATTTTGCCCCTGGGTGACATCTCTCACAGCAGGCCCACGCCCGCAACTTTTACACCCCACCTAGGGTAAACGGAACACTCCAGACTCAACAGTGCCCTCAGTTTTCCCATATGAGAAACCTTTTATATGATATATGAGTTTGAGCTATTAAATGAATAATTTTAATTTAATTTATCCATTTAACACACCGTTAATGAGTGAGGGGCCCGAACGTCCCGCGCCGAGTCATTTTATGTCGCTCCTAGGGTAAACACCTCATTTCGGACCCATCCGTACCCTTGGAATTCTGATCCGGATCTCCGTTTAAGAGTTATTCCATTTATTTGGCATTCCCAGTGTGAACGCACTGAAAATTTAATTCCGGCCACACCGGGGCTTGGAATCGTATGCCGTCTGAAGGGGTTGCTCTAGAATAATATCAAGAATATTCCAAAGTCTTTTATAGAAAAAACTGGGTTGTTACATCATTCCCTATTTCATCTTTTCATCCCCGAAATGCAATATCAGGGAACAACCCAGGGTACCAAGCCCACGCATGGCTCTCCCGTACCCAGAAGTACTCTTGCACAGTTCTGTGTTACCTCACACAGACCAAAGGATTTTATCTATTCAAGCGAGTTCTACCCTTATCGATGACGTGCACATGAGTACGCACACATCAGCTCAGTTAAGCCTTGTGGGAGATGTCGTGCACCAACTCCCGACTTTGGGGTCAGGGCAAGGTGGTAGACAACCTCACCATCCCTTCACATGGTCTCAAACGATCTGAATGACCTCAGGGGTATATCACCTCCCCGATCGAACCTCCACATCGCATGCCACGACTGGAATCACCACCCGCACCTGGGACAAGGCCCAGTAATTCCCTCCTTCAGATTATCCATATGGGTAAACACCCAAGGATATCTGGTCACGCAAGGTTACATAGTCGATTCCTCGTAACCAAGACTCTCTTACATGCTCGTAGTGTGAAGGATTCAACACCATCAACTAATGAAAAAGGTCATATGCCATTTACCTTACCATCATAAGGTTACACTGATGCTCTGTGTCACCCTCGGTAACCTCTCGATCAAGGAGTTAGAGGAAAAAGTACCTGGCAGTGTCTAACAAGTTCTACTGAGAAAAGTTGAAAAAGACACAGAGCGTACCTCTTATCATCTCTTGCACTGCAGGATTGTAAACAACCACATCACACAGCCGCCCGTGGCCCATCCGTCAGCTCCCTGAGCCTGATAGGGGATGCCAAGTGGTGGTGGAAGGACCTCAAAACTTCGTCCTCCAACCACAGTTCTTCATGCTTTCTGTCGACACCGCCTCCCTAGGGACCACCCTGTCCTCACCTGGGAGTTTTCCTATAAAGACATTGCCTCTGTCGTGGTAGTGCATCTACCAACCCTCTGGAAGAATCAGCACATTTGGTCGAGTAGTCTGACGCCATGTGATCTCACACATCACAAACATAGCACTAGTCCTTCCGGGACAATCTCGGTGCACTACGTTGTCCCCGACCATGTGCTTGAGTCTCATCAAGGGGAAACCTCCGATGTCGAGGCCCCGCAAATCGACGTCCCTCTACCAGAAATTTCTCTGTCACCAGTGGTTGCTCCAGTACCCTGAGATGGGTGAGGATGCACAAGGGCACTACACTGGCATGAATCTTCTCTATATAGATCTCGTTCAAAATTCTATGCTCGGAAGTTTTCGTCATGGTCCATGCCCAAAGAGTACTGGGTAAGGTCTTCGAACCCAGTCGTGTACCCAGCCACTACCATCGCTCCTCGCTGAAGCTCCAGCAGCACCCAAAACCGCAAAGAGCATAAGTAGGATGGATATTACACCTCACAAAACAGCTTCTAGAAGTCACCCCATGAGAGTACCAACTCATCATGTATCTAAGTAACCCTGGCTCTACGATGCCAAACTGCGTGGTGGAAAAAGACTGGCTATAAAATCCACCATCTAACCTGTTAGTGTCCGAACAGGCCTGAAGAGGCAGACCACCGACTCTAGCCAACCCTTCACTGCCTGAGGGTATGGCTCACTATGGAACCTCAGCGGTCTCTGTCACTGGAACTCACGTAGTGTGCCCAACCTGCACTCGTCATCGACCCTCACTGCCAGTACTATCCGCTACTCCACAGGTGGAGGTGCTATTTCCTATCCCCCTCGAGAAAGGGTAATCGTATGATGGATCTTGAACTGAGGCCTCTTCGCTCACAGAATCATCATCATGAACTGGAGCTAGTATCCTGGCTGGCTATCATCACGGAGACATCCTGAACCCGATCAAGGAGCACCACGGTCAAATGAGCATATATATATCAACAACTATGGGGAGATAACTCAAGAAGGACAGTCAAGGACTCAATATTATATTATTCATGAATAGAATTCCCTGCAACAACTGTCTTAATGTGCTGAGTCGACAAGCGGGTTATCAGGGTCCTCCTGAATGGATACGTCGGTCGTCGCACCATCACTGGACTCACTGGCCTAAGAGCCACTCTCGAAACACGTTGACATTATTGCCCCAAAACTCAACGAAATTATTTTTAGGGGTGTCCCAAACATCTCCCCAAGGAACGAACCACCTTTGATACCACTTTGTCATGACCTGACCCGTAATGAGGGTCAAGCTGCAACTACCCCAAACCCGCCTCCATAGGCCAGGGGCTGGCGACTAGCGTCGAAGGCACAATAAACTAGGGGAGGCCTTTACCTAAGAAACGGTACACACACACACGTAGCCAACCCAAGCAAGAGTGCAGGGAAAAGAAAGCAAGGTACATCACTGCTACAAAAAGGGGAACCAACATACATGCATTGACCTCTAACCAGTACAAGCAAAGTGCTGAAAAGTAAACTAAAAAGTAAAAAAGGGGCAAAACATGCGCCCATCCAAAAAGGTGCCACAACTCGGCAAAAGGTAAAACAAAGGTAAACCGCTAGTGAGTCTCACACCCAGGAAGTCTTGCTATAGCCACCGAATGCAGCCCATGCTCCTGTGTCCTCCACGCTCTTCCGCAGTCTTGATTGACTTGTCCGTCATCTGCAAGGGCACACCAAGTGTAGGTAAAGCCCAAGCAAGGGTGAGTATAAAAATACTCAGTAGGATGCCCTGAAAGCTCAAGGGAGCAACAAGGGATGTACTAAAATCGGGAGCAATAGACAGAGCATAGAACAGTGTAAGAGTGCAAAAGAGAGAAAGAGAGTTCAGATCAACCCAACAAGAGAAAAGAAGTATACTCATCCAAATGCAAGGAGCTAGAGACAGTGAGAAGACGAAATTCTCGTCGAGTCTTCACTGCCTATAGAAGGAGAGTAGACTCGTCCAACCAAGAGGAGATAGACACGGAAAGAATTTTGCATATCCCATGCGTCTTCACCCCTCCGAGAAAGAGAGTAACCAAACCCAAGGAGTGGGAACAATAATAGGATGTATATATATGCTCAACAAGAAACCCGAATGAGTGGGTAAGGGGATCTCTATCTCCAAGATCAGCCCAAGAAGAGTCACCAACAGTTCCAAGGATATCAAACATTGAACCCAAGCGTCTTGCACCTCAACCTAGGAGTTACAAGTTAAAGGGGCTCAATCACCACACCTCGATACTATCCTCTTTGGGCGGCACAGTCTCACCTGCACGGCTTCTAGGTCGCGTCGCAAGAACGCGTCTCGGTGGGAAAAGTGCCCCTCGTTCTCGTATGTCCTCAGGTCACGTCAAAGTTGTCACAACACCGATCTGCACAACCAAAGATCATGCTCTGATAGTCATGGAGAAAAAGTCATTGACTAGCCCTATAAGAAGGCCTGAGTCTGAAATTCCAACGGGTGACCCACTGCACAGCCCTGTTGTAGCGTAAACCCTAATACATCATCAGGTGATCCACTGCCCAGTCCTGCGTGAGGGTAGACCCGAAAGAAGCCAAAAGGTGAAACACTACCCAGCCCTGCTGGAGGGTAGACCCGGGAGAAGACGAAAGGAGACCCACTACCCAGCCCTGCTGGAGGGTAGACCTAAAAGAAGCCGAAAGGTGACCCACAACCCATCCTTATTGGAGGGTAGACATGGGATATGTCGAAAGGTGACCCACTGCCCGGCCCTACCGGTGGGTAGACCCGAGACACATCGACAGGCGACCCACTGCCCAGTCTCTACTAGAGGGTAGACCTGAAATTAGTCAATAAGCGACCCACTGCCCAGCCCTACTGGAGGGTAGACCCGGAATAATCCTCAGGCGTCACACTGCTCAGTCTCTGCTGGAGGGTAGACCTAGTAACGAGTCTGATAACTCTACACTACAACCGACATCACCAGGTGTTACCAACATCGCTAACATGCGTTGGTTAAGAGTGCATCAAAGGGACCTCCATCCAACACCCTTTCATGTTTCCACATTTAATAAGATCTCAAACAAGTCTCCACATGCCTGAACAGATCACACCATTCCAAACCTCGCGGAATAACACGCAAGATGGACCATTTACTCGCCTGAAATGGTCAACTGGTGAATATGTCACTATTCACTATCGCCAACCCATGTGGGGCCCATACGAAGATCCCCAAAACTGAACAAAAGGATCACACCCCTGTGATCTCCTCAGAAAAAAACAAGGGATTGACTACTCAATCGCCAAAAACGGACACCCGATGAAAAGATGACTATTCACCATAGCCAGCCTGGGTGGGACCCACACCACGATCCTGAAATAGGTCAGGCGAACTGCGCCATCATGAAGCTCTCAGAAAAACACGTCAAACGACTATTCCTTATCCCCGAACAGAAGTCTGATGGAAAAGTCGCAATACGCTGCACACAGCTCAAATGATTGCCCATGGGGCCCACACCTCAACTCCGTCTTCATCGCCTGAAGCCACCCTGGTCAACCTCGTCTCGATGCCAGGGTCACAACGCTGCTGACAGTGCCAAAAACGGACTCTGGATGTAGAATCCGCAACTCCCCGCGTTATACGCAAATGGGACTTCGTGGGGCCCACACCTCGGCCTGAATTTATGTGGGCGGATTGCACCATCGCAATCCCCTCGGAAAAACACTCAGAAACGAGTGATCATTCACCCCAAATGGATTTCGGGTGAAAAAGTGACGTTCCACCGTACAACGTGTGAACTAGGCCATGTCGGGCCCGCACCTTGTCTCCAATCCGAACGCGTCGTAAAGCATCTCAAAAAGTCTGCACGAGGACTGGAATCATGTTTCCGCTGACGGCGCATCAATCAGACATCTCAAACAAGAGTTAGGTCCGACGCAACAATTAAATAAATAAATAATTAATTAATTAATTACTCACATTTTGCGTTTCGTGCCACCGAGCAATGAAACAAACATGCAGAGGCTCCGAACCAATTTTGGAAGAATGGTCTCAGCCTTGGGGCCACTACGCCTCTGACGGATCATCAAACGGACGTCCGGATCACCAGCCACGTCCGTCGCAACCATAATAATAATTTTTTATTATTAAATTAAAGCTCCTCGGGTCGCCCATCTTCGGGCACAGAATCCAAAAATCATGAAACCCACCTTAAAGAGAGCGTCTCTCCGATATGAACTCATCGCCATAGACGGCGCATCAAATGGACGCGCCATTTGGAACCGACGCCCCCCCCCCCCCCCCCCGAATGCAAGGGGTGCACAAAGTGGGCCAGTCCAGGCCGCCGCGGCCTTCTGTCCGCAGCTCACTCCCATCACACCGGACCCCTTGGGTCCGGTTCTTTCCATCATACCAGCCAAAAGGCCAGTCTTCGTCTTCTCCCGCAGGACCCGCAAACAGCGGGTCCTTGTCCACTGGTTCCTCCCCCGAGGTCAGCGCCTCGGGGGCCTCCTCCTTCGATCGTGTGGGTCCGCGGTCACCCCTCGCCTGCACCTCCGCTCAACGCCGCGAGCCCCCATGGCCGCATCCATCCTTCCAACGCTGCGAGCCCCCGGACTCCTCCGTCCTACCGACGTCGCTCGACCGAACGCCTCTGCCGGCCTCTGCTCGCACTCGCCCGGCCGACACTCGCGACCCCGCCGTTGAAACGAACCCCACCGAGCTCTGCCGCGTTCCATGATGCGGTCGCCCCATTCCGCCACCGGTCCGGTCTCCGGCCGCTGCCACTCACTGAATTCAAGCCTTCAACCGGTCCCCCCGACCATACCATTGATCATAAAAATTATCTGACACCGGTTTCGGGATCCCTAGAACTGAATCTTCACAACGCCCTCCCCGGCTCATCGATCCGTCGAGGTTTGCGCGCACCCGAAAATTTTGTACGACGAACATTCAAGAACGAGGGATTGAATGGGTCTAGGGCATTGGTCGTGTTCGTTCAGCAATTTCCCAAATTATAGAAACAATAAATAAATGAAATTCAAATGCGAAAATGATGAAAAAATTGAGAAAAACTGACGAGGTTGTGAAATTCAACAAGAATCCTACCTCGGATCGCTCGTCCGTCATTGGCGACGCGTCCACGACGCTCCCACTCCGATCCGCCAAGGCTCTGACGGAGATGGCTCCTTGAGCCCACGAAGAATGGTGAAGAATGTCAAAGAACATGAGATAGGGAGGGGGAGGGAGAGAGAGAGATAGAGGGATAGAGAGGGAGAGAATGGGTCTTCCCTCAATAGTGAATTTATAAAAATTCACTAAAAAACTCTCAACGGGCGCGGATTCCGAAACCCTCGCGCCCGCTTATTTTATTTCAGGCCTAGGAAAAACACCCCACTCCGAACTCAATGGAAGTCTCGGATTTCAATTCTAATAATTCGTACGAATTTTATTCAAAAAGAAAGCCAGTGATAAAAATCACTAAGTGGACATTTCGAAATGACCATTTTTCCCCTGGGTGACATCTCTCACTGCAGGCCCGCGCCCGCAACTTTTACACCCCGCATAGGGTAAACAACATGCTCCAGACTCAACGGTTCCCTCAATTTTCCCATCTGAGAAAACTGTTTATTAGATAGTTGCGTTTGAACTATTAAATGAATAATTTTAATTGAATTTATCCATTTAACACACTGCTAACGATCGAGGGGCCCGAACGTCCCGCGCCAACTCATTTTATGTCTCTCCTAAGGTAAACACCTCATTTCAGACCCATATGTACACTCAGATTTATGATCTGGATCTTCGTTTAGGAGTTATTCCATTTATTTGGCATTCCCAGTGTGAACGCACTGAAAATTTAATTCTGGCCACACCGGGGCTCAGAATCATACGCCGTCTGAAGGCGCTGCTCTGGAATAATATCAAGAATATTCCAAAGTATTTTATAGAAAAAAACTGGTTTCTTACATACTAAACATATAGTATGAGTCATGGACGACCATGGGCATCATTGGGACTATTTTGGGACCCCATGGAGCCACCTGGGAGTGATAATGACACTTTTGATTAATTAATTTACACTAAAGACAAAAAATGTCATAAATAAATATATTTTAGTAAATCAATTTATACCTACGGTTATATAAGTTATCCCCTCGACTATAAATATTCATTGGAAAGGTAAAAAATATTTCATATATTATGGTATTTTTTTATAATTTTTAGACATCAAATAAATTAAATTATTTATGAAACAATAATGATGCAGTATTTTCCTCATTAAAAAATAATTTAAATAAATAAGATTATAAATATTAAAATAATATCCATCACCTATCCAATTCATTTTAGAAGATTTTATTTTGACCGTTATTCATATTATCTTTGCCTTTAATAAGTTTTGAATCTTTAAAATCCGAATATCATTATATAATAAAATAATATTTTTCACACTTCCCTAAAGATCCCCTCCTCTCCCTTATAAGAAGTGCTCACTTCTAAATCATTCATCACACATCTCAAGCCCCTTGCCTCATAAAAACCTAGCCCAAATAATATCTCAAGATTCTTATCTTCCACCTAGAAGCCATACCTTAGGCATAAGTCACATAAAGAAGTCCTTATGGTTCAAACAAAAGGGGGTTACCCAAATTAAAGGTAACAATTTCTCTTCACTTCTTTTATTTTATTTTACTTCTCCAACCCCTTAACACTTTTTATTCCATTATTTTATTACAAAACCAGTATCATCAATATATTAGGATTTTTTTATGATTATGATTTGAACTACACTTACACACACCTCTATCTAATGGGTGAAGAGCATAATGTTTCTGTCGATGGCAAACTAATGCCTCACGAAACGATGATTGTTCGATTATCTCCTACTTCCTCTCATAGTGTCCATTAATATGGAACTATATTTATATATGATATATATTATGTTTATGTTTTATTTATTCTTCTATTTTTTAGATTTATAAACCTACCATTATGGTTTCCATAATGGGTAAACGCGATAATTTCATTTAAGGAAGTGCATACTACCGCCATCTCAAAGTGATATGACTCCTTAATTTTATATCTGAGATGTATAAAGGATGGAGTTAGTGATAATATATATAATATTATACTGGAACTATTATATACCTATGTATCATAATATTTAAATTACATTAAAATTAATAATAGAAATTAAATTATTGTTTATTCGTACGTACGGCTTACCGTCTCCCTGAACGGTGCATTTCATTTATTATATCTAAATATTATGTACAATTATAAATAAATATATATACTGGTTATATATGATATATAAGATATATAAATAATGAATATCTTTTGGGAGATAATAGATAGTTGACCACATGAACAAGTTCTAAATATATGGTGTTTATATTTTACTAAAGTACCAAATATCGACAAAATGAGCATTATTAACTTAAATAATTACATAATGTTTATAACATGGTAATAAGGGATATAAAAGGAATAATAAAATTGAAAAAGGTTCTTAAGAAAGTAGAAATTATCTTTAGTTGATTATTCAGGATATGAAAGGACAAACGTGTCATGTCAGATATGATGTAGGGGACTTTTTCTCAGTATCCTTTCATTGAGCCATATTTTGTTTTATTACACGATATAATTTTATACGTTGTATAAACACCATTGAAATTTCATTTAATTCAAAGGGTATATTTTTCTATGAATATTTTTACTAAATGAAAAATAATAATGTTTCATTTAACGTATGTGGTGACAATGACCGTTCTGCCTCCACTGGTATTATTCGAGCATTGTCCTCCTTAACAAGTCGTAATGTTTATAAAAGGAAAATAAATATCATATACTTTTTTACGTATTTTTGTTTTGAAATTGGTTTTGATAATTTATTTGATATGTCAATATATTTAAAATATATATTGTGATTGAAATGTGCAAATGTTATCTTTCCTTTTTGTTTTTTTATGTGTTACAAACATGTTATGTTTCTTGGGAATTGTTACGTATAAGGGTGGATCTGTGATAAACCTAGGGCGGGTGTGCTTGAGATAGCTACTCAATGTATTGTGTAATGTGACGGAGGTAAACATGAATGTTTCTCCTAAACAATTTAGGGAATATACTTTGAAGGTCATTCCAAATGTAACACATTACGTAGTTGTGATAGCTACAATGTAAGTGGGATATTGATGCCACAAGTTACCACTATGATTTCTGGTTTCTAGGTGTGATACATAAATCTTATGATTTAATGAGGTATGTTAAAGAGCCTATGTTATGTTTGTATTGATGAACTAATGTTTTCTTTCATTATTTTATAACCCATACTGAGCTTTTTATTCTCATCCCACATTTTTAAATGTTTTACACAAGAACTTAAGATGAATAAAAACAAGGATAGGATCAAGAAAAAATCATGTTGACTAAAACATGGGACAAGACATGACACTTTTTAAGGGTTTTTATTTTATAAATAAATGGAAACTAAGTAGAAGTGTTTAATTTTTAATTATTGAGATGTAATGTTACAGTTATGGCCTAACTCTTTAAAACTCCAAACCTGAAAAGATCATCAATGTAAATTATTCATTTAATTCATGATTATGTAATGTTTAAGGCCATGTCATTATAGTTGGTATCAGTGGTTGGTTTAGATAACATTATGAGTTAGGTTATAGTAAAATTAATATCCATAAATCAAACTATGTTAATATTGAAATGATATAGATTTTTCATATTACCATGTTGATTCGCCTGAGATATTTATGTTTTCAAAATGGTTTTCCGCAGAGGAACCATGGAAACTATGTTAGGACAACATCAGGAGGAAGAAATCCTTCCAAATTAGTAAATTGAGATGGTTATAATTGGAACTGAAAAGTTGGTTTCAGTGATGGAATAGTTGACTCAGGCTATAAATGGTAGTGGTATCCATGCACGAGATTAGCCAGATCAACCACAAAGAAACATGTTAGTAGTGGATCATTTCATGAGAAAACTCCCCCCATAATTCAGAGGATCATCTGAACCTGTGCTAGAAGAATGGTGGATTAAAGAACTAGTGAAAAGTTTTGATGTCATAAGGTGTTCATAGCATTAGAAGGTTAGTCTTGTTATTTACCATTTTGAAGGAGAAGTTGATCTGTGGTGGTTGATGGTGAAAAATATCGGGGATTCTGAAAATATTGATGCTCTTGATTAGGATAAATTCAAAGGTATGTTTCTTGAGAAATATTTTTCTATGGTGGTTGGTCTTAGGATTTAAAACCCATTCCTAGAATTGAGGCTGGAGGATGACTCAGTGTCTTCTTATGAAGAAAAATTCACTCGACTGGAAAGGTATGCTACAAATTTTATACAAGATATTGATAGTAAAATAAACTATTTTTACTCAGTATTAAAGACAAAGTATCAAAGGGATTTAGCTTCTCGTGAGTTCAAAAGTTATGAAAATCTTGCTCGTTGTGCGGAGAAGGTGGAAATAGAGTTTGCTGATGATCAGGTGTTCTTTGAAAAAGAGAAAAATAAGAGGTCAAAGTGGTAGGCGAATGGGAATAACTCTTCAAAAAATTCTGATGGTAAGAAACTAAAGTTTTCAGTTTGTGAAAATTGTTTTATAATGAAAGCTGGGGAATGTCTTTTGAATTCAGGTAAGTGCTAATGATAAGGTAAAATGGAACATAAGGCTCATAATTGCACAGAAAAAGAGTAGGGTAATTGATAGACATAATCTTATTTACAATCAGTAAAATGTTTTAGGTGCAATGAAATGGGTCATTATGAAAATGAGTGTCCAACGAAAAACTCAACTGAAGGAATGCAACAAAAATACAAGAAGAAAGGGGTGGTGAAATCCTTTGAAACTACTTCAGCAGATATTGCTCCATCAAATGATATAGTATCAGGTACACTGTTTGTTTGTTCATATTATATCAATGTGTTGTTTGATTCAGGGTCTACACACTCATTCATTTCTGATAAGTTTTCTAGTATATTAAGAATTCATTCTCATGATATGAATACAGATCTTATGGTAAAAACACATGGAGGAAATGTTGAGAAAAAAATGAAACATTAGAACATTCATTTCCTTGTGTGTGGGAAGAATCTACCTATAAACATTATTGTTTTTCCTCTACAAGATTATGATGTTATTTTGGGTATGGATTGGCTTTCTGTTTATCCTACTAAGATTGACTACAAAGGTAAAGAGTTTTATTTTCAAGATGATTTTCATTTTTTGTACAAGAATGAACCACTAAATCTGATAACATCTCAGGAAACTGAGTAACTAGTAAAAGATAGAGATGACTAATACCTTGCACATACAATTGAAAACAAATGAACTATTTATATTAATGATGTTCTAGTTCTAAATGAGAATCTTGATGTTTTTCCTGATGATTTGCCTGTAATTATACCTGATTGGGAAGTTAAACTTACTATTGAATTAGTTTCTGATTCTAATCCAATTTCAAATCCCCCTTATCGAATGGTTCAAATTGAACATTTAGAGTTAAAGAAGAAATTGTATGAGTTATTAGATAACAGTTTCATTAGACCTAGCACATCACCATGTGGTTATCCTGTCTTTTTTGTTAAAAAGAAATATGGTTCAATGATTCTTCGCATTGATTATAGAGAATTGAATAACACCACTCTTAAGAACAAGTATCTTTGCCTCATATCGATGATTTGTTTGATCGGCTCCAGGGAGCTCAGTATTTTTCGAAGATGGACTTGAGTTCAGGGTACCATAAGTTGAAAGTAAATGAAGAATACATTCTGAAGACTGCATTTCGTACTAGATATGGCCATTATGAATTTGTAGTTATGCCTTTTGGGTTAACCAATGCACCTGCTATATTCATGTATCTTATTATTGAATTTTTCCATGAGTTCTTGGATAAGTTTTTGGTTGTGTTCATTGATGATATTTGGATTTTTTATAAAAGTAAAGAAGAGCATGATAGTCATTTAAGGGTTGTCATGCAAACCCTAAAATAAAAAACTGTATGATAAATTCAGAAAGTATGAGTTTTTGTTAAAATAAATTTCATTCCTTGGTCACATTGTTTCAAAAAATGGCATAACTATTGATTTTTTTAAAATAAAAGTTGTTAAAGAATGGCCAAGACCCAAAAATATAATCGAAATTCATATTTTTCTTGGTATGGCATGTTATTACTGGAGGCCTGTTGAAAATTTTGCACAGTTATCTTATCCAATGATTATGTTAACTCGAAAATGTGTTAAGTTCATTTGAAAAAGTGAATGTGATGATTTTTTTTAGTAAGTGAAAAGAATATTGGTTAATGATCCAGTTTTGGAACTACCTTCCAGAAATGGTGAGTTTTTTTATCTATAGTGATTCTTCATTGAAAGGACTTTGTTGTGTCCTTATGAAGAATGATCAGTTAATTGCTTATGCTTCACATTAGTTGAAACCTCATGAGTTATATTACCCTACACATGATTTGAATTAGTTGCTATTGATTTTTCTTTACAAATTTGGAGCTCTCATTTGTATGGTGTAAAATTGGAAATATATACTAACCACAATAGTTTGAAGTATATATTCATTTAGATAGAATTAAACATGAGACAGAGGAGATGGCTGGAATTAATCAAGGATTATGATTGCATGATCCTTTACCATCTAGAAAAAGAAAATAAATTGGTTGATAATTTGAGTCGTAAAAGTAATAATACATTAACCATGCTACGTTTGGAACAAGATCCTTTGGTTTTGGATTTGATGAACGTTTACATTGAAGTTGTTGGTGTAGGAAATTCTACTGTTTTGTTTCAGGTGTCACTTAAATCATATCTATGAGACAGAATTAATAAAGCACTGAAGGAAGACATTGAGTTACATAAAAAGGTAGAGTTTGGTCAGAAGGGTATGTTGCCTAATTTTAATGTTGATAATGATTATGTTTTGAGGTTTGGGAAAATATTATGTGTGCCTTTTGATTCACAATTGAAGAATGAGTTGTTATGTAAAGATCATAATTCTCCGTTTTCAGTTCATCCTATCTTTACTAAGACGTATAATGATCTTCATGAGTGTTACTGTTGGGATGGAATGAAAATAGATATTGCTAATTTTACTATGAAGTGTTTGACTTGTCAACAGGTTAAAGTAGAGCGGCAGTTACCGAAATAGATTCTTTAGTCTTTACCTCTTCCAGAGTGGAAATTGGAAAATATATCCATGGAATTCATTGTGGGATAAATGAAGACATCTTGAGGTAATAATGCAATCTGGGTAATTGTTAATTAGTTGACTAAATCTACTCATTTCCTTCCAATTCAAGATACTTTGTATCTATATTAACTTTCTTGGTTGTATGTTAAAGAGATATTCAGGTTACAAGGAGTTCCCCTCTGTATTGTATCTGATCGAGATCCCAGGTTTACTTCTATATTTTGGAAGGGACTTTATATGTCGTTGTAAACTGAATTAAATTTTATTACAAATTTTCATCCTCAATCAAATGGGTAGTCAGAATGAAAAATTTAGACCTTGTAGGATATTCTTTCTGCTTGTTCACTGGATTACCAGGGATGTTGGGACCATCATTTTTCTTTGGTTGAATTTTCATATAATAATAGTTTTCATTCTAGTATATAGATGGTTCCATTTGGGGCATTATATGGAAAGCGTTTTCGATCTCTGGATTTTTGAGTTTGAGTAGGTGAAAGGAAGCTGATGAGACCAGAATTGGTAGAAGATATGGAAGAAAAGGTTCAGCTGATTCAGAAGAAAATTAGAATATCTCAGATTAGGAAACAAAAGTAATATGGATAAGATGAGGAAGGATTTCTCTTTCAAGGTATGTGGTCATGTCTTTCTCAATGTTTCTCCATGGAAAAGTGTGATGTGTTTTGGTTAGAAAGGAAAGTTGAGTCTGTGGTTCATTGGACCCTATGAAATCTGGGAGAAAGTTGGATTAGTTGCATAGAGTGTGGCTATACCTCCTATTTTATCCCAGGTACAAATTTTTTTTCATTTTTTGATGTTGAGAAAGTATATGTCAGATCCATCTCATGTATTAATCCCAAAGGTAGTTCAGTTGGAAGAGAATTTCTTCTATGAGGAACAACCAGTCTTGATTCTTGACCGAAGAGAGCAAGTGTGAAAAAATAAGGTAATTCACTAGGTAAAGGATTTATGGAAAACCCATATGGTTGAAGAGGCAGCATTAGAATCTGAAAATTCTATGAGGGATAAATACCACCATTTATTTGAAAAGTGACTAAAATTGTGAGGACGCAATTTCCAAATGTGAGGAAAGATGTAAAATCCTAGGTAAATAAAGAAATAATACATTTTATAATTATTCATATTTGTAAATTAAATATTGATTTTACTTTAAAGGGGATGTTATGTTCGATGGATTACCAGATACACAACAATGAGTTTCTTTGAAATCATTAATTGCACAATAATAGTATAATATTATTATTTTAAATGGTAGTTAATGCCCAGCCATTGTATTAGAGGGAATGAATTGAACTAACTAAAATATTTTTATGAATTCTTGTGAAATGTTTTTACATTTATACCATAAAAGTTAGAGGCTTAAAATGTGAATGAATCTAATTGTAAGCATAATTTACTTTAAAATGATGATTTACCGTCTTTTGATGGAGAGCCCACATTAAATCTAGTTTGGAAACTTTTATCTGTTCTATTTGAAGAAAAAAAAAATTCCTCTAGAATCGAGACACCAAAATTTACTTTGGGTAATTTTTTGGTATTTTTTCTGATAAAATTAATTTTTTTAAAGAATAGTGAAAAATACTATATTTTAATTCAAATCTACTTTTTAATCAAATTAAATTTATATGGTTGGATTATCATATTAATTGGTTTTAAAGTGTAATTAGATTATATTTGTTACCATTTAATCCAATGTTGGTCATTAAAATTAATTTCACATTGAAATTGGACATAAACAAGTGTCAATCTTTAGATAGATATTGTTTCTTAAAAACACGATATTTGTTTTGAAAATAGGAATTAATTATAAATTAATTAATGAAAATTATATGTTTTAAATTTGGTAAAATAAACATCATTTTTGAATTAGTAATATCAAATATAAATTAGGATGAATATTTGGTATTTTGATGAAAAACTCCAATTTTTGATGAATAGTGAAACTACAAAGTGGTAGTTAAAAACTGGATTTCTCATTTAAAGAAATCTTTACCGATTCTATGAATTGATTTTCAAAAATCCTACATATATGGTTGTTATTATTATGTAAAATGTGGTTCAATTAGATGAAAATAATTTTTCCAGAATAGTAATTTTTGAGTTTTATTTACCACAGCGAAAGGTAAATAGGGTAATTCAAGGTAATGATAATATCATAATAATACAAAATTATCTTTAGACATTTCTTAACCTTGTTGGATGAGGCATGGCTGACCATGGGAATCCATGGATCGATTTTGGGTCCCTATGGAGCCATATGTGAGTGATAATGACACTTTAGAATAATTAACATAAATTAAAGACCAAAATGAAAAAAACAAATATCTTTTTGTGAATTAATGTTTACATTGGGTAATATAAGTTATCCTTTTGACTATAAATATTATTTGTAAAGATAAAATTATTTCCTTCATTATGATATTTTTTATAATTTGTAGACATCATATAAATTAAATTATTTATGACACAATAATGATGCAGTATTTGCCTCATTAATAAATGATTTAAATAAAAAGACTATAAATATTAAAATAATTTCCAAAACCTGTACAATTATTATTAGATGAATATATTTAGACCATTAGACATATTATCTAGGACTTTAATTAGTTTTGGACCTTTATAAAGAGAAAATCATTATATAATAAAATAATATTTTCACACATTCCTAAAGAGCCCCTCATCTCCCTTATAAAATCCCTCATTTATAACTCATTCCTCACACCTCTCAAGCCCCTTGGATCATCCAAACCCTACCCAAATAAGCTCTCAAGATACCTATATTCATCCTAGATACCTTAACCTAGGCAGAAGACACTTCAAGATGTCCTTTTGTTTCAAACCAAAGGGAGCTACCAAAATTAAAGGTAATGGTTTCTCTTAACTTCTTTTCTTTTATTTTACCTCTCCAACCCATTTACTCATTTTATTTCTGTAACACCCCAAGATTTTATGAGATATATTCTTATTAATTTCATTTATGTATTCTATTGTACACTACAAAAATATTATCTTGTACTATACGAAACATCGTATTAACTTGTAGTATACCCAACACTATTCTTGGCTCGGGTTACACACAATTTCAAGTTTGTTTTGTGGAAATTATTCTACAAAACATTAATTATAGTTTTTTTAATGTATTAATGATATAATTTGTTATTATGTTATACGCAACACCAAATGTAGCTTTCACTACACACATCCCTGACTTGGCTAGAATTACACGCAATCGCGACCTTCCTCCATAGCATGTGTTGTACGCAATACCGGGTTTCACTAAACAATGATATGTTATTAAAATATTATAAAAACAAGCCATTATGAATAGTATTAACTAATTTTTAAAATTATATAAATTTTATCTTTCAAAATGGACTTCATTTTTAGATTCGGAATATTGAAATTGGCATAGGGTGAAATTTTGGTATTGTTATGAAAACTTATAATTTTTGATGAATAGTGAAAACACTCAGTTATTGGTTAAAACCGACATTTTATTTACATAATAATTTATATTATTTAAATTTATATTAGGTCAAAATAGATACATAATACCTATATATGTTCAATGTATTTCATTGGAGCCATTTTATAATAATTTTAGATATATAAAATTTTTATTGAACTTTTTACCGTCTTTTACCCACCTCCTAGGAGCATTTGTAAATTTACATAAAACATAATTTTACCACTTATATGAGTTGAATTTAGAAAATCATATAGACATGGTTAATATCATGGATTAAAATTTTGTTCAATAAGATAAAAATAATTTATGATGAATAGTAACTTTTTACTTTTTTTACCACGGTTAAATGTAAATAGGGTAATTAAGGGTAATAATTATATTTCATTATCCTAACACATTTCATAATTCTATTGGATAATTGTAATTCGACCAAAAAAACCTTAGGAATAAAATATTAACCTTTAAGTCCACTTTTATTTGATTAGGTCATTTATTATTACTTAATTCGAAGAAAAGTTAAAAGAGTTAAAATCAATGATTAATAAGTAAAAAAAATTTAATATAGGGTTATACATAAGATAAATTCGACTATAAATATTAATTATAAAAATAAAAGGATTTAATACATAATAATATTTTATTTATATTTTTTTAGATATTAAATAATTTAATTTATATATGACACAATGATGATGTAGTAATTTCCTTATTAATGAAATATTAACATAATTGATACTATAAATACCCAAATAAATGTAATTTGATAGTTTTTATGAATTACACTAATTTTATAAGTTAATATAACATATTATTTTTGGTTAGATGAATTTTTTTGTAGTAATTATTCTGTTATGAATTTAGAAAAAACAAAATACCAAACAGTTTCAAAATTGACGTAAAAGAGTTTGTAAAACAAATATTAAATTATTAATTTATATTCTATTCCTAAAAATATAAGGTTCGGCCGAAACACTTATATAATAATATATATGACATTAGTGAACCAATTGGAGTTCTATTGGCAGTTTATAGTAAGTTTATTAAACATATTGTTTAATAATACAAGAAGACACGGTAAAAGTTAAATTATTTAACATAGAGTTAAATCCAAATGATAAGGTTAAAATGGTAATGTAAACATGTATAAAACATATTGGTCAAAAGGATTGTGACACATAGCCACCCTATCCTCCAAATAAGTCACTTTGGAGCAATTATAAACCTAATATTGATTTATAATAAAATAATATTTTATGTTTTTTCTAAGGTGCCCCTAACCCCTATTATAAAAGGGCACTACCCTTTCTCTCTAATTCACACTTCCAAGAAATTTGGATCGGACAAACCCTTCCTAAATACCCTCTAAAATATCCTCGATTTATTCTGGATGCCTTAATTTAGTCAGAAATCCATCCTAAGGATACTTTTTGATCAAATCAAAAGGAAGAACCCGAAGAAGAGGTAAATATATCACCACCTATTTCAAGTTTGTTTCTTTTCCACTTCCTCATTCTTGGATGTTTCCATTCTAAAATAATAACTCCACTATCTTCTATATACATTGATGTTATTATAGAAATGGTACAACCATATTAGTAATTTTATCCATCCTATGAATGAAAAAGTCGCCACACGTGCAGCTTACCGTCTCCACATCATGATGTAGTTTGTTATTCAAACATTTCATCATTTGGATGGGTATAATAATGAGTATAAATGATATAAATAATAAATATAACATTATTATGATTCTTTATATATGATATACAACCTAATTATATATGATTTTAATATCAAAAGAATGATATTATCGCTCGTGCGTACGTACGGACTACCGTCTCCACGATGCGATGAGATTCATTCTCCATGTTAACTGTCCATGAATGATTATAATGTATATATAATAAGTAATCATGAAACATATTACATAATAATGCTACTGTATTTATGTATATATATATATATGTCATTTACTTCCATTCAATTTAATAAGATAACGAAAACAGCGTTCATGTGTACGTACGGTCTACCATCTCCATGAACGGTGTATTTCGTTCCATTTATCAATCTATTATATATAATTATATTATGAATATATATTATATATAAATCATTTTTTACATTCTTTATGTGAGTAATCATGGTCTAAGTAATCATATGAATAATTACATGTCAAAACACGTACGCAAAAAGAAATGATTTTACCCAAAACGATGCATTAACATGGAATTTACAAAAGAACGGGTAATTTTCAGTTAAAAGTGAACCATATATGGTATCATAACAATGAATATGATTATTTAATAAGTCAATGACATTATTTAAGTCATTATATAGGAGGTTTGGATACGTATGAAGAATATCGGACCAACGGTAAGGGATAATTTTGCAATCTCATTTTTATACGAGATTACTTACACATAAGTATTTACTAGGGTTATATTTTTCATCCATGTCCATAAAAATGTTTTTTATAAAGTGTTAAATATTCTTCCATGTATGTTTAAAGTCATTTTTATCCCTATTTGACTATTACTTTGTGTTATGGAAGGAATCATTCTTTCGCTTACCATACGTGGTACTTTTTTACATTTCTGTTAAAAGTAAGAGAAGAATGTTTTTTAACTTATACGACATGAACGGATTTTTAAGGTTTAATAATGCCCTATTTTCATGAAGCTTAATTACAAGATTTCATTATTATTTTCAAAAAAAATATTTTATTTTAAAATTGAATGTAATTTTGTGAAAAGAAAATGATTTTCAATAATAAAGGATATTTTCCTCAAGAATTCATTTCAAGTGTTTTGTCAAAACTATTTTCCATCTAAGATGAAATTATTTAGTAAGATTATGTTTCAATAATAATGATACTATTATTTACATGGTTTGATTCTTCTTATGATGAAATGATATCCATTTGTTTTATATGGATTACATTAGGATGGGATGATGTTTATGAAACCCATTTTATTCTTTGGGTTATGATGAATGATTTATGTTTATTTTGTGGCACAAGTAAGAATGATTTCATTATGAGATGGGTGGGACCTATATCTCCCTCCAATGAATTGGTTAAAGGCTTATATCTCATGAGATAGACATGTCTAGAACAAAATGTTAATCTGGTTCAGTTATACAGGGCTGGAACAAGGAGTGAACTCGATTCGGTAAGGGACTTTGTCCACTATGATGGTCTTGGCAGCAATGCCTTGGATACTATGGAAATCATATCATGTGTTTAATGGTTTTCCACAATTACATGTTTTATTTTATCATTATTAATGTTCCAGTATGATCTATGACTTATGTACTGCCAATATTTATGTCACTACTCAAGATTTTGATGTTTTATGTTCATGTTTTTACGTTCAAATGTTAATGGATTGTTTTTAAGTTCTCTATGTTTACCCTTACTGAGCAACTGAGCTCACCCTTTTTATGTTTTCTTTTCCCCAGGATATAAAGAACGATATTAGGTAAGAAAACAAAAGGGGAATATCTTTATGGGAGATGTTGATGATCTATCACCATGATTAGAAGATTATGTTTCAAGTTTCCAAAGACACTAAACTAATACAGTCTTTGGGCGTCTATTTTTTTCATGTATTAATTATTCTGCAAAATTAATGTAATGTCTATATACGTCAAGATTTGGGTCTCTACAGTTGGTATCAGAGCGAAGGATTAGTTAACATTTCGAAACTAGGATGTGAAAAATTTAGAGAAATCCCTAGAGATATTTATACGGTATGTCTAGGGATGTCTATAATGTTAAGTATATGTAAAGGTTATAGTCCCAGAATTACAGTAACGATCTTAAAATTAAACCAAATATTTTATATATTGAAGGTACTCCCCCTTTATTATGTTGTCTTCCTAGCATGATTTTTTCCTCTCACACTATTCTTTTTGGGTTTTAGAAAATGGATGGAAATAAGAATATTGACGATTGACAATGGAATGATATTCATCATGAGCAACCAAATGAAATGGAATTTGGAAGGTGAAACATCATTATTATTCCTAATCAGCAATCTCATAATATGATCAATAATCTCTAATTTGGTAAGTTTCCTGACTCAATCAATAAGAGAAATTAGGAGTTTCATGATGATCATAGTGGAAAGAAAGTTCAATTTTCCTCATGTAAATCATGTGGGAAGAGACATCAAAGAGAATGTTTCAAAGGAACTGGAAGATTCTTTTGGTGTGGAAAAGGACACAAAGATAGTAATTTCAAAGGAAAAGGTTTAGTTAACACTATGGACAAGGATAATGGTATTACTAAGACATAAATAATGGTTAAATGTTTTAAATGTGGAATGTACGGACATTTTGAAAACCAATGCCCTAAGGGAAAGCCTAATGAAGAGAATCAGCATGGTCATGTGGGTAGTATTTATGTTGATGATGATGAAGAGACTACAAATGATATGTGAGATGAAAGAATTGTTGAAGCTCGTTCAATGGTTTAAGAAGGTTGTGGAATTATTTTATTTTTATCAAGAGTAATGTTGTATAGGTAATTTAATGGTACTATAGAATAAAGAAACATCTAAATATTGTTACACTATTTTTTTTCTTGAGTTTTTGAAAGTATACGTTGAATGGTACTGGTAACCATGAAAGGTTATTCAGATATTTTTGGAAAGCAGATGATATACGCATAATGAAGGGATATGGAGAAAATAATAAGTTGGATATTATTAATGAGATCATGATTGATTTAAGGAAAAAGTGATATCATGGTTTGAGTATATAGTATTTTTGGGATTTTGGAATGTGGAAAGAGTTAACTTATGAAATCATTCATCTTTTCACTAAGGTTCTATGGTAACTCATGTTTTTAGAGATTACGTGATTAAAGAATTCAAATGTTTCGAATGTGACCTCCAAGATATATATTATGATATATGTGGGATAAATGATGGTATTCACATGCATGGTAGATGACCTTTTTAGTAGTCGTTTCTGTATACTATGAGATTGGACAGAAGTATTTATGATATGCCTAAATGTTGGAATGGATTAATTTTAGCAGTAGATATTATTGTTTAGGGATAGATTTTTTTTGATTTTATTTATGGAATGTTATAATAGTGATGTTTATAAAAAGGGACAACCTACAGAACGGGGGACAACACGTCGTGTCGGACAAGGATGCGAGAATCGAACTCACAACCAAAGTGAGACAAGCCTTTATCACCTACCACTAGCCTATATGATGTCCCTGGTTAGTATAAATTTGTTTTATTTTATTAAACGGTATGATAGTTGGAGTCTAAGTCCTTTTTTTGGAATCATATACACTTAACCTCACCATAAATGGACTTATGTATATTTAATAACTTTTGCTAACCTTTTTTTCGAGACAGATGGAAAGACCTATCATTCTATTGCATGATCTGCTAACATTTCAATAAGGTCTAATTCATCTTTATTTCATTAAATAAGACATTAAGTGGAAATTTGTCATGGAATGACCAATGTTGATATTACACTAAAATCAAGTAAGAATTTCTCCTGGTGAAAAATTTTATCAACATTGGGGAAATGATCTGGAAAACCAAAAAACATGTCCTAGTACCCTCATATTTGATGAATCAGATGGTACCTTAGATCATCACAAATTTATAGCTTTGTAATTGTTGGATTTTTCACATCCATGTTCTCTACCACTCCTCATCAGAACTTGATGGTCAGATTTCTCTTTCATATCCATATTTCCACCTATGTTCTCCTCAGTGGAAACCCAATGATGAGTTAATTTGGGTAACCATTATGTTTCATTCTTCAATTTTTAAAATTAATTTTTAGTATTTCATTTTTATGATGTGGGTTTCTATTAATGAATCTTTCAAGCAGTAAATGATTTATAAACCCGATGAATTTTGAGGGTGAAATTCATTTTAAGGGGGGTAGAATGTAACACCCTGAGATTTTATGAGATATATTCTTTTTAATTTCCTTGATGTCTTCTATTGTACACTACACCAAGATTAACTTGTACTATATGAAACACCAAAGGGAGATTTCACTACACACAGCCCTGACTTGGCTAGCATTACACGCAATCACAACCTTCCTCGATAGCGTGTGTTGTACGCAATATCAGGTTTCACTAAACAAATGTGTTATTAAAATATTATATAAACAAGCCATTATGAATAATAATACCCAAATTTTAAAATTTTATAAATTTTATCTTTCAAAATGGACTTTATTTTTTGATTCAGAATATTGAAATAAGCCTAGGTTGAAATTTTTTTATTTTTCTGAAAACGTTTATTTTTTATGAATACTGAAAACCCTAAGTTATTGGTTAAAACTGATTTTTTATTTAAATTATTATTTATTTTATTTAAGTTTATTTTAGGTCAAAATATATACATAATACCTATATAAGTTCATTGTATTTAATTGGATTTATTTTATAATAATTTTAGATATATAAAAATTTAATTGATCTTTTTACCGGCTTTTACCCACCTCCTTGGAGCATTTTCAAATTTACATAAAACATAATTTTACTGCTTCTGTGAGTTGAATTTTGAAAATCAGAGATACATCGTTAATATAAAGGAGTAAAATGTGGTTCAATAAGATAAAAATATTTTTGTTGAATTGTAACTTTTTACTTTTTTTACCACGGTTAAAAGTAAATTGGGTAATTAAGGGTAAAAATTATATTATTATTACCCTAAAACATGTCCTAATTATATTGGGTAAGTGTAATTCGACCAAAACCAACCTTAGGAATAAAATATTACACTTTAGGTCCACTTAGATTAGATTAGGACTTTTATTATTATTTAATTCAAAGAAGAGTTAAAAGAGTTAAAATCAATGTTTAATAAGTAAAACATTTCTAATATAGGGTTATAAATAAGTAAAATTTGACTATAAATAATCATTATAAAGATAAAAGGATTTAATACATAATAATATTTCATTTATATTTTTTTAGACATTAAATAATGTAACTTATTTATGACACAATGATGATGTAGTAATTGCCTTATTAATGAAATATTAACAAAATTGATATTATAAATACCCAAATAAATGTAATTTTAGAATTTTTATGAATTAAAATTATTTTATAGGTTAATATAACATAATAGGGTTGGTTAGATGAATTTTGTTTTATGTAATAATTCTTTAATGAATTTAGAAAAAAACAAAATACCAAATACTGTCAAAATTGACATAGAAGATTTTTTTAAAAAAATATTAAATTATTAATTGATATTCTATTCCTAAAAATCTAAGGATTATCCAAAAGACTTATATTGTAATATATATAACATTAATGAACCAATTTGGGTTCTATCTATAGTTGATATTAATTTTATTAACCATATAGTGTAACAATACAGGAAGACATGGTAAAAGTTAAATTATTTAACTTAGAGTTAAATCTAAATGATAAGGTTAAAATGATAACCTAAACTTGTATAAAACCTATTGGTTGATATAATTGCGACCCATACCCACCCTATCCTAAAAATAAGTCACTTTTGATCCATTATAAAACGAATATTAATTTATTATAAAATAATATTTTATGTTTTTTCTAAGGTGCCCCTCACCCCTCTTATAAAAGGGCACTACCCCTTCTCTCTAATTCACACATAAAAGGCATTTGTATTGGCCAAACCCTGCCCAAATACCCTATAAAATATCCTCCCTTAACTCTAGAGGCCTTACTTTAGTCAGAAAGCCAACCTAAGGAGCTCTTTTGATCAAATCAAAAGGAAAAACCCAAAGAAGAGGTAAATATCTCACCACCAATTTCAAGTTTCTTTCTTCTTCCAATTCCTCCTTCTTTGTTGATTAGATTCTAAAATAATAAATCCAGTATCTTATATATACTGTAATGTTAATATATAAATGTTACAACCATATTAGTTATTTTATCCATCCAATGAATGAAAAAGTCACCACATGTGCATACGTACGGCTTACTGTCTCCCCGTCGTTGTGTAGTTTTTTATTCAAACATTTAATCATTTGGATGGGTATAATAATGATTATAAATGATATAAATAATAAATATAACATTATTATAATTCTCTATATATTATAAACCATCAAATTATATAATATTTTAATATCAAAAGAATGATATTGTCGCATGTGCGTACGTACGGACTACCGTCTCCACGATGCGATGAGAATCATTCTACATGTTAACCATCCAATAATGATTACAAAGTATATATAATAAGTAATCATGAAACATATGACATAATAATACTACTGGATTTCTATATATATATATGTCATTTACTTCCATTCACTTTAATAAGAAAACAAAAACTGTGTTCATGCGTATGTACGGTCTACCGTCTCCATGAATGGTGTATTTCGTTCCATTTATCGATCTATTATATATAATTATATTATGAATATATATTATATATAAATCATGTTTTAAATTCTATAAGTAATTAATCATGAACTAAGTAATCATATGAATAATTACAAGTCAAAACACGTATGACAAATGAAATGATTTAACCCAAAACGATGCATTAACATGGAATTTACCAAAGAATGGTTAATATAAATTCATAAGTGAACCATATATGATATCATAACAATAAATATGATTATTTAATAAGTCAATTACATTATTTAAATCATTATACAGGTGGTTTGGATATGTACTAAGCATATCGGACCAATGGTAAGGGGTGATTTTTCAATCTCAATTTTATCTGAGATTCACTACCAGAAATATGACATTTCCAAACGCTTATATACCAACAGTTCGTAAAAACTATTGGTATAGGTTCCCTTTCCCAATGGTTTGGCCAAACCTTTGGGAAATCCCACTTTGAGGCCACCTTTCCCAATGGTTTGGCAAAACCGTTGGGAAAGGGTATGGCTTTCCCAACGATTTGGCCAAACCGTTGGGAGATCCCACATTTTAGCCACCTTTCCCAATGGTTTGGGCAAACCGTTGGGATAAGTACCCCACAAATCAACCTTCCACCTAGAATCAAAATTCAGAACCAAAATCTATACCAACGGTTGTCAAAACCATTGGTATAGGTCTATACCAACGATTTTGACAACCGTTGGTATAGATCCTTTGATTTGTTTATCATTTCTTCTTACCCAGAACATTATATAAATAAATATTTAAAATAATTATGAGAATAAATATATATATTTATATAATTATATACACAAAAGTCATGTTAGGTTAGTGGTTAAGTCGTTCAATAATAAACTAGGGGTCCTGGGATCAAATCCCAGTGAATGTTCTTTTTTGAAATACATATACCAACGGTTCCATAACCGTTGGTATAGATTTTCATATTAATTATACCAACGGCTTACTTGGCAATGGTTCTCCAAACCGTTGGTATAGGTTATTTTTCTAGTAGTGATTGCTTATACGTAAGTATTTACTGGGGTTATTTTTTTCATCCATGTCCATAAAACTATTTTTTATAAAGTGTTCCATATTCTTACATGTATTTTTAAATTCATTTTTACCCCTGGTTGACTATTACTTTGTGTTATGGAAGGAATATTTCTTTTTCTTACCATACATGGTACTTTTTGACATTTTCGTTAAAAGTATGAGGAGAATGTTTTTTAACTTATAGCGCATGAACAAATTTTTACGGTTTAATAACGCCTTATTTTCATGAAGCTTACTCTACAATATTTCATGATTATTTTCAACAAAATCCTTTCTTTTAAAATTCAATGGAATTTTGTGAAAAGAAAATGATTTTGAAGAAGAAAGGATATTTTACTAAAGAATTCATTTAAAGTGTTTTTTCAAAACTAATTTCCATATAAGATAACATTATTTAGTAGGATTATGTTTCAAGTATAATGTTTCAATTATTTACATGGTTTGATTATTCTTATGATGAAATTTTATCCATTTGTTTTATATGGATTATGTAATGATGGGATGATGTTTATGAAACCCATTTTATTCTTTGGGTTATGAAGAATGATTTATTTTTATTTTGTGGAAAAAGTAAGATTGGATTCATTATGAGATGGGTGGGACCTATATCTCCCTCAAATGCATTGGGAAAATATTTATATCTCATGATATAGACATGGCTGGAATGGCATGTTAATACGGTTCAGTGATACAGGACTGGAACGAGGAGTGAACTCGATTCAGTAAGGGACATTGTCCACTATGATGGTCTTGGCAGCAATGTCTTGGCTACTATGGAAATCATATCACGTGCTTAATGGTTTTCCACAATTACATGTTTTATTTTATCATGATTAATGTTACTTTATGATCTATGAATTATGTACTTCCAAGATTTATGTCACTGCTCAAGATTTTGATGTTTTATGTTCATGTTTTTACATTCAAATGTTTATGGATTGTTTTTAAGTTCTCCATGTTTACCCTTACTAAGCATTTGAGCTCACCCTTTTAATGTTTTCTTTTCCTCGGAATATAGAGAAAGATATTAGGTAATAAAACAAAAGTGGAAGATCTTTATGGGAGATGTTGAAGATCTTTCACCATAATTAGAACATTATGTCCCATGTTTCCAAAGATGATAAACTAATACTGTCTTTGGGTGTTTGTTTTTGTCATGTATTAAGTATTCCGCAAATGTAACGTAATGTCTATGTACGTCAAGATTTGGGCCTCTACCATTCCTTAATTTTATAAAAACACCAGTATCTTATATATACTAGGATGTTTTTATGAGATGGATTCGAACTACCTTTACACACACCTCCATCTAATTGGTGAAGAACATATTGTTTCTATGGATTACAAACTAATGCCTACTGAAACGATGATGGTTTGATTATATCCTACCACCTATCAAGGTCGCTATTAGGATGGAACTATATTAATATATTAAATATATTATGTTTAAGTTTTCTTTATTTTCTGTGTATTACATTTATAAGCCTACATTTATGGTTTTCCTAATGTGAAAATGTGATAATTTCAATTGAGGAAGTGTGGACTACCGCCCCCTCAATGTGATATGACTCATTAATTCCATACGTGGGATGTATAAAGGATGGATTTAATGATATTATATATGATATTATACTGGAATTATAATATAACTTTGTATCATTATGTTTTAATTCCATTAAATTAATAAATAGAAATGAAAGTAGCATTCATGCGTACGTACTACTTACCGTCTCTATGAACGGTGAATTTCATTTCTTATCAATAAATTTTATGTACTATTATAAATAAATATATATAATAAATATATATTATATATATGATATCTAATTAATGAATATTATTCTGTAGATAATATACTATTCACCACATGGACAACTTGTAAATATAATGTGTTCATTTTTTACTCTAGTACCAAATATCGACCAAACGACCATTATTAACTTAAATGATTATATAACATTTATAACATGGTAATAAGTGATATAAAAGGAATAATAAACTTGAAAAATGTTCTTATGCAAGTAGAAATTAACTTTAGTTTATTATTTAGGAGAGTAAAGGAAAAACGGGTCATGTCAGACACAAGGTAAGGGACTTCGTCTCAATCTCATTTCATTGAGGCATATTTTGATTTAATCATAGATTTTATTTTATACGTTGTATAAATAGATTTTCATTTCATTTCATTCTAAGGGAATATTTTTCTATGAATCATTTTACTAAATGACAAACAAAGAATGTTTCTTTTAACGTACACGGTGACAACAACCTTTCCACTACCGCGAGTGTTATTTGATCTCTGGATTCCTTAACAAGACATAATGTTTTTAAAAGGAAAATAAATACCATATAATATTTAACATATTTTAGTAATGAAAATGGTTTTGATAATGGAATTGTTATGTCAATAAATTTAAAAGATATATTGTTATTGAGATGTGGAAATTTTATCATTCCATTTTGTTTGTTTTTTGTGTTACAATCATTTTATGGTCCTTGGGAATCGGTACGTATATGTGTGGTTCCATTATAAACCCTAGGGCGGGTGAGTTCGAGATAGATCTCCAATGCATTGGGTAACGTGATGAACCTAAAAATGATTGTTTCTCCTAAAATATTTATGCAATATAATGTGATGGGTTTTCCAAATGTAACTCCCTACATAGCTGTGATAGCTATAATGTAAGTATGATATGGATGGGACAAGTTACCTTTATGATTTACGTTTTCTATGTGTGATTCATAAATCTTATGATTTCATGACGTATGTTAAATAATATGTATGTATCTATTGATGAACTAATGTTTTATTTCTTTTTTTGTAACCCTTACTGAGATTTTTATGTTCATCCCATTTTTTGAAATGTTTTTCATAGGGCATAAAGATGAATTGGGTCAAGGATGAGATCAAGGAAAAGTCATGCTATCCAAAACATGGGACTCAAAATGAATCTTTTTTTCAAGAGTTGAAATTTTATATAAAATGGAAACTGAGTAGAATTGTGTACTTTGTAATTTTTGAGATTTAATGTAATAAATATGGCCTAACACTATAAAACTCTAAACCAGAAAAGATTCTGAATGTGAATTATTCATTTAATTCAAGGTTATTTAATGTTGAAGGCTGTGTCCGTTTAGAGAGAATATAATTTAAGAGTTCTGTAGCATAGTGGAGTCATACTACATCATGGGGAAGAGGGGTAGGAATGGTTCATGTTTTTTATCCTATACTTGTGGATAGCTATGTTGGACCATCAACAACGAGATGTGTTATTCTTAAAGATTCTTCATTAACTACTACATTATATGATATTGCTACCACTCATTCTATTATATTGTTTAATCATGATCATGGTCTGATCATGGTGGTGTAGTTTTTTAGTAGGGTAATGATGATAGATACACCTTTTAGAGTATGTTATAGAGAAATCTATTTTTGAAAGTGGTGATCTCTGTTGATCGAAGACTATCGTTTTTTCAATGATATCTATATTCTTGAAATGTCATGATTTGATCTAATTATAGGTATGGAATTGCTAGTCACATACCATTCTCATATAGATTGTAAATATTGGATATCTACCATCACATACCGTATGGGTGAATACTATATTCACATTGGAGTGTGGGTTATCTAGGTAGGCCGAGCAAGGTCAATCACTCTACAACTGGAAGAGCTCACTCAATGATTTCAAGTATTTTCTTTAGATGATGGGGATATAAAACAAGATTCCTTTTCACTAATAGTGGATATGTTTCAAGATGTATTTCTTGAATACAAATCAGGTTTTTTTCTTGAGATGTACAAGGAGTTTACTATTAAGCTCACATCGCGGTTTGAACCAATGTAAATTCCACCATACATAATAGAACCAAGAGACATTTAATACCTCAATACTCAAATATTGGAAATATAGGATATGTGATTTATCTATCTATGTATGTCACCATGGGGTTCACCTATGTTGTTTTAATATAAGGATGAGAGGAGTTTTCACTTTTTTGTGGATTACCATATGTTGAACCGGAAGATAGGGAAGATTATGTGTCTTCATTAGTGTATCGATGAACTTTTTGACCAGTTTAAAGAAGCATGTGTTTTCTCAAATATAAGCTTCAAATCATTGTATCAACATATATGGTTTTGAACATTAGATATACCAAGGACTGTATTCAAAAGAATTTATGTCCTATATGAGTTTTTTGTAATGCCTTTTTGGTTTACGAACACAGTAGCAATGTTTATATCCTTGATGAATAGAATCTTCCATCCATAGCAAGATTATTCTGTAATAGTCTTCATAGAAAGCATCTGGTTGTGCTCCAATAAACATATGATTATCATTCCAAACATCCTGACATCATCCCAATAAGATTATATGTGAATTGGCTATATTCCATGATATATGTGTTTCTATTATGGACTAATCAGGTACACATCATGGGATACATCAACTCTGAGGAAGGTGTGTCAGTACACCCAAATAAGGTTCTTGTATTTTTTTTTCATTGGAGTACCCAAAAAATGTTTTCTATATATGTATATTTATGGGGATAGAATGATATTATTATATGTTCATCCAGCACTTCTCATAATTCCCATCACTACTCTTGGGATTTTACTAGAGGGGGTATTGTTTGAATGTTTGAAAGAATGTGAGAATTCATTCCAGGAGTTAAATAAGCACCTAACATCAGCACCAATATTGATCCTAAAAATGTTAGGTGAGTAATATACATTTTATTTTGAAGCTTTTGGGATTAGACATGGATCTATGTTGATGTAAGAGGATCGAGTTGTGGAAATGAGTCTCATCTAGTTAAGGCCACAGGAACAGAACTACCATATGAATGAACTCATGTCAGTTATTATGTATTATTCTTTAATGTTTTGGAGACATTTACTATTTGGATATATGATTATAGTTTATACAGATTACAGGATATTAAGGATTATCATATCACAATGACATTTGAATCTTCATCAGTGAATAGGGGATAAGCATATAATGTCCTTTTATTTTGAACTATATTATATACCCAAGACATGAAATATTATGGGAGAAGAATTGATCAGGAAATATAAGAATCAGATTGTTTAAGAGTCTATTAATGAGTGGAATAAGTTGAATTTACTAGCTGAGATGTAGGTGGTGGTTCTGGGGAGTCAGGAGTAGTTGACTCACATATTGGTTTCAGTGGAATATACACCTTTGATAATAGTCTCACATAAGTTATATGTGGATATTTTTTTTTACCATGATGGAATTCAGTGAAGGTGGGGAGTCACCTTTAGATTGGAGAATAGATGAATATGAGACCATCTGTGTCAAGAATTTGGTTATTGTGACTATGAGAAAGAGATGAGATCTCAAGTGGGAATTAATGCCTCTAAGTGGGAAGTTCATCCAGGGGTCAGAAAAATGTATAATGACCATTGATGATAGTTATGGTGTCTATTAATGAAAAAGGATATATTAGGGTTTGTGAAATGATGATACACATATCACCAGGTGAGATTAGATTATCAATGACCAAGAGACCTTCTACGGTAGTTTCTCAATTAAAAATGGTAGTGGGAAGACCATAATATTGACTTTTTGGTATGTATTCCAATGTTGGATTTGAAGAATGATGAAAAATAGGTTATTTTGGATCGACTAAAAATTTACTGAACTTGTTTCATATATTGGATATATTCTCTATGGTCCTACAGAAATATATATATGTTCGAGTGATTTTACATTTTCATTGGGTACCACGGACTATAGTTTTAGATCATGATGCATGATTTACATCACACTTCTGGAATGAATTTATGAAGGTTTCTGGTATGTAGTTTTATTGAGAACGAGTTTCCACCCACATACAGATGAAAATTCAAAGCATACTATACAAGAGCATGAGTAGGTTTTGGGAGAGAGTGTTCAAGACATTGGTGGGTCTTGGGACAAGTGTCTGGCACTTATGGAGTTCACCTATTTCAATAGATACCTAGAAAATAATTTTATGAAACCTTACATGGTGCTTTACAGTATGACTTGAAAATAACCTCTATTTTGGATGGAGGTAGGTGATTTATAATTTTTTGGACTGAGCCTCATATTGGATATGTCAAAATAGTATCGGCTAATTCAAAAACGTACGGCTATGGATCAAGTAGATAGAAGTTGTATGATGATAGACATAGAAGAACCCTATATTTTATAGATGGTGATAGTGTATTCCTTTGGGATTCATATATATTTTATCACCGTAGGATATCGAATCAGGTCACGTTGGTGCATAGGTTTGTGGGACAGTTTGATGTTCTGGAGAAAATATGGCTAGTGGAGTACTGTTTGGCTCTTCCACAGAAATACAGAGCTATGGATGATTTTTTCTAGGTATCAAAACTAAACCTGATCACCTTGACCCTTCTCATGTCATCCATGTGGATGTGGGTTTCTATAAGTTGGATGATCCCTTTTAGGATCATCTGATAGAAGTGTTGGATTGTAGTGAGAATGTGATGCGGGGAAAGAATGTGGTAGTAGATTGTGTATTGTGGAATCATGTTCCTATGTAGGATGAAACATGGTAAATGGATGTATATAAGCAGAAATTGTGGCCCAATCCTTTTCCATTGTAGAATTAGATGTTCTTGGATGTATAGCTTATGGACGAGCTATTATAATGTGGGGGGATTTTAAGATCTCATCCATTCATTACATTTATATCTATCTCTATGTTCGAAGTCTGTGTCTAAATGGGTTTCGTGTTCCATGGGTTTTTTGTTATTTGGGAGAATTTGAAATAGGGTTAGATTGTTTAAAAATGGACATGGGCTGAAAAATCAATGTCATTTCATTAAAACATGATGTAAATTGAATAAATTTATTGTAATTGTTCAATATTTTTAATAAAAATAATTTTAAGTAATGTGTTTTTCATCAGGATTCATTGAAAACATTTAATGGATGTGTAATCATATTAAATTACATCTAAATTCCCAACCATCTATTTAAAACATGTTGTGTTGCATATTTATTCGTTTTTTTTTCTATAACTCTCATAATTTAACTGTAGCATCATTATCATGATTTTGGAGGCTCTAGGATAGATCCCAATCTTTATAACCTCTATTCATCATGTTTTTAATCCTAGATTAAAGGTCATTTTCTCTCCAGATATGTGGATCCCATCCCATTTCTTTTCCATTAATCCTCTTTCTTTATCATATTCTATTTGTGAAAGTTATCTTTTGTTTTTTAGAACTATATCTATATTTGTTGAGTCCTAATAAAGACTTGTGGATCTTGATCTAGAAATAAAAATATTGTTTTTATAATATTGATTTTGGGTTATAGATCTGGATCATGATTTATGTCATTATGCTGATCAATTTAAGGGATTTAAATAGGGCGATCGCTCATCCACAAATCAAGATAGGTGGTTAATTGTTCAAATCACATTGTCTTATACTCAATTATGTGTACATGACTATATAATTTTTAGATTTAATTTAGTGGTTGAAATTAAAAATTGAATTAATTAATGTGTTATGTTAATTAATTCATTAAATAAAAATTTCATTGAATAATGCAAATTGCATAATTGGGATTATTAATTGATTTATTAATAATCATATAATTTAGTTAGGGAATTGGGGATAATTAATTGTTGATGTAATTATAAAATTTTTTAATTTTGAATTGAAAATAATTAATAAGTGATTTAATTATTAGTTTTTGAGTTGTGAAATGAATAATGAATTATTTAATTAACTAAAGGACATTATATGGTTAATTAACTATTTAATTAATTAGTAGAAATTTTGAGATTAAGTATTTGAAAAAAATATTTAATGAAAATAGTATCATTAATTAATTGTTGAATTATTTAATAAAATGATTATTGAAATTACCATTGGTAGTGTGTCACATGTTGTGATAATGTTGACATGGAATAGCACTTGTGCTAATCGAGGTATGTGAAAGGGATTACCAAAGGAAGACTGTGAGTGATTCAATTATGATTTATAAAGAACCACAAGATCCATGAGGGGAAATACATTGAGAGATAACATTATGATTTAAAAAGGATTGTAAGAGCCTTTGGGTGTGGAATACCATGAGAGCATTCATTTTGACTTCAAGGGGACCTTGAGAGTTCATAGAGGTTGGATAAGGAAAATAGTATGAGATATTTTTCCCTATTCATATAAATCTGTTTTGTTTCAATTAGTCTCACTTAATTTAGACCCCTGAGGTTAGATCCCCATATGCATATTATTTATACAAGACTGATTTACTTGTTTTATTTCATGATATATGATTTTAATTGTGAAATGGAATGTTAGTAATGAAGTTCGTTTATATGATATAACATGAATATAGATAAGTCTCCAGCACGAGCCAAAGTAGGTATCTTGGTTTGGATGTCCTCAATGAACATAGGTGGTTATGTAAATAAATATAGATTACTTGATAATGTGATAACCGTTTACTAATGCATTTTAATTATTTCTTTATACTATTTCATACACAATTATTAGAATATATATTGTTTTCCCCGTTATTTGTGGCCTATTGAGTGGAACTAACACCCTACCCAGTCTACTTGATCTGTAAATGAATATATTATATGATTGTAGGATAGGAAAAGGGAAATGCCTCTAGTAAGATTACTGATTTTTGAGATGGATCATTAGATAGGAAACCAGATGTGGTTTGGGACCTATTTGGGAGTCATTAATGTTTTTATTTTTTCATTCCTTTTTGACACATGGAACATAATTTAGAATTTCATATCAACAATTTTTTTTGGGTATTATATTTCTTATTATGGTTATCTTAGATATTTCTATTTTTATGAATATATATTATTCCACAATTTGTTACTTGCTTCCACTGTTGTATTGCTATGATCAAATGGGGTATAGTCTCCTATTGTATGACTTATCAGAACCTCAGTTCTAGTCCCCAGGATTTGGAAAATGGGGTGGTGTGTCTGAATTCATGTATAGGATTGGCTCAGGGAACTGGTGTGTGGAACTTGGGCCAGGACGTTACAACACTGGATGTCAATATTATCATTCTTGAAGCACCCACATCTCTCTTCATCAAAATAAATAATCTCACCAATTATTTGTTATAACACATATTAATAACCAACCTACATAATTTCAAGATCATGATAATCTTCATGTTCTCTCATCACACTCCCAAAATCACATCCAAATTCAATAGGGTCATGCACTCTACGAGTCAATCCCACAAAACAGATCCTTCTATAAAAAACATACCAATGAACAAGGTAATCATCATCATAAATCCAAGGAAATCTCCATTCATATACCACATATCTATTATCACCAAACATGCACTAACCTCAATATGATGCATCAACACATGGGAAATGATTCTGATTGAGCATCTACGTACGTGATTACCCCCTTGAGAATCACAATTGTATCTTGATCCTTATTAGGAATATATATATGGAAGTAACCTCCACTTGTGTGAAATTATCATATATTAGTATATAAATATATAACAAGACCAATCTCACTTGTTC
This sequence comes from Viscum album, assembly GCA_963277665.1. Taxonomy (NCBI): domain Eukaryota; kingdom Viridiplantae; phylum Streptophyta; class Magnoliopsida; order Santalales; family Viscaceae; genus Viscum; species Viscum album. The sequence goes on from OY728161.1 coordinate 757,088,931, forward strand.
TATATCAATTATAAGATAGTCATATGGTTTTATTAATTTGAATGTCACGAAGGAGCAATATTATAAAACATTTCATAGGTTTCTATTGAAACATTTAATAACCAAACATATTTCTATTATAGAGTGAATTTCTAAACAACCCATATGGTGAATATAATTATGGAATCAAAATCTTTTACCAACCCACTAATAATCACACAGTATACCTTACTAATGGGTTTTCATAACCATAATCATCAACAATACAACTTTTGATATACATGACTGATCAAGAGAAGGAAATTTGTAATTTCTCAACTGAGTTGAATTCCACCAACAATTTATATGACAAAATTCCATATATGTTGTTACTAATACATTAAATATAAAATTCTTATATTCAATGATTTCAATCTGAGATAATCTTGTGAACTTCGGGTGAATCCATTGTGTGAAATATGATTCATGTATAAAGATTTGTAACACTGAGCTAAGATCTAAATAAAATAAAAAAATAAAACAAAAATGTCAAAATTCATGTGCATCATGAAAGTGAAAATCATACTACCATAACAAAAATGAATGTACTATAATCCCCTTCCCCTATAAAATATATTTACCAATAAAAAAAGGATAAATTCATACACCACTCAAATATCTATCACATGATTTGACATATTAGTAAACACATATCTAAAATTTATATAAATAATTATAAAAAATAAAAACATTAATACACTACGTGACATTAGTCGTATAAATTGTATGATACCACTTAGGGTCTCTATCGCAATTGACTCAAAATAATAATCAAAAGAGTAGATCCACTAAGCCCTCAAGCATGCCTCCCCATATGCTAGAGGTTGCTGACTAGCTTTGGAGCCTAGGCTATTATAGTGGGGTACTATACCATTATATCATAGTGTATAATATAAAATTAATATACCATGCATAGGGATAAATAATAAACATTCATCACAGTATGTATAATCAATAAAAATATACAACAATAAAAAAATAAATGAAAAATAAAATAATCATACAAACTGACAGTCACACTATAATACAATACTGATAAACCGCGTTGATGATTAAATATACAGAATAAATAAAAGGTTAAAAGGAATAGAGGATCTATTTTAATTCATGATTCTCACATCATCCAATTTTTAATCAAGTTTGAGCAATCCCACTCTATCAAGAAACGTGATGCCTCTACTTAACCTGAACCTATGTTTAGTGAAGTATTCTGAGGTACCCAAGTGCCATGGATTCCCATGTGGGAGGTGAGTACAGCGATGCTGGGAACTAGTAGCATAGTACTATATAAAACTAGTGAAATTTATTTTGCACATGTTATATGAAAAAATAAATAAATAATATAAAACAGAAACGTGTATTAATAATGGTTATTGATCATATTTTTCTATCAATGATCTCAAGATCGAGCCAAACTATCTTTGATCAGTACTAGGGTGTATATGATAATTTCACATTAATTTTCTAACCAATACTAGACCTAATAGTAATATAGTAGCATGTGTAACCACTAGATTCATTGAAATATCCAATGTCACTCCGATTGTAACTGGAAAAAAATCCAACCCCTCGGATGTAATATTAGATGATCAATAATGATTGATAATAATCTCCAATAACATTGATATAATCCTAGGTTTTGTAATAACATGATGCATATATCTAATTGTTATGGGGATGTAGTTATGTAGTCCATTTATGCTGTATTAATAACATAATTCTATGGTGTGACCTAAAGAAATTATAATATCATGCTCAAAATTGTATTATTTACTGGATGACCGTATGAAATCGAATAATATTATGAGAAATAGCCTATTCATAGAGGTTTTACCATGGGTAACCATACTATAGATTTTTGTAGTGGATTCCTAAAGGGATGAACCTTTTAAATCTACCAATAATAGTTGTTATCTCCAATCCCTCGGAGTCATTCTTATGTGATCGATAATCATAAGTCATTATGTTGATCTCAATGAGGTAATAATATGATACCAATAATAATAACATCAATATCAGTCCTACAAAATCGATTTGGGTTCTAAGTTTACTCCTTTGATCATCACTACAAATTCCAACATTCACCCTTTGAGGATTAAATATATAATTGGGGCATCCACCAAGGTAGCCTAGGTCACATCATATCTAGGTCCCCGTTAATAGTTCCACATATCTCAACCATGTATTATGAGTAAAAACTTGTCACTCTAATGGTATAACATACCATTACATCATAAAATCCTCATAAAGGCGTCACTAACACCCTAATAATATATCATAAGTGAATTATCCTATAGATCATTCCCTTCCCTAGTAGCACTTGGTCAGTTCTCAAACTAAACCAACCAATAAATATCCTCATGGTTTAACTACCCATATAAATAAAATCTTATTTGGGGATGAACACTCACCCCATGCTTGTCTCAATTAGTCCAAAGGCTCTAAGGCATTATAAGGCCCCCACATGACCAATATTGCTCATTTGCCTCCACCATTTCTTACCTATAGCTAGATGTCTCAAAGGGATGATATTATTATTTAGGTATAACATGTTCATCTCATTTTATAAAATTTACACCCATCAAGATCCAAATATCATTGGGCATACATTTACAATACTAATCATAGAAATCAGTATACGAGCCAATCAATCATGCATATAGGGGTCCATCAAGTCCCATGACACTTTATGCAGACCAATCCTTTCATTTAAAAGAAAAATTAATTTTAAATGAATGGTTGATCAGCCACTGTAGCGATAAAACATATCACATTCAATAAATAAAATTCAAAAAACCATAGGGCTAGTATGATGGAAAAGTTACATCAATTCAGAGTTATTCCCTTTCTAATTAAAATTAGTCCATCCTCACTAAGATCATCCCATGTTATAATCAACATCCTTTTCACATTCATTAATCCATAAAACCCATTTTAAATATTTATAACAATGTATAATTTATTAAATAGGAGATAATTAAATTCCCAACATAATTCAATTATTCCCAACTACCTAATAACTCACCAAGTTGTAACCACACACTGAAACCTCAATCCCTGGGTAGTGGTGCACTCCCAACATTAAGTTTAACCTATTACACAACATCTTATTAATTAATCACTACAATATTAATTAATTTAAAAATTAATAAAAACCTTTATAATGCCTAAAAACCCATTGGGATCTAATGTCTCATCGAAACCACAACCAGATACCCACAGATGGTCTATGGAATTCCCATGGCACTGTCTTTGGTAAACATCCCTACCATTCAGCAGTCCTGCATTAGCCAAATTATATTATCTTATACATTAAACCCAGAAAAAATTCATATAGTGATATATAATCATTGAAAATTTTTGTGGACACATGAAGATGCCTTAACGGTATGTCTAAATTCTAATGCATGAAAAAAAACCCATTAATATCACCATATTACACCATTATCTAATGGAATTAGTGTCGAAACCCAATAAAAAAGTAATGAAATATGTATCCAACCAATTGAGAAACATTAAAATAGGAAAAAAATCAACAAACCTATCTAATATAACTTCCAAATTCTACAAAAAAACACCTCTATAGAAAAGTTATTGATAGAGGGTAGGGGATAAGAATAGTTGGCATAAAATAGCCACCCTCTGATGCTTAATGCCCCCCCAAACCACCAAAACCCAATATTTAAAAAGGAAAAAATTTACCCTATATAAAAAAACCTGACACCCTATTCACGCCATGAACAAGGGTTAAAACTATGACATAATCAATTTCATAGATCCCTCCTCCACAAGATACTCTAATAATGGTTAAATACATGGTTCGCACTATGGAATCATTGACAAAAGGACACCCCATTCACCCACCCATCCTCAATAATAGTGTGAAACACATAGAACAACATGAAAAGTAACCCACACCAATACTAAAAAATTGTGTATATATTTTATAACCACAATTTCTTTATTGATGTATCTTTATTTCTTTGAGATACTTTAATTTCTGAAACCACTATTTCAACCATAGCAGTATACTACTTACATAATAGTCAAAAAAATGGAATTATTAGTGTTCTACCATTATTATAAAAATGGAAAAAGTTTTCTAAAGACCAAGTTAAAACTATGGAAACAAATAATCATGTAATTGAAACTGAATAAACTAAAATTTATATTACTATTAATTTATTCATTAATTCAAACCAAATTCCTAACGAAAAAATAATATGCCAAATAGAAAACTAATAAAACATCATGCAATTTTTATTGTTATTTTATATAGACTATAAACAAACCTAATTAAAGATACTTCAATAAATATACTATCAATAATGTCACTCAACAACATAATCATCTCGATCCTGAGAAATAACATCATAATAAATAATAATATCAACATTGTAACCATCAATATAATTATGTATGCTACTAGCACCACCATCACTACTATCAATATTCTCACTATCATTAACATCCCCTATACTATAATCATTAGTATAAACAACACAATCATCACCATCCTCGTATATTAAAAAAGGATTATGTTAAATCCACCCACTAACATTGAACAATCTGTTGGAAGTAAATAGAATATATGATATATTACCTTCAACATTTTTTCATATTTATTTTTTTCTTTTGTCAGGACTCTTATCAAAAATGATTCTTTTTTATCTCAATGGTGGAATTTATCTTTTAAAATGTTATGACAACAACAATATTTCATAATTATTCCATACACAATGGCCAATGTCTAGATGGAATTGTATTCTTTCTCAGTTCAAAATAATATTTTCCATTGTTATCACAATCAAGGACTTGTCCTAAATAATCATTTGGTACGTATATGTAAGGTTCCTTCTCCACTAGAGATTATAGCGCTTCCTTTAATAAAAATTCCATTTTGAAATATATGTGAAATTAAATATAATATAAATCATTAATATAACATAAAATATATATAAAAAACTAAATAAATAAAATGATTATTACATTTTACTCATGCGTTCCCCAATTCATAGAGCTCATATATCTATTTATTATACTTGTAAAAATTTGTATTAATTGATGAATATATCTAACTATATTCAATGTTTGTTTCTAAATGAATTTTTATAATAAGATAATGAGTAAATAAATATATATTAAATGTTAAATGATATATAACCAATAATATTTTTTATTATATCATTGGCATGAGCCCCAATGTATGAATATATTTAATGTCACAGTTATTGATTTTGTTCATTTATGTTAATTATTATTGGTAAAATAAAATATAATTGTCTTTTAACTTGTATAAATTGATAAAAACATCAATATTTTATCTTAATAATTCATTTTGTTCAAGACATTACTCAAATAATCTGGTTTTTTCACTATAAAAAATCCAAACAAACTCAAAATTATCAAATTCAAAATTAATTTAAAGTATAACAATATAATTACAATTACATATGAAATTGAAGTCTTATATTCCAATCAACCAAAAATATATCCACCAACTAGCTTGACAAAGAACAAATTATCTATTATTTTCACCATTATTAAACAATAATTTAATAGATATAAAAATTCTACTTCAAAAATAAATGTTAACATGTGAACTCTATCTAGGTACAATTTAGAAGTTTCAATATAACTCCATTGAGTTCTATTTTTTTGGTTTTGTTCAGTAAAGAATGTATTTGGTTTTATTTCAACAAAAAATATCTTATTTTGGTTTCCAGGTATTATGGTCTATTACTTTTTCAATAAATTAGATTTTATATTATTATCAATAAATTATAGGTTATATGTATGAGTATGTAGTTTTTATTTCCACATAGCATACACATGTCTTGTTTATTGTTTTAATTTGTTAAAGTATGTTAAGAAGAATCAGGTGTAGTTTAATTTAAAATATAATGGTTTAAGTTTAATATAAAATTTATTTTTTTGTTTAAACATCTTCTTTTATTTTTTTCATGATTTTTTACAATGAAATTCATATTTATTTTTATTCTAAAGAATATATTTTTACAATATGTTTATCTATTTAGGAAAGTATCAGACATGTATCACAGTGTGTGAGGAATTTACCTATGTTTTTTAATAAATTAACCTATCTTGAGGATGATATTATTATATAATTATGATTTTAGTCTAGGAAAAATATAATCAGGTTTTTACTTGAAATGTTTTATGTGGATAAAATATATGTGTTTTTTAATTTTGGATTCCATGTGTCTGAAATTGTTGGATTCAGTGATGTATTAATTTGAGAAATTAAATATTTCATTGAATATGTTAGGTGTTCTTGGTTATGTAATTTATTCCCATACGGATTACTATTCTGTTGAGGTGTGGTGATATAGGGTAATCATTTACACTATCATATATTTTTTCTAATAGATTATTATAATGGTAGTGTCATTTGGAATAACCATGAAAAAGGGAATGTAAACTCATTCAAGCTATAAGGGTAACAATCTCTGTTTTCATGTGTTCTTAATAACCCTTTTAGTTATAATTTATATGTCCATTAAGTGAAAATCTATAAAAATTTCAATTTTATTTTACACTTTCATAGAGGATCGGGTCTACATAATGGTAAATTCATTCGACCAAAACATAAACTAATTTTTAAGAGTTGTGTAATGGTAACTCCGAATTTTTAAGGGACATGTTAGGGTAACCCTCATTGTGTATGCGTTAGATGAGAAACTCTCAACTCATGTAAAGGAAACTCTATGTTACGTAAGAGTATGCTCTTTTCTATAAAGGTCTCATAAGTGTCTTCAAGATTATACATAAGGGTATATTTGAGTTCTCTAATATTGTGTAAGGATGGGATTGAGTTGAGTATGCATAACTCATTATTTTCAAAGGTTGTGTAAGGGAAACATAGTACCCCCATGAATCATTTTTGATCTGCATAATTGTATAACCATGTTACACTTATACAGTTCTTATTTTAGGTAAATGTAAATTCTAACCATATTTTCATTTTTCATTCAAGTGTAAATCCTTTAACATGTATTGATGATTTTAAATATTTAGAATCATGGTAATTTAATTTCTATATCTCATTATAATTTTTAACTTCTATTTTAAAAGATTTTAATCATTTCTTAACGATGAATAACTTCAAATGAAAATTAAATACTGATTTAAATTTTGGGTTTTTTATTTATCAAAATAATAAAAATATTTTCTAAAAATAAAAAATCCAAATTTTTTTCTTTTTTGTTTAAAATTTTATTAATTCAAAGAAATATAAATTTTTTACACGATATGCACGTTTTTCTTCAATCAGTTTGGGTTCTTCTTCTTGTTTTTTTTGTGTCAATAAACCAACATTATCACTCTTGTGAAGATATTTTTCTAAGGTATATTTATAGAAGGTATTTTAGATTTTCTTTTATTATTGAAATAATATTTCCATATATTAATTTGTAAATGAAAAAACAATTAAATAATAATAACCTAGAATTGGGGAAAATTAATAATGAAATATCACTCACAATTTAGGATTATTCCATAGAGATATGTTTTTATAGTATGCGGTGTTTTTATTTCACTATGAAAATAAAATAATTAGAATTGGTTCTAGGAATCATTTGTAAGATGATAGAACTGGTTCCTATAAAAATGTTATTCTGATAATGATTCCTTAAGGATCCATTGGATTTGACATCTATAATCATGAGGTCATAAGTTCCTTACCATTTAGGTCCCTTGTTTACTCTTTTTTCCTTGATATTATACTTGTGTTGGAATTGATTATTTCACCATTCTTGATTATTATCACAACTGTGTGTGCATTTCCAATGAGACACATATATGACACATGATTTCATGACCATGTTAGTGTATCTTGATAGACTATGATTAATATTGATATCATGTTCTTTTATATTGTTATTAATACTGATGATGGCATGATATGTTCTATAATGTATGATCTACCTTGTTTTGTGTCATTACCATGGTTTGGAGGTATTTATCATTTACTTAGAATATAAGGAACTCCTTGATATGGTTATCCCTTATAGAGGGGGTGAACAAGACATGTAATAATATTGATCATGGACTTGAGCATAGGGTATGCATATAACAACATTGTGGCCAGAATAATTGTAGTGGAAGTGTGGGAACGGAATCCTTATGGACTAACTTGAGGTATTGAAATGATATTGAATCTTTAGGCTTAAATTATGATTGGGATGTTTTGTAGGTCTTATGTATAGAGCAATGATGTAGTCGGTATAGGTCATCCTTGTGGCCTGATCCAACTCAATGCCTATTGACATCCAAGTTGAATTTTTACTAGACATTTTGATATCTCTTTATCACTCCTATCAATACATGATTACCTACTATGTTACATGATCTTGATCAATCCCGACATGAGTAATATATGAGCATTGTGGCGTACTATTGATCACTAACAACATCCATTAGATTATCCATTCATCATTGAGTCTAGTTAGGTATGACCCGGTCTAATGGTGTCTTGTTTTAAACACAACTTCTAAGTATTTGATTATTTATAATTTATTATTCATTTATTCTCATCCTGGAAAACATATTTTACCCATGTGATCATATGTTAATGATGTATTGCGGGTGTTATACTTGGTTTTATTACTCACACCCTACATAGGCATTTCAATGCATGTTTATACTTTAGGATTAAGGATCCATGTAAGAGAAAGGGGAATTAATCCGATAGCTATGATATGGATCATAAATCTCATAGTGGTATTGGAGTGGAATCTAGAGGATTCCTCGGTGTTTATTTATATACTTATACATTTTATATGGGTTTTGATTTCCATATTGGGGCCTGGATTATTTTGTGAGACATACATGGAATCTGTAATTATATAATGATTATTTTTTCGTCAAATAGATATTCTGGATATTCAATTTTATAAATTTATATGGATTATGGATATGAGTGATATGTTTATAGTCTCTCCACTAGACTCTTAAACCCCCACCACAATCTAGCAACCTCTAGCATATGGGAAGGCATATAAAAAATCTTGTGGCTCTCTAGCTCAGACCTGGTGGTTCGGGTTAGGGAGTTACCAATGGTATCAGAGCCAATGTTTCTATTCCTTTTATATTGTACATTCTGTGTCATGTTAGAAGGAATGTGGGTTGGGTGGGACTTCAGTATCAGATTTTCCATGTGTCTGACCAGCTGATGTATAATGGACCTCTATGTCAATGTAATATTATTGTTGTTAATTTTTTATGATACTTTGGGTGTGTTCAATAATAATTACGGGGAATGAAGGGTCTCAAGTCATATATATATATATATCCTTTGATTGATATATGCAGTTTTATTAGAAAATTATATTATCTATGATTATGTGATATATATGTATTCTTACATTAAGATATATCCATGTTGTTATGATACTGCCATGTTTTGAATTGGAATTAAATGATATGCATCATGCCTATTATTTATAATATATATAAAAGTTACTGATTTTCAAGAACATGGAATATGGATTCGACAATGGGTACTGCTTGGTTGGTTATACCATGGGATATGGGTTTCTATATATGATTAATTTGTTTATAAAAATCTCATGTTTATGCCTATTAGATTGTTATTTTGAAAGCTAATGAATGATTTAATAGATTTTATTAGTGTTTTATTCATTTTTCAAAAGATTTTACCTCTAATAAGATACGTCAGACCATCATCTAATGTGTTTTGGGATGCTCCATCTAGAGATGATTCCCCTATTCAACCAATCATTGCGTATGAGGGTATAATAGAGCATGAAATTGGACCCACTCTGATAGAACATGTAGTGGGCCAACCTCATGCAGGAGTCCTTCCACTTGTGCCTACCCATGATATAGGGGTATTAAGGACCTATGTCGATTAAACAAGAGATATTAAGACCCATCATCCACTAGACATTCAATGACTAATGTACTACATGATGTAGAGGGCTATATAGAAAATATTGAGGGTATACTTGACAACATTGGGACACATGATGATAGAAAGTTCAATCTATCACATTTTATTCTACAAGGATCTAGTAGTTTATGGCGGGTTGTTATAGGACAAGAAGGAAGACACTATAAACATTCATTGGAGGAATTTAAAAACCTATTCATTTGAAAATTCTTCCCAATACACTAAATCATAATAAACCACATGAATTCATGGATCATTAGTAGGTAACAATATAGGTATCTACATAATATTCTAATTTCACTGAACTACTTTTTTAACTCACCACATGATAGAAATGAGGAACAAGAGTCCAAAATGTTTGAGATCATCTTCATTCTGATATCTGATGAATGGTTATGAGATTTTACATACGGGTGAACCTAGATGTTCTATGGAAGGAATTGACTATTGAGAAGGGATTGGAAGATGATCAGGTGGTTGGTATTTATTGAACCTAATGGTCATGAGTTGTATTTTCTTTTAATAACGAGTAAATAGGTATTAGAGAAAAAATAATTGTAGAATCTTTTTATATGGTTTGGAATTTATATTTATATGATGACACTTATATTTAGAGATTTTTCTAATTGGTACCCACTAACAAGTCCAACCACAAAATCATTGTGGGCTAGCTCGATTGGACACATTATGGGTGGATACCTCAACCACAAAGGAGAGAAAACCTACTATGATCGCATTGGGTAGAGAGGTACCAAGGACTTACTAAGGGAGACACATTCCATAAAACAAGATAAAGAATATTAATTAATGAAGGCCATGAAAATTATATATACATATATATATATATATTGAATGTAGAATATTTTGAAAAGCTTTAGTTTTGGGTTTAAATTTTTATTTTTATGATGGATTCTACAAATGGTATGTTTTATATGTTTTACCTAAAAATACAGTCAACCCCATAATCCCAGTGGCCAAGATCAATCCACAAAATTATGATAGGAGACATCATCCACATTAAATATACAACTCAATAAGATGGTATAGAGGTAGGAGGTAGTGAGCTCCAACATAGGAACGTATGTACCAGCATGGGTGTGTGTGTGCATAGTGGTTCCAGAGCCATAATGATGGGATGCATAGTGACGTTAGGGAAGTATAAAAAATGTGTTCCAGTGTTAAAAACTAGTTTCATCTTCAGTGGAATTAGAAAATGACATTATTATAAAGAGGAATACAATTAATGGATGTTGGATCTGGGAATAGTGTTATATGGGTTATTGTTCAAACATTAAAAATAGAAGGACAAAACATGCCATGCTATATCAATTTTTTCTACATCATCAAATCACTTTGTTTTCTCATCATCAACCTCATACCTTCTAGTTTTTCATACAGACTCAAATATATGGATGAAATTATTCAATCATTTGGTGTCCATACATCTAGTGATCAGATAGAGATATTGAGATAAGCTTGATCAACATGAATTCATGTATGTAATTGAATTTAACCATGTGTATGATAACTCAACAGAAATTCTTTGTATGAATTCAAATGAAGATGTAGATTCCCATTAAAAAGAAAGGATTAATGTATATTTTTGATTCAATGATATAATATAATATGTTGGAATTCACATTCATTTCATCAAAATAGCAGAAGAAAGATCAAGAGAGTCCATTTACAGGATGATTCCATAAAATTTGGTGTCATGTTACAAGGGAATATAACATAGAATATATAAAATTTTAGTTCTTCAATAATTTGGATATCATATTTAAATAAATATTATTATTAATATATTAAATATGGAATGAAACTATGAAAAATGGTGATGATCCTTTATTATAAATACCGAGGGATGGATAAGCTATTGGATACTACTGCCATTCATATTTGAGTTTATATTTTTCTAGAAACAATGAACCAATTAAGGCATTTTTTATGATGATGAGTAACCTTGCATGAGTCTATTTGGTCATGAAGAAATAAAGGATCAAACTTCCATATACAGTATTATTAAAATCACACATTGAGTTGCATGAAACTTCATTTCCAATGACAAGATGATGATAACTACTTCTTCATATACCTTGAATTTTTTGAAAATTAATTTTTCACTAAATAAGGTTGATATTGATCAAAAATTTGTATGAATTTGATAGAAGTAATTTCATAATATACTTTAGCATAAGAACAATTTTATCTACACCTATTGTGGTTTTTCCAAGGAAGACAATGGTTTTCTAAAGGAAGGAAGTGCAAGCATATAATCCACAATTACTATCAAATTAATTGAGAAATGATATAAATATCACACCAATTAACAAGAATAAAATTATATCCTCTAGGTTTTCTGAAAAATATACAATTTATCATACATGCTTGATGTATTGTTGAGAAATTATGAGAATCATTTGTAAAAATACAATTATAGTTGGGACTTAATCAATAAATGAATGATATGATATATTATTGCTTCAGTGATGAAAAAGATCATACATAGGTTCTCATAACTATATTATCAGTGCCAATAATAGGAAAATCGTCTTCATGTGTACATGAGAATATGTTATCTTGATAACTCTTGTAGTATTCTCATCAATGGATCTTTCTATATCAGATATGATATTATAAAAAGAAGAAGGTTGATATTTTGATTGTGGGTATAACTAGTTACTGGGGAGGATTTAGGTTGGGGTTATAAGCATGATAGAAGAAGAGAAGGATCTAATGGAAATTTAGAGTGGGAGAATAAGGATTTTGTTATATAAAATTGATTCCAAAGAGTAGTATTTATGAGGGTATAAGTAGGATCCGATGTAGGACAGACTACTGAGGTGTATATTCTATTGCTTCCGAAACCACTATAATTAATAATAGGATTGCAGTGGAGAATCCATATTGGGGGGTCTAAAAAACAAGGAATGGTGTTGGACCTTCAACCGAACCTTATATATACTGTATTTTGTTCTCTCTCATCTAATGTGTAAAAATGAGTTAATAATGTGAGATATTATTGAGTGGATCAAGAACATTAACAAGTTTATGTGGTTCAATTCATAAATGTTAACCATTTTTCCCCACTCTCATTGGTTAATCTAGTCTGTGGTTATAAATTCTTCTTCAATCCATCAATAATTTGGTTCATGTACCACTCGCTACCATTACGAGAAAAACATATATTACAAAGAGGAAGATCAAGGATATACAATGGGGCAGTGGTGAGAAGGATGATAATTGTGTGAATTATTTAGCCCCATAAGAAGAAGTTATATATTTCTTCAAATGTGGGAAGGTAGGACATTTTTTTAGGTTCATTCCAACACTAAGGATGATGTTTCGGTAGTATGGTGGGATGGTGTATCTACAATAGTAATATTTTGTTCTTTGAGGTCAAGATTCTACTAGGGTGCATGAAATAAGAATATGACAACCCAAGGATCCATCTAGGGTCCTCATTAGTGAGATCATAGAGTGATGACTCAGTCAATTCATGAACCTCTTTTCCATCACTATGGGGAAATGGATGGGCATGAGTATGTAGTGGATCATGCTCCAATTAATGGTTTTGAAGGACCACCTACTATTTTTGGTACAGTCTTGACCACTTCTTTGTTTTACACTACTTTTGGGATATAAGTTCTTTCATTTCTTATATATTTTTATAGGTTTTTGAGGGAATTTACATTCCAATCATGTATGATTCCAATTTTCAAACCATTTATACACAATAGGGAAATTATGTAAACCATCATGACCAATTACTAGAGTTTCCTATAGTCATTTTCAATTATATGAAGCAGTGGGGATTCATGATTGAATATATAATGAGATTCAATGTGATTCTTATAATGGACTTGTTGACTTTTTATAGAGAATATATAAATTGTTATAGGATATCAGTGTTGTTGATATTTTAGAAGGGATAGATATTTATATTGTCAAGGGATTTGGAGTTTAGAATAGGTAGAGTGGGTTTAGACATGTTTGAGTTTAGTGTAATTATATCATATATTGTTGGCATGGATTTATTATATATAATAAGTGGTACTCCCCTCATCATTCACTCTATATTTGGATATCTACCACGATGTATTCCAAGATGACTTCTATGTTCGAACCCATGACATAGGTGTTTTGTTTGAGATAAAAAACATTCTTGTTGGGTGATTTATTTTGGTGAACCTTTATTGTATGGAACCACATTTGTTTAAAGAGAATATATTAAGTCTAGAGAACTTGAATTGAAAGAGTTTTATAAAGAAGAGAACATAATCGTTGGGGGAATATGTTTTTTCACTAAGAATGAATATGGTATTAATTTTCTCTATATATATTACAGAATGTAATGTATGGTGATTGTAAAAAATGGTACACTTGGTCTATGTTTGATGACATCGTTGATCAGTTGCAGGGAGCTCAGTTGTTCTCCATGATTGATTTTCAATCAGTCTATTTATATTTATGGGGTAGAGAGGAGGTCATTAATAATTTTTTGTTTAGAATAAGGTATGGTATATATGTGTAGATGGTGATGTTTATTGGAATTAAAAATTTGTCGGTAGTGTTCTTGGATTTCTTGCAAATGATCTCACATCCATACCTTGACTTGTTCTTCAACGTGTTGTCTCACAATATCCTCCTTTACTAACCAACCCTAGAAAAGCAGGAATGATAACCTGAGATAGTCATGTGTACTCTTTTATCGCATTTGTTTATGTCATGTTTTCAATGTGTCAATTTTTGATCTATGAGGTACAATGAATGGGGAATATTTTTTCAGAGACCAGAATATAATTGGACCTAGAGAAAGTAAATAAAGTGATTCCCAAGATATGTCACTGGAACATGATTTAGATTATGTGTTTTATTTGATTAGAGGGATCATATCTGCATTTTACCTAGGATTTAACCCATTTATCTACACCCAAGAATGCACTCATACATAATGAGGTGATGTTTTAGCGGTTAAATCTATGTATTGTGGCTATTTGTGAGATAAAGATTATTTTGAATATAGATCCATTGGTGATACTTCATAATCATGGGATATGTTAAGTCATATATTGTAATACATCATTGGATGGTCTGGGAGTAGTTTTGGATCAAAGGGATCAGATGGTAGTTTTTTGTTCAAAGGGATCAGATTGTAGCTTATGGTTTACATAAATTTGAACCCCATCAGATACTACCCATGTAACGTCCCGGTTCTGGAAGCCACCCAGAGACACCCCATACCCAGTTGGTCACATTGCGTCAAGCACATATCTCTGAACACCAGAAGCTGCCGACTAGCAGCAAGGGCATTGGGTGTGATAGTGGGGAAACTATGCCCTCATTGGTAGAGTACAAAGCGGGAGTAAACAAATATACACTAGAGTGTAACCAGTAATAATATCATACAAAATAAACAGCAGAATACTAATAGAACAAACTGGAGAACATATATAAAGGGATGCATAATACATATTTCTATGAAATCAATGAACAAGTAATAATGTTGGAAACAATAATACTAAACCAAAGTGAAAAAGAATACAGGTAAACTCCTCATCATCGCAAACCATATCTTGGTCCCATGCTCTCCAGCTCCACATGTCATGTACCTAATGTAGAAGGGTGCTTTCCCTTATCTATACCTGCAACAATATAATCTGTTTGGGCCCAAAATCATGGCCCATACAAGTTGTGAGACAACACCCCAAAAGGAAACCACTATGAGATATGTGCGTAATAGTTATTGAATATATGGCTGGTAAAAATACAAGAAACAATAAACAGTAAGGTACTCAACAATAAACAATCCTCAGTCTCAATATCAAGCAACAACTAAACAAGTAGATAATCTTAGCAGGTAACCCTCTGGGAAGCACACTTTGTCTATCCCCTCTAGTTCTACTTAACAAGTACAAGCAACCCTCTGGGAAGCACACATAGTCTCACCCCTCTGGTTCAGCTAAAGTATAGACTCTCTGAGGAAGCGCTCACAGTCAATTCCCACTATACTCTCGTATCAGTACTAAAGGATCTCTAAGTAAGCACTTACATCTCATTCCTAATGTGGCTCGCGTCGAGAAACTACAGACCCTCTGAGTAAGCACTCAACGTCAATTCCCCTCTATGGTCCTGCATCGTAAATTATAAAGACACACTGGAAAAGCCCTCAACGTCCATTCTCCCTGGGGTCTATACACCAGGTTCTCATGGACTAATGTCATTCAAGATAGTGTAGAATCATATAATGGACATGGTAAACTTCATGAAATACTTGGCTGGCATTCTACATCATACCAGCATAACATAACAATAGTCACAACATCCTCAAATACTAGGAAAGGGAATGTAACAGTAGCCTAATAGGAAAACATGCATGGGAAACACATCCAAAGCACAAAAATTCACCCTATTCACAATCAAATATCCTCTACCCATGCATACAAGCCTAGTAGACGAACAATATGGAAAAAATGGTAAACTCTCAATACACCATTCATGGGTATTGGGGAAATTTGCAGATAAAAATCATAGAAATTCAATAGAATGACACAACCCACCTACCTCAGTGTTGGGGGATAATGATACTTGAACCCCGAGACTTGAATAGCCTTAAAACACCATGTATCAATGAAAACGTATAAAATGTTCAACCCCAAGAACTCACGAATGAAGATAAATCAAGGGATGGTGCTCTAGGAGAAGAGAGAACCCACCGATGCGATTCCAATGCAACCATCACTGTTTGATTCAGAAGAAGAATGCTCGACTGGGGGCTCATCAAAGATCTACGGCTGCTCGGAAATCTCAGACAAACTAGGTTGAGAAGGGGATGGTTCTGTCCGTCAGATGCGACCCCGGTGCGTTTAATGAAACACAAATACATGGCGTTTTCTTTTGAAGTTCACTGTGTATACTCTCTGTTTTCGTACACCACTTTAGGTGGCCTCTAGGTCATCACACATGGCCGTGTGAAAGGCCACTAAACGGCTAGTAGACGGATACATGCGGTAACCGAGTACATGGCGTGTACTCACAATGTTCCTAGAGTGTACTTAAAAAATTTCCAAAAAACCATGTTTTCTCCAAAACTCTTGGAAAAAGAAAAACATACCTGAAAATAATATCTAGTTTCTTAAAAAATTCCTCCCTTAATGAAATTAGTCCCCAAATTTCCCTATAAAGACAGCGTAGAAGAAGAAACCCTGAACAGCTCTGGCCACTGCGATCGAGCATCCTCCTCCCTCTATCATGTCTCGTCTTGTACTCACATGTGCAAAAATAGCACCCGTATCAGAGTAACAGACAGGCCACAGGGAACCTTCATACATTGATCAACAATCCGGATAGGATTCTCCTCAAAAGATGCATCCACTTTCAAATCAACCTCCTCTGGTTGGAAAACATGAGACAGGTCTGAAAATTAACTTTGAAACTGCGAAACGTGGAAAATGTCATGCATAGCACGGTACCTCTGAGGTAAATGCAACCGGTAGGCAACCTGCCCAACTCTCTATAACACCTCATATGGCCTGACATACCTCACTGAAAGCTTTCCCTATCTCCTAATCCTCTTGTGTCTTATCCACGGCATGACACCCAGGAAAACCCGATCCCTCACCTCGAACTCAAGAGGTCATCTCCATTGATTAGCATAAGTCTTCTGTTGACATTGTGTTGTATCCATACTCTTCTGAATCAACTCTATCGTCTCTGTGGTCTCCTAAACAAGATGAGTTCCCAACAATTCTACCTCTCCTGCCTTCATCCAACATAAGGGAGAGCGGAATGGACTACCGTACAAAGCCTCATATGGTGCCATATGAATAGTTTTTTTAAAACTATTTTTATAGGAAAACTCTAAAAAAGGTATATACTTCTCCCATGAACCACCAAAATCCAGAATGCATGCTCAGAGCATGTCATCAGGCACAAGAATCGTACACTTGGACTGACCATCTGTCTGTGAGTGGTAAACTTTACTCAAATGTACCTATATACCCAAGGCCTTCTAAAACCCCTGCCATACCTAAGAAGTAAGACGAGCGTCTCTGCCAAAAACAATGGAGTGTGGAACTTCATGATGAAGTACAATCTCTTAGATGTATAATCGTCCCAGCTCATCAACAATGATGGTCTCCATGATCTGCAAGAAGTGGAAAACCTTCGTGAGTCTGTCAATGAGAACCCAAACTAGGTCATTCCCTCAAGGCGCCCTCGGAAAACCGATCACAAATTCCATTGCGAAGTCATTCCACTTCCACTCGGGAATGGGTAACTGCTATAAATCCCATTTTGGTCACTGATGTTATACCTTCACCTACTAACAAATGGAACACCTCATGAAGAATCTAGAAATGTCCCTCTTTATACCTTTCCACCAATACTAACCATGTAGATCAAGATACATCTTTGTGGAGTTAGGATGAACTGCACTAAAAGAAGAATGAAAGTCACACATCTTCTCCTAGAGTATGTCTACTGGGACCCATACGCACCCCTAGAAACACAAGATCTCATCCTCTCCTATGGTCCACCTAGGAATAGGGTCCTCTCCCACACAATTTCCCACAGGTCTCGACCTTTAGAATCTAATAGTTTCCTCATTCGAACTCGATCAAGAAGGATAGAGGTAATAGATACAGAAGAAATAAAGGTATGCCCTTGTCTATCATGCACCTACAAATGCATCTCCAAGAATAGAGCCATAAGTTTTCACTCACTAATGGCCTCCTGAACTGTCTGTATCTGAGTCCTCCTGCTCAATGAATCATCCAGTGCATTGCCTTTCCTAGGAATATAGTAAATTTCAATGTCAAAGGACTACAGGTACTCAACCCACCTGCGCTATCTCAAATTTAGATCATGCTGAGTGAAGATGTACTTGAGACTCATGTGGTCAGTGAAAACCCCAAAATGCTCTCCCAAAATTTAATTCATCCAACAGTGTACGTCATGAACAACAGCTTCTAACTCCAGATCATGCGTCTGGTAATTACTCTCATGTGGCATCAACTTCCAAGACTCATATGCAACAGCTATGTCTCAATACATAAGCACAGATCCCAACCCGATACCTAAAGCAACACAGTAAATAGTAGACCTCTTTCCTGGCTCTGGAAAGGCTAGTATCAGTGCTAAAGTCCACCTTTCTTTCATCTCCTGAAAGGCTGACCCACAAGAATCTGACCATATGAACTTCATACCATTCTTAGTCAAACTCGTCAGTGGTGCTGATTAGCGAGAAAAGTCCTTTATAAAATGTCTATAATATCCATCCACCCATATAATTCTCCAAACCTAAAAGATGTTCTTTGTCTCCTCCCAGGAAACTACAGCTCTCACATTCTTTGGGTCTACTCATACTCCTACCTCTGAGATAACATGACCCATGATGTGAATCTAATCCATCCAAAAATGACATTTTGAGATCTTATCATATAACTGATACTCCCTCAGTGTACTCCAAATGATCTAATGATGGGTACCATGGTCATTTTGAGTGAGATAGTACACCAAGATATCATCCATGAACACAAACATGAAGGAATCCATGTATGGATAGAACACACGTTTCATCAGTGCCATAAAACTGCAGGTGCATTCGTGATACCGAATGACATAACCAAGTACTCGTATAGACCATACCTTCTCTAGTAGGTTATAAGAGGTATATCTAATGGTATAACTCACAACCGATGGAAACCAGATATTAGTTCAATCTTCGAGAACACCATAGATCCTCATTTATGATCAAAGATATCATCATCCCTTGGCAAGGGATAGCCGTTCTTTACCATAAACTTGTTCAACATTCGATAGTCCACACAAAGACTTAGGGTACCGTCTTCCTTCTTTGCAAACAGGACAGACAAACCCCAAGGAGAAGTACTAGTTTGGATGAAACCCTGTGCCTAAAACTCCTCCAACTGCTTCTTGAGCTCCTACAGCTCAAGTGCAGTCATACTATAAATAGGAATGGACACTAGTGTTGCTCCTAGCACAAGCTCAATCGATAAGTCTACCTCACACTCTGAAAACAAACCTGAATATTCCTCAAGAATGAAATCTCTAAAAAAATACACCGCTAGAGGAATATCTTACTGTGAAGTCCCTTGGTCATCCAGATAAATATTAGCAATCTTGGATGTATCTCATTCCAATCCAAGATGCTCTGGACCCGCTCTGCTCGCCTGCACATCTCATTCACCCCTATGATGAAAGGATCCCCCTCTGGTGATCTGAAACTCACCCTACGGTGAAAATAGTCGACGACTGCTTGGAAGGGAACTAGACAGTCCATTTTGAGAATGAGATCATAGCATGTCATCTTTAAGACATATAGATCCAATAAAAAGTGACACCCACCAACCTCTATAGGGCACTCCTTGCAATGACGTACACTATTCATCCTAGTCCCCAATGAAGTGTCTAACGTACAGATATTGGAAAAGGAAAATATACAGTGCCTGAGGCTCTCCATAATAGAAATAGATATAAATCTATGAGAAGCCCTTGTATCTAAAATAGCTGATGATAAAACTGAGGCAATTAGGATTGTACATTGAACTATAGAATGTCTGAGATCCTTCTCCTGCTGGGTCTGCTCCACTACAAAGGTCTGGAATGCTCCATGGCCTTGTGACCCAGCCTTACCACCCTGATTTTATCCACTATGTTGCTACTGAAAGATGTGCGACTGAACACCATGACCACGGCCTCCACCTCGGCCTGAACGGCCGGAAGAACTCCAGTTCCCTGACTGGTGAGAAACTAGTGGTGCTTCTCTTGAACACGGAGTCCTAGAAGAACACCTGTCACCGGATGCTTCTGTGAAGATATGATAGAAGTGCTGAAGATGGCCCATCATGCTACAAGATCATCACTCCACTGGATCTCTCTAGCACTGTGGCCTCATATGCCCAGCCCTTCCACACTGGTATCATACCACCTGGCTACATGAAGGTGTCTCTCGCCTTCATGGATCACCGCGCGAAGACTCCCTGTAGTGCTTCCTACTATCATTAGGTGGGATATTAACTCCAGATGTTGAGTTTCCCTAAAAAAGAACTCTATAATCCCTCATATTGCGCTCTTTGATCAGTGTCTGGTTGACTATAGAAGTGATAGAAGTCAACCGTGAGATGTTCACATATGATCGGATGTCATGCCTCAGACCATCCTCAATCATCCTTGCCATGAACAACTGATCAACTATCGTAATAGGCATGAAGTGCTATAGATCAGTAAAGAAGGAGGAATAATCGATAACATATAGAGTACCCTGCTCTAGAAACATAAACTCTCAAGCTCGATCGTCCATCAGGGTCTCCGGATAGAAGAAATCAAAGAAGATGTGTTGAAACTCACCGCACACCATAAGCTACTAGAATCCCGCCGGCGATATCACATCCCACCACCTCTTGGAGGAGTCCCAAACCATATAGGTATCGATCGTGACCCTCCTCTCTGGAGGCGTCTCTAGGTTCTCAATGATCGTCATCATGTCTTCTAGTCATGACTCTACAGCCTGAGGTACTCCTTCCCCTGAGAAAGTGGGAGGATGCTGCTGCTGGAAGACCTGCATCAAATCATCCATTGACGGGGTAGGAGGCAGCACTCCCTAAACAGTCTGCCTCATCCTCATAAATCCTTCCTTGAACTGTGCATCAGTGCTAGTGTTAGGTACAAAAGCTGGTGCTAAGGCTATCACAATTGGAGGATCTGTAGGAAGTCCCTGATCTTCCATGTTCGGTGCTTGATCATCGCCTGGAAATTGGGATACAACCGGTGGATGTCTCGGTGGCATTACTCTGTAAGGTCAAACACACACCTTATAACAACATTATCAAGGACTAGAAACTAGAGGAATAAGAAGGTAATAGGCAGAAGAAAAAAGTAAAGTTTTACAAAACATGACTACACGACATGTATAATTCCAACACGGCATGTTCCCTTAAGTCATTTACCTGGGCATGTAATTTTTCCTAAACTGTTTGTGTAACATCCCAAATACATAGTGTTTTCTCCAAAAACACGACGTTTGCTTGAATCCTCTTCCCCTGACGAGGTCCTTCTACATGGTTAAGCCACACTACTCTCCAAAGACAAGACTACACAGCGTGTTCAAGGTAGACACAGCATGTACTGGAAAAGCTTCACCTGGCCCGTGTTGTTTGTGACATGACCAGACACACAGCTCAAACTACAAGGCTTGTTATAGATAGACACGACATGTTCGTGAAAGGATAACATTGACCCGTATTGTTTGTGACACGACTGAGTACCTGGGTCTGAATACAGAATGTTTTTAGACGGCACACGGTGTGTATTATGCAAGACATGACCATCCTATGTTTTTAGTGACGCGGGTGGGCATGGGGTCGACACAAAACGGCGTGTATGGATGGTACACTGCGTGTTCTCACCAGACTTTCCTCATCCCATGTATTTACCCTCATGGACTATGAAACGTTTAGAGACTACACAGTGTGTACATAAATTACACGGCGTGTTCTTATAAAAAATAGTTTCTTCCCGAACAGAAAAACACATGGCGTGTACTTAACATTACATGGAATGTATTGTTGGTTTTTTAGAACAGTAAGCCTCAGAAACTACTCTCGAACCTAGAAAAACCCTGAAATGAACTAAGAAAGTGACCAATTCTAATCTATGAGGGCCCATACTCCTGACGAATCATATTTTGGCATCTTGTACACATAATAACATGGAAAACAAGGCAATGTTCCACCAAATTCTTGTCCATGAGGTCCCATAACACATCAAGAACCAATATTTGGCATTCATTCAAGAAAATCTCTACACAAATCAATACCCTATCAAACAACATGAATTTTTATCAAGGAAAAAATCATAACAGCATGCATATTTTACACATCATATATCATAACAACATGCAATCACTAATGCATCCTATATGGCATGGAAAAATTGCATGACATGTGATTTCTAGCAAGTGTATATATGATACAAGAGATGGAATACCCTCATATATTCAGGTTGTAACAGATATAGAATTATAATAACATCAACATTAATAACACAAAACATGTGACTCACCCATTTGTGAAAATCAGATCAACCATAAACATGCAATACAAGAAGAAATCATCATAAATGAGGTAGATTGGCTTTTTCCTGTACATGGGTTTGCCACATTCAGGCACAACGTATTACCAAGTACCTATTCTGTTCTATCAATGACTATAGCCTCCAAACAGTAAGTCAAGAGAAAAGAATCCTCCAATACCACTTTGTAACATCCTAGTTCTAGAATCCACCCAGAGGTGCCCCATACCTGGTTGGTCACATGGCCTCAATTGCATTTTCCCGAATGCCAGAGGTTGCTGACTAGTAGTGAGTGCCTTGGGTGTGATAGTGGGAAAACTAAACCCTCATTGGAAGAGTACACAATGGAATTACACAAATATAAACAAGAGAGGAAGCTGTAATAATATCATAAAAAATAAACAGCAAAATAATAATAGAACAAACTGAAACACATATATAAAGGGATGTATAATACATATGTCTAGGAAAGAAATGAACTAGTCACAATGTTGGAATACAATATTACTAAACCAAAGTGAAAAAGAAAGTAGGTAAATTCCTCAGCATCGCCAGCCCTAGCTTGGTTTAATTCTCTTCAGCTCCACAGTAAGTCATGTGCCTCAAGTAGAAGGGCACATTCTATTATCTATACCAGCAACAATATAATCTGTTTGGGCCCAAAAGCATGGCCCAAATAGGGTCTGAGACTATATCTCATTAGGAAACCACCACGAGATCTGTTCATAACAGTCAGTAAATATATGGAAGGTAAAAATACATGAAACAATAAATAGAAAGGTACTCAATAATAAACAATCCTCAGTCTCAATATCAATAAAAAACTAAACAAGCAGATAAACACAACAGGTAACCCTCTAGGGAGCACACTCAATCTAACACCTCTGGTCCTACTTAAAAAGGTCCAAGAAACCTTTTGGGAATCACACAAAGTCCAACCCCCCTGATTCAGCAAACGTATAGACTCTCTGAGGAAGCACTCACCGTCAATTCCCCTATAGTCTTGTATCGGTACTAAAGGATCTATAGGGAATCACATAAATCACATTCCCTCTATAGCCTGTGTCAAGAAACTAAAGACTCTATGAGGAAGCAATCAATATCAATTCCCCCTATGGTCTTGCATCGTAAATTATAAAGACACACTAGAGAAGACCTCAATGTCCATTCTCTATATGGTCTACACACCGGGTTCTCTCGGCCCTGTGTAATTCAAGAAAGTGTAGCAGTGCATAACAGAAAAGGTAAACTTCATGAAATACTTGGATAGCACTCTACATCATATCAACATAAAAGAACAATAGTCACACAATACTATAAATCTAGGCATGGGATGTTAACATCAACCAAACATGCGAAAATGCATGGTAAACAAATCCAAAGCACAAAAACTCACCCTATTCACAATCAAATATCCTCTAATCAAACATACAAGAATTGAAGATGTACAATAGGGCTAAAATGGTAAATGAGCAATACCCCGTTCATTGGTATTGGGCAAATTTTCACATAAAACTCAATGTATTTCAACAGAAAGTCACAAACCACCTACCTCGAGGTTGGGAGATCAAGATACTTGAACCATGAGGCTTGAGTCACATTAGAACGTCATGGATCTACAAAAACATTTATAAATTTATACCCAGTATAACTTACGAAAGAGGAGAAATCAAGGGATGGAGCTTTAGGAGAAGAGAGAACTCAGTGATGCGATTCCAACACAACCGTCAGTGTTTGATTTGTAGGAAAGACACTCGATCAAGGGCTCATAAAATATATGTGGCTTCTCGATGCTCTCGGAAGTATTGGGTTGAGAAGGAGACGGTTTTGTCCATCAAACATGACCCAGTTGTATTTAATGAAAAAAATACATGGCGTGTACTTTTTAAGTACACGGTGTGTACTCACTATTTCTGTACTCCGCTTTAGGCCACCTCTAGGACATCACACATGGTTGTGTGAAAGTCCACTACATGGCCAACACACGGTAACTTGTGTTAACCAATTACACAACGTATACTCATAAATTACACGGTGTGTACTTCAAAAAATTTCAGTAACTCCTATTTTCTCAAAAACTTCAAGAAAAAAACATACCTGAAAAGAAGATCTGGGGTCTTATAACCCACCTGAATTTTATAGTTTTGGTAAAATATTTGATATGTTGTAGAAATTATATATTTTGTGATTTTTTTAATATCTACATGGATCGTAAGAAACTCTACTATATATTCTCATAGATGGATATGAATTTGAGGTAGAATCATTGTGTAGGGAAACAGAAGATCATAAACATTGAGATGTAGTATACAATAATTAAATGCTACGTTTTTTTAGATGCACTATTCTAGAAGGTGAGGGTAGATTAGGGTCTTTGTGAATGGACATCATAGGAATAATGGAACCTAATGAACATATTATTCAACTGGAGGATATATTTTTTAAGGACCAAGAATTAATGAGGTGTGCCCCATTACTGATCACATCTACATTAGTAGATTTGGGGGAATTTAATCAAGATTCTTACATAGAGTGTGATGTGACATAGGAACAGATGACAGGTGGTGACCTGATACATAGGTGGATATTTTATGGATATCATGTGATCATAGTATGTGCAATAGTTGTAGTACCAACTTTCATCATGGAATTGATTATGATATATTTACATTCCTCAAAATGGGTGTTTCATCATGGAGTGACCAAATAAACCATGAGTTTATGAAGTATTTTTGTTAGATACTAATAAAGGGGTGAATTTTTTTATTCATTTCCAAATTCCATACATGTCATAGGATAAAAATGAGCACTATAATCCATGGGGTTTTTCCTAGAAACTTAATATTACCATGTGGGTGAGGGAGGACATCACAATGGACATTTTGATGAGGGTTCCATAGACATTGAAGAGTTTTGATGTTTTTATTGAGTTATTGGATCATTTACTAATTGTTTTCCTTTTTTTGATGATTCTAGAGACCTCTTCCATGGATTACATGAGAACATTATATTCCTATGGGATTTTTTACTTACATGGTTTACAATTGAGCATCATATTATAAAAACACATTTATTTTACATTATGTATTAGGGTGGGTTCATAGAAGGCCTTAAGGGCATAAATGAGATTGATCCCTACATAACATACCATAACATATGGACAATCAAAGTGAATGATTTAATTATGAGAGGATATACTAAAGTAATGAAATTTAGAATTTGGTAGAACTTGGTGTGACAACCTAGAATTGTTTTAGTACCCACACAAAAACATTTTATAATCATCAATTTGGATAGCACCTTATGAAGGGTTTTTATGGTATTCCATTTCTTTCACCTCTTTGGTGACATGAGTCCAGTGAGGTAGTTGTTGTGGGGCATAGTATGGTATAGGAGAAGATTGAGAGAGTACATATGATTTTGAAGTAGATGATCATAGCTACTAGTAGGATTTTATATAATTCCAAATATACTAAGATACCACTAATGAAAATGAAAAAAATGGATGATGTCACAAAAATATTTTTCACCCTTCAAGATCACTAAGCGTGTCAGAATAATTGTGTACCATCTGGACTTTCCTTCTTAATTTCAATATATACATGATTTGTTGCATGCGTTTGATCTCTAATGGTACATTTTGGATTATATGCATCTTATCGACTATGAATATGGTGAGTTATAACCTTTCAATTTTTGTGAAGAACCTGGTGTGGATCATCGTCCAGATCGATAAGGTGTTTCAGAAAAATTTGGTGCCACATTTTTAGATTTTGTGGAGTTAGAGAAGGATATATGAGGATACAACAGAGTGGGAATCTAAGGTTTGATCTCAATGACCTGAACTATTATAACATTATTGTATGAAAATATTCTCAAGTATTATAAATCATTAATGGGGGAGAATTAATAATGACCTCAATTTTTTCACGTATTGCATTACAAGATTATATAGATTTTTTTTATATCCACGCTCTTGGAAGAAATTAGAATCTATGGCTAGGTGTGGCTGACATTAATATTAGAAAATTATTAAAAATAATAATAGCACACAAATTTAATTTTCGTAAAAAAATAGAATAGCACTTAAATGGAGGCTTCAATCAGAAACATGAGGCTTCTTTTCAGTCCAAGGAATTGGTTTTACCCATGGAACAACATAACCATGGAGTGCCATTAAAGCTTGAGTAGGTCTCATTCAGGGATGAATTTTTGAAATAAAATAATTAAATGAATTTATTTTATTTTATAAATATTCTAGGACCGGAAATTCAATACAAATACATGGATATGCATAAATTTCTAGGGTTATCCACATATCCTAAAAATATATAGGATCCATTAGATTCTTTT
Source organism: Viscum album (assembly GCA_963277665.1). NCBI lineage: Eukaryota > Viridiplantae > Streptophyta > Magnoliopsida > Santalales > Viscaceae > Viscum > Viscum album. The sequence continues at coordinate 757,116,328 of OY728161.1, forward strand.
CCTAGGAGGACTGTTGGAAGACAACATCATAAAGCGTCCAAATCAAGGATCATGGGCCAATAGAGATCAAGGAACTCACTAATGATGGAAATTAAAGACATTCATTTATTAGTGATTCATATAAACTATAGGTATGATTTTTATTTATATAATTTTGTCCTATTATTTTAACCTGATTGAATATGGGTAAATTCCACAAAAAATAATTGATTTTTTGCATCAAGGATAGATTTTTGTGTGTTGGATTTATTTTATTAATTTTTTTTCTCCCATTCATATGTATATTTCCTAGACAGTGGATTGATGATGAAAATAACAAAGGCTATGATTTGTTCCTCATATTTTATGGTTGATATATTTCTCCCCCATATCATTGCATGATCATCTCAAACAATATCTTTATCTTTTGGTTTGATGAATAAATTATATATCGTTTTTGTGCAACCATTTTTCAGTGTGACTTATCAATACCAGAAATGTTGTTACTAGATCAAGGGTGTGATTGAGGTGTAAAAATGAATAAGGATGATCTGTGATAGATCTGAAGGATCTAAATAATTTTTTCTTCCTGTTTTTGATTTTGTGTCTACAAAAAAAACATGTGGGAATTCCCTAAGCATATTTGAATCTAGGATCCTAGTGATCAAAAATGGGATAGGTCAATTAAAACTTGAACGATGATTCCATACCAAGAATCATGACAATGGATGTGGTGATGGTATTGTGTATAAGATCCATAATTTTCTGAAAATTACACATTTCATGGAGTTTAATCATGTGATACATGTTGTGTAGTACGCTTCATGTTGCACAAGGGTTTTCACAAAAATTAAAATTATCACACATAATGTTACATTTGTCACAACCCATGTGGCCCTTTCATAGTGGATTGATATGTATTTCAAAGGAATCAAGGGAAAGGGGAGGATTGAATACACTATCCGAGAAAGAGTACACTGGAAGAGCCACAAACTTAAACACATCCAGGTGTACATAGTAACAACCATGTATACATGAGTTAGTAAATTGAAATTTATATCATTATATAGGAATAGACACACAACATATGAATTGTGTTGGAAAACCTTTTCGTGCTATTTATACATACATAAACACAATGTCTTCTATGGTTTAAATATTGTATAAGTCATCACTGCACGGTCAGACTACGGATTGGCTAGACATTCTTTATACCCCCAATACATATCATGTACCCTCTATTAGGTTTTTGGATCCCATCATTTCTTCAGTATTGGGCCATTATTGGTTATCAGTTTCCCTTGGTCCATACCATTGATGGTACAATTTAAAATTATTCCAATATAACAGGATATTTAAACCCTCTAGACGACGAGTCTTAGAAAGAGTTTGGGGTGTCCCTTTGTGAGATCATAATATGTTCCTCTATCATTTATTCTTATATACTAGGTGGGCACTATAGAATCAGCATGACCTCCATATTTCAAGTGATGATTTTCCATCTAAGAGACTATTACTTTATTGTTTAAGGTATAATAGTTATATGATCCACTATATAGTGGGTAGATCCTGATTGGGGTATTGGTGTCCCCTAGTAGTGTTGGGTATGATCCCTTATCTAAGTATCATGGTCCTCAGAGACCAGTGCATTTCCAAGGTCATGGTCACTGGTCATAAATTCATGGATGATTTTCTATTAATATTACATGGATCATTGAGTGGGTTCTCCTATAAGAAGAATTTCCATGATGCTTTAAGAAGAATCATATGACTAGTAGTTGGTTATGACTACCTAGAGGTATGGTTTCTATCCCCTGTATATCTTTTTTTTGTTTAAGAAATTATCAATATATTATTTTTTAAGAGATTAATATTCATGGTTCTTTTTTATTTTTTGTTTTTGGGGAATCCTATTGGAAAATTTTATACTCACTATTTCATGGTTATTGCCCGAACATGCCATGTCTTATGTAGTTGGCCAACATATTTATGGATTCCATACGGGACAAGAACCATGTAGTTAATATTGATCAACATATACCATGTAATGTTTTAGTGGCTTTATTGATATTATTCCACCTCTTCATTTTTAGGATAGACATGTTTTTTGTTTCTTTTGGTGGGATTGTATATGGACTGTGCTTCTGGAACCTTTTTTTCATACACTAATTGTGGGATTATATATGTATCCATGTATTTGATTCAATTTTTTTTCATTTTAACATTATATAGGATTGGAGATGATTGCATACTATATGTATATTGATATAATTCCTCCCAATTGTGTGATATTCTTACTCGATGCAAGTCTCTAGCCCATGGCTTTATGAATCGTGCTTGGGGGAGCCACGGTTCATGCCTCATTGTGCTGGTTCGTGAGAAATTGTTATCAAAGTATCCAGTTCTACATTAGGACCATAGTCTATGATATTTTCTTGGGTATTATAGAAATAATTTTGAGTGCATCAAACCTGGATTTCTAGCTATATACATCAATGGTTGTTTGGTGATCGACGTATCTGTATACCATGACTCTGATCACTTACCATTAAACATGGTATATATAGACATTGGTTTTATTTAAAATATCGGTACATGAATCTGATGGGAATGTGTAGTTGTTTCCATGACATTATTAATTCAGGTACCTATATATAAACTTTGACCATGTTACATAATTCTTATTTCAAGCTGCCTTTGTGAAAAGAGGTATCCAGGATTGCATTGTGTGGTCATATGTATCATCCGTTGAGTGAGGAGGAATCTATATAGGGTCATGTACCAGAGATAGTACCTCGGGGTGGTTCTCTAGTTATAAAATCATTTTTTGAGTATTAGTTACCACTAATAGAGCTACTTGAGGATGTATGTAGACTGAGTTAACTTCATGTGTTCCATAGGTGGTGACCTCCTAGGTTTTGGGGTGATCCAAATCCCCATATAGATGAGTATTGTCTAGTGGTAGTCACTCAAGCATCCCACTATTTTGGGATGCTTTGAAATTATATGGTATTCCTCATGGTGATTCTACATCATGGAACAAATAGGTGATGATATATTCTTGTGAATTAGTCACATGATGAGATATCTCTCTAATGGTGATACTTCGACAGCCTCTTTATGGAGGATTTTTTCAACCCATTTTTCAATTACTGTGCATCCAATGAATTTTTCCTAGGTTTTTGGAAAGCATGAAATTTTTGTAAAATTTGGAATGGATTACTGATATTTTGAGGTACTTGATAAATATTTTATGGGATCTATTCCCCAGGGAAAAAAAATCTATCAAATATTTTGCTGAGATATCCAGGCTGTAGGGCTATATCATTTTAGTCCTACTAATGTCGGTCTTCTAGAGATGTTATTAGTGGTAGAGAGCCTCCTATATTTTTAGGCACTGATGGTTGGTTCTAGTAGTGGAAATATATTTGATTAACATCTGTAGTAGTAAGTTGATAGTATTCATAGTAATTTGAGCTTGTAAGATGCTTCCAGAGATGATCCCAACAAAAAAGATCTATGGTGAAGGGGTCTCAAGATGGTATGAATCATCCAAGGGAGCAGTGGTGGTTCTTTTTTGATGGTTAAAGAAGTCTTTTATGATATTTTCTGAACCATCATATTGTTTATTGGGAGATATTCATGGGTCCACTGATGCAGATACAATGGAATGAGTAGGGGGTTCCCCTAGGGAGAAAACATTGTAGATGGTTTGGCTAACTAGTATTATGTGGTATAAGGTTTAACCAGTTTCCACCACCATCACTATGTTTTCCACACCATGATCCCAGAGGTAGTTAGTAGAGATGATGATATATACAAGATATGGATACCTATAACACCAATGAACCATGGAAGTTATGATTTATGATATGAGTCTTTTTTACTATATAAACAGTAATGATAGAAAAATGTTTGATCCATTATTTTCTTTCTGGTTCTCTAGTTTGGGTCTTAGATATTTTGGCTGAGCCTTTGTTTTGACCCTTGTTTGTGGAGAGCCTGACATAAGGTGACTCAGAAATTGCAGACATATTCTCAATGTGAAATCTCATAGTTAATGGAAGGTTCATTCTATGGGATCTCATCATATCTATGTGAGGTCTAATGACATTATATTTGGAATGGGTTTTCTATTTATATTTCATCCACAGTTAGATTATTTTAAGGAAAGGATGTGATGTGACTACAGTGATGGGATGAGTACTTCTTTTCTGTGATGAAAGAAAACCACAGAATAGAAGTATATTCTTAGTCATTGTAGAGTCCATGTAATTACTCAATGGTTGGATATCCTGACTCTTAGAGTAGTGGATGTTATATGATATCAATTTCTTGTGGTGGTTTCAAAATATGAGGTCATTATTCCTTTGGGAATTTGAGGATTATGTCATTTCAAAGATCTAGATATACAAATTGACATACTCCCCAGGATTTTCCCAATAACATCACTAGTATATCAGATGGCTCCCATGGAGCATTGTGTGCTATGGGTAAATTTAATGGACTCATAGGAAAAAATCATTTTTGATACCTAGTGTTTCCCTTGGGAATCCCCATTATTTTTCACCAAGACGGAGGACATGTGCTTGAGGTTACATGTTGATTATCATAACATGAACCAGGTAACCATGAAGAATATATATCCACCAATATAGATCAATATCCTCTTGGATTATTTTAGTGGGGTGGGATGGTTATCAAAGATTCACCTCAGATCATGTTATAACCAACTACAAGTATGGGATGATGATATACCAAAGATGAAATGCAGATGTGTCTAGGGTCTCTATGATTAAATAGTAAGGACTTTTTTCATTATGAAATATTCAATAGTTTTCATTTGACTCATGAATTGGGTTTATCAACCTTTCATATATCTGTTTTTGGTGGCATTCATCAAGGAAATCCTATTATACTTGGTCTATGAGGAGAAGAATGCGAGACACTTGAGAATGGTCCTGGACATTCTATGAGAGAAAAATCATTACTAGAATCTCTATGTGTGTTAGTATTATATTTGAGAGGTTCACTATAGGGGGCACATCATCTCAGAGGCAGTAGTGGTAGTGGACTCAGTGATGGTTGAGGTTGTGCTTTATTAGGATCCACCTAAGAATATTACCAAGTTGTTGTCCATCCATGGGGTTGTAGGGGATTATTAGTTCTTTTAACCTAATTTTATAGAGTGGAATAACCCTTTACATGTTTGACATGAAAGGAGAATCCAATCACATGGATTGAATGATTCCAGTATTTCTTTTGGGAGTTGAAGTAGAGGATGACGAGCAACCCTATCGAGAGATTTCTAGATGAGGGTGTAGAGTATGTAGTTTTTTGTGATGGCTTAGGGACAAGACATGGTTTTTTCCTAATGAAAATATATGTAGTGATTTACTATGTTTCTAGAAAGTTGGGAATTTATGATTAGAACTATGAAAACTAGGTTAATGATTTTTAAAAAGTAGTGTTCACCTAAATATTTTATGATTCTATCTGATGGGTGAGTGGATTATTATTTACGTGAAATACAACAATATCTTGTTTAACTTCTATTATATGCATCCTTAATTTATATTAATGAGATATCTAGAGTTCCACTAAAAATATTATGTTGTGATTTTTAATACATATAGGATGGAGAATATGGTGGAAGGAAACCTCATCAAGCGATATTATTCATAGTTTTCAATCGAGGCATCGTTGTAGTTATGCACTATGGAGTTGTCCTTGGTGGATTGTTTTAAAGAATATTACCTCCAATCGATATTGGTAACCCCTTTTGTTTTATATCAATTAAGGATCCACAACAAGAGGATACTGACTATTTAATGAACTGGGAAAGCAACGGAAGCCCCAAAATATGGGACGTTACAATTATTCACTAACGTTCGATATGACCATGTGGAAATCAGAAAATAGCTTCCAAGTTTATGTTGAGTATCACACAGGATGAGATTTAAGCACACTATAAAACTGTAAAATACCTTGTTTGGATCCGAATCCGCATACATATTTTGCACATTGTTGCGGATATCTACTTTCAAAATCTATAGAATAATTCCTCTATATTGTCCACACATTATTGAGAAATCCGCTAAACTGACGATCATCGAATTCTAGGTGCTAGCAATGGGATCAGACGATGCCTTCGACGCTCTGACGATCACCACATCACTACACATACGATGCCTGAGATAGTGCTTGGTATGAGCTCATTAGATTCATATATTCTCTCTCTAGATCATTAGTGAGATGAGAGGTGAGTGAAATACCATGAATAGGCTTTGGTTAAGGACCATCCTCCTCTATTTATAGTGTATAATTAAATTACCCAAAAATTCCATCTCAGGCCCTAAATAAATAACACAGTATATAAATAATATTTTTAATACATGACTGAGTCATATATATTATTAATTATTTTTACCACTTTAATATAATATACTAAATGTATTAAATGATAATACATGAGCCATTTACTCAACTCATCATTCATATAAATGTTAATTGATCCTTGAATATATTAATATTTATTCTAATATTATTTTCATGTTTTTATTAAATCTTGTAAATACATGTAATAAATAAATTTGATGTCCACTATTCTTAACTTGAATAATATGAATGTATTTATTATGTTGGGGATCGTTTAACCTTGGAAACATCCCAAAACCCAGTGGAGTGGCGCACTATGTCCAATACTCATATACAATTGAATAGGTTAGAATCTCGAATACACTATTGTCTGTGAACCTCTAGGACCTTATCTCAATAATATTGAATAGTATTCATGGACCATGAGCCAGATCAAGCAACCCATCATGTCCCCTAAAGAGATATGGAATATCACAATAATATCAACCAACCTAATAAAACATATTTTCTAATATATTCTCTTTGTATTTAATATCTCATAAAGCAGGACACACATTTGTGTAATCATCCATTTCTTGCTTTATTTTTTGTTGATAAAACTAGAAGGATTTACTCTCTCCTTCCACGACCAAGGTATTATAAAGTTACTTCCATCCTTATCTACAAGGCTTAAGATATATTATTTCTATAATCCAGATGTGAAAAATCCATTATTGACCATTCAACCAATATCATGATATCAATGATGAACCAACATAAACAACTTCACCATGATTTCAACATCATGGTTTTCGTCTTTCATCAAACTACACAATAAAATGGCATAAACTGGAAATTATCTAATGTTATTAGACCATTGCATGTGATCGTAGATCGGAACATCCAATGACCCTTAAAACATGTGTTGTTCCTATTGGCGGGTCTGTCCTCATGATCTCACTACTAGATATCACCAAGTGCGAACTTCATGAGAAGATTTCTCAATTATTATGATCCTGTAATACCTTATAATAAAACATCTTCTATTTCTAGTTAGTAAAATGAATCTAGATCATAAAACCTTACTATAGACATGATATGGTAATCAAAAGTGCTGAATAGTTGGGTATAGGGAACCCAATATTTCAACAACTATAAGACCATATGTCCTCATATATCAAATGGTCATGCTTATGATGAATTTTATAATGGAAGGGAGAATGGTTTTATTTTTAGAGTATGTATAATGGTTCAAGATCCATCGATATAGGATTTTCTAAGGGAGTCGCATACATCAGCCTTAGCGGTTCATCTAGGTGTTTTGATGATGTACCAGGACAATTGACAGTAGTTCTGGTGGCCAATGATGATTATATGTGTTGAATTTTTGGTATCTCGATGCCTCACTAATTAGTAACTAAATGAAGAGGACCATGTTTTAGGGGGTTTAGATCAAACTATTGAGATTACAATGTTGATGATGGATGAGATATTCAAGGACTTAATGATGGGGATACCACGTATGTCCAGAGGACATGATGCCATTACGGTGATCATAGACCGACTCATCATGTTGAAAACTTCCTAGACATCCGATAGTAAAATTAAATAGAGGTATTAGGATTATTTTATGGAAAATAGTTGTCATAATCTATGGAGTTACCTCAATGATCTTTTTATTCCATGATTCTCGTTTCATATAATGATTATATAGAGGATTACATGATTCTTGTGAGACTCATTTTTGTTTGAGCATAGTGTTTCACCCTTAGACTGATGGTGAGACTGAGCGGACCATTATAATCTTTCAGTACATTTATTAGGCTCTCATATTCGATTTAGTCTATATTTGGGATGATCACCTACCCATGTAAGAGCTTATTTATAAGAAAATATATCATTCCACCATCGGTATGCCACCATTCGAGGCCTTAATTGGGTGACCCTATATGTCACCAGTTTATTGGTTTGATCTTGATTATTCATCACTCGTGGGACCAGATATGGTGTGATATATGACATAGAAGGAGTATATAATCCAATAAAGGATTAAAATGAAAAAAAAATCCCATGAACTATGTGGACCAATGATGGAGACTTCTAGAGTTAGATGAGGGAGACCATGTGTTTCTAAGGGTATCTCCATGACATTACTTATGGATAATTTTCCATGAAAACATGATATATATGAGATTTATTGTCACCTTCCATATAAATTGTAGAGTTATAACGGTGGCATACCACTTATCTCATCCTCTATATTTATTATGGGTACATGATCCCTTTCACCTGTTGCTGCTAAGATGGTACGTGCTTGAAATGTATCATGTTATTTACTGGGGTGAGATAGATATCATGGATGTAGATACCATTGCTGAGTATATGGCATGATTTATGGTTAGTAGGAAATGATCCTTTATAGGACATCGATTATCCTAGTGTGTGTCTGGTAGAAATACTGTAATCATCAAGTGCGTACCTAGTAGTGTAAGACCCCATTATAGGCATAGTACCCTCATCTTTTTTATTAGTCTCTTTGATTTTTAGTACAAAAAGACCTCAGTTGGAGTGGCTTTTTGAAATATGATATTTTCATGAATTATTCTATAATATTATAGGGAAAATTTTAGAGTCATATGTTGATACGGAGTGAGAATATGAGGTCAATGAGCACATAATTATTTTTTGAATAATATTTTAAATAGTCTCACACACACATAATTTCCGAAAAAAGTGAAAGAAATCATAAATAGAAGCCCATATAAAAAATATAAGGCTTTTAATGAGTCTGTAGTTTGTGTTTTACCCTAGGGTTGACATAACATTGGAGCGTGTTAGATTCTTGGGTTGGCCTTGGTCAAGGGTGAATTTTTAAAATAAACTAATTAAATGAATTTAATTAATTTAATTCACTTAAAATGACATAAATTATGATATATATATATATATATGGATATTTATAAATCCGAAGATTTATCCACATAATTATGATATTGATAGGATCCATTGTGGAGGATCTGTTTTAGGATCCTTGGTAGATGAAAACAAATCAGATCAAGGATTGTGCACCACAAAAGGTCAAGGATCTCACCAATGAGTGAAATGTGGAGCCGTTATTCATCCCGGGTCAATCCAAAATCAGGCTATCATTATTGATTTATTTAATTAAATCTGGTTGTGTTACCCTGATCAAACATGGGTCAGTTATATAAACAAGATTTTATTGATGCTTCAAGGGAAATTTTTTTTGAGGTTTATTTATGTATGTAGTACCACGGGACACCCTAAGAGGGGAGGGTGGAATCACCATATCAACTATTTCTTTTAAAAAAAGTATTTTGTTCCCAAATTTGTAAAAACTCATGAAAACGATAAGACTAATATGAGTATAATGAAAAAAAATCACATGCATAAAGAGAACACATAAATTTTAAATTGCTCACCACTATGATCTATATCTAAAGAGCATACATCGAGGGTGTGTTGAACCTACCAAAATACACAAATCATGACTTTTTTGTGGATTACAAGGTTCAGTCACAGTCACTTTGGGCCTAACACAATGACTTTACAATGGTTCAGGGAAATATCACTACATCCCTCAGATTACTTCTCTTGACTCCCTATTGCACATTACCTTGATATAAGTCAAAATCAGTTTATCTACTTGAAGGTCGCTTCAATAGATTTTTATTGAAATATTTTTCTCTGTTTAGAATGAGAAAATTCTTCCATCGAAGTCCAAAATTGATACACATGAAAGAAATAAACCACTAAACTAAATATTCAAATGCCTGTGAGAATCTTTACAATATTCTAGCATGAAATACCTAAACTTGTTCCCATTATTTGGGATTTTGCGCGCATGTTTACTTTTGAGTAGCCCCTACTTTTCAAACAACCCTTATCTTTTGTGCAACAACACTAAAGGGTTCACTTGGTCTCTTCAGACTAAACTAACACCTTGCACACAATATTATCTAGGTTTTTTATTATAAATTCATTATTATATACTTTTTATGGGATGAATATTCTTGATTATTTGAGATTGGGGTTTTCGGGGTGTCCTACTATAGAATTTTACACTCACCCCTATACGAAAATTTCCCACAGTTTTCTGGATTTTTTTTATAATGGACCATTTGATGGAGTCATATAGGGAGTAGGAGTAGAAATAGATTAAACTTTCAGATAGACTTTGGAGTTTTTTAGTAGAGGAATTAATAGAATTTCTCTTCAACATTACATGTTATTGTGGTTTTTATTTAATTTGGGTGGGATTGTATTTGGCCTTTACTTATAATACCTTGTTTTTGTACTCTAGTTGTGGTATTTTAAATGTATTCATTCTTTGGATTCTGTTGTATTACATTTCATGATTTAATTTTAATGGAGATGTGTTCATGTTCATAGGTATGATAGGATAATTTCTTCTATTGTTGTGATAATCTTACTCGGTGTTGGTCACTAGCCCCTAAACTACTAGAGGCAGGCTTGGGGTAGCCGTTGTTTGGGCCCCATTGGGCTGTGTTGTGATAATTAAAACATTCTCAGTGTTTTAAATGTTCATAAAAACCCCATATAGTTATAATTTACAATTATTTAAGTGAATATTAATAGTTTTTCAATTTTCATTTACCCTTACCAAGAGTATAGTGTCAATGTAATGTTATATTCCATCTATTTGTACGCAAACAGGTTTTTGGATGTTATGTGAAGTAAAATATAGATTTTAAAGGGTTATTTAAGTGTATACCCATGTTGTGTAAGTGTTTTTCCAATATCCCACTTCTAAAATAAAGGTAACACCACATTTTATGAGGGTATATAGTTTTCTTCAAAGGTTATGTAAAGGTTGTGTTTCGTGTACATAAAAAAATATTGAGTCTTCTATGGATGAGTAAAGGAGGAACAGATTTACAAAAGGGTAACTCAATTTTTCTATAAGTTATCATAAGTGTAACCTATTACCCTCATGAGATATATTTATCTTCCTAAGGGTAAATAAATTATACCCTAATGTGTTTTTTAGCATAAATGGGAATTTTAACTATGTTTTTCATTTTCCTCTTCCCAACTAAAACATGTAAGATGCCTTAGTGACTTTAAAAGACATAATTTTTGGGAATTTAATTCATAAAAATCATTAATTTTTATAAATCCTTTTTAAACAAATTTAAAATCGATACATTTATTATTCGCATCAAAAGAAAGAAAAATGTAGATTTCAATTTTGTATTTTCAAAGATGCCTATCAGAACATATTTTTCATTTTATTAAACCATAAAATATTCATCCTAGGTTTATTGGCATCATATTTAGTCCATGAAATCCAAAAATCATTTTCATATGATCTATTATTTTTTCATTGATCACTTCATATTCTTCATCAAATATTCTATCATCGCATAACCCCCTTTCTATCTCTTGAGTAAATTGATTTTTTAATGTTTATTTATAGATTGAAACCTATATTTTCTTTTATTTTTTAAATAAGTTTTCCTATGATTTTTGAATAAATAATAAAAACCCCAGAGGTACTAAATACATTGAATCTTGCGAAAATGAAAAAAAATTATCACATATATCTTGGGATTTTTCTAGAGATATTTGGTTTTATCACTTCTGGAGTGTTTATTTATTTTTTAGAAAAAAACATATTTAGAATAGTTTCTAAGAATCATTAGTGAGGGGATTAAACTGATTAATTGACATAATTGATTATGATCATTCTTCCTTGGAAAATCATTGGATTCAATATCTATTATCATGAGGTAGAAATTTCCTTACAAATTGGGGCTACTATGTGATATTGTTTCCATGATGTGATTATTATTTTAATATTTTATTTCACCATTCATGATTATGATTTCATGTCTGTTTGGGTGTTTTCAAAGCCTATAGAGCTATATATGATGATTTATTCTATGAGAATTTTAATGTAGCTTGATATACTCTGCATGATGTTGACCCCATGATATTGTTTGTTTCTAGGAATTATCATGATGAAATGATATTTCCTACCTTGTATTCTCAACCCAATTATGTATTATTACCATTCCTTTGAGGCATTACATTAGTACTCAAAAAAGTGGAACTCTACGATAAGGTTATACCATAGAGTGGGAGAGAAAATATCTTGTGATGATGTGGATGATGGAACTGAGATTAGGGTAGGGGAATGATGGCCATGATGGAATACCCTTAAGAGTAGTAGTAGGGTTTTGACCGCCTTGTGGCATCATAAAATGAATAAACATAATACAATGGCCTTGAGACCTGAATGGTGACCAAGAGGGGGTTTGACGTTCTTGATACCTGGACCACGATAGAGCTAAAATATGTTGGGCTTCTGGCTTGATACTAATTTATGCCTTGATACAAACGAAAGATATTTTTACTAGCCTAGTATATTAATCTTGATCACTCCCAACACGACATGATTTCTAGACTCATGGATTACTCTTGATCAATCCTTACATATCATGTTTATTAACCATGTTGATTTTTCTTGATCACTTCTAACATCCATTCATTTTTTCTTCTTGAATTGTAACACCCCAACCCTAGTTACCCAGAGTCATTGCATTATTATATAACATTTTCATAGTCACAAGGAAATCATGTCTTGAAAAACCAATCAGTTTAGTATTATTGGAAACAAGATTTATACATAAGTTCAACTTTACATCTTGAAAAGAAATACACACGAATATATTTTATTTGAAACATCCAATCCTCCTATATCCTGCCTACAGGTCACTCATAACTAACTTCTTCATATCCTGGGAAAATGGAACATAAAAAGGGGTGAGCTCAAATGCTCAGTAATGGTAATAAATACAGTGGAAAATGACATAAATATTAAGCCTGGTGAATAATTGAAACCACATGCCTTTACCAATATGAACATTAATACTTTTATGGGAGGAATATGATCTGAGTAAATAATGACATAATAAAACATAATCATGGGTATTCTATTAGTTCAATGACCATATGAACCATCAATATTATTTTCATAATGAGGGAATGTATAATGCTGGACATTCTGAAACATTTTTTGAAGGCCTCGTCCAAGACGTCTAAAAATGATTAAGGCCTCGGCCAAAACCATATATCAAATTGGGAATGGCCTTGGACAATTCCACGTCTTGTTGTCTAATGAGACCTACCGATGCATCGAGGAGAAATAGTGGGCTCCACCTATCACTTACTAAGTCCAATACATTCCTCATATGAAAAGGTTAAAACATATCATAAACATTCGTATTAAAACATTCATACGAAATGTCAATACATTAACCATAAACCTTGAATGGTATAAAAATAGCACATACATAGTTAAAAATATCACAAAACCTTCAATACAATATGGATTTTTTGTATCATAATAAATCAACTTCATGTAAACCTAAAATCCATAAAAGGATGTTGACATAGATGAAATCAAAACCCTTTTTAGAGAAATATCTCTTTCTATTTTGAAATCATTTAAGAGTCCCATAATTATAAATAAAATATTTATTTTTAAAATATTCTTATAAGATGGTAAGGGAAGCTTTGATGATATTATAACGGTGGAAGATATCATCACCCACCGTATAAGTTAAAAAACATTATTACATTAAATTTTTCAAAAAGGTTAAAAAGTACCTTGTTTGGAAAACGACGGAAAGATTACTTTAAAAACACATAAGGGTATAAATGAATTTAACTCATTGTCTAGTAAATAGTATAAATGATTTGAAACACGTTTTTAAGAAACATGGATGTAGATGATAAAGAGGACGCAGTAGATAATTACATATAAACATCCTCAGATAATGAATAGATTGAAGAATTAACCCTTACCATGTTCTTTCCATGGTTGAGGGTATGTTAACCTCCTGTATAATTGTGACATAATTTTTAATAAATTATACAAGAATCATATACATTAATATTATAGCAAATATGATCTTTTAACATTACTTTGTTAATTATATCTTAGTATTATTGTCATTTTGGGTGTTAACGGATTCATTTTCCTTTATATTCTTTGTTATTAGAGTCATATTTTTATGGATGAGATGTATCTTATTCATATCCTGAATGATATCATATCTTTAAACATTATTTTTAATCATCAAATGAAAATTGGTCTTGAATGGATATAATGGGGAATTAATCTCATCGCGTTCGTGGAGACGGTAATCCGTACGTACGCACGAGCGACAATATCATTATTTTGATATTAAAATAATATATAATTTGATGGTATATCATATATACAGAATAATTATCCTGTTATATTCATTATTTAGATCAATTAAAAATCATTATTATACTCATCAAAATAATGATGTATTGAATAACAATTACACCACGATGTGGAGACGGTAAGCTGTACGTACACACGTATGGTGACATGTCATTCAAAGGATGGATAGAATAGTGAATATGGTTGTAAAATATTTATAATAATATTAAAGTATATATAAGATAATGGAGTTATTATTTTAGAATGTAAACAACAAAGAAATAATATGTGGAAGAAGAAAATAACTTGAAAGAGGGTGGTGAAATTATTACCTCTTCTTCGGGTTTTTCCTTTTGATTTGATCAAAATGGCTCCATAAGATGGATTTCTGAAAAAAGGAATTCCATTAGGATAAATTTAAGGATGTTTAGAGGATATTTGGGTAGGGGTTGGCTGATCCAAAAGGCTTCCATGGTGTGAATTTGAGAGAAGGGAGAGTTCCCTTTTATAAGAGGGGTGAGGGGCATCTTAGGAAAAGCTAAAATGTTATTTTATAATAAAATACTTTTTGGTTTATAATTGCTATAAAATGGATTAATTAAAGGATAGGGTCGGTATGGGTCTAAAAAACACAACCAATAGGTTTTAGATAGGTTTGGGTCACTATATTAACTTTATCTTTTAGATTTAACTCTTAGTTAAATAGTTTGACATTTACCATGTCTCTTTATATTTTTATATTATATGGTTAATAAACATACTATATACTTCCAAGAGAACCCCAAGTGGCTCAATAATGATACACCTATCATTATATAAGTCCTTTTGGTGATCTGTAGATTTTTAGGAATATTATATCAGTTAATAATATAATATTTGTTTTGAAAACTCCTTTATGTCAATTTTGACTCTATTTAATAATTGATTTTTGTTAAAGTCATAACAACATTAATAACTCGAAAAAAATACATTAAATAATTCCTAGCATTTAATATTAACCAATAAAATTTTTTTATGTCATCAAAACGTTCAAATTATATTTATTTTAACATTTATAATACCATTTATTTGAATCTTTCATTAAAAAGGAAGATATTGCATCATCATTGTGTCATAAATAAATTTAAATAATAAATTTATAAAAATTATAAATAAAATACCATTATTTAGGAAATATTTTTATCTTTCTAATGAATATTTATAGTCGAATAGATAACATGTATAACCCTATGTAAATGTATTTTTACTACAAGATATATGTGTATGTCATTTTTGTAATTAATTGAACTTAGTTAATATAAAGTGTTGTTAACACTTACAAGTGGCTCCATGGGGCCCAAAGTCGACCAAAATATTGCCATGGTCGGAAATGTGTCATCCAATAGGGTTATGACACGTTTTAGGGTAATTTAATATTATTATAATATTATTATTTTACCCTTATTTACCGGATTTACCCTTTAACCATGGTAAATAAAATATTTATCGAAGTAATTATTCAAAATGTCTAAAAATAAAAGTTACCTATTTACAAAATATTGACCTAATTATTCTAAATATGGAATCTATTTTTCTAAATTCAAATCTCAGAAGTGGCAGAAAAAAATTTAAAATTATTTCTTGTTGTCAAAACAAAAAACGTGTTTTTAAGAAATAATAATTATCAAAAGATTGACACTTGCTTATGTCCAGTTTAATTGTGAAATTATGACCAATGACCAAAATTTGATTAAATGATAAAAATATAGTCTAATTATACATTAAAACCACACAAATTAATAATTTAGCAGTATTAATTATTTTGATTAAAAAAGTTGTTTTTAATTAAAATTTAGTAATTTTCACTATTCATCAAAATATTAATGTTATCAGAAAAGTACAAAAAATTCACCCTAAGATAATTTCAATATTTAAAATCCAAAAATGATGTCCATTTTGAAAGATAAATTGTAAAAAAATTAAAAAGTGGGTATTACTATTCATAACGGTTAGTTTGATTGGTTGTGGTGTGTATTAGAACTCGATGTTGTGTACAACACACGCTACTGTATTATTCAAAGAGAAGTGTACCGTGGAATCCTGGGGTGTTACATTCTCCCCTCCAAATAATTTCATCCTCAAAATTTCTATAATATTACTTCATAAAAAGACATGGGTGGTTATTTATCATAATTTCCTCGGGTTCCCACATTGCATCTTCCATCTTATGGTTTCTCCATAGAACTTTTACTAGACGAGTCGTCTGGTTTCTCAACACTTGTTCTCTGGTATCAAGAATCCCAATGGGATCTTTGCAATAAGATAGATCCAGATCCAGTTCTACTTCCTCATAGGTGAGTACATGCATTGGTTCATGCATGTATTTCTCAACAGTGATACGTGGAAGACATTGTGAACTTGGGAGAGATTTAGCGGCATTGCCAAACGATAAGCTATCACCCCAATTCGTTCTAGAATTTTGAAAGGTACAAAGTACCAAGGACTCAATTTCCCATTCTTACTGAAACATATAACACCCTTACATGGATATACCTTCAAGAAAACATGATCTCCTACTGAAAATTCCAAATACTTCCTTCGGTTGTCAGTATAGCTCTTCTACCTATTTTGAGCAGCTTTGATGTGGTTTTGGATAACCCTCGCCTTTTACATCGTTTCTTCCACCTGTTCTGGGCCTAGGAGTTTTCTATCACCAACATCATCCCAATAAGTTTGTGTGTGACATCTCTTTTTGTATAATGCTTCATATGGTGCCATCTGAATACTTGAATGGAAGCTATTGTTATAGGAAAATTCTACCAGAGGTAAATATTGATCCCACATACCCTGAAAGTTAAGTGAGAAAGATCTCATCATGTCTTCTAAGGTTTGAATAGTCTGTTCTGATTTTCCATCAGTTTGGGGTAGGTAGGGAGTGCTCAAACAAAGTTCAGTATCCCGGGATTTCTGAATACTTTTCTTGAATCTTGTTGTAAAATGTGGATCGTGAACAAAATCAATCGATAGTGGTACTCCATAAAGTCTAGAAAATTCATTTATATATAGTATTTCCAATCATTCAAGGGGTAAATCTTCTCTTATAGTAAGAAATTGTGCTGACTTGGTAGGATGATAAATAATGTCCCATATTGCATCATTCCTTCTAGGAGTCTTTGGTAGTCCCATGACAAAGTCCATCGTAATATTATCCCATTTCCACTCAGGTATGGGTAAAGGTTGCAAGACTGCTCCAGGTTGTTTTCTTCTAGCTTTCACTTGTTGAAAAACTATACATCTTAACACAAAATCAGCAATCTCCCTCTTCATGTTGTCCCACCAAAAAGGTTCCTTCAAATCTCTATACATTTTAGGTCTCCTAGGGTGTATAGAGAAATTGGAGCTATGAGCATCATCTAACAATTCCCATTTTAAATCAGGTATATTGGTAACACAAAATCTCTTCCAAAATTTCAAATTCAATCTTCATACACAAAGTCACTTAATCTCCCATCATTCATAGCTTTAATCTTCTTTTGAAACGCTTCATCACGAGTCTGATAACTCTTTATCCTTTCTAGTATAGATGGTTTGGCAACCATTTGAAAAAGTATTGATGTTTCACCTTCCATGGTGATTCTCATATCCATATTTACTAGATTCATATATATATGATCCCTTTAAACTCTCATCTTGTTCAAAACTCCATGATTCTATATACTCAAACCATCTTCCACCTTATTTGCCTTCCCCGTTTGGTAGTGTATAGTGCAATCATAATCCTTGATTAGTTCAATCCATCGCCTTTTCCTCATATTGAGTTCTTTTTGTGAGAAAATATACTTCAAACTCTTGTGATCGGCATATATATCGTATTTCTCACCATAGAGATAGTGTCTCCAAATCATCAAAGAAATGATTATAGTTTCTAACTCAAGATCATTAGTAGGATAGTTTTCTCATGAATTTTCAGCTGTCGTGATGCATATACAATAACTCTATCATTCTACATAAGGACACAACCAAGTCCATTCTTCGATGCATCACTAAAAATAAGAAACTCATCATTCCCTGATGGTAGAGTCAAAATATGAGCATTGAATAATATTCTCTTTAGTTCTTCAAAACATTTTTCCCACACTTTTTTCCAAACAAATTTAACCCCTTTACGTGTGAGCTTGGCTAATGGGTTAGCCTATCGGGAAAGATTCAGGATGAAACGCCAATAATAACCTGCTAAACCAATAAAAATGTGTACCTCAGTTAAACTCGCTGGTGCTAGCCATTCATAGATTTCCATTGTCTTTGTAGGATCGATAGAGATTCCATCTTTGGAGACAATATGGACAAGAAAATAAATCTCCTAATGCCATAATTCACACTTGCAAAACTTTCAATATAATTCATGTCTTCTAAGAGTCTTTAGGATAATGCGCAAGTGATTTTCATGATCTTCATAGAATTTAGATTATACTAAGATATCATTAATAAATACCACCACAAAATCATCAGGATATTCCTTGAAAACTCTATTCATTAGATCCATGAATACAGAGGGTGCATTATTCAATCCAAAATGCATTACTGTAAACTCTTAATGCTAGTACCTGGTTCGAAATGTTGTCTTTGGAATGTCATCCTTCATTACACAAAACTGATGATATCTAGATCAAAGGTCAGTCTTTGAAAATTATTGAGCTCCATGAAGTTGGTCGAGTAAATCATCAATGCGATGTAGGGGATACTTTTTATTTATTTTTATAGTATTTATCTCCCTATAGTCAATGCACAACCTCGTAGTTCCATCTTTCTTTTTCACAAAAAGGACAGGGGCTCCCCATGGAGAAACACTAGGGAAAATATATCCCTTATTACTCAATTCCTCTATTTGTTTATTTAGTTCCACTAATTCCACAATGGCCATTCTATAAGGGGTCTTCGACATGGGCCTTGATCTAGGAATTAAATCGATAGAAAACTAAATTTCACATTCTGGAGGATATCCAGGTAAATCATCAGGAAACACATCAACATATTCTTTTATAATAGATACATCCTCTATTTGAACATTCAATTACCTGCCTACAGTTATTTCATTCTCTTCCCCCCCAATAATTGAATTTAATTGATCTACTAGGGGTAAATCAAGATAAGAATCAGGTGGTGATGATTCTTCTCTAATGATAAGGTGTTCTTTATCATCATCATCAAAAATCGTATCCTCCTTCTTCTTACTATAAATTTTCACATCATGGTCTGAAATCCAATCCATACTGAAGATTATATCAAATTCAATCATGGGTGTGATGATCAGATCAATAGATAAGTAACATTTATGTTCTCTAATGGGGGCTGATTCACAAAACACTATTGCAATGATAGTTCCCTTAGGAGTTTTGACTGAAAACTCCCTTGTTAAATAAAATTGTAAATATCTAATTTTATCAGAAAACTGGGAAGATATGAAACAATGTGATGATCTAGAATCAAATAATGAATTTTCTAAACATAAAGAAACCATTAAATTACCTTCCACAACATCTTTCGGAGCTTCGACCTTAGCAGTAGTGATCGCATAAGCTTCGCCTTGATCCCTTGGAATTTTCTGAGGTAAGTCTTCCTAACTCTTAGGATAATCATTTGCATAATTTCCCATCTCCCTACGATTGTAGAATTGAACATTGGAAGCTTCTTTCTTTCCATTACAATCCCCAACAATATGGACTTTCTGTCCACATTTGTAGCATACTCTTTTTCCTTTTAGGCGGGCACCAGGGTGATTCCTTCTGCAATTATCATAGGGTGGAAATATAATTCTTCCCATCATCCATGTTTCCTTATTTCCTTTCCCAGAGTGTTCAACAGATCTCTTCTTCTCTTCCTTTGATTTAAAGTCATAAGACTTAGAGAATTCATTTTCTGTCTTGATAGCACATGAGACAATATCTTCGTATGATGAGAAGGATTATGATACTAATGGTCGATGGAGAAATGGTTTTAACCCATCAAATAAATGATCAATCTTACTTCTTGGGTTATGTATATAATCTGTTTCATTCCTCGCTAACCTTGTAAAGTTATCTTCATACATTGCGACATTCTCATCCTCCTTTTTCCTCAGACTCAGAAATTGACTTTCCATATCTGCTCGATGGTCAGGAGGAAAGTATTTTTCTATGAAATTTGTTTAAACTCCCTTCATTCCATATTTTATACTTCCTTGTCATCCTTTTTGTTTTGAATAAATGACCACCATAGAACAACATCTCATGTGAGGCGATAAACTACCATGAAAATTTTTTCCCTTTCACTACTCCCCAAAGCGTGGAATATTTTCTCAAAATATTTTATCCATTGCTCAGCCACTAATGGATTTGTACTCCCTTTGAATTTCGGTGGTTGCTTCCTCATGAATCTATCTAGCATTGATCCTCTACAATGTGGATCAGAGTTCTCTATAAGCGTAAGGTTATTATCCATAACCTAAGCGAGTTGTCCCAGTATGGTGATAAGCTGATCAGCACCAGTTGTATCACTAGCTCCACTATATTTATCCTGAACAGGAGGGAAATCCCTAAATGGAGTGCATGCATTGATACGGTTTCCATTACTTCCACTAGGCACCATTTCTAAACAATGGCATACACTAGATTAGTTTATGAATCACAATATATAAATCCAAACTTGTAAAACACTTATCATAAATTGAACAGTATATGGATATAATCCATAATCATAAAATGTGATTTCTTTGAGGAATTATATACTCAAAAACCCTTCATAATGGTCTATAAAGAAAATGAGAATTATCCTAAGCATATCCCCTAGGAGTGTCGTAACCAAGAGTGCACCAAGGCTCATTGTCATGCACCAGTTCCTGTTCGAGTCTAGATCAAAATGGTGTTTCCAGGTTTTAACCCTAGGTACATCTATGCCAGAGCCGTAACCACCCGCTCATATCCAAACAGGGATGTATTGCTTGGAAAACTCACAAAATCGTTACAATACCAAAATTCATGGAAGTTCTTCTATACTAATCCTCAAAGTCTATCTTAGGGCTATGTGTCCTAATCAGAGTTTATCTAAATATAGTTTCCAAGGTTTGTACTAAAGTTCCTATGATACCAACTATAACGCCCCAACCCTAGTTACCCAGAGTTGGTGCATTATTACATAACATTGACATGATCACATGGAAATCATCTCTCTAAATACTGATCAGTTTAGTATTATTGGAAACAAGACTCATACATAAGATCAACATTACATCTTGATGAGAAATACAACAAGTATATATTTCATTAGAAACATCCAAACCTCCTTGATTATGCCTGAAAGTCACTCATAACTAACTTCTTCATATCATGGGAAAATGAAACATAATAAAGGGGTGAGCTCAAACACTCAGTGAGGGTGAGAAATACAGTATAAAATGACATAAATATTAATCATGGTGAATAATTTAAACCACATGCCTTTACAAATAATAAAAATGAATACATTTATGGCAGGAATATGAGCTGAGTAAATAATTCCATTATAAAACATAATCATGGGTATTCTTCTAGTTGAATGAACACATGAACCATCAATTTTCCTTTCATAATGAGGGAATGTATAATGATGGACATTCTGAAACATTTTTTCAAGGCCTCAGACAAGATGTCTAAAAATGATTAACACCTCGGCCAAAACAATATATCAAATTTGGAAAGGCCTCATCCAATTCCACAACTACTTGTCTCATGAGACCTACCGATACATCGAGGATCTATAGAGGTCTCCTCCTATCACTTACTATGTCCAATACATTCCTCATATGAAAAGGTTTAAACATATCATAACCATTCATATTAAAACTAACATATGAAATGTCAATACTTTAACCATAAACCATGAATGGTATAAAAATAGCACATCCACAGTCAAACATATCACAAAACCTTCAATACAATATATTAGCTTTGTATCATAATAAATCAACTTCAAATAAACTTAAATTCCATCATATGATTTTGACCTAGATGAAATCAAAACCCTTTTTAGAGAAATATCTCTTTCTATTTTGAAATAATTTAAGAGTCACATTATTATAAAGAAAAAATTTATTTTTAAAATATTCTTAAAATATTTTAAGGGAATCTTTTATGATGTTATAATGGTGGAAATTCGTGGCACCTGCTGTATAAGATAAAAAAACATTCTTACCTTAAATTTTTCAAAAATGTCCAAAAGTACCTTGTTTAGAAAACAATGGAATGATTCCTTTAAAAAATATAAGTATATAAATGACTTCAAAAAAATTTCTAGAATATAGTAAAAAAATTTTGAAATAAATTTTTAAGAAACATGGATGTGGATTATAAAGAGGTCCCATTAGATAATTACGTATAAACAACCTCGGATATTGAAGAGATTGTATAATTAACCATTACCTAGTAATTTTCCTTAGTAGAGGGTAGGTTAAACTCCGGTATAATGGTGAAATAATTGTTATTAAATTATACAAGAATCATATATATATATTAATATGATATCATATATGATCTTTAAACATTGCATTGTTAATAATTTCTTAGTATTACTGTCGTTTCGGGTGTTAAAAGATTTGTTTTCCATTATATTCATTGTTATGAGAGACATATTATTTATGGATGGGATGTATCTTATTCATATATTGAATGATATCAAGTATTTAAACATTATTTTTAATCATCAAATGAAAATTATTCTTGAATGGATACGATGGGGAATGAATCTAATTTCGTTCATGGAGACGGTAATCCGTATGTACACACGAGAGACAATATAAATCTTTTGATATTAAAATATTATAAATTTCATGGTATATCATATATATACAGAATAATTATCATGTTATATTCTTATTTACAACAATTACAAATCATTATTAAACCTATCCAAATAATAATGTATTGAATAACAATTACACTGCGACGTGGAGACGGTAAACCGCACGTACGCACATATGGTGACATGTCAATCAAATGATGGATAGAATAATGAATATAGATGTACCATATTTATAATAATATCATATTATATATAAGATACTATAGTTATTATTTTGGAATGGAAATAATAAATAAGGAAGAAGTGGAAGAAGAAAAGAACTTGAAAGAGGGTGGTGAAATTATTACCTCTTCTTCGGGTTTTTCCTTTTGATTTGATCATAAGGGCTCCATAATATGGATTTCGGACTAAAGGAAGGCCTCTAGGATGAATTGAGGGAAGTTTAAAGGATATTGGGGAAGGTTTTGGCTGATCCAAAAGGCTTTGATTGTGTGAATTAGAGAGAAGGGGGAGTGCCCTTTTATTAGAGGGGTGAGAGGCACCTTAGAAAAGGCTAGAAATATTATTTTATAATAAAATAATTTTCGGTTTCAAATGGATTAAAAATAAATACCTTAAAGGATAAGGTGGGTATGAGTCTAAAACAACTCAACTAATAGGTTTTATATATGTTTGGGTCACAATATTAACTTTATCTTTTAGATTTAACTCTAAGTTAAATAGTTTGACATTTACCATTACTCTTTTTATTTTTATATAATATCGATAAAAAACATACTATATAATTCCAAGAGACCCCAAGTGGTTCATTGATGATACATATATCATTATATAATTTATTGGGCAAATAATTATATTTTTTTAATATTATATCAATAAATAACATAATATTTTTTTTAAAAACTTCTTTATGTCAATTTTGAAACTATTTAATAATTGATTTTTGTTAAAGTCTTAAAATGTTTATTAATTCGAACCAAATTAATTTAATGAATACTAAAATGTCTTATTAACCAATAATATTCGTGGATGTCATCAAAACATTCAAATTATATTTATTTTAACATGTATAATACCATTTATTTGATTCTTTCATTAATAAGGAAGATACTCCATCATCATTGTGTCATAAATAAATTTAATTATTAAATATCCAAAAATTATAAATAAAATACCATTATGTATTAAATAATATAATCCTTATAATTAATATTCATAGTCGAAGAGATAACATGTATATCCCTATGTAAAAATTATTTTACTACAAGACATATGCTTATGTCATTTTATGTATTTACTTTGACTTAATTAATATAAAGTGTCATTATCACTTAAAACTTGCTCTATAGGGTCCCAAAAACGACCCAAAGATGCCCATGGTCGGGCAGGTATCATCTAATAGGGTCAGGAAACATTTTAGGGTAATTTAATATTATTATAATATTATTTTTTTACCCTTATTTACCGGATTTACCCTTTAACCATAGTAAATAAAGTATTTACCGAAATAATTATTCAAAATGTCTAAAAATAAAAGTTAACTATTTACACAATTTGGACCTCCTAATTCTAAATATGAAATACATTTTTTAAATTCAAAATATAAAATTGTAATTAATTAATTTAAAATTAATTCCTATTGTTAAAACAAAAATCATGTTTTTAAGAAATAATAACTATCAAAAGATTGACACTTGCTTTTGTCCAGTTTAAATTTGAAATTATATCCAATAACCAACATTGGATTAAATGGAAAAAATAAAATCATTTATAAATTAAAACCACTCAAATGCCTAATTTATAACTATTAATTATTTCGATTAAAAAATATGTTTTTAATTAAAATTTAGTAATTTTCACTATTCATCAAAATATGAAAGTCATTATAAAAGTACCAAAAATTCACCCTAAGATAATTTTGATATTCCAAATCTAAAAATGAAGTCCATTTTGAATGATAAAATGTATTAAATTTCAAAAAAGTGGGTATTACTATTCATAATGGCTATTTTGATTGGTTGTGGTGTGTGTTAGAACTCGAAGTTGCATATAACACATGCTTTTGTATTATTCAAAGAGAAGCATGACTTAGAAGATTGGGGTGTTACATGAATGGGGTTGAAGTATGTACGGTTAGGGATCATGGTGTATTTTCTAGAACATGAGTGATGGAAATTAGATTGTATATAGTTGTTTTCACATTTATTTTCATCATGTAATACAAAGATTATAAATATTGACATATGTGTAGGATTCATTGGTGGTGTAAAACTATGTTATATTACTCACACAATTCATAGGAATTCATATACATGTTCAAATATTATTATTAGGGATCCCAAAAAGGGAACAGGGCCTATACAGAACGCTATTTGATGGAGTATGTATCCTGTAGCGATATAGGGGGGGAATCTGGTGGATTCCATAGTGATTCAATATTTATCTATTTATACATTATATACTAGTTAATATTTACATATTGGTATCCTAGAAAAATTTTGCTGATGTGGGTAACATTTTTTATAACTATTGTCACATTATCTCCCACACAATATTCTGATATTTACATTTTATTCAGGTTACTTTTATTTGGATCTGATTACTGAGGGTTTAGTTTCCCCACAATACTTCTAGAACTTCTCCTCTAGTATACTTCCTCTTGTATACTAAGTGGTTTTAATTATGTCATGTGTCTCTATGGATCAGACCTAGTGGATCAGATTAGGGAATTATAGTAATATTTTTGGTTTCCCCAAGCCATTTAATATATGTTAATGATATTATATTTTTGAAAGGTATATAAAATAAATATTAAAAATGACATATATTTTGTTGATGAATATCATTTGGTCATTGGTTAAAAACTAATCTTTTCCAATCTTGTATTTATATTGTTAATAGATTCTCTCTATAAAGAAACAATCAACTTTTTATTCTTATTTATAAATAATGAAACCTTATATTGTTAAACACAGAGATCCAATTATTTTGAGAAATCCATAGGAAAAATTCTTCTCAAGGATTATAGTATTAGATGAAAAAAAAATCTCATGCTACCTGGGTAAGTATCATTAAATGGATAGAGGGTTTTTTTTATATCTCTAATTATTTTTTACTCCATGACGATATATAAATGACCACTGATTCTAGTTGAGAATATTAAATTTTAATATATTGATTTTTCTAGACTGGAAACACATTTCAAAATAGGATTGTAAGAGTTATATAGTCCAATTATTATAATCTTATAAAGGAAGGGTCCTGAAAATTAATGAATCAAATCATTTTATGGTTTCCATGAAATCCTATTTAATATCATGATAATTATGGATATAATAACTTACACTGAATTGTAGTTTTAAAAATTATGGAATGTGGTAATTGAACATAAAAAACTCTTCATTGTGGATGACCTAAAATGAAAGCTAATGAGGATATATTATATTTTCTCTATTTGGTGAAATTGTCTCGGCTTGGAATGCATGATATGGATATCTATATGATAGAAAAAATAATATTTGTACTTTACAACTATCCCATTTTATCATCAAAATTATCAATGAATATAAATTTTATCCTAATTAAGACATCCTTGTTTAGGATGTAGTGAAAAATGGACATTAGAATACTAGGATATATAAAATTTTTATTATTGGAATTCCCTATCAATATTCATGACATACAAGTATTAATATGGGATATAATCCAAGGGAATATTGTTTATTGATTCATGCTAAATGAAATATTTATGTAGTTGAGAAATGAGATTGATTAAACCATTATTTTATCCAGAACGACACCCTTTCAGAAAAAAGTTATTTTTGAATATTTGTTACATAATACTACATTTAACAATATTGGATAACAGTATAAATGTACTATTCAATCATGGAACACAATATACATGTATTTTTTCATTCATTTTTATCTATTCTACATATGAAAAAACTTAAATATTTTCTTCTATATAAAAGCATTCAAATAAAAAGGATTGGTTATATGAAAATGTTATTTTCAATAAAGACAAAATCATATATTTTGAATATAATTAATAATATATGTAGAAAAAAATGAAATTAAATATTCAATATATTAAATTACAATTAAATAATAACTACTCAAATATGAAATTAATTCTTTTAATTATTTGAGTGTATATTCATTAAATATTGGTATATTGTTAATATTAGTACCAAATCTATTTCTCTATACAAAGTACATGTTATATTTATAGTCTCACTACACCTCTCCCAGTTCCATTAAATTACCTATATTTTCTTGTGGTCTATCAAGGATGTTATATGAGAGGTACATATTACCAAAAAATTGTCCATAATACTTTATAAAGAATTTTCAATTTAGTTTCAAAAAATATATTACCCATAATTCAGCATAAGAATATTATTTTATTTATATGGTAAGTTTTCTTTACTATATACCATGAACTTTAATAATACTACTCTCTTTATGGAGACTCTCCATAAAACTTTAGAATTATATTCCATTTTTTAAATTATTTTCGTTTAATCATTATACTCAATAATTTCTCACATATGACTATTCCAAAAATGCATGAATTTTTTAAATAAACATGTTGAACTGAATGAGGAACCTAAATAGAGAAATTAATATTTTTCACACTTTTATAACAAAAAATTATTTCATTCATTGCATTAAAAAATTTACAATAAGTGTTTTTGTTTCCTCTGTATCTTGTACAATATGTAGGGGGAAATATGTATAGGGGTGTCCTATCTAGAAGACTATGGTTACTGATGTTAGTTAGGAATTTATGGGATATAAGAGGCATAGAGAATTTCCTTATATAGATCAAGGTTGATTAGTGGAAATGATGAGGATCAGATGGAGTGGGACTAACCTGCATTATAACAAGAAGAAAAGAATAAAAAGTATGACATCTCTTTTATAGGTATTCCTTATTAGTAGAAGGCATGAGGAGAGGGAAATTTCATTTTGAATATATAGCCATGGGATGTGACGGAATAAGATAAGTAGGGGTAGAACATGTATGGGAATTCTTGTACAACTGACTGCCGATCCTATCCTCAGTGAATGAGAGTTTCCTACTCGATGACTATAGTTAATATTAAACATGATTTGATTAATGTTCCTACATAGATAAAAACTAATAATATACTCATATGAAGAATCATATATTTTATCCATACTTATCTAAATCACAAAAAAAATCACCATTTATTTCTATAATCCTATTAATAGGACATATTAACTTGAAAATTCTAGATTTTAAATGAAAATTTTTAAAATATAAAAAAAATAATGACTTAAACAATTATAATAAAATAAATATTATTTCTTAAACCATTAAATATTCCATTAAGTATATTTTTCTGAAGTTGTTAGCCCAAAAAATTAAAACATCAGACAACAATATATATTACTACATTAATATCAAAATTGAGCTAAATAATAATTTTTAGTAGATATTTTTCACATATTATTTAAATTTCAAATGATACAAGGTAGATGTGATCCCTTATATCAATTTGATTTTAACCTTCACAAAATGATTTTGATTCAATTAAAATTTCATTAGTTTTTAAAATTGTATATTTTGAGAATCATTATATTCATCTCTTTAAAAATCTATGAATTCAATGAGTATTCAATGAAAAAATTTATTTTTCTGTAGGAATTTTATTCATACTTCGCTATAAAAACAACATGTATTATAATTCCTTTTATTTCCTAAAACTTCATATTCAGAACATATTTTCGGGATATGGAAGGCATATCAATATAGAAAAAAATAAAAATAGTTGACTTTATCATTAAAGATATTGTCCTCTATCTTTTTGTTAATCCTAATAATCAATTACTACATCTAATTAAAAAATATTTAATATATTTAATTAAAAAGGACCAAATAATTTCAACATATAGAAGAAATTTCTATAATTTCACCTTATAATACATTTCTCCAATCATATATTTCATGAGTTAAAATATTTCTCAATGATGAATATAACATACATAAGATATTAAAAATATTAATTCAAAAAACATATATACAAAATTAATTTTTTCATGTATAAAATTTTAAAAAATGTACCATGTAATAAAAATATAAAGTAAACAATTGGAATCATTACAATTCTACACATGTTATGTTATAATTTCCGGTATACATTCCATTCGGAAAATGGAATTATTTATTTCATTAAATGAAACAATTGAGTGAATACTAACGAGTTTATCAAAACCTTCATTATAATTTAGTAATTCAATAAAAATATTTCTTTTAATAACATCTATTATAACACAAAATATTTGTATTAGTGGATCTTTTATATAAAAAACTTGTGTAGATTATGATACAAAAAATGTATGTCTCATTTATATGAAGATGAAGTTTCATATCCATCACTCTAAGTAAATAACTGTATAAATACATGTTTTTTCATGTCATTGAAAAAATACACATGAATTTAATCAAAGTGAAACAACCATGTGTTTTATAATATGATAAAAATAATATCATAATAACTCCATAATATGGAATATTTTAGAATCAAGGTATTCTGTCTAATTCACTAGAAAAACAATCCATTGTTGTGATTATAGTGACACCATAAAATTTTGTTTTCATGCTTGTTAAAAAATTATTTATAATTAATTTTAATACATTTACAATAATTTCATTAAAATAACATTACATACTATTCAGAAAAAAATGAAACATACATTAATTTAAAAAATACACCATTAGTTGGTAAAATTTGAACCTGAAATATATTATCATTGAATATTAAACAAGAACCTAGAAGTTGATCATCTAGAAAAAGAAAATTTGTTACATTTGACATCATCAATGTTGGAAATACATTAATGTGTAATTGTTTCTGTGTATTAATAAATAATTAATATTGTGTTCTTTTCATAATTTCACTATGTTATCTAAAAATCTGACAATAATATGATGTCAAGAGATATAAATAAATAAATATTTAAATACAAATTTATGACTTAACATACTCTATCTAATCATCATCCATGTCATGATTGATTAATGTTGTATAATGAGACATTTCCCACTCATCTGTATTCAATGTTTAGAGCATGTTTGATCTAGATACCCCCCCCCATTTTGGGTAGTGAGAGAAATTTAAGTTAAATGGGATCATATTCCTCATCTTTAGTTCTGATTGGATGATTAGATCTCATAAAGACATTATCCAATTACTCTAAATAACAACCCATTTATTATTAAACTAAATTAACTTTCATAATAGATCATTCAAATGAATTCTTATCTCTCAAATAATATTTCTATGTGAACACTGTTTTTATATTAAATACATATAGATACTAAAATAGGACCACAAAAAGAAATATATTTTGGAAGATTCATAATAAGATTTATCATAAATGTGAAAAATTATGTAGGGAATTTTTTTCCCTATAATAATGAACGGTTGTGAATATTTCTATATATTCATAACATTAGGTAATTTTTATAATTTTATAAAAAAATATCTATAAAAGTGAAAATTATTAGAAAAGTGTCCCTTTATAACGTGATTGTAAATGTCTAATAGAAATAATAATATGCTTATACGTTATGACATGGTAGTCATGTGTTTCAAGTGATTTAAAATTCACGTAATTCATATTAAAACTTTTAAAAAGGTCACATGAGAATCTTTATAGAACATTTACCAAATCAAAGATTTAATATAATTGTATTTCTCAAAAAAATTCATGAAAAAACATGAAAAATGGAATTTCCATAGATTATGAATATTTAAATCCAGATGATGTCTTTGTTTTACACCATAATAAATTAAATCATGGCGTGATAATAAATCATATTTCATTTCTCCATTTATATTTAAATGTGTTGCGAGTATAATTTACCAAACACTTCTTCTCGATATGACCCTTTTTCCAAAGAGTGATGCAATAAATTGATGAGAAATATGGTAACGTAAAGAATGTACTTTGAATTACTTAATTATGTTTTTAATTTTAATGTTAATATTAACACTTTATAGAGTTTTACTAACAATTTACATGAACATAATTCAAATAATCATATTATTTAATTTTTCATAATCAGTGGTGTTAATCAATTATTAAAAGTCTAATTTTCTAGTACATGAATTGCATCAACATTTTATAATAAAAGTTAATGTTCCTAGATATTTTTTCTTGATATGAATTATTACAAAAAAAAATTCATCAGTCTCTATAGAATTATCAAACTGTCTTCCATTTTTCCTATATAGATTATCATTTTGTATAAATCAATGATAGACTTTGAAATTAAATGTTTTTTAAAACATTAATCACCTAGAATGTGTATTTTTATACAAATATGGGAGGATAATATCACCTTTTAACTCTAACCATACATTATTCTATAATAGGGAAATCATTTGTCATTCATAATAATACTACATGACACATAAAGTAATCCTTTGTAAATCCATCATATATTATCACAAAAATATTCTAAATCTCTATGAACTCATACATTAATGGTTTCATGTATATATTAATATCACTTCCAGGATCATTAAATCGATAAATGAATATAATCATGATAGATTAAATACTTTTCATACAAATCCAAGTTATAAAATTATAAATATCAATGAAAATTGGTAAGTACTATATACGAAATGAATCTGATTGAATGAGTTAAAATAATCACAAGATAATTCAAACCAAACATTTCAGGGTTTAATTAAAAAAATTAGGATACAAAATCTAAAATTTCTATCATGTTAACCCATTTTCAGGTTGAACTTTATCATCATCATCATTATTTATTTTTTTGTTATATCAACTGAAATTCATTTCAATTTTTTCTAACATTGAAAAGTTTCTGATGTATATGAATCAAAGGATAGTGGAACATCACTTTCACTGGTACACAAGATTATGTTCCATATTTTTTTAGTATTTTATCTTGATTTATGACATTATTGGAACACATTTAACTCAGAACATTCCTTCCATAAAAGACAACAATATTTAGTGAAGACATGGATTATAATACTTGGAATTTTAAATGTGCCATCAAACATTGATGTTATATAATCATTTTTCAGAATATATACATCATCGGGTAGTAATTACTAAAATATTTATGGAGATATTCAATCAGTGTATTACTAAATCAATATATCTTTTTCCCATGATACAATAAAATTAAAAATTCATGTTTGGTTGTTTTTCCCCAGGACTATGTACTGATTATAATTACCCAAACTTCATGTATATGGAAAATAAATTATTTTATCACAATCATTCATACATTGTTAAAACACACGTTCAAAAACAATATTATTTCAGTTCCTTTGGAAACAAGGAACACATTCTTCTAATTTGGTGAATGATCTTCAACATCTCCAATAAAGATTGACCTATTTAGTTTACATACCTTAATCAATTATTTATATCATGTGGAAAAAAACTAAAATCAATTGGGTGAGTTAGAATCTTGGTAAGGTTCAAAAAAGAAAATATCCAAAAAAAACATGAACATAATAATGTTAAAATACGAACATAAACATTAATAATCATACCATGTATTGAATATATCAAAATCATGAGTCATGAAATAAATCTTAGTAATTCATCAATCATAATGGAACATAATCCACGAGGAAATAAAATTAGCATTAAACATGGAATTGTGTAAAACACGTAATCATTGAAGATAATTTATTTATTATTCAAGGCACATTGCCAAGACAATCACTATTAAAAAAATCCATTTTCTCAACTGAGTCCACTACCCATTTCCTCCATATATTACTGAAACAAGATTTCTAATATTCTAGTCCGGTATTACTAAATAATTATTTACCCCATTCATGTCCAGTATTAATTAACCAATAATACTCCCATTCAAATAATATATTACTTGATGAATTTCACATCCATTTTCATTCATGTATATCTAATTAGATATAAATTTATCCCAATGCATTTGAGGGAGAAATATTTCCCACCCGTCACATAATCAAAACCATAGATACGTGTTCTACAAGAACATAACTCATTAACTCTATGATAACCCATGACAATAAATTGGATTCAAAAATATCATTCACTCATATCCAAACCCATGGAAATAAATGGGTTTCATAATTATATTTCCATCATAATCATAATCTTATTATAGGGATATAATAGAAAATATTCATGAAAAATTTCCCCATTAAACCTATGTATCTTTCGAGATAACATGTGGAAATTATTCTTTAGGAAAATATCCTCACTTATATGAAACATTTTTCCGTTCTTAAAATATAGGTTAACTTTAAAATAATTGTTTTTTAAAAAATAACCATCTAAACTTGTAATGTAATATTTAAGGAAATATGGAAACATAAATGTTTAAAAAAATCCTTTCATTATGTATATGTTAAAAGAAAACATTCATCTCATACATTTGTTGGATATGTCATAATGTACCTAGTAGAGAAAGGACAAAATATTCCTTTCAAACCATTTAATAAATCCCAATAAATGGGATAAAATAATCTTAAACAATTCTAGAATAATTATAAGAATATTATTCAATACATTTTTATGTAACATGGACATATATGATAATGATAACTAAGAAAATACTAATATATAATAATTCTCTAATAATAATGAGATTCTCAAAATATCCCTTACTTTAGGTTTGATTTCTTAATTACATTTTTGACACTCCAATATAATGGGATAAATGATGCAATTAATATATTAAAAAACAATATTTAATTGAATGATATGATATATGATCATCTTATCACCCATTTGGTAATAAAATTTAATTATTACTCTTCTTTTGGGTTCTAACTGCATAATTTTTCTATGGGTCCAGAATGTTGGGAATTCATGATTATAACTACGCAAACAAGGATTGTGATTTTGAAAACGTAGTATTCACCTATATATGTTGTGATTATAATTGATGGTTGAGTGGTATATCATCTAATTGGGATACAATAATCATAAGTTTATCTTTTGTTATAAAGACCCTAACATTAAATTGAGGAGATATCTAGAGATCCTCCATAAAAAAGACATTTTGATTTTCTATACTTATGGGAAGGGGGATATTGTGAATGATTCCCTCAACCAGATATCTTGTTCACAGTTTTCAATTGAGGAGTCCTATATAGAGTTTTCCATGGAGGTTGGTTTGAGAGAAGACTACCTCCAATTAAAAGTTGTTACCCCTATACATATATAATGATTCAAGGATCCACAACAATGGGATACCTACTATGAGAACATATATACTTAGATATCAACTAGACACTCTAATGGTGAATTTTATAATAGTTGGGAGAATGTTGTTCTATTTATAGGATGGATAATGGTTCTAGTGCCCTTGAAATAGGAGTTTATGAGGGAGTCTAATATGTTAGACTTAGTGGTTCATCTTGGTGTTTTGAAGATGTACAATGATAATTGGAAGTAGTTACGGTGGTCAGGGATTAAGATATGTGTTGCGTAGTTTGTCACTTGATGCCTCAATTATTAGTAAGTGAATGATGAGGACTAGTTTTTAATGGGTTTAGATCAACATATTGAAATTTTGAAGTTTATGTGTGATGGGATATTCATGGGATTCATGATGGGGTTACCACATACATCCAAAGGACACGATTACTTCTGGGTGATCATAGACCGAATCACAATGTCGTTACACATCTTATCCATCTTATATTAGAATTCAATATTGATATTTGGATGCTTGTACATGAAATATATAGTCGGAATCTGTTGATTTCCTTCAATGCTCATTTTATACCATGATTCTCACTTCACATAATGATTAGGGACAATATTGCCATATTCCTATGGGAATCAATTGTTTTGAAGCATAGTGTTTCCCCCTGTGACTGATGGAAAGACTGAGAAGAATATTCTAGTCTTAGTAGACATGTTTTGGGATTTATTATTCGATTTATGAAATATTTTGGATGATAACCTACCCCTGTTGTAGTTTGTGTATGATAAAACCTATCATCCACCGTCGGTATGAAACTATTTGAGGCCTTGTTTAGGTGACACTGTAGGTCACCATTTTATTAGACTACTCCCGATGATTAAGATCTTGTGGGACTATATTTGGTGGGTTCTATGATAGAGAAGGTGTTGATCATCTGGGAGAGGAATATAATTTAAAAAATACATCCCAAGTCCATTGTGGACCGACGATGGAAACATCTATGTTTTGATGAGGGAGACCATATGTTCATTAGGGTCTCATCTCGACATGAATTAAAGATATTTGTTTAAGGATATATGCTATAATTGAGATTTATTATCACCATATAGATACGTTGTAGAGTTAGCATGGTGTCGTACAACTTCGCTCAACCTCTGTATTTAGTCAGGGTACATAACGCCTTTCATGTGTCGCTTCTGAAGTGGTATATGCATGAAATGTATAATTTTTTCTACTAGGGTGAGATAGAAATAATGGATTGGGATACCATTTTCGGGTACTTGATAGAGATCAAGGATTTTAAGGAAATTTTAATTTATGGGTAATCGATTATCTTAGTGGGTTTTTGGTGGAATCACAGTTTTCATCGAGAGAGAACCTAGTAGCAGGAGACCCCAATGCAAGCCCAGTACACAAATCTATTTATGTAGGATTTTTTACTATATGTTAAAAAATACATAAGGTGGAGTTAATTTAAAAACATTTGTATTTTAATGAATTATTATATAATATTATGTTGATAATTTTACAGCCGTATACTGTGATGGTTTGAGAATACAAGGATCGATGATCCAAGAATTATTATTTGATTATTATTTTTAATACTAATATCCCACATGCACAATTTTCTTAAAAATGTGAAATATCTCATAAATAGAGGCCCATATTAGAAATATAAGGGTTTTGATGAGTACATATTGTGTGTCTTACCCAAGAGGATCATTACATTGGAGCGTATTGGATTCTTGGGTGGGGCTCCATCGGGGGTGAATTTCGAAAATATATTAGTTAAATGAAATTTATTAATTTCATTCATTTTTATGGACCTAAAATGCGATTAATATATGTTGTAATTCCTCAATACTAATACTCATCCACATAATATCGAGATAGAGAGCATCTATTGGATAAGAACATTGTGAGGATCACTATTTGACGACATCATATAGGATCTAGGATTTTGCACCACCAGAGTTCAATATTCTCACCAGTGAGTGAAGCAAAGGATCTTTCTTTATCAATAATCAATAAAAATATAGGTATGATGATTTATTTGTTTAATTAGTTCTTATTATTTTATCCTGAACAAAAATGGGTCAATTACATGAATATGAATTGATTTAGGCATCGTTAGTCAATTTGTTTGTGATGGATTTCTGTTTTAGTGGTTTACATTCCCCCTGAATTACCTAATTCATCAATAGTGGATCATGGATGAAATGAGCATAGTGTAGGTTTCATTCCTCACATTTTATGGTTTCTAGATTCCCCTCCCCTATTATTTATAATTTCATCACAGGAAATTAATTTTTCTCATGGTTTGATGATTACCTATTATTATGTATCTGAACAAACATTCATTTGTGCAAAAAGTCAAAATTGTGGGAGTATTTTGTGATCTATGGTTAAATTGATGTGAAACGGTGATTTTGGTTGATTTTAGTTAGATAAAATGGATCAATAGATTCAGTTCCTCTTGACTTTGAAGACGTTAATATGGTTGGTGTGTGTGGATGTTTCCTGAGTAGTTCATAAGCATGGCCATAAAATACAAGCATTGTGTTGGAAGAAATGTACACACCATGTATACATCCACAAATACCATGAATTTTTAGTTTTATATGTTGTGTGAGTTTGAATCACATTGTTCATTTCAAGGATCATCTAGACACACCCTATACCCCTGGTACTCATTGTGTACCACCTTTAACGGTGTTTGGAGATCTTTGTTTCATTAGTGCTTAACCATGATTGTTTTAGAATGTTCCCATTTTCCATACCCTCAAGGGTATGGTTTTTAATTTTATCCTTATATGTGGATCAAGATCCCCTCAAGATGATGACTCTCATATAGATTTTGTGGTGTCCCTCCACGATACTAGAGTTCAGTCCTCTATCAATTATTCTAATAACCATGGTGGGTTTTTTGGAATTTGTGTGACCTCCATTGATGAGGCACATACCCAATATATTTTAGTCAATTTAATCATGGTTTTTGGTATCATTGGTATATTATCTCTTACAAAGGAGGTTGATACTAATTGTGTTTAGGGGTCCCCCAATGGTCATGGGTGTGATCCCCAATCTGAGTATAGAGATCTTTAGAGACCAATGAGTTTTCTTACGTGGGTCCCAATGATCATATACTCTTGAATGAGTGTCTCTAAAGATAGAATGTCATATGGATTTGGTTCTCCAAGAATTTTAATTACCTAAAATATTTAAGTAGAATCACATGGTTGGCAGTTTTATTGTCACCTCCTAGAGATAGAGTTTTCTTCATAGTCTTATCAGGATTTTTATTATAATTGGATTGTTATATAATTTTTATTATATGAATATTCTCAATTATTTGTGTTTATTGTTTTTGGGGTGTCCTATTGGGTATTTTTACACTCAACCCAACATGGCATTTTCCCACACTTGTTGTGTCATTTAATGACAACCGACCATTTGATGGAGTCATAGAGGGACTAGGATTATAAAGAGATTAAGGAGCTATAAATTCTGAGCAATTTTCTTTTTCATATTTTGATAGCATTCATCATCAATATTTCATGTTTTTTTTTTGTTTTTGATTCTTTTGGTGGCCATGTATTTGGAATTAACTTTTGATACCTTGTTTTCGTACTCTATTTTTGGTATTATATCTGTATTCATTATTTGGTTTCAGTTGTTTTATATTTTTACATTTTAATGGGCTTAGAGATTTTTTCATGTGAATAGGTATTTTATGCTAATTCCTCTCAAGTGTGTGATATTCCTACTCAGTGCTGGTCACCACCCCCTTGACTATTAGATGCAGTCTTAGGGTAGTTTTGGTTTTGACGTTGTTATGTTGTGTCGTGATAATTAAAATATTCTAAATTGTTTAATTGTTCATAAGAACCTCGATTGGTTATATTTTATCATTATCTAAGTGAAAATTAATAACATTTCAATTTTCATTTACCCATACTAAAATTATTGGGTCAAATTATTCTAAAATTCCATCAACTTATATGCAAACTGGTTTTTAATAGTTATATAAATGTAACTATGGATTTTGAAGAATTATTTAAGGGTAAACCCATGTTGTGTAAGGGTTATTATATAATACCTTATGTCAAATAAAGGAAACACAACCTTTTATAAATGTGTATTTTTTCCTTCAAATGTTATGTAAAGGTACCATTACTTCTACATATGGGAATCATTGATTTTTCCAAGGATGTGTAATGGTAGCACTGATTTACAAAAGGGTAAATAATTTTTTCTAAAAGGTGTAATGTGGGTAAACTAGTACCCTATGGAGATATTCTGAGATATATAATGGTTAATTCATGTTTCCCTTATGTGGTTCCATTTTAGTGTAAATGTGAACATTAACCGGGTTTTTCATTTTCTTCTTCCCAAATCAATCATCTATCAATGATTTTAAATGTCTTAAATTATGGGAATTTAATTCATATGAATCATTAATATTTATAAATACGTTTTTAAAACATTTACAACTTATAAATTTTTGATTCACATCCAAAGGAAATAAAATGTTGGTTTTAATTTGGGTTTTTCAATACTGAAAATTAGAACACATATTTCCTTTCATAAAAATCCTAAAACACAATATCCATGGTTTATTAGAATCATCTTTAGTCTAAGAAATCGAAAATTAATATTCATAAGATCTATGATTTTATCATTGATTACTTCATGTTCTTCTTCTTTTTCTGATCATGGAATAACTCAATTTATCTGTGCTTAGTAAAATGGTATTTGAAGGGTTAATTCATGATGGGATTCTATATTTTATTTAGTTTTTAAAATAATTTTTACTATGATTATTGAATAATTTATAAAAATACCTAAAATACCAATAACATTGAATTTTAAAAAAATAATAGAGAATTATCACGTATATATTGGGATTTTTCCATAGATATATGTTTTTTCACTTTTGAAGTTTTTAATTATATTTGAAAAAAAATGATTGGAATTGGTTCTATGAATCCTTGATGAGG
The DNA here is from genome assembly GCA_963277665.1 of Viscum album. Classification (NCBI taxonomy): domain Eukaryota; kingdom Viridiplantae; phylum Streptophyta; class Magnoliopsida; order Santalales; family Viscaceae; genus Viscum; species Viscum album. Next base: position 757,155,923 of record OY728161.1, read on the forward strand.
GGTGTAAACCAATTAATATATAAATATTATTAGGATGAATCTTAGTTGAAAACCCATTGGATTTGATATATATGATCTTGAGGTAGAATGTTTTGCAACATTTGGGGAAAATATATGATATTTTTCCTTAATATGGTACTTTTTTGGGTGTTTTATTTGACCATTCAGGATATTGATTACATTTTTGTGTGTGTGTGTTTGTGTTATCAAAGACTATATATCCATATATGAAAAATTATTCTATGTGAATACTAGTGTAGCTTGTTAGAGTATTCTTGATGTTGACCTCATGTTATTGTACGTTTTTATGAATTCTCATGACGACATGATATGTTCACCCTTGTATTCTCAACATATTTATGTTTTACTTCCATGCCTTCTATGCCTTACATTTTTTTATAAAAAATTTGGAAATCTATGATATGTTTATACTATATAGTGGGAGTGTACGTATCATGTAACAATGGTGATGATGGGCCTGAGAAGAATGTAGGGGAATGATGGCCTCAATGCCAGACCTTTGGGTGCAATAGTGGGGGTGTGATAGACATGGGGCCTCAAAAATGGCATAAATAGGAGACAATAGCCTTGAGGCCTAAACTGTGACCAAGAAGGGGTCTGATAGTCTTGATACTGTGTCCATGATGGAGATGGGATATGATGGCCTTGTGGCCTAATCTGAACTTATGCCTTCATAAAACTGAGATATATGTTTAATAGCCTTGTTGATTACTCTTGTCACTCCCAAAAAGACATGTTTACAATTCTCATGGATTACCCTTGATCACTCCTAAAATGACATGCTTATAATTCTTGGTGATTATACTTGATCACCCCCAACATCCTTTCTATTATCCTTCTTGAATGGAGTAGAGGGAGGTACACTCAGGGATTATGGTGGACTGGTTAGCACATGAGTGTTAGACATTTGATTAAATATTATTTTTTTCCCGTTTTTTTATCAGAGATTACACCTATTATACATATTAATATATGATAAGGATTCATTGGGGGTTTCCTAATAGGTTATATTATCCACACCTTTCATGGGAATGTAGATACTTGTGATGACTTCGTGATTATGGATTTTGGAAAGGGAAATTGGCCTATACATAAAGTTATGTTATAGATCACAGAGCTAGTAATGATACTAGGATGAAATCTGCTGGATTCCATTGTGATTCATTATTTATGTCCTCATATGTAGGAGGCAAGTTTAAATTTCCCTATTGGGAGACTGGAATATTTGTTATGATGTGGTTATAATTTTTTATAAATTATGTTACTTTATTTCCCACATGATATTCTGATTTTCATATTTTAATTATATGGATCTGATTATTGAGCGTGTAGTCTCCCCACTTCACTTAGAGACTTTCTCCATTAGGTAATGAAATCTATAATAATAGTAGGTGTACAAGAAGTCATGTGGCTCTATGGATTAGAACCAATGGTTAAGGATGGGTTCTTATAATAATATTTTGGGTTTCCCCATTCCATTAAATAATGATTTATGATATCATCTTTTTTAAATCTATGTAAATTAAATATTAAAAATATGATGGATTTGGTTTATGAATTGCTACAATATTTGGAAAAAAATATTCATTTACAAATATAATATTTATTTTGAAATGGATTCTTTCCATAAAGAATCAATGAACTTTTTATACCTATTAAAAATGAAGGAATCCTTCATTTCATACACTTAGTGTGCCAATATTTTGGATAAATCCAAAGGAAATTTATTCTCAAAGATTATACTTATAGTTAAATAATTACTATCAGGCTACAAGGGAATGTATCATTCCTTGTGAGGATGGTTTTTCTTGTAAATATTACTTAATTTACTCTAAATAGTTTTTAATATATGATGATATATAAATTTTCTTTTATTCTGATTGAGATGATTAATTTTTCTATAAGATTATTTTTGTAGACAGGAAACACATTTTAAAATAGGCATGTAATAGTAAGATGGTCCAATTATTATAATCCTATAATGGCATGGGCCTTGGTAATATAAGTATTCAATTGTTTTAATGTTCCCTTAATATCATAGATTACATCATGATAATGATGGTTCTAACACCATCCCTAAATTTTAGTTTTTAAAAATATTGAAAATCGGAATTGGTCATCAAAAACTCTTCAATGTGGATGACCCAAAAAAAAGATTATGATTCTCTTATAATGAATTCAAGTATTATTATCTCTAAAAATTATCTTATGAATTTTAGTAAAGCTAGTGAGGATTTATCATACTTTCTATTATTGATGGAATATTTTCGGATTGTGATTCATGATATGGATATCTCAATGAAGTAAAAATTAATATATTTATTTTATTACCTTCCTAGTTCTTTCATGAAACTTATCATTGAATAAAAATTTGAGCCTAATGAGAAAATCCTTATTAAGGATGTGGTGAGAAATATATGATATAATTCAAGGCTATATACATTTTTATTAATGGAATTACATATCAATTTTCACGACATATATGTATTATGGTGGGAATGTCTCTAAGATAATATTGTATACGTATTCATCCGAAATTCATTATTTACAGTCACGAGAAATGAGATAGCTTAAACCATTGATGTATCCAGATAAACATTGAATAATAAATAAAAGTTGGTTTTGAATGATTATTGCATATTACTTCATTTAAAAATTAAGGAGGACTGTATAAATTTACTATTCCATCAACGAACACAGCATACATGTATTTTTCATTTATTTGTATCTAATCTGGTTAAGAAATTTATAAAAAAAATTATATAAAATCATATAACTATATATAATTTTTTAAATGAAAATTTTATTTTAAATTAAAATAACTTCTTATATTTTGTAAATAGTTAATAAATCCTGATAGAAAAAAATTAAATAAATGTACAATTTAGTATATTACATTAAATTAATAACTTATCTAATATGAAATTAAAACTATCTATTATTTGATTGTATATTCATTGATGATTGGTATATTATCAACATTAGTACCAATTCTATTTTTCCTTCTGATATACTGGTTGTACTTATAGTCTCAATTATTATCTCCCAATTTCTTTAACATATCTATATTTTCTTAGGGTCCATCAGGGAAGTTATATTGGAGCTACATATTAAAAAAATTCTTAATGATACATATAATAAAAAAAATTCAATTTAATTTCAACAAATATATTACCCATATTTCCACATAAGAGTATTATTTTATTTATATTGTAAGTTTTCACTTCTGGGATTAATGAACTATAATAAAATTACTCTCTTTAATGAGTGTTTCCTTGAAACTCCACAATTAAATACCAATAGATTCAATTATTTTCAAGTTATCATTATAATAAATAATTATTTTCATATGCCTATTCAAAAATGTATGTATTTTGTAGGAGCACATATTTAAATGAATGATTTACTTGAAGAAAAAATTTGATATTTATCATAGTTATATAACAAAATGTAATAAAATAATTATTTTCATTAATACTTTTCATACCATTACCAGAAGTGTTGTATGTTATCATTGTATATTATACACTATACTGGGGGGAAGTAGGTAGAGGGATATCCTATGTAGTATAATTTGGATACTGAAGCTGGGTAGGAGGGTGTAGGATACAAGTAGCACAAATCAAGGAGAAGTATCCTATAGAGATAAAGGTGGATAAGGGAAATTGGATAAGGATGGGAAGGACTGGGACTACCCTGAATGATAGCATGTGGAAATGTTTAAAAATTAGGAATTATCTAGTTTGGGTAATCCATATAAGGACAATTAATTATGGGAGGAAGTTTTATTGGTGAATACATAGCCCTGGGTTGTGATGGAACAATATAAGTAGTCGTAGTACATGTACGGGAAGTCCTATACTCCAAACATCCATACCTATTATTGGGGAATGAATGTTTCCTACTCAATGATTTAAATTAATATTTAATATGATTGGTTTAATGACCATAAATAGATAGTAAATAAATTAGATAATCTTATGAAGAATCATACATTTTAACCTTTCATCTCTAAATTCGATAAAATAATCCATTTTTTATATAAGCCTATTAATAAGACAAAATATCCTAAAAATTCTACCATTTACATGAAATTTTATAAATATAAAACAATTTAATGACAAGGAAGATTCGACAAAAAAATATATTTTCCTTAAATAATTACCTCTTCCATTAATTATTTTTTCCTTCTGTTGTATACTCAATAAATTAAATCATTAGAAAATAGCATAAATTACTACATTAAATACCAAACTGAGTGGGATAATAATTTTTAGTACATATTTTTTCTCATATTATGAATATATCAAGTGTTATAGGTTTGATGTAACCAATTCTATCAATTGAATATAAAATTTCATAAAATCATTTTGATTAAATTAAAATTTCAAAATTTCATTAAATTATAAATTTCATGAATGTTTATATTTCTCAGTTTATAAATATTTGAACTCATTGAGTTATTCAATGAAAATAGTTAGTTCTTTATTGGGATTCTATTTGTAGTTCACCCTAAAAACAAAATGCATTATATTTCCATATATTAGCTAAAATTACATATTCAGTACACATTTTGATGATATAGAAGCCATGTCAATATACAAAATAATAAAAAAAAATTCATTTCCTTAGAATAAATAATGTACTCTTCTGTTCAGTTAATCTTAAAAATCAATTACTACATTTTTTTCAAAAAAAATTACTATATTTAATTATGAAAGACTAAATACTTTCATCCTATAGAAGACATTTCTATAATGTGAAATTATAATAATTTTCTCTTATCATATATGTCAGAAATTAAATTATTTCGTAACCATGTATAAGACATAGATAATATATGAAATAAAATTAATTTATATAACATACATTTTTTTGTTTCATGTATAAAATTTTATAAAAATTTACAGTGTTAGAATAATATAAATTAAATACTTCACATCATTCCAATTATATTCATGCTCTGTTATAATTTCTAGTAGACATTCAATTTTGAAAACAGAATTATTTATTTCATTTAATAAAACATTAATGATAATACTAATGAGTTCATCCAAAATGTCATTATAATATATTTTGTTATTAAAAATATTTCATGTATTAAAATCTATAATATCACTAAATATAGGTTTTAAAGGTATATTTACTAAAAAATGAATATATTGTGATACAAAAATAATAGACTCATCTGTATAAAGCTGATGTTTCATATCCATCACTCTATGTCCAAAAATATATAAATACATCCTTTTCCATGTCATTGAAGAAATGTACATGAATTTCATCATTATGAAATGACTCTGTGTATAATAATATGATTAAAATAACAACTTAATAACTTCATGATATAGATTATTTCTGGATTGAGGTTTTCTGTCTACTACCATAGAATAACAATCCATTTCATTTGTTATAGTGAAACCATTGAATTTTGTTTTCATGTTTGTTGAAAAACTATTTGTATGTAATTTATATCTATTTACAATCATTTCATTAATATAACATTGATGATATTTTCGAAAAAATGACTGTGAAATTATTTCAACAATACACCGTAAGTTGTTAAAATTTGAACCTGAAATATATAATGATTGAATATTAAACAAGAACCTAGGATTTTATCATGTAAAAAATGAAATTTGATACCTTTGATATCATCCAAGTAATTAATTATTTAATGTATAATTGACCCTTCATCTTAATAAATAAAGAATGACATGTTTTTTTTCATAATTTCGCAATTTTATCTATGAATATGATAATATTATGATGTAGGGAGATAGAAATAAATACATAATTAAACATAAATTTTTGATTTAACATACTCTAGTAAATAATATACCATGCCATAAATGATTAATTTCCTATAATGATACATTTCCTACTCATCCTTATTCAATGATCACAACATGTTTGATCTAGATATCCCCTTTCGGGTAGTGAATGATATATAAGAAAAGTGGGATCATATTTCTCATATTCATTTTTTATTGGATGATTAGGTCTAATAAAGTCCTTATCAAATTAAACTAAATAAAAAAGATTCATTCTTACATTAAATTACCTTTCAAAATAAATCATTTAAATGAATTGTTATTTCTCAAATAAGATTTCAATGTCAACATCATTATTTATATTAAATACATCATAAGACTAAAAGTATGACCATCAAAAAGAACTTATATTTGAAGATTCACAATAATATGTTTCCAAAATGCGAAACATGATGTTGGAAAATGTTTACCATGTTATAATGAATGGATGTGAATCTTTCTATATATGCTTTTTTTTACAATTTTACAATATATATATATATATAAATATATATGTGAAATTTACAAATCTAATAAAAGTGTGCCTAAATAATGTGATTGTAAATCTATACTGGTAATAGGTATCCACTCAAATAATATTAAATGGTTGTCATATGTTTTAAGTGCTTTTGATTTTACCTACTTCTTATTCACAATTTTCGAAAGCTTTCATGAACACACGTATGGATCCTTTAACCTTTACAATATAATAAGGAATTATATTTCTCTATATTTTTCATCAAAAAACACAAAAAGGGAGATTTATACTGATTATGAACATTTAAATTATGATGGTTTATCAATTTTATACCTTAATTAAATAAATCATCATTTGAGGATAAAACATCTCATATTTTTCCATTAAAATTAATAAATGTTAGGATTACAACTTCAATGAAATTTTTTGTTGATATTAATTATGTCCAGGAAGTGATGTAATAAATTAATGAAATATGTGTTAAATTAAAGAATATACATTTCATTACCAAATTATTGTTGTTACTTATTGATAATACTTTCACTTTATACAATTTTGCTGAAAATTTTGATGAACATAATTCGAATCATCATGTAATTTAATTAGTCAAAATCAATTTTTTTAATCATTTATGAAACATCCCCTTTTATATTTCTAGAATTTCATCCTTGTTTTATAAAAAATGGTGACCTTATTGATCATTTTATCTCAATATGAATAATGAAAAAATGTTTTTCATCAGTATCTATAGAATTATCAAACTATCTCCCATTTTTTTCAACCAGACATTATTCTATAATAGGGAAATCAATTGTCTTCAAAAACAATGTTGCATGAATCATAATGTAATTATTTGTAAATGCATCATATATTGTCACTGAAATGGTCTAAATCTCTATTATATAATGTATTTATGGTTTCAAGTATATATAAATATCACTAACAATATCATTAAATCCAAAAATGAATATACACATGATAGAATATGTATTTTTCAAACCAACCCAAGACAAAAAATTATAAATAATAATAAAAATAGGCACACTATTATGTACAATATGAATATGATGAAATTAGTTAAAACCATCACAAGATAACCCCAACCAAAAATATCATGGTTTGGCTAAAAAGTTTGGATATTAACTATCATGTTTATATTATGTTAACCCATTTTCAGGATGAACAATATCATAATCATTATTTATTTTTTCTTTATCACAACTCAAATTCATTTCAATATTTTTTAACATTGAAAAGTTTCTGATGTATGAATCATCGGATAGTGGAATATCATTTTCACAGGTACATGGGATTGTTTTCCGTATTTGTTTTTCTTCTATCTTGATTTACGATATTTTTGGAACACATTTAACTCACTATTTTACTTCCATAAAATACAACAATCATTATTGATGAAATTGATTATAGTACTCAAATTTTGGTATGTGTCAACCAAAATTCATGTTATATAATCATTTTCTAGAATACATACATCATCATGTATTGTATCCTTAAAAATGTATGGAGATATTCAATTGGATTATTACTAAATCTACATAATGTATTCCCATTATACAATAGAATTAAAGATTCATGTATGGATATTTTTCCAGATGACTAATGTACTAAGTATAATGACCCAAGATTGAAATACATAGAGAGTATATTATTTAATCCAAACATTTTATACATTACACAAACATACGCACAAGGACCATATTTGTTTAGTGACTGTAATCTTGGAACAAATTCTTCTTATTTGGTGAGTGATCATCAACATCTCCAGTAATGATCATCCTATTTAGGTTACCTACCTAAAACCATTATTTATATCTTAGGGAAAAGAAAACATATGAAAAGAGTGAGAGGATAAGCTTAGTAAGGGTAAAAAAGGAAAATATCAAACACTAAATGAGAATGGGAATGTAAACACACAAACATAAATTTTAGCAATCATTCCATGTATAACATATATCAGAATCATTAGTTTAGAAATAAATCTTAGTAGTTTATATATCATAATGGAATCTAATATATGGCAGAATAACATTAGAATTTAACATGGATTTTTTGAAAACACATAATCATAGAAGATAATTTCCATATTATTCAAGGTGCTTTTCCATGACCATCATAGTGATCAATGTTATTTAACAAATAGAGTTTACTTCTCATTTTAGCCCTGTATTACTGAATCATGATTACTCCCTTTCTAGTATTGTATTACATAATAATGATTTTTCTTGTTCCATTCTTGTGTTAATGAACCAGTACTACTCTTATTCCAGTAATTTATTACTAAACAGATTTCACTTCCATTTACAGTCTTGAATATCTAATTAGATATAAATATTACCCAATGCATTGGTGGGGGAAATAGGTCCCACCCGTCACATAATAAAATATATACATATGTGTTCCATACGAATATAAATCATTCATCATATCATATCCCACCAAATGAAACTAGATTCAAAAACATCATTCAATCATTTCATAACCCATGGAAAGTAATTGGATTCATAAATATCATTCCATCATAAACATAAAATAACTATTGAGATATTAAGGAAAACATTCATAAAAACACTCTATTAATCATATGTTTCCTTTGAGATATCACTTGGATATTATTCTTTATGAAAACATCCGCTCTTATTTGAAAAAGTTTTCTATTCATAAAATATCACTCAATTTTAATAAAATCAATTTATTAAAAAATAACTTACTAAACATGTAATGTAAGATTCAATGGAATATGTTGATATGAAAGTGTAAATTTTTTTCATTCCATGCAAGTTAAAATTTAACATTCCAATCAAACTATTGTTTGATATGTAAAAATTTACCTAGTATGGAAAACAAAATATAATTCCTTTCTAATAGCTTATTAAATCATAATAACGAGAAAACATGAATTTAAATAGTTATAGAATATTATTCAATACATTTTTGGGTAACATGGACAATGATGATAATTATACCTTAATAAATACTTATATATAAACATTCTTCAATAATAATGAGATTATGAAATTATACCATACATTAGGTTTGATTTCCATATTATGTATATGAAACTCTTATATAATGGGGTAAAGAATTTTATTAACATATTAAATAACCATATTTTTGTGAATGATATCTTATATGATCATATTATCACCAATTGGATAATAAAATTTAATTATTAATCATCTTTTGGGTGTTGCCTTCTTCATTTTCAAATACATGTTTTGTCACATATGACTCGATTCATGAACATAGGGTATAGTTCATTCATTTAGAAAATTATATTAAAGTAATAGAAAAAAAAATTATGAATTATATACATTTATATAATAATTTATTAATGGTGATCATGGAGAATGAATCCAATCACGTCGTGGCGATGGTAGATTATACGTAGACATGAGTGACAATATCATTCAATTAATTGTGAAATGGTATGGATGTGGATAATATATAATTTATCCTAAAAAAACAATAACTTGTCATAATAATAATATATAATTATTAAATCCATCATTACACCAGTCCATGTAATGTGGGGATGAAAAATAGATTACCCTGTTATGTAGAGACGATATGTAGTATAAATACATTCATGGTGATTTTTTTCATAGGATGGTTAAAAGGTGTGATATGGTGGTTATAGAATCATTATAACATCTCACAATATATATTATACTAGATTTATAACTTTATAATGGAAACCACATATTAAGAGGAAGTATAAGATGAAATACTATTGAGAGAGTCAGTAAAGGATATTACTTCCTTTTCAGTGATCTACCTCTAGATCTCCACTTATATACTCTGTAGATTCACATTTCAGAAAAATAGAGCCTCTATAATATCGATAGGATATCTGATAAGGGAAATGGTTATGGTATTGTCATTATTTACGACTCAATTTGGTGTGAATAAATGGAGGAAAAGGTTCCTTTTTATAATTGAGGTGAAGGAAATTATAGGAATCTCCAATACTATTAATTTGTAATAAAATTAATGTGGATAAAAGTACCACAATATTATCATGAATTAAAATATATATCAAAATAAGGTTTTTAAATTATCAACAATAGTATTTTGAATATGTTTTTCCAGTATTTTAATCCTTATCATCTTGATCAACCCTTTGTTAAATTATTTTAATTTCAAGTAAGGTAAGATATTTTTCAATAACAATAGTGTGCAATTTTTATTTATATTATTTAATTTAAACATTAATGGAACAAATAAAAATATTTTATACTTGTAATAATTATATTGTCTTGTTTGAACTGTTTTATTATTTTTGAATAATTTAATAAATCCTTAATTTGATAAAATATCAATACTCCCAAATCTGACATTATTCTTTTCATTGATTTCTGAAATTATCAAAATAACATGTCAACATAAAAAAACATGATTATATTATATACCTATATAGTCAAGGTAATATAAAAAGTTAGTTAGTTATATTAATTAACTCATTTGATATTTATTTTAATATTTTCAATATCATTAATTTGATTAATTAATTTTTAATTAATTTGGCAATAATTGTTGTTAAATACATTAATGTAATTATTTTTTCCCTAAAAATTATAAATAAGATTTCATAAAAATATAATTTTTATATCTTTTAAATTACTATTTATTTTCTAATGAAACTTTTGGATTATAATTTATTAAAACAGTTTAATAATTTAAACCCTATTGTGTGAACAACTAGAATTCATTATACATATAATATTATAAGTATCTTATTCGTATCAATATGGAAACCAATGGTCATTAATTTGGCCAATGGACAAACATGGTTGATATATAAACAATAATAAAAAATTATCCTTGTTTTTTTTCAATTTAATAATTAATATAATTTTAATAAAAATTAATTTATATTTTTTTCTTCTTACAATAACTGCATCAACTTTGTATTATCCCTTAACGTAATTCATTATTTATTAAAAATTAAAAAAAATGGTGATAATATTTTTTTAAATTTTAATGTCTATTTATAATTGAATTTATCTTCTATATAAATTCAGATGAAAATGGTTTAATTTTTAATGTATGATTATAACATATTTAACTTTTCAGTAATTAAATTATAATAAATATTTTACTCTCAACCAAGTGTCCTAAAAGGTATATAATTTCATCCAAAGGATTATTTTTGTCAAAACCCAATCATACAATAGAAATAGACAATTGCTATGGAAAATTTGTTGAAATAATAATATTATTATTTAACCCATAATTACATGATTTAGCTTTTATCACATTAATAAAAAATTAATATTGTTTCTATTCATAATGCCTATAAATAAAAGAAACCAATTTATATAAATTGGCACAAATTCTTCCAAATATGGAATCCATTTCTCAAAATCCAAAACAATTATGTTGCATTAATTAATTTAAAATTATTATTGTTCATGTGGTGATAAAAAAGTTTTTAAAGTTAAAAAATGAATAATATTGAATTTTTTATGTTTATAAATTCTTTTTAAAATTGATTGAAATTACCTAAATTATATTAACTAATAAAATTATGATCAACTTATACATTAAAATTTGTCAAAAAAAATTACACTTTCAATTATATTGAGGAAAATAGTTTTTATTAATTAATATTTAATATTATTCTATTATTCATAAAAATATTAATGTTACTAGAAGAATACAAAAAAACTCAACAATAGTAAATTTTTATACTCTTCATTTAAGGAATATATTTATTTTGTCAAATATAATATATAAAAGTTTGAAAAATTAGATTTCAAATATATATTCTATTAAAAGAAGGTAAAATTAACCTTTCAAAAAAATTATCTTATTATGCATAATATTGTGTTGGTTCTTATTGTATGACTATAAAATCAAATGTATAAACATCAAAAATACTCTGTTGAATATATAACAAACATATTTAATTAATCTCATTTTCAAATTTTAATAAATTTAAAAAATGACCTGATGACCATAAAAAGAAAATTTTCTTTAATTTATATTGGTTTGTATTTTCATTTCTAATTAATGGTAAATAATAAATCCATCTTATACAACCTATATTTTCATTATTTAGTATATTCTATTTATAACAACTAAAAATGACTATATTATTATCTTTTTAAAAATTTAATAAAATGATGCTTTGTATAAACTCCATGTTTCGAATAATGAAAGCTAATCCAGTGTTGTGTATAGAACAAGACTAACATGGTGGGACATATAAAAAAATAAAAATATTGTTTTTTGTATAAAAACATCTATATTTAGTTTTATGTGAAATAAAAAATATCAAAAATAAAACCTTATTTCAAAACAAAATTCCCAAAATATCATGGTGTTACATTCTACCTATATTAAAAATGGTCTTTTCTCTTGAAATTTTATTGGGATCTCAATGGTTCAATACATGGAAGTTACATTCAAGGAAACCAAAATCATAAAAACTAATACTAAATCTACCTTTAAAAAATAAATGTTTAAATGATAATATTTTCTAAATGTAACCCATACATGGGCATCCTCCTGGGAGAACATAACTGGAAAGTGAAAACGTTGACATGGAAGAGAAATAAAACCATCATGTTCTGATGGATAATGACAGAGAACATGGTCATGAAAATGTTAACAATCACAAATCCGTAAATCCTCAACTATCTAAGGGAACATTTGATTCATTGGAGGATATATTATTAGGTTAACGTTTTTTTGTTTTAGAGATCCATTCCCTAGATATAAATAATTTTTCATGGGATGAAATACTTAAATAATTAAGAATAATGTCATCCTTTCAGTATTCACTCATCAATTTCAACTTCATCTCTTATCCCAAGAAAAGAAGGTGAATTTTTCTTTCTTTAAGAATTATAATTTCATTAGATCCATAAAATTATAGGTTAAAAAAGGTAATCATATGTTATCAAATATGTATAAATCATCATTTATAGAGATAATACTATAATCTATAAAACATAAATAAATTTATTAAATGGTTATGTTTATGATCCTTCCAAATGATTCAAATGAAAAACATTGAAAATAATGTCACTACATATCCAAATTCAATATCTATTTAATCCTCTTATCAACCTGATATATCTCTTAATAATAACACACAAAACATGTGAATACCTTCATTATATATTCTCTTAAAACATTATAATAACCCAAATTAGAAAAAATCCTTATATAAAACATTCATGATTTCATCTTCCAACGATTATTGTATATATTCCTTAAATCCAATATGTTTTAAACATCATTAAAGGAAACATAGACCAATTTTCAACTAATCCACAATCATTTCAATGTTAATCAGGACTATTCAATTTAAATTATCAATGACAATCATCCCTTAATCCTAGAATCCATGATTTTCTCATCATCAGGAATACATTAATGGAAATCGTCCCTTAATCAATATATAACCATTAACATACATCAATTTTCTAATTCTTCATCACTATTCCAAATATCCTTTTAAATCATTAATGAATAACATGTAATGAAAATCCTTAAGAGTGGGAGCTTAAGCTTAGTAGGGGTAACAAAAGAAAATATCAAACAGTAAATGAGAATAAGAATGTTAAAACACAGACATAAATTTTAACTATCATACCATGTATAACATATTTAAAAATCATTTGTTTAGAAATTAATCTTAGTAGTTTATAAATCATGATGGAATATAATACATGGGAAAATAACAATTGAATTTAACATGTATTTTTTGAAAACACAATATCATTGAAGATAATTTCCATATTATTCATGGTGCATTTCCATGACCATCAATGTGATCAATGTTCTTTAATAAACATAATTTACATCCCATTCTAGCCATGTATAACTGAACCATGATTATTCATGTTCTAGTCTTGTATTACAGAATATTGATTTTTCATGTTCCAGTCTTGTGTTACTGATCCAATACTACACTTATTCCAATCATTTATTTCTAAACCAATTTCACTTCTCTTTTCAGTCATGTCTATCTAATTAGATATAAATTTTACCCAATGCATTAGAGTGATAAATAGTTCACACCCATCACATAATGAAATCCATAAATATGTGTTCCATAAGAACATAAATCATTCATTATATCATAATCCAAAAAATGAAAGAGGATTAAAAAATATCATTAATTAATATCATAACCCATGGAATGAAATTGGATTCCTAAATATCATTCCATAATAAACATAAAATAACGATTGGGATATTATGGAAAACATTCATGAAAAATACCTAATTAAACACATGTATTTTTTGAGATATCACTTGGATATTATTCTAGAGAAAAATATCCTCTCTTCTATGAAAAAGTTTTCATTTCATAAAATATCACTCGACTTTAATAAAAAATATTTTATTAAAAAATAAATTTCTAAACCGGTAATGTATGATACAAGGAATTATGGTGACATGAATGTGTAATTTTTTTCATTCAATATAAGTTAAAAGATAAAATTTCTCTCTAACTGTTGTATGATGTACAAATGTCCATAACTGGGGAATAAATGATTCATTTCTAATAGTTTAGTAAATCGTAATAATGGGAAAACAAGACTTCAAACTATTATAGAATATTATTGAATACATCTTTGGGTAACATGGAAAATGATGATAATTATACCATAATAAATACTTATATATAAATATTTTCCACTAATAATGATATTATGGAATTATCCTATACATTAGGTTTGATTTCCATAGTATGCATATGAAACTATTATATAATGGGTTAAAGAATTTTATTAACATATTAAATTACCATATTTTTAAGAATGATATATTTTATGATCATTTTATCACCCATTTGATAACAACGTTTAATTATTAATCGTCTTTTGGGTGTTAACTTCTACATTTTACAAAATGGGTTTCGTCGTATATGTCTCGGTTAATGAACATAGGGTATAGTTTATTCATTTATAAAATTTTAATAATATAATAGACAAAATTTTTATGAATTATATAAATTTATATAATGATTTTTTAATGGTGATCATGGATAATGAATCAAATCACATCGTCGCGATGGTAGATCATACATAGACATGAGCGATGATATCATTCCATTAATTGTGAAATATTATGGATGTGGATAATGTATATTTTATAAAAAAAATAATTACTTGTCATAATAATCATATATAATTATTAAATCCATCATTACACCAGTCCATCTAACGTGGGGATGAAAATAGATTACACTAAGATGTTGAGATGGTAAGTCATACAAACGCATGCATGGTGATTTTGTTTTTCATATGATGGATAAAAGGTGTGATATAGTTGTTTCATAATCATAATAACATCTCAAAATATATTTTATACTATATATATTACTTTATAATGGAAACCACACTTTCAGAGGAAGTATAAGAAGAAATACTATTGAGAGATTCAGTAAAGTAGATTATGTCCTTTTTAGCAATCTCCCACTAGATCTCCACTTATAGACTCTGTAGTTTCACATTTCAGAAAATCAGAGACTCTATAATGTGGATAGGGGATTTTATTAGGGAATTTCTTATGTTATGGTTATGATTTATGGCTCAATGTTTTGTGAATAAATAGGGGAGTAGGTACACTTTTATAATTGAGGTGAGGGAAATTATTGGAATCTCCAAAACTATTAATTTATAATAAAATTAATGTTGAAAAACATACCAAAAAATTGTAATGAATTCAAATATATGTCAAGATAAGGTTTTAAAATTATAAAAAATTGTATTTTTGATTTGTTTTTCCAAGATTTTAATCCTTATCATCTTGATCAACACTTTGTTAATTATTTTAATTTTAACTAAGGTAAGAAATTTTTTAATAACAAAATTGAGAAATTATTATTTATATTATGTAAATTAAACCATAATGGAACAAGTAAATATTTTGTATACTATGTAATAATTAATTTTATTTTTTGAACTGGTTTATAATTTTTGAAAAATTTAATAAATCATTAATTTGATAAAATATCAATACTCCCAAATCTACACTATTCATTTCATTGATTTTTGAAATTATCAAGATAACATGTAAACATAAAAAACCATGATTATATTATATACCTATATATTCATGGTAATATAAAATGTTACTTGTTTCTATTAATTAACTCATGTGATATTTATTTTAATATGTTTAATATCATTAATTTGATTATTTAATTTATTTATTTATTGTGGAATAATTGTTGTTAAAGAAATTAAGGTAATTACTTTTTCCCTAAAAATTATAAATAAAATTTCATGAAGAATATAAATTTTTTGTCTTTTAAATAACTATTTATTTTCAAGTGAAACATCTGGAAACACATTTATTAAAATAATATAATAAATAAAACCCTATAGTGTGAACTACTAGAAATCATAAAGAAATATAATATTATAAGGATCTTATTATTATCCATGTGAATAAAAAATTGTATTCATTGACCCTTGGACATACATGGATGATATATAAAAACCAAAAAATATATATTCTTGTTTTTTTGTAATATAATAGTTTATATATTTTTAATAAAAATCATTTTATATATTTTTCATTCCTTTAACAAGATCTGCATCAACATTGTATTATCCTTTAACGTAATTCATTATTTATTAAAACTTAAAAATAACACATGATAATAAGGAAAACAAATTTTAATTTAAATTTATATTTATAATTGAATTTATCTTTCATATAAATCAATATGAAAATGGTTTAATTTTTAAAGTATGAGTAAAACATGTTTAACTTTTCATTAATTAAATTATGATAAATAATTTACTCTCAACCAAGTGTCCTAAAAGGTATATAATTTCATCCAATGGATTATGTTTTTCAAAACCCACTTATATAATAAAAAAAGACAATTGGTAAGGTAAATTTGATAAAATAATTTTATTATTATTTTACCCATAATTACCAGATTTACCTTTTATCACATTAATAAAAAATTTATATTGTTTCTATTCATAATGCCTAAAAATAAAAAAATTATTTACATAATTTTGAGAAAATTATTCCAAATATGGAATCCATTTTCTAAAATCCAAAAAAATAATGTTGCAGTAATTAATTTGAAATTTATCTTGTTGATGGGGTGAGAAAACAAGTTATTAAAGTTAAAAATTCAATAATATTAAAAAATTTATGTTTATAAGTTCTATTTCAATTTGATTGTAATTACCTAAATTATATTAACTAATAAAATTATGATCTACTTATACATTAAAACCTTTCAAAAAAAATTTAACACTATAAATTATTTTTATGAAAACAGTTGTTATCAATTATTATTTAATATTATTCTACTATTAATCAAAATATAAATGTTATTAGAAAAATACCAAAAAATCAAAAAAAGTAAATTTTTATACTCTGAATTTAAGGAATATGTTCAAATTGTCAAATATAATATAAAATGGTTTCAAAATTTGGATTTAAAATTGATATTCTATTAAAAGAATGTAAAATTAACCTTTTATAAAATATAAGTTGTTATGTATAATATTGTGTTGGTTATTATTTTATGACTATTAAATATAATGGACAAATTTCAAAAATACTCTATTGAGTATATAAAAAACATATTTAATTAATATCATTTTCTAATAGTATTCAATTTAAAAAATGAATTGGTGACCATAAAAAAGATATTTTTTTAAATAATATAGGTTTGTATTTTCATTTCTAAATAATGGTAATTAATTAATCCATCACATACACCCAAGATTTTCATTATTTAGTATATACTATTTATAACCACTAATATAATAACTATAGTATTATCTTATTTAAATAATAATAAAATTATTCTTTTTATAAACTCAATGTTTCGAATAATGCATGTTAATTCAGTGTTGTGTATAGAAAAAGACTAACATGGTGGGAAATAAAAAAAATAAAAAAATTGTTTTTTTATAAAATCATCTATATTAGCTGTTATTTGAAATGAAAAATGTCAAAAATAAAACCTTATTTCAAAAAATATATTTCCCCAAATATTATGGTGTTACATTCTAAAAACTATAAAATTAACTTTTCTCAGGAAATTTTATTGGGATCACAATGTTTTAATACATTGAAGTTACATTCAATGAAACCCACATCATAAAAACCTATAATAAATCATCCATTAAAAAAGAAATGTTCGAATGATAACGGTTTCCCAATATAACCCATAACTGAGCATCCAGATAAGAGAACATAGGTGGAATGTGAAAACATTGACATAGAAGAGATTTAAAACCATCACGTTCTAATGTAGAATAACCGAGAACATGGTCTTGAGAATTTTAACAACCACAAATCCCAAAATCCTCAATGATTTAAGGGAAAATATTACTCATTGGAAGAGAAGTTATTAGTATAACAATTTTGGTTTCTAGATCTTTTCTCAAAAGATGAAGAATTTTTCATGAGATGAAACGCTTACATGATTAAGCATAATATCATCCTTTCATTATTCATTCATCAATTTCAACTTCATCTCCTATTACAAGAAAAGAAGGTGAATTTTTCTTTCATTTAGCATTATAATATCATGAGATCCATAAAATTATAGATTAACATTAAAAAAAGGTAAACATAGGTTATCAAATATGTATAAATCATTATATAGATAGATAATACCATAATCTATAAAACATAAATAAATTTCATAAATGGTTATGTTTATGATCCTTCCAAAATATTAAAATGAAAAACATTCAAATGAATGTCACTAAATATCCAAATTAAATATCTTTTTAATCCTCCAAACAACCTAATATATCTCTTAATAGAAATACAAAAATAATTTGAATACCTTCATTATATATTCTCTTAAAATATGATAATAACCCAAATTAGAATAAAACCTTCAAGAAAACATGCATGATTTCATATTCAAAAGATTTTTGGATATATTCCTCAAATCCAATATGTTTTAAAAATCATTCATGGAAACATAGACCAATTTTTCAACTAATCAATAATCATTTACATGTCAATCAGGACTATTAAATTTACAATATCAATGACAATCATCCCTTAATCCTAGAATCCATGATTTTCTCATCATCAAGAATACTTTAATTGGAATCATCCCTTAATCAATATATCACCATTAACATAAATAAAATTTCTAATTATTCATCACTTTTCTAAATATCCTTTTAAATCCTTAATGAATAACATATACAAAAAATAATTTTATATTTCATTATTTGTATTACATAATCTAGGAATTACAAATCATAGACACAATAATAATCAAACATGATTCTTAAACCATTACACATACTTTTTACTCCTACAAATTTCTAGAATATTAAATATCAATCATGTATTGAGGTTCTTCAACCATAATATAATCATTCTTATTATGTTTAAAGTAAACACTATGGTTAGATCGTCCCACACCATTCACATGTCATTATAGATCAATTTAAAAAGAACTATATAACTAAAAAGTATACCACATTCATGATTTAATTCATGATATTTCCACATAGGAAATCAATTTTCATAATTCCATTACATTCAAAATAAATAACATTATCTATTATCCACATCAATTATAGTCCTTACATTGAATAATCAAAAGAATGAAATTGTGAGAAACAATTATCAAAATGTAAATCCACATAATCAATGGAAGGTGTTTTCATTATATAAATTGTAGGTTTAATCTAGTTTATCCATGACTGTTACCAAAAGTATAGGATTATAATCTATACAGAGACTTATCCTTTTAGGAATGTCAAGAAATATCCATAGAAATATCACTCAGGATCTTAGAAATCATTTTGAATCCTATATTACATTGGTTTACTAAACCATCACTCAGATACAAACTATAATGACCCAAGCATGACGTACATAGTCTATAAATTGTTTTCTTTATAATCATCAATAAGTTACACAGATACACACACAAAGACCATATTAGTTTAGATCCTTTGGAAACATGGAACTAATTATTCTAATTTTTTGAATGGTCATCAACATTCCCTATGAATATCATCATCCTTTGTTTTTCTACATAAAATATTTCTTGGTATATTTGGGAAAAAAAGTCATATTAAAATGGTGAGATTAAATTCTAAGTAATGGTATACATGGAAAATATGAAATTAAAAAACAAAAAATGAATTTAAATACATGAATATAAATCATTAAAATGAAACCATGTATAAGAGATATTAAAACATTGAGTCGTGAAATAAATCTTGGTAGTTTATAAATCCTAATGGATCAGGATAAATGATAAAATATTATTATCATAAAATATGGAATTGTTAATAAAGCATGAGAATAGAAAATCATTTCCATATTAATCATGGATCAATGCTATGACCATCATAGTTGAAAATTTCTTTTTAAAAATGATTTTTTCCATATTCCATACATGTATTTCTAAACAAGTATTACACCCATTGCATTCCAATATTAGTGAAAAATTATTACTCTCGTTCCAGTACTGTATTACTAAAACATGATTACTCTCATTACTCTCTAGTATTACTAAACCGAGATCCATTTTTGATCCATTCATGTTTTTCTCATGAGATATGAGTATCTAACCAGTTCATTGGAGGAAGATACTAGTCACAACCAACACATAATGAAAAAATACATATGCATGTCATAATATCATAAAGCATTCATCATATCAGAAACAATGAATATAAATGAGTTTCATAAATATCATTCAATCATAACATAACCCATGGAAATAAATGGATTTCAAAAATATACATCCATCGTAAATATATACAAACAATATTAATACTATGGATGACATTCCTCAAAAATAATAATGTTTAACATAAGTAACTTTATAGTATCACAAGTAAATTAATCTTCAGGAAAATATCATTTCTTCAATAAAAATGTTTTCAATTCAAAAAATACCACAGAATCATAAAAGAAAGCATTTTCATCGAAAATAACATTGTAAACATATAAAGGAAACATCAAGGAAATATAAAATAATGAATGCATAAAATCAATCATGTCATATTAGTAAAAAGAAAACATTATTCCTATACTTCTTCATGATAAGTCAAAAAGTACCTAGTATAGAAAACAACAAAAGATTCTGTTCAAACCATTTAGTAATGAAAAAAAATGGGTAAAAATGAATTTAGAACATTTAATAATAATATTAATAATATTTTTTAATATATTTTTATGTAACAAGGACATGGGAGATAACGATATCCTAATAAAAACTAATGAATAGAAAATCACCTATAATAATGAGATTGTGAAATTATCCATTACTTTAGGTCTGTTTTTTGTTGTATATATCCAATACGATTGTATATTACGATGATGAATTTTATTAACTTATTACAGAACCTTATTATATTTTTTATATCATATATGATCATCTTATCACCCTTTTTATAATATTTTTTTAGTATTACTCTTCTTTCATGTGCTAACAGATTCACTTTCCTTATCACGTTTTGTCATATAAGTCTCAGTTCATGAATATAAGATATCGATCAGTAATTTCAAGAATTATAATAAGTTAATAGATAAATCTATTATGATATTTATATATATATTATCATTCATAAGTGGTCATCATGTAGAAAGAGTCACATCGCGTCGTGGAGATGGTAGGTCATGCGTAAACACGAGCAACCATATCATTGAAATAATTTTGAAATTGTATAGAATAGGACGGAATATATATTATCTAAAAATCAATATCATGTCATTATAATCGTATATAGTTATTATTTTCGAAAATACACTCTTCTATGTATTGTGGTTATGAATAGAAATTATACAACAATTTGCAGACGGTAAGTCATACATATAGACGAATAGTGATTTTATTTTTCATATGGTGGATAAAAGGTGGAATATGGTTGTTACATAATAATAAAAATAATAATAACATATTAGAATATATTTGATAAATAATTAATTAATTTAGAATTTTAAAACACACAATATGGGTTTGCTGAAGAACAAATACTATTGAGTGATTCAGAAAAGGAGATTACTTCTTCTTTGGCGAGCTCCCTCTAAAATTCTTCCTAAGGACTCTATAGAATGCATTTTAATAATACAAAAATATATAGAATTTTTTGAGAGCAGTTGATATGGAAAATTATATAGTTATGGATGATATTTAAGTCTATATTTTCTGATAACTATTTATGGAGGAGATGCCCTTTTAAAATTGAGCTCAGGGGCACTTTTGGAATCTTAAAAAATATTAATTTATAATAAAAATTATCTAAACCCATATACTAAAAAACATTCATTTATTAGGTTATAAAATTATATCAATATTTAATATTATCAACAAATATAATTTTGATAGTTTTTGGTAGTGTTTTAAACATTATAAATGTGATTAAACATTAATTAAACTATTTTATTTTTAAGGTAACAGATTTTTCTATTTTAAAAGAGTTAAATTTTAATTATTTTGTGTAAATTAGGCATGAAATAAACTATTTAGAACATTTTAGACCACAAAATAATTATTTTTTATTTTAAAAAATAATTATGTTTTTAAATTAATTTATAAATACATTATTTTTAATAAAATATAAATACTTTCCATTTTTGACATAATTCATTTCATGGATTTTTTTTAATTATCAAGAAAATATGTTATCTTTGAACAAACTATTTTATTATATCCCAAAGGGGTCATGGTAATCTATAAAATTAGCTGGTTACATTAATTAAATCAAGTTATAATTTCGGTAATTTTAATATCATTAGTTTGATTTACTAATTAATTATATAATTTCCCCATTGTTGTTGTTAATGAAACTATGATATATATTTATTCCCTAAAAATTATACATAAATTCACATGAATATTTTAAATTTAGTATCATTCATATTACTTTTTATTTCTGAATGAAACATCTAGGAAACTATAAATTAAAATAAAATATTAATTAAAATCCTATACTGTTAAAAACATGGATTCCTTATAAATAAAATATTATAAGTGTCTTATTCATATCCATGTGGCCCCAAATGGTCATTAATTTGACCTTTGGACATTTTTTTGTGATATAAGCATCAAAAATTATTTATCCATTTTTGGGTCATTGAATAGTTGTTATAATTTTAATTAAAATAATTTTAGTTATTTTCTTTCTGGAGGGACATGCACTACATCAGCAATGTATAAGCCTTTAAGTTAATTATTTATTTCTTGAATAATTAAAATAACATACCATGATAACAGAAAACGTTTTATACTTTAATTTACTATTTATAGTCAAATTTATCATCAGTGTAACTCTATATTGAAGATGATTTATTTCTTAAAATATGACAATGTCATCTCTAACTTTTCATTAAATAAAATATAAAAAATGTCTTACTCTTGTCCAAATGGATTAAAAAGGGTATAATTTTTTACCAATGGTGTTTTTTTAATTCCACATATCCAATGAAAAAAAATGTTTTTAGGTAATTTTATAATATTTGTAATTCTATTATTTTACACTTATTTACTCTATTTACCTTTTACCGTGTTAATAAAAAATTATTAAAGTTACTATGCATAATTTCTAAAAATAAAAAAAAAACCATGTTAAATAATTTTGACCCAACAATAAAAATTAATGAATAAATTTTTCAAAACTCAAAACATAGAATTTGGTGTAATTAATTTAATATTAATCATGTTAATGGGGTGAGACAACATGTTATTAATGTTAAAAAATGAAAAATTTTGAAATTTTTTATATCAAAATTCAATGTAAATTTTATGCCAAATACATAAAATAGGTTAAATTAAAAAATATTATCTAATTATACTTTAGAACTAGTAAAAGATTATAATTTAACACTATAAATTATTTTTATGAAAAAATATTTTTTCAATTAAAATTTAGTAATTTATAATATTTCTCAAAACATTAAAATTAGATGAAAAATAAAAAAATCATAAAATTGAAATTATGATACTCTTATTTCAATAAATATGTTTTTTTAAATTATATATATAAATTTCTCAAAAATGGGATTAAAATTGGGTTCCCCATTAAAATATGGTGAAATTACCCAATTGAAAAAATATATGTTTTTATACAAAAAATTGGGTTGGTTATTCTCTTATACCTATACAATATAATGGATAAATATTAAATATATTTTTCTGGATATAAAAAAATATTTCATTAATATCATTTACTAATTTTTATTAATTTTAAAAATTACTTTGAAGCATAATAATAAAAATATGGCCTTTATATTCCATTGGTATGTATTTTCATTTCTATGTAGTTGGAAAATAATTAATTCATCTTATGAACCCTATATTTTCATAAGTTAGATAACACAATTCATAACATCTGTTTTATTGGCTATTTTTTATCATATTTAAATAATAATAAAATGAAATTTCATTGAGATTCATCGTTTCTTATAACGCAAGAAAAGATGGTGTGGTGTATAGTGCAATATTAACATGGTGGTTCATATAATGCAATAAAAATTAAGTGATTATGGTATAATAAATGATATATTTAATGTTTTGTGAAGTGAAATATATTTAAAGGATTCAATTAAGTAAGAAAAAATATTTAACAAAATCTTGAAGTTTTACATTCATTTATTTTATTCTTCAATCATCTACCCACCACGCTCTACATCATCATTATAATCATCCGATGAAAACATGGATTCCATATACTTTTCCTCTTGAACTAGTCTACAATATGTCTTTTTGAAAGAAACAAATAGAAACCTATTAAAAATTATGTCTTCCATTTTGATTATTTTTTCTAAATACATGTCACTATCCGCTAATAATTTTCCTCCACTGTGATATAAAATTAAACTTTCATTATAAAAATACTTTTTATAGATATGGTAACTCACTCCCTCGCATTTTTATAATTTTCTTTAAATGTAATCAAAACATAGACATCAAATCACACCTCCATCTGAACCTTTACTTAATGATAAATCCAACAAATCTTCTAGATAATTCGGAATCTCATTTCTGATCTTATCAATGATTTACATCCATCTTCTATCCATTTTAACATGAATGGACGAATTATTAGTAATTTTTTTTATTTTCAAAAACATTTTATCCCATTTATTTTTAATTCATGTATTATACATAATCATTTACATATTATCATAACTTATAATTAATTCATATTTATGAGACAATTATTATAGAATAGAGAAATTAATTTTCATTTTCTATGTTATTAATTTTATATGACTTTTAATTCATTAAAATATTAGAAAAAAATCATAAAAACATATATATTTTCAACTACATTCCTGAAAAAAAAACATTTAATCTCTCTATCAACCCTTTTTAAATCAACTCATGTAAATGGAATCAATCTCATGGGTTTTACAAAAACCATCAATATTATATTTTATTTTATAAAATAATGATCCTCAAAAATAAAATTCTATCATTCCAATATTCAAATTAATTTATACATCTCTAAAACTTAATAAAAGATATTTAAACCAAACACACTTATATTTATCTTTTAAAAATAATTATTGTAATAAAATATTAAAATACATTATTTTTTAAATGATGATGACCAAAAATTCACAAATAAAATACACTAGATCAATAAAAATTGCTTCTAAAGTAGATTAAAAATTCTCAAATCATTGAATGGGTGTTAATCCACTATATGATAGTCAAGTTAAATATCATACCATGCAGTGTTCATCAACTTGATAACAATTCTTTGTTCGGTAATGTCTACAAAACAAGTATTTAACAATATCATGTGTAATAACTATTGTTCATCAATGTAAAATCAGTAAATATTAGGTATAGTGTAACACCCATACAAAAACCATTGTGTATGATGTAAAGATCCAAAAGACCTTGTGTGTGCCACAGCGTATGAAAGAGGATAGTGACTAGAAACAATGTTCTAAACCTTGTTAGCTGGCAGAGTATAACCTCTATATCATTGCCATAAATCAAAAATATATCAAAAATATATAGAAAATATGTTTAAAAATGTTGAAGATAAATCATCATGATTTAATAATAGATGTAATGATGATTAGATAAATAAATAAATAATCTTATAGTGTGGAAAGCTAGATCATAGTATAATATTGTGTAAAATAAAAAGACACATCATTGAGTCCTCTGTAATCCTACCAGAAACTGCTACAAGATCTATGCTCTATTGTTCAATAGTATTAGATGGTCCCCTAACACTTACATTGATCCCTATACATGAAGTCGACATGCACCTTGAGATTCACAAATGGTGTGTGAGTAATAAAACCATTAGGACCCCAACAATTATTCATTTTTATGCGTTTACATGTATAATAGTCATATTCCAGGCTATAATACATTTACAAGAAATCATAAAACAATATAATGAGCACTCGTGTGCTCACCATGACACCCATAGTCTAGTCCACACCTGATTAATCTCTATTTCAAAATTATAGTGGTAACCAATTTTAAAATTTATCTACTGCTAGAAAAAAGTCAAATGAATAGGTTACATGATTTCCATAAGTTATCTTGTGAACATGTCACTGTATTAGGTCCGGCCACATGGTCGGCATATCTCAGCAATCCCTTGGGATGGGCCATAAGGCCATCGTCACCAACAATATTTATCATTTCATGCCACAATTCCATTATTCCCCTACCCTATGTACATTACCAACATCATTATCATCGCAAGTTGTTTTTACTCTCCCTCTAAAGGATATTTATATCATGATGATCCACCTTTTCCTTGTACCGAAGCAATGTCTCCAATGTCATGATGATAAATTTGGAATCATTGAGCATTTAAAGGTTGAACAAATAATTTCATCATGGGAAGTAAGTAACAATATATATTACCATGTGATCAAAATATAATATGGAATCAATCTACATAAGAATACTCATGGAATTCAGCATCATAAACCGATCTCACATGCCACATACAAACCCTCATGTGATATCTATCATGAACTATAAAACAATCTATTGCAACATGTTACCAAGGGAAAAAGTGTATGAAAGCATCCCAAACGATAAGAAACTTCCTACCTCAATCTCATTGAAAAATTACTCCAATATTCTTCCAAGGATAAATACCTGTAACACATATCACACCCATGGAAATCTAGCTCGGGTGTTAAGGATGACAATGTTGAGTTATGTTTTATCTAGAAGAGATTTAGAAAAGACACATAAGGATATTTTATTCAAGGATGTGTGATTTTAGAAACAGATAACACATGGAGTCAATCAATGAAACCAGTTCCAATGAATATCAAAGAAGGGGATTCTAATTCATTAGATTTGTTGTCAAATCATTAGTGGATAATGAATTTCACTTTTATTAAACAAGAGAACCATATATCTAATCAATAAAAATAATCCCATTATCAAAAAATCATCAAAAAATTAATCCAAATGATATTAATGAATAAGAGAGTATCATGATGGCCAATCTATGGAAACATGCCTAAAAACATCAATTATTTACGAGGGATCTAGTTCAATCAAAGGGGATATTGTTGACAATCCCAAAACCACCTATATTCTAGTAATTATTAAATGATTCAACATTATAGGGAATTAAATTCCATATATTGGGAAATCACATGTAGAATATCTGATTTATCATAAGGGAATATAGTTCAATCCAGAATAAACATGAAGAATAGAGATTTTTTCAACACATTTCTTATTTCATGATCATAAAGTCACCTCAATCCACTGAAGTCAAGATTTGGTGGGCAATAATTCATTAAGAAAGTCCATTGAAGTTTCAAGGATAAATATAGGTTCACATTGATAGAATAATAAGTAAATAAGATTGTACATATCCATTAATGTGTTTTTTATCATTAAATTCATCCATACACATTTTGGGTGAATGGTTTGGAAAACCATGTACCAACCATTCAAGGAATTACGACTATTCTATGAACCCACAAGGATTAAGTGAATATATTTATAAATTATATGAAAAATATATTTTTTCTATTAGAGTTACCACATGATTTTCATGGGGGGTGTACAGTTTTTCATATTGTGCACCTTAACGGTTCACTACACAAGGGAATGTCACATGGTTATTCAACAAGTCCATATGGTTCTCCAAATCACGTTCCATAACCATACACCACTATCGGTTATTATTCTATCAGGAACATAATTTAATACAAAATCATCAAGTATTGGGCATTCCATTCTCAAATCATAAATCTTCAAAGGGCCTATAAATCTTTATAAATCCCACAATGAACTCACAAATCAATTCATAGATAATTTTTTTGAGATAAAATTAAATAATAACTCAACATAGATGTCTAATTTCATTATAATATCCCGTTTAAAAAATTTTATTCCATATTATGTTTCTCTTGGATTTCTTTCTGAAACAACTCAGGCCACTAAACCAAAACATATTCCTCATGCTCTCAAGTCTCGGCATCAATCCTTCCTTGTTATCATAGGATCCAGGAAAGATCCATTATCTTACCTTGAAGGAATTTATCACTCCTATATACATTATTCATTCGGTGTGGCTCATATTATCATCAGGATCTATCTCAACATCCTCATAATCGATGACATGTGACAGATACAGAATATAGTTCTGGAGAAGACACACCTGAAACACATCAAGCATACCTCGATAGTGAAAAGAATGATCTAAATGGTAAATAAATTTTCTAATTAATTCATTGATCTCGAATGGAAAATTATAATGGAGATTTTTACTTACCATGCATCCTCAAGGATCAGTGGCATAACTGAGGAAACACTCTTAGAAAATTTGATTCCTTCTAGAAAACATTAATTTTATTATTCTACTGTTGGCATATGAGTTTTTTCTAATCTAATCTATGATAAACCACTTGTGAATTAGATTATGTCTCTTATAGGTATCTTATACCATACTGGGCCCCAAAACTATGGCATTACTAACCATATTCTAATAGATTTGTGAATAACCTGGCCTACCATACGGAGCCTCATAAGGTGGAATATTAATTTTTTCATCAACATATCATCATATGAGATAAAATAAGTCATGTTTATGATCCCATTCTGCACCAATATCTAGGGAAGAAGGAGAAATCACATCCTTCAATATATGAAACATCTACTCTGATTGTCCATCTATTTGGGGATGGTATGCTATGATCAATCTCAGCTGAATACTTATTTACTTATAAAACACCTTCCAAAACCATGATATATGACATGATTATATTTTTGATACAATTATTAATGTAACTCTATATATCTGTACAATCTCATAGACATCAAGAATTTTTAGTTCATCCTATGAGTGAGTATCACTTATTATTAATAAAGTATCAACTATCATTAGCTGTTGAATAATTACCTAAGAAGCATCATGAATCCTCAAGGTCATGGGAAACCATATAATAAATTCCTATGTGACATCCTCCAACTTCCACATGGGAATAGTAAGAGGATTTAGGAAACCACTATAATTATCATGTTCACCCTTTATCATCTAGTAGGTAAGGCATTTTGAAATAATTCCAGAAATGACACTCTTTATCACTGGCTACCAGAAGTGCCAAATAAAGTCATATTACTTATATTTAACTCCAAGATGCTCCACCCACCTTGAGTTATAAAAGATTCTCATGAGATATTCCCTTATAAAAGAAGTGAATACCAATATTCCTTGAACTAGGATCTCATCATCACCATTCGATACCCCCGAGGTATCATGTCACCACCTGCTAGTTGTTCTAGTATCATAGCACACTCAAAATTGAATTATTTATTATCCTTGACAAAATATAGTAATGGATATTTGATATTAATGGGGAACATTCCATCAATATTTGATCCTTAGAAGAATTAATAATCTAATTGTCCAATGATATCACCAGGCAATAATTATCCGCTAAAGGTCATTCACAAAGTTCTTGGGTTACTAGAATCACATCACTAAGTGATTTTGAATGAAAATTAACATTTACTAGTACATTAGCCATATCAAATTCATATTTTAATATGAACTCTACCCATCACCTCTACCACAAATTCAAACATCATTATGAGAAGATATAGTAGAGTCCCTTATGGTCTATGAAGACACTAAAACTCGATATAAAGATATAGTGTCACAAACATATCAAAAGATAGACCATGTTATCCAACTCAAATTCATGGATAAGATACATCAACTCATAACTTCACAAATGACGTGACCCATACATTACTACTTACTCCCATTGCATCAATACTGACCATAAACTATAAAAACACATACATTTATAAATAAATATTACAACTTACTAGATTTATATTCAATACCTAACATTATGATCCATTCCATAATCATATTGGTTTAGTTTCTTCAGAAAATTGGTTACCTAAAAAAATTGATAAAAGACCTACATAAACTCTAAATACGTTCTTAATAACTAGCACCCTTCGTATACATAACTTACTAATTTTGTTTCGAAACCTATGGAAAATTACATAAGAAAGTGTGTTCTCAGATACTCATTAAGTGCATAAATAGGATATAAAAATAATAACATAAAAATAAAATGGATATAAGGTTATCAGAATAAAAGGTCACCATTTTAAAAC
The DNA here is from genome assembly GCA_963277665.1 of Viscum album. Taxonomy (NCBI): domain Eukaryota; kingdom Viridiplantae; phylum Streptophyta; class Magnoliopsida; order Santalales; family Viscaceae; genus Viscum; species Viscum album. Next base: position 757,186,827 of record OY728161.1, read on the forward strand.
CATAACCATCATATCATGTGGGTTCCAAGCGAAGTAGAATCATAATACGAGTGGTATGATATAAAATTTATTTTAATTTCCATTACACTGAACCCCAATTGAAGATCTTAAATGTTTTTTGTATAATTAATTTTCTTCCATTGGATGAAAAAAATTTCATCACCATAGGTTTCTAACTTTATCATCGATTTTGAGCATCTAAAAAGTCCATTTTAGATTTTATTCATCAAACTTTTGAGAATATAATGGTAGAATCTCTCCATTAGTGATCCAGATATTATCCAATGATATTTCAGAAATTCCACATGATATTCATGTTCTATCATGGTGAATCAAATGTTTTTTGTTCTTTTTTGGTTTTTTGTCAGTCTTAATGAAATATCTCTTTCATTGTCACTATTTTTTCTGATAGAGATGGAGGATTCAAAAGATAATTTTTTATGCTAAATAATTATGTATAATTTAATTACCTACAGAATTACCATAACATAATTTTTATAATGCTATGGATTGGGTTCAATTATTTTTTATTTCGGGTCGGACAGTAAACTATATGATAACATTTAATAAACTACATTCCTCAAAATAATAATATTAACAATACTATTTATCATGTAATATCCTACCCAAATTATTAATAATATTTAGTGGATTGTAAATAATTAGTTATCATTGGATGTAGTATTGGTTCATTCGAAATCGTGAGTATTTATTGAATACCTAAATAAATATTTTTAATCAAAAATAAATATTTAATTGACCTGAAGGTGAATAAATATTTATTAAATAGTCCACAAAATAAATAAAAATATTTTTATTTTCATAATGGTGATTAAAAATTTATTTTATTTATCTGACCAATATAAATTTAATAAAATTATTCCTCATTGATTAGAATAATATTTTTCCAATTAATTAAATTAAAATATAATTAATTCAAGATCAACAGAATAACATATTTTGTGGCCATATAGGGTTCTTTCTCCATAAAATTAGGTGGTATTGACTGAGATTATAGATTACTATTTAGAAATAGATCAAATACCCCAAGAGAATGAACATAATTTCACAATGATGAAAACCACATATGAATGCTCACTTTGTAATATAATCCCTCTTTCACAATATCTAATAAATAAGGTTTCACAATAGTTTCACCAACATATATTCTCTATACATATATCATTGTCTCTATGAAATCATATTTTTGATAATCCATGGCTATGGAATTTAGCAGATAGTTGTATTCCAATAAAAAGAACAAGATATCGACTCTTGTAAATATGGAAAATGAAGATCCTTCCTCAACTAATCCATTAATGATATGAAAATCATGAAACACCCAACATAACCTATTTCCCACCAACATATGGTAGGTTGTTTTTTTCAGTACATCTATGTGGGTTATTCATGACATGAATCAATTATAATCATAATGTATATGGACCATTGCACACACTCATGGATAATAATATATGATGACACCAAAACAAGTGGAATTCTTATTTGCTGGTAAGTTATAATAATATCTAATTATAGAGATTATCACGCGAGAACATCATGAGAGGGAACATCATCATCATGTGGGTACTCGAATCAAATAGTTTATATACTATGTGTCTCATAATATTATATTATCCAACTATTGAAATATAAGTAGAAAATTGTCACAGAATTTGAAGGTTCTCATCTAAGCGGGGAACTACAATGTCCTTTTCAATGTGACAAATACTCTAAGATATTATTAGATTAATGTCGTGAAAAAAAATGATCAATATATAACAAGATTTTAATCGATATTAAATAAATTCAATATACTTTTCATCGATGAGAAATTTGTTGGTTCTAGGAAACCAACTCCAAAAAATCCCAACAAGGAGTAGATTCAACTATCAAAGAAAATTAGTACACAAGACCTAACATTAAAATCATGTTTTGTATGAGTTATGTATATGGTCAGGGGGTTCTCCATGTTTTGTTATATTGAAATACCAACCACTACATCCTCAACCCATTGAAATAATCCTGTAATAAATAATAATTCTGTTTTATTTTCTTAATTCACCAATGTGACCTTGGATCCTTTATGAGATCCATCACTAAAGTATTATCACAATAGAGTATGATTTGATCATTACTACGAGATACCATGTAAAGATATTTTATGAGGTTGGGATTCCATAATAATTAATTAGCTTCCTCAGAATCTGAAATATACATGGACTCTGTTGTATAATCATTGACTATATCCTGCACTGATCTCTTTTGACACAAAAAAACATCCAGTCAAATTTATTATGTATATTGTTTGTGACATCTTGTCATATTGATTTTTTTGTAAAATAGTATTTTCATATCATATGATAAATATTTCCTCATCTCCTCTATTTTATAGGAACAAATCCATAGTATTCTGCATATATATGAGGATAGTTTAAACTGATATCATACAGAAGTCTCCTGGATTAGCATGATATATGCCTACACCATTTAATGCATAGGCAAGAACAATCCTAGTGAATAGAATTGCATATATGCTAACCCAATCCTTGATGTGTATGGAGTACATTTCATTCTTTTTCTTTCCTTGTGTGTTATATGGAACATTTTCGTATAAATTTCAATTCTAAGTGTCATTTTAATAATCTTCTCTAGGAATTTTTCATAGTGTATTTTTTTAATATCTTTTAAATATATGTACCTTAACATATTCTATCTTGAATCTTGAATTAACATAGTGGATAATGATCCAAAGAATGTATATTGTCTCACCTTTTTCCTTCATGGAGAAGAATTTATTCAACCACATCTAAAAAAAATTTAATAATAGTATTTCAATTCAAAGAAGTAATATGCCAATGATATATACTATTATGATAATGATTACACTCTCAAAAAAACTTTTGTAGTCTCATGGATCACTTTGAATCATTATGAAACTACATTCCATTATGTCCTCAATAAAGTTAATGTTCTATGACCTGGATGCTTTATTTAATCAACAAACAGATCTTGTCAACTTTCATACCTTTCTAGAATCCATTTGAGTCACAAACCCATCCAGTTATGTCATATAGACATATTTATAATGGTTTAGATTCCATAATCATATTTTGACATCCATTATCAAAGCCTCATAATCATGGATGGTTGTCAAGGAAAATAGACTTCTAATTGATTTCATCATTGAATCTTCTGAGAAGGATTAAACATAATAAAGTCTCTAATGTTCATTAATCCCTTTAAACTAGTCACAACTAATATGTACTTACTTTTCCTTCAATGTAATCTTTATTCATTAATACCCATTTTTACCCAATTATATTAACATCTACTAGGGGGTTTATAAAAAAACATTGTTTTCATACAAGGAATCCATTTTAGATTTCTTAGCTTCATTACACTTGGCAAAATCTGTTCCACATACCACATTCTTTTAGGTGAGATTATCATTATTATCCACAAATAATTATTCACCATCCTTGTTTACAAGAAAACCATAATATTGTGGTTCTTTAACCTCACATGTAATCCTATAAAATGTTTGTGTCCCCGAAATAGTTTCTTCTTCCATAGAGCTTTGTGGAATCTATTCTTATTAAATCATTTCTATTCTTGGATACTTAACATCATCAAATTCTATCATTACCACAATATCACTTTTATATATTTGATCCCTCTCAAATATTATGGAGTATAGTTCCTCTATAATATTTTTCTGGATGGGTCATCTAGGATTTATCAACTTGAGTCTATAGGGTATCCAATAAAGGTACATGTTGTTCCATGAGTTCCAGTTTTATTTCTTTATGTGGCATTAAAAAACACATAACTTCCCCCACATAATAAAATTTGCTAATATGGGCTATCTTACACTCCAAATTTCATATGGAATACCATCTATTTATTTATTTTTTACAATGATTATTATATTCTATATCTTTGGTTATTTGAATCCTCAAAATGGCAATAGAATACTTACATATCTCGTTATTGATATCACCATGTACAACATGGTGTGGATCCTCCTTATAGGTATACCATAACATTGAGTTGTATAAGGAGGAATGAGTTGATATAAAATCCTAGAATCCCTTAAGTAATTAGTGAATACTTGATTAAGTTATTCTCAACCATGGTCTGGGGGATATTTTTTATTCTTCTTACCAAGATGGTTCTCAAATTCATTCTTGTATTCCTTAAAATTTTCAATAAAATTGACATATACCTCATTTGGTAGACATATCCATTTATAATAAAGTCATTAGTAATAGATATAAGGTATGAGTTCACATCCCATATGTTAATTGGAAAAGGTCCACACAAATCATATGATGTAATTCAAGAATCTCATTAGAACATTAAAATTTCTCAAAAAATATGAATTTCATCGTTTTTCCTTATAAACACACATATAATACACAAAGTGGTTTTAGTTCAAATTATTTTAAATATATATCATGATTCAATTTATACAAGATCATTTCATTTAAATGATCTAGATGATGATTCCAATGTAGGGTGTGGTATGAGTCATGTGAGGTCATTTCAATATTAATTATTATTTCTTAATTAGAGTACATAAATATATAAAGGCTAATATTTAACTGTTTTCTACCATAAAAATGGATATCTCCAAAATAGAAGAAGGATTTAATTATAAATTTTAATATAAAACCATTGTATCTAATAAGGGTACTAATATGATGTTTTTTCCAAGGTATGGATCAAAATAACAACATTTCACATTCAAGATCATTCCAAACATCAATGTGAGGTTGTAGACCCTGATATCAAAACAACATATTTAGTTCAGTTGGATGATCATATATCTAACTCCCTTAATCAATAATTTTGAATCTATTTGGATCCAATATTTGAATACATATGTTTTCACAAGTTGTATCAAATACCCAATTTTTTTAAACATATAAACATAACTCTATAACAAACACATTGAAGATCCCCTATTATTCATAGTATGGGTGACGTTATTATTTCAGTGGACCTTCTATCAACATATAAAACAATCAATATCATACGTCTATTCTTTCCCCTTTATTTTCCTTTTCGTGGATGGGAATTGTGAGGAAGCCTTTCACTTGGGGGTTTTCGATTGGACTTTCTGCATGTTCGGTATAAGGACCGATGGATTTATGCACTTCGTATCCATATCCATTTGTATAAGAAGTGTGAGAAAATGTGGGGATGGACATCTTAATTTTTTTATATTAAAATTCATAGAAAAACTGTAGAATCACTATGTTGGTGATTCAAGAATGACATCAGTGTCTAGTTCATTATGGATTTTCACCCTAGGACCTCTTGTTTTTTAATGTATACAATGATCTTGAGTAAATGTGGTCCATATGAGGAAAAATACAATATAAATCAATGAAATACTACTCTATAAATATCAAATCTCTCATGTATATCAATATCCTGATATAGGCCATGAAGATGCTCGAGCTTGCTAAATGAATCCATGTTTTTGTGAGACATCAACAGATCCCTTTGAAAAGATGAACGAATCAAATATAGAATGATGATCACATCTTTCATATGATTATCATAATCTAGAAACATTTCAAAACTCACCTCGTTAAATGTTGGTCCAAGATGTGAGGATTTTAACATATATGATTTTTGTTTATGGTGAAAACAACCCTTAGGGGTCTTTACCATCCAAATACGTTGATGCTAGTTAGGATAATGTGTTTCTATTATATGGACTGTAGGGGTATTGTAGATGATAATCATTCCATTTTTTCTATAATTTAAAATGGCATATTGTTATTTCATTTCTTGATTAAAACTTATATGATATATAATTAATTTTTTATTAAATCTCCCACTATTTCATCAAGTCATAATAGTCTGAACCATTGAACTCGAATTATCCAGTTCTAGGACATTATAGTGGAAGGAATATATATTCTCATTAACATAACACCAACATGGGTTGGTCAAGCTATAAGAATCAATTTAGGTAGGCTCAACTTTACCATCAACAAGTTTACTACTCCTTGATCCATTGATTGGACTCCCCCACCCTGAAATATTAACATGGATTTCCTCGACACTTTTTTCCAAATTACCCCATGTCTAGAAATGGTCAATCCTATTAATGTAAAATGGTTAATTCTACCCAAAATATTCATAATAACTCCCCTTATAAAAGTATGTGTCCAAAATAGGGTTGGTGAAACACTGAGTTCAATTGGATTCATTCTTAATAAATTATTATAAGTACAAGACTAATATAATATTTAATTGAAAGATTATAATTTATTATGAATAAATTTTATCTTATTTTATACAGTACATTTCAATTAAATACATTGTGGATTTTAATTATTTAATTAACCAATTTTTTTAAAACATTTAGACATAATCCATTTATTTAAATTATTTCTTTGAATATTAATTCATTTATTTATGTGACTATAGGAATACGAATATGTTTTTATGAAATATTTTCATTGAATAATTTTTATTCTTCAGTAGCATGGTTTACATGGAATTGTGAGTTCAAATGAACCATGAGATTCCCATATTATTAAATTTTCTATATATCCTCGTTGTTAGATTAATGAGATTAATTATAAATAACTTAAGAAAATGCATTGTGACTTAATTGGCTATCAATTATTAATAAAATAATAATAATCAATAAGATATTTTTTATTTTCGAGTGAATTACTTTTTTTATTGAAATTAATGAAATTTTTGTCTGTAATATACTTAATATAATATTTTTAATATTCATCCAATGGATAATTTAGTCATAGGGTATGAATAAAACCCAATTTGATGTATACAAACCTATATTTATTAATGTTAATTTTAAACCATTGAATGGAGAAACCCTTGTAAATTAATATTTTGACACATTAATAATTTTTATATGATAAAATATACATGATTTTTTTATGTTTTATTTAAAAATTTACTTTGGATGAATTTTTGATATTTTTCTTATAACATTAATGATTTGATAAATAGTATAAATACGCTAAATTTTAATGGAAAAGAAATTTATTCATTGAAATAATTTATACGGATAAATTTTAATTATTTAATTGTTTCAAAGAATAAATAAACCATGTTTTTACCATTTAATATAATTTAGGTCCTTGGAATTAATTTTATATTAAATTTATATTGAAAAAAATCTCAATATGTTGCCATATTTTAACTTTTAAAAAACCTTTTATAATTTCAACAACGGGAATAATTTTAAATTAACTACTACACATTCTGTGTTTGAATTCTGAAAAATATATTCCATATTTGGAATAATTATGCCCAAAATATGAAAATATATTTATTTTATTTTAGGGTAATATAAATAATAACTTCGATAAATGTTATTAGCATGACCAAAGGGTAAATATGGTAATTAATTTTAATACTAATATTATAAAATTACCCTAACACTTGTCTTAATATAATTGGATGATTATAATTTCTCTATAATATACTAGGGAAAAAATGGAATCCATTGTAAACCACTAGGATGAGATTAGGACATTTAATTTATATTATTTAAAGAAACGTGAAATATGTCTCACTCAAACATTAATAATTATATTAGTTTTAATATAAGGTTATATATAAGATAAATTATATTATGAATACAAATTTGAAATATAAAATGTTTTTATTTATCATGAAAATTTATTAAAAATTTTTATGAAATAAATAATTACCCAAAAGACTGATACTTGGTTGATGAAAAAATTAATTAATTGATGAGCATTCAACAACACAATTTTTATTAAAAATTTATAACTATCAAATCGACCAAACACTAGACAAAAAAAATTCTAGTATCTATCCAACATAATCATCCATGGGTCAGCTTATTGAACATTTTTAGGCCTATTTTAGAGATTTTGACACATGTACTATCTTATTTAAAGTGGAGATAAATTTTTCACATTCATGATTTAAATAAGTAGATAATTTTTAATGTTGGGTTTTTAAAAAGATAAATTAGAATAATAGTATTTTTATAAAATATAATTTATTTTAATTCATCATCATGTTTTATTTTCAATTTTTATTAAAAAATAATTATATTAAATAACTACACAGTTTTGAGGTAGTGATTATTTTATTAATGAAGGGATCAAATAAATATTATTAAAAATATTTTAATAAATATTATTTTGAATATTTATTATGTAAAAATAATTTTACCAATTATACTAACCCCATAGGGATATTATAAAAATATTTGTATCTAGGTTCAATTCTAATTATTAGATTTTAAAAAATCCATGAAATTAATAGTGTCAAAATTGAAACTATTGTTATTTTGTCAAAATTAGGTTTTATTAAATTATTTAAAAATCGTAAAACATTTTAAAAAATAGGTAATAATTATTATATGGTCCAAAATATTCTAAATTATTCATTTATGATCTAATTGACTTCAAATATGTATGTATTTTACCATTTTAATATTAAAATATTTGTCACCATAGTTAAAAATTAAATAGAAAAATTAAGTGTTAATAAAAATGATAATTCTTAGATTTTCATAAAAACTTGTATATAATTTATAGTTTTATTATATTAAAACCCTACCTCATATCATATTATAAATTGGGATATTTTTGTGGTTTTTATGTGGGTTTTTATTTTATTATAAATTAATATTTTTGAGGATTCCAAAATTTCTCTTCACCTCGATTATAAAAGGGAACTTCTTCCCTCAACTCTTCACTTTATTTTTAGCTTACATGATCGGCCATAACCTACCCTTATTCTTTATAAACTTCCCTATAATCATTAAATAGGTCATATTATTCTTCAACAGCCAAACCTAGTGCTCTAAGAGTTGATTTAGAGGAGGCCCGTTGAAGAAGAGGTAATATCATTTACTAATTCTTTCATACTTATTTCTTCTTCTAAATCCATTTCCTGAGTTGTTTCATTATAAAGTAATAACTCCTTTAGTAATTATATACATAGAAGTTATTATTATGAAACAACCATTATCCACTTTCTACCCATCCTATGAATTGAGAAATCAACGCGCATGCATACACATGGCTTATCGTCTCCACTGACTAAAAATTAAATTTTAATTTCAAAAACACCTTTGAGGAAAAAGTGGGAACCTGAAATGAAACCACACAAGAAGAAACTCAAATCAAGACTACTAGGAACTACTCCTTCCCAGCAACTGCATCATTATCATTATGAAAAGCCTCCACGTCACATGACCGATCAGCAAGCTGTCTTGCAGAGAGTTTCACGAACCCAGTATCGATGGAAAAGTCATACACTATCGTTCAGCCAAATCCAAATATCCATACATAGATGGATGTTTCATGCTCTGTTCTTCCTCTGAAGATGATCCATAGAGTGCTTGAGTCCAAATTTCAAATCCAAAATCCATCAAACTATAATTCGTTGTTGATCTCTCCGGACTGGCCGCTCGAACTCACATCCAAAGGACCAAAAAAACCACCACCCTACTCCTCTTTCGAGAGAATAGCAGAATCCTGAAACCAGAGAACAAAACAAAAAGAAATAGGACAAAACGCCGGTGATACCATGGATCGGTACCATCAACTCGAGTATCACAGTCATGAGATCATAATCAAAACCAACTTGAGCATCACAGTCATGAGATCATAATCAAAACCAGCGCAGGACTCACACCTCAACCACTGGGATTCACAAGTAATTAGGTTGACTGATAGATCATTCCTACTCCTCCAAGATTCAAACTTCATACTGGCTTCATGTTCGGGTCTTCTGAATAGGAACAACCAAAAACAAACCTGGCTATACGATTCAACCAGCATCCAAGTCATTATTATCATCAGATCAGAAAAGGAAAATCTCCTTCCAGATCAGGACATGAGTTTGAATTGGCTTCAACAACAACAAAAACATCCCACGGGAAAAAATCCCTCAAATCGAGCCTCGAAAATTTAAATTCAATAGAAGAAAATGGTATCCATCCAACAAACGAACCAGATCACATCTCGATATAGAAACATGAATCGAATAAAAGAATCTTTAAATGCCACATGAAGCCATCCCGGCCGCCACGGAATGAATATGTCCGCATCATCATCTCCCATCTAAATCACCCACTACAATTCCTCATGAAACAAACGCCAATTCCAGGAACTCTCTGTCGTTGATGAAGTAGATGTGCCATCATCCAAAGAAGGAGACAGCTGCCACATTCGAAGGGTCATCGTTCAAAGATGGTTTCAACTGTCACAACAAGGTCCGTCATCCGAAGGATGAGAAAACACTAGTGAGATCGAGATCTCTCGGCTGAAGCCAAGATCCCTCACCATATTTCTGGACTTATCGTCTCCACATCATGGTGTAATCTGTTTTTCACCGGAACCTTACATGGATGGGTATAATGATGTAATTAATAAATATATATATGATTAATATAAAATTATATTGACTCTCAGATAATATAAACCATCCACTTCAATACCATTCTATACTTTGGGGAATTATATTGTCACTCTTGCGTACTTATGGCTTATCGTCTCCACGGTGCGATGTGATTCATTCTACATAATCTTCATTAAAGCATGAATATATAAATAAATTAAATTAATAAATATGATATATATAATACTAATACTGTTATTTAAATGACACAACTATAACCAATAAATAGGAATAATAACTTATCCTACAAAACATGCAGAAGAACATAAAATAGTTAATTCCCGAATAACGAGTAAGAATTAAAATTGTATAACTAACTGATGAAAATATTATCATAAACGTTATCATAAGAAACTAATGATTCATTAATAAATCATTAAAATTATTTATATCATAATATAGGAGGTTTTGAAACATACGAAGCATATTTGGCCTATGGTAATGTATAACGTTGCAAGTCTTGTTTTTATCCAAGATTATTTATTCGTAAGTATTTAGTGGGGTATATTTATCATCCATGATAATGATTCCTAAATATGTATTTAAAAATATTCTCTATATACTTATATAATTTTTTAACATCAATTTTACCCATTGGTGAATATTTAATAAATGGTATGAATGGAATCTGTTGTCGTTTTCAGTACGAGGTACTTTTTGACTTTTCCCACAGAAGTACTAGAAAAATGTTTTTTTAACTTGTAAAATAAGAATGGATTTTGTGGATTTAATAATGAAATATTTCCTTAATGAATAACTTATAATCATATAATATTATTTTCACATAAAATTATTTATTTTAAAATTGGGTGGCATTTTGAGGAAGGAAAATATTTTTGAAGAAGAAAGGATATTTTCCTCAATAATTAATTTCATGTTTTTTCACAAATTTATTTTCCATATAAGATGACACACTATAAATACAGTTATATTTCTATCCCTAATATTAAAATGATTTTATTGTGTTTTTTATTGAATGTTATTTAGGAAATCCATTTGTTTGATATCAATTATGATGGAATGATGTTTAAGAAACCCATTTTATTTCATGGGTTATGCTTTGGTGAATGTTTTTATGTTTTTTTGGAACACATAAGAATGGTTACATTATGTGATTTTTGGGACCTATATATCCCTCCAGTTAATTGGGTAATGCTTTATATCTCATGATATATACATAATTAGAAAAACAAGTAAATCTAGTTTAGTAATATTGGGATAGAACGAGGAGTAAACTTCGTTCAGAAATAGACTTTGTCCTCTATAATGGTCATGGAAAGGGTCCTTGAATAATATGAAGTGATTTTCTGTTATTATTTGTGTATGAAACTGAATTTCATTTCTTATGTTATGGCTATTGGAATTACATTTCACTTTTATGATTTATCTCATTACATCATATTTTGATCTTTTATATACAGGATAAGATTTTCAAATGTTATGTTATTACGATAATGATAAGATTGATATTTCCCTTGTTTACACTTAATGTAAATTTCATCCCACCCATTCATATGTTTCTATTCCCCTGGTAATTAATAGGGGTATTAAGTCAGATATGTCAAAAAGGTGTCCAATTTTAATGAATTAAGCAGGAGACAATGTAGATGTTTTATGAACTGGTTGTTTATGTTTCCCAGTTTCTAATGTCACTAAACCTATACGTTCTTGGAATTTTTTTTGTTATTTTATGTAATAAATATTCTTCAATGATGAAATATGATCTATATGTAATGTGTGAGACATTATTGTTTCTATCAGATCAAAGGTATAGTTAAACTATGGAAACTAGGATGAGAGAACCTTAGTAAGAACAAAAACGATATGTCTAAGTATAGGTTTCAATCCATTCCTAAAGTTATATATATGTTTATGGATAACCTAAGATAAAACCTAAAGTGTCCTAAATTTATATTTTATTCTTGATTTATGTTGTTTTCCCATTATGATTAGTGTTGTTCACACTATGCTTCTTGGTTTTATTCAATGGATGGAACACAAAGGGACTACATTAATAATGAATGCAATAGTAAATTCAATGATTTTCCCCTTAATCAACAAAATGTCTTGGGATATAGAATGAAAAATCATATATCCCTTCTAAAAAAACATTATCATGCAATGAATCATTCCATACTTTCAAAAGACAAAAATACGGAGCAACTTTATGTTGAATCCTTCATGAGGAATCATCCACCTTCATTCACTGGGTCTTCTAATCCATTAGTGGCTGAACAATGGATCTATACCACTGAAAAAATATTTTCAGTTCAATAATGTTCTAAACCTGATAAAGTCATCTTATTAGTATGACTTTTGGAAGTTTAAGCTGATCAATGATGAAATATTATCAAGAATATGAGTGAAAGAGATGAAATTGAGTCCATTTAATGGGTTGTGTTAATGAACTTATTTCTCAATAAGTACATTCCTTTTATTCTTAGAACCAAGATGGAGAAGGAGTTCCATGAACTAAATAAAATGGATGATGAATCTATTGGTATCTACGAGAAACATTTTACAAGACTTTAATGGTACGCTTTTGGAATTATTATCCCACAAGAGCATAAAATTGATGGATTCTATAGTGTCTTACAAACATATGTCTGAAGGGAATTTTCCATGTGAGACATCAACATCTATGATAAAATAAATCGACATGGTCCGAAGATTGAGATGGATATTATAGTAACCCATCATTCATATGGGTTTGATAAGAAGATAAAAATGGAATTCAGTGGATATTATAAAGACCACATTGAAAAGAAGAGGTGTTCTCCCTTATGCTCAATCTATGGAAATGAACATGGAGGTAATTGTCTTATAGGGACTAGTAAATGTTTTAAGTGTGTAAAAAAATGTAATCATGTAGTTTAATGTCAAAGTTATAGAAAAAAAGATGTATAATGATGCTAACCAAGAAAATTCTATAGATAATTCACCTCCTACACTTCATTGCTGCAAGGGAAATGAAACGGGGAATTATTCCAATCAATGTAATAATCAAAAATATATTTATGATGATTGAAACCAAAAAATAGTTATGGAGAAAGAAAAAAGAATGTCACATTCAATCACTATCGGCGACATGGAGTAGGATAATTAAGTGGAGAAAGGTACACATACCATCCACTATAATGTAGAAAATGTTTTATTTTATTATTGATCAAAACACTATTTTATTTATAATGAATTTTCAAAGGGTATCATCGTATTACTCCAAAAATTAGATATTGAGTCAGTCATGAAAAAACCTAATGGAAAAATGTTCAAATCAAATGTTTATAATTCTACTTTCATTAATGTTTGTGGGAATGTTATTCCAGAAAGTCGTGTGATCCTTACTATAGTAGAATTTGATGTGATTCTTGGCATGGATTGGAATTCTCTATTTAGAGCTCATATCTGTTGCTGAGGAAGGGAAGTCACAATGGATATTCCAGATCAATTGATGATAGTATATAAATGTAAGGATGAATATAACCATCTAGTAGAAATTTCTTCCATCTTATGGATCTTGATTCCTATAAATGATGGTTATTTGTCTAAAAGGGTTTGGGAGAAACTAACTATTAAGAATACAACCATTTTATGGGAGTTTGAAGATGTCTTTCTAGAGGAATTTTTATGTACTTCAGCAAATCGTGAAGTTGAGTTTTCAATAGAACTCATACCAGGTTCTATGCCCATTTTGTAGAAACCTTAGAGAATGGCCCCAATTGTGTTGCTGGAATTAAAGAAGAAACTCCAATAGAATCATGATAAGGGATTAATATGCACTATTTCATCACCCTACGGGGCTCTTGTTCTATTTTTTAAGAAGTAAGATGGATCAATGAGACTATGCATTGCATATCGAGTGATTAAAAAGATCACTATCATGAATAAATATCTTCTTCTTCGCTTCGATCAATTATTTTACCAACTACATAGAGATCAATACTTTTCCAAGATTGATCTTCAATCAGGGTATCATCAATTACATATCAAAAGGTGGATATACAAAATACGTCATTACGTACAAGGTATATACCCTATGAATTTTTACTGATGCCTTTTGGTCTTACTAATTCCACTGCTATCTTCATAGATCTAATGAATATAGTCTTTAGAAACTATCTTGATCAATTTGTTGTAGTTTTTATATATAATATTCTTTTCTATTTGAAGAGTATGGAAGAACATGAAGATCACTTGAGTATTGCACTAAAAACCCTAACAAAGAATAAGCTTTATGTGAAATTTATCGAGTTAGAATTTTGGTTTTAGATGGTTTCATTTTTGGGTAACATAATCTGAAGAGAAGGGATATTTGTAGATCCATCAAAAATAGATGTTTTTGAAAGTTGGAAGATAGAAAAATCCATAACTGGTATGCGATGTTTTCTTGGGTTGGCTTGATATTATCGACGTTTTGGGAATTATTTTATATGATTATCTAATACACTCAATAAGTTGACTTTGAAAGGAGAAAATTTCATTTTCACAGAGAAATGTAACGATAATTTCAAAGAGCTAAAAAGATGGTCATCCAGTGCACCAGTTCTTACAGTAGCTAGTAGTGGGGAAAGGGTTGTGATCTACATTGATGAATCCATGATGGGTATGGGATGTGTTCTCATGAAAAATTGTATAGTTATTGATTTATCCTCATGACAGTTGGAAATCCTGGAGTAAAATTACCCAACTCATGATTCAGAGTTAGTTGTGGAAATCATTACATTAAATATATGGAGGTATTATCCTTATAGTTAAAGGTGTGATATTTATAATGATCATATTAGTTTAAAGTATATGTTAACACAAAAGGAGAAGATTATGTCCCAACAATGTTTGTTGTATTTGATTAATTATTACAAAATCTCAATATATTACCTCCCTAGGAACGCAAACAAGGATCCATATGATTTGAGTCGATAAGTCCATGCTAGCTTACCCAAGATAAGGATCAAAATAGATCAAATAATTTTGTATTTTCAATTGATGGATCTTGAAATTTTAAAGTAAGGGAAGAAATATTATCTTTAACTAATTAATGCTCAAAATCTATTCAAGGGAATATTAATGATGCACAAAAGAATGATGTGGTGCTATAAAATAAGGTGAGAAATGTTCATGAATAAATTCATGATTGTGATGTAATAATAGGTTCGAGAATAAGATTTGTATTCCTACCATACCATAATTAATCTAGAGATATTGGATATGGATCATAGTTCATCATTATATATTCACCGATGAAGCACAAATATTTACATAGTCCTGAAAGTGTATTTTTGGTTGGATAGCATGAAAAAATATGTAACCAAATATGTCACTCGATAATTCATTTTTTGGTAAGATAAGGCTATGAGACTGAAGTCTAAGGGGATGTTATAACCATTACACATACTAGAATAGAAATGGTAAAACATCATTATTGATTTTATTTTGAGACTTTCCAAAACATCTATAGGCCATAATGCTATAAGGGATATAGTTGATCACCTTATGAAGTCTATACACTTCTTTTCTATTATATAGGATTTCACTCTTGATAACTTTTCCATGATATATGTAAAGAAAGTGTTAAGATTTCATGGTGTAATACTTTCCAATATATCATATTAGGATCTGAGGATTTCCTCATAGTTATGTTGAAGCCTTTAGCCTATTATGGTTATAAATTTATGTTTTAGAATAACTTATAATCCTCATACAAACGACTAGTGTGAGAAGAAAATTCAAACTCTTGAAGACAAGTTGAGAGCTTGATCTATGAATTTAAAATTTGGTTGGGATAGACACTTACCTTTGGTTGAATTGATATACAAAAATAGCTTTCAATAATGTATTCAGATGGCTCCTTATGATTCCATCTATGTAAATAAGTGCAAAAGTCCAACTTGCTATGATGAAGTTGGAGGAAAATGCTAATTGGACCTGATCTTGTTGATGAAATGGAGGAAAATGTTAGATCAATTCATCAACACATAAGAGAAGCTCAATGTCGATAAAAAAGTTATCCTGACAACTGAAGAATAGACCTAGAGTTTGAAGTGGTTGATAATGATTTTCTACAAATATCTCCCTTTGAGTGATTAGATTTGGAAACAAGGGAAAGATAAGCCCTAGATATATCAGTCCTTTTGAAATTATGGATGGTGTTGGGATTATATCTTACTGATCGGCACTTCCACCAAATCTCTATCAATTTCATGATGTGCTCCATGTATCTACATTTAGAATGTATATACCTAATCCTTCACTTGCTATATGATCAGAAGTTAAAATGTTGGATAACGATATTTCTTATGAAGAACAACCAATAGTGATTCTGGATTTTAGAGAAAAATGTCTACGAAACAAGATCACTCATTTTCATGATATATTAAAGAGGAATCACCTATTTGAAGAATCTACATAAGAAATTGAGGATATTATGAGGGATAGGTATCCCCCTTTATTTGTTTCCAAGTGATGAATTTCGAGGGAGAAATTCAGTTTAAGGGGGGTAGAATGTAACACATGGATGTTTTTATGAAATATTTTCTGTAAATAATTTATATTATTCGGTAGCATGATTTACATACGATCAAGAGATTAAATGAACCACAAGATGCCAATATTATAAAATTATCGGTGTATCCTAGCTATTTGGTTAGCCATAATAATTATAAATAACTTATGAAAATTCATTATGAATTTATTGGCTATCAATTTATTACGAAAAATAAAAATCAATTAGAAATTTTTATTTTTGAGTGAATTACATTTGGTAAGGAAAATAATGAGATATATGTGTGTTATATAGTTAATAAAATATTTTTCATATTATTCTAATAGATATTTTAGTTGTAGGGTTTTAATAAAACCATATTTTATGTATAAACTGTATTTTTTAAAAATGTTAATTTTTCAACTATGAATGGGGAACAAATTTTAAATTAAGATTTTGAAAAATTAATAATACTTATATGAGAACATAAACATTGTATTTTGATGTGTGTTTTTGAAAAAAAATTTGGGTGAATTTATAAAAATTTTCTGAGAACATACTTGTTTGGATAAATAGTACAAATACAGTAAAATTTAATTAAAAAAAATTTTTCGTTGAAATAGTTTTTATAGTTAAATTATATTATTTAATGGATTCAATGTATATATAAAATATATTTTTACCATTTAATAAAATTTAAGTCATTGTAGTTAATTTTATGTTAAATTGAGATGTAAAAAACATTTAAATATTTTTCCATATTTAATCATTTAAAACTCGTTTTCTCATTTCAACAATGGGATTAAATTAAAATTAATAAGTGAAATTATTGTGTTTTCAATTTGGAAAAATTAATTCCATATTATTAATCAGTTGGTTCAATTTATTTAAATATATTTATTTTTTGGGCAATATGAATATAAACTTCGATAAATTTTATTAACAAAGTAAATGGGTAAATCACGTAATTATGGGTAAAAATAAGATTGTAAACATACCCTAAAAGTAGTCTTAATATAATTGAAAGATTATAATTTTTTGTAAAACATAATTGGGTCTAAATTTTATTCATTATAACCAACGTGAATGAGATTATAATATTTATTTTGTTTTATTTAACGAAAATTGAAATTTGTCTCACTCAAAATTTAATAAGTAACTTATTTTTAATATAAGGATTTAAAAAAGATACATTCGATTATAAATACTCATTTGAAATCTAAAATTTTTTTTATCATGTTTATTTATTTTTAAATTTAAGGAAATAATTAATTACCTTAAGGACTTAAACTTGGATGATGAAAAAATTAGTTAATTGCTGAGAAATCAATAAAAAACATTTTTAAATATTAATTACCATAAAAGGACCAAACACATGACCAAACCATATTGACCAAGTATATATCTACCATATGAATCCATTGGTTGAATTATTGATCATTTGGAGGCTTATATAAGTGATTGGGACAATTATATTATTTTATTTAAAGTGAAAAAAATTTGTCACATTCATGTTTTAAAAGGGTATATCATTTTTAATCTTGTGTTTTTAGAAGATAAATAAGAAGATAAGTATTCTTTTTAAATTTAATGGATCTATATTTATCATATAATTTTATTTTGAATTTTTATTCATCAAATAATTATATTAAATTATTATAAAAAATTGAGGTAGTAATTATATTATTAGTGAGGAGATGAAATTAATGTTATTAACAATATTTTAATAAATAATATTCAGGTTAATTATTATGTGAAATGAAGTTTCTAGATTAACTTGACTACTTTGGTATATAATAAAATATTTTTATCAAGTTTGAAATAAATATTTTCAAAATTGTCACTATTGATATTATGTGCAAATAAGGTTTTCTTAAATTATTTAAATATCATAAAACATTTTTAAAAATAAAAAATAATTATGATATGGTCTAACATGTTCTAAAATATTCATTTTCGGTCTAATTGACAACAAATAAGTAAATATTTCACCCTTTTAATATCGAATTATTTGTTACCCTACCATAACATTAATATAACTTATACTCGCCCATGCTATTGCAGCTCATATTCAATTACAGGTTTTTCATTTAATATGATATTAATTTTTATAATAAGAGATATGAAATAGTAATTTTGAATAAATTTTAATTATAATTTAATGGTGAATAATAATTGAATAGGAGTGCATAGTGTAAGAAGACATTGTTCTAATATTTGACAATGAAAAAGGACAAAGTAAAATTATTTGAATTTTTAAATTATGAGGAAAAATATTTGAAGTCATTTTTAATTTATTTCACAATAACTATAATGTGGGCATTGAAATAAAAATTGAAATATAAATAAATGATAAGAAAATTGATCTAATAATAAAAATTATAAGTGATAAAATAAATGTAATAGTGATAAATTGAATGAGTGGGTAGTTTGAGAAAAAAGAAATCAAAGGGGAACAATTCATCATGTATATGGAAACATATGAAATGAGGTATGTAGAGATCACAGACAAAGATGAACCATAATATTCAATTGAATAAAAATAATATATGACGATAGAGAGTCGATGACCACTTCATAATACTTAAAAACATGAAATTGATTGAATAAAATTAAATACTATCATTACAGTAAACTGAAAACAGGGGGAATAAAAACATAAAAATTTTAATTTTGGAATATTATTAGAATACCAATGATAGAGCGTATTCCATAAACCCATATTTTCCTCTAAAATCACTAGTAAACATCCCAATATTACCATTACATATAAATATATCATTTAGCATGTGTGTCTGCTGGTATGTGTTTGTGCGCGACTTCCAAATCTGTAACATAGTAATTTAGACATCCTTTCATGGGCTATTTTATACTCAACTCAAGATTTTTCCATAACCTTGCAAGATTTTTATTGTGAATAACTCTCCAGTAATTTAGATAATCAGAGAATCCCTAGAATGGATTAAGGAAAAATATTAAAAAATGACTCTGAAAAACAAATTGTTCCATAAAAATTAAAGTTAATATACATTATGTCATTATCAACATACTGGGGGATGGCAGATGAGACTATTTCACCTGGAAAAGGTGTTCAACAACTGAGGTATACTATAAGAAGTGGAAGTTAAATATTTTTCCCAATATATACAAATAAGCAGATAAATGTCGATCAACTAAATTAAACAAAATCATTGAATACAAAATCAATGTAACTATTTTTTGAATTGAAAATATACAACAGTTATTTAATGTATAAATTTGTATATATGATTGTAATGTATACAATACTATATACTATTGAAGTTTATAGAACATTAAATATTTTTAACATTTGTATGAATGAGTTAAATTCCTGATTAAAAATTATATGGCACCTTACAATGTGCATGTATGTTTAAACATTGTGAATTGTAGATGTTTATCTATAAAGGAGTGTAATCTCACAATCGTTTCTATCAAATTTTTCTTCTACGTTCAACTTGTAGGCCCACATTTCCCTTGGAAGCAAAATAGATTGTTGATCATGAGAAAACCTATTCAATGAGGATTCAATGAATAAAAGATGAATCCATTATAATTCATAATAAATTAGTTACAAGTGCATACTAATATAGCATAGTGGAAAAATAGTGCATATAATATTTCAGAAGAAAAAAATGCATTAAGGATAAGGGATTACCTATACCCCTTCCACATTTTGGTTTATTACATTCATCCATCCATGTATTTGATAATATATTTAGTTGACATAGTTACCGTAACACCCAAATCTTCCACGGTACGTTTCCCTTTGAATAATGAAATAGCATGCATTGTACATAACTTTGAGATTCTAACACACACCGACCAATCAAACTAGTCGTTATGAATTTTAATACACACATTTTGTAATTTTATATATTTTATCTTTCAAAATAGACTTTATTTTTGGATTCTGAATTTCAAAATTAGCTTAGGGTGAATTTTCGGTATTTTTATGAAAACATTCAATTTTTGATGAATAGTACAAACACTAAGTTATTGTTAAAAACAAAAATTTTATTTAAATAATTATTTATTTTATTTAAACATATTTTAGGTCAAAATAGATACATAATACCTATATACATTCAATTTAATTCATTGGAGTCATTTTATAATTTGTATATATATATAAAATTTTATCAAACTTTTTACCGTCCTTTACCCACCTCCTCTGAGCATTTTCAAATTTGTATAAAACATAATTTTACCACTTCTGTGAGTTGAATTTAAAAAATCTGAGAGAAAAAATTGATATCAATAAGTAAAATGTGGTTGAATAAGATAAAAATAATTTTTTGTTAATAGTAACTTTTTACTTTTATTTACCACAGTTAAAAGTAAATATGGTAATTAAGGGTAAAAATGATATTATTATTACCCAAAACATGTCCTAATTCTATTGGATAAGTATAATTAGACCCAATAAACCTTATGAATAATATATGAAACTCTTTAGTCAACATGGATTATATTAGAACATTTATTATTATTTTATTTAAAGAAGAATTTAAAGTGTTAAATTCAAAGTTTAATAACTAAACCAATTTATAATATTGGGTTACACACAATATATATTCGACTATAAATATTTATTAGAAAGCTAAAAATATTTCATACATAATTTTATTTTATTTATAATTTTTAGTCATTAAATAATTAAATTTATTTATGATACGATGATGATGCAGTAATTACTATATTAATGAATGATAAAAATAATTGACATTATAAATATACAAATAAATCTAATTTGACACATTTAATTAATTACGCTAATTTTCTAAGTTAATATGACATGTTAGGGTTGAATAAATGTATTTATTGTGAAGTAATAATATTTTTATGATGTTAACAAAAATCAAAAATTAAATAATGTCAAGATTGGCATAAATGAGTTTTTAAAACAATTAGAATATTATTGGTTGATATAATAATCCTAAAAATATAAGGATCGCACAAAATTCATATATAATGATAGTTTTATCACTAAAGAACCATTTGGGTTTCTTTTTGATGTTTATTGTATGTTTATTAACCATATAATTTAAAAATACAAAGAGACTCGGTAAATGTCAAACTATTTTTCGAAGAGTTAAATATAAAAGATAAGGTTAATATAGTGACCCAAACCAATCTAAAACAAATTTGTTAAGAGGTTTCTGACACATACCCAACATATCCTTTACATTATTCATTCTGGAGGCATTAGAAATCAAAAAATATTTTATTATAAAATAATATTTCAATCAGTTCCTAAGGTGCCCCTCGCCCCTCTTATAAAAGGTCACTTCTCCTTCTGTAAAATTCACACCTTCAAATCCATTTGGATAGGACTAACCATGCCCAAATATCCTGAAAACAATTATCCCATCATCATAGAGGCCTTTATTTAGTTTTAAATCCATCCTAAGGATCCATTTTGATCAAATCAAAAGGAAGAACCCGAAGAAGATGTAAATATTTCATCACCTCTTTCAAGTTATTTTCTTCTTCCACTCCCTCTTTCTTTGATGTTTCTATTCTAAAATAACAAATACAGTATATTGTATATACTTTAATGTTATTATAATAATGTTACAACCATATTCATTATTCTATCCATCCTATAAATGACAAATACATCATATGTGCATACGTACGGATTACCATCTCCACATCATGGTGTAGATTGTTATTCAAACACTTAATCATTTGGATGGGTATAATAATGAGTTTAAATGATGTAAATAATAAATATAATATTATAATGATTATTTATAGAGGATATAACATCCAATTATATATGATTTTAAAACAAAAAGAATGATATTGTCGCTCGTGCGTACATACGGATTACCGTTTCCACAAACGCGATGAGATTCATTCTCCATCACATCCATTCAAGGATAATTTTAATTTGATGATTAAAAATTATGTTTAAAGACTTAATATCACTCCGAATATGAATAATATACATCCTATCCATAAAAAACATTACTTAGGTAACAAATCATATAATGGAAAATGAATCTGTTAACACCTGACACATTGACACTACTTAAATATCATTAACAAAGAAATATTAGAAGATCATATATGATATAATATTAATGTAAATGGTTCTTGTATAATTTAATAACATTTATTTCCCCAATATACAGTATTTTATCCTACCTTTTTCCAAGTAAAAGTACAAGGTAAGGGTTAATTTTACAATATTTTTATTATCTGAGGTAGTTTTTATGTAAGTATCTAATAGGACCTCTTTATCATCAACATCCATGTTTCTGGAAAATACATTACAAAACATTTTTACTATTTAATAAAATACGAGTTAAAGTCATTTATACCCTTGATTATCTTTTTATAAAATGTTTTTATAGGAATATTTTTTTTGTTTTCCAAACAAGGAACCATATGACCTTTTCAACAAAATTAAGGTAAGAATGTTTTTTTAACTTATATGGCGGGTGTGGCTATTTTGTACCTTTATAACATCGTAGAAGCATTCCATACATGAATTTAAGAATATTTTCAAAATAAATGTTTACTTTAAAAATTATATTACTTTTAAAATGATTTCAAAATAGAAAGAGATATTTCTCTACAAAATGTTTTTATTTCATCCATGTCAACATCATTTTATGGATTTTAAGCTTAATTGAAGTTGATTTATTATGATAAAAAACATCCATATTGTATTTAAGGTTTTGTGAAATGTTTTATTGTGGATGTGTTACTTTCACAACATTCATGGTTTATGGAGAAAATATTGACATTTTTTATGCTAGTTTTAATATGAATGTTTTTTTATGTTTGAACCTTTTCATATGAGAAATGCACTGGATTTAGTAAGTGACAGGTGGAGCCCACTATTGCTCCTCGATGCATCGGTAGGTCTCATGAGACAGACTAATGTCTTGGCACAAGGCCCTGAAAAAATCTTATTTATATTATTGGAATAAGGCCTTGATGATGTGGTTATGAATTCAGGCATTATGCATTCCATCATTATGAAAGTGGACATTGATATTGCTTGTGATTATTCAAATAGTAGAATATCCATGAGAATAAGTAAATGAAATTATTTGATTATATCTTTTGCATATTATTCTGTAGTTTATGTTTAAAAGGCCTTTGTTTTAATCTTACATTTCCTTAAACGTTTATGTTTATTTATGAATGTTTCCACCATATTTTGATCCTTACTCAGCATCTGAGCTCACCCCTTTATATATTTTAATTTTCCAAGGATGCGAAAAAGTATATTATGACTGACCTGCAGGGATAGTCTATGGGATATGATTGTGTCCTATAGAGGCTATGTTGTTTTAGTTTTTCAATTTACAATGTAATGTAAAACTTATTAATGCTTTTAGTATTTCCAAGGATACTAATCTAATCGGTATTTCAAGACATGATATTTTGTGATCATTCCAATGTTATGTAATATTAAACCGACTCTCGGTAACTCGGGTCGGGGCGTTACAGTTACATGCAGAAATATATATTTTCAGTAAATCAAATTAACAAATTACACAAAATTTTCACACAAAATAATATCTTATTCTTTCATACAAGTGGTAACATACCATTACCTAAGAAAAATAAATAATGATGAAGATGAGAGGGGGGTTACCTTATGAATCCATGATTTAAACACATTATTCTGGATAAATTATTATAAGGATAGTAACTGAGAAGATTTCTATCTAATGTTCTAATAAAATCAAAGAATAATATATTGGAATATGTAAATTGTAAATGAATTGACCACAAATAAGAGAAGGAATCTTCAGAAGTAAGGTAATAAATTCTATAAGACATTATTCGACGAAGAAAAATTAATTGGTATGCTTGTATGATTTACAGAATTGGAAAGCATATGTTTTAGGGAATAAAATAGTACATCATTCAGTTATAACTGGATGCATAAAAATTCAATTATGACTGAGGGTGGAGGGATAGAATCATTAATTAAAAAATAAGAGTTCGAACACATGTAATTTGGGTTTATGAAAATCAAGGAATGAAGTCAAATAAAAAATTACAACCTTCAATGGTGGGGAAACATTCCATAATTCAAGATAATGTCCTGGTCATAGTGGGACCAATTTCATGCCTACCCAAGAACAAACCAATGATATGGCTGAGAAAATGAAGCAAGTTAAAGAGGAAAGGTGATACTACCTATGATCGATCCAATGACAACTTGGATATTGGCCTCAACAAAGTGGATATGGGCTTACCCATTAACCTTCTTCGTCTTGGTTTCTTACTTCCATCCATCGATGTATTTCAGAAAATATATAGTTGAAACCCTTGCATGATGAAATATATATTCATCAGTAAATCAAATCAAATATTAAGTCAACATTTTCACACATAATAAAAATTGAAGCCTACATTCAAGAGGTAACTTATCATTACCTAGCAATAGGAAATAATGTTGAACATGGGAGGTGAGTTGTTACCTTCTAATTCAATTTTATATACCCATCCTTCTAGATGAATTAATATAAGGTCATTAACTGATAATATTTACATATTATTTTCTAATAAAATAAAATAATAATATATTGGAATATGTAAGTAGTTTAGTCATTGGAAAATAATAATAGAAGGAAACATCATAAGTAGAATAAATTCAATAATAAATTATTCCATGAAGAAAAAGTAATATATATGTATGTTTGTTTTATGGAATAAGAAATCATATATTTATATAATAAAAAAGTATAGATTTTGGTTATAGTTTAATACATAGAAGGTCAATAAAGATGGGGGGAAATAGAATTATCCATGAAAAAGTAAGAGTTCCTACATGGGAAATTATGGATTATTAAAATTAATGAAACATGTCAAATACCAAAATCTAACCTTTGATAGTGATGAATCATTCCATAAATCGACAAAATGTCCTGGTCATACTGGGACCAATGTTCTGCAAACCAAAGAACACACCATCAAAATGAATTTGTAAATGAAGTAGTGGAATGAAAAGGAATGGTGATGCTGCCAGATATTGATCTAGTGACAACAAGGATACAAGCTTCAACCAACTGGATAGGGGCTTGCATGTTCACCTTCTTTAGAGAGGAGGGGATAAAATCATCCAAGAAAAAGTAAGAGTTCCAACAAATGCAATTAGGGTTTACGAAAATCAATGAAAAATGTAAAATAAATAACTCCAAGAGTCTATGGTGAGGATACATTCCATAATGTGAGACAAAGTACTGGTCATAGTGGGACAAATTTCATAACATACTATGAACACGCTAATGAGTTGGCTGAGAAACTCGAGAAAGAGAATGTAAAAAGGTGATACTAACTGGGATTGATCCAATGAAAACCTGGATACTGGCCTTGACCAAGTGGATAGGGGCAGACCAATTCACATTCCTCATCTGGGTTTCTTATATCCACCCATCCATGATTTTTTGAAATGATATAGTTTACAACATTACATGCATAAATACACATTCATTCATAAATCATGTCATCTATTTACTCAACATTTTCACACATAATAAGAAATGAATCCTTCATGTAAGAGGTAACTTATCATTTCCTTGCAATAAGAAATAATGTTGAAGATGTGAGGCGAGGTGTCTCCTTCTGATTCAATTATACATACCCATCCATCTAGATAAATAAATATAAGGACATTAACCGCAAATATTTCCATATATTCTTATAATAAAATTAAAGAATAATATATTAAAATATGTTTGTAGTAAAATCTTTGGAAACAAATAAGAGAGAGAAACCATGAAAGTGGAATAAATTGAATAGGGCATTAATTCAAGAAGAAAAAGGAATATTCAAGCATGTTTGTTTTATGGAATCATCCCGAATATGAATTGTGGGAAAAAATAGAACATCATTTGTTTATAGATGGTTTCATAGAAGTTCAGTGAAGAGGGGGGAAATAGAATCATCCTAGAAAAAGTAAGAGTTCCAACACAGGCTATTACTATTTATGAAAATAAATGAAACATGTCAAATAACAAAAATACATCCTCTTTCAATGTTGAATCATTCCATAAATCAAGACAATGTCCTGGTCATAGTGGGCCCAATGTTATACCAATCGGAGCACACACCAATGAACTGGCTGAGTAATAAAAGTAGGGGATGGAAGAGGAAAGTTGATCCTACCTGAGATTGATCTGGTGAAAACTTGTATACTGGCTTCAACCCAATGGATAGGGGCTTACCGGTTCATCTCACTTATCGTTTTTTCACACATCCTTGTATCCTTGTATTTGAGAAAACATTTTTTGAAAAAGTTACATGCAGAAATTCATATTTATCACTTAATAAAATCAACCATTTACTAAACTTTTTAACACATGTTTCAAAATAAAGCATGCACTATAACTAGAAGCTATAAAAAACACATGCATTATGTTTAAAAACAACTTTTTCTCACTTCATGAAGTAGCATAACTCCTAGTAACATAAAACAAAATTCAATAAATACAAAATGAAAATTATATTGTATAAATATAATATTATGTGGTAACTATATTGACCACGAGGTAGACATAGTGTGTTGACACTTGATTTAACATGGAGTGGGTATACTGACCTTGAATGCATGGTCAGCATAAAATATCACATATAGTAACTTTAGATACCTTGATTCTCCTAGGAATCATCAACCATTTCTTGTGAATTTGGTTTTTCATAAATAAACATGAGTCCTATAACAATCTAAAAATAGAAACTTGTTGAAATATATATGAATGAGTAATATATGTGAAATATCCTATATTGGTGTATAGTACATAAGGATACAAATCTTATTTGATGTTTGCATCAGTTTTTTTTCATGAACTGAGATGGTGAATGAATGTAAGTGGAGAAGTCATGTTATATAAATGGTTCTAGGTGTATGCAATATCATGTTCAGTGAAGGCCTCCAGTCCCTACAAATAGCAGCCTATAAAAAACATTCCTTAGGATTAAAAACAAATTATACTCACTTATTGAAGTAGAATATCTCCTATTAAAAAAATTATTAAATAGATATAAAATGATAAATAACTTGTAAAAAATCAGATTATGTTGTAACTATATTGACCATGATGTAGACATTGTGTGGGGACATTTGATTTAACATGGAGTGGGTATACAAACTATGAATTCACAGTCAATCGAGAATATCATTATATAGTTACTCTAGATACCTTGATTCTACATTTACTCTTCAACAATTTTCATATGAATTTGGTTTTCCAGAATTAACTTGGTTCACATAACAATCAAAAAAATAAAACTGATTAAAATATATGGAAATCCATTATATTTGTGAAATCTTATATATTGGTACATTGTATGAGACGATACAAATATTATTCTATTCAACATTTAATTTTTTTACAACATATGAGTAGGTGAATGCATGGAAGGGGAGATATGAAGCTACATAAATTGTTATAGGTTTAACCAATATGATGTTTATTGAGGGAATCCACTCACTGCATGTAGAAGCCAATAAAAACAATATGCATTAGGTTTAAAAACACATGTCCTCACTTCATGAAGTAGAATAACTCCTGGTAACATAAAAAATTAATTTAATAACTATAAAATGAAAATGTGACCACCTTTTTTTAGGTAATACACATCACTTTATGTACATTTGAGTTACTGTATCGTTTATTAGGGTTTACTATAGGTGTAAAAACATTTCACATAATTTATGTTTTTATTTTTTGTCCCTTATAAACAGTAGAATTGTCAAATTTTTAATTTTACTTAAATGCATATAAAATCTAGATAATACCAATAGAATAATTAAAAAATTAGTATGTATTCTATATCATTATATATAATAAAAAAATAATTAAATATATATACTAAAACTTAGAAGAAAACAACTGGATTTATTAAGAACACCATCAATTTTTTAAGGTATCTATACAGAAATTTCAGCCTTTGATTCCTTGTAATGAAATATAGATAACAATCTTAGATTTCTGATGCAACAAATAACCTATTATTAGGAATTATACCATGATAGCTATTAGAAAAAATATATATTTTTGGAATTCGTCAATTCCTGAACAGTTAAAGAGAAATCAGAGACCTAAAGGTGATTCTAATAGAACATTGGACTATACTACTTCTAGTAGAAAAAATAAAGTGATACATGATGTTATCCCTTGATAAATCCCAATGTTCCGACCCTACCATGAAGCAAAACTGCCAATAACATAGAAGCATGAGGTATAGTGGTAAAACTCACTAGTTAATGACATATGAATGGGGAAAACCAATAGTTTACATTAAAATTATTATTTAATAAATATGTAAACATTACAACTAATAGGCTGATATTTGACAAAATACAAAGGTTTTAAACACAACTGAACATACACAACTGAATGATACTATAAAAAAAATTCATGATATGCACAACTGTGAGATTGATACATCAAATACTTCTTGTAAAAAACCATTAAGTTTATTATACATGTTTTAGAATAAAATAAAATTAAAATATATGAAAATTATAGTTGATATTCATAAATAAAACAATAAGCACAAATTGTGCTGAATGAAATCGGGTTGACATACTAAAACATCCAAGCACTGTAAAATAATTCTTCAAATATCTAACAACCATGGTAAAAATTACAAATAACATATCATTGAAAAAATAGAATAAGGATAGCATGTAATTGGAGGAATGGAATTGGAAATGTATTGTATTAATGATTGAAATGTACATGTGGATTGGAAATATTTATTTATGGACTGAAGGGAAGTGAACACCCTTTTAAGAGTACAGATTTGGTTCCTAGATGTACCTAGTGGATCCAAAATTATTAATTTATTAGGGAAAAATTATTGAGATATAATGTTGAGGATTTTATGAATATAGTTAAATGGAATACATAAATGCAGAAAAAATATATAGACACTGTTTTGAGGTAAAGCCATTCAAATTATGGATGTGTTCAGAGAATTTTCAATCTTCCCAATGCGTAAATGTCCACCCAGTGTTGACATACAAAAATAAAGAGGAAGATAGATCTTCATTATATGCACAATTTTGAGCACGATTCATGAAATATTTTTTGTAAATGGATTCATAATGTCAAGTATACCAATTTCCAAAGATAATAAAAATAAAATCTATGAAAATTATAGTTCATCGTAATGAATGAAATTGTAATAAATAATTGTTTGGAATGAAAGAATGTAGAAATACTGAAATCTGAGTGCGTAATTCAACATGATGGAGGCATATGTGGAAACCTAGAGGAGGAAGATTAAGGTCAAGGATGATGGTCTACAAGATAGCTGGGAGGAGGATGATGTTGTAGTGGAGAGGTTGCGGGAACCCTAGGTCGTGAATAACTTAATCCAACCATGAATGTGAATGGGAATACTGGGGAGACTATAATAAAAACTAGGAGAAGAATGAGGTTCTAGAAAAATAGTTGGTAGACCGGGAGAGTGAGGACGACAGAGGGGTGCATCCAATGGTTCTCTAGGTCAGGACCCATGTTACTTTCAGCAGGAGCATGACTGGGAGGTAGCGAAAAAAAGATCTCATACGGTGGGGTGACATGGTGATATGGAGGAGCGACATGTATGGAAAAAATGACATGGATGAACTGTGGTTTCACACATTGAGGTGTAAATCCATGATTAGTACATATAGAAGATAAATTTAATTGAAATGATAATGCTTAAATTGAAATGAAAAATTGTATAAAAATTAATGGTTTAGGAGTTTACAACACTATATTATCTCATCCCATAAATTGTGGAATTTTTGAGTTTTTTAGGTGGGCTTTGTTATTATTATAAATTAAATTTGATATTTTCCAAAGTGCCCCTCACCTCAATTAAAAAAGGGAACTTCCTCCCTCAACTCTTCACATAATTTTGATCATTCAACATTGTCCATCCCCTACATATTTACCTTCTAAACATCCCTAAAACATTATAGAGGTCCTTACCTTCTCCAAATTCCAACTCTAGTGATCTGATAGGATATTTAGAGGAGTAACATCGAAGAATAGGTATTATCCTTTACTGATTTATTCAATCATCTTTCTACTACAACTTCTACCTCATCAGTTGTTTCATTATATCTTGTTCTCGCCCGTACTATTGTATGTTGTATTCTATTAATGGTTTTATTTTAAAAAGTTATTAATATTTGCAATATTTGAGAAGAAACATTAATTTTGAATAACTTTATTTTTAAATAAATTGTGTATGAGAATTGAATCAGAGTGGATAGAATGCGAATACAACATTCAAACAGTTGACAAAGAAAAAGGTCATAGTTAAAGTATATGAAATATAATATTTTTAGGATTAAGATTTAATTGGATTATCAATTTTGTTCACAATAACTTTAATGCAGGAACTGAAGAAAAAAGTGAAATATAAATCAGATATAAGGTATTGGATGTGATAATAAAAAAGAGAAATGTGGAAATGAATAAACTAATAATAAATTGAATGAGTGGGTTGTTTGGGAAAAAAGAAAAGGGACTAAAACTATTCATCGTGTGTATAGAACAATATGGAATGAGGGATGTAGTGATCAGAGTCAAAGATGAAATATAAGATGCAATTGAATAAAATAAATAGATGAAGACAAAGAGTTGACATCCACATCATAACACATAAAAATATGAAAAAGAAAAAGAAAAATAGATTCAGGAAAATTGAATCTAGTTGTTTCTTCACTAAATGTCAACAATATTGGGTCGTATATCTATATTTTGTACCCAACCCATGCATTTTTACAACATGATCATTAAATTACACATTCCCAAATTCAGAATATAGATTTTTTCCAACATTAATTTTTTGAAAACAAATGCATACAATAAAGAACGTATATTCTATATAAGTTCATAATGTCAATGCATAATGATAAAACATTTATAACAGGATTGCATACAGTAGTCATGTCACACTTATTTTTTATGTATGTGAAAATTGATACGGCATATGAAAGTTTCTATATAAGTGAAAAAAGGAAATGCAGATGAATGTAAATTTATTTAACCTATATAAACATATATGATATGTAACACCCCACCCCTACCTCATTGGATTGAGGAGGCGGTGAGGGTCACTCGGCCTTAAGCGATGTTCCCAAGGCGCAAAAGGCTGGCAATAAATGTCGAGGGCTCTATAAACAATTGGGGAATGATTTTCCCTTGAGACAAAACCAACCAAACAACCACAACTAAATGATGCATGTCAACAAAACCGAACTCATACATTACCCAAGATAACCATATAATCCATAATCTCACATTCCAACACAACCCAATACAACATCAAAGTACAATGCGGAAGACTCAAAAAGAACACCATGATCCATGACACCACCACAGCTCCACACCCAGCTCTAAGCTCTAAGTTCCACCAAGACATCACAACGCACCACTAAAGGAGGTTGATGCCTTACCTTTTCCCACGTCATGGTACAGAACATCTTCAATGACACCAATGTGCCAAAGCGGGGGGTGAGTACTAAAACTCCATAGGTTTTTCCCAAATGACTTCCATACACACACCACTAGGATAAAACCATTAGCACATTTATAAAACAGTTTATATAAAATAAGCATAAGTGAAACCATTACCATAATCCCACAAAGATCTTACCAAGCCATTACACCCAACCCAAAAAATCAAAGTAAAGTCGGCCGACAAGCCACAACCTTTCCAACATTTACCCATTGTCACAACAATTCCATCTTGAAAAGCAGTACATAACAAAACAATCATAACGATGGCGCTTTCGTCCAACCCGTTTCACCCCTTTACAACTAGTGGCTCTTCCCATCCACTTATCATTGATGGTGGCCCTTCCATCCACTATCCATCCCCCTTTATTATAGTGGTACTTCCCGCCCACTTCCACACAACAAGTCAACCAATCACAACCAAGCATATAATCCATCAAGGTCACAACAACATCATGTAACCACCCAATTCCATTACATGTCAATTCACTTCAATAAATCACACATTTATTGAAAAACATTTTCCATGCCAAACCTTATTTCAATAAAACAACCCCTTTTTTGAAAACCATTTCTATCAATAATTTTCACAAATCAAGCATAGAATCCCATTTTAAAATCTACATTTTAAAATCCACAACAACAGCATCTCACCACAAAACCCTCTTTCCCCAAAAATCCCAAAAACATCACCCAAGTGATTTTCCACCAATTTTGCACATCAAATCACAATTGATTTCAAGCACAACAAATTAATTATATCAAGTAACCACTAGTTCTAACCAAGTGGAGTCAAGAGAGAAGCCACCAACCTTTAGGGTTCCCGAGAAATCGACCCACAAACAACTGCTCCTCAAAACCGGTGAATGCACCACCGAAACATCTCTAGATACCTTTCCCTAACATTCACAGGCCTTAATATTAACATCCAAGGCAAAACCAACCCTAGTTCTACACACAACAAGTGTATATCAAGAAAACCAATAAATATAGGGATGTATATATAAAAGAAAACACAAGAGAAAAAAGAGGAGAGACTTACCCAGGAGAATTCACCTTGAATCCACCTTGAAACCCCTTCGAATCGCTTCCAAAACGTGTGGGAGAGCCTTTCCAACCCTTGAGAACCAAAAATCTTGATTGAGGCTCGAGTGGGAGGAAGAGAGGAGTGAAATGAGGCAATCCCGAGTGAGCCTAGAACTTATAACCCTAACTTTAAGTGGCCGCACGGTTAGCCCGCAAGGTTCGGAAAACTGTGCGCTAACCGTGTGCATGCCACTCCATCGAGAGCTAGGGTCCGCACGGTTTTCTCGCACAGTTTGGAAAACCGTGCACAGGAAGTGCGAGGTTTACTGTCTCGAGAACAAGGGTCCGCATGGTTTCTTGGGGAACCCGCATGGTTTCCACTAACCGTGTTCAAACCGTGCACCCCTTTAAAAGCCTCAAAACACATCCAAAACCATTCCAAACTCTCCCAACCTATTCCCAACTCATTCCATGCACTTTAAATACATAAAAATTCATAAAAAAGGCCACATACTTCAAACTGGGGGTTCTAAATGATAATTAATTATTCATTGTCAAATGAAATTGAGAAAACAATATCATATATATTGTAAATATAGGTAAGTGAATACATAATATTAAGAAAGCAGGGGTAATAATTCTAGATGTCTTGAAGGTAAGTTGAGTTTAATTTCAATGAACATATACACATGCATGAATATGGAATACATAATATATATATACCTGACATCACAAATTAATGAAACAATATGATTATATACATATAAATTTTTATCATATAAAATGAATAAACATGCATTTTGTACAAAAATTTACATAGCATAGTATTTGTTTAGAACAAATAATGTTGTATAAAAAAATATGTAAATTATAGAATATTGAAACATCTATATATTCCATACTCTAAGGTGAAGTCTTATGTATAATGTAATAAATATGAAAGAGTCAGTCTCTCATAAAAAAAATGCATTGCATATAATGAAATCATACAACTGAAAAAATATCCATATAGCTGTATATGCAGCCACTGAAGAGTATTTCATAGTGTAATTGTATGAATTTATATAATGCATGCCTATAATATATCATCTATTGGAGGCAAACTATTAGATTATAATATAAAAATCTGAAATTATTTACTTATATAAATATAAAATGTAAAATAGGATAGGGAATCTCTATTGAGTCTTCCATAACCACTAAAAATTAATTTTAGATGAAGCGAGAGGCCATGGAGGATGATTTTGTGATGGAATTTAGAGTATCTTCGACATATCTACATAATTTTCAAGAGTTTTGAAATTGATTGCCTCCTATCATCTCAATAATAGGACCTCAAAAAGCAATTATGTTCTTACAAAAACAAATGCAGCCCCTCTGGTTTGTCTCATTACTGCAAAGTATATTTCCACCCCATGGAATAATTACCACACTTTTGAAAATGAAAAATCATTTTTTCTCACATTTATCTATAAGAAATTTATTTCATCGGAAAAATAGTACCTGGAAATGTGAATTCATTTATGCTCTGAACAACTTCCACATGCATAGAGAAATGGAATAAAAAAATAGATGAAAATAATGATTGTGACATGTTTAGACATATAAAATGTGATGTTTTGATTCAACCGAACATCAAAATTACAACAAATCTTCATACCAGAAGAATTTATCCTAAGACTATATTCCCATATAACACCTTTGAGAAAAGGAACATCCACATATAAGATTACCATATTGTTGACCCCATACCAATGTGTCGTTACGGAAACCATAACTAACTTATATATTTTCATATAGAACAAATATTCGTTATCATGTATACTTTAATGATAGCAACAATGGATGATGTTGTGTTGATAATTGCCTTTTATTCAAGTATGTGAGGAAATTATGCACATGTAATCAGTAGTATTCCACATGAAATCTTTGATTCAATAAAGGTCCATGGCATTTCCTCTATTCAAAATAGAACCATCACCAGTTTCCCTACTAAACAGAAGATATATATTCATTATTTTACCAATGCATAGGTATACAAATCAGTAACTAAAACTTTTATTTCTATGTATATGTGTGAAAGGGGAACCATTTAGATGCATTATTGTTATAGTTTTTAAAGTTAATTCCATTAGAAATCAGAAAAGTGTTGCTCCATATTAAATCCCATACCATAAAAAACAAATATGTTAGATGTTTATGATACGAGATTGAGTTATATCAGTAACATCACATTCCACAAGAAAATAATCACAGATCTCACACAGAACCATTAATTTCTGTAGATCATGCATCAACATTTTTTTAGTTTTCAATTACTAAATTAGTAGTGTTTTCTCAACATTAAGTACCTACACATTTTGCAAGAGTTCCTTTGCTGCATCCACATTTCCAACTTCTCTATGATACTCTACTTATTCTAGGTGGATCTTGATTTTCTCCCCTAACACATATAATTGTCTTTCCTTTTCAACTGATATTATAGGAGGGGGTGTAATGTCAACTTCCTGAGCATGAAGTTCTAACCCACGCCTCACCCTTCTATCAAGAATCTGTTCCGTATAATAATTTAGAACATGTTTAAATGATTATAAAAATACAATATTTTAAGTGTACTATGGATTTAAACTAATTAAATCTTTATGAAAATAATGTATGAAATAGGATATTGAAATATCACATACTGTTGACTAAAATTTGCAAGGTTTTTTTGAAACTGTATTTGAATGTCATTGAACCGAAAAAGTATAATATGCAAGAGATGTACAAATCCTAGAAATCAATTAAAACATGAGATTGATATTTTTTATTACAACAAAGGTATATTAAATAAAATGAAAAAACTGAATTTGAAGAGAACAAATATATTTTAACATTTTAAAGTGAGGATAATATAATATTGTAATATTTGAAAAAATTATTATCTTCTAAAATATAACACTTTTGATCTTTCATGACTAATATATTATCCTAAAGCTAATTTATTTCATGATTATAATGGTTAGATAAATCATTAAAAGAATTAGCCCCAATAATGTAATACCATGAAATAGTAATGGTTTATTATGAAACATAATCACAATAGTAATTCTTAAAATTTTATATGAAAAGGAATGAAAATTTATTTTCACCATGGACAAAAAATAATATATGAAGTGTCATAAATTTCAAATATGAAATAGAAATAATAATCATTAGAAAATTACAATTGAAATTCTAAATATTATGTCAATAGATATTGTTTTCATGCAATTGAATCATAACATAAATTATATAGAGAATGATTTTTTAAATAAAATAATTGTGAAAACTGTAACAATAATAGCTATTGTTTACTATATCTGATGAGCCAGTCAAACTGACAAATACTATACATATTCCTTCCTCTTACTTCAAACCTTCATAATGTGTGCATCTATGCTATATTGGATGACCACTTCTGGAATGTGGATGAAAGTAATGATATAAGGACCCTCCTTTAAACATTACATAATCATGAGTTAAATAACGATTTCATGTTGGGGGTCTTTTTAGGTTCAGAATTTTAGAGAATTTGGAAAAAACAATTAAAATCAACTCGAATATTACATGTAGACACTACTACTTAGTATCCAAATTTTTTAATAAAATAAAATCTCTTAAAAAGAAACATGACTAGTTTCATGTTTTAGGCATCATGACTTTTCCATGATCCCTTTCTTAACCCTTGTACATCTTTATATCATGTGGAAAACATTTCAAAAACATGGGATGAACATAAAATTCTCAGTAAGTGTTATAAAACAAAGATTGAAAACATTATCCCATCAATAAATAAAAATCAATGAAACCATACTTCTCAATCATAACATACCTCATGAAATCATTGGATTCATAAATAACATACAGAAATCATAAATCAAAAAGGTAACTTTTTGCATCCATATCAAACATAAATTGTATAATTCATAGCTACATAAGGATTTACATTAGGAATACCCATAGCTTTATATTTCCTAAAATCTCTTAGGAGAAACATTAATGTTTACCTCCATCACGTTACCCAATGCATTAGAGAGCTATCTCAGGTTCAACCACTCTTGGTTTATCACGGAACCACCCATATATGTAAACAATGCTCAATAACCATAACATAGTCATAACACATAAAAAATCATAAAGGGAAGATAACACATCCACATTCTAATCCCAATATATCATATCAATATATTTAAATAAACAATGCTTTATCAAACCATTTTCAAAACAATGTAAAACATTTAATAAATAAATTTTGAATCAAAGTGTCCTAGATGACTTTGATGCTTTTAAAGGAATTAACATTTTAAAACATTAATTTCCATATAAATAAATCCTTAAACCCATTTTTAAAAATGGACATTAATGAGAATTATTTAGAATATTAAATCATTAAAATGATATTTTAGTTAAGGAGTGCTCAACCAAATGAGAGATGTTTGAATTTAAATTATTAAGGAATAACATTAAATCAATGATTTATAATATTATGAGAATAAATGTACTCATGATATAATATTCCAAAAGAAATTGTATACACCATAATAAATTGAATTGGTTCATAACAACAATGAAGTCTAAATGGAATGTAAATTGAGATAAAATCCCTTATGAACTTGATATCCTTAGATTAAGGATAAATCAATTACATAAATATGTGTGAAAAATATAAATACACTCAATATAATTTGATATTCAGATTACATAAATCAAATTTACTTCACACATATTCATATCATAACATAATCAACAAGTAGATGTTTAACCCAAGAATTCAAATTGGGTTAAGAAGTTCCCTTATAAAAATTCAACTGCCTAACAGTGTCACATAAACTTTCCGAAAACGAGTTGATGAGGGAAAAATGGAATCTCATAACTTATACATAAAATTTACAGCAATAAGGATATATACGAACATATCCCAACATAATAATTTGTGAATTAAAATACATAACAAAAAAACTTTTATATGGAGGAGGGTGAATGGTTCCCTTACCGATTTGGTATCTTACAAAACATACACCCGATGAAATAAAGATCATAAATTGAAGATGTAAATATCCATAAATGAAATTATATTACACAAAGAGTACAATAAAGGGATGTAAATTCACCCCACAATGGAAATAGTGACAAATATAGCATGAATCTCATGGGAATAAAAAGTGAGATAAAAACCACTTACGACGTTGTAATCAATCGAGTCGTATGACCAAAAGTTAATAACCACCAAATGAATCCAAAAATACATTGAATATAAAGATAATCATGATAATATATATCAAATGGAAATATTAAATACTCCACATGCAATAAATAAGTGGGGAACAATGAAAATCTCACGGAATTAAAAGTGAGAGAAGAAACCCATTACCTCATGTCCATCTTGACTCGTTTGTTCCTTGTAATTATTGAGTAAAAAAATAAGTTAATTTTACTTGATAAAGAACATTTTGAAAATTTATTATTCCTTTTATAAAAATTATTACCATTCTATAACAATTAGTTAATTATTTGAATTCATATTGGACATTTTGTCGATGTTCAGAACTTGAGTCAAAAATGAACAAGTTATAATTACAATTTGTCCATTTGATCAAAATTACATTATATCCAGAATTAAATTCATGATTTATATATCATATATTTTATATATATATCTGGTTTATATATTTATTTATAATATTACATAACATTTGGAGAAAATGAATGAAATACATCGTTCATGTAGATGGTAAGTCGTACAAACGCATTAATGCTACATTCATTTCTATTTAATATTTTAATGGGATTAAAACATAATGATACATAGTTATATTATAAATACAGTATAATTTAATTTATTATTTCATTAAATCCATACTTCATATGTCCCATGTATGGTATGAATGATTCATATCACTTTGAGGGGGCGGTAGTCCGCACTTCCTCAAATTAAAATATCACGTTTACCCATAATGGAAACTATAAAAGAATGATATAAATAGAAAAATACCAAATAATAAAGAAAAAATTAACATAATATATATCATATATAAATACAGTTCCATCATAGTGGCCCCCATGAGAGGCGATTAGAGATATTTGAACTATCATCATTTCGTGAGGCAGTAGTTCATCGTCCACCAAAATAGTATGTTCTTTACCAATTAGATGGAACTGTGTGTAAGTTTAGTTTGAATAATTATCATAACACCAACCTGGTATATTGAAGATACTAGTGTTGTTATAAAATAAAATAATAAAAATATTTTAGGGGGTTGTAGAATTAAAATAAAATAAAAGAACTTACGAGAAAATGTTACCTTAAATCGGGTAACTCTATTTGTTTTGAACCAACATGTTTACATGAAGTACCTTCTTCCTAAGGTACGAATAATGCGAGGAAGAGAAGAATGTAGTAATCTTCATTGGGTAGTGTTAGGATGACCCAAGTGGCATGAGAGGTGTGAGGAATGGGATAGAAGTGGTGTCCTTTTATAAGGGGGGGGAGGGGCTCTTTTGGAAAGTTTGAAAATATTATTTTATTATAAACTTATCATCAGTTTCAAAAGGTCCAAAACTAATTAAAGGTGAATATAAGATGACTAATGTTAGAAATAAATTAATCTAATAATAATTGGAGAGGTTTTGGATATATTTATTTAATTTTTATAATCTTATTTATTTAAATCATTCATTAATGAGATAAACACTACACCATTACTACGTCATAAATAATATTATTTATTTGATTTCTAAACATTATAAAAAAATATCATGATGTAGGAAATATTGTTTATATTTAAAATGAATATTTATAGTAGAATATATAACTTATATTACCCCATGTAAAATTTTATTCACTAAAAGATATTTGATTATGCCATTTTTGCCTTTACTTTATATTAATTAAAATAAAGTGTCACTATTACTCCAATGTTTCTCCATGCGGTCCCAAAATCGACCTAAGTATGCCATTGGTCAGACATGTATCAACCTATATTATTAGTACACATTATAGATTTATTTAATAATATTATAATATTATTTTTTACACTTATTTATATATTTAACCTTTAACCATGGTAAATAAAATATTTACTCATGTAAATATTTAAAATGAATAAAAATAAAAGATACCTATTTAAAAAATTTGGACCTCCTGATTAAAAATATGGAATACATTTTTCCAAATTCAAAATACATAAGTGATAGAAATTAATTTAAAATTAATTCCCCTTGTCAAAACAAAAAGCGTTATTTTATGAAATAATAACTATCAAAAGATTGACACATGTTTATTTCCAATTTTAACGTGAAATTACATACAATTACCAACATTGGATTAAATGGTAATAATATATTTTAATTTAAATTTAAAACTAATTAAAAGAATAATATAACTATATTAATAAATTATACTAAAAGGCAGTTTTGAATTAAAATACAATATTTTTCAATATTCATTTAAAAATTAACTTTATTAGAAAAATACAAAAAAAAATCCAATGTAAATTTTGATGACCTGATTCTAAAGAAGGATTTTATTTTCCCAATTATAACATATAAAAGGGACAAAACTATATTTAAAAAATGTTCTCCTTCAATAGGCGGTATATCAACATTTTAAACAATACTAGAGTATTTATGCATAATATTGGATTCATTCACATTTTAAGACTCTAGAATTTATTGGAAAAAAGTAAAAAAAAATTAACAAACATGTGTAATATTGTTTTAGTTAGTTATATTCATTACCTTCAATACCATTTCAATGTATTAACTACCTTTAAAATAATAATATTATATTATTGTTGTGCAACGTAAGATTTCATAGAAAATCATTGTTGCTTATTAGAAATTCCATAGAACATAGAATACCATTCATAATAGAATTAATATTTAACTCACAAATATTAATAAATATTAATAATTCATATTATTTTTTTACCTAGGATATTACATCCTTACCCCTTTTTTGGGAATTGTATCCTCGCAATTTTAAAATTGGGCATAGAAACTTCATTAAAAGTCCAACATCGAAAGGAGTAAACAAAAATATCACTTTAAAAGAATGAATGAAAAGAAAAAAGGTCACACAAGACAAAAGATACTAGTATTCCATGAAAACATGGATATATAGGAGAAAAAAAAACCATCATGTTTTGATGGAGAGTGGTAGAAAACAAGATTAAGAGAAAGTTAACCACCAGAAAATCACAAACATGTGATGGGTTAAAAGGTCTTTGATTACACATAAATAAAATGAAACAAAAACGTTTTTTTAAGTTCCTTTTCATAAAGTTGAGGAATTTATTTAAGATCTTGAATAAGAACACAAGTAAACATATTTACTTCTCATATATACTTTCATCCCTTACTTGATTTCTACCACAAACTCATCTTGTATCCAAAAGATGAGTATTCCAGATGGCTTATTCAAATTAAAAGCATTATTATCAACTTTTAGAGAATCTCATAATCCACAAAAGATGAACCATATATTTCCCATGTCTTTAGACATTAACTGAAACCAAAATGGTTATTACAAGATCAGATAATCCACAAGAAGGATAATATTTTTCAAAAAGAAAAACTACTCTTAATCTCCAAAAATTTTCAAACAGTACCCAATGTTTAGCAAAGACCATTCAATAAACATCTTCCCATAAAATTCATCAAATTAATCAAACTAAGATTTAAATCCAAATCTAAGAAGGATTTACTAAAAAAGGCTTGCAAGATAAATCTTAAAATTTAACTCCAAATAACACCAGTTACACTTGAAGTATCATACTGAAATGTCATTAACCTAATAATATATTCTTCATTATTGGTTAATAATTTCCATAAATAACCCAAAATACCCATATTAGTGATTCATAAAATCATATAACTAAAAATAATAAGTCACACTAACCAGGTACATCAGGTAGTCCAGTGGAAGGCAATAAATAATAGTCTCACTTTGTTTGTGGGTTTGATTCCCATAGCTTTGTCCGACACGATGGGTTGTCACACGGTCTGTGTGTTGTCCTTTTTCAAAAACTATATAATTTTATAACATTCCCAAAAATGAGATAAAAATCAAAAATAACCATAAAATATTTTAACAAGAATGGTTATATAATAACTTTTATTTAGCATCCCAAAATGTAATAACATGTAATTGCCTCAAAATCAAGGATCATATAAACCAAAATTGTTCTTTATAACTACATCCAAAAAAGAAAATTTAATTATTATTTGAATATAATTTTTATGTATCAAACATCAGGGTTACACATACTAAAAAAAGTTTCCAATGCATCCCCATCATTAAAACATTCAAACATATCATAATATATAACTCTTCAATTCCTAAAATTTAGACATATTAATCATAAAACATCTATAATGATCCTTTATCCATGTTTTTTCATATTATTCATTCATAATTATTTCCTACAAACAAAATCATGCATAATATCTTATGATTTCAGTAATTTCAAAACATGAGCTATAAAATAATCCATACCTATCATAGATCATTTTCAGTTTTCTCATCTTTAATTGGAATGAAATTAGGAATCGGTAAGTGTATATTTGTATGATCCCACATATCCCTTTCCCCAAAATTCATTGTAGGAAATCTATCATCATAGTGAACAGGCTCACCACATTTAAAACATTCAATTGACCCCTCACTAATAACATCTTTCACTTTCCTGGAGTCAGCAAGAAGCTTCCTTTTCCATGGAAGTTTCTTGCCTCATGACCTTCATTACCACATCTGAAACATCTTTCCATCCCTCTGAAGCAATTTCCTAAGTGATTATTTCCACATCCATGACACATTGGTTTTTTAATATACTTACCTTTATGATTATTACCTAAACTTATATTGAGATTTTATTCTCGCATATATGATGCCTTATAAAAATCACTAAGTTTTAGGTGGTCAATAATGACTCCAGATAGTTGTTTGAGAATAAACATAAGAGTTCTCATTGAATCTCCTATTTCATTCATTTAATCATTCTGAAAACCATCATAGTTTTCTTCACACACACTGTTACTTTGGTTCCTGCTAGATCCAGCCATTTACTAAAACCAAAAAGGTCATTGTGAGTATATTAGTAAAATCATCGTGTATTATATTATGAGGAGGGTAAATACTAAGATATACTTATTCGTGTTATCTTAAACTCATTAACATTATGTAAAATAACTACAAATCTTTCTAAAATCCTAACCATTATGGTAATTTTACTTATGCCTGAAGATCACCCTAACCCCTAAAGTTATCTAAACCAACCATTGATACCAACTATAAGGACCCTCTCTCAAACATTTCATAATCATGATTAAAATTAATAATTCACATTGAGGATGTTTTCAGGTTTATAGTTTTCGAGAATATGGTCATAATTATTACATATCAACTTGAAAATTACATGTAGACACTAATACTCAGAACCCAATTTTTTCATAAAATAAAAACTCTTAAAAAGAAACATTTCTAATTCCATGTTTTAGACCACATGACTTATCCTTGGTCCCATCAACGACCCTTATTCACCATTAAGTCATGTTGAAAACATTTCAAAAACATGTGATGAGCATAAAATGATCAGTAAGGGTTATAAAACAATGA
The DNA here is from genome assembly GCA_963277665.1 of Viscum album. Classification (NCBI taxonomy): domain Eukaryota; kingdom Viridiplantae; phylum Streptophyta; class Magnoliopsida; order Santalales; family Viscaceae; genus Viscum; species Viscum album. The sequence goes on from OY728161.1 coordinate 757,230,931, forward strand.
AAACATTAGCCCATTAATAAATACAAATCAATAAAACCATACTTCTCAATCATAACATACCTCATGAAATCATAGGATTTATGAATACCCTACAGAAATCATAAATAATAAAAGTAACTTGTGGAATCCATATCAAACATACTTTGTAGCTTTCACATCTACGTAGGGAGTTACATTTGGAATACCCATCACAATATATTCCCTAGAATCTCTTATTACAATCATTAACTTTTACCTCTGTCATGTTAACCAATGTATTGGATAGCTATCTCAGGCTCACCCGCCCTACGGTTATCACAGAACTACCCATATATGTAATAAATTCCCAATAACCATAACTTAATCATAACACATAACACAGTCATAATGAGAAGATAACATTTCCACATTCCAACCACAATATATCATTTCATGATATTGAAATAAACAATGCTTTATCATACAATTTAAAACATATAATAATGATATTTTTGAATGAAAGTGCCCCATGATACTTTGAAGATTTTAATGGAATTAAAATTTTAATACATTAATGTCCATATAAATAATTCCTTAAAACCATTTGAAAACATGGACATTAATGTGAAATGTGTAGAATATTAAATCATTCAATTGATATTTATGTTAAGGAGTTTTTAACCAAATGAGAGATGCGTGAATACAAATAATTAAGAAATAACATTAAATAAAACATTTATAATAGCATGAGAATAAATTTATTAATGACATAATATGAAAATGGAAATTATATACACCATATAAAAGTGAATTGGTGAATAACAATAATGAAGTATCTATGGAATGTAAATTGAGAAAAAAATCCCTTATAAAGATGGTATACATAGATTAAGGATAAATGAATTACATAAATAAGGGTGAAAAATATAAATACACTAAATATGATTGTATATAAATAGTAAAAAAATCACACATATTAATATCATGACATGATCCAGAAGTAGAAGTTTAACCCAATGAATTAAAATTGGGTTAAGAAGTTCCCTTGCAAAAATTTGGCTACCTAACGGAGTCACATAAAATTTCTGAAAAATGGTTGATTAGAGAAAAAAAGGGTATCTCATCACATGGACATGAAATTTATAGCAATAAATATATAGAATAACCTATCCCAACATAAGAAGATTTGAATTACAATACATAACAAAAAAATTCTTGTAAAAAGAGGATGGTGACAGGTTCGCTTGATGATTTGGTAACTTACAAAACATAAACGCCAAGAAAAAAGGATCATAAAATGAACATGTAAAAAACCATAAATGAATATATATTACACAAATATTACAATCATTGGCAGTTCATAAACCACACAAAATAAATAGTGACAAAAATAGCATGAATCTCACAGGAATAAAATGTGAGATAAAAACACCTTACGACGTTTTAATCAATCGAGTCATATGACCAAAAGTTAATAAGCACCAATTGAATCACAAAATACCATGAATATTATGATAATAATTATAATCTATATCAAATGGATGTATTAAATACACCACATGTAATAAATAAGTGGGGAACAATGGAAATATCATAGAATTAAAAGTTAGATAAGAAACCCCTTACCTCGTGTCCGTCCTGACTCATTTGTTCCTTGTACTTTCTGAGTAATAAACATAAGTTAATTTATACTTGATTAAAAACCTTTTTCAATTTTATTATTCCTTTTATATCACTTATTACCTTTCTATAACAATTAGTTAATTATTGGAGTTCATATTGAACATTTTTTCGATGTTCATAACATGAGTCCAAAATGAATTTGTTAGAATTACAATTTTTCCATTTGGTCAAAATTCCATTATCTTCAGAATTATATTAATGATTTAGATATCATATATATAATATATATCTGGTATATATATGTGTGTGTTTATAACAGTACATAACATTTAAAGAAAAAAATGAAATCCACCGTTCATGGAGACGGTAATCCATACGTACGCATGAATGATACTTTCATTTCTATTTTGTATTTTAATGGAATGAAAACATAATGATACATAGTTATATTATAATTATTGTATAATATCATATATTATTTCATTAACTCCATCCTTTATATGTCCCACATATGGTATGAATGAGTCATTTCACTTTGAGGGGGCGGTAGTCCGAACTTCCTCAAATGAAATTATCACGTTTACCCATAATGGAAACTATAAAGGTATGCTATAAATAAAAAATACAGAATCCTAAAGAAAACATAAACATAATATATATCATATATAAATATAGTTCCATCATAATGGCTACCTTGATAGGCGGTAGGAGATATTTGAACAATCATCATTGCGGGAGGCAGTAGTTTGTCATCCACAGAAACAGTATGTTCTTTACCCATTAGATGGAGGTGTGTGTAAGTGTTGTTCGAATACCTATCATAAAAACCCCCTAGTATATTTAGGATAATGGTATTGTTATAAAATAAAAGTAATAGAAGATTTTAGGGGGTTTTAGAAGTTAAATAATATAAAAGAACTTCAAAGAAAATGTTACCTTAATATCCGGTAACTTCCTTTGGTTTGAACCAATAAAGTTTACTTGAAGTGTCTTTTGCCTAAGGTAAGGCTTATATAAGTAACATAGAGATTTAAATTTCTTAATTGTAAAGATTTTGGACTATAAAATGGGCTTGATAGGTTTTAGGAATGGGTTATAAGTGGTTTCCTTTTATAAGGGGGAGGAGGGGCTCTTTTGGAATGTTTGAAAATATTATTTTATTATAAACTTATCATTAGTTTAAAATGGTCCAAAACTCATTAATGGTAAATATAAGATGATTCATGTTATAAATAATTTCATAAAATAATAATTGGACAGGTTTTGTATATTTTTTTAATATTTATAATCTTATTTATTTAAATCATTAATTAATGAGGTACACACTGCATCATTATTGTGTCATAAATAATATTATTTATATGATGTCTAAAAATTATATAAAAAATACCATGATGTAGGAAATATTTTTATCTTTAAAATTAATATTTATAGTCGAAGAGATAACTTATATAACCCCATGTAAAAATTGATTCACTAAATGATATTTGTTTATGTCATTTTGTCCTTTACTTTATGTTAATTAAAATAAAGAGTTATTATCACTCCCAAGTTTCTCCATGGCTTCCCAAAATCGACCCAAGGATGCCTTTAGTCGGACATAAATCATATAATTGGATTAGGACCAATTATATGCTATTTTAATGTTATTATAATATTATTTTTTACCATTATTTACCAGATTTTCCCTTTAATCACGGTAAATAATATATTTATTGAAGTAAATATTGAAAATGTATAAAAATAAAATTTACCTATTTATGCAATTTGGTCCTCAATATTCCAAATATAGAATCCATTTTTTTGAATTTAAAACACATAAGGGGTATAAATTAATTTAAAATTAATTCCTTTTGTCAAAAAAACATGTTTTTACAAAATAATAACTATCAAAATATTGACACTTGTTTATGTCCAATTTCAAAGTGAAATTACATCCAATGATCAACATTGGATTAAATGGTAAAAATATTTTCAAGTTACTCTTTAAAACTAATTAAAAATATAATCTATTAATATAAATAAATTAGATTAAAGGGTATTTTTGAATTAAAATATAGTATTTTTCACTATTTATTAAAAAATGAACTTTATCAGAAAAATAACAAAATTTTACCCAAAGTAAATTTTTATATCTCTATTCTAAAAAAGTATTTTATTATGTCAAATTTAACATATATAAGTCACAAAAACAATATGTTAAAATGGTTCACCATCAAAAGGTAGTAAATCGACATTTTAATGAATATTAGAGTATTTATGCATAAAATTGGATTCATTCACATTTTAAGACTCTAAAATTTTTAAGATAAAAAACATTTAACATAAAATGGTAATAATATTTTAGTTAATTCTATTCATTCCTGAGAATACAATGTCTAGGAATTAACTACCCATTAAAAAATAATATTATATTATTAGTGTGCAATGTAAGATTTCAAAGAAACTCGTTGTTGCGTATTGGTTAGGCCATCGAACATAGAATCCCATTTAAAGTAAAATTAATATTTAACTCACAAATATTAATAATAATAAATATTTCATATGGTTTATTTACGTAGGATGTTACAAATGATTTACCCTACAGTTATATAATTTAACTAATTTAAATTAAATTTGGAAAAAATTACATTATACTACATTTAATAATTAGATATGATTAGTGTGTGAATTATATGTGTTAGTAATAGAAACCTAAATTATGAAATAAGTAAAATGATAAATTTTGTATTATAAATGTATATGATAATTTCCAAAAGGCGAGTTCAACAAGGTTGCTGCGATACATTGAAAATACACCACCGGAATGGGGATGTCTTTTATTGGCTTGGCTTGTTAATGCTGCATCGCCTCGAGACATTTCAAATATTAAATAGAATGAATAGAAAAAAAACAAACTCATTAAACTTATATTATTACATGAATATATTTATTAGATCAATATTTAGAAAAAAAATCTCACCACTCTAATGTGTTTCATTATAATCTGAAGTTTAAAAATTGAAAAATGAGACAAAAAATTGAAGAGTGTTTTAATGATTCAAAGAATATGATACTGAAAAAATAATTTATTTCCACAGCAATGATTTAATTAATATAAAATACATTAAAGAAAAATATCAACAAGGGTTTTTGTTTTTACATATTTCCTAAATAGAGTCCAATCCTGGTTAAGCGAATGGAAAGCCATATATCATTTACCATAATGGAGACTGTCACCCATGCTAGGCATCATCTGTAGAGAGCCTTCAACTACTCCATAAGACCTTAGAACATGAAATTGAATAAAAAAATAGATGAATACAGATTAAATGTTGATTTTTCTTAACTCAATGACAAGGGTATTGTTTTGTTGGATTTAAAGATCATCTAAATATATTCAAATAATGGGTATGTGGTGGGGCTAATAGGTTTGTTTTCAGTGATGAGAGACATTCACCCATGATAGGCAGCTTCAAAATAGAGCTCTCAACCACTTTAGAAGACTTAGAATCATGATATTGAATTTAAAAATTATATATGAAGACATATTCAATATTGGTGTAGCTTGAGATTCAATATCTCCATTCTATTCAACTACAATGCTATATAAAATAATAAGTGCATTTTGATTATGAAAAGAAAAATAAGTGCATATGTATTCTAACATCAAAAAAATTCCTTACTATATGGTTAGAATCATCTCTTCTTTTGTTTAATCGGTGATCTTCACTATCGATCCCATGCATTTGAAGAACCCTATGAAAATTCTAGTCAATCATGGTTCTGTAATAAGTGGAAATATTTCCTTGATTATTGCATGGTAAGCATTGAAGGGAAAATAATAACTCTTCCAATTAAAATATTTTTTGTACTTAGTTAATGCTCTATTGACAATTTGGAAACATTTCTAGAAAACAATATTATTTTTTAACTCATTTTTTAATTGTGAGAAGGATTTATAGTGGTTGATGAATAGTGAATAATCCAGGAGCTAATCACTTACACATTCATCAAATATGTTTACATGAACATACAATATTGTTTCAGAATAACATATAATATGTATAACTAAAAGGGAAACAATGAAATAATGAATCCATAAATATGTAGAAGATATTTGAATAAACACCATCTTGTCACAATTTAGATACACTTAAATAAGAAATCCATAAATATCAATGTATAAATAAAAGGGAAGAACATACATACATATAATCTAGAATTTGTTAATATTCAAAAACTTTTAAGATATTCTATAAACATAAGTCCAATTTTAATGAAGTTTCCCCAACATGTTACTTCCAAGAACATCATTTGAATTCTATGTAGAACAATATAGAGAAGTTTGTGGGGATGGAGACATATCAAATACATTAGGTTCCACTAAAAAAATCATTGAAAAATGATTTTCTAGGGGAAGATAATGTTTTTTTTAGTACATTATAGATGGTATCCTCATAATTCCTAGAAGATCCAACCTTAATAAAAGTAAAATCAATTTCTATAAATAATGAAAAATCAAAAACACATAAAGTCAGGATGCAGCACAACAACATGAAAATAATAATAGAATCGAAAATTATTTATTACTAAAATCAAGAGACCATAATTTATGAATTATAAAATTATAGGTATTTTAATAACCTATGAAAAATTTCTATGAAATAGGAAATACAAAATATTTTAGCGATGAGAGAACTAATTCATAAAGTGTAAAAATGACCTTTTCCAGTGCAGCAACATGTTACTTCCAAGAACTTCATTGACATGCTATGTAGAACAATATATAGAAGTCTCTAGGGATGAAGATGTATCCAAGAAAGTAGGTTCCCCTAAAATACATTCCTAGACAGCTAATTTTCTAGGATAAGAATCATATTACCCAGTCCATTATACTTAGAATCCCCACAACTCCTAGAAGATCAACGCTTACTAAAAGATAAATCAATTTCTAGAAAAAAATGAAAACTAATAAACCCCATAAGATATAATCCATTGAAAAAATATGAAAATATTAACATAATCGAACATCATTTATTACCTTTACAATGGTTCCATTATTATTGAATCTTAAAATTAATGTATTGAAATAACCTATGAAAAAATTATACGAAAAGGTAAATACAAAATATTTTAGAGAAGGTAGAAAATTAATTCAGAAAGTTAGAATAACAGACCTTATGCATTGGAAAAACATTTTATGTCCCAGAACTTCATTGTCATTTTATGAAGTAAAATATGGAGAAGTCAGTGGGGATAAAGAAATATCCAATATAGTAGGTTCCCCTTAAAAAAATTCCTTAACAGATGATTTTTTTTTATAAGATTCATATTTCCCAGTACATTATAGTTGGGATCCCCAAAATGCACAGAATATCCACCCTTACTGAAAGAGAAATTTTTTTTTGGATAGAATGACAACTCAAAAACACCTAATGTATGGATGCAGTACCACAACATGAAAATATTAACATAGTTGAACATAAATTTTTACCAAAATCATGGAACCATAATTGATAAATCATAAAATAATATGTATTGTAAAAACCTATGAAAAAATTACAAGAAAAGTTAAATAAAAAATATTTTGGAGAAGATGAAAAATTAATTCATATGGTATGAATAATTGACCTTATGTAGTGTAGTGTACATTTAGGGTCAATGTAGCCACATAGGCGTAATCAAGAACTTTAAAGAATGCTATTTTTTGTAAAATTAAAAATATGATTCATACAAATGTATGTAACCAGGCTACCTTGACAGCTTAACTTTGACTGTATTTCCCTTGGATAATTTCATAACTGAGTATAGGATGAATTAAAACTAGCATCACTCTATCCAAAGCTTTGATAATTATAAGAGCACTAAAAAACAAATACAATGGCCACAATAGACAACTGCAGTACTGAGTAAAAAAGAAGGCAAGGAAAAACCAGCTTAACCAAAAATACCAATCCATGCAATAAATATCTTCAGTTGAGATCTGATGGACTTCTAAAATGGACCCACCTACAATAGGAGGGTAACTATAAAATACAAATCACATTTTTCAACATTATAACTAAACAACCATTCATAAATTAGATAATAAAAAAATGAAAACACAATCAACTGTGTTGTAGAAATAGTGGAAAATAAATAATATTTTTAATGTATAATATGAAATATATAATGTGTAGTTATTATTGTTGGTGCCAAAATATTGAATGCAAAGGGAAGAAGGAAAAGAAGTTGTTACGCTTCCTCGCAAATCCTCGACGTGGAGCTCCCCCGAGCAACGCGACCACCGCGAAGCAAAGGAGGTGGGTACGCTCCGTGAATGCCCTGATGTTTGCGAGCCCGCTACGAAGCCCCAGAGGTGGTAACGCTCCACAAGACCCTTTATGATCACAACCCGCCGCGAAGCACCGTAGCCCCCTTCGTGTTGCGTGAGCTCTGCTTCACGGCGCCCCTTGCCTATAAATAAAGGGCTCCCCCTGAGCCCAGAGGACGAACAACCCGACCTTTCGGCTTCTCAACTCCCGAATCACGAAGCACCCTTCACCCCAGGAATCATGAGCTCCGCAAGTTATTTTTGCTTCATGATATGCCTTCTCCTTGTCTTGTTTTGATACCCTCGTATGAGAGGGATGCCCTTCGCGAAGCCTAAGGGCATTTGCGAAGGAAGGGGATTCCCAAGGGAACCCGGGCAGCCGTGGAGCATTTATGCTTCATGAAACAACCATCTTGTACAAGTGATCCATATGCCAAGGTAGGGTTGCATTACATCGCGAAGCACACTTCTTCACAGCACCTTGCTTCACGAGGCACCTCTTCTTTACGAGGATGTGCTCCGCGAACACTATTCCACTTCACGAAGCACCTCCCATTCACACCCCTATGCCATTCTAAGGCCAAGGCGCTCCACTTTGTTAAGAACACCCCTTTGCTTGTAAATTCCTCTTCCCATGAGACCCTCCAGGTTTGCATGATGTGATTTCAAAGTCCCATGTACGACACCACTTGTAGCGTTGCTTTGCCTAATGCTTCTTCGCATAGTCATGCTAACGGCTATTGCTTCTTCGCATAGCCACACTAACGTGGACCCCTCGATGGTTCTCTCTACGACCCCCCTTCACCATGGCCTTGTCGGTACCTTCCCTCCCCAAAGGGGCATAGGTTACCGGTCATGTAAGTCCTAGGGGTGTGGAGTAAACCCACCTCGTTCGAGCTGCAGGATGTTAAACTGCCAAGCACCTCGTCCTCAACACTTGACGTTAAACTGTGACCCGACCCCGTGCCTTGCACGCAGGTTCCCCACAGCTCGGACATTCTTTACTCCATTCGTCTCCACGGGAATGGAATCACCCTCACATGGGATGATATCCTCCTTCTCAGAGTAGCGTATATCCACAGGAGAAGGTAAACCACCTTGGTGTAAGCCCCCTAGCCTCTCTTGCGGAAGGTAGCACCCATGCACCTCCGTACTTCCCCACTTCCAAGGTCAGTGGAGGGAGCGATAGGGAACGAGGCACCTTCCATCTTTGGTCCCAAATCCCTCTCCCGCTGCACTTTTCCGCACTTTTGGCCTCCATCCTTGAGTAAGTCCCAGCACCATGGGCCGCCTAATTCATAAGACACTCTTCGCTTATCACTGACGCATCCTTCGCAACGTGATCGTTAGGTATCTGCTACCTCTTGTTTCTCACACCGAGCATGACTCACGTGATCTTAGTGTAAGCATTGATCATGGCAATGCCCTCATCCAGTATGAAGATAAATTGTATTCCCTCATACAGCATGATGTTAAACTGTATTCCCTCATCTAGCATGACATTAAACTGTATTCCTCCATCCATCATGACGTTAAACTGCACATCCATTCGAACTACGTGGTCTTTGATCCATGTCAAGGCATGGTACGTAGGTAGCCTCCACGAGGTTCAAGCCCACCGCCCATCATTTATTCATGACAGGTTCCACCTTCGTCTGGCATGATGTTAATGTGAATTCTAGTCTGACGGTAAGCCGTTGTGACTAACCCAAACTATGAAGACTTTGATCCATGTCAAGTCGTGGTACGTAGGAAGCCTCCCTAAGGTTCAAGCTCATCTCCCATCGTACCAAGGTCCTTTCTTCACGTCGGTTTTCCGACACCCACCATTTTCTCCTAAGCAACGAGGTCTTTGATCCATGTCAAGGCATGGTACATAGGAAGCCTCCCAGAGGTTCAAGCCCACCACCAGTGGACCCACAGGTTCACCTCCACGTCGGTTCGCTGATGAAAAACACCACCTGAACTACAAGTTCTTTGATCCATGTCAGGGCATGGTAGGTAGGAAGCCTCCATGAGGTTCAAGCCCATCACCCGGTCGTTCCGACCTCATTCTAGTCGGTTTACCCCCGTCCCGCATGACTTTAAACTGTATTCCACATCTCATTTGAACTAGGAGGACTTTGATCTGTGTCAAGGAATGGTACGTAGGAATCCTCCCTAGGGCTCAAGCCTAACAAACATTGGCCTCGACTATCTCTGTGTTGGTATGACAAGCCCCCACTTTCACCTGAACTACGAGGACTTTGATCTATGTCAAGGCATGGTACGTAGGAAACCTCATGAGGTTTAAGCCCAACAGCCATCAGACCACGGTCCATCGTCACGTCAGTTCGCTGACAACACCTATCGGACCAAGGTCCACCTCCACGTCGGTTCAACGACACCATCCCAAACTATGTGGACTTTGATTCCCTACCACAGGGATACGTAGGAGGTCTCTTCGAGGATCAAGCCCATCTTCATTGTCACCCTTGAGATGGTCCCATTTCAGCCCCCCTCCACTTCATCTGTCCATCCATCATCCACCCTGATTCTTACCCGGGCCGCCACATCTCGGTGAAATCATGACACTCCACTCCATTCCACAGCATCCGAGAAGCCGGCCACGGGCTGACCCCGATATCGGCATCCCGTCAAGGGGGATTCCTCAATCTGATCCACTCCAGATAGTGTTCTGATCAGGAAGATCCATCTCCACTGGATGTTAAACCTGCGGGATACCCTATGTTAAACATAGTAAGCTGAGGAAAACCTCAGATACATGCCTATGGAATATGATTCCCTGCGCTCGATGTGGGAAGCCTCGGGCTTCTACACCCTCGAGAAGCCCTATAATAAGGGAAAAAAGAAAGACATGCCAATTCCCCAGCGTTCAGACACGTTACTGATGCCTCGACGTGACTACTCCCCCGATAGAAGGTTGCTGCCCTGACCAGACCCTTTGGAATGTCCTGACAGAAGCAGCGTAATTAAACGGCATCCATGAAAATATTGTACTGGGAAGAGTTTCATGAACAACGTATTAAACCTATAATGGTGACCCGAACTAGGTGACGAGTTCCGATGAGGAATCCATAGAAGGAAGAACCGACATCCCATCATCCCGGTTTCGATCAAGGAGCAGACGTCCCTGAATAAGAAGCGGATGTCACCTACCTTTGGAAAGCTGGAATGTGGAGCAACAAGAAAGCTGCTCATGTCGCGCCCTAGCGGATGGACGTGTGCGCCCTGGCGAAAGCGTCAGAAACAATTATGAACGTGAAATTATTGGTAGATTAATCTTGATGCATTACCTATAAGGAAAAGAGAGTTGGTGTATCTTCACAGAATTCATTTTCTTTAAAATGGAGGATGATGCTATTTATAATTGATCATCATCATTTTGTGAGAATTCATGCCACATAAATGGTTGTAGGTGTATCCAATATCATGTTCAGTGAATCCCTCCAGTCACTAAAAATAACATCCTATAAAAACAACATGAATTAGGTTTAAAAACTACATGTGCTCTCTTCATGAAGTAGAATTACTCATGGAGACCAAAAAATTAATTCATTAACCATAAAATTATATTTACCTTGTAAAAAATAATATTATCTGGTAACTATATTGACCATGATGTAGACATAGCATGTGGATACTTGATTTATCTTGGAGTGGATATACTGACATTGAATGCATGGTTAGTAGAAATATCATCATATATTAACTCTAGATACCATGATTCTCCATTGAATCATCAAAAAATGAATGCACATTTGGTTATTCATGAATAAACATGAGACACATAACAATCATATAAAATGGAAAACGATTGAAATGTTATGGAACTCATAATATATGTCCAATCACCTATAATGGTGTATAGTAAGAGATGTTACTAATCCTATTTGATGTAAGATTCAAATGTTTTTTATGATCTAAATAGGGGATGCAATGGAATGGGTGATGTCATGCTATATAAATGGTTGCAGGTGTAGACAATATCATGTTTAGTGAAGGACTCCACTCCCTACAAGTAGCAGCCTTTAAAAACAACATGCATTAGGATTAAAAAAACATGTGCTCACTTCATGAAGTTGAAAAACTCCTAGTAACATGAAAATAATAATTCAATAACTATAAAATGGAAATTAACTTGTAAAAATTTATATTATGTGGTAATGATTTTGACCATTTTGTGGACATACCATGTGGACACTTGATTTAACATGGAGTGGGTATGCTGACCCTGAATGCATGGTTAATAGAAAATGTCATCATATAGTAACTCTACATACCTTGATTATCCATTGAATCGACAAACATTGCATTTAAATTTGGTTTTACATTAATAAAAATGAGTAGCATAAAAATCTAAAAAATGAAAACTGATTGAAATATATTGGAATGCCAAATATATGTGAAATAATCTATATTGGTGTACAGTATGAGAGGATAAAAATAATATATCATGTAAGATTCATACTTTCTTCATGATATGAGCAGGAGAAACCATGGAAGGGGAAAACTCATGCTACATAAATGGTTGCAGGTTTATCCACTAATATTTTCAGTGAATACCTCCACTCACTAAAATTAGCAGCCTATAAAAAACATGTATTATGTTTAAAAACAACATGTGCTCACTTTATGAAGTAACATAACGCCTAGTAACTAGAAAACAATAATTCACTAAATATAAAATGATAAGGCATCATTATGGTTTAGATAATACACATCATATTTAGCACACTAATGTTATAGTCACCTTAAATAGGGTTCACTATAGATATAAAAACCCTTCACATCACATATTTTGGTGATTTTTTATCTCCTCTAAGTAATAGAAACATCAAATTGTCAATTTTACATAAATTTATATAAAATCAAGATATTTACAGTACAATAAATAAAACATTAGTATGTATTATATATCATTATATATCATCCAAAAATAGAAAAATATATAAACTAATCCCATAGAAGAAAATAACAGAAATTTTTGAGAACACGATCAATTTTATATAGTATCTAAATAGAAATTTCATCCTTTCGTGTAGTTTAATGAAATTTATATAGTAGTCTTAGCTTTCCGATGCAAAAAAAATCATATTATTATAAAGCATATCATGAGAGTTATCAGGAAAATATATATATATTTCAGGAATTCAAGATTTCCACAACAGTTGTAGAGAAAATAGAGGATCTTTTAGACCAATTAAATTGGGATTTCAAACCTCAACAAACTTTAATGAAATATAAACAAATATATTATATATCTAACCAAAAACATTTAATGATAATTTGATCTATAAGAGTAATATTATAATTGAATAACTAAATAAATCTATGAAACACTATAAACCAAAAATTAACGATGGACCCAAAATTAGAGAAATAAAAAACCCATACAGTGATTAAAACAGCCTAATAGTAAAAGTGATATACAAATAGTGGATGTATGTAAATATTGGTGAAATAAGTTAAATGAAATAGAATATATTATGAAAAAAATATGTGATACTGCTTATTAAGTAAGTAATAATAAATGAGTACAGAAGATTCACAATGAAACTCTCATGAAACGCATTGGACATTGATTTATTAAGTGTTTACTACTCTCATTGATTTGGATAATATCCTGGTATCCTTCGTGGTGACCAGAATAATATTCACTCTGAACCAAACCAATGAAGAAACTATAGTAATGAGAAACTAACCTACGACCATGTTCATTCTCAAAATCATGTTGGGGCTCAAACATCCCTAAAAATAAATTTAAGAAACATAATCTAAACAGATGGTTCAAAACTAATTTTTAATAAGAAGAAAAAACACATAAGTCGTGTTTTAGGAAATACTCCAATTGCTTGATGAATATTATTTTTTGCATAATTCAATTCAATTAGGATAAAATATGTAGAATCTCTTCCATTATAAAAATAATGTTATGGGATCGGTATATAATAAAATTTTAGTCATTTTATTATGTACATTAATAATTAGTAATGAATTCCATTCATGACCTGAAAAAATTAAAAATAGAGGGCCACTAATTAAAATATATTGACAGTCTGTACCCTTCAGGTAAATATTGAAAACCAATTGGCATTTTTATAATGACAATTAAAGGCATTAAATTATTATTTTAACAGAAATAATAATGAAACTATAATGGAATGTAAAAGAAATGAAACCAAGTAATTTTTCCAAAGCCTGCAGGGTCTCAAAATACAGTTGTATCTTCTTTTCATGTAGTATAATCCTAAAATAATATCAATAAACATTTTTTAAAAGAAAGAAGAAACATAGAATAATGAAAATTCCAAATATTCTTAGTCCCCTAACTGGAATAGTATGCATTCTAATAGGGTGAGGGAAAGTGAAGAATAGATATAGTGGAATGCACGCACAAGGAACAAATTTCATTAATGAATCTATAGTATATGGATGAGGGATGATGGTAAGAGATATTTTGTAAACATAATTCCCAATTATATAGTACTAAAGAATCCAAAAATTTAATTCATATAGAAAAAAATTATATATAAAAAATTATATAATTTATAAATTTTAATAGTGAAGATTGTGAAAAAAATCCAAATAAAATTTTTTTTTACAGAAACTGAAAAGAACACTATAGGGATTAGGGAATATAAAACACATAGAATATGAAAAGAAAAAATTGTTATTCTAGATTTTGAGTATGCATATACACAACAAAATTTTTTTGAATTGTAATAGAAGATCTATTAAAAGAACATACAAAAAAACATAAGAGAACCAAAAAGAATTAATATTGTAGAACAAAGAGATAATTCATTTAGGGGGTTCGTATAATACACATTATGCAGCATAGTGGAAATTTAGGGTCAGTGAAGGAACATAGAGGAAAACAATTATGTGACAATGAAATGCATTATATTCCCTTATTGCTAATATTTACTGAAGGAAGTGGATCCCAAATTCCAGATTCTGGATTGATGATTTTTAAATATAGTGGTAGATTTTGTATAAATATATTGAGATGAAAGAGTGAAAGGTCGATATTAATGTTTCTAGGATGATTAGAATAGAATATTTCATAATATGGGAGATGTATGAGTCTTTGGATGATCTTGGGTGCCACGAGATGACAAGGTGTCATAAAGAGAGGATTAATTTGCTATAGGAATTTCATTAACCCACAGATCTAGTGTTTTCAGGACAAAGAAGATAGTTTATATGATAGGGAATTTAGGCTAGGGATGAAATATTTTGGAGGATCTTATTGGTTCTCATGAGGCATTGATGATTCTGAGGAAATTTCATATGGAAATGGAGGGAGACAAAAATGCAGGGGTTAGATAGAGAAAACGAGTAGTGGAGAAACTATGAACGAAAATATGAGGGAGAGATTAAACACGATGGAGAGGTATGTCGAAACTAGGAGATGGCGGAAGAAGATCTATGAGAGCGATGGACAATAAGAAAACCATGAGGTGGATGATGCTGACGTGGGTAGTTTGTGGGAACCCTAGGTCACAAAGAGCTTAATCCTGACCACGACCGATAAATGGAAAAACGAAGACTTTGTAGTGTAAACCAGGAGAAGAAGGGGGTCAGAGACAGCGGGATACAGATGACTGGTAGACCAGGAGAGGGAGGATGATAGAGGGGGTGTCCAAGGGCACCCTAGTTCAAGACCTATGATAATATCAGCATAAGTGAAAGAGGGAGGCATAGAAATAAGGAGATCTCTCATGGTGGAGTGGCGTGGATATACGAAGGAGATACATGTCTAGAAAAAATGATGTCGAAGAAGAGGGATTGGACACGTGGATGTTTGAAAGAAAATATTAGTATATATTATAGATGTTATAAATCTAGTATTAGTTGAATACTTAGAGGTTATTATTATTAAACCACCACATTCCACCATCTATCCATCCTATGAAAAATGAAATCACCACACGTGCGTATATACGGCTTACCATCTCCACACTGTGGTGTAATCCTTTTTTCACCACCACCATACCTGGATGGGTATAATGATGTGATTAATAAATATACATATGATTAATATAAATGATATTTATTCTAAGATACTATACACCATCCACTTAAATACCATTCAATAATTATGGGAAAGATATCATCACTCGTGTGTCCACATAACTTACCGTCTCCATAGTGCTATGTGATTCGTTCTACATTGTCTTCATCAAAGAATGATAATATAAATTAATTTAATGGATAAATGTGATATATATTATACTAATACAATTTGTTAAATATTATAAATATAACCAAAAATGTTGAACAAGAACTTATCCAACAGAACATGCATACTAACATATAGTAGTTAATACCTGAATAATGATTTACAATGAAATGTTAATAACAAATGGATGAAAATATGATCATAAATGTTACAATAAAAATGAATGTGATTTTTTTAAAAATCTGTAACATTATTTAAATAAATATAAAATAGGTTTAGATACGTACGAGACATATCATACATATGGAATGGGTAACTTTTCAAATCTCATTTTAATCCATTATTTTTTCGTAAGTATTTACTGGGGTATATTTATCATCTACGTCCATGTTTACTAAATATTTATTTCAACATATTATTTATATCTTTATATAATTGTTTAAATTCAATTTAACTCATTGGTGAATTTTTACTAAATGATATGAATGGAATATTTTGTTGTTTTTGATACGATTTACTTTTTCACTTTTTCGGTAAAAGTATGAGAATAATATGTTTTTAACTTGTTTGACATGAATGGATTTTTATGATTTTCTAATTCCTTAATTCCTTGAATATTCCACTACAATCATACAAGTTAATTTTAACATAATATTATTTCATATAATTTTTTTTCATTTTGAGGAAGTAATAATTTTTTGAAGAAGAAAGGATAGTTTCCTCAATAATCAATTTCAAGTGTTTTCTAAATATTATTTTCCATCTAAGATGAAACTCTTTAAGAAACCCATTATATTTCATGGATTATTTATTGGTGAATGTATTTATATTTGTTTGTTACACGTAAGAATGGTACCACTATAAGATTTTTCGGACCAATATCTGCATCCAATGCATTGGGTAAATGTTTACATCTCATGAGATAGACATGTTAGGAAGAGAATGTAATGCCATTTCAGAAACACTAGGATGGAATGAGGTGCTAACACAGTTATTTAATGTACTTTTTCTGCAATGATGGTCTTGGCAATGAGACTGTACTAAAATGAAATTATTTACTATGCTTATGTGTGTATGCCAGAAAATTTAATGTATTATGTTATGACTATTGGGATTACATTTCACTTTTCTGTTTTATACCATTACATGATATTCTGATCTTTTAAATTCCGCATAATATTTTCAAATGATATGTTCATATAATGATGATGTGATGGATGTTTCCCTTGTTTAGCCTTACTAAGAATTTAAGCTCACCCATTTTTATATTTTATCCATTGGTCAATTAGAAGGGTATCAACTATGATATTTCAAAAAGATGTCTAGTTTTGAAGAAAAAAGTGGGAGACAATGTAGATGTTTTATTAACCAATTGTTTATGTTTTCCAGTTTCTAAAGTCATTAAAACTATACGGTCTTGTTGTGTTTTTTTTGTGTTATATAATAAATATTCATCAATTCTAAGGTTAAATATATATGTATATCAGGGTCCATTATTACTATGGTCTTGGATTTATAAAATAAATAATCTATAATATGAAATAAATAAACAAAGAAAATGACTGGATCCATAGATTTTCTATTGGTTGATTTAATGAGAAGTTATTAAATAAAGCTATGACCTAGGGGAATAACTCCATTTGTCAATCTTGGCATGAGTTACAGTAATCGACTAGTAATCATGTGTATCTCTGAGTTTCCATCATCATTGTTCTGTCTTGAACTTCCACCACATGCCTTGGGATGCTCCATTATTTACAAATATTTATTACTCACACATATGGGAGGTGAACCAAAGGATTTTTTAATAGGGGATTACATAAATATCTATGTACACATAGTTCATAAATAATAATGGAGGGAGAGTGGTCTCATAGGTCATCATAAAATTTAAAACAAAATAATTAAAAATCATGAAATAAATTAAATTAAATTACACTCAACACAAAAATAGGTCGTCATCATGATCATGAGTGGTCATACACGCCACCAATATGAAAAATAACTGACTATCATTAATTTATTTGTTCATTATTTTTTATTAAGATAAAGGTACATTAATTAATTAATTAATTACTTCACTTACATCTTAATGATCATCCAAAAATCATTAAATATACCAATCATTTATGGATGTCATGAAAAATAAATAGTCAAACCCATAATTGAGTATTTAAATGTTTTTTTATAAAATATTAAACATTGAAATGCATAATGCATTGTGATTAAAAAAATGTGGGTTTAATGCTATAATTTTCAATTTAAAGTAATTTTTTAAAATATTCCCTTTAATGCGGGACTAAATGGAATGTAAGTCTGACTACATTGTTGGTATCTTGGTTGTTGTGTATGAAGGGTACATGACTATGTCTATGGCATGTACCTTGGCAGGACTACACGACATTTACTGATTAGGTACACATTTTTTGTTTCACTCACTATGTTTTTGGGTTGCAATTCCTGATTTCATTATGTGTCTCAACGGAATACATAGTCTATATATTCCATCTACATGTTGTGTGATCATAACGTCGGGTTCTCAAGAAACTCTATATAAACCCATTGTCTTGTCATGTGGGATAATACATGACATGTATAGACCAGATACACTCCATGTGTATCTTTAATCCATTTGTATTTCTTCTTTTCGAGTGGCTCAACATGTTCTTTGGATGTGGGGAATGATAGAATACATGTCTTGTGCACTACACACATGATGTATATATCATAAATTATCTAGTGTTTTAGTCTCAGGTACTTTTTCCATGTATATTGACCACATGGATTGTATGATTTACACCACTAACCCATGTATACTATATTTTGATTACATTGATACACATCTTGTAATCCAACAACTCATTTTCCCAATTTTCCGACAGTACACACAATGTTTAATAAATGTTCCTTGATTAGTAATTGTGTGGTGCATTTTGTATCCCTCTGAAAATCCATATTTATTGTACTAGGGTATAAGGCATGTACTATCGAGTACACACTATATAAACCTTTCATACCGACTATAATTTTTCTGTTCATGATGGCATTTCCAATAATTCGTCATATGTTCTTAGACCATTATGAAAATGAAACACTCAATGAACATGATTTATATGCTGATTCATGTTCATTAAAATATGATTAAATAATGAATAACATGAAATTAAAATCTAACCAAAATTTTATATATCAACAATAAAATAAATATTTATTAAATTAAACATGTCCCTTATGATCCTCCTTTTATGTTCAAAGCATTATAGAAGTGTGTGGTGTGTGATGTGATCATTAATATTTATTTTAATTTCAATATCTAAGAACCCCAACAGGGGATCTTACATGTTATGTTAATAATTAATTTATTTATATTAGAAGAAGGAAATCACCTCATCATAGGTTTCTTTCTTCATTGTCATTATGGATCGTTCAAAAATGTCTTCTCATATTTCATTTATTATGTTTGTGGGGACCCACGTATAGAATCCCTCTAGTCGTTATCCACACATTCTCTAATGATCACTAAGCAATTATACTTAATCTCAATGTGATATCACAACGAATACAATGTACTTCATTGTACACTATTGATGACTCGTCCTTAGATCCAAATAAAATATCTCTTTTATTCTTTTTATTGAGTTGGTAAGAGATTGAGGAGTCCAAAGAGATTTAATTGTTTACAAAAATTCTCTACTTTTCGATTACCTACACAATAGACATAACATGCTATTTATAGAGTAAGGGTTTATGTTAAAATATATTTTAATTTCAGATATACCAATAAATAATATTATATCATTTAATATGCCCCATGCCTCAATATAATAATAATACTATTAATTTTTGGTTTGTTCCATCTTTCACAACTTTTAATTAATATTTACGTGCTTGTAAATAATTATTTATCCCCAGACACGGACTTCATAAATTCAAAATGATTGGTATTTATTGGATACATGAAAAAATATTTTTATTAATCAGAAATTATTTCATTCACAACCTAGTGAATAAGTATTAATTAAATATTTAGTAAAATAAATAAATATAATTTTATTCAAATATGTTGAATAAACACTTATTTAATTTATTCGATCAATATAACCCGAATAGAATTATTACCCAGTCCTGATAATAATATTTAAATATTAATTATATTCAAAATTATATTAATTGAGATCAATGGAATCATGTAGTGTGTGACCCTTGAGAATTCATTCACATTGGAATTAAGTGGTATTTCTAAATGTCCAACATTACTATCTTGAAATGTTTCAAGGAACCATATAGAAATAATATAATGTTATAACATTAGAAACCAAATAAAAATGATAACTTTTTAATATAATCCCTTCTTCACAATATGTCATCAATAAGGTTATATAATGGCATCATCAACCTATATGCAAGATATTTCATTTCTTAGTAACTAAAATAAACATGTCCATGCACTTCGACCATGAAATTTTGATTATTTTTATATTCTAATAAAATATAAAAGATATCTATCACCATAAATATGGAAAGTAAAACACCTTCCTCTACTTATCCTTTTTTGATATGTCAATCATGACGCACGGAATGTATACTAATTCCCACTATCATATGGTCTGATGGTATTTTTAGTAAATCTAATTTTGACATTCATGACATGAATCAATGATAAAATAAAATTCTTTGGACCATTATACATTCTCGAGTATAGGAGTTTCTGATGACACTTAGATAAGAAAAATTCATACTGACGGTTCTGTTATCAAAATCTATGTTATGGGATATTTTCATGTGAAAACGTTAAGAGAAGAAGCCTCATCCTCTTAGAAGTACTCACACATACTGTTACATATTGTATATGTCCCATCATAGTATGTAATCTAACCATCAAACTATATTAAGAATATCTTAAAAGAAACTCAAGTTTATCAGCATAAAGGGGAACTGTAATGGCCATATTAATGTGAAAAATATTCAATGAAATTATTAAATTAATGTCATAAAGAACAATGAACTATATGTAACAATATGTTATATTAATATTCAATAAATATGACATACATGTAATCATATTATAAATAATTGTTCCTAGTACCCCAACTCCAATATAACCAAGACATAAGGAATAAATATTGGATTTTCATAAAACATGAATCATTAATGAATCAATGAACATGGCCCATGAGATCACAAAACTAGAATAATATATAAATTTTTATGATACACATAAGCATGTAAAATCATTTCCTTAGTCATGTTTCATCATCACTACTATCATTGTGGATTGGGTAAACACCCTATTTAATTATATCTTTTGTAAATGTTCACTGCCAAGACTATCATAGTGAAAAATGTATCACAATGAGTTGGGTTCACTCCCCATTATAGTTCTTATTATCTCATGAAATTTCCATCTTTACTTAATGCATTCAAAGGTTATATAATTCTGGGACCTCCCATCACATAATAAAAATAATACATATTTATAACGCAATATTATAAAAAATTCATCATTGTATATCTTGTGGAATGGTAATTGTTTTCATAATAATTTCATTATATCATAACTCATGGGAATGAAATGGGTTTCATAAGTGATTCATCATAACTTATTTAACATGTTGGAATGAAACCAGTTTCATAGAATCATTTTAAAATAATTATCCTTATTATCAATCCAATATAATTAAATTGGATGGTATCATTGGATCATATCACCATTAAATCATAAGTAGCATGAAATGATATTATCATAGAATAATAAATCCTTTAAAATATCATGGTAAAATTTAATGAGAAAAATAACCATTTAAAATTTAAATCAATTATTTAAAATATAAATATTTCCCAGATATCCATGAAAACGTATTCTTTAAATGTACAATTGAAAGCATGTAATGGATTTTTTAAAACATTTGGTGTCCAGTATTGCTGGAAATTATGTTCATGTTGTGTATTTAAAACAATGATTCCTTTTACATTTTACATAAAAGGTCAAAAGTTTATAATTCAGAAGTTGAAAGAATAAGCCTTTAAAAAAATTATTTAAAAATTAAATAATGGGTAAATATATATTATAAAATCCTATATTAATATTAAAAAAACTCTTGAAATATTTTTTATAAAAATTTTATTCACAATCAAAAAAAAATTCAACAGAAGAGACAAATAAAGTATGGTTACCTTAAAAATATTCTATCAGTATCATGAATACATAATTAGAGAAAAATAAAAGGAAACTTTGTAGTATTTATAATTAACTATGGGTTTAGAGCATTCATATGATTCTTGAGATATAGTTCATTAAATTTCATTATTAGACACATGATCATAAAAAATCCATATAATAATGATATTGTTAAATAAATCTCTTAAAATCTTTACAAAATTTGAATAAGAAGACCAATTAAATAATTACGTAAAATGAATCATTACTTTAAATTAAAAAAAATCTTAATATAAAAGCTCATATGGTATTTATATACACCTAATAGAATAAACTGGGTGTATAACATAAAATATGTTCCAAAGAAGACAATTGGAGATGATAAACGTTCACATCATTTGTAATCTCAGATTGGAAACCTAATAAAAAGAGATAACTTTGTTTTGATTAGTAAAATACCATAATATTCAATAAATTATTAATTAAAAAACAAGTATTATTCAAAAAAGATAATAAAAAAATTGTTTATTGATGCAAAATCTCACAGAAATAAATGTGAGACGAGAAAACCCTTACATCTTGTTTGATTTTATTAAAGATCACTCTAACCTCATATATAATATGTGTAACATTCATATAATCCTATATAAGTTTCATGTAGATTGGTATTATATCTTATATGATCCACTTATAAAATTTTAACACCCTTTTGTAAAAAATTTCTTTAATAAAATAATCATTTTGGGTGTTCACATATTTGTTTTTTAATGAGAATTTTGGTTCGGTAGTACCACATATTATACTTGGATAATGGATAAATAATATATACAATTTTTTTAATGATATTAATATAATATATTTTCAATTTATATATAGAGGCTTCTATAATGTGGGGATATAGAAAATAAATTTTACAATTCATTGTGATGGTAGGCCATACGTAAGCATGATTGTTGTATTCACTTTTCGACGGATGGAAAAAAATAAAATTAAATAAAAAATCACATTTAAAGAGACATTATTATATCATATTCATCTTATATATTAATGAAATCTATTTTTATTATTATCCATTAAATCAGAATCGAAAAAAAAATCATATCACTTTGCTGAGGTTGTTGTTCACACATAAGAAAGAATGGCTTTAAATTTTCCAACATAAAGGAAAGTAAGATGGTAGACATGATATTATAATTAAAGAAGAATTATTAAATTATAAATATCATATATAAAAATTAAACCAATCATAGTAACCATCCATGAAATTTGGTGATGGAAAACGAATTTTATAACTAAAAGGAGGTGATAATTCAAAAGTATGTACGATCGATACGTTCAATTCTCATTTGACAAAATCAAGGGTGGATATGGCAGATACATAATAAAAATTAAATTTTGACATATTTTTGATAATTAATATATTTTTTATAGTAAATACCACAAATATAGAGTATTTAGAAAAAAATAATAAATTGAATGTGGTCAGGTAAGACGATTACCTCTTATTCAGTTGGCATTATATAATCCCCTTCTTAATGACCCTTTCATTAGTACTTTATTAAGATAAAAACATATAATTAGTGTGTAATTATTTTTAGAAGAAAATTGGGTTCGTTATTGTAATTTTATGTGGAATAATTTTGTCTAAATAAAATCATTAAGTGGAGTCCCTTATAAGGGAGAGAATGGACAAACTTGAAATTAAAAAAAAGATTAAAATATAATTAAGTCATTCTATGAAACATTGATTCCAGATGGCTAGATAATTGAATGTAAAGATGGTAAAGTATAAATATCATAAAAAAAAAATTTAGATTTGTTTTAGTGCCATTTTAAACCATTTCATTTGGTTTATCCCCTTTATTTATCAAATATAACAACAACTATGGTAACAAATGTTTTAATCTTATTAGGATAAATTGTTACAAATATGTAATAATTGGATCATAAATTGAAAAGGATGAAATTTTAGACCCATTATAATTATTTTTTTCTTGTTTTAATATTATTATTATTTTTAAATAATTTAATGAAATTTTATTTTTGGTAAAATATCATTAATATCATTTTTAAAAATATTCATTTACCTAAAAAAATCATCCTGATGTTTATAAAATTCAAATATAAAAATTTTATATATCCCTAAAATTATATATGTAATTACTGAATTAGGGATTATATTAATTCACCAATTTTTTATTTCTTTTAATATTTTTAAAATCGTTTATTTTATTTTTCTATTAATTTCATAAATAATACATCGGTGTTGTAGAAGCATTTATGGTAATTAATCAATCAAAAAAATTTAAAGAAATTTCCAATATAAAAAATTAATTCATTCAAATATTTTTTTAACCTATCTTCTATTTTTTTTATCTTTGATGACATGATTTTATAGATATTAATTTCAAGGGAGTGGCATTTTTCATTAAAATAATTTAAATTTATTTACAAAGGGAAAATGGAACCAAATTTCAATATATTTGGATAATTAATTTCTATGGTAAAATTTATTCCATTTTATGAAATATATAATAGTTTTGGGTTGACTTTGATACCATATATCATTATTTTACGCATGTTTTACACATTTTACTTTTACTAAGGTGATAAATATTTACCACCATTACTATTCATAATAAAAAAATATAAGTGACCTATTTAGAAATTTTAAACCTACTAATTCCAAATTTGGTATCCATTTAACATGAATTAATATCTAGATGTTTCAGACATGAATTATAATATAAATTTGAAAAACCCAATGAAAATTAGTTTTTATACAAATGTGTTTTTATGAATAAAAATTAATTCCGATCAAAATAATGAATATTATTTATTAAAATGGGGTTAATTAGATTATTATAAATATAATGGATCATTTATCACAATAATACAAAATCAAAATTTTAATGGTACATTTAAATTATTGATTTAATGAATTGAAATGATATTAAATAAAAAATCTATATTTCCCACTACTCATTGAAAAACAATCATTTCCGAAAAATCCAAAAAAAATGACCCTAAGAAATTTTTGATTTTATGACATAAAAATTGATTTCGTTTTTATGATATTTAATTTCTTTTAGGGGTATAAAGTAATTATAATATTTACACAAAAAATGAAATGAAAAATGTTAATGAAATCATATTTTTTTTAAAATAAAATCACTTTACTAGAACATGAGTATTATATAATATTAATTAAATATTAAAATTGAAATAAGTAATATATATATATATATATCAGAATTTTTTTAATACTTTTCTTACCATTTATTTTAAAATATATGTTATAATATATCATAGTTTGGTTTAAACGCGATTTTGTGTGTGATGGAAGAAATTGAAAACATACAATTTATATAATGGAAATATATTCTAAAATATTGTGGTGTTAGATAAAACAACTATCAATGCATCTAAAAATCAAATATTTGATCCCAAACATAGGATGAATCAAAATTGGAACTATAATCAAACTCCTCTTCATCTCAAGAAAAACCTCCTCATACTGGTCTGACCATTGAAACCTCACCCCATTCTTAATTAGTATAGTCGTGAGTGCTGATAATGGGAGGAGTCCTTGATAAACACCAATATTGGCCTGCTACACTCAGAAAGATAATGATCATAAACATGTTCTGATGACATTTCCATGAATATTACATTATAAATCAAAATGTGACACTTTGATAGCATGACATAATGTGGATGTGATTGAATTGTACTCGGGACATTATTGATATGTCTGGCCTTCTCCTCTGGGGTTAATGAGTTAATGAAGATATCATCAATGAACACTGTGATGAATGAGTAAAAGTATTCATGGAAGATCCGGATCGGGAGATCCATGAACATTGTTATCATATTCAATTGTCCAAAAAATATCACCAATTACTTGTTTATCCCATACCAAATTCTAAATTTTTTTTTGGGATTCCCTCCACTATAAATTACAACATGTGTGGGCTCCCTTAGAGATCATTCCTAAGGAACCACTAGATTCCCGAAAACATTTAACAGAGATCATAAATCATAGGAAGAGGATGAATTTTTTTCATGGTTACATGATTCATCTCTTAGTAATGTATATAGAGTAATTGACTATCATATTCCTTCTTGGAGAAAAAACACGTCCACCCCATGGTGATATACTCATCTTCATAAAACTATTTTCTTCTAATTCTTTGTGTTGAACCTTGAATTCCTTTAGCTCAGTTAGTTTCATGACATACAGGGGAATCAAAATGGGTTGTGTTCATAGGGTGAGTTGTATCAATAAATATACCCATCTATTATTAGGATTTATTGTGATGTCATATATGATTATTTATTGTTAAAGATCAACAACCGGATGAATTGATGAGGGGGTTACCACAAATCCATATGATGGAACCAAACTTGTAATTAGTGCCACAATCATCCAATGATAGATCATGTTTGGACCCACTCAATCGTATACCAAATACAACCCATCGTTCGTCATTTAACTTCTCTTCCTAGGGTGACATAAATAATAATTGTCTCAAATAGAAATCAATATGTGATTATCATTTGTTCTAATAGACTATTCCAATAATCACATCATACCTCTTCACATCCAAAATCATGTTGTCTCATAGATATCTATACCCAGTAACAACTATAGGACATTCTGGGCATCACTAAAGATGGTATACTTTTTTTCTCAGTGGTGTGTCAATGGAAAGTAACTCAGAGTATTAATTGACCAGTAAATCAATTCCAATAATATTTTATATAGATATAATTTAATGGGATGAAATGATATTGAAACAAGAAGTAGGAAATGTAGAAGTGATAATGACAATACAACAAGAATTATATGCTCCCACACCACCATCCACAAATGTCAGATCGACTAAATATATGGGGCCCACCTCATCTTTGTGACCCTTTCTCTAATGTACATAACTAATATGAGTCTTCATTGTCTGGTCCTTTTACTAAGTACCCCCAAAATATCCGTGGGTTATATATTGAGTAGGTCATGTACCCCGACAAATACTCTTCATAAAATCTCTTGAATAGAACTATTGTAGATTCCCTATCATTTCAAACTATTGATAGTTTCTCTACTGTTTTGTATAGAACAAGTAATAATGTCCCACATTACCATAGATTAAGCACATTGGAACTCCTCTTGAGGGTGTTGAAGGATCCATATTCTTCTCAATATAATTATTTCTAACATAATGCACATTCTCATTCATCATATTCCTACTAAAAAAAGTGGCACTCACCATAGTAGTTAGAGATCAACATGAATGAGTTATAAAGGGTTAGAAGATGACCAATTTTCCAATCCTAATCCAGGCCCTTCTCAATAGTCAAGGTCGTATACATGTACTCTTAATATGTCATTAATTCAATGTTCCAAACTGATATTCTGATATTTATATGAAGACCAATCTATAACATTCTATTATTTTATTCCTCACTTATGGACAATATAGGTTCAAAACGAGGTAGTTAATTGAAAGAAAGAAGATTATATTGAAACCATATGGGTTACCTTCTATAGCTCTATGAACACAAATGATTGTTATGTTATTAGTGTGTCAGGAAGGAATACCCTGAAAATATAGATACATGAATGTTTCCTAGTTATGACACTCACATTAGTTATCCTATCCAAACTTACCCCACCATCTCCCGACAAGTCCTTGTTTCATGAACACTATTTTCTTCCCCTTC
Organism: Viscum album; assembly: GCA_963277665.1. NCBI lineage: Eukaryota > Viridiplantae > Streptophyta > Magnoliopsida > Santalales > Viscaceae > Viscum > Viscum album. The sequence goes on from OY728161.1 coordinate 757,258,873, forward strand.
CAATCCATATATGTATGAATAAAGTAAAAAATACCCTTTATGATATATATCCAGACGTTGTCACACTTTTTTCCTCGATTTCTTGAAAGGATGTTGAATTTTTGAGCTGAGAGTCTATATCATAGATTACCATGGACATTAGTACCCCTCCACCATATGGAGGCATCAAGTAAAGTAATAATGTCTTAGGGGGTCCTACTACCTATACTAAAGGAGAGAGTTTAAGGAAACTCTATACTTCACCATCTTATATAGATGATAGAGGAATGAGGGTGTTCTCTCTAGCAAGAGAAAACTATCCCATGTCTATTGGTGGTCCCATCAGTCTCCATCAATGTATTATTCTTATGGAATTAAAAATAAATATTTAATCACCATCAACCATTGAGACAAATCCTAGATAGTCTACATGATCAAAAAATTGTTCTCATAGGAGGTTCCCCATATCCTATGGTCTATTCCTCCTATAAAAACCCATGGTCCATCGTAATTTCATGATAGTAATAATATATATATATATAACATAATAGCATTCTCAAGTTCAAGTAATTGATTCCAAACATATATATCACCTCCGCAAATAATATAGATATATCAATCAACCAAATAATAAAAACCCATCAAAAAAATATATTTCAAATCAAGTTAATAAATTAAAAAATAACTTTAAAAAATCCATCATGTATATATATGGCACGAAACCCTATGTGCATAGTGAGATGCATGAACATTAAAAAATCCCATAAAAATTTAATTGTGATTTCATTGATGGTAACATAGAGGTATGTTACACATGATCTGGATTGGAATATAGAAAATCCACATCAAGAGTTCTTATCCATGGGCTCAAACATTTGGTGAAGCTTTCTATTTTCTGGCCTTTTTCATGCCCTCCCCTTCGATTTGGATTGGGCCTCACAGGACGGCATGGTGAGAATCCAATGATCAAGTCTCGTGCTACTGTGGTGAAGGATGCCATCATTGTGTTGTGTTGGTTGCAGGTGCATTGTGCGGATATGCTCATTGTATGTGCTTGAAGGCAGCGACGAGATTTGTGCACTTCTTCCTATTTGGTTTTATGTTCGTGTGACTGTTTCTGGTGGTGTTTTTTGATGTTTGATGTGTTTTTTGTGTGTGTTTTAGAGGTGCTCTAGTTCGTATTTTGGATTTGGATTCAAGATTTGTGGTGGATCTCTCCATCATTACGGTGGCAGCTTGTTCCATCAGTGGTGGTGGAATCTGTTTGGGGTTTTTTTCTTGAAATTATAATAGTGTGTGTTCTTTATATGGATTTAAGGTTGTGGTTCATCATGGTTTCATGTGCTCGGGCCCCTTGGCAACATTGTGAAGTTCTATCGGTTGAGGCCTACTATGAGGCATGGGTGGGAATGTGTGTTCTCCTTGGGCAGGAATGATGGCAATGTCGTGTGATGTGTTTTGTGGTTTAGTTCAATGATTCGAGTTTGGGTGAGATTATGGATGGTTCAGGGTTTTTTTGGGTTATTTTTTATCTAATTAGATCTCTTGAATTTGGATTGTCACTACTTCGGAGATGCTGAAAAGGGGTCAGCAGAGTGAAGTTTGGTCTGAGGTTGTGTTGTGGTTGACAGCGGAGTAGGGTGCAGTGTCCTGATGTCCTATTCATCCTCGTTCTGGTCTCTTTGACACCCTTTGTGGATGTTCTCTTTTTAGAGTCCATCTCACTTTGCTGGAGGGCTGGGTAGATTCTGGCTGGAGTCCGCCGGCGGGATTATGGATTTGGGCTGCTGTCGACGGACGCATTAGTGGGCGTTTGAGGAGACTAGTTCTGAGGATTGTCCAGTTTTCCTGATGTGAATTTTCCCTGGTTCATGGTACCTCGACCATTTCTTGGAGACTTCTTCTCCAGATGTGATGGTTTGTTTGTTTGTATATTTGAATGGATCTCATCAATTGTGCTTTTATTTTATTTTTTGTGGTGAAGTGGTGAATTGGTGATGTGGTGGGGTCCTGTATGGTTTCTCGCTTTTTCATTAAATATGTTTTCATAAAAATAAAAAACATCAGTCAGTAATAATAAATTGCATTTATTTTTGGAAAATTAATAATTGCAATCCTGTTGTAGAATAGAAAATAGTGTATTACGTGAAAGTGAATAATAAAAAACAATGAGAAATCCACTAATGTCTTTATTGATGCCTCTATAAGCTTCATGATACATTGTTCAACTGTCTCTCTTTGGCCCCTTTCCCTTACCATGGGACCTATACATGAATTTTACACATGCATCGAGTTTTGCATGAAAACTATGGCTAATAAACATAGTTTAAAACCTACAATCCATCTTTTTAATGTGTTAAAAATTATAATAATTGTATTCTGTGATTTAATAAATTTGCAAATAAGCATAAAAAACTACAAAAAGAACTCTCATGTGATAACCCAAACACCATGAGTCCTTGCAACACATTTTTCAGATCCTTTCTAGAACGACAGTCACAATAGATATTAAAACTGGTTAAGAGCTAGCCACAAGACCAATGAATATTTCACTAACATCCAAAAAGCATCAATTGAACATGTCACTATCATGGGTCAGGCCGTAATTCCATTATATCTTCACACACCCACGAGACAGTCCATAAGATCATTATAACTGACATTAAGCATCTGGTAATACCATAAGGCCAACATTCCCTTTCCCTATGTATAGGTCCAATTTCATCCTCATTTAATGTTGTTTTCACTCCCCCTATAAGGGATTCTAAAATCATTATGGTCCACCTATTTCATGAACGAAGAAATTGCCTATAAAGGATTATAATGCATTCAATAAGGAAGAGAATATAAAGTACAAGGTATATCATCAATAGAAAATAGTATAAATATTCATAATCATGTTATAATCATCTAACAGGATAACCAAATATGTTAGATTTTCCCTAGAATTAATCATCATAAATTGGTCTCTTGGGCTAAACACACTCCAACAATATATCTCCATCAATAATGGTCAAACAAGTTATGTAATCACAATAATCATACCAAGGAAACAATTGTATACAATGTCCCAAAATGTTAAGGAAAATCCTACTTTATGATCATAGAAAAAATTACTTCTGTATTCATCCACAAATCATATTCTAAAACACATAGAGAATCCATGGAAAACTAGATCATCCATTAAGGGTTCTTATGGCAGGATCCAGTTTATTATTGAGTGGTTTTGAAAAGATACTTGAGGATATTCCATTCCAAGATGGGTAGTTTATGAAACAAATACCTCATTGAGTCCATTAATGGAACTAGATCCATAGTATGTCACAATATTGGACACTAACACTATGAATCGGTTGTCGATTCAAGAACATGTCATGAATACCTTATCGAATCTGTAAGAGAACTTCAGATCATGTTAGTAAACATCGATACATCATCAACCCATCTTCAAAAAGGATATCAGAGTGACATTCAATGTTAAGATAATTTCAAGGTGAATGATATATGAAATATTACCTGAATAACTCCATGATTCATGAGGAATCTATCTCTTCCAAATGGGGGTGTTTTTGACACATAATAATCCAACTCTATTATAACAATGTTCCAAGGATTCACTATTAGATTGTACTAGATTCCATATATTTGGTGGCAACATTCCATATATGAGATTCCACTCATGGGAATCCTGAAGATCCTCATTTTTTTACAACATTTATTCCCAATCATAGACTCACTTGGACCCATTAGAATAATTATTTTTAGGAAATTTATTCATCAAGGAAGTCCATAACTATCTCAAGGTTTGAGAAGAATACATATAAAAATAAGAAAAGGTCAATATAGACTACAAATGTAAGTTAAATGGGATTTCAATATTATTATATTCACACACATAGAGATTTCGTGAATGGTTTCCCAAACCATGCCCCAACTATGAAATGCATGTTAATTCTTTGGAGAACCCGTAGAATTTGGGAACATGAGTTTTTAAACATAGTGCCAACCATTTTTTGGAACTAGATTGTGTCACATGATTTGTTATGCTGGAGCACAGTTTGTCAAGCATTGTTCTATAACTATTCTTAACCATTTGGAATGTAACATGGGTTGTCAAAAAGGCTATATGGATTTCCAAATGGTTCACCTTAACCTTGTTCTACCCCTAGATCTTCTAGAAAAAGTTCGATGATTTTTTAGAGAATCAGCTTGGTTTGGATGAACCATGAACCTTTAAAAAGTACTATTAAAAACTCTAAACCCCACAATAAACAACCAATATATATCCCAATCACTTCATTTTTCAAAATCATGCGATTATAAGATAAAATTAAATCATTAAAATCTGAAAAAATATGAATTCATTATATATGGTTTTGGTCATAACCATGTATGTAGCACCCCAAAAACATCATGGTAAGTTTCTCATAAATAAATTAGAGTTATAGAGAATATTTCATGAATCTATGAGCCAATATGGAACAAAACAAGGCTAATTATAGTAGATATCCATAACCTAGCCAATAAACACAAATTTTCCAACTCTATGGTTGGAATTTTAAAAATCTAACATACATGGTTGTGTTCAAGATGATATTTAGAGTCTGACAGAATTAACGTTATTTTCATAAAATGGCAACATACCCCTATGAATAGTAACCTACCCTTATGAATATTAACATACATTTATGAATAGTAATCTGACTCTTATGAATGGTATCCATTCCCTTGAATGTATAAATGAATTTAGGCACCTTAAAAATGAAGATGAATATTTTAGGTGTTTATATATTTCAATTAAATAATTATTTTAATTAAATATTCAATTAATCATATTTAGAAAATTATTTATGAAAAATTGACATCATTTTGGGATTCTACTTGTCGAAAAATGGTTAGGGTGAATCATTGGTATTTTTCTAAAATATTGGAATTTTTTATGAATAGTAAAATGCGATAATTTTCGATAAATGCTAAATAAAGAATTTATTATGTAATTGATGATCATTTGCTGATGTAATCCCAAATGGTTCTGTTTTACATGCATTTATTACTATTCTTGGTCAAAGAATACACACTATTGGTTCCCTTGAGTGGTAATAATAAATTAATGATTATAATATTCAGAAAACACCACTCCCCTCCACTCTATAAATCACCCCTCACCCCCTCTTCCTCACACACCACTAAACTTCAACCCTTGCCTAAATTCTTAAAAATACTCTTCCCAAGCCCTATCCCCAAGTCCAAGTCCTGATGGTCTCATCAAAAGGCCAAAAACAAAGTCCTTAATGAGATTCTCAACGAGGAGTACTCAAGAGATGAACCTTCCTTCTCTTTTCTTTCAATTTCTTTTAACAAGTTCCATTATTTTGTTCTCCCTTCTCACCTCCCCTCATAAAAAAGCCATGATACTTCCAATACCTTACATGTACTATATTTTCATTATTCTAAGGGAATATTTCATCATATTCTCTCTTATTCCACTCCTTTTATACAATAAATGAAAACACCGTCTGAGATGTGTAAATTTATCACACTCAAGGAAGACAGGTTTTCAATTTGCATTTCTATCTTTAATACTGGTCATGAAACCATTTCAATGGTTGAAACAGGTCATAATATATGTATCTTATCTTGATTAATGTTCTAGAATGTCACGACCCACCTTCACTGAAAGGAGGGAAGGGACAGCAGATTCCCAAGACCTTCCTTCTTTAAGTTGAAGAAGAGATAATGACCCCCCGAGTCCCACCTCCAGTAGGCCCCGGAGTGGTGACTAGCACCAAGGGTATAAAATTTTCACAATATGAGAGGCATTACCCTTTTTAGTTAACCAAGATTGGGAGAAAGAATGAGTCAACAAAAAACACCACCAAGTATAGAAAACTCAAGGTAAAAATTAAACTACTTGCATGTTTTAATAATAAAACTAAACAAAGTACAAGGAATCCAAAGTAAAATACCCAACAGGAAAAGAAAAAGGCTAAGAAAAATCCAACAGCGACCAACAGCAACTCCAATGTCTAGACTAGTAAGGTCCTGTACAGCCTCTGAAGCCCTCCTGGAAACCTGAAAGTAAACGTAGGGTGAGCATACAAAGTATACTCTGTAGGAAAACCAAACGCTCTCGTGAACAAGTGGGGAGATGTCCTAAAGTCCTGTGAGAAGCAGAAGAAACATCGTCTATCAAGGAATCTATCCATCCCACCTCACCATCCACGCTCACCAAATAATAGAAGCAGTAAGATAATAGTAAGAACAAAACATTTGGGTACCCCGCACCACCATTTCCACCACTAGCTAGATGCTCATCCCTAATGGAAAACGTCTTGACGCTACCTCGTTGTTCCTTCTCTCACACACCTGGGCCTCAAAACCATCCATCCCCGCCTGCACACACCTGGGCCTCATCTCGAAGACACCTGGGAAAACAAACCTGCCCGAATATTCCTGGGCTAACAAAACACCAATCGAAACCTACCCGAAGAATCTTGGGTGTAAGGTCACCTCTAGCCATCACAGCCGAGGGAAGAGGGAGCACGAAGAAGAGTAACTAAGGGGAAACACCCTTCTCCATGAAATGGGGTGTCTGACACTAAGTTCCCAATGTGGGTGGGGTGCAACTAAACACAAAACATATAGTTACACATATATTCCAACACACAGCCCAACCTATAGCTCCCCAACCGATACAAGTAGGTGCCCAAGCACTGGTGCCTTATAAAATAGGCCCACAACAAATAGTTCATATTTTCCCTATTTATGTTATAATTTCATAATAGTTCAGTATGAGTTAATCCCTTCACTACTGGGCAACTAACAGGCACATTCACAAATGAAACAACAATATGGCAGAAAAGAAAACCATCGGGTAATTTAAGCATTCACACCCGGTTCTCTTGTGAAGTCACAACAACTAGGGATCAAGTGAGATCCCTAGAAGTACTGGAAATAAAATAAACCCTTAGACATATCCCCATGTCCCCAAAATCCTGGAGCCAATGGTTTCTCAACAATAGAGGATCCCACCCAAATTTGTGTCATAGCAGAGCAACCACATAGCCTCAGATTCACAACCAGAAAAATTATAACAATAGGGGATCCCATCCCCACCCATATCACCCCAAAAATATAAGCCCATGAAAGAAAACAACCAAACCACTACCACCAACACAAGGTAGTCCCTTGCAGGTATTTTAATATTTAAAAGATTTAACAAACTCCATGGTTTCAATTCCACTAGGCTTTAACCAAAGTTATCACAGTTGCTTTCAATTTATTTAACCGAGTATACTTAATTAACCAATTCCATGTAATGTTTATTTAAACATCCAGGAGATCGAGGTTCATTAGTTCATAGAGAAAGACCACCAACAGCAATGATTTTCAGTGAGCATAGTCCCGTATAATTCACAACACATGTCAATATAAAAGATTGCAGCGGATCATCGATCACACCCCCCCCCCCTTCCTTATTTAGAGGTCCGTTCATTATTTTCATTAAATTTGGTTTCATCAATTTCCATAGAGTCAAAATCATACCCACCCCACATGATGCACAGAAAGGAGAGACGGAGGAGAAAATCCCTACCTGATTGATCAAGGATCGGTGTGGAAACTTGAAATCAGGAGTAGCAAGAACTCCACGGAATGCGATCAAGGAAAACTTTGTGGGGGTAAAACCTGTTCGGAGGAAGGTTATTCCGGGCAAAGGGTGATAGAGAAAATGAATCCTAGGGAGAAGAGACGCCTTTAGGTTATAAAGGCTGAGATACAGCATCCCCGGGACGGTTAAGATATGGAGAAAAACTCGAAACTGCGGAAGAAGTGGGATCATGGGTTGACCACGCGACTGGGCCACCCCACACGTCCAACATAAAAGTTCCCCACCCTTTTGGGCGATTAAAACCGATTCACACCTCTTTAACCAAGGAAAGACTCCTCACAATATGTGGTAGAGGCGTTTCTGAAAACACATTTAAAGGCATGACCAAAACGCATGGTTTTCCATTTAAGGAGGGTACCTCACCAATCATTTAATTAAATAGCATTAATGGGCTTTAAAACAGGATTAATGGGGTCAAAACAAGGTTTATAAACCAATTCATGTAAAAAGGAGGTCCCACTGGAAAACCTGTGGAGGTCACCAGTCGACTAGGTCTACCGGTAGACCAATCTACCGGTTGGCTGCAGCTACCGATAGGCTGGGGTTACCGGTAGGTCGAGGCCACCGGTAGGCCAAGGCTACTGGTAAGCCGAGCTTCCGGTAGGATGAGGCTACCGGTAGGCCGAGGCCACCGTTAGGCTGAGCCACCGGTAGGCCGAGCCACCGGTAGGCTGAGTCCACCTGTAGGCCACAGCCACCGGTAGGCCGAGCTACTAGTAGGCCGAGGCCACCAGTAGGCCGAGGCTATCGTTAGGAGTCTTAAGCTTCACCGAGAAGCTAGGATGGCCTTCCAGAACACCCAGAAGACCCCAAACATCATATTTTCTCCATGTAGTGGACCCCAAAACCCCGGTCCATTACATCAGATACTTCTCAAACTATTCTCGTCCCCGAGAATATAAGAACAAGCTAGAAAGGAAAAAAGTGGGGTCCAAACAACCACCCTCTAAAGATACTTCTCAGGGGAAAAGCCCTGAGTTGTTCAAAAGGTGGAACATAACCCCCCCCCCCCCCACACCCAGGAATACTCCCCCAAGATTTATCAACCACAAAGATTCACAAAAAGAACAAGGATCGCACTGTCCAACACCTGATTCAGGGAGTCCCTTCCTACATGTCAGGATATTATCCGCTTTGGGCGGGACTAACTCTCCTGCACAGGTTTAATCGGATCCACATTAATGAACCTTGATTAGCAGTCAGGTTTTCCCATAATCACAAATTTGGTGTCAAAACAAGCAGAACAAGCATTTCATATATTAAAGCACAAGGTGAACATCTCAACAAAACTAATAACAACAACAACAACAAGGAAGTCAAAACAGCTCTGGGTACTGAACGCGTAATTGGGCCTCCCGCTCCCAAGTTCTCTCCTCCAGGCCCCCATGCCTCCACAACACACAAACCAAGGGGATGGTTCGTCCATGAAGCACTTTCTCTTTACGATCCTCGATCTTGATTGGTCATTCTATGAAGGTCTCATCATTTTCGACATCTAACTCTCCCCAATCGATGACGTGGGAGTCGTCGTGTAGATATCGATGAAGCTGGGAGACGTGAAACACGTTGTGAACTTTTTCTAAATGAGGTGGAAATGCCTGATGATACGCCACCTCACCAACTCATCCCAACACCTCGAAAGGTCCGATGAACCTAGGGAAGAGCTTACTCCCCTTCCCAAACCATCGCTGCCCACGTCGAGGGGAAACCTTCAAGAACACATGAAATTGATAGAGTTGATTTTATTTTAATTATTTTTTCTTGCATGACCCGAACTTCTGAACTGAACTTGTTACCTATAGATTCTAAAATTGATAGAATTTTACACACTAGGTTTAGAGGTACTAATCCCCAGGTTTCACATTTTGAATCTTCCACCAATACACCTAGGATGGACTTAGTTGAAACTGAAAACCAAATGGATGAAAATAGAACTTTGAAAGATCCGGCTTCATCCTATGACGAAAATCATGAGAATCCTATAGAGTAACCTGACTCCCCTGCTGGATTTGAAATCAAGTCTGGTTTCATCCACCAGCTTCCCAAATTCAATGGGTTTCCTGGTGAAGACCCACACAAACACATCAAAGAATTTAGTTACATGTGTGTCAACATGAAACCTCATGGAGTCGATGTCAATAAAATGAAGCTGAGGTTGTTTCCTTTTTCTCTAGATGGAGTTACTTAGGAATGGTTTTTCTATTCTCACTTAACCTTGATTAGAAATTAGAATGAATTAAAAAATATTTTCCTTGAAAAAATTTTCCCTGCGTCTAGAACTACCTCCATTCGAATGAAGATTTGTGGAATTAGGCAGACACAAGGAGAAACACTTCATGAATACTGGGAAAGGTTCAAACGTCTTTGTTTTAGTTTCCCCCATCATCAAATCAGTGACCAGCTTATCATTCAATTCTTTTATGAAGGATTGTGTCTCACTGGTAGAAGTATGATCGATGCTGCTGTAGGAGGAGCTTTAGTTGATAAGACACCAACTGCCACTAGGATTCTAATTGCAAACATGGCCCAGAATGCCCAAAAATTTGGAAATAGGGGCCTCCTTCATGTCAAAGCTGGACAAGAATTCCCTACTACTTTCCCTGAAAACAACACAATTTCAAGTCAACTATCTGATCTTACCACCATGGTAAGGTCAATAATGTGGTCTAATGCCCCAACAACCCAATCCAAACCTGAAGAGACTTTCCAAATACATGTCCACTGTGGAATTTGTTCTTTTAATGAACATTTTAGTCACTAGTGCCTGCAAATTCAAGAGCCTCCAAAAACTAAAATGTAGTTTTTCCTGGAAGACCCTTTCAATCAAACCAACAAAGACCATTTCAAAACAACCATAATCTCAATCAAGGATGGAACAAAAAATCAAATGAAAGATTTCATCAACCTAAACAACCAAGAAGATTCTTACAAGGACTATCAATCGATTCTCAACAAAGATAATTCAATGAGCAAGCCAATGATCATTCTGGAAGCAAATTTCAACCTACCCCTCCAACTCAAAACTCTGATAAGAACCTTGGATAAGCAATGAGGAAACAACAATAGTAAATGAGGAAACAACAAGAGAAAACGAGGGAACTAAAAGAATACGAAAAACAACATGATAACAAAATGAATACCTTGATGACTCAAGTGGGTCAACTTGCCTCTGGTATTAATTGAATAACAAATCAAATGAGTTGTGGTTTACCCTCATATCCACAAGTAAATCTGAGGAATAATGGGAAGGAAAATGTGACTGTAATTGAACTCAGGAGTGGCACAAAATTTAACAACCCTTAGATTGAGAATATCATGCTTACTTCCGACACTGTTGATGAAAATCCTACCCTTGATAAAAATGCTGAAAATTTTGAAGTTGATAGAAACACAAAGTCAATAGAGGAAATATTGTTTGAAAGAACAAAGAATGATTGGAAGAGGATGTCTGATCCTTATGTTCCTCCAAAACATACTCAGAATACCCCAAAAACATTCAAACCTCCACTGCATTATCCGAGGTGTGAACCACCACCGAAGTCAAGTGCTGAAAAATAATTGGATAAGGGGGTTTTGGAAACATTCAAGAAAGTCCAAGTAAATATTCCTTTGATCGATGCTGTGAAACAAATTACAAGGTATGCTATGTTTCTGAAAGAAATGTTTACCAACAAGAGAAGTTAAAAGGAGGTGAAAAAGTAAACATAGGAAGCAATGTTTCATTGATGATTCAACATGCCCTTCTTGTCAAGTGTAAAGACCCTGGGACATTTACCATTCCCTATACCATTGGGAAATGGGAATTCAAAGATGTGATGCTTGATCTGGGGGCCTCCATCAATGTCATGCCACATTCTGTCTACTCATCTCTTCAGGTTGGATACTTAAAGCCCTCTGAAATTATCATTCAAATTGCAAACCGAAGTACCACAAAACCTACTGGAGTTATAGAGTATGTTCTCGTTCAAGTGAGAGACATGATTTTTCCTATTTACTTCTATGTTTTGGTTATATAAGATGATCGGTTCAGCACACATGCTCCCCCCATCCAAGAGAGGCCATTTCTAAAAACGGTAAAAGTGATCATCAATGTTCACAAGGTAACTCATTCAATAGAATTTAGAGGAGATGTTGTTCATTTCAACATTTTTCATTCAATGAAACACCCAGTTGAGGATCATTCAACTCCCCATGTAAACATGATTGATTGGTTTTCATTTGGAATGTTACCTGATTTTTTCTACGATGAAATGCTAACTGATGTGGAAAAAGAGGTACATTTATATGATACTGAATCAAATCAAAATGAGTATGAAATTGGAGACTATAAAGAGTCTTGGGATATTGAGGTTGGATATCTGAGCAATGATGAATAAGAATTTGTAGAAACCACTGAATCTATTAGTGGTATTCCAGAAGAGGTTTCCAATTTTTCACATGAAACAAGTCTTGAGATCATAGAAAGAGATTAGCCTAATTAACATGGAGCTTCACTAAACAATCTAACTTCTAAGGAGTTCCCTGTTGTCAATGACACCACCCCGCCTAGGATAGAATTGAATCCTCTTTTGGATAACCTCAAGTTTTCCTTCTTAGGTAATAATGAAAAATTCCATGTAATAATCTCAAAAGATTTTTCAGAAGTCCAGGAAAACCAATTGTTGGAAGTTCTCAAGTCCCACAAGGAATCCATAGGATGGAATCTCTATGATCTAACATGAATCAGCCCCTCGGTTTGCATGAAAAGAATTTTACTGGAGGATAACGCTAGACCGGTAAGACAATTTCAAAGAAGACTGAACCCAACACTTCTGGAGGTTGTGAAGAAAGAAGTCACCACCCTACTGGCTGCTGGAATTATTTTTCCCATATATGATAGTCAATGGGTAAGTCCAGTCCATGTTGTTCCTAAAAAAATTGGATTATCAATCTCAAGGAATGAGTTTGGTGATCTTATCCCCATAAGGCTTCCAAATAAATGGAGAATGTGCATTTATTACAGGAAACAAAATTTGGTTACAAGGAAATACCACTTCCCGTTACCATTCCTTGATCAAGTCCTTGAAATACTAGCTGCGAAAACCCACTAATATTTTCTTGATGGATTCTCTAGATATTTTCAAATTCACATTTTACCTGAGGATCAAGAGAGAACAACCTTCACTTTCCCATTTGGAACTTTTTCAAACAGAAGGATGCCCTTCGTTTTATGTAATGCCCTGGGAACATTTCAAAGGTGTATGATAAGCATATTCTATGAATGTTTGGAAACATGCATGTAAGTTTTTATGGATGATTTCACTGTGTATGGATCATCTTTTGAAATTTGTTTAAAAAGCTGGGAACGTGTCCTTGAAACATGCATTGAAAAGAACCTTGTTCTAAATTATGAAAAATGCCATTTTTTGGTTGCTAAAGGGATCATTCTTGGACATGTTGTGTACTGTGATGAAATTCGAGTTGATCAATCCAATGTTGAGGTCATTTATTCATTACCATACCCAAAAACTGTGAGATATGTGAGATCTTTCCTTGGGCATGCTGGATTTTATAAGAGATTCATTAAATATTTCAGTAGGATTTCACTTCCATTGTCCAGATTACTCCAAAAAGATGTCCCATTTGTCTTTGATGAGAATTACATAAATTCATTTCATGAACTGAAACAAAGAATGACAACCCCTCCCATTATTCAACCTTCTAAATGGGACATTCCCTTTGAAATAATTACTGATGCATCTGACTTTTCTCTTGGGGCAGTATTGAGTCAAGGGACAGAAAATAAATCTCATGTGATTGCCTATGCCTCCTAAAATCTTGATCAAGCCCAATCAAACTACACAACAACTGAGAAAGAATTTCTGGCTATTTTTTTGCTCTAGAAAAATTTAGAAGTTATCTGCTGGGCTCCAAGGTGATTGTTTTCACTAATCATTCTGCAATCAGATTCTTCAGGAAGAAACATGATGCAAAACCAAGACTTCTGAGACGGATTTTTCTTTTAATGTAATTTGATGTTAAAATAAAAGATAAAAAAGGAAGTGAGAACCTTGTTTCTGATCATTTGAGTAGGATACCATCTATTGAGAATAGAAAATTTCAGATGAGTCCCCCAATTAAGGAAACCTTTCCAGATAAGGATTTATTTTATGCTCAAAGTGAAGTACCATGGTTTTCTAATCTTGTAAACTATTTGGCTTCTAATGAACATCCCCACTGGTTTTCCAAAAATCAAATTGATAAACTTGTGAGCGATTCCAAGAAAAACATTTGGGATGATCCTTATTTCTGGCATATTAGTAGTGATCAAATGATATGAAGATGCATTCCGAACTGTGAATTTCAATCCATCCTACATTTCTACCTCACATTAAATTGTGGAGGACACTTTGGACCACAGATAATAGCAAGAAAAGTTCTTTATTCTGGATTGTATTGGCCCACCATTTTTAGAGATGCTTTCGAATTCTACAGAACCAGTAAAAATTTTCAATTCCAAGGAAACAGTTCCAAGCAGAATGAGATGCCACAAAAACCACTTTTTTTGTGATGTTTTTTATGTATGGGGAATGGATTTTATAGGGAATTTTCCAAATTCTTTTGGATATCTCTACATATTTCTGGCTTTTGATTATGTGTCCATGTGGGTAGAGGTTGTCCCCACCCGAACTGATGATGCAAAAATTGTGTCCAAATTTTTAAAAGGAATTTTTTTTTCAAGGTTTGGATTTCCAAAGTTTCTAATTACAGATCAAGGTACCCATTTTTGTAATAGGACATTGGAATAACTTTTGAAAAAATACGGTGTTAATCATAGGGTCTCTATGCCCTATCATCCTCAAACAAATGGAAAGGTTGAGTTGTCCAATAGGGAGATCAAACAAATCCTAAAAAAATAGTGAACCCAAATAGAAATGATTGGAGTTTGAGACTTGATGATGCTCTTTGGGCCCAGCCCACAGAACTGCTTTCAAAACCCCAATTGGAATGTCACCATTTAGATAACTCTATGGAAAATCTTGTAATATACCAGTTGAGTTAGAACACAAATCCTTTTGGGCTGTAAAAACATGTAAATGAACCTATATTCTACTGGGAAAGAAAGAAAATATTGTTTGCATGAGCTGGAGGAGATCAGAAATAATGCATACGAAATATCTAGGTTATAAAAATAGAGAATCAAAGACATTCATGATGGGAGGATTCTTAACAAAAACTTCAAGGAGGGAGACAAAGGTATACTGTTCGATGCCAGATTGAAACTCTTCCCAGGTAAATTTCATTCCAAATGGTCAGGCCCATTCATTATTACTCATGTTTTTCTTTTGGTGCAATACATATTAAAGATCCAGACAAAGAGACATCATTCACTGTTAATGGGCATAGGCTGAATCTATTTCGAGAAAATTTTCAAGATCCTCCAGGGGAGGAGATTCAACTTCATGACGTTGAATATAATTGATGATAGGTTGTGTCATTCCTTATCATTTATTTTTTCTATGTCTTTAATTTCCTGAATTTCATGCTAAAAAAACTACACAATGAGTAAATTGCATAGAATAATTGTGTGGGACACAATTCTGGGTATATTAGGTTTTTACGAACTTCTGTTTGAAATTTTTTGTTTTCAAAATTTCATTCCTTTTTTTTCGTGTTTCCTTTTCAAATAAAAAAAAGTTTTGGAATTTTTTGAATTTCATTTGAAACTCATGCCAAATAGTTAACCAATTTATCCTTTGAAATTGAACATAAATTAATTCTGAAAATGGAATTATTTCAAGTTCAAAAATTTGGAAAATTCTTTAAAATACCAATGATTTTTAAATATCATGGCACATATCACTGACATTGTGATTGAAATTCTCATTCTTGTGAGGCCTCTGGACCCATTTTTACAACTTCTTCACATTTACCACTTTCTTGAGAGAACCAATTCATGTTTGTTTAAACAAGAACTTGATTTATTTCTATCAAAAAATGAGGGCTGAGATTCTTGTGATTAAAATTATTGAGGAATTTTTTTGAATATTGTAACCTTCTTTTCATGATTATCCTTTTTATTTTGGCCTTCCTTGAACATTTGATCTTTCTTGAGTCCTTAGTAGACATGTATAGCTTGTTAGGTTAGCCACATTACAAGCCAAATTTCCAATTCCAACCTGATCTGGAAGTATAAATTCATGATATAGTTGAAATTATGTGTGTGGGGGAAGATGACTCATGATGTGATACCTCATTTGGTGTTTCTTTTAGAGAACATTTAATCATTGGAGGCATATTTGTGATGTTGGAATATATTTTTCTGAGAGTTGTGCCTCTCTAGATCTCTCAAATGAAATGTAGTTGTGTCTGTATGGAGCTCGCAATGGAAATAAGTTGTGCCCAATCTAGAGATTTTGAAAAAATATTCATATTTTCTACTGAAATATTGATGGAATGGGGTGGAAAACAGATGATCAGAGCTGATTATTTTTTCATAGGAGAATATGGAGGAGACCATACTTGAGTAAAAATTAGAATCATGCATTTCTGCTTCAAAAAGAGTCAAACCCTCGTTATTCAGCCACATAATTTTTCTCATTTGAATCCTACCAACCCCAAGACACAGAAAAACCTTATAAAGACCTCAAGATAATCACATGTTCATGGCTCACATCAGGTGGAGATGTATACATTTATCAATCCTATTCTAATTCTTGCATGAGTTGGATGAGAAAAGCCTTGTTGCAAATCTATATTGTGTGCTGAGATAAAATAAATGTGAGGTAAGTGTGTTGTGTCTATGAGAAGAAAAAAGAAGTGGAAATGGATTGAATGATTTGAATTTGGAATTTTAAATATTTGTCTTTAATGAGGCATGATATCTTTTTAATTCATTGTGGTAAATTGGTAAACTCCATTGGTATGTGTTTTATTTTTCTTGATTTGGTGATCACCTGTCCAGGAGTCCAAGATCAAAGTGTGGGAGAATTGATAGAGATAATATTTCCACTATTTTTAATGTCTATTTTAATGATTTAAACCTCACCAATTTACCAATTTGATCTTATTTGTGACAATTTTGTATTTAGAGTGTGTTTTGGGATAAAAAGATTAAATTGCATAATTCTGGGTTTTTAACAGATTTTTATCACAGGGATATTTTGGTCATTTATCATAAAATACATTTCCAAATTTTGTGATTAGAATTTTTTTTGAACCATTATTTTATTTCCATCATCTTTGTCTTCAGGACCAGGAAAATATTCATGCAACTTGATGCCCAAAAAAATCAATGAAGTTGACAATTTTTCCCGGCGGACTGCATGGACCCCACCATAGTAATGGAAGCATAATTCGGCCTAAACTCCTTTAAATTATTAGATTCTACTTTTATATTAAATAGGACTCATATACGCATAGAAATAATTAATTTCAAGCCGTTTGGAAGCATTTATGATGGCCATTGAGGGATAGAGTTTTGAAGGAAGCTTCTAGGAAGCTTCATCCAGAGAAAGCGATTGAAAAAAAAAATAATAACTCCTACAAGAAGCGTCCAATGAATCTGAAATTTGGAGGGTGGACAGCCAACACATTTATGAACAATAGTTAAGCAGAGTTCCATGCTTGAATCGTCAATTAATCAATTGAAAATATGATAACTCTTTGATGATGAAATCTGCCTATAAAAGGAGATGAGCTCCTACCTGTAAATCACATTCCATTCCTCACCACACCATCCATAAAAAAGGGGGTGGTATTGAGAGAGAAAGAGTATAGGAGTATTACATGATGTAATCAAGGCATTAAGGGCTAACTCCAAGCAGTGGTGGGATATGACGATCCGAAGACATTTCCCCTTTTGAGTTTGTGCTTTCATTGTAAAATATTTTCTTTTAAACTATCCTCGAACTTGTTTGCATGAATGAAGGAGGTATTTTTTTCTCTCGTGTTTTAAATTTATTATAAATTATTCTTGATTTATTATATTCTAATGAATTTAAAGTTGTTTTCCTCATGGTTTAAATTTCTTTGGCGAGGTCTCGTTGTTGAGAACGATGAGTTCAACCTATTTTGGTTGCTCGGAGGTCTTCGGGTAATCAGAACAGGTTGAACTCATCGTGCTCAAAGGCGAGACCTCGCCAATGAAATTTAAACCATGAGTAAAACCACTTTAAATTCATTATAATATAATAAATCTAGAATAATTTATATGAAATTGAAAACAAGAGAGAAAAAAAAACACCTCCTTCATTCATGCAAACAAGTTCCAGGATAGTTTAAAAGAAAATATTTTACAATGATAGCACAAACTCAAAACATGAAATGTCTTCACATCATCACATCCAACCACCACTTGGAGTTAGCCCTTCATGGCTTGATTACATCATGGAATACTCCTATACTCTTGATCTCTCAATACCACCCCCTTTTTTATGTATGGTGTGGTGATGAATGGAATGTGATTTAGATGTAGGAGCTCCTCTCCTTTTATAGGCAGATTTCATCATCAAAAATTTGTCACGTTTTCGACTGATTAATTGGCCAATTCACACATGGACCTCTGTATAAATATTGTTCATAAATGTGTTGGCCGTCCAACCTCCAAATTTCAGATTCATTGGACGTTTCTTGAAGGAGTTATGATTTTTTATTTTCAATTGCTTTCTCTGGATGAAGCTTCCTAGAAGCTTCCTAGAAGCTTCCTTCAAAACTCTATCACTCAATGGCCATCATAAAAGCTTAACATGGATTTAATTCGCTTTAACCTATTCAATTAATTTCTTATTATCCTATGAATGCACCACAGTGGTACACCCTAGGGTCGATCACAAGGAGGCCGCTTATACGCACTCTATTTTCAATTTTCACTTTTTAATTTAACTAATATAAAACTAGTTTATATAATATATATGGGGGATTTTGATTATGAAAATGAAATCAAAATTAGATATTAAATCTACACTATCAATTAAAATACCAATGAACATCGAGCTGGAAAGAACAAGCTAAAGGTAGCAGCGGTGGACAAACATTGATCGTTGGACACTCCCTTTATCATTGTTTACGAATATATTTTAATTATATTATCCAATGAATACCTTAAAACATAAAGTTATACACCTTAATTATCTAGATACCATATTGAAACCTCAAACATGGGTGTCGATCTTCTAATGAAAGTGTTCTGATTACCCGAAGACCACCGAGTAACCAAAACATGTTGAAGTCATTGTGCTCAAAGGCGAGACCTTGCCAAAGAAAATTAAACCATGAGGAAAACCACTTTAAATTCATTATAATATAATAAATCTAGAATAATTTATAATAAATTGAAAACATGAGAGAGAAAAAGACCTCCTTCATTCATGCAAACATGTTCCAGGATAGTTTAAAAAAAATATTTTACAATGAAAGAACAAACTCAAAAGGGGAAATGTATTCGGATTGTCGCAGCCCACCACCGCTTGGAGTTACCCTTCATGGCTTTATTACATCATAGAATACTCCTATACTATTTATCTCTCAATACCACTCCATTTTTTATGGATGGAGTGGTGATGTATGGAATGTGATTTAGAGGTAGGAGCTCCTCTCCTTTTATATGAAGATTTCATCATCAAATATTTGTTGCGTTTTAGAACGATTAATCGGCCAGTTCACATGTGTAACTATGCATAAATATTTTTAATAAATGTGTTGGCCGTCCACCCTCCAAAATTAAGATTCATTGGTCACGTCTTGAAAGAGTTATGATTTTTTTATTGTCATTTTCTTTCTCTGGATGAAGCTTCCTGGAAGCTTCCTTCAAAACTCTATCACCCAATGGCCATCATAAAAGCTTCCAAACAGATTAAAATTAATTGTGTTGACACATATAGTATTACTATGTAATATACAAGTGGAAACGAACCCTTTGGAGGCATTTAGGCCGAATTATGCTTCTATTACTATGGTGGGGTCCACGCAGTCCGCCCGGAAAAATTGTCAACTTCATTGATTTTTTTGTGCATCAAGATGCATGAACATTTTCCTGGTCCTGAAGAAAAAGATGATGGAAATAAAATAAGGGTTCAAACAAAATTCTAATCACAAAATTTAGAAATTTATTTTATGATAAATTTCCAAAATACCCCTGTAATAAAAATCTATTAAAAATCCAGAATTATGCAATTTAAACTTTTTATCCCAAAACACACTCTAAATACAAAATTGTTACAAATAAGATCAAATTGGTAAATTGTTGAGGTTTAAATCATTTAAATAGACATTAAAAATAGTGGAAATATTAGCTCTATCAGGCCTCCTCCAACGATCGGCATAAGACTTCTGTCGGTCCTCGGCTGCCTTCATCCTCTCACACACGAGCTGAACCTTCTCAATGGTGCCCTGCACCACTTCTGGCCCAAGAACAGCTGCTTCCCCAATCTCTATCTAGCAAACAGGTGAACGAAACGGCCTTCCATACAAGGCCTCAAACAGTGTCATTCCAATAGTTTAGTGGAAGATATTGTTATAAGTAAACTCCACCAAAGGCAAGTGTCGTACCCATGATCCCCCAAAATCCAGAACACATGCCCGCATCTTATTTTCCAACGTCACGATCGTTTGTTCTATTTTCCCATCTGTCTGAGGGTGGAAAGTAGTGCTAAGGCATAGATGGGTGCCAAAGGCATGTTGTAATCCCCTCCAGACTCATGGGATAAACCGTGTGTCTCGATCGGAGACAATAGATATCAGAATCCCATGAAACCACACCACCTCATCGACGTACCTTTGGGCTAAGGTGCTCACCGGGCTCGACTCCTTAATCTCCAAGAAGTGTGATGATTTTTTCAACCGATCCACCACTACCTAGATGGAATCATAGCCTCCCTAAGCCTTGGGTAGCCCTGTGACGAAGTCCATCGAGATTTCATCCCACTTCCACTCAGGAACATCTAACGGTTGTAACAACCATCCAGGAAAACGGTGTTCATCCTTCACTTGCTGACACACCATGCACTTAGCCAAAAACTCTGCCACCACCCGCTTTACCCCAGGCCACCAAAACTATCCCCTTAGGCCTTGGAACATATTTGTGACCCCAGGATGTACCGCTAAATCCGATCCATGGAAATCATGGAGAACACCTTTACGTATCATCTCCGGAAAAAAAAAATCCTTCCACGGAAAAGCATCGAATGCTGACCATCCTATGACCATACCTCAGGAGCATTTCCCTGATAAACACGATCTCGCATCACTTCCACCTCTAAGTCCCCCCACTGAGACTCTTCCACCTGCACCACTAATGAGAAAACTACAATCATCTGAAACAGATAGCCTCTTCCACCTTCCACCCTTGCATCCAAATGCAATGCCGCTAACTCTTCCCTTGCTCTCCAAGCATCTGCAGATTCCAGAACTACTTCCTTTTGTGATTTCCTACTCAGGGTATCAGCCACAACATTACCCTTTCCCTCAGTATAAGAGATCTCGAAGTCGTAATCTTAGAGGAACTCAACCCCTCTCCGCTGCCGCAAGTTCAGATCCCACTGGGAAAAGACATAACAAACTCTCTTGTGATCTGAGAAGGCCACAAAGTGCTCTCTGATGAGATAATGGTGCCACAAATTCAATGTCAACACCACAACCTCAAGCTCCAGATCGTGGGTGGCATGTTACATTAATGATGACGTAACTGCCTAGACCCATAAGAGATCACTCCTCGCTGCTGCATCCGCACACATCCCAACCCAAGGCCAGAAGCATCACAGAACACTTAAAACAACACCCCTTCCTCTAGTAATCTGAGTACTGGAGCACTAACCAGCTTCTCCTTTAGGTAGCCAAAAGCTATCTGGCACTGGACGCTCCACACAAAGTCCTGGTCCTTCCTATTCAAAGATGTCAACAGAGCTGCAACTCGAGAGAAGTCGGGAACAAACCTCCAATAATAGCCTGCCAAACCCAAGAAACTACGAACTTCCGCCATATTATTGGGTGCTTCCCATGAAACGACTACCTCGACCTTCGACGGGTCTACTGCTATTTCATTTTGAGACACTACGTGTCCAAGTAAATGCACTTCTCGTGTTAAGAACATGCACTTAGACAGTTTTCCATAAAGATGGTGGTGTCGAAGGACTCCCAAAACTACCCTAAGATTCCTAACCTGATCTTCCTTAGATCTTGAGTAGATAATTATGTCGTCGATGAACACAACAATGAACTGGTCCAAAAACTCTCGGAAGACAGAGTTCATGAGGTTCATGAACATAGCTGGTGCATTGAAAATGCCAAACGGCATGACCATGAACTCAAAGTGGACATATCTGCACCTGAAATCCGTCTTCTAGATATAACCTTCCTTCACTCTCAACTGGTGGTATCCAGACTACAGATTGAGCATACATAACCAACCTGATCCCCTCAGCTGGTCGAAAAGATCGTCTATCCTCGGGAGGGGGTAATGATTCTTGACCGTCACCTAATTCAACCTCCGATAGTCTATGCACAGTCGTAGACTACCATCTGCCTTCTTTACAAACAAAACTGGAGCACCCCATGGCGACACACTGGGTCGAACAAAGCCCTTCTCCATCAGATCGTCAATCTGAATCCGCAACTCCCAAAGCTCGGAAGGTTCCATACAATAAGGAGACATCAAGATCGGGTGGGCACTAGGTTGTAAGTCTATCCCAAACTCAACGTCACGTTGAGGGGGTAGAGTCACAACCTCATCGGTAAAGACATCGGGGAATTCTCTTATGACCTCTGGGACATCCATCATTCCTATTTCCGCAGACTCCCCTGACACCCTGTCCATCATAGAAAGTAGTGGCTCTACATGTCAACTCCCCACATGATAACTACACTCCCAAACAAAAGTCACACACCATCCATCCTTGTTGGAGAATTCAATCCTTCTCCGATAGCAGTTGATGATGGAATGCACGGAGAATAACCATTCGATGCCTAGAATTACATCGTATTTTTGCATCTACAATGAAATAAGGTCTCCACTGGACTGATGCAGTCCTAACATCATTCTATGTCCCCGGAAAAAGTAAGATACGCTGGTCTGACCCCCAACTGGTGTTCTCAACACTAGGGGCACACAAATTTTCTCAACATCCAGACCTAGAGCATGGGAAAATTCAGGCATAACAAAGGAGTGCGAAGCTCCCCAATCAAACAAGGTAGAAACAAGAGTGCTGAATAAACTGATCGTACCTTGAACAACCTATGGTTCTGCTGGAGCTACTAACTTTGCGGCGTGAAACTGTCCACGCCCAGCTTCTCTGCCTCGCTGCTGTCGACCACCTCCACGACCATGCACTGGTCGAGGTCCCTGAGGAGCACCCTGGTGTCAGTCTCATCCCGCAAGGTCATCCCTCGGAGGTCCAGGGGCCTTCTGTTGCTACTCGAAAGGCCTCACTAGCAACGGATGCTGCTGGGGTGGGTGTTGAAACTGCCCACCTCCACTATGCGGAGCTTGAGTCGGACACCTACTCTGGATGTGCCCAAAAACTCCGCAAGAGAAACACTTCGGTCCTGGCCCTGTGGAAAAGGGGCGAGGGCCAGAATCTCGAGACTAGAACTGATGAGGCCTAATCCCTGGTTGTCTAAACCTAGAAGGCCCTATCGCTGGAGACCTATTGCTGACCACCTTCCCCTTAGATGAACTCAACTTGTTCTCTTCTCGTGGTGTGCCTCCCTTCGAGTGCATCCTCTATACTATCTCAGCCTTCTTCTGTACTGCTAGGTACGTTGGGAGAGTGAAGGGAGTGACTGTGTACTGAAGAGAAGGACGGAGTGCCTCCTCTAACCGTCTTTCCTGAGACTCCTCATCCAGAAAGAGATCTGGGGCAAATCACAAGAGATCTTTGAACTTGATCCCCATCTCCCTCACTGAAATGCTTCCCTGCTGAAGGGAGAGCAACTCCTGTCTCTTCTCAGCATTCACCATAGAGGATAGGAACACCTCATGAAATTCATTCTCGAAACTGGCCCATGAAACCTCTACCTCTATCTTCTCTCCCAGGAAAAGTGTCCACCACTGACGCGCTGCTCCTCTCAGGTGACTAACAGCCAACGGAACCTAGTACTCCCTCGAAGCACGGATTAAAGAGAATGTGATGGCTAGCTCCTCGAGACATCCCGCCGTTACTGAGTCAGAAACGCTACCCTCATACTTCTCGAGGGTTTTTCGCTGGAAGGAGCATAGATTCTTCTACCACAACTCATCCTCCTCATCTCAGTCAACCCTCTGCTAGTCAAATTCCTCGATCTGCTGGGCCTCAACTGCCTAAGTCGCTCATGGATAACGTCTGGGTGCCATAGCTGCAAGGTAAACAAAGAATGCCTAAGCCCGAGTAGCAAGGGAATTATTATTATTACTATTAAATTTTTCTCCCCAAGGTTCCCCAAATCAATTAAAAACACAATTAGTATGATTCATGTACCTTCCCTAGGGACTCTACCCTGTAATAAATCTAGTCTCACTTGGTCATTTGATTGCCTTAGAGTCCTTGCATCGGATCACGGGGGGCCTAAAATCTCGTGTCCTAGCCGGTCCTCCCTAGTATATTTCACAAACCAAGATCACCTAACATTGTTACCCTACCATATCATGCAATACTCACTAAGCCTAACTCCACACTCCATCATATCCCTCAACCTCACTCTGATACCATTCTTTCATGACCTGCCTTCACCGAAAGGAGGGAAGGGACAACATATTTCCAAGCCCTTCCTTCTTTAAGTTGAAGGAGAGATAATGACCCCCTGAGTCCCGCCTCCAATAGGACCTGGAGTGGCGAATAGAACCAAGGGTAAAACATTTTCACAATATGGGAGGCATTACCATTTTTAGTTAACCATGATTGGGAGAAAGAATGAGTCAACACCAAACACCACCAAGTACAGAAAACTCAAGGTAAAAACCAAACTACATGCATGTTTTAATAATAAAACTGAACAAAGTACAAGAACTCCAAAGTATTATACCCAACAGTAAAGGAAAAAGCATAAGAAGAATCCAACAGCGACCAATAACAACTCCAATGTCCAAACTAGTAAGGTCACACATGGCCTCTGAAGCCCTCCTGGAAACCTAAAAGTAAACGTAGGGTGAGCATACAAAGAATGCTCAGTAGGAAAACCTAAAGCTCTCATGCACAAGTTGGGAGACATCCTAAAGTCCCATGAGAATCAGAAGAAACATCATCTATCAAGGAATCTATCCATCCCACCTCACCGGCCATGCTCACCAAATAACACAAGCAGTAAGATAATAGTAAGAAAAAAACATTTGGGTACCCCTCACCACCATTTCCCCCACTAGCTAGCTGCTCATCCCTAACAGAAAACATCCTGAGGCTACCATGATCTTCCTGCCCGCACACACATGGGCCTCACAACCATCCATCCCTGCCTGCACACACCTGGGCCTCATCCCGAAGAAACCTGGGAAAACAAACCTTCCAGAAGAGTCCTGGGCTAACAACACACCAATTGAAACCTACCCGAAGAATCTTGGGTGTAAGGTCGCCTCCAACGATCACAACCGAGGGAAGATGGAGTAAGAAGGATAGTAACTAGGGGGAAAGACCCTTCCCCATGAAATGGTGAGTCCGACAATAAGTTCCCAACATGGGTGGGGTGCAACTAAACACAAAACATATAGTTACACATATATGCCACCACACAGCACAACCTATGGCTCCCCAATTGATACAAGCAGGTGCCCAAGCACTGCTGCCTCAGAAAACGGGCACACAACAAACTATTCCCAGTTTCCCTATTCAAGTTATCATTTCATAACTATTTAGTATGAGTTAATCCCTTCACAACTGGGAAACTAACAGGCACATTCACAAATGAAACAACAATAAGGCAGAAAGGAAAACCATCGTGTATTTTAAGCATTCACACTTGGTCCTCTTGTGAAGTCACAAAACCTAGAGATCAAGAGAGATCCCTCAAAGTAATGGAAACAAAAAAAACCCAAGACATAGCCCCATCTCCCCAAAATCCAGAAGCCAATTGTTTCTCATCAATAGAGGATCCCACCCGAATTCGTTTCATAGCAGAGCAACCACACAGCCTCAGATTCACAACCAGCAAAAGTATAACAACAGGGGATCCCATCCACACCCATATCACCCTAGAAATCTAAGCCCGTGAAATAAAACAACCAAACCACTACCACCAACACAAGGCAGGCCCTTGCAGGTATTTTCAGATTTAAAAGATTTAACACACTACATGGTTTCAATTCCACTGGGCTTTAACCGGAGTTATCACAGGTGCTTTCAATTTATTTAACCGATTATACATAATAAACCAATTCCATTTTATGTTTATTTAAACATCTAGGAGCACTGAGGTTCATTAGTGCACAGAGAAAGACCACCAACTACCATGATTTTCAGTGAGCATAGGCCTGTATAATTCACAACACATATGAACATAAAAGTGTATAGCAGAACATCGATCACACCCCCCCCCCCCCTTTTCTTCTTTAGATGTCCATTAATTATTTTCATTAAATTTGGTTTCATCAATTTCCACAGAGATGAAAGCATACCCACCCCGCATGATGCACAGAAAGGAAAGACGAAGGAGAAAATCCCAACCTGATTGATCAAGGATCGGCATGGAAACTGGAAATCAGGAGTAGTAGGAACTCCATGGAACGCGATCAAGGAAAACTTCATGGGGGTACAACTTCTCCGGAGGAAGGGTATTCTGAGCACAGGGTGATAGAGAAAAATAAACATAGGGAGAAGAGAAGTCATTAGGTTATAAAGACTGAGATATAGCATCCCTGGGATGGTTAAGATATGGAAAAAAACTCGAAACCACGGAAGAAGTGGGATCGTGGGTTGACCACGCGGCTAGGCTACCCCACACGTCCAACTTAAAAGGTCCCCACCCTTCGGGTTGGTTAAAACCGATGCACACCTCCTTAACCAAGTAAAGACTCCTCATAGGATGTGGTAGAGTCATTTCTGAAAACGTGGTTAAAGGCATGACCAAAATGCATGGTTTTCCATTTAAGTAGGGTAACTCACAAATAATTTAATTAAATACGATTAATGGGATTTAAAACAGGCTTAAAGGGGTCAAAACATGGTTTACAAACCAATTTGTGAAAAAAGGAGGTGCCATTGGAAAACCCATGGAGGTCAACGGTAGGCTAGGTCTACCGGTAGACCAAGCTACCAGTTGGACGTGGATATCGATAGGCCGAGGCCACCGGTAGGCCGATCCACCAGTAGGTGGAGCTACCCGTAGGCCGAGGCTACCGGTAGGCCAAGGCCACCGATAGGCCGAGGCTACCGGTAGGCTGAGGCTACCGATAGGCCGAGGCTACCGATAGGCTGAGGCCACCAGTACGCTGAGCTACTGGTAGGCCGAGGCTACCGGTAGGCCGAGGCCACCGGTAGGTTGAGGACACTGGTAGGCCGAGCTACCGGTAGGCCGAGGCTACCGTTAGGAGTCTTAAGTTTCACCGAGAGGCTGGGATGGCCTTTCAGACCACCCAGAACCCCCCAAACATCAAATTTTCACCATTTAATGGACCCCAAAACCCCAGGCCATTACATGGAAACTTTTCACATTAATAATGTGGAATAATGATAAAAAACAAGTTTATTGTGCACAAAACCGCCAAGAAAATCCAAGCATCTATTTTAAACTTATCTAATGGGTAATCATCGTGGTATAAAACCAAAATCATTATAAGATCATTTATATCTCTTTAATGTCACTAATAATTTATATTAACAATTCTGGATGTTTATCTACTTTTCAAATGAACTTCCATTAATGAATACAAGTAAACAAATCATGAATCCAAGTAAGAAAATTCTTCCAGAACAATAAAATTAAATGTCCTCTACACATCAAAAAGTCCATTAATGAACTTAATAAGGTTATAACATATCAATTAAAGGTTTATGATGTTCTGTAAATATTAATTAATGAAGCTATATTTGATTGTTCAGGTCGTAAAAAACAATAACACCTTCGAGCGTAAGGTAAGGGATCCTCTCTCTCACTTTTGTTCAAGAATCTCCCCAATGATCTTATCTTTTATTTATAATTCCTAATGATGGGGTATATTTTGTCACCCCCCCCCATACTTCCATTGTGACATATAAAATAATTAATTCCCCTTTACCTCTCATTAATCAGTCACAATAACACTCGTTACCATGATGAAATGTTTGTAAGGGGTTTCTCATCTCACATTCATTTATGTGAGATTTTCATTGTTCACCACTTATTTCCTGTAAGTGGTATATGTGTACTGCCATTTGATATATAATAACACGACCCTATTAATATTCATGTTATTCTATAATTCAATTGAAATTTATTAAGTTATGGTCATATGATTCGACCGATTACATTGTGGTAAGAGACCTTGTCTCAACTACTATTTTGTTGTGACTAACTTTCTATTTTGCACCTAATAATCCTTATGTGGTGTACTTGTTGCCCATTTGAGATCACTTTTCATTTGAAATTATATTTATATTAAATATCCATAATCTCATATCATGGATATGTTTTTTTGTCTAAATCATATACCTTTTTTCATTGTGCTAATGGAATATTTCATCATAATCTCTATTTTTACCCTCCTTTTATATAATAAATGAAAACACCATCCTAGATATGTAAATTTTTCACACTCAAGGAAGACAGGTTTTCAATTTTCATTACTATCTTCAATAATATTCATGAAACCTTTTCAATGGTTGAACCATGTCATTATATATGAATCTTATCTTGATTATTATTCTGGAATCTTTACACTTTCATAATATGAAATAATAATACAAAAAATTTTATTGTGCACAAATCTACCAAGCCAAATCCAAGCGTTTATTTTTAACTCATCAACGAGTCACAATCATGGTATATAACCAGAATCAATATAAGATCATTTATATCTCTTTAATGTCACTAATAATGTATATTAAAAATTCTGGATGATTAACCACATTTCAAATGAACTTAAATTCTTGAAAACAAGTTAACAAATCATGAAACCAAGTAAGAAAATGCTTCTAGAACAATAAAATTGAATCTTCTAAACCCCTCAAAAATGCCAATAATGAACATAATAAGGTTATAAAATATCAATTAAAATTTAATTTGGTTTTTAATTATTAATTAATGAAGCTAAATTTGATTACTCAGGTCATCAAAAATAAACAAGAATGCCTTCGAGCTTAAGGCAAGAGATCCTCTCTCTCGCTTTTGTTCAAGAATCTCCCCTATGTTTTCCTCTTTTATTTTTAATTCCTAATGATGGGGTTTGTTTTAACACATCCCCTATACTACCCTTGTGACATATAAATAATGGAATACCCCTTTACCTCTCATTAAGCCCTCGCAATAACACCTGTTACCATGCCGAATTGTTTGTAAGGGGTTTCTCATATCACTTTCATTTCTGTGAGATTTTCATTGTTCGCCACTTATTTCTTGTAAGTGGTATATGTGTACTGAAATATTATATATAATAACATGATACTATTTATATTCATATTACTAATAGATTCAATTGAGGTTTATTATGTTCTGGTCATATGATTCGAACGATTACATTGTTGTAAGAGACCTAGTCTCATGTACTATTTTGTTGTGACTAACGTTGAATTGTGCACCTAATAATCCTTATGTGGTGTACCTACTACCCATTTGTGATCACTTTTCATTTGAAATTATAATTATATTAAATATTCGTAATCTCATGTCGTGGATATGATTGTGGTATAAATCGTATACCATTTTATATATGGTGTTTATTTTGAATGTTATTTTAATTATGGAAATATTGATGAATCTGTATACTCTACTCTATACGGATATTGAAAAGGAATATTTCTCTTGAATTGAATCGATGTATAATGAATGTTTTGGACATGAAGTAGTGGGTGGGACCCGATATGGCCCCTCGATGCATTGGTAGGTCTCATGAGACAAATCAGTGGCGACAAAACCACCGAGTTTGATTCCAAAAATCAGACAGGTTTCTATCCACAGAACTAAACCATTTAGTGGTATTATGTTTTCATGTGCCAGATACATGACATCCAATTAATAAGAAATCTGTTAATTCATTATTGATTATTATTATTATCTATGATGTTTTCATAATGATAAAATCTATAGATGGAGTTTCATTCTCAGCTTATCAATGGCATTAGTTTTTCATTTATTCACCATGACATATTGATTATGTCTGATTGATTATGATTCACTTATTGTTGTATTAATGATAATTCTATTTGTAACCCTTACTGAGTGTTTGAGCTCGCCCCTTTCATTGTTTTCCATCAACAGGTGATGAAGTGGGGATCATTTATTGGCTTCCTGTGGTTGCAGTTTTTAGTTTTTGTTGTGTATTTAATATTGTAACCTTTTCTAATGTAATTTGTGTTACATATATGTATCTAGTTTCATCAAGACTAATAAACCAATCTTTCCTCTGTGATTTTCATTCCTTCTATCCATTCCAATATCACAAGTAATGCATCGGCTCCATCCAATAGGGGTCGGGGTGTTACAATTGGTATTAGAGGAAGTTTAGCAGAAAACATGGAAACTAGAGTAGGAAATGTATTTTAAGGAACAAATCCCTAAGGTAGTATTGGAGGATAAACCTATAAGAATTTCCATGTATTTTGGTAAAAAAAAATTGATTATGTGGATTTCATGAAATACATCCCAGTCTGGATACGAGCAGATAGAGGTGGCTCTGGAACATATGTATCTAGGGGTAAAACCCAAAATCATAGCATTGAGCGAGACTCAAATGAGAAATGGTGAATGATAACAGGCCTTTATACACTATGGTTATGACACTATTGTGGGATATGCTTAGGATAATTCACATTTTCTTTATAATCCATTATGAAGGAGTTTAATGTAAATTTTTACTCAGAGAAACCATGTTTAGAAGATGAGCTATGCATATAATTTCAATCTATGTAGAGTGCTTTTATATTTGAGATTCATAAACTAATATAGTGTATCCCATTATTTAGAAATGGTGTCTAATAGAATAAGGGGAATCAATACTCATGAGCAAGGTAGAGATCTCCCTAATGAGCAAGTCAACACAGTCATTGTTGGAGCAGATCAGATCATGACCATATTGGGACATCTTACTCAGGTTGTAACAAATAACCATTCCACAACTGTGTTGGATCATTTCATGTGGTAGAATCCCCCATCTTTTAGCTAGACCAGAAACCCTGTGGTTACTAAGTAATGGATCAAGTCCCTTGAAAAGATATTCATGGAATTTAGATGAAATTAAAATAACAAGTTAGTACTGGATGTATATTGTCTCATTGGCGATGATAATCAATTGTGGTCCTTGATTCAGAATACCATGGAGGAAGAAGAAATAGAAGATACTGAATGGAGGACTTTTAAGGAAATACTCTCTGAAAAATATTTCCCTCTTGAGCAATGAACCGAAATGAAGAGGAAATTATTTGTCTTAAAACAAAGGGAAGAAGAAAGTGTTTCAGAGTATGAGGCTACCATCCCAAGGCTAGCTAGGTATGTCGTAGAGTACCTTTGTAACTCGGCAAACAATATTGATCATTTCTTTGAAGGTCTTAAGACAAGTCTTTGAAGGGTACTGGTTTCTCAAACATTTTCATCATATGATTAAATTGTATAAAGTTCCATCAAAATAATGAAGCAATTTTCTAGATCAAATTAGTTTCTATGGGAACCAAGATAAGAAGAGGTACTCTGATAACCAAGGGAAAGGTGAATTGCCAAAGAAGAACAAGGGAATGATGAAATTCCCATTATGTAAAAACTATTGAAAGAATCATCTCAGGAAATATTTGAAATGCATGGGAGTCTTCTATAACTACAGAGAAAAGGGCCATCGATCTGATGAATGCACGGGGAAGAAAAAATTCAATGATATTCAATGATACAATTATAGATAGATGGGACACTATGCATATGAGTGTCATAAGCACAAAAGAAACTTGACTTAGAAAAGGCCAAGAGAGCAAGGGAGAGCTTATGTGATTACAGCCATGGAGAATAAAGTTCCTAATGATGTGGTAAAAGGTACTTTAATTGTTTCCTCAATATTTTCCAACACATTATTTGATTCAGGATCATCTCATTCATTTATGTCTTCTCAGTTTTCCAAGAAAATCATATATACCCAATTTGATTTAATAAAGGAGTTGTTGGTCAAAACTCCCAAGGGATGTATCATTGCAACAAAGGAATGTCGACTAGTCCCCCTTTAGACACCAAAACATGCTTTAGTTTCTATCCTTTTCACCATACTAATGACTGGCATTGATATAATTCTTAGTAAGAATTGGTTGTTAAGTTATGATGTGAAGATTTATTGTAAAAGAAGGAAGTTACAATTTTTGAAAATTGTGTAGAATCCCATGTCTTTAGGGCAGAAACTTCGCTATCTGATTCTTATCTATAACCACCCCCAGTATCCCAACAGAATGAAATACATGGAGAAGAAGATAAACCAATATCTATGGGCGAGTATAGAAATCATAAAATTGATGATGTGCACATAGTGCAGGAGTACATTGATGTATTTCCGAAGGATTTACATAGAAATCCTCCAGATCAGTAAGTTGAGTTGACTATTGATTTAATTCCTGGTGCACAACCTATATCAAAGACTCTATATAGAATATACCCTGTGAAATTAGCAGAGCTAATGAAACAACCAGAGTATTTGAGTGAAAAATGATTTATTCGACCTAGTGTTTCTCCATAGGGAGCCCCTGTCCTCTTTGTCAAGAAGAAAGATGGATCCATGAGGCTTTGCATTGACTACAGGGAAATCAATGCTATTAAAATAAAGAATAAGTATCCTCTTACCCGAATTGATGATTTATTTGATCAATTTCCTAGAGCTCAATACATTTCAAATATTGACCTTCGATCTGGATATCATCATTTGCGTGTGAGGAAGGATGATATTTCTATGACAGTATTTTAGACCAGGTATGGGCATTACGAGTTTACCGTGATGACTTTTGGACTAAAAATTGCACCCTCTGTTTTCATGGATTTAATGAATAGAGTTTCCAAGGAATATCTTGATATCATTGTTGTGGTATTCATCGATGATATCCTCGTATTCTCAAAAATATATAAAGACCATGAGACTCAATTACAGGTTATTCTGAGAACTATTAAAAGAAATAAATTATATGGGATGTTTAGAAAGTGAAAATTCTGGATTTAATCAGTTTCTTTTCTAGGACATGTTGTCTCTAAGGATGGAATCCTAGTTGATCATGCACTGACCAAGGCATTCCAAGAATCGCCCACGCCAACAAACATAATTGAGGTACACAGTTTTATTAGCTTAGCAGGTTACTATCCGCATTTTTTTTAGAATTTTGCCCGACTGGATAACATGCTAACCAAGCTTATACGTAAAGGAGTTAAGTTTTTGGGGAGAAAATAATGTTCAGAATTCTTTCAATAATTGAAAAGAATATTGGTCAATGCTCCAATTTTTACTCTTCCATCTGAGGGTGGTGGATTTTTAATATACAGCGATGCATCAAAGAATGGACTGGGTTGCATCATTATGCAAAACAATAATGCTATTGATTAGGCATCAGTAAAGTTGAAGACTCAAGATAAAAATTATCCAACTCATGATCTTGAGTTATCATCCATAATCTTTTCTCTCAAAAAATGGAGGCATTATCTCTAAGGAGAGAGATGTGAAATTTATACAGACTACAAGACTTTGAAATACATTTTTCAAACAAAAATAACTCAACATGAGGAAAAGGAGATGGATTAAGTTACTCAAATATTATGATTTTTCAATACACTACCACTTGGAAAAACTGAATATGGTGGTAGATTCCTTAAACAGAAAAGATCATGGACTTCTGACTCAAATGAGGATTGAGAGAGATCCTATATTTTTGGATCTACTAAAGATGTATATGGGAATTTTTTATAAAAGGGAAACATCTTTCATCATTCAAATGATTTCTAAACCATCATTATTAGATAAGATATAAATCTCTCATTCTGATGATGATAATCTACATAAGAAAATTAATGTTGTCAAGGATGGGAGACTGGATGACTTCGTGTATGAAGAAGGAGTTCTAAAATTTGGGAAGAGGTTATGTGTTCCATGAGTACCTCATCTAAAAAGGAAACTATTAGATGATTCTCATAGGTCAATTATATCTATACACCCGGGTAGCACACAGATGTATAGAGATATAAAGCTATATTTTTGGTGGAATAATATAAAACTGGAAATTGATGACTACGTATCAAGATGTCTAGATTGTCAACAACTGAAGGTAGAGAGAAAACATCCCAAAGGAGTGATGAAACCTCCACCTATTCCTTTGTGGAAGTGGGGTAACATTATGATTGATTTTTTCACTGAACTACCGAGGACACCTAGAAGGAATGATGCAATATGGGTAATTTTTTTTTGTCTCAAAAAATCAACACATTTCCTTCCAATAAGAGAGGATTTACCACTTCATTTCCTAGAAAGAAATTATATTAATGAAGTTTTAAGACTTCGTGGTTCACCTCTATCGATTGTATCCAATTGAGATCCCTGGATTACCTCAAAATTTTGGAAAAGTCTCTAGAATGCTTTGAATACTGAGCTTCGTATGAGAACTGCTTATCACCCCCAAACCGATGGACATTCTAAAAGGACTATTAAAACTTTAGAATACATGCTGAGTCATGCTCTCTTGACTTCCAAGGTATGTGGGATCAATACATTCCTTTGGTGGAAATTTCATACAACAATAGTTTTCTTTTATAGTATTCAAATGGCTCCATATGAAGAATTATATTGAAAGATTTGTTGAACTCCAAATTTTTGGGACGAATTTGGTGAGAAGAAACTTATAGGCCTAGAACATATTGAAGAGATCATTATAAAGGTGAAGAAAATACAAGCCCATAATAAAGCATCCCAAAGTAGTCAGAAGATCTATGCTGACAACCAAATAAAGGACATGGAATTCCAAGTGGGAGATCATGTATTTCTAAAAGTATCTCCATGGAAGGGTGTCTTAAGGTTCGGTAAGAAAGGGAAATTGAGCCCCAGGTACATCGGACCACTTGAAATTCTGGAATGAATCAAAGTTATAGATTACCTTTTAGTGATGCCGCCAAATATCTCTGGAGTTCATGATCTATTCCACATGTCATTGTTAAATAAATATATGCCAGACCCAACACATGTACTCACATATGATATAATTGAACAGGAACCTGACTTTTCATACTATTAAAATTCTATCAGGATTCTTGACTCAAGGGAGAAAATATTGAGAAATCAGACAAATCATCTAGTAAAGGTTCTTTAGAGAAACTAGAATATGGAGGAAGAAACATGGGAACCAGAGGATGTTATGAAAAAGAATCATCCATATCTTTTTGGTGAGATTCATATATAAAATTTCGAGGATGAAATTTATAAAGGAGGGAATAATGTAGCACCCACAACACTTCATGATATGTTTCTCTTAAATACATTCTATTTATAGCCTATATTTCATGAGTCATTGAGCCTATATGGAATCAATCATGGTTACATATAGTAGATATCTATAACATATCCATTAAACTTATATTTTCCAACTCTGCAATATGAATTTCAAAAATATGACATACACGGTTTTGTTCAAGATGATATATAGAGTCCGATATAATTAACATAATTTTCGACGAATAATAACCTACCCTTATGAAGATTAACCTACCCATATTAATAGTAATATGACTCTTATGAATGTTATCCATTCTCATGAATTTATAAATGAATTTAGGCACCTTAAAAATTAAGATGAATATTTTAAATGTTTATATTTTACTATTAAATAATTATTTTAATTAAATATTTAATTAATCATATTTGGAAAATTATATATGAAAAATAGACTTCAATTTTGTATTCTACACGTCGAAAAATGGTTGGGGAGAATTTTTGGTATTTTTTTGAAATACATGAATTTTTATGAATAGAAAAATGCGATAATTTACGATAAATGAAAAATAAAGAAATTATTGAGTCATTGATGATGATCTGATGATGTAATTCCAATTGTTTCTAATTTAAATTCATTTATTATAGTTCCTGGTCATGTAATACTCTTTATTTGTTTTCTTGAGAGAAAATAATAAATTAATGATTATAATATTAAGAAAACTCATTTCCCCTCCACTATATAAGCCACCCCTCACCCCCTCTTCCTCCCACACCACTCAAGCTTCTATCCTTTCCTAAAATATTCCAAATACACTTCCCAAGACCTCTACCCACGTCCTAGACCTTCTGGTCTCACCAAAAGGGCAAAAACAATGGCCTTAAGGAGATTCTCAAGGAGGAGTACTCAAGAGTTGAAACTTCCTTCTGCTTTCTTTCAATTTCTTTAACAAAGTTCCATTATTTAGTTCTCCCTTATCACCTCCCCTCATCCAAATGCCTTGATAATTCATATACCTTACATTTACTATATTTTCATTGTGATAATGGATTATTTTATCATAATCTCTCTTTACCCCCTCCTTTTATACAATAAATGCACATAGTCCGAGATATGTAAATTTATCAAACTCAAGAGAGACAGGTTTTCAATTTGCATTACTATCTTCAATACTGGTCATAAAACCTTTTCAATGGCTAAACCATGTCATAATATATTTATATTATCTTGATTAATGTTTTGTAATCTTTACACATTCATAATATGGAATAATAATACAAAACAAGTTTATTGTTTACAAAACCGCCATGACAAATCCATGCGTTTATTTTTAACTCATCAAATTGGTCATCCTCATGGTATATAACCAAAATCATTAAAAATCGTTTATATCACTTTAATTTCACTAATAATTTATATTAACAATTCTGGATGTTTAACCACATTTCAAATGAACTTCCTTTCATGAATACAAGTAACAAATCATGAAACCATGTAAGACAATGCTTCCAGAACAATAAAATTGAATCTCCTAAACCCATCAAAAAGTACATTAATGAACATAATAAGGTTATAACATATCAATTAAATTTTTATGAGGTTCTGGAATTATTAATTAGTTTATCTAAATTTGATTATTCAGGTCGTTAAAAACAAACAAGAACACCATCGAGCGTAAGGTAAGGGATCCTCTCTCTCACTTTTGTTCAAGAATCTCCCCTATGTTATAATCTTTTATTTTTAATTCATAATGATGGGGTATGTTTTTGTACCTCCCCCATACTTCCCTTGTTACATATAAAATATTAAATTCCCCTTTACCTCGCATTAATCCCTCGCAATAACACTCGTTACCATGCAGAAATGTTTGTAAGGGGTTTCTCATCTCACTTTCATTTCTGTGAGATTTTCATTGTTCGCCACTTATTTCATGTATGTAGAATATGTGTATATACATTTTATATATAATAACATGATAATATTTATATTCAAGTTATTCTATTATTCATTTGATGGTTATTACATTATGGTCATATGATTCGATCGATGACAGTGTGGTAAAAGGCCTTGTCTCAACTACTATTTTGTTGTGACTAACTTTGTATTGTGTACCTAATAATCATTATGTGAGGTACCTTATGCCCATTTGAGATCAGTTTTCATTTGAAATTATATTTATATTAAATATCCATAATCTCATATCATGGATATGTAGGTTTTCCGAACCGTATACCATTTTACATACGATGTTTATTTGGAATGTTATTTTAATTATTGAAATATTGATGAATATGTATACTCTAATTTATATAGATAATAAAAAGGCATATTGACCATGGTATTGAATAAATGTATAAAGAATAATTTGGACATGTAGTGGTGGGTGGGGCCCGCTATAGACCCTCGATGCATCGGTTGATTTAATGAGACAAATCAGTTGGTGATAAACCTTTCGAGTTTGTTTGAAAAAATCAGATGGGTTTCTACCCACAGAACTAAACCGTATAAAGGTATTATGGTTTCATGTACCAGATAAATGTCATCCACTTAATAAGAATTATCTTTATTCATTATAGGTTATTATTATTATCAATGAGGTTTTCGCTATGACAAAATCTATGGATGTAGTTTCATTCTCAGTTTATTAATTGCATTAGTTTTTCATTTATTCATAATGACATATTGATTATGTCAGATTGATTATTATTCAATTATTATTGTATTCATGATTCCACTATTTGTAACCCTTACTTAACATTTGTGCTCACCCCTTTCGTTGTTTTCCATCAATAGGTGATGAAGAGGTGATCGTTTATTGAGTTCATGTGGTTGCAGTTTATAGTTTTTGTAATGTATTGTATTTTGTATCCTTTTCCAATGTAATTTGCATTACATCTATGTATCTAGTTTCTTACAGACTACTAAACTAATCATTCCTTCAAGATTTATATTCCTTCTAACCATGCCAATATCACATGTAATGCACCAGCTTCAACCTAGAGGGGTCGGGGTGTTACAATATAATACTTATCATAAACTACTTTGATACTAATATGTTAAAAAATATCAATTAAAATGAATAGTTAAAATTAATTCTTATCTATATATATGTTTCTCAAATTTGGAATTTCAGGTATGGAAAACACACAATTATCAAAATAAAAAATCATTGTTATTAAATGTTTTTTATTTCACTCTATTACCATTAAAAAAATATTGCATGTTTACATTCAAATTGATACATTTACTAAAGAAAGAAAATTTTATAAGGACTACACATAACAGATTCAATCCTGTCAAAAAAATCTATTTAGACCACTAGCCTTTTTTTAATTTTTGAAATATTGGAGGGTGTGTTTATATTGTTCCTTCATCACCTATGGTTTCTTAAACCATATTTTTTTAATACATCGTGATTAATTTATTCCTTCACAAATAAAACACACAAAAAAATGACAATACCTATAAACATGGTGATATTTTTAAGTAATGAGAATAAATATTAAATTAATTATATCAAAATTTTCAAAAAAAAATCAGGTCAAAGGAATTATTTGTTTTTCGGAGTAACTCAATAATCCAGTTAATTGAGTTCCCAATAAATATTTATCTTAAAATCACATCAAAAAAAATTACCCACGTTAATTATAAACATTTAGTTAGAAAAATACAATTATATATGTTTTCTCTTTCATAAATTTCTCAATGTTGGATTAGGGATCATTAAAAATATTATTTGAAAGTACTCAAAAAATGGAAAATAAATTACATAATCAAATCCTTTATATAATGAAATACCAAAACTAACTATCATTGTATATTTTTTGTTTAAACATTTAAAAAAATGTAGTTTTATCATTTAATGATATACATACAACAAAAAACACACAATAGAATATAAAAAAGGGGTTTCGTATAAAACCACGACTTAATCCATTCTATAATGAAATCACCTTGTAAAAAGAAGTTTTTTAGAACATTAATATCATAAAAATCATAGATTGAGATATTATAAACAATAGTAGACAATCTGTCCCTACTCAAATCCTCTTCGATTATTATTTTTAGGAATAAAAGCATATCAGGACATGTCTGACCTCTTCCACAATTCCAGCTAGTATAAAAATAAATAAAATTTGGACGGTGCATCTAGAGCACTATAGCTAATGAAAAAAATATAGTGGTTACAAATAAATCATAGTATTAAACACACTACTCAAATATAAATCATAGAAAAGAGACAGAATATAAGTAGAGGTTATAGAAGATAGTGCAGATTGGTCTGAATAGAATAAAAAACTCGAGGGTCCACATATAAAACATTGGATAGGATTTTTGACAATTTTAACTAAATGTTATTTAAAATAGAGAGTCATAATATTCTCTTGTTTGACTATAGATTATCTAAAAAAACTTTTATTCCAATCTCTAGATTCGCTGTATGAAAAGGTTCATGAACTTTTAAAAATTCCACACATTCACACTCGCATGTATGTTTGTAAATATATTCATGCCTTCACCATGAATATGAACACAAAGGAGATCTTCAGAATATATAGCTATCTAGGTCTGGTTATCCATTTATAAATAAAAATAAATATAACCTAGTTCCTTGTACAAAACATACTTCTGAAATTTGACATCAATACATCTGTAAAGTAGTTTTTGAAATGATGATTAATAAATCATGTAAGGTTTTCGTCAATAACTCTAACAAGATACTTGTATGAATCATTAAATTAGAATGAAGGAAAAAATAAATGGTATCATATCTGTGGTGGATCAACATTGATTGTAGAATATAATAATGGTAGCAAGGTCTGGTGGTAGCACAAGACTATAGTAGCACAAGTCTTATGGTTTCACAAGTCTATTGATAGAACATGACAGGAAATAGCACATTTCTAATAGTATAAAATGTCTGTATATATCATATGTATGGTGGTAGCATAGCTCTGGGACAATCACATCTAGTTATATTAGGTTTATGGAAATATAAAAACTCTAATTGTAGCATTTCACCAGCAGCGGCACATCTAAAATAATGGTGGATCGTTTCAATTAATGGTAGATAGGT
Organism: Viscum album; assembly: GCA_963277665.1. Lineage (NCBI taxonomy): Eukaryota > Viridiplantae > Streptophyta > Magnoliopsida > Santalales > Viscaceae > Viscum > Viscum album. The sequence goes on from OY728161.1 coordinate 757,299,098, forward strand.
ATATAAGAATATTTTCTACACTAAGTGATAAAAAATCATAAAACATTAATCTCATTAAAAACATAATAATCATGAATTTTGGGAACAAAAATAAAGAGGCCCATCAATCTCCCACTTATGATGATAAAAAATAATGTCATTTAAAAAAATATAATAACAAATATATGACTAAATATATGAATTTGAAAAATATTAGTCTATATAAAATTTCAAATAAAAAAATAACTAAACAAATTCAATGTCAAAAACAAATATACTAAATTTTAATGGAAGTCCATCAAATTAATTTTCCTGATTTTCAGATTATCAAAAAGATATTTCAAAAATGTAAAAATATAAAAAAGTAAATTAAGAGTAATAATATAGATTCTTCATTATGTCACATAATTCATTTGAATATATATCAAATGTAAATTAAGGTAAAATAATATAATCCATATTAAATAATAATCCTCTTTAGATTCAATCTTATCTCATTAATATGTATAATCAAATTGGTATTTATCTTTTCTAGAGACACAAGAAACATATATAGAGGCTGAGTGTGTAGATTTAATCTGATGTAGTTAACATATCAGCATTGTTCAATGATATTAAACATCGTCAATTGGAGACATACTAAAAGGATGAAACTGATGCAGTAGGCATGCAGAAGATGGTACAGTGGTGAAGGCTAACATAGGAATGGCCTCATGTGGCATAAATTCTATGTTAGATAAATTAATAAATGTATTCATCTGATGAAAAGTGTCCATTATGAGGATTCCATATCCCTCTATTACTATAAATCAATATTTCTTCTCTTCCATTAATATCTTGAGTATAGGATCGAAGACTGTAAGATGGTATACGTTTCCATCAAGGCCATAGTTGTAAGTGGCATCTCTATGTTCTCATCGTCAAATTTAAAATTATAATTGAACTCAATATTTTTATATACTATGGATAGGTAGTACTGAAAATCATTAGTGATATTATCCATATAACTTATAATATCATTCAAAAACTCCTTAACATTTCTATATATATGACCCCTATGCTGCCTAATATCTTGAAGATCCTCTTGATAAGTTGTTTTTATATCACCCATGATGCAATGAAAATCCTCTCTGACTATAGCTCTTATCATCTCACCTTCCACAGTGGATAAATGAGGTGGAATACTGGATGTAGATGAAACAATAGGTCATAGATTCTCCAACCTCTCAAAAAGGGATGTCTAACTAGAAGATAAAAATTCCCATATCTCCTCTATATTATATTAAATGTAATCTATCTCACTATAAAATCTTCTATTTTTAATCTAAACTTCTTGAATATTCACATTAATATTGGGATGAATATATAATATTACTATGTTAACGATATAAATCATATTAGATTCACAATGCTGAGTAAATATAGGAGTTTGAGATCACAGAACCTCATATAATTCAGAAATCAATATCACTCTAAAGGTTTCCAAATCTATCATAGACACATAATATGAAGGAAGAAAATATGGAATAATAGGAGAAGAAAATTTCTCTAGAATAAATGTAGTAACTCCCTCATTTTATAGATTAACTAATGAGACATAAAAGGTGAAGGTTTTTAGATTTCCTTCTTCATCCACTATTTCAATATGAGATCCATTTGGATCTATTCTGAGATTTGCGATAGAAAGTTCCCCATAAAATGGTGGACTACTATGAACAAAATCAATATCACCATCCTCATATGATTCACAGTATGAAATTATATGTATCTTTGCACAAGGATATGTCTCCCATGTGGACATAGCTTCATCCTCTACTATGGTAGATGGCTCATGACTATGAACATACTTATGGTTGGTAGAACCTGGGGATTTCTCCTCATTAACAGATTCCCACATCACACCTTTAAAAATAGGATATGGATTGGATTTAACTATCCCAACACCATCACCATCATCTAAATCATCGTTTCATTATTTGTCAAGAGGTACACATCCATTTAAATCCTTGAAACCATCTTCAGAACTATTTAAATGTTTTGAAAATTCCATTTAGGTTTTAGAAGAAATCTAAATCTATATTTCTCATGAAAATTCAATCTCCTTTTATTCTCTTTTACTCAATATTATCTCTCTAGTATGCAGTAAAATTGGTGTACATGAAGGGATTTTAGCCATATCTAGATAACTTCCTTCTTAAATAGAAAAATTCTCTTCCACATCAAATTTTCAAGAAATTATTCTTTCTCATCATAACAAACCGCTATTTCATTTTTATCTAGACCATGATCATGTATATCCATAGGCCATGAAGTGTGTTCTATGGGAAGAATTTTCTTATAAGTATTTTCATTATCCTCCGCCCATTTCATTATATTCAGATTCCAGTTGAACTTTATTCTTTTATAGGTAATTTTACACAAACAAAAACCAATAAATTTTACCATGTTAACTCATCCTCGTCAACCAAGGCAATGGATTCTTACATATATTAGAGAATATTAGGCTAAATATGACAGTTCTTTATGGAAGACAACATATTAATATCCTTCATATGCACTATGAGATATCTATATTGACCATTTTTTTCATTTCTTTTCTTATGGAATAAAATAAATACCTCATGGTTTATTATTGTTCTAAAATCCCCTTTCATGGGAAAAGTAATATAATAGATAAACATGAATATTAGTATTTACTCACCATTTATTTATGTAATAGAATTCCATCATTCTGAACCATTCCCAATTAATTACAGTAGTTCATTCTCATATACAAATATCACATTATCAATTGTTATTGATCCACGATAGTCATCGGAAACACCTCAGTGAGTTATATTGATACACAAATCCCATTATCTTGATGAAAATAGAACCAATTTTCCATCTATCATAATTTAACTCATATATTTGTTCTCACAAAATTTGTAATCTTTATGTTAGTAAAATTAGTGAACCAACCTCAGATTAAATTGTTGATCATTATCTGAGAACTAATCTCTCCATCTACGGTCTTGAAACACCATGAGAAATAGTAACATGATTTTCATCAGTCATTCCACATCTTCTTATTTCTCTACAATAATCATATAGTTCACAAGTTGAATATTGGTTACTATAATAAGGCCTAATTATATAATATATTTGTTCAAAGGATGTGATCCTATATGATATTTCACTAAACAGTTAATATCTCTTACCATTTCAATAAATCTAATGGTTATGTAATAGTGAGAATAAGGTTGATTTTTGGAGAGAAGGGATGAAAAAATGGATCAAAAGGGTAGGTGAGAGTGAGAGAGAGATAAAGTGTGTTCTTAATTGTATTTAGGTGAAATTTAATCATTTATGGATATTATATATTAAAATGTAACAAACTAAAAATAGATAAATCAAATAAAAATTCTCACATATAAAATTGAACTAGTAGAAAAATAAAATAGGGACATGACCAGTAGATTCCCAATGGTGGATCTCTCTAAATATGAATCACCAATGGTGGATCACCCAATGGTGGATCACCCAACATTAGATCACCCAACAATGGATCACCAAATTTGGATCAACCAATGGTAGATCATCCAATGGTGGATCACACAACAGTGGATCTCTAGTGGTGGATCTTCCAAGATAAAGGATTAATCAAAATTTATCATTCCATGGTCATGTTTGATATAGTTTAATATCATATAATTCAAGGGCTTTTTAAAAATATCTACATACTGATGTCATGTTCCTATTAACTCAATTGTTATATCTTCTATTTTGATATTATTTCTAAAAAGGATATGACTTACATAATTATGCTTTATACTTGAATGAGATACAAGATTCATGGAAATATTTATCTCACTAGTGTAGTCATAATTTATAGGTACATGTATAAGATTATATCCATAATATAGAAATGCGTATTTTATCCAAAAAAATAGTACACAACAATATCCTGTTGGTAATATATTCAACTTTTGCAGTAGATAATGAAACAAAAATTCTCTTTTTACTACACCATGGTAATATTGATTTTCACAAATTGTGAAATGTTCCAGATGCTTTTTTTCAATCTAAATTATTGCTACCAAATTATACATCTGGATAACTTTCTATATAAATGATTTTTCCCAAGGATAAGAAAGACCTATGCTAAATGTAATCATGTGGTATTTGAAAATTATTTTAATAGTATGTAAATGATATAATTTTGAATTTTTTTTATTATGAGCATGCATACACAAACTAAACATAATTTTAGGTCATCAATAAGTTAAATATAGAAGTCTTCTAATCATACATCCACAACTGGTTTGATCTACTGAAATTTTAGATTCAACAATAACTTGCATACATGTTGCACTCAAGGTATTATCACTTCTTATACTGTTATCAAAACCAAAAAAATAAAATTGATTTTGTGTACATACATTGATTTGAAATAATTCCATCATTATTTTCATAATTATGAAAACCAAGGAAGACATTATGTTCATCCATTAAACGAAGATAAAAATAAATTTGTTTCATTTTTGAAAAATTACTACCCAATGATTTTCTATAAGATCCAGAAACAAAATCATAAACATAAATTTAAACTACAGAAACATCCATTGAATGTTTTTTTATAAAATGAGTACGATTAATTATTCATTTTGAAAAACCATTATAAATCACAACAAAGTTGAGAATATCATACCAAGATATCGGATATAGTTTTACCCCATGTAAATAATTACCTAATTTTAAAATATGTTTTAGAAAATGAGGATGTTGAATCATAGGTTTTTTCAACCAAAACATCCTCAACTATGTACCCATTTATGAATTCACTCTTCGTACACATTTTATATAGTTTGAAATCTAATTTTTGTACATAGACAATAAATATTCTAATGGTTACATGTATAGACACTAGTAAAAAAGGATTCCTCATATTCAATTCCCTCTACCTAAAATTATCTTTAAGAAAAAAAATTCTTTATTCTTGACCATGGTTACTAACTTATCAACTTTGTTTCTAAAAACACAGTTTGTGCTAATAGTCAGTGTAATGAACCAAACTTTTATAAATGTAATATCATTATAATTTAATTAGATGTATAATTATGAATTGTGGTTATAGTAAAACATTATCTTATTTGGTTTTATTATATAATATCATAATTAAAAGGCCATTAAACATCATAACCATTGAAAATATAGTTGTTTAATAGTGATCATATTACTAGTATAAATACATTATTTTGAAAATTCCAATTAACACAGCCAAAGGATGTGATGGCCTCAACCTATAGCATCAAACCGAATGAATTCCATTTAATTGAGCTTCTATGTGAGATAGTACCACTAGTAATTTCCCGTGACCAATCTCAAAATTATATCCAACAACTAAAGCATGAGCAAAACCATATACTAGATAAGTACAATCTCATCAAAATCCCATCCCAATCCATGTATGGCAAGACACCCAAGGAAAATATCAATGTCGTGCACCATACCCTTTAGGGAATTTAATGGTGTAATAAATTGTTATTTATAGAGTCCCAAATGATATGAATATGTATATTTTTTATAATTATTAATATTTTTTATTTTTATTTTTGTTAAATTATTAATTATGAAATGATAAAATAAAAATTGTATTATTTTGTAATGTTAAATTTAAATTATCAAAAATATTTTGATGAATTAATTATTTTTAAATAAATAACACATTTTTAAAATATTATTATTAAATATTTATAAAAAAATGTTAATGATAATATAATTTCAATTATTTCAGTTGAAAATTTAATAAGGTTTGGAAAATGTTATTATCAAAAAATGCATCATTTACCAATAACTGTTGATTCAATTTTAAAAGTGAAATTCAAATATTTATAAAATTATTTTGATAAAATATGTGTTATTTTTATTATGAGAATATAAATATTATACAATAATTTCTTTTTTATAATTTTCTTGGACTGTCAAATTTTCAGGTAATAATTTAATTCGGTATTAGAATAAGATGTGTATGATGACATAATAATGACCAAGAATGGATGAAATAAATTCTATAAAATGTATCCACTACCATATCTATGTTTATAGTTGAAATTAATTTTATTTTTAGGTTATTTTAAAAAATTCATAAAGTCTTTATGAATCCTCGAAAAGCTAAATTATATTTATGATTTTAAATCAATTATTTATTATCATGACTCACATCCAAACCAGCATGAGTAATATTTTAAAATTTTAGGACCATAGTAATATAAAATATAGAAAACACCACCCATTTAGTAGATACCATGGTAAAACCCCCTTGGTAAGGATTTAAATTTTGATATCTTCAATATATCTAGTCCCAAACTAAGGATTTGGAAAAAATAAAGAACTCTCTTATTTTTTCCTATATAAACCCACCAAATATCCTCTTCGATTTACCAAATAAACATGTAGAACATCCTTAATAATCATATCCCAATCTATATTCCTCATAAGGTTTCCCCAATATCTCATTAATCTCCTTCTAAGCTTTTGAAATTACCCCCTCAAGGTAAGGTATGTTCTCATTCTCCTCATTATTCGAGTATCTTCATCATCTAATGTTTTTTATTTCCAATTCATAATGTTGGGATTTGTTTTCCTATGTCCATATTACTTTATATTTGATTTATAATTGATGGGAAACTTATTTCTTTCTCATTAAACCATTTTACGATTCTTTTTGTACCATTGTTATGTAGTCAACATTTCACTGTGATTTTTACATTCCAAAACATTGAATAGTGAACCCCTTCGCTATTTCCACTCATGGTTATTCACCTAGACAACCCTATACTCATTTTATTGTGTAATTACCAGAATTTATTCCATAATAATTTATCATATAATTAAATATGGTGAAATATTATCCTATTTTTAATATTCTATGTGCCACACATATGCCTGTACAAGATATAAAAGCAATGATTTCTCCCAAAATTATATACTGCTTTAATGAATTTGGAAATGTTTCAGTCTCACGAGGTGTCATGAGATGTTTCAGGGAGTGAACCTAATCTATCACGGGACTTTTTCCTCCATGTACTAATTTATTTGTGGTTTTTCTTTACCTATGTTTATGATGTGATGTTTAAAGTTGTTGGCACTTTCCCATGTTGCATTTATGTTATCATGTTATATTATGCCAGTCTTTTCATGTTCATGAATATCACCCATTTTTATATCTGATGTAATTCTTATTTTCTAATAGGTAATTCATTCTTAATGTAATAAAAAGTTTAACCCAATATTCAGATTTATATATCAGACATTTCTTTTGTATGTCCCCAGGTTATCCCATGCTATTTTATGTATCATTGAATATTATGGGCATGATAAGTAAATTTTCAATCTTTGAGATTTCCCCACTTTCATATGTTTTTATGTAATATACATAATTACCAATGACACTAGACATATTAGTCTTTTATTTTTTATTGTGTTTAACATTATATATTAAATCCTGAATTAATGTGTAATAATTATTGGGATTTTCATAACTGTTATCAAAGTATTGTTTAGTTATATTTTGGATTATGATTAGAAAAATATATAGATAGACTTAGGAATATTACTAAACAAAATTAAACAACCTTATCATTTATTTATGTATAGAGTAAGTAGTTTCCAAGAAAATACATCTCATTCTAGATGCATCATTTTGATTTTTCTCTAGCATAAATGTATACAGGGTTAAAACCTTAAAACACTGAATTGATCTAGACTCAATCAAGAACTAGTGGATGAAAATGGGCCTTGTTTCACACTTGGTATTATATTCCTAAGGGATACATCATGTAAATTCAAAATATCATTACAAACCACTATTAAGAGAACTAAATTCCCAATAAATTTTTATGTTTTCAAATAGATCACGGATATCATATAATGATGCACATAAATTCATATTTTATGTAATACCTATCATTTATAAATTATCTCTTTGATGATATTGTATTCATGTTTATGTGTTTAACAGAATAAACATACTCATCACTATGTCTATGTTGTATAAATTAATAATTAAAACTAAAATGATAATATAAAATGTAGGTTTATTATATATAGTTATAAAAATTCATTATTATAATGAAATTTAGAAGAAATTTTCAAAAACCACAACAAATCATATAAGTAGACCTAATGTTGAAAATGAAAAATGGAAAAATTAATGCATCCAATGTATATAACTCCTCCCTATAAAAGTTTTTTTATTAAACCTCCCTGTGAAATTGATAATAATTTCTTTAGTGTAATTTGATGAAATTATATGTATTTTTTATCTTGTACTATATACAAATAACATGAATTTATATGAGAATAAAATCGCTCTCTGTATTGTGAATCTTCCACTGATTCTATAAAAGTGCAAGGAGGTGGATAAATCTTCTGTATCACCAAAATCTCATGCATTTGTATTATTTCAATTTGATGAATTGAATCATGATTAAATTATTTATTCTATCTAAAATATAATCCTTGAGGACAAGACCATTGTAATGAAATATGCTACTGGTTTATTGAAGAATTGTCTTATATTCATCCTAGACGAGAGGATGAATTTTCAATTGAACATATAAGTAAGTAATTTCCATTATCTATCAATCCATATAGGATGTTTGTTGTGGAACCTGGGTCAATAAATTAAAAACTACAATAGAATCTAGATATAGGGTTAATATTCTCATTTTTTTTCCTTGGGGTGCGGCAGTCCACCTTGTCAAGAAGAAGAATGGGTAAAATGAACCTATTCATTGGTTATTATGAGCATAACAAGATCCTGATAATAAACATATATCCTATTGAAAAGAATGATAAATTTTTCAATCAACTATGTGGATCTTAATATATATCCACAGTGGAACATTTATCTAGGTATTGTTATGTAAGGGTCAATATGTAGGGTATCCTCAATACTGCTTCTTGTACAAGGTATGGGTACTATGAGTTCACAGAAATTTTATTCGGACTCACTATCACTTAAAAAATCATCTTGAACATAATGAATAGATTATTTAGATATTACCATGAAAAATTTTTGGTAGTAAATATAAATTATATTATAATATGCTCCAAATTATAAAAGGAAAATGCGGGGCATACAATCATTGTTCTAATATCATTTTGAAAGTAAAAACTTTCTACAAAATACATAAAATGTGAGTTCTAGTTAATGTATGTCACATTATTGGGGCATGTTATCACATGTAATGGAATATATATAGTCCCATTAAAGACAAAAGAAATTAAATGATTTACAAGGATAACATATCTAATGAAATTTCATAGTTTCCTTTGGATAAATGGGTATTATAAACGATTTGAAAAAAAATCTCTTAATTGTCAAACCCACTCACCAATATAACATAGAAGGCAGTCATGTTTTTTTTATAAAAATGAATTTTCAGAGAGAATCAAGGAGTTCAAAATGTGTATTATCACAACACCTATACTTATTCTACCAAACATTGGGGAACTATTCATGGTATGCAATGTTAATTTGAATAAAGGTTTGTGTTGTGTGTTAATGCAGGATGATAAAGTGGTAGCTTATACCTCAATGAAATTGAATGTTCTGGAATAAAACTACACAACGCATGATATGTAGTTAGATTTAGTGATCATTGTGTTGAAAATCTAGTGGAATTATCTCTTTGGGGATAAGGGTGAAATGTATATGTATATCGAGTGGCTCTAGTTTATATACCTAAAAAGGATCTGAATATGCGCCAGTAAAGCTGATTAGAGGTGATAAAGGACTATGACTGCTCAAACCACTACCATCATGGGAAATAAAATAAAATGGTAGATATTACAAGAATAATGGATCCTATAATTTTATCATTTATTATAACTATTATGTATCTCATCATCTATGAAATAAAAAGGATGATCATTAGAACCATAACAGAATGAATATCAACACCCCCTTCACAAATGATTTCCCAACCTTAACTTATAAAGAATATAAATGATTCATAGAGTGGAAATATAGATATTTAGAAGATAGTGGATGATATAATAAAATATAAATTTTTATAGTTAAATAATTATGGAGATGGAGTTTTATGATTTCAGTGATTACTAAGTGTACCGTCAAATCCCATGTTAATGAATAATTTTCCTGATGATTCACATCGCTCAACCTTCTCCATACATATATAGACATAAATGATGTATCATGATCTATGAGAGTACTATTAGTGGGATAATATGAAGAATAATATCATGATATATAATTCAACATTCCTTGTATGTCAACAGGTAAAGGTAGGAATTAAAAAGTCCAAGGGGTTGATGCAAAATTACCCATACCAACATGGAAATGGGAAAACATAACCATAGACTTTTTCACTAGTCTTCTAAAAGAAACAAGATTCAATGTTTCCATAACGGTTTTGGTGTATCATTTTATAAATAATATTAACTACATTTCAATTTTAGAGGACTTCTCACTCAATAAACGTACACGGATAAACAATAGAGAAGTGGTGAGGCTACATGGAACACTACTATCTATTATATCTAAATCAATATATAGAATTTACCTCTATGTTTTCTAAGAGTCTCAAACAAGATATAAGTAATGAGTTAAACATCGACATGACTTATCACCCTATTTCTAGTCTAAGATAACTACCTAAACACTCCAGGTCATTTTGAAAGTATGCTTGATTAAATTAAATGGATGATGGGATTGAAATACACCTTTGGTTGAGTTCACATATAATAATAGTTTCCACTGAAGCATCCAAATGGCTCTATATGAATCCTATTATTGGAAGATATGAAGAACACCTACGTGCTGGGATAATGTTGGTGAACTAAAACTACAGAACATGAATTGATTGAGAAAAGAGTTGAAACATTAAATACCATTCTACCACAAATCCAGGATTCTTAAATTTGATAGAACAACATTTATGACAATATTTGACAATATCTATAGTTTGATGTTAGATATATGTTATTCCTCTGCATATCTCTTGGTAATAATGTCATGTCATTTTGGATGAAGGGAAATATTAGTCCAAAATACATCAGTCATTATGAGAGCCTTGATCACATTAGAGTGGTGTCCTATCGAATATCACTCTCACCCACCCTATATCATAAACATGATGTATTCTATGTATCCATCTTGAGGAAGTACATACCAGACCCCTTACATGTGCTGAATCTCGAGGTGGTACCATTGGAGAATGATATTTCATATGATGAGTACCTAGTGAATATCTGAGATCATAGAGTCAATGTAATATAAAATAAGACAACGCACCTAGTCAAAGTGAGATGATGAAACCAAAATATTTCAGAATAATCATAGGAACTAGAGGGGGTGATGAAATGGAATTACCCTAATCTTTCATAGTGTGTGAAATGAATATTTTTAAGGTGATGTTTCTGAAGTGGGAAGATGGTATCTTCTCAAACTATTATATATAAAATTCCATTAGTGATTTAATTATATACTTATTATTTGTTATGTTCAAATAAAACAAATAAACTTATGTTTTTTTACATCCAATTAGATTTAAATGATTATTAAGCAACATAACTATAAAGACCTGGGCATACACATTAAATACTCTTGAATTTTAGTTATGAACTCACATCATTTCATGTTGAGGATATATTAATGTTTTTAGATTTAGGGAATTTGGATATAAAACATACAAATAATTCCACATTTATACTGAGAAAATGCCACAAAAACAGTACCCATTTCTTCCAAATTATAAAACATTTCAAATAATTTATTTTTTCTTTCACAAATCTTTAAAACATTTATCATGGAATCCTTATTTCCCTAAATATCCTCATAACCTGTGAATATTATTTTAAAAACCAGGGGATGAGAAAACAAATCTTTGAAAGGGATTTAAAAAGAATGAAATAAAACATTAAAACATGATAAAATGTCAACGTATGAAATCATTTTCAAATAGACATACTTTTCACTCATATATACTTTGTGAAATAAAAGATTTTTGAGCGATTTCCAAAAAACATAAAAATCATAAATAGAACCACAACAGTATATTGGGGTATTAATTACATAATCATATAACATAGTTTCATACCATATAATTTTTATCCATCACAGCAACCACACAATGTAACCCTCATGGCTACCTTATTGTGTAACCATCACAGTTACACTTGGAGTAACCATATAGCTGACCTCCAATATACACATAAAAATGAATTGGATAGATATCTAGGTTACAACTTTCATGATAAACAATTACCAAGAACAGTAACATAATTATCAAATAATAATATTTTCATAAAATACTCACTTTGAATTTTGTAAAACTAGAAGTTTAAAACAAGATTTTAAAAGAAAATCCCATTACAAATATCATATAATTGAAACGAGATTTAATATAGTAGATGGAATATGTATATACACTACAAATAATGATAATTCAATATAATATAATCAAATTTCATCACAAAAAAAATTTAATACCACCTAATTAATGAAGTAGAAGGTTAACCCAATGAATGAAAATCGGGTTAGAAATTCCCTTACATTTGGTTAGTCTTATATCAAAACATTTTTAAACCTTCTATATAATGGATTAAAGAGTGATATTAATTTTTAAAGAAACATATTCATGTTACTAACACCTTATATGATCATTTCAGAACATCATTACACCAATTAATTATTAGTATTTTGTTCTTTCCCTTATTTCAGGTGCGTTCTTTACAGGATTTCCATTGCCGGTTTTTATTTGATTTTCATGTAATATGGAAATGAAATTACATAAGTGGAATGAAATTTTATTCATATGTTAATAGATTATTATATGATTCCATAAATAATTTTGGTTATATGTTATGAGAATGAATCATTAGATAAATATTTTGTGAAATAAGTTTAGATCATTTTGGCGGTTCTCCGATAATAACAATCTTGTTTCATGATAAAAAAAATTTCATATAAATTAATTAAATTGAATAATAGATTTAATATAATAAAAATTAAAATATTATTTGGCATTAAAATGGTTTTCGAAATAGCATTTAATGATATAACAAAAATTGAAAACACATCATCCATGATTTTGGTAAATTGGCACATCTTGGGGAGTGTTTATATTTTTAGAATAAGAGGGGTGAAAAGAGAAGAAGTAAATTTATTAATTTTTTCATAAACATGATAACATCTATAATAAGTAATATTATAGAGATTTCATGCCTCTTAGATAAGGTGAGGATAATATATTATAATAAATAAAAATAATGGAAATGAAATCACACGATAATAATAGAAGATTTTTACCTCTTGATCTATTCTCCTTGGGATTCACCTTAAGGCCCCTAGTTTAGGCCTTTTGGTGAGACAAATAGGTCTTGGATATAGGGGAGGGGATTGGGAAGAGTATTTTGTTAAATATATATAAGTAAAAATGTTTTTGTTCTGTGATAATAAGAGAGGGGTGATGGTGGTTTTTATAGTGGAGGTGAGAAAGGGTTTTACATTATTTTAATCATTAGATTAATATTTTTGGATAAAGACTATGAATAGTATTGATTAATGTGACCCAAAATATTAATAAGTGCATGTGAGTTAGATCAACGGGTTCTTGCCTCAGCATTACATCATCCATGACTCAATAAATCTTATATTTGGATTATTTTCTAAATTTTTGTATTTCACTATTCCTAAATAATTCAATTGTTTCCAAAAAATCTAAAAAACACCCTTACCATTTTTCAAACTGTAGATTTAAAAAATGAACTCCATTTTTTGAAAATAATTTTCTGAATATGATGAATTTAATTTTTGAATAAAATCATATTTTATTCAAAAAATAGATACTTTAAAACTATAACACATTTTATATCACTTTAAAAAATTTATCAAGATATTATTATTTTATAACATTAAAAAAATAGAATTGTAATATTATTTACTATTAATAATTTCATACTACTATTCATATTTCTATTCATAGGGGTACGTTACTATAGACCAAAAATCATGTTGGTCCTATCAGAATCCAATTTACTTACTCGTTAACACTATAGATGTCCATTTATTGAAATTCAAATCATAGAAGTTGAAAAAATATATTTAAAAAAAGTTTCATTATGTAGTGAAACAATGATTCACGAATTTCAATAACATGTGGTGTTAATCTCTCACCACCTTCGAGAAATTTCATTCTTTCAATATTATTTACATTTTAAACAAGTTAGGGTACCTTTCTCTCATATAATTTTAAGATATAAAAGTTTCTCCTTCAACCATGTGGTTTCTCCACAAAACCTTTTCCTGGTGGATTACATTATTTTTCAATACTTTTTGTCTTCGATCAAGAATATGAATAGGTTTATCTTCTTAAGAAAGGTTCTATTCCAAATTAACTACTTCTGAACTCAAAACATTGGATGAATCTAGCATATACTTTCTCAACATCAAATAATGAATCACATTGTGTAACAGAGATAAACTCCAATTCAAAACTACTCGGTTAAAATCTGGTCATACGTACTCTAGGATTTCATAAGGTCCCATGAACCATGGACTTATCTTTACTTTCTTACCAAAACGAATTAAACTTTTATTTGGTGAGATACTAAGAAAAACATGATCAGATACCTAAAAATTATATAAGTTCCACTTATTGTATGCATAACTTCTCTTCCTACTCAGAGTTTTCCTCATGTTTTGTTGGATCATCATCTCTTTCTCTACCACTTCCTCTACTAATTTTATTCCCATCAACATCATTTCCCCAAATTCATCCCAAAAATCTGGAGTTTGACTAAACTTCCCAAACAATGCCTCAAAAGGTTCCATCTATATTCTAGATTGAAAACTATTATTACAAGAAAACACAACTAAATGATGATTTTAACCCTAACTTCTCTGATTTTACATTTAACAAACTCAAAGAATATCTTACATTGTTTGAATCATCTGTTCTGACTACCCAACTGATTAAGGATGAAAAGCTACACTGAAATTTAATTCTATTCCCAATGACTACTAAAGGCCCTTAAAAATATTATAAGTGAACCTATGATCCCTATCTGATACAACAGAATGATTAACTCTATTTAACCTAAAAATATCATTAAGGTATAGTCTAGATTAATTATCCAATGACATTGTATCCCTAATAGGAAGGAAATGTGAAGATTTAGTGAGTTGGTCAACAATCACCCAAATCGCATTGTTTCCTCTATAATTCATTGGTTTTCAAACCATGATTTCCATGAATACATTTTCCCATTACCACTCTGGAATGAGAAAGGTCAAAATCATCCCCTTTGGTAAATGCCTCTCTACTTTAACCTATTGACATATTAAACATTTCACTATAAAATCTATAATATCTCTTTTCAATGTATCCCACTGTTAATACATTCAGAGGTCTCTATAAATCATAGAAAATGTAGGATTATCTAAAAATAGAGAACATTGTGCTTCACCCAATAAATCATTCTAAAAATGTGAATAAAAAAAACACAATCTTTGTCTGTATCATAAAACACAATCTTTATCAAAGTTAAATTCGGGAAACATACCCATTTTAACCACTTCTACATTTTTCTGTAGCTCTTGGTCTTCCTTATGTGCTTTTATAATTATGTCTAATAACAATGAATGCACTAAAACCTGAAACAAAACATTGTTATTTAATAACCATCAGATTTGAAGACAAATTAATCAAAACATTAATCAGGGGATCAAGTTCCAAATGTAACATGGTTAATGATGCATGATGTTTTTGACTCAAGGAATCCGCCACATTTTTTCCCTTATATGACGGAAATTGATAATGTAATCATAATCATTAATCTATTATATCTATCTTCTCAGCCTCATGTATAATTTTTTCTGAGTGAATATATACATCAGAATTTTATGGTCAGTATATATTTAACACTTGGCTCCTTATAAATGTTTCCACTAAATTTTTGAATAGAAAACAACTTCTGTTAATTCCAAATCATTTGTGAGATAATTTAACTCATGAGGTTTTAGTAGTCTGGAAGAATAAGAAATTATTTGATAATTCTGCATTAGAAGACAACCAAGTCTCTTCAATGTAGCATCACTGTAGGGGACAAAATCACTATTTCTAGAAAGAAGATCCAAAACTAGAGCATTCAAAAATATTTTCATGTGTTCCTGAAATAAATAATCACATTCATATATACATATAAATTTATCACCTTTTCGTGTCATCATAGTTAGTGGGCTAGATAACTGTGAAATGTTTTTAACAAACCATTGGTAATAACCTATATATCCACGAATACTTCAAAATTATGTGACATTGGCAGGTATTGGTCATTCATAAACCACTTTTGTTTTGGTAGGATCAACTATTATTTCTTCCTTATTTACAATATTTCCAAGGAATGAAATCATTTGCAACAAAATATTACACTTCATAGAATTTTACATACAGTTTCCATTCCATTAATGATTGGAAAAAACCCTCAGATTTTTTTAATCCTCCTCTTTACTTCTATAAAATACCATGATTTCCAAGAAGTCCTGAAATATTCTTTTCATAAGGTCAATGAATACATTAGGTGAATTAGTTAACCCAAAAAATATAAAAACAAATTCATATGGCCCATATCTAATATGAAACACATTCTTTGGGATGTTTGCTTCCATTATATTCAACTAATGGTACCTTGAACATAGGCCAACCTTGGAAAAATATTATGCTCCATAGATTTGATCAAATAGTTCATCGATATTAGGCAATGGAATATTATTTTAACAGTTATATTATTAAATAATATATAATCATTTCAATGTCTTGTGGAATGATCCTTATTTTTAACTAACAAAACCTGAGCACCCAATGGTGATTTGCTAGTAAAAATGAAATCTTTATCAAGAAACTCCAGAAAATGATTTTTCAATTTAATAAGTTATATTTGATCCATTCAGTAAGTTGGTTTTAAAATTTACATTGCATCAGGAACTATGTCATTTGTGAATTCAACTTTTTGATTTGGAATAACACTAGGTAACTCATCATAAAAACATCAAGATGTTCATTTACCACTAGCGCATCATTAATCTAAATAGTTCCAAAAGTCTTGACAATATGCGAAATATAAATTTCATTTCAATAATTATATTTTACCTTTTCTTCCTAATATGTAATCAATTTTATGGTTTCATTAATCTATACAAAATGAAACTCATGTTGAAAAAAACTACTTTTTCCCTATAATTGAGGTTAGCATGATAAACAAAAACTAATCCATACCTAGTATGATATGAAACTCTACTATGGGGAAAACAAAAAGGTTTTTAGGTAATTTCATTCCATAGACCACAATATAAATATTATTATATTTCCCCTTTTCTATAATATTTCCCCTAGTGTTTTAATAATATGTTCCGAACTCATTTGTTGATGTGATATTTCCAATTTACCAGAATATTTCATAGAAATTATGGAATGTGTAGACCCCATATCAAACAAAACATTAGAAAAAACTGATTAAAAAAACAAGGTACCAATTGAAACTTCATTGGATGGTCTGACGTAAGCTAATATATTCACACAGGATCTTACAACACCTTTCTTTTTATAGTATGGAATCATTGAAACATTAGGATCTTTCGTTGGGGAGGGATTTTCATAATGACCCATCTCACCAAATTTAAAAAACATTACAATTTTCTTATCCAGATTATTAATAGGATATTTTTCATTAAAATCATGGTCCATATGTCCAAACATACAACATTGAAAACAAATCCCATTTTTTGTAAGGCATCCCCCATGGTGATTTTTTCCACACTTTCAACAAACTGGAAATGGTAATTTCTTACACTCAGATTTCATTTATTGAGTCGTATCCATTGCATGTCATCTGGTCCACTTCTTCTATTTGTTGTCAAGGTAAATGTGGTAATCTAAAAACTCCATTTCTACCCTCTCAGCACATCAAAAAAATTTCCCATAACTTTTTAACTCACTAGAAGCTAATTTCCATCCATATCATGGATTCTATCTAGAGTATAATATGGTTTATTTTTCTATCATGATCCAGAATTATATTAGGATCATACCTCGACAATTTGGTGAATTTGCTTCAAACATGGCTTCTGAATATTCTTTGGTTTTCTTAAATTCAAGGAATTTCTTCTCTATACTATGTCGAACAACTGTAGGAATGTATTTTTTTTGGAAATGACTTTTAAATTAATCACACTCTAAGGCATTAATGTCATCTCTATCCCTAATATTCATGACCATTGACCACCTCTGATCTGATTCACCTTTAAAATGATAAATGGAAATACTTACCTTTTTATTATCTAAACATACCATGACATCGAATAACTTTTCAAGGTAATTCATTCATCCTTCATCTGCTACAGGGTCATAAGAACAACTGAAAGAAGTAGGGTCTTTCATTAAAAAATGTTCAAATATCTTCATGTTCCTTTGTGGTAGTTATGGATGTTCTCTTACATGGATTCCACAACTATTTATTTCTTGTTTTAGCTAACCCATTACTATCAAAAACTATTTGGTTCCAATCCCTACCATTCCAGGCTATATATTTAGAAGGATATCATTCTGTTGATTCCTATCCACTCAGCTTCCCTGATTCCTCTATGTTAAACCATTCTGAACAAACATATCATAGACAAAGAAATATTGTAATAATTAAATTCTATATCAATTCAAAATTACCATATAGAAAAAATCATTTAGTGTATTCATTTATCATGATCTTATCCCCTAAAGTTATCTAAACTATCTTTTGATACCAACTATAAGTACCTGACCTTATATGTTGCAAAATCTTGAATTTTAGTCAAGAACCCATGTTCTTTCCCACTGTGGGACGTTAAATGTTTATAGTTTTAGAAATTTTAGATATTATACATATATAACATTCCACATTTATATAAATAGGAAACAAAAAAAGTATTCATTTCATCTAAAATATAAAACATTTCAAATAAAACCTGTTTTCTTTAGAATATCTTCATTACATTTAACATGGCTTCCATATTTGTCTTAACAATCCATATAACCTATGAAAATCATTTTAAAACATGGTATTAGAACAAAAATATCAGTATGGGATATAAAAACATGGAATGAAAACATTAGTCCATGAATACTTGTAATTGTATGAAATATTTTTCATAAATACATATTTGTCAACCATATTTACTTACTTAGTGAAACATGAGATTTCTAAAAGATTTATACAAAACATAAAGAACATAAATATAACCATAAAGGTATTTTAGGGAATAAAATACATAATCTTGTAACCCTCTCAACTACCATATGTTTTTCATCCCTCGTGGATACCATACAATGTAACCCTCAAGGCTACCTTATAGTGTAACCATTGTAGTTACCCTTGGAGTAACCCTATAGCCTTCCTCGAACATAAAAATACCCAATGAATTGGAGGGAGATATAGGTCCACACATAATAAAAAAAATCCCATTAATCATAACACCATCATCAAGCTGAATACATGTATAAAAAAATTCAATATTAATTTTTTAAAACTAGATGTTCAGAAGAAAATTTTAAAAGAAAATCCCATTACAAAAAAATCATATAATTGAAGAGTGACATAATAGAGTGGATGGAATATGAATATAGACTGTAAATACCCAAAATTAAAATTTATTTAAATAAAATACATCACATGATCAATTTTAATACCTCATAATTAATAAAGTAGAAGGTTAAACTAAAGAATGTGAATCAGGATAGGAATTCACATCCCTCATGTTCTTCGTACATCAATACATTTATAAACCTCCTTTATAATGGTTAATAGAATGATATTAATATTTTAATGGAAAAAAATAACGTTTATAAAACCTTATATGATCATCTTGTTACATAATTTCACCTTTTAATTGTTAGTATTTTGTTCCCTCTATAGTTTCGGGTGCGTTGATTACATGATTTCCATGGCTGGTTTGTATTTGATATTATTATCATATGGAAATGAAATTAAAAAAGTGGAATGAAATGGTATTAATATGATTAAATTATATTAAATTATTCCATAAATCATTTTGGTTATATGGTATAAGGAATAATCATTAGATAAATCATTCGTTATATTTGTTTAGATCATTTTTGTGGTTCATTGATAATCACGAACATGGTTCAATGAATACATTTAGTATTATGCATATATGTTAATTATATAACATAATAGAAGCAATTTCATACACATTAAAATTTTATTAAACCCTTTAAATAGTGTTACAATTTGATTTGAAATTATTAATGGAAATTTAAAACACATATTTCACAATTTTGGTAATTCGGCACAATGCGGACGATGTTCTTATTTTTAGAATAAGAGGTGAGAATGACAAGAAGTAAATTAATTAATTTGTTCATAAATATGATAATATATTTAAAATATATGATTCTAGAGCATTCATTCCTCTAAGAAAATAGAATGAGAAGATATTACAAGAAAAAAAAGATTTGAAAAGAAATCACATGAAAATAAAAGAGGATTTTTACCTTTGGATCTCTTCTCCTTGAGATCCTCATTAAGGCCATTGATTTTGGAATTTTGGTGAGACCATAAGGTCTTGGAAGTGGGGTAGGGTCTTGGGATGATTATATGGTATATCTTAGACAAGGATCAAGGCTTGAGTGATGTGAGAGGAAGAGGAGTTTTAGGGTTGTATTTATAGTGGAGTAAAGGAGGGGTTTTGCATTATTTTAATCATTAGGAAATGATTTTTCTAAAGACTATGAATAGTTTTGATTCTTGTGATCGAAAATAGTAATATGTGCATATTAGTTAGAACTAGGGGTCCATACCTCTTAATTACTTCATCCATGACTCAATATATAAAGTATTTCGATTATTTTGTAATTTATTGTATTTCACTAATCACCAAAAATTCAAGTTCATCAGAAAAATCCCAAAAAAAATCCTAACTGTTTTTTATGGCTAAAACACAAATATGAACTACATTTTTTGAAAATATTTTTCTAAATATGATTAATTTAATTTTTGAATAAATTCATTTTTTATTTGAAAAATAACATTATTAAAACTTCAACTCATTTTATATTATCTTGAAAAATTAATCAAGATCTCATTACCTTATAACCATAAGAAAATAAAATTATAACATGATTTTATATTAAAAATGTTAATATTACTATTTATATTATTTTTCCAATGGGTATATTACTATTCACCATAAATCATGTTGGTTCTATGAGACTCATAATAACTTACAGGTCGGAACCGTAGAAGCCCATTTTTTGAAATTGAAATCATTGCTGTTGAAAGTATATATTTAAACAAAGTGTCATTATGTAGATACTCAGTGATTCATTCATTTCAATTTATTTTAAAAAAAAGTGGGGTTTTACAATAAATTTTGATAATACTATCGTTTAAATATTATCATATATTTAGTATAAATATAGGTTTGTGACAAATTCAATTAAAAAAGATAAAGAATGTGATGGAAAAAATTAGTAGGATCATACCTTATAAATCCTATTTAATAGATCTTCCATGTGATATAGAATCATGAGGATTTTTTCATGACCATTCCCAACATAAGATCCATCAATTAAATCATTAGGGAAACTATTTAAGGGAGAAGATCAAGCACATCGGGATCACAACCAAAAAAATGTATATTGAACCACCCAATGAAAATATTAATGCCATGCAGCATAACCATAGGTCTATTTTTTAATAAATGGAAATCTATTAAGAACCTAATAAAATGGATATGTATATTTTATATAATAATTAATATTTCTTATTTTTTTTACTATAATTTATGAATTTTGATATGATGAAAAGAAAATTATATTTTTGAGTAATATAATGTTTCAATTAAGCAATTTATTTTTATGAATTAATGGATTTTTGAAACATAAAATATTTTAATTAAATATTATTATCATATAATTATTATTAAATTTAAATGATAATAAATGTTTTATAAGGTCAATTTTAATTCTTATAAGGGTTGGAAAACCATCATTGTTAGAAAAACCCAACATTCCTGAATAATGTCAATTTTGTTTTACAAGTGAAAATTGAATTATTCCGAAAAATATTTTGATAAAATAAATAATATATTTATTATTAGGACATAAAAATTATCCAATAGTGACTTTTTCCTGATTTTCTAGAACTGTGTAATTTTCAGGTAAAAAATTAAATACGATGAAAGTATAAAGTGTGTATTATTATATAATAATGACCAAAATTGATGTAAAAATTATGTAAAATGATTCCAAAAAAATATAATTTTATCATATAAAATAATGTGTTTTTAGGTTATTTTATATATTTTATAAATCTTTTACACATAATAAAAAAATTATATTTTTCATATTTTAAATTACTTCTTTATAAACACGTCTCTGATACACATCAATAATGATATGTTTTTACTATAATAAGGTACTTTAATTATAAAATATTTAAATCCTACCACCATTGATATAAATAATGGGAAAACCAAAGGTATGGTTTGTGGTTTTTATTACCTTAATAATTAGATTCCAACACATAGGATTGGGAAATAATAAAAAAACTCCCCTCTCTTTTACTATAAAATCACAACAAGTATACCATTCCTCTTAACTAAAAAACCATTGATTATGTATTTTATTATCCCTAACCTCTAGATTATCCTCCTAAATAATGGGAAAACCAATGGTATGGTTTGACTTTCAAGGTAATTTCATTATGCACACATTCATGAATAATCATTTTCGGTTCCTAAATGAAAAAATTAAGGATAGATTTGGTATAAGAATCATCATTCTTTAGTGAATACGAAAAGAAACTAGAGGGGACAATATGTGTTGGGAAAGAAGGGATATTTTGAAAAATATGAATAATTGTCATAAAAAAAACTTAGGAAATTGTATATCTTTGAATCAAAATATGAGGATAATTAAATTCGTTTTAAGGATCATTAAATGAGTTCCCATACTAAAAATTTACACTAAATAGGTATAACCTAAATAAGTAGAATTTGTTTTGAGAATCCCATTACATTATGTTTGAATGCATTCTACCAAGGTATATAATATCCTAATAATAAAAATAGATTTAGTAATTACTATATCCAGAACATATTCTACATCTATTTTCATAATTATAATTTTATTATGATTTTGTGGATAGTTTTATGAGTAATATAGTTCAAACTAATCGATCTAGGAGTGATATTTTCATGTATTATAGTCAGTTCTCTCAAGTATAAATCTGGGAGTTTTTGTAAAATATAAAAAAATTATCTGTAAGTGAAATTATTTAGAAATAATGAACATATATAATTTTAAATGGACTTTTATATCATTTGATTATATTTTTTAAGGACGACTAATTAGATAAAATGATCACGAAAATGATTTACTTTATTTTTTTGCATTTTTTATGACCATCACAATGATGTATCCTTCTATTCCAATTTTCTTATATATTGTACAGAGAAGATTATATAACTTATAATATTTATATTAAAATCGTTGTTAACTATTATAACAGTTTCATAACCATCCTTGACGGTGGTTATGGAAAATGAAAACATGTCATCCATGGGGGTGGTGAATCGACAATTACGGACGATGTTTTCATCTTTAGAATAAAAGGATAAGAAAATATATTTGAGGATGGATATTCCATTAAAGAAATATAATAAATTTATATGTTAGAAAATATAGTTAAAAAGACACTTTGGAAAGGGTTCTTAATAATGGGACAATACATGAATAGAATTTAAAAGGGAGAGATTGAGGATTTTACTTCTTGAATGTTGTCTCCTTGAGAACATCCATATGGAAATTGGGTTTTCTATCTTGTTTTTAATTGAAGACTTGGATTTGGGGATGAGTCATGGGGAGGTAATTTGGATGAATTTTGATAAGATAAATATCTTATAAGGTGTGATGAGAAAAGGGGTTGAGGGGTGGTATTTATAAGGGATGAGAGTGGTGTTTTTGATTTTTTTATTCATTAGATAATTATTTTGGAACTAGACTATCAAAAGTAAATATTCTAACTAATAATAAAGTAAATATAGAATGACATATCTATATAATGGTTTATACATCATCCATACATAAAAAATGACTCTAAAATTTAGGTATTAGTTTATATCATAACTTATCTTATTTCTCTATTCCGTTAAAATTTTAATATTTTTTAAAAATAAAAAAATCATTTTAATTTTATTCATTTAGATTTATAAATTTTAATCCATTTTATAAATATAATTTTCTATTTATAATAAATTTTATTTACAAATAAAATCATCATTTATTCAAAAAACACAGAATTGATTATTATAATTAAATTTTTTACCATTTGAAAAATTAGTTATGGTCACATAAAATCATATAATATTTTTAATAAAAAAAATTATAAAATAATGATTATATTTTATGAAAATTAATTGTTTTTGAAATCATTATTCTAATTATAAAAATTTAAATAATCATCAATGTTATAGAAAAATAAAAACACTTAATTTATAATTTTCAAAATATTTATTTACTTATACTATGATATAATTATATAATATTTTAATTTATATGGTTCCAAAATATTATTTATACATTCATAGGTGAGGATAATATTCTACTGAAAATATTAATATTCCAAATGGTTAGGTTATTATTCCAACATTCATGTTACTATTCTAGTGGTTTATGTTCATTAATTTCTATAAATAACACTTATTTCATTCATCATTATAGAGAATGGTATTATTATTGGGCTCTATATGTGATGTTTGTGTTTTGTGGAACAATTATAAGAAGGGAAATTCCATTGATAATTTTTTGGATCATTACATTCCGCCCTTTTAAAATTACACACTTGAAATTTCATTTTACATACTCAAGTTAAAACATGTGAGGGTACTTCCCATTAATTGCTTACTTTAATTCTAGTGTATCTTCTTCCTTATAATGATTCATCTATAATAGATTGTAAAGGTGGGTTGTCTTGTTTCATAGGATATTTTCACTTCAGTACATGATCTTTATTGGTTCTTCTGAATATGAGAGATCATTCTCTAGTGTCATGTCCCGCCTTCACAAAGACGAGAGAAGGGACAACAGATTTCAAGACCCTTCCTTCTTCAAGTTGAAGGAGAGATAATGACCCTCGATACCCACCATCAATAGGTCCTGGAGTGGCGACTAGCACCAAGGGTATAAAATCACACACAAGATGGAAGGCATTACCCTTTTTATTTAATAGGATCGGGAGATAAGGTAACAAATCCCAACAACACCAAAAGTGGATTTAATGGTAAAGCCAAAGAAAATGATCCTCATATGCATGTTCCAAAAGTAAATTATACAAAAGTAAAAGAAACCCCCAAAAATAAGTACTAAAAAAAACATCCACCACAACTGTCCCAATATCTGAACTAGTACGACCTTGCATGATCCCTGAACTCCTTCTGGAAGCCTGACAATAGTTTTATATATGTATGGTGAGAATAAAAGTATACTCATTAGGGAAAACCAAAGACTCTCATGCACAAGTAGAGATGCATTCTAATGCCTCGTGGAAAAAGAGATAACCAAAGAACCTAGCAAAGAAAACTATCCACCCAAGCCTCACAAAGTAAAACTCCCCAAATAATGCATGTCATGTAATGTATAGTAATAGCACATAGATATTTGGGTACCCCGCACCACTTTCCCACTGGTTATTGAAGACATCCTATGCATCGAACCTCCCCCACCATTCTCACCACAGTCCCACTGCCACACCCTGCCCGAACACACATGGGCCACAACCACAATCCCACTCGCAAAAACCTAGGCCACAACCACCATCCCACCTGCAAACACCAGGGCCACAACCACCATGCATAACCACGCCCACAAACACTTGGTCCCGAACAAATATTTCCACGCCCGAAGACACCTGGGCCTCATCCTGAAGACTCTTGGGAAACAACCTGGCCGCACAAACTTGGGCCAACCACCACAACTACCCTGCCCGAAGAATATTGGGCTATAATGGACCTCAGGCTATCACATACTTCTCAAAGAGTCTTGGGATATTCGGGAAAGGGAGCAGAAAAGTAGCTAATAACCAGCCACTCATAGGAGTGTTGGGAAAAACACCCTCCACCATGAAATGGGGGAGTTCGGCACTACATGATCAACTTGGATGGGGCATGAATAAGAAACATAAAAACTAAAATTATATGTATAGGTAACAAGCACTCATCCCAACCTAGGGTTTCCAAATCCAAACTAAGCACAAACACCCTTATTACTATTCATTCATAAAAGAAAGGAAACCACTCACGACCAAGTCACAAATCATTCCAAAAACCAATTCCCCAATTAACCAATTCTTGGTTTCATGTCAAAGTGATCCCATTTAAGTAAATTCTACACTACTGGGAAACTAACAACCAATCCCACAAGATAGAGAAAGAGAGACACCCAAACATCAATTTGAGCATTCACACCCGTTTCTCTTGTAAAGTCACAACAACAACAAAGGGATCCGTGAGATACCTCAAGTACTGGAACCAAACCAAGCCTCGAGATACAGACACACACAGCTTCAGATTCACAACCAACAACCATGCCATAATAGAGGATCCTATCCTCATCCACATCACCCCATAAGCATCGAGCATAACAAACATACATTCCACCAAGACAAAGCATGGAAGTTTCCAGACTCAAGTACATCATTCACTAAGTTTTTTTTCTTTCAGTTTGGTTAACCGGGGTGATCTCACAAGGATTGATGTTCACTGGAAATTCATTTAATCATCCAAGTTTACGTGATTAACCAAATTCTCATGTTACAGTTATTTAATCATCACAAAAGGCAAGGGTTCATTAGTGCGTAAGGAAAGACCACCAACGACCATGATTTTTAGTGAGCATAAGCCCATACAGTTCACAACATATAACAATAATAAAAGAGTACAGTAGGATTTTCAAATGCACCCCATCGTTCTTTAACAGTCTATTTATTATCTTTGTTAAGGTTTGGTTTCATCCATTCCCACAGAAATAGTAGCATACCCACCCCGCTTGATACACAGTAAGGATAGACGAAGGGAAATCCCTACCAAATTGATCAACGATGAAGTCTTTCTCCAAGTACCAAGAACTAAGGTTGCGCGGCTTGCAAGGGAAAAACTCCAGGGACTCCAAGGATGAGAAAAAAACTCCAGAACAGGTGCACCAAAAGCCTCGGGAAGGAGGGAATCTAAGCGCACTAGGGAGAGGAAAGAAATCCAACCAAGAATGGGGATGGAAGAAACTCTAGCGTGATATAAAGATGAAATCCTATTGTTATGGGATAAGGAATTTTTAACCGCTTTAAAGTCAGATCATGGTTTCCAATGCAGTTGGGAGGTTACACATGATGGGATTAAATCTTATTTAATTATTCCCATCGGCGTGGTGGCATAATGGCTATGCGTTAAACTGTTTCTTTTAAACGGAGGAAAAACGCGCAACGGGGGAGGAACTGGAAGGTATGGGGAAGGGAGTGACATCAAGGAAAAACCACACATTTTGGTAAGTTAAGGTTTTCCCGACTCTTGGGGGATTTTAGATATTATTTATGGGATTTAAATGGCTTTGAAAGGGGGAATTAAATCATCTTTACGCTAAAATATAAGTTGTGGGAACAGAAAAATTCAGAAACAGTAAAAAGAACAAAGACCCTCAGTGATGACATGGTGCCACTGTCACGGTGTCACCCTCACAGTGACACCGTCCCCGGGGCCACCGTGACCGGTGTGCGACCGTCATGGTGCCATCGTGACAGGTGACACCATCACAGAGCCACTGTGACTGGTGCCACCGTCACGGTGCCACCGTGACTGGTGGGCATCCGTCAGGGTGCCACCGTAATCAGTGCCCCTGTGACCAGTGCCACCGTTTCGGTGGAGCTGTGTTTTGGCAAAGTAATGGACCATGTGGGTCTGGGTCGTTACATTAGATACCTCTCAAACTATTATCTCCCTTGAGAATCAAAACTAGACCCGAAGAAAAGAGGGTTTCCAAACAACCCCCTCAAAAGATACCTCCCAAGAGTGAACCTCATCGACATCTAAGAACACCTCTCCCTTAAGTAACCAGGAAACAATCGAAGGTCAAACTGTCCAGTCATATGGGTTAGATATTTTCTTCCTCCATGTCATGATACTATCTACTTTGGGTGGCACTGACTCGCCCACATGGGATTAATCACATCCACCTTAATGTGTCTTGATTAGGGATCAGGTCCTCCCATCCCCATAGTTACGATTCTTCACACACATCCATAGAACAAGGAAAACTTCATGTTCTATAGTTAACAAAGTAAAGTGTTCCATCACAAGTAAAAACAAAATAGAACAAAACTCAAAACAACTCTGGGTACTGGGCGTGCATTTGTGTCTCTCATTCCCAGGTACTTTCCTCGAGCCTACCATGCCTCCACAACACACGAACCAAAGGAATGGTCTATCCACGGATCACCTTCTCCTCACGATCCTCGATCCTCACTGGTCTTTCCACAAATGTCATGTCGTCCTCAATATCTAACTTTCCCCAGTCGAGGACGTGTGAATCATCATGTAGATACCATTGTAGTTGTGACACATGGAAGACGTCATGCATTCTCAATAGTGGTGGTGGTAGCGCTAGCTGATGAGCCACTTTGTCGACCCATCGTTGTACTTCAAATGGTCCGACAAATCTGGGATAAAGTATACCCCCCTGCCGAACATCCATTGCCCACACTGAGGGGAGACCATCAAGAACACGTGGTCCCCGACCTTGAACTCCAAGGGTCTCATCCTATTATCGGCGTATGATTTCTGTCATCCTGGGCCTCCTTCATTCAATCTTGTATAAGCTGAACCTTTTCTGTCGTGCTCTGCACCATCTCCGGGCCAAGAACACCTTCTTCCCCAACCTCGGTCCAGCACACAGGTGAGCAACGTAGTCATCTATACAAAGCTTCGAACAGAGCCATGCCAATGGTAGATTGATAGCTATTATTCTTGGAAACTCTAACAAAGGCAAGTGTCACACCCACGATCCCCCAAAGTCCAGAATACATGCTCGTAGCATATCCTCCAACATCTGAATGGTGCACTCTATCTATCCATCTGTATGTGGATATAAAGCAGTGCTAAGATGTAGCTGGGTGCCAAAAGAATGCTGCAATCCTCTCCAAGTTTGTGGGGTAAACTGTGCATCCCTATCCGAGACTATGGACCTCAGAACTCCATGCAACCTCTCCACCTCATCCACGTACCTCTGTGATAAGGCATCCACTACACCCAACTCCTTGATCACCAGAAAGTGAGTCGATTTCATCAACCGGTCCACCACTACCCAGATAGCATCGCAGCCTCCTTGAACCTTGGGTATCCCTATGATAAAATCCATTGAGATGTCCTACCACTTCTACTCGGGGACGTCTAAGGACCGCAAAAAACCGCCTGGAACACGGTGTTCAGCCTTCACCTGCTGACACACTAGGCACCTGGCCATGAACTCTACCACCACCCGCTTTACCCCGGGCCACCAAAAATGACTCATCATACCCTAGTACATCTTTGAAAATATTGGGTGCACTACTAGGGGTGAGTTGTGGAACTCACCAAGAACCCTCTCGTGCATCGCCTCTAGAACAAACAACTTCCCTAGGAAGAGCATCTGATTCTGACCATCCTCCGTCCACCCGTCTGGAGCATCGCCTTGGCTAACACGGTCACGCATCACTTCACTTTTTGAGTCTCCCCATTGAGACTCCTCTACCTGCTACAACATATAATACTGCACTGTCATCTAATACAGGCAACCTCTACCACCATCTATCCTTGCATCCAAGTGCAGGGCAGCCAACTCCTACATTGCCTTCCAAGAATCTGCCGACTCTCAAACCGCATCCTTTTGTGACTTCCTGATCAAGGCATCGGCCACCACATTCCCTTTTCCTGAGGTGTAGGAAATCTCGAAGTCGTAGTCCTGAAGGAACTCCATCCACCTTCGCTGTCGTAACTTCAATTCCTGGTGGGAGAAGATATACTTCAAGATTTTGTGATCTGTGAAGACCATGAAGCGCTCCCTGATGAGGTAATGCCGCCAAAACTTTAGTGAAAACATGACCTCCATAAGCTCCATATTGTGTGTGGCTTAATTATACTCATGAGGATGTAACTACCTGGACCCATAAGATATCACCGCTTGTCGTTGCATCAGCACACACCTGAGGCCCTGTCCTGAAGCATCACAGAAAACCTCATATGTTGCCCCTTCTTCTGGATACCTTAGCACTAGGGAACTTACTAACATCTCCTTCAGATAGCTGAAGGATGCCTTGCACTGCCCATTCCACAATAAATCCTGGTCCTTCTTGGTCAAGGCTGTCAATGGTGCCGCAACTCAGGAGAAGTTGGGTACAAACCTCCAGTAGTAACCTGCCAGTCCAAGGAAACTACTAACATTCGCCACATTCTTGGGTTTTTCCCATGAAAAAACCGCCTAGACCTTTGATGGGTCCACCGCTATTCCCTTCTCGGAAACCACGTACCCAAGGAAGTGTACTTCTCACGTCCAGAACTTGCACTTGGATAATTTCCCATAGAGTTTCTGTTGTCGGAGGACCTCTAAACCCGTTCTCAGGTGCTTAGTGTGATCCTCCTCTGATCTTGAGTAGATCAGGATGTCGTCCATAAACAATACTACAAACCGATCCAGGTATTCCCAAAAGACGGAGTTCATGAGCACCATGAACACAGCTAGAGAGTTCGTAATATCGAACGGCATGATCACAAACTCAAAGTGCCCATATCTGCATCTGAAGGAATTCTTCGAGATGTCACCTTTCTTCACCCTCAACTGTTGATATCCCGACCATAGGACAATCTTGGAGAACCATGTTTCCCCTTTTAAATGGTCAAAAAGTTCTTCTATCCTCGGGAGAGGGTAACAATTCTTGATCGTTACCTGATTCAATATCTGGTAGTCTATGCACAGCCTGAGACCACCATCTGCCTTCTTTGCAAATAAGACTGGAGCACCCCATCGCGATGCACTTGGTCGAACAAAACCCTTCTTCATCAGATCATTAATCTGAATCCACAACTCCCGCAACTCGTAAGGTTCTATCTGGTAGGGAGCCATCGAAATCAGACGGGCACCAGGTTGCAAGTATGTCCCAAACTCAACATCGCGTCAAGGGGGTAGAGTCGCCACCTCCTCAGGGTAGACGTCTATAAACTCACTGAAGATCCCTGGTACTTCCACCATTTTTGTATCCACCGACTCCACTGATAGTTTAGATAACAAGGAAATGAGGGGCTCCTATCACCTGTTACTTCTCTGGTAACCCCACTCGCTGATGAAAGTTACACGTCGGCCTCCCAAATTTGAAAACACGACCCTTCCTCGGAAGCAGTCAATGATGGAACATATAGAGAATATCCAGTTAATTCCTAGGATGACATCATATGGATGTATCTACAATAGTAGAAGATCCCTGATAGACTGGTTTGTCCATATCATCAGTCTACACCCTCGGCAAACATAAAACAAGTTGGTATGACCTCCGACTGGTGTGCTCAGCACCAGGGGCACTAGAAGTCTCTCAGCATCTAAAACCAGATCACGGTCTAGACTGGGTGCAACAAAGGAGTGCGAAGCTCCTGTATCAAACAAGGCATAGGCAAGAACACTAAACAAGCTAATCGTACCTCGAACGACTTCTGGCCCTGCTGGATCTACTACCTCTGCGGCATGAAACTTCCCACACCCAGCTCCTCTACCTCTCGGCTATCGGCCACCTCCCCGACCATGCCCTGATCGAGGTACCTGAGGGGAACCCTGGGGTCAGCCTCCTCCTTCCACATCTGGTCTCGAAGGGGTGAGAGATTGCTTCCCCTGCTACTGTTGCTGAAAGGGAACAGCTGGAAACTACTGCTGCTGAGGTGGGAGTTGAACCTTCCCACCCTCTCTGCACTCTACTCTGTCTGGGAACTGATTCCAAAGGTGCCCATGGCTTCCACAGATGAAGCATCTCGGCACAGGGCCTGAAAGGATAGGGCGAGGGCTAGGAGATCAGAACTGGAACTGCTGAGGCCTGCTTCCTGTTGGTTGAAACCTAGAGGGCCCTGATGCTGGAGGCCTGCTGATGATGGCATTCCCCTTCGACGAGCCTAATTGGATTACCTCTCACAATACACCTCCCAGTGTGTGCATCCTTTCCACCACTTCAGTATTCTTCTGGACCTCCAAGTATGTCGATAGGTTGAAGGGAGTAATAGCATACTAGAGAGAAGGTCGAAGTACCTCCTCCAAACGTCTCGCCTGAGACTCCTCATCCGGAAAGAGGTTGGGAGCATAGTGAAGGAGATCCTTGAAATTGATCCCCAACTCTCTCACTAACATACTCCCATGCTAGAGGGAGTGTAGTTCCTTCCTCTTCTCAGCCTTCATCGTGGAAGAGAGGAAATCCGCCCGGAACTCTTTCTTGAAGTCAGTCCACATCACCGCAGCCTCCCTCTTCTCCCCAAGATAAAGCGTCCACCACTGATGCGCAGCTCCAAACATCTGGCTTATATCCAGAGGAACCCAGTAGCCCTTTAGAGCCTGGATCAAGATAAAATATATCACCAGCTCTTCTATCCGGCTCTATGTCTCCATGTCAAAGATGTCACCCTCGTACTTCCTGAGGGTCTGCCGCTAAAAGGCACAAAGCGTCTTCTGCCACTGTTTATCATCCTCCTCTCGGTCAGCCCTTTTTTGATTATCCAAGTCAAACTCATGGGCCTCGATCACCCCCACTACTCGTGGTCATCTCCCAGGTTCCATAGCTATAAGGTAAACAAGGAATTCCTAAGACCGAGTAGTGTAGAATATTGTTTTTATATTTTCTTAGACTTCTTATTAATTTTAAATCCACAAAAATACCCATGAAACATAAGAGAACAATCCATTATGAAGTATGTACCTCCCCTAGGGTCTCTACCCTGAAATCAGTGCAGCCTCACTTGGTCTTTCACTAGGCCCGGAGTCCTTGCATCTGATCACGGGGGGCCCTAAAATCCAGTGTCCTAGTCGGTCTTCCCCGACCTATTCACACACCAAGATTTTCCAACACAGTTTCCCTACCATACCATGCAATCCTCACTATGACTAACTCCAAACTACACCCTATCTCTCAACCTCTTCCTTTGATACGATTCTTTCACGACCCGCCATCACCAAGATGAGAGAAGGGACAACAGATTGCTAGACCCTTCCTTCTTCAAGTTGAAGGAGAGATAATGACCCCCGAGATCTGCCTTCAATAGGTCCCGGAGTGGAGACTATCACCAATGGTATATAATCACACACAAGATGGAAGGCATTGCCCTTTTTATTTAATAGGATCAGGAGATAAGGTAGCAATTCCCAACAACACCAAAAGTGGAAGTACATGTAAAGCCAAAAAAAACATCCTCATATGCATGTTCTAAAAGTAAATGATACAAATGTAAAAGAAAACCCCAAAAAGAAGTACCAAAAGAAAGAAAAACAACAACAACAACTATCCCAATGTATGAACTTTTACGACCCTGCACGATCCTTGAAGTCCTCCTAGAAACCTGAAAATAATTTTATATACGTAGGGTGAGCATACAAGTATACTCATTAGGGAAAACCAAAGATTCTCGTGCACAAGTGGGGAGGCATTATAATGCCTCGTGGAAAAAGAGATAACCAAAGCACCTAGTAAGGAAAACTATCCACCCAAGCCTCACCAAGGCACACTATCCAAATAATGCACTTAAAGTAATTTATAGTAATAGCACATCGATATTTGGGTACCCCACGCCACTTTCCCACTGGTTATTGAAGACATCCTACACATCGAACCTCCCCCGCCATTCTCATCGCAATCCCACTACCACACCCCGCCCACACACACATGGTCCACAACCACACATCCCGCCTGAAAACACCTGTTCCACAACCACCAATCCACCCACAAACATCTAGGCCACAACCACCATGCGTAACCACGTCCTCAAACACCCGGGATAGAACAACTACTACCATTCCCGAA
Organism: Viscum album; assembly: GCA_963277665.1. Lineage (NCBI taxonomy): Eukaryota > Viridiplantae > Streptophyta > Magnoliopsida > Santalales > Viscaceae > Viscum > Viscum album. The sequence goes on from OY728161.1 coordinate 757,333,202, forward strand.
GACACCTGGGCCTCATCCCGAAGACTCTTGGGAAACAACCTGCCCACACACACCTAGGACAACCACCACAACTACCCTGCCTGAATAATCTTGGGCTATAATGGACTTCAGGCCATCACAGCCTACTCAAAGTGTCTTGGGCTATTTGGGAAAGGGAGCAAAAAAGGAGATAATAACCAACCACTCATAAGAGTGTTGGGAAAAATACCCTCCCCTGAAATGGGGTTGTTCGGCACTACGTGCTCAACATGGGTGGGGCGCGAATAAGAAATATAAGAACTACAATTATATGTATATGTAAGAAGCACTCATCCCAACCTAGGGTTTCCAAATCCAACCTAAGCACAAACACCCTTGTTACTATTCATTCATAAAAGAAAGTTAAGCACTCACGACCAAGTCACAACTCATTCCCAAAACCAATTCCCCAATTAACACATTCTTGGTTTCATGTCAAAGTGATACCATTTAAGTAAATTTTGTACTACTGGGAAACTAACAGGCATAGCCACAAGCCAGAGAAAGAGAAACACCTAAACAACAATTTGAGAATTCACACCCAGTTCTCTTGTAAAGTCACAACAACAACAAAGGGATCCGTGAGATCCCTCAAAGTACTGGAACCAAACCAAGCCTCAAGATACCACCCCACGCAGCTTCAGATTCAAAACCAACAACTGTGCCACAACAGAGGATCCCATCCTCATCCACATGACCCCATAAGCATCGAGAAAAACAAACAGACATGCCACCAAGACAGAGCAAGGAAGTTTCCAGACTCAAGTACATCATTCACTAAGTTTTCTTCTTTTTGTTTGGTTAACCGGGGTGATCTCACAAGGATTTTTGTTCATTGGAAATTCATTTAATCATCCTATTTTGCGTGATTAACCAAATTCCCATGTTACAGTTATTTACTCATCACAGAAGACAAGGGTTCGTTAGTGCGCAAGGAAAGACCACCAACAACCATTATTTTTAGTGAGCATAATCCCATACAGTTCACAACATATAGCAATTATAAAAGAGTACAGCAGGATTGTCAAACGCACCCCATCATTCTTTAACAGTCTGTTTATTATCTTTGTTAAGGTTTGGTTTCATCCATTCCCATAGAAATATTAGTGTACCCACCCCGCTTGATACACAGTAAGGAGAGACGAAGGGAAATACCTACCTGGTTGATCAACGATGAAGTTTTTCTCCACGCGCCAAGAACTGAGGATGCACAGCTTGCAGGGGAGGAACTATGAGAACTCCAAGGATGAGTAGAAAACTCCAGCACAGGAGCACCACATGCCTCAGGAAGGAGGGACTCCAAGTGCACCATGGAGAAGAAAGAAATCCATCCAAGAAGGGGGAAGGAAGAAACTACAGTGTGATATAAAGATGAGATCCTATTGTTATAGGATAAGGAATTTTGAACTTCCTTAAAGTTAGATCGTTGTTTCCTATGTGGTTGGGAAGTTACACACGATGGGATTAATTCTAATTTAATTATTCTTATCGGCGTGGTGGCATAACGGTTTTGTGTTAAACCGTTTATTTTAAACGGAGGAAAAATGTGCAATGGGGGCGGAACTGGATGGTACGGGGAAGGGCATGACACCGAGGAAAAACCACACGTTTTGGTAAGTTAAGGGTTGACCAACTCTTGGGAGATTTTAGATATTATTTATGGGATTTAAATGGATTTGAAAGGGAGAATTAAATAATCTTTATTATAAAAGATATGTTACGGGAGTGGAAAAAGTCAGAAACTAGAAAAAGAACGAAGACCCTGGGTGAGGGCACGGTGCCCCCGTGACCGCTGCCACCATTTCGGAGGATCCATGTTAGGGAAAAGTAATGGACCAAGTGGGTCCGGGTCATTACATCTTTTTTTAACGCCTCCGGATTTATTACATGTGAGGGGTCAGGTATGTACTTCCTCAAAAGAGATACATGGAACATAGAATTAAATGGATCCATACATTGTGAATGTGCAAGATCATATGCCACTGCTCCTATGAAATCAATGATCTCAAAGGGGTCAATGTACCCCGGGATAAACAACCCTTTATTTCTAATCTACGTGACTCTCTTCCAGGGTGATATTTGATGAAAAACATTGTTTTCAAATTCAAACCCAAAATCCATTCGATGGATGTTAGCATAGATCTTTTGACAACTTTTTGGGGGTTTTTTGTGTTGTTGGAATGATTGGACCTTCTCAGTCATTTCATGCTATAGATAAAGTCATGTAACATTCATTCACCAACTTCATATCGAAATGTTGGAGTTTTACATCAATTTCTATATATATCTTCACATGGATCCATCTGAATAATCTAGTAGAGGCAATTTTTGTATGATAAATCTACCAATTGGAGATGATGATCCAATCCCCTTTAGAATTCCCAGGACCATGCTCTTAGAATTTCCTCAAGCATATGAATAGTCCATTAATATTGTCCATCAATTTGGCAGTGATATGATTTTTTGAATTTTAATTAAATACTCAAATCATGTTGAATACATGTCCTGAATTTAGTTGTGAATCTTGGATCTTGATTAGATATGATGGAATGTTGTTCCCCATTCATCACCATAAATTCCTTCACATTTATCATGGTAAGTGGATGAAGGAAGAAATCTTTCCGAATAGGGATAATGTGGGTAGTCTTAGAGAGTTAATCAATAAAAAAACATATCACATTGTTTCCATTGGATGTTTTTGGGAGAACAATGACAATGTTCATAGTGACAATATTCCATTTACACATGGTTATTGGAAATGGTTGCATCATCCCCTTCGACTTCTTTCATTCTACATTAACCTGATGACATTTCAAGCACATTGATATAAAATTGGGAATCTCCTTCTTCATGTTATCCTACCTGAAGTTCTCGTGAATATCAAGGTACATCATGGTACATCCACTATGGATGGATAATGTAGAGATATGTCAATTTTCAAATAGATCATTCCTTATATCAGGTGATGAAGGTGCAAATAGTCTCATCCCAAACTGATTCACATGATCATCATTGATGTGTAACTCAGGCAGCCTTCTTTTCTTTACTGCATTTAACTTCTTTAGAAACTCTAGATCATCCATTTGGGCCTCATTAATAGTATTTGGATAGACGGTTTAGAAATAATTTGGTAATAGTAAGATAAAATCCATGATTATATGATTTCCAAATTCATCTATTTCATATATATATAGAGATAAGTTCTTTCTCAATTTGTTTCATAGATAAATAATATTGTTCTTTTCTACTAAGAGAATCAGCTACCGTGTTTTCCTTTCATGAATAGTAATAAATATAGAAATCATAGTCCCTATTTAGCTATAATAATAATCATTGATGCATGTTTAGTTCCTTCTATGTGAATATATAGTTTAGAATATTGTTATCGGTATATATTTCACACGTATCACCATAGAGGTAGATTCACATGATTTTCAAGGAAAAATCATAGCTTCTAGCACTAGATAATAAATCGAGTAGTTCTTCTCAGGGAACACCATCTATACTAAGACATAGGCTATCACATTATCATTCATTATGACTACAGAACCAAATCCTTTCTTTGAATAATCACTACATATAACAAAATATTCTCTAGTTGTTTTTATTATATGTACATGTGCATTTATTAGCCTTTTGTTGGATTCCATTAATAATTCCTCATATTCTTCCATCCATACATCCTTTACCACTTTTTGTTTTATCATATTTATAAGGATAGTGTCATGAAATAATTATCACAAAATTTATATAGTACCCTGCAAATCAAATATTATTTTGAATTTCTATAACATTATTAGGTCTATTAAATACCTCATTTTTCTTTTTTTAATGGTCCACAGAAATTCCCTCACTTTTTATCAAATCACCCATGATTGTGACTTACTGCATCAAAAATTCACACTTGTAGAAGATGAAGAAAAATTTCTCCTTCCTTATTATTTCCTTCAAAATACATCAATGTTCTTCATATTTCCACTTTATCGTGGAGTTTATAAGAATATATTATATAAAAACTACCAAAAATTTATGAGGGTAGTTTCTAAAGAATATTTTCATCAAATTCATGGTGATTTCAAGGGGATTGGTACGTCCAAAGGGAATCACTAGAAATGCATGGTGCCCATAAATTATAATAAAAGCAGCATTTTGAATATCTTCATTCATTATAATATGTTGATGATATCTAGATTGATGATCAACCTTTGAGAATAATTGAACTCGTCGTAGTTGATCAAAAAAATCATCAATCCTTATAATATGATAAATTTTTTTTGGTTGGTCTTATTGAGATCTCCATAATCGACACACGACCTCATTTATCCATAATTTTCATTAAATAGAGCAGTAGGATACCTAATTTGATGCACTAGGGTGTATCAACACATTGTCCAAATTCTCTTGAAGTTTCTTCATTAATTACACTAGATCAATTGAGGTTATCCGATTGGGGAATTTTGGTATCAAAGTAGCTTGGGGTATGAGTTATATTGACAAATCTACCTCCCAATTTGGGGGATGTTTGTGTATCTCTTTGTTAAATAAATCATATAATTCCCTTGAAATGTTAATTTCTTCCATGTTGATGCCTTTTTTTAACTCAACAATTTTTGCATGGTATGCTTCTTTATAGGTTATTAACATGCACAATGTTGATGGTTTTAACAAATGAGATTCATGGTATTCCTTGTGTCTATAGAGGTTAATGGAATTTTTGGAAATTTGAGAAGATATTTCTTTTTCCCCAAAATAGATTTTTACTCTATATAAGAAGTGTCAATTTATGCCTAGTATAAATTCTAATTCCACCAAGAGAAGTATCACATGATTCTCTCTAAGAATCATCCAACATACACTAATATGAGAAGAGTCCAACAATTAAGTTGAATTGATCTCACTACTAGTTGTTCTAATAGATATCTCTAATTCAAGGAATCAGGGATTAATTCAATAGTTCTATAAAACATGAATGATATAAATGTATTTTTTGAACTATAATCAAATAAGCCTTTTTCCATTCTTGAGTGAATATGATTTTTACCTCATATGACTTCATTTTCATTCTCCACATCCATATGAGTGATGGAGTTGTCATTCCCTTTCCCTTTGGGATTTTGTGGTAGCTGAAGCTTATTACCATCAAGGAGTCGGGGTTTGTTGCACTGGATTTCTTAATTCCCTAACTCCCTATGGTAGAAGCATTGAACCATGAGTGGTTCTCTCCTTTCCTCCATCATTTGGGTCAGATTATTCATATCTCTTCAACATTCTTGATATTGATGGCCTTCTCTCCCTCACGTAAAGTATTTCCCTACACCTTTATGGAAATAACTATAGTGAATATTCCCATGTACTTTATATGTGGGTTGTTCGATCCTCTTTCCTCCTATTTCATTTGATCCTCCAACATGAAAATCCATTATTCTCATGAAATCTTCTTAACCATGGGGCCAATCTCTAAACATCATCATTCCCTTGAGAGAACATGAATCCACTTATTCATAACTCCCAAAGACTATGACAGCTAGATCCTTTCAACGGTGGGTTTTTAAACCAATATAGAATGTTTCAATTTTTCTATCAATTTTTGTTACAAAAACTGAGGAGTACATTGCAATACTTGTGATTATTTCCTCAAAAGCTATGACAGATTCATCTTCTCTTTTCATCGTCACTATAAATTCTATTTCATTTTTTTTTCAAAGACTTTGAGTGAAATTAGAATTAATAAATATTTTGTCAAAGTGTTCGCACTCAATCTCTTCTATTTATTACATCATATTCATGGTCTTAAAAACACCCACTATTGATTGGTCTCTCCATCTAAAGGATAGATGGATAGACTCACCTTCTCTTTCTAAAAACAATGGAGAACATAGAATATTTTCTCTATTTAGTTATCCCACTATTTCGCAAAAATTGTATCAGAAGATCCACTAAATGTCAATGGTCATTTCTACATAAAAGATTCAATATCCAGTATATCCATCATAGTTGATGTTTAATATTCAACACTGTTATTGTTATTGTTCATAACCAATGATTTTTTGGGTATATAATAACCATGAACATTTAAACTCCACCTCTAATAGAATTGGGAATTCCATTCTGAAAATCATTGTATTATCCTTCACACAACTTGATGGCCCAGTTTCTCCGAGTTCCCATCATTTTATAAAATATAATTGGATTATAAAAACATAAGTAAAAAATTATCAATAAATTATTTAATCTTTTATGAAATTAATTATAATGGAATATCTTGTGGGATCCCTATGCTTTGAAAATATTATTGAATGATTACATATAAATATTCATATATTGAGGGTTGTATCTAATGTTCTCTAATCCTAATTATCATATTTACTAAACCTTCCTCGGATAGAATCGATAGTGAACCTAATTTTATTACAAAATTTTCACATAATGTTTTTGATAAACAACATAATAGCATCACAAAACCATGTTCCCAAGGATTAGTTATGTTGGAAAATTATGCACATACATAACATTCCTAATAATAAAACATAAAAATTATTTTGATATTCTTCATTAACCATTCTAATATCATCTTCTCCTTAGTACACACAGTCACCAGAAGATATACATCAATGAAAGGGGTGATATAAGATCCCATTACAACCCTAATATCCTAAATCCATTCTATTTTTATTCATATTTATAATACCACCTTTAAATGTTGAAGGGGAACACATACATAACACATAGGTTTTGTGACAATACATGATATGAATGTATTATAAGATTTCATCCAGACTATAACTACATGGAATAGATCCCCCCCCCCAGTGTGTACATCATGATTCCCGCTCTCCACCTTCACATGGTTGTTCGTCTAGTCTTCCCGTTCTTGCACAAGTTGGTCCCTATGTTAATTTTCATACACATTCATTCTTCCAAATCCACTAGCTCTTCTATGTTCAATGCACCTACTCTAAGTAATCATCTGATGAATGATCATTATTGATCCTACCTTGTCTATTTAAGAATAATTCCATGTTCCCTAAAGGCCTTGAGGTGGCCCAAAGGCCTTGAGGTGGCCTGAACAACTATAGGTGGCTCGAAATCCATATTGGCCAAAACGACTTGAGGTGGCCCCAAGGCCTTGAAGAGGCCTTTCATCCTTACTAGCCAAAAGGCCGTGGGTGGACTAAAAGCCATAAAGGTCTTAAGGACCAATCAAGTGCCTCAAAATCCAAAAAGGATGAATAGTTCTGGTTGCTACATTACAAAATTGTACCTGCTTCCATACCTACTACAACAACTACTATAGTACTGAATAGTTCCTTTTACAGTACCTACTACATTACTGCTACAATAACCGATAAATATGTCCCATTATGGATTCTATCTCATGTATATTGGATTACCTTATCAAGTCCTCACCAACCAAGGTGAGGCTATTGTACAAATAAAATCTAATTAAGATGATAAATAAGGACATGAATCAATAAAACATGGTGAAACATAATCATCATCATCACAACATAATAATCGGATCATAATCATGATCTTTATAGGAATCATTAAATAATGTGAAATAATGTGGAAATTCTTAAACATGAAACATCATGTCTTAATGGTCGAATACTACACAATTTCATAAACAAATCTTGCATCATTTTCAGGCATAACATATGTGCATATTCATAACATCATCACTGTGAAAAAATATACCATCATGTTCATACATAATACACAATTTTCCCTGGATACATCACATTACCCAATTCATTGTAGATCTATGTAGTTCAGCGTCCACACGTCACACCATAACATTTACATAATCTTCAAACCACGTAGAATGTACAAAAATCATAGGAAAAAAAATAACCCATGGAAATGAAATGGGTTTCATGATAATTTAATAATGAATAAATTCATGAATATAATTTTGGGATCCAAAATGATAATTTTAAAGACATATTTACAATAAGAAACACCATTCTTTAGTGAAGATGAAATAATCTCACAAGGTGTCATGATGTATTTTCTAAAGAAGAGTTCTTAAGGAAAATATTTATATTTGTAATGAAACCAAGATAAGAACATGTATATCCTCAAAATTAAAAAGGTATAACGGTGAATTTATATTTATGCATAATCAATGTAATACCCATATTTAAATTTGGAATGAAATAGAAACAACCTACAGAAAAAGAGTTAGGTTCAAGAATCCCCTGACCTTATGTCAGAATGTCATATAAACTAGTACTTAATATCATGGTTAATAAATCATGAATCATTAATTACTAAATACAGTAAATATTATACATTTATATTATTTATCATAATTTTATTAAGTTCATTTAAAACAAAATTGATGAGTTTCAATCTCATCATTTTGACACTGTTCGTTTCATGGTTTATTATCGATTCCATTGGTAATAAATATGTGAGATCTTTTCAAATGGAAATAAATAATCCAAAAGAGAAATTATTTATTATTAATGAACATAAATAATTATAAATGGTTTCATATATCATTTTATTATAGGGATTGAGGATGATTAATTAGATAAAATATTGATGAAAATGTTTTAATTTATTTATGGTTGTTTTTACCACCCTCATGAAATTATATAATTTTATATAATATTTTGATTATTTAATGGCCTCAAAACATTGTAAAATGTATTATATGTATATTAAATTATAATTTATCCATAATAATGGTTTTATGACTATCCATTAAAGAGGTAATCGAAAATTAAAACTCTTCATCCAAGAAAGCAGGGAATCAGCTTGTCACATACTATGTTTTCATAGTTAGAATTAAAGTATAAAATAAAAGATTTGATGATGGATATTTAATAAAAATAATAAAACTAATTTATATATAAGATACTGGAGTCATCATGACACTTTTATAGGGGGGTACAAATATGATAAGAAAAGAAAACAAATTTAAAGAGTGCGATTGATTTTATTACCACTTGAAGGTTATATCTTTGATAACCTCCTTATGAAACATAGGTATGGTATTTGGTTGAGAATATAATACCTCGAACAGGGAGAAGAGTATTGGGGTGTGGATTGAGAATAATTCTGAAATTATACAAGTCTAATAATGTGTGAGAATAAGAGGTGGTGATATGTGGTATTTAAAGGGGATGAGAGTGGTGTTTTTTTTATTATTTTATTCATTGGGATAATATTTTTCTTCTAGAAAATAAATGGTTCTAATTCAAATTAATTAATATAGTAAATAAATAATTATAGTCCAATACAATGGTTTTTATATCATCAATTCATAAATAATGACAAAAAAAATTATGTATTAGCTTATATCATAAATTATCATATTTCACTATTCACAAAAAATTCAACTTTTTTATAAGATTCCAAAAAATTCATGATAACCATTTTTTGATTTTAGATTTCAAAAATAGACTCCATTTTATGTTAATATTTTTATAAATATTTGATATTTAGTTTTTAAATAAAATTTTCATTTATTTGAAAAATATAGATTTTAAGAATGTATATGATTTTATGACAGTTTGATAAAATTAGTTAAGGTCACATAAAATCATATATAATTTGTAATCCAATATAATATTAATTTATGATCATATCTTATGAAGATATATTTTATTTTAGATCATTATATTAGTTATAAAAATGTAAATATACATTTATGTTTGACAAATATACCAACACTTAATTTTTCTTTTTCATAACATTTATTTACTTTACCATGATATAATTATATCATATTTTCTTTTATAAGGTAACTACATTTTATTTATAGTTTCATATGTGAGGTTAATATTCAATATTAAGGATTAATATTCATAATTTTCATGTTACTCTTCCAACAGTCAGGTAATTATTCTATCAATATATGTTCTTTAATTTCTAAAAATTTCACTTATTTAATTAATAATTTAATATAATAATGTTCTCATTGGTCTCTCTTTGTGAGGTATGTGTTTTATAAATAAATATAATATGTTAAATTCAACTAATTAAATTTTGGGTAGTTATAACTCATGTCTGGAGATAGCATATATATGGTGGTATCACTTTTGGTGATAGCACATCTAACGGTAGCAAATGACTTGCGATATGAGAACATTGATGATATCTTATGTTAGGAGGTAGAAAATCTAATATAATAGTGTATCTTTTTAAATAAGATTCTATTTGAGAATATCTAAATTTACGTTTCTAATTGATATAATATCAAAAAACATTAAACTCATTAGAATGACAATATTCATGATTTGTGAGATTTAATATAATTAGGTTCCATCATTACTGAATAAAACATGAAATCTGTTTTTTATATCCATTGCAACAATGGATTATAAAATCATTTTATTTAGTTCCAAAAATTTTAATTAGGGATTTTAGTAAGATAATTCTGATTATGTTTAGGAAAATTTTAACAAATAAAAAAAATTTATTATGAAGATCCACTATGGAAGAAGGAGGTGTCGTGGGGGAAGATTTATAGTGTGTCGGGAAAGATGATTTACAAATGTGTCAGTCTGATCAATCCCTCTATGTGGTAAAGTGAGGGTAAAATCAGAAATTGGGATGAAAAGGTTTGGGACATTAACCAAGAGAGAGTTTTCTGGGGGAAAAATTATTTCCAAAGGCACCAAAGTGGTCAATCATGTGAAGAGGAGAAGCATTGGTGAGCAGATTTGTAGAGTCCAATGTTGGTTGATCACATGATGGGAATACATCGTGTGTAAAGTGGTGGAATATGGGGTACTGTATTTCCATATACAATAATAATCATGGCTTTAGATATCAAATTTTCAGGGTTGAAATAAATTTATTCAATAGAAGTTCGGTAATTGAGAATTTTTTAATTGTGTGGTTCACAACATTAATGACCGCAACAATTTATATTTCAACTATCAGGCTATCCATATTTTCTATAATAGTCACATGAGAACCCATGCCATCAACAATGAATCAAAACGTGTCCAGAAAATAGAAATTATGATGTCCCAACACTCAGAAATCCACTCCACTCAAAAGATAAAAAAACCACTTTCAAATAAGAATCAAATCCACTCATGAATTGACACCCTTAAAAGGGTATATGAATTTACATTTATAGATATACCATGTTCATACATACTAGGATAAGCGGCATGTGATGTATTAATATTCATGGATGAATTACCTGTGATATGTTCATCAATCTAGGTATTCTATAATTGGAGATTGTGAATGTTTGAGTAAGCTATATGATATTGAAATACACAATATCCCATGGTAACATTATATCTTAGACCAAGTGATTATATTATTATTCATTAATGTATATGATATAACTTGTGTAAACATTTATAGATATAAATTCCTTTTATAGTGATCAAACCAAATCAAATTATATATTGAGTAACATTGTGAATTTTCTAGACACCCATCATTGCTTACAATTATGCATTAAATATTCATGATTGTAGTCAATGCTACAAAGGCCCATAGGGAAGAATGTATTGGTTGTTTGAATGATTATTATGTTTTGAAATTTTTTTATATAAAACCATGAGAGCTAGCCCAAAACTATTTTAATGGATATCGAAAATATGTTCTGGGTGGTTCTTCACAATTTATTAGATATCAGGTTGAGAAAATTAATGATAATGCCTCAAAAATGTGTTTGGGAATGTTTCTAAATGTATTTTTCATAATGGTTTCTCAAGTTACTACTTTTGATGTGAAATGATTCCAAAATCTATTAAGTCTTCTAGATTTAGTGAATGTTGGAGAGAGATAGAAATGAATTCAAAATGGATCCATCGTGACATGGTGGTTTAAACCATGTCGTGGTGTATACGGGTGTAAACCATGACATATTGTGGGTCACTATTCCATGGTGTCTTTCTTTGAAATATATATGATATATGATATCACATTCCTCTAAAATACTCTAACATATATTTATTAGAAAATTAAAATAAGACTATAATTTAATTGAATCATCATGATGGAATATGAATGGTTTAAGGATTTAAAAATTTCATCATGCATGGAAATTTGTTGAAAATGCATAGTTTCAACATTATCATCAAACAGTTGGTAAATGTTTTTGGTCATGAGGAGTCTCATCGATGCCATAAGAAGGCCAATACCGTGGGATATTTTGAGAGAGTCCATTTTTAAAAACTCTTAGTCGAATAACTCTATTCCCTCTATTTTATTCTATCCTATGAATAATGGTTTCATTTTAGATATCATACTCAAACATGGATAAATTAATATATCCCAAAAATATCCTATGAGAGAGGTGTCAGTTGGCTATTTATTTGTTAATCTATTAATATCATGTTAAATATGTTGGAATGAATCCGATTAATGGAAAAATGGAACATTATTCATTCTCATTTTGTTAATTAAAAATAAATGGAGGGATCCAATGCCTTTATAGGTTTTGATTAATTTTTTTTACTATGTTTATATGATTATTATATCCTAAAAATCCGATCAATTATTTATTAGAAAAATATGCCTATATCTTCTTTCAAACCCTACTTCATGAGTATATGTAATTTAATATAACTCTTGAAAAGACTCTCTATCGCACCACTAGTGAAAAATATAATTATCATGTCATATTATTCTTGATGGTTATCTAAAAACCGAGGAAAAATATATTTTTAACTTTTACTAATTAACTTATTAACTAATTTATAAACCTTCAATATTATAAATCATTTTTCTTATAATAAATTTTTATTTTGGTTATTTTCTATAAATACATAAAAATAGTATTAGTAGGGGATAAAAAAGATGACATAAAAAAGCTATTTTTTTACAAATATTAATGTCGGATGTATTTTTCATCCCATTGGTTGGAGACTAGAACCAAATGTATGTTCACATATTTGAGATTTATCACTCATTATTTCTAAGAAATTAATTAAAAAAATAATGTCAATATTTATAAATATAAAATACAACAATTCTCATATCCAAACTTTCACTTCATGTCGATGTAGACGATAAAATAAAGTCATTGAGTGATCCTTCTATAGCTCCACTACTACTACCCAAATAACAACATTTTTGATATCCCTCATACTATCCTACCAAACAACTAAGGTAATCTATAGTGTATTGTGAACTATGGATTAAACAATAGGATCATATTAAAAAAAAAACTCTACTGTCTTGTACAATAAGTGTTCTATGATAGATATGTGTGAGATTAACTAAATAGAAGCATAATATATTCCAGGATAGGGGTTATGAAAGTAACCAAGGTTATACATAGATATAAGATCAGAGAATTAACAACTGAAACCTTTAACTACCACAACCCATTTTTTATTTTATTGAAAAGCCACTTCGAGGGTGGGTGGGAACGTACAACCATTCCTCCAGCATCAAGAAACTCCATTACAAAACAAATTTCAAATTTCAAAATTATAAACCTGAACCATACCGCGCAAACATAGTCAAAAGAATCATGTTTCAAAATTCCGCAAAACCCGCGAGCTACCATAATGACTCCACAATCCCGCCACCAAAAAACCCATTAAAATTTTGGAAATCAAAAAGCAGGCATACAATCATCAAGCCTCTGACACCTCGAGACGCACACACTGGCACGAACGGTCTCCAGCGCAGACCACCATCGGATCACCGTCGACGTCGCACAAATCGTCGGCGACGCCGGGAAGAACACTAACCTGTTGAGAGACACCATCAAAGACCTTCATCATCATAGGAGAAGTAGACTTCATCACCGTCGAGAACCCATCGTGGAAGTCAGTATCGCCGAGCCACCAAAGACGTCAGAAGTAAAATCACGGAGGAGACAGGACGGGCAGAACACCCTGTAGCACCAGACGCCTCAGCACCAAACCAAAAAAAACCCGGAGACGTCCGAAACGCCATAGAAACCCAGCATCACGGTCGAGACCGACCAAAACCAGCAAACCGCCCGAGGAACCCATCATCGCAGTCATCAACCTCACGCCACTGACGATCATCGAGAAGCACCGACACAACGCAGAAAAAAAGAGGGGAACCCGAGGATGAAATCCAAAAAAACAACAAACAAACAAAGAATCGAGAACCCAATGAAAACCGAACAGGGCCGAAACGGGACTGGAACCCTAAAAACAAAGCCGGATTGAACCAACTAGTGACGGGATAAAACACTAGAAAAAGACTTGGGGGTGGAACCCTAAATGAAGAAGAAAAGAGGCGTCGAGAGGACCCGCAACCGCCAAAGAGCTATCCCAAAGCCACGGTGTACCCATCACTCCAGATCTGACCTGGAGATGAGCGGTGGTACTCGAGGACAGAACGTAGTAAGGCGGCCGAATGAAGACCGTCACAGAGCCGGGGCAGGCGAAACACGGAGATAAGACCAGAACCAGCGAGAGAGACACTGAGAGGAAAAGGACATGGAAAGAGCGAGAGGAGGACATGGAGAGAGCGAAGCCAGTCTGAACAAGCGGAGAAGAGAGAGCCCGGGAAGGCATCGTGGGAGATCTAATGCCATCGGGGAGAGGGGAAACCCTAGGAGGAGGAAGATGGAGAGCCGAGCCAATAGCCCGAGAGCGCCCTGAAGAGTGAAGTGCCATTTCAGAAACCTTTAACTACATAACCCATAATCATTATATGTGTTCAATAATACATGATCATCAACCTAGAGGGAAATATAATTATTATATATATCAAGGAATGGTCCATATAAATTTAATAATATTGTAACCTGTCATAGAGGCACTTTTGTCTTATAATGAATGTGATCTGGTAGGAGAATCCCTCACGATCCAGGATGATAAGAATAAAAACATTTATCTTACTGACATAATTTCATGTCATCAACACTAACACTATACCCAGAACCATAACACTATATCCACATCATCTGTGCCGTAATGGAACACATCCATGATCCATTATAGTTTATGATACGAAATGATATAATCCAAAAATCACCTAATATAAAATATCAAAAACAATCATCATAACCATAGATGGTAAATATTTATTAACGAAAACAATTAGGGATAAGCGAGATATAAAATCTTCACACCATCATCCTAGAAATTGAAACCACTGAAATATTAATTACAACAATTGTAATTATTAATTTACTGATGATATCATTTTTTGTCTCATTACAACCAGTATAGTTCATCCCTTTATCATTTAAGAATTTATGAAATATTCCATTAATATTTAAAAACCCATCATTTAAATCAATTAAATTTTAAACTCATTAAAAATATTTCATATCATGTTTGATTTACCATTTTATTTATGTAAATAATTATAACACTCTCTTATGAAATTATTCAATTTAATTATTCTACATGTATATAAATTAAAATAATTTTATACATCAACCCTCATCATTAGAATACCACATGAACACCCCTAACTCCTCACCACATTCATTATACAACTCTAGAACATTCATATTACTACACATTTAATCAAGACCAATCAACCTATTAATAACAAATAATAAATCCCATTCAATCCTTACCTCTATGAACTTACAAATATAGTATATAAAATTACCGAACACAATTAAAACAATTCACCTACATAACTCTCTTCTATTTTAACAATTCATGAAATTTATATCTAACCACTACTAATAGAAATGTGGGTATGCTAGGATATTTGTGTGATGGTGAGGTCTAGATGGAGTCTTCCAGGGTGTTGGGTGTATTTGGGAGTTGATGCTGTGTATGGGAACTGTGAAGAGGGTTGTTCTGTTTAAGGGACCTGAGGAGCATCATATGAGTAATAAGATTTAATTATATAGGATATGATTTATTAATAAATTCTAGGGGTATCTTAGTATGTTTTATTAGATAGTGGTTGGCTGAGTGGTTGGGGTGAATAAATAAAGGGCTTTCTATAGAATCATGGGGAATAAAAAAGTTTATATGTAGTGATATAATGTGTAGATTGGAGCATGTCACCAAGTTCTCTTTGAAGTGGTGTCTTCATGAGATTCTCCTTCCCCATTTGTTTTTAATTTTATTCTCCTTCCACTCTATTATATAGTAATTACATTACATATTTCTTCTAATATTTATTGAAATCCATTTAATCTCCCTCCCACCCCCATCAATTGGTACTCTCATTGTAATTTTTCAGAGGTAAAAAAAAAGTAGAAGAGAGAGAGGTTGTTCAATGTGAGTTTTGTGAGGCAGATGAATTAGACAACACCACCGCAACAAAAAAATTCTAGACACAAAAATGTTATTTTTGTCTATACCGAAGGTTCCTGATCAGTCTAACAACAGATAACATAATTGAAGAAAATGACACAGTAGTGGAAACCTATGCAAGAGTAAAAAATGACCTTCAAGTTGATATTATAGAAGACAAAATGAATTTAGGTACTAGTCCATACAGTATAGCAGCAAAATCTCAATTTGAAATGATCCTGATAGGGAGTTCCATTATGGATACTATGAACCAAGGGATGTTTGTCATTGAATAGGATAGAGGAAGCGATGATTAATGAAGCAGTGGAGGGAGAATTTTGAAATTACATGATGTGGTTTGTAGGTGGGGAGTTCTTCAAGCATTAGACGAGGCGTATGAAAGGCAATGCGTAGGGATTAATTCACCACTTCTCATAATAAAGAAAACTCATCATGATCTTATTTTGGGGAGTTGATATCATAGTGGGGCATATGGGATAATTATTTGTCCCAAAAATAAAGTGGTGTGTCTGAATAATAGTACTACACTATAGTGAAGGTTGCAGGATGTGGTGAATTTTCAAACAGATGCCATCAATGACGTGGTAGTTCGATAGGTTTCACTAGATTTGACCAAGCAAGATGAGCTACAGGCGGTAAGACTGTATTTTTTTCCAGACCGTGATGAAAGGGTTTGACAGGGCACAATTTGACACTATTTTTTCTTGGTGAAAACGTGAGATTTTCACTTCATGTGTTCTTTTAGACAAGAGGTATAGTGAAATTTTGTTCGCCAAAATCAGGGGTTAAAGAGGACATTTGGGGATGAGAACTACCATATAGCAAGTTGATTATTTTGGGAGGCATTTCAGTACATTGGTAGTAATACCATTGGTTGAAAACGATACCGAACAAGACACATGGATGGAAAGACTACCATCAAATCTACCACCATGGGAATTTATTTCATGACCTTTTCTGTTTATTTTTGTAGAATATGAACAATCATAAAATCACCATGTGTACAAGGAGATATTTCAAGAGGGATGAAATCATTGGAATGTGGGTCTCCTAAGAGGCTGGTGAGGTGTGGTTAGATATTTTCGAGGTGAAGGGTATAGTGGGGGATTGGTATTATGTATGAGATTTTCTAATTAGGGTGATGTTTTTAAGTGACATGGGGTGCAGAGTATGGGTATGAATGTTAAAGGATTCAGTTTTAGAGTGAGTAATAAATTGGAATGGTGGCCTAGTAAATTGTACTAAAGCATGGTTGGGTGATCAGTTAGGTAATAATGGATAGGGTATGTAGTAGTTACTAGGATATGGAATACAAATGCTTTTAATTAGTAATCTACTGTAAAGATTGGAGGCTCCAGCCTAGGGCTCCTAGAAGCGGTGTCTTTGATAGATTCTGTAACAACCCAGGTAAATGAAGAATATGACATTTTCATATTTATCCATATTTGTGAATAAAATATTAATGTGTCTTTAAAGGGGACACTATGCTCGATGGCGTACCCAACACGCAACAACGATTTTCTTGGGAATCTTACGTTGCACTCTAATAATAAAATTATATTATTTTAAATGGTAGTTAACATGTAGTCGTTGTATTGGCGGGAATGGATAGAAATAACTAAAATATGATTATATATGTTTTTAAATATTTTTACATTTATCCAATAAAAGATAAAGGCATAAAATACAGAAAGAATTCAATTTTAGGTGTATATGCCCTAGTTTTCACTAAAGGTTCACTTATCGCCTTTTGATGGGGAACCGTCATTAAATATAGTTTTGTTTACTCTTATACATTATTTTGGACCAAAGAAAACTCTTCTTATGAATTGGGACATCAAAATTTACTTTGTGTAAATTTTTGGTATCTTTCCGATAAAGTTCATTTTTTTAATGAATAGTGTAAAATGTTGTATTTTAATTCAAAACCTCTTTTTAATCTAATTTATTTATATGATTAGATTATCTTTTGAATTGGTTTTAAAGTTAAATTAGAATATATTTTTACCATTAAATCCAATAGTGTTCATTGGAATTAATTTCACTTTGAAATCAGACTTAAACTAGTGTCAGTCTTTTGATACTTATTGTTTTATAAAAACACGCTATTTGCTCTGACAACGAGAATTAATTATTAAATTAATTAATGTGACTTATATGTTTTTAATTTTGTAAAATAGACTTCATTTTTGAATTCAGAATATCAAATATAGCTTAGGGTGAATTTTTGGTAATTTTCTGAAAAACTTCAATTTTTGATGAATAGTGAAACCACTAAGTGGTACTTATAAAAACTGATTTTCTGTTTAAATGAAAATTTTCCATCATTGTGTTTTGAATTTTTAAAATCCGACATACATGGTTGTCATTAGTATGTAAAATGTGGTTCAATGGGATGAAAATAATTTTTTGGTGAATAGTGACTTTTTTTCATTAATCGCGATTAGAGGTAATTAGTGTAATTTAAGGTAAAAATGATATTATAAAAATATGAAAACATCATGACACTTGTACTACCCCTATTGGATGAGTCATGGCCGACCAAGACAACCCATGGGTCTGTTTAGGGGACCCTATGGAGCCTCTTGGGTGAGAAAATGACTTTAATGCCTTTTTTTTTAAAATAAAGGTGAAAATGACACTAACATAAATTGTTTTACTAAAAAAAATTTTAGAAGGGGTTATACTAATCATAATTTTGTCTATAAATACTCTTTGGAAAGATAAAAAGATTTTCTACATCAGGATATTTTTGTTATAATTTTTAGACATTAAATAAATTAATTTAATTAAGACATCATGATGATGCAACGATGACCTCATTAATGAACAGTTTAAATAAAATGAAACGATAATATAAAATCTAAGACCAACACTTGTCCAAAAACTATTGGATGGGAATATTTAGAAGCCTTATCATCTTATCTTTGAAATATATCAATGTGGGACCATAGAAATTCGAAACACTTTTGAAAATAAAATAATAGTTTCATGATTTCCAAAAGTGCCCCTCCTCTCCTCTTATAAAAGGCCCCCACCTCTACCTCATTTCACACACTCCTAAAGCCTTTGGCTCGGCCATACCCTGCCCATTTACTCTCTCCAAATCCCTCTCCTAATCCTATAGGATTCCCGTTTGGGCAGAATCCTTTCAAAGGAAGCCTTTAGGCTCAAATCAAAAGGAGTTGCACTTTTAAAGGTAATTCATTCTCTCATGTTCATTTGTTTTATTTTTCTTCTACAACCCCCTAAACTCTTTTTATTTACTTCTTTTGTAACAACACCAGTATATTCAATATACTAGGATGTTGTTATAAGATTTATTCGAGCTACCCTCTCACACAACTACATCAAATGGTTAAAGAACATACGGTTTCCGTGGATGACAAAATTCTGCCTCCCGAAACGATGATTGTTCAATACTCATTTAACACCTTCAAAGGTGGCCATTATGATGTCACTATTTTTATATATGATATATAATATGTTTATTCTTTCCTTAAGATTCTGTATTTTTCATTTATGGCATACCATTATTGTTTCCATTATGGGTAAACACGATATCTTCATTTTAGGAAGTGCGGACTACCGCCCCCTGAAAGTGATTTGATTCGTTAATACCATATGTGGGATGTGTAAAGGATAAAGTTAATGATATTATATATGTTATTATACTAGAATTATAATATACTCTTATATCATTATGATTCCATTCCAGAAATACGAAATAGAAATGGAAGTAGCGTTCATGCGTACGTACGGCTTACCGTCTCCATGAACGGCGCATTTCATTTCTTACCACTAAATGTGATGTAATATTATAAATACATGTATATGATGAATATATATGATATATATGTTATCCAAATCATTAATATCATTCTGGATATAATGAACCTTTGACCAAATTAACAACATGTAAGTGTAAGAAGTCTATTTTTGACTTAAGAACCAAATACCGACAAAATGAAAATTATTAACTTAAATGATTACATGATGTTCATAACATGGTATAAAAGGAATAATGAACATGAAAAAGGTTCTTAAGCAAGTAGAGATTAACTCATGTTTATTATTCAGGAGATTAAAGAACGGTCGGGTCAAGTCGGATACGAGGTAAGGGATCTTACTCCTCTCTTTCTTTTTAAGTACACTCTTTTATGTCATTCCCTCTAAAGCTAATATTTCTTATTATTGGGATGTTATTTTATATTAAACTTACTGTAATTTTTATGTTCATGTGATGAGAGACCCTATTCTCTCTCATCAATCCATTTTGGAAGTTTTGAATGGCGCCGTTCGGCTGCCGAATTTTCATAAGAGATCTAACCTCTCTCTTTCTTTTTAAGTACTCTCCTTTATGTCACTTCTTTTAATCTCCTCTTTGTTATGTTGGGGGATGTTCGTTTATATTCATCTTTCTATAAACTTTAAGTTAATATGATGAGATACCCTATTTGATCTCATCAATCCATTTTTGTAAGTTTTATGTGGCGCCGTTAGGCTGCCGAGTTTTTGTAAGGGATTTTTCATCTCACTTTTATTCCCGTGAGATTTATGCTACATTTGCCACAATTTCCTTTGAGTGGTGTATGTACTGCCCATTATTCTACTCTTTGTGTAATATAATTTCGTTTACGAGTATTTACATCAAGGATTTATTGTCTTTCTTTCATGGGGTGTGTGTTTTGAAAGATACCCAAGTCGGTAAGGGAACCTTTCACCCTCTTTTTTTTAAAAGACTTATTTTGTTGGGTCTTTTAATTTGCATATTTTTTTGTTGGGATATGTTATCATATATCCTTATTGATGTAAATTTTATGTCCAAGTGATGAGATACACTTTTTATCTCTCATCAACTCATTTTGATGTGACGTCGTTGGGCTGTCAAGGGAACTTCTTAACCCAATTTCGATTTCTTTGGGTTAAACATGTAGTTATTGAATATGTCATACTTTGAATATGTGTGAATGAACTTTGATTATTTTACACTTAATATCCACTTATATTTGGTGTATTCGTTTGTCGCACATAATTATGTAATTGATTTATCCTTAAACCAAGGATACCGTCTTTGTATGGGACTTCGTCTCAATCTCCTTTCATTGAGGCATATTTTGTTTTATACACAACCTTCTTTTATACGGTGTATAAACCCCTTTGACTTTTACGTTTATTCAAAAGGAATCTTTTTTATATGAAGCGTTTACTAAACGACAAAAGGGAATGTTTTTTTTCGTACGTATGCGGCGACAACGACTTCTCCGCCGCCGTGACCATTATTTGAGTTTCGGCTTCCTCTACAAGCCATACTTTTTTTAAAAAAGAAAAATAAATACCATGTTTTACTTTTCTTTTATTTTGGTATTGAAAATGGTTTTCATAATGTTTTTATATCAATGTGTTGTATTGATATCTTGTGATTGAAAGGTGGAAATGTTATGTTTCCTTTATGCATGTTTTATGTGATACGATTATGTTGAGGTTCTTGGGCATTATTATGAAGATGGGTGGTTCCGTGATAGACTAAGGGCGGGTGAGACCGATATAGCTCTCCAATGCATTGGGTAACGCGAAGGAGTGAAACGTTAAGGTTTCTCCGAAGAGATTTTAGGGAATATACTGTGATGGGTATTCCAAATGTAACCAAGAGGGTTACTCCCTACGTAAGAATGTTATGAATGCCTCAAGTTACCTTTTATGTCTTATGATTTCGTTGATTTATTCATGATTTGATGAGGTATGTTAAAGTGACTATGTTTTATGGGTAAAGTATGATTTCATTCTTATGTATATATGAACTCATGTTTCCTTTCCATATTTTTTTTATAACCCTTACTGAGCTTTTTATGCTCATCCCAAGTTTTTGAAATGTTTTTCACAGGTCAAGGGAAAGGTACATGATGTGATGATAGTGTCAAGGATGTGTCAAGAAAGAATCCGTGTTTTATTTTAAATATGTTTCCGTTGATTGGAAGAATGAATATTGTCTTTTATGTAACCACTTTGTTTAAATGTGGAATGTAATGCAAGTTTCATGATCTAATTCTCTAAAACTCTAAACCTAAAAGGATCCCCAATGTGTAATCTTGTAATAACTCAAGATTATGTACGGTTTAAGTCTGGGGCCTTATAGTTGGTATCAGAGGTCGGTTTAGACAACTTTAGGGATTAGAAGTTCTTGTGAGACACATGATTAGTCCCTATATTTATTATTTCAGTTAAATCCTTGTTTTATAACTTTTTTTCAGGTCAAGTAAAGTCGGTTACGAATGGAAAGAGAAGGATCTCAAACGACATTCCTATCTCTTCCTGATGACATGATTGCTATAATTATTGCAAAGTCATCTTCGGATGATTGTGAAACTTTTTCTAGCATACAACTCACTTGCAAGCAGTTGTTTGAGATATCAAACACCTCCACTATACCTCGTTATCATCGTGGATCATGGGTTGTTTTTAGACAAATATTATTTTCACAATATTCTCATATTTTCAAGAAAGGTAAATATTATCAAGGTATTTTCAAATATTTTACCTTATCACAAGAATTTGAAGCATATTATGATTTTAAAAATGGTGCTGAGGAAGGAGACCCTTGCGCAACCTATTTATATTTGCTTTTAAAATATAGTCTCACATCACATACTTATGGTATTTTAAAAGGACCAATAATAGAAAGTTTCAACTCAATTTCGGTCCGACAATTTTTTACAAATCATGTTTTATCAGATGTTTTGGAATTATATGTCATACATGATTATTTTCCAAAACTGTTTTTCTGTGAACACCCATATGACCCATGTTGTACGAGGTGTATTTGGATGGAGGAAGCAAATGATTTTGAAGGATCTCTAAATAATTGTTGTAATGCATGGGACTTCTACCTACGTGAACAAGATGACGATGAAACCGAGTGGACGCTATGATCAAGGTATGATGTTATTCATTTTGGGAATCGTTTTATTTTATCTTATAATGGTGAAATAAGACTTCAAGAATTAAGATGTTGAGATTGTAACGAATTTGGATGAACATTAAAGGTATAAGGAAACGATTTAGGTTAAAACATGTTAGGGTTATTTTTGGAGTTTTATAAAAAGGACAACACGCAGACCGTGTGACAACCCGTCGCGTCGGACAAAGCTGCGGGAATCGAACCCACAACCAAAGTGCGACTGGTATTTATCGCCTACCACTGGACTACGTGAAGTCCCTGGTTAGTTTGACTGATTCTTTTTAGTTATATGATTTTATGAATTAAGAGTAAGTTGATTTTGGGTTATTTATGAAAATTATTAACCTATCATGGAGGATATGTGATTAGGTTAATTAATTTTCAATACGAGACTTTAGGAGAAACTAATGTTGTTTGGAGATAAATGTTACGATTTAACTTGGAAGAATATGTGACTAAATCCTTCAAATATTTGGGTTTCAATCTTAGATTGGTTTACTTTGAAGAATTTTATGGACAAATTGTTTATCGGATGGTCCTCGTTGAACTTTGGGTTTTGTTGGACAAATTTTGGAGATTAAGCACATATTTTCTTTTTAAAGGGTTATCCTTTTCTAGATTATTTGACCTTGTACTAACCTTTTTGGTTTTGTTATTGGTTAAAGCCTAAATACATGGGATGTATATAGTTCTCTTTGGTGGATAAGGTGATTCTCTAGAAGTTGATTATAGTACTCTTATTGTGAACAAGTCTTCCTAAATACTCGTCTTTTGGAGAAAATATGAGTTTGTGTAAGGAATCTAATAAAAATTGAAAGTCAACATGGTAAGTGATTATGTTTCCTTATGAATAAATTCCTCAATAAAAAGTAATTTAAAACAAAAATGTTTTTTATTAACTTTTCCTACTGGGGAATCGAATACCGTTTAACCCATCACAAGTTTGTGATTTTCTTGTGGTTAACTTTCTCCTAAACATGTTTTCTATCACTCTCCATCAGAACATGACCCTATGTTTTCTCCTCCATGTCCATGTTTTCCTACATGGAATCCTAGTATGGGTTAACTCGGGTGACCTCTATACTTCTATTTCTTTATTTTAAAGTGATTGTTTTAGCGAATCTTGTTCCGATGTGGGATTTTCAAGGATGTTTCCAAGCCCAATTTTAAAAATTGCGAGGATGCAATTCCCAAAAGGGGGGAAGGATGTAACACCCCAGGTAAATGAAGAATATGACATTTTCATATTTATCCATATTTGTGAATAAAATATTAATGTGTCTTTAAAGGGGACGCTATGCTCGATGGCGTACCCAACACGCAACAACGATTTTCTTGGGAATCTTACGTTGCACTCTAATAATAAAATTATATTATTTTAAATGGTAGTTAACATGTAGCCGTTTTATTGGAGGGAATGGATATAAATAACTAAAATATGATTATATATGTTTTTAAATATTTTAAAATTTATCCAATAAAAGATAAAGGCATAAAATACAGAAAGAATTCAATTTTAGGCGTATATGCCCTAGTTTTCACTAAAGGTTCACTTATCGCCTTTTGATGGCGAACCGTCATTAAATATAGTTGTGTTCACTCTTATACATTCTTTTGGACCAAATAAAACTCTTATTAAGAATTGGGACATCAAAATTTACTTTGTGTAAATTTTTGGTATCTTTCCGATAAAGTTCATTTTTTAATGAATAGTGTAAAATGTTGTATTTTAATTCAAAACCTCTTTTTAATATAATTTATTTATATGATTAGATTATATTTTGAATTGGTTTTAAAGTGAAATTAGAATATATTTTTACCATTAAATCCAATAGTGGTAGTTGAAATTAATTTCACTTTGAAATCAGACTTAAACTAGTGTCAGTCTTTTGATACTTATTGTTTTATAAAAACACGCTATTTGCTCTGACAGCGGGAATTAATTATTAAATTAATTAATGTAACTTATATGTTTTGAATTTTGTAAAATATACTTCATTTTTTAATTCGGAATATCAAATATAGCTTAGGGTGAATTTTTGGAATTTTTTTGAAAAACATCAATTTTTGATGAATAGTGAAACCACTAAGTGGTGCTTATAAAAACTGATTTTCCGTTTAAATGAAATTTTTCCATCATTGTGTTTTGAATTTTGAAAATCCGACATACATGGTTGTCATTAGTATGTAAAATGTGGTTCAATGGGATGAAAATAATTTTTTGGTGAATAGTAACTTTTTTTCATTAATCGCGATTAGAGGTAATTAGTGTAATTTAAGGTAAAAATGATATTATAAAAATATGAAAACACCATGACACTTGTCCTA
Source organism: Viscum album (assembly GCA_963277665.1). NCBI lineage: Eukaryota > Viridiplantae > Streptophyta > Magnoliopsida > Santalales > Viscaceae > Viscum > Viscum album. The sequence goes on from OY728161.1 coordinate 757,358,702, forward strand.
CCCCTATTGGATGAGTCATGTCCGACCAAGACAACCCATGAGTCGATTTAGGGGACCCTATGGAGCCTCTTGGGTTAGAAAATGACTTTAATGCCTTTTTTTAAAATAAAGGTGAAAATGACACTAACATAAATTAAGTTACTAAAACAATTTTTAGAAGGGGTTATACTAATCATAATTTTGTCTATAAATACTCTTTGGAAAGATAAAAAGATTTCCTACATCAGGATATTTTTGTTATAATTTTTAGACATTAAATAAATTAATTTAATTATGACATCATGATGATGCAACGATGACCTCATTAATGAACAATTTAAATAAAATGAAACGATAATATAAAATCTAAGACCAACATTTGTTCAAAAACTATTGGATGGGAATATTTCGAAGCCTTATCATCTTATCTTAGAAATATATCAATGTGGGACCTTATAAATTCGAAACACTTTTGAAAATAAAATAATAGTTTCATGATTTCCAAAAGTGCCCCTCCTCTCCTCTTATAAAAGGCCCCCACCTCTACCTCATTTCACACACTCCTCAAGCCTTTGGCTAGGCCATACCCTGCCCATTTACTCTCTCCAAATCCCTCTACTCATCCTAGAGGATTCCCTTTTGGGCAGAATCCTTTCAAAGGAAGCCTTTAGGCTCAAATCAAAAGGAGTTACACTTTTAAAGGTAATTCATTCTCTCATGTTCATTTGTTTTATGTTTCTTATCCAACCCCCTAAACTCTTTTTATTTACTTCTTTTGTAACAACACCAGTATCTTCAATATACTAGGATGTTTTTATAAGATTTATTCGAGCTACCCTCTCACACAACTACATTAAATGGTTAAAGAACATACGGTTTCCGTGGATGGCGAAATTCTGCCTCCCGAAACGATGATTGTTCAATACTCATTTAACACCTTCAAAGGTGGCCATTATGATGTCACTATTTTTATATATGATATATAATATGTTTATTATTTCCTTAAGATTCTGTATTTTTCATTTATGGCATACCATTATTGTTTTCATTATGGGTAAACACGATATCTTCATTTTAGGAAGTGCGGACTACCGCCCCCTGAAAGTGATTTGATTCGTTAATACCATATGTGGGATGTGTAAAGGATAAAGTTAATGATATTATATATGTTATTATACTGGAATTATAACATACTCTTATATCATTATGATTCCATTCTAGAAATACGAAATAGAAATGGAAGTAGCGTTCATGCGTACGTACGGCTTACCGTCTCCATGAACGGTGCATTTCATTTCTTACCTCTAAATGTGATGTAATATTATAAATACATGTATATGCTGAATATATATGATATATATGTTATCCAAATAATTAATATCATTCTGGATATAACGAACCTTTGACCAAATTAACAACATGTAAGTGTAAGAAGTCTATTTTTGACTTAAGAACCAAATACCGACAAAATGAACATTATTAACTTAAATGATTACATGATGTTCATAACATGGTATAAAAGGAATAATGAACATGAAAAATTTTCTTAATCAAGTAGAGATTAACTCAAGTTTATTATTCAGGAGATTAAAGAACGGTCGGGTCAAGTCGGATACGAGGTAAGGGATCTTACTCATCTCTTTCTTTTTAAGTACACTCTTTTATGTCATTCCCTCTAAAGCTAATCTTTCTTGTTATTGGGATGTTATTTTATATTACAATTACTGTAATTTTTATGTTCATGTGATGAGAGACCCTATTCTCTCTCATCAATCCATTTTGGAAGTTTTGAATGGCACCGTTAGGCTGCCGAATTTTTTAAAAAGAGATCTAACCTCTCTCTTTCTTTTTAAGTACTCTCCTTTATGTCACTTCTTTTAATCTCCTCTTTGTTATGTTGGGGGATGTTCTTTTATATTCCTCTTTCTATAAACTTTAAGTTAATATGATGAGATACCCTATTTGATCTCATCAATCCATTTTTGTAAGTTTTATGTGGCGCCGTTAGGCTGCCGAGTTTTCGTAAGGGATTTTTCATCTCACTTTTATTCCCGTGAGATTTATGCTACATTTGCCACAATTTCCTTTGAGTGGTGTATGTACTATCCATTATTCTACTATTTGTGTAATATAATTTCATTTACGAGTATTTACATCAAGGATTTGTTGTCCTTCTTTCATGGGGTGTATGTTTTGAAAGATACCCAAGTCGGTAAGGGAACCTTTCACCCTCTTTTTTTTTAAAATACTTCTTTTGTTGGGTCTTTTAATTTACATATTTTTATGTTGGGATATGTTCTAATATATCCTTATTGATGTAAATTTTATGTCCAAGTGATGAGATACACTTTTTATCTCTCATCAACTCATTTTGATGTGACGCCGTTAGACTGTCAAGGGAACTTCTTAACCCAATTTCAATTTCTTTGGGTTCAACATGTAGTTATTGAATTTGTCATCCTTTGAATATGTGTGAATGACCTTTGATTATTTTACACTTAATATCCACTTATATTTGGTGTATTCGTTTGTCGCACATAATTATGTAATTGAATTATCCTTAAACCAAAGATACCGTCTTTGTATGGGACTTCGTCTCAATCTCCTTTCATTGAGGCATATTTTGTTTTATACACAAACTTCTTTTATACGGTGTATAAACCCCTTTGACTTTTATGTTTATTCAAAAGGAATATTTTTTATACGAAGCATTTACTAAATGACAAAAGGGAATGTTTTTTTTCGTACGTATGCGGCGACAACGACTTCTCCGCCGCCGTGACCATTATTTGAGTTTCGGCTTCCTCTACAAGCCATAATTTTTTTAAAAAGAAAAATAAATATCATGTTTTACTTTTCTTTTATTTTGGTATTGAAAATGGTTTTCATAATGTTTTTATATCAATGTGTTGTATTGATATCTTGTGATTGAAAGGTGGAAATTTTATGTTTCCTTTATGCATGTTTTATGTGATACGATTATGTTGAGGTTCTTGGGCATTATTATGAAGACGGGTAGTTCCGTGATAGACTAAGGGATGGTGAGTCCGATATAGCTCTCCAATGCATTGGGTAACGCGAAGGAGTGAAACGTTAAGGTTTCTCCTAAGAGATTTTAGGGAATATACTGTGATGGGTATTCCAAATGTAACCAAGAGGGTTACTCCCTACGTAAGAATGTTATGAATGCCTCAAGTTACCTTTTATGTCTTATGATTTCGATGATTTATTCATGATTTGATGAGGTATGTTAAAGTGCCTATGTTTTATGGGTAAAGTATGATTTCATTCTTATGTATATATGAACTCATGTTTCCTTTCCATATTTTTTTTATAACCCTTACTGAGCTTTTTATGCTCATCCCAAATTTTTGAAATGTTTTTCACAGGTCAAGGGAAAGGTACATGATGTGATGATAGTGTCAAGGATGTTTCAAGAAAGAATCCGTATTTTATTTTAAATATGTTTCCATTGATGGGAAGAATGAATATTTTCTTTTATGTAACCACTTTGTTTAAATGTGGAATGTAATGCAAGTTTCATGATCTAATTTTCTAAAACTCTAAACCTAAAAATATCCCCAATGCGTAATCTTGTAATAACTCAAGATTAAGTAAGGTTTAAGGCTGGGGCCTTATAGATTCTCTTTCTTCCAAATTTCTTTTTCATTTTCTTCTTCTTCCACTCTTTTATACATTAATTCCAGTATGTACATTTTCTAATATAAATTGATTACAATTGTTTTTTTATCCCATACATATCCTCAACTATAAAAACCATCCAAATAACTTCTCAACCAAATCACAAGGAATCCCTCTAAAGGATGGATAACATGGAAGGGACGATACCCCATGAGACAAACATCAACACTACCCACCTCACCCAATTGTTGTAACAAATTATTTTTGACCAACCAAACTATATGGGTCTACACATATTGGTTTGGATTGCTTTTTGACTACAAAACTAAAACACGAATTGTGGTTTTACTTTTATACATAATAACATAACCATTTAATAGTGGGTTAGTTGAGATTATAAAATTTATAAGCCATTAATTTGTGGTTTGGTTTCATTTGGATTGTTGATTAACCTTTTTGATACAGAAATGGGGATTGATAAATCCAACCACAACACATAGTATTGAATAATAGACTCCCAAATCACTTGTTATATTTTTGGTTAAAGGAATATGTTTTTTAGAATAATATCTCAAGGTTGTGGAGCTAAAAGATATTCAATCTTATCATTTTAGTTTTTAACATATCTTCATTTATGATGGAGAATAATTGATTGAGGATTAATGTGTAAATGTTCATGATTTTGAGTTTAAGAATGTAGAAACTAATAATTTATAGTTAAAGTTCATATATAATATATCAATGATTTTAGGTTTCAATACTTTAATTCATGATTTAGGAATTGGATATATTTTATTAATTAATGGAACAATATTTAATTTAGAGACTAATTACTAATCACGATCTTTTTATTAAATAGATAATTGAAATGTAAAATAAAATTATGAAAGTATAATTGTAATTGGATTCAATTATTTTTGAAAATTTATGGACAAGTTACAATTTTTTTGAATTCAAAATTATTTAGTTTCCAAACAATCATATTCTTGCAACACAATCAATGAATATATTAAGAACAGACCTCTATATGAGTAAAAATATTATTCTCACTAATCATATCATATTTTTTTATTTTCTGGTATAATATCTAAAATCATTCTAAGTTAAGCTATGCAATGAACATTTGAAACAGTGTCAGTTAGCTCCATGAAAAAAATGGATGATTGAAAATCTCTCACACCCAGTTTGGCTATCATAAATTTAATTTGATTATGTTTTATTTTCAAAGGAAGGTAACCCAATATAATTAAAAATAATTTTATACTACAATAAACCTATTTTAGACAATAAAAACAAGACCATTTACCTTTCTCTTTCTATAAATGGGGTAATAAAATTGGGCCATCGATAAAAAATGTTGCATTCTTTTAAGATACTACACAATCAAAAAACCAGGAGCACAATTCCTAACTCTAGGAAAGCATTGAAATGGAAAAAAATTTAAGCAGTCAATCTATCATTATCCTTGGAAACAATTTTTAATCAGTCTAATAATGATGCCAGATCACTTAAGGAGACTGAAATTGAGACCAAAAGTAGGAATGAATCATTAGTGGAAATATGTAATCTACAAAATCACACAATAAGAATGAATAAATATCCAGCTGATAGATGATGGGGACTACAAGATGGGATGTAATTTTGATTATATGTACAAAAAACATGGAATAGGGATAGCAGGAAGAAAGAACACATCTGGAGAGACTGAGATTTTATCCTACCCATGACTGTTGGCTTATACTCCTTATAAAAATCTCCTCCCCATGACCCTCTTAAATTAATATTATAACAGATAATAATAGAAATAAGGCCATAAAAATTCTATAACAGATTATTGGTGTCACTAGTAGATTCCCGGTGGGTACCTCATTCTGATATTCCTCAATATCCCCCTTGTACAACTTTCAATGGGGGAGATTTCTACTGAAGTGGGTTTTTCCACCTAGAATTCAATACTTGATTACCTAGAATATTTGGTACCCTATAACTTCCACCCACTAGAATATTATTCTTTTCCTCTTTTCCTATGGATGGAAATTGGGTTTTGATGATGATTTTTCCTCCCATGTGGAATCAACTACTTGGAATTCCTTCCACTAAATCAAACTTTGAGGTGGGGTATATTATTATTCCATGTGGTGTTGTTATCCAATGTTGTGAAATGATCAGAAAATTAGGTAGAGTTTATGTCTATGCGAGGTGGGAGAGTTGGATAGGGTAGTTGATGCCTGATTATTTTATTTAGTTGAGACACATTAAATATATGGTGAACATGAATATCCGGGGGAAGATCAAACTTATAGGCCACGAGGACAATATTTTTTAAAGGTGGTAAAAGGGTTATATAATCTAGGTGAAAATTTATTATGGATGCATTGAGCCAATTTCAGCTAGTGGGAATAATTTCAAAAAAAATGGTCCACAATATGAAAAGAAACATTTCGATTATGATGTTTAGCTTGCATCCTCATGGTTTTTTGGGAATGATGTAAATGTTGATAAAATTTAGTGAGAGACTAAGTGTGTTTCAATGACACCATAACATCAAAATCCACCTGAACATCACTCAGAATGAATAAAAACATTTGGGGGATGGGAGACCATTCTCCCCCAAAAGGCGAGATTTTATAGAGGAATTATAGGTTGTCATCTAATGTAATCCTGTCCAATGATCCAAAAGGATCATTTTATTGTTTTCTCAACAGAAAAAATGAAGTTTTTTTAAACAGTGCTTCGAAACCTGAGTTTGATCTACGGTATGTAAGTGTTACACATTCCATCATTTTCCCCCTTAAATGTAAAATATATATCAAAAAACGACTAATGAATATTTTACATTGATCACTGAAATGATATTTTAGGAATCCACAAATTCAGACCACCTCTCTAGAAAAACAGTCAACCACACCATTGGTTTTAAAAGTGTTTTTATGGGAATCAAATTGTTATATTTTGATAATTTGTCTAACAAATATAAAACCATTTCATACACTATATATTTTGGAATCCTGATAATAATATCAATTGAGAAGTATTCCCAAATATCATTGGGGATTAGTAGTGGTTAAAAGAGGCTAACAAGAGAAAGGGTGGAGTAATTATAGTGTTTAAAAGTGGTACACTACTTGTAAATGTTTAAAAATAGTCGAAGCATTCCAACCCATAATAAATTCATATAAAGCCTATAATAAATCCAAATAACCCAGAGTTATCCCCACGAGGAGACGAGTGAATGATTTACAAATGATAGAGATCAATTATGATGTTTCTGGTAAAACTAGGGACCCCTTGACCTATAATGTGCCATCGGAAACATAAACCCAGTGGGGGCTATTGAAGTGGACCAAATTTGTTGAATGATGGTATCTAGTTAGGGATAATTGGGAACATCAAATGTGAGATCACAACGTCATTTCCATATATGAGATGAGTGTAAGAACCCACATTTTTTGTGTATTATTTGCAATATAAAGCATCATATTCACTATTTTCATGACCTCATTTGTATTGGACTTCAAAATTATTGATGAGAAGCTTGGAAATATAATACTACAAGTCAATTAGAGTTATGTGCTCCTGTTAGAGGTATCTGAGGCTACGTTACTTGGAGTATATGAGAAAAAGGAATCCCAAAAATTAGGGCTTCCAGTGTTGACTATCATGAACCAATTCCATTATTTCCATCTCATAGGAAAACATCGAGAGTTTGGATGGGGCTAAAGCATTGAAGAAAAAATCAATCGTCTTATGGTCATGCATGAGTACTACTCCCAACTAGCATCTAGAAGATTCACATTACACATCAAAAGGTATGGTGAAGTTTGGAAGTGCATGTATTAGGGATGAGGTAATATAATTCTTGAGATAATATATATTAATTTGTGTTGTATTAGTTCTTACATAGTTTTTCTTTCTTTTAAAAATAGTCAAGGGATGAGAAAGTTTACCGTAATCTTGTATAAAATATTTGTAATAGTCCATATGGCCATGAAATACTTATAAAACATTCGCTAAATTGAGTGTTGGATAACCTAAGATAGACTGGACATTTGCAGATTCTATGGATACATCGTTGAGGAGATAATGTTACACAAATACTCTACATCATATTGGGAGAAACAACATTTTCACAGGATTGAAATATAGATATTTTCAATAATGTGATTGTGGAAAAGATTTATGTGCTGGATATGGGACTCCTAGATCATTCTATAAATCATGGTATCATAACATATATACGTAAAATGTGGACTAAAATAGAGTCAAATATATTATTCATTATAGTATAATATGTGGAAGACGCATAGGTGAGATCAAAAAGAATCACCAACTACTAATAGTGGACATTATGTGTTTAAAAATTGGACCTTTCTATATCTTAAAGAAATTGAATTTGGTGGTAGCCCAACATGATATTAAGCATTGAAATGTAAGTATCCTCATTCATTTCATCCAAAAAAATATTCTACTATTAGAATTACAATCATATCATGCACTATAACTTTATTCAGTGCCTTGTAATCCACACATATATTCCACGTAGTATCATTATTTCTAACTAGTAAAACTGGACTAGAGTAGGATGAAGTTCCATCCCGAATATTGTCCAACTATATTAGATCATGAACATGAAATTCGATCTCCATTTTTTGGGAATGGGGTTGTGATAAGATATGACCGAAATTGGGCCATGGTTTGGCAGCATGATAATATTTTTATCGCAAGAACACCATGGAGGTAAGACCATATGTTTAGTAAAACTCCTTATAATTGTAGGAGAAGTCAATATAGATATTTTTATTGTTCAATATTGAAAATTTTATTCTAACCATCTTGTGGTCGTCAGTTTCTACTGGTCCCAGGACAAGTTGTTAGCTCATTTATGGAGAAGATTACCTAACCCACTCAGGTTGTTCCATGAATATAAAATGTGTGGGGGCATAATTATTCTTCATAGACATTATTGTAATGTTTTTCTATACCAAACCTAGAGTTTTCGGTCCTATAATTCCCAAAAACTAATACATCCCTCATATGTCCAAAACATGAACAATGATTGGGATTGTATAAAGGCCCATATTTAACTGCAAGTGTGGTCACCAATCTTTCATCCACAATTGGTGTCCATCCCCCAACTCATCCTGCTATTTATTATCATCATTTAATGGGACACTGAGTAATAATAATATCAAATTTAGTGAAATAATATTTGGGGATTCTGTGCTATCTTATAGAATCGGAAATAGATTTTCTCACACCTTCCCTTTCATTTTCATTGAAGTGAAATCTTCTAGGACAAATTCCTCAAAAAAGTGTCAGTTCCATGATGGTTTACGACCTAATATTCATCCTCTAAAAGGGAATCCTCATCCCTTGTACCATCTAGTACAACCAAGCCCTTATTTCTAGCCTCAAAAAGCGATTCATCTTCAACTAATAGAATGACCTGATCCATTACATCTGGAATATTTTTATGGGGTTATAGTTTATGCCTCACCAAAAAGATAACCCCTTTTTTCATCACTCATCCCACTCCTATAGGGATAAATGGACAACCCCTATGGTTATGGAACCCCCTTGTTGATGTGAATTTGTGACGGGTACCAAAAAGTAATCAGGGTGAGAAAAAAACCTTGGAGGTGTGTGGGGATGAGGGTGGACTGGTGATGGCCATCCTATACTGTCTCTAATAGACCAGAATCTTGATCCTCCTCCCATGATCATAAGTGAATTCCACATTACTAGCATTCATTTCAAAATGCTGAGAAAGGAAAATAACTTGTATTCGGGTGTCGAGATTATTTATATGAACCCAAATAAATATGTCCTCATGTATGTAATGAAGGTAGTTTCCCACATATTGTTATTCTGGATGGTAAGGTAGTTGGGAGGTTACAAAATCAATGTTTTCGACATAGTCATGTATTTTCCATGTTTTATGGAGGGCATCTAATGCCTCATAGGGGTTTTGATTTTCATGACCACTACTGTGTCACATTAACTCTGCTGAGAAGTTTTTCTTGGGTATCAGAGGGATAAAATCACCTAAAATTGTGAACTAGTGGAAAACCACAATTTCAATATAGTCCTAGGAAAGGGAGACTATGAATTCCTTAATATTTTCATTGATTTGGAAATAATTCTCCACATAGATAATCTAAATACGGTTGTCAGAACTATAAAATGTGGAATCTCAAATGGGCACCCATGAAATAATGGAAGAGTAAATGTACTAGCTAGGTTGTTTTCAAATCCAATCTCATGATTTTCCATACCAATGGCATCATAGGTTGTAGAACATGTGCATCCAAGCTGGATGATGTAGATGAAGGAGTTGGGTATAGTGCCGGTATGTTTTTTGGGTAGAGGATGAGTTCGGTGACCGTTGAAAATATAGAATTATTAACATAGTGATTATTGTAGATTTCCATAAAGAGGTCCAATAATTACATTTTTAGGGTTATCATGCATTAATTTACAATATTAAGACATTTTGGGTTCTACATCACCATTAGGGTGGCAAGCCATACCAATAATTGAACAAGAGGATTGGCACAAGGGAAGGAATTTTTTATAAATGTTCAAAAAACACAAGAGATACAATAGGAATAATATAAATCTTAGGAGATACCCATTATATATCACTACCAACCCATTATAATGATACTAACTATAAAAATAAACTCCCCTTCCTCTCTCATCCTCATTCTTATAATAGACGAAATAGGAAGAGGGGCCATAACCAATCTCTATTAGAATCCATGTGTCCTTAACATATTCCAAGTGGGGACTTCCTTTAGTTGTTCCTCTACATCCCCCTTTTCAATTGTTTGGGGGGGAATTTCTGTTGATCTCGGTTTTTCCTTCCAATTATACAGGTTCCAATGACCTAGAATATCACTATCACTATCACCATTATACAATCCAAAATAAGAAATTCTCTAGACACATCCAATATGAAAAGAAATATGTAAAAACATTCATTCTGCGCCATTCCATCAGGGAATTCCTACCTAGTGGCATGTTCATCCCTCACTAATATTGCATTTACTCCCCCCTACCACTTTCTAAAGGCTGGAGATATTCATCACTTCATCAGATGTTTTTCCACCTTCATCGAAATATGAGAATGGAATGTCAGTCCCTCCTTCTGTTGATTCTTCCTCAAAATTCATTTCCCAGTGCGAGTCTCCATTCATATTATGATGTTTTTTGTGAAACTAATTTGAGTGATATCTCCTCAGAGAGGATTGTTTTTTATGATTCTTCTATATGGACACTCCATGGGGTCAAGTCATGGCATCATCCTTCAGTCAAATGACTGGTCATGTTGGGCATCGCTAGCATGTTAGGATGTTGGATCATTGGTCACCTATATTCCCCCCCATAGGAGAAATTATTAAGGATGTGGAATCCTGAGTCATCCCATGTAAATATTAAAGAATTATATTCCATAGGCATGTCTTCTAAGGTTTTCCATAGGAGTCCCATTTTTAACACAAGGTATGATGTTAGTTTAACATCTTGCCTAGACGGATCAGACTAATCAGAATCCTTGTGAAGTTGTTTCATATTGCTACATCCCTATGAGGGAGCACCATGATGATTTACCAGATGGATGGATCGTATCACACAATAAGGATGAACCCTAGCATGTTGTGTTCCATAATACGAATGTTTCACACCATGAAGGATGATCTGGACATCACCAAGGGTAAATTACAGAAGGTGGACCCCAATGAGTGGGGAAGCAATTGTTACCATTATCTCAGATTTATAGACATGGAGGCTTCAAATATACTCAATTTAGAATATAGTGATCAAACCCCATAAATTTTGATTGATGGAGTAGTTCTTACGCACTAAGTCTGCATGTCACAAGAGGATTTATCTTGGATGGATTTTGTGGGGCTTATGCACTGAGACTTCTTGGATAAAACTGGGGGGAGTGAATGGGTGAATGTATACTATGCACTGAGATTGGAAAAATGGATTGAATGATCCAACTAGAAAATGGTGTCCTGAGTAATAATCATGACAGATGTTAATGAATTGGGTGAAATTGATGGAATAGATGGGTTTTTAAGGTTGATTGGCTTTAACCTCATGGATGATTCCTGTGTATCCTAGTGTTTGGAATCAATGTCCACATAGTTCAGGATGTGGTGATGAGACACCAAAGGAGTAAACTCCATAGAATGGAGTTCATGGATAAGGACTTGAAGGAAGTGAAACCTCCATGTTGGAACATGATCCTCTCAGGACATAGATACTAGAGGGGAAAACCAGGATTGAAGTGTGTGATGGTATAGAACCTCGGGGAGGCTTCCTATGTATCCCAATGGCTGGGAATCAAATTCCATGAAGTTATGAATGGGATTGGTGCTTGCACATGGCTATATACCCTTTAACCTTTTTAGGGATTATGTATGTTTAACAGCCCAAAGAGATATGATCCATGTGGTAGGAGCTTACACACCGAGGATTCCCATGTAGATGGAATGGAATGAATAAGATCTCACTAGGAAAAGGTTGAGGTGATGGATAATGTCTTGGATAGTGGATCAAAAAACATCAGAGAGGAGGATTTGGGGGGATTTGTACCATAATGTTAAGATGTCACGTCATGAGTTTTTGCCCCCAATAGGGTACACCTAAGTTTACCATTAGTTGGGAGTAAACCACATCAAGGATTATACATACCATGTCTATATGTAAAGGGTCAAAACCCACCTAGATCTATAATGAGTGGCATTTTGATTACACACATAAGCATCCTAGGTGAAGTCATGGTCTCTTTTAATATGTAAATAAACATGATTCGTGCTTAGTGTGAGAAACTAGAGGAAAAAGTATAACTGACGATCATGTCATGAAAGGTGTGGCCACGATAGGTGGTGTGGGGATTACACAATAAGATTTCCTAGGGAGATGGAGATTGGGGATTGATCCATGAATGATGCTCGAAGATGATCTAGTTACAAATGCTGAGGATAACATTCCCTACTATGAAGGTGAAGGAGAAATCACTCATCTGGATATGAGTGGGCATGGATAATTCATGAGGCATGACAGCCCATGAGAAATTTAAGGGGAACACTATAATTTAACATTATGTGTTGTAGAATTTGGGGTAGGTAAGTTTAAAATCTGGAACCTCAAAAAAATAGGACATTCTCCTCACCCCTTGTAATTACATAAATGATGCCATCCTAAACATTCAGATGGGAAGAAATCTATAATTCTAGGATACAATGTGGTTGGGGAGTGGTTGATCGTGGGGTCCTTGTTTTCATGGCTATGCCAAAAGCTAAATTAATTAGCGTACATACATCACAAATCATTATCTAGGAAAATAAAATTGTGGGACCATATGAGGGACCATGAAATAGCTTCATAATACCTTGGATGGCCACCTGAAGGTGGTACACATAAGATAGGGGAGTTACGAACAAGAGGTGCTCAATCATCGTGCCAAATGATGGATGCAAGACATGGATCCTTAAAGAGGGGTTGTGTGCATGATTGGAGGCTTTCCTAAAAACGTTAATGTGCCGAGAAAAATGTGGATTTTCATAAGGGTATGTGGTGCACATATGAAGGGTTGATTGTGCGCACCCACTAGAGGCTAAAATAGAAATGGGTGAGGGTCAAGAACTTCTTCGACTACATGAAGGGGGACCCATGGAAGACCTATTAGGAAAGATACTATACCATGAATACATGACATGTCTGTGGTCATAGAAGGGGTCATCATGCGTGCACGAGAGTGATGATTCAACTTTGGAACATTACCAAAAAAAGGATGGGGTCCCATCTACTTAAAATAAAAATTATAGACAACATCATGGGAAAATGGAATTGGGGAAAGAAATTATTGATGTCACATTGGGTGAAGAAGATACTTATGTGTTGGTCACTCTAATGTTCCAGCCTCTAAGCATTAGCAAATCTGCCATAGCCAATTACATATGGTTCGACAGGAAGATATTATTTTGCATCACAATTGGAATGTAAGGACATTGAGAGTGGATTTTTATCTTGCACATAGGTTCCCATTCATACACGCAACACCCTTGGAAAATTCAGGATGGTTAGTTCAGTCAAATGGTATCTTTATTTTTCTCAAAGACTATTGTTTTCATTCTCAAGAAGAATTCGATGCTGAAAAATTCCCCCTCAATATCTGAGCTAAAAGGGGACTAGAAGGTCATATTCTAAGGGAAATAACAAATAAATAGCACATTTTTTGAGGTGCATGAAAAATCCAATGGTTAGATAATAAGTCCCTTTATATGCATTAAAAGGACTTGGTCTGTGACTATAAATAAGTGGGGGTCCCTTTGAATAGTACTTTGACATTTCAAACAATAATAAAACATTCTCTCATGTGAATAAGTCTATGATTCCCATGCGGAAAACCCAAATTTGGTCGATGATATATGAAAAACCTATGAATATTATGTTCTTATGACTTGGATGGATTTTTTGGGATCTTTCATCCATTCCTACATGTCGGCACTCATTTTGTGTGATGACCTTCAGCCTTTCTTGCACCTGCCATGCAATTTTCAAAACTCTCTTAACATGGATTAGAAGTATACTGCCATGGGTATGGAAGCTTCTATTACTACGCAGAGGGAGGACATGATAATAACTTCCCAAATACTTCATTCTAGATGGTTTTTTTTCAGATAATAAAATGATCTCAAGAATGTTGATACTGTCTTAAAGGATAACATCATAAGAGATAGTCTCCCATTGTTGAATTTCTGGATACTTGATGAAATGGCCATCCCAGAGTTTGAGACTAACTAACCATGGTAATGGTTCAAGCATGAAGATAGAATCTATAAATACAACATAACCAATCATGTCCATCCTTCTAGGGAGAATCAATAGATGGCTATCTATGTTATAAAATAGATGACTGGGACAACTATAGGGATTGATCCAGTGGAGTAAGAATTCTCCATCCATTATGCAAGCACCTTATGAAGTCGCATATTAGATGTAAGTGTGGGTTGAAATATAGATTAGAACATGTGTTATAGGGTAATTTTACATGTGAATATACATGGTCATACTAGGTTCCCCATATATGAGATAAGACTATAGAATACATGTGAAACATAGGGCTGTTTGAAACCCTATTGATGTGGTAATGTCACTTATACTGCCAACATTAATTGGTGGTGGATTTTTTCAGCTGGTGGTTCCCATAAAAAAAAAATCCCCCCTCAACCATAGAGAGATTGGTATTGGTCTCTAGGATATCCATTTATTTTGGGGAATTCATCTAGAGGTATTTCAATATGATGAGTTCCTACCAACTCAGAATATCAGGGATAATGGAGTGTGAACCCCCAACCTACCATGGAAATTGCTGGATGCAGGGATGGACAAGCTGTAGATCAAATACATTCTGAAGGACATTCCATAATTGGACTGGTTTAGAATATTTCTTAATAGGGGTAATATTTTTAGGACTACGGGCCATGGGAGGCAGTTACCAACTGCATCTCAAAGGGTAAGGTTGAATCATATTGGGTGATCCTGGATGTGAAAAATATTATGTGTGGGGATTTAGATGGATCACATAAGTGCTGATTTTTTGGATGGAACTCCAGTTGTTGAGGTTTCAGAAAAGGAGATCCATGAGGCTGTGAAGTTTCATAATCTCACCTTGGTGTCTAGATTTGGTCTGGTGAAACCTTCGTTGGAGGTGTTCAGGTCCTTTGTGACTCCGAAAGTTTGCATCATCCAGTGGCTGTTTCAGATCATTCTCAGTTTACATTTTTCATACACCTCTTCAACAAAGAAGACTTTGTGTGGGTGTGGGCTTGAGAGGAGAGGTGTTTCACTTCTGGTCAGTTTACACTCTCAAGATGGTCTTGGGAGTGTCACTATGGAAGAGAATCCTCCATGGATATGGTTTGGATAAGCATCTAGGACATCCCATTCTATTCCAAAACCCCTCATTATTTGAGGAAGTGGGTGACTCTATAGGGAGAATTCTTTGTTTTGACTTGAACATGGATGTGCTAATGGATGCTGCTAATCCCCACATTTGTGTTGAGATGAACCTTTCAGTGAAATTTCCCTCACATTTACTCATTAAATCACCTATGGGTTTCCTATGGTGGTAATGTTTGGTGTTCCAAGATCCACATAGATTTTGCTCGGTTGGTGGATTCAGAGGTAATTCTGGGGATTTCATTAGAAATGGGAAGGTAAGGCAATGAAATCATGGGTCCCTTCATAGCTATAGTGATCATCCAGAGTATTCTTTGGTTGGGGCTAAGGCTGGCTCTCATGGAAATATGGTTGTTCTGGGAGTCTCTATAATGGCGTGGTCTTCATGGGATAGTCTGTCGTCTCCCTCTTAGGGGGTTGCAAAAGTCAGTGATCTAGTAGAGTTTTTTGAGTTTTCGAATCCTATTGATCTCGCTACAGAAAAGGCTTGTATAACTGAGGAGGGGACTTAGAGGGGGATCTTTTTGTCAGAGGAATCTTCTTTGGTCAATTTGTTACAGTTACAATCATTTGGATTTTTGAAGGCGTTCTTGGAAGCAGGTGTAATGTAACTTAATATGTCAAAGTTATCTACCATTTTCTCTGGAAGAAAGGGTCTCTTAATTCCATGCGTGGTTTGCGGAATACCCAGGGGATTACCACCATCCTCTCCTGGTTCTTTGATCCCCTCTCAGCTTCATTCTCAAATTATTCAATCTTCTTGTTTGGCCAAGATGGGTTTTTACAGAGATAGAAAAACTAAACGTTGTGGGTGGGCATTACCAGAGGGGGTGGTGAAGGAAATATTTTCTTCTCGTAGATCACCTGCATGGTTGGTGTTGGATGGATTGCATCGAGAGGAGGTGGAACCAATGCCTCTCCATTCTCCTTTGAGGAATATGACTGCCTTACTGGATGAGGAAGATATCCCATTTAATAATAAGATCCTTATGCCAATGTATGGATCCTTTTCAAAAGGATCTTTTAGACCAGTTACTAAACATATGTCCAAAGATGAGTGCTGTAGAATGCTCTATATTCTGAGTTTTGGAGAAAATGGTCAGAAGGCCAAAAACAACATCTATTAATGGCTTCATTGATTATATGGAATGCGCATGGTCTGGGTGTACATGAAAAATGTGAATTCTTGGCGTCTGAGTATCAAATATGTGGTGTTTCCTTATCTATGATTTTGGAACCTAAACAAGATATCAGTAAAATCATCTATTTTGAGATGAATATGGGTTTCAGGCATTTCTTGCATGATCATCCCACAAATAAACACATTTGGTTGTTTTGGAAATGGAGAATATATGTGGAATAAATGCATGCAATGAACCAGTCTGTAATGATGATGATTGTGTTAAAAGGTATTGAAGTATGTATTTATTTCATTTATGCTAGTAATGACGTGCACGAAATAAGGGACCTGTGGGAGTATTTAGAGACTGTCGATCCAGCAGGCTAACCTTGGTTCATTGTTGGAGACATCAATATAATTGCAGATGTTTTGGAAAAGAGAGGTGGATCAGAGAATTCAATCAGTCGCAGTATGACTTTAGTAAATTCATGTCTAAGAAGGGCCTGTTGATTTTAGGCTTCAACATTTTTAAATATACATATTGTTTCAATCGAAATGGGATTAGTTGCATATGGAGCCGTCTGGATAGATGTTTTTCCAACATCCATGGTTTTGATACCTTTTCCCTTTCAACTGGCTCGCACTTATCCCATGCATTTTCGAATCATGCCCTGCTACTGGTCGAGCTCAAACGAGGGGTCATGAGTTGATTTCTTTAATGTTTTCATCAAATTGAAAAATTTTGGAAGGTTTTTACAATTCATGAAGATCTCTTGGGAATAGGATATTGACGAGAGGGCTTGGTCGGGGCTTACTAGGAGGTTGAAGTGACTCAGGGAAGATATTTCATGTTGGCCTACTAGTAATCAAATGGTGGATAATTCCATGGTTTCACTCCAGTTATGAATTGATAATTTGAAGGAACAATTTCAATGGAAATGGGATGTGGGTATATTCCTCATGCTATGTGATAAATGTACCTACATGGCTTTGAGGTTACATGAGATTGAAAGAGGTGATAGACTCTGTTCTAAGGTCTGATGACTTAAAGAGGTTCATCACAATTATGCTTTCTTCCATTCATGTTTGAAGGAGAGGATGAATATTAAAATTAACATTATACTCGGGCATGGATCCTATACCTTGGATGTTAATGTAGTTGGACATTTGGCATTGGAACATTTCGAGATGCTACCTGCAGGTGGTGCTCATGGGAATCTGGTGAATGGTGTGTCAGTGGAGGAGCAGGAGTCATTCATGGGTCTATTCCTAGAATACATGGGATGGATTAAAACATCACCCTATGACTATTCTAGTAGGCGATGAGGTTTGATACACAGATAACAACAAGTCCTTGGACAGTCCACCTTGTCCGGATTGTTTTCTTGGGAGATTATTTGTGGCAGTATGGGATTTTCTAGGGATTCATGTGGCTGATTTTATTCAAGATTTTTTTTCAGGGAGGGGGCATTAACAGGACCACTTGTTTCTCTAGAGTGGTTTTTTTACCAAATATCAAAGACCCTTCATCTATTGATCATTTCAGACATATTTGTTTATGCAATGTATCTTACAAGATTTTGGAATGTCTGATTACTAGGAGACTCAATAAGGTGATCCTGAAAGTGATTTCCTAAGTACATCACATTTTTATTATGGGAAAATTCATACAGGTGGATATTGGAATTTCTAAAGAGTTGGTGAATGATGTTAATAAAAGGGTGATTGGGTTGAACATTATCATTTAAGTGGATATGTAAATGGCCTATGACAAAATGAATTGGTGTTTTATTATCCAGATAATGAAATAAATAGGATTTAATGGATTGGTGTGTGACATATGCTTTCGTTGTTATTCATTACCATAGATTACCATATATCTTTTGGCTAAGGGATTTGGTTATTTCAAAAGCATACGGGGAGTGAGGCAGGGGGACACATTGTCTCCCACATTGTTTCTCATTGCACAAGATTCACTCTCACATAGGTTACATAGAGTCATGGAGGAAAGGAGGATTATACCTTATCACTCCAATGCCTTGGATGGAAACCTCTGACATCTCAAGTCTACTAATGATATTCTGATTAATTTTGAATTGTAGAAGGACTTCTATTCTGAATCTTATGGGATTTATGGATATATATGGTCGAATAAGTGGAAAATGTGTTAATGTGAGGAATAGAATTGACTTCATTTAAAACAAATGTTCTAGATGAAGGGCTCGAGACAACCAGGACATCCTGGGAATCCAGCGGAAGTAGATTCCAATGATGTATCTCAGGGTGCCTATTGCTATTGGGCATGTTAAAATGTAATTATTTGAGGATCTCTTCAACATAATTTGGGGAGGATTCTATGTTGTAAGAGAAGAATCATTCCGTTGATGGTCGTGATTCGCTGATCAACAGTGTGTTATTATGAATTCAAATGAATGTAATGTCCATTATAGCTCCACACAAAGGTTTTGTTTCATTGATGGAGAAAACAATGCATCGATTCCTATGAGATGCCAATTCCACAGACATAGCTCATTGGAATTCATGGAGTCATTTGGCTAAACCAATAGTGGAGGAAGGACTCGGTCGCAGGGACATATCTTTTACAATATAGTCTATGTAGGCTCATATGGCATGGGATTTTATTGTTGGTGAATCGTTGTGGGCCAATGTCCTTAGAAATAAATACAGACACCATTGGGAGGAGTGTGACAAATGGAAACTGTCCATCCTGGTGAAAAACATGTTGTATCACCTGGAAATTCTCCATGACTTCTCTTGTTGGGTGTGGGGGGGGGGAGGTGAGATAAATTTATGGAGTGATAATTGGGTGGGTGAGAAGCTGTTTTTTCTATTCTATCATGTGCCAGATATGAAGATTAAAGAGGTTTCAAGATTTCCCAGATATATGGATTCTATACTAATAGATGATCAGATTTCCACCTTAAAGGTGATAGTGTTTACTAAGGAGGCCGATTGGGTTGGTTTCATAGGTGCTACTTTAGGTCCTTTCAATGGGAAGTCGAATAGGATGATCCTTAATCATGAAGGGGAACATGATGAATAGATTCTTGGTTATGGCATAAATAAGATCCACAAAAAATGAATTACTTGGTATGAAGGGCATGAAATCATGAACTGCCTACGGAAGATAATGTTCAGAAAAAGGTGATATCTTTGGCCTCGCACAGCTATTGCTGTAAATAAAAAAAGATAGAGTCGGCCTTTAATCTTTTTATCCATGGTGAATGGGTGAACAATTTATGGTCTATCAGGGGAAACTGGGGATCTTATAATCCATCCTACTCTTCCATGTATGGATTTATCATTAACTGGTTTCTGGGAGTAGGAAACCAAGAAATGAAATACATGAGCCATTGAATTATTATTATCTCTATTTTATGGACATTATGGGAGGCTCAGAATAAGGTAGGGATAGAGGTATAACCTTCGGTTTACTTTTCGCATTTTAGAATGAAGCGGCTGGTTCACAAGCTATGTTCTTTGGTAAAAGGTGGACAACAGTATCATATCATACACATGTTACTCAACAAAACACCTGCAACGACTATGTCACAGGGATGATGGAATATATGGAGACCACTACTGCATGGATATAAGATGAATGTGGATGGATCATTGATGAATGGTCAAATGTGGGGGGAGGATTAATAAGGGATAAGTCTAGTTCAGTGATGTTCACCTTCAGAAGTTATTATGGTATGTGTCTACTACTGCATGTTGTAATTAATAGACATAGTTAATTATCATTCTTTCTTGTCATGAATCTTGTTCAAGACCTTGATTTTCTGGTTTAACCATTGAATTGACCCTTAGGTATGGAGATAACTATGAAAGGAGACAAGATATTCACACTTATTTTGGTGCTGTGATCTGACCCTTGGGCGAGTGTTTCGGTTGAAACCTCATGGTGGCAGCGTCGAGGCCTTACAACCCTAGATTGTCTATGGAATGGACATCCACATATAATAATCAGATTGATTGTATCGGGAAAAAAGGATGCAGTATATCTAAAATGTTGGAATTAGGCTTTCCTTGGTCAGTGAAAAAGAAATCCCATGCAGCACATGATAACTCATGCATAGGAGGGTGCATCCAATCACTCGTGAGTCGGCCATAATTACCCTTTTGTTAGTAGGAGTTTTTAGTTTTTAGTTCCCAAAAGTAGAGGAAGAGTGCGGGAACAACCATTCTAAAATATTCTTGCAGGATTACCTCCTCACGAGGAGAGGGGATTCTGCATTGGGTTATACCTAAGGATGGCACCGATATCTGCAACTGCATATCAGATGGCTCCCATGGAGCTTCGGGAGATGAGGGTATAGATGGGAGACATATCGTGGAAGTGCATTGTAAGACCCAGTGTTTTAGGTTGTGTGTGGATTAATATCATGTCAGGAAATTTGCGGTTGAGAATGAGTACCCAAAACCAAAGGATCGATGGGCACCTCAATCTGTTAAAAGGGGTTTCCTTTCGCGTGGATGGAAAGGATCCTGTAGGATTTTTTGCAGTTGAGACATTGGTGATGGCTGGAGTTAATACAAGATTATGACTTAGATATGGTCTACACTCCTTGGAAGGGGAGTGTATTAGTAGATGCACTTAGTAGGTTGTCTGGTCTACAGTTGCTGAGTGAGGTGATATAGAAACTAGCCACGTGGCAGTTATCCTTTGTGGATAGTGATGGAGAATCTTACCTTCAGTCTATAATAGTTACTCCCCCACTCCATCAGCAGGTCTAGGAGGCATTTCTTGTGGATGTATATTTCAAGGCCCGACTTGCTCAGATATTCTTAGAACATGCTCTTACTGGATTTTTTAAAGGTAGGGAGCTCATCGTTCTCTTCAAATGACGCACCATGGTTCCAGTGACACTACGAGAGGAGGTGTTGAGGGAGTTCCACACATCCCCATTTAAGGTACATCCTAGAGTGGAGATGATGTACAAGGACCTCTTGTGTCAGTATTGGTGTCCAAGGACAATGAAAGCAGTGGCAGAGTTTGTATCTCGATGCCTCACTAGTCAGCAAGTGAAGGCTGAGCATTAGGTACTAGCTATCTTAGCTCAGTCACTTGAGGTACTAAAGGGGATGTGGTATGGTATATCCATAGACTTTGTGACATGGCTAAAATGTACATCCCAAGGCCACGATTCCCTCAGGGTAATCGTTGACTGACTGACCACGTCAGCCCACTTCCTAACTATTCAAGATCTGTAGGGATCTTGGGACATCTCTACGTACAAGAGATCATATGACTTAATGGGGTGCCATCAACGATTGTCTCAGATCACGATGCCCATTTTAAATAACAATTTTGGAAGGGATTTTAGGAGGCATTCAGGACCCAGCTATGCTTGAGAAATTCCTTTCATCCTTAGATAGATGGTCAGTCGGAGAAGACCATGCAGACACTCAAGGACATACTTTGTGCTTGTGTCCTTGATTTTGGCCTTAGTTGGGAAGACAACCTACCACTGGTGGAGTTATAATTCAACAAAAGTTATCACTCCAAAATTGGAATGTCTTTATTCGAGGCCGTTTAAGGGAGACCATGAAGATCACCCCATTTCTAGACAGACCCAAGGGAGTCAACATTTATGTGTCCAGAATTGGTATATGCAACCACTAAGAAGGTGCATATCATCCACAAGTGTATGAAAACTGAATAGAGCTTGCCTAAGTCTTATATATACAAGAGATTGAGACCCATGGAGTTTGAGGAGGGAGACCATTTATTTTATGGGTCTCACCCCAATGAGGGTTACAGAGGTTTGAGCAGGGCAGAAGGCTATCTCTGAGGTTCATCAATCCTTTCCTGGTCCTCGGCAAAGTAATCAAGGGGGCATAAAATCATTCTCTTCCCCAATAGATGCACTAGGTGAAAAATTATTTCCACGTGTCGCATTTGAGGAGATACATGCATGATCTATCACATGTTATCGACTAGGGTGAGCTGGACATTGATGATGGGGAAACATTTGCAGAGTTCCCAGTCGATATAAAGGATCGACCGGAGCAGGACCTTCGTGGGTGGTTGATTCCTCTTATGCGATTCCATTGGTATCATGGGAATATCCAGATGAGAGAATTGTAGCGGGAGGCTCAGATACGTGCTCTATACCCCCATTTGTTCCCTTAGTTTTTTTGTAGCATTTGAAGATGAAAATACCTAAGGTGGGGAAAATGTAAAGACCTGAATATTCCATGTATTTTTTTAAAATTATTTGGTATTATTATGAGTCTTTAAAAGATGATGAAATGTGATTTTGAGGCTGGGTGTGCACGGAATGGAATTTTGAACTTAATTTAAGGTACGTCTAGTGAACACGCAGGTGACATTTTCTATCTTTTGAACCAGTGCTCGGATTAAAAATACGAGGGCACCATTGAATCCGCATCACCGAGATTATCGTAAGTGAGGATTCACATTGATCACAGTTGGTCGGGAGAAAATGTTAGTTTCTAGACATTAAAAAAGTTATTAAAATAACAACAATGATATTTTATTCTTTTTTTGTAACTGTTGAGTGGTGGGGGCGAGACAAACGACTTGTCAAGCCATTTACTGGATTGAACCTTTGTTTTCATAACCACATTGTTTAGAGATGGGAGGTGAATTAATTAAATTATTAATGAACCTAATTAAAGCAATTTTTCATTAAACAGTCATCCTCCATCTATTTATGTAAAGATCAGGGATTGGTTTTTGTAGAGGAACTGAGGAACCTCTCATGAAGTGACGCGACCTATTCCACCAAAGAGGAACAGAACCATGGACATCATTCGATGTATTGATCCTTGAACGACACACGTCGAAGACTTCTTTAAGCATGGATTCTTCTTCCACCACCATGCTGTCTCTAATGGTTTATGAGGTATGGGGTTTTGTTTTGATTAATTCTCCGAGTTTGATGAATTAATTATTCACATTTGATATAATACTAACGTGGAGGGATCATGCAAAAAAAACAAGGCCAAGACCCTCTTTACCTTGATTCTGGGGGCCATGAAGCATTGGCAGTGCCCCAGGAGGCCCTAAGGTGCTTAGGAATGGAAAAACGGACAACCAGAACTCACCTGGTGGCCCATGGAAGATCTGCTAGCACGACATTGGCATCGACTGACCGCGGAAGCAGCTGGCGACATGCCGTCCCGCGCCGTAGGTCCTGTTGAAAAAAAGGTCGGTTTCAAGTGGTGCCACCAATTAAAACACCCAAACAGCTTTGCTATTTTGGGATTTTTTCCGCCCCGGCGAGCGCACTACACCAGACCCAGACCCATTCAGGCCCAGTTTCACATAAAGAGTTGTATTCTGTAAACCATACGTTAGTTTGACGATCCTTCGGCAGCATTGGGATCTTTGAAGTGAGATGGTACTTTTGGGATACTCCACCCGAGTTTTTGAGAATATTTGATTACAAACAGGTTTGATTGTACTGGAATCCAACCGGGCCCTTAGAACAAAAATGATAATAATTCAAAGATTGGGCGCCCGGTTAACACACTGTCTGTTGTGTTAGACCCATATGACATGATGGACCATTGGAGTAACTCCTTGGGTAACTTAGTGGAAGTTGAGAAATGATTGATATCTAGAGGAAAATATACTATAAAAATAAAGTGCACCAGGTGTGGAGAATCATGTGGCTGGAGGTCACTTCATAGCGACCATGTGTGGATCAGCATCATAGAGACCCTGTGTGGATCAACATTCATAGAAAACCTGTGTGGCTCACTATTCATAGAGACCATCTGTGGATCAACATTCATAGAGACCCTATGTGGATCAACATCATAGCGGCCCAGTGTGGATCAGAAACATAGCGGCCTAGTGTGGATCAGTATTCATAGCGACCCTTTGTGGATCAACATTCATAGCGACACTGTGTGGATTAGAATTTAAAGTGAACCTATGTGGATCAGAATCATAGAGACCTGAGGAGGACTAGCTTGAGAGTGGCCCATCGTGGAGAAACATCATAGCGACCCTGTGTGGATTAACATTCATATCGACCTTATCTGGATCCGCATCATAGCGACCATATGTGGATCAACATTCATAGCATCCTTGAGTGGATCAAAATTCATAGGGACCCTATGTAGATCAACATTCATAACCACCTTATATGGATCAATAACATAGAGACTCCATGAGAACCGGCATGAGATCGGCCCATCATGGATTAGAATCATTACAACCATGTATGGATCAACATCATAGAAAACCTGTGTGGTTCAGAATTCATAGTGACCCTGTGTGGAACAGTATTCATAGATACCCTGTATGGATCAACATTCATACTGACCATGTCTGGATCTGAATTCAATGCAACCCTGTGTGGATCAACCTCCTAGCGACCCGACGAAGACCAGCCTGAGAGTGGCTCATCGTGGATTAACATCATAGAAACCCTATGTAGATCAAAATTATAGCCACCCTGTGTGGATCAGAATTCACAGTGACATTGTGTGGATTATAATTCATAGACACCTTGTGAGGATCAACATTAATGAGACCCAGTGTGGATCAACATCAAAGCGACCCAACAAGGACCGAACTGAGAGAGGCCCATCGTGGAACAACACCATAGCGACCCTGTGTGAATTATCATCGTAATGAGACTATGTGGATCAACATCAGTGTGACCCAATAAGGACCATCCTTAGAGCAGCTCATCATGGATTAGTGACATAGCACCCATGTGTTGATCTAAATATTTTTCTATTTTTTTGAGTTGTATACCTGGTTTGAGTTGAGTCTTTTTTATTGTGATTTGTTAATGAGATAAATATTTGTGGTAATACTTTTTGAATTTCTAAGAGACCTTCGGTGGTCTCGGGTTCCCTACTGGGTATTGTTATACTCACCCCTGCAAGAGTTATGCTCGCACCTTGTTTTGTCTTGTGAAGACGAAAGGGAGACTTGGTTGAGACTTGGAGAGCTAGGAACTGATGATGGATGAAGATGATGGTTGACGTGGGGAGTTTCAGAGACAATCCGTACCTACCAATCATGTAGTATTCTTGGTGGATGCTTCCTGGAGTTGTTTACTATTTTTTTGTTTTAGTTGTTTCTTTCAGTTGGGCTTGTATTCCAGCCCCATTACATTCAATTCACACTTTTACTACTACAGTTTCACTTCATGGTTGCATCTTGGTGTCTTATTGGGTTTTGTGTTTGTTCATATTGAAAATAAATTCTTTCATTTTTTAGGGATACAACTTTCCGGTGCTAGTCACCATCTCCAAGCCTATTGAAGGAAGGATTTGGGTAGTCACAACATCGACCCCATGGGATGGGTCATGACAGGGAATTACTCCATATCCCATATAGATTGGAATCAATCCACACATACTTCTAGAATACCATGAAGTTTAATTTTATGTGGTAAGGATGAACATGATTTAATGTGAAGTGGGAAAATGATGTTTTTAATTGACACGTGATTGATGAATTGGGTGTCACTACATATCCCATAAGGATATGAATCTACCAACGCATAGTTCTTAAAGGTGAATTTATCCATTAATGACTGACCCATACATAGATAGAATAGGAATTAGATATTTCAATTTTATTTCTTTTGTTATTTTTGTTTTGAGTATTGGGACCAAGATGGAATGTCTAGGTTTCTCTATAAAAAAAGTCATATGTAGTTTTGGAGGGGTGGCATGGTGGATGACTAGTTCTAAGGTTGATGTTATATCAAGAAAGAACACCACAATGTTGTTCCATTATTCATTGTGCGGGTAGGAAGATGATGTCAATGTTTAGGGAAATATGATAGGACCAATCATCTCATTGTAACGTCATGTGGTAAAAATGCTAGAGGGGGTTTTCCAAGAGGGATGTGAAAGGTGGGGCTATTGGAAACTCGACGTGAATAGGGACCAAAAAAGACAATACCACAACACACACTCATGAAAAAACCATGTAGGTGATCTTAGTATAAGGTTGTAGATTTTCTACCTTGGGGTTGCATATATTTTTGTGTGGGTATAAACCCTTCCCTGGCTCATAATCCAACATGATCCATGCTTAGTGTGGAAAAAATATAGTGATGTTAGGCTTTACCCATCATATGTAGAAGTGCACAACATGGAAAAGGAAATGAAATCTAGGAAATTACTAACCACATGATCATTCTAAATCAATTTGTGCAGAATCGGGGAGGGATAGAGTTAAGGGTATTAGAGATCAAAAATAAACATAAGTAAGTGGAAAATGAAAATCACTGCAACCGATTTTCGGAAAACAATGATGGTGTTCTGACAATGGAGGATAACCGTTGATAGTTTTCATAAGAAATCATCCATATCATGTAACCTGGTATGGCGATATATGAATGACAGTCGACTGATGCACAAGTTTGAATTATGGGACCTGTCTCAAAAATGGCATCCTAAGTCATCTGGGGAATTGGCCTTAAATGGTAGGTGGGCTGATATGGACTAGCCATGTCATTAGGGAGTCCCTTCAGAAATGAAAGATAATAAGTATTTAGGTAAATGTATTTGGGAATCCTGGAGATTGTTTGACGGAATGTCCATGTAGAATTTAATACCGATGGTCTTTTACTACTGCACATTCAAACATGTCTATGTGGAAAATCCATTGGGTGGATCAGATCTGTCATCAAGGATCCAATTCGTTAGCGGTGGCTGAAGGCCTAGATGGAACTCAATGTAATGGTCCCCAGTGTTGAGAATAGTTTTAGGTCATGTTAGAATGGAAAAAATCTCATAGTTTATGGTCATAGATTTTGGATCATAGTTTCTGAGTCCAACATCATGCGTTTGAGACATATCTATGCAATTTAATGTCAGGAAGTGAAGAAGAAAATGCCATGTTCTTTATCATTGAGTGACTAGGACATATGAATCCAGAAGGAGAAGTGATTGGGGTGGAAGATAAACTGGAATGAATGAGGATCAAAGAGTTCCACACCATAAAAGACATTTTTGAGGAGCAAAAACATGCCAAGGTCAAAAAATATTATGATTCTACATGTAGGATGTGAGACAAAATGCTCAGGCATCACTATGTACCCCATAAGGATGGGAATCAAGCCACATGTAGTTCTGAAAGATTTCATTGTAGATGGTTAGTGCTAAGAGGGACAATTTACTCTCAAACAAGAATATCATAGTTGTTACATAGTTTCTGTGTCATTAGACTAAGACACTAAAAATCTTATTTTATGGGAATATTATTCGAAAAAATTAAAAAATAGAGGTGAAGTGTGGCTCCATGTGGCAACATAATGTTAATGATGACCTAATAGATCCTCAACGTACCACACATTCCTAAATGATACGTATTCTAACATGCCAAAGAGTTGAGTTTTTGATTCTGTGGATGGGCCGAAGAAACAAAAATTGGTGTGTCACTGAACATACCATAAAGATTAGAATCAAAACATACTTAGTTGAAGAAGATTACATGGAATATGGCTAGTTCCATGGAGAAATTCCTTCTCAGGTGAAGAAATCATAGTGCTGTGTAGTTTACATCATAAAACCAAGACACCGAATACAAATCCTAACATCATACAATAAGGACAGGGGTTGTTATGAAATTTATCATCATGAATCTAGGAAACTAGATGACTATTTTTAAGGACATAGTGCTTAGTACAAAGGATGAGGCCTTTGAAATGGAAATATGCAGGCAGTGCTATGAGGAAACATGATTTGAATAAGGGCCAAGAAGGCCCAACACCACACCACATATTCCTATGAAGAACTCAAGCATAGATTAATGTCATGGGTGATGAGGAAAATGGTTTGGTCATGTTTTTTAATGGGCTCAATGACATAGTGTCTGGCCATAGCTACGTATCCCATTAGGATATAAATCCATCCATACATAGTTCTGAAATTTTTTGTAGATTAATTTCAGATTACAATGACATGGGGAACTGCTTAATTTCATTGATGATGAAGATGTTTAGAATCTCGAAAGATGATGGGAAATTTCCTTTTATGTTCATGTATAAATGACCATATGTTATGTACTATTTCATTTCATACATCTGGGACACAACATTTTAATATATTTCAAGAAGATACTGCATATAGTTTGTATCCCAATAATGTCATGTATGATGATATATTTCTTAGTTTAAGGTTATATAGATTGGCGAATGGGGTATTATGTATTTTATCATCATGAAATAAGGATATAGATTTTTTGTGTAGTTTAACATCACACAATGAATAAAAAATAGAATTTTAACATCATGTGTGATAGGGTAGCACAATTTAACATCTTTTTTCTAGGATTAACGAGAAAAAAGATTATTGTCATAGAGATCGGACCGTGGGATTATTATGTGAAGTATTGTTTGAGGATATTCACATTGGTTGGAGGAAATATTCATTCACAGAAAATGGTGACAAAATAGTATGCACTATTAGGATATAATTTTTGAACAATGTATGTTCCTTCCCATAAGTGTTCCAACATCGAAGTATTCATAATTGGTATCATTGTAATCCTTAGTTCCAACATCATGTCACCATAAAGGAAGTAACAGAGACAAACAATCTTGTTTAATGATATGGTCGTCCAATTCTAGTACCTCTATAGATTATGCAATTCCTGAAACCTATTCACATTGAGAGGTTTCAGTACATCCAGACAGACATATGCTACCTTGTTTAAGGATATATGATCATAAAAATCTATACATTCTAATGGAAACTGAAACCTAATGGGGTGGACAACCTCTATTTTGTATTCTAGACAATATAGAGTCACCTAGGTGGAATTACGAGTCATCATCCAATAGTACTAGAGAGTGATGTGTAGCTTATCAAGCAAACATTCATTATTATGAACCATGATATTTGGAAAAATGTTTTAGAGGGTCTTTTTGAACAACTCTATTTTCCCATTTTATTTTCCACGGTAAGGAGAAGTGTAGTTGGATAGGATGTGGTACTTAGAAAAAAATTACATCAACTCATCTCTCAGAATTTGGTGTTGTTATTAGTGAGAATAGTGTGAGGGTGACAAAATTGATGGATGATGCTGGATTTTACTAACTCTCTGATAGAATGGGTCTTATCTTCTTTGAGATGAATAGATTATTCCCACTTGGAAATGAAATCTGTTTCAGTTAGAATGAGCCTTCACTGGCGAGATGTTTCTTGTGGGTATAGTCCCACAACATCTAGTTCCCAGACCACAAAGGGCCAAGAGTAATTTTTAGTGTGGAGGGGATTTGGGGGTCGATGTAGAAGGCTGGAAAGGATCTTACATTCATGGAACTTCTTGGAAAACTTGATATAATTATGGACCATTAGTGGCCAAAAGTAGTTCTACCATTGGATCAGATGGGAGATTTTCATCTCTATGCGATGAACACCATAAGACCTGACATGAGAATCCTTCATAACCTAGGTAACCTCAACTATATGAATGAAGCATAGGAGAATTATGTCAATAAAACACTATTTGAGGATCTTCTCAAGGCTAGGACCACTCTGGAAGAGGAACTGTGATGCATGCAAACACATTTTCTCATGTTCGACTTTGTCTGTCTAGAAACTGCTATGTTGGAGGTACTCGATGAAATGAGTTTTCCAATTAAAGGATTATTCGACTAAGTATGGTGTATCTAGTGGTCCTGATGTAGAAGGACTTGTGGTAATATGACTTACATGTTGTTGGTCATCTTTGTCCAGAGTGACATGAGCAATGAACATTTGATGCACCACATGAATGATCTAATATTCCTTGTCAGGATCTATGAGAGAAGAAGATAAACTGGCCTTGGAATTGGCATGACCATTATATGACTGGGGAACATGATTTACCCATAGACGAGAAGGAAAATAGGCCACCAACTGTTTATCATGTTCTAATTGGGGCACAAGCTAATTATTTCTAATGATGTAGTCACTATTGATCTTCTTGATGACTATCTCAGAATCCACCTTCACACGTTGGTGGAGAACATTAATATTGAGAATCATCTTGAGACCATTGATAGGTGTCAGATACTCCACAACATTTTTGGTGCATCCTTCTAACAAGAGGACCGAATTGGGAAAGACAACCTGTTAAGGTATGATAAAGATGATCCCCTGACCTACTCTGTTGAATTAAGGATAATTGGGCCTTCTACATGTTAGGCTCCTTGTGGAACCATCAACATGAAACTACCAACATGGGAAAACATTATTTAAGGAGAAAATAGACTAATCTAGAAAATAAAGATCCATGGATTGCTCTAAGGGGTCTGGATGGGCGTCCAAAAAATCTTCCTGTGCCTGACCCTTGAAAAAATTCGGCATGACTAACCTAACGTTGAAATGATGAAGAATCAATACCCACTAAGATAGATATCCTTTCAATATGGGTAAATTTATAATATAATTTATCATATCCACATAGGACAATAACTTCATTTCAGGATTATTTAGATAATGCCACAATTTTTTACTACAAAAACAAGTTTGAGGTGTCTCTTCTTGATGGAAGATTATCAAGTCACGGTGTCGATGAGCATACGACTAAGAAAGTATAAAATTTTCATTAGCCCTTTATTGTTTTTCTTAGTGATAAGGGGGTAGAGGTATCATTTTATGGAGGTCTCATTGAGGACCTTGAGCTTCACTGAGATGGGTGGCATCAGAATTGGTGGCTGCAGTAGATATTTCACTATCTCCTAAAATGTGTTATGGAACTCTTCATCCCATTGATTGAAGTCACAATTCCCAATTATTCTAGAAATGGGATTACACTTTCTTCCCAGATCCACAATGAATCGATGTATGTAGGCTATGTGGCCTTAAAATCCTCAATTCTCCTTGTGGTTTCTATGAGGAGGCATCTAATTGGTGGCCTTGATCTTATATTGATCGATCTTGATGCCTCTTTATCTGAGAAATAATATGAGAAACATCCAAGAGGTAACCATGAAGGAATACTTAAAGGGGATTAAATTTTATTGTTTGAATAGAGGATGCCAAAAAAATTCTAATGATCTCAATGATAGTATTGATTCTACTGGGATTTGACCACCAAATCATCCATGCAGCACTACACTATCATCACGATGAGCAGTATGAAGATGATTTCACAACACAGTGATAGGAGGCTCCTGCATTTTTTTCTGGAAGGCATTTCCTAATAAAAAAGGTACCTTTCATACCACTTATGGTAGTAGATTATTCATATTTTGGGGCCATACAAATATTATTTTATCTAGAATACCCATCCATAAATGAGTGATTCCAGAACCCCACCGTGGGGCTGATTAGCACCTTTATCACTAGAAGGGGAAAATCATGCATCAAAATGAGAAGATTGATATCCCATTAGTCAATGAAGACTCAGATCTATCAATTCTTATTTCTAATGGGAATGATTTTTTCTTACTATCCGGGGTATTGTACTTACTTGAAAAAGTTATCTTTGATATTCTTATCAATATAGGCCTTGACCATAGCATCGTTAGACAAGTGCATCTTCCTAGGAGTCTTCTTGAACCTGAGATGACATATAGGGAGGCTGAGACAATAGACATTGACCGAAGCATCTAGTCTAGATATCTCTTCATGAAAGAAAGAATATAAATCATGGTGTTGTTTTAAGAAATACACATACTGCAACTGTTCCTCTACAGGAATAGTTGAGCTGATCAGAACATGACTCAAATCTATCTCAGTGCCAAGATTCACCTGTACCAACTCTTCGACAGTAGTGGACACTCCTTCCTAGAATGCTATAGGAGAATCTTACAAATCATCTCCATTGATTAAGGTGATATAATAATTTTCATGAGGAAATTATATAGATCTAACCGACCCTAGAGGAACACTGGTTCCAGCTTAAGCGGCGATGGAATCTTCATTAGGAGCCCCTATTCCTTTGAAACCATGGAAAAAAATGATGTTGACATGATTTCATCCGGGCTTTGGTAGAGGGTCCCATTCATGGAAATGTAAAAGCATTGGTGTTGGGTCAGTATTTATCGACATATCCTGGATCAGTGGAACAAGAAAGTAAGGAATACATTTATAGACATAGGGTGAACATCCCAATACCTCATACAGATAAGAGTCTCTGGTATCACCTTATCCTATCCTATGTAGGAGTAAAAATTAATCTTCTAATATTCCTTATATCTGGGAATTAACTTCCCAATATTCATTGAGAGGATGAAGCAATGTTACATGTTTGGTGTTGTAGCCTCCAACTAGTGAATTTGGAGGACGAAAGAAATTTTCAATTCCATCTAGTTGTTTCCCACATTAATGGTGTCCACAAAATAATTTTTTGAGGTCTTTTTTCCATTCTCCTATAACAGTGTGCATTCAAATAGCATGATTCATAAGAGGCGACAAGATATGTGTCACCATAGAGAAGATGCACTCTTCCATTGAGAGAGTACATGAGTCATTGTTGATATGAGGGGTGAATAGGTTCATTCCAACATAGCTGGGACCTACCCATCAATTCATTGTAGGCAGTGTACAACAAGACAACCATATATTCACTTCTTGCAATCAATCCACATAACTATGTATTTAAATGGATTCTTCCCAAGGCCTCTGCTCGGTCTTCTCATATCCTTGAATCTTCATATTAGAGGGACATATGTATTCTTTAGTCATCCCTAGATTATAGAGCATCCTGGTCGGGATGAGATTAATCCCAAAACCTATATCAATGAGATAGCGATGTACTTCCATTCTATTGAACAATCTAGTGATGTATATTGGCCGGATGTGTCTATATAAAAATGAACATTCATCTTATTCTGAAAATGAGATGATGGGTTATCATTCTGCTCACTCAACTTAATCAGTATGGAAGGCATTGTCAACCACTACATCTAATCGAATTGGAGGGGACTTTTGAAGGCCTCTACAAGGGATTATAAGAACTCTTATGACAGATGAAAAGCCTCATAAATTATGAGCAAAAATAGAATTTTTGAAAGATGATTAAGCACATCACATTTCTATGCTACTTGATCATTTCTTTTAGTAGGAGTTCGATCAGAGGTAGGAGGCACGATAGGTGATGCTGGTCAAACAAGGGGATTCTAGATGGAGATGGGAATATCCTGGTGACCACTAGATGAACCACACAAAACTACTATCGGTTGACTATCAAATGATACAGTTCTGGCTACAGTTGCACGTGGATGATCATAATGTGGTCATGGTGGCTCAACCTAGTCATGTAGCATGACCATCAGTTGTAGGGAATATAAGTAAATTCCATGAGAGGAGTGTGCATGATGAGATCTACATTGATCCTACCGTATCGTCTTAGTAGTGTGAATCGCTTGGATTGAATCAATACCATGTGTGTTCTGATGATTCACATATACATAGCCCCACTGATGATGGAGTCTACTAGGAATATTAGGAGGACCATCCTCACATTCCTAGACTCCAAGAACCATATAAGGGTCCACTAGTTCAACAATCTTCACTGAGGTATACTCCAAATCCTCACATGATGAATCGTCTAATATTGGTTTAATTCTAGGGGCGATTCCTTTTTCTCAGGGTATGAAGTCAATGAGAGTGTGAGATGACTTCAACTCCATTGTGGGACTTTTCATTCCCTTGCATATTCATCACATGTTGTTTTGGGAGGTAGAATAGTAAGATGTGGATACATAAGAAGAAACTCGAGGAGGTGTGGTAACTTTTGGAGGCTTGGGACAATTCCAGTAGGCATAAATGATAATATGGGTGTGAACGACTACCATGTGAGCCAAAAAGCCATTATAATTTTGAGATTTGTAGATGGAGACCTACAGTCATTCATTTTTTTTGGTATCAGGATTTGTAGAGATGCATTCCACCCATGTCAGGGAAGGGTCTAATTTGACTACAGTATTATCGACCAAGTCCTAGAGATATTCCATGAACACATAGCATCAATTAATGGTATGTCTGAGGATTATGTGAGAATGGAAGTGGTTGAGGAGGTCTTTGAGATCAGCTCCATGGGATTTCTGTATTCTTGAATATTATGAATACCTTCATCCAAGGAACATAGATAATAACAGGTAACCTAATCTTCATTGAATGAGCAGTTCTCGTTCCTCCTATTTGGGAATGGAATTCTTGGATCATGGACCTTATAACGGGAAAGATCATGGCGAGGGGAGAGAATCTGATTGTCCTGCCTAGGTTGTGGTGGTGTATTATGTGGTTGTGTCTGCTGATTATGTACCCGACAATGTTGAGCCTGTTGTTGTTTCCCTCTGTGAGGCTGTGTGTGTAACATCCTATGTGAATAAAGAATATGGAATTTTCATATTTATTAATATTTTTGAATTAAATATTAATTTTACTTTAAATGGTATTCCATGTTCGACGGCGTACCCGATACGCAATAATGAATTTCATTTACATCTTACATTACACACAATGTTAAGTTATACTGAAAAATGAAATTATAATATTATTATTTTAAATGGTAGTTAATTCATAGTCGTTGTATTGACGTGAATGAACAAGAATAAATACAATATGATTATACATGTTTGTTAATTTTTTTTACATTTATCCAATAAAAGTTAGATGTTTAAAATATGAATGGATTAAATTTTAATCACAAACACCCTAATATTCCTTAAATGGTCAAGTTACTGTCTTTTGATGGGGAACCATTATTAAAACTAGTTTTGGTCACATTTATATGTTATATTTGACAAAATAATATTCTTATTTAAAATCAGGATATCAAAATTTACTTTGGATGATATTTTTTTATTTTTCTAATAATTTTCATTTTTTAATGAATAGTAAAAAAATTAGTGCATTTAAATTCAAATATGCCTTGTAATCTAATTTATTTAAATGTTTAAATTGAATTTTTTATTATTTTTAATGTTTAATTAGATTATATTTTTAACATTTAATCTAATGTTGTTCATTGGAAGTAATTTCACTTTAAAATTGGACACAAACAACTATAAATCTTTTGATAGTTACTATATTTTAAAAACGCACTTTTTTGTTTTGACAATGGGAATTGTTTTTAAATTAATTTATCTACTTAGGTGTTTTGAATATAGAAAAATGTATTCCATATTTGGAATCAGGTGGTCCAAATTGTGTAAATAGGTAAGTTTTATTTTTATACATTATAAATATTTATTTCAGTAAATATTTAATTTATCATGGTTAAGGGTTAAATCTGGTAAATTTGGGTAAAAAAATATTATTATAATAATATTAAAATAACATAGCATGTGTCCTAATCCTATTAATTGATCCATGTACAAAAATGGGAATCCATGGGTCTATTTGGGGACCCCATGGGGCCACATGGGAGTGATAATGAAACATTATACTAATGAAATAAAAGTAAAGACAAAATGGACATAAACAAATATAATTTTGTAAAATAATTCTTATATGGAGTTATATAGGTTATATAATGATACTATAAATATTAATTTCAAAGATAAAAATATTTCCAACATCAATTTATTTTATTTATAATTTTTCGACATCATATAAATTAAATTATTTTTGACACAATGATGATGCAACAATAACCTTATTAATAAACAATTTAAATGAATGATATTATAAAATTAAAAAAGCAATAAAAATATTATCCAATATTTGTTGGATGATAGATTTTTAATAATAGTCATCTTATCATTGACGTTAATGAGTTTTGGACCTTTTTAAACCGAAAATCAGTTTAT
This sequence comes from Viscum album, assembly GCA_963277665.1. Classification (NCBI taxonomy): domain Eukaryota; kingdom Viridiplantae; phylum Streptophyta; class Magnoliopsida; order Santalales; family Viscaceae; genus Viscum; species Viscum album. The sequence goes on from OY728161.1 coordinate 757,395,140, forward strand.
AATGAAATAATGTTTTCAATCTTTCATAAAGATCCCCCCTCCCCCTTATAAAAAGGCATCACCTATAACCCATTAATCACAACTATCAAGCCCCTTGTCTCATCCATCCTCTACCAAATTAATCTCAAAACATCCCTATATTCCTCCTAGAAGCCTTACCTTAGGCATAAGGAACTTCAAGTAAGCCTTTCGGTTCAAAACAAAGGGTGTTACATGATTTTAAGGCAACGTCTTCTCTTAAGTTATTTTCATTATTTTACTTCTCCAACCCAATAAACACTATTTATTCCAGTATTTTAAAACAACACAAGTATCCTTAATATACTATGTTTTTTATGAGAAGGATTCAAACTACACTTACACACACCTCTATCTAATGGATACAAACATGATGCTTCTGTGAACTGCAAACTACTGCCTCACGAAACTATGATTGTTAAAACATTTCCTAAACCCACTTATGGTTGTCATTACAATGTAAATGTAATTATATATGATATTTATGATATTTATTTTATCTCCATGCTACTGGATTTATTATTTAAATCATACCATTATACTTTACATAATGCATAAATATGATAATTTCATTTGAGGACGTGCGGACTACCGCCCACTCAAAGTGATATGACTTGTTCATTCTATACGTGGAATGTATAAATGATGTAATTTATGAACATATGTAACATATATAACATATATACTATAATTTAATTATAATATACCTATGAATCATTTATTTTTCATTCTTTTAAATATGAAATAGAAATGAAAATAGTGTTTATGCGTACGTACAACTTACCGTCTCCATGAATAGTGCATTTCATTTCTTATATCCAAAATGTTATGTACTATTATAAATAAAAATATATTTTGGATATATATGATATATAAATCATTAATATCATTCTAGAGATAATTTAATTTTGACCACATAGAAAACTTGTAATTATAAGAAGATTATTTTTTACTCAAGTACAAAATATCGACAAAACAAATGTTTTTAACAAAAAAGATTATGTAATTCTTATAACGTGGTAATAAGTAATTTAAAATAATTATAAACTTTAAAAATATTATTAATAAAGTATAAATGAACTATAGTTTATTATTAAGTATGAACAGGGAACAAACAAGTCAATTTGGACATGAGATAAGGGGTTGTCATCTAACTTTTTATTCCTGTGAGATTAATGCAATATTTGCCCCTATTTCATTTTGTGTGGTGTACGTACAACAAATTATTGAATTATTTGTGTAATATAATTTAATTTATGATTATTTACATCTTTATTGTATTATCCTTCATTCATGGGGTGTTTGTTTCTTAAGTTACCAAATCGGTAAGGGAACCTTTCACCGTACTCATTTAGTCCAAGAATTATTCTATGTATTGTATTTTAATTTCCATTTTATTATGTTTGGATATGTTTTTATATACCCTTATTTCTTTAAATTTTATGTCAATTTGATGAGATGCCCTTTTCTCTCTCATCAACTCATTTTCTAAATTTTTACGTGACGTCGTAAGGCTACCAAATTTTTTTAAGGGAAATTCTTATCCCAATTTCAATTCATTGGGTTAAACTTATAATTCTTGATAATGTAATGACATGAATATGTGGTAATGAACACTCATTTTTTTACACTTAATATGAACTTATATTTGTTGTTTTCATATTTTTCACACATAAATATGTCATTGATTTTTCCTTAATATAATCATATGATCTTTGCAAGGGACTTTGTCTCAATTTACATTTCATTAAGACTTATTTGTTGTTATTAACCAATTCACTATTATATGGTGTATATACAGACCTTTGACATATTATATAATGAATTCCCTTGTTTTAAGATATTATAAGCATTGATTAACGTTATTCCTCAATAATTTGCATTCAAGCGTCTCTCATTTGGTTAGAACTCTTTAACTAAAATATGATTTTAAATGTTCTAACGATTTATTCTACTAAATCATTATCATTAATGTCCATGTTTTAAAAATTGTTTTATGAATTTATTTATATGGACGTGAATGTTTTGAAATTATAATTTCTTTAAAAATAATCAAAGTGGTATGGGAAACATTGATTCAAAAATCTAATTATTAAATGTTTTAAATGGTTTTGAAAATGGTTTGATGAAGCATTGATTATAAAAATATCGTGAAATTATATGTTGTGTTGTCAATGTGAATATTTTATCATTCATTTATTCTTGTTTTATGTGTTATGAATATGTTATGGTTATTAGGCATTGTTACTTATATGGGTGGTTCTGTGAAAAACCTAGGGCGGGTGAGCTATAGATAGCTCTCTAATGCGTTGGATAACATGACAGAGGTAAAAGTTAGTGTTTCTCCTAAGATATTTCGGGTATATACTATGATTGGTATTCTAAACGTAGCTCTCTATGTATATGTGAAAGCTACAACATAAGTTTGTTATGGATGCCACGAGTTACCTTTATGATTTATGATTTCTATGTGTTATTCATAAATCTTATGATTTCATAAAGTATGTTAAAGAGAATATGTTTAGTATGTATTGATGGACTAATGTTTTCATTATTTATTTTATAACCATATTGAGCATTTTATGCTATTCCCATGTGTTGAAATGTTTTTCACTGGACTTAAAGGTGAATAGGGTCAAGGAAGGGATCAAAGAAAAGTCATGCTCTCTAAAACATGGAACTGGAAATGTTTATTTTATAAGAGTATTTATTTTATGAAAAAAATGGAAACTGAGTAGAAGTGACTACTTAGTAATTTTGTTTTGAAATGTAATATAATAGTTATGGAATAATTCTCTAAAACTCTAAACATGAAAAGATCCACGATGTGAATTATTAACATAATTCAATATTAAGAATTGTTAAAGTATGGGGCTTTATAGTTGGTATCAATGGTCGGTTAAGACAACTTTATGGATTATGAGTTTTTGTTAGACACATGATTAGTCTATATTTCTATTCTTTATGTTAAATCCTTATTTGGTAACATTTTCAGATCAAGGAATGTTTTTTACAAATGGAAGGAAGAGGATATAAAACGAAATTCTTGTCTCTTCATATTGATTTGGTGGCAATAATTATTGAAAAGTCATGTACAGAAAACTCTGAAACATTTTCTGACATAAAACTCATTGTAAAGTAATTTATTAAGATATCAAACACCTATGCAATACTTCTATAACATCATGGATCATGGGTGGTATTTTATCAAATCATATTTTCTCAATATTCTCATATTTTCATGAAAGGTAAATATTATCATGGAATTTTTAAATATTTTACCTTATCAAAAGATTTTGAAGCATATTACGATTTTGAAAATGGTACTAAAGAAATAGACTCCTACACAACCTTTATATATTTTATCTTAAAATATAGTCTTTCAGTACATACTTATGGTATTTTAAAAGGACCATTGATTGAATGTATTAAATCAAACTCAGTCCGACTATATTAAAAAATTAATATTTTATCAGATGTTTTGAAATTATATGTCATACAAGATTTTATTTTCCAAAAATATTTTTTTGTGATCACCCATATGACCTATGTTGTATGAGGTGTATTTTCATAGTGGAAGAATATGATTTAGAAGGATCTCTAAATCATTGTTGTAATGCATGGACCATCTCTCTATGTGAATGAGATGATGATGAAACCAGGTAGACACAATGATCAAGGTACGATGTTATTTCTTTTGGAATTGTGTTATTTTATAGAGCTAAAAAAATTGTCAATATATATAGGAATTCATGAATTAATATGTTGAGGTCATTATGTATAGGGGTGAAAATGAGAGGCATAAGACACCTATTGAGGATAAATCATGTTATGGTTATTTTTTAGGAGTTTATCTCATTTTGAGAAATGTTATAAAATTTGTATAGTTTTTTTTAAAAAGGACAACACGTAGACTATGGGACAACCCGTCTTGTCGGACAAAGATGTGGGAATTGAACCCACAACCAATGTGTGATTGAGATTTATTGCCTACCACTGAACTACCTGAAATCTTGGTTAGTATGACTTATTCTTTTAAGTTAAATGATTTTGTTGATCATGAATATGTTGACTTAGGGGCTTTTGTTTATCAAATCAATATCCTTTGTATTGGAAAATTATTTGGGGAATATGTTATAAAGGTTATTTTGGAAGACATTTTATCTTTTTGGGAAACTATAAGCCTAAAAAAAATTGATTACATTGGGATTTAAACTGAGGAGTAATGATGGATTTTTATGTTTAAAGTCTATATGTTTTAATTATGGTCATATGTAGATTTAGGTTATTTATGGAAATGATTAACCTATTATAGAGAATATGTGATTTGGTTAAGTACACATCAGTATGAGACACTAATATTAGTCTATGTTATTTGGAGATAAATGTTAAGATTTACTAAGGAAGACTATATGATTAAATCCTTCTTAGTTTTGGGTTACATTCATAGTTTAGGTTACATTGAAGAATATCAATGACATTTGTTTATTGGATGGTCTTTACCGAACATTGGGTATTGTTTGTCGAATTTTTGGGATTAAGAGTAGTATTTATTTTTATAATGTATTATCCTTTTTGGGTATTATCATACCATTTAATAACCATTTTGGTTTTGTTTAATGTCTAAAGACAAGGTAAATATATAGGAGTGACCAACTCATCTTGAATACTCATCGTTTTGAGAAAAGATGAGTTTTGGTTAGAAACTTATTAATGGATGAAACTATACTTGAAAAGAATGTATATTTCCTTATATACTTAGTCAATTTCATAAATAAATTCTCAAAATTAATTAAATTAAACTTTAAACAAAATCATTGGCCGTTTACTTTTCCTACTGGGAATCCAAAGGCCATTTAACCTATGAAAAATTTGTTGTTTTCTGGGGGTTAACGTTCTCCATATCATGTTTTCAATCACAATCCATTAGAACATGGCACTTTGTTTCTCCCCCATAACAATGTTTTCATGGAATCCTAGTATGGGTTATCTTGGGTGACCTTTTTACTCATCTATATTTCTTTTAATGTGATATTTTTATTGACACTTTTTTTCCAATGTTGGACTTTTAATGAAGTTTCCATGACCAATTTTAAAATTTCGAGGATGCAATTTCCAAAAGGGGGGAAGGATGTAACATCCCCAATGAATAATGAATATGGAATTTTTATACTTATTAATATTTGTGTTTTAAATATAAATTTTACATTAAAGGGGATATCATGTTCGATGGCGTACCCGATACACATAAAGATGATTCTTTTAAATCTTACGTTACTTAAAATGTTATGTTATATAGAAACAAAATATTATAATATTATTATTTTAAATGGAAGTAAATGCATTTCTGTTGTATTGGATGGAATGAAAATGACTAACTAAAATATTATTATACATGTTTGTTAAATGTTTTAACTTTTTTTTAATAAAATTTATATGTTTAAAATGTAGATGAATCCAATTTTAAGCAGAAACACTCTAATATTCTTTAAAAGGCCGAGTTACCACCTTTTGATGGAAAACCCTTTTCAAAACTATTTTCCATAACTTTTATTTGTTTTATTTGACAAAATAATATTCTAATTTAGAATTGGGACAAAAAAACTACTTTGGATGAAATTTTGGTATTTTTCTGATAGTTTTCTTTTTTTAATGAATAATGAAAAAAGTGCATTTTAATTCAAAACTACCTTTTAATATAATTTATTTATATCGTTATATTATATTTTTGATTGGTTTTAAAGTGTAATTAGATTATATTTTTACCATTTTATCAAATTTTGGTCATTGGAGGTAATTTCACTTTAAATGTGGACATAAACAACTATCTATATTTTGATAGTTATTATTTCTTAAAAACACCCTTTTGTTTTGACAACGGGAATTAATTTTAAATTAATTTATTCAACTTCAGAGTTTTGAATTTGGAAAAATGGAATCCATATTTAAAAACAGTTGGTCCAAATTGCATAAATAGGTATCTTTTATTTTTAGATATTATGAATATTTACTTCAGTAAATATTTTATTTACCATGGTTAAAAGGTAAATGTCGTAAATAAGGGTAATACAATATTATAATAACAATATTAAATTACCATAAAATGTGTCCTTATCCAATTTGTTGGAACATGTCTGACCATAGGAATCCTTGGGTCTATTTTGGTACCCCCTGGAGACACTTGAGAATGATAATGATACTTTATATTAATTAATTTAATGTAATGAAAAAAATGACATAAACGTATAAATTTTAGTAAAACAATTTTTATATGGGGTTATATAAGTTATATCTTAGACTATAAATATTAATTTGAAATCTAAAAAGATTTCATAAATTATGGTATTTTATTTATAATTTTTAGACATCAGATAAATACAATTATTTATGACACAATGATGATGCACAGATTACCTTTTTAATGTACAATTTAAATAAACGAGATTATAAAATTACATAAACTATCCAAAACCTATGAAATATTTATGGATGATTTTATTTCGAACCAGAGTCATCTTAAATTCTATGTTAATGAGTTTTTTACCATTTTAAATAGAAAATCATTTTGTAATAAAATAATGTTTTGGAACATTCCTAAAGAGCCCCTCCTCTCCATTATAAAAATCCATCACCTCTAACCCCTTACTCATACCACTAGATCCCCTTGGCTTGTCCAAAATCTTCCAAATAAAGCACCCTATATCATTATATTCCTCATTGAAGCTATAACTTAGGCATAAGTCACTTCAAGGAATCCTTTTGGTTCAAACCAAAGGGAGTTACCCAATTTAATGATAACATATTCTCTTAGGTTATTTTCTTTTATTTTACTTCTCCAACCCCCAAAAATCTCTTTATTACATTATTTTAAAACAAAACCTGTATCCTATATTTAATATTATGTTTTTATGATATGGATTCAAAATAAACTTACACACACCTCCATCTAATGGATACGGACATAATGATTCTGTGGATGACAAACTACTACCTCATGAAACAATGATTGTTAAAACTACTCCTACCACCACTTATGGTGGTCATTATGATGACACTATAATTATATATGATATTTATGATAATTAATTTATCTTCATGTTTCTGTATTTTTTATTTACAAGATACCATTATGCTTTCCATAACGCTTAAATTCGATAATTTCATTTGTAGAAGTACGGACTACCGCCCCCTAAAAGTGATATGATTCATTCATTCTATACATGGAAAATATAAAGGATGGAATTTATGAACATGTATAACATATATAACATATATATTATACTGTAATTATAATATACTGATGTATCAATTAGTTTTCATTCCATAAAATACGAAATATAAATGAAAGTTGTGTTGATGCATACGTACGACTTACCATCTCCATGAACGGTGCATTTAATTTATTATCTCCAAAATGTTATTTAATATTAAAAATACATATATATTCTGGATATATATGATATCTAAATCATTAATATCATTTTGGAGATAATTTAATTTTTACCACACAGAGAACTTGTAATTATAAGAAGTTCAATTTTTACTCAAGTACCAAATATCGACAAAGCAACCATTATTAACAAAAAGGATTAGGTAATGATTATAACGTGGTAATAGGTAATATAAAAGAAATAAAAACATGAAAAAGTATCTTAGGAATTTATAAATTAACTCTACTTTATTATTCAGGATGAATAATGATCAAAATTGTCATGTCGGACACGAGGCAAGGGGTTTTCATCTAACTTTTTATTCCCATGATATTCATATATATTTTCCACTATTTCATTTTTTGTGGTGTATGTGATTCCCATTATAATATTAATTGTCTAATATAATTTAATTTATGGATATTTACATCTTTATTTTATGATCTTTACTTCATGGGGTGTATGTTTTGTAAGTTACCAAATCGGTAAGGGATCCTTTCACCATACTCATTAGTCCAAGACTTCTTTTATGTCATGTATTTTTATTTCCATTTTCTTATGATGGGATATGTAATTGTATATCATTATTTATGTCTATTTTATGTCTATGTGATGAGATACCCTTTTCTTTCAAATCAAATCATTTTATGAATTTTCAAGTGACGTCGTTAGGCTGCCGAGTTCTTGTAAGGGAAATTCATAACCCAATTTTAACTTTTTGTGTTAAACTTATACTTCTTGATTATGTAGTTATATGAATATGTGTTAATTTCGTCTGATTGTTTTACACTTAAAATCCAATTATATTGGGTGTATTTTTATTTTCCACACATAATTATGTCATTTATTTGTCCTTAATCTAAGGATATGATCTTTTCAAGGGACCTTGTCTCAATTTACATTCCATTGAGACTTATTTGTTGTTATACACCAATTATGTTTTATTTGGTGTATATTATTCCCATTTCCATATTATATCATGAATCCCCTTATTCTCATGATATTATTAGAATTTATTAATGTTATTCCTCTATTTTTCATATTCAAGCGTCTCTCATTTGGATATGAACTCTTTAACTAAAATATCATTTAAATGTTATAATGATTTATTCTTCTAAATCATTATCATTAATTTCCATGTTTTAAATATGTTTTTAAAGATTTAATTATGTATAACTGAATGTTTTGAAATTAAAATTTCATTCAAAACCATCAAAGTGGCATGGGACATTTTGAATCAAAAATCTATTTATTAAATGTTTTAAATGGTTTTGAAAATGGTTTGATGAAGCATTGATTATGTCAATATCTTGAAATGATATATTGTGATTGAAATGTGGAAATTTTATCATTCCTTTATTATGGTTGTATGTGTTTTGAATATGTTATGTTTATTAGGAATTGTTTACATATACGGGTGTTTTCATGATGAAACTAAGGCAGGTGGGCCTGAGATAGCTCCCCAATTCATTGGGTAACGTGACAAAGGTAAACATTAATGTTTTTCCTAAGAGATTTAATGAATATATCTAAATGGGAATTCCAAACATAACTCCCTATATAGTAGTGAAAGCTACAACATATTTCTATTATGTATTCCACATGTTACCATTATGATTTATGATTTCTATGTGTTATTGATAAATCTTATAATTTCATGAGGTATGTTAAATAGAATATGTTTTGTATGTGTGGATGGAATAATGTTTTAATTCATTATTTTATAAAACATACTGAGCTTTCTATGCTCATCCCATGTTTTGAAATGTTTTTCCTAGGACATACATATGAATAGGGTTAAGGATGAGATCAAGGAAAAGTCATGCTGTCTAAAACATTGGACTAGAAACGTTACTTTTTTTAAGAGTATTTATTTTATGAAAAAAATGAAAACTGAGTAAAAGTGACTACTTTGTAATTTTTTTGAAATGTAATTTAATATTTATGGAATAATTCTCTAAAAATATAAACCTAAAAAGATCATCGATGTGAATTATTAACCTAAAAAGATCATCCTAGGGGCCTCAATCTTTTTTATGGTGATAGTATCGTCATTGGTTGCTCTTTATGTATGATATAGGGGGGAAATCATTGGGTCCACTATGCATGATAAAAGGAATCCTCAAGGAAGTGATCCATATCAAAATAATCTAGAAATCATCCTGCGAAATTATGCTTGATGAGTTATGGGAAATATTATATATTTAAATTTCCCATGCACATTTTTAGTATATTCTCCAGAGTTAGCTACTTGACGAGTGAATATTTGAGGCCATTACACCTAGTGAGGAAGTCTATGACTCACTAGTCTTGTTGCTTATTACACTTGATGAGGGAAACAATAAAAGTCTTGTGGGTGGTGGAATTACACTAATGGATAATCTACATGGGAAGATCCTCCCAAATAGCAATAGACCCAATGGGAAGCTGGTTAAACCCGATTAATGCGTGCCCCATTAATTTCAACAGAAATATTCATATCTTGGTGGCATAGTGATACTATGGAATTTATATAATTGATCTATACATTGATATTAAGTGTCCAAGATGTTTTAGTAGGTCACACATCTCATTGAAAGAGAAAAATGTAGGATTCCCAAAATATGGGGGTGCTTGCATGTTATCAACCCATGCTGGACACCGATTTGTATTAGGATAGATTTCCACATGTCATGTCCCAAGATCCTCACTGTGGGAAAAAATAGTGGATATTAGATAGTTCTAGAGTGGATTCCTATCTCATTGGGGATCCCTGGTTTCTAATATGTTTATATGCTCATCCAAACAATAAGCAATATCAATAGCATGTGGAGCGGCTGGTGGAACTGCAGGAGGAACGACCTGAGGAACATCTTGGGGAGCTATTGGGGGAATGAACAGAGCTAGTTTTTAGGAGTATTTTCATGTATATCTGTCATATTCAACGACACATAACACAATTTATTCCTATTTTTATAATCTCTACCCTACCAGGATGCACAAGATTGCCGATATTAACATGAGGAAGCTTTCCAAGGAGAACATGTGGCTCCCCCTTCTTCCCTAGTAGTGGATGTACATGGTTGCATCAATGATCATCGTAGTCAATATGAATCTCTCCAATTCACATTGTAAGGATTCTTTCAATGAGCCATTACATTTTGGTGAGATGCAGATGCAAGGTGACCATATCCAGATTAACCTCTGTCTTCTCTGTAACAATAGGTGAATCAGAGTTGATGGAGGTTCATATCATCTCTATACCATTGTCGATGCTATTTAAAAAGGTAAATTAGTAGGAATGATCTCCAAGGACACATAATTTCTTTTTTAGGTGAGTTACAACAACTATACGAGTGTCCATGTGATTCTTCTCTTCCCTAGGCTACAAGTCTTCTTCATCGTAACCTACTTCGATATTCTTCTCCTTGAGTACACCGAGTTCATCCATATACACTATGGCTATACCGATGGGTATATCCTCAATATCAAAAGATAAATTTGACTATTTCAAGAAAGGAATGATTTTATGTGATGAATACTACCCCTATCCACAAATTTTCACAAGTTGGGTTTCCTCTTTAATAATTCTATGGAGAATGGGGAAGCACTAAATGAATGGTTGTTAAAGTGTCCGATGGTAACTTGGTGATATAGGGTGATGATCCATGGGAAGCGCTGCTAACTCCACCATAAGACACTACTAGTTAATGTTGTCACAATCCTCATGGCTCATTGGATAGGCCAAATGACGATTAAGGAAGACATATGTCCCCCATATGGTCTGATAGAAACACATGACCACATCACGAGTGAGGGACTTTAGAATATCGATTTCAGGAGTAGAGATTGATCAGAACAAGTCAAAAAACTAGGCCACCACAAGGGTTCCCCAAAAGTGTCTCTATTGAGAAGTGGTATCTGACTCTTGGTTTCTCCATTTTTAAAAAATATTTGATGAGGAACTCAAAATGACACATACGTGGACAATAGCGGTGGTGAACTAGCAAGTGGAGAGAATGCCACATGAGCTAACAAAACAATACTTACATGGTCGTCTCATGGATGTCGTGTCGATTGGATCATCCTGACTATATAGGATGAGATATTGAAAACCACATCATTTGTGAAGGCAGTGGTTATTGGGGGAATATTTGGTTGGTTCTTATCATCCACCTAGCCATATAATAACACTCTTATATCTTGTCTTTAGATGGAGAATGAATCTTGAGACAATAGAGATAACAAAATGGAAAGACTCTAAAAGTGAGATAAATCATCATTCTACATCATTTATCTATGGAGAGTACTGGGGATCTAGTAAATCTCACATTCCAGGAGGAAAAAACAAAGATTTTGGATTCCTTACCAAGAATCGGATGCAAAGGATTGGGATAATGTATCCAAACATGAGTCACATTCTTCTTTAGAATCTGAAAAAATAACTGGATTCAAAAAAACATGGCACTTCATGGACTAATTACTTTTGTGGTGAGGGTTCTCCCTTCTTCATCGGGATTGCACTTAGGGGTAGTGTAACTCCTTGGAATAGGGATGACCTCCATGTGGGTTGGTTCTTAAAGGATGAGGAAATATACTTTATATGGATATGATATAAGGAGGGCCTCCATATCTATTGTTTTCTGAGCATGGAGAAAATCTGCTAGGTCTGCTTCCAGAGTGGGGAGAACAACCGTAAGATCTAGTGAGAACATGGGGAGGAACTCCATGTTGGTTATCATAGGATGAAGGAACTCATCTTTGGTTACACGAAGTGAGAGTACATTGGTATATGTCGAATGATACATATGGATTACCTCCCTGTTGGTCAGATTGGGTACAAGGATGACCAATGTACTAGTTATTGGATGTGTTGGGAGACCTATGTGGTAGTGAATGCTGGAGCGAGGAGGACCTATGCTGATGCTGGTGAGAACATGGGGAGGTACCCCATGTTGGATTCCTATTGCATGGGAAGGATCTCCATTCTGGTTGGCAGTTGTAGCATGAGGGAGATCTTCATACTGACCAAAATTTACATGAGTAGTACATCTATGATGAGTGTTGAGGAAGCGGGGGGGGGGGGGGGGGTATTCCCTTGTATGACTGCTGGATATATAGGGAGGATCTTCACATTGATAAGTGTTCAAGTGGGGAGGACCTCCACAATAGTTGGTGATGGTATAGGGATTGCCTCCCTACTAGATCTCGTCATCATGGGTTAGCCTAGGATTGTTGATGGATGTGTCGATGGCCCAAATATTCAATATAGCCTGTATGTGGGGTGGATGAGGTCTCGATTCCATTAAGAAACTCAGGAATACCCTCTATATAGTGGATGGAGTATGGTATAATGAATTAGGGGTTTAATGTGTCACCGAAGCTATAGAAGATGATTCCTCCTAATAGTCATCTTCCTAGGACTGTGCCCGATGTTGGCGTTCTGTCATTTGGACCGGGGTGGGTGGAGAAGTTGTGTAAAATACATTTTCATCAACCAGAGGGACCAGATGGTGGTGTTGACATGGCATAGTGAGAGCCGTACATGGTAGATCCTAAGTGGTTTTTGTAGCTGTGAAGACTTGAATATCCCATACCACATTGTCATAGGGGAGGGATTCATATAAACTCTCTAGGGAGAGGCCTTTGAAATAGTTGTACATTGGAGTGGAGTGTATGGTTCCCCTATGCGTCCCATGGGGGTAGTGGTGACATGGTGGAATAGATGCATTCATGCCCTAGTAGGCCATGTCCCTCAGGGAAATGACACCTCTTAATGGAATCAATGGATGAGAGAATCAATCTCCATCCTCTAAAGAGTTCATGAGGTTGATATAGGGCATGGTTACTCGGTAGTTGTGGTCACATATGATGTTGTGGTAGAGGTTGAATCCTAAAGGATTGGCTCATTGATATATCTATTACCCCTATGTCGGGGGTAGGGGAGATTGGATTCATGTATCTTGGGTCCTGTAATGAAAGATGATTCATCTATCATTATGGAAATAAGGAAAGAAATTCCCAATGACTGAGTGTTGTTCAGTATTCCATAGTTGGAGAGAGAGATCCATGCTGATGATGTTACAAACCAGACATTCCAATGATTAATTTCCCTGAATTCTAGTTAGTTCCATGATAGGTACATGATTATATTGGTGGTACCTTGAACCAGATTTCTTAATTCGTGGACACTCTGATATTATAATGTTTTTAATGATACTAATACATATATTGATGAGAATAGGTGCACGATAGGTACACCATTTCCCATTATGATGATTTCCTCTAGGGCATGTCTCCTTCGAGGCACACATGTTTCTTACTGACAGTGAACTATACCTCTAATTCCTTGTTTACAAATGAGGGAATCATTCATTAAATTTTTAGAAATTCATTCATCTTGATTGAAACGAGACTATGGGATGTTGGTGTCTCCTTATGTGGATTCCTCCTTAGAATTTGTTTCATAGTCTGGGTCTCCCATATAGATTAAGTCATTGTTTCTTGAACTCACCACAGATCCTTATCCTCTTGAATTCTAGTTAAATATGTTTCTTTATTATAGAAATTCCAAGGGGTCAAGACATTGTAGCAAAATTCAATGCGAATAGTAGCAATGTTCATAATCAATAGTATTTATGCACGCTGGAACCTTGGTAACCTTTATTTTCCCACATAAGATGACATCTCCATGGCATCAATACCTGAGTCATTCAACCTCTATTATTGAGAATTTTATTACCTATGCAGGTCCTCCGTAATTTTCTTCAGTTCTCCCATGTTTAACATGGGGTTAGTTTGTGATTTTATATTCTAGTAGAGACGAATCAGACTGATCACAATGATTATGAACACGTATCAGATAGGTACAAACCTATGAGGTATCACCTGTATGGTTTACCAGATGGATGGATTAGAAAACCCAATGAGGATGGAAACAAGAGTGGTGTGTCCCATAAAGGTAAGTTTTTGCACTGTGAAGTCCTACTTAGACCCCACTGAGGGTGAATCAAAGAAGGTGGACCCCAATGATGTGGAACCAACTTCCACTATTTTCTGGTATTAAACATCATGGAGCCTTCCTACAAACCATTTTTAGAGGATAGGATATAAAACCCACAAAACTATTTCAACATAGTGGGGCTTACGCATTGAGGCTTTTTGTCATAAGAAGAATGCATTTGGTTGGATTTTGTGGGGCATAAGAATTGATGCTTCATGGAGTGTACTTATAGAAGTGAAAGAGTGAATGTGGTCTATGAACAGAGATAGAGAATATGGATGGAATGTTCCCACCAGGTTGTGGTGCCCATGGTATGAATTAGAATGGATTTGAATGAATTGGAAAAAATGGTTGGAATGGATTAGTTGTTATGTTTGGTGGGATTGAATCGAATGGAGTTTTCCTATGTAACCAAGTGGTTGAGAATCAATGTACATAGAGTTTGGGATGTGGTGATGAGACACCTAAGAATGTGGATAATGATAATGGAGTGCATTGATAAGAACCTAGAGGTAGTGAAACCTCTGGGTTAACACATAATCCAACGAAGACAAAATGACTTGAGGTGCAATCCCCCGACACCAGTTACCCTAAGTCAGTGCATTATTTTAATACATTGTCATGATTACAAGGAATCATGTCCCGAAGGGCCGATCAGTTTAGAAATCATGTAAAATAGATTACATACATGAACTTTACATTCCACACTAGAAAATAAAACACAAAATAAATGATACATTTTGAACGCTATTAATCCCCTAGAATAACCCTGCTTATTAATCATAATACACTTCTTGGAGTGATAGGAATATATAACATAAGAAAGGGGTGAGCTCAGATGCTCAGAAAGGATAACAATATAGCAGAAACATTCATAAATAAGTATAAATATTAAAAGAAATGTATAAAACTAAAATAAAATCCTTTTAAAGTAAAATAACAACATAATATAGAAAGGATAAAATAAAATAATTCCATTTACTTATTCACATGGATATTCTACTAGTCGAATAATCACATGCAATATGAATATCCAATTTTATAATGATGGAATACATAGTACCAGACTTCATAATCACATAGTCAAGGCCCTGTGCCAAGACTACAAATAAGATTTTGTCAAGTCCTTGTTCCAAGACACTAGTTTGTTTCATGAGACCTACCGATACATTGAGGAGCTATAGCAGGCTCCACCCATAACTTAAAATGTCCAATGTATTTGTCATATGAAATGGTTTAAACATAACATAAACATTCATATTAAAACTAGCATACTAAATGTCATTACATTATCCATAAACTATAAATGGTATAAAAATAAAACATCCTAGTCAAGAATATCACAAAACCATAAATACAATATGGGAAATTGGTAACATAATAAATCATCTTCAAACATGTTTAAAATCCATCAAAGGATGTTGACATAGATGAAAATGATTTATAAAACTCCATGAGAGAAATATCACTTTTTCATGAAAACATTTAAAAGGCACACAATTTAGAAAGGAATACATTTAAATACATTTTTTAATCAAAGTTTCCCATACCACTTTGAAACTTCTTAAAGGAATTAACATTATAAAAACATTCTAGTCTATATAATTAAATCCTTAAAAAGCATTTTGAAAACATAGGCATTAATGAGAATGATTTAGAAGAATAAATATTTAAAACATTTAAAATGTTGTTTTAGTAAGAAAGTCCCATAAAAAGAATCCCATTGAAAACTCTATTACGAAACATGGACATGGATAATTAATATGTCCCAGTAGATACTTATATAAAAACAAACTCGAATATTGATGAGATTGTAAAATTAACCCTTACCTTGTATTTTCCATTAGACGATGGTATGTTTTTTCTCCTATAAAAAGTCTGTAGTATGTTATTAAATTATTATAGAACCATATTAATATTTATTATATAATACATGATTCATTTATGACTTTAAACTACCCATTTAATAATAAATTCCAAGTTAAATTAACATTTCAGGTAATAATCGCTTTCTTTATCAAACGTGTTTTAACTTGTTACTCTAGATTGTATCGATTAGATCCTGATCTAAATACATCCAGAATATAAAACATGATTTATATATCATATATATTTAGAAAATAAATATGTATAACATACATATATATGAAATGGAAAACACTATTTATGGAGACGATAGGTCGTACACACACATCAATGGTGTTTCCGTTTTCATAACGTTTTGAACAGAACTAAGTGAATAAGATATATGTGAGTACATATATATATATATATATCAAGTAGCATTATTATATCATATATTACATAATAATTAATGTTACATATTTTTATAATCATCATTGAATTGCGAATGTTGAAATGAAACTCATCGCGTCGTGGAGACTGTAATCCGTACATACGCACGAGTGACAATATCATTATATTGATGGTGAAATAGTATGTAATTGGATGGTATATAATATATACAGAATAATTAAAATGTTATATTTATTATTTACATCAGTTATTCTCATTATTATACCCATCCAAATACTGAAGTGTTTGAATAACAAACTACACCACGACGTGGAGACGGTAAGCTGTATGTAACCATGAATGTTGACTTTATCATTTATAAGACAGACAGAATAAAAAATATGTTTGTTCCATATTTATAATAACATCATAGTATATAGAAGATATTGGATTATTATTTTGGAATGGAAATAATAAGGAAATAATAAGTGGATGAAGAAAAGAACTTGAAAGAGGTGATGAAATATTTACCTCTTCTTCATGTTCTTTGTATTGATTTGATTGAAAGGGATCCGTAAGATGGATTTAAAACCAATTAATTAACTATAGGATGAATGGAGGAAATTTTGGGGGATATTTGGGTAGGGGTTGGCCGAGTCAAAATGCTTTGGAGGTGTGAAATTAAGAGATGGGAAAGTTCCCTTTTATAAGAGAGGTGAGGGTCACTTTAGGAAAAGCTTGAAATGTTATTTTATAATAAAGTCATATTTGGTTTATAGTGGCTCCAAAATGAATTATTTAGAGGCTAAGGTGGGGATGGGTAGACACCCTCTCAACCAATATGTTTTATAGAGGTTTATTTCATAATATTAACCTTATCTTTTAAATTTAACTCTTAGTTAAATAGTTCGACATTTACCATGTCTCTTTGTATTTATATATTATATGGTAATAATATTACAA
Organism: Viscum album; assembly: GCA_963277665.1. Lineage (NCBI taxonomy): Eukaryota > Viridiplantae > Streptophyta > Magnoliopsida > Santalales > Viscaceae > Viscum > Viscum album. The sequence goes on from OY728161.1 coordinate 757,412,768, forward strand.
TAACAAGACAATAGAACCCCATGTGGTTCATTATTAATATATATAACCTTTTATAAGTCATTTTTACAAACCTTAGATTTTTAGAAATATTATATCAATTAATAATATAATATTTGTTTTAAAAAACTCAATTGTGTCAATTTTGACACTATTTAGTATTTGGCTTTTGTGAAATTTATAACTGCATGATTACATCAAAAACAAATTATTTAATCAACCCTAACATGTAATATCATCTTTTAAAATTAGTGAAATTCATCAAATGTCACAAATTATATTTATTTGGATATTTATAATATCAATTACTTTAATCTTTCATTAATAAGGTAATTACTGCATCATCATTGTCTCATAAATATATTAAATTATTTGATGTCTAACAATTATAAATAAAATTCCATTCTGTAGTAATTTTTTTAGCTTTCTAATGAACAGTTGTAGTCAAATTTATCTTATATATAACCATATATTGAAAATGTTTTAGTTATTAAACTTTGAATTTAGCTCTTTTAACTCTTCTTTAAATAAAATAATAATAAATGTTTTAATCTTTTCCAAGTAGACCAAAATGGAATCATATTTTATTCCTAAGGTTTTTTTGGTCAAATTATAATTATCCAATAGAATTAGGACACGTTTTAGGGTAATTATAATATCATTTTTACCATTAATTACCCTAATTACTTTTAACCGTGGTAAATAAAAGTCAAAAGTCACTATTCACCAAAAATTATTTTCATCTTATTTAACAAAATTTTACATACTGATGTCAACCATGTCTCTTGAATTTTTAAATTTAACTGACAGAAGTGGTAAAATTATGTTTTATTCAAATTTGCTAACATGCCTAGAAGGTGGGTAAAAGAGTTTTAAAAGTTCAATAGAATTTTATACATCTAATTTTATTATAAAATGATTCCAATGAATTAAATTTAACTTATATAGGTATTATATATCGATTTATAATTAATTTAAATTTAAATAAAATAAATAAATATTTAAATAAAAAGTTAGTTTTAAATAATAAGGCGGTGTTTTTCAGTATTCTTAAAAAATTGAATGTTTTCAGAAAAATACCAAAAATTCACCCAAATATAATTTTGATATTCTAAATTCAAAAATTAAGTCTATTTAACCAAATTAAAATAATAGAAGTTTCATTTATTAATTTAATGTTAATTCTCGTAATCAAAACCAAAAAGAGTGTTTTTAAAAAGTAAAAACTATCAAAAGATTTACATGTGTTTATATCCAATTTAAAAGTGAAATTAATTATAATGACCTAAATTGTATTAAATGATAAAAATTTAATCTTATTAAACTTCAAAACCTTTAAAATTCATAATTTATCATTATAAATTATTTCGATTAAAAAAGTTTTTTTCAATTAAAACATAATATTTTTCACTATTAATCCATATATTAAAGTTATCAGAAAAGTACCAAAAAATTATCCAAATTGAATCTTTATGTCCTACTTCTAATGAAGAATTTAATTTCATTAAATTTAATAAATAAAATTGTCAAATATTTGTTTCAAAAATGGATCTCCATTAAAAAGCTGTAAAATTGAATTTTTTGGAAAATATTTTTTTATCAGAAAAAATAAATTCTTCTTATATTATGTCTAATAAACAAATAATATGGATGTTAAAAGTATATAGATTATATAATATTCAAAATATAGTTAATACAATTCATAACTGCTTTTTGAACGGCTAGTTTGGTAAGTTGTGGTGTGCTCGAACTTTGTGTTGAGTGTAGCGCAAGTTATTGAATTAATTTAATAAGATAACATACAATGAAATAGTGGGTTGTTACATTCTTCCCTCCTTTAATAAATTTCATCCTTGCAATTTGAAATTGTTTTTCGAAAATAAAAGGTTAAAAATAGAAAAATATCTTTGTGGAAATCCCATATCAGAAATTTGTTTAATAAAATTTAGTCTTAATAAGTATGAAAAGGGAAATGAAAAAGTCACCACCAAATTATGATCTCATTTAGGTGAACATTTTTTGAAATTAGAGACATAAATGGAGGAAAAACATTAATATTTATAGGGAGTGGTTGAGATTATCAATAACATAAAGTGTAATATTGAGGGCCTCAAAGCCATGAATCTATAGTGATTTGAAATATTGTCGGTTCAACAAAACATAAGGTATTAGGATAACACATTTTTTGTTTTAAGATCTCTTCCCTAAAGTTTTAGAATTAATTTATTCATAGAATAATAGAAAATAAAATATACTTGATAAGTTGAGTTTCATCCTCTAACTAATTCCTACCACAAGCTCACCTTTCACTCCAAAAGATAATAGAATTCAAAAATATTCTATTTATTGTAATCGTATAGGATTCCAAAAATAAATAATTTATAATTCATTTGTTAGACTATTTAAAAAAAATACATTACCCAAACAAGGACATCACATCGACTAGTGGTAGGTGATGCACTCTTGTCGCCCTTCGATTGCGGGTTCAAGTCTTATGCCCTTACCGGACACGATGAGTTGTTGCCTGACCTCTGGGTTTTATTTTTTATGAAAATACAAAAAATATATATTAAGAAATGCATTAACCTTAAAAATATTATCCAATTTCAAAATTAATTGATTCCAACCTTTGGATTTATCGAAAATACTTCTGTCCAAACTCACAGTCCAAATTTTATAAGGAAGGTAAACATAATGAAGATCCTTTTTTCCACCTAATAACATGTGAATACCTTTATCATGTATTCTATTATAACATGGTAATACCCTAAATTATCATATAACAATATAGATTACATTCATGCTCTCTAATTCCTTATAAAATACTGGATAGACTTCTTATATCCAAAAATGTTGTAAACTCCAACAATGATGGAATATACAAACCATTAACCAGTTCCAAGGATGTCAATAATATCCAATATAATTTATCCAAATCAATAATCTCTTATTCCAAAATCAATACCTCCGTATCAGGAGAATATTAATGATTTTTCTTTCCTTCAACCATATATTTTCCAAGAAGTTTAAGTTTCCATTGAGTCACATTTCTTAGTTCCACATAATCTCAAGTCCTTAGTGAAATAGTACTACAGTATAATCCTTATATACTCTATAATTCTTATAACATGTACAACATTAATACAATACCGAAATTAGAAAATACATTAATAACAACATAAGAACTCTTAATCATTCCTCTTCATCTTCGGTAGTATCATAACTTGATTATTATCCAATAGAAGCATTTGGGGTGTACTCTAATGATTTGGACATTGATTCACATAGTGTCCCATCTCCTTGAAGATGAATCATTGAACATTTGAAACCTTTTTCTTACCCTTACAATGACGTACATGGTGTCCTTTTTTCCCACACTTATAACAATCTGCAATTCCGATCATGCATTTAACTAGTTGATTCTTTCCACAGTTATCACATATGGGAAAATCCTTCTTTACCTTATTCCCTTTATCCATCATTTTCTCTACCATCCTTTTCATCTCTATCTTCCTTTTCAAAGCCATAGGACTCAGAAAATTCTTTACTTATCTTATTAACACAAGATAATTTTTATTCATATGATGATAATACGTGGGAGACTATTTCCTTTCTAAATGTTGCCTTAATTCAATGAAAGATATTATCCTTCTTAAGATTTGTATCATGCGTATTGTTAGAGGCCTCATTCAATTTAATGGGCACCATTTCTAAACAATGGTATACACTAGGTTATTTTTTGAATCGCAACGCATAATTCCAATCTTGTAAAACAATTAACATAAATTGAATAGTTTAGGAATATAATCCATAATCATAAAAATGTTTTCTTTGAGGAAGTATAAACTCATAAACCCTTCATAATTGTTTTTAAATAAAATGAGAATTATCCTAAGCATATCCATCGGGAGTGTCATAACCAAGAGTGCAGCAATACATGTTGTCATGCACCAGTTCCCGTTCGAGTCTATCTCAAATAGGTTATTTTAGGTTTTACCTCTAGGTACATCTATGCCAGAGCCACCTGTACCTACTCATATCTAGACAGGGATTTATTTCTTGTAAAACTCACTAAATTTCCACATTACCGAAATTCTAGGAAACTCTTCTATAATAATCCTCAAAGTCTATCTTAGGGTAATTTTCTCTAATCAGAGTTTTTCTAAATCTAGCTTCCATGATTTGTTCTAAACTTTCTCTGATACCAACTGTAATGCCATGACCCCAGTTACCCAATGTTGGTTCATTATTTTAATACATTGGCATGATTACAAGGAATCAAGTTCTGAAGGACCAATCAGTTTAGCTATCTTGGAAAATAGATTACATACATGAACATTACATTACAAATTAGAAAATAAAATACAAAATAAATGATCCTTTGATAATTCCATTAATGCCCTAGATTAACCCGGATTATCAATCATTATACACTTCTTAGAAACAGGGAAAATAAAACATATTAATTGTGTGACCTCAGATGCTCAGTAAGGATAACAATATAGCAAAAAATTCATAAATAACCATATATATATTTAAGGCAATGTATAAAACTAAAACAAAATCCTTATAAAGTTATATATCAGCATTATATGGAAAAGACACAATAAAATAATTCCATTTACTTATTCACATGGATATGATACAAGTCGAATAATCACATGCCATATCAATAGCCACTTTCATAATGATGGAATGCATAATGCCACACTTCATAATCATATAGTCAAGGCCTTGTGCCAAGACTAAAAATAATATTTTTTCAAGGCCTTGTTCCAAGACACTAGTTTGTCTTATGAGACCTACCGATGCATCACGGAGTTATAGAGGGCTCCACCCATTACTTACTAAGTCCAATGAATTCCTCATATGAAATGGTTTAATCATAACATAAACATTCATATTAAAACTAGAATACTAAATGTCAATAAATTATCTAAAAAACATGATTGGTATAAAAATAACACATCCACAGTCAATCATATCACAAAACCTTCAAAATGATATTGAAAATTTGTATCATAATAAATCAACTTCAAACAAGTTTAAAATCCATCAAGGATTTTGACATGGATGAAAATGATTTGTAAAACTCTTTGAGAGAAATATCACTTTTTTCATGAAAACATTAAAAGTCACACTATTTAGAAAGGAAGACATTTAAAGAAATTTTTGAATAAAAGTTTCCCATACCACTTTGAAACTTCTTAATGGAATTAACATTTTACAAACATTCATGTCTATATAAATAAATACTTAATAACCATTTTGAAAACATGGACAGTAATGAGAATGATTTAGAAGAATAAATATTTAAAACATTTAAATTGATGTTTTAGAAAAAAAGTCCCATAAAAATAATCCCTTTGAAAACTCTTTTATGAATCATGGAAATGTATAATAAATATTTCTCAGTCGATACTTCCATAAAAACAACCTCGGATAAAGAAGATATTGTAAAATTAACCCTTACCTTGTACTTTACATTATTCGGGGGTTAGCTTATCATCCTGTATAAAGAATTTAGTATGTTAATAAATTATACCAGAACCATATTAATATTTATTATATCATACATGATTCATTTATGATTTTAAACTACCCATTTAATAGTAATTTCAATTTTAAATTAACATTTCGGGTAATAATCGCTTTCTTTATCATATGTGTTTTAACTTGTTACTCTTGATTGTATCACTAAAATCATGATTTAAATACATCCATAATATAAATAATGATTTATATATCATATATATTTAGAATATAAATATGTATAATAGATATATATATGAAATGGAAAACACTGTTTATGGAGATGATATGCCATACATATGCATAAATGTTGTTTTCGTTTTCTTATCATATTGAATGAAACTATGTGAATAAGATATATGTAATTACATATATATATACAGTATCATTATTATGTCATATTTTATATACTAAATAATTATATATATATTTTTAATCATCGTTGAATGGTTAATGTGGAAATACATTTAATCGCGTCGAGGAGACGGTAATCCGTACGTACGCATGAGAGACAATATCATTATATTGACGGTGAAATAGTATTTAATTGGATGTTATATCATATATACAGAATAATTAACATTTTATATTTATTATTTACATCAGTTATACTCATTATTATACCCATCCAAATAATGAAGTGTTTGAATAACAAACTACACCACGACGTGGAGACGGTAATCCTTACGTACGCATGTATGTTGACTTAGACATTTATATGACAGATAGAATAATGAATATGGTTGTACCATATTAATAATAAAATTCAGTATATTGAATATACTAGAGTTATTATTTTAGTATGGAAACATTATGGAAAGAGGAAGTGGAAGAAGAAAAAAACTTCAAAGAGGTGATGAAATATTTACCTCTTTTTCGGGTTCTTTGTTTTCATTTGATGAAAAGGGCTCATTAGGTTGGATTTAAATCCAAATAATAGCCTCTAGGATGAATAGAGTAAATATGGGAATATTTTTGGGAAGGGTTTGGTTGATACAAAAGGCTTTAGAGGTGTGAAATTAAGAGAAGGTGATGTGCCCTTTTATAAGAGAGGTGAGAGTCACTTTAGGAAAATCTTGAAATATTGTTTTATAATATAATTATTTTCAGTTTTTAATGACTCAAAAATTAATTATATAGATGATAAGGTTGGGATGGTTCGAAAACCTCTCAACCAATTGGTTTTAGATTGGTTTAAGTCATCATATTAACCTTATCTTTTAGATTAAACTCTTAGTTAAATAGTTTGACACTTACCATGTCTCTTTGAATTTTTATATTATATGGTAAATAATATTACTCTAACAAGCCAAGAAAACCCCATGTGGTTAATTATTAATATATATATCCTTCACTAAGTCCTTTGGCCTATCCTTATATTTTTATGAATATTATATCAATTAATAATATAATATTTGTTTTAACCAACTCAATTATGTCAATTTTAACACTATTTAGTATTTGGTTTTTTTGAAAATCATAATAGAAAGATTACTTTGAAAAAAATAATTTAATCAACCCTAACATGTAATATTAACCTATAAATTTTTTTTGAATTAATCAAAAGCAAACAATTACATTTATTTGGGTATTTATAATATCAATTATTTTAATCATTAATTAATAAGGTAATTACTGCATCATCATTGTGTTATAAATAAATTAAATTATTTAATGTCAAATATTACAAATATAATAAAATTATGTAGTAAATTTTGTGATAATTATAATGAATATTTACAGATGAATTTATCTTATGTATTGCCTATATTAAAAATTGTTTAGTTGTTAAACATTGAATTTAACTCTTTTAACTCTTCTATAAATAAAATAAAAATAAATGTCATAATCAAATCCAAGTGTACCAAAGGGGGTCATATTTTATTCCTAAGGTTTTTTTTGGTTGAATTAAACTTACCCAAAAGAATTATAACATGTGTTAGGGTAATTATAATATCATTTTTACCCATAATTACCCTATTTACTTTTAACTGTGTTAAATAAAATTCAACAGTTACTATTCAAAAAAAATTATTTTTAACTTATTGAACCCCATTTTACTTACTGATGTCAACTGTGTCTCTCAGATTTTTGAAATTCAACTCACTAAAATGGAAAAATTATGTTTTATGCAACTTTGATAATGTGCCTTAATGTGGGTAAAAGAGGATAAAAAGTTCAATAGAATTTTATACATCAAATTTTATTATAAAATGATGCCAATGAATTACTGTGAATTTATATATGTATCATATATCTATTTTTACTTAAAATAAATTTAAATAAAATAAATAATTATTTAAATAAAAAGTCGGTTTTAAATAATAACGCATTGTTATTCACTATTCATCAAAAAATTCAATGTTTTCAGAAAAATACCAATAATTCACCCAAAGAAAATTTTGATATTCTGAATTCCAAAATGAAGTTAATTTTAAAAAATTAAAAACATATAGGTTTAATTTATTAATTTAAAATTTATTCCCATTGTCAAAACCAAAAAGTGAGTTTTAAAAAATAAAAACTATCTAAAGATTGACATGTGTTTATGTCAAATTTAAATGTGAAATTACTTATAATGACCTAAATTGTGTTAAATTATAATAATATAATCTGATTATACTTTAAAACCTTTCAAATTAATAATTTATAACTATAAATTATTTCGATTAAAAAATTTGTATTCAATTAAAACCTAGTATTTTTCACTATTCATCTAAATAAGAAAAGTATCAGAAATGTACAAAAAATTAAATCAAACTGAATTTTAATGTCCTGAATCTAATTAAGAAATTAATTTCATTAAATTAAATATATAATAGTTTCAAATATTGGTTTTAAAATAGGTTCTCCATTAAAAGGTGGTAAAATTTCATTTTTAAAAAAAACTTCTTTTATCTGAAAAAATTAAATCGGTTCTTATATTATTTCTAAGAAAAAAATAATATAGGTGTTAATATTTTATGGATTATATATTATTCAAAATTTAGTTAAAACTAATCATAACCACTTTTTGAATGACTATTTTGGTTAATTGTGGTGCACTCGAACTCGGTGTGGAGTGTAGCCCAAGTTATTGAATTACTTTAATGAGATTACATACTATGAAATCATGGGGTGTTACATGAGGAAAGGAAAATTATGGATGTGGGTGATGGTATTTATCCTTAGTGTCTTTGTAGTTTATAATGTTATCAGGGTTTACACATGGCTAGCTTCCATTTGACATGTTGGGGCTTATGCATGGTTACTGAACAAACAGATATGAGGAGTGTGATAGGTGATTACACACCGAAATTTTCCAAGTAGATAAAATTAATTAAATGTGAACTCTCCTGGGTAAGGGTAAGCTGACTGATGAAGTGATGGTGGGTGGATAAGAACACCTTAGAGAGTTTTATCTGGGGTGATGTGTCCCATAAAGGTAACATTTCTAACATGAGGGTAAATCCCTAGAAATGAGTACCAATGTTTACCGTTGGATGGGATTGAACCTCATAGAGGCTTCCTATGTACCCGTTTTAGAATAAAATGATCAAACACAGTATATATTATCAATGAGTGGAATGGGATTATGCATTGAGGTGGACAAGGTGATGTTGTATTAACTGTTACTCCCTAATCCCATTTGAGTCATGCTCGTTGTGTGAATTAAGATGAAACAGTAGACCTGATGATCATGTAATGAATGGTGTGACCATGAGTGGCAGTGTTGGGATTAAACATTGAGATGGACCGAGGATATGAAGATTTGTTCTTACTCTAGGATGGATTCCAGATGCAGATCTCATTTTGAATGAGGATGATATCTTTTCTGGCCAGGATGGTGATAGAGATCTCACTCCTGTGGTGTCAATTTTGTATATAGAAATCTCGAGGTGTGACACCCCCTTTTTAAATTAATAGAGAGATACTATAGTTTAACGTCATGTGATACAGAAGATGGGGATTGGCAGTTTAACATCCTATATCTCAGTTGGAGATAACTCCCTGCTCAACCCTTGGACATACATAACTAATGCCAACACAAACTAGAGGAAGGGAAGTCATCAAAAATTCCTGGATACAATGGGATTGAGAAGTAGTTGATAGTGGGGTAAATTAAAGAGTGAATATGAGAATAAAGGATAATCTGTTAGCATACCTATTCAAAAAAATGTTGTTTGGAAACACAACAATGTGCACTGCATGAGGGGCCAAGAAAGTACTTTTTACGAGCCTAGAGGACCACACTATGGAGGTACATTAAAGACATTGGAAATACAGTCAAGAGGATCTAAAACATGGTTCCAAAATATGGATGAAATCCATCGGGCCATAAAGTGGGGTTGCATGGAAGATTATAGACATTCAAGCAAAAGGATTGGGGCTAAGAGAATGATCGGTGTGCACAAGGGTATGTGGTAACTCAAGAAGGGCCTTTTCAAACACATGCCGTGGGATAAAAAGGAAATGGGTGAAGGTCAATCCCATGTGTGACCACATGAAGGGGGGCCATGAGGGACATGCCACACAAGATCTTATACTGTCAATCCATGACATTCATGTGGTCACAGAAGGGGTTGTCTTGAGGGCACGAGAGAAACAGTTCAACTTCTAGATCATTACCACAAAAGGGTGGTGTTTCATTCTATTTATATGAAATATTCATAGTTGAGGAAAGTGAAAATGGTAGTGTGGAAGGTTGTTTTTGGTGTCACATTTTGGGTGTGATATACTTATGTGTGGTTCACTGTTATATTCTAGCCTATATACTTACATGCATCTTCCTTAGCTGTTATCATATTGTCTGGGTGGATGTTATCCCTCAATGTCGAATTGGGTGTGTAAGGGTCTTGTGTGTGGATTTCTATCCTGTGTTGTCCCCAATTATATGTTCAGTGCCCTTGTCCTTCTTGGGATGGTCTATTGAGTCAAATGGTGTATTTTTTTGCTCAATGATGCACATTTGTAGTATCAAGAAGAATTATGTGCCAATAGAAAAATAATTTTAGTTTATCAAAATCATATCTATATTTCTTCATAACATAATTTGGGCTAGTGATATATGAAATTTATAGTTTCGGTATCCTAATATTTGTTTCAATATTTTGGATAATTGAAAGATGTGGTGTTCTATAAGAAGAATAGTTGATTATGGATTTTGAAATAGAATAGTAGGAACAACAACTATGAGGTTTCATTTTAGTGGTTACTCTGATATTTTTTCCCCTCACAGTTTTGTAAAAATAGGGTATCAACAACATTATTTCCAATATGGTGTAGGGCGATACCCCGCCACATCTGGTGGACTGGTCATTCCTAGAACACGATCTCACTATTTCCACAGAGATCTCTAATATAATAGATTTACTGCTATCTTGGTGGGGGTGGCCAACCCCAATATTAGAGCCAATGAAATGATTTTTTTTGTATTCATGTAAGTCATCACACTCCCTATCACCCACTATTCATGAACTAAAATTCATCCTTTACCTCCATCAATAACTCCCTCACTACTGCTACACCCTTTTTTGTGGCGCCCCTTCATCCCCTTGAATCTACTTGGCCCGACCCCCGCATGCTTTATTTATTTCTTTTTTCTCTTCATCTATCCTGTTGTACCCAGTTCTACTACTATACCTCTTTTTTTATGTGTAGGTAAAAATATTCCATTCTACATCACTTTTTAATTTTTCCATTTGTTATTATATATGTATTATTTGTATTTTGTGTTATATTATATTTAGAATATTTTAAACTTCATCATATATATGTGGATAATTATATAATATAAATTATATTACATGGACAACGTTTGGATAAAAAAGAAGTTGTGACATGATCTGCACCCCTTCTAACCCGCTCTTGGACCCCGCCATGCCATGTCACGATCCCATATAGGCTATTATAGTTCCCCTATGTGTATCAATATTATTTTTTCATAGAAATTTAGAGGGAATAAAGAGATTATTACAAGTTAGGAATATAAGGGAGAAGGAAGGGAACCTAAAATAAGTAAATATGGGAACCAAAAGTGTATCATTTTGGACCAGGGATGGCTTTGGGAAGGGGAGGAATTATAAGGGGGAGAGAATCTGATTGAAACAATGAGGGATCATAATAGAGAGGGGGATAAAATGAATATTTAGTATGTGTAGGGTAGGGATATAGACGGGGATGAGGGAAGATAGGACTTGATGTATTATAACATGGGAAGAGATAAAACTAAAAAAATATGTTTTTATTAGGTTTGGTTTGGTTTAATAGGTGGGGGTTTTTAAGACACCTAACCTAACCACAAACAACTAGGGACTTGTCAAACTTCATTAAAAACCATACTATACGGAAAAACCATTATTTTTTGTTGGTTTGGTTAGGTTTTGGTGGGTTTTCCTCCCCAACCTAATAGAATGGAACTAACATCCATTCTAACCCTAATATAGTCCCGAAACTCAACCAATAGAAATGAGTGTACCATGAGACAAGAAAAAAAACAAAACCAACTTTATATGCTCCCAAATTATATGAATTTAACCAATATTATTATAAATTATTTATCACGTTCCTTTTCAAAATTTCATATTAAGTATACAGTCTATCATTTCAACTATAGTTATAAATTTCATTGTTCGTTACTATATTCATCTTTCATTCCATTTCAAAATATCATTTTACAAAAAAAAAATAATGTTAACAAACCTATATCACATAATCGTCCTATCAACATGCATTATTATAGGATTTACAACAATAATTATCTTTACATATACATCATAAATAAGGATCATATGTCCTCATAAGATCATTGTATATGTAATAAAATATCGTATAATTCTCGATATATACGAATCTAGAAATATACCAAAAGGAATCATTGAAAACAAGGAATAATTAACCTAGAAAAAAGCAGGTATAAGAGTCATGTATTATTCCTTTCCCTTGAACCAAAACCCAAAACGACACTCCCTAGTGGATGAAGTTTAATATAAACGAGGTGATTATATAAATTATCCCCTTCTGACATACCAAAACCAACAACATCGTTCCCAATTTGAGAGTTTTACTATAATGAATAATTTAAACAACAACAACTCCCCCAATCCATAACATATGCAATGTTACGAAGGAGATAATATAATATTACCATGACATATTTTTCTCAAAATCAATGCAATGGGGTTGGTCATTGAGGGTAGAAGTTGTACAACTGATGGGTTAATGTTTTATGGGACTTCATGGATGTTTTTAATTCAAAAGTGGTGAGGGTAATAACTTCCAATTGATATGTTCTAAGGTGAATAAAAATCAAGATTATTTAAGATGTATAAGGTATAATGAGGTTCGTACAAAGCATTCCAAGAAATATGATATTGCATAAGTGATATAAAAACTATAAAACATCCACACCTCAATAATGTTTGGAATTGATTACCAAATAAATTTAAGCTACACACCAATGAATCCATGAGATGAATTCCTAATCAGATTCATGTCAGTCTATATATATCAATATACCAATACCAAATATAATCATTTCTGCAACTATCCCTAGAATAAACCTAAGAAACAATGAAGGAAGCTACATGGAACATTAAATTAAGGAGTAATTGATCATGTGATCTAGGGGGAAGTTTATCTTCCTCAGAAAACACAAAACCCAAAATAATTCCCAAGACTACCTAGATTTCAGGAGAATCACAATATGTGGAACAGAGTTACACTGGGATAGTTTCGTTTCAAACACCCATTTGGGGATCACATCATGATACTCATAAGTACTACCTCCTTTAAAAATCAGTCAACCCTAATAAATATGATATACCTAATTAAGTTCCCAACATGAAAATATAACCATGATGTAATTTTCAAAACCCTAGGAAATCATGGTATGAATCCAGACCATGCCACAACATGATGAAACCCCCATATTGTGATGAATAAATGGGATACAAAACCATGGAACTCGACCAACAGGTCCTGAGGAGAAAATACCTATAATCTTGGCATGATAGAATCATATATAAGGTCTCATTGATATACAAGGGTTACATATGGATTCTTTTGGAATTTCCCAATTAAGTAACTGATACCCATCTCTTCACAGTTCCAAACTAATTTCCATGCCATGAACAACAATCCTCATGCCATAACCTGAACAGTTACAGTGTGACCAATAATTACCCTCTTAAAGAAGTAAAACCCAAACTCAAACACCATATACCATAAGAAATGACACAACCTCACACTATTACACAACTAACAATTGGACCAATCATAGAACATTATATACCATCACATTGTTAGACACCTCATCATAAAGGAAAATAAACTATAGAGGGTCCTTATTTCTATTTACCTTGATGTAACCACCATCCACTTCTCAAATTCCCATTAAAAACATGAAATTTCCAAGGAATGGTTTATGAAAATATAGGATTTTTGATCGAACACCTCTCAAATTGTTTCCATTGTTGAAAATTTAAATAAAACACGAAAAAGGATCATTCAACGAAATTAAATGTTAAGGAAACCTTGGTATTCACATTAAATACCTTGCAAACAATTCACTTCCATTAATTTCAATCCTAGAAGGTGAAATAAAAACATCCCAATCCTTATAATCCATTGGGAGAAACCTCTCAAATATTACAATGCACTATAAACATTCTCTTGGAAAGAGTCTAGTTTGAACTCTTAACTATCATTCCAAAATAAAATATCAATAGGTATGACAACAATTTGAAAGAACTCTATAATAATGGCTTTAAAATTTGGGAAAAAACAATGCACACCCACCTAGATGATACTATCCACTCCCTTTACCCACCCATTTTTTATATAGTATAAATATCCATACAAAATAATCCATTGTAAATTTCATTTGTTTTAAAAACCATTAACATAAACATTTGAACCTCAACAATGAAGAAACTTAATACATAGTCAGAATAAATAAAAGATGTTTTAGTTGAAGGAGAAGAATATCCCTCAGACACTCTTTTCATCCTAAGACAAAATTATCCATTCACGAAATATTGAGAAACACACTGATCCTTAGGGAATTTTTAATGATGATACCACATAACATTGCAACAATGGAAAATCAACTCTCCTAACATAGGAAACCTCAATCCACTCAAACTTGAGGATAATAGTAACATTAAAACTCTATAAGATAGACTCAGTATATTCTTTCATATACCATAATATTCATAACTCAAATAACTCATCTCCATCTATCTATAATGACTATAAGGCTATTTACAAAAACATTAGCAGTAGGGAGGCCTCTCACAATGACATATACATGATCCCTTTCCTCATCCCATGAATTTAATTGTAAGACAAAAATATATTTTTTAATTCCTAGATTTAATGTTAACTTGAAATGCTACTCACTATGTATCCTTTGTGAGTCTGAAAGCATGAAAATTTATTATTCAAATCCTAGAAATTATTTCCAATGTTTCTCACACTATAATCCCCCTATTGGATATCCTTATTACCCATTGTACTTATATCAACCTTAATATGGGAAATATAATTATATTTCAAGAATCATAGATCATGGAATCTCATCTGAGTTTCCATGCCTTATCTTCCATCATATTTGACTCACTTTATGACACAATTAACAACAACCAACATGCCTTAATCCTAATTATACGAGTTCAATTATTTTTATGAAATAATATAGCTATCAAAACATCATGGAATCAATCTGAAGACCTCAATGAATCAAAATAATATTCAATTTCCACTGAAAATTCATTATCCTCATGGATTGATGCTAGCTTGCAGAACATTCGCACTTCTACTAAAACGTTGAAAATGTGAAAAATCGTTCATCCGAATAATCAACTTTCATATCATCCAACTCAAAAGTTTAGTGACATTTTATAGACATTCCTCAATTTAACATTAAACAACCATGTCAATATATATCATTTGAATTATAACAACACCATATAGAGTTTCACATCATGCAAGAGAATACATTCTTATTCTAAACATATGTATTACCACTTAACCATCTCTTCAATATTTTATTTCAATATCATAACCATATCATCACACACACATCTTCACATAAACTCCATCTATCCACATTAACCACATTCATATCAGATATCATCATATAAATATTACATTAGGATTATCAATAAAAATATCACAATAATTCATCGTAGGAATCATTTCTAAAATATAGCCAAAACATTACTATGTTATCCAAAAATGCATCCTTAAAAGAGAAATATTTTCAACAATTAAATAATCAAGAAAATGATTATCAATAAAACATAGAATACCCAACCACTATTAGAATCATCTTATTATGGGTGAAATGTTAACATAATCAAATTCCTTTTATCACCCTAAAATAAATATAATATTGTCAACATATTAATTATTTAACAACACCATTACATTATTATTTTAAAAACTATAAGATTATAACATTCTTTATTTTCATTCTCATCATTAAATCAACATTTAATTTATTATCATATTATATAATCAAATATAATTAATATCTTGAAAACACTATTCATAACATGGAACAGGAAACTATCAACCTGTCACAACTTTTTTAATGTTAACATGAAAAATTGAATATATATTTCAACATTATTTGACATGTTTTTTAAAACAATTTGTTGATGTAAATAGTATTACATTATTATTTATAAAATACATTTCTAATTCCTTTTAAGAAAAATAAGTATTGGTTGTTCATCAAAATATATCATTATGTCATGAATGTTATGTAACAATTACTTTTTATCCCATCACTCTCTTTATCAAATGATCTATTTTTAATAATCAATTTAATCTAACAAACATTATATAGTATTGGTTCGATTTCATATGTGTCACATAATCCCATATCAAGAAACACTATAATCCAAAACATGATACTAAATATTTTGTCCAAAAATATAATTTTTCATCAAGTGCATGGATAACCATGGATGATTCTAGAAATGATATTAATTTCCAAAATTATCTTTAAGCAAAGTTTCATATTTCAGTAGAACATATAAACATAGTAGATAAATTAATTTTGATCAAAAAATTTATTTCCTTACCCTATCATAAATTTTTTCTAACTAACAAGATTTAATAATTAAATTTAAAAAATAAAAATTTAATATAATGGAAATAAAACAAGAGATCATGTCATGTGATAATAAGAAAAAAACATTGTAACTAGAATGAAATAATAAACTAAAAATAAATGAAACATAATCATTCGTGCTGCATCATATTAGTATATGATTGAATGAATTTTCAAAATTGGATACTTATAATCTAAACCTAACTTAAATTCAAAAAATATCAATTCATGCACCCTTACTAAAATTTAAACCCTATAATCAGTCCATTTTTTCATAAACATTATTAGTGAACTACCAATTTCCTTACATCAGATTACAGGGGGTAAAAATTACAATTTTCTTAGTAATTATCCTATTCTTACATCATATTCAACGATTAAATGGCAATGTTTCTCTCCCTAACCCAAGAAATACTCATTTCTTTCCTAACATAAAACTCCACCCCAAACCAGAAAGATCAATATCACATTGTCATGTCCATCCCCCAATAGAAACCCAACCATGTCGGCAGTTAAGTTAAGTGTTCCCCTAGATTTCACCAATAAAATTCCTCGGTATCATTTACCACCACTGAGGGTATTTTTCACATTTAAGAAAAACATAACCCCCATAATATTATATAAAATTATGTTGAACCACCAATCAAATCCATATAAATTTTTACATGATATAAAATAATTCCCAAAATAATATTGTCAATATATTCCAAGTTACACTATACAATTAAAGACAATGGTGAACATCCTTTTAGAGATACACTCCAGCTACCCGAAATACAATATCCCTCATCTCTTTTAAACTATCCTTTAAAACAATTCAAAGAAAATGTAGTGGATTGAGAACAAGTAATTACTCAGTAGGATCATATTTCAAGACATCCATGTGTAATAATTGTATTAGGTTAGACATGTATGAGGTGTTTCAGAAATGGATGGGGTTACAATGATATAGGTTTATAGATGAAGAAAATTATATAAACAAAAGAAGAAGCATAATATGATTAACACTCGAACAATGATTTATATGATTCATAAAAATATCCAACATCCGAAGAGAAAAATAATCACATCATTAGTATTTGGGAGCCCAATTCCTGGAAGATCTGAGCTTTGTACATATAAACTATATCTTGAAATGGGCTTATAATGAATTTAAATTAGTATTATAACATCCATACAATAATTTCATTGTGATATAAGAAATAGTGTCTGGATGTTTGCATTACTACAATGCCTATGGACACCCATGTACATGATTCTAATGTGGCCAGTGGCTAGATATCCAGAGAGACACAGTGGCCTATTGAATGCTACTACTATAAGTCCTCATTGCTATAGTTCCCTGTCAGTGTCATCGACCATCTCCACTACAGTCGGTGAGAGATTCTACAACTTCCCAAAAATTAATATGCGGGCCTTTAACCTAAAGACCCATGGAGGTGGGGTGTTTTTCCCTGAAACCCATAGTGATCTCATCATGATGGTCGACAAACAATATTGACAGTCTCTGGTATAATATTGAGTGATAACATTAATCCCAACTTCTTGTAAATGGATTGGAACACATCAATCCAACATGATAGATATTAAATAAGATTATATGATAATCAAGAATAAGTGATAAAATAGTAAACATTATAGGAATTATATATAACATTAGAAATTTAAATAACCATCACAATTAATTGTGTGACCAACAATCCGTATTTCAGCTCAATAATTCATTTTCATCACACATTTATGTAATTATTATTATTATATATAATCAAGAATGTGGATTATAAATTTAACACATCTTACAAATTTTTATTTATATGTCCATTGAAATCATATTAGTAGTGATAAAGTAGGATAAACCCTCACTAATCAAACAATATTTCAAGAATGAAAACATTGATCACTCCAACACAACTCTGTATCACCATACAACTATCATATCAAAAATATACACCCCATTGCAACAACTGTATCACCATATAAATATCATCTTTTTAATTTTAAAACCTATCCTTGATCAATTATATACCATATTAAAAATCATATAATTCAAATATACATCATATAAAACACTAGGTGCAATCATAACAATTATGGATAAGAAATATTTACAAACCAAACAACATTGGTCTAAGTGTGAAATTGAATCATTAATACATCATTCCAGTTATCACAAAAAATTATATATTCCTTATCACTATGATAATTAGTTGATTACTAATTATGTCATTTATTAATAACATTTCTTACAAATATAATGCATCCCATTAGTATTTAATAATTCATGTAAGAATCGATTAAAAATTATCTATACAACCTTTAAATAATTTTATTCTTAAAATCATTATCAATATTTTAATATACATAACATTTACCTCGTCATCTATATGATAATCCAATTTTTATATTATTTGACCATTCTATTTAACTATTCTACTTCTAAAGTAATTATGTTAATTTTATACATCAACCCCCATATTCGGAAAACTATACATAGAAAAATTATCTTTTCACTATATTCCTATGAAAAATTCAACCCAACCCTACAACTACACAACTCTCCAATCCCACAGAACCAATAAAATAGTAATAAGAAACCTCATTCAAACTATTCATATGATCATCCAACTCAATCACATAAACATGCATAAATCCCTTATGAAAACACATCTTCATAACTCTGTACTAATCTAACAGTTTAGAAAAAAATCTTTAACTAAAACTAGCAGATCCTCCCTAAGAATAAAATTCATGACAACCCCCTATAAAGGACATATTTTTACACATCAAAATAATATTAATTTTTTTTAATAAATACATTTTTTTGAATTCCTATGATATACGAAACCCTAAGTCTAAATTAACCATAATATGGTATACCGGTATAACACACCTATTAAATTGGTTGTATGAATATAAATAAGAACCTTTTAAAAATATTTATAATGGTTTTAGATAACCCAAATAGATTTTTAAATATCTACTCAATTTGTAATGAAGTCATTATATGTTTTAATAAACAAATTTTCCTCAAATATGATTTTTGTTACTTTATGTGTGAAAATAATGTAAACATTTTATCACTGTTATAAAAATAATTTTTCCTAATGAAAATAATTTTGGAATTCAATATGTGAAAATTAACATTTAATTTTTTTTAACCTCTGGAGAAGTTTAATTTTTCGATTAATAGTGAAAATTTATGATTTTTATTCAAATCTATGTTTGTAACACCTCAAGATTTCATGGTATTCTTCTCTTTGAATAATCCAATAGCTTGCATTGTATAAAACCCCAACTTATAGAAGACAATGACATATCAATCTTTCCATTTAAAAAGAATTTACGAATAGTAATACCAACTTTTTGAAATCTTATAAATTTAAATTATCAAAATGGACTTAAATTTAAGATTTAGAATTTCAAAATTTTCTTAGGGAGAATTTTTGGTATTTTTTCTGAAAATATTTATTTTTGGATGAATAATGAAAAACACAGCGTTATTGTTTAAAAATGACTTTTTATTTAAATAATTATTTATTATTTAAATTTATTTTAATGCCAATATAGATACATAATTCATATATTAGTCCAATATTATTTATTGGAGTCATTTTATAATAATATTATATATATAAAGTTTTATTGAACTTTTTAATGACTTTTACCCACTTTCTAGGAACATTTAAAAATTTTCATAAAACGTAATTTTATTGTTTTAGTGAATTGAATTTAAAAAATCTGAGAGTCATGGTTGTAATCAGTATGTAAAATTTGGTACAATAGGATGAAAATAATTATTGGTGAATCGTACCTTTTGAATTTTATTTACCATAGTTAAAAGTAAATAGGGTAATTAAAAGTAAAAATAATATTATAAAAATATCAAATTACCCCAAGACATGTCCTTATTCAATTAGATAAGTGCATTTAGACCAAACTCAATATTAGGAAAAAAATATGATTTTTTATCCACTTGTATTATATTAAGACATTGATTATATTTTATTTAAAGAAGTATTAAAAGTGTTAATATTCAAATTTCATTAACTAAACCATTTTTAATATATAGTTATACATAATATAAATTTGACTATAAATATTCATTAGAAATATAAAAATATTTCATAATTCATTGTAATTTATTTTTAATTTTTATACTGTAAAAAATATAATTTATTTATGACACAATGATGAAAAAATAATTACCTTATTAATGAATGAATAAAATAATTGATGTAATAAATAATAAAATAAATGAAAATTAAAACATTTGATAAAATAAAAGAATTTTATAGGTGAATATTACATGTTAGGGTTGATTAAATGTATTTATTTCCATGTAATCATGTAATTATAGCTTTTAAAAAAACCAAATACTTAACAGTGTCAAAATTAAGATAAATGAGTTTGTAAAACAAAAACTATATTATTAAATGATATACTATTAAGAAAAATCTATAATTTTTCCAAATGTATTAGATAATGTTAGATATTTCTTTAATGAACCACTTGAGGTTCTCTTATAATTTTATAATAACTATATTATCTATGTATTATAAAATTACATGAAGAAATTGTAACAATTAATCTATTTAACTAAGAGTTAAATCTTAATGATAAGGTTAATATGATGGTCTAAACATATCCAAAACCTATTGGTTGATTGGATTTCGACCAATTCTAAACAAAGCCTAAATATAAATCCAATTTTATCTATTAGAAACCAAAAATCATTTTATAATAAATTAATATTTCAAGCTCATCCTAAAGTGGCCCTCACCTCGATTATAAAAGGGTACTTCCCCTTCTCTAAAATTCACACCTCCAAAGACATTTGTCTTGGCCAAACCCAGCCCAAAACTCTCCCAACGTACCAAAATTCATCTTAGAGGCCTTATATTGATCAGAAATCCATCCTAGGGATCCCTATTGTTCAAATCGAAAGGAAGCACCCGAAAAGAGGTAATTATTTCATCTCCTCTTTCAAAGTTATTTATATCCTCCACTTCCACGTTATTTGTTGTTCCCATAATAAAATAATAACTCCAGTACCTTATAAATACTTTTATGTTATTATAAATATGGTACAAACATATTCATTAGTCTATACATCCTATGAATGAAAAAGTCACCATACGTGCGTACGTATGGCTTAAGGTCTCCATGCCGTGGTGTAGTTTGTCATTAAACACATCAAAATTAGGATGGGTATAATAATGAGTATAGTTTATTTAAATAATAAATATAGCATGTTAATGATTTTTTATATATAATATTACATCCAATTACATTCAATTTTCACATCAATAGAATGATATGGTTGCTCGTGCGTACCTACGACTTACCGTCTCCACGATGTGATGATATTTCATTCCCCATTATATCCAATCAAGAATAATTTTCATTTTATGATTTAAAAAATGTCTAAAACATAATAAAATTATGGATATGAATCAAATACCTCATATCCAAAACAAACATGACTTACGTAACAAATCATATAAAGGAAAATGAATCATTCAACACCAGAAACAAAGATACTACTGAAATATTATTAACAGAGCAATATTAGAGGATCATATATGATATCATATTTATGTATGTGGTTATATTATAATTTATAAACAAATTTTTAACTATTATACAGGAGGTTAACATACCCTTGACTAAGAAAAAGTATGTGGTACAGGTTAATTTTACAATCTCTTTGTTATATGAGGTTGTTTATACATAAGTATCTACTGGGACATCTTTATCATCCTCATATGTGTTTCTTAAAAATGTATTTCAAAACATTTTTACTATTTCCTAGAATATGGGTTAAATTTATTTATACCGATTTTTGACTTTTTTGAAATGAATAATTCCCTCAATTTACAAACAAGGTACTTGATGAACTTTTTGAAAAATTTAGGAAGTAATGTTTTTTAATCTTCGTGGCACGAGGCCATGTATTTTTTGTTAAGATGCTCGACATTATGAATTCCATCACTATGATATTACCTTTGGATATTACATGTGATTATCTGACTAGTAAAATATCCATGTAAATAAGTAAATAACATTATTTGATTTATCTTTGCTCTATTATGATGAAGATTATGTTTAAAAGGATTGTGTTTTTTTACTATAAATTGACAATAGTTTATGCTTATTTATAATAGTTTCCACTATATTTCTATCCTTACAAAGCATAATCGCACACCCCTTTATTATGACTTATTTTTACCTGGATGCAAAGAAGTTTATTTTGAATGACCTAGAGGAATAGGCTAAAGGATATGACTGTGTTCAATGTAGACACAATGTAAAGTTTTCAATACACAATGTAATGTGAAACTTATGTGTGTATCTAGTACTTACAAGTGTACTAAACTAATCATTCTTTCGGGATTTTATCACTTGTGATCATGCCAATGTTATGTAATAATGTACAGACTCTGGGTAACGGGGGTCGCGACCTTATAGTGTTTTCTTATAAAACAATTAAAAATTTCCATTTTGTGTTTAATTAATTTTAAAGGTATAATTAGTTAACATAAATAATTAATTATCCAATTATGATCATTCAAATGTATTTTAGGTGTAATTTGTTTTGAAACTTGTTTTACTAAAGAAACCATTTTTTTATTGAGAAGAACTTTTCATTGCATTTTTTATGTTTATTTAATTTTTTTCCCACATGACGATTGTGAATATTGTGAAATTAATCCCATGATTTAAATCATAATTTAAATATTTGGTAATGATACAACATTACTTTTTTTCAAAATGGATAGTAAAAACTGAATGGTTTGTCATCGTAGTTAAGGGTAAAATAAGTTTATCATGAGTAAATCAAAGAGAAATGAGTAAATTCTAAAATTAAAAATCTATAACTACATTTTTAATAACATATTTAGACCTAATACTATCCCACCTACGAACCACTATCCAATTTAACGACTTTTTCTTGAGTGCATTTTTATTTTATTTTATTCATTTATCAAATTCCTTATGTATCATACCCCCACTAATAAAGGGACACCAATAATTTCTCATTTACACTAATTTTAGCCTTCAATATCTATAATACCATGACAAATTATACTCTAAAATTAACTATCCATGAAGTGGGGTGTTGGCAAGACCATTCCCAAGGTCCTTAATAAATGATCTAAGGGAGGCCTATCGAAGTAGAGGTAATCATTTTATCCGACCACTTTCAATTCATTCTTATTCTACCTTATATTAATCTTTTTTATTCATCATAAATTAATATCCTTAGTATCCTCAATATATTTATATGTTATTGTGATAATGTAACCCTAAATATCATCCTTTATTCCCTCAAATTGGAAGTGAAAGTACCACTCATACAAATTTGTGGACTACCACATATAGTTAGCGATAGAATTGATTTCCCATAACAATATTTTATATTTGGTTATTACTATGGTTATGATGTTTTGATATAATATTTCTTACATAATTATGTTTATGAAATTAGAAAATCATACATACCTTCTTACATTTCAATTCATTTAACAATGATAACGTCTCTCGTTCGTATGCGTAGACCACCGACCCCACAAGCTAATTCCATTTGATTTTGTTTATTCATTACATAGATGATAATAAAGATATATTTAATTAATATATGTGATATTTATTTTATAATAATGATTTTTATAGGTGAATTATTATTTAAAATAATTTCTTTCCATCCATCGAAATGTAAAAATAATGTTCTTGCATAAGTACCACTAACCATCTCCATGAAATGTGTGATTAGTTTTTACATAACTTAACATTTTTATATATATATATAAACATATATAATGGATTTAAATTAAATTTATACCATTATTAAAAAAACATAGATGATGAAACCATTATCATAGAGCATGTATTGCAACTATCAAACCAAAATTCTCCTGAAAACATAATTATTAACATCCAAAAAATTATTATTTAAATCAGGAATTATTCATAAATGGGTTGTGAAAGGGGATTAAATATTATTTTTTAAGTATTTAAATGATTCTTTTATATATGTATAATAAATTGAAATTTATTATACCCAAGGTTATAGAACTTCCAAACCAAGTCGAACATGAGATATGCGATTTACGTGACAATCACACTGTTTGTCGAGATTTCTTATGAATAGGTTTATATGATGAAATGTCATTATATAGCTATAAATAATCTTATAAAATCTGTAATAATATGGTTATTTTTTATAATTATTGGTTTCCTTTTATTTCTATCCATTTAAAAACTCAAGTGACAGAAATAGTGTTTTTAAGGAATATTGAATTTATTTCTCTCTACAGTCAAAAATCCATTTTCATCCGTGCAAATATTTTTAAAAATTGTTTTTAATATACTAACATGATTTATTAGAGTAATTTTTACCCATATTTTATTTTTTATGAAATTTTTAAAATGTAATTTATTTGTCATTTTTCAAACATGGTATTTTTTACTTTTTACCCAAAATGTTATAAGAATGATTGTTTTAATGTATACTACTATAAAATAATTTCTTTCTATCATTATCAATTATTTATTTTAATTATACATTATAGGTTTCCAAGGTTATCATAAAAAAATTACATAATATTTAGGAAATTTTAGATCTTAGATAAATGATTTCCATGTTAAATGTGTATTTTACTCAAGAAATGTTTCAGTGATCTTTTAAAAACAATTTTCTCCTATTATAACATCCATTTATGTTATATATCCTTTATTGGGGGTATTATCCAATTATACCATCCAATTTCATTCATTGGATGAAATATGATTATGATTTAAGTATTATTACATGAAACCTATTTCTTTTGCACGATTTAATTATGTTATGATGAAACCATTATAAAAACCATTTATTTTCCACATGTTATGATATGTTTAAATAATTAAATGTTTACAATAACCATTTAATTTCAAAGGTTATTCTATGACTAATTTTCTATATGATCTTATGAAACACATATTTGTGATTTTCATTATGTGACTGGTGGGTAAGTAATTATATATCCATCTAATGCATTGGTTAAAGATGAATATCTCATGAGATAAGAAAAACTAGATTTAGGACTAAACACATTTCATTAAGGGACTCTTTCTACTATGATACTCTTAAATGTGATTATTTAGTAATGATATGACAGATGATGAGTGAACTCAATACACTGTGATAGTCTTTGGTAGTAATCCATAACAATGAAAACTATTTTACACTATTATGTGTATGTCACAAAATAATTTCTTATGCCAATGTTTGGATCTCATGATTAATATTTTTTGATTCCTTTATGATTTGTCTTATAAACTATTATGATTTATGTTCTTACTCAAAATTATAATCTATGATATGTAGAGTACAGTTTTAAAATTTTATTATCATGTTCTCATACCATTTTTCTAATTATATTTCTAATTCATCATTGATATCTAAATTTTTTACCCTTATTGAGCCCCAAATTGCACTCTTTCCTTTGTTTCCTTTCCACAGGTTATAAAAAATGGTTTAAATACGAAATGTCTTATAATGGGGAAAATTATGACGGACACAATAGGAGATGTTATAGAAAATTTAATGAACATGTTTTTTTGTGTCCATGTTTCCAAGGACACTAGACCTATGTGATTATTACATAAATCATGATGTTAGATAATGATTATTAATATAATAAGATGTCATATTTATGTATGGAATGTATGAGTTTATATGGTTGATATCGGATTAATGTTTAGTTTCTTATGGAAACTAGGATGAAAAATAATTTGTGGGGAACCATAAGAAAATCATATATATATATAAGATAACATCATAATTTTTGATAGATAAATCAATTTGGTTTTCTAGAGATAAAATTCTAATCCAGATACTGCATGTGGATGTGGTTTTTACAAAGATGCATTTGGGGTTAGTCACTACGAACAGATTGTGTTTGGTATATCTCGGCCATAATTAGGGTGCATGGTTTGTGTTCCCTTGTTTTAAAATTTCTTTTAAACTCTCAGGGGAAAGGTATCCGATACAAATATTTGTTTTGTGAACCATTAAGAAATATTTGAATAGATAATGACCATGAATGATCTTGTTTAATACTAATGTGTTATAGATTAAAAAGAATGAGTCATTATTTACACAACATATAAATGATTTTTCATGATTATGTTGTTTCCCAACATGATCATTGATTTCCTTATTTAGTCATTGGATGGAAGCTAAAGAAATCTTATTAAAGAGTAATGTGACAGAAAATGAAATAATTTTCATCTAGAGAACCCAAATGTTATGGGATATAGAATGAAAAATATTGTTTCTATCCTTACACAACATTCTCAATCTATGAATCATGCTAAGAATACAAATGAAAAAACAAGGAAAAAATGTTCTATTTAGTATATCATGAGGAAATTTCAATCATATTTTTAATGGTTTTCTAATACACTAGTTTCTGAGATATAAATACGTACTATTGAAAAAACTATTTGGTGTTTGTGTTCAAAACATGAGAAAATTATAATTTCTATTTATCATTTGGAAGTCAAAGAAAATGAATTGTGGAATCTTATCAAGAACACAATGTAAATAAAATAAATTGACTCAATGGAATGAGGTTGAGTATTGGAATTTGTTATTAAAAATATACATTCCTCCAATTCATCCTATGAAAATTGAGAAACAATTCCTTGAGATAACACAAATTTTTTATAAATTTATTGGTACCTATTAATGAAATTTTACAATATTTGTGAGGTTCACTTTAGATATTACCATCCAACATGAATGTAAGGTCGGTTGAATCTTCAGTGCCTTAAAACCCTGTTTACAAAGTCCAATAGCCATAAGTGACATCATTACCATTGAATAAATTATCCTATGTTCAATCTTGGTGGAGATAGATATTTAATATACCTATAAATCTCATGGATTTGATAATAATCATAATATTTAATTCAAATGATATTCTAAAACCCATGGATTGAAAAAAATGTTCTGCCATTTATGCTCGATGTGTGGAAAAAAACATGGAAAAATGATCTTAAAGGGATTGGTAATTTTTTCATGTGTGTAAATTATGTTCATCAGGAAATATAATGATGAAGTGATGAGGAGAAGTTATCTAATGATGATAATAGGGATAAATCTTCATAGAATGTACCAAGAACACTTCATCTTTTCAAATACTATGTGTATGACCCTAATGAGATCTAGTTATCAAATCCAATTTTTAATTATGAAAATTGATGTTAGAAACCTCTTAATCAACACGATAAATAGAAATATCAAATGATCACAATTGCTAATGAGGGGAATGAGAATAATGTGTTGAATGGTACATATACCATCTAATTTAGAACAACTAATTCCTTATTTTATTTTATATCTTAAAACTATTTAATTTCTAAATTACAATTCTAAGGGTATCACAATACTACCTCAATGATTAGAGGTCTGATTAAGAGGGAAACACCATAATGGTACAATGACCACATCCCAGGTTTATGAGTCTTCCCCAATTGAAGATTGTGGGAATGTGATTCCTAAAAAAATCATTGTTCTCCCTTTGGTTGAATTTTTTGTCATATTAGGCATATATTAACTATAATTATATAAATTCCACATCAATTACTAATGATGGGATGTCATATTTTTAATTATGAACCATCCTATGATTATATATCAGTGTGATGATAAATATGAACTTCTGATGAAAATCCCCTCAATTATATGGCATTGATTCCTATTCAATAATGGTTTTTTTCTCAGATGGATGGGGAGAAACACAATATAGAAAATCTATCAATTTTTAATAATTTTCATTGAGTATGAATTTATTATATTTTATTCTTTTAATAATTTTCAATGTGTCATCTCCACACATAAAAAAAAGTAAATTAATCATTTATCTTCTTAATCTAGAATTTATTATTATATAATGATCAAAACATGCCCAAAGATCTTCTAAACTTCTTTATTCATGAATTGGAGGTGATAGTTTTCTTAAAAAACTATTCAAAGGTTCCTTAATAAATGAAATAATGCATGCCTATTAAATAATAAGTAATTGTCCTACCTGACCTCTTTTAATTTTTTTCACTATAAATATTTTCTATTTTTTCGGTATTCAACAAAAAATAATAAATAAAGTACCTTCAATATACTTAAATTTTGTAATTATTATGAAACCACCAATATCCATGTCTATATAATTAAATTGGAAGTGAATTTATAATATGTGCGTATGTGTGGTCTACCCCATCCACGTAGTGATACAATTCATCTTCGATTATGAAACATCTTACATTATTAGTATTTTGAGTTTTAATTATTTATATGATATTTATGAAATAGTTATGATTCATTAATTATAATATCATATCTTTCTTTTTTACCTTTCAATCTATTTGAAAATGATAACATCACTCGTGCGTATGTGTAAAATTTCTCCTCCATGAAGTGATGTGATTTGAATTTTTTTTTCATTATATGAATGTTAATATAGATGCATTTATAGAATATATGTGATATATATGATGTAAAAATGATTCTGTAATGATGATTTATTATTTATCATTCATTATTTTCATCCATCGAAGTGAGAAAAGAACATTTATGTGTATGTATGACTTAGCGTATCAATCAATGGTGTTATTCATTTTTAAATCTATATCCATTATATATGATTATATATAGATATATATAATGAATATATATTATATTTAATTCATGATTAAATTTATGGATATGATGGATCACTAATCAGCATAAAAAGACAGAACTTACCAAACAATAATTATCAATAAAAATGAAGCAGTAAAGACTCATAAATGATGATTTTAATAATAAATTATTAATAAACGAACATTGAAATGTTATATGTTGATCATATATGATATTATATGTTTTTACATGAATTAGTTATAGAATTATAAAAAAAACTATATTTATTATACTAGAGGTTTGACCACTTTTGATGCAAGTCAAACCTGATGTAAGCAATTTATGTTACAATCTCCTTGTATATCTAGATTTATAATGACCAATTTTATGATGGTATAATTTCAAGGAACTACCTATTAAGATGATCATAACCTTTATCCTCAAATTTTTATTTCTAGAGATTACATATTTTCTGTTCATTATCCTCCCATTGAGAACTCGGGATACCAAAAGAATTTTTTAGGTATTTAAATTTATTATATAGCATCTTAGGGAAATTATTATGAAAGTCTAACTTAAGGAAAAATATTTAAGTTACAATTTTTTTTCTGAATTTTTTTATGATTATGTAGTTTATGATGAAATTTCATAATCTATCTCTTAAGAAACACATTATGTTTCTTCTCATATGGTTATTTATGGAGAATACATGTTTTCCTGTCATTTTCTTCAAGTTCAAAGCTCAAGATAACAAAAGAATTTTTTTAGGGAAAATTGAATTTATTTCTCTCATCAATCGAAAATTATTTTTCTTCCATGTTCATGTTTTATGAAAAAGTTTTCCAGAATGTTTTTATTATTCTCTTATGATTGATTGTAATTTTTTTATTCATTTTTAACTTTTTAAAAAATAGTTTAAAAATTACTTTTTTATCGTTACGAATATGGTACTTTATAAGTTTTACAAAATCATCAACATAATTTTTGTTTTAACATATATGTCATGAATGGAATTCCCTCCATCATGACCACTTAGTGATTTATTATTTCCATTACATTTTTTATGTATATTTTCACTGACAATATTTTGATTAAAATTTGGTTAAAATACTGATTTTAAATAGGTGTTTTCAAAGTGAAAAGAGTATTTTCTTAAAAAATAATCCAATGATATATTAAAGACATTTTACATTACGATGACATCATTTGATACTACAGATGTTTGAATAGGGTTATTATATAATTATATAATCTGTATTCATTATTCAGATGACATGTGATGATGATATATGGATTATTATATGAAACCAGTTTCATTTCCATGAGCTAATTATGTTATGATGAAGCATTTATGAAGCCCATTTCTCTTTAATTTGTTAATTAATTTATAGTGATATATTTATGAATGACATTTTTTCCCTAGTTATTCATTAATGAAATTATTATGAAATATGTTTCTTTTTAATGGGTGATGCTATGATAAATATATTATGATCTAATTATACCCACATATATTATTTTCAATATGTCGTAGGCATATATAGAATTATATAGTCCGATAATGCATTGAGTAATGATGGATATCTCATTATATAATATGAACTGGAATGAGGTGTGAACCTAGTGGAGTAAATGAATCTGTCCAAATTGATTGGCTTGAGAGTGAACCTTGACTAAGGATATTATTGAATGTGGAGTGAACCCAGTCATCTATGATAGTCATGATAGTTATATTTTACATAGGGAATGATTTTACATGCTTATGTGTATGATTTTGTTTTATTATGTCAATGTAATTATCTCATTTATATTTTTCATTGATTCCTTTATGATTAATGTATTACGAACTACCAAAATTTATTCCATAACTATAAATTATGATATATGATATAGATGTTATGGTTTTCAAAAGGTATGTTCATGTTCTTATTCCCTTTTCTCATGTTATGTTAAAATGGTCACTGTTATGTCCATTTTTTTCTCATACTAATAATCAGTACACACCATTTCTTATATATCATTTTATGAGGTTATGAAGAATGGTTTAATGTATGATATATCTATGATGGGTTCTAGTTATTATGGACTTAGTGAAAGATGATGTATATATCTAATGAACAAGTTGTTTATATATCAATGTTTCCAAAGACACATGACCTATATTATTTTATCATGAATCATAATGTTATGTAGTGAATATTCATATATCAAGAAGTGATATTTATATATGAAAAGTAACATTTAATTTAAATAATATCACTATGTAACTAAAAAAATGCATTACTCTAGAAATGGATGGATCAAAATGTTTTGACGACACTCTAGGACACTAACATCAACACTACATACCCAACATACTATTTCATACCTATCCTATCTAACCACTAATATTAAATGGAAAGAATGTCTATTCAAACATTATAGTGACCCAAAAATCTAGTATCAGACCTCAACATACTATGTGACAATACCATGGTGATCCCTAACTCTATATGCACTAAAATTATATGTCTTTTATGATTATTCAGAATAATCCTAGATCATGTTCCTTTTCATACTTCTATATTATTTATACATTCTATGATATTAAATCAATTTCTAGATATACATTTGCATTATCCTCATCATATTTCTAATAATTTTAGTATAAAATCACCAATATAAACAATGATGTTCATATATACATATATTACACAATCATCATATAATGATGGAGTATTACGAGATTATCCCTCACAATGATCTTTTCCATTCCCACCTCTAATAGTATCACATTTCCTACTAAGAAGTTAGCATACCAAATAAAATACCATACCATAAAAATATGTACCAATGAAGAAATATAAAGTAAGGAATAATGTTAAACAATGAATAAATAATAAAAAATAAATTAGTTGAAGAATCATACAATATCTTCTTTTCTCGGAAAAACCCACAACACCAAACCTTAGAGAAGGGAGTAATATATTAAAGAGATTAAGACATACCATAACCCCTTCTCCTAACTGATGCCCAAAACACCAATCCTGATTGATGAGTATGATTCTAATGTTCACAACGAAAATAGTAACCCCACAGACCAAACCATCTACATTATGACCTAGGATATAGTATATGAATAACATGTTTTTAGGCATACCTTTAGTTCATCATTGGGATAGTTTACGGATTGTTTAATTGTCACAACAATAGTGTCATGGATTAAATGGAATTTTGGGGAATGATTCCAATCTAGATGGATGAGGGTAAAAAAATCCAATTGATTGGTTTAAAGGAGTATACAAATCAAGAGGATTAAGAATCAATATAGTAGATATAAGATATTACTCAACATGCAATGCAATATAAAATTTACAAAGACAATGGAAATGTTTAGAAATTTACTAACTCAATTAATCAAATAAATTCCTTATTGAGAAAAGTAAATCTACAGAAAAATTATTCCATGAGATGGTTTTCCATCTTGCTTCATGTCGATACACATCAATTATCCAACAAACACAAAATATAATAACTGTGAAAAAATATATTAAAGAAGAATAATAATGAATGAAGAGATGTGAATGTCACCTTAAACAATTAATGAATCAATCATGTGAACCATATGGTTGTAGATATTCCTCAAATATCATGAACCACCAAAATATCTCCTTTGACTACCTATATATTGGGAGAAGAAGGGAAATTAAAATAAATGAGAAGGGGAACCTGATATGTATTTATAATAAAACTCATCTGTATTGAATCATCATTTGATGGATAGATTAAAAATAGGAAGAATTGGATTCTAATAGGATTTCAAGTATCATAACATGATGAATAATTAATGATATTATTGGGGAAGGTCATTGAATCACTAATATAACCACTAAATAACATTAAAACCATTGAAAGTAAAAATTAGAATCTAAACCAAGCCACATTATAATGAAACCCCTATATTATGATGAATCTTAGGATGACCAAACCAAGGAACTCATCCTCTAGGTTTTCATGGAGTGATTCCCAAAATCACACATGAGAAAATGATATTTAAGGGTTTAGTGATACATGATGGAAACTTACAAAAGTATTTCTTTATATATTTCTAAATAAACACCTCAGACTCACCTCTTCGAAGAAAAATTCTCTTGGCCACGCTACAAACAAAACCCCTCTCGCCATAAACAATCAATAGTTACATGATCGATAATTCCACACCTAAACAGGTAAACTCATAACTTTCAGGGCCAAAGTCTCATGTCACAACATAGTCTCCCATTATGACATAACTACCCAACTGACCACTCATGTCATGACATAAACCATCACATTGTGACATAGCTCTTGCAGCTGATATCTCAACTCTGATATCTCATTACTCATATAATCCTCATGCCTAACATCAAAAATTTCTTGGATTCCCTCAACACAAGAGAAATGATTATGGAAGGGTTTGTGAAAAATTAAAAAATTAAAAAATTGTTTTTACTAATTGAGATACATAGAATATTTATAAAACTATTAATACATGAAATAATTTTAATATATTTTTTCCATGTTAATTTTAATGATTAAATTTATTCCAAAATAATAGATAAATTTGAAAATGAATAAATTATAAATTTTTGTTATCTTCAGTTTTTCTTCCTACTAATATTATTTAAATCATGGTGTATTTGATTATAACTATAGTAAGTGGTAGGAAATAGTGTGTACGTGTTTACTTACGTTGGATGAATTTATTTGAAATATACATGAAACTTTTCAACGGTTATATTAGGATTCCATATCTTCCAAATTTATACATCATTGAATAATATGTCACAATTTTTTTTTAAGATTTTTACTACTTATTTGGATACTTTTAATTTAAATAGATTGTTGAAGCCTCCCCCTACATATGTTCAATGGATTTGATGGAAATGGTATACATGGAGTGAATGAATAATTGATGTAGCTTCAAGAATCTCTAAAGGAAAACATATATTGTTTGAACCATAATAATGAAATAAGACCATATATAACTATGGATAATAAATTACTGAATGAAAGATATCCTAAAAAATAATAAATGGTTGATATGGGTACATAATTTAACTTTTTCACCACTATGTAAAGAATATTGAAAGAATTAAATTATTTATATATGATATTAAGGATAAGTAAAGGCCATATATTGATGTTACTACACTGACTGATTGTGATGTTAATGGGTATTTTTTATAGAATAAACTAGATGATATAAAAAATTTAAAATAACAGAGCAATGGTACTAGAAGAATTAATAATTTATTTATGTTCTAGTGGAAAAAAATCATGTAATGGAATCCATAAGAAATATTTGAGTTATCAATGAGTTATGTATTGTTTATTAAATGATGTATTATGTACATTTTTTTCAAATTTATCTGGGTTGATATTAATAATGGCTACCTAAATGATTAATTTTTATTTTCATTATATAATTTTAATAGTCATTGGGAATATGATGAACTATTTATCAACGAAAAACATGATATCCAAATTTTTTATGTGAAGGGTAGGATTTTGTCAGCATCTCTCCTTGGAAAATTATTTATTAGAAATTATGATTGATGAATTGATTGACGATGTTTCTAAATTATATCTATTTAGAGTTCCTAGTGATATGGAATATTTATTTCATGATGATGTGTTTTCATCTATAGATGATGAAGAAGTAATATTAGAGACATAAAAATAAAATTATTACTATATTTGATTATGTAATTTTATTTTTTTATATTATTAGAAAATTATTTTATTTATTATAAAATTATTTTTACTATTATTATTATTGTAAATTTATATTCACTGATATTAATTTTTAATAATTTTTTTGGAATATTTTAATTAATTATTTCATAATTATGTATTATGAATGGATATAAATTTATTTATTTATTTAATAAAAGATATATATAAGAGACAAATATAATTCTAGTGTTATAAAACATGGAAGTACGCAGGTATATTAACTAACATACAATTATGGAGATATTAGGAAGAAAATTAGAAGTTGAGTTTTAATGATATAGTAAATTATTCTAGGATAAGTGGAATGATATTTAGATAAAATGAAACTTGACTTGGTATTATTAATTGTTTAGTATTTCAGTCACTGAATAGAAGGATGTTGAAGAAACATTGAAGGAATATTTCTATAAAGAAATTTTTGTATTTAAAATTTCACAATATTTAAATGAAAAATTATAATTATATTTAAATTAATCGAAATTTTTATTGAATTTTAGTCATTTTTCAGTTTCACATCATATTTCTAGAATATATGTTAATAAAAATTCATTGAATTTTATATGAATATAGATGATGGAAGGATTTAATATACACATGGACCAGTCACATTATATTTTGGATTTACAAAGATCAATTCCCATGTTATATTTATCAATTTGTTGATCCTAATACATGGAAAAAATTAATTTCTATCTTTTAGGATCTAACATTTTTGTGTTTGACATAAAAAAATTAAATTTTATATGTACTATTTTTATTGTTTATTTTCCTCTATTACTTATGAAATGTAATTTTCCAAAACCGTACAATATCGCATCAAAAAACACCAAAAATGTATTCCCACAGAACATATCACATGAAGGGAATACATTTCTTGATGAGATTATGTTAATGACAGAATTTAACGCCATGAAAAAATTGGTTTGAGGCGATCGAGAGGTTTCTCATCTATCTCATCCACCATGAAATGATAATTGAAAAAGCGATAATAACAATAATAATAATAATTATTATGGTAATTATTTTATTTAATATACAATAGTTGTTACTAAAAAATTGTATGTATTTTAAAATCCATACAAATATTTGTTGATATCATCTAATATTCATTTTTATTATGTAATGGATTTTTTTTTATAAAATTATATCAATACAATATTCGTAACAAACTACTTATAGATAAATTTTCATATATCTATAAATTCATTGTTTAATTAGAAAATGGGTTTTTGGCAAATAACTAATGTTTTCAAATATACTATTTATTGGGAAAATTTATTTTAATTGAAATAATACACCCATTTGTATTTTTTTTAATTTCAATTACGTGTAATATTTTAGAAATAGAATAAATATAGATCATTTTTATAACTACATATCATACAAATATATGTTTTCAAATTTGTATAATATTTGTATGTTTTTTTATAAATTTAACAAAAATAAGTTATTTATTAATTTTCTTGTCAAAATTGGTATTTCAATAAGATTTTTTTATTTGGATTTTGGTGCAACAATTTTTTTTTATTAATTAAAAATGCCACATTATTTTATTTCATAAACCAAAAAATTCTTTTTTTCATCTATTTTATAATATTTTGGATGAGTAAAAATGAAAATAAACACATGTTTGTTTTAATGCTGAAGGAAAGACATATTGTCCACCACACATTGATTGAACAAACACTTACAGTCGAGTTAGCGGTTATCCAAGCTTGATGGGTTTTAAAAACATATTTTCGATTCTCCCATTATACTTTAAAAATAGATGATTTGAAGGATGAAATTTTAAAAAATGATGAAATATATTGGGTGTGAGGAATTATAATTAGAGAATAGGATATGGGAAACTATTATAGAAAATTTCATAAATATCATTTCGTACAAGAAATTAGGAACATTTTCTCTTAAAATATTATCAACTTATGGTAATCATATTTCTTGTAATATTTATCTATATCATATAAAATATAATATTATTGGTGATCAAAAAATTAATGTTATATTTGAAGGAAAATTCTATATAGGGTAGTGGATGGGAATAATAAATGGAAGCCATGTGTGAATTTTTAATCAGGCTGAGTAGTAGTTTGGTGGTAGGGTAGGGGATCTCTATATAGGTTAGTAAGAGGGTGTAACTACATAAAGGCATCTTAATCATTTGGGGAAATTATTTTGGGTGACAAAAAAAATAACACAAAGACCCCAGAATCATGAATCCGATGCATTATTTTAATACATTGGCAAGATTACATAGAATCAAGTCCCCAAGGACCGACTAGTTTAGCATTTTTGAAAAATAGATTACATATGTGAACATTACATTACACAATAAAACATAAAACATGTCATAAATAATACATTGATAATGCCATTATTCCCATATCTTAACCCTACATATCAAAAAAATTTCACTTCTTGGAGTCTTAGGATAATAAAACATAAGAAAGGGGTGAGCTCAGATGATCAGTAGGGGTAAATAATTTAGTGAGTGATATAAACTTTTAAGGCAAGATGTTTAATAAAAACAACCGCCTTTTAAACATAAAATTGAAAATAATATGGATAAAATAAATAAAAATTACCATATAAAAATGCACATGGATATTCTACTAGTCTAATAATTACATTTAATAATTAATTTCATAATTACGGAATGCCTAACATCGGACATCATTACCCCATAGTCAAGGCCTCGTGAGAAGACTACAAATATAATTATTTTCAAGGCCATCTTCTAAGACACTAATTTGTCCTATGAGACCTACCGAAGCATCGAGAGCTATAGCGTGCCCCACCTATCACTTACAAAGTCCAGTACATTCCTCGTATGAAAATAATGAAACATAAAATAAACATTCGTATTAAATCTATCATGTGAAATATCAATATTTCAACCATAAACCATGAATGGTATAAGAATACCACATCAACAGTAAATCATATCATAACTCATTCAATAAAATATGGAAGATTTTATTATAATAAATCAACTTTAATCAAGAATAATATCTAGTAAAGGATGTTGACATAGTTGAAAATGACCTGTAAAACTTTTTGAAAGGAATATACATTTTTGTGAAATCATTTAAAATTAACACATTTATAAAGGAAGTCATTTAAAAGTGATATTTTTATCAATGTGTCCCATACCACTTTGAATATTTTGAAAGGAATTAACATTTTAAAATAGTCATGTCTATATAAAAAAATCCTTAAAACCATTTTGAAAACATGGAAATTAAGGAGAATGATTTAGAATAAAAAAAATTAAAAAATTTAAAATGATGTTTTAGTTAAAGAGTAACTTAAAAGAATCAATTTTGAATGCCTTTAATGAAACATGGACATTGATAATTAATATGTGTTACGCTCCGAACCCCAAAGCCCCGAGTTAGTGCATTATTATGTATCATTGACGTGATCACAAAAGATCAAATATTGAAAGACCAATAAGTTTAGTAGCCTTGTAAGTACTAGATTCATTCTTAAGGTTTACATTACATCATAAAATGGAAAAATACAACATCATTGTTTTCATGGAAAACACTGAGATCCCATAGACTATCCCTACAGATCCATCATAATATTCTTTTTTCGCATCTTGGAAAAAATATAACATAGAATGGGTTAAGCTCAAATTCTCAATAAAGATATCAAAATAGTGGAAACTTTCATAAATAAGCATAAAATGTTAAGCCAATGTATAAAACTTAAAAAAAAGCATTTTCAACATAAAATACATCATAATATGGAAAATATAAATCAAGATAATTACATTTAATTACTCACATGGATATTATACTAGTCTAATAATCACATGTAATATCAATAAACACTTTCATAATGATGGAATTCATAATGCCAGACTTCATAACCACATAGTCAAGGCCTTGTGCCCAGACTACAAATAAGATTTTGTCAAGGCCTTTTTCCAAGACACTAGTTAGTCTCTTGAGACCTACTGATGCATCGAGGAGCTATAGAGGGCTCCACCCATCACTTTCTAAGTCCAATGTATTCCTCATATGAAAAGGTTTAAACATAACATAAACATTCATATTAAAACTAGAATACAAAATGTTAATACTTTATCCATAAACCTTGAATGGTTTAGAAATAATAGATCCACTGTCAAACATATCAAAAAATTGTCAATACAATATGAAAGTTTTGTATCATAATAAATCGACTTCAAATAAACATAAAATCCATCAAAGTATGTTGGAATAGATGAAATCAAAACCATTTTAGAGAAATATCTCTTTCTATTTTGAAATCATTTAAGAAAACATTTATTTTGAAAATATTGTTATAATATTGTAAGGGAAGCTTCGATGATGTTATAATGGCAGAAAATAGCCGCACCCATTGTATAATTTAAAAACATTCTTACCTTATTTTTTTCCGAAAAGGTCATATAGTACCTTGTTTAGAAAACGACAGAAAGATTCCTTTCAAAAAATATAAGGTCAAATAATGGTATAAATGACTTTAACCCATTGTCTATTAAATAGTTAAAATGATTTGAAATAAAATTTTAAGAAGCATGGATGTAGATG
The DNA here is from genome assembly GCA_963277665.1 of Viscum album. NCBI lineage: Eukaryota > Viridiplantae > Streptophyta > Magnoliopsida > Santalales > Viscaceae > Viscum > Viscum album. The sequence continues at coordinate 757,452,384 of OY728161.1, forward strand.
ATAAAAAGGTCCCAGTAGATAATTACATATAAACAATCTCAGATAATGAAGAGATTGTGAAATTAACCATTTCCTTATACTTTTACTTGGTTGAGGATAGGTTAACCTCCTGTATAATGGTGAAATAATTTTTATTATATTATACAAGAATAATATACATTTATATGATATCATATACGATCTTTTAACATTTCTTTGTTAATAATATCTTAGTATTGTTGTCGTTTTGGGTGTTAACTGAATCATTTTTCATTATATGATTTGTTACGTAAGTAAGGATTATTATGGATAGGATGTATCTTATTCATATTCTGAATGATATTAAGTCTTTCAAAATTATTTCTAATTATCTAATGAAAATTAGTCTTGAATGGATATGATGGGCAATGAATCTTATCGCGTTTGTGGAGACAGTAATCCGTACGTACGCACGAGCGACAATATCATTCTTTTGATATTAAAATAATATATAATTGGATGGTAAATCATATATAAAAAATAAATATCATGTAATATGTATTATTTAAATCAATTATACATCATTATTATAACCATCCAAATAATAATGCAATGAATAACAATTACACCACGGCGTGGAGACGGTAAGCCGTATGTACGCACGTATGGTGACATGTCATTCAACGGATGGATAGAATAATGAATATGGTTATACCATATTTATAATAACATCACAGTATATAGAATACAGTAGAGTTATTATTTTATAATGGAAACAACAATGAAATAGGAAGTGGAAGAAGAAAGGAACTTGAAGGAGGTGGTGAGATATTTACCACTTTTTCGGGTTCTTCCTTTCGATTTGATCAAAAGGGCTCAATTTTTTGGCTTTATCACTAAAGGAAGGCCTCTATAATGAAGGTAGGACAGTGGATACGGTATTTGGGCAGGGGTTGGATGAGAAAAAATGATTTTATGGTGTGAATTAGGGAGAAGGGGGAGTGCCCTTTTATTAGAGGGGTGAGGGGAACCTTATGAAAAGCTAGAAATATTATTTTATAATAAAATAATTTTCGGTTTTTAATAGATAAAAAATAATTTATTTAAAGTCTAAGGTGGGGATTGGTCGAAAACCACTCATCCAATAGGTTTTAGACATATTTTTGTTACTATATTAACCTTATCTTTTTCGTGTAACTCTTAGTTAAATTGTTTGACATTTACCATGTCTCTTTGTATTTTTATATAATATATTTAATAATCATTCAATAAACTTCCAAGAAAACCCCAAGTGTTTTATTAATGATACACCTATCATTATATAAGTATTTTGGCTGATACTTATATTTTTAGAAATAGAATATCCACTAATAATATAATATTTATTTTAAAAACTCTTTTTATGTCAATTTTGACACTATTTGGTATTTTGTTTTTGATAAATTAATAATAGCATTATTATTTCCAAAAAAATTATTCAAACCAACCCAAATATGTCATATTAACCTAGAAAATTAGTGGAATTTATAAAAAGTCTCAAATTAAATTTATTTGGATATTTATAATATCAGTTTATTTTAATATTTTATTAAAAAGTTAATTACTGCATCATCATTGTGTCATAAATATATTTGATTATATAATGTAGAAAAATTATAAATAAAATACAATTATGTATTAAAACTATTTATCTTTATAATGAATATTTAGAGTATAATTTATCTTCTGTGCAACCCTGTATTAAAAATGGTTTAGTTATTAAACTTTATATTTAACATTTTTAACTCTTTTTTGAATTAAATAATATTAAATGTCCAAATCTAATTTACATGGACCTAAAGGAGCATATATTATTCATAAGGTTGTTTTTCTTTGAATTAAACTAATCCACTAGAATTAGGACATGTGTTAGGGTAATAATAATATCATTTTACCCTAAATTACCCTATTTACTTTTAACCGTGGTAAATAAAAGAAAAAAGAAACTATTCACCAAAAATTATTTTTATCTTATTGAAAAACATTTTACTTAATGATATCAACCATTTCTCTCAGAGTTTTGAAATTCAACTCACAGAAGTGGTAAAATTATGTTTTATGTAAATTTACAAATGCTCCTAGGAGGTGGGTAAAAGACAGTAAAAAGTTCAATAAAATTTTTATATATCTAAAATTATTATAATCTGACTCCAATGACTTAAATTGAACTTATATAGGTATTATGTATCTATTTGGACCTAAAATAAATTTAAATAAAATAAATAATCATTTAAATGAAATTCCGGTTTTAAACTATAACTTAATGTTTTTTCACTATTCATCAAAAAATTGATTTTTTTAGAAAAATACCAAAAATTCACCCTAATATAATTTCGATATTCTGAATCCAAAAATGAAGTCCATTTTTAAAGAAAAATTTATAAAATTTCAAAAAGTGTGCATTACTATTCATAACAGCTAGTTTGATTGGTTGTGGTGTGTTAGAACTCGATATTGTGTACAACACATGCTATTGTATTATTAAAAGAGAAGTGTACCGTGGAAGTTTGGGGTGTTACAGTCTCCCCTCCTTCAAATAATTTCATCCTAGAAATTTCTAGAATATTACTGCATAAAAAGACTTGAGTGGTTCTTCATCAGAAGTTCCTCAGGTCCCTACGTTGCCTCTTCCATCTTATGGTTTCTCTATAGAACTTTTATCGGATAAGTCATATGGTTTCTCAACACTTGTTCTCTTGTATCAAGAACCAAGATAGGCTCTTCACAATAAGAAAGATCGAGTCCATTTATAATTCCTCATAGGTAAGTACATGCATTGGGTCAGGTATGTATTTTCTCAACAGTGATACGTGGAATACATCGTGATCATTGGAGACACTTGGCGCCATTGCCAAAAGATAAGCTACAACCCCAATTCGTTCTAGAATTTCGAAAGGTCTTATGTACCTAGGACTCAATTTCCCATTCTTACTAAAACATATAACACCCTTCCATGGAGATATCTTCATGAAAACATGATCTCCTACATGAAATTCCAAATCCTTCCTTCGGTTATCAGCATAGGTGTTTTGTCTACATTGAGCTGCCTTGATGTGGTTTGGGATTACCTACACCTTTTCCATCCTTTCCTACACTTGTTCTAGGCCTATGAGTTTTCATTCACTAACATCATCCCAAAAGGTTGGTGTGTGACATCTCATTCTGTATAATGCTTTATATGGTGTCATCTGAATACTTGAATGGAAGATATTGTTATATGAATATTCTTCCAGAGGTAAATATTGATCCCACATTCCTTGAAAGTCAAGTGAGCATGATCTAAACTTGTCTTCTAAGGTTTGAATAGTCCGTTCTGATTGTCCATCAGTTTGGGGGTGGTCAGAAGTGCTTAAACAATGTTCAGTATCCAGAGTATTCTGAAAACTTTTCTAGAAACATGATGTAAAATGGGGATCACAATAAAAAACAATCGATAGGGGAACTCCATGAAGTCTCACAACTTCATTAATATATAGTCTTGCTTGACGTCCAAGTGGTAAATCATCTCTTATAGAAAGAAAATGTGTTGACTTGGTAAGATGATAAAAAATGACCCATATTGCATCGTTCCTTCTAGGAGTATTTGGTAGACCCATGAAAACTTCCATCATGATATCATCTCATTTCCACTCAGGTATGGGAAGAGGTTGCATGACTCCTCCAGGCTATTGCCCTCCAACTTTCAGTTGTTGACAAGACATACATCTTGAATCAAAATCAGAAATATCTCTCTTCATGTTGTCCCCCCAAAAATTTCCATCAAATATCTATACATTTTGGTGATCCCAGGATGTATAGAAAAATTGGAGCTATGAGCATCATCCAACAATTATCTTTTTAGATTTGGTATATCGGGAACACAATTTCTCTTCCCAAATATCAAATTTCTATCTTCATATACTAAGTCACTAAATCTCCCGTCATTAAAAACTTTAATATTCTTTTGAAACTCTTCATCATCGGTCTGAGAACTCTTTATCCTTTATAGTAAACATGGTTTGGAAACCATTTGAAGAGGAATTGATGTTTCACCTTTCATGGATATTCCCATATCCATGTTTACTAGATCCAAGAAAATAGGATCCATTTAAACTCTCATCATGTTCAAAACTCCCTGATCTTTTCTACTCAAAGAATCTACCACATTATTTTCATTCCCCAGGTGGTAGTGTATCATGGAACCATAATCATTGAGTAGTTCAGGCCATCTATTTTTCCTCAAGTTGAGTTATTTCTGTGAGAAAATATATTTTAAACTCTTGTAATTGGTATATATCTCACATTTTTAACCATAGAGATAGTGTCTCCAAATATTCAAAGAAAATATTATAGCTTATAACTCAAGATCATTATTAGGATAGTTTTTCTAATGAATTTTTAACCATCATGATGCGTAGGAAATAACCCTATCATTCTGTATAAAGACACAACCAAGTCCTTTCATTGATGTATCACTATAAATAACATACCCATCATTCCCCGATGCTAGAGTCAATATAGGAGCATTGAATAATCTTCTCTTTAGTTATTCAAAATATTCATCACAATCTTTTGTCCAAAAAAATTTAACCCATTTTCGTGCGAGCTTTATTAATGGGTTAGCCAACTGGGAAAATTCTGGATGAAGCGTCGATAATAACCTGTTAAACCAATAAAATTGTGTAACTCAGTTATGCTCGTCAGTGCTGGCTATTACTGTATTTCCTTGGTCATAGAAGGATCAACAGATATTCCATCTTTAGAGACAATATGGACAAGAAAAGAAATCTCATGAATCCAGAATTAACTCTTGCTATACTTCCCATTTAATTCGTGTCCCCTAAGAGTCGTCCGGATAATGCGCAAGTGATTTTCAGGATCTTCATATCATTTGGAGTATACCAAGATATAATCAATAAATAACACTAAAAAGTAATTAATATATTCTTTAAAAATTATATTCATTAGATCCATGAAGATAGAGGGTGCATTAGTCAATCCAAAAGGCATTACTTTAAACTCATAATGCCCGTACCTGGTACGAAATGCTATTTTTGGAATGTCTTCCTACTTCACACACAACTGATGATATCTAAATCAATGTTCAATATTTGAAATGAATTGATCTCCATGAATTTGGTAAATTAAATCATCAATACGAGGTAGAGGATACTTGTTCTTTAATGTTATTGCATAGATTTTCCTATAGTCAATGCACAACCTCATAGATCCATCTTTCTTTTTAACAAAAAGGACAGGGGCTCCCCATGGAGAAACTCTAGGGTGAATAACTCCCTTATTACTCAATTCCTATAGTTGTTTATTTAGTTCCACTAATTCCACAGAGGAAATCATATAAGGGGTCTTCGATATGAGCCTCGAACCATGAATTAAATCAATGGAAAAATCTATTTCTCCTTCTGAAGGATGTCCAGGTAAATCTTCTGAAAACACATAAAAAAATTCTTTCACAATAGGTACATCCTCTATTTGAAAATTTATTTTCTCACCCACAGTTATTTAATTCTCTTACTACCCAATAATTGAATTTTGATGAGCTAGTGGGGGTGGATCTAGATAAGAATTAGGTGGCAACGATTCTGCTCTAAAGATAAGGTTTTATTTATCATCGTCATCAAAAATAGTAACCACCATCTTATTACAATAATTTTTTTCATCATGGTCAGAAAGCCAATCCATACTGAAGATTATATCAAATTGAACCATGGGTATGACATTGAGATCAGCATATAAAGAACATTTATATGCCCTAATGGGGACTGATTCATAAAACTTTGTTGCAATGATACTTCCCTTAAGAGTTTTTACTGACAAATCCCTTGTTAAATCATATTGGAAATATCAAATTTTCTTAGCAAACTGGGAAGATATGAAACAATGCAATGATCCAAATGAAAATAAAGCATTGGCTAAACTTGAGGAAACCATTAAATTACCTTCCACTACGTCTTTCAGAGAATCAACCTTAGCATCAGTGATAACATAAGTTAGGCCTTGATCCCTTTTATTTTTCTAAGGAAAGTTACCCTAATGCTAAGGACATTAATTTTCATAATGCCCCCTTTCACTACAATTATAACATTCAACATCGACAACCTCTTTATTCCCCTTGCAATCACGAGCATTGTTGCCTTTTTCACCACACTTGTAACAGACTCCCATTACATTCAGGCAACTACTAGGGTTTTTCTTCCCACATGTAATGTAGGATAGATATTCTACTTTTCCCTTCTCCCCCTTATTTACATTTCTAGAGTGTTCAGTAGATCTCTTCATATCTTTATTTTCTTTAACGTCATAAGACTTAGAAAATTTGTTTTCTGTATTGATATCACTTTAGACAATATATTTTCATGACGAGAAGGATTGTGAGACTAATGCTCGATGGAGAAATGGTTTTAACCCATCAAAGAAATGATCAATATTAATTTTTGGGTTACATATATAATCTTCAACATGCCTCACTATCCTTGTAAAGTTAGCTTCATACTTTGTGACATTCTCATCCATCTTTTTCCTCAGACACAGAAATTGCCTTTCCATATCTGCTTGATGGTCATGAGGAAAGTATTTTTCTAAGAAATTATATTTAAACTCCCTCCATTCCATATTCAATAATTCCTCATCTTTCTTTGTGTTTGAATCAATGACCACCATTCATCAACATCTCCAGTGAGACGGTAAAGTACCATGAAATTTTTTCCCTTTCACTACTCCCCAAGGCGTGGAATATTTTTTCTAAGGAATTTATCCCTTTATTATCTACTAGTGGATTTGTAACCCCATTGATTGTTTGTGGATGTTTCCTCATGAAGAGATATAACATTTATCCTCCATGCTACAGATCATGGTGCTACATACGGGTAAGGTTATTATTCATAACCTGAGTGAGTTGTCCCATTACGGTGGTAAGCTGATCAGCACTAGTTGTATCATTAGCTCTACTATAATTATCTTGAGCAGGAGGTAAATCTCTACATGGAGTGCGTGTATTGATACAATTTACATTTCTTCCACTAATAACCATTTCTAAAGACTGGAATAAACTAGATTAGTTTATTAATTAAAATAAATAATTCCAAACTTGTAAAACACATAACATAAACTGAATAGTTTATGGATATAATCGATAATCATAAAAATGTTTTCATTAAGGAAGTATATACTCATAAACCCTTAATAATGGTTTGTAACGAAAATGAGAATTATCTTAAGCATATCCAACGAGAGTTTTGTAACCAAGAGTGCAACAAGGACCGTTGTCGTGCACCAGTTCCTGTTCGAGTCTAGCTCAAAGCGGTGTTTTTGGGTTTTACCACTAGGTACATTTGTGCCAGAGTTGCCTCTACCTGCTCGTATCTAGATAGGGATGTATTGCTGGGAAAAATCACAAAATCTATACAATAACAAAATTATAGGAAGTTATCTTATACTATTCCTCAATGTCTATCTTAGGGTAATGTGCTCTAATCAAGGCTTTTCTAAATCTAGATTCCAAGGTTTGTACTAAACATCCTCTGATACAAACTATAACGCCCCGACCCCAGAAGCCCATAGTCGGTGAATTATTATGTATCATTGGCATGATCACAAAAGATCATGTCTCAAAAGACTGATTAGTTTAGTAGCATTGGAAGTACCAGATACATTCATAAGGTTTACAGTACATCATGAAATGAAAAATACAACAACACTATTTCCATGGAAAACACTATGATCCCATAGAATATCCCTGCATGTCAGTCATAATATACTTCGTCGCATCCTAGAAAAAATAATACATAGAAAGGGGTGATCTCAAATGCTCAGTGAGGATATCAATATAGTGGAAACATTCATAAATAATCATAAACATTAATGGAAATGTATTAAACTAAAACAAAAGCCTTTTCAACATAAGCTTCATCAGAATCTGGAAAATATAAATCAAAATAATGCAATTTACTTACTCACATTGATATTCTACTAGTCAAATAATCACATTCAATATCAATAGCCACTTTCATAATGATGGAATGCATAATGCCAGACTTCATAACCACATAGTCAAAGCCTTGTGCCAAGAATACAAATAAGATCATGTTAAGGCCTTTGGCCAAGACACTAGTTTGTCTCATGAGACCAACCGATTCATCAAGGAGCTATAGTGGGCTCCCCCCATCACTTACTAAGTCCAATGCATTCCTCATATTAAAAGGTTTAAACATAACATAAACATTCGTATTAAAAATAGCATAAAAATTGAAAATACATTATCCATAAACCTCGAATGGTGTAAAAATAACACATCTGCAGTCAAACATATCAAAAAACCTTCAATACAACATGGATGTTTTGTATCATAATAAATCAACTTCAAATAATCTTAAAATCCATCAAAGGATGTTGACATAGATGAAATCAAAACCATTTTTAGATAAATATCTATTTTTATTTTGTAATCATTTAAGAAAACATTTATTTTGAAAATATTCTTATAATCTTTTATGGGAATATTTGACGATTTTATAATGGCGGAAAATATCCGCACCCACCGTATATGTTAAAAAATCATTCTCATCTTATTTCTTGTCAAAAAGGTCATAAAGTACATTCTTTGGAAAACGAAAAAAAGATTCCTTTCAAAACATATAATTTCAAATAAGGGTATAAATGTCATTAACCAATTTTCTAGTAAATAGTAAAAATGTTTTTAAATACATTTTTAAGAAGCATGGATGTGGATGATCAAGAGGTCCCAGTTGATAATTACGTATAAACAGCCTCAGATAATGAAGAGATTGTAAAATTAACCCTTACCTTGTACTTTTCCTTGGTCGAGGGTAGGTTAACCTACTATATGATGGTGAAATAATTATTATTAAATTATAAAAGAATCATATACATTAATATGATATCATATATTATAATTTACAATTTCTGTGTTAAAAATATCTTATTATTATCGTCGTTTCAGGTGTCAACTAATTCACTTTCCAATATATAATTTGTTACGTAAGTAATGATTTTTATGGATATTATGTATAATATTAATATTCAGAATTATGTTAAGTCTTTGAATGTTATTTTTAATCAGCTAATAAAAATTAGTCTTGAATGGATACGATGGAGAATGAATCTCATCTCATTCGTAGAGACGGTAATCTGTACGTACGCACAAGTGACTATATCATTCTTTTGATATTAAAATAATATACAATTGGATTACATATAATATATACAGAATAATTATCATGTTATATTTATTATTTACATCAATTATACATCATTATTATAACCATCCAAATAATAATGTATTGAATAACAATTACACCACGATGTGGAGACGGTAAGCCGTACATACACACGTATGGTGACATGTCATTCAAAGGATAGATAGAATAATGAATATGGTTGTAACATATTTATAATTACATCAAAATATATATAAGATACTGGATTTATTATTTTAGAATGGAAACAACAATGAAAGAGGAAGTTGAATAAGAAAGTAACTTGAAAGAGGTGGTGAGATATGTACCACTTTTTCGGGTTCTTCCTTTTGATTTGATCAAAAGGGTTTCATAGATTGGATTTTTGACTAAAGTAAGGCCTCTAGGATGAAGGGAGGACAGTTGAGAGGGTATTTGGGCAGGGTTTTTCTGAGACCAATGGCTTTGAGTGAGTCAATTATAGATAAGGGGGAATGACCTTTTATAAGAGGGGTGGGGGCACCTTAGGAAAAGCTATAAATATTATTTTATAGTAAAAACATTTTCGGTTTATAATTGCTCCAAAATAAATTATTTATAGCATAAGGTGGGTATGGGTCGAGAAAAACTCATCCAATATGTTTTAGACAGGTTTGGGTCACTATATTAACCTTATCATTTAGATTTAACTCTTAGTTAAATGGTTTGACATTTACCATGTCTTTTTGTAATTTAATATTATATGTTTAATAAACTTACTATAAACTTCCAAGAGAACCCCAACAGGCTCATTAATGATACACCTATCATTGTATAAGTCTTTTTTCAGAACCATATATTTTTAGAAATATAATATCAATTATTAATATAATATTTGTTTTAAAAACTATTTTATGTCAATTTTGACACTATTTGGTATTTTGTTTTTGCTAAATTCATAACATTATAATTACTTCGAAAAAAATTAATCTAACCAAACCTAATATGTCATATTAACCTAGATAATTATTTGAATTTATAAAACGTCCTAAATTACATTTTTTTGGATATTTATAATATTAATTATTTTTATATTTTATTAATTAGGTAATTACTGCATCATCATTGTGTCATATATAAATTTGATTATTTAATATCTAAGAATTATAAATAAAATACCATTATATATTAAATTGCTTTAGCTTTCTAATGAATATTTATAGTTGAATCTATTTTAAGTGTAACCCTATATTAAAAATGGTTTAGTAATTAAACATTAAATTAACACTTTTAACTCTTCTTTGAATGGAATAATGATAAATGTCCTAATCTAATCCAAGTGGACCTAAAGTATCACATTTTATTCCTATTGTTGTTTTTGGTCGAATTAAAATTATCCTATAGAATTAGGACATGTGTTAGGGTAATAATAATATCATTTTTAACATTAATTACCCTATTTACTTTTAACCATGGTAAATAAAAGTAAAAAGTTACAATTCACCAAAAATTATTTTCATCTTATTGAAAAAAATTGTACTTACTGATATCAACCGTGTCTCTCAGATTTTTGATATTCAACTCATATAGGTGGTAAAATTATGTTTTATGTAAATTTTCAAATGCTCCCTGGAGGTGGGTAAAAGATGGTAAAAAGTTTAATAAAATTTTTATATATCTAAAATTATTATAAACTGACTCCAATGAATTACATTGAACTTATATAGGTATTATGTATCTATTTTGACCTAAAATAAATTTAAATAAAATAAATAAATATTTAAATAAAAATTCTGTTTTAAACTATAACTCAGTGTTTTTTAACTATTCATCAAAAATTGAATGTTTTCAGAAAAATACCAAAAATTCTACATAATATAATTTCGATATTCTGAATCCAAAAATGAAGTCCATTTTGAATGGTAAAATTTATAAAATTTCAAAAAGTGGGTATTTATATTCATAACGGCTAGTTTGATTGATTGTGGTGTGTTAGAACTCGAAGTTGCATACAACACACACTATTGTATTAGTCAAAGAGAAAAATACCGTGGAAACATGGGGTGCTACAATATATCTCTGAAAATACTTACACATAAACAATTTCGAGTAATAATGAGATTGAGGAATTAACCCTTACCTTGAATTTTCTTTTGGTCGAGGGTACGTTTAACCTCCTGTATAATGACCATTGTATGATATTAAAGTATACCAGAACCATATTCATATTTATTATATCATACATGATTCATTTATTACATTATACTACACATTTAATAATTATTTCCATGTTAAATTAACATTTCGAGTAATATTCTCTTTCTTTATCGTATGTATTTTAACATATTATTCATGATTGTATCATTTTGATCAAGAAATAAATACATCTAGAATATAAAACATGATTTATATATCATATATATTAATATTATAAATATGTATAATAGATATATATATGAAATATAAATCACCTTTTATGGATACGGTAGACCATACGTATGAGTAAACACTGTTTCCATTTTAATATCATATTGAACGGAAGTAAGGGAATAAGATATATGTAATTAAATAAATATAAATATAAATATATATATATCTACAGTAAAATTATTATGTCATATATTACATACTTATTAATACTATATATTTTTATAATCATTGTTGAATGGTGAACGTGGAAATGAATGTCATCTCATAGCAGTGACGTTAAGTCGTACATCCACACGAGTGACGATATCCATTCAATAATGATTAAAAGGTGTTTAATTGGATGGAATATTAATTTTACAGAGAAAATATCATGTTCTTTTCATTATTTATATATATATTACTCATCATTATATCCATCCAAATAATAAAGTGTTGAATAAAAAATTACACCATTGCGTGAAAACGTTAAGCCATACGTACGCACGCATGATGACATTGTCATTCATAGGATGGATAGAATAATTAATATGGTAGAAAAATATTAATAATAATGTCACTGTATTTATGGGGTGATGGATTTTTTATTTTGATATGGAAATAACAAATAAAGTGAAAGTGGATGAAGAAAAGAACTTTGAAAGAGGTGATAAAATAATTACCTCTTCTTTGGGAGTTTCCTTTTTATTTGAACAAAAGGACTTCATATGTTGGCTTTCTACTCATGGTAATGCCTCTAGGTTGAATTGAGGGAATTTGGGATGAGATTTGAGTAGGGGTAGGCCAATCCAAATTGTTATGGAGGAGTGATTTTGAGAGAAGGAGATGTACCCTTTTATAAGAGAGGCGAGGGTCACTTTAGGAAATGCTTGAATTATTATTTTAGTATAAAATCATATTCGGTTTATAAGGGCTCTAAAGTAATTTATTTCGATTTCAAGGTGGATATGGGTCACAATCCTCTCAATGAATAGGTTTTATACAAGTTTAGGTCACCATATTAACCATATCTTTTAGATTTAACTCTTAGATAAATAGATCAACTTTTACCATGTCCTCTTGTATTATTATAATAAATGGTTAATAAACATACAATAAAAATACAAGAGAACCTGAATTGGTTAATTAATGAAATATAAATAATTATAAAAGTCGTTTGTCCTATAATTATATTTTTAGGATTATTATATCATTTAATAATATATTATTTGTTTTAAAAACTCATTTATGTCAATTTTGACACTATATGTTATTTGGTTTTTGTGATAGTCATAACAAGTTGATTACTTCTACATAATAGATTAAATAAACCCTATAATGTCATATTCACCTAAAAAATTCTTCTATTTCGTAAAAAGTTTCAATTTACATTGATTTTTATATTTATAATATCAATTATTTTAATGTTCAATTAAAAATGTAATTACTACATCATCATTGTTTCAAAAATAAATTTAATTATTTAATGTTTAAAAATTATAAATAAAATACCATGACATAGTAAATATTTTTATATTTAGAATGAATATTTATAGTATAATTGATCTCATGTATAACCCTTTATTAAAAATGGTTTAGTTAATAAACATTGAATTTAACACTTTTAACTATTCATTAAATAAAATAATAATAAATGACTGAATATAATACAAGTGGACCAAAAGGATAATATTTTATTTATAAGGATTGTTTTGCTCAAAATACAAAAATCAACTAGAAATAGGACATGTGTAAGGGTAATTATAATATCATTTTTACCATTAATTACCCTATTTACAATTAAACATGGTAAATAAAAGTCAATTGTTACTATTCAAAAAAACATTATTTTCATTTAATTGAACTAATTTTTATTTACTGATATCAACCATGTCAAAAGTATTTTTTAAATTCAATTCATAGAAGTGGTAAAATTACTTTTTAGGAAAATTTGAAAATTTTACTAGAATGTGGGTAACAAACTTTAAAAGTTCAATAAATCTGAATTTTATATTACCAATTGAAAAGCATAGAAATTGCATTAATTAATTTAAAATTAATTATCGTTTTCAAAACCAAAAAACGGGTTTCGAAAAGTAAAAACAATCATAAAATTGACACGTGTTTATGTCAAATTTAAATTTGAAATTGCTTATAATGAACAAAATCATATATATTAAATTATAACAATATAATATAATTATACTTCAAAAGAATTAAATTGTATAATTTAACAGTATAATTTTTTTTGATTAAAAATGTTTTTTCAATTAAAATTTAGTATTTTACAATATTCCCCAAAATATGAAAGTAATAAAAAAATCACCAAAAATTTATCAAAACTAAATTTTTATGTCATTATTAAAATTAATAAGTTTATTTGGTCCAATTTAATATATAAAAGTGTCAAATATTATATTTAAAAAGGGTTCTCCTTTAAAAGGAAGTAAAATTTCATTTTCTAAGAAATACTTCCTTTATCTGAAAAAATTGAATTTGTTCTTAAATTATCACAAAGAAACACATGATAGGGATGTTAAAATTATATGGAGTATATAAAATTCAAAATGTATCTAATACTATTCATAAACATTTTTTGAATTGTTAGTTTGGTATGTCATGGTGCGCTCGAACACGATGTTGCGTATAACACATGTTATTGAATTACTTTGAAGATATAACATACTATGAAATCTTGTGGTGTTACATTCTCCAATCATTCAATAAATTTCATAATCGCAATTTGAAATTCATATTTTAAAATAAATGGTTAAAAATAGAAAAATACCTTTGTGGAAAACCCACATTGCAAATTGGGTTAATAAAATTTATTCTAAATAATATGGAAAAGAAAACGAAAAAGTCTCCACCATGTTATGATCATAATTAAGAGAACATTGGTGGAAATTAGAGAAAAATAATTGTAGGAAAAACCTAAATATATATAGGGAGTTATTGAGGTCATCATTCACAAATATGTGTAATATTGAGGGCTTCAAATCCATCAATCTATGATGATTTAAAATATCATCGGTTCATCAAAACATACTTTATTAGGATAACACATTTTTGGTTTTAAGATCACGTCCATAATGTTTAAGAATTAAATTATTCATAGAATAAGAGGGAAAAATATACTTGAAAAGTTGAGCTTCATCTTTCAACTAATTCCTACCACTAACTCATCTTTTACTCTAAAAGATAATATAATTAAAAAATTATCTATTTATCCTAATTGGATAGGGTTCTAAAAATAATGAATCTATAATTTATTTGTCAAGAAAATTTTAAAAAAAACTACATTATACAAACCAGTACATCACGTATGCCAGTTGTAGGTGAAGAACCTATGTCACCCATCGGTTGCGGGTTCAAGTCTTGCAGCCAGACTAGACACGACGATTTGTCGCCCGACCTCGAGGTTATCGTTTTTAAAACAATCCAAAAATAATCTTATGAAAATTTTTAACCTTAAATAATAGTATCCATTGTCGAACACAATTCATTCCAAACTTTCGACTTATCTAAAATACATCTGTCCGAATTCATAGTCCAAAATTTATAAGGAAGGTAAAAATAATGAAGATCTTTTTTTTTCACATAATAACATGTGAATACCTTCATCATGTATTCTGTTAAAAAAATGGTAAACCCTTAAATACTATATTACCTTATTGAATATGTTCATACCACCTTATTAAATACAGAATATCGGATATTCTCCTTCAATACAAATATTTTGTAAACTCCAACAATAATGGAATAAAAAAACAATTAATTAGTTCCAAGGTAGTCATTAATATCCAATATACTTTATCCAAATCAATTATATATTTTTCCAAAATCATTATCTCTGTTTCAGAAACATATTAATGGTTATTTTTCCCCAGACCATTTATTTCTCAAAATTATTAAATTGAAAATGTGTCAATTTACTTGGTACCATAAAATCTCAAATCCTCAATGAAAACGTACATCACTACAATCCTTATATACATTATAATTCATACAACTTTTACTAAAATGACACAATTCATTAATAACAACTTAAGAACACTAATAATTCCTCATTGTCCGAGGTAGTATCATAACATGATTATTATCCAATAGAATCATTTGAGTTATATTTTGATGACAGAGAAATTTTTTCTAGTAGTGTCCAAACTCCTTATAGATGAAGCATTGTACATTAGAAACATTTCTCGTAATCATTCAATCACGTACTTGGTGTCCTTTTTCACTACACATATAACATACACTCAATCCCTTCAAGCATTTACGAAGGTGATTCTTTCCACATTTATCACATATGGTAAAAATAATTCTTTCCCTTATTTCATTTATCCATCTTTCACTATACCATCCTTTTCTTCTCTAACTTCCCTTCAAAGCCATAGGACATAGAGAATTTATTACTTATCTTATTAGCATATGATACTATTTCTTCATATGATTCAAATATATTGGAGACTATTTCCCTTATAAATGTTGGATTAAGACCATGAATGATATAATATTTATTATTCTTTGGATCATAAGTATTGCTGAAGTTCATATTTCTTTTACTAGGCGTCATTTCTAAATTACGAAATACACTAGGTTAGATCATATCCTAATGTATAATAAAAAATTAGAAAAATACTCAATATTAATTGAATATTTTCACACGTCTTGTATCATAATAATAAAAAATGGTTTCTTTTTTGACATATTCACTCATAAATCCTTTACAATGGTTTGTAAAGAAAATTTGAATTATCCTAAGCATATCCCCCGGGAGTGTCATAACAAAGAGTGCAGCAAGGCCCATTGTCGTGCACTAGGATACACCTGGTCAAGCCCAAATCTCCTTATCGGAGTGTTTACTCCTAGGTACTTCTGTGCAAGAGCCACCTCTACCTGCCCTTATCCAGACATGGATGTATTGCTTGGGAAACTCACAGATTCTATAAATTACCAAAATTCAAGGAATCTATTTTATACTAATCGTGAATTTTTATCTTAGAGTAATGGTATATAATCATAGTTTTTATAAATCTAGTTTCTATGGTATATATTAAACAACCTATAATACCAAATTTAATGCCTCGAACCTATAATCTCACGGTCGGTGCATTATTTTAATACATTGGAATGATTATAAGGAATCTAGTTCCAAAGGACCGATCAATTTAATAGTCTTGAAAAATAGATTACATATGTGAACATTAACATACTCATTCAAACATAAAAAAAAAGATAAATAATACTTTGAGAATTCCATTATTCCCTTAGCTTAACCCTTTATATCAATCACAATACACTTCTTGGAATCCTAGGAATATGAAACATAAGAAATGGGTGAGCTCAGAAGTTCAGTAAGGGAAAATAATTTAGCGGAAGCTATAAACATTTAACGCAAGATGTATAATAAAAACAAAAACATTTTAATCATAAATATGAACATAAGTTGGAGAAAATAAATCAAACATTACAATATAAACATGCACATGGATAGTCTACTAGTTGAATAATCACATTTTATAATTAATTTCATAATGAGAGAATGCCTAACACCAGACATCACTTCCACATAGTCAACGCCTCGTGCCAAGACTAAAAATAAAATTTTGGACAAGGACTTGTTCTAAGACACTAATTTGTCTAATGAGACTTACCAATGTATCGAGGGGATATAGGGGGCCCCACTCGTCACTAACAAAGACAACTACATTACTCATATGAAAATTTTGAAACATAACATAATCATTCATAGTAAAACTAGAATACAAAATATCAATAATTAAACAATAAAAAATGATGGGTATAAAAATATATTCTCCATAGTCAAATATATCAAAAATCATTGAACACAATATGGAAGATTTTATTATAATAAATCATCCATAATCAAGAATAATATACAATAATGGATGTTGACATAGTTGAAAATGATCATTAAATTTTTTTGAGAGAAATATCCATTTTTTTGAGATCATTTAAAAGTCACACATATATAAAAGAAGTCATATAAAATATATTTTTGAATCAATGTTTTCCATACCACTTTGAAACTTTTGAAATGAATTAAAATTTTTAAACAATCATTTCCATATAAATAAATACTTATCACCATTTTGAAAACATGGACATTAATGAGAATGATTTAGAAGAATAAATATTTAAAATATTTAATATGTTGTTTTAGTTAAGGATTAACTTAGTAGAATAATTTTGAAATAACATTTATAAAACATGGACATGGATAATAAATATGTCCCAGATAATACTTACACATATACAATATAGGATAATAATTAGACTGAGGAATTAACCCTTACCTTGCACTTTCCATTGGTCGAGGGTACATTTATCCTCCTATATAATGAACATAGTAAGTTATTAAATTATACCAAAACCATATTAATATTTATTATATCATATAAGATTAACTTATGACTCTATACTACCCATTTAACAATTATTTCCATGTAAAAATAACATTTTAGGTAATAATCGCTTTCTCTCTCATAAGTGTTTTAACTTGTTATTTATTATCGTATCATTTAGATCATGATTTAAATACTTCCAGAATATAAAACATGATTTATATATCATATATATTTATAATATAAATATGTATAATATATAGATATATGGAATAAAAAACAATATTTATGGAGAAGGTAGGCCGTGTGTACACATAAACATTGTTTCTGTTTTCATATCGTATTAAACACAAGTAAGGGAATTAGAAATATGCAAGTACATATATATATATATATATATATCTACAGTTGCAATATTATTTCATTTATTACATAATTATTAATAATATATATTTTTATAATCACTGTTGAATGGTGAAAGTGGAAATGAATCTCATTGCGTAGTAGAGATGGTAAGCCATACCTACACAGGAGTGACAATATCAATTCCTTAATGATTAAAAGATGTGTAATTGGATTTTATATTAATTTTAAAAATAAATTATCATGATATTTTAAATATTTATATACATATTACTAATCATTATATCCATCCAAATAACATAGTGTTGAATAACAAATTACACCACAGCGTGGAGATGGTAAGCCGTACGAACGCACAAATGGTTGCATTATCATTCATAGGATGGATATAATAATAAATATGGTTGTACCATATTTATAATTTAATCAGAGTATATAGAAGGTACTAGAGTTATTATTTTGGCATGTAAATAACAAAGAGAGTGAAAGTGGAAGATGAAAATAACTTTGGAATAGGTGATAAAATAATTACATCTTCTTTAGGTATTTTCTTTTGATTCAAACAAAAGAGCTAATTATATTGGTTTAATGCTCAATAGAAGGCCTCTAAGTTGAATTGAGGGAAGTTGGTATGAGATTTGGGTAGGTTTTTGCTAAACCAAATGTCTTTGGAGGTGGGATTTTGAGATAAAGAGATGTACCCTTTTATAAGAGAGGTGAGGGTCACTTTATGAAATCTTTGAAATACTATTTAATTATAAAATCATTTTCAGTTTCTAATTTCTCCAAATTGATTTTTTTCAAAGCTACCGTGGGTATGGGTATAAATCCTTTCAACTATTTGATTTTAGACATGTTTAGTTCACCATATTAACCATATCGTTTAGATTTAACTCTTAGTTAAATAGTTTAACTTTTACCATGTCCTCTTGTGTTATTATAATAGATGGTTAATAAACATACTATAAAAATCCAATCAAACCTCAAGTTGTTCATTAATGACATATATATTATCATATATGTCCTTTGGCAAATAATAATATTTTTAGGATTATTATATCATTTAATAACATAATATTTGTTTTGAAAACTCATTTATGTCAATTTTGACACTATTTGGTATTTGGTTTTTGTGAATGTTATAAAAAGTAAATTACTTCGATAAAAATACATTAAATCTATATTCTCAAGACCTATTCACCTAGAAAATTACTGGATGTCTTCAAAAGTCTCAATTTACATTTTTTTGATATTTATATTATCAAATATATCAATCTTTCATTTAAAAGGTAATTACTGCATCATCATTCTGTCATAAATAAATTTAATTATTTCATATATAAAAATTATAAATAAAATACCATTATATATTAAATATTTTTAGTTTTCTAATGAATATTTATAGTCAAATTTATCTAATGTATAACTATATATTAAAAATGGTTTAGTGATTAAAATTTGAATTTTACACTTTTAACTCTTCATTAAATAAAATAATAATAAATTTCCTAATTCCGTTAAAGTGGAATAAATGATAAAATTTTAATCTTAAGGTTTGTTCTGGTTGAAATACACATATCCAAGAGAATTAGGACATGTGTTAGTGTAATTAAAATATCATTTTTACCTTTTATTTCGCTATTTATTTTTTAACTGTGGTAAATAAAATTCAAAAGTCACTATTCACCCAAAATTATTTTCATCTTATTGAACCACATTTTACATACTGATATGAACCGTGTATCTCAGATTTATGAAATTTAATTAACAGAAGCGATAAAATTATATTTAATGCAAATTGGCAAAAGTGCCTAGAAAGTGGGTAAATGACGTTAAAAGTTCTATAAAATTTTATACATAGAATTTTATTATAAACTGACTCTAATTAATAAGATTGAAATTATATAGGTATTATATATATATTATTACTTAAAATGGATTTAAATAAAATAAATAATTATTTAAATATAAAGTCAGTTTTAAACAATAACGTAGTGTTTTTAACTATTCAACAAAAATTGAATGTTTTCATAAAAATACACAAAATTCATCCAAAGATAATTTTGATATTCCAAATTAAAAAATAAATTCTAATTTAGAAAATAAAAAGCATAGACGTTTAATTAATTAATTTTAAAATAATTCCCCTTGTCAAAACCTAAAAGCGTGTTTTTAAAAAGTAAAAACTATTAAAATATTAACATGTGTTTATGTAAAATTTAAATGTGAAATTAATTATAATTACCTACATTGTATTAAATGATAAAAATATAATATAATTATACTTCTAAACCATTCAAATGTATTATTTAACATAATAAAATATTTTTATTAAAATGTTGTTTTCAATTAAAATTTAGTATTATTCATTATTCACCAAAATATGAAAGTTAGCAAAAAAACACCAAAAAATTATCAAAACATAATTTTTATGACCTTATTCTAATTAATAAGTATATTTTGTCAAATTACATATACAAAAGTATCAAATATTGGTTTTAAAAAGGGTCCTCCATTAAAATGCGGTAAAATTGCAATTTATGAATAAAAAACATCCTTTATCTGAAATGTTGAATTTGATCATATATAATTTCTAAAACACAGATACTATGGATGTTAAAATTATATGGAGTATATAAAATTCAAAATGTAGTTACTTCTATTCCAATCGACTTTTGAATGGTTAGTTTGGTAGGTCATGGTGTAGCCAAACTCGGTGTTACGTGTAGTGCAAGTTATTGAATTACTATGAAGATATAACATAATATGAAATCTTGGGGTGTTACAAAAATTGAACCCAAATTAAATTTAAGGAAAAATCCCATAATTATTCCAACTTTGGACCCCAATTCATTTTAACATTTTTTAATAGATTGGTTTTTCATTGGTGTTTTCTCATTTTTTGGTCTTCAATTGGGATTAAGTCCCTATTTTATTCATATAATGTTATTACCCCATGAAATTTCTCTATTATTTTTTGTGAGTGGTCATAAGAGGGTGAGCCACATTAAATAGATGATGATTGGGTGGCAATGTGATTACATATATATTTTTGAATTGGTTTTTAGTGGAATGTAACTCGGAGGGTTAATCCTTGGCTTAAGGGCGACATATTCTAGGAGTTATCCTATTTCAACTTTAAATTTATCATCTCCCCTTATGAATCTATAATTCCTGATCATTAATTGTATTTGTGGTAAAAAACACTCTATTTAATCTCACTTTCAAGAAACTATCATATGGTTCTCTTGTTGAGAGAAAATTTTAGATAGATAGAATCTTGATTAAAGATTACGAACTCAATACATGCCATAGAATTAGAATCATCAAGTTCTAGTTCAAACCACAATCATAGATATTTAATAGTGGAGTAGTAAACACTTATCATGCAGAAGATAAAATCGACACATCATCTGGTTCACACAATGGTGAAGTATGGTACACCACTATACAAGATTGGTAGATTTGTGGAATCTTTGAGGGAATAAGGAAAGATGTTGTTGGTCTAATAATTAGATGTGTACATTAAAGAGGATAAAACTAGTATTTGATGTATTATTTCCCAATACCACCATTGAAATAATTTAACATAATTACAATGATTTTTATAGTGAAATTGTTTGATTTTTTCTTTTATAGGTGTATTTATTCACCCTTGAGGCGTGTTTCTATAGCCAATGGGGCTTGGATATAGGCCATCCCTACTAGAGGAAGAGACATGAATATTGGTAATTATATAATATTCATTGGATTTGGTAGAGGCAAATGACATGCATAGAGAAGGAAATTTTAGAATTTTTTTTAAAAAAGGATGCGATATATTCTAGAATGATTGGGTTTTTTGAGCTGACACAGTAGCTCTTGTACACAATGTAATGCCTTATGACTAGCAGCTAATATTGATAAGTATTTTATCCCTTACAAAATAGTGCTACCAAAACGCAGTAGTGAAAAAAATTAAATGGAGGAGACAAAAAAGGTGATATAGCAGTGAAAAATTCTTTTCTTCATTATTATAGTATTTTTATTACACATTATGCCAATTTTCGATAGAGAAGGATCAACTAAAAGATGAATGATTAGTGAAGAATATTATTTAGTATAAATATTTACATAGAGAAGTGGATTATAATGTTCAACAAAGTATAATGTTTCATAGTAATGATATTTGATTCTAAGTGCAATAGCCTTTCTCCCATGAACAAGGAGGATCTAATGTAAGATGTATAGTAGAATCTGGATAGAATTTTAACATGCATGGAGGAGTGAAAAAAATCCCAATAATTCCCATTTTTACAAAAAATATATTATTTCTTAGATCACAGAAGCTGAGAAATATTTTCTATACCAACAAACACATGAAGAAATCATGATTTGGTGAATACAAATACACAAGATAAGTATGGATGGAGGTCAGTTTATGATGTTGGAAGCATCGATCCTGGATCTATGAAGGTCCTAATATGAAAAATTTATCCTTTAGGAATATGGTAATGTGGGTGGAGAATATCATAGAATGTTCAAACATATCCGGAATAGAAGGATCATTCGGTGAACATAATGATGTTGGATGTAACTCAACCGGAGACCATCCAAGTGGAGGTTAGTGCCATGAATGAGGATCCATGAGTTATTTTTTAAGTAGGTGGAGGTTCACATTTTCCCTAGTAATCAACCTATTAGATACATTACCAAATCACAGAAAGCGGATGTAGTGGGGCCAAAAAAATAAAACTAGGAAAACTTAGTTATTATTGTGCACAAAATTATTTGATTTTTTGGTTGATTTCCCTTGACATAATGAAAACTATAGGAATAGTAAGAACTTCAATGTATGGAAAATAAAATTAAATAAAAAAGTAACTATTGATGCAATAGTGAACATGGAAGATTACTTTTTTTGATGAAAAGAGAATTGGAAGTAGGAGAGTAAGTGGGGAAGTCTTGGAACCAAGACGTTATGGATTAAACCACCAGTGGTTGAGGATTCAAGAAATTTAAGTGAGAAGATCAATTAAAAAACTTGAAATTATTGGGGTATGAAGTGAAGTCATAGGGGTTTGATAACCTAGACTATGAAAGGAGTTAAATATTTTCCAATACAATTTCTTAAATTGAATAGCTGTTGAAAATGTGGGTTTCAAGGGGGGTGAGAAATGATAGTAATGAATTGTACTTCTCTTTAAGAGGGTAGTTCTTTTTGATTGATGTAGCCCGAAACATTTTGGATAGAGTTGAGAAGAATGATTTAAGACCATACTTTAGAACCATGGGATTCCAGCCACCATCCACTATATTAGCTTGTACATGGGTGCCAATGACACTATAGGGATGTGGGATTCCATCCACTGTTCAATCTAGTGGTGAAATGTTTTTGTACAGTTTGTGGCACAATATTTCATCTTCATTGATTCCCATTTCATTGTAGGGTTTCTATAATATAAATAATGTTATCTCATTGTAAATTTAAATAAAAGTATTATTAATTTATATATTCCTATCCGTGGACATATGGAATATTCTCAAACCCCATAAATCATTGTTTCTATGTTCTTCTAATTTGTAAATAATTTTTCTCTTCATCCATACCTCTATTTTTCATTGTGACTTCTAGTGTTTTTTTAGAAACTAGAATCAATGTTTGAATTTATATTTTTGGAATTAATGGATGACTATAAAATATGTTATATTGAATATTTACTGATTCGAAGGAACTGACATTAGCTACTTGAGGATGCAAATCTAAAACAATATATATGTGAAATAAATTTAATTTTTTGATTCTAGGATTGAATCCAATGGACATGGAGTAGTCAGGGTGGGAGATAGTAGATCGAAATGTTCATGGAGTTCTATTCTTTACATTGCAAAAAACATCTCCTTCAAAATCCTATTGGATAATACTGTGTCTATGACAATGAAATATCTTATGAATATGTATGAGAAGGCTTCTAAGTTAAACAATGAGCACTTGATGTGATGTGAAACAACCCGATCCCAGTTGCCTGGATCCTGTGCATTGTTTCATTACATTGGGTTGATTACAAGAAATTCATATATCTAATGAAAAAATTGTATAGTAGTTTTGGAAAAATATATACATACATAAGTTCATCAATACAACATTATAGGAAAAAACCATTTAGAAACTCCATTGACAACATCAATAACTCATTTGTTATTTCTCCATATCATACATAATATACCTCTTCATGTTATATAAATATGAAACATAAGAAAGGGGTGATATCAATTTCTTATTAAGGGTAACCAATATAGTAGAATATTTCCTAAACATAAACATTTTTCCTCGTGAATAACTAAAAATGCATGCCTTTAAAAATGAACATGAACAAATTTCCGAAGGAATAAGAGATAAATTAATAATTCTATAATAAAACATAACCATGTGTATTCTACTAGTCAAAAATCCACATAAACTATCTGTTACTAATTTCATAATGAGGTAATTCATAATTCAGGCCATCATAACCATACCGTCAAGGCCTCGTGTAATGACCATAGATATCTATTTTGTCATGGCCTTGTGCTAATACCATAGTTTCTCTAATGAGACCTACTTAAGCATCGAGGAGATATAGAAACCCCCACCCATCACATAATTTTTCCAAATAATTCCCCTTATGAATGGGGATAATCATAAACAACATATATATTCATATTGAAGATAATATATGAATTGTAAATAACTTTCCCCTATCATTAAACATAAAATCTAACCATTTAGAGAATATGGTTAATCATATCAAGATAGAACTACCATATTCAAACTTATCAGAAACCCTTAAAAAAAATATTTTTTAGGTCAAATCATATGATATAAACCTCTATGAATGAGAATATTCATCAAAGGATGTTGACATAAATAAATATACTAATAACTGAGAACATAGAATGTTTTTTGAGGAAATAATCCTTAAACATTCCAAAGTGTCCCATTCCACCTTGAGAAATTTAAATAATAATCCATTAAATTACCATGAGAATGAGGATAATAATGATATGTTATATGAAGTGGATTTATAATCACCGCATGCAATTAATTAGTGGTGAACAAAGCACATATCTCATAAACGTTAAAGTGAGGTGAGAAAAATCCATTTTACGTTGGAAATAAGACTTCTTCTTGAAAATAATTTTATTTTTTTATAAATCTAGTTATAAACATGTATATATTGGAAATAAAAATGGAAGGAAATTTTGATTACAATTGAGGCATAAATTATGTTCCACTGATGTGAAATCATGTAAAAGTGTTTTTAAAGATTCTTTTGAATTAAAAAATTTTAGTGCTGTTTAAGGAATTCATTAATGATATTTTCAAGCACAAAGTAATGTTTGATTTGATAAAACCAAAAAATTACCAAATTTCGTTTTCATTTTAAAATTTGTGATTTTAGAAACATAAATATTGTTTAAAATTGGTTATAGTGTAAACTTTATAATAGGTATGAATCTGAGAAGTTCCTTGAATCAAGATTTTATTTCAGGAAGAATTTTTAAAAGATCATTTTACAACATAGAACTCCCCATAAAAAAAGGGTTATGGTTGGTATACATAAATATAACATTCATAGAGAATATATGATGAGTACATAAGAATAAAAATTATTTTCATTGAGATGTGTAGAAAATAAGAGCAACTTGAATGAAAATGGAGATTTAGGTAGATAATACATAAAACTTTGTAGTAAATTGAATCGTATGACCAAAAATTAATAATAATTAAATAATACATTGAATGATATTAAAATAAATATATTAATGATATGAAACATCCATTTCGAGTATAAATACACCATACACAATTTATAGTACTGAATACGGAATATCTCACAAAAAAGAAGTGAGATGATGAAACTCTTACCTTCAGTTAGAAGGTGTTCTCCAAATGATATTAATGACCCGAATAATCAAATTTTGTTTCAAAAATTAATAATTCCATTACCTAAAATTCATTTATTTGATTTATTATAATCTTATTATGTTCATGCATGTCCTTTTTGATGGGTTAAGAGGATCAATATCATTGTTCGGGTTTGTTTGCTTCATGATTTGTATTCTTATATACATGAATGGAGAATAATGTAAAATGTGATTTGTTATCCAGAATTGATGTTATATGTTATTATTTAACATCTATAAGGTTACATTAGGTTACTTTTTGTTAAGAACAATCATTATATGAAATATTTAATGATAAATGTTTGGGTTAATTGGGTGTATTTGAATACAAAAAACACATTTTCCTTTATAAATCAAAACCATGTATATAAATAGATTCGACAACCATATATGAGACACAATACATATATTAGAGCATATTTCAACAATAATAATAGTTTCATGATCGTAATTGAATAAAATAATAGAAATTAAAAACCCAGCGTCCTTAAATTTTGTAAATTAGCACATCTCAAATGGTTATTTTTTACTACTAGCATAAAGGAAGGTAAAATAAGAGATGATAATATCATATTCCATAATCATAAAAAAATTGCAGTAAATTTAATTTTCTATATTTATCATAACATTTTTATGTGGAGAGGTAAGGATAGAAATTAAAAACAAGTAACTTGAAAATAAAGTAAATGAATTGAAAAGAGGAATTTACTCCTTGAATTAATCTTTCTTGAGAGCCTCTTTAAGGGAGAGGATTTGTTCTTTTGAGGATACCAAGTGCTGATGGATGTGGGGGAGTAAAATTGGAGGATATTTGAAAATAATTTATCCAAGGTAATCATATTTATAAGAGTAAAGTGAAGTGGGAGTAATGGGGGTTTTTATAGTGGTGGAGTGGAGTGAATTTTGAATATTTAATTCATTATTTAATTATTTTTATGAAGAAAAGAAATAGTGTTTGATTCATGTGACCAAAAATAGTAATATGTGCATGGGAGTTCAATACAAGTGGTTTTACATCAGCCTCATATCACTTATGACTCATTTAATCATGTATTTAGCATTTATCGTAAATTATCATATTTTAATATTCACATAAAATTCTTGTTTTTAGAAAAATTCCAAAAAATTTACCTCAACCATTTTTCAATGTGTATAATTAAAAAAGGAAATAAATTTTTATAAATTGATTTTCTATGAATTTTCAATTTAATTTTTAAATGAAATAATAATTAATTTGAAAAAAACATCTTAAAAACTATAAATCATTTTTTACCACCTTGAAAATTTAATCAATGTCTAATAACATTTTCTTATAACCATATGTTAATAAAATAACATATTATGATTAAATTTTATAAAAATATATTTTATTTTTAAATTATTCAATATATCATAAATTTTTAATTAAATTATTTATGTCATAACAAATAGTAATACTTATACTATGATTATTTTTTCACTTATAAGATGTCTAAATTGTATTTATACATTCATGGGTAAAGTTATTAATTTTTGGACCATTTACAATTCATTATTATTCATAAGTGTTTGTTACTATTCATAATATTATGTTACTATTCATTAAGAAACTAAGTTGATTCTATCAGACACAAAAATATCTCCCTAAAAGCAAACTTGTATGTTAGTTTTTCAAAATTCAAATCAAAGATGCTGAAATATAATGTTTATTGGTGAGGTTATAAATTTTTTTGTTTTTAGTGACCTATTGTTTCATGCATTTAATATTAAATTTGTAACAATTGGGTCCTGGTGACATGATAACCATGACGCCTTAAAATGGCCATTGAGTCCTGGCCCACTAGTTACCACCAATTGCCTCACAGATAATTGGTCCCCACCTAGGTGCCCACTGACATTCCTGAAGGTATAACCTATCTAATGATTTCCCCCACAGGAAAACATATGTATTTTCCAGTGTTCTTCGTCCTCACTGACACACACCCTGGGAATCTTCATAGAAGGTCACCAATCCTGATCACTACTCTAGTCCATGCACGCTTAACTATGGAGTTATAATCAGAGAGGCACCCGAAAAGCAAGGCACACCATATTGACATGAGTCATATCATTTAGTCATTTAACATTTTATCATTTTGGGTTTTACAATCACTCCCCCCATTATAACAGAGCGTCCTCGTTGTTGGCCCTACAACTCAACCTAGTAAGTGCATTGCACTTAATGCTGGGTATCACCTCTGATACCCAATGTAACAACTGGGTCCCGGTGATAGCACAACTACCCCCTTAACATGGTCGTCGAGTCCTGTCCCACTAGGTACCACCAGTTTCCCCACAGACATGTGGTCCCCACCTAGGGGCCCACCCACATTCCTTAACGGGTCATCTGACTAATGATTTTCCCCACAAGCCAACACATTTCCTTTCCTGTGTGCATTGTCCTCACGCACACACGCCCTGGAAATCGTCCTAGAAGGTCACCCATCCTGATCACTACTCCAGCCCAAGAACACATGACTGTAGAGTTTTAATCAGACAATCTCCTGAAAAGGAAGTAACACCTTATTTATATGAGTCATATCCTCTAGTCATTTAACCCTTTATCATTTGGGGTGTTACAAAATTTATCTGTAAATCCTTGGTTTGTTACGTTCTCCCCTACATAAAAAAATTACAACCTTGAAATTTCAAATTGAACATCACGAGTTATTCATTTATTATTGAGAATTCTCTTTTGGGTAACCCACATTAGAATTATTGTTAACATGTCCTCTGAATAAGAGGGAAAATGAAATGCATTGGTTACCACAAAACTATGCATTCTAATTGCATAACAAGGTCATATAATAATAGTCAAACCGTCATGTTCTGATGGAAATTAATAAAGATCATGGTCCGATGAAAGAACATTACCAAAAAAGAAAAAACACCATTTATGAAAAATTTCATTGATATCATGAAAAAATATGTTAATTGGGAAAACGTTTGGTTTAACACTATTCTCCTGGAGTTGAGGAATTATTCTACTCTATAAGAGTACAAATATAAATTTCTATGTCATAAACACAATATTATCCTTTGTGTTTACCTTGAACTATCTATAAATTATCTCTTAGTACATGTTGAATCATGTGGTGACATTAATCTCTAAAACCACATAGAATGATCCATAGAAACGATTTCATAAATGGTTTAACCTTCTAAATGATCATGATACAATACATTATAATCATTATCATATACATCCTTTCCAGATCCATGTATAGTTGGTCCTTAGAAATCCTCATTTGTTTAGAACTCAATGATCTTTCCTACTCAATGCATCTTCTACCTCATTTGTCTTTTAACAACATGAATTAGCCCTAAATTTTCACATTCCATGAATGTGAATAACTTCATAATGTGTCCTATTGAAATATTATAATAACTCAAATTACCATAAAACCTTATTTGAATCACGAATTCATCCTTAAACTTGCTATTTGATATTGTCCGTATTCACAGAAATATTGTAAACCCTATCAAGGATAACATATACCACTTGTCGACAAGTCAACAATCAGTTTTGAGGTAGTTAGTACTTATCCAAAGAAATCATTTCTTTATCATTATCATAGTGAATTGTAATATATTTAGGGTTGTATTTCTTTCAGACATATAATTTCCAATGATCCTACCTTTCTACTGAGTCACTCATCCTTGGTAAAATTCATCATACGACCATAAATACATAATGTAATAGTTCTGCTATACAATCCTCATATTTTCTATAATTCATATAACATTTACATTTCTGATAAAACATTCAAATTAAATTATTCTTGAAGAGTCATATTAACCATTCCACTATATCTAAAGAAGTATCATGACTCGATCATTATCCAGTAACATCATTTGGGGCATTTTCTATTGACACTTGAGACATTGATTTGCATAGTGTCCCATCTAATTGCAGTTTAAGAATTGTACAATGGGTACATGATTTATTCCCTAGAAATCATTAAATTGGTGTCCTTTTTCTCCACACTTATACAAAACACCAATTCCATTAAATCATTTACCAAGGAGATTATTTCGATAGTTATCACATGTAAAGAAACCCTTCATTCCAATATTTCTATTATGCATATTTTTCTTGGCCATCCTCTTCTTTTCTTACACCCCCTAAAAGCCATTGAACTATGATAATTTTTTACATATCTTGTAAACACATGATATTATTTCCACATATGATGAGGATAATTTGGACTCTATATTCCTTCAAAATGATGGCTTCAGACCATAAATGATATGGTCCTTCATAGTCTTTGTATTGCGTGCATTGGTGATGTTCTCATTCCTTTTGCCCACCGTAGTTTGTAATCAATTCCATATACAATATTTTTTCATAAACTTATGAACTATATATAAATTTATATATGATATAGCACATAACATAAATTTAGGCATCAGAAATCCTAGAACCATATACTCTTGTAACAATAAGGGAATAAATCCTTCATAAGGACTTATAATGTAAATGTACATTATCCTAAAAATATCTCCTTGGACTGTCAAAAATGGTGCGGAGTAAGGCCCATTATCATGTACCAGGTTACCCCAGTTCATGAACGAAAAATCATGTTAGATTTGTTACTCCTAAGTACATTTTGGGTACAACAACGTCCACTTGTAGTATCAATAAATAGAATTATTTTCTCAGAAGATCCAAATAATATATTCCTTACCAAACTTCAAGATGTTTTTGTATACATATCCTCTAGTATATCTTAGGTTTTTGTTCCATAATCTATGTTTTGTAAATAAAAAATCCATGATTTCTACTAAATATTATCTGATATCAACTGTAATGCCTCGACCCTAGCAGCCTGGAGATAGTCCATTAATTCATTACATTGGTCTGATAACAAGAAAGTTGTATCATAAAGTAATGAATAGTATAGTATATTTGGAAAACTAGATAATTAATAAGTCCCATGTTACAACATGAATTGAAAAACAATTTTTATGCTCCTTTGACAACATCCATAACTCCTATGTTATTTTAGCATTTCATTCATAATATACCTCTTCATGTCCTGGGAAAATGAAACATAAGAAAGGGGTGAGATCAAATGCTTTGTAAAGGTAATAAACATAGCAAAAGATATCATAAACATTAACATTAGTTCTTGGGAATAAATAAAAACACATGACTTTAAAAATGAACTCGAACACATTATAGAAGGAATAAGAGCTGAATAAATAATACCAATATAAAACAAAATCATGGGTATTAAACTAGTTGAATAACCACATGAAATATAAATTAAAATTTTCACAATGAGGTAATTAATTATGTGGAACATCATAACCATAGCTCCAATTCATCGTTCTAAGACCATAGATATCCATTTTGTCGAGGCCTCATGCAAATACAACAGATTGTCTCATTAGACCAACCAATGCATCAAGGGGCTATAAAGGGACCCACACATCACATAATAAGTCCAATTCATTCCTCTTATGCGTGGTAATAAAGATAAACAACATATAAATTAATATTTGAGAGATCATATGAAATGTAAATAACTTTCCCCAATCATTAAACATAAACACTAACAATTTGTATTAATAGGGTGAATGATATCAAGATATAACATCCATATTAAAACTAATAAGAAAAAATTAATAAAAAAATATTTATTTGAAATAATAGGGTATAAACACCTATGAACTATAGATTCTTCAATGCATGTTGACATAAAAAAGAAATTGTTAAAGGAGAAAATTGAATTTCTTTAGTAAATAATCCTTGAAAATTCCAAAGTGTCTCATACCACCTTCAAAAATTCAAATAAAAATCCCATATAATATCATGAGAATAAGGATAATATTGATATATTATACCATGTCTATGTACATAAAACACAAGTAGGGAATAATTGGTGAACAATGAATATATCTCATTAATGTTAATGTGAGGTGAGAGAAATCCATTTTAATTTGGAAAGAATAGTTATTTTGGATAATTATATTTATTTTTCATAATTATATTTTTTACATGTTTATCCCAGAAAATAAATGGGAAGGACATTGAGATTATATTTTAGGAATATTTGATGTTACATTGATGTGAAATCATGCAAAATGTGTTTTTAGAAAATCCTTAGAATTAAAACATTTTAGTGCACTTTAAGGAATTCATGAAAGATATTTTAAAGAACAAAGGCATGTTTTCAATGATAAAAGTAGAAAGGAACCAAAATAAAATTTTCATTTTAAAATATGTGATTTTAGAAAGGTATATATAGATTAAAATAGAATATAGAGTCAACATAAAAATATGTAAGAATTTTAGAATTTCCTTGATTCGAGATTGTATTTCGAGAAGAATTTTTGAACGATCCTTTTAAAAAATATAAATCTACAATAATGGAAGTAGGATTATTATTGGTACATATAAATATAACATTAAAAATAATTTGATTTGCATTAAATAAGAATAAATAGGAATATAATTTAGGTGAGAAGAAAATAAGAGAAACCCAAATGTAAATGGAGCTTCGGAAAGAAAATACAAAGAACATTGTAATTAATTGAATTGTATGCCCCAAAATCAATTTTAATTAAATGATATATTTAATTTAATGAAAATAATGATATTAATTATATGAAACTTCAACTGCTAGTATTGACTCAAATACACAATTAATATTAGTTAATATTGAATATCTCACAAAAAATAGACGTGGGATGAGGAAACCCTTACCTTATGTCTGAAGTTGTTCTCCAATTGATATTAATGGAATAAATGATAAAATTTATGCTCATTAAGTAATAATTCATGAACCTAATCTTAATTTAATTGATTTATTATAACCTCATTAAGTTTATTCATTTCTGTTTTGATGTGTTAAAAGGTTCAATTTCATTTTTCATGTCTGTTTGCCTCTTGATCTGTATACTTATATACACAAATGGAGAATCGTGTGAAATGATTATGGTTTCCAATAATTGAAGTTATATGTTATTAGTGAATATCAATAAGGATACATGGTTGTAAATTTTCATTTGGTTACTTGGAGTGAAGATTAATCATTATTGAAATTATTTAATGATAACTGTTTTGGTTAACTTGTGGGTTTTGAATACAACGAATTAGTTTTTATTTATAGATCAAAAACATGTGTAAAAAAAACCCCAGAACCATATATGAGATATAAAACATATACTATTGTCTGCTTCAACCATAATAAGGGTTTCATGATCGTAATTGTAGACAATAATAGAAATTGAAAACCCATTGTCCTCGAATATGGTAAATTAGAACATCTTAGATGGAATTTTTTTACCACTAGCATAAAAAATGGTAAAAGAGAGGTGATAATAAATTATTCAATCATCATAAAAAAATTACTGTATATGTAATTTTCTATATTTATCATAACATTTGGATGAGGGGAGGTGAGCATAGAAAAGAAAACAAAGGAACTTTAAAATAAAGTAAAAGAACTGAAAAGAGGAATTTTCCTTATGAATTAATCTTACTTGAGATCCTTTTTAAGGAAGAAGATTTGAACTTTTTAGGATAAAAAATTCTTATGGATGTGTGGGAGGATCTTGGGAGGATATTTGGGTAGAATTTATACAAGGCACAAGGATTTAGAGGAGTAATTATAAGAGGGAGTGAGTGGGGGGGGGGGGGGGGGTTTATAGTGGAGGAGAGAAGTTAATTTTGAATATTTTATTATATTCCCAAGAAAAGAATTTTTATTATTAATGTGACCAAAAATAGTAATAAGTGTATGTAGTTTTTAATTTTTTTTCTTACATAATCCTTACATCACTTATTAGTCAATAAATCTTTTACATACAATTTATTATAAATTATTGTATTTTACTAATCACCTAAAATTCATGTTTTTCTAGAAAAATATCAAAAATTCATCCCAATAATTTCTTAATGTTTAAAGTTCAAAAATGAAATCCTTATTTTAGAAATAATTTTCTATGTATTATTAATTTAATTTTAAATAATTTCATAATTTATTCGATTTTTTTGAACTATAACTCGTTTTACAACACCCTGAAAAATTAGTCAAGGTATCATAAAATTATATTATAAATATATGAAAAATAACATGTTATGAGAAATATTTTATGAAAATAAATTTCCATTTTAAATTATTAAATTAGTCATAAAATTATAATTAAAATATTTATGGCATAAAATTAACAAATACTTATACTATGATCATTTGTCACTTATAGGAGGTCTAAATTGTATTTATATATTCATGGGTGATGTTTCCATATTTTGGCCTATTTACTATTCAATATAATTCATAAGGTTATGGTCCCGACCCGTCCCCCAGGGCCCATGTTGTGACTACCCCAAGCACGCCTTCTATAGGCCAGGGGTTGGAAATTAGCACAGAATGGTGTATTCCTTGTAACCTGGATGACATTGCCTTTATTACCTTTAAACACATGCAACCAAGTAAACATCAATATACGAACACAAGAAAACTGCATAGAAAAAAGAGTGCTGAAAGTAAAAAGGGGCCAGAATACAAGTCCAACAGTAATTGTACAAGTACAAATGAAGAAAAATAAATCCAGCTATTGGGTTGTCCTCGTAGGTTTCTACCTGAAGGGTAGGTACAAAATACACACGACCAAATCTATGGTTCTCCACGTCTAGAGTTCACCTCCAAGATACCTCTAGTCCTGGTACTCTCATCCTCTGTCAGCGTTGTCTGTCATCTTCAACAAACACAACAGGGTGCAGGGATTTCTCATGTAGGGGTTAGTATAATGATACTCAGTAGGGACCCTGAGACCCTAAAGGTCTCAAAAATTCTACCAAGGATAAACCACACAACATGGAATCAAATTACCACCCTACTTAGGTATATATCCATACATATATCTAAGTTATCAAATAAACCCATCTCCATCATGAGAAAATCATAGACTCCAAATCAAAATCCCCAAGATCAACTGTTCCACAAAGGAAGGAATTCCACATAGGTAAGTACCACACAGGTACGACACATAGAAGAATACCACAAAGGTATTACCAAAAAGGAATATACCGCATAGGTATAGACTCATCTCACTCCAGGTATAACATAAGTACCGAAGTACATATGATTATTCAAAGGATAGATCATCTTATTCTGTTAAGAGGCTATGATGCTAACCCACAAAGGATTGCTTGGTGCTGACCCACACAAGATCGCTCAGTGCTTACCCACACAGGATATCTCATTGCTTACCCACATAAATTCGATCGGTGATGATCCACACTGGATTACTAGGTGATGACCGACATAGGATCGCTCGGTGCTAACCCACATAGGATCCCTCTGTGCTGAAACACACTGGATTGCTCTTTATTATTCACGTCACAACCACCTACAGGGTTTCCTCACTACGCTCGCTTGTCTCTGGGAGGGTCTACTCCAAAAGACACCGGGTGATACTACAACATCCATGAAGTCTCATGAAGAGGTATCTCTAAGTACTTCCACATCATAGGGGTCTCAATTCAACAGACGGTGCGTCAATCTGACGACCGGTCTGTGAGTTATTAGCCTTTTAGTCCTGAGGGCCCAATGAGTTTCGTGTTCGATCCAACCCGAGGGTACTCCAAATTTATCCAAATATCCAGTGGGGTATACTCAATGGGACCATCTCACTCCAAGGATTCCATCACTGCTGGCGGTTCATCAATCGAACGCCTGGTGCCAAAGTTATAGCTAGTAGAACGAAAAGATCAAAGTTGGCCCAGGTCTGGTCCTACCCGGACCGACCCGGCCATGGCCGACCCGTCCCGATATGGGTCAACCAGGACCACTGGGTCTGGCCTGACCACACTGGGTGGGCTGGGGGTGGCGTAAGCCCGTAGAGGCTGTGAGTTGGGGGGGGGGGGTGAAGTCTTGGATGGTCGCGAGGCCACCGGGCGGCGAGGCCTGCGGGGGCCGTAGGGGGTGGCGTGAGGCAGCAGGGGGGGGGGGGAGATCCGTGCGGCAGCTAGGCCGTATGGTGGGGCAGAGGTCCATGCAGCGGCAAAGCCACAGTGCGACACATAGGCCACTGTGCGGTGGGGGCCAGGGCTGGCCGTATGGCCAGCCGTCCTTTCCGAGCAGCGCAATCGCGCACCGCGCCTTCACAGGCAGACCCTTTGGCCGGACACTGTTTATTCACCGTTGTGGCATAATGCTGTCTTCCTCAATCGTGAAAAACACACCAAAAGATCTATATGGTTTGCGGAGGGTTTGGGCCATGTTTTTTTGGCACGTATCCTCCGCGTTAGGGCGGTAGCAAGCAGCTCAAGGGGAAAGATTCAATGTGGGGGGAAAATTAACATTGATAAATTTATAACACACCCCTACCCCGATGCTTCAGTTGAAGATTGTCCGCGGTTGAGTTGAATTTCCATTTTTCGATCCCGAAACAAGTATCCTCTAATGACGTCATGGACGAGTGGAAAAAAATGAAGTCGGTGAATATGGTGTTTTCTCTATCTTCGGTTTATTCCTAGTTGGAGATCCTTCAATGAAGCTTGGAGAAAGGTTTGTCAAAGGAGAAGAGTTCTTCATTGGTGTTTTCGTTGGAGAAGCTCTTCCAAAAGTTCAACCCTCCCCTTTGCCTACCCAAAAATCCTCTCTCAAAGGATGATGTTCCAACATAAAATATGATTTAACATTTTAATTTTTGGAACAATTAAGTTGGCGTCATTTAATTGGAATAATTAATCAGAGGGTGTGCACCATTAATGTGGGGGAAGTTCAAGAGACATCCCCACATTTAAGTGGGAGGATCAAGGGTCGGGTAGTCCCCGCCTTTGAATTCAAATATGGGTGGTTTACTCTCAGGTGGTCCCCACCACCATAACCCATGTGGGAGGATTTAGTTTAGGTGGTCCCCACCTTTATAACATCCACATGGGAGGTTTCAACAAAAATAAAAATGTTAAACATTTTTATTTTATTTTATTTTTCCATGAAAAACCAAAAATCTAACATACTCGTCGACCTACTACGACCAAGGTGAAGTTCTCCATAAGCGAATACCGACGCATCGAGTTCACTGGTGACCTCAGATTTCAATTCTGATAACCGGATCGAAATTTACAAAAACCCACTCTCAAGTTTACTGAAAATACCCAAAAAAAGTTCAGAAATTCCTTCTGGGCTCACCGGGCCTCAGAATCATGCACCGTTAATTTTCGCGGACTCGAAAAATTTCCATATTATTAAAAAAAATACATGGAATTTCTAGGTCTTTGAATTCTCCCCATGTCAGGGATTTTCATCCCCGAAAGACACATCACAAAAACTAGGATAAAAAGTGGGGGTACTAAACATGAATCAGAGCCTCCTTCTCCCAAGTACTCTCCTGGAGGATCCCGTGCTGTCGGCACACCCACACTAGAGGTATCGACCACTCATGAAGGATCAGCTCCTGTCTATCCTCAAATTCAACTAGAACCTCCGAAAACTTCACCCCATCGTCGATGTCTACCACGCCATGGTCGATGACATGGGATGTGTCATGAAGGTATCTCCTCAGTAGGGATATGTGGAAGACGTCGTGCACCTGATGCAACTGTGGGGGAAGAGCTAAGCGGTATTCCACCTTGTCAAATCTTATGAGGACCTAAAAGGGTCCAATGAACCTCAGATATAAATTTCCACCTCAGCCAAATCTCCGCAAGCCTTATCGGGGTGAGACACATAAGAAGATGTGGTCACCATCCTCGATCTCTAGAGGTCTCTGTCTCTTATCGGCATAAGACTTTTGCCTGCTTTGTGCAGTCTTCATCAGCTCTATGATGATCTGCATCTTCTCTATGGTAGTCTGTACCATCTCTAGTCCCACTAGTGCTGACTCCCTAGGGTCAGTCCCACACAAAGGTGTTCTGCAAGATCGCCCATACAACGCCTCAAAAGGTTTCATCTGAATGGTGGAGTGATAACTATTTTTGTATGCAATATCCACCCAAGGAAAGTGATCCTCCCAGCTTCGACCGAAGTCAAGGACATAAGCATGCAGCATTTCCTCGAGGGTCTGAATGGTCCACTCAGTCTGGCCATCTTTCTACGGAAGGAAGGTGTTGCTCAAATGAAGCTGCGTCTCGAAAGCCTCCACCAACCCCTTCCATATCTGAGAAGTAAAACAAGAGTCATGATCGGAGACAATTGTCATGGGTACTCCATATATCCACACAATCTCATGCACATAGAGGCGCCCAAAACTCTCTACTGAACCCTGCTCTCTGATCGATAGGAAGTGGACCGACATGGAGAGTCTGTCGAAGATCACCCAGATAGAATCATGACCTATGGATGTATGTGGAAGTACTATCACAATGTCTATGGATATCCCATCCCACTTCCACTCTGGATCCTCTAAAATTGGAACCAATCCTGCTGGTACCAGATGCTCCTCATTCACTTGCTGATAAGTGAGGCACCGAGAGACTAACTGAGTTACTGCTTTCTTTATTCCCACCCACCAGTGCTATATTTGGAGATCCTGGTATATCTTCTCCACTCTTGGATGTACCTCTAGATGGGATGGGTGGAACTCCCTCAACTCTTCCTCCAAAAGTGATACTGGTACCATGGTTTATCATCTAATGGGGATGACGTGTTCCCAACATCATAAAATCCATCAGGTGTCTATCCTAAGGATATCTAAGAAAGTAGAGTATCACAGTCAGTGTCCCCATGCTGCGCCTCCCTGACTCACTGAAGAAGTAGCATAGTGACTGTAAGAGACTGAAGGAACACTGCTATATCCCGATCCTCAAAAGATTTCTGCAAAGCGGCCAACTGATCTGCTGCCTCACCTAGCATCTGTATACCAGATCTTTGGATGAGTGCATCTGCTACAACGTTCTCTTTCCTAGGAGTATAGAATATCTCAACATCATAATTTTATAGGAACTCAAGACAATGTTATTGTCTTAGGTTCCGATCCTTCTGAGAGAAGATATACCTAATAATCTTATGATCAGAGTACACTATAAAACGCTTTCTCATCATGTAATTTCACCACAACATCAAGGTGAAGACCACTGCTGCTAA
Source organism: Viscum album (assembly GCA_963277665.1). Classification (NCBI taxonomy): domain Eukaryota; kingdom Viridiplantae; phylum Streptophyta; class Magnoliopsida; order Santalales; family Viscaceae; genus Viscum; species Viscum album. The sequence goes on from OY728161.1 coordinate 757,491,675, forward strand.
CTCAAAGTCATGGGTAGTGTAGTTCTGCTTTTGTTGTCTTAGCTATCGGGAACCATATGCGATCATTGATCACTCATGAATCAGGACACATCCAAAACTGGTCACCGATGCATCGTAGTAAACTACGTACCCTATGCCCACCTCCGGTAGCCTCAAGAAGGGGGCACTATTCAGCCTCTGCCTCATCTCTTGAAAACTCAGCTGGCATCTCTATGACCACACGAAGGGTTGCCCCTTCTTCATCAACACTGAATGTGGTGATGAAACTCTAGAAAATCTGGCACAAATCACTGGTAGTTTCTAGCCAAACCATGGAAACTCTGCACCTCTATCTCAAAACTTGGTGGCTCCTATGCAAGTACCGCCACATTCATCACTATATTTACTACAAAAACATACTAAGATATGAAATGTCATAGAAATTAAACCTCTAGGATCTAGAACTAACACTTTTAGAGCTTACCATATAACTGGTAACCTTGGAGTGTGTCCGGTACAACCTGCAAATGATAGGCATGCTCCGCCTCAGTAGTCGAGTAGATCAGAATGTCATCGATGAAGACTAATACAAATCGATCATGGTATGGCTAAAATATCATGTTCATGAGTCCTAGGAACACTGTTGGATCATTGGTTATGATGAATGGCATAACCAAGAACTCGTAGTTGTTATAACAACATCTGAAAGCCATCATCTGAACATCCTCATCTCGTACTCTGAGCTGGTGATAGCCTGATCTGAGGTCTATCTTCGAGAACCACTATGCTCCCTTCAAATGATCAAAGAGGTCGTCAATCCTTCGGAGTGGGTACATGTTCTTCATGGTCACCTGGTTTAGGTGCCGATAGTCAACAGAAAGTCTCCAGCTCCCATCCAACTTCTTGGCGAACAAAATCGGGGTTGCCCAAGGGGAAAAACTGGGCCAAATTAATCCCTTCCTCTATAAGTCCTCTATCTGTACACGCAGCTCAAAATGCTCCATAAGAGCCATTTGGCATAATGGTGTAGACATCGGTGCTATCCTAGGGTACAGGTCATTATAAAATCCCACCTATCTACGTGGAGGTAGACCCGAAACATCATCAGGGAAAACATCCGCATACTGGTCCACCAATACAAGATAGATCGGACTCCCCACATCAACCAATTCTAGGGTAATTCTAGCCAACTGATGAGTGATTGGATGCACTATCCTCTAGGTAAGTCCATCCAATGCGGCAAAGGCTCCCTTATCGTCGTTGAAGGTAAACCTGGTACCATCCATGCGGACACACCACTCATCTATCCTAATACTGTTGATCTGAGCATGGACTGTTGATAACCAGTCCATAATCAAGATGAAATCCTAAGGCCTTGATGCCGCTACTAGGAGATACTAGCTGAAACTCTCACATCCTAGAGTAAGATCACACTGCCGTCACCATTGTGTAATAATCTAATCCGCTCTGGTAGGAGTCACTAACCATACGGGATGAGTCAACGGCTATGTCGGAATCTCTGAGCTTCCAACGAGGGTAGTGGAAATAATAGAATGACTATAACTTGTGTATTTATATACTATAACTTAGGTGGAATAGACACAGATCCTACCTCGTATCATCTCTAGAGTGACATGGTTATAGGCCTCAGCTGCCTAGAGTTGAGATCACCCTTGTCCACCTACTCCCTGTGGTCGGGGTGGATCAACTGGTGGTGGTGGAGGTAACATATCTAATCGGCACCCACCACCATCTACACAGCCAGATCCTCTGCAATGTCTGCCATATCTCTGCAGACCTCCTCAGTCGAACCTCTGTCTTTGACTAAGAATTCCCTCAACCGTCTTCTTATCATCCGTATGGCAGGTCGGACATTCACGAGCCATGTCACCCTGCCCTCACATGTGAAACACTGTATGTTCCTCGCATTATTGACTCCGTCTCGGTTGACCCACATAACCGACCCTGAATCATGTGGTCGTCCACCCGTAGGTTTGGTCCTCATGGACATCTGCGACATTTGTATACTAGAAAATGTAGAAGATTCTGCTACGTGATGGCTAGTGGTGGGTCTCACTGCTGGCGACTTCTTAACAAGGAAAATCTCCACTAAGATGGCTCTCTCTAACACCCCCACTTGTGTTGGGATTATAAGAGAAATCATCAAAGCTCTGATCTCCCACCAGAGTCCCTGTTCAAATGTCTGGGCCCTAAAGAATGGGTCATGCACCATATTAGTGGAGTAGCATGAGAGGTCAGTGAAACACACTGATTACTGAGCCATAGTCATGCTGCCCTACTATAGATGAAGAAGCTCCTATATGCGCACTGCGCGTAGGGTCACTAGGAAAATCTTTTCCCAAAACATGCTCTCAAAGCTTGCCTAGAGAAGCATCACCTCGTTGTGAACCTGTAGCATCATGCTCCACCATCTTCCTGCTACTGCCTGTTTATGTCTGGCAGCAAGGATCACCATGAGATCAGCTGGTGTCCCTAGTAGTCGGAAGTCTCTCACCACAGCCTCCAGCCAATCCCCAGCCACCTGTGGGTCCATCTCTCCCATGATCCCAGGTGGCCTATGGTGTTGGAACTCATGCAACGTGCTCAAGTGGAGTGCACCATCTGCTACTGGGTCTGGTGGCATCAGTTGCCCAATGGGTAAAGGTACTGCTTCTGCTGGAAGAGGGCCCTTCACCGAGGCCTCATTGCTTAGTTGGCTATCAGTGCATACTATATCTGGAACCCTATATGGCTATATGCGTGGAGGAATCCTTAAAAGAAACAAGAGATCCATGGTCAATAAGTTATACCTGGTGAGATGAATCAATGATATCATAAGGAAAACACTCCAAAACATACACACAATCAGTGTTTTTGTGCACTGAGTCATAAATCAGAAGTCAGGGTCCTAGTGTATGGATACGTCGGCCACCGCACCAAAACCGGATTATCTAAACTGATAACCAAACTCACTACACTGAGCACTATTTCTATAAAAAAGATCAAATTCCTATGTTCAATGGTAGAATAGACTCCTCTGATACCAATTGGTCATGAACCGTCCCATGGGGCCCGTGCCTTGACTACCCCAACCCCGCCTTCCATAGGCCAGGGGCTGGTGACTAGCACTAAAAGGAGTATTCCCTATAATCGGGAAGGCGTTGCCTTTATAACCTGAAAACACACCCAACCAAGCACCCAAAAATGTATGAAAACATGTCAAATGTATAGAAAAAAGAGTGCTGAAAGTAAAATGGGGCCAGAATATAAGCCCAACATTAGTAGTAAAAGTACAACTGAGATACTATACAACTGAAGAAAATGAATGGATTCTACTGGGTCGTCCTATGATATTTCTACCTGAAGGGTAAGTACAGCTCACGAATGGACATCTCTATAGTTTTCCTCGTCTAACATCCACCTCCGAGTTACCTCGAGTCCGGGTACTCTCATCCTCAGTCAGTGTTGTCCGTCATCTACACCAATCACAATAAGGTGCAGGCGTAGCCCGTGTAGGGGTGAGTATAATGATACTCATTAGGGACCCTAAGAACATCAAGTTCTCACAAAATCCTACAAAGATAAACCACACAGCATGGAATCCACTGACAATCATACTTAGTTATATTCCCATTCATATATCTATGTTATCATGTAAACCCATCTCAATCACGAGGTAATCACAGAGTCCAATTCAAAATCCCAAAGCTAAGCTATTCCATAATGGAAGGAATACCATGTAGGTAAGTACCACACATGTACACCACACAGAAGAATACCACCAATGTATTACAAAAAATAAAAGTACCACACAGTTACAGACTGAGTTCACCCCAGGTATAACATAAGAACAGAAGTGTAGATGATTTGTCAAAGGAAAGATCATCAAATTCTATTAAGAGGCACTACTGCTGACCCACAAAGGATAGCTAGATGTTGACCCACACAGGATCGCTCGGTGATGACCCAACAAGGATCGCTCGGTGCTGACCCACACAGGATCACTTGGTGCTGACCCACACAGGATCGCTAGGTGCTGACCCAAACAAGTTCGCTCAGTGCTGAGCCACACTAGATCACTCGGTGTTGACCCACACATGATCTCTCTTCATTCATCACATCACATCCAGTAATAGGGTTCCCGCACTACGCTCGATTGTCTCCGGGAGGGTCTGCTCCACTTGCCGTAGGTCGATACACAAACTGCCACGAAGTCCCATGAAGAATTATCTCAAAGGACCGCCACATCATAGGGGTCTCAACTCAATAGACGATGTGTTAATCGGACACCCAGTCTGTGATTTATAACCTTTTTTACCAAAGGGCCTAGTTTGATTCGTGCTCGATCCAACCCAAAAATTCTCCAATGTTATACAATTATCCAGTGGGGTATAATCAAAAGGACCATTTGCTCTAAGGTTTCCAGCGTCACTGGCGGATCGTCCATCGGATACCATGGGACAAAGTTATGGCCGGTAGAGTGAAAAGTTTGATGTTTGCCCGGGTTTGGACCGATCCAGTCGGACCGACCCGCCTGATGGGTCTGGTTCGGCCCGTTGGGTCCATCCCGACTGAACTTGGCAACCCGTTCTGCTCTGGGTGGTATGGAGGTTGAGAGGGAAGTGCAAGGTCATGGGGGGTCGCAGAGGCCACATGGTTGGGCCGTGAGGGCTGCGGGGTGGTGAGTCCACGGGGGGAGGGGGGGCACGGGGGCCGCGTGGGGGCCATGAGGCCATAGGTTCCACGATGGCCGTGAGGTGACCTGGAGGGCTGCAGGGCACCAAGGCGGCGTGGTAGCGCAGAGGGCCTCTCAGTGGCGAGGTTGCGGGGCAGTGCGGAGGGCTGTTGGGCAGTGAGGCCACAGGGCGGCGTGGAGGTCCGCGTGGAGGCGAGGCTGTGGGGTGGCGCAGAGGGCCGCGTGGTGGTGAGGCCGTGAGGCAGTGCAGAGGCCACTGTACAGTGGGGCACCATATCTGGACGGATGGCCAACCGTCCTCTTTGCGGGGCACAATCATGCGTTGCGGCTTCGCCACTGGCCGGTTGGGCCGGCCGCTGTCCGTTCGCCGCCGTGGCAAAAAATTCATCTTCTTCTATCGCGAAGAAGACACCAAAAGAACCATAATGTTTGTTGAGTGGTCAAGAAATTTTTTTTTGGCCCATACCCTCCACATTAGGGTGGTAGCAAGTGGCTCAAGGGGAATGATTAAATGTTGGAGAAAAATTAACGTTGATTAATTTAAAATACACCCCTACCTCGATGGTTAGGTTGAAAATTGTCCACGGTTGAGACAAATTGGTGTTTTTCAATCCTGAAACAAGTCTCCTCCAACGACATTGGTGAAGAAAGGAAAAAAGATGAAGTCAGTGATGATGTAATTTCCCCGATCATCAGTTTGTTCTTCGTTGGAAATCCTTTGATAAAGTTTTGATAAAGATTCGTTGAAGGATACGAGTTCATCATTGGCATTATTTTTTAGAGAATCTCTTTCACAAGTTCTCTCCTCTCCTTTTCCAACCCAAAAATCCTATCTCAATGGATGTGGTGCCAAAATAAAATATGATTTAGCATTTTAATTATTGGCACCATTAAGGTGATATCATTTAATTGGTATAATTAATCAGAGGGTGTGGCACAATTAAAGTGGGGGAAGTTCAAGAGTCTTCCCCACATTTAAGAGGAAGGTTCAAGGGTCGGGTGGTCCCCACCTTAGAATTAAAATTTGGGGTGTTTAGGATAGGGTGGTCCCCACCACAATAACCCATGTGGGAGGCATTATTTCAGGTGGTCCCCACCTTTATAACATCAACATGAGATGTTTCAACAAAAATAATAATGTTAGAAATTTTTATTTTATTTTATTCTTTCACAAAAATCCCAAAATGTAACTATCAACCTCGACCTACTATGGTCGAGATGAAGGTCTCCTTAAGCGAATACCATTGTTGCGAGTTCATCAGCACCCTCAGATTTCTATTCTGAGCACCGGTTCAAAAGATACAAAAACCCGCTCGCACATTTACTGAACATACCCGAAAAAAATTCAAAAATTCATTCCGGGAATACCAGGCCTTGAAATCACTTGTCATCAGTTTTCATGGACTCGTGAGATTCCAATATAATTTTAAAAATTTCATGGAATTTCTGAGTCTTTACAGTTATGTTACTATTAATAAGGGTATTTTTCTATTAATCAAAAACTAGTTTGATTCTATCAAAATCTAAATATCACCTTGAATGAAATGGTGTATGTTAGTTTTTCAAAATTAAAATCACAGAAGTAGAAAAATTATATTTATTGGATAGGTTATAACAAAGTGTTTTTTGTAGAGGCACAATGTCTCATGAATTCAATATTAAATTTATTTGTAAACACTTTGGCTGCTACATTTTCCCCTATGTAAAAAAATTTATTTCTAAAAATTTGAAATTGAACATCAAAAGTTATTGGTTGATTCTTGAAAATTCTCTTATGGGTAACCCACAACCAAAATAAGGTTAAAATATCATCCTAATTAGTTGGAAAATAAAATGTGTCAGTTACTACAAAACAATTCATTCTAACTGGATAACATGATCACAAAAGAATAATAAATCCATCATATTCAGATTGAAAATAAAAGATATCAGGATCAGATGAAATATCATTATCTCAAAATCATAAACTACATTTATGAAAAATTTCATTAATATCATGAAAAAAGTATGTTGTTATGATTTTTTTTGTTTATGACTCATTTCCTGGAGTTGAGGAATTTTTAAACAATATAAGAGTACAAATATACGATTCTATTTCATAAAGACAATATTATCCTTTTTTGTGCATTGAACTATCTATATTTCATCTATAAGCATAGGTTGCATCATGTGTGAAATTAAACTCTAAAACCTCTTATAATGATCAACATAAAACATTTCATAAATGGTTTATGTTTCCAAATGATCATGATCCAATACTTTAGAATCATTCTCATATCTATCTTTCCAAGATCTATATACACGAGGTCCTAAGAAATCCTATTTTGTTTAGAACTCCATGATCTTTCATAATCAATGAATATTCTTCCTTTTTTTCATTAATACACATGAAGCAACCCAATTTTTTTACATTCCAAACATTTCAATATCTTCATCATGTGTCCTCTTCAAATATGGTAACAAATCAGATTACCATAAAACCTTATTAGAAACATGCATTCATCCTTATAGATGCAATTGTATATATTCCTCGTACCCCAAAATATTTTAAACTCCATCAATGAGAGCATAGAACACTTTTCGACAAGTCAACAATCATTTTTGGGTTGTTATTAGTTATCCTAAAAAATCATATCTCCATCATTATCTTAATCATCAGGAATATATTTAGGGTTGTTTTTCCCTCACCCATATAAATTCCCAAGACATTAACTTTCTACTGAGTCACATTTCCTTTGTATAATTCATCATATTACCTCAACTACATAATGAAATAGTACTTCATTACAGTCCTCATATATTAAATAAATCTTATAACTAGTACATTGCTGAAAAAATAATCAAATGACATTATTTTTTAAGAGGCATATTAATCATTGCACTTAATCTACGATAATATTGTGACTTGATCATTATTCTGTTACATCATTAATGGCATATTCCTTTGACGCTAGGGACACTGATTCACATAGTGCCCCATCTCCTTGCCATTGAAGCATTGAACATTGGATTCCATTTTTATTCCCATTCAATCATGAAATTTGTGTCCTTTCCCCCCACACATATAAAAAACACACATTTCCTTTAATCATTTAGCATAGTGATTCTTTCAACAATTATCACTTGTGGGAAAACCCTTGTTTTACTTCTTTCCCTTATCCATATTTTTCTTGGTCATGATATTATTTTCTTGCTTCCCTTCAAATCCATAAGACATAGATAATTCGTTACATATCTTATTTACACATTATATTATTTCCTCACATGATGAGGATACATGGGAGGCAATTTCTATTTTGAAATGATGGATTAAGAACAAAAGTGATATGATCCTTCTTACTCTTTTCATCACGAGTATTGGTGAAGTTCCCATTCCTTCTTCTAAGAACCATTTAAAATCAATTACATATACTACATAATCTCATAAAATTATGAACTCTATATTACTATAAATATGATATAGCACATAATATAAGTAAAAGCATAAAAATTCCTAGAACCACATACTTTGGTTACTTTATAGGTATAAATCCATCATAATTGCTTGTAGTGTAAATGTGAATAATCACAAGAATATCCCCTGAGAGTGTCAAGATAGGTTTACATTAAGGCCCATTGTTCTGTACCAGGTTACCCTGGGTCAATCCTAAAATACCTTGTCGAAGTAATCACTCCTAACAACATCAGTTCCGTAACCACGTCCACTTGTAGTATCTAGATACATATTTATTTTCAAGGAAGATCCATATAATATATTACATACCAAAATCGAAGGGTGTCCTTGTATATGTATAATCATGTCTCTATTAGGGTTTTCTTCCCTGATCTACATTTTCTAAATCTATCTTCCAGGTTCTCTACTAAACATTTTCTAATACCAATTATAATGCCCCAATCCTAGTTTCCTAGAGCTGGTGCATTATTTCATTACATTAGAATGACTACAATAAATTCGTATCCAAAAGGAAAAATAATTTAGTAGTTTTGGAAAACCAAATGCATTTATATGCTCAACATTAAATCAATAGAGGAAAAATAATTTAGGAACTCCATTGACAACATCTATAACTCCTAGGTTATTTCATCATGTTATTCATAAAATGCCTCTTCATGTTTTGGGATAATGAAACTTAAGAAAGGCGTAATCTCAAGTGATCAATAAGGGTATGAAATAAAGTGGAAGATATAATAAAAAAAACATTAGGCCAGGTAAATAACTAAAAACACATTCAATTAAATAAAAGTATAACACATTATGGCAGAAATAAGAGATGAATAAATTATTCAATAACAAAACATAATCATGGGTATACTACTTGTGAAATGACAATATTAACTATCAATTACTAGTTTCACAATGAGGTAATTCATAATGCAGAACCTCATAACAATACCATCAAGGCCTCATGCCAAGACCATAGACATCCATATTTTCATGGCCTCATGCAAAGACCATAGTTTGTCTCATGATACATACTGATGCATCAGGGGGCTATATTGGGCCACACCCATCACATAATAAGTCTGATGCATTCCTCTTATGAAATCGTATAATCATAAATAACATATACATTAATATTTAGTCTATCAATAGAAATGTAAAAAAATTCCCCAGTAATTAAAGATTAACTCTAACTATTCAGAGTAATATGGTGAATTATATAAAGATAGAACCTCCATATTCAAACTAATTAAAAACCATTTAAAAACATATTTTGTAGGATATATCATGGTAGATAAACCTATATGAAATTCAATATTCATCAAATGATGTTGAAATAAATAATTATACTTTTATAAAAGACCATTGAAAAATTCTTGAGGAAATAATTCTTAATCACTTCAAAGTGTCCTATAACACCATGAAACATTCAAATAATAATGAATTATAATATCATTAACATAATTATAATTCTAATATGTTATACCAAGGGTATGTACATACACCACATTCATGGAATAAGTCGTGAACAAAGCACACATCTCTTAAATGTTACAGTGAGTTGAGAAAAATCCAATTTACATTGGAAGAAATAATTATTATGGAAAATCATTTTAATTTCACATAAATCGGGTTTTAAACATGTATATCCAATAAAATAAAAGGTAATTACATTGATATTACATTTGGGGCATATATTGTATCATAATTAAGTGAAGTATTGTCACATGTGTTTTTACAGAATCTTTAATATTAAAACATTTTAGTGTGGTTTAAGGAATTCATTTAATATATTTTAAAGCACCAAGGAATGCTTGCATTAATAAAACAAAAAATTAACCAAATATATTTTTCATTTTTTAATTTATGAATTTATATAGATAAATATGGATTAAAATGGATTATTGTTTGAACTTAAAAATAGTTAAGAAATTGATAAGGTCCTTGAATCGAGATTGTATTTCCGGAATAATTTTTGAACGATCATTTTAAAACATATAACTTCACACAAATAAAAGAAGGATTATGGTGGTAGACATACATAGAACATTTAATACGAATATATGGCTAGCACATAAGAATATATAATAATATCATTTAGATGAGTATAAAATAAGAGCATCCCAAGTGAAAATGGAGGTTCGAGTAGAAATTAAGTATAACATTTTAATCAATTGAATCATATTACCCAAAATTATTAATCATAAAATGACACATTTAATATAATTAAAATAAATATATTCATTATATGAAACAAAAAATTGAAGAATACGTACACCATACTCAAGTAATTGTAGTGAATACAGAATATCTCACAAAAATGGAAGTGAGGTGAAGAAACCCATACCTTAAGTGTGAAGGTGTTCTCCACATGATCATAATGACCCGAATAACCAAATTTAAGTTCATAAATTAATAATTCATGAACCTAAGCATCATTTTATTGTTTTACTATTACCTTACTATGTTCATTCATGGCCTTTTTATGGGTGAAGAGGTTTAATTTCATTGTTCGGGTCTGTTTGCTACATAATAATTATACATATATTCATGAATTGAGAATCATGTAAAATGAGTATGGTTGTCCAAAATTGAATATATATATATTATTAATGAACATCAAGTATCTTATGTGTTTGTAAATTTACATTTGGTTTCATGGAGTCAGGATGAATCATTATATATATTATTTACTGATAATCATTTCGATTAATTAATAGTTTTTCAATACAACAAACTCATTTTTCTTTATAAATCAAAACCATAGGTAAAAAAGGATTATGGAACCATCTATGAGTCATAATACAAATATTATAGTTTTTTAAAACCATATGATTGATTTCCTAACCATAATTGAAGACAATAATATAAATAGAAAACCAATCGTCCTTGAATGTGGTAATTGTGCACTTCTTAGATGGCATTTTTTACAACTTGCATAAAAGAAGGGTAAATGAGATATGATAATAACTTATTCCACAAAAAATAATTAATGTACATGTATGGTACTGGTGTTTTCATAACAATTGGATGAGTATAGTTGAGGATATAAAATAAATCATTGGAACATGAAAAGAATGTAAATGATTTTAAAAGAGGAATTGACATCTTGGATTAATCTTCCTTGAGAGCCTCTTTAGGAGAGAGGATGTGTTCATTTAATGATTCCATGTGATGATGGAAATGATATATGATCTTGGGGGGAAATTTTTGTAGAATTTATATAGGAAATAACTCATGATAGGAGTGAACATAATAGGGAGTGACTGGGGGTTTTTATAGTGGTGAAGAGGAGTGAATTTTTAATATTTTATTCATTATTTTATTATTTTTCTCAAGGAAAGAATTAGTATTTGATTCATGGGACAAAAAATAGAAATATGTTCATGTGATTTTGAACCATGTGGGATTACATTTTACTTACATCACTTATGACTCAATAAGTCATGTATTTATCATTTATCATAAATTAACATATTTTACTATTCACTTAAAGTTCACGTTTTTTAGAAAAATAAAAACAATTCACACCAAATATTTTTCACTGTTTCAAATTATAAAATAAAATCCTTTTTTTGAAAATAAATTTCTATGTATTTTTACTTTATATTTTAAATAAAATAATTATTTATTCTAAAAAAGAAACATTAAAACATTAACTTATTTTTTAACACCTTAAAAAAATAATCATGATATTTTTAAATTTAATTATTACCATAAGACAATAAAATAAAAATTTCTGATTACATTTTATGAAAATCCATTTCCCTTTCCATTTATTAAATTAATCATAAAATTGTAATTAAAATATTTAGGAGATACAAAAATATTAATACTTCTACAATGATCATTTTTTGCACTTATAAGAGGTCTATATTGTATTTACAGATTCATGGGTCATGCTTCTATTTTTTAGCCAATTCACTATTCATTTATATTCATACAGTTCTATTATTATTCATCAAATAAACTATGTTGATTATATCAGACTCTAAATATCACCATAAACACAACCGTGTATGTCAGTATTTTGAAATTCAAATCACAAAAGTATAAAAATTATGTTTATTGGATATGTTATATAAATGTGATGTTTTGTAGAGAATCAGTCTTTCATTCATTCAATATTAAATTTATTTTTAATCTATTGGGGTGTTACATGTTTACTGTTCAAAAAAATAAGGTTGAAGGGATATTTATTACAAATCACCTCAACAAACTCAAAACCATTATAATTAAATTAACACCAATGTAATGTTATCTTTATATTAAAATTTGTGAACCATTTTAATATATTCATTACCCACCTATTGTGAAGGAACTCGAAAATGTTGTGGGATGTTCTTCGGGTAATACCATGATGGTTCTAAAAGATGTGAGGAAACTGATCCTCAGTGAGGATATTCAAAAAAGAGAATCAAATAGATTCCCTAGTTATTCTCTGAATACTGAAGTATGAGGACGATATGTATAGTGAGATAATAAAATATGATGGTGAATATCAAGAGGAAAGTGTTGAGAGAATGAAAAGGTAGATAGTCCTGCATGATTGATTTTTGGTAATAAAGGACAAGTCAAGAAGGAGTGCAGAGCTAAACGTAAGGATCCTATAATGAATGTAGAAAAAACTGCAGCTGAAGGAACTGATGATGTTATGACTACGAGCATGTATAGCATAATGGAGTCTTTAATTTTTTATTTAAGCATTAAATAAAATTATACAATAGAAAAATGGTATCTTGAACAATTATTTTTATCGAAATTTTGGAAAGACCCATATTTTTTATGACCAACCCTTTCAGATCATAGAGATTGCTGATTAACAAATCAAGACGAATAATGGGAGTTTGATGGTTATAAAACATGCGAGGTATATCCTTTGACTGAGAAGAAATAATATTTTTAATGGAAAACATGATAATAATGGTTTTATCACCACATTCATAGGTGTTTTAAGGAAAATTACCAAGGGAACCATGGTTATAGATCAAGGAGTAAGGAATTGTACCTTGTACAACAGGAAAGAGACTTCCATGGACATGGTTGAATATGTAAATGCTATTGGGGATTCATAATTGTGGAAAAAGTTTCTAGGCTACATCAGTGATAAGGGGATGAAGGTGATGAAAACAAAAGGACTTATACCTGAGTTGAAGTCATTCAATGTTGCCTTGGTGAAGATTTTATCATCAGAATGTTGAATAATGTGACTTTTGTCATGTGAGGTAGAACATAGATGTCTGTTAAGGTAGACCTAGTGCACACTGATTTTTGGGGGAGAACACTATTAAATTATCTTAGAGGGTCACAATATTACGTAACATTTATCAATGAATCGAAAAAGAAGGTATCATTTTACTTTTTGAAATAAAAATATGTGGTATTTAAGGTGTTTCAGAAGTCAAAAATCCTAGTGGAGAATGATTCACGAACAATGATGAAATGATTTAGGTTGGATAATAGTAGGGAGTATGGAAGTAATTATTTTATATAATTCTTTAAAAATGGAATTATGTGGGATAAGGCTATTCCAAGAACACTATAGTAGAATAGTGTTTTTGAAACGATGAATCAGACAATAAATGAATGTTCCAAGAGAATAAGGCTACATTTATGGTTATCTGAGACCTTTTGGGGTAATGTATTAAACATTAATGCATATATCATCAATAAGATTCCCAATATACCTATTAGAGAATGTCCTCATAAGGAGTTGTATTCTAGTATGGATGTAAAAATATCCCATTTTTGAGTCTTTAGATGTTTTTCTTATGTACATATTGATGATGATGTATGATACAATATTGATGCTATTTCCAGGGAAATTTTCTTTATAGAACATAGTGATGATTAATTTGTATCTACTTTTGGGATTATATCAACAAAATGGTCATTAGGACCCAAAAAATGGTATTTAATGAATGTGTCACATACTGGGATTTCTATAAAATGGGATATGGAAATGAGAACAATTATTCAGACTATAAAGGTAAAGTGGTTCATGAAGATGTACAAAATCATGAGACAATCGATGTAGTAAAACCTACTCCTCAAGTGGAGTTGGGGAGATCAACAAGGGTGGGAATGAATATGCAGCTATATTGACCACAATTATATTATTTTTTTATTGATGGTGGAAAACCAAAATGCTTTGAAGAGGCTATGTGGTTGATGGAGTTGAGAAAATGGTAGTTTTCCATGAAGGAAGAAATTTAATCACTACATGAAAACAATACATAAGAGTTGACACATATTCCACAAGATAAGAATGAATTGTAGAAAAAATTGGAATACTAGGTCAAGGATGAACATGATGGAAAGGGGGTTCAAGGAAAGGATGATGGTCTAAGGATTCCAACAGGAGGGAGTGCATTTAACTGAAATTTTCTCACCTATAGTGATGGTTACTACCATCAATTTGGTTCTCAGCATTTTGGCCTATGAAGACTTGTATCTTGAGTAGATTTGTGTGTTGATGTATTTCCTTCATCTAGATCTAGAGGAGTACATCTATATGATTCATATAGAGGGATATTTCAAGTCTCTAGAAGATTACCTATTTGGAAAATTCTCTATGTTCTTATATAAATTGAAGAAAAAACCATATTAGTGAAACAAACATGTTGAAGGAATAATGATTTCTTTTTGTAATAAATAGGTGGCAAGGATAAATGTTTCTACATCATGAACATAGGTGATTAATATATTATACTGATTCTATATGTGGGAGACATTCTCAATGCAGGATCACTTATACAATGGATTTATGTGATGAAAAGTTATCTTTCTGAGGAATTGAAGATTAGTGATCTTTGAGGCACAAGAAATATTTTGGGGATGAAGACCATGAGAGGCTGTATAGTTGTAACATGATTGTTTTCCCAGACTTATTATACTGGGATGGATTTGATAATATTCAACATGGCAGATGAAAACCAATTTTCTATTCTTATAGAAGAAAATTTCAATATATCAATGGAGAAATCACCGAATATGGTGGATGAGGTTTAGTACCTCACAAAGATTCTAAACATATCTTCTATTGGAAGCCGGATGTATGCCATGGTATGTACTCAACCAAAATGTTCTCATTTATTAAGAGTGGTGATAAGGTACTTAGATGACCCTATAAAGAATCATTGGGAAGATATGAAGTTGATACTAAGGTATTTTAATTGATTTAAGGAAGTATCTTTGTTTTTTGGGATATGAAAATCATTATAGGGGTCAGTAGATGTAGACCATAGAGGTGACCTCCACAGTATGTGGAATACCACATGTTATGTATTTATATGTGGAGGAAATGCATTAAGTTGGATAGCATAATGGGATTAGGTGGTGGATTTATCCACCACACTGGTAGAATACATTACTGTAATAAAATCTGAAAAGGAGATGGTTTGGATGAAGATATTCATGGATTATATTGGTAAAAATTTCGAAAAAATGTATTTATCTTTGACAGTTAGGGTACTATACATATTTAAATGATCCAAGTGTTTAATTCATAGATTATGAACACTTATCTGAAGTACCATTTTTTCAGAGGAATTATACTAGATGGGTTGCTAATATTATCAAATAAATTTGAGAAAACAATACACATGACATTCTAAAAAAGAAAATGGTAATGTTGAAGTTGAGGGACAATATAACCTTAGTTAGTATCCACTGAATAATGTAAGACAAGAGGTAGAATATGGGAGGACATTATGGGAGCACAAAAGAGAAAAATTCTAGTATTTCATGATCGACAATATTGAAATTTTCATTTTTAATGGAGGTACATGTTGGTGAGTCACGAAAAGGATGATCTTAGATTAGGTAAGTTATCTAAGTCAGTTGCATCAAAGCACATTTCCATAGTGGACTCTTATTGACTGTAGAAGATATGAATGAATGATTCAGATAGGGCACTATAGCAGTATGGAATTTTGGAATGACTATTGTAGTAGGTCAGACATTGGATAAAGTGGTATTGTATCTCCACAATCTTATATGCATTTTCCACTGTAGCAACATGGACATGGGTGTATGTGACACTATAATGATGTGGAAATACAACCATTGTTCACTGTAGTAGTGCAATATTTCTATTCAGTTGGTTGGACAATAATTTATTTTCCATAATATCCCTTATCGGGTTAGGGTTTACTTGTGACAAATTTTGGGATCTCAATTTTAGTGGCATATTTTTTCCTCTCTATGGAAGAATGGATTATTATGGAAAAACATAAATCTCTATATTCTTATTATTGTTCTTCTTTTGTTTTCACCTTCTTTATCTTCATCTGCATACATATTTTGTTGCTGTTACTCTGGGAATTTATGTAATAGTTGGGAATAATAAATAGATGTTAGTGGTATAATTGTAATTGGACTAGGATGTAGTTAGGTAATTGGGTATAAGCTATCTATATAGGATATTGATAGTATGTAACTAACTAAGGAAAAAAAATAAATTTCTCTATTAGTGGTTTAGAGTTGGTAGAAATGTTTTAGGGGTATTAAATAGAGGTTGAACATGTAGGAATTTTATTACATAGGTAATTTTTGGGTCGAATTCCAGTGAGAAGAAACTCAGAGGGCAATGAATTGTATTGATAGTGGCATCATCAATGAGTTATATTTCCTCGCATATTTCTTATTATTCCCATCCTCCTCCCTCTAAATTTTTAATTCCTATTCTTTTGTAGTATCTTGGATGAATGGAAAAATTCTACGATCTCTCACTCTCAATAATTTATTATTATTTATGTAGTGGTGAAAGATATTAAGAAGGGGCCATGGAATGTGTATACATAGATGGGAAAGGGGGTCAATTCCATCAAGGATTCGGTTTGAAACCAACCTATAAGTGGTTATCAATGGGGGAATTAGAGTAAGAAATATTAGCTTTAATTGAAAACCCTCAACCAAGGAATACAATCTGTATATTCTCCCTATAATCACTTTTTAATTGTGGAATAACCATTTTTCTACATCTTTTACATATTACAATTATATCCATTATTGTGTTTTATGAATACATAAATCTTTTTATTGTCTTCTTTTCCTTATACTCAATCAATTTGGTCTATCCTACGGTGTTTCATAAACTATTTAATTTTCACATCCTTATAGAGACCCAACAATAAGGATTATTTGATGGCGTCAAGTAATACCTTATTCATATATATAATATGTTTAATTAATCTTTTGAGGAGTAGAATAAATCATAAATTTATATAATTTTCAAAGAAAAAGACCACTCTAATATATAGGAATTTAACCATTATATGATGCAACATAGTGAGAACCAACTATCTTGGGTGGAAAAATCAATATCTATTATAATGGGCATGTTTGGTTAACCTTATGGTCATCTCACAACATGTGGTCATTCGAACCACCCTTTCCTATATATGCTAGACACAACAGACCCCTATCTCGCCCACTTTTCTCATCACGTAGAGTTTCCACTGTTTGATGGCACATATCTATATGGCTTGCTATCATTTGATGAATATGCCCATTTTATTTGTTCAAAACATCTATATACTGAAAATGGGGTAGCTAATGTTTATTTCTAGAAAGTTGTCTATTTTCATTAAATCCCCGCTTCTATTATGAGTGATCAGGATCCTATTTTCCTCTTCCACTTTTTATGGAAATATTTCATCTCCATGGTATCTAATTCCAATATATCTCTTCCTATTATACACAAACTAGTGGGTAGACTGATGTCGGCAGCTATTTCATCGAAACCTAACTCTGCTGTTTTCTAGCGACCAAGCCAATAATTGGTATTTTTTTTCATGGGATGAATTTACCTAAAACACCACTTAGAACTCATAGATAAATACCACTCCTTTTTAGGTTGTTTATGGTCATGATATACCAGTCTTATCCATATCTCCCACATATGAAATTAGGGTTGAAGTTGTGGCCACTGCTTTTTTTGAATGTGTTGAGGCTATCGACAAGCTCAAACACAACCTACTTCATTCTATGCAATAAAGGAAAAACATGATGGTCCTCATCATCATAAAATGAAATATTGGGAAGGGGGCCATCTATATATAAATCATTATCCATGTTAGAAACATTTTGTGGCCACCCGTATTAATCAAAAACATTCCCTATGGTTTTATAGATATTTCCTCATCACCAAATAGATTGGTCCCATTGACTATCATCTAGAATTTCCATCTTCAGGATACATTCATCTAGTCTTCCATATGTCTCAATTCAATAATTAAATTCTTAATCAGCCTATCATTGATACACTAACCCCAGAAATGGTTCCTATTTCACTGCATTGGCTAAAACCAATGGTCATCCTGAAAATGTTGTCCAACCAACAGGCTGGAAAACTGCTGCAAAGAGAATTATCTAATGGCACAACCAATTAACTAATTATTCTACTTGGGAGGATGGTTTTTTTCTCTATAATTAGTTTTCCTCATCCCAGATTTTGGATAATCCATCATTTCAAGAGGTGTATTGTTATGTATGGGCCATTGATGGTGCATACATAGAGGGGAAATGTGGTTAATTCCTCAGGATGATTTTATTAGAATCCCACCTATATATGGGGACTAAGGGGGGATCTTATTTCTCCTAATACTCCATTTTTAAGTTCCTGTATCCCACTCTTTCATCTTTTTCCATATATTAGTGGTTATCATTATTGGGATTTATGAAAACATATATCTGTTACTAGTTATATGTTCCTCATTCTCTCAATCACTGCATCACCAATTGAATTATAAAAATCAAATAATAGTATGAGTTGATATTATTTACAAAGATGCAGTAATATTTTTTCCAAATAATGAAGTTACTATAGTAGGATAATAGGTATTTTATTTTCTAGACCTGATAGGCGTGTATTAATATAAACATCATATGTACATTTTATTGTATTCATTATTATATCATATTTATTATTTATTATTTCTTAATATATTATTTACTTGTTTGAACAAGAATGAATAGCCTCTAGTTATGATATCCACTATCAGGAGGCTGATAATCTTACAAAATCTAAATCATGTGATTTTGAAATATTACACTATGAAGATAAAAAATTATCCCATGGAAATACAAAATTAACGAGTTTATGGATATTTTGATTGATATATCTATTATTTGAAGAGAGACCATGTTTTATATTTTTAGAATATAGTTATTATATTTAATATCATATTATTCAAAAAAACATATCTATTATTATATTTTCAATAATTTAAGTAATATGATTTATTTTTCAATTTATGTTTTATATTTTTATATCAACAAAACTAATGTTATATTAGGAACCTTAATGACAAGTGTATTAAAATATAAATATTTGATGAGTATGGGATTTCAGAACCTAATTTGATACATCCTTTAGGGGATATAATGTCTATAAGGACAAACTATACTGTTGATAGATTAAGATAAGTTAGAATAGTTTGGTTGGAAATGTACATTAACATGAACCTATATTATAATAATTATTATTTTAATGAATCTATATATTTATGATACAAATCATACATTTTAAATATACTACATAGAAAAAATGTATGTAAA
This sequence comes from Viscum album, assembly GCA_963277665.1. Lineage (NCBI taxonomy): Eukaryota > Viridiplantae > Streptophyta > Magnoliopsida > Santalales > Viscaceae > Viscum > Viscum album. The sequence goes on from OY728161.1 coordinate 757,511,354, forward strand.
AAATTATTTCTCTTCAATAGAGTATCATGTCTTTGTTTTTTTCTATTGGAGGAAGGGTGCATAATTTCATATAAGAAATAACTGAAATGTATGATTCATTAATACACACACACACACACACACACACATATATATATATATATATCTGTGTGTGTGTCTGTGTCAAATTTTTTTAATTGGAAATTATACTTTTATATCTTGTGAATAGGTAATTTATGAGTTTGCATGTAATGAGAAAACATGTACCAACACATATGAAATGAACATGGGATCATAAACATGTATATATAATAAGTTCTTATATTGTATTATATATAAAATATAATTTTTTTTAAATTTATGGATATTATGATGTGGGTTATATTTAAGAACTGATAACATACTCATCATTATGATCAATTAAATAAATTGGGTAATTTTCTAGAAGTCTTATATTATTAAACATATTGAATTAATTTTTTTGAATGTCTGATGTAAATAATAGTTTTTTTAAGATTCATTATAATAAGACGAGAGTGATGTTTTTATAGAAATTACTGATATTGAGGTTTTTTTAAATTGAATACACTTTTTATTTTTTAATGTTTATGATCTAAAGTGAATCATACGGAAGACTATTTTATTTAATTTCTTATCAATATGTAATTCATATATTATTATTTTTAATATATTACCAGGGTTTCTTATATATTTTATTTACCTATATTTTAAATAATATATACATAATCATTAATTTTAATAAGGATTATCCTAACCCCTCATTAATATTATGTAATGACATCAAATAATATCATTGACGGTTTGATACTCCACCACAGGAAAATGTGATCACATAAATAATAATTTTATGAGAATCACCTATACCTAAATCGATATAGTGATCATCCTAATGACATCCATAGGCCAATATGTATATCACAAACTACCAGAGATATACCCCTCTTGGGTCCTAATTGATGGATGATTGATATAATGTCTGAAGTCTTCTTCAAATAGGCCACATGTTGAAGACTAACACAAAAGATATATAGTACTATTGAATGTGAGATTCAAAGAAGAACATAATGAATGGTGGATAGGATGATACGACCAAAAATTTGTGGTTAAATATAAATTAAGGATCTCAATACATTCATATAATGTCAAGAAAACATAACAACATTACAAGAAAACAACAAATTCTCAAAAAAAATCAACATCAACCTTAATTCCCAAACAAAAACTGAACAACATTGTGATCTATTAACATCAAATTTGAATAGAAATTATTTTTTTCAGATATGAAACAAAAGTTTATATGGAATTATTGTGAGAACAATAGGTATACTCAATAAAATCATCACCCCATGAAATTAACTGAGTAGTTTTTTGGGAGCCACTGCATCTCGTACATTATTCACTACAACACAAGAGATTATTTCATTTACAAAGTATACCAAAAATATTCATTTGGATACTATATTTGGAAGCACTTTTTTATGAGACACGCGTGTGATGAGAATATTCAGGTGAAATAAATGCAATCAATTACATCTCTTTACATGCATATATAGGAAGGAAATATTCGTGTATACTAAAATGTAATTCACTCAATATAAGAGAGAGGGGAATAGGTAGAAGTCAACAATATATCTTTTCCAACATTTATATTAGGTAGAACATATCATGGAGTCCACTATGTAAAGGTTTTCTTATAGACATGGGAGATATATATAATGAAATCATATTATATAAAGAATATATATATCTTGCAACTCACTGTATGAGAAACTGTCTAGCCTTATCCTCAACAGTACCCATCGTCTATCGGACACCGGACAGGCATCTCTATGGTCATGGAATCATATATATGCACAAAAATATTTCATGATAATTTCGTTTTATTCATCTAATAAACATTTTAAATTACATAATCACCAGTCAATTATCCATTAAAACCATAAAACTCGATATACCACAAGTTTAATAATTAAATTTTCATCACCATTCCAAATGTTTGGGTACTCTAGGACTTATCTTATTCTACTAGAAATGATTCATAGACAAAGCACAACTTATTATGTCAAAAAACTGGGGAAGGAATTCTGAAAAAAGAAATATGCTTCTATGACCTTAAATGGAAAATATCAACAATAAAACAGCTCACATTTTATCACAATAAAAATGATAAAACACAAAATCAACCTCCTCCATTTGTTTTTGTTCCATCCTTGAAATCACTATGCATATCACGATCCATCCAGAGATCATAGGTTCCAACTAATACTAAAATCATGGACACCACCACCCATTTCTCAGTAGTCCACCATCCTTCATATAATCACATCATGTCACACAACAAATTTCCTTATCCAATGTAAGTACAAAAATAAATAAGAAAACAATAATCCATTTATAGTTCATCTAAACCATAAATCCAAGGCATCCTTCCTCTATTGGTAAGAGAGCTCACTAAATGCCATAAAATTCCCTTTTATAAAAAAATTATAGTTTAGATTCAATCAATTTATTTAACACATGTTATAACCACAAAAAATAAAATAAATTAACTATCAATGGATAAAAATAGTTAGAATCTCAATGTTCTCCAAACAATAATAAAACAAAAAGTGTATATTACTGACCACAACTTAAGAAAAAGACTGACCATTCATATAGGAAATACACCAAGAGAATGCCATATTACATCAAAAGAATGTTGGATTGGTTTAGCCGAATCTGTTTTGGATGATGTTGTGTCAAATTCTTATATCCCATACATTAGCATCTTGGAATTTGGACACATTAGTATTGTAGCTCCACATACTTCCTTCCAGTATCCAATGTAGCAGCTTGGACTTCAGTGGACGTGACACTATAGTAATGAAAAAATGTAGTGTGATTTCACTATATCACACTATCCTTACAGTGGGGTTGGTGGAACAATACTTCATCATCATTATTTTTCCATTATTGTATAAGGTTTTTGGTGTGAATGTGATCTATGAATCTCTATATAATTTTGTGCACCTCAAAATAGTGATATTTCATTGTCTCCATGGACATAAGGATTAATACCAAACCATGTAAATCATTTTATCCTTTTACTTATTTTTATTATTCTTTTGTTGTATAATTTTCTTCACCCAAAAACCTGTTTTGTCATTGAGAATCCCCCCATTTTCAAAAAAAGGAAATCTAAGATAAACAAAGTTTTTGAACAATCGCAACATGGCATGATATAACGGGAGAAAAAAATCGAACGGAGAAGAGCCGTAAGAGACTGTGTAATGAACCAATGTCTCGTTAATGGAATTATCTTCATATAATTATTTATTATATTATAATCACATAATATTATTTATAGAACAAAATACAAACCTTATAAATGAAGAATTAATGAAATAAAAGGTATCACTTGATGTAAAGGAACATATATTGATGAAAAAATAACATGACCGTTGGAATAGTATTGCAACCGTTCTGAATATTAAACCAACCAATGTAATAGTAAACTCCGTAATGGATGTTTATATAAGATTTATCCATTTTATAACTGATAATATTTTATAATTTTATCATAGTATTAGTAAGAAATATTTTTTAAAATTATTAATTAAGTGTTTATAATTTTGTAAGTCATAAATATTTAATAACTAATTTTATAAATAAAAAAAATATTTATATAGAATGTATTCATAAATTATTAATTTCTTGTCTAACAATTATATGTTAATTATATGGGTAAATAGTTTATATTTTAAAAGGGATAGAAAATCTGTTTAAATTTTAAAATTTGTATTTTAAGTTAAATTATGATTTAAATTAAATATTAATTTTTTAATTTTTAGAATATTATTTTTTAAAAATGAATTTAATTTTTTGATTAAAAATGATGGAAAATTGTTAGGATTATTGTTTTGGTATTTTTCTGAAATACATGAATTTTTTATGAATAGTGAAATAAGATAATTTACAAAATAAGATAAATATATGAATTATTGAGTCATGGATGATGTTCATATGAGGTAAGAATCGTTGGTTAAAACACACATTCTATATTTAATATTTTTTCACAAAATTAAAGACTATTTAGAGTCATGTGCGATAATATTAAACTAAATATTAAAATAATGGTAAACCCCTCCTCTCATCCACTATACATACCACCCCTATTTACCTCTTCTCCTCGCACCTCTCAAGACTTGTTCCTAGTCAAAATTCTACTCAAATATATCCTCAAGACCCTCTCCCACGTCGAGGAGCTCTTGGTCTCACAAAAATATCAAAACAATTTCCCTAAATATTCTATCAAATAATATAATCTAAGGAGGAAAATTCCACTTTCTGGTTCATGTTTTTCATTGAAGTTTCTTTATTTTCATTTTATTTTCTCACCTCTCCTAATACAAATATAATTATTTCTATAGTACTATACATGTGTTTTAATTGTGTTATATTAATGGAATAATTCATCATAATCTCTCTTTTAACCTCCATTTATACAAGAAATGGAAACACCATCCGATATGTGTTAATTTATCACATTCAAGGATGTCAAGTTTTCAATTTATTTTACAATCTTAAAATATTGTCATGAAACCATTTTTATGGTTTAACCATAATATAAAATATTTTTATGTATTATTTAAAGATATTTAATTTTTTTACTAATAATATTAATTTATAAAGAAAAATTTTTCTATTTTGAGAAAAAACTACAAATTAACCAAAATGGTTATCATTAAAGTTTTATCTAATGATTCATCTTCACTAAAAAAACTAAATGAATATTATAACCATGAAGTTTTATTTATGTTCACTAATAACATGTACCTTCATTTATGGACAACCATTATCATCATACATGTTTACCTTTACATGTATATTAGTAAACCAATCATAAAAACCAAGGAATCAAATGCTCCAAAACAATTAAATTAATCATATTAACCCATAAAAAAGGTCATGGATGAACATAATATGGTTATAATAAACAAATTACATATTTAAGAGGATATTTATATATTAATTAATTAATTTAATTTTGTTTTATGGGACACTAAGATCATGGGTAGGACACTTTTAAACTTCATGTAAGGGATTTTACCTGAACCTCCTTTATTCCTTATGGTTGTTATATCATTGTTTTTAAACAAATTAAGTTTTATTTTATTTTTATGTAAATATTATAAATTATGCTTATATTATCCATAATAATGTATCAATATTCATTCATCATTATATTTTTTGGAAATAAATTTTTTAACATTGTTCCCTCCTCAATACTTCCCTATAATGAAACCCATTTTATGGGAACTTCCCTAATTTTTACCCATTTTCATATACACTAAATAATCTGTTTTTAAGACACCATTATTTTTATAAAAAAATATTTTGATAATTAAGACCTTCTTGGTTCACATATGGGTTTATATAATGCATTATGAAAATTTTTGTTTTATGTGATCTTGGAAAATTTCTATAAACTGCACTAAAATGATTTAATTCTAATGTATCATAAATTTTCTATATATATGTTATTAATTGGAATTAAAATCAATTATCATGATATATTTCTATTATAACTTATTAATTCCCATGAATTATCTAATTCATTTCCATTATAGATAGTTTTATGATACTTCCATTTTTTATGCTTTGTGCCATGAATATGATTCCCAATTCATTCCACATGTAACCCTTATTTTATGTATGATTGATTATGTATGATTCTGAATGTGGAAATAATTTTCATGAACATGTTATGATTCATCTTCCTAGATAGCTATCTAATGTATTGGCTAATTTTTAGTCTCATGAGGCACTATGTGCATGTGTCTAGGTGGTTAGCCTTGACCCATGCTACAATGTGCAATAGTCTTGGTGGTTAACCTTGACTTGTTATTCTCTATGTGAAATGGTCCTTAATTAGTGAAAAAATCATGTCTTATATTGCTTAAAATTTTATATGATTCCATGTTTATATAATCCCATGTTTTATATTTTATGATTTCATATTTTTATTTCAATTGCATCCATTTTTATATCAATTTTTCATGACTTCTAAACCATGTCCTTAACGATTTATTCTTATGATTATTCCATTACAAGGATTTTTAGATCATCCTAATATTCATGTTTTCCATAGGTTATCCAATAATGATGTATGAGAATTATGAATGTAAGGATATCTTTATGAACATTCAATATAGAAATGTTTTACTTAGTCCCATGTTTTTAGTTTTGTGTACCTAGTCTTCCAAAACACTAGACTTTACAATACATTGATTGTAATATGATTATTTATTATGATTAAATTCATGTAATGATATGTGTAAATGGTTAGGTTCACTATAGTTTGTATCAGAGTAAGATCTAGTTTTTTATGTTGATTAGTAATAGAGCATTTTAGTTAGAACATTATGGATAATACTCAGTATAAGAAAACATCCCTAAATATTGGTAAGTACATATTATGTGGTCTGTTAATAAAATACATCACCATCTCTATACAAACAAGATTATGTGGCTTTGGCATAGATTTATCTAGGTGTAAAACCCAAAAACACCAATACGAGCTAGACTCAAACGCGAACGAGTGCATGAAAATAGGCCTCGCTTCACTTCTGGTTCAAAACTCCTTGGAGATATGATTTTATAAATTCATACGATTATATGATCCATTATTAGGGGAACATTAAAAATAATCCCATAAGAGTAAATGTGCATAAATAAATAATGTGTAACTTATATTTAAAACTAGTGAATCACATGTCAGGATATAATTTTCCTTTACAAGTTTATCCTTTTGAGAATATTGTTTCATTTTTTTCTTAATATATTTGTATTTAAGACCTCTCATTGTATGTTATTTTTCAAAGTTAATTGTATGAAATAGAACAATCCATGTGAATAATCAATGTGATATGAAATGTGGTGATTTCCCTAATAATATACTTGATATGATGGGAACAGGTGCTCAAAATATTATGACAATACTTGATCAGTTGGCTCATGTAGTGAAAAATATCTTTAATCATGTGGACTACCATACTCCTCCAAGGAAATATATTATTTCTATTGAATCCTTCATGGTGCAAATTCCTCTAATGTTTAGTGGATCATCAATTCCCCTCCTCACAGAATATTGGATTTACTCTATTGAAAATATATTGTTTTTTCTTTAGTGCTTAGAAGAAGAGAATGTCGTCATGGTGGTCTATCATTTTGATGGGGAAAAAGAATAGTGTTGGACACTCTTAAAGAATATGATGTTTTAGGAGGAAATTGATTCCATGGATTGGAAGGAATTTAAGAATATATTTGTCAATAAATATTATCCCTGAACCCTACATCTCAAAATTGAATAAGTGTTCCTCAGACTTATGTAGAAGGAATATGAGGCCATTAGGGTGTTTTAAGATAACTACATAAGGAATTAAATATATGTCTCTAACTATGTCATGAACAATTAAACTATTTTGGATCACTTCTTTAGCAGACTAATGACGATTCAATAAAAAGTTATGGTGATTCGTGAATTTGACAGTCATGAGGAGATTGTCTGTGGTTCCATAACAATTGAAATAGAGATCAAAGAATCAGAGTGGTCTCATGGGGACAGTGAAAAATTGTGGAAAATTTATTCTAATATTGGTCTTTTAGAAAATATATTCCATTATGGAAAGAAGATCGAACATCCCATGTGTCAAAATGGTGGGAATAATCATCCTTGAAACATTCTAAAGGGAACTAAGAATTTCATCAAATGTGGAAGAATGAAACATCTTGCTAATGAAAAAAAAGGGATACGAAGAATCCAACTGATGTGGAAGAAGAAAGGAATGTTCATATCTACCCTAATCTAGTAGGGAAGTGTTTCAAATGAATGGAACATGGGAAATATGGGATCAATTTATTTAAGATAAGGGTTGTCAGATACAATCAACAACAACTTCCAAGGAATCAAGGAAGTTCTTATGCTATTAATACTCATGAGATTGATCCATAAAACAATGTGATCATAGTTATTCCATTTTTTCATAAATAATTGTCAATGTACTATTTTATTGTGGTGCTACAAATTATTTCATATCACAAAATTTTAGTATAACTATTCCAACACCACCTAAAAATTTAGAGATTGATTTATCATTGAGAATAGAAAATGGGAATATTATCTCATAAAAATTATATAAATTCTCCCCAGTTAACATTTTTGGACTGAACATCCCTTAAAATCTTATTATACTACTTTATTTTGAGTTTGATGTTATCTTAGGCATGTATTTTATATCATTATACAAATACCACATCAACATTAGAGAAAGGGAGATGACACATCACAACCTGAAGCATCCTCCAATTCATTACAATTGTAAAGAGGAAGATTAATCTTCTTTAGAATCATTTTATCCTGTTTCAATATTACTACCTTATGAGAAATCATGTCTAGCTCAAATGATTGATTCAAAATAACGAATCATGCTCGAAGACATTCCCATTGTAAGGGACTACAATGATATATTTCTTGAATAAGATTCAATTATTCCTCCTAATTGAGAGTCTGAGTTCCCATTTAACATATTAATGGATCTCTATCTATTTGAAATACACCTTATAAAATGTCCATCATAGAGTTGGAAGAGCAAGAGAAGCTGCTACAAGAGAATCCAAAAAATATTTGTATATGCCCAAGTGATTCAAATTATGGAGCCCCAGTCAACCTTGTCAAGAAGAAGGATGGTTTAATGCCCCTATGAATTGATTATAATGAGCTCAATAAAATTTTAATAAGGAAAAAGTTTCCCATGCCTTAGATAGATGACCTTTTTACCATCTTTGTTGGTCTTGTTAATTCTCTGAGGTAGACCTTTGGTTGGGATATCATTAATTGAAGGTAAAGAAAGAAAATATCCCCAAGTCCACCTTTAAAATGACGTATGGAAACTATGGGTTCATACTTATTCCCTTCAGACTAACTAATTCTATAAGAATTTATATGGATCAAATAAATAGATTCTTAAGAGATTACCATGGCATATTTGTGGTAGACATTATCGATTATATTTTGATATAATGCCAGAGTAAGGAGGAACACAAGGAGTATTTAAATATTATTCTAAAGACATTGTGAATGGAGAAAATATATTAAAAGTACAATTAATGTTTTCTATAGATGGAGGAAGAGTCATTATTAGGATTGTTATCACCAGAAAAGGGATATTTGTAGACCCTAAAAAGATAAATGCAATTGAAGATTTTCCCAAGAAAACATCTGTAATGGTGATCTGTATCCAACTTGGTCTAGCTAGGTGTTACTGAAGATTTGTGTAGAAGATCTCATGTTTATAAAAACCAATGACCCAACTAACATGAAAGGGGGTGATGTTTTTATAGACTCAATAATATGAGGAATGCTTTAAAGAGTTGAAAATAGGATTCTCACTACACCAGTACTCGCACTCTGAAAAAGTGGAGAAATCTTTGTGGTGTATAGTGATGCTTTAATAAAAGAAATAGGCTTTTTACTAAATAAAAATGACAAAGTGATAGCTTAATTCTCAATAATGTTATAAATACATGAGCAAGACTATCCCATGAATGATCTGGATATGGAAGATCAGAACTTTGCTTTGAAAATAATGTGGATTTATCTCTATTGGGGGAAGTGTGAGATTTATACCAATAAAACGAGTCTCAAATATATACTCACATATAATAAGATTAATATAATCCAATGAGTTTTGTTAGAGATCATCTTGGTTTATGAATTCCCAATCAACTAACATCCTGGTATGTAAAATAAGGAAGAGGATTCTCTATATAGAACGAATTCTTCATCCTAATAAATAATCAGAGTTGAGAAAGATCCAATATTCTTATACATGTAGAGGATGGGCATTAGAATAATTAAGGAAGGAACTCCATCAATACTATCACAAATTATTCCTCAACCATCTGCGTTGGAGAAAATAAAGGATGAACAAATAAAAGATGTGAAAAATATGGAATGGGAGGAAGATATTATAAATGGGAAATCCTTTGAGTTTAAGATTGATGAGGAATGAGTTGTATGATTTGGGACATGATTATGTGTACCATCTAATCCTTAGATAAAGAAGGAGATATTTAATGATGTACATATCTAAAACTTCTATATTTACATAGGGATCACAAAGATTTATTAATATCTCATTGATAAATTTTGGTGGGACAATATGAAGGATGAGATTTCTGAATATACACCAATGTGCTTGGTATGTACACAATTTATGGTTGAAATGAAGAAGTATCTGGGAAAGATTAAGACACTTTTCATACCAACATAGATGTTGGAGAACATTACCAAGGACTTTGTCACTGGACTTCTAAGGACATCCAGAGGAAACAATGTAATATGGGACATTTTGGATCGTCTTACAAAGGAAGCTTAGTTTATTGAGATTCATGAGGAAATCTCATTGTATCAAATTGAATAGATATATATCAAAAACTTTGGTAAGGTTGAAGGGAGTACCACTATATATTGTATCTGATTCAGATCGAAGATTCAAGTCAATGTTTATGAAAATTCTTTAACAAGCTCAAAGCACTATATTGAACTTCATTATGGCCTGTCATCCCCAAACTGATTGACAATCTGAGCAAACTATTTAGACACAGAAAGTTATGTTTAGTGTGTGTTATATGGACTTTATAGGTGTATGAGACCAAAATCATCCACTATTCGAATTAATTTATAGTAATAGGTTCCACATTATCATATAGTGGCACCATACGAATCCCCTTACGGGAAAAGGTGCAAAACACTGGTGTGTTGGGATGAAGTCGGTGAGCATAAGATGATAGGACCAGAAATGGATGAAGAAATGGTGGAGAAGGTGATAAACATTGAATAGTATATCAATGAATCCCAAAGTAAAGAAAATATTTATGAATACAATTTTTGATGATACCTTGTGTTCAATGTGGGAGACATGGAATTCCTCGACATATCTCTATAGATGAAAAACATTAGGTTTTCGAATAATGGAAATCAATATCCCAGGTACATTGGCCCCTTCGATATTCTTGATCATATTGGAGTTATGGCCTATCAACTAGAACATCCCCCTACCATTTCTAATATACATGATGTCTTTCACATATCCCTCTTATGGAAGTACATATAGGCTCTTTCACATGTACTCTCTTTAGAGGTCGTACAATTTGAGAATGATCTTTCTTATGGGGAACATCCATTGATGATCTTAGATCATAGAGATAAAGTTCTACATAATAGGACTACTAACCTAGTAAAATTACTATGGTGGAAACATAATTATAAAGAGGCAACATGGGAACTAGGGGAAGGAATGAGGCAAAATTACTCACACCTATATATAGCTAAAAATAAAAAAGTAATTTTGAGGGTTATATTTCATAAAGGGTGAAGAATGTAATGAAATAATATTTTATAAATGGAATTCCCATCATATAATTATGTCTTATAGTATAATCACATAAGATTACTTATAGAACACAATAAAATACATAGAAATGATAAATTAGTGAAATTAATGGTATCTCTTGATTTTGATAAACATATACCGAAAAAATAGTGACTTAACATTTGGAATATTAATATTACACTTATGAATAGTAAATTGGCCAATGTAATAGTAAAATCACCAAGGGTAGTGTCAATAATAGTTATCCATTTTATAAGTGAAAATATGTTATAATAATTCTAATGTATAAGAAGATAAATATTTTTTGAAATTATTTTTTATGTGTTGGTAACTTTGAAAGTTATAAATATTTACTTACAATTTTATGACTAATTTAATAATTTTAAAGAAATATTATTTTTATAAAATGTATTCATAAATTAGTGTTTAATTTATTATGAATTTAATATAATTATATCAAACAATAGTTAATTTTTCCATGTGTTAGAAACAAAGTTTAAATTTTCCATTCGGTAATTCATAAGTAAATTAATATTTTAATTAATAATTAAATTTATCATTTTAAGGAAATTATGTTGGAAAAATGGATATCAGTTTTGCGATATACACATCTAAAAATGGTTAGGGATAATTTTTAGGATTTTTCTGAAATACATGAATTTTTTATGAATAGTGAAATATAATAATTTACAAAAGAAGCTAAATACATGAATTATTATTTTTAGGATGATTTTCTATTAAGGTAATCAAATTTGGTTCATACTCACATGATATCTTTACATTTCTGGTCACTATAATCAGGACTATTCATATTCCCGAGAAAAAATATAAATCTAATGATTAAAATAATATGAAATCCCGCATCTCATCCACTATAAATAACCCATATTTAACTCCAATTCTTACATGTCTGAATCTAGTTTACTCTTCCAAATTATACTCAAATAACATTATAAGCCTCTATCCCATGTCTATGATATCTTTTGTTTATAAAAAAACCAAAACCTCTTCTTTAAAGAGACTCTCAAACAAGATAAGCTCAAGAGGAAAATTCATTTTTCTGATTCTTTTATTTTATTTCCGATAACATTATTTTATTCTTCATTCCTTAGCTATACTCATTCAGATTTTATGATAAAAATAGCGCCTTAAGTGTACTAGAATTTAGTTACAATAGTGTAATAATTAATCATCATATCTCCTTGACCCTCGTTTTATACTATTAAGGAAAACCCCATCTCAGATGTGTTTATTGATTACATTCTAGGATGATGGATTTTCAATTTCTATTACCATCATAAATTTTCTTCAGGATACCAATTTTATTTTCAAACTAGACTATAATAAATGTATTATTTCTTATGAAAGGGTCTATAATATATTTTACACATTATTATAATTTATAAATAAAAATTTGTATGTTGTGTTTAAAAACCGAAAATTAACCAAAATAGTTACCATTAAAGATTAATATATTGATTCACCCTCACTCCAAATAACCAAATTAATTTCATAACCATGTAATCAGATAAATTTTATCTAATAAAATATAACTCCATATATATACAACTATTTTCATCTTACATGTTTATCCTTATATTTATATTAGTATACCAATCCGGAAAACCAACAAAACAAACGCTCCAAAAAAATGATATTGAACCTATTAACCCATCAAAAAGGCCATGAATGAATATAATAAGGTTATAATAAATAAAGTACTCATATAAGAGGTTCTAGAAATATTAATTAATGAATTTAATATGGTTATCCATGACATTATGATACTGGGAAGAACCCGTGCATGCTTACAGTAAGGGATTCTACATGAACATCCTTAATTCCTTCGGGTTTCTCTATCTTTCTTTTTACCAAAATGATGTTATTTTTATATTTATGTAAAAATTTTAAATTAGTTTTATATGCTCAAAATTTATTTATGAATATCCATTCATCATTATATTTCAATGATATACATTTTTTAAGTGGTTCCTTCTCAACACTTATCGATATGTTCACCTGTTTTAATGAAACATCACGAATTCATACACATTTTCAAGTAAACAATATAATCTGTTTTTAAAAAACAAATAAATTAAAAAAATCACTCTTTATATTATGGAAACTTTATTGTTTCACTTCTGGTTTTATATAAAATATTATTCCATTTTATATTTTAAGTGATCATTGATATTTTCCTTAAACCATACTAAAATGTTTTAATTCAAATGTTTCTTAAATGCTCTGTTTACATGTTATCACATCAAACTGACATCAATTATAATGATATATTCCTTTTATACCTTATGAATTTCCAAGCATGATCTAATTTCTTTCGTTCATGGAAACATTTGTTATACACCCATTTGATATTCTTTATAACATGAATGTGATACCCAATTATTTCCACGAGTAACCCTTATGTTTATGCTTGATAGAATATGTATGATTATATATGTGAAAATAATATTCATTACCGTGTTATGATGGTTTTTTCAATATAGTTCTCCAATTTATTGGGTAATGTTTATTCTTCTGAGACGTTATGCTTAGGGGTCTGGGTGGTTACCCTTCACTCGTGCTACTATGTGCAACGGTGTGGGGGGTTAACCTTGATTTGTGATACTCTATGTGAAATGACCCCTGAATATTTATAAAGTCATTTTTTATGTTTCTTCAACATTTCTATGAATGCATGATTATATGATCCCATGTTTTATATTTTAGGATTCCATATGTTCAATTATGTTCCACATCTTATTTGTCATTATGTCATGTCTGCTGACCTAGATGCATAAGCATTATTATTATATCTATTCACTAACTATGATTTTTAGCTCATCCCATTATTCATGTTATCCCCAGGTCATCATATGAATATGTATGATAATAATGGATGTTATAATCTTTTTATAATTATTAAATAAATAAATTGTTTATTTAGTCGCAAGTTTTCTGTTTTATGTACATAGTCCTCCATGAAATTAGACATTATGATATTTGGCTTGTAATATGATGTTTTATTATGCTTAAAATATTTTTATGACACCTGTAAAAGGCTAGGGTCACTATAGAATGTGTTAAACTCACCCTAGATCATCATATATTGATCTATTGAATATGGGGGTGGAATCTGATCAAAGGTTCTTCAATGGCCTTTGAAGATGATTTCCCATGTGGCTGGGGAATGGGAGAAATAGTTGGGTGAATTATATGTTTGATGGGGTTAAATAATTTATATGAAAATCAGAAATTAGAGAACGTGCCAAAATAATCATGGTCAAAGTCAATTTTTAGAAACATGACATGATCTATGCCACATATCCTAGAAATTATGATAGGGGCCATGACACAAAGGAACCACTACTTCACAGAATTTATAACACCTAAGAAGATGGCATTGCCATAATCCAAAACTATGGATCTAATACATGGAAAAATGTAAAACCACTTAAATTTGTATCCTCGGATTCAATGACTCAACCAACCCACATTCCAACACATCATCTCTTAGCCGGACCCTATTGTGTAACATAATCTTCCACATCAGAATCCAACTATGTATATGAAATTAAATCCTAACGCTCTCCCATTCTCCCCAGAGCCCCCTATCAATACCCCAAACAGCTGAAACACGAAAAAAGAACAATATTCATGGATAAAAACTCTAACATTAGATATAACTCAATCAATTATCTCCCTGGATAATTAAAACCAAACCAGGACTGAAAAGAAAATGTGTTGTTTGATCAGCCACTCCATGAGATACCTCTCAGGAACCTCTAAATCTTGAGGGCACAACCATCTCAATTAGAGGAACAAGGAGGGTAATTATGAAACACAAAACAAGCTCCCAAACACTCTCCATACCTATCATATAAGAGAAAAACCATAAATAATGAATCAAGGAATAGATAAAAATTTATTAATATAGATAAATGTAATTATTAAAACATCATTAAAAATGATGAATCAAACAAAAAATACCTTGAGATACTGATCACACATCTGCAAATCATGATTCCAAGGGCTCTCCTCCACACAACCTAATCACCATTGGACTTGAACTAAAAGAATGAAACACCCATGAAACAACATATCCTAGTGGTCCTAGATCTCCATGATTTTATCCTTGAATGTTTAATCACAATTAGCCACCATATCTCCCCAACTGATGACTTGAGTCAACATTATAAAAATAGAAGAGCTGCAACATATGAAATACATCATGAATCTAGATGAGAAAACTTGCAACCATGATCAAATTTTCACTGACAATGATGAGGTGTCACCTTCAAGGGAACATGAGCTGTAATGATGAATACAAAAGGTATACATGATAAAAATACATTTTTATTGAATTTTATTTATAATTAATCTAATAATTTCCTCATTTTATGTTAAATAAGTTTAATTATATAATATTTGGGAATAGATCACCCATTTCTAAATTTGATGAAATATCTATTTTTAACCCTTTAAAGTTTAATATTGTATTTTTTTCATAAATATTAATATATAGATTATTGGAACCTGAATTTTTTTAGCATAACTCTTATCATATTTTTCTACAAATTTCATTTATATAAACAACATTAGATTATGTATTTTGTTGGAGTAAATGGTCTATGATGTCAAATATGGATTGGACTCTTTAAATTGGACACCCCATTACCATTTGATATTATCTTCTACATCTGGTATGGGATTGTAATGAAATTTAGAAAGTAGTAATTGGATCCAATTATTAATAAATAATCCTTCTTAAGGTATATATGTTTCATGTTGTCGGGAGGTCAACAAGTTTGTGCAATTTGGATTCCATTATTGGAATTAATATTCCATTCACACATGAAAAGTCTTGTAGCCCATGACTCCCCTCAACTCTATAAATTTTCTCTTTTCTCATTTGGAGGGGGTTGGGCGTGCATTAGGATATTTAGGATATATGATAAGTCATTCCACTCTAATTATCATATCCTTGAAAGAGGGGTATCTCATGATGTAAGGATCCCTTCAACAAAGCCTTATACTTATCCATGTTCCAATGATTGTGTTGTCATATTAAATATCTATGTTTCTCTTCTTCTTCTTCAATTTTGTAAAATTTTAGTCTTCATTCATTACATAATTTGGAATGAAATAACTACAGTAGATACATGTTTTAGGTTACACACATCTAAACTATTTCAAAGGAAATTTGTATCTGTAATGACTACACCGCCCATGGAAGAGTAATTTTTATTAGTAATCGTTCTACCACTAATCATACTCATTTATTTATTTAGAATTAATGATCTCATATAATCCCCATGAAATTATATATTAATTGAGTATTTATATTAAAATAATCATGAAATGAAATTAAAAAATTACCACAAAACATGTGAGGTTTAGTAATTTATCAATTGTGAGAGCATGATATTAATCGTTAAAATTAAACAACAGAGGATAAATTTGTAGTGTTTAAATATTATAAAAAACTCAATTCATACACATTTTATAAATGTATATGTGCCCTAATTTACCAAATCCATATTCTAGACTTAGATCTATAATCAAAACAGTGTGCTACAAATTCATGTTATGAAGCTATCCTAGAGTTTATTTAATTTTATCATTGTGGTTAATTTGACACTCATAAAGTTAAAGGGATTAAAATTTTAGGGACCATAATTAAGTAGAGTTTAATTTAAATTATAATTATTAATAATTAATTGTAAATGTAGGGTCATATTTATTACTCCTTTCATAATTTTTTTAAAAATATTAACATTTTAGTTTATCATTCAAATTTAAAAAAGAAAAAAAAAATATTCTTCCAACATATATCTTCAAGTTTAATTAATGATAAACAACCCCGAATAACATTATATAGACTTTTTATTTTTATTTATTTCAAAAATATATCAAATATGTTTTTTAATTACGTCCACCATTGGTAGATGATCTTGTTCAGCCACTCTGTTGCACATTAATTCTAGAAAACCGAACATCATTTGAGAACACCCTCAACAGTCAATTTGAAATTGGCACAATTTTCATCGAGAAAAGTATATTAGTCACCCAATTAGAGAATTTTTTATTTAATTCTCTTATTCTCTTCAAAAATCCTTCATTTCAATTTCTCATTTTTTCAAAATTTTCTTTTTCATTATATTTTTTTGGACCATAAACTCAATCTTATTATCTATAATTATGGTCTACTTTTATTAATTTAATTTTATGTTGATTTATGACATGAACTAATATTGATGAAATTTTTGATTCTGAACAAGATAATAAACACAACCTTAATACAAAAATGTAAATATTCTTTGTCTATGAGATGTTTCCATATTCACCCATTAGGGGGAATTCATTCATTACAGAAACATTAAATTTGGATTGATACACCTTCATCCAATATTTCATGGGATCTCTATCCAAGATCCCAAAAAATAACCTAAAGAGGTCAATGTGGAAGTCTAAATCCTTAAATCAAAAAATGAATATGAAGATCAAATCAAACTAAGTTCATTCCCATTATCACATTATAAAAATTCAATCGATTGGATGTATTATTTACATCCAAGAAAGATAAAATGTTCGATGGAATTGAGATGGATTTTCTGGAAAATATTTTATCGGGCATCAAGGAAAATTCCATTTGAATGGAGATCTCAGGGATCGAGAAATCAAAAAGGGAGTCAATGTATTATTACTGACAGAAATTCAGGATGTTTTGTTTATATTTCCCAAATCACCAAATCATTGAGAAAATACTCATCCTATACTTCTACGAAGGCCCCACACATATCGATAGAAGCTTGGTGGAATCTATTACTAGATGGGAATAGGTCCAAAAATCCCTAGAATCATCAAAAGAACTGTTTAAAAATATGGCACAAAAATACCAAAAATTTGATGATCGAGATACACAAACTATTATGGAAGTACATCATGTAAGTCCTTATTCTCTTTTAAATGATTTAATTTATATATTGTTTGAATTTTGGACCACAATGGTAAGATATATTTCATAAGTTCAAAATGAAAACTAACCTACTCATATGAGGCCTTGTTGAATTTTCATCAAAATAGACCATCCAAATAGCTGTTTCCCCCAATTACAAGTGATAAAGGATGGAAAAAACATATTTCATAAGGTTCCATATATTCATAAAAAACAACTGAATTCACAAAATAATAATTATTCTATTGCACTAACAGACTACCAAGGGTGTATGGACCAATCAGACATGTGGTATGATGATAGACAATAATAAAGGCCCCCATTTCAAGAAAAATTGAAGTAACTTCCACCTTATCAATAATGTTTTCAACAACCCAAAATGTGATTTGAATCCCAACCCTTATCAATTCAAAAAATATGAGAGAATTATCAATCAAATTTTGATTCCAATATTTAATTCCATTTGAATTTTTTTTCTTATACACCATAATGATCGAAATAGTCCAGGTTCATTGTTGAGGGAGTGGAAGACAAAAAAGAGCCATATTTTCACCACCCTCCATGAACTGGTATGTAAGTACTCTGAAAATAAACTTCAAACCCTACTCTAATTCCCAAGGGGAAGGTTAGTTCTATAAAACAAATTAGAGAGACACAAATAATTCATACATATATTAATATCTTCTCATTAGAGATCAACTCAACCCCATTAAATCCCAATTAAATAATAACTAATGACCAACCAAAGGAGAAATAAAAATTTATATAAATGATTAATTGTGTTCCTCATAATCCCTTTATATTTCAAAATAGACATGTAAAAACCCAAAATATTAATGTATATGGAATGAAAAAAGACGATTTTGTATACCTACATAGACGTTTTTATCAAAATACCTTTACATGAAGAAATAAAAAAATTCCAGGGTATGCCATGTTTTTGAATTAGATGAGTACAAATAGAAGAGGGATAAAATGTAATTTGTGGAATATCCTTAGAGTAAATGTATATTCACTCATAAAAAAAACCATGGTGATTCCTACAATGTTAAAGGACCCTTGTACATTCACCAATCCATGAACAAGAAGGGAATTTCATTTGTCTTATGCTTTATGTGATTTGGGGTCCTCTATTAATTTCATACATCACTCTATTTTCTCGTCCATTATTGATGGCATGATAAATATGACAAGGGTGTTGGTTTAACTAGAAAAGAGGAACACAATATACCCTATGGGAATCTTCAACAATGTACTTGCTCTTGTATGTGAAGAAGACTTTCTTATGGATTTATATATGTGGAATAAGTTGGATGATAAGATTTTTTCTCATACTCCCAAAATTCATGGTAAACGCTTCTCAAAAACCTTCATGACAATAATTAATGCCCAAGAGGGTACACTATGGAGTTTAGATATGAGATCATATGATTTAATATTTTATACTCCATGGTATACCCGTCATAGAATCATTCTACATTCATCATCTCCCATTCTATAATATCATTTAATGAATCCTAAAATTTTTATTTTCAATCTTTTTTAAATCAATATCATTCTATTAATAATGTGATCTTGGAGATTGGTTCTAGTTTTATGTTTGAAAATACTATAAAACCAATTTATCAAGATAAAAACACATTGAATTTTGATTTTTTTATTTGGATACTTATTCATTTTCAAGGCATAAAATTTATGATAATAACATGGATATTGATTTTTCAGATAGTTTTGATTCCTTATTCATTGATGTTGATTATGTAGATTCAAAACCCAAAATTAATTATTCACATATATCAATCCCCACGTCATTTACATCAATAAAAATCCTAACCTAATCAGAACTGAAACCATTAAATCCAATATTATAATATTCATTCCTCTAGAATGATTAAATATTGTATTTAATAATTTCTAAAAATATTATGCCTTAAAAAGGAACAGAACAATTAAAAATTTTTAGGGAGAATACTACGAAAATTGGTTAGATTTTAGCAGACATAATAGTTATTTCCACTTTTATTTTCATACATAGGATTCTTTAGGAGGATGTGGCCAAACGGGTTAGGCAACCACATATGAGACATAACCCCATTGTGTTAATAGTTGTGAAAAAGACCATGAAATTTTTCTTTAGGGAGTTATCATTTTCCCAATTTCTGACTCTCAGTGGGTAATCCCTACCAACGTTGTACATATAAAAATTGGTTTCTCTGTAATAAATTACTAAAAATGCTGAGTTTGATCCTATGAGAATACAAAATAGTTACCAAGTTTTCATAGATTATAGGAAACTAAATCAATCCACTCAAAAGGATTATTTAAAATTTCCATTCATTGACTAAATGATAGAGAGTCTTATAGGAATTACACACTATTTCTTATTTGAGGGTTTATCAGGATATTTTTAAGATCCCATTAGATCATATAATAAGGGGAAGATGATACTCACATTCCCATTCAATATATTTTCTTACCATTTGATGAATTTTAGACTCTACAACACCCATGGTAACATATAGAGATGCACAATATCTTTTCTGATTATCTGGAGACATGCACAGAGGTATTTTTGGTTGATGTTACTATGAATGGTTCTTTATTTTATGAATTTCACATGAGTTTTGGTCATCCGTTCCATTATTTTATTGAGATCAATTTGGGTTTGAACGTTTTAAAAAATTATTTTATGGTAGAGAATGGAATATTCCATGTCCATGGAGTATCACATCCTGGAATTGAGATTAATATATCAGTTTTGATGTTATCTAATACTTTATATATCCTACACTTGTATGTTATGTTTTATCATCCCATAGAAATGATGGTTTTTATCAACTCTTCATCATGGATTTTCATCAAACTGCCCTACCCATATATTTATTTCATCGATATATATTGAATTATATTTTTGTAATTTATATAGGGTATAATTATATGTGATGAATAAGAGTCTCCACATGCCACTAATCATATATCCCCATACAGTGTGACCTCCCATTTGAGCATATTTTTGATGCTTCAAACATCACTATTGGAGTAGTGTTATCTTCAGGGGTAGAAGGGTTGTCCCATATGATTTATTACATGTTGAAGACTTAGGATTCATAACATGAAAATTACACCATAATGTAAAATGAGTTTTCTCCTATCATATTTTCTTTTGATAAATTCCAATATAATTTAGTGTGATATAATGTTGTTATTTTATTTTAATATGTATCTTTGAGGTACATCATAATTGATCCAATTGAATATCAATGAATTAGTCATCAAATGATATTTCATAAAAAAAATTAGACCATAAAAATTGATGTTAAGGAATAAAATAAATTGGTGGATATAACAAGTGTTGGAGCAATCATATGTGGGAGGATGATAACCCAAATTAGCTACCACATCAATACACTATCTTCGATTGGTATCTCTATGTCATTTCAATAATTCATCATTGGTTTGTATATTTAGTGAAATACATGGTTCCCATTAGAATTCATAAAAAATTAATGAATAACCATGTTGAAAATATGAAATGAAAATCATGGTTTTATGGGGGGGGATGATACATACCATTGGCACATATTCAGTGAAAAAGTAATTATGATAGGAGTTCCCAATCATGAGTTTTAGTCTATTTTTCATTTTTTTTCATAAAATTACCTATAGTTGACACATTAGATGTCATAGGATGACTAGGAAGGTCATAGACTCAGGTTAATATTTTTCTATCCCGTTTTAGGACACCCATGGGTTTTGTATTTGATGCTCTCATTACAAACACACTAGAACCATTTTTACGAAACCGAAGATTCAACACCAACCCATATCATTTGATGAGAATTTTTATGTACGATTACCTGAGTTTATGCTCTCCTTTAATAGATAATTTGGTTTCTTATACGTTGTTTTCATTTATTATTATGTTATAAAATGTATGGATGCCAGCGAAACAATGACTGATGATTCTCATGTTTTAGTTGATTTAGTCAAGGTTAATATTTTCCGTGGGTATGAAGTACAAATGGCTATAATAAGTGAACAAGGGACACACTTTTGAAATCAAAATTTTGATTCTATCCTTTATAAGAATGGTGAGACACTACTAGATATTGGACCAATACCAATGGAACTATAACAAATGTTTTTCCTAAAACATTTATATAAGTGTCTTTAAGACACCTTATACCAGTTGTTTCATCCAAACTATTGTTATGGGTGCTAGATATTCCAATGGTTTTGAAAAAACCATTAGTTTGTATTCAACGATAAGATCCTATAAAAACTATTTTGGATAAAACATTAGTATATCTTTCTCAATAAGACCATATACCAATAGATTTTGACAATAAATTGTAATAGGTTATATATGTACCAATGGTTCTGCAAAAACCATTAGTATAGCTTATATATCAACCTCATACCCTTAGGTTTTAAGATATTATTGGAATATCTTCTAGAATAATCCCCTATACCAATAGTTTTGGAAAAACCATTGGTGTAGGTCCAAAATATTAAAATCAATATACAAACAGTTTGGAAAATTGTTTGTAATGTTCTATACCAATGGTTTCCAATACCCTTAGTATAGGTATTAATAATTTTTACATATTCTATAATAAAAAATATTGAATACATAAAAAAATAAATTTATTTCTAATATACATATAGGATTATCATATTATGTCCACAAAATGTATTACAGCTTAGTGGTTAGGTCATTGAAATATAAATTAGAGGTGCAAGGATCTAATCAAGTCGATTTTTTTAAATACCCATACCATCAGTATTGGAAAAAGCAGTTATATCACTAAACATTCAGTTTCTCAAAACTATTTGTATAGGTCAATACCAACAAAAGATAGGCTAAAGGTCCTCCAAACTATAGGAATAGCCTATACCAGTGGATTGGGGGCCTATACCAATTGGTCAAACCATATTTTTGAATTTTGATGTAATGAAGATATTGGAGAAAATTATGTATTTGAATTGGAATGATTTTCTAGGTGGAGACATTATTTCTTTGACTATAGAAGTACTGTAGTAGGTACTATTGCAGGTACTATAACGGTACTATAGCATGTGCTGTTTGACTTTAGTAACTGGGAATACGCCCTCATTTGGGCCTCTGGGCTATCGATTTGGTCTCTGAGTCCTTTAAGGCCTTCGGGCCACCCAGGACTTCAGGTCAGTAAGGCCTTCAGGCCACCCCAAGGCCTTCGGGCCACCTTAAGTGCATATGCAAACTAGACAACCTACGAGGAACAAGCTCTAAAAGGAGGATGAGCAAGGAGCATTCACCACAACAGAAGCTAAACAAATTGCATGAATGAGAGGGTATAGCACCTGCCATGGGGACAATCTTGTGCATGAATGAGAATGCTTATTTGAACTTACCTACGAAGGTAGAGATCTGATTTCATGATGAAGATGCTGGTGAGGAGCAGTTCCAAGTAGTTAGTCTGAGTTGTATGTAATGTTTGAAGCCTACGAGAAAAATGAATTCCTTTAAGTCCTACGGGCCCTGTAATACTTTTTCCTAAGGGCCTTGTAAGTGTTCCAACTCACCACTTGAAAGGTGGATTATCAAAAAATCAATAAAAAATGAAGGCCTTCAGGATAAATAATAATAATATTTTTTTGTAAGGATTCGATATATACAGTGGATGATTCACTATAGGGTTATAGGATGACATTAAAATCACTCATTGGTATGTCCCCAATTTGGGTTATTTTTTGGAAAGCATATAATCTACATGTGGTGGTCAATTATCCAGAATGTTAGGATATACAGAAATAAAATAGGGATTTATCCCAAGTTGATGATCCAAGGAAGATGCAAATTTAAGAGCCTGATGAAATTAGATTTTCAAAATATGATAACTCATGGATCTACAAGGAAATATCAAAAGTATCTCAGAATAGAATGTTCAAAAAATGTAGTATTGTGTAGGATACAGTGTATTATATAGTCCATGATTGAAATTGATGTCATGTATGTTTAATTCTAGATGGTTGGGACCTTATATGGAATCTATTTTTCTTCTTTATTGTGTAGTGGGGGTCACTCAAGGCTTATAAGAAGGAAATTTATAGTAAATGGGAAGTGGTTGAATCAGTAAATTGAGGTATTTCCCACACATGTTGATGATTTCATCACACTACATGACCCCATCATCAATTGATAATAATATGTTATTCTTAACCATTTAACATTTTTATTATCTTACTTATTTAAATTAATAAGTTTCATGTGCACAAATCATATCATATATTCAAAATCTAGGTAATTCAATATTTTATGTGTGAATGGGGGGAAAATATTTTTGGGGTAGCTTATATAGGTTTATCATTTGAGTGATTTATATGTGTTTTTTATGATAATTCAAAAAAAAAACATCATATAAGAAGCTCATTTAGATGTCAAACATATGAAAAAAATCATGTTTTGAAAATTTATCGCTAGCA
This sequence comes from Viscum album, assembly GCA_963277665.1. Taxonomy (NCBI): domain Eukaryota; kingdom Viridiplantae; phylum Streptophyta; class Magnoliopsida; order Santalales; family Viscaceae; genus Viscum; species Viscum album. The sequence goes on from OY728161.1 coordinate 757,536,209, forward strand.
TGATAAGCATGAGAAATATTTCTTCATTAAATATAGATTTGTTATGGAAGTCGGTTATATCATTGGTTGTGTCCTACATAACCATTTATTATTTTCTAAAATTCATTGTGATATTTGTTCATGATAAATTTTTTCATTTATTTCTCCACAAAACATTTCTTGAAACCATTAATTGTGAAATTCTTGCTACATGATTTAAGGTATTGACATGTTAGGTAGAAGTTCATATTATATCAACTGTTCATCAATATTTTTTTTCTTCTGTTCAATTTAATTATATTATCAAATTGATATATATGTGTATGCCTCATATCTGATAGTTATACTCCCTACAAAATAAAAGAAATAAAATTAAATAAAAAAATATATCTTAATAGTTTGGGGATTGATGAACTACACAACATATAAGGATAACTAGGTTTAGCAAATAAGGATTCACTTTTGGGAATTATTAAGTGAATGTGTCTTGAAGTTTTATTAAATTAAATGTAGGACATGTTCGGTGGAATTAAAATAGGTAAGAAGAAATTATTTAAATAACCTACATATAATTAACAAAATGTTGTGGTATGATCTTGAAATGGTTGGCGCACACACACTTGTGGGGAATTAATGGCTTGGACGACCCATAACTTGTTTACCCAAAATTAGCATTATCCATATCAGTAGATTTTTTTTAGATATAATTTATTAGATAATGAATTATTAATTTATTGAGAATGAAATAATGAAGATATTATTACATTCTCTATATTATACATTATTGATTGGGAAATATGAACATGCATATTGTGTAACAATTTTTTGGAATACATGAAATGCGACATTGTTCAGGAGTGATAAAGGGTAATTATGTGGGAGTTGCTAATTTTTTTTAATGGATATTTTACTGATAAAGAATGACATAATTTCCTTAAATTGTGTTAAATATTTTTATTTATAGAATATCTTGGATTAGATGATTGATTTTTAATTTTGAAGAAAATTTCAGCTTTGACCATATAAAGTGAACTATTGTATTTTAGTCATAAATATTTTTATATAGATTATTTGAACATTAAATTATGTAAAAAAATAATTATCATTATTTTATACAACATTCATTTAGATAAAAATTCTGGATCTTGGATATGATTTGAGTAAATTATCACTGAAGTCAAATCTAGACTGAACTGAATAGATTTGAAACCACTTCACAATCTGGGAAATATTATCTACATTTAGGATTGGGTTTTGATGAAATTAGAATAGTATATAGAGGATCCAATTCCCCAAAAATAATCCTTCTAAAATTATATATGGTTCATGCATTTAGGATGTTAATAAATTTCCATGATTTGGATTAAAATATTTGGTCAATTTTCTTATTCACATTTGAATTTCATGAAGCCCTATCTTGATTACATTACTATATAAATGTGTTGTTTTATCTTTTGGTGTGTTTTGGAATCTATGCCGCCATTTGAGTCATATCATCTCCATATGGGCTTTTCATGGGATGAAATTTGGTTATAAACTAGAGGACCCTATTCTTCAGAAGTAATCTATCTAGTAGAATTGTTGGTTCATAGATATTGGTTTATAAAAAATTAGTTCAAGTTGGATTAAAATATATGGTCAATTTTTCAATTCACACTTTGGATGTCATGAAACCCAAACCCCCCACCTCTCTATAATTGTTTAGATTCACCATTTAGGTCATGTGTTATGATGTTGAGTGAATAGGAGTAGTCGTTCCACTCCAATTCTCTATTAATTTCAAGAGGGATAGCTCTTGAAGTATAGATCCATTCATCGAAGCATTCTTCTTCTTCCTTAAATAGTAATGTTTTTGTTTTCATAATAGACTTAATATATTCCTTTATAGTACATTTATTTTTTTAGATTTAATTATTTAATTCACTTCATTGGGATGGAAATAAATAGTAGAAATGTGATTTATTTACACCTTTTATAAACCTTTGAAAATAAAAGCTGTTTCTATGATTACTACACCGCCCCTTGAACAATGGTTTTCATTAATAATCGATCTACCTATAAAATTATTCATTAATTTGTTTTTAAGAAATTAAATAATTTAATTCACATAATATGATATCTAAATTTATTTTTTTATCTAAAAATAATCTAAGTGAGAAATTAAACAATTAACACTAAACATGCAGGGTCTAGTAGTGTGTTATTTATGAGATTGTGATATTAATCTATAAATTGAATCAAAATGATATCAATTTTGTAGTTCATATAAAATCAAAAAACAAAATTAATCAACATATTCATAATGTATATTTTCTCTAATTTACCACTATCCATAATCTATCCTTAGAACAACAATCAAAACATGGTTCTAAGATTTAATGTTCTGCAGGTACTATAAGGATTACATAATTTCATCTTTGTGGATCTGTTTTGTGTTATGGGGTTCAAGGGAAAAACATTTCAAGGATCATAATTAATTAGAGTTTAATTTAATTTGATTATGACTAATATCTGATTTTATAGGTATGGTTAGATCGATTATGTCTTAAATTTTTTTAAAAAAATTATTATCATTTTGTTATATCAATAAAATTTCTAAATAACAAAAATACAATCATTGTATAGCAAAAATATAATAGTTTTATAAACATTAAAAAACCCAATCCTTTTAGTAGTGTGATTATTTTATATTATTTGTATTTTGAAATAAATATAATATGTTGATTTAATTACCACCACCTTTGACAGATGACCCGGGTCAACCAGTCCACTGCACCTAAATACCGAAGGAACACACATCATTTGAGAGTTCCCAAAAATGTTCCTTTAAAATAGAACCATTTTCAAATAGTAATATACATTATTCAACCAATTACATGTATTTTTTTAAATTTATTTTATTCTTCTCTTCTTTCATCCTTCCTTCACCATTCCCCGAGTTTTTTTTTCTGACCATAAATTCAATATTAGAAATTATTTATTATGGTCAACTTTTATTCATTTTGTATTTGATTTTCAAAATTAACTAATACCAAGGATCTATAAGATCATGACCCTAACATTGATCATATTCTTATAGCTGTAATCATAGTGTCTCTGTCTAGGAGATGGTCCAACATTCACTAAGTTGGGAAATTACTCCATTTTGGAAACATTGAAATTGGAAGAAAATCTATATCAAAATTCAATCCAATATATATTTTTGAATATAATAATAAGTTACATAATAGAAATATTTTTTAATTCTATGTACCCTACTTTTTATATTAATCAAATTGAATTAAAATTTAGATTGAAACACCTTCCAAAATTTATGGCCTCTCCTGAGAGGATCCCAACAAACACCTTAAATAATTCCTTTTTTTATTTTCAATATAAAAAAATAATTTTCTATAAAGATAAAATAATTTAAGATCATTCTCATTATCAATTGATGGAACTATAAAATATTGGGTTTATTAATTACAACATGAATACATAACAGGTTTTATCTATTTGAATCATATTTCCGTGTAGATATTTTTTCTAGTACCAGGGACCACAACCTTTCAAATAGATATCTCATAGAACTAAAAATCTTACAGGGATTAAATGTATGTTTACTAGAAGTGATTCAAGAAGTGGTGTGTGGGTTCCAGACATAACTATATCAGGGAGAAACTCCTCATATAAAAATTTTCTGAAGGCCTCTCACCTATAGAGAGAAGCATGTTGGATGCCACAACTAGAGTGAAATTATACAACAAAACACTAGAAGCTTTGTGTGCATTGATCAAAATGATGGAATAAAACTATCAATAAAATTTCAATCGTTGTACACAACCTATTATAGGAGTGCATAAACTATATCTTTCTTCTCCTGAAAATCATTTAATTTGTTTGTCCACAATATCACAGCCTCTACAATTTATTGGTCCACTGATATATCTATATAATAAACCACATGCTCCCAAAATTTTACCTTCTAAATAAAAATGTGATACATTGAGAGAATTGAATAATGTTTATGTGATCGAAGTGTAGCCATGACTATCTTGAGAAGTCAAAGATGCTGCATTGTGGTCGATGAGTATGTAAGGATATCATTAATGGAAAATATAATGAAAAATTCATGGTATGGGTGGATGATATTGTTAATGAGATCAATGAACACTATTGGCATACACATTAGTACAAAAATAATCAACAAGTACAAATATAGCCCATAATATGGCCTAAATGTTGTCTTTGGTATGTCCTCATATCTAACAAGAAACTGCTGATATCTTAATCATAGATCATTATTAGTAAAGCACTATAATCCATATTTTTTTTATGCGATCATAAATCCTAGAAAAATTATACATATTCTTAAGAGTAATTATATTGATTAATCAATAAACATTAAAAATCCAAAGACTGTAGTATGCCGTCTTTGAGAAAAAACATTTTCACCCTCTATTGATATACATGGCCAGATAAAACCCTTTTATTCTAATTCATTTAGTTTTTACTTGATATCCTCTACTTAAATAATTTTCATCTGAGAACGGGGTATCAAAATGGGTTGTGTTTATTGAATTAGTTTTACCATGATATCAAAAAATCTATTAAGGGGAAGGCCTATAAAGTCATATGGGGATATTTCTTCGTATAGATCAACAATTGGAGGAAATGATTAGGGAGATACCACTAATTATAATGAATGATCAAATATTTTAATCAGTACCATATTCCCTCCAATTGTCTCATGTTTGGAAACACTCAATATTATCCTAACTCACAAACACTAGTCATCGTAAACTTCTCACTCATGGGTGATGTAAATGATACATGTCTCTTAATTAATTCAATTTGGGATTGTCATTTCTTCATACAGTCTACTATGAGAATCACATTGAACATCACCATCTCTAAAATCATGATATTCCATAGTTATCTATAATTAGTAATGACTACAAGTATTTCTAAGCATAAATGATGATGTTATAATTTTGTGATAAATGGTGTATCAATGGAATGAAATGAATAATATAATTTGACTGGTAAGTCATGTACAAGAATAACATATTAAGATAAAAAGAAGTGTGATGAAATATTATCAAAAAAGATGTATACATTATATAAGTTGTCTTGACCATACCTTAAACAATATAGGGTCCCTCACCACCATTTGGCGACATTAGATCCGCTTCATATTCTAAACCCACCTTAGATTTGTGACAATGTCCTTGAGGTACATGACTAATATTCATCGTCATTGTTTAATCCTTTTACTAATGACTTCATCCAGATCATTGGGTCATAGATCATTCCCTTCATTCACCCCAATAAAAGATTATCCTCGATGAATTGGGTAACAACTGTTGGATATTACCAATATTTTCAAACTACCAAAAATAGCTATGAGGTTTTGTATAGAACATGTTTTAATTCCAAACAATACAATAGTTGATGCACTATGTACCTCCCATAGAGGGTGTTAAAGTATCCATACACTACTCAACCTGAATACCAATACCCAAATGGAAGTCCACAATCTTCCTCTTCCTACTATATGATGTGAAACTCATCATAGCTCTGGGAGGTTTACACAACAGTGTACTAATAGTTGTGAAGATGACCTACTACTAGATCTTTATCCTGACTCTTCTCAATAGTTAATTCCTTATGTATAACCTCTGGGTCTTTCCTTAGGGAAAATATCTAGTCATGTATTTCAGTATTGGGATGAAGGAAATCTCATCCTTTATCTCCATATGAGCCTTATTTCAAACCATGGGAGGGTGAAAATGAAGTAGTTCATTGAAATAAAATAGTATATTGAAACCATCTAGGTTACAATCTATGGATCTATGAACTCTGATATTTGGTCCATGGTCAATGATTTGGGAATGAATTCCCAAAAAATTAGGTCCCTGATGGTTTCCATGGTATGAACATCATGTATTTTATCTTTATACCATCACAACCCACCATCTCCGAGAGAGTTCTCATATCATGAACTCATTCATCATCACCTTATGTTATTGAGGTTTATCAATGAGGTAAAAATGCCCTTAATGATATATATTCATACCTTTGCATCCTTTGGTAACCTGATGCCTTGAAATGAAGGTAAAGGTTAGAGATGGGAGTCTCAAGGATAGTAAACCATCAAGATAAGTTCCCTTCCACCCAGTGTAAGAACATAAAGAAGGACTCTTGTCTGATGGGGTAATTAAACCTATGCCACTAATGCTGGTGTAGAGACAGGCTATACTAAACCCTTATGCATATCTGATAATGTAACGAGGGTGAAATTACTAGCCGAAGAATCCCAACCCATGTCATCTGGTTGTCCCACCAGTCTCCCTTAAGTTATTATCATTCTAGAATGAAAATTGAATATTTTATCACCTTAATCCATTGTGAAAAATCCTAAATAAACTATATGATAAAAAATGGTTCCCCAAGAATGTTACCCATAACTTTAGTTATAACCCTCCAGGAAAAATCCAAGGTATTATACACTTGTATGTTAGTCACAATTATATATATATATATATATGACATAATAAAATTCTTATGTACTTCTAATTGATTCAATAAAAAATATCACATTCGAAAAGAATTCATATATACTATTCAACCAAAAAATAGAGGTCTATCCCAAAAAATATAGTACAAATAAAGGAATTAAATTTATGAACTACTATGTAACAAATAATAGGAATATATATAGAATGAAACACTGTGTTCTTTGTCTGATGCATGAATAAACTCAAATCCCATAAAAATGTAATAGTGATCTCATTTATGTTATCTTAGATGTCTATTAAAGATTAGTTGGAAAGGAACATGGGAACTCCCGAACTAGAGTTCAACCTAACATATCAAGGTTCTACCATGTACCATGTAAATTAAAAGAATAATAAGAATATATTTCATTTATAATATTTTATAACACCGAAACATAAACCACTTTGTCCGATATGGGGAGCCACATGACACCATATACTCCTCCCCATAAGTTGAATGTTTTCAAAAAGTAACAGTGGTTCAAATATATTCATTGGAGAGATTATAACCTTGAAATCATATCCATACATAAAAAATATAAATAAAATATAATCAACTCAGAGTAATCAAGTAAATAATAAAAAACATCAAAATGTAATAAAAGTTGGCATGTATGTCATGAAAATAAATAATCAGGATCCCAGTGTAACAATGGGAAAATAGTATAAGGTGTATGTAAATAAAAGGGCAGTGTGGTTGAATCCTCTAGAGTAATTCTTGGTGCCTATTTAAGCTTCATTACCCATGATTCAATAGTTTTCCATAGGCCCCTTTCCCATACCAGGTTCCCTATACATGAAATCTACACATGCATCAGATTCCTAGGCAGAGTATGATTAATAAACTAATTTAAAAACAACCAATTCATCATTATGTTGTATACAAAAATATAAAATGGGTATATCCTGATTTATTAAATGTGAAAGATGCATAAACTCTCATATACTAATCACTCATGTGCTAAACAAGACTCCATGGGTCAGGCCCAAACCTCCTTCAGCTCTATTCTAGATGGATTGTAATAAAAGACGTTGAAAATAATCAACAGATTTCCACACGCCTAATAGAAATTTAACTCAACATCCATAAGAAATGAATTAAACATGTTACTATCATCTATTGGGCCATATAGACATCATATCTCAACACTCCCTCGGGATTATCCATAATGTCATTGTAACCAGCATTTTCCCTAGGTTAGACCATAAGGCCATCATTCCCCTACCCTATGTATAGGTCCAACATCATCATCATTTCATGTCTTGGGAAATACCCCTCTTAGGTATATTTATATACCAATGATACACTATTTTCAAGTACCAAATAAATTCCTCTAAAATCATGAGAATACATATAATAGGGAAGATAATATAAAGGAAGCACAAATAATATATTTATGAGAAATCAAGAGAAATATGAAAAAAACATGTCATGAAAATCTAACATGACAATAAGTTATGTAAGAATACTTCTTGAATCAATAATCATTAATTGTTCTCTCAGTCTACACTCACTCCCACATGTGATCTCTAATAAGCATGGTTAAAAAAGTTATGTTAACACAATAATCATACGAAGTAAAAAAGTGTATGTAAGGGACCAAAATTTTAATGATATTACTTCTTAAATATCAATGATAATGTACTCCCAATATTATTGAATGAATGGAATCCTAATACACATAATGAACCAAAATAAAACATGCTCATCCATTAATGGTTCATATTTCTAGATTTGATTCCTCTAGAATAGGTCTAGAATAGAAACATGAGTAGCTTTCATGTCATTTAGGGTAGTTCTAGATACAAATACCTTATGGAGTTCATCAAAGGAACTAGAGATAGGTTATGTCAAAGAAGAGGAATGTAACACACTAAATTCAATTTTCATTCACGATCAGACCACTAATTCATTATATAATCTATATTTTATAACATTATTTATAGTTAACGAACATTGATCCACCATAAAAACCCATCAGAAAAGATATCCAAAATGAGAATAAATAAAAAGAGGTTCTCAAGGGTACCTATATATGGAAACATACCCGAAAACATTAATTGTTTCTAAGGGATCTACCTCTTGTCAATGGGAATGTTGTTGACATATTAGAAGCCACCAATATTCTAACAATGATTCAAGGATTCAATGTTAGATAGAATTGGAGTCTATAGTTCAGGTAGTGAAATTATATATTTGAGACTCATATCAATGTAATATAGTTATATATTTATGAAACATGATGAATAATGTTTTTGGAATCATATACATTTATTCCCTCTTATGAACTCACATGGTCCTTTCAGAATCAAGAATTTTAGGAGATTTAGTCAACAAGAAAGTCCATATGAGTCTCAAGGCATGAGAGTACTTCCAACAAAAACATGAAAAGTTCTAAATGGACTATAAATTAATGTTTAGGGGAATTCTCATATAATTAAATTCACTCACACATGGCTTTAGAACACTATTTTTCAAACAGATCCCTGACCATGAAAAACATTCTTCCTTTCATGTGAATACTAATAATTTAGGAATATGAATTTTCAAACAATATTCCAACCTTTTTTTATGTAAGTAGCGAGTGAAACTATTTTTGTTTAGGTGGTGAAATGTTTTACAAACATTGTGCTTTAACAATTCACCACCCTAGGAAATGTAACATGGGTTTTCAGTAAGGATGCACAATTTCCAAACCAGGAACCTTAATTGTGTCCCACACTCTATTCTTCTACAACATGGACCATGATTTCTTAGATAATAATCAATTGTTAGAAAAACTATTCACCATTAAAATATCCTATAAAACACATTTAAACCCACAAAATACTCCTAAAACTCATAAAAATCAATTCATACCTCAGAGAATGTGATTAATAGTTGAAATTAAATCATCACACAACTGAAAAATATAACATCCTGACAAATTGTTTTCATCATAACCATGTAATACTTATCTAATCAAAATTATAGAATAATATGTGGTAGATTGATTAATAAAAATGAAACATTAACATTTTTTATTATCTATAAATAAATTTCTCATATTTAAAATATCATTTGTAGAAAATAGTAAATTAACAAAAAAAAATTATTATTATGAAGTGTTTTTATTTTCAATAATTTACCATAAAAATTATTTGTAGTCATATTACATTGAAATTGATACATTTATTTAACATTGTAAATTCTGGAATTATTCCTCATAATGTAGTCAATCATATCAAACATTCTATATTCGCCTCCTCCCTTTTTGAATTTTTTAATAATTAGAGGGTGTGTCACTACAGATTCATCATCGCCAATGGTGGATTATACCTTACTTATTATGAATTTTAACTAGTCAATGCCTTCGAAAATAACACTCACAATAATATACACAATAACTATAATCTCAATGACCTTTTTAAGAATTATGAAAAAATATTAAAATCAACATAATATTAAAATTATCAATAAGAAATTAATCAATAAATATTCACATAACCATCATTATTTTTTGGTCATAGTTTGTAACTCTAGAGGGGGTGAATTGAGTTTAAAATATAAATTTATTTTATAAAAACATTAATAAATAACTAACCATGTTAATTTAAAATATAATGTAGATCAAAATAGTATAATTATATAAGTTTGATAATTCATAAAATTTCTCAATGAGGATTAGGTCATAGTTAAAATAATATTCCAAATTACTCAATATTTTGAATGTAAATTTCTTAAGAAAATACTTTATATAAACAAAAGTTAATAATAACTATAAATGTGTAATTTTGTTGAAATATTTTAAAACAAATTCCAATTTAACTTTGAAATGCGTAATCAAATCCAAGAAAAAACAAAATATAATATAATTATTAATTTGTAGTTTGAAGGTGAGACTTAATCCCTTCCACATGAAAATAACATATTTCCCTGAATATTATTATAATAATAAATTGATCCATTGATGGGATTTTGTTTTTATAAGCAACAGTACACAATCTGTACAGGAATAAAGTATAGCATCCCGTCTTTTTATAACATAACTTTCTTTCCATTACACGGAACTGAGGATCTTTAAGGTTTAGTGTCTTGGAAACAAGGAACATAATACATAAAAACAACATAAAACATTCTTCTTAAACACTTGAAAGTCTTATCCTTAAGTTAATCCTAGGTTCATTACTGCATCTCATAACCTGGGTACATACATCAAAATAAAGGGTGAGCAAAAGGCCCAGTAAGGGAAACAAGAGAAACATTTTACATGTGAACTTGAGATACTTCAATAAGGACATGAAAAGAACTTTAAGGAATGAGAAAGGAATCATGAGATACATCATAATAAAAATAAAATTTTTCATAACTTGATGATGTGGATACAACATTTAATATTGACAATAGTTTCATTTCACTAAGGTCCATCCCCAAGGTGTCGTTAAAATTTACCAAGGTTATTCACCAAGGCGTCGTTAAAAATGGTCATCTCTAGAGATTAAGTCTTTACCCAATGCATTGGAGCACTATCTGGGCGCACCCTTGACATGTCTTTATTATCATGTGATCCACACATATCATCATCAATCATTTCATAGACAACCCATATAGCATAAAAGAAATGGGTTTCATTTCATAATCATAACGTTTTAAAAACTGCTTTAAAGACATGATCTTTATGTCACTTTAAACCCACGGAAAGGGAAAGCAGGTTTCATGTATGTAAATACCATAATTTAAAATAGAAAATTTTTATATATATGTGAATACCCTTGTAGAAATATGATCTTTGAGTATTCAATTTATAACATAAAATAATTTTGAGAAAGAGAGAGGCATTTTGAGACGAAAATTTTGCAGCATAACGGCTATGTTGCAAGGTTTTAGAAAACATTGAAAAGAGAGGGGACATGGGTCACCCACTCATAAATGATCCATAAAACAGTAGGGGGATATAATATAAGGGATTTAAGAACATGGTAATGAAATTTGAAATATATACCATATGAAATGAAAAACATGGATTTGAGACAAAAATAAGATTTCTCTTATGAAAATTCGGCAGCCTAACGACGTCACTTAATCTTCAATAAAAAATGATTTGACAAGATCAAATAGGGTATCTCATCATATGATAATAAGAGATTAGTATGATAGATATAGAGATCATACCCCAACATAATAAAAAGTAACTTGAAAGATTTGACATGAAAATCGAACTTGAAAAATGAGAAGGGTGAAAGAATCACTTAAAAAATTCGACAGCCTAACGGCATCACTTAAACTTTCATAAAATGAAATGATGAGAGTAAGAGGGTATCTCTCATCATATAAAAATGAAAAGGGAAGTAAGAGTAATATAAAAGAACATCCTCTCACATAAGAACATGGAGCATAAAAGGAATGACATAAAAGAGATTACATGAAAAGAAAGAGAGAGGTCAAATCCCTTACCTTAAAACGTAACTCTTAAAACTCAAAGGTTTGGACCTTGAGGGCTTGGGGGCACCTTGGGAGGACTCCTTGGGAGGTAAGGAGACCATAAAATTGTTGGGGGAGAGTTGGGAGTGAAAACTAAAGGAGGAAAGGGTGGGTATTTATAGGGAAAGTGAGGGGACAAGGCATTAATGGCCAAGGGACACCTCACAAGTGCTTTTCTCAAAACCATGTGCTCTCCCTTGGCAGTTACCATGGAGTTAGGCCACATGGGGCCCCCAAAAAAATAATTCACCACCCTTGTCCGGCCAACCCTTAAAATATCTCATGACATCATCATGACACAGTTATGATGTCATTAAACATACCGAAACCCTAAAACTGTATTTTTACTATTCACTGAAAAATTCAACTTTCTCAGAAAAATCCCAAAATTTCACCTTAACCAAATATCGATGCTCTAATTAAATTTATGAACTAAATTTTATAAAAATAATATTTTAATAATTGTAATTTAATTTTTAAATAAAAACACTATTCATCAAGAATTCATTTTTTCCAGAAAAATCCCCAAAAATTACCATAACATAATATTGATGCTCTGAGTTCAAAAATAAAGTCCTTTTTATAAAAATAATTTTCTAATTATTTTTAATTAAATTTTTAATTAAAAAACACTATTCATCTAAAAAAACTAATACTTGGCTAATAATTTATGAAACCGTTATTTACCCATTTTATCGAATCACATTACTTAATCTAGGTGTCTAAATTATATTAAAACTTTCTTTGAGTGAAATAACTAATCCATTTGGTCACATTACTAATCCTAAGAATAAAATCACTATTCATAATTTACTATTCATCAAAAATTAAGTTGATCTTATTAGACTCCAAATTCCTTACTGAACACTTTTGTAGAAGACCATTTTTTGAAAATCATTACACATCATTAATTATTTAGGGTCTACATAAATATTTTAAAAAAATATATATATATTTTTTTCCAAAAATCATCAGTAAAATACATCCTAAAATTATCCGGACATTTGAAATTTCACAAACATCACTAAAGGAAGAAATCTCAATTCATTCATCCCAAAGGATTACACAAAGAAGCTAGGGTCTCATCACATAACCCCTTATAACACCGGCATATGACCTAAGTGTAAGATGTGCTATGGTGAGAGAATCTTAGGGAGTCTCAGATAACATTGCCCTAGTAGTAATCTCTACTAACTTGAACTTCTCCCGGAGGCGTTTCCATTCAAGCTTGACACGCTGGAGTTCGGCTTGGGTTTGGTCCAAAGCGAATCCCACAGATGCTACCTCCTTCCCAAGCTCTGATAAGTGGGCCTCATAAGGTTCGTGTCTACTGGATGAAGCCATCGACTCCTCTTTCTTCATTAACCATTAACATCTTATTAAATCATTAAGAGTAAGTTAATATACTACTCAAAAATATTGGGTCATTAAATTCTTCCCCCCTTAAAAAATTTCGTCCCCGAAATTTATATTTGAGGCCTAGTCGAAAAGGTGAGGGTACTTTTGCTTCATTGTTTCCTCAGGCTCCCAAGTCGCTTCTTCATATTTATGATTCCTCCACAACACTTTCACAAGGTGGGTAGTCTTGTTTCGTAGGACCTTGTCTCTACAGTCCAAGATCTCCACTGGCTGCCCCTCATAAGAGAGGTCATGTTCCAGTTGTACCACCTCTGGGTTCAGTACATGCGAAGGGTCGGGTATGTACTTCCTCAAGAAAGATATATGGAAGACATCATGAACTTGATCTAGGTTCAGTGGAAGTGCTAGACGATAGGCCACTGCTCCTATGAAATCAAGGATTTCATAGGGGCCAATGTACCTAGGGCTGAGCTTCCCTTTCTTCCCAAACCGCATGACTCTCTTCTAGGGATAAATTTAAAGGAAGACTTTGTCACCAACACCAAACTCCAAGTCCCTTCGACGATTGTCAGTATAGCTCTTCTGCCGACTCTGAGAAACCTTTATGTGTTGTTGGATGGCATGAACCTGTTCTGTCATCTCTTGCACAAGATCAGGCCCAAGAAGCTTTCTCTCACCAGCTTCATCCCAACAAGTAAAAGTTCTACATCGCTTTCCATATAGAGCTTCATATGGTGCCATCTGAATACTCGAATGGAAGCTGTTGTTATAGGAGAACTCAACTAATGGGAGGTTTTGATCCCATCCACCTTTAAATTCCATTGAGCATAATCTCAGCATGTATTCGAGTGTCTGAATAGTCCTTTCAGATTGGCCATCAGTTTGAGGATGATAGGCCGTACTAAAATTCAATTCAGTATTCAGGGCATGTTGAAGACTTCTCCAGAATTTTGATGTGAATCTTGGGTCACGATCAGACATGATGGATAGTGGTACCCCATACAGCCTTACCACTTCCATCACGTATATCTTAGAAAGCTGATCTAGAGAGAAATGTTCCCGAATAGAGATAAAATGGGCTGTCTTGGTGAGACGGTCCACAATAACCCATATCGCATTGTTTCCTTTGGATGTTTTTGGGAGACCAGTTACAAAGTCCATAGTGATATTATCCCACTTCCATACTGGTATGGGTAGCGGTTGTAATACCCCCTTAAGAAGTTGTCGTTCTGCCTTTACTTGCTGACACACTAGGCACCTTATAGTGTAATCAACAATCTCCCTCTTCATGTTATCCCACCAATAATGATCACGAAGGTCTCTATACATCTTAGTGCTTCCTGGATGTATAGAGAAAGTAGATCTATGAGCTTCATCCATCAGTTCTTTCTTTATCTCCGGAATAGATGGAACACATAGTCTTGTACGAAATTTCAATACACCTTCTTGATCAATATTGAAATCAGGGAACTTCCCATCTTTTACAGCCTCCAACTTATCATGCAGTAAAGGATCTTCTTTTTGAGCCTTCTTTATCTTCTCTAGTAATGAAGGTTGAGAAATCATTTGGGATAGGGTTGATGATGTCCCTTTACTTATAATTCCCATGTCCAGTTTTACTAGATCTTTAATCAAGGGATCTCCTAGGATCCTCATTGTTGCCAGAACAACAGGGTCTTTCCTGCTTAATGCATCCACGACTTTATTTGCTCTTGCAGGGTGATAATGAATTGAACAATCATAGTCTTTAATAAGCTCCAACCATCTCCTTTGTCTCATGTTCAATTCTTTCTATGTGAAAATATACTTTAGACTTTGGTGGTCAGTGTATATATCACATTTCTACCCATAATGATAGTGCCTCCATATCTTTAGAGCAAAAACAACTTACACCAGCTCTAGATCATGCGTAGGATAATTCTTCTCATGAATCTTCAACTGTTGAGATGCATAAGCAATTACCTTGTCATTTTACATGAGGACTCACCCAAGCCCTTTAAAAGATGCATCGCTAAAAATAACGAATCCTTATCCGATAGAGGGTAGTGTTAACACAGGTGCAGTAACCAATCTCTTCTTCAGCTCTTGGAAACTTTCCTCGCATTCCTTTGTCCAGATGAACTTAACCCCTTTTCGAGTCAACTTGGTTAATGGATTAGAAAGCCGTGAAAAGTTTTTCACAAACCTCCTATAATATCCCGCTAAACCAAGGAAACTACAAATCTCAGTTACTGTTGTGGGTTGAGGCCACTCCTCCACAACCATGGTCTTTGAAGGGTCAACCAAGATTCCTTCATTGGTTACGATGTGCCCCAAGAAAGCCACTTGTTGTAAAGAAAACTCACACTTTCTGAACTTCCCAAAGAGCTTCTCCTTCCGCAGAGTTTTCAAAATAACCCTCAGATGATCTTCATGCTCCTCATGAATTTTTGAATATATAAAAATATCATCAATAAAAACTACCACAAAGTTATCAAGTTAGTCCTTAAAGACTCTATTCATCAAATCCATGAAAATAGCAGGAGCATTAGTCAAGACGAAGGGCATAACAGTAAACTCATAATTCCCATATCTTGATCGGAAGGCAGTCTTTAGAATATCTTCCTTCTTCACCCTCAGTTGATGATAACCAAATCGAAGGTCAATCTTGGAGAAGAATTGATCCCCACGAAGTCGGTCAAATAAATCATCAATTCTTGGAAGAGGGTATTTGTTCTTCACTGTGATCCCATTCAGTTCTCTATAATCAATGCATAGCCGCATTGATCCGTCCTTCTTCTTCACAAAGAGAACTGGTTCTCCCCAAGGAGACACACTCGGATGGATAAACCCCTTCTCCAACAAGTCTTGGAGTTGTTTCTTTAACTCTTCTAGCTCCACATTTTCCATTCTATACGGAGTTTTTGATATCGGTTGAGACCCAGGTACGAGTTCAATGGAGAAATCTACCTCTCTTTCTGGGGGAGGTCCAGGTAACTCCTCAGGAAATACATCCATGTATTCCTAAACAATTGGAACATCTTCTATTGGTATGCTCCCTTTTCCTTCTTCATCATCACCGATTAACTCCATAAAGAAAGCTATAGGAGGTTCTTCTAGATAGGGATCAGTTCGGGATATCTCTCCTTGAAAGATAACTGTAGGTTGTTTATTCAAGACTACTGAGATTTCCTCACTTCTGCATTTGATCATAGAGTTATACTTTGAGAGCCAGTCAATCCCTAGTATAATGTCGAATTCAAACATGGGAATGACTACTAGATTTGAGATAATATTGTGATCACTAAAGTAAACACTAGAGTCTCTAAACACTGTTGATGCATGGATAATCCCACTTGGAGTCTTGACTGACAACTCTACCTCAAGCAATTCTGGGATTGATTCTATATTCTTTGCAAACTTGGAGGAAATAAAGGAATGCATAGTACCAGAATAAAACAAAGTAGTTGCTAGTTTTGAGAGGACAACAATAGTACCTGCTACCATGTCATTCGGAGCTTCAACATCTGTTGTTGTGATAGCAAAAGCACAAACATGCTCCCCCGGCCTTTGCTGAGGTTGATGGTGATTCCCCCCCACTGCCCTGGGATTTGGACAGAGATTAGCGTAGTGCCCAATCTGTCCACACTTGAAGCAATGGACTTTGGGTAAGGTCAGAACCATCTTTCCTCTGTCGTTAGTGTTGGGGAGTTGAGGATTCTCCTCACTATGACAATTCCGAGCAATATGGCCTCCTCTTCCACACTTTTAGCACTTTCCACTTCCATTCAAGCAGTTCCCCAGATGGTTCTTCCCACATTTATTGCATGTGGTAAGTTGAATTTTCTTCCCACCTCTTCCCTGGTCAAAAGTCTTCCCTAAACTGGGCTCCAAAGATCTCTTCTTTTCATTTGATATATGAGACCACTGCATCTCACCAAACTCCAGCTCGACTTTCATTGCACTCTGCATGATCTCCTCATAGCTATCGTAGTCCCGGTTGGCTAAATTCTTCCGCATATGAGGTCTCAACCCACCGAAAAATCTATCAACCTTCCCACTTGGATCCAGACAAAGCTAGAGGTATATCGTGAAAGTCGGGTGAAGTTTATCTCATAACTTCCGACAGATTCGTTCTTCTTCTGCTTCAGCTCGAGAAACTCTTTCTACATTCTCATTCTCATGGAATGAGGGAAATAATTGTTAAAGAATATTCCCCTAAATTCTTCCCACTCTATAGCTTCCATCTCTCCTCTAGGCTTCGTGTTTTTGACCAGTGACCACCACTGGTCAGCTTCTCCCTCTAGGTGATAAACAGCAAGGGTGACTTTTTCTTGTTCTGAACAAAGGGGTACAGAAAAGATCTTTTCAATGGAGCTTATCCATTGTTCCGCAACCAAAGGTTCAGTAGATCCACTGAATGATGGTGGTCGTTGACGCATGAAGGACTCAACAGAATGTTGTTCCCTTCGTGGTGAGGTTAGCCTCTCAACTTGATTCAAGTTATTACTCATAACTTGAGTCATTTGGTTCATCATTCGCATGAATGTTTCAATTCCGGCTTCCATCGGAGGGACGTCAGCACATGGTGCATTGTGGTCACCATCGTCACGGTTCCTCCTATTGCCCGCCATTTTCTAAAATAATAAAACCTTAGTAAGAAACTTATTTAATTTATGAATCTTTTAACTAATACTTCATGCTTAGACAATTACACTTCTCTATAATTCCTTTATAAGGATTTATAAAAAGCTTGTGATTAACCAAACATATCCCCCGGGAGTGTCGTAACCAAGAGTGCATCAAGGCCCGTTATCGTGCACCAGTTCCCGTTCGAGTCTAGCTCAAAGCGGTGTTTTCAGGTATTACCCCTATGTACATCTCTTCCAGAGCTGCCTCTACCTGCTCGTATCCAGACAGGGATGTATTTGTTCGATAAACCACTTACTCAATACTTACCAAAATACCAGGAAGTTTTCCTATATTTAAACTTTTCTATAGGGTTATTCCTAAAGTTTTTATATCCTAATTTCCACAAATAACTAAATCATCCTTTGATACCAACTATAGCATCCCGTATTTTTATAACATAACTTTCATTCCATTACACGAAACTGAGGATCTTTAAGGTTTAGTGTCTTGGAAACAAGGAACATAATACATGAAAACAACACAAAACATTCTTCTTAAACACTTGAAAGGCTTCTCCTTAAGTTCATCCTAGGTTCATTAATACATCTCATAACCTGGGGACATACATCAAAAGAAAGGGTGAGCAGAAGGCCCAGTAAGGGAAACAAGAGAAACATTTTACATGTGAACTTGAGATACTTCAATAAGG
Organism: Viscum album; assembly: GCA_963277665.1. Classification (NCBI taxonomy): domain Eukaryota; kingdom Viridiplantae; phylum Streptophyta; class Magnoliopsida; order Santalales; family Viscaceae; genus Viscum; species Viscum album. Next base: position 757,554,867 of record OY728161.1, read on the forward strand.
ACATGAAAAGAACTTTAAGGCATGAGAAAGGAATCATGAGATAAATAATAATAAAAATAAAATTTTTCATAACTTGAAGATGTGGCTACAACATTTAATATTGACAATCGTTTCGTTTCACCAAGGTCCATCCCCAAGGTGTCGTTAAAATTTACCAAGGTTATTCACCAAGGCGTCGTTAAAAATGGTCATCTCTAGAGATTAAGTCTTTACCCAATGCATTGGAGAGCTATCTCGGCACACCCTTGAAATGTATTTATTATCATGTGAGCCACACATATCATCATGAATCATTTCATAAACAACCTATATAGCATAAAAGAAATGGGTATCATTTGATAATCATAACGTTTTAAAAACTGCTTTAAAGACATGATCTTTATGTCACTTTAAACCCACTGAAAGGGAAAGCGGGTTTCATGTATGTAAATCCTAGAATTTAAAGTAGAACATTTTGATATATATGTGAATACCATTTTATAAATAAGATCTTTGAGTATTCACTTTATAACATAAAATAATTTTGAGAAAGAGAGAGGCATTTTGAGACGAAAATTATGCAGCATAACAGCTATGTTGCAAGGTTTTAGAAAACATTAAAAAGAGAGGGGACATGGGTCACCCACTCATAAATGATCCATAAAACAGTAGGGGGACAGAATATAAGGTATTTAAGAAAATGGTAATAAAATTTTAAAGATATACCATATGAAATGAAAAACATGGATTTGAGACAAAAATACGATTTCTCTTATGAAAATTCGGCAGCCTAACGGCGTCACTTAATCTTCAATAAAAAATGATTTGACAAGATCAAATAGGGTCTCTCATAATATGATAATAAGAGATCAGTATGATAGATATAGAGATAATACCCCAACATAATAAAAAGGAACTTTAAATATTTGACATGAAAATCGAACTTGAAAAATGAGAAGGGTGAAAGAATCACTTAAAAAATTCGGCAGCCTAACGGCATCACTTACACTTTCATAAAACGAAATGATGAGAGTAAGAGGGGATCTATCATCATATAAACATGAAAAGGGAAGTAAGAGGAATATAAAAGAACATCCTCTCACATAAGAACATGGATCATAAAAGGAATGACATAAAAGAGATTACATGAAAATAAAGAGAGCGGTCGGATCCCTTACCTTAAAACGTAACTCTTAAAACTCAAATGTTTGGACCTTGAGGGCTTGGGTGCACCTTGGGAGGACTCCTTGGGAGGTAAGGAGACCAGAACTTCGTTGGGGGAGAGTTGGGAGTGAAAACTAAAGGAGGAAAGGGTGGGTATTTATAGGGAAAGTGAGGGGACAAGGCATTAATGGCCAAGGGACACCTCACAAGTGCTTTTCTCAAAACCATGTGCTCTCCCTTGGCATTTACCATGGAGTTAGGCCACATGGGGCCCCCAAAACAATAATTCACCACTCTTGGCCGGCCAACCCTTAAAATATCTCATGACATCGTCATGACACAGTTATGATGTCATTAAACATACCGAAACCATAAAACTGCATTTTTACTATTCACTGAAAAATTCATCTTTCTCAGAAAAATCCCAAAATTTCACCTTAACCAAATATCGATGCTCTAATTACATTTATGAACTCCATTTTATAAAAATAATTTTCTAAATAATTTTAATTTAATTTTAAAATAAAAACACTATTCATCGAGAATTCATTTTTTCCAGAAAAATCTTCAAAAATTACCATAACATAATATCGATGCTCTGAGTTCAAAAATAAAGTCCTTTTTATAAAAATAATTTTCTAATTATTTTTAATTAAATTTTTAATTAAAAAACACTATTCATCAGAAAAAACTAATACTTGGCTAATAATTTATGAAACCGTTATTTACCCATTTTATCGAATCACATTACTTAATCTAGGTGTCTAAATTATCTTAAAACTTTTTTTGAGTGAAATTACTAATCCATTTGGTCACATTACTAATCCTAAGCGTAAAATCACTATTCATAATTTACTCTTCATCAAAAATTAAGTTGATCTTATTAGACTCCAAATTCCTTACTGAACACTTTTGTAGAAGAACATTTTTTGAAAATCATTACACATCATTAATTATTTAGGGTTTACATAAATATTTTTAAAAATATATATTTTTTTCAAAATTCATCAACAAAATACATCCTAAAATTATCCCGACATTTGAAATTTCACAAACATCACTAAAGGAAGAAATCTCAATTCATTCATCCCAAAGGATTACACAAAGAAGCTAGGGTCTCATCACATAACACCTTATAACACCGGCATATGACCTAAGTGTAAGGTGTGCTATGGTTAGAGAATTTGAGGGAGGCTCAGATAACATCGCCCTAGTAGTAATCTCTACTAACTTGAACTTCTCCCGCAGGCATTTCTGTTCAATCTTGACACGCTGGAGTTCGGCTTGGGCTTGGTCCAAAGCAAAGCCCACAGATGCTACCTCCTTCCCAAGCTCTGATAAGTGGGCTTCATAATGTTCAAGTCTACTGGATGAATCCATCGACTCCTCTTTATGCATTAACCATTAACATCTTATTAAACCATTTCGAGTAAGTTAATATACTACTCAAAAAGATTGGGTCATTAAACAAAGCCTCTTCCTTTATTAATCATGTGTAGAAAAACATGATCATCCTTGCATGAACACTTCCACCATTCTGATGGGTATAAAAATAAATAAATTTGATATAGTGTGTCTTGAATACTCATTTTAAAATGAATGAGATAGTGTGTAAAAATAATATATATTAGTAAAACACAACACTCAAATGTAAAGCATAAAACAAAGAGAGAAAAATAGTATATATTAGTAAATATGGGGATGGTCAGTCTGAATCGATTAATAATCTTATGGGTCCTCATATTTGGATTGGTGAGGATCTCGAACAGGTTTCTCTAAATGTGCAAGAAAATATGGGTTCATGGAGTTTTATTTTTTCTAGATTCTGTAAAAAAATGACAACACAAACCTCTGGAATCAGTGGACGAAAATATACTTGAACTTATATAAATTCCACACATTTACATTCACATGTATGTATGTGCCTATGTTCATCCATTCACCATGAATTCTTGCATGAAAGATATATTCCGTATATATATCTCACTGGGTCCAATAATTTATTAATGAATAAAAATAAATATATCTTATATCCTCATACTAAGAAGAACTATAACCTTTGACTTAAATGAACCCATGGAGTAGTTTTATAAAGAATGATTAATAAAAAATGTGATGTTGTATGCTATAAATCCTATAAAACAGCTATTGGAAGCACTATGTTAGAATGTGGAATAGGACATCCATGGTATCATAATGGTGGTGGATAACATTGATGGTAGCATAGAACAATGGTGTCATGGTCCAGTAGTAGCCCAAGAAGGTGGAAGCAAATGTATGGGGGTATCACTAGTCATGTGGAAGAACAATGATCTGTGATAGAAAGAATGTTTGACGACATTGTGAGTCAGTATACTATCACCCAGATGACGTCACAGACCTTCACTATGTATGAAATACCTATGATGTAGTCCTAGGGTATGCCATCCAATTTCCAGACGATGGTCTTAAGAGGCTGCAACAAACCAGTTGGAACACGGTGCTCAGCATTCACCTGCTGACAGGTAAGGCTATATGAGATGAACTCAGCTACATTCCTCTCAAGCTGGAACACCAAAACTGCCTCTAATGTTTTCTATACGTCTTCACCACACTGAGATGTAAAACTGAGGGAGAATTGTGGAAGTACCACATCACCTCCTCTAGCATCGCGAATGGAACCATTTTTTCACTAGAATAGATCTTATGATTCCATCCTTCAGAAGATCTATATATTGTGCCACAAGTGGATTCATGATCATATAGAACTTTCCAGTCGATGTATCTAATCTAGTACACATTCACACACTTATAGAGCAATCTGGTCAGCACCATCTACTGTAGAAAATATATACCCCCTGCTGCACCACATTTTGCTGGAGGGAAGCTAACTACTCTAATGATTCCCAAACTAGGAAAACCTAACACTTACTACTAAGGTCATACGCTTCAATATCTCCCTTCCATGAAGTATAGGCATTCATGATGTCATAGTACTACATGAACATCATCCCGTATCACTTTCTTAGGGTCTAGTCTCTCAAGGTGAATATGTACCTAATGCATTAGTGTTCAGAGGAAACCACAAAAGCACACTCCGAGAAGGTAGTGTATCTACATCCTCAATGTGAAGACTACCAACAGTGGCTCTATGTCATGTGCTATATAGCTATTCTCTTGGGGTCTCAACTGCCTCAACACTTATGTGGTGAATTCCTGTCATTTCATCAACACACAATTTAGCCCATCTCTCGAGGCTTCATAATACTCAAAGAACATAGCACCTTTATCTGGTATTCTCAAAACTAGATTCCACATTAGCCTCTACCTCAACTACTTTCATGCCTTCTGGCACTACCCAAACCAGGTAAACAACAATCCCATCCAGTCTAGAGTGGTCAAATGGGCTATGATTCAAGATAATTATTTCCTAAATCTCCTTTAGTACCTACCAATCCAATAAAGAATCGCACCTATGACACATTCTTGGGTAAACACCCATGAAATCACTACATCGACCTTTTATGGGTCCACAATTTAATATTGTTCATAAATAAAATTTTCTCAAAAGAGAATATCTAGTATCCAGAACTGGAAATTTTGAGAAATTTTTATAAAGCAGGTGCTCTAAAAGTAAATAAACAACCATCCTCCTTTACTCGGAATTCTCCTACTCTATTGTAGTGTAAAAGAGCATGTCATCAATGAAGATAACAACAAACTCATCTAACTATGGCTACAATATCTAGTTTATCAAATGCATAATGATGGTGGGTTAATAACTCAGACCAAAGGGAATTACAATGAACATGTAGTGTCCATAATGAAATTTAATAGAAAATATTGGGATATCAGCCTCATGAACCTGTAACTAGTTGTAGATGGACTAGAGATCGATTTTGGGGAACCACCTCTCACCTCACAACATGTCAAAGAGGTCATAGATCATTGGAATGGGGTAAATTTTCTTTATCATGGCCTAGTATAAGTGATAATAATCCACACAAATCATCATGCTCTTACCTACCTTCTTGAGGAACAGAACTGGAGCTGCCCAAGGGGACACACTAGGTCTAGGGAAACCATTCTCACGAATGTCCTCCAACAATAACTCAAGATCCTGGAGCTTGATGGGTTTCATAAAATATGCCATAGAATATATAAGGGTATAACATGGTCTCATGTCAATGAAAAACTCACAATATAGACAAAGAATTATTCCTGAAACACCGTCGATATTGTCGTCCATAAAATCCTCCTCAACTGAAGGAATCCTTATTCTAGAAGAGTCTACTACACCGAGTGTTTAGATATCTAACTAATGGGTAAAATGTTATATCCTCTTACTCAGAGCACCTATATTCCATTCTATGATGTCTCTATCACCATGAAAGGATATCTTCATCCCAGCAATGTTTATGCATCTGAAAATCATATGGTGAAAGTCATTCTAGTCTAGAACAATAGAAATCCATTGCATTCCTAAGATGACATCAGTGGGTTCCAAAATTATGACCTGTATTTCTCATGTGTTTCTATCTCCTCCATGTGATGACATGCACTACACGTAGATGAATGATATCGAAGAAGAACTACATACATGAACCTCGAGACATAGCTGATTTTTTATAGCCTCTACATGGAGATCCAACTCTTGAATCCGAAGTAACGTGATAAAAGTGTTAATCAAACATGTTCATACTAATAATAATGAAAGAGTAGACAAAATATATACTGTATCTCATATCATCTCATTTCCTATGATATATCGTAAATCTATAGATTCTAGTTGTCTGTGGCCCTAGCCACCAGTTCCATGAGCCTGATGTGGGTCGCCCGATGGTATTGATGGGAGAACCTCATAGTGTCATCCCCCACCGGTAACTCTTGGTCCTCTTCCAATAACACATCCATGGGGATCACAGTTTTGACACCTAGAGGATCTCTAATCACGGGGGTATCTCTTCCATGGGGGTTCACTTGTTATCTACCCGGGATGCTCAACACATCTGGTCTGGTAGTCCCATTCCATATGACCTCCAACGTCACAAGCATAGCATTGGTCCTCTGTAGGTTGACATCGTACTCCACACAGCCCTAGTGATTCCTGACCATGTTCCCTAATCTGATCATGTGGAGAGGCCTCATTCACCGAGATCATATACACTGATGTCTACTACCCACCAAAGACATGTCAACAATGTATTATCTACTACCAGTCCTATATAACTGGCATCCCTCTGAAAGAAATCTCTTTGTCTGGAATGGTATCCCTAGCACTATGACATATTTGGGGATGCAAAAGGGTACTATGTTTGAATTGATCTCTGTAAAAAGTCCCTTCTCAAACTTATATGCTCATAAGTATCAATCATAGATCATGCTATAGAGTACCTAGTTCGGTTTATGAACCTATTCGAGTACTCTGAAGCTTTTATCCCTCACCACTAAATCTCCATAAGCTCCATAATTAGAACGGAGCATAATAAGGAGGGGTAATAATCCTAATGGAACAGTTTCTAGATATCATACCATGAGAGTGGAAACTCATCATGAATCTGAGTAACCATGCTCCACCAACGTCTATCCATTCCATGGAAAACAATGGCTTCCAAAGAAACTGTATGATCCATTGGTTCCCAAACAATCCTAAAGGTGCAGAACACTATCTCTAGAAATACTCTACGGCCTAAGGACCTAGCTCATCACAGAATGTCAATGGTCTTTGGGGATGGAAGTAATGGAGTGTGCTAATCCTATGATTTTCCTAATCATACTCCATTTGGATTATCTGTTACACAATAGGTGGAGGTGATTCTTCCCACCCACCTAAAAGGAACGATATCACTGGATTGAAACTAAACTAAACCATCATCACTAATAGGGTCATCATCATAAACTAGAGCTACTATCCAGGTTGGATGTCATCATGGAGGCATCCTAAAAGTTATCCAGGAGTAATAGTGTCACACAATCATATATATATATATATTGAAAATAGACACCGGGAGATGACTAAATAAGGATAGTCAACAATTAATCCTATACGATCAAAGTACCATTATTAATTGAAAAAAATGTCTCAGGGTGTCAGGCCAACAAGAGGTCAATCAGGGTCCAAGTGAATGGATATATATGTTTTTAGCACCATCACTAGATTCCCTTTTCAATGTGCTACACTCAAGAAACATTGACACTATTTCCCCAAACCCAAAAAATCCATTTATAGAGAAATTTCAAAAAACATCCCAATTAATGAACTTTTCTATTATGACAATTTTTCATAGCCTAACCCACACCAGGTCTCGAGCCACAAGTTACCCCAAGCCTTCATCTATAGGCCCGAGGTGAAGATAATCACTGAAGGGACAACAAACTCGGGGAGGCCTTTTCCTATGTACCTGTACAAACACAAACAACTCATTGAAAGAGTATATATGAGATGGAGTAAAAAATGAAAAACAGATGTAAGTAAGCCAAAAAAGCACGAACTTCTAAACAATACAAGTACGATAATGTAAACTGAATGGAAAATTTGGAAATACACACACAACCTAAAAACTGTCCCAACCACATTGAAATTAGAAAAGTAAAATAGCTGAGAGAGACCCTATCTTGAATCCCAAGCTACAACTACCATACGTGGTCTAAGAAAGTTGTATCCTAAGCTCCTCTAAAGTCATGATCTACCCATTGTATTTTCTCATAGGTTACAATTTGTGCGAGAAAAACCCATATTGGGGTGAGTATAGATATACCTAGTAGAATTCCCCCATGGATTAGGGGGAAAAGAAAGAGATACAATATAAAAGGTATAAAATAGATAGAACAAGGTACAATGATGGAGTTCATCTCTAACCAACGAAAGAATGTTGTAAAATCATCAAAAAACAAGGATCTAGAAACATGGATAAGAAGAAATTCTCATTGAGTATCGACAACCTATTGTTTCAGGGTAATCATTTCTAACCATGGAAAACTAGACACGAAATCCATGTGGCATAACCCATGTGTCTTTGACTATCCTGGAAGGAGAGTAACCTAAACCCAAAGATTGGGTATATAAATAGGATATATATATTTATATAGATTTATCAGTCCAAAGAAAACCAAACAAGATAGAAAGGGGATCACAATCTCTCAGATCATCCCAAGAAGAATTTTCACCCACAGTTCCATGAGTATCAAACAATGATGCCCAACATCCCACACATCAATCTTGAAGTTTCTAGTCAAAGGGGCTCAATCATGAAACTGTAATACTATCATCTTTGGGAATCATGAACTCACCCGCATAGTTTTATGTCACATAACAAGGATACGTCTCGGTGTGGAAACTGTCATCCTTTCTTGTGAGTCTAAAGGTACTTCAAACCAGGCCACACAACTGATCGATAGACAGATGGTTTAAACTTTAGGTATTGGACCCACACCCTTTTATGGTCGGGGGTTCTACTCTAATAGTTATCATAGAAGACCCATGACCATGTCGATGGGGTGTTCTACTTGGATAGTTGAGGACCCACTCCTTTGTATCATAAGGGAGTTCTACATTAGATCAATGAGGACCCATACCCTACTCAGTACGGGGTTACAATCAATAAAAGTTGTCTACAACTCATCCCCATGCTAATGTGGGGCTCCACAATGATATCTCTGAGGACCCACTCCCTAGTATGTCTGGGGGTTCCACCTGGAAATCCCGGATATCTCGTCCAAACAACTATTTTCACCTAACAACACCTTAATAACCATCATTCTCAGAACACATCACATTGTAACTTGAATGTTGAATCCGAGGTCAACATCATTCTCTAAGTAGGAAGAAATATGATATACTATTTTATTGGAAGAATAGGGTAACTGGTGAAAAGGGATCTTTTCACTGTAACATGACTAATCTAGAAATTATGGGGCCCACCTCTTGATCTCAAACATTAAAATTCCCAAACTGGCATTAAATGTTCCAAATAAAAAATATGATCACATTTCCATAGATGGAATTTCAATTGGATGGTCTGTTTAGATATTATGGTAGTTTAAAAAGCAACATGTGAAACCACCTGAGCCCGCAGAATGACTTGTTGTGGACCCAACATCGTGGTTGGTCCACCTACCCCCACGGTAGACCACTACAGTTTACCTCCCATTGTGTGTCCATCCATGGAATTAATGTTGTGGTAATTACAATAGTCTTTCCAATATATTGGTGTGGTTTCTTCATCTACAGTAGCTTTATCTCCCAATGCCTCGTGATTGAATATTGTGGTTGATCTCTTGGGACCAGTAAATGTCACTTTCCCCATCGAATATCGTACCACTATGGTATCATGGCTGAACTTCATAGTCAAACACATCCATGAATCACCTCTCCTGACCTCTGTTTGACTGAAGGCTAACCAGTGTCCGTCTTGACCGGGCCCACCTGGCCCACTTCGGCCCATCTCACCTAGACAGCTTTAGACCCCCCCATCTGGCCTGCCTTGACCCAACCCACATGGATGGCCTACACCACATCAGTGGACGTGGTCACCAACTACCGTCAACGCAGCCACCCATCATATTTTATGACTGCCTACACCACTAGCATCGCACCCCGTGACATAGCTATCTAGCGGCTCCGCCACTGCTCCCACGACCCGTAGCCATGCTGGTGCCACAATGATGGTGAAATTCGTGGACCACGGGACCACCTCAAATGCCAAAATCTTTCTAAAAATACATGTTGAAAATCCCAAGACTATGATCTACATTGATCTATTCCATACATGATGATTTGTTGATTCTTTGGTGTTCTGAAATGTTAATGATGAAAACCCATGAATAAAGGAGGAAAAAAACAAAAATAAAAGGGATCCAAGCATAGAATTATGGTCATATTAGTTTGTCCATCAACATTGAATTTATAAATGACGAAACTATTGATAACATATGAATTTTTCATTCATAAACATCAATCTGAGACATGGAATTCAATGGAGAGGATCCAACTTCGATTTTTATCAAATTGTCATTGAAGAAAACTCCAAATAATGATTCATCGAAGATTTTTCATTGATCCACCAAGATGAGGAAATTAGATATTTCATTAGTGGTGAGTTTTTTAGGAAACCCAAGAAAATTCTCATAATCACCATTTTATAAGATTGTAATTGGGTGAATCTCATGTAGCTTAACCACACTCGCCAATGGTCGAGTGATCTGAACAACTAGTGTCCAGTCACATTAGATCGTGTATAGGTAAATGACCACATTTCCAACACAACAGTGGTATCATATTTCTTATATGATTCCTCGTTCATTATTTACTTGAATCAATGTCCATAATAAAATAAAATAAAATAATTATATTATTTAATATTATGTCATCAGTGAATTTTTCTATAGAAGACCTACGCCGAAAAAATTTATCTGTCTTTTTAGGTAAACACAACAATCCATACTCAAATGTGACCTCATATTTCTAATCTGATCATTCATTTTAGAGTTTCCCACTTCTTTAATCTTAATTATTTAAAATATAATTAATATTTTTATAAAATTAATCTTAGATACACCAGTCCTTGGAATCACATGATGTCGCTGCACCTAACTCTGAATATATATATATATATTAAAATATTTAAAAGTTATAAAATTAAAAAACTAGGTATCGAATAATTACATTCCTTGTGTCCTTATCTTCCATAGTCAGAACACCTTATTATTTCCTTTAAGGAATTCTCATAGGCGGCTCTTTCTAAATTCATCAAACAAAGGAAACCATGTATTCTTTCCAATATGGTCTCTATTTAATAAGCTCCCAAAAAATACTTTCTTATCTTCCTTAATGAGTCTGGGAGTTGGTTAATGAAAAAGTTGTTGATAATTTAACATGAAAACGGATTAGGAATGATAACAATAACATTCAATCTTGTGATCATATCATTAGACATATCATCTATATATTTTTCATCATATTCAACATTAATCCAGTTCCTTCTGGTTTCCACGAACATCTAAAACCAAAAAGAATTGAGTAATAAACAATTAACATTTCAATGAATCACATAATCATAATAATTTACTTCTTGGATGTATATATTATGGAAAATTCATTAATATATGTAACTTTAGTTTTGTCCTAGTTTATTTAGAGTCATATTCTATTCAAATGCTTTATAATTGTTCATGAATAGTTTGTGAGTTTTCAAAGAATATCCCCCTGGAGGGTCAAACCATGTGTGCAGTAAGGCTTGTTGTTGTGTACCATAATACCTTGAGTCAAGACTGAAAAATATTGGGTGAATTGTTACTCCTAGGAACATCTATGCTAGATCCACATTCACTTGTAGTATCTAGAATGTTATTTATTACTAGGAAACTACTAACTCTATCCTTTACCAAAATCCTAGGACACTTTCCTAAACATTAACTCATCTTTATACTTATCATTTGAGACATCCCAAGTCATATCCATGGAAATATACCTTGTGATCTCACAAAAGTGTTCTCATACTATTTTCCAAAGGTTAAGTAAAACTTCTCTCTGAATGAATACATGGCGACCTAGTATTGACATACATCGACATTACATCACCAATTCATAATATGAAAAACATTATACAAATAGATTCCCAAAGACTGTATTAGTTTAGTTCCTTTGGAATCATGGAACAAAAATCATCTAACTTTGTGAAATATCATTAATGTTTCCTACAAATACCCTTCCCTTAGTATTTATACATAAAAATATTACTTCATAAATTAATATAGGGAAACATAAGAAAGGGGTGATCTCAAATGATCAGAAAAGGTAAATAATGGACATATGTTAGCATATCATTAACATAAGGGTATGAGGATGTGAACATGATCATTATAAGATCATACCCTATATATCAAAAATCATAAACATGAATCATGGCATAAATATTTATAGTTCATAAGACATTAATCATATGGAAATAAAGAACATGAGCTAATGTGGCGTTATATATGATTATAACATTGAATTATGATAGACACATAAGAATATAAAAACCCTGTTATAGGGCTTCCTACCAAGACCATTGAAATATTTTTAGATTGGTATAATCACTCATGTACCTACATTAGTCTAGGGATTCCATCTTGTGTTCTATTTTATTTCGGGATTGGGATGAACTATAATATACCATGTTGTTTCAGGATAGAGATATCCCATTTTTTACCCTCTTGTTTCATTCATGGGTTGTCCTCTTGTGTAACCTTTTAGCCTATAAAACGTTTATCATTACCCAATTTATTGAAGGGATATATAGGTCTCACCAATATCATACTGAAATCAAACATACATCTTCCAAAAAATCATAAAAAAACATATCATAACCCCTAAAATGAAATGGGTGTCATAAACGTGAAATAAATCCTTAACCTGTGGAAAATAAAACATGTATCATAATAATTTTTTCAAAGCATAACACCTGAAAAAAAGAAGTTTTAATAGACATATAACCTGAGAATGTATAACAGATTTTTCAAACATCATTCAATTAAATGTAAAACATTCAAAAAAATAATATGTACGGAAACATTGGATCATATCTCTAGAAAGTCCTGAGTAACCCGAATGTATGTTATCTTAGATGGTAAATAATTTTGAAATATCTTTTAAAAACACTTCATGAGTATAGTATCTCTTTTCATGTGAAAAATTCTTCCTAAAATATAAATCCTTTTGAAAACAATCTTCCTGGAATGAAAACTAAAAACATATAAAGGAATCATGGAATTCATTTTGAATTCCTTTTTCCATGGAAAACGTTTATAGGGTCTGGATAACCATTTGATAATGGGGTTTCCATGAAATATTATATAAAAATAATGGATACAACTTGAAATACATTTTTCAAAAAATTATTTTTTAAAAATTCTAAAATATTAACATTTAAATCATGCAAAGGAATCATCAATGAATAGATGGGTTTTAAATCCATACATTTCAAATGAGTTAAAAACAAAATTCCCTTTTCAAGGTAAAAAGGTTAAAATAATCGTTGTTTGAAAAGTGACAATAATATTCCATTGAAAACATTGGTAAAAAGAAAAAGTGTAAAAATGTATTTTAATGATCATACGAGATTAGTAGAATACTCTTTGAATCCCTTTGTGGAATAAATTGATTATAAAGAACATAAACTACATATAAAATATATAGGTAATGTCATGTTTTAATAAAAATGGATTATTATTTATCTTAAGAATCAATGAGTGAAAAAAGGGAACCAATACATGAATAAATCAAGACTTACCAAAAGAGAAGAAAATTCATGAGTGTTCTTGAAATATGGACTCGTAATATTTTATTAATGGAAATATGATCATAAATAATCTTGATAAATAGTGAGATTGTTGCAATAAAATCTTTCAAAAAGGTAACATTGAATCAAACTCCCGTTGTAGGAAAATGAAATTACATGTATCTTAAAATATGATGAAAAGAAGGATAATCCTATTATAACATCTCAAATGCTGTTTATACATCTCATATAAAAATATATTTATATAACAGGGCATGTTTCTCAATGAAAGAAAATTGAGATAGAAATTAATTTACAAATTTAGTAACATTTGAAACATTACCCTCAAGATAGAAGGATAATAAAATGGTTATGGAAATACCAATATATTTAATTATGTTAGAAATATAATATATTCATGGTATGTATAGCCACCAAAAAAATACATTATAGGTGAATAAGTAATTTATCTCAGGGAAATAATGGGTGAGATGAAATTCCCTTACATTGTGTCTTGACATTCGACATACTCATTAACAAATCAAGTATAATAAATATAAATTTGTTATAAAAATATCACAAAACCGTATTATTACTTCTAATACCATTACTGTTTTGATTATGGCTTTATTTTACCCATTTCATTATAATTCTATGTTATGGTTTCATTTCAAAAAATATTCTCTTTATAGCATGTGTCGTAGTTTGTTATATCATTGGTTAATATATTTATATAATGAATTATGAAAATAAATATATGATTTAAATATAATTTATATTCACTATATGTGTATTATAATAATCCATAGAATATAGAATTATGAAATGTGATAAACTGTTCATGAAGATGGTAAGCCATATATATGTATGAATGCACTTTTTTTTAGTTTTCATGTTGAAACAATTTAAAAGATATATATGTATATATATATATTATTACTATATGTTTATCATATCATATATGTAATTTATATTCAATAAATTCATCCTTAATACATTCCATGTAGTGTATGAACGAATCACATCACATTGAGGGGTGGTAGTCCACACTTTCTCAAAAGAAATTATCTTATTAACAAAAAATAGAAAGTATAATGATATGCATTGTAAAAAAATTTATAGAAGATTAAATATAACAACTGAAAAATTTATGAATGAAATTTTCTCTTGATCTAATTAAATGTAATATTATGTAAAAGGGTAATATAAAACATATGAACTTACTTGGTTTTATGGTTTTGGATCTTAAAATACTATTATGAATTGTTATTGTTGCTAATATAGCCATTGAATAGTGATCAGATGATTAGTATTAGTATATGGCTTTAAGAAATCCAATTTTCTCAAAAAATGAAGCAATGGACTCATCCATTGGAGTTACTCAATACGAAGCCAATTTTTCAGAGCTCGGAAAGGAGGTAGTGTCACCGGGCTTCGCTCTTGACCCAGCACTTGACGATCTACAATAGTTTAACCTTGAACCGAACTGCCTATGGGAGAAGGCAAAGTTAATAGAGATTACCACCTGAGTGATGTTATCTAAGATTCCCTAATAGTATTCTACCATTGCCTAACATACCATTAGGTCTTATTTTTCTATTGTTAGGAGTTTTGTAACAATATCCTACCACTATAGCTATGTGCTCAATTGTTTGATAAATAATATTCATTCATTTTATTATTATTATAATGTAAATGGTCTTAAAAGGACAAATAGAATTTTTAGTTAATATAAAATAAAAAATATATTTTTATGAATTATTGGATTTTTAATTATTAATATTTTAAACAGAATTTATTACTAAATAAATTTTTCTTGAATATAAATGATCGTATAATTTTTTATAAATACAATAGTAATTTTTATTAATATTTGAAAGATATTTTTGTCCAAACCCATGAATCATTGATAAATGTTGGTATTTATATTAAAAGTAAAAAATAACATATTTAGACAATTATTTAGATAAAATTAATATCATTTTTGGATTCATTACATCCTAATTGTCAAACGGTTATATTTTTATAATTTTCAGAGACAATTGAATTTTTTTGGAAATAATTAAATACCATTTAAATATATAATATGTTTTATGACATCATAATGACCCAATAGTGTAGTAATAAAATAATTTAAAATATATCTTCAGAAATATATGTTTTATTTTTAAAATAATGTGATTTTATATTTGTTTGATTAATTTTATGGGGTTTTAGTTGACCCTCCAAGACTTATAAAATATTATATCTTTTTAAAATGATTTCCTTAAGATTGTGACTAAAATTTACATTAGTAGACCTAATATTTTAATATGTTCAGAAATTGTACTTTTAATATAGTTTTTTCCACTCCACTTTGGAAAAAACCATGGGAAAAAACCTTGGGATGGTTGTGGTTTTGATTAGTTTAATGTGTTGTTTCCAAAACCAAAATAATAAAGAATTCCCTCTCCATTCCTATATAAACCCACTCAATCTCCCATTCCACATCACTCAAACCATTTGGAGATCGACCAACATCTTCCCTCCTCTATCTAGAATTCTACCAAGGTTTCCCAAGATCCCTAGAATCCTCTCTCAAGCCTCTCCCATGCCATTGGGATCACACATCCATGTAAGGGATATCCCCCTTACTCTTTTCTGTCCAAATTTCATTATCTTTTTATTTACTTTTTTTTTCAATTGAAAATGTTGGGGTATGATTCCAAACCACCCCCATACTTCCCCTATAATTTTATAATTAATAGAGACCTCTTTATCTCTTATTAATGCCTCTTATTGACAACTATTACCACACTGAAATTTTTTAAGGAATTTCTCTCTTCTCATTTACATTCATAAAATTATTTTATATTATATATCTAAATTCCATTAAATATGATGGGATACTATTTGGTATGACCCCATTTTGTTCAATTATGTTTATAAATTATGATAGAACCCTTTTTCTCTCATCATCCCATTTTATGATTTCTATTTGACGATGTTATGCTACCGAAGGTACACTAAAATTCCTCATATCAAAAAATAGTGTAAGTGAATACCTAACCCATTTCTCTATCAAGGGTTTTCAACATTATGAAAATGTACATGTAGAATGAGGACTTAAATTTACCTATTACTCATCTCTTATTCCTGGAATAAATTATGATGTTTAGTGAATTCATGTTGTATGATCTTTGTGGCCCCCTAATGCATGAAATGATATGTTTATAAATGATGTGCCCTGATAGTGCTCCAATGCATTGGGTAAAGAATATTATCCTAATATGACTTGTGAATTGATGGTTTATTCATGATAATTCATGTTAAATGTGGGTTTAATATTTCTATTTCAAATGCAATGAGGGTTTACTCATGATCCATGTGCAATGAGCCTTATTTCATGCTAATATAATGTTAAATGTTGTTGCCACATTTCCTTGTTATGATAATCATGAAATATCATGTCTTTATGATCATGTTTCTCTTGTGATCAATTGATATTACTATTTAGTAACATGTAATATATTCTTTATGTTATTACTTGTTTACTCCCTTACTGGTCTTTATAGCTCACCCATTTTTGTATGCATGTCCTCATGTTGTCCCATATAATGCTAAGTAAGAAGGAATATTTTTGTCATGTAAAAGTAGTTTTAAATAATAACATTGTGTTTTATGTTCTTAGTTTTTATGTAATGTTCCTAATTTCCCATGACACTAGACCTCGAGATCCTCAGAGTTGTCATAAGTTCATGTGTATGTAATAAATAATATTTATGTGTGTAATAAAGAGTAGTGTAGTTACAATTATTATCAGAGGATAGGTTTAGTTATTTTTGGGATTAGGATTAGAAAACCCTAGTGAAAGCCTTAACGATAAGACTAAGTATAATAAAATTATACCTAAATTATTGTGATTATAGTGTAAGTGGTTTATCTATAAAATTCATACATGTATGGATACAAATATATAGAGGAGGTTGTGGCACAAATGATGCTAGTTGTAAAACCTGAAAACAACGCATTGAGAAAGACTCGAATAGGAACTAGTTCACGGAAACGGGCCCTGCAGAACACTTGGTTATGACTCTCCGATTTTATATGATTTTGTAAATTCAAAATCTTAGTATGAACCATTATTAATGGATTAAAAAATTTCCCCTATGAATATATGTTGGGAATTAGATCATGAATAACATAGATTAAATCTTATAAATTCATTAGTTAAGGTAGTAAATGAAGTTTATAAGTTATCCATTTTTGTCTTGGATTATACTTTATGTATTATCTCAAACATTCCATTTATTATATCCAAAGGATGATAATATGAGGACTTCGGTAACAACTGATGTGATGATCAATGTGGTGACTATTCTAATGAGATGAACAATCTGATGGGAGTGGGAATCACCAATGTTTTCATGATACTCTCTCAGTGAACTAATGTTTTGATGATAAACATGGTTCAAGAGGAATGTTCAACCCCCCACCCCCAATGAAATAATGAGCCGTAATCCATTGTTTCATGAGACAAAGGCCTCATACGTTTAATGGATCATCTGATCCCTTAATCGCAAAACAATGGATCAAATCCACTGAAAAGATCATCTCTATCCTTCAATGTTCTGATCCAAAAAAGGTTCACCTGTATGCTTATAACATGGAGTGTGAAGCTAATCAATGGTGTAAATTTATCCGAAATAAGAAGCTAGAAGAATAGATCATGGCGTTGGCATGGAAGGAGTTCCATAAAATGGTATTTGATTAGTATTTTCCTCACACCCTCTGACTAAATATGGAAGGGGACTTCATTTCCCTCAAGAAAAAAGTTAAAAAATCCATCAAAAAAACATGAGGAATACTTCACATGGATTGAACGATATACCTCTATATTTTCTGTTACCCTCGAATGAAAGGTTGAATGCTTCTTTGGTGGGCTAAAACATATCCTACGGAATTCCCTATTGATCCATGACTTTGATAGCTATGAGGAAATTTTACAATGTGACCTCAAAGTCAAAATGCAGATCATAGAACCTAAAGGGTATCATGGTGAAAAAACATTAAGGTGGACAATAATTCTACTGCTTCGATGGATAAATCAAATGATGCCACGAATTTCCATCAACTTACATGCAAAAGGTGCGGAAAGAAGCACCATGGAAATTTCTTGAAGGGGAAGAGGAAATCCTTTAGGTCTGGCTGAGAAGGGAATCTAGAAACTAACTGATGACAAGAAAAACACAATGCTATGATAGAAGATAGGAACACTCAGTTATACCCTCAATTCATTGTTTATAGCTTCAACTGCAATGAATCTGGGAACTTTACAAACAAGTTCCCTAAGACAAGGGATTTTGGACGAAACCAACAACATCCATGGAATAAATGGTGATATATTTCCATAACTACCACCAAATCAAAACCCAACAATTATGTGGTGATATTTACTCTATTGATTCATTCAATAATAGAGAACATACACTTTTATTCTATTTCTACACATTATTTTATATCCCGAATGTTTTGTAGAACAGTCCCAACACCACCACAACTCATGGAAGTAAGGATGTCATTGAGGAAAGAAAATGTGGAAATCATTGAATCCATTGAATATAACCCATCACCTATACCAATATTTGGGTTCTAACTTCCCGTAAACCTCTTCATACTCCCTATGGTGGAATTTTATTCGATTCTGGGCATGGATTGGATTTTGATATATAGAGCCATCATAAATTTCCATGTAAAGGAAATAACTCATCATATGGAGAATCTACCCCTAATTCTGTACAAGTGCAAGGAGGAGGATGAATCTTCTTTAGAGCTATCATCTCATGCATGGATATTACTACCCTATAAGCATACAAATCTTTCCTAGATGATTGTGTCTAAGGAAGAAAATGTCCATGAAGACATGCCTATTGTGCGTGTATTTGCTAAGGCATTTCTTGAGGAATTGCATAGTCTTCCTCCAAGAAGATATGTTGAATTCTTAATTGATCTTATACCTGAGGCATTTCCAATATCCAAGACCCCACATAAAATGGCTGTTTTGGATCATGAGGAGTTAAAGAAGAAACTACAGGTGAATATAGATAAATGGTTTATATGACCAAGTGCTTCACCATGGGGTTCACCAATCATCTTCATCAAAAAGAAGGAAGGGTCAACACGCTTTTTCATTGATTGTCATGAGCTCAACAAAATAACAATAAAGAACAAGTATCATCTTCCACGAAGTTATGAATTGATCGATCGTCTACAAGTATCACAATACAAAACAAAGATGGATTTATTGTCAGGATATTATCTTGTACGGGTGAAGAAGAGTGATATCCCCAATATTATTTTTCTTATAAGGTACGGGCTCTACAAATTCATAGTAATTCCTTTCAGACTCACTAATGCTACATCAATATTCATGTACATGATGAATATAGTCTTTATAGATTACCACGACACATTTATGGTTGTCTTGATAGATTATATTATAATATACTCCATATCCAAGGAGTATAATGAGGAGCATCTAAGCACTGTACTAGAGATCTTAAAAATGGATAAGCTCTATGAAATGTACAGAATGTGTGAGATCTGGTTGATGGAAGTATCATTCATGGGTCATATCCTCACAAGAAATGGGAAATATATGGATCCATCCAAGACATCTATAATTGATGGATTTCCAGGTCCAACATCAGGGAAAGATATATGTATCTTCCTAGGGTTAGCATGATATTATGTTCAATTTGAGAGATGTTTCTCAAAATTGTTCAACCCTCTTAACAAGCTAACCTAGAAAAGAGTCATGTTTTCTTGGAGTGATGAATGCAAATATGGAATCAAGGAGATGAAAATGAGGCTTACCACTATGACCATGATCACACTACCCACAAATGTAGAACATTTCATTGTATTTGGTGATTCTACAAAGAGGGGAATGAGCTGTTTTTTGATGCAAATTGAGAAATCCATTTCCTATGCATCGATTCAATTGAACGATCATGATGAAAAATATCAAACAAATTATCTGGAGTTTCCTATAGTAATATTTTCATTCAAAATATGGAGACACTAACTCTTTGGGGGTAATGTGTGAAATATATATGGATAAAAAATATTCAAATATATATTCACACGTAAAGAGTTGAAATGCTCCAATGATGATGGTTAGAACTGATCAAAGACTATGACTACTCAGTCCATTACCACCATATGAAGGAGAACTTGGTGGAAGATACTCTAAGTAGAAAGGGCCAACCGATTTTTTTGTTAATTAGAATTCAAAAGGATCCAATATTCATATATTTGATGAATATGGACTTTGGAGTCATAAATAAGGTAACATCATCAATCCCTTCACAAATGATTTCTCAACTGTGTTTTTTGGAAAGGTTAAATGATTCTTCATAGGATGATGTGAGAATTCAGAAGAATGTGGAAACTTTTGGAAATAGAAAATTCTTGGAGTTAAATGTTAATTAAGAAGAAATTGTGAGATTTCGCTCAATACTATGTGTTCCATAAAATCTAAAGCAAAAGTATGAACTTTTGGATGATGCACATAGTTTGAATTTCTCCATTCACCACGGAAACACAAATATAAATTTAGATCTCAAAGAACATTATTGGTTGGATAACATGAAGAAGGAGATCATTAATAATACATCAAATATCCTAGTTTGTTAAAATGTGATGTCTAGGAGGCATAATTCTAAGGTTATGATGCAACCATTATCCATACCAACATGGAATTAGGAGGCCATCACCATAGCATACTAGGGTTAGTAGGATATTATCCCCAATTTTTGAGAAGTTTCTCATAATTGTCCGACCCTCTTACCAAGATATCCCATAAAGGATTCTTTTTTTTCATAGAGTTTTTAATGCAAAGATATATTCACGGAGTTGAAAAGGTTTCTTATCACTTCTCCCATGGTTACACTACCCACAAGTGATGAAATTTTTGTGGTATTCAGTGATGCTTCAAAGATGGGTTTGGGATGTGTGTTGATGAAAAATGACAAATTCATTTCTTATGATTTGAGTAAATTGAATGTTCATGAGAAAAACTATCCCACACAAGATCAGGATTTGGCTGTACCTGGACCGTGACATGTACTAAATCTAGAGGTGGTACCATTAGAGAATGACCTCTCCTACTAAGAGAACTAATTGAATATCAAATATCTTTGGGAAAAAGTTCTATGAAATAAGACAATACACCTCATCAAGGTGTTGTAGAAAAACCACATGTTTAATTAATAAATGTGAGAATTAGAGGATGTGATGAAGAAGCTTTACCCTCATCTATTTTACTGTGGAAAAAAAATTCGAGGGAGGAATATTTATGTGCGGGAAGAATGTAACGACCCAAAATTTTATTAATTATAATTTCTCTTGATCTAATTAAATGTATTATTATGTAAAATAGATAAATAAAACATATGAACTTCATTGGATTTAAGCTTTTGTATTTTAAAATACCGTTAAGAATTATTACCATTGCTAATATATCAATTGAACATTGATAACATGATTAGTATAAATATAGGCTTCAACAAATCCCATTTACATAGGGAAAAGTAGTGATGACAACATCCAATATAATTGCTTCATACAAAGCCCATATTTAGAGCTCATAAAGGAGGTTGTGTCATTGGGATTCTCTCTTGATCAATCCCAAGCTGTGCTTCAACACGTTATGTTTGAACAGATCTGGCAATGGGAGAAGTTGAAGTTAATAGAGACTACCACACAAGTAATGTTATCGGAGCCACCCCAAGAGTCTGCCACCATCGCACACATTACCCTTAGGTCTTATGTGGGTGTTATAAGGGGTTATTTAACAAATACCTAGCACTATGGCAATGTTATTTATTTTTTTATAATTAATATACATTCATTTTGTTAATGTTAATTTCTAAATGGGTTTTAATGCACAAATAATACTTTTAGTAAATATTCATGTATAAAATCTAGTTTGATGAATTAATAGATTTTTTAATTAAATAATACTTTAATAGAATATTATTACTAAATTAATTTTTAATAAATAAAAACGATCATATAATTTTTTATAAATACAATGCTAATTTTTATTAAGGTTTGAAACCTATTTTTTATCAAAACCCATGATTTTTTTATAAATATCGGTTTTTTTAAATGTAAAAATTCACATATTTAGAAAATGATTTAGATAAAATCAGTGTCATTATAGGATTTCAGACGTAAAAATTTTCAAACCATGAATTATTCAAAATATTCTAAGATAGTCGATTTTTTGGGTAAAAATTAAATACAGTTTAAATATAAAATGTGTTAAATGAAATCCAAATGACCAAATAGTAATCTCATAAAATAATATAAAAGAGATATTCAGAAAATATATGTTTTAACTTTAAGATAATGTGATTTATTATCTTTTTGATTAATATTATGGTGCCTTAGTGGACCCTCCAAGGATTATAAAATATTTTAACATTATAAAATGATTTAATTGAGAGTGTGACTCGCCTCAACATAAGTAAGCCTAATATTTTAATATGCTAGGCCATTGTACTTATAAAATAATATTTTCAATAATATTTTGAAAAATCCCTTGGAAAAAACCACGGGATGGATTTTGGTTTTGATTAGTTTAATGTGTGGTGTCCAAATCCTAAATAATAAAGAATTACCTCTCCTTTCCAATATAAACCCACTCAATCATCCATTAATATTCACTCAACCCATTTGGATCTCAAAAAAACTCTTCCACCCTTCCAATACAATACTCCAATGCTTCCCCAAGCTCCCATTAAGCCACTCTCAAGACTATTCCATTCATTTGGGATCACATTTCCAAGTAAGGGATTTCTTCCTTTCTCATTTTTAGCCAACATTATTTATGTTATACCTTTTTTTCCATTAAAAATGTGGGGGTATTATTTCACATCCAACCCATAATACCCTCCTTATTTTTTTATGATGATATTCCTCTTTATTTCTCATTAATGCCTCACATGTACACCTATTACCTTGCAGAAAATCCATACATAATTTCTATCTTTCATTTACATTCAACAATTTATTTTATATTATGCATCCAAATTCCATTACATATGTTGGGATATTATGTTCCATGACCCCATTCCTATCCATTTTATTTATAAATGATGTGTTACCTAGTTCTCTCTCATCAAACCATTTTATGATTACTATTTGATATCATTATGTAGCCTAAGTTACACCAAAATTTTCCATTCCAAAAATCATCATGTAATTGAATATCATACCCATTTCTCTATCAATGTATTCACCACTGTGAACATGTACTTGTTGATTGAGGACGTTCATTTATTTATTCAACATATCTTATTCGTGAAATAAATTATTTTGTTTAATGAATTCATGTTGTAAGATCCATGTGTCACACCTATGAATGAAATGAAATGTTTTTAAAGGGTCTTCCTTGATAGTGATCCAATGCATTGGGAAAAGAATAGTATCATTATACTGTATTAGAAATAGGGTTTCTCTCATGGTAATTCTAGTGAAATTATGTTTTACTCTTTTGAATTCAAGTGCAATTAGGGTTTACTCATTCTCCATGTGCAATGAGCCTTGGCTCATGCTATTATGATGTTAAATGTTGTTCCCACGTTTCCATGTAATGATAATCATACAATATCATGACTTTATTTTCATGTTTCTATTTTGGTCCATTGATATGCCTATTGCATAATATGTACTATATTCTTCATGTTATGCATTGTTTACACCCTTAATGGGCTTTATAGCTCACCATTTTTGATGAATGTCCTTAGGTAATCCCATAAAATGCTAATTATGATTGTATATTGTGGTCATGCAAAAGAAGTTTTCAAAAAACATGTTGAGTTTTATTTTCTATGTTGTTATGTAATGTTTCTAATTTCCCCAGACAATAGACCTCTCGATCCTTGGAGTTGTCTTAAGTGAATAATTATGCAATAAATCATGATTATGTGTGTAATAAAGTAGAGGTTTGTTATATTAAAGTCATAATAAGTATAATATGTAGTATATATAATCATATTACCCATCATAATAACCACCATGGTTGGGAGTAATGTAAAAATTAAAAATCTTCATTTAGTGAGGAGGTAGTGTGCCATACACATAACATTACGTTCGTTACCCATTAAATAGAATTGTGTATAAGTATAGGTTGAAACCATATCATAACAACATCATAGTATATTATTACCACTATTCTTGTTTTAAAATCCTTGAATAAGAATATTTTTGTTAGTATAGAAATAAAATAAAAAATGTAGTTTATGGGAGGGTGTTAGCTCTTAAATTGGTAACTCCTTACAGACTTCACCAAAGGGATTACTTGGATGGATTTCATACCAAATGGAGGATTATAAGATGATGGATGGAATATTTTATATATATATGGGTATATTTGGGTTGAGACAATGTGTCTTGAGAGGTATGAAGAAGTTGGAGGCGATGAGGACTTTTGTAATGCAGGTGGAGTGACACTCTTTCATATTTTAGAACAATGAAACCCAAACAGTCTTTTTTTTGAATGTGAGTCAATAATTATAAAAATTATAGAAAATGGAATATTCAGTCAATAATTGGACATCATAAGGATTTTGAACAAGTGAGGTAGTATTTTTTGGCGTTAAGGTTATTGTTTTCCCTTATTAACATTAATTTAATCTTAATCATTGTAATAAATATAAATTACATTCACTAATAATTTTCTAAAAAAATAAACATTATATAAATTATATATTATTATAATTCAAAATATAGAATCATTTAATAAAAATTCCAATCATATCAGTGGAATAAATTAATTTAAAATTAATCTTGTTAACAAGAAGACATTATGGGTTTTTAAAGTAAAAATGAAGAATCATTTTCTATGTTTTATTATCCAATTTCAATTTGAATTTATTTACAATGAAATGAATTTTATTAATTGATAAGAATATTATATAAAGAAACATTGAAACTACTTTAATATATAATTTAACCTTGTAAATACATTAGATGAAATAGTAATTTTAAATTAAAATATATTTTAATTAACTATTTATTAAAAAAATTAAACCTTACAGAAAAGTACCAACAATTTATCCTAAACAAATTTTTATGTTTAAAATCCAATGATGAAGATTATTATGATATATTAAATCTATAATATTCCTATAAATTATATTTAAAATGATTTCTCTATTAAAACGTTGTTAAACTACCTTAATAAAAATAATGGGTTTTATGTGTTAAATTTGTTTTATTCTTATCTTATGCATACAAAATCTAGTATATGAATATAAAATTTATTTATATTGATATATAAAATATATATTTATTTAAAATAACTTACTGATTGTAATTAATTAAATTTATTCGGATTAAAACATCTTTGTGAGAATAATTTTAGTTTTCTATAAAAATACTTTCTTTATATTAAATTTGGTTCTTATATTCATTTATAAATAATTTGTAATTTATTGATTAGTTTTAGATTTTGTGAAAACAATATAGTTAAATGTTTTATTTAATAATATTCATAAAATATAATTGAACAGTTTTGTTATATATATATATATATTATACATATATTATTGTTATGTAATACTCGGTCCCATTGAAAAAAGTCATTGGTGTGTGTAATAAAAGCTATCCACAGTGTTTCATGTAGAACAAGATATAATTTATGGTGTGTGTATTGAACGATTAAATTGACATTGAGTATAACATAATCCAAACATTGGGATTTAATATATATCTAATGAAAATATTATTAGTGTCGCGTGATAATTCTTTTAAAAACCTTATTAAAGTATAATATTTTTACAATGTACCAAAAATGTGGGTTTTAGATGAAAAAAGTGTCATTCATGGGGAATATTATCACATATAATGGTATATATGTGGATCCTTCCAAGGAAAAAAGAAATTAAATTATTTCCAAGGCCAACATATATGATGGAAATTCATTGTTTCCATGGGTTTACAGGTGATTATCGATGATATGTACAAAATTTGTCACAGTTTTCAGACTCTCTAACCCTAATAACTCATAGGAGTGTCATGTTTGTCTAATAAAGTGAATGTGAAGAGATCTTTATGGAGTTAAAATAGATTATTATCATGGCATTTTTACATTCTCAACCAACGCATTGGGAATTATTCATGGTATAAAATTATTTTTTGATTAAATTGTTGGGTTGTGTGTCGTTTCATAATGAATAAGTTATATCCTATGCATTAATTAAATTCAATGATCATGAACAGAACTACATAACGCTTGATCAAGAGTTAGCAGTAGTGATAATTGTGTTGAAAATATGGCAGCATTACTTATTTAGGGATAATGGTGAAATTTACATGGATCATAAGTGGCTCATGTATATGTTTACAAATAATGATATGAATGTTCTCTAGAAAATGAGGTTATAGTTGATTAAGGATTATGACGTCTCAATCCATTTCAATCATAGAAAAGAAAATAAACTGAAAAATGATCTAAGTAGAATGGAT
The DNA here is from genome assembly GCA_963277665.1 of Viscum album. NCBI lineage: Eukaryota > Viridiplantae > Streptophyta > Magnoliopsida > Santalales > Viscaceae > Viscum > Viscum album. The sequence goes on from OY728161.1 coordinate 757,581,767, forward strand.
ACAATAATTTTATCATTGATGAGAATTGAGAAGGATATAATAATCTCAAACATAAAGAGAATAGATACTGGAAATCAAAATTAAAGAACATCCTCAATCCTTTCAAAAAATATTTCTCAACCTTCCATTATTGAGAAGATAAATGATACTCAAAGAGGTAATGTGGAAGTTCAGATGAAAGTGGAAAACAAAATAACAGGGAAATCCTTAGACATCAAAATTAATAAAGAATGATTTTTAATATTTTGGTAAAAACTATGTCTAACATCCAATCCTAAGGTCCGGAAGGATTTGATGGATGATGCACATAGATCAACCTTCTCTATCCATCCAGGAATTATAATGATATATGATGATCTCTAGGGGAACTATTTATTGGATAGTGTCTAGTTGTTTATGGATAATTATACACAAAGGTGTCTTATATGGCAGAATTTTGAATAGTAATGGAATAAATCAATGGGTATGATGCAACCATTTCTCATACCATCATAGAAAAGGGAAAATATAACCATGATATTTTTCACTAGTCTTACAAAGGTATAAAGATGAAATAATTCTATATGGGTTAGGGGATCAACTTACAAAGGGTGTTCACTTCATTAAACTTTTAGAGGAATTCACACTCTATCAACATTCTAAGATATACACCAGATAAGTGGTGAGGATATATGAAAAAGAAGTATAAATTATATCTTATTGGGATTTAAAATTTAACACCAAGATCTTGATGTGTGTCCAACAAGAACTATATAATGAGGTGAACATCAAAATGAATTATTACCCTCAAACTAATGGCCTATCTAGTGGACTATCCTAACAGTCAAGAAAATTTTGATAGAATGCATGATTTAATTCAATGGAGAATGTTATCAAAATCATCCTTCAGTTGATTTCAAATATACTAATAGTTTCTACTCAAGAATCCTAATAGATCCATTTGATGCCCTTTATTGGAAGAGATAAAGAACAAGTTAACGATGAGATAAAGTTAGTAAAAAGAAACTAATTGGTCCATAAATGGATAAGTTAATGGTGGAATAGGTAAAGACCATTTGACAACACATCAGTGCTACATATAGTCGATAAAAGTGATCTTCGGAAAATCATTAAAAATACCATTAGTGAGATGTTAGAGATAAGGTATTTTTCTTCACAACTCAATGGAATAATGTAATGAGATTTGGGGATAAGAGAAATCTTATTCAAATATACATTGGTCCCATTTAGACCATTGATCACATCAGAGTAGTGTCATATCGAATATTACTCACACCTAACCTATCTTAAATACATGATGTGTTCCGTGTATCCCTCTTAAGGAAGTACATACCAGACCCCTTACATGCATTTAATCTAGTGGTGGTAAAACTGGCGAATTATCATTCATATGAGGAGTAGCCGGTGCAGTTATCAGATTATAAATATTTCATTCTATGAAATAATAAATTTTTTCCAATGAATGTGAAATGGAGAAACCATAAGTTTAAAGAATAGATAAGTGAATTGGAGGAGGTGATGAAACAAAATTACCACTATTTATTTTAGTGTCTGAAATGAAAACATTGATGGTGATATTTATATAGAGGGGAAAATTGAAATGACCCAATCTATAATAAATATAATTCACTTTGTGGTTTAATTAAATGTATTATTATTTATCATGGAGATAGAAAATGCCAAAACATACAAAGTATTACAATATCATATTGATATTTAAAATATTGTTACACATAATAACCATTAACAATATATCATTTTAATAATGATCAAATGATTAGAATACATATAGAGTTATGAAAAATACCATTGACACATAGAAAGGAAGTGATATCCATAACAAGAAGGATTTTACCTTATGGACCTTATTTATCGGAGCTTCTTATAGAGATAGATTCAATATGTTATTCCCATTACCAAGACAAATCCATGAACCAACAAATAATGAATGAGTGAAACCATTTATGGGATATGTTCAAGTGCATCAAGATCACAACCCAAACTATGAACATTAAACAACCCCATGAAAATCTCACCATAATTCGCCTTAACCATAGGTGATTTTCGGGTTTAATAAAGGGATATATATCAAAACCCTAATAATATTAATATGTATGTTGTATAGAATAATTAATATGTTTTCTTAATATTGTATTTAACTTATAAAATTTGATATGATAAAACCAAAATTATATTTTTTATAATATTAAATTTAATTTATGAAATTAAGTTTGATTAATCAATGAATATTGGGAATAAATAATGTTTAAAGAAATTATTTTTATTAAATAATAATTATTAAATGAAAGTATAATATAATTTTTTTGATATCAATTTTAACATAATAAGGGATTAAAAACTGTTATTTTCAAATAAAAACCCCATTAGTTATCAATAAAAGTAAATATTTAATAAAATGTGAAGATTCATATAATTAGAAAAGTATTTTCATAAAATAAATATTTTTTTTAATATTATTATAAAAAATAATCATTGGTTAATGATTCCTAATTTTATTGGATATTTTATTTTTTCAAGTTAAAATTAAACTCGTTATAAGTATATGGTGTGTATTATGAAATTATAATGACCAAAAAGTGATTTAATAAATGATTTAAGTGGTATAGAAAACCAAATCTATGTATAAAATTTTCAATAATGTGTTTTTTATTTGATTTTTTTATTTCAATTAAACCTTTATGAATCCCCCAAATACTATATTGTATTTTATTATTTTGAATCAATTCTTTATAAACATGAATCACTTCCACATCACCAAGGGTTATATTTTAATAAGATCATATATATTCCTTATGATATAATTAAAACCATTCCCCTATTGAATAATCCATGGGTGAAAAACCATGTGATGGTTTTTCTTATTGATTACATTAATATATAGCATCCAAAAATTAGGTTTGGTAAATAATGAACAACTGCCCTTTATTTTATAATTCAAAACCACATATACTCCTCTTCCTCTTCACTAAAAAACCTCAAATAATGTCCTTACTCTTCCAAACCCCCTATAGACTCATCCCATGGCCCCCTAATGCTCTCAGAAAGCTTCTCCCATGCTTTTGAAATCACCCTCACTAGGTAAGGGATCCTATCACTCTCCTCTTTATTCAATAATCTTCATTAGTTTAGGTTGTTTATTTCCAACTATTAATGTTTGGATATTTTTTTCATGTACCAATTAATTCATATTTTACTTATAAAATATTATAGACCCATTTCTTTCTCATTAAACCATTTTATTAATATTTAAGTTACATCATTAGCCTATCAAAATTTCAATATGATTTTTCCAAGCCAATCCTTTTTTTTAATACCAAAATTATTTTCAGGCTAGGTATTCAACTAAATGTAGATATATTCCTTTTATTGGTTACTTCTTTTTATGTATTCCACACTCCTCGATCATGAAATTTAATATGAAGAAATTTGATCCTATATTTAATGTTCTATGTGGAACACTTATTCATATACATGTTATGAATGTGAGAGGTGCACATAGAATTATATAGCACTACAATACATTGGTGTAACACCCTGAAACCAAAAACCAAGAGTGGGTGAATTATTTTAATAGATTAGAATAATTACAAGGAATGATGTGCTAAAGGACTGATCAATTTAGTCATCGTGGAAAATTGATTACATAATGGAACATTACAATACACTTTCTATCATAAAACACACCATAAATAGTCCTTCTAGAACCCTATTACACCCATAGAATAAAAATGTATAACAATCATATTACATAACTTGGCATCTAGGGAAAATATTACATAAGAAAGAGGTGAGCTCAGATACTGAGTAAGGATACACGTTATAGTCGAAACAATAATAAATAATTATAAAAATTAATGGAAAGGTATAAAATTGAAACACAATCCCTTTAACCATAATCATTAGAATAATATGGAAAAGATAAATTAAATAATTATATGTACTTATTCAAATGGATACCCTGTTAGTCGAATAATCACATGTAACATTAATAACTAATAAAATAATGATGAAATGCATACCGTCTGACATCTTAACCAAAAATTCAAGGCCTCGTGCCAAGACCCTAAATATAAATTTAGTCAAGGCCTTATTCCAAGACACTATATTGTATCATGAGACCTAACAATTAATTTAGGGGCTCTAGAGGGCCCCACCCATCACTTACTACATCCATTGCATTCCTCATATGAAAATGTTGAAACATAACATAAACACTTGTATTAAAACATTCATGCGAAATGAAAATACAGTAACTATAAACAATGAATGGTATAAAAATAACACATCCAACATAAAAAATATCACATCTCATTCAATATAATATGGAATATTTTATTATAATAATTCCACCTCAATCAAGAATAATATTTCTTAAAGGATGTTGGCATAGTTGAAATGATTAGTAAAACTTTTTAAGAGAAATATCCATTTTTTGTGAAATCATTTAGAAGTAACACATTTATAAAGGAACTAATTTTAGTGATATTTTTTAATCAAATTGTCCCATACCACTTTGAATATTTTGAAAGGAATTAACTTTTTAAATCAATCATGTCTTTATAAATAAATACTTAATCATCTTTAAAACATGTGCATTAATTAAAAAGATTTAGAAAAAAAATCACTTAAACATATAAAATGTTGATCATGGTAAAGTGTCCCTTCCCCAAATCCATAAAATATTACATTTTAAATCAATTTTATAAAACATGGACATTGATGATAAATATGTCCCAGTAAATTATTTCACATAAATAATTATGGATAATAATGAGATTGTGGGATTAACCCATACCTTGTACTTTACATTATTCGAGGGTATGTTTAACCTTTTTTATAATGACCATAGTATGTTAATAAATTATAAAAGAACCATATTAATATTTATGATATCAAATATGATTCATTTATTACATTATACTACCCATTTAATAATAATTTCCATGTCAAAGTAAAATTTTGGGTTATAATCATATTCTTTATCATACGTTTTTATCTTGTTATTCTTTATCGTATTACTCAGATCATGATTTACATATTTCTAGAATATAATAACTGATTTATATGTCATATATATTAATAATATAAATATGTATAATATACAGATATATGAAATGGAAACACCATTCGGGGAGATGGTAGTTCGTACGTACGCTTGAACATTGTTTCTGTTTTCTTATCATATAATATAGAAGTAAGTAAACGATATATATTTATCTACATAAATATATTTTATTATTGTATCAATATTATTTCATATACCTCATTATTAATCAATATATATATTTTTATAAAAATTATTAAATGGTGATATTTGAATATGAATCAAATCACGTCGTGGAGACGGTAAGACATATATACGCATGAGAAACAATATCATTTTATTTATGGTGAGACAGTGTTTAATTGGATATTATATTACATATATAGAGTAATTACACTGTTATATTCATTATTTACATTAATAATACTAATATTACACACATCCAAATAATGTAGTGTTTAATAACAAACTAAAACACGATGTGGAGACTACAAGTCGTACGTAGTCATGTATGGTGACTTTGTCATTAATAGGATGGATAAAACAATGAATAAGGTTGTAACATATTTAAAATAAAATATATGTAATTATAATCTAATAGAGTTATTATTTTATTATGTAAATAAAAAATAATTAGGATGTAGAAGATGAAAACAACTTTGAAATCAGTGATAAAATAATTACCTCATCTTCGGGAGCTGCCTTTTTATTTAAAAAAAGGGAACCATAGGTTGGATTTGTGATCAAAATAATCCCTCTAAGTTGATGTGAGGTTAGTTGAGAGAATATTTGAGTTTGGTTTGGTTGAGGCAAATGTCTTTTAAGGTGTGAATTTTAGATATGGTGAAGTACCCTTTTATAAGAGTGGTGAGAGGCACTTTAGGAAGAGCACGAAATATTATTTTATTAAAAATTATTTTCCAGTTTCTAACACCTAGAAATGTATTTATTTCTAGGATAAGGAGTGGTGGGTATAAATCCTCTCAAAAAATATGTTTTAGACTTTTTTATTTCATAATATTTGGCTTATTATTTAGATTGAACACATTGTAAAATAGTTTAACTCTTACCATGTCGTCTTCAATTTTTATACAACAATGTTAATATATTTACTATAAGTTTAAAAAAGAACCTAAAGTATATAATTTATGAAATTTTAACACTATCCATGTTAGATGGAAGAACCTTCTATGTTTATGACATATATATTATTTAATAAAATTTTATTTATTTTAAAATATCATTTATGTCAATTTTGATACTATTTAATACTTTATTTTTTAAAAATTAATAACAAATTGATTCCTTTGAAAAAAAATCATTGAATAAATCCAATCATGTCATAGTTATCTAGAAAATTTTTGGATGGAATAAAAAGTTTAAATTAAATTAATTTTAATATTTTTAATATTATTTATTTTAATAATTCTTTAATAAGGTAATTACATAATCATAATTATGTCATAAATAAATTTAATTAATTAATTTAGAAAATTTATAAATAAAATACCATGATTTTGATAATTTTTTTAGAATTTTAATGAATATATATAGTCTAAAATTTAATGTCTAAAGGTAGAGCCGTTTATGTTTTCACCATATATCCTCTTTAAACATGTTGTTTTATGCCTTTAAAGCCTTATATTTCATGATTTTATGCCCATGGGGATCGATCTATTGTTTTAGGGGCGAAAATGGGCGTTTCGAGTGTTTTCATGAATTTCCCGTCAGAAAACCCAAAATACATGGCTTGCATTATAGGGGTACACGCCGTGTGTTCTTCCCATTTCAGAAAGACAAAGTTTTTTTAGTACATTTCATGTACTTTGAGTACAGGCCATCTAGTTAGTGGCTGTGTGACTGGCTTTGTAAAATAGAACAAGGAATAGTGGTTTTTAAGGATTTCATGTCGTGTACTATAAGTACACATCGTGTAGTGGTACTTGGTCATGTGTTTTAGTGAAAACACACATGTGGTGACTTTTTATGAATATTAAATGCTATGTATAGTAATATACACGCCGTTTACATTTACACAGGCTGGCCCAATGTGTTCTGGCCATGTGCTTTGGCCCTGTAATTCCCCGTCTTAGTAATTTGGAGATATCTTGGGCCCTGGAAGTCAGAATTGGGCATGTGAGTAGTCTATTATGAGCGTTTTTCAACATTGATCGCAATGGTGGAATCCTTTTTTCATTTATAGGTCATCTAAATGTGGTTTTGGAGGTTTTTTTATATTGAGGGGTTCTTCCTATAGTTATCAAGTTCAGTTAACACCTTAGGGTGAGACTTGGCGTGGATGATAGGTTGGGTGTTGGGACCAACATAGTTGAGACCGTTAATAGGAGATGATATTTGAGCTATCTCCCATAACCTATTCTTTAGAGGATGCTCCCCTTGTGAGAAATTCCCTTATGGCCTATGAGTCTCTCAGACCGGATGCTTCTTAGGATCCCCTGAGGGATGCCTTTACTTGTGTACTGACCTTGGGAGTTCCTTGTAGGATCCATCTCTTGTTTTCCCATTGATAGGACCCATGTTATATAATTCCTAGGATCCAATGTTGGATTCCTCCCTTTCTCTTTGATTAGAATTCCATTTAGGATTCCTTCGCTCGTTTTATGGGTGGAATACTGAGTATGATGATTCCTCAATGTTTGACTTGAGGGACCGAGTGGGTGCTCATTGTTTGACGGACCCTGAGTTGTTTCATTTGGATTGGGTAGAGATGGTGATCGGGTTTCACCTAATACTCGTGCCAAACTGGTGATTTCTTTGGGGCTATGGAGGTATTGTTGGGTTGGGCATTCTATGATCATTCCCTACACAAATTTGGAACAAGATTTCTTCTTAGGATCCCCTGAGGGATGCCTTTACTTGTGTACTGACCTTGGGAGTTCCTTGTAGGATCCATCTCATGTTTTCCCATTGATAGGACCCATGTTATGGAATTCCTAGGATCCAATGTTGGATTCCTCCCTTTCTCTTTGATTTGGATTCCATTTAGGATTCCTTCGCTCGTTTTACTAGGAGAATACCGAGTATGATGATTCCTCAATGTTTGACTTGAGGGACCGAGTGGGTTCTCATTGTTTGATAGACCCTAAGTTGTTACATTTTGATTGGGTAGAGATGGTGATCGGGTTTCACCTAATACTCGTGCCAAACTGGTGATTTCTTTGGGGATATGGACGTATTGTTGGGTTGGGCATTCGAGACACCCTCACAGGTTGTTTATATCTGACATGGTTTGCTGATGCTGTAGTGTTTACCATATTTTCTTCTTGGTTGGTGGCTGCTAAGCCTGAGGTGATGCATCTCTCTTCTATTTTTTGATTCCTAGTATTCCTTGTGTGCCTGAGTAGGTGGTTTGTGCCTTTTCGTTGAACTTCTTTGAGTATTATGTGCAATTATGCCCAATACTTTTGAACAAGGTATTGTGCGTTTACCGTTTTACCCATGTTGTTTTTCATCCATCCTTGTATGCTTGTGTAGAGATAAATTAGATTTTAACAGTGCTTATTTCTATGATTTGGATGTGTTTTCCATGAATGTTTTGTTTACGACCGTTGGTCTACTTAGCCTTTTTGGATGCCTTGCCTATTTTCCATGACTGTTGCTGTAGGATTGGGACTTTTTATTTTGACATTCTTGATATGATGTAGACTGTTTATCCATGTAGTTCTGTAGGATTATATTGTCCATATTGCAATGAAATTCTTATTGACCTACACAGGACCATTAGAACCTGGTGTAGTAGACTATATGGGGAATTGACTGGGTGAGCTTCCTGAGAGAGTCTTTGAGAACATTAGGCTATAAGTGGGATTGACCGAGTGAGCATCCTCATAGGGCCTTGGACTGCATGGGGAAGTGAGGGGAATTGACTGAGTGAGATTTCTCAGAGAGTCCTTGATTGCTTTAGAATATAAGGGGAATTGACCGCATGAGATTCCTTATAGAGTCTTTGTTTTAATTGAAAGACTTGGGCTATAAGGGGAATTGACCATGTGAGCTTCCTCAGAGAGTCTTTTAACTTGGGGATATTAGGAGAATTGACTGTGTGAGCTTCCTCAGAGAGTCCTTGACTACCTTAGACTATAAGGGGAATTGACTATGTAAGCTTCCTCAGAGAGTCTTTGTATATCCTTACAACTGAACCAGAGGGGTTAGACTATGAGTACTACCCAGAGGGTTTTCTGTGTTTAACTGGTTGAACTAGAGGGATAAGTGTTTTTTTAGCTTGTTAATAGGCATATTTCCTGAGTTATAAGAGGTAGGTACATGTCGATAGGATTATAGACCCATAGATCGACTTATTGATACACAGCTTGAGTGGCAAGACGTCCAGCTCAATGCCTTTGAATAGGTTTCCCAGGAGACCGGGCTTATGGTCCCAAGGATTGACTGCTGATGTTGTTTCATGTTATTTGAATCACTTAATCTAAATATTCATATTCATGTATATGTGTATAGGTATAGGTATGGGACTATACATGTGTAAATATATATATATACATAAATGGTGAACTTGCTCAGTTGACAGGGATTACATACCCTGAGTTCGACTATGGTTTCACATTTGGTTTACTTTCTTTTGTTGTGTTCCATCTTTGATGAGCACATTGTTGTTGCATACACTTTTAGCAAAATAGTTATATGTTACTTTTATGGGTGCGTAACTGAGATTATTTCTCACCCCTACACGTGCACCTCAGTGTACGTATAGACCTTATGTCTAATTTTCAGGTTGATCACGAGTTGAATGTAGAATAGGGTTGAGGCCCAATGTTTCATGATGGAGTAGAGCTGCTCGAGTGGTTCTACTGATCGAGCTGTTGCAGTTCGACAGTGTTTGGAGATCAGGTACATGGTTTGTCTCAAAATTAGTAACAGAGCCATGTAATTTTACATTCAGTTTCTTTTGTACTTGTATCTGTATGGTCGTCCTGGTTGGTGACCAGTGTTGTATTGGATTGCATAGCTGTTTGGGATTTTACAGAATTTTACTATTATAGCTTGTTTTATTTCAGTTGTTTATTTCTTCCACAATATGTTTACTTTCCGATGTGTATGATATATAGTTTTTCTTTTGTTTTCTTAATATGGTATGAGGTCATAGTCTATCCACTATCAAACCTCAGGCCCTCTCTTCTAGTCGGTAGCCTCTGGCGTACGGGGAGGCGCACTTGAGGTCATGTGTCAAACTGGCATAGAGCATCGGTTTAGTGGATTATGGGTCGAGAAGTTACAATGTGGGGTTCTTCCTATAGTTATTAAGTTTAGTTAACACCTAAGAGTGAGACTTAGCAAGGATTATAGGTTGGGTGTTGGGATGAACATAGTTGAGAACTTTAATAGGAGATGAGCTATGAGCTCTCTTCCATAACCTATGCTTTAGAGGACGTTCTCCTTGTGAGACGTTCCCTTATGGCCTATGATTCTATGAGACCAGATGCTTCTAAGGATCCCTCGAAGGATTCCTTTACTTGTGTACTGACCTTGAGAGTTCCTTGTATGATCCCCCTCCTATTTTTCAATTGATAGGTCCCATGTTATGGAATGCCTATGTTTTCCTTCATTTGAGGATCCCATGTAGGATTCCTCCCTTTCTCTTCGTTAAGGATTCCATGTAGGATGCCTTCGCCTATGTTACTTGGAGAATCCTGAGTATGATGCTTCCTCAGTGTTTGACTTGAGGGACCCAATGGGTTCTTATTGTTTGACTGACCCTGAGTTGTTACATTGGGTTTGGGTAGAGATGGTGATCAGGTGTCACCTAGGACCCATATCAAACTGGTGATTTCTTTGGGGCTATGGATGTATTGTTGGGTTGACTGTTTGAGACACCCTCTCTATTTTTTAATATCTAACTTGGTTTGATGATGCTTTAGTGTTTACCAGAGGTGCTTCCTGTTTGGTGGCTGCTGAGACTGACGTGAGGCATCTTTATTGTTTTTTTGGTTGCGTACATTTCCATGTGTGCTTGAGTAAGTGGTTTGTACCTTTATGTTTAATGTATTTGATTATTATGTGAAATTATTCCCAATAACCTTGAATGAGGTATTGTGAATTTTCCATTTTACCCCTGTTTTTTTCCTTCCATGCTTGTATGCTTGTGTAGAGGTAAGTTGGATATGAATAGTGTTGATTGCTACGCTTTGGATGTGTTTCCCATGTTTGTTCTGTTTACAACAGTTTTTTTGCTTATCCTTTTTAGTTGCCTTGCCTATTTTACTTGCCTATTGTTGTAGGATGGGGAATTTTTATTTTGACAGGCTTGATATGTTGTTGACACTTTAACCAAGTAGTTCTATAGGTTTACTTTGGCCATATTGCACTGATGTGCTCATTGACCTACATGGGGCCGTGAGAACCTAGTGTAGTAGACTATATGGGGTATTGACCGGGTGAGCTTCCTCAGAGAGTCTTTGATAACTTTAGGCTATAAGGGGGATTGACCAAGTAGGAATACTCAGAGAGACTAGGACCACTTGGGACAGTGTGGATAATTGACCGAGTGAGCTTCCTCAGAGAGTGCTTGATTGCATTAGACTATAAGGGTAATTGACCACGCGAGCTTCCTTAGAGAGTCTTTGTTTTAATTGAACGACTTGGTCTATAAGGGTAATTGACCGTGTGAGCTTCTTAGAGAGTCTGTGTCCTAGGGGATATAAGGGGAATTGATTGTGTGAGCTTCCTCAGAGAGTCTTTGACTTCCTGAGACTATAAGGAGAATTGATTGTGTAAGCTTCCAAAGAGAGTCTTGTTTTACCATTGACTATAAGGGGAATTTACTGTGTTAGCTTCTCCAAAGAGTCTTTACATATCCTTACAACTAAACCAGAGGTGTTCAACTATGAGTACTACCTAGAGGGTTGTTTGTGTTTGACTGGTTGAAGTAGAGGGATACTTGTTTTTTTATCTTCTTCGAAGGCATATATTCGTTGTTGAATGAGGCAGGTACATGTCGATGGGATTACATACCCAAATATTGACTTATTGATACATGGATTGAGTGGCACGATGTCCACCTCAATGCCCATGAATTGTATGTCTAGGAGATCGGTCTTATGGTCCCAAGAATTGACTTCTGATGTTGTTTCTTGTTATTTGAGTCACTTAATAATGAATATTTATATTTATGTATATGTGTATAGGTATGAGACTATACATGTGTACACACACACATATATATATATATATATATATGTAAATACATGGTGGCACATGTGTAGTTGATATGGATTACATACCCTGAGTTCGACTGCGGTTGCACATTTGGTTTACTTCCTTTTGTTGTGTTCCAGCTATGCTAAGCACATTTTTGTTGCATACACTTTTAGTAGCACAGTTATAGGTTGTTTTTGGGGTTCCCTTCTGAGATTATTTCTCACCCCTACATGTGAACCTCAAAGTACGTATATACCTTATATCTACTTTTCAGGTTGAGCATGAGTTGAATGGAGGATAGGGTTGAGGCCCTATGTTTCATGATCGAGTGGAGCTACTCGAGTGGTTCTACTAATCGGGCTGTTGTAGTTCGACAATGTCTGGAGATCAGGTACATGGTTTTTCATGGAGTTAGTAATAGAACCCTATACTTTTACTTTCAGTTTCTTTTATACTTGTATCAGTACGGTCGGCCCGATGGGTGACCAGTGCTTTATTGTATTGCATGGTTGTTCGGGCTTTTACAGTATTTTACTATTACAACTTGTTCTATTTTAGTTGTTTATTGCTTCAACACTCTGTTTACTTTCCACTGTGTATGATACTTAGTTATTTACACTATTTTCCTACTCTGGTATGAGGGCATAGTCTCCCCTCTATAACACCCTAGGCCCTCTCTTCTAGTCGGAAGCTTCTGGCGTACGGGAAGGTGCGCTTGTGGCATTGTGGAAAACTGGAACAGATCACTGGTTTAGTGGGTTCTATGTCGAGACATTACAAAGTGCGGTTCTTCCTAAAGTTATCATGTTTAGTTAACACCTAGAGTTAGAGTTGCCCTGGATGATATGTTGGGTGTTGGGACCAACATAGTTGAGAACATTAATTGGAGATGAGCTATGAGCTATCTCCCATAACCTATGCTTTAGAGGATATACAACTTGTGAGACGTTCCCTTCTAGCCTATGATTCTATGAGACTGGATGCTTCTGAGGATCCCATGCGGGATGCCTTTACTTTTGAACTGACCTTTGGAGTTCCTTGTAGGATACCTATACTATTTTTTCCTTTTATAGGAACAATGTTATAGAATGCCTATGTTTTCCTTCCTTTAAAGATCCCATGTAGGATTCCTCCCTTTCTCTTCGCTAAGGATTCCATATATGATTCCTTCACTCTTGTTACCTGGAGAATCCCGAGTATGATTCTTCCTCAGTGTTTTAATTGAGGGACCCAATGGGTGCTCATTATTTGACTAGCCCTGATTTGTTACGTCGTGTTTTCGTTGAGATTGTGATCGGGTGACTCATAAGACCCATGCCAAACTCGTGATTTCGTTGGGGATATGGAAGTATTGTTGGGTTGGGCGTTCGAGGCACCCTCATTGTTTATTTATATCTGACATAGTGTTTTGATGCTGTAGTGTTCACTAGAGGTGATTCCTAGTCGGTGGTTGTTGTGCCTGATGCGAAGCGTCTTTCTTGTTTGTTTGGATGACTACTATTCCTTGTGTTATTAAGTAGGTGGTTTGTACCAATATGTTGAATGTCATTGGGTATTATGGGTAATTATTCCCAATACCCTTGAACGAGGTATTGTGTGTTTACCATTTAACCCCTGGTGTGTTCCTTCCATGCTTATATGCTTCTATAGATGTAAATTGGAATTGAATAGTATTGATTGATATGATTTGGATGTGTTTCCCATGCATGTTCTGTTTACGACCTTTTGTCTGCTTAGCCTTTTTGGATGCCTTGCCTTTTTTCCATGCCTATTTCTGTAGGATGGGGACTTTGTATTTTGACATGCCTGATAAGCTGTTGACTATTTAACAAAGTTGTTCAGTAAGTTTACTTTTTCCATATTGCACTGCTATGATGGTTGACCTAAATAGAGCCGTGAGATCCTGGTGTAGTAGACTATAAATGGAATTGACCGGGTGAGCTTCCTCATAGAGTATTTGAGCACTTTAGGCAATAAGAGGCGCTGACCGACTAAGCATCCTCAGAGATCCTAGGACCACTTGGGGAAGTGAGGGTAATTGACCGAGTGAGCTTCCTTAGAGAGTCCTTGATTGCTTTAGACTATATGGGTAATTGACCACGTGAGCTTCCTCAGAGAGTATTTGTTTTAATTGAACGACATTGGCTATATGTGGAATTGACCGCGTGTGCTTCCTCAGAATGCCAATGACCATTGGGGCTATGAGGGTAATTGACAGTGTGAGCTTCCTCAGAGAATCCTTGAATACCTTAGACTATAAGGGGAATTGACTGTGTGAGTTTCTTCAGAGAGTCATGTTTTACCTTTGACTATAAGGGTAATTGATTGTGTGAGCTTCCCCAGAGAGTCTTTATATATCCTTACAACTGAACTGAAGGGGTTAGGCTATGAGTACTTCCCAGAGGGTTGTTTTTATTTGACTGGTTGAACTAGAGGGTTACTTGTTTTTGTTTATTTTGTTCAGAGGCATATTTCTGGCATTGGATGAGGCAGTTACATGTCGATGGGATTACTGACCCAGAGATTGACTTATTGATACATGGCTTGAGTGGCAGGAGGTCCAGCTCAATGCCCTTGAATAGGATGTCCTATAGATCGGGCTTATGGTCCTAAGGATCAACTGTTGATGTTTTTTCTTGTTATTTGAAACACTTAATCATGATTATTCATATATATGTATATGTGTATTGGTATGGGACTATACATTTGTACGTATATATATATGGATATCCATAGTGGTACTTTCCCAGTTGAAAGGGATTACATACCCTGAGTTGGATCGAGGTTGCACATTTGGTTTACTTCCTTTTGTTGTGTTTCAGCTATGCTGAGCACATTTTTGTTGAATACACTTTTACCAGAACTGTTATAGGTTGCTTGTTGGGGTTCCCTACTGAGATTATTTTTCACCCATGCACGTGCACCTCGGTGTACGTGTAAACCTTATGTCTACTTTTCATATTGAGCACAAGTTGCATGGTGGATAGGGCTGAGGCCCAGTGTTGCATGATCGAGCAGAGCTACTCGAGTGGTACTAATGATCTGGCTGCTACAGTTCGACAGTGTATGGAGATCGGGTATGTGGTTTGGCTCATATTTAGTACTAGAGCCTTGTACTTTTACATTTAGTTTCTTTTGTACTTGTATCTGAATGGTCGGCCCGGTGGGTGACCAATGTTGTATTGTAATGCATAGCTGTTCAGGCTTTTACAGCATTTTACTATTACATCTTGTTCTATTTCAGTTGTTTATTGCTTCCACACTCTGTTTACATTCTGGTGTGTATGATACATAATTATTTCTACTGGTTTCATACTATACCGATGTTTAACCTAAACAACAAAAACCATTCTCAAAGGTCCAATGGTGCACTCCCCACCATATGGCTTTCATTATACCGCTCCGAGAGAACAACCAGAATAGGTTCCATCCGCAACAGGGATGACCATTAAGAAAGAAAAATGAGCTTGATGTAGGGTTGAAGCTCTCTAAGCATACTCAAGATGAATCAAGATATCACATGATCGTCTCTTATAAGAGTACACTAAGATTTCACCAAAGGCATGTCATACTCCCTCTGAGTCACACTATCATCCTTCCAAAACCCAACCAGGATTCAAGCACGGGTCAACCATTTCATGGTAACACAAAATTTCACAAAGCCACCTCTACAACATAAGAACATTCCAAAACAACATCTGCGATCAGAGTCCACATAATGTCTTGAAACATCGGTCCTTGACTCACACCTCTATTTATAATGACTTAGTTATTAAAATTTCAATTTAACACTTTTAACACTTCATTAAATAAAATATAATAAATGTCATACTATTACCCAAGTGAATCAAAAAAGGATAATATTTTTGTCCTATGTTTTATTTTGTTCAAAAAATAGTTATCCAATAGAATTAGGACATGTGTCGGTTTATTTTTATATTATTATAATATTATTTGTTACATTAATTACTCTATTTACTTTTAATTGTGGTAAATAAAATTCAAAAATTAAAATTCACCAAAAATTATTTTCATCATATTGAACCAAATATTACTTACTAATGTCAACCTTTTCTCTCAAATTTTTAAAATTCAATTCACAGTAGTGGTAAAATTACGTTTTATGAAAATTTTCAAATGTGCATAGAAGGTGGGTATAAAACGTTAAAAACTTCAATAAAATTTTATATATCTAATCATATTATAAAATGGCTCAAATGACTTAAATTGGACTAATATGAGTATTATGTTACTATTTTCAAATTCAGAATTTTTTTTATTAAAAATAAATATTTAAATATAAAATTAGGTTTTTATGAGCTATGAAGTATTTTTAACTATTCATAAAAAAATCAATGTTTTAATAAAAATACAAAAAATCCAGCCTAGGAAAATTTTGATATTCAAAATTAAAATATGAAGACTATTTTACTAAATTTAATTCATAAGAGTGTCTAAAATTAATTTTATTATTGTTCACAAAACGACATAAAAGGTAGTTATTATACAAAATTAGTTTTTCAAAATATTTTACTATTTTAACAAAACTTATTCATTTCATTATAAACAATATATATTACGTTTAAAATTTATTTGGTACTATTCATATAACAATATATAATTGATAAATAAATATATCATTTATATAATAATAATACAAACGTGTTGGTTCACAGAAACTAAATCTTACGTATAACACAAGCCAAGTCAGTGTTGTGTTCAATATTAGGTACTAAATTATTTTAAAGAGATAACGTACTAAAAAATAATGGGTTGTTACATTCTCCCCTCCTTAAATAGATTACTTCCTCACAATTTGAAATTTTTCGTAGAAAATTATAGTTTCAAAGTAGAAAATACTTTTTTCAAAAACCAACATTGGAAATAGGGTAAACAATATTTAGTCTTATTAAAAGGGAAAGGGAAATGAAAGAGTCACTAAAAAAATAGGATTTCTAATAAAAGATCATGGGTGGAAATTTTAGACACATAATTTGAGGAAAAACATAAATATTTATAGGGAGTTATTGAGGTTATCAATAACAAACAAGTGAACAATAAATGGAAAATTGAGGTCCTCAAAGCCATAAATCTATGATGATTTTAAATATCATCGATTCAACTATACATAAGGTACTATGATAACACAATTTTTTAGTTACAATTTTTTTAAGAGGAGGGATTAACTTACTATCATGATATGAACTCATGAAATCATTCTTGATTTCATTACCTACCATAATCACAATCTCATCCTTTGGTTATGCATCGATCTATTTTGACTTCATCCCTTACACTAGGAAATGAATGTTCAAAAATTATTTTTTTACGCTTGAAGAGATTTTGATAAATCATAAGGTCCAAATGTATTCCCTTAGTCCTTTTTATGTTTTCTGAAAACAAAAATGTTAGGACAAATTATCCAAAAAATTAATACATAAAACTGAAACAAAATATCAAGTGTTCAACTTAATCAATTCCAACCATTAGACTTATCCAAAATAAGTGTTTCCAAACTCACTGTTCAATAATTTATAAGGAATGCCATCATAACATAATGAAGATCTGTTTTATCAGATAAAAATATGTGAATACCTACATCATGTTTTCTATTAATACAATTTTACAACCTGAATTACTATAAAACCATATTTGAATAGGTATGCACTTTCTTATTCCATCAATAAAACATAGAATACTAGATATTCTCCCTAAATCCGAAAATGATGTAATCTTTAACAATGATAGAATATAAAAACCATTAATTATTTCTACGGTAGTCAATAATATCCAATATACTTTATCAAAATCAATTATCTCTTATTTTGAAATCATTATCTATCTTTCAAAAACATATTAAGGGTTATATTTCCCCCAACCATATAATTTCAAAAATGTTTTACTTGAAATTGTGTCACATTACTTGGTACTATAAAATCTCAAATCCGTAATGAAATAATACGTTAGTACCATCCTAATATACTATAAAAATTTTATAACATGAACATTATTAATACAATACTCAAATTACACAATTCTTTAATTACAACATAAGAACAATAATAATTCCTCTTTATCTATGGTAGTATCATAAATTGATTATTATCCAACAACATCATTTTGGGTATACTCTGATGATTTAGACATTGATTCACATAGATTACCAATTCATCACAAATGAAGAATTGTACATTTGAATCCGTTTTCAAACACTTACAATCATGCAATTGGTGTCCTTTAGTTCCAATCATATAAAAAACTCCCATTCTCTTCAATCATTTAACATGGTGATTCTTTCCACAGTTATAACATGTGGGAAAATTCTTCTTTCCCTTCTTCCCTTTATACATCTTTTTCACTTCCATCCTCTAATTCTATTTCTTCCCATAAAGTCCATAGGACTCATATAATTCATTTCTTATCATATTAACACATTATAATATTTCTTCATATGAGAGAATACATGGTAGACCATTTCATTTATAAATATTTTCTTATGACTATGAAGGATATGATCCTTCTTACTATTTGGATCATTCATATTTTTGGAGTACTTATTCCTTCTACTGGGCTCCATTTCTATACAATGGTATACACTATATTAGTGTATTGATTCTAATTCATAAATCCATACTATTAAAATATGTAACATTAATTGATATTTTTATGCATAACTAATCCATAATCATAAATATGTTCTTTTGAAGACATATTTACTCATAAATCCTTCATAATGGATTGTAAAGAAAATATGAATTATCCTAAGCATATCCCCCATGAGTGTGAAACCAAGTGGACCGTAAGGACCATTTTCATGTAGTAGGATACCTTGAGATAAGCGTGAAACTCCTTGCCGATGTTTTTTGTACTAGGTAAATTAGTTCCAGAACCACATCCACATGAAGTATCCAAACCGGGATGTATTGCTGGGAAAAACCACATAATATATAAAATTCATTTTTTATATTCCTCTATACTAATCGTCAAAGTCTATCTGAGGGTATTATTTACTATTCATATATTATATAAATCTAGTTTCCAAGGTTATTTATAAACATTCTCTGATACCAACTATAACACCCGACCCTAGAACCCTGGAGTCAGTTCATTTTTTAATAAATTTGCATTATTACAAGGAATCATGTACCGAAGGACCAATCAGTTTTCCAATCTATGAAAATAGATTGCATACAAGAACATTACATTAAGCTTTCTAACATAAAACACATCATAAATAATCTTTCAATAACTCCATTATTACCATAGTGTAACCCTGCATAACAATAATAAAACACTACTTGGAATCCTTGGAAAATAAATCTTAAGAAAGGGGTGAGATCATATGATTAGTAAGGATAAACAATATAGAAAAAACTATCATAAATAATCAAAAACTATTATGGAATGATATAAATTTGATACCCAAGCCCTTAAAATATAATCTTTAGTATATTATAGCATAGATAAATCAAATAATTACATTTAATTATTCATATTGATATTATATTAGTTGAATAATCACCAATAACATAAATAACTAATCTCATAATGATGGAATGTATAATGTCAGACAACTTAACAACAAAGTCAAGGCCTCGTGCCAAGACCAAAAATATAAATTTTCTCAAGGCCTTGTACCAATACTACAGTTTGTCTCATGAGGAATACTGATGTATCTAAGGGATATAGAAGGCCATGTCCATCAGTTACTACGTCCAATTCATTCCTCATATGAAAATGATGAAACATGACAAAAACATTCATATTAAAACTAGTATATGAAATGTCAAAACTTTAACCATAATCCAAGAATGGTATTAAAATAACACATCCAGATTCAATAATATAATAACTCATTCAATATAATTTGGGAGATTGTATTATAATAAATCAACCTCAATCAAGTATATTATCCAGTAAATGATGTTGACATAGTTATAAATGACCAGTAAAACTCTTTGAGAGAAATATCCCTTTTTTGTGAAATCATTTAAAAGTCAGAAATTTATAAAGGAACTCATTTAAAATAGGTTTTGTAATCAAATAATCCCATACCACATTCAATAATATTTAAGGAATTAACATTTTAAAATAATCATGTCCATATAAGTAAATTATTAATATCATTTTTTAAAATATGGTCATTAATTTAAAAGATTTAGAAAAATAAATCTTTGAAATATTTAAAAAGTTTATCTTCTTAAAAAAACCCATCCACAAAAACATAAAATATTTCATTTGAAAATATTTTTATGAAACATCCACATGGATGATAAAAATTTTCTAATAAATACATACACATAAACATCCTCGGAAAATAATGAGATTGAGGAATTAACCCTTACCTTGTACATTCTTTTAGTCAATGGAAAATTTATCCTCCTATATGATTACCATAGTATGCAATTGAATTCTACAATAACTATATTAAAATATACGATATCATATATGATTCATTTATTAATTTATACAACCCATTTAACAATAATTTCAATGTTAAAGTATCATTTTGTTTAATAATCACATTCTTTATTGTACGTGTTATATCTTGTTATCTTTGATCGTATCACTTAGATCATGATTTATATAATTAAATATTATAAAACAACATTTATATATCATATATATTCATAATATATATATAAATTTAATAGATATATATATGAAATGGAAGCACTTTTCATGGAGACGGTAGTCTGTACGTACGCATGAACGTTGTTTCTGTTCTCTTGTTGCACTGTACGAAAGTAAGTAAACGACATATATTTATATACATTAAAATATATTAATCCAGTATAAATATTATTTCATATACCTCATAATTATTAAATATATATATTTTAAAAAAAATCATGAAGTGTGATCGTTGAAGATGAATCTCATCTTGTCATGAAGATAATAAGCTATTAGTACATATGAGGGACCATATCATTTATTAATGGTAAATCAGAGTTTAAATTGTTGCTATATTACATATACAGAATCATTACCATGTTATATTCATTATATAAGTTAATTATACCCATTATAATATCCATCAAAATATTGAAGTGTTGAATACCAAACTACACCTCAACCCGGAGACAGTGAGTCGTATGTGCACACATATGGTGAAATTTTCATTAATAGGATGGATAAAATAATGAATATGGTAGTAACATATTTATAATAGAATCTCACTATGTATAATATACTAAATTTTATATTTTAGTATGGAAATAAAAATGATAGAGGATGTAGAATATGAAAAGAACGTCATAAGAGGTGATAAAATAATTACCTCTTATTCGGGTGCTTCCATTTGATTTGAACAAAAGGGCTCATAGGATGGCTTTATTCTCAATTTAAGGCCTCTAAGTTGAAGTGAGAGTACTTGTGATGAATCTTTAATAGGGTTTTTCCGAGAAAAATGGTTTTGGAGGAGTAAATTTGAGAGAAGATATAGTACGGTTTTATAAGAGAGGTTAGGGGCACTTTAGGCAGAGCATGAAATATTAATTTATTATAAAATCATTTTCTGATTTTAATAGATGAAAATTGATTTATTTATAGGAGAATGTGGGCATGAGTATATATCCTCTCATCCATTAGGTTTAATACATGTTTATGTCATCATATTAACCTTATCATTTAGATTTAACCCTTAGTCAAATAGTATAACTCTACCATGTCTTCTTGTATTTTTGTAATACATGGTTAATATAGTTACTATAAGTTCCCAAAATAACCTAATATTGATAATTTAAGACCCTTAACCACCATCTATATGAGTTTTAAGAACCATTTATTTTTATGAAATTTATTTTATTTAATAAAATAGTATTTATTTTACAATATCATTTATGTCAATTTGTTACTATTTAATACTTGATTTTTTTTGTAAAAGTCATAACAACTTGATTCCTACTAAAATAATATATTTTATAAATCATAAAATTTCATAATAATTGAGAAAATTAGTGGACGGAATAATAGGTTTCAAATTATATTTATTTGAATATTTAAAATATCATTTATTTTCATCATTGTTTAATAAGATAATTACTGCTTCATCATTGTGACATAAATAAATTTAATTATTTAATGTCTAAAAATTATATATAAAATACCATGATTTAGGAAACATTTGTATCATAATAATAAATATATATAGTCTAATTTATCTTATGTATATCCTTATATTAATAATGATTTAATTATTAAAATTTCAATTAAACACTTTAAACTCTTTTTAAAATAAAATATAATAAATGTTCTAATATAACCCAAGTGAATAAAAAAGGGTCATATTTCTATTATAAGGTTTATTTTGGTGAAAAAACACTTATACATTATAAATAGGACATGTTTTGGAGTAATTATATATTATTATAATAATATTTTTACCTTAAATTACCCAATATAATTTTAACCGTGGTAAATAAAATTAAAAAGTTACTATTCACCAAAAATTATTTCCATACTATTGAACCACATTTTTCATACTGATCTCAACCGTCTCTCTCAAATTATTGAAATTCAATTCACAGAATCGGTAAAATTTTGTTTTATCAAAAATTGAAAATGTCCCTAGAAGGTGGATAAAAGACATTAAAAAGTTCAATAAAATATTATATATATAATGTTTTATAAAATTACCCAAATGACATACATTGAACTAATATAAGAATTATGTATCTATTTTTTACTTTAAGATAAATTTTAATTACAAATAAATAATTAAATGAATAAGTCGTTTTTGTGTACTACGTTGTATTTTTCACTATTCATAAAAAATTGAATGTTTATAGAAAAATACCAAAAATTTGGTCATTGATCATTTTGATATTTAAAATTTAAAAATGATGTCTGTTTTACTTAAATATAATATTAGGAGTTTCTACCATTAATTTTATTATTGTTCATAATAAGGGCATAAAAATTAGTTATTATAATATAGTATTTTTTTGAAAATATATAACATTTTGAACAAAACATATACATTTCATTATAAAAAATATAAATAAAATTTAAAATTTATCTGTTCTATTCATATCACAATATTTAATTGATAAATAAATATATCATTTAAATAATTGTAATACTAATGTGGTTTTTCCCAGAAACTGAATCTTGCATATAACGCAAGCCATGTGAGTGTTGTGTGAAATATAAGCTATTGAATTACATTAAAGTGATAGCATACTATGAAATCATGGGGTGTTAAAATTGGGTAATGATTTAGTCACATGATACATAATTCAAGGAATTACGGAGTGAACCTAATTCATCAGTGGACTTTATCCACCATGATATGATTTATTTTTTGTTATCCTTGGGCATTGTTAATAATGTCATGTTTAAAGTTATTTATATTTTCCCATGTTGCCTTTATGTTATCATACTGTTTCATGACTCCTTTTTCGTGTTTATGATTCTCACCCTGTTTGATATACCATTGAAATTCATATTATATAACATGTAATATTATCTTCATGTTATTCAAATTTTATCCTCTTACTGCGTTTTATAGATCACATTTTTCAAATGTACATTCCATGTTTAACCAATGATTTTTTAATTATGATGAAATAATATGAGTAGGATAAGGATGTTTTTAATAATAGAGATATACCCCATTTTATATGTTATTATATAATGTACGTAATTATGAAAATAAAGTGGACTTCAATGTTTTGTCAGTGGTATTTACTGTTCATTTAAGTAATAAATTATGAATTTATGTGTAATAATGATAATGTTTTTCATAGTCATATTATCTTTAAGTCCATCAAATAGTTTCCAAAATCTATTTATTTCTAATTGGTTAAGCTATTTTTTATTTTTATCTCCCTTAAATAATCATTAGTTGCATCCTTAATGTTCATAGGTTCATGTTATGTCAAGAATTGTTAATCTTCAACCAGATTTCTAGGATAAAGTTTAGTTTGTGTTCCCTAATCCAAATCTCCAAATATAGAATCAAAAGGATGGTATCTATGAGTAATAAAAGTTCTAGGAAAATAAATGCTGGAAACCACACTATATTCATTTGATTCAGGTTCTGTTATGGGTTGTTCCTTAGAACTAGATGGTTTTTCTTCTTAATTTTCATACTTTATAGAGAGCTTAGAAATAATATACCGATTGGAAATATCTACATCAATCATTTATAAAGTGGTCTTAGTTTCATTTTATTAATTTCATCAAATTTTACAGGAAATAATTATTTCAAAATAATTTTTATTTTACAAAACACATTATATGATATTCAAGATGTGGAATAATAGGTGATAATTTTTTCGTCACTCTATATAGAAATTTTGTCGATATTTTCATTAGTATTAATTATAAATACAATTCAAAAAAAAAATATAAATTAATTAACCTTTATTTTAGACCATTCCATAATTGATATGGATTTTTCTTTATGATAGGTTTTATAATAAATCATATAATTTTTTATAATTTTTTATTCACAACATCAGCCAAAAAATTAATAGGTAAATCGTATTCATTGTGAATTGTCTCGGAAATATCTTGAAGGGTTCTATTTCTTCATTCCACTACATGATTCTGATGTGGAGTCCTATAAGTATAAAAGTTACGATTTTATCCATTTTAGGTGAAAAATGATTCAAAATATTATTTTTCAATCTCACCAACATGATCACTTTTTAATGAATTAATTATAAGTCCAAAAATATTTTCTACATATTTTTCATACTTTGAAAAATAATAATAATATTTATTTTTGTGAGCTAAAACTAATACAAATTATATCCATAAAATTCTTCCAGAATAACAAAAACATAGTGATTCTTATTTATTCTATAAACCTTAGAAGGATAAAAAACTTTCATGAGAACAAAATCTAGGGGTACATAATTTGAAAATTATATATTTAATTTGAAATAGAATTTTTTTCCAATTTGATAAGGGATATAGAATTTATCAATTGGTAATTCTAGTCTTGGTAGATCCTTTAATAACCCTTCAATAGTTATCCATCTACGTGAATGAATAGTTCAATGTCCTAGTCTCTTATTCCATATCCAATATTCTTTGTGAAATTAATTTATACATGAAATTTTTTATATAACATGGTATCTAAATTAAGAGAATTCAAATTAACAATTCGTAAAGCAGTAAAAAATAAGAATTTTTAGAATAAATACACTATTAGTATTATTTTTAAATTTAATTTGAAAACTGTGATCAAATAGAAATGAGATTATAATTATATTGTAGTTTAATAAATCAAAAAATAAATCTTTAGAAATTAAAACAGTATTAGAATTACCAATTTTTCCAAATAAAACAATTTTTCCACTGGAATTTTCACCAAATGTTACATGTCCACCATCAAACTTGTACAAATTATTGAAACTTGAAGAGTCTCTATTCATGTGTCTAGAATATTTACTATTATAATACCATAATTTCATATCTTGGTATTTCAAGATGGTTTCCTATAAAATAAAATTTACACCAATAATGTCTTTAGTACCAAAATATTCCTGGGTCCATATATATTCATAAACAATTCCATAGGAAAACATAATTTTGTAACATTTTTCATGTAATCATATATTAATCTATTAGAAATAATCATTTATTTATGTATAGATGAATAAAAAATAGTTCTATAAGAACAAGAGCTAGGAACAAAATTATTTTTAATGATCCTTCTCTTCCCTAGTTGATACCCTATACCAGTAGTGTATTTGGGATCAGTTCTTTTCCATGAAATTGTAGACGAGTTTTTCTACAATTTTTATATATTTTAAAATAATTTTTTAATGAAAATTATATAATTTTAACTCAATATTCTCTTTTAATAAATGATCATTTTTATCAATCTTTGTAGTATGATCAGATGTAAAACTAGAAGAAATGGAATAATACTTCTTTAAAATATTATATTTATATTTATGTTCATTAAAAGTTTCTTCCAAAATGATATAGTACTCTAACATGTATACATTAGAAATGTTTCCATCAATATTTTCATATATAAAATGATTATAAATATGAAAAAAATATGTATGGAAAAATAATAGATACCTCAGTTATGTTTGTCATAAAATGTATGTTGTCTCTATCAAGATTATCCTATTGGGTTTATTTTTAATCACTGCAAATTTATTCTAAAAAACTACATGTTTTATTCATATATTTCTTGTACCTGTTATGCTTATTATCATAATTCTATTTTAATTTTATTATAGGGTAGTCAGATTTGACATGGCCATTGCTTTTGAATTAATAGCAAATTAACTCATTTGGAGCATCATCATTCATCCAATAATTTATCCAATTACCTATATTGTCATATTTTCATTTATAATATAGTTTCTGAAAGCACATATTCTTTTTATTAAACTTTTTTAATCTATTTTCTAAGTAACCCATTTCATCAAAACTTTCTATAGTTTACTCCTCATCGCTTGAGATGTATTTTGTTATTTCCACATTTTCTTTTGAAGTAGTGTATTCGATGGACATGGATTTCCTTTTTTGTTCATACTCTTATATTTTTTCATTTAGTTCCCCCCTCATACATCGTATGATTTCTTATTACCTCCTTAATATATAACTTTCTAAAATCACATGATTCTCATATTAACACTGTGGTCACTCTCCCACAGTCTAAAAAACACCTCAATAGGTGAATGAATTGATATTTGTTAGGAATTAGTTTTCCCATTGAATGAATTATATTGCTAATATAATTAAGCCTAAGAAAAATATAAAAAATATTTGCAACAAGTTTCATTAAAAAAATATCATATCTAATTGTATAAATATTAAAGCTCATTTATTTGACAATATATTTACCCTCCTGATGAACAACTAAAGTTTCTAAAATTTGAATATATATAGTACATAAAGATATTCTAATAAATTTCTCAAAATCTAATGATCAATATAAAGTATTCATGGATTTACAATTGTTATTATAAGCTACATTAGTAGCATCACTCCATTCTGATCAATCATTTTTGGGTAATTCATATTTGTCTTCAATGAAAATCCAAATTTTAATCCCCATTCTTTCAATATGCATCACCACTTTAATCATCCATTTAGCCTAGTTTCTATCATAAAAATAAGGAGGAATATTCATAGTAGACCATTCATATCTACTATTTTCCATAAAGAACTAAATAAATAAATAATATAAATTTTAAATATCTAAAAAATAATGAAATCATAGTTGAAAAGATATATAAAAACCCAATTATATAAAATGTTTGTTAGAGTGATTAACATAAGAGGGGTGAGTTGATCTACCAATAAATGTTTCTACTAAAAAATAATTAAATCAAAAACCCCATGTTAATTCAAAACTCCCAGTAAATAATAATAGTATAATTTTGTGTGGTTAATATATCATAAAGTTTATCAATGAAGGATTACATCTAAGATAAAATTATAATTGAAATTATTTTAAATTTGGAAAATACATTACATAAAAAATACATCATATAAACACATGTTATAACTATCAATAAAAAATAATGTTTTTTATTGATTATTAACAAATTAATTTTTAATATTGAACTGAATAATGATAAAAAAAATTAGAAAATAAAAAATGGGTTCAGTCTCAATCTGATAATTAATCCCCTTCACTTCAAAATAACTAGCTATAGATAATATAATTAGATTATTTTTCAGATGAAAAACATGTATCATGTATTTGGAAATAAAATCACACAAGATCTTCTGGATTAAACCCTCTGCCACAGTTATTCATGGGAAAAAAATAGGTCATCTCACTCAGGTCATCTTCCACAGTTCTCAAGGGTATACAGATAATAAAATTTGATATATTCTGTCAAGAATAATCTCTAAAATGTGTATTATATAGTCTTTAAAAATAAAATAGAGTAGTAGAGCACAATGGTAAAATGTAATTTATTGTACAGAGGGAGAGAATAAATAGAGATGAGAAAAAATGGTGTTTGTTGGACTTAATAGATTCATAATTTCAATGTTCCTCATTGTTGGATTTTTTGAGGATATTAGGAAAGAATCCCTCAAGGCACCATTGAAGCATTTTTGAGGTGATTGTGTTTGTTGACAAAGTGGACATCTAAGTGGTGATTGTTGACAAAGAAAAACAATGACATACAAATTTATTGACAAAGAGGATTTTATGATGGAATGTCGAGTTCAAGAGTTGTGGTCAATGATCCATGATTGACTCAAGAACTTCGATCATGGAATGGATGATATGGAGGTGGTACAAAAAGAATAGATACAAGGTGGCGCCGTTTTCCAGTGTTTGCCAAATTTTTGGGCCTGACAATCGACAAATGAAGAAAAGTGTTTTTGGCAAAGGGACATACGCGTCGAGGACTTGGAGTATAGGAAACTTGCGCGACATATGTTTTTCAAGATAATAAGATCAAAATATGGCTAAGGAAACAGGTTCGCGCAAGTTTGGGAGTTGGTCGCACAAGTGTCTAGGAGGACAGAAGACTTGCGCGCCGAGACTAGGTCGCGCAGGTGACTTGCGTGCCATCACGCAGGGTGGTAAATTTGCCTATAAATACTGGACCACCCCTCTTCATTCTTTACTGGAGTTCAAAACTTTGAGAAATCAGAGCTCCCATCGCGCAGGTGTGGTGGTCGCGCAAGTGGTGTTTGTGGTCACGCAGGTTGGACTTGCGCGCCAGGGTGATAGTTGCGCGCCATTGTTTGAAGCTGCACGCCAGTGTGGAGTTTCACGCCAATATTGGGTTGGGCGTAAAAGGAAGTGAGTCACACAAGTTTGGAGTTGATGAAGCTTGAGTCGCGCAGGTGTCTGAGGAGGACTTGTGCGCCCGTTGTGACTTGCGTGCTGATACTTGCGCGCCGAGTTAGACTTGTGCGCCAAGTAAGGATTATTTCCAGGAGTGATTTTCGGGCTGTGTAGAAGCTGGAAGTTTTCCCGATACCTTCGGTGCAAAGAGATATTCATCTACTGGTGAAAGTTGTACTTCAACAGAGCATCTACATATAGAGGAATATGGATTCTTTCATGCAAATGAAGAGACCTACAGGTTTATAAACTGTGAGTGGATCCTTTCCAGAGTAGTGAGCGAAGGAAGAGGAAGAAGGTGATCCTATCCACCTGCAGTGAGCCAGAGAGAGAGAAACAGGGAGTGACCCTTGGGAAAGCAGTGAGCTGACCCTAAACTTTGTAAAGGCAGTGAGCCTGGGCATAGAAGTGATCTATCCCGAACTTTGTATCCACATATAGTGAAGAATAGTGGAATTTGGTATGACCGATAACTTGTCGGCATATGCTCCTTGGACGTAGCCCAGTGAGGGTGAACCAAGTAAAAATATATGTGTCTGCCTGTTTGCTTCCCTGCATTGCATTCAAAGCATCATCATTAGATCAAGAAGTAAAGAAGTGATCATAGTTTACACACAAGAGAAAACAAAGTGACCATTGTAATAAAGACGTCAAGATCCAGTGGGGTAGGAAGAACTTTGAAAAAGAATTTCCATACCCTGATTCACCCCCCCTCTCAGGGTATATGGGCCCCTATTGGACCTAATAGAGGAGCTGGAGAAGTTTTTATAGATTGTGGAGAAAAATTGGTACTTGTAATGTTCTTTTTTAGGTCTATATATTCTCTAAATAAATTCTATATTGGAATCTTGATTCAGTTTTTGAATGTGTTATCGATATTCTATAAATTACAAAAATTCTCATTTATATGCAAGTATATATCAATCTTCATGCTCTCATCATACGTACATGAATATGGGTGTTCGTTAAAAAATATAGCCCACCGGGTATAATTATCCATTGATGAATAAAAATAATTATATCCTAGATCTTCATTCTATGCAGTAAATCACGAAAATTGGACCATTTATTTCACATATTTTAATGAGTAGTTTTTTAATGAGGATTAAAAAACCACATGAGGCTATCTGTATTAACTTTAATAAGTTAGATTTATCATGCATTAAATTCAAATGAAGTTAAGAACAAAAAATGGTATCTTACTAGTGGTAGATCATCATTGATGGTAGTTTAGACCAACAATTTCATGGTCCATTAGTTGCAAAAGACAAAAATAGCACATGTCTGGAGGTAGCACATATTGTGACCTTAATTTTATTACATAAATATTACATCACTTTTAAGATTAACAACATAATAGCATTACAAAACCCAGATCCAACGGCTTGGTTTATCGATAAAATTAAGTACATACATAACATTCACAATAATAAATCATAAAAATTTATTTAAAATATACTTCGTTATCTCTTAAAATATCACATTCTCATAAGTACACAAAGTCACTAAATGATATATATCAAATAATTGTGTGTTCTAAAAGCCCGATAATAAGATAAATAAGTACATGAATCAATATAACATGGTGTGCATAATAATCATTGTGAAAACATGCTAATTTTATCCTCATCAGAATCACAATAAGAATCATTAGAAAAAGGAATAGAATTAGGCAATGCATAAAATTGAATCATCGAGTCATAGTTGTCAAATACGACACACAATTTTGAACAAATCTAGCATCATGTTCACACATAACATATTTTCATATTCATATCATAATCATTGTCAAAAAAGATAGCATCATGTCTATTCATAATAAATATTATCTAATGAGATACATTAGATTACCAAATTCATTTTGGGGATATATAATTCGTGTCCCACCCATCACATCAAAACATTTACATAATCATGCATGTAAAATAGAACTTATAACAATCATATTTTTAAAATAAACCATGCAATGGAAATGGTTTTCATGAGGATTTAAAAAAGAATAAATTAATGAATAGACTACGTGGTTCCCAAAGGAAAACAATTAATGACATATTTGGTATAAAAATCATCATTCTTGAGTGAAGAAGAAAAAAACTCAAGAGGAATCAATATGTGTTTTGAAAAGAAGAGTTATTTTAAAAAATCTGTATATTTTTCAAAAAACCAAGTAGGTAATAGGTGTATCCTACAGAAACATCAGTATAAAACTAAAATTATATTTAATTAGAAATAAATGATTACCCATACTAAAAATATTGTAATGAAAGAGTTATAACCCATAGAAAATGAGGTGGGATTGAGAATCCACTTACCTTAAGTTTGAATTCCTTATACACTTGTAATTAATATCCATGATAATCTAATTAGATTCATTAATTACTAAATTCAAAAGCTATTCAAAATTTATTTTATTAATTTTAATTTTATTAACTTAATTTAAAGTCATTTTCATGAATTATAGAGTTCAATATCATTTTTTTCGGAGTGATCGTTTAATGTTTTATAATCAGTTCCCTTGAGTATAAAGATGGGAGTTCTTATTATATGGGAGTAACATCTCATTTGGTGAAATTATTTTGTATTTATGAATGTCTGTAATTTTTAATGGTCTTTTATATCATTACATTATATATTATGTGGATGATTCATTAGTTAAAAAGTATGTGAAAATGTTTTAATTCTTTTTTGGTGTTTTTTACAACCATCAAAAACTTGTATCATTTTATTTAATATTAAGTTCCTATATTTGTTAAAGTCATTATATAACATATAAAATCTATATTAGAATCATATTTAACTATAATAATTTTTTGGTTAGTATCTTTGGAGGCAGTAATGGAGAATAAAAACTCATCATCCACAAAAGCTATGAATTGACACATCATATACGATGCTTTCATTTTTAGAGTAAAATGATAAGAGAAGATATTGGATGATGGATATTACATTAAAAAAAATAAAATTCCATTATATATATATGATATTGGATAAATCATTCCACTTTATATAGGGTGTGTAAAGAGAGTATAATAAAAATAAAAGAAACTAAAAGAGAGGAATTGAGGATTTTACTTCTTAAATGATGTCTCTATGAGAAACTTTTAAAGGCACATTGGTTTGGTCTTTTGTTGAAACTAAAAGAACATTGTCATGTGGAAGAGTCTTGTGGAGGTAATTGAGAGAAATTTAGATATGATACAATGATTATAAGGTGTTATGTGAAGAGGTGACGAGAGGTGGTATTTATAGGGGATGAGAGTGATATCTTTGGATTATTTAATTCATTAGATTATTATTTTTGATCATGAAAATAAATAGTTTTGTTTAGCATGAATAAATAAAGAAAATATAGGAGGATAGTTTTAGATAATGGTTATTACATCATCCATACATAAATAATGACTAAAAAATTCATGTACTAGCTTATATCGTAAATTATCATATTTCACTATTCACTAAAAATACGTCTATTTTATAAAAATACAAAACATTTACCCTATTAATTTTTTTACTTTTATATTTAAAAACCTAGAATCCATTTTATAAATTAATTCTCTAAATATCATATTTTTAATTTCTAAATAAAATAATAAATTAATCAATAAAATACCAATTTTTTGATAATATTTGATTTATTGACCATTTGAAAAATTAGTTATGGTAACATAAAATTATATTATCAATATAATACAAAATAATATAACATATTAATATATTTAAATGAAAATTAATTTTCATTTGAATCATTATGATAATTAAAAAAATATAAATAATCATTTATGTTCTACAAAAATACCAACACATAATTTATCATTTTTATTAAATTAATTTAATTGTATGAAGATATAATTATATCATAATTTAAATTATATGGTGCTTAAATTTTAATTTTAATTTCATAGTTGAGGTTAAAAGTCTCTTTGTCGTATTACTATTCATAATGGTAATCTTACTATTGATATAGAAAGGTTGTTATTATATCTTTATAGGTACCTTAATTTATATAAATATCACCAATTTCATTAATATTTTTTTCGAACGATGTTTTTATTGGGATATATATGTTATGTATTAATTTTAATAAATTATTATATGAAGTTTAATTCCTTTTCTATATGTTTGAGTCTTTATATACCGCCCCTTTAAAATTCATCCCTTGAAATTTCATTTTACATACTATGGTGATAACAGGAGAGGGTACTTCACCTCCATTATTTCCTCATATTCCCATATAGACTCTTATTTATTTATAATTCCTCCACTATACTTTGACATAGTGAGTCAGAAATTTTCTTAATTATTTTTATCTTTACTCGAAGATCAATCCCATTTACCCCTCATATGAGTGATCATTCTCCAGTTACAGCACATCAATATTTAGTATATTTTAGGGGTCAGGTATATAATTCCTTAGGTGAGACACATGGAAAATGTCATGAACATGATCCATACATAGTGGAAGTGAAAGAAAATAGGCCACTTCTCTTATGATATCATGGATTTGAAGGGGGGGAAATGTACATTGGGCTATGGTTCCCTTTCATTCCAATACACATGAATCTCTTTCGTGGTGATATTTGAAGGAAAAAACTCTCCCTAACAACAAACTACAAACCCATATGATGGTTTTTAGAATATATATTCTTCCAAATATGAAAAAAATTATGTTTTCTTGATGGAATGATCCTTCTTGGTTGTTTAATTCTTGAGACAAGGTACACATAACAATCATTCTCCAACATCATCCCAATAGGCTGGAGTTCTACATTACCATCCATACTGAGAATCATATATATCCATATGAGTACTTGAGTGGAAGATATTATTGTATGATAACTCAACAAATGTGAGTTGTTTATTCCATCCTCTTGTGAGTTTCATTGATCTGGCTCATAGCATGTCCTCAAGGATATGAATAATCCAATCAGAATGACCACCACTTTTGGGGTTATAATCCACAACGATTTTCAATTTATATCTCAAATCATGTTGATGTATTATCATGAATTTTTATGTGTTCCTTTTATGATGATAAGATATTAACGAAAGTGGTACCACCTAAATCCTTATCAATTCCATAAATTATATCATGGAAAACTGTTCAGGTGAGAACTATTGCCGAATAATGATAAATGGTTAGTCTTTGTGAGTATATCCAAAATAAAACATATCTCATCTTTTCTTATGGATTTCATCGAGAGAATAGTGATAAATTCCATAGTGACATTCAATAATTTAAACATATGTATTGGAAATAATTGCATCATCCACTTGGATTTTTTTTTTGTTTTTTCATTAACATGTTTCCATATCAAGCTCTTTGATATATACTCTTCAATATCCTACTTCATGTTAACCCACCAAAATGTTATCGAAGAAGATGGTAGAAGAGGTTATTTCCAAGATAAATGAATAATGGTGATCTATTTGACTTATCTTATATATTATTTTTCTAGGATGATAAAGGAACACACAGTCATGTTCCAAATTAAATCACATTATCATCATCAAAGAGGAACTCATGTATCTTTCTTAACTTTTTTGCCTTAAACTTCTTTTGTAACTCTAGATCATCCATGTTCCACACTTTATTATTCTACTGGATAGATAGTTGGGAAATAATTTGGGAATGATAGGTTGTATTCCCTACTATTATGATTTCCAAATATGTCCATTGTATATCTAGGATGATAGGGTATTTCTCAAGAATCATCATAGAAAGAGTAGCATGTTATTTTCTGCTAAGTGTATAAGCTGACCTATCTTCCATTCCCATATTGTAATGAATAGTTTAATCATTTTCCTTAATTTTATCAAAAAATATTCATTGATTCATGTTGATTTTTTTTTTCTGAATATGTACTTTAGACACTTTTGATTTGGTATATGGGTCACAGTTCTCACAGTAGAGGCTGTACCTCCCGATTTACATGGAAAAAATCACTACAGTTAGATCAATAACATGTGTTAGGTAGTTCTTTTCATGGATATTCATCTATCATGAGGCATATGCAATCACATTATCATTCTGCATCAGTGAACAACTGGAGACATTCTTTTAAGAATCATTATATATCACAAAAAAATTATCTACTTGTTGGTAGTGTTAGTACATGTGTAGTGACTAGCCTCTTCTCTATCTCCTTAAAGTTTTCCTCACATTATTTCATCCAAACATACATTACCACTATCCTTGTTTAATTATTTAGAAGGATAGATAACCATGAAAAACTTCTCACGAGACCTTAGTAGTACCATACTACATGATGAAAATATCGGATTTATGTACATTAGTGGGTCTAGTCCCTTTATCAATTTCCGTTTGTTATGGGTTTTCATATTTTCGCTCACTAGTGATCACATGTTCCAAGAATGTGAATTTATACATCCAATAGTCACACCATCTAAACATGGAACCCAATTTTTCATTATTTAATGTTTCAACCAAAATCCTTAAAGTTTCTTCGTATTCCTCCATTGTCTGGAGAATATCATCAATAAACACTACAATAAATTTCTCAAGGTAGTGTATAATCACAAAATTCCTCAAATCCATAATTATTTTTATGGAATTAGTATATTTAAAGGGCATCGGTTGAAACTAATAGCGATTGTACCTTATACGGAAATTAGTCTTCTAAATATCTCCCTTCTTCACATTTAGCTGATGATATCAGGAACAATGATCCACATTTGTGAAGTACTATTATCTTCATTGTTGATATAACATGTCATAAATATATTTAATATGATACATTTTCATTGTGGTGATGTTATTGAGCACCCATTAATGGATAAATATTCTCATTTATCCATCCTTTTTCATTACAAAGAGCACTAGTGCACCCCATGGTGATACACTAGGGAATATAAAAACATTGTTTAAATTATATTGTAACTACTTCCTTAACTCCTCCAAATTGATTGAGGCCATTTGGTTTGGGAATTATGAGATATCATTAGCTCTAGGTATTAGTTATACTGTGAATACTACAGAATGATCTGTTGTATGTTTGGGTAACTCTTTTGGGAAAACATCATTTTATTCCCTCATAATGGGAATTTCCTCATTGTTGATACATTCCTTTGAGTCAACCAGTTGAGAGAGGAATGAATCTTTTTATTGAATTAACACCAACACCATTGAGGGATTTTTTAATGAATATTAATGGTCCTCCAGGTATTTTTAGTGGAACATGAGATTGTTCATAATAGGAAAATATATTTTATTTTCTCAGAAGTAGATGTGTTATCTATATAATGAGAGCCTATACATGCCTAGTATAGCGCCTAACTTCACCAATGGAAGTATAATGAGACTATATAGAATAATAATCCCACATACTCAAATAGGATAAGAGTCCAATACTTGGGTTTCATTGATGGTACCACTAATATTTTTTATGGATTTCTCTACTTCATTGTATTAGGTCTATGATTTAGTAGTCATAGAAAATAATGAAAAATCAAAATTTATTTTAATATACTAATTTATCCATTTAAATATCATTTTATCCTTTGTACTCACAGTCACATGAAGATATACATCAATGAAGGGGGTTAACTAAAGGCCCAATAAGGGGATAAATAAATACATTAATCAATATAATATGGGTGAGAATAAACATTGTCGTCATAACATATGAGTAGGATCATCATCATAGTCATGAAAAAAAATTATATAATATAATTGAATATGGAAAAGTGTAAAAATTAAACAAAATTCCTTTGTGTTCAATTACCACACATTGTTGTGGGAAAATCTTGCATCATGTTCACACAAAAGATATGTGCATAATCATAAAATCATCATTGTAAAAAAATCTAGCATCATGTTCACAGATAATAAACATTATCTCATGTGATATATCATATTACCAAATGCAATGGTGGGCAATATAATTTGGTGAACACCAATCACATCATAACATCAACCTAATCATAAAATCCACCTAGAATTTATAAAAATCATAGTCTTAAAATAACCCATGAAAAGGAAATGGGTTTCATGAGAACAAAATAATTATTAAATTCATGAATATAAATTGGGGCTCTAAAATGAAAACATTAAATACATAATTGGTTTAATAATATTCATTATTAAATGCTGAAGAAAAAATCATAATATGAGTCACCATGTGTTTTGGAATGAATATTTTTAAGTAAAATAATAATATTTTTCATATAACCATGTTGGGAACATGTATATCCTATAAAAGAAACTAGGCGAACAATTAAATTATATTTTATGAGCATTAAAATACTACCCATAAACCTTAATTTTATATATTATATATTAATTATGTTCTTTTATGTCTATTTTGAAGAGTTTTATAGTTCAATCTCGTCATTTCTGGAGGGTTCATTTCATGTTTACAGTCGGTACCGTGGGGTAAAAATATGGGAGTTCATGTCAAATTGTAATTAATTCAGCCTAATTAAAATTATATAGTATTAATTAACATAAATAATTTTAAATGGTCTTATATTTCATTTTATTATATGGTATGAGGACGATTCATTAGATAAAACATTGATGGAAACATTTTAATTTATTTATGACAGTTTTCAACACCATCAAGAACCTGTATCATTTTATTTTTCTAATTTATGAGCTATAGAACATGATATAACTTTTAATATGTATATTAAAATCATATGTAACCATAATATTTGTTTTATGTAATGCCTTGAATGTTTTAATGGAAAATGAAAACATGTCATCCATGAAGGTGGTGAATTGACACATCAGAGAAGATGTTCTAATTTTTTCATAAAAGGATAAGAGATGAAATTTCATGATGGATGTTCCATTAACAAAGAAAAATTATAGTATATATATGATAATGTATTTAACATTCCACTTTTTATAGGGTATGTAAGGGTGCGATGAGAAAATAAATGATATTAAAAGAGAGAGAATAGGGATTTTACAACTGGAATATTGTCTCCTTGAAAACCACTTTATTTCACATGGATTTGGAATTTTTTAGACTAGAATATATTGGATGAAGAGAAAAGGAATGTGTATTAATTTTTAAAAAGATTATATATTTTATAAGTCTAAGAATGCGTGAGGAGAATAGGTTGTGAGATGTGTTATTTAAAGTGGGAGAGGGGTATATTTTGATTATTTTATTCATTAGTTTATTATTTTGAATCCAGAATATAAATAGTTTTTATTCTCATGACTAAATACATTAAATAGGGAATTATAGTTTGATATAATGGTTCTTACATCATCCATTCATAAAAAATGATAAAATATTTTATTTATTAGCTTACATAAAAAATTATCGTATTTCACTATTCACTGGAAATTCCACTATTTATGAAAAATCCCAAAAATTTACCCTAACCATTTTTCAGTATGTATTTTTCAATAATAGATTATTTTTATGAAAATTTATTTGTAAAGATGAGAAATTTAATTCTTAAATAAGATCATCATATATTTTAAAAATACCATTTTTATTATAATTAATTTTTATTAGCATTTAAAACTTATTCAAGTCACATAAAACCATCCTATATATGTAATAAAAAATAATATTAATATTAGAACCAATTTTATGAAAATTAATTTTCTTTTAAGTATTTATGTTAATTATAAATATGTAAATAATCATTTATTATTAACAAAAATATCATCGATTAACTTATCATTTTAGAAACATTTATTTACTTATACCATGATATTATTATATCATATTTCTATTTATAATATACGTAACTATTTTTTATATATTCATAGGTTAGTTTACTATTATATTGTCCAGATTACAATTCCCAGTGGTCATGTAACTATTCCAATGATCAGGTCACTATTCTATCAGTATAGGTTCCTTAATTTCTATGAATATCACTTGTTTCATGTTTAATTTACGAGAAAGCTATTTTGATTGGGATTCTTATGTGTCATATGAGTTTTATTAAATAATTATAAGAAGATGATTTCCATTTATTGAAGAATGGAATTTATAACAAAAGTCTCGAGGTAGCATAAGTCTAGTGGTAGCATATATATGGTGGTAGCACATCTTAGATTAGCTCATCTAGCGGTTAAAAATTTCGGGTGATTGTAGTACTCTGATGATATGATATGTTAGGAGATTGCACATCTGAACTAAAAATAGATCATTTTAACTAATAGTTCATGTGTAATTATCAAAACATTACTTATAAAGTGTTATACAAACATAAAATCGTAATCTCATTAGAAACAAAATAATAATTAATTGAGAGTTTTAAAATAAAGATGTTATATATTATAGAATAAATCCCAAAATCATTGATTTTATATATAATAAAAAAATGTATTATAAAATCAATTTATTTATGCCTAGTTAAATTTGAATTTGGGATTGTAGTTAGATATTTTTGATTAATTATAGTGAAAGGTGAATAAATAAATTGATTTTAATTGTGAATATCCTCTATGGATAGAGGAGGTGACATAATGTAAGATTTGTAGTGTGTCAGGAAATTTGATTTGCAGAGGCACTAGTTTAGTCAATTATACCATGAGAGGAAGGGAGGATAAACAAAATATTTGTAGTTCCCCTAGTTTTGGGTATGTAACCCTTTACTCATGTTTTTTATGTAAAAATGAAATATTATTGAAATGGTGTAGCATTGAATGGGTTTTATGAATGAAAGAGTAATTTTCCATAAAATAGTATTTTTCCATAAAATACATTTTTTTCCATAAAATATGGTGTTTCTACAGAGAGTATGTTTTCATAAAAGTGAGTGCTTCCCAAAAAGTGGGTGTTTCCATTAAAAAATTGTTTCCCTAGAAAGGGTAATGGTGAGGTATTGGAGAGTTTGGGGGGACATTGAAGGTGATTTGGGATAAAATAGATTATCCCATGATGTGTGCACGATTGGCCTGAGCCGTGCGGTCAAACCGTGCGTAGTGGTCATAAATAGATATTATTTTCTAGGAACATGCTATTTTATTCTCTAATTATTTCTTTTTGGTGTAAAAACTCTCCTATTTCAATATTTCTCTCTCTATATGGTTTTATAACCTTTCCGATAGGATTTGGAGCCACCCTGGAGCCCTCCCATTGCAATTTCAATCATGATTCCCGCAGTATGTGCACAATCATCATCATTTTGATCTCATTTTCTTAGATATACTTATTATCTACAAATGTTTTCATAGATATAGACTTGATATGGGTAGATCAATCATTTTTAACTTAAAATAAATCAATATCTGGGGTTTTTATTTGCAGCATAAGATATCTATGCCGTTTCTATAAATCTTGATCTGTTTCATGATGTATGTCATTGTTCTTTCCTGTTTTGTCACATTTTCTTATATCTTATTATATATAAATCTTGGATCCCCATTAATTTTTGTATATATTCCTATAATTGGTATATATAGGTTTCTGTATTCCATATAATTCAATATTGTGTTGTGATCTTGCTATGATAAGATATCTAAGGATGTTCCTGGAGAATCGACCCGACTTCTTGCATGTTCTTCGTCCATTGTCGAGTTTTGTCAAAAACCATTGAGGTAGGTGGCTTCAATCTCATCTCCTCTTGCTATAATGGATTGTATTATTTTTAATATTGATTATGAAATCTTGGTTTGATATATGTAATAAATATCTTTAGTGATGATTTATCATTTTTGGTAGATTTGTGAAATCTTGATAAATTGTTGTGAAAATTGTTTTGGTTTCTTGAATTTAAATTTTTTATTTTAAAGTGTATATTTTTGTAACATCTAAATGGTTTGATTGGGAAGGGTATTAAAATATATTTTTTATTGAAATGATTTGGCATTATAATGGTTTTAATGAAAACTGGTTTTCAATAAAATGGTGATTTTATTTAAAGGGGTTTTTAGCACGATCTTTATGAATATGTGGTGTGTGTTCATGTTTCATATATTGGGATTGGTTGAAATGTGAAATTTTCCTCATTTCCAAAGGGTTAATGGCACATGGGATACAATTACCTTGTGAAAAAATGGTAGATTGATGAGAAACCTCTCATGATTATGGATCTGTCATAACATAACATGAATGGTTGATATCATGGGTGTGTGGAATGGTTTGGGTCTCCCTAATAGGATATTGAGAAATGGTTTTAATTATTTTTTATTATTTTTATGAAATATTATATTTCTACAAAATTGGTTTTAATTGCACTTGTACACTTTTTTTGCAATCAATTTTAGAACTTGTTTATATTTAGTTATAAACAGTTTTGGAAAATTGTTATGTATGAACTATTTTATAATAAAGTTTCTAACTCTTCTATCCTCATGGAATGTGTAGGGAAGTCATTTAGGATATCATATAATGTTTAATACTCACCTGTTCTTTGTCACTGTTCTCCTTTTTCGAATTCTATCTTCAGGGATAGAAGAATAGGTAACATTTCACCTGTTTTTAGCACCAATTCATGATGCTTGGGTTGTTTGATGATCATGGATCACAGGGAACGTAGATCTTGTAGTATTATGGTCTTCTTTAAGTATTTATATTGTTTATTCTACTTACATTGATATTTTTAGAGTCTTATGTTGTTTCATATTTTGGTGTGGTTTTGTTAGGAATAATGTAGTTGAGATGTCTTTCTTTTATTCATGCATCAAATAGTGAGTTGTTCGATTACGGTTTGTATGGATAATTATTTTATTATTAATGGGAAAATTGTCCCCCACTTTAATTCAAACCCTTTGGAATTTATTTCCAGTATTTGGCATCTTGGGGATGTTGCCTAAGGCCATGTAATGACTTGTTGTGCTCTCGAGGCAATGAGAATTAGCGGGTCATTACAAATGGTATCATCATCTTCTTACCATTCAAAACAGATAGTCATCAGTGTTCTTGGACATGGAGATGAGAATCCTTCTAGTATATTCTTTGGTTATGAATCAAAGAAAGGAGTATGATTTTTGGAACTTTAAATGTATAGTACAAAACGACAAAGATGACACCTTTATGTTGAACTTCATGTTACCATGGAGTACGGTACATAAGTGTTCAGACACACTTCTTGGATTTTGAAATCCCATTGTCATGTGTTTATCTGATGAGATGAGAATAACATGCATTATGGGAATGAATTCCCACATGGAGTGCATAAATCATCTATAGTAATGATTTGTGTTGTGAAAAGTGTATATTTTTGAAAAATTATGAATTTTTTTGTTAAATGAATGATTTTGAAAAAGTAAATGGTTATCATATTTTGAAAATAGTTTAAATTTAAAAAATGGTTGAACATGATAGTGGATTCTTTTTAAAAAAAATATTATGATTGTTGATAGACATTTAAATTCTAAAACATCAGTTTCTATATAGTGAGACTTATAGAGTGTTTTGTTGGATTGGAAAATGATACATAGTGGGCGTCATAAGAACTAGTTGGAAGAAGTAATTAATAATTTGGTTGCACATGAGCCATATATGGAAAAATAATTTTTATGAAGCATTTCTTATGTTTTCCAAACCTTTGAGTTGG
The DNA here is from genome assembly GCA_963277665.1 of Viscum album. Taxonomy (NCBI): domain Eukaryota; kingdom Viridiplantae; phylum Streptophyta; class Magnoliopsida; order Santalales; family Viscaceae; genus Viscum; species Viscum album. Next base: position 757,624,291 of record OY728161.1, read on the forward strand.
GACTGCAATTGGATACTCTATACACAAATATTTCACTACTAAAAATCCAAGTGGAGGAAGTATAGTTCTCCTCACTAGAGGAGCGAAGAACATGAAAACTAATATGAAGTGGAAGTGGTACACCTGGTCTATTTTCATAAAACATGATATCATATCTTCTATGATAAAACTAAAAACACCTCTCTCAGAAAGAGAATGTAGAGACTTCATGTGTAGATCTTGTTCTATAAATATTGATCGAGTAGATATGATGTGGGACTTCTCTGTGTTGGAAATGGATTTCCATGATGAAATCCTAGGTATTTATTTGTTTAAAACGTTCATGGCCTATATTTAATGTTATAGTAGAATGTCCAGTTACACAACTAAGGACGGTGTCGAGCATCTCTTCTGAGGATAGGGGTTGTAAAGAAAGGTGAAATGAGCTTGTTGGAATCAAAATGGGGAATGATCACTTAATAGTTATCGGTGTTGAATTTAGAATATATAGAAGAGATCAAATATGTCTATTTTCGAATAGTTGTGGATAAATTTACAGATGTCTTCCCAGAGCACTTTTTAGGGTTACCACCTATATGGGAAGTGGGTTTTACGATTGATCACCTCCTCAGGATCACTCCTATTTTTCTTTGGTCTTATAGGATGATACCAACAGAGTTAAGGGAACTGAAAGTGATGTTGGAGGAGCTGGAAGGAAAAGGATTCATTCATACTTGTACATCTCTATGTGCTACACCAATCTTTTTCTTGAAGAAAGTAGATGGAAGTCATCATATGTGCTTTGATTATTGTATGCTTCACTAAGTTATGATAATGAATCAGTATCCACTAACATGCGTTGATGATCTTTTAAATTAACCAAGGAGATCACATTGGTTCTCAAAGATTTATATATGATTAGGGTATCATCAATTGCATGATTAGAAGGAAGATCTTCTAAAGACATCATTCAGAAGAAGATATGGACACTACAAATATGTTGTCCTACCCTTTGGTCTAAAAAATGCACCAGTGGTCCTCATGGAGTTGATGAATCTAATATTTCAGTAATATCTGGACTCATTTTTTTGGTTTATGATATCTTGGTGTATTCAATGAAAATTTACGAACATGATAAAAAAAATTTAAAAGTGCTGGGAATCTTGAGATATCACTTTTGGTATTCCAAACTATCAATGTGGGATTTTATGATACAAGATGTATGCTTTCTTGGTCATGTGATTTCTAAAAAAGGTGTTTTAGTGGACTTTGAAAAGAGAAAAATTGTAATCTCGTTTAATCCAATGAAGAATGCCTTTGAGATACGATGTTTTATTGGACTATCTAGATACTACCGATGATTTTAGTGTGAATTCTCTCAACTATAATATCCAAAGATAGCTCTAAACTTTAAGAATGCTTCATTCCTGTGGATAGAGGAATGTTATAAATCTATTCAAGAGCTGAATGTTTTCCTTACATTGAAACCTTTCCTATTTTTGTAGAACCAGTAATGGTTTTGTGGGGTAATTTGATGATTCTGGGATGGGGTTAGGTTGTGTTCTCATGCATAGAGACCATTTTGGGGCTTATGGTTCAAATAATTTTAGAGTGAATGAGAAGAATTACCAAACCCATGATTTGGAGCTAAATACATCCATCCAACCCCTAAAAACCTGGCGCCATTATCTCTTTGATGAGTAATTCACTATGTTCATAGATCATAAGAGTTTGAAACATATTCATCATGAATATTTAAATCTTAGGAAAATGAGATGGATGGTATATCACATGATGATTGACTTTTAGGTCATGTATACACCAGGAAAAAGGAATTTGGTGGCATACACATTGAGAACAAAGTCATATACTTAGTTGGAAAAAAGGCATCAGATTAATGGACATTGATGGCAGTACTTGATGACATGCATGGGGAATGATATGATCAAGGTGATGTTGTGGGATAAATTTTATCTACAATAGTTCTTGATCTAGTAATGATGAATAAATAGTAACAATGGTCTGATATAGAAAGCCTTTTTAGGTGTTCAAAACTCAATTGTGGGTAGATGATTGAGGGCTCGAATGTAGATGGGAATGTGGTGTTGTGGTTTAATGATTAGATGGTCATACTGATATATTTTTCTGGAAATATTATCCAGGCTTATCACCATTATACATGGGTTGTACATCCGGGTACACAAGAGATGTACAAGGAATTGATGGAACGATTTTTGGTGGTGCAGCAGAAAAAGGAAAGTGGATGAGTTCATTTTAAAGTGCATAACTTGTCAGCAAGTTAAGGCAGAGAATCAGAGACCAGCTCGTATATTACAATTTTTGCCTATATCAGTATGAAAATGAGACTAGATAGATATAGATTTTGTTACAAGCCTACCAAGAACAGTTAGGTAACAAGATTTTATATAGGTTATAGTGGGTTAGTTTACCATGTCATCCCATTTCATTCCTATTCATGAAACTCATACGATGGAGGATTTGTTAAAAAATCTATATCCCAGAAGTGGAAAAGAATCATGGCATACCAGTTTCAATACTATCAAACAGATATCCAGGGTTCACATCTTGATTTTGGAAATCCTTACATAAATCCCTTAGAACTCAATTGAGTATGAGTACAATATTCCATCCTCAGAAAAATGATCTATTCAAGCCGACGATAGAAATGTTGGAGGAAATGCGGCAAGCTTGTGTAATAGATTTCGGTGGCTCATGGGAGGATTATAATCCCTTAGTGGAGTTCTCATATAATAATAGCTATCAAGAATCAATACATATCTCCACATTAGAGGCATTATTCGAGCGTCCATGTGTTTCACCATTTATTCTGATTGAAACTAGTGAAACATACTTATTGGGGCCGAGTCATGTCCAAGAAACAATGTAGAATATTTAGTTGATTAGAAAGAAAATCTAGATGGATTAGAGTTGTCAATAATCATTTGTAGACCATCGTCGACAATAGTTTTCCATTGTATTGGGTGATAATGTGTTCTTATGTATTTCCCCCAGGATCGGGCATCTTAATTTTAGGAAGAAGGGATAGTTATCTACTTGATATATAGGCACATTTGAGATACTATAACTGTTTTGATAGATGGAATACATATTGGCACTACCACCAATGTTTAGTTCGCTGCACAATGTGTTCCACGTATATCAGTTGAAGAAGTATCCGCCTGATCATGACCATTTGATCAGATGGGATCACATAAAACTAGTATTGGGTGATTCATTGTTACATATATCAATGTGTATTGTAGATAGGCAAGATAAATTATGTCATGGGAGAAGCATCAACCTAGTGTGGGTTCTATGGAAACATTGTATGATTTAGAAAGAGAATTGGGAATGAGAGAAGGAAATGAAAGAGTAGTGGTCAAAACTTTTTCATGGTAGTGATGGTTTTCTACTTTCTATGGACAGAAGGACCAATAGTGGGGATAATTTAATACCCCTAGTTTCAGGCATGTAACCCTTTGCTAATTTTTTTATATATAAAATGGTTGTTTTATTGAAATAGTGTGTCCTTGAATGGGTTTGATGAATAAAATTGGTTGTTTCCATAAAATAGGGTATTTCCATAAAATATATTGTTTCCATAAAATTGGGTGTTTCCATGAAATAGGTTTTTCCATAAAATAACGTGTTTCCATAAATTAGGGTTCTTCCATAAAGGAGGATGTTTCCATAAATGTTGGTGTTCCCAAAAAAAATTGGAGTATGCGTAAAAAAGGTATTTCCATAAAATGGGTAAGGGTGAAGGATGGGAGAGCTTGGTTATAATTTTAAGGAGTTTTGGGACCAAAAGGAAGGTCACACAATTTGTGTATGGTTGGACCAAACTGTGCGGTAAAACGATGCGAATAGATCCAAAATAGATCCTATTTTCTATGTACTAGTTCATTTTTTTCTCTAATTATTTTTTTGGATTCAGAATTCCCCTAAATAATTATTTCTATCCCAATATGGTTGTATATCCTTTCCCACACGATTTGGTTCCATCCTAGAGCCCTCCCTTGGTGATTTCAATCCCTATTCTCGCGGTATGTGCCTGGTCATCATTGTTTTTGTCTCATTTTCTTATATCTCCTTCTTTTATCATCTTGTTTCCATAGATATGATTCAGATGTGGGAAGATCTAAAACATTAAACATTAAATAATGAAATATATATATTTTTTATAGATAACATAGGAGATATAATCCTTTTCATGGAATCTATATCTGATTCTTGGGGTACATCATTGTTCTTTTTCCTTTTGTCACGTTTTCATTATTCTGCTTAGATATACATCTCAAATCCCTTTTCATTATTATATATAACCTATAATGGGTATATATAAGTTTTTTAATTGAAAATAATTCAATATTGGGTCATGAGTTTTCTATGTGAATATATCTAAATTCGTTCTGGGAGAATCGACCATGCTTCTAGTGCATTCTTAGTCCGTTGTCGAGTTTAATCAAAACCATCGAGGTAGGTAGCATCACTCACATATCCAGTTTCTAGAATTTATTTTATTAGTTAAAAATTGAGTAAACTATATAATATTTATTGTGAAATCATGGTTTTATATATTTAATATACCACTTTAGTGAAGATATATCATTTTTGGAAGATTTTTGAAATCTTGATTAATTGTTGTGCAAATTGTATTAGTTCGTTGAATTAAAAACTGTGAGTTTAAATAGTGGATTTTATCTATCAAATAAATTGTTTTATTGGGATTTTTTTTTATTAAAAATAATTTTTATTTAAATTATTTGGCATTATAATGGTTTTCATGAAAAAATGGTTTTTATAAAAAGGTGATTTTGTTGAAAGGGTTTTTTGGAATGATCTTTAGGAATATGTGGTGTGTGTTCATTTTTAATATTTAGGTCTCGGTTGAAATATTACCTTGTTTTTAGTACCAAAATGATAATGGAATAGGTGAAACAATTACCTTGTGATGACATGGTTGATCAAAAAGAAACTGCCCATGAATATGGAACTGTCATATCATAGCATGCATGATTGGTTGCAAGGGTGTGTGGAATGATTATGTTATTCCCAAAAGAATATTGAAAAATATTTTTGATGATTGCTTAGTATTTTTATGAAATACTAGATTTCTGGAATATTGGTATAATTTCACTGGTACACTTTGTGGGAAACAGTTTTGGAACATGTTTATATTTAGTTGTAAACTGATTTGGAAATTTTTTTGTATGAAATGTTTTATAGTATTGTTGTTAAGACTTTAATCCTAGTGGTGTGAGTAGAAAAGAAATTTGGGTTTATCCTAAAAATTTATATACTCTCTCTTTATTTGGAACTTTGGTGGTTTTGAAGATTCTATCTTTTGGGGTAGGGGAAAAGGTAATGTTTCACATGTTTTTAGCTCCACATCATGATGCTTTGGCTATTTTGTGATCATGGAGCATGGGGAACATAGATATTGGATAATTTTGGTCTTCTTTGAGTCTTCAGTTGCTTTCCACTATTTAATTTGATAATTGTTGAGTCTTTCGCTATTTTATACATTGGAGTGTTTTTATATGAATAAAGTTGTTGATATATCTTAATTTTATTCATGCATCATATAGTGAGTTGTTCATTTATGGTTTTCTTAGTTAATTGTTTTATTCTTAATGTGTATAACTTCCCCCACATTCCTTGAAATCCTTCGGTATTTATTTCCAGCCTTTGGCATATTGGGGATGTCACCTAAGGCCATATAATGACTTGTTGTTCTATCAAGCCAGTGAAAATTTGCAAGTTATTACAAAATACATAGGAGAAGGTGTTTTTTGATCTCAATATGATTGTAAGAATGGAGAAACATGATTTATAAAGGCACCAATTAGTTTGATCACATGATGAGTGGAAGCATTGGGAAGTGTATTTGCAAAAGTCAAGGTGGGTCGATCATGTGAGGGGAATGCATCAGGTAGAAATCGGGGGGAATACAGGGCACTGTATTTCCGCATTAAATAATGATCATAGATTTAGATAACCTATTTTAATGGTTCAACTAATTTTTTTCAATAGGGAATTTTTAATGTTTAGTAGTTAATGACATTAATGGCTAAAAAATTTGAAATTTTAACTCTTCAGCCACACAACCCTTCTCCCACACTCACTTGATCACTTATTCTTCAAACTGGTTTCGAAAAACATACAAACAACACCACTCTTAATATCTTGACACTAAGAAATGAACTCCAAATATCAATTTTCAAAACAATCCTCTCAATAAAATATTGAATTATCCTCAATAATTGACACCCCTGGAAGGGTATAGGGTTTTACGTGAATCAATATACAATATTCTTATGTACATGGATGAGGGGAATGTGACATGTTCATCTTCTTGGATAAATGAAATGTGATGTGTTCATCCATCTTTCCAGTCTATAATTAGAGACTCAGAATGTGTGAGTAAACAATAAATTATTGACATACTCTATATCCCAAAGTCACATGATGTGTTGGATAAAGGAATTATATGGTCATACATAATTATATATGATACATCTTGGGGAAAAATGTATATAGATAAATGAAATTTATAGAAATTACAAAAAATTATTTTATATATTGAGTATCATTGACATTTTTCTAGATACCTCTCATTTCGTTCAATTATGGATTCATAAATTCATTAATATTTTCAATGCTAAAATGGCCCGTATGAAAACTGTAATGGTCATGTGTATTATGATTAATTTTTTAAATACTTTTTAAAAAAAAACCTTGAGAGCTTCCCCAATAGTGTTTTAGAGGATATATAAAAGATTTTTTGGGTGGATTTTTACAATTTTATATATATCAGTTGGTGAAAATTGATGATAATGTTTCTAAAATATGTTTTGGAAGATGTAAAAAAGTATTCGTAAATATGGTTTCACATGTTAATACAAATTAAGCGACATAATGTTAAAATATACTAAGACTATGTTTATTCGGTAAAATTCAGATAATGAAAGAAATGTATACTAAATAGATCCACTGTTATGTGGTGGTTTGGACCTGGTCGTGCATCATTTTGGTGTAAACAATGTAATTCTTTTGGTCACTATTCCATCATGTTTTTATTGGAAATATATGTGATATATGATATAAAATTATTCAATAATAATATCCTAATATAAGTTATCATTATTATAAAAATACCATAAGATGATAATTTAAAGGAATCATTTTGATGGAATATGAAATGTTTATGGATTTAAACATTTCATCTATTATGGGAAAATGTTAGAGATGCTTTGAAGCTTTCACCATTATCAAAAAAAAATTATAATTTGTTTGGTTTAATGAGGAGTCTCCTTCATGCCTATATAAGTAGACTAATACCATGAGATGGAGTGAGTTATTCCATTATAAAAACTACTCAGTTGATGATCCATCTTCCCTCAATCTTCTTCTATCCTTTAAATAATTTTATATTATAAGAAATCCTTCCTAGACATTGAGAGTTTTTCATAGCCCTTAATCACCCAAAGTGGATATTTTTTGTGGGATAATTCTTATTTATCACTATCATGTTCATGATAAAAACCATGGGAAGATTCATACCAATAGAGAAAAGGATAATTATTCATTCTCTTTTTATTCATTAAAAATCAGTCGAGGGATGCTATGGTTTTATATGATTTGGTTGATGTTTTTCACTTTTTTTTAAGAGTATTTTTTTCATTCAAACTATAGAAAATATTTATCAAAAAAATATTCCATGATATCCAGTGAAAACCTAGTTAATTTATATAAATAATTAAAAATCAACAATGAAAATTTCCTCAATACCACCACTATCATAATATATAATTATCATGTCATATTTATCATGATGGTTATCAAATAACTAATCAAAAATATTTTTAATGGTTAATAAATAACCAATATATAAACTCACACATTTATGAAACATTTATTGTGATACATTGTTTTCAATTTTATTCTAGAAAGTCAAAAAAATAATATTAATAGGTGTAAAAAAAGTTGAAAATAAAGAGATAATTTTTTAAAAATTTTAATGTATGTTTTATTTTACAACCCTAATTAGATGTTTATTTAATTATTATTTTAATAATCTAAAATGTTTTATTTTGATAAAATTTTATACTTGTTTTAATTTTATTTGATCCATGTTTTCTATAATATGACACCATGTGAACTTGTTTCCTCTATACACCTATATCTTCCCTATTCTCCAACATCATAATAGCTCTTCCCTTTATTATCGCTGAAGATCTCTACAAGCATATTCATCACCACCATTCCTTATTACCTATCAAAAATTCATTCTCATTCACAATCATACATGAAACATTATATGCATCTCTTCATTCCACTCCATCTCTTGGATTAAATTCTCCCATACCTCAAGACCCGACGTCCCTCCTTGGTAAATTTTCATCCCCTAAAACTATGTTTGGTGAGATTTTAGTAAAAAATAATAAATTATTTGATATTTTATAAAATAAATGGTATGAAAAAATTATTTTGATTTATACTACCTTATATTTTAAATTTTATAGTTTCATGTATTTTATTTTTTTATTCATTAATTACATGGTGTAATGATAATTTATAATGTATATTTTGATAAACATTAAATTTAAATTTTTTATTGGTTATTATTCTTCTTATTATGAGGAATTCATGTATAGTAATTGGAAAAATTATTAAAGATCATTTTATGAATATGAAAATTTAATTGTTAATTTTAAAAAAATTATACTGAAAATGTTCAGGATAGTAATGTATTGATATACTTATTATGTGCTGTGTAATTAAATAGAAAAAAATTACATTCTACACAAATATAATATCAACTAAATTGTGATGATTTTTATTTTAACTATACACATTAGAGTAGGTATTATGAAATACCATAGTCTTCCATATCCCATCTTCACAACATGATATATGTTTTTTGATTTAATTGAAGATTTTATTCTTCATGTTGGTGTAGAATCTTTTGTGAAAAATGTTATAATTGAGACTTGGTAGAGATATAGATATACCATTGTATCTTGGTTGTATTGAATTACAAAAATCGATATAAAATCTATAAATATGTAGATAAAACATTATTTCATAGAGTATCTTATGTTATAAAAAGATCTGCTTCGAGAATGAATTTAGATTAAAACCCAAAAAATTGTTCAATGTGTTGGGGGTGTCTAAAATAGAAAATATCATGTTATAAACTAAAATATGTAAACGATAATCAGTGTTCTCGTATGACATGAAAAATTTCTTCTTTGAAGATCATTTGGGATCTTTTAATTAGACATTGATTGAAATGATTATTTTCAAATTCAAATGATTTAAATAAATAGATTTCATTATAAAGAAACAATATTTATAGGAAACTATGACCTCTAGGTAGATCTCCATATTAATAATGAAATCATTATATGTTTCCAAAATTTTGAAATTAGAAATGAAATATTTGGTCTAGAATTTGTACTGATGGCGTGAATTCCTACAAGAACCTAAATAATTGATTTGGTTGTTTTCCTTTTTTTATAATATTTAATATATCCTCTAAAATTTAAACGAAACGAAAATATATAATTTTTACTATGATGATATAAGAGCCAACAAAACCATGGAATGACATTTATGTTTAATTTGAACCCATAATTGATGACTTAAAGCTATTAAGGAATGATGGTGTTGGATTATTGGATATATATCTATAAGGGTTTTTTAGGTTAAATGATATGGTTATTTTCAGGATAAATGAATTTCATTCTCATGAAAAATTTATCGGATGTACTTTGACTTTTGAAAATTCTTGTAAAACATGAAATATGTATTGTTATGGTATGATTGTATGTACAAAAAATGATAAAGGAATATAATTACATTTTATATCTTGAAGGTGTTCAAATAATATTTTATATTGAACATGTTTATGAAAAAGTAAAAATCATTAATACCATTTTTGACAAACCACATAAGTGTATATGTGAGAAAATTATTTGAAAGAAGAGGTCAATTTAATTTGATCTAACTTTTTAATAGTATATTTTTGGAACCAAAAATATTGATTTGTTTTATTTTGAAAAGAATGATTGTGATAGCATGATTAATGATATGTTAGATATTAAGGGGAAAATATATTATTCCAATGCAATATTATTTTTAGTATATTTGTGAAGATGATTATAATTTTCCCTATATCATCTATGAATATTAAACTTATATGCCTCCCACTTGTCATACATAATCAAAAGTGGGAATGCAAAATCCTAGGTGAATTTTTATACCATGTTAAAGTTCCACAAGCATATTCTTAAAATGTTAAGTCTAGAATCAATGAAATAATTTAATCTATTGGGTCTAATGATTCATTACTATCATTTTTTGATGAAATATGTGTTTGATCATCCCCACAGGAACTCCACCTAGGCCAAGAGTGAAGAAAAGCATGATCCCTAGATCCTACCACCAATAGGCCGCGGGTTGATGACTAGAAAAAAAAATGTATTTTTCACATATATGAGAGACATTACGCACATTGTTTGGTGAAATATAAAAAAATACCAATCAACTACACATTTATAAATCTAGATGAAAATAGTTCTCAAACCAAAACTATCACTAAATTTCAAAGTACACAATATAATAAAATTCATTAAATGATCCATCTAGAGTTGCACTCCAATAACCCAAACATTAGAATTCATAATCCCCCTCGAACTATCCTACAAAAAAACATAGGGAAAGTATAGATGATTGAGAACAAGGGGTAACATAATTGGATCATATTTATAAAATATTCAACATACATGTGTAATAAGTATGTTTGGATTTATATTTGTGGGATTCACTAAGAGCTTAATAAAATTAGGAATAGAGACTAATATATATTCCAATGACATAAGAAGATTATATATCATATAATCACCAAATTCCACTTTTTTCCATATCACCCTAAATCATTATTTCATTTTGAAAAATTCATTGTCATCAAGGCGCAAGGGAAATATCATTATCATATATAATAGGGAGTTGTCCTTAAAAATTTACTACTACTCAAACCTATGAATTCAAAGGAACTTTTAACACATAATGAGAATATTATTTTCAGTGAACCCCTCACTATCCAGGAATCCAATAATTAAAAAATGATCATACCAACACATCATTCCATATCATCGACACAAACCCTATATCCACAACCATATCACTATATCCACATCATTTGTGTCATTTTGGAACATATTTTTAGCCATTATAGTCTACAATACCAAATTATATAATACAAAAATCATGTGATATCAGAAACCAAAAATAGTCATAATAACAACATATAATGATTATTCATTAAGTAAAAAATTTGGTGGTATGATTGAAATAAAATCATCAGTACATCATACTAGATATTGAAACAAATTAAATATTAATTACTACCAGGGTATTTATTAATTTATTAATTTCTTTATTTGTTTATTACATTACTACTAAGATAATTCATCAATTTATAATTGAAACAGTTATGAAATAATCTCTTAATATTTAGAAATAGATCATTTAAATAACTTCAATTTTAAAAACCTTTCAAATATTTCAAATAATGTTTGCTTTACATCTTTATCCATGTAAATAAGCACAACTATATGTTTTGTATTTATTCAATTTAATTAGTCTAAATATATATTCATTAATATAATTTTAGACATCAAACCCAATCTTTAGAAAACACCATGAACACCACCTAACTCATCCCAACATTTATAATTCAAACCCAATAAATACCAAAAACTACTCAATTCATATGGTCACTCAACCTGTTAAATACCATGAAGAAACCCCACTCAATACTCAACAATAATACATTACAAATATAATATCTAAACATACCCAACACACTCACAATAACACAAATAAACCAATATATTCTATTTTAATGGTTCAAAAAATCTATCTCTCACCAAAATTGATAGGAATGTTGTTTTTCTAGGATGTTGGTTGGACTATGAGGTGTGGTTGGAATTTTTCATGGTGTTGGGTGTAGTGAGGGTGTGTTTCTGTGTATAGGCTCTCTGAAATAGGTGTTGTGTTTATGGGACCTTTAGTTCAACTTATGTGTACTGATGTTTAGGGATATAGGATAAGAATGAGTAATAAATTCTAGGGGATGATTATAAAGGTGTATTATATAGTGTTAGGATGAGTCGTTGGAGGTAATAAACAGTGGGATACATTAGTACATTGGGGAGCACCAATGTTTTTAAGTAGTAATTTTTTGTGCAGATTAAAGATTGTGTCATTGGGCTCTTGTAAGTGTAGTCTTCGAGAGATTATCCTTCACCATTTCTTCTTCATTTTCTTCTCCCACACTATTATATTGTAATTATAGTACATATTACTACTAATATCAGTTGAATTCCATTGATCATATCTCCCTCACCCAATAATTGGTTCTCTCGTTGAGTGTTTTTAGAGTTGAAAAAATAAAAGAGAGAGGTACTTTAATGTGAGTTTTTTGAGGAAAATAAACAATAAGACACTAATGAAACAACAAATTATGGAATAAAAAATCATTTTTTGGATAGTACTAATGGTTCTTGATCAGTCTAATTTTAGATGACACAACTGAGGAAAATGACACGGTGGTGGAAACCTAGGAAATAATGCAGACTAACGTGCGAGTCAATCCTTACAGTAGACAATATTACTATAGGTACTTTTAGTCAAGTATTGATGGAGGAAATGACATTAAAAACGATTATGTGATCTATGACTGATAGGAAACAACTATTGTGATAGTTATTTGACCTCGGTAGTAGATGATACATTCATGGGGTTTTCAGAATGGAGTGCACTGGAGAAGGAGAAATACTGAAATGCCATGGTGGAGTATCTTATGTCCTAGGTGGATTTAAACATGTGGATGGATATTGAGTTTCTAAATAAATGACATAAAAATAGGCCAGTTTGGTCTAAGCATGAAGTAGTGGCAGGCAACCACGCTAGTGGGGATACCCATTTTTTATTCTTAAAAATATTTATATTTGGATCACTAAGGCTAAGAACTATTTTATAATCTGGTAAACATAGGATTGTTTAAAAATTTGGGATCCTAAACTGTGTTTTCATGAAAATTGGGAAATTATTTATGTGTTAGACATTTTAATGAATGTTTAATTCTTGTCTATGGAAAAATTATTTAATAAACTAAACATGTTACTTACCTCCAGCCATTGTAAAAGACGGAAACAATCAAATTAAAACCTGAATTCCTTCTACACACTGCACAGGGATGTAAATGGTATGGGTTTCATTAATCGACCGAGTGTAGGGGGCTTATATTTATTGGCGGTTCTACCCTCAAGTACCCACAACAATTTACACCATTGACAATGATTATTAATGTAGATGGATTGCCATCAATGTAATAAATAAATTTTTAAAACTGAATTTAATACATTTAATACATGTTTAATTAATTATTGTATTAATGATAATGTACCATATTTATTAAAGAACAATTTATTAATAATGTCCCAGATTAATTGTTGGAGCATTTATTAACTTCTACAATAATTAAATTATTAGTTAATTTGATAGACCATTTATTACAATCTCCTACATGGTCAAAACCAATTAATTTTAATAAATTCAATCTCCCTCATTATAAAGGAATCATGATATATGGATCTTAAATGTATTCCACTAGATAACAAGTATTCCCTTCCATGTATCACAATATACCACGAACCCTTATAGAACTGAATGAATAAACCTTAACCCCATGGATTATTCCCTGTATGAGCAAAGCATTAATATATGGTTGATTCTGTAGCACCAAAAATATTATCCAAATAATGAATTTGTACACGTCAACTAAAGATAGAAATACTTATATATAATGACTTTCAAATAAAATTCAACAAATTTACAATGCAGAACATAATCCCAATCATATTATTTTATCCTTGAATATAAATCGAGGCATTCCTTTAGTCAAAGGATCTAAAGTCGTTAATTTGTTGTTGATGTGCTGAATGGCCACCTTTTTATCATTAACACGTTCCCTTATGGAGGATTATTTGATATCGACATTCTTACTTCCACTCCCATGTTTTTTATTCTTGTCCATAATAACAACATCCAAATTTTCACAATATATAATCAAACTCCTTCATATAGAATATATAACATTAATGCCAAGATGGAAAATATTTAGCCATACACAATGGGAAGTGGACTCAAAACATGAATAAAACTTATCTTCAAGATTAGAAGTCACTATTAGCATCTTTTGGACAGTTCTCCATGACAAAACACCTCTAGCCATCATAAAGACATACTGTGAAGTTGATTTTCATGAATCAGCACAACTGGAAAAGTCTGCATCCGAGTATCTGATAACATCCACATTGTTACTGCATTTAGATATAAGCATGTAGTCATTAGTTTCTTTGAGGTATCTCAAAAAATTATTCACGACCATCTAGTGGTCTATACCCATATCACTCTGATATCTCTCTAATAATACCCCCGTAAATGCAATGTTAGGCCTTTTTTAGACCTAATAATACATTAAACTACCAAAATCAGAAAAAACAGGATGGATTTCATTTGTTCTCATTCAATTTTTTTATTAATTTCAATCATGATGAATTTATCGCCATTAATAACGTGTACTATATATGGTACACAATCATTCAAAAGAAATCTCTCCAGGACATTATTAATAAAGGTTTCATGGGAAAAGATTTGAATGCCACTCAAACTGTCCCAAATAATCTTTAATGAAATGACATATAATGAATCAACCATATTGTTCATTTCAATACATTTGGAGAGAAACTATTTAACCTTATATATAAAACCATTATCATTAGTGGAAGGAATTATGTCATCTACATATAAAATAAGAAAACATATTTTAATCCCAATGAACTTCTAGTATATACATTAATCAATAATGTTTTCTTTGAATCCAAATGAAGTAATTACATCATGAAATCATAAATACCAATGTTAGGATGATTTTTTTAAACCATAGATAGAACTTTTGATTTTACTCACCAATTTATCACCATTACTAGAGAAGAGTCCTTCATGTTGTTTCATGGAAACCTCCTTATCTAGATTACAATTCAGTAATGTAATTTTCACATCCATTTTTTGTAATTAAAAATAAATATGGCCTACTGATGCCAATATGATGCCCATGTAATACTTTTTGGATACTGGAAAAATGTTTTAGAATAATCAATCCCTTTCATTTGTGTTAACCATTTAGTAACTAGTCAGGCCTTGATCATTCAATGTTGCCTAATGAATTCTTCTTGGTTTTAAAAAACCCATTTACATCCCATATGGTTTACACCAAAAGGCAACTCAACAAGTTCCAAAACATAATTACCTTTCAAGGAATTCAACTCCTTCATCACAGAATTGTACGAAATATTTGACTCCAAACAACTTATGGCATGTGATTATGTATTGGTATCATTTTCAACTCTAATATTATAGTCATATTCATGTAGATACACTATATCATCACTGGAAATTGATGGATTTCTCATCCATGTAGATCTCCTCAATGTTTTTCCATTATTTTCATGAGAAATTTTTGGTTTAACTGATTGTTCATGAATTTTTGGTTCTTGATCTATTTGATCCAAAGTTGGATCATCAACCATTTTTGGAATGATATTTGTTTGAAAATGAATTTTGTTGTGAATAATTATCAATCTATCACCTGAGTTAGAGGGTTGATTTTCTGAATGTTTATCATCATGAATATTTATGATAAAATCAGTCCCACTAATTAGTACATTTAACGAAAATGTTTTATTTCTTGATTCCATAATTATAGTGTTTAATGATGGATAATAAAAATGGAAACCTTTAGAACTTTTGGAATATCCAATGAAGTATCAACTAATGATCCTAGGATACAACTTATTTTCATGAGAATTATAAATATGCCCATCTTAAGGACATCCCCAAATGCATATATGCCAAAAACTCTATTTCTAACCCTTAAAGAATTCAAAATGTGTTTTTGAAACTACCTTTGTTAACAAAAGATTAAAAATTTATGATATAGCTTTGTGTGAATCCATCCACAAGAATTTAGATTGCTTATATTTACAATTAATACTTCGTACCATGTCCATTAATGTTTGGTTTATAATTTTCACTACATGATTTTGGTCTCATGAATCTGATATAGTGCATTGTGTAACTATTCTATTTTCTTGATGAAACCTTACAAATGGGCTATAAAATTGTCCATCCTCAGTGTATCTTCCATAATATACACCACCTAGAACTGACCTCATGATCTTAATTTTTTTACAAATTTGTTTCTCTACTTCAACCTTAAAAATTTTAATGGCCTCAAGTGATTCATTTCTATTGTGAAGAAAATATATATACATATATCATGAAAAGTCATCAAAGAATGAAATGACATATTTTCGATTATGAAAATCTTGATATGAGATACATATGTTGGTATGTATGATTTATAATATGGATGAACTTCTCTTTTCACATTTCATTGATTTATTGGATTTCATTCCCATAATTCAATCCACACAGGTTTCAAAATCAGTGAAATCACGAGTACTAAGTACCTCATTCTTAACAAAAGTATGGATCCTTTATTTTTAGATATGACCTAATCTATGGTGCCATAGCATATAAGATTTTTCATTTATAACCCTTATATTTATTCCCGTATCAACGTGCATGTTCTTATTATAAATTTTTCTTTGCAAATCAATAAAAAAATACAATCTTTTAAGGTACCACATCCAACGACCCCATTTCCATACATCAAGGAAAAATTAGTTTGAAAAAAATTGAATGAAAAACCCAATGGTAGACATTTTGAAATTGAAATAATGTTTCTGGAGAAACATGGAATATAAAATGTCTTTTCCAAAAGAAATGTAAACCTTGTTGAAAACACTAAAGTGAATGTCTTAATGACTTCCACATGTGAGGGCGTCTTATTTCCTGAATACATGCCAAGATCATCGTAAACTAATTTCCTTATATTTTGCAGAACCTACAAGGTATTAAAAATATGTATTTTAGAACCATAATACATCTACTATGTGTTATAAATTGTATCAACAATATTATATTCATAACAAACCAGTGAGATGAAAATACCGTTCTTTTGAATCCATTTCTAAAATTTAGGACAACGTTTCATTACGTGTCCATTACCATTGTAGAATAATAAATTGAATTCCTTCTTAATATTCTGTTCAAGAAGAAATTTTTCTTTCCACTTTTATTATTTGTAGATTACGACCCTTATGTTTTTGGGGCATTCTCAGCATATTTGTTTCTCCCATTTTCACAACAAGTTGTTCATCCTCTTGAACACACATAGTCGTTAATTCATTAATTGAACATTTATCATTATGATTGTTATATGAGATTTTAAATGTTCCATATTGATTTGGCCGAGTGTTGAGAATATAATTCACTAGAAATGAATCATATATATTGACCTCGAGATTCTTATTTTGAGCCGTAATATCCCTCACCTTCATGATGTGCTCGCGCACACCGTTCATTGTCGCGAGTCTCTTTGATGATAATTTCATGATTAATGTGATTTATAATTCTATATATGAAGAGATGAACAAGTCATCAATTTATTTTAACAACTTATGAAAATTATTATGCCCATCGACTAAACTGCGAATGCTAGCACATATTTTAGTTTTTATGAACATAGTACAAATATGGTTTTACCACTCCCAATGTTTATAAAGTGATATATAATCTAGTATGCTATCATTATTAACTACATGAAATTCACTTTTTCAATTAGAATAATCAATTTCCATCCATCCTAGATGAAGAAGAATTTTCTCCTTCTAAATTTAATAGTTTCCACACTTTAATTCATGAATCTTGTAGTGAATATCAGAAAATCTGGATGGCATAACTACAAATTGACTACATTCTTATTATTCTGAACTACATAATTTACACTGCATATTATTTCAATATGGGTCTAAAAAATATTAAATTGCATGAGGGAAAAATTTTAATTTAATAGATTTATGAAATCCATTAAGAATTGTGATGTAAAATTTTAATTCATTTATTGAATTATAATTTGTTAATCCAACAAACTGTAACACCCCAAGCTTCCACTGTATGCTTCACTTTGAATAATACAGTAGCGTGTGTTGTACGCAACTTCGAGTTCTAACACACACCACAACAAATCAAACTAGCCGTTATGAATAGTAATACCCACTTTTTAAAATATTATACATTTTATATTTCAAAATGGACTTCAATTTTGGTTTCGAAATATTGAAATTATCTTAGGGTGATTTTTTGGTACTTTTCTGATAACTTTCATATTTTGATGAATAGTTTAAATTATTAAATTTTAATTAAGGACAACATTTTTAATCAAAATAATTAATAGTGATAAATTTTTAATTTTAGTGATTTTAAAGTATAATTAGATTATATTTTTACCATTTATACCAATGTTGGTCATTGGAAATAAATTCACATTTAAACTGGACATAAGAAAGTGTCAATCTTTTGACAGTTATTATTTCTTAAAAACACGTTTTTTGTTCTGACAATGGAAATTAATTTTGAATTAATTTCTGCTACTTCTATGTTTTGAATTTATCATAATGGATTCCATATTTATAATCATGAGTTAGAAATTGTGTAAATAGGTAACTTTTATTTTTATACATTCGGAATAACTACTTCGGTAAATATTTTATTTACCATGGTTAAAGGGTAAATCCGGTAAATAAGGGTAAAAAATAATATTATAATAATATTAAATTACCCTAAAACGTGTCCTAACCCTATTGGTTGATACATGTCTGACAATGGGAATCATTGGGTCGATTTTGGGACCCCATGGAGCCACATGTAAGTGATAATGACACTAATTATTAATTAAGTTAAAGTAAATATAAAAACGACACAAGCATATATCTTTTATAAAAACAATTTTTACATATGGTTATATTGTTATATTTTTGACTATAAATATAAATTATAAATTTAAAACTATTTCCTATATAATGATAATTTATTTATTATTTTTAGATATTGAATAATTAAATTTATTAATGACACAATAATGATGCATTATTTTCCTTATTGATGAAAGAATCAAATAATTGGTATTATAAATGTTATAATAAATATAATTTGAACATTTTGATGACATAAAAGAATTTTATTGGTTAATATGACATGTTAGGATTTCTTAAATAAATTGTTTTTGAATTAATAAATTATTTATGACTTTAACAAAAATTAATTATTAAATAGTGTCAAAATTGAAATAAAAGAGTTTCTAAAACATATTTTATTTTATAAATTGATATTAATTTTTAAAAATCTAAGGCTTGGACAATATACTAATATAATAATAGTTTTATCATTAATGAACCACTTGGGGTTATTTTGGAGGTTTATACTATGTTTATTAACCATATAATATAAAAATACAAAGAGACATGGTAAATGTCAAACTATTTAACTAAGAGTTAAATCAAAATGAAAAAGTTCAAATACTAACCCAAACCTGTATAAAACCTATAGGTTGAGTGGTTTTTGACCTATCCGCACCTTAGACTTTAAATAATCCAATTTGAAGCCATTATAAACCGAAAATGATTTTATTATAAAATAATATTTCTAGCTTATCCTAAGGTGACCGTCACCCCTCTTATTAAAGGGTACTTCCCCTTCTCTCTAATTCACACCTTCAAAGCAATTTGGATCAGTCAACCCCCGACCAAATATCCTCCCAACTTCCCTCAATTAAACCTAGAGGCATTAGTTTGAATATAATTCCAACATAAGGTTCCCTTTTGATCAAATCAAAAGAAATAACTTGAAGAAGAGGTAATGATTTCACCACCCTCTTTCAAGTTCCTTTCCTCTTCCACTTCTTCTTTATTTGTTATTTCCATTATAAAATAGAAATTCCAGTATCTTATATATACTATTATGTTATTATAAATATGGTACAACCATATACAGTATTCTATCCATCATTTGAATGACATGTCACCATACGAGCGTACGTACGACCTACCATCTCTACGTCGTGGTGTAATTGTTATTCAATACATTATTATTTGGATGGGTATGCTAATGATGTGTAATCAATGTAAATAATAAATATATCAGATAATGATTCTGTATATATAATATAACATCCAATTATATTTTATTTTAATATCTAAAGAATGATTTTGTCGCTCGTGCATACGTACGGACTACCGTCTCCACGAACGCGATGAGATTCATTCTCCATCGTATCCATTCAAGAATAATTTTCATTTGAGGGTTAAAAATAATGTTTAAATACTTAATATGAATATGGATATGAATAAGATACATTCTATCCATAACAAACACAACTTATGTAACAAATCATATAAAGGACAACAAATCAGTTAACACCCGAAACAACAATAATACTAAGATATTATTAACAAAGAAATGCTAAAAGATCATATATGATATAATATTAATGTATATGATTATTGTAAATTTTAATTACAATTAGTTAAAGATTATATTGGTGGTTAACCTACCCTTGACCAAGGAAAAGTACAAGGTAAGGGTTTATTTCACAATCTATTCATTATCTGAGGTTGTTCATACGTAATTATCTACTGAGACCACTTTATCATCCACATCCTTGTTTCTTAAAAAATTATTTCAAAACATTTTTTCTATTGAATATAAAATGGGTTAAAGTCATTTATACCCTTATTTTAGCTTATTTGTTTTGTAAAAGAATCTTTCCGTCATTTTCCAAACAAGGAAATTTTTGACCTTTTTGACAAATTTATGGTAAGAATGTTTTTTTAACTTATACGGAAGGTGTGTCTATTTTCCACCATTATAAAATAATTGAAGATTACATTAAAAGATTATAATATTATTTTCAAAATAAAGGTTTTATTTTATAATTATGTGACTTTTAAATGATTTCAAAAAGAAGATATCTCTCCCAAATAGTTTTGATTTCATCTATGTCAACATCATTTGATGAATTTTAAGCTTATTTGAAATTGATTTATTATGATACAAAACATCCACATTGTATTGATGGTTTTGTGATATGTTTGACTATGGATGTGTTATTTTTATACCATTCATGGTTTATGGATAAATTTTTGACATTTTTTATACTAGTTTCAATACAAATGTTTATGTTAAGTTTAAAACATTACATATGAGGAATGCATTGGACTTAGTAAGTGACGGGTGGAGCCCGCTATAGCTCCTCGATGCATCGGTAGGTTTCATGAGACAAACTAGTGTCTTAGAACAAGGCCTTGAAAAAATATTATTTGTAGTCTTCGCACAAGTCATTGACTATGTGGTTATGATAGTCTGGCATTATGCATTCCATCGTTATGAAAGTGGTTATTGATATTGCATGTGATTATTCAACTAGTAGAATATCCGTGTGAATAAGTAAATGGAATTATTTCCTTTTATCTTTGACATATTATTCTGAAGTTCTAGATTAAAAGGCTTTTGTTCTAGTTATACAGTGCCTTAAATGTTTATGCTTATTTAAGAATGTTTCTGCTATATTTTTATCCTTACTAAGCATCTGAGCTCACCCTTTTCTTTGTTTTATTTTTCCAAGGATGTGAAGAAATATTTTATGAATGGCCTATAGGTATAGTATGAGGATATGAGTGCGGTCTATGGAGACAAGATGTAGTTGTAGTTTTTCACTTTATGATGTAATGTAAACTTTATGAATGTATCTAGTGCTTCTATGTCTACTAAACTAATCGGTCTTTCTAGACTTGATCATTTGTGATCATACCAATGATACATAATAATGCGCCGACTCTAGGTAACGGGGGTCGAGGCATTACATTTGGTATCAGAGGATGTTTAGAACAAACCTTAGAAGCTAGATTTAGATTAACTCTGATTAGAGCACATAGACCTAAGATGGACTTTGAGGATTAGTATATAAGAACTTCCTAGAATTTTGGTATTGTAGAGATTTTTTGAGTTTTCCAAGATATACATCCATGTCTGGATACAACCAGGTAGAGGCGGCTCTGGAACAGATGTACCTAGGCGTAAAACTCGAAAACACCGGTTTGAGCTAGACTCGAACGGGAACTGGTGCACGACAACGGGCATTGCAGCACTCATGCTTTTGACACTCCTAGGGGATATGATTAGGATAATTCTCATCTTCTTTACAAACCATTATGAAGGGTTTTTGAGTATATACTTCCTCAAAGAAATTTTTTTATGATTATGGATGATATCCATAAACTGTTCAATTCATGTTAAGTGTTTTACAAGTTTGGATTTATCTATGGCGATTCATAAACTAATATAGTGTATGCCATTATTTAGAAATGACGCCTAGTGGAAGAAATGAGAACTATATCAATGAACGCACTCCATGTAGGGATTTCCCTCCTACTAATGATAATTATAGTGGAGCTGGTGATGCAGCTGGTGCTGATTATCTAATCACCATACCTGGAAAACTCACTTAGGTTATGAATAATAACCTTACCCTTATGGAGCACCCTAATTCGCAGCGTGGAGGGTCAATGTTAGATTGATTCATGAGGAAACAACCACCAACATTCAATGGGGGTAAAAATCCATTAGTAGCTGGGAAATGGATAAATTCCTTAGAGAAAAAATTCCATGCCTTGGAAAGTAGTTAAAGTGAAAAAGTTGTCATGATAGTTTATCGCCTCACTGGAGATGCTGATCAATGGTGGTCATTGATTAAAAATAAAAATGAAGAGGATGAAGTATAAAATATGGAATGAAGGGATTTTAAAGATATTTTCATAGAAAAATACTTTCATCGTGACCATCGAGCAGATATGGAATGGCAATTTCTGAGTCTGAGGTAAAAGGAGTATGATAATGTCGAAAAGTATGAGGCTAACATTACAAGGTTAGCGAGGCATGCTATAGATTTTATAAGTAACCCAAGAAGTAATATTGATCATTTCTTTGATGGGTTAAAACTGTTTCTCTTTTTATCATTAGTATCACAATCCTTCTCATCATACAAAGATATTGTCTCATGTGCTCTCATGACAAAAAAATAATTCTCAAAGTCTTATGACTTTAAAAAGCAGTAGAATAAGAGATCTGATGATAAGTCTGGAAATGTAAATAAGGGGAAGAATGGAAAAGTTGATTATCCATCCTGCAGTAAATGTGGGAAGATACACTCTACTACTTGATTGTAAGGAATGGGAGTTTATTACAAGTGTGGTGAAAAAGTCCACCAAGCTCGTGATTGCAAGGGGAAGAAAGAAGCTATCGATGTTCAATGCTAAAATTGCAGGGAGATGAGACATTATGCAAATGAATGTCCTAAATATTAGGGGAACATACCTCTAAAAATTACAAGGGATCAAGGCCAAGGTTATGTTATCACTACTACTGAGGTAGAAGTACCAAAAGTCATGGTGGTAGGTAATTTAATGGTTTCCTCAATTTTAGAAAACACATTATTTGATTCTAGATCACCACATGGTATCATATTGTCCCAGTTTGCTAATAAAATTAGACATTTCAAATTTGATTTAACAAGGGAGTTGTCAGATAAAACTCTTAAGGGAAGTATCATCGCAACAAAGTATTGTGAATCTGTTCCCATTAGAATATATAAATGTTCTTTATCTACTGATCTCATCATCATACCCATGATTGAATTTTATATAATCCTCAGTATGGATTGGCTTTAGGACCATGATGTGAAGATTTATTATTAGAATAATGAGGTTATGATTTTTGATGATGATGATAAAAAACACATTATCTTTGGAGCAGAATCTTCACCGCTGAATTCTTATATAGGTCCACCTCCAATAGCTCAACTAGATTCAATTATCGGGGAGGAAGAGAATGAAATAACTATGGGTGAGGAAATGAATGTTCAAATAGAGGATGTACCTATTGTGAAAGAATATGTAGATGTGTTTCCAGAAGATTTACCAGGACATCCTCCAGAATGAGAAATTGAGTTTGCCATTGATTTAATTCCTGGTTCAAGGCCCATATCAAAGACCCCTTATAGAATGGCCACAGTGAAATGTGTTGATCTAAAGAAACAAATAGAGGATTTGTGTAATAAGTAATTTATTCCCCCATGTTTTTCCCCATGGGGATCCCCTATCCTTTTTGTTAAGAAGAAATATGGATCTATGAGGTTTTGTATTTAATACAGGAAAATCAATGCTATAACAATAAAGAACAAGAATCCCCTACCTCACATTGATGATTTATTTGACCAACTACATGGAGCTCAATAATTTTAAAAGATTGACCTTTGATATGGATACCATCAGGTGTGTGTGAAGAAGGAAGACATTTTGAAGATAGCATTTCGAACAAGGTACATGGATTACCAGTTTACAGTAATGCCTTTTGGATTGACTTTAGACCCTTCTATATTCATGGATCTAATGAACAGAGTTTTCAAGTAATATCTCTATGAGTTTGTAGTATTATTTATTAATGATATCTTGGTATACACCAAAAGCTACGAAGATCATGAAAATCACTTGCACATTATTCTGAAGACTCGTAGAAGACATGAATTATATGGGAAGTTTAGAATGTGTAAATTCAGGCACCATGAGATCTCTTTTTCTTGTCCATATTGTCTCTAAGGAAGGAATCTCTGTTGATCCTTCTATGACCAAGGCAATCCAAGAATATCCAACATCGACGAGTATAATTGAGGTACACAGTTTTATTGGTTTAGTAGGTTATTATCAGTTTTTCGTCTAGAACATTGCACGATTGGCTAACGCATTAACGAAGCTCACATGTAAAGGGGTTAAATTTGTTTAGATAAAAGAGTGTGATAAATGTTTTGAAGAAATGAATAGAAGATTAGTCAATTCTCTTATATTGACTCTACCATCGGGGAATGATTTGTTCGTTATTTACAGTGATGCATCAAAGAAAGGACTTGGTTGTGTCCTTATGAAGAATGATAGAGTTTTTACCTATGCATCACGACAGCTGAAAATTAATGAGAAAAAATATCCTACTCACGATCTTGGGATAGTAGCTGTAATTTTGCATTGAAGATTTGGAGACACAACCTCTATGGTGAATAATGGGAGATTTATACTGATCACAAGAGTCTGAATTATATTTTCTCGAAGAAATAACTCAACATGAGGCAATGGAGATGGCTTGAATTACTCAAGGATAATTATTTCGTGATACATTACCACCTGGGGAAGAAAAATAAGGTGGCAGATGGTTTGAGTAGAAAGTATCATGGAGTTTTGAAAAATATGAGAGTTGAAAAGTATACTATATTCATGGATCTAGTAATGATGGATATGGGAATCACCATGGAATGTGAAACATCAATACTTTTTCAAATGGTTGCTAAACCATCTTTACTAGAAAGTATAAAGAGTTCTCAGACCGATGATGAAGAGTTTAAAAAGAAGATTAAAGCTATGAATGATGGGATATTGAGTGACTTTTTGTATGAAGATGGAATTTTGAAATTTGGGAATCGACTTTGTGTTCCCAATATACCTGATCTAAAAAGTAAATAGTTGGACGATGCGCATAGTTCTTGTAACACCCCGAGATTTTATGAAAACTATTTTTTTAATTTCATTAATGTCTTGTGTTGTACGCTACACCAAAAGGATCTTGCACAACACACATCCTTGACTTGCCTTGCATTACACGCAATCACGACCTTCCTCGATATCGTGTGTAGTACGTAATACCGAGTTTCACTTAACAACGATATGCTATTAAAATATTATTAAAACTAGCTGTTATGAATAGTAATAACCACGTTTTGAAATTTTTTAAATTTTATTTTTCAAAATGGACTTCATTTTTGGATTCGGAATATCAAAATTAGCTTAGGGCGAAATTTTGGTACTTTTCGGATAACATTCATTTTCTGATGAATAGTGAAAATTACTAAATGTTAATTAAAAACAACCTTTTTAATCAAAATAAATAATAGTGATAAATTATTAATTTGAGTGGTTTTAAAGTATATTTAGAATATATTTTTACAATTTAATACAATGTTGTTCATTGGATGTAATTTCATATTTAAACCAGACATAAACAAGTGTCAATCTTTTGATAGTTATTGTCTCTTAAGAACATGCTATTTGTTTTGACGACGAGAATTATTTTTTAAATTAATTAATGAAACTGATATGTTTTGAGTTTGGTAAAATAGAAATCATTTTTGAGTTCATAATATCAAATATAGCTTAGGCCTAATTTTTGGTATAATTCTGGAAACTTTCATTTTTTGATGAATAGTGGAACCACTAAGTGGTAGTTAAGAAAAATGAATTTTTCATAAAACATAATTTTACCGCTTCTGTGAGTGGAATTTAAAAACTCATAGAGACACAGTTTATATCAGTAAGTAAAATGTGATTCAATGAGATGAAAATAATTTTTGGAGAATAATAACTTTTTACTTTTTTTACCACAGTTAAAAGTAAATAGGGTAATTACAGGTAAAAATGATATTATTATTACCCTAAAACATGTCCTAATTCTATTGGATAAGTTTAATTCGACCAAAAACAACCTTAAGAATAAAATATGACCATTTAGGCCCACTTGGATTAGATTAGGACATTTATTATTAATTTATTTAAAGAATGGTTAAAATAGTTAAAATCAAAGTTTAATAAGCATATCATTTTTAATATAGGGTTATATATAAGATAAATTCGACTATAAATATTCATTAGAAAGATAA
Organism: Viscum album; assembly: GCA_963277665.1. Lineage (NCBI taxonomy): Eukaryota > Viridiplantae > Streptophyta > Magnoliopsida > Santalales > Viscaceae > Viscum > Viscum album. The sequence goes on from OY728161.1 coordinate 757,651,082, forward strand.
AAATATTTCCTACATAATTATATTTTATTTTGAATTTTTATACTTTAAATAAGTTAATTTATTTATGACACAAAGATGATGCAGTAATTATCTTATTAATAAAATATTGACATAATTGATGTTATAAATACCCAAATAAATATAATTTGAGACTTTTTATGAATTACACTAATTTTATAGGATACTATGACATGTTAGTATTGATTTAATTAAGTGAGTGGAATTTAAAAACTCATAGAGACACAGTTTATGTCAGTAAGTAAAATGTGATTCAATGAGATGAAAATAATTTTTGGTGAATAATAACTTTTTAATTTTTTTACCACAGTTAAAAGTAAATAGGGTAATTACGGGTAAAAATGATATTATTATTACCCTAAAACATGTCCTAATTCTATTGTATCAGTTTAATTCGACCAAAAACAACCTTAAGAATAAAATATGACCATTTAGGCCCACTTGGATTAGATTAGGACATTTATTATTAATTTATTTAAAGAAGGGTTAAAATAGTTAAAATCAAAGTTTAATAAGAATATCATTTTTAATATAGGGTTATATATAAGATAAATTCGACTATAAATATTCATTAGAAAGATAAAAATATTTCCTACATAATGATATTTTATTTTGAATTTTTAGACTTTAAATAAGTTAATTTATTTAGGACACAAAGATGATGCAGTAATTATCTTATTAATAAAATATTGACATAATTGATGTTATAAATACCCAAATAAATATAATTTGAGACTTTTTATGAATTACACTAATTTTATAGGATACTATGACATTTTAGTATTGATTTAATTAACTTTTTTAGAACTGATAATTCTACTATGATTTTCAGAAAAATCAATTACGAAATAGTGTCAAAATTGACATAAAATAGTTTTTAAAACAAATATTATATTATTAATTGTTAATTTTTTCCTTAAAATCTAATGTTCTGCCAAATTACTTAGATAAGGTTACATATATTAATAATAAACAACTTGGGGTTCTTTTGGCTGATTATAGTAATTTTATTAACCTAATAGTATAAGAACACAAGAAGACATGGTAAAAGTAAAATTATTTAACTTAATGTTAAATCTAAATGATAAGGTTAAAATATGAACCTAAACTTGTCTAAATTCTATTGGATGAGAGTATTTAGACTCGTAACCACCTTATCTTCGAAATAAATCAATTTGGAGCTATTTAAAACCGAATTTGGCTTTATAATAAAATAATATTTTTATTTATTCCAAAGGTGCCCCTCTCCTCCATTATAAAAGGGCACCTCCTCCCTCTCTTCCTCACACCACATTGAGCCTTCAAGCTCGGCCAAACCATGCCAAATTCTCTTCTCCACTTACCTAAAAACATCTTAGAGGTTTTGGTCTTCCTCAAAGACCAATTTTAGTGCCCTAAAAGGAGATCTCAAATAGGCGCTTCAAAGAAGAGGACGTTCAGACACTTACGAAGAAAATCAGACATAAGGTAAGGGAAAATATCACAATCTCATTTTTATCCGAGATTGTTTATAATTTGGTATCTACTGGGGTGTATTTTATCATCAACATCCATGTTTCCTCAATATGTAATATTTATATCCTTCTACAGTAGTTTATATCCAATTTTACCCTTCGGTGTGTTTTTAGTAAAATATATGAAAGGAATCTTTTGTCATTTTTCGTACGAGGTACTTTTTGAAATTTCCGACAAAAGTACGAGAAGGATGTTTTTTTAACTTATACGGCATGAATGGATTTTTAAAACATTATTTACAAGAATCTTCCTTTGCAAGTTATCAAGTTTATTTTTAATCAACTTCTTTTAGTTTAAAATAGTATGACATGTTAAGAAAGGAAAAATGTTTTTGAAGTAGAAAAGGATATTTTCCTCAAGAATGGAGTTCAAGTGTTTAATCAAAATTATTTTCCATCTAAGAGAATATAGGGTTCTGTTTCTATCCCTATTATTACATTGATTTGATTATGTTGTGATGGAATTATTTTTATGATTTCCTTTATCTTATATGAATTGTTTTATGATGTCATGATGTTTAAGAATCCCATTTTTATTACATGGGTTATGCTATGATGTATGGTTTATGATTTTGTGGCACACATAAGAATGGTATCATTATGAGATGGGTGGGACCTACATCTCCCTCTAATGCATTGGGTAAAGATTTTATATCTCATGAGATAGACATGGCTGGAACGGCAGGTTAAACCGGTTCAGTGAAACAGGACTGAAACGAGGAGTGAACTCGGTTCAGAAATGGAATTTGTCCACTAAGATAGTCTTGGAAATGAGTCTTGACTAATAAGAAATGATTCTCTATGATTATGTGTGTATGACACAAAGTTTCATGTTTTAAGTTATGATTATTGGGATTACATTTCACTACTATGATTTATCCCATGTTATGAAATTATGATTTCTTTTGCAGGTTAAGATTTCAAAAAGTTATGTTCTTATGTATATGATGTGATTGATATTTCTTTTGTTTACCCTTACTGAGAATTTGAGCTCACCCTTTTATGTATTCTTTTCCCCAGGATATAAAGAAAGGTTTTAGGTTAAAAAAAGTAAGATCTTTATGGGAGATGTTGAAGATCTTTCACCATGATTAGAAGATTATATTCCGAGTTTCCAAAGACACTAAACTATTACTGTCCTTGTGTGTGTGTGTTTTTGTTATGTACTAAGTATTCCGCAAAAGTAATGTATTGTCCAGGTATGTTATGCTTAGGGTCTCTACAGTTGGTATCAGAGGAAAGGTTTAGTCAACCTTTGGAAACTAGGATGTGAAAACGTTAGTAAGATCCCTATAGATATTTCTAAGTTATGTCTAGGGATGTCCCTAAGGATAAGTATATGTATAGGATATAGTCCTAGAACTATAGGAACAAATTTAGAATTTAACCTAAGATGTTAGATATTAATGGTACTCCCCCTTTATTATATTGTTTTCCCTAGCATAATTTTTTCCTCTCACACTATTCTTTATGGGTTTTAGACAATGGCTGGAACCTGAAGGAACCGTGTTGATCAATGTAATGGACAATGCAATGATTGTCCTCTTGACCAAACCAATGTAATGGGAGATGGAGTGCAAAATCTTATTTCTATACTTACAGAAGCTATGAATCATTATGGACATCCAAATGAGCAGAGAAGGGAACAATATTCTATTGAGTCCTTCATGAGGCAACGTCCACCTTCTTTTAGTAGGTCTTCTGATCCACTTGTTTCTGAACAATGGATCAGTACAACTGAAAAGATATTTTTAGTTCTTCAATGTTCTGAACATGATAAAGTCATATTAGTAGTATATCGTTTGGAATGTGAAGCTGATAAATGGTGGAATCTTATCAAGAATACGAGGCCAAGAGATGAAATTGAGTCCATGGAATGGGACGAGTTCAAGAACTAATTTTTCAATAAGTAATTCCCTCGTATTCTTCGAACAAAGATAGAGGAGGAGTTTCTTGAACTAAAGTAAAAGGATGATGAACCTATTGGTATATACTAAGCGAATTTTACAAGGCTTGCAATGTATTCATCTGGATTTATCATCCAACCTGAAAGTAAAGTTGATCGATTCTTCAGTGGCTTAAAACCAAATATTCGAAGGGCATTAGCTATAAGAGACTTCAGTAGCTATGAAGAAATTGTGCGCTGTGCTATTAAGGTAGAAATGGAAGTTGGTGTTACATATTCATCTCATGGTTTTGACAAGAAACGAAAGATGGAGTTCAAGGAGAAATCTAAGAATAATGGTGAAAAGAAGATGAATGTTTCCTTATTCTCAAAGTGTGGAAAGAAGCATGGTGGAGATTGTCTTAAAGGGACTAGAAAATGTTTTAAGTATAGAAAACAAGGTCATTGAGCAGCTGAGTGTCGAAGTAATGGAAATGGGTTTCTAATGATGTGAATAATGAGAAGATTGCAGAGAACGCAACACCAACACTTCAATGCTTCAAGTGCAAGGAAATGGGGCATTATGCTAATAAATGCCCTAATCCAAGGGTTAGTGATGATCGACATGAGGAACCGCTTAAGGAAAAGGACAAAGGGAAGTCACATGCGATCACTATTGGCGATGTTTAATATGACAACAATGTGGTGGAATGATTAAGTGTTTATGTAATGGGATCCGAAAATAATGTTGTATATAGTATCATGGAATATTAGAATATTTATGTATTGGTCTATTGTGGTTTTCAATGGTACCGGTAATCATAGATTGTGATTGAGATATTTTTGGAAAAAAAGATGATATGCGCATAATGAAAGGAAAATGTGAAAATGAAATGTTTGACCATATTCATGAGCTCATGACTGATATAAGGAAAATGTTATATCATGGTTTGAGTATATAGAATTTCTGGATTTTGGTATATGGAAAGAGTTAACTTTTGACTGAATTCATGTTTTCACTAAGGTTCAATGGGTATTCATTCTTCAAGAGAATACATGATTACGGTATTCACATGTTTGTAATTTGACTAACAAGATATATCTTATGATATATGGGGGATAAATGATGGCATTCACGTGATTGTTAACATTTCAGGTAATCATTTTCTTTATACTATGAGCTTTGACCGAAGTATTTTAGATACGCCTAAAGATTGGAATGGATTATGTTGGACATAAGTTTGGATAGAACTTTTTTTGATATTTTTGATGGGATGTTATAGGAATATAGCTTTAGAAAAATGACAACCTGCAGGACGGGTGATAGCCCATCGCGTCGGACAAGGCTGTGGGAATCGAACCCACAACCGAAGTGTGACTGACCTTTTTCGCCTACCACTAGCCTACAAGAAGTCCCTGTTTAGTAGAAACTAGTTTTATTATATTAATCAGTATGATATAATAAGTATAAGTCCATTTTAGGAACCACATATGATTAATCTCACTATAGATGGACTTATGTATTTTTTTGATAACTTTTATAACCTTTTGTTTGAGACAGATGGAATAACCCATCATTCTATCACATGATCTGCTAACACATCACAAATGACAAATTCAACTTCATTTCATTAAGAGATGAAGTGGATATTTTCCAAATAATGACCAACGGTGAGACTATACCAAAATCACGAAAGTATTTCTTTAAATTCCAATTTCATCAACTTTAGGGAAATGATCTTGAAAACCAAAAATGTTGTCCTAGTGCTCTTATATCTGATGAATCAGATGGTACCTTAGAACGTCACAAACTTATGGCTTTGTGATTACTGGATTTTCCATAGCCAAGTTCTCTACCACTCTCCATCAGAACATGATGGTTAGATTTCTCTTCCATATCCATATTTTCACCTACGTGGAAACCCAGTGATTAGTTTATTTGGGTAACCGTTACGTTTTATAATTTTGTTTTTAAATATTGGTTTTGGTATTCCTTTTTACGATGTGAGTTTCTATTAAAGAAACTTTCGAGTAGTAAACCATTTATAACCCCGACGAATTTCGAGGGTGAAATTTTTTTTAAGGGGGGTAGAATGTAACACCCCGAGATTTTATGAAAAATATTCTTTTTAATTTCATTAATGTCTTGTGTTGTATGCTACAACAAAATTAGCTTGCACAACACGCACCCTTGACTTGCTTTTCATTACACGCAATCACGACCTTCCTCGATAGCCTGTGTAGTACGCAATATCGAGTTTCACTAAACAACGATATGCTATTAAAATATTATTAAAACTAGCCGTTATGAATAGTAATAACCATGTTTTGAAATTTTTTAAATTTTATTTTCCAAAATGGACTTCATTTTTGGATTCGGAATATCTAAATTAGCTTAGGGTGAAATTTTGGTACTTTTCGGATAACATTCATTTTCTGATGAATAGTGAAATTTACTAAATTTTAATTAAAAACAACCTTTTTAATCGAAATAATTAATAGTGATAAATTATAAATTTGAGTGGTTTTAAAGTATATTTAGAATATATTTTTACAATTTAATACAATGTTGTTCATTGGATGTAATTTCACATTTAAACCAGATATAAACAAGTGTCAATCTTTTGATAGTTATTATCTCTTAAGAACACGCTATTTGTTTTGACGACGGGAATTAATTTTTAAATTAATTAATGCAATTGATATGTTTTGAATTTGTTAAAATAGACATCATTTTTGAGTTCATAATATAAAATATATCTTAGGCCTAATTTTTGGTATTTTTCTGGAAACTTTCATTTTTTGATGAATAGTGAAACCACTAAGTGGTAGTTAAGAAAAACGAATTTTTCATAAAACTTAATTTTACCGCTTCTGTGAGTGGAATTTAAAAAATCCGAGAGACACGGTTGATGTCAGTAAGTAAAATGTGATTCAATGAGATGAAAATAATTTTTGGTGAATTGTAACTTTTTACTTTTTTTACCACGGTTAAAAGTAAATAGGGTAACTACGGGTAAAATGATATTATTATTACCCTAACACAAGTCCTAATTCTATTGGATTAGTTTAATTCGACCAAAAACAACATTAGAAATAAAAATATGACCATTTAGGCCCACTTGGATTAGATTAGGACATTTATTATTAATTTATTTAAAGAATGGTTAAAATAGTTAAAATCAAAGTTTAATAAGTATATCATTTTTAATATAGAGTTATACATAATATAAATTCGACTATAATTATTCATTAGAAAGCTAAAAATATTTTCTACAGAATTATATTTTATTTGTAATTTTTAGACTTTAAATAAGTTAATTTATTTGTGACACAAAGATGATGCAGTAATTATCTTATTAATAAAATATTGACATAATTGATGTTATAAATACCCAAATAAATATAATTTGAGACTTTTTATAAATTAAACTAATTTTATAGATTACTATGACATGTTAGTATTGATTTAATTAACTTTTTTAGAACTAATAATTATGTTATGATTTTTAAAAAAATCAATTACTAAATAGTGTCAAAATTGATATAAAATAGTTTTTGAAACAAATATTATATTATTAATTATATTTTATTCCTAAAAATATAATGTTCGTCCAAATGACTTAGATAAGGTTATATATATTAATAATAAACAACTTGGGGTTCGTTTTGCTGATTATAGTATGTTTATTAACCTTATAGTATAAGAACACAAGAGGACACGGTAAAAGTAATATTATTTAACTTAATGTTAAATCTAAATGATAAGGATCAAATAGGAACCTAAACTTGTCTAAATTCTATTGGATGAGAGGATTTCGACCCATCCAAATATTAGCTTCGAAATAAATCAATTTGGAGCAATTTAAAACCGAATTTGTCTTTATAATAACATAATATTTTTAGTTATTCCAAAGGTGCCCCTCTCCTCCCTTATAAAAGGGCACCTCCTCCCTCTCTTCCTCACACCACTTTGAGCCTTCATGCTCGGACAACCCCAGAGAAAATTCTCTTCTCCACTTCCCTAGAAACATCCTTGAGGTTCTGGTCTTCCTCAAAGACCAATTTTAGTTCCCTAAAAGGAGATCTCAAATAGGCGCTTCAAAGAAGATGAGGTTCAGACACTTACGAAGCAAATCGGACCTAAGGTAAGGGAAAATATCACAATCTCATTTTTATCTGTGATTGTTTATTCTTTGGTATTTACTGGTGTGTATTTTATCATCCACATCCATGTTTCCTCAATATGTAATATTTATATCCTTCTACAGTAGTATATATCCAATTTTACCCTTTGGTGTGTTTTTAGTAAAATATATGAAATGAATCTTTTGTCGTTTTTCGTACGAGGTACTTTCTGACTTTTCCGACACAAGTACGAGAAGAATATTTTTTTAACTTTTAACATATGAATGGATTTTTAAAACATTATTTCTAAGAATCTTCCTTTACAAGTTCTCAAGTTTATTTTTAATCAACTTATTTTAGTTTAAAATTGTATGACATGTTAAGAAAGGAAAAATGTTTTTGAAGTAGAAAAGGATATTTTCCTCAAGAATGGAGTTCAAGTGTTTAATCAAAATTATTTTCCATCTAAGAGAATATAGGGTTTTATTTCTATCCCTATTATTACATTGATTTTATTATGTTGTGATGGAATTATTTTTATGAATTCCTTTATCTTATATGAATTGTTTTATGATGTCATGATGTTTAAGAATCCCATTCTTATTACATGGGTTATGCTATGATGTATGGTTTATGATTTTGTGGAACACATAAGAATGGTATCATTATGAGATGGGTGGGACCTATATCTTCCTCCAATTAATTGGGTAATGATTTTATATCTCATGAGATAAACATGGCTGGAACGACAGGTTAAACCGGTTCAGTGAAACAGGACTGAAACGAAGAGTGAACTCGGTTCAGAAATGGACTTTGTCCACTAAGATAGTCTTGGCAATGAGTCTTGACAAATAAGAAATGATTCTCTATGATTATGTGTGTATGAAACAAAGTTTCATGTTATAAGTTATGATTATTGGGATTACATTTTACTACTATTATTTATCCCATGTTATGAAATTATGATTTCTTTTGTAGGTTAAGATTTCCAAAAGTTATGTTCTTATGTATATGATGTGATTGATATTTCTTTTTTTTACCCTTAATGAGCATTTGAGCTCACCCTTTTATGTATTCTTTTCCCCAGGATATAAAGAAAGGTTTTAGGTTAAAAAAAGGAAGATCTTTATGGGAGATGTTGAAGATCTTTCACCATGATTAGAAGATTATATTCCGAGTTTCCAAAGACACTAAACTATTACGGTCCTTGTGTGTGTGTGTTTTTGTTATGTACTAAGTATTCCGAAAAAGTAATGTAATGTCCATGTATGTTAAGCTTAGGGTCTCTACAGTTCCAATTTCTCTATACACCCCAGGAGAACCAAGATGTATAGAGATTTGAAGGAAATTTTTTGGTGGGACAACATGAAAAGGGAGATTACTGATATTGTGTCAAGATGTATGGTCTATCAACATGTGAATGATGGAAAGCAACAGCCTATAAGAGTCATGCAACCTCTTCCCATACCTGAGTGGAAATGGGATAATATCACTATGGACTTTGTCATGGGACTACCAAAGACTCCTAGAAAGAACAATGTAATATGGGTCATTATTGATCGTCTTACCAAGTCAACACATTTTCATGATATATGGGAGGATTTACCACTTGAGTTTCTAGAAAGACTATATATTAATGAAGTTTTGAGACTTCACGAAGTACCCATATCGATTTTTTCTGATCGTGATCCACATTTTACATCAAGATTCTGGAAACGCCTATAGAAATCCCTGAATACTGAATTTCATTTTAGCACTGCCTACCACCACCAAACTGATGGACAATCAGAATGGACTACTAAACCCTTAGAAGAAATTTTGAGATCATGCTCACTTGACTTTCAAGGTATGTGGGATCAATATTTTCCTATGGTAGAATTTTCCTATAACAATAGCTTCCATTCAAGTATTCGGATGGCACTATATGAAGCGTTATACAGAAAGAGATGTTGCACACCAACATGTTGGGATGATGTTGGTGAAAGAAAACTTGTAGGCCCAGAACTGGTGGAGGAAATGATGGAAAAGGTGAAGGTAATCCATATCCACATCAAAGCAGCTCAAAGTAGGCAGAAGAGCTATGCTGACAACCGAAGTGAGGATTTTGGATTTCATGTAGGAGATCATGTTTTCTTGAAGGTATCTCAATGGAAGGGAGATACATGTTTTGGTAAGATTGGTAAATTGAGTCCCAGGTAGATAGGTCCTTTTGAAATTCTAGAATTAATTGGGGTTGTAGCTTACAGTTTGGAAATGCCACCAAGTCTCTCCAAAGTTCACGATGTGTTCCACATATTACTGTTGAGAAAATACATGCCTGACCCAACGCATGTACTCACTTATGAGGAAGTGGAACTGGAACATGATATGTCTTATTGTGAAGATCCCATCAGGATTCTTGATACCATAGAACAAGTGATGAAAAACCGGATGACTCATCTAGTAAAAGTTATTTGGAGAAACCATAAGATGGAAGAGGCAACATTGGAACCCGAGGAACTTATGATGAAGAACCACCTGAGTCTTTTCATGTTGTAGTATTCTAGAAATTTCGAGGATTAAATTATTTGAAGTGGGGATAATGTAACCCTCCATGCTTCCACGGTATTCTTCTCTTTGAAAAATACAGTAGCGTGTGTTGTACGCTACTTCGTATTCTAACACACACCACAACCAATCAAACTAACTGTTATTAATAGTTATACCAAATTTTTGAAATTTCATACATGTTATATTTCAAAATGGACTTCATTTTTGGATTCGTAATTCGAAATTAGCTTAGGGTGAATTTTTTGTACTTTTCTAATAACTTTCATATTTTGATGAATAGTGAAAATTACTAAATTTTAATTAAAAACAACTTTTTTAATCTAAATAATTAATAGTGATAAATTATAAATTTGAGTGATTTTAAATTATAATTAGAATATATTTTTACCCATAAATCCAATTTTGGTCATTGGACATAATTTGACATTTAAACAGGACATAAGCAAATGCCAAGCTTTTGATAGTTAATATTTCTTAACAACACGTTTTTTGTTTTGACAACGGGAATTAATTTTAAATTAATTTCTTCAACTTCTATGTTTTTAATTTATCAAAATAGATTCCATATTTTGAATCAGGAGTTACAAATTGTGTAAATAGGTAACTTTTATTTTTAGACATTTGGAATAATTACTTGGTAAATATTTTATTTACCTTGGTTAAAGGGTAAATCCAGTAAATAAGGAAAAATATAATATAATAATAATATTAAATTATCCTAAAACGTTTCCTAACCATATTTTTTGATACATGTCCTACCATGGGTATATTTGGGTCTATTTTGGGACCCCATGGAGCCACTTGTAAGTGATAATAAAACTTTATATTAATTAAGTTAAAGTAAATACAAAAATGACATAAGCATATATCTTGTAGAAAAACAATTTTTACATAGGGTTATATATGCTATATTTTCAATTATAAATATTCATTATAATGATAGAACTATTTCCTACATAATGGTATTTTATTTATAATTTTTAGACATTGAATAATTAAATTTATTTATGACATAATAATGATACAATATTGGCCTTATTAATTAAAGAATCAAATAATTGGTATTATAAATGTTATAATAAATATAATTTGGAGTTTTGATGACACCCACAAATTTTATTGGTTAATATTACATGTTATTATTTCTAAAATGGATTTTTTTCTAATTAATAAAGTTTTTATGACTTTAAAAAAATCAATTATTAAATAGTGTCAAAATTGACATAAAAGAGTTTTTAAAACAAATAATATATTATAAATTGATATTATATTCCTAAAAATATATGGTTTGGAAAAGAGACTAATATAATGATATTATTATCATTAATAAACCACTTGGGGTTTTCTTGGAAGTTTATAGTATGTTTATTAACCATATAATATAAAAATACAAAAATACTAGATAAATGTCAAACTATTTAACTAAGAGTTAAATCAAAAAGATAAAGTTAAAATACTGACCCAAACCTATATAAAACCTATTCGTTGTGTTTTTTTCGACCTATAAACACATTAGACTGTTAATAATCCATTTTTGAGCCATTAGAAACCGAAAATGATTTTATTATAAAATAATATTTCTAGATTTTCTTAAGGTGCCCTTCACCCCTCTTATAAGAGGCAACACCCCTTATCTCTAATTCACACCGTCAAATCCATTTGGCTTAGCCAAAACCTACCCAAATATCCTCCCAACTTCCCTAAATTTATCCTAGGGGCCTTATCATGATCATAGATCCAACCTAAGGAGCCCTTTTTATCAAATCAAAAGGAAGAACCTGAAGAAGAGATAATGATTTCACCACCCTCTTTCAAGTTCTTTTCTTCTTCCACTTATTATTTCTTTTTTATTTACATTATAAAATAATAAATCCAATATCTTCTATATACTATGATGTTATTATAAATATGGTACAACAATATTCAGTATTCTATCCATCCTTTGAATGACATGTCACTATACGTGGGTACGTACGGCCTACCGTCTCCACGTCGTGGTGTTATTGTTATTCAATACATTATTATTTGAATGGGTATGATAATGATGTTTAATTGATTTAAATAATAAATATAATATGATAATTATTCTCTATATATGATATAACATCCAATTATATATTATATTAATTCTCAAAAGAATGATATTGTTGCTCGTACGTACGTACGGACTACCGTCTCCAAGAACATGATGAGATTCATTCTCCATCGTATCCATTATAGAACAATTTTCATTTGATTTTTAAAAATAATGTTTAATGAATTAATATAATTCTGGATGTAAATAAGATAAAACCTATCCATAAAAAACACGGCTTACATAACAAAGTATATAAAGGAAAATGAATTAGTTAACACTCGAAACAACAATAATACTAAGATATTATTAACAAATAAATGTTAGAAGATCGTATATGATATCATATTAATGTATATGATTCTTGTATAATTTATTAACAATTATTTCACAATTATAGAGGAGTTTAACTTACCCTTGACCAATGAAAAGTAAAAGGTAAGGGTTTATTTCACAATCTCTTCATTATCCTAGGTTGTTTATACGTAATTATCTACTAGGACCTCTTTATCATCCAGATCCATGTTTCTTAAAAATTTATTTCAAAATTTTTTTACTATTGAATATAAAGTGGGTTAATGTCATTTATACCCTTATTTGACCTTATACGTTTTTGAATGGAATATTTTCATCATTTTCCAAACAAGATACTTTTTGACCTTTTCGACAAATTTAAGGTAAGATTGTTTTTTAACTTATACGCAGGTGTGGCTATTTTCTGCCATTATAAAATCTTCTAAGAGTCACTTATAAGATTATAAGATTATTTTAAAAATAAAGGTTTTATTTTATAATTATGTTACTTTTAAATGATTTCAAAAAGGAGATATCTCTCTCAAATAGTTTTGATTTCATCTATGTCAACATCCTTTGATGGATTTTAAGATTATTTGAAGTTGATTTATTATGATACAAAACATACATATTGTATTGAAGTTTTTATGATATGTTTGACTATGGATGTGTTATTTTTATACCATTCATGGTTTGTGGATAAATTGTTGACATTTCATATGCTAGTTTCAATACGAAGGTTTATGTTATGTTTAAACCTTTTCATATGAGGAATGAATTAGACTTAGTAAGTGATGGGTGGAGCCCGATATGGCTCTTTGATGCATCAGTAGGTATCATGAGATAAACTAGTGTCTTGGAACAAGGCTTTGACAATATCTTATTTGTAGTCTTGGCACAAGGCCTTGACTATGTGGTTATGATCGTCTAGCATTATGTATTCCATTGTTAAGAAAGTGGTTATTGATATTGCATGTGATTATTAGACTTGTAGAATATCCATGTGAATAATTAAATGGAATAATTTCTTTTTATCATTGCCATATTATTCTGAAGTTCAAGATTAAAAGGCTTTTGTTTTAGTTATACACTTCCTTAAATGTTTATTCTTATTTACGAAAGTTTCCACTATATTGTTATCCTTACTTAGCATCTGAGCTCACCCCTTTCTATGTTTTATTTTTACCAGGATGTGAAGAAGTGTTTTATGAATGACCTGGAGGGATATTATGAGGATATGAGTGTGGTCTATGGATACAAGATGTTTTTGTAGTTTTTCACTTTATTATGTAATGTAAACATTATGAATGTATCTAGGGATTCCAAGGCTACTAAACTAATCGGCCATTAGAGACTTGATCTTTTGTGATCATGAAAATGATACATAATAATGCACCGAATCTGGGTATCTGGGGTCGGGGCGTCAGACAAACCCCATGAAATAATATTAAAATTTTAGTTTTTATAATTCTTGTGGGAATATTATGAAAATTTAATTTAATATTTCATCATAAAATTTGATAAAAATTCATGTGGGACAAATTTATTACATTTTTTATATAAAAGTTAATGGGATTTAATGAATATGTAATTTTATTTTAAGTTAGGAATGATATGGAAAACCCCAATTATTAATGAAATTTACAAAAAATACAGAATTATCAATTGATAGTTTAATTCATAAATTATTGAATTATAATTTTAAAATTCAACAGACCATATGAAAAAATATTAAATTTATAAATATTCATAATACCTATGGGAAAAATATGAAAATTAAATTTAATATTTCATCTAATGAAAATAACGATATATAAATAAATTTTATTACTAAAATTGCAACACGTTCTTGTACATTTTAATGTGATTTTACTGAATGTATAATATTATTTAATTAGAAATGATATGAAAACCCATAATTTTAATAAAATCTACAAAAAATCGTTAATAACGTTCTAAGGATGTGTAAAACATCTTTAATAATCTAAAATGATGAAATGAAGAGGATAAAGGTAGACCTGGAAACCTATCATTTCCAAATCAAAAAAATATAAAATAGTTTTTTAAAAAAAAGTGTATACGAAGTTCTTTTACAAGACAAGGGTATAACTCCATCTAATACCAAATGTTAGATATTTTAATGAATGTATAATTCTAGGATCGGAAAAATTTATTTAATAAATGAAACGTGTTTGTTACCTCAATCCATTGTAAAAGCCGGAAACGATCAAAGTAAAACATGAATGTCTTTTATACTTCACACTTCGATGTAGCCGGTGTATGTTTCCTTAATGTACCGAGTATTGGGGGATTATATTTATTAGGGGTTATACCATCAATAACCCACCATAATCTAATCCTTCAACAATGAGTTTTAATTAATATTGATAGCTATTAACATAATAAATATAAAATTCTAACTGAATTTAACACATTAAATACATGTATAATAAATTATCGTATTTAAGATAATGTAATATATTTATTAATGGACCATTTATTAATAATGGAACAATATTAATTATTTTACCATTTATTATATTCTACAATAATTACATTATTAATTAATTTGATGGACCATATATTACATGGTGTTGTTGGAAACATCCAATCCTGAGATCACTTGGAAACAACATAAGGTTTATATGCCAAAAAAAATTTGGTCAAGCAACAGAGGATGTACCTGGGACTAATATTACACATGCTAAGAATAAATTATCATAACATCATCCATGAACAAACACAAAAATAACTTATAACCACACAATAGTGGAAGATGACTTATAGTTGTGATAACCAACTTATGAGAGAAACCATTTGTAGTTGTAGGGTCACAGTCAAGTGGATACAACATTCAATTTTGTGGAAAACAATCACATACATGAAGATAGTGATGCATACACTTATGGTACTGGTAGCTTAGTAGAAAAAGGTCTTGATGTGAATCCTATTTGGGAAACTACTTACCTAGAATAGTCATCCATTTAAGAGTGTGTATGAGTTGATGATGAACGAAGTAGTGGAGAAACCGGTTTGAAATTTAAATTGTGTAGTTAGTAGATGGGGAGTCCTTCTAGCACCAGAAAAAGTAGAAGAAATGAGGGGCATGTAACGCCCCGACGATAGAATCCGAAATCCAGTACATTATTTTAAGACATTGTCATGATTACAAGAAATCAATTCCCAAAAGACTGATCAGTTTAGTAGTCTTGGAAACTAGATACATACATAAGTTCAACACTAAAAATTTAAAATAAAAACAACACTAATTTATTCCATTATAAATATCCAAGCATTCAAGATTATTCTTTCAAGTCACTCATAACTAACTTCTTCACATCCTGGGAAAATAAAACATGAGAAAGGGGTGAGCTCAAAATCTCATTAAGAGTAACCAACACATTATAAGATAACATAAACATTAGTCACGGTGAATAATCAAAAACACATGCCTTTATAAATAATTAAAATGAAAACATTATGGTAGGAATTTAAGCTGAGTAAATAATTCCATAATAAATCATAGTCATAGGTATTTTAATAGTCGAATAAACAAATGAAATATCAATAGATACTCTCATAATGATGGAATTCATAATTCCAGATATCATAACCACATAGTCAGACCCTCATGCCAAGACTACAACTATGATTTTTAAAGGCCTTGTGCCAAGACACAAGTTAGTCTCATGAGACCTACTGATGCATCGAGGAGCTATAGTGGGCTCCACCAGTAACTTACTAAGTCCAATGAATTCCTCATATGAAATGTTTGAAACATAAAATAATCATTCCTATTAAAACCAGCATACGAAATGTCAACACTTTATCCATAAACAAGGAATGGTATATAAATTGCACATCCACAATCAAACATAACTCATTCAATACAATATGAAAGATTTTATTCTAACATATTATACTTAATCAAGAATAATGAAGGATATTGAGATAGATGAAAATAATCATCAATACTATTTGAGAGAAATATCCCCCTTTTTCTTGAAAACATTTAAAAGTCATACTGTTTGTCAAAAAGTAATTTAAAAATAGATTTTCGAATCAAAGTGTCCCATACCACTTTGAAACATTTAAAACGAATTTTAATTTTAAAACATTAATGTCCATATAAATAAATACTTAAAACCACTTTTAAAACATGAACATTAATGAGAAATATATAGAATAATAAATTTTTAAAACATTTCAAATGATATTTTAGTTAGAGTTCCTAACCAAATGAGAGATGGTTGAATACAAATAAATGTGAAAATCAAAACTTTATAATATATTTAGAATAAAGGATTTAATTATATACTATGTCAAAGGACAGTATATACACCATATGATAGTGAATTGTTGCATAAAAACAAAGAAGTCTCAAAGGAATATAAATTGAGGTAAAATCCCTTATAAAGACAGTATTCATAGGTAAAGGATATATCAATGACATAATTATTTGTGAAAAATATAAATACACTCTATATGATTGAATATTCAGTGTAATTATATAGTACCCCCTGTTTCTGATATGTAACCCTTATTTGATGATTTTAATGGCTATAATGTTAAGTGTGACTAATGAGAGAGTTGAGAGAACTTGGAATGAGTTTTGGAGAAGAAAGGGAAGTCGCACAGGCGGCGCCCAGTTTGTGTAAACCGTACAGCCAAACCGTGTGGAGTTGGTGTTAGAGGAAATAGTTTTTGTATTGGTGGCATCCAATTTGTCTAACCGTGTGGCCAAACTGTACGAGAAGGGTGGTAGAGGCAGTAGCTAATGCACCGTTAGTGCACGGTTTGTCAAACCGCATGAACTAACTGTGGTTCCATATAAACGAGATCCTATAAAAGTGTATCTCACATGTTTTTGCCTCTATGCAGCTCATTTTTTCTCTTAAGTATCCCTAACTCGGTATTTTGGTTCTCTTAAGGTCAAATAGGGTTCTCCCATTATTCTAGAGGCCATCCGAAGGATTCCCTTGACGAATCGAAACCAGATTCTTGAGGTATATGATCGTTCTTGTTTGGTTTCTCAGATCTACATAGATCTACTTCTCCTCTTCTCTTGGTTTCATAGATCTATGCCTTCTATGGGTAGATATAAGTGTGTGGATTCCAAACAAGATGAGTTTTGGTCTTGGTTGTTTTATGAGAAGAGATCTAAGGAGGATCCTTGGTGAATCAGCCTTGTTGTCTTGTGTGTTCTCCGTTTGTTAGGGTTTTCGTCAAAACCTTTGAGGTAGGAGGATTATCTATCAAATCCTCTTAGTATAATTGATTGGAATGGTTTCAAATTGGGTTATTTGAATGTAATTTATTGTGAAAAGCATGGAATAAATCTTCTTTAGTGATGATTTATGGTTTTAGTAAAATTGTGAAATCTTGGTGATTTATTGTGCAAAGTGATTTGGATTTTTGAATTTAAAATGATGATTTTAAATTATAGAATTGATGGAATTGTAAATGGTTTGATGAAAGATGGGTTTTCAATAAAAAGGGTGTTTTACTGAAATGGTTTGGTATTGAAATGGATTTGTTGGAATTGGTTTATTCAATTGTTTTAAATAAAAGTTAAGTTTTTTTTTGAAATGGTTTAAATTGGTTGAACATACTTGGTTTTGATGGAAATAGTTTTCAATAAAAGGTGTTTTTATTGAAAGGTTGGTTTTGGAATTCTTTTTGGGAATAGGTGGTGTGTGTTCATGTTGCATATATGAGGCTTGGTGGAAATAGGACCTTGTGCTTGATGCCAAACATTTAATGGAGCATGGTAACTATATGTACGAGGCTTGGTTGAAATATTACCTTGTGCTCGGTGCTAATGGTGTAATGGTACATGGGAAACAATTAACTTGTGACGACTTGGTAGATCGACGAGAAACTGCTCATGAGTATGGAATTTTCATAAAGTAGCATGCATGGTTGATTTCATGGGTCTGTGAAAGGGTTGGGTATGCCAAAAAGGAATGTTTGTGAAATGGTTCTAAAGATTGTTTGGTTATTTTTCGAGAAAAATAAAATTCTGGAGAATTCGTTTTAAATTGATCTTGGAATTCCTTTCATTATGGATGGTTTTGGAAACTTGTTTATATTTAGTTATAAAATGATTTTGAGAAAATGTTTTATATAAAATATTTTTATATAAATGTGGATAACTCTTCTATCCTAGTGGCAGGAGAAGAGAAGACAATGGAGAAAACCTACTGAGTTTTACACTCACCTCTTCTTTGGAATTTTGTTGCTTTTGCAGATGTCTTATTCCAAGACACAGGTAAAGTTAAGCCATCTCGTTACTAGAGGTTCATGGTGATTCTTGGGAGATATTGTGGTGCTTGGTGCATAGAGCTCAGTGTGGAGCCGTGAAGTGTGTCTTGTCTTGTGTTGGATCTTTTGTTTAGTCTTCTGCTTGGTACTATTATGTTGTGTCAGTTATGTTTTTGTTTGTGGAACAGTGTAGTTATCTTTTGGTAATGCATGAGTTGGTTGTTTCATTAACATGCATCATATAGTGGTCGTTATTGTTGTTTTGGTTTGTTTATTTCTTAAAGGTTAAATCATCACCCACTTGCATTAAAACCCTTTGGCATTTATTTCTAGCCTTTGGCACCTTAGGGATGTCGCTTATGGCCTACTAATTTCTTATTGTACCCTCAAGACAATAAGGATAAGAAGGTCATTACAAATGGTATCAGTTTGTTCGGTCCATGGGGTATAAATGCAATCATCTTGTTCCTTTCTTTGTGGAACAAGTAGTAATTTGTTTTTGGTGGTCTTGGAATTGAATTCATACATATCTATTCCTTGGGTGGTCATCATAGGAAGGATTAGGATTGTCAGAACTTGGATTGTGGAGCATAAAAAGACGTAGCTAACCTTTTTTTTCTGAACTTCAAGTTACCAGGGAGTTGGGTACATATGTGTTTTGGAGACACTTATAGGATAAAAAATATCATTGTCATGGGTTTAGGCAATGAGATGAGCTTTACATTCATTAGAAGAATGAATTCCCACTAGGAGTGCATATATCATTTTGAGAAATGGATTATGGTTTGATGTAAAAGCGTGATTTATAGAAATGTTAATTTTTTTTTCACATGAATGCTTTTGAAAAGGGAATGGATGATGTATTTTGAAAATAGATTGATTTTCGAAAGAATGAAAAGATTTTTTTTATAAATGGATAAATGTCGAAAAGCATGATGGTTGGAAATCAATGTTGTGATAGTGATGTGATAGAAAATGAAATTCTAAGCCTCCAGTTTCTAGGAAGTGAGACTAATGACGTGCATTGTTTTTATAGAAAATGGGACCCGTTAGGCGTCATCAAAACCAAACGGAAGAGGCTGTGGAGAATGTGGTCGCACCTGAGCAACTTGTGAACCAAAATCTAGTCCAATGTATAGTTCAATTGTTTCAGGTTATGGACACAGGGAATCATAGGGATGAGTCAAGGCATGTAGACCATTCCATCTAGTTACCGAAGAAGAATCCACCCATCTTTCGGGGTGATTCTGAAGAAGAAAGGGTAGAGGTGTGGCTGAGCAGGATGAATCGTATCTTCGATTTCATCAGCACACCAATAGAACTGAAAGTAATGTTGGCAATATATATGTGGCAGGATCTTCCACAACAATGGCGGGAGCTAGTGGTGGTGGCTAAGGTGGATCAAGACCTGGTCAGGGAGGAATTTGAGGAATTGTTCAATAAACAATTCCATCCTCCCACGTTCAAGATCTAGAGGATGACAGATTTTTCTGCCTGAAGAAAGAGAATCTCTCTTTCAGAGAGTATGTAGCTAAATTCATGAATTTAGTGCTCTTTGCACTGGAATTTTCTATAAGTGCATCGCTGAAGGCACGCATCTTTGAATCAGGGTTGCGACAGAAGATTCCCTTGAAGATAGTTGTGCTGTGTATTACAGATTATACAGAGATGGTAAACAGAGAAACATTAGCTAAAAGATACATCTCAGGAGTTATGTGAGGAGGAAGTATGATGATACCCACAGGAACGGGTGGGAACTCTAATGAAGAGAACAAGCGGAAGAGGGAAACCTACTTCCACAGTGGGAGTGTGAATTATAATTAGATAGTTGGATTGGCGAATCTTCCTCCAAGACCCATGATGAAAGTCTGGTGTTTTCAATGTGTCTCTATAAGGCCCCAGCCTTAAACCTTACTTAATCTTGAGTTATTACAAGATTACACATTGAGGATCTTTTTGGGTTTAGAGTTTTAGAGAATTAGATCATAAAACTTGCATTACATTCCACATATAAACAAAGTGGTTACATAAAGATAGTATTATTCATTACCATCAACGGAAACATATTTAAAATAAACATGGATTATTTCTTGACACTTCCTTGACACTATCATCATATCATGTACCTTTCCCTTGACCTGTGAAAATCATTTCAAAAAAACTTGGGATGAGTATAAAAAGCTCAGTATGGGTTATAAAAACATGGAAAGGAAACAAGGGTACATATATACATAAGAATGAAATCATACTTTACCCATAAAACATAATCACTTTAACATACCTCATCAAATCATGAATAAATCATAGAAATCATAAGACATAAAGGTAACTTGAGGCATTCATAACATTCTTACGTAGGGAGTAACCCTCTTGGTTACGTTTGGAATACCCATCACAGTATATTCCCTAAATCTCTTCGGAGAAACCTTAACATTTCACTCCTTCACGTTACCCAATGCATTGGAGAGCTATATCGGGCTCACCCTCCCTTAGTTTATCACGGAACCACCCGTTTTCATAATAATGCCCAAGAACCTCAACATAATCATATCACATAAAACATGCATAAAGGAAACATAACATTTCCACCTTTCAATCAAAATATATCAATACAACACATTGATATAAAAACATTTTGAAATTTTTTTTCAATACCAGCATAAAAGAAAAGTAAAACATGGTATTTATTTTTCTTTTAAAAAGAAGGTATGGCTTATAGAGGAAGCCGAAACTCAAATAACGGTCACGGCGGCAGAGAAGTCGTTGTCACCGCATACGTACGACAAAAACATTACCTTTTGTCATTTAGTAAATGCTTCGTATAAAAAATATTCCTTTTGAATAAACATAAAAGTAAAAGGGGTTTATACACCGTATAAAAGAAGGTTGTGTATAAAACAAAATATGCCTCAATGAAAGGAGACTGAGACGAAGTCCCATACCTCGGGTCCGACTTGACTCGATCGTTCTTTAATGTCCTGAATAATAAACTTGAGTTAATCTCTACTTGCTCAAGAACCTTTTTCAAGTTCATTATTCCTTTTATACCATGTTATGAACATCATGTAATCATTTAAGTCAATAATGTTCATTTTGTCGGTATTTGGTTCTTAAGTCAAAAATAGACTTCTTACACTTACATGTTGTTAATTTGGTCAAAGGTTCGTTATATCCAGAATTATATTAATGATTTGGATAACATATATATCATATATATTCAGAATATACATGTATTTATAATATTACATCATATTTAGAGGTAAGAAATGAAATGCACCATTCATGGAGACGGTAAGCCGTACGTACGCATGAACGCTACTTCCATTTATATTTCGTATTTTCTAGAATGGAATCATAATGATATAAGAGTATATTATAATTCCAGTATAATAACATATATAATATCATTAACTTTATCCTTTACACATCCCACATATGGTATTAACGAATCAAATCACTTTCAGGGGGCGGTAGTCCGCACTTCCTAAAATGAATATATCGTGTTTACCCATAATGGAAACAATAATGGTATGCCCTAAATGAAAAAAATACAGAAGATTAAGGAAAGAATAAACATATTATATATCATATATAAAAATAGTGACATCATAATGGCCACTGTTGAAGGTGTTAAATGAGTATTGAACAATCATCGTTTCGGGAGGCAGAATTTCGCCATCCACGGAAACCGTATGTTCATTAACCATTTGATGTAGTTGTGTGAGAGTGTAGCTCTAATAAATCTTATAACAACATCCTATTATATTGAAGATACTGGTTTTGTTACAAAATAAGTAAATAAAAAGAGTTTAGGGGGTTGGAGAAGCAAAATAAAACAAATGAACATGAGAGAATGAATTACCTTTAAAAGTATAACTCCTTTTGATTTGAGCCTAAAGGCTTCCTTTGAAAGGATTCTTCCAAAATGGAATCCTATAGGATGAGGAGAGGGATGTGGAGAGAGTAAATGGGCAGGGGATGGCCGATCCAAAGGCTTGAGGAGTGGGTGAAATGAGGTAGAGGTGGGGGCCTTTTATAAGAGGATAGGAGGCGCACTTTTGGAAATCAAGAAACTATTATTTTATTTTCAAAAGTGTTTCGAATTTATAAGGTCCCACATTGATATATTTCGAATATAATATGATAAGGCTTCAAAATATTCCCATCCAATAGGTTTTGGACATGTGTAGGTTTTAGATATTACATTATCTTTCCATTTTATTTAAATCGTTAAATAATGAGGTCATCGCTGCATCATCATGATGTCATAAATAATTTAATTTATTTAAAGTCTAAAAATTATAAAAAAAATACTATGATGTAGGAAATCTTTTTAGCTTTCCAATGACTATTTATAATCAAAAATCTGATCTTTATAACCCCATGTACAAATTGTTTTCGTAAAACATATGATGTTTGTGTCATTTTTAGTTTTACATTAAATAAAAAGTTATTTATGTCATTTCCCAACCAATGTGGCTCCATGGGGTCCCAAAGTTGACCCATGGCTTGTCTTGGTCGGACATGACACAACCCATGAGGGTAGGACATGTGTCAAGCTCATCTTATTTTATTAAAGCATTATTTTTACCTTAAACTACACTAATACCTCTAATCGCGATTAATGAAAAAAAGTTACTATTCACCAAAAAATTATTTTCATCCCATTGTACCACATTTTACATACTAATGAAAACCATGTATGTCAGATTTTCAAAATTCAAAACACAATGATGGGAAAATTTCATTTAAACGGAAAATCAGTTTTTATAAGTACCACTTAGTGGTTTCACTATTCATCAAAAATTGATGTTTTTCAGAAAATTACCAAAAATTCACCCTAAGCTATATTTGATATTCCAAATTCAAAAAATGAAGTCTATTTTACAAAATTCAAAACATATAAGTCACATTAATTAATTTAATAATTAATTCCCACTGTCAGAGCAAATAGCGTGTTTTTATAAAACAATAAGTATCAAAAGATTGACACCAGTTTAAGTCTAATTTCAAAGTGAAATTGATTCAAATGACCACCATTGGATAAAATGGTAACAATATATTCTAATTTCACTTCAAAACCAATTCAAAAGATAATCTAATCTTATAAATAAATTAGATTAAAAAGAGGTTTTGAATTAAAATACAACATTTTTCACTATTCATTAAAAAAATGAACATTGTCAGAAAAATACCAAAAATTCACAAAAAGTAAATTTTGTTGTCTCAATAATAAATAATAAGTTTATTTTGACAAAAATAGCTTATAAAATTGTCAAAAGATAGATTCAAAAATGGTTTTCCATCAAAAGGCAGTAAAACAATCTTTTGAAAATATTAGTGTATTCCATGCTTAAGATAGGATTTATTTTCATTTTAAGCCTCTAAAACACTATCTAATTCATTAATAGACATATATAAAAATATCTATTATTCATTACTTAATTGGGATGTTACATCCTCCCCCCCTTTAGAAAATTGCGTCCCTGCAATTTATTTACTTATCAAATAAATGGGGGTACTTATCCCTCATTGCATTTTCAGATTCCCATGTTGCCTCTTCCATCATGTGGTTTTTCCACAAAAACTTTACCTGATTAATCACCTTATTCCGTAACACTTGCTCCCTGTGGTCAAGAATCTGGACCGGTTGTTCCTCATAAGATAGGTTCTCTTCCAGCTGAACCACCTCTGGACTCAAAACATGAGATGGATCTGGCATATACTTTCTCAACATCGAAACGTGAAAAACATTGTGTACCTGAGATAAACTCGGAGGTAAAGCCACCCAGTATGCAACTGATCCAACTCTCTCCAGAATTTCATATGGTCCAATAAACCTTGGACTCAGCTTTCCTTTCTTACCAAATCTCATCACACTTTTTTAAGGAGAAACCTTAAGAAAAACATGATCACCTACCTCGAAAGATAGATCCTTCATCCAGTTATCCGCATAACTCTTCTGCCTGCTCTGAGCTGTTCTCATGTGCTTCTGAATCAACTGAACTTTTTCTGCCATCTCTTCTACCAATTTTGGTCCCATCAAGTTCCTTTCACCCACTTCATCCCAGAAAGCTGGGGTTCGACACCGCTTCCCATATAACGCCTGAAATGGTGCCATCTGTATACTGGAATGAAAACTGTTATTATATGAAAATTCAACCAAAGAAAGATGTTTGTCCCAACTTCCCTGATAATCCATAGAACAAGCTCGTAGCATATCCTCCAATGTCTGAATTGTTCGTTCTGACTGCCCATATGATTGAGGATGAAAAGCTGTACTAAAATTTAATTCAGTACCCAATGACTTCTGAAGGCCTTTCCAAAAGTTAGAAGTGAATCTAGGATCACGGTCAGATACAATGGATAGAGGAACACCATGTTACCTGACTACCTCTTTAAGATACAAACGGGAAAGTTGATCTAGGGAAAAAGTATCTCGTATAGCAAGGAAATGAGCAGATTTAGTCAAGCAATCAATAATAACCCATATTGCATTATTACCTCGAGATGTCTTCGGTAATCCCACAACAAAGTCCATGGATATATTCTCCCATTTCTACTCTTGAACTGGTTAAGGCTGAAGCATCCCTTTTAGTAACTGTCGCTCTGCTTTAACCTGTTGACATGTCAAACACTTCACAACCAAATCAGCAATATCTCTTTTCATTCCATCCCACCAGTAATACTCCCGCAGATCTCTGTACATCTTAGTACTGCCAGGATGAACTAAAAACGGAGAACTATGAGATTCACATAACAACTCTCTCTTCAACTGTGAATCACAAGGCACACACAATCTCTTCCCAAATCTCAAAACTCAATCATTATCAATGTTGAATTCAGGCAACTTACCTTTCTGAACCAGCTCTACCTTTTTCTGCAACTCACTGTCTTGCTTCTGTGCTTGCTTGATTCTATCTGATAGAGAAGATCTCACTGATACTTGAAACAAAACAGAAGAACTTCCTACACCAACAACATCTATGCCAAAGTTCATCAAATCCTTAACCAAAGGATCACGTTCCAAACGCAACATTGCGAATGAAGCATTACTTTTTCGACTCAAAGAATCAGCCACTTTATTTTCTTTTCCCGGATGGTAATGAATTGTACAATCATAATCCTTGATTAATTCTAGCCATATCCTTTGTCTCATGTTCAATTCTTTCTGAGTGAATATATAATTTAAACTTTTGTGATCGGTATATATTTCACACTTTACACCATACAAATGATGCCTCCAAATTTTTAAAGCAAAAACAATAGCAGCTAATTCCAAATCATGTGTAGGGTAATTTACCTCATGAGTTTTCAACTGTCGTGAAGCATAAGCAATAACCTGATCATTTTGCATTAGGACACAACCAAGTCCTTTCATGAAGCATCACTGTAGATAACAAACTCCCCATTCCTGGAAGGTAGTGCCAAAACCGGAGCATTCACCAATCTTCTTTTCAATTCCTAAAAACAATCATCACATTCTTTTGTCCTGATAAACTTAACACCCTTCCGAGTTAGCTTAGTCATTGGACTAGATAACCGTGAAAAATTTCTAACAAACCTTCGGTAATAGCCCGCCAAACCAAGGAAGCGATGAATCTCTGTTACATTTGTGGGTCTTGGCCATTCTTCCACAACTTTTGTTTTTGCAGGATCAACAGTTATCCCATCTCATTGCACTTATAACATTTCACTAACTGTAAATAAAATTTGGTCTTACCTTCACCTTGATCCTTTTCAGTTCAATCACGAGCCTTATGTCCCATCTTACCACATCGGTAGCACTTTCCAGAATTCATAAGACATTCCTCAGCATGCCTTTTTCAACATTTATCACAAACTGGAAACTTAGTTTTCTTACCATCAGACATTTTTGAAGAATTCCTACCTTTCTCCTGCCACCTTGGTCTCTTCTTCTGTTGGTTGTTATAGAACACTTGATCATCAGCCAACTCCATTTCCACCTTCTCAGCACATCGAACAAGCTTTTCATAACTTTTAAACTAATGAGAAGCTAATGCCCTTCGATATTTTGTCTTTAATCCTGAGTAAAAACGATTGATTTTACTACCAAGGTCTCGGATAAAATTTTGAGTATACCTTTCCAATCGAGTGAACCTTTCTTCATAGGTAGCCACTGAGTCTTCCTCTTGCCTCAATTACAAGAATTGATTTTCCATCCTAAGTCGAATATCCTTAGGAAAATACTTCTCAAGAAACATACCTTTGAATTCATCCTAGTCGAGAGCATCAATCTCATCAGCGTCCCTGATAATTTTAACCATCGACCACCACTGATCTGCCTCACCCTCCAAACGGTAAATAGCAAGACTAACCTTTTGATTGTTTGAACACCCCATGACATCGAAAATCTTCTCCAGTGATTTAATCCACCCTTCAGCTAACACATGGTCAGATGATCCTCTGAATGATGGGGGATGTTGCCTCATGAAATGTTCCACCACTGACATGTTCCTCTTGGGTTGATCTGGCTGATCACGTGCATGGATACCACCACCATTTATAGCCTGAGTCAACTGCGCCATTACTGCAACAAACTGTTCAGTTCCAATTCCAACCATCTCAGGATGCTGATTCGGAAGGTTATTTCCTTCTATATGCCGTCCTAGCACTGCTTCCCTGTTTCCTCTGTAGAAAACTATTCTGAACAAACATGTCCTAGATGAAGCAACATGGTAATCTTCAAATGCTATATCACTTCAATTTGACAATAAAAAAAATATTTTTGGATAATCATTTAATATAATTATAACTCCAAAAGTTATCTAAACCGGCCTCTGATACCAACTATAAGGCCCCAGCCTTAAACCTTACTTAATCTTGAGTTATTACAAGATTACACATTGAGGATCTTTTCGGGTTTAGAGTTTTAGAGAATTAGATCATAAAACTTGCATTACATTCCACATATAAAAAAAGTGGTTACATAAAGATATTATTCTTCATTCCCATCAATGGAAACATATTTAAAATAAACCTGGATTCTTTCTTGACACTTCCTTGACACTATCATCATATCATGTACCTTTCCCTTGACCTGTGAAAATCATTTAAAAAAACTTGGGATGAGCATAAAAAGCTCAGTATGGGTTATAAAAACATGGAACGGAAACATGGGTACATATATACATAAGAATGAAATCATACTTTACCCATAAAACATAATCACTTTAACATACCTCATCAAATCATGAATAAATCATAGAAATCATAAGACATAAAGGTAACTTGAGGCATTCATAACATTCTTACGTAGGGAGTAACCCTCTTGGTTACGTTTGGAATACCCATCATAGTATATTCCCTAAATCTCTTCGGAGAAACCATATTGTTTCACTCCTTCGCGTTACCCAATGCATTATAGAGCTATATCGGGCTCACCCTCTCTTAGTTTATCACGGAACCACCCGTTTTCATAATAATTCCCAAGAACCTCAACATAATCATATCACATAAAACATGCATAAAGGAAACATAACATTTCCACCTTTCAATAAAAATATATCAATACAACACATTGATATAAAAACAATATGAAAACCATTTTCAATACCATAAAAAAAGAAAAGTAAAACATGGTATTTATTTTTCTTTTAAAAAGAAGGTATGGCTTATAGAGGAAGCCGAAACTCAAATAATGGTCACGACGGCAGAGAAGTCGTTGTCGCCGCATACGTACGACAAAAACATTCCCTTTTGTCATTTAGTAAAAGCTTCGTATAAAAAATATTCCTTTTGAATAAACGTAAAAGTCAAAGGGGTATATACACCGTATAAAAGAAGGTTGTGTATAAAACAAAATATGCCTCAATGAAAGGAGATTGAGACGAAGTCCCATACCTCGGGTCCGACTTGACTCGATCGTTCTTTAATGTCATGAATAATAAACTTGAGTTAATCTCTACTTGCTTAAGAACCTTTTTCAAGTTCATTATTCCTTTTATACCATGTTATGAACATCATGTAATCATTTAAGTTAATAATGTTCATTTTGTCGGTATTTGGTTATTAAGTCAAAAATAGACCTCTTACACTTACATGTTGTTAATTTTGTCAAAGTTTCGTTATATCCAGAATTATATTAATGATTTGGATAACATATATATCATATATATTCAGAATATACATGTATTTATTATATTACATCACATTTAGAGGTAAGAAATGAAATGCACCGTTCATGGAGACGGTAAGCCGTACGTACGCATGAACGCTACTTCCATTTCTATTTCGTATTTTATGGAATGGAATCATAATGATATAAGAGTATATTATAATTCCAGTATAATGACATATATATTATCATTAACTTTATCCTTTACACATCCCACATATGGTACTAACGAATCAAATCACTTTCAGGGGGTGGTAGTCCGCACTTCCTAAAATGAAGATATCGTGTTTACCCATAATGGAAACAATAATGGGATTCCATAAATGAAAATATACAGAAGCTTAAGGAAAGAATAAACATATTATATATCATATATAAAAATAGTGACATCATAATGGCCACCTTTGAAGGTGTTAAATGAGTATTGAACAATCATCGTTTCGGGAGGCAGAATTTCGCCATCCACGGAAACCGTATGTTCTTTAACCATTTGATGTAGTTGTGTGAGAGTGTAGCACGAATAAATCTTATAACAACATCCTAGTATATTTAAGATACTGGTGTTGTTACAAAATAAGTAAATAAAAATAGTTTAGGTGGTTGGAGAAGCAAAATAAAACAAATGAACATGACAGAATGAATTACCTTTAAAAGTGTAACTCCTATTGATTTGAGCCTAAAGGCTTCCTTTGAAAGGATTCTACCCCAAGGGAATCCTCTAGGATGAGGAGAGGTATGTGGAGAGAGTAAATGGGCAGGGGATGGCCGAGCCAAAGGCTTGAGGAGTGTGTGAAATGAGGTAGAGGTGGGGGCCTTTTATAAGAGCAGAGGAGGGGCACTTTTGGAAATCATGAAACTATTATTTTATTTTCAAAAGTGTTTCGAATTTCTAAGGTCCCACATTGATATATTTTGAAGATAATATGATAAGGCATCGAAATATTCCCATCCAATAGGTTTTGGACATGTGTAGGTTTTAGATATTACATTATCATTCCATTTTATTTAAATCGTTAAATAATGAGGTCATCGCTGCATCATCATGATGTCATAAATAATTTAATTTATTTAATGTCTAAAAATTATAAAAAAAATACTATGATGTAGGAAATATTTTTAGCTTTCCAATTACTATTTATAATCAAAAATATGATCTTTATAACCCCATGTAAAAATTGTTTTTGTAAAACATATGATGTTTGTGTCATTTTTAGTTTTACATTAAATAAAAAGTTATTTATGTCATTTCCCAACCAAAGTGGCTCCATGGGGTCCCCAAGTTGACTCATGGCTTGTATTGGTCGTCCATGACACAACCAATGAGGGTAGGACATGTGTCAAGCTCATCTTATTTTATTAAAGCATTATTTTTACCTTAAACTACACTAATTACCTCTAATCGCGATTAATGAAAAAAAGTTACTATTCACCAAAAAATTATTTTCATCCCATTGTACCACATTTTACATACTAATGACAACCATGTATGTCGGATTTTCAAAATTCAAAACACAATGATGGCAAAATTTCATTTAAACGGAAAATCAGTTTTTATAAGTACCACTTAGTGGTTTCACTATTCATCAAAAATTGAAGTTTTTTAGAAAATTACCAAAAATTCACCCTAAGATATATTTGATATTCAGAATTCAAAAATGAAGTCTATTTTACAAAATTAAAAACATATAAGTCACATTAATTAATTTAATAATTAATTCCCGCTGTCAGAGAAAATAGCGTGTTTTTATAAAACAATAAGTATCAAAAGATTGACACCAGTTTAAGTCTAATTTCAAAGTGAAATTGATTCCAATGACCACCATTTGATAAAATGGTAACAATATATTATAATTTCACTTCAAAACCAATTCAAAAGATAATCTAATCATATAAATAAATTAGATTAAAAAGAGGTTTTGAATTAAAATACAACATTTTTCACTATTCATTAAAAAAATGAACATTGTCAGAAAAATACCAAAAAATCACACAAAATAAATTTTGATGTCCCAATAATAAAGAATATGTTTATTTTGACAAAAATAGATTATAAAATTGTCAAAAGATAGATTCAAAAATGGTTTTCCATCAAAAGGCAGTAAAACAATCTTTTAAAAATATTAGTGTATTCCATGCTTAAGATTGGATTTATTTTCATTTTAAGCCTCTAAAACACTATCTAATTCATTAATAGACATATATAAAAATATCTATTATTCATTACTTACTTGGAATGTTACAGGCTCGATGGATCACATGAAACGAGAATGTACAACACCACCGAGAGCATGCCACAATTGCCACAAGATGGGGCATCTTCGGTGATATTGTAGTAGTGCTCCACGGTTGGGTGTTCGTGACACTTCTCAGGTGTCGCAAGCATCTTATGATTCGACAGGGTGAGGGCCACAAAATTAGTCTCACCAGTAGAATAGTGCTAGCTATGGTGATTCTAGAAATACCATGCCTCCTCAGGAAGGGCAATCTCAATGAGACAATGAGGACCAAAGTGCAGCAACAATGCAATTGTATGGAGCAAAATAGGTGATTGTGGATGACCAGTCTAAACCATCAACGGTGAGTGGTAAGATTCATCTAAATTCTACCCTCATGCAAGTGTTGTTCAATACTGGTGCATCACATTGTTTTCTTACTTCTCGTATTGCTGATTTGTTGAACTTAAAACTTTAAATAATGCCTTCTGTGATAAAACGAAAAACTTCTATTGGTGAAAGAAAATGTAGAACTTTCGTGTGTAGAGAATGTTCTATAACTGTTGATGGAGGTGAGCTGAAATGGGATTTATCTATGATGGAGATGGATGTCTATGATATAATCTTGGGTATGGATTGGTTGACAGAGTTTAGGGCTCACATCGACTGTTATAGTAGAATAGTCAGTTTCGCAACAGAGGATGGCATCGAGCATCTCTATAGAGAAGAAAGAGTGGTGAAGGAAGGTGCAATAGGCTTGTTGGTACCATTAGTGGCAACGATATCTCACCAGTTGGCAGCGTTAAAATTGGAATCGATGGACGAGATAACGTATAACAGTTTTCCAGTAGTTTCAGATCAATTTCATGATGTTTTTCTGGAAAAACACTACGAGTTACCACCTATAAGAGAAGTGGAGTTTATGATTGATCTCCTTATGGGGACCAGTCCTATTTAATTTCCATCTTATAGGATGGAACCAATAGAGTTAATGGAATTGAATGTGCAGTTGGAAGAACTGGAAAACGATGGTTTTATTTGGCCAAGAGTTTCCTCGTGGTTAGCACCAGTTTTTTTTGTAAAGAAAGAAGACGGATCATTGAGGCTATGTGTGGATTATCGTAAAATTAAACTAGTTACGATAAAGAATAGATATCCACTTCCAAGCATTGATGATATGTTCGATCAATTAATGGGAGCTCAGTGGTTCTCCATCATTGAATTGTGATCAGGATATCACCAATTCTGAGTTCGGAAGGAGGATATTCCAAAGACATCTTTCAGAAGTAGATATAGACACTACGAATATGTAGTCATGACTTTTGGTATAATGAATGCACCAGCGGTCTTCATGGCTTTGATGAATCAAATATTTCAGTTATATCTGGATTCCTTTGTTTTGGTGTTTGTGGATGATATCTTGGTGTATACAAAGACAAGGGCTGATCATGAGGTATACCTCAAAACAATGTTTCAAATCTTGAGAGATCATCAATTGTATGCCAAATTATCAAAGTGTGATTTTTGGATATAGGAAGTGTGTTTCCTTGTCCGTTTCATTTCTGAGAAAGGCATTTCAGTTGACCCTAAAAAGATAGATGTTGTTATCTCTAGGAAACCACAGAAGAATTTTTTTGAGATACACAGTTTTCTTGGTCAAGCTGGTTACTATAGAAGCTTTGTGCATGATTTCTCATGACTAGTGTCACCAATGATAGCTCTGACAAAGAAGAATGCTCCATTCCAATGGACAGAAGAATATTAGAATCCTTTTCAGGAATTGAAGGTTCGTCTTACAACGAAACCCATCTTGATCTTGCCTGAATCAGGATAGGGATATCTGATGTATTGTGATGCCTCACGAACAGGGTTGGGTTGTGTTCTCAAGCAAGGAGACCATGTGGTTGGTTATAGTGTAAGGCAGTTGAGGGTTCATGAGAAGAATTACCGAACACATGATATTGAGTTAGCTGAATTCATCCATGATTTGAAAACATGGAGACATTATCTATTTGGTTTGAAATTTACTGTGTTTACGGATCACAAAATCTTGAAACACATTTTCTCAGAGTGAGATCTGAATCCGAGGAAAAGGATGTGGATGGAGTATCTCCAGATGTTTGACTTTGACTTGATGTACACACCAGGAAAGGGTATTCAGTGGCAGATGCATTGAGTAGAAATTCATATGTTCAGTTAGCAAAAGAATCATTAGATGAATGGTAGCTGATGTTAGTCTTAGCCAAAATGCATGTGGAATGTGCAAATTGAGGTGATGTCGCAGTTTTCTTTTCATCTAATCTTGTTCTTGATTTGGTAAAGATGATCAAAGAAGCACAAACATCTGATGTAGAATGTTTGTTTGTAAGTTCAATACTCAATGGTTGGGAGACCATTGATGGATGGAAATTTGATGGGGGTTCAGTTTTGTGTTTCATAGAATGGATGGTTGTACCTATAGTTTGTTAGGAAAAACTCCTTCATGCTTATCACAATTCAAGATGGTATGTACACCCAGGTACATAGAGGACGTATAAGGTGTTGAAGGCATAGTTTTGGTGGAGCATCATGAAAAAAAGTGGCCAAGTTCATCTCGCGGTGCTTAACTTGTCAGCAGGTTAAAGAAGAGCATCAATGACTAGCTGGTATGTTATAATCTTTACCTATTCCAGTGTGGAAATGAGATCAGATAGCAATGGATTTTGTTACAGGTATTCCAAGAATGGTCTGGAAACATGATTCCATTTGGGTGATAGTGGACCGTCTAACCAAGTCGACTCATTTCATCCATATTCGTGAAACTCATATGGTGAAAGATCATTCAAAAATCTATATCCAATAAGTGGAAAAGAGGCATGGTGTACCAGTTTCTATTGTCTCAGATAGAGTCTCGAGGTTCAAATATATTTTCTGGAAATCACTACTGCAAGCCATTGGAACTCAGTTGACTATGACACTACTACAAAAATGGGCAAGGTAAGATCCCCCTTATATCAGCGCTAAGAAAAACTGTAGATAAAGGTTACCCTTTATCAGCGCTAAAATTGTTGTGCTCATACAGCGATTCTTTATCAGCACTTTTCTAGCACTGATAAAGAGGCCCTCTATCAGTGCTAGAAAAGAGCTGATAAAGAATCCCTTTATCAACGCTAAACTTTTAGCGCTGATATATGGAAACCTTTATCAGCGCTAAACAAGCGCTGATAAAATGACCCTTTATCAGCGCTAAAATTTTAGTGCTGATACTGGAAGGATTTATCAGCGATTTTTTAGTGCTGATAAAACCTTAGTCCATTTTTTATAAAGTCGGCCGCACCATGCCCTAGTTTTATCGCGACCTAAAGCTCTCGCAGTACTAGAACCCTACGAGTCCCATCTATCACCTACTGAGTTCGCATTTCTGAACCTCAGCCGCCCTCGCTTCTCATTTCCGGACCTCCTCCGCCCACTGAGTTCGTGTTGCCGGACCTCCGCCGCCCTCGAGCTTCGGTTTGTCGGACCTCCACCACCTACAATTCCCTCGAGCATCGGTTTCCGGACCTCCCTTTAAGGCATGTTTTCCAAATCACTTTTTAATATTGTTCTCTTCTCCCATCATACATAACCATATGTTGATTTGGCAAGATAGATTTAATGTATATTTGATATTGTGATGGTTGTAGGCTACATGATTCATCCTTTTTTGAAAACCTACTAAGGTTTTATGCTATTTCCATTTAAAATACCTTATGTTTCTTTCCATGGTTGTCTTCTTTGGGTGGGTTTTTGAGACCATTAAGGTGGTTATTATTCCTTATTGTCCTCTGATTCACAACATCATGGTTAGATCTCAATCTTGATGTGTTGGGTGGTCTATCATTTAAGAGATTAGTTTTCCATCTTTGTGAAAAAACCATTTTATATGATCTATTTATGGTCGGACATTGATAGGCTTTTGGTGTTTACTCAAATGACTAGGATTATGAAGTCTCTTGATGGACCAGGCACTAGGAGGTGTCTACTTCAATGAGACCATCGATGGGTGACACTCTATAGTGGGAATTCATGGTTTCCATCGAGTACTTGATCGAGGAATAAATCCTTTTTAGTTTTTTACTTTCTTATTATTGGTTGAATCATTGATGGATATTGATTGTGTTATTTCATTTGGATTCATTGGTATGTTTTGGGTGAACCTTTCCTTAGGTTTTGAATTATGCTCTTAGTGGTTCTTCATGGTTAGTGGTTGTAGTCTCTTATTTGTGTGAAGGGATGTGTTCTTAGTATATTTCCATCTTATGTACCACCATTTTAGTAAAAATTCAAATGGTTGGGTGACCTATGCTAGGTATCTGGACATTATTGGGATTTTCTCTCTTCTTAGTGATGTAGACGTGTCATTTGGAGATGTATGATGTTCTTGGAGGATATACATTAAGAGTTCTTGGGAATATTGGTTATCTATTCATTTTAATTTTTTTTGTAGTCATCCTCTATTCGGTGAATCTTCCTATATTTTTTGAATTGTCCACACCATAATTATTGTGTTGAATTTATTATTGTCTCATCATTTTCTATCCTTCGTACTAGAATATTTATTCAGATAAAAAGTAGAACGATGGGGAGAATTGTAACATCTCAGTATCTCTTTCATCAAAGAAATGCACTTTGAGATTTTTTGGATTTCTTTGAGGGGTCATAGGATGTCCCAGACTGTCACAGAAGGTGCAGATATGAATATGTACGTTGAAAAGATTCATGTGGTCCACTGAATGGCCAATGAGGATAATTGGCTAGAAAATGGGATTCACAATGGATACAAAAAAATTCTATAGCCATCAACTAGCTGGTGTGTTTTTAGTGACTAGCCAGTGGGATAACCTATGGTTATAACATTTATACTATAACCATAGTCTAGCTAGTGAGGGCCACTATCTAGCCAGTGGTGTCATTGTATGTGAGGAAGCATCGAGGTAGTAGGGTAATTGAACCCCGATACCCCCATTTATTTATTTTATCTTCTCCATCAAGTTTAACTCAACCCACTCAAGCCTTGGGAGACCCTTTGGATAGTTTGGATCTTCTATCCTCATCACATGGTGGATTGAAGTTTCATTCAAAATGGTGATCCTCTTTTGGAATTTATTTCTTTTCTTGAACTTCAATATCTCTCCATCACATGATTATTTGTTCCTAGGGGCTATGGAAGCCTTGGTATTTACTAGACCTATAATTTTTATGGGTAATTATGGTTATAGTATCTCTTTTACCTTTTATTGAGATACCTTTTATTTGATTCAATGTTCCTGATTTGAGTAAACTCATTCAAATTCATTGTGTTTTGATCCCAAATATTCCAAGTTGGTGTTTTTATACTATATCTTTTTTTGTGATTCATGTGTTTCATGAATTCATATTTTATCCATTTGAAGTTGGTTAGATATGTTTTGATCATTTTGAAGCACCAAATAACCCTATTAATGAAAATAATATATGGAATGGATGGTATCTTGTTGTGAATCTACCTTTTTCATTGAAATAAATTAAGTTTCCTTCTACCATTGGTTGATTTGATATTATAAATGAAAATCATGGTTTAAAATAAAGATAAGTTGATTATTTAAATAAAATTCCAAATGGTTTGGCATGTGTTTGTTTATTGATTTTTTTGGAATGATTTCCAAAATAAATTAAAATGTCTTGTTTTTTAATGGTTTACAGTATTGGTATTTTAAAGAATTGAGGGGGATTGATTGTCCTTTTGAAAAAAATACCTTCGATCCTGGCCACCATCCATTGTTTGTTGGGGGTGACTTTAATGTCATTTCCAACCAAATAGAAAGGAAAGGTAGAAGCCCATTCTAGGGGAAGGACATCATGGAGTTTGTTCAGTTCTTGGCTAGGAAGGGCCCCATTGATCTCAGCTTCTCAGGTGACAGTTTCACCTGGTGCAACAACTACAGGGGCTATCACCGCTTTTGGAGTCTATTGGATAGGTGTATAGACAAAAATAAAGCCACTAACCTATTCTTAAATACCATGTTATTCCATCCTACTTGAGGTATTTTGATTCACTCCCCCATATTGGTTTCCATTTCTTCTTGGCATGATCATCAGGAATGGTTTCACTTCCACCAACAGTGGGTTAACATCCTAGGGTACCAGGGAATGATTTGTGAAATATAGAATTAACCCTTGTAGGAGTATCAAGCCACCTTCAACCTATGTGACCTGACCTCGAACCCCGATAGGTGTGTGTTCACCCCTTCCTCCTAAGGAACCTTCACCACCTGGGACTACTATCGCATATGGGTACTTCAGAGTATTTTGATAGATGGAATGATACCTTTGGTTTATTGGATTATTAACACTAGTTTGAGATTTATGTGGGACTATA
Organism: Viscum album; assembly: GCA_963277665.1. NCBI lineage: Eukaryota > Viridiplantae > Streptophyta > Magnoliopsida > Santalales > Viscaceae > Viscum > Viscum album. The sequence goes on from OY728161.1 coordinate 757,688,536, forward strand.
TACTTATTATATTTTTTTATTATTTCTTACACACCACCACTTGAGTCGAGTAACTTGATTGAAATCCATATTGGTACTTTGGTTCTGATGTGGATAGGGTTTTTTCTGTGTTTGTGAGACATGTTTGTGTGGATATATGGGTATTTAGGAATGATGATATTGAATTTAGGGTAGAGACCTAGGAGTGGTAGATGTATCATTCTTGATTATTCTTGTGTTTGGTCTGGGGTGATTTGAGGAGACTATGATGAATCTAAAGTAATTATATTTAATGAAGATGAATAAATAATAATGGTTAGGCACTATTAATATCGATTTGTATAAGTAAATGGTTCTCATATACTGTATTTGGAAGTCCTTTTTTGTTTACTTGAACCATAAATACTAATATTTGAGATTCAAATAGGAGCAATATGAATAAAGATTGGATGGATGCTAATCGTTTGACAATAGAGTATGAGAACGGAGTGAAAGAGTTCATCAAGTTTTCAAAGGATAACATAATGGATCCTTCTCAAATCCTTTGTCCGTGTTTATGTTGTTGTTATTCTAGACTACTTACTCCATAGGAGTTGGAAGAACATTTGATATGTCGCAGAATAGATCAGAGTTATAAATGTTGGAATAAACATGAAGAAAAAGCGAATGTAGCTACTGGATGGGATAAAACAGCATTTTATGGATCATTAGATATGAATACAAATATTGATAATGAAGAAGACCGTATAGAGGATGTGATTACATATGTCAATGATGATGAATATCGTATTGTGGAAATGACAATGAAAATTGAAGATGAACTGTGTGATTGCCCAAAATTGTTTGAGAAGTTAAAGAGTTGTGCAAAGACGCCATTGTATGCTGCTTGCACAAAGTATACAAGATTGTCAGCTATACTGAAGTTGTATAAATTTAATGTAGGAAATGGATGGAGTGATGTCAGTTTTACAGAACTACTTGATCTCTTGAATGACATGCTCCCAGAAGATAATGAGCTCCCAAGCCGGACATATAAAGCTAGACGAATGTTACACTCGATGGGTATGATTTCTGAAAGAATACGTGCCTGCCTGAAAGACTGTATATTGTTTCTCAAGGAGAAACAATCACATCAAGAATTACCAAAGTGTGGTTCTTCGCGATACAATAATGATAAATCCAATCCTAAGAAAGTTTTATGGTACTTTCCAATCTTTCCAAGGTTTAGGCATCTATATGGAAATGAAGAAACTGCAAGACAATTATTGTGGCATGTAGATAAAAGAAATAAAGATTTGAAATTACTCCATCCAGCCGACTTTGCTCAGTGGATGAAAATTGATCATGGGTATCCTAAGTTTGGAAAAGAGTCGAGAAACCTTCATCTTGCGTTATCTACAGATGGATTGAATCCTTTTGGTTTTCAAACTAGCACTCATAGTACATGGCCAGTTATGTTGGTAAATTATAACTTGCCACCCTGGTTATACATGAAGCAGAAATTCATCATGTTATCTATGCTTATAGCAGGACCAAAACAACCAGGTAATGATATTGATGTTTATCTGTCTCCTTTGATCGAGGATTTGATGTTATTGTGGGATTCAGGTGTAATGTTGTGTGATTCTTATAAAAGTGAATACTTTATGTTGAGAGAGATGTTGTATGGGACAATAAATGATTTCCCTGCTTATGGAAATTTTTCTGGCTATAGCATTAAAGGAACTCAAGGGTGTCTCATGTGAGAAGAAGATACAAAATCAATTAGGTTGAAACATTCTTTGAAATCTGTGTTTCTAGAACATCGTAGATTTCTACCTCATCAGCATAAGTACCGATCTTGGATGACATCATTCAATGGAAGTTCAGAACAATGCACAAAATCGTCTCCACTAACAGGTGATCAGCTGTTTGATAAAGTAAAATATTTTAACACTGTGTTTGGTAAACCATTTTGGAAAAACCTTACGAAAATCAGTTGAAAAAAGAGATCAGTTTTTTTAATTACCATACTAGAATTGTTTGTACGTCAAACATTTTCTTTATGTGATGCATGTGGAAAAAATGTATGTGATAGTGTTATCATAATGTTTCTAAATTCCCCTGAAAAAACAAAAGATGGAATTAAGTCAAGGTTGGACATGGTTGACATGGTAATACGAGAAGAGTTGGCTCTCGTGAAGGGTGAAAATCGAATGTTTCTTCCTCCAGTAGCATATACTCTTTCTAGGGAGGAGAGATATATGTTTTGCAACTTCTTCAATGATGTAAAGGTTCCAGAGGGGTACTCAGCAAATATCAAGAACATTGTGTCAATGAATGATTTGAAGTTAAAAGGTATGAAATCACATGATTTCCATGTTTTGATGGAAGATCTAATTCCTATAGCTTTACATTGCATTTTTCCCAAGAATGTTCATCATACGTTAACCAAACTTGGTTTCTTTTTCAAAGCTATATGTAGCAAAGTTTTAGACTCGGTGAAATTTCCAGCTATGGAAAATGAAATTTTCATCATATTATGTGAATTATAATTTTTCTTCCCGCCAGCATTCTTTGATATAATGGTTCATTTGATGATTCACTTGGTGAGAGATATTCGACTTTGTGGTCCTATGCACTATAGATGGACGTATCATGTTGAACGATATATGAATATTTTGAAAGGGTATGTCAAAAATCGAAGTCGGCCAGAGGGTTGTATAGTGGAGAGATATATTGTTGAGGAATCCATTGAATTTGGTATTGAATAACTATCTTATTTGGAAACCAATGGTCTCCCAAAATCACATCACACTGGACACATTGAGGGTGAGGGAATTTCTGGAAGAGAAGTTGTGACAATCAGTATTACAGATCAAGAGCAGTCCCATCTTCATGTTTTGCATAACAGTTGGGAGGTTTATCCATATATTGAAACTCACAATGAAATTCTTATGTAGTTGAATCCATCAAGGTCTGAAAAATGGTTATCAGATACACATAATAACCAGTTGGATGAAAATATGAATTCAATGTCATAACGGCTTTGATGTCTAGCCGCTGGACCAAGTGTGTATGTATTATCTTACAATGGTTATGTAATTAATGGTTTTACATTCTATATAGATGAACATGATGAAGATAGTACCATGAAGAATAGTGGAGTTACACTAGTGGCTGAAGCGATGCAAGTTTCGGGTAGTATGGACAATAATCCAATTTATGCAAATATGTCATACTTTGGTATTTTCAAGCTAATATGGGAGATGAATTATACGACATTCCAAATGCTGATTTTTCAATGAAAATGGGTTGATAACAATAATGGTGTTAAAATAGATGAATGGGGATTTGTGAAAGATGATTTTAGTAAATAAGAGTACAAATATGAACAATTTATAATGGAATCACAAGCGGTACAATTTTTTTATGATCCAGATCCTCCAAACCGAAAGTGGTCGATTGTTCTGTTATCATCCAAAACTACTGAAGGTTCCAATGAAAATTCAGTTGAGGTTGATCCTTTTAGTGGTACGTCGCAATTATTTCGGAGTGGTGCCAATGCAGATAATGTTTGGTATGTTAGAGGAGACCACAATGAAGGTATTTAGATAATTGATAGAGGTGTCAAATCCCTTCAACCTTTGAAAAAAATAAAGAGAGTTCAATAAAGAGGTTATATATATTTTTTTGTAATATAGATCTTGTTATCTCATGTTATTATCTTATCATTACTAAATTTATGTAATATAATTTAACTGTTCAACCACATTTGAAGATAATGACTTCTACACATTCTGGTGATCTTAACCTTGAGGCTGAAAAAGTCTCTCAAGCTATTGCTGATGCGGCTGCTACCGCTCCTACTAATCCTGCAGCTCATGCTGCTCCTGCTACTTCTCCTACTACGACACCTTTTGCCCCTGCAGCTCCTCCCACTGCGGCTCCTGCTACTCCTGCTGCTCTTGCTGCGGTTGCTGCTACTCCTGCTGCTACGGCTCTTGCTGCTCCAAGTGTTGTGGTCCAAAAACCATCAACACATGTCATTGATACCATTTCATATGAACATATATATGATGTTGATATCGATGAAATGTTGAGGAATGAAGGACCGACGTCACAGAAAACACATGTGCATCGAAGTTTGACGGTGTTAGCCAAAATTCTTAAGGCGAAAAGAAAAGGCATCAAGTTTGAAGTCGGATGGAATGCACGAGGCCAACATGTGAATCCTAACAAGGCTATGTTTAGCAGCTACATTGGAGTTGTCACTCGGAAACGCGTGCCGATTGACATAGATTCATGGAACCATGTTGTGTCTAGGCTGAAGGCTGTAATCTGGGAAGAAATTACGGTAACATTATGAATTTATTTCTTTAATTTACTAGAAAATAAAATAATTAATATGACAACCCTTCTGTTATTAAAAACATACTCATGATTTATTACATAAACTATTCACTTGATACAAGATGGAAGATCAAGAGGTATAGTGTCTTTGGGGCTTAGGATAATTACAGAACAACTTGAAACATGAAATACAACATCTTTATTGAAAACTTCCTTTACATGACCAGAACATTCCGTCGTACTTAGCATTGCATGGGATACCCTGAGGACATGCATAAGAAAAGGTTGAGCTATAAAGGCTAGTAAGGAAATAAACATGGAATACATGAGGAGTATAATACATGTTAGACAATAGGCATATCAATAGAGCACAGGAGAAACATGGACATAAAGACATGATAAAGCATGATAATAATAACATGGAAATGTGGCAACAACACTTAACATGGAATTAGCATGATCCAAGGCCCATTGCACATGAAGAATGACTAAATACTAATTGCACATGAAGCAAGAGTAAAACCTCGTTGCACTTGAATTATCATGAGTCAACACTCATTGCACATGATGTATCCTGATACTATACTTACCCAATGCATTGGAGCGCTATAAAGGCACACCCTTCTTTAACATTTCATTTCATGCATAAGTGTGCCACATGGATCATAAAACACAATCATTTATTCCACGACAAAGAAATGTGGAATGATAATTTATAATTAATAAGTAAATGTGCATGAAGTTGAATACCCTTGATGGAGAAATGGGCATGGTATTGACTACACAATGGTATTGGCTTGGAAAATTTGGTGCAATTTCGGCAGCGTATTGGCGTGATATCAGAATTCATACAAATTGTTGATGAGAGAGAAAGGGGTGTCTCATCATATCTACATGAAATGGAAAGTAAGGGGTTCATATATATGCATGTCTCAAAAAATTTAATGGAATTTTGATTCATGATACAAAAGTATTTCTTGACTGTAAATGAGGAGAGAGAAGTTCCTTTTGGAATTTTGGCATAGTAACGGGTGTACATGGGAGGCATTTAATGAGAGAGAAAGGGGTCTCCCATCATTCAAACAATAATAGGGCAGTATGGGAGAGGTGCGAAACCATACCCTATAATTTATAATTGAAATTAAAGGGTCATAACAATATTAAAATAATTGGACAAAAAAGTGAATGTAAGAAAAACCCTTACTTGGAAGTGTGCTTCAAAAGGCTTTAGAGAGGCTTGAGAGAGCATTCTTGGGAGCTTGGGGCCCCTTGGGAGGATTATAGAGAGAGTAGGGAAGAGGTTGGACGAACTAAAAAGTCTTTGAGTGAGGAGGAAGCCGAATCTTTGGTGGGTTTATATAGGAAATGTGAGTGAATTATTTATTATTTAGGTTTGGGACCCCTTACATTAAACTAATCCAAACCACAAATCAGATCATGGTTTTTGCCAAAGTTTTTTGGAAAAGGGAAGAAAAAAAAAATTATAATTCCAAAGTCCAAACTTCTTAAAATAATGGGGTTGTTTATGTGGTGGTGAGTCACACTCCCATGGAAAATAATTTAAAACGACAAGATGTTTAATAAGTCTTGAGGGGTCCATTAATGCTTTGTAAAATAAGTCAAACAAACCCAAAATCACATTATTTTAATGGTAAAACATATATTTTCCGAAAATAAATCTTATAGTATTTTATTACATCACTATTGGGTCATTATGATGTCATAAAACACATTATATATTTAAACGGTATTTAATTTTTACCCAAAAATTTGACTGTCTCAGAAAATTATGAAAAATTCACTGTTGAATAATTTCGACATCCTGATTCCAAAAATAAAATTTATTTTATCTAAATAATTTTATAAATATGTTAATTTTCACTTTTAAAATAAAAACCGACATTTATCGATAATTCACGGGTTTTGACAGAAATGGATTTCAAACCTTAATAAAAATCATAATTGCATTCATAAAATTATATGACCATTTATATAATAAAATTAATTTAATAATCATAATAATATTTTATTAAAATATTATTTAATTCAAAAATCCATTAATTCATCAAAATAGATTTCTTATCTGAATATTAACTAAAAAAATACTATTTGTGCTTAAAAAAATATTTACAAAGTGTTAATAATGACAAAAAGGTATATTCATTATTATATACAAAAATAATAATATACATGAACATAGTACTAGAGATTTGTTGCATAACCCCTTAAAACAGCCGCATAAGACCTAATGGTGAGGTGTGCAATGGTGACAAACTCTTGGGGTGGCTCGGATAACATCACTCGAGTGGTAATCTCTATCAACTTCCACTTTTCTCGTAGAAGGTCCCATTCGAACTTGACATGGTGAAGCTCAGCTTGGGATTGGTCAAGAGAAAAACCCAAGGATGCCACCTTTTTTTCGAGCTCTGACAAATGGATTTCATATGGAGTAATTCTACTGGATGAGGCCATCACTTCTTTTTTATGATTAAATTGGATTTGTTAAAGCTCTATATTTATAGTAATCATGTGATCACTGTTCAACAGATATATTAGCAATGGTCAAAATTATTAGCATAAAACCAAAGAAGTTGACATTTTATATAAAAATTTTACATAAAGATACATTTAATTAGATCAAGTGGGATTTCCATTAATGAAACTTTGGGTCGTTAAAATATTCCCCCTTAAGAAATTTTTCCCTCAAAATTTCCTTTTCCCACACTAAAACAGATGTGGGTAACTCAGCTTCATCATTTCCTCCAATTCCCAAGTCGCTTATTCAAACTTGTGGTTTCGCCACAACACCATGACGAGGGGCATTGTCTTATTTCGTAGAAATTTTTCTCTAGGATCTATGATATTCACTGGTTTATCCTCATAATAAAGATAATCCTTTAACTGTACCACCTCATAAGAGAGTACATGTGAAGGTTCTGGTATGTACTTCCTTAAGAGGGATACATGAAATATATCATGTACTTTGGCCATGGTAGGTGGAAGTTCTAGTTGATAGGCCACAACCCCAACACGATCAAGAATCTAGAAGGGGCTGATGTTCCTTGGAATTAACATATCTTTATTTCCAAACCTCATGACCTTCTTCCATGGAGATATGCATAGAAAAACCATGTCTCTAACTTTAAACTCAAAGTCTCATCGATGATTATCTGCATAACTCTTCTCCCGACTCTGGGCTGCCTTGATATGCTGCTGAATGGTTTTCACCTTCTCCACCATTTCCTCGACCATTTTCAGTCCAAGCAGCTTACGTTCACCAACCTCATCCCAACACGCCGGTGTTCTGCACCTTTTCCCATAAAGGGCTTTATATGCTGCCATTTGGATGCTCGAGTGGAAACTATTATTATAAGTGAACTCAACCAGAGGAAAATTTTGATCACATCCTCCTTTAAAGTCCATTGACCACGCTCTCAACATGTACTCAAGTTTATTGATAGTATGCTCGGATGGGCCATCATTTTGAGGATGATAGGCCGTACTGAAGTTTAGTTCAGTATCCAGAGCATGTTGAAGACTCGTCCAAAACTTAGAGGTGAATTTTGGATATCGGTCAGACACAATAGATAGTGGTACTCCATGCAGCCTTACCACTTCCCTGATATATATATCCGTGCCAGTTGATCCAATGATAAATCTTCCCAAATAGCAATGAAGTGTGCAGTATTTGTAAGACGATCCACCACAACCCAGATTACATTATTTCCTTTGGATGTCCTCGGAAGTCCAAGGAAAAAGTCCATGGGGATGTTCTCCCATTTTCATTCTGGTATGGGAAATGGATGTATAATATCCTTATACTTCTGCCTCTATGCCTTCACTTTCTGGCACACCAGGCACTTTAATGTATATACAGTGATCTCGTTCTTCATATTATACCACCAAAAGTTTTATCAGAGATATCGATAAATCTTTGTGCTCCCTGGGTGAATAGAGAAATTTAAACTATGTGAAACATCCAAAAGTTCTTTCTTCATCTTTGGACTTGATGGAACACATAGTATTTTACTAAATTTCACAATTCCTTATTCATTAACATTAAACTCTGACGATTTCCCTTTTTCGATAGCTTCTACTTTTTCCTGAATTCCCACATCATCCTTTTGAGCATCCTTTAACCTTTCCAAAAGAGGCGATTGAGCAATCATTTGTGAAAGGATTGACAATATTCCCTTCTCTATGATTCCCATGTCCATCTTCATCAAGTCTATGAAGATTGGATCCTTCTCAATTCTCATCATTGATAGAATCACTGGGTCCTTTCTACTTAGTTCATCTGCCACCTTGTTCACTTTCCCAGGGTGGTAATGTATTGAATAGTCATAATCCTTGATGAGATCTATCCATCTTCTCTGGCGCATATTAAATTATTTCTATGTGAATATATATTTAAGACTCTTGGGGTCAATATATATCTCACATTTCTCCCAATAGAGAGAATGCCACCAGATTTTAAGGCAGAGATCACCGACGCCAACTCCAGATCATGCGTTGGATAGTTTCGCTCATGTATTTTCAACTGTCTTGAGGCATGAGATATCACTTTATCATTCTGCATCAGCACACAGCCTATGTCCTTCTTCGAAGCATCATTGAATACCACAAAATGTTCCCCACTTGTGGGTAAAGTGAGCATGGGAGCAGTGATAATCCTCCTTTTCAACTCCTTGAAGCATTCTTCACATTCATCACTCCAAGTAAACTTTACTCCCTTTTGAGTTGTCTTTGTAAGAGGGTTGGAAAATCGTGAGAAATTTCTCACAAATCGTCGATAATATCCATCTAACCCCAAAAGCTACGGATATCCATTACCGATGTTGGCCTCATCCATCCCTCAATTGCATCTGTTTTGGAGGGATCCACAGATATCTCATTGCTTGTGATGATATAGCCCAAGAATGAGACCTCATTCAACCAGAACTCACACTTGCTGTACTTTGTATAGAGATTCTGCTTGCGCAAAGTCTCTAGTAATGTTCTTAAATGCTCCTCATGATCCTCATTGGTTTTGGAGTATATTAGAATATCATCTAAAAATACTACCACAAATTTGTCGAGGTAATCTCTAAAGACTCTATTCATCAAGTCCATGAAGATTTCTGGAGCATTAGTGAGTTCGAAAGGAATTACTATGAATTCATAGTGCCCATATCTTGTGCGAAAAGAAGTCTCGGGGATATCTTTCTTCTTTACCATTACTTGATAATATCCTGACTTCAAGTCCACATTGGAGAATTATTGTTCTCCATGCAGCTGATCGAACAAGTCATCAATTCATGGGAGAGGATACTTGTTCTTTATCATGATTTTGTTGAGCTCCCGATAATCGATGCAAAGGTGCATTGACCCATCCTTCATCATGACGAAGAGGACTAGTGCACCCCGTGGTAATGCACTTTGGTGTATAAACCCTTTATCCAGATTCTACTATAGATGTTTTTTCAGCTCCTCAAGATCCATGACAACCATTCTATATGGTGTCTTGGATATTGGTAGAGCCCCTGATATAATTTCAATTGAGAATTCAACATCTCTTCTAGGAGGAAGACCAGTCCCTTCCTCGGGAAACACTTCAGCGAATTCCCTCAAAATAGGTATTTATTAAAGGATGATTTCTTCCTTGGACTCAATCATATGAGCCAGATACGCATGCTCATAGGGCAGTAATATCCATGCTTTATATGATGGATCTAAATGAGATTCATCTTCCTCCTTACACTTGTAAATAATCGGGGGTCGATTCTCCATATGGAGTGAGATTTCCTTTTCCTAAAAATTTATGTTTGATCTATATAAGGAAATCCAATCCATGCCAATAATTGCATCAAATTCCACAAGTGGGAGTATGAAGAGGTTTTCCAGGAAAATAAATCCACAGATTATAACAGGGTAGGACTTATATTCATGGGATGCAATGATTTCCCCATTTGTTGTACTCACCGACATCTTCAGTTCCATGATTTATGGTGGTGCTGGGATTGTTCTACTAAACGTTCGAGATATAAAAGAATGCGTAGAACCTGAATCAAAAAGTATGTTTGTGATTCTTGAATGAATAACTACCGTACCTGTCACCACTTCATTGTTGGGGTTCAATTCGGAAGAAGTGATGGAAAAATCTCTTCCTTGCTGCCTTGGAGGTTTTTGGTTGCCTCCGAAAACACTTGGATTAGGGCACTGATTTGAGAAATGCCCTGGTTCTTTGAAGTTTTATAAATTAACAACGCATTGAGGTTAGAACGGAGTGTTCCTCACCTTTTTCATAGCTGCGGGTCTCTCTTGCCTATAGTTAACAGGTAGGTTCCCTTCTCTTCCACACCTAAAGCATTTCCTCGTCCCCTTGAGGTAATTGCCAGGGTGCTTCTTTCTACACTATTGGAAAGTGGGGTGCTAGATCTTCTTAGCATCGTTGTATTTATCTATCGGACCTCCAACATTGAAGTCCACCCTATGCTTCTTATCCCCATGATACCCTTGTGATTCCCTGATCTCCATTTCGACCTTGAGGGCACATCAGAAAATTTACTCATAGCTGTCGAAGTCACGGATCGCTAATGCTTTCTGTAGGCTAGGCTTCAGCCCACCAAAGAAGCGGTCAACTTTGCGTTCGGGGGTAACAAAAAGGCCGAAATCATATCTTGAAATCCTTGTGATGTTTTCCTCATACGCACTAACAGATTCTTCATCTTTTTTCTTGAGGTAAAGGAAGTCCCTTTCAATCTTAAGCCGGAGGGTGCACGGAGAATATTTATCGAAAAATTATTCTAGAAATCCTTCCATTCCAATGCCTCGATCCCCTCCTCAGGCTTCGTATTTTTGATCAATGCCCACCATTGATCAGCTTCACCCTCCACATGATAAGCTGCAAGGAGAAACTTCTCTTGTTCAGAACATTGAAGGGTGGAGGAGATATTTTAATTGGAGTTGATCCATTCTTCATTGATCGTGGGATCGGATGACCCACTAAAAGTATGAGGCCTTTGTCTCATGAAGCTCTCGATAGAGACTTATTTTAGGGGGGGTTGAACATTCCTATTGACCTGTGTTTCTATTCAAATCTTGAGTTAGCTGAGAGAGAAACATGACAAAGTTCGCAATTCTCGCTCCCAGTGGATTGGGCATCTCATTACTATAGTCATCACACTGATCTTCACATTGGTTGTTAGCCTGAGTCCTCCTATTACCAGCCCTTAGATGGAATAAAAGGAAAGTTAGGGGTAACTCATAAAGGGTAATCCAAAGACAAAAGTTGATGACTTATAAATTAAATTTTATTTTCTAAACTTATGAATCTATAGGCTTCAATCTAGGCTTTTCATGGTCTACTTTCTAACATATATTCATAGGGTTTTTTATTCCCTTAATATGGGTTCATACTAAGATTGTGAATTTACCAAAGCATATCCCCAGGGAGTTTTGTAACCAAGAGTGCAGCAAGGCCTATTTTTTTGCTCTAGTTCTCGTTCGATTCTAGCTCAAAGTGGTGTTTTCGGGTTTAACCCCTTGGAAACATCGGTGCCAGAGTCGTTTCTACCTTCTCGTATCCAGATAGGGATGTATTTTCATGATATCCCACTTACTCAATAGTCACCAAAACATAGGGACGTTTTTTTGTACTTAGTATTGTATCTAAGGCTTTACTAGGGTTTTCTAATCCTAACCCCAAAAATAACTAAACCTCCCTCTGATACCAACTATGAAAACCCTATTTTTATTACAAACTTAAACATGATTTATCACATAAACTATTCACTTGATACAACATGGAATATCAAGAGGTCTAGTGTCTTTGGGGCCTAGGATCATTACATAACAACTTAAAACATGGAATAAAACATCTTTATTGAAAACTTCCTTTACATGACCACTACATTCTCTCATACTTATCATTGCATGGGATAACCTAAGGACATTCATAAGAAAATGGTGAGCTATAAAGCCCAGTAAGGGAATAAACATAGAATACATGACGAGTACAATACATGTTATAAAATTGGCATATCAATATATCACAAGAGAAAAACGGACCTAAAGGCATGATAAAGCATGATAATCATAACATGGAATTGTGGCAACAACACTTAACATGGAATTAGTATGAGAGAAGGCCCATTGCACATGAAGCATGAGAAAATCCTCATTGCACATGAAGAACGAGTAAACCCTAGTTGCACTTGAATTAGCATGAGTCAACACTCATTGAACATGACGTATCATGATACTATAATTTACCTAATGTATTGGAGTGCTATAAGTGCACACCCTTCTTAAACATTTCATTTCATGCATAAGTGTTCCACATGGATTCATAAAACATAATAATTTATTACACGAAAAAGGAATGTGGAATGAAACATTATAATTAATAAGTAAATGTGTATGAAGGTGAAATCCATTGATGGATAAATGATCATGGTATCCATTACACAATGGTATTGGCTTAGAAAATTGGTGCAATTTTGGCAGATTAACGGTGAGATATAATGTAGAGACCCGGAGCCTGACGTACATGGACATTACATTACTTTTGCGGAATACTTAGTAAATAACAAAAACACACACACAAGGATCGTAATAGTTTAGTGTCTTTGGAAACTCGGAACGTAATCTTCTAATCGTGGTGAAAGATCTTCAATATCTCCCATAAAGATCTTCCCTTTTTTTTACCTAAATCCTTTCTTTATATCCTGGGGAAAAGAAAACATAAAAGGGTGAGCTCAAATGCTCAGTAAGGGTATACAAAAGAAAAATCAATCACATCATATTCATAAGAACATAACTTTTGGAAATATTAACCTGGAAAAGAGGGCATAATTTCATAACACGGGATAAATCATAGTAGTGAAATGAAATCCCAATAATCATAACATAAAACATGAAACTTTGTGGCATACACACATAATCATAGAGAATCATTTCTTGTTAGTCAAGACTCATTGCCAAGACTATCTTAGTGGACAAAGTCCCTTTCTGAATCGAGTAACCCTCATTTCAGTCCTGTTTCACTAAATCGGTATAACCTACCATTTCAGCCATGTCTATCTAATGAGATATAAAATCTTTACCCAATGCATTGGAGGGAGATATAGGTCCCACCCATCTTATAATGAATCCTTTCTTATGTGTGCCACATAATCATAAACCATACATCATAGCGTAACCCATGTAATAAAAATGGGATTATTAAACAACATGACATCATAAAACAATTCATATAAGATAAAGGAATTCATAAAAAATATTTCCATCACAACATAATCAAACCAATGTAATAACAGGGATAAAAACAGAACCCTTTTATTATCTTAGATGGAAAATAATTTTGATAAAATACTTGAACTCCATTCTTGAGGAAAATATCCTTTCTACTTCAAAAAAAACATTTTTCCTTTCATAACATGTCATACGACTTTAAAATAAAAGAAGTTGATTAAAAATAAACTTGAAAACTTTTAAAAGGAAGCTTCTTGGAAATAATGTTTTAAAAATCCATTCATGCCGTATAAGTTAAAAAAAACATTCTTCGTACTTTTGTCGGAAAAGTCAAAAAGTACCTCGTACGAAAAAACGACAAAAGATTCCTAAAAACTCACCGAAGGGTAAAATTGGATTTAGACTAGTGTAAGTGGATGGAAACAATATTACATATTGAGGTAACATGGATGTGGATGATAAAATACACCCCAATAAATACTTACGAATAAACAATCTCGGATAAAAATGAGATTGTGATATTTCCCTTACCTTAGGTCCGACTTGCTTTGTAAGTGTCCGAACCTCCTGTATAATGATTTAAATCATGTTATTGACTTATTCCAGAATCATATTCATTGTTATTATATCATATATGGTCCACTCATGACTTTATATTACCTGTAAATTCATGTTAAAGTAGCGTTTTGGGTAAAATCGTCTCATTTGTCGTTCGTGTTTTTAACATGTAATTATTAATATGATTACTTGGATCATGATTACTTATATCCAGAATGTAAAACATGATTTATATATAATATATATTCAGAATATATATATATATATATAATATCGATAAATGGAATGAAATACACCGTTCATGGAGAGGGTAGTCCGTACGTACGCATGAACGCTGTTTTCATTTCCTTATTGAAGTGAATGGAATTAAGTAGATGACATACATATAAATTTACATAAATATAGTATCATTATTATGTCATATATTTCATTAGTACTTATTATATATACTTTATAATCATTCATGAATGGTTAATCATTGAGAATGAATCTCATCGCGTCGTGGAGACGGTAGTCCGTACGTACGCACGAGCGATGATATCGTTCCCATAGTCATGGAATTGTGTTGAAGTGTATGTAGACTATTTCAGTATCAATATCACTTTATAATAATCATATATAGTTACTCATTACACCTTTATACCCATCCAATTAAGGTGGTGGCGGAAAATAGATTACACCACGGCGTGGAGACGGTATTCCGTACGTACTCACGCGCGGTGATTTCCTTTTTTCCGTAGGATGGATAAAAGGTGAATTAGGGTTGTTTCATATTTATAATAACATATCAGTATTTAAGTAATACTGATGTTATTACTTTATCATGAAACAACTAAAGAAGAATAAGTTGAATAAGAAAGAAATTGAAAAGATCGGTAATGGATATTACCTCTTCTTTGAAACGCCTCTTTGAATCCTCCACTTAGGGAACTAAGATTGGTCTTTGAAGAAGACCAGGACCTCTAGGATTATTCTAGGGAAGTGGAGAAGGGATTTTGGCAGGGGTTGGCCGAGCTTGAGTGCTCAAATTGGTGTGAGGAGGAGGGGGATGAGGTGTCCTTTTATAAGGGAGGAGAGAGGCACCTTAGGAATATCTCAAAATATTATTTTATATTAAAGTAAAAATCGGTTTATAATGGTTCCAAAGGGTATTATTTCGAAGCTAAAGTGGGGATGGGTCGAAATCCTATCAACCAATAGGATTTAGACAAGTTTAGGTTATTATTTTAATTTTATCAATTAGATTTAACTCTAAGTTAAATAATTTAACTTTTACCTTGTCATTTTGTTTTCTTACACTATATGGTTAATAAACTTACTATAACATGCCAAAAGAACCCCAAATTGTTTATTATTAATATATATATCCTTATCTAAGTCATTTGGACGAGCCTTAGATTTTTAGGAATAAAATAACAATTAATAATATAATATTTTATTTATAAACTATTTTGTGTCAATTTTGACACTATTTGATATATGATTTTTGTGAAAGTTATAACAGAATTATATGTTCGAACCAAGTTTATTAAATCAACAATAATATATCATAGTAACCTATAAAATTAGTGGAATTCAGAAAAAGTCTCAAATTACATTTATTTTGGTGTTTATAACATCAATTATGTCAATATTTCATTAATAAGATAATTACTGCATCATCATTGTGTCATAAATAAATTAAATTATTTAATGTCTAAAAATTAAAAATAAAATATAATTATGTAAGAAATCCTTTTATATTTCTAATGAGTATTTATAGTCGAATTTATCGTATGTATAACCCCATATTAAAAATGTTTTAGTAAATAAACATTGATTTTAACTCTTTTAACCCTTCTTTAAATAAATTAATAATAAATGTCCTAATCTAATCCAAGTGGGCCTAAATGGTCATATTTTATTCCTAAGTTTGTTTTTGGTCGAATTACACTTATCCAATAGAATTAGGACATGTGTTAGGGTAATAATAATATCATCTTTACCCTTAATTACCCTATTTACTTTTAACCGTGGTAAAAAAAAGTAAAAAGTTACTATTACCAAAAATTATTTTCATCTCATTGAACCACATTTTAGTCCTTGATATTAACCGTGTCTCTCGGATTTTCGAAATTCCACTCACAGAAGCGGTAAAATTAAGTTTTATGAACAATTCAGTTTATTTTAACTACCACTTAGTGGTTTCACTATTCATCGAAAATTGAAAGTTTTCAGAAAAATACCAAAAATTAGGCCTAAGCTATATTTGATATTATGAACTCAAAAATGATGTCTATTTTACCAAATTCAAAACATATCAGTTGCATTAACTAATTTAAAAATTAATTCTCATTTTCAAAACAAATAGCGTGTTTTTAAGAGATAATAACTATCAAAAGATTGACACTAGTTTATAACTGGTTTAAATGTGAAATTACATCCAATGACCAAAATTGTATTAAATTGTAAAAATATTTTCTAAATATACTTTAAAACCACTCAAATTAATAATTTATCAATATTAATTATTTCGATTGAAAAAGTTGTTTTTAATTAAAATTTAGTAATTTTCACTATTCATCAAAATATGAAAGTTATCCGAAAATCGCCAAAATTTCACCCTAAGCTAATTTCGATATTACGAATCCAAAAATTAATTCCATTTTAAAAAATAAAATTTACGAAATTTTAAAAAGTGGTTATTACTATTCTTAACGGCTAGTTTTGATAATATTTTAATAGCATATCGTTGTTTAGCGAAACTTGGTGTTGCGTACAACACACGCTATCGTGGAAGGTCGCGATTGCGTGTAATTCAAGCCAGGTCAGCGATGTGTGTTGTGAAAGCTTCTTTTGGTGTAGCGTATAACACAAGACATTAATGAAATTAAAAAGAATATTTTTCATAAAATCTCGGGGTGTTACATATAAGGATTCATAAAAATTGTTGATGAGAGAGAAAGGTGTGTCTCATCATATCTACATGAAATGGATATTAAGGGGGTCATATATATACATGTCCCAACAATTTTAATGGAATTTAGATTCATGATACAAAAGTATTGCTTTACTGTAAATGAGGAGAGAGAAGTGCCTTTTGGATTTTCGTCATAGTAATGGGTGTACATGGGATGAATTTAATGAGAGATAAACGAGTCTCCCATCATTCAAAAAATAAGAGGGAAGTATGGGGGAGGTGAGAAACCATACCACAACATTTATAATTGAAATTAAAAGGGCATAACAATATTAAGAAAATAGGACAAAAAAGTGAAAGGAAGAAAAACCATTACTTGGAAGTGTGCTTCCAAAGGATTGAGAGAGGATTGAGAGAGGCTTCTTGGGAGATTGGGGCACCTTGGGAGGATTCTAGAGAGAGTATTTCAGAGGTTGGATGAACTCAAAAGGCTTTGAGTGAGGAGGAAGTTGGAGATTGGGTGGGATTATATAAGAAAGGTGAGTGAATTCTTTATTATTTAGGTTTGGGACCCCTTACATTAAACTAATCCAAACCACAAATCAGATCATGGTTTTTACCCATGGGTTTTGGAAAAGGGAAGAGGGATACAATATTTTATAAGTACAAAGTCCTAAATTCTTATAATAATCGTGTTGCTTATGTGAAGGTGAGTCACACTCCTATGGAAAATAATTTAAAAAGACAAGATGTTTAATAAGTCTTGAGGGGTCAATTAATGATTTTTAAAATAAGTCAAACAAACCAAAAATCACATTATTTTAATGGTAATACATATATTGGCCGAACATAAAGCTTATAGTATTTTATTACATCACTATCGGGTCATTATGGTATCATAAAACACATTATATATTTAAACGGTATTTAATTTTTACCCAAAAATTTGACGGTTTCAGAAAATTATGAAAAATTCACTGTTGGATAATTTCAACATCCTGATTCCAGAAATAAAATTTATTTTATCTAAATAATTTTCTAAATATGTTAATTTTCACTTTTAAAATAAAAGCTGACATTTATCGAAAATTCACGGGTTTTGACAAAAATGGCTTTCAAACCATAAAAAAATTATAATTGCATTAATAAAATTATATGATAATTTATATAATAAAATTAATTTAATAATATTAATAACATTTTATTAAAATATTATTTAATTAAAAAATCTATTAATTCATCAAAATAGATTTCTTATCTGAATATTAACTAAAAAAATACTATTTGTGCTTAAAAAAACTATTTACAACTTGTCAATAATTACAAGAAGTTATATTAATTATTATATAAAAAAAATAATATACATGAACATAGTACTATAGATTTGTTGCATAACCCCTTAAAACATCCACATTAGACCTAAGGGTACGGTGTGCGATGGTGACATACTCTTGGGGTGGCTCAGATAACATCGTTTTAATGGTAATCTCTATCAACTTCCACTTTTCCCGTAGATGGTCCTGTTCAAGCTTGACATGATGAAGCTCAGCTTGGGCATGGTCAAGAGAGAAACACAAGGATTCCACCACTTTTCTAAGCTTCGACAAATGGGATTCATATTCAGAAATTCTACTAGATGAGGCCATCGCTTCTTTTGTCTGAGTAAATTGGATTTGTTAAAGCTCTATATTTATACTAAGCATGTGATCACTATTCAATGACTATATTAGCAAAGGTCAAAATTATTAACATAAAACCAACGAAGTTGACATTTTATATAAACATTTTACATAAAGAGACATTTAATTATATATAGTGGGATTTCAATTAATGAAACTTTGGCTCGTTACAATGAAACAATGCCTTACTCTTATCAATCTCTTGCAGAGTACATTTATAGTAGGTGATTCACACAAGGATTATGTACTAAGGCTTGTAGGAAGGATTCATCTAGGTTTTCACACTATTGTAACAAGATGTCACCTGAAATATTCCAAAGGTAAAATAAACTCGCACCCACCCATTTTCTATGCTCACTTGATAACCCGCACCCACCCATTTATTGGCCGTTGTGGGGATAAGAAGTTTCAGGTACATTGTGGGTGATAATATGTTGTTTGAGGATACCTGTATCTATCACTTTGATTGTAAATATTTCATTTATGAAATAGAAACGCTGTATTGAAAATAAGGAACGTGCATCAAAACTAACATACCCCTATCGTAAAGCAAGGATGGGGTAGGCTTCATTAGAAAAAAAATGGTACGTATTTTAAATTTACTGTAATATTGTTAGGTGCCAATAAACAACATCATAATTATATTTCTATGTTTATATGTATATTTATGAGTCTAAAACCAAATGCACTTCCATCCCACATCATGTGCTATAGAAGGAGACACGTGTGAAAAAAGAAGGGAAGTTAGTAGATGAGAACACACAGAAAGTGTGGGAAATTTGTGTAAGTATGAAACGAAGATAAAAAGATTTGTTTTAAATTTATATTACATAAAAATAATTAGTTATTTAAATATATACGATAGTCACAGGAATCAGCTACTCCTGTAGTGGATATAGAACTATTATAGATGGCTTTGATATAGCCAGAAAAATACGGTCGTGTCAGAGGTGTAGGGTTTGGGGTGAAATCCCGAGTATATTTTGAGAAGAAGAAAAAAACAGATGATACAGATGAAAAATTGGAACAAATGAGCGAAAAACTAGCAACCCTTAGATAATTATTGCAATGGAAGGGAGAGTTTCTAGCTACTTTTATGGGTTGGAAGCAAGGGGAAGACCCAACTCAGGAACAAAAAGAACGTGAAAATCCCGCCCCACCCCCACCGGCTTTGAGGTGAGCTATTCGCATCAAAGAACTGTCTTGGTCGTGGTAATCAATATTCTAATAATTGTTCCCATGAAATGTGAATTAGAAAAACATTGATAATTTTTATGTACTGATCTTCTAAAGGGTGATAATGATTGTGATTTATATCTGTCAACCCCCACCTATTACCTTGTAGTGAGGGATAGAGTGTTCAATATCCCATATGCCACACTGCATAATAGACCACTTCTGAAAGATCATCTGAAAGTTATGATTACTATAGCTCATGATCCAAATGTAGAGCTACCTATTCCACTTGATGAAGATGATATTCATACGGTCGAAAAGGCTATTGGGACATTCATTGCATAGACATCACAACTTGTAAGAGTACATGTGGACAAAGAGGTATTTATTTCCTTTTTTTCAAGATAAACCCATAATAATTAATGAAAAAAGGGTCTGAAATAATTATTGTTGTTATAGATGGAGAAAGGGAAGAGGGTGAAAAACGTCAGCTCAAAACCATCTAATGTATCGACCAACTGATCCCAAGGAGCTACTGAAAGCACAATAACACCACCTGTTCTCTATCCACATTTACTAGCATTGAAGACTCATGTGGATACGAAGCTAAAATATGGTAATAGTCATATAGTGATTATCGAAGAGAATATATACGGAGAGGAAAGTCAAGATTTCATTGCTGCTGAAAATGTAAATGAGGTCCTTGAAAACGGTTGGCTAGGCGTCATAGTTGTAAATGTAAAAATGAGGTATGTTTCCTTGAATTGATTTTCTAAAAGCTAATATAATGTGAAAATTATGACTAAATGCATTTTATATTGTTGACAGACGCATTTATGACAAACAGTTGAAGGAATCCTCCCATGAGCCATGATTTGGACTCACTAGTGCAGAAAACATTTTTTACGTCGGTTATTTTTCATTATTTACGTCGGTTTTTAGGAGATGTTAATACGGACGACATTATAAATAACGTTTTTTACGTCGGTTATTTAAAACCCGACGTAACATCCCTAACATCACGGTGTTTATCACGTCGGTTCATTAATAACCGACGTGAAAAATGATGGGGGATGTGGATTTATAACGGCGGTTATTATATAACCGCCGTGATAAACCGCGGGTGGGGGGGGGGGTTTAGCACGTCGGTTATATAATAACCGACGTGATAAATATTCTCGGGGGGGTTTATCACGTCGGTTATTTCTAAACCGACGTGATAAAATGCCTGGGATATCGTTTATCACGTCGGTTATGACATAACCGACGTGATTAACCCTTCCCCGGGCCTATTATCACGTCGGTTTCTTAAATAACCGACGTGATAAAAAGGCCTGGGAAACGTTTTAGCACGTCGGTTATCCAATAACCGACGTGGTAAATCGATTCCCAGGCCTTTTAGCACGTCGATTATATTAAGAACCGACGTGATAAAAGGCCCGGGAACGGTTTATCACGTCGGTTCTCTAAAAAACCGACGTGATAAACCCCTACCGATTTATTTACCACGTCGGTTATAAAATAACTGAGGTGAAAGCGATATATATATTTTTTAAAATAATTGCACTGCTCTCACCAAAAAGCAACCAAAAACCAAACAACAAAAATAACCATGCCAGCCCTCCCCCAAGCCCCAACTGAACCCCACCCTCATCTATACCCACCTAACAACCTGGCCAGCCCTCCCCCACCACATTGGAGCCCCACCACAACCCTTGGACACCCCCACCCCTTGGACAGCCCCCCCACCCTCATTTACACCCCCACGGCCCCTAGTACAGCCTCAAACACCCATTGGACACCCCTCCCATATCCCTTGGACACCCCCCACCCCTTGGACACCCCCCACCCCTTGGACAGCCCCCACCCTCATTTACACCCAACCGGCCCCTTGGACAGAACTCCCAGACACCTTGGACACCACTCCCATATCCCTTGGACACCCCCCACCCCTTGGACACCCCCACCCCTTCGAAAGCCCCCCCACCCTCATTTACACCCCCCGAACACTAGGACAGCCCCAAACACCCCTTGGACACCCCTCCCATATCCCTTGGACACCCCCCCACCCCTTGGACACCCCCCACACCTTGGACAGCCCCCCACCCTCATTTACACCCCCAAGACCCCTAGTATATCCTCAAACACCCATTGGACACCCCCCACACCTTGACAGCCCTCCCAGACCCCTTGGACACCCCCCGACCCCTGGACACCCCCCCCCCCCCCCGAGCCCTTGGATAGCCCCAAACACCCCTTGGACACCCCTCCCATATCCCTTGGACACCCCCCACCCCTTGGACACCCCCCCACCCCTTGGACAGCCCCCCCACCCTCATTTACACCCAACCGGCCCCTTGGACAGAACTCCCAGACACCTTGGACACCACTCCCATATCCCTTGGACACCCCCCCACCCCTTGGACACCCCCCCACCCCTTCGACAGCCCCCCACCCTCATTTACACCCACCAAACACTAGGACAGCCCCAAACACCCCTTGGAAACCCCTCCCATATCCCTTGGACACCCCCACCCCTTGGACACCCCCACCCCTTGGACAGCCCCCCCCCCCCACCCTCATTTACACCCCCAAGACCCCTAGTACAGCCTCAAACACCCATTGGACACCCCCCCCCACACCTTGACATCCCTCCCAGACCCCTTGGACACCCCCCGACCCCTAGACACCCCCCGAGCCCTTGGACAGCCCCAAACACCCCTTGGACACCCCTCCCATATCCCTTGGACACCCCCCACCCCTTGGACACCCCCCACCCCTTGGATAGCCCCCCCACCCTCATTTACACCCAACCGGCCCCTTGGACAGAAATCCCAGACACCTTGGACACCACTCCCATATCCCTTGGACACCCCCCCACCCCTTGGACACCCCCACCCCTTCGACAGCCCCCACCCTCATTTACACCCCCCGAACACTAGGACAGCCCCAAACACCCCTTGGACACCCCTCCCATATCCCTTGGACACCCCCCACCCCTTGGACACCCCCCACCCCTTGGACAGCCCCCCCCCCCACCCCCTGGACACCCCCCCGACCCCTTGGAAACCCCCCCGACCCCTTGGAAACCCCCCCATCCCCTTGGACAGCCCCAAACACCCCTTGGACACCCCTCCTATATCCCTTGGACACCCCCCCACCACTTGGACACCCCCACCCCTTGGACAGCCCCCCCCCCCACCCTCATTTACACCCAACCGACCCCTTGGACAGCCCCAAACACACCTTGGACACCCCTCCCATATCCCTTGGACACCCCCCACCCCTTGGACACCACCCCACCCTCATTTACACCCCCCCCCCCTCGACCCCTAGGACAGCCCCAAACACACCTTGGACACCCCTCCCATATCCCTTGGACACCCCCCAAACACCCACCCACCCCCTTGGAACCTCTCCCCCCATACCAAAATCCAGACCAGAAAAACCATCAACAGTAGACCAAAACAAGAAGTAGATAAAAATTAAACAATCACTTATATAACATTCAAAACTTACACTGTCAACTTCAAAAAAAAACTAAATCCAACCTAAACGACTACGAAATACACAATTACATTAACAATATTCAAAATTACATTTTACATTACAAACAACTAAAAGTCAATCAAACCTGTAAAATAATTTGACCACTCCACTTGTAAGTGTTTGATATCTTCAGCAGTAAAGGGTTGAGGGTCATCAAAAAGCTACAAAGGAAAAGGATAGTAGTCAACGTGTATAATGAATAAATCAAATTGAAATATTATGAGAAAGAGGAAATCTTACCAGGTCAAAACTCAGAACTATCCCAGTTGTTATTATTTCATACATAAATCTTAACATGTAATAACCGCATTCGATGATGCCTTGTTGCTCATGACATTTCTGTTTGAATGAGTGTAAATTCAATATATTATTTTTATGTAATAAATCAAAATGTACAAATTATAAATGGATATTTACCTTCGCATGTACATATTTGATCTTGAAATTCCTTTTCTTTGCGCTTTTTCGAAAGTGGACCCATGCCCTGTTAGAAAATAATACGAATGGGGTAAATTTAAAATTCATTATAATATATAAAACTATTGTGAAATTGAAACTTACGTTTCCAATATATTCTTAAAACATTCTCACACATCATCATTGAGAGAGCATATCCAATAAAGTGCTTTCTCCCTAGGGCAAAAAACCCCTAACATCCAATGATCCCTGATAAAAGGAAATTTAACGTTAGTGGTTTTTTATGTTAAAAGATAATTAACTCTTTGAGAGGGATGTGTTTCATACCTCTCACAAAATGGCATCATCCAACACTGTGTGATTACATTCTTTTCAAATCTATCAGCAATATAAATCATTCTTTGTTCCTCATCCAATGCACATGCTTCAGGGGAAATCAATTGTGGGTCCACGAATCCATATACATCTGTCAGCTCATTCCTCTCACAAATTTTATACAGATACCTAATACAAAGCAGACATAAGTATACATTTTTAATAAATATAACGCAAGGAAAAGGTGTTAAGAATTACATGATAAAAATTTGCACCACGTTGATGCCCAACTTATCTCCAGTGACAAACTCCATGATATCAGTTTTCATAATCCCCACACTTATTTCACGTCCACAGACATGATCTTCCATTGTAAAGTCATAATGATCCGCCAACAAATTTAAATATCTTGACAATTTGTCAAGACTGCTAGTATCTGCATCTGATGTCATAGCTATCTGTCTTTGTTGTTGTCTATACAGTATTTCTTTACCTTTGAAGTATTCCTGTAAAAATAAATTGAAAAATATATTAGTTTTCAAATGATAAAACATTAATAAAAATATAAAATAAAAGATATAACATCCATACCTCTATGGTAATGAGTCGAAGAAGTCTGGATGGCCAAAGTAAAAAATGGCTGATACTATGTCCAACTGTCGTCACCTCATCTGTAGGTAATGGTATCTGAGCTGATCTATCTATAATATCCTGTACAGTGACCCTCTGATTCTCTACCTCTAACTGTTGATGATGAACTGTATCTCCTATACAATATACCATCCCATATGCAACTATATGATGTTGAGGATCATCAACATACAACTCACAATAAGTAGGTAGCTGCGGCGGAGGAGGAGGATCAAAAATGGGGTCCGCAGGCTGAGGTGGGGGAGTGGGAGCTACTGGGAGAGGTGGAGTGGGAGCTGCACCCTGAAATTGTCTTTGCAAGTCTGCAAACATAAACTGCACCGATGCTCTAATCTTGTCCTCCATTGTCGCATTAATATTATGGACTTCAGCCTCCAAGGATTCTATTTTTTTTATAAACTCCCTCAACGTTAGAAGTTGAGGAACATGGCAACACTTTTCTTACCGATACACCTGCCGGATATCCTCTTACACGGCCAGGATGTTCGGGCTTTCCCAATGCCACAGATAAAATATCTTCCCTCCCAGATGGTGTAAATGTCCCCTATGAACTCTGCTCCTCAAGAGAGTCCTGTAATAATTAATTGAACATTTCTATAATTATTGGAAATATATGACGAAAATAGTAAACTTAAATAAATAAAATAGATATCTTACAATCCTCTCAACTACGAGTCTCGATTCTTCCGAAAGATATTGTCCTTTTTTGCCCTTCCGAGCTCTTTTCCATTTCTCATGTCTAGATGGAGGGGATGGAGGGGCCACCTCTCCAGAGCTTGAAGACTCAGCTCTTAGTTGTTGAAATTTTTCTGCCATCATTTGTTCTTCCAATAATGCATACCCTCCCCGAGATAAACTATGAGGGTATACATTTTTAGATTAGATCTCTTGATGAGCTTTCCTTTTTTGCTGTAAATTAAGAATAAGTAATCATTAACAAAACAATAATAAGATCATTTATATAAGAAAGCTTATAAAAGTTTACATTGCCCTTACCAAAAATGATTCTTTTCTTCTACTTTCAAAAAATTGTCTCCATGTGTCTTCATCTATAAAAGGATATATACGACATGGATTCTCACGACTCCTATGACCATAAATGAAATCAGATGAGAGGGTTGATTTGAAATCCCTCCATCTCCTAGCAGCCAACGATAAGAATTTCTTCCTGACTCCTCCAGTGTCAGGAATATCAAATGCCATCTGATAAAAAAGAGGTTAAAAATATTATATATACTAGAAACATTTAAAGAACAGTCAAACAATAGCAAAAGATCTTACCAAAATGGTCTCCCACAGCTGAGAAATTATCGCCTTATCCACACTTCTCCAATCATCATAGAGAATGCTTACTTTGCTCTTAGCCTGAGTTGCTACAAAACCCTTAAAATCATTAGCATTTGGACCTCTAGGAAGATCATCATCATCAAACTCCACGACTATCCTCTCCTCCTTCATACGGGCAAGTGATAATTTTGGTAAACGTGTGCACCCACGCTTACCAACCTTTGAACTCTTTTTCGTAATAGGAGCATGTGAATGTTCCTCCCCAGATGTATGACCAATATGCTCATCTCCAGAATCATGTGGCTGATCAACTGATTGATCTGTCATTTTCCTTCAAATCAAAAAAACAAACATTAGTTCACAAATATACAAATTCAAATATTGTAATACTACTTAATCAGAAAATAGAAAATTGTACTAAATTACATAATAGTAAACATTGGTAATATGGTAAGCATGTTAAACAATGATAAACATGGTAAACACAGTCTGTTGTACCCCTCTCTCTTGGATTTTAATGATCACAATCACTCTTATTATGTTCTAACTTGTTTTCAAGTGTTTTTGTTGATAGGCAAAAGGTTGCCAAGGAGTTGGCCCAAGAAAGCTGAAAAGTGGACTCACTGAGTCCACCGGTCAGCCGGTGTGAGCTCACCGGCCAGCCGGAGGACCCAGGCAGTAGACTTGCCCACTGCCTGGAGTCACCGGCCGGCCGGTGGACCAGACAGAGCTTTTCTGTCTGGACCACCGGCCAACCGGTGATCCACCACCGGCCAGCCGGTGCGCCCAGGACTTCTCCTCTTTACGGTTTTTATTGTTTTATCATTTTGGTTTGATACATGTTTCAATAAGTAAAAAATTTACAATATCTAACATTATATGAAAAAACTAAATGTAAACAAGAAATAAACATGTGTTACCTGTAATTTTAGGAATGTACAGTTGGATTGTTTTCCCAAATTCCTTCGTCGTGATCGTTCCTTATGGCACAAACCATGTCTTCAACATACTCATCATTATGTTCTGTTAATCTTTCCATGGAAGTAGGGATCTCACATAAATCAGCATCTTCATCAAATTCATCCTCACCAACATATTGTTTTTTCCCTTGTAAAACAACAGCCCACTGCATATATGATTGATCTACTACATAGAAAATTTGTTTGGAATGTGTTGCCATTATAAAAGAATCAGCTGTGTCTTCCAATCTATTCAGATTAACAAGTGTCATTCCAAATTCATCGTGTCTGACACTATTGTTACCGATAAACCATTTACAGTTAAAAACAAGAACTTTAATTTTAAAGTAATCAGCCTCCCATATGTCTTCAATCACTCCATAATATGCACTTGATGCCGAAATTGTGTTTCTGTCCTTAGCACTCGAAAAATGCATTGCTTCTGCAAACACCAATACACCACTATTCTGAACTGCACTTCTGTTGTCCTGAGATTTCGTATGAAATGTATAGCCATTAATGTCATAAGCGGACCATGTTATCACATTTAAAGATGGACCACCCACTATCCATTTTAATGTCTCTGATACATCTGATCTACCAAGCAAGGTCTTTTTAAACCATGGCAAAAAAGATTTGTTGTGCTCATTCAAAATCCACATTTCTTTCTTCTTTGGATGACATTGTTTCAACTCATTAATATGCAATGTGATATATGGTTGAACATAAGCTATGTTATTCAAGATGTATGATTCTAACTTCTTCATCTGTTCAGCTGATAGTGATTTGACTTTCAAGCCATGAATCCCCTTTACCTCATTATTAACCCGTTCATGGCGAGATGGAGGCAAACCTATGTGTTGCGCCGTAGCCAAGTAGCTCGTACAAAACTCTACTACCTCCTCAGAAATATACTTTTCAATAATGGAGGCTTCAGGTCGATATGAATTTTTAACATATCCCATTAATATTTTCATATACCTTTCAAAAGGATACATCCAACGAAGATATACAGGTCCACAAAGCTTTATTTCTCGAACCAGATGAATCATTAAATGCACCATCATATCAAAAAAAGTTGGAGGAAAATACATTTCCAAATGACAAAGTATAAAAATTGCATCCTTTTCCAAAATGTTCAAAGCATTCACATCAATCGCCTTGTTACAAATTGAATTGAAAAAATAACACAACCTCATTATAGTCTTTCTGACACGGATGGGCAATATTCCATGCAGTGCAACTGGTAGAAATTGTTGCATCATGACGTGACAATCATGTGATTTCATACCTATCAACTTCAAGTCTTTCAATGAGACAAAATTTTTTACATTTGAAGAATAACCTTGAGGCACTTTGATATCATGAAGACACTGACAGAAGTTACTTTTCTCCCTCTTCGATAATGTATGACAAGCCGGGGGAAGAAATGTTCGTCTTCCTTTAGGAGTGGGAGCTAACTCCAAACGTATTCCCATTGATAGAAGGTCTAACCTTGCATTCAACCCATATTTTGTCTTTCCTTTAATATCTAGAAATGTTCCGATCAAAGAATCACAGATATTCTTCTCCACGTGCATGACATCAATATTATGTTTGACTTCATGATACCTCCAATATGGTAGCTCAAAAAATATTGACCTTTTCTTCCAAATATGTCTATCATTACCAGATTTCTGTGTCTTTCCCAATGTCACATCAAGGTTTTTCACCCTCTCAAAATACAAATCTGGGGATAAAGGTTTTGGAGCAGTATCAAATTCTTGTGAGCCATTGAATTCCTTTTTTAGTCTTCTATAACGGTGATCCATAGGCAAAAACTTTCGATGACCCATGTACACTGTTTTCCTCCCATGATGCAATTGACAATATGACGTCTGTTGTTCGCAAATTGGACATGCTTTATGCCCTTTAACACTGTATCCAGAAAAATTTCCATATGTTGGGATGTCATTTATAGTGAATAGAAGCACTGCATGCAGTTGAAAATATTCCATTTTATAAGAATCATACACCCTAATACCATCAGCCCATAACAGTTTCAAATCATCAATCTGCAGTGACAAGTATACATCAATATCATTGCCGGGTTGCTTTGGACCAGAGATCATGATACTCAACATGACATATTTGCGCTTCATAAAAAATTCAAGAGAGAGGTTGTAAATTACCAATAAAACATGCCATGAACTATGTGTGCTACTGAGGGTTCGGTATGGATTCATTCCATCTGTGCACAAGCCTAGTCTCAGATTTCTAATTTCATTTCCAAATGTAGGGTACTGGGCATCAATTTTCTTCCATTGTGGACAATCAGATGGATGGAGTATTTTTCCATCACATACCCGCTCATCAGCATGCCATCTTAACCTTTTTGCATCATGTGAATTAGCAAATAAACGTTTGAAACGAGGAATTATAGAAAGATACCAAAATACATTTGAAGGGAGCTTTGTAATCTCTACATCAGCTTGTGATTTTTCTTTCACCTTATACCGTGATGTCCCACATTTAGGACACTCTTTCAGAAATTCATATTCCTTCCAATATATAATGCAGTCATTCAGACAGGCATGTATTTTCCTGTATCCCAATCCCATTGGGCATAATATTTTTTTGGCCTTATAATGTGAATCTGGAAGATCGTTATCTTTTGGAAGAATGTCTTTCATCAATTGTAGCAGCTCTGTAAAACTTCTGTCACTCCATCCATGTTTCACCTTCAGGTTAATCAATCTTAACACCGCCGACAAAACCGTAAAATCTGTACAACCAGGATATAATGGTTTTTCGGCATCACCATATAGACGTGAAACTGTCGGTTCTATCTCAATTTGTTCTGCTACAATATCACGAATCATTTCTTCAATTCCATCGGAGTTACCATCTTGCGATTCATTATCATCAGTGACATTCTGTCCAGTTTCGCCATGCCAAATCCAAGGGTTGTAACTCGGATTGAAACCATGACAAATCAGATGATCTTTTATCTCTCTACTTTTCAACTTCTTCATATTCAGACATTTCAGGCATGGACAGAAAAAAATGTCACTACTTGGAACATTTCGTTTAGCAAATTCCAAAAAGGCATCAACACCTTCCTCATATTCATTGCTCATTCGATGTGCCGTAATCCAACTTCGACTCATTATTACCTATAACAAATAGCAAAAATATATATATTTTTTAGATAAGACAAATATATGTTTATATGAAAAAAATCATAATTTGAATGTAAACAATTTTGAAATATAAAACAAATCGATGTGTATTTAAAAAAATATGCTTGAATATTATTTTTTAAACAAAATATAGTAAGATATAACACCCCCCCCTGGACACCCCCCCGACCCCTCTGGACAGCCCCCCGCCCCTCCTGGACACCACCCCCACCCCCTACCCCCTTGGACACCCCCCTGGACATCCCCCAACCCTCTGGGCAGCCCCCCACCCACCTGGACAACCCCAAATACCCTCTGGAGAGGCCGCCACCCACTTGGACAGCCCCCCACACCCATCCACCCCCTTGGACACCCCCCTGGACACCCCACCGACCCCTCTGGACAGGCCGCCACCCCCTTGGACACCCCCCAACACCCACCCACACCCTTGGACAACCCCCCACACCCACCCACCCCCTTGTAAACCCCCCTGGACACCCCCCGACCCCTCTAGACAGCCCCCCGCCCCTCCTGGACACCACCCCCACCCCTACCCCCTTGGAAACCCCCCTAAAAAGCACCCCCAACCCTCTGGACAGCCCCCCCCCCCCCACCCACCCGGACAACCCCAAATACCCTCTGGAGAGGCCGCCACCCACTTGGACAGCCCCCCACACCCATCCACCCCCTTGGACACCCCCCTGGACACCCCACCGACCCCTCTGGACAGGCCGCCACCCCCTTGGACAGCCCCCCACACCCACCCATCCCCTTGGACACCACCCTGGACACCCCCCAACCCCTCTGGACAGCCCCCGACCCCTCTAGAAAGCACCCCCCACCACTCCTGGACACAACCCCCCACCCCCGACATGCTTGGACACCCCCCTGGACACCCCCCAACCTTCTGGGCATCCCCCCCCCCACCCGGACAACCCCAAATACCCTCTGGAGAGGCCTCCACCCACTTGGACAGCCCCCCCACACCCATCCACCCCCCTTGGACACCCCCCTGGACACCCCACCGACCCCTCTGGACAGGCCGCCACCCCCTTGGACAACCCCCCACACCCACCCATCCCCTTGGACACCACCCTGGACACCCCCCGACCCCTCTGGACAGCCCCCGACCCCTATAGAAAGCACCCCCACCCCTCCTGGACACAACCCCCCACCCCCGACCTGCTTGGACACCCCCTGGACACCCCCCAACCCTCTGGACAGCCCCCCCCCCCACCCCCTCCTAAACACCACCCCCACCCCTACCCCCCTGGACACCCCCCTGGACACCCCCCAACACCCACCCACACCCTTGGACAGCCCCCCACACCCACCCACCCCCTTGTAAACCCCCCTGGACACCCCCGACCCCTATGGACAGCCCCCCGCCCCTCCTGGACACCACCCCCCACCCCCTACCCCCTTGGACACCCCCCTAGACATCCCCCAACCCTCTGGACAGCCCCCCACCCACCCAGACAACCCCAAATACCCTCTGGAGAGGCCGCCACCCACTTGGACAGCCCCCCACACCCATCCACCCCCTTAGACACCCCCCTGGACACCCCACCGACCCCTCTGGACAGGCCGCCACCCCCTTGGACAGCCCCCCACACCCACCCATCCCCTTGGACACCACCCTGGACACCCCCCGACCCCTCTGGACAGCCCCTGACCCCTCTAGAAAGCACCCCCACCCCTCCTGGACACAACCCCCCACCCCCGACCTGCTTGGACACCCCCCTGGACACCCCCCCAACCCTCTGGACAGCCCCCCACCCCTCCTAAACACCACCCCCCACCCCCTACCCCCTTGGACACCCCCCTGGACACCCCCCAACACCCACCCACACCCTTGGACAGCCCCCCACACCCACCCACCCCCTTGTAAACCCCCCTGGACACCCCCCGACCCCTCTGGACAGCCCCCCCGCCCCTCCTGGACACCACCCCCACCCCTACCCCCTTGGACACCCCCTGGACATCCCCCAACCCTCTGGACAGCCCCCACCCACCCGGACAACCCCAAATACCCTCTGGAGAGGCCGCCACCCACTTGGACAGCCCCCCACACCCATCCACCCCCTTGGACACCCCCCTTGACACCCCACCGACCCCTCTGGACAGGCCGCCACCCCCCTTGGACAGCCCCCCACACCCACCCATCCCCTTGGACACCACCCTGGACACCCCCCGACCCCTCTGGACAGCCCCCGACCCCTCTAGAAGCACCCCCACCCCTCCTGGACACAACCCCCACCCCCGACCTGCTTGGACACCCCCTGGACACCCCCCAACCATCTGGACACCCCCCACCCCTCTTAAACACCACCCCCACCCCCTACCCCCTTGGACACCCCCTTGGACACCCCCCAACACCCACCCACACCCTTGGACAGCCCCCCACACCCACCCACACCCTTGTAAACCCCCCTGGACACCCCCCGACCCCTCTGGACAGCCCCCCGCCCCTCCTGGACACCACCCCCCACCCCCTACCCCCCTTGGACACCCCCCTGGACATCCCCAACCCTCTGGACAGCCCCCCCACCCCACCCGGACAACCCCAAATACCCTCTGGAGAGGCCGCCACCCACTTGGACAGCCCCCCACACCCATCCAACCACTTGGACACCCCCCTAGACACCCCACCGACCCCTCTGGACAGGCCGCCACCCCCTTGGACAGCCCCCCTCACCCACCCATCCCCTTAGACACCACCCTGGACACCCCCCAACCCCTCTGGACAGCCCCCGACCCCTCTATAAGGCACCCCCACCCCTCCTGGACACAACCCCCCACCCCCGACCTGCTTGGACACCCCCCTGGACACCCGCCAACCCTCTGGACAGCCCCCCCACCCCTCCTAAACACCACCCCCACCCCCTACCCCCTTGAACACCCCCCTGGACACCCCCCAACACCCACCCACACCCTTGGAAAGCCCCCCACACCCACCCACACCCTTGGACAACACATATATATACTATCCGCAAAAAAAAAAATGAACGAGTGGGAGGATTACCTGAGTGCTGCGAGTTTAGATGATTGATCCGAGGAGATTAAATATGAGAAACGATGATCGCAAAACGAATCTAAACCAACGAAATGGACGAGCCGATTCGGGTTTACGCGCGAGAGAGACGAGTCGCGACTGTCGAAGGTAAACTCGCGAATGACAATCCACGGGTCTGGGTAAATTTTTAAATGAGTTATCACGTCGGTTATTCAATAACTGACGTAATAACTCGTACATATGTCGATTTTTTACGTCGGTTATTGAATAACCGACGTAACAAACACCCCCCGCTTCTGTTTTTTACGACGGTTAATGTATAACCGACGTAAAAAAAGAAGCCGCGCGATTAATAACGTCGGTTATAAAAATAACCGACGTTAAAGGTGTACCGAACACAGGTTTTTACGTCGGTTATTAAATAACCGACGTAAAAGACCTCGTTTTACATATTATGACATCGGTTTTATATAACCGACGTAAAAAATGGTGACGTAAAAAACGTTTTCTGCACTAGTGACTCGTTTGTCCTCATATAACATCAACACACCTAACAAAAATAGAGCCATCAAAAAGGGATGCAATAGTGAACAGCTTGCTGAAAACATTTGAAAGCAAGATTACAGATGACAGACTTTTCCTAATACCACACATGCAGGGGTAATACTCTACAATTAAAGCATATCAATTATATTTTCACTTCTTTTATTTATTATTCCTTTTTTTGTTTTTAGGCAACATTGGTTGCTAATTGCGGTGAACTTGGATACACCAAAGATTTATTTTCTGGATTCAAAGAAAGGATATTCGTCAAACCGACCACACATGATGGAGTTAATGAATATGTAATACACTAAATCCTATGTTTTAGGTCTAAACATCAAGTAATATAATTTATATTATCTTTTACATAGGATTCTGTTATAATAGGGTGATGTATCATTATCGTCTAAAAACGGAATGAGGACAGAGGCTAAGGATAAAGAGGCGAGCAAGTACTATGTCCTGAAAAATATCAGGGTATATATAATAAAACAAACAAACAATAATTATTGTGGTTATTATATTTGTAACATTATTAATGAGATCTTTTTTCATCAACAAACTAGCATTCCTAAATTGGTATTTTCAAAAACAACTTCTAGTTTGTTTATGTTATTTATTAATTCATTATATTTATATATTGCAGTACTACTCTGACTTCTGAAAATCCTCATACTCACAAGATGATATAGATGTGTTCAAAAATGAGTGGTCCGTATACCTGATGGAAGATTGTACACAAATACAATGAACATCTGACTTGGGGACATATACAATTGGTAGTCATTTTTTAGAGGGGCTAAGGGGATCAAAAGATGAAACATTGTTGTATGTAAATGTTCGTAGGAAAATTTTAATTATTAATAAATAAAAAATCCTTCCTCCAATGAGTCATTTTCCCATTTTAATAGATGATATGCACTAGCAACAAGCAAGAATGCTAAACCACTCAAAGGGTCTCTATTTTGTTTAAAATGGACACAATTTTAAGTGAAAACAATAACTGACGTATGAAAATACAACCAAACACATTTGGATTGCCTTGATCATTTAGGAAAATTATTTGAGGGTCCTTTTTGACATGTAAGAGTTAACCCCACATCAATTCGAGTCACGGTGTGGCCACTAGCACTCAAAGGGTCTCTCTTTTGTTTAAAATGAACACAATTTTAATTGAAAATAACAACTGACCTTTGAAAATCCGACCAAACTCATTCATATTGCCTTTATCTTTTATAAGAACGATCCAAGGGTTCCTGGTGACATGTAAGAGTCAACCCTACCTCAATCTGAGGCTCGGTGTGGCCGGTACCACTCAAAGGGTCTTTGTTTTGTTTAAAATGGACACGATTTTAAGTGAAAACAAAAACCGAGCTATGGAAATATGAACAAACTTATACGGAGCATCTTGATACTTTAGGAGAACGATCCATGGGTCCTTTGTGATGTGTTAGAGTCAACCCTGCCTCAATCCTAGGCATAGTGTGGCTGTTAGCACTCAAAGGGTCTCTATTTTGTTTAAAATGGACATAATTTTAATTGAAAACAACAACTGACCAATGAAAATCCAACCAAACACATTCATATTGACTTTATATTTTATAAGAACTATCCAAGGTTCCTTGGTGATGTGTAAATTTCAACTCCACCTCAATACGAGGCACGGTGTGGCCGATTCCACTCAAAGGGTCTCTATTTTGTTTAAAATGGACATGATTTTAAGTGAAAACAACAACTGACCTAAAGAAATCTGACCAAATTCATTAGGATTGCCTTGATATTTTATAATAACGATCCAAGGGTCTTTGGTGACGTGTAAAAGTCAAAATCGACTCAATCTGAGGCACGGTGTGGCTGGTACTTCTCAAAGGGTCTCTATTTTGTTTTAAATTGACATGATTTTAAGTGAAAACAAAAACTGAGCTACGCAAATCTGAACAAACGCATTCATATTTCCTTGATAATTTATGAGAACAATACAAGGGTCATTGGTGAAGTGTATGACTCATCCCAACCTCAATCTGTGGCACGGTGTGGCCGGTAACACTCAAAGGGTCTATATTTTGTTTAAAATGGACACGATTTTAGGTGAAAAAAAACAACTGACATACGAAAATCCAAACAAATGCATTCGGATTGTCTTGATACTTGAAGAGAACAATCCAAAAGTCCTTTTTGACGTGTATGAGTCAACCCCACCTCAATACGAGGCACAGTGTGGAAGTTATCACTCAAAGGGTCTCTGTTTTGTTTATAATGGGCACAATTTTAATTGAAAACAACAACTGACCAATGAAAATCCAACCAAAAACATTCGGATTGCCTTTAAAATTTATTAGAATGATACAAAGGTCCTTGGGGATGTGTATGTGTCAACCCTGCCTTAATCCGAGGCACGGTGTGGCCGGTACCACTCAAAGGGTCTCAATTTTGTTTAAAATGGACACGATTTTAAGTGAAAACAACAAATGACCTATGGAATTTCAACCAAACGCATTCGGATTGTGTTGATCCTTTAGGAGAATAATCCACTGGTCCTTTGTAACGTGTATGAGTCATCAATACCTCAATCCGAGGCATGGTGTGGCTGCTATCACTCAAAGGGTCTCTCTTTTGTTTAAAATGGACACAATTTTAATTGAAAACAACAACTGACCTATGAAAATATGACCAAACACATTCGGATTGTCTCGATACTTTAGGAGAACGATCCATGAGTCCTTTGTGATGTGTACGTGTCAACCCTACCTCAATCCGAGGCACGGTATGACTGCTATCACTCAAAGGGTCTCTCTTTTGTTTAAAATGGACACAATTTTAATTGAAAACAACAACTGACCCACGAAAATCTGACCAAATGCATTTGGATTGTGTTGATCCTTTACGATAATGATCCAATGGTACTTTGTGACGTGTAAAAGTCATCCCCGCCTCAATCAGAGGAACGGTGTGGCTACTTTCACTCAAAGGGTCTCCCTTTTGTTTAAAATGGACACAATTTTAATTGAAAACAACAACTAACCTATGAAAATCTGACCAAACGCATTCATATTGTCTTCATCCTTTAGGAGAGCGATCCAAATGTCCTTTGTGATGTGTATGAGCCAACCCCACATCAATATGAGGCACGGTGTGGCCGCTAGCACTCAAAGGGTCTCTCTTTTGTTTAAAATGGACACAATTTTAATTAAAAACAACAACTAACATATGAAAATCCGACC
This sequence comes from Viscum album, assembly GCA_963277665.1. NCBI lineage: Eukaryota > Viridiplantae > Streptophyta > Magnoliopsida > Santalales > Viscaceae > Viscum > Viscum album. The sequence continues at coordinate 757,725,512 of OY728161.1, forward strand.
AAACACATTCATATTGCCTTGATCCTTTATAAGAATGATCCAAGGGTCCTTGGTGATGTGTAGGAGTCAACCCCTCTAACCTCCTGGACCACCGCCACCCCCTGGACACCAATCCACCCCTGGACACCCCGACCCCTCTGGAAACCCCCCACCCCTTGTAAAGCCCCCACGACACCTTGGACACCAGCCCACCCCCTGGAAAGCCCCACCAGACACCCCCTACCCCAACATGGACAACCACCCCAAACCCTTGAACAGCCCCCCAACCCCCTGAATTCTGAATTGAATTCTTTATGTACTTAATTAACTTATGAATTATGTGTTAATGGTGTACGGGTATACTTGTTGTATGGGTATACTTGGTCGAATTAGCTTATGATTTATGTGTTAATTTTGTATGGGTATACTTTCTTTAATTAGATTATTGAGATTCAGATTTCTTTGCAGGTGTTTGGGTGTGCTGCTGCAGATTTTTTTCGAGCAGCAGACATGGCATTTATTAGATTTTTTTAGTGCTGATAAATGGTGCTTTTATCAGCGCTAAAAAAGCGCAGATAAACTACACCTTTATCTGTGCTAAATAAGCACTAATAAAGGATCAGTTTATCATCCCTAAAGGAGTGCAGATAAAACACTCATTTATCAGCGCTCTTTTAGCACTGATAAAGGGTTGTTTTATTAGTTCTTGTTTAGCACTGATAAAGTCTACCTATATCTACGCATTTTTAGTGCTGATAAATGTTTCCTTTATCAGCACTTTCTTAGTACTGATAAAATAACCCTTTATCAGTGCTCTATAAGAACTGATAAAGGGTACCCCCCTTTATTAGCATCGAGCATTATAGTGTTTTTTTATCACTATTAAAGCCTGTTTTTAGCACTGTTGAAGCCTATTTTTGTAGTAGCGTGAGCACGGCGTATCATCCTCAGACGGATGGGAAATCCAATTGGATGATTCAAACGTTGGAAGTAATGTTGTGGGTTTGTTTAATGGATTTTGGTGGCTCATGGGAAGAGCATATACCCTTAGTGTAGTTCTCATACAATAACAGCTACCAAGCCTCGATACGCATGGCTTCGTTTGAAGCATTGTATGGGTGTCCTTGTCATTCTCCACTATGATGGGTGGAAACAGGTGAAACATCACTAGACGGGCCAATACTTGTCCAAGAGGCAACATAAGCAATCCGATTGATTAGAAAGAGGATGGAGACGACTCAGGGTCTTTATAAATCTTTTGCAGATCACCGTCGAAGACTGTTTCCTTCGTTGTGGGTGATCATGTCTTTTTGAGGATCTCTCCAAGACACGGACATCAGAGTTTCGGGAAGCAGGGAAAGTTATCTCCAAGATACTTGAACCATTTGTGATACTAGAAGGGGTTGAAGAGGTGGCATATCGGTTGGAATTACCACCATGGTTTAGTTCGGTGCATAATGTGTTCCATGTATCTCAGTTGAAAAATTATCATCCTGATCATGACCATGTGATCAGATGCGATGATGTTAACCTAGAGCGGGATGCTTCGTTGATACATATCCTGGTATGGATTGTGGATAGGAAATAGAAAGTCTTCCAAGGAAAAATCATTGTTCTAGTGCGGGTTTTATGGCAGCATGGTCAGACTCAGGAAGAGACTTGGGAACGTGAGAAGGAAAAGAAAGAGTAGTGGCCGAAACTCTTTCAGTTGGGTGAATGTTTTCGGCTTTTTGAGGATGGAAAAGACCAATGGTGGGGAGAATGTAGTACCCCCGGTTTATGGTATGTAACCCTTTCTTGATGATTTTAGTGGTTTTAAAGTTAAGGGTGAAGAATAGTAGAGTCGGGGGAACATGGAATGAGTTTTTGGGAAAAAGGGAAATCACTCGGGTGGCGCACAGTTTGTCTAAACCATGCATCCATACCTTGAAAATTTGGTATTGGTGGTAGTAGCTGCCACATGGGTGGCGCACGGTTTGTCTAACCATGTGGCCAAACTGTGTGAGAAGGGTGGCATAGGCAGTAGCTAATGCATGGTTCGCGCACGGTTTGTCAAACTGTGCGAACTAACCATACGACCACATAAACGAACCAAATGCTTCTCTTGATGAATCAATGCCCGATTCTTGAGGTATGTGATCATTCATGAATGGTTTCTCAAATATACTTAGATCTACTTCTCCTATTCTCCCAGTTTTATAGATCTACGCCCGTTATGGGTCGATATAAGTGTATGGAAAATACTAAATAGATATGAATGTAGCGTCCATGTGTACGAACGGATTACCGTCTCTATGAACGATACCTTTCATTTCTTATATCCAAATGTTATGTACAGTTATAAATAGATATATATACTTGATATAATATATATATATATATATGATATCTAAATCATTTAAATCATTTTGGAGATAATGGACTTTTGAACACATGGAAAAATAGTAATTATAACATGTTCATTTTTTACTCAAGTTTCGAACATTGATAGAATATCCATTATGAACTCAAATAATTAACAAATTGTTATAAAAGGTAATAACTGATATAAAATGAATAATAAACATGAAAAATGTTATTAATCAAGTAGATATTAACTTAAGTTTATTATTTTGTAAGAGAAAGGAACATACAAGACATGTCAGACTTGAGGTAAGAGGTTTCTTATCTCACTTTTAATTCTGTGAGATTTCCATTGTTCACCACTTATTTATTGGATGTGGTGTATTGTGTACTTCCATTTGATAAATATTATCATGATTCTCTTTATATTAATGGTATTTTTTGATTCACTTGGTGGTTATTAACATTTCGTCTTATGACTCGATTGATTACAATGAAGTAAGGGTTTTTCATCTCACTTTTATTCCTATGAGATTCATGCTATATTGGAAAGTATTTCCTTTTGTGTAGAGTATGTACTATACATGATAGTATTATTGGTGTAATATACATTAATTTATGGGTATTTACATCTTCATTTTATGATCCTTCTTTCATGGGTTGTATGATTCATAAGTTACCAAATCGGTAGAGGGAATTCCAAATTTCAATTTACACTCAGTAGGAATTACGCATACTTCATTGATTATTTTAATACAAGATTATGTGTGGAATCAATATTTATTATTTATGTAGAAAATTCCACTCCCATTTTTGTGGATATAAATTTCATACACATAATAACTCCATTGATAATTTCTCAATTCATTGATATAAACATGATCTTAACTCATTTTCCAATCATTGAGTTAAACATCCAAGTCATTAGTATTGTTTTTACAAGAATACATGTGAATGTCCACTGATTGAATTTGTAATTACCCGGTTATCCTTATTGTCTTGAGAGTACAATGAGTCATTACTAGGCCTTAAGCGACATCCCCAAGGCGCCAAAGGTTGGAAATAAATGCTAATGGGTTTCAATGCATGTGGGGGATGATTTACCCTTTGAGAAATAAACCAACCAAAACATCACTAACAACCACTATATGATGCATGTTAATGAAAAAACCAACTCATGCATTACCAATAGATAACTACACTATTCCACAAACCAAAACATAACTAACACAACATCAGAGTACCAAGAGGAAGAGTAAACAAAAGACCTGACACAAGAAAAGACACACTCCAGGACTCCACACCGAGCTCCATGAACCAAGCTCCACCACATCTCCCAAGCATCACCACAGACCTCGAGTAATGAGATGCCTTACCTTTACCTGTGTCTTAGAATACAACATCTACAAAAGCACCAAAATTCCAAAGCAGAGGTTATTATAAAACTCATAAGTTTTTCCCCAATGACTTCCCTACTCACACCACTAGGATATAAGTGTTAGCCACATTTATATAAAAATAGTTTATATAAAACATTTTCTCAAAAAGAATTTTATAATTAAATATAAACACGTTTTCAAAACCATTCATAACCAAAGGAGTTCCAAGAGAAATTTAAAACCAATTTTCCAGCATTTTAGTTTTCTCGAAAAATAACCAATCATGATTTAGAACCATTTGACAAACATTCCTTTTTGGCATACCCATCCATTTCACAAACCAGTGAAATCAACCATGCATGCTACGTTATGACAATTCCATACTCATGAGTGGTTTCTCATTGATCTACCAAGTCGTCAAAAGGTAATTGTTTCCCATGTGACATTACACCTTTGGCACCTAGCACAAGGTCATATTTCAACCAAGCCTCGTACATATAGTTACCATGTTCCATTAAAAGTTTTGCACCATGCACAAGGTCCTATTTCAACCATGCCTTGTATATAAAACATGAACACGCACCACCCATTCACAAAAATCCTGCAAAAACCATCCTTCTAATAAAAAAACTTTTATTGAAAACCATTTCCATCAAAACCATGTGTGTTCAACCAATTTAAACCATTTCAATAAAGCTATAATTTTATTGAAAACCAATGAATAAACCAATTCCAAAAAAGCCATTTCAATACCAAACCATTTCAATAAAACACCCTTTTAATTAAAAACCCATATTTCATCAAACCATTTAAAATTATAGCAATTATATAATTTAAAATCAACATTTTATATTCAAGAATACAAATCACATTCCACAACAAATCACCAGGATTTCACAATTTTACTAAAACCATAAATCACCACTAAAGATGATTTATTCCATTATTTTCAGAATCAATTCCATTCAAATAACCCAATTTGAAACCAAGACAATCAATTATAATAATTGGAGTATAGAGAGAAGCCTATTATCTCAATGGTTTTGACGAAAACCCTAACAAACAGAGAACACATAAGGCAACCAGGCCGATTCACCAAGGATCCTCCTTAGATCTATTCTCCTAACACAACCAAGACCAAAACTCATCATGTTTGGCATCCACACACATAGACCAAATGTTAATAACCACCAAGTGAATCATATAATACAATGAATATAAATAGAATCATGATAATATATATCAAATGTAAGTACACAATACACCACATACATTAAATAAGTGGTGAACAATAGAAATCTCACAGAATTAAAAGTGAGATAAGAAACCTCTTACCTCAAGTCTGACATGTCTTGTAGGTTCCTTGTTCTTCCTAAATAATAAAATTAAGTTAATATCTACTTGATTAATATAATTTTTCATGTTAATTATTCCATTTATATGACTTATTACCTTGTATAACAACTTTTTATTTATTTGAGTTCATAATGGATATTTTATCGTTGTTCAAAACTTGAGTAAAAAATGAACATGTTATAATTACTATTTTTCCATGTGGTGAAAAGTTCATTTTCTCAAGAATTATATAAATTATTTAGATATAATATATATATATTATATATCAAGTATATATATCTATTTACAACAGTACATAACATTTGGATATAAGAAATGAAAGGTACTGTAGAGACCCGGAGCCTGACGTACATGGACATTACATTACTTTTGCGGAATACTTAGTACATAACAAAAACACACACACAAGGATCGTAATAGTTTAGTGTCTTTGGAAACTCGGAACGTAATATTCTAATCGTGGTGAAAGAACTTCAATATCTCCCATAAAGATCTTCCCTTTTTTTACCTAAAACCTTTCTTTATATCATGGGGAAAATAAAACATAAAAGGGTGAGCTAAAATGCTCAGTAAGGGTATACAAAAGAAAAATCAATCACATCATATTCATAAGAACATAACTTTTGGAAATCTTAACCTGCAAAAGAGAGCATAATTTCATAACACGGGATAAATCATAGTAGTGAAATGAAATCCCAATAATCATAACTTAAAACATGAAACTTTGTGGCATACACACATAATCATAGAGAATCATTTCTTGTTATTCAAGACTCATTGCCAAGACTATCTTAGTGGACAAAGTCCCTTTCTGAATCGAGTAACCCTCGTTTCAGTCCTGTTTCACTGAACCGGTATAACCTACCATTTCAGCCATGTCTATCTCATGAGATATAAAATCTTTACCCAATGCATTGGAGGGAGATATAGGTCCCACCCATCTTATAATGAATCCTTTCTTATTTGTGCCACATAATCATAAACCATACATCATAGCGTAACCCATGTAATAAAAATGGGATTCTTAAACAACATGACATCATAAAACAATTCATATAAGATAAAGGAATTAATAAAAAATATTTCCATCACAACATAATCAAACCAATGTAATAATAGGGATAAAAACAGAACCCTTTTATTATCTTAGATGGAAAATAATTTTGATAAAATACTTTAACTCCATTCTTGAGGAAAATATCCTTTCTACTTCAAAAAAAACATTTTTCCTTTCATAACATGTCATACGACTTTAAAATAAAAGAAGTTGATTAAAAATAAACTTGAAAACTTTTAAAAGGAAGCTTCTTGGAAATAATGTTTTAAAAATCCATTCATGCCGTATAAGTTAAAAAAAACATTCTTCGTACTTTTGTCGGAAAAGTCAAAAAGTACCTCGTACGAAAAAACGACAAAAGATTCCTAAAAACTCACCGAAGGGTAAAATTGGATTTAGACTAGTGTAAGTGGATGGAAACAATATTATATATTTAGGGAACATGGATGTGGATGATAAAATACACCCCAATAAATACTTACGAATAAACAATCTCGGATAAAAATGAGATTGTGATATTTCCCTTACCTTAAGTCCGACTTGATTTGTAAGTGTGCGAACCTCCTGTATAATGATTTAAATCATGTTATTGACTTATTCCAGAATCATATTCATTGTTATTATATCATATATGGTCCACTCATGACTTTATATTACCTGTAAATTCATGTTAAAGTAGCATTTTGGGTAAAATCGTCTCATTTGTCGTTCGTGTTTTTAACATGTAATTATTAATATGATTACTTGGATCATGATTACTTATATACAGAATGTAAAACATTATTTATATATAATATATATTCAGAATATATATATATATATATATAATATCGATAAATGGAATGAAATACACCGTTCATGGAGACGGTAGTCCGTACGTACGCATGAACGCTGTTTTCATTTCCTTATTGAAGTGAATGGAATTAAGTAGATGACATACATATAAATTTACATAAATACAGTATCATTATTATGTCATATATTTCATTAGTACTTATTATATATACTTTATAATCATTCATGAATGGTTAATCATTGAGAATGAATCTCATCGCGTCGTGGAGACGGTAGTCCGTACGTACGCACGGGCGATGATATCGTTCCCATGGTCGTGGAATTGTGTTGAAGTGTATGTAGACTATTTCAGTATCAATATCACTTTATAATAATCATATATAGTTACTCATTTCACGTTTATACCCATCCAATTAAGGTGGTGGCGGAAAATAGATTACACCACGGCGTGGAGACGGTATTCCGTACGTACTCACGCGCGGTGATTTCCTTTTTTCCGTAGGATGGATAGAAGGTGAATTAGGGTTTTTTCATATTTATAATAACATATCAGTATGTAAGTAATACTGATGTTATTACTTTATCATGAAACAACTAAAGAAGAAGAATTTGAATAAGAAAGAAATTGAAAAGATCGGTAATGGATATTACCTCTTCTTCGAAACGCCTCTTTGAATCCTCCACTTAGGGAACTAAGATTGGTCTTTGAAGAAGACCAGGACCTATAGGATTATTCTAGGGAAGTGTAGAAGGAATTTTGGCAGGGTTTGGCCGAGCTTGAGTGCTCAAATTGGTGTGAGGAGGAGGGGGAGGAGGTGTCCTTTTATAAGGGAGGAGAGGGGCACCTTAGGAATATCTCAAAATATTATTTTATATTAAAGTCAAAATCGGTTTATAATGGATACAAAGGGTCTTATTTCGAAGCTAAAGTGGGGATGGGTCAAAATCCTATCAACCAATAGGATTTAGACAAGTTTAGGTTATTATTTTAACCTTATCAATTAGATTTAACTCTAAGTTAAATAATTTAACTTTTACCGTGTCTTTTTGTTTTTTTACACTATATGGTTAATAAAATTACTATAACATGCCAAACGAACCCCAAATTGTTTATTATTAATATATATATCCTTATCTAAGTCATTTGGCCGAACCTTAGATTTTTAGGAATAAAATAACAATTAATAATATAATATTTGATTTAAAAACTATTTTGTGTCAATTTTGACACTATTTGATATATGATTTTTGTGAAAGTCATAACAGAATTATATGTTCGAACCAAGTTTCTTAAATCAACAATAATATATCATAGTAACCTATAAAATTAGTGGAATTCATAAAAAGTCTCAAATTACATTTATTTTGGTGTTTATAACATCAATTATGTCAATATTTCATTAATAAGATAATTACTGCATCATCATTGTGTCATAAATAAATTAAATTATTTAATGTCTAAAAATTACAAATAAAATATCATTATGTAGGAAATCCTTTTATCTTTCTAATGAATATTTATAGTCGAATTTAGCTTATCTATAACCCCATATTAAAAATGTTTTAGTAAATAAACATTGATTTTAACTCTTTTAACCCTTCTTTAAATAAATTAATAATAAATGTCCTAATCTAATACAAGTGGGCCTAAATGGACATATTTTATTCCTAAGTTTGTTTTTGGTCGAATTACACTTATCCAATAGAATTAGGACATGTGTTAGGGTAATAATAATATCATCTTTACCCTTAATTACCCTATTTACTTTTAACCGTGGTAAAAAAAAAGTAAAAAGTTACTATTACCCAAAATTATTTTCATCTCATTGAACCAAATTTTAGTCCTTGATATTAACCGTGTCTCTCGTATTTTCGAAATTCCACTCACAGAAGCGGTAAAATTAAGTTTTATGAACAATTCAGTTTTTTTTAACTACCACTTAGTGGTTTCACTATTCATCGAAAATTGAAAGTTTTCAGAAAAATACCAAAAATTAGGCCTAAGATATATTTGATATTATGAACTCAAAAATGATGTCTATTTTACCAAATTCAAAACATATTATTTGCATTAACTAATTTAAAAATTAATTCTCATTTTCAAAACAAATAGCGTGTTTTTAAGAGATAATAACTATCAAAAGATTGACACTAGTTTATAACTGGTTTAAATGTGAAATTACATCCAATGACCAACATTGTATTAAATTGTAAAAATATTTTCTAAATATACTTTAAAACCACTCAAATTAATAATTTATCACTATTAATTATTTCGATTGAAAAAGTTGTTTTTAATTAAAATTTAGTAATTTTCACTATTCATCAAAATATGAAAGTTATCCGAAAATCGCCAAAATTTCACTCTAAGCTAATTTTGATATTACGAATCCAAAAATGAAATCCTTTTTGAAAAATAAAATTTACAAAATTTCAAAAAGTGGTTATTACTATTCATAACGGCTAGTTTTGATAATATTTTAATAGCATATCGTTGTTTAGCAAAACTTGGTGTTGCGTACAACACACGCTATCGTGGAAGGTCGCGATTGCGTGTAATTCAAGCCAGGTCAGAGATGTGTGTTGTGAAAGCTTATTTTGGTGTAGCGTATAACACAAGACATTAATGAAATTAAAAAGAATATTTTTCATAAAATCTCGGGGTGTTACATTCTACCCCCCTTAAAATTAATTTCGCCCTCGAAATTCGTCGGGGTTATAAATGGTTTACTACTCGAAAGTTTCTTTAATAGAAACCCACATCGTAAAAAGGAATACCAAAACCAATCTTTAAAAACAAAAGTATGAAACTTAACGGTTACCCAAATAAACTAATCACTGGGTTTCCACATAGGTGAAAATATGGATATGGAAGAGAAATCTAACCATCATGTTCTGATGGAGAGTGGTAGAGAACATGGCTATGGAAAAGCCAACAATCACAAATACATAAATTTGTGACGATCTAAGGTACCATCTGATTAATCAGATATAAGAGCACTAGGACAACATTTTTGGTTTTCAAGATCGTTTCCCTAAAGTTGAAGAATTTGAATTAGAATAAATACTTACTTTATTTTGGTACAATCTCACTGTTGTTCGTGCCTTGAACAATTTCCACTTCATCTCTTAAATAAATGAAGTTGAATTTGTTATTCGTGAAGTGTTAGCAGATCATGTGATAGAATGGCGGTCATTCCATCTGTCTTAAACAAAAGGTTAGCAAAAGTTATTAAATATACAGAAGTCATTCTATAGTGAGATTAATCATATATGGTTCCTAAAATGGACTTATACTTCATATATCATACTGCTTAATATAATAAAACTAGTTTCTACTAAACAGGGACTTCCTGTAGGCCAGTGGTAGGCGATAAAGGCCAATCGCACTTCGGTTGTGGGTTCGATTTCCACAGCCTTGTCCGACGCGATGGGCTGTCGCCCGTCCTGCAGGTTGTCCTTTTTCTAAAACTACATTACTATAACATCACATAAATAATATCAAAAGAAAAGTTCTATCCTTAAACAATACTAACTTATGTCTAACATAATCCATTCCAACCTTTAGGCTTATCCATAATACTGCAGTCCAATCTCATAACATAGTGAAAACGATTACCAGAGATTTAACACCATCGTTGATCCCCATATATCATAAGATATGTCTTGTTGGTCACATTCCAAACATTCAAAGGCCTTAATCATGTATTCTCTTGAATACTCATTGAACCTTAGTGAAAATATCAATGCAATTAAAATTTAACACCTTCCACATACCAAAATCATCAATATTCTATATACTCAAACCATGATATCACTTAGTCCTTTTATCAATCATGAGCTCATGAATACTGTTAAACATTTCATTTTCTCATTTTCCCTTCATTATGCGCATATCGTCTTATTTCCAAAAATATCTCAATCACTTTTAATACCACATTAGACCAACACATAAATATTCCAATACTTTATGATACAACATTATTTTTGAATCCCATTACATAAATACTTAATCATTCCACCACATCGTTGTCATATTCAACATCGCCAATAGTGATCGCATGTGACTTCCCTTTGTCCTTTGCCTTAAGTGGTTGGTCATGTTGATCATCACTAACCCTTGGATTAGGGCATTTATTAGCATAATGCCCCATTTCCTTGCACTTGAAGCATTGAAGTGTTGGTGGTGCGTTCTCTGCAGTGTTTGCTTTATTCACATCATTAGAAACCCTTTTTCCATTACTTCGACACTCAGCTGCTCGATGACCTTCTTTTCCACACTTAAAACATTTTCTAGTCCCTTTCAGACAATCTCCACCATGCTTCTTTCCACACTTTGTGCATAAGGAAACATTCATCTTCCTTTCACCATTATTTTGAGATTTCTCCTTGAACTCCATCTTTCATTTCTTGTCAAAACTATGAGATGGATAAGTAACACCAACTTCCATTTCTACTTTGATAGCACAACGCACAATTTATTCATAGCTACTGAAGTCACTTATAGCTAATTCCCTTCAAAGACTTGGTTTTAAGCCACTGAAAAATCGATCAACTTTACTTTCAGGTTGGATGATAATGCCAGATGCATACCTTGGAAGTCTTGTAAAATTCTCTTCGTATATACCAACAGATTCATCATCCTTCTGCTTCAGTTCAAGAAACTCCTTCTCCATATTTGTTCGAAGAATACGAGGGAAGTACTTATTGAAAAACAAGTTCTTGAACTCGTCCCATTCCATGGACTCAATTTCATCTCTTGGCCTCGTATTCTTGATAAGATTCCACCATTGATCAGCTTCACCTTCCAAACGATATACTGCTAAGATGACTTTATCATGTTCAGAACATTGAAGAACTGAAAATATCTTTTCAGTGGTACTGATCCATTGTTCAGCAACAAGTGGATCGGAAGACCCATTGAAAGAAGGTGGATGTTGCCTCATGAAGGACTCAATAGAATATTGTTCCCTTCTCTATTCATTTGGAAGTCCAGAATGATTCATAGCTTGTGTAGGTATAGCAATAAGATTTTGCACTCCATCTCCCATAACATTTGTTTGTTCAGGAGGGAAATCATTGCATTTTCCATTGCATTGATCAACACGGTTCCTTCGGGTTCCAGCCATCGTCTAAAACCCAAAAAGAATAGTGTGAGAGGCAAAAATCATGCTAGGGAAAACAACATAATAAAGGGGGAGTAACCTTAATATCTAACATCTTATGTTAAATTCTAATATCGTTACCGTAGTTCTTGGACTGTATCTTATACGTATACTTATCCTTAGGGACATCCCTAGACATACCTTAGAAATATCTCTAGGGATCTCACTAACGCTTTCGCATCCTAGCTTCCAAAGGTTGACTAAACCTTTCCTCTGATACCAACTGTAGAGACCCGGAGCCTGACGTACATGGACATTACATTACTTTTGCGGAATACTTAGTACATAACAAAAACACACACACAAGGATCATAATATTTTAGTGTCTTTGGAAACTCGGAACGTAATATTCTAATCGTGGTGAAAGATCTTCAATATCTCCCATAAAGATCTTCCCTTTTTTTTTACCTAAAACCTTTCTTTATATCCTGGGGAAAAGAAAACATAAAAGGGTGAGCTCAAATGCTCAGTAAGGGTATACAAAAGAAAAATCAATCACATCATATTCATAAGAACATAACTTTTGGAAATCTTAACCTGCAAAAGAGATCATAATTTCATAACACGGGATAAATCATAGTAGTGAAATGAAATCCCAATAATCATAACTTAAAACATGAAACTCTGTGGCATACACACATAATCATAGAGAATCATTTCTTGTTAGTCAAGACTCATTTCCAAAACTATCTTAGTGGACAAAGTCCCTTTCTGAATCGAGTAACCCTCATTTCAGTCCTGTTTCACTGAACCGGTATAACCTACCATTTCAGCCATGTCTATCTCATGAGATATAAAATCTTTACCCAATGCATTGGAGGGAGATATAGGTCCCACCCATCTTATAATGAATCCTTTCTTATGTGTTCCACATAATCATAAACCATACATCATAGCGTAACCCATGTAATAAAAATGGGATTCTTAAACAACATGACATCATAAAACAATTCATATAAGATAAAGGAATTCATAAAAAATATTTCCATCACAACATAATCAAACCAATGTAATAATAGGGATAAAAACAGAATCCTTTTATTATCTTAGATGGAAAATAATTTTGATAAAATACTTGAACTCCATTCTTGAGGAAAATATCCTTTTTACTTCAAAAAAAACATTTTTCCTTTCATAACATGTCATACGACTTTAAAATAAAAGAAGTTGATTAAAAATAAACTTGAAAACTTTTAAAAGGAAGCTTCTTGGAAATAATGTTTTAAAAATCCATTCATGCCGTATAAGTTAAAAAAACATTCTTCGTACTTTTGTCGGAATAGTCAAAAAGTACCTCGTACGAAAAAACGACAAAAGATTCATAAAAACTCACCGAAGGGTAAAATTGGATTTAGACTAGTGTAAGTGGATGGAAACAATATTACATATTGAGGGAACATGGATGTGGATGATAAAATACACCCCAATAAATACTTACGAATAAACAATCTCGGATAAAAATGAGATTGTGATATTTCCCTTACCTTAGGTCCGACTTGCTTTGTAAGTGTCCGAACCTCCTGTATAATGATTTAAATCATGTTATTGACTTATTCCAGAATCATATTCATTGTTATTATATCATATATGGTCCACTCATGACTTTATATTACCTGTAAATTCATGTTAAAGTCACGTTTTGGGTAAAATCGTCTCATTTGTCGTTTGTGTTTTTAACATGTAATTATTAATATGATTAATTGGATCATGATTACTTATATCCAGAATGTAAAACATGATTTATATATAATATATATTCAGAATATATATATATATATATATATATAATATCGATAAATGGAATGAAATACACCGTTCATGGAGACGGTAGTCCGTACGTACGCATGAACGCTGTTTTCATTTCCTTATTGAAGTGAATGGAATTAAGTAGATGACATACATATAAATTTACATAAATACAGTATCATTATTATGTCATATATTTAATTAGTACTTATTATATATACTTTATAATCATTCATGAATGGTTAATCATTGAGAATGAATCTCATCGCGTCGTGGAGACGGTAGTCCGTACATACGCACGAGCGATGATATCGTTCCCATGGTCATGAAATTGTGTTGAAGTGTATGTAGAATATTTCAGTATCAATATCACTTTATAATAATCATATATAGTTACTCATTACACCTTTATACCCATCCAATTAAGGTGGTGGCGGAAAATAGATTACACCACGGCGTGGAGACGGTATTCCGTACGTACTCACGCGCGGTGATTTCCTTTTTTCCGTAGGATGGATAGAAGGTGAATTAGGGTTGTTTCATATTTATAATAACATATCAGTATGTAAGTAATACTGATGTTATTACTTTATCATGAAACAACTAAAGAAGAAGAAGTTGAATAAGAATGAAATTGAAAAGATCGGTAATGGATATTACCTCTTCTTTGAAACGCCTCTTTGAATCCTCCACTTAGGGAACTAAGATTGGTCTTTGAAGAAGACCAGGACCTCTAGGATTATTCTAGGGAAGTAGAGAAGGGATTTTGGCAGGGTTTGGCCGATCTTGAGTGCTCAAATTGGTGTGAGGAGGAGGGGGAGGAGGTGTCCTTTTATAAGGGAGGAGAGGGGCACCTTAGGAATATCTCAAAATATTATTTTATATTAAAGTCAAAATCGGTTTATAATGCTTCCAAAGGGTCTTATTTCGAAGATAAAGTGGGTATGGGTCGAAATCCTATCAACCAATAGGATTTAGACAAGTTTAGGTTATTATTTTAACCTTATCAATTAGATTTAACTCTAAGTTAAATAATTTAACTTTTACCGTGTCTTTTTGTTTTCTTACACTATATGGTTAATACACTTACTATAACATGCCAAAAGAACCCCAAATTGTTTATTATTAATATATATATCCTCATCTAAGTCATTTGGCCGAACCTTAGATTTTTAGGAATAAAATAACAATTAATAATATAATAGTTTATTTAAAAACTATTTTGTGTCAATTTTGACACTATTTGATATATGATTTTTGTGAAAGTCATAACAGAATTATATGTTCGAAACAAGTTGATTAAATCAACACTAATATATCATAGTAACCTATAAAATTAGTGTAATTCATAAAAAGTCTCAAATTACATTTATTTTGGTGTTTATAACATCAATTATGTCAATATTTCATTAATAAGATAATTACTGCATCATCATTGTGTCATAAATAAATTAAATTATTTAATGTCTAAAAATTACAAATAAAATATCATTATGTATGAAATCCTTTTATAGTTCTAATGAATATTTATAGTCGAATTTATCTTATGTATAACCCCATATTAAAAATGTTTTAGTAAATAAACATTGATTTTAACTCTTTTAACCCTTCTTTAAATAAATTAATAATAAATGTCCTAATCTAATCCAAGTGGGCCTAAATGGTCATATTTTATTCCTAAGTTTGTTTTTGGTCGAATTACACTTATCCAATAGAATTAGGACATGTGTTAGGGTAATAATAATATCATCTTTACCCTTAATTACCCTATTTACTTTTAACCGTGGTAAAAAAAAGTAAAAAGTTACTATTACCAAAAATTATTTTCATCTCATTGAACCACATTTTAGTCCTTGATATTAATCGTGTCTCTCGGATTTTCGAAATTCCACTCACAGAAGCGGTAAAATTAAGTTTTATGAACAATTCTGTTTTTTTTAACTACCACTTAGTGGTTTCACTATTCATCGAAAATTGAAAGTTTTCAGAAAAATACCAAAAATTAGGCCTAAGCTATATTTGATATTATGAACTCAAAAATGATGTCTATTTTACCAAATTCAAAACATATCAGTTGCATTAACTAATTTAAAAATTAATTCTCATTTTCAAAACAAATAGCGTGTTTTTAAGAGATAATAACTATCAAAAGATTGACACTAGTTTATAACTGGTTTAAATGTGAAATTACATCCAATGACCAACATTGTATTAAATTGTAAAAATATTTTCTAAATATACTTTAAAACCACTCAAATAAATAATTTATCACTATTAATTATTTCGATTGAAAAAGTTGTTTTTAATTAAAATTTAGTAATTTTCACTATTCATCAAAATATGAAAGTTATCCGAAAATCGCCAAAATTTCACCCTAAGCTAATTTCGATATTACGAATCCAAAAATGAATTCCTTTTTGAAAAATAAAATTTACAAAATTTCAAAAAGTGGTTATTACTATTCATAACGGCTAGTTTTGATAATATTTTAATAGCATATCGTTGTTTAGCGAAACTTGGTGTTGCGTACAACACACGCTATCGTGGAAGGTCGCGATTGCGTGCAATTCAAGCCAGGTCAGAGATGTGTGTTGTGAAAGCTTCTTTTGGTGTAGCGTATAACACAAGACATTAATGAAATTAAAAAGAATATTTTTCATAAAATCTCAGGGTGTTACAGGTACCGTTCATGGAGACAGTAAGTCGTACATAAACATGAACACTAAATTCATTTCTATTTTGTATTTTAATGGAATTAAAACATAATGATACCAAGTTCGATTATAATTCCAGTATAATATCATATATAATATCAATAATTCCATCATTTATATGTCCCACATAAGGCATTAACGAGTCATATCACTTTGAGGGGGCAGTAGTCCGCACTTCCTCAAATGAAATTATCACATTTTACCCATAATTGAAACCATATAATAATGATATAAATGGAAGATAAATAAGAATAAATGGAAAATAAACATAACATATATATCATATATAAATATTGTGACATCTTAAAGGCCACCAAAAGATGCGGTAGGAGATAATCAAACAATCATCGTTTCGTGAGGTGTTAGTTTGCCATCCACAGAAACAGTATGTTCTTCACCCATTAGATGGAGGTGTGTGTATGTGTAGTTAGAATTATTCTCATAATAAATCATAATATTTTGAGGATACTGTATATTTTATAATATAATTTAATAAAAAGTGTTTATAGGGTTGGAAAATTAAAATAAAACAAAATAAAACAAAAGAATTTAATAGTAAGCATTACCTTAAATTTGGGTAACTTCCTTTGATTTGAACCAAAAGATCTTCTTGAGGTGCCTTTTGCCTATGGTGAGGCTTATATGAGGAAGAGGGGGTTCTTGAGAAATTATTTTGGCAAGGTTTGGGTGATCCAAGGGGCTTGATAGGTGTGTGGAATGGGTTAGAAGTGGTGTCCTTTTATAAGGGGAAGGAGGGGCTCTTTAAAAATGTGTGAAATAATCATTTTATTAAATAGTGATATTCGGTTTATAAAGGTCCAAAAAAAATAAAGATGAAGATAAGATGACTCATGGTCTAAATAAAATCATCCAATAAGAATTGGATAGGTTTTGGATATAATTTGAATATTAATAATCATATTTATTTAAATCATTAATTAATGATGTAAATACCACATCATTATTGTGTCATAGAAACTTTAATTTATATTATGTATAAAAATTATAAAAAAATTACCATAATGTAGGAACTATTTTTAGCTTACCAATGATTATTTATAGTAAAAATGGTAACTTATATTACACCATGTAAAAAATTTATGTACCAAAAGATATTGGTTAATGTCATTTTTGTCTTTACATTAAGTTAATTAAAATAAAGTGTCATTATCATTCTTAAGTTGCTCCATGGTGTCCCAAAAGTTACCCAAGGATGCTCACGGTCGGCTAAGACTCATCCAATAAGGTTAGGACAAGTGTTAAGATAATTTTTTATTATTATAAAACTCTTTTTACCTTGAATTGCCCTATTTTCCTTCTACCGCGGTAAATAAAAGTCAAAAGTTACTATTCACCAAAAATTATTTTCATATTATTGAACCAAATTTTATTTAAAATTAATAACCATATATATATCTAATTTTTGATATTCAATTCATAGAGGAATTACAATTTCATTTAAATGAAAAAGTCGGATTTTTAACTACTACGTAGTGGATTCACTATTCATTAAAAATTAATGTTTTTCAGAAAAATACCAAAAATTAATCAAAATATATATTTGATATTATGACGTAAAAAATGATCTCTATTTTACCAAATTAAAAATTAAGAAGATGGATTAATTAATTTAAATTTACTTCCCGTTGTTAAAACAAAAAGCGTGTTTTTAAAAAACCATAACTATCCAAAGATTGACACATGTTTAAGAATAATTTCAAAGTGAAATTAATTCCAATGACAAACATTAGATTAAAGGGTAGAAATATAATCTAATTAAACATAAAAACCAATTTAAAATATAATCTAACCATATAAATAAATTATATTAAAATGCCGTTTTGAATTAAAATACATTATTTCTCACTATTCATAAAAAGTGAATATTATTAGAAAAAACCAAAAATTTACCCAAAGTAAATTATGATGTAACGATTCTAATGGAGGATTTTATTTTTCCAAATGAAACATTTAATTGTGACCAAAACTAGATTTATTGATGGCTCTCCATTAAAAGGTGGTAAATCAACCCTTTAAAGTAAATTATGTTTAAAATTAGATTCATTCACATTTTAAGCCTCTAACTTTTATTGGATAAATGTAAGAACATTCAACAAACATATATAATAATTTTGTAGTTATTTCTGTTCGTTCTCACCATTACATAGTTTAGGTGTTAACTAACATTTAAGGTAATAATATTATATTATTAGTGTGCAACATAAGATTTCAAAGAAACCCATTTCTGTGTATCAGGTATACCATCGATCATATTGTCCCCATTGAAGTAAAATTAATATTTAGTTCACAAATATTAATAAATATGAAAAATTTTGTGTTCTTTATTTACCTGGGATGTTACATCCTTCCCCTCTTTTAGGAATTGCGTCCTCACAATTTTAAAACTGGGCTTCGAAACATCATTAAAAGTCCCACATCAGAAAAGAGTCACTAAAACTATCACATTAAAATAACGAAAGAAAAGTACAAAGTTTACCCGAGATAACCCATACTAGGATTCCATGTAGGAAAACATGGATATGGAAGATAAACTAAGTGTCAAGTTATGATGGCGAGAGATATAAAACATGATCAGGAGAAAGTTAACAACAAGAAAACCACAAACTTTTGATGCGATAAATGGTCATTAGTTTCCCAGTAGGAAAAGTAAAAGGATAATGTTTTTTTTTGTTTTAAGTTCCATAATGTTGAGAAATTTATTTATGAGATTTACTATGAACATAAAGTGATATAATTACTTTTTAAGTAGAGTTTCATTCATTAATTAATTTCTACCACCTACTCATCTTTTATTCAAATGACGAGCATTCAAGATAATTTGGTCACACCTGAAGAGCTAGATTCATCTTCTAGAGAATAACATGATACACAAAGAATAAAAAATATATTTACCTTGTCTTTGAAGATTAAACACCTCCAAAATGGTTAGTACAAGATGAGATGATCCCCAAAAATTATAATCCTTTATTGAAATAAATACTAATCTTAATTTCCAAAATTAAACCAACAATACCCCAAAGTTAAATATATACCCTTTAATAAATAATTGTCCTTAAAATCATCCAATATAATCCAAACTAATATGGAAACCCTAAACTTAGAAGAATTTGGTTATGTAGTCTTCCACGTTAAATTGTATCTCCAAATGACATGGACTACTCCTAAAGTCACATACGCAAAATTAATTAACCTAATAACATATTCGATATGATAGGTTAATAATTTCCATAAATAACTGAAAACATTGATAAAAACACAACATTAAAACTCAAATGAAATACCATTGAATTATATTTTCCTTAGGTATATAGTGTTCCCAACAAAGCGAACGTCTTCCAAAATAACATTTATCACTTAATCACCAAATCATTTTACTATACTTAGGATATCCATTAGATAATACATAAGATCCAAAATCAACTTTTTATTGATCAATAAAATAATTTAACTAGAAATAATTAGTCACACTAACCAGGGACTTCATGTAGTCCAGTGGTAGGAGATAAATCCCAATCGCACTTTGGTTGTGGGTTCGATTCCCACAGCTTTGTCCGACGCGGCGGGTTGTCACACAGTCTATGTGTTTTCCTTTTTCAAAAACTATATAGTTTTATAATATTCCCAAAAATGAGGTAGATTTTTCAAAATAACTATAAAAAAATTACATCAAAAATGTTATCTCATACCTTGCATTTTCATTCCAAAATTTAATAACTTGTAATTTCCTCAAACTCAACGATCATATAAAACCAAATGTATATTTATAACTATATACACAAGAAAAAAGATAATTCTTCCTCAAATATCATTTTTACATGATAAACAATAGGGTTACAAAAACAAGAGAAAAGTCTTCCAAAGTAATCCCATCAACAAAGATCATTAATACATTTTAAAAATATCTCTATCCATTTGTTTCAACATAGATTCTTCCTAGACCAACGGGATATCCTATAGAATAGGGCATTCACTCAGGTAATGGATAGGTCCCCTAAATTTACAAGAAATGACTGTAGGTGCATTCTTAGGACCATTTTTATTTTCTTCCACAGTACTCTCCATTTTTCTTTGGCAATTCTATACTTTATGTCCTTATTTCCCACACAAAAATCATTTCATTATTCCATAAAGACACCTTCCTAGGTGTCTCCTTACACATATCCTACATGATGTAAAATGAGATTTTGTTTCTCCAAGGTCTTCACTGCTTGAGCTCTTATCATACACCTCTTTTAACTTCTTTATTTAGTCTAGAAGTTGGTTAATATATATGTTGTTGATCATAATTTTTGAAAAATGATTCGGCATGAACATGATATCTTTCACGCCAATCGATATTCCATTTTGTTTCACTTTTCCACCACCATTCAAACTGTGTACATCATGTTCAATGTTACTTTGACTTCCTTGGAATCCAGCCATTGACTAAAACTAGAAAGCATTGTGTGATTAATAATAGTCATAAAATAATTTTTAGTATATAATGGAAACTTATTTTCAATTTAAAACACCTTAGGATTAACCAAGGTCATTTATTATCATCTAATATTAAAATCCTTCAAATCAGTTTGTAAAGAAAATATAAATAATCCTAAGCATTTCCCCATGGAGTGTCATAACCAAGAGTGCAGCAAGGCCCATTGTCGTGTACCAGGATACCCCAGGTCAATCCCAAAACTCCTTGTTGGAGTTTTAAATACTAGGTACATCTGTACCAGAGCCATATCTACCTACTTGTATCCAGACAGGGATGTATTTCTTGGAAAATACAAAAAACCTCAACATTACCAAAATTCTAGGATGTTCTTCTATTCTAACAATCAAGGTCTATCTTAGGGTAAGGTTCTCTAATCATAGTTTATCTAAATCTAGTTTCCATGGTTTGTACTAAACTTTCTCTGATTCCAACTGTAATGACCCAATCCCAGAATCCAAGAGATGATGCATTATGTTAATACATTGGCATGATTACAAGAAATCAAGTCCCAAAGGACCGATCCGTTCAGTAGTCTTGGAAACAAGATACATAAATATGTTCTACACTAAAACATGTAAAGAAAAACAAATTTATTCCATTAGAAACATCTATGCTTTTATGATTATTCCAGCAAGTCACTCATAACTAACATCTTCATATCCTAGGAAAATAAAACATGAGAAAGGGGTGAGCTCAAATACTCAGTAAGAGTAAGCAATACAACGGAACATAACATAAACATTAGGCATGGTGAATAATTGAAAACACGTTCCTTTACAAATAATTAACAAGAACACTTTATGGTAGGAATATAAGCTAAGTAAATAATACTATAATAAAACAAAGTCATGGGTATTCTATTAGTCGAATAACCACATGAACTATCAATAGCTAATATCAAAATTATGGAATGCATAATACCGGGCATCCTAATCACATAGTCAATTCCTTGTGCCATGAATACAAATAAGATTTTTCCAAGGCCTTGTGACAAGACACTAGTTTGTCTCACGAGACCTACCGATGCATCAAGGAGTTGTAGTCAACTCCATCCGTCACTTACTAAGTCCAATGCATTCCCCATATGAAAGGAATGAGACATAACATAAACCTACGTATTTAAACTAGTATATGAAATGTCAATAATTTATCCACAAACCATGAATGTTATAAAAATTGCACATCTATAGTAAAAAATAACTCATTAAATTCAATATGGAAGATTGTATTCTAACAGATTAACCTCAATCGAGAATAATGAATGATATTGAAATAGATGAAAATAATCATCAAAACTAGTTGAGATAAATATCCCACATTTTCTTGAAAACATGTAAAAGTCACACTACTTTTCAAGAAGTTAGTTTGCCAATTTTTTTTCCATTTTGAAGAGCCAGTTTATGGGTTCCCGGTACCCCACTACATGAGTCCAAAAATCCACATTAACCAAAACATACAAAACCCAAAAACACTAACCATGCGTATGAAACCACGAACCAGGGAACAAGGACATCATAGAAGATGATAAAAAACACCCAGGATTACCTTGAGCGTCCTCTGATGCGACCATCGACACCGACCCAAATCCTCCCGTTGGAAAATTCCAGAGGAATTCACCCAGCCTTCAAGTGATGGAATGGACCCCAAGTATCCACCCTCGAGGGCGTCAAGAAAATCCAGAATGAGGATGTTCATCTTCTGATACCATTAGCACCCTGACCGCAGACAAACAAAAATAAAACCCACCAATCAACTTTAAAGACAAACCAAATCAGTCCGGTGGCGATGCCTCATAAGAAAATGAAAAGATACCAAAACATATCCTTAGACTATTATTGCTTTCCTCCCTATAAAGATTCCAATTCATTATCCATACCTTAGCATCAGGATCTTCCCCAATAACGTCTTCAAAACGGTCCGCTATTTTATCCCATGTACGAATATATTCTTCTTTGCTGATTTTCCGATCATTGAAGCCTCTCATTAAAATCAAATCCTGTTTTTAATCCACTTAGCCAGCTCATTTTTGACCTCCACTCTTACAGCACTTCCCATAATATCATCCTCTTCCTTTGGGATGTTAACATATAGAAATTATTCTACCATGTCCTCCTCAGAGCAAAGGATAGGTTCCTTTATGTTCTTTACCTTTTCAATAGAGCTTCCCATTTCATTGTTGTTCTCCTTGATTAAAACCTGAGAATCCTTCTCCACCGCATTGAGAAATACCACCAGAAACTTCTTCGAAGAGAGGGTCTCCAAAGGTGGGGGGAGAGAGGAGTAATCCTTCTTCCCCTTATTCTTTTTAAAACCGATGTTGTTCTTTGGGATTGGGATCACTTCGGCCGAATGGTACAGTTCATCCAGATTGGATTACCCTATTCCAACCTCATCTTCCTCACCTGGTGTAATGTGTTCCAAAATCACATTCTCCTCTACAAAACCATCAAATCTATTAATGAGAAATATTTAGAAGAGTATATTTTTAAAACATTGAAAATGATATTTTAGTTAGAGTTCCTAACCAAATGAGAGACGCTTGAATACAAATAATTGATTTAATCAAAACATTATAATATATATAAAATAAAATATTTCATTATATATTATGTCAAATGATAGTATATACACCATATGAAAGTGAATTTGTGCATAACAACAAAGATGTGTCAAAGGAATGAAAATAGAGATGAAATCCCTTATAAATACAGTATCCTAAGGTAAATGATAAATCAATGACATAATTATGTGTGAAAAATATAAATACACTCAATATGATTGGATATTCAGTGTAATTAAATCAGAAGACATTCACACATATTCATGTAAAAACTATACAAATGACTTGGATATTTAACTCAATGAATCGAAATTGTGTTAGGATCAAGTTTATATCAATGACTTGAGAAATTATCAATGGAGTGATTATGTGTATAAAAAGTATATAAAAAAATGGGTGTCAAAATTACTACATAAATAATAAATAGTCATTCCAGATGTAATTTGTTAGTAAAATAATAAATGAAGTATGCATAATGCCCACTGAGGGGAAATTGAAAATTGAAATTCCCTTAACGATTTGGTAACTTATGAAGCATACAACCCATGAAAGAAGGATCATAAAATGATGATTTAAATAACCATAAATTAAAGTATATTACACCAGAAATAATATCATGGATAGTACATATGCCACACAAAAGGAAATAGTGTCCAATATAGCATGAATCTCATGGAAATAAAGTGAGATGAAAAGCCCTCACTTCATTGTAATCAATCGAGTCGTATGACCAAATTTAATAACCACCAAATTAATCACATAATACCATGAATATAAAGAGAATCATGATAATATATATCAAATGGCTGTACACAATACACCACATCCAATAAATATGTGCTGAATAATGGAAATCACACATAATTAAAAGTGAGATAAGAAACTCCTTACATCAAGTTTGACTTGTCTTGTATGTTCCTTGTTCTTAATGAATAATAAAAATAAGATAATTTATACTTTATTAAGAACATTTTTCAATTTTATTATTAATTTTATATCACTTATTACCTTGTAAGACAATTAGTTATTTATTTGAGTTCATAATGGATATTTTATCGATGTTCGGAACTTGAGTCAAAAATTAACATGTTATAATTACTATTTTCCAATGTGGTCAAAAGTCCATTATCTCTAGAATGATAAACATGTTTTAGATATCATATATATATATATATATTATATCAATTATATATATCTTTTTATAATAGTACATAACATTTGTAGATAATAAATGAAATGTACCGTTCATGGAGACGGTAAGCCGTACGTACGCATGAACACTACTTTCATTTTTATTTTGTATTTTAATGAAATTAAAACATAATTATACAAAGGTATATTATAATTCCAGTATAATATAAAATATAATATCAATATTTCCATCCTTTATACGTCCCGCATAAGGCATTAACGAGTCATATCACTTTGAGGGGGCGGTAGTCCGCACTTCCTCAAATGAAATTTTCGTGTTTTACCCATAATGGAAACCATAAAATAATGACATAAATGGGAAATACAGAAGAATAAAGAAAAGAAAAATATAATATATATAATATATATAAATATAGTGTCATCTTAATGTCCACCATTAGAGTCGGTAGGAGATAATCGAACAATCATCGCTTCGCGATGCATTAGTTTTCCATCTACAAAAACAATATGTTATTTACCCATTACATTAAGGTGTGTGTTAGTGTAGTTAGAATACTTCTAATAAAAACATCCTAGTATATTGAGGATACATTTTTTATATAACTAAAAGTAATAAATAGTGTTTAGGGGGATGGGGAAGTAAAATAAAACAAAATAAAACAAAATAATTTAAGAGAAAGCATTACCTTTAATTTGGGTAACTTTCTTTGGTTTGAACCAAAAGGAATTTTTGAAGTTCTTTATGCCTAATTTGAGGATTTTAGGAGGAATAGTAGGATTTTTAATGATTATTTTGGCAGGGGTTGGATAAGACAAGGGGCTTGAGAGGTGTGTGGAATGGGTTAGAAGTGGTTTCCTTTTATAAGGGGGAGGGGGGGATCTTTAAAAAAGTGTGAAAATATTATTTTATTATATCATGATATTCAGTTTCTAAATGTACAAAACTAATTAAAGTATAAGATACAATGACTCATGGTTGAAATAAAGTCATTCAATAAGAATGGGATAGGTTTTGGATATTATTTTAATATTAGTAATCATGTTTATTTAAATCATTTAATAATGAGGTAAATACTACATCATTATTGTGTCATAAATAATTTTATTTATATGATGTATAAAAAATATAACAAAATTCCATAATAAAGGAAATAGTTTTAATTTTACAATTATTATTTATAGTTGAAAAGGTGACTTATATAACCCCATGTAAAAACTGATATATTAAAAGATATTTTTTAAAGTCTTTTTTGTCTTTACTTTAAGTTAATTAAAATAAACTATCAATATCATTCTTAAGTGGCTCCATGGGGTTCCAAAACTATCCCAAGGATGACCATGGTTGGCCATGACTCATCCAATAAGGTTATGACAAGGTTTAATGTAATTTTTTACTATTATAATATTTCTTTTACCTTGAATTACATTATTTACCTTCAACCGCAGTAAATAAAAGCCAAAAGTTACAATTCACCAAAAATTATTTTCATCTTATTGAAAAACATTTTACTTACTAAAAAAACCATGTATCATGGATTTTATAAATTCAATTCACCGAGGCTTTAAAATTTAATTTAAATGAAAATTTCAAATTTTTAACTACTACTTATTGGATTCACTATTAATAAAAAATTTATGTTTTTCAGAAAAATAAAAAAAATCAGCCAAAGCTATATTTGATATTCCAAATTCAAAAATGATGTCTATTTTACCAAATTAAAAAGTTAGAAGTTGGATTAATCAATTTACAATTAATTCTCATTGTCAAAAGAAATAGCTTGTTTTTAAGAAACAATAACTATCAAAATATTGACACTTGTTTATGTATAATTTTATAGTGAAATTAATTCCAATGAAAAAAATTGGATTAACGGGTAAGAAACTAATGTAATTAATGTTCCAAACCAATTTAAAATATAATATATCCATATAATTAAATTACATTAAAATGCAGTTTTTGAATTAAAATAGATTATTTCTCACTATTCATAAAAAATGAATATTATTAGAAAAATACCAAAAATTTACCCCAAGTAAATTTTGATGTCCCAATTCTAAAAGAGAATTGGATTTTTTCAAATTCAACATATAAAAATGACCAAAACAAGATTTAATGGGGGTTCGCCATTCAAAGGCGGTAAATCAACCCTTTAAATTAAATTATGTTAAAATTTAGATTCATTCCAATATTAAGCCTCTAACTTTTATTAGTAAAATGTAAAGTCATTTAACAAAAATATATAATAATTTTTTAGTTAGTTCTATTCATTCCCACCATTACAATGACTAGGTGTTAAGTACCATTTAAAGTAATACTATTATATTATTAGTGAGAAACTTAAGATTTCAAAGAAACCCGTTGTTGTGTATCAGGTATAACATTGAACATAGTGTCCCTTTTAATGTAAAATTAATATTTAGTTCACAAATATTAATATATATGAAAAAGTTTGTTTTCATTATTTACAAGGGATGTTACAGGGCACCAGGATGAATTACCCTTATCTCCCATCAAAAATTAATCATGATCCTAGTTAGGGGAGTTGACACCATAGTGGGGAATCAGAAGTGAGTAAATTACGCAATAACGAAGGAGGGTGTTCGAAAAAAATTCATACACTATTGTTTAGGTTTTAGGATGTGGTGAAAGTTCAACCATAGGTTAATAGTGATATTGTATTTTTTCAGGTTTCTCTAAAACATACCAAGCATGCTGAGATACAAATATATCAGTCTAAATATTTTTCGAATTGTGTGGAAAAGGACCGACAAGGCTCAATTTTATTTTTTTTCTCTACTCAATTAGAAGTTTTTATTTTCAATTCTATTTTGGTTTTAGATAACAGGTATTGTCAAATTCTATCCACAGAAGATTGGGGATGTAGGGTACATTGGGTGATGATTACCACAAAAACATAAGTTGATTTCTCCAAGGAGGGATTCCAGTACATTCACACAAATTCTAATGGTTTAAATGACTACTGAGAATCCCTTGTGGATGTCATTATCAATGCTAAAGACCCAAAAATGGGAAATTATTTCAATAAGTATTTGGTTTATGATTCAGCAGATGGAAAATCAGAAAATCACCATGAGGAAAATGTGATATTTCATGAGAAAAGAAATGATAGGAATGTTGTGTTTTTTTATAATAGGTTTTCTGAATTTTTTTTAAATAGTATACGGTAAAATATTTCAAAAAATACACTGTAATTTCAGCATCACCAATGCTGTCGTTTCCCTAAAACAACAATTTTTATCTATTTTAATAATTTTTTTATATATTTAAAATTTTATATTTTTATAATCATTTTGATATTTTTATATATATAGATATATATATCAAAATGTTTCAGAATAATTTATCTCTTATTTAAGTCCATGACTTTTCTAGAATATAAAATATTAAATTTAAGAGAAATATAAATGATATTTTAAACATGGATGAAACATATAAGAAATAGTCAAAAATAAAATGAATTTCTTAATAAATTTTGATGAAAAATAATTTATCAGATTTTTAATCCACCTAATTAAAACATAAAAATGTTTCAAATACGTAACATTCAAACCTTATAAAATATAAACAATAAGGCCAGTATGAATTAAAATTTTAACATTTATTAAACATATAACAAGTAGTAGAAAAAAACTTATTATGATTGTTGATGAAATATAATTTGTAATCATTATAATAGACCTACCTGAAACATAAAAATTATTCAAGTTAGTCATTTTTGTAACCTATAAAATATAAACTATATTATCAATATGAATTAAATATTAACCATATATTAATCATATAACATGTAGTCGAAAATAAAATTAACATCTTAAAAAATGTTGATAATAAATATTTTTTGTGCTTTCTAATCGCCCTACATCAAACATAAAAATGTTTCATATACATGAATTTTCTATCCTATAAAATATAAACTATAATCACAATGTGTATTGAATATTAAACTTTAATGAATCATATAACATGTAGTCTAAAATAAAAATTATTTCATAAAAAATATTGATGAAAAATAATATATATTCTTTCTAATCAACCAACATAAAACACAAAACTATTTTAAGTATGTGACTTTGATGTCTTATAAAATATAAACTATATGATAAATATGAATTAAAATTTAAAATTGGACTATTCATATAAAAAAGTATTCTAAAATAAAAATAATTTTTTTAATTTTTTTGATAAAAATAATTTATAAGCTTTCCAATCCACCTATATGAAACGTAAAAATGTTCCAGGATTTTAACTTTGATAGCCTATAAAATATAAACTATTAGACCAATATGAATGTAATTTTAAACATTGATTAAACATATAAATAGTAGTCAAAAATAAATATAATTTATAAAAAATTGTAGATAAAGAATATGTTATTTTCATTATAATACCACTACTTGAAACTTAAAAATGTTTCAAGTATGGGACTTTTCATGCCAATAATATATAATCTATAATACTAATGCTAATGAAATTTTAAAAACTGATTAAACATATAACAAGTAGTCAAAAATAAATGGAATTTCCTAAAAAATGCTGATGAAAAATAATTTTTAAGCATTCTAATCCATCTACATGAAACATAAAAATGATTTTAATATGTGACATTCATAGAGTAAAAAATATAAACTATAAGAGCAACATGAATGAAAATTTAAACATTGATAAAACATATAAAAAGTATTCGAAAATAAAAATAATTTATTAAATTATGTTTATGAAAAATAATTTATAATATTTCTAAACCACCTACTTGATTCTTAAAAAGGTTTTAAGTATGTGACTTTTCTAGCCTATAAAATATAAACTATAAGACTAGGATGACCAACTGTTAGTTTAAATGTCCTACTGATGCATGGTTCTGCTGAATTAAGGACTCACTAATAGCTAAAACGTGTCACATATGTAATGAGTCACTGATGCATGGAAATTCGGACAAAATGACACACCAATGGAATGAGTCACCGATTAAAGGAGATACCGACCGAGGATTCACTGATAGACTGTTTAAAATCCATTCGATTTTAAATTACTTCTAACGGTTATATTTTGAGCGTTACAATGTGATGGATTAATTTAATGCATTTTTCCTTTGTACATCTTATATGAGGAAGTCATAAATATGATGTACTGTTTCTACCTCAAACATGCACATTGTCAAGTTTCGAGAATATATATATAAAGAAGTGCGAATGATAGACATTCAAATGTTCTGGCACATACAGACAGACATTCACAAGAAGATATGAGTAGACCCCCACGCGCACTATATAGAATGGAAGAACACAGAAGGAATTATTCATTCTTGCTTACTGTGAAATATAAAACTGTTGTTCATCATAGTTATATTAACATAGCACCGTCCAACTAAACCAAAGGGAAAGAAAACCTCATCCTCCAGGAAGTCAGAACAAAATGATCCACAAGACTCTATTTTCAGTGTATGTTCCTATAAGATGACACAATCTTCTACTCTGACACATCAGGGAATCCAGAACTGAATTGGATATCACAAAGAACATCTATAATACCTTCTTAATATAGTCTAATCTATTGTGTACTATTTTTCAGACTTTTCAAGCAGTGGGTGTGTTTGTAAAAAAAACACATTGTATCCTACACTAAAATGGAAGATACTATATATCCTAATTCAATTTTCATTTTACAATTGTTTACCCCACAAAGAACTGTGAAAGAGGCCATGTGTGACCTTGTTGTTTTTGTTCCGATGAAGAACTTTTCTAGAGGTATTGTAACATGGATAGTCTGTGTAATTTTGTGTTATCCCTAATCCAGGGTGTGGATTGAAATCATTGTTTATATATATTTCATGGTGGAAGGTGTTCTCCATGTGGAGAAGACTATGTCTCTGCTTGAGACCGAACCTCGTTTTTATATCCAATGTGTTCTCAATTTAGTCTTTCTCTATTTTTAGTCAAAATTCATAAAACAAAATTACACATTGATAGTTAGTCTTACATAATAGTTATATCTGGTATAAAATATTAGAGTAGTTTCAAAATTCCCATAAATATCTAATATTGTTATAAATAAGAATTAATCAATCTTCTAAGAAACTATTTTAATAGTCAAGATATTATAATATTACTACCTTGGTTAACTGTCCATATTTATTTTAAAATGGGGGAACCTTTTAAATAATCTTTTTTAACATAAATTTTTATAGGAACACAACTGACCCCCCCTCTAGAGTGTCCATATCTCACTAACATTTGGTGTTAGTGGTGGTTTTCAATTTGATGTTTTAAACATTTTTAATCTATTTGAAAATATTTTTCAACTATGATTTTAGTTGTATTTTAATGATATTTAAATATCTATTAGTTATAATTTTCTAGTTCTTTAAAAGCCTATTTATTTATCATGGATATTTTTTTGGAAGGTTTTGATACCAACAAAACTTCTTTTCTTAATTGAAAAAATTATTCACAATGGAAAATTAAAATGAAAATTCACTTAAAAATTATGGGTTTTGATAATTGGTCTTGAATTATAGATGATCATAAGATTCATTCTACTATAAGAAGTAATTATGATGAACTAACTAAGGTTTCCAATCACAATAATTTCAAATCCATAAATTTTATATAAATTTCTTTAGGTGATGAAGAGCTTAATAGAATTTCTACATGTAAAACAACCCATGAACTTTGGGACACATTATTTGTTTCACATGAAGGATCCTGTGGTGTTAATGAAATGATACATGATTTATATTCTATTAAATATGATAACATTAAATTGAATTATGATCTTCCTAATTATGACATGTATCTTAGGTTTAATGAAATTGTGAATACTATTACCTCTCTGGGATGGTATGTTATATCCAAGGAGAAATTAATGAGAATAATGAATTTCTTATCACATAGATGGAGAGGAACATCTGTATCAATTAGAAAATCATGTGACATCAGCATGTTACCAGTAATAGAGTTGATAGGAAATTTTATGTTGTATGAGGAATAACTAAAATTCAACAATGAAAAGGATGATCAACTCAATAGAAAATCTATTTCTTTCAAATCTACATCCTCAAAGAATGGCAAAGTTCAAGATGAAACTAAAAGTCTAGTGACTTACAATCATCATCAGAAAACGATGATGAGATGGATCCAATAGCCATATGGTTTATGAAATATTATATAAAGAATAAATTAATTATAAAACCCAACTAAAGTGGTAAGTATGATCACAAGGTCCATTTAAGAAAGGAATAGAAGAAATATTATACTTCCAGAGAAAATATTTGTTTTGAATATAAGATAAAGGGACATGTAAATGATAACTATCCCAAGAATAAGTATAAGAAGAAGAATGATGATAAGAAAAGAAAGTATAAAATGGATATAAAGTAAACATGTTGTGCTTATTAGGATTGATTAGGTGACTCAGAATCCTCTCATGAAAAGTCTGATAAATAAATATGTGTTTTATAACAAAAAATGTTGAGGTAAACCTAAATTATTCTGAAAATAATTAATATTTTTCTAGAAATGGTAGTGATTCTGAAAAAATTACAAATGAGGAAATTTTTGAATATTTCATACTAGAAGATACTTGTAATGTATTAAAATATAAATACAAATCATTAATTAAATATCAATATTTGAATTCCAATATTAAATCAAAACATGTTGTGGAATAAGTGAAAAATTCTCAACTGCTTAAGGAGAACAATGAACAGAAATATTCAAATAAGTAATTGAAAAAGGATATATAGAATTTTCCAATTGAGATAAAATATTATTTCAAATGACTTGTAAATAAGTAGATCCTAGTTATACTACTTGAATAGGACACCCACCACGAATAATAATTATGAAAAAAGCACATATTTTATCAAAATTATGAAAATAATGTTTAATACCCAGTTCTGGAAAACTTTAAACAATGCCTAGGTATGAAACATCTTCAATTATTTCATGTTTTTCTGGACCAAATAATTTTTATTTGTATAATAATTTATATACATCTCCTAGGAAACCCATAATGAAAATGTGGGTTCCCAAATATCTTATTAGTAATCTTACTAGACCAAAACAAATCTGGGTATGAAAATATTTTGTTTTCTAATCTGTTTTCTAGATAAAATACTTGAAAAGATCCAACAAAATCATATTCTAAATGGATAGTGTATGTTCAAGACATATGATAAGAGATTACTCATGCTTCAAGAACATGATAAATATTGATGTTTGGGATGTCACCTTTGGTGATAATGCAAAGGAAAGAATAATTGAACTCGGACAGAATGGTATGTTTAATTCAGTTTTAATAAATAAAGTTATTTTCGTTGATGGATTAAAATAAAATCTTCCTAACATCTCTCAATTATGTGAATATGGTTTTGATGTTAATGTTAAAAATTATTCATGCAATTTTTTTAACTCTTAAATTATGTTACTATTTTCCACTGTTTGAAATGAAAATGTATATGATGATAACTTAGATTATTAAATTTCTCACAATGTTTCTTGCTTGAATTCTATTCATAATTAATCTTCTATTTGGAAAATAAGATTACGAAATTTCAATTGACACTCACTCAGAAAGCTTAATAGAGATGTATTAGTCATGGATCTACCTAAAAATGAGTTTCCAAATGACAAAATCTATAATCATTGTCAAAAGGGAAAAAACACAAAATGTCCTTCAAACGAACTAATGATATTTGAACTTCTCAATATCTTAAGTTTGTTAACATGGATATGTTTGAACCATCTAGAGTTTCATGTCTATGTGGGAATCATTATGTATATGTTCTAGTAAATGACTGTTGTAGATATACTTGGACCATCTTCATGTATCAAAAAAGTGAATATTTCTCTCATTTCACCATGTTTGTTGGGACTTTATAAAATATTAGAGGTCATAGAATTAAATCCATAAGAAGTGGCAATGGTATTGATTTTTAAACCAAGAGTTCAAATCATTTTTCTCACAAAAATGGCTATAGTCGTAACTTCAATGCTAATTGGACATTACAGCAAAATGGAGTTATAGAAAGAAGAAATAGAACCATGAATTAATTTTCTAGAACCATTATTAGTGATTATTACCAACCTATATAAACTTGGGTGGAATCTATCAATACAACTTGCTATAAAACCAAGAGAGTCATTATTAGACCATTCCTCTAAAAAACTCCCTTCGAGTTATGGAACAATTGAAAACCCATGCATAAATACATCAATGTTTTTTGTTGAAAATTCTATATTAATCAGACTAATGATAATCTAGAAAATGTTTCCTCAATGATTTATGAAAGAACTTTCCTAGGATATTAATTATATAGTAAAGTTTATATATTCATCTATAAGAGAACCATATATGTGGAAGAATCTGTTCATCTCAAGTTTGACTAGATATATCCACATGAGAAAAATACCACTCTATAATATCTTAAGGATTATATGTAAAACTAGGAATCCAATACAAATTCTTCTAACTATCATGTGAAGAAATATTTTAAAACTTATAGTTCTGTAAATTTTCTAGATTCGAGTCATAATGAACCTGAACCTGTTGAAGAACCTGAAGTGACAAGCCATTCATTTTCTAGACATGTTAGAACTCTTAAGAACCATTATTTTGATGGTATTGTTCGGTACATAGACAAAGGGACATAGTCAATAGATTCATTAAGAAATCATGTTGAACATCATGATTTTCTGTCACAACATGATCCAATGAACATTAATGATTCTATCAATGATGAATTTATGATGATGAATATGAAAGAAGAGTTAAATCAGTTTGAATGAAATAAAGTATGGAAACATGTACATAGATACAAAGACACCTTCAATATGATAATCATATGGATGTTTATGAATAATGTAGATGAATCTAGTAACATATTTAGAAACAAATAGATACAGGTTGCTAAAGGTTATAATAAATAAGAAGGAATTGACTATGAGAAAACCTTAGAACAAGTAGATAGAATTGAGGCCATTAGAATCTTTCATTCCATTATAACACATCTAGATTTCAAACATTATCAAATTGATTTTAAGAGTGAATTATTAAATATGTATATTTTTTAGGATGTTTTTGTTGAACAACCACTGATTTTACAACCCCTCATATTCTGTATAATATTATTAAATTAAAAAAATATAAATATGGTTTAATGATGGATCCATGAGCATGGAATGATAGGCTCAACATTGTTCAAACTTCTAAAGGTTTTAAAAGTTATAGAATATGATACGATCTTGATAAAAAAAATTACAAAGATTTTTTTAGTTAAATTTTAGATAGATGATGTTATTTTTTTGATGTTTTAAAAATTACTTATGTGTTGATTTTTCAATGATGAAGAAAAGTGAATTTGAAAAGACTTTAATGCGTGAACTAAAATTCTTTCTACGATTAAAAATATTTCAAAATAAAGATGCTATTTTATTGAATCAATGTAAATATACTAATGACCATTTAAAAATATTTGGATTTGATAGAACCAAAAAGTATTGACACTTCAATGAGTACCGCCTATATGTTGGACCTTGATGATGATGGAAAATCTGTTGACCAAACCACTTATAGAATAATGATTGGATGCTTACTCTAACTACTTACTAGTAGGCCAGATATTATGTTTAGTGTATTCCTGTTATCATGTTTCCAAGAAAACCCAAAAGACTCTCATCTTCTTGCTATAAAAATGATTTTCAAATACCTCAAACATACTACAAATCGAGGACTGTTCTATCCTAGAGGACTACCTATTGATATAGTGGGTTATTCAGATGATGATTTTGGTGGTTGTAATTTAGATAGAAAAAGAACCTCTAGAACATGTATCATTTTGGGAAAGTCTCTATTTTCATGGTTTAGTAAGAAACAAAATTATTTTCCATTATCTATTGTAGAAGCTCAATACATAGCTGATGAAAATTTTTGTACACAATATTTGGGTATGAAACACACATTACTATATTATAGATATCAATTCATACATCTCCTGATAAATTGTGATATCATAAGTATTCTTAATATATCTTTCAATCCTATGTATCATTTTAGGACAAAAAATATTGATGTAAGGAATCACTTTTTGATAGACGATTATCAAAAAGGATATATAACTTTATAGTTCATTGGCCATGAACATCAGCTTGCTGAAATTTTCACTAAGCCATTGAACACTGAATGAATGTACTACATCTGACATGATTTAGGAATGAACAATCTAATGGGCCTTTTGTTTTTGTTCCTTTTTACAATTATAAGTGATGTTTTCATACCAAAATTTATAGTATGAAGCTAACAATGTCCTGACTGACACCGATAACATTGTCATACTGACACAGTTGTCATGTCGACACTAACAATATGTCATGCTAACACAGTTTCCTTGCCGACAATGTCGCTACATCATGTATACACAGTTGTCCTTCCATCAATAATACTATGTTATGTTGATACCCTCTGAGGCCGACACTGATGCCTTGTCATAATGACACCATATGTGTTATAAAAAATATGCCATGCTGACACTGATGAATCATTGTTTCGTTTTTTATCCATTTTATGTTTTTACAAAAACAACAGAGTTTCATTAATTTTGTTAAACCCAGTTCACTGAGTTACAATTTTTTGATTTCAAAAATCACTAAATGATATAAATTTGAATTTATCCACTCTACTCATTTACCCTATAGTCACTCGGTTAATGATCTCTATACCCTCAACCATTGACCTTCTGACCTCCAGACTGAACTGTTGGAATGGTGCGTCTGAAGCGAGATCTTGATGGTTGTGAATTTCGTGCATCAATTAAACACAAAGGTGAATCGATTATATCTTCTAGACATGAAAATCCTTCTATATTGAACTATAATGTAACTCCAAATAAATAAATTATTGAAAAATGGTTGTTTTAAATAATGTTTCTTATTCTCAAATATATGTATGATTAGGGATGTCTTGAGTGGTTCATAGATAAGGAAATACCATTCTACCTGAATCGAGTTCATTAATATTACGTGAATATGAAGTTCCTTCTAGAAATAAGTGATGTTTCCTGGAGAAAGTCTTTAGTGAAACATAAAAAATCTATTTTTCTGAAAGATAATGGGTTGAATTTCTTAAGTTTCTTCATGAAGGTGTATTGGATGATTATCGATGCACCTATCAAGCCAAGAGTGATATGTTCTACTTTGAGGTAGCACATAAAGAGCTTAATAATAAAAATGAGCACAGAAGACCCATTGCTACAAAGTTATGGGGTGAATGTAGAATCAAGATTATCTTTTCATATCATCAGATATGTCCTATGAAAGGGGAATTTTCTTATCTAAAGTATCGATATGTCTACTTGGTTTATCTTTTAATAAAAGGTATCATTGTAAATTTCTATAGATAACTTTCAGTTCACATGAATGAAATGATCAAACATTCATGAAAAACCAATTCCCTATTATAACCATGCTTTATCTCTGCTATTCTAAATGAGAAATGTTATGTAAGTGAATTTAAATAAGTTGTTTATGTGTGCATTGGGATCTGCCTCTGTAAAAAAAATTTTATGTGGATGAAAATAAACTACAACCCATGGAAATGTTAATGGGTTGGATATGAAGATATGATGTAGGAAAAGTTCAATCTAGTGGATTATCCTTCAAGGCCTATGAATATGGATGATTCTAGCCTGGGACAAAATGAAAAAGGCATTTACACATTATATGAAGAAGACAATTCCATGCTAGTTAGAGATCAAGGGTCACCTATCGAGGATAGGAGATATCCTAACACCACTACACCTCGTAAAGGTCATTCATTTGGACTTCATAGTACTCCAATTTACATATCCTCTAATGGGACCACAATTAATGATAGTTTATATGAAGAGATAGAGGTATCTGGTAGTTTCAAATATGTATTTCGATCCAGTGGCTCTGAAAAAGATGAAGAAAGTGATGATGATTAAAGTGGTGATGGTAGTGAATAGGCTGAAGGTAAAGAAGATAGTGATATAAATGGAAATGTATATGATTTATCTTAACATGATGATGATGAAAGTAGTTAAAGTGATGATGAATATCATAGGTATGTTAAAGGTGAGGATTCTTAAATGGATGATGTTGTGGATTAGGCACGGTTGTAAGAACCTCATGATGTTATTTTTAAAGTAAGATAAAATGATGATGGTTTTGTTGAAGTGGATGATCAAGAAATTTTGGTACCTCAATTAGATTATGAAAGAATGAGACCTTAGGATGAAGATGAGAAACCAGTGAGGAGAGCTTAGATTTAGGGGGAGCCTCAACAAAGGGGAGGTCATGCTACTGAAGAGCATCAACATTTAAGAGTAGGACTTGATACTCTCACTTCTCTCGATGAGGATGTAATGGTTGAATGGGAATTGAATCCAGGGTATGTAGCACTGGGATATGATTATAAAGACTCATATGGTGAATTTTTTGTACTTGTTGCAAAAGAATTAGTGGCTGAGAAACTTCCTAGTGACTCTTTCACTAATGTTGATTTTCAAATATTTAAAGAAGATGTTTGTTCATCTGTAAGTAGATATATTCAATCTAAAATTTTTCCACAGATTCAAAACACAAAAATAGAAAACAATGATTTGAGTGATAAATTAAAATCTCACATATCTTCAATAATAGAAATGAGGTATTCCGAGAATGTAGTTTCAGTTAACTGTCAGATAGTAGGTATAAGTGAGGATGATGCAGCTAATGTTTCAATGAAATTGATAGTAGAGA
Organism: Viscum album; assembly: GCA_963277665.1. NCBI lineage: Eukaryota > Viridiplantae > Streptophyta > Magnoliopsida > Santalales > Viscaceae > Viscum > Viscum album. Next base: position 757,764,032 of record OY728161.1, read on the forward strand.
TTCAACCTAACCTAATTAACACTACTGAAACTATTATTACATGCACCTCCATGCTGAGAAATGAAATGTCTAGTCTTACTTATATAATAAATACATTGACTTCAGAGTATAGAGGTTGTGTAAATATAGTTTTTAAAACATTGAAGACTCATTCATTACCTCCTACTAATATTCCATCTACATATGGATAGACTAATCAAACATTGGACATTGAGGTAGTCAGAACTATTGTGAAGGTGGATCTTGAGGATCTATTAGATTCTTATGGTTTGGGAAACATTGAATATTTTGAAAAGAACAATGATCATTTTCATGATATGGAAAGACTCTATTCCAAGATTGTTGAGACTAAAAATGCTCAGATCACAAAAAAGGTGGACTACTATTTAATAAAGAACATTACCAAGCATCAGTTGACCTATCTATTTATTTATTTGATAGATAACCTATCATTGCCTCCAATAACAAGAGCATTTAAAGACCAACTACAAAAGATGAAATAATTAACCCCACTTTTGGACAAATTTATTGAAAATAAAGATGAATTTCAGAAATATTAGAAGTATGGTGATGAGATTATTTAGGATTTCATCAAGATGTTAAATCCATACCTTCATGTAAAAAGTGAAAAAATTGTAGTGCCAACAACTGCACCTCTTGGAACTCCTAGATTAGTGCCTCCACCTTGAATGTTAGTTGATCAGGCTTTGACTCATATTCTCCCAGTGATCCAAGAATAGATTTATCCTCTTCTATTTTCACTACTCAAACCCATCCGTGTACCTAATGTTCCAAAAAGACTTATCCTACCTCCTCTAAAAATTTCATCATACTCTCTAGCTTCACTATCCCCACCCACTAGACCCTCTATTAACCCCTCAAATAAAGTGAAGGAACCTATTAATCCTCACCCCTATTGTGGATCATTATCTAATAGGGTTGTTTTCTCTACGTTTGTTAGTTTTATATTAATACATATAACATATTATGATTTATTTATTAATGGAATTTTGTGTTATTTTCATTCTTCTATTACTCTTCTATTTATTACTGTATGACATATTTTATTTCTTTACTCCTTGTTTCATTTATGCTTATCCCCCAAAGGGAGTGAAATGATATAAATTCCCTGTACTTTTTGGTAATCCCAAAAGGGGAGAAGTAATTTGGTATTCTTTTTATTTAATTAATCCTTGATCACACTCTTATATGTGTAATTTTTTATTTGATACCGTTAATCATTATTTTACCTCTAAACCTTATCTATATATTATGAACAATCATCAATAATGGGAGATGATAAGTAGAATGATTTGATTCCACATAAAATTATTATACTATATAATGCCTTAATTTTTTATCATAAAAAAGGGGGAGATTTTTTTCCATGTTGGCCACCCTCTCTACTATTAATAGTTTTAATAATCATCAATCATGTCAATTATTTTTAATCATGTCTTATAATATCAATCATTTTATTTATGTTCCAATATGTGGAATTATGATTCTCTATGATCTCATATATATTTAGTACATCATGTTAATATTTAGGTTATAAGATAGTCCAAACAAAAATATTTTCTACGTATAAAAGATTGACTCTGATAGAAGAGATGAGATACCGATTGTTCAACTGTCTCACCGACAGATGACCTACCGATGCAAATGCTCTTTTGTTAAATGACCTATGATAAAAATGACCTAAAAATGATGAACTACCGATGAAATTGACCTACTAGAAAAATGAACAACTAATTCAAATTACATACCAAAAATTACATACAGATGCAAATAACCTACAGACGTAGATGAAATACCGATGTAAATGACCTATCGATGTAGATGACCTACCTTCTGCTCAAATTACCAACCAATTCCTAGTTCTAATAACCTAAGGAATCAACAAAAATTAAAACATGTCACTGATGAAATGACTCGCTGATGCATGTAATGATTTACAAAATGACACATCGATGGAACGAGTCACCGATAGAAGGAAATTTTGACAAAATACTCATTGATAGACTGTTTAAAATTTTATCTATTTAAAATTACTATTAACAGTCATATTTTGAGTCTTTTAATTCGAATAATTAATTTAATGCCTTTTTATAGACATCCTAAATGTGAATGTTAGAAATATGAGGTACCGTGTCTACCTCAAAAATGAACATTTTCAGGCTGTAAAAATATATATAAAAAGAAGAGGACATGAAAGACATACACACATGAAGACATTTGAAGTCACAAATACACAATAGGATATGAGAAGACCCACCACGAGAACCATACGAAAAGGAATAACACCTGATGAATTATTTCGTTTCTTGTTTTCTGTGAACCAGAGAACTATCGTTCATCATATTTCCATCATATCCACAACATCCAACTAAACCAAAATAAAAACAACCCAATCTCCTGGAAGATAGAAAATAGTTCTCCATGACACTCTGTTTTCTATATTTTTTTCTATAAGAGGGACTAATCTTTTACTCTAATACAACATAGAGTCGAAGACTAAATTGGATAACATTATGAGTATCATTAATCCTTTCTTAATAAAGACTTATATGTTTTGTACTATTTTTCTATATTTTCGAGCAGTGTGTGTGTGTCTGTACTAAAAGCACACACAATCTCATACACTAAATGGTAGGATACAATATATCCTAAAAAACTATCTTTTTACCCTTATTCATCCCATGAAGAACAATGGAAGTGGTCCTTTTTATCGGGTTGTTTTTATTCCCATGAAGAACTGTGGTAGAGGTCTTATGACCTAGATGATCTATGTAATTGTTTTTGTTAACCCTGGTCTAGAGTGTGGATCAAAATATTTATATATATAGATTCTTTAGTGGTAGGTGATCACCAAGTAGAGAGGACTAAGTCTATTCTTGAGACTCAACCTCTTGTTTTATATCCGTTGTGTTTTCTATTTAGACTTTCTCTTTTTTAACTCATATTATAGAAAACTAAATTTTACTTTGATAGTTAGTCTTGGATATTAGTTATAACTGTTTTTCCATATTAGAGTAGTTTTCATAGTTCTATCAATATCTCATATTGTTATAACTGAGAATTAATCAATCATTTGAGAAACATTTTGAACAGTCATTCTATTACAATTTTACTACCATGCTTAATTGGAAATATTTATTTTTAAAATAGGGGAACATTTTTAATAAAATTTTTCAATAGAAAGTTTTATAGGAAATCAATTAATGCCCCCCCTCTTGAGTTTCCTACTCTAACCAACACAGATTATTCCTACATATAAAAATGGCCCATGGATCATTGTATTAATGTATCAGAATAATCTGAACGTGATTTTAAGTTTTTCATTATGTCACTTGTTTTTTACTTGAATTACTGAAAATTTTAAATAAAAAAACATTTGGATTTATACTGATCAAATCATTGGTCGGATTAAGGTGTGGTTGATTTCTACACATCACAAATGACTCATGGATAATTTTTATACAGTATCAAAACAATCCAAATGCATTTTATCGATTTTCATTATGTAAGTTATTTTTTACTAAAATATCATTTAAAACTGGAAATAGGCTTTTAGAGTCTTACTCGTCACATCGTAAAAAAATTTGATGTGATACTACATCATACAGATTAAGAAAGGACATAAGAATCATTTTACCTAATTAGAATTTCCATCGGAAATAATTTTATTAGTTTTTAGTGAGTGACACGTTTTGAGCTAAAATACAAATTTTAAACTGGAAACAAACAATTCTATTCCTAACGGTCACACCATGAATCAGATTGATGTGATGTTGATTCCTACACATCAAAAATGACTCAAGTATCATTTTCCTAAAGTATCAAAAAAGTTCGAATGCATTTTCATGGTCTTCAACATTTCATTTGTTATTTAAATTGAAATTAATGCCAATTTAAAATAAAAAACACCATCGGATATATACTAGAAACATCGTGTATTTTATTAATTTTGGGTCGATTAATAAATGTCAAAATTGAATAGTTGATAATTTTACAAAATTATCAAATCATTCTGAATGCGTTTTCATAGTTTTTAGTATGCTATTTGTGTAATTTTACAAAAAATAATGTCAATATTAAATAGAAATAGACACTTTGAGTCAAACCAGTTTAACCGTGCATCAGATTGAGGTTTGGATGATTCTTAAACATCAAAAAATTCATATAGGCCATTTTATTAATGTATCATGAACATAAGAATGTGTCTTATAAAATTTTAGTATGTTATTTTTGTTTTTTTATAAAATATCATTTCAAACTGGAAAAACTCATTTTGAGTCATACATGTTGCATCGTGTGTTTATTTGACATGATAATTCTTTGTAAAAATCATATAGAACTTATGAATCATTATTCTAAATTATAATGAAAATCAGAGCAAGTTTAATTGGTTTTCATGGAGTGGCACATTTTGATCTAAAATGTCAATTTTAAATTGATAATGTACACTTTTAGTCATATCAGTCACATCGTCCATCGGACTGAGGAGTGGCTGATACCTGTACATCAAAAATGACTGTTGGATCATTTTCATAATTTATAAAAAAATATGAATGTGTTTTCATAGTTTTCAGTAAGTCAATTTTTATTTTTGTTAATTTTTTTGTTAATTTAATATAAAATTAGACACTTAATGACATAATGGTCACACCATGTGTCATAATATGGTACAATTGATTCATACATGTCAAAAATGACTTATGGAACGTTTTCTTAATGTATAAAAACATTCCTAATGTACTTTCACAGTGTTCAATCTGTCAAATTTTCTTTTTAATAAAAGTGCTGACAAATTTAAAAAAAATATACACTTTGAGACAAACTGGTCACATCTACACGTTATTCATGTGCATATGTCCATCAGGTATGCTTCCCATTCATTTCTAAGAAAATATATCTCATCTTGTGAATACAAGTAATTTCGAAGACCATGGTAAAACTGGAAAAATATAAATCCACATAGGACAAATAAATATTTTAAATTAAATAGTAATTATCTTCAAAAATACCACTTCAAGGATTCTTGATTGTTTATAGAATATGATATCTTTCATAATTTCACAAACATAATAACAACAGTCTTTAACACTTTTTTTTGAACACTGCGAAATCATTTAGAAAATGATTAATTTTTTATATTTGTTTGGATAGTGAAGTCTTATTACATATACTCTAATTTTTATCCAGTCGTAGAACTTGTGATGTTACCTGTCCTTTTCATAGGGCCTCATTTCATGATGTAGATGATATTCAGAAACTAACCAATCATTACAAAATACTTATTAAAATATAATATAAATTATATAACTATATGTTTAGTTATAAAATATTTTATGTAGTTTATTATAAATTGATAAATTCCATAATTTTTAGTTAATTTTCTGGATATCCATGAACTGAATTCATGAAATAAATCTTTGGAGTACACAAATTGTCCCTAATGAGCATCCAATACTTCCTAAGAATCTAAAAAATAATAATTAATAAAAGGAATTAAGATATATTTGATATGATTAAATTTTAGTGTTTTACCCCTGAAAATTTGGTATTAAGAAGAGCCTATCATCTGTAATTTTTCTATTAAATGATTTTGAGCAGGCCTTCAACTATTTCATCTTCTATATTGGATTTTATTTATTTCTGTTCTATAGAGGATATGTGAGGGATATTGAGTCCAAATTTATGTTCATCAGGAAAACCCATTAATTTTTTTTCATATATACTCCAATGAAAAATTAGAAATGTATTTAGTCATCATTATCATAATATATCTGCTATTGGAAAATCAAAACATGAAAACAAAGCTCATATGTACATTTACAAATTAGCAGCCTATGAAATCATATTCCAGGATTTCACATACATTTTCATAACTAATGAAATCTGAATCTTCCCCACTGTGCATATTTTCATCAAGAAAAATTGTGTGAACCCCACCGTATTTCATCTTCATATTCACATGATCCTATAATAATAAAAAATTCCAATACAGAATGAGCGGGTTTAAGGTGCATTCAGTTGATCGTTTTTTATTGATTTGTTGATCCTTGAGATGGTTTTGAGCTGTTATTTATTTTTCCCACATTCCATGATTACCTCTATAATAACATTCAACAGTTTAGTCCCTTTTTCATTAAATTTGATATGTTTATCTTGAAAAACAAATTTGAAATGAATACCTTCTTAAAGACATGTTTTTTAAAAGTTGTGATTGCCTTCTGATGAATGCTCCAAGTGCTTGTTCGACATTATAAATATCTTCACCATAAATTGGAATAGGTTTCTCATTGCTTGGCCCATGAGATATGATAATCAAAACTTTGACATGACATGTTGGAAGTGTTTTGTTGTGCATCATGATGTTATGGATATTTCACATCATAGACCTCGCTACAAGGTGATGGGTGGGTGTTGATAGATATAAGTCACATTCATTTTCATCCTATACAATATAAATACAGGAAATGTACCAGTGTCTATCTAATTCAAAATTTACAGAAACAATTATTAGAATATTGATTACCTTAGCTAAGATAGGTTTTTGATGGGAATGGATCAGGGAACCAAAAGTATGCCTTCATGCTGTTTGTGTGTTACTGATTCCAGAGACTATGTTTGATAGAAAATATAAGATAATAACTAATCATTTTTATGTTATATATTTTTTTTAAAATATTTATTAGGTCATACTTACACATTATACCGATACTTTTTTGTCTTATCATATCTTAGTATTCAATTTTTAATTACACGTCCTCTTTCCATAGCACATGAAGTGGGATGGAAGTGACATTGGATTTGGATTTGTCAATATGCATATAAATATAGGAAAATAGTTATGGTGTTGTTTTTTGTCACATATAATTATTGCAGCAGATTTGAAATATGTACCATTTGTTTCAAGTGATGTCTACCCCATTCTTGCTTTACGGAAAGGGTATGCTGGTATTGCTTCATGTTCCTTATTTTCAACACTCAATTGATGTTTCATATATAAAAAACTGTCAATCAAAGTAATAAACACATGTATCATCAAACAATATATTACCAAACATAGTGTATTTTAAAAGACAACTATGCATGGCAGCTAATAAAAACATCTCACGCTCCATAGGTTATAAGGTGTGCTTAAATTGGCGGTGGGTGTGAGTTTATTTCCCCTTTACCATCATTAAGATATCATTTTGTTAAAATTATGTGAAAGACTTTGTGAAACCATCCAGTAACCATTAATACACTATCCGTGTGTGAGTCATCAACTATAAATGCACTCTACAAGGGATAATGAATATTGAGTCAATGTTTAAGTATTTTATTTTTTAGTAAATTAATGATATGATAACATAATGTTTCTGTGATATCTCCCCACAACAGTTTCATAATCCTAGTGACAACATTGATCCATGACTATACGTCAATCATAATGTGTTTCTGAGTGACGATTCAAATGTAACTACCAAATATGGATATCTTGGGGTTAACATGTTGGCCACCCTTATTCTGTCTAACCTCATATTATATTCCTCTCTTTTTTTTGCTTAATTATTTTTGTTAACTCCATCAAACTATGATGCTCTTGTTTTTTTCTGAAACAAAACTGATTCATTGAATATCATTTCCTTGGTATCAAAATTATTAATATGTTTCTTTGAAGAGATAACATCAACATTTTATGATGGTGGTTATACCTCTTAATTAGGAGAAGCGATATCAACATGTTGAGGAAACTGTTGGTCCTCTTCACTGTGAGCAGCAGTAGGCTGAGAGACCTGTTGTGCCACAGGATTGGGAGCATCATCATGTGCAGAATTCATCATCTATAGATGTGGTTTATTATTTAATTTAGATTACAAAAAAATCAGTGAACAGATAATAACATAAGGTAATAAGATTTATTTTACAATAAAGTATAAATGGATTATTAAACTCTCTTTTTTAAAAGGTTGAAGAGATTTGACCCCTCTATAGAATATCCAAATCCATTTATTGTCGGATCCTCTGACACAAAAAACACAGTCTACATTGGAACCATTGGGAAATTATTGTGACTTCCCAATGAAAGGGACATACTTTGAGGAATATTTATCTGATCCCTCTATGGTTTTGGTGGATAATAGAACAATTGACCAGTTTTGGTTTGTGGGATCTGGAACATAAAATACATGTACTTTGTGTAATGCCATTATAAATTGTTCGTCTTAGTAACTTTTGTTATGAAATCAACTTTCATGAATCCCAAATCATATATTTTAACAGGACAACTATTATCAAGCCACTCTCATTGAAAATTCAGTACTTGAAATTACATATAATCCATCTACCAAATTTTTTTGATGATTCCAATGTATGATGTATTCACAGAAATTAGATTTCAATCTTTAGAACTGGAAACATGCATCACATTTTCCAATAGTGTAACCACACTATTATTCATGGTACTGTTTTTGTAATGTCCATTAGTATAGATTGTATAGTCATTAATTACATAAGCATTATAAGATAATACATACAAATTTGGTCCTCCGTCTAGCCATCAAAGTTGTTCAGAAATTCAGTCGAAATTTTTATTTGAATCCTTAAATATATGGTCTCTAAGACATCCTATAAACAAGAGATTATGTGTATTTGATATGAATTTTTCATTATTTAATGGATTTAAATGACTAATAATTTCTATGTGGGTTTCAACATATGAGTCAACCTCTATAATATTAAGAAAAACGTAAAGGTGGGTCTGCTACTGATCAATAATATTGATTTTGAAATCCTCTCTACCTGAAACTACTTCAACCGAAATCCACCTAGCGTGACATGTTTTTTATAGAACAATGCTTTCCACATCAGATAGGTATTAATTACAAAATTCAACAACTTCATCAACAATATATTACTCTAATATATAACCATTTGGCCGACATCGATTTTTTGCATACCATTTCAAAATCATCATATACCGTTAAATGGGGTACATCCATCTATATTGTAGAGGAACACATAGTCAAATATCTCACACCAAGTTAACCATCAAATGCACCATCATATAAAAGAATTCTATGAGTAATAACATTTCCAATTCACATAATATGAAAACAATTTCACTTTCCATAATATGCAATTTCACATAGTGTATAACATTGCTGCTTACAGCTTTGAAAAATAAACAGATCTTCATTAATGTATAATAGACATTCATGTAAAGAATGAAATGTTATTCTATAAGAATTATATCTTTCATCAAAACATGAAAGTCATGTGATTTTCGACCCTTTAACAATAAATTTGGTATTGACATGATGTTATTGATATTCGATGAATACCCATCTGGAACCCTTACATCATTACAGAAGTTTCAAAACTGATATATCTCCTTCTTGGAAAGAGTGTAAACTGATAGAGGGAGAAAAGTTTGTTTTTCACCCTTTACTAGCACCAAATGTTCTCGTATTCCCATTTAAAAAATGTCCAACCTAACCTTAATTCCATCCTTTTTTTTTCTAGGTGCATTTAGCAACGTGTTTATGGAAATGTCACATACATTTTTTTTCTACATGTATATCCTCACAAAAGTGTCTGAAGTTATGAAAATTATACTATGTTAATTAATAAAAGTAGATGTCCTCTTTCAGCTTGTATTCATAACTTTTTTTAGAAATGGTTTACCAAAAGTAGTATACACATTTTTTACTTTCTTAAATAGTTGATCCCCAGTTTTTTGAGATGGTGTTGCATGTTCTTATGAACATCTGTCAAATGATTTTTTCCAATATCATTACTTGTATCATCCTGGTAGAAATATGTGATGTCTTAGAAACACAATTTTTGATGAATGTTTCAATCTAATTGACTATGAACCTTGTTTGCATATGGGACACCCATAACATTTTCTAGAACAACATCTGAGAAAATTACCAGAAGAATGAATGTCATTTATCATTTAGTATAACATGGTACTTAATGTGAAATCTTCATTTCTTTAAACATGATACAATGTAACACCTAAATCCCACACAAATTTTTAATCCTCGACCAATGGATCCAAATAAAACTCATTATCATTTCCCCGTTGTTTTGGTCCAGATATAAACATAGATAGCATGATGTGTTTTCATTTCATCCATAACCATAGTGGAAAGTTATAATTTACCAATATAACTGGTCAAGTACAGTCAATGCTTCTCTAAAAACAAAAAGGATACATAGAATCTATGGATAACAAAAGAGAAAGGAGTCACAGTTAGTTTCCAAAATAAGGATAATCATGATCAATTATTTTCCTGAGAGACAATTCTGCCAGGTGACATTGTTTATCATCTTTATTTCTTCTATTTTCTTGCCACATCATTTTCATTGTGGTCTTATTACTTCCATATAGGAACCTAAACCTAAAAATGATTGGAAAGTACCATACAAGTTTCATCAGACCAGATTCATCTTTCTTATATCAAGAAGCACTACACATTGGGCATTCTATAATTTACTTTTTGTCCCAGAGAAATAGTATACAGTCATTCGGAAAGGTGTGTATTCACATTGAGATAATATCCATCGAATGTTGAATTCTTTTGGCATCATATTTTCATCATGGGAGTTCATTATCTTCTGGGACCATATCATTTAAGGTAGAAAGTAATTCTGTAAAATTGACCTCACTCCATATATTTCCTTGATTTAAATTATTCATCTTCAGTACGACTGATAATGCTGTATATTTAGTGAAACACTATAGAAAGTATTCATTTTCACATATCATTAACTTATAAATCAATTTTGGGAAATCACGATGTTCATCTTGCACTGTCCATTTAATTTCTCCAATATGATCTTCATTATAATTCACATCTCTAATCACATCCTCTATACAATCATCTTCATTGTCAAAACTTATAATCATATCAATTGATCCATAAAATGCATTGTTTTCTGTTCCACTACCTATATTACCTTTCCCCCATGTTTATTCCTATATTCATAACTTCGATCTATTTTGTGACTGATCAAGTTCTCTTCTAAATCCTCTGGACTAACTTTTCTTGATTAAAAACAGCGTAAACATGGACAAAGGATTTGAGAGGGGTCATATTCCAGATCTTTTGAAAACATGATGAAATCTTTCCCTCCATCTTTATACTATATTTTCAAATGATTGGAATCCATCTAGCCAGTATTCATATCAATCCTATTTGATTCGGTGATATTCCTATTTAACATAATAAATATAGAAAAATATTGAAATAATGTAATGGTTTTGTTAATTCTATGAAAATATAATCTTAAAAGTTTATAAAGAAACTACAGTTCAAATGTCATATGAAAACAAGTTAAAAAATCACACATGAAATCCCATTAAACAAAACCAACCATTAACAAAAATTCCACTTTAAAATAACATTCCTCTTTTAAAATAAATCAATCAGTTCTAAACACTCTTTGAAGAAACCACAATTCATTTTTTTAAACTATTCATGACAAGTTCATGACAAAACAATATAAATCATTTAAAATTAGTGACAACTCTCTAAAAACATTTCAAAACACTTAAATCATTTTAAATGATCCACTTAGGAATTTTCACAAAGACAAGGATCCCAATACAGACACTTTATAAAAGATTCATAGATAACACCTCAATCCATCCCAAATCAATTCCTATTGTATGATTCCATCACATTAATCCAAAGGTAGGTGTAATAGTAATATTTTCCAAAAGCATTTGATATTTTTATCCCCTTCATTGGATATACCATATCCATGCTTATATTTTCATGTTATATCAATTATCCTTCCCCACAACACTATAGTCCCAATGGATATGTTCCATAGTCAGTGAACACACTCACAACTGTGAAACACTCTTGTTCTAGTTTAAAGAAAACACTTGATTATCCCAATGATCCTTGGCTCACACCAAATCAATTTTTTGTACACAACAAGATAAAATGCATATGTATGTCACACAAAGAACTATTAGTTCTTCGTTGATAAATACACCTATGAAAATCTATAAGCATGAACCCAAAATATAATAATTTTTTTCATGTGTCATTCCTTTCATAAAAATAATTTCCCTATGCCACTAATCACAAGAAGAAACTACGTTGCTTTCTTGATCCTTTTATGTACATCATATCTCATGTCAAAATAAGAAAAGAACTATGGTACTAAACGAATAGATGGTATGATTTTCCATAGGGTTTCCTCCACTAATATCAACAAGATTTGTTATTTTATACTCAGTCATTAGTTTAACCTTAATTAAACTTCAACTTAAAAATGGTGTATGATACTTTATAATCTCATGTAGGGTTTTATCCACTAACTTTACACTAAGATAAGAAAATGTCATATTGTTTATGATCAACATCTTTGAAAATCCATTTACATAAATTTCTTCAACATATGATCGTAAATTTCACTCAATAAAATTCCATTTCAACTAATGTTGAACTACATGGCATGTGTTTCATCTTAGATATCTATTTAACTTCTTAGATAGGTCCAATGGATATGTCTGAACATCCCAAACACCATTATTTGACCCATTAAATGAATTTATAAGATTCAAACCCCCATACCCATATTATAGTAACCTCATTCATATCTGATCATAAACACTAAATATGGATAAAATGTATTTAATTAGAACTACATTCCAATTCAAAAAACATGAGTTATGATTTACATTGTTATAATTCCTTATTTGAAAGTGTTAGAGCGCTGAAAAATCTTGATACCCATTTTTTTAGTTACATCATACCCTTCAACATTAGTTGGTGAACTATGTACATAAACTCCATGCACCCCTTAATGATGTTTTTTACACTATTTTAGGCCACCACTCATTCATGTTGTGTGATCACATTGCACTAACCATTAAAAAAATGACATCACATTTTCTAGAATAAGAACTATTACCATAAATTATGGGAAACTCTCTTTAATGATTTCAACACTAGTATTGGGTTCTCCAATAATGATGTTTTTTAATAAACTAGTTTATTATGTAGATCAACGCATATTTTTTTTATAAAATATTTATGACATTAAACACCAGCCTCATTTTGGTCAATGTTGAATGATCATAAACATAAGTATCATTAGTGATGTTTGAATGAACTAAAACTCAAAAAATGAAAGAGACCTGGTACTCAACCTATTGATAACATTCAAAGGGAATCCTGGAAAATATTCAAGTCCCCACCCACAAGGCATACACATATCATAGTTCCAAATATCTCTTTATAGAAATAATGGTATTTGGAATGATATTGATGGAAGGGATAACATACAAAATATTCTTAAATTCCAATTTATAAAAAATTGGCTAATTTAATATCTAGTGATTTTCATCCCACATATGCTATGTCAGTTGGATTTAGGGTTATCACCACCCTTAACATATAATAAATAGAAGTAGTTGTTTTTTCCAAAATGTTTCTATTGTGATGCTCTCTAGATTATTGGATAATTGGTGGCCCTATCACTAATAATAGAAATCAAAATTAAATTGTTGTAACATTTCCAGGAAATGTAATAAGAGATGAAAAATGTGTGTTGTGGGGACATTAAAGCTTATGTAAAATGATAAAAATTCATTGTTAGAATCTCACTAGATCCTACGATGTGAAAATATTAAACATACACCAGTAGAATTAACAACCCAACAGTTCCCATCTATACCAACGCCATTGGAAAAGAGATAGAGATATCACATAACTAACCCTATAGGTAAGGCAACATAGGAATTACATCACTAAATGTATAGGAAAAGTAATAAGGGAATCATGTTCCGTCACTATGAAACACAAAATATCAGTAACATAGTTACTATGGGTTTCTATGGAATAATAAAAGCAAATCTAAGAAACAATTTTAACATGACCAATTTATAAATTGATAATAAATTAATAAAAATAAACCTTATCTCACCTCCAACATAATCTAAAGATATATCCACCAATAACATCATACAAGTATCAAATAATAGTAATAAATACACAACCCATAAAATGGAAATAGCCTATAGAAAACATTACCCTAAAAGTTTTCTACAATGTTTGGTAAAATTATAATGAAATGTTTTTTTAATAATGTGATAGAATACCATTCTGGTGGCAGTAGTAGGGTCCGGTGATGGCTGAGTCAGGGTACGCAGCAACGACAACAGTGGGCTTCGTAGTAGAGGTGGGGTTCATGGAAGAGGAGTGACTTACGAGGGATCGAGGCAGAGGAGGATTCACAGAGGATGAGCGATGGAGGAGCGGAAGACAAGTGTTCACAGTTGATGTGGGTTCACAACGGAGGAAGAGTTCATGGTGACAGAAGGCACGGTGGCAGAGGAGGGGTCGGTGGTGGTGGAGCTTGGGTCGAGGCAGAGCAGAGGTTGTCTTGATAGGGGTTAGCTTCTGGGGGAGTTTGAGGGGTGAGAGAATGAAGGAGACTGTTAGAGTTTTTTATAATACCTGGTAAACCTATTATTAGTGCTAGCTAAAATGAGCTAATAAAGGTATTTTTTTCAGTGCGATAATAGAAAACACTGATAAAAGATACCTTTATGAGAATTTTTAGCACTGATAATGATATTATGTTAATAGTTTATTTATATAAATATATAAATATAAATATAATTATATTTATGATAAATAAATAAATATTTATTTACAAATATTACTATGTATACATATAATATTAATTTAAATAATTATAAAATTATATGCAATATACATATAATATTTAAAATCATAGAATATATATAATAGATATATTAATTATGTATATTTAAAACATTATTGATATATACCACTATATTTCATCTAATTTTATAATTATTTATATTAATATATAATTATTTATAATTATATAAATATATATATATTTATAATTATAATTATAAATAAATGTATATATTTATTAAATAATTATAAAATTATATCAAATTAATATTTCTAATTTTTATAATTTTATTTATATATAAATTTAATATATTTCATGTAATTTAATAATTTAAAAATATATCTATATTGTTTATAACTATAACTATAAATATATTTATTCATTTATTTTTCAATATTTCTATATATTTATAAATATATTTCATTAATTATATATAACATTATATATGAAAATAATAAATATATTTTTTATAAATTAATTATTATTTAAATAACTATATATTTATTTATATTTAAAATTAATAAATAAATATCTATTTATTTGTAATTAAAAATTATAATAAAAGAAAATTAATTTATAATTATATATATATATATATAATTATAAAATTATAAAAAATATATTAATAATTTTATAAATATATTTATTATAATTTTTTAATTATTTAAACATATATACATATATTTAGAAATATAATTATAACTATTTTTTATTAATTTATAGATAGTTATATATAAACATATATAGTTAAAATATTTATTATAAATTTATGATTATTTAAATATATCTACATTCATTTAGGAATTATAGTCGTAAATATTTTTATTTATTTATAAATATTTGTATATATTTATAAATATATTCATTTAATTATATTATTTCCTCAAAAGTAGTATGATAAATATATTTATTATAATTTTATATTTATCTATATATATAGTTATTTATAGTTATAATTATTACTATAAGATATATATTTATAATTATTTTTGTATATTTTAAAATATAATTATAAAATAATAATAAATTTATCTTTTGTATGTTTATAATTATTTAAATATATAAAATTTTCTTTATAGTTATAAATAAGTATATTTAAAAAGTATTTATATATAATTAAAATTTAATAATTATAAATATGAAAAATTGCATTTATATTTAAAGATATTTAAGGGATTTTTATAAGTATTTTTTAGAACCTAATAATATATATGAATAACATGAATTAATAATATTTCTAATAAATACACACAATAAAAAATGATCCATCAATGGACAACATGAATAATAAGAAATGATGTAATGTATAAATGAAAATTATGATAAAAAACATACGCACACAAGATCAATTCATTTGTTGACCTTATTTATTGAATTACATATATATTTAACAATTATTCTCAATATATATGTTAAAAAAGGTATATATATATATAACAATTATAAATACATTAAATATATAAAATCTATTATACATAAAAAATATAAAAAATATAATGAATATAAAGAATCTAATAAATCTAATTATCTAATAATTGCAAAAAATCATATTAATTAATCTAGTAAATCTTATAAATTTATTTAATATTTAATAAAATTTATTATAATATTATAATTATATATATATATATATATTTAATTATAATTTTTGGTGTATTTTTTTAAAACATATATATATATACACACACACACATTTGAATTAAAAAATATATATTAATTATAAACATGCATTTTTTAGTTAATGTAATCAAATAAACATTACTTTAGAATAAAAATATAATAGTTTTAAATAAATTATTATTAAAAAAATTATCAGTTCGGTAGAAATCGCTGATAAAGGATATATGTATCAATGCTTTTTGCTAGCACTGATAAAGACCCTCCTTTATTAGTGCTTTCTGCTTAGTGTTGAAAAATCAACATGCTTCTCTTTCCCCATTTTGTGGTAATTTGGATTAAAACAAATAGAAACAAATCAATTTTTATTGATTGAAATATGGAATGTGCATTGGTGAGACCAAATGGAGTCATCAAATCCTAATTATTGACGTTATTTGAGTGAAAAGCTCTCTTTCTATATCTTTTTCTTGGATTCAGATTTTTGGTACCCTAACCTGAGATCCATTTTGGAAAAGTATGTTGCCTAATGGAAGTCATAAAAAAGTTCATATTCCACTCAAATGGGAATATTATAGGCCACCATCAACTAGTTCAGTTTAAGACAATCCACACACAATCCCAAAGTAGTATCCTTCCACATAACCAGTAAATCTGGACTAAAGTAAGCACTAGTGATGGCGTGAATGAGGCCTATTAGTAGTAGGTAATGATCATTTTCATAGACCTTTATTTTTTGGACTGGGGATAGAAATAAGGTTTGTCCAAAATGGGTCCATGGCCGGGCAGCATGATAATATTATGATTGTTGGAATACTATAGAGGTAATCCCATGGGTATGATGAAAAGTACATGTAATTGCAGGAGGAAGCCCTGTAGTTTCTACTGTTTTTCAACATTGAAAATGGTATGATTCCAATACCATGGGTGTGGGTTTTCACTACTCCAATGACATGTGGTTATCTCAGGCAAGGTAGAAATTACATGACCAATGTGTGTTGTGCCCTGAATAGTAAAATTGTGGGTTCCATCATTAATCATTATAGTTATTGTTTTATAGTTGTCACGGACCGCACCAAGAGATTTTAACCATGAAATGTCCAAAATTAGATTAATCCCCCTATGTCCAAATCATGAAAAGCTATTGAGTTGGAATACGGTCCAATTTTTAACAGCATGTGTGGGAAACAACCTTACATCCACAATGGGAGGATATCCTGCAACAAATCCAATTGTTTGTTTGCATCATTTAATGGGACACCGGGTGATGATATCAAATGTGATGATATCAAATTTTGTGTTTCCCTAATGTCTAGTAGAATAATAACTATAAGATCACCAATTGTGCCTTCCACCTTCATCGAAGCGTAATGCTCAGACACAGAAACCCCAAAAACATGATGGTCCCATGATGGTTGAGGACCTGACATTTGACCTAGACTCGGTAACCCCTGTCAAACTGTTTCGTTCGAGCTGTTATTTCCATACTCAAAATTAGATTCATCTTCACCTAATAAAATGACATGAATCTTAGCACCCATAATTTTGTGCATGGGGTTGAGTGGAATAATGCATTGAAGACATTACCCTTTTACAGAGCTCATAAGAATGTAATGAGGAGATATATATATATATACCCTATAGTTATGGAACCATCATGTTGAGGTGCCTCTAGGATGGGCGCTGAGTGACAGCCAAGGCTAGAAGGAAATCACAGATGTGTGTGGGGATGAGGGTGGATAGGCAAAATCCCACCTGCACTATCCCTACCAGACTAAAAGAACAACCCCCCCCCCCCCCCCCACGATCATAAGGTCCTACACCTTTAGTGAATGCATGTTCAAAATGGTGATCAAGGATCATGACTTGGAGGAATGTATCTGGATTATGGATACAAAACCAAATCCACATGTCCTCACATAAGCCATTAATGAATTTTCCAACATACTGTTTTTGAAGGTTCCAGGCACAGTGGAAGTTTGGTTGGGCTAGCTCCCAACATTAATTTTTAACATAATCAATGATTATTCTGGGATGAATAATAAGATGAATGATTTCCTCCATGGAAATTAATAAAATATTTAGATAAAGAAGAAAGAGGCCTGAAACAATTAAATAGGATCTTACACATAAAGTTTATAATGAATTTAATTAATTTAATAATGGAAAGAATATCATGATCACAAGTGGTCCCTTCTGTCCCTGTAGTTGTGGTTAGGGTCCCTTATTCCTGAGTTATCTGTGTTGGTCAAAGGCAGGTTCACATCTGACACAATTTGCAAAATGATGAATCGACCATACATGCAGACCAGAGGAGGCGGGAGATGGGTTAGGTGGCAGCCCCCGGAAAGCGGTTTGAAACTGAACATTGACGGCTCATTCAGGGAGGTGATCATGAGATGCGGTGGGGTTCTTAGAGATTCATGGGGATCGGTCCATGTCACATTCAGTGCTTATTATGGTCCGGGTGACTCTTTGGGTGCGGAGGTTCGGGCCCTGCTCTCGGGTTTGAGGGTTTGTAGGAGACAGGGTCTTCATGTGAAGGAGATCGAATCAGACTCAGAAGTCCTTATGAAGGCTTTACATGTCCAAGGGGAGATTCCTTGGGAGTTGAAGTATCTCATTTGCAGATGCATGGAAGAGACAAATCAGGGTGGAATGATTCACCATAGATGGACGGAGACCAACTGTGCAGTAGATATGTTGCCCCGCATGGGTAGTCAGGATGAGGAGCTTATGATTTATAGTGGTCTTAACTCCCTCCCCAAGGAGTGTATCAGTGTAATTTTAGGGGATGCCCTCGGCCTTCATCATTTTCTCCCTCCTTGAAGGGATTGACTTATGTAATTTCCCATTTCTCCAATAAAAATAATTATTGCAGTCAAGTACTTTCTTCAGTGATGATGTTTATTGTCCAGAATGAACCTTCGAGATTATCTCATTGCGCTTGTGAGGATCCAGTCAATAATCCCTCTAGCGGTGATCCACACGTGGTTCGATGGCCTCCGGTCGACATCACAGGTTCTCTAGGTGGTAGCACGGTGTACCGAGTGTCTTGTGTTTGTCGTTCTTGATCTCTTGTTATTCTTTCTTGAAGAACGTATCTCATTCTTGAGAGGGGCAGGAAGAGGAATCTATTGAAAAAATGTTTATCTCAAAAATTCTCAATTCACTAGGTGTGTAGATAAGTACAGAGAAAAATAAATGTATGTGTCTTTTTTTCTACTTGGGCCTTCAGTTTAAATATTAAATTGCGTAACATCATTTAAATACATTAATATCCTTAGAGAAAACCCATGATTTTAATCCTAATGTCGTTTCATTATTTGTGGTATTCTAACATGAGCAAAAAATATAAATAAAATTTTATTTAATAAAATAATAGAATCGTTATTAATATTTTAATTTGTGCCAAGTAGTTAAATAATTATTTTTCATCTTTCAAATAATTATTTTATTATCATACTGGCCATGGTCCACTCGAACTCCACTTCTATTTACTAAAAACCTAAATAAATAAATAAATAATATATTATCTAGTATATTTATTTATTTACAAATAATTAAATAAACATTTATTAAATTTTAAATAAAATTAACATTATATTTTACCCACAATCTAGTGAATAAATATTTTTTAATATATTAAATCAATTTAACTTGAATAAAATTATTCCAATAATTAAATTCAAGTATAATTTAACCAAGACCTCCATGAACACATAGTCTGCGACCATTTAGAATTCATTCTAATTGTCGTTAGGTGGGCTTGCCTAATGTTCTAGAGTACTATCTAGAAATAAGTCAGGGCACCCAAGAGAATAAACTTAAAGTGGCAACAACAACATCAACTTATGAATCCTGATTTTGTAATATAATTTTAATGACTCGAAATCTCATAAAGTTGGTTTCATGAAACTATCATCAAAATTTACTCTTGATACGCCATTCCTTGACTACATGAAATAAAATATTAATTACACCATAGCCATGTAATTTCACGTGACAGTTATATTTCAATCAAATAAACAAGATATCAACTTCCACAAATGGATGAGACAAATCCTTTCCTAACTTATCCATTAATTATATTCCACTCATGACGCACCCAACATACCCTACTTCCCACCAACATTCCCCAAGACTGTTTTTGTCAGTAAATCAAAGTTTTAAAGTCTTGACTTATAGTAATGATAATATAAATGTCTATGTATTATTACACATGCTTGTAGACAAGGATATTTGATGACACGAAAACATGAATAATTCCTACTCACGGTTTTGTACTCAAAATCTCCCATCATGAAGTTTACGAAGTAAAAACATCATGATAAGAAGTCTAATATACTTATGAGTACTCTCACATGATGGTCTGTATAATATGTGTCCCATTATAGTATTTTATCCATCCATAGAACTATATTTAAGAATATTGTCATAGGATTTCAAGTATCTCATCATAGCATATAACTAATATGACCTTATCAATGTGGAAAATACACCATTACATTATTAAATTATAGTCATTCATAATAATGAACAAAATGTAAAAAATATGTTTAATATTTAAATATTTTAATTGTTCGAGTAATCAATTTACAACTAGTTGGTTCTAGGACAACAACTCTTACTAACTCCCACTTGGACTAGAGTCACCTACCTATGACATTCAGTCCGCTAAACCTCACATGATGATTATGTTTTAGTTGAGTCACTGCCTTAGTCAAAGGGTTTTCCAAGTTTTCTTCTTTGGAAATAATACTCAATACAACATCACCTCCGCATGTAAAATCCCTCAAGAGATGATAATTGAAATGTATGTGCTTTATCGGTTGATATGAACTTGGCTCTTTTGTGAGATCCACCACCGCAGTATTATCATAGAAAAATGTGATAGGACCTTGACTTCATGGAATCAAATTCAGATCATGGATGAATTTTTTCATAAAAACAACTTATTTATCTACCTCAAAATCTACCATAAACATCGACTCATCTATAGAATCCACGACCACACTCCTCTTTGAACTCTAACATCTCACTTCACCTCCAGTCAATGTGAATATGTATCATGTTTTCAACTTCATGTCATCTTTATCAGTAAGAAAATTAGAATAAGCACATCATATAAAAACTAGTTCTTCATATACACCAAAAACTAGGAAGATATCCTTAGTACAACTTAGATACATTATGATAATGTTGACAAACATCCAAGGGAGGTCACTAGGTTTAGCTTGATATCTGCCTGCCACACTAATTGTGCAGGTGAAATTTATCCTAGTACACAACATGGTATACATGACTGACCTAATAACTGATTCATAAAGAGTCTTTTCCGTTATCTTTCTTTTCTCATGTGTCTGATGATACATTTTCTTGGAAATATGAATGGCATGTGACACAAGAAACAATCCCATTTTTGGATTGTTCTATATTTAATATCTTCAGTATCTTATCAATGTACGTGCTATGCCTTCATCCAAAAATTCTCTTGGATCGATCATAGTTAATCCTTATCTCAGGAAAAAACACTACCTCACCCATGTCCTTCCTTGGGAAACATTGATTCATCCATGCCTTAACAGATTGTAAGACTGGGATCTCATATCCAATAAGTAATATGTCATATACTATTAGGAAAAGTACTGAACTCCAACAAAATTGTTTATTGACACAAGGATTAAATTCATTCTTTATAAAACCAAATTCTGGTATGACTTCATCAAAAAAATATTTCATGACCCGAATGTTTGATTTAAACCCTAAATGGATTTCTGCAACATGCATACCTTATTGGAATCCATTGGAGTCATAAACCAAATTTTTTTAAGGCTATTTTGACATATATTTTTCTAGTATAATTATCATTGTATGTGGAAATGTCCATGAAAATTCTAATGGATTTCAGCATTGAAACTACTGAAATATTTTCCTCGTAGTCAATTCCTTGACGCTGCATGATCCATTTTGCAACCAGTCCTGCCTAATGGGTACTAACATTTCCTTCAATGTCCAGTTTTTTCATGAATACCCATTTGCAACCAACAGGCATTACATCAAATGGAGGATCTACCTGAATCCTGACTTGGTATTGGTACATGGAATCCATTTCAGAATTTAAGGATTTATTCTAGTTTGAAAAATTAGTTCCACTTATTGTATATTAGAGGATAATTATTTTCAAAAAATAAGAGTCACCATCCTCGGTAACTAGAATACCATAAATTTCTGGTTCACTATCCACTCTTATACTAACATGATGTTCTTGTGTCTCTTTAACTATTCATTCATCCATGGTGATTTTTGGAATCTATTCTTGTACCAACTCTTGTGTACCTTAAGCCTCAACTTCATCGAAGTCTATCTCACCCCACTATCTCTTTTAGAGATAAGATACCTCTCAAGGAACATGGTGTGTCTTGAAACTATAAACTTTTTGTCTAAGGATTTGTATAGGTATTATCCCCTAGTTTCCTTGGTGTATCATACAAAGGTAAACTTTCTGCCTTGGGGTGCATGTTTGTTGCTTGAAGTGGCCTTAAAAAATGCATCGCTTCCCGACACATGTAAATTCGAAAACATGGCTTTATTTCCACTCTAGAACTGATATAGAATATCATTTATCGATTTATATGGTAGTTGTTTTAGTATGTGAACCGCTTTTTGTAGAACACATCCCTAAAAGGATTATGGAAGACTCACATGACTCATCATTGATCTCACCATGTTCAACAAGGTGTGGTTACTCCTTTCTCTCACACCATTCCAATGAGTCGTGTAAGGAAGAGTGAGTTGGGATAGTATCCCAAACTTCATTATTTAATCAACAAAGTCTTTATTAAGATATCATACACCTTGATATGAGTGGATTTTCTTAATCTTCTTACCATACTGGTTCTCAAATTCATTCTTGTATTATTTGATCTTATCAAAAGAATCTGACTTATACATCATTAATTATATATATCCATATCTACTATAATAATCAGTAAATGTTTTGATGTATGAGTACCATCCACCTGTTTTAACTACAAATGGCCTAGACACATCGGTGTGAAACAATCCATGAATCTCTTTAGACCAATCAAAATTTCCACTAATTGGGGTTTTCTTCATTTTTCCATGTAAACATACTTGACATACACCAAGTGGTTTTAGATCGAAAGAATCAAAATATCAATCATGATGTAACTTTGTCAAGTGTTTCTCGTTTACATGACCTATCTGGTGGTGCCAATGTTTGGTGTGGTATGAGTCATGTGATTTATCATTGTTATCGATTTTCATTACATGGTTTTTTTAATCAAACACATAAAGACCATTGTTTAAATGTTCCCTACCAAAACGAATTGTATCTTTGTAAAAGTAGAATCATTAATTTCCATACCTGAAATCAAATCAATCTGTATCTAATCTAGATACAGAAATAATGTTCTTAGTAATAGACAACACATTATAACAACCCTTTAACACTAAGATCATCCCAGTTGGCAACGTGAGGTGTTAGTCCTCGAAAACTAAAATAGAAAGTCAAGATCCATTGGATACTAGTATATCTACATATCCTTGGTCAATCCTCCAGAATATACATGGTTCCAATATTTTGATACATATGTTAGCACCAAAAGCAGTATCCAATACCCAATTTGTAGAAACATAAAGATTTCATTCGATAACAAACACACTTAAATATTCTCCTTGCCTATTATCTTGGTTGTAGTTTATCTTCTTGTGGACATTATTTCCATATGAGAAACAAACAGTCTCATGGTCCATTGCCTCCCCTCTGATCTTATTTTTCTTGGAAGGGCGTGATGATGCATTAGGCTTAAGTCTCTATGCCCCCCCATTCCTCTAATTCACTATAAGGATAGAAGTCTTTTCGAACATCTTATCTTAGTCTACTTGGATAATGAGGATAACAATATCAGATAAAGACTTTTCATTGTTTTTCATATTCAAATTAACAATACAGTCGGAGAAGCCCTAAGGTAGTTATGTGAGAATGAGTTTGGTGCCTAGTTATTTGGGGAGTTTAAACCCTAGAACCTCTAGGAACTCATTGTATCCAATGAGGATGACTGCATGGGTCCATACAGGGAAACCTTCTCCAAGCATAATCTGAATGACTTCCATGAATATCTCAGTCCATTTCTATCATTCTCTATACTGGTAAAGACCATTTAGTTGATCGAGTGTGCTATAAAAAGCCATGTTTTAGTGAGACCTCATGAGATCACATGACATTGAAAATAGAATCAAACATTTAATGTCCAACTCATCATTCATCTGTTTCTCATAGACTAGGAAATCATCATCAATCACCTATTTGGAAGGAGGATTAGGTAACACTGACTCCAACATGTAAGACATCCGTTCATAGCATTGGATAACCTGAAGGAATATAAATCATTGCTGGATGTTACTGCTGGTGAGGATGTTGTCTTCATCCAAAATTGATCTCAAGAATAGTGGGGTTTTAAATCTTGTCATTTTTATTATAAAATTTAAATATTTGATCATTTGTACATTCTTGATTAAATTTTATGGGAAATATTAAATTAATTTTATTATGTATCCAACTATTTCATCATGTCTCAATGGCCCTCACCATTGAACTTTGAATGTTTAGTTTCCATGAAATTATAATGGAAAGGATCCATATTCCCCTTCCAATATCCCCAATAGTTTTTGGTAAAGCTATTTGAAGGTATTTAGGTAGGCAAGTCATTCCCAACAACATGTTAGCTACTCCTTGATCTGTTGAGTGTACTCTCCAATCCTGGAATTATGACTATGGATTTCCTCAACTCTTGCATCCAATATTACACCATGATTAGAAAGGGTTATCCTCTCGATTTAAAATGAATAACTCAACCCAAAACAACTCATAAGGTCTTCCTTTATAAAATAAAGTGCCCCAACAAGGGTTGTGTCATGACCCGTCCTCAGGACCCGTGCTGTTACTACCCCAAGCCAGCCTTCCATAGTCCAGGGGATGGCGACTAGCACCAAGGCATAAATCCCGACAAAAGGGGAAGACATTGCCTTTATAAAGTAAACAAACACCACAGAGTTAGCAAGTAGAAGTAAACACTAAGTAAACTGAGTACAACAGTAAGTGCGGAAAAGTATGTGGGCCAGAATACAAAGAAAAATTGAAAGTAAAGTACAACTGAAAAGAAAGTACAACAATTGAAAAGTAAAGCAGGAATGCCGAGCCACCCGCTGGAAATCCCACCTGAAGGGTGGGTATAGATTGCCTCCACCTCAGCTCCTTGGGTCCAGCCGTCCGCTCAGTGTATGTCCCTCCCAGTGGTCCACCTACAAGTACTGACTCGCTCTGCATGCCTCGACCACGATCAGCGCTGCCCATCGTCTGCATCCAACACAACGTAGGATGGGCATAGCCCATGCAGGGGTGAGTATACACTACTCAGTAGCGACCCCGAGACCCCCGAAGATCTCCTAGAATCCGAAAATGATAATCCACAAAGGAAAGATACAATCACGAAATAACAACCAACTCTACTGAGGTATATGCCCATACATATACCTAAGTCATCAATTCCAGTTCGACTCCAACATCCGAGCCCAAGTTCGATCTCGTCCACACAAGATAGTACAACCCAAATCCACAAGGAAAACACAACCCAATCCACACAGGAAAGCACAACCAAATCCACATAGGAAAGAAATTCAATCATATCGAAGATATTGATTGAAAGTCAAGACTCAGCTCACAAATGAATACTTCTTCAAAAGGTGATAGAGATGATCAGATGTAGCCACTGATTCATCTAAGCTGGGACTCACATAGGATACTAGACCAGCTAGGCTGTCGGACCCACATAGGATACTAGACTAGCCACTCTTTCGGACCCACGTAGGATACTAATACAGAGTAAAATACTATCGGACCCACGTAGGATACAAGAACAGTAGTCACGTACTGCCGGACCCACATCAGATACAAGAACAGTAGTAATCGCTGTCGAACCCATGGAGGATTTCAATACGGTCTTCATCGCTGCTGAACCCACGAAGGATTTGAGTGTAGTCGTCGTCGCTGGCAAACCCACAGAGGATTTTAGTGTAGTCATCATCGCAGCCAGCTCTAGGGTTCCCGCACACATCATGCTCGTATCCGGGAGGGTCTGCTCAATGAGCCAAGGGGTTGATACATCAACTAACACGTAGTCCAGAGGTGATGTATCCCAAAGTTCCGCCTCGTCGTTAGGAACTCAACGTGACAGACGGCGCGTCAATCGGACGCCCGGTCTGAGAGTTAATGGATTTTTCGTTCTAGGGGCCCGGCTGGTTTTTAAGTCAAAACCAACTCGAACGTACTCCAACTATGTCAAAACCTCGGTCGGAGTAAGCCAAAAGGTCTGTCTCACAAAGAGGAATCCAATAATGTCGGTGGCATTTCAATCAGACGTCCGGAGCTCAAGTGATAAGCATTTCAGCTCCGAGGGCCCGGTTGGTTTCGTGTTCAAACTAACCTGGCCGTACCCAAAGTTCTCCTAATTCTTGAGTGTAATATACCGAGACGACCGTCTCGATACAAGGATTGCATCGTAACTGATGGTGCATCGATCAGAGGTCTGTAGCCCAAGTTACGTGCATTTAAACAAACCTGTCTGGTTTTAGGGGGTTTTGGGCCCAGACCGACCCGGCCTGAGACCCCATGGGGTGGCCCGAACTGGGTCAACCTGACCCGGGTCTGAGACCGGCCCTCTAGGGGGCGGCCCGGCTCGGCTTGCGCGGCCCGGCCTAGCTGGCGCGGCCCGACCCTTTGCGGGCGGCTCAGCCCGGCGCGGGATGCCCGACCCGGTGTGGCCGGTCCAGGCCGGCACGAGGGCCGCGCTCCACGTGAGCACAAAAGTGGGGGGGGACTTCCTCCCCTTCGACAAAACGGTGGACCCGCGGGGGCTCCGCCCTGCTGTGCTGACTGGGGGTCAAACCCCAGGTCTTTCCGGATCTGTCCGGCTGTAACGGCCGGCCAGCGCACCACGCGGGACTGGTTGATCCCGTCCTCCAAAGCACCGGTAGCTGGTGGCTCCATCCGCCCTCCCTTGCTCCACCACGTCCAGAGGGCACGACCTTATTTCGACCGGCGCGACGCGACCTTGCGGTGCCCCTCCGCCGCGGCCCCACTCCGGCCGCGGCCTCCTCAAGGATCTCCGGCGTGGCGTGACGGTGCCGCGCCCCTTTGCCGCAAACCGACTCTGGCTATGGCTTCTTTCGGCCTCAACGGCACCACACTTCTTCACCGCGTTCCTCTTTGTTTCCATGCGGTGCCGTTGCACCGCGCTGCCTTTGTTCGTGCCGCAACAAGTACAACATAAAAGGGGGAGGAGGGTCGGCCGTGTTCGTGCGGTCCGCCCTCCTCCTGTTATAACGATAACAGGCGGCCCAAAATAAAATAACATTAACAAAGCAAGCAGAGATTTAATTCATTAAATTTCAAGTCAACCCCTACCTCAAGGAGTTGTCGAATGATGGTCCTCGCGGAAAAACGACGTCGCGGAAGACGGAATTGCGGAAGATGGTGTCGCGGAAGACGACGTCGCAGAAGACGGCATCGCGGAAGATAGCGTCGCGGAACGAGGCTCCGTATACGTCGTCGGTGCACACCTGATGAATGATGTGGCATTTACCTCGATTTGATGTGGAAATAAGATTGAGAAGTGTGTCGGTGTTCTTCACGTTCTTCTTCGAGGAAGAAGAAGATCTCTAGAACTTGAGTTATCCTCTCCAAATATCTCCACACAATGATTCAACAATAATAAAATAAGGATTTTCCATATTTTATTACTCATGCCAACCCTTTTTGAAATTAAAAAGATCAGATTCTATTAATTGACTTAATTGAAGAGAGTTTAATAATCCCATTAATTTCGAGAGTTGACATGTCTTTTTAAAAGTGGGGTTCGGGTGTGTCACACAATTAAATTGCGAGAGGGAGGTTAAATGGAAAAGAAGGGGTGGGGATCGTGTGGACCCAAGTTCACTAATACCCTACCTAGTAGAGTTAGGAAGTAGTGGGACCCACTCGAACATCCAAGCATAGGTTAAAACTACTTAGAATAGAAAATTAAAATTTGTGGCACAAATTTTTATTTCATTCATTAGTTAACACATTTATTTAATAACCTCACCTGAGCAAACGCCACTCCAGAAAAGGTGTTACTACAAAATTACCAGCGCTGCGATTCCATTGTGCCCTCGGATTTCGATTCTGAGCACCGGTTCAAAAGTTAGGAAAACCCGCTCGTTCGTTCAATGAACGTACCCGAGCTAAACTTTGGAAATTGATTTTGGGCACACCGGGCCTCAGAATCATGTGCTGTCAAAAACTACGTACTCGTAAAATCACAAATAAAATTAAGAAAAAATTTCCCTCAAAATTTATGGGACTTTTCATTACTCCCACCTCAGGGATTTAAGTCCCCCTAAAGATACATCACAAACTAGGGGAACAAATGGGTGTACTGAGCATGCATCTGAGCCTCCCGCTCCCAAGTGCTCTCATGGAGATTCCCGTGCTTCCACCTGATGCACACTAGAGGAATCGACCACCCACGTAGGACCCACTCCGGTCGATCCTCGATCTCCACCGGGACCTCTGCAAAAGTCTCCCCATCGTCAATGTCCAACTCCCCATGGTCGATGATATGGGTCGGGTCATGCACGTACCTCCTCAGCTGAGATACGTGGAAGATGTCATCCACCCTGTGCAACTGAGGTGGTAGAGCCAGGCGATAAGCCACTTCTCCTATCTTTCTGAGAACCTGGAATGGTCTGATGAAGCGCAGAGATAACTTGCCGCCCCGGCCAAATCTTCATAATCTACGTCAAGGTGAGACCCGTAAGAAAAATTGGTCACCATCCTCGAACACCAGTGGTCCCCACCACCTGTCAGCATAAGAATTCTGTCGGCTTTGAGCTGTCCTCATCCACTCCTGGATGACCTAGACCTTCTCTTTCGTGGCCTGGACCATCTCTAGTCCCACAAGTGCTGACTCCCTAGGGTATGTCCAACATAGGGGTGATCTGCAAGGTCGGTCGTACAATGCCTCATATGGTGTCATCCCGATGGTGGAGTTGTATCTGTTGTTTTACACAAACTCCACCAAGGGTAGGTGGTCCTCCCAGCTACGACCAAAGTCTAGGACACATGCACAGAGCATTTCCTCGAGAGTCTGAATGGTCCTCTCCGTCTTACCATCTGTCTGAGGGTGAAAGGCGGTGGTCAGATGTAGCTACGACCCGAATGCCTCATGAAAACCATTCCAAAGCTGGGATGTAAAGAGAGAATCTTGATCAGAGATGATAGATGATGGCACACCATGAAGCCGCATGATCTCTTGAATGTAGAGGCATCCCAAGCTCTCCACTGATCCCTGCTCTCTGATGGGTAAGAAGTGGGCCGACTTGGTGAGTCGGTCGACAATCAACCTAATGGACTGGTGACCTCTTGATGTACATGGTAGTCCAGTCCCGAAATCCATAGATATCATTCCCCACATCCACTCCGGGATCTCCAATGGATGTACCAAGCCTACTGATACCTAGTGCTCCTCCTTCACCTGCTGGCAGGTGAGGCACCGAGAAACGAACTCTGGTACAACCTTCTTCATACCTGGCCACCAGTGCTGTCATCTGAGATCCTGGTACATCTTCGCCACTCCTGGATGTAACGCTAAAGGGGAAGTGTGAAACTCCCTCAGCACCTCCTCCTGCAATGAAGCTGGTACCATGGTACGTCCTCTGAAAAGGACGACGTGCTCTCCTCTTACAAATAATCCATCAGGTTCCTGTCCTGAGGATATATACGCATGCCGTGTCTCACAGTCAACATCCCCACGCTATGACTCTCTAACCCGCTGTAGTAGTAGAGGAGTGATTATGAGTGACTGAAGAAAGGCTGCTCTACCTCTATCCACGAAGGATATCTGCAAAGTGGATAGCTGCTTCGTCGCCTCCCCAAGTAGCTGAATTCCCGTCCGCCTGCCGAGAGCATCGTCTACTACGTTACCCATTCCAGGAGTATAGACTATCTCAAAGTCATAGTCCTGGAGGAACCCGAGCCATCACCTCAGTTTCAGGTTCAGGTCCTTCTGCGAGAAGATGTAACTGAGACTCTGGTGGCCAGAGTATACTGTAAAGCGCTCACCCATCAGATAGTGTCGCCACATCTTCAGAGAGAAGACAAGTACTGCTAACTCTAGGTCATGGGTAGCATAGTTCTGCTCATTCTTCCTCAACTGTCGTGATCCATATGCGATCACTACCCGCTCCTGCATCAGGACACATCTGATTTCTGTCCCTGATGCATCGCAGTAGACTACGTACCCTACTCTCTCCTCCGGTAGCCTCAAGATAAGTGCGCTGGTAAATCTCTGTCTCAGCTCCTGGAAGATCTGCTGACATCTATCTGACTACACGAAGTGTTTCCCCTTTTTTTGTCAAAGATGAAAGTGGTTCCAAAACTCTAGAGAAGTCTGGCACAAACCTTTGGTAGAATCCAGCTAGCCCCATGAAACTCCGCACCTCCGTCACACTTCTGGGTGGCTCCCAAGCTAGAATTTCCTCGATCATCACAGAATCCACTATAACTCCCACCTCCAAGATGATGTGTCCCAAGAAGTGGACCTCACGTAACCAGAACTGACACTTCGAGATATTACCATAAAGCTAGTGCTCACGGAGTGTGTCCAGTACAACCCGGAAGTGGTAGGCGTGCTCCTCCTTAGTGTTCGAGTATATCAAAATGTCGTCAATGAAGACCATAACAAATCGATCGAGGCAAGGCCGAAAGATCATGTTCATGAAACTCATGAACACTACTAGAGCATTGGTTATGCCGAAAGGCATAACCAAGAACTCATAGTGGACATACCGACATCTGAAGGTCGTCTTCTGCACCTCCCCATCCTGAACTCTAAGATGATGATATCCCGACCTGAGGTCTATCTTTGAGAACCACCATGCTCCCTTAAGATGATCGAAGAGGTCTTCAATCCTCGGTAGCGGATACTTATTCCTCACAATCACCTGATTCAGGCGATGATAATCGACACACAGTTGCAAGCTCCCATCCGCCTTCTTGGCAAACAAAATCGGTGAAGCCCAGGGTGAAACACTGGGTCGGATGAATCCCTTGCCCTACAATTCCTCCAGCTGTAATCGTAGCTCTCGAAGTTCAGTGGGAGCCATCCGATATGCTGGAGTGGATATCGGGGCTGTCCTGGGGTATAGGTCAATATAAAAGTCTACCTCTCTGTGAGGAGGTAGTCCGGGAATGACGTCAGGGAAAATGTCTGCATACTGATCCACCACTACAGGAAAACTAGGACTCCACACGTCAACTGCTCCTAGAATGAGGCTAGCCAAATAATGAGTGATCAGCTGTCCTCTCCTCTGCGTGTGTCCATCCTGTGCTGCTAAGGCTCCTTTCTCTCCAGTGAAGGTGAACCTGTTCCCATCGGTGCGAACACACCGCACCTTGTGCCTAATACAGTAGATCTGAGCATGGACTGTAGATAACTAATCCATTCCCAAGATGACGTCGTAAGGCCTCGACACCGCTACAATAAGATCCCAGCCAAAGCTCTCACCTCCTAGAGTAAGCTCACAATGCCGGAAACAGTGCATAATCGTCAAGTCTGATCCCGTAAAAGTTTCTAGCCGTAAGGATCAAGCCAATGGCTCCGTCGGAATCTCCGAGCTCCGAACAAGGGAGGTGACAATGAAAGAATGAATCTCTTCTATGTCTATAAGAACTGAAGTAAGGTTGGAGTAGACACAGATAGAACCTCGAATCATCTTTGGTGTGCCGTGGTCGTAGGCCTCCGCTGTCCGAAGCTGAGCCTCCCTTTTCCGGCTAGCTCCTTGTGGTCGGGGTGGACCTCTTAGTGCTGGTGGGGGTAAAGCGTCAAAGCGTCGCCCACCACCTGCTGCTCGGCCATCTCCTCTGCCTCGTCCGCCTACTCTCTACAGACCACCACGGTCGACCCTCTACCTCTGCCTGGGTGGCCCCTAAACCGTCTGCTGCTCATCCGCTCGGCGGGTTGGGCAGTCACGAGCCATGTGGCCCAGCCCGCCGCATGTGTAGCACTGTCTGCTCCTCTTAAGATTGGCTCTGCGCCGTGTGGCCCACACCTCTAAGCCAGTGTCCTGAGGTCGCCTGCCTGCTGGTCTGGTCTGCCTGGAACCCTGTGATGTCTGTCGACTGCCAGCTGCAAAAGACTCTGCAATGTGCCGCCCTGTGGTAGGCCTCGCTGCTGGTGTAGGCTCAGCAAGAAAGCTCTCTATGAGAAGGGCTCTCTCTAGTACTCCTGCCTGAGTCGGAATGCTGACGGAGATCATCGATGCTCTGATCTCATGCCTCAGTCCCTGCTCGATGGTCCGAGCCTAGAAGAATGGGTCCCGTACCATGTCCGTCGAATAGTGTGAGAGATCGTTAAATCTCGCCGAGTACGGGGCTACCGTCATGCTGCCATGCTGCAGCTATAGTCGCTCCTGAATGCGCACCACGCATAGGGTGGCTGGGACGAACTCTAAGTGGAAAAGGCTCTCAAATTCCATCCAGAGGAGAGATGACTCGTTGGGCACCTGAAGCATCAGGTGCCACCATCTGCCTACTGCCGCGTGCAGGAGGCTCACTGCAAGGATCACCATTAGGTCAACTGGTGTCCTCACTAACCTAAAAACTCGAACTACAGCCTCCAGCCAATCATCGGCTACCTGAGGGTCCGTCTCCCCGAAAAAACTGGGTGGTCTCTGACGTTGAAACTCATGCAGTGCACTAAGGCGACGTGCACTCTCAACAGCTGGGGCTGGTGGCATCGACGGCCTGACGGGTAGAGGTACCGCCGGTTCCTCCACTAAAAAAGGGCCCTGTACCGAGGCCTGGTCACTCGGTGGGATGTCGTCTCACACAAAGCTCGGAAACCTAGCGGGCTGCCATCGTGGGGCCATATTGAAAACAAAAAGGTGCGCCACAGTCAAAACAGTATACCTGGTGAGTTGACACAAAGTAATCACAAAGAAAACTTTGAAACACACATGCAATCAATGTTTTCGTGCACTGAGTCGGAAATCAAAAGTCAGGGTCCTGGTGAATGGATACGTCAGCAGCCGCACCAACACTGGACTCCCTGGACTGATAACCATAGTCAATACCCTTAACACTATTGCTTCACATAGAAGGAAGATCAGAGTCCTGGGTTCTGCGGTAGAAACAACCTTTCTCTGATACCAATTTGTCACAAACCATCCTCAGGACCCGTGCCTTGACTACCCAAAGCCCGCCTTCCATAGGCCAGGGGCTGGCGACTAGCACCAAGGTGTGAATCCCGACAAAAGGGGAAGGCATTGCCTTTATAAACTAAACAAACACCATAGAGTAAGAATACAGAAATAAACACTAAGTAAATTGAGTACAATAGTAAGTGCGGAAAAGTAAGTGGTCCAGAATACAAACCCAAACTGAAAGTAAAGTACAACTGAAAAGAAAGTACAACAACTAAAAAGTAAAGCAGCAACGCCGAGCCGCCTGTTAGAAATCCCACCTAAAGGATGGGTACACA
This sequence comes from Viscum album, assembly GCA_963277665.1. Lineage (NCBI taxonomy): Eukaryota > Viridiplantae > Streptophyta > Magnoliopsida > Santalales > Viscaceae > Viscum > Viscum album. The sequence goes on from OY728161.1 coordinate 757,797,943, forward strand.
TATCCTCCACTTCCGCTCCTCAGGTCCAGCCGTCCGCTCCGTGTACGTCCCGCCCAATTGTCCACCTCCAAGTACCGACTAACTCCACAAGCCACGATCAGCGCTTTCTGTCATATGCATCTAACACAACATAGTGTGGGCATAGCCCGTGAAGGGGTAAGTATACGCTACTCAACAGGGACCTCGAGACCCCTGATGGTCTCCCAGAATCCACAAAGGAAAGCTACAATCACGAAGTAACAACCAACTCTACTTAGGTATATTCCCATACATATACCTAAGTCATCAATTCCAATTCGGCTCCATCATCCAAGCCCAAGTTCGATCTCGTCCACACAGGATATTACAACCCAAATCCACAAGGAAAGCACAACCCAATCCACACAAGAAAACACAACCCAATCCACATAGTAAAATAAGTCAATCAGATCGAAGATATTGATTGAAAGTCAAGACTCAGCTCACACAGGTATACTTCTCCGGAAGGTGGTAGAGATGATCAGATGTATCCACTGATTGATCTAAGATGGGACCCATGTAAGATACTAGACCAGCTAGGCTATCGGACCCACGTAGGATACTAGTACAGAGTCAAATACTGTCGGACCCACGTAGGATACAAGAACAGTAGTCACGTACTGTCGGACCCACATAGGATACAAGAACAGTAGTCATCACCGTATAACCCACGGAGGATTTCAGTATGTTCATCATCGCTGCCGAACCCATAGAGGATTTCAGTGTAGTCTTCATCGCAGCTGAACCCACCGAGGATTTCAGTGCAGTCGTCATCGCAGCCAGCTCTAGGGTTCCCATACACAGCATGCTTGTTTCCAGGAGGGTCCGCTCCACGAGCCCAGGTGTCGATACATAAACTAACACGTAGTCTGGAGTTGATGTATCTCAATGTTCCGCCTCATCGTTAGGAACTCAACGTGACTGACAGCGCGTCAATCGGACGCCCGACCTAAGAGTTAATGGATTTTTCGTTCCAGGGGCCCGGTTGGTTTTTAAGTCAAAACCAACCCGACCATACTCCAACTACGTCCAAAAATCAAGCGGAATAATCCAAAAGGTCCTTTTCACATAGAGGAATCCAACAAAGTCGATAGCACGTCAATCGGTCATCCGGAGCTCAAGTTATAAGCGTCTCCACTCCGAGGGCCCGGTTGGTTTCGTGTTCGGACCAACCAGGCAGTACCCAAAGTTATTTGAAACCTTGAGTGTAATATACCAAAACGACTGTATCAATCCAAGGATTTCATCAGAACTGATGGTGTGTCGATCGAAGGTCCATAGACCAAATTACGAGCATTTAAACGAACCTGTCTGGTTTTAAAGGGGTTTTGGGCCCAGACCAACCCAGACCGAGACCCCCTGGGTTGGTCCGAACCGGGTTGACTGACCTGTGTCCCGGTCCATCCCACTACGGTGTAGCCAGCCCGGCCGGTGCTGCTCGGCCCAGCTGGCGCGGCCCGGCCCGGCGCGGGCGGCCCAACACGGTGCGGCCGGTCCAAGCCAGCACGGGGGCCGCGCACCGTGTGAGCGCGAAAGGGGGGGGGACCGCCACCCCCTTCGACGAAACGGCAGACCCGTGGGGGGTCCGCCCAGCTGTGCTGACCGAGGGTTAAACTCCCGATCTTTCCGGATCTACCCGGCCATAACGGCCGGCCATCGCACCACGCGGGACTGGTTTGTCCAGCCCTCCAGAGCACCGGCAGCCGGCGGCTCCGACCGCTGTCCCTTGCTCTGCTGCGGCCCCGCTCTAGCCGCTGCCTCCTCAACGTTCTCCGTCACAGCGTGACGGTGCCGTGCCCCTTCACCACGGCCTGACTCCGGTCGCGGCTTCTTTCGACCTCAACGACGCGGCGTGACGGCACCGCGCTTCTTCGCCGCATTCCTATTTGTTTCCGCGCGGTGCCGTTGTACCGTGCTGCCTTTGTTCGTGCCGCAACATGTACAACATCAAAGGGGGAGGAGGGTCAGACGTGTTCATGCGGTCCGACCTCCTCCCATTATAATGATAACAGGCGGCCCAAAATAAAATAACTTTGACAAAGCAAGCACAAATTTAATATATTAAATTTGAACTCAACCCCTACCTCAACGAGTTGTCGAATGATGGTCGTCGTGGAAAAACAGTGTCCCGGAAGACGGCATCGCGGGAGACGGCGTCGTGGAAGATGGCATTGCGGAATGAGGCTCCGTATACGCCTTTGGTCCATGCCCGATGAAGGATGCGACATTTCTCTCTCTTTGACACGGAAAGAAGATCGAGAAGTGTGTCAGTGTTCTTCGCGCTCTTCTCTGAGGAAGAAGAAGATCTCCAAGACTTGAGTTCTCCTCTCCAAATATCTCTACACAAAGATTCAACAATAATAAAATAAGTCTTTTCTTTATTTTATTACTCATTCCAACCCTTTTCGAAATTCAAATGATCACATTCAATTAATTGACTTAATTGAAGAGCGTTTAATAATCCCATTAATTTCAAGAGTTGACATGTCATTTAAAAAGGGGGTGCGGGTGTGTTACACAATTAAATTACGAGAGGGTGGTTAAATGAAAAAGAAGGGGTGGGGCTCGTGTGGGCCACACTTCACTAATATCCTACCTAGGGGAGTTAGGAAGTAGTGGGCCCCACTCCAACATCCAAGCATAGGTTAAAACTACTTAGAATAGAAAATAAAAATTTGTGGCACAAATTTTTATTTCATTCTTTAGTTAACCCATTTATTTAATAACCTCACCTGAGAAAACGCAACTCCAGAAAAGCCGTTCCTAAGAAATTACCGGCGCTGCGATTCCATCGGTGCCCTCAGATTTCGATTCTGAGCACCGATTCAAAAGTTAGGAAAACCCGCTCGTTCGTTCACTGAACGTACCTGAGCCAAACTTCAGAAATTGATTCTGGGCACACCGGATCTCAGAATTAGGTTCCGTCAGAAACTACATACTCATAAAATCCCAAAGAAAACTAAGAAAAAATTTCCTTTGAAATTTACGGGTCTTTATAGGTTGTTCGAACCCAAAATTTTATTGAGTTTTTCCATAATCAAGTAAGAGAAGGATTAATTTGACTTAATATTTTATTTTTTGGATTTTTATATCTTCTGAGTGAATTTGTTATTATCATTATCACATTATTGAAAATATTAGATGGAACATACTTATGTGATTAATAATTTCTAGATAATATTTAATAAAAATCTTAGTTTATTTTACTTCCATCGTGCATTCTTGTTTATTTCATTTAAAATGTGATCACGGCCACATATCCATAATTATAAACCATACAAATGATAGAAATAAAATAAAGAAAAGGTAATGATCATGAGATTTTCTAATGGATAGTTAATTTGGAAGTTGATAAACTAACCCTAGCCTAGGGGAGAAACACCATGTACCATTTAGGTTTATGTTTATAGCTTTCCACCTGTCCACCTTGGTTTCTCCTAGGATTGGTTTTGTCTCAGCTACAACTTGAACCACCTCCACCAGCATGGGAGTTACATCCATTAAATATTCTTATAAACTCACATTCAGATGAGGGGTAAATGGTGTTTTAAATAAAACAAACCTTGGGAATTCATTCCCTACATATTAATGGGGAGAAGGCTCGTTGGACAACAAATTTAATTTAAATAAATAAATTAAAAGAAACCACCCACTGACGAAGGTCCTAGTCTAGCTCATGATCATCCATAAATTCAATGGAATTTACGCATAAATAAAATTATAATTCAATTCTTTAATCAATATTATTAAGATGAATCACACTCGAATAAATTTATTATCATCTTTAATTAATCACCGCTTTTATCTTATACCCTTTTCTGAATTTCTTTGAGATCCACATCCATCATAATTTTAAACTAATAAATTCATTTATAATTATCTTTTTACATAACTTGTATCTTGTAGAAAACCCGGTTTATTCCTATTAATAACAACACAATGAATAGAATATAACATTACACAGATGATCAATTTAAAACAAATATATATAACACATATCATGTGTTTTTTCTCAGCATTACACCTGCACCATGGTAAATTTCTCATGGATTTTTATAATAATAATTTTCAATAAATATGCATAATTTTCTTTAGTACATGGTGTGTAGTTCAAACTAAAATGTGTGTAATACTGTTCACCGTCAATCGAATGTACATGCCCAAGGATACAGAATGTGAGTGTACATTAGAAATTTTTGGGGTATGCAACATTTCTAGTTGTCCACACACCGTGTAGTATCTGTGTTACACAATCTCTAGCCATGCAAGCTGTGTATGGGGTACACAGTAAAAACTTAACACTAAGGGACTACATGATGTGTCAAGTGGGCCACATGGCATGTAATCAAAAATCCACATTCCACATATTCTAAGTTATCACACTGAGTCATTAAGACGTAGAAAATATCTATTGACACAACATGGTTTGGCAGACCAGACCCATTGCATTAATCCTTGACAATAAGATATGTAATGTCGAATACACATCGCATGTTCTGGATTTGTACGACCAAGAACCATAGGAACCACCTGATGAGATCCTTTATGTTATTTTAATCAAAATTAAAGGGAAGTTTTATTTTTTTAATGTGAAAGTGTAATGAATGAGGAGGAACATATTTCGAGATTCAATTTTACAGAATAATTATCTTAAATTGAAATAACTAAATTATTAATTATGTAATTCATCGACTAAATATTTATATAATTATAAACTATGATGTAACCCCTTTGATACCCCTTGAAGGACTAGAGAACAAAGGATTCACAATTTGTTTGGAACCTGACATTAATTTTTACCATGATTGATGATTATTTTGAGATCAGCACAATTATGATTTCTAGTCCCCATGGAATATAATCCACGATTTAGATAATGAATGAAGTGGATAGAAACACTTCGAGGAGATCTTGGAAATTATATTTATTGTTAATTTAATTAATTTCTAAAATAAATTAAAACCTTGATGTTCGGAACATTATTCATCCATTATGTTGATCATCTAGAATGACCCTTCTGAATTATCTTGCTACGCTTTTGAAGATCCAAACTAGAATCCTTTTAGCAGCGATCCAAATGGGTTTCAATGGACTTTGATCGACACCACTCATTCTATGGTATCTCACACGATGATGCTAGTGTCTTATGTCTGTTGTTCTTGATCGCTTGTTCTTCAGCCTTGAAGAACATCACTCGCTCATGGGAGTGGTGGGAAGAGGATTTGATAGAGAAATTGTTCAAATAAACAATTTTCAATTCATTTGGCGTGCAGTTCGGTACATGGGACAATAGACATATGTGTCTATTTATCGATATGGGGCTTTGGTTATCGTATTTAATTGCTTAATAGTAGATAAATAAATTAATAACCTTTGAGAAAACACATTATTCTAATAATAATACCACATCATATTTTTATGGTGATCCAACTTGTAAAAAAATGAATCATAAATAAAATTCCACATCACAAAATAATAGCAGCGTTATTATTATTCTAATTTATTACAACTTGTTAAATAATTATGTACCATCTTTAAAATAATTATTTAACTACTAGAACGACCTTGGTCCTCTCGAACTCAATTTCCATTTGTCAAACAGCCGAATAAGTAAATACATAATTTATTCTCTTAAATTAATATTTTAGTTACAAAAAAGTAACTAAATATTAATTAAATGATCAACAAAATAAATAAATATATTTTACCCACAATAAAGTGAATAAATATGTATTTAATTTATACATTCAATTTAACATGGATAAAATTATTCCACTAATAAAATTCAATTAGAATTTAATTACTACCAAAACAAGCACTTAGTGTGTGACCCTGTAGAACTATTTCTCATTTCTAATAGGTGGGTTACTTAAATTCCAAGTGTATTATCTAGCAACGGGTCAAGTCACTGATGTGAAAGAACATAAAGTCACAATAACGACATCTACATAAGAATAAACACTAGGTGATATAATATCATTGTCTCAAAATCTCATCAAGATGGATTCATGATTATGTCATCAACATTTATGATTGATAGTCCATTCTTTGACTAACTGAAATAAACACATCATTAAACCATTGCCATGGAATTTCACATGTTGGTTCTATTTCTATAAAAATGGCAAGATATGAGCTTCCATGAATGGAGGGGACAAATCCTACCCTGACTTATCCATTAATAACATCCCACTCTTGGCAAACCCAACATACGCTACTTCCCGACGACTGTCTGTGTGGCTATTTTCATCATTAAATCAAAGTTCATGAGTCATGAAATGTATTAATGATATTCTTAAAGTATAAGGATCATTACACATGCTCTTAAATAGGAATATTGTATGACACCAAAACATGCAGAATTCCTACTGGCGGGCCTATTCTCATAATCTTCCGTTTTGAAGATTACCAACTATAAACATCATGAGGGGAAGTCTCATCTTCTTATGAGTACTCTCACCTGACGGTATTAATGCTATGTGTCTCATTATTGTATGTAATCCAACTTCTGAACTAAATTTATGAATATTATCATTGGACATCAATGTTATCATCATAGGAGTGAACTGCTATGACCTAATCACTACGACAAATACTCCCAGACTTTATTACATTATATTCATGCATAACAATGAACAAGATGTAATAAGATATTTAAAATTTAAATTTATTAAATATTAAAGTAATAAATGTACAACCAGTTGGTTCTAGGACACCAACTCAAACATTCTCCCACTTGGTATATAGCCTACTTGATACGACTTTCAGTTTGCTTGACCTCATATGATGATTATGTTTCGGATGAGGTAAGGTTTAGTCAAGATGACCACCACGTTGTCCTCCATGGAAATAATGAACTCTATAACTTAAACTCTCAATGAATGATCCATCAAGGGAAGTCACTTCCTAATTATGTTCTTTGTTCAATGATGTGACCTTTGATCTTTTGCGAGAGCCACCGCTGCTGCATTATCACAGTACTGTGTCATGGGATATTTATTTCCAGGTATCACATCCAACTCCTGGATGATGATTCACATCCAAATATCTTCTTTTGATTCCATTGAAGTTGTGATAAACTCAGACTCCTCTATATTATATGGGACCACACTCTGCTTTGAGCTCTTCTAGGTCACTAAACCTCCATTCATAGTGAAGAAGTATGTTGTTTGCGATTTCATGTCATCATGATTAGTCAAGAAACTAGAATCTGCATATCCTCTGATGACTAGTACCTTATCTCCCCTATAAACTTGAAAAATATCCATAGTATGCCTCAGATACGTTAGGATAGTCTTGAATTCAATCCAATAGTGTTAACTTGGGTCGACTATATATATATCTACCGTACTCAATGTGTTAGTAACATCTAGCCTTGTACATAACATGCCATATTGGATTGACCGAATCGCTAATTCATATTGATTCCTTTCTATTATCATTCATTCCTCATGTGAATGAGGAAACATTTTTGTGGAATGTTGAATGCCATGTGACTTTGGCAACAATCCCCTATTGGATTGTTCTATACTGAATATATTTAGTATCTTTTCAATGTATGTACTTTGACTTACGCACAAAAATCATTTGGATATATCATGAAGGACCTTAACCCCATGAATATATGCTCCCTCGACCACGTCCTTCATAGATAAGCTTTGATTTAACCATGGATTAACAGACTGTAAAACTAGTATCTTGTTTCCAATATGTAATTTGTCATATACAATTAAAAACACTACTACAATCCCACTGAACTGTTTATAGACCCATGACTCGCATTCATTCTTGATAAAACCAAATTACTTTATGGATATATAAAAACAAATGTTCTAAGACCAGGATGCTTTCGTTTATATAGAAATGGATTTATACAACTTACATACCTTATTAGAATCATTTAGAATCTTAAACCCATCATGATGTGTCATGTAGAGATATTCTTGATGGTTTTCAATAAGGAAGGTGGTTTTGACATCCGTTTTCCCAATCTCACTATCATGGTATGTGGTAATGTACAATAGAATTCTGATGGATTTCAGCATTGAAACGAGTGAAAATGATTCATCATAGTCAATGCCATGATGCTTCTTGAACCCTTTTTCAACCAGTCGTGCCTTATAGGTATTGACTTGTCCATAAAAGTCTAGATTATTCTTGAATACCCATTTTTCAAACAAAAGGATTTACATCAACTATAGGACATACCAAAATCTAGACACGGTTTTGGTACAAGGACTACATTTTAGAATTCATGTATCCATGACACTTTGAAAAATCTATTCCACATACTACATACTTGTAGGTTAAAGGATCATTATTATCAACTAATAATGACTCACCATCATTTCTAACTTGATAACAATACCATTTTATTTCCCTAACTTCTGTGGTACTCCTACGTAGTTCTTGTGTCTCTAGAATTGTTCATTCTTCCACAGGGCATTGTGGAATCTGTTCTTGTACCAACTTATGTGTACCTTTAGCCTCAACATCATCAAGGTTTGTATCGCCCCCACTATCACTTTTGGTGATGTGCTCCCTCTCAAGGAATATGGAGTGTCTGACCACTATAGCCATTTTTCCTGAGGGGTTGTATATGTAATATCCCCTTGTTTTCTTGGGGTATCTTATAAATTTACACTTTGTGCTTAAAGGTTCATGTTTGTTACCTGAAGAGGCCGTAACAAACTCATAGCATCCCTACACATGTAAATTGAATAACCTGGATTTCATTCTGCCCCAGAACTCGTATGGAATACCATTTATCGATTTAGTCAGTACATGGTTTTGTTTGTGTACCACTATTTGTATCACATATCCTTAATAGGATAATGGAAGACTGTCCTGACTCATCATTCATCTCACCATGCCCAACAAGGTCTGTTTTCTCCTTTTGCTCACATCATTCCATTGGGGCATGTAAGGTGGAGTGAGTTATGATAGGATCCCAAACTCCAATAAGTAATCAATGAAGTTTTAATTAATATATTCTCCACCTTGGTCTAAGTAGGGTATTTTAATATTCATACCAAGATAGTTCTCAACTCCATTATTGTATTCTAGTAACATATCAAAAGAATTCGACCTATACCTCATTAAATAGATATGTCCATATCTACTAAAATCATTAGTAAATGTTATGAAGTATGATTACCCCCATTTCTTCAAATAGAAATGGTCCACACACATCAGTGTGAACCAATTCAAGAAGGGATTTATCCCTTTCACTTTTCCCACTAAATGGGGATTTAGTCATTTTTCATGTAAACATGCATGACATATGCCAAGTGGTTTTAGTTCGAAAGAATCTAAATATCTATCCTAATATAACATTGTAAATCATTTCTCATATACATGAACTATCCAGTGATGCCAAAGTTTGGTGTCGTATGTGTCATGTAAACTATCTTTGTTATCAATTTCCATTACATGGTTTGTGTAGTCCAACACATAAAGATCATTTTATAAATGGCCATACCAAAAAAATAATATTTTGTTAAAGAAGAAACATTCATTTCCAAATGGAAAAAAACCACATGTATCTAATTTGGATATAGAAATAATATTCTTTTTAACAGATGAAACATAATAACAACCCTTTAACACCAAGATCATCCCATTTGGAAACATGAGGTTTTAGTCCCTGACAGATTCAATAACAAGTCCAGCTCTATTGGCCGCTCGTAGATCAACCTCTCCTCGGTCAATCTTCCTATGCCTACATTCATGATGTATTTAGATACATTTGTGAGAACCAAAAGTTATATCTAATACATAATTTTTTTATAATTGTTTTTATTCAATAACAAATGAAACTGAAGATTCCCCCATCTTCATTTGCTTGGAGCTATTTTTCTTCCAGTGGCCCTTCTTTCCACATGTGAAACAAACAACCTCAGGGTCCCTTGCCTCCCCTTTGATATTATTTTTCATGGAACAAATTTAAAAAGCATTGGGATTAAATCTAATTGCATACCCTTTACACTTATTCACCATAAGTACTTAAGAATTTTCACACTTCATATCATTTCCCACATGGTTAATGAGAATACATAGATTAGATAGAGTCTCCTCAATGTTGTTCATATTAAAATTAACAACAAAGCTGGAGAATCTATGAGAGTGTGATGTGATAATGAGATTAGTTCCTAGTTATTCGGGGAGTTTAAACCCCAGAACCTCTAGTTTCTCAATGTAGCCATTGATATTGACTACATGAGGCCCAGCAGGGAAAACCACTCCATGGTTACTTTGAAAGAGTGTCTTGGAGATCTCAAACCAATCCTGTGTTTCTCTCTCCACATAAACACTACAGAGATGCTCAATCATGCTATAAGAATCCAAATTTTTGCGAGACATTATGAGCTCAATATACGTTGATGATTACGTCAAACATTGAATGTAGACCAAGTCGTTCATATGATTATCATACACAAGAAAATCCACATCACTCACCTCTTTGGCAGGCGGATTAGGTAATATTAACTCAAACATGTTAGACTTTTGTTCTTGGAATAAGATAGCCTAATGATGTCTAAACAATTAAAAGAAGATATAGTTGGTGATGAGGTTCTCTTTATCACAAAATGATCACAGGTATAGTGTAGTTGATAAGCTTGTAATTTTTTTCTAGAATTAAATTACCAGATCATTAGTACCTTCTTGATTACATTTTATGAGAAAAAATAAATTAATTCTATTTTGTGTCCCACTATTTAATCATGTCTTAATGGCCATCACCATTGATCTCGAAATGACAAGTTTCCATGACATTCAATTTTCTAGGATCTGTATTACCCTTCCCATAAACCCAGAAAGGGTTGGACAATCTATTTGAAGGTATTTAGGTTGGGAGGTCCTTGCCAACTGTTAGCTGGCAACTCCATGATCAATTTAGTTGACACTCAAATCTATAAATCCTGACTCTGGATTTATTCAACTCTTACATCACATATAACAAAAAATTATAGTAGTGGATACTTCTCTTGATGTAATATGGTTATTTCAACCCGAAACATTTAAAAAGAGATTCCTGTATTAAATTATGTGTCCCAAAATTTGTTGATCAAACACATAATATTATTTATTTTCACCCTTAATCATGTAAAAAAAGTTTTGGTCTGGATTAATATTTTATTTGAGGGATTTGTATCTCCTATGCATGAATTTTTTATTATCATTATCACATTCTAATTAATATTAAGTGGAACTTACATAAGTGGTTTACCATGTCTTTATAATATTTACACATAAGCCTAGTTTATTTTATTTAAATCCTAAATTCTTTTTAATTCATTAATTAGGTGATCATGGCAACACATACATAATGATAAACCATGAAACTGATAGAAATAAAACTATGCAAAGGGAATGATCAAGAGATTTTATAATGGTTAGTTTATCTAGCAGTTGATAATCTAACCCTAATCTAGGGAACAAACCCCTTGAACCTTTTAGGATTGTGTTTACATATTTCAACATGTCCACCTCTATATCTCATGGGATTGTTTTTGATTTGGCATCATCTTGAACCACCTCCACTAGATTTGGAGTTCCATCCCTTAAATATGATTTTAAACTCTCATGCAAGCGAGTGGTAAAATGGGGTTTTAAATAAAATAAACCTTGGTCACATAGGCCCCACATATTAAAAACGGGAAGCCTCATAGGCTAACAAATTTACATTAAATAAATTAATTAAACAAAACCATCGACATACAAATGTCTTGGTATAGCTCGTGATTATCCATACATGCGACGATATTTATGTATAAATAATACAATAATTAAATTCATTAATCAGTATTGTTTAAGATAAATCATGCTCGAATCAGTAAATTATCACCTTTAATTAATCTATCCCTTTATCTTAAACCTGTTTCTTAATTTCCTTGAGATACTCATCCATCATAATTTTAGTCAAAAAAATTCAATTAATATTATCTTTGTATGTAACTTTTACCTTGGAGGAAAACCAATGAATTACTGTTCATAACTAACCAATGAGTATAAATGAACATTACACAGATGTAAAATTGATCACATATATATAAAACCTATAATATTTTGTGCCTTAGTTTTATTGCCTCTCCATGGTACACATCTCATAGGTTTGTATAGTAATTAATTTTAATAAATTTGTGTAATTTGGTTGAGTACATGATGTGTAGTTCTAACTACACGACATGTACTATTGTTCACAATCCATCCAAAGTACACACCCGAGGGCACAAAGTCTGTCTGTACTTCATGAATATTTGGAGTACCTGACATGTCCAATGGGCCACACACCATGTTGTATCCACATTACACAGTATCTAGAAAGGAAAGCTATGTAAGTGGTACATGGTCCAATCATAAACTAAAGGGATTACATGCCTTGTCTAGTGGGCCACACAAAATGTAATCCAGAAACCACATGACACATGTTCCTGGTCGACACACATAGTCATTAAGACTTAGAATAACTACATGGACATGGCTTGGTTTGGCGGACCAGACTCAGTGAATTGAACCATGACTACACAACATGTACTATCGAATATATGTTGTGTGTTCGGGTGTTGTACAACAAGGAACCATTGGATCATCTGGATGAGATGCTCTATTTTATTTCAATAAAAATTAAAATCGAATAGCCTATCTTTAAGGTGAACGAGAAATGAATGAGGTTGAATAGATCATGCGATTCAAATATACAAAATGACTAACAAGAATTAAAAGAACTAAAAAATTAAATGTGAAAATCATCAACGAAGTATTTATTTAATTATAAACTATGATGTAACACCTTTGATACCACATAAAGGTTCCAAGCACAATATAAGTGTGGTTGGGCCAGAGAAAAACATTAATTATAACCGTGATCAATTATTATTATAGGATCAATACGATGATGAACACCGGTCTCTATGGAAAATAATAAATTATTTAGATAAATAAGGAAGAGGCCAAAAACCTCTAGATAGGATCTTATACAACATGTTTGTAATAAATTAAATTAATTTCATAGAGAATAGAATAAATGGATCTTTGGTACTTTCTTCATCGATGATGTTGATTGTTTGGAATGGACCTTCTATATTACTTCATTAAGATTGTGAGGATAAAAACTAGAATCACTCTAGCAGTGATCCACATGTGCTCCAATGGCCTCCGATATACACCACTCATTCTCCATGTGCTAGTACAAAAAAGAGAGTGTCTTGTGTCAGTCATTCTTAATGGTGTTTTTTGTAATTCAAGAACATCACTCATTCTTGAGAGGGGTGGGAAGAGGATTCGATAGTGAAATTGTTTAGCTCAATAACTCTCAATTCATCAGGCATGCAATTTGGTACATTTCAAAACAGAAGTGTATGTCTATTTATCGACATGGGGCTTCAGTTACAATATTTAATTGTGTAAGAGAAATTAAATACATTATTAAAATTAGAAAAACCCATTATTTTAGTAATTATACTACATTAATATCTATGGTTTTCCAACTTGCACCAAAAACCAAATTATAAATAAAATCTCATGTCGAAAAATAATAGCAGTGTTATTATTATATTAATTTGTTCCAAAAAGATATATAATTATTTTATATCTTAAAAATAATTATTTTACTACCAGACCGGAAATGGCCATTTCAAACTCCACTACCAACTATTGAAAACTCGAATAAATAAATAAATAACATATTCTATTAAATACATATTTTATTTAAAAACTAGTAAATAAATATTTATTAAAAGTCCAAAAAAATATGTTTCCCACATTCAATGGAATAAATATTTATTGAAATTATAAAAACAATTTAAATTGAAAAAAATTATTCCACTAATTATATTCAAATAGAATTTGACCAAGACCTCCCGAATCACTGAGTGTGTTACACTCTAAGATTATTTCTGGTTGGAATTTGGTGAGTTTGTGTAAATTCCATTATTACTATCTAGCTACAGGTTAAGGCTCCACAAAGAAAGAAATAAATACTGCAACAATGACATCCACATATGAATACTCATTGTGTAGTACAATCCCTTGATCTCAATATATCATAATGATGGTTTCATGATAGTGTCATCATCCTTTATACATGATACGCCATTCATTGATGAACTGAAATAAACTCGTCGTTACATCATGGCCATGGAATTTATCATGATGGTTCTACAACAATCAAATGTCTGGTATATAACATTCTATAAATGGAAGGGAAAAATCATTCCTTGACTTATCTATTAACAACATGCCACTCGTGATGCACCCAAAGTACCATACTTCTTGCTAAATGTATTTGTGATGGTTTTCATCAGTAAATCAAAGTGTGAATGTCATGAAACGTATTAATGATAATCTTAATGTTGAAGGATCATTACACACTCTCATAAATAGGATTATCTGATGACACAAAAAACATGAAAAATTCTTACTAGCAATTCTATTCTCAAAATATTTTTTCTTAAAGATTATCATGTACGAACTTCATGAGAGGAAGTCTCATCCTTTAATGAGTAATCGCACCAGACGGTCAGTATACTATGAGTCCCATTATATTATGTCATCCAATAGTAGATCTACATTTATGAATATTTGCATATCACATTAAGGTTCTCATTACAATGGGGAAGTACAATGACTTTATCAATGTGACAACTAATCCAATGCATTATTACGTTATAGTCATGTAGAAAAATGAACATAGTATAAAAATATGTCTAATATTTAAATGTATTAAATATTCATGTAATCAAAGTACAACCAGTTGGTTTTAGGACACAAACTCTTATAGTTGTTTTGACTTGTGAGGCAGTAGGGAGTAAATTTATTCAATGTGCTCCAAATATTCATGGGTTATCCATATTTGATGGAGGGTATCAAATTCTTCATAGGGGTTGTAAATATCAAGACCAATATAATGCAGCCTTAACATAGAATCAATGTTTTTTAGTGTATCAATGGGAGAACATCACTCAATATAGTGAACCATTGGATAGACACACCTTTCATATAGACTTGGGAAAGGGATACCTTGAGTTATTCAGGACATTAATTGATTTAGAAATAACGTTTCCCTTTGGTAGGCCAACCATTGCGGTTAGAACCTTCAAAAGGGTGAAACAAAAATAGGCACACATGAGAAAAAGGAAGGGTGGTGGTACTATCTGGGTTGGTGACATTCCAATGTCATGTTATAAAAACCCAAGGTTAGTAGTGGATGTAAAATGGATTGCATCCAAGCCTGATGGTGCAGATGAAAGAGCTGAATCATGTTCTAGAATGATTTCCATGCAGTACTAGATTTAGGTGTGAGATGAACAGATTGCAACTTGCTCATGGTGATCTCTATGAACGGTCGTAGATAGGTCTGAGAATATCATATCAATGGATCCCAAGCATTGTTCTAGACATTCATTATGTGTTTGGTTGTGATTCTTCATGACGGAATCATTAAATAAAAATGATAGAACAAGAGGACTATAATAAGGGTAGGAAGTGTTTATATATGTTTAAGAAACACAAAATACATACAAATTTATGAAAATACACCTTGGGAATGACACTCTCTATAGGCATCCAAAAACTTTAGGCTACTACTCCCTCAATAAATCCCCTCCCCTAACTCATTATTCTGCCTTTTTTTAGAAGACAAAAATAGTGGAGGGTCTATAAAAAATACACAAAAAATTCCATATGTCCCTAAACGATTCTATGTGGGGTGATCCATCATTTATTCCTCCACAACTCCCTTGTACTGCTATTTATGGGGAATATTTCAATTGAGGATTGGCTTTTATTCCAAGAATACAACTTCCAAGGCCCTAGAATATCCCTCTCCATAACATTAGCACACAACCAAAATTTAGAAAAGAACAAGACATATGAAATATGATAGGAAATATGAAAACCTATTTATGTTTAGGTCATGAAAATCATATACAACTTATAACAAAAATTAAAAAATACAATATGATATAAGATTTATAGATTTAAAATCCAAGGATTTGTATTTACAATGATGTCAACATACATCTAGAAAATGGTTCATTTGTGTCACATGGAATGGGTGACCACCTATGGTGGTCGCTAAAGGGGGATATCAACAACAGAAAAAAGAAGTGACTGAGTCCAATTAAAAAAAACTCACCTAATTTTCCCCACCCCCATTTGTGCCCCCTCCTCAAAACCCTAACCCTCCTCATGCCCCGACCTCTCCCATCGTAGCCATCCTCTCCCTGACACCACTACTTGTTGACATTGTTGTCACCCCTTCATTGTCTCCATCTTCCTCCCCACACTCACCTCAATTATCGCCCTCCACTGTTGCCCTCTCCCTCAAGCAACCTAATCGTTCCCATTGACCTCTCATCTACATAGTATCAGCTAACCCGTTCACCAAACATCCTACCAGAGGCACCACCACTCCTCTCTACCACCACCCCAAATCTGGCTGCCACATACTATTTTCACTATCCCTTCTATTAATCCTTAATTTTTTATTTTTCATGTTCTTTTTTAATCCCTAATTTATGGAATAATGTTTGGATTTTGGGTACTATCACATAGATTTCATAATTCACTTACTTTCTAATGCAGTGTTTATATACTGGCAACAACATGTGCAATGATTGTGTACTCAGAATAAATAAATATCATTACCAATGTTTATTGGTTTTGTATTTTTTTTCATTTTTTCCATCTTTAATACGTGTTGTCTCTCTTGTATATCAATATAGATCTTGTTTATTAACTATCCCTATTGTTTCAGTGTCTTTATATCAGCCCATCACATGAAACTAAAGAAGACATTCTATATATGAATTTTGCATTATGTTTTCCATTAATCTATTTTTTACTTTCAAATGAATCTATTTCAAATAAATCTTGCCAATGTTATGGAATTATCAACATATTTACACATAAAATCTATTATAATGTATTTTAATATGTGATGGATACTGAATTAGTATGCTTAATGTCGCTTGTGTTTGTAGTTTATTTATGTTTCTCTCTACTTTGTATTCCCATGGACATAATTTGGTGATTTACTAGTTGATCATGTATGTTGTAATTCCATTAATGAAACCCAAAGGGATATAAATGGTGATTAACTATTGATAATTATTGTTTATGAATTTACAAATCCATTTTCAATTTTGGTGTCATCCAATTTTGTCATTCTGATGTTGGATTCTAAGGTCATATTTTAGAAATGTTTTTATCTCAACCCATATCTTATTTTAGGAAGATGGAACGGAGAGCCATTGATATTATAAAAGCGATAAAAAAACATTGGTTTTAATATTTTTATGTTTCTTCCTTGTAGCTGGTGCACACATACGGTGATGGAATTATGCATTCAAATTATTGGAATGACATATAAAATTTTTTTAATAGAAAATTCCCTACTTCTACATTTGAAAATACATTCAAGAGCATGATTTTAGGAATCCAAACAACTCATCTCTATTCAGAAGTCAACATGGACCATTTTAAGGAACCTTCATCTTTTAAGTTACATACATGTCAGCATATCAATTTTTGTTCTTGTTAGTTGCATGTCTAGCATTGAAGTTTCATATATAAAAGAATTTTTTAACCACATTTTTTTGGAATACTTGATTCTATGGTGTACTTTTGTGTTGTTTTACATAGGTTTGATTTTTTCCCATCAATCAATTTGTAATAAGAAATAATCTGGAGTTAGATATTTTATCCTTTTCCATGCTACCAAACCTTGAAGAGGAGGATCTCGATTGAGAAAAGTTATCCTTGAATTTTGGCTTGGCGGTTGAGGTTTTTTTCTTCCCAATAAATATTTATCCTTGTCTATTATAATAGTGATTAGTTCCATTTAAAAAATTGGTCATGTTTATTATGGATTATAGAACGGTTCCCACTACCAAACTATTGTAGCTGGGGATGGTTATGGATTGTGATTTAAATATAATTGATTACTTATTGTATATTATTTATCCCAGACCATTGTTTGGTCTGTCATATATTATAGCCTATTTATATACATTATGTTCTAGTTCATTAACATTAATGTGAACTCATGTATAGAGTTATGGTGAATTATCATTCTAGTTGTCTCATTTATGTGTTCATTATATATTCATGATTTTCCTGAATCCTCCTAATTGTTGATCACTCATACATGTACTTTTTTTCATTCTAAACATTTTATTCATGGAAATAAAAACAAATTATCCTCTTCTTATTTAATGTGGTCAAACAATGCTTTATTTTTTTATTCTATTGTAAGTTCCAATTTTTTTTGAATCATACGTGTTATATTGAAGGGGAAATGAATATCTATTTACAAATATAGGAAAGGAACCATCATAATAAATTGTCATTGCGGTTGATGTTTTTTTGTATCCGTGTATTTTATCTATACTATTTTCTCAATATCAATATTTATATATTCATCCATGAGATAATTGGATTTTATTTTTTGGTCATTATAAAATACCGTAAACATGTTTATGGTTTTTTTATTTTTTAAAACATTTGTAGTGACTTTGTATTGTGTAATGTGATTGTTTCATTGTTTTCATTTCATTCAAAGAATTCCCTTCAGCTATTGAAATTGAAGGAAGAAATTTCGATATATTCATATTCTAGTGAATTAAATGTTCATTGACATGGATATGATGATGGTTAAATAGGGAAATCTATTTATTGTTTTAGGTTGTTTCGTATATGGCATTAATATAGTGATAAACTTTGCATTGATTAGACTATTGATGCAAGAAGAGGTATCTAATAACCCTATTATTAATTACATTGTGTATTTCATTTCTATGAGTTGTCCATTAAGATATTGATTTGTTGTTTTTGGGGGTGGCCTAAATGGGTTCAGCTACATCATACCATTGAGGATATTAAATGGTCCAACCTTGAAGGTATCAGTGACAATGATAGTGGTAGGTGCCACTTCAAGGATATGTTTATTCGTATATTTTATGTCTGTTTCCATTGTGATGACTTAATCATTGTGAAATGATATTGAATAATGTAGCCATTTGAAATTTCATGTTGAAGTATGTAATTTCTGATTTGAGATGGGACTGACTTAGCCTAACCTACCTTCCATAATTAAGAAACTATTTTTGTAAGTTTAATCAATTTCCTCTAGAAGGTACCTCCAAGTTATTTTTCTATTACATGAAATGTTTAAAGCAATGTTATTAAATTATATGAATATATTGGTCATGAAGCTATCAACCTTCCTATAATGATTTTTGTCATGATAGAAGAGAAATGGGGGGTATATAACTTGGGTAGGAGAGTTTTGATGTGCCTCGACCACTCAGGTACAACATACCTCTGAGTTACTAGTGATGTGATTTCTATTTGAGGATTCAATGATTTTGTAGAATTAATGCATCATAAGAAGGCACATAAGATCACATGTAATATATATATATATATATTAGTAGATTTTTTTAATTAAATTCCATGAATTGTTCTTTTTCATTCATATATTTGTTCTCCCTACTATTCAGGTGTATCTGTGTGGGAATTAATTAGTTTAATTTCATAATAGGCGTTTATACCCTATGTGTGGTATCTAATAGGATGAATCATAATATATGATACCTATATTTATTATGCTTTTAAATATAATACCTTGTGAAAGTAGTTCATGCTATTCTAAAATTTCTTTAATCCCTTCAAAAAATTCCACCCCAAATGTTCTTAACTATAAAACTCTGTGAAGATAATCAAAATTATCGAGATGGGCTGCATACTCCAATTTAAACATAAGATATACAGTAGGACTCACTATATCATTATCTCAAACATTTTTCAATAGTTTAGGTATTGGAAACCCTCTAAAATAGTGTCTTTTGTTTCATAACATCCCATGGAGGAGGAGTAAAAAGTACCACAGTTGACCATCTTCATGAATTTCAAATCCTACTTCTTCTAGCTGTCAAGGGAATGGGAGGAAAATATGATTACCTGGATGGAATAAATATCATAGAGGTAATATTAGACTTCTCAGAGACTTTGTTGAAGTTAAATGTTAATCTTTATAGTATCCTTAATTAGTGATAAAAAACCAGGATCCACAACATTAAGGACGTATTTTCTAAAGTTTTAACACACGAATGTTTTTATGAAATATTTAATTTAAATAATTTTTATTCATCGGTTACATTATTTTTCATGCAATTATGAGTATAAAAAATCCATGAGATCCCCATTATTTAAAATTATCATTATAGCCTAGCCATTAGGATAACAAGAATAATTATAACTATCTTATGAAAATGCATTATGAATTCATTGGCTATTTATTATTTATGAAAAATATAATTCAATTAGATATTTGTATTTTTTTCAGATAATTACATATGGTATTGATATTAATGAGATATATGTGTTATATAATAAAATACTTTTTGATATTTATCGAATTGATATTTTAGTCATAGGATATGAATAGAACCCAATTCTATGTATAAGAACCTATTTTTTAAAAGGTTAATTTTCTACCTTTGACTGGAGTACCCATTTTAAATTAATATTTTGACACATTGATTATTTCTCTATTGAAACATAATCACAATATTTTAAATGGGGATATAAACATTTACTCTGGATAAATTTAGGTTATTTTTATGATAAATTTAATGTTTTGATGAATAGTAGAAATACTCTAAATTTTAACTAAAAATAAGTTTTTTCATCGAGATAATTTTTATGAATAAATAATAATATTGAGTTTTTAAAGTATAAGTTGAATATATTTTTACAATTTAATTTAATTTATTTCTTTATCAATAATTTAACATTTAATTCGTTGGTAAAAATATTTTAATCTTTTGCAATGTTTTAACTTGAAAACTCGTATTCTAATTTCAACAAAGAGATAAATTTTAAGTCAATTACTGAAACATATATGTTTTGAATTTGGTAAAATGGATTCCATTTTGGGAATTAGAATCCCGAAATTGTGTGAATATCTACTTTTTATGGGACATTATGAATAGTAACTTCTGTAATTAATTTATTTTTCATGGTTAAAGGGTAAATTTGGTAAATAAGAGTAAACGAATATTAATTTAATAATATAATACAACCCTTAAACGTCTCGTAATCTAAATTGATGAAATATTTCCAACCATGTGCTTCCTAGGGTATTTTTTAAGACCCCATGGATTCACATGGATATGTAAATAACATTTTATAAGAATTAATTTAAATTAATGATAATTATAACCTAAACATATATCTTTTATTAAATAGATTTTAATATTGTGTTATATAAATAATCTATATTTTAATAAAAAATCATTATAATTCTAAAAAAATATCTTATATCATGGTATTTTATTTATAATTTTTAGAGATTATATAAATAGTTGTATTAATTAAACAAATATGATGTAGTGATTACCTCGTTAAGGAATGCTTTAAATTTGTGAATTTATAAATATTAAAACATATGTAATTTGGTAATTTGGAAGTCATAAAAGAATTTTATTGATGAAACTATCAAATTATGTTGGATTTAATACCTTATTTTCGATGTAATAATGTTTTTATGAATTTTAAAAAAAAAATCAAGTATGAATTGTGTCCAAAATTAACACAATTCATAACATAAAACTAAAAGTATTTTATTAAATGATATTAGATTTCAAAAAAATCTAATATTAGTCCAAATAGTTAATATAAGTACATATATGTCATAAATAATTTTTTTGTGTATTTTTACATGATATGGTAATTACATTAACCAACAATGTATAAATAACTTGATATCACAGTAAAGTTTACAAGTGAAAAATAAGGGTTAAAACAAAATAATAAGGATTAAAATTATTCTAAACATGTACAAATATTATTAGATTATGGTAATTCGAACCAATATCATCCTGGATTTGAATTAAATAAGTTTTAGACAATCTTTAGTCAAAATTTAATTTATTATAAATCAATATTTTTGAGAGTTTCCTAAAGTTCCCCTCTCCTCTCTTATAAAATGAAACCTCATACACATCCTCTTCACTCCATTTTGAGACATCAATATCTACCAAAAACTTCCCATTTCTCTTCTAAACTTCCCTAGTTACACTCAAGAGGTTCTGGTCATCTCAAAAAACCAACTCTAGTGCCTTAAGAAGAAAGTTAATGCTGGCACATCAAGGAAGATGTAATCTCTTCTACCGATTTTTTCAAATTTCATTCTACTTATACATACTCTTATATAGTTGTTTCATAATAATTTAATAACATCAATATCACTAAAATACAGATATTTTATTATAAATATGAAATGAACCTATTTCACCTTCAATCTATCTTATGAAAAATGAAATCACCGCGCGTGCGTACGTATGAATTACCATCTCAATGTTTTGGTGTAATATATTTTTCACCATCACCATTAATGGATGGGTATAATGGTGGAAATAATAACAATATATGAATAATATAAAATTATTGTAATTATTATATATTATAAACCATCCAATTCAATACGAATCAACAATTATGTAAACGATATTGTCACTCGTGCGTACGTACAACTTACCATCTCCACGGTGCGATATGAATCGTTCTACATAATCTTCATTAAATCATGATTATATAAATTAATTGAAAGAATAAATATTATAAATATTATACTACTAAAATTATTTAAATGATATAACTATCCCAAAAAGAGGAATAATAACTTATCTGACAATACATATATAAGAATGTTAAGCAGTTAATGCCCGACGAACAAGTAACATTGAAATGTTATTAACAAACAGTTGAAAATATAATCATAAATTTAATCATAAAAATGATCAATATTCCATAATGAATTATTAATATTATTTAAATAATTATTCAAGAGGTACATACACATACAAAGAATATTGTACCTCAGGTGAGGAATAATTTTGAAATCTGATTTTTATCTCAGATTTCTTATATGTAAGTATTTATTGGGGTTATATTTATCATCAATTTACATGTTTTCAAAAAAGGTTTGAATAAAATGTTTAATATTATTCCATGTTTTTTTAAATGAATTTTTACCTTTTTTTGACTTTTACTACTTTGTATAGAATGAATTATTATTTTTTTGACCATACGATGTACTTTTTGAATTTTTTAAAAAAAGACCGAGGATAATTTTTTTTACTTATACGAAATAAAAAACTTTTTATGATTTAAAAATGAATTATTTAAAATAAGCATCCATTAAAATTTGTTATGTATATTATCAATAAATAATTT
Source organism: Viscum album (assembly GCA_963277665.1). NCBI lineage: Eukaryota > Viridiplantae > Streptophyta > Magnoliopsida > Santalales > Viscaceae > Viscum > Viscum album. The sequence goes on from OY728161.1 coordinate 757,821,205, forward strand.
TCTTTTAAAATTTCATGACATATTGAGAAAAAAAAAATTTAAGAAGAAAGGATATTTTCCTCAAGAACTAAGTTCATGTGACTTATCAAAATTATTTTCCAACTAAGATGACATAAGGTTATTCTTCTATATCTATTATTACATTTATTTGATTGAAATATGATATATTTATTTTCATGAAGACCATTAATATTATATGTATTTTGTTATGATGGTATGATGTTAAGAATCCCATTTTATTACATTGGTTATGCAATAACGTATGATTTACGTTTTTATGTAACACATAAGAATGGTTTAATTATGAGATTGGTTGGTCCTATATCTCCCTTAAATGAATTGGGTAATTATTTATATCTCATCAGATAGACACGGTTGAAATGAAAATTAAATACAAATCAGTAATATAAGGATGGAATGAGGATTTAACTCTGTTCAGTAATGGAATTTCTATGTTATGATGGTATTGGAAATGAGTCTTGACTAATATGAAATGATTTTCTATGATTATGTGTGTATGAAAGAAAAAATTAATGTCTTATATTATGACTATGGATATTACATTTCACTTTTATGATTTATCTCGTGATATGATATTGTGAAATTTTATATCCAGTATAAGAATTTCAAATGTTATATTCTTGTGAATATGATATGATTGTTATTTCATTTGATTACCCTTACTATAAATTTAATCTCACCCTTTTATAAGTTTCTATTCCCCAGGACATGAAGAATGATATTTGTTATTATATGGAAAAAAGGATTAGAGATATGATGAAATAAACAAGAGACAATGAAGATGTTTTATGAACCAGTTGTTTATGTTTCCCAGTTCATAATGACACTAAACCTATAAGGTCCTTTCATGGGTTTTTTATATATTCTATTTAATATACCTAAATTATGAAGTGATATCAAAGTATGTAATGTATGAGTCATTATCATTGGTATAATAATAATGGTACAGTTAACATTTGGAAAATAGGATGAGAAAGCCTTACTAAGATCCATTAGGATATGTCTATGTACAAGATACAATCCTAGTGTTTTAGAAACGTTCATGAATAACATAGTATAAAACGTAAACGTTCCTTAATCGAAATTTTAATCACGATTATTGTGTTTTCCTTTTAGGATTAGTGTTTCACACACTATGATTTTTGGTTTTAGTCAATGGGTGGAACCCGAAGGAACAACTTTAATGATGAATGTGATGGGAAATGAAGCGATTGTTCCCTAGAGAAACCAAATGATATAGGATCTAGAATGAAAAATATTTTAGCAATGCTCACACAACTTCCTCAAGCTATGAATCATGCATGATTTCAAAATGATAAATGGATGGAGAAACATTATATCAAATCCTTCGTGAGGTAGCTTCCACCTTCATTCAGTGGGACATCTAATCCATTAGTGGATGAAAAATGGATCTGTACCACTGAAAATATATTTCCATTTATACAATGTTCTGAACATGATAAAGTCATCGTAGAAGTATATCGTTTGGAAGGTTAAGCTGATCAATGGTGGAATATTATCGAGAATACATGGCAATGTGATTAAATTTAGTACAGGGAATGGGACAAGTTCATGAACTTATATTTCAATAATTACATTCCTCATATTCTTTGAACAATGATGGAGATGGAGTTCCTTTAACATAAGTAAAAGGATGATGAATCCATATGTACCTATGAATTAAATTTTATAAGACTTGTAAGTTACGATTCTGGATGTATTATCCAACCAGAGAGTAATATAGATCGATTTTTAGTGGCATAAAACCAAGTCTCTAAAGGGAATTAGCGATAAATGATATCAATAGCAGTGGAAAAAATTGTTAACTGTGCTATCAAGGATGAGATAGAGATTGGAGTAATCCATCAGTCATATGGATTTGATAAGAAGAGGAAAATAGAAATAAAAGGAAAATCAAATGACTGCACAAAAAGAAGATGTGTATGAACTTATGCTCAATGTGTGGAATGAAACATAGGGGGAATTACCATAAAGGGGATAGAAAATGTTTTATGTGTGGAAAAGAAGATCGTCGGGAAATTGAATGCTGATGTGATGAGAAAAATATGTTTAATTATGAAAACAAAGAAAAGGCTACACAAATGCACCTCCTACACTTCAATGACACATGTGAAAGAAAATTGGGCAGTATGCAAATCAATGTGCTAATCAAAGGGTTATTGATGATGAATGACGTAAAAAAACTCTTAAGGCCAATGAAAAATGAATGTCACATGCAATTACTATCAGTGACATTGAGTATGATAACGAAGTTGTGAAAGGTACACTTACCATCCAATCCAAAGTATAAAATGTTTTATTTGAATCTATATCCACTCAATATTTTATTTTTGAATAATTTTCGAAGGGTATTTCCATATTACCTCAACAATTAGACATTGAGTAAGCTGTGAAAACTCCTAATGGCACAACAGTCGCATAAAAAGTTTACCATTTTTCCCAGATTGATGTTTGTGGGAAAGTGCATTGTGAGAATCCTGTGATCCTTCCAATAGTTTAATTTTATGTGATTATTGGCATGGATTTGATTTATTTATATATAACTCAGATAAATTGAAAAATAATGTATGTCACATTATATATTATGAATTAATCTATGATCATCTACTGGTGCAAGGATGAAAAAAACCTTCCAGTGGAAATTTTTTCTAGGTTATGGGTCTTTATTCCAATAAATTAATGTTATTTATCTTCAATGGATGGGGATAAACTCATGATTAAGAATACCCCCATTATACATGAGTTTTATTATAAGGCCCCGACCTTAAACCTTACTTAATATTGAATAAAATGAATAATTCACATTGAGGATCTTTTCAGGTTTAGAGTTTTAGAGAATTTGGACATAACTATTACATCACCAAAGATTACAAAGTAGAAAAATTTACTATGTTTCCATAAAATAAAAACTCTTAAAAAGAATCATGTCTAGTTCCATGTTTTAGGTTGCATGACTTTCCCTTGATCCCATCCTTGACCCTATTCCACGTTATGTCCTTTGAAAAACATTTAAAAAACATGGGATGAGCATAAAAAGCTCAGTAAGGGATTCACAAAGAATGAAAACTGTTAGTTTTTTTAAAAACAACAAGTAAACCCTGTATACTTTATCAAAGTAATACTTTTCACCTTTTCGAATTAGTAAAAAAACTCTTCGCTGAATAAAAGTTCATTACTTACCCTTCTGTAACCAAAAGATTACCATAAAACCCATATAAAGATCACATAACATATAAAGGTAACTTAGGACATAAACATACTTAAGTGGAATAACCATAAGGTCGACTTCCACACATATCACTTAATGGAATAGCCATTCGGCCGACTTCCATACATACTTAATGGAATAGCCATACGGCCGACTTCCATACCCAATGAATTGGAGGTTATAACGTAACCACCCGTCCTGGTATTCACGGCACCACCCGTCATATGGTTTATCACGTAACCACCCGTAAAATGTCCAAGTACCATTATAAAATTATAACACATAAAACCAACATAAAGTAATGATAACATTTCTACATTTCAATCACAATATATCATTTAAAAATATTGACCTAATATAATCCTTTATCAAAACCATTTTTAATACCAAAATACACAAAACTTATATGGTATTTATTTTATTTTAAAAACATTACAGCTTGTTGAGAAAGCCAAATATCAAATAATACTCGCGGCGGCGAAAAAGGTCGTTGTCACCGCGTACGTAAAAAGAAACATTCCTTTTTGTCGTTTAGTAAAATGCTTCGTAGAAAAAAGATTCCTTTTGAATAAACATAAAAGTCAAAGGAGTTTATACACCGTATAAAAGAAGGTTGTGTATAAAACAAAATATGCCTCAATGAATGGAGATTGAGACGAAGACCCTTACAAAGACGGTATCCTTGGTTTAAGGATAAATCAATTGCATAATTATGTGTGACAATGAATACAACAAATATAAGTGGATATTAAGTGTAAAAAAATCATAGGTAATTCAAACATATTCATAGAACAACATATTCAAGGAGTACAAGTTTATCCCAAAGAATCAAATTTGTGTTAAGAAGTTCCCCTGCAAAAATTTGACAGCCTAACGACGTCACTTCAAAATTCAGAAAAAGAGTTGATGAGAGATAAAAAAAGGGTATCTCATCACTTGGACATAAAATTTACATCAATAAGGATATATGAGAACATATCCCAACATAACAATATGTGAATTAAAAGACCCAACAAAAGAAGTCTTTTAAAAAGAGGAGGGTGAAGGTTCCCTTACCGACTTGGGTATCTTTCGAAACATACACCCCATGAAAGAAAGACAATACATCATTGATGTAAATACTCATAAACGAAATTATATTACACAAAGAGTAGAATAATGGGAATTACATACACCACTCAAATGAAATTGTGGCAAATGTAGAATAAATCTCACGGGAATAAAAGTGAGATTTAAAATCCGTTATGAACACTCGGCAGCCTAACGGCGCCACTTAAAACATCCAAAAAGGATTGATGAGAGAAAGTAGGGTCTCTCATCATATTAACATAAAGTTTACAGAAAGAGGAATATAAAATAACATCCCCCAACATAACAAATAGGATCTTAAAAGAAGTGACAAAAAGGAGGGTACTTAAAAAGAAAGAGAGAGGTTAGATCTCTTATGAAAATTCGGCAGCCTAACGACCCCACCCAAAACTCCCAAAATGTATTGATGAGAGAGAATAGGGTCTCTCATCATATGAACAATAAAAATTACAGTAATAGTAATATAAAAGAACATCCCAATAACAAGCAATATGAGATTTAAAAGGAATGACATAAAAGTGCGTACTTAAAAAGAAAGAGAGGAGTAGGATCCCTTAACTCGGGTCCGACTTGACTCGATCGTTCTTTAACATCCTGAATAATAAACTTGAGTTAATTTATACTTTCTTAAGAACCTTTTTCAAGTTCATTATTACTTTTATATCAATTATTGACATGTTATAAACATTATGTAATCATTTAAGTTAACAATGTTTGTTTTGTCGATATTTTGTTCTTAAGTCAAAAGTGGACTTCTTACAATTACATGTTGTTCGTGTGGTCAATGGTTCATTATATCCAGAATAATATTCATGATTTGGATATCATATATATCATATATATCCAGCATATACATGTATTTATAATATTACATAATCATTTAGTGGTAAGAAATGAAATGCACCGTTCATGGAGACGGTACGCCGTACGTACGCATGAACGCTACTTTCATTTCTTTGTCATATTAATGGAATTAAAACTAAATGAGAGGTATGTATATTTTAATTACAGAATTATATTCATCATTTAGATGTATCATTCATCATATATATCCATTACATACATGTACTTATAATAGTACATTACATTTGGGGATAAGAAATGAAATGCACCGTTCATGAAGACGGTAAGACATACGTACGCATGAACGCTACTTTCGTTTGTATTTAATATTTTTATGTAAGGGAATAATAATGATATTTAGGTATATAATAACTTTAAATCCATCCTTTATACGTCCCACATATGGAATTAACGAATCACAGCACTTTGAGGGGGCGGTAGTCCGCACTTCCTTAAATGAAGATATCATGTTTACCCATAATGGAAACCATAAAGGTATGCCCAAAATAAAAAATACAGAAGCTTAAGGAAAACGTAAACATATTATATATCATATATAAATATATTTTCATCTTAATGGCCACCTTTGAAGTTGTTAAAATAATTTTTAACAATCATCGTTTCGGGAGGCCGAAATTCGCCATCCACGGAAACAGTATGTTCTTTAACTATTAGATGTAGGTGTGTGAAAGTGTAGCTTGAATACTTCTTATAAAAAAATCCTAGTATATTGATGATACAAGAGTTGTTACAAAATAAATGAATAAAAAGAGTTTAGGGGGTTGGAGAAGCAAAATAATACAAAAGGACTCAAGTGAAGACATTACCTTAAAATCGGGTAACTCCCTTTGGTTTGAGCTCAAAGGCTTCCTTGGGAAGACTTCTGCCCAAAGTGAGGCTTCAATGAGTAATATAGGGAAGTGGAGAGACAAAATAGGCAGAGGTTGGCCGATCCAAAGGCTTTGGGAGTGTGGGTACGGTGGTAGAGGTGGGGGCCTTTTATAAGAGGAGAGGAGGGGCACTCTTGTAAAGTTACAAAATGTTACTTTATTTCCAAAAGAGTTTCGGATTTTAAAGGTCCAACATTGATGTATTTCGAGGATAAGGTGATAAGGGTTCTAAATCCATATATCAATTAGGTTTTGGACATGTGTGGGTCTTAGATATTACATTATCTTTCCATTGTATTAAAATCTTTAAATAATGAGGTCATCGCTGCATCATTATGATGTCATAAATAATTTAATTTATATAATGTCTAAAAATTATAAAAAAAAAATACTATGATGTAGGAAATCGTTTTAGATTTACAAGGACTATTTATTGTAAAAAATATGACTTGTATAACCCCATGTAAAAATTTTTTTAGTAAAACATTTCATGTTTGTGTCATTTTTACTTTAACATTGAATAAAAAGATATTTATATCATTTTCCAACCATAGTGGCTCCATGGGGTCCCCAAGTTGACCCATGGATTGTACTGGTAGGCCATGACACATCCAATGATGGTAGGACATGTTTCTAGGTCATTTAATTTTATTAAAACATTATTCTTACCTTAAACAACACTAATTACCTCTAATCGCGATTAAAAACTTAATAAGTTACTATTCACCAAAAAATTATTTTAATCCCATTGAACCAAATTTTACTTCTTAATGACAACCATGTATGTTGTATTTTTGAAATTCAAAACACAATGATGGAAAAATTTCATTTAAATGGAAAATCAGTTTTTATAAGTACCACATAGTGGTTTCACTATTCATCAAAAATTGAAGTTTTTCAGAAAATTACCAAAAGTTCACCCTAAGCTATATTTGATATTCCGAATTCAAAAATGATGTCTATTTTAAAAAATTCATAAAATATAAGTTGCATTAAATAATTTAATAATTAATTCCCGCTGTCAAAACAAATAGCGTGTTTTTATGAAACAAAATGTATCAAAAGATTGACACTAGTTTAAGTCCGATTTCAAAGTGAAATTAATTCCAACGACCACTATTGGATTAAATGGTAAAAATATGGTCTAATTTCACTTTAAAACCAATTCAAAAGATAATTTATCATATTAATAAATTATATTAAAAGAGGTTTTGAATTAAAATATAACATTTTCAATATTCATTAAAAATTGAACTTTTTTGGAAAAATACCAAAAATTTACGCAAAGTAAACTTTGATGTCCCGATTCTAAAGAATAATTTTATTTTGTCAAATATAACAAATACAATTTTCAAAAAGTTGATTTAAAATAGGTTCGCCATCAAAAGGCAGGCAATCGACCTTTTAAAGAATATTAGAATGTTTACGCTTAAAATTGGATTCATTTGCATTTTTTAATCCTCTAATATTTATTGTAAAAAGTAAAAATATTTGACAAACATATATAATCATTTCGTAGTTAGTTCTATTTATTCCTGCCATTACAACGGCTAGGCGTTACTACTATTTCAAATAATATTATTTTATTATTAGAGTGCAACGTAAGATTTCCAAGAAACTTGTTGTTGTGTTTTGGGTACGCCATCGAGCATAGAATCCCCTTTAATGTAATATTAATATTTTATTCACAAATATGCATAAATATAAAAATGTCATATTCTTTATTTACCTGGGGTGTTACATCCTTCCCCCCTTTTGAGAATTGCGTCCTCGCAATTTTAAAATTGAGCTTGGAAACATCTTTGAAAGTCCCACATCGGAACAAGAGTCGGTAAAACAATCACTTTAAAATAAGGAAAGATAAGTAAAGAGGTCACTCGAGTTAACCCATAATAGGATTCCGTGTAGGAAAACATGGACATGGAAGAAAAAGCAAAGGGTCATGTTCTTGAGGGAGAGTGATAGTAAACATGTCTAGGAGAAAGTTAACCATAAGAAAATCACAAACTAGTGATGGGTTAAACGGTATTCGATTCCCCAGTAGTAAAAGTTAATAGACAAAATTTTTGTTTTAAGTTACTTTTTATTGAGGAATTTATTCATAAGGAAACATAATCACTTATCATGTTGACTTTCAACTTTTCCTAGATTCCTTAATCAAACTCATATTTTTTCCAAAAGACGAGTATTTAGGAAGACTTGTTTACATTAAGAGTACTATAATCAACTTCTAGAGAATCACATAATCCACCAAAGAGAACTATATACTTCCCATGTCTTTAGGCTTTAACCAAAACCAAAACCAAAAAGGTTAGTACAAGATCAGATAATCCAGAAAAGTATAACCCTTTAAAAAGAAAATCTATGCTTAATCTCCAAAATTTGTTCAACAAAACCCAATGTCCAATGAGGACTATTCGATAAACAAATTTTTCATAAAATACTTCAAAGTTAACCAAACTAATATTGAAACCCAAATATTTTAAGGATTTAGTCGCATAGTCTTCCAAGGTACAAATTAACACCTATCTCCAAACAACATCAGTTACTCTTAAAGTCTCGTATTGAAAAGTAATTAACCAAATAACATACCCTCCATGATAGGTTAATCATTTTCATAAATAACCCAAAATCAACTTACTCTTAATTCATAAAATCATATAACTAAAAAGAATCAGTCAAACTAACCAGGGACTTCACGTAGTCCAGTGGTAGGCGGTAAATACCAGTCGCCCTTTGGTTGTGGGTTCGATTCCCACAGCTTTGTCCGACGCGGCGGGTTGTCACACGGTCTGCGTGTTGTCCTTTTTCCAAAACTATATAGTTTTAAAACATTCCCCCAAATGAGATAAAATCTTCAAAAATGATCATAAAATATTTTAACCTAATGTTTATCTAAAGCCTTTCATTTTCCAGCATAACATATCATAACCCATAATTACCTCAAAAGTAAGGATCATATAAACCCAAATGGTTCTTTATAACTATGTCCACAAAAGAACAGATTACTATTCTTTGAATAAAAATTTTCATATATCAAACATCAGTGTTACACATACTATAAAAAGTCTTCTAATGCATCCCATCATCAAAAGACACTTAATACTCTTAAGAATTTCACCATAACTCTTGAAGACCTTATATGTTGACTTCTTACTCATTCAATATTCTTCATGATCCATTAACCATTCCTTTCCAACTTATTCTGAAATACTTCTTTCCTACAAAAAAAATAATGAATCATATCATAAGATTCCAAAATAGAAAACAAAAGTTAAGAAATAATCCATACCTTTGATTGGTCATTGTCAGTTTCTTCATCCTCAATCGGAATGGCATTAGGTATTGGTAAAAAAGTATTTGTATGATCTTGGTGATCCCATTCATGAAAATTCTTCATAGGACAGGTGTTTGCATAATGACCATGCACACCACATTTAAAACATTCAATTGATCCCTCAGAAAGAACTTTTTTCCCTTTCCTTGAGTCAACTGGATGCTTCTTTTTTCCATGGAAGGTTCTTGCTTTATGACCTTCATTTACACATCTATAGCATATTTCTGTCCCTTTGAAACATTTTCCTAGGTGTTTCTTTCCACATTTATGACACATAGGTTTTTGAACACACTTACCATTATGATTATTACCTGTAGTTCCGTAGGGATTTGTTTCTCACATATATGATGCCTTATAGAAATCACCAAGGTTTAGGTGGTCAATCATGACTTCAGATAGTTGGTTGAGGATAAACACAAGAGTTCTCATTACAGCTCCCATATCATTCAGTTGCTCACTCAGAAAAATGTCACAGTTTCCTTCACATCCACCGTTACCTTGGTGCCTGCTAGATCCATCCATTTTCTAAAACCAAGAAGGTCAGTGTGAGTATATCAACAAAACCATCATGTACTAAAGAGGAAGATAAACACTAAGATATACTTACTCATTCACTTTATCTAAAAACTATGACTCTTTCTGAAATCCTATCCATTATGGTCACGTCACTTATGCTTAAAGAATACCCTAACCTCTAAAGTTATCTAAACCGACCTTTGATACCAACTATAAGGCCCCGGACATAAACCTTACTTAATATTGAATTAAATGAATAATTCAAATTGAGGATCTTTTCAGGTTTAGAGTTTTAGAGAATTAGGACATAACTATTACATCTCAAAAGATTACAAAGTAGAAACATTTACTAAGTTTCCATAAAATAAAAACTCTTAAAAAGAAACATGTCAAGTTCCATGTTTTAGGTTGCATGACTTTCCCTTGATCCCATCCTTGACCCTATTCCATGTTAAGTCCTGTGAAAAACATTTCAAAAACTTGGGATGAGCATAAAAAGCTCAGTAAGGGATTCACAAAGAATGAAAACTGTTAGTTTTTTTCAAAACAAAAAGTAAACCATGTATAATTTATCAATGTAATACTTTTCACCTTTTCTAAGTAGTAAAAAAACTCTACACTGAATAAATGTTCATTACTTACCCTTCTGTAACCAAAAGATTACCATAAAACCCATATAAAGATCACATAACATATAAAGGTAACATGGGACATAAACATACTTAAGTGGAATAACCATAAGGTCTACTTCCACACATATCACTTAATGGAATAGCCATTCGGCCGACTTCCATACATACTAAATGGAATAGCCATACGGCCGACTTCCATACCCAATGAATTGGAGGTTATAACGTAACCACCCGTCCTGGTAATCACGGCACCACCCGTCATATGGTTTATCACGTAACCACCCGTAAAATGTCCAAGTACCATTATAAAATTATAACATATAAAACCAACATAAAGGAATGATAACATTTCCACATTTCAATCACAATATATCATTTAAATATATTGACATAATAGAATCCTTTATCAAAACCAATTTTAATACCAAAATACAAAAAAATTATATGGTATTTATTTTATTTTAAAAACATTACGACTTGTTGAGTTAGCCAAATATCAAATAATACACGCGGTGGCGGAAAAGGTCGTTGTCACCGCGTGCGTAAAAAGAAACATTCTTTTTTTTCGTTTAGTAAAACGCTTCGTATAAAAAAGATTCCTTTTGAATAAACATAAAAGTCAAAGGGGTTTATAAAATGTATAAAAGAAGGTTGTGTATAAAACAAAATATTTCTCAATGAATGGATATTGAGAAGAAGACCCTTACAAAGACGGTAACCTTGGTTTAAGGATAAACCAATTGCATAATTATGTGTGACAACAAATACACCAAATATAAGTGGATATTAAGTGTAAAACAATCAGAGGTAATTTACACATATTCATAGAACAACATATTCAAGAAGTACAAGTTTATCCCAAAGAATCAAATTTGGGTTAAGAAGTTCCCTTGCAAAAATTTGACAGCCTAACGACGTCACTTCAAAATTCAGAAAAAGAGTTGATGAGAGATAAAAAAGGGTATCTCATCACTTGGACATAAAATTTACATCAATAAGGATATATGATAACATATCCCAACATAACAATATGTTAATTAAAAGACCCAACAAAAGACGTCTTTTAAAAATAGGAGGGTGAAAGGTTCCCTTACCAACTTGGGTATCTTTCGAAACATACACCCCATGAAAGAAAGACAATACATCATTCATGTAAATACTAATAAACGAATGTATATTACACAAAGAGTAGAATAATGTGAAGTACATACACCACTGAAACGTAATTGTGGAAAATGTAGCATAAATCTCACGGGAATAAAAGTGAGATGAAAAATCCCTTACGAAAACTCGGCAGCCTAACGTCGCCACTTAAAACTTCCAAAATGGATTGATGAGAGAAAGTAGGGTCTCTCATCATATTAACATAAATTTTACAGAAAGAGGAATATAAAAGAACATCCCATAACATATCAAATATGATCTTAAAATAAGTGACAAAACGGAGGGTACTTAAAAAGAAAGAGAGAGGATAGATCTCTTACGAAAATTCGGTAGCCTAACGGCGCCACCCAAAACTCTCAAAATGGATTGATGAGAGAGAATAGGGTCTCTAATCATATGAACAATAAAAATTACAGTAAGATTAATATAAAATAATATCCCAATAACAAGCAAGATGATCTTTAAAAGGAATGACATAAAAGATAGTACTTAAAAAGAAAGAGAGGAGTAGGATCCCTTACCTCGGGTCCGACTTGACTTGATCGTTTTTTAACGTCCTGAATAATAAAATTGAGTTAATTTATACTTTCTTAAGAAACGTTTTCATGTTCATTATTTATTTTTTATCAATTATTGACATGTTATAAACATTATTTAATCATTTAAGTTAACAATGTTTGTTTTGTCGATATTTGGTTCTTAAGTCAAAAGTGGACTTCTTACAATTACATGTTGTTCATGTGGTCAATGGTTCATTATATCCAAAATGATATTCATGATTTGGATATCATATATATCATATATATCCAGCATATACATGTATTTATAATATTACATAATCATTTAGAGGTAAGAAATGAAATGCACCGTTCATGGAGACGGTAAGCCGTACGTACGCATGAATGCTACATTCATTTCTTTGTCATATTAATGGAATTAAAACTAAATGAGAGGTATGTATATTTTAATTCCAGAATTATATTCATCATTTAGATGTATCATTCATCATATATATCCATTATATACATGTACTTGTAATAGTACATTACATTTAGGGATAAGAAATGAAATGCACCGTTCCTAGAGACGGTAAGTCATACGTACGCATGAATGCTACTTTAATTTCTATTTAATATTTTTATGTAATGGAATAATAATGATATATAGGTATATAATAACTTTAAATCCATCCTTTATGCGTCCCACATATGGCATTAACGAATCACATCACTTTGAGGGGGCGCGAGTCCGCACTTCCTTAAATGAAGATATCACGTTTACCCATAATGGAAACCTTAAAGGTATGCCCAAAATGAAAAATACAGAAGCTTAAGGAAAAAATAAACATATTATATATCATATATAAATATAGTGTCATCTTAATGGCCACCTTTGAAGGTGTTAAAATAATTTTTAACAATCATCGTTTCGGGGGGCCGAAATTCGCCATCCACGGAAACAGTATGTTCTTTAACCATTAGATGTAGGTGTGTGAAAGTGTAGCTCGAATCATTCTTATAAAAACATCCTAGTATATTTATGATACTGGATTTGTTACAAAATAAATGAATAAAAAGAGTTTAGGGGGTTGGAGAAGCAAAATAAAACAAAAGCACTCAAGTGAAGACATTACCTTAAAATCGGGTAACTCCATTTGGTTTGAGCTCAAAGGCATCCTTGGGAAGACTTCTGCCCAATGTGAGCCTTCAAGGAGTAATATAGGGAAGTTTAGAGACAAAATGGGCAGAGGTTGGCCGAGACAAAGGCTTTGGGAGTGTGGGTAAGTAGGTAGAGGTGGGGGCCTTTTATAAGAGGAGAGGTGGGGCACTCTTGTAAAGTTACAAAATGTTACTTTATTTTCAAAAGAGATTCAGATTTTAAAGGTCCCGAATTGATTTATTTCGAGGATAAGGTGATAAGGGTTCTAAATCCACTCATACAATAGGTTTGGGACATGTGTGGGTCTTATATATTACATTATCTTTCCATTTTATTTAAATCATTAAATAATGAGGTCATCGCTACATCATTATGATGTCATATATAATTTAATTTATTTAATGTCTAAAAATTATAAAAAATATCCTATGATGTAGGAGATCTTTTTAGCTTTCCAATGACTATTTATAGTAAAAACTATGACTTGTATAACCCCATGTAAATTTTTTTTTAGTAAAACATTTCATGTTTGTGTCATTTTTACTTTAACATTAAATAAAAAGATATTTATGTCATTTTCCAACCAAAGTGGCTCCATGGGGTCCCCAAGTTGACCCATGGATTGTCCTGGTCGGCCAGGACACATCCAATGAGGTTAGGACATGTTTCTTGGTCATTTAAGTTTATTAAAACATTATTCTTACCTTAAACTACACTAATTACCTCTAATCGCGATTAAAAACTAAATAAGTTACTATTCACCAAAAAATTATTTTAATCCCATTGAACCACATTTTACTTCTTAATGACAACCATGTATGTCAGATTTTTGAAATTCAAAACACAATGATGGCAATATTTAATTTAAATGGAAAATCAGTTTTTATAAGTACCGCTTAGTGGTTTCCTTATTCATCAAAAATTGAAGTTTTTCAGAAAATTACCAAAAGTTCACCCTAAGCTATATTTGATATTTCGAATTAAAAAATGATGTCTGTTTTAAAAAATTCATAACATATAAGTTGCATTAATTAATTTAATAATTAATTCTCGCTGTCAAAACAAATAGCGTGTTTTTATGAAACAAAATGTATCAAAAGATTGACACTAGTTTAAGTTCGATTTCAAAGTGAAAATAATTCCAATGACCACTATTGGATTAAATTTTAAAAATATATTCTAATTTCACTTTATAACTAAGTCAAAAGATAATCTAGTCATATAAATAAATTATATTAAAAGTGGTTTTGAATTAAAATACAACATTTTTCACTATTCATTAAAAATTGAACTTTTTTGGAAAAATACCAAAAATTTACGCAAAGTAAACTTTGATGTCCCAATTCTAAAGAAGAATTTTATTTTCTCAAATATAACACATAAAATTGTCAAAAAGTGGATTTAAAAGAGGTTCTCCATCAAAAGGCGGTTAATCGACCTTTTAAAGAATATTAGAATGTTTACGCTTAAAATTGGATTCATTTGCATTTTTTAATCCTCTAACATTTATTGTAAAATGTAAAAATATTTGACGAATATATATAATCATTTTGTAGTTAGTTCTATTCATTCCCGCCATTACAGCGGCTAGGCGTTACTACTATTTAAAATAATATTATTTTATTATTAGAGTGCAACGTAAGATTCCCAAGAAACTCATTGTTGCGTGTTGGGTACGCCATCGAGCATAGCATCCCCTTTAAAGTTATATTAATATTTTATTCACAAATATGAATAAATATAAAAATGTCATATTCTTTATTTACATGGGGTGTTACATTGATGATGTATTTCCACATGAATTTCCAAGTATTCTACGAAACTGTGAAGTTGAGTTTTCAATAAAACTCTTACCTGGTGCTATTCCTATTTCAAAAACACCGTATAGAATGTCTCTAAACGAGTTTCTAGAATTGAATATGAGACTCAAAGATAATCTTGATAAAGAATTCATACACCCTAGGGAATCTCCTTGGGAGCTCTTGTTTTATTTGTTGAGAAGAAGGATAGAACAATGAGAATCTTCATTGACTATCGAAAACATAACAAGATCACTCTCAAGAACAAATATCATGTTCCCCGTATTGATGATTTATGTGACCAACTACATAGAGCTAAATACTTTTCCCATATTGATCTTCATTCAGGATATCATCAATTAAGGGTAAAAAATGTGGAAATACCAAAGACGACATTCAATACAATGTATAGACAATATGAATGTATAGTGATTCCTTTCTGTCGTACTAATGCCCTAAGTATCTTCATGGATATAATGAATAGAGTCATTAGAGAATATCTTGATCATTTTGTGGTAGTCTTTATAGAAAATATTATTGTCTATTGGAAAAGAATATAAGAACATGAAGATAACTTGATAATTGTAGTGAAGAGCATGATAAAGGAGAATATTTATAAAAAATTTACCAAGATTGAATTTCGGCATCAAAAAGTTTCATTTTTGGGTTACATAATCTCATGATTGGGTATATCTATGGATCTAAAAAAAAGAGGTTATTTAAAGATGGTGGAGACCAACAAAAATAAATGAGATCCAAATTTTTCTTTGTTTTGATCGATATTATCGACTTTTTTTGAATTTTTTTTCACGATTATCTTATCCAATCAAAATGTTTACTCGAAAAGGAGTTATGTTCGTTTGGACAGAGGGAAGTGAAATTAATTTAAAAGAGCAAAAAAGAAGGTTGTCCAGTGAACCTGTGTTCACACAACATAGTAGTGGAGAATGATTCGTTATCTATTGTGATTCATCCTAGAAGTGGCTTGGATGTGTTCTCATGATAAATTATATTGTGATAGCTTATGCCTCACGATAGTTAATGACCATGATAAAAATTAACAAACTCGTGATTTGATGTAAGCTGCGATAATATTTTCATTAGTGATAAGGAGTAATTATCTTTATGGTGAAAGGTGTGATATTTATACTTATCATAAAATATTAATGTATATTTTCACATAAAAGGAGCTGAATATGCATAAAATAATATGGTTGGAGTTAATTAAACATTACGAATGCTCAATACATTACCGCCCTATGAATGTTAACAAGGTGGAAAATGCATTAAGTCGACAAGGCCATGCCAGCTTATCCATGATGAGGATCACGAAATATCTAATATTTAAGTATTTTCAATGAATGGATCGTGAAATTTTAACGTAAGGGGATAAATATTATATTTCTAAAATGAATTTTCAACCATATATACATGTTACGGTAATAGAGGCACAAAATGATGATATAGAGTTACAAAAAAATTTGAGAAATGTTTCTGATTTCAACCTTGATTTTGAGGAAATAATAAGGTTCATGAACTGAATTTGAATTCCACTCATACAATAATTTTAGAAGGATCTATTGAATGAGTCTCATAGTTTTTCATTCTCTATTCACCCTGGAATCACAAAGATGTACAGGGACTTAATGAGTACTTTTGGGGGGATGGAATGAAAAAATATGTCACCGAATCTATCAATCGATGATTGGTTTGTTCGCAAGTCACGAATGAGAGACAAAAGTCTAATGGGATGATACCACAATTACCCATACCTGAATGGAAACTAGATAAAATCCCGATAAACAATGTCATCAAACTTCCCAAAACATTTAAAGGATATAATGCTATCTGTGTTACAGTTGATTTCCTTGTGAAGTTGGCATACTTCATTGCTATTATAGAATAATTCTCTTATGACCATATTGACCATATATATGTAAAGGATGTGGTACGATTTCATGGAGTACCTATTTCTATTATATCTTATCGGGATATGAGGATTACCTCAGTGTTCTAGTGATTTCATCGACATGTTATGGATACCAAGTTATGTTTCAGAACTACTTACCATCTTCATACAAATGGTCAGTCTAAAAAGAAAATTCAAACTCTAGAAGACATGTTGAGAGACTTCTCTATGTATTCCAAACATGGTTAGTATCAATACATACAAATGGTGGAATTTCCATACAATAATAACTTTTACGCTAGTATTCAGATGGATCCAAATGAATCCCTCTATGGAAAGAAGTGCAGAACTCCGAGTTGAAGGGATGAAGCTAAGGAATGAAAGCTATTAGGACATGATCTTGTTGATGAAATGGCAGAAAAGGTCAGATCTATTCAGCAACACATAAGAGCATCTCACAGTTAGAAAAAAAATACTCTAACAACTGATGAAAAGACCTTAAGTTTGATGTGGGTGATAATGTGTTCATATGAATATTTCCTAGGAAGGGAGTAATGAGATTTGGAAAGTTGGGCAAGTTGAGCCCTAGGTATATCAGTCCTTTTAAAATTCTAGATCATGTTGGGAAGGTAGCATACCAATAGGACATTCCATCTAATATCTTTCAAGTTCAGGATGTGTTACATGTATCTCTATTGGGAATGTACATACCCGATCCATTACATGTACTATGCTCAGAATTTATACCGCTGCAGAAAGCATTTTTTTATGAATAACAAACGATAATGACTCTAGATAATAGAGAAAATGTTCTACAAAACAAGCCCAGTTGCATGGATAAAGTTTTATGGGGGAAACACCAATTTGACGAAGCTACACGGTAACATTATGATATGATGAGGGAGAGGTATCCTCATCTATTTATTTCCTAGTGACAAAATTCTAGGGCAAAATTCAGTTTAAGGGGGTAGAATGTAACAGTAGTATGTTGTTATAAAATATTTTATTTAAATAATTTTTATTATTATGTAGATTTCTTTACAAGTAATCAAGAATATAAATGAACCAAAAGATTCCCTTAATTTAAAATTCATGTTATAATATATCTTTTAGGTTAGTGGGAATAATTATAACTATCTTATAGAAATACATTATAAATTCACTGGCAATTAATTATTTATGAAAAATATAAGTCAATTTGATATTAGTATTTTTTTAGTGAAGTACATTTGGTAATGTGATTAATGAGATATATTTTTTATATAATTAATAAAATATTTTTTATTTGAATCCAATTGATATATTATGTCATAGTATACGAATAAAACACTATTTTATGTTTAAGAAAATATTTTTTTGACGGTAAGTTTTATACCTTTGATTGGAGAAACCATTTAAATTAATATTTTTACACATTATTAATTTCTTTTTGAAATAATAAACATGTTATTTTGATGTGGGATATAAAAATTTACTCTGAATAAATTTCTAATATTTTTCAGATAACTTTCATGTTTTTATGAATTGTAAAAATACAATAAATTTTAATTTAAAACAACTTTTTTTCATTGAGATAATTTATATGAATAATTTATAATATTTAAAGGACTTAATGTATAACTAGAATATATTTTTACCATTTAATAAAATGCATTCGATTATAATAAATATTACATTGAATTCATAGGTAAAAAAATTTCAATATTTTGTAATGTTTTAACTTTTAAAAGATGTATCCTAATTTCAACAACAAGATTAATATTAAATCAATTTCTGCAACTTCTTTGTTTTAAATTTTGAGAAATGGATTCCATATTTTTAATTATAAGTTCCAAATTGTGTGAATAGTTACCTTTTATTTTTGGACATTATGAATAGTAACTTTGGTAATTATTTTATTTATCATGGTTAACGGGTAAATCTCGTAAATAAGGGTAAACAAATAATACTTTAAGAATATAATACTAACCTAAAATAAGACCTAATACAATTAGATTAAATATTTCAGATGCAGTTCATCCTTGGGTATATTTTGGGACCCCATGGATTCACATGGATGTTAAAATGACATTTTATAAGAATTAATTTAATATAAAGATAATTATAACCTAAACATATATCGTTTACTAAATCAATTTTAATACACAGTTATATAAATGATATCTATGCCAATAAATAGTCATTATAAAAATAAAACAATTTCCTACATCATGGTAGTTTATTTATAATTTTTATATATTATATAAATAGTTTTATTTATGACACAAATATAATGTATTGATTACCTCATTAATGGCCGATTTAAATAAGAAAAATTATAAATACTAAAAAATGTAAAGTGGTTATTTTGAATTCATAAAAAAATTTCTAGATTAAATTTACATATTATCTTTGTGTTAATTTATTTTCTAGAAGCAATATAGTTTTTATGAATTTTGAAAGAAGTTATGTATAAATATTATCCAAAATTGACAAAATTCACAATATAAAACCTAAAATATTTTATTAAATGATATTAAATTCTTAAAAATATAAAAAATATCCCAATGGTTAATATAATTCCATGTATTCCCTAAATAATTTTCTGGGTGGTTGTATATGATATGGTAATTGCATTAACCGGAAATGTGTAAATAATATGATATCATAGTAATATTAAAAAGGGTAAAATAAGTTTTAAACCAAAAAGACAATGATAAAAAAATATTCTAGACATATATAAAAATTATTAGATGATGTTTATTCAAACCAAAATCTTCTTATATTAGAATTTAATATGTTTTAGTCTATTTCAATCAAAATTGAATTTATTATAAATTAATATTTTTGATAGTTTCCTAAAGTGCCCCTCTCCTCTCTTATTAACGGGCACATCCTCCCTCTTCTTTTCACTCTATTTGGAAATTTATGCTCGGCCAAACCCTGAAAGTTTTTATTCAAAACATTTCTAGTCACATTTAGTAGGTTATGGACTTCTAAAAACACCAACTATAGTGCCTAAGAGGTAAGTCAAAGGAGGCACGTCGAGGAAGAGGTAATATCTTCTACCGATTCTTTCAAATTTCTTTCTTATTCCAATTTTTATTCATTAGTTGTTTGATTATAATTTAATAAAATTAGTATCACTAATAGGCTCATATGTTATCATAAATATGAAAAAACCCCTATTTCACCATCTATCCATCATATGAAAAATGAAATCACCGCACGTGGGTCCATATGGCTTACCGTCTCCCTGCCGTGTTGTAATCTGTTTTTCACAAGCCCCTTACTTTCAGGGGTATAATGTGGTAAATAATAACTATATATATTATATTAAAAGATACTAATTATTAGATACTATAAACAATCAAATTCAATACCACTGAATAATTATGGGAATGATATCATCGCTCGTGCATACATACGGCTTACCGTCGCCATGGTGCGATGTGATTCGTTCTACATAATCTTAATTAAATCATTATAATATAAATGAATTTAATCTATAAATATGATATATATTATACTAATTCCATGATTTAAATGATATAAATATTAAAAAATATGTATAAGAACTTATCCAACAAAAAATACATAAGAACATAAAATAATTAATGCTCGAACAATGAGTAACAATGAAATGATACTAAAAAATGCATGAAAGTATAATCATAAATGTTTTCATTAAAATGATTATGATTCTTTAATAAATCAGTAAATTTTTTCAAATCATTATAAAGGAGGTTCAGATCCAAACAATGCATATCAAACATTAAGTAAGGAATAATTTTGTGATCTCATTTTTATCTGAGATTTCTTATACGTAAGTATTTCTAGGTTTAATATTTATCATCCATGTTAATTTTCACTAAATTTTTTTCATAAAATGTTTAATATTCTTCCATTAATGTTTAAATTCACTTTCATTCCTTTTTTACTTTTACTATGTTGTATTGATGGAATATTTTTTTTGATTACCATATGATGTACATTTTGATATTCCAATGAAAGTACTTGAAGAGTGTTTTATTATCTTATACGGAATGAACATATTTTTTAACATTCATAAAAAATTATTTACATGAAGCTTACTTTAGAGGTTTTCAAGTTTATTTTCAATTAACTTTTATTTCTTTAAATATTTCATGGCATTTTCAGAAATGAAAATGTTTTTTTGAAGAAGAAATGATATTTTCCTTAAGAACTATGTTTAAGTGTTGTATAAAAATTATTTTCCATCAATGATGACTTATGGTTATGTTTATATCCCTATTATTAAATTGATTTTATTATATTATGATGGAATTAATTTTATGAAGTCCATTTATCTTATATGGATTATGTTATGATGGAATGATGTTTAAGAATCTCATTTTATTACATGGGTTATGTCATGATGTATGATTTATGTGTCTGTGGAACATATAAGAATGGTTTTATTATGAGATTGGTTGGACCTATATCTCCCTCAAATGCATTTGTTAAAAATTTATATCTCATGAAATAGACATGGTTGAAATGAATAGTAAATTTGGTTTAGTAATATAAGGCTGGATTGTGGAGTGAACTCGGTTCATTAATGGACTTCTTCCGCTATGATGATCTTGGGTAAATGTCGTGTCAAATTTGAAATTATTTTCTTTTATTATGTCTGTATGACACAAAATTTCATGAATTATGTTATCACTATTGAGATTACATTTCACTTTTATGATTTATCCCTTGATATGATATTGAGATATTTTATATGGTTGAATTTTTTTTCAAATGTTAGGTTCTTATGAATATGATATGATTTTAATTTCATTTATTTACCCAAAATGAGAATTTGAGATCACCTTTTTCTATGTTTAGTTTCCCCAGGACATGAAGAATGGTATTAAGTATGGTGTTCCAAAAAGTAATCTAGATATGATAAATTAAATGGGATAGAAGGTAGATGTTTTATGAACGAGTTGTTTATGTTTCATAGTTTGTAAATACACTATAACATCACGGTCCGATCCTGTTTTTGTTATATGTTCTAATAAATATACATCAATTCTTAATTGATGTCAATGTATATAATTTATGGGTTTATAGAAAGATAATACATGAAAATACATAATAAAATGGATGAAATTGGATCCCTTGTATTCCTTTTTATTTATAACTAATGTATCCTTTGGGAGACCCATTTTTCATTATTGAGAGTCTTGATATATTTTGTAGGGCCCCAACATATGCATGATAAACCTGGTTGAGAATCAAAATTTTCCAAGTACTTTAAAAATGAATTTTTGTATCATTGTTTATAAATATTTAAAGATTACAATATTTAGTGAAATGTTTCCAATCTTGGAAATCCTCAATAGTATATTCACACATTTAGATGTAGTTTATAAATAGTCATACACTTTCCATCCATGTATAAATTGAAATTGATTTGATGAAAAGACAGAATTAATAATATATCCAAATATTATAGCAATCACCTAATTGACGAGCTTAGGAATATTATTACCCACAATAATAGGCCAATAGTCAACAACATCAATGGTATGTTATTACCTCATAATGAGATTTATGATTTTAAATTTGTTATCTAGGGGGATAATTTGGAGTCTGAAATATTATAGGAAAATTAAAAAAAGGTCCAAATGAGTCTCATCTCTATACGGAAAGAAATATTTGATTAGAAGATCTGGGACTGGCTAGAGGATTCACTGTTCCAATCAAGAAATATACGCACATGATAATTATGTTATGGTACCAAACATCTGATGTTCATTTGGGTGTTAGACATTACTCAATGGTAGTAGACTTCTAGTCGGTGGGATGTATACTTGTTGATCTTATCACAAAGCAAGCAATCATTCCTAAAGATTTAGAGCTATATCCGCATATGAATATATTCATGATATTGGAACCCCAAATGATGAGTTGTGGCCTAGAGTGAGAAATCCTATAAATTGTCATGAGGATCCTAAATAGATTCCAAAAAGATTGTCACCAGTTGTTCCTAATATAGACAACCATGGAATCTATCTCTTCTATAAAATGTTACGATATGAATTGCCCTGAGTATCCTTAATGGAGTCTATAAATTATTTTCACTAGATTTTCCTAATCTGGAAAACAATGGCCTGTGAATTGGCACAAGAATCCTCAATGGAGTCCACCGAGTTTGTCACTAGCTATTACTAATATGTACAACCATGTAATCTATCTAATATAAAAAGAATTACGATATGAAACATCCACCAGAATCCTAGTGAAAACGTCGATGGTTCATCCATACATTGATTATCATGGAAAGACTATTCATTAGTTGGAATTTCAAGTGTTGTTTACTGGTTTTATATTTTCAGTTTTCCTTGAAGAATACAGGGCTTGTACAATGCCATAATCCACTAACTATTTACCTACTAAATTCTCTCTTGGATAATAATATAATGATATTTCCCATAAAACATTATTTTTTCCCTAGAATGGAAAGTTCCCATTTATATTTTAATTGATTAATTGTTTTATGTATTATATTTATAGGTCAATTGAGAAAGGTTATTGGAAGGTATGAGGTTTCCAGAATACTTGTTCTTAATTTAGTGCATTTTTTATTCTGGATGTTATATATTTATGGTGATTTTTATGGGATGATATTATGATGATTCCATATGAAGGAAGATCAAGAATGGAAACTTCATGCTTTTAATCAATAGTTTTTTGATTTCATATATCCATTTTTCCATTTTGTTTTTTTCTTCATATATCTAGTTTTCAAAATTGTGTTCTATTTTTTTCTTTGAATTATATTGTTTTTTATTTCTTCGTTTTGGTGTTTATGTTGTCTTCTTTTGCCTCATGGAATGATAGATGTCTCAAGAGCGTGGAAGATTCATCCAAACATTATTCTTGATTTCGAATTTCTCAATGGAGATTATTATTGTTTAGTATTTTAGAATCTATCTAGAATCATGATTTTATTATCTTTGAAGCATGATAATAAGTTTGATTTACTTGCTATGAAAACTAAGATATCTATTAATTACTAAAATATAATGATAACCACCAACTGTAAAGTGAGATTAGTTGAACCATTAGCTCAATTTTGAAGATAAATCATATATCTTTATAATTGGATTGGGACATTTTGGTTTTACCTTCTCTTCTACTAGATTAGTTTATCAACTTTGTAATATTCACTAAATTATTATGTCTTTTGGAGATATGGTGTATATGATTTTCTCATTCTGAATGAATCCTTGGTTTTTTATTCCAAATGGTAGTATCCAATTCCAGGTTTGTTTTTGTTTTTTAAAATTTATTTTCTAGTGAACACCTATGGTGTTTTCTAATATGATTTTTTTTCCTGCAAGTATTATCGACTTCCATATGTATTCTTTGATACTTTACTCAGTTCCTTTTGTGTGGTGGCTCCCAGGACTCCTATACCGATTTCTTTTGGTAGTCTCTATTACCCTTTAGAGACAGGGAAACTACAACTACACAAAGTTGTTTGGTGGTGGTCTCTAAAAAACAGTTTTGATGTAGAAGATTGTGGATGCTTACACTGGACAATAGTCACCACCACTATGGGGTTTGAGTTGAGAGGTTACTCTGAGGGTTGGTTACACTCATAATAGTGAAATAATGTTTTCTTGGATGTTATCTCATTTACACTCAATGAAGAGGAACCCCACTGCTTCCAAAGACTAGGTTTTGTGTGGAAAGCTACTATGCTTCATCTACAGGGATCTAAACTATCAAAGTTCCTCTATGACCCCAGCCTGAGTGGCCCCACCCTTTTTTGGAATCAATGAAATTCTTTTTTCATATAAGCCATCAAATACCCTCACCATTACCTCATGCACCACTTTTTTCCCTTCCCATTCAACGATGACACCCTCACTACTACAACTCACTTTTTTGGGGAACTCCTTTGGCCTCACAAACATTACGCGCATCCTCCGTTTTGTTTAGAAAACATTTCCCACCCCTACAAAACTGAATGGAAGTACCTACCTTTTTAATGTATAATTGTCATCAATCTCTAACAATTGACATGAGCATACCATTAGACAATAAATCAATCAACGCAAACTCTATATGCACCAAAATTACATGACATTAACCATTATTCCAATTAATTCATGGAATAATTCTTTCTGATACCTTCATATTAATTATATGTTCAATCATTTGAATTATAGTTACTAATTTACATGTTCATTATTTTCTCAAACATACTGTTCATTTCAGAAAAACATCTGTCCTACAAAAGTAGAAATTTATATATACATATATCACATAATATTAATATCAACATGGAGTATTTTTTGGATTATCTAACATAATTATCATTTCTTATCCTGTATATGGAATGATCATATTTTCTTTATTGAAGCTATTATTTTGACTGCAGTATCATATCATTATAGAACTATACTAATGTTAAAATGTACACCAATGATTCATTGAAAACCAGGAATAATTAATCCAAATTAAAGAAGGTGTAAGAAGTATATATTATTCTCTTCCCTCAAATGAAAAACCCAAAATAGGAGAACCAAGAAAAATAAGTCATATAATTAACGTTTAAGATATTCAATAATCCCTTTCCCAATATTGAAACCAACAACACCATGCTCAATTTGAGTGTTATACTACAATGAATAAATAAAATAGAAACCCCTCCCATGAGACCATAACATCTCAACTAATCCTAAGGATATAGTATATGACTACCATGTTGAGTGTTATCTAAAAATCTCTACAATGGTGTAGATCATTGAGGATGAAGTTGTATCAGTAATGGGTAACAATTAAAATGGAATTCATGGATGTTTTTAAATCAAATGTAATGTGGGTAATAACATCCAATTGATATGTTCAAATGGGAATAAAAGACTAAAGGATTAAATATGAATATTGGTTAATTAAAATATTACACAATATTCCAAGAAATATGATATTCAAGAAGATAGATTAAAACTATAGAAATTACATACCTACATAAAATTAGGAAATTCCATTATGAGTAAATTGAAGCTTCACATCAATGAATCCATGAGAATCATTCTTAATCATCTTTATGTCTTTCCACATGTAACAATCTACAATACCAAATATAATCACTATTGTACCCATCAATGGATGTAGAATACAGAAAAATTAAAGAAGTGACAGTGAACCTTAAATCAAGGGGCAATCTATCATGTAATCCTGGGGGGTAATATATCTCCCTCAGACACCATGAACCCCAAAAAACCCATTACTACATAATGTTATATTGAATCATGACATGAGAAGTAGAGTCACATCATGACATTATAGTTTCAAAAACACTTTTAGGGATCACATTTTGATCCTTCCAAGGACACCATCCATTAAAATTCAGTCAATAATCATTAATATGATACTTTAAAGGATGGTTATAGTGTGGAAATATTATCATGATGCAATGTTTTAAACCCTAGGAAAACATGAAGAGAATCCAAACCAAGACACAAAAAATTGAAATCAATAGGGTATGATGACTATTAGGGACAAAGAACTATGGAAATTGACCACAAAGACTTCACATTGAAATATCTATAATCAAAAAATCATAGAAGAATATATAAGTGTTTATTGAAATACATGTGTTACAAAAGGATTCATTTTTAATTAACCAATTAAAAGCATGGAAACCACCTCTTCACGATGCAATGGTAATAGGAATTCCATTACCAACTCCCATCATGCCATAACCCGAACAATAATAGTGTGACCAATAATTCCCCACCTAAAAAAAGTAAACCACTAACTTATACACCTTATACCACATTCTATGACCAAGAAACACATTGGGACAAAACTTCCTAGGTGACCCCACATGGAATGACAGAAGCCATCACGCTGTAACACACCTAATATAGATGAACACTCAACTCTATAGGCTCCATGATAGCCTTGACCTTGATTCTACCACCAAATATATCTCATATTCCGTCAACACCCACAAATTTTTTTAGGAAGGGTCTATGGAAATCCATGACATTACATCATATACCTCTCAAACAATTCTCATCTTTAAAAATTGAAATAAGAATTGAAAAACAAGGAATCAAACCAAATAAATAATAGCTAAACCTAGTAATTCTCATTAAATACCACCCAAAAAATTGGAAGGCTTAATATTTAATCCATGAACTTTTAATAAGAACATCTAAATGCATTGAATACAGGGGGAGATACCTCTAAAAAGAACAAATACAATATAAACAATCATTATTATAGTTTCATTTTATGAATATATACTCTATTTTAGTAAGACGATTTGTAGAAATATCTCTACCTCAGGAAATAACTATCAAATATGATTTTTATAATTAGGGGAAAAATCTAAGCACCAACCACCATGACGATACTAACTACTCCCTTGACCCTAATAATTTTATATTCAAAATAAATACCCATCCAAAACAATCCATTTTAAATTTTTATTTTTTTATAAAACAATAACTATTTACTTAAACATTTAAATATATGTCAACAAATTCCATTAAATATGGTCAAAATCTATTATAAATGTTTTATATAAAGGAGTAAAATTTACCTAGGACACTCATCACTTCGTAATCCATAGTTAACTCTCCCCCAAAGACTTAGAATAACTCTGATCGTCAAAGAATTCATAATGATGTTTCCATATAACATTGAAAAGTAAAAATCAACTCTCATATCATATGAATCCTCAAAATAATCAAATCCAAGGCTCATAGTCATACTCAAACTCTAGAATACAGCCTCACTCTTTTCTTCCATAGACCTCAACATTCACAATAAAGAAAATTCATCTCCATCTCTCTAGAAACATTAGAAGTCTCTTTACTAGAAAATTTATTTATGGGGTGGACTATCCCAAAAACCTGAAAATGTTGCTTAACCTATTATAAATACTCAATTATAATGATAATATATATTTTCCAAACCTGGGATTTAATGTGAAATACAAATTCTATTCTCACTCATCTTCATAAGTCAGAAATTTCCAAAAAAAATTGTTAATCAAATCCAACAAACGATTTCTAATTATTTTATCAATATCTTCCTTCAAATATATGTCTTTATTCTCATTTATAAATTTACTCATATACATACTAGAAATAAAAATCCTTTTCATGTATATCAACTCATGGAATCTCAACTGGGTTTCCATGCTTTATCTTGTATCATATTTGATAATTTTTCTGAAAGAATTAACAACCAAAAACAAGTCATAGAAACAATTAAATGTGGTCAAAAAATTTATAATTATTGAATCCATCAAAATGATGTGGAATCAATATATATTCCTCAAAGACTCATAATCAACTTCAATCTATTTCATTAATTCCTTATCCACATGGTTATATGCTCCTCAAAAGAACATCCTTACTTCGACTGTAACATTGGCAATGTGAAAAATTCTTCATCCAAAGATTCATCATTAATTTTCCACAAAACATGATCTCAAGGATATTTTAGTGACCTACATCAATTTAACATCAAAAAACCATGTCAATGTATTTCATGTGAGCCATAACAACACCACATAGAATATCACATCCTCCATGAGAATACATTTTTATTCTAAAATTATCTTTTACCTCTAACCCATTCACTAAAAAATTAACTTCCATATCATCATTCCCACATCACCACATAATATCATTTTCCCATATTAACCATATTCATCACATATCATCATATTAATGTTACATTAGGGTTATTAATAATAATATCACAATAATTCATCATGGGAATCTTATACAATGTATAGTCAAACAATTACGTGGGTATCCAAACATGTACACATAAGATTGACATATCATCAACACCTAACAAATAAAACAATTAAAAATCCAACGAAAAATATTCATCAAGAATTAGAAGCATCATTTCACAGAGGAATTGATAAAATAATCCTATTCATTTTATCACCTAAAAAATTATAATACATAGAATATTAATTTTTTAACAACATCATAACATTCCTCTTTTAACAACTATAATATTATCACATTATTCATTTTCATTATACGTAATTATATCCACAAGGAATTATTAATAAATTTTACAATAAAATTTAATTAATACTTTGAAAACATCATTCATAATATGGAAAAGAAAATGATCAATATGTCACCGATTTTAGATCACATTCAAAACAAACTGATTATCAATTTCAACCCTCTTAAGCATGGTGTTTGAAATAGTATGTTTACTTACATCATATTGAATTATAATTTTTAACAATAATTATTACACTCCATTAATAATATTATTGATTGGGTGTTCATCACAATTTTTCATTAATTCATGCATGTAATGTAACAAGGATTTATGATTTCTACACTCTATAATCCAGAATAAATGTTATTCACATCATGAAATCAATCCAAAAAAATCATATAGTACAAGTTCAGGTTATCATGTGTCAGAATATCCTATATCAAGAAACATTAATATCAAATACATGCTGCTAAATACTTCTTCCAAACACAAAAATTATCAAAAAAGGGAATGGATAATAATGAAAGGTTCTAGAAATGTTATTAATTGAAATAATGACAATTTAACTATGGTTTATCATTAATGAGAACATATTAACCTACTAAATATATATTTTTTTAAAAATACTATTTTTCTAAACATTCTCTTAACATATTTATAATTATCATGCATTAATCATTAAATAAAAAAACTAAACACTGTACATAATGGAAATCAAACATCACATCATGTCATGTGTTTATAAGAAAAAATATTTAAAATACCATGAAATAATTTAATAAAAAATAATCCAATAAAATAATTATGGCAGTATCATATCTACAGAGGTTTAAATTAATTTTCAAATTATTATTCCTATAATCTAAACATAACTTAAATTCCACTTATCATGATGAATTTTCCTTATTAAATTTTGTCCCATGTAATCAGTTCATTTCAAACTAAACATGATTAGTGGACCATTAATGTTCTTACATCATATCAAAAAGGGTCCTAAATATATGTGTCCTATCTTAATCCTCTATTAACATCAAATTCTTAATTTAAATAATGATATTTACCATCCTAAACAACGAAATACTCATATGTGTTTAATGAAAAGCTCCATCCCAAACCAAAATCATAGATAAAAATTTTTCACGACTTACACCCATAGGAACCATGCCCATGTTTGAATAGAAGACAAGAATTACTCCCCAAATCATGAAATCAAATTTCCACTATTTAGTGACCAACACTAAGGAAATTTCTCACACATATGAAATAAATCACACTCATAATTTTATAGAAAATTATGTGGAACCACCAATCCAATTCATGAATATAAAAATGAAATTGAAAAGTTACTAAAATTAATGTATCAATATATGTCAAGGTAAACTATATAATCCAAGAATATACAATACCATCTTATTTGGGATCCACTCCAACTAATAAAACTATGGTATCCCTGATCTCTATAGAACTATCCTAAAAACAATTCATGGATACTCTATAGGTTTGAGTACTTGTAAGTACTTAGTAAGACCATATTTCTAAACATCCATGTTCAATAATTATGTACGGATAGACATATGAGAGATGTTTCCAAAATTCCGCAAGTCACAACATTATAGGTCTTCAAATTAAGAAAATAATTAATGAAAAGAAGATGAAGATGATGAACACAGAAAGAATGATCTACACATTTAAATAAAAATACATATGTCAACAAAGAATCATAATCACTTAATTATAATTCGTTAGCACAATTATAGGTAGATAATAGATTCTTACGTAGAAACTATAGATTTAACTGATCTTATAAAGAAGATAAAGAACTATTCCACCAACAGTATAGTAAGTCCACTATGCTACCACGAATAGTTGCTGGAACTCCAAACTGGTATGGTGTTGTAGCCATGCAAGTCCATGTTACTACCATGGTTGGTAGCTAAACATATTTGGATCTACATATACCTATCACATGACGCTATAGTAAGTCCACATTTCTACAGTTTCCTACTGGTGTCATCTATCATCTCTTCAATAGTTAGTCAGAGATGCTACAGTCCCAAAACAATGGGATGGGGGCCTTCGACCCTAGGACCACTAGAGTAAAGATGTGTTGCTCTTAAAACTCTCAATGATCTAACAATTATGCTCGACATACAATAGTTATGGTTTTGTATGCAATATGGATCACTAACATTCGACCCAGCATCCTCCAAATAGATAAAACAACAACAATAAAAAATTTAATATATCATATATGATTATATAATAATCAAGAATAGGGGATAATAAAGTAAAAACTATTTGATGTAGATATAATTTTTTCTAATTAAATAACTATCACCTTTATCAGTATAGACTATTATCATCATTTTAGTTCAATAATTAATTATCATTAAACATTTTTGTGTAAATAATTATTATATATAATAATGAAATGGGATTAAAAAATTTCCATCACATTAAAATGTTGATTTTAAGGACCTTCCAACATAGATAAAAAGTGATCCAATAGAAGAACCCCTCACTAATTGAATAAGAAGTTGAGAATGAAAAAAATGATAAATCTAACAAAAATCCTTGTATCACCATCCAATTGTCTTATCATCAACATCATACCCACTGCTACAACAATATCACCATTTTTGGATCTTATTTTTCAATATTAAACTTTACCATGAGCCATTACATCTCATAATACTGAATCATATAATCCAAATATACATCATATCTAATACTAGATACAATCAACACAATTACGTATAATAAATATTTACTATCCAAAAAACTAGGGTATAAGGGTGAAATAGAATCATCACTACATCATACCAGATATTGCAACAAATGTAATATTAAATACCAATATTGTAATTATTATTTTAATAATTATCTAATTTTTTAATCAAATTATGTAATCATATAATTCATCCAATTATAATTTATAAATTTATATAATTATTCAATAAAATTTATCAATCCATCATTTAAACCATTTCATTATTAAACACATTACCAGTATTTTTAACAATATACATTTACATATTCATCTATTTAAATAAGAATAATTATATCTTATCTGGTCATTCAATTTAACTATTTTACTTCTAAATTCATTAAGATAATTTTAGACATCAACCCCTTCTTCCAATAAATACCAATACAACCCCTAACTGATCAAACTATTCCTAGGACAACTCCATCCCAAACCTGTAACTGCAAAACTCTTTTATCCCACTCATCCCATAAAAAAACAAAAAGAATCCTAGCTCAAGCCTATCCTATGATCTTCCAATTCAATCACTCAAACTTACACAACTTACTCAAAAAATTAGTTGTAAATAATTATATATTATTCTAACAGTTTACAAGAACTATATATATAGAAACTACTAGATGATCCACCAAAAGATGAAAACTTTGGATAACCCCACTCTAAAGTAAATTATATATCACACTAATTATTAATGATATTTTTTAAATACCATAATTTTTTTCGATAAATTATGATATAATCAACTCTGAGTCTAAATGAACCACAACATTATATACCATTATAACCTATCCATTAAATTGGATGTATGAATAATAATAAATTTTTTAAAAATATGTATAAATGTTTTAGATAAGGAAATTATATTTGTAAATAAGTACTTTATATTTAATGATGTCAATATATGTTTTAAAAAGTAATTTCTCCGCCAAAATTGTTTTTGTTAAATTTTAAGAGTAAATAATATAATCATTTATCATGTTTTATAAAAATCATATAGACAAATGAACTTAATTTATGAAAGCAATATGAAAAAAATATCTCAGAATATTTGTGAAATTTTTGAAAATATTACTTTTTAGATGAATAGTGACTATACAGATTTTTATTGAAAATTGTCTTTTCTTCTAAAGTATAAAAAAAGATATATTATTTTTAAATAGTTTTAAATGTAGTATTAGTTCAATTATTTAATTTATAATCCAATTATGGTAATTTTAAATTATTTTTTTGTGTAATTTGGTATAAAATTGTGTTTACTTAGGAAACTTTTTTTTAATGAAATACTTTTTTCATCACGTTTTTGCCACATTATTTTACGATTATTTTTTCCAAATTTATGGAGTGATATTGAGAAAAGGTATTCAAATTTGGAATTAGAATATCAATATTTTGTAATTATACCACTTTCATTTTTGGTCATAATGTATAGTAAAAACAGAAAATTTTGTTTCCATATTTATGGTTAAACAAGATTATCGGGGTTTAAACCAAGAAATAAGAGTCAATTTTATAATTATTCCTGTCTAAATATTATTACATGACTGTATGTATACCTAATCCTATCCCAATATTAAACCTGTATCAATTTGGAATATTTTTACTAGTTTTTATCTTTAATATATTTTATTATTTTATGAAATACCAATTGTATCCTCTCCCCCACTTGTAAAAGGGAATCTGTCATTTCTCCATTACAACATATTAAGTATTGTGGAATGATTGAACCATTACCAGTTTTATTTTTAATTTCCCTAACCTTGGTTTGGAGGTTTTGGTTTTCTTAAAAAACAATTTCAATGGTCCTTAATAAATGATCTAATGGAGGCTTACCAAAAAAGTTTTAATTATTTTATAATAACTATTTAAAATTCATTCATCATTTACCTTATATAAATATATGTAATGAATTTTTAAATAATTATCTCAGCGTCATAAATATACTAATGGGTTATTATTATTATCTAACCATCAATATCCTCTCCTATTCCTGCAAACGGGATGTGAATGTATCACAAGTTCGTACGTGTGGACTACAACATCCACATAGAGATTCAATTATTTTTCCATCACCATATGTGATAGATGATTATAATGGATGTTTTATAGTTAATATATATTATTTAAGAGATAATTATGATTCTTAAATTATAATATCATACCAACCTTCTAAAATTTCAATCTGTTGGGAAACGATAACGTTGCTTTTGAGAATGGGTGACCACCATCTCCATGAAACAATGCAATTAGTTTTTTGTTCCCACATTAGATGGATGATAATGAAAATATATTTAATATAAATGTGTGATATATATTTTATAATAATTACTATGTATATGTGAATTATTATTTAATGTTCTTTCATTCCATCAGCTGAAAAGTGAAAACAATGATTATGTGTACATATGGATTACCATCTCCATGAATGGTGTAATTCATTTTAATGTATCTCATCATTTATGAATGTCTATAAATATAAATAATGAATATATATGATATTTATATGATGATTAACATTATGTAGATGATTAAACCATTATCAATGTATAACTATCGGAACTACCGAAACAAAATTCTCACAAATAACAATATAATTCACATCTGAAAACTATGATTTTAATAAGTAATTTTAATAAATTATTTTTTAAATTGAATCATCTATGATATTATAATTATTTAAATGATTATGGTATAGAATAAAATAAAAATAACATTTATTATACATGAGGTTAGATCACTTTTTATGCATGTGGAACTTGTGATAAGTGATTTATGTTACATTCTCTCTATTTATCGATATTGATTATGATTAAGATTTTGGTGATGAAATATCATGATATAACTATAAAGAAACTCATAAAATATATAATTTTATGGTTTTCAAGGAGAATATATTTTTTTCATTTATTTACATCCCTTCAATGACCCATGAAATTTGAAGGATTTTTTTAAGGCTAATCGATTGTATTTATCATTATGGTCAAAAATCCATTTTATTCCAAATCAATGTTTCTAAATACTGTTTTTACTATTGTCATATGATATTTTGATGTTATTATCAATTTTTTTTAATTTTTTTAATGGTTTTAATGGATTCATTTATTTTCATTTTTCATACAAGGAACTTTTGACTTTTTAATGAAAATTATAAAATAATATGTCATTTACCATATATGGCCTGAATGGAATTTTCCACACCCATGAACACTGAATGGTTTTAATATTTCTTTATTTTTTTCCATGGTTATTCTAAAAAATGGTTTTCCATAATATTTGAATATTTTTTAGATCTTAATTAATTGAATTTAATGTGAAAAGATAATTTTACACTAGAAATGATTCAGTATTATTTTAAAGACATTATTCAACTATGATAGCTTCATTTGATTTTAATTCTAATTTATTTGGTATATAATCCAGTGATACTATCCACATCCATCCATTAAATTAATTCTGATTATGATTTAAGGGTTATCCTGTGAAACACATTTCATTATTCATGAGTCAATTTATTTTTGAGGAAACCTTTATGTAAACCATTTCTTTTCCAAAATATGTGCTATGATGCTATAATGAAATGATTACAAGACATGTTTAATTTGCATGATTTATTCTGTGAGGAGTATTTTATAAGATATTGTGGAAAACATATTTATGTTTCTCATTATGTGATGGGAGGGTGCATTATTATATTGAATTCAATGCATTAGGTGAATATGAATATCTCATGATATAATAAAAACTAGAATGAGGAGTGAACCTAGTTTAGTAAGGGACTATATACATGATGATAAATTTAAGAGTGAACCATTACTAATGATATGATGGATTAGTTGTGAAATCAATCCACTGTGATAGTCTTTGGTAGTGAGCATTGACTAATTAAAAAATTTACATTATTATGTTTATGTCACAAACTTATGTCTTATAACAATGTTTTTCTCTCTTGAACCATGCTCTTCGATTCCTTTAAGACTTGTATTATGAATTATTAACCATTGTTACAAAACAAAATGTTATGATCTATGATATGTGGGGTATGGTTTCCAAATGTTATGCTCACATTTTCATACCATTTTTCTCATGTTATGTTTTTTTGATTATGTATTTATCCATTGTTTTCCCATTTTGATAATCAAAGACCAATGTTACCTATAGTTTCTTTACCTAGGTTCGGAAATATTGTTATATATATGATATGATTTAGAAAGGTACTAGTTTTGAATAACATCATAGGATATGATCTATAATATATAATGAACATGTTGTTTATGAATCCAAGTTTCAAAAGACATTGGACTAATAAGATTCTAGAATATATCAAAATTTTATGTAATAAATGTTCATAGAATAAGATGTTATATATATATATATATATTCATGGAAGGTATTTCTTTTAATAGTTAGTATTATATAAATGTTTAGATTCCTTTTGAAACACAGGTGAGGAAAAAATTATTGAGACGCTGTAGGATAATCCAATGTATAGAAGAAAGAAATATGTTATGATAAAGAAATCAATGTTTTCTTCCATTAATAAAATACTTATATATATGTATATATTACATTTTGGCCTAGTTTTAAAAAAGATTCATTTATGGCTAATAAATATGAAAACAATTTTATGGGTATATATTGAACATCATTATGGTGCACCTTGAGTGTGACCTTATTGCGCACTTGGTTTGACACTCTCTGGAGACATTCTAAGATAACTCAAATTTTATTTTCCAACCATTATGATGGATTTGAATAGATAATGACTATAAATAACCTATGTTAATAATATAATGTTGTATATTGAAAAAGGTGTTGAGATTTAGACAATCTATAAATGATTTTTCATGATTATGTTGTCTCCCACTATGACCACTATTTATAGTAGTATGTGTTTTGGTTTCAGTAAATGGATGGAACCCAAAAGAATCATGTTATTGATGAATGTGATGGAAAATTAAATAATTGTCCTCATGAGTAACCAATTATTATGGGAGATAGAATGATTTTTATTATAATTATCCAAATTTTTATAGCTATGAATCATTTTGGACACCCAATTGAGAAAAGGATGGAACAAAATTCTACTATGTATATCATGAGGGAAAATACCAAAATTTTAGAGGTTTTTCTAATACAATAGTTTATGATAAATTAATCAGTTCCATTGAAAAAAGATATTAAACTCTTATTCAGAACATTAGAAAAATATTTTAGTTTTTATCATTTCTAAGGTGAAGAAAATCAATTGTCGTCTCTTATAAAAAAACCAAGTTAACGATAAAAAATTAACTCTTTAGAGTGAGATGAATTTACGAGTTTAATATTTAATAACTTATTTTATAGAATTATTCTTATGAAACTAGAGAAAAAATTCCATTTTTTAAAAGGTCGGGTCTGAATCCTCATTTTATTATTTAAATCAAAGACCTCTCTAGACTGGGTAGAGGGTGACCCATTACATAGCCCGAAGTCCCAAGGCCAAGTGGCCTGAATACAAGGCTTGAATGCCCATTTTTTTGGCCCAAAGAGCCCCGTGGTGAATAGTAATGTTATAGTACCAGGGATACTACAATACTTTCTATAGTACCGCCACCGCTACTATTCCTGCTATAGTACCTCCGCCACTACAGTGACACCACCGCTACGGTACTGCTATAGTGCCCTGATACAGTACTACTATAGTGCCCGGAAATTAGTCCCCTACCGTATTTGATCCTGGGCCTTTTGGATGCCATGCAGGAGCATGTACCACTAGGGTACAAGCTCGTTGGAAAATAGAGAAAAAATTCCATAATCCAATGAAAAATGACGATATTTCTGTTAGAACCTATGAATGTTTTTACATTATTTGTGAGGCACACTTTTGAAATTGACACCTATCATGAATATAAAGTTGGATGATCCTTCAAAACCATAAAATATAATATCTAAATAGAGTTAGACAAAATGGACTTCAACATATAGGTAGAAATCATTTAATGTGTTATCATTGTGGATATAGATATTAATGATACCAATCAATCTCATGGTTTCGATAAGAATAGAAATATGCAATTAAAAAGAAATTATATAAACAATGGAGAGATGAAAATGTGATTTCTATTTTGGTCTATGAGTGGATGGATGCTTTGAGAATATTTTCATATGGGAATTCAGAAATGTTTTGTGTTTAGAAATGGAAGTAGATAGAGAAATAGAATTCCAAAATCATTGAATGAAGTTAGAATATAATTTGGATAGAAAAAAAGCATCATTAAATGAACCAATAACACTCCATTGCTTCAAAATAAAAGATAATGATAATTATTATATCTAGTTCTTGAATCCAAAGGTTAATGAAAAAATAGATATCAGCAACCTTTTAAGCTCGGTGATAATGGTAAATATCAAGTGGTCACTATTGTTGATAAAGTTCATGATAAATATGTTGAGAAAAGTACACGTACCATCAACTCTAGAACTGTTAATGTCTTATTTGATTATTGATCTATCCAATATATTATATCATAAACATTTTAGTAGGTTATCACAACACTACCTCATCAATTATATGATGGATTAATAGTGAAACCCCACCATTGTTTGATGATAGCATCTCAAGTCTATGATTATTTGTTGACTAATTTTTGTGCGATTATGCTTCCATAAAATCTCATCATTATCTCTCTCATATAATTTGATGTTATCATAGGCACTGATTGACATTAATTAAATTAATACCAGATAAATTTTCAAAGAAGGGAAGTGAGATTTAAAATTTCAAAACCAACCTATGATCATCAATCAATTTGAAAAAAATATCGAGATATAATGAAAATAATATCAATTATATTGGGCTTGAATCCTATTCAAAAGTATTGTTCACCTAAAATAGTTAAAGAAAAAATCATTATTTAAGATATAACTATTTTTCAAGAGTTTTTTTACATTCATTAGCGTTTCCTAGTCTACCATCTAATTGTGAAGTTGGGTTTTGAATGTTAATCATAACAATTTATACTTCTATTTCAGACAATATATATAGAATTACCTCTATTGAGTTGTATGAATTCAAGAAGAAACACCAAGAGAATCATGGAAGGGGATTAGTTTGGAAAAGTGTGTCACCTTGGGTAGCAACTATTACTTTTTATGAAGAAATATGGATTAATATGGCACTTCATTGATTATATATAACATAGAATGTTCCCTATCAAGAATATATATCTTCTATTCATATTGATGATGTGAATGAATAACTGTGTGGAGATAAATTATTTTATAAGATTGAACTTCATTACAAATATCATCTATTAAGGGTTAATAATGGAGATATACCAAGGAAAAAATTCTATACAAGGTTTGAATGTTATTAATTTTCAGTTCATACATTTGTTCATTCAAATACCCCTTAAATATTCATTTATTTAATTAATAGATTTTGTTGAGATTATTTTGATAAATTTTTAGTAATATTTATTTAATATACTATTATATATTTTAAGAGAAATTAATAACATGAAGATCAACCGAGGATTTTACTAATGTCCCTATGGAAGAAGAAACTATATGAAAAATGTACCTAGTGTGAATTTTGGCTATAAAATGTATCATTTTAGGGATATTCAATCTCAAGTGAGGGTGTATCTATGGATCAATCTAATAGATAATTAATGAAATGTTTCCATATACCAACCATATTGACTAAGATCTTTATTTTTATACGGTTTTATGGATATTATCGATGCGTTGTTGAACATTTTTCATGGTTGTCCAATTTACTCACCAAGTTAGCTCAGAAGTGACCCATGTTACATTGAAATGGTGAATGTGGGGAAAATTTCCTATAATTGAAGTGAAGGTTAGTCAGTGTACCTTTTCTTTCACTACCCTATACTTAATAAGGGTTTGTGATCTATTGTGATGCATTGATGAAGAGACAGGGATGCGTCCTCTTGCATAATGATATAATGTTATCTTATTCCTCAAGAAAATTGAAGGTTGATGGGAAAAATACATAACACAGTATATTATGTTAAATATATAATTTTTTCATTAAATATGTGAATAAAATATCTTTGTGGGGAAATTATTGAGATAAATAACGATCATAAAAATTTATTGTCTATATTCAAATAGAAAGATTTGAATTTTCTCTAATTATTATAGTTGAAGTTGATTAATGATTATGATTTCTCAAAACATTACCATCCTAGGAATCTGAACTAGTTTTCCAATGCATTGAGTCTAAAGTATCATGTTAGACTATCTATGATGAGAATCAAAAAAATATTAAATATATATACATTTGGAAAGGATCGATCTGTAAATATATTTGAAATTTGGGAAATAGTATCTTGCACAATGAGTGTTCAACCATCCATCTAGGTAAATATTATAGAGATACAAAAGGAAGATGTGAAACTAAAAAAGAAGGTGAAAATTTTCAATAGTTGACACTTGACTGTGATGGAATGATAAGTTTCAAGAAATGTGTTTGTGTCATAGGAATACCATAAAGAATTTACTATTTGATGTAGCTCATAGACCATCATTATCTATTCATCCTCGAAGTATGAAAATGTATAGATATATGAAATATTATGTATAGAGGTACAACATGATGAGAGATATTAAAAAATGTATCTCAGTTCTTGGTAAGTCAGCAAGATAAGGTAGAGAGACATATGTCTAAGATGATATTACATAGATTAACCATACAAGAATATAAATGGGAAAATGTCGCCATGGATTCTATTGTTGGACTACCTAAAATGACTATGGTCCATAATGAAATTTTGAGTAGTATTTGATCACCTTATGATGTTGTCACACATCAATTATATGTGAGAAGATTTATCTATTAATCAACATCCCAACATTTATATTTTGGATGTGGTAAGGTTCCATGATGTAAAAAATTATGTTGTATTTGATTAAGATCCAAGACTTACATTGATATTTCCCTATGGATTTAAAAAGAGGATAATATTTTCACCATCCTCTTGTCAAATTATTTTACCAAAAGACTTTTTTTATCTCAATCAATAAGAGGACTCCATTTGAATCTCTTTATGGAAGTGTCGAACTCCAAAGTACTGGGATCAAGATGGAAAAATAAATAAATTTGGATATGATTTTACCAAGGACTTGGAAAATAATTTCAGAACCATTTATCATCTCTTAAAGTCGTATGAGAGTCTATATTAATGTTATGATGATAATTTTACTGGAAATATAGAATTTTAAGGTGGTGAGAATGTATTCCTATGAATTTAACCAAAGAATATGGTTATGAGATTCCTAATGATAGTAAAGAACACACATAAGTATATTTAACCCTTTATCATTTTTGATCAATTTGGGATAATAGATTATACATTATCTGTTCCTTTAAACCTCTCTCAAATTCTTGATGTGTTCCATTTATCTCTACCGATGATGTATATACCTGATCCTTCACATGAAATGAACTCAAAGTTCATACCGCTGAAGCATGATCATTCATTTGAAAAAAAATTGGTTCAAATATGTCACGAACCAGGTCGGGTCGTCTTCTGACCCGACGCCCGATCCGGTCTGTGACATGACCCGAAGGGCGTTCCCGATCCCCATGGGTTGGCACAAGTGCCCGGGTGTCAAAAATAAAACTTGGGAACGATTTGTCCAAATAAATTGATATAAAAAAAACAAGATGAATAGATTTAAACTAAAAATAGACAACCAAACATGCCCTTACCAAGTTCAGACTTAAAGTTAACAACTAGAAATAAAACCCCAAAAAAAAGTACATAAAAAAAACTCCACACAAACCTCTGTGCGACATGAGGAGTCACATCCCCAAGCCGTCACCGCCAACTTGCACGGGGAA
Source organism: Viscum album (assembly GCA_963277665.1). Lineage (NCBI taxonomy): Eukaryota > Viridiplantae > Streptophyta > Magnoliopsida > Santalales > Viscaceae > Viscum > Viscum album. The sequence goes on from OY728161.1 coordinate 757,862,907, forward strand.
AACAATGCAAGTCGAACCCTCATCGCTAAGCCTGATGCCTCAACCTGGAAAGAAAAAGAAACATAATCTACATACACCCAATGGTGTATGTAGGGTGTGAGCTAAAATCCCATTAAGATACCACCGAGAAAATTTTCCATGCACAATTATTAAACGACAAATACATTTGCAATTTTAATTAAAGAAAAGAACTAAAAGCTTGAACAACTTTAGAGAAAACAGTTTTATAGAAAGCAGTTTTAAAAAGAAACAATTTGAATTAAAACACACACACACACACTTACATTTAAAATAACCAAAGTGTCACACTGATGAGCGTAAATTAACCAATGAGCACTAATATGGGAGAGGCCGCATGGGTGTTAGCTAGCTCGGGTTCCTAGATCTTCGTGTCTCGGTGAAACGTGGCTTAGAAGGCCACGACCCTCAGAAAACGTGGCTTAGAAGGCCACAACCCTCAGAATAGAATATGTTTAGTTAGTGTTGCGATCATCAGTCTTGCTAGTGAAACCGGGTCGAGTCACCTCCGGAACACTAGCCCACTAGCCTAGTCCACCCTCCTAGTTACCCGGGCTTCCTGGTTTGTGCTCAAACAAGTTTCAAGTTCACGTCACACGTTATAACAATATACTCAAACCAGAAAACACCCTACACACACCAAAACCACCATTTGCACACACAAAGTCCCTTTGAAACAACATTCACACTGAAAATGTCCCAGCACTAAACCCGCATTACTTACACAACAAATTATAAAAAAAACAGCACAATCAAAGAAAACACATTCGCTGCCAGACACACCATTAAAAGGATTTATTGAACAATTTTCACACACATCGCATAACATTAATCATGAAAACCTTCACAAAATTTAACCAAAACAATTCTTCACACTAAATAATTATTTAAATAAAACAATTCAACTTTCACAAATAAATTTTTAAAGACAAAAACACTGCTTCACACACTAGACCAACCCAAACCCTCCAACCTGACGATACACAAACCTCGTCATCTTCGGAACACAATCTGCATTAAGAACATAATAAAATAAAACCACTCGCATAGTTAAAAACACCATTGGTATAATAAAACAAACTACCAAAAAAAAATTCAAACCATTTCAAAATATGTCGCACGACTTTAAACGCCAAAGGCTTATTAAAAGTTAATTTTTTTCTAAACACAACTAGACACAATATCAAAAAACCAATTTCACCCTTTTGCACATCAAACACACTAAACCTCAAGTAAAATTTAACTCACCAAACTGACGAATTAATAAGCTAACCGCACAACTAAAAGAATCACTAACAAATAACTAGAAATAAGACTTCGGTAGAAAGCGCACACATAGTATAAACAGGCTACTAAAAAAAATTCAACTGCAAATCAAAAATCATAGAAAACCAATTTAACACGACACAAATTAATTAAATAAAACTCTAAATTAATTAAACTTGCAAATTAATTAATCAAATAATAATTAAACATGGAACTACCTACCTCGATGTAGATTAGCTTCACAAAAATAGTGTGCAAAATCCACCGCACTTCCATAACACATCATACAATACAAATAAACCCTAAAATTAAATAATCAAATCCATCACAAAATAATGTAACAGAATAAAAAATCTAAACCCCAAACAAAAATTAATCCCATCTGCAAATCGAGGGAGATTTTACCCGGAGGGAAGCCATTCTGGAAAAAGGGAAGAGGGCGCCAGAGTTTGCGACGACAAGAGGCCTGTTCGGTTTGGCGGTGCGCCAGAGGCAAATAGAGGGGGAGAGGGTCGGCGATTGTGATGTGGAGGTTGGTGCACTGGTCCGAGGTCTGGCCATGGGAGAGGGGGTAGCGCGCAGCTATTGAGAACCGGAGAGGAGGGTGCGCGCGACGATTCGGTGCACCAAAAGAGGCTGGTTGTGGTGCAGGGGAGTGGGTTGGTGGTGTTGCTGCAATAAGGAGTGGTGGGGCTATTACGATGGATGAGAGGTGGGGTCTCGACCCAATGGCAGTTCAACATGGAGTTAGGGCGCGGGACGGCGGTGCGCCGAAGGAGGATGGAGGGGCTATGGTGCGCTGGTCTGAAGGGAGGGCGCTGGAGGGGAGCTGCAGCGCTAGGGTTGTGTGGCGCGTGGCGTCGGACAGGAGAAGGAGGGAGGGTCGGCGGCGGACTGAAGAGGGGGGGGGGTGTTGGCCAGAGGGAACAAGGGGAAGGGGGTGCAGTGGCTAGGGTTGCATGGGGAAGGAGGCCCGCTGTGCAAAACCGAAGGGAGGGGAAGGAGAGGGTCTGCGCGGGGAGAGGGGGAAAGAAAGAGAGGAGGAAAAAAATGAAGAAAAGAAAAACAATAGGAAATAATAATAATAATAAAATTAAATAAGGAATAAAGGGAGGGAAAAATAAAAATTAAAGAGAAAATAAAAGAGGATAAAAAGAAAAAGAAAAGAAAAGAAAATAATAATGAAAAGAAGAAAACAATAATCTAATTAATAATAACAAATTTTTTTATTACTAATGATAAAACTAATAATAAAAGAACCAAAATAATAGAAACGAACAGCTTAAAACATTAGCTGAAATAATTATAATAATAATAATATAATAAAACCAACCAAAATAATATCACTATTAACTGAGCCTGGACACCGCGCATGGCCACTTGAGCGGTCACATGCACGGGCGCATTCGCGCGCCTAGTTGCGATTACGGTCGAACACCCGTAAAAGATCTCAAATTCCTTTTAAAATAGAACCGATTCAAACTGCAACTCAAAAGAAAGACTTAAAATAATTAAATTAAAAAGAAGTGTCCATCGTGGTGTGACAATTCTCCCCACCATGACACTTTCTACCCCCAAGAAAGTCCCAAAAGACCCAGTCAACCGAGGGTTCCATGCGAGACCGCAAAGATGCATAAAACCAAACCTCAATCGCCCAAAAACCGAGCATTAAAAATGTCGATGACCTGAAGCATTAAACATCTCAAAACCAGAATAAGAAAAATGACCAACAACTAAGAATTCACCTCGAAACAGAACTACAACATGGAACACCCCGACCCCTAATGTTGGGATCACCAGGGCCGCTCGAGATCTCCAATAATGCTTTTCAAGTGACCCACTACTCAAGATATCCAATAAGCATGGTCGAGGTCGGGCGGAGCAGAAGCAAGGGGGTTGGTCCTCCAAGCGCACTTTGAAAATAGAGTGTTCCACAAGCTCGTCCTATGGTGGTCTCCCCACCATATTAGGGTTCTCATCAAACATTGGTTCTTCAAACCAAAACAACTCACAACTCATACAACCTCTAACACTATCTTGACCCTCAAAGTCACATATGTTTAGCCAGCCAACATAAGAGGGGATGCCGGCGAGACCCGCACTGGGTCTCCCCACCATTTAAAAATTTCCTAACACCACGAAACCCGCACGGGGATTCCCAATTTACTTTAAGCAATACCGACTGAACACTTCATCACAAACCCACCACATGGGCCGACCTGCACTGATTATTTCTACAGTGGAAAACACTCTGCCACATGAGATAGCTTTGATAGAAGAAACCCCTAACCAAGAGGCAAACCAGACAGGTGCAAAACAATTCTACAAGACATGAAAATTTCCGACCATAAGAAGGTTCACGGAGCACACCAACTAGCTTTACAAGAACACTGATTTTTCCGAACCTCTTTAAGGCCCAAGAGGAACTCCCATAAAATAAGACCATGACAAGTAGAAAAGGGCTCCATGCCCCTCACGAAAAGAATGACGCCTTCAGAGAGGGTACCACAATAAGGAAATTTATGTTGTCCCCGTCCCGACATTGAAGACTTAAGTCGGACCAAGCCAGTCCCATGCCCGACGAGTTTTGACTGCGCACAAGCTTCACCTCGAGACCTATGGCTGGGGCACTGATGTCTGAAGCATCTCCAGCCTCGCAGTCACAAGCTGACCACCTCTGATTGGAACTTCCTCCGCTAGAAAGGCAGTCTTCATACTTTGCCTTGTGTCTCACGTGGCCACTCTATTAACATACCAAGTGAGAATTTCAGCGAACGACTTAGAGTGTCTGAATGACAACACTAGAGATAGGAGGTTGAGCGGTCTGTCCGACACGCAACATGAACTGATGGAAGGAGTACTCCACAAAAAAGTCCCTTTGGATCACACTCCTCATCAAATGAGGGACCTACTCTTACCACAATATAAACAGGACCAACAACTTTTACGATTTTTAGAACGACGATTCTACACTACTTCTGGGGCACATGGAACTAGCTCATCAGAAAGGTCAACACACCTCCTTCGCCGCATGTGGACTGGTCGAGCACCTACGAGATCATCCACCTTCCTTGCCTATGCTTCTTTAGGTACAACTGTGTAATGAAGCTAGTCTTGAGGATCACTCACGACATCCTCATTTGCAATGAAAATGGAACGATCACCATTCACTAGTTTAGTCCCGCTCTACCAGACGTACTCGAGAAAATATTATATATACACAACATTTGGAGTTCCTCCAAAAACAGAGATACTTCCAACATTCGCAAATCACTCAACGACATACAATTGACATCGACATCTATGAACATTCGATGCCACCGAGCAGAACCCAACTCTGCCACTCCACTGAGAGTCTGGGTCGGGCCAAGAAGGGAGAGAGACATTCTGGAACCATGGAACATTTCTAGGGGTCATATACCAAACAATAAACACAAAATAGCCTTCCACAAATCCAAAAACATCACAAAACAAACATCAACATTCCAGAAACAAATCTAATAATCCCAATTTCAATCATCAATTCATTTTCAACGAAAAACACTCACTTGGAAAACCATGCACTGCACAACAAGCCTGAAAGCTATTTTGAAATTACACTTTTACTCTAAATGCAATGTCATTTTTTTCCATTTCCGAAACCACTTGAGCATGAAAAACCATTTAAGAAAAAGGACCATTTTCTAGGAAACACGAAGCAACCTTACATATCAATCAACCACCACTGATATTCCATGGTGCCTCGCAAGCATGATTTTTCGTGCCACTCAGGCACCCGTCCACACAATCCACCAACTATCCATTAATCAAGTCCACATGCACATGCGAGCACCCATAGGAATACCACTGGAATGAAACAAGGCTACTCTTCTTTCCAAACAAAACATTATCAATATGAGAAAATACTTTTTTCTTTTCATAATCATTTGAAAAATTCAAGGGAAATTTCAAGAATGATTTCCATTTCTAAAACAGCCCATTTCAATTTCAGATAACCTAAGACATCCCTTTTTAAATTCAACTTTGAAAAATCAACGCCAAATTCCAAAAACAAGGTCCAAGAGAAACGCACCCCAAAATAAAATAAGAGCAGCAGTAATGTCCGCTTCCCTTTTTAAAGGAAAACAATTTCACGCCAATTCCCAAAACTGAAGCAAGACATCACAAACATTAAAGCACCTGAGCAGAGGACTAGTGGTCTTGTCAAACCCGGTTACATGGTTTAGCAGACCATGCCCTAGGCAAGCACCAACCACTAAAGGTGTCGAACCATACTCTCGGGCATCACATGTGTCGCTACTTCATGTGAGACCACGCACAATACCGATTTACTCCTATTTTCATCCCCCATCCACAAAGACCAAAGAGAAAATTTAGATCCCAGACTACCCCTGGTTACTCGAGGATCGGAACGAGCAAGAGTTCGCGATGCTCTTCCCGCACCTACCACTCGAGTACCGACAATCCTATCTCCGATCTACCTGACACCCAAAATAACAAGAACAAAACCTCCTCTGATACCATTTTGTCATGAACCATGTCAGGTCGTCATCTCACCCGGCGCCCGATCCGGTCCGCGACATGACCTGAAGGGCGTTCTCGATCCCCAAGGGTTGGCACAAGTTCCCATGTGTCAAAGATAAAAATTGGGAACGATTTTCCCGAATAAATAGATATAAAACAAACAAGATGAATAAATTGAAACTAAACATGCCCTTACCAAGTTCAGACTTATAGTTAACAACTTGAAATAAAAACACAAAAAAAAACTACATCAATAAAAAAAACTCCACACAAACCTTTGTGCGACATGAGGAGTCACATCCCCAAGCCATCACCGCCAACCTGCACGGGGAAACCAATGTAACTCGAACCCTCATCGCTAAGCCTGATGCCTTGACCTGGAAAGAAAAAGAAACATAATCAACATACACCCAAAGGTGTATGTAGGGTGTGAGCTAAAATCCCAGTAAGATACCACCGAGAAAAGGTTCCACACACAATTATTAAACGACAAATACATTTGAAATTCTAATTAAAGAAATGAACTAAAAGCATGAACAACTTTAGAAAAAATAGGTTTAGAGAAAGCAGTTTTAAAAAGAAACAATTTGAATTAAAACAAACAAACACACACTTACTTTTAAAATTACCAAAGTGTCACACAGATGAGCATAAATTAACCATTGAGAACTAATACGGGAGAGGCCCCATGGGTGTTAGCTAGCTTGGGTTCCTAGATCTTTGTGTCTTGGTGAAACGTGGCTTAGAAGGCCACGACCCTCAGAAAACGTGGCTTAGAAGGCCATGACCCTTAGAAAACGTAGCTTAGATGGCCATGACCCTCGGAATAGCATATGTTTAGTTAGTGTTGCGATCGTCAGTCCTACTAGTGAAACCGGGTCGAGTCACCTCCGAAACACTATCCCACTAGCCTAGTCCACCCTCCTAGCTACCCGGGCTTCCCGGTTTGTGCTCAAACAAGTTTCAAGTTCACGTCACACGTTATAAAAATATACTCAAACCAGAAAAGAACCTACACACACCAAAACCACCATTTTCACACACAAAGTCCCTTTGAAACAACACGCACACTGAAAATGTCCCCGCACTAAACCCGCATTACATACACAACCAATTATAAAAAAACTGCACAATCAAAGAAAACACATTCACTGCCAGACACACCATTAAAAGGATTTATTGAACAATTTTCACACACATCGAATAACTTTAAGCATCAAAACCTTTACACAATTTCACCAAAACTATTCTTCACACTTAATAATTATTTAAAAAAACAATTCAACTTTCACAAATAAAGTTTTAAAGACAAAAACACTGCTTCACACATTAGACCAACCCAAACCCTCCAACCTGACCATACGCACGCCTCGTCATCTTAGGAACACAATCTGCATTACGCACATAATAAAAGAAAACCACCTGCATATTAAAAACAACATTGCTATAATAAAACAAACTACCAGAAATTTTTTTCAAACCATTTAAAAATATGTCGCACGACATTAAATGCCAAAGGCTTATTAAAAGTTCATTTTTGACTAAACACAACCAGACGCAATATCAAAACACCAATTTCACCCTTTTTTCACATCAAACACACTAAACCTCAAGTGAAATTTAACTCACCAAACTAACGAATTAATAAGCTAACTGCACAACTAAAAGAATCACTAACAATTAACTTGAAATAATAATTCGGCAGAAAGCGCACACATAGTATAAACAGGCTACAAAAAAAATTCAAATGCAAATCAAACCTCAAGGAAAACCAATTTCGCACGACAAAAATTAATTAAATAAAACTCTAAATTAATTAAAATTGCAAATTAATTAATCAAATAATAATTAAACATGGAACTACCTACCTCGATGTAGATTTCCTTAAAAAAAATTGTGTGCAAAATCCTCCGCACTTCCACAACACGTCATAAAATACAAATAAACCCTAAAATTAAATAATCAAATCCATCACACAATAATTGAACCGAATGCAAAATCTAAACCCCAATAAAAAATTAATCACAACCCCAAATCGGGGGAGATTTTACCCGGAGGGAAGCCATTCTGGTAAAAGGGAAGAGGGAGCCGGAGTTTGCGACGGAAGGAGGCCTGTTCGGTTTGGCGGTGCGCTGGAGGCAAATAGAGGGGGAGAGGGTCGGCGATTGTGAGGTGGAGGTTGGTGCACTGGTGCGAGGTCCGGCCATGGGACAGGGGGTAGCGCGCAGCTATTGCGGACCAAAGAGGAGGGTGCGCACGATGATTCGGTGCGCCGAAAGAGTATGGTCGTGGTGCAGGGGAGTGGGTTGGTGGTGTTACTGCAATAAGGAGTGGCGGGGCTATTACGATGGATGAGAGGTGGGGTCACGACCCAATGGTAGTTCAACATGGAGGTAGGGCACGGGACGACAGTTTGCCGAAGGAGGCCGGAGGGGCTGTGGTGCACTGGTCCAAAGGGAGGGCGCTGGAGGGGAGCTGCAACGCTTGGGTTGTGCAGCGCGCGGCGTCAGAGATGAGAAGGAGGGAGGGTCGGTGGCTGACTGAAGAGGGGGGGGGGGGGTGTCAGCCGGAGGGAACAACGGGAAGGGGGTGCAGCAGCTAGGGTTGCAGGGGGGAGGAGGTACACTGTGCAAAACCAAAGGGAGGGGACGGAGAGGGTCTGCGCGGGGAGAGGGGGAAAGAAATAGAGGAGGAAAAAAAAGAACAGAAAAACAAGAGGAAAAAATAATAATAATAATAAAAATAAATAACAAATAAAGGGAGGGAAAAATAAAAATAAATGAGAAAATAAAAGAGGATAAAAATAAAAGGAAAATAAAAGAAAATAATAATGAAAATAGGAAAACAATAATCTAATTAATAATAACAAATTTTATTTTTACTAATGATAAAACAAATAATAACAGAACTAAAATAATAGAAATGACCAAATTAAAACATTAGCTGAAATAATAATAATAATAATAATAATAATAATAATAATATAATAAAACCATCCAAAATAATATCACTATTAACTGAGCCTGGACACCGCGCATGGCCACTTGAGCGGTCGTGTACGCGATCGCATGCACGGGCGAATTCGCGCGCCTAGTCGCGATTACGGTCGAGAACCCTTAAAAGATCTCAAATTCATTATAAAATAGAACCGGTTCAAACTACAATTCAAAATAAAGACTTAAAATAATTATATTAAAAATAAGTGTCAGTCGGGGTGTGACAATTCTCCCCACCATGACAATTTCTGCCCCCAGAAAGTCCCAAAAGACCCAGTCAACCAAGGGTTCCAAGCGAGACCGCGAAGATTCTTAAAACCAAACCTCAATCGCCCAAACACCGAGCATTCAAAATGTTGATGACCTGAAGCATTAAACATCTCAAAACCAGAATAAGAAAAATGACCAACAACTAGGAATTCACCTCGAAACAGAACTACAACATTGAACACCCCGACCCCTAATGTAGGGATCACCGGGGCCGCTCGAGATCTCCAAGAATGCTCATCAAGCAACACAATACTCAAGCTATCCAATTAGCATGGTCTAGGTCGGGCGGAGTAGAAGCAAGGGGGTTGCTCCGCCGAGCGCACATTGAAAACAAAGTGTCCCACAAGCTTATCCTATGGTGGTCTCCCCACCATATTAGGGTTCTCGTCAAACATTGGTTCTTCAAACCAAATCAACTCACAACTCATACAACCTCTAACACTAGCTTGACCCTCAAATTCCACGATGTTTAGCCAGCCAACATAAGTGGGGATGCCGGTGAGACCCGCACTGGGTCTCCCCACCATTTAAAAATTTCTTAACACCACGAAACCCACGCGGACATTCCCAGTTTACTTTAAGCAATACTGACTGAACAATTCATCGCGAACCCACCACATGGGCCGACCCGCACTGATTATTTCCACAGTGGCCAACACTCTGCCACATGAGATAGCTTTGATAGAAGAAACCCCTAACCAGGAGGCAAACCAGACAGGCACACAATAATTCCACAAGACCTGAGCATCTTCGACCCTAAGAAGGTTCACGGAGCACACCCACTAGCTTTACAAGAACACGGATTTTTCCGAACCACTTTAAGGCCCAAGAGAAACTCCCATAAAATAAGACCGTGAACGGTAGACAAGGGCTCCATGCCCCTCACAACAAGAATGACGCCTTCAGAGAGGGTACCATAATAGGTAAATTTAAGTTGTCCTCGTCCCGACATTGCAGACTTAAGTCGGAACAAGCCCTTCCCAAGTCCGACGAGTTTTGACTACGCGAAAGCTTCACCCCAAGACCTATGGCTGGGGCACTGATGTCTGAAGCATCTCCAGCCTCACATTCACAAGCTGACCACCTCTGATTGGAACTTCCTCCGCTGGAAAAGTAGTCTGCATACTTCTCCTCGTGTCTCTCGTGGCCACTCTATTAACATACCATCTGAGAATTGCAGCAAACGACCTAGAGTGTCTGAATGACCACACTAGAGATAGGAGGTTGAGCGGTCTTTCCGACATGCAACATGAACTGATGGAAGGAGCACTCAACGAAAAAGTCCCGTTGGTTCACACTCTTCACTAGATAAGGGACCTACTCTTACCACAATATAAACAAGACCAACAACTTGTACGATTTTTATACCGACGATTCCACACTACTTCTGGGGCACATGGAACTAGCTCATCAGAAAGGTCAACACACCTCCTTCGCCACATGTGGACTGGTCGAGCACCTACGAGATCAGCCACCTTCCTTGCCTTCACTTCTTTAGGTACCACCGTGGAATGAGGCTAGTCTTGAGGATCACTCATGAAATCCTCATTTTCAACGAAAACAGAACGATCACCATTCACTAGTTTAGTCCCGCTCCACCAGATGTAGTCGAGAAAATCTTACATCCACACAAAATTTGGAGTTCCTCCAAAACCAGAGACACTTCCAACTTTCCCAAATCACTCAACGACATCCAACTGACATCGACGTCTACGAACAGTCGATGCCACCGAGCAGAACCCAACTCTGCCACTCCACTGAGAGTCTGGGTCGGGCCAAGAACTGAGAGAGACTTTCTAAAACCATGGAACGTTTCTAGGGGTCATATCCCAAACAAGAAACACAAAATAACCTTCCAGAAATCCAAACACATGACAAAAAAAACATCAACATTCCAGAAACAATTCTAATAATCCCAATTTCAAACATCAATTCATTTTCAACAAAAAACACTCACTTGGAAAACTATGCACTACACAACAAGCCCAAAAGCTATTTTGAAAATCAATCATTACTCTAAATGAAATTTCATTTTTTATCTATTTCCAAAACCACTTGAGCATGAAAACCCATTTAAGAAAAAGGACCATTTTCTAGGAAACAAGAAGCAACCTTAGATATCAATCAACCACCACTGATATTCCATGGTGCCTCGCAAGCATGCACTTTCATGCCACTCAGGCACCCGTCAACATGATCCACCAACTATCCATTAATCAAGTCCACATGAACATGCAAGAAACCATATGAATACCACTGGAAAGAAACAAGGCTACTCCGCTTTCAAAACAAAGCATTCTCAATATGAGAAAATACTTTTTTCTTTTCAAAACCATTTCAAAAATTCAAGGAAAATTTCAAGAATGCTTTCCATTTCTAAAATAGCCCATTTCAATTTTAAATAAACCAAGACATACCTTTTTAAATTCAACATTGAAAAATCAACGCCAAATTCCAAAAACAAGGTCTAAGAGAAACGTACCACAAAATAAAATAAGAGCAGCAGAAAAGTCCGATTCCCTTTTTAAAGGAAAAAAATTTCACGCCAATTCCCAAAACTGAAGCAAGACATCACAAAAATTAAAGCACCAGGGTGGAGGACTAGTGGTCGTGTCTAACCTGGTTACATGGTTTAGCAGACCATGCCCTAGGCAAGCACCAACAACTAAGGGTGTCGAACCATACTCTCAGGCATCACATGGGTCGCTACTTCATGTGAGACCGCGCACAGTACCAGTTTACTCCTATTGTCATCCCCCATCCACAAAGACCAAATCCAAAACATAGATCCCAGACTACCCCTAGATACTCGGGGATCGGAACAAGCAAGAGTTTGTGCCGCTCTTCCCACACCTACCACTCGAGTACCGACAATCCTATATCCGATCTACCTGACACCCCAAATAACAAGAACAAAACCTCCTCTGATACCATTTTTTCACGAACCAGGTCGGGTCGTCATTTGACCCGGCGCCTGATCCGGTCCGCGACATGACCCGAAGGGCATTCCCGATCCCCACGGGTTGGCACAAGTGCATGGGTTTCAAAAATAAAACTTGGGAACGATTTTCCTGAATAAGTAGATATAAAACAAACAAGCTGAATAGATTGAAACTAAAAATAGACAACCAAACATGCCCTTACCAAGTTCAGACTTAAAGTTAACAACTTGAAATAAAAACAAAAAAAAAACTACATCAATAAATAAAACTCCACACAAACCTCTGTGCGATATAAGGAGTCACATCCCCAAGCTTCACCACCAAACAGCATGGGGAAACCAATGCAACTCGAACCCTCATCGCTATGACTGATGCCTCGACCTGGAAAGAAAAAGAAACAGAATCTACATACACCCAAAGGTGTTTGTAGGGTGTGAGCTAAAATCCCAATAAGATACCACTAAGAAAAGGTTCCACACACAATTCTTAAATGACAAATACATTTTCAATTTTAATTAAAGAAAAGAACTAAAAGCTTGAACAACTTTAGAGAAAATAGGTTTAGAGAAAGAAGTTTTAAAAAGAAAGAATTTGAATTAAAACACACACACACACACTTTCTTTTAAAATTACCAAAGTGTCACACTGATGAGCATAAATTAACCAATGAGCACTAATATGGGAGAGGCCGCATGGGTGTTAGCTAGCTCGGGTTCCTAGATCATCGTGTCTCGGTGAAACGTGGCTTAGAAGGCCACGACCCTCAGAAAACATGGATTAGAAGGCCACGACCCTCAGAAAACGTGGCTTAGAAGGACACAACCCTCAGAAAACGTGGCTTAGAAGGCCACAAACCTCAGAATAGAATATGTTTAGTTAGTGTTGCGATCGTCAGTCCTGCTAGTGAAACCGGGTTGAGTCATCTCCGGAACACTAGCCCACTAGCCTAGTCCACCCTCCTAGCTACCCGGGCTTCCCGGTTTGTGCTCAAACAAGTTTCAAGTTCACGTCACACGTTATAACTATATACTCAAACCAGACAAGACCCTACACACACAAAAAACACCATTTGCACCCAAAAAGTCCCTTTGAAACAACACAAACACTGAAAATGTCCCACCACTAAACCCGCATTACTTACACAACCAATTATAAAAAAAACTGCGCAATCAAAGAAAACACATTCGCTGACAGACACACCATTAAAAAGATTTATTGAACAATTTTCACACATATCACATAACTATAAGCATCAAAACATTTACACAACTTCACCAAAACAATTATTCACACTTAATAATTATTAAAAAAAACAATTCAACTTTCACAAATAAATTTTTAAAGACAAAAACACTGCTTCACACACTAGACCAACCCAAACCCTCCAACCTGACCAAACACATGCCTCATCATCTTAGGAACACAATCTTCATTATGCACATAATAAAATAAAACCACCTATACAGTTAAAAACACCATTTCTATAATAAAACAAACTACCAGAAAAAGTTTTCAAACCATTTCAAAATATGTCGCACAACTTTAAATTCCAAAGGCTTATTAAAAGTTCATTTTTGACTAAACACAACTAGATGCAATATCAAAACACCAATTGCACCCTTTTTGCACATCAAACACACTAAACCTCAAGTAAAATTTATCTCACAAAACTAACGAATTAATAAGCTAACCGCACAACTAAAAGAATCACTAACAATTAACTAGAAAAAAGACTTCAGCAAAAAGCGCACACATAGTATAAACATGCTACTAAAAAAAATTCAACTACAAATCAAACCTCAGAGAAAACCAATTTCACACGACCAAAATTAATTAAATAAAACTCTAAATTAATTAAACCTGCAAATTAAGTAATCAAATAATAATTAAACATAGAACTACCTACCTCGATGTAGATTTCCTTCACAAAAATAGTGTGTAAAATCCACCGCACTTCCACAGCACGTCATACAATAAAAATAAACCCTAAAATTAAATAATCAAATCCATCACACAATAATGGAACTGAATGCAAAATATAAACCCCAGACAAAAATTAATCACAACCCCAAATCGGGGGAGATTTTACCCGGAGGGAAGCCATTCTGGAAAAAGGGAAGAGGGCGCTGGAGTTTGCGATGGCAGGAGGCCTTTTCGGTTTGGTGGTGCGCCGGAAGAAAATAGTGGGGGAGAGGGTCGGCGATTGTGACATGGAGGTTGGTGCACTGGTGCAAGGTCCGGCCATGGGAGAGGGGGTAGCGCGCAACTATTGCGGACCGAAGAGGAGGGTGCGCGCGACGATTCGGTGCGCCAAAGGTGGCTGGCCGTGGTGCAGGGGAGTGGGTTGGTGGTGTTGCTGCAATAAGGATTGGCGAGGCTATTACGATGGATGAGAGGTGGGGTCGCGACCCAATGGAGGTTTAACATGGAGTTAGGGAGCGAGACGGAGGTGCACAAAAGGAGGCCGGAGGGGCTGTGGTGCACTGGTCTGAAGGGAGGGTGCTGGAGGGGAGCTGCAGCGCTAGGGTTGTGCGGCGCGTGGCGTTGGACACGAGAAAGAGGGAGGGTCGGTGGCGGACTAAAGAGGGGGGGGGGGTGTCGGCCGGATGGAACAAGGGGAAGGGGGTGCAGCGGCTATGGTTACAGGGGGAAAGAGGTCCGTTGCGGAAAACCAAAGGGAGGGGAAGGATAGGGTCTGCGCGGGGAGAGGGGGAAAGAAAGAGAGGAGGAAAAAAAGAAGAAAAGAAAAACAAGAGGAAATAATAATAATAATAATAATAATAATAAAATTAAATAAGGAATAAAGGGAGGGAAAAATAAAAAAAATGAGAAAATAAATGAGGATAAAAAGAAAAAGAGAAGAAAAGAAAATAATAATGAAAAGAAGAAAACAATAATCTAATTAATAATAACAAATTTTTTTTATTACTAATGATAAAACTAATAATAACAGAACCAAAATAATAGAAACGACCAGATTAAAACATTATCTGAAATAATAATAATAATAATAATAATAATATAATAAAACCAACCAAAATAATATCACTATTAACTGAGCCTGGACACCATGCATGGCCACTTGAGCGGTCGTGTGCGCGGTCGCATGCACGGGCGCATTCTCGCGCCTAGTCGCGATTACGGTCGAGCAGCCATAAAAGATCTAAAATTCCTTTTAAAATAGAACCGGTTCAAACTACAACTCAAAAGAAAGACTTAAAATAATTATATTAAAAAGAAGTGTCAGCCGGGGTGTGACAAAATATATGATCGTTGAGATAAAGTGATATAGAATAAGACTATCCACACTGTAAAATTTAACTAGAGTAATATGAAACTTGATGAAGCTACATGGGAACCTAGGGATATGATGAGACATATATATCCTTCTTTATTTATATGAGAGTAACAATATTTTGAGGGAGAAATAAATTTTATGAGGGGAAGAATGTAACACCCAGTGATTTTAATATATATATATATATCAAATAAATTTAATATCATTAACATCATGTGATTTATGAATCTATAATCTAAATTAAGTATAGTATAATATATTGTTATAACATTTCCGTTAAACTGGTGTTCGAAATATGAAAAATAACATTTTGAAATGTGAAAAATGGTTTGAAGGTAAAATTTTATTTTAAAATATTTTTAACATTAACACTAGATCAATTCCATTATGAATCATCTTATAAAGGTAAATGAAATTAATTTTATTATGATTTTGGAATAAAATTGTCTATCCATATGATAACATTTTTTTTCATGAAAATCATTTTTCTTCATGTTTTGTGAGATTATTTTAAATTTTAATTTTTGAACATTTAGAGATTGAATTTGGTAAAATTGATTCCACAGTTGGAATCATAATTTTGGTAATTGGTAATGAAACCACATTAATTATTTTTATAATTAATTTAAAAAAAATTAAGAACTTATCACCACATTTAATGTTAAAACATATATACATTGAGGTTAAACCAAGGGATAATCTTCATTTTTATAAATTACATTTTTCTAATTCTTATTAAAAAGGAATATTTCAAACTCATATTAACTCACCAATAATCTTCTAGTATGTTGGAATCATTTTCCACAAGATTCAATTTATTATATTTTATTCTTTTGAGAAATTATCCCCACATCATCTCCCCCGCATATAAAATGACAACAATCATTTCTCTCTTTTAGACCACTAATGTTCTTCTCGATTAAATTAAACCAACCTAATTCTCTTCTCAACATCCAAATAAATGATTTGTAGGTTCTAGGATTCTTAAAAATATAATTATGAAGGTCATCAATAAAAGATTTAAATGAGTCCTACCAAAGAAGAGGTTATCGCCATACCTGACTTCTTTCAAATTTTTCTTCTTCTCCCTTCCCTAAATTTGAGGTATTCGCAATAAAATTAAAAATTTAGTATCATAAATATAATGAAATATAATTATATTTATTAAATTACCAATATCAACCACTATTCCATTAAATGGGAAGTTAAAGCATCGTCTGTAAATATTTTTTGACTACCTGGCCCACCTAATAATACAATTCATCTACCATTACCACATATCATGGCCTGTTAGTATGATGAGTTAAATATTTTTATGTGATATTTATGACATAATTATAGTAATAGAATTATAATATAATTTCTAAATGTTACCCTTTCAATCAGTTGAAAACAATAACGTCACACGTGCGTATATGTGGACTAACACCTCAACGATGTGAAGGGAATATAATTTTTATTCATTCTATACATGAATATAAATATGAATATGTTCAATTAATATATGTTATTTATATGATATAACATTGATTCTCTAATAATGAATTATTATTTTTCTTTCTTTCATTCTATACATCCAAAACTGAAAACTATGATTATGTGTATGTATGACTTACCATATCAAGGAATGATTTAATTCATTTTTATGTCAATATCTTTTATGGATGATTGTATATTTATATATATTATTTATATATATTATTTTAATATCATGATTAAAATTATGGATAATATGTAACCCTAATCAATGTTAAATGAATTGAATTACCGAACCAAAATTTTCATTAAAAATGAAAATATTAACACACAAAAATGATGAGTTTAATAAGAAATTATGAGTAAATGAGTGTTGAAATTTTATAAGTATATCAGATATGATATTATTATTTTCTTAGCTGTTAGTTTATATATTAAAAAAAATAAACTTTATTATACAGAAGCTAGTTCACTTTTTATGTAAGTCAAACTTGATGTAAGATATTTTTGTTACAATATTTTTGTTTATTGTGATTCATTATGATTACATTTATGATGATGAAATTTTATGATATGCATATCATGATATTAATATAATTTATAATAATATTGTTATTTATATATAATACATTTTTTCCTCTCATTTTACTCCCTTTAATAACTCATGATACCCAAAAAAAATGTTTTTAAGGATTGAAATTTATTGTAAAATATATTAGTGAACTTTCAATGCAAGTCCAACATGAGGTAAGAGAAATATTTTACAGTACAATTATTTGTCAAGATTGTTTCTTATTACATTTTTTATGATAAAATTTCATGATATAACTTTCAATAAACACATTAGATTTATTTTAATTTGGTTATTTCTAGATAATACAAGTTTTGCTTTAATTTCCCTCCTTCAAGCACTCAAGAGACCGAAAGAATTTTTTAATTGAAAATCGACATTATTTCCCTCTTCAATCAGTTTTTTTCCTTCTATGTCCAAGTTTTTTAAAATCAATTCATTATTATTTTTATTATTCCCTTATGATTATTTAAATCTATTTCTACTCATGTTTTACTTTATACTATGAAAATTAAAATGTAATTTTATATCAATTTGTAAACATTGTACGTTATAAATTTTTACCAAAAATATTAAATGAATATTTATTTTAAAATATATTCCATAAACCGAATTTATTGCCACTATGACCAATCAGTGAATATATTTTTCATTTATATGTTTTCAATGTTTTATTTTATGAAAATGTTTTTCTTAATATTATGAAAATTATTATATTTTAAATTGTTGATTTCAATATGAAAATCATATTATCCCAAAAAATATGATATAATGATCGTTTAATGACATTTATAACTATAATGACGTAATTTTTTGTTACTTATATTTTAAAAGGGTAATGATCCAATTACACTATCTACATTAATTCATTTATTGAATTATTATGATGATTTAAGGATTATTCAATGAAACCCATTTATTTTCCATGAGTTAATTAATATATGAGGAAAAATTTATGAAACTCATTTCTTTTTCACGATTTAATAACATTATAATGATATATTTATTATATGCATTTCTTATTCATGAGTAATGTTGTGACTAAATTATTATGAAAACATTTTCTTTTCCCTGGATTATCCTATGATGAATGTTATATGATATTATGAGGCACATATGTATGATTTTCATTATTTTATGGTTGGAAATAGAATTATTTTACCCTCAAATGCATTAAATAATGAGGGATATCTCATTATATAATAAAAACTAAAATGAGGAGTAAACCAGGTTGATTAAGAGACTCAATCAACATTGATATTCTTGAGAGTGAACCTTGAATATGGATATGATTAAATGGTAATTGATCCCAATCAACTATTATAGTCTTTATAACAAGCTTTTAATATGGAAATGATTATCAATCCTTAAGTGTATGACACAAAATTTTGTGTTATTCTAATGTTTCACACTCATAACTCATGTTCTTTGATTCCATTGTGATTCTTGTCTTATGATCTACAATATTGTATTCCATTACTAAAATTTATGATCTACAATATGATGAGTATGGTTTAGAATTGGTAAGAACATGTTTTCATACCCATTTCCCCATGTTATATTTAATTGATCATTGATATCTCCCTTTTTTACTCTTACTCAACATCAAATGACACTTTTTCTTATGAATCCTTTTCCAAGGTTACAATGATTGATTTTGTGAATGATATGTTTATGAAGGGTGAAAGATATTTTGAACATAATGTGACATAATGTAGATATATTATGTAATTTGTTTTATGTATCCATATTTTAAAAGTCTATAGACCTATACGATTCATGCGTGAATTGTAATGTTATATAATCAATATTCATCTACTAATATGTGATATTAATATATGAATTTTTTAGGTTTCTATAAATACTATCATTAATAAATCCATGATCACATGTCACTCTAGAAATGTAGGGATTACACGGAAGTTACCACACCACATGAGAGAATCATCAACACTCAATACCTATACTCATAGTTTGAACTAATCCAAGCCAACCTCAGATGCTAAATGAAATTATTGATCCTCTAAACCTTATTGTAGCTGTAAACTATACTATTAGACCTCAACATACCATGAGAATATACCATGATTAAACCAAACATTATATGAATCCAAAATGTATAAAATTTATTATTATTCATATTAATCCCAGAACACATTCCTTTTCCAAATTCCATAATATATATACTTTCTTTCATGTGAATTCTATTTTTAGATATACATGTTTGTTACCCTCTTAATCATACATACCAGTTAATCATAACATATTCTCTATAAACACATAAATTTATATTTATATATATATATATCATCATCATATCTAGATGGAGTATTGTATGTTTACCCTTCACGGTGATCTTTTCATTTCCTACATATAACAGTATCATATTTCCTATTAAGTTGTTATCATGCTGAATAAAATGTAATTTAATAAAAACATATACTGTTAATGAAATATAGATCATGTGATCATAGAAAATATAACCAATTAATCTCAAATTATTCAGTAGAAGAATCATTCAATACCCCCCTTCACTTGAAAAATACGAACAACACCAAACCATAGAGAAGGGAGTAATATATTAAAGGTATGAAGACATGGCATAACCCCATACCTTGAAAGAAAATCACATCAAAAGACATGAGCAAAGAGTATGATACTAAAATTCACAATGTAAATATTATACACATCGATTAAACCATATACACTGATCCTGAGAAGAGTGTATATGCATTCTAGGTTTAGAGGAATCTCTGATGTTCAACAATGGGGTAGGTTATTGATGGTTGATTTTGTACAAAAACTATTTCATGGATTAAGGTGAATTATGAGAATTACTCTAATAAAAAGTGATTAGAATACCAAAATCCAATTTAATGGTTAAATGGTGGATAAAAATCAATATGAAAATGGATTAATAAGGAAAATTTAAGAGATTACACAACATTACCTGCAACATAATATTCCCAAAGATAATGGAAAATATTAAATATTCCCGAACATAATGAATATATCGAATTCCAATTTGAGAAAACTATTGTTTCAAAACAATGAATCATTGAAAATATTTCCCAACATTCATTCTATTAATCCACACCAAAAAACCTACCAACACAAAATATAATCTCTGTGACAACCCTCCCTGAATGAATAATAATAATGAAGGAAGAGACAAGAATGGCACTTTATATAATAAAGTAATAAATCATGTGAACTAATGGGTCCTAGATCATTCTTGATAATCATAAACCACCAAAAAAATCACATTATTTCTTAGTGTTCTAGAATAGAAAGGAAATGATAATTAATGATTGGGGTTTCCCATTTTGTATATGTAACGAAACTCATATGTATTTAATCACAGTATAATGGATAGCGTCACATCATGATGAGTTGGTTTGAAATGGTTATTTGAGGATCTGAACAAGATGAATAATTCATGATATAAATTTCAGAGGTCATGGAATGAATACTATAATTATTTTGTACCATTAAATCCAATAAAAATCATGATGCACTTCCAAACAATGAAACCTTACAACAAACCCCCCATAGAATGATTAATCCTAGGAAGACAAATCCACGGAACTAAACCTCTTGGGATTTATGGAGTGGCTCCCCTAGTCACAATAAAGAATATGTTATATAATGTTTCAATAGTATATATGGGTTAATTATATAAGGATTCATTTATACATAGATAAATAAATCCATGAGACTCACTTCTTCACTAGAAAATGCCCATGGCCATGCTGTGGCCTTCACTCCTCAAACCATTACCAAAAAAATTAAATGTTGACCAATAATGCCACACAAAAATATATAAATATTTAACTCTCAAGCCCTATGGCTCATGTTGAGATGTAGTCTCATTATTCATCACAACTTACCTATTGATCACTCACATCGCAACACATACTATCATTGTGTGACACACCCCTAGCAGCCGAAATCTCCACTCATGTATCCCATTCCCACCCTCAACCAAAATTATACCATCAAAAACATCATATAACCCCTCAACATGTTATAAATGGTTTGGGAAGGGTTTGGGGAATTCATTTTGATAAAAATAATGTACTAATTGAGATGTAGGTCATATTTCATAAACTAATAAGACAAGATATATTTATATTATGTTTATTATTCAATGTAAATTATAATGAAATCATTTATCCAAAAAATAAAATTATTTTGAAGGTATAATTGATGTATCATCAATATGTTATGAAGGAAAAATTGTGTATTTTAAACTACTGTGATGAATTTCAACAATATATAACTACACATAATAAAATAATAAATGAAAAAAAAGTTGAAAAATGGAAATGATTGATAATTGAACACAATCAAATTTTTAGACCAGAGTAAAATAAATTTTTTAAGAATTCATATGATTATATATGATATGATGGTTAGGTAGATGACATCTTTTGATGTTGTTACACGGGCTGAGTATGAAATTTATGGGTATTCTTTAAAAATAAAGAAAAAAGATAAATAATGAAAAATTTAACATATAAGAGTGATGGTCATAATTGAAATAATGATTTCTTTCAGTTTCCAACGTCAAAAATCATGTAATAGAGTCCATATGATATTTCTATGTTATCAATGAGCAATGTAAGGTTTATTATATGATGTGTTAAGTACATGTTTTCAAATATATTTGGGTTGATATTAATAATAGATGCCTAAATTATTATTTTCGATTTTCATTTCTTAGTTTGAATAGAATTAGTAACTATGATGAACATTTTATCAAGGAAACACTTGTAAACCAAATTTTAAATAGTATGGGTTAGATATGGTCAATAGATATCATTGGAAAAAGATATACTGGAAATGATGAGTGATTAAATAATTGATGATGATTCTAAATTATCTCAATTGAAAATACCTAGGGATATAGAATATTTATTGCATGAATATATTCTTGAAACTATATATCATAAAGAAGTTTTAATTGATACATACAAATATAATTATTCCTCTCATTGATTAGGTAATTTCATTTTTTAAATTATTGGATATTTTATTCAATTTTTAATATTTTTTTTATTTTTCTTCTATATGTAAATTTATTTTCATTCAATATGATTTTTAATGACATTGTTTAATTATGTTTATTTTTTATTTCATAATTATCTCTCATAAATTTTTATATAATTATTTTAATTGATACCTTAGCGATACAAGTGAGAAATTTAATTATTGTGTCAGAAAACAAGGAAAAAAACATTTAAATAAGTTAACATTGTTGCATGAAGATGGTAGTAGAAAATTATAAGTTGAGTTTTGATGATATAGGAAATTCTTTTTGGATATGTGAAAAGTTATTTAGAAAACATACAACTTGACTCCTTTATAAGATGTGTTTTGAATTTTAGTCACTAAATTGAAAAAAGACGATGAAACACTGAAAGTATATTTCTATAATGTAATATTTTATTGACAAATTTCCAATATTTTAATGAAATTTTATGTTTAAATTTAAAATAGTAAACATTTATAGTTAATTTTATCCTTTTTGTATGTTTTTTTATCCAATTTCTATAATATATGTTCATAAAAAATCATTAGTAGACTTGTGATGGTAGATAATGGAAGGATTTAATGTCCACATTGAACACTCACTTCATATTTATGATTTGTAAAAATCAACACCCATGTGATATTTATACATTTATTGTTCTTTATACATGGAAAAGTATTATTTCTATTAAGTAGATTCTAAAATTTTCTAGTATCACACAAAAACTATTTTATTTTTGTATACATTATTTAGGATTTAATTTTTCCTACATTAGATATGAAATTTAAATTTAATTGGAATTTACTTTATCACATAAAAAAAGTCAAAAAAATGTCTTCCCATTGAACTTATCACATGCAGGGAATTAATTTCATGTATAAATTATGATTAGATAGAAATAGAATGCCCGTAATGAATTTTACAGAGACAGTCAATTGGTTTCCCCTCTATATCCTCCACAATGACTTGATAATTTGAAATGGGATAATTATAATAACAATGATAATTATTTTATTGTGCATAGAATAGTTGTTTCTGAAAAATTTATATCTATTTTATAATCTATCCAAATATTTTTTGATATATTCTACTATTCATTGTTATTACAAAATACAAATAGTTATATAAGCTTATTTCACTAACTTTTGTTAAAAAAATTTACTTATAACTAACTTTTCATATATCTATATTTTCATTATCAAAATTTTTCTACCTCATAACTATGATTTTAAAAAATAAACATTAAAAAATGTATTTTAACTTTATTTTGTACTACATAGTTCTTTTTAAATACCATTTTGAGTAATAATTTTGAAATAGAATCCATATAGGTCATTTTGAAAGCTACATAACATATATATATATGTTTTAATTAGAAATAGTCATAAAAGGGTTGACTGTTTTTATAAATTGAAGAAAAATAACTTATTTTTCAAATTTATTGTCAGAATTTGTATTTCTGGAACCCTTTTTATAGGGATTTTATTCCAGCTATTTTTTATAATACAAAACAAGAGATGATTTTTTTTATTCCATAAGACACCACATTTTTTATCTTCTATTTCATTTATTTTTTGGGTGAGTAAGAATTAAATTAAATAAATGGTTTATTTACTAAAGTAGGAACGACATATTAGATACCACACATTGAATAGAAGAACACATATGGTTGAGTTATTGGAGGGCCGAGCGGGGTGGGTTTAAAAAATGTATATTTTTGTTCTCACCTTTTCTATACAATGATATGGTTTTAAATAAAAAAATCAAAAAATGAATTTTTTTTCTTATGGCTTGGTTCTTTGAGGGTAGGATAGGGGAAACTATTACAAAAATGTTCAAGTGTTTCTTTTAGTACATGAAAGTAAAAACTTTTGTTCCTCTAACTGTTTCATCATTTGGTACACCTATAACATGTATAGATTACATGGTTCATTAATAGTATAATATTATTATTGATAAAAAAATAATTTTGATAGGAATGTAGGTTACTTATATTCCTGGTGTGTTTTGGAGTACTAAATGGAATCCAATGATAGATTTGTTAGTCAGATGAGTTGTAGTTAGGTAGTGGGGTATAGGATGTCTATATAGTATGGTCGGAGGTTGTTACTACCAAGAGGCAACTTAGGCATTTTAAGGAATAACATTTAAGGACCAAAATAGACCCCTAGCTATAGTTAATGACCAAAAACCTTATTATTTCAACTAATGACCCCAATTACTTTGAAAATTTTCAAAAATAGAGGTCATTCATATTTACTTTCTCATTATTTGGTCCTTGACTGAGATTAAGTCGTTGTTTTTGTCCCATAACATCATTATCTAATTTCATTTCTCAAATAGTTTTATGGATTTGATAGAAGCGGGTGATTATTATTAAATAGATGATGGTTTGGAGGAAATGAGATTAAATATATATTTATTTAATTATGTTCTACTGGGAATAATCTCTGATTGTTAGTCCTCGGCTTGGGAGAGACATTTTTTAGGAGTAATCAAATTTAGACATCTATTTCTTCTTCACCCCTCTTAATTGGAATTATTATATGTCAAAAATTGTTGAGATCAATAGAAACACTATTTCATCCATCAACCACAATAATAATTATTTTGGTGATATTTTTAGGAAATGTTTTAGAGAGAAAGAATCTTGATTTATGCTGATGAAATCAAGACTTTTAGTATACTCAAAAATATAATTTTCTGGTTCATATAGTATTAACATCTTTTTAATAGTGGAGTAGCGAATAATTCTCACATCGTATAGGAAATTGTCAAAATATCATGTCCCCATAGTAGTAGATTATGATACTTCATTGTACTATATTGAAATATTTTTGGTGTCTTTGAGAAAATAAAGAAAGCTGTTTTTGATAAAAAAGTAGTGGAATTTCTAGATGATAGAACCATCCTAGGAAATAATATTAACTAATACTATAATTGAAATTATTTCGATTAACCATATAGGAATATATAGTAAAATGGTAGGTTTTACCTCTTTTATTGTATTTCATGGAACTTGAGATTCGTTTCCCTTGCCGTGAGATTGATTGTGGGTTAACCTTTCCAAGGGAATACACAAAAATATGCATCCCCACAACATATTATTTGGATTTGGTTTAGGTTAATGACTTGTACGGATATATAAATTTTAGAAAAAATAAATATAAAAAATAGGATATGGTAATTTCAGGATTTATGGGGGTGTTTGAGCTCACTGATTCACTAGTGTCCTTGAATCAAAAGATTCAGACTAGTAGTCGATACAGATCAGCATTGTCATTCTTTCACAAAAGAGGAACTGAAATCCAACAGTTAGAAAATGCAATGAGGGAAACTCAAAAGGTGAAATAAATGAGAAAAATTATTGTCATATTTGTTACTCAACTATTACTAAACCTTTTCTCAACTCCAGTTGGATTAGAATCTGCTAGAAGATGTGTGAGTAGTGAGACATCTTGGATGGCACACTTATGTTCACACATAAGTATAGTCCAGCATACAAAAATTTAGAATTTGTTACAATAATGGTGACTGATTCTAATATAAGAGAAATCAATCCCATGCTCAAGGATGATCCAATACATTATGATGAGTAAAATGTAGATAGACCGTTGACGTGGATGGAACAATGATAAATGATCCAAAGGATGCCCATTTTAATGGGATTATATCTTATTTCCAAGGTCACCGATGTTGTGATTTTTTTGTACCACAAATCATGAGATGAATTAAATATTTGGAAAACGTACATAAAAATTTTATATATGTTTGGAGAATGGTTTTTATTGTTGGGATCATTAAACCCTGAGCACTCATGGTCTCAATTAAAAAATGTGATCCTCTTTGATTATTTTAATTCTATGAAAGTGATGACAAATAATTTCCAAACATATCCTGAATATGAATCAATATTATATGAACACTATGAATTATTATATAACTTATCTATCATCTAACTAAGTGAATGTTGGTGGAAAAAAGAAGTATTGATCTATTTCTAAGAAGGTGGGTTTGCAGATGTTCCCTGGACGCAAACCTATGGCCTTTTTATCTAGATCCAATGAAGGGGAGGTAGTGGGATTAAAACCTACAACCTAGACATCCTAGTTATTGATATAGACAACATTATTTGAATTTTTTAGGCTGAATTTCCTTGTATAGGTACAAAAAGTAGAATTCTAACCATATGGATGTACGAAAATTGAAATAAAATATGGATAGATTAATGAAAATATTAGGTATCTTGAACGATTACATCATGGGATGAAAGATAATTTCAAAGATAAGAAGAAGTGGTAATTTATTACTACCAATCAAACAATTATTGAAGTTCTAGTTGTTAAAGATTCATGAATTTTGAATGATAATTTCGATAAGAAACTTGTAGTTGTTGGGGTATGAAGGAATGTTATGGGTGATTAAGAACCTCTATATCTAAAAGATCGATATCATGCCACAAACACATTCCAAAATTACCACTTTGATGAAAATGTGGTATTTAAGTGGTTGAGAAATGTTTAAAATTTTTTATTCTACTAAACAATGTTGTTGTTAGTGTTGGAGTTATGTAGCCTTATCCATTTGAGATGGTGTTCGTATGAAGGATTTTTGACCATACATTAGATTTGAGGACATCCAACCATCATCCAATGTAGTATCTTGGAGTTGTGTAGTCAAGGTATTGTAGTGATTTGGAAATGAAACTGTTATTCACTGTAGAACAGTGGAATTTTTGTGTGGTTCATATCATAATACGTAATATTCATTATTATCCAAAGTGACGCCCCAACAATAGTGATCCAGAGCTGTTGCATTATTTAATTACATTGTAATGCTTAAAAGAAATTTGTATCTAGAAGAGAAAAGCAGTTTAGTTGTTTTGGAAAACTAGATAAGGACAAAATTTTAGTATTACAAATTGAATGGAAATACAATATATAACTTCTTTTGAAATCATCCCTAACTCCTAGGTTATCCTTGCATGTTACTCATAATATTCCTCCTCATGCCATGGGAAAATGAATCATAAGAAAGGGGTGAGATCAAACTTCCAGTAAGTGTAATAAATAATGTGGAAGATATCACAAATATAATCATTTTTCATGGTGAATAGCTAAAAACACATGCCTTTAAAAATAAACACAAACACCTTATGGCAGGAATAAAAGATGAATAAATAATGTCATAATAAAGAATATACATGGGTATTCTACTAGTTGAATGACCAGAAGAACTGTCAATTAATAGTTCTATAATTTGGGAATGCATAATTGGAGACGTTATAACAATACAATCTAGGCCTCATACCATGACCATAAATATCCATTTTGACAGGGCCTCGTGCCATGACCATACTTTGACTCATTTGACCTACCGATGCATCGAGGGGATATAGTGGCCCCCACCCACCACATAATAAGTACAATGAATTCCTATTAAGAATTGGATAAACATATACAACATATACATTCATATTAAAGCTATCATATCAAATGTAAATAACTTTCCCATGTCATTAAATATAAACACGAACCATTCAGAGTAATATGGTTAATGGTATCAAGATAGAATATCCACATTCAAGAAAATAAAAAAACCATAAACAAAATATTTTTTAGATTATATCATTGTAGATAAACCACTATGATATAGAATATTCACCAAATTATGTCAACACAAATTAGGATATCTTTAAAAGATACCATTGATGTTTTCTGAGGAAATAATCCTTAAACATTTCAAAGTGTCACATACCACCTTGAATCATTAAAATCATAATACCATAGAATATCATGTGAACAAGGAGACTCGTGATATTAAATACCAAGGGGTAGTAAATACACCATATTCATGGAATATGTGGTGAAAAAGTCATATATATCATAAAATTTAATGTGATGATATAAAAAATCCATTTTACTTTTGAAAGAAATGTTCTTTTGGAAAATCAATTATATTTGTCATAAAAATTGTTTTAGTCATGTATATCTGAGAAATGAAAAAGAAAGGTCATTTGGATAATTTGAGGTATAAATGATGGCCCATTGATGTGAAATCATGTATAACATTTTTTAAATATAGCTTTAGAATTAAATCATTTTAGGGAAATTTATTGAATTTAGTAAAGATATTTTAACGACCAAAGGCTTTTTTCTGTAATGTCCTGATTCTGGGTGACACCCAGAGGTGCCCCGTACATGGTTGGTCATATGGCCTCAAGCACATTTCCCCGAATGCCAATGTTTTCCAACTTGCAAAGAGGGCTTGAGTTGTGATAGTGGGGAAACTATGCCCTAATTTTCAGAGTACCAACATAGTAATAAACATATAACAATAGCAGAAGGAGTAATAACATGAAATAAGTAAATATTGGAAAAATGAAAGAAATAAACAGCAGGATCACATATATAGATGATGCATGATACAAATGTCTTGGAAACCTATCAAACAAATCACAATTTAGGAATATAGTACTAAACCAAAGTACCAAGAAAAGTAAACTCCACCAGTATCACAAGCCTCAGCTTGGTCCCATTCTTTCCATATCCACTGCAATTATGTACCTGATGTAGAAGGGTGCTTGCCCATATTTATACATGAAACAATGAAATATTTTTTTCCCCAAAAGCATGACCCAAAAATGATGTGAGATGAATCCCAGTAGGCAACCACCCAAAGATCTATTCCTAATAGTCAGTGAATATATATGGCAGACAATAAGAAAAATGAAGCAGTAAACAATGAAGTACTTAAAAATAAACAATCCTACAGTTCAATTGCATTCAATTTCATATATCAAGTAAGATACAAACAAAACAAGTATCCCTATGGGTAGTACTCATAGCCTGACCCCTCTATTTTAACTAATAAAACACAAGTAACCCTCTGGGAAGAACTCACAGTCTAACCCCTTCAGTTCATCTTTAGTAAGAAGAATATAGCGAAGACAATCTGAGGAAACAATCACCATCAATTCCCCTTGTGGTCTCATGTATTCAAATACTCTTAGAGGAAGAACTCATCATCAATTCCCCTGATAGTATTTTAACGGTAATCAATAAACACTCTGAGGAAGCACTCATCGTCAATTTTGCATGTGGTCTCGTAATGTATATGTTGACACTCTGAGGGAGCACTCAATGTCAATCTCCCTATGTCCTCGCAATATGATAATTATAACTGACACTATGGGAAAGACCTCAATGTCCATTTCTCCTATGGTCTCACTACCTAGGTTCCCATAACCCCATGTAAAGAAATTGTACACAAAAGATAATCAGCAGCCAAATTAAACCTCATGTACTACTTGGATAATTTCCTATAAGGCATGACCCAACATATCAGATAAATAATATCTTCATCCTAAAAACACTAGGAATGGAAAACAAAGCGTCATAATAGGAAAAGATAGAACAAAGGGTCAAAATCAACAATCATGGGGAAACACACCCATAACATGGAAATTAACCCTATTCACAATCAAACAACCTATATTCAACCATACTAGGTATATCATGCATTAACAGAATTAAAATCCCTAAATATGCACTACCCAAAATGAGGTTATTGGAATCTTTTTCACATATAAGTCAAATACAATCTATGGAAAGGCACAAACCTCCTTCCTCGACATTGTGAGATCGATATACTCTATCATTGGCTGTTGAGTCGACCTAGAATATGGTAGATCTACCGTATCTCTAAAAACGTTCAATCTATGATATCTCACAAATGGGGACAAATAAAGAAACAAAGCTCTAGAATAACAAAGAGGATAACATGTTCATTCCAATGCAATCTATGGTGTTCGAATCAGAGAATAGATGACGATTCAGGGGCTCATAGAAGATTCAGCGGCAACAGAAGCTCCTTTATGATGCCAGTCGAGAAGGATGGGATTATGTTGATTAGACTGGACCCCAGTCTGTTTATTGAAAAAAAAAGAAAATACAAGGTGTTTTATTTAAAAGTACATGGTGTGTACATGCCTTAAATGGACTCATTGTTAAGAGGTCTCTAGGTCAGCCTACATTATCATGTGCTCATCCATTACATGGCCAGCACATGTCTTCCCGCGACAACAGGATACATAGCGTGTACTTATATGTACGCGGTGTGTACTCCTAAAATTTCTAGAAACTCTCATTTTACTACAAACAACCCGAAAGGAACGATTTACCTAAAAAGAAGATCTGGGTTATTAAAAACATCCCCAAATAAAAAATATCTTCCCCACAGTTACCAAGTAAGGCGGCACAAAAGATGAATCCTGGAATAGCTCAGGCCTCTATGATCATACGTCGGCCTCCCACTCCAAAGTTTCATCATGTACTTTCTCGTGCTTCCATATCACTCAAACCAGAGGAACGGAAAAACCACAGAGAAGATTTGCACTGCGGTCAACAATCCAGATTGTATGCTACTCAAGCGATGCATCCACCTACAACTCAGCATCCTCAGTATGAAATACCTGAGATGGGTCTGAGAAGAGAGGTTGTAACTGAGAAACATGGATGTCATCATGCAGAGCCTAGTACCTATGAAGTTACTATATCCAATAAGAAACTATCCTGACTTTCTCCAAAACATCAAACTGTCCAACATATCTCAACAAAATCTTACCATATCTCCTAATCATCCTGTGTCCCAACCTCTATTTGAAATGCCTAAAAACCTGATCTCCGACCTCGAACTACAGAGGTCATCTCCGTAGATCAGCATAAGACTTATGTCATGACTATACAGAATCCATCCTCTTCCAAATCAACTCTATCTTCTCCGTGGTCTCCTGGAAAAGATGATGTCCCAGAATAGCAGCCTCTCATGCCTCCAGCCAACATATGAGTGATCGTCATGGACTACCATACAATGCCTCATAAGGTACAATTTCAATAGTTTTTTGAAAAATAATATTGTAGGAAAACACCAAAAAAGGTATGTTCTTCTCCCACGAACATCCAATGTCTAGGACGCATACTCGAAGCCTGTCCTCCAACTCAGGAATAGTATGCTTAGATTGGCCATCTATTTGGGGTGGTAAGTTGAACTTAGAAGTAACTTTATACGCAATTCCCTCTGTAGTCCCTACCAGACCTATGAAGTAAAATGTGCATCCCTGTCTGAAAAATGTTGTGTGGAACCACATTTAGACGTAAAATCTATCAGATGTACAACCTTCCTAGATCATCAACACAACAGGTCTCCTTGATCAGCAAGAAGTGAGAAACCATTGTTGGTATTTCACTGGTAGCCCACACTGCATCATTCCCATGAGGCAACCTCGGTATGCCTATCATGAAGTCCATCATGTCATCATTACACATTCACATGGGAATGTGTAACTGGTGCAGAAGTACTACAGGTAACTGATTCTCCACCTTCACTTGCTAAAAGGTGGAACATCTAATGAAAAAACCAGAAACATTTCTCTTCATTCCTTGCCACCAATACTGATGATGTAGATAACGATACATCACAGTGAATCTAGAATAACTTCCCCAACTGAGGAATGAATGTACCGCATCAGCTCCTCACCTATGTCTACCGACACCCATATGAGAAAATAAAAATTCAAGATCTCATTCTAGTCTACTATCCATCTATGAATAAGGACCTTTCCTGAAACACTATCACATTGGACCAGTCCTTAAGAATCTGTTAGTATCTTTATTTTCACTCGATCATGTAATATAGATGTAATAGTTATATAAGAAAGAAATTTCTACCCCTGTCTATCGTGAACCTCCAAATGCATCTCTGGGAATAGATTCATAAGCTCCCACTCACTGTTGGACTTCTAAAATGCATGTCTATGTAATTCTGCTCAATGTATCATCCACTCAATTTCATTTCGTAGGTTTATATGCTAGATCAATGTCAAACAATGAAAGGTAATCAACCAACATTCGCTATCTCAGATTCTGACCACACTACAGGCATGTTCGTGAGACCGAACAACATAACCACATACTCGTATAGACCATAATTTCTTTAAAAGGTTTTAAGAGGTATATCTGACTGACTAACACAAAAATAATGATAACCAGATCTCATGTCCATGAACGATAACACTTAGGCTCCTTGATGCTGATCAATGAGATCATCAATCCTCAACAAGGGATATCAGTTCATGTAGGCCAACTGTTTCAGATTCTGATAATGAACTCAAAGTCTAAGGGTACCGTCCACCTTCTTCGATTATAGGACCGGTGATCCCCAAAGAGAAGTATTGGGTCAAATGAAACATTTTTCTTGAAACTCATCCAACAACACTTTGATCTAATGTAACTCTAGTGTAGCCATCTTATAAGGAGAAATGGAAATCAGTGCCGCTCCTGACACAAGATCAATAGAGAATTCTACCTCTCGCACTAGAGTGTATACTGAGAATTATTTTGTAAAAACATCCCAAAAACAATCCACCACTGGAAAAATGTCCATATGTGAAGTCCCTGGTTTGTAACAAAACAAACTAGCAATCTAGGCTGTGAATCCTCCCCACCCATGATGCTCAGGTCCCGCTATCCTCTCCTGGACATCCCATTAACCCTTATGAAGAAATGATCTACCATCTAGTGATGTGAAACTCACCCTATTGCGATAGAAATCAACAATAACCTGAATGGGAACTAAACTATCCATTTTGATAATGACATCATAGCTTGTCATCTCTAAGACATAAAGTTTCAAAAATAATGGACACCACCAACCTCATGAGGGCACTTCAAGAACTAACATCCACTAGTAATTATTGTCCCCAATGATGTTTCTAATGTCATGATATCAACATAATAAAAGATAAAAAGCCATAGGATCCCCACAACAACAATAGACATAATGTAATGGGAATCCCCTGTATCAAAAAGAGTCATTTCAAAAAATGAGGCAACTAGGATCGTACCTCAAATAGTAGAGGTTCTGGGGTCCTTCTCTTACTTGATATACTCCATCATAATAGTCTGTCATGTATCGTGGTCTTGTGACCATGCCTGACTACCCTGAGCTGATTCACCCTATTTTCACTAAAAGCCTGCCAAATAACCACCACAACGGTGACCTCCACCTTGGCCTGAATGGCCAGAAGAACTCCAGTATCCAGACTGATGAGAAACTAGTGTTGCTGCTCCAAAATTAAGAGTCATAGAATAACTCTAATCACCAGTTTCTAGAGAGAATAATGGAAAGAACCTCTAAATATGGCTCATATTTCCACAAGTTCAGCACTCGATTTGGTATCCTAGGTAATGTGGTATTGTATGGATGCTCCTGCCGCACTGGTAGAACACCACTTGGCCACTTGAAGAAGTATCCCACCAACTGTGTTCTCCACGTGTAGAATCCCTACGAAACTACATACTGTTAGTCAGAGGGGTACTAACTCTGGATATTGTGCTGTCCTGGCTCACAACTCCAGAATCCCTCAGATTGCACTCTGTGATCAGCGCCTAGTTGACTGTAACGGTGATGGAAGTCAACCTAAATATATTCACGTAAGATTGGATGATGTGACTAAGACCATCCTCAAGCATTATCGCATGAAATAACTCACCACCACTTAGAATAGGTGTAAAGCGTTGTAGCTCTACGATGCGAGAAGTGCACTCCATAACTTAAAGAGTGCTCTGCTCCAGACTCATTAACCCTCGTGCTCGATCGACCCCCAAAGTCTATGGGTAGAAATACTCATAAAAGGAATGCTGGAAATCATCCCAAGACATAACATGATGGCATCCTACCTCTCAGATCACATCCCACCATCTCTTGGCAGAATCCCAAAGCATATACATAGCGAGCGTGACCATCCCCTTCGGGGATGTCTGAAGATGCTAGAAGATCGTAATCATGGATTATATCCATGAATCATCAGCTCGTGGTCCTCCATCCCCAGTGAAAGTAGGAGGCTTCTTCTTCTGAAGGACCATGATCAATTCTTCCATAGATGTGGCAGGAGGTGGTGCTCCCAAGAAGGTCTGCATCATCATCATAAAATTCTCCCTGAAATGGGCATCAGGAACTGTATCATGTATAATGGCGGGTGCCATGACAGGAATGATGGGAGGATTTGTTGGTGGTCCCTGATCATCCATGTCAAGTGCTTTCTCACTACCCTGTAACTGGAATAAAATCGGAGGATGAATCGGTTACATTACTCTGCATGGTCAAGAACACACCTTAGATCAGGATTATCAAGGACTGATACTTAGTAGTCTAGAAGAGGAACAAGGTAATGAAAGCCTTCAAGTTATTTTTTTTTTCAAAAAATGGATTCATGACTTGTATGTCCCCTACACGGAGTGTTCCCTTAGGACTTCACATGGGCATGTACTTTTCCATCCCAGGTCTTATAACACCCCATACACATGACATGTTCTCCTAACCCACATCATGTACTTGAATTATCTTCCACTATCCGAGTTCTCTTACATTGCTAAGCCACATGGTTCACCTAGAACATGACTACACGACGTGTTAGTGCCAAACATGACATGTACTAGACGAACATCATTATCTCTTATTGTTAGTCACATGGAATGTTACACAGCTAACTCTACATAGTGTGTTCGCTGTGGACATGACGTGTAATTCTTGATATTCTACCACCCGTGTCGTTAGTCACATGGGCAGATACATATCCTCTACAACACGGCGTGTACATCCAGTACACGACGTGTCCCACTTTATTTTTCCCTACCCCGTGTCCCTTCCCACACAACAAGTGACATGGTTAGTGAATAAATGGAATGTACATAATTACATGGAGTGTACATAAGAAAAGTTGTTCCTTCCCGACCAGAAGGATGCATGGCGTGTAATCATTATTTCACACTGTGTATTCGGGGTTTTTTGGATAGTAAGCCTCAGAAACTACTATGGAACCTAGAAAAAGACTAAAACAAATGTTAATGTGCCAAATTCTAATCTGTGAGGGACCATACTCCCTGAAAATCAATGTTTGGAATCTTCTACATTTCTTAAACAAGAATAACAGTGCAATGATCCACCAAATTCGGATTCTTGAGGGCCCATAACACATCAAGAACCATAGTTTTTCATTCATTAAAATGAATCCTTACACAATCCAATACCATATAAAATTTCAATTATTCTATCAAGGCATATACCAAAAAAACAAGCATATCTAGCACACCACCTATCACAACAACATGAAATCGTTAATGCATCCTAAATGGCTTGGGAAGAATGAATGACTTGTTATTTCTAGAAAGTGCCTATATGATGCATGAAATTAAATACCCTCATCTCATCAGGTTGCAACAGAAACTGATCCTCAATGATATCAATGATAGTAGCAC
Source organism: Viscum album (assembly GCA_963277665.1). NCBI lineage: Eukaryota > Viridiplantae > Streptophyta > Magnoliopsida > Santalales > Viscaceae > Viscum > Viscum album. The sequence continues at coordinate 757,898,619 of OY728161.1, forward strand.
AAAACTTGTGAATCAAAAAATGGTGAAATCAAATCAACTCTAATAATTGAAAAACAAGAAAAATTGAAATTACGAGTTAAATTAGATTTTCCCTGTACATGGGTTAGATACTCTCGGGAATAACTTATTACCCACTACCTATTATTTCAAATCCCTTTCTATATTCTCCAAATAGTAAGTCAAGAATAAATGAAAACCCTCTGTTACAACTTCGTAACGGCCCATTCCATCCCACGATCATGATATTGTCTCGTTTGGTCCTAGCCCTCAAGGTCTTTCTTTCCCGGGGCTCTGGCCTTGAAGAATCCCCCAAGAAAAGGCCTCATGACGGGAGAGGTAAAAACACCAACATATAAAGAGGTGCTTCATGCTCCACCTCCTTCAATGTATGATAGCTATAATCCACACCCCTTGTAGGGACCAATGCCCTCACTTGAACGTCAAATGGAACCTACCTCTGATAACAATTTATAACATCACAGTTCTGGGTGCCACCCAAAGGTGCATCGTACCTAGTTGGTCACATGGCCTCAAGCGCATTTCCCCAAATTCCTGGGGCTACCGACTAGCAGCGAGGGCCTTGGGGGTGATAGTGGTGAAACTATGCCCTCATTGGTAGAGTACTACAGTTGTAATAAATAACTAACAATAGCGGAGGCAGTAATAACATGCAATAAGTAAACAACAAAAAACTGAATGTAATAAATAACATGAGAACATATATAAATGATTCCTAATACATATTTCTAGGAATAAAGCCAAAAAATTAAAATGTTGGAATACAGTACAAAACCAATGTATATAAAAAAACAAGTAAACTTCAGCAGCATCACATGCCTCAGCTTGGTTCCATTCTCGCACTCTCCACTACAATCAAGTACCTAAAGTCGAAGGGAACTTACCCTTTTCTATACATGAAAAAATATAATCTATTTGGGACCAAAATCATGACCCAAAAAGGTTGTGAGATGAATACTAGTAGGCAACCACCCAATGATCTGTGTCTAACAGTCTTTGAATATATATAGAAGACGATAAGCAAAATGAATCACTAAACAAGGAAGTACTCAAAAGTAAATAATACAATATTTTCAATTTCATTAGAATTCATATATAAAGTAAGTAGCTATAGAAACAAGTAATCTGTTGGGTATACCTAGAGCCTAACCCCTCATGTTTAACTAATCAAACACAAGAAACCCTATGGGAAGTACTAACAGTCTAACCCCTCTGGTTTAGCTTTAGAATTATGAATATTTTGCAGACTCTCTGAGGAACCAATCACTATAAATTCCCCCTATGGTCTCACGTAATCAATGACTCTATGAGGAAGCACTCAACGTTAATTCCCCCTATAGTCTTTTAACAGTAAACTATAAACATTATAAGAAAGAACTCAACATCAATTCCTTATGGGGTCTCATAAAAAAATATAGGCACTCTAAGGGAGCACTCAACATCAATCCCCTCTACTGTCTCACAACCTAATAATTATAACAGACACTTTGGGAAAGCCCTCATTGTCAATTCCCACTATGGTCTCACTACACCTAGTTCCCGCAACTCCTTGTATTTCAATCTTATAGAAACGATAATCAGCAGCCAAAGTAAACCTCAAAGTAAAACATGGATAATTTTATACAAGGAATGGCACAACATATCAGATAAATAAAAACTCCATCCTAGAAAAACATGGAATAGAAAACCAAGTATTCTAACTGGAAAACCTAGACCGAATATTCAAAATCCACAAGAATGGAAAAACACATCCATAACATTGAAATTAACTGTGTTCATAATCAAAAAACCTCTATTAAACCATATATGGAATACTAGGGATTGACTTGATTAATATCCCTAAACATGAAATACCCCGAATAATGGTATTGGGATATTTTGCACATATAACTCAAAGAAAATATATAGAAAGCCCCAAACCACCTACCTTAATGTTGTGGGATCAATATACTCAGGTGTCAGACCTTGAATCGACAAACAATGTTGTAGATCTATTAATATGGTAAAAACATTCAATTAGAGATATCTCAAAAAGGTAGAGAAATCAGAAAACTATGATGTAAACAATGTAAGATCATACCACGATGATTCTAGAACAATCGATGACGGTCGAATCAGAGTACAGATGGTGAGTATGGGCTCATAGAAGATTCGACATCTATGGATGCTCTTGGACAAGACAGGTCTAGAAGGAGGGGGTCCTATCAATTAGACCTGACCTCGGTCTATTTAATGAAATAAAAATAAAATAAATGGTGTGTTCTTTAAAAGTACATGGCGTGTACGTCCCTTAATTGGCCTCCACAGTATGATCTCTTTGGGTCACCCCACACAGGTGAGTGCTTGGTCATTACACGACCATCACACAACTATGCACATAAAACAGGTACATGGCATGTACTTATATGCACATGACGTGTGTTTGGTAAACTAGGTTAGACACCCTGAGAGGGGTGGGGGTGGTAAATCAGGGTATGACAGATTAAAACAACTTCCCATATTGATCTTGTATCACTGTTAAGAAAGTCTCTTTTCACTCCCTTTCTTGCAGCAATGTATAAACAGAAACTAAAGCTTGCACATGACACATCGATTTCTACTTGGTTTACCCTCACTAGGCTATGTTTAAGGAGTATACACCGGCGATGTGCCGATGTAACAAATCCACTAAAAGTGTACTTCTGTTTACAAAGTTCGGGATATATCACTTCTATTCCCTGGATCACTACCTTTACAATGTTTAGGGTCATCTCACTGCTTTCCCAAGGTTCACTCCCTGTTTCTCTCTCTCTGGCTCACTGCCGATGGAAAAGATCACTTTCTTCCTCTTCCTTTTCTCACTTCTCTAGAAAGGATCCACTCATAGCTTATAGACCTATAGGTCTCTAAATTATTACTAATGAATACATCCTCTGTTGTATGTAGATTCTCTGATGAAGTCCAACTTTCACCTGTAGATGAATCTCACTTTGCACCAAAGGTATTAGGAAATCTTCTAGCTTCCAGGCAGCCCTGAATCACTGCCGGGCTTCAACCATACCTGGGGCCCTTCTAGAAGACGGCGCACAAGTCTCAGCACACATGTTAAAACTGGCGCGCAAGTTCACCACCACCACTTGCACAACACTAGCTTCTGTAACTCCAAACTTGCACGACTCACACCCTTTTACGCCCAAACCAATCTTGGCGCACAACAATCAACTGTCGTGCTTCGTCAAAGCCTAGCGCGCAAGTGTCACAAAATCACTTGTGCGACACCCCCTTCTTCAACTCAAAACTTTTGAAAGTACCTTATTTTCTCGCCCAAACCACTCTGGATGCACAATAATCAACTGGCGCGCAACTTCTACCTGCGCGACCACACCATCACTTGCGTGACCACAACACCTATGCGGCGGGTGCTCTGATTTTCTCTAATAGTTGAACTCTTCACTGAATGAGGAGGGGACAACCTCTATTTATAGGCATTTGGACACCCTACATGATAGCACACAAGTCTCCTCTCAGCGCACAAGTCTTGCAGCCCTAGTCTCTTCCGCGCAATTCAGTAGCACAACCAAACATAAAACATGGGCGCCCCTTTTTCCTATGCCATATTTTGATGTTTTGATCTTGAAAAACATATGTCTCACATGTTTCCAAGATTCCAAGACACTGGTTCTCATGTCCCTTTTCCAAAAACACTTTTCTCTACTGGTCGATTTTTAGGCCCAAAAATTTGGCAAACACTGGAAAACGACGTCATCTTTTTTCTTCCCTTTTTGAACCACCTCCAGATCAATCATTCTTTTTTCGACGTTCTGGAATCGAACATGGGTTGTTAAACACATCCCTTGAACTCAACATTCCATAATGAAATCCCCTTTGTCACCAAATTTGTACGTCATGGTTTTCTTTTTCAACAAACACAACACAGATTCCCACTATTTCAACAAACTCAATCACCTCAAAAATGCTTGAATGATACCTTAAGGGATTTTTTCCTAATAATATCCCCCTTTTTGTTTGTTAACAACTCTTCCATAAAAAGATACATAGTTAATTCTTCAGCCACCATTTTCCAATTGCGTTTCCAATGGAGATCAAGGATTTATGCATCACATACTCTAAGCCCATATGATCAATGATTGGTGTGAAAAACAATAGTAAATGACAAAATCATCATTGAATCACTTCAACTCCGACACCCACTATTGACACCAAACTGATACCAATTTTTGAAATATTCTTACCGCATTCCCACACCTCTCTTATGCTTTTATCACGATCCTCAGCTGTTATGATATCTATTCTTTGATCGATCACTTCTAACATCGTCGAATTTAGAACTCCCCCTATCTCATTTCTCTCCCCGTATTTCGCTCCTCCACCTTTCAGCTTCTCCCCATATCAATCATGGTTTATCAAATTGTCACACATTATCCTCCTTGAACAATCACTATTTCTCCCCTTTTTCAACGAACCCAAAGGTCACTTATTTGAAGTCTGTAATAGAGTAGAGAACACATATAAGAGCATTAGAAAAAAACATATCATACCTCGAGGAAGGTGGGTTCCACATACACACTCTTTCTAGTGCAGGGAGTGGACTGAACTCTCAGATCCAGTCGATGCCTCTCAAAAGCTTCCATGGGTAAGGCCTTTTCCAGAATGTCTTCAACCTATATCTCTGTAGGCATATACTCCAACTTCACGATTCCCTAATCAACATTCTCCTTGATAAAATGATACATTATCTTAATGTTCTTTGTCCTTGAGTGATGGACAAGATTTTTTCTGAGATTTATGGCACTTGAGTTATCACATTGGATTCTGATCAGAGATGTCACTTCAACTCCCATATCTTCAAGCTGCTGCTTCATCCTCAATAACTGTGTGCATGCTTGAGTGGCTGCAATATACTCAGCTTCTACTATGCTCAATGAAATGAAATCATGCATCCTTCTTAGCCAAGAAATACACAATCCACCAAGTTAGAATGCACCACCTAACGTTGATTTTCTATCATCTGCTGAACCGGCCCAGTCTGTATCAGTATATCCCAATAACTCTATATGAGATTTTTCATTATATGTCAAGCCAAAATCCATTGTGCCCTTGAAATACAAAATTATTCTTTTCACTACAGGCATGTGGCTTTCCTTGAGATTACTCTTATATCTCACTGCTTGGCATGTGGTGAAAACAATATTAGGACTAGTTGTGGTCAAGTACTACAAAATTCCAATAGTTTCCCTGTATTCTGTGGTATTAATTGCCTTGCCATCCTTATCTTTGGATAGTATCGTCTGGGTAGCAACTGGAGTCTTAAGCTCCTTGTAATTTTCCATTCCAAATATTTTCAAGACCTCTACATAATATTTGGATTGAGAAATTAATGTTCCATTCCTTGTGTCACCTATGGACCAAAGAAAAACGTTTTCTCTCCAATCATTGAAATTTCAAACTCAGTTTTCATGAAATCTGAAAACTGTCTGCACTGAGCTTCATCTGATCCGCCAAATATTATTTCATCAACATACACCAACACCATAATCCATTGATTACTATCTTTTCTAAAATAGAGATTGTAATCAACTCCCCAATGCTGGAAGCCACGCTTCTTCAAGTATTGACCAAGCCTTGAGTACCATTCTCTTGGTGCTTGTTTCATCCCATACAACGCCTTATTCTATATGAAAACCTTGTTCTCATCCTAATGAATGAGAAAACCATCTAGCTACTCAATATACAATTCCTCCTCTAGAATCCCATTCATGAATGAAGATTTGACATCCATCTAGAACATTTTGGACATCCGTTGCACTCCAATGCCTTGGAATAATCTGATTATCTCCAACCTTTCCACAGGTGAAAATGTCTCATCAACATCTATTCCATCAATCGGGGAGTATTCTTTGAACACTAATCATGCTTTGTTTTGAACCACTATGCCATATTCATTCATCTTGTTGGGAAACATCCATTTAGACCCGAGGAAATTCTTATCTGCTGGTCTCGAAACAATATCGCATGTCTGGTTCTTCTCAATCTGATCAAGCTCTTCATTCATAGCATGACCCCAGTTTTCATCTTCAGCTGCATTAAAAAAGAATTTAGGCTCTTCCTGAGATACGAAAGATGTCTGCTGTAGTGACATCATTCTTCTTGTCTGAACTGGAGCAGTTTGATCACCAATGATAATTTTCCTATCAATTTCTGCTCGACTCTTTGTCTTCCTTGCAGACACAGACTTGGCACTTTATTGATCATCATGAATGTCTCCTTTTGAGTCTGCATCTTCCACATCTACACCTCTTGTGTTACAATCCACTTCATCACTTTCATCAAGAAACTGTTCATTGTGTTGTTGAATATTCTCTTCATTTTCCAAAATATTGACATCATTACTCTCAACTTCTTTTCCCTTCCTGTTTTTAAAGCATTTGTATGCTTTGATTTTTCCTGATTAGCTCAGAAATATTCCCTCATCTCCACATGATTCAAACTTCCTATGCTTTTATTTGTTGATAATGAAGCAATTAATTCCAAATATTCGAATGTATTTCACTGTTGGATTCTTTCCGTACCACTTTTAATATGGAGTCTTTCCTTCCTTCAGACCCAACAGATCCCTATTAGAAATTTAGACTGATGTCAATACTGCTTCCTTCCAAAAATTATCTAGTTGGTCTTTTTCTATAGGCATTGTTCTGGCCATGTTGACAATGATCTAATTTCTCCCTTCAACCACTCCATTCTGTTTGGGAGTTCTTACTGAATAAACTTGATTCTTTATCTGATGTTTCTCGAGATAATCCTCCACCTGACTGTTTGTTAATTCCGTACCATTGTCTGTACAAAACATCATAATTTTTTTGTCAAAGCATCCTTTCAGATTTCCTTCAGCACTATTTTAGGCAGCTGAATTCATCAGACTTATGGGAAATAAAAAATACCCATTCCATTCTTTTATATTCATCAATGAAAAGGACATAATACCTCTTCCCGTCAGCTTCTCTTGGTGAAATAGGTCCACAAACATCAGTATACAGAAATTGAAGAACTCTTATCGACTTCTTTTTCTTCACTTCATACATCTTTATGATGATCTTTCCTTGTTGATAGGAATTTCACAAATGTGTATGATCATCTGATAGCTTAGGGAGTCTATTGCTACTTCACACATTACAAGATCTTCTAGATATGGTTGACAAAGATGACCAAGCTTTTTATGCCACAATTCTTTTTCTTCATCTTTGGACAAAAAGCACATATCATCTTCTCCACTTACAGGATAGAGATTACCATTTGTTCTTTTTCCCTATAGAACCACTACCCCATCTCTTCCTTTTATGATACACACCTTCTTAGTAAACCTTATAAAATGTCCTGAGTCACATAGTGGACTGGCGCTAAACAGACTGTGACTAGTATCGATAGAATATATTTCCCATGAGGGAGAGGAATTACCCCTAACATGATCATAATAAATAATAGATATGATACAACCACTATAACAATCCAAATCAGAAAAAAAGTACAAATGCATGAATATAATGTGATACAAATCAAACAATTCAAAAAGAAAACTATAAGTATACAATAGAAATTCTATAAAGTGTCCTCGAATCCTAAACAACTCATGAATGACATTAAAATCTATTAATTTCAACTCTAATCATCAACTAGCTCCATTAGACACAAAAAATTAGTCTATAGATACTTCTGGTGAGCATAACAGGCATCCTTAATAAGATAGTCCCAAAAGCCTCTTGAGAAAAAAGTTATGGAAACATTACAAGGCCAGAGTTAGTTCCCTATAGCCATATTCTATGTACTTTATAATATCACGTTTTCATATATTTTAATATTAAGAAACTCTATATCACAACATGACCGTTCTTCTATGTAACATTATATGGTATAATTTATTATGAGTAGTTATCAAACTAAATGTAACTAGTAGTTCTCTATTATAATGAGCTCCCCAAATTACTATGAAACCAATATTAAATATATGTTCTATTGGAGGATTAAATCATTTGAGGGGCCCAAATGACATAGGCTATTATGGGTGGAAACTCATAGGTCATTGAGGAACCTTTTTATTGTGTATTCCCTTGACAATATCTAGTGTAGGATATTATGAATATAATTCCTGCCATTATGAAATCCACACTTATATGTGTTATTGGATGTTCCTATATCTAGATATTTTCATTGATCCATATAATTTAATATTATATTTATTGACCATTAAATGATGCGAACTATGTTTTATTGTAGAAAATCATGACGACATATGTCCACTACAATGTAGGATAAGTTGGGTGTTTCATGGGTAATATTGAATTAATTAATAATACAAGAAATGATTTGTCACTTATGGTATTTAATGGAAGTTGAAATCTTAGGACCATTGATGGAAATTATATTTCCAAAATATATCCATGTCTATAGTGTTCTATAGATAATTTTGATTTCTATAAAATCAATGAAAGAGTCCTCGTGCACATAGGTTAATGGCACTAGCATGCAACAAGATTGATTAGAGATATCTTAATAAAAGATTATATTTCATATTAATTGTCTGAATGAGTTATTATTACATTGTATCATTAACTTATTTCTAAATGGATTTATTTTTATTTTTCTAGACTCTAACTTGTTCATTTGGATACGTCCCCTAATTCCAATGAAAAAGTGGTCAAGAGGGTCAAACATTATGTGTATCTAGAATCATAGTTAAATAATATTTTAGTATTTTTTATTTAAAAAGACAAATAAATAATATTCCATAAAGTTGTTTAATAGTCATTCATCATTTATTGGTCACATATATTCTGTCATCAATTATTTGAGATAAATTAATGTGAGAAACATATTTAGTAAATAGTTAGTTGATATCTAGTGAAGAAAATATTTATTTCTTTGTTTGAATAAATTAATTAATATTTATATGTTAAATAAAAATTCATTATTCAAGTGCAGATAAATATTGTAGATGAATGGAGTACTTTGTTTTCGGTCCAGTAAGAAATAATTTATATTGAATATTATTCGAAAAAATAATATTTCATTTAAATCATATGATATGTACATATCAAAGAAGTAATATCAATACTATTATTTTTAAATGGTTTTCTACAACAGAATTAATAAATATTAGTGGGAACTTGAGTAAATATTTATTTTTAATCCAAAGATATATTTATGGAAAAATATATTAATTTTTCTACAAGAGCCCATTCATCTTTGTTGTGAACTATGATAATCTAGGAAAATCCTCTCAGGCCACAGAGAGTTCCCACACCAAGAAAGCTCCCATGAATGGAGAGTGATCTTCCTAAACGCCCCCCTTTGAAATAATGAGAAAAGATGGATATGTTTTTGGAAAATATTCTCCGGGAGATCAATGGAGGACAACACAATTGATTGGATCTCCCATGCTAACACTCATTGATTCCTACAGTGACATTTAGAAATTTTGGGAACATGGGTAGATCACCACTAGAGGGAATCTTCACTTGATTCCTACAAATCATGGATGATAAATGCTATATCTATTTTAAGATCCATCAGTGAAGAATAAATTCCCAAAAGATACTTATTTATTAAATATATTAATTATAAATAATATTCGATGAACCAGCACATGGTACAAGCATTCAATCCTTTCTAAATATTTGTAATTTAATTTCATTGATCACAATATTCTACATTGTTTAAAATCTTGAATCATTCACCAATCCTGAGAAGAAGAAAAGTTGGGAACAACCAATCACACACATATGTTGCACCTAAATCCTTAAAGTTGCATAATAGGGGTTACATAATTATTTATAATGAATTAATTTTTGTTAATTTATTAATGAATTTTTAATTTAGTTTTAAAAACACGATTAATTTCTATTTATAATATATTATGAGATATGCTTATTATTATTTCGTTTTTTATAGATCTAATAAAATAAAATAATATTATGATTGAAAAAAATTTAAATAACTCATTTGGATTTTAGAAGGATTATTGCTGGATAAGTAAAGAGTACATGGCATGTATCATACGAACATGTTGTGTACTAGTAATCAATGCACAAGGGATTAATTCAGAATTTATTCAAACCATTCCCAATAAATATTCTCGATGCATTTAATTTTTCACCATGTGTTTACTAGGCCATCCTATCACACTCTAAGATAGTGTTCACACCATGTGGTCCATATACAAGGTGGGTAGTACTGGAGTCACATATGTACCATGTATCAGTTTACATGGCCGAAATAAATGGAGTCCATGTAAAATAGAGAACACACACTGTATATCCATTGTACATTCCATGTACATAATTTATAGGATTGATTTACATGGTAGGTCCCTATGTGTGTGCCATGTATAGATGTTGAGAAATAAACATTCCATGATGATTACTTTAACATGTTATGTACATATTCCAAATTATACAAAATGAAAATTAATTTTATACATTGTGTTATACTTATTGACACGTGATTTCATGTGTTCATTAGGTTAATTGGACATACCATGTGATGATTTTTAATATATAAATTAATTTTTAATTTATTTCTACATATTCTTCATATCTTAGTATCATGTATGAGTCATACTATAGTTTTTACTCTATATGCATTGAAGAATTACACATGATAGAAATATCATGTAATTCATGTAATTATTATTTTGATAGTTAATGTAATTAACATAAATGATAATTCATGTATTACATATGACCCAAGAGTTAAAATTATACAAGTATAATACATGTTACAGTGATTCAAATGTGTATTCACCATTTTATACAAGGTACATTTATATATTCTACTAATTTTAATTTCATTTCTTTAACATGATTAAAATTAACTTTTAGGATAATCTAAAGAAAATTGGTATGGGAATTCATATATATGAATTGATTAAATAAAGAAGAAAATTAATTGATTAGAGCATGATTTTTATTATATAAGAATGATTAAGAATAGAATTCCAGTTTTATTAAATGTGTAATCCATTTCATGCATGTGGATGACCTTGAGCCTACACCATACAATTGTATTTGATTGTTTTCATTTTATTTATTACTAAATTAAATTATTTTCATTCTTTCCATATCTCCCCTTTTTATGATAGGAACAATGTACCTATGGTTTCTTTTATGTAAACCCATTCCCCACAACTATCGAGGAGTAAATACTTATTCAATTGATGGAGCTCCGATGTTAGTGTTGGAGGATCATGTTAAGAGCAAAAGAAAAAACCAATCCACGAGAGATACAAATGTGGATATTTGGAAATCTATATCAATAACATTATTTGGATCAAGAAGTTTTCCTTTAAGTTGATGGTAATTTTTTCTTTCAGAAGAGAAAATCATTTGTAAAACATCATGATCATACCCCTTGATTATTTTATTTCTCTCATGTTTTATGATTTTTTCATAATAAATGTTTTTTGTGATCACTTGAATTAATGAAATAACAATCATGCAACATTGAACTAAAATATATTATCATCTACACAAATATTACATAAAAATTGTTTAATCACTTATTTAAATCCAATTAATATTAACATGCATGTAATAAATATAATATTTTTAAATTTACACATAATAGGAAAAAATCCCCCAATTATATATATTATATTGGTATATACTCCCACCACATTAGTAAAAATAGAATATTAGTTCAATGTTCATGACCATCCAAAGTTGGGGTTCATTCAATTACTGGGTAATTATAACATGAATTTTTGGGATAAATTATCATATTTCAAATTAATGGGGCACTGGTAATGAATGACACGATGAAACTGAGAGGAAAGGGCTCATGAAATCTAATTTATGTATTTTAGGATTGGGGAAACCTCACAAAACATCAAATAAATGTGACTTAATGTAGATAGAATTTTAAATTCCTATATAAAACAACTAATCATTTGGGATAAAATGATGTTATCATAATGAGATGGGGAATATGGAAAATTTACACTATAATTTTGAAGAATCTAGATATTTCTGATGCAAGTGATTATGGTTATTGGGTTTCAATAAAATGGAGGTTGATTAATATATATAATATTTATTTTTTGTCTAAATTTTATTAGATAACAGGCTAAAATTATTCTCATATTATTTGTAAAAATTGTAATAAAAATGAAATCAAACATATCACTATGATCTATACTCGATAAGGATAAACTTGTCATCAAATCAAATTTCCAAGAGTATCAATAGTGCATACACATTATCCGACATAATGAATGGAAATTATAAGTACTGGAAGAATGTATTTTGGATGAACCATGATATGAGTCTAGTGACTATGAGTTAAATCACTATGAGAATAATTTTAATGATTCCACATATGTTAATTGATTCAGCCTATATCCTATGACCAATGATCTTTTGAAGAAACACAGGGACATGGATGCATTTAGCATAATGTTTCACCTTCGAGATCAGTATCATAGGAAGACAAGAAAAGAAGAAGAACATGCAAAAGGAAGATTATTTTATAACTTCTTGCTCTGATTCTAGAAGTCGATAAGGACATGGGACATTACAAACCCATGATGTTATTGTGAATAAGAAATGTAAGAATATGGAAAAGGGGACCAAGGCTCGCAACAAGTCAATATCTCCTAAGAACCATCATTAAAAGAAGTTGAATAATCATATGTAGAGAAATGAAAAGGAGTCGATATATTTCTTTATGTCGTATTATAGTATAATTGAAGAAGAAACACATCCAAAATCAATGGATGATAACGGTATATTCATTATCAAGTGTAATATTTCAATATGTACATATTCGATATTAGATATAGATCTTGGTGATCAAATTTTCATTCAAATACAATAGCCAAGAATATTTTTGAAATATTTCTATAGGATTGGTTGATTTTGGTGCTTCTAATGGTTGGTAGAAGTTTGATCTAGCCATTGGTGACTAACACCCTTCACATCCAACATGAATTATATTTGTTTTAGAAGTTTTTTATTATTTACCAACTATTACGAAGAACAACAGTTTTGTATCATTCCTATATGAAGATGGTATTATTTTAATATTGTAAATAAAATAAGTTTATTTAAAAAAATATGTTACGGTATGATACATTTAAATAACATTATTGATGATTTAAATTAAAAAACCCATGTATTTCTAATTGATAATTAGTCAAGATCACACGACTAATATAACAACCAACAATGGCATCACCATCTTGTTGATGTAAATGAGAATAATTTTATAATGATATGTCAAGATGGGTTCATTGATTTTTTTATCTAAAACCACTCCAATGATTACATGAATTTTTACGTGAAAAAATGACCAAAACACTATTTTTTGTATTGGGTGAAAGGGCCAATGAACTTTTAGGATTTCTAGACACAGATGTGTGTAGACACTTTCCAATAGAATCTATATGTGGATATTCTTTCTTTATAAATTTTACTAATTACTAGAGAAGAGATAACAAACATAACTTTGAAGTCAATTTAGAGAAACACAAAATTTCTTTCAAAGATCACCATTTGGTGGCCACTATAGATCAACTATAGATCACCATTAGCCACATCCAATTGGAGGTCACAACATGGTCACATGGAATGCTTATAAATATAACCTTATGGCTGCCACTATGTTGTTATGTCTACTAGATGTGATATAATTTCGAGTCCTTTGAAAAAGGTAATAAATTAGTGAATCTTGTATTGAATCAACACAGAAAAAATATAATGAGTCATGGATTAGATCTAGGTGGTGATTATCATAACCAAGAGTTTATTGACTATCTATGTGAGTTTAAGATTCAATCTCAACTTACTCTACCTTACACTCCATAGTGGAATGGTGTTAGTGAAAATAGGAAATGTACCTATTTAGATGTGGTATGGTTGATAAAGTTTCATGCTTATCTTCTATCATTATTTTGTAAATATTCATTAAAAACTACAGAATATACATGAAACTGTTTAAAAAATAAATTAGAAAATAGAATTCCCTTTGACTTATTAATTGGAATGAAACTAGTTTTGTTGCATACATGTGTATGGAGTTGCACAAAATTAGTAATGGTTTTGTCAATTAAAAAAATAACACTCAAGAAAAAAATTATTATTTATATGGTATCCTATGAAAACAAAGGGATACTACCTAAAAACCCCTCATAATAGAGAGTAAATATCACCAGATAATCCATATTTCATGAGAGGGAGCACATATTGAAAATGGATAATGGGAGAAATATTGACTTCATTGAAGCTGATTCTCATGATACACAAGATTCAGTAGTGTAATAGATTACATTGCCCCCCTAGAATCTATAGTTTTGGAATCAGAAGTACTATATAAGAGAAAAAGAGTGGTTTGAGGGCCATATTGATATGTGTTTTTAGTCACAGGAGATGGTGACTCATTATTGGTTTACAACGATGAACATATCTCCAACAGAGTTGTAAAAGAGATCTCACAAGCCGAAATATGGAAATAATCCATGAATTATGAAATGAATACCAGGTCTCAGAACCTTGTTTTGGTTCTAGACAATGAACCCATTGATTAAAAGCCTCTAGGGTTAAAATGGGTATTCATGAAATAAAATAGACATATAAGGTAAAGAAAATACCTATGAAGTAAGGCTATAAGATAAAGGGTTTAATCAACGTTAAGAAGATTACTACGATGAAACATTTTCACTATTTTACATAGTTAAATAAATTATAATAATACTTTCTATAATAGACTACTTTGACTACTAAAATTTTCATACTAATGTCAGAACTATTTTCCTTAATGGGAACACTCTAGAAGATGTTCATATGAAACAACTAGAAAGGATTTTTAATCAAGATAATATGAAAAGTATCTTCAAGTTGTAGATATCCATTTCTGGATTAATTAAACCATCCATGTCATGGATCATTAAATTTGATAAATCTATAAATGAATTAGGTTTCATTTTGAATAAATGTGAACCATGTGTCTATAAGTGATTTAGTGAGAACGAAGTCATTATCGTAGTAGTATATGTTGATGAAATATTATTTACAAGAAATGACATACCATTCTAATAGTTTTTTATGGACTATTTGATGAAATGTTTCTTCATGTAGGACATAAGAGAAGCAACCTATATTATAGGGATCAAGATCATTCCTCATAGATCCCAAGAGGCTACTTGGACTAAGTCATCGTATATACTATGAAAAGACACTAAAGAGACTTAGTATTGAAAAATCTAGGAGGATATTGGTTATAGTGTCATGTGGTTTACATCATTCGAAAAAATGTATCCTCATACACAATAGGAGAAAGAGATAATGAGTAACAAAACTTATGGTTCAGAAATATGATCAATCATGTATTCCATGCTAGGTACTAGATGTAATATTTCATATGCATTGAGTATGATTGAATGATATAAAGATGATCTATGATAATATCATTGGTATGTTATTAAGGTTATCCTCATGTATCAGAGAATAAATAAGGATATGTTCATGGTGTATGGAGGAGACATGAAGATGGTCATCAGAGATTATACTGATACTAGTTTTCATTGAGATCAAAATGATTTGATGTCATAGTTAGGATATTTTTTCTCTTTAAATGGAGGAGTTGTGTGAGGGAAGAGTTCAATGAATCCAGTTGTCGTTGATTCTATAGTGGAGTCCAACTATATTGCCAGTTATTTTGTAGCTACTGATGTTTTTGGTTATGTATCAGTTTCAAGGATCATGATGTTGTACTTAAAGGTAAAATTAATTTCACATGGTATTGTGATAATATTATAGTAGTTACTCTTGAAAAATATCTAAGGTCAAACCAACAGATAAAGAATAACAATGGAAGGATCATCCCATAAGGGATTTTTATCATAGAGTTGAAGATTCATTATAAAGTTTACCTATATAAAATTACATGGAAAACCCCATTACTAATTTATTATCTCAATAGAAGCATGAGTATCATGTGTGAGTTAGTGAACTCACAATTCTTTGCAGTTGTATCTAATGCTTGTGGGGTTCTATTATAGTTGTTTCAATAGAACCAACATCATTGTACTTTATGATATCATGTATTAATATTATTTTAGTATTAATAAAATTCTTATCATATAATGAGTATTCATATACATAAAATTATTTTTGATAATGACTTCAGAGTAACTATTGCACTAAATGATCGTTGTTGTTACAAGTTATGATGAGAATCTAGAATTTCTATGACACCATTCTTAAATATATGTTCCTTATCATGATTATATAATTTTAGGAATTCAAGTGATACATGCAATTAGGGGTCAAGTCTCACACATATTTGTTGACCCTTCTCATGGAGTACTCCATTTGTAATACCTAGTGTAGTATATTATGAGAATGGGTCCCACCACATTTATAGGTGTAATTGGATTTAACTATCTAGGAACATGTTTATTGAAACATACACTTTAATATTATCTTTAATGTGTAATATAAGTTACTCAAATTTATTGTTGAAAATTGTGATGAAATAGGATTACAGTGTTGTACGATATGTTGGGTAGGTCATGAGTAATATTGAATTAATGAATAATGATTGAAATTAAATTTCCATTAGTACATAAATAGAAGTTAATAATAGAGGAAATTTTATGTAAATGATATTGCCTATAACTATCCATGTTAATGGTGTTCAATAGGTATCTTCAATTTCTTAAAAGTTAAAGAATTAGAAATAGAGCACATAGGATAATGGATTCACTGTGAAAATAGCTTGATTAATGATGTCATGATGAGATATTATATTATATAGTAAGCATGTGTATGAGGTATTTTTTATATATAGAATTAACTACATTCTCTATTGGTGCCCAGGTGTGTTGCTTGAATCTAACCTTGCACTGTATGATTCTTCACCTAATAACACTGAGAAAGAGTCTTGGAGGGTCATAAAATAAGATGATCCCGAACATTAGTAATATAATTTTTTATTTTTTATTATTATAAATGCTTAATAAATTATATTCCCACACGAGGTTTAATAATTATTCTTGTTTTTTTATCACTTATATTTTGTCATCAATTATTTCAGAGAAAATTATCTAACAGTCATATTTAACTATTATTTATTTACTATTTAGATAATATAATATTTATTTACTTATTATAGAATAATGAATATATATATATTTATTAAATGTATAATCCTCTCTTAATTATTGATAAATATTGTGGAGGAATGATAGAACAAATTTTATGTCCTATGAGAAAAAAAAAATATTGAATATTATCTTATTAAATAATATTTAATTTCATTAACCTATTAAGTGAATTCTGATGAAATACTATAATAATTATTATTTTGACATGTATTTCTACAAGGAATTAAATAAATGTTAATGGGAACATGTGAAAATATCTATTTCTCAATCCTACTAGTATTTAAACCCAATAACATTATTTTTCCAGGATATCAAATTAATTTGTGTTGTTCACAATGATAGGTAGAGGGAAACATCTCAATACAAAGAGTACTCCATCTCTAAGAATTCTCCATGAATGGAGAGTGATCTTCTTTAACCTTCCACAGTCAATTAAAGAGAGATCATGGAGAACTCTTTAGAAGCGATTCTCATGGTGATTAAATACAAAAAATTCAAGCAATAAGAACTACATTGATAGCACCCAGAGATTCCTATGGCTATGTCAAGAGATTTGTGAAACACCTATGTGTCACTCCTAGAGGGAAACTACCACTAGTAGATAAATGGTCTTTAATGTCAGTTTTTTTTAATTTTGATGTCAATTTTTAACTGACGTTGAAGTCACCGATGTAAAAAATATGAATTTTTATGTTGGTTTTTGTAAACTGATTCCAAAAAATGAAACAAAATTTTTAGCATCATTTTTCTAAAAAAATGAAAATTCAATCAATCATTATCATTTTTGGCATCAGTTTTCATAAAAACCAACCCTAAAATGTTAAATTAATATTTTTGGTGTCTGTTTAAAATAAAAATATCGATGCCATAATAGAAAAAAATTACATTGGCATCAGTTTTTAGAATAACCAATGCAAAAATGTTAATTTTTTTCTTCAATGTTATAAGAAATTTCTTATGCATCGAGTTGACTGATCTTGGAGAAAAACAGAGATGCTGATCAAATGATATGGTCGTTTGAAGTTTAAATTTTTAAAGTTTCAATTGATACAACTCGTTTTAAATAAAACTTGATAATAATGAATTAAAATCACATAAACAATATGAAAATGGTGATAGATAATTAAATTAACCCCACATTTAGTAAATATTTTATGAATGTTCTATATTTGTAACCTGATAAGAAGAATAAATTATCTTTACAAGCAAGCTAATCTTGTTGATTTGAAATTATGGAAAAGAATAGTAAAGAAAATAAATGCCTAGAATAGGAACCATGTTCAAATTAATTATTGAAGCCACATTTCAATCTTGATTGAATTGAAGAGATTGAAAATGATGAACTATAGAGAAAATGGATTTATATATAGTAAACGAAATTTTTTTGATAGCATTTTATGGATATATAGGTGGGATTTTATAAATTAAAACACGCATTGTGAAAAAATTGAAATTATAATCTCAAATATTGGAGAATACTATTTGGTGTCTGTTTGTTTTGAAACAGATGCCATATTGGATTTACCTTGGTCTTTGGGCGTCGATTTTTTAGAAAACTGAAGCCAAAAATGAAAATGGATATCTTTTTTTGTGGTGGATTTTAAATAATCTCATGCAAATAAGAGAAAAAATTTAATTTATTTCATTTTTTTAAAATCTAATTCCAAAAAGATAAAAAAATCCATCGTTTTTAAAACAAACCGATGAAAAACTTTTAAAAAAACTATTTTGATTCAGTTTTTGAAAAAACTGACGTCAAAACCCAAAAAAATTGTTTTGGCATCGATTTTTAAAAAACTGACATGAAAATAATTTTATTTGGTATCTCTTTTTATTAAAACCGATGCCCAAAAGGAAAAAAAAATTTAAAATAAATTAGGTAATTTCCAAACTTCGATTTGACTAGTCTTGGAGCTAAACAGAGTTATGGATTAAAAGTTATGGCCATTGAAAGATGGAATTCTTTAAGGCTTATAATAATGAAGATCAACTTCTGACATCCATAAATTTTAATCCGTAACTCAATTTTTTCTCCAAAACCTGTCAAATCGAATATTTGGAAATATTATAGAACATATTAAAATGAATCATATTATTGTCATCTGTTTTCGTAAAAAACAATGGGAAATTATTTTTAAAAAAATTCGCGTCTTTTTTAAAAAAACTAAATCCCAAAGTATTTTTTTTTTCATTTTTACATCGGTTATTATGAAAAACGATTCCAAAAATTCTCCGTCAATATATTTTATGTCGCATTATATGAAACCAATGTCAAAATAACGATGTAAAAAAGAGTTTTTATACTAGTGTACTCTAGATTCCAAAAACAAAATTTTGGAACAATGAATGATTCTTATCAGATTTATCAATGAAGAAATAATTTCCTCAATGTAATATATAATTAAATATATTAATTATAAATAATATGTGGTGTTCATATTCTTAGTTTTGGTATTCTGTCACATTTCTATATTCTCCGATTCAATATCATGGATCACGATGTCCAATATTTTGTAAAATCATAGATTAATCATCAATCAAGATAAAAAGTATTCTTGGGAATGACCAAACAGACACTTTTTCTGCAATGAGATCCATCAACAAATGCCCGATGAATAAACAATGAATCAAACTCCAAACCTAATTAAGAATTCTATGTTCTCAAACTCACAATAAATCACTAACCCAGTATTGAAAATAGGTACTAATATAATGTCTAATATAATATAAATTTTATGCTACCCCCATGACAACTTCCCCAATGCTTTTCTTCTATACCTCTGCATCACATATCCTGAGCGATCTCACTCCAATATGGAACATGCATCAATGAAATATGTATAATAAATGACACATTATGCATCACATAGTCTCATTATCAAAATATTCAAGCCAAATTACAATTGAGTAGTTTTTTTAGAGTCGTCATAGATTGTGCTACATATACAACACCTCAAGCCATTATAACACCCACACATTTGACATATAATTTATGTAACACCCATAAAAAATATAATTTTTCTATGTTTTAATCTAATATTTATTGCTAACTGTAATGGTATTTCGCATATTGATGATTGAGTGGTGCTTCAGGGGCTCATCACAGAGGATGAGACTGCAACATTTTTCTAAAGGTCCATTGACTAGCATGTCATTTCAAAGACATTTCAGTCGGTATAATTTCTAATGATATTCAATTATAAAATTTCCTACCAGTCCCCTATTATAAGTCATCCTCTTATCTGATTTTTTAATCAATTAGTTTTATGGGGGAGGCTTCCTTGGAATGGATTTTCCACTCATCATCTCATATCCTCACTAATTTCAATTTTTTTTGTTGCGGTGAGTTCGTTTGTTTAAATATAAGAATGTTTTAGCTTTAAATCCATGATTCACCTTTTTCTGCTTTTATATAACCCAAATCGTTTTCTTTTTATGCTGGTTTTAGGGTTTTAGTGGACAGATCATGTGGCATATAATGATTGTTGTTGTTTTAGTCTCACAACAGCTAAGACAAGAAAACCATTAATTTTTTACATTGTTAACAGAAAGTTGAATATGTTTTATTGTTTATCCGTGAATGTGTGACCTGTGAGACTTCTGCCTATGGTATTAATGCCACAAGATTGGTTTTCATGTGCATAGTACACCCATTAGTGTGGGAGAATCATGATTATGATCTATTATAGTGGAAATATTAATTGAAATTGTGGATAACGTTTGAGTTGTCAACTTGATAACCTTGACATTGGGGGAGGGGTTTGGGATTGTTTTGGAAATTTAGTCCAAGATTTATAATGGACGAGATGAAATGGTGTTTGATTTTATTTTTATTTATTTCTTCATGCATATTGATAATGTTTTACTTTTTTTATGATGAATTCTCAACATCATTTTGGAATGGTCATAGGGATATGTTGGACCACCCAAGAATCTGTATGATGGGTTTATGTGACATGATTGACCTCCCATAAATCATAGGGTTTTATCAGTGTGACTTGGTGGAACAACATATATCCCTCATGATGGGCCATGGAGCAATTGATTTAGTGACTTGTGGGACATGTCCAAGCCCTGGGTTATGTTTGGATATGGTTCTCACGAAAGTATCTCCTTTAGGAATGGACCTAATGTTGGTAGGGATGAGGTTTGTGGAATCATCGATACCTAAAGATAACCCAACATGGTTGAATGTTGATTATATATTTATTTTTTGTCGATAAATCCACCTTTATAAACTCAATTAATTTATGCTAAGGGTCCATTGGATGTGTTTTACTGAGTTTATTATCACACACTACATTAGCATCTCGATGTGTGTAAAAAATTTTTGATCAGGGACCTCGATAAGGGGAATGGATCCACAAAATAGTTTTGATTAGGTGATGGTGGATTGGATAGAGGTGATAGTGGTTCAAACTCCCAGTACATTTGTAGAGATGAATAATTTAACATTTTTCTTATTATGTAGATCCATATTTACTAATTTTCATTAATCCAGACATTGAATGTCATATCATTCTATCATGTTATGTTTATGTGATTATTTCTATTTATTTGATTCCATTCTCATGTTTATTAATTCTTCCATTTATTATTAATTACACAGTATTTGATATTATGATATAAAATGGATACAGAGGGTAAAATACCCCATGTTCTTCTAAGACCTTTCCAATTAGTCAATAACCTCTTGTGTTTGAGGAGGCACATGTAATGGTTCTGGGCACAATAAATGTTTCAGATTAGGCATTCCCAACATGATTTTTTTTTAATAATTGATCAATAAGTTGAGATTTACATAATGATAAACTCAATGATCAATATAATTAAATCAATGAATATTGATAAGAGAAAATTTTGGAACTAAATCACTTGATCATCGGTTAAAATTTATAATTTATTAGAGTAGTAAGTGATTTCGCTTGTGAGGAATATATTCTTTGCTGAGGGATCTGGAAATGTTTATATGTTGTACTATAATTTAATTGCAATAATCATGTATATATAACATCTAGTGGTGATCCAAACATGTTCCATGATCCTAAAAACATCACCGTAATAATCATCAAGTGATATCATGACAAAACATAACACATTCATTTTTTCCTTTGATTTCTCCATGAATCATTTCAAGGATGTTTAATCGTTGACCTAGGTAGACATGATAGTGGTGGAGGAGGTGGATCACACTCCATTAGAGAGAGAATTCTTGGAGTGGGATATCTCTTTGGATTGAAAAGATTCCCTCTAGATCTTATTATGTAAAACAAAAAATAATTGGATTTTCTAGTCAAATAATAAAATTGGGTTTGTATATCACTAATGTTACATAATAAAAATTTAATATGCGCCCTTATTATTTTTCTTCATAAAAAGTCATTGTCTATAAAAATAATACATTTGTATACATGCTCTAGAATGGATAATATATTAAATAGAATTTTTTAAATTATTATTAAATATATATTATTTCTCATTGGACTATTAAACTGGGTCCTCCATTCCTGCTAAATATTTATATGACCATGAATAATGACTATTAATTTAATAGATAAATATAAATGAAATATTCACCCATAAATAAATAAATATCACATTCACAAATTTTAATAGATATATTTATAAAATATCTTGAATATTTAATATTACCTTGAACAACTGGTAACAAAATTCATGGAATCAAGCAAAATTGAATAATTTACAAAATTCAAAGATTAAATTTATTCATTGTTTTTAATAATAAATAATATTATTATTTAATTGAGGTTCTGGATACAAATAGTGTGTGAACCTCTTGGCCATTTTCTTAGTGGAATTAGGTATATCAACCCAATGTCTAATGTTAGCATCTAGAAACACATCAATACACACATTGATAATGAATTTATTTTCATGATGAATTAATCCCATATAAAATTCATAATATGCAATATTATCCCATTATCGAGATATATATAATCATTGAGGTTACATGATGGTATCATCAACCAATGTCCTCGATGACTCTTCCTTTGTCTTTTCGATAGTTGAACATGCCTAAAGAACACTATGAAAATTTATTTATTTCGATTATATAATTTTCATAAAAATAGTATGAGATATAAAATTCCATTAAATAACAGAAGAGAAAAATAATTTCTCACATTATTCATTAATTATATATTACTTGTGATGAACCTAACCTAACCTAGCTTTACATAAGTAAATTTATTCATGATTTTAATCAATACATAGAAATATGAAACAGGTAATAATAATTTTTTAATAATAATAAATTTTAATGATAGATAGACACATATAAAAATAGTAACATCCAATCAAACATATAAATTTGGATTTCCTATCAGTGGGTCTCTTTCTCATTATATTTTAGACTAAATATTACCAATGGCATACAACATGAAATTGTGCGTAAATGTCCTATGTGTCTACATCACTGATAAACTATATCATTTGTATCACTAAAATGATACCATTTATATATATAACTTACATTTAAGAATACTATTGTGGAACATCTGGGGTCTCATCAAAACCGGTAACTTCTATGACCTTTCAGTGCTACAACTACTCTTAGAACATTATCACATACTATGTTATATAGATGAAGAGTCATTATAGGATAAAGAGATTATTAATATTCAAAATAATGAATATATGTTATCATAATGAACACAGATTTTGGTTCTAGTGAAGCAGCCCTAATTGTTTAATTCATTTCATGACTATAGGCATTGTATGTCATCATGTTTTATCAAGTTATATTATGTCATTATTTTTTTCTGTTCGATTAATTTCTCATGTTTTTGGAATCTTTATTTGATTATTTTTGATGATGTATGATCTACATATATATTGATTAGATAACAATGGAAAAATCTCTCATGAATATCTTAAGCCATTTACACTAGTTAGAATCTTCTTCCGTATGAGGAGGCACACATAAGGTTATATCAAACCTTTTCCTGGACCGAGTGATTCAAGTCAGTGTCTTAGAATATGGTATAAAATATTCTATTTTACATTCTATTAGGGACTGGTAGAATTAATATTGGTTTGATGAAACTCATGTAAGGGATTCTTGCTTGTTCCTGGTCAATAATAAAGTAAGGGTCCTCCATGTTTTTAATGAAAATTGAATTATTATATTTGTTTTGATGATTTAATTTCATACAATTTTTTTTTTATTTTTTGTGAATTTAATTTTTTTTATATATCTCTTGTTATATTGGATAAATCGTGTGAGTTTATCAATCATGATTAGATGCATATGTTCACAAGACATTCATTGAATGTCTTGTGGTAGACATAAGATTAAATAAATTAAATTTTGGTCAAAATAATTATTTGTGTTTTCCCAAATATTTTTTTTCACGACATGTAATTAATTTAATGTGAACTTGATTTTTATTTTATTATTATATGATTATTATAGATATTATTGTAACATTGTGTTGCTTTAGTACATTGGTTTGTCCAAAATGTGTTACTCTTATTTGTTTTGGGTGGATCTAGGGCATGTTTTCTTGTGTTTTATGGTCTGTGTATACCAAATAACTACTTATGTATTGTAATATATGAGTTTTTGACGGATTTTTGATATTTTATTAGCTATTTTGATATACACTCCATGTAAAATCCCATTAACCACCTCATAATCAAGGGGATGACCCTCCAGAATCATGGATTGTCCCTCTTGTACAACTATTTTTTCTAGTGGTGATGAATAAGGATGTCCTGATTGCCACTCATGTGATTCCCATGGAAGAGATTCTTCATTTGGTATTGTTCAACATCCTATGAATGGGTTGTGAAAGTTCCCACGAAGGTGGTCCACCCATGGTAGATTTTTCCTTAGACTTCCAACTAAAACACCTTCTATCATTTTAAGGAATGGGTGGCCTAGTGGCTATGGACGATTATATTGAGATCATCTATAGGATTATTGAACTAGTAGAGATTCTAGTTGATCATTGAGAAATTTTTTTGACTATTATTTTTAAAGGACCCTATATGAGGTTTTGGGGCGTGATGATCAAAACTAGAAGGAATAATGATATGTTGTGGACGTATTAAAACACACATGGTTTCAGGGCACACAGAAGGCATTGTAATGTTATTTTCTTTCATTTACGCTCCTAAAGAGGTCTTTTTCCATGGATTGGGCCAGTCCTTCCCAAGGGTGGCTGATTGGTTTTCCCACAGTCGTGTTTTTTAATTTTTAGTAGGCTCTACCATAAGGATTGTTTGTTCCATCTATTTGATCGATACCAGATGATGGGACGTTGGTTCCTCGTTCCACAGATTTATCCATGGAGTTTGTTGTCTAGTATGAGTATATATTATAGATTTGAGTCATGTTTTTTAATCTTATTCCCAACATAATCCAGAGGTGGTTGATGGTTAATTACACATCATCTATAATGATGTGGAATGTATCTATTGTCAGTGATGATGGTGATTTTAGACACATCTAGACATCTATAGTCTTTAGTTGTGTTTGGAACATGTATTGTCTTCCACATTCGATGTATATATCATCTCATATAAGAGGAATATTAGGTGTATAACCCAATACATTCTATATATGTACCCATGGATTTTAAACATATTATTACATGATTTCTAGTATAATGATCTAATAATTACTTCCCATAGATCTGGAGGCCTAATGTTTTCTAAAGACTGGGTTCATAGAACATCAAAAGAAAATTAAAACATGAAATCCATATTTATATATATATAATAATCTCTTAAATCCATTTGAGATATTAATACTATATAAGATAACATATAGAATATATAAAATAAAGGGGTGACCTAAAATTCTCAATAATGGAATAAACATAAAAATGAATTATAATGTGTGAGTCAATTGTATAACATGATAATGTAAAAAATAATGCTCATGAATATTCATGTGAAAACATAACATAAAGAACCACATATCAAAAGATCATGTTAATATATGTAATATACTATAATCATTTATTGGGATATATAACTGAGTTAAAACTATCATCCTAGACAATAACACATAATGGAAAAAGTACCATAATGGATTAGGTTTTCTCCCTAATACTCTTCAAAATGTCTCTTGAGACTAAATATTTACACAATTCATTGGATTAATATATAGGAACACCCATAAAAGATTGTTCATTATTATTTTTTCCACAAAATGGAAAGTAATCATTATGTATAAACTTAAGAATTACCCATGAAAATAAAATGTGTAGAATAACCTTGTCTAACATCATATCCAAATAAATTTCATAAATAAGACATTTGATAAATTAAATTAATACTTGTATCACCACATTAATGTATGGTAGAATGGGAAAGGAACATATTTAAATGATATATATTGAATTTATAGGAATCCTAATACCTCAAATGTTTTTTTTGATGATAAAAACTCCATTAAAATACAACAAAAAATATTCCTTGAGGAATACAGAATTTTAAAATTCAAATTACTTCTTTAAAATATAAAAATTTTCAAAATATTTTATAAAATATATTACTTGAAAAAAAAATTAATAATTATATTGGAATACTAAACGAATTGATTAGCCCTAATGGCATGGAATTCGATTAATTCCATATAAGTTAAATGAAAAAATTAATTTCAAACTTTTATGAAATTTCAAAAAGTAACTTATTAGGAAAATGACTGAAATATTAATTTTAAACCATTTCCTAAAAAGTTACACATGGTAAAAATTTAAATTATAAATCATTGGAGAATATTTTATTAAATTTTTTAAATAATTTTAATGAAAATATTGATAAGATGTATTTTCTATCGAAAATAAAAATAAATTTGGATTTCCATAAAAACATATTCTCAATATTTTTCAGAATAAAATGGATGTAAATGGAAATATTAAATTAAAATTTTATGAGTAAGTCAAAGAAAAAATATGAAATAGTTTTATTAGACAATGATTAATTATTTTCTTTTAATTGAAATTCTTGCATAAACAATTCGGATTAATATGAAATTAAATCACAAACCCTCCCAACATTGGTATCTTTGGAATAATAACCCCCATAAATGAATCAACTGTTATTAAAGTGTTAAACACCATATATATAAATATATAAATTAAATAAAATATCAATATGGAATTAGAACCCATCATTAATATAAATTGGTGCATAATACAAAATATGCCTTATTGGAGTGGGAATTGAGATGAAATCTCTTAAAAATTATACACTTGAAGTGAGGTTTAACAAATGATTTCATTGTGCATATAAAATTAACATCCACATAATATTTTTAAATAAAACATAGAATTGTAAAATAAAATAAAACACACATAATCTTATAATATAAAATAAATCAGAGATATGACATAACAAATGAAAATAATTTGAGTTATAATATTCCTATCCACTTGGTAACATTCAATCGAAATCCCATTGGTTGAAATAATTCTAATAGATACATTAAATATGATTAATTATGACGTATTGTTGATATTATATGTAAAAGGGGATTTATATGAACCATATAAAATAAATAGTTTCATAATATGAAAATATTCCTCAATAAAAGGAAATTGAGATGAAGTCCATTACGGTCTACGAAATCTCTAAACAATATCCACTTTAAATAGAGGGATAGATTAAATTTTATGTTTAAATAAAGAGAATAATAATAATAAATTATTTTAAATATTAAATTTTTATTATATACACCTTTTAAAATAAATTATGTTCACAGAAATCCTGTGTCTCAATGAAAGATGTTTTGGAATGAAAACCTTATCCTCGAGTATGAACATGTCATGTATATCCTTTATATATTTTATGATAAACTTAAATATATAATTTTTTCTTATTAATATATTATACTATTAATCAATTATATTTAAAGCATTTATAATTTTTATTTTAATGACATATTAAAATAATTATTCTGTTATTTCTACATCAGGTGTTTTGAGGATGCTCAGTTCATAATTTCAAAATGGAATTGTTGTTTTGACCATAGTCAAAAGGGTTATTGATACAAATTCTACATATAAATAATAAATAATAAATAATATTTTTTATAAATAAATTATACTGTTAAAACCAACTACTAAATAGGGATATGAAAAATTTACTACATTACAATCATGACGTTAGGTCATTCGTAAGCATTAGTAATGATTCCATTTTTCAACAATCATGGGGTATGTTTAATGATAATTTTATAGAATGATAATTATATCATAAATATTATATTACTTATTTAAATAAATTTATATATACAATCCATGTAATTCAGTAAGGAAAAAAACCACATTGCTTGAAGGAGGTTATAATCCTCAACATCACTCGAACGATATTATTATTTTCAATGAATAGAAATGTAAGAAAATAAAAGATATACTACATTTTCATAATGATAAATATATATGCTTTCACACAAATACATATATATATATTAATTTAATCATTATAATCATCTAAAAGTGGCAATCATTGATAACAAATTACATCGGTTCGTGAGGTGGTAGTTTTCTGTACATACGAATGATGATTTTGTTTCCCATTTGATTAATGACGAGGTTGGTGTAGGTTATTAAATTAAATAAATAAAATTTAATTATAGGGTAGATAATGATTCTATTTTATTTTCATTGATTAGTATGATATTATAGAGGTGCAATAAGACAAATAAAAGTTTTGTTAAGAACAATATCTCTTCATTAGACCGCTTCCTTCGGATAATCCTTAGAGCCTTATTAGATTGACATTATGATCAATATAAGGCCAATAAGACCTAGGGGGGAAGTAATTATGGGATTTTGGAAGATCATGCAATAATAATAATTCTCTTGTAATGGTGATGATTTTATGTTCCCATTTATATGTGAGAGAGAGTGTCAATTTTGAAAATACCCAAATCTATTAAAAAATGGGGAGACAATCTAATGAAAAATGATGAAAAAATGGATAAATAATAAAGTATGGTTTTTTATGGTATATAAGGACCTCCAAAATTAAAAATTAAACATTATTCAGGCATGTTATTTTATTTAACTATACATTCACTCATATTTACAATTCAAATATTTCCCCACAGTAAATATTTTGTGTATTGGTTTTACATTTCAATAAGACCAAAAAATTATGTTTTCAATATTAAATTATAATATATTTCATAATTACAAATATTTAGTCAATTTTTAAAAACTAAAATAATTTATTCAGTAGATTTCAATTTAATATTATACCCACACAAATTTTCTAAAAACTAGTTCTCATGAAATGTACTTTTCAAGGAATTTATGATCTTATATTAAAATTATTACTAGAAATAATTATTATATTAATTAAAATGAATATAAATAAACTTATAATCTATGAAATTATTTTAAATCATTACTTAATAAGGTTTATTATAATTATATAAAATGGATAAACATTATGCACATATATAGTTTGCAAAAAATTGTGTTTACAAGCCTAACAATAAACCTATACCAAAATCATGTAAATTGACAATAAAGAAGAAATTAATTATATTATTATAGTTAAAATGTTTCATATGAATCATTAATAAATAATAAAAAATATAATGGAACTTTTAAATCATATTATTTGATAAAAATAACATACATTTTTTATAAAATTGTAATTTTTGCTCTTCATTAAAAAATCACCCATCTAAGTAATATCTAAATATTTCAACCAAATTATATTTTGATATGAGGAAATCATTAATTAAGTACATTTTATAAAATAAAATATCTAAAAATGAAATAAATAAATTTTAATATTTTGTAACAAATATTAATAAAAAACATTTGTTTTGAAAAATAATTTTTTGATGAATAAAATGACATCACAAAAAAATTAGTAATTATTTCCTTGGAATTTATAAATAAATTTATATGAATTTGTAATTATATATATATACATATAATATGTTAGTTAAAAATATTCATACCAATCAATTTAAAGGTTATGTTATATTATTCTCATTTAAATAATAACATTTCATGGTTCGTTTAGAATGTTTGTTGAATTTCATATAAACTATATGATATAGTTTAATTTTTAAAATTTCATGGTGTTACGTTCATCAATATTTTATTAAATTGTGACCTCATAATTTGATCATGAACTCAGCACACTTATGCTTCCCATATTAAAATACATTTTTTGTAGTCCTACATTGTAAAAAAGGTTAATAAAAGTTCATCTTCATAAGAGAAAAAATAATTTCAAATTTACATCTTGAATAACACATAAATAGGTTCCCATATAGGAAAAAATTGGTTGTAATTGATAAAAGGGACATATAATAAAAATGTAATAACCAAAAATTGATCTAGAGTGACATAAATAATTGATCGCATGAAATTGACGGATCATGAAATAGTTATCAACCACAAAAACATATATATGGGATGCATGAAAATATGAAAACATCATCTGAAAAAATAATAATATTATAAATTTTTAATTTCAAGATTGTTTTCCAATATTTGGGGAATTCCATTACCCTGTAGACAAATAACATATGGAAACATACTTAATATCATTCTATTTCCTAAGTACAATTTAATCCTTTGGTAGATCTTTCATAAATTTTCACTTCATATATTACTATAGGTAATGAATATCCAATATGAATTAATATGATTGAATCACTAAATCAATATCCTAACAGGTCACATAATTCCACAGAAGGACAATAAGATTCTCTTCAAGTCATTATAATTTAACTAAAAAATGGTTTTCCTATAATAAAAAATTCTCAAAATGAATAAACCATTATATTATGTAATACAATAATAATCTATAAATCCTCAAACATAATATGCGAAGTTCAACTTAGATTATTTTTTAAAAAGCATCCATAATTCATAAATAACCTCTACATTTAGAAATATAATTTTGTTTTTCCATCCATTCAATCATGTTAAAAAAATGTTCGGCCTAAAGTGTTTCACATACCTTATACCCAATGAAACATTTTAGAAAATATCATTAATCACCTAAAAATCTAAAAAATTCAAAAATATTTCATCCAATAATATTTTTCCCAAAATCAACCAAATATTTATTCGTCAAATCATTTTTGTAAAATCCATGTCATACTAAATAATACATCACGTAGTCTAGTGTTAGGCGTTGTACCCTTATCACCCTTTGGTTTTCAGTTCAATACCCATGTACTTACAAGATATGATGAGTTGTCCCCCAAAAAGTCTTTTGACCGTTTTCTAAATCTATATTAGTATAAATCTTATAATGTTCCTGAAAATATTATGACAACCCAGAAAAGATAATTTCTCATTAAACTATTTTAACCACTAAGGTATTATACATAACTTATTTTTCCCCAAAAAATAAAATAATATTAATTTAATATTATTACATTATGAAAAGATATGGGTAATACATAAAGGATACTAAAAATATTTAATTTATTACCAAAAAATATAAATTTATTCTTCCTCTAATATCTTTTTTTACTAATACCCATACTAAATCTAAGCGTTATATTACTATAAATGCCTCCCAAAATATTGGTAACCATCTTATAATTCAATAACATAAGACCTAAAAGGAGTATTTATGATTTTATAATTATGATCAAAATTATAATTATCAACACAATGTAGTTTAGATATAACCTAGTTCATCCATGATTATAATATATTCATGTCCTTAATGATAGTTCATCAAGATTCTATAAATTTCTAAAATATATCCTCTGGTATTGTTAAACCAAGTGTGAAACATGTCCTATTGTCATGAACTAGGTGATTATAAAGTCAAAGACCAATGTGACCTTTATGGAATTATCACCCAACTCTACAACTGCGATAGATCATTATACACATTTAGTATCGAGATAGGCTTGTAATATCATGGAATCCACTCTCTCTATAATTCAAAAAAATACAATGATATGTTTTATATACTTTTTTTTCATGTCAATATAATTATAGGGTTATCAATATATTATTCTATTATTAATACCCAAAATTAAATTGAACAAACACTAACACCATCTATATCAACCCAAATTTTTTACAAATGTGATTATTTTATTTTTAACATAAACTAATAATAAGTGCAATTAAAAGATCACAGGGAAAAGTTTATTTGGAAGACATGGTTTATAATACATCGAAATGAAATTAAAACATCACATCCTTATTTCATTAAACCAAATGAGATTATAAATCCATTGGAGCTCTAAATACTGCATAAGATAGCTTGGAAATACATAAAATAAATAGTGTGAGCTATAAAGACTAGTAAGAGAATAAATATGATAAGGAAACATAACGTGTGACTCAAAGGTATTGCATGATATTATAAAAGGGAAAGATCATAAGTAATAACGTGGAATCATAAAATAAATAGCACTGTATCATAATATCATAGTAACAATGTTAATGTGGTAAAAATATATAATAACATAATCATGAGTCATGACTAACTACCTAGATACTATCTCATGGTGGACAACGTCCAATAATTGATTAGGTTTACTCCATAATCCCTTAATTAACGTTTGATACTATAACATTACCCAGTGAAATTAAGAGTTATCGAGGTGCACCAATAAAAAAATTAATTATTATATGTTAAAAAAATGGGATATAATCATTTGACATAAACATTAGAATTACCCATGTAATGAAAATGAGTTACATAATATATTCTCATATCACATTTGAAATAGATTTCATAAAAAGCCATTTGATAAATTAATATAAGGAATGTATTAATCCATAAAAGGAATAAATAATGGGATTGACATATATGTATGATATATATATATATATATATATATCTAAAATTTATAAGTGATCCATAACATCATTGGTTTTCATCATTGATGAAAATATCTTTAAAAGTACACATGACTTATTTTTGGTTGAAAACACACTATTGAGTATGAAATAAGTTATGTTAAATAAAAAATTCGAAAATATTATTGAATGAAAATTCATTGAAAAGAAACATAGAATATGGTAGAGAAATATAAATGCTATTAGGAGTTCATGATGGCAGGAAACTCCATTTATGTCATATATGATAAAATAAAATATTCCTTTCACACTATTGTAAAAAGTGATAAATCACCTTGATCGAAAAATGAAAAAAATATTCATTATAAATTTTTTTTAAAATTTAAATAATGATTATTTTTAATAAATAATTTTATAATAAAAATATATTCATTAAATGATTTTATTGAAAATATGGATGTTAAATAATATTTATTTTAAACAAATAATATAAATAAAGTATGATTTTATTACAAATATTGTCCCAAGCATTTTATGAAAAAAATAATGGAAAAAGGAACTGTTAGATGAAAATTTCATGAATAAAATCGGGAGAATAAAATTAATTGGATTTATTAGGAAATGATAAATAAAATGTTCGTTAGTGGAATTTCACGAAAAAACAATCTCTATTAAAATAAAATTGAAGCCTAAACCCATACAGCCATGGTAACATTGCAATCACAATCCGAAAGAAATAAATAACTAAAATGGATACACTAAATACTATAAATATAAAAATATTCATGATATAAAAAATATGAGGGGATATCGATACACATAATAAATATAAATTTGAGCACAATTCCAAATGACTAAATGTAGTCATAACTAAGATGAAATATTATATAAAGATCAAAACGTTGATGTTAGGGATTAGTCAATGAATTGATTCTGTGTATCAAATGAAAATACAAATAAAACAAGTGGAAATAAATCATAAAAAATAAAAATACAATACATGAATACTTTTATATATCAAAACAATGAAGGATTGATAATAACCACTAAAATGAAACTGTATTATGATATTTCATACCACTTGGTAACATTCAATCCAAAACATCTTGGATAAAATAATTCAAATTGAATCTTAAAATCACACTATGTATTATGGATTAATTATATTAAAATTCATCAATATTGTATATAAACCATATAATCAAAATTTCATTATAATATTAAAATATACCTTGAAAAAATGAAATTTAGATTAATCCTCATACAGTTTAAGAAACGAATTAATAAAAACCACTTGAAATATAGATATATTGAAGTTGAATTTTAAATAACACGAATATAAATAATAAATGAATATTAATACACAATTTTCAATATAAAAACATTAATTATTAATTAGGTTTTTAATAGAACATGTGTCTCGATGAAGTACATTTTGAGAGGTAAAACCCATTAGGTAGAGTCCAGACATGTCATGTATGTACTTTATATCATGTATGATATTATTATATTGACTATTTTTAATTAATAATATTTTATAGGTTCAATAACATAAATATATACCATATAATTCAATAATTTGCTTAATTAATCACATAATCAGTTGTGTTAATGTCAGGTGTTTTGAAGATGCTCAGTTTATAATTTAAAAATAGCCTTAGTTTGTTGATCATGGTAAAATGAGTCATCATTACATAATATCCAGAATAATCATCCATAAATAATTATAATTTTATAAATCAATTATACTTTTAAAATAAAACATGTAACATGGTTATCAAAAATGAATTGTGTTACTATCATGGAGACAACAGGCCGTATGTATGCACGTGTAACATCTCAATTATTTAAAGATCATGATGGAAAGAAGCTATGTTTTATGTTATCAATATATTATTATCATTATATAATAAATATCATAAAATATCTTTTAATACACTTACATATATCATCCATGTGATACTGTATAGAAAAACGAATAATATCTCTTCGTGGATGCAGTAATCTAGATGCATGAATGAGCAACGTTATCATTTTTCAATGAATGGAAATTTAATAAAATATATAAAATATTAAATTCTCATAATTATAAATATTATATTAATATATATATACTAAATCCATATTAATAAAAATCTGTGAGAGGCAATTTTTTAAAATGAATTACATCAGTTCGGGAGACAGTAGACCACCCTACACATAAATGATGGATTCATTTTCCATTAGATTGAAGAAGATATGTATGATGTTATTAAATTAACATGATAAAATTTTAGTATGTTTGAGTTATTTATATTATTATAAAATCATGGTTTAATAATACTTAATAGAGTTGGAAGAAGGAACAAACCAAAAATATTATTTAGGGACAATACCTCTTCCTCAGACCAATTCATTAGGATTATACCTAATGAATTCCTAGGATGTATTTCATATAAAAAAGGCCTCTATAACATGTTTAGGTAATTTAAGTGGGGATTTTTGTTGGTCTTGACTTACAAAAAATATTTTAAGCTATGGAAAGGATAAGAGAGTGTGTCCCTTTTATAAGAGATATGGAGTGCTATTTTTATTAATACCCAAAACTTTTCAATAATGGAAAGTCCCTCTCTTGACACATGTCTCCAAAAACTGATAAATAAAATATTATATGGGTGATATGGTTGATTAAAACTTCCACCATTCAAAAATTTTTCTCTATTAACATTATATTGAATTTACCTATAAGGTTACTCATAGTTACCACTTTTGATTTCACCATGACAACAAGTTTTTTAGTTTTTTCCATTCATTATTATAAAAAATTAAGTTGAGTATACTAAATAGTATTAATTATAATTATTCAAAATATGGAATAAATTTTATCATATTTAAATCTACATTTTTTGAAAATTCAATTTAAAATTAATCTCGTAAAACGTTTCAAAAATTGGGTTTTCAATAAATGCATTTTTTAAGAAATAAATTATATTTTATTAACTCAATGACTATAAATAATCATTATATGAATTTAAAATAATATAAATATATTTATAATATATCTATTTATTTTCAATAATTCCTCTATAGGTGTATTTTAATTAAATAAAATGGATATTCATTATTCACATAAAAATAGTTTATAAAAAATATCGTTTTTATGAAAAATAATAAATGTTTACATAAATCATGAAAATTTTTAATTAAAAGGAAATAAATTAGATTATTAAAAATCAAATGGTGCATATGTTTCTTTAATTCTCAAATACTAAATATAATGTATCATTTAAATTTCATTATTTAATTAAAATATAAGAGATTATTTTAAAAATCATCTATCTTCACTATTAATTGTAAATAGAAAATTTCATAAAATTACCCAAAATAACCTTAAGTATTTTATTATAAATTTATATAAAAATTTCTATAAACATTATAAAATAAAATTTCTATGATTTTTAGAAAATGATTTTCATATTTTTTCACAAAAATCAAAAAAAAAATCTTTATTAAATAAAATGTATTTTTTAAAAGAATAAAATGTCCACATTAAAAATTCGGAATTTTTGTCTTATGAATTTATCAATGAATATATATCTATTAGAACCTTAATATACATATTATTACCCAATATGTTGATCACAATTTTAACATCTTGTTGAGAAATGTTTTTTGATTAGGTTTCATGTGTCCCCGTGGGACATGATCACACAACAGAGTTGATGCATCCACGGGTGTTGACATGGAGATTTAATGATGATATTGTGGAATCAGGATTGAATATTAGGGATGTATCCCTGGTTTGTTGGGATTGGGCCTGAGGGAATAATTTTAATAAACCTATTAAGATAAAGTGATCAAAATTCATGTTTTTCGAGCGTATTGATTAAAATCATATGATAATACAATCCCATGTAGATTTACATGGAGTTGTAAGGAGACTTGGCTTAGGGAAGGACCGACACCAAAGATGAGACGGGGCTTACACATTTAGATTACTTGAGTAGTAATTGTTTTATCCAATTCTAGTCATACACATGACATCTTGTATTCATTTCACAATCTAGGTCTATAATTTAACATGAATCCCATATGATGGTCTTGAGGACCACCTCTAGGACCATACTAAAGAGTTCCAGTACATGAAAACATAATGATAGAAATATTGTAAACCACTACCATATGTTTTATGATGTTTTTTAAAAACTACTACTAATGTTGGATTCATCATCCAATTATGTCAGCTCTATCCACATTGTAGTGGTTTCTCATAAGTGTCGTGAAATATTTTTTTATCATTAGTAATTCTATTTTAGCGGTGAGTTTTCCAGTATAAAACTACCTATGATAATGTTGTGGTTTAAAAAACTTATATATGTAATAATATATTATAGTGGTTTAAATATCCATTATACAATTTCTGGAAACATATGGTGGTGGTTTGATTGGACACAAAACAATTTTGATAAAATTTTAAAACACCGCTATATAGTGCTTTTAAAAAAGTCATGTATAAATGGAATTCACAGAAATTCAAAAAGAGTCCATTATTAAATTATAAAAACAAAAAATAGACTATTCAAGTAAAATAATGTCAAAATCCAATCATGTCAATTTCATGTTATACAAAACCAGAGTACAATATAATATTAATATAACATTAATATTAACCAACATTCATCATTCATAACCAACAATAACAATGAAAACCAATCAAAACAAAAACTAAAATAGATTTTATATAAGTCAAAAATTAAGAGCAAGGTTCTCATTTATTCACGAATCAATGTTCAATAATTATTAAGGTTGAATAATGTAGAAACTAAAATGTAGTTCAAGTACATATAGATATATATACATCGACGAACTGGTCTTTTTGCATGGGTCATGATCATCATGGGATTCCACTAAACAATAGGATAATAAGTACAATATCAAATGACATTGGAATAAAACTAAACAAATACACATATATGTGAAGAACATGATTAAAATAAGCAGCATAAAAAACATCCCAAATTGAAAATGAAAAGGGTTGATAAATATCAAGAGACATTCATAAAAGGCATATAAATAAGAGAATCGAAAAAAATTTATATGTTTATTTCAACACACTACAATAAGAAATACATGTCAAATATTATAAATTATGGTAAATACCATAGATTCTAGTGAAATAATCCTAGAAATAGTCATGTGGAAGTATCTTATAACATATTAATGATGTTCTAAACTAATAAACTCCCATATATCTCAAACCAAGCCTCACTGAGTAAAAATACACATATCTTGAGAATTTCATTCACAATATAATATTTTTCAGAGTCTCATCATGACTAGAATAACAATTGTTTTTGATCTCCAGGCTAGATAGATCCATGGGATCAATGTATGTGTGTGTGTGTTAACATGGGATGATTTTGTGAAATGGTATGAAATTGTAATAATATTTGCTTAATTTTTTCACACATGTAACATATCAATGGATCATGATCAAATGTTTTCATGATTATCCATGTGAGTCTGACCTGAATTTCTATCACCCCACTTGACAATAAACTATATTATTCGAAACTATGTGTGTTTTGATCCCTTTCTCCTAGAAATGATACATAGTATGCCTTCTTGAGGGTCAACACCAAACACTGGTTGACATCAATGTCCCCATTGTTGGGACCCACATCCTTGGTCTGTCCCCTAGTGGTGTCAGACCATCACCTGGTCAGTTAACCATGAAAAATCCCCAAACTCAATTCACACTCCTCCAACAAAGTGTTTCCCACTTTTGATGGGCCTCTACCCATTTGTAATCCCAAATATGTCTTCATGTTGTTTTGAATTATGTAGACCCTTATTCATCACCCTTTAGAACTACATGGGTTTTGAACCATGACTCCAAGACAGTACATTTGAAGCCTCCTTGAGATTCAACCCCAAACACTAGTAAACATTGGTATCCTATTTAATGGGACCAACATCCTTAGTCTTCCCTATAGTGGTGTCAAACCTGTTCCTATGTAGCTAACCACACATATGACCCATATAATTCGTAATCATCCAATGAATACTGTCCCTCTTGCGATGGGCCTATAACCACACGTATGTCCCTTCATGTTTTCAAGTCGCTTTACTTTGTGTACACCCCTATACTATGCCCCCAACAGGAATTATGTGAACTTTGATTCCATGCAACATGAATATGTAGGAAGCCTACTTAAGGATGAAGCAGAACATCACTTTCATCTTCACATTAATTCCATCCCATTCCTCCCATCTACTTCGTTCATCTGTCTTTCATCCCTCCCGATTCTTACCCAGGACACCACATCCTAATGATATCATCTCACATGTCCTTTCACCACTCCTTGTGGCACTCTAGATACTAACCATGAATAATCCCCCAATAAATCCATAATAATCCAACAAAAAGTTACCCTCTTGCGATGGGCCACTAACCATGTGTAATCCCCAATATGTCTTGCGGTTTTGTCCCTTTTTTACACACTGATTCATCACCCTCTCGAACTATATGGGTTTTTCATCACTCTCCACTATACATGGTACATAGGAGGCCTCCATGAGGTTCAATACCATACAATGGTAATACATGGTGTCCCCATTATAGAAAAAGAAGAATTCTTCAGATCCTTCTTCATTGGATGTTTTTATCCACCCATCCAGTACACCCCTTAGGTGCTCCCTCTTAACGATGTACCGATCTAATCTACTCACATAAGTGTTCCGATCAGTAAAATACATCTCTTCTAGATGTTAAAATCACGGCATACCCTGTGTTGAATATGGGTAACTAGGGAAAATCTCATTACACACTAATGGTATATAATTCCCCACATTGGACGTGGGACGCATCAGGAATCTGCACCCTTAAGAATCCATATCATAAGGAGAAGAAATCTAGGGGTACCAGAGTTTCGGAGTCCAAACATGCCAACTATGTCCAACATGACTACCTCCATAACCGATAGTTTTTCCCTAACATGACCCCAAGGAATGATATGAATCATGATGTTTATTGAACTGTAATCCAAACTGATATGGCACCCTGAAGGGTTTCATAAACAACATCTTAATATTTCAGAGAGAACCAAACTAAGAGATGAATTCTGAGGAGGAATGAACAGAAGGAGAGACCAAAATCCCATCAACCTATTTGAATCAAGGAGAATGCGTTTCGGAAGAAGTCACATATGCCACCTACCTTTGGAAGACAAGAATGTGGGGAAATAGCCAGCACATTGCAACTCAATGGTGCATGCCCCATCGAAAGCAATGGAAACCGAAATACTGAAAACGAATTGAAATATTCTACTTGATATAGATATTATTATAATTAGAGAAATTAGTAAATAAGTGAGACATTGGAGCCATCTATCCTATGATAGGTCCTACCATGAAAATAGTGGGCGTGGAGTGAAACTCAACAACATTGGGATAGTTGATCATTTGACATCCTGGACTGCGGCATTGTCAGCGTGGATCTTTCTATCCATCCATGGAAGACTAAATGGTGCTAAGTCATTGTTCATATCTTTTCAATAGTCTATT
The DNA here is from genome assembly GCA_963277665.1 of Viscum album. Taxonomy (NCBI): domain Eukaryota; kingdom Viridiplantae; phylum Streptophyta; class Magnoliopsida; order Santalales; family Viscaceae; genus Viscum; species Viscum album. The sequence goes on from OY728161.1 coordinate 757,939,116, forward strand.
CTGATGAGTAAATTTTCATGCTTTGATGAATGAAATCACAAGCTACAAGAAACTGATCATCTACCTCCCGCAGAAAAAGGGGAATAGATAGTACGAATACAGAAATTTCCCATGGATTCATCTCCTCTGTGATGGCTCCCACTCCTACAGCAACTGGGGACGCACACCCCCTCTCACCATATGAATTTATTCAAAGGTGTGTTATTGAAACTGATTCTTGATGATATAAACCAGAGGGGATCATTCTGCTGAGTGACATGGACTTCTAGGACATGGAGGCCTCAGAGCCCTATCAACACCACCACCCCCAAGAACCAAGAACAGAGATGTTGCTCCTCAACCTATCCTTTAACAGATTTGGGCATCTATCCCTTGGGAATCCTACAACTCACTCCCATTTTCTGATGAAGTGAGGGATGTCCGAGTAGGAAATCCATCCCCCCTACGCAGCTGTCTCTAGTTCAGCAGACTTATCGTCAATGCTGGGTGAAAACTCAGGTGTATACCCACCAAGGTCACCTTCGTCCTTGTCTTGAATGGTCTGAGCCACAATTGGCATGTCATATCAACAAAGTATTATTATTTATAAGGGGAACCTCTTGGTTATATAGTAGTAGAAATTCCAAACCCAGTAAAAGATGAAGCACCATTTACACTATGAATAGGTTGAACTGGATCTCCCAGTTCCCAGGAAAAGTAGTAGCTGTCGTAGGATGGCTCGTGATAATTGGACCAAGTATGGAGGTCCTACCAATAAAACTATCAGAAAAGGTAGATTTCATTCTTATTTTATAATTTATTATGGAGGTCATCCCCATGACACTATAATCAACATTGTAAACATTTAGTATTAAGGTTATCCCCGTGATCATAGCCCTAGGTAGGATAATTTCTCTCATATACCAGGTTCTCAACTCAAGGGTATTTCATGCCCAGTCATTGAACAACATGTATCCCCTCTCAGTGAGTTCATCCATTCCGATGGAGGTATTCATCATGCTAATAATCACCAAAGTGGAGGTCCTCCACACCTCACCAATAGAAAATATAGATGTCCTCCTACTATCTTGTATAATCATTATGAACTCCCTATTTATACCGCTACAATTAGGTCCAGGCGACACGAAGGTCCTCCCTGCATAATGTATGGACACAATGGTGGTCATCCCCATGTGTTTACCAACTCCAGCAGAGGCCCTCCAAACTCCATCACTATCATATGTGGTGGTCTTCAACATGTTCCCTTCAACAATTGTTTGTGATCCCCTCGTACTTCTGCTCATTAGTGCGGGGTCCTCTGTACGTCAGGAACATCTTATTTTAATGATATCCTCATATCCCATCCAATGTGGATAGAGGTCTGCCCCGTGTTTCATTAAACATTTTTCTGCATTCCCCTCACTCCCCGACTCATCAATGCAGGGGAAATCCCCATGTCAACAACAACTGATATATAGGCCATAATCATATCCCATCCAGTTCATACAAAGGCCCTCCCCTCTCTAGCACCAATCCAAGTGGACGAGCTCCCCATGTAAAAAATTTCCCCTATCCTAATGAACCATCTTATGGGAGGAGGTTGGGTCATCTCCGCCAGAGGATGAATTCAGGTAAGTTCTGTCTCAAGGTTAAACCCGTCTACATTTTATATTTTGAGGTGGATTGCGATTCGGTGATGGGACCCTCACTCTAATCTTTAGTGACAAAGGCGGGGGCAAGAAAAATGCATATAAGCCTCATCTATCTAGATTGAGGGGCCACCAGATCCATGTATACCTCCAAATATACATATAGAAGGATGAAGAATATTCCAATTTCTATGGTCTGGTTGTGATATTTTCAGAATTGTCAAGAAGAACATTCTCTACCTCAATCAAGGATCAGAAAGAGTTGTTTTGGGGACAAATAATGGATGAGAAACAAAAAGACCCACCTCCAATGATTGTATCCCTAGTTCGGAAAGAAGTGGGCATTAGTCCGTATTACATGGATGTGGTGGTGCAATCAGGGAATTCATTGGAAGACATCCTTAGATACAATGACTTTTTAGCTCGTGCACCATACTCTCCACCAACTAGTCTACCATCATAGTGGTCTTCATCAGTGTAGTTACCAGTACCTCAGCCACCACAATAAATGAATGGGGAAACGAAGGGCTAGATCCTATGTTTGCAAAAGGATCTTGTGGGAAATCCTTGCAAAAGACCAGTTCCTAGAGTTGATCCGGCCCATTACAACATCAGATTTCTATATTCTGGATTCTCTCACCCAGGAAGAGGTCATGTGCTTCTTCCAAACTCTCTAGGTAACACACTTCCATCTTCTACATCGAGGGGTGGCTTACCCCTAGATCCTGGAACATGTTGACGACATTGTCCATCAATGTGGCATGGTCAACATGGTTGTGCTCCCCATGGATTAGTGCCCTGAATTGCCTGGTCATCATCAGAACCTCCAGAAACGATGCATACAAATCATTACAGATTTGTAAATAAATATTAAGGAATATTCCCCCATGTTTAGATCGACAGTTGGGTGTAGCATGCTTCCCTTCATTCCAGTCTTATCTGGTGCCATCCCGACTTCCCATGTGATATTGAGGATATGCATTCAGGTACAGTAATAGTTAACATGGACAACCTAACATAGGAAGAGACTCGTCTATGACTCATTGAAGATAACATGCACCCAGGGTGGTGCCACACCTATTGGATACTTTGGTAGGGTTACTCTCTAGCAATGAAATTTACTGGGACTTACATTCTAAGTCATTATCCATCAATCATGACTCTGAAAATGATAAAGAGAATTATGGGATTGTCAAACACTCTAACCCATCTGGCTCAGTGCAGTAGATGGAAGATTACCTTAAAAAGGCTGTATTGTGCCAACAGATCAAAGAACATTAAAAGAGGGTTGATGACCTTCTCATTGAATGTGTTGTTGAACGATTTCTAGATTACGATAATCAAAAACCAGGGAACCAGGGGTAGGAAAAGCCTTCCCCTTATAGTTGCCTATGGGTGTCCTAGACCATCCATCCCATATATACAGGGTATACACCAGAGTTTATGGAAAGAGTGATTGATATACATCATCAAATCCACCCGAGATGCTTAAAAACCCTCCATGGGACCCAGATCAGGATCCCCGATACACTCCACATGTTGTCCCTATAGTATCCCTACAAGTCCTCCCACCAGCCGCTCTATATGCTGTTGGGCCTGCATATCATGTAGAAGAACCTTCTAATTCACTAGTGTTTAGAGATACACCTCAAGACATGAATCCCTACAAAGATGATATGATGGCTACTTATATTGAATGCCTTGGGGCTTTGAAAACCCGACAAGTTGAGATCATGCCAGATGGAACGTTGTATATCGAATTTGTGGATGATAGGCTAGCTCCCCTAGGTTTCAGAAATCTTACCTTCTCCCCTTTTAATGGGGTGCGTGATTCATTGTAGCATTTGACCCAATTTATCTCATGGTGCAGACCCATGTGGCGAACTCTAGTGTAGTAGAAGGTCTCCAATGTTTGGTGATTCTTACAAACACTAGAGGGGACCTAATTCATTTGGTATATATAGTTTCCCATTGAGTCAATAGATGGTTGAGAGGACCTTCATAGAAATTTTATTTAAGAGTTCATTTTCACAACCCAGAAGATGTGTATTTCTGACCACTTTAGGTGCAAGAAGAGGCCTGGAGAACATATCGTAGACATTGCCTCCATGTGGAAAGGCCTCACATTCTCCCTAGATATGTCGCTGACTTAGGAACAGTTGCTAACAATGTTTGTGGATAAAGTAAAAACTGAATTGATCCCATATCAAATAACTGAAAACTACGTAGGGGGATTTAGGGATTTCTCTGACAAAACTCAGCATCTAGAGAAAACCTTGTAGAAAGCCAAGGAGGCACATCCATTGCCTCATACAGTTCCTAAGAGAGGAGCCACTATGGTTGAGGCTACCGCGGTTGCACAAATAGGGGCCCCCAGGTAGCTAATGATATTACTTGTGGAACCATATCTGTTTCCATGCCAAGGGTCCCCCACCTCAGGTGCAGCCTCAAGCCCAACAGTGCCCACCTCCAAATTGAAAGGCTCCCCCACGTATCACGTCACTGCCACCTATGCAAGATAATCAGGATCCATATCCTTGATAGACTCTTCCAACCCCTCCTTAGTTCTAGGCTCCTAGATACCCCTTTATAGATTGAAGGAATTAGACCTAATCATTTAATGAGGATCAAGTCCCTAGTAATTTTAGAATTGCCTTGGACTGGGAAATCATATGGTTGCTGGAATGAAGGAGGCCCAAGGAGGAAGATCTCGTTGATCTCCCAAATTATAGCATCAATCACAAGATCCTTGGGAACATCATCAATAAGTACTATGTTTTTAAATAATGTCTCCTAGAACATGAAGATAACAACATATTCCGGTTAGGTCCTGCCCAAAAACTTGTGTCATGTGTGTTCACAAATCCTGAGAGTGACTGTGACAATGAAGGTGAATGTCTACAGGTTTTTAACCACGGGTCTCAAATGTATGATAAAACTGTGGCTTGTAGGGTAGTCACCAGTACCCATTATATTTTCCTTGGACTTTTTAATCGACCCGTGCCTTCAGAAGTAATTGTGTTACCAACTGCTACTACTTCTTTATCGACATATCGACCTTCTTCTTCCGAGAAAGGGAAGAATCGATGACAAATTCCCCTATAGATGCCATATTCATCACATACTCTTGGTGATTTCATTCACTATAGATGATGACTTCCCCCAGAATCTACCCAATGATGGAGGATTCATCATGTGTTGATCAAGTGTATTCTTAGGTTAGTACAGTGGAGTTGGTAAACACCTACATGGTTCCCGATGATGAAGAGTGCCGAACAGATCCTCCCAACGTCCCCAACCGGCACCAGTGTTGATGGAGAAATGTATATGTGAGTTGCTGGAATGCATTGGTTAGTGATTCTATCTAGGATATGAAAGACACTAAGACCATATGATTGGCCCAACAGAGAACTCGACATACACATCCATCTCATCTAATTTCATTAGATTCACCTCAACCACATTTTGTTTTAAACGACCAGGTATAACAACCCCGAAAGTGAAACGACCACTGAAATTCCATTGTGGATAGACCTCAGTCAGCTGGACCTCATCTAGTAGTTTCTATACTCAGTTTGACCAATGAGCAATGTGAAATTACCAGTACCTATCATCCTTCGGTTCATCCAGCAGCACCCATCAAACATCCTTCCACAGAGTGACCTCCTGTCAGCAGAAGTGTATGCCTAACATTAAATTATTAAGTCCTCATGCATCTCACTATCATTCCTATTAATATCTCTATCCATGAGTCTCTTCTCCATTCAGTAGATATACATGAATCCCTAGAAGAGGCTTTAAGAATCCCCCTCTAGTTCGAGATAGAGGTAGTAGCTGGAGAAGTCTTCCATACTGAGGCATTCAAGCATGAAGAATGTCAAGCTATTATCACTTTCTCAAAATAAGATGAACTTTACCCTATACAGGGGAATATATTCCCAATGTACATCACTTTCCATTTCAAAGACATGGATTTTTGAAGCTGTCTTGTTGATTGAGGATATGGAACCAACCCTATCCAGACCTAGACACTCCAAAATATAGGGCTGTCCAAGGAAGATCTGATTCTCTCTGACCTGAGAAATCAAGGTTATGATATGAAGACTAGTCTCCAGTTGGATAAAGTCACATAAATACACAGTTCAGTGGCCTAGTTACCAAAACCAAATTCCAGGTTGTCTCACTAGAAACTTTATACACAACATTTATGGGGAGACCCTGGCTTCACCTCCATATTGAAGTCCGTTCCTCATACCAAGAATGCCTTAAGAACTCTATTAAGGGTGGATTTAGAATACTCCATGGTGTTGAATCTCCCATTTCCACTAGTGATAATCTCTACTTTGATGCTGAATATTACAAGAGTGAGGACAATTAAATTTAGGGTAATGAGGCTGAACATGCTATGATTCTAACCAACCAGTTGATAGACTGGGATGATGCCTACATTTTTGTAATCCACCGATGGGAGGCCAGAACCCTGTACATGGAGTAATGATTTGTCTTCTCCAAAAATAAGTGTATACTCATTACCAATTCCATGTAATTCTGGAATATCATCTCATATTCCTACACAAATCTGGCTCGAATGATCCTAGATCCCCATAATCCTATAAGGTATCGAGATTTCTACCCCTGGCAATGACAAAAAACCATACATGATTTTCTCTACAGGATGGGATATACCAACTCAATACAACACACCACTATCGATTTGATATAATAAAATGAGTCCCATTGGGTCGATGGCCCGATGTGATCGGGTCGATATCTTTCATCACCATGGTTTGAGCAGTGACAGAATCACTTGATGAGGTGTCCACCACTGCTCTGGATGGATCTAGTATCTCATCCGAACCTGTCAACTTGGAAGAGTTTCCTCTTACTGATGGTACACTAAACATGGAAGAAGAAGAGGACCTGGGATACACCCCTCCAGTATTCAAAAAGTGTGTGTCCACTATGGGAGATGAATTGGTATAGGCGAACCTTAGTAACGATACAAATCCGAAACCAATGTCGATCAGTGCCTCTATTTTTGTAAAATAGATACACCGATACGTTATTTCTAGAAGCATCATCGTTATGTTTTCTCTTTGAGTTTTGATGATATTTAATGGTTAGATCCTCAGGTCGATGTCCATCATTTCATTCTTCCTACAAATCATCATGGGTTCAAATTGCCTCCAAGAAAGTTGTACCTTTCTCACAGTGCCATGGTCGAGGATGAGGATGATATGATCATTAGAGCCAACTTCATCAAGGTAGCCCAGTACCCTAGATGGTTAGATAATATTTTCCTTTTCGGGATGAAGAACAGACAGATTAATGTTAGCATCGACTTTCGAGATATCAACATTCACTACTTAGAGGATGAAATTCCATATATAGTTACATAAAAATTATTTGATGCCACTGCTGAGTTCCAGGTTATCCCTTTCATGGAAGGGTATTCCCGATATAATCAAATTCGAATGGGGCCCAAGGATGAAAATTTTACCACCTTCAGGGCACTATAGGGTACTTTTTTCTACCAGGTAATACATTTAGGTCAATATAATATAGGTTCCACGAATCAGCATTTCATTCACTACATATTCAAGACGATCTGCGAGACATTGGTGGATTGTTACATGGATGATCTGGTGGTTAAATCTTACCATCATCAGGACCATCTAAATTATCTTGAGAAAGAGTTCGACTTCCTCTATTCCCATCATCTATAGATTTACCCCTTGAAGTGTTCCTTCTGGGTCATCTCTCAAATGTTTCTTGGAATCATTTTCAGATATATGGGCATTGAGATCGATCCATAAATGATCAAGGCCATCAGTCAGATGTCTCCTCTGAGAAACATTCAAGATCTATTAAGTTTTTGAGGCCACATATCCTGCATACGCTGATTCATCACAAATCTGGCTAGAAAGTATAATCCCTTTTCCTGGATCATGAAGAAAGGTGTTGATTATCAGTGGGGTGAGGAGTGTTACAATAATTTTGAGGAAATTATGCATTACCTACTATAGAATTTGGTACTAATTTCACCCATTCCCATAATAATGTTGATCCTTTCTGTGATTTATCTGGAATAGTCCCACATCACCCTTCTCCCCTAGAAGAACAATGAGGGGACATAGATAGATTTGTAATATCAAAGCCGCATGCTCCTCTATAGAGGGACCAGATACTCATTCATTGAAAAGAGTTTCCTCACACAAGTTTTCACAGTGCAGAAATTGTGACATTACTTGCAGCACCATGAGATACAGCTAGTGTACCACGTGGATCTGCTGATGTACATTTTGAACAACCCCTTGTGGATAGGCTATCTACCTCAGTGGGAAGTGATCTTTTAATAGTTATACATCATGTTTTTCCCTAAGAAGTCAATCAAGGGAATGGAATTGACAACCTTTTTTTTCTACCCATCCATCCCCTGAAGAATATTCTATGGATCATGATTTTCTATATTGTTAAATCCTCTCAATAGGCCAATCTATTCAATGTTGTAAAATTTACTTTGATGGAACATCTCGAAGAACCATTGATAGATGACTCAATGATCCTAGAATCTACTGAGTGGGCCTTGGTATCATATTTTTCATGCCAGCACATATAGTCCTACCCTATTCATTTCTATTTTCAGAAGGTTATACCAAAAAGGAGGTATAATGTTTAGATCTCTTCACTATTATTGTGGTGTACCCCCATGATCAATGTTCCCCACCTACATATAAAAGGGAACTCCAAACTGGTCATCGTGTAGATCAAATGTTACTATGTCATTAGAAAGCCAGATCTCATGTCATTATTAGGGTGTACTCTCCAACTGAGGGACCCGTTCCCTTCTCAACTAGAAGTTACTGACGTTCCTCGATCACAAAATGGTTGAGCTAGCACCTTGTCTAGCCAAGCCATATCTCTTATAAAGACTAACCAGAATGAGTTTATTTTACATGGGTAACATCATAGAGTAATCGCAATTATCACTCGAAAATGATGTTGATAGACCATAGGCATGCCACCACACCACCAAGGCCTAGAAGTTCGGACCTCTATGTCCCCCAACCATGGTGTTTGATGGAAGAAATGTCAAGATGACTCCCTTTGTCGAGTATCTCTTGCACAGTAATTTACTGAGAGACCGAAACAAACATGAGCAAGTCCATCTATAGAGTGGTCCTAGTCTTAAGAATATCTCCAAAATATGTGGGTTCATTTGGTTTTTCCTCCATGAAATTCAAGGAACTGAGATTTCTATGGTCATATAAAAATTTCATACAGGTTCCTATAGGTCTCATCAGACTTGGACTAAAATATCTCATCAGTTGCAGAGATTATGGGGTTTTTGTCCCACTGTGATCTGTGACTATATCATGTTTACAATGATGTGTCGTGTGTGAAAAATTAAAGCTAATTTTGTGCAGTGGATGTGAGACCCTCCCCACACTACCATGCACTCTTAGCCCTTTGCGGTCTTCAAATTCGATGTCATGAGACCATATCCACTAGCGACAGATCGCCAATGCAGGTTCATCCTGACCACTACGGATTTCATTTCCATGTGGGAAGAAGTAGTTTGACTCAAAGTAGTCAAGGCCCATTATATCATTGATTTTCTAAGCTCCAAAATCATATACCGATTTAGAGTCCCTCATTCCATCCTCAATGATAATGAATCCATCTTCTGAGTACCCAATCTAATGAAATTTTACGCCAAGTAGAACATCTGTTCTAATCATTCATCTCTCTATCATGCTAGAGAAAAATGGTTATATAATTTAATTCAACAAAAACCCACAATAAAATTTATCAAATAATGGTTGGTCAAAACTAGAAGAGTTGTCCTGAAAAACTCTCCAATGATATCTGAGATTATGGACGACAACTCGTAATTCCAATCAGGTGACACCATATTCTATAGTGTATGAAACAGAGGTAGTCCTACCCAATGAGATTTAATTGCCTTGATTATTCATATCCATCTATGACCAGCCAACACCAAAAAATGTATCTGAAATCTGTCAGGATAAACTGGAAGCGGTTAACAAGAATTGGCTTTGTGCCTTAAAAAATTTGTAAAGGCATCCAAAAAAGTTGGCTAGAGATTTCAAGTGGAAGGTTATCCACCGATCTTTCTTACATGGTGACATGCTGTTATCCCTAACAATGCCAATGATACCTTCCATGATACCACCAAAGATGGAGCCGAAATAGAAGGGGCCTTATGCCATTCACAAGGTTTAGCCAAATAGTGCATACCTTCTGGTCACCATGGATGGTGAGTGTATTACTCCGCCCACCACTGATAAATTTTTCAGCATGTATTTTTATTATAAGTACTCAACTCTATATTTCATGAACGACATTAAATTTCATGGTTTTTTTGGATAAAGGACATAAAACTACTCAGCACTCGACTTAGATGGCGTTAAAATGTATTATCATCCTAGAGGATGTTATACTGTAGAAACTATTCCTAGAGGATGTAAAACTAATCGCCCTCATCCTGGATGATGTTAAATTGTAAACGATCTATTCTCTATGACAATGAAGTAAGATCTCCCACATCATTAGCACATTAATTTAAACCACAACACACATTAATAACTATGTATGACTTGAACCCCATCCTTATGGGATGCATCTATGATGCCCAGATATTTCATATGTTGTCCAGCCTCGAGTCCCACGAACATTCTGGCCTCCCAAACCTATTGCTCACCTAGGATTGTGCGGTGTGGTATGGGATAATTTCACCATTCACATAAGGCTATAATTTCCACGCCACACACATCCCCTTGTGAGATTCCTCCTTTATACATCATTGATTCATGATGTTAAACTTCACAATATTCCTGTAACTACATTTTCCAAGTTCCCATACTTATTTGATATGTAGGAATTCCATGACATTCTATCTTCAGTTCCAAAATCTCTTCACCTTCATAGGGTTTACACAATTCGAGGGTTTCATATAGTGTGATGTGTGATTATTTCATTGTTCAAATAAATTTTATAATGGTTAAACCATGAACCCTTCCTTCCAGATCATCCTTTATCCCATCTCAGTCCTTGTCTCATGACATTAAATGACACAAAATTTCAAGAGCTGTGTACATCTTGATTTCTATATTCATGGGATACGTAGGAATTCCTGGATATTTCGTCTTTGTGTTTGGCCCCGATTTTTGGAAACCTTCTCTTTTTTGGACCCTTAGCCTAGGTTATATTGGGGGGAATGTGGTGTGGTGTGGTCTTATGTCCTCATTCAGATCAAGTTTTCAATCACCATGTCACAAGCCACTCCCTTGAAAGCTCTCCACTGATATTTTCCTCTACTCATATCTGCAAGTCGTCGGCTCTTAATTGGGCCCCCAACTTGGTGCCTCACCAATGCGCTCAGATGCACTATGGCTTGGAACATAGGGTACTGGATTCTGAAAGGACATGCCTTTGTTCACCCATCACACATCTCACTTTCCTTAATATTGTGTTTTCATAATCCTTCACATCCAAAGGGACCACCAAATGGCATGGATGGTAGGCTCTAGATCTCTCCTACCATATTTGTCCAATGTCCTGGAGGATCTCAAATGAAAAATTCTCACATGTATCTTGTTGCAAATATGTTCAGTGGTCGATGCCCATTTTTTGTTCCCATTTAAGGTAACATGATGTGGATGTAGTGTTTCGAACATGATCAAGAATTATCCTCCATTGTTTCATAATCATCATTTGAACCAAATATTGGTCTCATGATTCAAGTCTTGTTTCACTTGACTATGTCTATGTGAAACATTGACATTCTTGGTTCCATGCCCCTCTATTCTCATTTTTTTATTAATATGATGAATCAACATCAAGGTTTCATCCTTGACTCCACAACACTTCCCCTTACTAAGAATTCAATAATCATCTAAGACCTTCTCTATTGTTGTTTCCCTCATCGAGCAAAGCTCACATGGTCTTAGGGACTTGGATAGGTTTTATGCCCACTTGGAGGTATCTCACTTTTTTCGGTCTGAAATATATGACCATAAACTAATACCCCCTCATTCTTACTTCATGATGTTAAACTGCATGCATTTCATGGACTACGACTGGCTTTAATCCCATACTTATGGGATACGTAGGAACACCCATACATTTCATCTTCGGGTCAATCCCCATATCCTTTGATCTCTTCTATCCATGTGTCCTAACGTACCACCTCCCTAGGATCCTATAGGGTGTGTCATGGATTTAGGTCCACAATCACGTCAGGTATTCTTTGTTGTTCCATGAACATTTCCTTACAAACCTCGTTCTATTGTGTGCATCTAAGTCATATGATGTTAAAATATGCTTCCTAGTCCCACATGACATTAAATTGTTCCGTCTTTATCGCACAATGGTAAAACTAATGGGTTGCTCATGTCATATGACACTATACGCTAACACTATCATCCAGGATGCACAAAAACAAAATAACATTGCATTGTACTGTCCTCACTTGACAGGACATAATGTTTTGTCTCATTTATCCACCAATAAAATTTTAAAGGCCAACACATGTCTTGATTCTTGTGGAGATGCCCGGATTCTCCGCCCTGTTTTTTTTGAATTAAAAAAACACACATCCACACTAAAGAACAAACGAGATCCCCAAAATGTAACTTCTTTTTGTGCAAGGGTGATACCTAGATGATGGTGTTTCCCCGGGAATTGGTACCCTACCATTACATTTTCATGAACTACACATATCTTTATTCCCATATTAATGGGATAGTTGGGAATTATTTGACATTTTCTCTATGAGCCTAGACCCGAGTACCTCAAATTTTGGCTTCTTTCTGACCCCCATTGTACTAAACTCTTTCAGAAGCATGTCGTATGGTGTTGACTTATGTCCTCATTCATGTTGAGTTTATAATAGCCATTCCATTTACACACCATTTTGGTATCTTACTTCAATTCTCCTTACATCTATATCACATTATAATAATCTACACGATATTTTCAAAACTATGTATATCTTGATTCCCATTCTCATGGGATATGCAAGAACACCCAAACGTTTTGTCCTTGGGACCACCCCAAGGCTCATCAACCCATTTTCCCCTTCACATATAGGCACCTAGACCTCTATTATGCCTCACCAACATGCCCATATGCATTGTGGTTTAGGACCTACATTGTTGGGTTATACACGAGAATAATTTCATTTGTTTCCATGGATCACATTTTCTGTTATATGGGTTTCAATCATCCTTCACATTTGAAAGGACTCCCAAATGACATGGATTCTAGCCCTCAGTTCCCTCCAACCATATTGGGTCAATGTCGCTAAGGATTTTGAATGTCAATTTGACATAAGTCCTACATTGAGAATATGGTCAGTGGTCAATGCTCATTTTTTTCTCACATTTCAGGTAACATGATATGGATTCTATGTTTCGAACAAGGTCACTAGTTATCATCCATTGTTATGCCACCCCCATTGATCATTAAATACTGGTAGCGTAATTCATGTCCCTTGCCACTCAATCATGTTCAAGTTGAATTTTGACAACATTAGTGTTATCTATCCATGCATATATGCTCATTGAGACGGGTGAATCAACATCATAAGGGTCATAATTGACTTAAAACCATCTCCCCCCCCGCATGGTAAACCATGAGTTTCAAAGATCCACTTCGTGCTTGTTTCCCACATTTTGGATAGTTCACATGGGAAAAGGGATGATGGTAATGTTTGTGCATACATGGATGAACCACACTTCCTTGTTTTGAAATTTATGGCCTTATAATATAAGCTTCAATCCCTTTGTCTAGGCATCATGACTTCAAACTGTGCATGTTCTTATAGAAATGTTTTCTGCGGTGCTGAAAATTTTTCCTCCATTCAAATTGGGTCTCCATATGGAACCATGTCACAAATTTCTACTTCAGGAATCATCCCATATTTTGGTACAATATATATGACGATAAAATAAGACCTCTTTTTTCTATATCATGGTGCACTAAATGACATCTTCTGAACCAAAACTGTGTAATGATAAATTACCTCACCATTCGATGTCTTCACTCAAGGTAAAAATACCACTTTTGGTATTTTCTACGTTTTGTACCACCTACATGAACAAATTTTTGATTGATTCTCATTCTTTTGGGATTTCTAGTGATGCCCAGACTTCTTGTCTGTGGTCAAGTTTCATAAACATGAACACTCATGTGCCATTTATACATATGTTTCCTTGGAAGTATGTGGTGTGGGGTGGAATTATGTCCTCATTCACGTTGGGTTCACATTAGCCACTCCAAATACCATTCCTCAGTGTTTTCCATCTATCTGTTCTAGCTGCATAATAACAAAATATACTTGCATGTACCACACACATGACTTTAAATTGGTAACCATACAGTCCAATCTCCACGACCATAATAAAATATTATCATTCTATATGTTTGTAAGACAATAAACATCATAATAATTATGGTATTCCTGTTTAAAAGGGGATATCTTTATCTTTTGGTATTGTATGTCTGCCATAAAACCTCAATGAACTATGTATGGATTGATTCCCATTATTATGGGATATTTAATGATCCCCTGACTTCGTGTCTGTGGCCTGGTCACAACTACATTTTCCTCCTCGTCCTCTTTCGGCCTGGTATTTCTAAAAACATATGTGGTGTGGTGTGGACCTCTTTAGAAATCCCTTGTGTTCCTCATTCATGACACATAATATGCATGAATAATTTCCATACATCACACAATCCTTCATTTGGATATTCATGATCTTTCACATCTAAAGGGACCCCCTATTAGTATGGATGCTTGACTTATGGATCACCTACCAGTTTGTGCCAACATCCCAGAGGATTTTAAACGACATACTAAGACAGGTTCTGTGATCCGAACACAATCAGTGGTTAACCTTCATTTGATTTTTCCCATTCTAGGCTAATGAAAAAAAGATAATGTGTGTCAAACATGGTAAACCATTATTATTCAGTTTCATGACACTCCCACTGCATCCAAAATATTGAATGATGTCAATCACATGTTCAATTCCCCTTTTTGTTTTATAGATCCTTGACACCACTAGTGTTGTTACTATGGGATTTTGCGCATGTTGAGTTGGAATGTTGTTTTGTATGGGATTTTACCCACACAAAATTTCCTTTTATAGTTACATTATCTCATTATCCATGGATGTCCTAACAATACTCCTTGTTCCCTACACCTATCATGTCTCACTTTGGAATTGGGGTTTTGGTAAGGTAGTATCCATGTACGAGACAGTGTGACCCATGGGTCCTATTGTATGACCTTAAACTATGAAACTATCATCCACGAAACATGAAATAAAACTATTGATCATAATAGGTCCTCTCTAGGGAGGTCCCTCCCAAAAGTAGGTGTGATAGTGATTTAGACTGATACACTCACCCTGTGATCTTTCATCACAGTGGTGTAATTTCATGATTATTGGAATTCATCAAAACAGCCAATCATTACATCACCATGAATTGCATGCCCTTTATTTCAGATCCCCATTCCTATTCATATATGATATAACCCCGTAATGGATAGTATGTTTAGTCGTAAAGATCATGTACCATCTTGGAACAATGTTTAGGAAGACATTGGAAAACACTTTGAGTTTATCCACGTGTTTCGAATGTGGGTAGCGGTTGGCCATTATTTATTTTCCCCCATTTCCGGATAACGTGATATATGTGTTGTGTTACAAATTTGGTCATCAACAATCCTCTTTTGTTATGCAGTCCACCCTACATCCCGAATATGGTGAATCAAAATTCACATTCTTCATTCCCCTTTTTTTCGAATTTATTCTTACACCCATGGTGCCATCCCACTCATGCACTAAAGAAAAGGGGAAAGAGTGATTGGTTATCCTGAGGACCCTATTCTCCAATGAAGACCCCTATCATATTTCAAAAACTCTGATTGGACATCCAGAACCCATGTTTTCGATTGTTTAGTCGGTGTTATAATACATTAAGTGAACAATTGTGTAGTTTTGTCTTGTTTCTCACACCGTGTATGTCCCGCGTGAGCATAGGGATGGATCACTAATTAATTAATATTTATGGTCAGAATACACAAAAATAAGACAAAAAAAAAACAATTAGAACCTTCATGATGTAAAAAATAATAATTTAAAGAAGAGAGATAGTTTTATGAGTTTGGAAAAAAATGTCCCTTATGAATCAGTTCCTTTGTTGGATAGCGCCAGTTCTTCCACCATCTAGATCATAGACTCTAGAGATACTTCCCGATCCTTTAGAAACATCTATTCTTAGTAGATTTATAGTGGTACTCAATGTATATGAACTAAATTAATTCATACTCATCTTGCATCTCAATCATTTAATGACTTCTCTGCACTGCTTTCTCTTGGGAACCCTATAGTTTTGCCTTAAACTGTTCAGTGAGCTCAGAATGGATCATGATAAAGAAGACACATTCATTTAATTTCCCTTCAAGGGGTTAGACTTCTTACTCAGATTTAAGGAACTTTTGTGTATTCTCTAATTCCTTTCAATACTAAACAATATCAAAGCATGAGCTACTCTATCATTTATTCTCATCCATATAATCAGGAATCATTATATGAAGACATTCATCATCCACCCCTCTAGTGCAGAGAACGCTCCACTATATGGGAAGTGATAACATTTGGCTTAGCCATTCTACCTGTGATTCACTGAGAAAGAGTTTAATGCACTTCCACACCATGTTTTTCATCATATGGCAATCCTTAGAGGCATTGGGATTAGGGTTATCCATATATTCAAGATATATAGGCCTCTACTCAAGAAAAATATCCAGGAGTTCAGCAAAAACACCCTCTTCTGGCACTTGTTCTACATTGGAGACCTCACCCTTGCTATCCTAGATCTCAACATGGGCAACATCATCACCTAGGATTGCATTTTTTACTCACCAGGTACTAAGGAAAGACTATATTGAATTATTGTCTCTACGAGAGCTGGTGGAGTCACTTGTAGACGTCTTATAGATGTTCTAGAATTGACATTTTTCTAAGCCTCCATTTTTTTGATCACTGCATTGGGAGATGATATCTTGGTCAGTTGAGACACACAAAAAAATGTGTGATCCTATAAAGATAAATTCATACAAGATCCATGTGTAGCGAGGTCTAGTGCATAAGTTACAGTAGGAGCATCCATCACAAGATACCCCTTGGAACTTGTTAATTCAATGATCGATGTTGGATCCATAAAAATTGTGGGAATATATTGAGACTCTGAGGATGCCATTTAATCCATTCATTCTGGTTCATCACTTCCTACTTCAACCATGGTTGGTTCCCTACCCTGCTTGATCTAAAATTCCTGTTCAGGCAGATTTTCTTCCATATAAATGGGTACACATTCATCCATTATAGGAGAAGACACCTGGTTATCATGATTGATGGGTTCCTAAATAGGTCCATGTTTGGTCATTGGATTAGAGTTATGGAAAGAGAGATGATAGGGGAGATTTTTTTTAAGACTCACCTCGATCTATTCAACCATTTCTATGTCAGAGCCTGTAATTTCACTGAACTCAAGAGGGATTCCCAGAAGAATGACTATTTTTAGAGGTACCTCACCTCTAGGAACTTAACCACCATCCTTATATTCTCCAAATTTCTCTTATATCTCTTCCTCAGTGTCTTATTACTCCTCTTCCTTCTCTTCGGCCCCTTCGAATTCGTCTTCCTCATCATCGTGATCCTCGGATGACAGATTTGTCAGGTCATGATCTTGGATAAGAATCACATTCACTTGGAGGTGCGACTCTTTATACTGCCCTCATTATAATACGTACATATCTATGTCTATTAGGTAAGCATGTCAGTGATGAAATTTTACCCTATCTACCACCTGGATGCGTCCAATGTATGGTAATTCAAGCCTAGTGTGCCCCAGCCTCTTCCATATCTCATCAGTGGACATAGATTGTTGTAGTGTCTTCTAAGAAGACCACAAATATGGGAATATGGAGTCATGGGTTGACCATAAGATATTCTTAAGTTTCATCCCTTGTATTTCCTTAGTTATCCCATGAGGTTTCCCACAAGAGTACCCATCTTCAAAAGGTAGAGACATATTCTCACCTTACAATGCTCCCCCAAATGATGTTCCAGTGCATACAATTATGATAGCCTAGACTATTCCTTGTCTTACCTACCCATTTGTACACCTTATGGAACCTTTATGTCTGGACTCCACACTAATCCCCATGATTTTCTGGATGCATTTCCATAGAATCACTATTTGGTACGTTGTTATCTAATGGTTGACATACTATGTTGATAGGCCGACAATGACATCGATAGGGGGAACATTTATGACTTCACCAAAATGTGCATTAGTGAACGTGATCCACATATGAAGAAGAATTCAAGTATTATTATCTTCATAAACCTCCATATATACATTATTTAGAATCCACTACATGCACCAAAATTGTCTTGCAAACATCATCAGCACCAACGGTTCACAAATAATTTTTCCATCAATATGGGCTACCAGCACACCACCCATGATGCAATACATGTTCTCCCTATGCTTTAATGGGCCCCAACCATCATATACCATTTATTCAGCTGGGGTCCCAAATGGATGAATGATGATGTTGGTATGGTTTCTAATATTGATCCAGTTCTCTTTCTCTCTATGCATCAGGAGACGAATTCTAGAAATATTTAGGAGGGCTTGTCGCATACCGTCACTAGGGGCAGACAGAATTTGGGAAGTCATCCGCACTGCAATGAGATGAAATCTATCCCTGAAAGAATCTAGAATCGAACACATATCCTTTTGGGCATTCTATCACAAGAGATGTGTCCCATAATGTTGTACAACCATGATAGCACATGAACCCCCATATTAACCTTGTTCTTCACCAACATGATTCCATCCATCACTAGTGTTCCTAGGAGAACCCCCAACCTCAAGTCCCAAAAAGGTAGCAGGTTGCCACTCCATAATGAAGCATGGAACACTACATATCATACATTCATGTCCCATTTTTTATGATTAATTCCATGATTGGTAATCACATGCTTCTGGGCCCATCTGGTATGATCTTTCCGTCCCCCTCTATGTTGTGTTCAGACACTGATTCCCTCAGCCGAAAATTTTTATCAAATTTTTTCTATAACAGAAAAAGAAAAAACCATCCAGAATAAGATATATCATTTAGGATGTACTATACATTTAGATTCTCCTTAGCCTGCTCCAACAGATGCCATGTCAGAATAGGGGTGCACGTCCTATCCACCCAAACGTTCTCTGTAGGAATGATCTCATCATATTGGTACCCTTCCGGGGGAATTCACATGATTCAATGAATATCCTGGAGATGGATTCCCACCTCCTTGTGGTGGAGGTGGAATGTATTGGTGTCGGAAGACCATCAACTAAAGAGTTCTGGTACCAGGTCTTGGTGATGGTAGAAGTGAAACTGCAATGTCCACATCACATCAAAAATCTGAATAGACCATAGCTATGCCCTGAACTCCTGGTGTTTCTGCATTACCTAGTACTTATATTCCCATTAAATTTTGAAATTTTCCCCATTCATAAAGTCTTATTCCTTCCAAATTATTTCCTCATCGATAATTATTCTTCTTATGTTGATTTCATAATGAGCTGGAGATTCCTCAAGAACCGGATCTCTTCCTACAACAGTCCTGGTCTTTAGATTTTGGATGTAAATGGACAAGATCTCTGTTTCCCAGGAGGGGTGACTATTTTTCATGATGTTGAAATACAGAAGGTTTTCTTCATATATTACCCATGACAGCGATATATTAGTCTCCAAGCATAGCATCAACACATTTTCCAAAATACTGATGTTCCATATTAGAAGATTGTCTCTTAGGTTTTAATACATTAGATATTGATTCAACATGATGAAAATCATTTGATTATCAGACATAAAACATTTCTAATGATGAATATGAGGGTTTGTGATAATCTGGATCCTCCGTGTAGCTATTGCTTCCTCCATCTCAATGTTAGTTTATTAAGCATCCATTTTTGTTAGTATTTCAAATTCACCAGGGGATATTGGTGAAAGAACTGGGGTTCAACCCAGAAGATATCATGGTCCACAAAATATGATCCTTGGTCTCGCAAGAATACCTATATGTCTGGTACACACAAGAACTAATAGCGGTGTGAACGATTCTGTCGGCGCACTAAAAACACAGACCGGATGCAAGAACATCCCTGCAGAAATGATGATTTTTTTCATACAAGAATAGAAGTGCTTTTAGTATGGAAAAGTCAAATTGGGAACCAATCCCCCACCCAACATATTTATATTTGTGCTAACACCCTTTCACATGCATAGGAGTAGTTTCTGTGCCAAATTACTTTTTTTCATGCATCAAATATTAGGTGCTCTTCTTTTCTGTGTGACCCTCAGAATCCATCCATCAGGTCCCCCTTTAGCTCTGATTCAATATGGTGGGGGTTTTTACTGACACTGAATTTTAGATAAGGCCAGGAATAGACACTATTGAGAAAACCAAAGGTTGATTTTGAATCATTGGAATATCTTGAGATGCTCAAGAGAGGAGCGATCAAGGTATAAGGGTGGTACACAATTTTGTAAATGACACACAAGATCTTGAACTCCCAATAAGAGGTCAAATGAGACCTTCCACGGTGACCAACCAAAAAACTATCAATGTTAATGGTGTGAAATGAGAGGGATTTGTGATGAATGTTCCCCAATGCATGATTAATCGTCCTAGACCAATGTGACATCAAAACATCTCTTGTGATCGCCCCTCATTCTCACCCCCTATATTGTTTTTGGCTATAAATAGAAATGTACCCCCACACTTTGGGGTATGATTATGGAAGATGGAACAATTCTCTACTGCACAAAAGATATACCTACTACGACCACGTGAAATACATGGCCTCAAGGTAAGGGATATTGTGAGATTGGTCTCCCAGTGGTCCTCATTCAGGTGGGCCAACTAGGGATTGATCCTCTCCCATTCCCTTTTACTCCAAGGAATTTTCACACAAAATATTCCCCTGGAATACAAGCTTTCCCTTGTGTTGTGTCGATATTATGCGTAGGGTCTCCCCTTGCATGTGCCCACTCATTTTTCATGCACCCTCACAATCATGCAGGCATCACCTCATCTTGGGTGCACCCCTTTAATCTTTCATGTCCCCTCCTCATGTGCTCCATGTCTCATCCTTACCCTAAGGCACCATGTCTGAGCCCCTCTTATGTGCAACACCCTTTTCTCGTGCATAATTATATCATAAGACCTCAGGATAATATGATGTTATTTCAAGGTCTGTTGGACAGTTTGTAATTTTTCGTTTCATTGCCTCATGGTTCTTCACATTGTCATTCTAATGGCCATAAATTCTTCTCATAGCCACAATAACGTGATCCCCTCAATGAATCGCTACAGAACCCCTTATCTACACAGAATTGTTGGTGGCTTCCCCTCATCAAGGGTTGAAGAGTTTGTGTTATGTATGAAATATGGGTCAGTAGAAAACCACCAATGTCTGATATGCAAGACGTTAACCTACCAAGCATCATCATCCCTAACATATGATGTTAAACTGTAACCTCACCCAGTGTAATGTAGATGGGGTGCCCTATCTCAGAAATTTTGAACACACACTCATCTCGACAAGAGTGAGATCTTCCTCACATTGAATGAGATCCTCCATGAATGGGGTGACATCTTCCCATAGGGAAGGGAAACCATCCTGATGTAAGCCCATAGTCTTTCTTGCACGAGGTAGCACCCTTGCTCCTCCTCCCCTCTTTAGAGCACAATGAATTGAGGATATGTGGTCACATGGGACTCTCGATACCCCATATCTCTCCCTCTCTAATTTATCACTATTGTGCCACAATCCTAGAGTAATTCCCAATCTCCATATCCCTAGGATGCTAAAAATGTGTATATCCTACTCCATTTCTCACAGGTGCACCTTTTGCGATGTGATTGGTAGGAATTTGTTTCATCTTATTTCTCCCACCGAGCATGAACCATGTGGGAATTGAGTAAGCGTCAATCATGACACCCTCTTTGAGCCGCTATTTCCGGTAATCACCATTCACCCATGCCAATGTATGTCGAAATTGATCCATTCCATTTTCAAGAATGGTAGGTAGGAAGCCTCGCTGAGGTTCAAGTCCATCACCCATTGGTCCCGACCACTTCATATTGGTTTACCCTCATCCCACATGACGGTAAAATATATGACCATTTGGTCCAATATGACACTAAAATGTATAAAATAGAACTACTTCAGTTTCTATCCATGTATCATGGATAGGGTACTGAGGAATCCTCTTATATTTATTATCCCAAAACACTGGTAAAAATCAGTGCCCCCTTTGTTGGGACCCATATCCATGGTCCATCCCCTAGTGGTGTCAGACCAATAGCTAGGAAACAGACCATGTGTAAACCCCATGCTCAATTCACACTCCTCTAATCAGTAGTGTCCCTCTTGTGATGGGACACTAACCAAGTGTATGTCCTAACATTTCTAAATGTTCTTTTCCATTCTATAGACATAGATTATTCACCCTTTCAAACAACATGGGTTTGATCCATTTCTCTTAGATTGGGTACGTAGGAAGCCTCCCTGGTGTTCGACCCCATGCACTAGTAAAAAATGGGGTCCCCTTTTTTGGGACCTACATCCTTGGTCCACCCCTTAGTGGTGTCAAAATTGTTCTTGGGTATCTAACCAAGAATAATACACACACAATCCATAATCATCCATTCAATAGTGTCCCTTTTGTGATGGGCTGCTAACCACACATAATCGCCAACATGTTTTTAGGACGTTTTCTTTTGTTTACAACATGTTACTAAGGACCCATCCTAAACTATGTAGAATTTGACTGTCTATCCATGGTCTACATAGGAAAACTCCTTAAATTTCATGTCCAAAAACACAATCATATTCACACTGGTTCCTTCCCATTCCTCTCATCCACTTTTTTCAACCGTCTGTCATCCATCCTAATTCTTACCCAGGACAGCACATCTCATTGAGATTGTGCCACCTATCCCATCACAACTCATTATGGCACCTAGGTAGCTAACGACACATAATCCTCACACAATCCTTAATCATTCAACCATGAGTTCCCCTATGGAAAAGGGCCTCTAACCATGTGTAAGCCCCAACATGTCTCAGGTTCCTCTCTATTGCGTACACCTTGATTCATCATCCTCTTAAACAACATGGGTTCTGATCCCTATCCTCTATAAATAATACATAATAGGCCTCCATGAGGATCAATCCTTGCCAATGGTATGCCTTTGTTTCCCCTTTATTGGGACCCAAGCATCCTTGGATATGCCTTCATTGGATGTTTTGACCCACCCATCAACTAAACCTCTCAGGCGATTCCACTTACATATGTAGCCATATGATCCACACCAATCAGTGTTCTGATATGTTTGATCCATCTATGCTATATGATAAACTCACGGAATACCCTGTGTTAAATGTGAGGAAATGAGGAAAACCTTAGGGACATACCTATGGAATATAATTACCCACACTCGACTTGGGATGCTTTGGGCTTCCGACCCCTCAAGAAGCCCTATTATTAGTGGAAGATCTCATAGTGCATAGGTGTTTTAGTGTCCTTACATTCCAGAGATTTCCAACGGGACTACTACCCGGACCAAAGGTTGCTGCACTAACTTGACCCCATGAAATGTCCTGAATGATGTTGTGATATTAACCAACATCCACAAAGATATTTCAACAGAAAGATTTTGATGAACAGCATATTAACCATTAAGGGAGACCCAGACTAGGTGATGAATTCCAAGGTGGAATCTACAGAATGAGAGACCGAAATCCCATCACCCCCTTTTGATCAATGAGAAAACGTCTCTGAAGAAGTTACATATTCCCCCCTTCTTTGAATATTCGGAATGTAGGGAAACAACCATCACATCACATCATAACGGCACACACCCCATCGAAAGGGTTGGAAAAAAATACTACTAATACCATATCAAGTTATTTAAACAACATGTTTTTTCAGTTAAATTCCTATCATTATTTTTTATACACTTCCAATTAGTTTATCGAATATATAAAATATGAAATCATTTATATACCATTCTATATAGAATATTATCATTGATTTATTATTTATTTCAATGTACAAAATCCTTTATAATCATTTGAGATCACCCTTATTTAATTTCATTTTAACAGAAATCCCAAAATTGTAATTATAATCATATATAAGGATATAATAAGTGGGAATAATGTTTTCCTTGAATGAAGAAAAATTATCTTGTATGTAGGGAATTCATTTGTATGATAAGACTCATTATGTATTTATTTTACCAAGTCAACTATAATCCTCCGTCCATCTGGATTTCATTCCTAGTAATCAGGAAAATGTAGTTGATCTAGTCATAGTCTCTCAGCTTACTAGGGTTTGGTAAGTATAATACTATTATTTATAACATCTGAACATGAACTTCACTACAAGGAAGAAACTATTAAATTTATATCATAGAAATATAGCATGAATTGGTGAATTATTAATTGTATGACATTGATTGAATAATCAATAATACATTTTTCTTATATTAAAGGAAGTGAATTCTTAGTCCTAGATGATTATAATGGTAGAAAAATCATTAAATCCATGGTCATTATAGATGAAGGTAAATACATATAGTTAGACTAAAAAAATTATGCATGAATTGATGATGACACAAAGTGTTTGCTTGAATTTGTGTGATATCACAACACAAATTGATTATATTACAAAGTGTAATTTTCCAATAATTAATGAATTTTTAATATTTTTTTCTTAATTTAAATACTTTTTTGTCTCAAAAAACATCTCAAATGGCCTACGGAATTTTTTTAGAGCATTAGATGCTTTTTCAAAGCTGAAATCTCAACGAGTTGAAAAAACGTGTTCTCCCAATAGATGGCCCATGGTTAGTACTGTCTATAAGGATGAACCCTTTAGGGAACGCAATTTCCATTAGGATGACTCATAGTTTTATACTATCATGTCATCCTAGTAATACATCATTAATGAAATTTCAGGGATTTGAAATAGTGCCTTTTGAACTACTTTTTCACAATTTGGAAAACTATGTGCCTGTCATATGTGGGGTCCTCCCTTAAGAAGAACCAGGTTCAAGGTTGGTGAAAAATTTGGCCAATGGTGTAGCCAAATCACGCATCCCAATGTTGGTGGGTGAATTTACAGGTTTTCCTCTAACATCATTAAATCATCAAATATATATTCCTCCTTTTATTTCTAGTGGATGAGCACCCCTCCTCCCCTCCTAGGACCTATCCCTTTTACTTATCTATTGTTCATGGTAGGTCCTACACATGGATTCAAAATAAAATTAAATCATAATAATTGGATCCTGGATGGTATGTTTTCTAATAAACATTCATAAAATTTTAGTATCTCTTCACATCTATTGCCTATTATTTTGTGAGCTCATTGAACTTATTTTCTAAGTGTTGGTCTGTTCATCACATTTATTCCATTATACATTAAATTTGAATCTTATAGTGGATGAGGAGTCATCTACTTACCTAAGATTGGTTGTCTAATTATTTTCCCTCAATTTTGAGTTAATTTCATATCTCCACAGATGTGCCTCATTTCGGTTATTATAACACATATCCTTGAAATGTCTTCATACATTTTTAATCAATATAATCATGATGTTATACTCTCAATGTTCCAGGATATCAATTTAGAAGACGATAAATTCTTTTATGGATACCCTTTTTGGTGTTCCATATTAATGTACCATTTATATATAATTGTTTAGTTGGCCAAAGCTACTCCTATGTGCCATGATTATCAACAAATAGTTTTTTCTTTATTAATTAAACAATTTTTTTCTATTACCTTGATTATGAATTTCCTTGGATTGATTAATAAAAAATATTTTTCACATTGAATGGAAATGGGTGGAATAGCCACAATTGATGTTTTATAATTATAAAATGTGAATTGCATGATATGTGATTCCCATGGTAGTGATGGGATTATTGAATATAATGCTGAAGATCTAAAACGTGATTGATATTTTTGTTATTATTATCTTGAATTATCTACTCGATGATATATAAGGGACTTCTTGATAATGAAATTTCATCCTCTTGTACATTGGGTGTATCACATGATGTCTATCAATGTTATCCTTTTATCTATGAAATGTGAAGGAAATTTGATGTTCCCCTATTTAGGGTTATGGGCATGGTGTCTTGCCCCAACTATCTCTATTGACATGAGAGATGTCTCTCATTCATTATGAGATTCCGGGATTTTACTTGGGCTAGATCCAATAGCTCTTTGGACTGGTTATGGACGCTTGAGTTACACAATGGTTCTATCAAGGACTTAGTATCTATGTTAATGCCTATTTATTTCCTTGTGTTGATAGTGAATATAACTTTATTGAATATATAACTATATATTTTATTCCTTATATATATAGAGTTACTGATTAGTGTCAATCTGGCATACACCAAAACATGTGAAGTCTACAAGTTGTTCTATAAGAACCTAAGAAAATATTAATTAATTCATTTCAGGTATTTCTTATTATTCAGTTATATCTATAAACTAATTAACTATGAAAATTGGCTGGATTATTTCTCCATGCCATTGGTGGTGTCGTACTGAGTTTATATCGCACCCTACATGGGATGCCCTTAGTTACTAATTAATTACATGTCTATATGTACTGAAAAGGTTATGAAACCATTTAGGGATACCTGATTTGATTTATTATAGAATTCAGCAAGGGGGTAGAGAATCTCATATATACTGGTGTTTCTAGTTGAGATTCCTTTTGAACAATTTTTTTTTGAATATCATGATGTATTTTATTGTACCATATTTATCAATTTTGTACATCATCATTTCACGACATCATTTTATATGACTCAAAAAATCGGTTTTTTATATTTTTACAGTTTTGTGGTAATTTATACTTCCACATTTCATTATTGTATTAGTTTACACTAGGAAAACTATTTATATATGCTTATGATGTGGTTTGTCTATTTACTAGATATGTTGTTCCACTTTGATTTGATGGTATAGTCTTCCCAATTTACAACATTAGACCCTCCATACTTGTTGGAAGCCTATAGAATATGGGGAAGTGTGGATGATGCTATGTGACCCACCAACTTCAGGTACCTGTGAGGTGGATTTTGGGTATAGATGATTCTAGGTGGTATCAGAAAATACTTTTTTCAATATTTCTTACTATTTTGATAATATAAAGGAGACTAGGAGGTAATAAAATTTGGTAATGATCATGTTCCAATGAAGATCCAACCTGCATATGGGGGGAACCCATATTACATAGTATGGATTGTTTTATTTATTATTATTCCTATTATAGTTGATACATCTTTTACATTGGGTGACACACATGACTTATGATATATTTATTATTGGTGTTATTGAAAGGATATTTCATTTACCTAGGCCCAAATAAACAAGGGTGTATCATCTCATGCATCATTATTATCACATTAGGACTAATATACAATTCATTATTATAGTATGTGTCTCTATTCATTATGAATTTAACTGTTGTATATACATAGTGATTGATTATTATATATCAAAATTTTCTGACATTTCTTTTTTGGAGAATATAATTTGTTTAATTTAATTTCGTACAACAATATTAATAGTTTCTTCTAATATAGATTGGTGATAAAAAATTAATCATCCAATTATACCATGTTGTGGATTCTAGACATACTAGTCTTAAATTATGATATATGTATATAGATATATTAGATTACAAACACAAGTTGAACTAAATCTTTAAAACCAAATGGTTACCCCAAAATAAGATATCATTTGCAATTAAAATGTTTTTTTCACCAATACCTTTCAATTGACAATCCATATACAGGAACCCCTATAGTGATATATGATACATATACCTAAACTTGGACTTAGTAGTGGGTAGTTGGGATGAATACTACATCTTCACGTCCTCATACGGTATTTTCTCTATCACATAGACCAAGATTTTGGAGTAGGAGAGTGGTGTGAACATTATAAGGATGGTTGCGTACCTATCCAAGTTAACTATATCGGATTATTCCTAATGTGGGGTTTTCTTTTTTAGGTTTGTGTTAGGAATTTTAGAATGATTCCACTTCAATATACTTGAGTCGTATGCCCAAAAGTTTGTAACTAACATGAACCAGAGATAGTGGACACTGACCCACTGGTTCTTCCTCCTGTAGGGACACCTGTGGGACCATCTGCTATCCCTAATATGCACACTGATTCCTAATTTTTAGACATATCATTTTATATGATATAGTTTATAAAAGGTATTTCTCAACCATCCTCTATTGTGGTAGAGTTGATTTGGGAGTTCTAGTAGTAGCATCCTCAAACATTTTGAGGGGATGTAGGACCACATGTAGCTGAGTCAGGGCTTGAGGAGGTAATTACATAGGTAGACCAAAATTTGTGATAGGTTTTATTTGAATTTACATACTATGTTTTCTGAATAATTCTTTCCTCACACTCTAAGAGTTTACAACACCATAGAGTTTATGAATATCTTGTATGGATCCATGTCCATCATGGAGAATTCTACTCATTTTAGTAGTCTTCAGTGGTTCTCTCTGACACTATCTGATGATGATATTAAGATTGTGATACAATTCAGTGATGAGATGGTATATTCTATTCAATCATAGTTCAATTTCTTCTGGGTGATGGTTATTTCGGAGGTTGTAAACCAAACCATCATTACTAAGATGAATTTGAGGGATGTCGAGGATGGGAAGCAATGTTGTTCACCACCTATTCTTGGTAGCATTTCTTCTAGTGGGATAAATCATAACATTAATGCTTCAAATTGGGGTAGAAATAGGTAGACACCATGTCATTATATTTTAAATACATATCACTAGTGTAGGAAATTAGGACACACAAAACCTCATTGTGGGTGATATTTAGTTAAATATAGTGAATTTTATAGGATGGGGAATATCCCTCACTTAAATAGGACTTTTCTATCTTCTACTTTCGATCTAGGATCTAAATGTATCCCTATTACATAATGGGGACATTAGTATTTCATAATATAGGAACTTGGAATACTATATTCCACTTAGTAAAATGTAGTGGTCAAGGTAGAGGTAGTTAGACTGAGGGGATTAAGTTCTATCAGAGTGAGCTTGCTTAGGGATGTGAAGCTACGAATTATGGCCATGTTACATGATAGTTACATGCAATGTATCCTTTTCTAGAGGAGTATAAAACCAGTCATTATACTATTAGTGGTACTATTCTTGTGACCTCTACATTAGTGTGTTCATTATTTGACATTGACACATTTCACTCTTTCATATTTGAGAATATTTTGCCAAGTATTGTCCTTGTGATTAAACTCTTTTTGGAATGATGATACTCAACACCCATTTTGGTATTTGATAATAGAGTGTTCACCATTGTAAAGATATTCCACTTGACAAATGAGAATATATTTTTTCATGTAATATATTCATCACGTACTATAAAGTGTATGATGTATTAATCGAGACAGACCGGTTTCTTTCATATTGAGCCCATATTGACTGTTATCCCCAAAGGGTGATGTTTACATCACTAGAGGGTGGTAGACATGTAAATATGAGAGAATGGTATTTCAGTTCATCTTGATCTAGACCTATTTATCCATGGATGGAAAGAGGGAAAATTCGAATTTATAATCTATTCATGGATGATTAGGGGTTATGCCCCACTGATTTTCCTCCGGTAGTAGACCATTTTATATATTTATTCCCAAATTAATTTTAAGGCATACATGTAATGTGGGATTTGGAACTCACCATTGAGGTATTACCAATAATATAATTAGTTTCCATCCATCCTTACAGGATATAACCTATACTTCTTTTCAAGATCAAGAAATAGTTGGATAATAAGGAGGTTTACGGTTTTATATTCCCTATAAATTCACTGTGGAGTTCACCAGTCATTTTTTTCAAAAATATAGATAGTACCCTCATGCTTTGTGTTTATTACCAAGGGTTAAATAATCTTATAGATAATAGCTGGTATCCAATACCTTGAATATACGACTTCTTCAATCAGATCTGAGGAGTGACATTCTTTTCAAATGATTATTTGAGTTCAGAGTATCATGAGGTACATGTCAGATCCTTAGACATACCGCATGCAACTTCTCATATTAGCTATATTATTTTCAATTTCTTGGTATTTTTGTTCAGTTTCATGAACATACTTCTATTTTTCTTCTGTTTGATGTATTCATTTTTCAACATATATCTATATTTATTCATAGTACTATTTGTGGACGACATCATATTGTATTTAAGTTATCAAAAATCATATTATAAATATCCTATAATCTTGTTGAATGTAATGAGAGAAACTCAGAATTATGCTCATCTTAGTAAATTACACAATTAGGTTGAATAAAATCACTTCAATGGTCATATCATCTCAGAGATACAAGATTCAGTAGAACCAATGAATGTATGAGATATTGTTTTCTGGGAGAATCCCAAAAACTTCTTTCAAATATGAATATTATTTTTACATGATGTGTATTATAGAATCTTCATCTAAGAATTCTCAAACCATGCATTGTCTCTTATCGGCTTAACAGGGAACATTTTGAAATGCATGTGGTTAGAAACTTGTGAATCATCCTTTTAGGAGTTAAATGAATGATTGACATCCACACAGATCATTATTATGATGGATCATGGTAGAATATATACATTTTACTATGATCATTAGGTATTGAGATAAGAACGATTCTGATATAAAGAATGTGATTCATAGAACACTATTCTCATTAGTTTAGTCCTTATTAGGGAAATTACCTGATTTGAGAGCTAATGATAGTTGAAATGGTTCATTACCTGTCATATTGGATACAATATTTTTATAGAGAGCATTTTGTGGGTTTAAATGATCATTGGATCCTCAATGACATCCTAAAACAGCTTTATTTGAAATTTAGGAAGCATAGATTGGTTAAGCACCTACAATCCTTCAATTTGATTCTTTCCCACAATCCTAGAAAAGGAAATTTTGTAGCTGATGCTATGAGCTTCAGGACTTATACGTTGGCGGATTAGGAGCCCAGTGGTGAGTGGATACTCATGGACTATTTTTAGAGATGCATGTTGAGGATTAGGAGGTGCATGGTTAGACCATTCTCTTATCCTTATCATTGACTTGTAATCTTCTGGAAGGAATGAGAAAGAGGAAACTATATAATCACATGGTTTTATTTAATAGGAAATATATCACCGATGATGATTCACCTTTGGGATATAAAATGGATGGGGATGATTCCCTATTATTTCATGGGCAAGTTTGGGTCCTATAAGATATCATAGATGAGCTAGTGTGGAAATTTAATCCCTCAATTTGGTTATTATATCACTATGTCATCAAGATGCATCAAAATGTATGTCACCAGTATTAGTGTACTGCAATGAAATGGTAGGAAGCTTGTTTTATCAAACTATGTTCAATTTTCAGTAGGTAAAAGTGAAACATTAGAAAAAAGAGGGACATTTGTAGTTTTATCCATTCTCGATTGGAAAATGGGATAATGAACCTATTGAAATTATTACATGGTTACCAAGATAATCTCGATGAAATGATAAAATTTGGGATATTAGGGATCCTTTGAGGATGGTCGAAAAATTATTACATGTTCCGGAGTCCTTAATAGTATATGTGTTAGGGAAACTACACATCCTATACGTTTTATGTCTTCATGGAGATCAATGTTATATCTTCTCGGATAGGGATTCAAAATTCATGACTTCATTATCATAGGGGTTATAAGTGGAATTCAATACATAAGTGCTTCTACTAATAGCATATCACCCTCAAACTGATGGATAGAGAGAGAATATGAAACATGTGCTAATGTACAAGCTATTTGAATGTGACATTGACTTATGGGGATATTTGGAGAGACAGATACACCTATATCATTTTTATTATAATAATAAATTTTATGCTTCTGTTAATATAAATCCCTATAAAAGATTATATTGTAGGCCTTATTGATCACCAATATATGGGTTAGAAGTTGGGGAAACATCATTTCATGGAGAATGTCTCAACTTGGAGACTTTAGAGTATGTCCAGTTGATCATAAAGATCATATTGATAGATCAATCCAAAAAATTGTTTCATTCTAGTGGATATAGATAAAATCCTATGTTATAGATTGGGGAATATGTTTTCATGCATGTTTCTACTGGGTCGGGCTATTGAAGAGTTCGTAGGTTGGGTAATATTTCCCAGTGAATCCTTTGAACCTTGGGGTTTTTTAAATGGATTGGACCAGTAGATTATCATACAGAACATCTATAGAGATATAATTATGTGCATGATTTTGTCCATTAAACTTATCATTGTTGATATGATTCAAACCCATCACATGTTTTCTCACAGGATGAGGTTGAGGTAGATATAAAAACTTATTTTGAATAATTCCAAATGAGTAGTGTTGATTGGAGTGTGAAGACACTCCAGGGTACGATAGTTCCATTTTTATGAGTTATATGGAAGTAAAACAAGTCTATGAGAAGACATATGAGTTGGAAGATGATATAGGAGATTAGTGGATATATCATTTCTATAATGAAGACTCTTTACCATCATAAGGACAACTTGGGTCATGTTTCTTTATAGAGGACAGGTTGTACTGACCCCGAATTTCATGAAGCTAAAATTAATTTTTTTTTCATATAGAAAGTTTTTATATATTTGTAATAATTCCATATTTTATAAGGAATGTATTAGGATCATCTAAGGAATGTTTGGGGTCCGGAGCTCTTGGAATTGGATAGTCCGAATGGGCCACATAGTTACTACTAAAAATTCAACACAACCCCATTGGGGAACTCAGTGTATAGACAGATGACGCAAGGTTTTTCTACCACCAGGAAACCCTATCCACATACCACTACATTTATTATAGTGTTTTGGGAGAGTACATTTTTCAAATATTGATCTTGGTTAGGAAAATAATGTATCATGCCCATGTGGTGTCCTCCCTTAAGTTGAACAAGGTGCATGGATTTCTAACAGTGTGGCCAACTAGGCAGCGAAACCATGTGAACCAGTGTGGGTGAGTGATTGTATGGTTTTCCCAATGAAAATTTTCCAAACATAAAATATATCTTCGTCCCATAATTTCCTGTAGTTAACCACCCCTCCTCTTATCTCATGAGCTCCCTCTATTCCTCATCTAGGGATAAGGGTATCTCCAAATTCTTGAATCCAAATCAAACTCAATGGGAAGCATTGGATCCGTGTTAGTATAAACTCCAATACACATGGTTCATAAATTCGTTTCTCTTCTTATCTATTGTTCTCTTTTAAATTGAGCTAATTCACCTTATTTTTAGGGAGTTGTTTTGTTATTCATTTTTCATCCAATCTATATCAAATCTGATGCTGATGATAATCAGTCATATATGGACCTAATATAGGTGGTCTAGTTGTTCTCCATCAAAGTTAAGTTATTTCCATATATAATTTATTATAATACACATCGTCCATTTCCATGAATTTCCTTAAAATGGTTTCTTTCTTTGAAAATCAATTTAATCATGATGTTATACTCTAGAAAGCACAAATGTTTTTGTTAGTGAATGCCTTTCTCATTTATCACCAGCCCCTTTAGGTTTTCTGGATTAAAATTCCCTTTTATATAATATTTATGTTGTCCAATGATCCTCATAGGTTCTTTGAATATCAGGAAAGTGATTTTTATTTATAAATTAAATAAAAGGATTCATTATAATACCTTGATTATGAATTTCCATGACATTATCAATTCAATTTATTTTTTTATATTTAATGGAAATGGGTTTCAAAACTACGACTCGTGTTCTATAATTATAAAATGTGTAATGTTTGGTATGTGATCCCAAGGTAGTGATGGGAATGATGAATATAATATTGAATATTTAATCAATCATTGATATTATTAGTAGTAGAATTTTAATTTTTTCATGGATATTGTTTGTTGGGGGATAAATAAGGTGCTTGTTGAGAAACATGTTTCACTCTAACTTATATTGGGTGATGAGCATGATGTCTATGTATATTAAATATTTATCTAGGTTAGGGGCATGAAGTTTTATGTTCCTCCATTTAGGGTTTTGGGAATGACCTCTCAGCCCACCTATCTCGAGTGATGGGCATGATGTCTCACATTCATTATGAGATTTTGGGATTACACACATGGTTGAGCCTATTGCTCATTAGAAAAGTTATGGATGCCAAAGTTAAAAATAAAATCCATCTAGCACCATGGCTCCATGTATATTTCTTCTTATTTCACCACATAAATAGTTTATATACATGTATACAAAATATAGATATATATATTTTATTACTTATATATACATGTAGATACTGATGAGAATCATTCCGGCTAATATCGGAGTAGGTGAAGTCTTCTAGGAGTCCTATTAGAAACTGATCTGATTGTTATTTATTCCTTTCTAGCATTACTTAATATTCAGTTATATATTCACACTTCATAGTTATATACACTAGCTGGATTATTTCTAAACACCAATGGTGGTGGACTAATAAGTTTATCTCACACCCTACATGGGATGACATTGGTACCCGTGTAAATTACCTGTCTCAAGATAGGGATAAGGTAAAGCACCCTACTACATATATATGAAAATATTTATTATAACATTGAGCAAGGGGAAAGAGGGCTGAGAAAATGTTCATGATTCTAATGAAGCAGTATTTTGGATTTCTCTTCTTTTTGTACAGTATTACATATATCATTGTCCCACATTTTCCCATTTGGGACATCAAAATGCCATAAAATCATTGTATTTGACTCCTCCTTTTAGGTTTTTGATATTATAAAAGGTTCTTTGATATTTATGTTTCAATTTTTTATTATTGTATTTGAATCTGTTATGAAGACTATTCATATATACTTCTTTTGTTAGCTGTTTATTTTTTTCTCTAATGTGCCACCCTAATATGAGGGAATAATGTCCCCAATGTACAACCATAGACCATAAATTCTTGTCAGTAGCCACTTTCTTATTGGAAGGGAAACATAAGGCCATGTGACCTACTGTCTTGGGGAACTAGTTAGGTGGATCTCAGGTCGATATGTGACACATTTTTTGTGTTCAAAGGAATCATTGTCATTTCTTTTAATATACCTTATCAAAATTAGGTCCTAGATGTGTTTCTAGACATCCATATTGGTCAATGAATATTATTAACAACTATCATTACAATGTCATTGAGTTCACATGAATAAATTTTCTAAAATTACTACATATTCTGATGAACAGTAGTATAGGGCAGGGTGGTTATGACAAACCATTTCAGAAATACAATTTATTTTATGATTTATTACAAAAATTCACTCATATAAATATATAAAATATTTATAATCCTAGTGTATTTAACAAATTATTTCATATAACATAATCATGATACATTTATAAAAAACATTTTTGAAATCTTCCTTAACATGTTTGTAAAATTAAACATCTTTTAAAACTACCCGATATAACCTGGGAATATACATAAGGAAGGGGTGAGTGCAAACGTCTTGTAAGGGTGAAAACAAGGAATAAAATTTTAAATTATTGAATTTCATTCTTTTGGTATTTAAATGTCACATAAAATTTGTTATTATCATAAATATAAATATCAAATAATGATTTATGACGATAACATAACAACAACAAGGGAATGTATAAAAACATTAAACCCGAAATCCTGAAACATAGGTCCGGTAAGACCACCATGACCTCATAACATGGTGGAAAAAGACCAAAAAAATTAAATATACACTCTTATTCGAAATATGATGTCTTGGGATACTAAAACATTACTAAATTTATTTGAGAGCTATATAATTTTGAGCGAACTCATTGCTTTCATATCATGTACATGCGTAATTGTGTCACATATATCAATCAAAATACGATCATATTGAATCAAATTTAATTGAAAAATTAAGAAGTATGAAATAAATACATTAAATTACCCAATAAATGAAGGATCAATATGTTTAGGTGAATTCCATTGGGTGGAAATGGTGATGGTATTCACAATTTAATGGTTTAGAAAGGACGAATTGCATGATATATTTTGAGGCATAATGGGGGTATACAATGAATCATTGTAGGGGTTAATGTGAGTGGAAGGGGACTGTAATCACTTGTAAATTATATGTTTTGTTATAGGGATATGTAAAAAAATAGTAAAACATGAACAATTACGAATAAAAAGGAATATGACAAAGAAGGGTTCTTGAATAAATGTTTTTCATGAAAAGATCCCAGGATAATTTTGAAATCATGATAGTGGTATATAATAAATCATGAGAGGGATTAATGGGGGTTCAAGGGTTATATATTCAAATTGAAATCATATATTTTGTAAGGGAGACAATAAAAATCATATCCCATCAATTTTAATTTGAGTACAAAATCTTACATAAAGATGTTTCCTGAATAAAGTGGATAATGAGTGGATCCCTTACATAGATAGGGTATTTCAACAAACATGTGAGGAGATTCATGTGATATTTTTGGATCCATTATTATAGTGAACAAATCCTATTTCAAAATTTTTTTCATGATTTTTTCATAATTATTAGTTTAACGAAAATGGGTGATTTGAGAGGCCTAGTGCCTTTTGGAGTCTAGGTACATAATTAATAGAGTAAGACTAAAAGAAATATTATTTACATTACAATTCATATAAAGCTCCAAAATTCATTTTATATCCTTAATTTACATATGATAATTGGTGGAATATATAAAGTAAATGGGAGATCTACAGATTCCATTAATGGAATATATATGATAAAGAAAAATAATGTGTGAGTAAAATAAATAACATGATTTCCTAAAAGAGATGGAACATGATTATTCATATGGAAGCATAATATAATGTACATGGTATCATTAGAACATGGTATCATAGGAAATGTGGTATAAATATATAATATATTATAAACATGAGTGAATTATTACTTCCATAATAATATCTCATGGTGGAAAATGTCCCGTAATAGATTACGGTTACTCCATAATCCCTTAAAAGACACCGCATGAGAATAACAATTTACCCTATGCATTGAAGAAATATTTGGGTGATCCCATCATAAAATTTACATGATCAATTTTCTCCATGTAGTAGAAATAAATCATATTTCATAACATTTGAATTACCCATGTAACCAAAATAGGTTTCATAATCATGATTCATATAATAATTAAAAAGAAATTTAATAATGATGGAATTTGAGATATGATCATAAGTATGGTATTTACCCCATAAAAATAAGAAAGAAGAAGCTATGATTAAATATATAATAGATAAATATTTAATATATAGAAAAGAAAAAACCTGAAAGGTTTTTTTCACTGATGAATAAAAAAATTGAATGATTAAAAACATTTTTAGGGAGAATTAACATTCCACTTTAAAAATAAATGATGATAAATACTAAAAACTCACAATGTATTGTGTAAATACAATTAATTAGAAATATCCCTAGAAAACTAGAAATTATCATTCAGTGAAAATAATTTCCTTTTCGATGGGTAATTCCATAGATTCCTTAAACGTTAAAACAAATATTCCTTTCACATGTTCGGTATAATACAAAAAAGTATTCTTTGTAAAATGTAAATAATACTTTTACAAGAAAAATTTGAAAATAAAAAATGTGTAAAATTTAATTTGATAAATAATTTTCATTATTTTTAAAAAAACTGAATTGTTTTTAAAAATAATGTTTTGGAAGGAAATTTTTTTTGAATTGAAGAGAGAAATAATTTTTTATTTTATTAAAAACATATTATCAATCATTTTGAGTACCATAGAGTCGTAAAATAATTCAATTAAATGAAAAAATCTTGAAAACCATATGATAATGTAATGGAAATATTTTATTATTCAATTAATAAATAATTTCATTTTCTGTAATTCTATGAGTAATTAATAATAATTAAAATGAGATTGAATCATAGACCCTTAATAATTTGGTGACTCTTAAATCATTACATCACATCCATGAAGTAGAAGAATAATAACATAAATATAACTAAATGAAATTTATTCATGATATATATTGTAAATGGTTATTATATTAACCATTTAAATGAACATAGGTGTATATAATAATATGTGTCTCAAAGAATGATATTTTTAGATGATACCCTCACAAAATTCGTATCATTGATGTGAGAGTTAATAAATTTGGTGATTATGTATAATAAATGTATGTAAAAATAAATTAATGATTATATTAAACATATACTAATTAAACTACATTTCATAAATTGAATTGGAATAATATAATCAATAATGTAAATATGTATCCCAATGAAGGGAAATTGAGCTAAGAAAACCTTAACCTCGTGCTTCCCTTTTAGCTGATCATTCTTTAAACTCATGTATAGTGGGATAAACCATGTTTTAACTTATTCCAGACCCATATTAATATTTATAATATCATATTAATTATTTTTTAAATTAATATTACCCATGTATTAATAATCTTCTACCCTTAACATTGTTTCTAGTGTCAATTTCCTTGTTTTCTCATGCATGTTTTTATGAATGTTCAAGATATTGAACATATGATATAGTTAAATCATATAAATAAAGAAATTAATTTTATAAATATTAATTTTTTAATATTATTTTTCATTATAGTTATTAGTTTTTTTACATGGAGAATGAGTCACATCACTTCATGGAGATGGTAGGGCATACGTACAAAATACCATCATTATCTTTTCCATAATTGGTGGAAGGGTAAGAAAATGAATGATATAATATTTTCCAAAATATAAAATTTTTCATATATATAACATATATTCATTAAATGTATCTTTTATGTCCTTACATTTGAATTGTTATTAAGAAATGAATCACATCGCTTCACGAGGCAGTAGTCCGCCATACACATGAGCGACGCTATCATATTCTCTACGAAATGGAAATTATGAATTATGTAATGTTATAATGAAATAAAAATTATTATATCATAAATATCATCTACAATAATTATATACATAATTATATTCATTTGTGGAAATCAGTAATAGAAAAAGAATTAAATCAGTTTTTGAGGTGTTAGTCCACTTTACAAAGGATCAACGATTTAACTTCTCATTTGAGGGAGGAGAAGATGGTTATAGGCCATACAATTAACATAAAAACATCCTATTATATATAATATATTGAATTTATTATAACTTTTTGATTTAATAATATTTTTGAGGATGTGTAGGGAAAATAAAAATAAATCACGTTAATGATTTTACATCTATTTTGGATAACCCAATTTGTTTTATAACTAAATCCTTCTAAGAAATTATTAAAATAGCAAAAAAAGAATTATAAAATTATGTTATATAATTTTTATTGTTATTTTGGAAGTTATATTAAAAAAATTGGGATTTTATTTGTGATAAATAGAGGAGAGTGTGTTGCCTTTGATAAGTGGGGGATGGGACACAATTGGAATTTTTTAAATGGATAAATCATACCAACAATTTTGAAATTCCATAATGTAAAAAAAATTATAATTAGAACCATAAAATAAATAAGGTTAAATAATGTCCCTTAAATTGAAGTTATACATGTTTCATGTTATTTTTAACCTTTAATATTTTTTTGACCCTTGGTAAACCAATTTTTACTTAATCCATGGTAAATAATTTTCATTCATTTCACTATTGCTCATGGTAAAAATTTATTTTGGATTTATTAGGTAAAATAAATTATTGTAATTAAAAATATTAAATCCATTATTCTAAATTGTATTCATATAATTAGCATTATTTAATTTAACAGAGTTCCCCCAAATGTGTCGAAAACACGAGTTTCCAAAAAAACATTCAAAAGATGGGAGAGTTATTTATCACTGAATTTAATATGAAATTGATTAAAATTTCATAAATTACACTAGAGGAAAATGGACTATATGTGACGGGCGATTTGTGACGGGATCCCTTCGCAAAAGTCCTTTTGCGACGGTCCCATCGCAAAAATAGTATTTGCGTTGGTATTTTTCCCCCTTCACAAATTTCTTTTCATTTATATATATAAGGTATTTGCGACGGGTTTCTGACCCGTCACAAATAGGTGTTTTTGCGGCGGTCCCATCGCAAAAATAGTATTTGCGTTGGTATTTTTCCCCCTTCGCAAATTTCTTTTCATTTTTATATATATAAGGTATTTGCGACGGGCCGTCGCAGATATATTAGCTGCGACGAGTTTCTGACCCGTCGCAAATGGGAAATTTAAAAAATATTTACGACATAGGTATTTGCGACGGAACGTCGCAGAAATAGTTTTTACGACGTGTATTATTCCCATCACAAATGGGAGAGTAAAAAATATTTTAAGACGGGACACCCGGTTGCAAATACTCCCGTCACAAATACTAAAAAAAATAAAAAAAATAAAATAATTAATACAAATCGTATAATATTATATAAAAATAATAATAATTATTATAATGTAAAAAAATTCTATTATTATAATATAAATAAAAAATATAAAAAATATAATTATGAAATATTAATATAAAATAATAATAATATGAATATAAATAATATAATATTATATAAAAATACTAATATTAATAATATAAAAAATTAATATAATAATAATATTATTAAATCATGTATATAATAATATTATTATTATTAATAATGTAAAGAAATTATATTATTATAATATTAATAATAAAAATATATTTAATATAATTATTAAATATTAATATCAAAAAATAATAAAAATATGAATTTAAATAATATAATATTATATAAATATTAATAATATAAAACATTAATATATTATTATTATTATTATTAAAATAAACATACATATTTATGAAAAAATAATATTAATAATATTAATGTTAATAAAATAATAAAATTATAAATTTCTCAATATTAACAATAAATATTAAATATTAAATGTAATATTACTAAAATAAACAGACATTAAAAATAATAGTAATAAGTAATAAAATATTTTAAAAAATAAAAACAAATTAAATCATGCAATATTCGTACAAATATGAAAGAGGAATTGTAAATGGTTCATATGACAATAAACTACGAACTCAAATGTTTATTACATGTAAAAAAATCACTAGGGGGTGGATAATCTGGAGGACCTGGAGGAGGTGGTGGAGGAAACTTCATCCCTAAACTATGAGTCAGACGACGCATGTACTCCATCTGCTCCTGATATTGCTCCTCATATCGACGCCTCTCCACATCCTGCTGCTGACGCATCTACTCCTTCCATCGACGTATCTCTTCATCGTGCTGCTGACGCATCTACTCCTTCCCCTGACACCAATCCTCTATTAGCTCACTCTGAGCATGCAGCTACTCCTGATACTGTGAGGCAGAAGATGATGTCTCTCCATGAGCTCTTCTCGAGCCGGATGCCAACATCGCAGCAGTACCGTAATAAGCTGTAGGAGTCAAATGAGAGCTGATACCAACTACTCGGCCCTTTTCGAAGCCATACTGGGTCGCCTGCATCCATGTCGTCTCATCAAAATGGTGACCACAATCTGACGTTGACGGTCACCTCTAATCTCTTTAGTAGCTGGATCAGTGTACATCCTCCTATAAACACCATACGTCGTAATACCAGGCTACTCGGCTTCCTATATGAATAAAAAATAAACTTTTTATATTTAAAGTTGTATAAAATATTTAAAAAATGTACTTACCAGATGCTCTCTATGCGCACTGAATGTATGACTACCGGATCGATGTGTCACCTCTTGTCTCCCCCGATCCTATCGCCCCAATACAGATCTCCTCTAAAACCCACCACCCAACCAGTGTTTACATAATCAATCCGAAATGTGAGATGAATTGTACATTGGTCGGTGGGCTCTATAGGACTCATCAAATTCTATCACTCTGACATTCCTCACAGCCGCCTTTCTCATATAATGCAAAAACTGACAGAAATGGTCAGGCATAGACACCCCCCTTGCTATGTGGATAGTGGCATGCATTCTCTCGTCGATGGGATACCATAAACCCTAATATAAAGTTATTATTTAATTAAATTTTAAAATAAATAATATTTAAATACGTACCAGCCAATGATCGAACATGGCAGCCTGCACATCAGCGAGAATCTGATCCCATGTGAGCCAGGGCTGAGAAAAATAATTGCGCAAGATAGATCTCCCCTGTCCAATAGCTATATGTGTAAAAATGTGGAAAAAGAAAAAATAATCAAACAATTATATTATAAATAAATTATAATGAAAGATAACTAATATACATAGGTTACCATACCACCGCGTGTGTTCATCGAATCCAAGACGTGGACGTTGCTCTGGGATAGGATCTGGAATCATCAGTCTGGAAGATGACACCCCCTTCGAGTTCTCCTTTTAGTGCCAATAGCCCGAGGGTAAGATGAATCAAGAACCTCATCATCCATAGGTAGCTCAGCCTCCAGCAACTGACGATACGTTTTTGAGTCCATCTAAAACATGAAATGATTGTTATTAACAAATAGTTGAAAATAACTATTATGTATAGATATATATTTGTTATGATTCTATCCAGCATTTTACTATGTTAATGTTCACCTTCATCATCATCTTCATAGTTGTCAATGTCAATGTATTCATCTTCCTCATCAACATCACCAATTTCCATATTAGTTTCACTTTCATCATCTCTTGTCATTTCAAATTCATTTGTAACATCATTGACAACATCGTAACCATTGACCTTTAACTGTGGGGTATCATCCTCGATATTCATATCTCTTTGTGAAAAAAATGTTTTTTGAGGAGTGTCCTGAAGAATTTCATTTCCTTGCATTTCAGTGGAACCTCATTCAGTTTGAGTAAATTGATTTTCTCAAAATTAAACTTTTATTATACTCCACCAATCATCCAACTCTTTTGCAGTAGCACAATATTTTTCATAATAAATTTTATGTGCCTGATGATCCAATAAAAATGGTTCATTTACTGCAAGAAGACTTTTATGTTTAATATCAACAATTCCATGAGTCGGATGAATACGCAATCCTCTATCAGTATCCATCCATCGACATTTAAACATTGTTACATAATTCTGTCCCAAATAATAGAGTTCAATAATTTCTTCATGCATGTCGTAAAAGTCAACATCAATATCTCTGTGATGTGATCCCTTCAAAAAAAGACCACTATTCATTGTTTTCTTTGATTCCCCATATGCACGTGTAAGAAACCGACAACCATTCCCCACATATGCATTATATGATATAACCATTCTGGATGGTGGGCTACTCAATATACGCAATCGACTATGAATCTTTTCAGCATGTACAGATACCTGAAAATTTATAAAACATTTATCACTATTACAAGTAATAAATTCATTTTATATGTAAAACCAAAAAAGAATGTACGTTACCAGTTTTTGAAACCAGTAGGCAAATTTTTTTTGCCGACGTTTTTCTAAGCCATCTGGTGTATTTTTTGGAAATTTTTTCTTGATATGATCATCATATAACCTACAAATACAATATGATTAATTTACTATAATAGAATCTATAGAATAAGGGATAGGGGCACTCACTGTACAATTAGTGAAATTTCTTCACATTTTAGTAGAACATATGTATGAGCTCTATGATGTTCATCATCTGAAAGCCATCTATCATGAACTCAACCAAAGCCAAGTTCAGGCTAATTGACAACTGATAATTTATTGTTCATATCATCATCAACATTCCCCTCGTTCCAGCCCATGCGGTTAAATTTTGAGGGATATTCAGATTTAAAATAATGAGAGCATAATAGAGCAATTTCCTATTGCAAATAAGCTTCAGCAATTAAGCCTTCAACTGATCCTTTGTTACGTACTTTTCTCTTCAATTTCTGCATGCATCTCTCAAATGGGTACATCCATCGAAACTGAACCGGACCTCCACATTTTTCTTCATGTGGAAAATTTAATATCAAATGTTCCATTGAGTCAACGAAAGCCGGAAGAATGATTTTTTCCAGTTTGCATATAATTAAAACAACAGCTTCTTCTAGTTTTCTTAGTGCCTCGTAGTGTGTTGTCGCCGCACACATGTCTTAGAAAAAATATGATATATCTGTTATTGAATCCCAAATATTATAATTCAGAAAACCTTTTAATACAATAGGCATAAGGCTTTCCATTATAACATGATAATCATGACTTTTTAATCTAGTAATATGACCATTTTTAACACATCTGCCCAAGTTGGAAGCATAGCCATCTGGAAGTCTCAAAACTGCAATCCACTGAAAAAATAATAAGCGACTCTCTTTAGTCAGTGTATAAGCTACTTTTGGCTTCATTATTCTTTGTGATCTGATATTTTCAAACAATTCAAGTTCTGGTCGCCTGCAAATTTGGGCAAGTTGTAATCGTGCCATTAAATTATCTTTGGTTTTACCCAGTGTATCCAAAACTGTATGAAATAAATTATCAAATTATTTCATCTGAATATGCATGGCATCCAACATGTGTCAAACCAACATATCAGACCAATATGACAGATTCCAAAAAATGCTCCGTTTTGTCCAATTGTGTTCTTTCCCAAAGCCATGAATTTTTTTTGGTTTACTGTCGGTGCAAAAGTGATGGAAGGTAATGAAAATACAACTGATTGTAACTCTATACCTGAGATCATTTTTGGAGGTTCACATCTTTCAATTCAGCCTTTTCTGAAATGAGATTTATTCCACTAAAAAGGATGATCGATTGGAACAAATCTGCGATAACAGTCAAAATAGCAAGGGTTTTTTTCCATTCACGAGCATAAATGCTTTGTTGTCTCCCATATAGTAAGGAAATT
Organism: Viscum album; assembly: GCA_963277665.1. Lineage (NCBI taxonomy): Eukaryota > Viridiplantae > Streptophyta > Magnoliopsida > Santalales > Viscaceae > Viscum > Viscum album. The sequence continues at coordinate 757,983,753 of OY728161.1, forward strand.
ATTTTGGATAATGTGTAATCTTGCCAGATAACATGCCATATGCCGGGAAGTCACTAATTTTTCACATCAATGCAGCTTTCATTATAAATTCTGTTTCACAGCAGCATCATATGTACCAACACCATGACTCCACAATAAATTTAACTCATCAATTAATGGTTTCAAATAAACATCAATATTCATTTTCGGATGTCCTGGGATTAATAATGTCAAAAAGATATAAGGCTCTTTAATCAACATCCATGGAGGTAAATTGTACAGAGTTATAAAGATAGGCCTGTAGGAATAATGATTACCAAAAGATCCAAATGGACAAAAACCCTCAGTAGAAAGACCCAACACACGTTCCGGGATTCTAAAGCAAAAGACGGATGCACTTGATCAAAATGTTTCCATGAATCACCATCAGATAGATGAATGAAGCTTTTACCATTTGAAATATTGGTTTTGTGCCATGAAATCATTGTTGCTGTGTTCTAACACATAAATAAACGCTGCAACCTGGGTGTAAGTGGGAAATATCTCAACTGTTTTATAGGAATCAATCACAACTTCCTTGATTGAGCTTCTTTATAGCTCGATTATCCACATGTGTGACAACTATCCAATGACCCATTTTCACTAGAATATAAGATACAATCGTTTGAACATGCATGGATCTTCTAATAACTAAGGCCCAGATTACGAACCAGTCTCTTGCTCTCATAATAATTAGCAGGCAACACATTTCCTTCAGGTAACAGTGCTTTAAACAAAGAAAATATCTAATAAAAATAGTTATTTGACATTCCATTATCTGATTTAATAGCCATAAATTTTGTATCTGCTTCTAATTTTCTTATCTTTCAACCAAGATATAATGCATCCTCAGCAGACCTGAACAACCCAGCAAATTCAGATGGTGCCTACTCGGGAGGTAAATCAACATCATCCTCGATTTCAGTTTGTTGAACAGATGACCCTGCAACATCATGTACTAAATTCTGAAACTCTGATGGATCCAGAATCAAATTATTGGTATCTTCTCTGGAACTGCGTTCACCGTGTTGATACCAAAAAATATAATCTGATTGAAAACCATAACGCAAGAGATGTTTCCCAACGATGTCAAATGTCTCAAACGTTCTCAGAGCACATTTTTTTACAAGGACACTTATTTACCCCTTCTGAAACAAATTCTAGGTTTGATGATGCAACTGATAAGAAATCTTCAACACCATCAACATATACAGGATTTGAACTAGAACCGTTTGGATTTCTGTGCTGATTTATCCAAGCGCGATCATCTAATAATGACTGATGTCGATTTCCTTGTTCCATATTCATATATATGTTTCTACAAAATATAAAACCATTACTATTGTTAAATAAATTGATATAAGAAAAAAAAATCCAAAAAAAATAAGATACATAATTAAAATTATTTCTTAATAATTACCAATAATTATGGGTGAAACAGTTAGTTTACAATCATCCCCACTAATTATTACTAATTTATAAATACTTAGAAACACTTGGAAAAATGAAATATGCTTGAATAATGAAATATATTTTTTTAATCATCATTGTGGAGATTATATTACTAATTATTCTTATTTGTTTCCAGCGGATTGGTGGCAGCTCTTTTGCGTGACGACTCATTTCATTGCAAGGAGATGAGTCGTCAGGGAAAAGAGCCTATTTTGTCTGACAGCTCATCTCTTTTAAACTCTCTCTCGACTGAAATCAGACTGAAATACTTGCTTTGACATACCTCAGAGCACATTTTTCATACTGATTTCAGTGGGAAAAAGAAGAAAAGATATGAGACATTGAACAAAAGGTAGCAGCAAATCCGCTAGAAATTGTGCCAATTTATAACCATGTACTCGAATTTATTTCATTTTTGATTAATTATTACTAATTATTACAAATTATTATTAATTATTACTAATTATTACAAATCTCAATATTTCCAACAGATTTTACTCTATTCTTAACATATTCAAATCGTAAAGTGTCGTCAATTTTTAGGTCATGCCCAATAAAAAGTCTATGTCAGCCATGTCCAATGTAAACTCTATAATTGTTCTTACATGGTTGAACACCTCGCAAGTAGTGTTGTAATAGGACGATACAATTAATTTCGTTCTCATCTTTAAGAATCATTTTGCATGACCCTTTACATAGATCATTCTTCCTTGAAAATTTAAGAGAACTTCAATATCATTCCCTTAATTTTTCAAGAAATAATGTTCTATGTAAAAGGTCATGTGATATGATTCTTATAGATGAGAAAGACATGACTTGGGTTGTCCTATTGCAATGCTACTTGCGAGGTGGCCAACCAAGCAAGGACAATTATAGAGTTTACATTGGACAAGGTTGATGCAAACATTTTATTGGGCATGACCTGAAAATTGGCGACCCTTTAAGATTTGAACATGTTAAGAATAGAGAAAAACTTGTTGAGAATATTGATAATTGTAATATTTTATAAATTTTTTATAATTTTAAAAATATTAATTTTTTTTATAAATATTAAACATAAAATAATAAAATAATTATATTATTATTATTATTTAATTATTAATATTAGAGTAATATAATATTTTATATTATGTTACTATTTATATTACTAATTATATTACTAATTATGTTACTAATTAGTAATGCAAAGATATGCCTATAGGCCAGGTGGTTAATCAATCATTGAATAGAAAAACAAATGTAATTGACCGCTCATCTACCTCAATTTACTTTTCATTTGTGTGTTGAGGTTGACAGGAAACTTCTGCCTCCACATGTAATATTAGCTTTTATTGTCAAAATTATAAACCTCCCCACCTCCATGCTGACGAGGAGGTTGATAATTTTGATAGTAAAAGCAAATATTACATGTGGAGGCAGAAGTTTCCTGCCAAGCCTCAACACACAGATGAAAAGAAAATTGTGGTAGAGGAGCAGTTAATCACGCTTACTAATTATCCTAATTGCAGTTGCTAATTATCCTAATTATTTTTAATTGTTTCTTAATTGTTTTTAATTGTTTCCTAGTTGTTTTTTAATTGTTTCCTAATTCTTTTTAAATGTTTCCTAATTATTTTTAATTGTTTCCTAATTCTTTTTAATTGTTTCCTAATTATTTTTAATTGTTTCCTAATTCTTTTTAATTGTTTCTTAATTATTTTTAATTGTTTACTATTTTTTTTAATTGATTCATAATTATTTTTAATTTTTTTCTAATTATTTTTAATTGTTTCCTAATAATTTTTAACTGTTTCTTAATTATTTTTAATTGTTTCCTAATTATTTTTAATTGTTTCCTAATTATTTTAATTGTTTCATAATTATTTTTAATTGTTTTCTAATTTTTTTTAATTGTTTCCTAAATATTTTTAATTGTTTCCTAACTATTTTTAATTATTTCCTAATTATTTTTAATGTTTTCCTAATTATTTTTAATTGTTTTCTAATTATTTTTAATTTTCCCTAATTATTTTTAATTTTTCATAATTATTTTTAATTTTTCCAAATTATTTTTAATTGTTTACTAATTATTTTTAATTGTTTCCTAATTATTTTAATTCTTTCCTACTTATTTTAATTGTTTCTTAATTATTTTAATTGGTTCCTAATTAATTTAATTATTCTAATTATTTTAATTATTCTAATTATTTATTATCAATTAAATCTATTTATTTCCTAATTATTTGATAATTATTTTAATTAAATCTAATTAAATCTAATTATTTCTTAATTATTTGATAATTATTTTAATTATTTATAATTAATTTTATAACTACATCTAATTAAATATAACTATTTCTTATTAAATATAATTATTTCTAATTATTACCAAAACATCCTCTGGGAGTGTCGAACCAAATGTGAAGGAAGGCTCGTTATCGTCTATCAGGTTACCCCGAGTCAATCTCGAAACACCTTGTTAGAGTTTTCACTCCTAGGTACATCTGTTCCCAAGCCACCTCTACTTATTCGTATCCAGACAAGGATTATTTGGTACAACCACTTAATCTAATTATACTATATAGCTACTAAACATTCAATTAAAAAAAATTAAAATTAACAATTAAAAATAAAATTAACAATTAAAAATAATTTAACAATTAAAAATAATTTGAAATAAAAAAAAAATATAAATACCTTCGATATTTTGAAGTAATTAATGCCTTCTAACTCTGTCTCTTCTCTTCTCGTAAGAAAAAATTAAACCGAAAGAAATTTTATACTTAGAACTGGAAGTTAAAGAGAGAAAGAAAGAGATATCTGAATGATTTGAAAAAAAGGGTGGGGTATATATAGGTTAGATTATTTTTGACGGTATCCCATCCCAAATACCTAGTATTTGCGATGGGATACCATTGCAAATACCTTCGCCCACACTAATTACGAGCGACGGTTAAAAGGGTGTTTGCGACGGGCCCATCACAAATAGCTTCCTGCCGACATACTATTAGCGATGGGAAGATATCCCCATTGCAAATTCCTATTTACCGCCGCCAGTATTGGCGACGAGCCTCGTCCCAAATACCCTCACCCGCATTCATTACGTGCAGCGGTTAAAAGTGTTTTTTCGACGGGCCCGTCACAAATAGCTTCCTGCCAACATACCATTAGCGACGGGCGGATATCCCCGTCGCAAAATCCTATTTACTACCATCGGTATTGACGATGGGACCCGTCGCAAATAAAACCTGCTGAATATTTTTTTTGCGATGAGACAATTTATCCATCGCAAATAGTAATTACCACCGCCGGGCAGTTGCGACAGGTAGAAGGCGACCGTCGCAAATAGGCATCCCGCGTTTTGGCGCGCAAACCACACCATATCTATTGCGACGAGTCCTGTATCCCCGTCACAAATACGCTTTTCGTCAGAGTTTTTGCGACGGGAATAAATCCTGTCGCAAATACCCCGTCGCAATAATCGGTTTTCCCGTAGTGTTAGTACTTTTTTTATAATTTAACTAATTTTATTTTAAAACCAATTTAAAAATTCATTGAACATTTTGAATAATTTAAATGAAAAAGAAATTATCAAATAAAAATTAGTATTTTTTCTATTTATTAAATTTTTTAAATTTTATTAGAAATTTTAAAAATTCATCGAAATATAATATTGAAATTATTATTTTAAATAAAAATTTACTTTTTTCAATAAAAATATATAATTAGTTAATGATAATTTTTTTAAAACATGCCAAAAGCATGCATAAAATCCCTTTTAGAAAAATACCATTTTTCAAACAAAGGATCTTTAAAACAAATCTTATATTTTATTATTAAATAGATAGATATTAAATTAAATTTATACGAGTTTAATAAATATAACTTTAATTGTTTAGTTTTTACTATTCACACCCCCAACATAATGTGTGGGTTATAACAGTAATCTATATTGGTGATCATTTAGAATCTTGGTTCCATGTTCCACAAGCCATCATAGAGGATAAAATAATTTAAATCAAAATATATCATAAATTATTAGGGTGATATATTATCTTCTTATATTTTTCTTCGTGTCATACACACTATTGATCATGATTTTACACTTTTTAAAATCATGGTGTGTTACATTATAAACGATTAAATAAATTATATCTTTGTAATTTATTGTTGATATTGGAAATCAAGCGGTTGAAATTTGAATATAACTTTATTGAAATATGAAATCATGATAAGGTTTATTAAATTATCTTCATGATAAGAGTAAAAGGGACATGTGAAGGTTATCTAGAATAATCACATAAATAAGTTTCCATATAGGATAACATTGGTGGAAACTAATGATATGTACATGGATGAAAAGAGTAATTAATTACAGATTGTGATAAAATTTGTTGATAAAAAAGTGCGAATGGTCAAAATAATATCAACAATTGTAAAGAAATAAAACTTTGTTTAGTTAATAGTCCATTTTATTTATCAGATATAAAGGTAATAGAATAACATTTTGTTTCATGATCCACTTACTTGAGTTGGAGGATTCAGTTAATATAAAGACATGGAACACAAAAAAATATACATGCATCATATTTTATTTATTTAATACACCCAATTTAATCATTTTGTTGTGCTTCAATAATTTTCCATGTTATCTTTTAATCCAATAAATTACTGTCAAAAATTTATTTGTATTTATTTATACCCGAATCACAAATTTTAAATTTTAAAAGAATATATTATCATAAAATGGAAAAAATTTATTCCACATGTCCATAATAAAACTAAAATTGATAGAAAATGTTATCCAATAAATAAATCTGAAATACCTCAATTATAAATCAAAAAATTCCAATTATTCCCTTCAATAAGTGTTTATCAATAAAATAAATTAAATAAAAATATCTTATTAACTAAAACATCATATATGGAAATGGTAGGCATTACAGACATATCACCCTTTATTTGTGGGTTCAAGCCCCATGATCTTTTCAGATCTTATGGGTTGTCACCCATCTTCTGAGTTTTAATTTGTCTAAAACTATTTTAATAAAATTGAATAATAATTCCAATGTGTAATAACCCATAAATACCTCAAAATAAATGGTATGATAAACAAAAAAAGATACCAAAACCTTTATACTTATTCCTAAAAAATGTAAATACATTATTCAATGAATTAGTTCTTTCATAAAATGAAATACAAAAAAATAGTTCTATTTTAATCATGGTCTCCCAAAATATCCTTAATCGTTTAAAACTACCATGACATAAGACCTCAAAATGTGTTTCTGATATTTTGAATATATAATAACACATGAACTCATAATGCCATTATAATATCGATTACTCTTATATTAATCAATCCTGAAGACATATATTCTTCCAAAATTAAAACATATTAATATGTTTCATAATTCATATAATATATAATTTCAAGAGTAAAACACTCGTAAAAAATAATTATCCAACCAATATATATAATCACATCATTCGTTTATGTTCTTCGTAAACCAATATTTCAGATTAACCATCCTATTCTATAATATGTCATTCCATTCATATGCAATTCATAGTATATTCAATATCTAAATTAAAACCATTACTCATTAAAACCACTCTAATCCCTTTCATGAGATTTATCCATAAGACATCGATTTTCTAGATGTCCAGAATTTCAACATTTTAAACATTCAATTGTCGATGATACCTTTGGAATACCCTTATTCAAATCCATTTTGTTAACTTAAATTTTCATTTTTATAGTAAAACTAAATGATATGTGTCATTTTTCACATCCAAAAGATATTATCGTCTCTCTAATACATTCCCATCAGTGATTCTTCGCACATTCTATATATATAGGAAACTAAATCTTCTTCCCTTCAAGGACTCCACTACCTGAACCCTCAATAAAACTTATCCTTCTTATATTTGAGGAGTTTGAGGGTTGGTCAAGGATCACATTTGTAATCATTTTTAGGGTAAATGATTATGCATAATCAAAATATCCTTTAATCTATCCATCATCCCATTTGGATTCTAATTATAAAATTATCAATAAAATATTTCAATAATTTATACATTTAGGTTCCTTCCATTGACTATAACTAAAAATCATATCATTGGATATAGTAACCCTAGTGGTTAAAAAATATTATCCCAATGAATCATTTATTGGATGACATAAATAATGATACTGAGTTTCTAATCTAGGAAACCATATGATTAAAAATGGTTTTTATTCATCTATTGAAATCCATCATGATGGTTCATGAAGGGTTTTTTTATTTCCAAAACACATCCTCTCAGACATCCGAAAAAGGTGAACATTAAGGCCCATTTTTCATCTACTAGGTAATGATGAAGTCAATCTTGATATACCTTTTTCATAGTCATAAAACCTATGTACATCCTTTCAAGATCCAAATACACTTGTAGTATCTTGACATGGATGCAATTATTCAGAAACCACTCACCGCATGCTTTACAGTTAATCTATGATATTTTACTATTCTTAGTCAATTCCTTATACTTATGTATTTGACTTATCACTGGGGTTATCAATATTTTTTTCTTATCGTACTTCTAAAGTACTAATAAACCTCCCATTTTATAAAATCTATATTAACCCCATCCTATTATACATTTTTTTCATTATTTTTAACATAAATATCCATTAAATACAAATTGATTATTGAAAAGGCCTAATGTCTTCGAGAAACTAGGTACATAATACAATAAAATGAGTCTAAAATAAATCTTTTCAATTTTATTCACTATAGGGGCCTCTTATGTTCATTTGAACTCCTAGATCTATATAGGATATCTTAGGGAATACATATTGTAAGGGGGTGAGATAAAAAGGAAAAAAAAACATATAAGTCATTTTTATAATGAGATATCCTAAAAGTGATGTCCCATGAGTAATTATATAAAAGAATAATATAATGAACATGGTATAAAAAGAAAATGGAATAATAAGAAATATGGAATCGACAGTTAAACATGACCTAAACATGAGTCAATGACAACTTCCTAGACAATACCACATAGTGGTAAAATTTACAAATTGGATTAGGTTCACTCTCTAATCCCATACATGATACCTCTGGAGACTAATGCATTACCCCAAACAATGGAGCCCTATTTGGGAACACCCATCATAACGTGTTCATGATCAATGTGTTCCATATTAAATAAATTAATTATACAACATGATATAATAATTACCCAATAAAATGAAAATATGTTTTATAAGCATACTTCATATGTTAATCAATGGAAATTGTGTATTGAAGGAATTTGAGAAATGACCATAAGTCATGTATTACCTCATCAAGGGAAGAGATAATAATAATGATATATATGTATAAGATATCTATATAGAATATATAGTAAATCCATAACATGAATGGTTTTTTTTCATTGATGAAAATAATACACTAAGACGATTAAAGACATCCTTGAGGAAAATAACCATTTGTATTTAAAAATCATTTTCAAAAATAAATAGTATGGTGGAAATTAATTTCATTTAGAATAACCATATAAGCCTATAAATAATTATTCATTTAAAATAATTTTAATGGTGGATGGTAATTTCATACTTTACGTACACAACCTTTCACATTTTTATTAAAATAAAAATATGATTTGTTTGAAAAAATACATGATTATTCCTTTAAATTTTTTTTTAAATTCCAATCATGGGTAAAATTTTATTTAATCGGTCATTTTTATTATATTGAATTTTTTTATACGACCTGGTTTAGAAGAAGAATGATTTTTGATCGAAGAAAGAAATGAATTCAGATTCTATTATAAACATTTTCTAAATTATTAAGAGTATAATAGATTAAAAAATTGTTATATTACATGGAAAAAATGACTAACATGATGATATAAAAATGTCAAGGATTTGTTATAAAATTATCGAATACCATCCTTCTATGGAAATTGAAGCATACTCAATCCTAATTAAAAATATATTTAAACATAAACCCTTTCCGCTTTGGTGAATTTTGAAGAATATAATATCATGAAAGAATTAGATTAATTATAACATAAAATACCCTGAAGTGGATAGGAATCATGATATATTATTTAAAGGGATAGTATAAAGACCATTTAAAATAACTAATTTTTATAAAAGGACTTCTGTCTCCAAGAAGGATATTTTGAGATGAAACCCTTACGATGTCTATATCATTGATGTGAGAGTTAATCAATTGAGTTATTATGTGTAAAAAATATATATCCACACATATAAAAGTTAAAAATATATAAATAAAATAAAAAAAAATTCACACATAATCATAGCATAATATAATTAATGAAGTTGATGTATTACCCAATGAATAGAAATTGAATTAAGAAACCCCTTACTTAACTTTTCCCATTTAGTTGTGAACCTAATAAAATCATTTATAATTGTTTTAAACATGATTTTATCTTATAACAATACCATATTAATATTTATAACATCATTTCTGATCCTTTTATAAATTCATGTTACCAATTAATTAACAATCGTTCATTATCACCTTTGTTTTAGGTGTTAATTAACTTTTTCTCATATATTTTTTCTAATGAATGTTCTGTATATTGTAAACATGTAGTGGTCGCATCAATGGCAGTTTTTTTGTGGATGCTTATTTTTTTGTAATACCATTGGATGGGAAGAGTTTTAGTTTTCCTATATGTATAAACTTATAGTTCCATGTGATTTCTATACGTACCCCACTAGTGTTGTGAACTATGTGCCGGACAACCCCATTTCTATAGGAGAGTGTGTATTTCCCAACATCCCAGTGGGAGGATGGAAGGCTGGTTATTAGATCCCCTTCTCCCCCATATTGGAATTTATATCCCATGAATCAAAGGGTATGATGTAATATCTAGAGGTTTATTATGTGATATTTGGTATCCCAAGACTCTTTGGGAAGGTTGTGGGCTGGTAGTGAGGCTCAGGTGTCTAAGAGAGAGGTTTGGTTCCCAGGTGTAATTGGGAATGTGCCTAGGTGTTTCTGGAGCGGATGAAGTTGTGGTTTGTGGACTAGGTGTCTGCGGGAAGGATGTGATGTGGTTAGTAGACCAGGTGTGTGTGGGTAGGCTATGATAATGGGTCTTATAAAATAGTGGTGGTTCCATGATATTCACTATTAGGGATGATCAGTTAACTAGTGGAAAGAGGTATGGGGTACCCTATCATCAATGTTCTTATATTATTACATTATCTTTCTTTCATTATTTGGTGATTGTGCCTTAGCGAGGAAAGGGTGTTTAGTATTCCTTGTTAGGTTCTTTTGATGTTATATCGTTTTCTTAGAGGGTAATTTGTATGATTCCCCCACTTGTGAACGAGTGACTTTTGTTTTCCGAAAGAGTGTACATGTATGCTATCCCTATGTATATTTAACTATTTTTATGTTTCCAAGAGGGAAATGGGAACTGTTCTAGGCATTACTATCCAAGGAATCGATATAATTATTGAATTACTATTTAGACTTATATTTGGTACATTACATTGGTTTTATTTTAACATTATGGTTGTTCTATTTAATCATGCATGGGTTGGAATTTTAATTTCCTTTCCAACAAATCAATTTGAAGTTTTTTGGGATATACCTCTTATCTCTAGATATATTTCATTGAAATGGTTAATTCTACCAATATATTGGGAATTATTACTTACCATTGGTGATAGTCGCTACCTAGGGGCCTACTGTATGCAGGACTCTAGGGTCATTATCTTTCCTTCATATTGATGATGGAAGGACTTGGAACTTTTATATCGCTTCCCTTAACATAAATATAGTGGTTCGTGACACTATGATAAGACCTATATGAGAATGCATTGATCACAACATCCTTTTAAATCAATTGGATAAGATCTCAACATATCCCTTAGAGTTTTATGGTTTTTTTGGACTGGCCATAAATCATCCATGATAACAATGACATGAACAGACATGGTGAGGTGATCGACTACCGCCCATATTTATTTATTGACTATAGGTGTCATGGTATGTCCAATGAATATATCCATGGATAAGTTTTTCTATTTCCATAATGTTGTTGTACATGGCTACTTCCTACCAAAAAATTAATTTCATTCAACATCAGCATGCTGTCATTGAAATTATCAAGGTACAAACTCTAAAATATTTATCATTAAGTTATTTAATTAGAAATTATTTTTCGAACCCCTATACATATTAGTTATTTTAGTATAAATAGAGATGAATGATATTTTCACATCATACTTAATTTCCATGTTTAGTTTGACTTATTATGGGACACATATCTAATTTCAAAATTTTGTAACTCCTTCAAAAAATTTTATCACTGGAATATTCCTAACTTTCATATATAGAAACCCATCATCTTTTTATGTCTCATTGATTATATAATGCATATATGGTTGGGAGGATATTTGAGAAATATAGGATGAATATCCATTTATTATTCCTATTTCAATATTTTTTATGTATATGATGTTGGAATCCATCACAAAATTCATCATGGATAGAGTTCTGAGATACATTATACATTGACCATCAAACACATTTTTTCCTTTACTATGATGGTAATGGATTGAAAAATATTTAACCTTTATCAGAGAAACCACATCCATTTGTGAATATTTTGATACTTTTGGGTGAATTTATTATGGAGGCTTCAATTATCTGTATACATTTGAAATATCCCCACAAAATTACAATGTCTGCAAACTCTCTATTATGAATATTACAACCACAAATTATAGATCATGATTTGGGTAGTTATTCTCAATGATTCTTAGTTGGTGAGAGAAATAGGCTATCAATTTTCCATTTTTTAATAGTACATAAGAAAATCGTTTTTTATATGCATTAATGAATATCCAAAATTCATACCTACTAGCGTGTAGTGTGGAATTGGTGAGTGATTATCCACTTCTTCAACTATTTAAAATTTCCTCACATGTATTATTCTAGAAAATTGTAACTACATTCAACTTTTTTTTCATTAAGGGCATGAAAACTATGAGATGTTTCTAACAAATTGATGATAATTCCATACTGATCCATGGAATATATGGAGTTCCATAATAGTATTTGGTCTAGGACACCATGAAATAATCACTATATTTCAAGGATATGTTGATATATATTTTTTTGCTGAAATTATGTGGGATAGTTACATTATCCAACCAGAACACACATTTAATTTAAATTTCATATATCATTTCCATACAAAAGTTCATCTAATGAATATTCAAATCTTCATCATGATCCTCCTTAAATTTAGATTATAAAATAAAATAATCAATAAATAATACAACAAAAGTTTTAATGTAGTCCCCAAAGAGTCTATTAATCAAATCCATATTGATTTATGATGCATTAGTGAGTCCAAATATAATCACTATGAACTCATAGTACATGTACATTGTACAAAAATCATCCATGGAGACATCCTGATTCTTTATCCATATTTGACAATATCCTAACCAAATATATATCATATTGAAATACATGGTTACACATCCCTCAATGAACAATTCATCAATATATGGTAGTGGATACTTCGTCTTTTCCATGATCATGTTCAGCTCACAATAATCTATGTAGAGGAACATTATCCCATATTTATTTAAGAAAATGTAAATTGGTTCACCCCACGATGATGCAAATGGTCATATAAACCCTTTATCAAGATTTTCTTGTAGTTTCTTCTTCAACTGATTTAATTCAAAAACTATTATTCACTTTAGATTATTGGATATTGGAAAATATATGGGTATTATCTCAATAAACAATTTATCCTCTCTACTAATAAGAAGTCAGTGAAATTCATTGAGAAACACATCAATTTATTCCATCCCATTGGGAATTTAACTAAATATGATATTTCCCACACTATCAATTAGTTAATCTAGATATAAATTCTCACAAGGAAAAAATATACATTATTTAGATGTTATTAATAAAGAATATTAATTCTCTTACTTTCTCCTGTATATAATCAGAGGCTGATTCATTAAATTACGGTGATTTATTTCACTTTGAAATTTCATTTCATTAAATATAAATAAAGAAAAACTATACCTAAAATAACATCTAATTACAATTAACAGAAAATGATGAAGATCACTAGGATATTCAGACAAAAAACTTTGATAGTGGAAGTGTTATATACATGGGAATAATTAATTTACCATTTATCCATTTCCACCAATATCATTACTTACATGATTTGTGGTGGTGTTTGAATAGTACAACTAATCATACAAGACATGAATGAATTTTTTGACTTAGAATCAAAATATATGTTATCTATTCTAGAGTGAATTTATAGCTCACTTGTTGCCACAAATTTTTGGGATCCACTTATGTAGTAATGACTGAATAATATAACCAATTATAACATGGAAACTGGGGTTACATTCAACGGTTGTCATCGAAAACTCTTGTCTTACTACATTGAATCACACAATGTTCTTATTTCTTATAGTCGAAACATTAGACCATGGGATGAGGGTTGAATAGGGGAATCCTGTCCCCTATCAGATTGGAATGTTTATCAATTATAAATCACTAGTGATGTTCCCTTCATGACCATACCTAATGTATTTAATCATCTCCATTAATAAATTTTTATTTTTCTTATCCTGACACCTTTGATGGGTGGGGTGTTCAAATTTCCTACATCCATTAGATTACCCTATATCACTACAAGATTTAAATTCTACTTTCCACTTTTCAACCAAGTGTGACCCTAGATTATTGATTACCTCCATTTTCAATTTTAGGGTAATGCACAGAATTTTATCAAAATTATTGAATTCATTAATGGTTAAGGATTTTTTAGAGATGGGTTCATTAAACCAAGGAAGAATTTAACTTATAATTTTGTGGTAATCAAAATGATTTAGGTGTGTCATGAATGTCGTGTGAAGTTTTCTTCGTATTCATTAATAGTTTTTCCATCCCTTTTCATAATGCTATGGAGTTAAAAATATATTTTTAGTCATAGTGGGAGAAAGTTGTTAATTTAAAAACATTTTTATATAATTCATTCTTATCTATCACATAAATATCCTCCAAAGGATTAGTATAATTGACCAACATCTAAAATTTATCAGTACACCCTTCCACATGGTAAATTGTCAGCATGAGGGATATGGAATATCTTTTCAATGGGGCTGATCCTTTTTTCCTCAATTATGGGATAGAAAGATTCAGTGAAATTAAAAGGCCATTGTTTCAATATGGACTCAATTGAAACGTTATCTTTCTTATAGGAATTGGAAATTAAACATGATTTATGTTTTGGTTATACACATGAGTCAGTTAAAAAATTTGGGTCATGATGTTCGTGATTCGTGGTTCTATCTTGTTAGTCTTCTCGTTTGGGAAGTCATCGCATTGGTTTTTGACTTTGTTATACTATTTCAATCGATTAACTAGAATAAAGGGGAAGTTGTGGATTATAATTTTTAAATTATTAAACACATAATAGGGAATCTATGAGCATTAAATGGATGTATCATAAATGAAATATATTCCTTAACCGATGAATTTCTAAGATTTAATGTAATTTATCAATGACCGACTTCCTAATATATATTTTTTTGGGAAATATTGTTCCCTTTATAATGGTTCATAAGGAGATTATAAATTATCCAAAGAATATCCCCCTAGAGATTCACACTATTTGTAAAATAAGGACCATAGTTTTGCACCAAATCATGATAAAGTATAGTATAATACAATAATTTTTAGGTTATTACCCCAAGGTACACATCTATTAGTTTAGCATCCACTTGTAGTATCTTGAAATGGATATATTTTCTTAGAAACCACTTAATATAGACATTACAAAAATATAATAATTTTTTCATATGTTTTGTCTTACTCTCATTTATTTCACCATTGTATTCAAATCCTTATCCCCAAAATAAATAGAAATTCATTTAACACCAACTATGATAACCCATATCTTCAATACAAATTATTTGCTAATTTATTACGTAAAAAACTCTTAGTAAAACAGAAAATATTTGAATACTAGTGTGTGGGGGAGATTATGTACATATCACAAAAATTTGATACAAGGATACAAAAAAATTATAGAAGACATCCTTAACATGTTTCTAAAATTCAGTATCTTTTAAAACACAATGAAAAATCATGGTGACGTACATAAGAATGGGGTGGGAAATAATGTCTAGTAATAAGGTAAAATATAAATAAAATGATGAATTTATTATATGTTATTAAATAATAATTTAAATGGGACATAAAAGGGGTGAGAATAATAAACATGAAAAAAATCATGATGTATTATAATAACGTAATTGAAACATGAGAATGTGGAAACAACATTAAACATGGAATCATAAACATATGTCAAGGATAACCACATAAACATAATAAATAGATGGAATAAGTCACATAATTGATTTTGATCACTACCTAATACTATAAATTATTTCTCATTAGACTAAAACATTACCAAATTCATTAGACCTCTATATAATTTTGGGCACACCCATTGCTTTCATATCATGTACATACATAAGTGTGGCCTGTATATCATTGAACATATGATCTTATTTCAAAACATTTAAACAAAAAACTAATGAATATATAATAAATACATTTATTTACCCAATATAATAAGGATATGTATGTCAAGGTGAATATCCATGATTTGAAATAGAAATTTTATTCACAATACAAAGGTTTGGAATTGAAAAATTGTAGGTTAATTATAGGGGAATAATGAGGGTATATATGAATCATGGGAGGGATTATTGAGATATAAAGATGTATGTAATCACATTTAAATTATAAATGTAGAAATAGGGATATATAATAACATAATCCAACATAAATAATTGGAAATTAAAAGGCCTAATAAATAAAAATTTCATGAATAAAACATTTTCATGGAATTATCATAGGATAATTTTGGTGGCATAAAAATTGTACAAATTGAATCATGGGATGAATTAATGAGAGTGAAATGAGCCTCTAATAACATGTAAACCATAAGGAAAATATTAATTATATGTAAAATCATATCCCATTAATCTGAATTGGATGAAAAATTTTATTAAAAAATTAAGGTGCTAGAATAATGAAGTGGAAGGGATACCTTACCTTAATTGTTTGTTTCCAAACTCATCAGAAGAGCTTCTTGAGTGATTTTGAGCACCGTTGGAGGATTCTAGAGAATAATGGGTTGAGTATAATAAGTATAATATGGTTTTTAGTAATGTGTAATGTGATATTGGGAGGATGTATACAAGAAAAGAGAGGGAACATTTATATTATTTTCCAAATTTACATTTTGGAATCTAAACAATAATGCAATAAAACCAAAAACACACCCATTGTAATTATCATGTTTTATAATAAGTAATAGTGGGTTAAATTATTTTATACTTACATCAACCAAGAATATTAAAATATTACCCCTGGTGATTGGCAGTGAGTCATGTCCATAAGGATTTATTTTTAAAACCCTAATATATTTTATATGTATTGGAGGATTCATAAAGGGAATATAAAATTAATAAAAAAACATAAAATATAAATTATTTTAAATTAGAAATATATATTGTTTCATGGATATATTTTATGGAACATATTAAATCATTTTTAGGTCATTATGAAGTCAAATGCACACTATTTTTAAAATTCCTAAAAATTACACTATGTTAGAAAAATACTAAAAAGTCTCAATTGGATAATTTTGATGTTTATATTTGAAAAATAATATTTATTTTATCAAAAAATACTATAAACATGTAAAATTTTAATTTTAAATTAATAATCCCCTTTATTAAAAAATACATGTATTTTTAATTAATAATATTTTTTTACAATATAATTTATTGAAATAATAAATGAATTCATAATATTGAATTTCTTAATTTAAATTTCATATAACCTAAGAATATAGTTGTATTTTTGTCATAACGAAATTTAATTTTTATAAAACTCATTACTTATTCATTTATAAAGTAAAAAAATATTCAATAAATATATTAATTATTTTATTGAAAAAAAATATTAATAATGTTAGGAAACTGATACATAACCCCTTACTCAATAGTGATTACACTATATGTAAGATGCGTGACAACGAGATTCCCATGATGTGGTTCGATGAACATAGTTTGGACCATGATTTCAAGGAGCTTAAAATCCACTTCTAAATTCTTTAACTCACACTTTATTTTTTGGAAAACATATTTGGATGTGAAATTTAAAATCCAATAAATGCAAGCATTGATGTGTTGTTTGACAAATGGGATTCATAGGATATGACCATACTGGCCTAGGCCATCACTTCTCTTGTTTGTTTGAGCATGACATTATAATAACCATTTATTTAATCAAATCATATAATCACAGATCAATGGTTATATTATCAGCAGTCATGGTTCTTAATGATCTTTTAATTTGATAAAATATAACATATAAGAATATAATATAAAAAACTAGTGAATATTTTTTCTATATTTACAATAAATAAATACAGAACATTTCATTTAAAATATTATGGTCCATATAGTGGTCCCCAACATAGAGTTCTAAATATGAATAGGATTATAAAAACACAATGAATAAATAAAATAAAATTATTTGTGTTTAGAATAATTGGTATTTATTTTTTTATATTTGTGAATTAGTATTAAAGTAAATAATTTAAAAAATCTTATAATAATGAAAATTATTCAAATATCCATGGTTCATTTAATATTTCTAGAATGAGAAGTCTACTAAATGTATCCGTTTTTCAATATAATATATTTTTTTATATCACATTTATGTGATAAAAATATATTTTATATTTATGACTCATTAATTTAGTCACAAAAATTTATTTATACACAATTTAGTTGGTAAAAAATATTCTAGGGTCAAGAAACCATATTCATTTTCATAGAACCCTACTATAAAAGTGAGGATGAAGATATCATGCTGATTACTATTCACTTCAAAATGGTTGAGTGCCTCTCTCTCCTCTCTCACTTGTGGGAGATAAAATATGTTGATATGAGATTCAGATTTGAGCTCTTCTTTATAGTTCAAAAGAATGTTGATGCAATGATAGTTGGGATGTTGATGGAGTCATTAGATTCCAATGCTAGAACCCATATTACAATGATTGATGCTTCTGTTAATGTCCAGAGCATGTGTGGATGTTCTAGAGGGATCTGGTTTCAGTTCCATTGATAAAAATTCACTGATGAATAATGTTCTAAAAATTCCTAATTAATCGATCATGTTAATTTTTTCAGTTTAAATTTTTTCTTAAAATTATTCATTAGGGATCCTCAATAGTTGTACTAGGTTGTGGGTCACTGGTGAAGAATTAGTTACATCCATCATTGACGATAAATTTTAAATCACTTGCAATACTTTTTCAATGCGTGCCCAAATAATTTCAATTGGTACTGGAGGTATTTTATGGAAATATAATCTAATTAAAAGTAAATATGGAAAAATTATTTCAAATGAAATTGGTATGGTCCCAATGCTATTGAAGATGATTAAATCAGACATCATATGGTGAATTGACTATCATCTGATCATTGAAACTTTATTAATTTTGATGATTACATGTATTAAAAGTTTCCTAATATATATAGATATATGATATAATTTTTCCCACAATAGGCCATTTGTGGAAATTATAGGTGAACGAAACTCCGGCTGGATTAATGATAGAAAAAATTGTATTTTGAGATTGATGTTTTAATCCAATATTTATTGTAATTAATGATTTATTAAAATAAAAAATAAATCCAAATACTAGTATTTTTATGAAACAAACAATTATAAATGGAGTGGTGGTTTTTTGTGGAAAAATGAAAAAATAAAAATGAACCACAGGCATGTTGAATTTATGTCAAAAGTATAATTAGAAAAAATTGGGATGGATTTTAGTTGATATATATTTTAAAAAACACATTCTTATTAGTAAAATAGATGGTCGGGGGTGGGGGGGGGGGTTATGTGTATTATTTTTTTTACAAATGTGATTGGGTTCTGGTTTTTTTAAAATGAGTCTCATGAAGCGTGAACCCTATTCTTGCTTCATGTGTTTCTAGGAAGCATAAATGTGGTTCACACATCATTTATTAATTTTTTGAAGGAAGCATGAATGTGTTTCACACTTCCTCTATAATTTTTAATTAAAAAATCATCAATATTTGTACATACTAATTAAATATAAATATATATTACTTAAAAAATCACCCTTTTGTATTAAATATCAATAAATATAAATAAATATAAATAAATATTAATTTAATAAAAAAATATAGATAAAAATGATAATGCCCATTTTGATCTACTTTTCTAATTCTTGGTGTACTGCTCGATCGCTAGTAGGGATTGTTTATCGATTTTTGTAGTAGAACTATATATCCAAATTATATTATAGCTAAATATGTCAATATGTTAATATATCCACATTAAGTTACCAAACATCAATTCAACATGATTTCCCATATATAAATAAGAAGTGAAATTTTTAAGGGAAAAGGATGACAATTCATACTTAAGAAACGTGTCTTTCATTATTTCACTCTATGTCTATGTGACACTTACTTGGTCTAGAAAACTATACGATTTGATATGGGAAACAATTTCTTCCTTTACAAATTGATCATGAAACCACGTTACATGAGAACACATGAATTTATCATCAATTGCAATCCAATTTTATATTATGATTTGGATATTAAATGAGATATTAGTCTTTTTTTAGAACAATCTACCTAAAAAACCATTACTCACTTTAACAAATTGATCAAAAAAATTAATGTGAAATAAGAAGGATAAGATGAATTTGACCACATCCATACATCAACTTTTCACATGTCATTGATTAATTAAATTAAAACCCATTTCTAGGGAGTTTATTTTTTTTGTCAAACATGGAAGAATGATTTTGAAAAATATACCTCTTTCAGTAACATGATTTTCCTGTACATTATACAGTAATTGGATTAAATTATAAGTGATGTAATAATTCTATAAGTAACTTCATATTTCCTCATTTACCACCCCCTCAACTGAAAAAATCATCAAAATATTTATAATATTTGATATCTTCTATAATGGTTTTCATGATGTTCCAATATAGATAATACACTAGAATTTAACATGCACCTAGGAATGTCTGGATTTGGAAACATATATTACTTCACCAAAAAAGATCATTTTCAATACTTATTCTTCAGCATACCAAAAATATTATTAATCCATGATGATATATTCATTATATTGATTTTGTTGGATATGATAAGACATACATAAAATTCATAAAGGACGAATCCTAAATTATTTTAATTTGGAAAACAATTAAGGAATCATTCATGAATGATAACATCATCATTTTTGTGATAAAAAAATTGATAGCACTCAATTCATCTCATGTTCTCCCCCAGAGAACATGGTTCTCTATCAATTCCTAATATCAAAAGAATAGTTAAAGTAAACAATGAATATGTAAATATAGTGGGACTTCCAAACATATGAATGTGAATAGTAAGGTTAATTTTTCTTCTTAATGATGTTTTTCTAATTCCTCCTATATTCATGGTTTTTCAAATGAACATCTATTCTAATTAATATTGGTATAGAAGGGATCTCTTCACAATACATTAAGATTTTTGTGGAGATATTTTCTATAATTATCTTTTATGGATGATAAAATATTATACCACATAAGGATTTTTTCTTATTCTAGGATATTATCAAATCAATATTTTTCATAATACCCATAATTTATTACTTGAGGGAGGTATTATAACCATAAAATTATCCAGTAATTATTGTGTACCATTAGAAACTATCACCTTATTTTATTATGTATGAATATGTATCTTCTCAAAATTTTCCAAATTATCTTCTAATTCCATACATCTCACATGGTGGTGTTTCTGATATTCAATCATAATCACCTACTTTTCAAAGATATCGATTATTCATTCAAATTCTCCATCATGAAACATAATTTTGTTTAAAAAAGATTCATTTTTCTTGATCTCCATGGATTTTATATCCAATTACAAATCATTAAGATCAATATTATTCTTCATGATTTCTTCAAGATCATGGATATTTTCAGTGAATGAGTATTTGAATTAAAACTAAATAATATTATTAATATTTAATAATTAGTTTCATAATATTATTTATTAAACAGATATATGTAATAATACTAAGTAATAATTAAAATAGAAAATAGTAATTATTGATTTTGTATGATAAATTTATAACATTAAAGAACTTGTTGAAAAAAGAACAGAACTCGATAAATGATAACAGTAAGGCACATAAAACATGTATCATAAAAGTAATATCAATCTAAGCTACACATGTGGGATGAATGATCCTCTGTCCCACAACCATTTATACATTGGATGTGTCAATGATGTGTCTATCTATGACTCTACACTGGTGTGCGCTAATCTTATATACCAACATCGATAGCCACCTCTACATCCTCCTATGTGGCAGGAAGTGGATGTACATTCTCACTACTTATACCCAATCTTATCTCTAATAATATTTCATGCTGGTTGGAACTCTAAAAAACAAATGAATAATATTGCAGCTAGGATGAGGATATCTGTATATTATGACATAATAAATTCTCCATCTCAAACTTGTGAATGTATATATCTACCTCTGGCTATGACTTAGAATACGGAGGACTATATGCCTAATTAGGAGGAATACCCTCCTCATGGGGAACATCAACATCAATAATTTTGTCATCATCCACTAGTATATATATATTATGCCTCATATCCTCAAAATCATTTGGTGGATCAATGAAAATGCTTCGATAAATCCTATCGATTTAATGAATTAACTCTACCAACGTGTTGTGAAAATTTCTTTTGTCAAATTATCCCTTATTAGATAATAGATATTACTGAGATGAGTGATACAAGAATCCTATTAAAAAATTTATATTAAGTAATGTTCAAGGATAATATGTTCAATAGTGTAAGAACAAATGGATACCAACTGATGGAATCCTTCTAGATGTTGTGTCCAATATCTTATTGGGGACTTGTAGTACTAGAACACATAATCCAGCTGAGGTAAAAAAATGAAAATGTAATGTCCCTTATCCTTATAATCGGCACTCCAATCATATGTTCTATAGATCAATATATGTGTCATGATATCACCTCTAATAAAATTCCCTCTTTCCTGACATCTTCATGGAATGCAATGATGGTAACTGACTGGGCATGTTTGGATGGGACTGATGGAATATGAACCATCTCGTATCATTTCCAGTCTAATTCCACTAAAAAGTATGAAAAGGAATCATTGGTACCATCCATGAGACTATAGCAGGAATCATCATAAAATACTATCAATGACTTTAGATGATATCATCAATATATGTAATTCATGTAATTTTAAAGGGAAAATGAATAATAAATTTATAGATGACGATATTTAAATTAAAGAATAAAGATGTAAAAATATGGAAAATAATCATATACATAATCTGGTTGAAGGAATTAAAAAATAATTCTGTGTCTCTGGATGTCATTCCAAATGGTATCTGAATGCGGATATGCCTGAATCGCACTATAGAATACACAGTAATAAATATATTTCATAATAGAAACTTATATAATTATGTTATACATTAAACGAAAGGAATATCATACCATCATCCACATGAAGCCTATGCTACAATATTTACTGGAAATGGAACACAATCATGTGGAACTAATAGAGGGATGTTCTCACATACCCACATCATTAGAAGAATAATTCATCCATTGATATGTATCTTATCGATGTGTCATGCGATGCATAGCACCCTGTATATATATGAATGATGAAAAGAACCCCATCTATACCTTTCTTCCTATTCCATGTAATCCATTAATGGTAAATACCTAATATGTACACATGTTGTGTAGTTATCAATGAAAATCATCCCACCAATTAGCCTAAAAATATAATCATGTGTAAATCTCAAAATAATTATCTTGTTAGAATCCTCTAGTAGATGTGGAATGTGATTATCTAACATGGGAATGCATAATAATTTTCAACAAAAGATCTTCCATCATCATGGACCTCTATGCTGAGTAAGCTATGAACATTCTCGAACAAATCTACTTCGACTCGTCCTATCCTAGTCGCACCATCAATGAGGCAGCCCCACATAATAGACACATCCTATAGTGTAATAGACACCCCCTTATAAAAAATGGAATTTTTGTGACATTGGACCCCAATTATATACGATAACAACATTATGATGATAGTTGATAAAGGTAATGTCTCACATATCTACGCCGTAAAACCCAGTTTGATGAATATTGTGGATGATAGAAAGAGGTGGTGTGATAAGATGGAAAATATGAGATCTCTTTACAATCGAAGGATACACATGACATCCCTTTATCCAACTCATGATAAATGAGAATCCTATTATGAGAGCAATGGAGGACCTTATATCAATAAAAATTTTATCGTCATTTCTTTTTTGAATAATAACTTCAATAAAATTTATAATTAAAAAAACTATAAAAAAATAATGTATTCAAATATATGTTAGAAGTGTTGTTTGATTAGTTTATGATTTAGTTTATTTTTTATCTCTAATTATTTTTAATTAATTGTATATTATTTAATATAAATCATTAGTGATGATAAAACATAATTGAACACGTGGATGCCTGATATATGCATTATTTGAATGTTTAATTTTTAAATAGTTATTCGGTCACAAAATGTTTTTTTATAGATTAAAAAAATGAAATAAAATTAATGTCTTTTCAGGAATAGAGAATATTAGGATAAATGGTTATATTACTAAAAAATCCAAATACGAAGCAAAATATAGACATTCTTATCAAATTAGACAAACTAGTTCGTGGATGATGGGATATGGACCTCTGTACTACAACATGGGGACAACCCTTATGAGCATGTCCTTCTATGTGACAAATACTGCATCACAGTCCCCCTCCTCAATTTTTATGAAAATCCATGTCTTATCTTATTCGAGTAGTCATTGTTCTTCTTTGGGGCCACAACGAAGTAGTCAGAAGCCAATAATTAAAAAAACATACTTTAAAAAAACATAAATTAAAACAAAACCAACATACGAATCCATGAAAAATCAGGGACGATAGTAAGATGATTAGAAAGAAATGGGACAGAATGAAATTCACCAAAATGCATATAGTATTATTTAGAACAGTTAACCAAATTTTTAATTTGATTCATCGGGTGAACATTGGGGTCCCATGATATATTTGCTGAAGAACAATCTGTAACAGCATGTGTACATAGATAACTCAATTCCTTAATGTTTCTATAATCATAGAACATGTTATACAACATGTCCAATATTAATCTACAACTGCTGAATGTGGCATGATTGTAGAAATTCCTCACCTAAAACGTCCTCTTTTCCTGATCAATGGTAACAAAACTAAATCAGGAAGTCTTGTGTAGTATTTGATCAATGTAACTTTGGAAATGCAGAGTAAAATGTGTTACCTTTTCCATATTCAAATATGCCTTTTTGTATTATTTAACAATGTAGTTCACACATATATATAATGTATCATGAACTAACTGTATTATTGGGAGTTTGAGTAAAACCATGTGGAGCCCATTATACACTCCACAATATTATTGGTCACATGCCCATATCTCATACAACAATCATACTGTAATATCAATTTTTCCATTGGAATTTGAATCATATATTTATTCACATATTCATTATCCATTTAAATATCATCAAGGAATCCATCAAAAATAAATTATTGGATTTCATATGCTGAAGCCTAAACAGAATAATAATTTAGAATGGATATTAAATTTTAATTAAAAAAAGATTGTTTCGAGAAAAACATACCAAACTTGAGGATTTCCTTCTTTACTACTTCATCTCTAAAATGATTTTGCACATTACTTACAATATATATACATTAATATAGATGATAAAAATTATTCTTTATCCAAGAACCCAATTACTATTTATAACCTCAATAATAGCTCAATGATGATATGATATCAGACACAGTCCCTTGTTTTTTGTGACATGAATGCGCACACATGCCAAAAACCAGCTCAATGATTCAAATATACCCTTTTTGATAATAGAAAATGAAAGTGGTATAGGAGAATGATAACTATAATATGTGGATCAATGAGTAGAACACATATATACACTCCATAAAGGAAGGTTCCATCGACCTGAATAAATTGTCTACAATAGAAATAATAAGCGTTGCATGGCATGAATGCCCAAAAAATCTTATTGAGAATCACCTTTGATCGATCACCTTAGTGATTGGGGGACACATAATCAAAAATTTAAAAATTATAAATTCCCTTATGATTTAATTAAAAAAATTCCATATATTGTGGAATAATATCATAAGATATATCCCAAAAACATACACTTTTACAATTACCATATATTTTTCATTCAAATCATTATTGTAGGATTTCATATAGAAAACGACTATTGATTTTTTTTATAAACAAGGGAAAAATGAACATCTTGAAATAATTGTATCATCTCCAAAACAATAGTTGATATAAACTCTGTATAAATTGAAGAGTGATCATACGACAAGCTTGGATACACCCATTTTTGTCGGTCTTCTAATTTGGTAATATTCCAATATGAAAAAAATTTATCATATATTTACCTTAATCATAATTTACATAATTTCAAATATTTTTCACATAAAATGAGATATTTTCTCTTCTTCAAATCATCTACCACACACGTGAAATTTCATTCTATGTGGTATTGTTTTATCACATTTTTTCATTGAGTTATTTCTTTCAAAATCCTACACGACGTTGATGGAATTATCATTTTATGAAGTTCCAATCCCTATAATTTTAGGTAATTCAAATGTTGATGTAATTACATCACAATAAATATGTTTTTTAGGAGACATTACATAAACTACAGAACTCAATACTGAATGATGATGACCCCTAATTGGGGTATTCCATTGATTCTTGTCTCTCATTAGTTTATTTGAAGGATCATTCCTCACATAACCCTAGTGAGGATGCATGTCTCTCATATAAACCTCATAAGGTTCATTCCCTATATCTCCCTAACCCCTATCATCTCTTGATGCATCAGAAAATACATCATCTGCAGATAAACGATTATTCACTATATCTATAGAATACAAAAGGATATCCCCTCTATATCCTTAAAAATTCTGATCACCTTCTCTATTATTTTGTACAATCATAGGATTTAAATGATTAGGAAATGGACAAGAGTGTTGTGAAGGAATGAATCCCATAGATCACAAAACATGGTTCTCTAGTATTACATTTACCCATATCATTATCATAAATCACCACTCACAATTCCATCAAACGATTACTACAATATTCTATGAATAAAAAATATGTATCCATTCAATCCTCATCACCATTCATAGTGTACTGGGTGTGCCATAAAAATTTAGGATATTAAAGATGTCGATACTTTATTGAATTAGTTGATTGATCAGACCTCAATTTTTACCAACTATGAATCATATGGCGTACTTCATTCAATATCTGACCACTATGATGATTTTACACTCTTATAGGTGCAAATCTACAACTAAAAACCTACACTATATAAATTTTCTCCCAGTTTCAATATATTTTCATAGGCATTATTACCTTGAAACAACATAATTAATAAAATATTATATATACATGAAAATTTAAATTATTTACATTTTGTATGATTGAATGATTGAATTTATCATGAGACTTTTTCTAGTCATTGGATTTTCATTATTGAGGTATAGTTATAGACAGATCATTACAAAAAAAAATTTGATTAACATTTTATATTTTTATTGCACATCATAAAATGTTTCATAAATTATAATTACTTATGAATATATAAACATGAAATGATCGTGAGAATTACTATGGATTAATTTATCTTTATCTAGTAAAATTACAAAAACATAAGGGTGAACTACTTTAGTCTCTATTATGAAATATTTGAGCAACCTCTGGTCTCCTTTCAAATAGAAATTCCTCTTGTCAAAAACCTCTTGTGGAACACCTGTTCTAGAATTCTACTTTGGGGAATCCTCATTTTTATCTTCATTAAATTAAAAATTAAATTAAATTAATGTGAGGGGTCCAGGGGTATGAAATATGTATCTTTTTTTTGTATGGACACCTAGGTCCTTATGTACATAGTGAGGGATGACTCGCAGTTCATCATTATGGAAATGAAAATTCAATTAATACACATTATATACCCACATACAAAAAAAGACTAGAAAATTCAATTATGCATTGGTTGGTCATCTAAAGATCAGTCATCACACAATACTATTAAATTTTTTTGGGTATACTTTTTATTTTATACATATTATATAACATTAATTATTAATAGATGAAGTATGTATTAAATATCTAAATCATTTCACAAAAAAAAATAACTCTTAAATGTGAATTTGTATATATATACATATTTAATAAAAATTTATTAAATTTAATCAATTAAAATATAATATATAGTTACATAAAAACCATTTCAATGCTGAACACTTATATTATTTCCTATTTTATAAAATTTAATATGTATATAAAATATTTATTTTCTTCTACAACATTCCAAAAGATAAGTAAATATATTATATACAGTATTAAATGAATAAATAATTATTTATAACTAATAATATATAAAATTTTATATTATTATTACTATTATTTGTAAATAAAAGTAATATAATTTATACATACACAATATATGTTGACTATAACCTTTTATACATACCATTAGATGATTTTTGAATAAATAAACAACAAATTACAAGACACGGATTGCAAAGTCTAGTGTCTTGGAAGACATGGCACATAAAAATGAAATCATGGAACTATAAGAAAAATTTCACTATTTGTCATCCATTATGAGATCCTAACTTTTTTTGGGACCATACATCTAAATTGGATAGCTTGGGGATACCATGAAAAAATGGATGGGATAAAATCTCTATAAGGGTAGAAACATGGGAGTAAATCCAAACACATGGGTTTGAAGAAATATCCTAATGATATTAAAAGGCATGTAACATCATATATAATCATAATATAGAGAACATGGAATCATATAAACAAGTAATCATATTAATTGGAAGCAACATAAAATATTACTTTACCATGAGTAAAGGCTCATTGCACATAGAGGAGCATGAGTAAAGTCTAAACACCAAGACCGTTACACATGGAGAATGAGTCAAGGCTAACTAATAGGGAATCTCACTTTACATCTCATGAGAATAAAAATTACCTAATGCATTGGGGTTCTCTCTGGGAGAACCCATCATAACATGTTCTTGAATATGCTTTACACATAATTAATCAATCATACATAAAAAATGGTACCCATGGAAATTAATCTGTATCATAATCATGTCTTAAAGCGTAATTAAGGGGTGTATCAAAACAATGTGCATAAATAAAAGGAATTAAATCATACATGGAATTTAATAAGGTAAAACATGAATATTGAATGATATTTTGTTTCCAATTGAATTGATAACATTTAAATATTGTATTTATGAAATAATAGAATTAAAAAATTTTAGTGTAGTTTAAGGAGAATATAAAAGATCATTTAAAATAGAAAAGGGAATAAAACTTTATATAAAACCAGATGTGAACAAAAAATAATTTCTTAATTACATGAACTATTTTATAAAAATAATGGTATATCATGAAAATTATATATTTATGTAGAAATTGGGTAAGAATTTGGTATGTTCCCTTCGAGCGAGCTTGCTTATCATGAAGAATTGAGGAGGGATCCACTTAAAACATGAATATCAATAAAAGTTAATTATGAATGGATCTTGATAATTTTTTTGGAAAAAATAAAAATAATTCATAATATGTAAATTAAAATAAATTATAACTTCATTTGGGTAAAAATAATTATAGAGATTCCTAAAGAAATAATAGAGGTTCGAGTAGAATCACATACCCTATGTCTGAATGTGTTCTTGACATAATCATAATTTCATATATTGTCAAAATAGATTAATTAAATAATAATTCTAAAACCTATTATAAATTAAATTTATTTATTATAACCTTATTATTTTCATTCATAACCTTTTTTATGGGTTAAGAGGTTCAATTTCAGTGTTTGGGAACGTTTTCTTCAATGGCTTTCACGATAAATTTACTTATATACATGTACATATAATCATGTTTGATATGGATGGTTTTATAGAATTGAATTTATATGTTATTAGTGAACCTCAAAAATATAAAATGTGTATAAAATTCATGTGGTTAATTCGAGTGAGGATGAATCATTATATAAAACAGTAATTATAATCCCTTGGATTAATTTGGTGATTTTTCGATCACAACAAACTCATTTTGTTTTGAAAGTTAATACCATTGGAAAAAATGATTCCTTAACATTAAATAGTATATATTACATATATAATAATCAATTTCGACCATAAAAATTGTTTCATGATATAATTGAAGATGATAATAGAAATTTAACACATTTGGGCCATGAATGTGATAAATCAACACATCTTGGATGATGATTTCGTTTCTAGTATAAAAGGAGGGGAATATGGAGATGGTCATGAATTATTACGTTTGAATAAAAACATTATAGTATATGTATAATTCTATAGTTTTCATACTTTTTGAATGACTATAGGTAAGGTTAAAAAATAAAACAAAGTAATGTAACCTCCCTGTTCCAAGAGCCGCCCTGAGCTGCCCAGTACCCGATTAGTCACATGACCCCAAGCGCATTTCCCTGAATGCCATAGGATGCCAACTAGAAGTAACGTCCATGGGTGTGATAGTAGGGAAACTATGCCCTCATTGGCAGAGTGACACAATGAAAGTAAAATAGATAACAATAGTAGAAGCAGTAAACATACTATACAACTGTTATCAACGAAATACTGTAGTAAGAAGAAAATGGAGAACACATATATAAATGATGCATGATACATATGGTTAGAAAAGCAATGAAAAAAGTCACAATGATGGAATACAGTAATAAAACAATGTACAAAAGAGAACTCAGAAACTCTAGCAGCATCACAAACCTCAGCTTTGTCCCATGCTCTCCTGCTCCTCAGTAATCGTGTACTTGATGTAGAAGGGCCCTTTCCCATATCAATACCTACAAAAATATAATAAATTTGGGCCCAAGTGAATGTCCCAAACAATCTGTGTGACAAATCCTAGTATGAAACCACCCAAATATTTGTGCCTAATAGTTAGTGAATATATATGGCATGAAATAATCCAAAAGAAGTAGTAAACAAGGAAGTAACCAAAAATAAGCAGTCATATAGTTTCAATTGCATTAATTTTCATTAATCAGGTAAGTAGAAAAAACACAAACAGGTAACCCTCTAGGAATTACTCATAGCCTAACCCCTCTGGTTCGACCAAAAAAACACAAGCAACCCTCTAGAAAGTTCACACAGTCTAACCCCTCTGGGTCAGCTTTAACACATCATCTCTAAAATTATTGTGCACATTACTTACAATATGTATAAAATAATATATATGAGAAGAATTATTCTTTATTCAAGAACCCAATTACTATTTATAGCCTCAATAATAGCTCAATGATGATCAGATATCAGACACAGTCCCCTATTTTGTGTGACATGAATACGTACACATGTTTAAAACCAGCTCCATGATTCAAATATACCCTTTTTGATAATAGAAAATGAAATTGGTATAGGATAAGGATAACTATAATATGTGGATACAATGAGTAGAACACATGTATACAATCCATAAAGGAAGGTTCCATCGACCTGAATGAATTTTCTACAATACAAATAATAAGCGATGCATGGCATGAATGCCCAAAAAATCTTATTAAGAATCAGCGTTGATCGATCACCTCAGTGATTGGGGGACACATAATAAATAATGTAAAAATGATAAATTCCATTATGGTTTAATTAAAACAATTCCAAATATTGTGGAATCATATCATAAGATATATCCCAAAACCATACACTTTTACAATTACCATCTATTTTTCATTCAAATCATTATTGTAGAATTTTATATAGAAAACGACTATTGATTTTTTTTCCTAAACAAGGGAAACATGAACATATTGAAATAATTTTATCGTTTCTAAAAAAATAGATGATATAAACTTTATTTCAATTGAAGAGTGATCATACGACAAGCTTGGATAAACCCAATTGTGTCGGCCTTCTAATATGGTTATATTCGAACTTGAAAAAAATTTATCATATATTTACCTTAATTAGAATTTACATAATTTCAAATATTTTTCACATGAAATGAGATATTTTCTATTCTTCTACTCATCTACCCCACATGTGAAATTTCATTCTATGTGGTATTGTTTTATCACGTTTTTTTATTGAGTTATTTCTTTCAAACTCCTACAAGACATAAATGTAATTATCATTTGATGAAGTTCCAATCCCTATGATTTTTGGGAATTCAAATGTCGATGTAATTACATCACAGTAAATATGTTGTTTAGGGAACATTACTTAAACTAAGGAACTCAATACTGAATGATGATGACCCCTAATTGGTGTATTCCTTTGATTCTTGTCTCTCATTCTTTCCTTTGAAGGATCATTCCCCGCATCACCATAGTGTGGATGCTTTTCTCTCATATCAACCACATTAGCTTCATTCCCTATATATTCCTAACCCACATCGTCTCTTGATGCCTTAGAAAATACATCATCCCTAGATAAATGGTCGTTCACTATATCTATAGTATACAAAAGTATATACCCACTATATCCTTCCAAATTCTGATCTCCTTCTATATAATTTTGTATAATCATAAGATTTATATGATGGGAAAATGGACAAGAGTGTTGTGAAGGAATTAATTCTATTGATCACAAAACATGGATCTCTAGTAGTATATTTACCCACATCAATATCATAAATCCACACTCACAATTCCATCAAACGATTACTACAATATTCAATGAATTAAAAATATGTATCCATCCAATCCTCATCATCATTCACAGTGTACTGGGTGTGCCATAAACATTCAGGATATTGAAGATTTCGATATTTTACTGAATTAGTTGATTGATCAGACCTCAATTTTTACCGACTATGAATTATATTGCGAACTTCATCCAATGTCTGACCACCATGATGATTTTACACTCTTATAGGTGTAAATATACAACAAAAAACCTACACTATATAAATTTCCTCCCAGTTGCAATAAATTTTCATAGCCATTATTACCTTGAAACAACATAATTAATAAAATATTATATATACATGAATTTTTTTAATTATTTAAATTTTGTATGATTGAATGATTAAATTTATCATGATACTTTTTCTAGTCAGTGGATTTTTACTATTAAGGTATAGTTATAGTGAGATCATTACGAAAAAAAATTGATTAACATTTTATATTTTTATTGCACGTCATAAAATGTTTCATAAATTATAATTACTTATGAATATATAAACATGAAATGATCATGATAATAACTATGGATTAGTTTATCATTATCTTGTAAACATACAAAAACATAATGGTGGACAACTTGAGTCTCTATTATAAAATATTTGAGCAACCTCTGGTCTCCATTCATATAGAAATGCCTCTGGTCTAAAACCTCTTGTGGAAGACCTGTTCTAGTATTCTTCTTTGGGGAATCCTCATTTTGATCTTCATTAAATTAAAAATTAAATTAAATTAATGTGAGGGTTCCCAGGGTATGAAATATGTAACTTTTTTTATATGGACACCTAGGTCCTTATGTACATAGTGAGGAATGACTCACAGGTCATCACTATGGAGAAAAAAATTCAATTAATACACATTATATACCCACATACAAAAAAATACAAGAAAATTCAATTATGCATTGGTTGGTCATCTAAAGATCAGTCATCACAAAATACTATTAAATTTTATTTGGGTATACTTATTATTTTATACGTATTATATAATATTAATTATTAATAGATGAAGAATGTATTAAATATCTAAATCTATTTTCCAAAAAAATAACTCTTAAATGTGAATGTGTATATATATATATATATTTTAACAAAATATTATTAAATTTAATCGATACAAATATAATATATAGTTACATAAAAACCATTACAATACTAAACACTTATGTTATTTCCTATTTTATAAAATTGAATATGTATATAACATATTTTTTTATTCTACTACATTCCAAAAGATAAGTAAATATATTATATACAATATTACATGAATAAGTAATTATTTATACCTAATAATATATAAATTTTATTATTATTATTATTATTATTATTTTTAAATAAAAGTAATATAATTTACCCATACAAAAAATATGGTGACTATAACCTTTTATACAAACCATGAGATGATCTTTTGAATAAATAATCGTCAAATTACAAGCCACAGATCGCAAAGTCTACTGTCTTGGAAGACATGGTATATAAAAATGAAAACATGGAACTAAAAGAAACATTTCACTATTTGTCATCCATTATGAGATCCTAACTTTCTTTGGGACCTTACATCTACATTGGATAACCTGGGGATAACATGAAAAAATGGATGGGATAAAATCCCTATAAGGGTAGAAATCTGAGAATAAATCCAAACACATGGGTTAGAAGAAATATCCTATTGATATTAAAAGGCATGGAACATCATATAGAATCATAATATAGAGAACATGGAATGAAATAAACATGTAATAATATTAATTTGAAGCAACATATAATATTAATTTACCATGATTAAAGGATCATTTCATATAGAAGAGCATGAGTAAAGGCTAAACACTATGACCGTTACACATGGATAATGATTCAAGGCTAACTAATAGGAGCATCACACTTTACGTCTCATGAGAATAAAAATTACCCAATGCATTGGGGTTCTCTTCGGGAGAACCCATCATAACATGTTCTTGAATATTCTTTCCACATAATGAATCAATCATACATAAAAAATGGTACCCATGGAAATAAATCTGTATCATAATCATGTCATAAAGAATAATAAAGGAGTGTACCAAAACAATGTGCATAAATAAAAGGAATTAAATAATACATGGAATTTAATAAGGTAAAACATGAATATATAATGATATTTTGTTTCAAATTGAATTGATAACATTTAAACATAGAATTTATGAAACATTAGAATTAAAACATTTTAGTGCAGTTTAAGGAGAATATAAAAGATCATTTAAAATAGAAAAGGGAATAATATTTTATATAAATCCAGAAGTTAAAAAAAATCATTTGTTAATTAAATGAACTATTTTATAAAAATAATGGTATATCAAAAAAATTATATATTTTTTGTAGAAATTGGATAAGAATTTGGTATGTTCCCTTCAAACGAGCTTGCTTGTCATGAAGAATTGGGGAGGGATCCACTTAAAACATGTATATCCATAAAAGTGAATTATGAATGTATCTTGATAATTTTTTTGTAAAAAATAAAAAGAATTCATAATATTTAAATTAAAATAAATTATAACTTCATTTGGTTAAAAAGAATTATAGAGCTTCCTAATGAAATAATGGAGGTTTGAGTAGAATCACATACGCTTAGTCTGAATGTGTTCTTCACATAATCATAATGTCATAGATTTTCCAATTATATTAATTAAATAATAATTATAGAACATATTATAAATTTATTTTATTTATTATATCCTTATTATTTTAATTAATAACCTTTTTATGGGTTAAGAGGTTCAGTTTCATTGTTTGGGAACGTTTTTTTCATTGGTTTTTACGATAAGTTTACTTATATATATTTATATATAATCATGTTTGATATGGATGGTCTTCTAGAATTGAATTTATATGTTATTAGTGAACCTCGGAAATATAAAATGTGTATAAAATTCATGTGGTTAATTCGAGTGAGGATAAATCATTATATATAACAGTAATTATAAACCCTTAAATTAATTTGGTGATTTTTCGATCACAACAAACTCATTTTGTTTTGAAAGTTAATACAAATGGAAAAAATGATTCCTTAACATTACATAGTATATATTACATATATAATAATCAATTTCAACCATAAAA
Source organism: Viscum album (assembly GCA_963277665.1). NCBI lineage: Eukaryota > Viridiplantae > Streptophyta > Magnoliopsida > Santalales > Viscaceae > Viscum > Viscum album. Next base: position 758,019,359 of record OY728161.1, read on the forward strand.
ATGGTTTCATGATACAATTGAAGATGATAATAGAAATTTAACACATGTCGGCCATGAATGTGTTAAATCAACACATCTTGGATGATGATTTCATTTCTAGTATAAAAGGAGGGGAATACAGAGATGATCATTAATTATTACATTTTAATAAAAACATTATAGTATATGTATTATTCTGTATTTTTCATACTTTTTGAATGACTATAGGTAAGGATAAAGAATAAAACAATGTAATGTAACGTCCCGGTTCCGGGAGCCTCCTTGAGCCGCCCATTACCCGATTGGTCACATGGCCTCAAGCGCATTTCCCCAAACGCTAGAGGCTACCGACTAGTAGTAAGGTCCTTAGGGGTGATAGTGGGGAAACTATTTTCTCATTGGCAGAGTAACACAGTGAAAGTAAAATAGATAACAATAATGGAAGCAGTAAACATACCATACAACTATAATCATCAAAATACTGTACTTAGAAGCAAATGGAGCACACATATATAAATGATGCAAGATAAATTTGGTTAGAAAAGTTGCCAAAAAAGTCACAATGATGGAATAAAGTAATAAAAAAGGTACAAAAGAAAACTAAGAAACTCTAGCAGCATCCCAAGCCTTAGCCTGGTCCAATGCTCTCCTACTCCTCAGCTATCATGTACCTGAAGTAGAAGGGCCCTTTCCCTTATCAATACCTAAAACAATATAACCTATTTGGGGCCAAGTGAATGTCCCAAACATTTTGTGTGAATAATCCCAGTATTAAACCACCCAAATATTGGTGCCTAAAAGTTAGTGAATATATATGGCATGAAATAATCCAAAAGAAGCAGTAAACAAGGAAGTACTCAAAAGTAAACAGTTATATAGTTTCAATTGCATTAAATTTAATTAATCACGTAAGAAGAAAAACAGAACCTGGTAACCCTCTATGAATTACCCATAGCCTAACCCCTCTGGTTCGACCAAAAAAACACAAGCAACCTTCTAGAATGTTCACACAGTCTAACCCCTATGGGTCAACTTTAACACGGAATCTCTGAGGAAGCATTCTCCGCCGATTCTCCCTATAGTCTTATATCGGTAACTAAAAGGCACTCCATGGAAGAACTCAACATCCAATTCCCCATGTGGCCTATATCGAGGAACTACATACACTCTGAGGGATCACAAATCCCATCCCTTTATGGCCTCGCAATGTAAATTTAAACACAAACTCTGGAGAAGCCCTCATCGTCCATTCTCTCTACGGTCTACTACACCAGGTTCTCCTTGCCCTTTTTAAGTCTATAGGGAACAATGATATATGGAAGGCAAATTAAACATAAATAACTACATGGAAAAATTTTCCACATCATATCACTACATGTTAGATAAAATCTCTCCATCCTACAATACATGGCACGGAATGCAAAGCTACCTAACATGAAAGCTAGAACAAATGGTCAAAAACAAGAAAACATGGGAACAACATCTATTGCATGGTAATATTATCCCTATTCACCAACAATTATCCTCTGTAAAAACAAAAAATCTGTAGAATAAAAAATAAGTGCTAAAACCATAAGCATGAAATTCCCCAAACAAGGGTATTGGATACTTTTTCACATATGACTCAAATATGAACTATGGAATGGCACAAACCACCTAGCTTGGCATCCTTAGATGGATATACATAAACCTCATTGAGTGAATCTATCTATAACACTGTATATCTACAAAAACATGAAAAATATTCAACCGAGGATAACATGAGAAAGAGGAGAAATCATGAGATGATTTTCAAGGAGAAGGGAGAACTCACCGATGCGATTCCAACAAAACCGGTGGAGTTTGAATCAAAGAACGGAAGATGGGTCGGGGGCTCTGAGATAATCTGCAACCGTACAAATGCTCCTAGATGAGACAGATGATGATGAAGTGTGTTTTGTTCACTAGACATGTCCCTGTATCATTTAATGAATGAGAAGAAAGTACAAAACGTGTATTTTAAAAGTACACGACCTACACTTTCCATTTATGGCCTCCACTTTATGCAGTCTCCAAGTCTCCACACACAGCGGTGTACTCGGCCATTACACATCCAACACAAATCAATGTGAGGGAACATAGAACACGGGTTGTACTTATAAGTACATGGTGTGTACTCTGGAAATTTCTAGAAACTCCTATTTTTCCACAAAAACCAATAGAAAAGAAAGACATACCTGAAAAGTAGATCCTGGTTCTTAAAAACAGCCCCCCTTAAAAACATTCATCCCTGAATTTCCCTAGAAAGGAGGAGTAGAAGAAGAATCCTAGAAAATATCAGGCCACTACAATCGTACATCGGCCTCCCACTCCCAGGTCTCTTCTTGTACTCACCCTTGCTACCATAAAACTTTTACCAGAGGAACCAACCGACCATGCAGAACTGTCGGACTGCGATCATAAATCCTGATAGGATGCTTCTCAATTGAGGAATCCACCTCTAACTCAGCCACCATGGGATGAAAAACTAGACAGGTGTGTGATGATTCGTTGGATATGAGAAATGTGGGAGACATCATGCATTGCCCGGTACCTCTAAGGTAACTGCAACCAATATGTAACCAGACCAACTCTCTCTAACACCACCAATGGATAGACATACCGTGTAGAAAGTGTTCCCTCTCTCCTAATCCTCATGTTTCTCATCCTCGGTGTGACCCACAAGAAAATCTGACTGCTGACCTCGAACTCTAGAGGTCGTCTCCGGTGATCATCATAAGACTGCTGATGTGATTGTGCCATAACCATCCTCTTCCGAATCAACTACATCTGCTCTGTTGTCTCTTGAAAAATATGAGGTCCCAGCTTAGATGCCTCTCTTACTTCCAACCCACATAGGGGTGATTGGCATGACCTACCATACAATGCCCCAAAAGGATCCAACTAAATAGATTCTTGAAATCTATAATTGTAGGAAGACTCTATAAGAGGTATGTGTTTCTCTAACAAACCTCCAAAATCCAGGATGCAAGCTCAAATCATATCCTCTAGCACCTGAATAGTACGATTGGACTGGACAACTGTCTGGGGTTGGTATGTTGTACTCAGAAGTACCTGAGTACCCAAAGCCCTCTGAATTCCCTGAAAGACCTGAGAAATAAAAATTGTGTCCCAATATGAAACAATTGAGTGTAGAACCCCATGTTAACATACAATCTATCATATGTACAACATTCATAATTCATCAACACTGATAGTCTCTTTGATTGGAATGAAGTGAGAAACCTTCGTGAGTCTGTCAATGAAAATCTAGAATACATCATTCCCCCGAGGAAACCTTGGAAATCCAGTCATGAAATCCATCGTAACATCATTCCACTTTTACTCGGGAATAGGTAAATACTGCAAAAGCCCTGATGGTCACTGGTGATTTGGATACACCTACTGATAGGTGGAACACCTTATGAAAAAAACATCTATATTAATACATGGACATCAATACTGACAGTTTAGATCATGATACATCATGTTTTCACCGGGATGAATTTCCAAAACAGAGGAATGAACGCCCCACATCAGTTTCTCGTGTATGTCTGCAGACACCCATACGTGCCCAAGAAAACGCAAGATCTCGTCCTTGCCTATGGTCCATCTTGGGATATGTTCCTCTCCTAACATCCTCTCCCATAAGACTTGGCCTTTAGACTCTGATATCTGCCTCATTCTCACTCGATCAAGTAAAGTAGAGGTAACAACTACAGAATATTGAAACGGCAGACTTTATCTATCGTGCACCTCCAAATTCTTCTTGGATAACAGATCCATAAGTTTCCACTCATTCTTGGCCCCCCGAACTACCTGTATGTATATCCTCCTGCTCAACGCATCAACCACTGCATTGTGTTTCCCAAACAAGTAATAGAACTCAATTGCAAAGGACAGAAGGTACTCAACCCACCTTTACTGTCCTAAATTCAGGTCATTCTATGTGAAGATATACATGAAAATTTTGTGTTCGGTGAAAACCAAAAAATTATGTCTCAGAAGATAATGTCTCCAAAAGTGTAAAGCATGAACAACTACAACCAAATCGAGATCTGGCTTCTGGTAATTCTTCTCATGTGGCCTCAAATACCGAGACCCATATGCAAAGACTCCTTCCCCCCTATATAAGAATAGCTTCCAGCCCAATACATGATGCGTCACAGTAAATAGTATAGCTCTAGATCGGATCAGCAAAAACTAGTATCAGTGGAGAAGGTAATATCTATTTCAACTCTTGAAAGGCTGAATCATTAGAATATGATGACAATAACATTTCACAATTCTTAGTCAGGACCATCAATGGCACTACTAAGCATGAAAAGTCCTGTATGAAATGTTTTTAGTAACCTTCCAGCCCTTAAAAACTCTGTAACTCAATGACGTTCTTTGAATACTCCCAGCAAACAACTTCTCTAACTTTATTTGGGTCTACTGATACTCCTATCTCTGAGATAACAAGACCCAAGAAGCGAATTTGGTCCCTCAAAAAGTTGCTTTTTGAGAGCATAGAATTTAACTGATGCTATCTAAGTGTATTCAAAACAATCTCAAAATTTGTGGCATGGTCGTGTCGAGTGTGAAATTACACAAAGATATCTTCCACGAAGACTACCATGATAGAATCTAGGTATGGGGGGAACACTTGGTTCATTAGTTCCATAAACACTATAGGAACATTCGTGAGATAGAATGTCATAATCACATACTCGTATAGACCCCACATGCTCTGGATGGCTATAAGAGGCACATCTGATGGTCTAACATGTAACTGATGGTAATCATATCTGAAGTCAATATTTAACAACACCCGTGCTCCTCGATGATGATAAGAGAGATCATCAAACCCCGGTAAGGGATATAGGTTCTTGACTATCAACAATTTCATCTTCCGTTAATCCACACAAATTCTGAGGTTACTGTTCGCCTTCTTCACAAACAGGAAAGGCAAACCCCAAGGAGAAGTACTAGGTTAGATTAAAACACTTTTCATCTAAATAAATCAACTACTTATTGACCTCCTTCAACTCTACTGTATACATACTATATGGAGGAATGGACACCGATTCCACATTTGGGACATGCTCAATAGAAAATTACACCTCTCCCTCAAGAGACATTCCCAAATAGAACATTTGAAAGACATCCCTGAAACGATCCACCACTGAAGGATATTCCGTTTGTGAATACCCCTGGTCATCCAGATATAGACTAGAAATATGGGTTGTAACTACTCCCATCCCTTGATGCTCTGGTCCTGTACTGCTTTCCTGGACATCCCATTCACCAATATGAAGAAATGATATGCCCTATGGGGATGCGAAACTCACCCTACGGTGATAGGAATCGACAATGACCTAGAATGGAACTGACAAGCCCAATCCATGAATTACATCATAGCTAGTCATCTCTAATACATATGGGTCCCATAAGAAGTGACAACCACCAACCTCAAGAGGGAACTCCTTGCACTGACGTACACTTGTCATTCGTTTCTACAATGGAGTATCTAGAGTCAAGATATCAATAGATGAATTGAAACAGAGCCTAAGACTCTCCATAATAGAAAAAAAATCTATGGGAATACCCTTTATTGAAAATAACTGAAGATAAAAAATAGGAAACTAGGATCATAAATCGAACTGTAGAGGGTTTGACATCTTGCTCTTACCGGGTCTGCTCCACTGCAAATATATGACCGACACTGCGACCCTATAACCCTACTTGGACAACCTTATGTCGTTGAATGCCTGGTGACTGACTACAATGGCCATGGCCTCCACCTCGGCCTGAAAAGTTGGATGAACTCTAGTTCTCTGACTGATGGGAAACTAGTGGCGCAGCTCCTGGATGAGGAGTCACAAAAGAACCCATGTCACTAGTAGCTATTGAGAATATGTTATAGAAGAACTGAAGATGACCCATCTTTCCATAAATTGGGTACTCCACTGGGTCTCTTGGGAAATTTGGCCTCGTATGCTCGCTATTCCCGCACTATTAGCACCCCACCTGACTACCAGATGATGTCTCTCACCTCTTAGTATCATCGTGTGAAGACTCCATACGTTGCTTCATTCTATTAGTAGGATGGATACTAACTCTGGATGTAGATTCACCCTAACTCACCACTCTAGAATCCCTCAGGTTGTGCTCTTTGACTAGTGCCTAGTTGACTATATAGTTTATGGAAGTCAACCTAAAGATGTTCACCAGAGATCGGATTCCAAGCATGAGACCATGCCTGAACATTCTTTGTAGAAATAACTCATCACCTCTTGGGATGGGTGTGAAGTGTTGCAGCTCTGATAAGCGAGATGAATACTCCCTAACTAAATGAGTACCCAGCTCTAGGCTCATGAACTCTCGGGATCGATCTAACCTCGAAGTCATCGGTTATATTTGGTTATAGAAGGCTTGTTAAAACTCATCCCACACAAATACCTACTGGTGTCTGGCCTCTGAGATCACATCCCACCATCTCTAGGTGGAATCCCAAATCATATACACAGTGAAATTCACTCTCCTTTCTGGAGGCACCTCCAGAAGGTAGAAGATAGATTGAATGGATTCTAACCATGACTTTGTAGTCAGTGGTCCTCGATCCCCTGTGATGGTGGGGGGATGATGCTACTGAAAACCCATGTCCACTCTTCCATAGATGGGGCAGGATGCAGTACTGCTCAGAAGGTCTACATGGACCTCAAAAATCCCTCTTAGAACTGTGCATTAGCACCTGTGTCTGGAATAACTGCTGGGGCCAACACTAGCAGAACTGGAGGATCTACTAGTCATCCCAGATCAGCCATCTCTGGTGTCTGATCACTGCCTTGTAACTGGCAAACAACTGGAATACGTCTAGGAGGAATGACTCTGCATGGTCAAGCACACACCTTAGATCAATGTTATCAAAGACGAAAACATAGAGTGTCGGAAGGAAACTAGAAGAATAAGGCATTCATGTTTTTCAAAACATGTATACACTACATTTATAAGCCCTATATGGTGTGTTCCATTATGTCTTCATATGGGAGTGTACTTTTGTCAACCCAGGTTGTGTGACACCCCAAAAATATGGTGTGTTGTCCTAACACATGTTGTGTACTTGAATACTCTTCCCGTGCCCGAGTTCCCATACAAGGATAAGCCACACAGTTCTCCTATAACAAGAATACATTGCATTTTAGTGCTAGAAAAGGGGTGTACTAGACGTACTTCACCGACCAGTGTTGTTAGTGACATGGTCGGTTACACGACTAACTCTAAATGGCATGTTTGTGCCAGACATGATATGTACAAGAAGGATTTCACCGACTCGTTTTGTTCACTACACATCTGGATACAAGGGTTACACTACACGACATGTTCAATATTGACATGGCATGTATAACATAGGTTTTATATCCGTGTGGTTAGTCACATACGTCGACACATGGTCTAAACAACATGACATGTACAACCACAACGCGACATGTTCCACCAATGATTTCCCAACCACATGTCTCTTCAGTTACATATTTAGAGACTACATAGTGTGTAAATATAGTACAAGATGTGTACTTAAGAAAAATAGTTAATTCCAGAGCAGAAGGACACCCTTCGTATAATTATCATTACACATCAGGTATTCTGGGTTTTTCTGGACAATAATCCTCAGAAACTACTGCGAAACCCAGAAAAACAAGAAAATGAACAGAAAATGTGACAAATTACAATCAATGAGGGGCCATACTGTTGGTACAATGGTCGTTATATGCATTAATTGGAGTACGGTTTTTGTTTGTTGTCAATCCCTAGTGGATGTTCAGAATGTGTTCCAGCAATGTGATCATACAGAACAAGCAGATAATAGTATTGAAGGTGGCACTATTTTCCAGTGTTTGCCAAATTTTTGGGCTTGAAAATTGAAAAATGGAGAAAAGTGGTTTGGGGAAAAGAGACTTGTGCGCCATTGAATTGAAGGGGAGGAAACTTGTGTGCCTTTTGTTTTTCAAGATCAGAACATGAAAATATGGCAAAAGGAAAAGGGCGCCCATGTTTTATGTTTTTGGCCATGCAAGTGACTTGCGCGCCGTTGCGTTGGCTATACAAATTCATATAAAGAGAGGTTGAAACCACCTCATTCGGTATGATGTTGGAGACTTAGAGAAATTCTAAGCTCCTGTCACACAGGTGTAGTGGTCCCACAAGTGGTTGTGTGGTCGCACAAGAAGAATTTGTGAGACAGTTGTTTTCTGTGCATCCAAGGTGGTTTGTGTGAGAAAGGGTGTTGGTTGACCATGTTTGGAGTTTGGGAACGAAGTGTCCCGTAGGTGGTTTGTTGAAGCTCGCACACCAGGATTTGAAGAAGTGCGACTGTTGAACTTTTCACGCCAAAGCCGGTTTGGGTTGAAAATGATGTCAGTCGCGCAAGTTTGAAGTTCAATAAGTGAGTGTCGCCCAAGTGGGAGAGGTGAACTTTTGCACCATTTTGAAACATGTGCACTAGTCTTGGAGGAGCATGCCAGGTGTGGTTGAAGTACGACGGTTTTTTGGAGCTACAAGAAAGCTGTAAGATTGCCTGATACCATCAGTGCCATGTGAGATTAATCTACGAGTGAGAGTTGGACTTTAATAGAGAATAAACATGAAATAGAGGATGTATTCATTAGTGAAGATGAAGAGACCTTCACCTCTATAAACTGAGTGGGACTTCACCAAAGGTAGTGATCAAGGGAGAGTCAACGAGAGTGACCCGAGGGATGCAGTGAGTTATCCCTGAACCTTTGTAAAGGTAGTGAGCCTGGGAAAGAGTGACTGTGCCAGAACCTTTGTAATCCACAGCTAGTGATGTTTAGTGGAATTTGGTACGACCGACAACCTTTCAACGTATGCTCCTTGAACGTAGCCCATAGTGGTGAACCATGTAAAAAGTGTTGTGTCATCTCTCTACATGCGAATGTTTGTTTTTTGATCATTTTCATCATACAGGTTTAACAAGTTCCAGCCAACCTGGGAACAGGATCAATCACATTAAAAGAAAAAGTTGTCACTCTATTTCACCCCTTCCCTCTCAGGGTGTCCCAGGGACCTACAAGTGGTATCAGAGGGTAAAGGTTTCTAGTGTTGAATATGCCCTTTGTCGTCATGTAGAATGCAACCAATGTCAGGGGAGTCCCTCTCTTCAATGGAAGTAATTTCTAGATCTGGAATAATAGAATTAGATCTCATATTATATTCATTGTAATGGAAGTCCTTTTTTACACTATTCAAGGTATTCATGTTACTGATCCAACATGGCTGGCTATGACAGATGCTAGTAGGAAAATTCTTGATGCTGATGCTAAAGTGCAAAATGCTCTCCCCGTATCCCTTTCTGATCATATCTATCAAAAGTTAACCAGTTTCACCTCATCAAAGTCCATGTGGGATAAACTTGAAAATATTTATGAAGAAGATAGCAAAGTTATGGAGGTGAAACTACAAGACCTACACAATAGGTTTTATGATATGAAGACGCATCCTGAGGAGAATGCAGACTCCTTAATCAAACGAATTACTGAAGTTGTTGCAGAAATTGAGGGTCTAGGTGAAGAAATCAAAGACATTGACATTGTAAAAAAATTTAAGAATACTTCCACCCCTGTACAATGAATAGGTGTCAACCCTTGAGAAAAGAGATCTTTTCAAACTTTTCGTGGATGATCTATTGAGTAGCCTAGTGGCATATGAAATGAGAGTCAAAACAGAAGATGCTACTACATGTGTAAGCAAGGAAAAGGAATTCAAATCGATTGAGAAACTGAAAATATCATAATATTGTAGTGGGGAAGATGATGAGGAGAAAGAAATTATTTCTCTCATTGCCTAGAAGTTTCAGAAGGGAAAAGGTAAATTCAAAGTGAAGTTACCTCTAGCTTGATTTCATTGTGGAAAAGTCGAGCACATTGCTTCTCAGCGCTTAAGAAAGATCGATAATGATGACGGAGATGCTAAAAACTTTGAGAAGCCTCAGAAAAGGTTTTTCCTGAAAGGAGACTTCAAATCTAGAATGGATGTTCTGAAGAAGAGTTCTATCTGTGAAGAAGAAGAAGATGATAATGAATTCTGTGATGAAGAATAACCATAATTTAAAACTGGGAACAATGCTTCCATGATGGCCACTACTGAAAAATAAGAAGATAATGGTGGAGAAAATCAGTTGAAAACTACTGCAGATCCCGAGTTTCAACTTAAGGATGTTGTTAGTAAGATTAAGATTAAATGTAAGAGTTGCAATAAGTGGAAATCAATTATATAAGAATCAACTGAATATGTTGATAAACTTAAAGGTGAAATTGAACGACTGGAAGAATTGGTGATAGTATAGTCTAAAAAGCTTGAAATCAATGATGATGTAGTGGATATGAAGCTGAGAATTGAAGAGCAGGAAAAGGTCATCAATGAACTCACCTCCAGACTAGAGGAAAAGTACAAGATTGCTGAGTGTCTTGAGGATGAAGTTGTTACTATTAGGTGTAAATTTTAAAAATATTCAAATTCCAAAGATTCAAGGAAGAGAATATAGTTCGGAAGGTTCTCAGATGTTGAGCTATTGGAGAGAGAAAAACGTGGCTCTAATGGAGTTGAAAAGATTTTAAATGATCAAAGACCTTCCTGCATGGGAAGTATTGGAATTGGATGTGAGGAAGAATCGTCAAATGCTGTAAATAATGGTGGCCAAAATAAAGGCAAGCTGAAAGTGGGTTATTTTGGAAAGTCTTCTAAAGTGATGAAACATAAACCCTCAATTCAATCTAAATGAAGAAAAGAAGATTATTTTCAAGCCTCGTGGAAAAATGAGCCCTCATACTATTATCCCACATAAGAAGGAATGGGGAAAAATAGAAGCGAGAAGACATTTTCTCTCATGAAGTGTCAGTTCTATGGATATTTGGTCCATACCATGTCTTATTGAAAAGAGGCAAGAAGTCATATGAATAGGGAAGATATAGGAGTTCAACAGAGGAGAACAAATTCATATCCTAATTATTTTAGAAGAAATAATTTCTCTGGATATTGTTTTCATTGTTTTAACTTTGGTCATAAGGCTGTTAATTGCAGGTAGAGAAGGGACATGGAAACCTCGTACTGAAGTTTGAGACAAGACAAGTCTCGTCAGCAAGACAATGTTGCTCTTTCAAACAGGTTTTCTCCTCTCAAAAAGGATTTAGACTATGAAGAACCTTGGTACACGAAAGAGATAATTGAAAGGTCATAAGTGCTCTATACTCAATCCAATGTCTCATGGAATGAATGGAAGAAAATTGAGAAATACAACCTTTTAGAGGTGGCCCCCAAAGCTACAAAAAGCAACAGTACCTGGATTTTGGATAGTGGTTGTTCATCTCATATGATAGGTAATGCTGGACTATTAACGAATTTCAAAAGGAAGGTTGATGATACAGTACGATTTGGTAATGATGGAGCCCTAAAAATCAAAGGCAGTGGAAGTACTGAATTGTCTAATAGAGGGATAAAGAAGACTGAAGTCCTTTACCTAGATGTCCTACATCAAAATCTACTCAGCGTGATTCAACTCTGTTACTCGAGACTTATTGTTACTTTTAATCAAAAAGGCTGCACTATCAAGGGAAAGTCAATAAATTCACTTATGAAGGGATGCAGAACAGAAGGCAACTTGTATCAGGTTGATAGTAAAGAAAATGTCTGTCACATGACTGTTAGAGAAGAAAACAATTTGTGGCATCAGATACTGGGACACATCAATCAACAATACATGGATAAAATATCATAATTTAGGATTTTCATGGACATTCCCAACCTGAAGCATGAGCGTGAAAAGTCTTGTGATGCTTGCATTTATGGAAAACTGGTCTGCAGTTCATATTGGTCAAAGAAGAAAAGGGCATCTCATCTTTTTGATCTAATTCATATAGATGTATTCGGGATTATAAATGTTTTTAGAGCTCATGGAGAAAGATATTTTGTCCTTTTCCTAGATGATTATAGTAGAATGGAATGTGTAATGGTCATTCACAGGAAACAAAAATTGTTAGACTACATGAAAACATATCAGCAAATCACTGTGAATGATACAGGATGAACAATCAAAGTGTTGTGATCTGACAATGGAGGGGAATACACGTCTATTGAATTTAAAAATTACCTGGAGAAGCATGGGATACAACATGAGGTATCTTTTGTGAGAACTCCACGACAAAATGTAGTTTTTGAATGTAGGAAATGACAGGTGAACAACATGGAATGAACAATGTTGATTGAGAGTCGTATTCCATGAAATTACTAGAATGAGGCTATTCAAGATGCAGTGTATATTCAAAATCGAACGGGACTTTATATGGGTGAGACGAAGACACCGTATGAATTTTGGCATTGAAGGAAGAACTCTTTGAAATACGTTTGTGTTTTTGTGAGTAAATTATTCATCAGAAACAAAGAAAGAAATCAAGGGAAGTATGGTGACAATGCAGATGAAGGAATTTTCCTCAGATACTCAATGAACAGCAAAGCCTACAAGTGTTTCAACAAGAAATTAGGAAGGATTGTGGAAATTAGTGCTGTTAAGATAATTGAAGAAAAAACCACAAATGCTTCAAGGACGTCATATTTTGATGTGATAGAAAGTGAGGAAGAAAGCGAAAGTGGAGAAAATACAAATACAGAAATAGAGGAAGTTGTAGAAAACACTCAGCAGTCACATAATGATGTTGATGTAGAAGAAGAATATGAAGAAGAATCTATGGTTGGAGAGAATGTAACTGAACATCACAAGAGAAATTGAAGAGCTGACATTGATCCATCTAACATAATTTGGGAAATTAGTGCACCCACACAAACATGGAGGATGAGGAATAACACGCAATCTGCATTTCTGTCTGTTGTGGTGCCAATCTTCATTTGAAGAAGCTGAAAAGGATGAATCATGGGAAAACGACAAGAATGGAGAGTTAGATCAGATTGACAAAAATTAGACATGGGATCTTGTCTAGATACCCATAGGTCACAATGTGATTGTTACAAAATATATCTTTAAGAACAAGTTTGATTGGCATGTAATTGTTGTTAGAAACAAGGCAAAACTGGTATGTAAATAATACTCATATATTGAAGGCGTTGATGTTGAAGAAACCTTTGCTCCAGTGGCTAGAATGAAGTCAATCAGGCTTTTCCGTATCATGACACTCCAAAGAGGATATAAAGTATATCAAATAGATGTCAAGAGAGAATTCTTGAATGGTGTACTCGAAGAAGAAGTCTACATTGAACAACTAGTGGGTTTTGTTCTTGGTACTGATGAAACAAAGGTCTGCAAAATGAAGAAAGATCTATATGGTTTGAAGTAGGCACCATGAACATGGAATTCCGGGCTGGACTCGTAACTCAAGATGATGGTATTCAAAATAGGAGGAGTATACCACAATCTATATGTAAATAATTCTCCAAAAGATAAGTTCATAGTTCTAGTCTATGTTGATGACATTATATTTGGTGGTAGCAGGTAGAAATCAGTGGATGAATTTGGAAATCACATTAAATCAGAATTTGAAATGTCTATGATTGGGGAGCTCACATATTTCTTGGGGAAGTTAGTGATTCAATGGTAGGATTTCAATTTTATTTCTCAGGAAAAGTATGGAAGAGAGCTGCTGAAGAGGTTTAAAATGTAAGACTCTAAACCAATATCAACTCGAATTTGCAGTTGGAACCAATCATGGAAAGCAAGAGGATAGGGCATCTGTAGAACCCACTATGTACATGAGGATAATTGGGAGCCTACTGTACCTGAAAACGACATGACTAGATATTGTCTTTGCAACCTGTCTAGTGGCATTCTTTCTGAGTAATCCAAATGAGGAACATATGATAGCAGTAAAAAGAATCATCAGGTATATTCAAGGTACTCACAATTGTGGATTATACTTTGCTGTAGGAAGAGACAATGAATTATCATCATTTTCTGATGATGAATGGGCTAGAGATGTAATGGACAAAAAGTCCACTTACGGTGGATCATTCTATATTGGGAATAAATGTGTTGGCTGGCTGAGAAAGAAAGAAGAAAGTACTTCTCTTAGTATAGCTGAAGGTGAGTATATCTCTACCACAAAGGCATGCACTCAACTGACATGGATGAAGCAACAACTCACAGATATTGGTGATGAGGTGAAACAACCAATGATAATTTACTGTGATAACAAGAGATCCATTTATCTTACGAAGAATCATGTTCATCATTACCGTACCAAACATATTGAAATCACGTATCACTTTATCAAAGAGACAGTTCACCAAGGCATGATTAGAATGGATCATGTGGGGACTAATGAGCAAGTGGCTGATATCCTGACCAAGCCATTGTCTGCAGCTATGTTTGAGAAGCATCGGTTGAACATTGGTGTTCAGCCACCTCCCAGTGCATGAGGAGGCTATGCAATACCCCTCTCCCTGTTATATTAACTTTTTTTAATCTGTTTATGGATGTGATGCAGGTTTATGGGGGAGATAATATCTAGGAGGAGTGTGGTTTGATCTGAACAAGGAACAATTACCAGTATTTGGGTTTATTGTCAATGGGGGAGAAAGGAATAAATTCAAGAATGTTCAATCGTGTAATGCTTCTATGCCATGATGAGATTTTAGTGTGAGTGATAGGATGATAAGGATGAAAAGGAATAAATTGGACATGTAATTCTAATGTGACACTCTAATAGATTTTCTTGGGTGTCATTGAGAATTCCAAAACATGGGAACCTAATTCAAGCTTCCTCTTTTGTTTTCTACATTGAGCACTGCTCACATAGAATTAGAGTGATGACTGTGTGGATTCTCTTGTTTGTGGTTTGCCTATGGCTGGTGCCCTGTTGAATTTATTTAATGATTTCCAACAAAAACAAAGCGGACGATTACTGGAACCATGGTCGTTCTATGCATGAATTAGAGTATGGTTTGTGTTTGTTTTCAATCCTTAGTGGATGTTCAGAATGTGTTCCAGAAAAGAAATCATACGGAACAAAAAAATAGCAGTATTGAAGGTGGCACCGCTTTCCAGTGTTTGCCAAATTTTTGGGCCTGAAAATTGACAAATGGAGAAAAGTGGTTTTTGGAAAAGTTACTTTTGCGACGTTGACTTGAAGGGGAGGAAACTTGCATGCCTTTTGTTTTTCAAGATCAAAACATGAAAATATGGCAAAGGGGGAAGGGCACCCAAGTTTTATGTTTGTTCGCACAAGTGACTTGCATGACAGAGACTTGCGCTCTGAGGGAAGACTTGTGCGCCATCACATAGGGTTTCCAAATGCCAATAAATAGAGGTCGAACCCTCCTCATTAGATATGAAGTTCAAGACTAAAAGAAATTCATAGTTCCCATTGCGCAGGTGTTGTGATCACGCAAGTGGTTGTGTTGTCGTGCAAGTAGAAGTTGTGAGACAGTTGTTTGCTGCATGTCTATGGTGGTTTGGGAGAGAAAGGGTGTTGGTCGCCCAAGTTTGGAGTTGGGGAAGGAAATGTCGCACAGGTGCCTTGGTGAAACTTGTGCCTCAGGATTTGAAGAAGCGCGACTATTGACCATTTAACGCCAAAACTGGTTTGGGTGGAAAAGGATGTGAGTCGCACAAGTTTGAAGTTGAAGAAGTGAGTGTCGTACTAGTGGGAGAGGTGAACTTGCGTGCCGTCTTGAAACTTGTGCGCCGGGTTTGGATAATCACCATGTAGGATCGAAATAATGATGTAGATGCTCAATATACAATAGGGGGGGGGGGTGAATTGTACACTTTAAAAATTACTTTGGAACCTTTAAAGATGGTTACAGATAACTATGTTTTCCTTAGACAAGGAAAGATCTAAGTTTAGTGAAGTTAAACTAAGTAGATTCACAACACCTCTAACACAGATTGTAGGATTGGAACTAAGGTTTACAATATGAGATTCTACCTTAATGCGTATAGAATCTAAACATATCAGAGTACATGTGTAAGGAAATACAAGAAGGTACATTCCTTACAATACATTATGCAGCGGAAATACAAGTAGTAAAACTACAAGTAACAAGATATAAGTCTTTTAACCCAAAGAGAAGGGTATCCAACAACCTTAGATAAAGGTCCCTTGATTTATACATTCATGAAAGTCTGCCTTACCCACACTATGGTAATCCCTCGATACGAAGATCAGAATCTCTATCTTGCTATCCCCGCAAGCCCTGAACATCAAGGTAGTTGGAACCTCTGTCTTCCTCAGCAAGGAAGCACTCGAACTTCAAGGTAGTCAACACCTCTGTCTTCCTATCCCCGGAAGTCCTCAAATGTAATCACCAACATTCGGAGTCGCACGAAGCAATCTGAAAGAGCGGTTCAGTACGCAGAAGGCATGAAAAGCTTCTCTCTCTAGAAATCACTTTAACATTGTGTGGTCTCTAGATAGATTAACCTCTTTTCTTCTCTTGAGTTCTTTTAAATGAGATCATATTTATAGGCAAATTTCCAACGGTCGGATCCCTCCTCCAACCGTCATATTTTCCATGAAATTCGGAGGGACCTGTACATGTGTACCTCAACCAATGGTTAATTAGAAATAGAATGAACGACATCGTTTAATAATAAATCATGTATAACTGAATGCACGACATCATTTTGAAATGGAACATATGTAAGTAAAAACCATACAAAAGTTCGGAGTGTATGTAAATTAATGTTCGGAGACTAACCAAAATGAAATTCGGAGTCTAGCTTAAGAATTGTTCGGATTATGTTTTATAGGAATTCGGAGTCTGGTTTTACCTGAGATCAGAATCTGAACTTGCAGGGTTTGGAGTCGAACCAGTAAAATTTCAGAGTCGAACTTTACAAGAGTTCGAAGTCGAACTACTTAAGAGTTAGGAGTTGAACTACACAAGAGTTCGAAATAGAACTACATAAGAGTTCGAAGTCGAACATTATAAGAGCTCAGAGTCGAACTACTTAAAATCTCGTATTTGAACTACTTAATAGTTCGGAGTCGAATTACTTAAGAGTTCGGAGTCGAACTACTTAAGAGTTCGGAGTCGAACTACTTAACAGTTCGGAGTCTAACTACTTAGTAGTTCAAAGTCGAACTACTTAGGAGTTCGGAGTTGAACTACTTATGAGTTCGGAGTCGAACTCATGACAGTTCAGAGTCCAAAATTTGGATTGGAACTTCATTATAGTTCACATCCATAATTCAGATCCTAAAAACAGAATGCTCTAAATCTTTACATTATATGACTTTTGGAATTTTGGTTTTGAATCCGGTTTTTATACTAAGGAAAAATATTGCTATGTATAAGAAAATCTAGGTAAGGGTAAATTTCCATAAAGAATAAAATTTTCCTTATTGAGGTAAAACATACATTTTCTTAAGTATAAGGTGTTTGTGATTTTCAAAACAATAAGGAATGGAAAACTCATAAGGAAAACCTTGTTGACTCAACAATCTCACCCTTTTTGGAAAGCACAAACATCCTTACGAAAAAGCATAAAAGGATTTTGAAAAAATTTCATTAGACTTTGAAATTAAACACATATCTACCTTTTTTCATGGATGAAAATGAATACAACTAACTCCCCCATAGGTATTGAAACTCTAAGGATTGTATTCTGAGTTTCCGGAGTGGAGTTTTCATTATTGTAAGAATGAAAAACTTTATAGTGGAAAACTCCCCCTTTCTTTAAGAATTTCTCACCTAGATATTTTTCCTTTCTCCTCTTTAGGAGTAGTTCTTTTTCCTTCTCCCCCTTTGTGATTTTAAAAAAAAATGAAGGGAATGGAAAAACAAAGTATGGTAGCTGAAACATTAGTATATGACAAGATACAACCAACCAAATAAACATTTCATTAGAGTTGGAAAATTTTACAATGAAAGACAAATACTAAAAATGATCGGAGGGGGTTCATTTGTCTTCCTTTTACATCAGAATGAGCTTCTTTAACAATGTTTTTAGTTTCTTCAAGTCTCTTTAGTCTTCCTCACGTTGCCTCTCCAAGGCTTTTACCTTTTCTTCTTGAACTTTTAAAGCTTCTGCATGAGCCTCCAAGGATTCTTTCTGCAACTTTATTATCTCATATTGCTTTTCCATATTTTGCTGAAACTAAATCCGAAAATCTCTTTCAGTTTTCCAATTATGATATACTGAGTTAAGCTTCCCATTCAGGTCCCTGACCTGTTGATTCCGAGAATTTTTCTCCTGGGTCAGCTTTTCATAAATCTCGTTAACCTTTTTATCCTCCATTTCAAAATCATTTTGAACTTCAGCCTGAAAATTATCCAAGAGAACTAAATCTTCATCAACTCTCTTAGACCATCTGGTTACCTTACTGTAGAACTTTCTATTCACATCATAATCGATAAGAAAACTTTTTTGTTCAGCTTCCAACTTCACAAACTTATCCATGACCGTGGATAAAGAATCCGATTTCAGATTCATACTTTGTTGCAGTATCTGGAATCTAGAGTCTATCGTTGGAAAAATCGGAATGGTGTCCACCAACTACTTTAGAGATTGAACCTAAAAATCATGCCCATGAGATGATGATTCTGAATCAGATACATCTCTTTGAGATATCTCCTCTTCAACTTGCACTAGATTCCTTTTAGAGGTACCACCAACTTCTTTCATCTTGATGACATCTTTTATAGGTTTCTTCATGAGAGTTTGCTTCCGCTTATCAGCTCTCAGAATAGGTTCTTTATTAAGGGATACTTCCTCGGATTCAGACACTTGGATAATCTAGTCTCCAACAGGTTTCTATTTTTCTTGTCCTTCCTCATAGAAATTCCTCTCATAGGATTCTTCCTTATCATACAAGACATTTTCTTTTTCTTCTTCTTGTTGTTTCTTATCATCATTACTACTATATTCCTGATCTGCCTTTCCTGGAGATAATAACTTTGCAGATTCAGCCTTATCTTTATAGTCTTGTACTTGCTTGATCAGGGTATCCAAATCTTCACTTTACTCTTCTCCTTTTTCTTCTTCCTCAACTACTTCCTCAACTTCTACATCTTCAGCAACTTCTTTTTCGGCCTCTTCAACTACTTCTTTACCCTTGGCCTTTTCCATAGTGACATAATTCTTGGCTGGAGTTACTGGTAAAGATGTTTCATAACCAAACGTTTTCAGAACGGGAAGCATTTCGGAAGCTAACTCTGTATCTTTTAGCAAAGATTGCACCACTTCAGCTTCAGACATTTTCATTTTCATTTTCTTTTCCTTCGCTTGTTTCTCTAGTTCCTCAACAGCTTTTTCTTTTAAGGATTTAGACTCTGTAGGGTCCAATCCGAATTGTGGATCCCCTTCCTTCCTCTTTTCTTTATCTTCCCTCCAATTGGCTGCCACATCATCTGTATATGTTTTCTGCTTCTTCGGCTTTGGAGGGAGCAGATCGAGTTTCCTTAGCCTTAGGATTTTCTTCTACAGCACCCACTTCCTTAGCCTTTCTCATCTTCCTTTGCTTCTTGGATGCTTCTGGATTCTGTGATTCATTATGAGCTACTTCAACCTCTTCGACAGATAGAGGGTAAAATTCTCCGGACTCACTGGAAAAACCCATCTTCATCCTCTTGAGGGTATCATCACTGACTAGCAAAAGCTTTCAATTCTAAACTATTGATTTGCAGGCAACCTTGAAAGATTCTAAGCACCGAACTATCAGCTTAGATAGTAAGGCAGGAAACCTGATAATCTGAGCTCTCAAATTTCCTTCTTTGATATTCTTGATCGTAACCAAGACATGCCTCATCAGATTTATCTTTCTTAGATTAACCAAGAAATCTATGACGTAGATATCACCCTTCTTCAAATTTTCATTATCACTTCTACTTGGAACCAGAAATCCTTGTACCCAAAGCTAAAGGATTCTATTGTTCGGAGCGAGACGAGAAATCTTGATAGTTGAATCATCCATAAGACCAAGACACTTCAGTGCGTTCTCCTTGTTGAAACATCCTTGCACATCGGGAAGTTTGTGAGAGCAGAATTCAGCTTCTCCTTTATTGGATAAAACAACCAAGCTCGTGGACTAGGTGTAAGATTGCTTATAAGTCTTCCCATAAGACTTGAAAGAAAACCATTCCCTGCCATCTTCAATCTGGAAGGAAACAGACTCGTAGAACTCGATCAGCAAATTAGTATTAACCAGATCCTGTTTATCTGACTTTTCTACACAGACATATTACCATCCATTCAAATTTATATTCTTGGTTATAAGGGAATCAAGCTTATAGAAATCTGGATGAACAAACCTTTCCCTAAAGACTAACCACTTAGATATTGGTTTCATAGTTGACATATCTTAAGATGCTTCTTCTACAGACATTCGGAGTGAAGAAATATGAAAGATTCAGAACAGCATTGCAAGGTTCAGAACTGAACTTAAGAAGTACAGTAGGGATTTGAGACGAAAAAGATTAAAAAACATATATGGGATGAGAATTGGGGTCCCCTTTATATATGCGATGAATGTGACATTTGGTCTTCCAAAATCCATCTAACAGTTGAAAATGCTTTGATCTGATCTGACGGTTGTAAACAAACCCGCAGGGAAAACATGACTCCGATCTTTTGAAGTTTTTTTAAAAGAAAACATTCGAATTTGAAGGGAAAAACTAGAATCCGAACTTTTTTTTAAAAAAAAACAAGAAAAATAACAGCATGAAAAATTTGATTACGAAACTATAAGTAAGGAAATGATAGCTTTCAGATTGGCTAGAAACATTGTTCATAATTTGTAATATTCTTCTTGAAGAAATGAATTTAAAAACAAACTCACTACGAATGTTCCAGTACGAAAATATCGTTACAAAATCACCTGTATGAAAATATCAATTCTGGAAGTTCTCAGTACAAAAATCTTGTTACGAAAACATCAGTACGAAAATCTCCATTCCGGAATTTCTCAGTACGAAAATCTCGTTACGAAAATATTAGTACGAAAATCTCCATTCCGGAAGTTCTTAGTACAAAAATCTCTTTACAAAAACATCAGTATAAAAATCTCCATTCTGGAAGTTCTCAATACGAAAATCTCATTACAAAAACATTAGTACGAAAATCTCCATTCTGGAAGTTTTCAATACGAAAATCATAATCCTGAAAATTTCAGTTCTGGAAATCCCATTTAGGAAATTTCAGTTCAAAAATGTTTGAAAAACTTGATATGAAAAAAAAATTAGTAACACTAATAAAAAAATGTACTCCCCCTATGAAAAGGAGATTATTACTGTTAGGATATTTGTTCAACAAGAAGTTAATGAAGAATAATTACCGTACTGTTATCATTCCTAACTTTTGTTTAATGTATTCAAATCTATTGGAGGGTAATTATTTTGTGAAAATATCAGGAATTTGATCTTGCATTCCAATAAAATGAAGAATGATATCTCCATTAAGTGTGTGATACCTAAGAAAGTGATGCCTAATATCTATGTGTTTTGCACGAGAGCGATGTGCAGGGTTATTACTTAGGGAAATGGCACTTGTGTTATCAAAAAAAAATTGAGTCTTAGTGAAACTCAGGCCCTAGTCTGTGAGTGTGTGTTGCATCCACAACACTTGAGCACAACAACTTCCAGCTGATACATATCGAGCTTCAGTAGTGGAAAGTGCTACAGAATGTTGCTTCTTGCAGGGCCATGAAACTAATGAATCTCTTAAGAAATCAATAGTTCCGGATGTGCTCTTTCTATCCATTCTACATCCACCAAAGTCAGCATCCAAAAAGATTTTTAGAATAAAATCATTTCCAGAAGTATATAATAACCCTAGATCCATGGTTCCCTTAATGTAGCGAAAAATTCTTTTTTTACTTCCTTTAAGTGAGATTCCTTAGGATTAGATTGATATCTTGCACATAAGCATACTGAGAACACTATATATGGTCAACTAGCTGTTAAGTAATGTAAACTTCCTATCATACATCTAAAAGATGTTTGATCTACTGGTTTCCCAGCTTCATCGTGATCTAAAGTGTTTGAGGTATCAATGGGAGTACTTATACTCTTAGTGTTGTCATAACCATAATTTTTGAGAAGATCTTTAATATACTTATGTTGAGATATATAGGTTACTTCTGGTCTTTGAGAAATTTGAAAACCAAGGAAAAATGTTAACTCATCCATCATACTCATTTCAAACTCAGATTTCATTAGACTTGCAAAAGAGTCAGTTAAAGATTGCTGAGTTGAACCAAATATGATGTCATCAACATAAATTTGAACAATCAAAACATTTTTCTTATATTTCTTTATAAAAATTGTTGGATCTAAATTTCCTTTAACATAGTTATTTTGAAGCAAAAACCCGGTGAGTCTATCATACCAGGCTCGTGGGGCTTGCTTAAGACCATACAAGGCTTTGGTAAGTCTAAAAACTTGATCAGGATGTTTTGTATCTTCAAATCCAGGAGGTTGTTAAAAAAAAAAACATCCTCTTGAACATAACCGTTAGGAAAAGAACATTTCACATCCATTTAAAAAGGTTTAAAATTGAATAATTCTGCCAAGGAAAGTAGAATACGAATAGATTTAAGTCTAGCTACTGGAGCATATGTTTCTTCATAGTCTATTCCCTCTTGCTGGTTATAGCTTTTAGAAATGAGTCTAGCTTTATTTCTTACTATGACTCCATTTTCATCTAACTTGTTTCTGAAGACCCACTTTACTCCAATAACAGAAGTTTCCTTAGGTCTTTAAACCAAGGTCCAAACTTTATTCCTTTCAAATTGATTTAGTTCATCTTTCATGGCTTTGATCCAATCATCATCACCTAAAGATTCATCAGTGATTTTTGGTTTCAATAGGGATAGAGATTCTAGATATTCTAATTCATTTCTAAAGTAACTCCTAGCCTTTACATATTGATTTACATCACCAATGATGCTATCAAGGGGATCATTCTTATGAAATACCTGATTTGGGACTTGTAAAACATGTTCATCAACATAGGGTAGAAAGTCTTCTGGGGTAAATGTTTCAGAAGTATCTTCTGGAACATTTTCTTTATCAGAAGGATCTTCTATCAAAGGTTGACAATCAGTTTTTGAAAACACTTCTGAGGATGTAGGTTGGGATGGTTTGAAAACAAAAGGATCTGACTCATCAAATTTTACATGCACTATTTTTTCAATAGTACATGTATTTTTATTGAAAACTCTATATGCCTTAGAAGTTTTGGAGTAGCCTAAGAAAATTCCTTCATCAGATTTTGGTGCAAATTTATGTAGATTATCTTTATTATTAACAATGAATACATTTCCACCAAAAAACTTGAAGTAGTAAAGTCTTGGTTTTCTACTGTTCCATAACTCATAAGGAGTTTTATTAAGAAAAGGTCTAATCAAAACATGATTTATAGTATAACAAGAAGTACTTACATCTTCATCCCAGAAATTTCTAGCTATAAAATATTCACTCAAAATGGTTCTAGTTATCTCTTGAAGAATTCTATTTCTTCTTTCAACTACACCATTCTGTGGAGGTGTTATTGGTGCTGAAAAATTGTGAGTAATACCTTTTCTACTACAAAAGGTTTCAAAATCAGAATTTTGAAATTCTCCTCCATGATCACTATGAATAGTTTTCAGTGGTAGGTTTTTCTCATTTTTAACTTGTGCTCTAAAAATTTTGAAATAAGAAAAATCTTCAGACATTTTTGATAGAAAATAGACCCAAGTAAATCTGGTGTAATCAACAACTAAAACAAACACATAGTATTTGCCTCCAATGCTTCTAGTTTGTGTTGGTCCAAAAAGATCCATGTGAACTAACTATAATGCATCAGTCATTGAGACTTCACCGATTTATTTAAAGCTAGATTTATGTTTCATTCCATATTGACAAAGATCACAAACTTTAGAAGAATCAAATCTAAGCTCCGGTAGATCCTTAACTAGTTTCTTCTTAGAGAGTTTATATAAGTTCCTAAGGTTACAGTGACCTAGTCTTCTATGCCATAACCAAGAATGATCTTCCATTGCACTTAAGCAAGGTAGGTCTTGACTCTTGAGGTCTTCTAAGTTCAAAGTGTAAACATTCTCTTGCCTTTTGGATGAGAGAATAAATTCTTCCTTGTAATTGTGTACTAAGCACTTATCATTCCTAAAATTCACAAGGTAACCTTCATCACATAACTAGCTTATTCTAATGAAGTTGTGCTTAAGACCCTTAACAAATAAAACATTTGAAATCAAAGTTTTACCTAGAAGAACAATATTACCAATACCAACAATTTCTCCTTGAGCATTATCTCTGAAAGTAACCTTTCCTTCTTTTGTTTTTGATAATCTTTTCAAAAATGGTTTTGTTACAAGTCATGTTTCGAGAACATCCACTATCCATGTACCATGTATTGTTTTTGGTACTTCCTCTATTTTCTTTAAAACAAGATTGGAATTAGTCTTTCAGAATCCAAAATTGCATGGATCCGAGATTTCCAGACAACAAAATTTTAGGAACCCACAATTTCTTAGAAAAATGGGCTTTATGAAAACCTAACGATTGGGTTTTATTTAAAGAACAATTTTTGCCCAGTGACCACCACATTGACACTTGTTACAAAATGGGGAACTTTTTGGAACAAAGTAGTTGTTACTAAAAATTGGTTTCGCATGGGTATAACCAAATCATGATTTGTTTCTTCAAGGTCGTATTTGAGAATACATTTTATCAAAATTTTCCTTACAATGGGTAAAGTTTGATAAAAACTTTATTAAGGAAAAGATTTCAGACTTGAGTTTTATAACCAAGTTTTTAACTTCAAAATCATTTGATTTAGAACTAGAGCTAGGCTCGAAGATACTTTTCTTAGAAATTACCTTTTCTAACTCTTTAGAAAGTTTTTTCTTCTCAGAACATACTTCCTCAAGATTTTTTGAAATATTTATAAAATCAGCATTTTTCCTTTCCAGATCTTTAGAATGATCTGATATTTCTTTTGTAAGAATAGAATTCCTAGAGTTTTCCTTATAAATATTTTTATTGAGTTTAGAATTATCAATTTCAAGATGTTCAGCAAACCTAGAAACTTCTTCATAGGTAGGTAAAGTATTTTCTTCATCAGAAGAGGATTCTTCATCAGAAGAGTTATAATATTTTCTACCATTAGAATTTAAATAAAACGTTGGTCAATGATTCAGCATTTCATACCTTATCCCTAAAACAATTATTGTTCATTGGAAATCTGGCTATAAGACCAAGATTATTCTGTCCTGAAGATTCATAATCAGAAGATTCATCTAAAAAGTCACCACCACTGGCACTCCAGGTGTCATTTAATTTTAGAACTTTCTTAGCTTTGGTTTTGTAGTACTTCATTCTGTTTATTTCTGAATTCCATTCTTTCCTTTCATTCTTTTTGAGCAAAGGGAAATCCGGTCTAATATGTACAGCTCTATTGCATTCATAACAGGTGACTTCTCCATCATTCCTATCTTTCATTTCCTTTTTCTTATAATTGGACTGGAAATTTCTCTGGCCAGCTATCTTGTTCATCCTTTGAGAAATATTTGCTAACTCATTTTCTGAGATTTCACTTTCACTAGAATCTGATTGAATAACCATCTTCTTAGACTTGGATCTGGTTACTCTCTCAGGAGTCTTAGCTTTCATATGATTTGATGTTGTTGTAAAAGAAATAATACCATTCCCATTCTTCTTCTTGATGTTGTCATCGTCTCTCTTCATTCTTGTTTCATGTTGGAGAAGAGTTCCAGATACCTCATCAAGAGAAATTTGAGTGACCTTTTTGTTCACATCTATAACTGTTCTCTTGGATTCCCACTCATTGGGCATAATATCAATAATCTTATCCACATGGGCTTTATTGTCTAGACCTTTTTATCCCATACACTATAAGTTGTTGACTATAGTCATAAATCTCTGTTGAACATTGAAGATTGGTTCACCATATGGAAAATTGAATCCATGGTATTCATCTCTAAGCATAGCTCTCCTAGTCTCAATTACTTTAGAAGTGCCAAAGTGTGTAACCTATAACTTCTTCCAGATACACTTAGCTTCTTCACAAGAAGGAATTTGGCTATATATATTTATAGTCATTGAACATAGTAAAGTATTGCGTACTTTATAATTGAGTTGATACTCATTCTTTTCCTGGTTAGTGTAAGTTCTAACTTCCTTATCAGGAATTTTATAATCACCAGTAAGCATAACGAAGTTGTCCACTCCAGTATTGATAACAAAAGTCTTCATTCAATGTCTCCAGTACTCATAGTAATTACCATCAAGGATTTGTGTTCTTGTAGGATTTAGATTGTCAATTGAACCAACATTGACTCCTGCCATTATTAAAATAATCTTGGCAACCAAACCTGTTAGTAGAAAAAGTTCGTCACCACAAAGTTCGGAATGAAAAAGTTCAGAATGACAAAGTTTGGAAACAATGAAAAAGTGAGCAAGAAAAACATATACGTGAGTATAAGTATTTCATAGACCCACTCTGATACCAATTGTAGGATCTAAATAATGATGTAGATGCTCAATATACAAGAGGGGGGGGGGGGTGAATTGTACACTTTAAAAATTCCTTTGGAACCTTTAATGTGGGTTACAGATAACTATGTTTCCTTAGACAAGGAAAGATCTAAGTTTAACGAAGTTAAAATAAGAAGATTCACAACACCTCTAACACAAATTGTAGGATTGCAACTAAGGTTTACAATATGATATTCTACCTTAATGCGTATAGAATATAAACTTCTCAGAGTACAAGTGTAAGGAAATACAAGAAGGTACTTTCCTTACAATACAGTATGAAGCAGAAAAACAAGTAGTAAAACTACAAGTAACAAGATATAAATCTTTTAACCCAAAGAGAAGGGTATCCAACAACCGTTGATAAAGGTCCCTTGATTTATACTTTCAAGAAATTCTGTCTTACCCACACCAGGGTAAGCCCTCGATAAGAAGATCGGAATCTCTTTCTTACTATCCCCACAAGCCCTCAACTTCAAGGTAGTTGGAACATCTGTCTTCCTCAGTAAGGAAGCCCTTGAACTTCAAGCTATTCATAACCTATGTATTCATATCCCCTAAATTTCTCGAATGTAATCACCAACATTCGGAGTCACACGAAGTAATCTGAACGAGCAGTTCAGTACGCACAAGGCATGAAAAGCTTCTCTCTCTAGAAATATCCATAAGAGTGTGTGGTCTCTAGATTGATTAATCTCTTTTCTTCACTTGAGCTCTTTCAAATGAGCTCCTATTTATAGGAAAATTTCCAACGGTCAGCTCCCTCCTCCAACAATCATATTTTCCATGAAATTCGGAGGGACCTGTACACGTTTAACTTAACCAACGGTTAATTAGAAACAGAATGAACGACATCGTTTAATAATAAATCATGTATAACTGAATGCACGACATCATTTTGAAATGGAACATATGTAAGTAAAAACCATACAAAAGTTTGGAGTGTAAGTAAATTAAAAGTTCGGAGTCTAAGAAAAATGAAATTCTGAGTCTATGTTAAGAAACGTTCAGATTCTGTTTTATAAGAATTCAAAGTCTGGTTTTATCTAATATTGGAATATGAACTTGAAGAGTTTGGAGTCGAAATAGTAAAAGTTCATAGTCAAACTTCTCAAGAGTTCAAAGTCGAACTACTTAAGAGTTCAGAGTCGAACTTTATAAGAGTTCAGAGTCGAACTACTTAAGAGTTCGGTGTGTAACTACTTAAGAGTTTGGAGTCGAACTACTTAAGAGTTCGGAGTTGAACTACTTATGAGTTCGGAGTCGAACTACTTAAGAGTTCGGAGTCGAACTAGTTAAGAGTTCAGAGTCTAACTCATGAAAGTTCAAAGTCCAATATTCGGATTGGAACTTCATTATAGTTCACATACAGAATTCGGATCCTAAAAATAGAATGCTCCAAATCTTTACATTATATGACTTTTGGAATTTTGGGTATGAATCCGGTTTTTATACTGAGGAAAAATATTTCTATGTATAAGAAAATATAGGTAAGGGGAAATTTCCTTAAAGAATAAAATTTTCCTTATAAAGGTAAAACATACATTTTCTTAAGTGTATGTTGTTTTTGATTATCAAAACAAGAAGGAATGGAAAAGTCATAAGGAAAACCTTATTGTCTCAACACACGCCAGGTGTGGTTGAAGTATGCCAATTTTTTTAGAGTTACACAAATGCTGGAAGATTGCCCGATACCTTCGGGGAAAAGATAGAATAATCTACGGGTGAGAGTTGGACTTCAGCAGAGCATCTATATGAAACAGATGATATATTCATTAGCAAAGATGATGTGAATTTCACACCTATAAACGGAGTGGGACTTCACCAAAGGCAATGAGCCAGGGGGAGTCAACGAGAGTGACCTGAGGGACGCAGTGAGCTATCCCTGGACCTTTGTAAAGGCAGTGAGCCTGGGATAGAGTGACTATGCTTGAACCATTATAATATGAAGCCAGTGAAGTTTAGTGGAATTTGGTATGATCGACAACCTGGAAGAGTAAGCTCATTGGACATAGACCTTAGTGATAAACCAATTCAACAGTGTTGTGTCATCTCTATGCATGTGAATGTTTTCTTTCTGATCATTTTCATCATACTGGTTTAACAAGTTCCTACCAATTTGGGATCACATTAATATAAAAATTTGTCACCCTGATTCACCCCTCCCCTCTTAGGGTGTCCCGGGGTCCTACACATAAACCCCGCGAATCAAAGATTGGAAGATTATATATGTTTTATATAAACATAACAAAGAAATGATCCACCGAATTCTGGTCAATGTGGGCCCATAACACCTCAAGAACCTAATCTTGTCGTTGATTCATACAAAACCGTACACAATTTAATACCCTATCAAAAAAATTTATTCAATCAAGGAATCTATCAAAATAGAATTAAAATATTACACAACATCTATTGTAACAATATGCAATCACTAATGCACCCAAAATAGCATGGAAATAATGTATGACATGTGATTTCTAGCATATGCTTATATGATGCATGAGATGGAATATCCTCATCTCATCAGGTTGCAACAGAAATATAACCTAGATGAAAATCAACAATAACACCACAATATATTTGAATCATGCAATGATGAAATCAAATAAACTATAAAATTGAAAAAACATAATAATCACAATATATGAGGTAGATTGGTGTTTCCTTATGCACATGTTAGCTACAACCGGGAACAACTAATTACCATGAACCTATTTTATCCTATCCCTGTATATAGATTCTAAATAGTAAGCCAAGAAGAATATAATTCCTCTAATACCACTTTGTAATGTCTTGGTTTCGGGAGTCATCCAGAGTCACCCAGTACCCATTTGGTCACATTGAGTCAAACACATTTCCATGAATTCCAGAGGCTGCCAACTAGAAGCGAGGGCCTTGGGTGTGATAGTGGGGAAAATATGCCCTCATTGGCAGAGTAACATAGCAGAAGTAAAACAGATAACATTAGAGGATGAAGTAAACATACCATAGAATAGTAAACAGCAAAAGACTGAAGTAATAAGTAACTGGAGCACAAATATATAAATTATTCATGATATATATGTCTAGGAATGTAGCCCAACAAGTCACAATAATGTAATACCGTAATAAACCAATGTACAAAAAAAACAGATAAACTTCAGTAACATCACAAGCCCCAGCTTGGTCCCAAGCTCTCCAACTGCTCATCAACCATGTACTTGAATTAGAAGATAGCTTTCCCTTATCAATACATACATTAATATATCTTTTTGGGCACAAGAGAATGACCCAAGTAGGGTGTGCGACTAATTCCAGTTGGAAACCGCCCAATGATATGTTCCTAACAGTCAGTGAATATATAGGGAAGACAATAATAAAAAAGAAGCTGTAAACAAGGCTGTATGAATAAGTAAATAGTCCTATAGTTTCATTTTCATTCAATTTCATGAATCATGTGAGTATAAAAAACACAACCAGGTAACCCTTTGGGAAGTAATAACACCCTATCCCCTCTAATTTAACCAAAAAAGCCCAAGAAACCCTCTGGGAAGTTCGCAGAGTCTATCCCCTCTGGTTCAGCTTTAGCGTAGACTCTCTAAGGAAGCACTCATAATAAATTCCAACTATTGTCTCGTATCGATAAGTAAAAGGAACTCTGAGGAATCAGTCAACGTCCAATTCCCCCCCTGAGGCCCATATCGTGGAACTACGTACACTCTGAGGGAGAACAGTGTCCACCCCCTTTGGTCTTCCAATGTCGTAGTAAACCGACACTCTGGAAAAGCCCTTTGCGTCCATTCTTAATATGGTCTACTACACCAGGTTCTCACGACCCTTAGTAATTCAATTGGTTACAAAGATATTTGAAATCCAATGTAATCATCATGAACTACTTAGAAAAACAATCTATAATATATAAAAACATGTCAGATAAAATCACTATATCCTACAATACTAGTCTTGGAATAAAAAGCCACCTAACAGGAAAGAACGACAAAATAGTAAAAAACAAGTAAAAAAGGAAAACATCTATATCATGGAAAGAGTATCCATATTCACAAACAATTAACCTCTATTTGAGAAAAAAATCTATAGCAGGAAAACGTAGGGCTAAAAACCATAAATGCACAATACCTCGAACAAGGGTATTGGGAACTTATGCACATATAACTCAAAGAGTAACTATGAAAAGACACAAACCACCTACCATGGCATTGTGAGATCAATATATATGACCCTTAGGCCTCAAATCACCATAGATCGTTGTAGATCTACAAAAACCTGCAAAATGAAAAACAATGGATAACTCGAGAAAGAGGAGAAATCAGGAGATGAAATTCATGAAGATGGGAGAACTCGCTGATGTGATTCCGATACAACTGGCGGAGTTCAAATCGATGAATAGATGGAGGGTTGGGTAATCTGAGAAGATCTGTGGCTGTGTGGATGCTCCAAGATGAGACAAAAGAAGAATAAGTGTGTTCTATCCATTATACGTGACCCCTATCAGTTTAATGAAATAAATAAAGTACTTAATGTGTATTTTATAAGTACACAACATGTACATGACTTTTCTTGACTCCACATTTGGTAGTCCCTAGGTCACCACACACGGCTGTGTGTTCGGCCATTACACGTCCAGCATAGGGCTACATGTGGTAACTGAGTACACTGCATGTACTTATAAGTACACGACATGTACTCTGTAAATTTATAGAAACTCCCTTTTTCATTAAAAACAACCAGAAAAGGATGGCATACCCAAAAAGAAGATTCAGGTTAATACAGGTAACATGAAGATAAAATGAAAGATAATGGAAGAGGGGTTAACCTCTTGATTCCTTCATATTGAGAACATCCATAGGGGAGAGGTTTTGGTCTTTTGATGAGACCAAGATCTCATGGTCATGGGATGGGTTCTTAGGGGGATATTTTACAAAAAAAGAGTTAAAGAACAAAGCTTGTTTTTAGTGAAGTGAAGAGGGAGGGGGTGAGGGTGGTTTTTATAGTAGAGGAGAGGAGTGATTTTTAAATATCTTATTCATTTTAAAAAAAACCAAAAAAGCAATAATGCTGATCCATGAGACTAAATAATGTAATTTTGTCATGTAAGATCTAACTAATGTTTCTTACATCAATCATGATGTTATTAATAACACATTTAACTTTTATTATATATATGTAAAAATTAATGTATTTTAATATTCACTAAAAGTAAAGTATTTCTGAAAAATCTCAAAAAATAACCATACATATTTTTAAATGTTTAGAATTAAAAAATGACTTCTATTAGTCATAAATTATTTTTTAAATAAGTGATGATTAATTTTTTTTATTAAAATCATCATTTACATGAAAAATACTAAATTTAAAATTAAAACTAGTTTTCTAACATGTTGATAAATTAATTATGGAACCATAAAATTATATTATACTCATAATACATAAAAACAATATTTATTAATAAAATTTATGAAAATAATTTTTCTTTAAATTTATTAAATTAATCATAAATCTTCAATTAAATATACATGACATGAAAAAATACCAACACTTAATTAATATTTATTTAAAATATTTATATACATATAGTATGATTTGATTATATCATATTTTCATTAATAAGATGGAAGAATTCTATTTATAATTTCATAGTTGAAGTAACTATTACATTGGCTAGATTTCTATTCATAAGAGTCACATTACAGATCCAATAGCCTTGTTACTATTTC
Organism: Viscum album; assembly: GCA_963277665.1. Lineage (NCBI taxonomy): Eukaryota > Viridiplantae > Streptophyta > Magnoliopsida > Santalales > Viscaceae > Viscum > Viscum album. The sequence continues at coordinate 758,051,581 of OY728161.1, forward strand.
ATCGGTTTATGTTCCTTAATAAGTAAGGATACCTTTTATTTCAATCATTCATCATAATGATTGTACTGTGATATATATGTTTAATTATGTGATTATATAGTGTGAAATAATAATAAGAATGTAATTAAATTGATAAAACATTGGGACCTAACATTATTCGCCCCATTGTGAAACTGTTTCCTCAAAATTTCATTTTACATTATAAACTAAATACATATGTGGTACTTTTTTCTAACTGCGACCTCCTGTTACCATGTTGCCTCTTAATACATATGGTTCCACAATATTTATTTGACATAGTGAGTAGTGTAGTTTGGTAGAATTTTATCTCTATGATCCAAGATCTTCACTAGGTTCTCCTTGTAAGAAAGCTCATTCTTCAACTATACCACCTATGAAGATAGTACGTGTGACGGATCTGGTATGTAATTTCGTAAAAGGGATACATGGAAGACATCATGTAAAATAGACATGGTTGGTTCATGCACTTTTTGATAGGGCACAACTCTAACATGATCAAGAATATCAAAGGGGATGATGTACCTAGGACTTAGATTTCCTTTCACCACAAATCCAATGACCATCTTCCATTGAGTTATTCACATGAATTCCATGTCTACAACATTAAAATCAATTCCCCATTAATGATTGTCTTCATAACTATTTTATAGGCTTTGAGCTTCATTGATGTGATGCTGAATGGTTTTCACCTCCTACACCATATATTCTACTATTTCAGGGCCTATGAGCTTACATTAAAAAAAATTCATCGTAACATGATGGTGTTTTGTACCTTTTCACATAAAAAGAGTCATCTGGTGAAATTTTGCTGAGATAGTGTAAAATTTTGTTATATAAGAACACAACCAGTGGAATATGTTGATATCATACTTCCTTGATGTCCATAGAACATTCTATCAATATGTCTTATTTTGTGCAAATAGTTCATTCAGATTGAACATCAGTTTGAGGATGATTTCTCACACTGAAGATCCACTCAGTGCTTTGAGCATGTTAGATAATTTTCAAGAACACTAAGTTGATTCTCAAATATTGATCAGATATAATCAGTATAGGTACTACATGTTTCCATACCACATCATTGATATATATCCATGCAAGTTGATCTAATTATAATTCCTCTCAGATTATGATAAAGTGAGATATATTTGTCAAAAGATCCAGAATGACCCATATCACATTATTTTTTCGGGATGTCCTTGAAAATCTAATGAAAATTTCCATGGTAATTTTATCCCACTTCTATGTTTGTATGGGTAGTGTTTTAGTAATCCTCTTTGTCTTTTTACTTTTACCCTTCACTTACTAATATACCAGGAACATTGATGTATACTCACATATCTCCTTCTTCATATTTTCCCACCAATAGTTCACCTTGATATGTCGATTCATATTTGAACTCCATAGGGGAATAGATAAGGTTGATTTATCTACATCATTTGGAAGCTGCTACATTAAATCTGGATTGGATGGTACACAATTTCATGATAGAAATCTCATGACTCCATCCATGCTGATCTTGAACTCAGAGGATTTCCCATTTCTGATAGAATCATCCATTTTTTGAATTTAAACATCATTTCACTGAGCATCTCCAATTTCTCCATGAGGGATGGTTGTCAAATCATTTGAGAAAGGATTGATGATGTTTCACCCTTAATTATTCCCATGCATATTTTCTACAAATCCATGAATATTGGATCCTTCTAAATTTTCTTCATTGAAAATGATGTAGTATCCTTTCTATATAGAGAATTCACAACCCAATTTTCCTTATCGAGATGGTAGTGGATTGAGCTGTCATAATCATTACAAACATATAACCATATTATATGGTGAATATTAAGGTCATTATCTGAAAATATATATTTGAGTTTCTTGTGATTGGAATATATCTCACACTTCACCCCAGAGAGATATTGCAGCTAGATTTTCAAATATAACATCACATCAGCAAACTTTAGATCATGCATGGGATATGTTTGCCCTTGTATTTTCAACTACCATGAGGCATAAGCTATCATGATACCATTTATCATCATTAAAAAAACTCAGACCATTTTTAAAGCATCTTTGTACACCATATTGATTTATACACTTATTGGGAGTCTGAGTACTATTTCATTGATTAGAAACTTTTTGAGCCCCTTAAAGCTTTCCTATCATTTGTGAGTCCTGAAAAACATCACCCCCTTTTGTTCCAACTTGTTTATTGGGATTTAGAATCATTATAAGTTCTAAATAACTAATTGATAATACCCATATAGTCCATGGGATATATGTATCTCTGTTGTAGATGTTTTCTTGGGCCACTCTTCTATTGCCTTTTTATTAGAAGTGTCCATAGATATCCCTTTGATGGTAATAACATGCCCCTATAATTATACTTCATCCAAACATAACTGAAATTTACTATAGATTGCATAATGTATCTCCCTTCACTATGTGTCCATATCATTATTCAAGTTCTCCTAATGTTCCTCCTTACTCAGGGAGTATATCAGAATATCTTCGATAAAAACTACCACAGATTTTTTGAGGTAACCCCTAAACACGAAATTCATTAAATCGATGAAAATTGATGGAGAATCATTTATTACAAAAGGCATCCCTATGAAGTCATAGTGTCCATAAAATATTCAAAAAATAGTCTTCGGAATATCTTCCCTCCTCACCATTATTGAAGATATATCAAATGAAGGTCCACCTTTGAGAAATATCAGGACCCATAGAACGGATCAAACATGTAAACTATTCAAGGCATGGGATACTTGTTCATTATAATGAATTTATTGAGCTCATGAAAATCAATGCCACAGAGCATTGATCAATCCTTATTCTTGAAGAAGAAAATCAGTGCACCCCATGGTGAATCACTCGGGTGTATAAAACCTTTCTCCAAATTAACATGTAACCTCTTCATTAGTTCTTCCAACACTATGATGGCAATTCTATATGGTGTATTTGATATAGGAAGAGATCTAGGAATAAAATCTATTGAGAACACAACATATTGATCAAGTAGAAGAACAAGAAAATTTTAGGGGGAACACATCAATGTAATCCCTAATGATAGGCATGTCTTCAAGAATGATTCTCTAGTTTTCTAAATTATTTGATCCAGATGTTCTTACTCATAAGGAAAAAATACCCACACATGAGATGATGGTTCTGAAGTAGATTCATCTTCATCCATGCACTTGTATAGGATTAAAGGATGCCCTGGGATGTAAAAAAGTGATATCCCTTTCCTGAATGTTGATGTTATATTTATATAATGATAGACAATCCATGACCAAAATAGTATCAAACACTACCGAAGGGAGTATGATAAGATATTAATGGATATTTAGTCCACTAAATATACATTGGAAGAGTTATAGTAATTTGATGCAATAATTCCCACATTATCTGTACTCATTGATAACTGAACCACCATATTTTGACGTGGTTCTTGAATAGTTCTACTAAACATTCAAGATATGAATTAATGTATAGTACCAGAATCAAATAGTACATTAAAAATTATTGAATTAATAAACAGTGTACGTTTAACCACATCATTGTATGGATCCAATTCATTAGTAGTGAAAGAATAAGCCCTTTCTTCTTTATAAAAGGTTGTTGTTGATCGACTTCAACAACATTGGGCTTAGAGAAATTGTTTGCATCTTAACAGGGTTCATTACTATTAAAACACTACACTACTAGCTAAGAGTTGATATGAACCATACATTATTGTTCCACATTAGTGGAATTTCTCATATCTCTTTAGTGATTCATTCTATAATTCCCATCACATAACATTTGACAAATTTTTTTCCTTTAGATAGTTGCAAGGATGGTTCTTCCCAAATTTTTACACATGGGATGTTCCATCTTTTTTCAATCCCGATTTTATTTAATCAAACACACATATTATACACCATTTTTCACATTCTGTCACTTGGACCATGAGGCCATTGAGAGTCTCTAATCTCCATTTCATCCTTGAGGGAATAATAGAAAATCCCATCATAACATTTGAATTCCCAAGTCTCCAAAAATTTTCATAGACCCCACTATTGTATAATAAATAAGAGATAAACCTTACTTTTAGTGTTGATAAAAAAGTCTTAGGAGTATCCTACAATCCTGGTAAAGTTTTATTTATACGCCTTGATTGACTCATCTTCCTACTACTTAAGTTCAAAGAACTATCTTTCATTCTTGAGATTGTGGGATCGGGGAAAATATTTATTGAAAAAAATTTCTCTTATGCCTCCCTATCGACAAGATAAATTTCCTCCTAAGACTTTATATTCATGATTAGTGTACACCACTAATCAACTTCCCCATCAAAATAATAGATTTTCATCATGACTTTGGTATCTTATGAGAACTGGAAGACATATAATATATTTTCAATAGAGATAATATACTTTTACACAGGAAGGGGATCGAATGATCCACTAAACAAGGGAGACCATTTCCACATAAAGTATTCAGTAGAGACATTATCATTACATGGGGGAGTGGGATATTCCACATGGTTCATGTTATTATTCATAACTTGAGACAGCTGAGCAAATTACAATCATAATGTTTTGAGCACCCTTTTCTATTATATATGTAATATCAATAGGAAAACATTCACATTTCCAATATCATTGATTTTAGGAACGTGTTATTTTATTTCACATCATTAACTCAAAAAAAGTATGTGCAATCAAGGGGGATGAATAATTTTCTAATAAGAATAAAAATAAACCATTAAAACAAAAACTGGTTGACTCTTAAATGAAAATTATATGCCCTATTGTGAATCTCTATGTTCTAATATAGGTTATTCATGATATGTTTCCTAAAATATATTATTTCAAGGGAATTTTTTGTTCATTTAATAATGGTTCATATTGATATTTTGAATTTAACAAAGCATATCTCTCAAGTGTGTCAAACCAGGTGCATTGTTAGTCTTGTTTCTGTGTACTAGGTTACCCTGAGTCAAGCACGAAACACCTTGTCATGGTTACTACTCCTACATACATCTCTTCTAGAACCATGTCCTCACGTATTATCAGGCCACTGATGTATTTTCATTATAAACCACATAATTTATACTAACGATAAATTTGGGATGTTTTCTTATCTTATTCTTTTTCATAAGGTTATTACTAATGTTCTATATTCATAATCTCTAATATAACAGTACCATTCTCTAATAACAACTATTGTAACCCTAAAAATTGACACATACCATTACTTTATTTTAATCAAAAATAAAAATCAAATTAAAACCCAATGATTGTAATGTCTAGTGTCTAGGAAGACTAGGTACATAAAAATAAAATAATGGGCTAAATGAAAAATTTCGCTATTTATCATCCATTATGATCACCTAACTACCTTTCAGACCTTACATCTTCCAAGGATAACCTGGGGATAACATTAACAATGGGATGATCTAAAATCTAAGTAATGGAATAAACATGAGAATAAATTTCACAACAAGGGATAGAAGGCATATCATAATGATATTAAAAGGAATGGGACATCATATGGAAGAATAACATATAGATAATTGAATCATATAATCACAGAATAATAATAGTGTTGAAGAATTATAAATTATGACTTTACCATGAGTCAAGGATCATTTCACAGAGATATTCACATATCAAGGATATCCACTAGGATTGTTGCACATAGAGCACGAGTCAAGGATAACCCCGAAGACCATTGAAAATAAGGTCAAATAAGACTAAATTTACCCAGTTAATTTGATGGAAAACTGGGTGAACCAATCATAAAATGATCAAGAATATTTTTATCACATAATGGGTCAATCATATAAAAACCTAAGATTACACATGGAATAAAATAAGTATAATAATCATGTTATAAATCATAATAATTGGGTGCACCAAACATGTGTACATTAAATAAAGGAATTAAATAATACATAGAAATTTATAAGTGAAAATAGTCTTATATCATAATATGTGTTGTCAAATTTAATTTATAAATTGTAAAAATAGTATTTATGAAGCATAATAATTAGAACAATTTAGTTTGTTGATAGAAAATATCAAAGATCATTTAAAATTAAAAAAGGAATAATATTTTATATAAAACCATATATAAAACAATTAGGTTTTAATAAATATTTTAATGATTTTAGAAAAATATTGTCTCATAAAGAAAATTCTATAGTGTACTTAAAATTTGGTATGAATTCGATATGTTCCCTTAAAACATGCTTTCTTGTCAGGAAAATTCGTGGATGGAACTACTTAAAAACATGAATATCCCCGAAAGAGAATGATTTAATGGATCATGATAAATGAGTTTTTTACATATAAACATCATTTTAAATATGAACATTAAAAATAAAATATAACCTTGTTTGGATCAAAACATTGGTAAGTTAACCCGAAGGAATAATGGAGGTTCAGGTAGAATACCTTACCTTATGATTGAAGGTGTTATTCACTTGATCTTAATTTACAGGAGAATCAAAATAGAATAATTTATTAATAATTAAACAATATCATCTACATTTAGTTGATTAATTCTAACCTTATTACATTAATTCATGGAACTTTTATGAAATAATAGGTTTAATTTCATTGTTTGGCGGCATTTGATTCATTGTTTTTCATTGTCAGTTTACTTATATACATGTACGTATAATCATTTAAGATGAAGATGGTTGTATATAATTGATGTAATATTATGTTAGTAAACATCCAAATCATTAAAAGGTTATATAATTCATTATTTAAATTTGAGTAAAGATTACTCATTATATTAATCCTTAATGATAAATGCTTGGATTAATTAGGCAATTTTTCGATCAAAATGAACTCATTTCATTTTGTAAATTGATACCATTTTCACAGAAAGATTCCAAATCATTTAAAAGGATATATTACACATATAATATTCTTTTTCAATCATAAAAATGGTTTCATTACCATAATTTTAGATGGTAATAGAACTTGAGAACCCATAATCCTTGAATGTGATAAATTATCACATTTCGGATGGTGTTATCATTTCCAATATAAAAGAATGTGAAAAGATATATGATGATGATTTTTTCTATTTGAATAACAAAATTATAGTATATGTATGGTAAGAGTGTTTTCATACCTTTTGGATGAGTATATGTTAGGATAGAAAATAAAACAAAGAATCTTTTAATGAAATTGAATGAAAATAGAAGAGGGTGTTACCTCTTGATTCATTCATCTTAAGAACCTCGTTAGGGGAGAGTTCGTGACTCTATGATGAGACCAAGAGAACGTTGATGTGCTAGGGTGATAAGGGAGATATTTGACAAAAATTTAGACCTGTCACTAGGCATGACAGGTGTGCAGATAAGAGGGCATGAGGGTGGGTTTTATAGTGGAGGAGAGGGTTGAATTTTGAATATATTATTCATTTGTTATATATTTTTCAGAAGGAAAAAAATTGTGATGATTCATGAGACTAAATAATATAATTATATCATATTAGTTAGAACCAAGGAAGAATAAATCATTCATGTTGTTATAAATAGTGCATTTAACTAATAATATATATATACTAAATTATCGTATTTTATTATTCACCAAAAATTATTGTATTTTTTAAAAATTCCAAAAAAAATCACCCTAACCATTTGTTTATTTTTAGAATTAAGAAATGAACTCCATTTTTTTAAAAAATATCTAAATATGAGATATTTAATATCATTATAAATTCATAATTTACTTGTAAAAAAAATATTTTAAAAATAAAATTGTTTTTTAGGACCTTGAAAATTAGTTAAGGTGTCAAAAATTTATATTATAATCATAATGCATCAAAATATTATTTTATGGATAAATTTTACAAAAATAATTTTTCATTAATTTACTAAATTATACATAAAATTTTAATTAAATATACATGACTTACAAAAATACAAACAGTTAATTAATAATTTTAAAAATAATTATCTACTTATACTATCATTTGATTATAACATTTTTCGCTTATAATATGGATAAATTTTAGTTATACCTTAATTAGTGAAGTTTCTATTACAATGGCATGTTTACTATTCATAACTGTCACATTACTACTCCAACAGTAAAATGATTATTTAATCGGTACATGTTCCTCACCATATAGAGATATCATTCATTTCAATTAATCTTTATAAATATTTTACTGCGATCTATATGTAATTTTATGTGATTATATTGTAAGACAAAATTATAGGATGGGAATTCAATTGATAAAACATTGGTTCTCCATATAAAAGCCATTAAAATATACATACCTATTTTATTTTCAATTTTATAAAATTACATATATATATATTTATTGTTATTTTATACCTTCTAGTATTTAATTAATTATTTTTCATACTTAATTACATGAAATAATAAATATTTACACTTAATATAATTTGATGTTATTATTTTGATAAAACGTTTTTATACCATTTATAAGAATAATTTTCTATATAATTTTTGATAAATATAAATATGATACATAATATTACAAATAAATTATTAATTAATCATATAGCTAGTGTTTATGATATAATAATTTAAAAATATATTACTTTAAAAATCACATATTAAATATACATATTAATTTATTCATGTAACCATTTAAATTAAAGACATATATATTTTTTAAAATAATTTCATTTCCCTAAATATAAATTAAATTTTAGACACACCTTATTTTAATTTTCTATATATTAAATATGAAATATATCATAAATCAAACAATAACTCATTTACAAATTTAATCATACAAATGACACTAATTAATACATCAATACATGCATCGATACATATTAAACAAATAAACCATAAAAAAAAACTATTTTATAAATCCATAAAGTCATGAATCACATATTAAATAAATAAAACATATACAAAAAATAAATAAACACAATATAACAATTAAAATTTTAAATATAAATATTACCTTCTTAAAATTTAAAAATATAAGGGTCTTTTTTCTAGGATTTGCAACAAAACCCAGAAGAGAGAATTGATATTAGGGTGGGGTGATCATTTTATTGCTTTTAGCTGGCCAGTTTCATGAACTCTATTCACACATCCATCATGACATTAGTGAAAGAAACATGATTGGGATTCACAATTCTCTAATGGTAGGGAGAGAAGCATGAACCCCATTAAAGCTTCTTCCTTGGATAATAAATGCTTGAATGGGGTTCACGCTTTTCAAGTGCCCTTTTAATAATTATCAGGGACCTTATTCTATTAATTAAAAAATTAAAAACCCATAAAAACCCGATGTTTAGGCTCCATATCCACTGCATTTTTCGACCTCGATAGACTCCTCCGTAAGAACCACATTCCATCACCAGTGCATCCTCCTACTCTTGGCCCACCACCTCCCCCAAACACTAGCCATGGATAGTGACCTCGTCACCTCCTCTAGTCCACTATTTCCAGCAATTATTATTTTTCTCCAGTCATCCATAGCCAGATCTGATCACCCTATATCGACCTTCATCATGTGAAAACTATACCTCTTTATTGACGTTATTCCTATATTTTCTCTTCTGAACTAAAATCATTGCATCATATTTGGAAATATTTTAGCATTTTATGTGGCTTCTGTGACCCTTGTCAATACTCTGTGCACCACAACCCATAAACATCTTTGTTCGACTACAACACTCAGTCATCCCCAACTCATGCACACCATTGTGGTCGTTATCTGACCCTCCTGAAATAGCCAGATCTGTAGTTCACTGATCCCGCATGACAACTACTGGATCATTTAGATTTACCACCCTTATCTTCCATAATCAATGGTACCATGAAATTTTTTAAATTAAAATTAAATGGAATTATTTTAATTTATGTTACCTGATTGATATAAATTTGTCACAAATTTGTTTTTTATTTTTAATTTTTTTTACATATCAACTGATCTTGAACGTCTACCATTCAATGTATATCTATATTATAAATTTTTATTTATTTATTTTGATTGAGTGGGATTCATGTAGTTAATAATTAATTAATGGTAAGTTAATCTTCAATCTTCTGTAATATATGTCTAAGGTTTTGTGTGACCATGAGGGCTTCTTTGATGTTTATTACATATTCCCAAGACCCCCTCATTTATTATTATTTTTATTTTGAATGTTTACAGAGACACAATAAATAAAAAACTAATGCTTGGATTAAATTAAATCCAGACCTGATTGATGTTTTACAATTTACTACATAGTCAGCTATGAGTTTAATCACATAGTATGTGGATATTATATAGATAATGAATTTTTTGTCTAAAAATAAAAAAACACTTCAAATAAATATTATTTTTGAACCCATTCCATTGTTTTAATTTGAACAATATCCATTGTACGAGGTACTCATCATCCCAATTTGAGGGTTCCTCATACAATTGAGGAGATATTAGAAGAGTTATTAGTTGAGATTACTAAATATAGAATCAATGAATTATTAATATCTATCATTATTGATCCTTAAATGAAAATAATTAGAAACCAAAATTTATAATTTCTAGAAGCTGATACATCTCACAACAGTTCAAGTAGTCATGAGATAATGTGGTTGGCTTTTCAAATTCCAACCTAGAAATTTATAGGTTATGGTGAAGGTATATATTTTCTATGAGATGAGGTTTCAACGATACATTACACTATAATAATCTAGAAACAGAGTCTTTTATATCTATTAGTGAGGGCTACTATGGTTTGATAAAATAGTGGGTGAAATTTATTGACTTAATTTGTAATATGTAATTGGTAATCTTGATAAAAATACTAATTTTATAGTATTTTATTATAAAATGAAATTTAATACCACAGTCAATTACTCTTGGATAAGTAACATGTAATCACTCGAAATAATTTATAATAGTTTTACTAGTACTTAGGAAAAGTACTTCGATATAAAATATTCTAAGGGACAAAGTCTCCACTACCTAATAGTCCTCCTAAAGAAGCACGAGAAAGAAAGACGAATATATAAGAAACATGTATAAAATATATGATGTTTAAATAATAATTATATCATCAATGTCTAACGTGTTATGGATACAACATGTGGACATGAATGGTTTCCCATGATACCTCATCTCGGAGATGCTTGGGAGGATAATGAGACGCGAGATATGAATGGGTGATAATTACATTGAAAATAATTTAAATTGAAATATGTATCACAATGTTTCATTAAATCACATTATAACATCTTTACCACCCATTTACACAAGTTTCATTCAAGATTAAAATTAATAACAACATAGAAAAAATGCTTCATAATTAATTGGGTAATGTTTTCCATGATGGTATGTCCTCAAAGAAAGTTAACTCACTTTTTCTTATGGGAAAAAATATTAATTAAAATGTAAAAAATTAAATGGAATATCTGACACCAATGTCACCCTCACAATATATTCAATGAGAAGATGTTGATCAATATACATGATGGTATTTTCTTCTCGAGTGCTAACATTAATGTGTAGAATAATATATTCAATACATTAAATTATAAGAAAGGAAAGGCTTCCATATAGTGTATATTCAACATTACAAGTTATTTTTTTCGACATCATTGGTATTAAATATAATATAACTATCACATATGTATATTTAAATGGAGTAACAATCTAAAAAAATACTCATTATAAAAAGTATGGTTTATTCTCCAAGTGACTACGAATGGGTGATTACTATGGAAATGATGGGGAGTAGAAATCTTCTAATTTCCATGATTATGGTTCTTGTCAATCAATTTTAATTATTATAGAAACATATCTCATGATTCCATTGCACACAATGATTCATTATTCAATTATTTGTAAATATTGTTTTTGGTGGTGTTTAATACTCATATAATAGTACACGAATTATTAAATAATTTGAATTATATGATGAAAATAAAAGTTAATCCTCTAATAAAAACATTGGAAAGATAATTATTTGTATTAAAAATATATGTATTTTCCAAGGATTTACCAATTATGATAACTATAACCCATGGAGCAAAAAATAACAGGATTTATCGATACATGTATTTATTAATTTTGGACATATAAACCTTTATAAATATTGGTTTTCCACAATCATATAATAATTAGTTCATCTAGAGAGGGCTAAATAATCTATATATAAGGTAGTGGTAACTATACTTCATAAGATTCTTTTAAGAGTCTTAAATAATGTAAAATTTAATTATTAAATATGCATGGTTAAAATATATGGCTTACATAGGGACCTTGTTTTGAAGAATAATATTACCAAGAATTCATCAATCATTATAATGAAGCCTATAGAAATTCATTAATTCATGTTTTCTTATACACATTAATGTTATGATGTAATAAAGACTTATGACTAGTCTTTTATAATTTTTATTAGATAAAATATATTGTGATGTATTTCCTAAACCCATATATCATTATACACATTATTGTTATGATGTAACTAAAAGGATAATCGGTGTTAGGTTTTATATACATTGCAGATAGTACAATTTTTTTCATGAAACACTTAGAAAAGAACAACATTATTCCACAAAAATATTCCTACTATAATGAAAAATTGATATCATATGATTCATAGTGTGATATAATTCCATTATTTCACAATAAAACATGTTTATATGAATATTTTTTGATTGGGATATAATTAATATTCAATTAAGTATAATAAATCGTTAATATTATGTAATTATTCTAGCAGTGTCTAAGGAGAGTACATAAAATCTATATGATATAATCATTTTAGTAATGAGATAGACTATATCTTTGTAAAAGAGTGAACATATATATTTGTGATAGGGTGAGAAATTTTTTTTGGGATTTAATAAATATCATAAATTCACATGTAGTTGGAATGAGGGAATGTTCCAAAAGTTCTTCTGAAAAAAGAATGCTCTCAACACACATACTACACACATGGTTAAAACCATGGTAATAGTTTCACATTTACCGTGACTAGTGATATTTTATTTACTAATAATAATGAATCTGAAAATTTTTAGTACATATAAATTATTCAGTATTGAAAAGTTAAATTAAAATTAAATAATGCATTATATGTATAAATGTATAACTTCTTAGTATTTTAAATGTTTCAAATTATGATATTGTGGTGATATTGAGGTTAAACAATATATGTATGGTACAATAGTGGTACTAATAATTATCGACTGATTATACCAAGTCGTCATTCCAAAATCAGTTAAAATTTTATACTTTTAATATCTAATATTCATGATAATTTTATTAGAAATTAGATTTGAAGGACACCTTTCATAGAAAGTATCTATACGATAAAACCAGACATATTTTGTGACATTATAGAATTACAATAATGAGTGATTGTTATTGAAATATAGATTTGGATTTTTAAAATAAAAAATTAAAATAATATTCATTTGGAATTATTTTTCTTATGTTTCTACAAAAGAGTAGTGTAAATGACACTATTTATTTAATAAAATAATTTTTTTGATAATATATAGAAAACAAAAATTTGTCTTACATTATGGTAAGACCTGAATGAACAAAAAAAATTATGATATATACGTAATGTAGAATCATATGTTATATGGAATTATATCTAAAAATGTATATTTAATGATTTCTAAGAAAAAGATAAAAGTACATATATGATAATATATTTAAAAAATATCAATTGGAATAATTTGAGAGAGAATTGTAACCAATGTCATAGGAAATAAATCAATCCAAGAATACATTTATGGAACATAGGAGGGAATTAATTTTCTAGGATGAATTCCACATGTTTATATGATGAATAAATAACATATTTCATTATACGTAGGAGATACTATATTTACAACAAATAATTTATGCTTAAAAATATCAGTATAATCCATGAGACCATCATGGGATTTAGTCAGAACAATCTATTTGTACTTGAGATAATACAAAAGATATGTTCCTATAATGTAGATAGGATGTAACACTACTTTTAAGAGTACACAAACTAGTTTCCATATAGATCATTATGATATAATATCCTAGGTAGAACAATGTATGTTGAATTATAAGCTCATTCATGGCATTGGTATCCTAATATACAAATACAATGTGTGTTGTGACATTTTCAAAAGATACTGAAGTATTATAAAATACACAATAATTTGTTTTAGTCATTAGAAATACACATTCTAACAAAATTCTTATCATAATAAAAATTATGATAATCCAAATACTATTAATAGACAATATTTTATGTTTTAATTGTGGAAAAAATTGATATACACATGGATGTCATATCTCGAGGAGTCTTACTCAAGAAGGTGAGATCATCGATAAAAAATATCTATGATGATGATATATTGAATACCTAATGACTAAATATATAAATTTTTAAAATAATAATCATATCATGTGATATTTAAAAATGGATTCAAAGAATTTTGGCTCTAGTGAGAGTGAGAGTGTTGTAAAAGTGTGTTCTCTAGACAGAACTATAGTATTATTTTTCAATTAACATATCTTCTATAAAAAGAGTAATTAATGATATATACTTATGATAATAATGATTATATTTCTACACCAACTATTTAAATTTTAATATCCATATATTATTTTTCATATCAAAAGGTTATAGAATTTACTCAGAATTAAAGGGAACCTCATGATACTATGACGTTGATAATAATAAATCATTTCTACAGTCTTTATACCTATTACTGACTAGACATAGATGATTTATGACCATAATGTTATAGGGGGTCATAAACATTGCAACTTATTATAATGATTTTTCGACTTTTGGATCTCGGGTAAAGGATATCACGAGGACTGAATCACTACTAGGAGAAACAAATTTTCCTGGTGTCATTGATAGTTCCTATTTGCAAACACATGTAATGGAAACCTAACATGATTTTTTTTTCTATGTGTTCTATAACACTAAATATTTTGATCCAATTTAAATATAATTACACTGAATTAGTAGTGAGTTAGCATACACTTGGTGCATCGTTGGTGGTATGAAATTGATTGAATAATCAAGAAATGATTTAGCTCTTATGAATGGAAGATACATCTCAGTCATAGTTGATCAAGATGACAGTACATTCATTTAATCCATGTAAATGGTAGAGGAAGGTAATTACTTATAATAAGTTATCTTTAAAATAATTAAATAGATGATTATGTCACAATTTAATCATCTTACCTCATGAAATATTGAGAAAAAAGATATTATATTAGATGATGAGTGTCTGTATGTACAGTGGTCATTTCATTGATGATACCATATCTTTTTAGGGGCCCTAATGGGTTTCAATAATTTTCAACTAGTTTTCGAATAATATTTACAACTATCGATATAAGGATGTAGATGTTCAAACATATAGAATATTCAGAATTATAGCATATTCTCATGAATAGGAGTATAGGACACAGTGAGCCCTACACTAAAGATTGAGAGATATCCAGGTGTACAGGATAACCCCAATTAAATAAATTCATATTATTCAGTTTTTGAATAATTATTATTGATTTCTTTTGTTAAATGTATTTATTGTTATTAAAGAATATACATGAAAAAAATATAAAAATAATATTATTTTAATATTCTAGGTTCTCTTAATATTTGTAGCAATGATGAGTTGACTTAATTACTCTATTTTATCACATAATATATTTTATAATACAAAAACTATGTGATAAAAATAAATTTGACATTTATGACTTAGTATATTAGTCGTAAGAATTAATTTATATATAATTTAGAGTGTAATAATTAGCAAGGGACTAAGGATATATTTTGGGGTATTTAGATCATGTTTATAAAAGTGTGGTTGAGGATCTCATGTAGATAAAAATTCATTGAAAAATGGTGGAGAGACTTGCTCTCCTCTACTAATTTCTATAGAGAAATATAGAAAAATCAGGAATCAAATCCATGGTTTTTATAGATAAAAGTTATGTTGATGTGGAGATCTCCAAGAGGTTGAATAAATAATCTTATTTCCATGATAGTACCGATGTTATTTACGTTCAATGCTCCTAGTGACAATTGGAGAAAATGTTCATAATCTTGAAGGATACAGTTTTGGTTCATTTAATAAATGATCACTGATGAAGAATGGTTGATGAAATCATCCTTAATTGATATAGGTAATTTATTTATTTTAATTTTGGACTTAAAGTTATTTATGACTAATCCTAAGATGTTGTATCTAGGTATGAATCATTGGAAATGATGTAGTTTTTCTGATAAAAAAGGTTTAAATCCCAAAAACATATTATTTTATTGTGGTCCTTGATACCTTTCATTACTGGGAGATGGAACATAGAGGTACGAAGATTTGGGCCTAACAACACCCATATTGGGTCCAATATAGTTCATATTGTGGGATCAGATCTTTCATCAGACAAGGTGTTGAATCTGGAAATTTTATTCAGGTGGTGGATCATTATAAAGATGTATTTCATGATTTTTTATTATGACTTTCTCTAAATAGAGGGATTATGTTTGCTATAGATATATTATTGGCTACAGAACTTATATCGATTTCACAATATCATATAACATAAACATAGCTGATAGAACATTAGGTACATCTTTATTACATATAGGATAATTGATTCATTCATTCAAGCATGTATCCTTATGTTGCTTAGGTTTTATTCACCCAAAAGGTTTAATAAAACATCTTTTTGGGTGTGGAATACTAGAAAATAAATTAGGTTATGGTGAAAAAAATGCTATCCACTGCCTATTATATAAGAATTTTTTATTAATTACAGGGAGACTGATGTTTTTCTAAGATTGACCTATGATAAATGTACCAATAGTTCTAGGTAGGGATGGGTATTTTTTATTGATGGTATTTAGGAATTCGGTAGAGTTATATGAGTTTCCCTTGATTCAATTTGTTTTGATGAATACACTGAAAGTGTTAATGCCTCTCATGAACAATAATTTCCACCCTTACTTATACAATTTCTATAGAAACCCAAGCTTAAAATAAATTAATATTAAATAATTTAGATGAATATTTAATATATTGAAAAAGTACATGCTTGAGGGAAATAATAGTTTAGTGTCCTTGTAATCATGGAAACAAAATAGTTTATCCTGGTGAATGGTCTTCCACATCTCCCATAAATTTCTACACCTTTAGCACTTCTATGTCAAACCATTATTCATTACCTGGAGAAAGGAAACAAAATAAATGGGAAAGAATGGATTCACAGTAATAGTAAACAAATAAAATGTATAATCATAACATGTTCTAATGCGGTATCATACATGATAATAACATTTTTAAGTAATACATTGCATATCATAGACAATAATAAAGAAGGAAAATTTATAAGACATGAACCATTGGAGAATAATGATCATAAGACATGATAGCATGACATATATATAAAACATTGTATTTTGGAACACTAATATATAAACACTATGTCTTGATGGAATACCATGTCCTTTAAAACAAGTTAGGATTGGGTTAATCACCCATGTACCTGCTTTAGGCTTGGAATGCCCACTCATGTACCCTCTCGTTTTGGGATTGGGATGTTCTCCCTTGTACCCTCTTATTTTGGGATTAATATGTATTCCCTTATTCCCTATATTTTTAGTATTATGATGTTCTCCCATGTTCCCTCTTGTTTTAGTATTGGGGTGTTCTCCCCATTACACTATTGTTTCGAGATTGAGATGATCTCTCGAGTTCCCTTTTGTTTTGAGATTGAGTTATTTTCCCATGTTCCCTCTTGATTAGAGATAGGGATGTTCTCCCATTTTACAAAAATTTTTGGGCTCGGGATTTCCTCTTGGGTACCATTTGATCCCAGAAAACATTTATCATTACCCAATTCTTTACGGGGTGATATAGGTCACACCCATTTACTAACAAAATCACACATACTTTTTCCGAAAAATATTAATTAATCATATAATAACCCATGAAATGAAATGGGTATAATAAAACTATATTTATATCATTACCTATAGAAATAGAAATTCTTTTTAATAATTTCAAAGTTGAAAATAAATTCCATAAATATGTAACCCATGAAGGGGAAATGGGATTCATAAATATCATGACATTAAACATAACTCATTAATATAAATGATAAGAAAGGAAATCATTATATAATTTCCATGACATGAATTAGAAACCTCAATTTATGTCAAGATATATGGAAAATAATTTTGAAATTTCATTATAATAGTTATCAAGGAAAATAACCAATCTTGTTTGAAAGAGGATTTTTTATACATAAAACCATTTCGAAATCATTTTCTTAGAATATACCATGAAAACATATAAAGAATACATGAATTCATTTTGGAAACATTATTCATTGAAATATTATAATATATGATAAATAAAATTTAATTTTTTTTATTTTCTTGAAAACAGATAAAGAAAATCAGAAAATGTTATGAAAAATATTTCTCAAAAAATAATTTTTAAAACATAGAAAGAAGGATTGAAAATGTTTTGAAAACTAATTCCATGAAAATACCTATATAATTAATAAAGAGGGTTTCATAACTTTTTGAAAACGTTTTTCAATGAAATTACTTTTAAAAACATTTACTTAAAGGTAATTTTTTTAAAAATGAAAAGGATGCTTTAATGAAATTATGGTGAGTAGATCCGTACATGTTGTACGTGGTAAAAATTACATTCTTTTTTCTTGGTAAATATGATAGAAAGGTTTTAGTGAATGTAATGAAATAAGAATATTCCCTTCATGATATTGGTATAAGGAAAAATGGGTAAAAATTTATTTTATAGATTATAGGAGGGTGGTATAAAATTCTTGGAAACCCTTTTTAGAAAACAATGATTTCCGATTGAAAAGAGGTTAATGTCAGGAATTACTAATAACATATTCTTAATATTATTATACAATAAAGAGTATAAAATGGTACCAATACATGATTATATCAAGAAAAATTAGAGGAGTTAAATAGAAATGATGATCCTTGAGATATGGACCATATGATTTTAATCAATGGAAGCATAATCATAAACAATCATGAAATGCCATGTGATTGTTGCAATAAATTCATATAACATGGTAACATGGGATCGTAATATCAATGTTAAAAAATAAATTAAATGAAGCATTAAATATCATGATAATATTTTGATTCATGATATATAATGTAAAATGCAAATATTTTCACATCAAAAATAGAGTTGAGGTGCATAACCAAACATGAGTCTCAAAGAAGGAAATTTGAGAGAAAACATTTTACCGATGTGGTTACTTTTGAATATTATACCCAATTAAAGAAGGATAATAAAATGGAAATTTTAATAAACATAAATTTATGTATAAAATTAATTGGATAAAATCATGGTCAGCACATACACCAACACAAAACGAATTTCTAGCGAACTTAACATTTACATCACAGAAATTAAAAGAGAGATGAAATTCCCCATACATTGGGTCTTGAATCACTATGTATTCATACAAGCATCCAATATGAAAAATATAATATAATTATAAATATTTTATGTAAGAATATTATTATATATATTAAAATATATGGTTTTATAATGACTTGATATTCCCCTCTTGTTAAGGATCCAATGTTAAGATTTCACTTTGAGGAATATTCACTTTGTTCTTCACATGTGTCTTAATTTGTTATATGGTTGGTACCCATACTTATATCATGATTACATAACGTAAATCCTGATATAATTATAATTTATATATATCATATTTATATTATAATAACTTACAGCCTAAATTATTAGGAAATGGGAAACACTGTTAATGGAGATGGTAAGTATTATGTACGTGTGAATGCTCTTTCTGTTTATATTGTTTTGTTGATAGAATTAATATCGATGAAATATGTAATGAACCAAAACGTCCGTGTAATTGTTTTTAAATATATGGGAATTTTAAGAGTCTGTGAAAATTGACGGAACGTGATTCTGAGGCCCGGTGTGCCCTGAATGAATTTTTGAACATTTTTTCGGGTACATTCAATAAACATGCGAGAGGGTTTTTGTTAATTTTGATCCGGTGCTTGGAATTGAAATCCGGGGACACCGTTGAACTCACTGAACTTATATTTTTTTTAAGGATACTTTCACCTTGACAATAGGTTTTCAAGAGTGAAAGCTAGTTATTGTGTTTTTTTGTGAATGAATAAAATAAAATAATATTTTTAAAAATTATTATTTGTTGAAACCTCCCATGTGGATTTTATAAAGGTGCGGACCACCTGAACTAAAACCTCCCACATGGGATATGGTTGTGTGGACCACCCGAGAATAAAACCCCCCAATTTTAATGCCTAATGGTGGGGCCACCTGAATCCTCATATTGGGAGAAACCTCTTGAACTCCCTCTTTAATGAGGGAGGTAACCTTTGGTATCCGTTAATTTTTTTATGCCAACACAACCCATTTAATGATGCCAATTAATTGTGACGACATAATATAATTTGATCAACATAATTTAAAAAGTTGACTATATTTTAATTTGGGTGGAATTGTGGAAAATGGATGGCCAAGGGGAGAGCTTTTGGATGGTTATTTTTCTCTAACGAAGAACACACCATCTCCAACCAGGAATGAGGACAAAGCATGAGTCTGGAATGGTGGAATCTTGTGGAAGAGATGAACTCCAATTCCATCTTTCTCAATGAAATCTTCTCCTTCCTCGAGATCTCCTCCAATGAATGACAAGGTAAGGTGGTTATTTGAATTTTCCCCTCCTTTCTCATTCTCGACGATGCTTCGTAATTCAAGAAAGAATCATTGTTGCTTGCTACCGCTCAAACGCATAGATTGTGGGCCAAACAAACATGGCCGACCTCTCTGCAATTCTTGTGATTTATTTTGTGTTATTCATGATGAAGGAGACATCATGACCACGTCACCCGAGGGAAGAGAACTGTGGCTAGTGCCATAGTGGAAAAGGAAGGACGGCAGGTCGTGCCGGCCACTGGAAAAGGCGCGGTGCGTTGCCACACTACGCGGAGAGGACGATTGTCCATCCAGCCAGCCATGGCAGACTGCCGCCACCCGGACACCCCGCCGCACGTAGCCACCTAGCCACTCTGCCACCCCCTCGAACCGCACCGCGGCCCGCACGCCCCCCTTGGACCTCGCGCCCCTCGTGGCACCGTGGCCTTCGCGCCGCCCCGCGATCCCCGCGGCCCCCACCCAGCCCCACGGCCCTCGCACCGCCCCACAGCCCACTCGCCGCCCCACGATCCCTACAGCCCCCGCGCGGCCCCGCGGCCCCCGCGCCGCCCCGCGGCCCACGCGCGGCCCCGCGGCCCCCGCGCCTCCCCGCGGCCCCCGCGCTGTAACACCGCAAGATTTTACGAAAAATATTCTTTTAAATTTCATTAATGTCTTGTGTTGTATGCTACAACAAAAGGAGATTGCACAACACGCATCTTTGACTTGTCTTGCATTACACGCAAGCGCGACTTTCCACGATAGCGTGTGTTGTACGCAATACCGAGTTTCGCTAAACAACGATATGCTATTAAAATATTATTAAAACTAGCCGTTATGAATAGTAATACCCACTTTTTGAAATTTTATAAATTTTATTTTTGAAAATGGACTTCATTTTTTGGATTTGGAATATCGAAATTAGCCTAGGGTGAAATTTTGGTATTTTTCTGAAAACTTTCAATTTTTGATGTATAGTGAAAACACTGGGTTACTATTTAAAAACTGACTTTTTATTTAAATAATTATATATTTTATCTAAATTTATTTTAGGTCAAAATTGATACATAATACCTATATAAGTCCAATATAATTCATTGGAGTAATTTTATAATAATTTTAGATATATAAAAATTTCATTAAACTTTTTACCGTGTTTTACCCACCTCCTAGGAGAATTTAAAAATTTACCTAAAACTTAATTTTACTGCTTTTGTGAATGGAATTTCAAAAATCCGAGAGAAATGGTTGATGTCAGTAAGTAAAATATTTTTCAATGGGATGAAAATAATTTTTGGTGAATAGTAACTTTTTTACTTTTATTACCATGGTTAAAAGTAAATAGGGTAATTAAGGGTAAAAATGATATTATTATAACCCTAACACATGTCCTAATTCTATTTGATAGGAGTAATTCGACCAAAAACAACCTCAGGAATAAAATATGACCATTTAGGCCCACTTGGATTAGATTAGGATATTTATTATTAATTTATTTAAAGAAGGGTTAAAATAGTTAAAATCAATGTTCAATAAGTAAATCATTTTTAATATAGGGTTATACATAAGATAAATTCAACTATAAAAATTCATCAGAAATATAAAAATATTTCCTACATAATGGTATTTTATTTTTAATTTTTAGACATTAAATAATTTAATATATTTATGACACAATGATGGTGCAGTAATTATCATATTAATAAAATATTGACATAACTGATGTTATAAATATCCAAATAAATGTAATTTGATATTTTTATGAATTCCACTAATTTTCTAGGTTAATATGACATATTAGTATTTATTTAATTAACTTTTTTCGAACTAATCATTCTGTTATGATTTTCCCAAAAATCAATTACTAAATAGTGTCAAAATTGACATAAAATAGTTTTTAAAACAAATATTATATTATTAATTGTTATTTTATTCCTCAAAATATAAGGTTCGGTAGAATGTCTTAGATAAGGTTATATATATTAATAATAAACAACTTGGGGTTCGTTTGGCTTTTTATAGTATGTTTATTAACCTTATAGTGTAAGAACACAAAAAGACACAGTAAACGTAAAATTATCTAACTTTAAGTTAAATCTAAATGATAAGGTTAAAATAGTAAACTAAACTTGTCCAAATTCTATTAGATGAGATTATTTTGACCCGTCCCAAACTTAGATTCGAAATATATCAATGTGGAGCTATTCAAAACCGAATTTGACTTTATAATAAAATAATATATTTTGTTATTCCAAAGGTGCCCCTCTCCAACCTTATAAAAGGGGACCTCCTCCCTATCCTCCTCACACCAATTTGAGCCTTCAAGATCGGCCAAGCCCTGCCAATTTCTCCTATCCACTTCCTTATAAACATCCTAGAGGTCCTGGTCTTCTTTAAAGACCAATTTTCATGCCCTAAAAGGAGGTATCAAAGAAGAACTTCAAAGAAGAGGTAATGTCTGTTACCGATTCTTTCATCTTTATTTCTTTTTACACTTCTTCTTCTTTAGTTTTTTCATTATGAAGTAATAAAATCAGTATCAATCATATACTTATATGTTATTATAACTATGAAACAACCCTGTTTCACCATCTATCCATCCTACGGAAAATGAAATCACCGCGCGTGCGTACGTACAGAATACCGTATCCACGCCGTGGTGTAATCTATTTTCCACCACCACCTTACTTGTATGGGTATAATGGTGTAAATGATGAATATATATGATTATTTTAAAGTGATATTGATTCTGAAATAGTACACATACACTCCAATACAATTCCACGATCATGGGAACGATATCATCGCTCGTGCTTACGTACGGAATACCGTCTCCACGATGTGATGCGACTCGTTCTACATGATTTTCATTACATAATTATTACATAAATGAATTGAGTGAATTAATATGATATATATTACACTAATACCATTCTGTAAATGAGGTATCTATAACCTAAAAGAAGAATAAGAATTTATTCGAAAAAACACACATAAGAACAAAAAGCAATAAACACCCAAATAACAAGTAACAATGAAATATTACTAATAAGAAGCTAAGAATATGACCATATATGATATCATAACAATAAGTATGATTCTGTAATAAGTCAATGACATTATTTAAATCATTATTCAGGAGTATCGGACACTTAAGAAGCAAATAGGACCTAAGGTAAGGGATAATTTTGCAAATCTCATTTTTTATCCGATATTGCTTATTCGTAAGTATTTACTGGGGTTATATTTATCAACCATGTCCATGTTTTATAAAAATGTTTTCATGTATTTTTAAAGTCCTTTTTACCTTTTTTTGACTTTTACCACGTGTTATGGAAGGAATCTTTCTTTTGTTTACCATACAAGGAACTTTTTGACTTTTCCGACAAAAGTACGAGGAGAATGTTATTTTTAACTTATACGGTGTGAACTGATTTATATGGTTTTATAATGCCTCATTTTCATGAAGCTTCCTCTACAAGGTTGCATGATTATTTTAAACAAAACCCTTTTCTTTTAAAATTGCTTGAGATTTTGTGAAAAGAAAATGATTTTCAAGAAGAAAGGATATTTTCCTCAAGAATTCATTTCAAGTGTTTTTATCAAAAATATTTTCCATCTAAAATGGCATTATTTAATATATTTATGTTTTAAGTATAATGTCTCCATTATTTACATGGTTTTATTCTTCTTATGATGAATAGATTTCCATTTTTTATATGGATTATGTTATGATGTCATGAAGTTTAAGAATCTCATTCTATTACATGGGTTATGCTATGATGTATGATTTATGCTTTTGTGACACACGAAAGAATGATTTCATTATGAGATTTGTGGGACCTATATCTCTCTCCAATTCATTGGGTAAAGATTTTATATCTCATGAGATAGATATGGCTAGAACGGCAGGTTAAACCGGTTCAGTGAAACAAGACTGAAATGAGGAATGAACTCGGTTTAGAAATGGACTTTGTACAGAAAGATAGTATTGTCAATGAGTCTTGACTAATAAGAAATGATTATCTATGATTATGTGTGTATTCCAAAAATCTCCATGTTTTATGTTATGATTATTGTGATAACATTTCACTACCATTATTTATCCCATGTTATGAAATTACGATCTCTTTTACAGGGTAAGATTTCCTAATTGTTATGTTCTTAAGAATATGATGTGATTGATATTTCTTTTGTTTACCCTTACTAAGTATTTTAGCTCACCCTTTTAGATTTTCTTTTCCCCAGGATATAAAGAAAGGTTTTTGGTAAGAAAAAAAGGGAAGATCTTTATGGGAGATGTTGAATATCGTTCACCACGATTAGAAGATTATATTCCGAGTTTCCAAAGACACTAAACTATATCGGTCCTTGTGTGTGTGTTTTTGTAATGTACTAAGTATTCCACAACAGTAATGTAATTTCTAGGTACGACAAGCTTAGGGTCTCTACAGTTGGTATCAGAGGAAAGGTTTATTCAACCTTTTGAAACTAGGATGCGAAAACATTAGTGAGATACCTAGAGATATTTCTAAGGTATGTCTAGGGATGTCCCTAAGGATAAGTATACGTATAGGATATTGTCCAAGAACTATGGTAACAATATTAGAATTTATCCTAAGATGTTAGATATTAATGGTACTCCTCCTTTATTATGTTGTTTTCCCTAGCATGATTTTTGCCTCTCACACTATTATTTTTGGGTTTTAGACGATGGACGAAACCCGAAGGAACCATGTTGATCAATGTAATGGACAATGCAATGATTTTCCTTCTGAACAAACCAATTTTATGGGAGATGGAGTGAAAAATCATATTGCTATACTTACACAATCTATGAATCATTCTGGACTTCAAAATGAGTAGAGAAGGGAACAATATTCTATTGAGTCCTTCATGAGGCAATTCCCACCATCTTTCAGTGGGTCTTCCGATCCACTTGTTGCTGAACAATGGATCAGTACCACTGAAAATATATTTTCAGTTCTTCAATGTTCTGAACATGATAAATTCATCTTAGCAGTATATCGTTTGGAAGGTGATGCTGATCAATGGTGGAATCTTATCAAGAATAAGAGGCCAAGAGATGAAATTGAGTCCATGGAATGGGACGAGTTCAAGAACTTATTTTTCAATAAGTACATCTCTCGTATTCTTCGAACAAAGATGGAGTATGAGTTTCTTGATCTAAAGAAAAAGGATGATGAATCTGTTGGTATATACGAAGAGAATTTTACAAGGATTACAAGGTATGCATCTGGCATTATCATCCAACATGAAAGTAAAGTTGATCGATTCTTCAGTGGCTTAAAACCAAATATTCGAAGGGAATTAGCTATAAGAGACTTCAGTAGCTATGAAGAAATTGTGCACTGTTCTATTAAGGTTGAAATGGAAGTTGGTGTTACATATCCATCTCATGGTTTTGACAAGAAACGAAAGATGGAGTTCAAAGAGAAATCTCAGAATAATGGTGAAAAAAAGTTGAATGTTTCCTTATGCTCAAAGTGTGGAAAGAAGCATGGTGGAGATTGTCTTAAAGGGAATAGAAAATTTTTTAAGTGTGGAAAAGAAGGTCATCGAGCAGGTGAGTGTCGAAGTAATGAAAAAAGGGTTGCTAATGGTGTGAATAAAGAAAAGACTGCAGAGAACGCACCAACAACACTTCAATGATTCAAGTGCAATGAAATGGGGCATTATGATAATCAATTCCCTAATCCAAGGGTTAATGATGATCTACATGAGCAACCACTTAAGGAAAAGGACAAAGGGAAGTCACATGCGATCACTATTAGCGATGTTGAATATGACAACGATGTGGTGGAATGATTAAGTGTTTATGTAATGGGATTCCAAAAATAATGTTGTATATAGTATCGTGGAATATTGGAATATTTTTGTATTGGTCTATTGTGGTTTTCAATAATTTTATGATACCGGTAACCATGGAAGGTGATTGAGATATTTTTGGTAAGCCGGTGATATGCTCATAATGAAGGGATAAGAAGATAATGAGATGTTTGATTGTATTCATGAGCTCATGATTGATATAAGGACTAAGTGATATCATGGTTTGAGTATAAATAATTTTGAGGATTTTGGTTTGTGGAAAGTGTTAACTTTTAACTGCATTCATGTTTTCACTAAGGTTCAATGGGTATTCATTCTTCAATAGAATACATGATTAAGGTATTCACATGTTTGTAATTTGACCAACAAGATATATATTATGATATATGGGGGATAAATGATGGCATTCATGTGATTGTTATGTGACATTTCAAGTAATCATTTTCTTTACACTATGAGGTTGGACCGAAGTATTTTAGAAAAGCCTAAAGATTGGAATGGATTATGTTGGACATAAGTTAGTATTGTTTAGGGATAGAACTTTTTTCGATATTATTGATGGGATGAAAACCTGCAGGATGGGCGACAACCCATCGCGTCGGACAAGGCTGTGGTAATCGAACCCACAACCGAAGTGCGACTGGCCTTTATCGCCTACCACTGGCCTACAAGAAGTCCCTGGTTAGTAGAAACTAGTTTTATTTTATTACGCGGTATGATATATGAAGTATAAGTTGATTATTGGAATCGTATACTATTAACCTCACCATAGATGGACTGATGTATATTTGATAACTTTTGCTAACCTTTTGTTTGAAACAGATGGAATGACCCATAATTCTATCACATGATATATTAACACTTCATGAATAACAAATTCAACATCATTTCTTTAAGAGATGAAGTGGAAATTGTTCAAAACACGAACAATAGTGAGATTGTACCAAAATAAAGTAAGTATTTTTTCTAATTCAAATTCTTCAACTTTAGGGAAATGATCTTGAAAACAAAAAATGTTGTCCAAGTGCCCTTATATCTGATGAATCAGATGGTACCCTAGATCATCACAAATTTATGGCTTTATGATTGTTGTATTTTTCATAGCCATGTTCTCTACCACTCTCCATTAGAACATGACAGTTAGATTTCTCTTCCATATCCATATTTTCACCTATATTCTTCTATGTGGAAACCCAGTGATTAGTTAATTTGGGTAACTGTTACGTTTCATAATTTAGTTTTTAAAGCCATGTTTTGGTATTCCTTTATACGATGTGGGTTTCTGTTAAATAAACTTTCGAGTAGAAAACCATTTATAACCCCGATGAATTTCGAGGACGAAATTCATTTTAAGGGGGGTAGAATGTAACACCCAAAGATTTTACGAAAAATATATTTTTTTAATTTCATTAATGTCTTGTGTTGTACTCTACACCAATAGGAGCTTGCACAACACGCATCCCTGACTTGTCTTGCATTACACGCAAGCGCGACCTTCCACGATAGCGTGTGTTGTACGCAATATCAAGTTTCGCTAAACCACGATATGCTTTTAAATATTATTAAAACTAGCCGTTATGAATAGTAATACCCACTTTTTGAAATTTTATAAATTTTATTTTTGAAATTGGACTTCATTTTTGGAATTGGAATATCGAAATTAGCCTAGGGTGAAATTTTGGTATTTTTCTGAAAACTTTAAATTTTTGATGTATAGTGAAAACACGGGTTACTATTTAAAAACCGACTTTTTATTTAAATAATTATTTATTTTATTTAAATTTATTTTAGGTCAAAATTGATACATAATACCTATATAAGTCCAATGTAATTCATTGGAGTAATTTTATAATAATTTTAGATATATAAAAATTTAATTGAACTTTTCACCGTCTTTTACCCACCTCCTAGGAGAATTTTCAAATTTACATAAAACTTAATTTTACCACTTTTGTGAATGGAATTTCAAAAATCCGAGAGAAATGGTTGATGTCAGTAAGTAAAATATTTTTCAATGGGATGAAAATAATTTTTGGTGAATAGTAACTTTTTTACTTTTATTACCATGGTTAAAAGTAAATAGGGTAATTAAGGGTAAAAATGATATTATTATAACCCTAACACATGTCCTAATTCTATTTGATAGGAGTAATTCGACCAAAAACAACCTCAGGAATAAAATATGACCATTTAGGCCCACTTGGATTAGATTAGGATATTTATTATTAATTTATTTAAAGAAGGGTTAAAATAGTTAAAATCAATGTTCAATAAGTAAATCATTTTTAATATAGGGTTATACATAAGATAAATTCAACTATAAAAATTCATCAGAAATATAAAAATATTTCCTACATAATGGTATTTTATTTTTAATTTTTAGACATTAAATAATTTAATATATTTATGACACAATGATGGTGCAGTAATTATCATATTAATAAAATATTGACATAACTGATGTTATAAATATCCAAATAAATGTAATTTGATATTTTTATGAATTCCACTAATTTTCTAGGTTAATATGACATATTAGTATTTATTTAATTAACTTTTTTCGAACTAATCATTCTGTTATGATTTTCCCAAAAATCAATTACTAAATAGTGTCAAAATTGACATAAAATAGTTTTTAAAACAAATATTATATTATTAATTGTTATTTTATTCCTCAAAATATAAGGTTCGGTAGAATGTCTTAGATAAGGTTATATATATTAATAATAAACAACTTGGGGTTCGTTTGGATTCTTATAATAAGTTTATTAACCTTATAGTGTAAGAACACAAAAAGACAGGGTAAAAGTAAACTTATCTAACTTAAAGTTAAATCTAAATGATAAAGTTAAAATAGTTACCTAAACTTGTCCAAATTCTACTGGATGAGGGTATTTCGACACATCTCTACCTTAGCTTAGAAATATATCAATTTGGAGCTATTAAAAACCGAATTTGACTTTACAATAAAATAATATTTTTAGTTATTCCAAAGGTGCCCCTCTCCTCCCTTATAAAAGGGCACATCCTCCCTATCCTCCTCACACCAATTTGAGCCTTCAAGCTCGGCCAATCCCTGCCAATTTCTGCTATACACTTCTCTAGAAACATCCTAGAGGTCCTAGTCTTCTTCAAATGCCAATTTTAGTGCCCTAAAAGGAGGTCTCAAAGAAGCACTTCAAAGAAGAGGTAATGTCTGTTACCGATTCTTTCATCGTTATTTCTTCTTCCACTTCTTCTTCTTTAGTTGTTTCATTATTAAGTAATAACATCAGTATCACAAATATACTGATATGTTATTATAAGTATGAAACAACCCTATTTCACCATTTAGCCATCCTACAGAAAACAAAATCACCGTGCGTGCGTACGTACAGAATATCATCTCCACGCAGTGGTGTAATCTATTTTCCACCACCACCTTACTTGGATGGGTATAATGGTGTAAATAATGAATATATATGATTATTTTAAAGTGATATTGATTCGTAAATAGTATACATACAATACAATACAATTCCACGATCATGGGAACGATATCATCGCTCGTGCGTACGTACGGAATACCGTCTCCACGATGTGATGTGACTCGTTCTACATGATTTTCATTACATAATTCTTACATAAATGAATCGAGTGAATTAATATGATATATATTACACTAATACCATTCTGTAAATGAGGTATATATAACATAAAAGAAGAATAAGAATTTATTCGACAAAACAAGCATAAGAACAAAAAGCAATAAACACCCGAATAACAAGTAATACTGAAATATTACTAATAAGAAGCCAAGAATATGACCATATATGATATCATAACGATGAGTATGATTCTAGAATAAGTCAATGACGTTATTTAAATGATTATATAGGAGGTTAGGACACTTAAGAAGCAAATCGGACCTAAGGTAAGGGATAATTTTGCAAATCTCATTTTTTATCCGAGATTGCTTATTCGTAAGTATTTACTGGGGTTATATTTATCAACCATTTCCATGTTTTATAAAAAAAATTCATGTATGATTAAAGTCCTTTTTACCCTCTTTTGACTTTTACCACGTGTTATGTAAGGAATCTTTCTTTTGTTTACCATACAAGGAACTTTTTGACTTTTCCGACAAAAGTACGAGGAGAATGTTATTTTTAACTTATACGGTGTGAAAGGATATTTACGGTTTCATAACGCCTCATTTTAATGAAGCTTCTTCTACAAGGTTGCATGATTATTTTCAACAAAACCCTTTTCTTTTAAAATTTCATGACATTTTGTGAAAAGAAAATGATTTTCAAGAAGAAAGGATATTTTTCCCCAAGAATTCATTTCAAGTGTT
Source organism: Viscum album (assembly GCA_963277665.1). NCBI lineage: Eukaryota > Viridiplantae > Streptophyta > Magnoliopsida > Santalales > Viscaceae > Viscum > Viscum album. Next base: position 758,082,493 of record OY728161.1, read on the forward strand.
TTTATCAAAACTATTTTCCATCTAAAAGGACATTATTTAATATGTTTATGTCTCAAGTATAATGTCTCCATTATTTACATGGTTTGATTCTTCTTATGATGAAAATATATCCATTTTTTTATATGGATTATGTTATGATGGCATGATGTTTAAGAATCACATTCTATTACATGGGTTATGCTATGATGTATGATTTATGATTTTGTGACACACGAAAGAATGATTTAATTATGAGATGGGTGGGACCTATATCTCCCTCCAATGCATTGGGTAAAGATTTTATATCTCATGAGATATACATGGCTGGAACGGTAGGTTAAACCGGTTTAGTGAAACAGGACTGAGATGAGGAATGAACTCGGTTCAGAAGTGGACTTTGTCCACTAAGATAGTCTTGGCAATGAGTCTTGAATAATAAGAAATGATTCTCTATTATTATGTGTGTATGCCACAAAGCTCCATGTTTTAAGTTATGATTATTGTGATTACATTTCACTACAATGATTTATCCAATGTTATGAAATTATGATCTCTTTTGCAGGGTAAGATTTCCAAATTGTTATGTTCTTATGAATATGATGTGATTGATATTTCTTTTGTTTACCATTACTGAGCATTTGAGCTCACCCTTTTATGTTTTCTTATCCCCAGGATATAAAGAAACGTTTTAGGTAAGAAAAAAAGGAAGATCTTTTTGGGAGATGTTGAAGATCTTTCACCACGATTAGAAGATTATATTCCGAGTATCCAAAGACAATAAACTATTACATTCCTTGTGTGTGTGTTTTTGTAATGTACTAAGTATTCCGAAAAAGAAATGTAATGTCCACGTACATCAAGCTTAGGGTCTCTACACGCGCCGCCCCGCCGCCCTAGCGCCGCCCCGCCGCCCCAGCGCCACCCCACCGCCCCACCGCCCCAGCGCCGCCCCACCGCCCCGGCGCCGCCGCGCAACCCCCGCGCCGCCCCACGGCCCCCGCGCTGCCCCGCGGACCCCGCAGACACCGCGCCGCCCGGCGGACCCCGCGACGCCCCATGACCCCCGTGCTGCCCAACAGCACTCGCGCCGCCCCGCGGCCCCTGCACTACCCCGCTTCCCCCACGGCCTCCGCGCCGCCCCCCGTCCCCCTCAACACCGCGGGGCCCCCGCACAGCCCCGTGGCCCCCGCGCCGTTCCGCAGCCCCACGCCGCCCTGCGGCCTCGCACTGCCCTGCGGCCCCGCGCCGCCCTGCATCCCTCATGCCGCCCCACACCACCCCGTGACCCCCGCGCCGCCCCACGCCCCCACGCCAACCTGTGACCCCCGCGCTGCCCCACAACACACGCGACGCCCCATGGACCCCGCGCTGCATCGCGGTAGTCCTTCCGTAAGGTCGGGCTGTCTGACATGGGCTGGGCCGAACCCAGTGGGCTAGGTTGACCCGAACCGTGTTAGGTCAGCCCAGGTCGGGTCGGTCCAGGTCAGTCTGACTGGGTGGGACAGGACATGGACCAACTTCAACTCTATACACTCTTTTGTCCATAACATTGGCATTGGGTGTCCGTTTGACGAACCATCTAGGTCACCAAGAATCCTTGAAGCGAGAATTTCTTTTTGGAATACCTCACATGAGGGTTGGAAAAAGTTGTGTTACAGTCAGGTCGGATCAAGCACAAATGCAATCGGTCCCTCGAATCTAAAATGTGAATATCTTATATACCAGGCATTCGATTGACACACTGTCTGTTGCGTTGAGACCCCTATTACATGGCGGTCCTTTGAAAAACATCTTCTTGTGACTTCATGGTAGTTTTAGTATTGACTAGTGTCTTTGGGATTGGACCCTCCGGGAGACAAGCGAGCTTGGTGCGGGAACCCTGTAGCTGGCTATGACGATGTACTAGGATCATCTGTGGGTCTGACGACATACAGACGATGTACAAGGATCATGTGTGGGTCTGATGACGTAATGAAGATGTACTAGGATCCTGTGGGGGTCTGACAATGTATTGATGATGTACTAGGATCATGTGTGGGTCTGATAACGTACTGACGATGTACTAGGATCATGTGTGGGTCTGAAGACATATAAGATATGTACTAGGATCCTATGTGCGTATGAAGACATACTGGTGATGTACTAGGATCATGTGTGTGTCTGACAACATACTAAAGATGTAATAGGATCTTGTGTGGGTCTGATGACATACAGATGATGTATTGAGACCATGTGTGGGTCTGACGACGTACTGATGATGTACTCAGATCCTGTGTGGGTCTGATAATGTACATTGATCATTAGTGGTTTTTCCTCTTAATAGAGTAAAATTAATTATTATTTACATCTAATCACCTCTACTATTATACTTATGTTATACCTAGTGTGATCTGTGTTCATACTTGTGTGGTACTTTCCTTCATGGTAATACCTTGGGGGTATTCTTCTTTGTGGCGTACCTATACGGTACATACCATTGTGGTATTCCTTCCTTTGTGGAACTGATGAGATTTGGGCTTTTAGGGTGGAACCCATGTTTCCTCTTCACTGAGATGGGTATACTTGATATCCTTGGTATATGTTTGGGCGTATACCTATGTAGGGTTTCTAGTTGACTTTATTCTTTTTGGTTTAACATTTGTGGATTTTGTGAGACCTTGAGGGACTCGAGGTCTACACTGAGTATCATTATACTCACCCCTACATTGGCTATGCCCGCACATTATTGTGCCTAGTGTAGATGACATAAAACACTGATTAATGATGAGGGTACCAGGACTAGACGGGGCAAAGAGGTGGACCATATGGCATGTTGGTACGTAAAGGAGATGAGAAAACATGGAGTGTTGAGGAGGAGATCTGTACCTACCCTTCAGTTAGGAACATTAGAGGAGGTCCTAGTTACTTCTTTCCTTTTTCTTCAGTTGTACTATTTTTTAGTTGTACTTGTACCTTTACTGTTGGGCTTGTATTACCACCCCATTTTACTTTTAGCACACTTTTTTCAATACAAATTATTTATTTTTGGTATCTTAATGTGTTTATTGTTGTGTGGGTTTACTGGTTACAAATTCAATGCCTTCCTAGTTTTAGGGAATACGCCTTCAGTTCTAGTTTCCCGCCCCTAGCCTATTGAAGGTGGGCTTGGGGTTGTCATGGCATGGGCCCCGGGGGACGGTTCGTGAAAAATTCCTATCAAAGGAGTCAGTTCTACCATAGAACATAGGAATCTGATCTTTTAGCAGCAATAGTGTTTAGTGTAGTGAGTATGGTTACCATTTTAGTGAATCCAGTGTTGGTACGACAGCGAACGTATCCATACACCATGACCCTAACATCGGATTTCTGACTTAGTGCATCAAAACACTGATTTCTTGTGTCTGTTTCCAAGAGTTTTATTTGTGATCTCTTTGAGTCGGCTCACTAGGTATGAATTATTCACTATTTCACACCTATTTTGTTTCTGGATGCACCAACAGATATAGCCAGCTAGGGTTCCGGATATAGTATGCACTGACAGCACACCGAGCGACAAAGACTCAGTGTAGGGCCCTCAACCAGCGGAGACACCAGAGATACCATTGCCCATTGGGCCACCATGGACACTATTTCCAACAGTCGAGGGTGCATGCCTCTTTAGTGCATTTCACGAGTTCCAGCGCTACTATCCACCCAGGTTCAGGGGAGAGACGGACCCATAGGCAGGTGAGGATTGGCTGGAGGCCGTAGTGAGAGTCTTCCGAATGGTAGGGACACCAGTTGATTTCACGACGATCCTTGCCACCAGCCTTCTATAGGTAAGAGCAGGAAGATGGTGGAGCTTGATGCTCCATGTTCACGACGAGGTGATGCTTATCTGGTTAGACTTTGAGAGCCGGTTTTGGGAAGAGTTTTTCCAAGCAACTCTTCACGCAATGCACATGCATGATCATCTTTATCTATAAGAGGGAAACATGATTATAATGAAAATACTTAGTGATGATCACTGACCTCTCACGCTACTCCACTGATATGGTGATAGACTCAATATTCAGTGCCAAGACCTTCGAGTTGGGGCTCTGGCGAGAGATCAGGGCTTCGATGATTTCTCATAGCATCCTGACATAGGCAGGGGTGTTAGAGTGAGACCCCATAGTGGAGAGTTTTCAAGCTGAGCAGTCACCAGTAGTGAGACCCACCATCGGACGTCACGTAGAAGAGTCTTCTAAAGCTAATATTAGACAAATGTCATAGAGGACCAAGGGAACTAGACCTACAGGGGGATGCCCGCATGATTCCGGGTTGGTTGTGTGGGGCACCTGAGGAAGAGCCAGTAATGCCAGGAGAAGGTAGTGATACACATACAGCGGGCATGGTCACATGGCTTGTGACTGTCTAACCCGCCATACGGATGATAATAAGATTGTCAAATGACCACCCAGGCAGAGACAAAAGTTCAATCAAGGAGGTCCGCTTGGAGTAGGTAGATGTGGTAGAGGAACCGATCATGCCACTGGCGGTGGGCGACGATTTGAGATGTTACTGCCACCACCATCAGGTGGTCCAACCCAACCACATGTAGCAAGAGGACAAGGGAGAGCTTAGCTTTAGGCAGGTTAGTCCAACGGCTATGGCGCTCCAAAAAGGATACGTTGTTTGATCTGTGGATACTCCACCTTAGTTGCAGTACATATAGAACGATGTGACAGTCATTCATTTATTGAAACTGCCCTCGATCAGAGCTCGGAGATTCTGATGATGCGGTTGGCTAGATACATATGGCTAGAGACTCTTATAGGTTCGGAATCGACGATTATGCACTAGTTCCAGTAGTGTAAGCTAACTCTTTGGGGCAAGCGCTTCGGCTGGGATCTCCTAGTAGCGGTGTCGAGGCCGTAGGATGTCATCCGGGGTATGGAATGGTTATCTACAGTCCATTCTTATATTGACTGTATTAGGCGCAAAGTTCGGGTTGTCGACATAGATGTGACCAGATTTACCTTCACCGGTGAGAATGGAGCCTTTGTAGCACATGATGAACTTACCTAGAGGAGAGTGCAGCTGATCACTAATCAGTTGGCTAGCCTTACACTCAGAGCGGTGGATGTGGAGAGTCCGAGCTATCCTGTAGTGGTGGAACAATATGTGGATGTCTTACCTGATGATATTATGGGTCTACATAATCGCAGATATGTGGAATTTTACATTGACTTGTACCCTGGGAAGGAACCTATATCTACACCAGCGTATCAGATGGATCCTATTGAGCTTCGTGAGATGCGGTTGTATCTAGAGGACTTACAAGGAATGGGGTTCATTCGGCCTAGTGTTTATCCTTGGGAAGCCCCGATTTTGATCGACAAGAAGGCTGATGAGAGCTTGAGACCTTGTGTTAACTATCTGCACCTAAACTAGTTGACCATTAAGAACAATAACCCACTCTCGAGGATTGAAAAACTCTTTGATAAGCTGAAGGTAGAACAATGGTTCTCGATGATACGACTTAGATCAGGCTATCACCAGCTCAGAGTATGAGACGAGGATGTGCAGAAGACGGATTTTAGATGCCAGTATGGCCATTATGAGTTTTTTGTCATGTCATTCAGCATTACCAACCCTCCAACATTGTTCATGGGATTAATGAACAAAATATTCTAGCCATACCTTGATCTCTTTGTAGTTGTCTTCCTCGATGACATTGTGATCTACTCGGCTACTGGGGAGGAGAATGCCTATCATTTGCCGATAGTTCTGGACGCACAACAAGAGCACCAGATTTATGGTATTCTCTCGAAGAGCCAGATCTGGATCCGATAGGTTCACTTTCTGGAACATTTCATCTCGGAGGCTAGAGTTGTACTGGATCCATCTATGATTGAGGTGGTACTTACATTGGATCCACCAAGGAGGGTGACAGAGGCTTGGAGTTTCCATTGTTTGGCTGGATACTACCACAGATTTGTGCTAGATTTCTCTAGAGTTACAACACCTTTATATGCATTTAAAAATAAGGGGAAAACCTTTGTGTGGTCGAAGAAATGTCAGTAGAGTTTTTATAAGATGAGGTATAGGCTGAATAGTGCCCCCATCTTGAGACATATGGAGGAGGGAATTGGGTATATAGTCTACTGCGATGCATTAGGATCCAGACATGGATATTCCCTTATGCAGGAGCGAGCAGTTATAGCTTATGGTTCTCAACAGCTGAGACAACATGGGAAGAACTACGCTTACCATGCCCTAGAGTTAGCATTTCTGGTCTTCTCCTTGAAGATGTGGTGACATTATTTAATGGGAGAGAGTTTTACATAGTACTCTGATCAAAAGAATCTCAGGTATATCATTTCTCAGAAGGGCCAGAAACTGAGACAATGACATTGGCTTGTGTTCTTCCAACACTATGTCTTAGAGATAGTCTATACTCTTGGGAAGTGAATCTCTATAGCAGATTCACTCAACAAGAGATCTGGTATACAACTTCTAGGTGATGAGACAAATCAGTTGGCCGCATTGCAGATATCCTTCATGGATCGAGATGGAACAAATTTTTTTCAGTCTCTTATAGTCAATCTCCCGCTTCTTCAGGGAGTTAGGGGGCGTAGCATGGGGCCACTGACTGTGAGGCTCGACGTGCTCAGATATCCACAAAATAGGAACTTGATGATTTTTCTGAAGATGGGGAGCATGTCATCCACTTCATAGGATGTACCATGGTACCTGTGTATCTTCGGGAGGATGTTTTGAGGGTGTTCTACACATCACCTATAACGGTACATACAGGATTGGTGAAGATGTTCCAGGATCTCTGACGACAGCACTGGTTGCTGGGAATGAAGAAAGTTGTAGCAGAATTTGTCTCCCGATGCCTCACCTGTCATCTTGTGAAGGAAAAGAATTAGGTACCAGCAGGCATGGTTCATCCTTTAGAGGTCCCAGTGTAGAAGTGGGATGGGATATTCATAGAATTCATAACAGGACTTCCATGTACATCCTGGGGTCATGATTCTATCTGGTTGATCATCGACCGACTCAACATGTTGGCCCACTTCCTACCGACCAGAGAGTAGGGTTCAGTAGAGTGCTCGGGATGCCTATATTTGCAAGAGATTGTGCGGATCCAAGGAGTAACCTTGATGATTGTCTCCGATCATGATGCACATTATACTTCCCGACTATGGAAGGGTTTGTAGGAGGATTTTAGGATGCAACTTCATTTGAGCACTTCCTTCCATCCTTAGACGGATGGTCATACTAATCAGGCCATTTAGACCCTCGAGGACATACTACATGCTTGCTTCATCAACTTCAGTCCCAACTGGGAGGATCAATTTCCTTCGGTGGAGTTTTCATACAATAATTGATATCACCCCACCATTGGGATGACACCTTTTGAGGAATTGTACGGTTGACCATGCAGATCACCTTTGTGCTGGACTGTCCTAGGGGAGTCAGCACTTGTGGGACCATATATGTTACATGGTAACAAAGAGAAAGTGCAGATCATCCAGCAATAAATGAATACTGCACAGAACAGGCAGAAGTCTTATGCCGACAGGAGATGGAGACCTCTGGATCCTGAGGATGTAGACAACATCTTTCTATAGTTATCACCTTGACGAAGTTTGTGAAGATTTGGTAGGTGCGACAAGTTATCTCCGAGGTTCATCGGACCCTTCCAGGTCCTTAGTAGAGTTGGCGATGTGGTTTACCGCCTAGATCTTCCACCTCAGTTTCACTGAGAGCACAACGTCTTCGACGTATCCCAACTGAGGAGATACGTGCATGACCCTTCTCACACCATTAACCACGGTAAACTGGAAATTGATGATGGGTTGACATTTACAATGGTTCCAGTAGAGATTGATGATCGATAGGAGTTGGTCCTATATGGGTGGTCAATACCTCTGGTGCGCGTTCGCTGGCAGCCTCTGAACCTCTTGGAGAGCACATGGGAGAAGGAGGCTCAGATTCATGCTTAGTACCCCCACTTGTTTTCCTAGTTTTTGTGATGTGGCTTTTGGGGATGCAAATCCCTGAGGTGGGGAGAGTGTAAAGACATGGAAATTCTATATATTTTTTTTAAATTCTAAAGAAAATTTTACAAGTCTGAAAAAATTAACGGCATGTGATTCTGAGGCCCGGTGTGCCTGGAATGAATTTTTGATCTTTAATTCTTATAGGTTTAGTAAACGTTTGAGACGGTTTTTGTAAGTATTGAACCGTTGTTTAGAATTCAAATAAGAGGACATTGTTGAACTCATAGTGCCTTTACTCGCATAATGAGACTTTCACCTCGACGATAGTGGCATGATGGTGCAAGTTAGTTTTTGTGCTTTTCGTGAAGGAATAAAATAAAATTAAAATTTTTAACCATTTTATTTGTTGAAAATTGCCATGTAGATGTTATAATGTTGGGGACCACCTAAACTAAAACCTCCAACATGGGTTATGGTGGTGGGGACCACTAGAGCCTAAAACCCCCCAATTTGATTTCCTAAAGGTGGGGCCACCTGAACCCTCATAATGGGAGAAAACTATTTGGAGATGGTGTGTACTACGTTGGAGAAAAATAATCCTTCAAAATATCTCCCCTTTGCCCCCTCGCTGCCATGCCGCCCCGCCGCCCCCACACTGTCCCGCGGACCCCGCGCCGCCCCGCGACCCCCGTGCCGCTGCGCCGCCCCCGCGCCGCCACGCGGCCCCTACTCTTCCCCGCCTCCCCCACGCTGCCCCACCACGCGCCCCGCGGCCCCCACACCGCACCGCGGCCCGCTACGCCCCACAATGGCCCTAGCGCCGCCCCGCGACACCCACGACGCCCCGCGGCCCCCGCGCCGCCCCATGTCTCCAGCGCTGCCTCACGAACCCCGCACCGCCCTACGGCCCTCGCGACGCCTCGTAGCCCTTACACCACAATGCGGCCATTTCGCTACCAGGCTAGGTAGCCTAGAGTTGGACGGGCCGGACCCAGTGGGCCCGGTCGACCCTAACCGGGTCAGGTCGGCCCCGACAAGGTCAGGCCGGGTCGGTTCGACTGGGTCGGACCCGACCCAGACCAGCTTCAAATTTATTGACTCTTTTGTCCATAACTTTGGCACTGCACCGAGGCCACCGTGTCACCCCACGACACCCTGAGGCCCCCAGGCCGCCCCGTGGCACCCGCGCCACCCCACGACCCCTACTTTGTCCCTCGGCACTCGCGCCTCCCCGCGGCCATCACGCCGTCCTGTGACCCCCGCGTCGCCACGCGGTGGTCACGCCGCCAGGCCGGGCTGCCTGGCGTGGTCCGTTCCAGACACAGCGGGCCGGTCGACCCCAACCAGGTCGGGCCGGACCAGACCCATACGAGCATCAAACCTATACACTCTTTCAACCATAACATTGGCACCGACCATCTGTTTGATGAACTGTCTCCGGTACCAGAAACCATGAAGCGAGACTGTCCTTTTGGAATACCCCTCATGAGGATAATTATGTGGTATGGTCGGGTTGAATCGAGCATGAATCCCACTCGGCCCTTGGAACTAAAAGGCTAATATCATACAGACCAGGCATCAGATTGACGCATCATCTATTTCATTGAGGCCCTTATTACGTGGCATTCCTTTGGGATTCTTCTTCATGGGAATTCCTGGCAGTTGAAGTATCGAAAAGTGGCTTGAGGAGTGAACCCTCTCGGAGACAAGCGAGCTTAGTGTGAGAACCATGTAGCTGCCTGTGACAATGTACTAGAATCCTGTGTGGGTTTGACGATGTACTAATAATGTACAATAATCCTGTGTGGGTATGATGACGTTCTAACGATGTACTAGGATCATGTGTGTGTCTGATGATGTACTGAGGATGTACTAGGATCCTTTGTGGGCCTGACAACATACTGACATTGTACTTAGATCCTGTGTGGGTCTAACGACATACTGGAGATGTACTAGGATCCAGTGTGGGTCTGACATGGGTCTGACGACGTACTAGAGATGTACAAGGATCATGTGTGGGTCTGACGATGTACTGACGATGTATTAAAATCATGTGTGGGTCTAAAGACATACTGATGATGTACTAGAATCATGTGTGGGTTTGATGATGTACTATGATCCTTCATGGTTCTACCTCTTAATAGAGTAAGAATAATTATTAGTTACATATAATCATCTATACTACTCTACTTAAGTTATAATTTGTGTTACTTGAGTTCGTACCTCTGTGGTATTTTTCTTCGTGTTAATACCATGGTGGTATTATTCTATGTGGCGTAACTGGGAGGTACATACATTTGTGGTATACCATCCTTTATGGAATAATTGAGCATTGGGATTTTGGGTTGGACCCTTTGTTTCCTCTTGATTGAGACAGGAATACATTATAACATAGGTATAGGTATGGGAATATACCTATGTAGGTTTTTCAGTTGATTAAATGCTTTGTGGGTTATCCTTTGTGAATTTTTTTGAGACCATGAGTGTCTCGGGGTCCCCACTTAGTATCGTTATACTCACCCCTACACGGGCTATGCTAGTACCTTGTTGTGTTTTGTGTAGAAAACAGACAACGTTGATCGAGGTTGAGGGTACCAGGACTAGACGGGGCACAAAGGAGGATCATACGACGTGTAGGTACGCAGGGGAGATGGGCAGATGTTGAGTGCTGAAGAGGCGATCTCTACCTACCCTTTAGGTAGGAATCTCAGAGGACGACCCAGTAGCTGCATTCCTTTTTCTTCTGTTGTATTGTTTTTCAGTTTTCCATGTTTCATTACTGTTGGTCTTGTATTCCTTCCCCTTTTTTAATTTTTGCACTCTTTTTTATATAAAATTGAATTTTGTTCTTATCTTGTTGTGGAAATGGTTGCGTGTGTTTACAGGTTATAAAGGAAATACCTTCCCAGTTTTAGGAAATACACCTTAAGTGCTCATCGCCAGCCCTTGGCCTATGGAAGGTGGGATTGGGGTTGTCACGGCACGGGCCCCGGGGGACGGGTCATGACAAAATATGAATATATATGAATGAATATATATTTTATTATTAGATTATAATTAATATAACATATATATCATATCTGTTTACTATAACCATCCTTAATAATTTTCGATGTGGTGTGTGAACGAATTACATCGATTTGAGGGGGTGGTGGCCAACATTTCTTCAAATGAAACTATCGTATTAACACATTATAGAAGGTCAAAAAAACGTGTGTTGTAAAAAAAATTACCCTAAATAAATATTAAATATAATATATAACATTTATAAATTGTTTTTCTTTATTAATGTCTACCATATTTGGTGGAAATGTAGAAATGAAAAAGCGTTGTTTTGTGAGGTAGTAGTTCGCAATACATATAAAGAATATGATTGATATGAATTAGTTGGAGGTGTGTGTATGTGTAGGCCGAAAATATAGAATAAAATAAATCATAGTTTATGTTGGATACATTTTTTCTCATAAAATAATGGATTGATGATAGTGGAGGGGGTGAAGAAGGAAAGTGAAAGAAAGGAGCTTAAGATAAGACATTACCTCTAAATCGGGTAACTTCTTTTGGTTAGGGCCAAAAGGATTTCATAAGAGAATGTATGGCCAAATTGAGGGTTATAGGTATAAGGGAGGTTTTTAGTATCTAATTTGGATGTTATTGGTTGAAAATAAGTGGTTTGAGAAGAGTTGGGAATGGGTAGAGGTGGTGGCCTTTAATAGGGATGAAATGGAACTCAATAGGAATTTTTGGAAACAAGTCAGTTGTTCCCATGTTCATACATAGAAAAGTAAAAAAAACTATCTGAGCTCAATAATGGAAGGTTTATGGCCGAATTATGGACAGAAAATTGGTTTTGGACATGTGTCTAGGTCGTTTTTTGTCTTATATTTTTTATAAAGTACTTTATTAACCTAAATTTTGTCATAAATGATGTAGTTAATTGAAATCACAATCACTAATATATTTTTGTCAAAAAATTATTACATATTAGAAATAATAAATTATTCTGATTCAGATATGGAATCCCTTTTTCCAATTCATAATCAAATAATTAGAATAAATTAATTTAAATTTAATCTCGTTAGCGTGATGACACTGTGGGTTTTGATGTAAAAACATCTAATATTTTGATAAATTTTTATATCCAATTTCAATGTGAATTTTTTTCCAATGACTTAAATTGGAGTCATTCATAATAATGTTATTTAATAAACTATTAAATTAATTAAAAATATAATTTTACCTTATAAATAAATTATATAAAAAAGTAGTTTGGAATTAATGTCTAGTATATTTAACTGTTCATTAAAAGATGATTCCTTTCATCAAAATACCAAAAAATTATCCTAACATAATTTGGGGTCATGAGATAGGAGTGATTTGATTTTTTTAATATATATATATATATATTAATAAAATAATTATTTTCAATCTCACGTGAAATGAAAAATATCAAATAAATAAATTAATTTGTTAAAAATTAACAGATTCTAGGGGTGTTACATTCTACCCACATTAAAATGATGTTTACCCATAGAATTATTCTTGGCTATAAAATGTTTAATACATGACTATTTGGTTCAAATAAACCCTCAACATTAAAATGAATTCTAAAACATCCCTTAAAAAGATATAGTTGGAACCATAACAGTTACACAATGTAACTCATAAATAGATACACACAAATGAGATCATATATGGGAAGAGAAAATTGGACATGGAAGGGAAATATCACCATAAGGTTATGATGGAGAGTGATAGATAAAAAGTTCATGAGGATGTTGTCAATCTAGAATCCATATGTAAAAGAGGATATAAGGGATCATCTGATTCATAGTAAATGAAGGTTCTAGAAAATCATTTTTGTCTTAAAGATCTATTTTCGTAACGTTAAATAATTTTTATTGAATAGAAATACATCCATGATTTCAGAAAAAAATAATAATCTACTGTTTTATGATCCACATCACATCTTTTTCTAAAAATAAAGATGAATTTTTTAGTCCTGAAGTTCTAATAGATCAGGACATCCATTATATGCAATCCTATTTATCATCTGTTTTCCCAAAATTAGTTTGAAGAGGCTAACTGATATCCATAAATATTATTTCATGAGATAATACATTATTCTCAAAAATTCTATTAATTTTTAGACCAAAACATTATTTAAATTTTTAACTTTATACCCCTTCCAAAATATAATCCACCCTTTCTTCCGTTAATATGCTAAAACACGACATTATTGAACTCTCAGAATCATCATTATACAGATAGGAAACTAAATGTTATTTTATTATTCCATCATCCATTTCATGAACCATAATCACATTAAATCACACCAAATGATGACCAATAAGTATTTCATAGGGATTATTCATACAAAATCAATCATAACATTCCCAACTATGAAGAAAATGATAAGTACATTTCAATTATCATGGCACACTTCATCCCTTATGACTGACTACAATTTTTATTTGACCTTCATAATAATAAATTTCTATGGAGTATCATTATAATTAGTACTTGGATATGGGAACTTGTTAGAACAATGAAAAATCCCCATGAAATCTAACCATTGAAGTGTAAGAGGTACATTGTATGAGGATTTCTCATTATCTGCATCATTATCTAACTTTATCCCATCAGTTCGACATTCAACCACTATATGACATTCCCATCGACACATAAAAAATTTATTAGTCCCCATATGATGATTCCCTTAATTTTTATTCACAAAAGTTTTGCATAATTGAATGATAATTTTTTTTTCTCCATGGTTGTTAAATTTTCCATTGAACTCAATCTTCATTTTCTTGTTAAATCCCTAAGATTGATAAGAAACTTAAATCTCCATTTCAACTTCTATAGCACAAAGAACAATCTATTTGTTTCTAATAAAGTTTCTTATGGACAACACAATTATGATAATTAGATTTAACCCAATGAAAAACCTATCAAAATTAATTTTGGTTTGAATTATCATACAAGAACTGTACTATGTAAGTCTTGTGAAATTGTCCTCATATGTAATAATAGTTTCATCATTCATTTTATCCTACTCAAGGAACTCCTTTACCATATTCATAATAAGAACATCAGGAATTTAATAATTCATGAATATGTTCTTGACCTCATCCCAATCTATATATTCAATTTCATCCTTCTTCATCATATTCTTGATTAGATTACTCCACAGGTCTTCTTCACCTTCTAATCGATAAACAGCCAGAATGGCATTATCATTATACAAAAATTTGAAAAAAGATAATAAATTTTCAATGGAACTAATCCATTATTCAGTAAAGAGTTGATCCATTGACTCATAGAAAATACAGTGGACAATTCCTCATGATGAACTCGGCCTAATGTTGTCCCCTTCATTTCTCATTTGGAAAATCTATATGATTCATATATTGGGAGAGATGTGAGAGTATAGAAATGAGGTTTTGTATACCAAACCCCTAAAAATTAGGATATTTTGGAGGAAATTTGTTTCATTTTTCATCACAATCATCATTACTATGGTTCCTTCAATTTCTATCAATTGGTTCAAACCAAAAGCATTAAGTATAAAACAATTATAGTAATAAGGAATGACAAAATCATGAAATGTCAATTATAGGATTTCTAATGTATGAAACATTACATAATCTATGACTCCTTAGGATTATCCTAGGTTATTCATATCAAACATATAGTTAAATTCTTTATGTCAGTTTGTGAAGAGTTTGTGATTTTCCAAAGAATATTCCCTAGGAGTGTCAAAGTAGATGTAAAATGAGGACAATTATTTTGAAACTGATTTTCTTGAGTTATGTCTGGAACATCATTTCGGAGTTGTTACCCCTAGGTACATATATGGAAGAGCCACATCCTCTTATAGTATCGAGATAGAGATGTATTCCTAGGAAACCACTTACTAAATATTTTACCAAAATTGAATGAAATTTTCCTAAATGTTTACTCTTATATATACTTATCTGTGGAGAAAAACCTAGACATATCCATAAAAATATAACTAGGGTTATCTCTAATGTTCTATCATCCTAGTATCTAATGGATTACTAAAAAATTAATTTGATACCATCTATAGTAACCTAGGCTTAACATACATGGATATTACATCATTTTAGATGAATATTTAGTACATTATAAAAATACATGACTAAAGACTATATAATTTGATTCATTGGAAACTTGGAAATATTACTTCCATCATAGTGAATGATATTCAACATCTACCATAAAGATTTAAACACTTATCACTTCTTCCAAAAAAAATTCATAGTATCCTAGAGAAGGGAAACACAAGAAAGTGGGGATTACAGATCCAAAAAATGGTAAATAAAGAAAATTTGTAAGAATAAAATAATCCAAAGGGGTATAAAAAATGAGAATAAAATTTTAAGGTCATACCGTGCATATCAGATATCATAATAATGAATTAAAATCTATAATACATGAATGACATGAAAATAGTGGATGTAATCCATTAGAGCATAACCTAGGAAAAACATGTCTTTTTGGAAAACACATATAAAATTATAATTCAAGGTATCCTACCATGTCCTTTGTATGATTATAGGCTTGGGATAATCACCTATGTACATGCTTATGTATTGGGATTCCCTCCTGTGTACCCACTTTTATCATGATTGGGATGTCCTCCGATATAACCTCTTATTTTTTCGATTAAGTTGTCATCCATATTCCCTCTAGTTTTGGGATTGTATTGCTCTCACCTATTCCCTCTTGTTTTGGGATTGCGTTGTTCTCCCCTATTCCCTATAGTTTTGGGATTGGGATGTTCTCCACAATTACCTATTATTTTGGGATTAAGTTGTTCTCTCATGTTCCCTCTTATTTTGTGATTTGAATTTTCTATACTTTTTCCTCTTGTTTTGTTCATGGGATGTCCTCTTGTGAAACCTTTGAGCTCATAATAAACTTATTATTTCCCAATAAATTAGAGGGAGATATATGTCTCATCAATCTCTTAATGAAATCATAGATACATGGGCCACAAAATATAAAATAAACATATCATATGCCATAAAATTAAATCAGTATCATAAACTTGTCAACATATCATAACATGTGGAAAGAGATATGATACATATTCATTTCAGAAATATAAAATGGTTCTATAATCATACAACCCATGAATGATAAACGGGTTTCATAAATACCACAACATTATGCATAACCCATTCGTAGAGGTGTTATGAATGTAACCTTTAGATCATTTCATAGAAATGAATGAGTAATATTAATAGACGTCACCTTATATGGAAAATAATTTTCAAATATCATTAAAAATCATCTCTTGGGTAAAATATCCCTTCATGTTTGAAAAGGTCTACTAAATAAATAAAACCATTTTAAAATATTTTTTTACAAAATACCTTGAGAAAATATAATGATGAAATGATATAATTTTGAAAACCCTTATCCTTGAAATATTATAAAATAATATCAAAACGTTTTATGAACTATATTATTTGATTTTTTTGAATCCATATAATGAAATAATGAAATTTTTTTCCAAACCAATTCATTGAAAATAACATTTAAAACATTGAAGGAATACATGAAAATGATTTGAAAATAATTTCATTGAAAATACATTGAAAACATTTATATAAGCCTGAAAAACATTTTGAAATCATTTTTCCTTGAAAATAAATTTAAAAATTTTTATTTAATATTATAATTTTTAAAATGAGATGTAATATTCAATTAAATTACAATGGGTAAATCTGTACATGTCATACGAGGTAAAAATATCGTTCCCTTTTCACTATAAAATATTTCGAAATATCCCTTGTTTTGAATGAGATAAGAATATTTATCTCAAGTTATTTTTTAAGGAATAAAGTGAAAAAATGTATTTTATAGATTATAGGTGGATGGTATGATATTCTTGAGAACCTTTTTTAGAAAACATAGATTTCTGATCAGAGAAAGGCTAAAGTCGGGCATTCTAGAAATACACTTTATTAACGATATTACGCACCCATGAGTTAAAAATGTTACCAATACATGAGTATATCATGAGTAACTAGAGGATAAGAATATTCATGAAGTTAATTAAGATATGGATCATATTATTTCGATCAAAGGAACCATAATCATAAACACACTTGAAAAGTGATGTGATTGTATCCCTAAACTCTAATAACATAGTAACGTGGGTCATACTATCCATGTAAGAAATAAAATAAAATGATTCATGGAATTAAAATAAAATATCTTTATTCATGATATATCAGGTAAAATAGTTGTATATTTAACTTAAAAAAATTATTTAGTTTCTTAACAAAACATAAGTCTCAAAGAAGGCAATTTGAAGCATAACATTTTAACAATTTGGTAACTTTTGAATCATAAACCCAATGAATGAAGTATCATAAAATGGAAATTATTATAAGAATAAACATATGAATAAGATACATATAATAAAATATTGGGAAGTACATACGTCACACAAAAGGAAAGAGTTCCGAACATAACATGTATCTCATGGAAACTGAATGTGAGATGAAATTCACGTCACATTGTGTCTCGACTCTCTCAGTGCTCATATATGATTCCTATATAATTTATATAATGTTATTATACATATTTAACAAAACAATATACATATATATTACCATATTTTGTTGAATTATGACAATATATTACCCAGTTTTTAATGATCATATGTTATGATTTCACTTCAGGTGATATTCTTTTTGTTCTACAGATGTGTCTTAATTTGTGATATCATTGGTCCTTAAAATTAGATGATGATTCAAGAATGTAAATGATGAAATAAATATCACATATATAAATTATATATATATATATTTTAAAATAATTTATAGAATAAATAATTTGGAAATGGAATACAACGTTCCTGGAGATGGTAAGTCTAACTTATGTATGAATGTTGTTTTTGTTTTTATTAACGCATTTAATGAATGTATTTATATAACATATGAATATATATGTATATATGTATATATAACTATATAATTATTATATTAGAATTAATACATAATATATACATAATATTTTATATATATCTGTCCCAAATACATTCCATGTGGTGTGCGAATGAATCAGATCGATTTGATGGGGCAGTAGTCCACAATTTCTAAAACGGGATTATCCTATTAATACAAAATGGATGAAAAAATTCTGTGTTTTGTAAAAGATATAAATAATCAAAAAGACTTAATAAATGTAATATATAACATATATAAATTGTGTTTCCATCATAATGGCCACCATAATTGGGGGTAAAGTATAAATAAACAGTCATCATTTCATGAGATAGTAGTTCGCCTTACACATAAATAGTGTATTTGATGTCCATTATATGGAGGTGTGTGTAAGTGAAGTTAGAAACCTCAGAAAAACATTACCTCTAAATCGGGTAATATTTTTCAGTATGGGCCAAAAGGATTCCATGAGAGTATTTCTCTCCAAAGAGAGGCATAATGTTCTAGGGGAGTATTTTTGGGATTTTTATTTTTTCAGGTCTTAGTTAAACATAATTGGATTCTGAGTTGTGTGGAATATGTTTATTTGTTGGCCTTTTATAGGGAAGAAGAGGTTCTCATTTGGAATATTTTGAAATAAGTTATATGTGAACGTGTTCCTACCTATGAAAAGTAGTAAAAAACCATCCAAACTCGATAATTGATCGTTTTTGGCAGAATTATAAACAAAAAATGTGTGTTGTATAGTTTTATAGGTTTTTTGGGTATTATATTTAAGGTTTGGTAAATTATTAACCAGAATGGCCCCTTAACTGATGTATTTAATTTAAATCCCATTCACTAATACTTTTGGTAAAAAAAGTTTTTACCTTATTAAAAATTCTTAATTATTATGATTCAAAATTTGGAATCCATTTTTTAAATTTAAAATCATTGATGTTGAATAAATTTAATTAAATTTAATCTCACTGATGGGATGACACTGTATGTTTTCAAAGGAAAAGAATCCAAAAGACTAATAGGTTTTTATATCTAATATCAATGTAATTTTTTTTCCAGTTAAATACATTTGATTAATTGTTAAAAGTATTAACTAACAAAACTATTAATCAATTTAACAACTTAATTTGACCTTATAAAGAAATCATATGAAAGAAGTAGTTTTGAATTAAAATCTAGTATTTTTAACAATTCATTAAAAGATGAAACATTTCATAAAAATATAAAAAATTTATACAAACCTGATTTTTATGTCTCCCATATAAATATAATATTTATTTTGACAAGTTAAATATATAAAATTATAAATAAAAAAGATTTAAGACGTGTTCACCATTAATAGGAGGTTAAAATGACCTTTAAATTATTGTTTTTAAGCATAAAATTGGGTTCTTTCATATCTTATGTCTACAGAATCTATTGGATGAATATTTAATTTTTTTGAATATAAAACGTATTTATTACATTAATATTACATAAAATAGTAATTAACTAGTTTAAAATAGCTTTGGGACTATAATAATATTTTCCATTCAACTCAATTAGTTTTCATATTCATTTATAATTATTTGGTTACCTGTGAAGTCATCTAATATTTTTGTAAAACACATATTTTCAAATTTTAGATAATATTATTCATATTCAACAACATTAGGTATTTTTTCTATACCATTATAATTATATTTTTAATAGTACAATATATTTTGTTAACACATGGACTTGTGTGTTACTCAAGCCATTAATGAATGTATATCTTGCATGTAATGTACGTAAATTTGATGTTGCATGTAGCCTACGTCAAGTTAGTGTTGCATGTGGTGCAATCCAAGTTTCTACCATGTGAATGGAATGTTTTAATTATTGATTTAATATATATATATATATATATATTAAAAATAGAACTATTTTTAGTGTCACATGAAATGTAAAATATAAAACATATATATTAATATAAATAATAATATTTCACAAAATTAAGTGGTGTTACACATTAATATTCAAATATCTATGAAATGTGTTATATAGGTGCTAGTGTAAATATGTGTAGGAGTATAAGGATAATCATGTATTTAGTTCATCATTAGAGGCTTGGTAATGATCTCTTTGGGGACTATATAGAATTCCTATGTACCTTTATACCACTTGTTTCTCTATAATGTAAATTTACCTCATTTTAATATATACAAGAATTCTATTATTCATTATTATATAATTTCTCTAATACCCCTCCTCATCTGTCAATAATTACAAATTTTAATGAAAATATATTGATGTTAGGGACTGTGGTTTCTATCACAAAAATTGGTACTGAAGATGTTGCAAAATATTATAATGGATCGAACATTTGTAAAGAAAATTCACTTTGCAATTGAATTAAATTCCATATTTTGTAATTTGGAAATAATAAACACATGAAAAACGTTTATAATATTTTACCATCATATGTTATATCCTATTAGATTGAAAAGTATATTAAAAATCCTAAAAAATGATAATATATCCATTAAATATTAATTATATGATCAATATATATTAAGAATTATGATAAATTCTGTTGACATAGATGAAATAAGTGATGGTCTCGACCAATAAGATCATACCCTATGTGACCAATTTATCAAAAATCAATGTGATATATGAAAAGATGGTGTTTTCCCTTGACCATTCCCAAGATGAGGTTCAACTACTAAATCTTGAGTGAAACTATTTACAAGAAATGTTCATGTTCATTGAGATCTTGACCCAATCAATGGTTGTTGAACAACCCCAAGATAATATCACTAACACACACCTTACCATAAGAGAGTTTGTTGGTTTAATAACTGTTCTTTTATCTCAACATAAAAAATATTAATATTTATATTTTTCATTCAAAAATATAATGATTAAATTAACACCATTTTTTGTTCTGCTTTATAAATGATTAAGAAAATAGTTTAAAAAAATAGATTTCAATACAAAAAATTAAAATTGTATTTTTGGTTAATATTAAATTTAAATTATGTCATTATTTTCTATTAATTCTTGATTTATTGAAATAAGTGATATTATTGTAAAATACAATTATTAAATAGTATATATTAAAAATAAATGATGATGTAATTTTCTAATGTGAATATTTTTTATACTGGTCAGAAAACTGTTGTTGTCAAAACTGAATTTTTTTATAAATAGATTTTTCATTTTAAATGATTAATGTATCATATTAAGGGAATTATTTTGAAAAAATTATATATTATTTATTATTCATCACTTTGAAATTTTATAATGGTATGTTTTTCATAATTTACTGTGAGGGTCAATTTTTTGGTTAAAAATTAAATATGGTATAAATATAAGGTATGTTTTATGAACAAATAACCACCCAAAATTGGTGTAATATATTCAATAAAATGTATCCCTGACCAATAATATATTTCCCCTTAAAAATAATTTTTTTGATGATATTAGATTAATTATAAAACTAATTTATGAATCAATTAAAACCTATATTAGATATATTGGTTTTAAAATTAAATCCTTACAAACATGAATCACATCCACAACACCAATCATAATATTTTAATTTTATCATTTCATGGAATTATAAATTTTTTAATACCACTCCGATTTTTAATAAATCATGGGATAATCGATGGGTTGGTTTTTGATTGTGATTAAATTATTGTATAGAGTCCAAAACCTATGTTTAGAAAATAATAAACTAACCCCCTATTTTCCTATATTGAACCACCAAATATTGTATATCAATTCTATAAATATTTATGTAAGCGGTTTATACTCTTATATTTCGTCTTTATATTCTTCCCACTATTCCCTATGCTCTACTGCAGATCCTCTAAATCCATTGGAAACACCCACTCATGGTAAGGGATACACTCGTTCTACATTGTTTCATGTAACTACATTATGTTATACCTTTTGGTGTCCAATTTTTCACGGTGGGTTATTTTTTAAAACATATATATTAGTACCATGATGAGTTTAATGTTATTTAGATTACACATTAAATAGGAATAATCCCTTGCATGATTTATTATTTAACACCGTTATCATGCCCAAATGATCATGTGATTTTTCGTGCAATTTTTTTTTAAAGAACCCTTTGTGTCTTATGAATTTTAATTCAAAATTTTTCATGTTGGATTTGGTTATTACATAACCGTATTATTTACCTTATAATTTCCATGTAATGAGAGACCCCTTTCACTCTCAATAATCAGCCCCATGATTAATTGTGTACCCCCATTGTGCCTCTAAAATTATCCGATGATGGTTTTTCTATTTCAATATTTTCTATTGTTAATACCATAGGCAATAAAATCTAATTATTATTCTCTCGTAGATTTCAGCACTAACATCCCAATAAAAAATGGTCAAACATCCAGTCCCTCCCTCCCTTGTGGAGGGAGGGAGGATGAGATTCTTCAATCTTCTTCTATAAAGATCTAGGACTTTATTACATTCACAAACTGCGAGTTCCTTCCTCATTTCCATGTTATTCCCATTTTCCTATGGTCCATGACCTCTTCAATGGCTCAACCAACATAGAGATTTTGATGAAATAATACAACAACACTTTGAATCTACACAGTATGACTATAGTATACCATTTCAGGAACCATCATCATCTTGTAGATTCCTTTTAATAATTTTTTTATAATATTGGCATAATCAAGAACATTCGGTGGTGGGTCTTCTAGATAGGTGACATTTTATGAATCAATTTTATCTTGAGGCAGACCTAATCACAACCTATCCCTATGATCCATGTTCCCTTAATGGATGTATCTTATACATCTTTAATTGGTCCTTTGAATTAAACATGGAACATGATGTTCTTACTATGGAAATATGGGTATGTTTTCAATATTTTCCTTTCCCTTTACAAAATGCGTCGATTCGTTTTATACTGGGGAAATTGGTAGACTGATATTTTTATTCTGAGAGTCAGGTAGGTGTCATTATTCATCTAGTCTACCCTAGTATTTTAATTTATGTCGAGGATTATAAAACAATGAAGAAATGGATTTTCCTCTCAGTTGTCAAGGGATTCATCTAGATGAAAATTGTGGACTTTGAGGCATGGCCTCTATATTACATGAATTACCATAAGTGAGATCATCATATTTCATCATGAAAGCATGGAAGTAGTGACTAGTAAGGTGATGTAACTATCCTATGAAGGTTATTTGGGATATTGAATCATGAATATATTTCTAAAAACTAATTAAAACATGGAGGTTGTAGTTTAGACGAGGCCAGGATTGTGTGTGGGGATATCTTAGGAGGTTTGGGACTGCCCAATTCATAGTTATTACCTCTTTAGGAGACCATGGTTATCTCGGGAGGATGCTATTTAGAGGTCCCTGAATCATCGAGTGAGGATTAGTTCATGAAAGAAACACTCCCCTCTGTGGAGGATCTACTAGGTCTGGGGCCATGTCATACATTAATCATATTAAATGGAGAAAACCCAAAGGATTCAAGGCCATAGTTCGCAGATGTTTTTTCACATTTTATATTAAATTTGGGTTTCATCCCATTGTTAAAAAGATCATGGGAGGCTATGCAGGTGAGTGAGTTTTTGAATTTGAATTCATTTTCATATAAACATGTAGGTCTTGAGGTGAGGAACCCCCTGGTTGTTGGCTCAACTATGAATCTGATATCATCAAGTCCAAAAAATGAAACTCTTGTGAGCATGGAATTCAGCACATCCCCTATTGTAGGTAGATATCTTCATTATTTTGTTTATGAGGACACTAGTAAGAAACCCCAATTTATTGGACAAGTATTCGTACAACATAGATGTTAAGATTTACCTGAGTAGGACATGTAGGATAGACCAACCATGGATGATAAAATGAAGTCTAGATGAATGACTATACATTCTAAAAATCAATTTACTGTACTGGTTGACAAAGAGTTTCATGCATTTGAGGACGTGGATAAAGTTGTGGCTACTGATGGAGAGATCCACCCTAGATTAGAGGATTCTAAAGAGGATAGGTATTCTGATTTAGACTACACTATTGATTCCAAGGAAGTTGAAATTATATGGGACAATATTAGATCCGCTTCAATGAAGGGAGAGAACCCCATCATAGATTTAGATGGGTTTATTATGCACTCTAATAATATTGGGAGAAAGAAATATAATTATTTTATACCAATCACTCCCATTACAATATATTAGTGAAATGTCATGCTTCCTCCAATGGTTCACATGAAGGTAGAGGCTGACTCTACTAGAGAGCTAGAACCACCAGTAGAGGAATTGTCTACCATCATCCTAGAAAATTATGAAATGGAGAGTACCGTATCATTTATTCAGCAGAATGGAATGATGTTGATGGAGATTAATGAGAGGGAAACCATCATCAATTGCAATGAATAACTCTCTTAAAAGTGTTTAGATGTCATAACAATGCAATTTAGAGTATAATAGGTTTGTTGGGTGGTGTATTCAGGCCAACTATTCCACGGAGAAGGCTGCCTGATCCCAAAAACAACATAGAATTATGGTATGTGGAATCAATGTATTGAAGATTATTTTGGAAAAACTCATTCAATCCTGGGAAAATATGGATTTTTTTGAAAACCTCCACAAAAGATGATCCAGATGAGAGGGACACCACTCTTCAATGGAGTCCCCATAGAGTTAAGGTCCTTAAATGGAGTAAATTGAAACTCACAAGGTCGTTTATTATGTATCATGTCGATTCACAATTAAATTTTTCACAATATTGGTTTTCCACGTTTAATTAAAATTGGGTTCCTAATAAAAACATATATTTGTTTGGATAAAATACCATATCCATTTCAACAAATTTATATTCACCTAGTCATACCTATACTTATTTTATTGGTTAATTCCTTGTATGTTTTCAAAAAAAACATAATTTTGGAATTTAAATTGATGAAATATGATTCTATAATTAATGAAATATTTAGTATAATTATGCATGTACATGGTATGAAAGAAACAAATGTTAAAAAATTTATTTAGTGCTCTAATTAATGAGTTTTTTTTTTCATGATACAACATGAATGTGATTATTGGGTAAAAATAATCCATTATTGGATTTTTCCACCATGTTATGATGTCTGAGATGTTATCCTTAACTTATGTTTATGATTTTATATTGATGTATTATTCCTATGTTTCCTTCATATTACCATAACATATCATTATTTGACGTTAATGTAAGGATTATCACACCGTTTATGTCACATGGAAATTCCTTTTGAGTAACATGTTATACTTTCATCATGTTATTATTTAATTATTCTTATACTATGATTTATAGCTCACATTTTTATTATGTGTGTCCCTAGGTTATGTTGTGTTGTTTTAAAAGCTATGTAATTATATAATAATGTAAAAGAAGTTTTCAATAATGTCATTGTATCCTTGTATCATGTTATTATGTGATGTTCCTAATCTCCCAAATACAATAGGGGACTAAATCTTCTTATTTTTATTGGGTTCTCTTTTGTGAAAGAAATCACGAAATGATGTGTATAAATGATATGTTTTTTCTGGTTTTTCATAAATGTAGAGTCTAGTTATTTTGGGATTTGGATTAGAAAACCTATGTGAAACCCATATGAATTGTAAATAACATTTTAAACCTTCATTATGTTTTATTTAGTTATATATTAAGGGGGTTCCTTGAAAATTAATCCCAATATAGATACTAATATTGTATTTGTCTCTAGAACAAATGTACCTAGGAGTAAAAATTTTAAAAAACATATTGAGCTATATTATATCGCGAATCCAATACGATTTTATATTAGGATATAGATCATCGATGAATTACAATGAAGCCTAAAAATTCATAGCATACGCAATATTTATTCCTTATGCGTTATACCTTTAATGACCATAATTTCAATTTTATGTGTTAAACCATTATAATATTATCATCTCTAATTTTTTGCTAATTCTAGTCATTTTATTGAAATAGGAAGAGTCCAGTAACCAAACAATGTGAGGTGTAATGTCATTACTGCCCAATTATTATTTCAAACCCAATGGGAGAATGAATCCTGATCTTCATGACTATACTTTTTCAATTGACTGATCATTTGAATAGAAACATTTATCCAGAGGAATTCCAAAATCATCCAAATATGGCTCATGTTTCAATTGAAAAAATTATGCGATAATGTGATGAAATGTTTAGTGGTTCTTATGATCCCTCAATTATAGAATAGTGGATCAACTCTGCTGAAATGTTAATATCTAATTGTCAAATATCAGAGTAATAGAAAGAAATGCAGGCTATTTATCATATGGAATATGCCACTTATCAATTGATATTTTGGTCAAGAATATGAAGACAATAGAGGAGATAAAAGGGATGGAGTTAAATTAAATATAGAAAAAAATATATTTATATATTTTCCTCACAATCTCTAACTGCAAATAGGGAGGAACTTCCATAGCCTCAATAAAAAGGATTACAATCCTATTACGAATTATGAAGGAAAAATTAAAATAATTTAATTATATTCCAATAGCTTTATCATTTCCGGAAAATCTATGGTTGGACACAACATTGTTTGATAGAAGCTGAGTTTATGAAAATCCTTAGTCATTGAAGATGTTGAAAATTTTGTTGAAATTCTATGATGAGACCTCAATTTCAAAATTGAGATCATTGAATCACAAGGTCTCAAAAAGATAATAAATGGATAGTTGAATTTAATTTTGTTGTTGAGTTCGATAAATATAACTGTGTCAAGAAATTGTAACATCCCATTTTTCAGTATAATGGGATGAAGAAAACTGGAAACTTTCTAACAGGGAAGAGGAAATAATTTAGGTGTGGGAAGGAAGGGAACCTATGTTATGATTAATAATTTTAGAATCCTACTAATGTGATGGGAAAAATTAATGAACTGGTAAACCCTAATTCCATATTTTAATGTTTCATATTTATGGAACAATTAAAATATACAATTCAATGATGTATGCCAAGGGTTTTCGATGACAAATAAAGATAAAAACTCCAAATACCTATAGAAAAAGCTTGATCTTATTACATTATAATTGTGCATGTGGATCCCGAAAATGATCTAGTATAAGTTTTGGTAGTTATTTATTCAAGAATAGAATAAATTCTTTTTCATTATAGTGGTACATATTCATTATTATGTCACATGTTTAGTATAAGTACTAAAATACCACTACAAATCATAGAAGTAGAGATATTGACGAAAAAATGGGAAAATTATTACATCCCAAGTATTTAACTACTACCTTGTCAAAATTTGTGGGCAGAACATCCTAGTGATCATTTTCATATACCAAAAAGATAGATTTGATGTTTTTATAGGATTTAACCTTATTTTTTCAATTTTGAGCCAACATAAATTGTTGAGTGAAGGAAATATCCCTATGTATTCTGAATCATCCTCTAATTCTTTAAAATTTAACAGATGATGATGATTCCTTTTTTAGTACCAATATATCATAAATGGATAATAATGCCTTTTGAGATATTTAATATTGATAAAATAATTGGGACTAGTGAAAATATCATCCTTTAAGTAATTCTTATTACTAGGTAACCCATGGATATGTTTTCCAATGAATTTACATGTCTTCCTCCTGGATGAGCGGTTTATTTTACAAATGGCAATATACATGGAGATTTTACAATATCAAGGACTCTATATAGAGTTTATAATTTTTTAAATCATAGAGCCATTGAATAAACCCTAGGAATATATAGATAATGTGTTTGTACGCCCAAGTGCTTCACTTTGGAGGTGCACCAATCCTCATTGTCATGAAGGACGGGTCAATGTGGCTATTCATTGATTATTGTTATCTTCAAAAGATCATGGTAATGAAAAAATTACCTCTTATATAGTTTTCTAACTTATTCAATTAGCTATGTAGAGCAAATTATTTTTCTTATATAGTTCTTCAGTTGAGATATTATCGATTAAAGTTGAATAATAAGGATAACCACAAGAATGGTTTCCATATACGGTATGATCACAATTAGTTCATAGTTATGAAAATTGGTCTTAATAATTCCCTATAAATATTCATGGATTTGATGAATAATATTTTAAGGTAGTACCATGATTTTTGTCATTATTTATTGAAGATATTCATATCTACTCAAAAAGAAAGGACGAACATGAGTATAATTTTAATACAATACTAAGGACCTTGTATGAAGAAAATTAGTATGAACAGTATTATAAATGTGAGTTCTAGTTGGACTATGAGACATTAAATGGGAATGTCATAACCAATAAAGGGATATGTATAGACCCTTTGAAAAGAAAATATGATTTAATATGTGCCCACATGAACTACTAAGATTAAAATCCTTAGTTCATTAAAATAGATTGGTATTTTCAAAGAATTTTTAGAAACATGTCATGCTTTTCCTACCAATTAAAAAACATAAAATTTAATGGTTTCATGTTTTACTAAAATGATTAATGGGAGTGAAGTTTTAAAGAGATATATAAGAGTAAAATCACTTCACCTATGCTTATAGTACACACTAGTGGGGATGTATTTTTGATCTACAATGATGCATCTAACATAGGATTGGTTTTTTTCATAATGAAAAGTGATAGTGCAATAGCCTATTCATACATCCTACTAATTATCCATGAGTAGAAAAACAGAAATTAAGATTTATTATTAGTTGAACTGATCATCATGTTGAATATTTAATGAAATGATCTATATTGGGAGAAGTATGAAATATATTTAGATCAAAGAATATTCAATTATATATTAACATAAAAGGATCATAATATTTTCCAATTTAGATGGTTTGATATTATTAAGGAATATTGTTTTTCAATACATTACCATTCTGGTAAAAATCATAATAATTTAGGGGCTCTTAGTAGAATGTATCCCATAACTCTATCCATTATGATGATTTAATGGAATCTAATATTCTTGTACATGAAAATGTTGGATAAGGGAATAATAAAATGATATTTAACAAAAATATTTTAATGAACTACTTCAATATAAATTCACGAAAGATTCAATGAGAACTAGATATATGATGAGTTTCTATGTAATAAGGTAAAGAATACTATGCGCTTCAACTTTTCTATAGATGGAGTTATAGGGTTTTGAACTCTGATATGTACCCCATAAAAACAAGTACTAAAAAGGTAACTTCTAGATGATGTGCATTTCTCATCCATCTCTATTCTTCCTGGAAGAACTGATATGTATTGATATTAGAATAATAATTTTTTCTTAAAAAACATAGAGATAGAGATTATAATGTTTTTGTCTCGATGCTTGTTATTCCAGAAATTCCAATCAGAATGATAAAATTATAAGGGTATGATGCAGTCATTTCCTATACAATTATGGAAATGGAAAAAAAAATAACCATGTATATAGTCGTAGAACTCCCTGGAATACCTATAGGTAATTATAGCATCTTGGAGGTAGATGATTGAATTACTAATTTAGGGAATTTCATTGCTACAGAGGAATATTACTCTCATGATAAACTCACCACGATATACATAAGATAATAGGTAAGATTTCATGGAGGGGCAATCTCTATATTATCTAATTGTGATTCGAGGCTTACCATGAGGTTTTGTAGAATTTATCAGCATGCATTTGATACATAACAAATAATTAACAATAATTATCACCCT
The DNA here is from genome assembly GCA_963277665.1 of Viscum album. Lineage (NCBI taxonomy): Eukaryota > Viridiplantae > Streptophyta > Magnoliopsida > Santalales > Viscaceae > Viscum > Viscum album. The sequence continues at coordinate 758,112,092 of OY728161.1, forward strand.
TAGATCGATTTTTATCATGGAAGGACCTCCCAAATAATACGGGGTATACTATGTTAATATTTAATATATTTACATGGATGTTGTGATCAACACCTTCCCCTAATGGAGTTCTCATATAACAATAGTTTCCTTTATCTAATTCCAATGGAATATTATGATGCTTTATGTGATGAGGTGTTAGAAAATAAAATACACAGTTGAATTTGTAAAGTGGATGCTAATGGGAAATGATCTTATCCAATTAATGACATAAAAGTGTCAAACTATTGAGCAACATTATAAATCAACAGAAACTTGAATGAAAATATATGTTGAAAGTCATCAATGGGACCTAGAATATGTTTTATATGATAATTTAGTCCATAATAAATAGTCAAGGATGGATTAAATGAGGTTTGGTAAGATGTAAAAGCGTATTCCAAGACACATTATCCCCTTTTAGACCATATATTTCATTGGATTATTGGCCATTAGACTAGAACTCCCACCAATCTGATTAAAAATACATGATGTTTTCATTCTATCATTATTTGTAAAGTACATAATAGACCCCAAACATATACTAAATCCAGAGGTGATTACATTTATTAATTATATATCAAATGTGGAGAAACGTTTGGATATCTTAAATCATGGAGAAAATGTTTTAACAAACAATACTACCATCTATGTTAAAGTACTATGGTTGTAACACCCTGAGATTTTGTGAAGTTTTTTTCGAAATAATTTTATTTTTCTTATATTTTTTATTTCATCGAAAACTAGAAATAGTTATATATATATATATATATTGAAACAATAATACAAGAATTCCTTTCACATGAAATTCCAACTTGTCTTGCGGTGCACACAAGATATAGTTGTCGTACGACACACTTAACACTGAGTTTCTATGAAGAAACTCATTTTATTGTTTAAATTATTCAAGTGATATAAATATAACAAATCCATTAAATATAGTTATATGAATACTAATGAATTATTTTCAAAAATTTTTATAATCAGTTAATAAAAATAAAACATATTGATATTAAAAGATGACATTTTTGTAGTCCTTTTATGTAAAAAATATAGTTTTCTTGAATGAAACGAATTTAATAATAAAATTATCGTCAGAAACATTTCAAAATTTAATTTCTCAAATAAAAATAATTTTTAATTTTGAATGTTGAAATATTCCAAAGGTGAATTTTTGGGATTTTTCTGAGAAACTTCATTTTTAAATAAATATTGAAAAGTACCAGTTTTTAATTCAAAGATGCTTTTTAATTTATGTTACTTATATATTTTAATTATATCTTTAATGGATTTAAAACTTTTATTTGACAATATTTCTATCTAGTAATTAAATATTGGTTCTTGGAACAACATCTAAAACTATATTGGATATAAAAACATATAAAATTTTGGATACTTTTTACGATAATTACCAGTAGTGACATCACAACAACATGATTAATTTTAAATTAATTTCCGCAACTTATTTGATTAGAATTTAGAAAAATGGATTCCTCATTAGGAATAAAAATAAATAATAATTTCTAATAATTTCACATTTTCTTTATAAAATGTATTACTAATGGTGATTAAAATTAATTACATTGGATAAGAGAAAATTTAAGTTAATAAAGTACTAAACCTTAAATTTTGGACACAAAACATCCTTCAAAAAAATGAAACCCCATTTTATGTCCATATTTAATCAATAAACCTTCCATTATTTATTTTGTTTAGTTTTTTATGAATCTAGTTTTCAAGAAACATTTTCACACCAAACTTGTTTCTATAAATTCCATATTAGTCATTTTCATTCCCTATAAAAGGCCACCACCTCTACACATTCCGAAAAAATATCACACCTTTATGTTTGTCCAATATATTATAATGTAAATTAGCAAAAATCCTCCCATATAACATGAGGGCTACATTGGGGTATAATGATTCTCAATGAACCCTTTTGGCATAAACCAAAAGGAGTTACTCGATAAAGTGCTAACATCATCTCCCAAGCTAATTTCCCTTATTTTCTATCTCCACGTCATGCACTTTATTTATAAAATAATTCGGTCATAAAATAGTTATACTAAAATTAATATGATTTTTTATGAATTGAGTTCATACTTCATTTAGAAACACCTCCATCTACTAGATATTGAACAAATTGTTTCTGTGTAAAGCAAACTACTGCCTCATGAAATGTTGATTGTTCATTTATTCGTTACTACTAATAATGGTGGTCCTTATCATGAAAAATATATTTATATATTATAAATATTATAAATATTATTTATTTTATAATTGGTATTCATTTTATAATGCACATATATTTAATACCCATTTGATGATAATTCGATAATCTCATTTGAGGATGTCTGGACTACCGTCCCCTCAAAGAGATGCGACTCATTCACTCACCACATGCAATGTATTAAGGTTGATTATAATAAAATTATATGATATATATTATGGTACTGGAATAATTATATATATATATATATATATATGTATCTCTGTGTGTGTGTGTGTCTGTTTTTGTTGTTGGTCATTTTCATTCATTCATTCCTTGCGATAATAAAGACGAAAACAATTCTCCTGTGTACGTACGAATTACCATCTCCATAAATGGTATATTCCATTCTATACACCTATATTATATAGAATATTATATTAAAAATATATTTTATATAACAGATATTTATATTATGGTTTAAATTATGAAATCAAAATATGAGTATATGGTCCAAAGATTCAACAAATTAAGACACAAGCGAATTACAAAGCAAATATTACCTGAATTAAAACATTAACCTACAATCATTATCAAGAAGGTAATATATGGTCATAATAAATCCATATTTTTTATTATGTATAAGAATATTCTTATTTATTATATTTATAATAATCTTTTATTTATTATATTTTTAGCTTCTGCGAGTACGGAGAGAGTCAAGACACAAGGAAATGGGATTTCATCTCACTTTTAATTTCTAGGCGATAAATGTTATGTTCACCAATATTTCCATTTGTGTGTTCTATGTACTAACCAAAATTTAATTATTTTTATATTATACTAAAATATATGGGTATTAACATATATATTATATTATCCTTCATTCATGGTGGTTAAATTTCAAAAGATATAAAATCAGTAAAATAGTTTTGTCTCAATTTTCATTCTTTGAGACTCATGTTTTATTATTCACATAAACAATTATTTTAGGTGTATATATATCAATTTTTCATGTTATATAATAAATTAACTTTATCAAAAATAATTTAAGCTTTATTTAATTTCCTTTTATCAATGTAGTTTATGATCCCATGTTTCCAAGTTATAAGTGTCTATGGATATAATTTCATCACTTATTGAGATTGTTTTTGTTTATGATTACAATAACGAAATAATATGTTCCATATCTTAATAACACTCATGATATTACTTATAATATGTTATATCATGATGTAATTTTTTATTGGATACATTTTTTACACTTTGGCACATAAGATATTTAAAATAGTGTTTTTAGGAAAGCCATACATTACCCTATCTTTGATTAGAAATATATATTTTCTAAAAAGTGATTTTAATAATATTATTCCATTATACTATAATATCTAAAATATATTTTTACCCTTTTTATTTTAAAATTCTCTTAAAAGGAAAATTTTTGTCACATTCTAAAAAATTATTATTTCTATCATTTTTATTGTGTAAAATTAATGTTCTTTTACCTCGTATGACATGTACCGATTTACTGGCCATCATTTCATATAAAATCCAATTGAATTTTAAAAATATTAATATGTTTGAAATTGTATTAAATATATTTTTCAAGAGAAAATACATTCATAAATTTTTATAACATATTTTTATGTCTTCAATTAAAATGGTTTTCAAAGCATTTTTAAATTTCTATTATATGTTTTAACGTAAAATGGGTTACAATACTGTTTGATGTTTTATTTATATTTTTTTAATGTATTTTCAATGAAAATTATTTTAAAATTATTTTCAAGATATCATTGATGGGTTTCAATTAATTCTTATAGAAAAGGGGTTTTAAAAATTATTGAATCTTATTTTAAATGATTTCATGGAAAAATATTTCAAAATGATTTCAATAATTTTTTATATGATTTGAAATCAATTTTATCTGAAAATTATTTTCAAAAGGTTTTAGTCATAAAAAATACATTTTCAAAAAATGAAAGGATATTTTTATCAAGAAACTTTTTTCAAAGATATTTCGATATTATTTTACATCTAAGATGACATCTATTGATGTTACTCTTTCATTTATAGAAAATGATCTAGAAGTTCCATTCATATCAGATCTAAAAATGTTTTATGATTAATTACATGGTATTTATGAGTCCCATTTATCTTTAAAGGGTTTAATTTATATGAAATCTATTTTTCTTACATGGGCTATTCTTTTGAGGAAATGATTTTTAAAGGTGTGACATTTTCCAAAAGTTATGATATCTTTACAGATTTATGATACCCATTTCATTTCATGGGTTATGATATTATTATTTATGATCTTGGTGAAATTGTATGTATTTTCTAATTATATGATTGCTAGAACTTATATCTCCCTCCAATAAATTGGATACAGATTTATATCTCAAGATATGGATAGGGAAATAATGAGGGTTTAATTGGTTCAGTAATGCATATATAGAATGAGGGTTTACTCAGCTCAGTAATATAGGGGAGGAATGAGGGTTTAAATAGTTCAGTAATACATGGATGGAATGGGGGTTTAATCATTTCAGTAATATATTACTAGATGTATGGTTTACATGGCTCAATAATAATTTGATTGAAGAAGGGTTTATACAGTTTAGCAATACAGGGACAGAATGAGGGTATACTTAGTTCAGTATTACACAGATTGAATGAGGGAATACTTGGTTTATTAATACATAGTTTGAATAATGTTTTACTAGGTTAGTAAATAGTTCTAGAATGAGGATTTACTATATTCAGTAATATATGTCTCAAACAAGGTTTGACATAGTTCAGTAATATAGGGATGGAACTAGAGTTCACTTGGTTCAGTAATACCTAGAAAGAATGAGGGTTCACTAAGTTATGTAATACCGGGATAGAATGGGGATTCAACCAGTTTAGTAATATACTTTTTCAACTAAGATGTTCTTGGCATTTATTCCTTGGATACTATAGAAATCAATATATTCTTATCTATTTCCATAATTCCATGTCTTATTCTTATGTTTTTCATTCATGGTTTATTCTCATTATTTCATTATGATTAATTTCTTATGAAGTAACAATATTTATTTTCTGATCTTTTGTATGCAGTGTGTGATCTTTTATTTTTATGATTACATCACCATAACCTTATTCCCATGTTTATGCATATATGTCTCCCTTGTTTACCCTAAATGATCTTTTTTGATAACCCCTTTTTGTAATTCCTTTCTCCTAGGTTTTGATGATATTTATTATGATTGATATGTCTAAGAAGGGTTATATTCATGAAGAACCTAGTATGTGGATGATTTAGCACATATATGTTCCAGTTTTATTTTTATATGTTTCCAATTGAACTATACAAATTATGGTATTTTTAATTATACTTGTTTAATGTTCTTGTATTCATAATGTGATATGTTACGTAAATGATTGAAAGGTGAGGGTCATTATAGTTAGTATCAGAGAAATGGCACAGTTAAACATTGAAAACTAGTACGCGAAAAATTTAGTGAGATCTCTAGGTATATTTAAAAGGATATTTCAAGGGATGAATCTAATGATAAGTATAAGGACATTTTATCATTTAAGAAAATGTACCAGAATTTTTGAAAAGGATTGAGTGAGTTATTTCCAAAAAATACATCTATGTCTGGATACTAAAAGTGGACGAGACTGTGGAAGAGATGTAGATATGGGTAAAAAATATAACAAGATGTTATAGGCTTGATGTAGGGTAATCTGGAACATGAAGAAGGTCCTCTCTGTACCCTAGCTTTGGCACTCCAAGGGGATCTGATTTTAGAATTCAAAAAAACATCATGAACCATCATGAAAGATTTAGATATATGTTATATATGAATTAACATGTATGAACCTACAATGTCTTATATTAAAGATGGTTTAATGATTTAGACCTAACATAACTAATTATTTTTATGAATATGTGGGTTTCTTCGATGAAAATTTCTTATTAAAATGTGTTTTTGGTTATAGTCAATTGAGGGAAATTGAAGGAACCTGATTAATGTTGAATGTGATGGATGATGTTTCTGATTAGAAGTCTTGTGGAATGATCACTAGAGTGAAAGATGTTGTGTTCATTCCAAATTAGTTTTCGTGGAACATTATTAAAAATATTTACCTTAACAAACTCTCAGACTCTCCATGGAAGAGAAAGAAGGAGTTTGATGAGATTTCAGGTAATGGAGAATATGGATGAGTGAAAATTTGGTTCCCCTTCTTACTAGAGTGTGGAAAGAATCACCTAAGAAGATTTCTTAGTGGAACTAGAATATGATTTGACTGTGGAAAATCAAAATAATCAAGTGAATCCATCGAAATATTGTAGAGTTTAGTTAATTAAATGTGTTGACATTTTGGCCTCAACATGTGATCATCGAAGGATAAGTGTTTTATGTGTGGAAAAATGGTCACTAGGAAACTCAATATCCCATGATGAAATAGCCTAAAGGGAACCATCAAGGTGGTACGAGTAATGGTTACATAGATGATGATGGATAGACTACAGATGAAATGTTATAGTAATTAGGTACTATCTAATAGGATGAGGAGGAATTATTAATAGATTAAGGATGAATGAATAGAATTATATATGTATTTGGATTCCAGAATTATGATTGGTGTATTATGTATGGATTGACTAGTCTAATGTTTTTATATGTTTTAACAAGTATATGTTTTATGGTCCCGATTGACTGGAATGATGACATTTTGACTAAGAGAAACTGTTGGCTAAAAACATCTCAAGGTAGAATAGCATTATTTTTGGGATGGTTTTTGTTATTTTCAAATTTTTTTAACATGTTGAATTGTTGCGTTCCAGAGTAAATGATGAAAATCCTAGTTGTATAAGATTCTTGAAAATGGAATGGCTTATCTGGAGATGGGAGAAAAAGAAATGATATGAGGTGGTTCCAGTTCCCAGTGTTTTCCAATATTTTTTTCCATAATCAGTAGTTTGTCTGAGCATCATGAAAATTTTTATTTCATGATGATATCCTCAAGATATGTTAATGGAATGAATTTCATAAATATGTGCTATTCTAGGTGTCTTTCGCGTAGGTGAGGATGTTTTTGAGCATGGTTTTCATGATTACAACAAATCTTTGTGAAAGTGGATTTCCTTGAAGTCCAAAAAAAATCATGAATTTCATGAATACTGGGTTTTCTTGAAGGTTTGTTTGTGAAGTCGTGAATTTTGTTGACATTGAACATCATGATTATGAAAAATCTTAATGAATGTAGATTTCCTTGAAGGCCATAAAAAAATATGACAATGGAATGACTTTTTTGATGACTAGGTTTTTGAAAAGATTGTTTTGCAAAGGTGTGAATATTTTTTATGGCGATCTATGTGATTAAAAAGATCATATGAAAGTGGATTTCCATGAAGGCCTAACAAAAATTAGGAAGAAGAATGAATTTCATTACGACTTTGGTTTCGTGAAGGTGTTTCATGAAGGTGTGAAGTTTTGTGATAGACAACTCCATGAACATGAATTGATTTAAGAATTGAATCGTGAATATTGATTTACTTAATAGACATATGAAAATATGGCTAAGGAATACATTTCACAAAGAAACATAGTCCTATATGGGTAGTTTGTGAGTACATGATGGTTTCTGTGGGTGGTCTATGTGGTTACAAACATGCATCATGAACACAATAATGGTTTTGGAGAAACTCTCTATGGTAACAATGAGCATCGCGAAAGAGAAAATTTCATAGAGCTTCACAAAATAGGGTTCACCATGAATGAAATTTTAGATCTTCAAAAAATGGGGTTGAAATGGGTGGAAGGTTCTAGAATCAGAGGATACACCTATAAATTGTCTATCACACCCTTCAGAAGAGTAACGAGACATAATGAAAACAATTATGCTATTGATTCGTGATAGAATTTGCAAAGGTGTTCTTAAAGGTGGCATGTGAAGACATCCATGAAAGCTTAAATATCCAAACAAATATTCATTTTTAAATATAATTGCTTTGAAAAAGTTCAGCGAGCTTTAGGGGAAAGAAAGAGCTTTAAATAGGCTATAAAATCCAAAAAACATTCTGAATTTCATAAACGTAAATCAGTTTCATGTAGACTATTTTATCTTCAAAAAGGGTCTTTGTGAATATCTCCATGAAATATCTTCATGAATAATTAATTTCCCAATAATATATGGTAATGTTATATTCATCAGTGGATGAATGTTTTACTTCATTAGAGCATCTACATACAATAGAGGATGCATTCATTTGGGATAATGAATTGTCTTAAAAGTCTATAAACTATGAGTGGATCCCTTATAAGAGAAGTGAGTGGAGGAAGAGAGATATAGTGCTCCTTCTCACTGACAATGAGCTAGAGGAAGAGACATATGGAGTGACCCTTGGGGAAACAATGAGTATACCATAAACATTGTAAAGGTAGAGATCATGGGCATCAATGATTTTTCCCGAACCTTTGGATTTTAGTGGATTTGGTCCATCTACCCAAATCTGTTGTATACTCCTTGGACGTAGCCCAGTAATGGAGAACCAAGTAAAAATCCCTATGTCTTTTTTCTTGCATTCCCACATTAATTTTAGAGCATCAATAGAAGATAGAGAAAAAAATAATATATTGGAATAAATTCACAAGTGTTAACAAAAGGACCCTCATTATAATTGGTCAAGATATATTGGTGCATGAATACTTTAGAAATGAATATATATACCATGATTCACCCCCTCCCAGGGTATCTAGGCCCCTATTGGAACGAACAATTGGTATCAATGCAATGTGAGCTATGGAAAAGATAATTACTTTAAAGAATAAGCAGAAGTCATGTGGTATTCCATAGTGTGGAAGCGTGTATAGAAAAAGTGTGATTTGGTTTATGGAAACATGTTGTCTACTAATGAATGGTTCTGATGAATCAAATTGTGAAAATTAATACTCACTTAAGGATTTTGTGGGAATTAGTGAAGCACTATAAATTCAAAGTGATGTTGAAACTACAGATGATGACAAATTTCTGAGAATGAAGAAACTGTAAGTTGTCCATGAAATGATGGAATCAGATCGGAAATTGGATGGAGAAATTTATTTTAAAGATATACGAAATCAAGCACTATAAGCAATGGTCATCAAAACAAGAGTCTTGAATCAAAGGCTTATTGATGTGGCTACTAACCTGAGAGAGAAGAATGATTCTTAAGAGGAAGAAATTCAAAATAGTCCTTCAAATAGAGAGTTACCAAATGATGACGAAAATGGAATGAATATGAACTCAGAAAACATTCAGAATAAAAAATCCATTAATTATGATGTTACTACAGTGCTATGTGAACTTTTTTCTAAAATAAAAAGGCTATGACAAGAGAATACATGTTTTTACTATTTTTCTTCTCATGACAAATTTAAAGTAAAGTATCAATGATACAGGGTGAAAAGCTTACACGTGAATTGGATGATCAGATGTGTAGAGGGATGGACCCCAAGAGAGAACGTCGTTATCAAATTGAATCAAGGTATATATCGATTTAGAAATTGGATGAATAGACTAAATTTTCGAAGGTGTATGTGGGGAAATCCAATGTCAAAAGAACGATGAAAATTAAGGATCCCTTGCAATTACTATTTGATTATCCTTCGGTCAGAGATGAGGAAATGAAAATAAAATATTCTATTTCTGAAGAGATTCAATAAGATAAATTACCATCTTAAAGGCCATATATTTTTCTAAAATATGGAAATGGAATGGTTGAATCCCCTTCCATGGATGAGAGGAAAAAAGGTATGAAAAGTTTATGAGATAACAAAGTTCATGTATGTTCTAGAGACATACAGAAAAAGTCTTACAGGAAATAATGACAGCATGTGCTATTTATGTGGATTCATAGTCATACATAAAGTATTATTTTTCTATAAAGGAATATATTTCATAATATGAATATATAAATACTGCTAAATCTATGAATATATAGAATATTCGTGAAAAGTCTAAATAAATAGTCACTCCTAAGAAAGAACTTTTTAATGCTATTAGTATGGAAAATAGGGACACACAATGTGTATCTATTATGTATCCCAAGGGATCATTGTGTAATGAATGACGCTTGTTACATCATCGTATCTACTAAAAAATAATGAAAATAGGTCTACCTTTAATGGAAGATATTTTATATGTTCTAATCATGGGAATTTGGCAAGAGATTATACTTGGAAGAAAGAAGGGAATGAAAATTATCGCAGATGGAGATCCCCTACATGGAAAATGTACAACAAAAAAGACTATATTGGAAGACAATAATATAATTTGAAAACACATTTTTACATCATCAAGGGAATCACAAGGATCTCGATGAAATGAAGATCAATCACCTCCTCTTTTACAATCAAAAAAATTCTCACAGAATGAATTTGAAAAAACATGGAATAAAAAGGTAGTAGATTCTATATTTGTGAGTAAGAATAATGTATGCTTATTGGAGGACCAAAGACCAAGAAGAAGTTATGTTGAGTGTCGGTTAACTGATAATATAAATATGAATAAAGAGGGTCTTTAAAAACATCAATGTCATGCCTCATGTAGAGAGGTGATGTCAGGAGAAATATTCATCCATTGGAGGATTTAATATGATCATACAACAATTATAAATATTCATACTCAAAGAATATTTCATAAAACATGGCATACTGGAGTAGAATCAAAGGATGAAATATATAATAATGGATGTAAACCTGAAATCATGAAAAAGGCCATGCCTAAAGAACCTAGATATCAGAATTAGACTCATCAGTTGGGAAAATAATGCTTATTCATATGGCCAGAATAGTTGAAGTTGGGTTAGCAGTTGGAAGATGCACAAAAAGAGTACAATTAAATGCAAGAATGTATCCAAGGGTTCGATCAATCATGTTCAACCACAATCCTCTTATTGGGGATTCCATAGATTCCCCACTCCATATGTGATCAATGAATATAAACTAATGATCATGTTTTTCAGGTTCAAGGTAGATACGATCCATGGGGATTTCGTAACAAAAGATGAAATGTGATGATGTGATGTGATTCATAATTTCAATTTATTTAAATTAGTCACAAGATCTAATGAATTAAGATGGTTGAATTTGTTGATATGATTTAATGATTTATGGATTCATGAATGGTATTGATGTAACTGTGGACAATCAAAAATTATTGTGTTATTAACATTATCTATTGTTTCCTACACTGATTTCTATCACAGTTGTCTTAGAGGATTTGTTGACGGCTCATTGAAAAGTTTCACATGTGAAGAAATGATGAAGGAGAAGAATAATTTTTTTTGTTCCTAAATAATGGGCCCAACAACAGAAAGTGTTTCATATCCTAGGGGTAGAATTATATCTCTTAATAAGATGCAGGATAATTATGGTATTGAATGAATGAATGATTATGTTCAAGAAGATCATTGGGGGGAAATGAGGCAACATTCCTGAAATTCATTATTATCTGTTTTTTTCTAACAACATGGTATCAAATGACTGTTTACATGATACCATGAATCGAAGAGGGAATATTTAAAATGTTCCAGCAAGAACCCATGAAAGGTAGGTTAAATAAGTGATTTCACTATAGAATGACACTGTTAAAAGTATTCTATTGAATGTAGTGAGGTGGAAAGAGACTCGGTGGGAGTAAAAGTAGAATATGTATAATTAAAAAAAGATATCTACTAAGGTGGATACTTATAATAAATTCACACTGGATTATTGAGGAAAAGTGGGTAATGTCTCAAAATATAGGAAAATAATTGGGTGTATGTTGTTGTTAACAGTTAAAATAAATGATATTGTTTTTTCTACATGTCAATCTGGGAAGTATAAAAGAAATCCTAAGGAAATACACATGGATACACTGATAAGAATAAATTGGTATATCAAGGGCACTGTAGAGAACTATTTGATGTATAATGACAAATATCATCATCAATTAATGGCATATATAGAAAAATATTAGGCCACTTTAGTAAATGATAAACAATCAATGTTTAGAGGTTCTTTCTATCTTGGTGGATTTTTCATTTCTTTGCTTAGCAAGAAACAAGATTGTATTTCATTGATCACCATAATAGATGGATTTATTGTCATAAATCAAGAATTTACTCAATTTTTTTGGATGAATAATGAAAATTAGGTTATTGGAGTTGAAGTGATATTTCCGATCAGAATCCATTGTCACAATTCAAGTGATTAAAATAATTTAAAAAATCCATCCCATCACTCAAGGGCGAAGAACATTGAAATAAAATATCACTTTTTTCAAGCAGGAAGGGGAGGAAGGGATTGTGAGATTGGAGTATCTATCTACTGATCTATAGGTTGGAGACATTCTGAAATAGGCCTTACCCAATGAGGTTTTTGAAAGGCATCAACTAGCTCTGGTAGTCTGGTCGACTCACCAGACATAAAAAAAGTGTGGTTGTGGGACCCCTCACCCAAATGTGTTATGTGTATTTTCTAAATGTGGAAATTTATATTCATTAAATTATTGGAGATGACAAAGGAGTTACCATTGGGGTTTTCAACCAAGGGGTGAATGTGTGATAATTCAAGGGGGAGAAATCATGGCTATGAAAATAGAGAAAATGTCTTAGTCATGGTATAGGGAAAAGCTGATAGCTAGAGCAACAGATAGAGGATGAAACAAAATAGGGGGAGTTGGAGTATTAAATATGATGATTCTAGAAGAGATAGGTCAAATGATATATATCAATATAGATGATGTTCCTGATGAAAGTTGTTTTTTGGTTTAATTATTTGGTGTCATGAATGGATTGATTAATTGATAAACATTACAGACTACTCTTGTTTATCACACCAAGCATTACTCATGTGGGCTTAGATTATGTGTTGAGTAAATGTTTTATCACTATATTAATTACCAGAGGCAAATGGTGGTTGAGGATGGAATGAGATTCAATGAGGAATCGAATTATGTAAGAGTTTTCAAATGAGAAAAGAGTGGGGATAAATCAATCAAGGTGACATTGTAGCATATTTGGGGTGGATATGTTTGTTGAAAAAGTAGGTCTACATGGTGAATTGAAAAATTTTAGAGATATTATTGTTATTATATATTGGAAATGAACCATGAAAAGGTAATGGACGATCATGTGGTGATTCAAAAATAATAGTGAAAATGTGGTGTCATTTCCCAGTGTTTCCAAAGTGTTAGGGACCAAAATTCAAAGTTTGGAAAAGAATTATGAAATGTGTAATTTCTTGAAGATCTAATCAGAATATGATAAAGGCATAAATTTTTCAATGATTGGCATTTCCAGGTGTGTTTCATGAAGTCACATATGTTTTTGTTGTTAGTATTCACTATTATGACAAATCTTCAAGAAAGTGAATTTTCTTCATGGCCATATAAAAATATGGAGAATCCATTAATTTCATGAATATTGGGATTTTTATAAGGGTGGTTTATGAATGGGAGATTGTTTTTTATGATTATCACCATGATTAAAACAAATCTGTTTGAAATTTTGTTTCCCTTGAATACCAACCAAAAATAAATTAAAGGCCTGAATTTTGGATGATTGGGTTTTCATAAAGGCTGTTTTGTGAAGGAGTGAACAATTTTGACAGTGATATTTATGATTAATACAATAATTATTAAAGTGTATTTACATGAAGGGGTAGAAAAAAATATGGAAAACCTATAATTTTCATGAAAACTGGGGTTTCATGAATGGTGGGATACGAATGCACGAAACATGGTGATGGACAACACATTGATTATGAATTGAATTATGGATTGCATCATGAAATTTGATTTCCTTGAAGGAATTATATAAAAATGGATAATGAATGACTTTTTTACAATAAATGGTGTTCATGAAGGGTGGTTCGCAAAGATGTGAAATTTTATGATGATGATCACCTCAATTACGAAAGGGATTCCTGAACACCATGATGTTTTATGATGGAACTCAAAATGGTAATGATGAGCATCACGAAAGTGAAATTTTCATAGAACACTGAAAAACAACATTCACTTAGAAGAAAATTAATGATATATATGAAATGGATATTAAATAGTATGAAGGATCTATAATTAGAGTAAACACCTTTAAATAGTCCTCCACTCCGTTCAAAATAGTAGAGAGACTTGACAAATAAATTTAGACTAATGATTCGTGAAGGAGTTTGAAAATTTTATCGTGAAGGTTTTATGTGAAGACATTAATGAAGGATTTAAAAGCAATGAGAATTTATATTGTTATATAGAATTACTTCATGAAAACATAGTGAGATTTGGGGGAAAAAGAGATTCACAAAGGATATAAAATCCCAAATCCCACAAACAATTCTGTGTTTCCTGAAATTAAATGAGTTTCAGCAAAACTGTTTTTTGTTCATGAAGGGTCTTCGTAAAGTGCTTCACAAAAGAAAATTGTGAATGAGATTACGGAAATATGGATCTTCTAGTAATCTATGGTAATGTGATATCTATCAATGTAAAAATGTTATACTTCTATAGAGATTCTATGTACAGTGAATGATGCATTCTTTTGCGATAATTAAGGGACATATAAGTCCATTAAGTGTGAGTGGATCTCTTCTAATAGTAGTGAATGAAGGAAGAGGAATATGGTGATCCTTCCTAATGACATTGAGCCATCAGAAGTGACATAGTGAGTGAACCTTGGGAATGTAGTGATCAGACCCCAATCTTTTTAAAGGTATTAATTCTAGGAATAGATGGAATAGCGCAAACCGTGAGATTTTAGTTGATCTGGTACATCATCATGTCACCATAGTACGCTCCTTGGGAGTAGCCGAGTAAGGGTGGACCATGAATATTTCAATCTCTATGTGTGATGGAATTTATACATTACTTTTAGATCAACATCATGTGATAATGTAGAAAAGAAGAGGTTATCATAAACATACAAGTGAAAACAAAGTGAACCTTTTAAATAAGAGGTCATGATGTAGTGGGACAAAAAGAATTTGGGAATGAATATCCATACCATACATCACCCCTAGGGTATCTAGGCCCATATTGGACCTTATAGAATGAAACCCACGATGTTTTCATTTTTTCAAGATAATTTTGTATGGATAATGATACATGGGATATGAATAAGTAAATTGGACAGTACTAAATTCTATGTAACTTAGTAAGGACTTTTTGATAGGTGGATTATGATATCCTTGATGATGTTTACAACATTTTTATTTAGGGAATATATCTAATTCACCTATGAATAAGGATACATGAATGTTTTTCAAAGTGATATATGGTCATTCAAGTGATAAACATGTTTCAAGAGATTATATGTTGAGGGAATTAACTTGTTTGGAATGTGATAACCAAGATATACTTTTTTATAATTTTGAATCATTATTAAGATGATAGTGTAAATCTCTTTCTAAAGATTTGTATTTTCTACTTTGATTTGGTTTTAAAGGATAACCCTACATGAATATTTTATGTTAAAATATAGAGGGAGTATTTCGGCACAGAGTTCGTATTGAAAACCAAGGATTCAGGATATTCAATGAATAACCTTATTTAATGTTTTTCCTTTTTATATATTATATTAGTGTAGTTTTATAAAAGTTTAAAATTTATGTTGGGTGACAACCAATCATGTCCAGAATGACTGCAGGTCTTGAATCCATGGCAGAATAATGATAAGGGTTTCACTCATACCACTAGCCAACATGATGTTCTGGTTAATTTATATATATTCAGTAAATATTTATTATTAACCAGTAGTGTAACTTTTTATTATTATATACTAATTCATGGTAATTTTTAAGAGACAAGTAATTAGGATTTTACTATTTTAAGGGAACATGATTCATTAAATGTGTATTATAGTGGATTAGGCATCGATGTTAATTTCACAACATTCATCCTTTGAGGCAATCGATATATTATAAATTATTCAAGAACAACCAAAAATTGATATCTTGTTTATAGAATTTATAATGAGTTACAAAATTTGAAGAAAGTGAAAAAAACAATGTTGTGCTGATACCATAAATTATATTTATAAAATGGCTTATAGAATCATCATAGATTTATCATATTTGGGAAGTAAAAATTCCTTTTATTATTACTTTTCTTATGATTTATGACCTCAATCAGTCCTTATGAATATTTACACTTTTCCTCCATGTCCAAAATTCACTTCCTACATATGTTCATCTATGTGGTAACACATTTATATGTTACATTTGATAAATGTTACAGTTATAAATTTCCATTTCAAGGTATGATTTAGTATCTTTTTTATGATTTGGTTTTATATTATTAAAACGTTAATTTAATAGACCTTTGATAACCCATATGAATTTTTAGGGGGAAATTTTAATTAATGGGGGTATAATGTAACACACCGATATTTTTTGAAATATTTTTTTAATTAATTTATCTTCCATATATTTATCATTTCAAAGGAAACTAGAAATAGTTATATATATATATGTATTAACACATTCTCAACCATTCCATTCACAATCAATATCGACTTGGCATGTATTGTACCAAACACTACATTGGCGTACGATACTTGTGAGTTTGGGTTTCTAAGAAACATCTCCTTTTGTTTTTTAATTATTTAAATGATATAATAATAAACTATCCATTCAAAAAAATAATATTAAGAGAAAACAAAACTTAAATATTTTTTTCTATAATCAATATAGAAAAATAAATCATATCGATATTGAAAGATGATGTTTTTGGTGATGGTTTTTATATCAAAAACAAAATTTTCTTTGATGAAGCACCTTTAAATATAAAATTATTTTTATACAAATTTATAAAATTAATTTTATAAAATAAAATTAATTTTTTAATTTATAATTTCAAATTAATCCTAGGGTGAAATTTTGGGATACTTTTGAGTAACGTCATTTTTAGATGAATGGAAAAAAATACTGGTTTTTAATTCAAAATGTATTTTTCATTTAACATAGTTATATAGATGAAATATATATTAATTTGATTTAAAATTTTAATTAGATAATAATATTATCATTAAATATATATTTTTCTCATTGGATCCACTTCTACATTTAAATTTTCAATAAAAACAAAGTAATCTTTTGATTCTTTTTACATTAAAAACCTGTAGTGTGGTCTTGACAATAGGATTAATTTTAAATTAATTTATTCAACGTATGTAATTATAATTTGTAAAAATGGATTCCATATTGGTAATAATAATTATTTAATTTCTAATAACATAGAATTAGTTTTTTGCAGAAAATATTATTAATGGTGATTAAAACTAATGAAATCATTTAAGATGAAAATTATTTTAATAAACTATTAAACCTTAAATTTTATAAACAAACCCACCTTGGCACATGTCCAACACCCATTGAATATAGTTATTTATTCCATAAAAGTTACATTCATTATTTTTTTGGTATAATATCACTTTTTTATGTATGAACATGTGCACACTTAACCTGTTTCTAGAAATTCAATGTGAGTCATTCTCTTCCCTATAAAAGGAAACCCCCTATATACATTCATCACACCTCTCAAAAAATTTATGATAGTCCATTATATGACCATGTAGACTCCCATAAACTCTACCATTAGTAATGATGCCTCACTTTTGGAAGAAAGCATCTCAAGGAATCCTATTGGAATATATCAAAAGGACTTACCCAATTAAGAGGTAATGTCTTCATTCAATCTCCTTGCTTTTATTTTAGTTTGTCACCACCTACACTATCTAAATTTAACTATTGTGTGAGAATACCAGTATAATACACATTAATGGATTTTTATGTAGATTATTATAACTAAAAATAAGTACACCTCCATCTAATGGATATTGAATGTACTGTTTCTGTGCCTTGTGAACTACTGCCTCACGAAACAATGATTGTTCATTTATTCTTTACCACCAATCATGGTGACCATTATGATGGAAACTCTCTTTATATATGTCATATATTATATTTAATATATATTTAATTTTATTTACTCATTTTATAATATACACCTCTTTACATTCTATTTGGTGTTAATACGATAATCTCGTATGAGAAAGTATGCACTACCGCCCCCTCAAAGTGATGTGACTCATTCACACACAACAAGGTATGTATTAAGGATGGGTTTAATGAAATAGTGTTATATATATGATATATTAATTCTATGTTAATAATGTTATATATATATATATATAAATGTATATATATATATATATATTATTGCTTTCTTTATTTTAATATGGCTATAAAGATGGAAACAAAGTCCATGCGTACGCACGACTTACCATCTCCATGAACGGCGTATTCAATTTAGTAATCATATATTATATAGATTATTATAATAAAAATATAATATATATTCCAGATATATATATTATGGTTTACATTATTTAATCATGATATATGTTTAATGTCCAAATATTTAACAAATAAAGACACATTTTAAGAACAATGAAAATATTACCTGAAGTGAAATTTTAACACAATATAGTTAAAAAAAGGTAATATAGTTTCATAATATAACCATATATGTTATTATGTATAATAATATGATTAAGTAAAATATTTAAAATAATATTATATGTATCTTAAATGAATATTGTATGAGTACGGAAAGAGTCAAGACACATAGTAAAGGGATTTCATCTTAATTTTAATTTCTGTTAGATACATGTTATGTTCACCAATATTTAATTTTGTGTAGTGTATGTACATACCATGATATAATTATTTCCATATTCTACATACATTTTTGGGTATTCACATATCCATTCTATGATCATTTTTTTCATGGTTTTTAATTTTCAAAAGTCACCAAATGAGGAAAAAAAATTTACCACAATTTTACTTGTTTGAGACTCATGTTTTGTTATACATCTAAAATATTTTTCAAAGTTTATATAAATCTATAATACAAATATTATCACATATTTCTTTAATCCATGATACATAAGGAATATGTTAACTCCTTTTATTATATGGATTGTATGATTCCATGTAACCACGTTATAATAGTTTATTAAGACAATCTCATCTCTTTTCAAGCTTGTTTATGTTTATGGTTCTGTTGATAACATATTATGATCCAAATTTCAATAAAAATCATGATTTTACTCATCCAATTATATTTCAAGATATAATTTTGTATTGGTACCATATTATACTCTTCGGTATGTAAGATATTTAAGAATGTTTTTTAGGAAAGCCTGACATTAACCTCTCTTCGTTCGAAAATCTATGTTTTCTCAGAAGGGATTCCAAGAATATTATACCTTTCTCTGATAATATCTAAAATAGATTTTTAACATTTTTGTCACCTAAAAATCTGTTAAACATAATATATATTATTTATTTCAGAACAAGGAAACATTATAACCTTTTTACTGTGAAAAATGAATGTTATTTTCCCTCATATGACATGTACATATTTACCCACTATCATTTCTTCAAATATCAATTGTAATTTTTAAAAGGTAAATATTTAAGAAAATGTTTTGAAATGTATTATTCAAGGGAACACATTTTCCAAAAAAATTCAAATTTATTTTATAATTATTCACGTCAAATGTTTTTGAAAACATTTTCAATCTTCTTTTTTAATTTTTAATTTAAAATGGATATTAAAATGTTTTAATGATTTATTTATATTTTTTAAAAGTATTTTTGAAGAAAATGGGTTTTAAATGGTTTTTAATTTCTATTTTTATGTTATCATGTTATTTTTAATGTAATTGTTTTCAATAAAATTTTGATGCTTACTTGAGTGTATTTCATTGGTTTTTCATTGAAAAATGTTTTTAAATTGTATGGAACTTGATTTTAGATTTTTTCAAGAAAAAAGGATTTAAAAATGATTTCAGGACTTATCTACATTTTTTCAAATCTATTTTCTATGAAAATTATTTAAAAATGGTTTTATTCATTAAAAACTCATTTTTAAACAAGAAATATTATTTTACTCAAGATATATTTTTAAAATATATTTCAAAATTATTTCCTATAGTTGGGGTTTGGCTTAGTGGTAAGCACCCCTTAATTCTACATGAAAAATGGTGGTTGAAAACCCATTGGGCACATGTATTGTAGCAGTACTGTTGCGTACTGTAGCAGCGGTAGTAGTGTAGAAATGGCAGTCACTATAGTGGCAGCAGGTTAATGTAGCGGCGATAGAGTACTGTAGCAGAGGCGGGTACTGTGCAGTACTATAGCAGCACGGGTACTGTAGCAGTACTATTCATAGAATGGGATTCGGGCCAAAAAATGGGCCTACGGGCCATATAATGGGCTAAATGCCCACTAAGCCTTCAGGATTTGTAATGGGTCTCCCTCTACCAGATAAATAGGTATTTTCTTTGATTTAATAATAAAATATGCTTCGGACCCATCCTTTAAAAAAAATTTCCATATATGACGGAATATATTGATGTTACTCATTCCACTATAGGAATTGATATGAAGTTTCCATTCGGATATATTCTATGAATGTTTTATGCTTAATTTCATATTCATTATCAAACATGTTTCTCCACCATGGGTTACATATATATGTAATCTGTTTCCTTTCATGGGTTATGCTTTTAATGAAATGATTGTGAAACTTGTATCTTTTCCAATATGTAATGATATGTTTACTTGTTTATGATATCCATTTCATTTCATGGGTTATGATATGATTATTTTTGAACATGTGAAACATGAATTTATGATTTTATTATGTGTTGTGTGGGACATACATCTCTCTCCATTGAATTTAGTAATGATATATATCACTTTAGAAAGAAAACACTACAATGAGGGTTCATATGGATCAGTAATAATTTGATGAAACATGGGTTAGCTTTGTTATGTAATACAGGCACTAAATGAGGGTTTACCCTATTCATTAATCAATGTATGAAATAGTGATTTACCAGGTTAAAAAATACAGGGCCTGAACAAGTGTTTACTCAATTCACTCTTACTGGTCGGAAAAGTCGGTTTACTGGGTTCAGTAATATAGGGTTGGAATGAGGGTTTACACAGTTCCGTGATACATTTCTAAAATGAGGGTTTACTTGGTTAAATAATACAAGTATTGATTGGGGTTTACATGGTTCTGTAATACATGGATAGAGTGGTGGATTAACTTGTTTTGTAATACATGGATAGAATGAGGGTTTAGTCAATTATGTAATACATTTTTGGAAAGAGGGTTCACTCAGTTCATTTATATAGGGCTAGAACAGGGGTTCAACTGGTTCAGTAAAGGACCTAAACCACTATGATGGTCTTGATATTGATGTCTTTGATACTATGGAAATCAGTATATGTTTATGTCTTGATACAATTCCATGTCATATTCCTATGTTACTCATTCATTGTTTATTCTCTTTATTTTATTATGATTCATGTCTTATAAACATCGAAAATTTCTACCAAGATCTTTGATATGAATGTTGTGATATTTTATTTTCATGATAAAATATTAATACCCTTATGATCATGTTTATTCTTACATGCCACCATTTTTTACCCTTATTGAGAATTTGAAATCACAATTTTTTGTGTTTACATTCTTCCAGGTAATGAGGATATGTATTGTGTTTGATATGTCTAAGAATAGTTCTAGTCAATAATAACCTAGTGGGTGTTGTTGTAGATCACATATGTTCATGTTTTTATTTCCATATTTCCTATGGCACTAAACCAAATAAATTTATTGGGTATCTCTTTTTATAATATTCAAGTATTTCACGAAGGATATATAATGTTAATGATTTGAAATAAAGCTTCACAATAATTGTGGAATAATGAGTTTGAGGAAGCGACATGGGAACCATAAGTATTGATTAAATTGAAGTACCATCATATGTTTTAGTGTATAAAATGATCGTTTAACAGGAGATAATTTTAAAGCATGAATAATATAACGACCCAAGATTTTATAAATAAAATTCAAATTGTTATTGAACTAAATTCCATATTAAGTAATATGGTAAAAAAAACACATGCATTACATTGGATATATTTAAAGGTTGTATGATTCATAATATTATATTCAAAATACCATTAATCATAGTAATCAATGATAATATATCCATGGAATAGAAACCATGTAACAAGAATATAATTGGTGTTATAGTAAATCTAATTGAAATAGATGAAATTTGTAATGGTCTCGTCATGTAGGATTTTACCCAATGAAGTCAATTTATTAGCACCTATAAGGGAGATAGAATCTATGGGATATTTCCTTAACCAATCCAAACCAAATATTTTACAAATAAATTATGAGAAAAACTATTTTTGGTAAATGATCAATATAATCGAGATCACACATCAATTTTTTTTGTTGATCCACCCTATGAAAATATCATAATCGCATACCTTATGATCAGTGAATAAGCTAGTGTAATAAAGGGTTATATATCATATCAATAACATAATGAATAATTTTATATTATTTTTAATAAAATAAATAATATATTGAGTAATTATTTTTTAATTTAATTTATTTATATAATGAGTTTGATAAAAATTAGATATTTATTAGGCGACACATGAGTTGTATTTTTGGGAAAAATAAAATTTCAATTAATACATTACCTTTGAATAATTATGTAATTTTAAAAATTAATAATATTTTAATAAAATGTTATCATTAAATAGTATATATTAAATATTAATTATAATATTGTTTTATGAATTGAATGTTTTATTTTAATAAAGGTAAAAAATCTTTTATTGTAAATAAAACCTAGTATTTTCAATAAAATTTGATTTAAATTTAAAAGCCTAATGTATCATATTTATTCAACTAATTTGATGAAAAAAATAATATTTTTGGAATCATAAAATCAAAATTGTCCAGTAGTGAATTTTTTATAATTTATTGAAATGGTCAAATTTTTGAATAAAAATTAATTATTGAATAAATATAATATATGAATTAGGACAACACAATGACCCATTAAATAATTAATATGTTCCATAAAATTTATCCAATACTAAATATATATTTCCACTTTTAAAAAAATTTCTTCATGTTGTTTTATTAATGTAGAAAACCCTTTATGGTTCCTCCAAAACCAATATTATATATTAAGGTTTTAAAACCAATTCCTTGTGAAAAATAGTCACTTACACATCACTAAGGGGAATAATTTAATGTGATCAGTTCCTGTAATTATAAAATAATTAAAATAAAACATCCTTCATGTGAAACATGGGGGGAACCCATGGGAATGCTTGTGGTTTTGAATTCATTATTGTATAGATTCCAAAATCTATGTTTTGAAAATAATAATGATATCCCGTCTCTCTTCCAATAAAACACAAACCAAGCTCTCGTTTTCTTCAATAAAATTACATGGAGAATGATTATAATATTCCAAATCCTTTCAATATACCTCTAATGGTTTTCCATGAACTAAATAAGTTCCTCCCATGCATTTTATAATACCCTGTTAATGTAAGAGATCCTCCATTTCTCCTCTTTACTCATGATCCTCCTTTCTGTTATGGATTTGGTTTTACAAATTTTACTTTTGGGGAATTTCATAACACATCACATTTAATTCCATTATGGATTAAAATTTTCTAGAGATTCCATTCACTCCTATTAATCACTCCCTTGATTCATTATGTACCCTCGTTAAGCGGCTAAAATTATCATGTGATTTTCCAATGCCAAACAATTACTCAACAACCATTTTTGTCTTATTCCACTAAATTCCAAATTTTTGATGTTCGATTATGTTCTTACATATCCTTATTTATAGATGTATGATTCAAAAATGATGATATACCCCTTTTACTCTCATTAATCCGACACATGGTTATTTATGTACCGATGATATGCTGCCAAAATTATTCTATAATTTTTTCTTAGATAAACTTAGTATTGTGATTATCATCTCCATTTCCTCTCACAGTTATTCACATTCGAATACCAATCCTCATTTCATTATGAAAATAGATGTATAAATTATAGACTCATTAACCATTGGATTAAATATTATGAAATATGATACTATGTTGAATGATCTATATGGGAAACATATGCATTTATATGATTTGAATATTATGGGTGAGCCTATAATTTTATTGTTCCCCAATGCAATTGGGTAATATTTTAGTCTCCTGATATGTCATGTATGGGATTAGGTAGTAAACATAATATATTTTTGGATTTTTTTCACCATGTTATGATGTATTGGGGATTACCCTTGACCTATATGTAGGATGTCATGTTATTGAAACATTCCCATATTGCTTTTAAATCGTCATAGTATATCAAGCTTTGATGTTCATGTTAATGTATTTCATCCCATTTATATCCCTTTGAAATTAATATTTACTACTATGTAAATCATTCAACATGTAATTATTTTTTTATTCTTTTATAGGGATTCAAACGTCACCCATTCCTTATGTATTTTTCTAGGCTTTCCCATGAAATATTAAGAGATATGGAATAATAGAGGCCTCTTAATGAATTTTTCAATGATGTTGTTTTATCCACGTATCAATTTGATGTTATATGTACCTAATCTACCAAATACACTAGGGATATCGATCTTATGGGGTATAGTATGAATTATTTAAAATAATAAATCATGAGATAATGTTTA
Organism: Viscum album; assembly: GCA_963277665.1. Taxonomy (NCBI): domain Eukaryota; kingdom Viridiplantae; phylum Streptophyta; class Magnoliopsida; order Santalales; family Viscaceae; genus Viscum; species Viscum album. Next base: position 758,136,943 of record OY728161.1, read on the forward strand.
TTATAGATTCTAGTTGTCATAAGGATGTTGTCCAGGTAGGCAGAAATTTATATTTTATCTAATAAGGATCCAGTTACATGGATAACCTATACTAAAACATAATCTTCTTTCTACCATAGATTTAATTGGTTCAATTTTCTATTGGATATAGAGTGTTTGTAATTTATATTCCAATATATGATCAAGTCACTATGATCATTCCAAAAAGAGATCACATAGATAATAATCAAAGTGGAAATCTTTTGGTTGTTTAGAAGTGTAGCGGTTGAAGTCAAAATGACTTATTTGAAATAATTTTGACAATATAGATTAATGGATGAATACATTTATGTATTTTGATGTATTACATTATGGATTACTGGCCCGTATGGCGACTAGTACAGGAAACTATTTATTCGAGTTATCAAAATTGTGATTGGAAGCACAATAATGACTCACATTTATGAAAGCATGTGACACATAAATGACACTATATTTCATAATTTTTTTTATTTTATGCTATCTTGGGTCCATGTTGTCCATAGTCATTTTTGGGTTGTAAATTTCGTTTTTAGAGGTTTTTTGGGGGTTGTAAATTTTACCCACACGGTCAGGAGTATCCATTTTTTACCTTTGAAAAGGGTTTTTTCAGGGATATAGAACTATTTTATATTCTTATAAAAAGTTTAAAAAACCATGTGAAGCTACTTAAATACTATGCTGGTGGTTTTGGCTAAGTGAGCAGTCTATGTATGGTTAATGGATGGTTTGAAAAACCATATGTCCAAACCGTGGGACCTCCCCAAAATAACATAATGTGTGTCTCGGCTAAAATTACATCATTTAATTTAAGAGGATTTCTCACCACTACTCTCCAATACACATTGATAGAACCCTGGGATCCCATGGGGGAGAATTAATACTTTTCCATATTCAAAAATATTCTTTCTTTGGTGTTTTTATAAGTGATTCCAGGTTATATATTATAAATATTTTTCTTATTCATTTCATTCCTCTTTTCACACATTTGTGTATTCAATCAGGATCTCTATAAAAATGGTGGAAGATTTTATGGTTATAGGTACACATATCGTTGGAGTGTTTGGTATATGGCCTATACATTCATATTTATCCAAGTTCATGTGGTCATCATTGAAGGATACACATTTCATCATGGATTCCCATTCATCCTTGTAGGCGTTTCAATGAAATTTTCTCCTTTTGTAATTTAATGTGTGTTTGGTCTGACTTCTTTCATGAAAATATAAATATATATGATATATATATGATGGTTGGAAATCATTTTATATATTTTTTAACTTGGTATAAAGGGTTAATATTTTGAATTTTTTGTTTTCTAGTTTAATTTGTTAATTTTTATGTTTACAATCAATTTTAAAATGACTATGAGGATTTTTAAAATGTTTTTTGTTATGTGAATTTCATTTTTATTTTGTTTTTATTTAATAATTTTTTTAAAAATGGTTTAATGATGGAATTATTTTAAATTGTGGTGTTGAACTCAATGTCATTTAAATGGTGTTTCAATGATGAATTACAATTTTTGTAAAATGAGTTTGTGGTTTTACATTGTGTATATTCATAAATGAATCATTAAAATGTTATGGTGGAAATAGAATGTCCTTTCATTTTTTTTTGTTTTTCAAGGAGGAATACAAGTTTTTTAATTGGTGGACATAAAAAACATTAACAGTGTGTGTGATTCTAGTTGAGTTTTGTAAAGGGTGTATAAAACGATTCTCTATGAAGTGTAAAAGGAAATGAAATTCCAAGCCATGTATTATGGTAATGTACAAGTTATATATTTATATAGAGTATCATTTGAATATTGTATGACCCCATTGATTTAACAATGGTGTGGTTTATCTCATATGTGGGTTTTAAATCGCTAGGAGATTCTAGTTTTTTCTATTGTATGAGAATGTTCTTATTTATTCTATAGATGTTTGATCTATTTGGAGATCATCATTTCTAGGTGGTGGAGGTTAGGGAGAGTTATTACTTATTCCTTGTCTGTTTAACTAGGTCTGAGTGTACCCTCAGTTAACTTTTCTTTCGGCCATGGGAACAGATGTACTATGTTGGAGAGCTATTATTATGTTATAGAAGATTTTCCACACCCTATTAGTGTCCAAGTAGTATTAAAAGGCTATGAGGATAAGGGGTGTGCTATTTTCCATGAGACTGATTTTTCCTTGTTTGATTAATTTTGGTTTAGACAAAAAATATATTAAAACATGGTCAATGTAAAATTAATAATTTATTAACTGTTTCACATTAATTACCTAGGGTAGATCCCATTACAAATTTATTCTTGGATTGGTGTCTCACATAGGGGATGAATATCTAGTGTTTATTTGTATTATTTCCCTTATTTTTATTCTTTTAGAACCTATATCTTATATATCATCATTTCTTATCATTGGACAAGTGGTTCAAGCATTATGTGAATGTTTTACACACCACTATTGTGGTTGTTTTCTTATAAATGGGTTGAAATGATGTTTGAGAGAAATTGTTTGAATTAAAAACCCTTATGTGGGTATTAGAAGTGGTTTTCAAAAAATGAAATTTGTTTTCTAATTATATAGGATAGTGGAACAATCTTAATGTGTGTATTTTCATTTTATGAATAAAACGTTGGATATTTTGAAATTTAATTAATAACATGATAGTTTTTTCACACGATTATGTTTGAAACCCTATTTTATAGTTAAATTTTTAAACATTCATTTATGAATTGTCTTAGGAAATGAATTGAAATTTTTGGAAGGTTAGTGTCCTATTAGGATATTTAGCTAATTAATATATATTTGAAGTTCCATATTTTCATTTGGGATTGGGTTTAGCTATTGTAGCTGATGTCAGGTGGGTTTATAAGTGGTGAGTAACCAGAGGACTCATGGTGCTGGGTTTGGTTATTGATCATGTTTAACTGAGTTATGTTATTTAATGTTGTATAATTGAGTAATGTTATAAATTTAGCTTCATATCCTGTTTTTATTTTATTGGTTCATTACCCTGTTATAATGTTTTCCTATGGATGGAATTTGTTGTTAATTAAATTGTATTAAATCAGTGATGTTGGATATAAACTATTTATCAATATTTTTTGTATTTGGGTTATGCTTTTGGTACATCCAAGATGTCCAGCATATGGATGGTCCATATAAGAATTTCATTATATTTTATTCACACTTTTATAATTGACATAAGGTATAAATGTTTTCAAATTTGTTCTGAGTGATGCCTAGACACTAGTTGTGGACTTGTGAAGATTAGGAATTCCCTTCAGGGATTATTCCAAGTTAAGTTGGTTGATGTGTCAGGTTAGACATGGTTGGGTCACTAAAATGAAAGGGGGGGATTCATAACTCTATCCAAGTGAGTAAAACATGAGCTATAGATCATGGGAATTATTCAACAACTAGAACCATGAGCTTGGAAGAATTTATTTTTCTTCCAAATGGAGGTCCTATAGTACCGGAACAATGATTCTTGTTCAGGTAATTGGAGGAGGAGAGAAGAAATGAGTGGTTGAGAGAAAGAACTCTATGAGATGGTAGTTTGATATCTATCAAATGAGGAATTTATGGATAGTATAATTGTAGAGAGCTGAAGCTTGACATACATAGATATTAAATTACTTTTGCAGAATGCATAATAAATAACAAAAATAGACACACAAGGACCGTAATAGTTTACTGTCTTTGGAAACATGGAACGCAATCTTCTAATCGTGGTGAACGATCTTCAACATCTCCCATAAAGATTTTCCACTTTTTTTGCCTTTCCTAAAACCTCTATTTTAATCCTAGGGGAAAATAAAACATAAAAAGGGTGATCTAAATGCTCAATAAGGGTAAGAATGGATAAAATAAAACATACCATATACATTTGAACTTAAAAAACATGAACATAATGTTTAAACATCAAAATCTTGAGCAATGACATAAAACATGGAAGTACATAAGGCATAGATCATAATGGTACATAAATCATGATAAAATAGCATGGGAATAAAACATGTAATTGTGGCATCCATTAAACACATGTAATGATTTCCATAGTAGCCAAGGCATTTCTGCCAAGACCATCTCAGTGGACAAAGTCCCTTTCTGAATCGAGTTCACTCCTCGTTCCAGTCCTGTAATGCTGAACCAGATTAACTTACCATTCCAGCCATGTCTATCAAATGAGATATAAATCTTTACCCAATGCATTGGAGGGAGATATAGGTCCCACCCATATCATAATGACATCATTCTTACTTGTGCCACAAAATAAACACACATTATTCATAAAAACCCATTAAATAAAATGGGTTTCATAAACATCATCCCATCATCATATAATCAATATAAAAGAAATGGATATCATTTCAAAATAAGAGAATTCAAACCATGTAAATCATAGAGACATTATACTTGAAGCATAAACATATGAAATAATGTCATCTTAGATGAAAAATAGTTTTGATAAAACACTTGAAATGAATTCTTGACGAAAATATCTTTTTTCTTCAAAATCATTTTCTTTTCACAAAATTTCATGCAATTTTAAAAGAAAAGGATTTTGTTGAAAATATTCTTGAAATCTTTTGGAGGAATCTTCATGAAAAAAAGGCTTTATAAAACTGTAAAAATCCTTTCATGCCGTATACGTTAAAAAACATTCTTCTTGTACTTTTGTGGAAAAAGACAAAAAGTTCCTTGTAGGGTAAATAAAAGAGAGATTCCTTACATACCATTGGGTAAAAGTGAAAATGGGTAAAAAGGACTTTAAACATACATGAAACCATTTTTAGGAAACATGGACATGGATGATAACAATAACCCCAGTAAATACTTATGAATAAGCAATCTCGGATAAAAATGAGATTTCCAAAATTATCCCTTACCTTAGGTCTGATATGCTTCGTATGGATCTGAACCTCCTGTATAATGATTTAAATAATTTCATTGACTTATTATAGAATCATATTCATTTTTATGATTTCATATATTCTTATGACTTTATATTACCTATTCTTTTGTAAATTAATGTTAAAGTAACGTTTTGGGTAAAATCGTTTCATTTGTCATTCGTGTTTTAACTTGTAATTATTCATATGATTACTTAGATCATGGTTACTTACATTCAGAATGTAAAAAATGATATATATGTAATATATATTCAGAATATGCATATATATAATAGATCGATAAATGGAAAGAAATACACCGTTCATGGAGACGGTAGGCCGTACGTACACATGAACGCTGTTTTCGTTTCCTTATTTAATTGAATGGAATTAAGTAGATGACATAAATATATATATACATAAATCCAGTTTCATTATTATGTCATATATTTCATTATTACTTATTATATATACTTTATAATCATTTATGAATGGTTAATCATTGGGAATGAATCTCATCGCGTCGTGGAGACGGTATTCCGTACGTACGCACGAGTGATGATATCGTTCCCATGATCGTGGAATTTTATTGGAGTGTATGTATACTAAAACAGAATCAATATCACTTTACAATAATAAAATGTAGTTATTATTTACACAATTATACCCATCCAAGTAATGTGGTGGTGGAAAATAGATTACACCACGGCGTGGAGACGGTATTCCGTACGTACGCACGCGCGGTGATTTCTTTTTCCGTAGGATGGATAGATGGTGAAATAGGTTTGTTTTAACTTATAATAACATATCAGTATATTAGTGATACTGATGTTATTACTTCTCAATGAAACAACCTAAGAAGAAGAAGTGGAAGAAGAAATAAAGTTGAAAGAATCGGTAATAGACATTACCTCTTTTTTGAAGCGCCTCTTTGAGACCTCCTCTTAAGGCACTAAAATTGGTCTTTGAAGATAACCAGGACCTCTAGGATGTTTCTAGGGAAGTTTAGAAGAGAATTTTTTAGGTTTTGGCCGAGATTCAAGGCTCAATATGGTGTGGGGAAGAGAGGGAGGAGGTTCCCTTTTATAAGGGAGGAGAGGGGCACCTTAGAAAAAACTAAAAATATTATTTTATTATAAAGTCATATTCGGTTATTAATAGCTCCAAATTGAGTTATTTTGAAGATAAGGTGGGTATGGGTAGAAATAATATCATTCAATAGAATTTATACAAGTTTAGGTTTCTATTGTAACCTTATCATTTAGATTTATCTTTAAGTTAAATAATTTTTCTATTACCATGTCTTCTTGTTTTCTTACACTATAATGTTCATAAACTTACTATAACAAGCCAAAATAACCCCAATATTTTTAGTATTAATATATATAACCTTATCTAAGTCATTTGGCCGAAACATAGATTTTTAGGAATAAAATAACAATTAATATTATAATATTTGTTTTATAAACTATTTGAAGTCAATTTTGACACTATTTGGTAATTAATTTTTTTGAAAATCATAACAGAATTATTAGTTCGCAAAAAGTTAACTAAATCAATACTATCATGTCATATTAACCTATAAAATTAGTTTAATTCATAAAAAGTCTGAAATTACATTTATTTGTTTATTTATAACATTAATTTTGTCAATATTTCATTATTAAGATAATTAATACATCATCATTGTGTCATAATTAAATTAAATTATTTTAAGTATAAAAATTACAAATAAAATACCATTATGTAGGAAATATTTTTAGATTTCTAATTAATATTTATAGTCTAATTCATCTTATGTATAACCCTATATTAAAAATTATTTATTTAATAAACATTGATTTTAACTATTTTAACCCTTCTTAAAATAAATTAACAATAAATGTCCTAATCTAATCCAAGTGGGCCTAAATGGTCATATTTTATTTCTAAGATTGTTTTTGGCCGAATTACACTTATCCAATAGAATTAATACATGTGTTAGGGTAATAATGATATCATTTTTACCCTTATTTACCCTATTTACTTTTAACCGTGGTAAAAAAAAGTAAAAAGTTACTGTTCACCAAAAATTATTTTCCTCTCATTGAACCACATTTTAGTTCTTGATATTAACCATGTCTCTCGGATTTTCTAAATTCCACTCACTGAAGTGGTAAAATTAAGTTTTATGAAAAATTCAGTTTTTTAACTACCACTTAGTGGTGTCACTGTTCAACAAAAAATGAAAGTTTCCAGAAAAATACCAAAAATTAGGCCTAAGATATATTTGATATTATGAATTCAAAAATGATGTATATTTTATCAAATTTAAAACATATAAGTTACAATAATTATTTTAAAAATTAATTTCCATCGTCAAAACAAATAGCGTGTTCTTAAGAGATAATAACTATCAAAAGATTGACACTTATTTATGTTTGGTTTAAATGTGAAATTACATCCAATGACCAAAATTGTATTAAATTGTAAAAATATATTCTAAATATACTTTAAAACCAGTCAAATTAATAATTTATCACTATTAATTATTTTGATTAAAAAATTTGTTTTTAATTAATATTTAGAAATTTTCGCTATTCATCAGAATATGAAAGTTATCCAAAAATTACCAAAATTTCACCCTAAGCTAATTTCGATATTCCGAATCCAAAAATGAAGTCCATTTTGAAAGATAAAATTTATAAAAATTCAAAAAGTGGGTATTACTATTCATAACAGCTAGTTCGTAATAATATTATAATAATATATTGTTTAGTGAAACTTGGTATTGCGTACTACACACGCTATCGAGGAAGGTCGTGATTGCGTGTAATGCAAGGCAAGTCTGGGATGCGTGTTGTGCAAGCTTATTTTGGTTTAGCGTACAACACAAGACATTAATTAAAAAGAATAATTTTCATAAAATCTTGGGGTGTTACATTATACCCCCCTTAAAATTAATTTCACCCTTGAAATTCATCGGGGTTATAAATGGTTTACTACTCGAAAGTTTATTTAATAGAAACCCACATTGTAAAAAGGAATACCCAAACTTGTCTTAAAAAATTAATGTATAAAACTTAACGGTTACCCAAATTAACTAATCGTTGGGTTTTCACGTAGGAAAACATAGGTGAAAATATGGATATGGAAGAAAAATCTAACCATCAAGTTCTGATGGAGAGTGGTAGAGAACATGGCTATGAAAAAGCCAACAATCACAAAGCCATAAATTTGTGATGATCTAGGGTACCATCTGATTCATCGGATATAAGGGAACTAGTATAACATTTTTGGTTTTTAAGTTCATTTCCCTAAAGTTGAAGAATTTTAATTAGAATAAATTCTTACTTTATTTTGGTACAATCTCACTGTTGTTCGTTCCTTGAACAGTTTCCATTTCATCTCTTAATGAAATGAAGTTGAATATGTTATTCGTCAAGTGTTAGCAGATCATGTGATAGAATGACCGGTCATTCCATCTGTCTCAAACAAAAGGTTAGAAAAAGTTATTAAATATACATAAGTCGATCTATAGTGCGATTAATCATACATGGTTCCTAAAATGGACTTATACTTCATATATCATACTGTATAATATAATAAAACTAGTTTCTACTAAACAGGGACTTCCTGTAGGCTAGTGGTAGGCGATAAAGGCTAGTCGCACTTCGGTTGTGGGTTTGATTCCCACAGCTTTTTCCGACGTGATGGGTTATCGCTTGTCCTGTAGGATGTCCTTTTTCTAAAACTACATTACTATAAAATCCCATCAATAATATCGAAAAAAGTTCTATCCTTAATCAATATTAACTTATGTCCAACATAATCCTTTCTAATCTTTAGGCTTATCCAAAATACTGTTCTCCAATATCATATTATAGTGAAAATGATTACCAAAGAGTTCATATAAAAAGCATGTTAATACCATCGTTGATCCCCATATATCATGAGATATGTATTGTTGGTCACATTCCAAACATTAGAAGGCCTTAATCATGTATTCTCTTGAAAAATGAATACCCATTGAATCTTAGTGAAAACATGAGTGCGGTCAAAAGTTAACTCTTTTCACATACCAAAACCTCAAACCATGATATAACTATTTCCTTATATCAGTAATGAGCTAATGATTACTGTCAAACATTTCATTTTCTCCTTATCCCTTCATTATGCGCAGATCATCTTTTTTCCAAAAATATCTCAATCACTTTCCATGGTTTTCGGTACCATAAAATTATTGAAAACCACAATAGACCAGTACATAAATATTCCAATATTCCACGATACTATATACTCCATTATTTTGGAATCCCATTACATAAACACTTAATCATTCCACCACATCGTTGTCATATTCAACATCACCAACAGTGATCGCATGTGACTTCCCTTTGTCCTTTGCCTTAAGTGGTTTCTCATGCTGATCATTACTAACCCTTCGATTAGGGCATTTATTAGTATAATGCCCCATTTCCTTGCACTTGAATCATTGAAGTGTTGGTGGTGCGTTCTCCGTAGTCATTTCTTTATTCACATCATTAAAAACCCTTTTTCCACTACTTCGACACTCAGCTGCTCGATGACCTTCTTTTCCACACATAAAACATTTTCTAGTCCCTTTATGACAATCTCCACCATGCTTCTTTCCACAATTTTAGCATAAGGAAACATTCATCATCTTTTCACCATTATTCTGAGATTTCTCATTGAACTCCATATTTTGTTTCTTCTCAAAACTATGAGAAGAAAAAGTAACACCAACTTCCATTTCTACCTTGATAGCACGATGCACAATTTCTTCATAGCTACTGAAGTCTCTTATAGCTGATGCCCTTCGATGATTTGGTTTTAAGCCATTGAAGAATTGATCAACTTTACTTTCAGGTTGGATGATAAAGCCAGATGCATACCTTGCAAGCCTTGTAAAATTCGCTTCGTATACACCAACAGATTCATCATCCTTTTTCTTTAGTTCAAGAATCTCCTTCTCCATCATTGTTCTAAGAATATGAGGGAAGTACTTATTGAAAAATAAGTTCTTGAACTCGTCCCATTCCATGGACTCAATTTCATCTCTTGGCCTCATATTCTTGATAAGATTCCACCATTGATAAGCTTCACCTTCCAAACGATATACTGCTAAGATGACATTATCATGTTCAAAACATTGAAGTACTGAAAATATCTTTTCCGTGGTACTGATCCATTGTTCCGCAACAAGTGGATCAGAAGACCCACTAAAAGAAGGTGGACGTTGCCTCATGAAGGACTCAATAGAATATTGTTCCCCTCTTTGCTCAATTGGATGTCCAAAATGATTCAATAGCTTGTGTAAGTATAGAAATAATATTTTTCACTCCATCTCCCATAACATTTGTTTGTTCATGAAGACAATCATTGCATTGTCCATTGCATTGATCAACACGGTTCCTTCGGGTTCTGGCCATCGTCTAAAACCCCAAAAGAATAGTGTGAGAGGCAAAAATCGTGCTAGGGAAAACAACATAATAAAGGGGGACTATCTTCAATATTTAACATCTTAGGTTTAATTCTAAGATCGTTACCGTAATTCTAGGACTATAAACTATACTTATACTTAACCTTAAGGACATCCCTAGACATACCTTAGAAATATTTCTAGGGTTCTCACTAAAGTTATTGCATCCTAGATTCCAAAGGTGGACTAAACCTTTCCTCTGATACCAACTGTAGAGGACCGAAGCTTGATGTACATAGATATTACATTTCTTTTGTGGAATACATAATACATAACAAAAACAGACACACAAGGACCGTAATAGTTTAGTGTCTTTGGAAACTTGGAACGTAATCTTCAAATCATGGTGAAAGATCTTCAACATCTCCCATAATGATCTTCCACTTTTTGTTTCCTTACCTAAAATATTTCATTTAATCCTAGGGGAAAATAAAACATAAAAAGGTTGAGCTCAAATGCTCAGTAAGGGTAATCATGGATAGAATAAAACATACCACATACATTTGAACTTAAAAAACATGAACATAATGTTTAAACATCAAAATCTTGAGCAACGACATAAAACATTGAAGTACATAAGGTATAGATCATAATGGTACATAAATCATGATAAAATAGCATGGGAATAAAACATGTAATTGTGGAAACCATTAAGCACATGTAATTATTTCCATAGTAGCCAAGGCATTGCTGCCAAAACCATCTTAGTGGAGAAAGTCCCTTTCTGAATCGAGGTCACTCCTCGTTCCAGTCCTGTAATACTGAACCGGATTAACTTACCATTCCATCAATGTCTATATCATGAGATATAAATCATTACCCAATGCATTGTAGGGAGATATAAGTCCCATCCATATCATAATGAAATCATTCGTACTTGTGCCACAAAATAAACATACATCATTCATAAAAACCCAATAAATAAAATTGGCTTCATAAACATCATTCCATCATCACATAATCTAGATAAAAGAAATGGATATAATTTCATAATAAGAGAATTGAAACCATGTAAATCATAGAGACATTATACTTGAAACATACACATATGAAATAATGTCATCTTAGAAGAAAAATGGTTTTGATAAAACACTTGAAATGAATTCTTGAGGAAAATATACTTTTTTCTTCAAAATCAATTTCTTTTCACAAAATTTCATGCAATTTTAAAAGAAAAGGACTTTGTTGAAAATAGTCATGAAATATTTTGGAGGAATATTCATGAAAACAAGGCTTTATAAAACCTTAAAAATCCTTTCATTCCGTATATGTTAAAAAAACATTCTTCTCGTACTTTTGTCGAAAATGTAAAAAAGTACCTTATAAGGTAAATAAAAGAAAGATTCCTTCCATACCATTGGGTAAAAGTCAAAATGGGTAAAAAGTAATTTAAACATACATGATACCATTTTTAGGAAACATGGACATGGATGATAACAATAACCCCAGTAAATACTTACAAATAAGCAATCTCAGATAAAAATGAGATTTGCAAAATTATCCCTTACCTTAGGTCCGATATGCTTCGTATGGATCTGAACCTCCTGTATAATGATTTAAATAATTTCATTGACTTATTATAGAATCATATTCATTGTTATGATATCATATATGCTTATGACTTTATATTACACATTCTTTTGTAAATTAATGTTAAAGTAGCGTTTTGGGTAAAATCATTTCATTTTTCGTTCGTGTTTTAACATGTAATTATTCATATGATTACTTAGATCATGGTTAATTAAATTCATAATGTAAACATGATTTATATATAATATATATTCAGAATATACAAATATATAATAGATCGATAAATGGAAAGGAATACACCGTTCATGGAGACGGTAGGCCGTACGAACGCATGAACGCTGTTTTCATTTCCTTATTGAATTGAATGGAATTAAGTAGATGACATACATATATATATATATATACAATATCATTATTATGTCATATATTTCATGATTACTTATTATATATACTTTATAATCATTTATCAATGGTTAATCATTGAGAATGAATCTCATCGCGTCGTGGAGACGGTATTCCGTACGTACGCACGAGCGATGATATCGTTCCCATGATCATGGAATTTTATTGGAGTGTATCTATACTATAACAGAATCAATATCACTTTACAATAATCATATATATTTATTATTTACACCATTATACCCATCCAAGTAAGGTGGTGGTGTAGAATAGATTACACCACGGCGTGGAGACGGTATTCCGTACGTATGCACGCGCGGTGATTTTGTTTCCCGTAGGATGGATAGCTGGTCAAATAGGGTTGTTTAATACTTATAATAACATATCAGAATATGAGTGATACTTATGTTATTAATTCATAATGAAACAACCTATTAAGAAGAAGTGGAAGGAGAAATAAAGTTGAAATAGTCTGTAACGGACATTACCTCTTCTTTGAAGCGCCTCTTTGAGACCTCCTCTTAGGGCCCTATAATTGGTCTTTGAAGAAGACCAAGACCTCTAGTTTGTTTCTAGGTAAGTGGAGAAGAGAATTTTTCAGGGGTTGACCGAGCTTCAAGGCTCAAAATGGTGTGAGGAAGAGAGGGAGGAGGTGCCCTTTTATAAGGGAGGAGAGGGGCACCTTAGAAAAAACTAAAACTATTATTTTATTATAAAGTCATATTCGGTTATTAATAGCTCCAAATTGAGTTATTAAGAATATAAAGTGGGTATGGGTCAAAATACTATCATCCAATAGAATTTAGACAAGTTTAGGTTTCTATTTTAACCTTATCATTTAGATTTAGCTTTAAGTTAAATAATTTTTCTTTTACCGTGTCTTCTTGTTTTCTTACATTATAAGGTTAATAAACTTACTATAACATGCCAAACGAACCCAAGTTGTTTATTATTAATATATATAACCATATCTAAGTCATTTGAACGAAACATAGATTTTTAGGAATAAAATAACAATTAATATTATAATATTTGTTTTAAAAACTCTTTGATGTAAATTTTTACGCTATTTGGTAATTGATTTTTTTGAAAATCATAATAGAATGATTAGTTAAAAAAAGTTAATTAACTCATTACTAAAATGTCATATTAACCTATAAATTTAGTTTAATTCATAAAAAGTCTCAAATTATATATATTTGGGTATTTATAACATCAATTATGTCAGTATTTCATTAATAAGATAATTACTACATCATCATTGTGTCATAAATAAATTAAATTATATTAAGTCTAAAAATTAAAAATAAAATACCATTATGTAGGAAATATTTTTATATTTCTAATGAATATATATAGTCGAATTTCTCTAATGTATAACCCTATATTAAAAATTATTTAGTTATTATACTTTTATTTTAACTATTTTAACCCTTCTTTAAATAAATTAATAATAAATGTCCTAATCTAATCCATGTGGGCCTAAATGGTCATATTTTATTCCTAAGTTTCTTTTTGGCAGAATTAAACTTATCCAATAGAATTAGGACATGTGTTATGGTAATAATAATATAATTTGTACCCTTATTTACCCTATTTACTTTTAACCGTGGTAAAAAAAAGTAAAAAGTTACTATTCACAAAAAAATATTTTCATCTCATTGAACCAAATTTTAGCCATTGATATTAACCGTGTATCTCGGATTTTCAAAATTCCACTCACAGAAGAGGTAAAATTAAGTTTTATGAATAATTCAGTTTTTTAACTAGCACTTAGTGGTGTCACTATTCATCAAAAAATGAATGTGTCCAGAAAAATACCAAAAAATAGGCCTAAGCTATATTTGATATTATGAATTAAAAAATGATATCTATTTTACCAAATTCAAAACATATCAGTTACATTAATTAATTTAAAAATTAATTCTCGTCGTCAAAACAAATAGCGTGTTCTTAAGTGATAATAACTATCAAAAGATTGGCACTTGTTTATGTCTGGTTTAAATGTGAAATTACATCCAATGACGAACATTGTATTAAATTTTAAAAATATATTCTAAATATACTTTAAAACCACTCAAATTAATAATTTATCACTATTAATTTTTTCAATTAAAAAAGTTGTTTTTAATTAAAATTTAGTAATTTTCAATATTCATCAGAATATGAAATTTATCCGAAAAGTACAAAATTTCACCCTAAGCTAATTTAGATATTCCGAATCCAAAAATGAAGTTCATTTTGAAAGATAAAATTTATAAAAATTCAAAAAGTTGGTATTACTATTCATAACAGCTAGTTCATAATAATATTATAATAATATCTCGTTTAGTGAAACTCCGTATTTCGTACTACACATGCTATCGAGGAAGGTCGCGATTGCTTGTAATGAAAGGCAAGTCAGGGATGCGTGTTGCGCAAGATCCTTTTGGTGTAGCGTACAACACAAGACATTAATTAAAAAGAATATTTTTCATAAAATCTCAGGGTGTTACAATAATTAAAGGTATCTTATATTATTGTGGATTAAAAAATTATTTAGGGGAATTATTGTTCAATAAAGGGATTCAATATATTTCTATGGGAGTGAATCGAACAATAGAGTGAATAGGATCATGAAACAATGGTATGATAATAGAAGGATGGATTATATGGCTTTGGAAGTAAACCTATATTATTTACACCTTGAGGAAAAATTGATTTTTTTGGGGGAAGAAAACAATATTCTTGTACATAAGGAGTTGTTATTCTAATACATATTTGAGTGGGATTAGTGGATATATTCCATTACATACATGGGTAGTGATTTAATGCCATAACTAATAGTTTTGATGAGGTTTCAAGAATATATTTGAAAATATTATATACGTGAGTTAAAAATATTGTGGGATGATCATTTTGGGAGGGAGTACAATTAGTTAGAATATAATCTCAATAGTTGCTAAGAGGGTGGGATATACCGTCATCCTTAGGAGAAACACATCACATGAATCTCTTCTTCTTATGTTATTTTTGATTTCTCTTTCTCATTCCTCCATCCCTGGATGATTATTTTATAACTCTTCCATAATATTTGTAATGGCCATTGGAATTGCTGTCCATTTGTTTTTTATTTTATGGGTCATCAATTTTTTGGAGGAGGGAAAAAGAGGTTATATGAAAATTAGAGTTACAACAACGATGAATCCCAAATTCATATTGTGAATAGGAAATGAACGAGGTGAGTTGGTGATTCAAAACATGTTCAACCAGATTTTTTATTTATTTATTATGATGGTGTAAGAGTCCATGAAAAGGATTCACATCGTGATGACTGAATTCACTATGTGTATTTATTCGTGTTGAGGTGACATAAATTTGAGTGTAATCCAACGATATATGATACTTATGGCCTTTAATGGATTCCTCTCATGTAATCCATAACCCACATGGAATTAACAATGTGAATATTTGAATCAGGATGTGATATAGTAAATTTATAGGTTTATTATAACCCTTGTTTGGTTGAATTTATTGATATTCAGATGTTCATTCTCTGATATATAGGAAGAACTATATGTGTTTTGGGAGATCCTCTATCACTTCTCCCCTTGCATCGACCCTTTCATTCCACTTTTAGTCATTGGTAATTTTTTGTTCTTTCTTATCCCTTTTCCATTTTTTTCTTTCATTTTTATTTTTAAAATTATCTATGGTGATGTTATATTGTTTTTAGGTTTATGTATGATGTGATTTTATGATCCCTATATGTGGTGTATTTTGATCCATAGCTTTATTATAGGCTTCGGGTTCGCCAGATGTTTCTTCTTTTCTATGTGGTTCATAGTAAGATTGAAAACTTTCTTTGAGGTTGGTGATCATTGTTTTCACAATTTTATGTGCTATGAGTGTATTTCCATGTTTTTTTCATTCAATTGGTGGGATAATAAGGTTTTCTGTAACAATGATGATAAATTTCCCTAGTTGAAATTGTTGAGTATGAGTGAATATAATAGGTTTTCTCTTCTCTAATATTGTACTTATAAAATTATTCAATGATGATTATTTATTTTAAATAAAAATGTTTGGGATCATTATTCTTTTCATATGTGATTTATTTTGACCACCCTTCTAGTGTTGTTCTATGATCAAACCTTGAATAAATTCTTAATTATATATTTGGATAAATAATTGCTTTTTCAAGGAATCAATCTATTTGATAATACCAACTCTAATAATGAATAATGAAATTATATCCATTGAATAAATTTTGGACGCAGGTATATGTTACTATTGGGCGTGCTTATTCATTTTTTCCTCCCATCTTTGGTTTGGGGAGTTTTGTGGTGATAGATGTGTCTAAAATTAATGTGTGATATTTTGGTCCATTATGTTGCGGTAGGATGGCATGAATGCGATGTGGGTAGTAGTGTGATGTTTATGGTGTCTGATGGTGTTTTGACATGTCTCACCAGAGGTTTATGAGGATGTTGTTTCTAATGTGGTGTGTAGTGGTTGTGATTTTCATTAGTTGTGGTGCACTGTGGCTGGGGTTGTGTAGTGGTTATAAAGTGTGGTTGTTGTGGTTATATTTCTTGGTCAATATGGCATGGATATGACGGAGGTTGTGGTGTTATGGGGAATGATAAAGTGAGATACATGAGTTGTTATATGGTTGATGTGTTAGATTTATGATTAATCACGGAATTCATAAAGATAATAACATGAAATAAAATAGGATGGTAAATAATATTAATGGGCTATATATGGTTGGGTGGTAAATTGATTAATTAATTTAATATTATATGAATGTGATTTGAAAATGCGATTGAAGTGAATTAGTAATGAAAGTTATTGTGGAACTTGTATGTGAAATTGTAAAAGGCAATGTGAATTGTGTTGTGGTGGTGTGATGTGTTTCATACTATGGTAGTAGAAATTATAAAAATTTATGTATTGTATATTTGTAGTGAAATGGTGTGTAATATAATATTTGAAGTGATCCCATAGGTTGGGTATTTTTTGTTATTTATATATCATATATATTATGTTATTTCTATATGCACCCAAATCAAGTTAGATAACACTACCACTTCATAGAAGTTTTGGGTTCTTGGGTTTTTCCCAAAATATGTGGTGGTTGTGATAAAGATGGCTTAAATCATCATATTCACCTATCTTCCATTAAATTTTTTGGCCTAGGAGTATTTAGGATAGACATGGTGTGATTGTTCATGTTTTTTCAGATGTGATGAGATGTAATGAGATAGTGATGTGACGTGATATGTGGTGGGGGCCATGCTTGGTAGGATGAGGGAACAAGGATGATTTGATTCATATTTTTGACACCCTACTACTCTAGATATGATATGAGACGTGATAAAAATTTTATGTTTAGGAACAACATGGTGTGGTGATTCATGATTATAACATGATGCTAGAGACTTCAAAGGTGGGGCTGGTAGGGATGCAACTTGACCCACATTTGATATGGGGGGTGAGTTAATGGGTGAGATGTGAAATGATATGTGTGTAAGGGATGTGAGAAAATTTATTTCGATATTGGGGAATGATAGAATAAGATTAGTGTTGAAGCAGAAAAAGGGTCCCTTGGTTGGTTGTGATCTCGATGGTATATCACTATATTGGGTGTGCGATTTTTTGAGTGATCCATTGTTTGGTTGGGATGGTTATTTGACTTGTTGAGGCATTTGTGGGATTTTCTATCTGTTGAATTATGCATTAGCATGATCCATTTTGAGTTGAACATGATACCTTGGTGATGAATCTACTGAGTATGCATGTATGGTCCTCCAATGTATATGAACTAATTTTATGGTTTCCAAGATGAGTTTGAGGACAGAGATACACATTTCTATCATCGGTTTGGAGTTGATGTTTTGTCTCTACAGTAGACTTTCCTTTTAGTATATTAGGATTATTTTATTTATATAGGTTTATTTTATACATGAATTGTTGTGTTGTTTTGGGTATAATTTATATTATATAATGGTGTTTTATTTGGGTTTTATCCTACTTACATATCCAATTTTATTATAAAGGGTAATTACTCCCATATATATGGTGTTTTTATACCCTTGATGGTTGTCACCAACATGGGGCCTACAAAAGTAAGGACTCAGGGGGTCATCATATATTTTCCATCATTGTGGTATCATTAGATGGAGTGGGTCATGAAGGAGCTATATCAATGGTTTGGTTTTAATATTGGATGGTGTTCAGAGCTAGGAACCATGAGGTTTTCAGAGGTAGATAGTGAAATGACTCCTATTGATCTAGGAGCATTTAATAATCCAACATGATTTGTTAGGACAAGGAATTTTAGGGCCACCATAATCCAGATCATGGAAACTGAGCTTATTGAATGATCTACTTGTCTAGATCTATTTGTAGGTGATAGACCTAGGAGAGGTACATGAATCATGATTGCTTGAGTATGTGTTGAATTTGGTTTTTTGATGTATAATAAAATGAATCTAATTAAAAAAATTTGATAAAATTTGATACTACTGGGATTAGTTTGTTTTACATCCATTTTTAGGAGTGTATCATGTTCATGAAATGTGAGTGGTTTATTTGGTTGAGGTTTAGTAGTGTAATAAAGTTGATCGTTTATTGGTAGATCTGATATAATATGATAATTTTTGGTAGGGAACGTTTTGGTCCATTCTGTGACAAATTTTGTGGGTGATTGAGTGGAATATATATGATCTAGAGATAGACTGTTGGCTAGAGTAACTCAAGATTTATTTTTTGTATGAATCGAGCATCAATTGAGTTCTTCTTTCAATTGGTAGCTATTTAGTTTTGGTGATCTTGTATCCTTGGTTGTTGTTGTTTCATGGTGAATCTAAGGATGAAGATGTGTTGTTTTCGGACTTTCAGAAGGAGTTCTAAGAACAGTTATTTTGGTTGAAGATAAGGGAATCCAAGAGGCAATAGCATATGTATTGAATTTTTATTGTACATGATCTAGGATTCCAGTTCAAGGATCTCCTTCACTTTTCTCCAAATGTTTTTTCATATGAGGATTATAGATATCATTGTTTGATGGATTGTTTCAAGCTAGTTAATGGGCTTTCAATCACTCTATTTATGCTTCATACAATACTAAAGTTGAAAAAGAAAAAAATGGTTATTGAGAGAATTCATTTTTTTTGTTGAGAACCAAGAGTTGTCTTCAGGGTGACTCAGTGAGAATGGCATTAGGTAGCGGGATTTGGGTGTTTGAGATGTTTTGCTTCTAACTAGTGGAAAGATGCCTATGGTATATCACATTTTGTTCTTCTAGAGTATTTGGATACCTATTACCTTCTAGAGGCTTCCAATTTCAATGAAATGTACAAGGAGGACATGGTAATCATTGAAATTAGTTTTTTTCTACCCAGGGAGACCAGTATTAGATGGTTGTTAATTCCCATGATTGGAAGCATCACTAGTTTCTTTCTAGGATTTCGTAAAGGGGACCATGAATGGTTTTTTAGAAGATAAGGGTTGGTGGAGTTGGAATAAGTATGTCTCATTATTGTTATCACCCATATGTACCTAGGATAGATAATATTCAGGGTGGATGATAGAAGAGTGAAAAATGATAATGGTGTGGTCACATGCATGCATTAGAGGTGATAGTATCAGCTAATCCGTGAGTAGACCAAGGAATTATTAACTTATTATATACCCTTATTTCATATTTCTTTGATTAACTAAACTCACAATATCCTTTTTTATCATGCATATATTTAT
Source organism: Viscum album (assembly GCA_963277665.1). Lineage (NCBI taxonomy): Eukaryota > Viridiplantae > Streptophyta > Magnoliopsida > Santalales > Viscaceae > Viscum > Viscum album. The sequence continues at coordinate 758,157,003 of OY728161.1, forward strand.
TATTTTGGTTTTTATTTGGAGAGGTTTTATGTTCCCCAAATGTTATCCCCATTAGCTAGAGGTTTACTTCCCTATTTGATGTGTGTTGGGGATGTAGACTATTGAAGGACATGACCCAGTAGTGGTGGATTTATTGATATTACCGATACAGCCATATTATGTAATCATTGATTGGGATTGGATATATTATATTTGTGTAGTTTTTTAAGGTTTCTAGAAGGGAGTTTTTTTATCTAGAGTTTCATCAAGTGGCATTTGTTGGAGAGTGGGGATATGAGTTGGGACGTTGGAATGTGGAGCATCTTTTTTTTTTTGTAGTTTTCAAATTTATCATTGGATGATTAGGTTTAGGGTGTTACTAGAGATTTTGAGAAGTTCATAGATGTTTTCCTTGATGATGATATAGAATTAAAACCTCCATGCGATGTCGAGTTTGTGATAGAGTATTAGTCAAGTGTGTCCTTGATTTTCCTAGATTCATGTTGGACATTGCCAATAGAGCTATGATATTAGATATTGTACGTTGAAAACCTGATGCATAGGGGTTTGATCCAAACCAATGTATAATTTTTAGGTTCTCTAGTGTTGTTATACAAAAAATGTGGGAAATTGATTGAGGTTGTGTGTAGACTAGAGAGGTTGAATATGGTAACGATCAAGAACCATTACCCACTTTTGAGAAGTAATGATATTTTCTACTAGTTGGGAGGATTGAGTGGGGTTTTTATTATTGATCTATTGTATGAATATCAAAAATTTATGGTAGGGGATAATTATTTCATAAGGACCGCATTCAGGTAAATCTATGGGTAATTAATGTTTATATCCATGCTATTTAGTGTTACGAATGCCCATCCAGTTTCGTAGGGACTATGAAATTCTTATTCTATGAGTTAATAGAAAACGTATTCAATATATTAATTAAGGAGATGTTGTTCTACCTAAATGCAATGTTTAATTACACCTATAAGAACATAATATAAAAATTAATGGATATTATATAATTCCAGATGAATATACATTGCATTAAAAAATTCATTCCTAAGGACCACAATTGTTTAGTGTCTTTGGAAAATTAGAAACATAGTATTATAACATGGAAAAAGTCCATAAACATCTCCATTAAAAATTTAACCTTTATAAATCCTATATAAAACCATTCTTCATAACCTAGGTAAATGATATATGTAAAAGGTGTGAGATTAGATGCTCATTATGGGTATAAAAGGGAGATAAAAAACTGTGAAATATGAATAATGGAATTAGAACATGATCGTAACATTAGAATATCATAACCGGTATATCAAAGAGAAAACTCATGAGTCATGGAATAAATATTGGAATATTATAATACTTTATTCCAAAGGGAGTGTGATAATAATACCTAAAATGATGAAATTAGAATAAGACATGGAATTTGGGGAAGACACGTAAGCATAAAAATATTATGTCTAAGAAACATGGAAATACCTTCATAACATGTTTTGAATGGGATAATAAATTGTTTACTGGATTTGGTACTGGGATTTCCTCCAGATTACCCTCTTTTTTCAGGATTGGAATGCCCTCCAATGTACCCACGTATTTATCTATCAAGATTTCCTCCCGTGTACCACCTTTCATCGGGCTTGGGATTTCCTCCCATGTATCTTCTTGTTTGAGAATTGAGATTATCTCATGTGTAGCCTCTTGTTCATGTATTGGGATGAAATCCCTTATACTATCTTGTTTAATGCATTGTATTCCCTCCCATTTATCATAATGTTTTGGTAATATAATTCCCTCCCATGTACCCACTTGTTTTGGGATTGGGATGTCATCACATGTACCATTTTTCTTTATGCATCAGATTCCCTCCCATGAACCCTCTTGTTTTGGTCTGGGTATTCCATTCAGTGTACCCGTTGAGCTTATTAAACATTTATCATTACCCAATTCATTAGAGAAATATATATCCCCCACCATTAAAAGAATAAAATTATACCAACATGTTCCCAAATATAATAAAACAATAATCATATAAATACTCAAAAAAAAATTATCGGTTCTATAAACATCATGTCACAACCCATGATAAGAAATTGGTATTATAATCATATCATTAACTGTGGGAAATATGTAGATATCATAATAATTTTATCAAAGAATAACCCTTGAAAATAAGTAGGTTTCAAAAGCATATAACACACCAAAGTGAAAATATATTCACAATCAACATTCCATAAAAACATAGACCATTCATGAATTTATATAAATGATATTCTAAGATAAAATCCTTAATAAATCATAAACAATAAAAAAGTATAATATCGTAGATGGAGAATGATTTCTATGGATCACATGAAACATTTCTAAATGAAAATTGAAATTCAATAAAAATAACATTCATAAAACCACATTCTAATAATGAAATCGATACAATATTATGTAAAAAACTCCTTGAGGAAAATAACTTTCATACATTGAAAAATGATTTTTCAAAATAAGATCACTTGAAATTTTTTTTTTTATAAAATAGTTTGAAAACATATATAGAATTTTTTTGGAATTTTGAAATCCAATATGATGGAAATTACATTGATAATATATAAATAAGGCTTAAAATCATTTTAAAACCCATTTTTTTGGAAAAAATGTTAATCAATATTAAAAAAAATTCAACACAATTTACCATGAATTTGTATAAAAGATGTCAAAAAACAATTAAAATTCATTTTAAACTTAGTTTTTTTAATAGTATTTTCAGAAAATGTGGTTTTAGACGAACACAAATTTCTATCTTAAGGGAAAGATAATGTCATTTTTTAAAACAATTTCATAATAATATTGAGTACCAAATAGTGGAAAAATGGTATGAATACATGAATATATATTAGGAAAACATAACAGGGAATCTTCTTGAGAGTTATTGAGATATGGGTCCGTATACTTCATCAACAGATTCATAATCATAAATAATCCCAATAAATGATAAGATTATAGTAATAAACAATTGTAACATTGGTTACATTTAATCATAATCCCCAAGAGAGAATTACATTACATGAATATTAAAATATCATAAAATAATGTGATTCATGATATGACTTGTCAAAGGGAAGTTTATACATCCTATTGAAAAATATAGGAGCACACAATGGCATGTATCTTGAAGATGCAAAATTGAGAAAAAAATTACATTACCGATTTGGTAAAATTTTAACCATAAACCCCAAGGGAATGAATTTCATAAAATTATTATGTAAATTCCCAATATTTTAAGTTATGAATAATATAAAAAACTCATGGGTATTATAACTCTTGAGATTCAGTTTTTACCTTGTGTTATGTAAATATATTTCAATAAATACATTTCCAAAGCTAGGCGTTGAGAGGGTGTGCAATTCCGAGGCCCAATGTGCAATGAATGAATTTTATAAAAATATTAAGTGTATTTTATACTATGAACTCAATATAAATTAGATAAACTCTTAAACCATTTCTCATATTAAACATATGATTCCATTATTGAGTCTAAAACATGGCCTTTTTGCTAGTCGAGACATTACTTTTTTCGGCGTGGGAATTTTATGGAAAAAGTCACCTAGGGGAAAAATCTTAAATAAAATAAGTAATTAATTATTTTTCCCCTGAAATCATATCAAATTAATCTAGAATGGGGACTCATATTTATAATTTGAGACTACCATTATTTTCGAAATGACATGTTTTACCTATGCTTCATATAAAATAAGGTGGTTTGGGAAATTTGGATTTCACGCCAATTATGGATCCTATAAATAAATTTTAGGGAATTCAATATTAGGGTTAGCCCTAATCCATTTAATCTCAACATAGACACTATATCTCTACCTACCTATCATCAGCTTTTATTGGAATCGAGGAGATCTCTTAGATAGAACCTTGATGGATTGAAGTGGTAGTGTAGTAGATGCATCTTTAATGACGAGGGATCTAATAAATGGAATATTTCATCTATTTTTTTCAGATTCATATTTTAAATTGAAAATACATTCTTTGAGGTTTTGTATCACTGTTTTTTTTCATAAATCATGATGCTTGTACAAACACGACAATTGCTCCATGTTTAAATCCCTTACTTCAACCTTTCGTTTACTGTTATTAATGGATATTCTCCATAAAAGTTTCAAGAGGAAAAATACATGGTAGATTTTTGAGAAGAGGTTGGAATTGTGAAGACCTCGTATCAATGGAACGCGATTTGGTGACAGATTCATGATCGTGCAAACAGGTGGAATCTGGTGGTCCTCATAAGGGACTATCGAACAACAGTTACTGCCAAAAAATTTCGTCTTCGCCCTACTTCCAAACTGCGGTTCTGGACCACTGCTTAACAATGAAACCACCCTTTCAAAAAGTGATGGCAATGACCGATATCAGAACATAGAGTGGTGGAGACACTACAATGTGGTGGTTCCGTGACATGGTGGAGCCAATTGGTCAGCTAGGGTCGCATGATGCAACCCAGGTGGTGATTATTTCCACAAAGTGTTGCGTCCAGTCAGCCACATTGTTGTGGTGGCTAGTTAGCCGATTTGATGATGTGGCAGTGACCAACCATCGGGTTGGGCCGATGTCGGCTTTGTGTTGGGCCCCTACTAGCGGGTGGGCCGTTCTGGGCTAACTGACTTTGTCCAAACCCGGTGGGTCAGAACCAATGGATTGGGTCTAACCAAGGTTGGATCCCGAGTCAGCATAGGGTGACCTCATTGTCACCCGTCCATGGTCGACTGTGGGGAAGACCAATTGTGAGACTGTCCCATGTCCCCAGGAACCTCTTCGGAAACATCAAAAACCTTAACTTCTAAACTATGTGTTAGTTTCATGCATTCTATATGGCAACAAGACCCTATCTTGAGGTGAATATTTTGAGATACATTTGATAATTTAAATTTAGGGGTTATCATAATGGACGATTATTGTCAAATTCGGCCATGTTTTAGTGAAAAGAATCATTTTAGCTAGTTTTCCATTTTGAGAAATTAAATACCATATCCCGTATGTTTTCCACATAGAACTCGATAATGATATCAGTTATGACTTTTCAATTATGATACGAGGTGTTCTGAACATGATGCATCTTCAGATGGTGTTTGACGATAGGAGTGATCATGCAATGATAACATTGAATTCCATGTGTAATACCAAGGACACATTAGGGTGTTGGTACTCAATGAACTAAAGTGTAATCCCCATGACGTACTAGGATGGGGATCCTCTAAGAAAAATCTGATTAGAATCCCCCATACGGATGGGTGAAGGTCGACTATCTGTTACTTTGAAGTAGAATCCCCCTATTGTAGTAGGGTGTGGGTCCTTGATGAATCATAGTTGAATCCCACGGATGTGTTAGGGAACGTGTACTCTACACAGTGCTTGCATGATCTGGCTATGCGGATCAGTGATGAGACATACTTTAATATTTTTTTGGACTCAAGAGTAAGAGGGGAACATTCCCCACTAATATATGTCTTTATTGTGTAACATAAAACCATGTAAGATATACATACCCAGCCAATGTGGATAGTTTCGTGGTGTGGTCTTTGAGCACCTTTGTCTTCTAGTTCAAGGAAGACATGAGGGATGTTTTTCATCAATTGTAGTTACTTTTAGAAATATTGGTGACTCTTTTTCATGTTCTGAGATATGAGATGGGTTCTCCTTACTCACTTGTTGGTATTCTTATAATAAGCACATATATATATATACATCCAATTGTAAACCCGTTACTTGATTTTTGGTTACCCTCCTTCAAGGAAAGGTGATGTCGTGTAGGGTTTTCCACATGTTTTCTATGTCTAGCTTATCATGGTTGGATGAGTCTACTCTCCTACTATAGGTGAGGAATACATGATAAGATGTTAATATTATCAATGTTTATATAAAATTGCATTTGTGTGATCTTACTTCACTTAAATTACGAGTTGATAAACACAATTTTATTGTACATTGTTCTGTCTACTATTTTCATTTACTATTATATCATTTACCACCCGATTCATTTCAAGGTGTCCTACTGTCTATATTTATACTCATCCATGCATGGTCTTTTACAACATGTATCATTACTTATATAGATGATAGATAGGGTTTATCATAACATTAGGGATCTTATGGATAGAAGTGTCTGATCCAAAATCTTGTGGTCTTAGCATTATTTCTAAGAGTATGGAACTATCAACTATTTTCCCTTTTCTATTTTGTAATCATGATGGGAGAAATTTCTATTTGTTCATGAATATTCCACCATATTAATTTCATTTTACTATACTCATAATATTTAGTGGTCCTTGCGTGTTTTGGTTTATTTATTGCAGCTTTCAAATTTTTCTTATTTCCCCCTCGACTTTTGCATGGAGCTGTGTGTGTGGGTAGGTACTTAGGCAATGGCCATCACTTCTATGTTGTTCCTTTGGCACTTGACTACACCAATTGGCCTATAGAAGAGGTCTATCAGTATTTGCGGATTGAGCCCGATCATGGGTCAGGTCATGATAATATAGACCACACAAAAGCAATTAGTGGTGAATATGGAAAAAGTCGAATAGAAAGAAATGTGAGATGAGAAATTCCCTTACCAATAAATTAATTCTATTAGTACACATTCAATCCTCCTTTATAATTAATATATGTTTTTCATAAAGATACAAAATAATCATATTCATATATATAATACTATATATTACATAGTTATGAATTTATATTTCCTTCTCATTAAAAATTCATTGACTAAGTTATTATTCAGGTAATAACTGATGTGTTTATCATATGTGTTTTGTCTTGTTATATCTGAACCTCTAATATAGATCATGATTTTCATATCTCTATATTTTAAAACATTATGCATATATAAAATATATTCAGTATATAAATATATATAATATAATAAAAATTATTGATATATCAAATGGAACACACCATTCAGGGAGACGGTAGGTCATACATATGCGTGAACTATGTTTCCATTTTCTTGTCATTTAAAAAAAAAATTCAGCTGCAATATATTTTAATACAAATATAATATAATTAAAATAGAATTATTATGTCATATATATCATATATGTTTAATAAAACCCTCATTAATTCATTCAATGTAATGTTTAATCGAATCACATCGCTTCGAGGAGGCGGTAGTCCAGACGTACACAAAGGATGTTATCAAATAGAAAAAAATGTAATGTGAGAGGTAATGTGTTATATTATAATTAAATAAATAAATCTTTAATATAATATATATCATATGAGAATATTATGTAAAAAAATTATAATCAATGAGATAGTAGTGGGAAGACAGACAACATCATTTTGAGAGGTGGTAGTCTACCATAAAAACTAATGGAAAGTTCATTAACCATTTGATGGAAGTGTGTGTATGTATACATATAAACATTAATATAAAAAAATTATAAAAATTTAGGATAATGTGGTTATTATTAAATAATTTAAATATAATATATTAGGGGTGGAGAATGAAAATAAAAAAATAACTTGTGTAAGGATGTAAACTCTTTTTTGGCTAACTCCTCTTGGATTGCACAAAAATTGATTACATGAGTGGATTTATGCCAAATTTATGTTTTATAGTACTGTGTTAGGGATTTTGGGAGGATTTGTTTCTTTTTTTGGCCAAGAAAAATGTCGTTCGATATGTGAATTTGTAATAGGGTTTAGTTTTATTTTATAGTGGTGGAGGCGTGGCTTTTTGTAATGTTTTAAAAGAGAATTACCCAACAGTTTTTCCCATTTCATGTAGCTGAAATAATGTTTTAAATATTACCTAGTGGATTATATGTTCTAAATATGGCCATAAAATTTATTCTGCACATGTTTCTAGGTGATTTGGTTCTTTAAGTTTAAGGTTTTGTCCATTATTAAGCTAATTTTTCTCTTCACCGCTCTAATTAACATTAATAACACTTAGTAAATGATTTAGAGAAAAAACTAATATAAACTCCATAGAAATTTTAAAATATTCAAATTTCATATATGGAATCCATTTCCCCTTATTCTAGTCACATAATTGGAAAAAATTAATTTATAATTAACCCCACATACATGTCTTGAAAGCAGGTATTTAAAACAAAAAAGTCCAAAAGATTGAAATGTTTTTATATCCAATTTTAATTTTAAATTTTTCACAGTAAAAGTAATTGAATAAATTAGATTATAGTTGATATAAATAAATTTTGAAAACAAATTAATATATAATTTATCTATATATATAAATCTGAAGAGAAATCAGTTTCAAATTACATTTTTTTAATTAGAGAGGCTTTAATTGTGGGATTTTAAATCATCAAATAATGTTCCATATGTGCTATCATCTACTCAGAAAGTGTGGAAGGTTTCACTACATTGGTGTCTAATATAGAAAATAAATCCTATTCATTCCTATCCATGCCTCCCTTAACAAGGCCTCCAGTTACTATGTCTTCTAATGAATTTCATTGTCATAACTCCTTCAATAAGTAGGACTTTGAAGACTTGTCCGATATTTCTCTAGGATATTCTTCTCTCTCATATGATGGTATACTATGTCTTTATATCTCTCTATATTCTTACATGGAGCATTCGAACATCTATAATGGACCATGGTAGTGGGATTTTGGATCAACAAACATCTGCTTCTTCAATTTCAATGCTTCATCAGTTTGTGGATTTTGGATTCCCCAGCTACAGTTTCAGGGCATAACGGAACATCCTTTTGCATTGTTATTTCTTCTCTAGAATTATTCATCTCAACATGGTGTAATATATACCATTCTATAGGGAGTTGGTGGTTCTTTCTTTTCATGTGGTCTATGTTTTTTCATCTATGTAAATACCCTTCAATGGTTATAGTGTGGATTTATCCTCTCAGTTTTCATCATCATTTCATGTCATTAGGTTTCCATAGTGGTTTTGGGATACCCATCAGCTCCTTACTTTTTGATGATCAAAGTTCTCTTCACCAGGATGATGCAGTGATAGCTAGGATATGTGTAGATATGGGATTATCTATCGATCTTCCATCCATGCTTCTGATCAAAGTTGAAGTGATTCCAAATTGGGCTCAGTTATTTGTATACACTTCCCCACCACACTTCTACTTGTGTTTGCACATTCAAGGTCATGCATCAACTGAAATCTATAAATCAGGCTTGTTTATGTTTCATGATCCGTTCAGGCTTCATTTTTATGCTAATGTATCTTCTATAGTTCATAATGATTATCCTTCAATGTCAAATCTATGTCCAAGAGATTGAGGAAAAGGAGTGATTATTTCGTCCTCTTTGAATCTGGTGGCCACTTCTTCCACAACACATAATATTTTTGAATCCTTAGACTTTTCATCACATGACCAAGTTTCATTCATCCATCAATGTTAATCCTAGCCTTGTAATTCCATATTTCTATAATTCCTGCAACTTTTATCAATAATTCCATGGGATATTATGCTATGTTTATATCTTCGTTAGATCAACTTATCACTATCAAAAATTAAATGGAAGATATTGTGGTTTTTCTTTTAGCTATTTATTCCAAATGTGATGTTTATGCTAGAGAGTTTATTTTGGATGATTTGAGCTCCAACATCCCAGCATAAGTTCCTTGGATATTGAAAGGGGAATTCAACATTGTGTCAAGTCCCATGGATAAAAAGGGTTCTGGTCACTATCGCATTATAGAAATCTATTCCTTTATCATGTTCTTTCAAATTAAAGGGATCATTGATGTAGGCTTATCTAGTGATTCATTCACCTGGTGCAATTACCAGCACAATAATCAGCACTCTTTGGGCTGTTTTGATTAATACATATTGAATTGAGTGTATTTTTCTTCGCTACCTAATATTAATGTCTCACATCTAGTATGAATTATCTCAGACCACCTACCTCTTTGAATTACCTTGAATTATAGTAAAAAAAGAAGATTTCTTCCTTTTTTCCTCTTCATTGACTAACAACCCATAATTCCATGACATAGTGAGGAAGTCCTCAGATCATTATTTTATCATTAAACCATGTCTCTCAATTTATAAAAGTATAAGACACCTCAGAGGTCGTCATTGATCCGAGGTCAAGAGCATTCTTCTAGGTGATCTTGAACTAGAGGCAATAATGAGATAAATATAATAGCTAATGAAAATCCTGGAGAATGTTTTTGACGATGATTTTTTTGCTCACTTATTATTCAATAAATACTATTTAGTGGATCTGTTTTTTAATTAAGAATGAATTTCTTGGGAGATATCATGATTCATATGGTTATGCGAAGGACATATAAACACTTTATATGTCCATTGTTTCATTAAGGAAAACATAGAAACACAAATCCTAATTTACTTTTATAGAATGGGTCCTATAATAATGAATGAAATATTGTTGTAAATATGGTGGATATTCATTTCATGACATTACTAGAATCTCAAAACCCATGCATGGAAGATGGTAATCTGAGAGGCTCATCTGATCAGTTTGACATAATGCCCAATTATGTGTTTGATTCTATGAATGAAAGGTTGAAGGCATTTCTAAATGAGGATTTAATATGTGGCATCATTTGGTCAATAAATCATGACATAGATTCTAGACTAGACTCTTTCCTATGGATTTATATAGGGCCTCATGGGATATTTTGTAAAGGAACATGATAGGTGTGGTGAACGACTATTCCCAAGGTGGTAATCTTCCTCATATGGTTTATACTAATAAACTTTTTATAGTCCCCATGTTCAATGATCACCACTAATTTAGTTATTGACGACCTATTATCTTGTGTAACATTCCTTATAATGTCAATATTGGCATTATTAACACATGTAATTCTCCCTTCCTTCCATGTTGTGTAGCTGGGGAACAATATGGATTTATGAAAGGAAAATCCATCCAAGGAGTGACTTCCTTGGCCCATGAAGTTATCAGTTAGATCATCATGAATACCATTGGTAAAATTGTGTCAAAAACATGATATGTGAAAATTATATTATAGAGTTGAATGAAGCATTATCAATTGGGTCCTTACAATCATGGGAAATTAATTATGGATTTTGGATCTTATCATTCATTTCATTATATATCGAAGGATGGGTACATATTTTATAGGAAAATAGTTATTTTTTTGAAATATGTTAGAGGATTTAGACAAGGAAATACTCTATCCCCCTCCCTTTATCATTCCTCAATATCATCTCATCTAATGTATTCATCATTTCAGTATATTGGGAATAGTTACCTCAACTATATTATGACTTTGATTTGATGTATTCCAAAACTCATGTTCATTGATGATATCGTCCTATTTTATAATAGTAGTAGAAGATCTTTCTATGGAGTTAATGAAGCTTTAGAGGTTTATTGTGATTGGGGTGTCCAAGTATTCATCCTGGGATGAGTGGCTTCTTTCTTCCTACCGATTGCATGGAGAGATGGACATGGGATTTAGAAATCAATTCTGGTATACACAAAAGTTCCTCCCCTATGAATCCCATGGGTGCCTATATGTCCCATAACACTATTTATACCATAAACATTGGTATGGTAATTGTTAAAATTATGGGTCACAATATCAATTTAGAGGATAGGTTTTCATCTTTTTGAGGGATAATCACATAGATAAACTATGCCCTCACCACTATCCCTATCCATATCTTGTCCACTCTAAAGGTTATGAGGAAGAAAATTTCCAAAATTTAGATCTCTGTAATATCCAATTTATGTGATGAGGACATTCAAGTTATGTTTTATTGGGATTCCTGTAATAAGAATACTAAATATGTTATAGGAGCGGGAATTAAATTAAGTTTTATATTTGGAACGATGAATTTCCTTCATGCCTAACATTCCTCGGAGTTGATTGATGGAAAAAAATTGTTGGGAAATCACATAAAAAGTAATTATATATTTAATGGGAGATTTTCTAGGCTTAAATCCTCTAAAATTCAGTGGTTGTTATATTATCACACACCCTTAATTCAGAATAATACCCGTTGGTTATTAGGAAAGGGGGATATGTGCTATTAGAATAATAAAACGTTGGGGAAAATTTGTGGGTTCTTAAGATTCCCTATTATTAATATTAGATTTAGGGAGGCCAGTGAACACCCCAACATTATTAGTGCCACATTGGTTGAAAACTAGAGATTTCTCATTGAGAACTTTATATTTACCAGTGATCTAGATAAATTTCATTTCACAGATTACATAGATATACTATCTCTAGCCTATATTTTCATAAAATTCAATCAAATTTATCTCCTCAGGATTTTTGGAGGGAAATATTATTATGAAAGGAAATTCCCTAAAATTTTCTATTATTATTTGGTTGTGTCTGAAACCATTCCTTCACATCTGATGAATCTATCCAGCAAAGAGGGAACATCCTCTCATCGAAGTCCCTTTTTTGTAGGGAGGAAAGATCTGAATCTATTTATCATTTTTTCAGCAGTGAATGGGAAAAGACGATCTAGAGTTCAAATGGACAATTAAAATCATTTTCTGACCATATGTTCTCATCGTATTCATTTCTACAACAATGAAACCATTGTGTGGAAAAACCAAACATTGAGATAAAGTATAGATCATTAACCTTTAATGTTATCTTACATCTTCTTTGGTAATCTAGAAATGAAAAATGGAATCCGTCTCTATTAGGATACTTCATAGGTATAATTCATAAAGCTGTGATCTAACTTCTGGATTTCCCTAGGTTATGCAAAGGCATGGTGAATGCACCTTGCCTCATCAATATATATTGTTCACAATACTACCACAACACTAATCATATTTACTGGGGAAAATGGATCAGCTAGAATCCTCCCTCTTTAGTATCAAATTGAACCCCTATTGTTAGTGATATATGGGATCTATGTGAGGTGGTAGGGTTATCAGATAACTCAAAGTATCAGTTGATGCGCCATTTTCAGCTGCTGGCCAGAGTAAGAAACTCATGTGGGGGATGAATTGAGTTACTATAAAAATTTATGTCAATTTTTTTAAAAGATTACCCCAATTAGAAATTTAAAAGTTCAATTCACCAAGGTTGTAAAATTATAAGAGTTTGACTATACAAATAGTTTCTTAGAAGATTGATAAATTATCAGTTACAACAATATGAGACATTTATACAACTTTTTAGACTACTCTAATAAGTAAAAATAGTTATAACTACATTCTAAGAATAACTATATAAGTAATGTTTAGTGTTATGAAATATGAGTTAAAAATATAGATGTACTAACTTGAAAGAAGTTGTAGATAAAACAAGTGAATTAGTCTAAAGCCAAAACCTGATCCACTCAAGTTTTTATAGCCTACCACCCTGAAATATATATAAAAATAATTGACTCACACCCTGGTTCAGGGTTAAAAAAAGTACATGAGACTGTCCCGGTCACAAGACCACATCAACTATTCTACATGGGAAAACTAACATCCAGGTCACAAAGGACCTCTTCCACAATTATATGTGGGTGAAACAAGGTGTAAAAAGACATTTAAATGAGGATATAATGTATCATACTATTCAATGTAAGTGATAATGTGTGTTTAAATATAGATACACACACTACTCCAAAAGTAAAGAAACAGTACAAAACATTGAAATATGTAATGAGATAGAGGTTAGAAGTCGCTGTGTGTCATGATATGATGCTTTGAACTCTTTGGATGTAGCATATAAATTTTTCAATTCCTCTTCGGAAAAAATGAGTTTCAAGAGTCGAGTGTTCTAGGTTTTAGTGCACTGAGATTCCCTCTTCTCCTTCGAGTTGCTGCACTGATGTTTTCAAGATGGTTCACAACATGTTATTCTTTGTTTTTATCCAGTAGTAATTGAATGTTAAACCATTTGTTTATATATTCATGTAGGGGTGTTCTTCACTTTTTCATTCATTCTACTACTATAATATATTCTCAAGTGCCACACTTTATATTCTATTTGGGGTGCTTGTGTTTGATCCAACAAGGTGTACTATCTTCATAACTCGAACATTGTATTATATGGTAACTGTTCTGAAAAAGATCATTAGCTACATTAGTGTTATTAAATGAATAAATTATTAAAATTATAACAACTTTTAAATTTAATTAGGAAAGATATAGAAATGTTTATGTATAGAGCGGTGAGATATTAATTGGGAGATAGTCATTGTTCCATAGTTGCATTGAGATCTGGAACTGGTAGCACAGTTATGCTGTTTGTACCATTCCAATATCTTAAACATGTATCACAATTACAGTTTCTAGTCCATTATCAATAATTTGGACGGTGTCTGGCGTCTTTTTGTTAGAAACGGTTGACCGGTTATGGTGTCAGTGAAATTGTGTGTGGTCCATTTAAAAAATCTGGAACTAGTAGAAAACTTATAGTATCACCTACATTGTTAGAATATGGAACCAATAGCCTGCTTATAATTTCCTAGAATTATACAAATATCAATAAGATGTTTTAAGAGGAAATCATCACATAATGGATTAATATTAAACATAATCTTACTGATACATAATAGAACAAGATCAAACACAGTTCACAAGATATAATGCGTAATTTTTGAGATTCTGAATCATGATTTTGTGAGAATTTAAAACATGAGTTATAAGAGTGTAAAACATGATTTGTATGCATTAAAACATGAGGATTACAAAAATATCCGAACATGATTATTAGTTTTAAAACATGAGGAGTCCAATTGTCTCCCCCTTTTTTATTATAACAACTCATTGAATTTAAAAGTCGGATATTTTAGAATGAAATAAACGGATTACTTATCCAATCAAGATATTAAATCATATATGTAAAAAATATCATAAAGTGTAATTATTTTCCATTATGTCTATTCATTATTATTTCTCACCCGTAGAATATCAGAAAATATATATTCCCCACATTAAATGACTTCTTATTATTTATCCCCCTTTTGGGATTATCAATAAGAGATAGAAAGAGAAAAAGAAAATAACAACTGAAGAATCAACCGCAAGACCCATTCTATTAAATAAAGGGATTAATTATATTACCAGAAAAAAAGAAAATACAAAATATCTCTATAAAAATACCCTTTAAATTCTTAGTAGATTAATAAAGCACGGATTTTACTTTGTCAGATAAATCAGGTTGAGAAGCAAGAAGTGCAAAATTATATGAGGTAGAATTAGTAGTTTGGGAAGGCATTGACACTCCTTCAATGATATAAGGGGCAAGGGTAGGACTAGTATAAGTCATATGAATGGGTTGTTCAATGATTATATGTGTGATATGGATCATATCTTGAGAAAAATATAAGGCCATAGGTGCAATAATAATGGAGGAAGAAGGATATGCAGTAGAAGAGAGTCCATGACACAAAGGATCAACTGTAGGAGCCACAATTTTAGTACACAGAACATGGAGATAGTGGTTCAATAGCATGATAAAATCATATATGATCTCTCTACCATACAAAACTTCCTTCTCAAAGTCTTCATTGTTTTATTGGAACTTCACTATAGTGGGTGTTAATTCCATGATCTTCTACACTTGATCCTTAATGTCTTGAGTGGCTGGATGTATTTTTAAATTATCTACAAGATACTTGAAGTTATTGGTCTACCAAGGAATAAAATTATTTCTCATAAAGTGAATGACCACATTCATATACATTTCTTCATGAGAATTAGTGGAAATAATTGAATGGACCCTCTCCAAATCCAGTACATGATCACTGTTATTGATGACAACAGAGAGGATTTCTGTACTGAAACCACCCAACACCGACTAAAACTCTACTCTGAAAACTGATCTGATTAATTCATTGTCCACAGGTAGGGATTTCTATCTAGAGGAAGATGAAAATATTACAGCTAATGTGAGCGACTTATGTTGATTTAGAACATTTTTTAAAAAACCTTTATATCCATTAGACATCTTATTGAGTCCAACAACAAGTCCACACATCTCACTGGTTATCTTGTTGTTGTTATCAAACAAAATTTCCTACATTGTACTCAGATTTGGTTAAATCTGATATAAACCCTTCGTTGGAATATTATTAACAAATTCTTCACTAATATGAGAAATGGGAGAATGAGAAGATGACATGAATTTTTTTCATATATTCAACCATAGTTTTTATATATTTCACCTCATTACTAAAAATATTGTTCTCAATCAAATCTTCTAGAATTTCAGGAAGCATCATTGATTGAATCTGCCAAATAATTTTCTCTAAAAACTGTACAAAATCCCTTTCACTGTGATATTTCACAGCTGGAAGTTGATAATGTAACAACTTCTCTAATCCTGATGCCATGTTGTCTGCAAAAACATTCAGATAATATTGACTCAAAAAATAAGAAGATTCTTGAGAATATTGAGGAACTAGAACTGAAGTTGGATCAGATTCCATATTAGGAGATACTTCTTTGTTAGAAATTCATTTCCATTAAAACTCAGTGGAATTATCTACCATTTTTACTGAGGCCTCATGGGTATTATTTACATCAAATGAACTACAAATACTATACAAGGTATCCACAAAACATTGGTCAAAAGTATTTGAAGTTGACAAATTTCTATGCTTGGGTGATACTCCCCCTCAACAGGTTCAATTCTTCTAGGACTAAAAGAGTCAATCACTTGAACCATTCCAAAATTTTCATCCCTTTTAGGGTCACCCATATCCTATATGCCTTGATAAAAGGCATGTTCCATTATTTCCACAACATATTAGATTATTTCATGTTCAACTTGTTCTTTATAATATTCCAAAATAGCATACACTTCCTCAATTAAAGGCTCTTTCTCTATAAATGGGTCTTCCACTATGTTATAATTTCCATTAGACACACCATTAACCTTGTTACTTTATCTGAAATCACTAATAGAGTGGATTGATATCTCAAGAGATAATATCACAAAAACATTAGTTACATGATCATTTTATTTTTCATATGAATATTCCAAAATCTTGTTAGCCTCTAATCTTGGATCAACTATATATTTAAGTCTAGAGGGATTTTCAACAAGATTTAAATCCTCACAAATCCAGTCATTATCCTCAACCCATAACCTCATTCATGGATTCCGTCTTAGAATCATTCTCATGAATATTACTTTAGACTTATATAAATCACACTTCTCAAGGAATTATTCATTCCACCCAACCACACCTTTGGCTAGAAGAATAGTAGAAATGAACATTCAATAGTAAATGTAGGTGTAATTTTTTGTAGTTTTATCCTATCAAACATGTGAAGAATAATATAATTACACAAGTTGATATTGTGTATATTTTTCAGAAGATGAAAAAAATACATCCTTATACTAAAGAGTGGAAAAATCCAATTTCCTTGGTAAAATGAGATGTCAAATAAAGATAAACCACAACCTTGGATCCCAATCATGATTAGATGCAATAGTCCTACTCTTATTCTTATTTCATGTCAAACATCACATTTTATCTTCTAGGATGAACACATAAATAGGTGGAGTTGGACCTCATTTGAAGTGCATAAAAATCCATTCATGCGGTGTTCCTAGAGAGGCATCCCATAACCTTAAAAAAGTGCATCATTGACCATTTACCTAGTTTCAAACCACAAAATAATCCATGGAATTGGAAGAAAGTTAAGCATACTGATAAAAATCAAAAAAACCTTGGGTTGATGGGTCTTTTTTACTTAGTTATCCAGTCCAACCACCCCTATTATTTTAGAACTCTTATAAGCAAATACTTACTATAATAGATTTAATTCACCCAGATTTCCTATTCTGGTATGACTTTGGGATCTTCAAGACCTGGGATCAGTGGTTTCTCAGGCATTATAAAAGGAACCATCTTTTATTTCTTCTAATACCTACACTTCTCAGGAGTCGGAGAGGAAGAAAGCTTCATTATTGGAATTCTACATGGGCTCACAAAAGGTTAGAAGGATGGAATGTAGTTTCATAGAGACATAGGGTTTTAGTTTAGAGATAATATTGCTAGATAGAAGTGAAGCTATAAGTTCTTATCATTCAGGGAGTTCAAATTCCCAGAAAACAAAAATTAGGTAAAAATAAATAATACAGTCGATAAGAATAAATGATTCAACTAAAATTATGATTAATACATTGAGACCAATATAGGAATTCATAGAAATTGTATAACTATGTGACTCAAAATGGTGTTACCTTAATGAATGAGACAATGAACAAAGACAAAAAGTTGTGAAACCATAATCCTAAGACAATAATCCTGAGAATGTAATCAATTTACAACTGGTTAATCATTCCAAATTCATGTATGATGTAATTAATCCATAACAATTTAATGGATTAGTGAAAATTTCAGTAAGCTGATGTTCTATTCTAAAGAATTCTAATTTAATATCACCTTTTTGATAATTATCTCTCAAAAGTTCATATCTTGCATCAATATGATTTGTTCTAGAATGAGAAAATTGATTCATTGAAATGTTAATAGATCTTGTGTTATCACAATTTATATGGAAAATCATGAATTGATATCCATAGTCTAGCAATGTGTGTTTCATCCAAAAAATCTGAGCTAAAAAACAACTATCATCTATGTATTCATCTTTAGTTGTAGATAAGGCAACATAATTATTCATTTCACTACACCATGAAACTAGTGACATTACCAAAAAGTGATATGTTCTAGAGTTTCTTTTTCTATATAACATAAAATTACTAAATTCAACACCTGAATAGCTAACCATGTCAAATTATTTTACTCTAGGATAAAATATTATTAAGATGGTAGTATGATTGCAGTATTTGAAAATAATTTAAGCAACACCAAGATGTTAGTCTTTATGATTTTATTGAAAATGAGAACACATAAACCCACTAAACATAATATAAAGTCTACTAGAAGTCATGAATATTAAACTCCCAATCATTCCTCAATAAGTGTTTTAATGACCCTATTTACTATTCTCATCAAGATCCAACGTATAGGTGAGACTCATTGAAGTATCACTACATATAGAATTATCTAAACCAAAACGTTTTATAAGATATTTTTAATAAATTCTTTGATTTAATATATACATTCCTTATTTTGAAATATTTGAAATCCAATGATGCATTTTAGTTCACCCATACAACTCATTTCAAAAAAAAATTCATCATCATTGAAAAATCCATACATTAAGATCTTTTTAAAGATCGATAATTAATATCATCAAAATATATTTGAATAACTAAAAAAAAATTTAAATTAAATTTTTAAGGAGATTAGGGTAATATATACCTTCTATAAAACCTTTGGAAATAAGAAAAAAACGTAGTCTATCATGTTATGCTCTTGGATCTTGTTTTAAACAATAAATATCTTTTGTTAATTTATAAAAAAATTTAAAAATTGAGGGTTTCTAAAACCATGGGTTTTTAAACAAAAACATAATCATCTATTTACCCAATTTGGAATGCACTCATGACATCCATATTATATTGTTTGAAATATTGATGTGTTGCATATGAGAACATGATTATAATGGATTCATGTCTAGAAACTGGTGAGAAATATTCCTCATTTTTAATCCCTTATTCTTTTCTATTTCCTTGAGAAACAAATATAGATTTATTGCAATATATGGTGCCAGATTCATCTACATTATTTATAAACACTCATTTAGTGCCTATGGTATTGACGTCATTATTTCTATCAACAATTTTCAGGAATTTATTTCATTCAAACTAATTTAAATTTTCATGCAAATCTAGATCCCAAAATTCATCATTGATAGCCTATTGTTGTTTTTAGGTTCAAGTTATGACAATAATGCTTGATGATCATCCTCATTTCTTAGAGAAGCACTAGTCTATGTTCCTCTATCTAAATCTCCAACAAAATAATATAGAGGATAATTATTAATTATTATAAATGATATCTAAAAAGATGGTATAGTAAATTGAGATTGTTCAATAGGTTTGGGTACATTATGTATCAAATCTAGAGAATTTCCAGAACATGAAGTTTTAACAGATTCCTTTATCGAATTTTTATAAGATTTAGTATTGATGTTTATTTTTGAAATATCAT
This sequence comes from Viscum album, assembly GCA_963277665.1. Classification (NCBI taxonomy): domain Eukaryota; kingdom Viridiplantae; phylum Streptophyta; class Magnoliopsida; order Santalales; family Viscaceae; genus Viscum; species Viscum album. Next base: position 758,177,029 of record OY728161.1, read on the forward strand.
CCTCATGATTTTATGTAGAGGTCATAGGCTCATGTGTGTCTATTTTATAAAAATTTTCATTTAGAAATTCTTCCACACATTTGGTTCGTCTATTAAATACTCTATATGGTTTACAAAAAAATGAATGACCTAGGAAAATTCCTACATCACTATTGGATATGTTTTTCTATATTATCCTTAGTGTTTAGGATATATACATTACAAAAAACATTGAAGTAATTTACCTTGGGGTTTCTATTGTTCAAAAACTCATAGGTATTTATTTTAAGGATATGTCTAATTATGACTCTATTGTTTATATATCCTGATGTATTTACTTATTATTACCAAAATTAGATAGGCATGTCATATTCATTTAGAATTTTTTTAGATATATCTTATAAGGTTCTATTACTTATTTACCCAAATCCATTTTTGTTGATGTGTCTTAGGGGTATAAAAGATAAGACTATAGCAATTTTGTGAGAAAAAAGATTCAAAACTCTTGGTTTTAAAACTCATCAACATGGTCACTTCATATGTTTTTAATTCTTGGACAAATAAGATTTTCTAAAGCCCAATCATACATGAAAAAATGAGATCAACCTTCACTTTTATGAGTCATGATGAAGGTCCAATTATTTATAGAACATTCATCTACAAGAACATACACATAGTGCTTCCCATTAAGACTTGAAACTCTAGAAGTTCCAAACAAATACATGTGAGCCAATTTGAGTGGTTGAGAAGTTAAAACATAATTATTTGGTTTGAAAGAAATTTTGGGTTGTTTACACTTTAGACAATGATTATAGACTATGACATTTTGAAACTCATGTTTTGGTAGATACGTGACTCAAAATTTTCTAGTAAGATTTCTAAGTGACTGTACGTTGAAGTGGTGTAGTCTTCTATGGAAGTGGAAAGCCTCATTGTGAAAGGAACAGAAACAAGATACATTTTGAGAAACTAAATAATCAATGTTAATACCATATAATTTTTCATTTCTAATATAAGATAATACTAATAAATAATTAGAAATTGGAAAATTACAAGAATTATTTTCAAATTTTACATGATAACCATCACAACATAATTGTGAAATACTAAGAATATTATATTTCAATCCATCATCAAAATGAACAATAAAAATTAAAACTATGTTATAGTTACTAATCTGGATGGGTCTAATTATTTTTCTTTTAGCATTATCATCAAAGGTGACATGCACACCATCATGTTTTTCTTAGTTTCTTGATGAATGAGTAATCTCATGTCATGTGTCTTGAACATCAACTGTCCATGTAAGATGGACATCTATAGGATCTCTTCAAACTTCATTCCTACATAAGAGTCAATCAAGAGATGATTTTGGTACCCAAATTTTCAAGGGTCCAGAAAAAATAGTAATAAATGCTTTAGGAACCTGTACTAGATTCATGTGTTTCCTATGTGAAATTTGTAAAGAATTTACGAACCCAGAATTTATTCTTCCCATTGCTAAATTTTTTGATTTCCTTTTTAAATTGTTCATTATAAAATTTGAGTTCATTATATTCATTATGAAATTAATAATATTTCTATTTTTCTACAACAAGTTTAGATTTAACAGTGGTAGTGAAAACATCATTTTTTCTATAATGATTTTTATTTATCATAAAGTTCATTAAAGGTGTCCTATAAAATTATAAAATACTCAAACGTTTCAACATTGGTCATATTTTCAAAATCACTTTCATCTCTAGAATAATAGGAATTTTTACTAGGAGACTCATGGGTTACATGAGATGTTTTCACATAAAAACATATTGTTTTTGTCTGACTTTTCATCATGTGAAGACTCTGAGTCACTTGAGAAGTCCTTAAAATAACTCCATCATTCATTCACTTCCATTTTATAACTTCTCTCTTTGTACAAATATATCTTCTTATATTATATCTTGTTAAAACCAATCTTTACATAGAATATTCACAAACATTCATAATATATTATATCAACAAATTTATCACCTTTCTTCTAATCCATTTTCCAGATGCCCTTATTATCATATTTACTTTGTAGCGAGGCTTCCTAAAGAATTTATTTCTTCAACAAATATTTTTAAATATTATTGATAATTTATCCATTTTCTCATCACTATCAAATGGTAAATATTCATTACTAGTAGTTTCAGAATGAGTTTGTATCATATACTTTTCCTTATTTTTGGATGTATTGGTTTTCAAATTCACTAACATTCTCTCAAGTTCATCTTCCACTTCCTTCATGACTTTTAATTATTCCTCATACATCATCCACTTTCCTATAATCTCATTGATAGAAAAATTTCCGATATCAGAAGTTTATAACATAATATTGAATCCCCTCTCTGTATTTATGGTAACCATCTAAGCATTCTCTTGATTTTTTCCTGGGCTGTAACATCTCTTCTAAGAGAGATCATATTATGAATGAATTTATTAAACCTGAGTTACATGTTAGAAATTGGATCAACATGCTTCATTTTATGGTTTTCATATTTAATAGTATATATGTTAAGTCTCATTTTCTTAACACCAAATGTTACTTCATGTGAAATAGATAAAGTGTCCCAAATTTCATAGGCTATTTTACATGAATAAATTATGTTTAAAACTTATTCTCCTAAAGAATAGTATATGGAATTCATGTATTTGCAATTATTATTATATCCAAGCTTATTTGGTCTATCCCATGTATTCCTATTTGTAATAGGAATATTATATTCTTCTATAACTGAAGACCAAATATCAAAACCCATACTTTCAAGGTGCATATTCCTTTTAATTTCCCATTATTTATAATTTGATCCATTAATGAATGGAGGTCTATTGGTAGAAACACCTTCTAATATATTATCTATGATGAAGAAATAATATTTTAAAGAACTTTAAAATTTGGACAAATAGAAATTTAACAATCTTTAAAACTCATCAAAAATCACAGTTGATGAAGATTTTAAAACAAATTTTGAAGTTTGAAAACAACCTCTAGTACCAAACTTTGTTCGTAGTAGGATGCTCTATAGGGGCTGAATTGAGTTCCTCTAAAAATTTATATTAATTTATTAAATGATTACCCCTATTAAAAATAAAACAGGTCAGTTAACCAAGACAGTAAAATTATAACAGATTGACTGTTAAAATATTTTCTAAAAAAATTGATTAATTTTTAGTTATAACAATATGATATATTGATATAAATTTTGAAACTACTCCAATAAGGGAAAATAGTTATAATGATTATCCAATACTAACTATCAAAATAATAATTATTATTATGAAATGTGTGTTAAAAATATAGAAAAACTAAATTTGAAGACATCGAAGATAAAAAAAAGTGGTTCGGTATCAAACTTATTCCTTATCAACTCAACTTGGTGATCACATTCCACCAAGAAATATATATAAAAATCATTAATCCACAACCTGGACTAGGGTTAACTATATTACATGAGACTGTCAAGGTCCCAAGACCACTTCCACTGTAATACATGAAAAAACTAACACGAAGGTTACAAAATACCTCTAACATAGTTAGATGTGGGTGAAACTATGTGTTGAAAAATAATTGAGTATGGATATATGTATCCTTCAGTTCAGTGTAAGAAACAATGTGTGTTTTTAATATAGATACTGAAAATTCTTGACAAGTAATCAAACAGTACAAAATAGAGAGAAATGTAATGAGATAGAGTTTATAAGACATTTTGTGTCATGAAATACAAATATGGACACTATGTTTATAGAAGATGCAATGCTCCAGTCCTCTTCTGAAAAACAAAGTGTTGTGAGTCGAGTGTTCTTCTATTCAATGTAGTGAGATGTTCCTCTTCACCTTCGATTTGATGTACGAATGCTTTCACGATGGTTCACAGAAGGTTCTTATTTGATTACATCCAATAGGAATTGAATGTTCTTCCTTTGGTGTATATGTGAATGCATGGATGTTCTTCACTTTCTCATGAATTCCACTACGACACTTTCTACTTTAGTTCCATGATTTATTTCTTATTTTGAGTTCTTGTGTTAGATCCGACAAGTTTCAATATCTCTACACCTCATACCTTGTACTATCAACTATTATGGCTACAAAATATCATTAATTTTATTGGTGCTGTTAAATTACTCAAAAATGACCATTATAAACAACTTTTAAATTTCATTAGAAAATATCTAGAAATAGTAATTTATGGATCAATGAGATAGTTACAACGATACATCACAGTGAGACAGTCAGAGTGAGACATTCACAATTCCATAGTTGTGTTGAGATCTGGAAGTGGTAGAAATGATACTGTGTCCGGTCCTTTGAGAATTTAATAACTAATGGAACAATTATGATGTCTTGTCCTTTTGTCAAAATTCGGTACAATGTTTTGGAAACCGTAGCTTAGTTACGGTGTCAGGGAAACAATGTGTGGTTCATTGTGAAAATATTGAACTGGTATCAATCATACGGTGTGATAGACATTGTGATAATCTTGAACTGGTAGAAATCTTATGGTTTCCAAGATGTATCCAAATATCTATAAACTATTATATGAGGCAATCTTTTCAAAATGGATTACAATTAAAAATAAAAATAATGGAACATAATAGAACACGACTAAACATAGTTCATAAGATTGAATGTGTAATTTATGAGATTTTGAATTATGATATTTTGAGAGTCTAAAACATGAGTTGTAAGAGTGTAGGGAAAAATTTATAAGCATTAAATCATGTAGAGTCCAACATTAGCAATCTTGAAGAGTGGTGATTCCCTTCAATAGGAAGCCCATTCCATCTTAACAAGATTACTTCAATGTAATGAGAGGAATATTACTATCAGGTTGATTGATATATATTCATTAAGAATATACATTTAAATGTCAGGTAAAGTAAATATGCCTTGTTCTATCAAATATTTGAATAGGATATGCAAATGTATTGTCAAAATATCACAAGATCATTATTTATATTTAGAGATAAGTTAATGATGTGGCAGACTATATTACATCTAAAGTTTCTCTAAATGATCATCTCCTTATCTATTATAATATAATATCCATTCACACTAAGGGTACCCACATTTTTTAGACTAATTCTCATGGGTTCCATTGTTTCAAACCCCCTTAATTTTGTTCATTGCAGTATCTTCATATCTTTTTTCCTTTTAATAAAATAAAATATCATTGGTGGTTAATTAAATTTCAATATTTTTCCCTATTTATCAAAACAAATTAACTTCATAGAAAAATACAAAAAAATTTACCCAAAGTAAATTTTATATATTACACATCAAAAAATGATTTTTTTAAAATAAAAAATATATAAGCTTTAAATATAATATTTACATTGAGTTCTCCATTAAAAGGACAAAAAAATACGATTAGAAAATAAACATCTTTTATTCAGAAAATGTGATTTATTTTTATGATATACCTATCAAATAAAATGGATGAGTATAAATAATATTCTGCTAATATATAACCAATAAATTTTATTGAAACACGTAATAATTTTTTTTTTCATTATTTTATTGAGATAAAAAGAATTTTATGTACATCGAAAAATTGCTTTCATGGAAATATTATTTCATTATTTTTGAATAGTTTATAAATTAAATTTTACTAATTGATTTCCAAAGGATTAATTTTATATACCTTTTTAAATCCTATTTTAATAATTAATTCAATTTTATTCATAATTCCCATTCTAACATATTAGTGGTAACAATAATTATATCTTCGAAAAATTATTAATATCTAATTTTAGTTTGGTAATACTCATCCTTTACTATACTGACACTAACTAAGGGACATGATATTTTTTGTATGCATGACATGAATAGTGTTTTATATACTAAAAGGCAATTTAAGTGGTTCATTTAGTCCGTGAACAACATTGGGTTACATACAGAGAAAGAATTAATTTGTGAATTTAAATAAAAACATCAATATTATGTATTGTGTGAAATGAAAATTATGAAAGAGATTAAAAAAATCGTAAAATATATTTTACAATGTCTCTAGGTGTTACATCATTCAAAAAATAAAATTAATTTTTTACATTTAAATTCATATATCTTATCAATGGTTTAATAATTGAATTTTCTTTTCCTAGAAACCCACATTGTAAAAATGAATTCTAATATATTATTTAAAAGTGGATAGTTAGAAACATAGTGGTAAACCAATGTAACTCATAACATGGTCTCGATATAGGAGAACATATGTGGAATGTGAAAATGTAGACATGAGAGAGAAATGTAACCATTATGTTCTAATGGAGAATGATAGAGAACATGGTTAGGACAAAGTTAACGATGACAAAGAAATAACCCAATAAGGCTTGAAAAATGACATTTATATCATAAAAAATGATGCTAATGGAATACAATTTTATTTCAATACTCTTATTCTTAGGTTGAACAATTTTTTTAAAAATAAATACAAACATGATTTCAATCCATTACATATTCACAATCTCAGCCTTCAGTTTTTCCTTGATCAATTCCAACATTGTCTATTACTCTAGGGATTGATAGTGAGTTTTCTATTCATGATAAACTAATAGATCATAGGATTCATGAAAATTCATCCCATGTATATTTAGTTATCATCAAAACAATGTGGTTATAAAAGGATATCCAATATTCAGAAATCCTCATATGAAAAAAATAATACATTAATGTATGAAACATCATGTGATGTTTAAAATAATCTATCCCATAAATAGATAACATTAAATCACATCAAAAACACAAAAAATCTAAAACATTCCCTATTGGAATCATGAAAAATAACAATGGCCAAATCAAAATGGTTTAAAGAAATCATAAACATATGGACTCATATCCCTATAGTTTTATAGAACCATTGGTACATAGCCATGTAGATGTAGTTTTCTTAACAGTTTCATGAAACTATAGGGGTAAGACCCCTATCCCTATAGTTTTATTAAACCATTGTGATAATGTACATTCCATAAATGGTAACCCAACAGTTTTTTAAAACTATTTGGATAGACATACTATCCCAATGGGATTTTAAAACCAATGCGATATATTACCCCCAAATACCAAGCATCGAGCATTATTACTCAAGAATCAATCAACCCAAAATGTTTCACAAATAAGTGATCTCTTTTCATCCCTATAGTGAATAGTTCTTCCCATCTAGTGGATCTTCCTTGAATCAACTCATTTTTTCTTCCACATAAAATCAGTTTTTTAAACTGAGTTATATCTTATGCCGCGATTTATTTTTCCATTTTACATTCGGATTCAATACAGTCTTCTCACATTAATTATGAATATATTTTTTGTTTTATACATTGTGTAATATAATCCCCATATGTGATTGATTATTTGAACTCACCATCTATCAAATAATTTACATTTAAACATTAGGTAATGTCAGAATTAGTTTCATGAACACTACATTATATACAAAAACATGAGATACAATGTGAATTTAGGATTTTGTAATTCCATTCTTGTATTTTATTTTTCATTCTTATGGGGTTAATTTCCATTTTAGAAAAAAAAAATTGAAGGGAAATAAATGATCAGTATGGGTATGGTACATGATATATAGAATATGAATTAAAGCATTACATAATTATAAGTTGTGATTTTTTTTGTGTTTTTTATTCTTCATATAATTATTTTTAATGATATCGAAGAAGTAAATATGATCATGAGTTAATTTATCCAGGGTTTATTTTTAATTTAATTTTTATTAACAATATTTCATTGTATAATTTTATTATAAAACTATTTTGGTATTTATTTCTTGTGTTATAGCCTATAGTGGTTGTTTTTCTTAATTTCAACTTCCTAAAAATGATATATGGGAATGTAAAATTATGGAATCAATTTAAATGAATGTTTTAAAATGTAAAATTATTTTTATAGAGAATTTAATGTGGAAAATTATAATATAGAATGATTTTAAATTTAAACTAATTGGGTGGTAATTTTTTTTTTCACTGAATAGTTATAATTGGTGAATGTTGTTTTATCAAAGACCAAAAAGTCATTATAGATTTATGTTCATTTTGATAATATTTTGTAGACATGAAACCATTATTACATAAGATATATTTTTTCAGGTTTTTGAAGATAAATTCAATGTTTTTTGTGGGAATTCAAAACAATGAGAGGGATTTGCATCAATATAATTTTTACAAAATATGTTACATAACTTATAGTAAATGTATTATTTTAGCTGCACTTTTTTTAAATGGGAAACAATATTATTTTATTGAGTAGTATGTTTTAAATCATTGTATTTCATGATCTATATAATTCAACTTTTTTATATGATCAATTTAAATATATATTTCTTTATTTTTTCATTACAAAAATATCAATATACATATAATTAATTATGTAATTAATCATTTTAGATGTATCATTTTATTTCTATATTGATATGAATAGACAAATAACAATGATATTTTATTTTAGTTTCATTTTTAAATAATACGAATCATGAATATTTTTAATGGGGTTTTACTTCCTCATATTTGGATCATTGATTTTGATCTTCTTAGGTATATATTGAATTGTGTGGTTTCAAAGAGCGGTTTTGATAGTTATTCCATGCATGGTTTCAAAATGATCAATCTATTTCATTTTAAGGGATATGATTTATATTTTATGGAATTGTAGTTTCCATAAATTTAAGGAATGATCAATATGTTAGGAATGGATTATGATTTCTAGTGTATACTTAAATTAGGATATATAAGTCATGGATATCACTTTTTTATGATTAGAATTAGAGCAAGGGAATGACGTTTTTATATTGTGGATAAAACCCCACCTATTCACAAATTTTTATGAATGATGTTTTTTTATGACTGACTAACTATAAAAACTAAATTGAAATGAATTTATTAGACCCTAAGACAACTAAATTGTTAGAAAAAACCTATCTAGTCATGAAAATAAATGAACTATACCTATCAACCCATTACACACTGAATCCCAACTGAACTAACAAATCCTATATTTATCATTACCAAACTAACGTGACTGAACAAAATTAATTGAATTAAAATGATTTTATTTGACACATGTATACATTAGTAAACCCAAAAAACACTAAATTGCATCAAACTGAACTGAAATAGATCTAATTGAACTAAATTAAACCTAACTAATAGAAATTAAATAACAATGATAAAAAAGGAATTGAGTTGAACAATATTTAATAAAACCCCAATAGGTATGCACTAACCAAATCTGATTAAAATAAACAAACACTAACAACATCATGGTATTGTGTTTATAAATGAATTCAATATCACGATTTTATTTTTATTGTAATTTTTATATATATTGTCTTTTTTTGTCTATTATTTTATGATTCTCATATTGAGTAGTGGGTCAGTTATGGTTTCATATAATGTGAAAAAATCTTGTTTATATAAATTTTTTTAGATTAAACTAACATATTATTGAATATTAGTTATGAAATGACTATAACAATTTTTTTTAATGAATAGAAGATGGAATTTTGAAACCTATCATATCTATAGTGATTTTGAAAATAATTGGGGTATATTTTTATATATTTCATTTTGCAATGATTTTGATGTTGGTCACATACACCTCCCACATTATAATTGTGTTGGAAGACCATGGATGAGTAGAGAAGTAGTTAGATTCCATATATCCAGAGGATATTTTAAAACAATCATATATCGGTGGTATCATAGTGGGACAAAAATGGAATCTGAAAATGGCGATGATCCTGACGAGATAATCAGAGTAGAGAATTTGTTAAATGATGGGTTTCCATTAATTCATAATCATGAGAATTAAATTATTTAAACCCAGGAATATTTTTATAAGATCACAAAAAATGCATCTAATGAAAATGAGGATATTGAAGGAATGGAAAAATTGAATGATGCTGCCAATGATCCAAAACATCATCAATACGATAAAATTAAAAGCCTGGAATTTTTAATCTAATTGTTTCATGGGAAAACCCTATATGGGACTTCTAATACTTCCCTCGATTATATTCTTACCTTATTGAAGGACTTACTTCCAGATGATGTATATATTCCATAAATCCACTAAATGGCATGGATGTTAGTTGAGAAACTTGGACATTTAAAAAATTCCTTCTTTCCAAAAATTTTGTAGCTTAGTCTTGGAGAAAACAGTAGAATGGAATTATTTTATGAAATGTGGCACAACAAAATGGAATCTCATATCTTGTGGAACACCTTACCAAGATCCTCAGAATGTAATGTATCATGTTCCATTATTCCCTATACTCCATAATCACTCCATTTTTTTATTAAATATCAATAAAAATATGATGGAATGATACCACGAGAAATAATAATAATGCTGAGTTGGTTCCCCAAACAAAAGGATTTTCATGGATGAGATTTCATGGTCTATATCCTGATTTTAAATATAATGTGCATATTGTGGTACCAGGTATTTCAAGTGATGGTTTTAATCAGTTTGGGAAGATACATACTTCGTACAATACATGGTCGTATTTCATTCACATTTATAAACTTATCAAACGGTTTTATTTGAAATAACATTTCACATTCACAAGTACACTAATTTATGGACCATTAAATTTTGGAAATGATACAAAAGTATGCATGCATCCTTTAATAAAAGTTTTAAAAATTCATTGGGATGTGGGTTTGTGCACATAAAATTCATGTTCAGAAAACAAATTTCAGATGTGTGTTGTGCTTATGTGGACTATAAGGACCCAGCCATATTAAATTACAAAAATCGTGATTTTTTTCTAGAAATAAAATCCATTTAAATTGAGGATCATTTCATGTTTAGATATTTATAGAATTTATACATAATATATTCATACAATTACACATTAATACAGAGCGGATACCATAAAAATAGTAATAATTTCATCCTAAATATTAATACTTCAAATATAAAATTATTTCCATGAAAATAATTCAAAGATTAACATGGATCTCTTTTTTGAATTACACATCCATATAAACTGTGAAAATCATTTAAAAACTTGGAATGTGAACAAAAATATTAGTAAGGGATATAAAAATAATGAAAGGACGCCTTAGTACATGAATACATGTAATGTATGAAATCATTTTAAAAGATATACTTGTCACCCATATATAAATACTATGTAAATATTGATATTTAAAAAATATTACCACAAATATATTAACATAAATATATCCAGAAAGGTATCTTCTTTCATTACTTACATAATCTTTTAACCCTCTCAGCTACCGTATAATTTGTAACCCTCATTGCAACCTTAAAATCTGTATCACCATCCCAATTACACTGGGAGTAACCATACAACCAACCTCCAACACAGTCATACCAAACAAATTAGAGGGAAATATAGGTTACACCCTTCATCATAATAAATTCCCAAGAACCAGAATAAAATCATACAACCTGATTAATTTCATAAAAACATTCACTTTGAATTTTTTAAAACTAAAATATTAAAAGAGGATTTTATAACATAAGTCACTTAGAAATAACATGTAATTGATATGGTATAAAATTTAATTAATTTAATATCTATATAAACTATATTAACCCATTATAAAACATAATATAAAAAATTAATCACAAAAATAATCTTAAAATCAAAAAATTAATGAAATAAAATTTTAACCCCAAGAATGGAAATTGGGTTAAGAATTGCCTTACCTCGGGTTTGTATTTCTTAAAACATGCATAATACTATTTTATAACTGTTAAAAGAGTGTTATTAATATATTTTAGAAATATATTCATGTTTATAATACCTTATATGATAATTTAGTTACATCATTTCTCACATTAATTGTTAGTATTATGTTCCTTCCATTGTTTTGAGTGAGTTCTTTACATGATTTCCATGATCGGTTTATTATGGATATTATTGTCAATTTATAGTGAAAATACTGAATTGGAATAGAGTGATATTTAAATATTTATAGACCCATAAATTATACCATTTAATGTTCTTAATTATAATAAGAGGATAATTCATATGCTTAAACATTATTTATATTTGTTTATGTCATTTTGGTGATTATTCAATCGTAATGATCTCATTTATTTAATAAATTATCAACAAGTGCATAAAATTATTCTATAACATTATATAAGATATAATACGTAAATTATAATCTGGTTCTAGAATAAAATTTGTATCATGATCTGGCATGAATGATTTAAAAGAAATGGAAATCACATCATCCACGATGTCGGTAAATCATCACATCACAGACAGTGTTGTAATTTCATGAATAAGTGGGATTTGAGAAGAATGACAATAGTGAGTCTTCAATAAACATGATGAAATCCTGAATATGTAAGATATTAGATCTTTAATTCCTATTGGATAAGGGGAGGTTAGTAAAGAAGATGAATAGAAATGAACATGAAAATAAAAGAAAGGAAACAAAAGTGGGTGTTTATCTCTTGATCTCTTATCCTTGAGATCCTCATTAAGGCCTTTTATTTCTTCCTTTTGGTGAGGATAGTAGCTCTAGGATATGGGTAAGTGCTTTTGGAGGAGAAATGGGAAAAACAAAGGTAAGAATCAAGGATTCAGATGTGTGGGAGTATGATTGAAATGAGGGTGGTATTTATAATGGAGGATAGGAGGTATTTTACATTATTTTAATCATTATTATATTATTTTGGATCAAGACTATGGAAAGTATTAATTAATGTGTCCCAAATAGTAATAATGGAATTTGAATTCTAAACATGTTGTCGTACATCACTTATGATGTCATAAATACTGCATTTAACTGATAATTTGAATATTCGGTATTTTACAGTATATAACTATACATCTAAAATTCAATATTTCCAAATAAATCCCAAAAAATCACCATAACCCTTTTATGAGGTGTAGAATTGAAAAATGACCTCAATTTTTGGTAAATAATTATATAATTATTAACGATATTTTTTATATAAAATAATAATTTATTCAAAAATAACAATTTTAAATCTATAACTCATTTTTTTAACACCTTAAAAAGATAATCAAGATTTAATTAACATAAATCCTTAGGAAAATAAAATAATAATAATATTATCTGTTCATTAGTGTCATATTTATATTCATATTAATATTCATAAGTGTATTTTACTACTCACCATAAAAATGTAGTCCTATTAGACTCTAAATTACATTCTAATCACAATTTTATATGACAATTCCTTGAAATTAAAAATGTAGAAGAAGAAAAATTATGTTTAAAGGCTAATAATAATTAACAACTTAAAAAAATGTTTCATTTATTTCAATTTATTTTTTAAAACCATGATGTGTTACATTATCCCCACCTTCCAGAAATTGCATCCTCACAAGTTTATTTTATTATTAAACAAGTGGGGGTACCTTTATATGACATCCTTTTCAGACTCCCATGTTGCTTCTTCAACAATGTGGTTTCTCCACTAAACCATTACCAGGTTGATTAATTTATTTAAAACTTTCTATTCTCTTTGATCAAGAATCTAAACTGGTTTCTCATCATACGAAGGGTTCTCTTCCATCTGAAGTACCCCTAGGATCAAAACATGAGACGAATCTAGAACATATATTCTCATCATCAAATCATGAAAGAAATTATTTACTTGATATAAACCTAGAGGCAGGGCAACTCAGTAGGCGATTGGTCCAAATTTCTCCTGAAATTTGTAAGTTCCAATGATTCGTGGAATTAGTATTCATTTCATAACAAAATGCATAACACTTTTACACAGTGAGTTTCTATGAAAAACATAATCACCTAACTCATGAAAAAATTCATTATTTCTTCATTCTACATAACATTTCAGCATACTCTTAACTATTCTCATTTGATATTGCACCATCATTCCCTTCTTAGGCAACTCCTTTACTAATTCTACTCACATAACCCACATTTCCCTAACATCATCCCAAAATGCAAGATTTCAAAACTACTTCCTATAAAATTCTACAAAGGTTCCATCGGCATACTGGAATGAAAACTATTATTATAAAAAAATTCATCAAAATACAGATGTTGAACCCAAATTCCATGGCCGTCCATTGAATAATCTTGAAAAATATCCTCCAATGTTTGAATAATTAATTCTTACTGCCCATCTATTTGAGGATAAATATTTAACATAAAATTTAATTCTATTCCCAATGACTTAAAATGACCCTTCCAAAAGTTAGAAGTGAACATGGGATCCTGGTCAGATATAATGGAAAAAGGAACTCAATGTAACCTAATAATCTCTTAAAGGTAAATTCGAGTAATCTGATCCAAATACTTTGTATCTCAAAGAGAATGAAAATGTGTAGATTTTGAAAGTTTATCACCAATAACCCAAATCACATTTTTACCTTCAGAAGTCTAAAGTAGTCCTACCACAATCTCCATGGATATATTCTCCCTTTTCTACTATAGAACTAGAAAAGGATAAAGAATCCCCATTGGTAACTGCTAATCTACGTTAACCTATTGACATTTCATACATATCTAGGTAAAATCAGAAATATATTTTTTCATGAAATCCTACTAAAACTAATCCCTTAGGTCTCTGTATATATTAGTAATGCTAGGATGAACTAAAAAGACAGAACTATGAGCTTCACTCAACAAAGAATTCATCAAATGGGAATCAAAAGGTACACAAAAACAATTTCCATATCTTATAACACAATATTTATCATGATTAATATTTTGAAACATACACATTTTATCAAATTCTACCATATTCTATAGCTCACAACCTTCCTTCTGCCCCAGAATAATCCTATCTGATAACAATGACTACACTAAAACCTGAATCAAAATGTAGGTTTTTCTAGCACCAACAAATTCTAAGAAAAAAATTATCAAATCATTAATCAATGGATAATGTTCCAAATTTAACACGGTTAATGATTCATGATGTTTTAGACTCAGGTAATCTACCAATTTTTTTTCTTTTATTGGATCGTAATTGATCGTGAAATCATAATCCTTTTTCAATTCAAGTCTTCATATCAACATCATGTTTAATTCCTTCTTGGATAATATATAATTAATAGTTTTATGATGATTATATATTTTACATTTGGATTTTTATAAACTATTACTCTAAATTTTCCAAGAAAAACCTATAGCTACCAATTCCAAATCATGTGTGAGATAATTTGGCTCTTGAGGATTTAGTTGTTTTGAAAAATAAGAAATTACATGATAATTCTGCATCAGAATAAAACCATGTTCATTTAATGAAGCAACATTGTAGATGAAGAACTCTCCATTTGGGAAAGGCTTGGCCAAAACTGGAGCATTCAAAAATATCTTTATTATTTCCAAAAAAACATCACATTCATCTTTCCAATTAAATTTAACCCCTCTTCACATTAACAAAGATAGTGGGAATGATAACCGTGCAATGTTTTTAACCAACATTCAGTAATAACCTATTTATTCCAATAAAACTACAAATCTCCATATCATTTTTGGGTCTTGGAAATTCATCAACCATTTTGGTTTTTGAATGATCAACTATTATACCATCCTTAGTTATAATGATTCTATGAAAAGAAATCTATTGCATCCAAAAATCAATCTTTTTGAATTTCCCATATATTTTTCCCTTTATGGTTTGTAAAACAACCCTTTAACGTTTTTTATGCTCCTAATTATTCTTATAAAATAACCCAATGTCATTAATAAACAAAACCACAAACCTATCCAAGAACACATGAAATATTCTATTCATGAGATTCATGAATATAGCAGGTTCATTAGTTAGCCCAAACAGCATAAAAACAAATTCATAATGACTATATATTACCAGAATAGATATTTTTGGGATTTGATCCTCCTCCATCAATTAATGGTATCTGGATATCAATTCAATGATAGAAAAGTCCCGAGCTCCCTAGATCTGATAAAAAAATTCCTATATATGATGCAATGGATACTTTTTTTAAAAGTGATGTTATTCAAATCAATATAATCAATGAAATATCTCATGGAAACATAATTATTTTTAACGAATAAAATAAGAGCACCACATGGTTAAGTGATAGGATAAATGAAGCCTTCAATAAGAAAATCATGAAACATATTTTTCATTTCCAGAAGATTCGTTTCATCCATACTATATGGGGGTTTTGAAATTGTCTTAAAATCAATAACGAATTAATTTTTGAATTAGACATCCCAATTAGGTATGACACTGTGTATCTAATTAGGGAAAATATCAAGTATTAATTTTCCATTGGAACATCATCATCCTTAATAATTCACAAGTTTTCAACAATATGATAATCTTAGAATTCGTTTCCATCTTTTAGAAGTTTCTGATATACCTGATATGTTATCAATTGTATGGGTTTGTTATTGAATAAAAACATTACCTCTTTCTTAAAAGAAACATCTCTATATCTACAGTTAGTCTTAGCATGATAAATAAAAATCCAATCCATTCTCAAAATGATATCAAACTCTACTAAATGAAAATAATAAGCTTTTTAGGTAATTTATTTCCACATTCCAAAATAGAAATATTCTTATACTATCACATTTCAATAATATCTTACTGGTGTCTTAAAAATACATTTTGGTCTCTTTTGTTGAGGTGATATTACTAATTTACCGAAAAATTACTCAGAAATACAGGGATTTGTAGTCCCTGTGTCAAACCAAACATTATAAAAATATGAGTGAACAAACAAGGTACATGATATATCAAAAATGGATTTCTTGAATTCTATTCACATAGTCACAAAGGATCTCAATACACTTTTTTTCTTATAGTCTGGCTTTTTTGCAATATTCAGATCTCACTTGGGGCTGGTATTTTTATAATGACCCATCATACAACATTTAAAACACAGTAAAATTTTCTTTTCAGAATTAGTATTAGGATAATTTTCCCTACAATCGTGGGCTATACGTCGAAACATTCCACATTGAAAATACTTCCTAGTTTTGGTATGTAAATCCCTAGGGTTCTTCTTGCCACACTTTTCCCAAACTCGGAACTGGATTTTCTAACCATAAGATATATTTGGATGATTCTTACCCATCACAAGCCATCTAGACCACTTCATCTATTTTTTTGTCAAAATGCATGTAAACTAACCAAACTCCATATCCATTCTCTCATCACTTAAAACACATTTCTCATAACGTTTGAATTAATGGGAATCCAACCCCATTTGATACCATATCTATAATAATGAGTAAATGCAGTTGTTTTTTCTATCAATATCCTGAATAAGATTTGGAGCATACCTCAGTCATCGGGTCATGTTCTCATCATAAATAGCCACTGAATCTTCCTCCTTTATCTTCAATTCAATGAATTTATTCTCCATCCTATGTCACACCACCTTTATAAAATATTTTTGAAGGAAAATACATTTAGATTCTTCACACTCTAGGGCATCAGTATCCTCTTCATCCAAGATATTCTTTACCGTTGACCATCATTGATTAGCTTCACCATAAAAATGAAAAATTTAATGACTTACCATTTGATAAACTATACATCCCATAACATCGAATATCATTTCAAGGGCCTTAATCCATCCTTCTGTCGCTACTGGTTCCGAAGATCAATTGAATTTAGGAGGGTGTTGTCTCATAAAATGTTCCATAATTTTCATGTTCTAATGTGGTACCTCTGGTTGTTCTCATGGATGCATGCCACCATCATTTATTCCCTATGTTAGATAATCCATTATTATCATAAACTACATAGTTCCAATCCCTACCATTCTAGGCTATAGATTATGATGGTTATCGTTCTTTGAAAACCTCTACTCTTTAGCATCCCTATTTCTTTTATGGAAAACCATTGTGAAAAAACATATCTCTGTCAAAAAACATGGTTATATTTAAATGTTATAACATTTAAAATTAATAATTTTGTAAAAATAATTTATGGAATTCAATAAACATCATCCTAACCCCAATTGTTATCTAAACCATCCTTTGATAACATCTATAACGACATGACCTTATTACAATACACAATATTGAATTTAATCATGAATTCACTTCCTTTTACATTTAGGATATTTTCATTTTTATTTATTTATAGAATTGGGACATAATACCATCATAACATTGCACATTAATACATAGTGGAAACCATAAAAATAGTATTAATTTCATTCAAAATATAAATCTTTTCAAATAAAAAATTATTTCATAGACATTCTTCACTCATTTATCTTAGCTTCCTTCTTGGACTTACACATCCTTATAAACTATGAAAATCATTTAAAAACGTCTGATTATTATAAAAATCCTAGTGAGGGATATAAAAAGAAGTAAATAATGCATTAGTCCATGAATACATTTAACGTATGAAATCATTTTCCAAAGACATACTTGTCACACATATATACATATATTTTAAATCATGATATTTTCAAAATATTAACACAATAATAAGAACATAAATATAACCATAACAGTATAATGGGGCATTACTTACACAATCATGTAACCCACTAGGCTACCTTATAATTTGTAACCATCACGGGTACTTTACAATTTTTATAACCATCATAGTTACACATTGAGTAACCATAAGGATGACCTCCAGCATTCACATACCCAATTTGTTGGAGAGAAATATATATCCCACCCTTAATCAGAAACAATTCTCAATAACTAGGACATAATCATACAACATGAATAATTTCATAAAATCATTCAATTTGAATTTTGTTAAACCAAATTTTAAAAGAGTATTTTATATGAAAATACACTTAAAAATAACATATAATGGATATTAAAATCAATTAAATGAACAGAATATGTGCATATAATATAAATAAACATAATTAAAAATAATAAAAATCATCACACAAATGATCGTATTACCATAAAATTAAGGAAATGGAAGGTTAACCCAACGAATTGAAATTAGATTAAGAATTCTCATACCCTGGGTTTTTATTACTTAAAACAGGTTTAAAACCCTTATAAAATGGATAAAATATTTTTATTAATTTCTTTCATAATTATAATAATTTCTATAATACATTATAATATCATTTCATTATATCATTTCTCCTTTTAATTTTTAGTGTTTTCTTCCTCCCATTGTTTTGGATGTGTTCTTTACATGATATCCATGATTAATTCATGATGGATATTCTTGTCAATTAGAAGTGGAACTTCCAGATATCCAAAACCATAACTTACAGCATTTATCATTTGGAATTATTATATGATGATGAATAATATGTTAAAAAATTAATGATATTTGTTTAGGTCATTTTGGTGATTCATCGATCATAATGAACTCATTTGTTTAATTAATTAATAACATGTGATTCAAATGTTTAAAGAACCTTATATAAGATATAAGAGTAAATTTTAATCCTATTTAACCATAAAAAATATTTCATGAATAGACTTTATGGAAGTAAAAGAAATTGAAATCAAATCATCCATGATGTCGGTAAATCGGCAATCACGGAAGATGTTTAATTTTCTTGAATAAGTGGGAGATAGAAGAATTATAATGATCGGTCTTCTATAAATAGAATAAAACCATGAATATGTATGATAATAGATCATTAATTTATATTTATAATGTGAGGTTTTGAATGATATTTAATAGAAAAGAAAATGAAAAAATAGAAAAAAAGGTGGATGTTTACCTCTTAATATCTTCTCCTTGAGACCATTCATCGAGACATTGATTTTGTAATTTTTGTGAGAAAAAGAGCTCTAATTCAAGGGGAAAAGACATTGGAGGATTATTTGGAATATCTTATGAAAGATCAATTCCTGAGAGGTGTTGGAGGATGAGGGGAATGAGGGTGGTATTTATAGTACAGGAGAGGAGGAATTTAACATTATTTTAATCATTATTATAATATTTTTATCTCAAGAGTATGAATAGTCTGGATTTAAGTGAACCAAAATAGTAATAATGTCTTTTGAATTCAAACCATGTTGTCTTACATCACTTATGATGTCATTAATAGTGAATTTTAATGGTAATTTGAATATATGATATTTTATCATATTTCACTATTCATCAAAAATTGAAAAATTTCAGAAAAATAATAGAAAATCACAACAATATTGTTCATCATGTATAATTAAAAAATGAACAACATATTTGGAAAATAATGTTATAATTATTACTAACATATTTCATAAATAAAATCATAATTTATTAAAAATTACGAATTTTAAATATAGAACTCTATTTTTTAACACCATGAAAAATTAATCTATTTTATATAATCATAAATAATTATGAAAAAATATAATAATATAATTAACTATTTATTAGGGTCATTTTACTATTCATATTACAATTAATAAGGATATGTTAATATTAAAAAAAAAATTTGGTCATATCCGACTCCAAATAATTTACTGATCACAAATTTAGATGATTCATCTTTGAAATTCAAGACATAGAATGAAAAAAATTATGTTTAATGGCTAGTTATAAATATATAATTGAAAGAATTTTCCATTCAATTCAATTTATTTTATAAATCCTTGGGGTGTTACTTGGATGATCTATGATTTTACTACTTATGAAATGTTGTCTTGATGGAGAAAAAATGGAAAACTATCTTATTCTATTTGTATGATAAATAAATGATCCAGATGACTGAAATATCATCATTATTTCAGTTTTATGGGACATCAAAAATTCAATTCAATGGAAAATAAATATAGAAATAATAATCGAAGTATTTACAATACCATGGAGATAGATGATCCACCTCAGTATATGTCTAGAACAGATATGATTAACACTTTCAAGATTTCATTTTTCAATTGGGAATGGTATAATTAAATCTAAAAAGGGGAGGAATATTCTACTGAAACCCATTTCAATGTAGATAAGAGGAGTAACTTTGTTGAGTTTTCTTATTGATAAACAATTTATTACATCACTTCTTAGACATCATAAACATTAAATAGAATATATGTGAAATGCCGCTTTTTATTATTCTAAATATCATGGGAATGTCAAATGATGATTTATAATCTTAGAATGACTGCGTGTATTGGGTCATCAGAATATAATGGCATCATATATGTTTTAGTGAAAATGAATTAAAAGTTCCATGTGATTCTTATATGATGATACCAGTAGGAAAAAAACCATTTCTGGAATAACTAGAGACTATTATTGATCATGGGGGTTACTAAATAAATATATCAAAATAGGTCAACAAAAGTTATTTGATGACTAAGTCATTAAAGAACCATGATTATCATGTAATTCTACAACGGTTTATTCTAATATAAATCTATCATCTTTAGTCCAATAATTTAAGGATGTTAGTTATTTGTTTGTTATATTTGTTTATAGATATTTGTCCAAGCCCTTCATGAAATTTTTGTTGTCAGAGGTTGCATTAATTTTGTGTGAGTTACAAAAAATATATCCCTCATCTTTTTTAACGTGCATGCTATATCTGACTATCCATCTTCCAAACAAAATATTTCTCAGAGGACCTATTTCATATCACTCTATATCTTCAACAAAAATAAATACATATACATTTAAGTCTAATGTAGGGAATTGGAATCATATGAAAGGATCTATTGTGAATAGTTACTTGGATCAAGAATTTATCGATTTTAGCTGAATTTATTTTCTTCTCTTACTATGACAGTGAAACGAACAATGAGAAATGAATATGAATAGTATGAGAAAATTGAACGTAGTTTTCCATCAATTCATCAAACATTAGAAATTCTTAGATCATACACATTAATGAAATTAATCTTTGAAGTGTGACATATGGTACCTCACATTTCTTTTTTCCACTATGATTTTTTATGACTTCATCGAGTATGAAATTTGACCATGTATATCATATCTCATCTCAAGAAATTTTACATATGTGTTAATCTTATTATGTTTCCATCTACATGTATCATAATTCATTGATAAATATAATGCATTATTCTTTATCTTTGATAGGGAGAGAAACTTTGCATAGAAAAGAGTTTCTTGTAGAGTTGAAATTGAAGGATTAAATATTATTATAATGATTTAATAAAATAAAAATTTAATTAAGTATAATATGAATTTATATTTTGTGTATTGAGTTATATTGTTGAATTTGTTTCGGATGAAATAATACCTTTTCCTTTTGGTCTAAATAACTTGGTTTGTGACTATAAATCAGTTGTGATCAATTGGGAATGATTTATAATCACTGAAAAAGAAAATAAAATGAGAAAACAACATGATTATTTTATTATAACATCCATAATAGACAATTATACTAGTTCATTGGAGAATAATCCATGATTTAGAAATGAATCTTATTTTGGTGTGATTGAAAAAATAATAATATCAGACTATTACTCTTATCATTGAGTCACTACGATGATATGTTGTTGGTTTGTTTGAATGATGAGGTAGGGCACATTTATTAATGAATGATGAATTTGAGATATTAAAATGATGTACACTCATTCTACTGGTGAACCATGTGTATTAGAAACAATGTTGAAACATGTTTTTTTATGTCAAAGATCATCTTTGATAGGAATTTTGTGTAATAATAAATGTAATTGGAAGACATATTTTTTTATTATGGTGATGATGGGATAGACACCTTCCATACTCCCATTATACCCGATCCATTTATTAGTTATAATGTATCCAATAGATCAATTGATAGAGTTGATTGTAAACTTGAAGTTGAGTTGGGAAATATATAGAAACATCAATTCATTTTACCAATTAATTTTTTTATATAAACCTAAGATGTTAAGGCTGGTCATATTTAAATTGAATTTATATTCATTACAAATATTTTGTTTCTAACTTGGTCTTTCGGAGAATTTTCAACTTTTATTATTTGCAGTTTTGTTGGAGTAGAAATTTGAAATTTTGATTTGAATATTATTGAAGCCTACAAAACCGAACACAATTAAATAATTTAAATTAAAATGAATCAAAATAAATTTAATGGGAGATATTCATATTATTGATATGAAAATAAAAACTATTAAAACTGTTTACCTAACCAAAAAACTGGAAGAATTACATAACCCAATATATGAACCAATTGTCCTAAGATAAATAAAAATGAAAAAAATAACCTAATCTATTAAAAAATTATCCAAATGACCAAATATAAATAAATACGAACATATGGCCTAATAAATTGAAAAAATGAACCAAATGATATAATATAAATAAAAATAGAGAAATGACATATCCCAAATCGAATTAGATGAAATTGAAAATAGGAGAAAACCATATCATACATTTTCTAGACATCGTAATTTTAACATATTGTCTATTCTAGAACATGTCTTCTATTTTGATATTATCCCTACTAAATTTATGTTTTTTTAATCTCACTATGTATCCTATATTTGGTTTTAAAATTGGTATTCTTTTATAATGAAATGTCACATATATTTTGTTTATTTTGTTACACATTAGTTAAAAATTTATAATTACTTTCATATCTGATTTCATATGTTGTAAATGAAACCTATTGGAGAAATTAAATTAAAAATGTTGATGGATAAAAATCATTGAATAACTAAGATGTGTGTTTCTCCATTAATGCCTATTGTGAGACATTATTTTCAAAAATATATATATCAATAAAATATAATTTCATTTGTTTAATTATGATTTAATTTCTTATTTATGATAGAAAACATAGGGTGGAATTATCCTATGAGCATCCAAGTGGTCCCAGTACTCAGGATCCTGATATAATGGGGATGGTAATAGAGTGTAGCACTCTAGTCAAGGCACCAAATTTGACCATATCCATCCCACTATGAATCATCTACCACAAATTTTGTTCTCAATGTGTTATTTAGACAAAAATATATTTATGATTACCAATATATCAAAAGAATTTACATCTGAAACCCCTCAACCATCTTTCTCGAATTAGAAGATGATTCTTACTTCTCATCCAAATAATAAATTTGGCAGCCATCAATTCCATATTCTTTTCTATACACTTCCTCCCCACTGAGCTTCTACATTCCATCTTCTTTGACTCAAACTCTGAAAAAATTCAATACCTGTAGAGAATAAAATTTGACCCACTTCATCTATATATGGTGATGACACTTTCGTTCATGCGGATCTAATGGCCCTCACTGATCATAGTACCATAGGTATATTTATAGATCCCTAATTAATTTTTTACCATAATTTATTTTCATTATATGAAGTATCGATATAAAATTCGTCTATATTATTCTAAATTTATATATAATGTTAGGAGGACTAGTCGTATATGTATGTGTGTTGTGAGGAATCACTGCAGGCTGATGATGGAGGTATATACTGAAGACCACGAAATGATCAAACAGATAAGGCAGGATTTTAGGAGTTTTTGTCGATTTATTCTAAATACTCTAACATTATTTCTATTATTCCACTCTCATGGAGACAATTTCAGAATGAATTAGTGAATAAATCATGGGAGAAAATATGGGTAACAAAATATGATAGATTTAATGTTATATTATCATTGTATATAAAGGAATTAATATTTTGGTGCCATCTTTGTTTTAATTTTCCATATAGTTAGGGTGTGAGGCTAGAATTTCTCATGGAATCAGGTAAGATGTGGACAGCCTACATGATTTATTTGTATATTGGTGGGCATGCTAGAGTTGCAATTGACATGTAGGCCACACCTTTCATGGATGATTGTCAAATTGAATAGTATCGGTAAATGATTAATCATCAGATGAGTACTAAATTTAAGGTATTAATCAAATTTTATGATTTTAAATGTAAATTTTCATGTTTCTCATTAATAAATTCTTTATTATTATTGTATTTTTTAGGAATCAAAAGATGAAAATAAAAAAAATATTGACGCAAAAAATTCCACCACAATTTATGGCGGACTGCGATGTTTGACCATGAGAGGATGCAAGTAGGACCATTGTTAATTATTTTTTCATTACGACTTGCACTTTCTATTGTTTCCCCCATATTTGTATTTCATATAATATAATTGAAAATACAAATATATAATCTAAAATAATAAAAATGAATATAAACAAACCAATAAAAACACAATATTATTGAAACAATACACACTAAATAAAATTATATAATATTGAATCAAATGGTATAAAAATAATTAATAATATTTGGATTTCATAGAATAAAATTACAATAACTCAAATCTAACAGAAAAAATATGAATTGAATTGAATAAAAACAAAATGAATTTCCCTAAAAAGACTCAACCAAATCAGAACCAAATAGAAAAATCATAGATAATATTAAACAACATTATAGAGAACCAATCATAATAAAACCTAATCGGATTGGACCTATATGAATTCATCTACTATATTTTTTTCATTTCAGCTTCATTTAAAATTGATATCCATTTTATTTTAGATATAAAAATCGTTATCATAATCCTATTTTCAATTATAAATTCCTACATTATTTGTCATTATAGTGGGATGTATTGTATATTTATGGATGTGTGCCACGAGAAAAACTGTTTTTCTGAAGTAGTAAAAAAAATACTGAACTGCAGTTTATGAACCAACAGAACCACATGTTGTATGTTTTATTTTGTTCATATAAAATTCTAGTATCTATTTTTTAACTTAATATACTATTTATAATGGTAACATGATTTCTTGGAGAACCTTGATGCCTAGGAACTACACACTATTTGGCTAAATTGACTTGTACATCATGTTTTGGGAGATGAGAACCATGGTTGATTACATTACTGACCAAGGATGTGTATGGACTGAAAGATGTATTTTACCTCTTTAGGTACCTATTTTTCTACCAATGAGGTGGAAAAGTATAATTCATGGGTATAAGATGCTAATGATAAAGCTGAAACGGACAAAAATGGATATATAAGAGGATGAACAAAATCAAAAGAAAAATTATGAAATTATGAAACTGATGGATGTATTTTTTCCAACATTTCCACCATTGGCCGCTGTGTCTTTTAATTCATATATGACTTCAATTCATTATTTATATATTGAATTGGGCATTAGTAAAAGTGGTGGTTGAGGCAATGGAGTTCTTGATTATGCAAAGGATGGTGTGGAGAAATATTCGAAATTTGAGGATGAGGACTATGATGAGGACGTGGTGGAGGACATGGATAAAGAAAAGGCCAAGGGCGAGGATGATGATGAGACCAAGGGAGAGGATGAGGATGAAGACAAGTATGAGGATGTGGATGGAGATGAGGATTAGGATAAGGTTTATGATGTTGGTGGTGATAGTGATAGTGGTGATGGATAGATTGATATATTAAATTTTATACTCATATTTCTGACATTATGTTTTTATGATTTTCTCTAATAGAATATATGGGTGATTGTTTCTATGGTTTTCTCATTTGTTAAATGAATCAATTAATTTTTTCTATTATATTTAACTGTAGGTTTTATATTTTGAGGATATTTAGTTTTTCAAAAGATAGAGTTATATTTTAAATTTCATGTGGATTATGTTTTGATTTTATTTGAATTGTGTTGTAATTAGTTTGGTTTTTTTGTGTAGGTGACTTATACTAGGTTGTTCTCTTTTTATGGGTTGTTCTTATTTTAAGATCTGATCAGTTTTGCATCACTAGGTTAATTTTAGGTACATATGGGACTCATAGGTGCTGGGAATTGCAGGTGTTGTGATTCTGCTGGAGAGATAGCGGGGTCTATACAAATTGTTTTATAACCGTTGGTATAAATCTATACCAATGGTTCAAGGTGAAATATTGGGATTTTCCTTTTCCAATAGTTCAAAACTATTGGGATAGTCCAATACCATTGGTTATAACTATTGGGATAAGGATATTCAAATGGTTTTGAACTATTGGGAAATGTCTATCACTATTGTTAAATGTGAACCACAGGAAACATGAAAATTTATCAACCCTATACCAGTGGTTTACTAGAAATTATTTTAATAGGGATATCCCAACATCTCCCATATAAACGGTTCATAAAATCATTGGGATATCCTATCCCAAAGTCTTCATATGATATCCCAATGGTTTGGAACTATTTGGGGGAGGTCATGTTTTAAGTAGTGTTTAAAAAATAATTTCACTAAATCATCATAACATTGATCCCCCATATATCCTAATTCATATCAGGGTTTTTACATTCAAAAAACCTGAATACCCTAATCATATATTCACATAATTTACAATAATAACCATAATCACCATATATACTTTTGGAGAACATGCATGATTACTTATTCAAAATGTTAATGGATATATTCCTTCAATACATGATTTTTTGAAATTCAATGTTGATAACATAGAAAACTTTCCAAATAAAAAATAAAATCTAGGGTACTTAGTACAAGTTAAATTGATTTATACATTTCAAAAATCTATTTATCTATGATAAAAACATTCTTCAAAACAACATAGACACATTTATTGTTACCATACCATAATAGATGTATCCCCTTTTAAAGAAATCACATTATAAAGGCTTAATCACCATTCAAAATATATTTTTCAATTCATAATTAAATACCTATATTCAAAATACTTATATATATATATATAAATGTTTAATATAAGATCATATTTCTATTAAAAATAATATACACATCAATAATAAAACCATATTCTTAAACCATTACATAAAACACATTAAATTATTCCTTAACACTCCTTTAAAAAAATATTAAATATGAATAATGACATTAAGTTTTTCAAAATAAATTTAATCATGTTTCTAAAATTTAATGCTAAAAATACTATTAGAATATCAGATACCTTTTATATTTCATTCATGGACTCTTTTCCTTTATAATTATAACCAATAAACATACCACAGTCCAAATTCTCTTCATGAAATTTCCACTATGGAATTTTTTTTCTAATATCCATACATTCCACATATGAAACATTCGATGTTAATCAACATCATAATGGTTACTACCATTAAATAAAACCTGAAAGCATAATGCAAGAAATACTTATCATAGAGGAAAAAATATAATCCAGAAAAATCACTTATAGGATGTCTAAATCATGAATCCTTCCATCATATATGACACCTTAGTATCATCCTACGCCATTTACAGTCATAAAATATTAAAATACAATAGCATGATTCATAGTTAGTCTATTAATTTATAAATATTATCCACTAGTACTGTTGAACTAGGTGTGTTGTAATTATCATTATCAATAACCAGTTCCGAATCAAGTCAATCTATACACAATTTCTTTAGGGTTTTTACCCCGATGTACATTTTTGATAGAGACACATCCACATATAGTATCAAAACATTGATATATTTTCATGAAAACCACTCCCTAAATCCTTTACTAAAATTATATGACATTTTCCAAAACATTGATTCATACTTAGTCTTATCAATAGATACTTCCAACGAAATATCCATAAAAATATCCATAGAGATATCAGTAATGTTTTCATATCATATTTTCTAAAGGGTGACTATACATTTCCTTTGATATAAACTATAGTGACTTGGTCATAACATATATGGTTATAACATCAGTTTATATAAATATTGAGCACATTAAAAAATTACATGCCTATGACCATAATAATTTAGTGTATTTAGAAACAAGGAATTATAGTCTCTTAATGTGGTGAATATACTAAATCATCTCCATTAAAGAACATCCCCATTAGTGATTTTATATTAAATCATTATTCATATCTTGGAGTAATGAATCATATGAAATGTGAGATCTCGGATTCCCAATAAATATAAATAATAGAGATATGTAGGTATAACATTGGAATACACTTATGATAACATGATCATCACATTAGAATGTCATACCCTACATATCAAATATCATAATCACGAGTCATGGGATAATGATTGGATGTTAACAAGACATTTATCAAATGTGAATAAATCACAATACATTAAATTTTAATAATGTAATAAGACGTGTAATTTGTGGCTGACACATAATCATAAAAAACCCCATGTATATGAAACCTAACAAGAACATAATGAAATTATAGGATTTTGAAAATCAACCATGTACCTACATAGGCCTTGGGATGACCTCTTTTATACCCTGTTGTTTTGGGATTGGGATTTCCTCCCTTATACCCTTCGGTTTTAGGATATGGATGCCCTCTCATGTTCCCTCTTGATTTGGGCATGGGATACCTTCCCATGTACCATCTTGTTTTAGGATTGGGATTCCCTCTTACATAAACTCTTGTTTAAAGTGTCGGATTTTCTCAAATATACAATCTTGTTTCAAGATTGGGATTCCCTCACATATACTCTCTTGTTCCGAGCATTGGATTCCCCCTCTTTTACCCTCTTGTATTAGTCTTTGGATGACCTCTCATGTACCCTCTTGCTTCGGGTATATGATTCCCTCCCATGCACCATCTTGTTCCTAGCATGGGATACCCTCCCATGTTCCCTTAGAGATCATAAATAATTTATCGTTACCCAATCCATTGGTGGGAAATATTGGTCTCACATGTCACATAATAAAACAATACATAACTACATCATAAAATAATGAAACATTCATCATACCATAAACTATAAAATGATATGGTAATCATAAACATCATATCATGATCCATGAGAAGAAATGGGTATTATATAAGTACTTGTGAATAATAGATATGTCTCATAATCATTTAATGAATCCATAACCAATAAAATGTATTAGGTTTCAAAATCATAAAACCACTAGAAGATATATGAGTGTTAAAAACATCATTCTGTAAACAAGAACCATGAAAGAAATAATATGAATGGTATCCATGGGTTAAAACACTAGTAAGGAATAAAGTATAACAAAGTGTTTCATATTAGATGGAGAATGATTTTGAAGGATCCCATGGAAATTTTTTTAATGTAAATAGGACGTCTTGAAAAATCCCATTCAAAATACCATTAAAAGATCATTTTGTTTATAAATAAATCATTAAAATTCCATTGAAAACATTTCATGTGGAAAATATATTTTCTACAATGAAAATTGAATATGAAAAATTTCAAAATTTGAAATCCATTTTCTTTTAAAATAGATTTTAAATCATATAAAGGATGAATGATGGTATTTTTAAAACCATTTTCATTAAAAACGCTTTACAAACAATTAAATAAATCTTAAAATCATTTACAAATCAATTTTATTGAAAACATATAAGTGATACTTGAAGTTTATTATATAAAAATTCCTAGAAAACATATAATAATTATAAAAAACATTCAATGATATTTTTAAAAATACATCATTTTTAAAATACCTTTTTTCGAAAACATTGTTTAGAAAGAATACAAATTTCTAACTGAAGAGATTTATATTGTTAGATTTTCGTAAAAAAAGTTCTTAATTATATTTAGTACCTAATAGTGGAAAATATGGAACCAATACATGGAGAAATCATGAATAAACAAAAGTTAATAAATTTCATGATTGTTCTTGATAGATGGATCATAATATTTAATCAATGATAAGATAATCATAAACTATCCTGATAAATAATGATATTTTTGAAATAAACTATTAACTCTTCGGTAACATTAAACCATAATCAGCATGACAGAATAATATTACATGTAACATAAAATTTCACTAAAGATGTAGATTCGAGATATAACATGTCAAAGGGAAGTATATAAATCACATATAAAAATATATATACAGAACATGGAATGTATCTCAAAGAAATCTAATTGAGTGAAAATTTACCTTACATATTTGGTATCAGTTGTACAATAAATCCCATTATAGAAAGTACATATAATGTATTTGTAAATAACCTAGAATTGTTCTATAATAATCATAAAATAAATTCATTGGATATATATAAATCACAAAATAAATGAGTGGGGAATATCGAATATGTCTCAATTAAATAAATGTGAGATGATAAATCACCTTACCTTATGTCTCAAATCACTTCATACTCCTTAAAAATTCGTGTATAGTAATTATATGTTCATTATAAATATTACAATAATAAATATTTATATACATATAATAATTTATATGACTTACATATGAATTTATATTACCCATTCATTAATAAAGATACGATATAGTTATGTTTCGGGTATTGGAAACTTAGTTTATCATACATGTTTTCAATTTTTCTTCTTGATACTATTAAAAAGATCATTATTTACATATTCAAATAATTTAAAACATGATTTATATATCATATATTTTTAGTATATAAATATTTATAGAAAAACGATATAATATAGATATATGAAATGTAATACACTATTTCTGGAAACGATATGTTGTACGTACGCAAGAACACTATTTTATTTTTCTTATTATATTGAATTAGAATATGTAAATGAAATATATGTATATATATAATGAGTATTTTGTGAACTAATCACAACGCTTTGAGTAGGTGGTAGTCGAGAAATCCACAAATGAAGTTATTCTATTTACACAATATGAAATGGTTGGAAGTATGGGATATATACTAATTAAATAATTATAATTATATCATAAATATCATATAAAAATATGTTTTCCCTCACAATTTTCAACCATGAGTTGTGGTAAAGAAAAAACGAACAATATCGTTTCACAATGGGGTATTCTGATGTACAAAAGAACATTAAGTTCATTACCAATTTGATGGATGTGTTTGTATGTGTTGGTCTAAAAATTTATATAAAAAGAATCATTAGATTTGAGATAATTATTTTATTATTAATGAATGTAATAATAAGTTTTTATGGGGTGGAGAATAAAAATAATATAAAAGACATTCTGGAAGGATGTTACCTCTTATTTGTGTAACCCCCCTTAGATTTCACCAAAAGGATTCTTGGATATAATTTATATCAAAAATGAGTATAATTATATAACATAGGTATTTTGGAAGGTTATTCTTTATATTTATGGCCATGGAAAATGGAATGAGAGGTCTAAATAACTATAAGGGGTGAGTGTCTTTTTATAGTGGCAGAGGAGTGGCATTGTAGTAAATATAGGAAAAGTTAATTCCACCCATGTTTTCCAATTTAATGTGGCATAAATAATGTTTCAAATCATATATATTGGATGATAAGGAAACAATATTAATATAAAATGTATTTTTTTAATGATTCTATGTCATTTTGAGACATACGTTTAAGAATTAGTCATTTGTTAAACTAATTTTTCTCTTAATCATTGTAATTAATTTTAATCATTTATCACCAATAGTTCTTGTAAAATACAAATTTATACTTATTATAAACTCTTAATTATTATAATTAAAAATAGGGATTCAGTTTTCCACATTATTTACATATAATTGATATGATTTATTTAAAAATTTATCCAACAAACGTATCGTGAAAGCACGCTTTTAAATAGAAAAAGTTTAAAAGTGTGTAATTTTTTATATCCAATTTCAATGAAATATTTTCTCAAATGAACTAAATTGGATTTATTTATATATAATAAATCTAAATATACACAAAATATTAATATATAATTTTTCTATTTAAATAAAGTATACGAAAAAATTGTTTTGAATTAAAATTTAGTATTCGTCATTTTCATTTAATAAATGAAACAATTCAGAGAAATACCAGGAATTCACTGAAAGTAAATATATATTTTTCTATCAAAAAAATAATTAATATTTTTTCAAATATAAATTATAAATTGTTATAAAATTATATTTAATATGTGTTCTCCATTAAAAGGTGTTAAAATTTCCTTTTACAAAAATACATCCTTTTATTCATAAAATTGGATTTATTTTTATATTATATGTCAGAAATCTCTTAGATTTTTTTAAAAAACACTGAATGAATATATTTTAAATAAATATTATTGAAAACATTAATCAAAATGGTTTATTTATTTTATTGTGTTTAAATTTTTTTTGTACATTGAAAAAACGTATTCTTGGAAAAGTAATTTCATTATTTTCAAATAGTGCTGACATGCAATTCTAAGAATTGATTATTAAATGATTCATTTTATATACTTGTAAATATCCAATATTCTTAATTAAATTAAAATTATTATTAACTACCAGTCTAATATGTAGATGGTAACAATAATTATATTATAATAACAATATTAATAGTATATTGTAGTTTCGTAAAACTCAGCCTTTCATGTAACCCATGTCATAAAAGGGACTCAATATTGTGTGTAACAAATTCCATGCATAGCGTTGCATAGAGGGTATGTTTGTAACACCCCGAGATTTTATGAAAAATATTCTTTTTAATTTCATTAATGTCTTGTGTTATACTCTACACCAAAAAGAGCTTTCACAACACATATCTCTGACCTGGCTTGAATTACACGCAATCGCGACCTTCCACGATAGCGTGTGTTGTACGCAACACCAAGTTTCGCTAAACAATGATATGCTATTAAAATATTATCAAAACTAGCCATTATGAATAGTAATAACCACTTTTTGAAATTTTTTAAATTTTATTTTTCAAAATGGAATTCATTTTTGGATTCGTAATATCGAAATTAGCTTAGGGTGAAATTTTGGTGATTTTCGGATAACTTTCATATTTTGATGAATAGTGAAAATTACTAAATTTTAATTAAAAACAACTTTTTCAATCGAAATAATTAATAGTTATAAATTATAAATTTGAGTGGTTTTAAAGTATATTTAGAATATATTTTTACAATTTAATACAATGTTGGTCATTGGATGTAATTTCACATTTAAACCAGTTATAAACTAGTGTCAATCTTTTGATAGTTATTATCTCTTAAAAACACGCTATTTGTTTTGACGAAGAGAATTAATTTTTAAATTAGTTAATGCAACTGATATGTTTTGAATTTGGTAAAATAGACATCATTTTTGAGTTCATAATATCAAATATAGGTTAGGCCTAATTTTTGGTATTTTTCTGAAAACTTTCAATTTTCGATGAATAGTGAAACCACTAAGTGGTAGTTAAAAAAACTGAATTGTTCATAAAACATAATTTTACCGCTTCTGTGAGTGGAATTTTGAAAATACGAGAGACACGGTTAATATCAAGGACTAAAATGTGGTTCAATGAGATGAAAATAGTTTTTGGTGAATAGTAACTTTTTACTTTTTTTTAACCACGGTTAAAAGTAAATAGGGTAATTAAGGGTAAAGATGATATTATTATTACCCTAACACATGTCCTAATTCTATTTGATAAGTGTAATTCGACCAAAAACAAACTTAGGAATAAAATATGACCATTTAGGCCCACTTGGATTAGATTAGGACATTTATTATTAATTTATTTAATGAAGGGTTAAAAGGGTTAAAATCAATGTTTATTTACTAAAACATTTTTAATATGGGGTTATACATAAGATAAATTCGACTATAAATATTCATTAGAAAGATAAAAGGATTT
The DNA here is from genome assembly GCA_963277665.1 of Viscum album. NCBI lineage: Eukaryota > Viridiplantae > Streptophyta > Magnoliopsida > Santalales > Viscaceae > Viscum > Viscum album. The sequence continues at coordinate 758,211,368 of OY728161.1, forward strand.
CCTACATAATGATATTTTATTTGTAATTTTGAGACATTAAATAATTTAATTTATTTATGACACAATGATGATGCAGTAATTATCTTATTAATGAAATATTGACATAATTGATGTTATAAACACCAAAATAAATGTAATTTGAGACTTCTTATGAATTCCACTAATTTTATAGGTTACTATGATATATTAGCGTTGATTTAATCAACTTGGTTCGAACATATAATTCTGTTATGACTTTCACAAAAATCATATATCAAATAGTGTCAAAATTGACACAAAATAGTTTTTAAATAAAATATTATATTATTAATTGTTATTTTATTCCTAAAAATCTAAGGTTCGGCCAAATGACTTAGATAAGGATATATATATTAATAATAAACAATTTGGGGTTCGTTTGGCATGTTATAGTAAGTGTATTAACCATATAGTGTAAGAAAACAAAAAGACACGGTAAAAGTTAAATTATTTAACTTAAAGTTAAATCTAATTGATAAGGTTAAAATAATAACCTAAACTTGTCTAAATCCTATTGGTTGATAGGATTTCGACCCATCCCCACTTTAGCTTCGAAATAAGACCCTTTGGAACCATTATAAACCGATTTTGACTTTAATATAAAATAATATTTTGAGATATTCCTAAGGTGCCCCTCTCCTCCCTTATAAAAGGACACCTCCTCCCCCTCCTCCTCACACCAATTTGAGAACTCATGCTCGGCCAACCCCTGACAAAATCCCTTCTCCACTTTCCTAGAATATTCCTAGAGGTCCTGGTCTTCTTCAAAGTCCAATCTTAGTTCCCTATGTGGAGGATTCAAAGAGGCGTTTCAAAGAAGAGGTAATATCCATTACCGATCTTTTCAATTTCTTTCTTATTCAACTTCTTCTTATTTAGTTGTTTCATGATAAAGTAATAACATCAGTATTACTTACATACTGATATGTTATTATAAATATGAAAAAACCCTAATTCACCTTCTATCCATCCTACGGAAAAAAGGAAATCACCGCTTGTGAGTACGTACGGAATACCGTGTCCACGCCGTGGTGTAATCTATTTTCCGCCACCACCTTAATTGGATGGGTATAAAGGTGTAATGAGTAACTATATATTATTATTATAAAGTGATATTGATACTGAAATAGTCTACATACACTTCAACACAATTCGATGACCATGGGAACGATATCATCGCTCGTGCGTACGTACGGACTACCGTCTCCACGACGCGATGAGATTCATTCTCAATGATTAACCATTCATGAATGATTATAAAGTATATATAATAAGTACTAATGAAATATATGACATAATAATGATACTGTATTTATGTAAATTTATATGTATGTCATCTACTTAATTCCATTCACTTCAATAAGGAAATGAAAACAGCGTTCATGCGTACGTACGGACTACTGTCTCCATGAACGGTGAATTTCATTCCATTTATCGATATTATATATATATATATATATTCTGAATATATATTATATATAAATCATGTTTTACATTCTGGATATAAGTAATCATGATCCAAGTAATCATATTAATAATTACATGTTAAAAACACGAACGACAAATGAGACGATTTTACCCAAAACGATATTTTAACATGAATTTACAGGTAATATAAAGTCATGAGTGGACCATATATGATATAATAACAATGAATATGATTCTGCAATAAGTCAATAACATGATTTAAATCATTATATAGGAGGTTCGGACACTTACAAAGCAAGTCGGACCTAAGGTAAGGGAAATATCACAATCTCATTTTTATCCGAGATTGTTTATTCGTAAGTATTTATTGGGGTGTATTTTATCATCCACATCCATGTTCCCTCAATATTTAATATTGTTTCCATCCACTTACACTAGTCTAAATCCAATTTTACCCTTCGGTGAGTTTTTAGGAATCTTTTGTCATTTTTTCGTACGAGGTACTTTTTGACTTTTCTGACAAAAGTACGAAGAATGTTTTTTTAACTTATACGGCATGAATGGATTTTTAAAACATTATTTACAAGAAGCTTCCTTTTAAAAGTTTTCAAGTTTATTTTTAATCAACTTCTTTTATTTTAAAGTCGTATGACATGTTATGAAAGGAAAAATGTTTTTTTTGAAGTAGAAAGGATATTTTCCTCAAGAATGGAGTTCAAGTATTTTATCAAAATTATTTTCCATCTAAGATAATAAAAGGGTTCTGTTTTTATCCCTATTATTACATTGGTTTGATTATGTTGTGATGGAAATATTTTTTATGAATTCCTTTATCTTATATGAATTGTTTTATGATGTCATGTTGTTTAAGAATCCCATTTTTATTACATGGGTTACGCTATGATGTATGGTTTATGATTATGTGGCACACATAAGAAAGGATTCATTATAAGATGGGTGGGACCTATATCTCCCTCCAATGAATTGGGTAAAGATTTTATATCTCATGAGATAGACATGGCTGAAATGGTAGGTTATACCGGTTCAGTGAAACAGGACTGAAACGAGGGTTACTCGATTCAGAAAGGGACTTTGTCCACTAAGATAGTCTTGGCAATGAGTCTTGACTAACAAGAAATGATTCTCTATGATTATGTGTGTATGCCACAAAGTTTCATGTTTTAAGTTATGATTATTGGGATTTCATTTCACTACTATGATTTATCCCGTGTTATGAAATTATGCTCTCTTATGCAGGTTAAGATTTACAAAAGTTATGTTCTTATGAATATGATGTGATTGATTTTTCTTTTGTATACCCTTACTGAGCATTTGAGCTCACCCTTTTATGTTTTGTTTTCCCTAGGATATAAAGAAAGGTTTTAGGTAAAAAAAGGGAAGATATTTATGGGAGATATTGAAGATCATTCACCACGATTAGAAGATTACGTTCCGAGTTTCCAAAGACACTAAACTCTTACGATCCTTGTGTGTGTGTTTTTGTTATGTACTAAGTATTCTGCAAAAGTAATGTAATGTCCATGTACGTCAGGCTCCGGGTCTCTACAGTTGGTATCAGAGGAAAGGTTTAGTCAACCTTTGGAAACTGGGATGCGAAAGCGTTAGTGAGATCCCTAGAGATATTTCTAAGGTATGTCTAGGGATGTCCCTAAGGATAAGTATACGTATAAGATACAGTCCAAGAACTACGGTAACAATCTTAGAATTTAACATAAGATGTTAGATATTAAGGGTACTCCCCCTTTATTATGTTGTTTTCCCTAGCATGATTTTTGCCTCTCACACTATTCTTTTTGGGTTTTAGACAATGGCTGGAACCCGAAGGAACCGTGTTGTTCAATGCAATGGACAATGCAATGATTTCCCTCCTGAACAAACAAATGTTATGGGAGATGGAGTGAAAAATCTTATTTCTATACCTACACAAGCTATGAATCATTCTGGACTTCCAAATGAGCAGAGAAGGGAACAATATTCTATTGAGTCCTTCATGAGGCAACGCCCACCTTCTTTCAGTGGGAATTCCGATCCACTTATTGCTGAACAATGGATCAGTACCACTGAAAAGATATTTTCAGTTCTTCAATGTTTTGAACATGATAAAGTCATCTTAGCAGTATATCGTTTGGAAGGGGAAGCTGATCAATGGTGGAATCTTATCAAGAATACGAGGCCAAGAGATGAAATTGAGTCCATGGAATGGGACGAGTTAAAGAACTTGTTTTTCAGTAAGTACTTCCCTCGTATTCTTAGAACAAAGATGGAAAAGGAGTTTCTTGAGCTGAAGCAGAAGGATGATGAATCTGTTGGTATATACGAAGCGAATTTTACAAGACTTGCAAGGTATGCATCTGGCATTATCATCCAACCTGAAAGTAAAGTTGATCGATTTTTCAGTGGCTTAAAACCAAGTCTTCGAAGGGCATTAGCTATAAGAGACTTCAGTAGCTATGAAGAAATTGTGCGTTGTGCTATCAAAGTAGAAATGGATGTTGGTGTTACTTATCCATCTCATAGTTTTGACAAGAAACGAAAGATGGAGTTCAAGGAGAAATCTCAAAATAATGGTGAAAAGAAGATGAATGTTTCCTTATGCACAAAGTGTGGAAAGAAGCATGGTGGAGATTGTCTTAAAGGGACTAGAAAATGTTTTAAGTGTGGAAAAGAAGGTCATCGAGCAGCTGAGTGTCGATGTAATGGAAAAAGGGTTTCTAATGATGTGAATAAAGCAAACACTGCAGAGAACGCACCACCAACACTTCAATGCTTCAAGTGCAAGGAAATGGGGCATTATGCTAATAAATTCCCTAATACAAGGGTTAGTGATGATCAACATGAGCAACCACTTAAGGCAAAGGACAAAGGGAAGTCACATGCGATCACTATTGGCGATGTTGAATATGACAATGATGTGGTGGAATGATTAAGTATTTATGTAATGGGATTCAAAAATAATGTTGTATCATAAAGTATTGGAATATTTATGTGTTGGTCTAATGTCGTATTAAAAGTGATTGAGATATTTTTGGAAATAAGACGATATGCGCATAATGAAGGGAAAATGAGAAAATGAAATGTTTAACAGTATTCATGAGCTCATGATTGATAAAAGGACTAAGTGATATCATGGTTTGAGTATATAGAATATTGATGATTTTGGTATGTGGAAGGTGTTAAATTTTAATTGCATTCATGTTTTCACTAAGGTTCAATGAGTATTCAAGAGAATACATGAGTAAGGCCTTTGAATGTTTGGAATGTGACCAACAAGACATATCTTATGATATATGGGGATCAACGATGGTGTTAAATCTCTGGTAATCGTTTTCACTATGTTATGAGATTGGACTGCAGTATTATGGATAAGCCTAAAGGTTGGAATGGATTATGTTAGACATAAGTTAGTATTGTTTAAGGATAGAACTTTTTTTTTGATATTATTTATGTGATGTTATAGTAATGTAGTTTTAGAAAAAGGAAAACCTGCAGGACGGGCGATAGCCCATCTCGTCGGACAAGGCTGTGGAAATCGAACCCACAACTGAAGTACGAATGGCCTTTATCGCCTACCACTGGCCTACAGGAAGTCCCTGTTTAGTAGAAACTAGTTTTATTATATTAAGCAGTATGATATATGAAGTATAAGTCCATTTTAAGAACCATATATGATTAATCTCACTATAGAATGACTTATGTATATTTAATAACTTTTGCTAACCTTTTGTTTAAGACAGATGGAATGACCCGTCATTCTATCACATGATCTGCTAACACTTCACAAATAACAAATTCAACTTCATTTATTTAAGAGATGAAGTGGAAATAGTTCAAGGCACGAACAAAAGTGATATTGCACCAAAATAAAGTAAGTATTTATTCTAATTCAAATTCTTCAACTTTAGGGAAACGATCTTGAAAACCAAAAATGTTGTCCTAGTGATCTTATATCTGATTAATCAGATGGTACCTTAGATCGTCACAAATTTATGTATTTGTGATTGTTGGCTTTTCTATAGCCATGTTCTCTACCACTCTCCATCAGAACATGATGGTTAGATTTCTCTTCCATATCCATATTTTTACCTATGTGGAAACCCAGTGATTAGTTTATTTGGGTAACCGTTACGTTTCATACTTTTGTTTTTAAAGATTGGTTTTGGTATTCCTTTTTACGATGTGGGTTTCTATTAAAGAAACTTTCGAGTAGTAAACCATTTATAACCCCGACGAATTTCGAGGGCGAAATTCATTTTAAGGGGGGTAGAATGTAACACCCCGAGATTTTATGAAAAATATTTTTTTTAATTTCATTAATGTATTGTGTTATACGCTACACCAAAAAGAGATTTCACAACACACATCTCTGACCTGGCTTGAATTACACGCAATCGCGACCTTCCACGATAGCGTGTGTTGTACGCAACACCAAGTTTCGCTAAACAACGATATGCTATTAAAATATTATCAAAACTAGCCATTATGAATAGTAATAACCACCTTTTGAAAATTTTTTAAATTTTATTTTTCAAAATGGAATTCATTTTTGGATTCGTAATATCGATATTAGCTTAGGGTGAAATTTTGGTGATTTTCGGATAACTTTCATATTTTGATGAATAGTGAAAATTACTAAATTTTAATTAAAAACAACTTTTTCAATCGAAATAATTAATAGTTATAAATTATTAATTTGAGTGGTTTTAAAGTATATTTAGAATATATTTTTACAATTTAATACAATGTTTGTCATTGGATGTAATTTCACATTTAAACCAGTTATAAACTAGTGTCAATCTTTTGATAGTTATTATCTCTTAAAAACACGCTATTTGTTTTGACGACGAGAATTAATTTTTAAATTAGTTAATGCAACTGATATGTTTTGAATTTGGTAAAATAGACATCATTTTTGAGTTCATAATATCAAATATAGCTTAGGCCTAATTTTTTGTCTTTTTCTGAAAACTTTCAATTTTCGATGAATAATGAAACCACTAAGTGGTAGTTAAAAAAACTGAATTGTTCATAAAACATAATTTTACCGCTTCTGTGAGTAGAATTTCGAAAATCCGAGAAACACGGTTAATATCAAGGACTAAAATGTGGTTCAATGAGATGAAAATATTTTTTGGTGAATAGTAACTGTTTACTTTTTTTTTACCACGGTTAAAAGTAAATAGGGTAATTAAGGGTAAAGATGATATTATTATTACCCTAACACATGTCCTAATTCTATTGGATAAGTTTAATTCGACCAAAAAAAAACTTAGGAATAAAATATGACCATTTAGGCCCACTTGGATTAGATTAGGACATTTATTATTAATTTATTTAAAGAAGGGTTAAAAGAGTTAAAATCAATGTTTATTTACTAAAATATTTTTAATATGGGGTTATACATACGATAAATTCGACTATAAATATTCATTAGAAAGATAAAAGGATTTCCTAAATAATGATAATTTATTTGTAATTTTTAGACATTAAATAATTTAATTTATTTATGACACAATGATGATGCAGTAATTATCTTATTAATGAAATATTGACATAATTGATGTTATAAACACCAAAATAAATGTAATTTGAGACTTTTTATGAATTACACTAATTTTATAGGTCACTATGATATATTAGTGTTGATTCAATCAACTTGGTTCGAACATATAATTCTGTTATGACTTTCACAAAAATCATATATCAAATAGTGTCAAAATTGACACAAAATAGTTTTTAAATCAAATATTATATTATTAATTGTTATTTTATTCCTAAAAATATAAGGTTCGGCCAAATGACTTAGATAAGGATATATATATTAATAATAATCAATTTGGGGTTCGTTTGGCATGTTATAGTAAGTGTATTAACCATATAGTGTAAGAAAACAAAAAGACACGGTAAAAGTTAAATTATTTAACTTAGAGTTAAATCTAATTGATAAGGTTAAAATAATAACCTAAACTTGTCTAAATCCTATTGGTTTATAGTATTTAGACCCATCCCCACTTTAGCTTCGAAATAAGACCCTTTGGAACCATTATAAACCGATTTCGACTTTAATATAAAATAATATTTTGAGATATTCCTAAGGTGCCCCTCTCCTCCCTTATAAAAGGACACCTCCTCCCCCTCCTCCTCACACAAATTTGAGCACTCAAGCTCGGCCAACCCCTGCAAAAATCCCTTCTCCACTTCCCTATAATAATCCTAGAGGTCCTGGTCTTCTTCAAAGACCAATCTTAGTTCCCTAAGTGGAGGATTCAAAGAGGCGTTTCAAAGAAGAGGTAATATCCATTACCGATCTTTTCAATTTCTTTCTTATTCAACTTCTTCTTCTTTAGTTGTTTCAGGATAAAGTAATAACATCAGTATTACTTACATACTGATATGTTATTATAAATATGAAACAACCCTAATTAACCTTCTATCCATCCTACGGAAAAAAGGAAATCACCGCGCGTGAGTATGTACGGAATACCGTCTCCACGCCGTGGTGTAATCTATTTTCCGCCACCACCTTAATTGGATGGGTATAAATGTGTAATGAGTAACTATATATGATTATTATAAAGTGATATTGAGACTGAAATAGTATACATACACTTAAACACAATTCCATGACCATGGGAACGATATCATCGCTCGTGCGTACGTACGGACTACCGTCTCCACGACGCGATGAGATTCATTCTCAATGATTAACCATTAATGAATGATTATAAAGTATATATAATAAGTACTAATGAAATATATGACATAATAATGAAACTGTATTTATGTAAATTTATATGTATTTCATCTACTTAATTCCATTCACTTCAATAAGGAAATGAAAACAGCGTTCATGCGTACGTACGGACTACCGTCTCCATGAACGGTGTATTTCATTCCATTTATCGATATTATATATATATATATATATATTATGAATATATATTATATATAAATCATGTTTTACATTCTGGATATAAGTAATCATGATCCAAGTAATCATATTAATAATTACATGTTAAAAACACGAACGACAAATGAGACGATTTTACCCAAAACACTACTTTAACATGAATTTACAGGTAATATAAAGTCATGAGTGGACCATATATGATATAATAACAATGAATATGATTCTGGAATAAGTCAATAACATGATTCAAATCATTATACAGGAGGTTCGGACACTTACAAAGCAAGTCGGACCTAAGGTAAGGGAAATATCACAATCTCATTTTTATCCGAGATTGTTTATTCATAAGTATTTATTGGGGTGTATTTTATCATCCACATCCATGTTCCCTCAATATGTAATATTGTTCCCATCCACTTACACTAGTCTAAATCCAATTTTTCCCTTCGGTGAGTTTTTAGGAATCATTTGTCATTTTTTCGTACGAGGTACTTTTTGACTTTTCCGACAAAAGTACGAAGAATGTTTTTTTAACTTATACGGCATGAATGGATTTTTAAAACATTATTTCCAAGAAGCTTCCTTTTAAAAGTTTTCAAGTTTATTTTTAATCAACTTCTTTTATTTTAAAGTCGTATGACATGCTATGAAAGGAAAAATGTTTTTTTGAAGTAGAAAGGATATTTTCCTCAAGAATGGAGTTCAAGTATTTTATCAAAATTATTTTCCATCTAAGATAATAAAAGGGTTCTATTTTTATCCCTATTATTACATTGGTTTGATTATGTTGTGATGGAAATATTTTTTATGAATTCCTTTATCTTATATGAATTGTTTTATGATGTCATGTTGTTTAAGAATCCCATTTTTATTACATGGTTTACGCTATGATGTATGGTTTATGATTATGTGGCACACATAAGAAAGGATTCATTATAAGATGGGTGGGACCTATATCTCCCTCCAATGCATTGGGTAAAGATTTTATATCTCATGAGATAGACATGGCTGAAATGGTAGGTTATACTGGTTCAGTGAAACAGGACTGAAACGAGGGTTACTCGATTCAGAAAGGGACTTTGTCCACTAAGATAGTCCGGGAAATGAGTCTTGACTAACAAGAAATTATTCTCTATGATTATGTGTGTATGACACAAAGTTTCATGTTTTAAGTTATGATTATTGGGATTTCATTTCACTACTATGATTTATCCCGTGTTATGAAATTATGCTCTCTTTTGCAGGTTAAGATTTCCAAAAGTTATGTTCTTATGAATATGATGTGATTGATTTTTCTTTTGTATACCCTTACTGAGCATTTGAGCTCACCCTATTATGTTTTCTTTTCCCCAGGATATAAAGAAAGGTTTTAGGTAAAAAAAGGGAAGATCTTTATGGGAGATATTGAAGATCTTTCACCACGATTAGAAGATTACGTTCCGTGTTTCCAAAGACACTAAACTATTACGATCCTTGTGTGTGTGTTTTTGTTATGTACTAAGTATTCCGCAAAAGTAATGTAATGTCCATGTACGTCAGGCTCCGGGTCTCTACAATGTTAATATAAGTTTTTCATGTTTTGTAATATTGATATGGTGTTGAATATAATGAAAAAATAACTTGGTTATTTTATATAACATGATCCATCTTCTATGTTCTGTGAAATGAAAATAATCAAAAATGTTAAATTAATTAAAAAAATATTCCACAAAATATTGGGTTGTTTCACTGTCGAGCATCTAAAAGCTATTTCATAGGTCATATGACAACATCGACCATATGGAATGTTGTCCATGTGTGAGTTTTGTTCATAAGAGGTCTGTTTTCATAGACATTTGGTGCCTTATCAGGGTGTGGGGGTTGTCTAGTTAATGTTTTTTGATGTTTTTTCTCCTGAAGAACCCCATAATGTGGCAGATATTTTCAATTTCCTAAATCTGACAGGATTTTATTGGTGGTTTTTACCTAATTTATCAGTTTTTTTAGCCATTTTTTATTTCATTGACTAGTAATGACATGCCTTTTGTATCAGCTAATCTATTTGAAGTAGTGTTCAATTAGTTGAAGGAGAAGATAGTTAGTGATCTAGTTGTTCGGTTTCTCAAAGAGGGTGTATTAATTGATTTTTTCTATGATGCATCCTGTCTAGCATTAGGATGATTGTGGATACCATAATGAGAGGAGTTCTCTTATGTGTCTAGTAACTTATTTCCCCATGATAATAATAATGCCTCCCATTATCGTGATCTATGAGTAGTAGTGTTTGGGCTGTTTTTTTGGGTGACATTATCTAATTTCCAATAACAGAATTATTTTCACATAAAAAAAGAGCCTAAAATATGTTGTCTCACAACAAGATCTAAATATATTCTAGTAGGGGTAGAAAATATTATTTTAGGACTATCATTTTTAGATTTCTTATACATTGGAAATCAAAATGTTGTTTTTGATTTGTTGAGTAATAAGCCCCGAGGAGACACAGTTCATGACTCTATTATTGTTTTTAAAGGGACTGAGGTGTTTTCCGAGTTTTATCTAGAAAATTAAGAGAGATGTGTCCATATTTTTATTTATCACTTGACTATAGATTAATCTTTTATTCTTTAGGTTGAGGCGAAATTGTGGAAAGATATAGTAGTATAGGTGATGTGTAACCACATTAGATATGGTTATTCTCTTGCGTGATGGTCATGTGATGGTCAGAATAATATGTATTTTCAAAGGATGTTATTCATTCAGTAGGTTTTTTGTGAAATATTTCTCCATTAGTTTCATGGATCACCTTTAGCAGTAAATCTCAGTGTGAAAATAATGTATTTTTCATTGAGGAGATAGCTTTGGTCTATTTGGATAATAATATAGTGACAATGTTTTTTTATATTATTGGATTTTCAGTAGGTAAATGCATATAACCATGTTATTTGATGGCATTGGAGAACTTATATTTTCCCATCTTTAAATGGAATACATATCTACAGATTTTTTCTTATCATTTCCATGAGAATGGGGAGGCTGGGAAATATTTTTGATAATAGAGAAATGTTTGATGAAGTCATCTCACATTATAATGATATATGATTTGAGTTTCATGAATGTTTTAGTGGGGAATTTTGTAGAGGATGTGGTTATGATTCACATGTTATTTGAAACATCATATCCAGTTAGGATCCTCAATTCACCTCACGATTCCAGAGGTAATTTCGACATGATTTTGTCTCTCATGTGATCCTTATCCCTCAGTTCCATCCCCATATATATTGGTATATTAATGAGACCATTAAAAAATTGGAGAATATGTTACAAGATGGAATTAAAGACATTAGTGGATCTTGGGTATAGCACTTTCCTTTGGTCTATTTTTCATAAAAACATTTCTACCACATTTCAATTAGTATGGCTCCATTTGAGGCTTTGTATGGGTGAAAATGTCAATTTCATCTGATTTAGATAGATGTTATACATTCTTGATCCTAATATTGTGCATTGAATGATCATGAAGATCGAGTTGGTCAGAGGGTGGAGGGGGTGGAATAAGGCCATCATAAGTCCGATTCTAATTAAATGAAGACACCCTAGGAATTCTAGGATGTATATGATGTGTTCTTGAGAGACTTTGTTCAGTTAGGTCACTAGAAGTTTATCCAGGAGAGTAAAATTTATCCCCAGTATATTGGTCCCTTTAGGTATTGGGATGAGTCACAGAGGTGGCATATCAATTGGAATTATAGCCATGTTTGGAATGGATCCACAAACGTGTCCTCTATCCCATATTAGTTTGTATCATCATGATGAGTACCACATTATTAATGGGAGAGAATTGGAAATTGAGGATAACATGAAAATATTTTAACATCCAATTGAGATATAAAATGTTAATGTCAAGGTGTTGTGGGGTGGAAAATCCACTCTGTTCGTGTGTTCTGGAGGCATGGTGGCTTATAGTAGAGTACATGTGAGTGAGAGTACCAAATTTATTCCTACTACATATACATTTTGTTTGTTTTCCTTGATTTTATTTTTTCTATTTTTTCATTGATAGATATTTGTATTTCATGAGATATTCTATTTCTCTTTATATATAATTTTTATATTTTATTTTGATTTCAACATATGAAAAATGGAAATCTGTATTCTTATACATGAAAATCTATAATTTTACATGATTAAAAAAATATGGGTGAGTCATTATGACCCAAAATGTATAATATCATGATAAGGAATATGTAATTCCCTGATTCTAATGCTCAAGGGTGTATTGTGTGTTGAAAATTGAAGTGGTAGGTTTGGGATGTGTGTAGGTTATGATGTGTTTGTGGATGAGTAAATATAATTGTAGTGGTTTATGGCTAGTACCAAATGATGCAATTCAATACCTGATAAGAGGTGGTAATGTGGTAATGTGGATATGTGATTACAAGAGATTTTTTTGGGTATTTTTGTTTGGATTATTTGTCTAGTGGTAGTGTTGATTTTTAATAATATATTTAAGGGATAGCACATAGGGTGGTTGTCATTACCCCTTTCCTTTCCAGTTTTGTTTTTCATTATATGGGTGAATAGTCAATTGAGAGGTATCTTATGAATTTTTCAATACCATTTGGGCATTTTACTATATTTTGTAGTGCTTCTAGGATTTTAGAGGATTCCAAATGAGGTACTATAGAAGAGGGATGTACAATAAAATATTATTAGATAAATACCCATAATGAAAGGGGGATTCACTATGCGAGTCAGTGATTTTTTGCATTCATTGCTATTGAATTCATAGATTGTGTACGGTGGTGGATGATTCCTTGAAAATGACTCACATTGTTAAAATAAAAATGAAGACATGTATTTATTGGATTGAGGGAAATTTAATTTTTACTGGAAAAAAGTATATAAGGGATTCATGGAATAAAACGAATTAATGACTTTAATCCATGACCAATGTTGAATTAATGACATGAATAATACAGTAATGATGTGAGATGGATGTTTTCAATGTTTTTATAACAATTTATCGGACTAATTTCTCCTCATTTAGTAGATATTTAATTTTTTTTGTCATCAAAACCCTATAAATTTGGGGATATCATCGTTCCCTTCTACCTCTACTTCAATCCTGGGGGTACTTTGGTTGGTTGTTGGTAATCTGTGGATAGGTCTTTAACATTTTCTGTTGTTTTCCCTCATTATTCATTCAAGAATCCACTACGGTCAGATTAGATGGTATGAGGTCTATGTGTTCTACATTTTGATTATCCCTTTATGTTTTTTTGGTTGATCTATGAGATTCTGTTGTAGTTGTGGTTCATAGGTTGTTTCTTATTTGCAATATAGGGATCAATGATATCAAAAAGCTTAGTTGGGGTAGGGGATCCTTGTTCTCATCTATTAATGTGTTATATGTGGGATATTAATTTTTTTCATCTCATTTGATGGATTTTAAGGGTTTCCATAATAAAGATAATAAATTCTAATAAATTTAATTGTTGGGTACATGGAGATATCACATTGTATTTATTTATATGAAATATTTTTCTTTACATATTATTCAATTACGATGCCTTTCTGAAAATAGCAGTTTTTAGAAGACTTATTTTCAACGTATTGTAGGATCGAAATAATGATGTAGATACTCAATATACAAGCAGGGGGTGAATTGTACACATTAAAAATTACTTTGGAACCTTTAAAGTTGGTTATGGATAACTATGGTTTCCTTAGACAAGGAAAGATCTAATATTAACAAAGTTAAACTAAGCAGATTAACAACACCTCTAACACAAATTGTAGGATAGGAACTAAGGATTACAATATGAGATTCTACATTAAAGCGCATAGAATCTAAACTTATTAGATTACAAGTGTAAGGAAATACAAGAAGGTTATACATTCTTTACAATAAATTATGAATCGGAAAAACAAGTAGTAAAACTAAAAGTAACAAGATATAAGTCTTTTAACCCAAAGAGAAGGGTATCCAACAACCTTGGATAAAGGTCCCTTGATTTATACTTTCATGAAAGTCTGTCTAACCCACACTCGGGTAATCCCTCGATACGAAGATCAGAATCTCTGTCTTTCTATCCCCGCAATCCCTCAACCTCAAGGTAGTTGGAACCTCTGTCTTCCTCAGCAAGGAAGCCCTCAAACTTCAAGGTAGTCGGTACCCTTGTATTCCTATCCCTGGAAGTCCTCGAATGTAATCACCAACATTCGGAGTCGCACGAAGCAATCTGAACGTGCGGTATAGTACGCACAAAGCATGAAAAGCCTCTCTCTCTCTAGAAATCACCTTAACAGCGTGTGGTCTCTAGATCGATCAACTATTTCTTCTTCCCTTTCTGAGCTCTTCCAAATGAGCTCTTATTTATAGGAAAATTTCCAACTGTCGGCTCCCTCCTCCAATGGTCATATTTTCCATGAAATTCGGAGGGACCTGTACACGTGTAACTCAACCAACGGTTCATTAGAAACACAATGAACGACATCATTTAATAATAAATCATGTATAACTGAATGAACGACATCGTTTAAAAAAAGAACATATGTAAGTAAAAACCATACAAATGTTCAGAGTGTAAGTAAATTAAAATATCGGAGTCTAACCAAAATAAAATTTGGAGTCTATGTTAAGAAATGTTCGGATTCTATTTTATAGGAATTCAGAGTCTGGTTTCACCGGAGATTGGAATCTGAACTTGCAGAGTTCGGAGTCAAACCAGTAAAAGTTCTGAGTCGAGCTACATTCGGAGTCGAACTACTTAAGAGTTCGGAGTCGAACTACTTAAGAGTTCGGAGTCGAACTACTTAAGAGTTCGGAGTCGAACTACTTAAGAGTTCGGAGTCGAACTACTTAAGTGTTTGGAGTTGAACTACTTAAGAGTTCGAAGTCGAACAACTTAAGAGTTCGGAGTCAAGCTACTTAAGAGTTCGAAGTCGAACTCATGAAAGTTCGGTAGTCCAGAATTTGGATTGGAACTTCATTATAGTTCACATCCAAAATTCAGATCCTAAAAATAGAATGCTCCAAATCTTTATATTATATGACTTTTGGAATTTTGGGTATGAATCCAGTTTTTAAACTAAGGAAAAAATATTTCTATGTATAAGAAAATCTAGGTAAGGGTAAATTTCTTTAAAGAAGTAAATTTTCCTTATAGAGGTAAAACATACATTTGATTATGTATAAGGTGTTTGTGATTTTCAAAACACGAAGGAATGGAAAAGTCATAAGGAAAACCTTATTGACTCAACAATATCCCCCATTTTGGAATGCACAAACATCCTTACGAAAAATCATATAATGATTTTGAAAAAATTTCATTAGACTTTGAAATTAAACACTTATCTCCCTTTGTTCATGGATGAATATGAATACAACAAACTCCCCCTTAGGCATTGAATCTCTAAGGATTATATTCTGAGTTTCCAGAGTGGAGTTTTCATTATTGTAATAATGAAAAACATCGTAGTGGAAAACTCCCCCTTTCTTTAAGAATATTTCTCTTAGAAATTTTTCCTTTCTCCTCCTTATGAGTAGTTATTTTTCCTTCTCCCCCTTTGTGATTTCAAAAAGAATTGAAGGGAATGGAAAAACAAAGTATGGTACGTGAAACATTAGTATATAACAAGATACAACCAAACAAATAAAAATTTCATCAGAGTTGGAAAATTTTACAAAGAAAGACCAATACAACAAAAGATCGGAGTGGGTTCATTTTTCTTTATTTTCCTTCAGAATGATATTCTTTAACATGGTTTTGAGATTCTTCAAGTCTCAGTGGTCTTCCTCACATTTCCTCCCCAAGGCTTTTACCTTTTCTTCTTGAACTTTTGAAGCTTCTGCCTGATCCTCCAAGGAATCTTTCTGCAACTTTATTATCTCGTATTTATTTTCCATCTTCTGCTGAAACTCAATCCGGAAATCTCTTTCAGTTTTCCAATTCTGAGATACTGAGTTAAGCTTCCCATTTAGGTCCCTGACCAGTTGATTCTGAGAATTTTGCTCCTGGGTCAGCTTTTCATAAATCTCGTTAACCTTTTTATCCTCCATTTCAAAAGCATTTTGAAATTCATCGTAGAAATTATCAATGTGAACTAAATCTTCATCAACTCTCTTAGACCACCTGGTTACCTTACTGCAGGACTTTCTATGCATATCATAATCAATAAGAATACATTTTTGTTCAGCTTCTAACTTCAAAAACTTATCCATGACCATGGATAATGAATATGATTTCTATTTCATACTTTGTTGCAGCATCTGGAATCTGGAGTCTATCATTGGAAAAATCGGAATGGTGTCCACCAACTTTCTTAGAGATTGAACCACAAAATCATGGCCATGAGATGATGATTCCGAATCAGATACATCTCTTTGAGATTTCTCCTCTTCAACTTGCACTAGCTTCCTTTTAGAGGTACCACCAACCTCTTTCCTCCTGATGATATCTTTTATAGGTGTCTCCATGAAAGTTTTCTTCCTCTTATCAGCCCTCGGAATAGGTTCTCTATTAATGGATACTTCCTCGGATTCAGACACTTGGATAATCTGGTCTTCATCAGGTTTCTGTTTTTCTTGTCCTTCCTTAAGGAAATTCCCCTCATAGGAATCTTCCTCATCATACAAGACATTTTCTTTTTTTTCTTCTTGTTGTTTCTTATCATTATTCTTACTAGCTTCATGATCTGCCTTTACTGAAGATAATAACTTTGAAGATTCATACTTATCTTTATAGTCCTGTACTTGCTTGATCCAGGTATCCAAATCATAACTTTCCTCTTCTTCTTCTTCTTATTCTTCCTCAACTTCTTCCTCTAATTCTACTTCTTCAGCAACTTATTATTCGTCCTCTTCAACTACTTCTTTACCCTTGGCCTTTTCCGAAGTGACATAATTCTTGGCTGGAACTGGAAAAGAAGGTTCATAAGTGAACTTTTTCGGAAGGGGAATCACATCGGAAGCTAACTCTGTATCTTGTAGCAAAGATTGCACCACTTCAGCTTCATACATTTTCTTTTTCATTTTCTTTTCTTTAGCCTACTTCTCTAACTCTTATGAAGCTCTTAATTTCAAGTCCTTAGCCTCGGCAGGGTCCAATCCAAATTGTGGATCCCCTTCCTTCCACATTTCTTTATCTTCCCTCAACTTGGCTGCCACTTCATCTGTATATGTTTTATGCTTCTTCGGCTTGGGGGGATCAGACTGAGTTTCCATAATCTGAGGATTTTCTTCATTAGAAACCACTTCCTTAACCTTTCTCTTCCTCCTTTTCTTTTCAGATGGTTCCAGATGATGTGATTCCTTCTGAGCTTCTTCAACCTCTTCCACAAACAGAGGGTAAAATTCTCCGGATTCACTGGAAAAACCCATATTTATCCTCTTGAGGGTATCATCACTAACTAGCATAAGCCTACAATTCCAAACTTTTGATTTTCAAGAAACCTTGAAATATTCTAAGCACCGAACTATCAGCTTAGATAGTAAGGCAAGAAACATGATAATATGAGCACTCAAATTGCCTTCTTTGATGTTCTTGATCATTACCAAGACATGCCTCATCAGATTTATCTTTCTTAGATTTACCAAGAAATCTAAGACATAGATATCACTCTTCTTCAAATTTTCTTTATCACCTCTTCTTGGAACCAGAAAGCCTTGCACCCAAAGCTGAAGGATTCTATTGTTTGGAGTGAGATGAGAAATCTTGATAGTTGAATCATCCTTAAGACCAAGATACTTCAGTGCCTTCTCTTTGTTGAAACTTCCTTGCACATCGGGAAGTTTGTGAGAGTAGATATCATCTTCTCCTATATTGGATAAACCAACCAATCTCACGAACTTTGTGTAAGAAAGCTTATAATTCTTGCCATAAGACTTGAATGAAAACCATTCTCTGCCATATTCTATCTGGAAGGAAACAGACTCATATAACTATATCAATAAATCAGTATAAACTGGATCCTGTTTATATGACATTGCTACGCAGACATCTTACCAACCATTGAGCTTTATATTCTTCATTATAAGGGAATCATGCTTATAGAATTCCAGATGAACTATCCTTTCCTAAAGACTAAACACTTAGAAATTGGTTTCATAGTTGACATATCATGAGATGTTTCTTCTACAGACATTCTGAGTGAATAAATATGAAAGATTTGGAACGACTTTTCAATGTTTGGAACCTTCCTTGAGAAGTGCAGTAGGGCTTCGAGACGCAAAAGCTTGAAAAACCAATGTGGGACGAGAATTGGGGTCCCCTTTATATAGGTGATGGATGTGATCTTTGGTCTTCCAAAAGCCATCTAACGGTTGAAAAAGCAATATTTGATTTTGAAACTATAAGTAAGGAAATCATAGCTTTCAGATTGGTTAAAAATATTGTTCATAATTGGTAACATTATTCTTGAAAGGAAAACTCATTACGAATGTTCTAGTATGAAAATCTCATTACGAAAACATCAGTACAAAAATCTCCATTCCGGAAGTTATCAGTACAAAAATCTCGTTACGAAAACATCAGTACGAAAATCTCCATTCCTGAAGTTTTCAATACAAGAATTTTAATCTTGAAAATTTTAGTTCTATAAATTCCAATTCCGGAAATTTTAGTTTCAAAAATTCCCATTCCGGAAACTTCTATTCTGGAAAGTTTGAAAAACTAACTTCGGGAAAAAAATTAGTTACGCTCGGAAAAAAACGATTTACCAAAAATTTAGTTACATTAACAATCAAATGTACTCTCCCTATGAAAAAAGAGTTTATTATTGTTAGGAGAATTGTTTAACAAGAAGTTAATGAAGAATTATTACCTTATGATTATCATTCCTAACTTTTTTTAATGTATTCAAATCTATCGGAGGGTAATGATTTTGTGAAAATATCAGCAAGTTGATCTTGCGTTCCGATAAATTTAAGAATGATATCTTCTTTAAGTGTGTGATCCCTAAGAAAGTGATGCCTAATATCTTTGAGTTTTGCACGAGAATGATTTTCATGGTTCTTACTTAGGGAAATGGCACTTGTGTTATCACACAAAATTTGAGTCATAGTAAAACTCAGGCCATAGTCTGTGAGTGTGTGTTGCATCCAGAACACTTGATCACAACAACTTCCAACTATTACATATTCAACTTCAGCAGTGGAAAGTGCTACAGAGTATTGCTTCTTGCAGGACCAAAAAACTAATGAATTCCCTATGAAATGACAAGTTTCGGATGTACTCTTTCTATCTATTCTACATCCACCAAAGTCTGCATCCGAAAAAAATTTTAGAATAAAATCATTTCCAGAAGTATAAAATAATCCTTGATCCATGGTTCCCTTAAGGTAGTGAAAAATTATTTTTACTGCCTTTAAGTGAGATTCCATAGGATTGGATTGATATCTTGCACATAAGCATATTGAGAACATTATGTCTAGTTGACTAGCTGTAATGTTTAAGTAAACTTCCTATCATACCTCTAAAAGATGTTTGATCTACTAGTTTCCCAGCTTCATCAAGATCTAAAGAGTTTGAGGTACCAATGAGAGTACTTATAGTCTTAGTGTTGTCATAACCATACTTTTTTAGAAGATCATTAATATACATATGTTGAGATATATAGGTTCCTTATGGTCTTTGAGAAATTTTAAAACCAAGGAAAAAAGTTATCTCACCCATCATACTCATTTCAACCTCAGATTTCATTAGACTTGCAAAAGAGTCAGTTAAAGATTGCTAAGTTGAACCAAATATGATGTCATCAACATAGATCTGAACAATCAATTTTTTTTTCATATTTTTCATTATAAAAAGAGTTGGATCTTCATTTCCCTTAACATGTTTAATTTGAAGCAAAAAAACATGTGAGTCTATTATACCAGGCTCGTGGGGATTCCTTAAGACCATACAGAGCATTGGTATGTCTAAAAACATGATCGGGATGTTTTTTATCATCAAATATAGGTGGTTGTTCAACAAAAACTTCCTCATGAACATAACCGTTAAGAAAATCACATTTCACATCCATTTGAAAAAGTTTAAAATTGAAGAATGCTGCAAAGGAAAGTAGAATACGAATAGATTCAAGTATAGCTACTGGACCATAGGTTTCTTCATAGTATATTCCCTCTTGCTGGTTATAGCCTTTAGCAATGAGTCTAGCTTTATTTCTCCCTATCAATCCATTATCATCGCACTTGTTTCTAAAGACCCACTTTACCCCAATAACTGAAGTTTCCTTAGGTCTTTCAACCAAAGTCCAGACTTTATTCCTTTTAAATCCATTTATTTCATCTTTCATGGATTTGATCCAATCATCATCACCTAAAGCATCATCAGGGATTTTTGGTTCTAATTTGGAAAGAAATACTAGATGTTCTACTTAATTTCTCAAGAAACTCTAAGTCCTTACAGGTTGATTTACATCACCAATGATGTTATCACTGGAATTATTCTTAATAAACACCTGATTTTGGTTTTTTAAAACCTGTTGATCAACATAGGGTAGAAAGTCTTCTGGGGTAAATGTTTCAGAAGTGTCTTCTTCAACATTTTCCTTATCAGAAGCATCTTCTATCAAAGTTTGAAAATCAGTTTTTGAAAACACATCTGGGTATTTAGGTTGGGATGGTTCAAAAACAAAAGGATCTTACTCATCAAATTTTACATGCATTGTTTCATCAACAGTACAAGTATTTTTATTGAAAACTATATATGCCTTAGAAGTTGTGGAGTATCCTAAGAAAATTCCTTCATCAGATTTTGGTGCGAATTTATGTAAATTATCTTTAGTATTCAGAATGAATACTTTGCATCCAAAAACCCTGAAATAGGAAAGTATTGGTTTTCTACCATTCCATAACTCATAAGGATTTTTATTAAGAAACGGTCTAATCAAAACTCAATTTATAGTATAGCAAGAAGTACTTACAGCTTTAGCCCAAAAATGTCTAGCTATAGAATATTCACTCAACATGGTTCTAGTTATCTCTTGAAGAATTCTATTTCTTCTTTCAACTACACCATTCTGTTGAGGTGTTCTAGGTGCTAAAAAATTGTGAGTAATACCTTTTCTACTACAAAAGGTTTCAAAATCAGAATTTTGAAATTCTCCTCCATGAATACTATGAATAGTTTTCATTGGTACGTTTTTCTCATTTTTAACATGTGATCTAAAAATTTTGAAATAAGAAAAAGCTTCAGACTCCTTTGCTAGAAAATAGACCCATGTAAATCTGGTGTAATCATCAACTAAAACAAACACATAGTATTTGCCTCCAATGCTTCCGGTTTGTGTTGGACCAAAAAGTTCCCTGTTCACTAACTGTAATGCATCAGTCATTGAGACTTCACCAATTTATTTAAAACTAGATTTATGTTGCTTTCCATATTGACAAGGATCACAAACTTTAGAAGAATCAAATCTATGCTCCGGTAGATCCTCAACTAGTTTCTTCATAGAGAGTTTACATAAGTTCCTAAGGTTACAGTGACCTAGTCTTCTATGCCATAACCAGGAATGATCTTCCATTGCACTTAGGCAGGGTAGGTCTTGACTCATAAGGTCTTCTAAGTTCAAAGTGTAAACATTCTCTTGCCTATTGGCTGAGAGAATAAATTCTTCCTTGGAATTGTGTACTAAGAACTTATCATTCCTAAAATTCACAAGTTACCCTTCATCACATAACTGACTTATGATAATGAGATTTTTCTTAAGACCCTTAACAAATAAAACATTTGAAATCAAAGTTTTACCTAGAAGATCAATTTTACCAATACCAACAATTTCTCGTTGAGCATTATCTCAGAAAGTTACCTTTCCTCCTTTTGTTTTGATAATCTTTTCAAAATATCTTTTGTTACCAGTCATGTGTCGGGAACATCTACTATCCATGTACCATGTATTGTTGTTGTTACTTCCTTTGTCTTCCTGAAAACAAGAAAATAATTAGACTTTCGGAATCCAAACTTGCTTGGATCCAAGAATTACAGACAAAAAAATTTTAGGAACCAATAATTTCTTAGAATAATAGGCATTATGAAAACCTAACGATTCGGTTTTATTTAAAGAACAATTTTTTGCCCAGTGACCACCACATTGATACTTGGTACAAAATGGGGCACTTTGTGGAACAAATTCGTTGTTACTAAAAATTTGTTTAGCATGGGTATAACCAAATCCGGATTTGATTCTTAAAAGTCATATTTGAGAATACATTTTATCAATATTTTCCTTACCATGTGTAATGGTTGATAAACATTTATTTATGGAAAAGATTTCGGACATGAGTTTTATAACCAAGTTTTTATCAACAAAATCATTAGATTTAGAACTAGAGATAGGCTTGAAGATACTTTTCATAGAAATTACTTTTCCTAACTATTTCTAAAGTTTGTTCTTCTCAAAACTTACTTCCTAATGATTTTTTGAATTACTTATAAAATCAGCATTTTTCCTATCAGGATCTTTAGAAAGATCTGATATTTCTTTTGTAAGAATAGAATTCCTAGATTTTTCCTTATCAAGTTTTTTACTGTGTTTATAATTCTCGATTTCAAGAAGTTCAGCAAACCTAGAAACTTCTTCATAGGTAGGTAAAGTATTTTCTTCATCAGAAAATGATTCTTTATAAGAAGAGTTATAATATTTTATATCATTATAATTTAAAGAAACATTTGTCAATGATTGAGAATTTCGCACCTTAGCTATAAAACAATGATTTTTTATAGGTAATCTGGCTATAAGACCAAGATTCTTCTATCCTGAAGGTTTATAATCAGAAGATTCATCTGAAGAGTCACCACCACTGGCACTCCAGGTGTCATTTTCTTTCCGAACCTTCTTAGCTTTGGTTTTGTAGTACATCTTTCTATTTCTTTCTGAATGGATTTATTTCCTTACTTTCTTTTTGAGCAAAGGGAAATCCGGTCTAATATGTCTAGCTCTCTTTCATTCATAACAGTTGACTTCTCCAACATTCTTATCTTTCCTTTCCTTTTTCCTATACTTGGACAGGAAATTTCTCTGGCCAGCTATCTTGTTCATCCTTCGAGCAAGATTTGCTTACACATTTTCTGAGATTTCAGTTTCACTAGAATCTAATTGGATTATAACTTTCTTAGACATGGATCCGGTTACTCTCTCAGGAGTCTTAGCTTTCATATGATTTGATATTGTTGTAAAATAAAAAGTACCATTCCCATTCTTCTTCTTGATGTTGTCATCATCTCTCTTCATTCTTGTTTCATATTGGAGAAGAGTTTCAAATAACTCTTCAAGAGAAAATTGAGTGACCTTTCTATTCTCATCTATAGCTGTTCTCTTGGATTCCCCTCATTTGGAATAATATCAATTATCTTATCCACAAAGGATTCATCATCTAGACCTTTTTCTCCCACAGAATGTAAGCTGTTGACTAGTGTCATAAATCTCTGTTGAACTTTTCAAATTTGTTCACCATAAGAAAAATTGAAGCCATGGTATTCAGCTCTAATCATAGCTCTCCTAGTCTCAATCACTTTAGAAGTGCCAAATTGTGTAACCTCTAACTTCTTCCAGATACAATTATCTGCTTCACAAGATGAAATTTGGCTATATATATTTCTAGTCATTGAACATAGTAAAGTATTGCGTACCTTATAATTGAGTTGATACTCTTTATTTTCATGGTTAGTAAGCATAACGAAGTTATCCATTCCAATATTGATAACAATGGTCTTCATTCAATCTCTCCAGTACTCATAGTCATTACCATCAAATATTGGTGGTCTTGTAGGATTTAGATTTTCAATTGAACCAAAATTGACTCCTACCATTCTAATAAAAACATGGAAACCAAACTTGTTAGTAGAAAAAGTTCTTAACCACAATGTTCAGATTGAAAAAGTTCGGAATGACAATGTTCGGAATGAAAAATTTCAGAATGAAAAATTTCAAGAACAATGATAAAGTGGGAAAGAAAAAATTTATACGTGAGTATAAGTATTTCAGAGTCCTCCTCTGATACCAATTTTAGGATCAAAATAATGATGTAGATGCTCAATATGCAAGAGGGGGGGTGAATTGTACAGTTTAAAAATTCCTTTGGAACCTTTAATGTTTGTTACAGATAACTATGTTTTCCTTAGACAAGGAAATCTCTAAGTTTATCAATGTTAAACTAAGAAGATTCACAACACCTCTAACACAAATTGTAGGATTAGAACTAAGGTTTACAATATGATATTCTACCTTAAAGCGCATAGAATCAAAACTTATTAGAGTACAAGTGTATGGAAATACAAGAAGGTTATAATTTCCTTACAATACAGTATGCAGTGGAAAAACACGTAGTAAAACTACAAGTAACAAGATATAAGTATTTTAACCCAAATAGAAGGGTATCCAACAACCTTGGATAAAGGTCCCTTGATTTATACTTTCAAGCATGTCTGTCTTACCCACACAAGGGTAAGCCCTCAATACGAAGATTGGAATCTTTGTCTTGCTATCCCCGTAAGACCTCAACTTCAAGGTAGTTGGAACCTCTGTCTTCCTCAGCAAGGAAGCCCTCAAACTTCAAGGTAGTCAGCACCTCTGTCTTCCTATCCCCGGAAGTCCTCGAATGTAATCACCAGCATTCAAAGTCACACGAAGCAATATGAACGAGCGGTTCAGTACTCACAAAGCATGAAAAGCTTCTCTCTCTAGAAATCACCTTAATAGCATGTGGTCTCTATATAGATCAACTATTTCATCTTCCCTTTCTGATCTCTTTCAAATGAGATCCTATTTATAGGAAATTTTCCAACGGTCGGCTCCCTCCTCCAACGATCATATTTTCCATGAAATTCAGAGGGACCTGTACATGTGTAACTCAACCAACGGTTAATTAGAAATAGAATGAACGACATAGTTCAATAATAAATCATGTATAACTGAATGCACGACATCGTTTTGAAATAGAACATATGTAAGTAAAAAACATTCAAAAATTCGGAGTGTAAGTAAATTAAAAGTACGGATTCTAACCAAAATGAAATTCGAAGTCTATGTTAAGAAATGTGCAGATTATGTTTAATAGGAATTTGGAGTTTGGTTTCACCGGAGATTGGAATCTGATCTTGCAGAGTTCGTAGTCGAACCAGTAAAAGTTCAGAGTCGAGCTACTTAAGAGTTCGGAGTCGAACTACATAAGAGTTCTGAGTTGAACTACTTAAGAGTTCGGAGTTTAACTACGTAAGAGTACGAAGTCGAACTACATAAGAGTTTGGAGTCAAACTACTTAACAGTTCGGAGTCTAACTACTTAAGGGTTCGGAGTTGAACTACTTAAGAGTTTGGAGTCGAACTACTTAAGAGTTCGGAGTCGAGCTACATAAGAGTTCAGATTCTAACTACTTAAGATTTCGGAGTCTAACTAATTATGAGTTTGAAATCGAACTACTTAAGAGTTTGGAGTCAAAATCATGAGAGTTCGGTAGTCTAGAAATCGGATTGGAACTTCATTATAGTTCACATCTAGAATTTGGATCCTAAAAACAGAATGCTCCAAATAATTACATTATATGGCTTTTGGAATTTTGGGTATGAATCTGGTTTTTATACTAAGGAAAACATATTTCTATGTATAAGAAAATCTAGGTAATGTTAAATTTCCTTAACGATGTAAATTTTCCTTATGGAGGTAAAAAATACATTTGCTTAAGTATAAAGTGTTTGTGATTTTCAAAAGAAGACGTAATGGAAAAGTCATTAGGAAAACCTTATTGAATCAACACGTATGTGATGTGATATGATGACCCTTTCTATGTTTTTGTGTGATCTCACATTCGATAAATGGTTATGAACATATCTTTTTCTAATGAATTGGTTTCTAATGAAATTTGTTTTTTTTAATAATACACAATCAAATAAATTGTTATTGGAATAAAATCCCTTGAATAAATTGAGGAAGAAGATATGTGTCGGTGTTGTGTAATGATGATGTAAACCAGATGGAATATGTCATGTGTGGGGCTATTATGTGGTGGTTGCCTGACAAAGATTCTATGTGGGATGTTTTTTAATGGTGATGTTGTGTGCTGGTGTTTTTCTAAGTGGAGGAATTGGGTGATGTCGTCATGGTATACCAAATTGTAATCTATGATAGATATACATAGATGTTGTGGGGTGAAATGGTTTTGGTTGTGTAGTAGTTTTGATGTGTGGTTATTACACCGAGATGGAATTTTTGTTGTGGTGTGGTGATGATATTGGTTGTGGTATATTGGAGATGCTTTTTTAGAGATAGGCATGTTGTTGAGTGGTGGTTGTTTTATTTTCCCAGAGATCCATGGAATATATCCGGTTGGTAAATAAAACAAAATAGGTAGTTAACTAAATGTGATTGTCTGAAAATGGTTATGTGGAAAATGGATTTATTAATTGAATGTATAATGGATGGGAAGTGAAAATGTGAATGAAGTTTCTTAGTAATGAATGTAACTACTGAACTAGTAATAGAATGTTGAAAAGGTTGTGTGGCTTATTTGGTGGTTGTGGTTTGTTTTTCATAGAGTGGTGGAAATGGTTGTGATTTTTTCACTGTGGTACACCGACGTTAGATAGTGTGAAAAAGTAAAGTTGATATTAACCCATAGGTTGGGTATTTATTTCTATCTATATATTAGGTATTTTATGTTATTCATATATTTTCCCCAACCTAGTTGGATAACCTTTTATATTATCATTAGATCTTGGTTCCGGGTGTTTCCCCATCATCCAGGGTAGTAGTGATATATACGGGCAGCTACCCCCTCTTACCTACCCGAAGTGATGGCCTAGGTGAATTCAAGAGAGATGTGCAATGATATCCTAGGTGTTTTTGGATAGGATAATATGTGATGAGGTAGTGATGTGAAGTGTTATATGGTGTATTCCAAATATATTAATAAGAGAGAATGTGGCTTATGTCAATTATATTCATGATACCCTACTACTATAGTTATAAAATGAGAGGTGATATCCCATTTTTCTTCATGTGAGATGTGGTGTGACATCGCTTAATGCTTGAACATGATGATAGACTCTATGATGGTTGGGTAGGTAGGGATGCATCCTAAGCCACATATAATATAAGGCCCCAGCCTTAAACCTTACTTAATCTTGAGTTATTACAAGATTACACATTGAGGATCTTTTCGGGATTAGATTTTTAGAGAATTAGATCATAAAACATGCATTACATTCCACATATAAACAAAGTGGTAACATAAAGATAGTATTCTTCATTCCCAACAATGGAAACACATTTAAAATAAAACATGGATTATTTCTTGACACATCCTTGACTCTATCATCTTATCATGTACCTTTCCCTTGACCTGTGAAAAACATTTCAAAAACTTGGGATGAGCATAAAAACTCAGTATGGGTTATAAAAAAAACATGGAAAGGAAACATGAGTTCATATATACATAAGAATAAAATCATACTTTACCCATAAAACATAGGCCCTTTAACATACCTCATAAAATCATGAATAAATCATAGAAATCATAAGACATAAAGGTAACTTGAGGCATTCATAACATTCTTATGTAGGGAGTAACCCTCTTGGTTACATTTGGAATACCCATCACAGTATATTCCCTAAAATATCTTCGGAGAAACCTTAACGTTTCACTCCTTCGCGTTACCCAATGCATTGGAGAGCTATATCGGGCTCACCCGCCCTTAGTTTATCACGGAACCACCCATCTTCATAATAATGCCAAGAACCATAACATAATCGCATCCCATAAAACATGCATAAAGGAAACATAACATTTCCACATTTCAATCACAAGATATCAATACAACACATAGATATAATAAAAACATTATGAAAACCATTTTTAATACCAAAGTAAAACATGGTATTTATTTTTCATTTTAAAAAAGGGTATGACTTGTAGAGGAAGCTGAAACTCAAATAACGGTCACGACGCCGGAGAAGTCGTTGTCGCCGCATACGTACGACAAAAACATTCCCTTTTGTCGTTTAGTACATGCTTCGTATAAAAAGATTCCTTTTGAATAAACATAAATGTCAAAGGGGTTTATACACCATATAAAAGAATGTTGTGTATAAAATAAAATATGCCTCAATGAAAAGAGATTGAGACGAAGTCCCATACCTCGTATCCGACTTGACCCGACAATTCTTTAATCTCCTGAATAATAAACTTGAGTTAATATCTACTTGTTTATGAATCTTTTTCAAGTTCATTATTACTTTTATACCATGTTATGAACATCATGTAATCAGTTAAGTTAATAATGTTCATTTTGTCGGTATTTGGTTCTTAAGTTAAAAATAGACTTCTTACACGTACATGTTGTTAATTTGGTCAAAGGTTCATTATATCCAGAATGATATTAATGATTTGGATAACATATATATCATATATATTCATCATATACATGTATTTATAATATTACATCACATTTATAGGTAAGAAATGAAATGCACCGTTCATGGAGACGGTAAGCCGTGCGTACGCATGAACGCTACTTCCATTTCTATTTCGTATTTCTGGAATGGAATCATAATGATATAAGAGTATATTGTAATTCCAGTATAATAACATATATAATATCATATTTCCATCCTTTATATGTCCCACATATGGTATTTAACAAATCAAATCACTTTCAGGGGCCGGTAGTCCGCACTTCCTAAAATGAAGATATCGTGTTTACCCATAATGGAAACCATAAAGGTATGCCCAAAATGAAAAAAAAAACAGAAGCTTAAGGAAAAAATAAACATATTATATATCATATATAAAAATAGTGACATCATAATGGCCACCTTTGATGGTGTTAAATGAGTATTGAACAATCATCGTTTCGGGAGGCAGAATTTTGCCATCCACGGAAACCATATGTTCTTTAACCATTTTATGTAGTTGTGTGAGTATGTAGCTCAAATATATCTTATAAAAACATCCTAGTATATTTAAGATACTGGTGTTGTTACAAAATAAGTAAATAAAAAGAGTTTAGGGGGTTGGAGAAGCAAAATAAAACAAATGAACATGAGAGAATGAATTGCCTTAAAAAGTGTAACTCCTTTTGATTTGAGCCTAAAGGCTTCCTTTGAAAGGATTATGCCCAAAGGGAATCCTCTAGGATGAGTAGAGGGATGTGGAGAGAGTAAATGGGAAGGGGTTGGCCGAGCCAAAGTCTTGAGGAGTGTGTGAAACGAGGTAGAGGTGGGGGCCTTTTATAAGAAGAGAGGAGGGGTACTTTTGGAAAGTAAAGAAATATTACTTTATTTGAAAATGTGTTTCGGTTTTAAAAGGTCCCAAATTGATATAATTCGTGGATAAGGGGATTCGGGTTCGAAATCCACTCATCCAATTGGTTTTGTCCATGTGTAGTTCATAGATTTTACATTGTATTTCCATTTTATTTAAATCGTCAAATAATGATGTCATCGCTGCATCATTATTATGTCATAAATAATTTAATTTATTTAATGTCTAAAAATTATAAAATAAATACTATGATGTAGGAAATATTTCTATCTTTCCAATGACTATTTATAATCAAATATCTGATCTTTATAACACCATGTAAAAATTGTTTTCGTAAAACATATTATGTTTGTGTCATTTTTACTTTTACATTAAATAAAAAGTTATTTATGTCATTTCCCAACCAAAATGTCTCCATGGGGTCCCCAAGTTGTCCCATGGCTTGTCTTGGTCGGCCATGACACAACCAATAAGGTTGGGACATGTTTCTATGTCATTTCATATTATTAAAGCATTATTTATACCTTAAACCACACTAATTACCACTAATCGCGATTAAAAACTTAATAAGTTACTATTCACAAAAAAATTATTTTAATCTCATTGAACCACATTTTACTTCTTAATGACAACCATGTATGTCGGATTTTCAAAATTCAATACACATTAGTGGTAAACTTTCATTTAACTGAAAAATCTGTTTGCTTGATTACCACTTACTGGTTTCACAATTCATCAAAAATTGATGTTTTTCAGAAAATTACCAAAAATTCACCCTAAGCTATATTTGATATTCTGAATTCAAAAATGAAGTCTATTTTACAAAATTAAAATCATATAAGTCACATTAATTAATTTAATAATTAATTCCCGCTGCCAGAGCAAATAGCGTGTTTTTAGAAAACAATAAGTATCAAAAGATCGACACCAGTTTAAGTCTAATTTCAAAGTGAAATTGATTCCAATGACCACCATTGGATAAAATGGTAAAAATATTTTCTAATTTCACTTCAAAACCAATTCAAAACATAATCTAATCATATAAATAAATTAGGTTAAAAAGCAGTTTTGATGTAAAATGCAGTATTTTTCACTATTCATTAAAAAAATGAACATTGTCAGAAAAATACCAAAAATTCACACAAGGTAAATTTTGATGTCACAATCATAATGAATAAGTTTATTTTGTCAAAACATAGTTTATAAAATTGTCAAAATATAGATTCAAAAATGGGTTGCCATTAAAAGGCACTAAAATAATCTTTTAAGAATATTAGTATATTCCATGCATAAGATTGTATTTATTTTCATTTTAAGCCTCTATAACACTATCTTAATCATTAATAGACATAGATAAAAATATCTATTATTCATTAATTACTTGGGATGTTACATATAATATGGAAAAAGTATATTAGGGAATGATTTCATGCAATACAGTAATGAGATGATATGTAAGGTAGAGAGGAGTGCAAATGATATTCAATGTAGAGGTGTGATAGTGGGAAATATAAGGGAAGAGGTATTGATGTGCCATACCTATTTATTATATCGATGTTTTATCATGATATTATGTGCATGATCTGGTGATATGTTCACGGTGAGTTTGGGATTTTTAGTTGACCTATTGAGGGGCTTGTTGGTTCGGTTGTTTATTCCCAGATGCATTAGCATTTGGTTTTGACATGTGCACATTAAACCTTGGATATGTCCCTATTGATTATACAAATATTCTAATCCACCATAACAATCTATTTTTGAGGCTTCTAGAAGGTCTTTGGGGACATAGTAAGACATTGAAAACGTGGGTTTGGAACTATTGTTGTGTCACTTCTGTAGACTTGTAATTTTGTGTATTTATAGAATTTCATTTTTATTGGTTTTATTTATACATGAATTATGGTATTTTTATTAGATTATTTTATTATATCGAATATATTTATATATATATATCTTTTATATATCTCAATATTGTTATATTATATATGGTAATTCCTCCAATATATGTGATATTTAACACCCTTGGTGCTAGTCACCTACATATGGCCTACTAGAGGTGGGACTTGTGGGGTCAATATATCACTTCCTTTAGTATGTTATCTATGGAGGGAGGTTTCAGGAAAGTGTGTTATCAAAGGATTTGTTTCGATATATAATTGAGTTTGGATTTAGCTATTGTGATGTTTTCATTAGTTGGATGGTCGATAGTACCATTGGATCTTGTATAATGATAATGGCCATGGATACAATATATGGTAATTTATTTTTTGTCAAACCATGATCCAATGCACGAAATATGAACATATTATGTGCCATGATTGGTGGATTTATTTTTAGGGTAGAAAAATCGGAGTGGAACCCACATCAAGATTGATTGTTTCAGTTTTGGATTTGGGTTATTGTTGGAAATCGAAGGGATTAAATTAATAAAAAAGTGATAAACATCCATTCCACCAGGCATAGGGTAGTCTCTTAAATATTACCCAATTGATCATGTTATTCATTCATGAGTGGTTCAATTCATTTAGGTGTAGTAGGCTAATCCATTTGGTCATCATAGGGTTTACCTGAAAAAATAGGATGAGGTTTATGAGGGAGCCTTGTGTTCATTTTAGTAGTAGAGTATTGGGGGTTTTATGAAAGTGTATAAGATCGGGAGGTAGAGCGCTGGCTAGAAGAGTGTGATATTGATTTTGGTTTAATCATATCTTGAGTTGAGATCATTGTTCCCTTGGAATTTACATAGTTGTATGGAGTTGTGCCTCATTGGTGGATGTTGTTTCTTTGTGATAGTAAGGTCGTAGAAGTTTTAAGGCTAGAATTTCTGAGGGAGTTACGAGCAGAGATCCAATATTTTATTATGAGCAAATCCATGAGGCATTAGATTATATGACCTCTATAGTGGGATTTATCATGAATGATCATGGGATAATGTTCAATGACCTCATAAAAAATAATCCAAGTGACTTCCCAAATGATGAGTCTGAAGATTGTGGTTTGAAGGGTGATTTTCACCCATTGATTAGGTATGTTGTCACTATGTTTATGCTCCCTAAATATCTCATGGTGAAAAATAAAGTACTGGTTAAGATGAAGATGATTTTCATTGTTGTGGATCATTGAGAGAGTGGCTTGTAGGGCATCTCAGGGAGTACAGATTCATGTAGTGGCTCACAGTTCTTCTGGTAGTTGGGTTTCTAGATAGTTGCTCACTTACTAGGGTATATGTATTTAAATTCATCTAGGGTAGGTTGACCTAAATAACCTACTAATGATTTCCCAATTTCATATTTTGTCTCTATATGATTTTGGAATCATCAGTATTTTGTGTCAAAATTTTCAAGGAGGATAGTATCAGGAGGGTACTCAGGACCAGTTTTAGCCGCAACAATAGTTTCCTCTAAGTTTGTTCCAATATTAGGAACCACATACATTTTTTAGTAGTCAAGATATGGTGGAGAGGGGAATGTTTTTACTTGTGAAGGTCCTTATCCAAAGGTACCTAGTCTAGAGCAGGGTCACGGAGGCCAAAAAAAGAAGAAGGGGATCATGGTGTGGAAAGATTCCCAAGTTATAGGTGGAAGGGCCAGTAGAATCAAGATATGTTCAAGGTACAATTAATTTAGTCATTACCCTTATGTATGATTTGTTTGATTTAGGATCATCAAATTCCATTATTTATCCAACTGTTATATACACATTGGGATTTTATGTGGAGAGGTTCAAGTTTCCCAAGTGATATCCACACTGGTAGGAGGTTTGACATTCTTGTTTGATGTTTTCCATGGATGTAGACTAGAGATTGGTGGTTGGGAAGTGGATCCTCTTTTTTGTAGTTGGCAGTTTTTTCAGTTGAAGCTTTGCATAGGGGTGTTCCTAGGGTAATTGAGTAGATCATATAAATTTTCAATAGGTGGATATTATTTTACTCCCTTAACATGACATTGACTTTTGGATCGAGATTCAACTGAGAAAACCTCTGATTTTAATGGCTCTTTATCCGATGGTGCCTATAGAGCTATGAGAGTTGAGGTTATAGGTGGAAGGCATGATGTAGAGGGGTTTCATAAAATCTATTGTATTATATTTAGATGCTCCAATGTTGTTTTCCATGATAGAGAATTATATTATGAGGTAGTGTGTAGACTATAAGAGGCTGTATTAGATAATATTAAATAACCAATACACTCTCCCATGGATAGAAATCATTTTTGACTAGTTGAGAGGATATGATAGTTTTTAGAATGTCAATCTACAGTCTACATAACACCAGTTGAGTTTGAGGGATTAGGATATTCGTAAAATAGCATCAGTTGAATGTATGAGCACTTATAGAACTACTACAAAAGATTCCTTTAACATCGCTTCCATTTTTCAGCGCGAGCCAAAATGCACTAACAAACAATATCCTTTATTAATACCTTTTATAGTTCTAATAATGGGTACCCTTTATCAATGATTTATTTTTAGCGTTGATAAATGTCTTGATGAAATTAAATAATGAAAAAAATAATAACTGAAAATGTGTTAAAAATATTAGATTTTTTATTAAATAATTAATTATTAAAAAAATTGTTAAATTTTATATAGTATATATAAATTATAAATAATAATAAATATTATATATTAAAATTTTAGGTATGAAAAATCAGTAAATATAATAAATAAGAATTTAAAATGAGTAAGTTAAGAAAAATTTGAATCAATTTATTAATTAAATAATTATTGAAAAAAGTGATTAACTTTAATATAGTCATATATAGATTTTTAATATGAAAATATACTATATATTAAATATAGATATATATGAATATATATGAAACTTCTTAAATATATAATATATAATAAAAAATATTTGATCTTTATGTTAATTAATTCATATATTTAGTAAAGAATGGATTATAATTAAAAATTAATATTAATGAAAAATACCAACTAATGGCTTCAAGTAGTCGACATAATTGAATGTTATTTGATTTTTTAATTTAACATATATCAAACATGTGTAAAAATTATTTCACATACATATATATAATTAATGGATTTTTATATACAACGCCTACACAAAAATATATACATAATTAATGAAATCATATATAGAAACCCATACACAATAATATTTATGTAATTTATTCAAATATCAGTATTAATTTTATAATTTCATTATAACATGATACATTTAATTTATTATTTTATAAATTGGTATTATCTATTTATTTTATTTAATTTATTTACAATTCGGTATTAAATAATTTTTAATATTTTTTTCCAATTTATTCATTTTCATTTGTTTACTCATCATTATTTATTTACTATATTTTAATATTTTCATTATGTATTCTCCTTTATTTCAATATATATCCATATTTTTGAATAATTAATATTAAATTATAAAAATATATATTTTTCAAAATTTTAATGTGTACTCATTTTTAACATGCAATCATGTTAATGATATATTCATTAATAATGTTAAAGTAAATTTTTAAAACATTTTAAATATATTTATTTGACAATGAATTTTTATTATATTTATAAAATTATTACTCTAAAATGATAAATAAATAAATACTATTTATTTAAAAACAATTTATATAATTATAAAAAAATAATTATATATATATATATAAATAATTGTAACATTATAATAAGTATTTTTCTAATGAATATTTTTAATATGTTATTTGTATATTTGTATTTATATTTATTTACTAAATATATATATAATGATATAATTATATATAATTATATAAATAGTAAAATATAAAAATGTTATTTCTTTTATAATGTATTTATATAATTATATATTTAAAAAATATAAAATTTTAGTAAGTATATCTAAATAAAGAATATATTTACGATATTTATATTTATATTTATATATATTTATTAAATAAATAAAAAATTATATAAATATACATAATGAAATGAATATAACAATAATTATAAATTTATAATAAATATATGTAAATTATATATGTATTTACTATATTAATAGTTATATACATTTATTATATTTATATAAATATATAAATATATAGATGATCTAAATATATGTATAATTCAAAATAAATAAATATAATTTTTATAATAATTATCTATATGATTATAAATAAATAATCATTCATTTAAATAATTAAAAAATTATAATCATGAAATTTATAATTACATAAATTTATTTTTATAATTGTTTTATAATTATTATTATAAATCCTTTTCCAGTGCAATATTTTTCATTGATAATGACTAAACATATCACTACTTTTATAAGACTAGTAATGATAGAGCTTCATCGGTGCTAAAAGGATCTGATAAAAAGGCATCTTTTTTATCATTAAAACATAATTAGTAAAGATACATTTTATCAACGATTTTTAGTATATTGCTGAAAAAAGGGAAATTGAACATCACTTTTTTAGAAGTGGAGATAAAATTTTCCCCAATCTATTTAACAACACAAAACGTGACTGAAGCAGTCATGATTTCTCAATCTATCAATAGAAGCCACCTCCCTCTATCTCACCTCCTCAGCAAATCCACCTTTGAATAATGTATAGAGAGAATCCGATTATTGAATCCAAGTATCAAACTAATTAGGAATTGAAGAATCCACAGAATGAATTAATCGAGGATTTGACACGTGATATCTCTATTTCAATCAGACAAATCATAGAAAAAATCCAAGGTATGATAATTTGTATCCTTCCCCTAACTTGTTTTTCTTGTTGAGATGTATATTTTTTTAATTTTTTTTGTTCCTTATATATTTATATTCATCATCCATCACTACTTTTAAGGTTGAATTTTTTTTACCAGCATGCCTCTACATTGTGACTACTGCCATTGCAAAAACCTCATATATTTCAAATCATATCAACTCTAATTGAGTTTAACATATGTAAATTCAATGTCTATGAATATTTCTTCAGTTGAGACATTTACACCAAAAATAGCCTTCCATTATACGTTCAAATTTCATAAATTACACAAAATATCTAATCCACTATGTCAAATTCTATATTGAAAATGATATGACTAAAAAAAATGGATTATAATTTTTATCCACATGTAGTTTAATTTTTCTAGATCATGAATATTGGTATTATCATGTGATTGTATCAATTTTTTTCCTTTTTAATGGGGAAAAATCTAGTTATACAATTTTACAAGCTATGTTCAATAAAGTGGATGGTCTTTTATATGTTTTCATCAACCAGTTATTCAACAATTTACAATTCAAACAAGTAGTCCACATGAAACCAAATTTATCACAAATAGTATTTTCTAAAATAGATGGATTATTTACATTTTGATATAGTTATATCTGGTTTATTTGATGATATGAGGATTTTAATTCAACTATATAGATTTATTTTACTATATGAATCCTCCATGGAATATTGTGGGGTATGATCATTCTGAATTTCTTTATGAGAAGACGCTGAATGTATTGATCCAGAATTATCTTATTCAGTATCAATATGAACTCATTTCATCTTTAGAATGATTTTCTCATGCTCTTATATTTTATTTTTACTTCATAAGGTATTCTTAAATTTATAATATTAAATTCGAGAATTTATTTATTTTAATTAATAGATATCAAATCTCACTAATAGTTGTGTCTCAAATTTTTAGGTG
The DNA here is from genome assembly GCA_963277665.1 of Viscum album. Classification (NCBI taxonomy): domain Eukaryota; kingdom Viridiplantae; phylum Streptophyta; class Magnoliopsida; order Santalales; family Viscaceae; genus Viscum; species Viscum album. Next base: position 758,248,621 of record OY728161.1, read on the forward strand.
ATAATCATTGATAACAATTACTTATTTTAATTTTTAGGTTGTCACCTCAAGCCATTTATATTCATCTTCCCTTTAATTAATTGTATTGAGAAACTTATTTTTCAAATTGATTTGTTATTATTTCAATTAAAAATAATTTTTTGGGTTGACATACCTGTTTAGAGAGGTTAAAATAAATTCAAACACTATATTTTAAAATCATATCCATTCTTTTATATTCTTCCACATAGTAAGTGATCTCCTAATAGAGAATTATATAAATTTCTAAAAGATTATTAACTATATCATGAATATTTTCCTTATTGTATTAATCAAATATTTTTTTGACCTATCATATCATTCCATGAAAAATTATTTATATAATTTTTCATTTAAAAATATTCTTTTAACATCTGTTTACTAAACACACAAACGATCTATTAAATTTAAATTAAAATAATATCCTTATTATCTTAAAGTAATCTAAATGAGTATAAGTATAAAAATAAGCAATCCAATCAATTTTTTGAAAAATTTATTAGTGATCTAGCTTTAAAAACATAAATGTTTTCATTGTTCTCATACATGCTTCTGAATAAAAATTTGCAACCTATACGATTTGAAAATTTTATAATGTTTGTAAGGATGAAAATATTATTTCTCTTGATTGAAACTATTTCATTTTTAAATTATAGTTTCATTAACACAACATATTTTGAAGACAATGATTATTTATATAACATGATATCATCATCTATGGTTATCCAAAGAAGTTAATTTTCATCAATGTTAATAAGTTAATATCAATTTATTTGAAAAATGATGTATTTGAAATATATTAATTCATTATAGGTATATTTATTCATTCTAGGTCTTATACTCTATTTATATTTATCTCATGAAAAATAATTAATGTATGCAATTATATATCAATGAAATAAAAAACTAGATCATCTTTTATGAGAAACAATTTTATTTTATTTTCATTTAAAAAATATACTCCATAAAAACTATATTAATTTGGATTGAAATAGTTCATCTTATTCTATGTGAATTATTCTATATTATTCATTATTTTTTTCCATAAGGAAAAATATTTTTAATTGTTTTTGTTCCAATTATTGTTCTTTTATGAATAGAAACTCTGATAATTTGTAATCACCCCCAATATTTATGATAAGAATGGTTGGGTATCATCCTCATAAACCTAATCTCCCAAACTATTATTGTTAAAATTTCATCCCAAATTGCTTCAATGATTCTTGATCTACTAAGATAAGTAGACATACAAACTATACATCAATACAGAGCATGGGTTAAATTTTGGTTTTGTTAGTTAAAAAACATTGGTGGATGTCCCCAAGAGATGGGGGATGAGTCTCAAGTAACCAAACACAATAATAATTGGTCATGAGACAATATTTATTGGGATGAAAACTATATATAACTTTTAACATTGGATAAATTCAAAGGACAACAAAAAACCATAGTGGAGTAATTTTTTTATTAAATTATGTTATCTATTTCTATCAATACATACTGATATTATTTGGAACAATAAAATTTTGGGTTTCCCTTATTAGAACTATATTTATAGTTCACCATTTATAATAAATATTTTATTTTTATTTATTGTACAAAATTAATATTTTTTTAGCATAATCGGATATATATGAGTCGAACATGGATGAATTCTAATAGTTTTAATATATTTAATGAAGATGGAGTTGAATATTGAATCATTTTTTCAATAGAGTATCCACATGACCCTTCTCAAATCCTTGTTCCATGTTTATGTTATTTTAATCAATTAAAATTATAGTAGAAGAGTTTGAAGAAGATTTTACTTTTTAGATAATATATTAGATAAATAATGTAGGAATAATCATAGGCAGAAACTAAATGTGCACAACTATTAACATGATACATACATTTATGGATCACTTGGTACGAATACCAGTGTAAATAAGGAAGGAGATAACATGGATGAAATTTCAATGGAAATTGAAAATGAAATTCATTATATTACAAATATGTTTAAGATGTAAAAAAGTTGCTATAAGAAACCATTTTATACTAGATATACTAAATGCTCAACATTGATAGCTATATAAGGGTTATATAATTTGAAAGCCAGTATTGGATGGAGTGATGCCAAAATTACATAATTATATTGTTTGATTAATGAGATGATTCTAGAAAAAAATTAACATTCATGTCAAACATATGAAAAAAAATAATACCTTTAATGGGCATGATCTCTAAAAAATACATTATTGTCCTAATGATTGAATATTATTTCTCACGGACCACGAATAACTCATAAAATACACTATGTGTGTCATAAATTGATATATGAAAATAGATTCGAGTCCTTAGAAATATGTAGGTTATATTCCTATCATTACATGGTTTAGAAGACTATATAGAATTCTGTAAACCATGGGACAATTAACAGGGAATGAAAATACAACAAAATATTGGACCAAATGTCATCTAGAATATTATCCTTTGTTAATGAAAATTTAGTTTGAGTATCTAGAATTTTGAAATGAGTTTAGAAACATTCATCTTGAGTTATTTATAGATGGAATCATTACTTTTAGAGTATAGAGTGAAACTCACACTATATAGCTCTTCATGTTGATAATTTATATATTTTTTCAATTTTTATTCATGAAGAGATACTACATTTTGTTGTCTCCTCATATTTATCGAAATAGAAACCCAATATTAATATTGTTGTCTATATGGACCCATTGATCAATTATCTAATATTTTTGGGGGATATAGGTGTTATAATGTATGATACTCATATAAATGATGAAATCACATTGAGGGCCAGGTTGTATGGGATGATAAATGAATTTCATATTTGTGGTAATATATAAATACTTTTCATTAATGTAATGTTTGAGTGTCCCATTTGTTAAGAATGTTCTCCCAAAATTTGGTTGATACATTCATCAAAGACAATGTTTTTAGGACATAATACATTTTTACCCCAATGAAATAAATACTCATCCTCAATTACAACATTAAATGGGAATGTAAAGAAATTTACAATAAAACCTCCATTATAGTTTGATAAAATATTTGATAATGTATAATATATTGACATTGTTTTCGGTAATCCATTTGGAACAAACCATAGGTAATCAGGTTGGAAAAAGATGTCAATTTTATTAGAATTATCCTATTGATATTTTCTTACGTATGTTATTTTCTTGATGTTATGCATGTTTAAAAAATGTATGTGAAAAATTTATTGAAATATTTTAATGTTCTTAAAAATGGCATCAAGGCTAGGTTGGAAATGAATGTCATGTGAGTAAGGGAAGAGTTGGCTCCAGTGAAGGGTAATGAAAATTCTTTTCTTCTTCCAGGAGATTACACTATATATATTGGAAAAATATCAATTTCTCATTTTCATTAATATTTTATAATTTCTAGAGGTATAGAATGTAATTTGATTTAATAATTTGACATTATAGGGTCTAAAATAACAATATTGTTTTGTTTTGATGGAAGATTTGATGCATGTTTCTTTCTATTGCATTCTTTCTAAAAATAAATATTATAAATTAACCAGATTCAACTTTTTTTTCAAAGCCATATGTATTAATTTTATCGACCCCATAATGTTTCCAATAATTAATAATGAGGTTGCAGTATTATTATGAGAATTAGAGATGTTCTTTCCACCACAATGCTTTGATATAATGGTCAACATGATGGTTTACTTGGTCCGATAGGATCAACTCTGTGTTCCTATCCATCACTTATAGATGTTCCCCACTTAATGAAATATGAATATTTTGAAAAATTATTTCATAAATATAAGTCGTCCATAATTTTGTATTCCAAAATGATATATTTTTTGATGAACCTTATAAATGATACCCTGATTATCTATTAGATGTTGACAATAACGGTCATCCAATGTCTCATCACAATGGATGATTTTTGGGTGAAGGAATTTCTTGAGGGCTTGTTTTTACAAATACCTTCACATAGTTAGAGGAAAACACCTTAAAGTTTTACATAATAGTCAACATATTGATCCAAATGAAGAATCCCATAAAAAAACTCGTATATATTTAAATCCATCAATGTAAAAAGGATGGATATCTAATACACATAATCAAAAATTTAATTGAATGTTCCAAGATCAAATTTATAAGTATTTATTAGAAAATAAAAATTCAATTGTCGAACAACATTGATAGATAGGTAGAGGACCGAATGAAAATGTTATATCACACACTGGCTTTGCAATCAATTGTTATAAATTCTGTACAAAAGAACATGATCACAACTGTATGATAAAAAATATTTCAATTACAGTTGTAGTGGATGTGATGCACATATCTGGTTCCATGTATAGAGAACAAGTTTATTATAAAATGTCATGTTGTTAATTATTGAAAACATATATGAGTTGGGTTATAAAAAAAATTAAATTCCAAATTTCCTTTGAGAAATAGTTGATAATAAGAATGAAGCAAATGCGGATAAAATGGGAATCGTTAAGCTGAATTTTAATATGGAAGTGGTGAAAGATGATATGTTAATAATGGAATCAAAATAAGTGAAATTGATTTATGTCTCATATCTAGTAAAGAAGAATTTTTAGAATATCATGATGGATACTAAAACATCTATTGTATAAGATGAAATTGAATCAAGGTTGACTGTTTCATTCAAATATCACAATAAGTTCATGCCAAATTGTTTTTGACAATGTCCCATAAAAAATAGGGGACCACAAAGAGGGGATTTGGTTTCTTGATAGAGGATCCAAATCCATAAAACCCATTAAAAAATAAACATATTTCAATGAGAATATAAAATCATTCGTTAATATAAAAAAATTTCTTTTTAGTATTATTAGTTCTCTACAATATTAACATAATATATTTTAAATGTTTGACTACTCATATAGATAATGTTTCTTCAATAGATGTCTTTATCGATTCCAAATAAGAACATATTATAATAATGGAATCCATTTGGGATGATGTAGAGGAAATTTTATAATATACATTTATTATTTTATCAAAAATTTATATTTTGAAACGTTGATTTAATTTTCATTATTAGTTTAAGATTTAATTTATTTTAGAAATTTTGTGTCCATATTTCATTCTTTTGTTACCTAAAAAATCCACATATTTATTCTCCCCCATCACCTTTTGGGCCCTATAATGTCAAAATTTATCAGATTATTCCTTGTTCATTCCATTACATTTTAAGAATATAAATAGTGCCTCCTCTTCTCAATCAAAGAGGTAATCCTGGTATTTTCATTATAAAGTATGTTTCCATAGAATTAATGAATTATTTCATATTTATGATTATTTTAATTTTAACCATTACTAATATATACATGATTTTGATATACAGGTGGAATATTTTGTTTTATATGTGGTGGATTGATCAAAGATGCTCAATCTCATGAGATATTGGACTTATAGGGAGAAAATGAGATAATGAAAATATGAATATTTGGATGGAATCTATACAACCCTCAAGAAAAAGAGAATTGAAACTAAAAATTTAATTAATTTTGTCATCATTTTATCTAATATTAACATGTAAATTTTCTAAATATTATCTAATATTTATTTGGTTTTCTCTATGCTTATATAAAAATTCATATATTTCTTGCAATAATTTTCATCAAGATACAAAATATATATCGTGTTCCCTTTGTCATATTTTACATTGTTGATCATTTAATTTCTTTTTCATACATTCTAAACTCTATATTGAGTCGATTTTATTATCTGAAAACAATTCTCCATTTGGTGTTGTATCATGATGTAATAGGCATAGGATAGTCCTTTACACATCCAGTCTTCAACAATGGGAAATGATGTTTACTTATGGACATTCACTCTATATATAGTGTTTCCCATTTCGCAATGAAATAAAATTGAAATCAGGGTGACATTTTATGTTTAGATTATTTATATAATTTAGAAAAATAATCCATATGTCATTTGAGACATATTGAAATCATCCAAAATTCAATCTAACACACTGTGTGATTGGTATCACTGCAATTGCATCATTTTATTTTAAAATGACATTAATTATAGTTAAAATGACATATGAAACACTCAAAACAAAAAATATAATTTAATATTATTTTGATAAATTAGGAAAATTATCCATACGCCAATTTTGATATGTTGAAATTAGAATCATCACAATCTGATACATTGGTTTCCTAACATGACTCATAATATCTGTTAATAGTTAAAAATTGACTCATTATTTCATAATGTGTCAATCACAAAAAAAATCTCTTTGTATTGATTTCATAATTTAGGAATATAATTAAAAATTAATTTTTAATGTGTAGAAATTAGTCTCACATCATATTTACACATGATATGACTAGTATGGCTCGATGTGTGACTTTTTAGTTTAAAATAATTTTTTTTAAAAAAAGAAAATTGATGTACTTAAAAATGAGAAAACACATTTGGGATGTTTTTATAATATAAGAAAATGATCTATAATTCATTTGGGATGTTTAGATGTCATCCTCACATCTATAATATGTATAATGTTATTGATATGACTCCATGTGATTGTTTCAATTTAAAATGACGTAGATTTTTTTATGAAAAGTAATATGACTGACTGAAAATTGAAAAAAATTCATATTGATTTTATAATTTGTTAAAAATAATTTTTAATTTTGAAAGTATAGGAATCAGATGTAACTCAATCTGATTCATGATGTGGATGATATAACTCAATGTCTCTATTGTTATTTTAATATTGACATTTTTGTTCAAAATGTGTCACTCATTGAAAGCCATGAAATCATTCTTATATTGTAATGAAATTTAGGAAAATTATTAATTAGTCTTTTTTAACTGGTAGTAATTAGTCTAATGTAAATCTAACACATGATTTGGTCAGTATGACTCAAAGAATTGGTTTCGAGTGTAAAGTTATATTTTGATAAAAAAAGTCATGTGATGGACACATAACTAATAAAATGCACTATGATTGTATTGAAACATTTGAAAAACATTAAATAATCCATTTCAGCAATTTAATAATCAAACGAATCTTAATATGTCACAAATTGGATCCTTTATGACTCCATGTTCTTCTTTTTATTTAAAATTGAAATTAATTTTCTTAAATAATACAACTAAAATACAAAAATAAAATAAAATAATTTATTATTGTTTTTTTATTTTAGTAAAACAGTACAGAAGTCATCTGGGAAATACAATAATCAGATTCACTTTAATCTGTTACACGATGTGCCTAGTATGACTCAATGTTTCAGATATTAGTTTAAAATTGACATTTTAGCCCAAAAAGATTCACAAAATGAAAACTATGATAACACCTTTGGATTATCCTAATAAATTAGTAAAATTATAAATATATAATTTTTTTGTTTTTAGATATAATTGCCACATCAAATAGACAAATTATGTGGTCGATATGATCAATGAGTGTATGTCCGCAATCAGATTCATTATGTCACTGATATGACTCCAAGTGTGATTTTTTATTTTAAATTGACATTAATTTTATAAAAAAAGTAAACCGACATACTAAAAACAATGAAAACAAATTCATATATTTTTGATATGTTAGGAAAATGATACATATTTAATTTATAAAGAGAATGAATCAGACTCAGTTCAATCTGTTACAAAATGTGTCTTGTATGACTCAATGTTTCTCTAATCTATTTAAAATTTAAATTTTATTTCAAAAATTAACACCCATTGAAAAATGAAACAATCCCTTATATTGTCTTGAAAATTTAGGAAAATTAATCACATTTCATATTTTATGTTTAGGAATCTGTTTCTCATCAATCCAACACACGATGTGACCAGTATGACTCACAATGTGTGTTTTCTGTTTAATATGACATTTTAATAAAAAAATACAATTGACAAAATCAAAACTATAAAAACACATTTGGAAATTTTTTATAGTCTAGAAAAATATTATATAAGACATTTTGGACCTTAAGGAATTATCAAAATTTCTATCTAACACTCATTGTGTCCGGAATAACTCCAAATGCATCTTTTAATTTAAAACAATGATTAATGTTTTTAAAAAAAAGACAACAAAAACATTAAAAACCTTTAAAACACATTCTAATTATTTTGAGATGTTAGGAAAATAATCCATATGTCAATTTTTATGTGTATTAATCATCCTCAACTCAATCTGATACACTATGTGCCATTACGACTCAAAGTGTCCATTATGAGTATAAAATTGGCATTTTAGTTCAAAAAGTTCATCTCATTAAAGACAAATAAAACTCACTCATATTAACATGATTATTATTGAAAATTATTCATATGACATTTATTATGTGTAGGAATTAGTCTCACATAAAATTGACAATAAAATTTACACGTATAACTCAATGCGTGTGTTACAAATTTAAAATAATATTTTAGTAAAAAAACATAATTAATTTACACAAAATTGATAAAACACATTTTTAATTTATTAAAATTTATTAAAATGATCCATAAGACATTTAGGTTGTGTAAAAATCAGCCTCAACTCAATCGGATAGAAAATGCGACTGGTATGACTCAAAGTGCATCTTTTTATTTAACATTAATATTATTTTTAGTAAAAAAAATAACTGACATACACATCACAAAAAAACCTTTATATTTTCTTGATACATAAGGAAAATGTATCATGTGTAATTTCTCATGTATTAGAATCTACCTCAACTCAATATGATACCATAAATTCCTATTATGACACAATGTGGCCATTATTAGTTTCAAATATGCATATTTAGTGGAAAATGTGTTACTCACTCAAAACCAAGAAAATATAATCAAACTATGTTCATAATTTATATAAAAAATTCATAATTCATTTATGATGTTTATGAATTAGTCTAATGAAAATTAGAAACATGATAAAACCAGTATGATTCAATGTGTGTGTATACAATTTTATATGAAATATTAGTCAAAAGGTAAAGGGATGTACTCAAAACCAAGAAAACTTATTAAAAATATATTAAAACATTATAATAGTGCTCTATAAGTCATTTCAGACATTTTAGAATAATCCACACTATAATATGATGTATGATGTTATTTGTATGACTAAATGTTCATATTTTCAAAATATAAGTGTCATTTTAGTTTTAAACATGCATTAAATCGCAAAAAATGAGGAAATGAGCCTAGATTGTTTTCTCATCATTATATATGGAATTATTTAATTAATTTTAACATCATTTTTTCTAATACATATTTATTTACTTTTCAACTAGATAAATATTGAAGTTGAACAAGAAATTGCGTGACATGGATAAATCCACTGTAACTCAATCCAATATAGTGTTTCGAGTATGAATTTTTCTTTAGCTTTAAATTGAAAATATAGGTTTAATTTATTTCTTGATATTATTACCAACATATTTTTTTTTCTTATACAGCTGCTTTCTTTTTCTCGAGTCTGGGTGGTTTGTTCAGATGTTACATGAGTTAGGGTATAAGATAAAAGAAAAAGAAACATTCTTGATTTTCAAAATATGGAATAAATTGAAATTTCACATGTGATTGTATAAACCAATTTGGAAATGTCTATAATATAGTGATTTTTGTGCTCTAAATTTTATTTTATTTAAACACCATATTGGTAATTGATTTTGATACATTAGGATGTGTTACGGGTGATGTACTGTATTTTTATATCACTGTGCGGTATGCCCCATTATCAGCACTAAATAAATGCACTGACAAATGAGGTCCTTCATTAGCATTTCTAATCGTGCTAATAAAATCTTTGGTATTTCAATCATAGTCCAGTAGACAGTGCTTCTCTAGCACTAATAAAAGATATTTTAGAGATGTAAAACACTTTTGTGGTAGTAGTGGTGTTTTTAGTCATTTTTTTCAATGTCAAGAATACACTAGACATGTTCATGGGGCTTATAAATATCATGTTCAATGAGTTCTTCAATCGATTTATTACCATAATCATTTATATTATCTTGGTCAACTAGAGGTCAGAGGAGGTACATTCCTAGAACATGATTTCTATTTTGAAGGTATTTTGAAACAACCATCCCTATATAAGGTTGTCCATGTGTGATTTAGAGATATGATAGGTCCATTTCAATGGACTTTTATTGTTTCAATAGTGTGTGTAAGTGGACCCATCAATGGTCGTGGTAGTTGGTTCATGGAAAGAACAAATAACATTGAGGAGGTTTATATTTTCATTAGTCTCAGAGGATATTATAATACAATTATACATGATTTAGCTTGATTAATATCCATACCAACCACATTTTCTAGGAAGGATCATGATTTTGTGTGGACATATTAGTTCCTGGAAATATTCATTTACATGAAACCGAATTTAGTCATTTCATTAATTCCTTGGTTGCCTAAGGAGGGTGGTGTTGTTTTAAGTATATTGTGATGAATCCCTTAGGAGATTTAGATTATTATTAATGAAATATATAGTAGTGAATTATTATGGGTGTATGTTGTAACATCAACATGAATGTAATTATTCCTTCTATCATCTAGAGCTACTAGTATTTGTGTTTTCACTATTGTTGCAATGACATTACCACTTCGGTGACCGCTTTGTGGTTTTCCTGGAACAGAATAACCAAAATCATATTTTCTATGAACAGTATCAGAATCTATTATTGATATGTTATATAATGATTTTTTAGGATTAAAATATGGTGATATATTACACCCTGAGAAAGATGAATGTTGTAATGGATTTTTTGAGTTGTAAGTCTCTAGTAAATGTGGTTTCAGGGTCTGCTAATGTTTTTTAAGGGATGGATGATATTGAAGTGATGATTCATAATGATTGATATATAAGTGGTCATGGTTTTCTTTATCATATTACTATTGAGTTATCTTTGATTCATAACGCTGTGGTGTCTCTATGGGGAAACTCAGAATTAGTGTTGATTGGTAACCATGTTTCCCAAGGTGATTCCATTAAAGGATGGTTAAAATAATTTTTTTTTCAGAGGAGGATCTTCATTAAATAGGTGATGCACATAATATTTCTCCATGATATTCATAGAACACATTTAATGGTACATCATAGTTTGAAAATATGTATTATGTCTTGAGGAATCCACATTGTTGGCTAGGTATGGAACAATTAGGGGCATTTATTTTTGTAATGTTTTAGGTTTTTCAATAGTGAAATAAGCGTACAATGTTTATGGGGGATTTTTATTTGTCTATAGATGTTATCAATTGGAAAAGGGGTCATATATACATAAACAAGAACATATGGTTACCCCACACTCACAGAGGATGTGATGTAGTTTGGTGATAGTGAAAATGTTGACGAAGTCATCTTACTTTCTTGTGATTTTTGAGTTAGGTTTCATAAATATATTGGTGTGTATGTAAAGTGGAGGAATATTATAGGAATCATGGGGTATTGAGGACCCTAATATCTAATTTGTATCCTTAGTTTACTATTCTTTTCTGAAGGGTGTTTCAACATTCCATTGGCTCTCAACTGCACCACATCACTTCATTCCAACCTCATTCAAATAGGAAAATAGATCAAACCATCATGATTCTAGAGGATATGTAGTGAGATTCCATCATAAACATTGGTTGGTTGTGGGAATTTAACATTCATTGGGTTGATTTTCCATACAATAATAACTATCACTCAGCCATTGGCATCGATCTTTTTGAGGCGTTGTATGAGTGGTTGTGTTTCAATGTTTTGAAGGACATTGTTTGGAGAGTCAAAAAAATTTAATCTTATGTGGTGAGGATCACAACCGAGAAGATCCAGTTAGACAAATATTATAATGAAGAAGCATAGGATAATCATAAGGCCTATTATAATCATAGGATTAGGTCCCAACAGTTCAATTTTAGAGACCATGTCTATCTAAGAGTCATTCCACAATGGGGGAGGTAGTGGTTTGTTAGAGCGAGTAATCATTTTCTCCTATTTTATGGTACCACTATGTTGATTGGGTGAGTTAGTTATATTTCATCTCAGTTGGACTTTCCAACATGGTTGGATTGGATCCATGACATCTTCCATGTGTCTTATTTTTTTGGGTATTTTCTCAACCACCAACAAATCATTGCTTGGGGAGAGTTTTATAACAAGGACAACTCACCATTTGTGGAAAAACAAGTAGAGATCTAGGATCATCAGTAGAACAAGTTTCATGGATAACCCAATCCTTTGGTTCATGAGTTGTGGAGGAATTGTGTCTTTTAGGAGAGTACATGAGAGCAAGAGGCTCATATATATGCATGATACCCATATTTGTTGAGTATTTCATTGATCTATTTTTTTAGGATGTGATGTTAGATGTTCCTATTTTTTAGGAGATGGTCCATTAACTTGATGTATAGTGTGTGATATATGAAAAATAATTTATCATATTATAATGATAAAACATGTTTCTGAATAAAAACATGTAATACATTTACGTGGTTAAAACCAAGAGGCTAAGCTAGTGCTTTTTAAACTATATAATTTTTTTTGACATGGAAGATGTAATTCAATAATTTTTGTGCTCCGGGTGATGTTTTCTATAAATAGTGGAAGTATTTGGAATAAGATATGTGTAGATTGAGGTTTTTAAGTGTATGGTTGTGTGTAAATGCATAGGATTATGGTTGGAAGAAGATGGCATGGTTTGAGTACTAGTGAGAATTGGTGGTGTGGTTATGTATTGATGTGGTTGCAAGTAGTTGTTTTTGGGTATTTTGGTTTTTATTGTTTGGATTTAAGTAGTGTTGATATTTAATGAGATACATGAGAGGTATCTAATGATGTGGTTTTTCATACCACTTTTCCTTTTGTTGTTTTTTATTATCATGGATAGTAATCATTTGTGATGTATCTAATTTAACTATCCATTTCATTTATACCTATTACATTTTCATTATAGTTGTTATAGGTTCTTCAGAGGAGGTTCAATTAGGATCAATAGTGGTTGGAGTTACAATAATGTTATAGCTACAGATTCCATTTGTTAAATGGATATTCAGGATTTCATTTATTGATTTAAAGTTTTTGTTTCCGGGAATTAAATGATTCATTATAGTGGTGGGGTATTTGTTTCGTAGTTCCTTGAAAAGTGTGTTCTAGTTTAAGAATAATTGTTTCCCGGAGATTTCCATTGGATTTATTCATGGAACCTGAATCATCCAACAATTCATTATCCAATGGGGACCTTCTTTCCAAAGGATCACATTCGTTCTGTTTAAACTTTATATACTTAAGAACATGTATTGGTCAAGAGGATGGGAGTTTAGACTAATCACACACTTTTGGGGGTAATTGTTGTCTACTTCTGGATGCTCTTTGTAAATTTAATATACTTTCATGAATCCTTATTAATTCACCATTTTTATCATAAATATCCCTTGAAATTTACAATCACTTATTATTATTTGTAAAATTTAGAATCATCTGTATACATTCAAGGATCTTCATTAATGGAAATATCTGTTTGTATTTGAGTTTTTACATCAATGGTATCCTTTAATATACTTCATAGAGATTCTTTTAATCACCATTGTGATGATACAGGTTTCATATCCACCTAGTGGGGAACACGAGAATTTATTGTTATCTAGGGAGAAAAAGGAATGGTTTTATTTTGGGATCGTACCTATAAGATAGGCTACCTACGTATCCTTTTGAAAGGAATAAGAACCCTCATAGTTCGGTTCCACTGAATGGGACACATCATTCATTTTATGTTCATGTGATAAGTACCTCTAAGTGGAGGGTGCTTAGTCGAATCATAGTGTGGGGCTTATTCTCAAGCAGACCAAGGAACGTGAGAAGGATATGGGTTTCCAGTTTTGATCTTACCCTATTGGGAATATGTACCAATGATAATAGGGTTGATTTTATGTGATGGGTCTGAACAACAAGGAGGCTTCCAATGTATCCCATATGGATTTCTATCCAAGCCCATGTAGATCGATAAGTCTCATAAGAGAGCATGGTCCTTTAAGAGATATGTGTTTGGGATTACTTCCTTAAAAGAATGCATTGGTTATTTGAGGATTTAATTTGGGGATTATTCCAACGTGTGATGACACAATTAGGGGAACTAGGGTTGGATTCCTTAGGAGGCTATCTAGTGAGCTCAGGCCATGAGAAGGCTTCCAACGTATCCCGATTATAGTGGGAATCAGAGTTCTCATAGTTCATTCAATCTCATAAGAGAGCATGGTCCTCTGGGAGAGATAAGTTTCAGATTACATCCTAAAATGGATGAATTAGTGATTTGAGGATTGAATATGGGGCATATTCATGAAGAGGATGCCCAATTTTGGAAGAATGGGGTTGGATTCCTGGAGAGGACATCTATTGAGCTCGACCGTGAGAAGGCTTCTACGAATCCCGATTATGGTGGGAATCATGTTCTCGTAGTTCATTAAGTTAATGTTTGTGCACATGTTGTAACTATCATGTATCTCTAAGACCACGTGACTCATGAACGATGTGAGAAACAAGAGGATGTGAAAGATTCAACAATGAAACATCACACTTTTCCTCCTCCATTGACGGAAGAGGGCGCGTCGACCGTGGAAGAGAGAGATGTGACGAACCTTCCCTCTGTTGTATTTACATTGTACAAGGATCCAATTTAAGGAAGAAGGGATCATGTTGAGCGGCTTATACCTGGATGGAATCCCATTTGATTTTTTTGGGGATTACTCCTAAATAAGACGTCCATTTAAGGTTAGGTTGGGGCATACTCTTAAAGAAAAATCCAATTTTAGATTTAACCTAACGTAGGAGTTAGGTGATGAGGTTTGAGGAGTTTCTTGAGGATTTTTTCGAGTCAATATAGTCAAAGAATCCAAAAGGAGAGTCCAAAATCAAAATATGTGATAGGAAGCAAGAGGACTATGTTGACTCAAGCAACATAATTGAGTGTGATGGAGTGTTTAAGATCATGGTATTCCGCACAGGTGTGGTGCGCAGGTGCTCCATGCCAGTGCTCCGCATAGGTGTGTCCTGCAGGTCCTTAGCACAACTCTATATGATCTAGAACCTATTGGCATATTGAACAAATCTCCCCCATTTAATTTCCTCTTCTCTAATGATTTAGAGATTTACCTGAGAAAATTGGTGGATCTTGGTGAAAGAGATGCACGATGGGAGCTTTGGGACGTCTTCTGACTTTTTTCTTTTTGTGAAATGGGGAGCCCAAGGGTCCTATTTAAAGGCATGAAGGGGACCTGGTCGAAGGGATGTAGTCTGCGTAGGTCCTCCGCATAGTTTTGAATATATATATGTATATATATATATACTACAGAGTGGGTCCTCTACGTGGGTCCTTCGCATATCTCTTCCGGATAAATATTGTATGTCTTCCGAGTGCCATAACATTTGATCTGTAAGTCCATTTGGGCTCCGCAACCAATGAAATCAGAGGTCTTGGAGATATCTACACTTCTAGAGATGATAAATTCACTAAGTCTACTTTAATGAAACTCGGAAATTAAATTTAATGTGTTGACACTTTTCATCATTGATCCAGGAAATCCACCGCCTGAAACTTCTTCCATCCTGATGAAGAAATATTTACTCATATAAGACATTTGATGTCTATGTGAGAATCATATCTTTACTCTGTATAAATGTGCATGGAACACATATCATGGTTTCAATTTTATTACCACAAAATGATTCATGTGCTAAAAATGGAATTCACTAAATGTATTAAATGGAGTTCAGTCAATACAATTTCCAGTAGAAACCAAGGATATAAGTGATTCATGTCGTAAAATGGATTGATATCTTATAATAAATGTCCCTTGTTGACATCAAGAAAAGAATCTATAATTTATGATATAAAATGATCATTTTCAAGGATGGTTATAACCCTTTCTCAGCCAAATTTATCATCTTTAAGATTATATTTCTCTTAGTTGTGAGAATAAACCTTGGTGTTTTGGGTGATTTTTTATACCTTCAATAATTTCATTGATCATTGGGTTTTTGTTCTATGTTAATGGAAATCAGTATATTGCTCTTCTATATTTTTATTTTATTTCCCTCAATATTATTTTGATAGTCCCCTATGGTGATGTTTGTTTGTTTTAAGGTATGTGATGGATGTGTTTCAATGATCTATTTATGTGGAGTTTGTTGACCCATGTGTTTTATATGAAGTTGGGTTTCATGAGTTATTTTCTTCTTTATCTGTGGCATACAACAATGTCAAAAATCATTTTTAAGATAGGCCATCATCATTCTCACTTATTTATATTCGATTCATGGGATTATCATTCTATTTTCGTTCCATTGGGAGGATAGTAAAGGTTTACATAATATATTTTATAAATTCGCATAATTGGAATGGTTGGGTATAGATCAATATCACATGTATTTTCTACATATATATTTTTTTGGATGATGTAATTCCATGATTACTACATATTGAAAGTTATGATATTTTAGGGACTTGATTGTGTTTTCTGTGATATGTTTTAATGATCCTTTTTATCTTGTTTTGCATTTTCACGCTAAATAAATGGTTTAGAACATAAATTGAGCCAATAATTTGGTTTCCCATTAAATCTAGTTGTGAGATAGTAAGAATTTTAATAAATAATATATGAAATTAATGTCCTTGAATATATTTTGGAACCTTGTATGTGTTGGTTTTTGGTGTGAATGTTATAGTTATGTGTTCCTGAGAGGTTTGGGCTATTTTGTGGTGATGTAGGTGACCTAATGGGTTGTGTGATGTGGGGGGATGTTATGTGATTGATGGTTTCAATAGATGTGATGTTTGATGTTGTGATATGGTGATGTTTTTCAGTGTTGTTGTGACATGTTGTGGAATTTAATGATGAGGATGTGGAATAAGATGTGATGGACATTGGTTGTAATATTCAATATTTTTGTTTTGCACTGGTTCATTGTGTGTGGTAGTTGGGAAGAGTTGTTTTCAAGCTAGAGATCTTGGTTTATGTGACATAGAGATAATGGTGGTAGTTGTGTAGTGGAAATGGTTGTTGTGTGATGGGTGTGTTTTTATGGTTATGTTAGTTTCTTGGTTATCCGCAGAATAATTTGAGATTATAAAATGGAACAAATTCTTCTAGTATATATACAATATGTGGTGGAAATCATTTTATGTAAAATGGATTAATAATTGAACATTTAATGAGTGGAATTTGTAAATTGGGGTGAAGTGGCATAGTAATGAATGTTAGTGGTTAAATTTTAATTTAAAGTTGATGATTTCATGTGTCTTGTGTGGTGGTGGTATGGTGTGTTTTATATGGGGGTTGTAGTATTTATTTGGATGATTTTTTGTATGTTGGTGGTGATGTTTTTTTAACTGGTTTAATTTATGTGAACCCATAGGATGATAATTTTATGATATCTATAGATCATGTATTTTTTTCGTTTCTATTTGTTTTCCTATCAATTTGGATAAACAATCCAATGCTCAAAATTTATGGGTTTTAGGTGTATTCTGTAGCATCCTGAATGGTAAAAACACAATTATCTATTTATCCCCTCTTCTTGTCTCTTCCTTAATTAGTGATCACCAATGTTTATTTGGGAGAGATGTGAATTGATGACCAAGGAGTTTTCAAGATGGATTAGTTGTGATGAGGTAGTGATGTGATGTGGTTAATGAATAATTGTATAATAGAATGAGAGTTATGTCATTCACATTCATGATTCCTAAATGCTATGGATATGATATTGGTTAATATAGCATAGGAGACTCTAGGAATTATGTGGTTTGGTGACGTCTGATTCAAGAAAATGAAGTTGGAGCATGGGAGGGTGGGGTGTGTAAGGATGCATTATGACCCACATAAGAGATAGCCTAGGAGTCATCGAGTGATATTGGACGATATGGGATTGTAAAGCGATATGTATGGTTGGGATGGTGCCATATCAAATTTAACATTGGGGGTGCGAGAGAATAAAATCAGTAGGGAAGCAATAGAGGTGTTCCTGTCATTGTTATAATCTAAATTCCATATTACTATATTGGATATGATATCTGGTGAGTGAGACATGGTGAGTTTTGGATTGTTAGTTGACAATTCTAGGTTCTGGTTGGTCCTATTGTTTGTTCACTAGAGAATTAGTATGCACCTTTCACATCTAAACTTGTGACTATGGTTTTCTCCCTACAGAGTATACATATATTCTCACCCTACATATATAAAATATTTCTTCAAGTTTCTATGATAAATTTGTCTAGTAAGATGAAAAATGAATCCTTTGGTTTGTAGGTATTGATGTCTCACTTTAATAGACTAGTTTTTCATATATTTGTAGAATTTTATTTTTGATGATTTACTTTATACACACATTTCATGATGATTATAGATTTATTGTGCATTATATTTTGGAGTTTATTGATGATTTTTATCCTATATCGGGATTCTATTATATTATAAAGGGAAATTTTTCCCATATATGTGGTAGTTTTATACCTATAATGTTATTCACAAACCTGGGGAGTGCTACAATTGGGACTAAAGTGTAATTGTCAATCTTCCTTCATTTTGGTATCTTTAGAGGGAGGTGTTCCTGACATTATTATAACTAAAATCAATTGAATTCCATTATTTATCTCTCTCTTCTCAAGGTAGCTACCTGCTCCACTCCTAATATCCTAGAATCCTATCATATTTTATGTCAAAATCAAAAATATGATCTTAAGGAACATCCGTCATATATGATAAATCAATAAACATCTCCCCAATCTATTATTGTTTCAAAATAAATTCCCGTTTATATTATTTTATTTCAAAATAAATACTTTATATTTGAATGAGTATATTTCTCTTTGATAAATCTTTCTATTCTTCTATATTTGTAATTAAAAATATTCCATGTCCCTGTATGACCCACACTCCCCTTCAAATTTTTTTAATGAAACAAATATATTGTTTCGTTATTCTAAATCAATAATTACATGAATATTTGAATTTTTAAAGGATGGTGTAAGAAATTAATAAAAATTGCACAATATATAATCCTTATAATATATATTATTTCTTAAAAATATTACATTACTATGAATCCATTAGCTCGGATGGATTCCATGTTTTGGTTTGTTGGTAATTTAGAGATTTTGGTTGTAGGAATGTTCTCATGAAAATAAAAAATTCTTTTCTCCAAGATTTAATAACTATGGGTAGTAAATATTTCTTAAATAATTTTTTTTTAGAAAATACATTTACGTAGTTGAAACAGTGATAATTATATCTATGAATGAAATAACTAATATTAATGGGGCACTTCATGAATAGACGAGTAATGGAAATACAAGGGAGAAAATATAGTATATTTGGAATAGATAGATTATCAAGAATGATGAATGATTAAACTCATAATAAATGCTGGGATAAATATTTTTTTTCCATTTACTGACCCATTTAGGATTCAACTAGGGTCTATATTAAATTGGTTTCTAGTTATATAATTTTTTACTGCATGTTCTACATTACATAACTAATTTTTTTTCTATCTAAATTCAACTTTTAAATAGGTTTGTGACTACCCTTACGAAAGCTTGTTTGTTAGTGTGGTTATACCTCCACATATTAGAAAGTGATCTTTTACTCTAGATATGATTCCCAAATAAAAATAAATATAGTGCATTACATATTTATCATTGAGTAGATATGTATATGTGTAGAGGACCAAAATAGTTATGTAATTAGTTTTTTAGGAACAATGCCTTGGATGTCTCAATAATGACAAAAAGTAGATGTTTTGTAGGTTCTCCAGTGATAATACTAGAGTCACATCAATACCTATCATGAAAAATAGATAAGATTGAGACACTATTACATACGGATATAATTCCAAATTCAATATAAATTGTTTTGGTAAAATTTGTATTTCTAATTATTCTATTATTTATGACACCTTATACAGATAAGGTATAAGAAATACTTTAATTTGTTTATATAAATTATGTTAGGATGGAATTAATGTTAAATTTAAAAAATATTTGTACTTATTTTTTCTAATATTTATATATCATTTTAAGAAAATCCCAAGGAATACATTTATATTATA
The DNA here is from genome assembly GCA_963277665.1 of Viscum album. Lineage (NCBI taxonomy): Eukaryota > Viridiplantae > Streptophyta > Magnoliopsida > Santalales > Viscaceae > Viscum > Viscum album. The sequence continues at coordinate 758,268,700 of OY728161.1, forward strand.
GATTTTATGGACTAATAATTCAATATATTAATTATTTGAATGTTTTATTTAGGGATTACATTCATTGGAATCAGGGATTAGGTTATGTTAATTATATAATATTACATAATATATTTATACATGATTCTATAAAAGAGTTACCAAATATGATGTTGGAACAACATTATGTTTGAAACACTTCCACAATTGTAAAACAACATAATATTTCATTTAGACCTATTAGTCAAAAAAGTACTATCAATTATTCAAAATTAGAATATCTTGGTTTATTTTTTCCAACACAAATTTTTATCCTAAAAGTAATGAAATATAATTAACTATTTTTCAAGATTATACTATATTTACATGTTTTTATTTTCATACATAAGAGTGATACATTGTCTATATTTACAGTGATTTGTAATTTGGTTCAATATGAAAATGTAGAATCATTTTGTTAATTTATAGTGATATAGAAGGTGAAATATTTAATAAATATTTTTAAATTTTTCTTCAAAAATAATGATTATTCTTAAAATATTTCTTCTCTAAGAATAACACAATAATATTATTTTTGTTACATAAAAAAATCTTATTGAACTGCATCAAAATACTTTATTTGAATAGAATATTCCTTGATATTTTTTCATTGAAATTATTTATACTGATATTTGTATTCAAAAAATGAATTTTTTAGACATTTGTTAAATATAAATCCTTATTATTTGTTTCAAGATAAAATATTAAAAAATTTACCATCGAGTGAGTGGATTAAATATTTCTCAATGGCATTCGAAGGAGAATGTGGGAAAATTTCAGGCTATAGTGATTAAGGTATTTTTCATTATTATTCAAATAATAATTCATCTTATATAATTTATAAAAAATATATGTGGATACTGAATAATTTTTTCAAGTTATTTTTCATGAATATAATGTGATATCAAATTCATATTTTGATTTTTTATGATGAATTTAGATATTTTAATTTTGGTGAAGAAAAACCACAATGTGATAATGAATCTATTGGGGGCATACACATTCTTGACCTCATCCTAGATCATGGGATATTCATAGAGATCATTAGTTGACGACATTATTCATAATAATTATTCTTATATTAAAACTAGCTATTTTAATTGGAATTTTTGTTATAATTTTTTTTTCTAATTTTGATTATAATAATATTTATGATTATTTTAATGAATTTAATTAGATTGTAGTTATGGATGATTAGATTAATCAATTTTATTATATTACGTTATTTTATTTAGTTGAATCCACTTTAGATAAAAATATTAATAGATATACATGGATTTTTATAAATAACATTGATAAATATGAACAAATTTCAATGTATATGGATAGACTTGTTTATTACGGTCGTTTCTCAAAAATAATTTATCAATTATGAGGACTCTTTTATGTCTACTTCTAGAATTGAATATATTGTAATTTGGTTGTCTTTTTTAAGCTTTTGTGTTATTTTAAATGGATGTAAAAATTATGTTTTTAAATGGATTAATTTAAAATGAATTATATATAATGAAACCACCAAATTGTGAAAATGTAAATTTTCTTTATCGGGATTTTTAGTAATAAAATTCCTAATATGATATTAAGAAATCACATCATTCTTAGTAAGATAGTGTCATGACCCTCTCCCACAATGTGTACCCCTCCTGTGCTGACAATGTAAGAAGGGAGATAATGAGCCACAAGTTCTGCTTAAAGTAGGCCCTGGGATGGAGAATAGGACCAAGGGTATAGTAAAAACACCAATGGGATGCATTACTCTCTAAGGAAACACATACAGAAGAGAGAGATAATATAGATAGCAACCAACTCCAACACTGATCTGAAATATAAAATAAACACCAAGTGCACATATTTAATGTCATACAAAACAATAAAAACGGGAAGGGGAAAACTAAAAGTAGCCAAATGATGGAAAAAATAGCATCAACCACAAGCCCAAATAGATCCTACAACCACAGGCTAGTAGAAAGCATCCTGATCTCCATCATTCTCTAAGATACATGAAAAAAAATTTATAAAGACATATGGTGGGTTTAATATTATACTCAGTAGGATCCTCCTCGAAGCCTCTCGTTTATAAGTAAAGAAAGAATGCTAAAGCATAGTGAACCAGAAGTGAAACTAACTCATCACCTAAACAAGTATGCTAAGTTACAACCCTCACAATGGTTACTCTCACCAAGTAACACATACCAAGTATATAATATAATAATGAATATCAAGGCTACCCTATACTAATTTACCATTGATTTTCCGCTTTTCCCCAATGTTGCACGTCCAATGAATCTCTCTCCAAAAAGACTTTCCCACAGGCACCTAGGAAAAGCTCCACAACATGCACCTCATGCAACCAAACAACCAAATCTAGACAAGAAATCATCATGGTAGTTACTAAGAGGCTCCACAGCTCCCATAACGTGTATCATACATCAGGTATTAAACCTCAATCCATTATAGCCCATACACAGAGTAAGGATCCTCAAGCCATCACAACATATACACATTACATCTATAGTAGTCCACAAGAAACTGTATACTGAATATTTGTGTTTGTAATACCACAATACATTACAACCCTCTACACACATATATGGGAAAAAACTAACAATTTTTCCTACCTGCACAAGTAACAACCAGGAGAAAAGAGTGGGGCCAAAGGGGGTTGTCAGTCATCCATTCTCCCACCAGAATGATGAGGAAAACACACCCCCTAGGGCTCAGAATCCCCTGTGTGTCAGTTTCCCTAACTGAAAGGGAAGGTAACGTATAGTAACACAAAAAGTATGAAATATACTATAGATCAGAACCCCACTATGGGAAAAACCTAGTCTCAGCCACAACTACAACAAACATCTCTCAGACTTCCATCCACCACTTCAAAGACTTGATATCCTATAAGCACACAACAATTCTAAGAGATTTAATGCATTAATACCTTCCCTTTTTAACAGTTCCACATTAAGTTAATTACTTCTTTAAAAATTAATTAAACATTAACAATTTCCACATTATATTCCATTAGAATCACACCAAAAGTCCATTTTCCCTTTAAAACAGTAACCTCTGTAATGCATCCCAGCAAGCTCAAACCCCTTGGGATAACATTAGTTATTCAATTATTTATTTTCATCATTATTTTCCCATATTCCCAAGAATTCTAGAAAAACATTATATGCTTCTAAAAAAAGGGGGCTCAACACAGTTTGTATATTTACTACCCTTCGAGTCTTTTCCTCCTATAGAATGAGTGTAGACCCATCCTCCCATACAAAGCTAAACACTGAAAGCACCTATCATACCTCGTGTGTCATCGACTCTTTTGGAAGAAGCATAAGAAATTAAAACTTCCTAGAGCAGTGGGGAAAAATAAATTAGATAAAAAACCAATAAGAATCAACAAGCATCCAAACTTTCACATCCAATACGGTTAATCATCACGGGTGTCCTCAATGACACCCACATGAATAAACCGATGCATCTCGCCACTCTAGGCATCAACTACTCCCAAAACCAATATTACTCCATACCCCCACATATCACATTATCCATATAGGCTCAAATCACAACACATGCAGTATGAAAATCAATCATTATAAAAATTGGGCTCTCGACCCTCAACCAACTTAGAAGGTAACTCAAAACCTTACAAGGAATTATCTTATATATAAAAAAGTAATTCTTTTATCCATCTTGGATTTACTAATTTTTTTGTAAGTTCCATCATCATGAATCCTAATAAGTAAGCTTTCACAAATAATTAAACAAGACTACTACCCCAATTTGATTATCATAAATTTACCATAAGTGGAACCAGATTCATTTACATCCCTCTATATCTTTATCCAAACAATTATTAATTAATTATGGATTTGAGTTCCTTACCAATTTACATCCAGAATTAAGAGCTAAACAAAGAAAAAATATACATCACACTATCTAGAAAAACAATATGTAATAACATACGATCGATATGAATTTATTTATTTCGTTCAAATATTTATTATTTGAACTCCATTGACATCCAGTGGGATAAAACATGCCCACTATACTATTGTATGTAAAAGAAAAGAGATGAAATGAATCCCCTACCTCAAACAGTTCATTCCATTCTTTATATGACAACGAGCCGTACAATGAGTTACAATCTCCTCCCCTGCGAAAACATATATCGAAGATTGATCGATACTGCTTGGTTTCATCAAGACTGAGCGGAACCAATACTAGGAGGAATTTTGGATTGTGATACTTTTATGGGATAGAATGCAAGGTTCAAGCCTCTCATTCCTGAGAACAAAGAGAAAGAATTAAGGTGGAAGATATCCCTTCCCTTTAGACGATTTAATGGAGCAATGGATTTAGATTCATCGGATCTCTTGTTAAAAGAGGATCACATATAACCACACGGTTCAACCATGTAAAAACATCCCAATCAATTGGATAAATTAGTATTTAATATATGGCCATTGAATCAGCCATAGAGTCTTTAATACAAGGATTTAATGCATTTAATACAATGGAAATGTCAAAGGGGCGAAACTATAAGAAGCTGGAAACACTATTCACATACTTGAAATATGGAAAAAAACTTTGGTAATAAACCTCACCGTTTAGGAAACACTGTTCATGAACCTCACCATTGGAACCTCATAGTTCTGGAAACACTTTCATGAACCTCACTATTGAAACCTCACCGTTCTGGAAACACTGCTCACGATCCACATCATTCTAGAAGCACTGCTCATGAACTATTCACGGATGGATGTTTTCGTAGAAATTGAAATTTGGAAAAGAGAGGTCACCATTGGACCTCACTATTGGCACTATTCACAGAAGGTTAGCCATGAAATTTTTCCGTAAAGGACACCATTTAACTTTTCACAATTGTCTACCATTGGAACTCTTCACCAATGGTCACCGGTGACGCTGTTTACATAAGGTCACCATTGAACTATTCACTACTATCTACCATTGGAACTGTTAATTGATGGTCACTGATAGCACTATTCACTTAAGGTAATAGTTTCAATGTTCACAATAGTCTACCATTGGAACTATTCATCGATGGTCATTGAAGACAATGTTCACATAAGGTCATAGTTGCACTGTTCACAACTGTCTACAGTCGGAATTGTTTACCGATGGTCATCGATGTCACTATTCACAAAAGGTCACCATTTCACTGTTCACTACTATCTAATGTTGGAACTATTCACCTATGGAATTGTACATAGAAATGGAAAAAATGGAAATGTTTTGGGGACAAGTCACCTTGACCTCCCATAAATCCTAACACACCTGATTTTTACAAACGAATAGATTATAGAGGTCTAGGAAATTACATCAAGAACCATTCAAAAACATTCTCATCCTCGAGAATTGAAAACCAACCAATAGAAAAAATGATATGCTGTCCGAACAACCAACCATTGAGATACCTCTCAAAAGAGTGAAATACACATGAATCAACCAAAGAAAGGCATCTCGTAAACATGAATTGTTAATGAACACAAGAGAACATCATTAAATGAAATTGGTTAAACATAAAAAACACACTGAGTATGGAGCATGTATCTATGATAAGAATTCCCAGGTACTCTACTCTATGCCACCATATCACCACAATCCACGAACCAAGGGGATAGAGCACCTGTGTAACACATTCTCCTTGCAGTCTTGGATCTCCACAGGTCGCTCCTCAAAGGTCGCATCATCATCAACATTGATCTCTCACCAATCGATGACATGAGGGGCATCATGACCATAAAGACCTAGCTATTATAGGTGTAAAACATCATGTATCTGACTCATATGTGGGGAAATTGCTACTCGATACACCATATCCCCAACACGAGTGAACACCTCAAAAGTTCCAACAAACCAGAGAGAATGCTTACTCACACGACCAATGCTTCACTACCCATGATGGGTCTTCAACTTTTGAAATATGAAATCCACAAAATCAAACTATAAGGGTCTCCTCCTTTGATTGACATATGATTTCTAGCGATCTTGCACTTCCTTCATTATCTAACAAATCACCTAAACCATCTCTGTTTTATTCTGAACTAGTTTCAATTTGAGAATTGTTGACTCTCTGACCCCAGTCCAGCACAATGGAGAATGGAAAGGTCGGTCATAAAAGGCTTCAAATGGAACCATATCTATGAGGACATGAAAACTATTTTTGTATGCGAACACCGCCAATGGTAAGTGTCTCATCCATGAACCTCCAAAATCAATGACACAAGAGCATAACATGCCTTCAACGGACTAGATGGTCCGCTCTATCTGACTGTCACGACCCGTCCTCGGGGCCCGTGCCGTGACTACCCCAAGCCCTCCTTCCATAGGCCAGGGGTTGGCGACTAGAACCAAGCCATAAATCCCGGAAAAAGGGAAGGCATTTCCTTCATTAAGTAAACCACAAACACCACAGAGCAAGCAGGAAGAGGTAAACACTAAATAAAAACTGGTATAACAGTATGTGTGGAAAAGTAAGTGGGCCAGTATACAAACCCAAACTGAAAGTAAAGTACAACTGGAAAGGGAAAACAGAGACTGAAAAGTAAAGCCGCAACGTCGAGCTGACCACTGGAAGTCCCACCTGAAAGGTGAGTATAGATAGCCTCTACAGCTCCTCGGGTCCAACCGTCCACTCCAAGTATGTCCCGCTCAGTGGTCCACCTCCAGGTATCGTCCTACTCCGCAAGCATCAACCACGATTAGCGATGTCCGTCATCTGCAACCACCACAACGTAGTGCGGGCATAGCCCATGTAGGGGTGAGTATAAGCTATTCAGTAGGGACCCTGAGACCCCAGAAGGTCTCCCAGAATCCACAAAGGATAATCCACAAAGGAAAGATACAATCACGAAGTAACATCTGACACGGCTTAGGTATATGCCCATGCATATGCCTAAGTCATCAATTATCGCTCGGCTCCAACATCCTAGCTCAAATACAACCCATTCCACACAGGAAAACAAAACGTAAATCCAAACAGGATAGCACAACACAATCCACAAAGGAAAGTAAACAGGATTCAGCTCACACATGTATACTTCTTCATATGATGATAAAGATGACTAGATATTGCCACTAATTTATCTAAGCCGTCGGACCCACAAAGGATCGATAGGTACTAACCCCCGCAATGACCCACAAAGGATCTGACCCACAAAGGATCGATATGTAACTAACCCCCGCAATGACCCACAAAGGATCAATAGGTAACTAACCCCCGCAAAGACCTACACAGGATCAGACCCACACTGGATCTGTAGGCGCTGGCCCACACAGGACCGCTGAGCGCTGACCCACACAAGATCGGACCCACACATGATCGGTAGCACTGACCCACAAAGGATCGCTTAGTTCTGTAGTCGTCGCCGTCGAATCCACTGAGGATCTCTGTACAGTCGTCGTCGTCACAGTAGCAGTCGCAGCCAGCTCTAGGGTTCCCGCACACAGCAAGCTCGTTCGGGAGGGTCCGCTCCACAAGCCGAGAGGCTGATACATCAACTGACACATAGTCCAGAGTTGATGTATCCAAAAGTTCTATATCGTCAACAGGAACTCAACGTCGCAGACGGCGCGTCAATCGGACGCCCGGTCTGAGAGTAATTGGCTTTTTCGTCCCAGGGGCCCGGTTGGTTTTTAAGGAAAAACCAACCTGACCATACACCACCTGCATCCAAACCTCGGGCGGAGTAAGCCAAAAGGTCCGTCTCACTTAGAGGAATCAATCAAAGTAGACGGTACATCAATCGGACGTCCGGAGCTCAAGTTATAAGCGTTTCCGCTCCGAGGGCCCGGTTGGTTTCGTGTACGAACCAACCCGGCCGAACCCAAAGTATTCCGAAACCTTGGGTATAGTATACTGAAACGACCGTCTCGATCCAAGGATCGCATTGCCCCCAACGGTGTATCGTTCAGATGACCATAGCTCATGTTATGAGAAAAAGACCGAAAATGTCCGAAAACGGGGGGTCTAGGCTCGGACCGACCCAGTCCAACCCCCCTGGGTCGACCCGACCCGGGTCCGGGTCTGACCCGGCTGGGCGCGACCCGGCCCGGCTTGCGCAACCCGGCCCGGCCCAGCCGGGGTGTGACCTGGCTGGCCGGTTTGGCGGCTTGGCGCTGGCCGAGCGACCGCACCCAAGGAGCCGCGGAAACCCCGCGCGGGGGTCGTTGCATGTCACCGGACGTGGCGCAAGGCCGCGTCCCTTCCCCGCAGTCCCGCGCGGCCACGAGACTGGCTCTCGCTGCCGCGGAGGGTCTTCCCGGTGGCGCGCCAGGCACCGCCGCTTCCTGGCGGCCGGCTGCTGCTGGTCGCCGCCTCCGGCCGCCAGCGCCGCCGTGCCTGCACGACGCGCCTGCGGGAACTTCCTCAAAGCACCAGACGTGCTCTGGTGGTCCATTTTGCCTGCGGTTTATGCCTACGGCTTTCTTGGGATCCAAAATCTTCTGTGAAGGCCTCCAATCGCCATTCTGATCCCATTTCGTAAACGCCGTTAATCCATGCATCAACGAAAAACTGTGGAGGGTTGTCGGGCTGTGTTTGTTTGGCCCGCAACCTCCGCGTTAGGTGATAACAACTGGGAATAATATTCAACACATGAAAAACAAAACAAGGCACAATTTTAGTAAATTAAAATTGAACTTTGATCCGGGTAATTTGTTTTAGAAGGAACAACCATGGGAATAAAAATAATTCTCAAATAAAACCCCTACCTCGTAGCTATCGTCGGACGAGAGTTCTTTGCGGAAATGACCGTCGCGGAAGAAGAGGATCGTCGCGGTGTGGAAGGGCATCACGTCGTCGATCTCCGAGGGTTAAAGAAAACACACGGATTTAATTTCACGAATTAAATCCATGTTAAGGATAAAATCCACAAAGGAAAAATTAAAAGATCTGAAATCTTTTACCTCAAGCAGTTGATGATCGGAGATTGTTGCGGGGAAGAACGTCGTGGAAGTAGCGTCGTAGAAGGAGAATCGTCGGCATCGCGGAACACGGCGTCACGTCGTCTATCTCCGAGGGTTTGGCATTCTTCATGTTCTTCGCGTTCTTCGCATTCTTCGCGTCCTTCGTGAAGAGGAAAGAAGGAACATATTCTCCAAATCCTCTCACAATCAACCCATCAACAAAATGAAAATGTGTTGGTCTTATTTTATTATTATGCCAACAGTTTGAAAACATGTTAAGAAACGAACCATTAATTCGGTGAATTAATGGTAATGACTTAACTGTCCATTTAATAGGAGCGTTTAAGAGTTTTATAAAACGCCCCAGTTGACATTAATTAAGAGGGGGGTTGCAGGTGCGTTACTTAGGGGAAAAGAAATGGGGGGGCTTGTGCGGGCCCCACCTCACAAATATCCTACCAAGAGGGTAGGATATTTTGGGTTCCACCCTATCCGCTTCAACTCAACTAAATCAGCTTTAAGTGGCTTTAAGTGGCTTTAAGTGAAATAAAATAAAGTTGTCGCACCACTTTATTTTATTTTCTTCACTTAACCCCAAAATTTAAAAACCACACCCGAGAAAATGCAACTCCGGAAGAGGAGTTTCTAAGAATGTACCGGTGCTGCGATTCCATCGGTACCCTTGGAATTCGATTCCGAGCACCGGTTCAAAAGTTAGAAAAACTCGCTCGTTCGTTCACTAAACGTGCCTGAGCCAAACTTCGGAAAACGATTCCGGGCACACCGGGCCTCGGAATCACGTGCCGTCAGAAACTGCGTTCTTGTAAAATTCCAAAGAAAATTACGAAAAAAAATTTCCTTGAAATTTATGGGTCTTTACATCACTCCCACCTCAAGGCTTTACATCCCCGTAAAGATACATCATAAGCTAGGGAAACAAATGTGGGTACTGAGCACGCATCTGAGCCTCCCGCTCCCAAGTGCTCTCCTGGAGGTTCCCGTCCTGCCATCTGATGCGCACTAGAGAAATTGATCGTCCACGTAGGACCCGCTCATGTCGATCCTCGATCTCTACCGAGACCTCTGCAAAAGTCACCCCATCATCAACGTCCAGATCCCCATGGTCAATGATATGTGTCGGGTCGTGCAAGTATCTCCTCAGCTGAGAAATGTGGAAGACGTCGTGCACCCGGTGCAACTGAGGTGGTAGAGCCAGGCGATAAGCCACCTCACCGATCCTGCTGAGGACCTAGAATGGTCCGATGAAGCGTGGCGACAACTTGCCTCCTCGGCCAAATCTCCGTAATCCATGTCGATGTGAGACACGCAAGAAGATGTGGTCGCCATCCTCGAACTCTAGTGGCCTCCACCTCCTGTCAGCATAAGACATCTGCCGGCTCTGAGCTGTCTTCATCCTCTCCTAGATGACCTGGACCTTCTCTGTCATGGTCCGGACCATCTCCGGTCCCACAAGTGCTGACTCCCCAGGGTCTGTCCAGCACAAAGGAGATCTGCAAGGTCTTCCGTACAATGCCTCGTATGGTGCCATCCTGATGGTGGAGTGGTAGCTATTGTTGTATGAAAACTCCACCAAGGGTAGGTGGTCCTCTCAACTACGACCAAAGTCTAGGACACATGCACGGAGCATGTCCTCAAGAGTCTGAATGGTCCTCTCCGTCTGACCATCCGTCTGAGGGTGAGAGGCGGTGCTCAGACGTAGTTGCGTCCCGAACGCCTCCTGCAACCCCTTCCAAAGCAGGGAAGTAAAGTGAGCATCTAGATCGGAGTCGATAGATGATGGCACATCGTGAAGCCGTAAAATCTCCTGAACGTATAGACGACCCAAGCTCTCCACTGAGCCCTGCTCTCTGATGGGTAAGAAGTGATCCGCTTGGTGAGTCGGTCGACAATCACCCAAATGGAGTCGTGACCTCGGGAAGTGCGTGGAAGTCCAGTCACGAAGTCCATAGATATCTCGTCCCACTTCCACTCCGGGACCTCCAAGGGATTTTCCAAGCCTGCTGGTACCTGATGCTCTGCCTTGACCTGCTGGAAGGTGAGGCATCGAGAAACGAACTCTTCCACAACCTTCTTCATGCCCGGCCACCAGTGCTGTCGTCTGAGGTCCTGGTACATCTTCTCCACTCAAGGATGTACTTCCAAAGGAGAAGTGTGAAACTCTCTCAACACCTCCTCTCGTAAAGCGGCTGGTACTAAGGTACGTCCTCTGAAAAGGATGTCGTGCTCCGCTCTAATGGAAAAACCATCAGGTACCTGTCCTGAGGATATCTGTGCACGCCGCGTCTCACAGTCAGCGTCCCCACGCTGTGCCTCTCTGACCCACTGTAGTAGTGGAGGAGAGACTGTGAGAGACTGAAGTAAGGTTGCACCATCTTTATCCACGAAGGATATCCGCAAAGCGTCTATCTTCTATGTCGCCTCCTCGAGTAGTTGAATGCCTATCCTCCTGCTGAGAGCATCGGCTACCACAATCCCCTTCCCAGGAGTATAGACTATCTCAAAGTCATAGTCCTGGAGGAACTCGAGCCATTGCTGCTATCTCAGGTTCAGGTCCTTCTGAGAGAAGATGTACCTCAGACTCTGATGGTCAGAAAACAATGTAAAGTTCTCTCCCATCAGGTAGTGTCGCCATGTCTTCAGAGCGAAGACTACTGCTGCTAACTACAGGTCGTTGGTAGCATAGTTCTGCTCATGCGGCCTCAACTGACGTGATCCATAGGCGATCACGGCCCACTCCAGAATCAGGACACATCCGAGTCTGGTCCCAAATGATTCGTAGTAGACTACGTACCCTACTCCCTCCTCAGGCAACCTCAAGATAGGGGCGCTGGTCAATCTCTGTCTCAGCTCCTGAGAGCTCTGTTGACATCTTTCTGACCACACAAAGAGTTTCCCCTTCTTCGTAATAGCTGAGAGTGGTGCCGCAACTCTGGAGAAGTTTGGTACAAATCTCCGATAGTATCCAGCTAGTCCCAAGAAACTCCGCACCTCTGTCACGCTCTTGGGTGGCTCCCAAGCTAGCACTGCCTTGATCTTCACAGGATCCACTGCAACCCCCACCTCAGAGATGACATGTCCCAAGAAGTGGACTTCACATATCCAGAACTGACACTTAGAGAGCTTTCCATAAAGATGGTTCTCTCGGAGTGTGTCTAGTACAACCCGTAAGTGGTAGGCGTGCTCCTCCTCAGTCGTCGAGTATATCAAAATGTCGTCTATGAAGACTAAGACAAATCGATCAAGGTATGGCTGAAAGATCCTGTTCATGAGGCCCATGAACACCGCTAGAGCATTGGTTATGCCGAAAGGCATAACCGAGAACTCACAGTGGCCATACCGACATCTGAAGGCCGTCTTCTACATGTCCTCATCCCGAACTCTGAGCTGATGATAGCATGACCTGAGGTCTATCTTCGAGAACCACCGTGCTCCCTTGAGCTGATCGAAGAGGTCATCAATACTCGGTAGCGGATACTTGTTCCTATCCATCACCTGGTTCATGCGACGATAGTCGACACAAAGTCGCAAGCTCTCGTCCGCATTATTGGCGAACAATATCGGGGAATCCCAGGGTGAAACACTAGGTCGGATGAACCCCTTTCCCTGCAAGTCCTCCAACTGTACTCGTAGCTCTCGAAGCTCAGCGGGGGCCATCCGATATGATGGAGTTGATATCGGGGCTGTCCCAGGGTACAAGTCAATATGAAAGTCTACCTCTCTGCGAGGAGGTAGCTCTGGAACGTCGTCGGGAAAGACGTCTGCATACTGATCCACCACTGCAGGAAAACTAGGACTTCGTACGTCAACTGCTCCTAGGATGAGTCTAGCCAAATCATGAGTGATGGGTTGTACTCTCCTCTGCGGAAGTCCATCCTGTTCTGCGAAGGCTCCCTTCTCTCCGGTGAAGGTGAACCTGCTCCCGTCAGTGCGTACACATCGCACCTTGCGCCTAATACATTCGATCTGAACATGAACTCAAGATAACCAATCCATGCCCAAGATGACATCATAAGGCCTCGACGCCACTACAAGAAGATCCCGGCCAAAGCTTTCGCCTCCTAGAGTAAGCTCACACTGCTGGAACCAGTGAGTAATCGTCGAGTCCTCTCCCGTAGGAGTCTCTAGCCGTAAGGATAGAGCCAACGACTCTGTTAGAATCTACGAGCTCCGAACAAGGGCAGTGACTATGAAAGAGTGACTCACCCCTGTGTCTATAATAACTGCAGCAAGGGTGGAATAGACACAGATAGTACCTAGAATCATCTCGGGCGCGCCGTGGTCATAGGCCTCCGCTGGCTAGAGCTGTGCATGTCTCTGCCAGCCAGCTCCCTATGGTCAGGGTGGACCTCCTGGTGGTGGTGGTGGTAAAGCCTCAAAGCATCGCCCACCAGCTACTGCTCAGCCAGCTCCTCTGCCTCGTCCGCCTCCTCCCTACGGATCCCCACGGTCGACCCTCTGCCTCTGCCTAAGTGGCCCCTCAACCGTCTGCTATTCCTCGGCATGGTGGGCTGGGCAGTCACGAGCCATGTGGCCCTGCCCGCCGCATGTGTAGCACTGCCTGCCTCTCGAAAGACTGGCTCCACGCTGTGTGCCCCGCACTGCTGAGCCAGTGTCCTGAGGTCGTCTGCGTGAGGGTCTGGTCTGCCTGGACCCCTGAGTCATCCATCGAATACCTGCCGCAGAAGGCTCTGCTACGTGCCGCCCCGTGGTTGGTCTCGTTGCTGATGAAGGCTCAGCAAGGAAGCTCTCAATCAAAAGGGATCGCTCCAGTACTCCTGACTGAGTCGGAATGCTGAGGGAGATCAGCGATGCCCTGAACTCATGTCTCAATCCCTGCTCAAAGGTCCGGGACCAGAAGAATGGGTCCCGTACCATGTCTGTCGAGTAACGCGAGAGATCGGTAAATCTCGCCGAGTACTGGCCGGCCGTCAAGATTCCATGCCGCAACTGAAGAAGCACCTGGATGCACACCGCACGGAGGGTGGCCGGGACGAACTCTGAGTGGAAGAGGCCCTCAAAGTATTTCCAGAGGAGAGAAGCCTCATTGTGCACCTAGAGATTCAAGCTCCACCATCGGCCTGCTGCTACGTGCAGTAGGATCACTGCGAGGATCACCATGAGGTATGCTGGTGTCCTCACTAGCCTAAAAACACGTAGAACTGCCTCCAGACAGTCCTCGGCTTCCTGGGGGTCCATCTCCCCATGGAACCTAGACGGTCGCTAGAAACTTGTGTAGAGATCCAAGGCGACATGCACCATCAGCGGCTGGGGCTGGACGCATCGGTGGCTCGGCGGGTAGAGGTATCGTCGGTGCCTCAGCTGTCAAAGGGCCCTGTACCGAGGCCTCATCGCTCGATGGGCTGTCGTGACGCTCAAATATTGGAACCCTAGCTGGCTGCCATCGTGGGGCCATCCTGAAAGGGAAATAGGTGTGCCACGGTTAGAACAGTATACCTGGTGAGCTGATACAAAGTAATCACAAAGAAAACTTGAAACACACATGTAGTCAATGTTTTCGTGCATTAAGTTGGAAATCAGAAGTCAGGGTCCTGGTGTACGGATACATCGGCCGCCGCACCAACACTGGTCTCCATAGACAGATAACCACACTCAATATGCTTAACACTATTTCTTCACATAGAAGAAAGATCAGAGTCTGCGGTAGAACCGAACTCCTTTTATACCAATTTGTCACGACCCGTCCTCGGGGCCCGTGCCGTGACTACCCCAAGCCTGTCTTCCATAGGCCAGGGGCTGGCGACTAGCACCAAGGCGTAAATCCCGGGAAAGGGAAGGCATTTCCTTTGTAATGTAAACCACAAACACCACAGATCATGCAAGAAAAAGTAAACACAACGTAAGAACTGGTATAATAGTAAGTGCGGAAAAGTAAGTGGACCAGTATACAAACCCAAACTGAAAGTAAAGTACAACTGGAAAGGGAAAATAGCAACTGAAAAGTAAATCCGCAACGTCGAGCTTCCCACTGGAAGTCCCACCCGAAGGGTCAGTACAAATAGCCTCTACAGCTCCTCGGGTCCAACCGTCCACTCCAAGTACGTCCCGCCCAGTGGTCCACCTCCAGTTACCGTCCTGCTCCGCAAGCCCCAACCACGATCAGCGCTATCCGTCGTCTGCAACCAACACAACGTAGTGCGGGCATAGCCCGTGCAGGGGTGAGTATAAGATACTCATTAGGGACCCCAAAACCCCCGAAGGTCTCCCAGAATTCACAAAGGATAATCCAAAAAGGAAAGATATAATCACGAAGTAACATCCGACACAGCTTAGGTATATGCCCACACATATATCTAAGTCAACAATTCTTGCTCGGCTCCAACATCTGAGATCAAGTACAACCCAGTCCACACACGAAAGCAAAACGTAAACCCACACAAGATAGCACAACACAATCCACAAAGGAATATAAACAGGATTCAGCTCACACATGTATACTTCTTCATATGATGATAAATATGACCAGATATTTCCACTGATTCATCTAAGCCGTCGGACCCACAAAGGATCGATAGGTACTAACCCCCTCAATGACCCACAAAGGATCTGACCCACAAATGATCGATAGTTAACTAACCCCTGCAATGACCCACAAAGGATCTGACCCACAAAGGATCGATAGGTAAATAACCCCCGCAAAGACCCACACAGGATCGGACCCACACAGGATCTATATGCGCTGGCCCACACAGGACCGCTGATCGCTGACCCACACCGAATCGGACCCACACAGGATCGGTAGCACTGAACCACAAGGGATCGCTGAGTGCTGTAGTCGTCGCAGTCGAATCCACTGAGGATCTCTGTATAGTCGACGTCGTCACAGTAGCAGTCGCAACCAGCTCTAGGGTTCCCGCACACAGCAAGCTCGTTCGGGAGGGTCCGCTCCACGAGCCGAGAGGCTGATACATTAACTGAAACATAGTCCAGAGTTGATTTATCCAAAAGTTTTGTATTGTCAACAGGAACTCAACGTCGTAGACGGCGTGTCAATCAGACGCCCGGTCTGAGAGTTATTGGCCTTTTCGTCCTAGGGCCCAGTTGGTTTTTAAGGAAATACCAACCAGACCATACTTCACCTGCATCCAAACCTCGGGTGGAGTAAGCCAAAAGATCCTTCACACTTATAGGAATCCATCAAAGTCGATGGTACGTCAATCGGACGTCCGGAGCTCAAGTTATAAGTGTTTCTGCTCCGAGGCCCCGGTTGGTTTCGTGTACGAACCAACCCGGCCAAACCTAAATTATTCCGAAACCTTGGGTGTAGTATACCGAAATGACCGTCTAGATCCAAGGATCGCATCGCCACTGACGTAGCGTCTTTTGGTGGCCCGTAGCTCATGTTATGAGGAAAAGACCGAAAAGGTCCGAAAACGGGGGGGTCTGAGCCCGGATCTACCCGGCCCAACCCCCCCTGGGTCGGTCCGACCCGGTAGGGCGCGACCTGGACCGACCGGTGCGACCGAGCCCGGCCCGGCCTGGGCGCGACCCTGCTGGCCGGTCTGGCGGCTCGGCGCTGGCTGAGCGGCCGCACCCAAGGTGCCGCGCCCCCCCCCCCCCCCCCCCGCGGGGGCCGCTCCGTGTCATCGGACGCGGCGCAAGGCCGCGTCCCTTCCCCCCGGTCCTACGTGGCTGCGGGACCGGATTTCGCCGCCGCGGCTTCAGCCGCTGTGGGTCTTCCCGGTGGCGCGCCGGGCGCCGCAGCTTCCTGGCGGCCTGTCGCTGCCAGCGCCGCCATGCCAGCGGGAACTTCCACGGACCACCAGACGTGCTCCGGTGGTCCGTTTTTCCTGCGGTTTGCGCCTACGGCTTTCCCGAGATCCGAACTCTGATGCGAAGGCCTCCAATCTCCATTCTGATCCCATTTCGTAAATGTCGTTAATCGACGCATCAACAAAAAACTGCGGAGGGTTGTCGGGCCGTGTATGTTTTTCCCGCACCCTCCGTGTTAGGTGATAACAACTGGGAATAATATTCAACACATGAAAAACAAAACAAGGCACACTTTTAATAAATTAAAAATGAACTTTGATCTGGGTTATTTGTTTTAGAAGAAACAACCATGGGAATAAAAATTATTCTCAAATAAAACCCCTACCTCGTAGCGGTCATTGGACGAGAGTTCTTCACGGAATTGATCGTCAGGAAAGAAGAGGATCGTCGCGTCGCGGAATGGCGTCGCGTCGTCGATCTCCGAGGGTTAAAGAAAACACAGGGATTTAATTTCACAAATTAAATCCCTGTTAAGGATAAAATCCACAAAGGAAAAATTAAAATATCTGAAATATCCTACCTCAAGGAGTTGATGATCGGAGATTGTTGCAGGGAAGAACGTCGCAGAAGAAGCGTCGTGGAAGGAGAATCGTCGGCATCGCGAAACACGGCATCACGTCCTCGATCTCTGAGGGTTCGGCGTTCTTCGTGTTCTTCGCATTCTTCACGTTCTTCACGAAGAGGAAAAAAGGTACAGATTCTCCAAATCCTCTCAACAATCAACCCATCAACAAAAAGAAAAGGTGTTGGTCTTATTTTATTATTATGCCAACAGTTTGAAAGCATATTAAGAAACTAACCATTAATTCAGTGTATTAATGGTAATGACTTAACTGTCAATTTAATAGGAGTGTTTAAGAGTTTTAGAAAACACCCCAGTTGGCTTTCATTAAGAGGGGGGTTACGGGTGAGTTACCTAGGGGAAAAGAAACGGTGGGGCTCGTGCGGGCCCCACCTCACAAATATCCTACCAAGAGGGTATGATATTATGGGTTCCACCCTATCCACTTTAACTCAGCTTAAGAAGCATTAAGTGGCTTTAAGTAGCTTTAAGTGAAATAAAATAAAGTTCTCGCACCACTTTATTTTATTTTTTCACTTAACCCCAAAAATTAAAAACCACACCTGAGCAAGTGCAACTCTGGAAGAGGCATTTCTATGAAAGTGCCGACGCTGATATTCCATCGGAGCCCTCGAAATTCGATTCCGAGCACCAGTTCAAAAGTTAGAAAAAACCCACTCGTTCGTTCAGTGAACGTACCCGAGCCAAACTTCGGAAAATGATTCCGGGCACACCAAGCCTCGGAATAATGTGCTTTCAGAAACTGCGTTCTTGTAAAATTCCAAAGAGAATTAAGAAAAAAAATTTCATTGAAATTTACTGGTCATTACACTGACCATCTATCTGAGGATGAAAAGAAGTTCTAAGGCATAGTTAAGAACTAAAATTAATCTAGAGAACTCTCCACACCCTGGAGGTGAAATGAGGATCTCATTCAGAAATGATTATCCTAGTAACTCCATGAAGTGTCACCACCTCCTCCAGATACTGCCTCAACAAAACATCCACTGAGCTTGAACCATGATTGCTATAAAGTGAGCTGATTTTGTTAAACAATACACTACCACCAAAATAGAATCACGTCTTCCTGGAGATTGACAAAAAACAAGTGAAAAACTCCATTGAGATGCCCTCACACTTGCACTGAGGAACATCTAATGGTTTGAGGAGACCACTAGGAACACGGTGTTGGGCCTTTATATTCTAGAAGACCAAACATCGTGACACCAATTTTGCAACTTCAAGCATTATTTTTTGCCACCAAAACTAGATCCTCAAGGAACAATGCATCTTTTTCATGATAGGATAAACCGCTATTGTAGAAAAATGGAACTCTCTAAGAACCGTCCCGCGCATCGTCAAAGTAACAAAAAGACTTCCATGATACAACACTCTATGTTGTTCATCCTTAGACCAACCATCATGGGACTCACCACAAACAACTCGGTCTCTCCAGACCACCCTCTTGATCACCCAACTAGGACACTTCCACGTGAATTATGAGAGATAACTGCACCATCATTTGAAAAAGAAAATCATTTCCACCAAATTCCCCCACATCGAGATGTAATGCTGACAGTTCTTCCATTACTCTCTAGGATTCACCAGATTAATTCATTGCATCACTACGAGACTTATGACTTAGCGTATCCCCTAAAACATTCCCTTTTCCAGGTGTACATGATATTTCAAATTCGAAATCCTATATGAACTTCATACACCAATGTTGATGTATGTTCAAGTCACACGGGGAGAAAAAATTCTTCAAACTCTTATGATTGGTGAAAACTACAAAGCAGTCACCAATGAGGTAATGTCTCCACAACTTTTGAGAAAACACCACAGATGCCATGTCAAGATTATGGGTGGTATAGCTACGTTCAAGGAGACATAACTTTCGAGACCCATTAGAAACAACTAATATTTGATGTATCAGAACACAACCCCTCCCCAAATGCGAAGCATCACAGAAAACATGAAACTGAACTCTATCAGCTGGAAGTCAAAGAACTGGACCCCTTAAAAACTTTTCTTGTAGATATTCCAATGCTGCCTAACATTGATCAGTCCATATGAATGCCTGATTTTTCCCAGTCAAAGCTGTTAGAGGAGTCACAACTCGAGATAAATCGGCTACAAACCTCTTGTAGTATAATGTGAGTCCAAGGAAACTTCCAACATATGATACCATCTTGGGGGCTGCCCAAGACCCAACTACTTCTATCTTTGATGGATCCAAATCTACTCTCTACTAGGACACAACATGCCCCAAGAAACAGATTTCTCAATCACAAAACTCACACTTCGAAAACTTACCAAATTGTTAGGTTGATGAAGATCTCCAAAAACGGCGAGTAGATGCTCTGCATACTCGTCCTCCAACATGGAGTACACAAGGATTTCGTTGATGAAAAACACCACAAAATTGTCATGGTACTCAAATAATACAGCATTCAACAATCCCATGAACATAGCAGGATCATTTTTCACACAGAGCTACATTACAACAAACTCATAAAGACCATGATGACAATAGAAAGCAGTCTTTGGGATATCCTAATCCCTCACATGAATCTGATGATATCCTGAACGCAAGTCAATCTTTGATAACCATCTTGAAACCTTTATTTTATTTAATAAATCATCAATCTATGGAATAGGATAGCAATTCATCAACGTCACTTTGCTTAAGTGTTGATAATTGACACACAACTACAAAATACCATCATCCATCTTCACAAATCAAACTTGTGCACCCCACGGTGACACACTCGATGAACAAAACCACACATTAGAAGACCATCAAGTTGTATACGTAACTCTAGTAACTCAGAAGGGGCCATCATATATGGAGACATAGAAATAGGTACACTCCTGGTTGTATCTCGATCCCAAACATAATCTCTTGTCGAGGGGGTAGTTCTATAACCTCTTTTCGAAAGACATCAAGGTACTCTTCTACGACCCTAGGAAATGCCAAACACTGAACCTATGAAGAACTCACCATCATCTCAGCCATAATGGATGATAAGTAATGAACGTGTCTCTAACCCATTAGAGGTTATCACTCACCGACAAACAACACCGGCTCTCCATCCACATCGAAGAACATGACCTTCCTCATGAAGAAATCCACGATATCCTCCACCGAATACAACCAATCTATGTTGAGGATGACATCTTATGCTTGTATCTATAAACATATAAAATCTCCCCAAGAGTGGTGCAACCCATGCACTAGATCATAGTCTCTACATACTTAAAACATGTCGGCTGGACCTCCAACTGGCATAGTCAATGCCAAGGGAACTAGATGCCTCTTTACCACAAGTCCCAATGGATGGACAAGGGTAAGTGATATAAATAAGTGTGTCTCTCCTAAATCAGACAAGGCATACAACAAGGTAGAAAACAAGAATAGGGTACCTCGAACGACGTCTGGCTTGCTTGGAGCTGGCAACGCTAAAGTGTGAAGCTGACCACGACATCATCCATGACCTCTCTAACCTGGATGATGACCACCACCATGGACGCACTATACTCTATGAGGACTGGGAGAATAAAGGGGCTATCATTTACTTTCCCCATGTACCCTCTGCTGATCTAAAGATGGTGCAACCTGCTGCTGCTGCCTGGGCTAGAACCGGCTCAACAGAGGAATGTGGAGCGGAACACCTGGTGGTCGATGACTGCTCTGAAAGGTTGGGCACTCTTGCGGCTGATGGACTCGACCACTACAATAAAAACAATTTTATGATCCCATGGTATAGTATTGAAGGACATCAACCCCTGAGAAATTATATTCTTTGTGCTGGGACATACCCCTGGCTGAATGAAAACACTTCTGCCCTGAAAATAGGGAAACCCAAACCATACCTCTGCTTCAGGAGGAATCATGAGGACTCCCCTCTCTTAATGATATAGTTTTTGGAAATGTTCTCTCGATGACCTCTTTTCTCTCTATAACCTCATGATGCATCTTCACCATTAATAGGGTGACCTGATACTATATCTCTAGACACAAAGCCTCCTCAAAATTCCTTGCCCTGGCCTCTTCATCTGCAAAAAGTTCCAAATCATATCGCAAAAGGTTCCTGAAATGGATTACAAAATCTCACAAAATTGAGCTCCCCGGTCGAAGGCTAAGAAACTCCTAAAGATTGGACACATTCGCAGTCCATGAAGGAAACATGACTCTAAACTTGTCTCAGAACTCCTCCCATGAGATTGTTGACACCTCACAATCCCTGATGGAACCAAAACAACCACTGCCTCTCTACTATACACTGCATCATCACAACCAAGGAAACGAAGCGAAACTTTTGAGCACATATCTAACTGAATTCTATCTCGACCTCCTACAACTAGTCTTCCATGACTGCATCTGAAATGGAGCCCTCCTACTTTAGGAAAATTTGGCACTGAAACTCTCAGAGTTTCATCCTCCATGGGTCATCATCATCAACCTCTACCCTTTGGAGATCTTCTAGCCTAGCATACTTGACATATTCTATGTGGTCCGGATGAGGATGTCGACCGGGAGCCATAATAGTAGAATAACAACTAGTTAGAGCTCCTAAAAATGGAATATGGAAGATTCATCATTAATTAATTAATTTCCTTATTTTATTCATATTATGTTAACCTATCACAAGGTCTACCTATTCAAACACAAGAACAAAGAATAATGATTCATGATCCTTTCCTAGGACTCTACCATGAAACTAGTTTCACCTCATTTAGTAGACATTGTAAACTAAAAGGCCTATGCATCATATCTCATGGGGCTCTATCCTCTTAAGTCTCATCCAGTCCCCAGTGTTTACATAACTTTCTAAACATGAAGGACATTGTTACCCTTCCAACCCTTGAAACCTCACCTGTTCCTAAACCCAAACTCCATCTTATCCCTAATCCAAATCATCTAATAGAACTATGTCATGACCCCCTCCCCACAATGTGTTCCCCTCTTGGGATGACAATGTGAGAAAGGAGATAATGACCCCCTGAGTCCCACCTCTAGTAGGGCCCGGGTTGGAGACTAGCACTGAGGGTCTAGTAAACATAAAAATGGGAGGAATTACCCTCTAAGAGAACACATGCGAAAGAGGGAGATAAGATTGACACCAACCAACTCCAACTCAGAACTAAAATATAAATGAAAAACTAACTACACATATGTAATGTCATGAAAAACTACAAGAATTAGAAGGGGAAAATGCGTGTACCCAAAAGAAAGGAAAAACATTAGAAAACACAAGCTCAAAAAGCTCATACAACCCCAAGCAAGTAGAAACCATATTTTCTTCTACCTGCTATATGTGACCCGAAAAAAAGATTATATAGACATAGGGTGAGTATAAAAGTATATTCAGTTGGATCGTCCCCGAAGCCTCTCAGGCAATAGTAATGAAAGAATGCTAAAGCACCATGAACAACAAGTGAAACTAACTTTTTACCTAAACATGTATGCTACATTCTCAACCTCACGATGGATACCCTCACAAAGTAACACATATAAGATTATATGATATTATAAATAATATAATGGTTACCCAACAACTAATTCCCCACATGTTGGTCTCTTTACCCCAACGTCGCACATCCTATGAATCTCTCTCTAAAAAATCATTCCCACAAACACCTGGGTGAAGCTCCACAACATGCACATCATGCAACCAAACCACCACATCCACTCAAGAAAGTAACCATGTAGTTTTTGGGAGCCACTACATCTTTAATAACATGTATCATATGTCAGGTATTAAACCTCATGCCATTATAGACCATCCACCGACTAAGGATCCTCAAACCATCACAACCTATACATGTTACACCTATAGTAGTCCATAGAAAACTATTTCCAGAATTTATGTGTGTGAATAACCTCATGCAATTACAGGACTATACACATATATATAGGGAAAAACAAACTGTTGTTCCTACCATCACAATTAACTACCATGAGAAGAGAGTTGTGCCAATGGGGGTAGTCATTGATCCATTATCCCACCAGAATGTTGGGGAAAACACCATCCAGGGCTCAGAATCCTCCCGGTGTCAGTTTCACTAACTGATAGGGTAGAGTAGCATATATAGACACAAAAATTACAGAGTATTCTATAGCTCACAAACACACTATGTGCATAACCTAGTCTTAGACTCAACTACAGTTAACATCTCTTGGAATCCCAACTACCTCTTCTAAGACTAGGTATCATATAAGCACACAACCATTTTATGAGCTTTATTACATTACTATATTTACTTTTTATCAGTTCCGCATTATGTTAATTAATTATTTAAACAGTAACTAAGCATTAACAATTTAAAAATTATATTTCAATAGCATCACACCCTTAGTCTGATGTCCCTTTAAAATGGTAACCTCAACATTGCGTCCCAACAAGCTCCAACCCAATGGTTTAAAATTGTTAATTTGATTATTTGTTTATAACATTACTTTCTCATATTCCTAAGAATTATAGAAAAAACATCTATGCTCCTAAACACATGGGGGCTCAACATGGTGTGTAGATGTACTTCTCGTCAAGTCTTTTCTGCTTACATCAATAGTATAGAACCGTCCTCCCTTATGAAGATAAACACAAAAAGCATGTGGCATACCTTGTGCGTCTTCCCCACATTCGGAAGAAGTGTAAGAAATACTAGCTGCCTCGAGCAGTGGGGAAATATAAATCTGATAAACAACCAATAGGAATTAGTAAGCATCCAAACATTCACATCCAACCTATTTCATCATCCCTAGTGTCCTCCCTGACACCCAGATGCATAAACTGATGCATCTCTCAACTCTAGGCAACATATGATACCACAAACAATAAGTCTCCATGCCCCACATAATAGATTAACCATCTTGGCTCACAACACAACACAAGTATTCAGAAACCAACATCACGAGAATTGGGCACTTGGACCTCAAACAAGTACGAGGGAAACTCAAAACCCTACAATGAATTATCTTTTATATAAAAAACTACTTCTTTAATCCATCTTAGACTAACTGATTTATTATTCATAAGTTCCAATTATAGGAATCCTAAATAGTAAGCTTCCAAAAATAATTAAATATGTTTACTGAGCCAATTTGATTAACATAAAATTACAACTAGAGGAACCGGATTCATTTACATGCCTCTTTATCATTAGCCAATCAAATAATCAATTAATTCCAGCTTTACATTCTTTAAAAATTTCCATCAAGAACAAACAGATAAACAGAGAAATCCTAAATATCTCACAATCTGGCAAAACAAGAGTCAATAACATATGATCAATACAAATTTATTTATCCAGTTCAAATATTTGTTAGGTTAATTCCACTATCATCCAATGGTATAAAACATGTTAACTATACAGTTTTATGTAAATGAACAGAGAAGCAACAAATCACCTACCACAAAATGTTTTTGAAGTTATTTATACAAGAAAGTGACACACAACGAGTTATGAACTCCTCCCCTGTGAAAACTTGTATCGAAGCTTGATCGATACTTCTCGGTTTCTTCAAAACTGAGCAGAACCAATCTTTGGAGGAATGTTTTATTTTGAAATAATTATGGGACATAATGGAAGTTTCGAGCATATCACAACTAAGAATAAGGAGAATGAATTAGGGAGGGAGACATATTGTCCCTTTAGAAAATTAAATAGAGCGACAGTTTAAGATACATAAGATTCCCCAATAAAAGCGGATCACATATAACCATGCGGTTTGACAAATTAAAAACATCATGAGCCAAGGAAAAATTAATATAGGAGTTATGGAATTTGGATAAGCCTTAGAGTCCTTAAAACATGAATTTAAATACATTTTACGTCGAGTGAAACGTCAAAGGGGAAAAACTGTAGGAAGGTGGAAACACTATTCACAAACTCGAAATTTGAAAAAGGAAAAACACTATTCATGAACCTCGCCATTGGAACCTCTCCATTTTGGAAACACTTTTTATGAACCTCACTATTGGAACCTCACCATTTTGGAAAAACTCTTCATGAACCTCACCATTAGAACCTCACTATTCTGGAACACTATTCATGAACCTCACCGTTGGAACCTCAACGTCCTAAAAACATTGTCCATGAACAAGAAATTTTTCAAAGGAAATAGTTCATTATTGGGACCTCATTGATGGAACTATTCACTGATGGAACTGTTCATAGAATTAGAAATTTTGCAAAGATAATTTACCCTTGGACCTCACCATTGGCATTGTTCAAAGAAGGTTACCAAAGACAATGTTCACCAAAGGTCACCATTTCTCATTTCACAATTTTTTATTGATGGAACTACTCATTGATGGTCACTGATGACACTGTTCATATAAGGTCACAGTTGCACTATTCACAACTGTCTACCGTTGGGTCTGTTCACCGATGGTCACCGATGACACTATACACATGAGGACACCATTGCACTTTTTACAAATGTCTACCGTTGGTACTTTTCCCCAATGGAACTGTTCACCGAAAATAAAAAAATGGGAAAGTGTTGGGGACAAGTTAACTTGACCTCTCAAAATACCTAATACACCTGATTTTCACAAAGGAATAGACCAGAGAGGTCTACACCATTACAGATAGACTTTTGATTTTTTATTGGATAATTATTCATCAAATGATAAAATTGGTCTTACATTTTCTATGAAAAATATTTATAATAATTATTATTTTATAAAAATTAATGATGGTGATACTGTTTTTTGATCTTCAAATGGTTATATTTATAATGAGTTTTCTAATTTAAATGAAAGTTATTTTTATATATGTATTACAAGTGAATTAAAATTGTATCTAGGGCTTCCAATTTTTCAAAGATACATTGTAATACTATTAAATTAATCTAAATATAATAATTATTTGGTCATAAAATTTTGTCTTCATTCTATTAAATATTTTAAAAGGACAATGGGTATTTATTTTGAATTATATTACTAGTGTTTTGTAGAATATGTTAATTCTAGAATGTAAATAGGAATGACTTTTGTTTTATTATATTTATCTACTTTGGGACTATATATAACGTCTACTGTTTTCTTATGTTCTAGATTATAATCAGATTGAATGGAATCCGACATAATGTTTTTCAAATATATAACGATACATGTTAAATAAAATATTAATACATGATTTTTGTTATTTAATAAAATATTATTATTTATTTAGGTAGAACAAATTTGTTTTTACAGGATAAAAACCTAAAAGGAAAATTACCACAGGTATGTTTTACTTTCATGAAAATAATATATTTATGTAGATGAGAGAAACAAAAATCATTCACTTTTTCAATTACTAAAAATGAATATATCACTGATGCATATTGCTTCTCTCAATCAATATGCATTAACCATTCTCTCAAATTCTGGTAATTATTTTGAAAAGATACCAATTTATTGCGACAATTAATATATTATTAATATATTGTATATTCAATTAAATAACAATACAATTAATTATATTTTCATTATTTTACATTTTATTAGTCACTATATTGATAGAGATGATAATGTTTTAGAATATATGCATATATAAAAATATCTGAAATTTGTTTTAAAATACATTAGATTATACTATATTGGATAAAATTAATATTTTAATTTTAATGTTAACTACAATATAACGTTTTTGTAACTATTTATACTATTTTTTTAAATATATAAATATTTATATTCTTTTATTTGAACACTATTTGTATACAAATTAATGCAAGTGATATTAAAAATTTTATTATGTTTTCATTTTCATTATTATTATATCGTGTTTTTTATGGGTAGATTTTTTATTATTCAAAATTGTACCTTAATTATATAATCTAGGAAGAGTTTTTAGTTATTTTATTTTATTATAGTTTTTTCATAGTTTTTCATAAATTTCAAAAATTGATCGATTTTTTCAAAAAAATATATTTGATTTTGTTTAGATTTTTAATTTAAAAAATTAGGATATTGGTAAGTGAGATTGTTACAGTTTTTTACAATATATTCTTTGGGCATGCATGTAAAATTAAAAAATGACATGTTGTTTAATTATTATTATTATTATTTAGAAGACTTAATAATGAATATTGTTTATCAGATTAGTAATTATAATTTCTCATTGTATTTTTTCTCATATTTCATAAATTTTAGTCATGCATTTACAATTACAATATATTTTTTAAATTTATTGTTTTGGTACAACTCTTTGGAGTAATCTCATGTTACTATGGGTACCGGTTTTTCAATGGGGCCAACATCAATGGATGAGGCATTTGACTAGGAGACTAACTCATTCTACCATAAATGAGTTTGACCCTTTATATAGTCAGTATTTCATTCATTACTGAATGAATATTCATTTACCATGATAGGGATTGCCACAACCACAAAGTGTATAGAGAAATCATTCATATGTTCATTTTCAATGATGTCTTGAATGTAGACCACTTCTGCAAGAATGGATAAGTATACTAAAACCATGATGAATATTATTTTTTCTTCTATTGTGTAATTATACCCTCGTACATGATATAATGTTGTTGTTTGTATAACTTTCTCTGGTTCTCATAAGTTACCTGAATGCAAATTATTTCATGTGATTTTATGAGACGATTTCATGAACTATGATCAATATTTCTGAGCATGATATGTGACCTTGAGACACAATCATGAAATTACATTTCATCGAGAATGAATATATGCATGTTCCACAATATCTATATTCTCCCATTATACAAGAATGTCTAAAAATACAATTAAATTAATTTTTATTTTTCATAATATTGATTAAATTTCATATGTAAGTCAATTTTAAATGCATTTATTTGTGTCATGTTTTCATAAATTGATGTTATTAATTTCATTATTTTAAAATATATGTTTATTATTTTGATATCATTGAATTTTTCTTGGTATATGACACTATTAATTTTATATAATTATTTTTCACTTATTTTGATGAGAATACTATTTTTATACATGAAATTATAATGTTAATTTATTATTTCACATATAGATTTATTTTATAATTTAATATATATTACTTACTATGATATTTTATAGAGTCAAATTCGTTTAATGAGGTTTAATTAATTTGACTTATTGTCTTATGATCATTTAAAGGAAATCATTGACTGTATATTTTTGTATATTTTTAATGGATGTTTTAAAATATTATTTGGATTACTTTTATAGATATTATTTTGGATTTTATTCAAAAAAAATTCAATGGTTGTCATAAAATTTCAAATGATTTTATTTTTTCTGTTTATTTGGAATCTAATTTCTCCCTCTAACACTATTTTTGTGATATTTTTTTTAATTTTTAATATTATTCTAAATTTTATTACACATGGAGATTGTTCTTTAGTGTTAGTTTTTCTCTATTTTAAGGGGAGACTGAGTAGGTCTAGAACATATACAATATCATCAGAAAAAAATTATAAGAATAAAAATCCATCATGAAAAAATTTGTGAATATTACAAGTGCTATAAAATTATGTAATGTCCTATAAAATAATTTTTTCATATTCTAAATGATATTTTATTTAATTAATCAATTCTTCACTTGCTACAACTAATTTGATGATATGATCTGATCCATTACTCGGGAACCAATGAATATACTTCTTTTGTTTATATTCTATCTATTTCACCAAGGTTTCTTATGTCTGCAACACTACATCATATCTCTAGCATACATGATCACACATTATGTATTTTATTTTCCCTTCAAAATAATTATTTTATTCTTTATGATATGAAACTAAGATTCTACATTCATGACTATTTGGGTTTTGAATCCTATAGTCTAATGTCAGTGTTGTAATTGGGGTTTGACTCCCAAAAAAACATTTGCATGACCTGTAGAAATACCTCCACATTTAAGAAAATGACCTTATAATTATGTTATGAATGTTATTTAAAATGGTAATATAATCCAACATATATCTCATAGAGTAGGGAGTTGTAATATTATAGTAGGACCACCTTGGATCAAACTACTATAAACATTTTCATTTTTTTATTTTTTATTTTGATAATTAACAATTCTAATTACAATTATTTCTTAACTGAAATCGTTAAAATTTTATTAATGACTATTCACAAACATCTTGACTGAGAAGGGTCTTGAATAAATCTTATAATAGTGAAACTGTACCTTGGGAATGAGGGTATAGGTAATGACATGGGCATGATATTATTTAGATTCAGTATAGGCCCAACCCTAAGAAAGAGGGAACATGTCGTGGTATAGTATGGTACTATAACCTAAGTCTTTTTACAGATTCTAGGGGTGAAACATGAGGCAGTGGATTCTTAGGTTTGATGGAAGCATTTATAGTTTGGTGTTGTGGTCGCTTGATTATTACATGATATCCGAACACATGTGATGTGTATTAAAATTATTTTTTTAATCATCTTTCACACACATGTATCTTATTTTTTAATTTAGGTTCAATTGATGAGACCATGATGAGATGTATTACTCACACCCTATATGGATACCCTAGGGAACTTGTTGACCTTATACTAGTTGTACATGTTAAAAGACAAGCTTTGTAATAGATCAAGCTAAAGTTGCTCTATAGGGAAATGGGACAGAGGTAGAGGTGATGCATGGGGATTGTATTAGGGAATTGTTATATATTAATTATTTTATTTTTGATGTACATATATTTAATTTATGGGGTATTAATATGAGATTTAT
Organism: Viscum album; assembly: GCA_963277665.1. Lineage (NCBI taxonomy): Eukaryota > Viridiplantae > Streptophyta > Magnoliopsida > Santalales > Viscaceae > Viscum > Viscum album. The sequence goes on from OY728161.1 coordinate 758,298,728, forward strand.
GATTTTATGACCGCATTATGTTGTTATACCAATAATCTGTTTCAAAATATACATATTCTGAAAATATATTATGGATTTTGTTTAGTTATTTAAATATTTATTAGTGGTATCATATATAAGGTTTCATGAACTAACTCGGGTCATCCCTCACATGGATTCCCAATAAGACGCGTGACTTGGCCAAAGGAACATTCCTGGTCTCCCTAAGCTAACAACATGTGTGATGCATTATGATTAACTCCATTAGGAATGATTAATATCATAAAACAAACATGAAAACAATTAATAACAGAATAAATAAAATAATAGTGTGAATCACAAATAAAAAAACAACTAAACAAACCATCATGTGATCACACAGGTCACCAATGACCAAAAAACATGCTCTCTCCATAAGCGATCCAAATCCATAACAAATGATTAAAAATTATATGATAAATGATGCTATGAATAACAAGATGATCCATTGGGATTAAAAAAATACACATAACATTCCTTACCATTAAATAAAAAACCATTTCATTCTAGATTTAAATTGTGTATATATTTAGGGTTTCCATTCACATTCAAAACATGTAAATGTTGATAAATTTTGAAAACTATTTCTGTTTCAATTTCCCATACTAATACAAATTTTTAAAGAATTTTGATAAACCATTTAGGGAAAAAGGGTACACTGTGGTGAAAGTATCAATGTTGGAAAATATACAATGATTAGTCCTTTACAAAATAACTTCATCAGAACTTCAAAATATAATAATGACTATGGTTCAATAGATGCATTATTTAGAACCATGTCCATATGTTAGTTTATCACTAAATTTGGTTTTAAACTCTGGTTGTAGGGATTCATGGGTCATCCTATTTCTATATTTTAAAGAAACTATGGCTATATTATAATCTACATCCATGGTTATGGGATACCATGGTGATATGTGTTGCTGGAAATATGTGGGAGCCACCAATTTTATGCAAAAAATTTTAAAGAAGGAATTTTCCAAGGGCTTTACCAACCCCATTGTGGTAGATCTAGATACAAACACAGTTTTCTTAAACCATTGAAACAAGAATCACATATTGCCACATTTTTTCAAAACCATGAGAATAAGTGTACATCGAATCACTTATATCCATAGTTCTCCAAAACCCTGGAAATAATCCTGACCTATGACGATAGTCTTTCAAAAATGTGGTTATTGGAATTGCATATAAATAAAATTTATTTTTTTAAAAAAATATTATTATTTATTATAATATATAATTATTTATATGGATATATTAATATATATTACATGTTGTATCATAATGGTAATGTGTTGGGAGTATTGTGAATGTGGACACAAGGTCAAACATGTCAGATTTATTTACGTTTTCAAAGCCTATGGACATAGCATTCTAAATCATTGAAATATGTGCTATTTCCATCACATAAGGCCATGATCCATGTGGACTATGACTAAAATCATATATGGCCACAATTTCAAATAGAAGTTGTATGATATACCCTATTTCAAAAATTATAGGCTCCAAAGATCATGTTAACCTTGTAATTAAGCTACATCCATGGTTTTTGGGCCGATTTAAATAGTTTAGAACTATGTAAATAAACTTATTTTGTACTTTTGGAAGAAACTAGTTGAATATAAAAACCTATAAAGATGACCATCATGGGAACAGAGGAGTTTAGTGGATAGAATTGTATAGAAATTTACATTCACCTTAATATAAAACTCAAATATAATAATAGTCTACATTCTTACACATTTAATCAATTATGAAATGTTTCTCAAATATGACTCATTAAGGACATAAAAAATAACGTTGAAAAAAATTTATAATAAAGAGAAACAATGAAATAATAATTGAAGGAAAAATAACCATATTCCATTAAGACCATGGTAGGGAATAAACCTAGGAGATAATGAAATAAGAGATCAGTAGGCTATAAAGGGGATTAGAATGAATATTTACACCACAATCATGGATGAAACACTTGAAATAACCAGGGACTAATTGGGTAATGAAGGGGGATCACCTTACATTTATGAAGTATAATGGAGGTGGATATGTACCCATGTAGTCTATAATTTGAATAGGGGCATATTGTAAAATTTATTTTTTAACTAATTTTGGAACCATATATACTTTGGCTACACTGTTTGTTAATTACTTTACCACTAAAAATAACCAAGAAAACTAGGATCTGTCATGGAACATGGTTTGGAAAAATATGTGATGATTATGTGATTCAGCACTACTAAAATTACATAGCCTACAACATGGTCTGCAAAATCATGATCCTAAACTGTATAACATGCACTGTAATGCCAAACTATATAATTTTGAAGAAAAACTACTCATGAGGTGTGAAAAATAAAAAGGTACATTCAAGTAAATAAAATATAAGAGTTGAGTCAGGCCATGGTGTTAAAATTATCCCTACTATGATACCTTCTACTCTTAAAATGTTTAATGAGATAGGTTCTCTAACGTACTAGAAAAAAATACTCAAAAACCATGATTAGGATTAACCTCTCGATGTAAATGTTATAAATAATGACTATAATGCAATCAAAATTATTCAAAGTTCATCAAAATAAAGGGAACCTTCAAAGAATGGAGATAAAGAAAACATTTTCTAAGATGAGATCCTGAAACCAAGGAACACTAGGAAAAAATGACCCTAGATCTAATGGAATCTAATGGGAATGGATTTGATAGGTATCAACAACTAATTGATATTATCATTTAAAAAATATAAAATCTCAAAAAGGACCATAACTTCACATAAGACTCACATAAATAAATCAATACATAAAAAAGGATAACATATAGTGGTCTCCCCATTATTTGAAATGCTCTCTTAAATTTAAACTCTGATACCACCATCAATCTATTTCTCCCTTAATGGCTGAAAACCCAAAATAATTAATGTGAAGAGAAATACATAGTGTTATAAGCTGACATCACCATAATGGAAACCATAAACGAAAAAAATCCACAACAGAAAACATTTACTGCCATAAAAGAATTAAATGTAATTCACATCAGCACCATATTCACCAAATTGAACTAGAATACCCTTCAATGGAGTGGATCTATATCAATGCATCTTCTTTTCAAAAACCCTATAACATATCTAATGGTGACTCAGATAAACACTTATAATATATTACAATGATAATTCTTTTCATGATGAACACTTATTCCATTTAATTATAAATAGAAGGAAATTTTTTTTCTCCATGATTAATATGGTAACAATATGTATAAGATAATTTAATTAACACTTCCCAATATGCTGCAATAAACTTTTTTTGCTTTCAATTTCAGGGATTTACCCCCACCAATTTTAGGGATAACCAGGACATAAACTACATCTAGGCCACTAGATAATCCATCATCGGCCAAAAAAACATTCCTCACCATGTCATAATAAGTTTCATGATTTAGTAAAGAAACTTACATAAGAATATCGAGTCGAAGATAATTTCCAAAGTATCTAGACTTCAATGATCCATCTTCAACTTGATCTGGAAGATACTATTCCCACTTGGTGAAACATTTAGTGTAGTTTTACACCATTGAATAACCTTGTTGGAGGCCATCAATTATATTGTCTTTATTTTTCTCATGAATTCAGTGAAGTACTTATGGATTATTAAATCCCTGAAAACATCCCACATTGGGTCATTTTTTGGTTTGGTCTAAATAATGGATATTAACCATATCCCACTCAAGCCTTCTAAAAAAATGTTGAATAATTGATCATAAGTAGCTCAGTGAGAAAAATCATAATGAATATTTATTAACCTCTTCATACCCATTCCATATATTTTTGAAGTTCTAATATTCCAATTATATTTTGAGGGATTGGTTTCCCAAACATCTATATATGAAACCAAAATATGAGGCCCACTACAATTCGATATAGAGCGGATAAATCAAACAACCTGTATATACCATAATCAACCAATGAGAATTCTGAGTGGGATCCACCCACAAATCCCTTATAATATTTCATATTACTTGATGGGGTGTATTCCAAGGACTAGAAAAATATACCACAATTAAAACATGCCTCAAATAAAATTTAAAAATTTTTAATCAAAAATCCAATGATCCATCTAAATATACAACAAAAAATTCCCCAAACCATAAAATCACATAAAATAAATAACAACAATCATTTTAATTTTGATATCCAATAGAATGGAACTATTTAATTAAAATACCACAATATAATTTTTATTTAATAGATAATTTATCTTATTTTTCATTATTCAATGACACAACAACATTAAAAATAATACAATTCACTAGATTCAAGATTTTTAAAAATCATCTTTTTTTACACATTCCGATACTTTTTCCATATTTATAAATCTAAAAAATTCACACTAAAAAACTAATTCCCTTCCAACACAAAATATATTATCATTTCCAAAATGATTTATCATTTATAAAGTAGAATATCACATACCAACACCCCACTTATAAGGAAAACCAACACACATTTTAGAAATATTTTCTAATAATTGTTTACAAATACCAATCCCACAAAAATTTAACACATAAAAATATCATATAAAATAGTAAAAAAACATCTAAAATCATTTGTAAAATTAATATGAAAATTTAAATTCCCATAGAATATGTAAATAAAACACTATTTAAAATTTAAAACTATTCAATGTTTGTCTACACGAATTTTTTTGTCATGGGCCATTCATACATTCCCTAATAGAATTACATAGACATGTATGCATGGTCTAGACATGGTTTTCATGATTGTGAATATTAATGGCGTTGTAATACACAAAATCCTATTTTTTCAAGTAAACACCAAATCCAAGAACTATCACACAATTCACTCACTAAAGATACTTTATTTAAATATATATTTAAAAGAATAATTTATGAATATTATAATTTTATTTTTTAAAAATAATATACATTTTGGGTCACAATTTTAATACTAAATTTCACTAACCAAAAATAATTATATTTGATAAAATTTACATAATATTATCCACAACTAGGTAAAAATTATATAATTACTCTACTATTATTTTTATTTCTATAAAATTTATTATATAAGATAAAAATTAATTACCATTGTTAAAGTAAAATGGATTCTTTTGAATGAATTAATTTTAAATGAGTTATATAATATTTATCTAAATAAATCAAATTAATATATTATAAAATATGACCCTAATATGATGTGTGAACCCAAAAAAAGTATATAATCAGTTATTAGAAAAATAATTAATAGTAAATAATATTAAAAAATCATAATATATAAAAAAAAATTTATATATTATGTATAAATTTGAAAGTTAATATATCATAATAAAAATTGAATTATGTTAATTGGATACCAAACTCATAGTTATCCTACTGAAATTTTGTAATATGGAGAATATGATATTTTAAGTAATAACAAAATTACGGTGGTTAGTTTTTAATCATGATTATTAAGGTGAAATGGGAACATGGGGTATCTCAAATTTTATATAATTAACATATCATGTAAAACATATTGAAATACATTTTAGGTATTAAATATATTCCCACATGTCTCTTATATAATTTCAACAAAAAACAACCTAACTCACCAACTCATCTAACACCCATGTGATTTCATTCCTATATCATACATATCTTTTATTTCTATAAAACCCCAATATTGTTTCACCTATTAATGGGGTCTATAACCTCCCAGTCAATAACACTCCAAAAAAGATGATTTATACTATAAATCATACACATTTTCATCCCCCTACAATCTCAATTCACCCTCACATGCTTATAGCCGCAAGATAATAACCCAAAAAATTTTGTTTTAAGGTATCCTTCCAAAAAATACAATGTGCTCTTAAAATGATCCTCTTTTTAATGAGCATCTATTCCATATTATCATTCCATTTAAAATTTATTGTACCCAATACATGATATAATTATTATTTTCATATAATTATATTATAACAAAACTTCCTCATAATCATTCCTTAAACCTGGTTTTGTTCATATTTGGGTCGGCTTAACAAACTAATTGACATAAACTATGGTTTTTATATAATTAATTTCCATGGGAAAATAGTTACAAGGATAATATAATATAAATGTGTAAAAAATGTTTTTATTCTAGATTTGTTATATCAATATTTAATTGTTCAATTAAGAAAAATCCATTTGATCGATAAGAATCAATAAGGCACGCTGGTAATTGATTTTGTCTTTAAAAATTATGACTGAGAATGTCATGAAGGGAGTTTAAAACATAATAAATTCTTATAAATAATCCCTAAATGTAAATTTGTTGATATATTATTTTTTAAATTTATACTAATAATGAATATAGAAACACAATTATGAAACTAGTATAAATTATTAAAACTATAAACACCAGAAGTGGAAAATTAGAAAAATTATAGTAGAGAATGAAATTTTTTGACAAGAATGAATGAAAATGGATATGAGTAAGGTTATTAATATTGTGATTAAGATATAAATTTTTTTATATAGTTGGATAAAGTATATTCATGTAGGCCTGTATGGGAGGAAATATCTTTTCATCTCAATGTTAATTTATTGATACAAGTTTTGTATTATGCACATAATTTCAATTATGTGGTGCATATACAACATATGTGAGTGTTATATCATGAAATTTATTTATTTGGGATATTTTATTATCAAAATAAATCTCTATATTTGATTAAACTATTTTTGAATTTGGTCCCAATCCATTAGTAGAGGTCCTCAATATCAATATTCATTTTTTCAGACTCATTTTATATTTACAACATATTTACTTTTGCATGGTGAATACAATACCATTAAAGGCTTTTACACTCTTACTCACGAAATTAACGTTATTTATATAATAATTATGTAACATTTCTCATATTATTTTGATTCAAGAGTTACCAAAAACATTATAAAACTCAGTATTTTACAAGGATGAAAAACCATCTTAGGTTTGTGTAATGTAATGGTTTGTTTAGTTTCTAGAAAATACTTCCCTACTTGGATTCTGTAATGTGGATGTGGTTGTGGCATAGAAGAACCAAATTTTAATTTCCCCAAAAGGGTTGGTTGAGCATTGACTAAATAGTCTTTCTAAATTATGATGAATAAATTAACGACTATGATCCCATCTTGACACTCGTGGAGAAGATGATTTGAAATATTAACATGCTTTTTATGTATCATGAAGAAGGATATTTCCTACCATTCCCTTAGTATCCTGCTGATGAAGGATTGTGAATCCAAATACTATTACACCCTAAAGTGTAATTTTTTAATGATAGCAATGATCTAATTTAGATCATACTTATTCCATTATGATTAATGTGATTTCTGTTTGATTCATTGAAGACTAATAGTATGTAAGAATCTATCCTAAATATGTCATTATAATGGGTTTAAAGAGAATATTTAATGAATCATGAAATATAGAATCACCTACTACATAATAAAGTTTTACTAGATATTGGGGGTCATGGGAATAATCCTCTATGTAGATGGAGTCTGTTGGCTAGTTGGAGGTGGTCGATTAGATAGCTAGTGGGATCATAAAATATTTACTTTATTCTACGATTCCAACCAACATCCCAATGGATTCTACCATGTAAATGGTGGTGTCGAGACTGTTATTTCTAGTAAGTGTCAACTGTGTTAAAAATATACTTGAAGGATTTAATGCTATGGATTGACCCATTAAACCACAACATCCTATGGAAGCCACAAAAGGAGGAATTTATATTCTACGAATGTCATCCGATTTCAAAGAGTATAAAAACACTCTTTGACTTTCAATGAATTAATAATCTTCTCAATAGATTTAATGTTCAATCATCCCCATCATTAGCTAAGGAAGACCAAAGTGAACATCTTAAGAGGAAATAAAGGAAACAAATCATAATTTGACTGTTATTCAACAACATCATCGAAAATGCCCACAGTATTCTTGATCTACCTTGTTCTTCTTTCTCTCTCCTCTTGTTGATCTTATTTGTATAACCACATGGATCTCAATTTTTTCATTATCTCAATCTATATCAGTCTATATATATACAATTATTAAATAGAGAATGAATTTAATTCATTATAATTGTATTTCGATTTTTCACGACATATATTCTCTTTTTCCTCTATTTAATTAGTTCTTGGTAATTAGTTCAAATCAAGGGATTTATGTTCATACATTTATATTAAAATAAAGAGGTTATGATTATATATATATTTTTTCAACCAATGGTTTTTGGTTTCACGGTTCCCATTAAATCTAAGGGGTATATTATATTAAACCTCATGATCATTCTCATGATAAAGAGATGCAATGTTTTCTTTAGGTATTATGAAAATATTTTTAATTAAATTTCTGATGCGCATTTACTCTCGGAATTTTACATTAAATTAAACATTATTTTAATTGTTATATCATGATTTAATTACTCTATAAAATCATTTATAACACAAATTCATTTATTCTCTTTATTGTTTTGAAAAGGAATCCCTTCCCTATTTCTACATTTTTCTACCAATAATTGGTATTAAAGGTTTTGAGGGAGTATTTTTTAAAATACAATTTTAAAATATCCTTGGGGTTTTTAAAAACTATATTTTAAAATGTTTATTTATATTAAATGTTTTATATTATAATGTAATATTCCTATTTTTTTAATGATTATATTTTTTTAATGAATATTCCTTTTGAAATAATCATATGTCAACTTTTCTTGGTTGTATTTACTATACTATATTGAAAATTATAGGGCATTAGTATGTTACCACAAATGAATATGAAGAAAAATAGTATCATAACGATGTTATAAATTTTGATTTAATTTAAAAACCTATAAATTCCTTGTTCTGAGATATTGAATGAAATTAAATCTATCATTCTTTCTCTTATAAAATAGAATATGAATTTTGGAAATTATTTGAAGTGACAAAGTATGATAAAATAATGTCATTGACAGTAGATTTTATATGTAAGATAAATAATTTGAAAGTATCTCTATACATCATAATGAATATATTACTAGAATGTTTTCAAATTTCACTATAATTGGAAATTGTATAAAATATCCCAGAGATGGCTTGTCCACAGATACACTCATGAAGAAAATCCTATGGTTTTGACCATGTATGTGGGCTCCCAAATTCATGATGATATAAGAAGAAACATTCATAAAAAATACAGTGGTCAAAGAACTCATTATCTCTCTAGTGACGTACAAAATAATGTTTAAAAGTAAATTTTCTAAATATATAGTAGAGGTTATTGAAACTATGATAATGTTTTAATGAAATCAATGATGAAGATCCTAAAATAAGTTACACTACTGATGAGGATGAACTTGAAATTATTATCAAAATGTTGGGAAAACATGTAAATAAGAATAAATATTATTGACTTGAAAAATCAATATATTATTGAAGCTACAAAACTGACTTATTAGGAATGAAAAATGGTGATAAAACTAGACTTCCTAAAATAACTTATTTAAAATAAAATAATAAAGGTAAGAATGGTCTTAAATTTTGACTTCGCATGACTCTTCCTCTACAACAAAAAAAAATCCAAATTCCACATGAAACATTTATTGAAAGGCAATGATGGATGTGCCCTAATGTATCAATCTCATTTTCCTTATTATTATAATAATAATAATTATTATTATTCTATTTACAAACCCATATAGGATCTTCAAATTTTTTTAAGAAAATGGAAGGTGTTTGTTAAAACATCATTATGATTTACTAAATTTGAATGAAAAATATAATAATTTTTTAAATATTTTTTTTATATTAATAGAAAATTATTTCATTGTACTAAAATAAAAAAAATAATGATGAGGTTTTCAAAACATAAATAAATATTAGAAAAATTATCAATTTCTAAATTATTCGAGGGTGAAAAATATACTAATATAATCCTTGGATCCAATTTTTTAATGAAATATTCATGGGGTTTTTCAAATGAAAACGAATCTTCTTCAAAAACCACTAATTTTGTAAATGGTGTTTCTCCAAACATGTTTTTCAAATATTACAATAAATATGGTCATATTATATATGAATGAGGTTGAAAAAAATCATCATGCAGAAGGTATAAATTGATCTATAATTCTTCAAATATTATTTATAAATATATGAAAATTTGGTACCATAAATTTTTACTAGCATATATATTTGGACCCTAATTTGTTTCCAAGACCCAATAATCATGTGGTAATATTGTTAGACCCTCAATTAAAGCAAAAAAAATAACTTTTGATATCTTATAGGGCTTATCCATAGACATAATTGGTCTATCATATGGTGAAAATACAATAAAAATGTTGTTCCAACTCAATAACGGTTGTTATAAAAAAATATACTGTAATTCAATTGTAATGAAATAATTCAGGATTCCCTGAATAATAGTATAGAGAAAAATCTCCCACATTCTTGAAGGGAATTAGCGATATACACATAATATATACTAGCACCCAAACATTGATCAATAACAGATGATACATGTTTTCTTATCCAGAAACAAATTTTATGGAATGAATATATATAAATATATATATATATACACACAAAATGTGGAATAAAACTAAAAGATATGTACTACAGAACTAAAAAGACACAATGATAAATATAAAAATCAATGAAACAAAACAAAACCCCAAGGTACATGTCCAACAACCAAAAGGTCAACCAAAACAAGAGTCAACTACTCTATATGATAATGTGGGAAATGCCCCCCCCATATCACCACTAACTACACATATTCAAATGATGTAGACCATGCTACCTCAATTTAACACCATATTTTTTGCAGTATCAAAATAAAATACTCTGTATACACACCACCTAAGGTGCATGTAGTGATTAAGAAAAACATGTTTAGTGTTATCCAAACCAGGTGTTGTACATCAAGTATCTATAAAAAACACTATATAATCAATTTATAAAACAAGGAATGCTATTAAGTATTGTTGTTTTATATTAAAATAATTATAAAAATTCCACTTTCCCCATATTTTTGTAATAAAAATAGGTAAATAAATTTCAATTCGTAAATCTAGCAAGACATTTCCATTTCATTAAAATAATTTATATCGAATCAAAAAAAATTAATCCCAAAAGATGAAAAATAAAAATACCTGTCATAAAACATGTAATGGTTATCTAGGTCACTCATAAATCATTCGTAACTATTTAAAACAAGTCATAAGATCATATAAATCTTGTTTAAAGGAATATATGAACACCCCAAAAACTGAACACTTATACAATTTCTCATCAAGTCCATGACCTAATTGCATCTCGATTGAGGAATGAAAGAAAACCAATAAAATAATCCTTACAAACAATATTTTTAGACAAGTACCAATACTACACCTCCCACCAAGGCTTCTATTTCTAGAATATAAAATAATTTCAATGTTCTTACACATTTAACACTACAATTTTAAAATCCCTTTATCTGTCAAAAACTACATTAAAAACTCGTTTTCTAAACCATTTCAAAAGTATATGAATATCATTTTTTCATACAAAAATAATATCAAAGACATTATTTCATACAAAATATTTGACATACACAATCGAGTAAATCATTCCTTTTCATTTAAAAAACCATTTAACAAAACAAGGTCAATCATCAATTCACATAACATTGTGAAAAGATAGAACCACCTACCTCTAACTATGGTTTTAAACAACCCACAATGGAAACCACACACACCATAAACAATAAATAACAAGATACAATCTCAATATAATTGATTTACACTTTTTTTAATAACATTATGAAAATGAATAGATTTAGGTGACTGGTTAGATACCATATACCTTGAAAACGTCACAGATTGAACAAAAAACCATGGGACAACCAAAAACAAATACTTCTCAATGGATATATAAGAATAAAAAAAGAGCAGACACGTGACTATCATATCCTATAGATGCATCCCAATGCTATTTCTGAAACAATTGGAAATGAAGAACCAGAAAGGTCACATACTGAGTGAAATATAGCCCAGCCACCACATATATTGTCAACTAAAAAATTAATCCTGAAAAAAGTAGAAACTCACAAAAAAATATTGAAAAGAGAATGGTATTTGGGAGAATGATAATATTATAAATAAATGAAGGAGTTATAAAAATTATCGATAAAACATATTGTCCATGAGGGTTTTAAATTATTTACAACTAACCCATTGTGTAAATCCCCTATAATTCACATACATTGAAAATCACATTACCTCGAGTAATGTTTTTTTCTGTAAAAAAATTTACAATATATAAAGTGTCATTATGGTGTAAAATTATTATATAGAGTAAAAGGTTTTAATGATAGAGTTGGTGTCCAAGAACCAACTCTTTTTAGTTTGATTACATAAATATTTGATCTATTAAATTTTAAATTAATCATTTTATTACATACTTTTTCTGTTCTACATGACCATAATGTAATAATTTCATAGAGTATTTTTTCGGGTTGATATGGTCATAGAAGCTCCCTGCTATGATGAGAAACATGAAGTGTTATGAATATGTTATTAATATAGTTCTACGGTTGTGTGATGAACCTTAATGAGACACATTGTATATAGACCATCAGGTGAGAGTACTCATATGTAAATGAGACTCCAACTCATGAAGTTCACTCATTATAATATACAATATTGGGGATTTTTACAATAGACCCGATAGTCAGAATTCGTCATGTTTTGGTGTCATCTTATGCCCCATTCTCCAAGAGTGTGTAATGGTCCATAGAATTTATGATTATCATTAATGAATGTCACAACATACTCACAAAGGTTTTCTGACAAAAATCATCATGACATATGTTGGAGAGAAGTAGGGTATGTTGGGTGTGCCATGAATGACATGTTATTAATGTATAATTGATGAAACGATTTGTCCATTCCATTTTTATGGATGTCGGTATCTATTCTCTTAGATTAAAATAGAATTTTCTACCTAATTTCCATGGAAATTGTGTAAAGAGGGGCTTATTTCAGATATTCGATGAATTATTTATCATGAATACAAGTTTATGACACATTCATGCAGCATATATGATGAGATATCGTGAAAAAGGGACTATATTACAAAACGACTATTCGTATGTGGTTTGGTTGCTACAACATTATGTTCCTTCTCTTGGGTTCCCTGACCCGTTTCTAGAAAATAATCATAGGCTATAGGAAATCCCACCATATTCCCATGAGAATTAATCCTAGAGAGTCACACAATGTGTGTTTTTGTAGTCCTAATGAAATTCTCATTGAATTTAATTAATGGACGAAGTATTATTCTAAAAACTAAGGAATAATTTAATTTAAGATTTATTGATCATATAAATTAATAAATATATTTAATCATTGGATGGTGAATAAAATAAATAAATTTTTATTTAATATATAATAAATATATATTGACTATTTTGTGAATAAAATAAGAATTTATGAAATCAAAATATTTATTCAGGTGCTCAATAAATTCCAGAGGAGTTTAAACGGATGATGACTGTGTCTGTTGATAAAATAATTATTTATGAGTTGGTAAAATTTTATTAATCCATTTTGTGAATGCTTAAATAGAAGAAAATAATTATTCTATTATTATTATTATGTGTACACATAATTAATTAATGATTATAATTATATTTAATGAATGTTAGGAAATTAAATTTTATAACATAAATCCTAGATCTATGAATAGACAACTACTTCTATTGTGTAATTAATTTGAAACCAATTCCATGTTTGGGATAAGAAAATTGTTGCACACAATGAATTATATCTTTAATCTTTTCTCCCTCTCAATAGTGAGAATCCCAATATATAATTTCATAAAGACCTAAGAATGAGTGATCAAGAATCCACAATGGAAGACATTCGATTCACTACGCTAGCACCCATAGAGCTTGTGGAATTTCTCAGAGACCATTGAAGCATGAATGGATCACCAAATGATAGATTAATCCACTAAATACTAACAAGTTTAATGATGGAAATCTAGAAGGTAATTTTCAAGGGATCAATAATCACCAATAAATAATGTTTATAAAACCATGTATTTTTTTCTTCATATATTAAAGAAAATTCAATTATACATTTGATGTGTGAGATCGAAACTCTTGTTTTCAGGAATTGATTTAAGAAGAAATATCAATATATCACCCAAAACCACATTCTTCTGCAACACCCTAATCTAAAAAATGTTATAAGAGATGTCACATTTAAAATTATTATTATTGATTTGATTTTGGATCTATGCACAATTTTGGTTCGATTTAATTTCACTTTATTCACAATTTATTCTAATTTGAATTAAAATGTTATTAAAATATTAATCATGTTCCTTCAGAATTTCATTTTCTTAAAGGCTTAAAGAAAAAACGAATAACGACTTATTATGACATCGAAAAGTGCTAAATCATTGGCTTCTAAAACTTGGTTACACGACGTGTGGCCGGAGCACTTGTTGTATACCAATGCACAAAGTATCTAGATGAGCTAAGTAATCAATTACATGTGAAGATTTTATTTCACACTATGTGTTTTCCAGTCATACCTGGCACACATCAAGATGATACATGGTTTGTAATAGACATGTACACACCCTAGAGTCTAGACGAGTCACCACACCGAAGCCCAAAGATTGTGACATGGATATATGACAACAAGGTACATGACACCTAGGTATATGTACATTCTATGTAATCTTCAATTGTACGAAAATATTAAAATTACATTAAATTTCAGGATAACACATTGAATAAATATTTTATAAATTTTCACACCGTTGTTTGATATAAAATTTAATAACGGTTTTATATAATTTAAAATTGCTAATTAATTTATTGTAATTAATATGTCATTATTGGTTCTACCATTTATTTAAATGAATTCCATAAATGATGGGTCTCTCCAAATAATATCAAATTATAATAAATATAAAATATAATTGATTAATTAATTGAAGTATGTTTATATTATATAATATACGAATGAATAAATTAATGCTAGTCATATACTTTAACATATTTTTTGTATCTGTGACCGTTCATGAGAAAGACCAAGACCTATGTCTTAGTTGAAATTTATTTAATTATATTTATTTCATAGTGTTTCAATTATTTAATATTAAACTAATATATGGCATGTGAGTCATCCCTCCCTCCATTATTATATTGGACCTACATGTCCAATGATATTTATGTGATTCCATTTAAAAAATCATTTCGTTCTCCTCACATGAAATTGTTTAATACATATTTGTATTTAATAGATCATCCCTTGGGGTTTGGGTATTCTTAAATTTTAAACCATAATGATTCCAACTCAATGATACATAGTTGGACACATTGAATGTTATACAGATTCCATGTTTGATATAAAGAGTTATTTCCTCTAGGTCATATGTTTATTTAATGTCTAGTCATTAGATAAACCATTCGATATACTCATGATCGGTTCATTTAGTTAATTATATATTTTAATTTTAATTAATTAAAATTTTATGTATAGATGTGATTCCATGATCACATAAAGGAATGTGTTATTAAGATAATGATAGAATTAAAAAGTTAATTTTTTATGAATAAATTTGTTACCCAATCATTGTTAATCAATTGAGAAAATGTCCACTTAAATATTAAAAAGATATGTAAATTCATAAAACAAGATAAAATTTTATGCATAATAATATAAATTCCAACATTCTAATATACAGTCAGACTAAGCCTTCTATTACTTTATTTGGATCAAAACTCTATAAAACTATTCATTTGACTATCCCATGTTGGGGAACATACTTTTATAAGGGGAGTTATTATGATTTTTTTTGGGATTACATAATCATTTCATATCAAGAGGAGAAATCCATTATAGTATTGGTGTAATTTGGAGGTATGTTGTTAGAATATACCTGTCAGGATTTATTGATTGGGGAGTCAGCTCAATGGATCAAGGAGCTATAAGCCCATAGTTGGAAAATACACAGATACCTAAATACCATCAAAATAGCTTGAAAACCCCTTTTGGAGTTATGTGAAGGTGAATATGGATCCTTGACACTATAAAATCATAGAAACTAGACATTCCATGTTCAAATGTTGTGGGATCTTGGGACATGATAAAATTGTTTGATATTTTTTAAAATCAATTAATTTATTATTTCTCACAAAATATTCAATGCCGGAAAATATTAATAATATTCTCATTTAATATTATTTTATAATGAAAATCTCATCATAAACACTATCCTTATGATCAATGTTGGATAAATACAATATCCTCACTAGAATTAACTTCAAGGAGTCGTTTAGATGCCTTTGGGTTATTCTAGGCCATGAATAGAAATCTTATATGCCTTAATCACTGATGCCCGATCCACTTATTCAAGAGGCATGTGACATTGAGTTCATACTATACAATAAACCAATAATTGGAACAATGGAAAATAAATGTTTGATACTTTCATCTATATCTATCAAAGCAATTATGTCTCATGAAATCGTGGTTGTGAATAGCATGCTAGAGATCCTCCAAGGTCATTGCCAAAAAATAAATAGGCATGAATGGTTTTAGATTTGAAAAGGTGATCTAAACAATTAATCATGGAGATGGTTCCACATATAGTCCTTACATAGTCATTCTCATTGGTTACATTGATCGTCAATAGGTTCTAGGTTTTAAACTCCCTAAAGAAATAGAAATTGATCTCGTAATGACATCCCCACCCCCTCAGAGCATCTCCAGTTTTTTTTGTGAATTTAAATATTAAAAACATTGAGATGTCTCTACCAGATCATCTTGTCCACCTTATCCAAGTAGATAAGGATATGAAGCACAAAAATCCTTCTGTCTGTATCGCGAACAAATAGAATAAAAAACTATGATATTTAATCCCGTCGATTCTTCACGCTCTTGATAGAATAATAATATAAAAGGGGAACCAAGGGAATAATATGATATCATTTTTTTATGTGGTAATAGGGGCCACTACTAGCCAAAATACACCCATCTAGAAATGTAATGGGAATCTTCAGGTGCATTTGACATCAAGTGTAATTTATCTTTCTCATCATAATGGGTATTAGATAAAACTTTTGGTGCTCACTTGTTTATTCAAATACAAGGACCATGTAAATTATGAAAAATTGACTAAGGGAAGGTTGATCTATGAGCATACAATGATGCTCAACATGTTTTTGTAGCTATCTGGACTACCATCTCACCATGATAACTGGGATGATCTTCATTTTAAAGGATTATTATTATGTGACTTCAGTTTCCAAAAAATATTATTTTTTATCTAGACTGGATATAGATGAATTCATTTTAAAAATTATAAATAATATTTTTTCATAAATATGACATTTTGATCATATGTAACATTTACATAATGACCAAATCACCATTTAGTAGAAAACGTGAAATGGCTATAGTGCCTCATGAATATGATCTTACCATTTTGTGTCGAACATTTCCCATTGAATAAAGGGGTGGGTACTCTACTTCATAAGTTTTAGTTGTTGTTAAATTAGATATAGAAATATATAATTAATGATGTATAAGTTAGTTTCTTTTTATAAATTTAGGGAATACACGAATAATTTTGAGAACCAACATGGTTAGAATATTTAAGAAACTATGCTAAGACTGTAGTGGAGAATATGAAAATAAAGGCTTCATTGACTACATATTAGAGTTTGGGATCCTATCCCAACTCACTCCTCCTTACACGCCTCAGTGGAATGGTGTAACTGAAATATGGAACCGCACCGTATTGGACATGGTGTGATTAATTATGACTTATGAGAGTCGTCCATCATCTTGTTGCGGATACACATTAAAAATATCGGCACACATAAAAAACCAAGTACCAAAAAAAATGATAAATTGTATCCCATAAGAATTTTGTAACGTATGAACAACCATGTTATCATATTTACATGTTTTGGGGAAGAAAAGTGTTTGTTACGTACTCTTTAGGTAACATACTTCCACCATAATGCTAAGAGTTTATCTTTATAGGATTCCCCAAGGAAACAAGTGAATATCCCCTATATGATCCGTCAGACAAAAAGGTTATATTGGAATGACATGAAATATTTCGTGAGGGGGAAAACATTCCCAAAAATAGATTGTGGGAGCAAGATAAACATTGATAATGTTGAGGACCAAGGAACACATGATTTGGTACATGATCAAATTACCCATGTCCCTATGGAAGAACAAGTTGTTCAAAATACACAAGAACAATATAGGAGTACAAGAGAGGTCATAGACCTAGAGATTTATGGTTTTATAGTTATCGTGTATGGGGACTCATAATACTTGATAATGATTATCCTATAACCTAAAATGATATTTAAGGGGAATATATGTTGTCAAGTGGAAAGAATCCATGAATTCTGAAATGGATTCCATGTACCAAAACCAATTGTGGATTTTGGTAGATACCCTTGTGGATGTAAACCGTGTTGGTTGAAATTGGGGGTTCAGGAATAAAATTTACATGGATGGAAAATTTATTACCTATAAAAAGGGACTAGTTGAAAAAGGGTCTAAACATTTTCAAGTTATTGAATATGATGAAAACATCACACCAGTTGGAATGATAAAAGTCATAATAATTCTACTTTCCATTATTTCTTACCATGACTATAAGATTTGTAAAATGGATGTCAAAACAACATTCCTTAATGATATCCCTTTGTAGGATGTCTACTTGATAAAACCAGAAGGGTTTGTGACTCCAATTGAGGCTAATACGATATGATGGTTTCCAAAATCCATTTATGGATCAATGAAAACATCTAGGTCATTGAAAAATCATTTTTCTAAATTTATAATGTAATATGATTTTATAACAAATAAATGTGATTATTATTCCTAAAAACAGTCTAGTGGGAGTGAAATCGTTTTCATAAAAGTATATGTTGATGACATATTACTATTTGCAAATGAAATACTAGTATTATAATCTGTTAAGTTGTCATTGAATAAATATTTTTCCATGAATGGCTTTGGTGTGGCAACATATATTCTAGGGATCATGATCCATCACGAATGTACCAAGAGGTTTCTCTACTTAAGTAAAAGTACACACATTGACATGAAACTAAAGACATTTGGTATGGAACAATCCTGGAGTTGATAGTTTCTAGAGTCAAATGGAATTCTTATTTCCATGAAAATGCATCCTCATACCAATAAAGAATGAAATAGAATAGCAGGATTCAATACACATCAGTGATTTGGTTTGTAATGTATGTTACGGTATGTAATAGGCTAGATGTTGCATACACATTATGTTTGGTTGGAAGATACCAAGATTATCATCTTGAATACCATTGGATGGTAGTCAAGATTATTCTTATGTATTTGTGGAATACTAAGGATATGTTCCATGTTTATGGAGGAGATGAGGAATTATTCATTCTAGGTAATAATAATCTAGTTTTTATATTGACCAAGATGACATGACGTCCTGAACAGGATACATATTCACATTGAATGGATGTGTTTTGAGCTGGAAGATCTCATAAAAGTATGTGGTCACAAATTCTATTGTAGAGTCCAAATATATTTTAACTTCTAAGATAGCCAATGAAGCAGTATGGATATGATATTTTATCCCAGAGTGTCGTGTGGTACCAAGTAGTAATGATACCATGACACTCTATATATATAATACATTAGCGATGGATCTCTAAAAAAGAGACTAGGTCACATCCGTGGATGAAGAACACACTTTAGAATTATCATATCTTGAGGAAATTTTCACAGAGCGAAGAAGATGTATTGATCCGTATTTACACATAAGATTGTGAGGAGGTACCCTTCACTAAATCCTTGACATAGAAGATACATGATTATCATGTCAGTTCTAGAGGACTGAATGTTTTAGGAAACTAGGTCTACTTTTAGTGGGACTTTTTTTGAGTTGGTGACCTAAAACCCAATTTTTGTACATTGATTACATGAATACTTGATGTATTAAGTAATAAATTAAACATATTATTATATATTAATAATTTTTGTTCATGGAAATAATGTAATAATTTCATTGATTTTTTTTCACGTGGATAGGGTCATAGTAGTTCCCCACAATGATGAGATCCTTGATGTGTTGTTAATGTATTCTCAAGATAGTTTTGTGGTATGAAAACATTCTATGATAAGACACATAGTAAGAAAATCATCTGGTATGAGTACATGTAATCAAATGAGTTTTTTTCTCATGATTTTTCATATAATAATATTCAATACATGTGATTATGAGAATATACATTCATGTATGAATTCTACAAGTTTTGGTGTTATTGTGTATTCTTGATTAAGAGTGTTTTTCAAGGTCCTTAGATGCTATGACTATAATAAATACATGTCAGGACTCACTCTTACAGTTTTAATGTTGAAAACCATCATTCCATAAGTTTTCGGGAATTAGGGTACGTTCGGAGAGTCATGAATGAAATGTTATTTATTAATAATTAAAGAAAGGATTTGTCCCTTCCATTTTTTTAGAATTTTATTTTACATCCCATTGATTTAAATCAAACATTCACACTAAATTCCACGACCATAGGGTATCAATGAGTTTTTTCAAACAGTCAAATTATGATATATCAAGCATATTTGTTGATTCCATAACCATGAATACTTATCCAAGAGACATTTTGACAAAGGAATTATATTACAAAATGAGTGATCATATGTGGTTGTAATCATTGTGACCATATGTTCTTTCACTTGGGTTTCTTGACCCATTACTAGATCTTAATAATGGACTTTAGGCAAGCCTACCTAATTCCATGTTGATTAAATCCTATAATATCACACACTAAGTGCATTGGGTGGTCTCAATTAAATTCAACTTCAATATAATTAATGGAATAAATACTATCCTCAAGACTGAGGCATTTTTTTATTTATACAAATCACAGAAAATAACTAAATATTTATTCCCCATATTTTGAGTAAAATCTATTTATTTATTTTATTGAATATTTAATAAATACTTATTTTTTAGATTGTGAATAAAATATTTATTTCAGAAAATAAAATATTTAATTGGGTGTTCATTAAATGAATGATGATTTTGAATGGAACAAGACTGTGTCCGGTGGTAAAATAATTATTTACGAGTCAAGAAATATTATATATCCATTTTGTAAAAGTTGGAACACCACAAAATATTAATAATATTTTTATTATTAAGTGGCCTGATATTTCAGTAATTGTAAAAATTATATTTAATAATTGTTACTAAATTAAATTTTGTAACTAAAATCGAAACACATAATGTGGATGCATAAGTATATTATGTAATTTATTTGAAACCAATTACATGATTGAGAATAGTGAATTGATGCACACAATGAATTATCTCTTAGATCCTACTCTTATCTCCATCTCAAGAACAAGAAACCCCATAAAAAATCTCGACTAGACCAAATATTGAAAAGTAATTAACGACCAATACAAGACATTCAATCTGCTTTACTAGCACCTAGAGAATGAGTGTCTTTTTTCAGAGACCATTGATGCACATGTGGTTCAATGATAGAGGGACTCTACCATTGCATCCAGGAAAGAATAATGAAGGAAATATAGAAAATCCTTTTTGGATGATCAACAATTATCAAAGGAAAACATTCATATGCCTAGGTATTTATTTCTTCAGATATTAAAGAAATTAATTTTAATTTTTACGAGTATGATCTGTGTTCTTGGATTATGGAAACACGTTTTTAAAAAAAATCACCCCCACCACATGCTTCCATAATGCTTGGAACCAAAATTTATGATATGAAATATTTATAAAGCAATTTTTATACAATTCATTTATAACCTAATCCATAAATTTAGGATGTATGTTCCTCCAATAGGTAGTAGGAAAGAAAAATCCATGTATACAACATCAAAAAAATATTATTATTCCCAATGAATATGAAAAATAACTCTTAAACAAAAAAATAGAGTACCTTAAAATCTAGTATGTTACAATATCCTAAATATGGGACTTTCCAGGACTGGGAAGCCCTAGTGAAGAATGGTTCTAATGAAATAAGTGAGGCCACTAACCCCTAAAAAACCATTCACATTCCAATGTATCATGAGAATATATTCCATGACATCATACTGCTCTGACCAAAATGTTAGACTTTCTCTATAAGATTATAACATAACAAAAAACGATCCCCTCTAGTTTCTCTAAAAATTAAAAATCTAACTCCAACAAGATTTATTCTCAACCTATAATGTGATAGGGATCATGATGATAGTTTTTGAGAGGTTATATATGGAAAATATTATGAAAATAATCAATTTAGCTATTCATTCCAATCAATGAATAGTCTGACCAAGCTACTCAGTGACCTCAAATTGTCTTACATATCTCACATGCAACGTTCCCTATTTTCCATCCTAATAGGGACCCAACTGAGGATAAAACATTAAGAAAATATAGACACCTATGAAAAGAATAAAAGGAAACTTTTAATGATACACATGTGATTTTTATTAACATTTCATTTTAACTGAATTATAATATATATATTGAATCCTCACTGATGTTACCTTAATGAGACATGGTCCCAGAAAGGAATAATATCCCACCTTTTTCATGTCAAAGAGGTGACCTACACAAGTGAAAATATAAAGACTCCAAGAGATCCATTTTGATCGACTACTGGTAACTACTATTATAATAAATATCATAAATTCCTAGATGGATATCCCAAATTCCATCAAAATCCAAGACAAATACACAAAGTATATATTCCATTTGTTCAATAACACACATTTTATTACCATTTTTCATTGGATGTTATGATGTACTCAACCTTACCTATGACCTCTTAACCTCTTGTATCATGTTTGATAGTATTGTAGTAATGGATGGATCCCTATGAAAAATTTTATTATCAGGAACACCATATGACCTCACAATCTCTTTCATATACAGTTTACACACATCTTATCCATTGTGATGTACCTGATCATAATAAAATTAGAATATATAACCAAATGACCTACCACAACCCATATATAATTCATTCCTTAGGGAGTTTATAGAAATCCATCCACATAGTCCATGAGAACCTCATCAAATTTATAAACTAGAATCAGATGGTGATGGAGATATCCATAAGGTTTCAAATTCTATGTCATTATTTGCTGGATGTGTCAACATTGAGATACATAATCAAAAATTTATTTCTTCATAACCAACAACTGAAATCTTTTTCCAAAAATCATAATACATATTTATAGAACCTAGTTTAGTACCCCACAAATAACTACCACATTAGAAAAAAGGAACTACTTAATGAATCTGGGGGAAAATCTAATCCCAGTAGTGGAGAACACCATTAGAAGGGCGAGCCCAAAAAATTAATGGTGCCTGAAATATAATCGATTTCCTTGATCCAATTAAACATTTCATGTTTCATAATAACATACATAATAAATTTTAGGAGAGGTATTCTTAATTGAATATTTGTCATAACCACACCAGAATTATACTCATGATATCCAGAATTAATTGAGTAAATATCCCTTATTGGTTACTGTCTTAATTCAATTCTATGATATAATAAGATGTGAATTTTATACTGAGATAATATGTAGTGTAATTAACATTCCTTGAGGTGTAGGTGACGTTGATATCATTATTATGATGGTACTACAACCACATTATCCATTTTATATTCATCTTATTTTGAGAGACAATATAACTTAGACTCTTATGGTTCGAGAAGACTATGAGCCTTTTCCCACAAAGATAATACCACCGAAACCTAACATCATACATAAATGTAGCATGTTCCAATTTATGAGTGGGGTAATTCTTCAGATTTGTTCAATGTTTTTGAGATCCATCAACCACCACATGATCGGCCTGCATAAGCACTGATCCCAAACTAGCACTAGAAGAATTATAATATACCGCATAACCATAAATGGGGTTGGGTAAGATCAAAATAGGTTTTGACGTTAGAATTCAATTCATATAATAAAAAGAAGTCCATAACATACAATCCCATATGTATTTCAACCTATTACTAATAATGAAATTCAATGGTGTTTCAATCTATGAGAATTATTTAATAAACTACTAGAATTATCCCGTATGAATCGAGATGCATGATATCCCAATTTCATTCCATGGCACCTCTCATTCCCAGAAACTCCTCACCTTATAGGGAAGAACTAATAGGATATGATTAGAAATTATGATCTATAATATCCTCACTTTTAGTCCAACAAATTTCTTTTTAAATTCATTCCATAATGTTAGTGGTTTCATCTTATTTCTATACCAATATTTAGATGTTGATCATGGTCATGCTCAATTATCGGACAAACTATGATATCATCCCCAAGATAAATAACAAAACATTCATGATATTGAATGAATATCTACTTCATCACAACCATATGAATGATATGTGTGTTATTCATATAATAATGATTCATGTGATGTTATTACTTATCATACATACTTCGGAAATCCATTATTTTTATAATAGACTCTCTCACAATGAATTTCTTATAACTTGACCCTAGGATAAATTTTAAAACCCATTTCTCCCCCTTTAATTAATAAAATTATTCATCAACATGTGTCATAGGGTACTTACTCTTATCCATTTACTTGTAGAAATTCATATAGTCAAAAACAATTTGAACCACATTCATTTTTTGAAAGGAGAATTGGGGATTTACAGAATGAAACAATAGGATGAAAGTTTATTTTTGGTATCCTATTATCCAATTAAATCTTGATCTCATTCAGTTTTACTATTTTTGTACCACAATATGGTATTACGGATGGATGAGTACGTGATTCCAAATCAATTTTAAAATACACCCCCGTCTATGGAGGATGGATGGAAAATTCAATTTAAGAAGACATCATGAACATCACTAACAACCCTAGGGTGGTATCCAACTGAGAAAACACAATTTGGATTAACTTAAATGGAATAGAAATCAATCTTTAGATATGTAATGGAAGTTCAATCTTGATTAGACCTTAGTTCCCACTCTCCTTGAAGCACACAGGATCTCCCATAAACAATAATGAAATAAAATCATTGATTATAACATTCAATCTATTCACAATGAACATAAACAAACTCATTCTAATAGTGGAATCAAATTTATCTGGATCATGATTGATTAAATAAAACACTAACTTCACATTAGCTAGCGATAGATAAAAAAAGGAAAACCAGACCCATTTTCATTCCTCTTTCCATGAGATCTCACCATCTCCATAACAATGGAAATGACCTCCCTAAAATCATTTAGATCATAAAAACTATCATAAATAATAGAATTTGAGAAATGAGTATCAAATAAAAAATATTATATTGAGTACATAATAAAAATAGTACCACTCACTATCCTCATGCTCGTGTCACCCTCTATAAGAAAGATATCCATTATGTGAAGGTTTCTCACTTCAGAGGCTTAAGGATAGAACCTTATAGAAATAGAAGTTTCAGAATTTTTCATATCTTCCATTGGAATTAGAGACGATTTTCTATAATGTGGAATAAACATAGTATATAATAACCTCTAAAAATTTCCTTTGTGACAAAAAGTGAGAGGAATATTCCTGCTACGGGATAAGAATGTAGATTGTACACTACAATGCCACACTGATAGCAAGTTATATGCACAATTATAGTTGCTACTTATAGTGAGGATGAATCCCATAGTTAAGAAATACATCCACCACCCATGTGATGATCATTACAATTCGTATTTTTTCTATTCACAACACTGAATTTATCACTAGGTTGAAGGGATGTGGAAAAATAACAAATATTACT
Organism: Viscum album; assembly: GCA_963277665.1. NCBI lineage: Eukaryota > Viridiplantae > Streptophyta > Magnoliopsida > Santalales > Viscaceae > Viscum > Viscum album. Next base: position 758,324,616 of record OY728161.1, read on the forward strand.
AATCATACCTATCTCTTCCATTATAGCCATATCAACCATTTTTGAATATGTAGAAAGTTTCAACATAAATACCTAAAATCAATCATCTAGTCACAAACCCTATAAAAATTTATAATTTTACTATGGTTCATTCATCACCAAAAATTAATATAAATGAACTAGATCTATAAAACAATTCGTGTACACTGACACCCAACACTGTCCCTTCTACAACGAGAGAAACTCTATGCAATTATCTATCACTAGTGTCTCTTGGTAGAAATTCTGAACCATATGGACTTAAAACCCTTCTAATAAAACCCCAAATACTATTTTTCCTAAACTATGTAATCGCACCATCATTTGATGGGATCCTCAAGCCTGGATGCCTTGCATATCACCTTGATAGACCCATGTGCATCTATAAAATCGAAGACCTGATTGATATTTTCTAGCCAGTACTCCACCTCTTGAGGTTCTTTCGAAAACATATAGAACATAATATTCCCACATAAGAACTATCTTGATCAGTCTTTTTCATTCTCATCTTCATGATATACCTCAACAATAAAGTCCACAACTCACGACACATTTTGTTCCATGACACAATCTAATTTAACGATAGTCTCTATAAGATTCTAGTCTAAAGGTGGATTCTTTTGAGGATTTTATCTTTCTACCCATCATATGGAACCTCATGAAGAAAAATCATAGGAGTATTTATAAAAACATAAAATAGAAGAAAAATATCAAACCATGTAAAAATAATAGTTTTGATGAGATAAAAAATATGAAACTAAGATCAAGGCCAAAACTAAAAACATGAGATAGAGAACATGATATCTCATGATAACTTGTATCCCATTATGAAAAGAGATGGTTAATCACCCACTGCAACCTATCCCTACACTCTCTATAATCATCTCTCTAATCTTCCAAACATCCCATGAATAAGACTCTTCATGAAAAACAAAAATCATTCTTTGATACAATTTTATAATCAACTAACCCAGTATTCCATGAAAATTGGTACTTGAATTGATCTACCACATACTTTAAGGGAGTACACAAACACCATGGTCTAAAAACTGGAACCTGGGTATCAAAAAATAACACCCAGAAAGAATTTTCCGAAAATAAAAAAAATTCATTCAACACACATATATATATATACAAAGTGTAATGAAACTAAATGAGATTTATTTGTTAACCAATGAGAAATAACGCCCTGGATATAAATAATATCATCCAAAAAAATAGAAAGTCCATCATCAATAACAAAAATGACTAGTAAAACAACAAAAAACTACTCAATATATTAATATTGAGAATGCCATAGAATATCAGCACCAACTACCTGTACCAAACTAACATTAAGATCACCTCATCATTACAACACAATGCTATTTCAAACACCAATAAAAATAACTAGTCTACACAATATCAATGGGGTGTATAGGTTATGAGATAAATTGAATCAGTGATATCAAAACTAGATGTTCTATATCATGTATCTGTACAACAATCCTATATGCTCAAATATAAATAAATTCATGATATCTAATAAAGTTTTTTATATAAAAATCATGGTAAACAGTTACCCTTCTTCTATTGTTCAAAAATAGATATCGGTAATATATTTTCAAATAATAAATCTAGTAAAAAATTTATATTAAATAGAAAATTGGAATATCAAACCTAAATTGTACCCAGAATATAATTAAGTGATGAAAATTATAAGGATAACCCGTGGTTAGGTTTTCTAGGTCAATTCTACATCATTCATGAATCATCCACACTATATATCCCATGTACCCAAGCATCATGGTATATAGAACATATGAACACCTCAGAATGTGAAATATTTTATAATTTTATGTCATGTCCTATAGAGAAATGAATCTAGTTCTTGGAATGGAATAATATGCTATAATTTAAACCTTCATAACAATATAAAATGATGAGCCCAAATACTACACCTCTCTACTATGTACACATGGCTCCCATGTGCAACATAGGAAAAAATTTCAAAGGGTTCAAAAATTTCACAATACAATTTCAATAACACAATATCCATAAAAAAATCTCTATAAACACACTTAGAATTACATTTTCAATGCATTAAAAATCATATTTCAATAATCAAATTAATTGGATGACCATCACTTTTGAAAAACCCATTTCAAGAACACAATGCTATAATCCATAACATATAATTTATAAAATCATTTAAAAAACATGAAAAATATACTATTAAAAAAATTAGGCTAGAGATGGAACCACCCTCATCAAACACAACTTGTAATATACCCATAATGGAATCCACTGACAACAAAAGGAATTCATAACAAGAACCGGATGGCTATAATTTTTTTTCCAGAACATAAATTTTCATTCGTAAAATAAGAGATTTACATGAGTGTTTAGATCACACATACCTTGAGATCCTAACATGGAAAAAAACATGAAACATTAGGAAAAAAAATCTAGACTATGATTATATAATAGATCTAGAATAATCAAACAATAATCATCATGTGATAAACAAATCCCACTAATGCAGCCCAATGTCGTTGCCACAAAAAATGAAAATTAGAAGTAAAAATGTCTCTTTCTAAGAGAGATGTATCATAACTGTAACAGAGATAGAGCACAAAAAATGTTTCTCAAAAGGAGGGATATATATTTTATGAACTATGGTCAAGGGATAATTAAACCCTGATGAATAAATAAAGAAATAATGAAAATGGTTCTTAAAATCTACTGGGAATGATGGGATTATGTTTTAAACCCTATTTTTATGCTGTAAAACCCCCATAATAGACATATACTGAATATCACATTTCATTAGGTTGAGTTTTCTTGAGCATCAATTTAATGTCATAGTAGTTTTTTAATTGCCTATAATAGAATTCTGACCTAATAGGTTTTGCAATTAAATCCATTTTCCTAACATGTGACATATATATGTTGTATTCCATACATTTATAAGGTAAATTCCTCCTACATGAATCAAAAAACATGTATCTATATATAATACTACTAAAAATATTCCTAAGACACTTTATCCAAAAAAACACACTTAAACATCAAAAGAGAATAACTTAAAAAATATGTTACATTGAATATATTAAAAAATCAGAGAAATTTCGTGTTTTTATATTCGTTAAATTTTTTTTTGGAGTTTTTCTAATGGACATCACTTATTTCTAATATGAATATGAATTTTATAAACTTATAAATTTTTAGTTTTTCAAATCAAAACATTTTATCAACATATGGTTTTAAATTTTCAATAACTTTTAATAATAGTTTAATTCATTCTAATTTTTTTCAATTTTTTTATAAATTGTTAAAAAATTATTATATTTAAAAATTTTGATTTTTAATGATGTTTTTATTTATTTATTATTCTAATATTTGTTTAATTAAAAATGATATTAAATTTGGTTATAGGATTGATTTTTGTGTTTAATTTATTAATCTCAATTAAAAAAATGTTAGTTTTTAAATCGCCGTGATTTACAATGCCTTTTTTTGTAAGGGGGGGGGGGGGTTAAATTTTTAATTATGTAATGGGTATCTCTAATTTATTTTTCGTTTTATTATCTCCCTATCCCTTGTGATTTATAAGATCTATTTTTTTAATGACATTGTGGGATACTTTTTTATAGAGGTGAAAAATAAAACACTGAATATTTTAAAAGGTGTTTACCCATGGGGGAATTTTTATTATAGTGTCTCAAATGGAGAGACATGGTTTCATGTTAATTTAGTGAAGACCATATTTTTTATATTTTCCCTAATTCATTTAATTTTTCTATATTATGGTTTTGTGGTCATTAAACAGGATGGTATTTATTTAACCCAAAGTTTAATTGTTTTAATGATCATAGAAACTGTAACGTAGATCTAAATTGTTTCATGTTCATTAAAGTGGTTTTGGTTTTCTAATTATGATTAATGATAGGATGGAATATAGTATAATTTTGGATTCATCCATGGATAAATGTTCCTATTCCAAGTATATTTTGGTAAGGAATCATCCACCACCTGGTGTAGTGTCAGAAGGAAGTCAATGGCATGCAAGGAATCATCTTAGTGAGAAGGAATCCCCCAGAATGCTAGTTGATATTAATTGGATAAACAGTGGGAGTAGGAAGATTGTAGTTTCTTCCAACCTCTGACTGGCTTCCAGGTAGAGGCTATCATAGAATTAGTGGCATTGCGACAACTATTCTAAGGTAGAATTAATTAATTTCAAAAATAAATTAGTTCAGGTATTTAACAATTTCTCTCAACCCTTGGATCTGAACACCATATATATGCTATAAAAGAAGGAATGGGGGTTTAGAATATTTTATAATTATATTACATATGAAATTAAATTCTCATTTACCATTAATTACTTAATAAAATAATCAAGAGAATCAATGTTCCACATTCCTAATCCATCCCACAAAAAGATCAACGGGAACATCACCGATGGTGGTCAAGGAACTAGATCAATAAGGGTGTGTTATTCAAAAAAACATCAGAAGCACCATTTGAACTCTTGTTATATCTTATTATGATTATTTATATCTTCTCATATTGAGTCTATATGTATAACCCCATGGATCTCTCTTTTTATCCCTTTCTATCTATTTTATATTTCTATCACAATGTAATTATTCGATAGAGATAGATGTTCTTGAATTTTAAAGTTGATTGAATTATGAAAGTCATGTAATAACTAATTCCTCTTATTCTTCAATTATTTTTTATCAATTTCTAAATAGGGATAGAGTGTGATATTATTACATTAAAAGAAAGAGTTTTGAGGTTCTGATATTCTACTAAAAAAGGATTTATGGTTTTCTGTTTCCTTTTCAAACTAAGTTATTTATTATATTGAACCGCATGATCATTCTTTTAGGGTGGAGATATCAATATCATTAAGGTATTATCTCTGAACAATGTTACCATATATTCTATTTCCATTTTCATTACACAAATTCCTTTATACTATGAATTAATTTTATTGTAATCACATTCTTGATTGCATCATCATATCAATTATATCTCTTATTTATTAATTCAGATTTATTTATTGAAATACAATCCTTTTTTTTGTTGTAATATATGACAAAAATACTATATTATATGGACAACATACCACATCATAAGAGTCATCACCATTATATTTCAATTAGAAGGGTACATCATGTTCCTTTGGAAATAAACTATTACTCTTATGTTGATTAAGGATTTTTATCTTATACATATAAATTATTCTATTTAATGCGGGAGTATTTTATTTTTTTATATTTATCATTTTTTGGATATCCATGTTTTTATTACTATGAGTTTACCTAGAGATTGATATCAATGTTATTGATTTCACTTATTGTGAATTAATTGGAATTAATCATGTGATGGTTTGGCATAAAATTATATATCCTCTTGATCAATCGTCATGTCTAATGAGACAATATAGTTTGGGTTCTGGTGTATAACTCACCCCATGATAGGATAATGTTTGTGAACAAATCCATGAAAATATGTTTTTGATGTATAAAATTATGCATTCTAATTGTATGAGACTAATTATTATTATTAATATCAATTTTTTCATTCATTTTCATGGTTAGAGATTTCCATCAATTTTAGTTTATTATGAATGGATGTCATTTCATTTATTCATGATGTATCAATAATTCCATTCTTTTTTTTCAATGATTCTCCTCTATAGTACCCCTAATGATAACCTGATCTCATCATAATTTTTTTACATTCCCCATGAAACCTAGAGGAGAACGATGTGTAATATTCAATGATCTGATGGATGAGATAATAATTTTCTCACAGTATTTCCATGTTGTATATAATGTTTATAATGTTAATGTGTGTACTTAATTGGTTTTTCCAATACTTCTAGACCACTGTATTCCTCATGAAATCATGTATTCTATAAAAATAATGTAATATACTATCAGGTCTAGGTATTATAGATATTGAGATATTAATGTTAGCATGATAGGATGTTTATTAGGATACTTGTGGATCAGATTTAGAGAAACCATGTGAGATAACCCAATTACTATGAAAAACCATCGACATTTTTGTGGAACACTAATGAAAAACTAATGGACATTTTATTTAACAATTGAACATCATGTGATAAATTTTTTTATTATTTTGTTGGTATATAATGTCTAATTGGAGGAATTATAATGGTATCAACACTCACACTGAATGTGGAGATGTTCCACTTGAGTAGTTAGAGAAGATAGAGTTGAGACTATAAATAATGTAAAAAAATTAGGGATGTTGACCAAATTTATGGATATTAATATATCTCGTATAGAGAAATATGGTGATACACAACATGGTTTAAAATTTGTTAGACCACTTTGTGTAGTAGAAATCACCACCTTCTACTGGAACTATAAATCTATTGCTAGCTTTAAAATGAATTATGTACATAGATAAAATCTTCATTACATTTTGATGTTGTGAAAAGGGATAATTCAATATAAAAAATATTCATATAAAGGGAGTCACATAAAAATTTTCTTAAAATTTATAAAATAATAACGTGGATGGTGATGTACAGTATATGGATAAGGATAACATAACAATAATAGAGGACGTACCCATGGTTAGAAAACCACAATTTTATTTTCCTAGAAAAATTATCCAGTTATCTACCAGAGTGTGAAGTTGAGTTCTCCTTTGAACTAATTCATGATACTAGACCGATATCTAAAACTTCCTATAGAATAAAAAAATTGGACTTGGTGGATATGAAATATTATCTACATGATTTTTGTTATTAGGTATTTGTATTATATTATGTTTCTTTACTGGTTTCTCTTATTTTATTTATAAAAAATTACGATATTTCTATAATACATTGCACTGATTATAGGGAGATCAATTTCATTAATAAAATAATAAGAATCCATTACTACACATTGATGCATATTTGATGAGCATCAAGAATCTGAATAACTTGAAATGAATACCCTTCACTATGGTTATCATTTTCTATTGTTTAATAAGGATGATATACGAAACATGTAATTTCAAACAAGGTGTGTACTTTATGGGTTTTTTTAGTGAATTTTAGATAATACATCTTTTGTATATTTTTATATAATGAATAAAGAATTCATGGAGTTTCATGACAACATTTTTTTTCTATTCATGGATTATATCTTGATATACTATAGTTTATGTGATGAGAATGAGTTTCATTTGAGAAATCATATAGGCACCCTTATGAAAATAGAATTATATGGAAAATATTATAAGTGTCAATTTTGGTTCAATGAATATTAATTTCATACCCATATTGTCTCTATGGATAGAATATATTTTAAACCTATAATGATAATGATATATAAAAAATAACCTACCCTAATTAACATAATATAGATCTGATGCTTCATGGGAATACATGTTTCAAATGTGAGTTTATTCAATATTTTTCCTAGTTAGCCGACCCGTTAACCATGTAAAAGTGTAAGAGGGTTAAATTAACATGCTTAGGTGAATGTGAAGTATAATTTATATAACATAATGTGAGACTAATTAATTCATTTTTATAGAGTTTACTATCACTTATACAAGTAATTGAAATTTATATCCATTCTTTGATGAAATGACTTGGTTGTGTCATTATGAAGAATAATAGTGTGATTGAATATGAGTCAATACTATTTTATATCAATGAAAAAAACTACCAAATTTTAGACATTGAGAGGACATCCATAATCATTTCATTAAAAATAAAAAGGCACTACATTTATGGGGAAAATGCAATATATATACAAACCACTAGATTTTGATGATTAATTTCCATATGAAGGGACATGACATGAGGAAAATAAGATTTTTGTAACTACCCAAAGTCTATTTTTGCTCGAAACACTACCACCTTGGGATGGGGAAATGTTACATAATGCATTGAGTAGGAGGGGACATTATGTATTTACCATTATGGGGATTAACAAAGATCCCATATATATAACTATAAATATAGATATGGTGATTTCTAGGGAAGGGAATCCGACCTTAATTTTCCAAAAAAATCATAACCATCCTTAATAGAATATAGAGAGATGTACCAATAGGAAAATGAGGACATTAAATAGATGGTTCTGGTTCAAAAGTAAATTTCTATATGAGGCACCTTACTCAAATGTCTATGTACACCATCATAGTAAAAAGATGTATATATTTTTAAGACAACATTAATGGTGTAATGGTATTATGTAAAAAATCGTGGACTATGATCGAAAATATTTTGTATACAATAAGAAAAGGAAAAAATATAAAATCATAATAGATACTTGTATCCTCTTCTTGTAACTATAGGGAAGTGGGAAAATATTATAATGGAATTTTTCACTAGACTACCAAAGAATCCATGGAAGAACGATTCTATTTTGGACATCATCGATCATCATACAATGTCATCTCATTTCATACTGATTAGAGAATATATATTCTTTGTGCACCATTCACGACTCTATATCAATGAAATAATAAGGATATTTGTGGTAACACTATCAATTTTATCTGATCATGAGCCCCGGTTCACATTGATATTATAGAAATTTATTCAAAGCGATATCACCAACAAGATACATTAATGAACTACCTATCATCTCCATGATGGTGGATAGTGTGAATGAACTATGTAGACATTGGAATACATTCTAAAATTTTATTCTATTTACTTCCAAGGAATGTAGGAATAGTATCCACCATTGGTGGAAATTTCATATAGTAATAGATTCTATTTGACTAAAAATATGTACACATATGTTGCATTATAGAGAAGAGATTTCATAATCCCACTTGTTGGGAAGAAATTGGAGAAATAATGTTAGTTTCCCTAGATCATGTTGAGGAGAAAATAATTAAAATAAGAACTGTTTATAATTATATTAACTACTACTATTTCAAAAAAATAATATTTTATGATAATTAATGGAATGACATGGTATTTAAAGTTGGGGATCATATACACATGATTGTTTCACTATGGAATAGATTTTTATGATTTGGTAGAAATGGGAAATTAATTCCCAAGGTACATTAGACATATAGAAATTCTAGAAATAAATAGAATAATAGTTTATAGGTTTTCTATTCAACCCAATATGTATATAGTTCATGAATTATTATTAATTTCATTAAGAAGTAAATACATCCTCTTTCCAACCAATTTTCTAACTTATAAGGAAATTAATTTGGATATTTAATTTTATTAAAATAAAAAACCATTCTAGATTCCTGACATCGAATATCAAGTGTTGGGGAATCTAACAACTATATTAGTGAAGTTCCATTGGATAAATAAAAAATCTGAAGGCAATAACATGGATCCTAAAGAAACAATAATGATGGAGTATCAAATATTTTTTAATATTGAATATATAATCATATTTCAAGGATATAATTCTTTTGCGGGGTGATATAATAATCGTGTCCCTACATTAGGTAGTAAACATGATATTCCAAACTATCACATAACAAGAACTATACTGTTTATTTGTTCATATGAAGTTTATAAATATTAATTTATGTATTCTATAATTTTATTTTTTAAAAAATAATATTAATTTTTAAATTTTTCACTACGATATTATATTAAAATTACAATTTTGGATTTGTTGTAGAATTGGTTTTTATGCCCCCAAATATTAATTTTTTTCTCTACATAAATTAATTATATTTAATTAAATGAAATTTTATTGTTGAATCAATATGTGTTAATTAAATAACTACACAAATATTATTTTTATTTATTGAAAATAAATAAATAAATATAATGTTTAATTACAACCAAAATAGAAAAGTTTCCCCTTTAAAATAATTAATTTTATTAGATTAAAATAATTATTTTATTAATAAATTATATTAATATATTACAAAATATAAAAGTAAAATGATGTTTAAAAATGTTAAAATATATTTGGAAAATATTTCAATTTTTATTTAATAGTAAAAAAGAATATAAGGCTCTTGATATATTAAAATAATTGTATCTATAAAAAAGGTTTTTCTTGTATCTCATGTTTTGTTTTTAAAGATAATTTTACCACATTTAGAAATTGAATTAAGATGGATCAAAAATGAGTATTTAACATTTAAATTTTTTTGTGAAGGGTTATATAATATTTTTGTTAACAATATAAACACAATAGCTAATTTGTAATAAATACTAATAAAAGTTATATTATTAACTATGTTACCAAGAATGTTTTATAATTCAATGGCCATAAACACCTTATTGAAATCCTAGTTTTGTATGAATGTCATACCCACATGTCCCACCTATAATATCTACACCTAATTTACCAAACTCAGCAAACTAACCAAACACCCTTGTGGATTCATTCCTAAACATCACCTAACATTTGTTCCCACAAAAAGCCACAATATTTTCCCCTATAAATACGATCACTCGCCACAAATTCAATACACTCTTAAAATTCAGTTTCCACTTAAATATTCCCTCTTCACTTACCCAAGAATTCCCTTTCGACAAAATAAGATTCTGGTCAAAATAAAATATCTAAACCCTTTCTTTCCAATGAATGGTCTAATAGAAAACCAATGTTCTCAATGAAAGTACAATATTTTGAATAATGTGTTTCATGTTTTATCATTCCATTTAAAATTTAATTTTCCCAATCATATTTGATGACTTTAGTTATTACAATAAATTAATTTATTTTTATTTTTGAAATAAACACTAGCCACCTTTCCCTTTCCCTTGAGAAAAACTAATCTCTTGTTCAAACATTTTGTGGACTAACACCTCTATGACACAAAATATTTCGATTTCTATCATCATATTGCAACAGAAGATCAGAGGGTGAGGTTAAAGGATAAATATGATGTTTATCATATAATAATGGTTCTATTTTGAAAAAATTTAGAAACTAGTAATGAAGTTATTAACAATGATCACAATTAATTTAATCTTCTAAAATACATGTACAATGAGGAAAAACAATTATTAAAATTGTGTAATGTTTTGATGTCCATTAATTATTATTATAGTTCAAATTAATATATATCAAAATAAGAAATACTAGAAAATATAATTATGCCTCTAGTATAATTATATTGTAACAATACCACATCCTAATAATTCATTAAATCCAGGTGTGTTTATATTTTGGTGTGTTTAACCACTTAATTGAAGAATAATATGAATTTACATCATGAAAACTATGAGAGAAAAATAACTAATATAATATAATATAAATATGTAAATAATGATTTTATTATTATTCATGATAAGTGAGATCAATATTTAATTCACCAATTACGAAAAAACCCCTTTGATCGACAAGAATCAATAAATCATTCTTGTAATATATTTCATCATCGTGGATAACAAATAATAACTCACGAAATTAATCTTAAACATAATTAATTGTTTTAAATAATACCTATTATTAAATTTAATGACTTGGTAATGATGAAATTTTCTATGCATAAATAATACAAACACAAATTTCGTGATAGTTGTAAAAATTGTAAACAATATAAAAACCATATGTAGAATATATTTAAAATTCTTATAGAGAATGACTATTTATAAAGAGTATGAATTAAAATGGATATGACTATGGTTATGAATTAAGTGATTTCGATAGCTATGTTTGATGAATTTTTTATATTATGCACTTAATCTCCTTAATGTTGTGTATATACTGCATCTGTGAGATGTTATATAATGAAATAACACCATGCATGATATATAAAGATAAATTTGAATCTATCTCTTTCAAGTGGATGTGATTGAATTCTTATAGAATAAATATGTGGGATTTTACATCTTAATTTTCATTCATTGGGAGTCATTATATATTCCTCAACTCTTTCTTTTTTTGTGTTGTATACAATACCATAATATAATTTTAGTATGTTAGTCATTAGTATTACGTGATTTACAATCCTTTATTATTATACATCCCATATAATTTTGAATTAAGAGTTATTGAAACAACTATAAAAATACCTCTTTTACATGGAGGAAAAACTATCTAATGTTTTGGAAAAGTAAAATTTTGTTCATTATCATAGAAATTAAATCCCTATCTAGATAGTAGAAAGTGGTTATGGCTCTCACTTAGAATCACATAGTTTTAATCTGTATTGAAAGGGTTTTTATATATTAAATCGATCATGAATCTGATACACAATGAATGAGACTAAGACTACACACATGGATGGTATGAACATGGTTCTTCCTCTAAGGTATAGATCTTTTCATTTCAGTATGTACTTGTGAAAGGGGAGAATAGAGGTTGAGGGATTGTTGTAGGACTATTACAAATTGTTACTATGGATTACATGTCTTGTAATCCATGTACAGACACTATAATGGATCTAGGAATGACCTGTTTGTGACATGTAAGTTATGTTTGCAACCAAGAGAAAATTAGGAAACTATATAGAGGGTATTGTATATTACACATCATGTACTTTTTTTTAACTGGTAATAGACTTGTCTTCCCCAACTGGACAGAACCCTTACCCGAGTTTTCTAAAACAACAGTATTAGAAAATGATTTGGCTCTGAATTTGTCATCCAAACACTGAATCGAATGCCATCAGATGAATTGGATCCCCTTTGGTGAGTTCTCAATTGATCTTGAGTTGTTATAAATGATTAAATCTCTCGACATTATTATTGAGTATTGGGAATTTATGCATGTTTTTCCGATCTACTTTGTTCTTCATCATATTAGAGGCCCACGATGGACGAGGGGAGTCATATTATATGAGGTAGGTGGTCTCACACCATTCTCTAATTGTTATTTTTTTATAAGTGCTATAGTTCCACACAACCATTTATGGGTGTCACATTGAATTAAAATTGACCATTGTTTTATCTTATTGATGCTTAGGCAATTGAATATTTTTTTATTCAAATATAGGGTTTTGTACCTAAAATACGGGCCACCTCATCTGTGTGTTTCCCTTAAATGATAGTTTATGATTATTTGTTCTGTGATTCCTATGAGGCATGTGTTGTGTTCCCTCCATGGGTTGTTTAAAATGAAATTGGTTTAATAAATCAATTTCCCACATGAGATAATTGATGGTTAAGCCTTTTGATAATTTAAATTGCATTATAGGCTTGTTATATGATATATTCCCATGTGATGTTATTAATGTTAAAGCCCTGAAATTGATTATTTTACATGTCACTCTAGTTTTGTGCAAGTTTCCCTATTGAGTAATTGAATGTCCAAGCCTTATGAGGTTGGTACTTTCTTGATATTATATTGGATACCTTTAGTTTTGACCTTTGAATGCCTAATGAAATAGTTAGTTGAATCATAAATGATAGAAGTGTAAATACCACTAGGTGAATTGTGGAAACTAATTCGAATTCCATGGATGGGTTTACGTGAATACTTTATTAGACACCTTGGGTGAACCATTGATCCATTGATGGATTCCAATGATATACACAAAGAGTTTATATGTTTATGTTATGAACAAATCACAAATTTAATGGAGGGGTTCCTGGAGGCATTATGAAAGAGATGAACGAGTCATGGAATGAGTGATACAACAGAAGGGTTATATTGGAATAGTTTATATTTCATTGTTGATACATGGGTCTTATTTTAGGATCCCAGAATGTATCAATTGACATATTCTCGGCCAACAACTCGAGTGAGCATGTGATCTTGAGAGGATGTTACTGATGAGCTTGTAGAATGTATGTGGATTATCACCAGTATTGATACTTGAATTCCAACATTGGAATGTGAAGGATAGACTCAGATTGTAAAATTAATATTTAAATGGGATGACGTACGATGTGCTTTCAATGAAAAAAGCACAATAAAGGATTTGGTCTTCACTTATACTTTTTTAGATAGTCTTCATAGGTATCCTTTGTGCTTACTTTTATATAGGGAATTCTAGGATTATTCCAGATCTAGAGACATATATAATGAAATTAAATTTATTTGTTAATAAATATTAAAGGAATGTACCTAGATATCAATGATCGTAGTATTGTTTACATTTAAGTTATTTATAGCTTACTGCTTTCATTATTATACACTGCCACTTATATATATTCACTGAAATATTGTAATAGACCTTGGATGGTTTCTGACTGGGATTTAGTATCACACCATATTTGTTCATGTTTTTGACCCAAGAATATCATCTTTATGCAGGTTTCGATAAGGGAAAGATCCCTTCTATAGGTACATGATATGATGCATTGGAGTAAGAGAGCATGGGACTAAGCCTTGACTTTCAATGCTTTTGATTTTCATTTGTCCATTTTTTTATTTTGGTACATATATCATTTATTGTTTTAGTTTTAGATGTCTTAGATTTTTTCAAAGAAAAAGTAACATGTAGTATCAACTTTTATATGATAGGACATCTAGTTATTTATATTGTCATTCTTCCACTATCTACTTCTATTTTATGGTATTATTTATTGTACAATATATATATTATTTTAGTTATTTATACTTTTTAGATTAGGGAATAGTATCCCCATGATCATGACCAAGCCCCTTATATCTAGTCGGTAGCCTCTGGCACTTGGGGAGATGTGCATGACGGGATGTGGTAGACCAGGCTCAGAGCATAGTTATGTGGCATCTAGAATTGGGACATCAAAATGTGGTATGATAGAATATATTTTCTAGTTTTCATTATAGTGTGGAGATTATATAAAGTGATTGAAATGAAATGAGATTTTTTAATATGATGTTCTAGTCTTAGCTATACCACATACATGGAAAATGGATATTTCCATGAATTGAATTGAGATTTCAGAATTTTGAGCTATTACAAATGATTCCATTTCCTCGTTGGGTGAAACACATTTATTGTTCTATTATTATTGATATCATTGTGATTCTATTTTTTTGAAACCCATTTAGATGAATTTATTCCTTCTGACACATCATATAAGAAATTTCTAGAAATCACAAGCCATGCATGCTTTCCTTAGCATTTTCATAGAATTACCGACTTCATGTTGTTGTGATAGTTGTTATGATATAGAAGCCTATTGTTGTTATAGGAACCTTTATAAATATTCCTTTTGTTGGGATATTATTATTCATAAGTGTTATGGTTCAAATTTTGTTGATTCTAAACTTTTGTCCTTGAGGTGTATTGGACCTCTTAGATCGAAATTTGGTGGATTTTGTTTTGACCATGTGGTGAATTGGGTGATAATTTTCTTCTAGTGGATGACATGTTTTGATTCATGGGGATAGTGGGCCCTAATAGATCAAAATACGACATAACATTGGATTTTAGTTTCATTAATTTGGGTTCATATAACGTTCAATGTATTTTATGATCGAGAACCCATACAACCCGATATGTGGTTATATGAATGTCTACCATGTGTTCTTCAGTTGGGGAAGAAAGAATATTATTATGTAAATATCATGTACTCTGAGTACACACCAGGTGTTATGTGAACTTTGGTATGGTCACGTGATAATGAATGCAAAATAATGGGTTTGGATAATGAATGTCATTTTCTTTAGGTACGTACCATGTAGTTTTTCATTGGAATCCCCCATTTTACTTTGTCCAAGTAAATGTACATGGCCAGGATGGGAGACTTGCGTACACATCATGTAACTAGACTACAAACCGGGGTACCTGGGGTGTTTACACACCCTGACTAGCAAGATTATAGACAATGTTGGAGCATGAGGGTACACACCGTGTATGATTTCTACACTCTATGTACTCCTCATTTGGTTACATTTGAGGTATTTCTTATCCTATTTAGTTCGTGCACTCATTAAATGTGAATATTGAAAATGAACGTGAATTGAGGTGTGTCTTGACCTTAAAGAGTCAAGCAACCATGAAGACCTCCAGTTTTATGCCAAGAGAGTGGAAATGATTATAACCTTGTGTTTGTAGTCCAGAAGATACCACTGGATCCTCCAATCATTCCAATTCAAAAACCCTCTATTATAACAGACGTAGGTGCTCATGTAGAGTTGTGTGATGGATTTATGAGGTTTATGAAAACATTTCAGGGAGCACCACATCCAGACACATACAAAGAGGAGCTGACACCAGTGTGACAATAGTATTATCGACCCACATTTTCTTGTAATCGACGACCACAGGCTTCATAGTCATAGGTTGAGTCCATGCTTTCAATCATTGGGAATTTGTAGATTCCTCTTAAAAGGTGGGAAAAGCTTGCGATGTAAATGTTTTGTGATTATTCCAAGAGATGGTGGGATGTTATCACATAGACAAAGTATCTCCCAGATATCGCTGGAGGAGATATTAGAAAAGTATCCTATGATTATTATTTACCTAATGTGTTGATGGTCGATCAATCCTGGGAAATATTTCATCTAGAGTAAGGCACAAATTCTGATATTTATTATTCTTCATGTTTTACTGAGATCCATTGATTTGCACCTATTTTGATGGATGAAGAAGTATCAACGTATATGATATTCGAGGATGGCCTTAGGAATGATGTCTAATAATAGTTTGATGACTTAAATTGACTACTGTGTCTTCTATAGGGAATCAGGTGCTAATTACCGACCGTAATATTAGGGAATCTGGAGGTGTGAGCCTGGACGGTTTAGCACTGAGATCTAGTACAATATTGAATGATAGTAAAAAGCATATTGAGGAGATTTCGTGCAATTGAAATAGTAGTCATTAAGTATCACTGTGTATCCAAGTGTGGTGCTACCACTCTGGTAGGTTGGGGCATACATGGCTATAATGTTTGAAAGTCCCAGTTGAGTTCCAATCGTGTGGCAATATTTTCCATCTTCAAAACTCTTGTGGGATATTTCCACTAGTAGCTAGTGATAGAGGGTCTGAACTGAAACCATGTTCAAGATTAGGGTCAACAACTTCTCATGAAATAGGGGGCATGGATACATTAGCCATCTTAGGCCAAGGTGTAGGTCATGATTGTGGTATCTAGACCCGAGGATCTCAAAAACAATAGGGTTGATCATCTTATGGTTTTTAGGATATGTCACATGGCCTTGGTAGGAGTCAGAAATATGAACTGAAATAGACCTCATTGATGTAGGATCCCTAACCCTTAGCTGTCAGAGGTACTGTTCTAATCTCATTTATTTTTTTCTTATGCACTTTGTTATACATGGAATGTAGATAGTATCATTTATTTTCTACTTATGGCGATCCTTGTGCTTCATTTTTTTTACATAAGATGGTTTTATGATGTTATATAATCCTTTGGGTATTTGAATGGTTGGTTTGTGTTAGTGTATGGAGTTCCCCCTTTTTGTTGGCGGGTGTACATCCTATGGGACCCTTATGTCTTAGAGATTAAGGCTTTTCCTTCATCCTTAGAATGGAATAGTTGGTCACCTTTCTATCCTTTGATGATTATTATTTCCACAGGTTGATTTTTTTGTCGACATAGGGTAATGCGTTTTTAAATTATGGTTAATGGTATGTCTAGGTGAGCCAAGATGGATCAAAGCATTGTGTGTTGGGAGGAATAACAAACCAGATTGTGAGTTTACATCTAGATGAACAGGGAACACGGTAGATGTATTTCCATCATCTAGTATCTTTGGGGATGAGGAACATTACATAACAAATTTAAACATGAAATACACATCTTTATTGAAAACATATTTTACATTACCACACACATTCCTTTATACATAGCATTGCATGGGATAACCTGAGGACATTCACAAGAAAATGGTGGCCTTTAAATCCTGGTAAGGGGTTTAAGATTCATAACATGTAGAATAAAATACATGTAAGGAAATATCCATATCAATGGAGAATAAGAGAAACATGAACATAAAGGCATGATATAGCACCATTATCATATCATGGAAGTGTGCCAACAAAATTTATCCTGATTTTTTCTTGAGATAAGGCCCATTTCACATGGAACATGAGTAATCATAAATTGCACATGAATTATCATGAGTAAACCCACATTGCAATTTATGTTTCATGATACTAATATTTTCCCAATGCATTGAAGTTCTATCGGTGTGCACCCTTATTAATCAATTCATTTGATTCATTAGTATGCCACATGAAAAATATAACATTGGTCCATGAAATGTAATCATTTCTTCCATTATTAAAGAACCTGTAATTCATAATGAAACTCTATAATCAATAATTAATCATTCATAAATGTGAATACCCATGAAAGAGAAATGGGTTTGGTATTCACTAAACAATGACTTTGGGTTGGAAAATCATGGTGCAATTTCGACAACATAACATCGTGACATAAGAATTCATAAAAATGATTGATGTGAGAGAAAGGGGTGTCTGATACTATGTACATGAAATGGAAAGTAAGGGGTTCATATATATACAAGTCCCAGCATTTGTAATGGAATTTAGATTCATAATACAAAAGAATCACCTCTATGCAAAATGAGGGGAGGGAAATCCTTTATAGAATTTTGGCATGGTTACGGGTGTACATGGGGGGCATTAATGAGAAATAAATGGGTCTCTAATCATTCAAACATATCGAGGGAAGTATGGGGGAGGTTATAAATCATACCAAATCATTTTTAATTGTAAATAAAATGTTATAGAAACATAAATAAACTTGGACAAAAATGAGAGAGGATGGAATCCCGTAATTGGAAGTGTTCTCCAAAAGGGTTAAGTGGGGATTGAGAGAGGCTTTGTGGGAGATTTGGAAGCCTTAGGAGAATAATATAGAGAGGATGGATGTGTAGAGGGGTTTTCCAAGGGATTTAAGTGAAGATCAGAGGGAGAATGGGTTGGTTCATAAAGAAAAATAGAGGGAATTAATTATTATTTAGGTTTTGGAAACAACACATTGAACAAATCAAAACCACAACCCAAACCAAGTATTTTGACCATATTTTGAAAAAGGGTAGTGAAAGAAAATATTTTATAAGTTCAATGGTCGGTATTTTTAAAATATTAGCCTTAATTATATGGAGGTGAGTCACACTCGCAAGGAAATCAATTTAAATGTTAAAAATGTTTTATAAGACTTTGGAGGTCCACTAAGGCTTTGTAAAAAAAGTCATAAAAACCTAAAATCACATTATATTAAAGGATAAAATTATATTTGACTAAATTCATATTTATTTTATTTTATTATTTCACTATTTGTTCATTATGATGTCATAAAACGCGTTATATATTTAATGGTATTCAATTTTTTACCAAAAAAATCGAATTTATAAGAAAATTATGAAATATTCACCATTAAATATTTTTGACAATCAAAATCCAATAAAAATATTAATTTTATATAAATAATTTTCTAAATTTTTGAATATTAACATTTAAAATAAAAAACGATTTTTATTGAAAATTAATGCGTTTTGACAAAAACTGCTTTCAAACCATAATAAAATCATCAATTATATTCATATAATTAATATGATCATTTATATTTAATAAAATTTATTTTATTAATAATATTATAGTAAAATATTATTTAATTAAAATATACATTAATTAATCGAAATAGATTTCTTATTTAAATATTAACTAAAATACTATTTGTGCATTATTATTTTTTACAATGTAACAATAATAAAAGAATGTATATTCATTACTCTATACAGAAAAATAAGTCCATTATCATAGTTCTAGGGTCTTGTAACATAACTACCTAAAACACCATAATAAGAACTAAGGGTATGGTGCACGATGGTGAATGACTCTTGTGGTGGCTCAGGTAACATCGCTCAGTTGGTAATCTCTATTAAATTTCACTTCTCCCATAGGAGATTTCAGTCAAGATTAACGTGTTGAAGCGCAGCTTGGAAATGGTCAAGAGAAAAGCCAAATGATCCTACATCCATTAAGAGATCTGACAAATGGGTTTCGTATGTAGAAATTCAACTCGATGAGGCCATTTCTTCATTTGTATGAGTGAAATAGATTTCTTAAAACCCTATATTTATACTGGTCATCTGATCTCTATTAAACAGATATATTAAAAAAAGTAACAACTCTAAACAGCATCTTGAAATCCAAATTCTAGGGTGATTCTTTCCACACCGATGGAAAGTGGGGTACTGGATATTCTTATCACCAACAAATTTATCCATCAGACCAGAAAAATTAAATTCTTCCATACGCTTATTCTCCCCATGATAACCCTGAGACTTTCTGATCTCCATTTCAACCTTTATGGAACATTAGATAATATTCTCAGATCTCTCGATGTCACAGATCGCTAGGAATTTTTATAGGCTGGGTTTTGTCACACCAAAGAAGCGATCATCCTTGCATTCGGGGTTAACGACAATGCTGGAGGCATAGCGTGCAAGCCTTGTGAATTTTTCCTCGTACGCTCCTTTGGATATTTCGTCTTTTTTTAGTGCAAGGAAGTATATTTCCATCTTATTCTAGAGGGTGCGAGGAAAATATTTATCAAAAAACATTTTCCAGAAAAAATTCAATTCCAACATCTCAATAACCTCATTAGGCTTCGTATTTTGTTTATCAATGTCCACCATTGACCAATTTCACCCTCCATACGATAAGCAGCTATAGGAACATATTCTTGTTCAAAACATTGATGGATGGAGAAGATATTTTCAATGGAGGTGATCCAAAGTTTAGAAATTGAGGGATCGAATTATCCATTAAAATTTGGAAGCCAGTGTCTCATGAAGCTCTCGATTGTGACTTGTTCATTCATAGGAGGGTAGAATATTTCTCTTGAACCATGTTTCTATTATAAAAATAGTTAAATGAGATATTATGATTGAAACGAGTGTGGTTCCCACTCTAATTGGATTGAGAATCTCATTAGAACAGTCATAACATTGATCCTCACATCATTAGTTAGCTTGATTCATTATATTATCGGCCATTGGTGGAAATAAAATAAAATATAGGCGAAACACATAAATTGGAATCTAAAGATTAAAAAGATAACATATAAATTTCATTTATTACCTTCACATTGAATATATAGTCATCAATATATGCAATCCATGATCTACATCCTTACATATATTATTAGGGGAGTTTTTTTAATTCCATTAATATTGGTTCGTACAAAGATTATGAATTTACCATATCATATCCCCCATGAGTGTCATAATTAATAATGCAGCAAGGCCCATTGTTGTTTACTAGTTTCGATTCGAGTCTAGCTGAATGCGATTTTTTCGAGTTTTACCCATATATACATCTAGGCCAGAGCTGCCTCTACCTATTTGTATCTTGACATGGATTTATTTTCCGGATAAAACACGTAGTAAATACTCACCAAAATTTAAGGATTTTTTTATTATACTAGGTCTTATCCCTAATTCTTTCACTAGGGTTTTCAAATCTTAATACCAAAAATAACCGAACCTCTCATTTGATACCAACTATAACAAACCTGCTTTTTTATTTTACACAAAAACATAATTTATTTCATAAAATGTTCACTTGATACAACATATATGATTGATTGGACTAGTGTATGTGGGGATTAGTAACATTAAATAATAAATTTAAATAAGAAATACACATCTTTATTGAAAATGTATTTTACATGACCACACACACATTCTTTTGTACTTAGCATTATTCGGGATAACCTAATAACATGTATAGGAAAAGGATGAGATATAAAGCCCAGTAAGGGGGTAAACAATGCATAAAATTAAGAATAAAATACATGTTAGAAAATAGGCATATCAATAGATCATAAGAGAATGATGATAAAAAAGGCATGATATATCATAGTTATCATAACAAGGAAATTTGGTAAGAACGTTTAATAGGATTTTATCATGAACCAAGGCTCATTGAAAATGGAGCATGAGTAAAACCTTGTTTAATATGAATAATAATGAATTAATCCCTCATTTCCCTTGATGAATCCTAATACAATTCTTTACCTAATGCATTAGAGCGCTATCCGGGAATACCATTCTTATTCAATTAATATCATGCAAAATTGAGGCGCACAGATCATCATAACATGTATTCATTAAAAATAATCATTTATTCCAAGTTAATGGAATGTAGAATACATACATGAAACTATATAATCATAAAGTATAATTTAATAATGGTTAATAACCATGATAGAGAAATGAACTTGGTATTAACTACATAATGACATTGGCTTTGAAAATCGCGATGCAATTTCGCTAACTTAAAAACATGACATAAGAATTCATAAAAATGGTTGTTCAGAGTGAAAGAAGTGTCTAATAATATGTACATAAAATTGATAGGACATGTTCATATAGATACATATCCCAACATATGTAATGTAATTTAGATTCACAATACAAAATAATTGCTTGAAAGTAAATGAGGAGAGAGAAATCCATAACTAAATTTCCGCATGTTAACAGGTGTACACGGGAGTCATTAACGAGACAAAAAAGGGTCTGTCATAATTCAACCATAAGGAAGGAACTGTGGGGGTGCCGAAAAATCATAACTAAATATTTTTAATTGATAAGACAAGGGTATAAAAACATAATGAAACATGGACAAAAAATGAGGGAGGAAGAAATCCCTTACCTGGAAATGAGATTTCAAAGGGACGGGAGAGTCTTGAGAGAGGCTTCATGGAAGGTTGGGGTGCCTTGGGAGGATACTATTGAGAGGATTATAGAGTAGTTTATTTATCCATGGGTTTGTAGTGAAGGGAAGTGGCGGCTTGGTGGGTTTATATAGGAAAAGGGAGGTAATTCATTATTATTTTTGTTTTGGACACCACTCATTAAACTAATCAAAACCTTAAACCCATCCATTCATTTTCCCAAGGTTATTTCCAATGTGGAGTGGAAAAAATTATTTTATAAGGCCAATGTCTGAACATATCTAATTATTAGGCTGGATTATGTGGTGGTGGGTCACACTCTCAAGGGAATCATTTTAAAGGTGAAATAGGTTTTATATGTTTTTGGGGGTCCAATAAAAAATTGTAAAATAAATCAAAATACCTAAAATCACATTATATTAAATTTTAAACATATATTGTCGGAATTTCCCATTTATTGTATTTTATTACATAGCTATTGGGTCATTATGGTGTCATAAACCACATTACATATATAAAAGTATTTATTTTTTTTCTCAACAATTTGACCTTCTTAAAAAATTATGAAAAAATC
Source organism: Viscum album (assembly GCA_963277665.1). NCBI lineage: Eukaryota > Viridiplantae > Streptophyta > Magnoliopsida > Santalales > Viscaceae > Viscum > Viscum album. Next base: position 758,347,739 of record OY728161.1, read on the forward strand.
CCTTTTAGATAATTTCAATGTCCTGGATCAATAAATAATTTAAATTTTATCTATATAGTTTTCTAAATATTTGAATTTTTTATTTTAAAATACAAACTTACAGTTATCCAAAATTCATGGGTTTTGACAAAAATACCTTTCAAACAATAATAAAAATTTAAATTTTACTCAAAATAATTATATGAACATTTGTAATTAATAAAAACTAATTTAGTAATAATATATTTTTAAAATATTATTTATTTAAAAAATAAATTAAATAATCAAAATATATTTCTTAATTGAATATTAAGAAAAATATTTTTTTTATTCCAAACGATTTACAATGCAACAATAATAAAATGAATGTATAATGTTTTTTCTACACAAAAAATAATGAACAGAATCATAGTTATTGGGTCTTCTTATATAACCCCATCAAACACCAGAATAATACCTAAGGGGAAGGTTCACAGTGGTGACACTAATGGGGGTTTATCGGATAACATCTCTCAGGTGGTAATCTCTATTTACTTCCACTTATTTTGTAGTCGATTATGTTCAAGAATAAAATGTTGATGCTTGTATTGGGCTTGGTCAAGAGTGAATCCCAGTGACGCCACCTCATTTTCGATCTTTGAAAAATGGGATTCGTACGGAGCAATTATAATGGATTTGGACATTCATTCATTTGTCAATGTAAATTGGATTTGTTATAGAACTATATTGATACTAATCATGTGATCACTCTTCAATGTATATATTAGAAAAAATAACAATTCATAACAATATTTTGGAATCCAGAAAAATAAAACAAAGTGGGAATTTTAAATAACAAGTTCACATAATAATTCATTAATTTGATCAAGATGGATTTTTCATTAATAAATGTTTGGGTCTTTACAATACAACTATTTCTATTGGAAATTTTCCCTTTTTTGAAATATGGAATTTCATTCCATAATCACTTTTCTGTTTCAAGATGTATATAAGTTATATCCTTTAGTTTCTTCCTATAAAATGCACTGTATTCCTTTAGATTCTAATTTTTCAAATATTGTAGTTAGAATATATCCTCACATTTAAAAAAATGTATTGTTGTGTATGAATTTTCCCAACAATACTGTATGATTATTATTTACTTTGATGCTAAGAAATACACTTGTTTATTAAATGACTAAATTTCATAAGTGTTTTCTTGGAAAATGTATCCTAAGATGTTAATATTAAATACATGTTAAAATATATTTTGATGTATTATTAATGTGTTTGAACATATATTAGAATAATTATTAATACCCTATATTTGTATGACTAAGGTATGGTTTGGAAACACTACATTTGGATGAAAACGTATACATCATATTCCCTATGATATTTGAAAAGTATTTACTAGAAAACCATTATTTGGAATAAAATCTTTTAATAGAAATAATATTTTCATTTTTTATATAGTGTGTGTAATGTATTTTTAAAATATAAAATAGTTTTAACGAAAAAAGATCAAAATACATTGCTATTCTAAATAAGTTACACTTTGGAGACACATGAGTTACAATCCTGTGTAATGTTACCAATTCTATTTGAATATGTTTATTTTTAATCATTATTGTTTACAATAGGGGTTCCATTTAATACAATATTTTAAAATATAAAATTACCATTGAAGAAGATGATCTATTTTCTATCAAGTACTACATGAAATATGAAAATAACAATTTTTATTCAAATCAAATCAATATCATTTTATTTATTAGAGTTTTAGCATCTCAGAATAAATCATTATCGTCAACCAACATCAAGGATTTAGATGCGGATAATTTGGTTCCTTATAAAAGAACTATAAGTCCCTATAAAATCATTATGAAGTTGTTAAAAACATGTCCGCAGTTGTTAAGGTGTTGTGATAAGAGGACTTGTTTTTAAAAAATCACCATGCTTGTAGAGAGAGTGTTGTTGAAGTGGACTAGGGGATCCTTCTTCCCTAAACCACTACAAAAATAGTCATCTTATCATTTTATGTTTATCTTCTCTAAAATTGCATAAACAAGATAATGATGCATTTCTTCATATATTGAAAATAACGATAAAAGTCAAAATAATTCAAAGATTATCAAAATGAATCGATTAACTCCCTCTTGTGTATCACTATATTATACCAAAATAACAATGGGTATTAGAGGAGTTATTTTTGGGGAGAAATGATAAGATCTATAATTTTTAATATACAATATCTGAGTGAAAAAATATTTCAAGACATTTGTAAAAATATGTAAGTTAGTGGTCTGTTCCCATAACTTTAATTATGATAATTATAGATGTTTGAAGGCTCTCATGAATATCGATATGAAAATAATGGATTACAAGTTTATATGAAAATTATCAATCCATATGAAATTCTTTAAAAACTAGAAACATGCTATGGTACCAAATAAGTTATGTATGTTATGAATTTAGGAGAAATAATTTATATTATATGTGGAATTGGGCCTGATGAATTTAATTGAGTCTCCAATTTCCTATAGATTATAAAATAAGAAAAACTATATGTATTTCATATGATGTTACTAAAAATTTCAGCCAATTTATAATCAATCCTTGTAAAATAAAATTTTATGCATTCAACATGTACCATGGTGAATGAATCACCCAGATCAATTGGAGATTGATTGAGATAGACATGGTGTTGAAACTTTTGGGAGTACAATTCCATAACCTGATTAGGAATCTAATGTACTGAGTGCACTACACACTAAATGGATCAGAATATCCACATATAATGAAAAATCATCCTCAATTAATGATTTGATAATTAATGAAATGATTGGTACATTGATAATTTATAAATTAGTGATTAATCATGATGATGATTATAAAAAGATTATGAAATAAGAAAACACTAAATTTAGTGTTATATCTCAGAGTCATGATAAGAAATCAACAGAATATATCAAAATATAATGTGATTTTTAGTGATAAGACTCTAGAATGGGACAATATTAGATATCAAGATGATTATGACTATTTTATATGGAAAATTGATGATTCATAAAGACCTCCAAAAAAGGAGAAATAGGAACTAAATAATTATAACTCTATTAAAGAAAAACGATGGGCTGTATTAGATCTATATCCCTATATATAAAATAATAACGATGAATGAAGATAAAAAATAAATGAAAAAAATATAAAAGGTGACTATGAGAAATAAAGGGAAAAATGAATTGTAGGAAACTTTGAGTGTTTCAGAATACTTTGACATATCTTCCAAATATGACTCAGAAACAGAGCCATGAAATCTGAAAGAAAACAGGTGCCTTATAGCTATGGAAGAAGATGTGGTACAATACTATTTCTATTAATCTTCTAATTTTGATAGATAATCGAATAGAAAATTATCTACTTAATACTCAATGGATTATGAAATATATATATCATTAATAAAAAATAATTAGTCACTAATAAATATTCACAGTTGTTTTTTAATTGAAAAAGATGTTACATTAAAACAACTTCAATATTAATCATAAATATTTATTAAATCCACATTACATTGTTTTAATCCTTTATAATGTATTAAAAATTTAAACGATAATGTAGATTATTTCAAAAGTGCTACAATCATATAAAATAATGTAGAAAAAACAATAAATGAATTCATAGGGAAAAATATTATCATGAAAGAAAAATATTGAATAGAATGAAATGTTCAGACCTCTAAAATAAATAGAAATTATTTTGTACCTAGTTCTAGAGATAAAAACATATCAAGAGTTACTTATTTTTATTATGGAATTAAGGGTATGTAGTCCAATGATTTCTATTTGATAAATCATTAGTGAGGTGGAACTAAAAAGGCTCTTATTTCCAAAAAATATACATGATGTTATTAATATAAAATTTCCTAAAATAATGAAAATATGTTTACCCATGTATTTTCTTACATACATCTGTTGACCCATCAAAATAAGGTAACTAAAAAAATCTTGTTTAAATACATTGTTGGAAAAAGATCATAGGATGAAAAGGTTATATAGTATATAGGTTATATAAATTCAAGACACATTAGTGGAGACTCTTAGAGTTTTTATTTATTATAAAACAATATGGAGGACATGTTACCATTGGAGATAATGATAATGGGAAGATAGTGGGAGTTGGATCTGTTGAATATTATAAATCAATTTTCATTAACAATGGTCTATATATTCCCCATTTAAAATAAATTATTAATTATTTCTCAAATTTTTTAAGATGGATTTTTAAATTTTTTTTAATAATTCATGCTCAGTTGTTAATGATAAATTAATTACATTTATAGTTTTTAGAACTAAAAATTGTTATAGCGTGGATCTTAATGGAACGTGTAAACAAAAACAGGAATATTCATACTACTATATCATATGAAACATTAATCTAATATAAGAGACTTGGAAATTTTCATATAGTTACTTTGTTTAAAAATTCTAAGATACACATAGTTTTTGATATTCGTAATCTTTAGTTTTATAATGATTGAATAAGAGATCGATGCAAAATTGAAAAACAAGACAAATCATCTTTCAGATTTATTATGAAGGTTGGTAAATCAAAACCACTAGAATGTACCCATATAGATTTTTTATACCATAAATAGTTCCATTATTGGTTAAAATAAGATATTTTTATGTGTTATTTAAGGACTTTTCAGGATTTAAAATGGTTTATTTTTTAATTATCAAAAGATAAGTGTTCATTATTTTTTAAGGTTTTTTTTTTAAATTTGTTTATAATATAAAATAATTTTACATAATTTCATTAAGAAGTGATAATGGTGGATAATATGAGAATCAAGATTCTAATTTTTTTCTCAATCATAGGTATTAAACTAACATTATCTGAACTAATAACACATTAATAATATAGAATTATAGAACGATGAAATTGAAATATTCATGAAATGGAAATAACTATGTTAAATGAAAATAGTCTCCATACCAATTTTTAGGACGAAGTTGACAGAACAACATACCATATCATGAATAGAGTTTTAATAAGACTCGTTATTAACATGAAGCCCTCTTAACTGTGGAATAATATAAGTTATAAATTCTTATACATTAATGTTCTTGGTTTCAAGGTGCATATCCTAAATAACAAGGAAACAATTGATATATTTGATCTAATTATTGATGATTGAATAATTCTTGGGTATTTTCAACTTCTAAATCTTATATCATTTATAATAAATATTTCAAGAGTATTAAATAATCTATTATTTTGATGTTTTATGTATGTGATCATTTTGAGAAAAGAAAAAATAAAGCACATAAAATTGATGAAACTATTGAAAACCGGATAAATAAATCACCTATAAAAGATTTTGAAAAAAACTTTAATGAAATTTAATTTAATCTAGAATAAAATAAAAAAGAAGAACCTAAAGTTGTATTACCTAGACAAACAAGAAACATAAAGGGCCATCCTTTAAAGACTATAATTGGGGTTCTTGATATAGGTCTGAGAACTAGAAGAACTGTATGAAACATTTTTAAATTTATTTTCCTTTTATCACAAATTGAATCTAAAACTATTTAAAAAGAGTTATAATTTGATAGTAAGATAATGGATTTGAAAAAAGGACAAAATCAATTCAGTATGAATAATTTTTGGGAACAAGTTTACAACCATCTGATCATTGTGTAATGGAAATCAAATGCATCTTCATAAAATATAAATATGATCATGTAAAAATTACTAGAAATTATTCTTGAATGGTATCTAAAAGATACAATTCAGAATATTGAATATATAATGATAAATATTTTCCCCCAATTGATATATTAGATTCAATTTGAGTCATTATATATTATACTAGTCATATGAATTATAAATTAAAACATATGGATGTAGAATAATCTTTTCTAAATTTATATTTAATGGAGAATGTTTATATTGAACAACCATTAGGTTTTTACAATATTTATATAACAAATTTAGTTATTAGTCTTACTAAATATCATTATGTACTTAAAAAATAACCTTGAGCTTGATATGAATGATTAAACTCTTTTTTTAGAAAGTTACTTTTTCATTAGTTTAAAAGATCCCACCACTTTTTCTAAAAATAGTTTTCTATATTATATTGTTAGTATAAATTTATGTAGATGATGTAATATTTGGATTAAATATAAAATGATGTGTAATTATTTTTATTATCATATGCATAAATAATTTTAAATGCGTACAATAAGAAAATTAAATTTCTTAATTGGATTTAAAATCTAGAAAAAGGATTTTATTAATGATATAAATCATAAAAAATTGATAATTGATTTATTGATGAAAAATATAGTGTAAAAAATTATGAAAAATAAAACTCATATGTGTGAAAATGTAAAACATGATTTGACTAAAGGCATAAAACAAATTGATAACTAGTTATACATAGTGATGATTGGTGGTTAAATATATCAAAATACTAAAAGACCATAAATCATGTTTTTCTATTTTATTATGTGATAAATTTTAATCAAATCCAAAATAATCCCATATTAATATTGTAAAAATAATTTTTAGATAATTAAAATATAATATTTTTAAATTTCTACATTTCCCGCAAAATTGTGTGTTTAATTTAATTTCATATTTTGATTATTATTTTTAAAAGATGTAGGGTATATATAAAATGTACATCAGTAACCTGTAATTATTTTCTAGAATAAATTTTGTATCATAGTTAAATTATAAACATCATTTAGTTTTTATATCAATAAATAAGGTTGAATATATATCTGTTGGATGACTCTATGGACACGTTTGGATGATGAAACACACCTTACTAGTCACTGGACATATTTTGAATAATATTACTCTTTTATATGATAAAAATTGTGAAATAAAAATTTATAAAATCATAGAGGTCATGTTGGAACTAATAATATCGATAAAAGAGATCATTTTCAATTAGATCATGTCAAGAAAAAAGACATGTCTTTGGAAATTTTTAATAATGAAAATAAACTTATGGTTATTATTAAAAAACCACATCCCACTATTAGTTTTGGATTTATTAATTAGGTGTTAAGAATATTTAAATTAAAATAAGCCATTAGTACTTTTTTATTCTTAATTTTTATATATTTATTACTTATTTGTATTTATATATTATTTATTTAGTAGTAATTTAAGAAAACAATAATTTATTGCTATATATGAAAGATTATAACATTAAAATGACAAATGATTACACTGAGTAATTCTCGTAATAATCTAGAATCACTATCACCAAAACTTTTAGAAAACCCTTTTTAACTCTCTTTTACTCTTACTATAAATATTAAATCAATTTCAAAATACTGAGCTCTAGTTTTCCCTTCAAAAACATAAAATCAAAACAATCAGACAATATATTTATATCAATATTATTGATTAAGAAGAAAATTGGATGTGAACTAAGTGGACTTATGCGATAATGTGTAACTCACACAACAATTCTTCAACGAATAGTCATATATTTCAAATAATTATATTCATAGAATCATCTATTAGGGAAATATATATCCTTTCAAGGTATAAAATTTTTTAACACAATGAAATACTAAATTTTTGTTTGATATAGAAGTACATAATTTTTTTCTAAATGTCTAGTTCAGTTTTTGTGATGAAAAGGTCTTCATTGTATCAAGGATAGCTAATATTAATTTTTATATTTCATAAGTAAATAGCTATGAGTTTTCAAGTTCCCCATAACAGAGATTTCCATTTCAATATTCAATCTATTGTAAACCATGAACATAAATATAGATGATATTATGTATTTTCACTTCTGCTTATCCAAAATTTAAAAAATAGTTGTAAAGGAACATGTTGCTAAACATAAGGTCTTGGTCATGATTATTCAGTGAGAAATTCTACAAAGAATGGATGATTTAGAATTAAGTATTTATCTTGAAATGTATAAAATATTTTTGAGGACCCATATTATGATTAATTATATACGATGTATAATCCATTAAATGAATATCTATTTTCAAGAAGAGGCATGAATTTCTCTTTATCCTTGGGTAAGGATTGTATCATTTATGTTACATAAAAGTGGAAAGAGTTGATATATATCGATGCACACTAGGTGTCATCATAGTATAATTTTGAACGGTGGAACACATAGAAAGGTTTTGTTTCTTTTGAATTATTAAAAGAGAAAAGTAGTTACCAGTTGGTGAGGATGTTGAAAAATAATCTGGTCTTATTGTTCAGGTATATATTGAACATCATAGATTGGATGGTTAAATTATTATTCATGAATAGGATGATTCAATATAATGAATATATTATTTTTTCAAACAAATAGATAAAGAGTCTTGTATGATCTATCTGATTCGTAAAAAATAGGAGAAATAAACTGACTCGTATTTCTCAGAGTAATAAACTACTAATGTTCATCTACTTCCCAGCCCACATGAATACTATATAACTGAGAAATAGTATCATTCTAAATGTCAAATAGAATATCAAAAGTAGGAGGATCATGATGAATGTCATATTCATAGATATTTTACTGAAGGTAAATTTTAAGAAACATCTCATGGAAGTTAGAAAGATAAACCTTTAGTAGCTGAACAAGCTGGGATAGGTGAGAATCATTCAATTTCTATTTTTATAGATTCTTTGGATAAATATATATTTTCATCTACAAAGAGACAATATGTTATTCAAATTGAATCTTCCACCTATGGTGAGAATGATAAATTTATGTCCTTATATTTGGTTGATACAGGAAAAATATCTCAATCGTAATTGGATAATCAAATAAAAGTGGAGTTAATACAATTCAATAGGATGAATTAAGAAGTTCTAAATTGAAGAATGAGATGGAATTTACTATAAAAAATTAGAATATCAGAGAAGGCTAGCCATTCACAATGATGAATTGGAAGCTATATGAGGGAATCAGTACTAACTCAACTATAATACAATTTATAAAAGATATTTTCATTTTTTCAAATAGAAATGGCATATCTCATTGGAATTCATTAAAAACATATTGTCCCAATAGAAAATATTAGTGATTTAATGAGATATTTGCGAAGAAAGTATGAAGCAATAAGTAGTGGTGATAATCAATCCATGACATATACATCATCCCCTAAGCATCACTAGATTTAATCAGAAGGTTTAAACCAATTTATTTGGTAATGTCAACCAATAATGATCGTCTCCATTCACTTTAGTCTAACATTGCTCCTATAAATGTTTTTATAGATAACCATAGATATCTTATTTAGAAGTTAACATCACGAAATCATGGTATACTAAAACATATTCAACAATAGAGTGAAATGATCTCACAATTTGTTTAGATAGAAGGCAATTTCATTGATTTTTTAAAAGAATATATGAATAAATGATTAAAGGTTGGTCTATATTGAAAACAATAGTTGAAAAAGATAGTTAATAACTATATAAAATGTTTCAGATATTTGATGGAAGAGTTAAAGGATGTTCATTAGCCTTTCCATGATTCTTAGGATTCTAACACATTTTTTGACACAGATCATTCCAGCACAACCAGTCCCACATTTTAAAATATCTCAGTCAAATGCTTATTATGATCCAAAACATATTTCAATTGAAACAATTTTATATATTATACTTGTACATGTTATTTAATATTATTTCTTCCCATTTAAACTATCAGAGCCGGACTCATTTTTAGTTTTACATATCGTATAATATTATTTTAGAGTTTTTTCATTATTTAAATGTGTTTTAAACCGTTTTCTATTATATTCATTTGGATATGAAAAAATAGGGGACACAATTTGGTAAATAATAAAACCAATATTGTATTTATATTTCTTATATTAATTAATTAAAATGGATTTCCTATATAAATAAAATTTCAATTCATGCTATAATGTTGTTATATCTCGTCAATGGTATTATTTTATTTGTTTATACATTTCATTTATTTTTTATAATATATAATTATGGTATTTCTACTCAGAAAAAGGGGAAGATTATTTGGAATTTATTGTCTAAAAAATACTATATGAATCTTATTGATTTTATATTCACAAAAATAATTGAGTTTTACTAATGAAATTAAATTATATATTTTCTAGGAATATAATTACTAATATTTTTATCTTATTTATGAGTTATAATATTAGTTAAATATTATAGATGTTTTTTAATATTTTAAAGGATAATTGTTTATACCAAATATTATTCAGCATAACATAAGATTTGGAACCCTACATTTTGAGGAAAACATATTAATCATATACCGTACACTGGTGAAAAATTATGGATCTCAAACCCTATGTTTAGAGGAAATCCAATAATTAATGAATAATCATATCATTCATCATCCCTAATTTTTTAAACAACAATACGTTTTCAACCACTAATTTGAAGATTTTTGATTATGTGAATGATCCCTAGGTTTGGCTATTCAACAATCGTGTTTTAAATTAAAATATTGTCTTTATTTTGAAAAATGGTCTTGATGTAGGAAAGTATGTGTTTCATGATATTTTTAGACTAATTCAAAATCTCATATTCAATAGATTATATCATTCTTATTTATATGGTATTTTATGACTCTCTTGAATGGTTAAAAATTCAAATGATTGTGATTTTTTTTCAATTTTCTTGGTTCTATTTAATATAAAGAATAACCATTTTCTCTTAATAAATAGAATTAGTATTTTCTATTTCTATAGTTTTTGTGTTAGTGAGATATCATAATGAATCCATATATTCTGAAAAAATTAATCAAATGACTTTGTTATTATGATGAAGATACACTTTAGAGCCATAGAAGATTCAATATTTTGTGGTTTTACTACTACTATTTATCAATTTCTATTTTTATTCAGGAATATTTGTAACTAGGATCTCTTTGAAGATATTCATTCTCAAATAAATTAATCATTGAAGTATATGATCTATTTCATGTTAGTATCTTTCACAACTATGAACAAGATTATATTTATTCAAATAATGTCAATTTTTTTGATTTATTATATTTTTTCCTACTCTGACTCAGTTATGGTTGAGTATCATGTTGATGAACTAAGAAATGGAATATCACATTCCTTCTAAAAGAACCAAAAGTCCCTATAAAATTCTCTAAATAGAGTCAAATGCTGATAATCAGTTGGTCAGGACTTTTGATAAGAGGACATATTTAATAAAAATTACTAACCCCATATAGAGAGTGTTGAAGGAGTTTTCTACATGATAATTGTTTTTTTGAAACACTATAAAAATTATTGTGTTATCATTTTATATTATTGTGCCTCTAAACATAGATATAGAAGAAAATATTTTATATATATACATAAATTGAACATAATGATAAAATAATTTTTTTTTCTAAGACTATAAAAAAAGATACAATTCACCCCATCGTGTTTATATTTTTATTATTCTGAGCCGACATTAATGTTTAAAAAAATTGGTTCCATTACATATAAAAAGTCATACAGAATTCCAGCATGGGTTTTAGTCGGTACTCGGTTAAGGGTAAATGACCATGATTGTAACACATATCCCCAAAAGGATAATGGAAGAATTTTCTGATTCATCATTGATCTAACTATGTCATGTAAAGTCCAATTCCTCATTTCTATAGCACAATTCCACTAGGTTGTATATGTAACTATAATTTTGGATACAACCCCACACACTATTAGGTGATCAATGAAATCTTGGTTAAGATACCCCCAACCGCTATTTAAAAATATTTGAATAATTCTCATACCAATATAGATTTATACTTCAGGTTGGTATTACATAACGATCTAAATGGAATATGAATTATATGTTATGAATTAGATTCATTAAAATACAATAGATTAATAAATAAAATTAATGATGTAAAAAATAAAACCCATTACCTCTACTACAAACAAAACACATATGTCAGTATGAATAAGTACAACTAATTTAGTGGCTCTTAGTCTTTTCCTAGTGAAGGGTGGTTTGGTCCTTTCCCATTCTAAACAAGAATGACATAAATCAATGTGTTTTAACTAATGTGATGATATATAATATGGTTGGTGTAATATTTATTAAGATCTAGAATTTACAATAACAAGACTAATGTTCAATATGAATTTTTTATATGAGTCATTTTCATTAATTTTTTCATTGATTTCCATTACATGATTTGTATGTTGATGTATATTCAAGCCATTTTTATGAATTTTCATATCATGACATATCTTATCCTTATAAAAGGGAAAAAATATTTATATATATGAAATAGAATCCCATTGTATCAAAAAATGACATTGACATTATGTTTCTGATAACTGAAGCAAAGTAATTAAAATTATTTAATGTTAGATCCTTTCCACTAGGAAAGAAATATGATCATCTCACATTAACAAGGATACTAGAATCCTAAAATTTTCAGGCCAGAAATCCATCTATTCAAAATAAATCTTCTACAATATAAATGGTTCTTGTATATGAATACAAATGTGGTAGCTATATGTTTCATCAAATACCAAAAATGTTGATAATGATAGATTTCATTCAATAAAAACATAATTGATGTAGAATTGTTTTTATTCTTATTTATCCCAGCCTTTTAATTCTTATTCCAGTTTCCTTTCATGCCACATGTGAAGGAGAATGCCTCATACTCATTTCCATCATTCATTATCATTGAATTATTGTAATGATGGTGCATCAATGTATTTATATTTGATTTACCCTTATACCTCTTATCCTTTCCCTTCCTCCTATTGTTAACTATATGGTCAAAGTAATTAATATTTTTCATATCTTTAGCACCATATAGAACATATTCCAATAGGTTTGGGGGGACTTTTCAAATATATTAATGTTAAAATTAATTCTAAATGTCTTGAATATCAGTGTTACAGATGAATAAATTAGACTAGTCATCTGTTTATGTTTTACCTTGAAAACAAGTGATTTAAATATCTCAATATACCAAATCACCTTAAGTACAATAGGTATTTATTTATTCCCTTCTGCAATCTTGCACCTATACAATGAACTTCATATAGCATACTATTTATTCCTTAGTCTCTAATTTTTAAACTCTTGGAGATGAGTTAGCATATTGTTGGAATCATCATAATCAAATATTTTTTGTTGTATAATGAAAATTGAAGGCAATATGATACATTGTAAATATATTGAATAATATATATGATTCATATATTTTATTGATTATTCTTTCTCCCTAAGGGGGTTGAGCTGGAAGTGAGGACTCGAACTATAAAGTGTAATCTCTTGGAATTTTACAATGCGAAAGACCATGAATCACAGCTATATGATATTGACGACCTAGAAATGTTCGTTATCTAGAATTTATCATAGTGATAATGTATTTGTATAGGTGATTTTGATTTAATTTATAACACTTAGTCCTAGAAACTAGTACATCAACATGATTAAATTTTAGAAATTACTTCCTAAATCATAAAATGCATCCTGCTATTTTATTGAACCTTAGTATCCCTCACTACTATATTTTGAATACCTAATATCCAAAGAATTATGGTGGAATGGATTATTGAAACATCTCATCATATTATAAGATATGGATACCCTAGTACTTAAATAGATTCATGACATGACCTAGTTTAGCAAACCACACTGATTGATGAATCATTGAACTTTTGAATGAAGTCTTAGATTCTCAGTGTCAAAACCATGATTCAAGCATTGAATTTCCTAAATTATTTAAATGAGATATTTATTAAAAAATATTTTTCACCATCTTTAGTTAATTCAAACCATCATTTTCAAAATAGTTTTCCAGAAGAAGATGAAACACTAAATTTGGCTTGAAGAGCACCTCACACACCCAGTTTTTTCAATTGTAAAATATAGAAGGGATTATGAACCAATATTACATCAAGGCGTTTAATGTTAATTGATGAATGATTTCATCTTCTATTCATATTTCTTTACTATTTTACATCACTCACAACTGAAAAATTAATTATCAATATATATTCATATCACCTTTATTCATTTTCATTTTTTAATTATATGTTTATCATTTTATGTGTTCATGCAAAACCTAAAATTTATAAAAATAATAAAATATTCATAAATAAAATAATATTATTGATATATATCAATAATTTTATATAGATTTATTAATTAATAATCAATAGATTAACGTCCACCCGAGTGGTATAATACCTGAGTCAGGTTAGAATCACAACATGGATCGCTCCACGGTATAATGTTTTCCTATCAAATATATAAATATTTACACATCCTGGAATGGTCCACATATTATAACATCACCATCATAGTATATAAATACTAAAACATAGGTTAATGGGGAATGGGGAATGAATGTTACATACATAATTATACTCATTGAAGTGAAAACCCTAACACATATTAATCAAAGATAATCGATGAACAACATATAAAAATAGAACAATCATTACAAACATCGCAAATATTATTAATAATTACTTAAATGAATAAAATACCATAAAAACATTAGTCTTTTAGAAATCATGATTAGTAGGTCTGTAAATACAATATGTAACTTAAATTTTAAATTTGACTAAAATTCATCTCAATGGAAATAAAAGTAGTTAAATTATATTAATAAAATAAATTTATTTTTTGTGGCCCCAAATTATATTTATTTAATAAAAGAATATTTTTTATTTGATATTCAAAAAAATCACATCGCCCCCACATGGAATGAATACACATTAAATGAATTTCTTGTGTATTTTCATGAAGGACCATCCCAAACATGTTCTAGGTCAGGCTGATCTATTGTGGATATGGGATAGTCGGTAAAAAGTATGTTGCAGAGGTAAATTCCATCAGGGAGGGGGTTGGGGATCTCCAGATACATGGGATGATCACAAAAGGGTCCGCAACATGGGTTTATGTTAGTGCGGGAGGTTGTGGTGCTGGGAATGGCTGGAAGGGGAGACACATGTCATGTGGGGGTAGGGAGGGTGAGTTTATGGGTGGATAAGGTAGTGGGGATAAGAATGAGTGGTAGCTTTAATTAGGATAATTATGGTGATATTGTGGTATGAGAGGTGGCTGGGAGTCCTAGGTGACACTAATCAGGAGGTATGGGTTGGTTGGCCAAGAGGAGGCAATATTGGCGGTGGCATCGGGTGGGGGGAATCATTTTATTTATTATAGATTCAATTAGAATGTTACCATTTTATTTTTGATATCCAGGGCACCTCCTGGCCTCCATTACCATTTTATTGTTTTGTTAGTTGACCTAATCAATACTATTCCCCATTGATGATTTTATAATTTTTATGTTTTTTCTATAGTAGACCAGTATCCCCCTTTCATAGCTTTTTTTACTAATATTTTTTCCAATAATAATCTTTGAAAGATTTTTCTGAAAAAATATGTTTCATATAGGAATGATCTCACTGTACAGAACAGTTTCTACCACTAAATTCTAGCTATAATAGTAGGTGTCACTGGATGTTTTCATAAAAATATAATACATGTATATATTTATATGTAATTTTTTACATAGAAAAAATAGTTTGATTTTGAATTAATTTTTTTCATAACATGTCCTTCTAGGATCAGATTGATGAATAGTTCTTTACAATGGGACTAAAATGATTCCCTTTACATAAAACTAAATAATTATTAATTATTTCGAATTCAAAAATTCACATTATCCGTTTGATATGAATTGAAGGAACAATAATGCATAATAGTACTATCTTGGATGGGGATTAAAAATATTAATGGATGAATCAATGTAAGAACATTTTCTCTTATTATATATACCTTGGTAAAAGATAAATGATATAACATTAATTAAATGAAGAACCAATAATTAAATTTAATGTTACCCTATGTAGATCAAATGTGCATTGTTCAAAAAACTATCATCAATAAAATTTTATCAATAAATCAAAGGTCAAATAACTCTATCATCCACGCACAAATAAAATTTATATAGGAATGTTGACCTATGAAATATGAGTGCTTTCATGGAGATATGACCATGTCATTGATGTCTTGACAGTCCCCATTATCTTGTTCCTTTGATTCAGAAATGAGATTGATGACTGAATACATGGAGCAATCCATTATCTATCTGGTATATGGGAATGAGGATATATGACCTCTAAAATTATAGCATATGAATAATCCCATGTAAAGGATCTCCCTATTTATTTTATTATGGATGGTTAGTACCAGAAAACCATTCCATGGAAAAGTTATAAATAACACCCACTAAATAAGCTATAAATGACATGTTTTGACCATTTAACATTGTCATAAACATCGTTTAAATTTCATAAACTAAATATAATATAAAAATAAATTATTATATGATAAAATAAGTTTTATTAATAAAAAATAATTCTAGAGAATAATAAATGATCATTGAATATTAAAATAATATTTTTTTCCCAAAAATATGTTTCCATGAATTTTATTTGATACATTGTGAATACTTGTAATGAATAAATTCAACTCCAATTTTTTATAGTAAAATAATAATGATTTTTTAATCATTGGTGATTATTTAGTTGATGAAATGTATCAAAACCAATGGTGGGACCAACCATTCCAAAAATACTTTTCATCAAAATATTGACAAAGTAGGGATATGCTAAGTTGGTTACCCTATAGGTCCTTATCTCATTATAAATGATTATAATTCACAGGATTGGAGTGCATTCTATTACCACGTGAAGGCCTATAAGGGGATAAGAATAATTTAATGAAATGGAAGCCTTTATTATGAACACACAACATGTAATGTAATATCATTGTCATATGATATCAATAAAAGAAATATGAAACCCTTATTTCATCATTCAATATTAATTTATTAATTTTATACATTAATTGATAGACATACCATCATCTAAACTGGATATGAATTTTGTAATTGTACTATTACACAGGTCAACTAGGACAAATAATTTACTTCTTTTGATAAGAAAAAAAAAATTCTTGATTATTCAATCAATGTCATGCCTCCAATGAGACACCCAATGAATTATACATTTCTACAACATTAGGTCCATAGTTTTTTATCTTGGATAAATGTATTCCATCAAATATTAAAGAATAAAAATAATCTGAATTTTTAAGACCATTACACAAGTTCACATATTGTAACTACCATTGACGCATGAATAATTTAGTGTTATTATCGACGGTTCATTTCTCATGAACTCTTATATTGGATATCAGCATGTGAAAATATCATTAGATGAATTATAAATACTTATAATCCACCATTACCAAACAATCGCACATTATATTTTTCCTGTAAGAATGATGTATCATGACCATAATATATTTCTTTAACATTAATATCATGGTACCTATAGGATCACAATATAGTATGGAATTGTTGAGACCGTTTAATACAATTAAAAATCATAGAAAATTACAATAAATTTAGTTGAAAGAGATGTATCAAAACTGTTATGGTAAGATACAAACATATATATATATATCAAACCATATACATCCAATGGTAATCAAATTAAATTAATGATTTGGGTCTAAGGAAATCACTTACAACAACTACAATCCATTGAGATTCTTCCACAAACTTCCTCTTGTACACCACCATATCAAGAAAATTTTCCATCTTCATCATTCACATGGGTGGATCTAATACTTGAAAATGAATAACTTTCTTCTATATCCACATCTATAACATGCTCAATGATGTAATACCAATTAAAATGAATCTCACATATCCCAAACTGAAACTTTTAGTGCTTACCGGTAAGAATATGCCCCATTAGTAAGTCTAGAACCAAACATAAATGCATTGTATTATCCTCATGTGTTTCATAGTATTTGAAATATTCATAAATGAGGATAACTATGAATCATTAAATATATTGATGGAAGATATACATTATAAGAGCTATGAACACAGTGGGGGAAATAGTCACATAGAAATGAATCACCAGGACCTCATAGTGTTTGTAGTGACATCAGAATTCCATCTTTGAAATATCATCTTCTAGAACAATACAATGATGTTAGATAGACCATAGATAAGCTTTTGGGGACCATTTTTAACATTTTAACTATTTGATATTTTCATAAATACTCAATAAGGGGTACTTTTTTGGGGTCATTACTAGATTTAGTTAATAATTGTCATCAGAAATCCTCAAACACTCATCCCCCTTTTTCGTGAAAAAACTGAAGCTGCCTAGGGGGACACACTGTTTGGAAAATTCATTTATCTCAAAGGTATTATAACTAAACCCTAAACTACTAAATCATGATGGGGGATATCATGTATTCCAAATACGATACCAGTGTGGTCCTGTGGTTCATGTCAGTGTAGAATTCCATCTACTACCTCATAGGTAGTCCATGGAAATCATCAAGAAATATGTATATATAACACTAAAATCACATTAGATTTTAGATTCAAAGTGTCCATTAATACATAGGCTAAAATATATAAATGATATGGGATGGGTTGAATATTCCAACTTAAGATCCCCATTTTCCTATCCATAAGATACTCTGATCCACAAAGGGGAATTTGAAACCATAAGTATGAATGAATCTAACTTTCTTGTGATGATTGTATATCTGGGAAAATATCATGTAAAATGAGTGCATACCCATGGAAACGTTACCAGTTTTAATCATAATGAACAAAATATCCCATGAGAAACTATATTCACTGTGTGATAGCATTCACTAACGGCAGATCTACGATTTAATGGAATTACTTCCTATATGATCATTTAGAAATAAGTGATGGGATAAAGATTAAATTATTTTTCTAGATCTATCTTGAGGGATATGTATATAAAGGATTCACTCCCTCATATGTCTACAAGTACCGGGGGGTGACTAAAAATACAGAAATCATACCACAATTCCATTCATGAGAGTCTTACTCATATGCCACAGTATCTTTTAACCAACCTCTCCCATGAAAACTATCCCTATGAGCATGGATTGAGCCACCAGGTGGTGGACCTGTAAGTAGATGTTGTTTCCGCCTTGATATAAATCTCATCCATTTAGATAGTGACATGATCCTCTAACAAAATCACTTCTTTGGGGAAACACATATAATTACTAAGAGATCCATGATCACAATATTTCATCTCCCATAAAGTTCTATATAATAACATTCTACCATCCTTACCTACTTGTATTTGAAAAAATCAATCCATGTGAACTTTATATTCATATGTATTGAATCACCCCTCCCCAAGATGACTGGATAGTCTACCCAAACCCAACACTATTGATATGCATGTTTGAGTTTGAGCAACAATTGTTCTATTGCACTGGGACCATAGTCACATATTCCTACTAGCTATTGTAATCGAATCATATCAATGATGACAACTAACAGTTGTATCCTCCATAATTTCCTCGAATAAAAAGATCACTATGACCAGAGCTGCCTTCAACAGTCTAATATAAGTGGGAATGCATAAGGAAACCATTCCATCACAGATGTCTCTACAAAGTCCCTGTTCAAACCACCATGAAAAAAGTATCCTTCTCATATAATAATGATGGATACTGTATGAGGATGGTAAAAATCATAGAATACATGAGAAGAGAAATATCACATAGTTATTTCTCAATAAGTTCCTGAATATACATAGATTGAAAAATCAAAGGGAAATACTCATTATAGAATAACTACTGGATGTATAACAATGGGTGGGTCACCACATTATATATCTAGTTGATTAAAAAAACTATTGTTGCACTTCCCAAGGAATATATTTAGCTGGAAGTTAAATAATTTGATCGAATAGGGTCTGAACAATCATAAATATGTGGACCACCAACACGAACAAATCCTCCAATACCTTAACGTCTAGTTAACAATAAAACCTCAGTAGTATTTATCACATAAACATAAACATATTGATATGCCTACATGAATTGTCTCTTTAGGTTCTTGGAATTATAGAATTCTCAACACTTGGTGGATATTCAAGGTGGCCTCTTATGGAAGAACCTTATGGATTGGTTTCCAAATTGATTCCTTGTCACTCTACTATCATCATCAAGATTCTATTTCAACATCAAAGCATATAGTCACAATGGAGGAATCCTATAATATTACAAGATGTACCATAGTTAGATGAAAATATATAGGTAGAGATGACTAAATAATGAATTGAAAGTAAAAAAATTCAATACAATGTGAAATGTTTATTTCCTATCTTTTAATGATGTCTTTATATGCTTTGTCGATAAGCAGGTAGTTATTGTCCTGGAATATGGATTCATATGTAAATTAAAAAAATTGTGTTCCCTACACTGATATCTGATATCAATATAATTCCACATCATTCCCCTATATTCCCTAAACCAATCCACATAGACCTCACTCCATACAAAAACCATGGGTGCATACTATCGCTGACACCACTCAGTCATGAACTGTTCCACCATGGCCATTGAAAGTTCATTGGTAGGTCATGCGTGACACCTTAATCATTCATCCAGAATTTAATTGGATTTAGATAATTTCTAAGTAAGAATATTACTGAAATGTGTGACATGATACTACTGCAGTTGTATGAACAGACAACATGCTCTATTCAACATTGTAGTGATTTAGGAAGAAAACGAGAACATCGAAATTGTAAATCATGCTAGAAACAACATCTAGGAAATACATCAAAATAATGAAATAAAATAATTTAAATGTTATAAATACATTCCTAACTAGATATGGGGTTATAAATTCAGAAAAAACGGGAAAAATGAATGGCCATATATACTGGATCATAATCTCTATGTTTGACCACTGAACATCATTAACCCTTAGAAGTACTACTATGCCCCTCACAATCCCCACTTATATGCTTTTCATCTAAGTAAGACACCACATGTTTGTAAAAACATAATGTAGAGATGAGTATATGGTTCCCAATATGATGCCTCATAATCTAAAAAGAGATAAATAGAAATAAAAATAGATAAAAAACCCCATAAAGTTGGTGGGTACATCGAAACCCAACAGATATGCTTAGATAAACCCATTATAGAAAGAAAGGGGATCTCCATCTCCATATACAACTAGTAATTATGATTCAAACCATATCTTTTAATTTTATATCTCTTATTCCTAGAACCATTTGTTACCATTGAAGAATTTATATGGAGTGACCAAAACCTTCCAATACTCTCCACAACTAAGAAAGAGTTGTCTCTAGGGGAGAAACCTTCCCCCGCTGTATATTAATGAATAGGGGTAGAAATCAATATATAGAGGACTCAAACCTTAGGTAGTATAGGGGTGATTAATCTACCTCTATAATCAGTATGGGGACATACACCCTAGTAAAATATAGGGGTGCCGACCCCAGCGTCTCTTTTATGATTATACCAAATCACTATTACTATCCTAAAATCACTGAAAGAATAATCCTACTCAAAAAAATATCATGTTGTATCCGTAATAGAAAACAGAAGGTAAGTATATCATTCTACCAAGATATCTTCTTAGGATATGCATCCTGAAAGACCAAATCATAGTGAAACTATGTGAGATGCACAAGGTGTTAGAGTTTGTGAAAAGTATAGGACTTGTAAATTTTATACATATCAAGTCTTGGTTACCCTAGTAATTTCTATGTATTTCAACATATACCGATGTACATCATCTCATTGACATGATCTCTTGTCTTTCCCTTGTACATTGGTGATTTTCGGGTATCCTAGTCATGTTTGAGTACCTGTTTGTTCCCATATACTTATCTGTATCCACGCCCGTGATGTGATGGGGTACATGATAATCACACTACATAGGGTCACAATATGTTTAAGGGTTGTACATAGTGTTTTATTGTTAATTTCACCTAAAACCCTAGTCACCTAAATTAAGGGACATCACGACATGTGTTCTTGGAATTAATATTGTGTATATCTGGATTTTATAGAAAATGTGATTTCTTAACATAAACATAATATCCTCATCTACAAAATCTATTCATGTTGATTTACTAAACAAAATATTCCAAAACTCAATGGGAGAGCCTATGTTCATTGATTCATTACCATTGTTGGAAGAGAATTTTATTTTCATTCACCCATATAGAGAAATTGTGACATATGTCGCTAGTCGGTGTACTAATCACAATATAGAAAAACACCATAAAAACACCATGATACATAATCAAAATGATTATCTCTAACTCATTCACATATCTACCATCAATCCAACAGTTCAATTACACTTAAATCTGGCCCAACAATGTTGAATGGTGACCCCATGGTCCAATGATGAAGAATGTATAGAATAATGGGATAAAACAAATTAACAAGTTATAACAATCATTGGTCAGAATGATCCCATACAAATATTAAAAAATTCTGAAACTAGGATGAAATTAGTGGCATAAAAATTATGAGAATTTATTTTAAGAACTCAAATGTTATAGTGATTTTGAAAAGTATGATAATCATCAGAAAATAAGAATATAGTGAAACCTATGATTTTTATAAAATAAATGGAAGAATTACATGAAGCTAAATTAACTACTTCATGTTTTTATTGATCACTATTGTATAAGTGGTCCATGATGTTTTCATTGGAGAGATCCAAAAATTTCTTTTAAAACGTTAATCCTTTTGTCAAATGAGTATTGCTCTGTGATCCACTTTCTTCATTGTAGACTACCCTCCAATGATACTTTCTATTTTCCCATGGTTATGAAGATAATTTTATATATTTCAAATGATGAGTATTATATTTAGGGTGTTTATGAGATTTAGGTCATTTATTTGACTAAATTAAATAAATAAATAAATTATACAATGAAACTTCCAACAGTTTCCATCAATCGGACATCCAAAAATAAAAAAATTTAAGTAACACCTAGGGTAAACTATGTACCCCAGAAACAAACATGGTCTCAAATTTCCAATCTAAAGTAAGAATTAGCTAGGAAAACATTTATTCAAAAAATATGGATACATGTTCGTTAATATATATTCATATATCTAATATCTTATTTCTGGGGTCCTGTAGCACCCAAACACAGCATCGACCCCATGAAGAAAATCCATTGAGAAATATATATTAATATAAAACAACAAAAATATGATTTTTGAATGATTATTTTCCTAGTGACATAGTGAGGCCTTTAATTAATGTTGTGTTCTAGGAAATATCATTGAAATAACATCAATATGGTCCAAAATATATTTATTTGGATTATAAGTGGCATGTGTTATGTTTTTTTTGTCTTGATAAGAGTTTTATATAGCATATGATGGATTTTTATATTTGGTTGGGATTGTAAGAGTTTTTTAGGACTAGGAATTTTGGGTGAGATTACAGTATTTCTTTGGCAGGGTTGGAAACACCCTCATGGGGAGGGATTCATGTCTTGGTGGGAATAATGAGTATAGTAGGTTTATCAAGTCATGATGTTGTATGAAATAATGGCTTTCCCCAAAAGTATGGGGTTGTGTTCTCTCATAAGTGATATGTAATAGGGGACCCAAGGATGGGTTGTGGGATGTGCCATGATGATTTTCAAATGTTTATATAAGAGACTTGTGGGATTTAGAAGTAATTTCTATACAGACTAGTCTAACATAATTGCTAAAAATTAGAAATGGATGGACCGAGACTCTTTACGGGAGTGTAAAGTAATGAATGTGAGATGAGGGGTAACTATAGGTTTATAGGTGAATTATAGAATCAAGGATTATTGATCACGAGGAATCTTGGGAACGTAGTGGGCTCACTTATGGGAAAGATAAAAATGAAGACGAGTTTAGTATGTTTTTTCATGCATTAATGAAATGTTATTAAGGATAGTGGACTATGGTGATAGTTAGGTAGGAGATACTCTAATGGTATGTGTGCCTAACTAAGGGCTAGATCCACATTCTATGTGTTGTTGTAAACATGTGATGTGGAAGAGATAACATTTTATTCATACATTAATTTGTCATACAATGTGTATTATTGATTATGAGAGTGGGTTTATAACCTCGTCTTGATTAAGAAAATTCTATAAAAGAGATCCATTAGTGGGATGGTACTAGTCCATGAGGTTTTTTGGTTTGTAATTAGTCGTATTCCCCCACCATAACTAAGGTTCTATATAGAACCTACATTGATTGAGAATGTAGTGGTCATGTTGTTACTTTTAAACACATCATAAGAGATGGGTGTGGTTAGTTTGATGTTGTTGATGATTAGACTCAACATATAGCCCCACAATGAGTGATAAGGTGTTTACGTAACCCTTCCATTAGTTAGAATGTATTTGTATTGATATGTTGGCAAGTATCACACTATAAGAAGGTATTAGTCGATTCCATATGATACAAGATGTATATATATTTCCTTAACATGAGTGAGTTGATTTTATCATGGTTTATATTTAGTGAGAAGGGAATGCTACCAGATATAGCCATAAGATCTAGACATGGGTAGGAGGGAGAGGTCATAACATTGGCACAATTAGGTTTAGATTCAGTATGGGTCCTACCATGATTATGATGGTAGTGGTTTTGGTATAGTATGAAAATGTACATTTCATTGTCTAATATGGTCTTGGGTGATCGTACGAGGCTGATAATTGTTGGTATAGGTGCAATCATGTATGATTGGGTGTTGTGATTTCCTAGTTACCATATGATGACCTGAAACAGATATTATGTTTTATATTTATATTATCTACTTCCCTCATGCTTAAAAATATATATGAATGTGTATATTAGTGGAACCTTGTGAGACCCTACTAAGATAAATTTCTCACACCCTCTAATATAATTTTTGTATATCTGTAGATTTTTGTTTGTAATATAGGACAAATCATAGGATGTGTAGTGGATTGGGATAGATATGTTTGATAAGGATTAGAAATGAAGATGGTAGTGAAGCTCGGGACTGGTGTTTCAACATCATTATTTATTCTTTAATTTGTTTATTTTGTGTGTGAGATTGGACCAATTTTCTCTCTGTAGGGATTTATCATAATATTAATACATTTAATTTTTATAACATTGATGTATTACATATTTTTCATAGTATTATTTTTAATTATATATGTTTTAGGTTATTTATTAATTAATTATGTTTATGATATTGAGTTCATAATGTCCCCAATATATGATTTTGGCCTTTACCTCTATTCAATAATATCTAGTATTTGAGTAGGGGAACCTAATGCCGTATGTATCTTTAGATGGGACATTGAAGAGTGGTTTTACATGGGCTCTATATATATATATATATAACAATTTCAATTGCATGATTTTATCACTTTTCATTATATTACGCATATTAAATTTTTTTCGTTGTTGTTGGAATTGTAAAAATTGTTTTTGGTCGATCACTAATTTTCATACTTGATCGTAGTAATATAGAAATACTTATTTTTTATTGTTATATAATGATAACTACTATATTAAATGATAATATAAAATGGTAGATCATTGAATGTGAAATTACATGTTTTCTTCAATATTACAAAAATTTGTTATGACCATATTTCATCATATAGAAGGACATGATAATGGAAACATGTTAACTACAGCCATAATGGGAGTTGATCGTGCTTGTAGGATACTCACTATAATGATACAACCATGATGGATGATAAAAATGGTTATACATTAACTGTACAATCATGGGAAAATATGATCATGGAAGTGGACCACCTACGACTATAGTCAATTTCGACCCTGACCATATTGTGGATTTTTTTAATATAATAATAATAATAAAATTATTAATTTATTTAATAAACTTAATAATTTAAAATAATATGAATTAATTATTTTATATTTTTGAATAGTAAATTATGTTACATAAATAATAAATATTAATAATACTTTATTTTTAAAAATAATTATTATTATTAACGGTTGAGGGGATTAAAATCTTCATGCACAAACACACCCAAGGTATAGAAGTGAGTATTTCCTTATCCCTTATTTACTGGGATGGGTATGAACCCATTAAAACCATTATAATTTGACGGACTAGAGGACCTGTTTCTTGAAGGACATTTTATCATGACTTATGGCCCCTCTAATGAATAGTACCACTACAATACCTACCAAAATGAAAGAATAATTTTGTTCCCCTTATAAAATACATGATTCTACTAGGGTACCATAAATAATACTATTATAGTGTCCTTCTATAGTTACCTATTATACTTCTAAAGTGCACCATGGGAATCCCCCATCAAAATGGGTCCATATGGGATTGAACCCCCAACCATGTGATTGTCGATCAGTGGGTGGTACCAATTATTAACTAATTATTATACAATATTTAATTTTTTTAATAATTATAACATTAATAAATATTAATTTATTTATTTGATTATAAAATAACAACTAAAAGTTATTCATTAAATATTGATTATAAATTAATAGTTAATGACATTCAAAATATTAATTAATTAATAATTTCTATTTGAAAAATAGTTTGTAATAATTATTTATATATAATTTATAATTATTAATAAATTATTAATTATTAATTATAATTATTATTTATAAGATAGAAATTGGTAATTAACAATTATTCAGGAATATTACTTTTCTATTACTGCAAATTTCATTATAATTAGTAGTTATAATAACAACTAATTTATGATTTGTTCATAAAGTGTTTCATCATAACATATTATAAGTAATTTATTATTCTTCTTTAATTATTGTTATTTGAATTATTATTTTTTAAGAAGTAAAATTTAATAATCATTATGTATTACATAATTATTTCAAACTATAAAATAATAAAACCTAATTTTAATAAATAATTAATTAAAGTAACAATTATTTATTTATAATAATAAAGTATTTAAAAACAAATTTATCTATAAGAACTAAAA
The DNA here is from genome assembly GCA_963277665.1 of Viscum album. Taxonomy (NCBI): domain Eukaryota; kingdom Viridiplantae; phylum Streptophyta; class Magnoliopsida; order Santalales; family Viscaceae; genus Viscum; species Viscum album. The sequence continues at coordinate 758,374,567 of OY728161.1, forward strand.
CTAAATAAATTGTATACATGAATTAAATTTTATAAATTATAAATTTGTAAATTAAATTATTAAAAAAAATTCCTTATTTATTTCTAAATGTAATAAAATTTTGAATAATTAATTAATTAATAAATAATATATATGTCTATAGTAAATGTAACTAATTAATAATTAATTATTAATTTAAGAAATTATACATTATTTATTATATATTTTCTATAAATTTATTAAATTGTTTAAATAAAATTTGTTGATATATAATTACAGGACAAATCATTTAGTTTGGTGGTTAGTACTCAGATAGTTAAGTGAGGTTTTTTCGGATTTGTGTGAGGATGAGTGGCCTCATGAGATGGTGTTTTTACATACATTAATAAATTAAAACCATTATAAAGTAAATAAATAATGGAAAATGAATAAAAAAATTTATAGGTAAATAATAATAAGTTATTAATGATTTGTAATTAATAAATATATAATAAATTATATTTATTATTTATTTATATTTTTTAAATTTTCCTAGGAAATTGGGCCAGAGGTTTATATGGGAATTAACCTATAATCATCGACAAATCAGTCATAAGTACCATAACCATTATCATAGCCTACAACCATATTCAAGAGGTTTATTTCCTAGAGGGTTTCTCATGATAATAGGCATGTTCTAGAGTAGTTTGTCTCACATGGTTGGTGAATAACCTTCCATGTTCTATAAATTTAGAGTAATTTCAAAAGATGTATGTATGAACTACACCACCCACTCCATACAAATGAAAAAAAATTGAAAATTATATTAGTGATACTTGTTGTGAGATCTAACAATCAATTTCCACCTCTTTGAACATCAATCAAAAAATCATAGACACTTCAATTTTTATTAATTTAAATTATAAGGGTATAAAATCTGATATTACCCAACCCACAACCCTAATGCCCATATTTTTTTTGATTATTTCCATGTATAAGAGAGAAATATCCATTATTATAACAGAGACATGTCTACAGTTCTCAATAATGTTTTAAACATTCATAATTTTACACAAACATGAAATTAACATATACACTCTGATTTAAATGTTCAATATTTTATAAAATAATTTTCATTATATATCATCATACTAAATTAATGACATATTATATAATAAAAATCATTTTTAAAATACCAAAAATCCGATCAACATATCTTTCAAATATATGATAATAATAACCCATTGTTTTCATTCATAAACATTACATCTTATATAAAGATTATTCAATACGTAACATTATGATCCATGCAATAATTGTATCAGTTTAGTGTATTTAGAAACATGGATCATAAATAACTGGTTCAAAATAGATCTATATCTTCTCAAACAATGTTCTTTATTATTACAACCCTTCTTATAAATATCATACATAAAACCTTTCTTAATAACCCGGGGAAGTAAACCATAATAAAGGATGATCTCAAATTCATAGTAATGGTAAACAAATTAGATATAAATAATCAGTTAAACATAACATGAGAATAAGGGCATGAAACCTTTATATTAACTTTTGAGAACCATACCTTTTACGTGAGTGATCATAATATTGAATTAGGGACTAATTCATGGTTGTTAAAATGATATGAATCATAATGTAATAAAAAATATGAACCTAGAGAACATCAAATCGGCCTAACACATAGGTATTTGAAAAAAAGGGCTGTGAAATCATTTCCTTAGTCAACGGTCACATCGAAAATGATTATAATGGATTCGGTTCAACATAAATTACATCTTATCCTTAGAAATGTCTTACCCATATGATTATTAGATTGGAAAATCTCCCCTATTGGACTGGGATTACTCCCCATTCTAGTCATTATTTTTTAATGACATATACATCATTATCTAATTCATCTGGAAGAATATATAATTATTATACCACCCACCACATAATAAAAATAAAATGTGTTTTTTACTTAATATTATAAAAACATTCATCACCAAATATCCCTAGATAATGAAATAGGGTTTATAAACAGTTCATCATTTAATTATAGAAAAACCCATAGGAAAGAAGCGATATTCATAATGGTTTCATAATAACTTAATCATCATATTGATTGAAATGAGTTACATAGAATCATCAATAAATAAAAATCTTAATAATCCATTCAAATAATGTAACAAGATGGTATAATTTGACCATATCCCAAATAAAGTAAAAGTGTTATCAAAGGATGTTATCATCATTAAAAAGTTATTTTAAAAGAATCTGAAATATTTCATGAAAAAAATTCAATTTTTACCTTAAAATCACATATTTAAAAACTAATAATTTTCCAAATATAAAGAAAATTTGATTCCAAAAAATTTACTATGTAAATTTTTTAAACCACATTTTAAATCATTAACGGGTCATGATGGCCAAAAATTATATTCATACCTTATACGTTTAAGTAGAAATTTCTTTCATAATGTGACTAAATAATCAATATACCTCAATTGTAAAAGGACGCAAAGTTTATTTTTAATGAACTTGTAGAAAACTATAAAAAGAATAAAAATGAGTTTTATCTAACATTTATAATTATAAAAAACATTCATGACAACATTTTTAGAAAATTTTGATTTTGAATTAAGAGGATATTCAACAAAAGAGAGAAATAACATTTGTTTTCATTAGAAAATTTATTTTAATATCTTCTGTAAAAAACTAATGAAATAGAAAAATGTAATGCATAAAAATAAATAAAGTATAATGAAATTAATTTTTTTCTTGATATGTGTGGAATAAAATATCCTTATTATAAACATGATCTTAAACAATCATGATAAACAATGAGATTATAACATGAATCCCTTAATTCAAGTTTGTCCGGACTCAAAAGAACTATAGACACCTGTATAATAAATTTCAATTATATATGGTTATATAAATATATCATTTCTATATTCCAAATATCCAAAATAATATAATTATAACATTTCTATAACTATTTACTAATAATTGATTATTGAAATGTTCGATTTTTTTCACACCAGTTTCATTTTTAATGAGAATTTCAGTTCGATATTTATAGTCCTTGTACTTTTTAAAGATTAAATAATTTATAGAATGTTAATATTGATATAAATATATAATTTATTTATTATATAAATATTTAGAGTTACCCAAGAAGAATGAAATATGTAATAATGAATTAAACTGTTTAATGAGATGGTAGGTCATATGTACACATTAACACTCTTTTAATTTTTTATATATAGAATGAAAAAATGGTAAATAATAATTCACATTTGAGTAATAATTATTACACAATATATATGATATATATTCTGTAAATTTTATCTTATTACAATTCATTTAATGATAATATGAAATATGGTTCACATCACATTTTGGAGGTGGTGGTCTAGACGTATTCATGAATGACATTATAGTTTATCAACGTATTGTAAAGAGTTGGATGATTTTTTATGTAATCATAATGAGAATGAAGTATATTTAAGATACTAATGAAATTATTTTATCATTAATACCATATATTTATAGTTTCTATATGATGAAATGTCATTGAAAACTCATTGTTATGAGTTGTACCTCTTTGTTGAAAAAACTCAATCGGCTTACACCTTTACATTTTGAATGATAGTCTATTGGAATCAATATAAACTCTTGGATGTGGGTAAAAACTTATGGAAGGTATTATGGTAGGTATTTCATGATCTAATAGGATAAAAAATTGTGAATATTAAAGTATAACATGTTCCCTTTTATAAGTGAGGGGAGGCACACTCTTAGAATTAAGTAAAATATTAAATGAATATAAAAATATTGTTAGGTAATAATGGATCCAAATTTTTATAAATAGAATAAAAGATTATTATTATTAAAAAATAATAATACAATATAAATGGTGGACAAGATTTAACTTTTTTACCATTATCTAATTGTTTAAACCATCATTATCCCATTGTGATAATTTCCACAATAAAAACGTTTTCTACACTTTAATGGTCAAGAATATTTCCATAAAAGGAAACGTGAGACATAAATGGAGCACATTATTTATTTAAAACTATATCCCATTTATATGGTTAAACATAATATTTTTATGAATTTTAAGTCATTTAATAATATACTATTTATTATAAATTACTTTGATTTTCCTTTTCGGAACTATTAATTTACATGGAATTTGAATAGACCATAAATAAAAAATAATATTAATATAATCCATTTAAACAATAAAATAATGTAATATTTGTCAATTGAATTCATATAACACAATATATGTCCTAATTATCAATATTTTTAATATTTTTATAATCTTTTGTTTTATTTTTCCCTTAATTGAATAAATAGTATGTTTTTTTACTTATGGATTAATTAATTTTTAAATAAATATAAAATAAAAAAATAAATTACTATGATAAAAAATAATTTATATTACAATTAAAAATTTCGAAGTGAACATAACATATTTTTATCCATATGTAAAAACGTTTTCGATATTAATGTCAATAGAGTGGAATTTTGTATTTATTAGTTTCATAGAATAATATAGTGGTCATAATACAATAAAATTTTCAAAAAATGGAAATTTAATCTGTAATATAATGAGAATAGTCGACATAGACATATAGAATAGGAAAAAGTAAAGTGTATGAGAAATTTAAAAGTTTTATACAAAATTTTTAACCATGTTATTTCCGTTTTACCCTTACTGTGGTGACTAATATTTTCCAAGGTTACTATTCTTAATGACCAACTATAAATGGAGACCAAATTATAAATTTAAACCATGATATTAAAAATATGACATCAATTTGTTATTATTTAATCATTATAATTGGATGAAATTCATGTTAAAATATGTGCACAAAACATATCAAAAATGTTTTCTTGGAAAAGTATATTTTTATGCCGAAAACTAAATATGTTATTATCTTATGAAAATAGGAAATTTTAGATGAATGTTTAACTATTTTATTAAATATATAATATATTAATTTAATTTATATAATTTACCATTAGTGATTAATTTTATTAATTTTGCGAATAACACAGTGCGCATATTAAAATAGTTTTTCAAAAAATATCTCTTTAACATTCAAATAATTGTAGTTTTCAATTATAATCAAATAAATATCAATAAAATAATGAATACAACTAAAAATCATACAAATAACATAATCATGAATTTTTATTCATATTCTCCAATATAATAACGTGGTGGAAATTTTCACATTAAATAAATATAGTATCTCTTGGTTTATATAAACATTGTGTGGTGTATAGAAAAAAATATTAATGAAATAAAACATATTCAATGAAAAATGACATAAAATATTGACGTGTTATATTCTAAAAATCATAAAATAATCCCATGAAAATTACATAAATTTGATATAAGAAAATTAGTATGTCTCTATTTCACCATATCACCGTATTCACATGTAACTTCTTAAAACATCTTATTCCTCAATAGAATGTTAAACAGATGAGTAGTCATATTTTATAGTACAATATCTTAATGATAGATTATTTCCCCTAGGTTTTGTTCATCAATAGGATCATCCTATATTTCTATAACTTCTGAGCTTAGTACATGTGATAGATCAATTATGTACTTTCTCAGGAGAGATAAATGGAATATATCATGAACTTGATAGAAGTATGGTGTATGTTCCTAGTAATATACTATCATCCCCATATGACCATAAATATAAACTGTTATAGTATACCTAGTTCTCATATTTACCTTATTAAAAAATTTTAGTACTTTATTCTACAAGAAAATTCACAAGAATACCTTCCCACAAACATCAAAATCAATATTTTTTATATTATTTTTAGTATAAATTATATCTCCACAATGATTTTCATTAAACTTTTACTGAATATTTCAGAATCATTCTATTATTTCATAATTTAGCTCATGTACCAATAGTTTTATTTATCCAAAATCATACCAATACATTAGATTTCTACACTTATTTCAATAGAGTTCTTTAATAGGATACATCAGAATGCTCAAGTGAAAACTATTGTAGATTGAATTCTAGAAAAAATGATGTTTTAAATGAAAAAAATCATTTAAATATATAAAACATGATCTCATAATCTGTTTTATGTATTTTCTTGAACTCCTAGAAAGACCATCTATTTGCGGATGATAAGTTGTACTGAAATAAAAATATGAATAAACAGCTTTATGAGGACTTCTTCAGATCATTGATGTAAACCTCAAATTTGGATCATATTGAATAAGAGTTTGTATATTATGAAAAAATACCATTTTATTAATATATTTTCTATAAATATGATCTAGAGATAAATTTTCACTGATAGTAATGAAGGGTATTGTATTTTTATGGCAATTGACTACAACCAAAAGGGCATTTTATCCTCTAGGTATTCTGGGGAGTTTGATGAAACATTTGTGGTGATGTTTTCCCATCTCCATTATATAATGTAATATGGTTATATTATCCCATTATACATATATCGCATTACCTTCACTTACATAGAAACCAAGGATCAAGATTCATACTCTGTAATATCAGTATTCAATTTTCCCACCATATACACTTTTTTTAATCTCTATACATCTTCATACATCTAGAATTATTAGAAAATTACTAACTATGATAGTTATCAAACAAATAATTATTAAAAATTTGTTATGGATAGGAAACATACATTGTTCAGAAGCCATGTCTTTCCATCACAGTAAAGGTTAATCTAAAAAATATTTCTACACCTCTTTTTCATATACATATTATCTTTCTACACCAGATTAATTACCAAATGGACAGATGGTTGAACACTCAATTGTGAAAGATAATATTTATCCATTCACATTAATATTTAATGTTATATCTTTTTCTAATCCTTAAATATTGGATATTTTATGATACTCGTAATATTTAATCTAGTACAACCCTTTCATATTAGAGTATCTTCCCCATTGTTCACTTTTACAGGGTTGTAATGTATGGACCAATCATAATCCTTAATTTACTCCAAAATCATATATTTGACATATTCATATATTTTTATGTTAAAATAAAATTTAACCTTAAATTATAAATAAATATATATATATATAACTATTTTCTATTATGAGAAGGCCTCCATATCTGTAATGAAAAAATTACCATAGATAGCTAAAATCCCGAATTTTGTAAATTTTCCTATAAGGATCAATTTTTGTGAGAAATAATCTATTATAATATATTTTTTTATCTAGGATATGTCATATTACCTTCATAAATACATTAATAATCATTAAAAACCGTTATTTACTCTAGGGATGATTAAGAATATGTTAAATGACTAGAATGGACTTTAGATCCCTAAATGTTTCCACACATTTATTTATATATAGTAACTTGGATCCCTTACGAGTTAACTTGGATAGTGGATTGTAATGAAATGAAAAATTATTTACAATGTGTTGATAATATCATGCCAGACTATGAAAATTCTGGATCATAGTCACATCAGTTTGTCTAGGATCACATTCAATAACTTCCGTCCTTTATGGATCAACTGATATACCGTTTCTTGATACTATATAACCAAAAATGATTTTTTCACCCTATTTCACATTTTTTAAATTTTTAATACATATTGTGCTTCATTATGAAAATAAGTAAAATCTTCAAGTGATCATATTTTTCTTTTTATCTATTAAAATATACAATAATATCATCTATAATGAATACCATAATCTAATCAATGATGTCTTAAAATTAGTTATTTATTAAATATAACGGTGGCCTCTGATTTTTCTAAGTATAAATATATTAGTAGATAATTAATTTCTTAATAAAAAATTAAAAAAAAATATTAAACAAATATATCTATGTTCTACGTAATTGAACACATGAAATAGAAAAATGGTATGTCACATATTTGGTAAATCCATCATACATGATCTAATAGAAGTATTATATTTCTGATATGAAGGAACATTATACAGATATTTTAATTTTTATTAAAAATTATACTAAAAATATAAACTAGAATTACCTTCTTGCGTGATCTAATTAAACACTCAACACACCAAACTATTATGTCATGCATATGGTAAACCCTATATCCCATACAAAATAATGGAATCAGATTTATCATATGGTACAACATTCATGAGATATTAAATTATTTTCAAAAAATGGTTTTGTTTTGAGATAATGTTTTTAAAAAACTTATACTATATTCATAGAGAATCTACGAGACCTGCAATCTAGTTCTTACCCAGTGCCAAAATCTGATCATATTTAATAAATTTTTTTAATAAGGTGAAATATAATATTAATTTTAAATTAGTAAAAATGATCAGTAATTATTTTTAATATTTATGATTCTTTGATATATATGGACTTAGGAATTAATCACCAGTTTCTATTATGTGGTCATGATTAGATAAATCATTATTAAAATCCCAATAGATTGGGTATAAATCATTTCTACATTAATGGTGTTGAAACATTTATATCATTTTATTTATCAAAATATTGTTTTTCTTATGAATAAACAATTAAATTTCCAATTCAGAAATATTGTCTTAAGATATTCAAAACATTTGACATTGTTGGACATTATCTATTGATTTTTTTTAACGATTATAAATTATTATATAAAAATGGTGAAATAAAATCATTATAAAATAAAAATATTTTGGATTTAAATCGATTATTTCTGAATTTAGTACATGAGTCCGCTAGTTCCTGAATTTAGGAAACACAATATCTGAATGATATTCCAAATCATGAAACAAAACCTTCTTAGTTTTAAAATTTTTAATATATTATAATGAAACCTTGTATCTAGGATTAAAACTGATAAAACATAATGCTATTAAAATGATTCTAGATATTAAAACATATTTTAGAATGTAAAATATTTTCTTCAATCATATATTGTACATTTTTAAATTGTTCTTGCTGGATAGAAATATATTACCTGATATTTTTTATCAAAGTGGTTGGTCCATAATTTGTGTCTTAGTAATAAGAAAATTCATTCTTGTCCGAATGGATATATAATATATTATGTTGATTTTCTAACACGTGAAGAATCATGGAATAAAATTTAATATTTAGGAAATTAATATTTCTTATGAAACCATTGAGTTATTTTCCAATTACACCTAGTTCAGATCTTTTATTTATGTTTATAAACATTTTTACTTAGAAGATATGAAATAAATCATACATTTCTATCATTAGTAGATTAAATCAACCTTGTGATGGTGATTCATTGAAAAAAATGATCATATGAAACCTTATTTTGCTTTGGTACCTCATAAAATATGGTTGGGTCATTCTACAGATTGTTTTTTTTCATTTGAATCTTATAAAATTCAATATTCTTATTGGATTGTTTTCAATATTCCATACAACATTCCTATTTGGATGATGACGAAGGAACCATATATATATATATTTATATTAATTACATGACATCCAATGCAGAATATTGATGTTTATTGGGATCCCCTAATTGATGGTTAAATTTCAATGCAGAACAACACTGTGTCTACATTTTTATTGTTGCAGATCAGAGTTTTACACTAAAGGATTAATTAATTTAGATGATTACTGGATTTCATGAATATGGTATATTATCTTGATGGTCCACACATGGTCTAAAAAAATGTATGTACAACTTGGATAATTCAAAAAGAATTTATTATTATAAATTGGATAATGAATAATAATTTTCAAGGCCATCAATGATTTCATCCAATGGATCACCCTTTTTGATGGAATATGAAGAATTTACAAGAGTTAAAAAAATTAAATAGATGAACCTCCAAGAGTGTTCTACAGTATTTATGAATAATATATCATATATTCATTAAAATTTGTTACATTTGGATGACCAATAATTAGAAAAAATAATTTTATTATGAAAGATCATAATTGGATAAGGAGGGGTATTTTTTGGGACCGTTCATATTTGTTTGATTTGATGGATCATCAGAAGTTATTTTTAATGAATATTGAAAATAATATCTTTAATACCATAGTTTATTCCATATAGGATAAAATAGGTTATACTAATGATAATTTAATGACACAGTTGATCTTTTCCAGATTTAGAGATGTCTTACTCATAAATAATTTGAAGATAAAATATCACACAATATAATGTATCCAAAATCCATTTAGGAAATTTCTAAAAGAATTTCATTTATTAATTTATCTATGGATTATAGAATGGAGTTTCCCATATGGTTATGCTCTTAATTTTTACTTCTCTGTTAGAAATCATTATATTACCAATTTTATAAGTCCTGATCGTCATGTCATAATAGAAGTATTAATATATGTTTCTCTTGAGTCCTTTTTTATTCATTAATATTTGATGTGTTGACCAAAATATCATATTTCATCCGATATATTTATACAGATACATTGGATTATTATTCATTGAGAATGATACAAAATGATGTATTTATGCTTTAAGGTAAATTAGGAGAAAAAATACCACCATGATTTTTTGATTCAATGAAATAATTAATATTGAATTTTCCATTTGAATCAATTTTTTTTGAAAATTTTAATTATGATGTATGTAACATTTTTATATGTTTACAAAAATGATAATTAATAAAGTACTTTACAAATCATCAATTAAAAGGTCAATTACATATGTTTAGTTACTATAGGAAATTTTTTAAAAAATATCTTCTTATTTAAAATTGGAATATCCAATAAATCATAACTAAATGGTTATCAATGACACAAATTTTTATGATATAAAAAACATCAAATATATATATTTTTAATCTAATAGATTTTACTATTGGAGGTTACCATGAATGATAAATTTTATATAAAAAACTCTATAGATATCATACATATATTATTTAAAATAGAGAAGAAATGAAATTATTTTAGTATAAAGAAAATATGTACAAATAAAAAAATATGTACAAATTACATTTTATGATCTTGAAGAACGTCATCATTAATAAATTCCATATATTTTTCAATGAATGTATATTATGTTGATTTATAGTAAACAATAAATCAATTATATAGTGATATCTTTGATTAAAAATTATTATCGTTTATATGAAACATAACATGAAAATGAAATTGATAGTCCATTTTGTGGGATCGAAAATCCTCCATCATAATTTGAAAAATATTGCAATGGGTATATTTTTAAGTGATTTTGATTCCATAAACACATACATGATGACTATCATAAATCAATAAATATCGGGGTTTTATAAATTCTTATATTAAGAAAAAATATTTGTTTCCTTTTATAGTATTTTGGATGAAATAATGAGTTATGTTTTCTAGGATCCTATTATTTATAAATGATAAAATGTCATTGGATTGATACAGATTGAGGGTTGTGTGTAAAAACACAACATGGATTCCTTAACATTTAATATAACAATATTCAAATATAGAATCTACAATTTATGTTTTAAAATGAGACACATCATGTTTATAATAAAAAAACTAGAGAAGTTTCAAGCTATTTGAATAAATGGTGGAGTATGATAAAAATAAAATCACATGGATATAAATTTATTGATAATGATATTGATTATTTGGAAATGAAAAATATTGAAATTTTTCAAGAAGCAACAAAAAATATATCACTTTCAAGAAAAGATATAGATATTGATGATGAAACCCAAAGTTAAGGGATGATGATTTTGATAATATTGTTGTTGTAAATAGGGATGATTAAACAAAAATTCATATGGAAATTTATAATGCTGAATATGTGTGCAAAAAAATTGTAGTTGATGAAAATTATGAGGTAAATGTTGGTTGAGGTATTATAGTAAGGTGTTTATTTACATGTAATTAATATATTTTGATTTTTATTATTTTCTTATATTTTATAATTGTATTAAAAAACTAAAAGGTAATATTTTTATATTATGGTATTTAATTGTTTTTTATATTTAATATTTTTATTAAAATATTATTAAATATAATGGTCTTTTTCAGATGGATGGAGATACTAAGGATTAACTATTTCATTCTCTCACTAATGTTTGACTTCATGCTAATAATCCGGCATAATCTGATCGCTATGATAATGAGCTTATTAAGAGGGGTGGATTCTTCCTAGATTGATGATTCCAAATCCTATTCTCGAAATATGATCATATATTTATTTTAATACATCTTTTATGAATGTATGTTTAATTCTAAAAGATATTTATTTTATATTAAATTTATCTTTTAGTTTTAAAAATAATTTTATTATTATTTTATTTTCATTTCTTTTTGAATTTATCTATTGGAATTTTTTTTTGATTCTATGAAATTATTATTCTAAGACATGGGTGTCCTAAATCATTTTTCCCATCATTGTGCATCACTATATGTTAGTGCACAATATTGTGTATTAATAGAGAATATATAAATTTTAATATTATTTTAATTAATAATTTTTTTTAAATTCTCTATTATTATTTATTTTCTTTAGTTACTTATATCCTAAGAGACCATATCAAAGATGCATTTAGGGTTTGTATATGTGGGAACGTTCCTTAGTTTCAACACAACTATATCAATTTATAAATTCAAAAAGAATGTGGTACTTTTTTACTAGAATTGCCTACCACATTGACTTGACTATATCTCATCTCTGATGGGTTTGTGAAAGATTGATGTATCCATGGGATCTAGGTATCTCTAATTAAATGGAAGAAAATATATATATGAAAACAAAAAGATCCAAAATTATGGTCAAGGTGTAAATTGATAGAGCATATGATAGATTGGAGTGGAAATTCCTTATTAAGGTAAAGAGGAATTTTGGATTTCAGTAATGGTTCAGTGAATTAGGTTTTTTATTATATGCCTGAACATGGAATACAATATCTCTTTTGGGATGAGGAGTCAATTTTCTATATTTTGTCCATTGGTTTATGTAGGGTGACCACTTTTCCATAAGAATTTAATTATGGTCGTGCATGTTCTCACAAGGAATATTAAACAAGGTCTGGATGTGGGGAGGGTCATGCCTTATAAAAAATTGGATCAAGAATAGAATTGTGTAAAACATCATGTTCAATGAACATATTTAGTTTTTTAAAAAATGAATATAATTTCAAAATGTGGGGTTAAACAGAATTATACAAAATTAGGGAATATTGAGTTGATAATGCATAAATTCAAGAATAAGTTGTTTTTATATCTCCAATAATTGTTCTGGTAAAAAAATGATTCCATATGTGAAAAAATTGTATTCCAAAGATTGAAAAAACTAATTTATACCATGGAATACCAATATTAAACAGAAGGACTAAAAATGTGATTTTAGATGAAATCACTAATCGGTTTAAGAGAAGAATCTACAATTGGAATAATAGGTTTCTTCCATTTTATGGGATGATGAATTTGATAAATAACATTAATTAATCAATTATGATGCATGTTTTTTCCATTATCAAACAACCAAATGGTAAAATTACAATGATTTATAATGCAATGACAGGTTTTATTTGGGATGAGAGTCAAAATGGTTAGTGCCTCTAGAATTATTGGAAATTAATAGTTATGCCAGTAGAGGAAGATGGTATTGGGATGTGAAGCATGGTAGATAATATATAGGATATGTAAGCATGGATGGCATGAGATTTCATTGAAGGGAATTATTTATGGGAAAAAATTACCACGGATCATTATGGTGATAATTTTAGTATCATAAAATACTTGAATATTAGATTGTCCATTCTCTTATGCTATACTCATTATCTTTTGTAAGATCTTCATAGAAATGATCAATGGATTGTAGGTTTCATGTATATTAACATGTGGAATAATAACTGGGTTGGTGAGACACTGTATTTTCCTAGATATCCATTCCTGGCCTATAGGTAGTTGACTCAAATCAGCAGTGGGATGAACGATTGGTAATTCTTGATCTGGTGCAAGGTTATTCTAGATAAGATGATTTTTTAGTCTATAAATTATAAAACTAGGAACCTCATATAGGTGAAAATATCTAGAAAAATGATGTATCAATAAGGTCACACTATCAATTTTGTGATAAATCAGAGAAAGATGAAGTGGGGCTTGTGTTTTTCAAGGGTAATGGGCCAAGGTGGTATCCAACTTAATGCCACAGGGAATGAATTTATGCCTTGGATGGATTCTCTATATGGTTTTATTGATTCTTGGTTTGAGGGAGATGAATAGGGTGGACCAGAGGTTAGGGTTCGAGGCCTCACCTTCATAACAGGTAGCTAGATCCTATGGGAAGCTATAAAAAATGCATGTGATAGAAGGATGTTTTCATTAGTCTTCTTCCAGGGAATTTATATGGCACTGGTGGAAGAGTTTGGGATTTTTTTCAATGGAGAATCCAAGTATGTATCTTTTAGAAGACAAATTTCTCTCCCATGTTCGATTATGGAGGCTAAAATAAATAATCAGGGATGATCTGTTTGATGGAAATATCCATCTGTGGGTTTGAAACTCAATGTCGATGGGTCTTGTAAATGAGTATAAATGAGAGTAAGGGGCCTAGTCGGAGACAAATTTGGTATTTTTTCATCTTCTTTAGTTCCTTTTATAGAACATGTAATTCTATTTGAGCTGAGGTGGGAGCCATGGAGACCAGAATCATGTAGTCTAGAAACCATAATATTCCGATTGTAGAAATTGTGTTCGATTCGGTCTTATTGGTCATGTATATTTAATGGAAAAGAAAGACACCATGGGATATGACCTACTTGATCAGGAGATGAATATTATTGATCAATTAGGGAAATTATATTATTCATCTATAGAGGGAATGAAATTTTTTAGCTAATGAGATTGTAAGATAAGTATGACAAGAAGGGAAATTGATTTATTATACTAGTGTGGGGTTACATCCAAATATATGTAAGTTTTTTGTCAAGGGTGATTCCCTTAGACTTCATTATTTCCACCCACGCTAACATGTATTTCGTGTATTATGACTTGGGGGCATGGTTATTTTATTTTATAAAATTTAAATTTAATTATATATACATTTATTATTACATATTTTTTATTTTTTAGAGGTTTATAGTGACCCCTATATTAATTAAATTTATTTCTATAATATTTTTTTACTGATCCCCATATACGAGAAGTTATAGGCGACGGACCTCGGCATATTCTGGTTAGTTGTTAATTAAAAAATTCACAAATATTATTTTTATTTTTATTTAAGTATTTAATTATATTTCAGGTAAATTTATGTGCTTATGAATTATAATTCAAAAGAGATTCATGCTATGAAAAAAAATATGCCACTAGTGATTTGGGTTTTGATGTTGGGGCATAGATATAAGAAACTATTCATGTTGTAGAAAAATGCCTCTCAGTTGGTAGTGTTTCCAAACTGACAAAAATGAGTTTTCATGGAACTTCTACAATTTCATTAGTGTGCCTGAAGGGAGATCATTGAGTGTCTTCCCTAATTTTGTCATCCATTGAGTTTTATGAGGAGAGATATAGCACTATGGATGAGATTATACAAATTATTTTAGAAGTGGAGGATAATGGGGATAAGCAGAAGTGTTAGGGAGATGAGAAGATGTTGGAATATTTTTGAAGGCTTCTTTGTGTTATTGGTATAGAATTTTGTCCCACAGATATATTGAGTGACGCTCCCCCACTAAACACCAGTTAATGATTTGTGATGTTTTATAACGTTTATAAATATGGAATGAAATCATATTATTTTTAAAATGATTTATTACTTTTATGTTTTTTAATTATATTAGGATTTAAAATTATTTATAAAATATATTAATTTATAAAATTATTTTATATTTTAATAGTATTTTTTAATTTTTTAATTTTATTAAATTTATAATTTTTATAATTAGTACTTTTATTTATATAATTTAGTTATTTGTATTTTTTAACACATTTGTAACTATTTTTGGCTTAATTTTCTTTATTTCTTGATATATTTTATATTATATATAATAATTTGAAATTAACTATAATTTTATTAAAATATATAATTATTTTAGTTTATTTTAGATTATTTTTTTTGGAAATTTAATTTGAAAAATATAATCTTTTTCATGAAAGATGAATTGTCCATCAAAACTACAATTAATTATGACACAAATTCAGAATTTATTTTTATAAATCTTAGAAGAATACAATTTGAAACGGGTACTTAATGAGTCGTAATTAATTTTTATTTGTGTTGATCCATTGCAAAGACCTTCATTTGTGACGTCGTTTAATAAAAGTATGCATTAGCGCCAGACACCCATTACAAATGATGTCTTTCAATGGAAGTCCGTCACTAATGCGCCATCACAAATATCATAATATCTTATTGGGGGATAATGTTAAATAAAAGTGAAAATGTTTGGTTATGTGCCATACCTCTTCATCAAGAAACCAAATTTTTCTTACACCTTTATCCTTGAAAGGATGGTATTGTGGAAATTACAAATGCTATATAATATAGGTGAGGGAGATAAAATGGTATTATGGTTAGTATTGGATGACATATAAGGCTCCAACATTGTGATTAATAATGGAAAATAGGTTCCCTTTTATTTGTGATCGAAGAGGCACTATAAGAATTAAATAATGTATAAAATTAATATAAATGATTTTTCCTAGAAAAGTGTTTCAAAATTGATATAATTATATTTTATATTATTATGAGTCTAGAAACTCTCATCCAAAAAAATTGATATGTTTGGGTCATGATTTATCCCTTATCTCTTAGTTTTAACCAAGTTAATTGTGATTATCAAATATCGCAATAACAACATCTTATATGCCTTATGATTCAAAAATGACAAAATAAATGTATAGGTGACCCATAAATGGAACATGTTCATATTTCCTAGATATAAAATTAATTTTTCTTAATATAGTATATTTATTGATTTTAAATCACTTAATAAAAAAATATTATTACATAATATATATAATATCATTTTTAGAACTGTTCATTTACATTGAATTTGAAAAAAACAGAACAACAAATTAATTTGAAAATAAAAATTTCACATATATGTATATTTTGTATTTATCTATATATTATTCGGAACATAATTACTCACTCAAATAGTATGAATTGTAATTTTTTGAATACATTTTTTTTGTTAACTGAATAAATACGATGTCGGTGTTACATATGTATTTAAGGTAATTATTCAATCCATAAAAGCAAAAAAATTAATATTATAAAAAAATTAATTTTATTTAAAATAAGAATTATTGGAGAAACATAGCCTCTTTGCATTCTTATATCATAATTTTAGAGATATTAATGTTTATATACTGATATTTTTAATTTATTTCATTCATTAAATAATATAAATTTCAGAATAAAAGTAAAATAGCACTGACTGAGAATTTTTTTAAAAAATTGGATGAGAATGATTAAAATAGATCATCCAATAGGATATATTCATATTTTTTTATAAATTTTAAATCCTTATCCAAATTTTTTAAAATAGTTATAACAATTAAAGCCTTAGTGAGGTGATAAACATTTATTAAGGATACTATTTATGATGACCAAAAATATAAGGGGCCTATTAAAAATATTTGTACTACCTTAATAAAAATATGGGGTCTGTATTTCAATATATAATTCCTATAAATTGAAGAAATTTATTTTTAAATAATTGTACAAAACATGATGAGGTTTTTATTAGATCAATACAATTTTAAACATAAAAATGGATGTATTCTTATCTTATGTATAATAAAATATTAGATGGATGATAAAGTATTTATATTGAATATTGAATATATATATATTAATTGATAATATTTCACATATATTGATTAATTTAATTTATTATGATAAATATAAATTATTATCATTTAAAACATTTTGCTGAACAATATCTCTTTTACATTAAAATAATTTTTTTTCATTTATAATCAGTTGATAACCAATGACTTAATTTATACAACTGTAAAACATAAATTTATAATAATTTTATAGTCCTATTAATAACCAATAATGCAACAGATAGGCTATGATTGAACCACTAAGTAATTATATTATATAACCCATTATTTGAACTCAGTGTAGCATGTGATGAAAGTGTTCAATGAAATCAAACATATTCAATGAGAGATTTCATAAAATTATAGGGTATTACATCTCTCTTATTTTTATATGGATTAACATAAAAAAATTGAGTAAAAATATATATTATGTGGTAATACATCATCCGTGAGACATAGAAGAGTTATTTATAGATCATGATCAAGTATGTTAGATGATCATTAGTGAAATGGAATCATTATTGGAATAAGACCATGAAATCATTAGAATTATTTTTGGGAAATGACGTTTTTATTTTAACTACACTGAACCCAATATCCTATAGTTGGTGGGTACATTATTACATTGGAACTAGACATAAGGAATCACTTCTGGAAGTACTGACTAACTTAGTTGTTTTTGAAGATAACATAAATACATGAATCTCAAATTATAATTGAGAAGATAAAATACAACATAATATTTTTTTATAACACCATTATTTCCTTTATAATATCCTAAAATATCAATCATAATAATATTCCTTGAATCATGGGAAAAATAATTATATGAAATGTGTGAAAATTGATGACCAGTATGGGTATGATTATAAAATTAAGATGTCATTAATACATAATGTATAATAAATATATATAGGAAATTAATTGGAAACATATTCCATTTAATCAATTACATGTCGATGAAAAACAATATGGTAGGGATATATGGTGATAAAATAATTATATATAAATAATCACATCAATATGAAACATATCCATTGATATAATAAAAAATCAAATAATCACACGGACACAAATAACTAGTCTTGTAAGGGTTGAATGCATAGTGAAAGACATCATAAGCATACAATCAAGCCCCCTATGAAGAAAATTTATATAAATGGGTAATAACTAATGAAAATAAAAAAACTTATTTGTCTTTAGAGACTTAACAATGTATCGAGGGTCTATAGCGGTCCTCTCACATCACACACTATGTCTAATTCATTTATCATATAAAATAGGATAATAATAATTCAATATTTAATCAATATAATCATTTGTATAGAAAAAATAGGATCTAAAATATTAATAATTCCAAAAATAAATATTATTCTAAACAATATATATAATTAATATGGAAGGAATCATTACAATATAACCCTGTTAGAGATTTGGGAAAATAATTGGTTATTTTGTCACTGATGAAAAAAGATCATTTCAAAAAATTTAAAGGAAAATTCCATTTGAAAAATAAAAATAAATTTTGGAAAAAAATTGCAATAGTATTAGAAGAAAATTATGTATGATAAAAATCATGTAATATATTAATTTATAAATCAAATTATTTTGTGGCCCTAATGAAATAAATTTTTGTTCATGCCACATATGTTAAAAATAAACATTCACAAATTTGTAAGAAACCTCAATAAGAACCACATTTAGAAAATTAAAAGAGGATTAAATTTAAAAAAATTATTAAAGGAAAAAATGGGTAAAATTATCTTTAATAAGTCACTATATAATAGTAAGCATGTTCTTGAAAGAAATGTATGTATAGTCAAAAAGAAGAATCTCGACCGAGTTGAAAAAAAGTTCATTTTCTATAAAATAATGTTTAAGAATAATTTTTACATAAATAATATAAAATTAAAGTAAAAACTATTTAATTTCAATAAATAACTTGGGGAGAATAATATATAGTAGTTTCATGGTGTAATTATCAAATAATTCCTCTACTAGATAATTTTACAAGAAAAATCTCAAATAATGATGATATTTTGAAAAAAAACCCTTACCTCTTTGATAACATTTTAATCATAAACCACATGACATAAATTACATAAATTTAAACATTAAATAACATAAATATAATAAGATCCATAATATTAAATATAATATTGATATTAGATACATATCATATTAATAAAGAGGTGAATTATACAAATTATGTCCCAATGTAGATGAAATTGAGGAAAATCACTTAGAAATATCATACCGTTGAAATGAAAATGAATTATAGAATTGATTATGTGTATAAAATTTAAATACCCAAATTGGTTTTTTTGGAAAAACATAAATTAATAAAAATTATATAGACTCATAATTTAAGAATATCCAATACAATGATGAAGTGATATAATCAAATTAAATGAAATTGAGTTATGAAATCCCAAACCACATGGTAATATTCAAGTCAAATACCATTGAATGAAGTTATTTTATTTGTATCCTAAAATACCTATAATTTTATTGTACTCATAATATAACATATATAAGTATCATTATATAAACTATATAATAGAAATTTGAGCATAACATTAAAACATACCACAATGGGATGAAATTAAGACGAAATCCCTTGCCTCATGTTCAACTCCCTTTATATATGTAAAAGACAATTTTATAAAAAAAAATATTTAATATAAATCTATTATAGAACCATAATAATCTATTTAATACTTTATATTATTTTCATGTAATCCATTATCACCCAATTACAAACTATTTTTCATTTAAATCAATGTTCTATGTAATAAAAATATTCTTTTATATGTTTGTTCTGGTTTTTTCAATTTTTTTAACTAACATTGATCATGGTTCTGTCAAATGATAATGTTAATAATTATATAAATATGATATATATTTATTATTTTATTGTAATCTATAAAGGAAAAATTAATTTCATTGTTCATGGAGAAGATATGGCGTACATACGCATCAATACTATTTTCTATTTTGTGTTAGATGGAAAGTACACAAGGTAAATAATATTTCACATTTATATAATAATTTTTTAATAATTTAAATAATATATATTCATATTATCAATCCTTATAACAATTAATGTAAAAATAAAATTAAAAATGAATCGCATCGGTTCGTGTAGGAGGTAGTTCACACGTATGCATGAGCAATGTTTGATTTTTCCATCATATTGAAATGTAAGATGGTATATTTTATATTATAATTCCAAAATAATAATTTCTTCCCAAATATAATATATGTGCATTAAATACATCAATATTTACATCTATTAGAGTCAATGATGGAAAATAAATTAAATTGGTTCTTGAAAAGGTAGTATAACATATACTTGATCCATAGTTTCAATTACATAATTATGAAATAGGATATAAATATATGTTATTACTTAAAAATAATAAAATTTAATAAAATTTGTTAATTTTTTAAGAATGGTTATTTAATATTTTAATGTGGTATAAGAAGAAATAAAACAAAATCACATGGTAAAGAACAATAAATCTTCTTTAGAGAACCTCTATAGGATTATAACTGATTCCTTAAGAGGATGGTTATATGATCAATAAAAAGAATAATTTTCATCAGAAGAGATATAGTTAAGGGGTTTGGGGATTTATTGGCTGTAAAGAAGAATGATGGAATCTGGGGATTATAGGTTTGGATTGTGCTTTTATATTTGATGGAGGAGACCCTCTTTGAAATTTCCTTAAAGAATAAAAAATAATAATTTCATTATCATGAAAATTAATAATTTCTAGATATTCTATGTTAGGTTATGATGTGGCCAAAATTTGGCCATACAATAATATTTATAGATGTTTAATTGTTGAAAATACCATTGGATTTTAGTTAAACCCCAGGGTAACCCCATTTTAACCTTAATTGTGGTGTTTAATTTTTAGTCTTTTAAACATTAAAAATGACCAAAAATTAATATTACGTGATTCACTAATAATAAATTTTCTTAACAATATTATGAAATAAATTATTATGAAATTCAATTAACAAATGTGGAATAATTTAATTTAAAATAAAACCAGCATGCTTGACAAAAAATTGGTTTTCAAAGGAAATTTTTTTCTTAATTAATTTTTTTAAATCAAAATTGAATATTAATATGATTTTAATTTCATAAACTGGATTAATGAAAATATAATTGAAAAAAATATATTCAAAAAAATTTTCAAAAAAAATTGAACATTGTAAATACATTATCTGAATAGACAACATTCAAAAAAATCCATATTTTTCACAATTAAAAAAAACTAAACTTCTCAAATTATTCTAGCATATGAAATATTATATAATTTTGAAATTTTGATAAAAGAAATAATTTTTATTTTTTATAATAATGTTTTGAAAAGTGTTAAAAATTATTTTTCAAATATGTTTATCCAATGTAATGATTACATTGTTTTAAAACATATAGTTTTTTAATATAAAATAAAATTTATTCTAATATCATGGTAAGAAGAAATAATATATGAATGAAAAAATATTTGATGTGAATATATAACATATTTAAATATATTTAATTATTTTTATTCACTAATATTGATTAAATAAATTTATTAAAAATAATTGTGTGAATAAAAACAAATTTTCACAGATTTAATTATTTTATATTCAAATGGTTTTTATTTTGTTATCTAATAAAATTATTAGAAATTAATTTATTTTATAAACATTTGAATAATGTATTTTTTTAATAATATAGTTATTTCTAGTCATACCCACTAATATAATGGCTAGGATATGAAGTTATACTATGTTAAAGATCATTTAGACTTGGGGTTTCATATATATCAGTAGGTTTCAAAGATATTATCTTTATTAACAAATATCATTAATTCTTTGACAGTTTCATTATGCATCACTTAAAATGAATAAATCCCTTGATTTTTATCTCAATTATCAATGGTTCATCCATTATAATAAACCTACATCATAAAAACGGATACTAAAATTTTACATGAAATCGGGGAAAGGGAAATGAGATGGTCATCTAGAATAACACATAACTAGGATTCCAAATAGGAAAAATGTGGTGTGAAGAATAAATATAGGATTGTAGGATAAAACTAACACACAAGGAAAAATAGTGACTGATATAAAACATTGTAATGATAAAGATAGAACCCAAAAAATTATAAATCTATGATGGGTGAAAAGACCATTGATTCTTCACAAATAATTTTTGTTGGATAACATATTCTTTTCAAGATCCTCTTTATAATGTTTATGGATTGTTTTAATATCAAGAGAGAGAATTCCACAAATTTTATTTCCATGATATCTTTTTATTTTATAATCCCAATTTCATTTTTTAGTGTTTCTTCAATCAATTTATTTTTCATTTATTTATTAATGATATATATATCCTAGTATATTTCAATATATCTCTAAATTTATTGCATCACATAAATGGTAAGAACATGTTAACCAATTAAATGCATTAATCTCTAATACTAAAAAATTATCACCCAATATTATAAAAAATCCATTCCATAAGTATTTATCCTCCAAACCCATCCAAAACACATCTGACCAAATGAAAAATTTTAAATAATTTTGAGATAATTTTGAGGAATTTTAATAATAAACTTACCATTAATCTTATAAACATTATATAGTAAAACCCAATGTCCCATTCCAAATATTTATGTACTTTGATCACCATAAATCCTCAATCAGATGATAAATACTTCTTGAATTAACTATAACTGATTCACATAGTATCGAATATATTTCATCACTCAAAAAATGTAGTAATCTCTATCGAAAATTACTTTATCACCAAATAAATAATTATTTTCAAAGTTACCATTATAATCTAATTTTCATCATCAATTTTAGTCATGTCATTATCCAAAATAAACCTAACTTCATTTTTACTAGAATAATAATAATGATTATTTTTACCCTAATCTTGGATTTTCCATGATATATCAAGTTACCATTAAATAATATTTCTTGTTAATCATTACCATTAAATACACGGTATCCACTCCTTAAAAAACAACTTCAAAATATTGAAGATTATACTATTTATTTTAGAAGGTTAATAAAATATATTTGAAATTAAATTAAAGTTTTATAATGGTAAATTCAATTATATAAAAAAACATGTAAAAATTATAAAAGTATTCTTCAAAGGTAAATAAAAATGTTATGGTTGAAAATGTTGTTGGTCTTAGAGGTACGATATTAGTATACCAAGGTGTGGTTGAATATGGATTTTTTTTTATAAATTTAAACATTATATTAGAGTTTTAATGTTAGTATTTTTAAAATTAAATAAATATACATAAGATATTTATATATTGGTTTTGATATAAATGATTATACTTTATTTTTAGTTATCCCACATAATATTAGAGATAAAACCCACTGTAATGGACTCATTGAATTTTGATGGGAGATCACAATCCATTTATATCATTTTTTATCCCATAGGGGAATAACACTTGACGACAATGTTTTCCACAACTGTGTCTTAAACCAATCATCCATAATTCTTTACAACATGAGGCATAACATAGAATATACCATTTCAAGGGCTGATAGAATCAAATTATTGCCTTTAATATTTCCATGGAATAGCCTACTCCACTTGTTTTGTGGTTATGTAAGATCCTATATTTCCTGGATTTTGTCACACCTGGAGGTACAACCCCACACCAGACTTTTGTTCGGGAGTCCGCATCCACTATCCAATATTTTACTAGTTTTTAAACCTGGACACAATTTCATACATATAATGGAATAAAAATAATTAAAAACACAAAACAAAAAAAATATAGTACTTGAGTCTCAATGCATTAATTTTATCTCCAGAAATAAATTTTCAAGTGATTTTACCTCAATTAACAGAAGTAGATCATCAATAAATTACGTAACACTTGTAAAATTCAATAATAAACTCAACCTCGTAAATATTGATTTGGATTAGTCAAACATGTTATATAGAGTTATCCTATGTAAACCATTTTTTATTTTTAATCCCATTTGAGTTCATCTTTCCTGAAGTATCATGGGATCTATTTATTTAATGCACATGAATATAATGCCCATGATGGTTACATAGATAATTGGTAATATTAGAAACCTATTATAAAATGAAAAATTGTAATAATAGTTAAAATATGACAAAAATTTAATTATAATC
Organism: Viscum album; assembly: GCA_963277665.1. Classification (NCBI taxonomy): domain Eukaryota; kingdom Viridiplantae; phylum Streptophyta; class Magnoliopsida; order Santalales; family Viscaceae; genus Viscum; species Viscum album. The sequence goes on from OY728161.1 coordinate 758,399,476, forward strand.
ACCATTAAAGTCCCTTGGAAAAAACCTACACAATATTCAAGATAAAATATTTAAATTCCAACCATAATTACTTAGATACTTATGTTTTCCATATATAGAAGTGTGATATTTTAACCGATGGGAATATCATTAAATATTTTATAATATAAAAAAAATCATTTGAATTCCAAATAATAATAAAGAATTAAAAAATCATTTGGTCACATAAAATATCAAAAATTAACAAATGATAAATCAAAAGATATAAATATAAGAGAATTAAAAAATATAGTAACATTGAAAATATTCCCATTTAGCCATAATAGGTCCCTCAGGTAATGTTAGTACATGTGGTACATTTCTTCAACATGTGTTTAGTTTTATCTAATTTTTATTCTCATGTATTCAACCTATATTCTCAAGAATACAATGTATAGACACTTGAATAAGTAATGCAATCAATTCAATTTTTATTGAGTGAATAATTAACTTATGTCCATAAGTTCATGTACTTTTTTCATGTTATAACTTCTCTTTTTTCATGTATTAACTTCACTGTTGTTCATGCGGACATATTAATTTATGTAACATGATTGTTTAAAACTATCACTCAAGGTCAGTACACTCAAGTCCACATCCAATCATTGAAATTTGACAAACATAAAGTCATTCAAGGATCCCCACTACATTATCCCCCATTTTGATAATTTCAAAACCATGTATAATATTAAAACAAAACCTGAATTTTGAAATTATTATAGTGTTAAATCATTGATTCAAAAAAACCCCGCTTTTAAATGATAATACTTCTCCCCTCCCTATTTGAACAATGTTTCATTTTCAAATATCGATATCCAAAAATAAACTCCCACTAAATTTATTAATTCATCTAAATAGAAAATATTATATTTTATTGCTTTTTTTAAGATAAAATTTCATAAAAAGAATATAAATCTTTTATAAAACAATCCTGAACATTATTATTTCAATAAATACATTAACGATCAACTATAAGGGCTTACATTATTATAATATTTATTATTATATAGTGTTATTATTATATACATTATTTTTGAAAATTAATGTGAATCCAATCATAAAATAGTCTTTTATGAAAACTATATTTTAAAATAATATGTATACATAAACTAGTAAGTATGAGAAAAATGTATAACAATTATATATTTAATTTTTTTAAAAAAATTAAAAATAGTAAAATGAAAAAAGGATTTTCGATTTTTATGGATATTATCTAAATAAAAACAATTATAAAATAAATACACCAAAACTTTCCATATGTTCAAACGAGATAAGATTTATATTTATATAATACCAATTTCAAAATTGATTTTCCCGAGCATAGAAAATCCCATGGGCTTGTTAATGATATTAGAAAACTACATTTATAGAGAAATATATTCTAGATTTATATTTTATTTTTTGAATATGGTACCTAAGAAAATGAAATTTAATATAAATATTTCTTAGTTAAAGATTTTTATATTGTTTTTTTTGAAATGGTACTAGAATAATTACTTAAAAAATCTATATAAATGTTTTCACAATAAAAACATAAATATTAACGTTTCTCTTTAAATAAATATTATTGAAAACAAGAAGATAAAATGGTTACTTATTTAGATTAAACAGTTCAAAACGTAACATAATTTGTTCTCTTGATCCAATGAAATTAATTTTTTAGCATATAAATGACAAATAATTGATGTTAGTTTTCAATCTATATAACTTCCACCAAAACGAGATACTTAATATATTTTAAAATCATAATTAGTTTTAATTGGATAATATAATCCAAAATCATGTGATCCTTTAACATATCATGTAATTATCATAGTATAAATTATGTGACATTACATGGGTTCAATTTGAAACCTCGAAAACATGAAAAATAAAAACATTAAATGAGGCATGGAAGCGGTTAGGAATAAAAACATCCAATCATGCCTCTATAAGTTTTAACATCTATGAATTTTTAATATTTATATAAATCTAATTTTAATGTAGTAATAATGGTTTTATTTTCACATTTATATGAGTATAAACCAAATATATTAACTAGATATTTATCATTAATGGATTGAATTAGAAAATTACAATAATTAATTGGAGATTTTTTATAGCAATAATTATTTTCAATTCCACGTAATACTGAAATAAAAATCCGATGTAATTAATTCTAAAAGTCCATTACAATTATTTTCACACAAATATTTAAAATAATATCACTAATTTAAATTTTCTTAATCATGATATCATTAAATTTTTTCTCAATAAAAATTAAGGATTGAAATTTCTCTTTTTAGTTTTTTTCAAATAAAAAAGTAAACTATTTAAAGAACTATTCATATATTGAGGAGCATGTTTCAAACCATAAAATTCCAAATAATGTTTCAAAACATGATCATGGAATTTTTTATTTTAAAAACCATGGGGGATTTTCTACATGTACTTATTTTGAAACATAACAATTTTTGAAGGTTCTTTTAACATTCTTTTGAAATAATTTGTATCGGTGAAAAGAGTCTTGAGATAATAATATTTTAAATATATATCAATTAGAAAAGAGTGAATAATATTTTTCATATAAAATACATTCTTCTTTATAATACACTAAATAAAATACTCTAGATTTTTATAAATATATCTCTATTTTTATTATATTTTTTAAAAAGAACCTTTTTAATAATAACCTCAGAATAATATGATAGAATATCTAAATTTCCTGAATTATATTTAGTAAATTGATATAACTAATCGAAAAAATTAATGATCAACTTCAAGTCATTTAATGCTCCATTGATATAATTGAGCATACAATAAGAAATATAATCATTATAAGGATAAATATTTATAATGGTGTTTATTGATTAAATATTTCACTATATATTACCAATACCATTATCTAATATATGATCTTAATGTGTATTTTATGATAATTCATAAATAGTCTCAAAAATAGAAGAAATATTCTCCACCTCAATTAATGAATTTTTATCACAATGTTATTTATCTTACACACAAATAACATTAAATTCAATATCATGTTTTTCAATATCATTGTCCTTTAATTCAATGATTTTTCATCAAAAATAACATAAATTGATTTTTAAATAACCATGTTTATTTAATTATAATCTTTGTTTATATTACTATTATTTCAATATATATGGAATATTTCATTAGCACACCATTCATCATATCTTACAATAGAATCCTTATTATTTAGTTTGAAAATTTTACACCCAAAGATTACAAAATGGAAATTTTTTATATCAACTAACAAAACCCATATCGTGTCATTTTCAACAAAGTTATTTATGTAATTAAATGTTTATATAAGAATATTTATTCATAAAATTTTACCAAATTATATATGATGATTAAAATCATTTAACACGGCCCTATCTATTTATTGAAGAGTAATCTTTTTCACCATCCACTACAACACATTATTATGGTGTTCTAGGTGATGAAATAGTGTGAAAAAAATGTCATTACAAAACTAGATAAATTCAAAATTATTTATTTCAATATAATAATGAAATTTAAATTTTTTATGTACCAATACATTCTAATTTTTATCCAATTTACAAAGTGTATTAATCACATATAATGTTTCAAATATTAGTGTAAGAAAATTAACCCACATGCATATAGAAAAATCATCAATAATTACAAAACACCATATCCTACAACCCATTTTAGAATACTTAAAAGAAAAAAATAACACAAAATTAATAAGATCAATATAGTCATTTAGTTTTTACTTCACTAGTTATCTTAAAACTTCTGCTAGGATGTTTACCTTTTAATAAACATTGAACAATAATGTTGTTGTCCTCTTCAATTTTAGGTGACTATCTAACTGTAGATTTATGGATATCTTTTGCAATAAACTAAAATTATCATCTACCCAACTCCATTCATATGTCATGACCAAGTATTATAGATTTTTCAAATTTCCTTTTTAATGATTCTGAGACACATTTCCTAAAAAATATATATCGCCAAATTTTGGTACCTATAAAATATAGGTCCAAAGGGATTAGAATATAAATTATTGAAAATCAATAAATATTTCAAAAACAATTTTATAGTTCATATACATTTTAAATATTTATAAATGAATGTGTTAGAATGTATAATATATTTTTTAAATTTCAAGGATAACTTATTTTCACAATGATAATTAATTTGAAATCTAGAACATGTTATATATTATTTAATAATAGTTGTTATATTGAAAAATAATTTATTACACATTTATTGGAAATTGTAATCCAAACTATATCCATATCTTTTTTGTTTCTTATTTTGAAACGAATTATTTAATCTATATTTTATCTAATTTAAATAGAAGTTGATATATTTGAATTTAAACATTCATTTATATTTCAGGGTTGTTCATAATTTTTAAGGATGATATCAAAATAAATTTCTTCATATTATGTGATTTTTTTGATGAAATAAATGTCTCTAATTAAATATTCATTTTCATAAAAAAATGGGATTTTAATATGAATGTTATAGATATATATGTGTAGGTTTTTGGTCTCCTAGATATATTTATTTAGTTCCTTATACTCTTTAAGAAAATTCTTATATTGACTAATAATTTTTATGTAAAATAAGGATATTTTCCACATTATGATATAGAAATTAATGATCACTAATAAGTTCATCTATATTAGTTTTTTTATCAGATTCAAAGGAAGAATATTAATTGGAGTAACTTATGTAATTTGAAGAACCAATTATGAAAAAATATCAACATTCCTTTCTGAAAAAGATTCTACATCAGATATTGAATCCATAGTAAAAATCATTCTCAACGAGATTTATTTATTTTATTTTATGAATTAAATTCTCTTATTTTGTCCTCATTTAGTCTTGGGAACTTAGGATTGAAGTTCCATCAATTTTTGCACTCATAAATAATAAAATTATTATAATTTTGTGAAATAAAATTACTATCCTTATTCTTGTTCAAATCATTTTTAGGATATCCCATTTTTAATTTTGAAATAACTATTCTTTCTACTATATCATACATTTTGATACGTCTGTAGTAATATTCATGAAACTTCTCTTTAACATAAAATTAGAGGAGTAAGTATAAACATTTGACTTAGAAGAAATTAAATTCTTCCTTATATTAGTTGTATTAGTAATATTATGATTTAAATCATTTTATAATAATGTTCCTTTAATCTCACCTTGCGTATTTTCCAGGATGTTTTTCCTATAATCTATAACAACCATTTTAGCATGAAAAATATTGGGATTTCCATGAAGAACACTTCGAAGAGGAATAGTTTTTTATAAAGTTTTTTTATAAATTACTCATATTAATTACAAAACTAAAAAATATATGGCACACTTGATTAATTGTCTCTTTTCCTCCCAATATAAATTCATTATATTTATCTCCTAAAAATATTAACGTAGTTATAATTGGAAAATCTAAGTAAAGGTGTTTAGCTTTCAATATTTTCTAAATGTCATGTGTAGTTTTATATATCGATACATTACTATATCCATTTCTATATATAATAATATATAAAAAATTCATCACCTTGTAATTCAACACATACTCTACAACATCATTACCGAGTAATTATTCAAGATCACCTTCACGTATTTTTTATGGTTCATCCATGTTATTCAAGTTAATAGTAATATTATTCATGGAAAATACTTCCATATACTATTTCCAAAATCAATAGTTACAAAAATGAAAATTAGGTGCACATTAATGGATACATCTATCATTTTAACATGGTCTTACCATCATAAATGAGATATTTCCCCAATTATTGTAATACAAAAAATCAGTGGGAAAAATAAAAATAAATATTGATCTAGGGAACCTAACTCTATTACAAATTTTTGGTCCCATAGTTAAGATTATTGAAAATACAAGAGGGTGCAGGGGTGAATCTTTTTATTTTAAAAATAATTTAATGATTATATCAAATTTTTAATGTTATTAAAGTGGAAAAAAAATAATAGGTAAAATAAGATTTTAAAGTATTTTCTATCTCAATAATCTTACTCGACTCTTCACCCCTCACCTGAATTAAAATATATGTAACAAACTATAAGAGAATATTAGATATTGTAAAAGGATAACTTCCCATTTATAACTACCTTTTATCCCACGGAGGCACAAAACATGATGAAAACAAGTTACAAATTATTTGGATTTGCACAATAACTATTATTTTTTACACCTTAATGAACAACCTAGAAAATTACTTTTGAAGTGGTGGTAGAATCCAAACCATAATTTTAATCATTCAAAAGAATAATCAAATCCTAATAATTTTTTAGTTATGGAAGATCGAAAATTACCCAATCTTATTCCAACTTTGAGGCACAAACCAAAGGTGATTTTTTTTGGGAAGTCACAACTCCATATCCTACATTTTAATTATAATTTTACCCGACACAATTTTTAAATACAAAATAATATAAAAAATAAAAACCATTGAACTAGATGATCAATTTAGGATCCAGGTGAAGATGAAGTAATGTCCTCTACAACAATAGTGGGACAATGGATTGTAATTTTTTTGACATAAATTGATATTAACCAAAGTATGATTCATATTAATATTTCTAGAATATGCTATCTCTTGTATATGTTGATATAGATCTACCGAACTCCATATAGAGATTGATTATATGAAAATTAGATTCAATGAATTATGGAATGAAAAATTCATCTTTCCCAAAGAATCACGAGATTTATACATTTATTGCACATGAGAAACATACCCATGTAGTTACTTTGATAATTTTTTATATTAAAATGTTTTATAGTGATAAAATATAAAAAATTTAATATAATAGAAAAAATAATTATTATAATAATAAAATTTTATTGGAAGAATACCATAATGTATACGTGTTAATCCATTCAAATCCAAAAAAACATATTTTCGGAACATGAATTTCCCATGAAAATATAGGAGATATTAACTAATCTAATGATCATTTAATCCATTATAAAATTATTTGAAATAAAATATATTAATATAAAAAAACAATTATGAAATAAAAAATCATTTTGTTGCTATGAATATTAAAAAATTTTCTATTGTAAATCAATGTATTAAACTATAAGTGGGATAAAAAAGAGTGAATCATATAAAAATTACCATTCAGTCACTATATTTTGTTAATGGTATTTCATTACATTAATTTACTAGATTTTTTTGAAATGAAGTCACTTGACATTGATGTGTGGTCAAGAAAATTCAATGTGCGGTCACATGTCACTAGTCTGTGGTCAAAAGAATATATGATGCAGTCACTTATTTTTTTCATATGGTTACATAACATTGGTTCAAAAGATCAATTAATTTTTTTAAGTGGTCTATTAACTTTTTTCTTTTTTTCACTATACTTTTGATCATGATGCTACTGCACTATAGGATAGTTTATTTTTAAAAAAATTCACCCAAAAACACATAAATAAATTTTATTTACATTCTTTTTAAATATAAAAACCTAATTTGGATCATGGAGAAACTCAACAAATGATAATTTATTGGGAGAGATATAGAGTCTGGTATAGGACATGAGGGAATTAATAAAAAATATTTATGAGACTCCATCCAAAAAAATATAATGTATGAACTGTAAATTAATAAATGATGAAAGGGGAGAATTTATACATCAAAATTAAAAGTAACTGTAAAGGTATATAGTTAGATCATGGATATAGTAAAAATATGAAAATAGGTAACATAAAAATGGTACTAGAAATGAGTGAGGATATAAATAAATCTTGTAACTTTTGTCCCAACTTATAAATAATGTCCTCTAAATTCTTGATTAATAATATTTTATTTATTAACTACTTATCCAACAAAAATTTTTATATTTAATTCATTACTAATATTCATTTTATATAATTCATTTTAATAATTTTTTTTCATTTTATAGATTAATTGTATTTGTATATACTATTTAGATGTTGTTCTCTTCATAATTTCAAAACTTCTTCGATATAGTGGTAATGCTATGTTTCCATTTTAAAATGGTTACATATTATATATATGTGATAACGTATTGTATTCATGTTATTATAAATGTAAAAATGATTAATAATTATTTATACCGTTAAATACACTATAAATTTTTTTTTGTATTAGACACTTAATGTGGACATAAATATTTATCTTTAAGATTAATAAAATAACTAATATTTTATTCTTATAGAATCTAATAAAATAACATAATGTTATTGTTTATATAATTTTTACAAAAAAATTATTTTAAGAAAATATCATTGAAGGAATATGTTATAAGGAAATAAGATCATTCTCTAATGCATTATAACACTACCATATGTGAACCATTTTTATGTGATTTAAATAAATAATGAATAAATAATTATTATTTTATTTTTTAAAATTAACTCAATTAGAAATATATTATATTATAATGTTACAATATGTAAAAAATATGTTATATAATTAGTAATTGGAGAGTCGATATTAAAATTAATGTGTTTTTAACCACATACCTTTCGCTTTAAGACCATTTGATTTGTGTTAAACATAAATATTTATAGAGAGGAAATTTAGTTATATGAGGGAATCAATACAATGGTTTCGATAGCGTAGAGAGTGATTTTATTTGTTTATTAAAAAATTAATATTTTTTAAAAATATGTAGTTATGAGTGGATAAAGTGACTATTTACATTCAATGGGAATGACTGTCATTGGATTGAATATTTACTTAATTATTATTTATGATCAAGACTATGAATTTTGTGGAATTTAATAATTAAAAATAGTATATTATATGGGAATATATATTTTTATGAGATTTAAACACACCCAAAACTGAATGAAATATTTGAAATATTTTATTCAATATAAACAATGAAAAATACTTTTCATTGATAAAAATAAAATTTATGATTTTAAAATTGATTTATATTTGGAAAATAAGTAAAAATATTATTAAATAAATTATTTTACCCATTAGATAAATTTTATAATGCTATTGGTTTTTTATAAAATATCGACTCATTAATTCATTATTATAATTTCTAAAAACATACATTATAGACAAAAACTATATTTTACATCACTCCCTCAAAATTAAACCTTTTAGAAAAAATACCCCCACTGAATCCTAAGATAATTTCAACATACATATTGTAAAAATGATAATAAAAAATATTTCCATTTTGAAATTTATATTATTTTAATTTTAACATATATATTAATGTGTTTATTTATATTTTTAGTAATCCTTTTTATAATTTTTACATATTCATTTCTTAGTTAATTTAATTTATTAATGTTTTTAGAATTGTAATATTTTTATTCACATATTTAATTAATGGTAAAAATTACATATTGGGTTAGTCCATCACTTACTCAAAATTTTTTATTACTATAACTATGAAAATGTTAATATTTAAATAGTCATTTTTTATTTTGATAAAATAGACACTTAGGATTTTCATATGTGACTATGAATTCTTATATATTACACTTAATCTATCAATTATTCAAATAATTACATTTCTATTGAGATTATCTACATTTATTTTGAAAAATTAAAATCATAAATCATATGTTTTGATTTTTTTTACAATATTCTTCATGATTATGGTATATTTAGGCGATCATAACCCTTATTATTTCTTGTATCATGGACTTATTATTCTGTTTTTTAAAACCCAATTATATTGTTTTAATTTTATTATATTGTTTTCCTCAGTTTTAAATTTATTATGATGAGGATTTAAAATAATTATTCTTGTATTCTATGATATCTTCCATTTAATTTAAATATAATTACTTGATATATATTTAAATAAATATTATATTATTGACATTATAAACTACATTTTACATTTACATTCAAAATTCAATGATTAAAAATTATAAAAATATTCGTTATAATTAAGAAAAACTACAATTTCGTTCTTATAGGAAGAGGTAAATTCTTTAACTCATGAATTTAATATTAAAATCATTGGTAAATTTTCCCTAAGTTATCCTAAATATTCATTTCTAATAAAATAGAATTAAATATAATAATTTGATATGTTTTCTATGGGTTTATCATCTCTAAACACATCAATTTTTATTTTTTTGAATGAGTAGTCGTATTATTTTTGTTGAATTAGAAGAATGGATCTTCAATGAATTTTTCATACTGGTCTTTGAATGGATTTTTTTATTCCATCATTGTAATATTGGTAGATTCTAAATAAAATATTAATGCATATGATACATGTAAATTAACATAAAACTAATCTATAATATGCAATGTAGTATAAATTGAATATACAATACAAGAATGTGATTCAATTATATTATCATCAACATGATTCATGATAAATGAATGCATGTGATGAATTTATTCATGTATGTGGTTCATGAATACATCCATTATCATTCGGGAAGTATAGATGTATGTGATGCATGTATACATGTTATGAAACCTATGAGCACTATCATGGTAACAACACAATTTTGATGAAATTTAAATTTATTACCCCATTTTTAATGGATTAAAAGATATTTATTTGGACATTGAATTAGTTTAATGAAAACACAATCATGGAAAATATCATTGGTATTATTTAATAATACCTAAGTATTAAAAATGAGTTCCTTATTTTTGAATAATTTTCAAATATTTCCTATAAAAAACAAACTTGTTTCCTTGTATTTGTGTAGATTAATGTTATTTGGTCAAAACAATAAGTGATAATTAGTTTCATGAAGAACATTATATAATATTCTCTATGAAAATCCATTCATCATTCTCTAGTGAAGTCTCTTCTATGGACCAAAACTATTATAAACAAAATTCCCTTTTTTTGATTTAATTAAATTTAATATTTTATGATATGGTTAAACAAATTAATAAAATTAAATGGTTATATATTTTTTGTATTTAAAAGTCTATTTAAAATCTTATTAGTTGATAATATTTTCATTGAACAATGATCAAATGACTAGAATAAATATAGTGCATTGACAAATCCATTTCACACATACAAAGGATGCGATGGCCTCAACAAAAATTATTGTACCATATGAATCCCATATATCTGAGCTTCCCTGGGAGATAGATTATATTGTTTTTTCTCTTGACCATTATAAAGAAGATATCCAATAAAATTAGTAAGAATGAGACCGTTTATAGGAGAAGGTCATGCTCGTCGACATCATAACCTAAACTGTGTTATCTAAACAACCCCATAAACGTCTCACCATCACACACCATACCCTTAGGGATTATGTTGGGGTGTTATGTAGATACGTATAAATACCAAAATAATTCTAATGTGCATATAATAAAATAATGAATACATTTTCATTTTATTATTACTTTAAAAATTGATTTCATTTTTATTCAATTATGTTTCTCGGTAATATTTGAAATATATAAGGTAATTTATTTTGATGAATTAATTTAATTTTGAAATAAATAATATTTTAGTAATATGTTATTATTATATAACATTTACAGAATATAAAATTTCAAATAACATTAATCAAGTAAAATGTACTCTTTATAAGGGTTCAAAAACTATTATTATAAAAAACCCCAAAATTTCGCAATAAATATCGACTCTTATATGAAAATAAGAAATAAAAATATTAATAAAATTTTGAAAATATTAATATTATTAGTATTTGAATCAAAATTTCTAAATTATGGGCTGACATTGAAAAACAATTTTTTTTAACTAAATGTGATGTGATTTTATGTTTTTTTAATTTAATTAATCCTTTATGAATCCTAAAAAACATAAAATATATTTTAATATTATAAATGTATTTTATTAATAGTGTGGATAAACCCCATATATGAAAGATATTATTTTAAAAATTTCTGTTAAGGATAATAAAATAATGAAAATTACTTATATCTAGAAAAAATGTGCAAAACCAATGATAATGTTTCTAGTTTTGGTTATTTTATTATATACAATCCAACCCCATCAGTTGTGAAATATTACAGATTTCCCAAAACATTTAATATATAAAACCAACAATTGTTCCCTTTTTCATCACTAATAAACTATTTATCATAGATATACTCTTCCCTAAACAATCTATAATTTTCAAATGGGGCCCCAGGCTCTCAATAAGACCCTTTCCCGATTTTGGTTTCATACTCTCAATGTCAGGGTTCTTTACTTTATCCTCCTTATTTATGTTTCAATTTTTATATTAGATTGTTCTATATTCAATTACTAATTATGTGGTGTGTTTTACCACATTGTCCATAATTCCATTTTTTTATAAAAATCAATATAGACACATTTATCTCCAATTAAACCCTCCCATGTATGCACATTACAATGGTGAATGTTCGTATGTGTTTATTGTTTTCTATTTTTTACTCATGTTTATTTATTATTGTATGCCATATTTTTCTGATTCCATATGTATGGACATATCATTACATGTACATGTTACTATAAACATCTTTTTCTAATTATCTGATTTTCCTTCTCTCCTGTTAATCCATTTTAAGAAAAATTAAGTGTTTTTGTTATGATTCCAAAATTGCATAGTGATCTTCCATTCCAAAAAAAAATCTCTACTGAATACCGTACCAATTTCATATCAATGGTGTTCACCTTTATACTCTTATACCTCATTGATCAGGGACATATATGTATGTATTTCACATTTCTATATCATGGAATGTAATACCATGATAAATGACTCCATATTTTGTCGTCTATGTGGGAAACATTAGCATAATAATGAAATGAATGTGACCTGTACACCTGAAATTATAAAGTAGTTCTATGCATTGGGTAATTTTTTGTTTCAAGATAAGTAATTTTTGGATAGGTAGTTATCGAAATTAAATTATGTGAATTTTCCAAAATGAATTCTTATATGCTTATCCATTACTATGTCTACGATGTATTGTGTTATGATTTTTCCATGCCTCCCATGATATGATTATCATCTTATATCATGTCTTATTGTTCAGGTTTAAGGTTAATTCTATTTTTATTCACAAATTATATGCCTATTTTATTACATATTTCATTCACATCATGTTATTCTACATTTATTCCCTTACTAGTCTTTCATCTCACTCATTTATAATTTATTTCCCCATGTTATCCAATACATTTTTATGTTCAATCATGTTAAAGAAGTTTTCATTAATGATGTTTCAATTCATGTTTTAAGTTGTAATGTAATGAAAATACTTCCCAAATACAACATACATATCGATCATTAGGGTTATATTAAGTTTCATTTTATGTAATAAATCATCAATTAATTTTAAAAAATAATCGGGTTGTCGTTGATGGTATAAATAAATATGTTTAGTTATGTATTGGATTAGGACTAAAAAACACTATTGGAATCTTTAAGAAAAATACTAACTATTACACAAAAATTCTTAAATTTTGGTATGTTTTTAGTAGGTGATTTATATTGAAACTACATCCATATTTGGATACTACAAGTGGGAAATGTTCCGGAACTGATGCATATATGGGTAAAAACTATGACATGGTATAAGGCCCCATCCTTAAACCTTACTTAATATTGAATTAAATGAATAATTCACATTGAGGATCTTTTCAGGTTTAGAGTTTTAGAGAATTAGAACATAACTATTACATCTTAAAAGATTACAAAGTAGACACTTCTACTAAGTCTCCATAAAATAAAAACTCTTAAAAAGAAAGATGTCTAGATTCCATGTTTTAGATAGCATGAAATTCCCTTGATCCCATCCTTGACCTTATTCCACTTTAAGTCCTGTGAATAACATTTCGTAAAACTTGGGGTGAGCATAAAAAGCTCAGTAAGTGATACAAAAAGAATGAAAACTGTTAGTTTTTCAAACATCAAGTAAACCATGTATACTATATCAAAGTAATACCTTCACCTTCATGAAGTAGTAAAAAAAATCTTCACTGAATAAAGTATCATTACTTACCTTTTTGTAACCAAAAGATTACCATAAAACCCATATAAAGAACACATAGAATATATAAAGGTAACTTGGGACATAAACATACTTAAGTGGAATAACCATACGGTTGACTTCCACACATATCACTTAATGGAATAGCTATACGGCCAATTTCCATACATAATTAATGGAATAGAAATACGGCCGACTTCCATACCCAATGCATTGGAGGTTATAATGTAACCACCCATCCTGGTATTCACGGCACCACCCGTCATATGGTTTATAACGTAACCACACGTTAAAATGTCCAAGTACCAATATAAAATCATAAAACATAAAACCAATATAAAGGAATGATAACATTTCCACATTTCAATCACAATATATAATAAATATATTGACATAATAGAATCCTTTTTCAAAACCATTTTTAATACCAAAATTCATAAAAGAGTATATGGTATTTATTTTATTCTAAAAACATTACGGCTTGTTGAGAAAGCCAAAGACCAAATAATACTCGCGGCAGCGGAAAAGGTCGTTGTCACCGCGTACGTTAAAAATAACATTCCTTTTTGTCGTTCAGTAAAACGCTTCATAGAAAAAGATTCCTTTTGTATAAAAGTAAAAGTCAAAGGGTTTTATACATCGTATAAAAGAAAGTTGTGTATAAAACGAAATATGCCTCAATGAAAGAATATTGAGACGAAGTCCCTTACCTTGGGTCCGACTTGACTCGATCGTTCTTTAACGTCTTGAATAATAAACTTGAGTTAATTTATACTTGATTAAGAACCTTTTTAAAGTTCATTATTCCTTTTATATCACTTATTTCCATGTTATAAACATTATGTAACCATTTAAGTTAATAATGTTTGTTTTGTCAATATTTGGTTCTTAAGTCGAAAGTTGACTTCTTACAATTACATGTTGTTCGTGTGGTCAAAATTTCTTTATATCAAGAATGAAATTCCTGATTTGGATATCATATATATCATATATATCCAGCATATACATGTATTTATAATATTACATAATCATTTAGAGGTAAGAAATGAAATGCACCGTTCATGGAGACGGTAAGCCGTACGTACGCATGAACGCTACTTTCATTTCTTTGTCATATTAGTGGAATTAAAACTAAATGAGATGTATTTATATTTTAATTCCAGAATTATATTCATCATTTAGATAAATCATTAATTATATATATACATTATATACATGTAATTTTAATAGTACATTACATTTGGGGATAAGAAATGAAATGCACCGTTCATGGAGACGGTAAGCCGTACGTACGCATGAACGCTACTTTCATTTCTATCTCATACTTTAATGGAAAGAAATAATAATGATATAGAGGTATATTATAATTCCAGTATAACATCATATATAATAACTTTAAATCCATCCTTTACACGTCCCACATATGGCATTAACGGATCACATCACTTTTAGGGGGCAGTAGTCCGCACTTCCTTAAATGAAGATATCGTGTTTACCCATAATGGAAACCATAAAGGTATGCCAAAAAAGAAAAATACAGAATCTTAATGAAAACATAAACATATTATATATCATATATAAAAATAGTGACATCATAATGGCCACCCTTGAAGGTGTTAAATGAGTATTGAACAATCATCGTTTCGGGAGGCAGAATTTCGCCATCCACGGAAACCGTATGTTCTTTAACAATTTGATGTGGTTGTGTGAGAGTGTAGCTCAAATAAATATTATAACAACATCCTAGTATATTGAAGATACTGGTGTTGTTACAAAAGAAGTAAATAAAAAGAGTTTAGAGGGTTGGAGAAGCAAAATAAAACAAATGAACAAGAGAGAATGAATTACCTTTAAAAGTGTAACTCCCTTTTTATTTGAGCCTAAATGCTTCCTTTGAAAGGATTATTCCCAAAGGGAATCCTCTAGGATGAGGAGAGGGATGTGGAGAGAGTAATTGGGCAGGGGTTGGCCGAGCCAAAGGCTTGAGAAGTGTGTGAAATGGGGTAGAGGTGGGGGCCTTTTATAAGAGGAGAGGAGGGGCACTTTTGGAAAGTAAAGAAATATTACTTTATTTGAAAATGTGTTTCGGTTTTAAAAGGTCCCACATTGATATAATTCGTGGTTAAGGTGATAAGGGTTCGAAATCCACTCATCCAATTGGTTTTGGACATGTGTAGGTTTTAGAGTTTTCATTATCTTTCCATTTTATTTAAATCGCCAAATAATGATGTCATCACTGCATCATTATCATGTCATAAATAATTTAATTTATTTAATGTCTAAAAATCATAAAAAATACTATGATGTAGGAAATCTTTTTAGCTTTCCAATGACTATTTATAATAAAAATTTGGACTTGTATAACCCCACTCAAAAATTATTTTAGTAAAAAAATGTATGTTAGTGTCATTTTCACTTTAACATTAAATAAAAATATATTAATGTCATTTTCAAACTAAAGTGGCTCCATGGGGTCCCCAAGTTGGCCCATGGCTTGTCTTGGTCGGCCATGACTCACCCAATAGGTGTAGGACAAGTTTCATGGTGTTTTCACATTCTTATAATACCATTTGTACCTTAAACTACACTAATTACCACTAATCGCGATTAATGAAAAAAATTACTATTCACCAAAAAATTATTTTAATCTCATTGAACCACACTTTACTTCTTAATGACAACCATGTATGTCGGATTTTCAAAATTCAATACACATTAGTGGTAAAATTTCATTTAACTGAAAAATCAGTTTGCTTGATTACCACTTAGTGGTTTCACTATTCATCAAAAATTGAAGTTTTTCAGAAAATTACCAAAAATTCACCCTAAGCTATATTTGATATTCCAAATTCAAAAATGAAGTCTATTTTACAAAATTCAAATCATATAAGTCACATTAATTAATTTAATAATTAATTCCCGCTGCCAGAGTAAATAGCGTGTTTTTACAAAACAATAAGTATCAAAAAGATTGACACTAGTTTAAGTCCGATTTCAAAGTGAAATTAATTCCAACGACCACTATTGGATTTAATGGTAAAAATATTGTCTAATTCCACTTTAAAACCAATTCAAAAGATAATCTAATCATATAAATAAATTATATTAAAAATAGGTTTTGAATTAAAAGACAACATTTTACACTATTCATTAAAAAAAGAACTTTACCAGAAAGGTACCAAAAATTTACACAAAGTAAATTTTGATGTCCCGATTCTAAAGTAGAGTTATATTTGGTCCAAAATAAAGTGTAAGAGTGATCAAAACTATATTTAATGACGGTTCACCATTAAAAGGTGATAAGTGAACCTTTAGTGAAAATTAGAGTATATATGCCCTAAAATTGAACTCTTTCCGTATTTTAAGCCTTTATCTTTTATTGGGTAAGTGTATAAACATTTAAAAACATATCTAATCATATTTTAGTTATTTCTATTCATTCCTGCTAGTACAACGGCTACTTGTTAACTAGTATTTAAAATAATATTATTTTATTACTAGTGTGCTACGTAAGTTTCAAAGAAACTCATCGTTGCGTATCGGGTACGCTATCGAACATAGAAACCCCTTTAAAATAAAATTAATATTTAATTCGTAAATATTAATAATTATGAAAATTCTTTATTCTTTATTTACCTGGGATGTTACATCCTTCCCCCCTTTTGGGAAGTGCGTCCTCGCAATTTTATTCACTTATCAAAATAAGTGGGGGTATTTATCCCTCATAGCATTTTCAGATTCCCATGTTGCCTCTTAAATCACATGGGTTTTCCACAAAACCTTTACCTGATGAATCACCTTATTCCGTAACACATGCTCCCTGTGGTCAAGAATCTGGACCGGTTGTTCCTCATAAGATAGGTTCTCTTCCAGCTGAACTACCTCTGGGCTCAAAACATGAGATGGATCTGGGATATACTTTCTCAACATCGATACGTGAAAAACATTGTGTACCTGAGATAAACTCGGAGGTAAAGACACTTGGTATGCAACTGATCCAACTCTTTCCAGAATTTCTTATGGTCCAACCAACCATGGACTCAACTTTCCTTTCTTACCAAATCTCATCACACTTTTCCAAGGAGAGACCTTGAGAAAAACATGATCACCTACCTCGAAAGATAGATCCTTCCTCCGGTTATCCGCATAACTCTTCTGCCTGCTCTGAGCTGTTCTCATGTGCTTCTGAATCAACTGAACTTTTTCTGCCATCTCTTCTACCAATTCTGGTCCCATCAGCTTCCTTTCACCCACTTCATTCCAAAATGCTGGAGTTCGACACCGCTTCCCATATAATGACTCAAATGGTGCCATCTGTATACTGGAATGAAAACTGTTATTATAAAAAAACTCAACCAAAGAACGGTGTTGGTCCCAACTTCCCTGATAATCCATAGAACAAGCTCATAGCATATCCTCCAATGTCTAGATTGTTCGTTCTGACTGCCCATCTGATTGAGGATGAAAAGCTGTACTAAAATTTAATTCAGTACCCAACGACTTCTGAAGGCCTTTCCAAAAGTTAGAAGTAAACCTGAGATCACGATCCGATACAATGGAGAGAGGAACTCCATGTAACCTGACTATCTCTTTAAGATACAATGGAAAAGTTGATCAAGAGAGAAAGTATCTCGTATAGAAAGGAAATGAGCAGATTTGGTCAAGCGATCAACAATAACCCAGATTGCATTATTACCTCGAGATGTACTCGGTAATCCCACAAAAAAGTCCATGGATATGTTTTCCCATTTCCACTCTGGAACTGGTAAAGGCTGAAGCATCCCTTTCGGTAACTGCCGCTCTGCTTTAACCTGTTGACATGTCAAACACTTCACAGTAAAATCAGTAATATCTCCTTTCATTCCATCCCACCAGTAATACTCTCGCAGATCTCTATACATCTTAGTACTGCCAGGATGAACTGAAAACGGAGAACTATGATCCTCACATAACAACTCATTCTTCAACTGTGAATCACAAGGCACACATAATCTCTTCCCAAACCTCAGAACACAAACACAAACTTATCCAAGAACTCAAGGAAAATTTTATTCATAAGGTCCATGAATACAGCAGGTGCATTGGTTAACCCAAAAGGCATAACTAAAAATTCATAATGGCAATATCCAGTACGGAACGCAGTCTTCGGAACGTCTGCTTCTTTTACTTTCAACTGATGGTACCCCGACCTCAAGTCAATCTTCGAAAAATACTGAGCTCCCTGGAGCTGATACCACTTCATTCGATGGCCCAACATCTGCTGAAGTTGTTGCAAAGGATTTCACCACCCCTTTCTGCTTGTAGTCTAGCTGCATTCCCCCAGTTGTGTTCTTCGTTGGACACTCGTTTGCATAATGACCCATTTCATTACACTTAAAACATCTTACCGTTGGCTTTTCATTGCCTACTTGATCATCTTCCTTACAGTTACGAGCAATATGACCAGACTTACCACACCGAAAGCACTTATCAGACTTGGATAAACATTCTCCAGGATGCATTTTTCCACACTTCTCACAGGATGGATATTTGGTTTTCTTACCTCCTTGCTTCTTTGATGAATTCTTCCCCTTTTCCTGCCAACTAGACCTCTTATTCTGTTGTTTGTCATAGAACACATGATCATCGGCAAACTCCATTTCCACCTTCTCCTCACATCGAACAAGTTTTTCATAACTTTTGAACTCACGAGAAGTTAAAGCCCTTCGATACTTTGGCTTTAACCCTGAGTAAAAACGGTTTATTTTACTATCAAGATCTCGTATGAAGTTTGGAGCATACCTTGCCAATCGAGTGAACTTTTCTTCATAAGCAGCCACTGAATCATCCTCCTACCTCAATTCTAGGAACTGTTTTTCCATCCTAAGACAAACCACCTTAGGAATATATTTCTCAAGAAACATACCTTTGAATTCGTCCCAGTGAAGATCCTCAATCTCATCACTATCCCTTATATTTTTCACCATCGACCACCACTGATCAGCTTCACCTTCAAAACGGTAAACAGCAAGACTAACCTTTTGATGTTCTGAACACCCCATGACATCAAAAATCTTCTCCAGTGCTTTAATCCACCCTTCAGCTTGCACAGGGTCAGATGATCTTCTGAATGATGGGGGATGTTGCCTCATGAAATGTTCCACCACTGACATGTTCCTCTGCGGTTGATCTGGCTGATCTCGTGCATGGATACCACCACCATTTATAGCCTGAGTCAACTGTGCCATCACTGCAACAAACTGTTCAGTTCCGATTCCGACCATCTCAGTTTGCTGATTTGGAAGGTTACCTTCCTCCTGATGTCGTCCCAACATAGCTGCTTTGTTTCCTCTGCGGAAAACCATTCTGAACACAGAAATATCTTAGGCGAAGCAACATGGTAATCCGTAAATGCTATATCATTTCAATCATATTATAATTTAACACTTTTCTAACTCCTAAAGTTGTCTAAACCGACCTCTGATACCAACTATAAGGCCCCAGCCTTAAACCTTACTTAATTTTGAATTAAATGAATAATTCACATTGAGGATCTTTTCAGGTTTAGAGTTTTAGAGAATTAGAACATAACTATTACATCTTAAAAGATTACAAAGTAGACACTTCTACTAAGTCTCCATAAAATAAAAACTCTTAAAAAGAAAGATGTCTAGATTCCATGTTTTAGATAGCATGAAATTCCCTTGATCCCATCCTTGACCTTATTCCACTTTAAGTCCTGTGAATAACATTTCGAAAAACTTGGGGTGAGCATAAAAAGCTCAGTAAGGGATACAAAATGAATGAAAACTGTTAGTTTTTCAAACATCAAGTAAACCATGTATACTATATCAATGTAATACCTTCACCTTCATGAAGTAGTAAAAAAAATCTTCACTGAATAAAGTATCATTACTTACCTTTTTGTAACCAAAAGATTACCATAAAACCCATATAAAGAACACATAGAATATATAAAGGTAACTTGGGACATAAACATACTTAAGTGGAATAACCATACGGTTTACTTCCACACATATCACTTAATGGAATAGCCATACGGCCAATTTCCATACATACTTAATGGAATAGCCATACGACCGACTTCCATACCCAATGCATTGGAGGTTATAACGTAACCACTCGTCCTGGTATTCACTGCACCACCCGTCATATGGTTTATAACGTAACCACCCGTTAAAATGTCCAAGTACCAATATAAAATCATAAAACATAAAACCAATATAAAGGAATGATAACATTTCCACATTTCAATCACAATATATCATAAATATATTGACATAATAGAATCCTTTTTCAAAACCATTTTCAATAACAAAATACATAAAAGAGTATATGGTATTTATTTTATTCTAAAAACATTACGTCTTGTTGAGAAAGCCAAAGACCAAATAATACTCGCGGCGGCAGAAGAGGTCGTTGTCACCGCGTACGTTAAAAATAACATTCCTTTTTGTCGTTTAGTAAAACGCTTCGTAGAAAAAGATTACTTTTGTATAAAAGTAAAATTCAAAGGGGTTTATACATTGTATAAAAGAAAGTTGTGTATAAAACGAAATATGCCTCAATGAAAGGATATTGAGACGAAGTCCCTTACCTTGGGTCCGACTTGACTCGATCGTTCTTTAACGTCCTGAATAATAAACATGAGTTAATTTATACTTGATTAAGAACCTATTTAAAGTTCATTATTCCTTTTATATCACTTATTGCCATGTTATAAACATTATGTAACCATTTAAGTTAATAAGGTTTGTTTTGTCAATATTTGGTTCTTAAGTCGAAAGTTGACTTCTTACAATTACATGTTGTTCGTGTGGTCAAAAGTTCTTTATATCAAGAATGAAATTCATGATTTGGATATCATATATATCATATATATCCAGAATATACATGTATTTATAATATTACATAATCATTTAGAGGTAAGAAATGAAATGTACCGTTCATGGAGACGGTAAGCCGTACGTACGCATGAACGCTACTTTCATTTCTTTGTCATATTAGTGGAATTAAAACTAAATGAGAGGTATGTATATTTTAATTCCAGAATTATATTCATCATTTAGATATATCATTAATTATATATATACATTATATACATGTAATTTTAATTGTACATTACATTTGGGGATAAGAAATGAAATGGACCGTTCATGGAGACGGTAAGCCGTACGTACGCATGAACGCTACTTTCATTTCTATCTCATACTTTAATGGAAAGAAATAATAATGATATAGAGGTATATTATAATTCCAGTATAACATCATATATAATAACTTTAAATCCATCCTTTACACGTCCCACATATGGCATAAACGGATCACATCACTTTTAGGGGGCGGTAGTCCGCACTTCCTTAAATGAAGATATCGTGTTTACCCATAATGGAAACCATAAAGGTATGCCAAAAATGAAAAATACAGAAGCTTAAAGAAAACATAAACATATTATATATCATATATAAAAATAGTGACATCATAATGGCCACCCTTGAAGGTGTTAAATGAGTATTGAACAATCATCGTTTCGGGAGGCAGAATTTCGCCATCCACGGAAACTGTATGTTCTTTAACCATTTGATGTAGTTGTGTGAGATTGTAGCTCAAATAAATATTATAACAACATCCTAGTATATGGAAGATACTGGTGTTGTTACAAAAGAAGTAAATAAAAAGAGTTTAGAGGGTTGGAGAAGCAAAATAAAACAAATGAACAAGAGAGAATGAATTACCTTTAAAAGTGTAACTCCCTTTTGATTTGAGCCTAATGGCTTCCTTTGAAAGGATTCTTCCCAAAGGGAATCTTCTAGGATGAGGAGAGGGATGTGGATAGAGTAATTGGGCAGGGTTTGGCCGAGCCAAAGGCTTGAGAAGTGTGTGAAATGTGGTAGAGGTGGGGGCCTTTTATAAGTGGAGAGGAGGGGCACTTTTGGAAAGTAAAGAAATATTACTTTATTTGAAAACGTGTTTCGGTTTTAAAAGGTCCCAAATTGATATAATTCGTGGATAAGGTGATAAGGGTTCTAAATCCACTCAGCCAATTGGTTTTGGACATGTGTAGGTTTTAGATTTTTCATTATCTTTCCATTTTATTTAAATCGCCAAATAATGATGTCATCACTGCATCATTATTATGTCATAAATAATTTAATTTCTTTAATGTCTAAAAATCATATAAAAAATACTATTATGTAGGAAATAGTTTTAGCTTTCTAATGACTATTTATAATCAAAATTTGGACTTGTATAACCCCACTCAAAAATTAATTTAGTAAACAAATTTATTTTAGTGTCATTTTCACTTTAACATTAAATAAAAATATATTAATGTCATTTTCCAACTACAGTGGCTCCATGGGGTCCCCAAGTTGGACCATGGCTTGTATTGGTCGGCCATGACTCACCCAATAGGTGTAGTACAAGTGTCATGGTGTTTTCACATTCTTATAATAACATTTTTACCTTAAACTACACTAATTACCACTAATCGCGATTAATGAAAAAAATTACTATTCACCAAATAATTATTTTAATCTCATTGAACCACACTTTACTTATTAATGACAACCATGTATGTCGGATTTTCAAAATTCAATACACATTAGTGGTAAACTTTCATTTAACTGAAAAATCAGTTTGCTTGATTACCACTTAGTGGTTTCACTATTCATCAAAAATTGAAGTTTTTCAGAAAATTACCAAAAATTCACCCTAAGCTATATTTGATTTTCCGAATTCAAAAATGAAGTCTATTTTACAAAATTCAAATCATATAAGTCACATTAATTAATTTAATAATTAATTCCCGCTGCCAGAGCAAATAGCGTGTTTTTACAAAACAATAAGTATCAAAAGATTGACACTAGTTTAAGTCCGATTTCAAAGTGAAATTAATTCCAACGACCACTATTGGATTTAATGGTAAAAATATTGTCTAATTTCACTTTAAAACCAATTCAAAAGATAATCTAATCATATAAATAAATTAGATTAAAAAGAGGTTTTGAATTAAAATACAACATTTTACACTATTCATTAAAAAAAGAACTTTATCAGAAAGGTACCAAAAATTTACACAAAGTAAATTTTGATGTCCCAATTCTAAAGTAGAGTTATATTTGGTCCAAAATAAAGTATAAGAGTGATAAAAAACTATATTTAATGACGGTTCACCATTAAAAGGTGATAAGTGAACCTTTAGTGAAAATTAGAGAATATATGCCCTAAAATTGAACTCTTTCCGTATTTTAAGCCTTTATCTTTTATTGGGTAAATGTATAAACATTTAAAAACATATCTAATCATATTTCAGTTATTTCTATTCATTCCCGCCAGTACAATGGCTACTTGTTAACTAACATTTAAAATAATATTATTTTATTACTAGTGTGCTACGTATGTTTCAAAGAAACTCATCGTTGCGTATCGGGTACGCTATCAAACATAGCAACCCCTTTAAAATAAAATTAATATTTAATTCGTAAATATTAATAATTATGAAAATTCTTTATTCTTTATTTACCTGGGATGTTACATCCTTCCCCCCTTTTGGGAATTGCGTCCTCACAATTTTATTCACTTATCAAAATAAGTGGGGGTATTTATCCCTCATAGCATTTTCAGATTCCCATGTTGCCTCTTAAATCACATGGGTTTTCCACAAAACCTTTACCTGATGAATCACCTTATTCCGTAACACTTGCTCCCTATGGTCAAGAATCTGGACCGGTTGTTCCTCATAAGATAGGTTCTCTTCCAGCTGAACTACCTCTGGGCTCAAAACATGAGATGGATCTGGCATATACTTTCTCAACATCGAAACGTGAAAAACATTGTGTACCTGAGATAAACTCGGAGGTAAAGCCACTCGGTATGCAACTGATCCAACTCTTTCCAGAATTTCGTATGGTCCAACCAACCATGGACTCAACTTTCCTTTCTTACCAAATCTCATCACACTTTTCCCAGGAGAGACCTTGAGAAAAACATGATCACCTACCTCGAAAGATAGATCCTTCCTCCGGTTATCCGCATAACTCTTCTGCCTGCTCTGAGCTGTTCTCATGTGCTTCTGAATCAACTGAACTTTTTCTGCCATCTCTTCTACCAATTCTGGTCCCATCAGCTTCCTTTCACCCACTTTATTCCAAAATTCTGGAGTTCGACACCGCTTCCCATATAATGCCTCAAATGGTGCCATCTGTATACTGGAATGAAAACTGTTATTATAAGAAAACTCAACCAAAGAAAGGTGTTGGTCCCAACATCCCTGATAATTCATAGAACAAGCTCATAGCATATCCTCCAATGTCTGGATTGTTCGTTCTGACTGCCCATCTGATTGAGGATGAAAAGTTGTACTAAAATTTAATTCATTACCCAACGACTTCTGAAGGCCTTTCCAAAAGTTAGAAGTAAAACTGGGATCACGATCCGATACAATGGAGAGAGGAACTCCATGTAACCTGACTATCTCTTTAAGATACAACAGAAAATTTGATCAAGAGAGAAAGTATCTCGTATAGAAAGGAAATGAGAAGATTTGTTCAAGCGATCAACAATAACCCAGATTGCATTATTACCTCGAGATGTCCTCGGTAATCCCACAAAAAAGTCCATGGATATGTTTTCCCATTTCCACTCTGGCACTGGTAAAGGCTGAAGCGTCCCTTTAGGTAACTGCCGCTCTGCTTTAACCTGTTGACATGTCAAACACTTCACAGTAAAATCAGCAATATCTCTTTTCATTCCATCCCACCAGTAATACTCCCGCAGATCTCTATACATCTTAGTACTGCCAGGATGAACTGAAAACGGAGAACTATGATCCTCAAATAACAACTCATTCTTCAACTGTGAATCACAAGGCACACATAATCTCTTCCCAAACCTCAGAACACAAACACAAACTTATCCAAGAACTCATGGAAAATTTTATTCATAAGGTCCATGAATACAGCAGGTGCATTGGTTAACCCAAAAGGCATAACTAAAAATTCATAATGGCCATATCTAGTACGGAACGTAGTCTTCGAAACGTCTGCTTCTTTTACTTTCAACTGATGGTACCCCGACCTCAAGTCAATCTTCGAAAAATACGGAGCTCCCTGGAGCTGATACCACTTCATTCGATGGCCCAACATCTGCTGAAGTTGTTGCAAAGGATTTCACCAACCCTTTATGCTTGTAGTCTAGCTGCATTACCCCAATTGAGTTCTTCGTTGGACACTCGTTTGCATAATGACCCATTTCATTACACTTAAAACATCTTACCGTTGGCTTTTCATTGCCTGCTTGATCATCTTCCTTACAGTTACGAGCAATATGACCAGACTTACCACACCGAAAGCACTTACCAGACTAGGATAAACATTTTCCAGGATGCATTTTACCACACTTCTCACAGGATGGATATTTGGTTTTCTTACCTCTTTGCTTCTTTGATGAATTCTTCTCCTTTTCCTGCCAACTAGACCTCTTATTCTGTTGTTTGTCATAGAACACCTGATCATCGGCAAACTCCATTTCCAACTTCTCCGCACATCGAACATGTTTTTCATAACTTTTGAACTCACGAGAAGCTAAAGCCCTTCGATACTTTGGCTTTAACCCTGAGTAAAAATGGTTTATTTTACTATCAAGATCTCGTATGAAGTTTGGAGCATACCTTGCCAATCGAGTGAACTTTTCTTCATAAGCAGCCACTGAATCATCCTCCTGCCTCAATTCTAAGAACTGTTTTTCCATCCTAAGATGAACCACTTTAGGAAAATATTTCTCAAGAAACATACCTTTGAATTCGTCGCAGTGAAGATCCTCAATCTCATCACTATCGCTTATATTTTTCACCATCGACCACCACTGATCAGCTTCACCTTCAAAACGGTAAATAGCAAGACTAACCTTTTGATGTTCTGAACACCCCATGACATCAAAAATCTTCTCCAGTGCTTTAATCCACCCTTCAGCTTGCACAGGGTCAGATGATCCTCCGAATGATGGGGGATGTTGCCTCATGAAATGTTCCACCACTGACATGTTCCTCTGCGGTTGATCTGGCTGATCTCGTGCATGGATACCACCACCATTTATAGCCTGAGTCAACTGTGCCATCACTGCAACAAACTGTTCAGTTCCGATTCCGACCATCTCAGGTTTCTGATTTGGAAGGTTATCATCCTCCTGATGTCGTCCCAACATAGCTGCTTTGTTGCCTCTGCGGAAAACCATTCTGAACACAGAAATATCTTAGGTGAAGCAACATGGTAATCCGTAAATGCTATATCATTTCAATCATATTATAATTTAACACTTTTCTAACTCCTAAAGTTTTCTAAACCGACCTCTGATACCAACTATAAGGGCCCAGCCTTAAACCTTACTTAATATTGAATTAAATGAATAATTCACATTGAGGATCTTTTCAGGTTTAGAGTTTTAGAGAATTAGAACATAACTATTACATCTTAAAAGATTACAAAGTTGACACTTCTACTAAGTCTCCATAAAATAAAAACTCTTAAAAAGAAAGATGTCTAGATTCCATGTTTTAGATAGCATGAAATTCCCTTGATCCCATCCTTGACCTTATTCCACTTTAAGTCCTGTGAATAACATTTCGAAAAACTTGGGTTGTGCATAAAAAGCTCAGTAAGGGATACAAAAAGAATGAAAACTGTTAGTTTTTCAAACATCAAGTAAACCACGTATATTATATCAAAGTAATACCTTCACCTTCATGAAGTAGTAAAAAAAATCTTCACTGAATAAAGTATCATTACTTACCTTTTTGTAACCAAAAGATTACCATAAAACCCATATAAAGAACACATAAAATACATAAAGGTAACTTGGGACATAAACATACTTAAGTGGAATAACAATACGGTTGACTTCCACACATATCACTTAATGGAATAGTCATACGGCCAATTTCCATACATACTTAATAGAATAGCCATACGACCGACTTCCATACCCAATGCATTGGAGGTTATAACGTAACCACCCGTCCTGGTATTCACGGCACCACCCGTCATATGGTTTATAACGTAACCACCCGTTAAAATGTCCAAGTACCAATATAAAATCATAAAACATAAAACCAATATAAAGGAATGATAACATTTCCACATTTCAATCACAATATATCATAAATATATTGACATAATAGAATCCTTTTTCAAAACCATTTTCAATACCAAAATACATAAAAGAGTATATGGTATTTATTTTATTCTAAAAACATTACGGCTTGTTGAGAAAGCCAAAGTCCAAATAATACTCGCGGCGGCGGAAAAGGTCGTTGTCACCGCGTACGTTAAAAATAACATTCCTTTTTGTCGTTTAGTAAAACGCTTCGTAGAAAAAGATTCCTTCTGTATAAAAGTAAAAGTCAAAGGGGTTTATACATCGTATAAAATAATGTTGTGTATAAAACGAAATATGCCTCAATGAAAGGAGATTGAGACGAAGTCCCTTACCTTGGGTCCGACTTGACTCGATCGTTCTTTAACGCCCTGAATAATAAACTTGAGTTAATTTATACTTGATTAAGAACCTTTTTAAAGTTCATTATTCCTTTTATATCACTTATTTCCATGTTATAAACATTATGTAACCATTTAAGTTAATAATGTTTGTTTTGTCAATATTTGGTTCTTAAGTCGAAAGTTGTCTTCTTACAATTACATGTTGTTCGTGTGGTCAAAAGTTCTTTATATCAAGAATGAAATTCCTGATTTGGATATCATATATATCATATATATCCAGCATATACATGTATTTATAATATTACATAATCATTTAGAGGTAAGAAATGAAATGCACCGTTCATGGAGACGGTAAGCCGTACGTACGCATGAACGCTACTTTCATTTCTTTGTCATATTAGTGGAATTAAAACTAAATGAGAGGTATGTATATTTTAATTCCAGAATTATATTCATCATTTAGATATATCATTAATTATATATATACATTATATACATGTAATTTTAATAGTACATTACATTTGGGGATAAGAAATGAAATGCACCGTTCATGGAGACGGTAAGCCGTACGTACGCATGAACGCTACTTTCATTTCTATCTCATACTTTAATGGAAAGAAATAATAATGATATAGAGGTATATTATAATTCCAGTATAACATCATATATAATAACTTTAAATCCATCCTTTACATGTCCCACATATGGCATTAACGGATCAATCACTTTTAGGGGGCGGTAGTCCGCACTTCCTTAAATGAAGATATCGTGTTTACCCATAATGGAAACCATAAAGGTATGCCAAAAATTAAAAATACAGAAGCTTAAAGAAAACATAAACATATTATATATCATATATAAAAATAGTGAAATCATAATGGCCACCCTTGAAGGTGTTAAATGAGTACTGAACAATCATCATTTCGGGAGGCAGAATTTCGCCATCCACGGAAACCGTATGTTCTTTAACCATTTGATGTAGTTGTGTGAGAGTGTAGCTCAAATAAATATTATAACAACATCCTAGTATACTGAAGATACTGGTGTTGTTACAAAAGAAGTAAATAAAAAGAGTTTAGAGGGTTGGAGAAGCAAAATAAAACAAATGAACAAGAGAGAATGAATTACCTTTAAAAGTGTAACTCCCTTTTGATTTGTGACTAAAGGATTCCTTTGAAAGGATTATGCCCAAAGGGAATCCTCTAGGATGAGGATAGGGATGTGGAGAGAGTAATTGGGCAGGGGATGGCCGAGCCAAAGGCTTGAGAAGTGTGTGAAATGGGGTAGAGGTGGGGGCCTTTTATAAGAGGAGAGGAGGGGCACTTTTGGAAAGTAAAGAAATATTACTTTATTTGAAAATGTGTTTCGGTATTAAAAGGTCCCACATTGATATAATTCGTGGATAAGGTGATAAGGGTTCGAAATCCACTCATCCAATTGGTTTTGGACATGTGTAGGTTTTAGATTTTTCATTATCTTTCCATTTTATTTAAATCGCCAAATAATGATGTCATCACTGCATCATTATTATGTCATAAATAATCTAATTTATTTAATGTCTAAAAATCATAAAAAAAATACTATGATGTAGGAAATCTTTTTAGATTTCCAATGACTAATTATAATAAAAATTTGGACTTGTATAACCCCACTCAAAAATTATTTTAGTAAAACATTTTATGTTAGTGTCATTTTCACTTTAACATTAAATAAAAATATATTAATGTCATTTTCCAACTAAAGTGGCTCCATGGGGTCCCCCAGTTGGCCCATGGCTTGTCTTGGTCGTCCATGACTCAGCCAATAGGTGTAGGACAAGTGTCAAGGTGTTTTGACATTCTTATAATACCATTTTTACCTTAAACTACACTAATTACCACTAATCGCGATTAATGAAAAAAATTACTATTCACCAAAAAATTATTTTAATCTCATTGAACCACACTTTACTTATTAATGACAACCATGTATGTCGGATTTTCAAAATTCAATACACATTAGTGGTAAACTTTCATTTAACTGAAAAATCAGTTTTCTTGATTACCACTTAGTGGTTTCACTATTCATCAAAAATTGAAGTTTTTCAGAAAATTACCAAAAATTCACCCTAAGCTATATTTGATATTCCGAATTCAAAAATGAAGTATATTTTACAAAATTCAAATCATATAAGTCAAATTAATTAATTTAATAATTAATTCCCGCTGCCAAAGCAAATAGCGTGTTTTTACAAAACAATAAGTATCAAAAGATTGACACTAGTTTAAGTCCGATTTCAAAGTGAAATTAATTCCAATGACCACTATTGGATTTAATGGTAAAAATATTGTCTAATTTCACTTTAAAACCAATTAAAAAGATAATCTAATCATATAAATAAATTAGATTAAAAAGAGGTTTTGAATTAAAATACAACATTTTACACTATTCATTAAAAAAAGAACTTTATCAGAAGGGTACCAAAAATTTACACAAAGTAAATTTTGATGTCCCGATTCTAAAGTAGAGTTATATTTGGTCCAAAATAAAGTATAAGGGTGATCAAAAATATATTTAATGACGGTTCACCATTAAAAGGTGATAAGTGAACCTTTAGTGAAAATTAGAGTATATATGCCCTAAAATTGAACTCTTTCCGTATTTTAAGCCTTTATCTTTTATTGGGTAAATGTATAAACATTTAAAAACATATCTAATCATATTTTAGTTATTTCTATTCATTCCCGCCAGTACAACGGCTACTTGTTAACTAACATTTAAAATAATATTATTTTATTACTAGTGTGCTACGTAAGTTTCCAAGAAACTCATCGTTGCGTATCGGGTACGCTATCGAACATAGCAACCCCTTTAAAATAAAATTAATATTTAATTCGTAAATATTAATAATTATGAAAATTCTTTATTCTTTATTTACCTGGGATGTTACACAAGGTGTCCCATGTATGACTCTGGGTATCTTGGTACATTGATGTGGGCACTACATCACAACTCGTGAGACACTATATAGGGATATGCTTTGGAAAAATGATTACATCATGAAGAAATAGTATAATAGGAACAGAATCAATTTACATAAGAGTATAAGTACGGAAATAATATTCGGATAACATTGATAGAATCCTATTAATTCATTAGTAAGTTAAATATATCTAATTGATTGTTTATACCTTTAATGTCATTATATTTACCATTATCTGAGTAATTTTTTGAAATAACTCATACATATTTTTCCATATATTATATCCAATGGACAGATATATGACGAATCGGGTAAACAATAATAGTGAAGGTAAATGTGATGACTACGCCAATGACAATCCCTACTTGATGGGAGTAGGAATCAAAAACATCAGGATCATACTCTCTCCACTCATGGAGGATCTGAATAGAAACCTCAATAAGGGGGATCATCATAACTATCCTATAAAAAAAGTCTAAGATCGAGAACTTTATGCAACAAAAGAGTCTTAATTGTAATGGATAATCATCTCCATTAATTTCTAAATAATGTTACAACTTATTAATAATATCTTCTCCACCCTTCATTGATCTAAACAAGGGATGATTTGTTTAACTATTTTTCATATGGATAGTGAAACTGATAAATGGCGGGAATTGATAAAAAAAATATGAATCCTGAAGAAGGGATCAAGGTGATGGGGTGGAAGGAAATCTATAATATTATTTTTGATAAATATTTCCTCAAACTCTCTGTTTTAAAATGGAAGTGGTTTTCTTTACCTGCAATAAAAAATAAGTCAAATCTATATGAAAATTCCAAGAAAACATCACAAGACATTCACAATACACATACGACATATTCATTATCCCCAACTTCATGGTTGGCCACATCATTGATGGGAAAAATCCTTGTCCACAAAAATCCTTAGTGATCCGTGACATCGATAGTTATGATGAAAGTGTATGATGTGCCCTCAATGACAAGATTTTTATTAGTGAATCTCAAAATTATCGTGGGTATAAAAAACATAATGTGGAGTTCAATTTTGATGTATTTATTGGGAAATATAACAATGAAATGACATTTAAACACCAACTTTTTAAAATGTATTTCAAGAGTCACCCCAAGAATTTCCTAAAGTGGGTGAATATATTCATTAAATGGTGTAATAAAGAACACCTATATGGGGATGGCTGATAGGACAAACCAACTAATGCAATGAAGGAAAATAATGTTATAGTTAACCCTCAGTTCAGTTATCATTCGTAAATATTAATGGAACCACTGTAATTGGAAAACTAATGAACTATTATATGGGTTTTTGAAGACAACAAACAAAATAATATAGAAAGGAATTGATTTTCTACATCACAAAAAATGAAGTTGATCATAAAAAAAAATTGTAACAAGTATTATAGTTATTAATTAAATAATACGAAACAATATTATTTTGGTTTTACACAATACTTCATGTCATAAAATATTTGTTGAACTATACCAACACCACCACATATCATGGAAGTAGAGTTGTTATTGAAAATAGAAAATTGGACAAAAGTTTAATCATATGCATAAAACTCTTCCCCTATGAAATTTTTTTAGATAAACATCCTAGAAAATCTTTTCATACTTCTTTTGATGAAATTTGATAACATTTTGGGAACAAATTGAATTTTATATATTTACAGAAAATAAATTGATGTGGAATGAAATCACTATTTTTATACAAATAATCTGTAGATTTGGAACAAATTCACAGATATTGAAGAATCATATTTAGAAAAAACATCTCAGTAATGGATATTATTTCCAAATGCGAAATAACATCTAGATCAAATTATTGATTCTATCTAAAGGGTCGTACTTGAATACAATCCCATTGTGAGGGAGTATGCTGATGGAGTCCCATTAATTTCCCAGTCTTCATCCTCTTAGAGAGGTTGAGTATTCAATCAATCTTTTACCTGGGGAATTTACATTATCCAGGAATTTATAGAGAATACATGTGGATGAACAAGGTGAGATGATGAAAAAACTAAAGAATACTATGGATAAATAATGCACCCAAGTGCTTCACCATGGGGAGAACATGTTTTATTTATTAAGAAAGTGGATTGAACAATGATCCTTTTAAATAATTAGTGTGACCCAAAAAAATCATGACAATGAAAAAAGAATCATCTTCCATAAATTGTGGAATTTTTCAATCAATTACGTGTTTTCGAATAACTATACATGGTGGATATTTGTTATGGATTTTACCATTTTATGGTGAAGAAAGAGAATATCCAAATGAAAACATTTCATACAAGGTATGGGCACTACAAGTTCGTATTGATACCATTCGAACTCACTAATTCTCTATAAACATGCATGGGATTAATGGATAATATCTTTAGAGATTACCTTTAGAAATTATTTTTACTGTTTATATATGATATTCTAGTATACTCACAATAGAAGGAGGAGAATGGGGATCATATATTTACTATGTTTAAGACCATGTGAAAGGATAAGCTTTATGAAATGTATATGAAATGTGGTTTTTGGTTGAAGGAATTCAATTTCTTGGTGAAATCATCTTAATAAAAGGGATATTTGTGGATCCTTCAAAAATATAAGCAATTGAAATATGGATGAGGCCAACATCTGTGATATATATATATATATATGAATTTTCCTTGGGATATATGGGTATTATCGCTGATTTTTTGGAAATTTCTCATGGTTGTATAATCACTTACCAAGATATAATGGATGGGAGTCATGTTTTCTTGTAATGATGAATGTGAAGACAACATGATGGAGATGAAAAGGTGGCTTGTCACTGAACTGGTGATCACACAACCAACAAGTGGAGATATTTTCATTATATGTTGCATAGAATCATAGAATGGATTTTTCTGACTATTTATGAAAATTGAAAACATAATATCTTATTCTTCATGAAGGTTGAAAATTCACAAATAGAATAACCTGACTCATGATCTAGAGTTTTTTATATTTGAATTTTCATTGAAAATATGGAATAGTTTTATGTTAGGAGGGAACTGTGAAATATATTAGGATCATAAAATCCTCAAGTATATATTAATAAATAATGAGATAAATATTCTACAATGAATATGATTAGAGATGAAAAAATACTATGATTGCTCAATTTTTTTCCATCCATGTAATGTGAATATATTGGTGGATTCTATAATAGATAAGATCATGTAATTCAATCATTAATGATAATTTAAGGGGATATGATGTTTGTAGACTTGAAGAGGATAGACATGTGAATCATAATGGAAGGGAAATCCTCAATGGATTCAATAATTATTGCCCAATCATCTCTTCAAGGGTGGTTAAAGAAATCTCAAACTAATGATGTGAGAATCTTGATGAAATTATAAATTATAAGAAATGGGAAATCCTTGGTTTTTAATGTTATTGATGATGGTGTTGTAATATTTGTGTCAAAAATATGTGTACCATTAAATATTTAGATTAGTAAGAGTTGTTAGATTATATACATAGATATTCCTTTTATAACCACCTAGGAAACACAAATATCAATTGAGATATCAATGGACACTTTTTGGTGGGACAATATGAAGAATGATACTGAAGAATATACATCTATATATCTTGTTTTTAAAAAAGTTTATAGATGTAATGAAAATCATACAAGGGTATAATGCTTGTATTACCCATAACTACACATAAAAGAGAAAATATCATCATGGAATTTGTCATTAGGCTTCCAAAAACGTTAAGAGGAAATAATGCAATCTGGGTTGTGGTTGATTATCTTACAAAGACACCATTCTTCATTGGGATTTGAGAGAAATTCACACTAGATCATCATATACATATATACATTATATAAGTTGTGAGGATGAATGGAGTACCACTACCAATTGTATATGACGGAGATCCATTATTCACCTATATGTTATAGAAGAGTCTTCAGAATTATCTAAATACATAGTTGAAAATTATTACTACTTATCACCCACAAACTGATGACTAATCTGAGATTGTTATCCAGATACATGATTAAATATTTAATGGATTCCGAGATAACTTCAATCGAAAATTGGATGAATATCTTCCTATAATAAAATTCAATATTTTCACTCAAGCATCCAAATGGCTCTTAATGAATCCCATTGTGGGAATAAGTGTAGGAAACCTGTACATTTTGATGATGTCAGGTAACTAAAACTATTAGTCCTTGAAATGGTTGACAATATGGGGGAAGATGGTTAGACAATTCCCAAGAAAAAAAATGTTCCTCAGAGTTGATAAAAGAGATATGATAACAACCATCAACAAGACCTAGATATTGATGTTGGAGAAAAGGTATTCTAATGTATATCACCATGGACTATTATTATGAGATTTGGGAAGTAGTAAAATCTTAGACCATGATACATTTTCCCCCTTGAGATCCTTTATGACATAGAAGCGGTGACTTACCGAATTTCTCTCCCACAAAACCAATCTCATGTAATGTTTTATTGCATTTATCCCTTGTAATAATTTAAATGACAAACCATCAAATATACTCTTTCTAGAGGTGGAACCATTGAAGAATGTTTGTTCCAATATGGAGAAACCACTGAAGATCTTAGATCATTGAGATAATATTATAAAAAATAAGAAAATGCACTTGGTCAAGGTGTTGTGGAGAAGTTATATGATTGAATTTTCAATGTATGAATTAAAGTATGTGATGAAACATAGTTACCCTCATCAATTTTAATGTGGGAAATAAAAATTTTTACGGTGAAATTTCTTATTGGTGTATGATTATAATGACCATAACTATTTTAAATTATAATTTATTTTTTAATTAAATGAATTATTTATTGATATGGTTATAGTAAACACATTCACTTCCTTGGTTATATCTTTTTGGAATTTAAAGACCATTAATAAACATTACATTTGATGATATAAGCATTGAAATGTGATCATAAGAATATTATAAATATATGGAATTATCAAATCCAATTAACATAAACAAAGGTTTTGATTGCCTCAACAAGAAGGATTGTACCCTATGAAGCCCATTTATTGGATATTCAAAGGTAGATAACATCTCTGTGCATATCCTCAGACCAATCAAAAACTGATTTCCAATATCATAAGTATGAGAGAAACCATTTACAAGAGATGTTTAAGATCATTGAGATCAATTCCTAAACCTTGTTCTTTAAGCGCAACCCTAAATTTCTTCCCATCACGCACCATTCCCTTAGAGAATACACTGGATTAATAAAGGGATATATATCAATACCATAATAATAATAATATGTATATTATATAAAAGTTAATATATTTTAATTTTATTATCACATCAAAAATTATTTTGATTTTTATTAAATTGTTTTTTCGAGTAATATTTTAATACAATAATGAAAATTATTTTAATGAAATAATGGTATTTTTAAATAAATGATTTAAAAAAAATTATCATTTTTATTTATATTAAATATTCGTGGTCATAAAATTTTTATGAAATCAAATATATTCATTATAAGGATTCAAACCCAATTAACATCTAAATAACCAGCATTTCACATAAAATAGTACTCTTATTTTAAATTTAAAAATTATCACATTTAGAAAATTATTTTGATAAAATGAATATTATTTTTGAAATGATAATTTCAAAATTATCCAATGGTTAATTTTTATTATGTTCTTGATAGCATCTATTTTTTGGTAAAATTTAAATACTATATAAATGTACGGTGTGGTTTATGACATTATAATGACAAAGAAATGTTCTAAAAAATAAATTAATCATTATCCATTGAAAAATATATATTTTCCAATTAAAATAATATGACTTTATATTAAATTTTATTAATTTAATAAATCCTTTATTAATCCTCCAAAAAACATAATTTATTTATGAATTTAAATTCACTCCATTATGATTGTGACTCGTCTCCTCATAATAAATGGAATTATTTTCAAACCTTCATCCATTTGTGTAATAAAATAATAAAAACAACCCCTATTTGGAAACAACCAATGGAAAAAATCATTATAATTTATGTTTTTTTTGTAATTTTATTTTTTAGATTCCAAAACCTGAGTTTGTGAAATACTAAATAATTACCCTCTCTTTTTCTATATAAACCTACCTATTCTACCATTTATCTTCAAACAAATCCCTAGACCATTTCCTTACTCATCCCTCCAAACTATATAATTCTCTTAATGTTCCCCTATACTCTTAAGGACCCCATTTCATGTTTCTAGTGTCCTACTCTAAGGTCAAGGGTTATTTTATTTCTCCACCTTATTCATGTTTCTTTATTATGTTATGCCCTTAAATTTTCAATTCTTAAAGATGGGATGTATTTAATCACCTTTCTCGTTTTTCCCTTATAATGTATAAATGATTAT
This sequence comes from Viscum album, assembly GCA_963277665.1. Taxonomy (NCBI): domain Eukaryota; kingdom Viridiplantae; phylum Streptophyta; class Magnoliopsida; order Santalales; family Viscaceae; genus Viscum; species Viscum album. The sequence continues at coordinate 758,437,308 of OY728161.1, forward strand.
AGACCCCTTTATATCTCATTAGTCCCTCCAATTTTTACCCATTTCCATTGAAATTTTTTTATAATTATTATTTCCTTTCCCTTTTTATTCAATAATATTTTTATTATATTTCTTATTTTTCTTATTCCTTATATCTATACATGTCTTTAAACATCCATATTACCATCAAAATCATTTAAAAATTATGAGATATCTTTTTCACTCATCAACTCATTTAATGAATTTTTATATTATATTGTTATGCTGTTGAAATTCCCCATGATTTTTCCTTTAAAAAAAATTGTGTATAGAATACCATAACCATTTCTTATCATGGGTGTTCACCTTTTTACTGTTATACCTCTTCTATCAAGTACATAAATGTAAGTATTACACACTTTATTATCGTGGAATAGATTGTCTAGATCACTGAATCCATGTTTTATGATCTATGTTAGATACATAAGTATGAGATTGAAATTAATCTGACTGGTGCCCCAAAAATGATATAGCTCTCAAATGCATAGGGTAATGTTTCGTATCATTATATGTCATATTGGGGTAGGGAGTGATCCTGATTCCTTTATGGGATTTCATCCAACATTAAATCATGGATGTACATTCATGACCTATTTTATGATGCAGTTTTGTAAGATGTTTCCCCATTTCAAATGTTATGATTATCATATTATAGCTTATCTCAATGTCAATATTTATGATTCATAGTCTTTTTATTCACCATTTATATGCCTATTTTCAAACATGTATTATTATATTTGTGTTATTACATGATTATTACTTTACTGATATTTTTTGATCACCCCTTTCATATGTATTTCACCAGGTCATCCAATGTAATTTTTTGTTCGAGCATGTAAAAGGGGTTTTCAATTAAGATATTGAATTTCATGATTTATGTTGTATTGTAATGTTCCTATTTCTAAAATAAACCACACATCTCAATCTTTATATTTGTATTATGGTTAATTTTATGTAATAAATCATATATTGAGTTGTAAAAAAGAACATGGTTGTTATAGTTCTAGCGCCCAATAATCATTTTGGAGTCCTCACTATAGGAGCCTGGATCACCCAATCAGTGTAATTCCATTCAAAGCCATAGTTTTTAATATACTTCTCCATTGGTCCTCATCATGGATTCGTTATTCATTTATGGTATATGGTTACCACTATAAGTGTGAATTAGTTACAGTTGTTTTTATAATTAATTTAGAACATTAATCTTTGGAATAAAATTTAAACATTTCAAAATTTGAATTCATCTTATATAGATCATTAGATGATAATATGAAACGTATAAATGGTATCTGAGCCTCATTCTCCATGAAATCAAAGTTTTTATATCTATTGTTTCTAAAAAATATAGTATTCTGTAATTTTATATATGAAACCTTCACATAAAAATTAAAATAAAACATTCAATTGTAATCATGATTTACCATTACATAGATAGGTTTAGATAAAGGTAATTTTGATTCACAACCCTTTAGATAGGCCTACGTAAAAGTAATAGTCACATTCTATTAAACACGTGGTTTCTTTGTAATTGTCATTTTAATTGAAATATAGATGAAAAAATAATTTTGAAACACATTACCCAAATGATAATGACTTCACATATTGATTTAAGTGATTAACCTTACATATAATATGGATAATTTGTAAGTGAAAATGGAATGTTAAAAAATTATTAATAAGTTCTAAATGGCTTAATAAATTATTTTAAATAATAAAAAAATAAAAATTTTGAAATTGTTTTATATATTGAGTTTATAAATTTTTTACTTATAAATAGTATACAATTAATTAAGTAAATATTTATGAGACATTTAAATATAACAAATTATAAGTGTTAATTTCGTCAATAGATTCTTACAGAATTAAATGGAATATAAAATATTTTCTATATAATTAATATTTTTATATAATATGAAAGGTTTATATTATGATTGATTATAAAATTAGTTCTATTTGTGGTTATGTATTGTCCATATGTGTGAAAAAATTACAAAATTTTGAATAATTAGATTTTATTTGTGACTTTTTAATGATTACATTCCTCATGATTTTTTTATGAAATGTTAACTTTTTTAAAAAATATTACTTACTTTATTAATGTTTATATTTTTTTACCAAATAAAAGTATTGTGTATTGTATCATCCACCAATTTAAAACACACTCACATAGAAGAAAAGTGTTGGTTACGAAACCACAAGAATGCTTCACTATATACCATAGGACACTAACTAGTAGTGGGGTTGTGAAAGGTATAGTGGGAGAAAAGAAACCCTAGTGTAATTTGTCATGGGAGTAGAAAAATTCATAATAGACTAGAAACCATCAATGTATAGACATAACATAATATAATAGTCAAATCCAAATGAATAATCCAATAAATAAAAAAGGCATAATATAATGTTGTGAATCAATGTAATAAATTCCATGTAATAGAAAATAAATTATAATACTAGATGAATCAAATTAAAAAACCCATTTTCTCAATCCCGAGCCTTGTGTCGGTCCCAACTCCAAACTCCATCACATAAGAAAACAAGTAATCAATAGCATGTTCATTGGTATTTGTCCAAACTTGCATCTTAAAAATCTTTTTAGGTACCAAATACCAGACCAAATTGGGTGTGAGTAAAACATAGTATGTTGACACCACAATGTCTAATGATAACCAATATGATAATAATTGAATGCAATAAATTAATAAAAAATAATTTTAATTAAAACATCTATTAAATAAATACCACTATGACATACATTGGATCTATACCTTAATATGTGTCAGTTTGTCTTACGACCATTCCAAACACAACCATATAAACATAGTAAGATAAATTACATCAATGAAATGATTGAATGTATCTGAGGATTTCATATTTCCACGATAAATAATATATAAAAACTATATAGTCACAATAAACAATCTAGTTCATTTTCCTATAAATATAATTTCATTTTCGGGTAAAATTCCTTTATGAATTATAGCATTGGACTAGACCAAGACCACTTGCGATTAAAATTACAACATATACATGGGAAATTTATTGGGCCAAGCTGATAATACAATCATCTCAGTATGGGACACAATTCTTGTCTACAATAAATAAATATTGGAATATCACATCACAATTAATAATGGTTAATAATGAAAATTACCATTTCCCATTCATATTCCAATTGAAATTAAATTCATAATTGATTAAGAATTATATCAATAAGAAATAAGAAATATTTTAGGGATTCTGTACCATGAGATCACCCTAGGTCACCTATCATTATATACTTACATTAAGCCATTACATAACATCAAAAAAATTGATACAAAATTTATTGAAGGATCATTCCCATTCGATTATTTGACCGATTAAAATTCAAATTTTGTTGGAACAAATCAGAATATTACTCAATGTTACCTAATATCAAAAAAATGTGTCTAGATTTAAACCCCATACCATTAATCAATGATCAAACAATGCTTCCAACGGTAAATGACCATGAGGAAGAAGGTGTAAATGATTGAAAAGTTGTTCCTACATCAAAAAATATCAGGATGAAAACCAGCAATGAAATTAGACAATTTATTTCACCGCAATTTTTGGAGAACCAAGGGAATTAAAGAAGAAACCATACAGAAATAACATATCATGGATCGATGACGAAAAAGAAATGTTTAAAAGGGTGTTTGTAAAAAAAAAACCCGAAGAATGTACTAGGGTCAAGAGAAGAATATCTGCAGCTGAAAACAATAGAAATTCATCCACAACTAATATTTAATATAGTAAGTAATGTTTTTACATGTCGTGTAATGTGATAAAACTTCATATAAATTAAATTAATTGTATTTTATGGGAAACATATCACCTCATATTTAAATTATTAATACCCTTGAACAATTATGAGATGTGTAATCGCTTTACCTAATTGGTAAATGTTCTCAATTGATTTTTCAGCCCATATTTCTTTTTAAACATCTCAAACCTCATTTAATGATTATCATCTTACCAAGATCCAATGAAATTCATAACCCATTTACACCTGGATTAAATTTACTCAATCAAGCATATCTCCCCTATATTTATGTAATTTTTTATAACAAATATCTTCTTACATATTCCCATTGGACATCAGATATTTCCTTAAAACATAAGACAGCTTTTATTCAAACGATATACTACCAAAAAAATACAACTAAAATAAATGATTAATGAAAAAATAAGTGGGAGATGTATGTAGAAAAAGAATGAACTTAGAACTTCCTAAATATATAATTGATATTCCCATATAAGTTCTACGAATCATTATGAGGTTTTAATGAACAATTATATACACCTGGTCATCATATCAGACTCCCTCTCATATGTTTCCACATTAAATAACTCATGCTTCCACTACACATGAATGAATGGTATAGTCCTCCTCTGATGATATTTTTTACTACATCCACATACTATATCATATTCTCTTTAGGGGATGAATCACCACTAAATCTTGAAATCTCCAACATATATCACATGGGAAGGTTCCGACGGATATCTCCATAACAATTAAACATGGAATACATCATGTTTAGAACTGTAGCACTCCTTAATAGAAAATCGATACCCCACTAGATCATACATTGGTACTATTTCAAACGGAATGAAAATCATGGATGTTATCTTACATAGTTTCGTAAGAAAATTTTTCCCTAACCTAGGGGAGATTTGAAGGGAAACATGATGGAAACACGGGAATTTTAGAGGTCATCTTCAATTGTTATCATACGATTTATTCCTTCAAATCATTGTCACCAACCACTGTATGACCAACTGAACATATTAAGATATATCTTTAATGATACTATTCCCAACAAGTGATGACTCTTCTATCTCTAGCCAAAAAAGAGTCAAACAAAATTTACTACCATGAGAATCCTCCAAAGGTTCCATTTTATTTGATATCATGATGATTTTATTATAAGAAAAAACAACTAGTGCCACATATTTCTCCCATTAACAACCAACATCCAAAATAATGGCTCGTATCATATCCCCCAGAGCCTAGCTTTTCCACTCATATTAACCATCAGTCTATGTTTGGATTGTTTGTGCATAAATGAACTAGTAATCCTTGGAATTTCTCAATATCCTTCCATAAAGGTGATGTGAAATGGAGATCTCACATTTATATGATATTCTTTCGAACACCATTCGACCGAACCACCCCTCACATGTAAAGACTGTCCGGATTATCATCTATGAAGGTTTGGAGAATATGTAATATATTTGATACCTTCTTTAGCAAATCTACAACAACCTAGACACGAGAATTTATATTTTCTATATTTTGTAACTCCATCAAAAGAATCATTGTGACATTATCAAATTTCCTCTAAAGAATGCATAAAGGCTGAGAAAACCGAATTGTCCTATATTGCTTCACTATCACCTGCTGACAAGTGATGCATCTAATCAAGAAGCATTAAACCTCTTTATTCATTCATGACCACTATTATTTTATAGAGATATCACACTGCATCTTTCTTAGAACTGTGTGAACCATCTATATATAAACATGTAACTCCCTCATCATATACTCATGAAAGACTGTAGGAAACAATACTCAACCATATAGAAGATGATAATTTCAATTCTCAAGAGATACTCCTGATGGATTCCCCCCACCATATAATTTTTGTCATAAAACTAAGAAATCCAAATCAGAAAAAATGACCAGTATTATTTAGGTAAAAAAGAATGAGTGTAACTGGTGTGGAAGTCAGAGCTACTCAACTCTAAGATTCATGAACATCTTGATGCATGTTTGTATGGATTTCCATTATTCACAATATTTGACAAAAATCCCATACTACCTCTATCTAGGTATTTCAACTCATAACATAGAATTAATTACCTCAAATTTTAAAATTGATTATCTATTTCCTATCATATGGACACCATCTGATACTAATTCTATAACCCCACTAAATACAAAATTTGTATATCCATACATTGTGTTTTTCTTAAGATAAAACAAATAATTTGAGTTTTCTGTGAGAAGAGATTTTAACTTGGGGAAGTTTGGGACCATGAAAAAAAAGTAATAATACAATATATGATTTAATTCTATAAATAGTTGTAGAACAATAATCTACTCATGTAACAAAAGAACCATGAAAGTCATGTAGGATTCAACGAGAGCTCAAGTGACATGGATTTTTCATGGGCACTAATAATGAAGTAATTTCCATATGATATGATCCTAAAGCCAAGTTTAAGGATATTTAATGTTCTAATTAGGAGAAATGGTTAAATTATATATATTTGATATAGACTCTATGTACACTATCCATGTTTTGATCATAGTGGATAAACATGAATGGGTGATACCCATATGGTTCATGTGGGTCTTCTATAAGAAAACATTTATATATGGTAGAGTTTCTATCTATAATGTATATTTGGTGGAAAACTTGTTATAAAAAATTAATGGTTATCATAATGATGAGACCTTTTCTCCAGTTCAGATGATAAAGTAAATTCTCACTTTTTGAGATATAACAGATCATTATGCTAAATTGACATATAAAATGGACATCCAATGAAATTTATTTAATAATTATTTTTTAAGAATGCATATATGATTCAATCCAAAGGAAATTAAGGTCCGACTGAAACTGATAAGGAATAATGGATGCAATGATCCATGTTTGGGAGAATAAAAGGTACTCAATATTGGGATATTTGGTTTGATGATGCAATGAAAGTGTTTGGGTTTATGAAAAACTTAGATGACTGGTGTGTATAGAAGAATATTATTGGTATCATAGTTGTGTTTATGACATTGTATACATATAACATACTTATTATTTGAAACCATACACAGAATATTAACTCTATAAAGACATGACTGGGTAAATTATTCTTGATGAATAGAATTTGTAGAAATGCATACATATTGGGGTTGATGTTCATTAATGATTTATATAATAATATGATTATTTTTATCCAAGAAAAATAAATTAGTAATTTCGTAATGTATATCAGCATAGAGAATTCATAGAATGGGTATTTAACACTTTTTGGAATAAATTTTAGAAAGATTTAATACCCATATAAGGATTCATAAAGGATAGATATTTTCATGATTCAATTCCCCTTGATGTTCAAAATTAGAGCTTATAATGAAAGACAGGGGATGATGACGTCCAAACCCCTTCACATTTGTTTGATACCATCATTGAGGGACTAATTTACACACAAATATGTGGCATTGACCTGTAATGGTATTATGTGGATGATAAATAAGATGATACCGCCAGAAAATTCAAATTCATAATATGTAAAAGATCCCAATACATTCATGTAAAATCATATAAATTAATAAAAAAGAAAACTATTTGTGTGAAAAGAATATTAAATTTTAGTTACTACAAATCCCAAAATACTCATGAAAAATGGTATGAGCTAGTAGTGTCTATCTCAATAACCAACCAGCTCCTCTAGACAAGATAAATAGTTTTTAAAGATATTGGTGAGAATAAATTTTTACTCAATAGGACCCACCCCAAAACATCTCATGGAATGTGAATAAATAATAATAAATCATATCCAATAATCAATAAAGATAACTCATCAACTAATTAGGTCTACGACATTATCACCCTCACCACGATTTCTTCACCAATTACATAATAAAATTAATAATATAATATCCATCATAAATTTTAATGTGTTGGTACCCCTCCTCCACTTTTCCATTGGTTTTCCCCTCCCACCACAACATCATGTATCGTAATACATATTATTATAATATTCTAGCTGCATAAATTGAAACTATATAATAATCATCACCATGTGTATCACATAATCTCATCATTATCATCCTCATCACTTGATAGAAACTGTGTATTATTTATTGTAGCCACCTCAACCGGTAAACCATATACTACAACTCTATCCATCATAGCTCAGTCAAAATTACTTATAATAATCCATGTAATACTATATTAATTGATAAATATCTTTGAAATAATAAAGGTAAATACCACATATATACACACATGCAAGGGACGATTAGCTCTATGAATACATGTATTTAATACTACTCTAAAAAAATAGTGGGGGAGAGTGGGTTGTTATTAATCTACACTCACCAACCTAGATGTGGAAAAAATTTCAAATAGTCCATTAGGGGTCATTTTCCCAAATAATATGGGTGGGGTAGAATATGAAATAAAATAACACAAGAAATAAATATAGTACAAAAACTAAAATAAGGGAAACTGCCTATCCATAACAACAACTACACATATCTTATCTTAGGACAACCAACTACTACTTAAAAGGACAATTTAAACAATAATCATATATGTGAATAAATTAATTCCTTCTATTGAAAAATTCATATTACCTAATGCCCAAAATATTATTTCAAACCAACAATCAAATCATCAAGCCAATGTCTTAAATAATTTCATATTCAATATAATCCCATAATTCTAAGATGTTTTCGACACATCCTAACATGCCATTGAAATAATAGACCATACATAACTAGATATATTATGTAGTAGGGAACATAATACACGAATAGAGAAAGATAAATTCCTAACCATTAATGAAGTATATATATTATCTGATAAAAAATCGATATTTTTATTCATCAAGAAAAGGGGAATCCAAACATCACCCCACTCCATTAGTCCAGGTTCCATACCTAACACCATGATGCCTGTCATTACACATCTAGTTATCCCAATAACTAATTACTTTCCTAACCCCAGCCACCCCTGGTCATTTCTTACAAGCCCATCCTCAATCCCAGGATAATATCATGTCACATTTTACTGGTCCAGTTTGATAAAAACTAATAATAGTAGCAAGTAATCAACAAACACATATCATGGATTGTATAACATTGAACCAATACAAATAGAAATCATTTAAAACTAGGATCTCCCAGCCCTAAACAATTATACTTTCCATGAAACGAATTTCATATCCATCAAAGCATACTAATTCATTTACGACAAGTTACAGCCATAGAAATCTAGTGGCATAATCTGTTCATGCCTATATATTATTTAAACCGATTCAAGAATAAATCCAATATCCATAAAATCCAAGGAACAAAGGTCACAATTTAACATGCATCTTTGATAAATAATCAATAAATTAATAGATTTATATTATCTAACTAATTTAAAAGCATAAAAGACATTCTAAACCAAAACATAAATAATAAATAACATAGTATGTTGAAAATAATAAGGCTATCCAGTAACAGGAAAAAAACACATGTCATCTCTATACCCAAAACCAAAATTCATTTGTTAATTATGGTCTAATATTCATTGTGTTTAATTAAACCATTACAGATGTTTATTAAACATGATAAATTCACTTTAAACATGAAATTATAGACTCAAATAACACCCTACAACGAGACATTCAATTTTCCCTAAAAGATTAATGGAATAATAGGTGAAGATATCTAATAACCTTTCCCACTATGAAATATTAATATCTATTAGACACCACAACATGAATGAACCAACCAACATTAATATAAATCAGTATGAAATGAGGAAGAAAAATCACTATAGCATGGAATGATATTTTGGGATAATGAAAAAATGAATAGGGATGAAACCATGAGAGAAAGAAGAAATGATAACCTCAGTTCAATACATATTGATCAGGGAATGTCTAGAATCAATCTAGATCAAAATTCATTTAAAACACCCTCAAAGGGGATGTTTTTAGAAGTAGGGTTTTGAACAAAAGAGTATATTTTTAGAGTCTTTGAGGGTGCAATAGAATTTGAAGGAATTATAAGAAATTAATATTCATTAAATGTCTCATTCACATCTTGAATGAAATGATTCTAACTATTATTAAAAATAGAATCACTTTTAACCTATAATACTAGGATTAATATACAACGTGATCTAAAATATAAAATAGTTTATTTTTTTGGGGAAGATTCACCAAACACACTATAAAATAAATGGTTTATGTGTAGATTTTTTTTGTAATTAAATGGTTAATTGGTACATTAAAATTGAAATAATTTTAAAAAGGTGTGTTGACGGTCAAAATAAGAAAATTAATGTATAATTAAATAATTTACTTCAAGGTATCATTAATAAAAAATTTATTCCATTACTACATATAGAATAGATCCATATATCAATGTGATGGTCTATTAATTTTTGAGTAAATTTTCTTTAATAGAATTTTTAATCAATATTTTAGGATGAATTAAAAATGTTGAAATTAGTAGGAGTATCCATTGAAAAACATTTGGTATCATAGAGTTGTGTATTAATGATATAAAATTCATTGGTTTATGATTGGTGAGTCCACCCAGTGAATCATGGTTTATTGGGTTAGTGTATTTGGAATGTCAACCAACATATATATCCTCGTCTAATATACTAGTCCCTTCTATGAACTATGATAATGTAAATATTGATATTTCCACAATAATTTATATACACTAATACATTCAATATCCAATGATGATGTCTTTTCTTATTCAAATAAACAGTGTTAGATTAATAAAAAAATATTATTTTTCACCTATTAATCAATATATATTACATAAATATCTAATTTTTTTATCATATTAAAATGTAATGTTAATTGGACATGTTATACATATGATCTATTTTTGAAAAATTTTGACACCTCACTATAGTTAACTTATATGAGTGGTATTTGTTCTTGAAAATAATACTATTCAACGATTGAATGTAATATATGATGAGGCCCCCATTCATGATGAGAATACTAAGGAGTCTAGTGAGGATGAACACAATTTCTTTTGGAAACATGTGGATGAGTCTCTATATCTTCAACGAGTGATTTTACGATCCATGTATTGTGATAACCATAAAATTAATGATGATATGAATTCATTTGAAAGGTTATCCCATCTGCTAATATTTATTAAGAGAGTGATAGATAAGAGATTCATGGGATCTACCTGGTGCTCTTGACATGAAATCTTTGACATGGTACACTAGAAAGGAATCCTGTATTCAATATGATGGACTACAATGAGAACCTAAAAATCTTGGGTTTCTTGATTTTGTAAGTGGTATTAATATAGCTCATTATTGTTTCATAATAATAGTTAATATCAAATTTTATTATACATTATAGTACATACAATATATATAAGTATCACCAAAATCTCCTTTCATGAAATATTCAAAGTCATAAGAATGTTAATATGGAAAATTCCATCAATATTGAAATTGATGAAAAGGAATTGAATGGATAAAGGATTCAATACTAACACCATGTCAAAATCTTATTCGCAAAACTCCTGTATGAATAAGAAGATAAAAGGGTATCCAAGGGATATTTTTTAAATGGTAATATGGTCCACTGAAAAAAAATTACCATAGTATTGATGAAAGGGGAGGATTTAGGAGAATTATTTATTTAATATAATCTCTTTGTCCCTATATATTGGTTATTTGATAAATCATTTGGGACTCCAATATATATTAAAATATAAGAACTATGTAGTTTGATGAAGATCTCCTAATGTGATCCAAGTTTACAAGATACTATTAAGGAATGATTACATGTGTTAGATATTAAAAACTGACAACTCAAATTAACAATCGGATTATTTTTTGTTATAAATTTTTTATTATGTACAATGTGTTATCCAAAAAAATATATGTGAATATAGATGTCATACAGATTTATTTTTTTCGTGTATGGAAATGAAAGCATCTTATTTTACAAAAATAACCATATTTTGTTGTATGGATATTTTAAATGACGTACATTATGTAATTGAACATGATAATAAGATGTTGGAAATCAATAAAAATCTTATTCACATGACCCATATAATTCATTATAATGGAATCATTGGTATTTATTTAATGTAATATTTATTTTACATAATACATATCAATATGGATATCTATATTTGTATTAATTTTTTTTTATCATATGACACAAAATTTAAAAAGGCAAAATAGTCAAAAAAATTAATGGAAAAGGTTAAAGAGACATATAGATTATATAATTAGATTATACATATGTACTATTACCATTTCCAATAAAAAAATTTGTGGATACCTATTCTGCCTCACTTTTCTAATGATTTTAGTAGGTAGGGATATGTAAACTTAATAGGGTATATGATTTATTTCATTATGGAATTTAATGAATAAAAGAATGATGTTTATAATTTAATTGGTATGAATACAATGAATCTTCAATCATACAATGGTAGCGAATATATTATCAAATAATTTATCCATTTTCTAATGGAGTTTGGAATATTATCCCTATTAAAACCTATATATAGAACAAAGTTTAATTGAGCTAGAGAAATGAGGGATCACACCTTATTAGACATACATAGATTGATGATGATTCATCAAATTATTCTATTATACATTTTTTGGATAATAATTATAGACTATAATAATAATACATAACAATGATCCACAAAATGTGGAAAATAAAGTCCCTTATGAGTTATTGTAAGCGAGAATAATAATTTTCTAAATAATATATGCGTGTGGATGAAAATAATTTTTTATGGATAAATATTTAAAAAAAACATCTATCACATAGATCAAAATGTCTCTTTATAGAATATCCAAAGGAGGAAATGGTACATTGCATATAAGAACAATAATATATAAAGGTATTGTTTTCCATAAAATTGATTTTATTTGAGAGGAATAATATCTTCCAAATATATAGTGGGATAATGTAAGAATTTAATAAAGCTATGTATGATTTGGAATAGAAAAAATTTCTCCAATCCCTCACGGGAGATCTTTTTTCCAAGATTAATGTACTATATAGGAGTATTAGGGAGGTTAAACGGAAATCATGATGTAGTTCTCAAGTCACTGAGGATGGAGATACATCATTCAATGAGAATTATGAATATGTCTCCTAAATAGTGATTGTATGTAGATAGGAAGGCACATGGTGTGATGTATCCCTAAATGATAAGATGGATTTCGTGTAGAATAGCCATGTCAATGTAATAGTAAAAAAGCCCATTGATTTAAAGACTCTTGTGAGAAAATCAATAATCATGAAGAAATTGGTCATGGATAGAGTTGTCATTATGTATAAGGAAAGACTAGTTACTAATGGAATTAAAAAAATATCATGGAATATAATATTATGAATCATTTTCCTCACATACAATGTTGAAATAAAAAAACTATTTTCCAATGTAGTAAACCTTGTATAAGTGGTTTGGAATATTGTTTAAAAAATAGCCTTAGGTGATGGTAATATTCATTAATATGTCTATATGATACTACCCAAAACAATTGTCTCCAAATGATGATAATAAGTTATTAAAGTGGTTATGGTATTTTTATGGATTTTATAAATGATCCAAATCATTTAACATTATCATTGATAAATCCATATGGGAATTTGGTTTCATTATGAAAAATTTTGTTCCTTGGGTATTTAAGAGTTTTAGAAACAATGAACTTGTTTCCCAAAAAATATATGTGGGATCCATTTTATTTATTATAAATTATATTCCAATATAATAATCCATTTTGTTAAAGATTAATAAATTACCTATATAAATTTACTGGGTGAAGAAGCCAACATTATATAGATTATGTTTTATCATGATAGATCTAAGAGGATTATTTGGTTGAGTTAAGGTATATATATTTACTTGTTTTGAAGATATTTATTTAAAATTAATTCATGAGGATATTATCTCTAATGTCACATGAAATTCTTCTTTCCATGAAATGCTCTCCACAAACATCATAGGGGAGATGGAGGGTGAGTATAATACCGTACACATATGTTATTGGATTTATCATGAATTCAATTCTATGGATGAGGATAGATATATCTGGTTTTTTGAAATTAGAAATAAGTTATCAAGAAAAACAAAGATAAAACCATTAGATGGTTGTAAAGACTATTATCAGGTACCTGACTAATATAAAGGCAATATTACTAATTTTTAATTAAATTAAGAACATGTAATCATGGGGTATATAAATTCACTTTTCCCGATTTATTAGAATGATATAAAATATAATTTTCTATGTGTATTCTAAATCAATGGAGGATCTATGAGATTATAGAGTTCAAAGCATCACATTGTCATGTTTTCTACTATAATTTCCATGTATATTGAAACTAGATATACATCTATAGAAGTATTCTTGATTCACAACTTCATCAATGAGATTGATATTTTTTGTAATAATAATTATCCTATCACATATTATTTTGATAATACTTTAGTTTTTGATCTTTCTAGAGATACAAGTTAACATCAATAGATGATTCTTATATATTAGCTATTTTATCCCTATAGGGATTTTTCTCATGTAGGTGACACCATAGTGAATAGAGTATCCATAGTGGTGAACATGGAATAACCATTTTCTAACACATTATCACCACATATTCATGAATTTCATGTGATTTCTAGTGTACTAAATTTATTTATTAGTTATCCCTAGTTACTGTGGGTGTCTATTGGATTTAGTTCCCTTGAACCAACTACTTTATAATTTTGAATAATAAATTAATGAATATATTATCACCTAATGAATCTTATTATGTATTAAAAAATAGGATAACACCCTTGGATTATTAGTCAGATCTAATGGTAATAGAATTTATTCTCAATGATGAAAATCACGAATATATGTTAAGGTATTATTAAATATTAGTCATATAGTTTGGAAAACATTAGATGATGAGACATAAAGGATATTGACCATTATGCACTTAATACTCATAAGATAGCATGAATTCATCTCATATAGTTCACACTAGACAATTTTAAAGATTATTTTTATGGTGATAGACCAACAAATAAGAATTTTACATGTTTATTTTTCATTTTATATTCACATATTTGACATGAATATTGATATTTATACTTCCGATTATCATTAAATCATATCACAAGTATAATAATTTAATGTAATGATGAAAACCATTATTATTTATTCTTCAAATGAGGTATGATATTTTTGGTGCGTCATGACTAATATTGAATTAATGAATAAGTAAACAAATAATGTTTCCGTTCAATTTTAAGGACATGGATATCTCAGTAAGACTAATTGTTATAGAATTTTCATATGTAAACACATTGAAATTTTTATTGGTGAGTTATCTTTATAAATACAATGAAATATAAATGATGCACATTGGATTATGGAACAATTATGAAACCTGAATGATTAGAGATATCAAGAAAATGGGATTATATAACAGGGTGAGCGTTTATATTTGGTTTCTTCCTTAACAACATTAACATTATTCTCTTTGGTAGATTTGATGTGTTACTGGATGCCAATAATGGAATTAAAAATTCAATATAATTCAATTTATAATAATTCCAAGAGGGTCGAACACTAAATGTATATATAATCGTAGTTTAATCCTATTTAAATTTAATATATGGAATAAATAATATTCCCATTACCAAGGAATAATATTAATTCCGGATTTTTTATGAAAAATATTAATTCAGATGTTTCGTAATGTTTTAATACACATATCATTTGAATATTAGATAAATAATATTCACTTATATACAGAATAGAATATTCATTTATCAATTTTATTATTCATAATGCAGTTAATGAAAATTTATTTATTCCAAAGATGATGAATTAATTAATATAAATATTAATTTAGTTATGTGAATTTTAAAATAGTAAATATTAATTTTATATACAATGATTATAGTGATAACTAAATTTTTAATAAAATAATATTTATTTAGATAAATACATCTCATTGGATGATAAATATATAGGAGGAGCATTGATCCACGTTAATGGATTGTTGATTAAAAATAAGATAATCTTAAATTTATTTTAAATAAATATGGATTTGTGTATTTAAAGGAATGATAATTAATAACATGCATGGTAACACAAGACATGCGAATTAATAATGATATTATTATTATTTTAATGAGGAATTTATTGAATTTAATTTTTGAGGGACATTGTGAAATTATAAATATTAATCCCCAGATATATATATATTCAATCTTATATAATTATAAATACATGTTTGAATTGTTGTGAACATCATTACTATTTAATAAATTTTATCATTAATGAATAACATCTGTAGGGTTTTATTAAGAATGATAGACTAAATCCATCGCCACATCTCTATCAATATTAATATAATAAGATACATAATCATCAAGGCCAAAGTTTCATATTTTTAAATCAAAGGGTTCAACTTAATATAATAGGATAATTCATGCTAGCACCCTGAGAACCAACAGAGACATTATATGATTTTGGGTAATGTATTAATATCATTATAATGATTATGCATTAGATCATCTCAGAAATTTGATGGTAAAATTATGATGGCGGTTGAATGATGAACTTCTACATCAAAGAATTATTTTCCTGATAAAGGTAAATATTTTTTAAAATTGATTATAATTTTGTTCTAAAAATATCCTCTCTAAAGTAATTAGAATAATTCATCCTGCTTCACCATGTATATTCCTAAGATATGAAAATTATTCATCATGTTATTTTGGACTATTAATTTGTTTTGATGAAAACCCATCATTGGGCATATACTTGACCACCTTTTGTTGTTCCCTAAACCTCCAGAAGGGATGAAGAAGTTGTTATTATATGATATTAAATGAAAAATACATCGAATGTTGAATATAATTATTTGATTATTTGAAAAAAAAATACATCCAAATGAAGTATAATTTTATACAAAATAACAAAAAATAGTGTGATGTAACTATTAAAGATTGGAAGAAGGCCATCTCTGATAGATATATACTGACAATATTCGTTGTTCATGAATGTTTTGGTCTTTATAGTACTTCTATGGGTGTTTGATGAATATATGGTAATAAAATGAAGTATATTTGTTTTTTTTAAAATAAAAATGAAATTTATAAAAAATTACTATATGTTGGGAAATTAGCATTGAAATAAATATTCTAGTGGGATATTGTATGGCTTTGTCTTT
Organism: Viscum album; assembly: GCA_963277665.1. Classification (NCBI taxonomy): domain Eukaryota; kingdom Viridiplantae; phylum Streptophyta; class Magnoliopsida; order Santalales; family Viscaceae; genus Viscum; species Viscum album. The sequence continues at coordinate 758,454,324 of OY728161.1, forward strand.
AAGAATAACATTAACATTTGTCTTCCATCCATTATTTTAAAAGAAGTTAATTTAAAATTATGGGTTTTAGAACTTTGGGATGATTTTGGTGGTAGTTGAAATTAGTAGTACCAATTACCTAATGTAGGGTAGAAGGATCAGTTCCCGAATCTAGTTTTCTATTCACTAGAAAATTATGTGGGATGGTTTAGTTAGTGGGAAACTTGAGGAGGTGTTCATGACGTGTATGATAGAGAACATATTTTTGATTGTAGCTGAATCAATATTATTATCTTTAACTGACAATAAAATTTTTGGTGGGGTAAAATTATCAAATGGTTGATCATCCATTAGTATAGAATATTAAGATTACTCATTGTGTCACATGTTATTAATCTTCTTCTATTTAAAAAAATGAATTAGTGGTTCTCCCCAGTAATGCCTCAAACATTGTAATATACTATGTTTTGGTTATATGTATGTTTATTCTTTGTGTTTTTTATTCCAAAATTAATGCCATGGTAGAGTGTACTGATTCAGTGTGTTTTTTGGGTGTTGGGAATTAATAGTTTTTAATCCACCAAATTTTGGTATTTTTACATTGCGATGTTCCAGAAATTTTTCTATAAGGTATGTTATAGAAGTTTAATTCTGGATCATGGTCTCATTTTCATAAAAATACCATATAGTTTAATATATTCCATGAAAGTGGACTATTATTGATGATTCAATATAATAAACTCATTGTGTTATCCTGATTGACATTTATTATTTCATAATTTTCATGTTAACCTTTTATTTCAGGAATTAATTTATGGGAGAAGCATTCACATTGGTTCCCTTCTATAACTAGCTCCCTTTAGAATGATATTAATTTTTTATAACCATCAAAATAAGCGAAATCATGGAGTTGATAATAAAAATAAATAAAATGGAGATCCGACCAAATTACACTACTAGAAATTTAGGCTATACCCACAGTTCTAAACCGTGTCTATAGGCCCAAAAGGCGTGGCTATAGGTTATAGCCACGGTTTCATGAACCGTGGATGGTAATGGAATGGCTAATGTTCAGAGCCTATAGCCACAGTTCAAAACTGTGGCTATATCCATATAGCCACGGTTCGAACCGTGGCTATATCCCTAACGCCACAGCTCTAACCATCGCTATAGCCATATATACATGGTTATCAAACGATGGCTATAGGGTCATCCCTATAGCCATTCCAATAAAGGCCACAGTTCATAGAACCGTGGAAAAATCCCTATAGCCAATGTTTTAAACTGTGGCTATAGGTTTATAGCCACGTTTCAAACCATGGCTGTAGGGTGTTAGCCACGGTTTCAAACCGTGGCTATAGGCTTTTCCACTGCATAAAAAACCAGCACGATTCACCATGATGGCAGTTGGGAGGACACTACCAACTCCCCCTCCCCCCACCCACAGTTCTCCCACCCTACACCAACACCCCCACCCCCTGCTTTTGCACAGATCCCCTGCCCCACGCCCCTGGAACTTGCACCCCACACTGATCTTCGCTGCCCTCACTGATTCCAGAACCAGTACTACCTGATTCCAGCACCAGTACTACCCTGTAAAATAACAAAGCACCCAAAAAAAGCAACAAACATGTATACTGGTATCTTATTCGTAATACATGGAGAATATGGAGTAAAATATCTTACCTTTTCACTTTTTATTACCAGTCTTCATAATTATAAGAGACACATTGTCAATGTCAAGAATTCAATACATTACCTCAACCATATAAAAATAGGAGTCATTCCATCTCCTTGAACTATACTGATCATAGTTTGGATCAAAAACTATATCCCCCAAGACTGAACAAGCTGGACCCTCTACAATTACCTACAATGGAGCCTTCCCTTTACAATGTAGCCTCCAACAGCCTCCAACAGCCTCCAATGCTGCCCCCAACTGCCTCCAACAGCCACCAACATCCTACAATGTAGCCTCCAACAGCCTCCAACAGCCTCCAACAGTCTGCCATGCATCCTCCAACAGCCAGCCATGCAGCCTCCAACACCCTGCAATGCAGCCTCCAACAGCCTGCAATGTAGCCTCCAATAGCCTCTAACAGGCTCCAATGCAGCCTACAATGAAGCCACCAACAGTATCCAACAGCCTGCCCTCTATACAATACAACAAACATAATTCAAACCAAAAATTGAAATTACATTGCAGATAATAAAATGTATAGAATTCAAAGTTATAATTTCAATGTGACCCCTTCACATTTCAATTAGGTTCAATTTCCATTTATTAGTTTCATAAGAATATTTTAATTCACAAAAGAATTGTGACAATTCAGATTCACAAACCTAATAAGCCTAATTACCATTTCACATTTCTTTATATCATTTTATTACATCATGCCATTATGCCAACTTCATGATAGAGAACATCCTAAAGGAAATCCCACCATGGTCAAAACACAACCCAAGACCAGGATCGTATCCCCAGTCTAATAAATGATAATGTTATCAAGAAAATTCAATAGCTCTTGATAGTGGCCAAGAATATATCAACTCGTTATTAGAAAGTGAAATATGTTTTAGTTATAGATTTCCTCCCCATGCCAATATAATGATCGATCATGGGAGATCTTTTCATGCTACATGCTATGAGAAATCCTTATACCATTAGATCATATTTAACTTGAGTATATCATTTGAAGAATGTATAATTCAAAATTATTCCCCTTTTAGACACTACATAATAAACCATAAGTACAATTAATTTTCTACTTAATGAAATGAAAACATGCCTAATTCTGCAAATTATCCCTCACATATCTCATACACATGGAGAATTCAGAAATTACCTGCAAGTATAACACATCATTCAGAAGTTAATTAAATACATACAGAATTGAATTCAGAATTCAATTCAGAATTCAGAAGCCAATTACCCTAAACAAAAAAGTCTCATAGAAAATGGTAGAAAACAATTTGATGAGTGAACACCTTACATTGTATAATAACCTCTAGCCACACCCCTAATGATTTATCAATTTTCATAACCGCATTTAATGTTTACATAGCCTAACCAATGGAATTGGATAATTATTAAAAAGAAAATGACTAAAACAAACAGTCTTAATCAAATTATAGAAATGAAAAATGACACCAGAATTGTACATATGAAAGTAGACAGGTCAACATATTGATTGGTACGAGTATACTCCACAATATGGATATTACATTACCCTCTTCCATGGTCTCTATATTGACTCCCATAAGTTCTCCATTATAGTGATACCAATACTCCTTTGTTGGGGTTCCATGTCCCCTGCCCCATCCCGAGTGACTGATAGAACTCCATATACCTATTTACTTGGGGGTAAGAAAGAATATCCCAATTTCCTACCATGATCCACTTCCAATGATCAGCTGCTAAGTGCTTTATAGAAATTCTATATAGCACCCATCTTATCCAATGATTGGTACTCCACTATAGGAAAATTCCACTGAAATAGCTTATGTTCAACAATGCAATTCTTAATAAAATTAATCAGAATGATGTCCAAACACTTTGTTCTACATCACATGTTGATATGATCACTGAATCCTTGGTGGGAATCCTAATATCAACTTATTGACACCTAATTTGGAACACCTGGATCATCCTACTGAAACATATTTCCCTTGACTCAGGGCCTCCAATGGGTTATCTTTATTGATGAGATCATTATTCATCAAATAAAAAAAATCTCACAAAAATGGAATTAACCTGTGAAATGATATCATACTGAATCACATGCTGAAAAAATGTCTCCCTAGCTATATTATCTCTTTCCCATGAAGGGGGGACATATTTCAGGTCTGTGAAGTAACCTTAATGATCCATTATAGACATAATCCTCTGTATAACTTTTATGATGTCCCAGGTGATTACATTATTCATCTTTTTGAACCTATTTAAAAACACATATAACATCATCATTGTAATTTTCACCATTCTCAACCACCATTTCATTAATCTATTTTTTCATGTTCCATTCTTATTGTTCATTTTAGCACTTCAGAGATTCCATTTATTTTACTTCAGATGAGTATAGAAGGGACGGTTCATTTTCTTCTTTAGGATTCATAGGTTCATCTTTTCTAGAAATATCACTAAATGTGCAACAATTTTCATCCTCATCAATATTATATTCGCCCAGAACCTTCACATCATAAACCTCCTTCGTTTTATCCTCTTTTTCAATCCATACATCAGAATGTACCCAAAAACTACTCACAAGGTAAGATAAATTCATAATATATTGGGATAGGTTATTGGAAAAATCTTCTTTTTTAAGGCCTTCATCATGTTTTTCCATCATCATGTCCAAAATTTAATTATTCTTCATGAGAAATTCCAAAATGATTTCATGTGAATCCATTTCATGAGGTAAATGAAAGGAAGGTCAATATTGACGGTACTGCTCATCCCAAGATCATTTCGTTTTGAGGGTCATTGTATCCATACAAATATGAACTGTCCGACCCTACTCTTTATTATTGCAATCATTCAGAATTTTGTGTTACTGATGAGGTAGCCACTTTTTGGTATCCTACTTACTCCAATGATGGTTTAACATAGAATACCTACCATATCCCCAACACTAAAACGACCCCCCACGACCACTACCTTAATCCTCATCCCTTGGCCCTATCTGGCCCCTTTACCACTAACCCCCCAGTCCCAGCCTAAACATACCCCCCCCAAACGTAAACCCCAACCTAAACCTACCCCCACCCCAACCTAAACCTAACCAATCCCTAAACCCCTAAACATAACCATACCCCTATCCCCCATAAACCCACCACCAACCCATTATCCTGAACCCCTACCAGTCCCCTTGGCCCAAACCACCCCCAGCCCTTCCTAAACCCCCCAGCCCTAGCCTTTTCCCCTACCTCTAATCCTAACCCTCCAATGGAAAATCCCCTGCCTCTAGTCCTAACCCTCCCCTTGTATTTATGTCAAAATAACGAAATAATGTCAATAAACCTTAAATTGAATATAAACCTATGATAAAATAACTCATTATCATATTGAAGTCATCAATATCAATCAAATTTTTTCTATAAATATAAATCAAAACAAAACTGCAACCTAAAATGATATATGTCTTGTGATGGGATCCTAATATAGAGTGGGGAAAACAAAGAATATTTCAGCAAAATTGAATGAAACAATATAAAATAAATGGTTCCATAAGAGATAATTCAATTACAACATACCGATTTGAAGTGGAAGAACAAAAACTAATTTAATCAATCACCGGCTGGGAAGTGTGGTTCACAGTTTGGAGAATTCTCATTTAGGGAAAAATCATAGAGATGGGTTCTGAAGAAAGTGTGCTCAGGAATTAGGGTTGGCATCCTGGAGAGATCCATTCTGGAGAAAGTGATCTCGTAACGGAGGAAGTGAGCTAGTCATGTAGGGTTCGTGCTTAGGAAGAAGGACTGGAGGAGAGATCTCATTGGAGGAGTAGATCTCATAGAGCGGAGATATCTATTTGAGGAGGAGATATTCTATTTGACTAAGGAAGTGGGCTCACGGGTTCGTGCTCCGGAATCCGGGTTCGAGGGAGGAGAGACTCTTTTCAACAGAGGAGAGATCTGTTCACGGGTTAGCAGAGACACATATTCGATGATGGGTTCAATGGAGGCGAGATTATGTTCATGGGTAGGGGGTATTTGGGGTTTTTTCCAATGGTTCATAAAACACATAGAGAAATATTGGAAAACTAGCTATTACCAACATTTTTGTTAAACCATTGTACAATTATCCCAAATATCGAACGATTTTTGAAAACCGTTAGAAAAAATCACCATTTTTTCCCCTTCCCCAACGGTTTCATTGAACCATTTACATAGGATACTTAATCCAATGGGTTTTTCAATCCATTGGTATGGAGGTGTTTGTATAGGTGGAGATTCCACTAGTGAATCTGTAAAACGATCTATAAACATGTAATATTATAACCTAAAAACATTGAAATCTATAAACATGGAAACCATTGAATCTCCATCACGCATACCTTACAAACAAGAATACCTTCATCCTGTAAACCTGTCAACTAAAGCCCACAAAACTAACAACCAAAAAACCGGAAAATTAGTAACATGTAAATGTGTAATGCACAAACTATCAACTTATAACATCCAAACCTACTAGCTTACCAGCCCTCAATCCATGAACCCTATAAACCTACAACCAGAATACTTGAAAAAATGTAAACATTCAAATACAATAGTAAAAAAAAACCATTCTATTGAAAATAAAAAAACACAAGAACTGTAAAATAAATAAAATAGTAACAATCTATATACATGTGTGGAAAATGAGAAAAAAATAAATTTTTTCACTAAAACTAATTACTTCAATATATCACATAATATGTTGGGTTAGTGAATATAAAGTAAAATAAATAAAATAGTAAAAATCTATATACAGATAACAAGGGTGGTCCACCAAGTGCTAATAATGTCAAAACGATACAAAAATAAGATCCAATAAATTGGTTGTTTGAAACATTCCTGATAGCATCAACAAAAGAAAGACAAGATTAAAGAAATTACACTAAGGATCCTCAGAATTCATACAAACTAAAGCATTGAAATCTGATTAATTAAAAGGTACCAAAAACTATGCAAACTAGAAATATTTCAATTTAAGTAAGTGTTGTTTAAACATACCATCAACTTACAAATCATAAAGGGGAACACCAGAAAGGGAATCAATTAGACCAGTGAATTCATTGATCTGTAAATACCTGAATAAAGCCCTAAATACATTAAAAATGATAATTATCTTAACTAAAGTCTCAGTTGCTTACAGTGTACCAAGGCTTGAAAGTGTCCCAAAACTGTGAGGTAAGTGTCCTTGTCATTGAGTTGTATGAGAGATCCTTGTATGTGAAACAAATAATAATAAAATAATATTAAATTGCACAAGAACCTTCTAACATAACAGATTAAGAAAATAAAAAAGTGGAGTCAATAAATGAAAATAAAAATATGAAAGAACTCTAAAAATATAATTTACAAAAGCCCCCCGGACAGAATCCCCCCCTCCTGTTGGACACCCCTACACAGAAGCCCCCCCACCCCCTACTACACCCCCTTGGACATTATCTTCCCTAGACATAAGCCCCCTGGACAGAAGCCCCACCCTTCTGGACCCCCTGGACATCCCCTCCTGTTGGACAGGAGCCCCCCAGATGGACCCCCTTGGAAAGCGCCCACCCACCCTGCTCGACCCCCCTGGACAGCCCCCCCCGGATAGCCCCCCCCCCCCTAGACAAAATCCCCCCGGGACAGAACCCCCCTGCTGGAGCCCCCTGGACAACCCCCCCTGCTGGGCCCCCCTAGATAGCCCCCATGCTGGATAGCAGCCCCCTAGATCCCCCTAGACCGCCCCCTTCTAAACAGCATCCCCCCTAATGATTTTTATGTTGAATGTACAAATTTTTTTTGGAAATAACCAGTTAAACTAATATGTGCGTAGTGACGATGTAACAGATATTCTAAAATAAAAATTTGTTTGAAACATGATGAAATAATAAAAACTTACCCAACATCGGTGCTCCAACTAATTTGTAAAGATACACAGCTCCAAAATGAGTCACTACCCCCCTTTCCATGATGGTGTATTTATCTTAATTGTAGTGTGACACCACCCTGAGACCCTGTCTGTAGGACCAAGAACATCCCAACACAGTGAATGTTTACTAATGATTCATCACCCATTCTCATTCTAACGCAGTTGTAATGCTCTAATCATATGTGAAAATTTTAAATTTTCATCAAAAAAAATAACATATAAATGAACAGACTATTAAAATAATAACTAATAGTTGTATAAGTATCTAAGACATCATCACAATATTAGTAAACATTAATTTTATATGAAAAGGAATAAATATTTATTCGTACCATTGAGAAATCAAATATATGATGTAACATATTGTTCAAATAATAACTAACAGTAATGAACATTGAAACCGGAACACTGTAATTTTGAATGTCAACATAATGGAGATAGTTTGGAAACAAATCAAATATAACAAAATCTATATAGAAAAAAATTAATTGTGAAAAGAAGTGTGTATGAGGTTACAAAAGCTGTAGTTTATTAAATGATAATCACATTGTACCTTCCACGATGGTGTATTTCACCAAAATCTAGTGTTACCCCACCATGTCCCCTTATATGCTAGATCGAAACATTGAGTTAATGTTGATTATATTGAATATATTGAATGCATTAATTATTGGTACAAAATATTTCAATAAAAGTGGATTAAATATGGAGACAGTTAAAATAGTAGAAAACATAAATGATAATCACATTGTACCTTTGTAATGATGTTCATCCGACACATTGATCAATATCTATACATAATAATTGAAAAATTATAAATATAATGTATAAAAATAGAATAAATAACAAATCAAATAAACTGTATCATATTCAATACGTCATAACAACTAAACCATAACCAAGGAATATATGACAATAAAGAAGGCAATAAATTCAAACCAATAAATCATACCAAATTCAAATGAGGGGAGGCTAATGATCTATAATAAAAAAACCGCCTGCACACCCCCTGCCCCCTCCCCTGCCCCCACCTACACATCTCTCCCCCTAGAAACCCCACTCTCCCAGCCCACTGCCCCCCACCTGCACTCCCCCTTCCCCCTCCCCTGTCCCCACCTGCCCCCCCCCCCCACTTACACACACCCCTCCCCCTGCCCCCAGCACACCCCATACCATCCCCCACCTGTACACCCCCTCTGCCTGCCTCCCTTCCCCATGCCCCCCACCTTTACACCCCCTCCCCCCATGCCCCATGCCCCTTTCCCCCCACCTGCACAACCCCATCCCCCTGCCCCCAGCACACCCCTACCCCCTGCCCCCCACCTGTACACCCCACCTACCCCCTCCCCTGCCCACCCCCTAACCCTCCCCTGCCCACACCCCCTGCCCACCACACACCCACCCTCCCCACCCCATGCACCCCCTACCCACCCTCCAAATTTCATTCTACATCAACCACTTAATGTAATATGTTTATAAAGGATCTTTCGTGATGTTTTTTTGGAAAAAACCTCTCTTTCATAGATCAGGATGATGGATGATTTCCAAGAATCCATTATTGAATTTGGAATGAGTAGTTGTATCCATTGTGATTAATAAATCATAATTTGTTGGATAATCCAGAATAATTTCCAAGGATGAGTATCCATTTCTTGGGGAGTTTATAATTACCTATATCGTTATGAGTCAAAGAATTCAAATGAAATTGAATTTTTAGTCTCCAAGTAACGAGATTTTCATGAAGTTGTATTTAGAAAAACAATCTGAGTGTTGGGATATATCTTGAAGAGTTTTATGCATATTTAGGTGTTTAGGTGGTTCATGGGGTAATCAAGTAGAAGTTAGAGGGTTTCTAGTCCATTCCACTTAATTTTAAGAGCCATCAATTACCATGTCTAAGTACACAGGGTACCAAGTATAATAAAGGAAAAAATAGTTGATTATGAGTTTTATAGTGGGGTATCCTCTAGTGGGGAACTATGTATGGCTTACTAGATATCCATGTGCTAGGTTTATGGTTGTGTTCTCTATGTATTTCATACTCCTTTACTGTTTTCATGTAGGCCATGTCTTGAATGAGATAGTGGTGGTACATGATTTGATAAGAGACCTGACCTAAAGAATAGATTGGTGATATGAGATGAGATATGGGACCTCAACCTATGTGAGAGGGTGATATAATGAGATGATCATTAATAAAGCTCCTTATTTTACAAACATCACCCATTCAGCTCAAATCACAATGATTAAAGCTGTGATGAATAACCCAAGCATCAAATCAACGTCATCTATATTATTCTTAAAAACTCATGATGTTTTCTTTATCCAGAAGCTCTTTCACCCCTGCCTCTGCACCAGCACCCCCTGCCCCACGTCGTGCCCCCCTCTTTCACCCCATAGCCCTGCACCAACGCCCCCTTACCACCCCCTTCCCCAATTCCCCCCCCCCCCCCCCGTCGCCCGCCCCTAACACACCCCCTCCATCTACCTCTGGCACCCCCACTGCCCCCTCCCCACTACACACCCCCTCCCCTAGAGCATTTCATGATATCATGCCAACCATATAAATATAAGATCATGGTGTAACCCATGCATACCAAATTCTCAGGTCCAAACAGCCAACTACTCATCATGAATGGCTCCATGAATATATTCCAAGAATCCTAAACATGTGTATAAACTCCAATAAAATGAATGGATTGATGATGATTCCTAGTCACCTTGGGTAATCCCTGAATAATAAATATCCCCCAAGTCACCATGCAAAATTGTCAGATACCATGCATCCAGATTAAGAATAAGTAAAATAATCAGGATTGACTGGATAATCCTAGGGATAACATAGTCATCTCATAATAATAATAATCTTGAATAAAAATAAGTAATTCCCTAATCCAACTCAGTTGGATCCTAGTTAGGTTTGGCATCCTGGGGACTTGTGGCATCCAAAGCATCCCATATAGACTTGAGGTCGAATCCCAACGTCTCAATAATTCTTCACATGGTTCAACAGCTGAATCCCATGATACATGTCAGGAATCCATGATGACATCATCATGTATAATTTTTCTCAAACCATTCCACATAAGGCCCATGGTCGGATCCTAGGAAACACTCTTAGGCAACCATAATACCATCGTCACATCAGGCCCATAGGTTAGGTCCAAAAAAGTACATCTGGGAACCATGGTTGCATCCAAAATAAAGATATGAAGGTATAAAAAAAAGTTAAGGGTTTTACAAATTTCCAAACCCATCACTTACAATTCATAACACCATGGAATTATACATTTGATGTAGGTTTTATGGTGACACTCACTACCATCTCTACCAACACCATATGCATCCGCTTAGGGTTGGTTAGTCAACAGGTCACCCATTAGGGTCCCCTAGTAATAGAGGCACCCTCACACAGGTCCTCGGTCTCAGTCTAGGTCTTGGTTCAAGAGTTTATGATCAAAGTAATACTATTTTTTTGGAATCATAATCAATAGAGCACAATCTTTTTTAATACACAAGATATATCATGTTGACAAGACTCAAGAGATGGTACATGAACCATTTTGGTCTTCAAGGTTTCACAAGGTCTATCTTCTCACCCAACCCAAGTACATAACCTAGGATTAGTGTGTCTTGAGTTAAGTCCAAGACTATTAGTTTCCAAGGTAAACCAGCTAGTACCAAGGTCCATAAAGGCCTTATCACTTTATAAATCATAATAGATGAATTTCAATTTAATTAATTAAAAAAGATAATTTATTAAAACCAATAAATTTATATATTGGTAATGGGGTTAATTTAATTTAAATAAATTGATCACTTCATTAGCAAGACTTCAATCCATGAGAATAAATCAAAAGCATAAATACCACATGGTAAAGTATGCATACCGCCGATCTTTATTCGACGCTTTTCTAATTATTTCCCAAATATAGGAAGAAGTTTCCAAGGAAACCCAAGGTCCTTCCATGCCTAGTCTCATCCAACATCACTAAGAAAGATCCAAACTCTATCTAACAAGCTTAATACAATTATCTAAAACATTTGAAATTAATTTATCAGTTTAATTATAAAAGGGAATAATCATCAAAAATATTACTGGATACCTTATTACATTGGAACCAAGTCCAATGACATCCCAAGGGTCTGTCTCATATCCCCGGACCTACATCAAGAAAAATCCCCAAAAAACAATGCCAATAAAATTGTAAATTTAATTTAAAATTTAGTGAAAGACTATGAAAATCCACAATGATAACATAAGTTTCCAAATTGTTGAGAAACCTGGTGTAGATGGAATCTTGGGATATCCTCATCCTAGGTTGTATGAAAGACCATTGATAAATGCAATCTGGTTTCATCTCAAGACATTTTCACATTCTTGTCAAGACTCTCACATCATAAAGCACATAGAACTCATATAAATTGAAGAAGAAACTTAGGGACCACCTAACACATAGTTATATGAGCCTCTCCGTCCGATATTGTTGGATGGACCAATATAAATCAACATGATTCCTCAAAATAGATAAAATCCCCCATGTTATAGATTTAGAATGAAATGCCATGAAATGGTGAGAGAGGTCGCGATGGGTACCATTGAGGTAGGAGGGTCACGCGCAGAGGTTATCCGTGAAGAGGGCGCCACCGTGAGATAGGTCGAGGGAGGAGGGTCTCAGATCGGGGGAGGATGGAGTAGGATGGCACCGCTGTGAGATAGGCTGATGGAGGAGGGTCGCGGATCGGGGGGGGGGGGGGGGGGGTGGAGGATGAGGGTGCCACCGTGAGAGAGAGGTTGAGGGCGGATGGTCGCTGATTGGGGGAAGAAGGAGGAGGATGGCGCGGAGAGTCATGTATTGGGGGAGAACGGAGGAGGAGCCCGATGGATTTTGGGTGGAAAGGGGGGGGGACAAAAAAAGGATCAGGGGAGAACGGAAGATCCCAAATGTATTTTGGGGGAAAAAAGGGGGACGAAAAATTTTAGGTATGGTTTTTTAATTAAACTGTGGCTATAAATTTGCTATAGCCACAGACCAATAATATTGTGGTTACTGGTTAGTGGCTAGAGCCTAAATTTCTAGTAGTGTTATATTAGGGTCCAGGTCATCATTCCAAATGACTAATAAACCATTGGGATCCTCTTAATACATTATCAGTGAAACATATAGAAAAACATTATTAGAAGATATTTATTTGAAGAAAGTTAAACCGTGGAGGGATTTTAGATCCAAAGATAAGATGATTAGAATTTATAGGTATATATATGAAAATATATTAAAAAATACATTTCCACAATAACATTAAAATTAAAATATTTAAACATTGATACTATAAATATAGTTCAAAATGAGGCATTAAATATATAAAGAATGATTCATTTATCATATTTTCACATCCAGTACTCAATACTGTATATTCAAGAAAGCCCATGAATCCATAAAAAATTGTATTTTTTTTGAATAATAATATCTGAACCCTCTATGAAGTATTAAATAATAATAAAATAATTAATTTTATTCATTTATTTTGTCAAAAATAAATGTACAGATGAAAAAAAATATCAATATATCCAAGATAAATAATATGAATTCATACATTTTCATTACATTATGAAAACTATATTTTTTTTGAAAATTGAAACACAACTCATTTGGGATATACAATTATATAAAAGGTTTAAATGTAGGTTATGTGAATAATAAAAATTTATTTATTGAATATTGTATGTCAAATAAAATATGAATATGAAAAAAACTTCGGTTTAAAACAATAGTGAAAATAATTGTGCATGAGATGCCTATAAATCAATTCTGAATTTATGAAAACATTAAAATGATCAAGAATAAAACATCATAGAGTTATATTTTCTATTCATGAATCTCATATTGTTATTTAATTGAACCTAATGTTGTTCTATGTGACATTTATTATGGGGAATGACTTCATATGATGAAAATGAATAATATATTTTAGAATGTTTTGATATTTGTTATTAATGTTTTTAAAGGACTTCATGAAGTTAGTTCTGTGAGAAATCCCCATTCCATTGTTATATGGTTTCTTTATCATATAATATATTTGGTTTTTTTGGAAATAATACATTGATAAAGGGTGATAATATGGGGAATCAAGTTATTTCTTTTATGTATCAATATCTCAAACTATGCACCATGCACATCATTCACTTTTTTTACAGAAATTTTTTTTATCCATATAAATAATTTTTTACATAATATTCCTTTTAATTATATTCATATATCATAATATTTATCACAATTCTGTTTAAAATATATAATATTTTAAAATTTAATATTATTTAAAATACACAGTGCTTCTGATTTTGAATAAAATTTTTGAAAAAATTTAATTATCCTAAAATAAATTATTTCATCTATTGATATCAAACATGTGCATTTAAAAACACATATATTGTATTTTTATTTTCTATATATAAATACATCATTGTAATCAAAATTTTAAATTCTAATCAAATTAACATAATTTCAGTATGAAAAATATTAATGTTTCTAAAACCATATTTTTAGTGCTATATAAATTTTTTCATAATGATTAATATAAAATCAAAAAATTTATAGTTATCTATTCTGGTATATTTTGTTGTAAATAAATTTTATTATAGAGTATGATCATAATAATCTCTACTAATGAAGATGGTTAAACTATTTGTTATGTTGATATATCAATCGTTACATGCATTTGATCATCTTACCCCCGAAACAATGATGTAGACATATCTTTTCAGTCCCCTGTCAAGGAATATAATTAATTTATGATCACTCATAAAATGCTTCTCATTGTTATTTTAAAATTTATAGCATAATTCTCCTTTTATATTTTTGTTCTCCCATACATTTATAAGTAATTTTATTTTTCATTTACATTCTCATTAATGGGATTATTTATGATTACATTTTTATATCCATTTCTCATCTTAAAATATGTATTTGAATATTCAATTATATATTTGATGTAAATTTCAATATATTTTTGATATTACTATCATTGATATATATTTTACTTGTTTTATATAACAATATAAAATTACAATGCATTACAATTCAATGAATACCGGCTATGTTATCCATTTTTTGTATTATTGACTTTTTTCTATAATTCGGATTTCAGTCTTCTCGGTATAGTGTCTTCTCATTGTGTTATTTTCAATTATATGTCCATTTCCACATATTCAATGAATTTTAACACTTTTTCAACTATTATTAGATAAATTTTTATATTATGATGAAACATTTATGAATCATTTTCAATATCTACTTTTCTAATTTTATACATAATATTTCAGCTATGATACACTATTTATTTATTATTGATGTGAATAATGATATTTTTTCTCCCCATAAAGTAATTATAATGTATCTGTCCTTTACCTATATTTTATTCATTATACTTTTTTATTTCTTCATGGACTCACATCATTTAATTTGTTAAAATAAATAATAGAGATTAATTAACCCGATTTTTATGTTATTTATTGTATGATAAATAGGGGAATCTATTATATGTGTACCATCATCTTGATTTATACAAGGATTAATTATTCCATATAATTGGGTCCATATTAGAAATATATAATTTTTTTGGAAGATGTGTAATCTAAAACATTTTTAATTTTTTTTATTAGGTTTTATTTTAATTTTCCCTGGGAGATTGTGTATTACGAAGTTACAACATATTGATAAGTATCTGAAAGCATTGATAAAAAAGATATAAAAATAATATATCTATAGTGATCTATTTAAAAATCATAATTATTCTTTTATTGTTAGAATATTTCATTTTTTGGATATCATTGAGTCAGTATATATTTTTCGAATGATTTTATGAAAATTGAATGAGACGAAAATAGTATTTTAAGAATAAGTCATTTAAAAAATGGTTGGTTCAAATAGTATAAGGTCATGATTCATGGACTAGTGAATGGTATGAACCTAATTTTTCTACCAAATGTGGATCCATAATATTTTAATCTAGTACATTATTTTAGACCTATTACAGATGTATAATGCATTCACTGTTCTTTCGGGGGGTGTGGGGCATGGCTAGACCTTAAAGCCTTGGTCGATGGAAAAAATGGATGGTCTTCATGATTAGTAGAAAACTTGTGACCTATTCTAAAACATTTTCCTATCAATGAGAGGACTGGGATGAGGGCCTCATCATTCCAAAATATTTTATGAAACACAATAGCTTGAGTTACACAATGGTGTGGGGTACCCATAGTTTTTATCAGATTCAGAAGCACAGTTCTTGCAAAGTTGGTCTAACTGTGCACATGAAATCATGTGGTGTTCGTCCATAGGTTTTGTATTGTTCAAAGATTAGACAATCATGAGGTGAAACTGTGCGACCCTGTAAATTTGGGTGAAATGATTGTTTTCCCTTAAATATATTTTTACCTCACATGCCGCTTATTTCTCATATTTCTAGTAGTAGGAGGCTCTCTATTCTCTCAATGGATATCCCAAGTTCCATATTCATATATCTCATTTTTTATTCATCAAATAAGATCATATTCAGACTTCATTTTTAATTTTTGACAGATATTAGTATGTTCATTGATCCTTAGGCTCAGTTTGTCATTTGTATTTCACTCGATGATGCTATTTTGATGCATGCTGATATAACCGATGGTCCGGGTGTAGACCCTTTCTACATATTTCACCCATTTTAGGTCAAACTAATTTCTGATAAAAGATGATTATAGTTATATATTATTTAGGAATGTTTTTGTTCCTCATACCTCATGTATTGGATTTTTAAACCACCGTCATTGTGCACACACTGATTTCATTAGGTGATTCCCATATAATTCACGTTCCATTGTTATAATAATCATTATTTTATTCTATTGCCCTTATTATATATGATTGCCACACATTTGGAGGTTTTAACCTCAACTCTATCCACCCCATGTAGGGTGTGACTAATTTTATTCCTCTAGTGGTTTGATTTGACTATCTGTTATACAATACAGATGTTCTAGTAGTTGGCCTTAAAAATGGTAAATATTTTTCTTATTAATGAATTTTTAATGGATTAAACATGTTTAGTATCACCTAAAAATTCAAATAAATGTGTTCAAAATAATCAATTCGATCTTTTAAATATTACGCTTAAATTAAATGTATAGATATCACATGGATAGTTAACTGTAAATGTATTGATTTGGGTTACAGGCCCTGACAAAATATTGTAATAATTATGAATGGTAAAGGAAAGATCAAAATAATTAAATATGGAATGAACATATTAAATAAATGATTGTATATTAGGTAATGAGACCTTTTTGATTTGATAATTGAATTGTTAGTAATTCGTCTGATGTCATATTTAGCCTTATCACATAGTATGGAAGGATATGGAATTAACCTACTAAATTATTAAAATTAATTGATATTACATGGACAAAATTAAATAATGAATTTTGAATAAATTTTCTTTTTATATGGACTTTTTTATATTTATTGTATAATTATGAAATTTTTTAGACTTATATTCTTGAGTTAATTACCTAATAACTTAGAGGAAAACATTCTGATTCACAAAGCTAGATTCCAAGGGATATCCCCACATTGGGGATTAGTATTTGTATTAGTATGTGTATGCCTCAATAAACCACTGATGAATCACCTGGCATCATTTTTATATTATTATAATTCCTTGTATACACTCTGTTGATCTATTTTAATGTTTCTAGACACAACCCAACACTTATCAACCCAATTCAACACACTCATTGCTATCCCATTTACCTTCGACGAGATCATTGGACTCAGTTAGAACTATATATAGTTTTATACATTGGGTTATGGACATTGGATTACAATTTGACCCATTTTCTAGAATTCATTTTATTATTGTGTTTGTTATACCCTCCTGGTCAATGACTCTTCGGTTATTACCTTTAATCCAATTTTTTTATTATCGATATAGGATTCCTTATTATACAATGGATCCTTTAATTATTAATTTTGTAATATTTAGTCTATGTTGTTTACACTTCACATGATATATCTACAATAACTGAAACTAAATGAACTAATTTAATGATTACATGTTGAGAGACATTATAATTTGAGGGTCACGATGGTATTGGTTATCATTATATCATTTCATTATATTTATATTACCTCTATTATGACAATTTATGTTTCATAGAATGGATTTTTATAGAATCTTCTAGCGATGACCTACTGAGATTTATGTCACACCCCTTTTGAACCACTGATTAGTATCAAAGAATATTAAATGTATTCATTTGTTCATAAGGAGAGGTTCCCCACATTGGACAATTGATATTGACTTCTATCAATAGGATGGATCCTAGCAATAGGTGATATGAATGAATTAATGGTTTTTGGATTCGTTATTATTATTTTTTTATAAAATTTATTTCCACTAAAATTTTTACATCATCTATTATTTATTGGTTATTAAATATATGTTGGGATCTAATCATCCATGAGGAAATGAAACCCCCCCCCCACCCACAGAATCACCCTATGCACATAATTCTATTTGGTAGCCCCTGGAATATGTAGTGGCATGCATGAAACAATGTGGCCCACATGATTGGGTAACTCGTTTTGTGGAATATGGTTCGAGATGTCACAATGTTATATCTGGGTAACATTCTTTTCTAATGTATTAATTTTTTTGGAATCCTAAAAAAATGATTATGAATACGATGGAACATGGGTGTAAGCAATCCCTAAGAGTAGTTGTCCAGTGTTTCAGGTAAATACCATTATTTCCTAAGAATGGGAAATTGTTGTTCTACATTTATAATATTATAGTTTATATACATTTAATATTGGGTTATGCACATGAATTGTGTTATTTTGATATGATTTATGGATTGTTTACATTATTATACTAACACAAAGTTTATTGTTACATACATCTTTATAGAAACCTAAAACTCAAATTCCATGTAAATTCCCTGACTTATAGGTGATTTTAAGTGCTTTCATTGATTTTGTTACCTGTGATTGTTGAATGAGACATGGTTGTTTATATATTCTTATATTTATATCATCTTATGAAAATTATATTGATTGTTTTTTTAAATGTTACCATCAATTGAAAAAATATTTTTCTATATATGTTGATTATAGAATCTTGAAGTGTTGGTTAATATCCTTATAGCTATGTACCTATGGTTACATGATCATCGCCTTAGATGCGATTGAGTGACTAACAGATTCATTTTCTGAGGTGTATAAGCCATAGTGAATTGGATGTGGTAATTTACCAATTGAAGCCATTATATATCACCTATTACTTTTTTAGATTGAATTTGGTATGGTGAAATGAAATGAAATGGGTGTCCCCTGTAGTTATAAAGTTTTTTTCCATTACTAGCATGTAATGGAAACCCATTTAATCAAACATTGATACATTTATATAATAACAATATAATGAATAAAGTTAATAATTAACATATAAAATGTAATATTCTCATGAAAATTGGGATGCAATGCGATATTGAAACATTACCTATTGTAACTCGTGTAAAGAAAGTTTAAGAACTTACTAATACCCTTGCCTTCTATGTGGGTAATGTGAAGTCCCAGAATTTCTGTATATTTTTTTTAGTTATATGAATGTATTATGAGACTGTGAAATATGACGACACATGATTCCAAGGCTCATAGTGCCCATAATTCTCCCTCGAATTTTTGTAATCCTTTAATTTGCATGAGAAATCATTTTTACTAAAAAAGTTAAATAACACTTAAATGGTTTCCCAGATGAGAAATATGAGGTCAGCTTTTCCTTTAGAATGTCCGTTTTACCCTAGCCGTGATTTAAATTTTTTCGGTTTAGGCTTCATCTAAGAAAACCTGAAAATGGCATAACCGTTAATAAAATAATTAATTAAGGTTTTTTAATTTCTCAAATACGTATAACTCACGAACGGTGACTTGGATTAAAAATACAACAGAACCACTGATCTCATGAGGGTATGCTTTCTTTACTCTGAAACTAACATTCTCTGGAATGGGCCAAAAGTGAATGTTAGTTTTTGGCCATAAATTCAATAATTAAGTGACAATTATTTTATTGTAAAATCCATACCTTATTAATGGTAATTCAGATTTAAAATATGAGTGTACCGATGAGTGTTTTGGGGAAAATTCTCCTTAGGAAGAGCCTAAACTGGACCGACATGTTTTGTGGGTGAATGTTATTATTTTTTGGAAATTTTTTTAAATAAAGTTCAGTAAACACGTGAGTGGCATTTTCTAAATTTTGAACCGGTACTCGGATTAAAAATCTGATGTCACCATTGAATCCACAGCACCAGGATTCGCTTAAGGGATACATTACACGGACCACAATATGTATGGATAAAAAGTTATTATTTGTGACTTTTAAAAAGAAAAGTAATGAAATAATTTTATTATTTCATTTTCATTCATATCCTCCAATGGACAAGCGGAGTATGGGGCCAACGATGTGCCAATCCAATAAATGGCTTGACCTACCAATCCAAAGTAATGATGTCGTTGTGGAATTCATAAGGTTCCTAATTTATGATACCCCATTAATTCCTCACGTCGTTACTTACCCTCCCCATCTCATATATATATATATATCTTGGGTAGGTGTATCGGCACAGCTTCATTGATCCATGAAGTGCTGAAAGAGTGCCATGAAACCAAACACTTAAAAGATGGAGCTGATCCTAGTGGGAGGTGACAGGAAACACCTAACCATGAATAGAAGTTCGATTTATGAGTGGCCACGCTGGAATCTAGATGCGGAAGAAGACGAACACTGACCCGCTTCCACAAACACGCACTCACCATTGTCCTTGATGTATTGGGTTTGTTCGTTTACCCATTTTAAATGATTTTACTCTTACTTGTTCTTGAATGATACGAAGAACGTGGACCAACCGACTAATGGGTTGATCTGCTATTCATTCGTTTTTGTGGGAGGATGTTGTGGTGTATCTCTATAGGGTTTTGATTGTTGTTTAATTCAATCTATGATTAAACACTCAATCACCCCTTATGGTTCTAGCCAACGTGGAGGGCCGTGGGTCTAATAAACATGGCCTAGACACTCCGACACTTTGCTACTTTTACACCCTCCATGGAAGACGGTCGGTGCGATGGAACCGACTATCTACAAAGGAGGTCCTGAGCTGATGCACCCCATAAAAGGAGGTCATGGAACATTGTCGTGGAGGTCATCAGAGTGGACGACCCTAGCCAGCCGCAGAGGTGGTGCAGCACACTGTCACGCGCCACCGCTGAGGAAAGGGTCATGGCTCGTCAGCCCCGGAAAATAGAGGATTTGGATGACATGATGTCCATTCATAGAAAGGTAGGTGGCATGACCACCGCACCATCGGTGAGTGGGAGGCGGTGCGACCATCACACCCATGGAGAAAAGAAGCTATGACCGAAGTCGCAACAGATGCCAAACTCATGCCTCTAGCAGGTTACGCATCAACCGAGCGGTGCTTCCACATTGAAAATCAAATGACCTCCAGGTCATTTGGGTGCTCGGGATATGGGGGGAGTTATCCCCCCCATTTCGGCTCGGGCAGACAGTGGCTGGGCTGCTATCTTGTGGGATGCACACTACACGGGCTCCACTGCGCCCTGGCGGGCCGCACCCTACACAGACAAGCTTCCCCCTTGAGGGGAGTGCTCTCCATGTCTAGGATACTGCCCTTCCGTGTCGTCACCCTACCGGGCCACCCCCTCATGGTTCGAGCCCAATATGGGTCGGGTTGCCGCTGGTGAGACGAGCACACCCACCTTAGCCCAGCCCAGAACGGATCGGGCGGGGTCAGACCGGACCCTGGCCCAACCAGGCCTAGAATCAATGAAAGGGCCCTATCATGATAATCGATCATCCGTTTGAAGAACCATCTATGGAGTTGGGATCTTTGGATTGAGATGGTCCTTTGGGTATAATCCACGTGACCATTAGAGATAGTTGGATTATGGCCCGGTTGGACCGAACTCGAATCCAGCCGTGGCCTCGGAGCTAAAATGCTTTTAACTCATAGACCTGGCATCCAATTAACATGTCTTATGTCGCGTTGGAATCCTTATGACATTTTGTTCCTATGGGTTAAACCCTTTTCGACATTTTTGGATGTTGAGGTATGATCGATATCTCGAGGGAAGATTCTATAGAACTCAAGTGCACTAGGTGTGAGGAATCTAGTTGAAGGTAGTGAGGCATTGGTCAGAGACAGATCATACAGAGGTTTGTACCTACTGATCCGGTGTGGGTAAACACATAGTAGTCCAATGTGGCTCAGCACCTAGTGCTCCTGTGTAGTTCAGCACCTAGTTTTCATGTTATGATCAGCACGTCATGTCTCAACGACAACCCTCCTTAGAGAGACCTGTCATGGTTCAACGATATACCGATCTTCGGTGGATCAGATCCTATGTGGGTCATTGCAGGGGTTATTTACCTATCGATCATGGGTGGATCAGATCCTGTGTGGGTCCTTGTGGGGGTCAGTTACACATCAATCATGAGTGGTTCAAACTCTGTATGGTCAGCAACATTGTCTCTTGATAGAATATGATGATCTTGAATCGTGACTAATCATCTATACTTCTATACTTCCATGAAGCCCGGGTTTGATATGGGACTCTAATAGAGATATTTCTATTGAATTGTGCATTTTTATTGAGATCATGCTTTGTTGTTTACTTTGTGGAATTATGAGAGACCTAAGAGGATCTTGGGGTCCTTACTAGGTATTTTTATACTCACCCTTGCACGGGCTTCGCCCACACCTTGTTCTGTCTTGACCAGATGACAAGTAGTTGGCATGAGGATTGAGGGGGCCATCAATAGATAGTGCTCAAAGGTGGACCATTGGCGTGACATGATTCAGGGACTACTGATTGTTAGATGTACCTACCCTGAAGGTTGGATCTGTGGTGGACAATATAAGAGCTTCTTTCATCATTCATTTTTTTTGTACTTTTCATTTGTACTTTACTTTTACATTTCAGCCTGTATTCTGGTCCCTTTACTTTCATAACTCCTTTTTTACTACAACAGTTTTCTTCAAAGTTGCTTCTTGTTGTGTTCTTGGACCATGTGTCTGTATCGGTTTAAAGTCAATGCCTTCTTGTTTTATTTAATATGCCTTTCTTTTATAGTGAACTGACCCTAGACTATGGAATGCGGGCTGGTGGTAGTCACAACACAGGCCCCATGGGACAGGTCGTGACAATTTTGTATTAGAGGAGTCAGATCTACCAAAGAACTAGGTCTCTGATATTTTAAATGTGTCAATAGTTTTACATTATATGAGTCTGTTTTTCAGTTCGGGGAGTCCAGTGTTGGTGCGGTGGCCAACGTATCCATACATTAGGACCCTGAATTTGGATTTCCGACTCAATACATGGAAGAACTTATTTCATGTGTTTTGGGAATGTTTTTCTTATGATATCATTGAGTCTTCTCACCATTCCTAATTTAATGAATGTGGAACACCTTTTCCTTATCAGGATGGTACCACATGGACAACCATCCAGGATTCCTAAGAGAGTACTTGATGATGGTCCATCGAGTAATGAGGCCTTAGTGTAGGGCACTCTTATGGCTTTAGCACCATCGGCTGGTGTACCCACAGCACCACTTCCCATTGGGTAGTCGTTTCCACAAGCCTCACTGGCGGATGGTGCACTCCGAATGAGCATGCTTCACGAGTTCTAGTGGCAGTGTAAAATGCGGTTTTGAGGAGAGACAGATCCCCATGTAGCGGAGGATTAGCTGGAGGGTGTGGCTAGAGTTTTCTACCTAATTGGGACACCAACAGATCATATGGTTATCCGAGCTTCATTTCTTTATCAATGTGTGACCATGAGGATGGTCTACATGATGATGAGGATTTGGTACACGGATGGTTGCCCGAGATGGTACCTTCTGATCATGTGCCAGCTATTTAACAGATTGTTGGTCAGCAATTAGAACCAGCAGTACCGGTAGAGAACACAAGTAGGTTTAGTCACTTACACGTGTTTCAGCTTTAGACACCCCTCGGGTTCTGTGGCGATCTTGAATCACAGGGGGCTAGGGATTGGCTTGAGGAGGTTACCAAGTTTCGATCTGATGATGGTCCTGGTAGAGATATTTCTATGTGGCTCATCCAGATGATGACTGGGTTTAGGATACCCTAATCATGAAAATAGGTTAGTTTTCTGTGGAAAAGAATGAGAACATTCCTCAATGAATGGGGTATCTTTCCATAAATATAAAACGGATGGTTGTTCCCTATAGCTTCTACAACATCGAAAGGATGATATGTTCGTAGTTGAGTATTCATCATGGCGTACGGACCAACCTAGGTACTCGTTAAATACAGTACAATTAGTGCATCAGGGCTCAGACCTCCGAGTGGGGTGTGTTTAGAAACAATAATTCAAGAACTATTCCTCTATGCATTCCTTCATATGTTAGGGTTCTAGAGTGAACCTTTTAGATGAATGTTCATTGGCTGAGTGAATACATCTAATGAATGTTAGTAGTATGAAAGTAGTAAAATGACTCCAGTCTTGGAGACTTGGGAGTGTAAAATGTTTCAGGAAGATGAAGTGTTAGGGACAGATGAATCTTCAGGGCAGAAGACATGGTATTGGAGCTTGGAGAGAAACATTAGGTTGTATAATTTTTGACAAGTTACAACCACCACCCCAAGTGGTCCTCACCATGCTCTGGGAAATGGAGGAAAGGAAAAGATATTTGATGTATATGGTCAAGGAGTTTGATCAAATGGATCCATGAATGATTAATGGTTTGGTCTTTGTCAATTAATAGTTGTCGTATAAATTTTCATAAGAACTAATCATTCCATCCTTCCACAAATCTTTTTCCAGACCTCGATTTTATGGTTAAATCGTAGACATAACCATTATGTACGGAGATACATTTAGGAGGAAACTTGATAATCACACTTTTGATGATAGTGTGATCTAATCCTTGAGGTGAGAGTTATGATTGGAACCTCTTGGTGGAAGTTTCGAGGCCTTACGACGTTTTTTGGGTATAGACTAGAGATCCACAATTCATACTCAGATTGACCATATTAGTTAATATAGTTGTGTATTATCTACAACATTGGAATGTGGTTTTCCATTGTTAGTGAAAAAGGAAACCCATGAAGTACATGATACCCTCATGTAGAGGAGGGTGCATCCGATCACTCTTTAGTCGACCAACCTTACCCTAGTGGCAGTTGGAAGTTTTTTTTTGTAGTTCCCAATATGAGTGGAAGAGTTTGGGGAGATCTTTTCAAAATATTTTTACAGTATTAACTATCTGATGGTAGAGGGAATTTTTCTTTGGATGGGCACTACCGTTGATGTGTACCTTACTTTTCCAGGGTAATGGAAGCCTTTTCAGCATTGCTAAAGAAGGGGGAGCCTTTCTTATTTATGGAGAAGTGTCAGTAGAGCTTTCAGGAGATGAGACAGAGACTGAAAAGTGCCCCCATCTTGATCCTACCAGAAGAGGGTGTTGGGTATATAGTCTACTATGATGCGTTGGGGACCAAACTAGGTTATATCCTGATGTAGGAGCAGTGAATGATCTCCTTTGGCTCATGGTAGTTGTGACAGGATGGGTAGTACTATGATACTATGACATGGAGTTAGGAACAGTGGTCTCCATGCTGAAGATGCGGTGGCAGTACTTGATGGGTGATTGGTTTACAATTTACTCTGGTCATAAGAGTCTCAGGTGTATCTTCTTATAGAAGGACATGGTCTAGAGACAGCGAAGATGGTTAGATTTACTCCAGGTTTGTGACTTTGAGATAGTCTATACTCCCGGGAAGTGGGAGGTGGTAGTATACGCACTCAGCAGGAGGTCTGGTCTATAGCTACTGAGTGGGGTGTCAGAGCATGTAGTTTCACTATGGATATTCTTTGGGGACAATGATGGAGAACCTTACCTCCAGTATATGACTATCACCTTCCCAATTCTTCAGTGAGTTCGGGAGGTGCAGCTTGGAACGTTGATTGTAAGTCCTAAATTGACCAAATATCCATAGGAATGTCTCCTGAAGAACTTCCTAAAGGTGGGGAGCATGTTTCTCTCTTCAAAGGACACACATGGTACCAGTGATGCTTCAGGAGGAGGTGTTGAAGGGGTTACATACATTCCCTTTAATGGTATATCCCGGAGTGGCGAAGAAGTACCATGACATCCATCGTCGGTACTAGTTTCTAGGGATGAAGGAAGTAGTGGCAGAGTTTGTGTCATGATCCTTCATTTTTCGGCAAGTTTAGACTACATAGAGCCTATAGAGGTGTTATGCCAATAGGATATGGAGTCCCTTAGAGTCCAAGGATAGAGACCATGTCTTCCTACTGGTTTCACCCCGGCGGGGATTGTGGAGTTTTGGTTGGAGCGACAAGCTATCAATGAGGTTAATCGGACCTTTCTAGATTTTTAGCAGAGTGGGAGAGGTGGTGTACTATCTATCTCTTCACCATCAAATGCATATGGTGCATAATTATTTCCAAGTATCAAAGCTGAGGAGATGTGGGAATGATCCATCGTACTTTATCGACTAGGGCGATTTGTACATCGACAATGGGTAGGCTTTTTTCGGAGTTCTCGATGTAGATAGAGGATTGGCAGGAGAATGTCCTTCATGGATGGTCGATCCCTCTGTTGCGAGTGTGGTAGAAGCACGAGAATCTTCATGAGAGAACATGGGAGCAGGGAGCTGAGATTCCTGCTCAGTACCCTTTTTTATTTGATTTTCCTTTGTTTTTGATTTCGGGGATGTAAATCCCTAAGGTGGATGAATTGTAATGTCCCAAAATTTCTGTATATTTTTTTAATTACAAGGATTTATTTCGAGACCAGGAAATATAACGGTGCATGATTCTGAGGACCAAAGTTCCTAGAATGATCCATCGAAATTTTTTTTATTCTTTAATTACCACATCAAAGAAATTTTTCTGAAAAACTTGGAATAACTCTTAAACAGTTTCCCTGATCAAAAATCCGAGGGCACATTTGCATTAAAATGGAGGGTTTACCTTAGGCAGGACTTTAGATTAGTCAGTATCGACCTCCTATGAGAAAACCCAATAATGGTATAACTGTAAATATAATAATTAAATAAAGTTATTATATTATTCAAATGCTTATATCTTGCGAACGGTTACTCAGTTTAAAATTCCAAGAGCTCCGCTGAACTCATGATGGTATTATTTCTTTAGGCAGATACTAAAATTTGTTGGCTCGTGCCACCAGTGCAACATAGATTTTGGCCATAAATAAAATAATTATGTGTTAATAATTTTATTGTAAAATCCATAATATCTCAATGGTAACTGAGATTTAAATTCAGATAGTACTATTGAGTTATCTGGGGAGTGTTCTCCTTTGGTGGAGCATAACCTCGACTGGTGCAGGTCGAGGTTGAACATTATTAATTTATTGAACATTTTTAAAAGTACGTTCTCTAAACGGGTGAACAGAGTTTCAAACATTTGAACCAGTGCTCAAATTAAAAATTTGAAGGAACCACTGAATATATGGTGCAGGGATTCACTTAAGGGATACATTATAATGACCGTTGTAGATCTAGAGAAAAAGTAATGATTTGTGACTTTTTAAAAGAAAAGAAATGAAATAACTTTATTATTTTATTTTCTTTCATATCCTCCAACGGAAAAGAGGAATGTTGGGCTAGTGATGTGTCATCCCAAAAAATGGCTGGACCTTCCAATCCAATGTAATAACATCATTGGGAAATTATGAAGGTTCATAATTTTTGAGCCCCCATTAATTCTCCACATTGTTACTTACCCTCCCCCACTCATACATATATGGAGTTTGGGGAGGGGTATTGACACAACTTCAGCAAACAACGATGTGATGAAAGTGTGCCGTGAAACTGAACCCATAGAAGAGAGAGCTGATCCTAGTGTGGGGTGATGGTAGACCCCAAACCACAAACCGAAGATTGACGTATGAGCGACGCTATTGGAAGGTAGTTGCAGAGGACGATGAATACTGGCATGTTTCCACAAACGTGTTCTCACCATCATCCATGTGGGAGGGGGTTTATTCATTTATGCATTGTAATTTATTTTACTCTTCCCCGTTCTTGAATTATATGAAGAGCGTGGAAAAACTGACTAATGGGTTGATATGTTATTTATTCATTTTGTGGGAGGTTGTTGTGGGGTATCTCTGTTGGTTTTTGATTGTTGTTTAATTAAATTGATTATTATAACCTTAATCCCACATTATGTTTTGAGCTAATTTGGAGGGTGCTTGTCTAAATAACCCGACCCATACCCTCTGCTAATTTTCTACTCTTACGCCCTCCATGGAAGACCACTGGTGCGATGACACTGACCAACTACGAAGGAGGTCATGTACTGACGCAAGCCAAGAATGGAGGATGTGACACAAAGATGTGGTGATAATCATAGCGGCTTCCACTGGCCATCTGTGGAGGTGTTGGGGTAAGCTATCATGTGTCGCTGGTGAGCAATGTGTCATGACTCGTCAGTAGTGGAAAACGGAGGAGGTGGACGACACAACGACCGACTGCGAAAAGGGAGGCGGTGTGGCCACCATGCCAACAGTGAGGGGGAGGCGGTGCAACTAGCTTGCCACATGTGAAAATATTTATTCACGGATGCAATAGAGGTGAAAAAACCCATGCCTCTGGTATGTTCTGTGGAAACTGAGTGGTACGGATGCAACGACACCGCTTGACATACTGAATGACCTCTTGGTCGTTCGACAGATCGGGTTAGGAGTGAGGGGGGGGGGGGTGCGTTCCCCCCTTGTCAGCTCATGAAGTGAGTGGTTTGGACACTTTCTTATGGTCCGGGTGACCCCCTAGCGATCCTGGCCTCCCCCGTGCGGGCCATGCACTATACGGTCGGGCGTCCACCTTGAGGGTCACACCCTATGCGGTCGAGTCGTCCCCTCGCGTGTCGCACCCTATATGGTTCGGGAAGCCCATTACAGGCTTCCCTTTGGGGGCTGCCCCCTTGAGAGTTAGGACGGACCTCATACCAGTGATCTGAACCCTCCGAGGCCCATACCAAATCTGGTCGGGTTGGGTCGGTCCAACCGGGTTGGACCAGACCGGTGCCCAATCGGGGCCAGAAGCAGTTAAGGGGCCATATCATGAGAACCAAACAACCGTTTGATGATTTTTCGAAATAGTTGGGATCCTTGGATAAAGATGTACCTTTTTCTATTCTTAAATTGTGTTTTGTAGACATTTGGAATTGGTAGGGTTGGATGGAACCTGAATCCAACTGGGCCCCCAGAGCGAAAATGCTTATAACTCATAGATCAGGGGTCTGATTGACGTGCCATCTGTCGCATTAGAAAAATTATGACATATCGGTAAATTGGGATACTACATTGTGGAGATTAGTGGTGGTTGAGTTTTGACCAATAACTCATGGGAAGATTCTATAGAACTCGAGCACACTGGGTGCGATGAATCCGGTGTCTGGCAATGAGGCCGAGGTTGGAGACAGATCATATAAAGGTTAGTACTGAGTGATCCTGTGTGGGTCAGGACCTAGAGGTCTTGTGTATCTTAGTACCTAGTGGTCCTTTGTGGATCAACACCTAGCTGTCCTTATGTGGATCAACACCTAGTGATCAAGTGTGGATCAGCACCACGTGACCTGATGAGGACCAGCCATAGAGCGGCCCATCATGGTTCAGTGATATATTGATCTTGGGTGGATCAGATCATATTTCGGTAACTGTGGGGGTTTTTTACCTCTCAATCATGTGTGGGTCAGACTTTTTATGGTCATAAAAAGTGTCTTGTGACAGAATAAGATGATCTAGCTTCATGACTGATCATCTGTACTTCTATACATCACTGAAAACCTTATTTGAGATGGGACACTAATTAAGTTTTGTCTATTTCTTTATGCTTTGTGATTGAGATAATGCATTGTGGGGTTATTTGGGAAATCTTGAGAGATATTTGGGGGTCTCAGGGTCCCTACTGTGTATTGATATACTCACCCCTACATGGGATTCACCCTTACCTTCTTGTGTCTTGTGCATACGATGACCAGCTGGGTTCAGGTTTGAGGGAGTCAAGACTGGACGGTGCTTGGAGTTGTACCATTGGCATGACAGGACGCAAGGAATACTAATAATGATCCATACCTACCCTTAAGGTATGATCCATGGTGGATGATCTAGGAGCTTCTATAACCATTCAATTGTTTTTTACTTTTCAGTTATACTTGTACATTTCTAGTTGGCCTTGTATTCCGACCCCTTTACCTTTAGCAATACTTTTAACTAAAAATGGTTACTTCATAGTGGATTCTTGTTGTGTTAGAGTACCTTGTGTTTGTACTAGTTTAAGGGCTATTCTTTCCCATTTTAGGGAATATGCCTTTCGGTTCTAGTTTCCAGCCCATAGCCTATGGAAGGCGGGCTTAGGGTGGTCATGACATGGGCCCTGCTGGAAGGGTCGTTACAATTGTTGGATGAACCATATTAGTGTGATCTTCTTCAGCTATTTCTAACTATCTATTTCATATCTTTATCTATTTTGAGTGCCTAAAATTTGTAGATCTATTCCAACAATTTTTCATATAGTCATGCACTAGGAGGGTGGTGATGGACACGCTCTGGAGCCGGTGAGACCAGATCCACCCAGGATTCCCCCTATAGTTCCATCTGAGAATCCACCAACTGTTACTAATATCAGAACCAATGCTGAATTTTGAGAGGTTTATCTATGTATTATTCATTTAATTCATGGTGCTCCATGACCTACACATACTAGTGATAATCTGACTCATGAGTTCCTTATGTATTATCCTCCCAAAATCTCGAGTGATGGAGATACGCATGCCACTAGGTCTTGGATGGAGGAAAATCTTTCTCTCTTTGAGCATCAGGAGATGACTCCATAGTGGAGGGTCAATATTTCCACTGACATGCTTTGTGATTCCACCAAAGACTTGTGGGATATTATTACTATAGTTGTTAATCATCAGGGCATGCTATGGACTAACATTTAGGATACCTTTTATCATTATTTCTTAACTCAGACCCTAAGAGATGAATGAGGAAGAGTGTTCATGCACTTCGAGAAGGGTGTTAAGTATGTTATGGACTATTCCATGATGTTCAATGAGTATAATATATTTTCACAACATGTAACCATTCATGAGATGTCGTGTGCTATAAACATCAAGGATGGGATCAAGTATGTCATCCACACTATGGAGAATTTATTTATCTAACATACATTTTAATAGATTTTGAATCAAGATCTTATCATTGAGCATAGTCATAGAGAATTGGATATTATGAGGCACAAAAGATTTGTGTCGTGGCTGGGCAATAGTTCCTTAATTAGATGGAAGCATATACTCAAGGATTATTGTCAATGTCGTGGTGTCCATAGTATGTACACTAGATGCTTCATTTTATGTGAACGGTGTGGAATGTAGGGGAATATAAAACTTCACTTTGATAGAGGCCCTCTGTAGGTTCATGTTTGCAGCCGTGTGGGGAATCATCCATGATTTTCTCAGACCATTCTACCAATATCTAACGGAAGAGGATCCACACCAGCTCAACCATAAGGTTCATGATTAGTTATCAAACATCAGGTTGGGAGTTAGAGTATCACTTATAGGATATTATGAGGTAGAGGTCATCTCCATGTTATCCAGACTTATGATTTTCAGCGCCATCATAAAGAACCTTCTCATGTTAGTCTAGCTCTAGTACAAGGCCATTTATCGGGAAATATGTATGTTTTATTTCCAATACCCATGAATTAGAGAGATGTATTGTCTACAATATGAGGAACCAATCTACTAGAATTTACTATTGTATATAATTTATTTAATATATGTTCACCACATTCCTTAACTCTTTATCAATCATGTAGATTCTATGTAAGTAAATTATGAATTACAATGGTTTGATAACCCTTAACACAATGTTTGCAGTGTGGTCAAAGGGATTATTCCAAATCCAGGTCCGCCACCTTGATAGATAATGTTATCACATTTCATTGTACCTATTCATCATTAAGATGATGGTCATTAATTCCATTCTCATGATTGAGTGGTTGTTACCCTATAATGACAATAAGGAATACTATCACCATAAGTTTTTGTTTACATCACTAGAAGGTAACAGTTATCATCACAAGGTGTGGTGGGATTTACATTCGACTAGTTTTAGATTGGAGCATCATGGTATAGGTGTAGTGACAACCTCTATTGCTGGTATTGACACAGAAGAGGATATCATTCATCAGAAATATTTTCCTCTCACTGTAGATCATTTTAGTGATTTCTTACACAATTACTTTTTTGACATACCTATGGATTGATTGTTGTTCTATACAATTAAATTTCTACAGATGTAGAAATACTGTCCATTTCTTTAGACATGACGAAACCTAATGGGATCTGATATATCAAGTGACAGTTAATGGATTTAGAGGAAAATGGTTTTATCTGACCCAAAACATTCTCCTAGGTTTAAACCATGATTTTCAATAAGAATTAATCTGAGACCCTTCATTTATTCATCGATTAACTAAGGTTGAATTATTATATGGTTAAGAACTGCTAATAACTTCCTCAAATAAGTGATCTCTTTGACTAGCTATGATGAGATATAGATTTCTCAAAGATCTACATGAGATCAGGTTATCCTCAAGTGTTAGTTAGTCCTTTAATCATTAATCAGATATATTTTTATAGCTGGTATGGTTATTATGAGTATCACTTAATGCATTTTGGTCTTACGAAAGCGCATATCACATTCATGGATTTGATGAATAGGGTTTTCCACTTCTATCTAGATTCCCTATTCATGGTCTCTATGTATGAAATCATAGTTTAGTCTCATACTTTAATTGACTATGCTACGAAAATTGATAACATCTCTAATGAACTGAGGGAGCTTCAACGTTCTTCTAATCCTACTATGTTCCATTTTGAGAAGAAATTTTAATTTTTCATTTTAGGTTCATATAAAGGTAATAAATGGTCTTCTCCTAGAAAATGATCTCAAAAAAATTCTAACAGGTTTTTTGGTCCCAAAATATCATTTTTACCATCATATTGGTGTTTAGTGTAAATCCAAGCAAATTTAATTTTTTCTGAATAATTAATAATTAAAAATTAATTAATAATATATTAATTTATTCACATAGGTTTGTTTGGTGATGTCTTTTGAACATAGAATCAAATTGATATTTTGTATTTTCTATTGATTTTGGAATGGTGTGTTTGCCCTAGGTGGGTAATAAACTTGAGTTGGGCACCAGGGTCAGCTCATGTCCCTATTTCTTTCCTTTTTCTTTTTCATTCATTTCATTATTTAATTTTTCTGGCCTTCCTTTCCCCTTGAATTCATGAGAATACACCACTATGGCTTTCCCCATTATGGTACAATGTGATAATAGTGAGAGGGAGATATATATATATATATATAAGGAAAGAGTGGTATAGACATGATGCTTGGGATGGGCCAGATCACCATCTAGCATCAATGGAAATTAGAAGCCAGAGAAGATTCATCAGTTTCCTCTCAATGGTATGACTTATTTTCTTTGACATAAATACCATTATATTTTCCATTTTAAATATTTAATCCACTATTATGAATTATTATATCCCCATGTGGAATGGTATACAACCTTTGGGTGAAAATGCGGGTTTCAGGGTGTTACGAAGGATTTGTGTTTGGGGAAACCCATCAACAAGAAATGTGGTTCAGTGACACATGCCTTGTGTTCTTCCCATTTTTCAAAGATGGTGTTTTAAAAGTAAAAATGTGTACTAGGGTGTACATTCCACGTAATGGATCATGTTCATGTCATTGTGTACCTAGATAGGCTTTCCATGTTGGGGAGAAGGGCTGTGTGGAGTACATGGCTAGACCCTATGTGGGTCACACACTATGTACCAGTACACTGATAAGCCAAGTCCACGACACGAAAAATTGTGGGACATGGTAAGGTATCCCTTTTAGGTTACACACCATGTATTAATCTCACACACCATGTACGTGGGCATTTACATTCTCAATCATGAAGAAGTACACACATATGTGGGGCATTGAGGAAAGACATCATGTATGGTTTCTACACGGCGTGTACTTGTGAATTTACATGATCATATTGGAAAAATTAAATGCCCACATGGGACCTTGTGGGTTAATTCCATATATTGTCTCTACACACCACGTAATCATCTCTTTTTACCCTTTGAGGGCCATTTTAAACTTTATTCCCTAGATTTATATTTGGTATTTAGAGTGGTCCATTTTGAGTAGTTTTTCATATAGATCCAGATGTTGAAACCATTAGAGTCTTTTGAGGGCTCAAAATGGGGTGTTTTTGGGATTATATCTATATATATAGTTTATTCATTTTTTATCTTTTTAAGTCTTCTAAAAATATATATTTTATGTTTTAATGATAGGTTAGTTGTTCATACTAAGATAGTTTAAGTCCCTGATTTGATATGGCATATGAAATGACATTGTTTTCTATTACCCTCATAGCTTTCCATTAGAGAAATATCATAGGTGATATGTTCCCTTATTTCCCAAGAGGCTATGAGTCATGTTGTTTCTGATTTTCCCCTATAAGATTCTACTTCCTAATTTATGATCCGACGTATCCCTTGTAGAATTCCTTTATCTTCTTCTAGTAATAAAGATCCCATAAGGGATGAATTTGCTTATGTGTTGACCTAGGGAGTCCATTGTAAGATCCATATAGTTAATTTTTTTAATAGAGGAACCCATGTAAGATTCTTGTACCTTTATTCTTGGTTGTTGAGGCACCCATATAGGATTCCCAGTAATATGTACTATTCTAAGGATCTCTTGTTGGATGCTTCTAATTAATTGTTATTTGTTGATCTCATTTAGGGATTATCTATTTACCTTTTCTGCTAAGGATCTGATGTCGGGTTCCTTATCTTGGGTTTAGACCTTGAGGATCCCATGAAGAATGCCTCTTCAGTGTTTTGAAGTGGGGGACCCAGTGGGTGCACCATTGTTTGATCGACCCTGAGATATTACGTCATGTTTTATTATAGATTGTCTTGTGTGTTACCATAGAATCCATTACAAACATATATGCATGAGTGGAGGTTGAATTAGAATTGGCTTTTGGAGTTTAGCCACTCTCAGTCTTTTTTTAATGACCCACATGTATATAGTTGATTTAGTGATGTTTATCAATGTTGATTTGTGGTTTTTGGATATTGATCATGATGCGAGGATTCATTCCATCATATTTTTAGTTCCCAAACATTATTTTTGGGATCTGTATTGTTTTTTGGCATACCCATACATTCTATTATAGGATTATACTTCTAGGACCTGTTATTTCTAATATTACATGTATTCCTAGAGAAACCACCTAGGATATGGATGTTGAGCCCATATATTTGATTATTATATTATTATGATGTCCAAAGGCATTTCTTTGTATTTAGATATTGATCTTATTGTAATGATGTATGGGTATAGGATCCCTATAGATAGTACTCGTGGGGGATTATACTCTTGAGGGTGATGAGGATGATTACCATCTCCTTGATTTGTTTAAAATCTTGGGTTAGGTGAGGATTATTGTGCCCTCCTCAACCCAAGCTTTTTGGTGGATGATTATTCTCTCCACGACTCGTGGTATATAAAAGATTTTTAAACTCCCACCAACCTATAAATTATAGAAGATGTCTACTCTCTCCTTGATTTGGAATAGGATATGGATCCCCAGATGTTCTCATTGGGATTGGGCTTATCATACCTTCTTCTAATTATGGAGTTGAGCATGGATTCTCACACGTACGATTGATGCTCGAATTTAAATATTTATGGGTGGGAATGAGGTCTCACCCAAGATCTCGTCTATAGATCATCTAATGGTAATTCCCATAGGGTTCATCTGAGTTTAAATTTCATGACATCCAACATATATAGACCTAAGGCTCATATAATGTATTGGATTTACATGTCTTGAGAAGCCTATAATCTAGCTCAATGCCCATATAAACGATATCTATATGTACTTCCCCAGAATCCATGTTTTAAATGCTTGGATGGAAGTATGGGTGAACCTATTTATAAGATTAGAATCCCTTGTGGTGACATATCCTTCTTAGAGGTATTTTCTTCATTTTTTGAAGTAGGTATATGTATATTTGTATTACAAACACATTGATAGAAATACAGATACAATAACTGAGTGGCACAATGTCTAGCTCAATTTATTTTCAAAGGATGTCTAGGGGGTCAGTATTACAAACCTAATTATCAACATCTAATTCGGATTCATGTTATTTTGTACTCATTGACATTGATATTTATATTTATGTATATATGAATACGTATAAGACTTAAATTTTATAGGTATATAGACATGTAAATCTGTGGTGGAATATCCTAGTTGACCTAGATTATTGACTCGGGGTTCAACTATGGTTTCATGATTATCAGTTTATCTGAAACTTAATAGTTTTTTTGTCCTGAATAGGCAAATCAGTTTTCATTTCATGAAGTACTAGCATTTTTTTAAAGGTTCTAGATTGGGGTTGGCCTACTGATATTATTTCTCAACCATGAATGTGATCATCAATGTATGTGTAGACCATATGGATTCATTTTTAGGTTGAGTACGATATTTTGGTTAATATGGTTGACACCCAGCGTTTCATGACTGAGCAATGTTTCATTTGTGGCTCTTTATTGGGAAGGTACATTTCAATAGTTTTTTTAGACTAGGTACGTGCTCTGGATCATTGAATTTAGAAGTGCCTTGTACATTTATTCATGTTTCATAACTCTTCTATTTTTATAGTCTACCCCATTGGTGACCATTTCTATATGTTTGACATATCTATTCAAGATTTCAAAACATTTTATTTATTATTATATCATATTCTATTTTAGTTATTTACAACTTAATACCTCTATTTTTTACAATTTTTATATTTTTAGCTATTTCCTATATTTTCTCACCTTAATATAAGGGTATTGTCTGCCCACTTTCACACTTAATTCCTTTTCTACTTGTTGGTGGCCTCTAGCATACGAGGAGGTGTGATTAAGGGCTCATAACCAATAAAATCAGAGCACTATATTATTGGAATCATGGTCTGAATGTTATATGTTGTATCTGATCTGTTATTTTTCTTTGTCATTACTATTTGGGATATTGTAAATAAGTGTATTATAAATTTATCAGAACCAGTGATAGATTTCAGACTAGTTCATCGAGAACATGTGCTCCTTTATCAAGTACAAGTTTTTAGCGGTATGAGATTACTATTTTGAGAGATAATGTAAAATTTTATAGGATTTTTTCCATGGTAGATTAGAATTTTTGTGGATGTTATGATTCATTTTTGATACATCGATCATGGACATTAGAAAGAGGCCAGTGGTGGATTTTTACTCTTGGCTGTAAAATGCAAGGGTCATGCCATGATACATATTTTTCATAATTTATTCATATCATACATGACTTATAGTGTGGGATTTTTACTAATGACTAAGTTGTTTTAATTTGGACCTAATTATATATTTTTGTGTGTGTGTGTGATTCTGATTGTAGGTTATGTTTATCATTATTTAGGATTTGGTGTTGATGATGATGACTCAATCCTCATACACATGCAGTACAATGACCCTAGTTGGTTGATATATCACTATTTTTCATTCTGTTGTACCCCTTGTTGTGTTTTGTTTACCATGTAGTGGTTAACTATTAAGATTACAGCATCCGACGATGAAGGATACCATGAAATTTCATGAAAACTATACCAACATGGGGTATTATCATATTCGAATTCCTAATAAATGTTATTTCAATATATTTTCGACATTATCATCATGACCACTAGGGAAAAATTCCTTATATAGAGGATTACTAAGGATCAAGCACTCGTAGTCCGTGTTTTCATTGTTGACCCTCGTAGTTCATTTTGTCCCTCACATTCTTTAGAAAGGTTTGATATTTTGGTCTAGAAATCTACACCATGTGATCAAGTTGTGAGACATGTTTTGTAGGGTTAGGTTTGAGATATGGAGGCATGCAGTCTATCTACTACATTTGTCGGTATATGTCTTTTTGGTTCAATGGAATCCATAGTGAGAGGTTGGGTGATGTTTGTGAATTCTACTTTAGGAAGTGAACATGGTCTTATGCTCATTTGGTGGCGAAGCACTGTTCCCTCATGAATTTATCATTATAAGTATATTGATTCCTTCATATTTTGGAAATCATATCGAGTGATTTTGTATCAATATTGGATTTAATTGTCAGGACTATTTAGGTTACTATCTTGGATAACCAGTTTTTCTACTATTGTTAACGTTCTTCAGGTGTAGGAAGAAACTGATGACTAGAATGATCCCGGGTGACGGGTGGTCATGGAATATATAATGGAATGATTTAGGCTCCCAATTTGGAAGATTAATTCCAAAGGATATTCTTCAATGGTGAGATTCATGAGTCCTGTAGAACTGTTAGCATATCAATATAATGAAAGGTACACCAGATTAAGAGTCAGGTGATAAAGAAACGTATTGGTTACACATGGTGTCATTTGAATTTTCATTAGTGAGTGTATTGGTGAAATATGAGAATTGATGTTTTCATGAAATTCCATGGTATTGGTTACTAGGTAGAGTTTTTGAAATGAAAAATTTCCCTCCATGTTACAAGAGTCATGAGACGTGAATTTTGTACAATAAGACAATTGACCCATGGTTGATGCATGTCTGGTTATTGATTAGATGGTGTGTGTGTCTTGAATATTATTTTACGATCCCGTCAATGAAATATTATAGTACTCTTAGTTATTGATTATTATTACTATCATGAATTCATACTGAGTACCCTGAGAGAGCATAAATATTATATAGATCACCTTTTACTTTTAAATTTTCTTCCTGGGATGAGAAAGGAAACTGATTGAGGTTGAACACTAAGAGTAGTATAATGTATTCAATATGGATCGATGTTTACCATGGGATGTTTGAGGGTCATGACCATTATATTAAATTTATTCATCGGTGTTTTTTATGGGATGATAGGATCATAGTTGTTATCGAGATGATGATAAGGGTATTTCTATGGTGGTGAGCACTAGATCGGTCATAGTTACATGTATTTCGTGTAGGAGAAAGTTTTTAATGCCATGAGGATATTTGTTGGACTATCCAAATAAAATGGATTGGCAGATGCTCAAGTTGAGAGCAAGGAAGAATTTCTGACCAATAGGCTTTTTAAGGAAGAGGAGGTTTTCAATGGTGAAATTGTTACATCCCGTGTATTTATGGACTCCAATTTCTAGAAGAAAATTGAATTTCTTTTCTATAGGAGATTATAATTGGGTAAAATGATTTTATACCATAGAATCTAATCTCAGATATTTTTTCTAAATCATCTTGTGATCCTAATAATGTTTGATTACTCGAGGAAAAGAGTTATGAGGGAATCTGAGCTATTTTAATTTTCACAAATTATAATTTTTTAATAGATATATTAGTTTTTTAGGGAACACATACCTTATAATGACACACACATAAACCATACACACATTCTGGAAAGGCATACATACCCCTAGGGAATATCCCACTCATTAAGACTTATTTATTACATACATGGACTAGAGGCCCATTGGGAGTGAAGCCAATTACATATACCAAAGGCCCAGTGAAGTGTCATGTTGGTAACATAATTCATGCTTCACAAGGCTTGTGTCATGTATGTGTCACTTTTTTCCTGCAGCATGCATCAGGTCTTCATCACTTCCTTCATGTATCATGCATCATGTTTTCATTCATTCAGTTATATATTTTCAAATGGAGCATCAGATTGATATTCCAACTCTGTCATTGATTCTAGAATTATAATTTTAGCAAAGCTGGGGAATAAAATTGAGTTTGGAATATGGTTTGGCCCAAGCCCATTCTTCTATTCATTTTACTTTTCTTTATTTTCTATCTTTTCTTTTACATTTATTCCATTATCCTATGTATTCTCATATTTTCTCCATGTGGGTTACTCCTTTTTGTGATAGAGGGACAAGAGGGAGAGGGAGATATAGTGAGTGAGAGATAGAGATAGAGAGATAAGGGAATATTGGAACAACCATTAAGCTCAGGACATGCCAGACCTTCTTATATCATTGGTGGATCATAGAAATTGGTAATGATTATGTGGATTCCTCCCAATTGTATGGATTTATATGTTTTTCCATAAATTATAGCATATTTTCCATTTTTATGTTTTAATAACTAATTATTCTAGAATATGTCCCTATGTGTCTTGATTTAATTATTTTTGCGGGAAAATAGGGGTTTTAGTGTATTCTAGAGGATTTCTATACAGGAAAACAAGTATACACAATTTGTGGTTCTAGGGAACATTTCTTGTGTTCATCTAATTTGGGGAAGATGACGTTTTCAAAGTACATTCCATCTATAAGGGAGTATCTTCCCGGTACTATATATTGGTCGTGTAGCCAAGTACCTAGCCAGGACACTTATGATGCAAACATTTCCTTTTAGAGTACATGACCATACCCATTGTGGGTCACATGCTATGTACTAGATCATGGCTAGACCAAGTACATGGATAGACCCTTTGAGGGACATGGTTAGGTACACCGCGTATGGTATATGGCATGTACCCATATCACAAGATATGTAATTGGGAATTTACATTCTCAGTGTAGTGGATGTACATGCCCATGTGAGGCCATTAAGGTACATGCTATGTATGGTCTCTTAATGCCATGAAAATGGGATTTTACACACCCAATATGGTGGAAGTACATCCCCAAGTGGGGCCATGAGGGTACACATCGTATATGGTCTCTACACAGTTTTTACTTCTCGCTTGGTACGCATT
Source organism: Viscum album (assembly GCA_963277665.1). Lineage (NCBI taxonomy): Eukaryota > Viridiplantae > Streptophyta > Magnoliopsida > Santalales > Viscaceae > Viscum > Viscum album. Next base: position 758,494,895 of record OY728161.1, read on the forward strand.
AAGGGACGTTTCCTAATATATTCCTAGGTGTCATATTTGGATGTAACAGAAGTCCATTATGTGTAGTTTACCATATTGATCGAGACGGTGAAACAAAAGGATTTTTATAAGGAAACCTAATGAGGTGTTTTGGGGGTTCTATCCAAATAGAACGGTTCTACCCCAAGTAATATATTTTAGACATCTTGTAATATAGACATGAGGTGTGAATGATGGGTTGGGTGTTAATACAAACCATGTTTTAGACCATGATCTGATATGGGATATGAACTATCTATCTTGGAAGTTTCTTTCATAGCTTTACATTGAAGATGTCTCCCTTTAGAGATGGGTCCTTCGGCACAAGGATCCCATGAGACTAGTTATTTATATATATTCCCCATATGATTCATCTTCTTATGATTTGATCATCATGATCTCATTCCGAATGTAACTATCCTCACTCAACACAAAGTATCCAATGAGGATTTCCATTTCATACTTGTTGACATAGGGAGTCCCTTATAGGATCCCTTTACCTGTCTATCTACAAGTGGATCCTAGGAATTATGTCTCTTCATTCATTCCCTATTATTGAAACTCCCATATAGGACACCCATTTTAATGTACTATCCAGAGGATACCTTGTAGGATGCCTCTGTTGACATGTTGTTCAAGGATCCCTTGTAGGATTCCTCATTTTACTATTTCATCTAGGGAACCCATTTTGGAGGCCATTGATTGTGTGTGGACCTCGAGGATCCCATTTTTGATGCCTATTAAATGTTTTGACTTGAGGGATCCAACGAGTGACCAACTATTTTACCAATCCCGTCTTACTAAGTCATGTTACGTTAAGGATGTTATCAGGTACAACTAGAGAACACCTATCGTACATGTAATCCTGATGATCTATAGTCGTAGTGTTGGGATTAGGTGTTTGGTCACCCTAACCCTTTTGATTATATATTCACATATTTATTTCTGATGTTTTCATGTTTATGATTATAATATTTTAGTTGAAAACAATTGAGCCTGCTAGTAGGTGTCTCTCATTCCCTTTGAGTTGACAAATCATTCTTCATTGAAACTGCATTATTTTTTGGGATACCCAGACATGCTTTCAAATGCTCCAGTTATCAAGCCATGTTGTTTGTGATATTAATTGTAAACCCAAGGGTACCACTTAATATCTTGTTATTGAGACTGTAGATTTTATTATTATTCAATTTTTATTATTATATGTGTTTCTTGGTATCAGGCTATTGAGCCTATGTTTATAATGTACGTGCATAGAAACCATAGTAATGGTATGTGTGGGTGATTACTCTCTCCCATGTGATGACGATGATGACACATTCTTGTATCTGTTTATACTCAAGGGTAAAATTATGATGATCAGTCTACCCTCAACACAGTGTTATCGATAGAATACTAATCTATCCTATAATTGTTCTCTATAGAAGATGATTATGCTATCATCGACATATGTCTTATGGAGGATGACTATTCTCCCCTAGATTTTTCATATGTCAAGGATCCCCAGGCATTTTTTCTATGAACCGGATTATGAACCATTTTTCATGTTAGGGTGGTTGATCATGTAGTCTAACACAAAAGGTTGACATTCACTGTTAGATCCTGAGGGTTGGGCTTGATGGCTGACTGTTGAAATCTCCAATAGATCAACTAAGGGTCCGAACCTTAGGTTTCTACTAATTCATAATATCAGTAATCCCTACACAACATGACTAAGGGATCCGAAATTAGACTATATATATAGCCTAATTAAAATGGAATCTATTTAATTGAAAATTTATTTTATGTTTGGATGTACATCCCCAGAATAAAAACATTTAGTGAGAGATGGTGAGTGTAACATCCCAAGTAAGTAATGAATAATAGTTATTCTTATCTATGTATATTTATGAATTACATAGTGTTTTAGAGCCTTAAAATGAGAATAAATCCACTCTTATGCATGGAATACACTAATATTTTTAAAAGATTGTTTTACTACCTTTTGAGGGAAAACCATTTTTAAATCAAAATCTTGACAATTTTATAAGCTCAATTTGTCGAAATAAACTTATTCTTTTTGATTGGAACATTAAAATTTACTTTGGATAAATTTTTAGTATTTTTCTGACAATGTTCATTTTTTTATGAATAGTGAAAAATACTGCATTTTATATCAAAACCGTTTTTTCATCTAATTTAATTATATGGTTATATTGTCCTTTTAATTGGTCTTAAAGTGTATTTAGAATATATTTTTACCATATAATCCAATGGTGGTCATTATAATTAATTTCACTTTGGAATTGGGCATAAACAAGTGCCAATCTTTTCATAGATATTGTTTCAAAAAAACCCGCTATTTGTTTTGACAACGGGAATTATTTTTAAATTAATTATAACAATTTCTATGTTTGTAATTTTGGAAAATTGATTCCATATTTGAAATCACAAGGTAAAAATTATCTAATTAAGACTCTTTTGTTTTGGGATATTATGAATCGTAATGACCATAATTATCATTAATTATCTTGATTGATTAGTAATCGTGTAGTTAAGGATAATAAAATAATATCATAATAAACAAAATGACCCTAACATGTGTCCTAATACTACTGGTTGTGTAATGGCCGAAGATGGGATGCCTTGTTCCACACTTGGGGACCCCATGGAATCACTTTTGTGTGACAATGTATTTTTATCTTTTTATTTTTAAAGAATATTAAGTATAACAAAGAATGTATCACCTGAGTAAAACATTTTTAATTTTGTCTACATAAATAATATATTGTACAATAAATAGTAATTAAAAATCTAAAAATATTTCCTACATCATAGCATTTTTTTATAATTTCTAGAAATTAAATAAATTAAATTATTTATGACATCAGGAAGATGCAGCGATTACCTCATTAATGAACGATTTAAGTAAAATGAAAAGATAATGTAAAATATAAGACATACACTTGTCAAAGACATATTGGATCAATATATTTTGAACCCTTATCACCTTATCCTCTTAATACATCAATGTGGGACCTTTTAAATCCGAAACACATTTCAATATAAAGTGACATTTTGTAACTTTTCAAGAGTGCCCCTCCTCTCCTCTTATAAAAGGCCCACACCTCTACCTCCTTACCCACACTTCTCAAGCCTTTGAATCGGCCAATCCCTGCTCTTTTTATCTCTCCACATCCCTCTCTTCATCCTAGAATCCTTACCTTAGGCAGAAAGATCTTCAAGAAATCATTTTGGCTCAAACCAAGAAGAGTTACCTGATTTAAAGGAGATTATTGAACGTTTGAGTCAAGTCGGATATGAGGTAAGGGACTTCATCTCAATCTACTTTCATTGAGGCATATTTTCTTGTATATAAAACATTCTTTTATACAGTGTATAAACCCCTTTGACTTTTACATTTATTCAAAAGGAATCTTTTTATACGAAGCGTTTACTAAACGACAAAAGGGAATGTTTTTTTTGTCGTACGTATGCGGCGACAATGACTTCTCTACCACCCTGACCATTATTTGAGTTATAGCTTCCTCTACAAGACATAACCTTTTTTTAAAATGAAAAATACATACCATGTATTACTTTTCCTGTATTTTGTTATTGAAAATGGTTTTCATAATGTTTTTATTATATCAATGTGTTGTATTGATATCTTGTGATTGAAATTTGGAAATGTTATGTTTCATTTATGCATGTTTTATGTGATACAATTATGTAATGGTTCTTGGGAATTGTTATGAAGATGGGTGGTTCCGTGATAAACTATTGGTGGGTGAGCCCGATATAGCTCTCCAATGCATTGGGTAATGCAAAGGGGTTGAACGTTAAGGTTTCTCCGAAGAGATTTAGAAAATCTACTGTTATGGGTATTCCAAATGTAACCATGAGGGTTACTCCCTACATAAGAATGTCATGAATTCCTCAAGTTACCTTTATGTCTTATGCTTTCTATGATTTATTCATGATTTGATGAGGTATGTTAAAATGCTTATGTTTTATGAGTAAAGTATGATTTCATACATGGACTAATATTTTCATATGGTACTTTTATATCCCTTAATATGCTTTTTATGATCATCCCATGTTTTTGAAATGTTTTTCAAAGGTCAAGGGAAAGGTACATGATGTGATTATAGTGTCAAGTAAGTGTCAAGAAAGAATCTATTTTTTATTTTAAATATGTTTCTGATGATGGGAAAAATGAGTACTATCTTTTATGTAACCACATTGTTTAAAAGTGGAGTGTAATGCATGATTCATGATCTAATTATTGAAAACGCCAAACCTAAAAAGATCCTCAATGTGAAATCGTGTGATAACTCATGATTAAGTAATGTTTAAGGCCTGGTCCTTATAGTTGGTATCATAGGGAGGTTTAGATAACTTTAGGAGTTAGAATTCTATTAAATTATTATCCAAGAATATTTTTTTTACGTTCAAATTGAAATTGTATAGAATTTGAAGATTACCATGGTGATTCATCTATGTCATGTTTGTTCAGAATGGTTTTCCGTAGAGGAAACATGGAAGCAGTTCTAGGAAGGCATACAGAAGGAAGTGACTTTCCGAATCAGCATCCTGAGATGGTCGGAATTGGAACTGAACAGTTTGTTACAGTGATGGCGTAGTTGAATCAAGTGATAAATGGTGGTGGTCTCCATGCACGAGATCAGCCAGATCAACCGTAGAAGAACATCTCAGTGGTGGAACATTTCATGAGGCAACATACCCCTTCATTCAGAGGATCATCTAACCATGTGCTAGCTGAAGGGTTGATTAATGCACTGGAGAAGATTTTAGATATCATTGGGTGTTCAGACAATCAAAAGGATAGTCTTTCTATTTACCATTTGGAGGGTGATGCAGATCAGTGGTGGTCGATGGTTAAAAATATCAGGGACGCTGATGAAATTGATGCTCTCGACTGGGATGAATTCAAAGGTATGTTTCTTGAGAAGTATTTTCCTAAGGCTATTTGACTTAGGATGGAAAAACAATTCTTGGCATTGAGGCAAGAGGAAGACTCAGTGGATGCTTATGAAGAGAGGTTCACTCGATTGGCAAGGTATGCTCCAAATTTTATCTGAGACCTTGACAGTAAAATGAATCATTTTTACTCAGGATTGAAGCCAAAATATCTAAGGGCATTGGCTTCTCGTGAGTTCAAAAGTTATGAAAATCGTGTTCGATGTGCTGAGAAGGTGGAAATGGAGTTTGACGAGGATCAGGTGTCTTATAACAACCAACAGAAGAAGAGACCGAGGTGGCAGGGGAATGCTAAGAATTATTCAAAAAGGTCTGATGGTAAGAAAAATAAGTTTCCAGTTTGTGATAAATGTGGTAAAAGGCATGCTAGTGAATGTCTTTTGAATTCTGGAAGCTTCTACTGATGTGGTAAGAAGGGACATAAGGCTCGTGATTGCACTGAAAAAGATCAGGGTGATGGTAAGAACAAATTTGATTTACAGTTAGTTAAATGTTTCAAGTTCAATGAGATGGGTCACTATGAAAACGAGGGTCTGACAAAGAGCTCGAGTGATGGGATGTATTTAGACTACAAGCAGAAAGGGGTGGTGAAATCCTTTGTAACTACTTCATCAGATGTTGGGCTATCAAATGAAGAGGTATCATGTACATTTTTTGTTTTTTAAGATTATGCTAGTGTGTTTTTTTGATTCAGGGTCTACACATTCTTTAATCTCTGAAAAATTTTCTAGTAAAATGGGAATACCATCTCAAGAAATGACTCCTGAACGTTTGGTAAAAACACCTGGGAGAAATGATGAGGCGAAAAGAATTTATAAGAATCTCCGTATCCTTATCTGTGGAAAGAACCGTCTTGAAAACCTTATTGTTTTACCTCTAGTAGAGTTTGATGTTATCCTTGGTATGGATTGGATCTCTATTTACCATGCTAAGATTGACTGTAGTGCTAAAGAATTTTCATTTCAGAAATACTTTCAGTTTGTGTACAATAATGAACCCTTACTGTTGATAACATATCAAGAGGCTGGGAAACTTGTAAAATATGGTAATGAATGTTACCTTGCACATATTCTTGAAAACAAGGGAACTGTTCAGATTAATGATGAGCCAGTGGTAAATGAGTATCCTGTTGTTTTTCCTGATGAGTTTCCTGGAATAATACCAGACCGGGAAGTAGAATTTATCGTTGACTTAGTTCCCGATGCTAATCCAATTTCAAAACCCCCTTATCGAATGGATCAAATTGAACTTTTAGAGTTGAAGGTGCAATTTAATGATTTATTAGAGAAAGGTTTCATTCGACCTAGCACATCACCATGGGGTGCTACTGTTTTATTTGTTAAAAAGGAATATGGTTCAATAAGACTTTGCATTGATTATATAGCCTTGAATAATATCACTGTTTAGAACAAATATCATTTGCCTCATATCGATGATTTGTTTGATCAGCTCCAGGGAGCTCATTATTTTCCAAAGATTGACCTGAGATTGGGGTACCATCAGTTGAAGGTAAAGGAAGCAGATATTCCGAAGACCGCATTTCGTAAAAGATAAGGCCATTATGAATTTTTATTTATGCCTTTTGGGATAACCAATGCACCTACTGTATTCATGGACCTTATGAATAGAATTTTCCATGAGTTATTGGATAATTTTGTGGTTGTTTTCATTAATGATATTTTCGTGTTTTCTAAAAGTAAAGAGGGGCACGAAAGTAGTATACAGGTTTTTTTGAAAGCCTTAAAAGAAAAGAAAATGTATGGGAAATTCATAAAGTGTTAGTTTTAGTTGCAAAAAATTTCTTTCCTTGGTCATATTGTTTCTAAATATGGGATAACTGTTGATCCTAGAAAAACAAATGTTGTTGAAGAATGGCCAAGACCCAAAAATGTAACTGAGATTCGTAGCATCCTTGGTTTGGCAGGATACTACCAAAAGTTTGTTAGAAATTTATCCTGGTTATCTAGTCCAATGACTAAGCAAACTTGGAATGGAGTTAAGTTTATCTGGAAAAAAGAATGTGATGATTTTTTTCAGGAACTAAAAAGAATATTGGTGAATGCTCCAGTTTTGGCACTACCTTCCAAGAATGGGGAGTTTGTTATCTACAGTGATGCTTCATTAAAATGACTTGGTTGCGTCCTTATACATAATGACCAGATAATTGCTTATGCTTCATGTCAGTTCAAAACACATGAGGTAAATTACCCTACACATGATTTGGAATTAGCTGCTGTTGTTTTCACTTTAAAAATTTGGAGGCATCATTTTTATGGAGTAAGGTGTGAAATATATACGGATCACAAAAGTTTAAAGTATATATTCACTCAGAAATAACTGAACATGAGACAAATGAGATGGCTGAAATTAATCAAGGATTATGATAGAACAATTCATTACCATCCGGGAAAAGAAAATAAAGTGGCTAATGCTTTGAGTTAAAAAAGTAATGCTTCATTAACAATGTTTCATTTGGAACATGATCCTTTGGTTAAGGATTTTATGAAATTTGGAATAGAAGTTGTTGGTGCAGGATTTCCTTCTATTTTGTTTCAGGTATCAGTGAAATCTTCTTTATCAGATTGATTTAATCTAGCACAGAAGCAAGACAACAAGTTACAGAAAAAGGTAGAGCTGGTTCATAAGGGTAAGTTGCCTGAATTGAACATTGATAATGATTGTGTTTTGAGATTTGGGAAGAGATTGTGTGTGCCTTGTTATTCAAATTTGGAGAGAGAGTTGTTATGTGAAGCTCATTATTCTCTGTTTTCAGATCATCCAGGCAGTACTATGATTTATAGAGATCTTCAGGAGTATTACTGGTGGGACAGAATGAAAGGAGATATTTCTAATTTTACTGTGAAGTGTTTGACTTGTCAACAGTTTAATGTTGAGTGGCAGTTACTGAAAGGGATGATTCAACCTTTACCAGTACCAGAGTGGAAATGAGAGAATATATCCATGGACTTCGTTGTGGGATTGTCGAAGACACCTTAGGGTAATAATGGAATCTGGGTTATTGTTGATTTCTTGACTAAATCTACTCATTTCCTTGCTATAAGAGATACTTTTTCCCTAGATCAAATTTCCTGTGTGTATCTTAAAGAGATAGTCAGGTTACATGGAGTTCCTCTCTCCATTGTATCTGACTGTGATCACAGGTTCACTTCTATCTTTTGGAAAGGCCTTCAAAATTCATTGGAAACTGAATTAAATTTTAGTACAACTTTTCATCCTCAATCAGCTGGGAAGTCAGAAAGAACGATTCAGACTTTGGAGGATATGATACATGCTTATTAGATGGATTATCAGGAAATTTGGGACCAACATCTATATTTGGTTGAGTTTTCTTATAATAAAAGTTTTCATTCCAGTATACAGATGGCACCATTTGAGGAATTATATTGGAAGAAGTGTCGAACTCCAGCTTTCTGGGATGAAGTGGGTGAAAGGAAGTTGATTGGAATAGAATTGGTAGAAGAGTTGGTAGAAACAGTTCAGCTGATACAGAGACACATGAGAACAGCTCAGATCAGGCAGAAGAGTTATGCATACAACAGGAGGAAGGATCTCTCTTTTGAGGTAGGTGATCATGTCTTCCTCAAAGTCTCACCATGGAAGAGTGTGATGTGATTTGGTAAGAAAGGAAATTTGAGTCCAAGGTTCATTGGACCATATTAAATTTTGGAGAGAGTTGGATCAGTTCCATACCCAGTAGATTTACCTCCAAGTTTATCACAGGTACACAATGTTTTTCATGTTTCAATGTTAAGGATGTACATGCCCGATCCATCTCATGTTTTGAGTCTAGAGGTAGTTCAGCTAGAAGAGAATCTATCTTATGAGGAACAACTAGTCCAGATTCCTAACCTCAGGGAGAAATTATTGCGAAATATGGTGATTCATCAGGTAAAGGTTTTGTGGAAAACCACATGATTGAAGAGGCAACATGGGAATCTAAAAATTCAATGAGGAAAAAATACCCCCACTTATTTGATAAGTATATAAATTGTGGGGACACAATTTTCTAAAGGGGGGAAGGATGTAACATCCAAAGTAATTAATTAATAATATATATTATTATCTATGTCTATTTATGAATTTGATAGTGTTTTAGAGGCTTAAAATGAGAATAAATTCAATCTTAAACATGGAATACACTAATATGTTTAAAAGTTTGTTTTACTTCCTTTTGATGGAAAACCATTTTTAAATAAAACTTTTGACAATTTTATAAGATATATTTGTCAAAATAAATATATTATTTATTATTGGGACATTGAAATTTACTTGGATAAATTTTTAGTATTTTTCTAACAATGTTCATTTTTTTATGAATAGTGAAAAATACTGCATTTTACATCAAAACTGCTTTTTTCATCTAATTTAATTATATGGTAAGATTTTCCTTTAAATTGGTCTTAAAGTGTAATTAGAATATATTTTCACCATCTAATACAATGGTGGTTATTATAATTAATTTCACTTTGGAATTGGGAATAAACAAGTGCCAAACTTTTCAAAGATATTGTTCCAAAAAAACCCACTATTTGTTTTGACAATGGGAATTATTTTTAAATTAATTATTGCTATATCTCCTTTTGGAATTCGGTAAAATGGACTCCATATTTGGAATCAGAATGTCCAAATTATATAATTAATACTCTTTTGTTTTTGGACATTATGAATAGTAACGACGGTAATTATCTTTAATTATATTGATTAATTAGTAATCGGGTATTCAAGGATAATAAAATAATATGATAATAATAAAAAATGACCCCAACATGTGTCCTAATGCAACTGGTTTTGTCATGGCAGACCATGGGATTCCTTGTTCCAAACTTGGGAACCCCATGGAATCACCTTTATATGACAATGACTTTTTATCTTTATATTTTTAAAGAAAGTTAAATATAACAAAGAATGTTTCACTTGAGGAAAACATTTTTAATTTTGTCTACATAAATGATCTATTGGACTGTAAATATTAATTTTAAAGCTAAAAATATTTCCTACATCATAGTATATTTTGTATAATTTTTAGACATTAAATAAATTAAATTATTTATTTCATCATGATGATGCAGCGATTACCTCATTAAGGAAGGATTTAAATAAAATAAAATTATAATGTAAAATATAAGACTTACACTTGTAAATGAGCTATTGGATGAGTATATTTTGAACCCTTATCACCTTATCCTCGAAATACATCAATTTGGGACCTTTTAAATCAGAAAAACATTTCAATATGAAGTAACATTTTGTAACTTTCCAAGAGTGCCCCTCCTCTCCTCTTTTAAAAGGCCCCCACCTCTACCTCCTTACCCACACTTCTCAAGCCTTTGGCTCGGCCAAGCCCTACTCATTTTACCTCTCCACATCCCTCTATTCATCCTATAAGGCTTATCTTAGGTAGAAATCTCTTTAAGAAACCATTTTGGTTCAAACCAAGAAGAGTTACCCGATTTAAAAGAGATTAAAGAACGATCGAGTCAAGTCGGATACAAGGTAAGGGACTTCGTCTCAATCACCTTTAATTGAGGAATATTTTGTTTTATACACAACTTTCTTTTATACGGTGTATAAAACCCGTTGACTTTTACATTTATTCAAAAGGAATATTTTTATACGAAGTGTTTACTAAACGACAAAAGGGAATGTTTTTTGTCGTATGTATGCGGCGACAATGACTTCTCTGCCGCCATGACCATTATTTGAGTTTTGGATTCCTCTACAAGCCATAACCTTTTTTTAAAAAATGAAAAATAAATACCATGTATTACTTTTCTTGTATTTTGGTATTGAAAATGGTTTTCATAATGTTTTTATTATATCAATTTGTTGTATTTATATCTTGTGATTGAAATGTGGAAATGTTATGTTTCCTTTATGCATGTTTTATGAGATACAATTATGTATAGTTCTTGGGAATTGTTATGAATATGGGTGGTTCCGTGATAAAGTAAGGGTGGGTGAGTTTGATATATCACTCCAATGAATTGGGTAACGTGAAGGGGTTAAACGTTAAGGTTTCTCTGAAGATATTTATGGAATATACTGTGATGGGTATTCCAAATGCAACCATGAGGGTTACTCCCTACGTAAGAATGTTATGAATGCCTCAAGTTACCTTTATGTATTATAGTTTCAATTATTTATTCATTATTTTATGAGGTATGTTAAAATGATTATGTTTTATGAGTAATGTATGATTTCATACCTGGACTAATGTTTTCATTTGGAACTTTTATATCCCTTACTGAGCTTTTTATGCTCATCCCATGTTTTTGAAATGTTTTTCACAAGTCAAGGGAAAGGTACATGATGTGATGATAGTGTCAAGGAAGTGTCAAGAAAGAATCTATGTTTTATTTTAATTATGTTTCTGATGATGTGAAAAATGAGTACTATCTTTTATGTAACCACTTTGTCTAAATGTGGAGTGTAATGCATGATTTATGATCTAATTCTCTAAATCGCTAATCCTGAAAAGATCCTCAATGTGTAATCTTGTAATAACTCAAGATTAAGTAATTTTTATTGCTAGGGCCTTATAGTGAGTACAATTGAACATAGGTATTGGATGATCATCCCCCCATGTTGACAAATTTAACTCATAAATATTTATGTTTTTGGCTGAAACAGTTTTATGTCAATTAAGATTATAGACCTGGAGATCGACTTAATGATAACCATCTTGAGTGGAATGAAATCCACCTCAATTACATTGCACATGATGTTTAGGTGTTTTATTTATGAAACCACGGATCAAATTCTATTTTGGATTCATGTTGATTGATTCACATACACTTGAATATAGATATTTATGAATATATTAATAGATATGGGAATATACATGTATACATATATATAAATGGATAAAGATTATGGAACATCCTAGTTGACAGGGATTATAGTCCTGGGGTTTGACTTTGTTTCCATGCTTATTGGTTTTACATAACCTTTTAGATGAGCCTTATATAGGTTAGGAAGTTTTTATTTCATCCACTATAATGAGTTTATTTTCATGGATCTTCATTTGGGGTGGAATGATGAGTTTATTTCTGACCCCACACATGAAACTTATTGAATGTTTAGAAATTTTGTCTAATTTTTAGGATGATCATAGTTTCATGGTGGATATGGGTGTGGCCCAGTGTTGCATGATCCAGATGAGATTCTCATGCAATTCCTAATTGGGTTGGTGGTTTTTGACAGTGTCTAATGATTATTTTCATGGTCTAGGTTATAGTTAAAATTATTACCATATATTTTTATTTCAGTTCCTTCTGTATTCCTATATATATATATATAGTAGACCCAATGGTTGTTTAGTGTTGTATGTATGGAATAGCTTCTCAAGCTTTTATATTATTTTCATTTATTATTAAAACATGTTTTCTTTCAATATAGGTACAACTTCTCACTATGTATATTTACAATTGTGTATGATATTAAGCTCTATCTATTGATTTCTCAATCTCATATGAGGGATTTCCCCCAACTTCCACACCCAAGGTCCTCGAATGTATTCGGTAGTGTAACACCCCGACCCAGTTACCCAGAGTTGGTGCATTATTTTAATACATTGGCATGATTACAGGGAATCAAGTCCCAAAGGACCGATCGGTTTACCAGTCCTAGAAAATAGATTACAAACATTAATGTTACATTACACATTATAACATAAAAACAACATAAATAATCCTTTGTGACCACCATTATTCCCTTGGCTTATCCTTTCATATCAATCCCAATACAATTCTTGGAATCCTGGGAAAAATAAGACATAGAAATGGGTCAGCTCAAATGCTCAGTAAGGATAACAATACAGTGGAAGCATTCATAAATAAGGATAAACATTTTAGGAAATGTATAACTAAAAAATCCTTTTAATATTGAACTTCAACATAATATGGAAAAAATAAAATGAATTAATTCCATTTACTTGTTCACATAGATATTATACTAGTCGAATAATCACATGCAATATCACTAACCTCTTTCTTAATGATGTAATTCATAATTCCACACTATCATAACCACATAGTGAAGGCCTTGTGCCATGACTACAAATAGGATTTTGTCAAGGCCTTGTTCCAAGACACTAGTTTGTCTCATGAGACCTACCGATGCATCGAGGAGTTATATCAGGCTCCACCCATGACTTACTAATTATAATTCATTCATCATATTAAAAGGTTTAAACATAACATAAACATTCGTATTAAAAATAGCATACAAAATGTCAATACTTTATCCCTAAACCATGAATGGTATAAAAATTCCACATCCATAGTCAAACATATCACAAAACCTTTAATACAATATGGAATATTTGTATCATAATAAATCATCTTCAAACAGGTTTAAAATCCATCAAAGGATGTTGACAAAGATGGAAATGATTTGTAAAACTCTTTGAGAGAATTATCCCGTTTTCATGAAAACATTTAAAAGTCACACAATTTAGAAAGAATGAAATTTAAAGACATTTTTGAATCAAAGTTTCCCATACCACTTTGAAACTTTTGAAAGTAATTACCATTTTAAAAACATTCATGTCCATATAAATAAATCCTTAAAAACCATTTTGAAGACATGGACATTAATGATAAAGATTTCAAAGAGTAAATATTTAAAATATTTGAAATGATGTTTTTGTAAAAAAGTTAGTTAAAATAATCCCTTTGAAAACTCATTCCTGATACATGCATATGGATAATAAATATGTCCCATTATATACTTACGTAAAAACAACCTCGAATAATACTAAAATTGTTAAATTAACCATTACCTATTTGGTAACTTATGAAACATACACCCCATGAAAGAGGTATCAGACAATGAATATATAACAATACATAAATTAAAGTTTATTATACAAAGAAAAAAATTATGGGCAGTACATACACCACACAATAGGTAATAGTGGCAATATGGCATGAATCTCACGGGAATAAAGATTGAGTTGAAAACCCCTTACCTTGCACTTTCCTTTATTCGAGGGTACGTTTAACATCTTGTTTGAAGACTGTAGTATGTTATTAAATTATAAAAAAACCATATTAATAATTATGATATCATAAAGTATTCATTTATTACTTTATACTAACCATTAAATAATAATTTCCTTGTTAAATTAACATTTTGTGTAATAATCGCTTTCATTATCATACGTGTTTTAACTTGTTAATCTTGATTGTACCACTTAGATCATGATTTAAATACTTCCAAAATATAAAACATGATTTATATATCATATATATTTAAAATATATATATGTATAATGGACATATATATGAAATGGAAAACACAGTTTTTTGGAGATGGTAGTCTGTACGTACGCATATATGATGTTTCTGTTTTCATAACTTATTGAACGGAACTAAGTTATTGAAATATATGTCAGTATATATATATATATATATATCCAGTATAATTATTAAGTCATATATTTCAAACATATTAGTAATATATAGTTTTATAATGGTCTATGAATGGTGAATGTGGAAATGAATCTCATCGCGTCATGGAGACGGTAATCCGTACGTACGCATAAGAGAAAATATCATTCTATTGATATTAAAATAATATATAATTGGATTTTATATCATATATATAGAATAATTATCATGTTATATTTATTATTTACATCAAATACACATCATTATTATACCCATCCAAATAATAATGTATTGAATAACAATTACACCATGACGTGGAGACGGTAAGCCGTAGTTACACACGTATGGTGACATGTCATTTAGAGGGTGGATTGAATAATGAATTTCGTCTTTCCATAATTATAATAACATCACATTATATATAATATACTGGATTTATTATTTTATAATGGAAACAACAATGAAAAGGGAAGTGGAAGAAGAAAGGAACTTGAAAGAGGGTGGTGAAATCATTAACTCTTCTTCGGTTTCTTCCTTTTGATTTGATCAAAAGGGCCCCTTAGGTTTGATTTATGATAAAACAAAGGCATCTAGGATTATTTTAAGAAAGTTGGGAGGATATTTGGGCCAGGTTTGGCCGAGCCAAATGGCTTTGGAGGTGGGATTTTTAGAGAAGGGGGAGTTCCCTTTTATAAGAGTGCTAAGGGTCACATTAGGAAAAGATTCAAGTATTAATTTATTATACAATCATATTCGGCTTATAATGGTTAAAAATAATTTTATTTCGATCCTTAGTTGGTTATAGGGCCAAATATTTTCAACCAATAGGTTTTAGACAAGTTTTTGTTACCATTTTAACCTTATCATTTATATTTATCTCTTAGTCAAATAGTTTAACTTTTACCGTGTCTTCTTGTATTCTTACCATATATGGTTCAAAAACATACTCTAAAATTCCAAGATAACCTCAAGTGGCTCATTAATGACATATATACTATTATTTAAGCACTTTTTCCGAACCATACTTTTTTAAGAATATTATATCAACAAATAATATTGTATTTGTTTTAAATATTAATTTGTGTAAATTTTTAAACTATTTGGTATTTTGTTTTTTTGAAAGTCATCACAACTTGATTACTTCGAAACAAATACATTGAATCAGCCCTACCATGTCATAGTCACCTAAAAAACTTTTGTATGTCATAAAAACTTTGAAAATATATTTATTTTAATATTTATAATACCATTTATTTGATTCTTTCCTTAATAAGGTAATTATTTCATCAATATTGTGTCATAAATAAATTTAATTATTTAATGTCTAAAAATTATAAATAAAATACCATGATATAGGAAATATTTTTTTCTTTCTAATGAATATTTATAGTCTAATTTATATTGTGTATAACCCTATATTAAAAATGTTTTAGTTAATAAACTTTGAATTTAACAATTTTAAATCTTCTTTAAATTAAATAATAATAAATGTCCTAATCTAATAATATTGGATCTAAAGGGTCATATATTATTCCTAAGGTCGTTTTTGGTCGAATTAAATTTATCCAATAGAATTAGTACATGTGTTAGGGGAATAATGATATAATTTTTACCCTTAATTACACTATTTACTTTTAACTGTGGTAAATAAAACTAAAACATTACTATTCACCAAAAATTATTTTTATCTTATTGAACCGCATTTTATTCCTTGATATTAACCGTGTCACTTGGAATTTCTAAATTCAACTAATAGAAGTGGTAATATTATGTTTTATGTGAATTTACAAATTCTTTTAGGAGAAGGGTAATAGACGGTGAAAAGTTCAATAAAAATATTTATATATATATAATTATTCTAAACTGACTCCAATGAATTGCATTGAACACATATAGATATTATGTATCTATTTTTACCTAAAATAAATATAAATAAAATAAATAATTATTTATATAAAAATTCGGTTTTAAACGATAATTTAGTGTTTTTTCACTATTCATCAAAAATTAATCATTTTCAGAAAAATACCAAAAATTCACCCTAGGATAATTTTGATACTCTGAATACAAAAAGTAAGTCTATTTTACTACTTTCAAAACATTGAAGTTTCATTTAAATATTTAATATTAATTCGTGTTGTAAAAACAAATAGCGTGTTTTTAAAAAACAATAACTATCAAAAGATTGACAGTTGCTTATGTATAATTTCAATGTGAAATTAATTAAAATGGCCAAAATTGTATTAAAGGGTAAAAATATAATCTAATTATTCTTCCAAAACATTAAAATGTATAATTTTACTCTATAAATTATTTTGATCAAAAATGTTCTTTTGAGTTAAAATATAGTATTTTTCACTATTCACCCAAATATGAAAGTTATCAGAAAAACACAAATATTTTATAGAAAATAAAATATTATGTCCGGATTCCAAAGAAGATGTATATTTTTTCAAAATTAATATATAAAAGTTTCAAATATTTGATTTAAAAAGGGTTTTTCCTTAAAAGGTGGTAAAATTGCATTTTTTGAAAAATAATTCTTTTATCTAAAAAAATTGATTTTTTTACATTATGTCTTAGAAATTCTTAATAAATATTATAGAATTATATAATGTTCAAAATTTTGAAAATAATTTTCATAACCACTTTTGAACGGCTAGTTTGGTAAGTCGTGATGCGCTTGAACTATGTGTGGCATGTAGTGAAAGTTATTGCATTAAATTGAAAAAATAATGTAATATGAAATCTTGGGGTGTTACATTCTTCCCTACTTCAATAAATTGCGTCCTTGCAATTTTAAATTTTTCTTTGAAAACAAATGGTTGAAAATAGAAAACACCTTTCTGGGAAAACCCACATTGGAAATTGGGTTAATAAAATTTAGTCTTAATAAGAGGAAAATTGGATTGAAAAAGTCACAACCAAATTATGATCTCGATTATGAGAACATTTATGGAAATTAGAGACACATAATTGGAGGAAAAACATAAATATTTATAGGGAGTGATTGAGGTCATCAATCACAAACAATTTTAGAATTATTGGCCTCAAAGCCACCAATATATAATGTTTTAGAATTCAATCGGTTCAACATAACATAAGGTATTAGGATACAACATTTTTGGTTTAAAGATCCCTTCCATAAAATTTAATAGTTAATTTATCCATAAAATAAGTGGGAATATATATATATATATATACACTTGACAAGTAAAGATTCATCCTTCAACTAATTCCTACCACAAACTCATCTTTGACTCTAAAAGATTTCAATATATATATATTCTATTTACCCTAATCTTATAGGGTTCTATAAATAATGATTTCATAATTCACATATCAGACCCTTTAATAAAACTACATTATTCAATCCAGGACTTCACGTGGGTCAGTGATAGGTGATTTACCCTTGCCTTCCTTCAGTTGAGGGTTCAAGTCTCGCAGCCTTGTCAGACGTGACGGGTTGCTGCCCGTCCTATGGGTTGTACTTTTTTTGGAAATCCAAAAATAATCTTAACAATAGTATCCAATTTCAAACATAATCCATTTCAACCATTAGAATTATCCAAAATACTTTTATCCAAACTCGCATTCCAATGTTAATAAATAAGTTAAACATAAGGAGGAGCCTTTTTACAGGTAATAACAAGTGAACGCCTTCAACTAGTATTGTTTTACAACACCACAACATCCAAAATTACCAAAATCAACCATCTCTTATTCCAAAATCACTACCTCATTATTAAGACCATATTAGGTATTACCTTTCCTTAAACCATTTATTTTCCAAAAAGTGTAGCTTACTATCAAATCACTTTTCATAGAACAATATAATCTCAAATCCTAAATAAAATAGTACTGTAGTACAATCCTTATTTTTCTCCATAATTTAGGTAACCAGTATACTGTTGATACAACACTAAAATGAAAAAATTCTATAATAACATCATAAGAACACTAGTCATTCCTCTTCATCTGAGGTTGTATCATATCTAGGTTATTATCCAATAACATCATTTACGGTATACTCTTAAAAATGGGACATTGATTCGCATAGTGTCTCAACACCTTGCTGATTAAGCATTTTACATTTGAGAACTTTTTCGTACCCTTGAAATCATGTACCTGGTGTATTTTTTTTCTAAAAACATATAAACACTCCCATTCCCTTCAATAATTTACCACGGTGATTCATTGCACATTTATCACATATTGGAAAATCCTCCTTTCCCTTGTTCCAATTATCCATCTTTCTTTCTACCATCCTTTTCTCTTCTCGCATCACTTCAAAGCCATAGGATTCAGAGAATTCTTTTCTGATCTTATTAACATACGATACTATTTATTCAAATGATATTAATACGTGGGAGACTATTTACTTTATAAATGTTGGCTTAATACCATGAATTATATGACCCTTCTTACTCTTTGGATCATATGTATTGCTGGAGTTCTCATTCCTTCTACATGGCGCCATTTCTAAACAATGGCAAACACCAGGTCAGTTTATGAATTGCAATTCATTATTCCAAACATGTAAAATACCTAACTTAAATTGAACAGTTTATGGATATAATCCACAATCTCAACAAAGTTTTCTTTTAGGAGGTATATACTAATAAACCCTTCATAGTGGTTTGTAAAGAAAATGAAAATTATCCTAAGCATATCCACTGGGAGTTTCGTAACCAAGAGTGTATCAAGGACCATTGTCATGCACCAGTTCCTGTTCATGTCTAACTCAAATTGTTGTTCTTGGGTTTTACCCCTAGGTACATCTGTGCCAGAGCTGTCTCTACCTGCTCGTATCAAGACAGGGATGGATTTTCTTGTAAAACTCATAAAATATTTAAATTATCAAAATTATATGAAGTTCTTATATATTAATCATCAAAGTATATCTTACGGTAATGTGCTCTAATTAGAGTTTATCTAAATCTAGTATGCAAGGTTATTTCAAAACATCCTCTGATACCAAATGTAATGTCCTGACCCCAGTTACCCAGAGTCGGTACATTATTTTAATACATTGGCATGATTACAAGGAATCAAGTCCCGAAGGACCTATCGGTTTTGTGGTCTTGGAAAATAGATTACATATATGAATGTTACATTACACTTTATAACATAAAAAACAACATAAATAATCCTTTATGAACGTCATATTTTCCTAGGATTAACCAAGGATATCAATCACAATACACTTCTTGAAATCCTGGAAAAAATAAAACATAGAAAGTGGTGAGCTCTAATGCTCAGTAAGGATAACAATACAGTGGAAACATTCAAAAATAAGCATAATAATTTAAGGGAATGTATAACTAAAACAAAAGACTTTTAAACTTGAACTTCAACATAATATGGAAAAATAAAATCAAGTAGTTCTATTTACATATTCACATGGATATTCTACTAGTCGAATAATCACATGCAATATCACTAACCACTTTCTTAATGATAGAATGCATAATGCCAGACTATCAAAACCACATAGTCAAGGCCTTGTTCCAAAACTACAAATAAGATTTTTTCAAGGCCTTGTGCCAATACACTAGTTTGTCTCATGAGATCTACTGATGTATCGAAGATCTATAGCAGGCTCCACCCTTCACCTACTAAGTCCAATGAATTCCACATATGAAAAGGTATATACATAATATAAAAATTAATATAAAAACTAGCATATGAAATGTCAATACTTTATCCCTAAACCATGAATGGTAAAAAAGTAACACATCCATGGTCAGACATATCAACAACCCTTGAATACAATGTGGAATATTTTTATCATAATAAATCACCTTCAAACAAATTTAGAATCCATCAATGGATTTTGACATAGATGAAAATTATTTGTAAAACACTATGAGTGAAATATAAATTTTCCATGGAAACATTTAAAAGTCACACAATTTAGAAAGGAATACATTTGAAGACATTTTTGAATCAAAGTGTCCCATAACACTTTGAAACTTTTGAACAGAATTATCATTTTAAAAACATTCATGTCCATATAAATAAATCCATAAAAACCATTTTGAAGACATGGACATTATTGAAAAAGATTTAGAAGAGTAATTATTTAAAACATTTGAATTGATGTTTTTGTAAAACTGTTCCTTAATATAATCCCTTCGTAAACTATTTCCAGAAACATGTACAAGGATAATAAATATGTCCCATTAGATACTTACGTAAAAACAACCTCGGATAATAAAGAGATTGTGAAATTAACCCTTACCAATTTGGTAATTTACGAAACATACACCCCATGAAAGAGTTATCATACAATGAATATGTAAATAAACCTAAATTAAAGTGTATTGCTCAACGAATACAATTATGGGTAGTACATACACCACACAATAGCTAATAGTGTCAATATGGCATGAATCTCCCGGGAATAAGGAATGAGATGAAAACCCCTTACCTTGCCCTTTTGATTAGTCGAGGGTACGTTTAACATCCTGTATGAAGATCGTAGTATGTTATTATATTATAACAGAACCATATAAATATTTATGATATCATACCTTATTCATTTATGACATTATACTACCCATTTAATAATAATTTCCATGTTAAATTATAATTTTGGGTAATAATCTCTTTCATTATCATACGTGTTTTAACTTGTTAGTCTTGATTGTATCACTTAGATCATGATTTAAATACATATAGAATATATAAAATTATTTATATATCATATATATTTCAATATATATATGTATAATGGACATATATATGAAATGGAAAACACAATTTATGGAGACAGTAGTCCGTACATATGCAAAAAACACTGTTTCTGTTTTCATAATGTATTGAACGGAACTAAGTGAATGAAATATATGTCAGTAAACACACACACATATATATATATATCTAGTATAATTATTATTTCATATATTATAGTCATATTAGTAATATATATTTTTATAATCGTCGATGAATGGTGATTTTGGAAATGAATCACATCGCGTCGTAGAGACGGTAATCCGTACATACGCAGGAGTGAAAATATCATTATTTAAAAATTAAAATAATATATAATTGGATGTTATATCATATATACAGAATCCTTATCTTGTTATATTTATTATTTACATCAAATACACATAATTATTATACACATCCAAATAATAAGGTATTGAATAACAATTACACGATGACGTGGAGACGGTAAGTCGTACGCACGCACGTTTGGTGACATGTCATTCAATGGGTGGATAGAATAATGAATTTGGTTGTACCATAGTTATTATAATGTCACTGTATATTGAATATACTGGAGTTATTATTTTATAATGAAAACAACAAAATAAAATGAAGTGGAAGACGAATGGAACTTGAAAGATGGTGGTGAAATCATTACCTCTTCTTCGGGTTCTTCCTTTTTATTTGATCAAAAGGTCTCCTTAGGTTGGATTTAGGATCATTATAAGGCATCTTGGTTGAATTGAGTGATGTTTGGAGGATAGTTTGGCAGGTTTTTGCAGAGCCAAATGTCTTTGGAGGTGTTATTTGGAGAGAAGGGGAAGTTCCCTTTTATAAGAGCCGTGAGGGTCACTTTAGGAAAAGATTAAAGTATTAATTTATTATACAATCATATTCGATTTATAATGGTTCCAAATAAATTTATTTCGATTTTTAGGTGGTTATGGGACTAAATAATCTCAACCAATAGGTTTTATACAAGTTTAGGATACCATTTTAAACTTATCATTTAGATTTACCTCTTAGTTAAATTGTTTATCTTTTATCATGTCTTCTTGTATTCTTACTATATATGGTTAATAAACGTACAATAAACGTCCAATAGAACCTCAAGAGGCTCATTAATGACATATATAATATTATTTAATCCATTTTCCCAATCCTTACATTTTTAGGAATATTATATCAACCAATAATATAGTATTTATTTTAAATAATAATTTCTGTCAATTATGACACTATTTGGTATTTTGTTTCTGTGAAAGTCATCACAACTTGATTACTTCGAACAAGATACATTGAATCGACCCTTACATGTCATAGCCACATATAAAAATCGTTGATGTTATTAAAACATTGAAATTATTTTAATTTTAATATTTATAATACCATTAATTTGATTCTTTCATTAATATGGTAATTACTACAACATAATTGGGTCATAAATAAATTTAATCATTTAATGTCTAAAAATTATAAATAAAATACCATGATGTAGGAAATATTTTTATATATCTAATAAATATTTATAGTCTAATTTATCTTATTTATAACCTTATATTAAAAATGGTTTAGTTAATAAACATTGAATTTAACACTTTTAACTCTTCTTTAAATTAAATAATAATAAATGTCCTAAACTAATCCAAGTGGACCTAAAGGGTCATATTTTATTCATAAGGTTGTTTTGGATCGAATTACACTTATCGAATAGAATCATGACATCTTTTAGGGTAATAATAATATCATTTTTACCCGTAATTACCCTATTTACTTTTAACCATGGTAAATAATAGTAAAAAGTAACTATTCACCAAAAATTATTTTTATATCATTGAACCACATTTTACTCATTTATATTAACCATGTCTCTCAGATTTTAGAAATTCAACTCAAATAAGCGGTAAAATTAGGCTTTATGTGAATTTGCAAATTCTCCTAGGAGATGGGTAAAAGATGGTGAAAAGTTCAATAAAAATGATTATATATCTAAAGTTATTCTAAACTAACTACAATGAATTAAATTGAACTTATATAGATATTATGTATCTATTTTGACCTAAAATAAATTTAAATAAATTAAATAATTATTTAAATATAAATTTTGTTTTAAACGATATCTTAGTGTTTTTTCACTATTCATAAAAAAATGAACGTTTTCCAAAAAATACCAAAAATTCACCCAAGGCTAATTCTGATATTCTTAATGAAAAAATGAAGTCTTTTTTTCCAAATTAAAAACATATAAGTTTCATTTATTAATTTAAATTTAATTCTTGTTGTAAAAACAAATAGCTTGTTTTTAAGAAATAATAACTATCAAAAGATTGACACTTGTTTATGTATAATTTCAATGTGAAATTAATTCCAATGACCAAAATTGGATTAAAGGGTAAAAATATAATCTAATTATAATTCCAAAACATTAAAATGTATATTTCCACACTATAAATTATTTTGATCCAAAATAGTTGTTTTGAGTTAAAATATAGTATTTTCACTATTCACGACAATTTGAAAGTTATCAGAAAAACACCAAAAATTTATTGAAACTAAATTCTTATTTCCCAATTCTAAAGAAGAAGTTTATTTTGTCAAAATGAATATATAAAAGTTTCAAATATAGTATTTAAAAAAGGTTATCCATTAAAAGGCTGTAAAATTGCATTTTTTGAAAAATAATTTATTTATCTAAAAAAATGAATGTATTCTAAAATTATGTATAAGAAACTCATAATATGGATTCTATAATTATATAAAGTTCAACATTTTGTTAATACTATTCATAACCACTTTTGAACGGCTAGTTTGGTATGGCATGATGCGCTTGAACTCTATGTTGCGTGTAGTACAAGTTATTGCATCACATTGAAGAAATAACGTACTATGAAATCTTGGGGTGTTACAGGTAGCCTTTGGTGTATGGGGAGACACACTTGAGGCATTTTAAAAAACTTACTCATAGTACTCTTTTATTGGAATCCGATATAAGACAGTACAAGGAGGCTCACTTTTATCATGTTGGAGCTCCCAAGTTCTCTCTTCATATATTTTGATCCTGATTTATCATACATTATCAGAATAATTCTATATTAGTCATGTTTGTTATCCATTGGGAATATCTTTAATACATGTTTTCAGTTCATCATTGGTATGTCCCTTGATGAAGATATACTGATAATATCCAATATTCCCTATTTTCTTGGTTTTGATCTATTCTTTAGATTTATTCTAATCCTGAAAAAACAAAACAATGAAACCAGATGAGTGTTTTATAGGCTCAATGCACATGGTATATGACTCATAAGTTGAGTATCAAGATATTATAATCCACTATCATTATAGAAACACCATTTTCATTGGGTGATGCTCATTTAATTATTATTCCATTATTCTAATCTTTCTGATCATATTATAGATCCCTTCCTATATATGATCATCACATCATTGGAGGTTGGAACCGTATCCCCATCCTCTCAAGGTAGTGTGTGACCTATTTTATTCCTTTTTTGTTTGTTTTGATTATCTATGATTGAATTTAGGTGTTCTAGGAAATTTTATTGATAAAGGAAAGTGTTATAATTAAATTAATGAATTTTTTATGTCATGAACATGTATATTATCACATTAACCATATAATTATTGTGTTCTGAATAATTAATGAACCTTTCAAATATAAAGTGGAATATTTATATATATATATCAACTATCCTTGTTAATTTTAATGAATTGCTAATTGATTCTTTTCCTTAGATAGCGTTTTCTTATTGATGAATGGTAAAATAATGATACCAATAATTTAATATAGAAAAAATAAAATAATTGTTTGCATGTATTATATGGAAGAACCCTCTAAATGTTTATAAATGAATTGGTAGTAATTTGTTTCTTGTACTATTTACCCTTATCACATTATATTGAATTAAAAGTAATAATCCTACATAATTATTAATATTTATGTCAATTATGAGGACTAAATTAAATGATGAATTATGATTAAAAAATCCATTTCATATGGGGATTTTTATCTTTATATGAGTTTTGGGCTTGATCAATCCTTATATTTCAGAGAGAATTCCTTCATCACTAATAGAAAACCATTCCAATTCATTGATTTAGATTCTAAGGGAGATAACCACCTTGGACATTGGACTTTTTATTCGTTTATGAATGCCTCAGTGTAGCACCATCAATTCACCAAAATCATTTTCAAATTACTAGGATTCCTACGATAGAGTTAATGGATCCATCTTGACATCATCAGACCTAAAACGTCTTGGATTCAACCCATTGGACACAGACATTCATAGACCATTTTACATTGGATGAGAACTTTGGATTCTATTATAACTACATATAGTGGAATAAGTTGGGTGATGTCCCTTGGATTACTCTCAAAACCCTTTTCCAAACATCATTTTATTACTAAGTTGGCTGGAACCCTCTGATCAAGGATTCCATGGATATTACCTTGGATCGACTTTTTCTATTTTTAATGTCATATAGTCACTTTCAGTACTTTAGATCCATTAAATATAAATTTGATGAAATATCATCTATTTTTTACACCTCAAGTAACTTATCTCTATAAACAGAAAATAAATGAAATAATTTAATGATTACATGTTTAGATACATTACAATATGGGGATGATGTAGGTATCAATTATCACTAAATGTTTTTATTACATTTATATTAAATGAAGAATATTCGATAAAATTTTATAGAATGAATTTTGATAGATGTCATTTGTGGTGGCCAACTATGAATTATCTCACAACCCATATGGGTTGTAGATTTGTACTTGGGAAGATTATATTTATGCACCTTTTGAATAGGTAAAGCTTTCAAATATAGACACCTAATGTCTATATCTTTATTTTTGATGAAGCTTAGTAGAAGATGTTTTGGCCAGTGGTCAGGATGCTTAGATGGTTTTTACTTTCTTCTTGATTCTTTTGTAAATATTTTCTTGTCTTCTTCTATGTATACATTTTTCAAATTTTTTAGTGATGTAAAATATATTATTAATATTTTATATGATTCATTTTCAATATTTTGATTACTATTTAGTTCAAGGATATTACTTATTATTTCCACTAAAAGTATGATCAATTAATATTACATCTTTCATTTATCTATTATTAATAATTTGTTACTATCCACTCCAACATGAGGAAATATTATCCCAAAATAAATAGTACATACACTTTATTTTAGTCAGAAACCACTTTCATATATAGAGGCACACTTGAGGCCATGTGACTCACATGATCGGTGCACCTATTTAGTGGCACTGGGTTGGGATTCCATAAAGTGGTATTACAGAATATTTATTTTATTTTTAATTATTGTTTGTGTATCCTATAAAATACATAATTAATATGATGGAAATGGTTTTAATCTATTCATGGGAGTATAAAAACCATGTTTCAGGTAAATACCATGTTTTCTTGGAATGGGAAATTCTTGTTCTGTATATATCTTATTAAATTTGATATGCTTTCACTGTTGGGTTATTCAAATGAATTGTTTTAAATTGATATGATATATGTTTATTTTTTCATTGACTTTAAATGAATAGATAAATCATACATACATCATTATATAAACCTATAACTAACATTCCACGCATATTCAATTACATGTATGTGACTTTCACATCATTCATTTCCTGTGTTGCATGTGATTATTCAGAGATACATTGTTATTTATATATTCCCATATTGTTAAAATCTTATCCATGGTATAAGGATTGGTTATTTAAAATGTATTCATAAAACTAAATATGTTTTTCTGTATATGATGATGGTAGCATCTTATAAAGCTAGTTTCTACCCATTATAGCTATATAACTATTGTTACATGATGTTTCCTATGGTGGTGATAGAGTGAATAACAAATTAAATTTATGAGGTGTATGGGCCATCAATAATTATAAGTGGTAATTTACTATGTTGATTCATTTTATATTACCAGTTACATTAGGATAAAGAATGTATAACGGGCAGAATAAAATTAAATGGGTGTCTCTTCCACTTCATATAGATAATGTCCATGAGTCTCTGACCAATACATATAGTTGAAGGTCATAATACTTAAATAAATGCACACAGTTTAAGGTTAGGATGTTTGAACCAATAAAAACAGTCTGTGTAGAACATATAGAGGACAAAAGTGATCAATCGAAGGCCCCATATTGGAATTAAGAGTCTATAAATGTGGATTTATAGTTTTAAATTTATTATTTCATTAATATTATCATCTCTATCCTATAAAAAAATGTTCCTAAATAACATGACAAAGTAATCCCTTAATACATCTATGACCATGTTATACAAAATCATTGTGAGAATCAAGGAGTATAAGAATATCACTAATGAAAATGAAGAACATACAACATGAGAGAAGGGTTAGGATTGAAGTGATACATTATCCATTTAAAGTATCCCAAATAAATAATGGATTATATGGGAGAAACACCACTATATAGACTTTATTTTAACATGTCTGTGAATACACAAATGAGGTAATACTAAAAGATTTTTGTTCTACCGATATAATATGAAAGTAGAGGAAATAAATCCCATATTATAGGACATGAAACACTAGTCTGTGTGTGTTTTATGGGGGAGATAGGTTGATTGAGGCTGACTGATGAACTAGTTTTAAATAGAGTTTCAACTACATCACATTAAATGATAATGGAAATTTTTATTCAGATTTTTCATTGACCATTTGGTAATATGAGAAAATTCATTGTAACCAAATTTCTTCTGAGGTGTGTGGATTAAATCATATGCAAGCCTATTTATGTTATATAATATCATCGTAGAGGCACCCATTCATACGTTGAGGATAATGGGTATCAGAATTGAGGAAGGCCCAAAGTGTGAGGGGAACTTTCATGGATTTTTAATTAATGCTAAACACATTGAGTGTCTTGAATTCATAAATTTGAGCACATTGTAGGGGAATATTGGTAAAAGAGTGGTTAAAACCCATCATTTGATGGGAGAATTATTATTTTTTATGTGAAATAGAGAACCCAGATAGAAGGCCATTGAATATTAAGACAACGCAAGGATAGTGAAATGCCAATGGAAAATGTGACCATAGTTGTTCCAAGGATTAATGAACTGGGATCACCTATATGAAATGTGAAGTGGGAATCAAGACAAAAGAAGTTCTATATTACTTTCTAGTAGAATAAATTCATTAAAAATTTTCGATACCCTTATAGGTGTGGTTGATGGAAAAATTATTTTGATTAAAATGTAATACAGTTCGATGATGGTTACACTATTTAAGGTCATGAATCAAGGAACAAATGTTTGGTGTGGTTTAACTCATTATAACTAGGATGTTGATCACATATTTTATGGTCATATGGTGAGGACACATGGGAATACATTTTTATTCCACGATTCTTCTACTGATAGTTTGACTTATATTTTATGGTTATATATATTTAACCATGACATTAGGATGGTCTATCTACCATGATGATGGAAAACCCGGTGTGAATAGAG
This sequence comes from Viscum album, assembly GCA_963277665.1. NCBI lineage: Eukaryota > Viridiplantae > Streptophyta > Magnoliopsida > Santalales > Viscaceae > Viscum > Viscum album. The sequence goes on from OY728161.1 coordinate 758,523,558, forward strand.
GTTGAGGGGGTGATTTGGATAATTTCTAGAATATTTCATCCCATTAAGAGGGGGATAATAATTTTTAAGTATATGATGCACGGACCGGGGGATATGATTTTTAAAATCATGTATACTAGTTGTGGAATGTATCCTACGGTACATAACATTTCCATAATCTTGTTGCAGGGAAATCCTCCAGAACACTGAATCCCATGTGATCCATGATTAGTGTCAGAATAAATGAGTAATGGTTGGATACCTTTTTATATCCAGGTACAAAATATTAAAAAATTGTATCATACCGAGGAATGTTTTAATGTGATCGTCTTCCTCCATTAACGTGTTTGAAAATAGAAATGGGTAATGTTTTGGGTGTCAATGATTTATCAAAAAAAAGGCTGATGACCATAATGTAAAGAGATAATTTGAGGACATGAATCATGTTGAGGTTTTACAAATTAGAAGAGAATTAATACCAACCATTTTCAATCATATATGTTCTACAACCTCATTTTCATAAATGGGGAAGAAAAATTTTGATCTACCATTATCAGTTTTTTGCATATATGAAATATCTCTTGTCATCAAGGATTCCTTCGAACATGTACCATGGATGGGATGAAAGCGCATATTGTCCATGCACCTTCCCCAGAATGAATCAAATTTGGACATGCATGGTTTTGAAAATTTAAATAGAGTGGGAATAAAAGTGTTGATATGATCATAATGGTGTTTTTCATAGAGTTCAATACTCTTGGAGGTAAAACATCCAAAATATGATCCCATTAAAGGGATATATCAGTAAGTTAGCCATATCATTTCCAAAAATGGTAGTTACCCAATTAAGTTTCATGAAATTTTCAGATAAGGAAAACAAACACAATTCAAGGGACTTAGTAATTGAGACAAGATGGGGATTTCAATGAAGGTGTAAACAGTTGGTCTTAGAATATGACTTATTAGATTCCCTAAAAACCCCATTCTAATAATCAGGTGACATATTACCCTAGAGGTTAGTGTGGTATAATACTAAATACAAATGATGGGATTAAATTTTGTGTAAGGTAATCAATATGATTATGCAGTTTAAGATATCATAAAGAGTTATATATTGTAACACACTTGAATGTGGAATTAGGTACGAGCCACTATTTTTATTTTTATTCTTTTGATGTTATGTGGAGAATGGTAGAATTGTATAGGCTTGTTGGTGGTAGTAAAATTCCACTATATAGATTATGAGGTGCACTGTTTAACTTGTGAATGTTGGAAGAAAGTATATAAATTTGTATGTTCAACCATAAAGATGGAGTAATTCACATGCCTACCGGTGGGGGACAGAAATTTATACGATATTTATTTTCCCAATGATTTTACAATGTGGCCTAGTGGGATAATATTGATTTCATTGTGTGTGTAGTTTTGTATGTGACAAAATATCATTTACCAGAAATTTTTTTCTTCACTCATGTAATTCACTTACATCAACCCTAATTCAATTTATTTTTGAATAGACCCACCTTGGTGATTACATTGTTTATCTCCCACATTTTGTTAGTGGTTCATCACATTGGTTAGAAGTGTGGGTCATTATTGGGTGTAATACAATTATATAACAGCTTCAAATACATTTTATTCTTTTCTTCTCCATCTGTTTGATTCATTATGAGGCTAGATTTCCAAATTTTTTTAGGGAATGTAAAATTGAATTTTTTTTCATCGGATATTGGTTTCCTTAGATCAGATCACTTCCTCTCCCATTATAGATCTATAAAGAAATGGGTTTTTCATTATTCTCGAGGTTTTTATATCTCTCCTATGGTCTATAGTTTCAAATTACATTTGTTTTTCTATCATTAATTTCATTATAATTATTGAATCTTTTTTAGATCCAAGAGAGGTGGCATAATTTATTTGTGATATGAAATTCTTTAAAAAATTTAATGTATTTGAAAAGAAATTTTTTTATTTGGAAATTTTATATAATGGAATGAATAATAGATTATTTTGTCATGAATATGATTATTAGATAATGGGAGTGGTATGTATAAATTTTACCTATAGTCACACAGATAATGAAAGTTGTGTTTTTTAGGATTCCATTTTGTTGTACATTAGTTATTTATAATAACCTTTTTATCAAGTCATTGTACATACCCTTGTTGGTTTTTTGTTTGGAAATATCATATTATTTGTATAAATATTATGAAATTTTATATCAATCTTATATTGGGGGTGAAATACTTCTAGTGTGTCTTTATTTTATAGACATTTGATTATTTCCATCCAGTGGTGATTAGGAACATGCTTTAAGCAATATGGTAGGTATATTTTAGTATCTTTATTGTTAACACAATGTTTGAATTTTTCACATTATCTATACAATTCAATGTCATATTCTTATAAATATATATCATATACTTTCATTTCATTTGAAAAAGACATTATACACTTTGTTTAACATCAAATAGGTAGGAAGAACATCTATAAATTTAAAATTCATACAACTCGAACTGTGTTGCTATGTAATATTATGATTTAATGCTCAGACCTATACTATGCAGTATAACATCATGAAGTAGGGACCCTTGAAAACTAATATGAAATTTATACAATGCCGATTTATAGAAACAAGGATTTTGTTGGAGGTTTGATGAGATCCTCATCCATGATTATAAATTTGTATTCATAATTGGAGTAGACCTTAAGGATGATGATGGGGTAATATCATTTAGGATATAGCAATAGTGGTTTTCTTCTTGGTATCATTTATGTTCTCAATATCCAGGATCATTTTAATGTTGTAGAAATATAAGAATAAAATTTTCATATAGAAAGATCAGGAGATATGATTCTGATAGACTATAATGTCGGGTAGATATTAGATCCCACACTTATCATGGACTTCTAACTGATCTTGATAGACCTCATATCTTTTTTCCCATTTCAATTGATAATGAATGGTTTCATGGAATTGTGTAATATGAACCATAATGGGAAACATCATTGGGTAACTCCTCATATTTGGGTTCATAAATAGGAAATCGACCAACACATTTCTTTTAATTTCTTTCAGACGGATGAAGATGATATCGAACTATTGATGTATCACAACCCTTTATGAATTAAATATATTAAACACTTTTTGATTGATGGTATGTATAAATGGTTTGATGTTGGTGGATATTTTAATATGATAAATTTTTCGAAAATTATATAACATATCGACTATGAAAACCAGAGAAAGACCGATTTTTTCAGTAGGAGAATATTCCATCTTTTCATCCTAAATCATCTGACTGAGATTCTACGTCTTATTCTCATTTCCTTTTTTATTCCAATTTATTAGAATAGAATTTAGGAAATTTACTAGGTTTTCCATACATAGGACCAAATATTTCCCATAAATAAGAACTATAAAAGTAGAAAACATAACATATAATTATTTATGTAATAAAACATGGTTTTTAATTACACATTCCAATGATAGCTGGAACTTTTATTTATCATCATATCAATGGTACCATATATTCCCAACATATTGGAGATAATGTTTTTTATATATGTTAGATGTAATTTGAGGCCCTACACCACTTAGAGATTACGTAGATGATGGATCTTGTTGATTTACATGATCATATTTAGGTTGAAATTGATGCCTCTATATTTGATGAAAAAGGAAATGAGCTTCCTATAGGTAACCCTAGAGACACACTTCATGTGGTTCATCTTCATAGGGTTGGTTTGAAATATTACAAAAACCTCCCTAGTATCCCAGAGTTGTATTGGGAACAGGTGATATTTGACCTCCTGTACTTCTATATAACACTTCATTATTGTTTCATGGAGAATACTGATGGCATGATGCATAGAATTAGGATAGTTTACACTAAATATTTTCAAGAAATATGGAAATTCCTAGTTTTAAAAATTGATATGAGGTGATATGAAGCTGTTAGATCCCTTATTAATAAGATTCATATATATTTTATAGTTTCTAAAATACATTTACATAAATGGGAGGTCATAAAATAAGACTATTGCATCAACGAAAAACATTTGATGCACAATTTAATCTATTTATTCTTATTCATTATTTAGAAAATATTGGATAGCCATATACTATAATGAATTTTCGAAATTAAATTTGATTTTGTCATCTTATGAACTTTTTTTTACCATGGAACCATGGCCAGGATTTATTTTCATAAATTAATTCTTGAATACAATGTAGTTGATGGAAAATCTATAATGGTGGAAAATGAATTGGTGGTCAATCCTCTGAATCTTGTTGTAGTTCAAAGAAAATATTTCAATGTACTACATAGGGAAAATAATGTACTATTAGTTTTTATAAGGTGAAATGATTATAGTATGAAATGATATACATAGGTATTCCGGGATTCTGAGGTCCACTTACTTCAAATAAAAATTAGTAGGCTCTTATTCTTCGAAATAAGAAGGAGCCAAACCCATATCCACTTCCTCAAAATAGTGGGGAATAAATGGAGGGGATCACTCATAAACCAGCGATTCCCATGTCACATCAACTTCTTGAACATGGGAAGAGTCCTTATAATAATGTTCCTACTCCTATGATATTTCAAATTTTATAGCAGTGAAGAAAGATAATACAATCTCATATGGACAATGTTGGTGGGTTCTACAATTTAAATTGAAAAAATAATATTTGGTTAAATTACAATGGGTCAAAACCACACTAAAAAGGTGTGTCAGTAATCATTCATAATGGGAAAGGGTATGACATTTTATTAGGAAATAAGGATGGTCTTCTTGGGATTCATAGTAACTTTTACTTTTTGGGAGTATGAGGGGATCCAAGAGAACTCCTTTTTATTCGGAATTATGAAATGGATCATAACATATAGATTAATTTCATACAGGATGTGATTTTCTAGGATGAATCTATCCATCATATTATATCAAGTATTTATAAACACAGTTATCAAGTCATTGGGAGCATTGACTTAGATTACTTATTCAACCTAGAGTTACTTCTATACCCACTTGTAGTACATGATATCATTGTAGTGGGTTTCATATGAGTATAAATGAGTGGTATCAATATGGAGTACTACTACATGTCTATTAATGGAGTACATTCTAATTAGGTTTTGTGAAATTAAACATCTAATTAATGATATAGATATGAATTTAAAAATAATGCATTGTATATATTGTATTGAGAGACAACCATGAATGTAATTATAAACAACATTTCACCAAAATAGATCATCAGGTTAATATTTTAAGATACATCTACTAAAACATTTAATATGTCTGAATTTTCAGGTTAGATGAGTTTATATCTACTTTGGTGAAACCTAACAAGTGGAGTGTTTAAGTCATGATTATGATAATCCCATAGCTGATGTCCACCACAAACCATTATACATCTATGCTATTGAACTATATATAGATGTGTAAAGTGAATATACACCACTAAATGATTTTACCATCATCATACATGATGAAGGAGAATATATCCGAATAGTAATCATGCACAAATTCAACAATATTGGTGGGTTCCTTAAAAAATACCTTAGACTCAAATAGTAGATTTCTCTTTAGGTACATGTTAAGGGATTTACACAAATAATTTTATTGGAGAAGTTTATTTAGCGTTGATAGTGATGAAAGAGTTATATCCAAGGGATTTACAACCTCATAAATATTATCTATGGTAATATTCTCACCCATGATGGTCATTCATTGATAGGAAGAACAAAACGATCAAAAAGTTGATGTTCTTGGCCCCGACAGGGGCTTGCTTCATTTTTCCGTTGGGATATTGATGGTAAGACTTTAGAGGCTGTGACTGTGACATGTATAACTATGGATGAGACTTTGATGGTCATATATTTTCAATATAGTTGACTAAGAGAATGAGTTGTGGACATTTATAAAATGTTTTGACTATGATGGGATGTTACTATTAATCCTTTATAAGTGACTATTGCAAAGTAAACCATGCTTTTTTGGGATAATGACAATGTCTCAATATATATTGGAATAATCTCTTCATTTTCCATGATAGTAATGGCCCATGGTCATTAGAGATTCTAGCTGGATCTTTTTATCCCTAACCACTACATAATAGTTCACTAGATTGATGATATTGATGAAGGTATATTATTTATCATTATCATTATATTCCTTTATGTTCTTATGAGCCTCATGTCCTCATCCTAATGTAAGGATCATTAATTCCCTAAGGGTGGAAAATAAAATTTTAATTATTGAAGACTTTTCAATTTCATATCACCTTAATAGAAAAATTCATTTATATTTTTATTTTATAATGTTGATGATGAGTTCCTCAAATGGTCATAGATTATCCCATGGGTTCTAAGAGGCAAATGTCTATCTATATATTCATCATGCGTTTTTAATTCTTGATTAGAGGATTGTTTCAATTTTCCATCATATTATTCTTCAATGGGGGCGGATGATACATATGTGTTATAAAATAAATCATGACCCAAATATTATATGACATAATATAACTAGAATTGGATCTAGTTCTTTTACATAATTCAATCTTTCATGGTGGCCAAGTATAATATTGTACGAGAAGTAGATGGGGAGATTCTTATACTCATGCACCTACTGGTTCTTTATTTCTGAATGATTAGGAATGTTCTTCTCCATGGTATTGAGAAATAATCTCTTTAATTCATTCAATATAAAGGAATTGAAAATTTTTATTATTTGAAAGGATTTCTAGGTTATTAACAATGACATCGGGCCTAGTAAATTTCTCAAACCAATGTTTCACCAAACCAGACCTCTTTAATGGGGACAATTGAAACTTGATCATTTGAGTAGATAATGTCTAAGAGGTGATGATTTTCATTAGTTTTCCATGATTTGGGGTTTGGACTGGAGAATTAGGTAATGGGAGAGACTATTTCTAGGCCTATTATATATATTCCTCAATATTCTAAGCTGTGTGGGAAAATTCACAGAATCCTATGACATAATTTCGTAAGATAAGGGTCATTTCCATCTCATCGAAGTTGACTAAGATTACAGACCTGGGGTTTTACTATAGTTCCATGATTATTGGTTTTACATACGCTTTTAGTAGAGCCTCAACTAGTTAGAAACTTTTCATTTCATCCACTATAATGAGTATATTTTATAAGATCCTCATTGGGGGCGGAATGATGAGTTTATATTCAACCCTTCACATGCTCCTTATTGTATGTTTAGACCTTATGTCTAATTTTTTTTCTGATCATAGTTTCATGGTCGATATGGGTGTGTCCTAGTGTTTCATGATCGAGATGAGCTGCTATTGTGGTTCCTTTACGAGTTAGTGTTTTTTGACTGTGTTTGGAAATTATTTTCCTGGATTGGGTTATAGTTACAATTAATACCATGTAATTTAATTTGAGTTCTTTCTGTACTCTTGTATTTATATGGTAGGCCCAATGGTATACCGGTGTTGTATGTATGGAGTAACTACTCAGGCTTTTATAGTATTTTCATTTTTTATTACAGCACGGTTTCCTTCAATATATGTACAAATTATACACTCTGTTGATTTACTACTTTGTTTGATATTAAGCAATTTCCTTTCATTTCTCACTTTCATGTGAGGGAATAGTCTCCCACTATTGCACCCAAGGTCCTCGCATTTATTAGTTAGCCTTTGGTGTATATGGAGGTACACTTGAGGCATTGTAACCAGCTTTCCCATAATACCATTTTATTGGAATCTTAGAGGGGGCATTAAAAAGAGCGTCTATTTTATCTCATTGGAGCTCCCATGTCCCCTCTTCATATATTTTGATGCTAATTTATCAAAAATTATCAAAATCAATATATATTACTCTTTTTGGTTATCCATTGGGAAGCTGTTTAATACATTGTCTTAGTTTATCATTTGTATTTCCCTCGACAAAGATATACTAATACTAGATCATATTCCATATTTTCCTGGTTTTGATCTATTCTTTAGATTTATTATAATACTGGAATAACTAAATTATGATACTGGATGGGTGGTTTAATGGGTCGGTGAACATGGTCTATGACTCATATGTCGAGTATCAAAATATCATAAACCATCATCATTGTGAAAAAAAATTTCATTGGGTGGTTGTCATTTAATTATTATACCATTATTATAATAATTATGCTCATATTATAGAGCTCTCCATATATAAGATCATCACATCATTGGAGGTTGGAACTGGAAACCCATCCACCCTAGGTAGTGTGTGGCCTATTTTATTTCTTTTTTGTTTGTTTTGATTATCTGTTACTATATTTAGATGTTATAATACTTAGTCCTGATAAAGGTACGTGTTTTAATTAAATTAATGAATTTTTAATGGAATAAACAAGTATATTATCACATTAACCATCTAATTCATGTCTTCTAAATAATTATTGAACCATTAAAATATAAAGTGGAATGTTTATATATTTATCAACTGGACTTTTTTGTTTTAATGAATTTCTAATTGTTTCATTTCCTTTTGTTATCCTTTTGATATTGATGATTGGTAAAATAATGAAACAAATAATTTAATATAAAATAATGAAATAAATGATTGCATGTATTATAGGGAATGAACCCTCTAAATGTTAATAAATTAATTTGGTAGTAATTTGTTTCATGTTTTATTTATCAGTATCCCATTGTATTGAAGAAAATGGAATGAACCTACAGAATTATTAAAACTTATGTTTATTATGAGGACTAAATTAAATGATGAATTAGGATTAGAGAACCTATTTCATATGGGCCTTATTATATTTATAAGAGTTCTTTAGAATTGATCACTCCTTATATACTTGAGATAATTCCTTCATCGCTAGTAGAAAACCATTCCAATTCATTGAGTTAGTAGCTATGGGAGATACCCACCTTGGATGTTTGTTTTTTTATTAGTTTGTGAATGCCTCAGTGTTGCACCATCAATTCACCTAAATTATTTTCAAATTAATAGGATTCCCCAGATACCGTCAATGGATCCCACAAGACATCATCAGACTTATAAAATCATGGATTCACCCCATTTTACCTAGACATGCCTATCCCATTTTACCTTTGATGAGAAATTTAGACTCTATTAGAACTACATATAATGGAATAAGTTGGGAAAAGCCCTTGGATTACTCTCAAAACCATTTTCCAAACATCAATTTTTTGCTAAGTTGGATCGACCCTTCCGATCAAGGATTCCATAGATATTACCTGGTATCGCCTTTTACTATTGTTAATGTTATGTATTCCCATTCTATAGCATAGATTCATTAATTATAAATTTGATTAAATTTAGTCTATTTTTTTACACCTCATGTAACTTTTCAATATAAGATAAACAAAAATGAATTGATTTAATGATTACATGTTTAGATACTTTACTAGCTGCGGAAGAAGTCGGTGAGAGTTATCATTAAATGTTTTTATTACATTAATATTCAAAGAAGAATATCTGATTAAATTTCCTTGAATGATGTTTTATATATGTCATTAGTGGTGGCCAACTAAGAAATATCTCACAACCCATATGGGCTGCAGATTGGTACTTGCGAAGATTATATATATGCACATGTTCAAAAGGTGAAGCTTCTGAATTTAGACACATGATGTCGATAGCATAATTTGGGATGAATCTTGGTATCTGATTACTCAGTCAGTGGTCAGGATTCTTGGATAGTTTTTGGTTTCTTCTTGATTCTTTTGTAATTTTTTTCTTGTATAGTTCCATGTATACATTTTCCAATTTTTTTTGTAAAATGAAATACATTATTGTAATTTTATATGATTCATTTTCAAGATTTTGATTACTATTTAGTTCATGGATATTAACCATTATTTTCACTAATTTTATTATCAATTAATATTACATATTTAATTTATCTGTTATTAAAAATTTGTTATGATCCAATCTAACATTAAGGAATATGATCCAAAAAAAAAACACAGACACTTTTTTTTAGTCGGAAATCAATGTCATATAAAGAGGCACACTTGAGGCCATGCAACCCACATGCTCATTTCACCTATTTAGTAGAACTAGGTTGGGATTCAATAAAGTGGTATTACATAATATATTTTTTATTTTTAATAATTGTTTGGGTAACCTATTAAATAGAGTATTCTTGTGGTGGAAATGGTAATAATCCATTCCTGGGAGTAGCAGACGCATGTTTGGGGTAAATACCATGATTTATATGAGTGGGAAATTCTTGTTCTATATATTTCTTATTAATGTGAATATTATTTAACCATTTGGTTATTCAAAGGAATAGTTTTAATTTGATATGATATATGTATATTTTTCTATTTCCATCCAATGAAATGTTAAATCTTACAGACATCATTATAATAACCTATAACTCACATTCCATGCATATTCAATTACATGTATGTGAATTTCACTCCATTCATTTCGTGTCTTGTGTGTGATTATTGAGAGATACATGGTTATTTATATGTTCCCATATTGTTAAAATCTTATCCATCGTACTAGGATTGTATATTTAATGTTTATGCATCAATCTAAATACTTTTCTTCTATATAGGATGATGGTTGCATCTTATACGGCTAGTTTCTACCCACGATAGATTTATAACTCTTGATACATGATGATTCATGTGGTGGTCATAGAGTGACTACCATTTTAAATTTATGAGGTGTATGGGCCATCAATAATAAGAAGTGGTAATTTACTAAGTTGATTCATTTTCTATTACCTGTAACATTAAGATACAGAATGTATAAGGGGTGGCATAAAATCAAATGGGTGTCTCTACCAGTTCATACAGTTAATGGTCATGAATTTTGGACCATTTCATATAGTTTAAGGTTATAATACTTAAAATAATGCACACAGATTATCGTCGTGATGTTTGGACCATTAAAAAATAGTCCATGTAGATCATACAATGAAAACAATGGCTAAATCAAAGGCCCCATATTGGAATAAAGAGTCTATAAATGTGGTTTTATAGTTTTTCATTTGTGATTTCATTAATATGATGGTCTCCCATTCTAAAAAAATGTTCCTAAATATGGGTAGGATGTAATCCAATAATACATCTATGAACATGCTATACACAATATCTGTGAGGAACTAGGAGTATAAAAATATCACCAATGTCCAAGAAGAGCATACAACATGTGAAAAGGGTTGGGATTGGAAAGATACATTATCCATTAGAAGTATCACTAATAAAGGGTGTATTGTAAGGGAGAAACCACACTACATCAAATTTATTTTAAAATGTATGTTAATACACAATTTGTGTACTTCTAAAAGATTTTTGTTGTAGCAAAATAAGATGGAAGTAGAGGAAATAAATCACAACCTCTAAGACATGAAACACTAGTCTGTGTGTGTGTGGAGGGGGTGATAGGTGGGTTGAGGATGACTAATGAACATGTTTTAAATTTAGGTTCAAATACATCACATAAAATGATATTGGAGTAAAAATTTCATATTTTTCATTGACCGTTTGGTAATATGAGAAAATTAATTACCACAAAATTTCCTCTGAGGTGTGTGGCTCAAATCAGAGGCAAGCCTATTTAGGTTATGAAATATAATTGCTGAGGTGCCCATTCATATGTGGAGGATAATGGGGTTAAAAATTGAAGAAGGACCATTGTTTGATGAAAATTTTCATGGAATTTATAATAAATCTAAACACATCGAGTGTCTTGAATCCAAAAATTTTATCACATTCAAGGGGAATATTCGTAAAAGAGTTGGTAAAACCCATCATTTGATGGGATAATTATTTGGGTTTTTATGTGAAATAGTGAAACCAGAGAAAAAGACATTGAACAGTAAGAATATGCAAGGATAATGAGATGCCAATGGAAATGGTGCCCATAGTTGTTCCAAGGATTAATGAATTGGGATCACCTATATGTCATGTGAATTAGGGAATCATGAAAAAGGTAGTTCTAGATTATCTTATAGTAGAATACTATCATTAAAAATTTGGGATACATTGTTATGTGATGTTGATGAGAAAATTATTTTGAATAAAATTTAATATAGGTTGATGATGAATATATGGTTTATGTCCATGAATCAAGGATGAAATGTTTGGTGTGGTTTAACACATTATATCAAGGATTTTGATCACATTGTTTAAGGTCATATGGTCTACCTACCAAGAGAATGGAAAACCAGAAGTTAATAGTGGTTGGGGGGTGAGTTGGCTCATTTATAGAATATTTGTTCCCATGAAGAGGAGGTTAATATTTTTTATGTATATGATTCATGGACTGGGGGCTATGAAGTTTAAAATCTTGTATACTAGTTGTGGAAAGTATACTAAGGTACATAACATTTCTGTAATCGTGTTGCATGGAAATCCCCCAAAACACATAATCCCACGTGATCCATGATTGGTGTGAGAAAAAAGGAGTAATGGATGGCTGCCATTTTATATGAGGGAACATAATATTAATAAATTGAGACAAACCAATGAATGTATTAATGTTATCGACTTCCTATATTAACATATGTGAAAATAGAAAGGGGTAATGTTGTTGGTGTTAAAGATTAATCAAAACAATAGATGATGACAAGAATGTAAATAGATAATTTGAGGACACGAATCATGTGGAGGTGTTAAAAATTAGAATAGGATTAATACCTACAATTTTCAATCAAACATATTCTGCAACCTCATTTTCAAGAACAGGGAAGAAAAATTTTGATCTACCAATATCAGTTTTTGGCGTATAAAAAAAACCATTTGTCATCAAGGATTCCTTATAACATATACCATGGATGGGATGGAAGCCCATATTGTCCAAAAACATTCCACAAAATGTATCAAATTTTTACATGGATGGTTTTCGCGATTAAAATATAGTGGGAATCAAAGTGTGGATATGATCATAAGGGTGTTTTGGAAAGATTTCAATAATCTTTGCGGTATAACATCAAAAATATGATCCCATTAAAGTGATGTATCTGTAATATATCCATATATTTTCTAAAAATGGGATTTCCCCATGAAAATACTTCCCAATTTCAGATAAGAAGAAGAAACACAATACATGTGTCATTTTAATTGAGACAAAATGGGGATTTCAATGAAGGTGTCAACAGTTGGTCTTAGAATATGACTTCAAGGATTCCTAAAAAATCCCATTATGATATTCTGGTGACATATATCCCAAGAGGGTAGTTTAGAATAATACTAAGTACAAATTATGGGATTACATTTTGTCTATGGGAATCAATATGATTATATTGTTTAAAATGTCATTAAAAATTATATTATGTCACACCCTAGAATGTGGAATTAGGAATGGAGCCCCTATTTTTTTATATTATTTTTTATTTTATGTGGAGCTTTGAAGAAGTGTATAGGATTGTTTGTGGTAGTAAAATTCCACTATGTATCTGATGAGGTCCAATAGTTAACTTGTGCATGCTGGAAGAAAGCCTATATATCCGTAGAATCCACCATAAAGATGGAGGAATTCACTAGCCTAATAGTAGGGGACATAAATGTATATGAAATTTCATTTACCCTTTGACTTTCCAATGGGAACAAGTGGGATAATATTTATTCCTCTAGTTGTGTAGTTTATTATGTGCTAAAATTTCATTTTTCCACAATTTTTTTTCTTCACTCATGTAATTCACTTACATCAACTGTATATTAATTTATTTTTCTTTAGACACACCTTGGTGATTATTTTGTTTATCTCACACTTTCTGTTAATGGTTCCTCACATTGGTTGGAAGTGTGGATCATTATTTGTTGCTATATGATTTTAAAATATCTTCAAATAAATTTTATTCTTTTCCTCTCCAAGCGTTTTATTCTATATGAGGATAGATTTCATAATTTAAAATGGGAATGAAAAATTGAATTTTAATTCATCGGATATTGGTTCCCTATGATCTGATCTCTTCCTCTCCAATCATAGATCTATAAGGAAATGGGGTTTTCATCATTCTCGAGGTTCTTATATCTCTCTTATGGTCTATAGTTTCATAATTCATATGTTTTTAAAAAATTAATTTCTTTTTAAATATTGAACTTTTATAGATCCATGATAGGTGCCCTAATTTTTTTGGATACGACATTCTTTTCAAAATTTTACGTATTTGAAAACTAATTTTTTATTTTGAAATTTGATTTAATAGAATGACTAATAGATGATTTTTTTTCTTTGTTTTTTAAATAATGTGACTGGTTTGTATAAATTTTACATATAGTCATATAGATAAATACCATAGTGTTTTTTAGGATTCCATTTTTCTGTTCATTAGTTATTTATAATAATCATTTTCTTAAGTCATTTTACATACCTTGATGGTTTTTTGTTTTGAAATATAATATAATTTGGATATCTATTATGAAAATTTGTATCTATATTATATTTTTGGTGAAATCCTTCCAGTGTGTCATTGTTTTATACCCCTGTGGATATTTCTATCCAATGGTGATTGGGAACTTGCTTCAAGAAATATAGTAGGACAATTCATGTATATTTATTGTTACCCATTGTTGGTCTATTGAACATTAGTTATATAATTTAATGGCATATAACTAGAACTATATATCATATAATTTCATTTTATTTGAACAAGACATCAGACACACTATTTAGCATCAAATAGATTGGAATAACATTTATAAATTTAAAATTCATACAACTGGAACTATATTGCTATGTAATTTTATGATTTAATTCTGAGAACATTGCCATGCAGTATAACATCATGAAGTAGGGACCCTAGAAAACTATTATTAAATTTATACAATGCCCATTTTGGAAACAATTATTTGTTGTGAGGTTTGATGAGATCCTCATCCATGATGATATATGTGTATAAATAATTGTAGTAGACATTATGGATAATGATGGGGTATTATCATTTTTTCTCTAGAATTAGTGGTTTTATTCTTTGTATCATTTCTGTTCTCAACGTCAAGAATTATTTCAATTTTTTAGAATGATTAGAGTAAACATTACAAATAGGAATCTCAAGAGACTAGATTCTAATAAACCACGGTGTAATGTAGATATTAGATCCCACAATTATCATCGACTTCTAACTGAGATAGATAGACCTCATATCTTTTTTCCCATTTCAGTTTATAATAAATGGTTTTATGAAGTGGAGGAATATGAACCATAATTGTAAAACCTTCATCTATTAAATGTACTCTAGAGTATGAAGTCACCCTGGGGGATTCTAGAGTCATCAAATGATATTTCGAAAGCTATTCAGGAAATTTACAATCCAAATCATCTTTTTATGCTCCAACATTTTCTGAAAATATTGAATAGAGTGTTTTTTAATTCCATGATCAATCTATTTTCTCATTCATAGTGATGGTATGTATGGTTGGACTATATTCAGTACTTCACATACAACATCTTCACCTCTGTGACTCAAAATTTTGTTCCATTTTTGTGATAATTATGTGAGGAATCATAAACTAAATGTTTTTGTGGTTTATCACAAACATAATCATATATTTCTACTTTAGAATATTTTGGTGAATGAATTTATCCTAATTTGAGAGGAAGTTGTTAGAGGTTAGAATAAAACTTCTTTATTGGGAAGTTAGAATCAAATGGGGACCCATGAAAAAGAATATATACACAATAAATATACAATAATTTTTTATCATGGAGATACACTTGAAGGTGATTCATTATTTTGGAATGAATATAAAAAAGAAGACACTTCATAGTGTATTCCATATTGTTATGACCCATACTATGAAATAATTTTATGATTCTTCAGATCTATTGAGATAGATTTAGTCTCAAACAATAAGCCCCAAAATCCAAATCATGGATCTCTTCAAATACATTTGGGATTTATATTCCATGTGTTCAATGAAAAAAGGATTCCATCACAACTACATCAAAAGAGGACCTTTTATTTTTAGGTACCATCATATATGATTAAATTTTCAACACAACAATGTATTTTTTAAGATGTAAATCACCCAATAGGATGAGTCTCATGCACAATATACTCAATGAAATGTTTCATATATTCAAATAATTCATTTTCCATATATTAATTTGACGGTCTTCGTGGGGGAGTGTATGTGCGGAGTTTATTTACTTCATATATCTTATCATAAGGAGAGATAAAGAAAATATCCTTCCTATTTTTTTCAAATGGATAACCATGTAATCCTGATTTGGCTCTATGATAGATGAATCTTGGAAGTTAAGAGTGTATAATTATCAATTTGGGGATTATAATACATGCGTCGTCTTTGAATTAATGTGAAACTGATCCATCATCTCATGAGTTCACATGTGTAAAGGGATGAGATGTTATTTTCTAAAAGTGTAGACGTCATTGATTTACATGATGAATATAACTATGTTTCATTTCACCTGAAACATTGGGACATTGATTTCAAGGGTTTTTGGGTATCAATAATTAGGGATTAGTAAATGAACTAATTTTTTTGGGAATCCTTTGGTCATTATGAACAAGTATAGTGTGTGTTCCTATGAGAAGTGATCAAAACCATCCCTCTGAAAACATTACGGAGCCAAGGGATGTTGAGAATTCTATTGATTGGGATCCATGAGTTACTGTTGATGTATATCTTTTAGAATGGAAATTAATGATCTACATTGATGATGAGTTCATCTTTAAAGGAAACATCCTTGCATAACTCCTCATATTTGTGTTAAGAAATATTAAATCCACATACACATTTCTTTTAATTGCCTTTTGTGGGATTAAGATAATATTGACCTATTGAAAGATCCCAACCCATTATGATATAAATATATTAAACACATTTTGTTTGATGGTATGAAAAAATGGTTCAATGTTATTAGATATTTTAATATGTTGAATTTTTAGAAAATTCTATAAATCGTGATAGTGAAAACTAGAGAGAAAACAATCTTCTTTGTGAGATAATATTTCATCTCTTCATCATGAAACATCTCACTTAGATTCTACAACATATTATCCTTTCCTTCTTTATTTAAATTTATTAGAAGAGAATTTAGAGAATTTACAAGGTTGGTCAAACATAGGACCGATTATTTCCCATGAATAATAACCATTAGAGTAGAAAACAGAACATAAAATTATTTATGTCCTAATACATTGTTTTTAACTACACATTCCACTAAGAGGTGATACATTTCATTAGCATCTTATAAAGGGTATCATATATTCCCACCATATTAGAGATAATGTTTTTTATATAGGATCGATGGAATTTGAGGACCTACCACTCTTAGAAAAGTAGATGATGGATCTTGTAAATTAACATGATCTACTTTAGGATGAAATTGATTCCTAGATATTTGAGGAAAATGTCAATGAGCATCCTTGAGGTAACCCTAGATACACACTTCATGTGGTTAATCTTCTAAGGGATGGTTTGAATTATTACAAACACCTCCATAGGATCCATGATATAGTTTGGGCATAGGTGGGATTTGACCCCCTGTACTTATATATAACATTCCACTATTGTTACATGGATATTACTTATGATATAATGCATAGAATGGAAATATTTTTCCCTAAAATTGATCAAGAAAAAAAGAATTAAATAGTTGTAAAAATTTATATGATGTTATATGAAGCTATTAGCTCCTTTATCAATAGGATTCATATATATATATATATATTATTGTCTCTAAAATACCTATTCAAAAATGGGAGGCCTTAAAATATGACTGTTGCATCAATTAAAAACATTCAATGCACAATTTAATCTATTTATTATTATTTCTAATTGGGAAAATATTTGATAACCACATATTGTAATGAATGACCTAAATTAAATTTGATTTGGTAATCTTATTACCTTTTTCCTTGACCAAGTAACCATTGGAGGGATTGATTTTCATCAATTTATACATGAATACAATGTAGTTAATGGAAAATCTATTATGGTGGAAGATGAATTGGTGGTCAATACTCTAAATCTCTTTGTGGTTTAAAGAAAATATTTCAAAGTACTACCTTAGGAATATAATGTAGTATTCTTTTTTGTATGGATAAATGATTATAGTAAGGTTTTATAGACTTAGGTATTCTTGGATTCTAAGGTCCACTTACATCAAATCAATAGTGGTAGAGTCTTATTCTTCGAAATAAGGACAAGCCAAACCCATAACCTCTTCATCAAAATAGTTAGGAATATATGGAGGAGATCCCTCATGAACTATAGATTCTCATGTCACATCATCATCATGAACTTGGGAAGAGTCCTCATAATAATGTTCCAAAAACTATGGCATTACGTATTATATAGCAGTGAATGATGACGGTACAATATCATATGGACAATGTTAGTTGGTCCAACAATTTATATTGAAAAATAATATTTTGTTTAATTATATTGGGTAAAAACCATAATTAAAAAGATGTGGGGGATGATGATGGATAATGGAAAATGGTATGACATTTTATTAGGAAATATGGAATGTCTTCCTGGGATTTATAGTAACCAGTCCTTTACGGGAGTTCAAGGTGATCCACGAGAACTCCTTTTTCATCAGAATTATGAATTGGATATTAATAAATATATTCAATTGATACATTATTTGAATTTATAGGATGAAACTATATGTCATATCATATCAAGGATTTATAGACATATTAATCGAGTCATTAGGATCATTGAATCAATTTACTTATTCAACATAGTGTTACATATCTACCCTCTTTTAGTACATAATATCATGGTAGTGGGTTACAAATGAGTAAAAAGGAGTGGTATCAATATGGAGTACTCCAACATGTCCATTAATGAAGTACATTATGATTAGGTTTTGTAAAATTAGGCAACTAATTACAGATATAGATATGAGTTTACCAATAATGCTTTGTATATAGTGTATCGAGTGACAACCATGAATGAAATTATTAACAAAATTTCACCATAATGGATCATCAAGAGAATTTGCCTATGATAATTCTATTAAAAATTTTAATATCTCTGAATATTCAGGTTATATGAGATTAGATCTACATTGGTTATCCCTAACATGTGGATTGTTTGAGTAATGATTATGATAATCCCAGAGCTGATGTCCACCAAGAACCATTATAAATATATGATATAGAACTATATATAGTCGTATAATGGGAATATACACCACTAAATTCTTTTACCAGCACATTACATGATGTTGGAGATGATATCCTAATAGTAATCATGCACATCTTCTACAATATGGTTGGGTTCATGAACAAGTACCTTAGAATCAAATATTTGATTGCTCTTTAGGTCCATATTAAGGGATTCACACAAATAATTTTATTTGAGAAGTTTATTTATGGTTGACAGTCATGATCAAATTCTATTCAAGTGCTTTAGAACATCAAAATATCAACTATGGTAATATTCAAGCCCATGATGGTCATTCCTCGATAGGAAGCATTGAACGACCAACAAGATGATGTGCTTGGCCCTCACAGGTTCTTGGTTCATTTTTTTCTGTTGGAATATTGAGGGTAAGACTTTGAGGCTACGACAATGACATGTATCACTATGGATGAGACGTTCATGGTCATATATTTGAAATATGGTTGAGTTAGATGATGATTTGTGGATATTCATCGAATTTTGTGACTATGATGGGATTTTCTTATTAATCCTTGATAAATGACTGTTGCGAAATAAACCCTTCTTTTTGGGATAATGACAAAGGCCCCATGTATTTTGGAATAATATCTCCATTTTCGATGATAGTAATAGCCAATGGTCATTAGAGTATCTAGATGGACCTTTTTCTCCATTACCTCTACATAGTAGTTAACTTAATAGATGAAATTGATGAAGTTTTATTATTAATCATTATCAGAATATTCCTCTATGGTCATACGTTCCACATGGAATCCTCCAAATGTTATGATCATTAATTCCCATAGGGTGAAAAATAAATTTTGAATTAGTGATGTCTTTTGAATTTAATTACACATTCGTAGACAAATTCATTTATATTTTTATGTTATAATGCTGGCTAAGAATACCTCAAATGGGCGTGGATTATCCCATGGGGTCTAAGAAACAAATTTATATCTATATTTTGTTCATACATTTATGATCCTTGATTGGAGGATTGATTCCATTTTCTAACATATTGTTCATCAATGGGGGTGGTTGAGACATATATGAAAAACACAAAATAATGACCCAACAAATCTATGACATAGTATACCTAGAAATGGAGCCAGTTATTTTACATAATTCATTCTTTCATGATGTCCAAGGTGAATATGGTAGGTGAAGTAGATTGGGTTATTCTAATATTCATGTGCATTCCAGTTTTTTATTTCTGAATGATTTTGAATGTTCTTCTCATGAGTATAGAGGAATAATTTTTTATCTTTATTAAATATAATGGAATATAATTTTTTGATTTTTTAAAATTATTCCTATGTTATTTACTACGACATAGAGCCTAGTAAATATTCTCAGGCCAATGATTCACCAAAATCGACCATTTCTATAGGGCCACCTGAAACTAAATTAGTTGAGTAGATAAAGTATATGAGACAAGGGTTTTATTTATTTTTCCAGGATTTGGTGTTGGGAATAGAGAAATAGGTAATGGGAGAGACACTTTCTTGGGCTACTATATAGATTTCTAAATATTCTAGGCTCTTTGGGAGAATTCACAAAATCCTATGAGGTATTTTTATAAGATGAGGTTCATTTCTGTCTAATCTCAAACACTCTCTATAAATATTTTTAATAACAATTTATAGGGAATATAAATATATAATGTAAACATAAAACACATTATTTAAGAAATAATGATGGATATGAGGCTTATAATGACATTAGTTTTTATGTTTGGACCCATTTGATATATATATGTGTGTGTGTGTGTGTGTGTGTTTTACTTCAGAGCTGGAAGGGGGTTTCGGGTGTCACAGGACTACAGAATTCATATATTAAATATATTTAATTTAAAAATATGTGAAAATACATAAATTCAAAATATTTTATTTTCTATTTATTCATTATCTCATATTTAAAAATAAATATGATGGTTGAATATATTATTCATTGTTTACCCTTTATGAGACATAATTTTCACTTGAATTGTTTTTTTGGATGATGTGAAATCATGGGATGATTAAATTGAATAAAATGAAATAATTAATATCTTTTGTTTTAAATGATTAACATGAATATTTTTACAGAATAATCCCTTTTATAGAAAATCTCTTTGTTTAACTGTATAACCCTCTATTTTTAAGTGGTAGAGAAATTTTCATGGTGGGGAAGGAAAATCGATGATTAAATGATGGAGGTATTGAGGATTGACATCATGTGATCATGGGGAATTAGAGAATGTACACTGATCAAAATTTATTCCTCAAGAAGTGTCATTTGAGGCAACATTATACAACAATGATTTGTCCCTAATTAAGATAGGTATTTTTAATTATGTATTTCTTCTCAATAATTAATGAAATATTGCATGGATTAATTTATCATATTAGAATCATAATATCTCCTTATTTTCCCATGGACCAGTTAAATTACATCATTGGATTTCAATTTTTAGGATGATTTATTCTTTATTCGTCTATTTCAAAATAAAATATTTAACGTAGTCCAATCACCAAATATTGTTTCTCACTTTGATTCTTCTTTAGTTTTCACATATAATTAATAACCATCACCGACATTCTAGATGGAGGTCATTCAATTATTGGTTTTTTTGGAATCCAAATTGAACCAATAAATATATTTTTGGGGTTTTTTGAATGAATTAATTTTTCATAGTGCAAAAATATTGAAGAATACATGTAAGAAACAATATCAATGGAATTATTGAGTTCAGTTTTATTTTGATTGGGAACATATTCATGAAAATGTTCAATGTTGGTTTCCATTATAGAAAAATAAAGTCTATAAATCGACTATTGAAGAAATTAAATCGATGATTGGCTCATTAAGAGGCATTTTTAGGGAGATATGTTGTTGAAAAATAAAACATGTGATAATCTGATATACCATTAATTTTTTTCTCTAAAAAAACAATATGAGTTTTAGGAAAATATTGTAACTTATCAGAACTAGATGCCATTAAATAGTGAAACTATCATAGTTGGATACATATCCTCAAACGCATGTCCACAAATTCTTGAGGCAGCTTCCTAGTAGCCAGAGCCTAGGTGTGTTAGTGTGAAGACTATTCCCTAATATCCATAGTGTGACATAGAAAAAATACAATAATATAATGATAGTTTATGTAGTAAAAAATTCATAAATTGGGTTGACATATAGAAAAAAACAATCTAAAAATAAGTCTCACAAAAAATGAAGTTGATACATGTATCTACATATAAAATAGAATATGTATAAAGTAGTACAATAAAATACATAAATAAAAAAAATAAAAAAAGGTTTTATATCCTGATAGAATCACATGCCCAACTCAGTCATGTGATCCCAGGATACTAAACATGGAAAAAATATATCCTCAAACATTAACTTTTTCCCCAATTTGTGCCTACATTCATGTTATTTGTTTGGTTACCTGATGATGACATGAAAAGGGTGTGAGAATGAATCCCAGTTAGAAACCTCCAAATGATCTATATTGTCCATGATCATTATTATAATATTCTATGAACTGTAGATATAAATAGGTTAGAAGTAAAAAAAGTAATCATTCCAATTTTATATAAACTACAAGGCAAGTAGCCATGTAATAGCCTCTCATGGTCACCTTCATAACATTTTCATTCTTCTACACATGGAATCTACAAGTAAAATATGGTAAACATGACATACTCATTTATAAATTATACATATCAATCCACTATAGACTTTTCATTTAACATGAAGTGTCAAAATCTTCATGACCACTCTATATAATCAAGAGCATATCATTTCAAAAATAGCACTATAATTTTCAATTAGTCTGACCATGAAGGAATAGTCTCATGGTATAGAAGTCCACGAAATCCTCCTTTTGTCTGAGCAGAATCTCATTGGAAACTCAATTATGAACTAGTTGGAGTCATAGGATCATGTCAACTGAACATGTCTTATAAGAGTCAAAGCCTGTCAGATCCATGGGGTAGGAAGGCCCATGGAATACCATCGAATCATCATACCTGGATCACACACTATCCATGGTATCCACTAATGTGTCACAGATGTATAGTGAACCATCCAAGGATTCTATGGAAACACTCACCATGTCATAAAAATTACCAGTATACAATATTTGATTTACATCAAATTTATATACTCACTCATAATCCACATTACACATCTAAATCATACCAATAAGAAGGCCCACACATTTTCAAATGATAAAAAACACAAATCATGATTTTACCCACTCGTTTATAAAATCTTTAAAGAAGTCACATAAGAATTAATAATTATATACTGCTCATTTAATAAAGGGAATCAATATTTCTTGGGGAAATACATCCCAAAATTACGAAATTCAATCTCATTTAAATACAATTTAATTTTCATTAACTAAGATTTCCTAAATCACACGTCGTGGGTTGCTCAAAAACTGACATAAAGAATGGTCACACCCCATGGGTGGCCTTGGATGGGGAAAACCCACCAAAACATATCAAGGGTATATAAGGGATTCTCTAATAGGTCCAAAGTAACATAACTCAAAATATTATTTCAAGTATGGGGTCATTCGGAAATGACCAGTCAGTGGCACAAAGAATGGTATCCTAATAAAACTCCAAATCTCAATAAAAATATATTTGACACCTAACATAGATTATTAGTGGAGTTCTCATCAAGTATCAACTATAGATTCATCCTAGATAGAGAGAAAATTGATGTGTGGACGAAGAACCTAAAATTATGGAAAATCATCTTGTATCTAAATAGCATTGTCGATACTAAAATAATGGATGAATTGGTAAAAAGTAACTGTGTAATAAAAAATATGGATACTACCAGATGTTATGTTCTAGAATTTGAAATCATATAGAGTGTGTTCCTCCAATCCGATAATAGTTTTGTTAGGGAGATATATAATTATTCCTTTTCAATGCAGGAAAAGAATTAGGATTTAGTTTTAAAATATTATAGATTTTAATTTAATATTATAAAATTTTCCAAATTAATAGGGGTCTCATTGTTTATGCTCATAATTTTAAAATCATTGTGCTAATAGTAAATGCTCAGCTGTAGGAAAGTGTAATCCACATGATTTACCTGAATGGTTTTACAAAACTTTCGCAAACTAGTAAAATATCCACTATCAAAATAAACTTGATGCATGTCTATATGGAATAAATCACATGGTTTTTCATAACCATTTTGCCTATAACTCCCCACCACCCTGCATATCATTTTTTAATCTAACCAATATTCCACCCCCACATAGTTTTAATTAAAATTTCACCTTGAATAATTAAATAATAAATGTTGGGTTCTAGGATCAGAAAAATGACCAAAATCCCCAAATCACCAATTAACTAAAAGAATAATCACATTATGTTATATTTGAACATTCACAATGATAATGAATGGATCCATACATCATAATAAAACCATAGTTCTTATAATATCCCCTTATTAAAATTCATCCCCAAATATCCCTCTAAATGGTGGTGAATATTTTTATGAGAAAAAATATGTAAAATAATAATATATATCGGCCTCAGGCTCCCAAGTCACATAATGTAAATGGATTTACTCCAACAACACCCATACTAGAGGAAATGATTGACCTCATAGAACTATTGTTCTTCTCACAATGATAAAAATATAATTCTCTTCAATGGATGCTTTTATATCAAACTCAACATAATCAGGATGAAATTGGTGAGAGGGGTCTAAATGCTAACGAAGAAACGAAGATATGTGGGTCACGTCAGGCATGAATCAGTACTTATGAGGGTTCTACGATGGATAGTGTACCGACCCATCTCTCTTCAGAATATCAAATGGCCTAACATATTGTGGTGAATGCTTGCCATGTCTCATGATCTACCTATGACTCAACATTAGTGATACTTATAGATATACCATATTCTTAACCTCAAACACCAGAGGCCATCATCAGTGGTCAACCTAATTCTTATGTTGAGAATACTTAGTAGACCTCACTTTTAAATAAACAGGACCTTCTCATGAATTCTCTTTCATGAGACGTGGATTGATTAAGGCTACCTCATGATCCTCTAACCAAAATATGGGTGATCTTCAATGAAAATAGTAGAATGTTTCATATGATTCCATCTGTATCATTTCTTGATAAATATTATTACAGGATAACTCAACTTGCGGTATATGCTTCTCCCAAGAGCCCACAAAATCTAGGATGCATGGTTGTAGTATGTCCTCAAATACAATTATTTCACGCTCTGACTGATCATAATTTTGAGGGTGTTATGTTGAAATTCATATCACTAATGTTCCTAGTTCCTTATACATAATCTTTTAGAGGTGAGACGTAAAAAAATCACTATCTAAAAGGATAGTGAAAGGGAAACCATTGCATTATACTATCTCAAGGATATAAAACGTCTTATGGTCATCCAAATTGAAGGACTCCTTGATCAGAATCAAATGAGATTCATTGGTGGTCCTCTCCACAACTACCCATACAACATTTCTACCTCATGAAGTCCTCGATTAATATTTCATCAAATCCATCAAAACATCATCCCATTCCTACATGGGAAGTGGTAGCTGCATTAAAATTATAGCTGGTCACTTCCGTTACTCTTTTAGTTGTTCAAATGTGGAACACATCTTAGAAAAATCATCTACCTCATGTTTTATAGCCTTCCACCAGCACTAACAGTACAAGTCATAGTACATCATGGAGACTCTAGGATGCACTTCCCTTGAGGAGGAAATAAATTCCCAAATTAAATCCTCATGAGTGGCCACTAGAACCAAAACTGAACCATGGATGCACAATATCTAATCCTTTCTTACAATTCAACATGGAGGTGGGTCCTCACTTGCCCCAGTATTTTTTAGTAATACGAATTATAAATATGATAGTTGCCTCATCCTCACTCTATCATGTAGGGTAATGGTCACAACTAAGGATGGTGGAATGTCTTCCCTGGACTTTTGCGCACCACCATGTAAATGCTATGGAAAAATACATGAGCAACCAATCACTAATATAATACTACACTTCCTATATATGAGTCCTCTTACTCAGAGAATCATCCACTCCATTTCTTCATACATTCATGTATGCAATCTTGAAGTTCAACGATTTCATGTATTCAACCATCCTTCGCTACCATAGATTCCAAAAACACTGTGTAAATATAAACATGAGGCTTTTTGTGCTCATTGTACACAATAAAATGCTATCCTTGTAAATAGTTTCTCCTATAGTGAATATCAAGGATGAACATAGCTATCTCTAGGTCATTTGTTGGGGAGTTCCTCTAATGTGGCCTTAAAATCTGACACCCATATTTCATGAGTCTATTCCCCTTCACCAGCACTGTATTGAGCCCAATACCTCATATTTAAATATAAAAACTGTAGCTCCATAACTAATATTGTAGTATCAGAACTACTGTTGAATTCCATCATCCTTTATGCTCTTTAAAGGATGTCTAAGAGGCATCTAACCACATTAACATCAAACACTTATTCGTCAAGACCTTCAATAGTGCTACTAATTTTGCTAAGTTCTTTATGAAATTCCTATAAAAAAATTATATCACTAATGAACTACATATGTCAAGGAAATTCATGGGACTCTCCCTAGAAACTATATATATCACCTTCTATAGGTCAACTGATACTCAAATATCTGAGATAGTTGGAAATAGGAAGGGAATCATATCAATCTAAAAGTGTCTCTTAGTGAGAATATCACATAACTAATTTTATCTTAGTGTATCCAATATTATCTCAATGTTTTTGTCTTAGATATGTTAATTATCAGAATACACAAATATATAACCCATGAAAACCTCCAAAAATAAATCCATATAAGGATTGAGGTTTCTATTCACTAGCGCCATTAGAACCATTGGATCATTCAGAAGACCAAATAATATAAATAGATACACATATATAACATACCTACTACTAATGGTTATGTGAAGTATGTCTTTAGGTATAACATAGACCTGAGGATATTCGAATCTAAAATCAATTTTTTAAAACACCTAACATTATCGAATTTGATCAAAAAGGTCATATATATGCGGAAAAACATATGGGTTCTTAACCATAAACAAGATTAACATTTGATTACCCAATCATAGCATAAGGGTACTATCATATTTTTTCTAAAAAAAGAATGGTGAACCCCATGGTGAGTTACTAGTTTGAACAATCCCTTTTTCCTAAAAATCCCATAGCTACGTCACGAGATCATACAACACCATCATAGCCCTCCAATAAGGAGTAATGGGTATAGGTGTAGCTCCTAGCAGTATATCAATAAAGAACTCTCCCTCTTTATTAGGAGGTAAACCAAAAATTTTATCCAAGAACACATCTATAAAATGATCACCCACTGGGGGAATGTTCCCCTCTTGTGTACCATGTCAATACAGACACAAAATATAGATATGGGCAATCATTTTACCCTGACCATGATGCTTTGGTTGAGTTCATCACACCTGTACATCCCATTTTTCCTTGTGAGTATGAAATACACCCTAAGGTGATGTGATTTTCATCCCTCGGTGATTGAAATCTTCTTAATCTTGATAATATAACAGCAAGTACATCCCAAGTATACTGTAAAGTGGATTAATCAAGAGGATAGGAAATCTATATAAGTAGTAGAACATACCAACTTTTAGGGGAAATCCTAGATCTAAATTCCACTCTCTAATTTCATCCACAAGATAGTTTCATGTGCAATGTAGTAATCTGAAAACTATACAATATTCCCAATGCATTCCACCATAGGTATAAATATGAAACTATTTGATTCTCTTATATCAAAATGATAATATGGAATATTAGAGGATACTAAGATGGTAACATAAACCATTGATGGTCTGAGAACCTCCTCCTCAAGGGTAGGTTGTGCAGAATAGATATGGACTAAACCGCATCCCTGTGAAGAATCCTCACTACCCTAAGTAGGCAAACATTGATTTCTCAGTGCAACTGGTGTCTGGATGACTCATCCACGACCACCACATCCTTTCCCATATTGACTAGTACTACTCTATCTTCCTTCCTGATGCACAGTTGAGAAATCGACATACAAACATGGTGTCCGAGATTAACCACTACAACTCACAACTGGACGGATGGTACTATAGAAATTATGCAGGTGGCCCATCATTTCCCAAGCTCAACAGTCAACTAGGCTAGTATTACATTTATTCATCTTTTGGATCCATATTACACTCTAATGAAGAAACACTGAGCTACTAGTACTCACAACCTGACATGTACTCGTCTCACTCGAATCATCAAAATGGAACATTCTCACAGAAGATGTTTATCCACTAGGGTGAGAGACAATACTACACTACTCAAATCACACAAATTCCCTCGAGTTCGTCTCTTTAATAAGTGAATGATTCAACATCATAGTAATAATAGACAATCTGAACTCATTAACCTAAGATATAATAGAATTTCATAGAGACTTCTTGATGCTTCTCTACCTCTATAGATCAAGAGTATGGTTAGTTGATTCAAAACTCTTAAGCTCTATAAACCATACCATGTACTCCATAATAGTCATAAAAACATGACTATACACATTAAAAAAACTAGAGCACTATGCCCATAGAGTCTCGAGGTAGAAATATTCTTAGAACCTACTTTGGAAATCAGTCCAAATCATTTATGTCATCATGTCAGCTGGGTTCAAAATATCCCTCCAATTCTATATTGATTGTCATACCATATAATTTTCACACTTCACAATAATATCATGCGGCATTTTTAGAATATCGAATATCGATAACATAGTCTTTATCAACATATCATCAACATGTGGACTTCAATCCCTTGAAAATGTGGGATGTTGCAACTGCTATAACAAATGTGCTAGCTAAGTCATCGATAATGCATGTTGCAGTGCTCCCTGGAAAGTCTTCATGAAGTGAAATTATCCCTCATAGTATAGTTCCCCAAAAAATGTATCATGAAAAATAGCTAGTGTGGCATATAAAACCAAAGTTGGATCCAATTGTATCCCATGGCCCACCTCTTTTAGAGTTTGATTGTATCCACCATCATGGAGAATGGTTTTAGGTCATCATGGTGGGATGTCTCTACAATGTGAAACACATCCCTCAAAAAATAAAAACATAAAATTTACAGATCAAAAGAATAGAGAAAGTCAAAAAACTCATAAAACTAGGTAATAACCCATATCATACTCCTAAATACATTAAAAGGAACAGTCAACAAGAACCGCAAGAAACATTTCCCCTTCTCATCCAAAAGTCAAGTATCTATCTAGTTTCATCTAATCGTTACATTTTACCATTTAAATTCATATTCACTTCACTTTTCATTTCCATCATTACTTTATTCAATATTTTTAACCAATGGATCATCGTGTTCCATTGCATGAACCCCAAAAACAAATAATGAACCAAAATATGTTTCCCATATAATCCATACAACTTCACATTCACTTTAATCAATTGAAAAAATGGTGAATTACATAAAAGTCTAGAAGGGCCCATACATATTATGAACTGAAATATGGTGTCACTTTCAATATCCACTACATTTAATCTATCAAAATAATATTTGTATCTATCAAAACACCAATCACACCAGCGTGCAATAATTAATACATCCTAAATGGAATTTCATAATGCATTTCATGTGATTTACAAAAATTTCATAGAATGAGGCATCATATGGAATACCCTTATCTCATCATGTTTCTACACATTAATACCCACAATTGTATAATCAATAATATCACAATGAAAGTTCATCACCTAATAGTGGAGTCAAATCATTTTTAATTGTTAAAAAAAATTAATTTGATAGAATTTTCATTTTTACTGTATATGGAATAGATAGGCCTAGGAACACCTCATTAAAAAAATCCAATACCTTTCTATCTCTATAAATTTTCAAAAAATATTAAATCAAACCAGAAAATAAAATTCTCTTATTTCACTTAGTAATGTATCTGATCTATATTCCGCTCAATAATTCCCCAATCATGGTTGTCTACATGGCAACAAGTGCATCTACCTAAATGCCAAAGGCTACTGACTAGCAGCATGGGCCTATGTTTCTTAGTGGGGAGAAAATTCCATCATCAACATAGTGTAACACAGTGGAAATACAACATCATAATGATAGTATAAACAGTAATACATTCATACAGTATATACGTATATAGAATAGAAAACAATATTAAATGACGGATTCTATATAATGAGGATGATACATGTTTCTACAAAAAAATCCAAAATATTTACAAAGCCGAATAGTACAATACATATGTTGTGGAAAAAAACACCGAATCACAATATCTATTGACATAATTGTGAGTCTCATCTTGATTTGATGCTCCCCTTCTCATATGCATTTGCAATAAAATAAACACTGAACTTTCGACTCTTTCCCATATCACTTGATACATCCAATTAGTTTGTATGGGAACACAACAGTGGCCCAAATAGGATAGTAAATTCAATCATAGTAGTCAACCACACAAAATTATATACAATTGACGTTGTGAAATATAATAAGCTAAGTAATTTTCATGTAAATAGGTAAGTAGTAAATAAATTTTACATTCTAGATGTACGTAAATAGTTAAACATGTAACCTAGTAATAGCCTATTAGGGTTCCCTAAATAAAAGTGTCAAGCCACTCTTAAGAAAGAAACTAGGAAAAGAAGTTAAGAACCATGTCGTCTTCTAATAAACTAGTCATATCAAACCACCTTGGGCATGCAGTTTTACTCGAACTTTCAAAAAATCCATGGATAATCCATATAGTCAAGTTCACCTAATTTCCATAGCCATGCCATAATATCAAATTTTTCAAACCATTATGGGATAGATACAAGGGATATAAGACCATGGAATCCTCTTTGAGTCCCAAGAGAATCTCGGTGGAAACTCAATAAGTCACTAGTTGGAGTCCTAGGCGCATTTTAGCTGAACATGGCCAATGTGAGTCCATGAAATCTAGATCTAATAGGCAGTAAGGCTTATGGAATCCCACTTAATCAATACCCATGTATCATAATCATTCCATGTAATCCACTACCGCATTCTAGATCTCTGGAGCACTATCCATGGAATCTATGGAATCACTCACCATGTCAAATCATTTACCATTTGAAAAGAGTTTAATTACACCCAATGATTATTTCCAATCAGTGAACACATTATACTTCCAAGTGTCACCAATGAGTATACCAACACATTTATAAATAATAAAAATAAAAAATACTGAGTTTACCCACTCATATATAGAATTTTAAATGATTACATATAATCAATTAAAATTCCATTCAAATCATTTAATCAAAGGCATCCAAATGTAAAATACAAATATATCCCATAACTATGAAAACAAATTTCATTTAAATATATTTGATTTTATTTTAACTATGAAATTCTAAAACACACCCTATTGGTCATTCAACAAGTGGTATTGGAAAAAGGTAAAAACCAATGGGTGGCCTTGGTTTGGGAAAAACCCCCAACACATCATAAGGGTAACTAAGGTATTCCCTATTAGCACACAATTTCACTTAGTAAAATTTATCTTTTAAATTTTGGGGTTGTACTGAAATTTCTGAAGTGATGCATAATGACAGGTAGCCTAATAAATCACTAAAACACATATAAAATTTATAAAACACCTGAATTATCTTAGTAGTGGATTTAATATATAGAATAAACTCTTGGTTTGACTCTAATTATGAGAGAAATGGTGAATGGAAAAGGAACATGAAATTATGGAAAATCATATAGCACCTAAATAGCTTCATCGATACGAAACAACTCATATAATAGATAATAAGAAGTCAATTACTCATGGAGGTAGATCCAATGATATGTTCCAATATTGAATTAGTGATTGAATGGGGATTCAGTCTCATATCTTATAATTTATTTCCAATGGATATTTCAAATTATTCATTTTCTATACATGAGAATAATTAGATATTGTTGTTAAAATATAATTAAATTTAATTTAAAATTATAAATTTTCCCCAATTAATAGTGTTTTTATGTTTTAAGAGCATTGATTTGCAAACCATGTTCCAACCATGCATTGTTTTCTATAGGGAGGGGTCATCCTCCCATTTTACTAAAACAAATTAAATAACGGTTAACAAAAAATACAAATATCCACTATCAAAATCTACAGACAGAAAACATGGTCATGTTACCCAAATAACATAGTTTACTGTAATTGTGTGGACATTAACTACACACTGCCCAACCATGTTGGGTTTATTATAACCATGCAGTCATCCTAGCACAATTTGATATAACCATACAATAAAAATATTTCAACCAATAAAATTGTGTTCCAGATCTCGAACAAGCCCCATTAACCCTCAAAATACCCATGACCTCACTGGGTATTCACATTAGTGCATATGTAAGCATTCAAACTGAAAAAGGTGGGATCTATACCTCTTAGAAGAAACAAGGTTATTACAAATACACACCATGTAGTACAATTTTCAGTGTAGGATTTTATTTTATCACCTAGTTAAATATGAGACACTATGTTGCTATCCCCACACATCATGTTATATAACCTATGTAGTCGAGCCATGGTCAGCAAGTACAGATTAAGGATAACATGTTCCAACACATGTCTTGTTCCCATATAAATCATTCCATTGGAGCAATACCACTAATTGATCCACTTCCATGGATAACACTATGGTACTATTAGTCATTCAAAACATCATTTATCATTGATCGCATTCCATGTACATGGGAGTTTACATGTTATGTTGCATAGTAAGACATGGTGAGATTGATTCATCGGTGTAGACCTCATGTATATCAAGGGAAAAATGTATGTTGTTCTCATTCATGTATATTTTTTATATTTTCATCATCAAGACATATATATGGTTTTTTCAGTAGTCTGATATATGAATAGTTACAAAAAGGAATCAATGATGGACATTGTTTCCAAACATGAGAAACGATGCAGGGGAACGTGAGTGGGTCACTTATTCCTGTGATTCTGGGCTAGTGATAAGGCTTGATAGTGATAATTGGAGTGATGAAGGGATTCATAATACCATATTGGTTTCTTTTTTCCATGGATGATTCAATAATATCATATGTATTAGTAGATCTGGTACATCCCCACATTATCAAGAAATGGTTCCTCTTTTTATAATGTTACTACCATGCCATCCGTGTGATCTAGTGGGGATTGGGTACTCCAATGGTGTTGGTACTCTATACACTATGTCATAAGACATTGTTGAATGGGTCCTAAATTATATTCTAGTGAGGTTTTATTAGGCTTCTATAATTGGGATTACAATCTCTTGGAACTACTAACAAACTCATCTCTCTTATCTAGCTATAAAGATCAATATTTATATCACTTCTAATGGGGATTATTATTTTTGATTTTATATATTTTTGTCCTCATACACCCAATTATCATGGGTATTTACATTAAAATATTCTAGTCATTTCACCCTTTATTTTTATGGCATCTTACATTGTATTTATTCAATCACAACTACCTGGGTTTTTCTTGCACATGTCATGTCTTATGAAAATTACAGAAAGGTTACTAGAAACTTTGATGGTCTAAATGTTGGTGGAGCATTGATTTCCTATAAGATTGTGACCATTTTTGATGGTTAGATTCTGAGATCTTGATACAGGATCACTCGTTAATTATAAATAGTATTTTCATGTTGGGTTACATTCCATTTTTTTGTGTAATTTCCCTTCATTTTTACATTTTTTTGTTACATTGTAATGTCTATCTAGAGATTATTTCATGAATTTTTTAAAATATATAGGTTTCAAAATTCATTATTATCCATTTTCTTTTGTATGGATATATGTGAATGTGGATAGGTAATGTTGGATAAGGCATACCATCATGCAATATGGGCCTAATTGGGGATCATTCATTGCCTTTATCCTATTATAGATTGTATAGGGATGTCAATGTTGTCTTTATATCAATAGAGTAATGTTCCTGGTGGGATGGGATATGATAGAGTTGTATCGTAGGAGGTCAGTCAATGTGATGTTTCTTGGGGGTAATTTTTTTTCTAGAATTGGATTGGGAACATAGGGAAATGTGGCAAAGGTGTGTCATGTTTGGATCTTAGACTAAGGAACTCTGTGACAACACACCAAAAGACATTTCCACAAACCTATACTCTATCTAATATCATATCAACTCATCATTATAAATCATCAATTATAAAGAAACTAGATGTTCATGACTCATATTAGAATGGTTCTTTGACAGTTATTTCCTTCATTAGTCAACTCCCCTGATATTATCATTTAAACATGGAATGTCTTGTCGACATTATGATTTCCTTATTAATCAATAAAAACAATTATTCTATTATAGGTTAATGACGGGAATCATTTTAGTGATTTGGCCTCAGTGCACATACAACCCCCTGAGGTGTTCCCTCCATCTGAACAAACAGTGTTGCTCCCACACAATGAGCGATATATGGACCTACCTCCAACATTTCATGTTGATGTACATATGTATGTTGGGAATCATACTATTACAATAGTAAAAGATGAAGATTCATAGAGGTAATGTGTTCATAATGAGTTTGTGTGATAATGATTTCTCGGGTTCTTTTGTTGATATAGACCATCAAGCCATAGTGTATGGGATTAAGTTAACGGAACGAGTGTTTTTTGATCAATTGGATCCCTACGTAGTAGATAGTTAGGATTATATCCAATATTATTAATAGAGTCATAGGAAACTAGTGGATTCTAGTCATCCAAACCCATTATGAGGTTACTCTTTCAGGGATGGCTATTCAACACTTGTTTTATCAGGATCACTCACCTTAAAACTTGTGTGTATTGTTGATTAAAGATCATTTAGACTAGTAGTAAAGTGATAAGTATATTTTATATTACACAATGATGTTCACCAAGCTTATTTTATAATATGTCAATACTGTGTAATATGGAAACTTATAGGCACAAAAGTATGATAAGGGCCTCTGTAGAGACATCTGAGCTACTTTAGTCTCTATAAAAATTTCTAATTATGTTTGGTTTTTAGAGTGGTATGTAGTGATATAGAGATTCATTAAAGTGGAGTGACAAGTATATAGGGAAATAAATATTAATAATAAAATGTAATATCCTGTACTTCTAGAAAAAATAAATTTTTTGGATCTTATCATAGGATGGATATGCATGCTCCGACTCATACATATGTATTTTCCACACAAGGTTCAAGTAGAGGATCTAGTCAACTTAGATGTAGATAATGCTATTATTTTAAAAAATAGTTTCACGTGAATTATGTTTTCTTGAACTTATATGCTTAATTTAATTAATAGATTGTATATGAACAACTATGGTAGAGTTATTGTCACTTTCACAGATTTCCCATGGGTGGTTAGTGATGCCCTTAGTGAGGGGATGCTGACAGAGGGGCTAGAGAAGCCATTTTTTGAGGGGTTGTAGATGGGGGGAGATTGTATTTCCAACATCGAACACTATCACTTGGGGTTCCATGACTAGACCAACATCATTTTGGTATACGGTGTAGTGAAATATAAGTATCATAGGGATATGATCAGGCTTTATAGTAGATGATTCTAGGTTTGATCTATGTTTTATATACATTATCCCAAATACATTTATACAATAGAGTGATACATTACATTATTTCTATGAGACATGGTAAATAGATTGATATTCTTTTAGAGATTGAAGACATTCAGTTTTTTCTAAATGATTCTATAGGGATAAAATATTCTATTTTCACATCTTCCAAAAGTGAAAGAAGACCCTCATTGAGGATAGTTTCAAATGGGACCTCATAGTTGTTGCAATGAAATCGTATAAAATAATTCATAGTACGTATTGGATTCCATTGGTATGAACCATAATAGACCATATCCATGGTATATTTCTATTTATATGGGAATATAAGAGAAATTATCCTTTAATTGTGTCAACATACTTCTGAAAAAAAGGAGCGGGGCTCAAGTGCAGGAAGATCCATCCTATCCCCCAAAATTGAGTGATTTCATCCCATAGGGAAGAAATTCCTTTAGAAAATTTGATTCTAGATGAACTGGATGAATACATGGATGTATTCCTAGAATATGTTTTTTGTCTAAATCCATGTCAGTAGATCAATAAATACATTGAATTTTCCATCAATGAGAACCAAAATAGTTGACAACATATCATATTCCATCCAAAGAGCATTGAGAGTATAGGGTGAAGATGGAGGACCTCTAAAAGAAGTGTTTTATCAAATATTGTGTTCCCCATAGGATACTCTTATATTTTTCATAATGAATGATGGCATGATATATTTGATCTTCATTGATAACAAATTCATAAAGTACGAGAATAAAAAAATTATAAACCCCTTATTAATGATCAATTCCTACAACAATTAGCTGAAACATGTGAGGTGGTTCTTAAAGATTTATCTCTTGTCTATTTATCAACTATTTGGGGTCATGAGGGGGATATTCTAATGAGGGAATTCTAATATCACTATATTATCTATTATTTCATTTTGATCCCCATTGGTGTGATGAATGATCCTAATATTTTTTTGAGACATATTAATTATATCTTTCATTCATTCATGGAAATGAATTTGGTTGTCCTCGTTGATGAATTTATTATTAACTCTATTCATTATTAGGAAATAATTGAGTATTTGATGATGTTCATGATCTTATAATAGAAGTACCAATTATATATTAAATCCTTAAAGCTTTAGTAAAAGATTACAAAGGATCACTTTCTAAGGAATCTATTAGTAGAACATAGAGATGTTATGGACCAGATGAAAATATTGGTAGTGTTATCAAGGGAATAATGACCACACATATATTTAATAAAAATTATTTAATTATAAATATATAGAGGGAAACATTATAAAATCCCAAGAGATAATGGGGCCTAGTATCATTAAGAAATTAAGTACATACAAAATAAGATTCAATAAAAATAGAATAATGTTTTTAAAAACATCCTTATCATGCTCTTAAAAATCCATCAATCTTCAAAAAAATGCATGGGATAATCTCTAGATGTATCGTTGAATGTGGTGAGGTATTAATTGAATTAATTCAACAATAATTCAATATAATTAGGTAAATTAGGTCATGTTTTCGACGAGTCATATCAATGAACTATATCTAGGGGTGAGAATCATAATATTGAAAAAATGCATGATATAACATGATATCATTAATTAATTATAGGAATATTGTAGAAACACAAATCTTAATATACCACATATAAGTCTAGATAATCCACCTAGAAAATGTAACATAGTGTGCTTAAGATAACATCCCATGGACAAGACATGGTTTGTATTGAAGAAAAAAAGATTAAACAACGTAATAGAGGGCACTAAAATTTCAGTTTCACCCATAAATTTCATATCATGTGCATGTATAAGTGTTCCACATATATAATTCAACATAATGATGTGTATAATCAATATTAACACATTTATTAATGAGTTAATTTAATTTACATGTAAATTACCAATAAATAATGTTTTTTTACAACTATTTGAATATCCATTAGGGGAAATGGAGATGGGTTTTCACTACACCAATGTTTTTGAAGGAAAATCACAAGATAATTTCTACAGGTAACATGTTTACATAACAAATAATACAATGGGTGAATGACATATAATGTAATATCATGTTATTTTTGAACCATATGGATAGTAAGTGGTGTTTAGTAAACCTATTCCATGATTAATAGTTGGAAATAAAATGTCCCGATGTAAATAAGGTTCTTCAATAAAGAGGTGAAGTAGAGGATCCCTTACCATGAGAGGACGATTCAATAATTGGTAGGTGATTCCTAATGGGTTTTGGGAACCTTCAGTGGAATTTATAGATGAAATTGTATAATACATTCATGATAAAAGGGATTTGAGTGAATAAGAATGGAATTTTGGATGGTTTTTAATGATAAACCGGAGGGAAATTATTTATTTAATTATAAAAATAGGGTTTGGACAATTTGATAATGTCGTAAATAAAACCCTTATAATTATTTCTTTTAAATAAGAGTGGGTTTTTATAGGAATAAAAAATAAACTCATTTTAATAATAAAATTGTTTATGTGTACGTGATTCATGTTTATAATGGATTTATTTTAATACCATAAAATATAATACAGGTTATCGATGATTCCTTATATAAAAACCATGCTATTTATTACACACTTAATTCTGATTAATTACATAATCATGAAATTAAGGAAAAAAATGAGGATCAAGACGTCTAGTGTCTTGGGAAATTAGGTACATTAAAAGACAAATTAAGACATATAAAATACAACATCATTATTGAAAACATCCTTTACATGATCACAACAACCGCTCATACTTATCATTTCTGGGGATAACCTGAGGAAATACTTGTGAAAAAGGTGAGCTATAAAGCCTAGTAAGGGAGTAAAAATGAATAACATGAAGAATACAACAAATCATAGGAAATAGGAATATCCATAAAGAATAAAAGATATATTAACATAAAGAAATGATATAGAATTATTATCATAACATGGAAATATGGAAACAACATTTTACATGATATTAGCATGAGCCAAGGATCATTGCACATAGAACATGAGTAAACCCTCATTTTAATTGAATTATCATGAGTAAACCACCATTTAACATGAATTAGAAGGATACAACACACATTGAAATTGATGTATCATACTACTATCTTTTACCCAATGCATTGCCGCACTATCAGGACACAACCAATATAAACATTTCATTTCATGCATAAGTGTGCCACATTGATCATACAACATGAAATCATAAACATCATAATTTAATCCTCAAATAAGTTATGTAGAATACATGAATTTATGTCTTCAATAAACATGTATGTGTTCATAAAGGTGAATACCCTTGATAGTGAAATGGGTATGGTATTCCCTTACACAATGATTTTGGCATGGGAACTAATATAGTACATGCGGCAGCACAACGACATCAAATTGAAACTATAAAATTGGTTGATGAGAGAATTAGGGGTCTCTAATAATTTATACATGAAATAGAATTTAATGGGGTCATGTAACATTAAATTCCAACATATGTAATGGAATTTAGATTCATAATATAAAATAATTTCTTGAATTTAAATGATAAGAGATTATTACATTATGGAATTTTGGCATTGTGATGAGTGTCCATGGGAGGCATTAATGGGAAATAATGATATCTCTCATCAGTAAAACATAAAGAGGGAAGTATTTGGGATGTGAGAAATCATAACAAAACATTTTTATTTGAAAATAATAGTTCATAACAACATCATGAAATTTGGACAAAATGAGAATGAAAGAACAACCTTAAAAGGATGTGTGATACCGAAGGCTTGGGAGAGGCCTCAAAGTCGATTCTTGGGAGCATGTTTCACCATGGGAGGATTTTAGAGAGGGTATTTTAGGGCTTGGTTGAGCTCCAATCGGTTTCATGTAAGAGTAATGGAAGTTTGAGTGGGTTTATATTTGAAAGAAGAGGGAATTCTTTATTATTTGGGTTTTGGACACTACACATTAAACTAATCAAAACCACAATCCATCCCTAGGTTTTTGCCAATGGTTTTTACCAAAAAAAGTGAAAAAATTATTTTATATGTCCAATTTCTAAATATATTAAAATATTAGTATTTTTTATGTGGGTACGATTCACACCCTCAATGAAATCATTTTAAAATGATAAAATGTTTTATATGTTTTGTGGTGTCCACAAAGGATAAGTTAAATAAATCAAAAAAATCTAAATTCTAATTATTTTAAAGTTAAATCATATATTGGACTAACATACTGTTAATATTATTTTATCACATCACTATTGGGTCATTATGATTTGATAATACACATTATATATTATAACGATATTTAATTTTTACCCAAAAATTCAACTATCTCAGAAAATTATGAAAAATACACCATTGGATAATTTCAACATCCAGATTCCAAAAAAACATATTATTTAAATAATTATTTAATATGTGAATATTTATATTTAAAATAAAGACTGACATTTATAAAAAATACCATGGTTTTGACAAAAATATCATTCAAACCATAATAAAAATTAAAATTGTATTTATAAAAAATATGTGATAATTTATAATTAATAAAAATTAATTTACTAATAATATTTTATTAAAATAAGATTTAATTAAATATCAATTAATTCATAAAAATATATTTCTTAATTGAATTTTAATTAAAAATATTATTAGTTATTTAAAAACTATTTCCAAAGTAACAATAATAAAATGAATGTATATTATTTATTCAATAAAAATTAAGCAAATATTTATAGAGCTAGGGTATTGATATATAACCCCTTATAACAATGACATAATACATAAGGGTAAGGTACGTGATGGTGACATAATCTTGGGGATGCTCGGATAACATTTCTTCAGTGGTAACCTCTAGTAACATCCACTTATCCTTTAGGAGGTTCCATTTAAGTTTAACGTGTTGAAGATCATTTTGGTCTTCATCACGAACAAAGCTCAGTGATGATAACTCCTTTTTGAACTTGAACTAATGGGATTCTTATGGAGAAATTCTACTGGATGAGGCCATCAGTTCATTTTTCTATGTAAATTAGATTTTTTAAAGCCCTATATTAATACTAATCAGGTGATCACTGTTCAACAGTAATATTAGAAACTGTAAAAATTCTGAATCATATTTTAAAATAAAAAAACATAAAACCAAGGAAGTGAAAATGTTTTATATAACCATTTTACCTAATAATTCATTTAATTAGATCAATTGGAATATTAATTAATAAAATTTTGGGTCATTAAAATGTTCCACCATTATGAGATTTCTCCATTGAAATTTCCTTTTCCCACACAAAAACAGATGATGGTAACTCTACTTTATCACTTCCTATGATTCCCATTTTTTCACTTCAATCTTTTGTCTTCATGAAAACACCTTGAAGAGGGGAATTGTCTTATTTTGTTGAACATTTCTCCTACGATCTATGATCTTCAACAGCTTCTCTTCATATGATTTGTCATTATCCGATGATACCACCTCTGGATTGAGTCCATACAAAGGGTCTGGTACAGATACTTCTATAAGATTTATTCAGGAAAAACATCATGTACTAAAGACAGGTTCAGTTGGAGTGCTAGTCGATATGACACTACTCCAAAGCATTCAAGGATCATAAAAGGGACGATGTACCATGGAATAATCATTCCCTTCATCTAAAATCAGATAACTCTATTTCATAGTGATATTTGGAGGAATAAAATGTCCCCAACATCAAACTCTAGGTCTCACTGATGTTTATCAATATAGCCCTTTTTGGACTCTAAGAACTTTAATGTGTTCTTTGTTTGTTTTAACCTTATCCACAATTTGTTTGATAATTTATTGTCCTTGGAGTTTTCCCTCCCCAACTTCAACCAAACATGACGATGTTCTACACCTCTTTCCATAAAGGTCTTCATGAGGAGCTATTTGGATGCTTGAGTTGAAACAGCTGTTGTAATATAACTCAGCTAGAGGAAGAAGTTCATCTCATCATCCTTTGAATTACGTCAATCATGCTCTCAACATGTCATCCAGTGCTTGGATAGACCGCTTAGAATAGGCATTATTTTGTGGATGATAATCTGTATTAATGTTTTGCTCAGTATTCAGAGCCTGTTTTAGACTCAACAAGAACATAGTGGTGAATCAGGGATCTCGATCAGATATAATAGATAGTGGAACTCCATGTTTCATTTCCACTTATCTAATTTACATATGTTCTAGTTTATCCTATGAGAAATCATATTGAATTGTAATGTAGAGTGTAGTCTTTGCAAGACTATCGAAAAAAACCAGATATCATTGGTTCCTTTTGATTTCTTCAGAAGTTCAGTGACAAATTCCATGATGATGTTCTCCTATTTCCACGTTGTTATGGGTATTGTTTTAATCGTCCCCTTCTCAACCTTCACTTGATGACATACAATGAACTTTGATGTATATTCAGTGATCTCCTTATTCCTGTTATCCCACCCATAATGCTCCCAGATATCTTGAAACTTCTTGGTGTTTCCAAGGTGAATGGAGAAATTCATGCTACGTAAATAAACCAAAAGTTAATTTTTAAATCCGTATATTATGGAACACATAGTCTTGTCCCAAATATAAAAATTCCATCCTCATTAACATTTTACTCCAAGGATTTCCCTTTTGTGAGAGTTTCCAATTTCTTTTAAATTCCCAC
The DNA here is from genome assembly GCA_963277665.1 of Viscum album. Taxonomy (NCBI): domain Eukaryota; kingdom Viridiplantae; phylum Streptophyta; class Magnoliopsida; order Santalales; family Viscaceae; genus Viscum; species Viscum album. The sequence continues at coordinate 758,565,966 of OY728161.1, forward strand.
ATCATCTTTTTGAGCATCAATTAACCATTCCAAAAGAGACTGTTGAGCAATCATTTGTGAAATGATTGATTATATTCCCCTATTTCTGATTCTCATGCCTATCTTCATCAAATCTATGATGATATGATCCTTTTAAATTCTAATAAATGAAATAGTTTATAGATCCTTTCTATTTAGAGCATCTTCCACCTTTTCCACATTCCCCAGGATGGTAGGGAATTAAGTATCATAGAAATTGATCAGCTCTATCTATTTTCATTGGAACATATTTATCTCCTTCTATGTGAATATATATTTGAGGATTTTGTGATCCATATATAATTCAAACATCTCCCCAAAAATTTTATTCCACCAAATTTTCATTCGGAAGATTACCATAGCCAACTACAGATCATGTGTTGTATTCTTTTTCTCATGAACATTCAATTGTCTTGATGCATAGTCAATGACTATGTCATTTTTAATTAACACACAACCCATTCCCTTCTTTGAAGAATCAATTAATACAACAAAAGTTCTACACTTGTGGGAAATGTGAGCACGAGTGCAGTGATAAGCCTCCATTTCAACTCTTTGAAGATCTTTTTACATTCATACCTCAAATCAAACTTGACTCCATTCTGAGATATCTTAGTAATAGGGTTTGAAAATCATTGTAAAATTCTCACAAATCGGTTAGATATATATAGTTATCCTAAGAATGCTACAAATATCTATCATATATATTGTCCATGGACACCCCTGAATTGCATTTGTCTTCATGGGATCCACAGATATCCCATTGCCTGTTTTTGATCTAACACAAGAATGAGACTTCCTACAACCAGTACTCACACATGTTTTACATTGCATAAAGATTCTCCTTCTTTAAGGTATCTAGTACAGTGATTAGATGATCCTCATTCTCTTTCGTGGTTTTGATGTATGTTTGAATATTTTCTATAAAGACTACAAAACATATGTGGAGGTAATCTATAAAGACTATATTCATCAAGTCTACGATGATTTCCAAACCATTAGTGAGTCTGAATGGAATTAATATGAATTCATAGTTCCTGTATCTTGTATGGAAAGATGTTTTTGGGATATCCACCCTCTTTTCCCTTAAATATAATATCCCTAACGCATATCCACCTTGTAGACGTATTGTGCTCCATATATCTGATCAAACAAGTTATCAATTAGTGGTAGATTATACTTATTCTTTATCCTAATTTTTTGAGCTCATGATAGTCAATTCCAAGGTGCATTGATGAATACTTCATCTTTATAGAGAGGATTGGTGCACCCCAAGGAGAAGCACTTGGTCTTACAAACCCTTTATCCAGATACTCCTATATTTGTTTCTTTAGACCCTCAAGCTCCACAACAGACAATATTTATCAAGTCTTAAATATTTTCAAAGCCCCAGGTATAAGATTAATCGAGAATTTAATATCTCCTTGGGGAGGAAGACTAGGAAATTCCTCAGGAATAATATCAGAATATTTCCTCATAATAGGAATATATTCAAGGATGTTTACTTCCTTAAACTCAAATATTTTATAATGATATTTGTGATAATAGGGAATTAATATCAACAATTGACATTATGGTGCTAAATAAGAATCATCCTCCTCCATGCACTTATACTGAATTGTTGGTAGATTATCTATATGGATATTTATTTCCCTCTTATAGATATTTATGTTGGATCTCTATAGGGGAATCCAATCCATGAAAATAATTAATGAAATTCCACTAGAAGGAGTATGATGAGGATCACCAGGAAATTAAATCCATAAATTTTGAAATGGGAGGAGTTATATTCTTATGATGTATTTATTTCCCCATTTTTCATTCCCATCAACATCTCTATATCAATGAGTTGTGTTGGTTTTGGGATTGTTTTACCAAACATTATGGATATGAATAAATTCATAGAATCATAACGAAAAAGTAAATTCTCTATTCATGGATGAAAAAAATAACATACATGTCACCACTTCATCTTCGGGGTTTGTTTCGGCTGTACTGATGGAAAAATCTCACCTTTTATTCCTTGGATGTTGTTGGATTCCTCTGAAAACCCATATCTTAGGGCACTAGTTTGCAGAGTGCCCTGGTTCTTTTCTATTCAAGCAATGAAAAATGCATTGAGGGTCGAACAGAGTGTTCATCTCCTCTTCCATAGCATTAGGTTTTTCTTGTTTACAATTAATGGCTAGGATCCCTTCCCTTCCAAACCTAATGCATTTCCTCATCCACTTTAGGAAATTTCCGAGGTGCTTCTTTCTACACCATTGGAAATTGGGGTGCTAGAATTTCTTAGCCCCATTTGATTTATCCATGAGACCACAATAATTAAAGTACAGCTTCTACTTCATAACCCCATGATACCCCTATGATTCTACAATATACACTTTGGTATGGTGGCACATCAGACAAATTATTCATAGCTATCGTTGTCAAATATTTCTAGGGCTTTCTGTTGGTTTGGTTTATCCCACGAAAGAAGTTGTTAACCTTCCATTCATGGGTAACGATAATGTCGGGGGGTGTATTGTAAATGATTTGTGATTTTTTCTTCTTACACTCTAATGGTTTCATCATCTTTTTTCTTGAGGTAAAGGAAGTCACTTTCCATCTTAAGTTTTATGGTGGGTGGAAATATTTATCGAAAAACATTTTCTAGAAATACATCCCTTCCAATTCCTCGATCTCTTCCTGATGCTTCATATTTTCATTCAATGTACACCATTGAAAAACTTTACCCTCCATACAATAAGTATCCATAAGAACCATCTCTTGTTCGAAAGATTAATGGATGGTGAATATCTTTTAAATGTAGTTGATCTAGTGTTCCACGATTGAGTTATCAGATGATCCATTAAAAGTATGAGTCCTTTTCCTCATGAATCTCCTTATTGAGGGTTGTCCTTTTCGGGGGGGGGGGGGGTTACATTCCTCTTTACCCATGATTTTATTCAATATTTAAGTCAACTCCGAGATTATTGTCACAAATTTTATGATTCCGGCACCCATCAGATTGGGAATCTCATTAGAAAAGGCATCACATTTATCTTCGCATTGGTTGTTAGCCTGAGTCCTCCTATTACCAGCCAATGTCATGAAAAGAAGGAATTTTAGTGGTAACACATAATGTGGAATCCAAAGGAAAAATGAGATAAATTATAAATTACATTTATTTCCTTAACATATTAATTTATAGGCTTCAATCTATGTTAACCATGAGCTAATTCACAATATATATTCATAAGAGAATTTTTTTATTCCCATAAAAGCAGTTCATAATAAGCTTATGAATTTCTCAAAGCATATCACCCTAGAGTTTTGTAACTAATATTGCAGCAATGCCCATAATTGTGAACTAGTTCCCATTAAAATCTAGCTCAAAGCTAGGTTTTTGGGTTTAACCCCTACATACGTCTTTGGAAGAGCCACCATTACATGTTCATATCCATAAGGGGATGTATTTCATTGATAAAAAAATATTATACTCAACATAATTTGGGGATGATTTTATTATACAATGTCTTATCCCTAAGGCTTTTAATATGGTTTTCTAATCCTAATCCCAAAAATAACTAAACCTATCATCTAATACCAACTATAACAACCCTACTCTTTATTACACACCTAAACATGATTTATTAAATAAACATGCACATTAGACAAATCTAATGATAGTGAGGTAGTGTTTGCAGGGAAATTTGGGACATTACATGAAAACATAACTCATAAAAATACATCATCTTTATTGAAAACTTTCATTTCAGGGTTGTAGCAGTCCCTCATACACAGCATTGGATAGAATAACATGAGGACATACATGTGAAAAGGGTTAGATATAAAGCCCGGTAAGGGACTAAAAAAGTCATAACATGAAGAATATAAGACATTTTTCCCAATTGGAATATCAATGGATCATAAGGGAATCATTAACATAATGTCATTGTATAACATGATTATCATAACATGGAAATGTGGAAACGAAATTTAACATGATTTTGGCATGAGCCAAGGCTCATTGCACATTGAGCATGAGTAAACCCTCATTGAACATGAATTATCATGAGTAAACCCTTATTCCACATGAGGTATCATGAGAAAAAAATAATTTCACATGACGTATCATGATAATATTATTTAACCAATGCATTGGAGTGCAATCAGGGCACAAACTTTCTAAACATTTAATTTCATACATAAGTGTGTGCCACAAGGATCATAAAACAAGGATTCATTAAACATAATAATTCATTACACTAATAATATATGTTGAATAAAGAAATTATATTTCTCATTCAAAATATAAATATTCCTAATGGTGAATACCCTTCCAAAGGAAATGGGTATGGTATTCACTTACATGATTATTTTGGCATGGGAAATATTTGTTTTACTTTGGCTGCATTACGACATCAAATAGAAATCACAAAAATGGTTGATGAGAGATAAAGGTTTATATCATAATTTATATAGTAAATGGACTGTAATGGGGTCAGGGAACCTAATTCCCCAACATATATAATTTTATTTATATGCATAATAGAAAAAAAATTCAACAAAGTTGATGAGAAGGGATAGATTCCTTACGAAGATTTAGCTTGGTAATGGGCATTCATGTGATTAATTAATCAGATTGAAAGAGAACAATAATCACTCAAACAAAAGTATGTATGTATGGGGGAGGTGTAAAATCATACCCCAAAATTTGTAATCGAAATTAAAAGGGAATAACAACATAACGAAATGTGGAAATTATGCAAATGTATTAAATCCCATACTTATATGTGTGATACCAAAGGCATTGGAGAGGATTGACAGAGGATTATGGGGAGTTTGGAAACCCTTGGGAGGATTCTAGAGATATTATGGTAGGGTTTGTTCATGTTTTTAATTATTTGAGTAAAGATGAATGGGTGGTTGAGTGGGTTTATATTGTAAAGGAGAGGGAATTATTTATTATTTAGGGTTTGAACACTACACATTACACTTATAAAAACAACAAACCATCCCATGTTTTTTCCAATGGTTTTTGAAAAAGGAGAGTGAAAATTTTATTTTATAAGGCCAATGGCCAAACTTATTAAAATATTAGGCTTTCTTATTTGGAGATGATTCACGCTCTCATGGAAATAATTTTCAAATGTAAAAATGTTTTAAATGTCTTGAAGGGTCCACTATGGATTTGTAAACTAATTAAATAAATCTAAAATCAAGTTATATTGAATGTAAAATATATATTGGACAGAAAAACCTAATATATATTTTTATTACATCACTATTTGGTAATTCTGATGACATAAAACATATTATATATTTAAACGGTATTTAATTTTTACCGAAAAATTCGACTATCTCAGAAAATATTAAAAAATTAACTATTTGACAATATAAACATCCTAATCACAAAAATAATATTAATTTTATTTAAATAATTTTCTAAATATGTGATTGTTTAAATTTAAAATAAAGACTTACATTTATAGAAAATGATTGGGTTTTGATAAAAACAACATTCGATCCTCAATATGAATTTAAAATGAATTAATAGAAATTATATGCTCATTTATATTTAATAAAAAGTATTTTGGTAACAATATTTTATTAGGAAATTATTTAATTAAAAAATACATTAAATAATCAAAATTGATTTCTTAATTGAATAATAACTAAAAATAATATTAGTGCTTTAAAACCATTTAAAATGTAATAGTAATAAAATGAATGTGTATTCTTTTTTTTTATAGAAAAATAAACCACATAATCTTAGTGCAAGATAACTGTTACAAAACCCCTTATAAAACACACATATGAACTAAGGGTATAGTGCATGATGGTGAAATACTATTAGTGTGGCATGGATATCATCGCTTGATTGGTAATCTCGATTAACTTCTACTTCTCCCATAAGATTTTATGTTTAATCTTAACAAGTTGAAGCTTAGATTGGTCTTGGTCAAGAGAGAATCCTAGTGATGTTACATCCTTTGAGAACTTTGAAATATTAGCTTCGTATAGAGCAATTCTACTAGATGAGGCCATCACTTCCTTTTTCTGAGTAAATTGGATTTGTTATAGCCCGATATTTATTCTAATTATGTGTTCACTATTTAATGGCTATATTTGAAATAATTACAATTACCAATATTTTTTCTGAAAACCAAATACATAAAACCAAGGAAGTTCAAATGTTTTATATTACCATTTTCTATAATAAGTCATTTAATTAGATCAAGATGGATTTGTATTATTAAAGGTTTGTGTTTTTACACATTAAGAGTTTTAAAAATTAATGAAATAAAATCCAAAAAACATTATTTTAATGTCGATACATAATTATGGTCTTGTATAATCATTATAATAATTATTAAATAGATTTTTTTCTTTTTATGATTTCATAAAACATAATTGATAACTATACCATATTTATTTTTTATACAATAAATCCATTATCGTAGAAAATTGTGAATAAATTATTGCTGGATAATTTAAATATGATGATTTAAAAAATAATATATTTTTTAAAAAATATTTCACTAAATATGAAAATATGAACTTTTAAATAAATAATCGTCATTTGTTGAAAAAAAACATTCTTTTCAAAAACAAATTTTTTTTACACACAAAAAAATTTTATTTAACGTTTTCAAATTAAATGATAACTAGTATTAAATATATATTTTTTAAAAATAAAATTTTATTAAAATTTTATTTATTTAAATTGTTCTTCATTTCATAAAAATATTATCTTGATTGAAATTATAAATATCCCTAAAATACAATTTTAGATTCATCTAATCAAAATCCAAATTTTATCAATCTTATTATTCAATCATTTTAAAAATTGAAATAATTTGGATGAGTATAATCATTAATTTATTGAAATAAAATATGAAATATCAAAATGTTAGGGTCTAGACACATAACACTTTATTACACCTATGAATTCCCTATGTTTAAGGTGAGAAATGGTGATATTTTCCAATGTTGGATCGACAATCACTGTTTAGGAAATGATCTAAATGAGCATGATCATCTCTAATAAATGGTTTTCATTGTTATTTTGTTGTTTAATTTCAATATGTTTTTCTTTAATGAAAAATCCAAATTAATCTATCTCCCTTGATATCTCTGATAAATGATCTTCATAGGGTAGCCTCTTATTGGATGACACCATCACTTATTTTGTTGCTGTTAAATGATGTTTATAATAAGCGTTAATATTCTAATCTTAATGGAATTTTACGATAGCTATATTATCACTAGTTGTGATGCTTAATGGCCTTTTAAATTTTACAGGCCGTATGATGGTCCAAAATTACCAAAGTAGTTCATGTGTTTTCTATAAAATTATTTTTTTACAAGGAAATTACTTATAAAGATGTAGTCTCATTCATTAATATTCATGTAATTACATTATTATCTACTTAAAAAAACTTCACCGTTGAATTTTTTATTTTAATCACTAAAAAAGATGCGGTAAATTTTTTTACCACCTTTTTGGATTTCCATGATTCTTCCTCAATCATGTAGTCTCAAAACAACACTTTGAAAATTTTAGGTGTTCTATTGCATACATATTTTCTTCTATGATATAATATGTTCATTGGTTTCTCCTCATAAATATAATCATTATCTAACAGTACCACCTCTAAATTCTGTAAATTCGTGAGATCAGGTATATACGTCCATAATGGGGATACATGGGAAAATTCATGTACCTATGAGAGGTAATATATGTGTGCTAGTTGATTGGACACCAGTCCAAAGTGATCATGGATCTCAAATCAGATCGTGTATCAGGGAATATGCTTTCCCTTCATCAAAAACCTCATAAAATTTACCCACGATGATATATGAAGGACCACATTATATCATACCATAAGCACCCAGTCTTATATATGATTTTATTTATATATTTTAAATTAACATTATGTAGATATCATATATCATTGAATGTGATAATCATTTTCTATAACTATTTTAAAAGATCTAGTCCCATTAGCTTCCACTCTCCAAATGTGTCATTTCATATCAGAGTCTGACATCTCATACCATATAAATCCTCATAAAGAGTCATATGAATGTAATAAAGGAAACCATTTGTTACATGAGAACTCCACTAGAGGTTGATGATTATCTCAACATCATTGGTTATACATTGACAAGATCTCAACATATCATCTAGAGTTTCAATGGTTATTTCATACTAACTATCCTTATGTGGGAGATATGTTGTGCTAAATCTTATTTCTTTATTCAACTCTTGTTTAAGGATTCCTCAAAAACATGTGGCCAAACCTAAAAACTCGATCAGATAAAATATGGAGTGGAACTCTATATATGCATACTACTTCCCTTTTCTATATAATGGTATATTAATAAAGAGTCAAATCATTATTGATTGAAATGAAATGAATTGACTTGGTAAGGTGATGTAATAACACCACGATATAGTTTTTAGACTATGTGTCATGGGGAGTTGTTAAATGAAATCCACAGTTATATTTTATCATTTCCATTTTGTTATGGGAAATTGTTTTTTATACACATCAATCAATTTCATTTCAACGTGACTTACTGACATATGAATCATCGAGGTAAAGGCTTTTTAATCTACCTAATCAAGTTATCCCACTGGAATTTTTTCATGAATTATATATAAATCATAGTGGTTACTATATTAATAGAGAGTAATGGTATTATCATATCATCTAGAATATTTCACATCATTTATGGATTTATTATGGGACACATTTCATGGTTCCAAAACATACAACACCATATTTAAAATAGTTGAACTCTAGAATATCCAATACCTTCTTATATAGTAACTCAATATCATTCAAATACTCCATGGTAATTTCTATAATAGATGTTTGAGATAATATTTTGAGAAATCAAGGATTTAGATCATTATATTATTCCCATAAACATTCAATTCTGATCCACGGATATTAGATCCCTTATAATCATCATCATGCATAGGGATTCAGGATCCTATATACTCAAAGAATCTACCAATTTATTTTCATTATTAGGATAGTAATGTATTGAAAAATCATATTAGTTTATCATATCCAACAACCTTTGTTGGCTCATTTTGAGCACATTTTATGTGAGTATACAATTGGTGATTTTATGATCCAAATATATGTCAAAGGATTCTCCATGGATAGATTGTCACCATATTTTCAACAGGAACATTACCACTAACAATTATCGATGATGTTTTGGGTATTTGTAGCAATGAATATGTATTTTTAAAGAGGAATAAGCTATTAATTTTTCATCTATCTTAAGTACACAACACAATCTCTTTTTCTATGATTCACAAAAGATCACAAATCCTTCTATACAAGGGGGAACTGTGATCTTATGTGAAGGGGTTAGACACTTCTTCATCTATTTAAGTATTTCATCACATTAATTAGTAAAGAAAAGCATGAATCCCATCCCAGTAAGCATAGTGAGTGGGATTGATAGTTGTGATATGTTACTCCCAAATTGATGATAATACCTATTTCATAAAATGAATCTATAGATTTGTATCACAGATTTTGTTATTTTTTATCCTTCAAATGACAACATTTTTAAAGGGATCAAAATTATACCTTTTCTGGTGATATCATTCCATTGGATGATTACATTCTCCATCCCATACTCACATTTATTATTCATTGAAAATATATTTTCCTTTTGGAAATTATTCAGTATGGTAATCAAATGATTTCCATTTTAATACCTACTTCTGGAGTAGATAATATTATCATATAAAGATATTACCGCATATATTATGGGGTGATTCCAAAAATATTGATTCATTAAGTCCATGAAGAATTCAATATCATCGATGTGTCCAAACAGTGTCACTATGAAATTGATTTTCTTGTAATTTTTACATAATAATGTATTGGGTATATTCTTCTTCTTCATAATGACATGGTAATATTAGGAATGAAGATCCACATTGGAGAAGTATTGGGATCCATATAGTTGATTGAAGAATACACCAATACATGGAAGAGGATCACAACTCAAAACTACCTTTACACACATTGATCTACAACCATGGTTTAGAGATACCCTGGTTATTTATTTCATGGATAAACCTCTACCGATAGTTTTAAAAAACATTGATTATGTATCATATATACCAAGGGTTTATAAAAAACCATCAATATAGCCCATTAATTTGGAATCCCTACACGGGATCCACCCCCTCCACTTTTGAATCATTTCCTCTCCTCACCCAAAAGAATCTAGGAGGCCTTGGTGCCCCCCATTCCTTCCTCATGTGACATTAGAGTCAACCCCTACCCATATCTGTCAATATTTCACTAACGACCACATTTTATTCCTCCATTTCTAGATGTTTTTTTACATGATCATTCTAAGGTAAGATTTGTTTCCATAATATTTTTTATTATCTTTTCTTATATAATTAACATGTTTTCTTGCTCTAATTATTCCACAAGTATTGTTTTTTTTGTGTCATAATAATTTCATTGCAACAAATAAATGATTTTTTTTTTAAAAATGGATTCCATGAAATAAATGTTTTATATTTAAAGAAATTCTTTAGGTATTTTTTTTAAAATGAATTTTTTTTAAAATTGTTATTCATTTTTATGTAATTGAAATTATACCCTGTTGGGGGTATTTCATGACTGGTTATATTTAACAACTGTAGTGTAAGGGTTATTTTGGTATTAAACTAGTTGGAAATGTTATGAAATAGAAATATATTATTATAAGTGATTTCTTTATGGAAATCAGTCACATAATCACGATCAAAGGGTGTTCTCAAAAATCATAGGTCTACATTAATCAATTTAATAAAATTGGTGATTTCTAATAGTATATTATCATTCATTATGGGGATTTATTCCATTAGTGGGTGGTTTTAAATGTTTTCAAAATATGAATATATTATAATTAAACATTGAAGTTATTTTCAATTTTTTCCAATGTGTTTCATATTTTTTAGTTTAATTCTGTGTATAAATTGATTATTTTTTATTGTAACTCATTAAATAAGGGGGTATATAGTTTTAATAATAGGAAAATTTTCATATCATTTTGATTGTATTTTTGAGGGGATTGATTTTGGATGAATTATCGTGTTGGGTTGATTTAACAGGTCGATTAAATATAGTCCTTATAAAGTGTTCTATTATGAATATAATGTGTCTGCCTTTGAGGGGAATTCAACCATCTAGTTTTAAGACTACCACATCTCTAAATACAGTTCTATGTTATATAATCTCTTATTTTTCTAGTAAACTGGACATTTCCCTCGATTTTATTTCTTTTGAGCTTGTATATAGACCATATAGTTCATGTGGTCAAAAACATCATCGTTGTATTAATAGTTGTACTATAGATTGTTGGTTTTCAAAGATACATTGTGATAGAATTTTGGAATAACATCTGTGTGTAATTCTAGGGTTTTTCTTATAATATTACTTATTCATTATTGGGATATATAGTATCTTATTCTATAATGTTCACTTACATCATGTATCTAATTCAATTGGGTTTTGAATTAGTGTTATTTAATATAATCTTTATAATACATTTATTTGAAATTAGATTTTGGATATCATTTTCATTATGGTTTACATTGTTGATTGAAACATTATTTTCCCCTATAATATAATGGATATAAGCTAGATATATCATACCGATAATTTAACCAACATGTTTCATTAGAATATTGAGAAATTATTAGATTTTTTAGTTCACAATGCTTCAGATTGAGGTCTAGGATAGTGTCCATGTTATAATGGTGTTGTAAGACCATGGTTAAAATGTGAAGATTTTATCTACTGCATAATGGAAGATGGATTTAAAATATACTATAATGTTTGGTATCATAATAGAGAGATGATACAATCTTATATTTTTCTTGAATGAGATGAAAGATTTGGCATGGGGTATTTTATCTTTTATCTTTTTATATTTGTGAATCATCACGATATAGATTGAATTTAATTTCATTAATAAAATGATATCAATACACATGAGTAAACAGCTAATGATGATGGTGTCTAGAGAATGAAAATTTTAATTGATGGTTCCAAAACTCTTGTATATAAAAAATATAATGAAAATAAAAGTACTAATTTTTAATGTGGTTATATCATGGAACACCCATGTATGGAATTTCTAATATATCCATTGATTATGATATTTAATTTTTGAAGGAATTCATTTTTAATGGTACAAATATCCCCTCAAATTATTATAATTCATGGAAGCTAATGAACCAGATCAAATGTTATTCTAATAAAAGTTGTGCCTATCCAAATGTTTATAGATTATTTTGGGAGGAAAACACTAAATTTAATGACTGCAGTGAATGTGGTACATCGTGATAGAAGGTAAATGTTGATGAAACACCATATCATGTTACACATAATGTCATCTGGAACATTCTATTTATCCACATTCTTTAAAATCTATTCTTTTCTGAAAATATTTAATCCATATGTAATTTTATGATTCTAAATTAATTAAATGTAATGATTGGTTGTTAATCATTTTTATGTATTAGAATGATAGTAATTTTATTCACAAAATCACTATTTTATAGCTGAGGTGCATAATATTTGAATTGGTCTATCCTGTGATGAATGAAATCTGTTTGGTTCGATGCTTACTACTCCCCACATGTGTCCAGCTTTTATTCATATTTATAATCATTCTCCATGGCTATGTATAAAAACCATTTCACATTTTTTGACTATTCTATTATCACGACTTTATGATATTTTAAATGATTGTTATGTATACTTGAAACCATTAATAAGATATTTGAGGAATAATTGGGATATTGATATTCCCACATTCGATGCTTCTTCCAAACGTATATTTCAATATGTGTGCTGGAAAAGTTTCTATTAATTTTTTTGATTTGGATAATATTTAACTTTATTATTTTTAACCTACCTGCTACATTTAGTAGTGCATATTCCAAATTAAACACTTCATAGGGGACCCATTTCTTTTATGTTGATGTATCATACAGAAAGAAATATGTGCACAATGAAATCATATGTTTGAAATAACAATCATCCTATAGGTTACATTGTGAGTGGTTATCAGGATTAAGAATGTATGGATTTTTTATAATGTATTTGTCTAATGTGAATAAAATGCATGATTGGACAAGGAGATATGAATATGAGTATTATGGGGAAATTTTTCCCTCGTTTCCATGTCTTACTTCAGTATAATGAATTCTTGGTTCATATTCATTGGCTACATTGAGCCTTAAATAGAAGGATATGTCACATAACACAGTCTGGTTTATCTATGGTTTTTTGGTGAATAAATAATTTAATTAATTTGTGTATTGATATGTTATCTCATTCTTTACCATTTCACAAATTGCATAACTTTTTATTATCATTTTATTTTGGTAAAATAAACAAATTATTTGTAAATTTCATTCATATTTTCCATTGATAATGGGAGAGGCATTCATAGACAAGAGATTCTTTTTTCTTTGAAATTCATGCATTGAACAGAAACATAATTAACATAAAATATTGGTAATAATTTTACTTCATTATAAATATATATATATATTTGGTATTAGTCATTATTCCCCTAGTCCAATTAGACTTATAAAATAATTTAAAATTTCTAATGGCCTAAATATGTAATGACCCATAATTTTGTCAATGAAAATCCTCTACTTGTAATTATATCATTTTTTAAAAATCACATTAAATCACATAGACAACACAATATAAAAATTTTTAATTAAAAAATAATTTAATACGATGCATTTTCATAAATTAAAGTGGTTATAGCAATGGAAGAGTAACATTAGCTATGGAATAGTAACATAGCCCTTAGGAATAGTAAACAGACCAATAGATTATAAACCTCACCAATTAAAGTATAAACAAAATTTAGTTATATTGTAATTTAAAATATTATACATTTATATCATGGTATATGTAAATAAATGTTTTTAAAATGATTAATTAATTATTTTTATATTTTTTGGAACATAAAAGTTTATTTCAAATTTTATAATTAAGATAATTATGTTAGTGACAATTTGTTCTAAAACAATAGATTTAAAAATTTATATTTGGTTTTTTATTGTCAGATTATAATTATCTGAGACGTTCATTATTCTTTCAATATGTTATAACATCAGTTATTATTTTGAAGTTGGTATTATTTAAATAAATGAATATTTTAATTAAGATTATAATTTATCATATATAGAAATATATTTTCATAAAATGTAGTTAATTTTTGAAATAGACATGTCGAAATATGGTTAGGGTGATTTTCTTGTATTTTTCTAAATTAGTAAATTTTTTGGTGAATAATAAAATAATGTAATTTATAGTATATAACAATATAAGTTAAATACACTATTTCATGGGTCATTTCATATGAAATAAAAAAATCTCAAACACCCCTTCTCATGTAACTGTATTTATTCATGAGAATCCAAACTACTTGAAATGATGGAAAAGAAAAATAATCAAATGAAAAAAATAATCAAAAAACACCCCTCTCATCCCCTATAAATTCCACCCATCACCACCTCTTCCTGTTACTCATATAATGAATTTATGATCATCCACATTAATCCCAATAATATTCCCATGTCTCTTCCTCACATCCTTGAACTGTATGTATGAAAAAAAATAACAAACACAATTCCTATATGGATATCATCTAGGAGAATCATTGAAGAGGAAAATTATTCTTTCTTTTTCTTTTAATTTTTTTCATTTCCTATATTTTTCATAATATATCCACACAACCCCTTGTCCAAGTTGAATTATAACTATTTTATCTTGTATATTGAATAATTTTATTTTGATAATGGAATGACCCATCATCAAGACTCTTCCTCTCACCCATTTAATCTATAAATGAAAACTTCTTCCATGAGGTGTTGGTTTATCATCTTCAAGGGAAAATTTTCATTTTCATTTAACAACTTCAAGTCATGTCATAAAACCATTATAATTTTTGAATTAGATTTTAAAAATTATTTTTTAACACTTTTATATTCTGGAACTAGAATTTATACATAACATTAAAATATAAATTATAACGAGTTCAGGATGATCAAAAAACCATAAATTTAATCAAAATGATTTCAATTAATATTTATTAAAAATAACCATCCTTGTATATGAAAAAATAAAAGAATGAAAATTTATAGATGTTCATTGATAACATATAATTTAAATTCATGAAAACTTTTTCCATTTTCATGATCATTTATACATTTATACAAGTGAACTAATTGGGAAAAATAAAGGAAACAAACACTACCAATTAATGAAATTGAATCTTATAACTCATTTAGAAGTCCATAAATGAACATTATGAAATTATTAAAAAAAATTCAATGTTGATGATGATCTGAATGAAATCACTAAATAATTTAATTTCATTATCCATGATATTATTTGCTAGTGCAAAACAAATTCTTACATAATATATGGAATTATTTTTGAAACTCCAATTTTTTCATCTGGTTAAGCTTTCAATATATTTACACTAATATAATTCATAATTATTCCTATGTAATCCTCTTACATTTTTTGTGTACATTCCAAACATATTTACTTATCTAAAGTATTATTTCTAGTCTGTAGAAATTAATGTTTTATAAGGATATATTATTGAGTCTTCTTGATAAGCAAAACTGACTAAAGGGATCTTCTCAATATCTTACCCATTTTCAAGTACCGTACATAAGCTTTTTTAAGAAACCAATATTTAACTAAAAACTGAATTTTTAATTTAAAACAATCTTTTATCATATTTGTTTTATGAAAAATATTCTTCTTTTATCCATTTTAATGACTCCTTATTACTTTCTATCAAATCACTATAAAGTCGCTCATTTATAATGTCTTGTAAACACTCTTTTTAAAAGTTTTCAATTCAGTTTCACATCGCTTTTCATAATATATGCTTATTTTTTCAATTTCTATGTTTGTTTTCAATCCATTATTTTATGTACATTATTATGATATTCCCATTGTTTATGCCTTATGAATTGATTTTGATATCTGTTTCCATCGATTGGAAATATTTATATTTATTTATTATGAATGATTCTTCATGTGGAACACATGAATGAACATGTTATCATGGGTGCACCCAAATATCACTACAATGAATTTGGTAATGTTTAGTCCCATGAGGCAATATATTGGGACATTTAGTGTCCAGATTCCATTATGGGACATTGTCTTCCATGTGGATTGGTCTTAGAAACAATCATTGACTCATGCTCTTCAATTTGAAATTGTCTTGGAGGTTTTCAATGACTCATTCTAATTTTATGTTTTATATTGTTTCCACATTTCTATGATACCATGATTACCTGATCCCATGTTCTATACATTATTATTCCTTATGTTTATTCATGTTCCCTAGATTTTTTATTTCACCATGTTATGTCTTCTAACCCATGTCCTATTCATTATTCATATGTTTATTCCTTTACTCCTATTTTTAACTCATCCCATTTCTATGTATTCCGTTGGCTATTATATGAAATTTTGAGATTTAAAACGAATTTAGGAGGTCAATAAAGTGATTAAATAAAATATATTTTTATTTTTGGGTTCCATTCATTCTAATTATCTATCAAATATTTCAAAGACATTTGAAATGAAGATCCATGGCCTGAAAATGATGGTTTATTATGATTAAAATAATTTAATATTTTGTGAAAAGACTATGGTCACTATTATTGGGATCATAACATTGTCCAATTATTTTTTGATCTTAGGACTAGAAAACATTATCAAGAACACTAGGTATTATTAAATTACCATGGGTAACCTATATCGAAAAAAGATGAATCGCATGTTAGGATATAATTTTCATTTTCAAGTTTATCATTTGTTGTTCAATGTATCATTTATATATTATTATTTGAAAAGTGAAAAAGCCCATTTAATTATACATTTTTTCAATGTTAATAGCTATAAATATATGATCTAATTCCAACAATCAGTCTTATAAGAAATATGATGAATTCCATAATGATATGGAAATATTATGGAAATTGGATGTCAAAATGTTATGATATTATGTGATCTTCTAGATTATGTTATGAATAATAACATGAATAATGGGGAACTACATCTTCCTCATAAAAAATAAAATGGTGTGGCTGGATCCATTATGAGACAAATCTCTCCCATGTTTAATTTATTTTCTGATCCACTCCTTACCAAACAATGGAATACGTCCCTTGAGATAATAATCTTTTCCCTCCAATGCTTATAAGAAGATAAATTTGTGATGTCATTCTATTGTTTTTATAGGGAAGATGATCAATGTAAGAAAATAATTAAAAAACAATGTCTATAAAGGAAAATTATTCTACGGAATGGGAATATTTCTAGAATATATTTTACAATAAATATTTTCCTAAAATTCTCCATCTTATTATTTAGAGGGAGTTCCTGAATATGAAGAAAAAAGAATATGATTTTATTAAGCGGTATGAAGAAAACATTGATATTTTGTCATCATAGGTCTTTGACATTATTAGGAAGACCAAATTCAAGTTGGATCACTTCTTTAGTAGACTATAGCTATGTCTATGAAATGTAATAGAGATTTGAGACATTGATTTCTAGGAGGATATTTTTTGTATTTCCCTTAAGGTTGAAAATGATATAGAATATTCTCAGTGGTCACATTGTATTGGAAATAAAATGTTCAAAATGTGGTTTAATATTTAAGGATAAATAGATAAATCTCATGATGGAATGATATCCCCACATCCCAAATGTCAAAATTATGGGAAGAGGCATCAAGGGAATTTTCTAAGGGGAAACATGAGATTATTTCAATGTTGAAGAGTCAGACATCTATATAATAATTTCTAATAGTATATTATGAATCTTTCTAATTTTGAAAATTAAATAAATTTTCATATAAACAGTCATCATGTAGTATAGTGTTATGACTACAAGAAACATTGTTATTTTCCAAGAGAGTTCCACAAGCCTAGGGTGGTTGGAGGCAACCAATAACCACCTCTAAGGCACAAGGTTAGGGAATATTATATCATTTTCTTTGAGGTGGATAACGAAAATTATGCAGTAACACATACATTGTTTATTAATTCAAGAATAGCAATCATACTATATTATAATCTTTCTAAACATTCATTTTTATCCTGAATGTTTTGTAAAAATATGAAGACACCACCTCAAAATATGATGGTTGAGTAATATTTTTGAGTATTAAATGGGGTAATTATTGCATCCATTATTTATAACTCATGGCTCCAAAAAATGAATATTTCAGAATAGAAAATGATATATTGAATAAATATTTCTATAAAATTGAATTTTAATTTTTTTAGGTAATTATAACCCTTGGCATTGTAGTTAATCCTACAGTAAGCTATTTTAATCATTAACTGTAGAAATTAATTTTTTCTGTTCCTAAAATTAATTATGAATAAAAATTATGTTTAAATTATTATATAATATTAATTAATATTATTCCAAATATTTGATATATTTTTCGAAATATAATTTACAATTTTGGAAGAATTATATTTTAAATTATACCCTTTAATGGGATGGAAAGAGCATTTCCAATGAAAATGTATTCTTAAGTATAAAAAAATTATAAGAAAATTAAGCCAGAAATTTTGTCCAATGACTTAAATTGAATTAATAGTAACACAATTTTAAAAAATTAATCTTTAAGAATTAATTTAAAAAAAATACAACTTTTTAAATCAGTTAACTGAAAAAAATCACTAAAAACATGGTTTTTCACTATTGATTAAAAAAATAAATATTTTATAATAATCCCAAAAATACATCATAAGATTATTTTTAAAATATGATTAAAAAACTATAGTTCATTTTGTAATATAATCTATCTAAAAGTGGAAAAAATTAATTTTATATTATTTTCATATAAAAAGTTAATTCTTTTGAGAAAATTGTTTTTTGTTCCCTGTAAAAAATATAAAAAACATTTAGAGCCTATTTATCAGTATTTTTTCTCTATATTCCATAATTGTGTTTAAAAATCAAGTTATTACATTTCATATTTCCAAATTTAATGGGTAGGTTATAATGGTTATGTTTAAATGACAATACATTGATATTATATTAGAGTTCTTTTAAACTCATTGATGTGTGTCATATATAATATCATACATGTCGTTCCTTTAAAATCATATATTGGTAAAAAAAATCTCAACTTATAATGTAATTTAATTTTAAAACATTTAATTATTCATTATCTTTACTAAATCTATATGATTACTCAAAACCTTCATTCATATCAAGATCCCTAATAAAAAACAATGAATTAATAACCATTTTTAAAATAATTTTCGTTATATTGGTCATAATTAATGAAATAATATAATACTTTTCACTCTTATAACATAGTTATATTATGAATTATTTACAATTACAATTCCATTTAATTTTGAATAACTATTTTAAATTATACAACATTTTTTCTACAAAAAACTACTCCTTTATCACTGATGATTTTATTAATTTACTAATTTTCATAAATTATGTTATTTAATTTTTTTCTAGGTATATGACTCAATTTTTTAATATTCAAATCTTAAATATTTCCATGTACACTATATTTATCCACTCATAATTATTATGTACTTAATTAGTACATTTAAACTAAATTTTTTATGAAATATATTGAAATATACTTTTAGATCATATATATTACATCTTATTAGATGAGAATTCACTACATAACATTATGTTCTATTTTATAACCATAAAGGTATTGGGTAATTGGAAACATAGAAGTATTTAAAGGGTTTTCATAATATATCTTCGTGGCCCCCCACATAGATCATCCCAACGAGAACCCATGAAAGACACATCATTCATAATACATTAGTTCATTTCTAGGGGAAAAGAAAATATATTAAAAGTTGAGCACAAATAATCAGAATGGTAAAAACAATTGATATATAAATAATCATTACAACATAACATGAGAATAATTATAATGAAAAAAATGAAATTATTAATTTAAAATAATAATAAAAAATTATTAGATCCTAATAAATACAGTCATGTAATAAATTATTTCAGTTAATAAGAAGTGAGTCATAAAGGGATCACAAAACATGAGCCATGAGAACATATCATTGGCATGTGTTCATGTTATAAAATAGTGGAATAAAGAGTGGTTTCAATAATGATCATTGAAATATTATTTAATGTATTACCCTAAACACAATCATAACATGTAATTATTGAGATAACAACCCATGTATATGCATCAGGCTTGGGATAACCTCCCATATACCCTCTTTTAAGATTAAGAAAACCACCAGGGTACCTTATTTCAGTATTAATAACAAATCTTCTATAATATATTTAGGGTATGGGAAAACCTATAGTGTAACTGTTTATAATATAGAAAATTAATCATTACCCAATTCTAGAGAGGGATGTATAATTATTTCCCACCTATCCCATAATAATAAATCCATTGGTATTCTACATGATCTAAAAAATTATTATAACATAACATGTGGAGTGGAATATTTTTTCATTAATATTTGAGTTTATTAATCATTAACCATCTATAGATAAAATAATGAGGGTCTCATGAGATCATATTCCCAATAAAGACTCCTTAACATCAAATAATTTTATCAAATGTTAGAAATTACTTTAGAAGGTTAGTGGAATATTTCTTGCAGAAAATAACATTTTCATTATTTATATACATATTAAAAAACAAAATAAATTCCAAATAATATGGAAAACATTTTATTTTAAAAAAACCATTCAAACATGTATAGTGTGACTAAAATCATTTATATATCCTAAATTTTCTGAATTCCTATAATGTTGAGCATGTAAAAACAAATATTCCATTCATATTTTTGGTAAAAGTCAAAAGTACCTCATTTAGAAAATGAAAATATGAATATTTATACAACATTTATTAAATATTTAATGATTTTATAAAATTAATATAAACATCATATTATTAAATTATTATATTTTGGAAAATAGTTTTTGAAAACAAAGACATGGAATAAAAAAAAATTCATCGAAGAGAGAATTAATGTCAGTTTTGCATTAAATCTGTTTATTCTGTATATTGAGTACGACATGTTAGGAAATTGAAAAGAGAATATTTATTTTCATGAAATAACGAAATGAGTAGAAAATTAATATCATTAGTGAGATATAATTCAAGAAATTTCCCCATAAAACATAATCATAATAAATCTTAGTAAATAATTAGATTCTAACATAAATCCCTTACTGATTTTGTATCTTTTAGATCATAAGACCCAAGATAGAATAAGCTTAAATGAAACATTAAATATAATTATAAAAAAAATAATCATGATATATCTTGGAAAAAATTGTATATATATACTTCTAATTATAAGAGAGGTTCATAAAATAATATATGACCTAAAGAATGTAATTTTAGATGATAAACCATTACCTCATGTCTGACAGGCATATGAAGAAATCTAAAATCCTATATAATAAATATAAATTAATTTTAATTCTCCACCTCAATCATTTAAATACTCGAAATATCATATATTGTACATTTATAACATTTCAATATCCATTTAATAATAAATTTCTATCAAAATCACTAATTCTGACCGTTTGCGATTTTGTTTTTAATGAGAATTTTAGTTCGGTAGTATGGATCCTTGTAATATGATCATAGTCCCATAAAATATATAATATTTATTATAAAATAAATATAATATTAATTCATTATGAATATATTTTTAATCATTCATAATATTTAGAAACATAATAAATAATTACATCATCTATTGAAGAATATGGAGTACATATGCATGAATGTTATTTTCACATTTTGATGGATGGAACAAAATATAGGTTAATAGTAATAAAACTTATATGAATAACTATTATTTCATATATATCATATATAAATTTAATAAATATGAACTTATTATAATTAATTTAACTTATAAATGAAGAAAATGTTCACATCACTTATGGTGGTGGTATTCCACACATACACCTGAGCGATGTTATCATTTTCCATAAGATTGTTAGGTAAAAGGGTAGATATGATATTATAATTATAGAATAATAATTATTCAATAATTATAATATTTATTAATTATTTATATCTTTACAACCATCCAAATAAAATGATGGTGAAAAATGAATTTCACTTCTATGTGTAGATGGTATGTTGTGCATACTCACATACGAGGTTTTCAATTTTAATATGATGAAAAAGATATAGAAAATGGTTGTAAAATAATCATTATAAAATAGAAGTGTATTTATTATACTTTATTTATTATCTTTTTTTTTGGTAAAATTCATTTTGAATAAGTATAATAAAAATTAAATATGAATGAGTCGGTAAACATGATTACATATTCTTTGGTGGACTACCTTTATATCACTTATCAAGGACCCTTGGAATGGACATCAATGTAGAATAAAAATTATAATTTGTGTCTAGGGATATATATAGTATTATTAAATATGTTTTTGCGAGTTATATGGTTCCAATGACGTGATGATTATAATAGAAGTGGATCCATTTTATATGTGAGTGGAGGGGAACTCTTGATTTTAAATAATGTGATAAAATAATATAAATTAATATTTTTGTTGAGGTGGCACCAAATTAATATAAATTTTTATCCAATGTAAGGAATATTTTAAATCGTGTCATTAAATAGAATATGTATATGGTTTGGTTAGGTTTTCACCCATATTACTATTTTATAACCCCTATTACATGTTTTGACAATTACCACAATATCATTATGTTTTACTATTTTGAAGGACAATAATGTTACCATAAAAATGAATGTTACCCATAATTGGTAAATTATTGATACATTAAAATATATATTTAAAAAATATCTAATATATTGTTGTTATGTAATTTAAATCATTTCAAATAATAATATTTATTATAAAATAACATGAATGAAATTTTTTAAAATACATGATATATTATAATTTAATATTTGTCTAAAAACTATAAAACAGTTCTGGAAGGATTTATTTTATAATATAAAGAGATTAATATATTTATATAATAAACCAATATATATTTTATAGGCTCTAAATTTATTTTATCCATTCTTTTTTTGATTAAACCATATGAAAAACAATTTTAACCGTATCTCTAGTAATGACTATTTTAATATTAATGGTCTATAATTTTTCATATAATGTGAAAATTGTATCATAAATGGTTATGGGATAGTATCTTAGACAATTTCAGATAATAATTTCCCTATTTATAGTTTTAGTTGATTATTGAATATTTTAATAATGTATTATTTATCATATAATAATATTAATGTCAAATTTATAACTATTCCAATAATTAGACTTTAAAAACATCATTATGGAAATAGTATTTGAATATAAAAGTTTATAAATATTCTAATATATAATATTTATCATCAAAATAAATAGGGAACATTAACTCAACCAAAACTATTAGTTTTATAATTTTAAAA
This sequence comes from Viscum album, assembly GCA_963277665.1. Classification (NCBI taxonomy): domain Eukaryota; kingdom Viridiplantae; phylum Streptophyta; class Magnoliopsida; order Santalales; family Viscaceae; genus Viscum; species Viscum album. The sequence goes on from OY728161.1 coordinate 758,589,514, forward strand.
ATTATTTGCTTGATTTTCCAACATCATGCATATGAACCAAGTCGGTGTTGAATAAGAATTTAGTGTAATTATTTAATCACAAAAAAAATTATAAAAACATAATGATAAAAAATCATTTATATATAAATTAACCTTTTATATGAAAATATTTCCTTTTTTTTTCTATATCTCAAAATGTTTTAGATATTAATAATAAAATCCAGATAGTTTTAACAATATATTTACTAAAAATAATATATAACTCATTTTCATATAAAATATCATGAACCCTCACCAAAAGGATAATGAAATAGGGGGTATATAAAGACTATCATATCATTCCTTTAGTAGGCCTTAGGTTGGACACTATCATTGAAGGTATAATAAATATGACTATGAGAGGCATTACCCTCTATGAGAATCATAAAAAAGAGAGAGATAATAAGGATACACCAAACTACACCTGCTAAGAAAAATATATATATTTGAAACCCCAAGTTCAAACATTAAATTTATAAAAAAATTAAAAAACAAAAAATAAGGTATAAGTACCAAAAAACTAAGGATAATAGTGACCACAAACCCAAAACCACTCATGTAAAACCACATGCCAGTAATATCAATCACGATCACCATCCTTATCCCACAGACCTAAGAATAGTTTATAGTTTTGTGGGGTGAGCATAATAGTATACTCAATAGGATCCTCCCCAATGTAACTCATGTAAAGAAACATACATAATTCTAATGCATAGTGAACAACAGTGAAAATAACTATTTTGAAAAATAGGTATACTATGTTCCCTGCATCACCATGGTAAATTTACACTAATTATCACACACAATAAGCCACATAATATAGTAATGAAACATCTAGGGTACCACTCTCCCTCTTCCCCATTAGTATTCTTCTACGCCCTAATGTCACATGTCCTGTGGATATCTCTACAAAATTAACCTTTTTAAAGACACATGGGAAAGGAATCACAATATGCCCCTCATGAATCGCATAACCACATTATCAAATATCATATAACCACATATAGTAACAAATAAATTTTTGGGTTCCATCAGAGATAATATGATTTATATCAATAATAAGGTATTATACCTCACTCAATTACATACCATGAATCATGTAAGTACATTAAACCATCATATCCTATACATGTCATAACCAAAATTATCTTTTACATACTATATTCACAAATAAATGTGTGTGAAACAATGAAAATCCATCACATCCCGAAAAAAACATATATGGGAAAACTATCCACTATGCATAAAATCACAAATAACTATCAAGATTAGTTATGGGGGATAAAGGGGTACTTAAATATCAATATACTCTCGAGATGTTGGGGAAAACACCCTCCAATAGTCCAATGGGGTCATTTTACCTAACTGACTTGGTTAGAGGGGCATATGAAATCATAGAATATTAATAGTATAATATTTCATACAACAAAATTATAAGAATAAAATAGTCCAACACTCAAATTTAGCAATCATCACTCAGATTCCTAGTTTCCACTACTAGGAACATATATCCTATAATCATACAAGTACATAAAAGGGAAACACTATATTTATTTAATTATTTTTTTCATTATCCATCTGATAATTATTCCATTATTCATTACTTAACCATTAAAATTAATCCTCCTTACATTGTATTACCTTTTCAGAGTAATTTCCATGCCCTATGAGAATAATCTAAACCAAGTCCATAGATTATCCTGATAAACATCTTTTATTAATTTATATTCCACCGTCAACCAATCCAGTGTGTTAAGAATCAATCAATTTATTATTAGAATCAATATAATATCAAGGTAATGTAGGAAACATATCCTAACATACGACCAGTAGAATATATGTAACCGAGAAAATAAATCTTCCCCAAGAATTGGGTAATGTAATGAGGATATTCTTGAAACTCATCCATTGTCCATTAAACTAATTCGTAATAGTGAATTCTTTATCTCATCATCTCATCAATATTTAACCTACATTTTAACCTATTCCATCGCCTATGATATCATCCCAGAATCCAAATGAAATATACTAATTTGTATCATCATCACAAGAGTCCACATCATCCAACACCCATACCCACATATATCACATAACACATCATAGGAATCCATACTATGATAAAATATCATCTGATCCCCCCACCATATATCATTGATACTTGCCTAGGATATATTAGGATCATATCATAAGGCTCATATCCAGTTAAAATTACAAAATCAACTAGTGTAATAATAAAAAAAATGGAAATTGGGCCCTCTAAACAAGGAATAAAGGATTCTTATAAAAATGAGCTTTACAACTACAAAAAAAGTTATTTTCCTTCTAATTAAAATCTGAAATTCAAGTACTAGAAAATTATCATCATCACACACCTAGTTATTATTCCATATCAAATTAACATATTCATTATTTATAGGTTCTAACTACAACCAACTTAAATAATCAACCAATACCAAGATATCAAAGTAAAAACATTCTCTTATCATTTATTACAGTTTTATCAAACCTTGAGTACTTTAATTCTAAATTATCATGAATTTATAATTGTTATCAATAATAATTAACATTATATTAATTATTTTTTGATTCCATTAATCATATAGATGATCACAATTAATTAAACAAGCACACTCATATCGATTTGATCAACCTCAAATTATATTAACCTCTTGATTACTAACATTCTACTTCATTATTTTCTCGTTCCAATTATTTATTAATTAATATTTCACCTAAGATATTTAACAAATGCATTTTATAATACATGAATCAGGAAATAAGAACAAATCATATCATAGATATCACACTATATAACAAAACATGAAGAAAATTCATATCATGGTATAAAGCCTGATCCCCATTTACATTAGACCATTATCCAATTTATTAATCATCTTTGATAATTATTTTTTCTATTTAATTGAAACTGAATGAGAAAAATCATGTTCAAATTATTATTTCAGTAAATAAATTAAGAGAATTAAAAAATCATCTACCTCAAATGCCAGCAATGTTCAGCACAGGGGAATGGACGTTATCGTGGATCTCCAATCACCTCCCCCGCAAGAAACTGTATCTCTCCAAGGACACAATGAAAAAACCACACAATAAAAACAATGAAAAAACATATTATATAAGATATATATCAAATAACTTATCCTTGAGAGAGGATACAATAGGAATCAGATCAAACAAAGAGAACCGACTAGAAAAAGGAAGGAATAACACACCTTGGATCAACTCAGAAAACCACAGATAGAATATGGAAAGACAAGGATTTATTCCAAATGAGAGTATCCCAAAATTAATTGTTAGATTGTTTTAATCCACCTAAAATTTCAGATAATACGTGTGTTTTATAGAAAACATGAGGCCCCCTTCTACCTATATGTCATACTTCATAGGGAATTCAAATGCCTTGTAATTCATGAACATCACGTAAATATCTCTATTTATTTTTCAGAGAAAAATATAACACATACTATCTTTTAATCCAGAATAATTAAGCATAATATAACACCCAATGAACCATATTTAACAATCCATGAATATCATAAACATGATTTGAAACCCCGTTACCCATCGTGTATTCTAACAGTTTCTATATTTATGTATATTAACCCATCCGGGCTTACTCTAAGCCTCCTAAGAGATCTGCATGTCTCATAAACATGAAAATGGTTAGACTACATAGATTTAGTCCCTAAAAGTTTATACCCCCCAAACAAATCTCATCCTAGAGAGTCCAAAACCAATCCCAGATGGGAAAAAGGGTAGTATGAACAGCCACCATATGATTTACCTATTAATGGTGTAACCATGTTAGGAGATCTACCAACTCACTCTGAGAAAATAAGTGAGAAATATTGAAACCAAAAAACCATCTATTAACCACTATAGAGGTAGATGTGCCTCCAAAACATATCAAGATACCATAAGAAACAAGAGATAACCATCATAGAAACTTGATGTTCCCAAATCTAAAACATCGCTATGTTATAAGAGAATAGCTAAACCTCAAACAGTTTGGATTATTATTCAAGAATAAATGAGTCGTGTTCCTTTGTAATCTCTTCTACGACAACCTCTAGCCAGAAGACCCAATCCAAGGGGACTAAAAACCCACAAAATACCTTATCCTAGCAGTCTTGGATCACTATTGGCCAGTCCTCCATTGTAACATCATCATCAATAATTTGCCTCACACCAATCGATGGCCTGAGCATCATTCTGAAGATAATGTTGGAGCTAGAACACATGGAAAACATCATGTATCTAGATCATATATGGGGGATGTTCTATATGATATTCAATGCCTCTAATATGATCCTACTATTACAAGGGCCCAACTAGTTGGGGAGAAAACGAAATCCCTTAAAAAATCCTTCACAGACCACGATGGCGAGTCACCATACAGATTACATGATCACCAACATCGAACTCTATATGTGTCCTCCAATGATTGTAATGGATTTATAATAATAATATGCTAACTTCATTCTCTCCCAAACTACCTGAATCATCTCTTTCATATTATGCACTAGCTCTAACATAAGAATTTATGTCTCTCTGACCCTATTCCAACACAATGGATAAATGTAATGTCATCTGTAAAAAGATTCAAACAACACCATAATAATGGTGGAGTGAAAAATATTATTTTATGAAATATAGACCAAGGGTATCTGAATAATCCATGAATATAAAAAATACCTGATCAAATAGTAAATCATGTCTTCGAGAGTCTATATGGTCATCTCAATCTAACCATACTTCTGTGGATAAATAGAAGTCCTAAGTTATAAAAAACAACCAAAAGAATGTGGGAGACCTCTCCAAACCCTGGAGGTAAAAGGAGGTTCATGGTTGGAGTGATCATCCGGAGGAATCTGTAGTCACACCACATCCTCTGGATACAGTCTCAAAAAATCCTCTAGTAAACATAGCTCCCTAATCACAATAAAGGGGGATGATTTCATCAAATGATACAATATCACCCATATAAAATCATATCTCTCCTCAACATGCGGTAAAATGATAAATAAGACAATTGATATGTCTCCCCACTTCCACTGTGGAAAATTTAAAAGTTGGGGAATACCACTGAGAACACGTTTCTTTGATATCACCATCCAACATAAAAATCATACAGAAATAAACACTGGGACTACACGTTTCATCTCAAGACACCTAAACAAGCCTCTCAAAGATTAGTACATATTTTCCTCAGATGTATTTACTACCAATTAATTATCCGGAAAAATTTGGAGATCAAACTCATGCATTGATAATGGAACAAAAATAAATCCCGGAAAAAACACAAAGTATAGTCCATCCATAAATAACCCATCAAGAGTGTTACCAAACACAACTTGGCCTCTCCATACCTACACCTCAGAATACCAAAACTGTGACTCCTCCACCTTTAACACCAAATATGATTTCACTATCATCATGAAAATAAAATATCTCCCACAACCTATCCCATATCTAGATTAATTTCTGATATTTATTTCATCACTCTACAAGAACCTCAAGATTCATTCAGGCTATCACTACATGACATTCAGATAAGTTAATTAGAAACCACATTTCTTTATCATAGCATGTACAAAATATTGAATTCAAAATCGATATGAATTCCATCCACACATAATGAAATAATTTAACATAATAAATGGTTAATACATATTTTATCCTCTTATGTTTAGTAACAACTGAAAATATCTCACTTTTGAGGTAATTTCACCACAAAATCAATGAAAAAACCACTACCTCCAACTCATGATCATGGGTGGAATAGTTATGCTCATGGGGATATATATTCATTGAAACATAAGGAACACCTATTCTGTACTGAATCATAACAAAACCCAAACAAATAAACGACTTCATAAGAAACCTCTAACTAAACTCCGTAAACTATAGTACAAAGGACTGAAGCACTAACCAACTTTTATTTTAGTTACTAAAAATCTACCTAAAACTAGTATATCCATATGAACAATAGATACATACTTTTCAAGGATATCATTAGTGTCACAACCAAATTGAAATTAGATACTAAGATACTATAATAGCTTTCAAGACAATGGAATCTACAAACCCCTACTAAGTCGTGGGGGATTACCATGACACAATGGCCAATGATTTAGAGGATCCAAAAATATTCCTATTGGGATACCACATATCTTATGAAATGGTTTCCTTGAGACCAAAATTCACACATCAACAACATTTTGAATAACTTATCTTGATAATTAACTCCCAAAATTACACATAGATGATCTAAATTATCCTCCTTAGATTTGGAGTGCATAATGATATTGTCAAAGTTAATCCCCATGAACATATCTAGGAACTATCTAAACACAAAATTCATCTCCCACTTGAAAAAATATTGAGTATTCATTACACTGATAAAAACAAAATGCAGTCATAATTCTTATGATAATAATGAAAACCAGCCTTTTGAATATCCTTATCCTTCAACTGTATTTGATGATATCCTAACTGCAAATAAATTTTCAAGATTCATCTTACTCCCTTAATCTGTTATAATAAATCATCAATCAATATAATAGGATAAGGGATCTTAATTATCACATGGTTCATGTGATGATAATCATTTGAAAGATAAAAATTTCCATATTCATTTTTCAAGAAAAAACAAATGCATCCAATGGTGATACACTCAACAGAACAAAACCTCAATACAAATAATCTCGGAGGTTTAATTGTAGTATTGGGAACTCATATTCCACCATCTTATATGTGGAAATCAATATATGTGACATGTCATACAATTTCGCAATTCCAAACTAAATCCCTCATTAATGGGGTAAGGTTACATCCTTCTCTGAAAAGGCATCAATGTACTCTTCTGCAACCCTTGGAAACCCATCCAAAAAACATCCAATGATCATATTATCAGCTCTACCATTATAGAAGATGAGAATCAAACACACCAATGACCCATGTGATGTTATATATCACCAACATAATCCACTGGATCACTATTAAAATCATAGAACTCAACATTCCTCTTAATGAAATCAATGATATCCTACACCGAATACAACTAATCCAAGCTACGGTTAAAGTCATAAAACATTATCCAAAAAACATTGGACGTCAAACCATGAGCAGTTCTACACATGAACTATCACATAGGCATTAAATAATTTATACTATTCAACTCAACCTCCAATTGGCATAGTCAATTCAAAGGGCACAAGAAGCCTCTATACCCCATGTTAAAAATAATGGATGAGACTATGTTATATAAATGGGTGATTTATTCCATAATCAAACAAATCATGCACACATAGATGAAAAAATAAAATTTTACGTCGCACAATATCTCCAATTAGTAGTGCTAGAAAATATATAGCTTAAATTTATCCATGACCTAATCCACAACCTCTCTAACCCTGTTGATGACAACCGTAATGGATTCTATTTTTTCACTTAGGACAAAGAGTGTATTTGGGTTCTACACTACTCGCACTATCTCTTTGTTATTGATCCCAAATTTGACCATCCTTCAAATGATGCCTAGGATGAAAAACCTCAATGATGGATCCAGATGTGGTAGACATGGCATATGCTATTTTCTCAAAACATTTGACCATTCCCAGCAATTATGACCTCAAATCTCATATGTTAAAAAATTGTTTGTTAAATTGGAATAGTTCTATGATCCACTTCCCCTGGATAATCAAGATGATCAGGGATGAGACATAATCTTATCTACCTAAAAATTATTCTTCCCACAAACTTGGGAAGGAAATACCTCAATGGTTCATCATGAGGAATCTTGATGACTCCTCTATCATAAAGACCTAGATCTCTCCAACATACTCTCAATATCTTATTCTCATTCTATTCATTTATATACATGTTTAGAATAAATATGTTAAACTAGAACTAGATATTTGGATAAAAATTCTTCATCAAAATTCCAAATCATGGAATCCCCATTTGGAAATAGGTCTAAACATATCACATATTGGTCTTAAACCATATCTTTAACTCTCACCCACAAAATCTCTCCATCCAAAGTGTAGGACACTCATGGTGACTTGACACCATAATTATAGATGAAATAAACTCAATTGTGATCATGTCCCAAAACATATCCCACAAGACTAATGACTCCTCATGATCCTCAAGGAACAATAACCACCACTTCATCACTTCTCCACAAAACATCTTCAAAGTCATCAAAACCCAATGTTCCTTAAATGTAAAAATCATACTGAATGCTATCTAAACCTCCTCCATCCATACATTTATGATTGAATTTTCAATGGATCCCTCATACTTATGTGACTCTAACATTTAAACCCTTCATGTTTCCTCTTCCATGTGTCATTATTAATGAACTCCACTCAGTGATGATCTTATATAACATACCATTGAACATATTCATCACAAACCTAAAGAGGACATCGACTTTGAGACATGCAAGATAAAATATGAAACATGTTATTGATGATGGAATAATAAAGTGAACTATTTAAAGTTAGTTAGTTTATTTATTTAATTTTCATGGTAATGTTTTTAACCTAACCCATGTTTTACACAATCCAATCATAGGTGCATAGAGGAATGATGAATGATCCATTCCAAGTTTTCTACCTTGTAAATAGTTCCACATAATTTTGTAGGATCAGTAATCATAATGGATCATGAATATGATCACAGGGGGACCTAAATAACCATGTATCATCTAACCTTTCATGTTTACATTTCTTAAGAGACTTAGTTGACACAATTTCCCTTCCATACCATTCAATATTACATCTTCCAAACTCAAAATTAATTCCTATTCCTGAACTTTAACCTCTCATAGGACACTTTCATGAACCCCTCCCCACAAAGATACCACAATGAAGGGAGAAATATGGTAAGTTCCTAAGTCCCACCTCTAGTAGGCTTCGAGATGGAAAATAGAATTTATGTTATAGAAAACATTTATATGGGAGGCAATACCCAATATGTCAAATGTAAATAATAGAGGGATAACAAGGAAAACACAAGGAACACCATTTCCAATATATATGTATAAACCCTATGTGAAAACATGCAATGTCATAAATCACTAAACAATTGAATGGAATGTACATATATCAAAAATGAAAAGGTGGAAGTAACCTTGATGCCCAAATGACTCATGTACAACCACAAGCTAGTAATTTTCATCTCAACCACCCACCTTCACCATATATACTGAAACACAGTTCACATATAAATATGTTGAGCACAACAGTATACATAGTAGGATAATTCTTGAAGTCTCTCATTCAAAAGATAACAAACACATGATACATCTTAGTTAACAAAAACTAAACTAAATCAACACAAAAACAGTTATACTATGTTCCAAGCCTCACAATATATACCTCTCACTTTGTGATACTTCCACAGAATCATATAATATTTTGATGAAACATCAATGGTATCCATCTTCCCCAACATTTCATGTCATGAGCCATTTCTCTCTGAAAGTAGGATAGCCAAAAAAATCCTGGTAAAAACATCACACCATGATCCTTGTTAAAAACAAAACAACATCGTCCCATATCACATATCTAAAAATAGCAATAGTACTGTTTTTAGGATCCATCATAGATGGAATGACATATATCAAACATCACTTATTATAACTCATTTTATTACAACCCATGTACCGAGTAAGTACCTAAGGACATCATGGATTATTAAAATTATTCATTTAATACTCCTTTGGATGCTGTATATGGAAATAAATGTTTGTTAAATAACTACAAGACATCACAATCCACAACACACATGTAATGAATTCATACCCAATATCCCAATGTTGGTGCCTTACATTAATACATTTGTACAAAGAAAAGACTAGAATCTTAAAATACTGATATGTTAAGTAGTTTTGGAAACATGATTTCATACATGAACATTACATTACAACTTAAATGAAAAAACAACATAGAATCTCCCTAAAATATTTTAGTATTCCTGTAAGTCATTTATTGCATAACTGTTCGTATCCTGGTTAAAAATAAATCATATGAAATGGGAGATATTAGATGCTCCGTATGGTTATGAAATAATAAAAAATCAGTCATAATTAAATATAAAAATAAGGAATAGTGAACAAATAAAAATTAGTTCCACTAAAACATAATCTTGATCATATCTAATAGGAATAAGGGATTAATACATAATTCCATATAAATAATCCCATGATAATGTAATGTAACTATGGATATTATAATATTATAATGATAATATGGATTATAAAATACCAATATCATAGTGAAGGAATGCTTAACTTTAGACATAATTAAAAAATCATTAAGTCATCATCCAAGACTCGGGAAAAGAAATGGATATGGACTCAGCCAAAATCCATTTCTATTTTGTATCATGAGATGTACCAATGAATAGAGGTTCTATAGAGGGACCCACCGGTCCCATCCAATTTCCAACTAACTATTCATATAAAGAATGTGAAACATAATCAATATAAACATTTTTATTCAAAAATAACTATACGAAAAATTATTAAATCAACCATAAAATGTGAATTGTATCAAAATAGAACATCCACAGTAAAACTGATCATAAAAACAACAACAACATTTGGTAGATGATATCCTAATATATAATAATAAATTAATTACAATATTCAAAAAATTATTCTAACATATATTAAGTGAGACCATTGAACACTTCTTGGTGTAAATAATTTGTAATCATTTCATATTTTCCCATACCACTTTGAATCATTCAAATCCCAATCCCTATAAACGAATAACATTCAATGAACATACAAAATAATTATAACAATACGATACATAAAATGATATATCAAATGGATTTTTGTACAAAAAAATAAGGAATATGTGGTGATCAAGTAATATAACTCATGAAATAAAACTTGAGACGATAAAATCCCCTATTGACACATTTGAAAGAAGTGTTCATTTGGAAAATAAATTTTACGAGTCATAAAATAAGATTGTAAAAATGTATATCCAAAAATAGAGAATGTATATACAATTAAATTAGGTTTTAGGAATAAATAATGTTCCGATTAAGTGAAAATATGTATGATGTATTTTTAAGAAACCTTAAACATACGACACATAAGTGTGTTTTACAAGAAAATATAAAACATTATTTAAATAAGAAAAAATGGAAAATAGAATACATCTAGAATATAACTAAAATATTTTATTATACAATTACTAAATTTTAAAAATATGTTGGTTACATCTAAAGGATTCTAAAGTGTACATGAAAATGGGTAAGAAATTGCGAAGTTCAATTAATTCAGCCTTACTTATCAAGAATAATTGAGTAAGAAACTTATAAAATCTTGAATTTAAAAACAATGAATGTTGAAATGATCTAGATACATGAGTTTTATTTAGTTTCAATAGGTTTGTTACCCTGAGAGGGGGGTCAATCAGGATATGAAATATTAAAACAACTGCCTATATTGATCTTATTTCGTTGTTAGACACAACTCTCTTCTCTCTCCCTCTTGGTGTAGTGCATAAAAATATTATTGTTTGAAAAGGACTCAATAATTTTACTTGGTTCGCCCTCACTGGGATATAGAAAAGGAGAATAAACTGGTGAAGTGATGATTTAATAGATCCACTAAAAGCACACTGTTGTTTATGATGTTTGGAGTAGACACATTGACCATACTGTTTTACGTACAATAAAAATTTGAAATCTCAGTACTCTCTCAACATAAGATAGCTCACTGCTTCTTCATAAGATCAAATCCCAGTTTAAAGACACGTAGTTCCTTTTATTATCTCTAATGAATGTATCCTACACTTTATGTAAATTCGTTATTGATGTCCACTTTTCATTCAATGATTAATACCCCTTTATAGTAGATTCCTTCGGCAATGAATTCTAAACACTCATTACAATTCCTACTACCTTCAGGAAAAAAACATGTACTACAGACCTCCTTAATATAGCTTTTTTAGAATACCTATTTCAAAGATCAAGTGTTCATTTCTAATCTCATGTACCTCAAAAAAAACTCAGAACAATTAGTTGGATTTTTTACCTTTTTCAAAGCTCTTTCTTTTCCCTGAAAATCAATTTCCCTTCTCGAAGCAATTTTATTTTGCAAATCTCTGAACAATTGGTTGGCTTTCATCCTTCGTGAGTGTCTTCATATACCACCATCATGACTATCTTCACGAATTTTGAGCGTTGAGATTTTTGTTAAGTATTTCTCTCTACACTTATTAAGGGGGGAAGATGCATATTTATAGGTGTTTCCACTAATCCATCAGCCCACATCATCACTAGTTCATGATGCCCCTCCTTTTCCTTCGTGGAACTCCCTTTTTCATAGAGACCAAGTTTAGAAACATTCATGTCTTTGTGAACAGCCCTTCTTGAACTCCCATTCATCTAAAAACTCATGGATTATCCATATTTTCATAAGGACTTAATAAAACAACTTTTGCAATGGTTTCTTGTAATCGCTTATATCATCATCCTAAACATGCATCTCTTCATGAACCCCCATTCAAGAACTCCCATTCTTCATGAAATTCATCCTTTTTCCATATATTTGAATTTCCCTCAACAGAATCAACTTTCACAATGGTTTTCGTAATCGTGAATATCACCATCAAAAAACATGTGTGCCTTTACGAAACACAAATGGAAAATCCTATCTTCATTAAATTCATGACTTTACTGTATTTTGATTAGATCTTCATGAAAATACACTTCATAAAATACTTGTCCGAACTCTATATTTTGGACGCCAATGATTTTGGAAAACACTAAAATATGGTGCCACCATATATTTGTTATTTTGTACCACCTCTTGATCTTATATTATCTTATCAAAGTTATTTATCAAAATTGATTGTCAAGGAAATTTATGGGCCTCAATAATTCACCATGAGAACATGCTTTGTCAACAAAGGCAACCAACCAAAAAAGTGGCGCAATGTTACCATGACTGATTTTTGTCTAACAATCTCCTTCTTTGAGTTTGTTGACAACCCTTAAAAAATTCGATACCTTGTTAATGCTCCTACTATCCTATACCTCTATTCCCCTCATGCGATTCATATAGCAATCAATGATTTTTTTCAACACATACTCTAAGACTACCCGAGCAATGCTTGTTGTACGAAACAAGAGTAGTATGAAAATTTTTATCTAGGAATCACTTCTTTTCTAACCCCAAATGTTGATCCCATTATGATTCCAAAAAAACTAAATTCATCACAAACATCAACAGTCATGATATCTAATCTTCAATTGATCACTTAATGTATCATTAGATCTAATACTCTCCCCAAGTCTCATTTCTCTCCCCCTATTTCACTACTCCACCTGTCAGCTTCTCCTGATGTCTTTACCGAAGTCATTTTCTCTCATAAAAGACATACTTTCTCCCCCCTAGAATAGTCACATTTCCTCCCCCATTGTCAATGAACACAAATATCTCTCATTTTTGTTCTATAATATTGTAGAGATACATATTAGTACATCATGGAAAAATACATCATACCTTAGGGAGAGGGGTATTCCATATCCACACTCTTTCAAGAGCGGGGAGTCAACTGAACTCCCAGAGCCAGTTGATGTCTCTTGAACACTTCCTTGGGTAAGACCCTCATCAGAATATCAGCAACATGTAGATATGTAGGATCATATTCCAACTTCACTAACCCTTGCTCAACCTTCTCCATAATAAAATTATATTTGATTACCAACTGCTTGGTCCTCGAAATATGGACAATATTTCTTCTATGATTTATAGAACATGAGTTATAACACTAAATTACAATCAAAGATTGCACTGTCATGCAGATGTCATCAAGCTACTACTTCATCCACAGTAACTATGTGCATGATTGGGTGGTTAGATTATACTTAGCTTCTATAGTGCTCAATGAAATGAAATCTTGTTTCTTTCTCAACAAAGTAATAAACAATCCACCAAGTTAAAAATCCCTAACTGATTTTGATTTCATGTCGTATGCTGATACATCCCAAATTCCATCTGTATATCCCAAAATCTCTGGCTGTGATTTTCTACTATACATTATGAAAAAATCAACTCTTCCCTTAAATACTAAAGTATTCTTTTCACTTCATTCATGGGGATTTCCTTGGGATTACATTAATATCTTGATTCTTGGCATGTGGTGAATGCAATATAAATAGTTTCTATGATAAAGTATAGTAAACATCCAATACATTTCATGTATTATGTGATATTAACCACCTTACCTTCACCATATTTTGACAGTTTCATCTGAGTATCAACCAGAGTCATCATTTCCTTGGAATTTTCAATCCAAAATCTCCTCAAAACCTCATTGAAATTTGTGTATTGAGAGATAATTGTTTCATTCATTGTGTTACCTGAAAACAATAGAAAAATTTCTTCTCACCAATCATAGACCTTTTGAACTCTTGTTTCATGAATATGGAAAACTACCTTTCATGTGATTCATCTAATCATCCAATGATTATACCATGAACATATACATTCACCATCATCATTTGATTATTATCTTTGTTCACATATAAATTGTAATCAACATCATCCCACTGGATATCGAGCATCTTCAAAAATTGATCTTTCCTTGATTACAATGATCTTGGTGCTTTCTTTAACCCATACAAAGAATTATTTTTTTTGAAAAATTTTGTTGTCATCATCATGAATAAGAAAACCATATGGCTTCTCAATATACACTTCTTCTTCCAGTACCCCATTCAAAAAGGCTTACTTGACATCCATCTAGAATACATTGAACATTAGTTGCACTACAATGGCCATAAATTATCTGATTGTTTCCAGCATTTCCATAGGTGAAAATGTCTCATTAACATCAATAACCTATATAAGGTAGCATCAATTCCTCGAGATACGTGCTTTGTTTTAGATCACAACACCATATTCATTCCAATTGTTCTGAAAGACCCATTTTTTCATGATGACATTCATATGTCCCTACCTCAGAACATTCTCCTATGTCTGATTCTTCTCAATATTATCTAGCTCTTCATTTATTTCCTGAACCCAATTTTAGCCTTCAACTATATCAAAAAACCATTTTCGTTCATCTTGAGATAAGAGTGATGTCTATTTCCATCAAATCATTCTTCTTGCCTAAACTAGAGTTATCTGATCACCAATTATATTTTCTCTATTAATTTCATCTTAAAACTTTGGCTTCTCATCTGATGTAGAGTTGACTTCTTCTTATTCATCACATGTATATTCTTCGTAGTCAGAATATGAAAATTCTATGCTCCCAATATTGCATTCCTCTTCATCACCTTCATCAAGAAATTATTCACTATGTTGTTCAGTATTCTCTTCATTTTACACAATAGTAACTACATTTCTCTTAACTAAATTTCCTAGCCTCTTGTTAAGGCATTTCTATTCTTTGATTTTGCTTCAGTAGCCAACTAATACCACATATCTCTGTGTGACTCGAATTTCCTATATTTTTCCTTCTTAAGAATGAATCACTTACTTTCAAATATTCAAAATTATTTCATTGTTGGCTTCATTCGGTACAACATCTCATACGGATTGATTCCTTCCTTAGCAAACTACATAGACCTGTTAGAAATATAGACCAATGTACATACTACTTTGGTACAGAATCACTCTGGTAGGTCATTCTCTATATGCATCATCCCAGACTTGTGGTGGATGATCAGATTTCTCCTTTCACCTAATTCATTCTTTTGGATAGTTCTTACTAAAGAAACATGATTCCTAATCTCATGTTTCTCAATATTGTATTTCACCTTACTTTTTTGGAATTTTGTACCATTGTCTATACAAAACATCATAAGTTTCTACCCAATAATCCTTATAGATTCTCTCTCATACTGTTTTGGTCAACAGAACACATTAGACTTATGGGAAATGACAAATACTCATTCCATTAAAATGTAATAATCCATTAAAAGTACGTAATATATCTTTATGTCAATGTATCTTGGTGATATAGGTATACATACATCAATATGAACCAATTTGAGCACTCTTGTTGACTTCTATTCATTCACTTTGTATGTCTTTGTGATTATCGTCCCATGTTGATCGGCATCAGATGTATCTGTACAATCATTTGATAACTTTGTTAGATCCCTAACTTCATCAGACATTACAAGATGTTCCATGGAAGGTTGTCATAGGTGAGGAAGTCATTTATTCCATAACTTGTTATCCTCTTATGAGGATAAAAATCCAAAAATATTCATCACCACTTACAAGGTAAATATTTCACATTGTCATTTTTTCTAGTAGAATCATAGCATCATATCATACAATGAGGATACATGTATTCATTGTAAATATTATAGAATTCCCTCAGTCACACAATTGACTAATGTTGTGAAAATTTTGACTGAGACCTTATACTACTAATACTTTAGTACACATTATTTCGTTGCCCCCAAACCTAGCCTTTGCGGAGCCAATAATATTCAGGCCTTCAACATTTCAAAACTAGAAAACTACTACCTTGTTATATTTTATTTCTATATGAATATTCTAAAAACCTATCATGTGCGATGTGAAATTGCTATCAAGAATCCATACACCAAAACGGTCTAATTCTTTAATGGAAATCTCTGCGACCATTGACTTTTTCTCCATCTTCTTTTTTATCCATGTTTTTGATGTCACACTCGGAAAGGATTGGAAATCATGATCTTCCTCAGAGTATGATCGAGCAGTTTTATATTTCAATATTGAAAATCTATTTTTTGTTTTCAGCTCAATTTTGGATTCACTGATTTTCTACTTTTGGTCACTCATGATCTATTTTGTAAAATACCTCTACATGAGTAATGTAAAATATCAATCCTTGTGGCCTAATACACCAATAAAATAAAATGTACCTTAAAATATGTTATATAATATTGTTATTTCTTTGGTTTCCTTTGTTTCTATTTTTCCTTTCAATGTCTCTTGGCTATGGAACATACATTATGTGAATGTCCCATTTTTCCATGTTAATAACATATGATGTAGGTTGAAATAATGTGTGTCACTTGTACAATTCTAATTTCCACATAGGATCTTAGAATCATTTAATGTTTCTTTATCCCCAAATCAATCATCAATTTAGGAGTGGGTTCTTGTCATCTGAATTCATAATTAACAGTTTTCTATTTTCTATCAAGCCCCACATCAGCCTTATCATCAGAACACAATTGTAGCTTCTTTTTATGATGGATACTATGCTCCACCATCAACTTTTCGGTCTGCTGAATGACTTGAATTGCAGGTATGGTACTAGGAGTTGATTTTTCCTTAATCCTTTAATTTTATTCATATACTAACAACATCTTATTCAAGTGAGGAAGTATTCTTGATTTGATATTTCACATTGTTTTCCAATCCATTGATATCCCTTTTCTATTATTCATCCTTGAGTTAATGTTTGTCATTATTTTCTGAGATCTCTATACTAGAGGACATAAGTTTCACAATTTCCCTTTCCAGCTTAGACTTCTCTTCTTCCTACTGTTATATATAGAGTTTGTAATCTTGTACCACTTTGTTGGAATTCTTTATTTTTTCTCTCCAAATATCTATCTCTTCTATACCTTTTTATAATGCATCTTTCTTACCAATTCTTCACTCCACTTATTCTTCTTATTCATCATTTTCGGTTTCATCATTTTTTTATGAAATATCGAAAACTTACACCATATAATATTGCCCCTGACCTTTTCAATTCTATATCTATTCAACATCTTCATCCTCATACTCATCTGAACAATAACATTCCAATGAATGAATATTATTTTCATAATGAAATTTTTCTTGAACTATTTCATGACATTCACATAAGCTGATGAATTTTTCTATGTAATTTAATATCCATCATCATCAACTTATTGGAATATCATGGTGCACTTTTCCCCAAGATGTCCAATATTTCCAAAACGAAAAAATTGTTTTGGAAGTTTCCCTTTGAAAATTCCTTTTCCTCTTTATAGTTTTGAAGAAAGAAACGAAATCACTTTGTCTGTCTATTTTTCTTCCTAAGAATCTTTGATATTTATCTTTTTCATGGCCCCGAATTCACATCATTATATTTCCCCATTTTCACAACATCATTATCATCGTTTCACATTTCATATGAAAAAAGGGGTTTGTGCTAGTTATGAAATGTCATCTCTTCCAGATCATTGTCTTCCAAAACTGAATCATTCAGATGAAACCAAGGTGGATGTTTCCTCAAGATGCAATTCAAAATTTTCATGTCTTAATTAACTTCTCCACGATCCTATATGTCTTTCTCATTGATATTTAACCTGTCATAGAATCCTTAACAAGAATCTTTTGTGATCATTCTCAAATCTCAATACATGTTCCTCAAAACTTGAGCTTATCCCCCTGAACATTGAATCTCCATCATATATATTCAATATCCTTTCCGACATAAAATGTGATGTTTTTTTATAAAATCGACTTTATATAGATTTCATTGGATAGGGATCTCCCTAAGAAATTTATACCCTTAGCGCCATCATTCAGTTCCCTTAATTCAGCCTATGTTAACATACTACTATTGATGTTAGTTATGATACCATGCATCACTTTTGTAAACACATACATTCCCAAAGATCAGAAGTAGTGTTAGAACCAATTCGTCCATAAATAGATGTTGTTCCCATCAAAGATCAGAATACCATTATGATTGGTGAGCTCCATTAAGAGAGAAACATTGATATCAACCAATCTCTCGGATACGAATTGTTAGGTTCACTATGTTTGATACCCAGAGGGGGGGTTGAGTCAGGTTAGGAAATATTAAAAAAAACTTCTCCAATTGATCTTGTTTCATTTATAGACAAAACTCTCTTCTATCTCCATCTCAGTGAAGTGTATGAACTACTCTTAAAGCGAGAAAAGGAAACAACAATTTTACTTGGTTCACCGTCACTGGGATACATGCAAGGAGAAAAGGGTTATTTCATGATGTACTAAATCCAATAAAAGTTCATTATGGTTGGAAATGTTTGGATCAGACTCACCCCCCCTCTTAGTTTACAACCAATCACAATTTGAAATCTCAAACCTCTCTCAACTAACGAGAGATCAATGCTTCATCAGAAGATCCCAAAAAATTTTAAAAACATATAGGTCCTTCCATTATCTCTAATGAATACATCATCCACTGTATGTATATGGTATTTTAAAGGCCACTTTTCATTTAATGATTAACACTTCTTTACCACATTTTCATTGGGAATGCCTTCTAAACACCCTCACAATTATTACTACCTTTGGGAGAACCCCTATTTTGCAACACTCCTTCGCAGAGCTATTCACAAAGACTCTTCACGAAGATCAATCAGTCTTCTTGACACTCATTTACCTCAACAACACATATTATAGTTCGTTGGATTTTGTATCCTACATAATGCTCTTTATTTTCCCTGAATATCACTTTTCATTCACGAAGCAATTCAATTTTATCCATCACGAATGTCTTCACATACAACCTTCAAAAATTACTTCGCGAATTCATAGCCTCAATATTTCTATTAAGTTTCACTCTCTACACTTGATAATGGGGGTAAAAGAAAATTTATCTACATTTCAACCAATCCTTCTGGCCATGTCATCACAATTTCTTGACACCCCTACTTTTTCCTTCACAATGCTCCCTTTTTCATATGCCCTTAATTAAAAACCACATTCGTGAATATTTATCATTATTTCATTGATCACCATCACAAAATATCATCTCATCATAAACCACCGTTCATGAACTCTCATTCTTCAAAAAATTCATACATTATCAATATTTTCATACGGACTTAAATGAAATCATCTTTCCCAAAGACATTTCATTATCCTATGGATCACCGTAAAAACATATGTTCCTTCTAGAGATACACATCAAAAAGCTTATCTTCACAAAATTAATGGCTTTACCATATTTTGATGAGATCTTGATGAAAATACTCGTTATCATAGACTTTCCCAAAATCTAAATTTTGGACCCCAATAATATGGAAAACACTAGAAAATGGGTCAACCCGTTATTTATTCATTTTTACCACCTCTAGATCTTAAATTCTTTTATCATGGTTTTTTTGCCAACACGGATTTTCAATTTCTTCTCTAGAACTCACAAATTCACCATGAGAAAATTCATTATCAATAAACACAAACAACTAAAAAATGTTACAATATTACCTTGAATGATTTTTACCTAGCATTTTTTAACATATCGTAAAATTTATAGTATATAATTATAAAAATAAATTATATCTACATTGGGATATAGAGAGAGAATTATTATTCTAAATTAAAAACAGATGTGTGGGGATAATCTATTAAAGAATTGAAAATAGTTGAAATAAAAAGCCCATTATATTAATGATCATAAAAATAGAAATTTAATAACATGTATATAAATAGAATAATTATATGATTCATAAATGTGTAATATAAAAAAAGTGAACATGAGAAATAGTGCTGAATAAAGTATCACTACTAGAAATATAGTCTATATCCATGATTTAAAAAAAATGTGGTTGGTACTGGCATGGCAATAGGTAAAGGCCTATATCCATGGTTTCAAATAATATCTAAATCCCTAATTCCATAATTTGAAACCATGATAGAAACCTAAACCCCAGAGGCCTTTATCCATACATTGATACCTTGGCTACAAGATTTCCAATTTCACAAAAATAACACCTCAACAAGGAAATCCCACTGTATGTACAACCCCCCCCCCCCCCCCGAAGAGACCTTGGGCAGCCCGTTGACACACCCAAGAAAACCACTAGACACACCCTAGACAGCCACTAGACAGACCATGTACAGCCCCTGGTCAGTCCCTAGAGAACCCCTAAACAGTCCCTGGATAGCCCTCAGACAACCCCTGGATAGACACTGCCCCTTCCCCCAGCACATCCCCCAGCACACCCCCTGCCTCATGGACTCCCCTGAACTCCTAAACACCCCTACTCCCTACACACCACATAACCCATCCCCCTCCAACCCCCACATTTCATATGCCCATCCCCTACCCCTATAGACCATCATCTCCCTACAAACCCCCTCCACTCCACCTAGAACACCCCCCCCCCCCCCCGACAACCCCCCTCTGAGATAGACCCCCATCCCAAACAGACCCCCTCCCCCAACCTACACCCATGTACATCCCTTTGCACCCCTCCACATCCCCATGCACCCCCTCCATCTTGGGACAACCCCTAACCCTAGACAGCGCCCCATACCCCCCACCCCCCCACCATACAGAAACCCCTCCAACTCCCTGTAGATGGAATCCACTACCAAAAACCCACTAGACACCAACCTAGTGGACCCACATTCCATGTACACCTCCTAGACCCCCCCCCCCCCACACCCCTCCCCCTAGTTACCACCTCTTGGACAACCCCACCTAGACACCCCCCCCCCCCCGTGCACCCCACATGCACCCTCTCCCTGACATGCAGACCAACTTCTCCCTCCTCCTGCACCGTCCCGCACCCCTTAAATCCCCTCCTTGACATCCCCCCTAGACCCCTCCCCACTAGACACCCCCCCTCCTAGACACCCCACTTGCACCCTCTCCCATGCCGTGTACACCACCTACTACTCCCCCTCTCCTTGAACCCTCCCCCAACCCCTGCACCCCCAGTAGCATCCCCTACCATTTCCAACCATCCAGGTCCCCACTCCTTCTAGTTCCCCTAGCCATTGCTAGTTTTCCCTCCCCCGCTACCTTTTTCCCTCCCCCTGCCATTTTCCCTCCCCCTGCCAATTTTCCCTCAACAACTATTATCGTATGGACACATATACAAGATGTAATATCACTAGAAAAGTGGTAATTATACTAGACCACTGGCGATTCCCACCGACACACATGTTTTCCTTAATATTTTATTGACCATATAAAAGTGGTGATGTTTCATTTTTCTGGAGATAGATGAATGGTAGGTTATTGTTTTATAATGATTATTTAGTGAAATAAATTTATAACAGAGGTAAATGTTATACTATTAAATAATAACACAAGATAACGGTGTAGGTGGGATCCCTATAAATCATACAAAATGGACCATTTATAGGTGGTGTTAGGTCAAATGTAATCACTAAAAATTCTTGGAGGAATATTAGGAAGAAAGGGTTGGTATAAAATGACCAACCACTGACCATATCTTCAGGGGAAATGAGGTACCGCTCTCCCTGGTGTTATTATTGTTAAATATTATATGATGTATTTTAGGGTGAGATATAATCATTGGGATAGTTTCACCATGTTTTCATTAAATAATGAAATATTAGAAATGAAATTTTAATGCTTAAAAAATATTTAATGAACTTTGGAGATGTTCAAAGATTTTTTTGAAAAAGAATACTGTTGAGGGATAATGAATATGGTCATAAAACATATCATGAATTTTTTGGATAAATGAAAATAAATTTTGGTGGTATAAGTGGTGTTAATTGAGTCTACATATATGAAATGGTAAATCCCAATATGATTATGTTGGTTTTCAAAATTGTATGTGGTCGATAGGTGGTGTGAAATATCAAAACAGAAAAGTAAGACCACTATTTTGGTCAAACAATCTTTGGTTGATAGGTAAAGGTGAAATCTAAATGGCCAGAGATAGGATTTCTATGCTCATGGGGCTCAATTTTTTAACGTAATAATAACAAATCAATATTCCCATGGACCCCTGATCCCCTTGTAGACCCTACCTTCCCCCTTACAAAGTCCCCCACCCCCACCCCTATACAGACCCTCCCCTGGACAGACCCCCTTCAGTCCCCCCTTGTACCACATCCCCACAGAAGACCCCCTTCCCACTCTCCCCTAGGACAGACCCCCACCCTAGACAGACCCCCATGTTAACCCCCTTTCACCCCTCCCCCATGCAGAACCCCCTTGAAACCCTACTCCTACAGACCCCCCCCCCATTTCACCCCCTGCATACCATCTTACTCCCCCATACACATCCCCATTCCCACTACAAACCCTTCAATACACCCCCTTATTCCATATTTATTTTTTTTTTGAAGAAAAATGTAGTGAATTAATGGAGTTAGATGAGTTCTCTATGCACTGCAAAAAAAGGAGAATCTCAATGTTAACCAAAATGATAAGTTTTTTATGAAGTTACAAGGTTTTAAATATACCATGATTAAGTGGGAGAGTAATCATCCATTTTGGGGGTGCCTATATAAGATGTCGTAGTCAAATATCAAAGAGGTGAAGACCATTAAAATTTTTGGATGATATTTAATTATTATTAGAGTTAAAGGGTAATGTTTTGAAGAGGTTTTGTTGTTGAAGAGACAATCTTGTTTCAAGAGAGGTCTTCATGTTGTGATATTCCTTCATAAGATTAATTTTTGGTGAAGTAAAAACATATCATGCCATAATGTATATAGGTATGCAGGGATTTGGTTCTGAAATGTGAAGATGCTTGAGTCATTTCTTCATGACTTGAACATAAAGTTTTAATGGTATTCCCATGAAATTTTGAGGTTGTGTTGTTTGGTGTGGGATAATATATTGGATCTTGAGGGAATAAAATTATACAGGTAAGACATTGATCACAACACAATTTACCCACATCACATGAGAAACCTGTTATTACATGAAAATGGTACTAGTGTCGTGGAGAGATGGTTCCCTTGACTTGTGGTCTTGGTGTGGAGTAGTTGGACATGAAAATTAAACTCCCCTTAGGTGTTGAGGTTTGAGAGGTCATGTCGCAATGGAGATTGATCACACAACGATGCCCTTAGAAGTCATGCAGTTAGGAGGTAACCAGTTTTCTAAAACATTCATGTCACACCACCATGCCCCTCCCCCTGTAGACCCCCATGCATTCCCTCCCTATAAACCCCCTGGAAACCCCCCTCCTAGACACCCCCCACTCTGGGACACCTCTCCCTCCTAGACACCCCTCCCTCCTTGAGATCCCCCTCCCTCATTGAAAAAGAATAATGGGGGTTATGTGTATGAAACATTTTCCATGGAGGATTTCAGAAGATTCATTGATGCACAATGTATTCTAGATTTTGATTTCTCAGGGAAAAAATTCCCATGGGGAATCATCGTGAAAATAATGTAAGGGAATATGCAGTAGGTTGGATCAGTTTTTTTAAACATGTATGGAAATGACACATACATGCAACCATCTGTTAATAATATCACAATGAATATTTTAGACTATGCACTGGTCATAGTGAATCTGAAGAAGGATGAAATAAGGAATATGAAATTTTTAACTCATTGAATTGGATGTGGATGGAGGTTTTTATTAATCTTGTACAAGTTGGGAAATTCATGGGAGGGTTTAACACATTTCCTAAAACATTTAAATAATTATTTTTTTATATATATAGATGCTAGAATGATAAGGTAAAATATCCAGGAAGGTAACAATAAAGACATAGAATGTAAAGAGTAGAGGATTGAATATAGATAGAATGATTTCATTTTTGTAAATATGGGGGAAAACCAACTACTCAAGTTGAAAGAATCCTAGAAATGGAAGGTTCTCAGAGATAAAAATCAAGGAACCTATGGAATAAAGAGGGTGATTGGAACACATCCTTCTTCCAGGACTATGTGAAGGAAAAGAAGGTGGTTAATAAAATCAATATAATATTGGATGACAAAAATTATATAACAGAAGTGGGGGAGGATGAGAAATTGAAAATAGATCATTTCATAGATCTCCATGCATGAGACTATAGGCCCACACCTTCATGTTTTTCCTACACCCACTAACCCCTTGCTCCACCTTCCCTAATCCCCACCCTATTCACCTTACCACAAACCCTACCCCTTTCACCCCACCTACACTGTCCCCCTCCCCTACATTGATTACCCCTGTAGACCCCCTCACCCCATGACACCCCCACCCCTTCCATTTTTTCCTCCACCACATCCCACTTGCATTAAATTGCTCCTGCCCCACCCCCTCACCCCTTTCACCCCACCTACACCCTCCCCCTTCCCTACAAACCCCATGAAGGCCAAACTTATTCCCACTACCCTGCAGACCTCTCTCCCACCTCCTTCCCTACAAACATCCCCCTCCCCCTGCTACCTCCTCCTCCCCATATCCCCTCCCCTGGCCCCCTTCTCTTACCCAACAGACCCCCCTCCCACTCCCCCTTTCCCTACCCTCCAAACCCCCTGGATACCAACTCCATTCCAGTTTTCCCTCCCCCTTCCAGAAGCCCTGCCAATTTTCCTCAACCATCTATAACTTAAACTATTATTCTACTTCAACTAGGTGAAGAGTTTGAGTAGTTTTGGTATTATTATATATTAATATATAGGGTCATTAGATTATTTGTAATTATACTAAAAATAACCAATCCATGATTAATAATTTTTTACTATTAACTATGATATACTATTTTAGTTGAATTATTTAATTTTTGATTGGTTCATGGTATGAACAAGTAAAAATATCCTAAAATATAACATGTCATAGAAAAATAAAAATTTGAGGCAATTTAAAAAGTGTAAATAATTTCAATCATCCAATTTGGATATTCAGTATACACCTAGGTCAAGAAACATTGTAGTCGAATATCTTAAAATGATAGTCATGTGTTAAAGGGTGACAGAATCTAAAGAAGAACAGTGGTAAATGTTAGAATTGATGAAAACAAATAGATGTAACATAAAATTGACAAGGGATATAATTATTCTAGATCATACTTTAATAATCAATAAATGAGAATGTTATGGACATTTATATATGTATCTTTGATAATATCATCATTAGAAAGAAATGAGATAGTAGGGAGATCCTTAAATATATATCTCAAAATTCGCAGTCTTTTCCCTATTTACATGGATGAATTATTGTTCCTACTGGACTAGTTCTAATAAAAACGATAACGCCCTATCCCATAGTGTACATTCCACATATAGTTAAATTGATGTATCTGTTGATGTTTTTATAAAACCTAGTGGACATGTTTTTTTGTCTATAGGTTATAAGGTTTCAAGAGATGTATACATTGAGTCCAATTCTTCCAGTATTTGGTCTATATTAGATGCCTAATATCAGAATAATCCATTACTTTTAAGGTTTTTTTAACAAAATGAGACTTTACAACATGGAAATTAACCCTTGAACTATAATCAAGAATCATTTTAAAGATTTTAATTCAATTATTTTATATATATCAAACATATAAATTAAAACTGTCTATAATGATCAAGAAATAATTATTTTAGCATCATTGGATGAGTATTATATTTCTAGTAGGGACTTGATAGTGTATGGAAGGCACTCTCTAAATCTAGAATAGAATAAGTCTGATTTTTTTCCAAATAAATTAAAAAGTAATGGAACTTTTAATATTGAATTTTAGTGTTTTGGAATTAAAATGAAAAAAAATGAATTTAGGTAGAAGCCATGATAGATGATTAATTCAAATAAAATGTCTACTTCCAAGATAAATTAACTATGAAAAAGGTGTTTAAATGTTTTCATTGTAAATGACCATGAGAGAAAGAGGCATTTTTAAGAGGGTATTATAAGGGTAATATCACTGTAAGTGTATTATTGTTCATATGTAAGGGTGTTGTTAGACATAAATTATATATTTGAGTTTTTTTGAAAGGGAGGGCATTGAACTATTTGAATTTTGGAATGTTAGGCTTCCCTTAGGGTTGAGGATGGGTGTATTGGGGTCACAGTCAATCTCTATAACATTGATTATGAATTAGATAACTAAATCTTGAATATAAACTTTTCCCATACTCATTGAATCTCTATTAAATAGTTTCAAATGATTGGCCACGTAAAGGATATGTGATATTGAACTATACATGTGAATCGAAAAGGTAGGGGTCGTTCAATGGTAGTATTTTGACATGATTCAATGGTATGTTGGAAATCCATGCAGGATGAAAATAAAATTAAATAAAAATATTATATAAATAAGAAAAAAATGAAACAAACAAGTTAATATCTCCACTACAACGATCTCCCTACCCTGCAATGAAAACTGCATAGCTTCCTCTAGTGCCCTTCTTGACCCCTTTGCGAAATATAACTTCATTTCATTCGTATAAAGCGGTAAAATACAAAACCGGTCGATGAGATAAATAAAATAAAATAAAAACTAAACTACAACATACTTGATCCCTATGAAGAATTATATCTTTATCCTATTTCATTTTTCTATAAAAACTTAATGCTCTTGTGGAAACCCACTTTGAATGTTAGAAGTCAAGAAATATATTTACAATAATTTATACCTTTAATACAAAAAAAGAATAAAGAGAGTAGAATTAGACAATTTTCAATGATTATTATATTCAAGATTATGTTATGAGAAGTATATCCTCTTGAATTTTGAAAACATGTTGTCCATCTATTGTAATAGAAATCAATGTGGTCAATGGAGTGATAAGTGATTTTATAATACAATTATCTATGTTTAAAATCCAAACCATGAACAAATAGCATAATAGTGGAAGAAGGAAACATGTCAACTTAGAGAAGACATGAAATATATAAATTTGAAAGTACTAGACATAAGCATTTGCATATGGTAAATTCTGAGAAAATCCTAACAAAATGAATATGTGAGAAAATGTATACATAAAATACAATTTAAAGGGGATATTGAACAAATATAAATAAAAATATATGTTAGAAAATAATTAATGTAGGCATATAATAAATATAATCATAAATAGATACAATATAATAATTAAATACAAGTTTATAAATCATGGGTATATCTTAAATTAATATGCATTAATGTGGCATCCCATAAAATCCCTAGAAAAATAATACCCTCTAGATAAACAACCTCAAACATGAAATAAAACCCTAGAAACCCCATGGGTTCATGGGAGAGGAAGAACCCAATGGATAAAAAACCAATCCATCTCTGAAAAAATAACTATTTTCATTTTACGTTCACCCATTTGGCTCCATATAACCTAATTCATTCAATTATTAGAGAGGCGATGACCATCAACAACTAAGGAATCAATTTAGAATCTTAGATCCCTTATGGCCTCAACACAGTATCCATTTCCTTGTTATTCATTTAAATATAACTATTCAATTAATTTAAAAATGATCAAATTCCCATTGATGACATAAACAACATACTATTCCATATAAATATAATTTATAATTACAATGGGGTGTGAATGAGTTTCCTACTAGCTATTTGGATTTATTCCATTTCAATTTTCTACATGATAGACTACGCCCATGTTTATTCCATTAAAAAATCATTTTCCCAACCATATGATCCCCTAAATAATTCCAAAAAAATATAAATTATTTAATTATAATCAATATATATAGAATTGAAAGATTAAAAATTAAAATTAACAATGAAATTATGATAAGAATAATTCTAAAAAAATTCAATACGTAACTATGTCATGCCAAAAACATGAGTAATGAGGCTCAGTATACTCTCAACGTGCTGAAAATCCTACATAACTCAGTGGTATAACTATTCACCAATAATTAATCCATTAATTTTCTCCAGTTTATTTAAAAAAAGTATATTAAAATTTATACAATTATATACCATTATCAAAATTTATCATGATGATCTACATGTAATGTCTCAGGATGTCCCCTCACCATGTTATAATAAATACCCCACATATTTGATAATTTTCACCATAATAAAATGGAAATTATAACTAACCCCTTGTTGAAATTTAATTTGAATCACTGTATAGAAATTTAATTGTATAATTTTTAGAAATTAACTAGAGAAGTGTACAAAGTTTCATTTATGAAACACATCCAAAGATATCCATAATTAAATGGGGCTTAAAAGGGTAATATAAGTTATTATTAATATTAGAAATGAGCTCTCCTATGAACCTATATACCCTAAATCCTGAGTAACCCGATCAAGAAAATGGGACATCCCTAACTAAAACAACACACTGCACACCATTCATGGTGTAAACAAAAGGTTCATTCTATGAGAATCTTATGACAACGGTCTCCTATTTCAGAAAAAATAAATTTACATTTTAAACCTAGTATATGTCATCAAACATAAAATGAAAAATTCCCCCAGCCTCATCCATCCACATTAATAGCCTAAAACAATATCATGGATGCATTTTTTTGGTGTGAGTGTCCTGTTACGTTGTGAATGTCCTACTACTACAAATGTTCAAAATCCCAACCATCTGGGCCCTACATCGATATCTAAACAATAATATAAATAAAGGTAATTTCATCTAAAAAACACAAATTTTTCTTCAAAACCATTTCCATTAAAAAATGAAATGGGTGATTACGTTTATAAAGCCACCATATTTCATTGAATACATTCTCATGTATTTATCCAACACTACAAATCAATTTTAAAGAGAAAAAGTGTTAATAGAATAAAGTTTTGTCACGAGACGACCTACATTTAAACAATTAAAATCATAAAAGTTATAGTAAAAACAAGGAATAATGATTCAAGGGACTTAATAATCAAGGTTGGATCCTTGTCCGAGATCTACAAATAATAAATCTCCAAATTAACATGTTCTAGTTGAAGACAAAACTTATGGAACGAATACCACCACAATTCCACATTAATACACCACAAATATTTAAAACATGATCGGAACTCCCCATTTCTATAGTTAATATTTTAATAATAAGATCACAATATATAATTCCACAATTTCCACCATTGATGAAATTAGTCCATGTGGATAAAAAACTATAATTCAATGAGGATGGCAACCCACAGTAAAAATTGATATCGATTATCCAACGGGGGTTTGTGACTTCATATAGTACTTTGATTCACCAGGGAATTGGGTTAGATGAGCCAAATATGACTTCAGATTAATCTGTTGAGAAGAGAGGCTATTGAGTGATGAGGTCCACTAAGAGGATATGGCCACTGAGAGTAGAGGTTGCTGAGAGAGGAGGGACTCCAAAATGAGAGGGCCGATGCTGAGAGGAGAGGTCTGCTATGAGAGGAGGGCCTATGAAAAGATAGGGCACCGAGAAGAGAGGGCCTCCACTGAGAAGAGAGGGTGTCTAGAGAGGAGTGATACTGGGAAGGGAGGGTCTCTATTAAGATGAGAGGGCCACCAAGAGAGGACGTACACTGGGAAAAGAGGGACACCACCAAGATGAGATAGCCACCAAAAGGAGAGGTCATGAGGGGAGAAGTTACAAGGGTATGAGTCCTAGGTTGGGGTTTCAGGAATATTTGAAGAGAGATAGAGTAACATAACAATATAGATATGATTTAAATTTGAAAAGATTCTATAATCTAATATATAGACATAGATCAAAAAACTGTAGATACATATTCTTGTATAAAGGTAATTTTTCAATATATATCTAAATGAAATAAAAGTGATATGGGGGGACCCCATACCTTGTGTCTAAAAGTGATCTGCACATAACCTTAATGAACTAGATATTCAAATTAAATCCAATAATTAATTAATTCAGAAAAATATAAACTTTTATTCAATTTAGTATAATTTTGTGATGTCATTTTTGGCCTTTTTTGTAAGTTATAAGATTCACTTTTACCATTCAGGAGAAATCATTTCCTTGGTTTTCCTGACCAGATTACTTGTATATAAGCATAGAATTTCATTTAAAATCGATACATATGTCCGAATTTTATTTTATTTGATATTAAAGAACATATGTATGTTTGAACGGTTATATAAGAAATTTAGTTATTTGGGGAGAGTATGAGTCAATAGATAAGTATTTTCTGATAATCGTCTAGATTATTTTTAACATTTTTCCATTATCACAAATTTTTTTTGTTTTATTAATTAACTTAAATCATACATAATTGTTCGAGAAAATAAAATAGAATTTAATATATATATTATAATTTTGTAAAATATTTTAAATGTTTTCATGACCATATATGGAGGAATTATTGGAATTTGAAAACTCGTTATCCTTGAATGTGATAATTCAACATATTACAGATGATGTATTTACTTTTAGAATAAAAACAGATGAAAGGGAATTAATGATGGAATATTCACTCAAAAAACAACATTAAATTATTTAAAAGATAATGGAGATATCATGTTACTTGTTATAAGTAGATGATGAGAAGATAAGAAAATAAAATAATTTGAAAACAAAATAAGTGAATAAGAAAGATGTTTTACCTCTTAAATTCCTCTCATTGAGAGCCTCCCTAAGGCCATTGGTTTTCATCTTTCGGTGAGACAATAAGGTCATGGATGTTCGAATGAGTAATGGGGAGTGTATTGGTTATAATTTTGATAAGACTATTAGCATGGAGGGTGTGAGGGGAAGAGGTGGTGAGGGAGGAATTTATAGTGGAGGAGAGGGATGATTTATCACTATTTTATTCATTGGATTATTATTTTGGATGAAGACCATGAATATTAGTTGAATTGTCCATTAATATATAAAAAAATTATTTAGTGTTAGATATTGTGGGCTTATATTATCCATACATCTTCTGAAACTCCATAATTCAAGTATATAGAAATTATCATAAATAATCCAATTTTATTATTCACAAAATATCACTTATTTAAAAAAATACCAAAAATTCACCATAAATTTTATTTAGATGTATAGAATATAAAAATGAACTCCATTTTTAGAAAATAATTTTCTACATACGAAAAATTTTATTTTTAAATAAAATTATGATTTAACCCAAAAATACCAATTTTAATATTATATCTATTTTATGACACTTTCAGAATTAATATAATGTCCCATAAAATTATCCTATTATCATAAGACATAAGAATATTAATATATGACTATATTTTATGTAAATATATATATACATTTATTTACATATTTGAATTATAAAATTTTGAATAAACATTTGTATTTCATAAAATATCAAACACTTAAGTTATCATTTTTAAAACAAATATTTAATTATTCCATGATATAATTATTCTATATTTTAATTAATGGGATGCCTAAATATTCATTATAATTTAATGGGAGATGTAATTCATATAATTTCCATATTACTATTATTAATTGTCACATTATTATTCAAATATTCACATTATTATTCATAAAAAATGGAACCTATCATATAAATATATTAAATTTAACCAATGTTAATTTTTATTTTATGATATAATAAATAATGTTTATTTTCTCAACTAAAGATATTAAATTTATATTTAAAACATATTCACTATCATGATGTGGTAAAATTATGTTTAATAATATATTTTTTTATGTGTAAAATTGAATTTATTCTTATCTTATACATCTAAATATATTTTTGATGAATTTAAATATATTTTATTGAACATATAATATATAAATTTCATTATTATCAGTCAATAATAGTGATTAATTTAATTTTTAATATAAAATGTCATTATGGGAATAATAATATTTTTTAAAAAATATATTCTTTATATTTATTTGGTTTCATTTATAATTATTTGGTAACAAATGAAAAAAATTTATAAACTTGTGAAATCAATATTTTCATAGTTTACATAATCTAATTCATTAAAACCATTTCCAAAAGATATTATATAACTATAATAATTAAATAATGATATTTAATGATTCAGTATGAACATAATGTTTTGGAGAAGTTAAATTTAAAAAATTGTATACTGTAAAATAATAGGTCGTTACATTGCTCCATGCATCATTAAATTATTTCCTCACAATGTGATATTTCATTTGGATAAGTAGAGATTTATATCAGAAAATTATATTTTGGGAAACCCACATTAAAAATAGGGTAAATTAAATAACCCCATAAAATGAGGGATAGAAGAAACCTGAAGGCCCCCAGAATATTAACCTTTTGAATAAGAGAATATTTGTGGGATGAGAAAACATGGACATGAATGTTTAATATAAACACCATGTTCTCTTAGAGAATGGTTGAGGGCATGGTCATTAGAAAGTTATTCATCACAAAACCGTACAACATGTGATCGGTTAGAAGACTACTAATATCTAATAAATAATGTTAATAGATATTGATTTTGATTCAAAATCATTTTGATTGAGTTTAGGTATTCCTTTAATCTCTAGATAAGAACCTGGGAAATTAAATTTACTTGATTACATTCCATGTCATAACAATTATAGAAACCTTTTTTATGGTTTCATCTATTTTTTACTTCATTCCCAATGCCTAGAAATGAACGTTCAAAATGAATTTTTCCCACATAATGAACTTTAATAAACACTTATGGATAAAAAGATCCCCAAAAAAAATATAATTATATATTCCTATTATCTTTATATTCTAAACAATATAAAAAATGGTAATGATATGATAAGTTAATTTTCCATAAATAATTAATCTTTATATGATAAAAACAATATTAATCTCCATAAATTAAAATTAATAATGATATTTAAAACATTTATCATTTTAAAAATTTATACTATTCCTCAAAAAAAATATTCTACACTTTGGCCTCAAAATCTAAAGGATTTTTTCAAACAGTCTTCCAAATGACATCAATAGCTCTTAATGTATTATATCAAAAAATTAATTTCCCCTATTACATATTCATCAATATTTTCTATATAATTCCAAAAATATCCTAGACCATCATAGGTCTACAATTAAATCATATTTGACTCAAAAATACAATTCAACATTTATTCCTATAAATATTTGATTTACCGAAGTCATATAAAAATCCCCAAATTGTGAACGTTTTCTGAAGTAACATTAATCACATAATCACCGAATCATTTTACAATCACAAAGGTTTCTATTTGATAAAAATAAAGTCCCTAAAATAAATATAACAATTTTTAGTGATATTTATTTACTAAAACATCTCATGATAACCCAGACTTCAAATAGGCTAGTCGTAGTCGTCACACCCTTGTCGCCAAACTATTGTTGGTTCGAACCAAAAATCCTTCCCGGATGTGATGTGTTGTCATCCAACGTGTAGGTTTTTCTTTTTTTAAACCAGATTACATCCAAAATAAATATGATGGATGTCTTTGAAATAATGTAAATTCGTTAACATTTTTTTATCTATATTTTTAACAAATATAAATAAATTAATACATAGTATATTTATTTCCACAGAAGTCCTTCCTTGTACTAGAGATAATAATATAGAATAGGTAATTAACTTTGGTAATTCCTATGTCCATTATATTAAATAAAACTAACTACAAAGGGTTTCCAAGGATGAGTTTATTGACTTCCATTAAAATCATCATTTTTCCACACAGTTCATTTCTTTATGTCCAAATATCCAACACAAAAATAATTTATCTATTCCATTGAATCAATAACTTTGGTGACTCCATCAAAATTACATGCATGATGGAAATTTATCAGTAATTACTCCATGGTGTCACCCACTAGAGCTCCAAGAAAACTCTATTATTCTCTTCTTTTGTGGGATCAGGGGTTGGTTAATGTATATGTTGTCAATAAAAATTAGGTCAAACTAATTATGTATGAACATGTTATCTTTTAATCCTATCAAAATCAAATTTGGTTACTCATTGCCACCACCTTTTCCATCATGTTCAATGTAAAGATGACTATTTTGGTTTAAAACCATTTTCTAATACCAAAAGGCATAGTGTTCGTCAAAATAGTCTTAGGGAGTGAAATTTATAATCATTTATATAATATATTTTGATATTATTTTAAACCTATAACCCATTTTCATTAACATATGTTGTTCATTTTCATTATATATTGAATTCCAAAGTAATGGTTTGTAATGAAAATGTGAATTATCTTAAGAATATCACCCATTAGTTTCAAACTAGGAGCATTATAAGTCTCAGGGTCATGTTATAGGTTACCCCGAGTCGGGCTTTGGAATCCTTTTTGGTGCTTCAACCCCTAGTTATTTCTATATAAGAACAAAATCCACTTATAGTATCAATATAGGTATGTATTTATAAGAAGACTTGCATAATATATACCTTACCAAATTTATACTTTTTTA
The DNA here is from genome assembly GCA_963277665.1 of Viscum album. NCBI lineage: Eukaryota > Viridiplantae > Streptophyta > Magnoliopsida > Santalales > Viscaceae > Viscum > Viscum album. The sequence continues at coordinate 758,624,538 of OY728161.1, forward strand.
TACGTATCCTCAAAGTATATATTAGGGTTATATTCCAAAATCTATATTTTCTAAATCTATTTTATATGTTTTCTACTAAACCCCCCTCTAATAAAAATTAAAAAGACCTCGACTATAGTACCTCATAGACAGGGCCTTGAAATAATACATTGGCATAGATACAAGAATCAAATCCAAAAGCACCTATCAGTTTAGTAGTTATGGATAATAGTTTACATACATGAACATTATATTACATCATTAAAGAAAAAACAACATAGAAACTCCATAAACTCAAAGATTATTCATGCAAGTCATTCAGAGGATACATCATTGTATCGTGGGAAAAATAATTACTAAAAATGGATTGAGGTCAAATGATCGTTAAGGGTATGTAATAGGGCCTATTCTTTCATAAATAAATATTTACAATAATTCGTAGTGAATAACTAAAAACCCACATGATTAAAACATAATCTTGAGGATAATAAGTTAAGAAAAAGATATAAACACATATTTCCATATAAATAATCACTTGAGAATGGAAAATATCCATGGATATTCTAATAATAAAATAATCACATGGATTATCACTTTCTAAAATCCTAATGAGGGAATGCATAATTCCATACATCATAAACATACCATCGAGGCCTCAATCAAGACTCCAGGAAAAAAAATTGTTCGGTCTCCTCAAAAATACATGTTTGTGTCACGAGAACTACCAATTCATCTAGGGTCTATAGAGGGCCCCACCCATCACCAACTATGTCTAATTTATTCCACATATGAAAGAGTTAAAATTTAAACAACAGAATTTTTTTTTTCAAAAACTTCCATATGAATGTTTAATACATTATCTGTAAATCATAAATGGTATTAATATAGCATATACACAGTTATACTGATTATAAAACCATTCAAAAACATATAGTAGATGGTATAATAAGAGATAAAGATCAATGAAGTATAGGATTCCAAAAATTAATTTTTAGCTTTATTTTAAATGATACCCTTGAAAATCTCTTCCGAAAAATAATATTTAAACATTCGAAAGTGTCTCATACCACTCTAGAAAAATTATATGTTAATCCCTATTATGTAATATCATTAACTGAAAATATAATATCATTATAATAATAATAATTATTATATTATATATAAAATGAATGTATATACACTAAAAATAAAACATTAGTGGTGAACAAGGAATATATTTTGCTGATGTAAATGTGAGATGAGAAAACCCCCTTTTTACATTGAAATGATGTTTTATTTTGAAAAATCATTTTTATATGTCATAAAATAATATTGTACACAAGTATATACAATAATATAAATTTTATGAACACTGAAGTTATTTTTGGGAAATAAAATATGTCCAACTAAAGATAAAACATGTTAAATGATTTTTAAAAAAAAACTTTTAAAATAGGCCACTTCTGTGTGTTTTAAGGGACAACATAAAAGATTCATAAAATCAGAAAAAAAATAATGATTTATTACATAAAAAATGAAAAGAAAAATTTATATTTTAGTTACAGAAATTTATTTTTTTAAAAAATATATTTTTGATAAATAATGATTATGAAGTGTATGTGAAAATGGGTAATAAAATGGTTTTTTCCCTTAATTATGGATTTCTTGTGGGGATGAATTCAGAAGGGGAAAACATAAAATAATTTATTTCCCATAAAGAAGGATTAAATGATTTGGATACATGATTTTGGAACATAATCATTTAATTTAAAATATTTATAAAAAAATAAATAATAATTCAAATTGTAAAAATAGAGAGAAATCGTAACCCAGATGAAAATTGGATGTTCGGGGACAATCCTTTAAGACATTACAGTTAGTAGAAACATAATCCCCATAAAATTAATGAAAATAAAAATAATTCTTGAATAAAATTATGGTAAAATGAATTGTGATGTGATTCATTAATGGGATGTATACATTCACCACCAATGTGAAATATTGGTGAATAAGTAAAATCTCAATAAAATTAAAGTGATATTTGGAGACCCGTTACCCTGTGTATGAAAGTGTTATACACTTGATCTTAATATAATTTGTAACCTTAAAAACATTTAATTGGATTAATATAATTTTATTGAGTAGTTCAGGGTATTTTTTCTGAGTAATTAGTTATAATTTTATCATTCGAGAGCATTCGTTTCCTTTGTTTTCATGTTCATTTAAAATAGAAAAAGATTTCTAGAATTTATATTCAATGTCACTAATTGAAATACAATATGTTAAATTGTTATATAAGTCTTTTGGTTGTTTGGGGTTATGATGAATTAATAGATAAGACATTAGTGATAATTGTTACGATTTTTCTGGCTGTTTTTCGATTATCACATACTAGTTTTGCTTCATTAAATAACATTATTCATAAATAATGGTTTCATAACATTAAATTTGATGTAATACATAGACTATAATCTTTTTCAACTATTAAATTTGTTTAATCGCCATATTTGTACGTGGTAAAGGAAACTAACAACCCTAAGTCCTTGAAAGTCATAAATCAAGACATCACTGGTGTTGTTTTCATTTTTAGAACAAAAAGAGAGGTAATAAATTATTTATGGATTATTACATCAATATAATAACAATGATTTATATAAATTATACGAGTGATATCACATTACTTTGGTTAGGGAGGTAGGATAATACAATAAAAGAAGAACATGAATAGAAATTAAAAGAAAAAGAATTATGTTTTTACCTCTTAAAATTCTACTCCATGAAAATATCATTAAGGACCTTGGATTTGGATTTATGTTTACTCCAGAACATTTTGGATGTGGGAAAATAGATTAGGAAGTTTTTTTTCAAGAATTTTGACAATGAAAATTTCATGTATGGTGTGAAGATAAGATGTGGTTACGGGTGACATTTATAGTAGGGGAGAGGAGTGATTTGTCATCATTTTTTTATTAGTTTATTATTTTGGCTTAAGACTATGATTTATTTGAGTATTATCTCAAAATATATTAAAATAATGATGGATATTTCATGATCATGGCCTTAAATAAACAATATATCATCTAGGAAACCATAAAACATGTATTGTGCATTTATCATAAATTAGCATATTTAACTATTTACCAAAAATCTTGTATTTTATAAAAATCGAAAAAATTCACCCCAACCAATTTTCAAGGTGTAAAATATGAAAATTTAATCAATTTATTTGAAAATAATTCAATAAATATTGTAAATTTAATTTTTAAATAAAATCATCATTTATTCAAAAAATAGAACATTTAATATTATAAATGATTTAATGAAATTTTCAAAAACAAACTAATGACTCATAATATTATCATACCATCATAAGAAAGAAAATATTATTATATGGTTATATTATATGAAAATAGATAACCTTTTAAATCATTATTCTAGTTAAAAAATTAAAGGTAACATTTATTTTTCACCAAAATTCAAATACATATGTTATCATTTTTAAAACATATTGTTAATACTTTTATTATATAAATATACTATATTTTAATTTTTAGAATTATAAATTTTATTAATAATCTAATATATGATTTTATTATTTTAATAGCCACATTACTATTCTTAAAGGTCACATTATTATTTTAACAGTCACATTACTATTCATCAACAATGAATCCTATCATAAAAATACCAAAAAATTAACAAATGTTAATTTTGAAAGTATAATTTAAAAAATCATTTTTTTAAATTAATGTCTCAAAATTTATATTTATAATTATATTCCAATTAGAAGGAAGTAAAATGGATTTATAAATATATAGCCTTTTCTGTGTAAAATTGGATTTATTTTTACCTTATACATATAAATATTTTTGGATGGATGTCAAAAATTTTATTGAATATATAATATAAAAATTTCATTAATTTATTCCAATTATTGTGATTAACATGATTTATTGATATAAAACATCCTTATGGGAAAATTTTTTGTTATAAAAATGCATCTTATAAATTTAATTTGTATTCATTTTTAATTTATTTATAACCAATGAATAAAAATTTTAAACTTGTGCACTATATATTTTTATAATATAACTAATCTCGTTCGTTCCACCAATCCCCAAAATCTTTGAGATAATTATAATAATTAAATAATGATATATAATCATTTATTATGATCGAAAACTTTTGAAAAAGTGGAATTTAAAAAGACACATACAATTAAATCTTGGGGTATTACACACATATATGGGAAAACTAACCAGTGTGAATAATATATGAAGAAAATACCAATATAAGAGACAGAAGCCATAGGGGGTAGTCATCAATCTATCCTCTCACTAAGATATTGGGGAAAACACTCTCCCAGAGAACACTAAGTGTCAGTTTCCCTAAAAAAATGTTTCGGGTAGGGTATAAAATCATTGAATATACATGACATAATATAACACAAAAGCTAACTATAGGAATTAAACATGTCATATATTAAACTATAACTAATATTACATAGACTGACAGCTTCTACAGGTAATACCAGATATCGTAAAAGAAGACAAGAGTTTAAAACATCTATATTATACTCATTATTTTCATTTTTTAATTTCCCGTGAATTAATTAATTAGTTATCGATTAATTAACTATTAAAATTATTAATAATAACAATACTCAACATTACATTACATAATCATTGTATATTCAATGCACTCTTATAATAATCCAGACTATATCCATTGATTATCGAGATTAACATTTTTTAAACATTTTCCATTCATTATCAAACAACCCTATGGGTTATGAAATATTCATTTATTTATTAGCATTATTTCATAATATAGGTACTCTAGGAAAAAAATTCAATGATGCCACCAGTTTTAAATACACAACCAATCACATCTTTCAGCCTCAAGTAGTGGGTCCTGTAATTGTCATTAATAAAGAAACTTGACCATCAACCATTAAATAGATTCATAAGCAGTCATAATAAATATTAGCAGCTCATCAATGGGTATGAATATATTTAACCCATTAATTCATCTCAGAATACATCCTTAACCCCAAAATTAATACAATAATACAACTCACCATCAAAAAAATTAACTACTACAATGTAATTTGGGCTCTCCTCCAGAGAAATATATCATCATTATTTCCATGTTAAGATATACCGGGCTAAAATCACATATAAGACACCTCGCCCCATTTTAGTCATCCTCAAATTATCCATATCAGGATTATATCACAAGGATCGTATCTAGATCATATTATAAAATTTTATTTATTAAAAGAATCATATAATTGGGTTTTTGGGCACTTCAAAAAATTTAATATGACATTCTCATGCTAATGAGCATTCACTAATCCAAAACAAGGTTGTCCTATTTCTCTGAAAAATAGGAAACTACGGCCTTATAAAATTATCTTATTTAAAAATTGGCTCTTATTCCATCATGAATTAATAGATTCATTATATATTGATTATAACTACATGAATCCAAAAATAAAAAAAATATAAAATCTGTCAATGGAAAATCATGATCATAAATTTTATTCTTGATTCAAAAAACCAATAAGATATCCATTCTCAATTATCATTCCATTATATTTATAATAAAAAATACTAACATATTTAGAATTATTTATCAATTCCATTAATCATATTGATGATCAAATTTAATTAATAATTCATAATTATATCAATTTGATCAACCATAAATTACATTATCCTATAGATTACAAATGAGCCTCTACTTTAATTTTACATATGAATTAATAATTAACTAAATTTATATTTACTATCATTATCAACTCCACATTATAAAACAACCACAATAACATTATAATAAACCAAATAAATTATTAAACATTATCAATAAAAAAGAGGGAAATATCCATCATGGTATAAAGAAACAACATCATCAATATTCAATCAGAATCCAAATTTTTCAATTTGATTCAGTAATTATTTGGTAAATTTAATTTCCATCAAAAGTGATAAGGCATGATCAATTAATGACTGTACATAAATAATATAAGATGATAAATCAATCCCTTACATCAAAATTTGTCAACAGTCTTTTCATGAAAATGAACTTGTTTTGGATCTCTTATCACCTCTCGTACAAGTAACTCCATTAATGTGGGGACTCTATGGAACAAATTCACTAATATCAACCAAGTGAAACAAAATTATAACAAAATTATAAATAATTATATAGCATGGAAAGATGATATTAGAGGAAAATAGATAAAACATTGAGAACCTTATAAAATATGTAATAATGCACTTTGGATTTACTCGGGTCACCATAGATTGTAGATGAGAATCAAATAACTAAACCCCGATTAAAAATTTCCAAAAATCCTATAATGATTTTTTTTGGAATCCTAGAATTCAAGATAAGATATAATATTTATAGAAATACCAAGGCCCCCAACTAATTAAAATTAGTGCTTAATAGTGCCATTACATTGTCTTTAATCCTTACATATTTTATAAATGTCGGGATTCATGTTTTCCCAAAAACACATCGAGTTGAACCTTATTATCCCACATTAATAAAAATCATGAAACACCAAATGAACCATCCATTAGAAGCTATTAAATTCTATTTTGATATGTTAAAACGCCTTAAACATCATGTATTCTACTCACTTCCATCTTTTTTGTAGATGGCCCCCTATTGACTCACTTTAGGACTCCTCTAACCACCACAAGCCTCGAAATCTTGAAAATGGTGGGATAACACAGATCTAGGAAATTATAGAAAAAATATTAATAAATTTGTATCTTGACATAGGATGGTCTAACACAACTCATATAATATATTTATTAGATGTTTTTTGTATATTTATAGTATTCATCATATTTTTTTTATCCTTAATTAATTGATTTATCCATATTGATGTGGTTATATTTACGAACGATAATATTCATAATTAAAAAAAATAAAAGGGACATATATACAAAATATTCTCCCCTAATTAATAATATGGAACCCATTTTTCATGATTCAATTTATATAAGTGGTATAAATCATTTTTAATATACATGTGTAAAACCCAGAGAAAATATGTTTTTAGATAAATTGTGTTATTATGCCAAAAAAATTAATGTATAACAAAATAAAGTATAATGATTTTGACAGTAAAATTAATTATATTATGGATAATTAAATGTTGTAATTTATTACCTTTATGATAAAATTAAAATTGAATTTACCAATTTAATTGAAACATAAAATAATTTTTTTATTAATTGGTACTTTTCAATATTTATTAAATATTCATTAATTTCCAAAAAAATCATAGAATTTAACCTTAAGAATTTTTTTATATATAGATTTAAAAATGGTCTTTATTTTTGAGAAAAAAATTATTAATTTTTATGAAATTAATTATAATTTCCACCAAAAATATAAAATAACAATAAATTGTTATGACAATGCATTTCTCAAGAATAAATTGACTCTACTATAAATTGAGTACTTATTTACAAGGAATTAATCAATATATTTTTTTGAGTATAATTACATTAGATATATTTCATTATGTGCACTCTCATATTCATTCCCAACAATTTGAATACTATGTGTCATATAAGTAGTAATATTTTTATAATAGACATCAATTTTCATAAATATCAGTGTTATTAGTTATGAAATAAATCGATCTTATTGTTATTTTAAACCTATTTCATGGTGTGTTACATTATCTAAAAACAAAATAAATTGAATCCTAATAATTATAATTTTTATTAGTAATCAATGGTTTTAAAATTGAAAATAAATTTTTTGAAACCCCGCATCATGATTAGGGTTAATAAAAATTCCTCTTATAAAGGAATAGGAAATATGAAGGTCCACAAGAATAACACATATCCCGGTTTTTAAATAAGTGAACATTAGTGGAAAGTAGAAATTTGTACATAGAAGATAATTTAATGTCAAAATAAGGATTGGGACTGACCAATAACATATTCTAAATAATTTTAATGAAAATGAAACCATAAATCCATGTGGGGTGAAAAGACCATCAATTCATCAAAAATGATAATAATAGGTGAAATTTTTGTGTCATGATCCTTTTCAAGATTTTAGTAATTCAATTTTTTAATGATATATAACATTAGAATATGAACATTATTTCTTTCCATTTAATATTATATTTTTTATGATTTGGTTGTTCTTAAATGAATTTATACTTTATATCTTCCTCCAAGATGATTTTTTTGAATCCCAATTAACGAAAATTATCATTTACCAATCCATAAGATCTATAATATAATGAAAATCATTACGTATTTCTCTAAATATATAACATAACCAAAATAGTTCCTTCATATAATCTAATATAATGAATTAATCTCTATAATATCGAAAATAAAATCTAATGTTGAACAATATCCATTCCCTAAATAGTTAACCTATTGATTCCACGAAAATATATTTTAAAAAAAGTCAATACCTAAAAATAAAATATATTTGAATAAATAATTTTCCAATGTCAATATTTACTATTATCCCAAAACAACATAAAGTAACACAAAATATCCAATACCATAAATTTATATTAATTGATAATATATTCTCTTAAATTATATTAATAAGATGAATCAAAATAAAATATCAATGAAAACATGTATGCTTAAAAAATTAAAAATATAATTAATCATAAAATAAAATCATAGACTCTTGAGTATATTACAAAAAAAATGTAATAATTTTCATAAAATTACACTAAAATAATTTTTACTACAAACCACTGACCAATTTCCAGGAAACCAATACAATTCCATTTACTGTATCAATTTCAATCATCTCATTATATCAACTAAAATTTATTATCTCAACATTGGGAACAAATTAATGGTTATTTTTCTCCAAATCATTTGATTTTTCCAAAATATACCCTTACTACAAAATCATATTTCTAGGTCATTAGTAACATACATTATATTCTGAAAAATCATTAAGCAATAACTATTGTAAAAAAATCCATATTTGTTTCAGGATTCTTTTTAAAAATTTTCCTTTGATAAAAATAATCTAACAATATTATTTTTTAATCTCGATACATAAATACATCAATACATTCACATCAATGGTTGGAATAATGTAGATCATTACATGGTTTTGGATATAAACATTAGAAGAGGGGATAGAGTTGGTTATCACCAAGGTTCCCCATATTTAAGACAAAAAACTATAATAGGTTTCCTATGATAAATTTATTTATCTAACCCAAAATAATAATTTATCATTGTAAACGTTTTTTCTATTCCATTCATTTCCAAACATGAATCCTTTTCTTGTTATTTTGATTCATTTTCATAGGCATGTATTTCCACACTCTAAAAATAGTGTTCATTTATCCTTCTTACATCTATGGTCTACACCACCTGATCTCTTAGTGAATCCATTCATTTATTTTTCTGGGGAGTTCTACAGTTGATTAAAGTAATATTAGTTAGACATATATCATGATAACTGATTACTCATAATAAAAATATCATTCACCCCAGGCAACATCCCATTTGGTTTCATAGAATCATATCATTTTATATTATACTAAAAAATAACACGATTCATCGTATATAGTTCAATCCATTTAAAAAATCTACAATTTTTGTGTGACTAACAAATTGTAATCCTGAAAAAACATCTTTTGGATATCTTAATTATAACAAGTAACTTTCAATATATGACACCATATGTATAACCAATGTTATTCATGATCATAATATGTTTAAATATTTCATAATATACCCAAAATAGTGTTTGAATATATTTGTGAATATCCCTAAGGAGTGTCAAAATTGTAGTATAGTAAGGGGACACTCAGCAAGCACAAGAATGACTATCGCTATATATACATACAACTATTTTCAGGTTTATTTCCACATGATGCATCTATTCCAAAACTACATACACTTTTATTATTGAAACACGTATGTTTTTTCTAATTAAAACCACACTCATTCCTTTATCATAACATATGAAATTATCTTGTGAATGGAATTATCCAATGGTGTATCACTATTTTTTCATACTAGTTTACAATGGTATCTAAACATTTAACTAATTATATATATAAACCTATAATTTTATATATAAATATTATATCTTATGAGATTACCATTATTTAAAAATCATTATGACCCACACCAAAACTGTAATGGATTAGTGTATATAGAAATATAGATACATAAAAAATTGGATGATAATAGATCATCATCATCTTCTATTTAGTTCTTCACAAATATAATCCTGGTTAACAAATAATACTATTAAATTTTATTCATATCATGGGGAAATATAAACATAATAAAGTATGATCTCGGGTTGTTCAATAAGGGTAAAAGAGAGATATCAATGTTTATATAAAAATAATATGAAGGCAATGGGTATGAGAACATGCACTTTATCTTTGAAAATCATGACCCCCCAGAATTATTATAGCATAAAAATGAGTGATGGAATAAATATTTGAATTATAAAAATAGTAATCATTAATGGATCAACGAATATGACCCAAGGTAATGTATCATTTGAATAAGATCATTTCATAAAATAGTGGCATAAAGTGTGGTAGAAATTAGAATCATAGGTATATGATTTCTTGTGAAACCCCAAAAAATTAAGTCTTGGGATAACTACTCATGTATTATATTTGAGTTAGGGATATCCATCAATGTACTCAATTTTGATACTGGAACAACCTCATGTGTACTCACATTTTAGATTGGGGTAACCTCTTTTGTACCCTATTTAAGGCTTGGGATTTCCTCATGTGTACCCTTTGAGCTCATACTTATTAAATACTTAACAAATTAAGTGGGGGACATATATATGGTCCCAACCATCATATAATCATAAATATGTTTATATGTATTCCACATGATTATAGAATCATTCATCATAACAAAACCTTTTGAAACGAAAATGTGTTTCATCGATATTTATTTATATTAGCCATAAAAAATATGAAGATTGAATGAAGATAGTATCATTGAATCATATCACCAGTAAATCCTATATATAATACAATGATGTTATTGTATATGAAAAGTTTCTTTCAATTTTCATTGTAATATATACTGTTGAAAATTCCATTTTCATTTTCAAATAAAATATTTATAAGCTAAAAATTTCTATAAAATTAAAAAATTCAATGAAAATAACCTTGGAAAAATATAAATTATAGTTAAAATAGTTTAATGGTGATGATAGTGGGACACAAATTTTAGAATACCTAAACATGGAAGAGAAAATATTTTTCACCAATGAGATATATATTGTTCATTTGCCTTTAAAAAATAATTTTCATTATATCAGGTACATAATGTAAGGAAAATGAAATAAAAACATTAATTCTCTGGAAATAACTACGGGATAATAAAAAACTATGATAATCAAAATATATAAATAAACATCATCATCATGATCTTAATCATAGTCAATCGTGATAAACTATGACATTGCATAATAAATTCCTTATCACATTGGTAATTTTGGACCATAATCCCCATGCTAGAAAAATATGAAATAAATATCAAATAAAATGATCATAATAAATTTGATTATATAATAATTGATAAAGTTTTTTATATACACCACATAAGGGTGGTTATGGGCATAATATAACATATGTCCAAAAGAAGAAAATTTGAGATGGTAAAACATTGCTTCAAGTTTGAATAAATTCTAAAGATATCTAACCTATTTTATAACAAATTAAACAAATATATAATTATATTATAGAATAATTTAGATATTTATATAGTTTTATATTATCCACTTATATAATTTCATCACACATTCATTAATAATACTTTATTAAAATAATTATTTCCATGTTTTATTTTTTATGGGAAGTTCGATTTTGTAGTTTTAATCATTTTAACATGGTTTTTCCATCTCCTAAATGTTATTAATGATATAAATTTAATACATATTCATATTTATGTATATATATTCATCCATAAAAGGTAGATATAGAAAAATAAATTAGACTTTTGAGAGTGGAATGTGTATCCACAACCAAAGGATTATGGGATAAATTGAAAATGTATACGAATGAAATAGAAATGTGAATATCAAAAAGTTAGAAATATGGATATTGAAGTTTGATTATTTGAATATGGGTGAGCATGAATATGTTAGGGACTTCTTTACCAAGCTAAATTTTATTATGATCACTGTGAGGGTTCTTGGTGAAATGTTGGATGACTCTATAGTTGTTTAATATTTCATAAGAATCATACCTAAAAAATATAATGAAAAAGTTATTTCATTAGAAGATAAAGATCCTGAAACATTATCTCTTGACAATTTTCATTGTTCGCTTATCACATATGAAATGAGAAGAGATAAATATTTTAGAAGAAAAAATATGTTGATAGAGAAATTTCATTCAAGGCTGAAAAGAAGGAAATGTCAAAGAAGATTCTTTTTAAAAATGAACATGGAAATTCTAAATTTGAAAATGAGGTATATAAAAATATCAATTTTATTTTATCTTACTTTTTTTAAAATTTAAAAATATGTTTAGTTAAATTCATAGATAATCTTCCCTTGAAATGTTTCAAAAGTGGAGTACTTTGTTATCTTGTGGATAACTTTCCTCAGAGAAAAAAAGAAGAGGATAGTTTGGAAGAAGATTTAAATCCTAGAAGATCATTGAATAAGCATAGATACAAATAAAAAACATATTCCAAAGGGAAAGAATGAAAATTCTATAAATCCCATAGAATATGTTTCTTATTTAATGATGAATAATAAGACTAAGAAGATGAACAAAATGGTGATGAATCTAGAAAAAATACTGTGTATAGTACTGAAAAACATTTATTAATATAGTGAATTATGAAGAATATGGAATTATAAGATCTAAAAAAGAAGAAACTAAACATTAAATTTAATTAAAAGAAGAGATTAACATATTCTAGTGAAAGATTAGTAGACTTTAAAATAAAAATAGAAAGCGTGAAGATTATTGTTATTCAATAAGGAATCAAGAATATTTTCTTTTTGAAAATGTGAGTTCAGTGAAATATATTTATAATCTCAATAAATCCATTGTGGAATAAAAGAACAATACTGAGTATCTGGGGGTTATGTTGAACGATAAAAGAACAATAGTTGGGAATGTTTAGATAAAAACATTCTAATGATGAATTGGAAAGTACCTATTTCCAAAATTCTATCATTAATGTTTGGGAAAGTTATCATAATGATAATCCTGGGAGGGTTCAAAAAAAGTTTCCATCAAATGGTGAGAATAATAATGGAATTTTTTTTAAAAAAAATAATTCCTTGAATTTTGTGTATGTGGTCAGGACCAAAAAATTTGTGAATTTAAAAATATTAAAGATCAAGGAATATGAAAATGTTTTGATTCAATATGAATCTATAAAATATTCAAACGCTTACGGTTACTATTATTTATAATAGAAATTAAAAAATCTGATCGAAAATAATAATTTTGGTGTCTTAAAAAATTAATTGAAGAAGGTTTCTATGAAAAATATTCATAAATATGGCAGTATGGGAGTTTTAGAGGAAAAGTTTCATTATATGGCTATTTTTTGTAGTTATATTGGATTCGAGAACATGGAAAAAAAATTTTGGTTCAAACAAGAAGTTACTATTATCCCACAAGTTATGACAGACATAAAATGATGGGTATTTAATTCCCTCAAATGAATAACACTGAGAAGGTTGTTGTGATGAAATATGAAATAATGAGATAATGATTTGAAAAAGCATCCAACCTGTTGAAACTATTTGTGAAATATGTGATCAACCCGGACAACATGAAGAAGGATGTATTGTATTGATACTTGAAAAACAAAATACTCATAATATTTCTTACACGAAGTTACTGAACAAAAGAAATTAATGTAAAAAATCTCTTTTTGTTGAATCAACACTTTAGAAACAATTGAATGTTTTAGAATAAGGGATAATATTGATTAATTTTGTATTTTCTCTAATCGTAAGAGGATATATATGATTCAACAGAGAAAAATCAATAATTATTGATTTAATTGACGTGAATGTGATTGAAGGGTCTGATAAATAAAAACATTCTCAATAAAACAAGGATTCCAATAAAGTCTAAGAAAATAATTTTGATAAGGATTCATACAGTTTTATTTCTACTCAAGAAGTGGAAATAGACTCATCAGTTTCAATTGATGAGGAAGATTCTTGAAAATATCATCCCAAACTGAAGAAACAATTGGAAGCCCAGAATATAATTACTGATCAACATAATAGGTTTTGAACAAGAAGAACAAAAAATGATATTACACATACATCACTTTATTCAAAAGTGGATCCGAATGATTTGAAATAATTATTCGAGCATCTGTAATGGTTTTAAGCCATGAATGATGATTTTTATTCTATTTAATATGAAAATACATTATAACTGGTACACAATCCTAAAAATAGAATCAACATTTCATAAAAATTGGTTTTCCTAAACAATATGAATAAATAAAGTGTTGTTATAAGAAAAATAGAGAAATATTGCTTTGAAAATGGTATTCAAAAATTGAATTCATTAATATTGATGAAACCTTTTCTCTGGTGGCTTGATTGGAAACAATTATACTCATTCTTTCTATTGCAAGACAAAAAGGGACTAATATTATTCATATGGATGTTATACCTGCATTCTTAAATGGTGGTCTCTATGAAGATTTGTATACTGAATAACCTCGAGGAATTGTTGTTGGGAAAGATGAATGTTATTTGTAAAAAATGATGAAATCCTTGTATTAGCAATAATAATCTCTAATGGAATGGTACTTCATATTGGATACATGCTCATGGAAGATGCATTTCACGAAAGGAATATTGGATAGCATTTTGTATATCAGATAATGTGAATATTATTCCCTCATCATGATTGTAACTATTGTTGAAATTATCATTTCTGGGAATGATGAATGATGTAGGTAATTATTTTCTAAAGATATGAATAAGGAATTTGAAACATCCATGCAGTGGGAAATGAAATAATTTCTTATGTTACATGTCATGAAAAAGAAATAATACCTTTTTATATCCTACTAAATGTATTCTAAGGAACATCATAAGAGGTTCAGCATGGGAAACTCAAAAAAATATTTCCACATAGATTTTAGTGGGAACAAAGATGTGTAAAGATAGAGGGGAAAATGTGTAAATAAAAAATATTATTGGAAACTGATTGGAAGACTAATGTATTTGACTACAATAAGAAAATACAGTTTTATATTGTTACCTTATGTGAAAGAATTCTTATTTCTCCATAAGTATCAAATATACATTATAAAATAATTATTACCAGATACATTAGAGGCACAATAGAATTCAGAATCAGGTCTTGTAGCTCAGATATCATTGATTTGATTGGGTATTCTAATGCATATTTTATAGGTAATGTTAAAGATAAAATATCCACATCTGGTGGAGTATTCTTTATGGGAACTAAGCGTTTTATTTAACATTGAATAATGACGATATCAATAACTCTCAGTACAACTAATTTTGAGTACGTTGATTCTAATAACGCAACTACACAACTTATATGGATGAAAACATAGTTAGAAGATTTACTTTTTGAAGTGAGATTACCCTTTCACATGGTAGTGAAAATCAATGTAATATAAATATTACCAAGAATAATGTTTAATATTATCATTAAAAAATATTAATGTCAAATATAATTTCTTCCAAGAAAATATGGAAAATAATTAATTGATGTTACAGTATGTTCCACCATTGGAACAAGTTGCTAAAATATTCACAAAACCCTTTCCAGAGGAATCATTCTAAAAATTGTGGTTGAACATGGGATTACAACCTCATTATCATCACGTTTTTTGTATTTTATTTATATCCCCTCTCTCGAATTACCATTGGATTTTATTTTCAAGGGGTATAATTTTATTTTTTTCATAAATCTGTAGCATAAATGTGGTAGTTGTTGGTATGTTGTGATTTCAGAATTGATTTGTGAGTGAACTATTCTAACTGTCTGTCAGAGTGGTTATAGGAAATAAATGGTTTTTTTATACCAGGGAGTTTGATAAATAGCTAAGTAAGAATGAAATTCTTTTCATAATGTCACAACCCAAACTTCTATAAATGAAAATTCCACTTGACCTAATTAAATTTTTTATTATGTGAAATGGTTATATAAAATAAGCACTTCCTTGATTTTATGTTTTTGGATTTCAATATACCATTATGTCTTGTTATCATTGCTAATATAGTCATTGAATAGTGATCACAATATTAGTACAAATATAGGGCATTAAGAAATCCAATTTACATAGACAAATGAAGCGATAGCCTCATCTAGTATAATTGCTTCTTATAATGCTCATTTTTCAGAGATCATAAATTTGGTGGTGTAAAAAGACTCTTCCCATGACCAGGCCCATTCCGAGACTCAACACGTTAAGCTTGAAATAAATCACCTACGAGAGAAGTGGAAGTTAATAGATATTACCACCTAAGGGATGTTATCTGAGCAACCCCAAGAGTCAGTCACCATCATGCACCTTACCCTTAGCTCTTATGTGGGTGTTTTAAGATGTTATGTAACAATACTCTACAACTATGATTATGTGCATTATTTTTTATAGATAATATATATTTATTTTGTTATTGTTACTTTTTAAATAGTTTTTCAATCACAAATGGTATCATTAGTTAATATTCAATTAAAAAATTTATTTTTTTTAATTAATGGATTTATTAATTAAATAATATTTCAATAAACTATTATTACTAAATTATAGTTTATTAATTATAAAAGATCATTTAATTTTTGTGAATAAAATTTTAAATTTTGTTAAGGATTGAAAGTTATTTTTGTCAAAACCCATGAATTTTCAATAACAGTGAGATTTTATTTTAAAAGTAAAAATTCATTTTAGATATGTTTGATTTATTTTACAAAGAAATAGTGAAACCTCCAAGACTAATAAAACATTTTATGATTTTAGAATGATTTCCTTGAAGGTGTGACTCGCCTCAATATAAAAAATCCTACTATTTTAAAAAATTAGGCCATTAGACTTATAAAATACTTTTTTCCTCTCCACATAACAAAAAACCATGTAAAATACCATGGGTTGGTTTGTGGTTTGGATTAGATTAATGTGTGGTGTCCAAAATCTAAATAATATATAATTCCTTATGTTTTCCTATATAAACTCTCCTAATATCTCACTTCTCTTCACTCAAAACCCTTATAGTATGTCTCTAATCTTCCCTCCTTTCACTAGTACCCTCCTAAGGATCCTCAAGCACTCAATAATCCACTCTTAAGCATCTCCCAAACCATTGGGGTTATATTTCCATGTAAGGGATTTCTTCCTCCTTCATTTTTGTACATGTATTTTTATGTTTCTATAACATTTTTTTTCAATTAAAAATTTTGGGGTATAATAATTCACCCCTTATACTTCCCTCCTTGTGTTTAATAATGATTTACACCTTTCTCTCTCATTATTGCCTCCCATTTACACCAATTACCATGCCGAAATTCCGTAATGGATTTCTCTCACATCATTTACATTCATGCGATTCTTTTGTACTATGAATTTAAATTCCATTACATATGTAGGGAGATGTATATATATGACCCAATTACATTCCATTTCATTTACATATTATGAGACACCCATTTCTATCTCATCATCCATTTTTAGTAATTCTTATGTCACACTGTTGTACTGCCGATGTTGTACCGCGATTTTCCAAGACAAAGTCATTGTGTAAAGAATACCATTCCTATTTCACTATCAAGGGTATTCACCTTTATGCATGTTTACATATTTATTAAATTGTATCATGTAATAATTCCACATTACCTTATCATGTAATACTTGATTATGTTTAATTAATCTATGTTATAACATCCATGTGGCACACTTATGCATGAAATGAATTGATGAAGAAGGGTGCACCATGATAGCACTCTAATTCATTGTGTAAAGATTACTATAATGATAAATCAATTGAAATGAGTGTCGAATCATTCTAATTATACTAATATTTGGGTTTACTAATTCTCCATTTGTAATGATCCTTTTCTCATTCTAGTATCATGTTAAATGTTGTTGCCACATTTTCATGTTTTGATACTAATTATATATAATTTCATTATGCTCATGTTTCTTTAATGATCCATTGATATTTCTACTGCATAATTTGAACCATATTATTCATGTTATGCATTGTTTAATCCTTTATTGATCTTTATATCTCATCTATTTCATATGCATGCCTTCAGGTTATCCCATTAAATGCTACGTACAATGGAATGTGTCTGGTCATGTTAAATATTTTTTTGAAAACAATTTGTATTTTATGTTCTAAGATGATATAAAATGTTCTTAATTTTTTAATAAACTAAACCTATCAGCCCTCAAATATTTTTTAATTTCATGTGGATGTAATAAATCCTGTTTAAAAGTGTGATAAATATCATGTTTTTTATAGTTGGTATCAGATGATTAGTTTAGATATTTTCAGGAATATGATTACAAAACCCTAGTGAAAGCCTTAGCGATAATACTAAGTATAATATAAACATAAATATAATTTTGTGTGTGTTCAATAAGGTTTTTATCAAGAAAATACATGCCTATTATTATACGAGTAGGTATCAGCAGCTCTGGCATAGATGTATGCAGGTGTAAAACTTGAAAACACAGATTTGAGTTAGACTCGAATGAGAACTGGGGCACAAAAATGGCCATTAATGAACTCTTGTTTATAACAATCTCGAGGGATATGATTTGGTGAATTCATAAGCTTTGTATGAACAATTATTAAGGGATTTAAAAATAATTCCACAAAGAATATATGTTGGGATGTAGATCACAAATATCATAGATTGAAGCCTATAAATTCATTACTTGAGTAAATAAAAGTAATTTATATGTTATCTCTTTTTATCATTGGATTCCCCTTTAGGTGTTAAGTCTATCATTCATTTTATTCCTGCTAATTGGTGGTAATAGGTGGACTCAAGATAACAACAAATGTGAAGATCAGTATGATGACTATTCTAATTATATTCCCAGTCCTATTGGAGTGAGAATCATAATCTATGTCATAATACACTCTTAGTTAACTCATGGTTTGAATAGAAACAATGTTCCAGAGAAACGTTCAACCCCCCCCCCCCCATAGAAAGAATAAGTCTCAATTGAGAGATTCACAAGACAAAGTCTTCCTACATGTAATAGATTATCCAATCATTCAATTGTTGAAAAATGAATCATCTACATTGAAAATATCTTCTCCATCCTTCAACATTCTGAACAAGAGAAGTTCTTTTGGATGCTTATCATAATGATGTTGAATCTGATCAATGGTGGACTTTGATAAAAAAACATGAAGCCTGAGGAGGATATTGAGTAATTGGAATGTAAGAATTAATAGAAATTTTTTTTTGATAAATATTTTTCATTCAGCCTCCGACTTTTGTTCGTAAGGGACTTCCTTTTCCTCAAGAGAAATAGATGATGAATCCATTAGAGAATATGAGGAAAATGTCACAAGTATTTCATGATATGCTTTGGGTTTTTTTGTTACCCCCAAATGCATGGATTACCACTTATTTGGCGGGCTAAAACCTTGCCTATGGAAATCCATTGGGATCCATGACTTCGAGAGATATGAATAACTTTTCTAATGCGCCCTCAAGGTTGAAATCAAGATCGGAATATATCAGGGGTATAATGGGGATATGAACCTAAGGTGGACTTTAATTTTGTGATTTTGATGAAAATATAATGGTGATATGAAAATCTTGAAACCTTTTTTCCAAAGGTGAGGAAAGAAGCACCCTAGAAATTTCATGAATTGGTTTAGGATATTCATTAGTTGTGGTAGATAAGCGCACCTGTCCATTAACTATTGGTAAGAAAAACCCACAACTACAATAGAGGGGTGTAATGCCCCATTCGAACCATTAGGCATTCTTCATTTCTTTAAATACAAATAACTAGGGTACTTTGAACAATATTTCCCTAAGCCATGAGTTTTCAGAGGCAAACAACAACATCCAAGGCATCATGGGTAAGTTTTTTCCATCACTACCACCAAAGTGAACCCTGATAATGTAGTTGTGAAAAGTACGCTAGTTACTCAATCAATAATAGAGAACATGCATTTTGATTCGGGTTCTACACATTCTTTTGTATATTGAATGTTTTGTAGAACAGTCCCTACACCACCACAAATCATGGAAGTAAAGACGCTGGTGAGTACAAAAAATGGGTCAATAATTACATCACATCAATATAACTCCTCCCCTACCATAATTTTTGGATTGAACTTCTTAAAGAATCTCGTCATACTCCCTCTGGTGGAAGTTTAAGCACCTCATGGCATGGATTGGATTGCCCTCTATAGATCCATCATAAATTTCCATGATAGGTAAAGCACTGTTCATATGGTGAGTCGACACCCGGTTCTGTACCACATCAAGGGGGAGGATGAATCTTCTTTAGAACCACCATATCAAGCATGGATATTACTTACCTATGAGAAGGTGTGTAATGCTCAGATGATTGAGTTTAAGGAATAAACAATCCTTGAAGACATGCCTATTATTAGGGAATTCTCTGAAGTGTTTCCCCTGGAATGGGAAGGTATTACTCCTAGAAGAGTTTTTGAATTATCAATTGATCTTATACCTGGGGCATTTCTAATATCCAAGACTTTGTATAGAATTACTATTTTGGAGCTTGTGGACCTAAATAAATAACTACAAGAGAGTTTCGATAAATGGATTATATGCCCATGTTTTTCACCATGGGGTGCACCAGTCCTCCTCATAATGATGAAGGCTGTGTCAATGCACCTTCTTCTTGATTATTGCGAGATCAACAAAATAATCATAAAAGAACATTTATTCTCTTCCATGAATTGATGACTTGTTTGATCAACTACGTGGAGAATAGTACTTCTCCAAAGTGGATCTACAATCTGGATATTATCCAATTAGTGTGAAGAAAGAGGACATCCCCAAGACTACTTTTTGTACAATATTCAAGCACTGTAAATTCATTGAAATTACTTTTGGACCCACTCATGATCCAATAATCATCATGGACTTGATGAATAGATTAATTAGAGGGTACCCCGACCAATTTGTGGTTGTCTTTTTAGACGATATGATAATATACTCTAAAACCAAGGAGAAGAATGAGAAGCATCTAAGCACTACACTGGATACATTGTGAAAGGATAATCTCTATGCAATGTACACCTAGTGTGTGATTTGGTTGAAGGAAATCCAATTCTTGGGTTATATCATCACAAATAATGTGATATATTTGGATCCCTCCAAGATAGCTGCAATTGAGTGATGGACGAGGTGTAATTCCCCGACCCAAGTTACCTAGAGTCTGGGATTTATTACATAGAATTGGAATGATACAAGGAATCATGTCTTGAAAGACTGATCACATTAGTATTATTGGAAACAAGATACAAACATAAGTTCGACATTACAACTTGAAAATAAATACAACAATAATTTATTCCATTAGAAACATCTAAGCCTCCTAGATTATGCCTTCAAGTAACTCATAACCGAATTCTTCAAATATTGGGAAAATGAAACATAAGGGGTGAGTTAAAATGCTTAGTAAGAGTAAGAAATACAACCAAAGATAACATAATAATTATGCATTTTGAATAACTGAAAACACATTTTTTTTCAAATAATAAACATGAACACTTCATCGTAGGAATATGAGTTTACTAAATAATTCCATAATAAAACCTAGTGAAGGGTATCATACTAGTCTAATAACCACATGAACCATCAATATTATTTTCATAATGAGAGAATGTATAATGTGGGACATTATTAAACAATTTGTCAAGGCCTCAGCCAATATTTCAAAAAATTATTAAGTCCTTGTCCAAAACCGTATATCAAATTGGGAAATGCCTAACCCAATTCCACATATATTTGTATTAGGAGACCTCTAATGAACTGAGGTGATATAGAGGGCTCCACCCAACACATAGTATGACTAATAAATTCCTCATATAAAAAGGTTGAAATATAACATTAACATTCGTATTAAAACTATCATAAAAAATTTCAACACTTTAACCATAAACCGAGAATGGTATAAAAATAACACATCCATAGTCACACATATCACTAAAACATAAGTAAAATTTGTAAAATTTGTATCATAATAAATATACTTCAAATAATTGTAAAATTTATAAACGGATGTTGAAATAGTTGACATAAAACAATTTGAGAAAAATATATCTTTCTATTTAGAAATCATTTAAGAGTCACATAATTATAAAAGAGAACTTTTATTTTTAAAATATTCTTATAAACTTTTAATGGAATCTTCAATGATGTTTTAATGGAGGAATATAGCCGCACTCACTATATATGTTACAAAAAAACATTATTACCTTAATTTTTTTGAAAAGGTTATAATTAATTTTGTTTAGAAAATGAAAAAAAATATTCATTTAAAAACATATAACATCGAATAAAGATATAGATGACATTAAACCATAGTCTAGTAAACAATAAAAATGTTTTGAAATAAATATTTTAGAAAATATAGATGTGGATGATAAAGAGGTCCCAAAAGATACTTATGTAAAAACAACCTCAGATAATAAAGAGATTTTCAAATAAACCATTACCTTGTACTTTTCCATGGTCGAGGGTACGTTAACCACATATATAATAGTTAAATAATTGTTATTAAATTATTTAAGATCTAAATACATAAATATGATATCATTTATGATCATCTAATATTTCTTTGTTAATAATAGTATCATTGTTTCGGGTGTTAAAAGACTCGTTTTCCATTATATGTTTTGTTACATGACTCATGGTTATTATGGATATTATGTATATGATTCATATACAGAAAGATATTATGTTCTTATATATTATTTTTAATAATAATATTAAAATTATACTTGAATTGTTATGATGGGAAATGAAACTCATCGTTTTAATGGAGACGGTATTTCATACTTACGCACGAATGCTACTTACATTTCATTAATTTTTTTTATTTTGAATGGAATGAAAACCAAATTACACATAGTTATAATATTCTAATATAATATTTTATTTATTTTTATGTATGTTCATTTATATCATCATTAAATTGTTCCATATATGTTAAGAGCGAGTCATATCACTTTGAGGGGGTGGTAGTCCACACTTCCTCAAATGAAATTATCGTATATATAAAACATGAAAAAATAAAGGTATCTAAAAAACAAGAATTACATTATCATATATATAAAATAAATATAATAAATATCATATACAATTATAGTTCTATAATAATGGCCACAATAATAGGATGTAGTAATATATTGAACATTCATAGTTTCTTGAGGCAGTAGTTTGTCGTCCACAGAAAAATTATGTTCTATACCAATTAGATGGAGGTTTTTGTATTTGTAGTTAAAATACTTCTCATAAAAAAAACCTAGTATATTGATTATAATTTGTTTGTTATAAAATAAATAAATAAAGAGACGTTAGAGGGTTGGAATATTAAAATAAAAGAAAAGAACTTAAGAGGAGATGTAACCTTTAAATCAGGTAACTCCCCTGGGTTTGAACCAAAGAGCTTCTTTGATGTGCCATTTTCATAAGGTAAGACATCTAGGAAGAATAGAGGAATGTAGGCAGATTAATTGGGTAGAGGTTGTACATGAAGATGGGATTGAGAGGTGTCAGAAATGGGTTAGAGGTCAGGGCCTTTTATAAGGGGGAGGAGAGGCTCTTTATGAATGTTTGAATAATTTATTTTATTATATAATGATTTTTGGTATCTAAAAGTCCAAAACTCCTTAATGTATAATATAAGATAACTAATGTTCGAAATAAAAGCATACAATAAGAATTATACATTTTTTAGATATTGATTTAATTTATATAATATTATTTGTTTAAATCATTTATTAATGAGGTAAACACTACATCATTTTTGTGTCATAAATAATTTTATTAATATTATGTCTAAAAATTATAAAAAACATTCCAATGATTTAGGAAATCTTTTTAGAATTTGAATTAATATTTATAGATTAATATATAACTTACATAACAAGAAGTAAAATTTGTTTTACTAAAAGATATATGTTTAGGTTATTTTGTCTTTACTTTAAATTAATTAATATAAAGTGTAATTATCACTCTCATGTGGCTACATGGGGTCCCCAAATCGACCCAAGGATGGCCATGGTCAGACATGTATCATTAAAGTTTGTTACGACACATGTTAGGGTAAAATAAAATTATTATTATAATATTGTTTACCCTTATTTACTGATTTACCCTTTAGCCATGGTAAATAAAATATTTACCAAAGTAATTATTCATAATGTCTAAAAATAAAAGATACCTATTAACACAATTTGAATATCATGATTCCAAAAATGGTATCCATTTTTCCAAATTCTAAACATGTAATTGGAAGAAATTGATTTAAAATTAGTTCCCGTTGTTAAAATTAATATCGTGCTTTTTTGAATTAATAACTATCAAAAGATTCACACTTGATTATGTCCAGTTTAAATGTGAAGTTATATACACTGATCTAAATTATATTAAATGACAAAAATAAAATCTAATTATAATTAAAACCCATTTAATTTATAATTTAACACTATATATTATTTTGAATAAAAAAGTTGTTTTTAATTAAAATTTAGTAGTTTTCACAATTCATCAAAATATGAAAGATGTCAAAAAAGTACAAAAATTTGACCCTAAATAATTTTGATATTCCAAATCCAAAAATGAATTCTATTTTGAAAAATAAATTTTATAAAATTTAAAAAATTGGGTATTAGTATTCATAACGGCATGTTTGATTGGTCGTGGTGTGGTAGAATCTCGAAGTTGCATACAATGCAAGCTATTTCATTATTCAATGGAATACATACCATGGAAGCTTGGGGTGTTAAATTATTCCCTACCTCAAAGAATTTCATCCTTGAAATTTTATAACAATACCACACAAAAATATTTGGGTGGTTCTTCATCATATGTTTCCCGGGTTCCCACATTGCTTCTTCCATCTTATGATTTCCCCATAGAAAATCCACCAGAAGAGTCTTCCAGTTTCTTAACCCTTGTTCTCTGGTATCAAGAATTTCAATAGGATCTTCACAATAATACAGATAGAGTTCTAGTTTTATTTCAACATAGGGGAGTACATGCGTTGGGTCAGACATTTATTTTCTTAATAGTGATACGTGTAAGACATCACGAACATTAGAGAGACATGGCAGCATTGCCAAACGATATGCTACAACTGCAATTTGATCTAGAATTTCAAGTGGTCTGATGTACCTAGGACATAATTTTCCTTTCTTACTAAATCATATAACACACTTCCATAGAGATACCATCACGAAAACCAGATCTCCCTTAGTCAATTAAAAACCTCAGTGATCCATTTTTCTTCTTTACAAAAATGAAATGGGTTCCCCATGGAGAAAAACTAGGGAGAATAAAAAATTTAATACTCAATTACTCTTGTATTTTCTTTAGTTCCACTAATTCTATAGTGTCCATTCTATAAGGGGACTTTGATATGGGCCTTGAACCATGAATTAAGTCAATGGAAAACTCAATTTCTCGTTCTAGAGGATGTCCAGGTAAATCCTCTACAAACACATCATCATAATCTTGCACAATATGTACATCATCGATTTGAACAGTCCTTTCCTCAACCATAGTTATTTCATTTACTTCCTCTCCAATAATTCAATTTAGTTTACCTAGTGGGGTGGATCTAGATAAGAATCAGGTGGTGACGTATCTGCTCTAAAGATAAGGCAATCCTTATCATCATCAAAAATTATAACCTCATTCTTCCTACAATAAATATTCACATCATGGTGTTAAATCCAATCCATACCAAGGATTATATAAAATTAAATCATGGGTAAGAAAATGATATCAGAAAATAATGAACATTTATATTCCCTAATGGGAACAGATTCACAAATATTTGTTGCAATGATACTTTCCTTTGGAATTTTTAAAGACAACTCCTTCGTTAAATCAAATTGTAAATATCTAATTTTCATTGTAATATGGGAAGATATGAATCAATGTGATGATCTAGAATCAATTAATTCATTTTCTAAACATGAGTAATCCATTAAATTATCTTCCACCATGTCTTTCAGAGCTTCAACCTTACCAGTAGTGATCATATAAGCTTATCCTCGATCCCTTTTCCTTTTCATATGTATGTCTCCCTAATGCTATGGATATTAATTTGCATAATGTACCATCTCCATGATATTTTAGCATTGAACATTGGTATATTATTTCTTCTCTATAGAATCAGTAGCAATATGGCCTTTCTATCCACATTTGATGCATACTTATTTTCATTTGGGAAAGGCACTATGGTGCTTCATTCCAAAATTATCACAAGGTGGAAATTTAACTTTTCCCTTCTTCACTGTTTCCTTATTTCCTTCCCCAGGGTGTTCAGCAGATCTCTTTTTTCCCTGTCTTGTTTTAAATTCATAAGACATAGAGAATTACTTTTTTTCATCATAGTACATGAGATAATATCTTCGTATGATGGGAAGGATTATGAGACTAATGATCCATGGAGAAATGGTTTTAACCCATCATGAAAATGATCAATAATTCTTCTTGGGTTACGTATATAATCTGTAGAATACCTTTCTAACAATGTATATTTAGCTTCATACTTTGCGACATTCTCGTCCTCTTTTTTCCTCCGAGCCATAAATTTCCTTTCCATATCCGATTGATGGTCATGAAGAAATTATTTTTCTATGAAAATCTCTTTAAACTCCCTCCATTACATACTTGATAATTCTTCATCATCCATTGTGTTTTGTATTAAGGACCCCCGTTGATCTGCATCTCCGGTGAGATGATAAACAACCAAGAAATCTTTTTCCCTTTCACTACTCCCAAAATCATAAAATATTTTCTCTATTGAACTTATCCATTGTTCAGCTAAAAATAGATTTTAAACCCATTGAATGGTGGTTGTTGTTTCCTAATGAAGTGGTCTAACATTGATCCTCTGTGTTTTGGATAATGGTGCTCTATACGGGTATGGTTATTATTCACAACCTATGTGAGTTGTCCCTGTACAGTGATAAGATGATCTACACCAGTTTCATCACTAGCTCCACTATAATTATCTTGATAAAGATGGCAATCCATAAATAGATTTCATGTGTTAATACTATTAACATTTTTTTCCTCCAGGATCCATTTAAAAACAATCTCATACACTGAATTAGTTTATGAATCACAATACATAATTCCAAACTTGAAAAACACTTAACATAAATTGAGTAGTTTATGGATATAACACATAATCATAAAAATATTATCTTTGAAGGTGTATATACTCATAAATCCTTTATAATTGTTCATAAATAAAATGTGTATTATCATAATCATATCCCGCAAGTGTGTCGTAACCAATAGTGCATCAAGGCTCGTTGTTGTGCACCATTTCCCATTCAAGTATAGATCAATGTGAAGTTTTCAAGTTTTACCACTAGGTACATCTGTACAAGAGTTACCTCTACAAACTCATATCCAGATAGGTATGAATTTCATGGAAAACTCAACAAAATCACTACGTTACCAAAAATATTTGATGTGGATATAGGTTCTTGATCGTAAACTAATTAATTCAATGATAATCAACACAGAGCTGAAATGGACCATCCTCCTTTTTAACAAAATAAACAAGCACTGCCCATAGAGGCATGTTAGGCCAAATGAACCCCGTGTTTTATATCTCTTCCAACTGCACCTTTAATTCCCACAATTCATCTAGTGCCATTAGGTAAGACGGATGTGATATTGGATAGGTTTCCATATAGAGATCAATAATAAACTCCACTTCTCTCATGGGTGGACACCATGCGAATTATTCCAAAAATAAATTCATAAACTGCTCCACAACTTCTAGAAGAACACTCTGCTCAACACCTTCTATTGATGCCAATGACAAGGCCTCTAACGGATATGAGATCATGGCAGCAATTTGTTCCAACAAATTTATTCCACCCATCTTTGAACTCTTCTCCTCTCTAACGAGATGTCTAATGCCATCCTCCATCACAAAAAAAAATCATTCGTGCATAGAAATAGATGTGAGACTTAAAAAATCATAACCAATCCTTTCCCAAGATTATATCATAAGAATACGTCTGAAGCACTGAGAAATATCACATCAATTTATGCCATCCTCAACTAAACAACAGGATCGAAAAAGGAAGGCTCATCACTCACATTGACCTATTGGAGTTTGTAGTTTCAACACAAAAGGCATCATATCCATGTATAGACCAAAAAAAATCAACGATGCAGGAAGAAATAAAAGAATGTGAAGAAATCATATAAAATAAACCTTGCATCAACATTGAATTTAAAAGAACTATACCTCACACCTTGGATGGTCCCAAATATTTATCCATCACCGCCTGATCAACTCAAAACAAATACTTACTTTCACAAATCTACTACTTATTACCATGCTGAAGCATCATGGTATTCGGAGAATCACCATGACATACTTTACTCTTCTGTAGAGGGGTATGCTGTTGCCCCAATATCATCGAGGCATAAACCCCCACAACCCTTGCAGAGTGTTATGCACATATGACCTCTGATCATTCCAACAATAACGTTATAGATGTCCATCTGCATAAAATTATGACATTCTTGATGCTTGCACTGAGGCTTCGGAGGAATATTCACCGATCATGTTGTTGTATTGTGAGCCATACTCCCACCCAATAAATAT
The DNA here is from genome assembly GCA_963277665.1 of Viscum album. Taxonomy (NCBI): domain Eukaryota; kingdom Viridiplantae; phylum Streptophyta; class Magnoliopsida; order Santalales; family Viscaceae; genus Viscum; species Viscum album. The sequence goes on from OY728161.1 coordinate 758,653,358, forward strand.
GTTTTCCTCTTCCGTTTGAACCCAGTGTTTGAGTTCCCACTATTTCCCATGGGTAACAAAATACATTCCTGCATGTATCCCCCCAGATCTCATTGAACCACCATAGATCGACTCATTATTTCATTATAATCATCTATTCTCAACACTGCTATCTTGGAACATATTTATTAGTTCAACCCTTCCTTCAACGTTGTACTACCCACCACCCCATGTGAAAACCACACTATGTTCATAAAATATTCTACATATTACGTCATTTTTATATTCCCTTTCTTCAAACTTATGAAATCTTATGTACGCTGAATTATGAACATACGGGGGTAGAATTGTTTATTAAAAAATTCCCTGGAACCCATCCCATGTCAAAATTTTTTCTATCACAGCATGTACATCCAGCTCCCACTACTCATGGAAATGATCTCCCACCATAAATATGTAAAGATTCACTTTTAGCTCTTCTGGTGTTCCCAAAAATTCATGTATCTGATTCATTATGATCATTCATGCAACAACCCTCACCAGCTCTTAATCACCCCTAAATATTGGTGGATTTTTCCTTTGAAAATGAACCACATGATCCACATGGCTTGGTTCATGCACTTTTTTCTCACTGACTACTACTTGGAAAGCATGCACTATACTTTATACTAGCTTCCAGTTCACTTGTGGCTCAGGTGTAACCACATTTTTAAGAGCCTCCTCTGGTTGGTCTCGAGGAAGCCTACCTGGTGCCATTTCTTTCGATACAAAAAACAGCCATAAGTCAATCTATTTTAGCAACACATGATTCCAAAATTCCAGATCTATTACATTACAACTATCACAACAACAGATTCAACAACTTCACATTTCCCATGTTGTACTATTTTGAAAAAACAATCCAACTTGTTTAGAAAATCAACCCATTTTCAAAATACCACATGATTCAATGTATCATATCCTTCAACTTTGAAACCCAATTCCGATTTTTCAAATTCACACATTCATATCACACCATAGATCAATATACCCCAGTGATATATGCGTCTAGTGGGAAGTCATTTATACCATGTTCTCCATGCCCATCCCATTGGCTACACATGTGTCAATGATATTTACAATGCTTAAAGTGTCTCCAAACACTTATGTACCCAACTATCTGGTAACTTGATGTTTATCATAAAAGTGTTATATGCATCCTTTTATGCTATACATTCCATGTTCCCAAAATTATACGCCTTTATACCATCCCAAATAAAGGATTAGACCAAGAAACAATGTAAACAACAAGACAAAAAATCAATGCTAAAGGATCGCATAATTATTCTCAATTTCAAGCCAAGGACTAAACTAACTGATATCACATGTAAAATTCCTCACCATATCATTGTCCTGAGGGGGAAGATGAATGCTAAATGTCCATAAGTGTTGTTCCCAAGGTGCTAAAGGCTGTCAATATATGACATGGGATTTGATAATAAATTAGGGAATTATTTTCCATTGAGATAAAATCAATCTAAAAAATAGTCCACTATCAAAAAATAACATGATACATATCGACAAAACAACCAAACCCATACATTACCAAATGAAAACTGAACTAAAATATAAAAATATCTTATGCCAAATACCACCAAACCCAATCTAGAGTACCAAGAGGATGACTATTAAAAGACTCCAACATAACTAGGACATCATCCATAGCTCCACACTATGATCCATGCTATGATCACCCCTCAACACCAAGGGATCTTGAAGAACGGCTTTTAAAATGAGAAGTTTTACCTTTACGTGTGTCCTAGAATACACCATCTAAAAAATCACCCATCTGATAAAGTAGGGGGTGAGTAATATTACTCAGTAGGTTTTCCCCAAATGACTTCCCTTTATATTCCACTAGGATAAAACCATTATCATATTTATATAATACATTTTATATAAAACATTGAGTAGTTCAAAAATTTCCCACAAGCCATACACACCCTTACCAAGCCTTTTCAAACAAGGGAAATCCAAAACCATTCCAAAAGCCATATATCCATCACGCATTAGCACAAAAACATTCCTTCTTCCCAAAGGAACACACAACAAAGAAACCATTATGGTGTTACTTCCTCCCTTCATGTTCACCCAATACTCAACTATTAGTGCTTTCTATCCACATATCCTTGGATGGTGGTCATTCGGTCCACTATCCATCATACTTTTTTAGTATTACTCCCCACCCACTTCACATAAAATTAAAACAATCCATAATGATTAACCCACAACCAAGAATATCCCATCAAGGTCATCACATCATGTAAAAATTTCATTTACAACAAGAAAATACCTCAATAACATTAATAATTTCAACTCATTCCCATTCACTTCAATAAATCACTCATTTATTGAAATAATCTTTATCCATTTTACATGCCAACCAACATTTTAATAAACTAAACTTTTATTGAAAACCATTTTCAGCAACCATTTTCACAAATAAAACCATGTAACTCATTATAAAATCTCCAATTTAAAGTCAAACATCAGTAATGTCACACGACAAAGACCTATTTTCCCCAAAAATCTCCAAAACATTACCAAAGGGATTTCTAACCAATTTCACACATTAAAATCACGAATTTATTTAAGAAAAGCCAATTAATGGGAACAAGCCTTCTTGTTCTAGCAATGTGAAGTCAATAGAGAAGCAATATACCTTTAGGGTTCCGGTGAATTTGACCCCCAAGAAACTGTGCCCCAAATCCAGCCAACGCACCAATGAAACCGCTATAGATCCCTTTACCTAACATCCACATTCCATAAAATCAACACCGATGGCCATAACAACCCTATATATACACACAATGGGTGTACATCAAGAAAAATGAGAGGTAGGGAGATGTATATCTAGAGGAAACCATAAGGAACAGTGAGAGAAGACTTACCTAAGTAGAACCACCTTCATTCCACCAATAATCCAGTTTTATTTTCTCCAAAAATATGTGTGTGAGAGCCTCCAACGTTTGAGAAACCAAAATCCTGAATGAGTCTCGAGTGGTGGAAAATTTGGAATGAAATGAGGCAACCCCGAGGGAGACTGGATTTAAAAACACTACATTTAAGTGGCTGCACAATTAGTCCACAAAGTTTGGAAAACTATGCACTAACTATGCACATGCCATTGTCTTGATAGGAGGCTTCTTCACGGTTGCCTCACATGGTTTAGAAAATCGTGCCCAGGTCATGTGAGGCCTAATGTCTCCCCCAACATGGTTTCATGGGGAACTAGTACGGTTTCCCCAGACTATGTTAAATTCGTTTTCCCTTAGAATAGCCTCCAAACTTATTCAAAACCATTCCAAACTCTCCCAACCTCATTCCATGAATTTTATTCACATTAAAAGGCATAAAACAGCCTGTAAAACCCAAACCAGGTGTGCTAAATCATTATATTTCACTAGATAATTATCTTTTTGATTCTCATATTGGATTTCTCAAGCTAACGAAGAATCATACTGATATTATCAGACACAGGAATTGAAGAGGTACCAATTCATTTCTATTATATTATGAAATAATATCGGACTAGATGAATTGAACTGAGGAGTATCGGACTCAGAGGAATCGGACTTGGAAAATCATACCCAAAATATTTGGACTATGTTATTCATAACAAAGTAGGGATGTTCTTACCTTCTTCTAGGTAAGAAGGTGAATAATTTTATTATAATTGAATACATTTTTGGAATTGAAAAAGAAACAAAGGTAACATGAGAAGTTACACAAAAATTTGATTACCCAATTTGTGTAGAGAGGGTGCACACTCAATTTTGGAATTTTTTGTATAGTATTAAATGAGCGATAGAATATATCATACTCCTTGTAATACAATAACATACTTCTAGTGGATTGGGTGGTATTGAATCATTTCTATACCGTACCAATGATGGACATATTCTTATTGAATAGTGAACCTTGTAAATCATTGTGTTCATGTGGATGTGTGTAGGATATGTTTTAAAATGGGTATTGAATTATTTTATAGGTGTGAAATGTTGATTCAATTTAAAAGAAACCTAAAATAAAAGGAATATAACTGATTCCACCCTCCCCCTCTCAGTGATACAAATACACTGCCTCGGCACTCAAAGTAAGGTCACTGTTTATGATAAAAAAATATGGAAAAACAATTTGCAAAATTTTAACCTCCTGATTTCAAATACTGAATCCATTTTTATAGAAAAAATTTGTAGAAATAGAATTTATCAAATTTATTATAAATTTGTAAAACACAAACAAAGACATTTTTAAAAAAAAATTGTTTTCTCATCCCAATAATTAACTTATACCAAACTCAATTATAATGTAAATTACTATTCAATTAATTAGATTATATATAATTAAATATTGAATTTTTTGATTTAATATAATATTAAAATAATTATGATACTTTTAAATGAAATCAAAATATAGTTTAAGAATCGTTATTGCCACTATTTATTGAAAAATAAATCTTTTTAGAAAAATACAATATTTTCAACCATAGAAATGTTTCTTATGATGATTAAAAAAAATTGTTCAATTTTTAAAATAAACTATCTAAATGTTAAAATTATAATTATAATATCTATGAAAAATGTTTAATATAGGTCATTGTTGATGAAAATACATTTTTGAATCACAAAACAACTTCACCAAGAATGGGATGATTTTTTACTATGAATTAGTTGAAAATTTCTTATTATAAAGAATTAATATAAATAAATTCCATTATTTTGAGTATGATATTCATACCAACTAGTTTAATAACCAGGTCACATTTAAATAATTAGATTTTTATAATACATATATATTTTGTTGAAGATAAATGTTTTATTTTTTCAATGTAATTGATCTAATTATTCTTATATACATAATATTTAGGTTGTTAAAAAGGGGATTTTATTTATTTTTTGGTTAATAATTATCTTAGTTTTCACAAAATAATTCTAATTTTAAATTTTTTTTATCATCATGCTTCGTTAAACATTAATTTATTTTCTGAACGTTTTTGATATCTTCCATGTCTAGATTAAGTAGACTAAACACCAGTGTCATTAATTTATTTTAAATCATTACACATTCTAGAAATTGAACAACTATATAATTATCTTAATCATGAATTTGTTTTTTATAAAAAATACATCATTCAGTAATTAAACATCATCAATATTTAACATCATGTAAAATATGTCATTTTAGCAGTGATAAAGAAACATTTTCTAGTGAATAAAAAAACAATATTCCATCATCACCCTCTCATAAATTTTTCTAATAACATTCCTTAATTTTTTTAATAAATAAAAATCAAAAAACTTTAATATGATTAATTTTTTTAATTCATCATATACTACATCTCATGTGGTCACATATTTTAATTAGTACTACAAAATGACTATAGACATGTAGTACTATAAAAAATGTTTCCTAAAAAAACCATTAGGTATCATAAAATGATAAATTTATTCATTACATTTCTTCTAAAATAAGTTTCATACATTATTTTAATTATTTTCTTATAGAGTTTATGTTTAACTAATCTCGGGATTTATTCTTTGATTTCAAATATACATTGCAAATTATTATTTAGTATAATATATATTATTTTAAAATCTAATATTCTTGATAATATCTCTATTATTCTATAAAACATATTTAATACATAAATTAAACAATTAAAATTACTAATATTTTATTGACATTATTATTATAATTTTTAATCGACTAATGTAATTGATAAAATTATTGGAATAATTTTCACTTTTTCTTGACTTAGGTCCCATTTAACTATAAATATATGACTAATTTATCCAAAATATTCATTGTGTTTGAATATCAAACCATTTTGGGGGCCCAAAAAACATTTCACAATTTTTACAAGTTCCGTATGTTGAAATTATACTCGTTGTGATGTTAAGAACATTCTATAAATCAAATTTATGAGTTAAAATTCTCATAATTTATTAGAAAATTTGACCAAATATTGAATCGTCAAAAGCTATCACATCCCTTATGTCAATTAATATTGATTTAGTATCACGAACAAAATGAAATAAAATTATATTGGTTATTGTAAATAAATTCAAAATATCTCTATCTATGATTATTTTCATGAAAGATAAATTATTTGAAAATTTCACATAACATTATTTATAACATAACTCAAAACACTTCAGAAACTATGTTTCAGGACATAAAAAACACATTATTGGGACATATTTTTTAAAATTTTATATGTCCTATAATAATTGGTTGTTAATGATTAATAATTTATAAATTTAAAATCCACTATATCATATTTCTCAATTCCCTTTACAAATATTTTGATCATATTTTTTTGATGAGAACTTAGTATCTTGTATCCATGGTTATTCAATATTATATGATTTATATGAATTATTAAAAATCCAGACATATTTTTTAATCAATATTGACATCTAGAATTTAAAAAATTCATTCCTTTAACTCAATTAAAAATGAATAATAGTAAACCAATAATCATTTATGTTCTCTACTTGATCACATCTCACACATCCTTCTTTAGGATAATCAAGTTTATTCATCGATGGGAATTTCATCTAGAATTGTAATGTTTATACACTATTTAAATATAATATTTAAAACCAATTAAATAAAAATCACATAAATGTTTAAGTGATCACACATTGTACCAGTGTAAACTTTTATATGCCTACATATATTATAACAATTAAAATATAGATGGAACTTTATTAAACAAAATTCATATGTATCCAAAAAGTATTATGATAATTTTTAATCTTATTATTCTATAATTTCCATTTGTTAGAGAATATGTTTTACTCACTACAACTACATTATATATTTGACATGGTGATTATATTTTTAGTTTCTTTTATCCAACTTAGAGAATATCTTTATCATGATCATGTGTAATTGGGAAATATTGATTTCTTCACATCTTTCAAAAAAACATGATATCCTCTTTAATTAATAAAATTAAATATTTTTCCCCATTTATAAATGTTATTTTTACCAATGAGGAATAGTATTTTTTGTTCACCCCCTCAATTTACTATTGTAAATCCATAATTATTCCCTCAGATTTCATAAAAACTATCAACTGCATAAATAACTACTTTCTCATAATTCATAAAGAAATTGATTTTCTTTATACATTACTTTGTTATTATATAGTCTCTTTCTCATCATGATATTCTATTATGTTTTATAATGTCATTTTAATAATATTTTATATTTTTTCGATATTAATTTAAATTTTATTAAAAAAAAAATCTAGTAATTCCTAATTTGTATAGTCATTTTTAAATAATTTAAAACTATTATTTATAAAACATATAATGTATAAATTGAAAAAATTTTAAAAATAGAAATCTACCTTTTACTTTTTAATTAATTTATCACATATAAATATTTAAAAATATAAATTTTTTAGATCTTTTTCTACGATACATTAATTTTTCTTGTATTAAAAAATTAAAATGTAAAATAATTGATATATTTAACAAGATATTGTTTTTCAAGAATCATTGGGGGTTTAAACTTTTTACTTGACTTAATACAAACATAATGGAATGTCTATAAAAATCATTAATGAAGATCTAGGATGATTTATATCTATATTTTAAATTAGAGATCATCCTTGAAATCATGTTTCTTATACCCAATTTGTAACAACCCGAGATTTTATAAGATACATTCTTTTTAATTTCATTCATATATTCTATTGTACGACACACCAAGATTATCTTGCGCTATACGCAACACTGTATTAGCTTGCAGTATACGCAACACTTTTCTTGGCTTTTGTTACACACAATTTCAAGTTCGTTTGATAGAAGTTATTCTACGCAACATTGAGTGTATATATATATATATTCAATGTATAAATATAATATGGTTGGATTCTTTTATACGCAAGAACAAAGGAGTTGTGCACTACACGCAACCCTGACTTGGCTTGCATTACACGTAATCACGACCTTCCTCGATAGCGTGTGTTGTACGCAATACCAGGTTTTATTAAACAACGATATATTACTATAATCTTGTTATGAACTAGCTGTTATGAATAGTGTTAACTAAAATTTTTATTTTAAAACATTATTATTCATCTTACACATTTCTAGAACATGGTATAAGAACAAAATAATTTTTTCGGGTAAAATAAGTATTTTTCAAAAAATGCAGTTTTGCGGCCATTTGATGGCGCACCCACTTTAAATCTAGTTTTTGACATGTTTATATGTTCAATTTGACAAAATAAAATTCTTCTTTTGAATCAGGATATAAAAATTTACATTAAATTAGGTTTTGATATTTTTCCGATAACTTTCATATTTTAATGAATAGTAAAAACATGATATATTTTAATTAAAAACAAATTTTTTCATTGTAAAATATTATGTGGTTAAATTATAATATTGAATGGAGTTAAAGTATAAATAGAATATATTTTTACCATTTAATATAATTTATTTCATTAGCATTGATTTTACCTTGAATTCGTAGGTTAAATCAATTCAATCTTTTGCAATGTTTTAAAGAAAAACCCATTTTCTTTCGACAACGGGATTAATTTTAATTTAATTTTTGATTCTTTTGTGTATTGAATTTTTAAAAATGGATTCCATATTTGGAATAAGTGGGTCCAAATTAGGTTAATAAACTACTTTTTATTTTTGGGCATAGTGAATATTAACTACGGTAAATTTTATTTACTATAGTTAAAGGTAAATCAGGAAATTAAGGGTAAATATAAGATTATAAAATTACCCTAACACTTGGTAAAATCCTATTGGATGACTAGGAGTAGACCCATATAACCTAAGGGTCGGATTAGATTCATTTTATGGACTTTTTTCTATGAAAATAATTTAATTATTATTAAAACCAAAGAATGTGACAACATGCCACTTTCTTAAATCTTTTAAGTATAATAATTTTAATATAGTGATAAAATTCATGAAACTTCGAAGATGAATAGTCTCCAGAAAGCTAATACAATTATCTAAATCATAGAAATTTATTTAGAATTTTTAGAGATTAAATAATTATCATTTATTATGACACAAAGATGACGCAGTAATTGTCTTATTAATGAAATATTGATATAATTGATGTTATAAATGCCCAAATAAATGTAATTTGAGACTTTTTATGACGTAAATTACTCTTATAGGTTAAAATGACATGTTATTGCTGATTTAAGTAACTTGGTTCGAACTTATCATTCTGTTATAAATTTCATAAAAATCATGTACCAAATAGTGTCAAAATTGACATAAATTAGTTTTTAAAACAAATATTATATTATTAATTGTTATCATATTCCTAAAAATATAATGTTCGGCCAAATGTCTTATATTATATTATATATATTAATAATAAACATCTTGGGGTTCTTTTGGCTTGATATAATATGTTTATTAACCATATAGTGTAAGAAAACAAAAAGACACTGTAAAAGTTAAATTATTTAACTTAGAGTTAAATCTAATTGATAAGGTTAAAATAATAACCTAAACTTGACTAAATCCTATTGGATGAGATTATTTCGACCCATCCCCACTTTAGATTCGAAATAATACCCTTTATAACCATTATAAATCGAATTTGACCTTAAATATAAAATAATATATTGAGATTTTCCCAAAGGTGCCCCTCTCCTCCCTTATAAAAGGGCACCTCCTTCCTCTCCTCCTAACACCAATTTGAGAATTCAAGCTCGTCCAACCCCTACCAAAATCTCTTCTCTACTTCCCTAGTATCATCCTAGAGGTCCTGGTCTTCTTCAATGACCATCCTTAGTTCTTTAAGTGGAGGTTAAGAAAAGGCGCGTCAAAAAGAGGTAATATCCATTACCGATCTTTTTCAATTTATTTCTTCTTCAACTTCTTCTTCTTTAGTTGTTTCATGATAAATTAATAACATCAGAATTTATTATATACTTATATGTTATTATAAATATTAAACAACTCTAATTAACCTTCTATCCAACCTACGGAAAAAGGAAATCACCGCACGTGCATACGTACGGAATACCATCTCCACGCCGTGAGGTACTCTATTTTCCGCCACCACCTTAATTGGATGGGTATAATGGTGTAATGAGTAACTATATATTATTATTATAAATTTATATTGACACTGAAATAGTATACATACACTTCAACACATGTTCACGATCATGAGAACGATATCATCGCTCGTGTGTACGTACGGACTACCGTCTCCACGACGCGATGAGATTCATTCTCCACATTAACCATTCATGAATGATTATAAAATATATATAATGAATAACAATGAAATACATGAAATGTTAAATCTACTAGATTTATGTATGTATATATATATTTATGTCATCTACTTACTTCCATTCAAGACAATAAGGAAAGGAAAACAGCGTTCATGCGTACGTACGGACTACCGTCTCCATGAACGGTGTGTTTCATTTCATTTATCTATCTATTATACATAAATATATACTTAATATATATGATATATAAATCATGTTTTATATTCTGGAAGTAAGTAAATCATGATATAAGTAATAATAATGTCAAGAACAACAAGTCCAAACACCTACGATAAATGAAACGATTTTACCCAAAACGCTTCTTTAACATGGAATTTACAAAAGAACGGGTAATATAAAGTCATAAGTGAACCATATATGATATCATAACAATGAATATGATTCTTTAATAAGTAAATGACATTATTTAAAGCATTATACAGGATGTTCGGATACGTACAAAGCATATCGGACATAAGGTAAGGGAAATATCACAATCTCATTTTTATCAGAGATTGTTTATATTTTGAAATTTACTGGGGTGTATTTTATCATCCAAATCCATGTTTTCTCAATATGTAATATTATTTCCATCCACCTAAAATTGTTTAAATCCTATTTTACCCTTCGGTGAGTTTTTAGTAAAATATATGAAAGGAATCTTTTGTCATTTTTGGTACGAGGTACTTTTTTGACTTTTCCGACAAAAGTACGAGAAGAATTTTTTTTTAACTTATACGGCATGAATGGATTTTTAAAACATTATTTCCAAGAAGCTTACATTAAAAGTTTTCATGTTTATTTTTAATCAACTTCTTTTAGTTTAATGTTGAATGACATGTTAAAAAAGGAAAAATGTTTTTGAAGAAGAAAGGATATTTTCCTCAAGAATGGAGTTCAAGTGTTTTATCAAAATTATTTTCCATCTAAGATAATAAAGGGTTCTGTTTTTATCCCTATTATTACATTGATTTGATTATGTTGTGATGGAATTATTTTTATGAATTCCTATATCCTATATGAATTGTTTTATGATGTCATGATGTTTAAGATTCCCATTTGTATTACATATGTTATGCAATGATGTATGATTTATGATTTTGTGGCACACATAAGAATGGTATCATTATGAGATGGGTGGGACCTATATCTCCCTCCAATGAATTGGGTAAAGATTTTATATCTCATGAGATAGACATGGCTGGAATGGTAGGTTATACTGGATCAGTGAAACAGGACTGAAACGAGGGTGACTCGGTTCAGAAATGGACTTTGTCCACTAAGATAGTCTTGGAAATGAGTCTTGAATAATAAGAAATGATTCTCTATGATTATGTGTGTATGCCACAAAGTTTCATGTTTTAAGATATGATTATTGGGATTCCATTTCACTACTATGATTTTTCCCATGTTATGAAATTATGCCCTCTTTTGCAGGTTAAGATTTCCAAAAGTTATGTTCTTATGAATATGATGTGATTGATATTTCTTTTGTTTACCCTTAATGAGCATTTGAGCTCACCCTTTTATGTTTTCTTTTCCCCAGGATATAAATAAAGGTTTTAGGTAAGAAAAAAAAAGATGATCTTTATGGGAGATGTTGAAGATCTTTCACCATGATTAGAAGATTACGTTCTGAGTTTCCAAAGACACTAAACTATTAAGGTCCTTGTGTTTGTGTTTTTGTTGTGTAATAATTATTCCACAAAAGTAATGTAATGTCCCTGTACGTTAAGCTTCGAGTATCTACATTTGGTATCAGATGAAAGGTTTAGTCAACCTTTGGAAACTAGTATGTGAGAATGTTAGTGAGATCCCTAGAGATATTTCTATGTTATGTCTTGGGATGTCCCTAAGGATAAGTATACGTATAGGATATGGTCCTAGAACTACGGTAACTATCATAGAATTTAACCTAAGATGTTATATATTAAGGGTACTTCCCCTTTACTATGTTGTTTTCCCTAGCATTATTTTTGCCTCTCACACTATTCTTTTTGGGTTTTAGACGATGGCTGGAACCCGAAGGAACCGTGTTGATCACTGTAATGGACAATGCAATGATTGTCCTCCTGAAAAAACAAGTGTTATGGGAGATGGAGTGAAAAATCTTATTGCTATACTTACACAAGCTATGAATCATTATGGACTTCCAAATGAGCAGAGAAGGGAACAATATTCTATTGAGTCCTTCATGAGGCAACATCCACCTTCTTTTAGTGGGTCTTCCGATCCACTTGTTGCTGAACAATGGATCAGTACCACTGAAAAGATATTTTCAGTTCTTCAATGTTCTGAACATGATAAATTCATCTTAGCAGTATATCGTTTGGATGGTGAAGCTGATCAATGGTGGAATCTTATAAAGAATACGAGGCCAAGAGATGAAATTGAGTCCATGGAATGGGACGAGTTCAAGAACTTGTTTTACAGTAAGTACTTCCCTCGTATTCTTCGAACAAAGATGGAAAAGGAGTTTCTTGAGCTGAAGCAGAAGGATGATGAATCTGTTGGTATATACAAAGCAAATTTTACAATACTTGCAAGGTATGCATCTGGCATTATCATCCAACATGAAAGTAAAGTTGATCGATTTTTCAGTGGCTTAAAACCAAGTCTTCGAAGGGCATTAGCTATAAGAGACTTCAGTAGCTATGAAGAAATTGTGTGTTGTACTATCAAGGTAGAAATGGAAGTTGGTGTTACTTATCCATCTCATAGTTTTGACAAGAAACAAAAGATGGAGTTCAAGGTGAAATCTCAGAATAATGGTGAAAAGAAGATGAATGTTTCCTTATTCTCAAAGTGTGGAAAGAAGCATGGTGGAGATTGTCTTAAAGGGACAAGTAAATGTTTCAAATGTGGAAAATAAGGTCATCGGGCATTTGAATGCTGCAATGATGGGAAGAAGATGTCTAATGATGCAAACAAATGAAGGGATACACAAAATGAGCCTACTACACTTCAATGCTTCAAGTGCAAGGAAATGGGGCATTATGCTAATAAATGCCCTAATCCAAGGGGTAGTGATAATCGACATGAGCAACCGCTTAAGGAAAAGGACAAAGGTAAGTCACATGCGATCACTATTGGCGATGTTGAATATGAAAACGATATGGTGGAATGATTAAGTGTTTATGTAATAGGAATCCAAAATAATGTTGTATCATTGAGTATTGGAATATTTATGTATTGGTCTAATGTGGTATTCAAAGTGATTGAGATATTTTTGGAATGTAGATGATATGCGCATAATGAAGGGATAAGGATAAAATTAAATGTTTGATAGTATTCATGATCTCATGACTGATATAAGGATAAGGTTATTTCATGGTTTGAGTATATAGAATTTTTTGGATTTTGGAATGAGTTAACTTTTGACAGCATTTATGTTTTCACTAAGGTTTAATGGGTATTAATTTTTCAAGAGATTACATGATTATGGTATTCACATGACTGGAATGTGACGAACAAGACATATGAGGGATAAATGATGGCATTCACGTGATCATTTTCTCTATACTATGAGCTTGGTCCAATGTATTTTAGATAAGCCTAAAGATTGGAATGGATTATGTTGGACATAAGTTAGTATTGTTTAAGGATAAAACTTTTTTTGATATTGTTGATGGGATGTTATAATAATGTAGTTTTAGAAAAAGGACAACCTGCAGGATGTGCGACAACCCATCGTGTCGGCCAAGGCTGTGGGAATCGAACCCACAACTAAAGTGCGACGGGACGTTATCGCATACCACTGGCCTACAGAAAGTCCCTGGTTAGTATAAACTAGTTTTATTTTATTAAGCGGTATGATATATGAAGTATAAGTTCATTTTTGGATCCATATACGATTAATCTAACCATAAGATGGACTTATAACTTTTGCTAACCTTTTTATTGAAAGAGATGGGATGACCCATCATTCTATCCCAGGATCTGCTAACACATCACGAATAACAAATTCAACTTCATTTCTTTAAGGGATGAAGTGGAAATTGTTCAATTCACGAAAACAGTGAGATTGTACCAAAATCATGCAAGTATTTCTTTTAATTCATCAACTTTAGGGAAATGATCTTGAAAATGTAAAATGTTTTCCTAGTTCCCTTATATCTGATTAATCAGATGGTACCATAGATCATCACAAATCAATAGCTTTGTGATTGTTGGATTTTTCATAGCCATGTTCCCTACCAATATCCATCAGAACTTGATGGTTAGAGTTTTCTTCAACATCCATATTTTCACCTATGTTCTCCTACCCCATGATGAGTTAATTTGGTTAACCATTACATTTCATACGTTAGTTTTTAAAATCCATGTTTTGGGATTCCGTTTTACGATGTGGGTTTCTATTAAAGAAACTTTCGAATAGTAAACCATTTATAACCCCGACGAATTTCGAGGGCGAAATTCATTTTAAGGGGGGTAGAATGTAACAACCCGAGATTTTATAAGATAAATTCTTTTTAATTTCATTCATATCTTCTATTGAACGACACACCAATATTATCTTGCGATATACACAATACTATATTAGCTTGCAGTATACGCAACACTTTTCTTGGCTTTTGTTACACACAATTTCAAGTTCGTTTGATAGAAGTTATTCTACGCAACATTGAGTATATATATATATATATATTCAATTTATAAATAAAATATGGTTGGATTCTGTTATACGCAACAACAAAGGAGTTGTGCACTACACGCAACCCTGACTTGGCTTGCATTACACGCAATCACGGCCTTCCTCGATAGCGTGTGTTGTACGCAATACCAGGTTTTATTAAACAATGATATATTACTATAATCTTGTTATGAAATAGCCGTTATGAATAGTTTTAACTAAATTTTGAATTTTATAACATTATTATTCATCTTACAAATTTCTAGAACATGTTATAAGAATAAAATAAATTCTTCGGGTAAAATAAGTATTTTTCAAAAAATGCAATTTTGTCGCCTTTTGATGGCGCACCCACTTTAAATCTAGTTTTTGACATGTTTATAAGTTCAATTTGACAAAATAAAATTCTTCTTTTGAATCAAGATATAAAAATTTACATTAAATTAAGTTTTGATATTTTTCCGATAACTTTCATATTTTAATGAATAGTAAAAACACGCTATATTTTAATTAAAAACAACTTTTTTCATTTTAATATCTTATGTGGTTAAATTATAATATTGAATGGTTTTAAAGTATAAATAGAATATATTTTTACCATTTAATATAATGTATGTCATTAGCATTGATTTTACCTTGAATTCGTAGGTTAAACCAATTCAATCTTTTGCAATGTTTTAAAGAAAAACCCATTTTCTTTCGACAATGAGATTAATTTTAATTTAATTTCTGCATATTTTGTGTATTTAATTTGGAAAAATGGATTCCATATTTGGAATCCGTGGGTCCAAATTATGTTAATAATCTACTTTTTATTTTTGGGCATTGTGAATAGTAACTACGGTAAATTTTATTTACTATAGTTAAAGGTAAATCGGGTAATTAATGGTAAATATAAGATTATAAAATTACCCTAACACTTGGAAAAATGATATTGGATGAATAAAAGTAGACCCATATAACCTAAGGGTCGGATTAAATTCATTTTATAGACTTTTGTCCGTGAAAATAATTTAATTATTATTAAAACCAAATAATGTGACAACATGTCACTTTCTTAAATCTTATAAGTATAATAATTTTAATTTAGTGATAAAATTCATGAAACTTCAAACATTAATAGTCTCCAGAAATCTAATACAATTATCTAAATCAGAGTAATTTATATAGAATTTTTAGGGATTAAATAATTATCATTTATTATGACACAAGGATGATGCAGTAATTGTCTTATTAATGAAATATTGACATAATTGATGTTATAAATGCCCAAATAAATGTAAATTGAGACTTTTTATGACTTAAATTACTTTTATAGGTTAAAATGACATGTTATTGTTGATTTAAATAACTTGGTTCGAACTTATCATTCTGTTATGAATTTCATAAAAATCATGTACCAAATAGTGTCAAAATTGACATAAATTAGTTTTTAAAACAAATATTATATTATTAATTGTTATCTTATTCCTCAAAATCTAAGGTTCGGCCAAATGACTTAGATAATATTATATATATTAATAATAAACATCTTGGGGTTCGTTTGGCTTGAAATAGTAAGTTTATTAACCATATAGTGTAAGAAAACAAAAAGACACGGTAAAAGTTAAATTATTTAACTTAGAGTTAAATCCAATTGATAAGGTTAAAATAATAACCTAAACTTGTCTAAATCCTATTAGATGATAGGAGGTCGACCCATCCACACTTTATCTTCGAAATAAGACCCTTTGGAACCATTATAAACCGAATTTGACCATAAATATAAAATAATATTTTGAGATTTTCCCAAAGGTGCCCCTATCCTCCCTTATAAAAGGGCACCTCCTCCCTCTCCACCTCACACCAATTTTAGCATTCAAGCTAGGCCAACCCCTGCCAAAATCTCTTCTCCACTTCCCTAGTATCATCCTAGAGGTCCTGGTCTTCTTCAATGACCATCCTTAGTTCTTTAATTGGAGGTTAAGAAAAGGCGCGTCAAAAAGAGGTAATATCCATTACCGATCTTTTTTAATTTCTTTCTTCTTCAACTTCTTCTTCTTTAGTAGTTTCATGATAAAGTAATAACATAGATAGTTATTATATACTGATATGTTATTATAAATATGAAAAAACTCTAATTATCCTTCTATCCATCCTACGGAAAAAGGAAATCACCGCGCGTGCGTACGTACGGAATACCGTTTCCACACCGTGGTGTAATCTATTTTCCACCACCACCTTAATTGGATGGGTATAATGGTGTAATGAGTAACTATATATGATTATTATAAATTTATATTGATACTGAAATATTATACATACACTTCAACACAAGTTCACGATCATGAGAACGATATCATCGCTCGTGTGTACGTACGGACTACCGTCTCCACGACGCGATGAGATTCATTCTCCACATTAACCATTCATGAATGATTATAAAATATATATAATGAATAATAATGAAATATATGACATGTTAAATCTACTGGATTTATTTATATATATATATTTATGTCATCTACTTACTTCCATTCAAGACAATAAGGAAAGGAAAACAGTGTTCATGCGTACGTACGGACTACTGTCTCCATGAACGGTGTGTTTCATTTCATTTATCTATCTATTATATATATATATATACTGAATATATATGATATATAAATCATGTTTTATATTCTGGAAGTAAGTAAATCATGATATAAGTAATAATAATGTCAAGAACAAAAAGTCCAAACACCTACGATAAATGAAACGATTTTACCCAAAACGCTTCTTTAACATGGAATTTACAAAAGAATGGGTAATATAAAGTCATAAGTGAACCATATATGATATCATAACAATTAATATGATTCTATATTAAGTTAATGACATTATTTAAATCATTATACAGGAGGTTCGAATACGTACAAAGCATATCGGACATAAGGTAAGGGAAATATCACAATCTCATTTTTATCAGAGATTGTTTATACTTTGAAATTTACTGGGGTGTATTTTATCATCCAAATCCATGTTTCTCAATATGTAATATTATTTCAATCCACCTACAATTTTTTAAATCCTATTTTACCCTTCAGTGAGTTTTTAGTAAAAGATATGAAAGTAATCTTTTTTCATTTTTCGTACGAGGTACTTTTTTGACTTTTCCGACAAAAGTACAAGAAGAATGTTTTTTTTTAACTTGTAGACATGAATGGATTTTTAAAACATTATTTCCAAGAAGCTTACATTACAAGTTTTCAAGTTTATTTTTAATCAACTTCTTTTAGTTTAAATTTGTATGACATGTTAAGAAATGAAAAAAAAAATTGAAGAAGAAAGGATATTTTCCTCAAAAATGGAGTTCAAGTGTTTTATCAAAATTATTTTCCATCTAAGATAATAAAGGGTTCTTTTTTATCCCTATTATTACATTGATTTGATTATGTTGTGATGGAATTCTTTTTATGAATTCCTTTATCCTATATGAATTGTTTTATTATGTAATGATGTTTAAGATTCCCATTTCTATTACATGTGTTATGCAATGATGTATGATTTATGATTTTGTGGCACACATAAGAATGGTATAATTATGAGATGGGTGGGACCTATATCTACCTCCAATTCATTGGGTAAAAACTTTATATCTCATGAGATAGACATGGCTGGAATGGCAGGTTATACCGGATTAGTGAAACAGGACTGAAACGAGGGTAACTCGGTTCAGAAATGGACTTTTTCCACTAAGATAGTCTTGGAAATGAGTCTTGACTAATAAGAAATGATTCTATATGATTATGTGTGTATGCCAAAAAGTTTCATGTTTTATGTTATGATTATTGGGATTCCATTTCACTACTATGATTTATCCCATGTTATGAAATTATGCTCTCTTTTGCAGGTTAAGATTTCAAAAAGTTATGTTCTTATGAATATGATGTGATTGATATTTATTTTGTTTACCCTTACTGAGCATCTGATCTCACCCTTTTATGTTTTCTTTTCCCCAAGATATAAATAAAGGTTTTAGGTAAGAAAAAAAATGATCTTTATGGGATATGTTGAAGATCTTTCACTATGATTAGAAGATTACGTTCCGAGTTTCCAAAGATACTTAACTATTACATTCCTTGTGTTTGTGTTTTTGTTATGTAATAAGTATTCCACAAAAGTAATGTAATGTCCTTGTACATTAAGCATTGAGTCTCTACACAATTCAAACTGGATGATTCAGGATTTATTGTTGAAGTATTATATTATCCAACCAAACCAACATTCAAATTTTCTGTTATTTTCAATCATAATTTACCCCATCCTAAATATAGTGCTACATGTAGGGTGATTTATATATTTTATTATGGTTTATTGTTTTATCTTCAAAGTGATGTAATTGGTGATTGTATGTTTTTGAAAATATTATGAATTGAATCAGACTACATGTATATGATGTTTCATGGCTTGTATAAGGAAGAGGATTTCAAACCATACTATTCTTATAAAATAATTATAATTTATATATTGTGGATTTATCTATGTTACCTAGTGATACCTATAATCCATTATTCTTCTAACCCTTTGATCTGAATAATAAATTTTATTTTGAATCTTCATTGATTATTATACCCCTACACAATAATTTTTTTTGTTTCCAACAATATCTTGTTTTACACCCACTCATTAATCCACTAAAAAATCATTGCATAGATTCAACATATTGTAATCTTTACAAAAATAAATTCATTTCAAAAAAATTTAATATAACTCACTCCATGAACATAGTTTTATAGAGATATAACCTAGGGTAATAGTTTGTTATAGTTTATACATTACATTACAACTCTATCCACATTGTCTCCAATGAGGACAAATTTTTTTAAGAGTGAAACAATTGAACCAGTGGTGTATGAGGGGATGATAGGTCATAAACATGGATGTTCTCAAGGTCCTAATTGATTTCGAGGCTGTTTCATGAGAGGATCATGGAGTCTTGTTGGTGGATTTTGTCGATGATTTATGTCACGGTGCTGATCTCCCTTGAGTTATATGCACCACATCATTAGATCTCATACAAAAAAACTAAAGATCCCATGTCCATTATATATTATCAGCCAATAATATTTATTTCTTTCACTTAAAAATTGTTGGATTGTGTCATCAACTGTAATATTACCACACATTTACCTTAATGAATATATATTAATCTGTATTAGTTTTTTAAGGGAATGATGATAAAAATGTTGATTAATTTGGAACCAGATCTGACTAGTGATATCAACTACGAAACATGTGACTCAGATAAGGTAATAAAACTATATATGGATAAATCATATGATTGATTTGAATTAAATTTCATCCTCGATGTTCTAACCTTCATCGGAATCTCAACATATAATTTATTTATTATATTCATTTTCGTTATCTCTTCTTGGTTATCGGTCGCTTTTTTTTAGAAAAAGACATGGTTTCATCAAGACTGTGCGAGGTATTATATAGAGAGATCCACATTCTCCTATTATCTTTATTCAAATGAATGATGTTCTTAGTCTCCTCATTAACATGATAATTTTTAGGAAAACCACTTTCTCTTATAGATCACAAATGCATCAGAACCACATATCACATCTTATCTATAAAGGCAATACAATTTTATTCATGAATTCCATTAAGAGATCAATTAGTGGTATCATCGGTGTTTTTGATGATTATCACATGTGGACCAGTCAATTAATCAACCATGCAAATAGTAGATTATTTATTTCTAGTTTTTGCTTCAATGGTCATGCATGCTCTATCAGAAAAAGATTTAATATGATAAATTGTCAATTCCCCATATATTTTTGGGGTGTTCCATCACTCCCAGGAGGCTTGAAATTCATCACATTGATTAGATAGTAATCTAAATATGAGGTAGTTATGGACCTTAAAGACCATGCTTCTATCATTCTTTGGAATAATAAATCTTATCAAAATCATTGTCTTATCCATCCCAGTAGATGTGATGTCTTCAATAAGGGTCCATGAACCTGTTATATCAAACATTAATTGAATCATGTATTCACATAATAAATATAAATGAAACTCTGTAATGAATGCATTGATGAATGACTTGTAACTTTATGGAGGAACAAACTCATTGGGGGAAGCACTGAAAAGACAAGCACAATAGAATAATGGGTGACTCTGAGGGAATGTCAACCACTATTTTTCCCTTAGTTATACCCAACTTCCTGGTTCTACTTGATCACACCCATTCGAAGGTGGTTAAGGGGTGAAATTTCATAATCATAACACAAATATTATGGATCCACATATAGGGTTCTAGGATGTCCCATCCTAGACATAACATTCAATGAGGAACGTATATATCCAACCATAATCAATTCCATTTTTGACACAGATAAAAAAAATTTATGACTCCTTTGAGACTAATATAGATCCATAATGATTGATTTTTATGGAATCCTCATATAGATATTTTTATATAATGGGCTACTAGAAGGTTATGTATTCTCATGATAGCGTAAATGATTATTTTAAGGTTCATTGGCGAAGGTATGTACCTATTAAATAAAATTTTATAGTATAGAGAATACGAAACTGAGCATTGAGAACCTATGAGAATGTCCAATGCTTGTGCATTAGCCTTGTCTCCAAATTTTCTTATTGCTGAATTTAGAAAGTGCAGACTACGGATCACCTATTTTTTGATTGAAAGTGGGGCCATTTATTTTGGATATTTTTTGGTGACATCACCGGTCTGTCCTCATTGGAGCTTTTTAGGATCAACTTATTCAAGAATTTTTTTCATATAATGGACATTACTTGAATATAATAGAATGATAGACCCATCACCTTGCTTCAGGGTAGTTGGTGAATAAGTAAGGCTCGAAATTCGGCTCATTTTCTGAAGGGATTAATAGACAAGGGAAGGAAAAAATTATCAACAACAAAAAAATTAATTATCGTGTTCATAAATATGATAAACTGGGAGGATTATCCTACTATTTGGCCACTCTGATCTAATGATTCCTTATTACTCTCTAACCATGGTAACCTGCAGAGGCCCAGGGTATGCTAGGACCTGTATCATATAGGCATGAAATATAATACAGAAGGGTCGTAGAGCTCAAGCATGATTAGAAGACGTGGTGTGGTTTGTGATTTCAAAGGAACATTTTTTCATGCATTAATTCCATTTTATATCCATGTCCAATCCCTTAATTTTGAAGAATTGTCTCCAATCATATGTCTTCAACTGTCATATCAAATGAAGATAACCTTTGAAATAGTTCAAATCGATTCACTTAATCTCCATGAGTTCTTAAAAGTAACTAGTATCCCCCTTGGTCTAACATTTAAAAAATTGGAAAATATTGGGTACTTATTAATATTCATATTTGTGTCCTCCCGACCTGATGAGAAGGAAACAAGGTAGAGTATTTCCATTCCACTTCGACATCTCATTAAATAAATTTTTATTTATTTTCATCTTTTTTTCTTTCCCCCAGAGGGGTGAGCTTTGGGGGGGGGTCCCTTGTGTTTCGCTACTTTAGACCCCCCCTAATTGGGACTTAGGTATGTTTCTCTATTTTATGCATGTTTTCGTTAATAATAAAATATTAATGAATGATGATGATGAATGGTTTATCTCTCCTTATTACTTGGTTTATGTTATTCTATAAATTCTTCCAATATATGATATAACATTTGTTACTATTAAATGTTTTTTATAATGTGGTATAGGATTTTGATGAACCTAAACATAATAATTTGATAATGTTGACTTACCGTCTTTAATTGTTTATGATATGATTCATGAATGATAATAGTGAATGTGGTTTATTTATAATTAAAAGTTTCATTAAAATATTTAATGGGTCATAAAGATATTGACAGTTTTCTAAAATTGTAATTTCATTAGTGATATTCAAAAATTTACAAAATGAAAAAATGAATATATTGAAACCATGAATTTGTGAAGGTTATTATAAATTTTATTACTATAATGGTTGAATAGAAAAAAATTAGAGACATTCATGGTAATACAATCATAAATTAATATTTAATAATGTTATGTAAAGTACTATGAACTTCTGATTCAATGATATTTCACTATTTGATGTGTAAATATGCCCTCGTTGGTTTTGGTCTTATGTTATATTTCAAGGATTATTTCAGAATTGCAACACATCCCAAAACCAATGATCTTATCATTCTACTAAGAATGTTATTAATCAAAAATCTATGATGTGGAAGGATTTTTCTTGCCTCCATTACTATTTTTACCGCATAAAAAATTATCCATACTTTTTTAGTTTTTTCTATATCCCTGTTTTTAAAAATAATTCTTTATAAAAAACTACAAGAGTGGGTTCGTAATTTTCTAAAGATGTTAAATGATTGTTAAGTTGGTTGGGTGATATATTAGTGATATTCTTTTGGGGAGAAGGATGATTTGGGTTGTTTGTGAGTTATTTGGGTAATTGGTAGTGTGTGATATATAGTTGATATATAGTTGGATAAAAATTGTCTTAATATTAGGACCAGTATGGGGCTTCTCTAATGTCTTAATTTGAGTAAGTATTCCTAAAAGTTAGTTGATTTTTTGTAGTGGATAATCCTTAAAGTATTCTTTTTATGTGGATTTTTGTTTATTAGTTCATTAAATTGATCCATATGGTTGGTTTACCTTTTGGTTATCCTTATGGTTTATAGGTTGCTAATTTAGTTTAATAGTGGTTAGGTCTTATGGACAATCTAAATGATTTTTCTTCCTTAAAATCGATCCTCATGGTCTACAAGTATTTCATACAGTCAGGTCGTGGGTTATTC
This sequence comes from Viscum album, assembly GCA_963277665.1. Classification (NCBI taxonomy): domain Eukaryota; kingdom Viridiplantae; phylum Streptophyta; class Magnoliopsida; order Santalales; family Viscaceae; genus Viscum; species Viscum album. The sequence goes on from OY728161.1 coordinate 758,677,096, forward strand.
TTATGGTCGTTCCATATGATTGATCTGTCTAATGGTATATACTTATGGTTGATGTGTCACATTTGTGATTTTTTGAGGTAATTTCATGATTTATTTTGGACTCATAGTGGTTCGTAAAATTTCACAAGATCATTTGGTGAAAAAACAATGTTTCTGGACCCAATAACTAGTAGACCATGGTAGGATCATTGTAACTAAAAACCTTGTACAAGACCAGAAGAGACCATGTGAACTTGATAGTGGTACTATCCATGCTACACAACCTATTAAATGTGTTTTTACCCTACATAGGAAAATGGTATAGCTAGTTTTCTCTTAGGCTATGGAGACATCACGATCACCGTGTAGTTTGGAGGATGGTGTGGCCTATCTAGGTCATTATTAATAAGCATTTTACCTTTATACCCACCACTAATTTAAACCCAAGTTCACCCCCATTTAATCCCCAGTTGGGGATTTCATCCCTAAGAAACTATTTCCCTCCACCTGGCTTCTTTGAACCCTAAAATCATTGGTTTTCGGGTGTGCATCCTCAAGAAATCATCATGTATATCATACCTCTTCATGGTTTTCTAATTCTTCCTGGTAACTTGTCCCTTCCTCTTTCAGTTCTTATTTTCCTAGAAGGTTGGTCTTCTTAATTTGGTAAAATCCATGGTTATTTATGTTTAATAAAGATGTTTATGTTATTCCTTTTCCCCTATAAGGCCTCTATGGTATGCTGTTGTGTTTTTTCCACAGTATTACTGATGATTCCAGGATAAGGTTAGGTGATTCCTTGATTTAGTGTTGTTATAAAATTTTCATATTCTTTTATTTCTACTAAATATTATCCAATGGGTTATTTTTGAGGTCTGAAATGTTTTTTAAAAATGTATTGATTTTCATATGGGTTAAAAGATGATTTTATAAGTGAATTGGTTGTGTATCATGTGTTCTTTTTTTCATATAAATTTTAGATAGTAAGAGGTGATAGTCATGTTTTCAAATGGATTTAGTGTGTGTAAGAATTTGAATGGGGTTTTGCTTGTGGAAGTGTTGGTTTTTCATGTTGGTTCATATTGTTTGGTATAATTATGTAAAAGAGGCGAAATTTTAGATATGAAAAATGGAATTGAGAACAAAGTTAATTCAAGGATATTATTTGGGAACACTAGTAATAGTACACTAGTAAGATATCATGGGATAAAGAGTAGTTCCCTTTAGAAGGATTGAATGTACAATAATAACTAAAATATTATGAAAATTGGAGACCACTAGAACATTGTATATATTCCACTCTAGTGTCTCATGCACTCGAATGATGCATGTTATGGTTTGTATACCATGTTTCATTGGGAATCATGTTCCATATTGTTCCACTAGTGCAATAACATTTAGGTACTTCACATGGTTCTTTTGTAATGTGAATCTTACCATCAGGATGTGTTGAAACATTCATTAATTTTAATTTCAAAACAGCCATTTCAGGAAGACGATTCCCATTATTTTTTTATATAAATTTTTTCAAAACATTTTTTAAATACTAGTATGGTGATTTTTCATATAATTTTTTTTCATGGAATACATCTATTTCAGTGATATCATACTTTTCTTTCGATCACACACAATATTTACCCTCTGGTGTATCTTGATCTTGTTATTCTTGACCCTAGTAAAGGGTTGAATTTTCATGGTGGTTATGGTAAATCAACTTCATATTGTTTCTCTTATTTCAAGTGTTGGCATAGGTGGAATAAGGGTGTCGACCCTCTAGTTGCATATAGTTTTATTTTTGTAGTCGGTTCCCCTCTTAACTTTGATATTTTTGCTATTAGATAATGTTTTAAAGATATTATTTTGAAATTGATGTTCTTATTTGATTATGCATAATGATATTGGACTGATATTTTATTCTTGAGAATTTTTTATGGTTGTTCTTTATGGGTAAATCATTCCAAAATATGTAATTTCCTCACCCAGGAACCAGTTTTCATCCACTGGTGATTGGGAATGCCCTTCATGCCTTTCCATGGACCAGGTAGAGTGTCAGGTTGGATGGAACCCCTACTCGGTTATAAAAAAATTTATAATAGTATGGTTTTACCATTTCTTTGGGTCAGGATATTTGTGAGAGTCTGAATAGGTCGAATATTGGATTTTCAGGGAATGGGGTTTAGGTTTTGAGATTGTTTCCTTTCAAACACACCTCGTAATGGCCCATGATTTTCCATGTGATTTTGGGATTCAGATTTAATTCTCTTCCATGTGAGATGTACAGGGTGTAGTATTTTAATGACACAATACAGAGGTGATGTGGTTTGGATATTTTTTTATTTTTTTATATATTTTTTATTCAAGGAATTATTTTTAATTTTTATGTGGATGATATAATTTTTTAGAACAATTTTTTAATGGTAGTATTGAAGGTTTCTATATGTCTATCAATTATTGTAGTATGATTCATCTCCCAAGACATCTTGTGCAACTGTAGGATGTGGATGGAGGGAGTTCTCCCTCACCAATTTTTCAGATACTAGTGGAAGAAGTGGTATGGTAAAAACACACCTTAGGTTAGAGGTTAGGAAATGGTCTTTCTCTACTTAGGGAAGAAGATCTAGGTTTAGAAAAGGATACATATCTAGTGTTGGTTTAGAATAATCCACCAACCTTTCAGGGTAGAAATAATCCACAATATGTAGAATATTTTCAGGAGAACATTGAGAGGATTTTTAGTTTTCTTGACACTCATAAATCAATTAATGGCGAAATATGAACCATTATTGATTACAGATCCTAGTAAGAAGTTGTTTGACTGAGTGGTTTATGTTCAAAATCTTGAGTAGATGGGTTTTATAGAATTCAAGGTCATTTTCAACAAGAATTATTTCCAAGAGAACATTCCTTCACCAAGACCTACGAGTTTCTAGATCTCCATCAAGGGGATCAAACCATGTAGGATTTTTTTCAACCATTTTGTAGAGTTGGTTCGGTTCACACATGTGGTAGTATACAATGTCAATCTGATGGCTCAGTTGTTTGATATGGGGCAATGACCAGATATCTGGTTCCAAATATTATTATTAAAGTTGAATACTTTTGTTGAGGTTTTTGATCATGCTTTGATGGTGGATAATGATCATAGTGGATAATCTAGTTTTTCTAGGATAGTTTCAGAAGTGGGATAGAACAATGGATGTTCATCTGAGAAAACATGAAAGTGGAATGAGATGTAGATGAAGGGTGGTGTTATTTCAAGCACTCCTTCATGAGTTTCTTCATTTGTGGATTTAGAATTCTAATCATTCTATGCCATTAGAGTGGAACGATGGGGCATGTTCATTCCGCACGCCTAGTTCCACCTAGAAAATGTTATTTTTGTGTAAATATGGGGAACAATAAATATTTTTCTTTATCTACACAACCATATGACAGTGGTGTAGCATTAGTTTCATTTAGAAGTATGTATCACTAGTCTAAGACATCACAGATGATGGGTTCTCAGTTTGGTGGTCATTGTGGTAGGGGTTCATGTACTTCTTGTTATTGTCATAATTATGTAGAGCCACATGTTATTGGTCATTCATAGGATCATGTAAACATGAGGTATCATTATTCTATAGATTGTTCACTAGTGGAATTGGATGAAGGTCATGAAATAGTTCAATCTAAAAATCATATTTCATATTATGTAGTGATTTATTTGATTTATATACAGACCTCTACTTATTTTACTAGATCTTTTCATGTGTAATTGATAAAAGTTTCATCTAATAAATACCAAATTCAATCAATGTAGTGAGGACACTAGTTAAGATGAAAGCGGAGGGTTCAAGATTCTATATTTGGTACACACTCTATACATGTTTGAGCTTGAATGGGATTTATATGTTTAGGAAATGAACCTATTTGATTAGATCATCAGTAAGGATTGGATTGTTCTTTTTCTAGAAAACATGGATTATTCTTAGTATAATGTGAGTTTTGGGGCACCTAACATGAGTACAAATGGTTTTTAGGATGAATGGGATCCTTGGATGAGATGTGCAGGACCTCCAGTTCAAAATTTTGGTCTTCATTCTTTCTAGATCTGATTGCTCTTGTTCGAGGATAGAGATAATGGTTTTGAGAGTGTATTACCTCTCTTGTTTTATGAGTTCCTAGAGGAATTTCATGATTAATTTTTTGTGTTTCATCTGATTATATATGGGGATTTCACCGTTGATTTGAAATTAGAGAAGAAGAAAATAATATAAAATAGACCCCCCCCCCCAAGTTGATGAAGTTAATGATATATCTTAAGTATTTGTAAATTTTAAGATTAATTTTAATGGTATCTCAACATGGTCCTCCCTTATCTTATTTACAATAATGGATGATAGAGATATCTGGTTTTTTATTAATTACTATAAGTTGAATGAGGTAAAAATGAGGAATAAATAATTTTTTCCCTATACATATGACCATTTCTATTATCTAAATCAGTTGATTTTGTTCTCCAAGACCGACTTATGTTCTAGGTATCACCATGTCATTGATAGAGAGTAATATTTCATGAATACAACATTATGAAGTAGTTACAACCATTTTGAGAATCTGGTGATTCCCTTTCCAGTTTAAAAATTCTCTAGAGACCGTAACAACCCTTTGGAATTGGCGGTTTCATTTGTACCTATAATCTGGTGTCATGGTGTTTGTAGTTTCCATCCTGCTCTACTTTGACATTATAGAGGGGCGTGACCAACATTTGAGGATCACATTGGGAACCCTTTGGGATCATAGTATCTATGAGCTATTTTAATAGTACAACATTGGGTTTAGGGAATTTGAGTTTCTTGGTCACCTGATCATGGGATATGGGGTATCAGTGGACCCCAATAAGTTGAGTGTTGTGATTTCATTGGAGTGTCCAAAAAATGTTTTTGAGATCATGATAATTTCTATCCTAGTAGGGTATTATAGGAATTTTTTTATGAGTTTTATATCATCTTTCTCCACCCAGGAAATCCCTTACATAGTATGGGGTAATGATCTATTGGAGTTCAAAGATACATTCTCCATTTTAGGAGAATAATATATGGTTTACAACATCCTTATTTTTGAACTTGAAAGGATTTTAAAAAGGGTACTTTTTCTATAATGATTCCTAATGTATTTTTCTTGGATGTGAGATTATGTAGGATGATCACATGGTGGAATATGATTCTCTCCAACTACAACCAATAGAATATAATTACCCACCCCATACATGGAGTTATTGGTTGTGATGGATTCTTTGATGATGTGGAATCATTATATCATTTGTGATAAGTTATGTTTTATTTTTATCGAAAGATCATACCTTACAAATTCTCTATGAATGATATGATTCAAGGGAATAGCTATTTTTTATTACCTTTAGGAATTTTATTTTAATATAATACAAACCTATAGAATATGAAATGTGTTTAAAGATTCCTTGAGAATTAATGTTCCAGTGGAAACATTAAAGGAGTCATGGATGAGTGGACTTTAATGGCCATTTTCCCTAGATGAATCTGGAAGCCATATATAATTATTTAATTGCATTATCAAAAAATATTTAGCATAAAATATCCTTAATATAGTATATTAGGAAATAGTATCCTAGTTAGGTGTTGTGTCAACATTTTATTTAGATTCATCATGGTAGAGAGGTACTATATGAATGGTAATTGTCATCTATGAGTGTTTTCTATTTCAAGGGTTAATTCATGGTGAAATTTTTATTGTGGAAGGTGGTGTTATAGGATGTCGATAATTCATAAAATACCATTCATCCCTAGACCACTAGGAACATTGATGATTTTTATCCTCTATTATATTTTCTAGGTATGAGATAACATATAGTTGGCTTTGTAAGAATTTTTTATACTTGTCAACTTGTTAAAGACTAGAACTAGAGGTCCCCGTAGTTTGCTTCATCACCTCCCCTTTCCTACCTAGATTTGGGAAGATGTCACCATGTATTTCATTACAATATTAACTCATATAACCAAGTGATATAACATGATTTTGATAGTAATTGACCATATAATCAAATACAAAAATTTCATTCAGATCATAGATTCAGATAATGTGGATGAATTGGGATGGTTATTTATTCAAGAGATTAGTGAGGCTTCATGGTGTTCCATAAACTATTATTTCAGAAAGGGAACCCAGTTTTAACTCCCAGTTAATGGAATCCCTTCAGATTTAAATGGTTTAATTGTTCATGTTGTCCATGAAATACCATCTTCAAATAAAGGGTCAGACCGAAGAGGAGAATCGAATCTTGGATGACATTCTCTGTGCATGTATCATAGAGTTTGGAGGCTCATGGGATAGCCATTTGTGTTTAATCGAGTTTTTCTAAAATTATAGTCACCAATTTTAAATAAGAAAGACCCCCTTTAAGTATTTTTATTGTTGTCTATGTTAGTCACTTTTGAATTAGATGAAGTTGGATGGAACCTCATGGTTGGGACATGGTGTTTCCGAAAGTGTAATCGCTTGGGTCACCTTCATCTTGGTAAGAAAGGGAAGCTAACACCATGGTATGTCAAACCATTTGTGATTACTGAGAGATTAGGTAAGGTGGAATACTAGTTTTATGTTTCTTCCTAGTTGATATCAATACATGAAATGGTCCATGTATCTCTTTTAAATAAGTGCAATCTAGTTCCATATCAAGTGTTTAATTGGGAAGAGTTGGAGATGGGGCCATATTTTTCTCTATTTGAGTCGCCTATTTAGATTGTTGACTCACAAACCAAAATGATTTGGGGGAAGGTCAAACTATTGCCCTGTGTTCAGGCATGCATGGTAATGTTGATAATCAGAAATGGGAGTAAATTTATTTTGTTGAGGAGTAGTATATGTTTTGGTTCGTTTATCAGATATCGAGTTGACCTTATGATGATGGAATGTTTTCATAGTGGAGTAAATTTTCACGTTCATGATTTTATTTTGTGGTATTTTTTTATTATTATCTCATCATGGTTTTATAGATTTTAACAAGTATTTGGGTAATAAATGGAGTTTTTGGACATGATAGCAGGTATAACATGGTTATTACATTATTATTATAAAAGAATTTATAGACCAGAAGAGAAGGCACACCCATAAATGTGTTCTTACCAAGGTCGCATGACCCATATTAGGGGACTTCTCTCTCAATAGGGAAACCTTATCACCAGTTCAATCTGGGAAAGAAGAGGTCTCATGGTTGTCACATGGTTTGAAAGACCTTGTAGCCTATCCATGTTATTAAAAAATTTTCATGTACCTTTCTAACCTCCAACATTTTTAACAAACTCCGCCCCCTTTATTACCCATTTTGTATTTTGATCCCCATTCTCCCACTCCCATACTCTTTGATACCTTATATCCTCAAATCATGGGTCTTTTTGTGTCTATCATCAAGGAATCAACATGTAATTCTGTATTCTTGGTTTTCTCATTATTCTTGGTTTTTTCTCCCATTCACATAGAGTTGATTATTCTCTAGTGGTTTCATTTAGGTATAGTAGTAAAAAATCATTGTTCATTGAATTTAATCATAATTATTATAGAGTCCCATTACCTCTCTAGTGTATCCTTGTTTTGAGATGTTGGTTTTCCATCGGATTCAAAATTCATTCAATCTTGAGGTAGCTGATTCGAGGCTTTTTCATTATTAGATTATTTTGGTATGTTGTATTTTCATTTTAAATAAATTCTATGGATTATATATGTGCTTTTAAATTTGTTTCCATAATGTTTTTGAGTTTCATATAGTCTTAATGATGAATTACTAAATTAATTGATTGAGAATCAAGTGTGATTTCAATGTGAATCTTTTAAAATGTGTTGTGTAAATACTGTAAAGTATATTTTCAAATTTATTTAGTGTGCATATGGATTCCAAAGAGATTTGTTTTCTTGAAATGGTGTTTTTTCAAGTGGGATCATATTTTTTGGTATATTTTTTGAGAAAGAGGTTAAATATGTGATTCGAGAAATGGAATTGATCCCAAAGAGAATCCTTGGTGAGGAGGAAGAAAGACTAGGATTGGAATTCTAGTCAGATTAGTGAGGCAGAGGTATGTTTCCTTCTAAATGGATTGATGCTACAACAATTACTAAAATATGATTATTATTATAGATCTCTATAAAATTATATTGATTCCTCTATATTGGATCTTCAATAGGAAAGCATTGGGTTATGGTTTATATACAATGTCTCACAAAGGTATGAGGTCCATAGGGTCCCACTGGTTCTACTATTGTTATGGATTCTCATGAAGCACTTGTGATGTGGTCATGAGTATCATAATATAATGATACCAACTTCAGTATAAATTTTAAATCATCTATAATTTCATTACACTATATTTTTTTTAAAAATCATTCAACACATTTTGTTAAAACTGGCATGTTGATTTTTTAATGATGTTTTGGAAAAGATTCCTTCTATTTAGATTAAACTCTACCATTATTTTTCATAGAGAAAACATATAACCTCATGTTTATGTATAAATATTTTTATTTTAACATTATAATGTCACAGTTTATTATAGTGGTGATGGTGGACCTGGTTTCTAGTGTTACTCTTCGTTTAAGTGGTGGTGGAGGTGGTTTGTGGGTGTTGGCCCTCCTGTTGAATTGATGTTGAGTTTTGTAGTTGTGTACCCTTCCCAATTTTGGTATTTTTGTTTTTGGATAATGTTAAAAAGTAATTAACTTTACATTTTTTAACCAATTTTGATATACATATTGATCTTATTGTACTGTTGTTTCTTGATAATTTTATATGATTATTCATCATGGGAGAAACTATTCCTAAAATTCTAATTTTAACAACAATGAACTAGTTTTCGTATCATGGGATCGAGAATGCCATTCAGTCAAAGACAAAGACTATATCGAGTGTCCTGATGGATGGAACCATGGCTTGGATTGTGACATGATATGTTGTTCGTCTAGTCAGTTAGTGGTTTATTATTGTTGTCAATCTCTATGGTTAGTCTACCATATGACTAATCATCATGGTTTATATGCTATGCATGAAGCCGATTAAATATTTTTTCTTGTAGAAAATATACACTATCAATATAACTTACTGTTGGTCCTCATGGTTGAAAGGTAGTTTTTCTTGTTAGTTAATGGTTTGTTCTTCGAGCTAGTCTACCGTTATATTGATCCTCAAAGACAAAAGGTTGTTTATGTATTCAGATAGTTGTTTATTCTTATAGTTTGAAGATATTTTCATCCTATCTCTTGGATGGTCTTCAAGGTATAAGGGTTTTCATTTCAGTCAATCTATTTTTTGGTCCTCTTAACAACTCCACATTGAGGTATGATAGATTAAAAAAACGATGAATATAAATATATGTGCAAGTTAAATTTTGGTTAAAAACTATAATAATATTAAGGTGTAAATAAGGAAAATAATAATTGAATGCACCTGAAAGCTTAGAAGATCGTATAGACACCGTACGAGGTATGTTAGAATAATCCTTCCTTGGTCGTCTCTTTGATGGTGCAGGATCTAAGACTAAACAATCATTCGCCTTCCCTTTCCCAGAAAGAAGGGCATCTTTGAATGTGCTAGGTGCACCGCAACCCGTCGCTGTCTCCTCCACCTCAGATATGTCACCCCACTTCCCAGAAATCTTAGAGGAGATCAAGGGATTCAGAATTTCTTGATGACAATCATCATTTTGAGAAGTCCCAGAAGGAGCCAACTCAAAAGCCTCATCACGTATCAAGCCTGCATCAGGAGTATCATTCATACATACATTTGGAGGATCAATGCAAGCAGGGCATCTAGAGACAGAGAGGCTGGGAGTATGTCCAGCCTCAACCAACCCAGTGGGAGTAACAGCATGACCATCCTTCGATGTGATCTCCATGTGATCAGCCCGAACATTAGAGGGGCCACTCATCGGAGACGTATCCACTATCATCCCTTTCCCTTTCACATGAGACACAGGTTTTCTGGATGCCAACACCTCAGTCGGAGTGCCAGATGATTTTTTGAGAGAATCCCTTCCATGATTTGACAACTCCGCATGCTTCCCCTGAAGTCTCTTTCTACAGAGAGTAGTCAGGTGACCCTTTATCCCACATCTCTCACAAGAGATCTTCCTCCGACATAACTCCAACGAGTTCCCAACAGCCATGCATTCGGTACAAAAGAGTGGTTTCCTTTAATACTCAACATCAATATTAATGTTATCATTTGGAGTGGAAAGAGTTACCTTATCAATCAAGGTGGAGCTCAAATCAACCTCCACCAACATTCTAGGAAAATGTCCAAACCGAACAGCCTCAGTTTCCTTTTCAAGACAAATAAGGCATCCAATCGCCATGCCAATATCATGAAGAATCTTTGGATGCCAAAGGACCCAGTTAAACCCATGTAAATGGAACCAGACCTGCGAAAAGGCATTCCTTGCATGAGAGGCATTGAAATCAAGGGACCATTCATGAAGATGAGGCCATCCAGGTTTCAAAGAAAGGGACCCAATACTCCATGCATGAACTTTGAGCGCATTTGATGGAAAAATGCAATGAAATAATCCATGACCAAGAGAAACGCACCGCCAATCAGAGGAACCCCACAAGAAAGAAACCCGACTAACAAGATCATCAAATTTCCAGGACGTCGCACCCTTCACTAAAACAAGACGTCCAATTAAAGAGTTCTTACCAATTTCAATCCTCTCATCAAATAATTTAGGACTGACATCAACATGAGCAGCCGAACCCTTTCGAAAAATCCATCTTGAGTGAGAATCAATAAATGATGCAAACGAAGGGGCGGAGGCAGGACAACCTTCTTGGCCACTCGGATCTTTTCCACTACCATTTGAAGCAGCCTTTAAATTCGCCAAAGAGGCCTTCAAATGGGGATTTGACAAACTCATCGGCAACACCCTCTCCCCGGCCGAAGCCATGTCATGCCCCACTCCATCCACCAATTGAGCACCGCCGGTCTTGAAATCTACCCTAGGTCTAAAATTAATATCCACTGACTGGAGATTCAGAAGCAGCGGTTCATAATACCGCACACCGTCAACCCTGTTTGCATCAACAGCAACCGGCATATCAAAAGAGTGTTTCAAAACAGACAGCAGATCTGAGGTTCCTTCAGCTCGGCGATCAACAAGAAACAAATATGCGGTTCTTTCTGCTTGGAGAAAAACATTCAGATCTCCTTCAACCCGACGAGTAACAGCAGGCAACCGATCTGAGGATCCTTCGTCCTGGTGAGAAACATTCTGAGCATCGCACCTCGGATCTGAAAGCGAGTCTTTCACCAGTACAATGTCTGCATTCCAGGAGGATCTCGGTTCCCCTACCACGAGCGTCGAGTGAAAATAATGAGGAATAGTCATGCTGAACCCTAGATAGGAGGACCTTGATGGCAATGGCCGCGAGTCTCCCGCGCCCCCCGAAGCCCGAGCACAATCATCTATGTTGTAATTATTTATGTTGCAGCTATGGTTTTTTTCATTATATCATCCATATCAATTTTTGAGTACATCTGTTCATGTTTCTAACGAATCTATTGTATGATATCTTATTTTATTTACTAAAAACATCTTGTGACATTCAAATTGTGTGAAAATGGTATATGATGGGGTGGAGGCTAGATCATCATGGAAAGTGGTTTTAGTGATGATTTTATGGTTATTTATTGGAATCACATGGTATAAGATATGTGGATGAGGTGATGGAAAGGTGGTTTGTGCTTATGTATTGTATGGTACATAGTTAATGATTTTTTATTGAGTTATTCTCTTACATTTTCTATACCAATTTAAGATATAAGGTCCTCATGTTTACATGTACGATTTTTGAATAATTTGTTCAAAAGGCCCCAAATATTAAATATATCTGGATGTTGTTTTTCCTTCAAATAATATTGATATGATGTAAATATGATGATTGAAAAGAAGGTGAAATAAATTTTTGAAATTAGATATAATAGACATACAACATGTTAATGATGGTTCATGGTGTGGATATGTATATGATATTGAAATTCTATTAGAATTTTTTCTTATGAGTGTTCTCAATCAAAGGGGGTTATGGTGATTATTTAGGGTTATGTATGAATAGAATTTTCCTTATTTCTATCATTTACTTTGATATATTTTATAGATATCATTCTCATCACATTGTTTAACTTGAATTTTTAATGATTAAAAATAAAATCCTACTGAGTACACAAATGTTGACTCCCCTCTAAAGTTCTTATTAAGGTAATTTACAAGATTATAGAGCGGATATTTGGAGCATTTTTATTCTGGAAGCTGATGTGGTTTAGAGTAGCTAGAGTGGAGCTCATTTTCGTGGTTTTACTTTTCTCTTTATTTTTATGTTTTGTTAAATATAGAAATATCCTGAATTAGATTTGGTATCGTTTTTTAATGTTAAGGTTGAGTTGGTTAGTGTATCAACACTGTCTTCTTGGTACCTACTATAAGAGTAATGCCTCCCAAACATGTGAGGGATACCCTCGGCATAGGTCTTTGACCAAGAGGCTATTAAAGGCAGGCTTCATTAGTCATCCCTATACTCAGTAGCAGCTCTAGAGGTGTATTATTATTTGTGAGGGAGATAGAATGATATCAATGATAATGGATTAGATAATGCATAGTCTTTAGAGTTTGGAAAAAGTAAGAATTTCAATATCCTATAAATGATAAAATTCTATTTGAAACTATCATGATATTTTTTGTATAAGAGACCGACAAATAAATGAGTATTTAGGGATCCTATTATATGATTCAATGAATAAGTTAGACTACTAAACATAATTAGATCGAAATTCACTTATTTTGGGGAAGGAATATAAGAAGGGAGAGTTAAATATTCTCATTTATTTCCTTTTAATATAAGATTTTGATTAGTGTGTTTATTTAGGATAAAATGTTCTAATGTTTCCCAACACATGTAATCATGTTATACCCTCATTTATTATTTTTTAGGGCTAGTTTTAATCAAATCTTATAGTAAATTTATACCATAATATTATACTTTATTTCCATAGAATTATATGTTTAGTTTCAAAATAATTTGTGATTCATGTTAAGGATCCAATAAAGGCATGTTATGAATTTATAATTACATCTTAATTATGTTATTTGATGAATTTTTTCTCTATGAAATTATTTTAACCTTGTTTTTTTCAATTAGTTTTAAAATGGTTTCAATTTTAAAAAAATTATAAGAAAATATATTCATTTATTTTACCATAATGAACTATTTTTCATGAATATTTTAGATTTAGTATTTTTAAATATAAATTTCATTTATATTGGTTTTTAGAAATCATAAATATTTAAGATTATATTAACTAAAAGCTAGATGTATACATTGATTTGTATCACATCATTCTAGATAAGACAAATTATAGGAGCAAGATTTATTCAAATGTAGATCATATGACTACTATGTTTTTTCTTAGAAGTAATTACTAATGTATAGTTATATTTAAATGTAGTTAGATGGATATGAATTTGTATTATATATAAAAGACGTCTAAGATTGATAATTCCTTAATGAAATTTTTAATCTCATCATACAATGAATCCTTTTTTGTTAAAGTGTTCATGATATCATTTAAATTTTGATGTGTAAATTTAATAATCTTGTTTTTCTAGTTTCAATTTGGGATTAAAAAATCCTATTTTAATTTTGTAGTAGTTTAGTGATATATAAAAAGATGTAATTTGTATTTATATGAAATTAAAACTATGATTTCCCATCAACATATAATCATAAATATTATATGAAGACATATATTTTGAATATAAATTAAAAATGGAGAGTATTTTACTTTATTTTAATGATCACTAACCTATTTGGTTAGGTGATAATGATTTTATTATCTATATTTTTCATGTTTGGATGGTTATTATTAATTAATTATTCTTTTATAGACTTTCATGAAATAAATTATTATGATAAATATTTTGATATCCATGTATTTTATATATATGATGATACATGGTGGAATTGGTAATGGTAGTATGAGATGTGATTTTAGGAGAGGAGTGGGTAATGAAATTGGAACGGTTTCTTGGATGAGAAATTATGTTTACCCATAATACCTATATATAGTGATGAGTATGTTTGTCAAGTGATTTTTGTATAGTGATCATGTTTTCCCTATATTATTTAACATTCATTTTTATTATGTTGTGATTTATTAGATGTATGTTAACCGATTTTTTTATACATAAATGAAGATATGATATGGAAACACAATAAATGCGTTGTATGAGTGACAAGAACCTAAAATACCCAAAAAAATCACGCTTTCATAGACAATTACTCCAAAAATCAAGCAAAACTAGGATAATTATTTGGTTTCTATACTTTTTAGTAACTAGATTTAATTTGATAAAATGGTTTTATTAAATGTTATTTTATTTGTCTTTACACGTTTTTGAATTAGATTAAATTAAATATTATTAGTGTAATGAATTAATAATTTTTCATAAAAAATAAAAAAATTTCTAAATAATTTTAAATTTTTTAAATTGAATGGGGATAATGAATTTATTTTAAAATAAAAATTTTGTGACATATAGATTGAAGATGTACAATTGTAAAATTAATGTTTTTGTTCCATCCTTATATGATCTTGACCTACCATAATAACAAAATCTCTATATTTTCTCTTTATTCAATGAGGTATCTTATGCCCTTGTTTTCAATCTATTCATGGATTCCATTATATAAGATTTCATTCATGTAATTAATAGATCTCCAATGATATTATGAATGGGAATATTCCACATTATAAGGAATCATCTGTGAGATTGAAGTACCCCGATTCTTTGATGAATTCATCGGTGCCCCACCAAACCTTACTGACCGTTCCATGATTGTGCATTCCCAAATTTCATAAACCCCATAAAAATATTATGAATATATTTTTGGGGTGATGGATAAGAATGAAGATTGAGCATATGTAATTAAATGAAATTAATGAATCCATTTTGATACAGAATAAGAAACCATCAATTGTAACTAAGCTCTAAAAGGGAAATAAAATGTGAAAATCTTGTTTGTTCAAGGTAGAACACAAGCCTAGAACCATATCATGATGACTATAAAAATGAAATATTATTGAGGAATGAAATATTGAGTTAAAAATAATCATTAACGTCCATTTAAAATGATGTTAAATGAATTCTGGTCATAGAACAAATACATTGAAAATATAATTTTTAGGAAGATATATATGAGAACCAGATCTATCAAATGAGATCCAATCCAACGTTTGGACAAAGACTAATCTAAAAACTAGGTACAAGATACATTGATCAATGATATAGAGTGATCTCAAATTTGAAATATTGAAACACACGCTCTTTAAAGGAAAATTCAAGCATATTATTACTATGGAACATGAATGGTGTGCCGATAAAAGCTGGTAAAAAGATCATTAAATAAAAACAAATTTATTTGCATCTTGTATAAGTTTAATATGAATAGGTATGGAGAAATTATTGAGTTAGAATGAATTTCTCATTCTAGCACTTTTTCCCCGTAAAATGATGAAAATGATGGGGGCATAGTTCATTAACCATGAAACAGATCCCAATGATGTCAAATACTATGAGTAAAATACTCAAAGATATGATTCAAGGGATAAATCCATGCCCAATAAAAGATAATGTGATTGTATAATATTTTTATGGGAATCCTAATTCATTAAAATACCAAGAATACACCACTGCATACCTAAATATGATACTCATTCCCTATATCCTGGTAATCCCCAATCAAATTAAACCAATAATAATACCGAATAGAAAAACGGTTCCCTAGGTGAGCCACAATAGATAATCAAGGTTTTAAGACACATAAAAGAACATCCATTTTGATATTTATCATTGGAATGAAATAAAATCAGTATATGATTCGAGTGATACCAATCACGACCATCAGTAACGGACATAGGTGAATCATACTATATCATGATTTCCAGGATATGGATAAGGAATGATGCTATGGAATATGTAAATTCAAGAACACTCCACCACTTTAAATGTATCCATAATGTTTTCCTTTAGCATGAAATTGATTTTAATTCAGTTTTATAATATTTTTTTACATATAATTCAAATTTCACCCCATTTTCAATCAATTGTAGTATTCTATTCTCCCCCAATTCTACATGTTTTCACACCCATGTGAGTGGTTATCCCAAGGACCATCTATTAAATGAAAAAAAATAAAACATATTCCATGAATGTAACTTTTCATTCAAATTTTTATATGATTATTTTGGGATAGTGATCAGTTGATGAAATTATTATTCCCCATAACTCTTGTCACCCCATTTTTTCACTAGTAAACACCCTTTACTACTTAATTGTTCTGATTACATATATCTAATTTGTCTAATGATATGAATAGAGGAATGAATATTTATTGGGGATCATATGAGAGATTGATGATCCAATATTTTAGGGGATTATCTTTGAGTGTGATATCAATTCTAATATTTTATGTAGTTGGATGGTGCATGTCTAATCAGATTAAACAAATAATTGAATTTGGAGAAAAGACTATGAGATTACGAAGGATGATTTTGGTTAAATCCCAAGGTTTCACCTTTATTACATACATTATACATTTCAATTTCAATTTTTTAATTTAAAAGAATCTAAAAACCCCTCCCATTTATATCATACATTTATAATAAAGAAAAATAAACACAAAAATACACATGTGGTTTATATTAATGAAGAACAACCCCATGAATCCTTTTACAATGACCATGTTCAGTCCCACATAACTGCAATAAAGGTGTAAATTTAAAAAACACCATAACCTGAAGGTGAGGTGGATGCCTACATTTATAGATTAAGAATACATACTACAAACATGAGTATTCTGATGTGGGAATCGGAAATACCAAGAATAATTAAATTAGGGTTTAACGAACTCTCTCAAGACAGACATGTCCATCATGTAAAATGTATCCCACAAAAAAATATAATTGACATCATACAATACTAGACACACTCCCCCTCATTCTAGGACACAGATGCTGTGGATTCCCAACTTGGAACTGAGTGAGTCTTGGAGAGCTCCCGGGAGGCCTTTGGTGAAGATATCGACAAGTTGGTACAGTGGTGGTACGTGGCTAAAGAGAATTTTATCATGATCTTGTTGGTGGCGTTGAGTGTATAAGTCCACCTCAATATGTTTTTTGTGTTCATGGAATATGGGATTCGAAGCTATCTTGGTGGATGCCAGATTATCACACCAAATGTGAGCAGATGTCTGCAGAGGAATTCCAAGCTTCTCGAGGAGATATCGAAGATGAATTATATTCGTGGTGATGGTGGCCATGGAACGGTACTCTAATTTTTCAGTGGAGCGAGAGACGACCGTCTGTTTTTTTCTACGATAGGTGATGAGTCTTCCTTATAAGAAGATGGATAACCTATAAGTAGATCACTGAGTAGTAAGGCAAACATCATAATCAGGATCACAAAAGGACTCAATATGTATATGATCATGTTGGGAGTAGCGATGACCACGGGTATGGTCTCACATGATGTATTTAGTGATGTTGAGGACATCATCCTAATGAGAGGTTCTTAGATTCTCCAGAAATTGGCTCACATTTCCAACAGTACGGGAAATGTTTGGGCGAGTCTTGGTGAGATAATTGAGTATTCCCACTAATTGACAGTACCGCTCTGGGTGTGAATACAGTTCGGAAGAGGCATAAAGAGACCATTCCCCAGGCTCTAGAGGAGTTTTTCACAACAGTGGCTTGTGTCAACCTAGCATCCTGCAGAATATACAATGCATATTTCTATTTCTAGAGGGAGATGGTTTCCGGAGAATAGTATATATTGATTCCTAGAAATTATGTGAGAGGACCAAGATCCTTAGTGTGGAAGTGCTGGTGAATATGCCGCTTAAGGTGATTGATACTAGAAGAGTCGTAGCCGGTGACTATGACATCATTCACATAAACTACCAAAATGAGGAAACTAGAATATTTCATCTTGTAGAACATTGTGTAGTCCTTAAATATATGAGAAAGCCCAATGTTGGTGATGATAGGGCTGAAGTGGTTGAACCAAGCATGAATAGACGCGTTGAGGCCATAAAGAGGGCGGATGAGTCGATAGATTTGAGGCATGGTACCAGAGGCACAACATCCCGAGGGCTATTATAGATAAACCTTTTCAACAATAAATCATGATAATTATTCCAATGATGATGAGACTCCAATGAGATGAGTAATCGAATACAGCCCACCATGGAAACTGGAATGATGGTATCAAAATATTCAATACCATAATTCTTTGCGAATACCATTTCTAAAAGGGAGGCTTTGAGTCGATAAACAGTGACACCAGCATTCATCCTGGTGGGGTAAATACATTTTTTTTCCAACTTCTTGTTTTCCTGCTGGAAGAGGGACAAGATCTCTATATGGTTTTCTTCTAGGGCCTACAACTCATCCTGCATTGCTATTATCCATTCCTGTTGAGATTTTTCATCACCAAATGTACGAGAAATAGATACTATCTCAAGAGATGGAAGAATCCAGTATGAAGATACAAATAGGGGAGTAATTTGGAAAAAGTGATTAACTTTATGAGGGGAAAAGGGTAAGTCATATGGTTCCGGGGTAGGAGCATCGGGCAAATCGGGGATGATGGTGTCATTGGCCAGGATGCGGGATAAAGTTAATGGAAGAAGGGGGATATCCATGCTGATTGCTGGAATAGACAAGGATGATGCACCAGAGGGATTTGGGAGGGACTTTGGAGAGGCCTAGAGGGTGTCCCAAATGGGAATGATGATCTAATTCTCTAGCAGCGGTAGACAAGAAGGAGACTTTTTTTGGTCCATCGAACATATAGACTCCATCTCTAAGCTGGCCTCTACCAGGTTCATGGTTTGTAGTTTTCTCCTGAAATACAACAACAGATAATATAAATATGGCATCACAGTTGTAATCCTTTCTAATATTATTGAAATAATGATGATTAAATAGACTTCAGGGAACATGTGCCTTAGAGGGAAGGTAAAGGAGGAAGTCAAGTAGCAAGCACCAAAACCTACAATATGGATTGTGGATCCATCATCGATGGTGATGGATGAGGAACTAGAATAAGAAAAGTAGGAGAACAACAAACCAGCATCACCGGTGATGCGGTTAGAGGCACCTGAGTCGAACATCTAGGATGTTTAGTGACAGCCAATGAATGAAGAGGAACTAGTAGAGTGGGCTATAGATACCGAAGAAGGACCGGGTCCTACGGAGGTCCATGAATATTGAAGCATATGGAGGTCTTCCATAGATAGGTCCAAATATGGTGGAAGATTTAATACTAGAAAGGAAGCCTCCAGGACCATCGTTTGACATTTCTGTGGTTGCTAATATGGGAATCCATGAAGATCCCAGAAGGATTCGATCAGGTGGCTGAGCTTAATACAATGCTAACATATGGGACGAGGATGACCCTCTACATGTCCATGTCCACGATTGCCTGAGGAGCATCCACCGACACAATCGATGAGAGAATAGTGATCAATGACGGGGTTGGGCTAGGGATGAGTGAGTTGGTCTATTCTTATGTGATGATACACCTATGGTATCATCAGTGTAGATGGGATGGCAAGCATCTTTGTATTCGTCATGGCATACTCAAGAAGAAGTACATTGAGAAGATTTAAGATGAAAAGTTGGTCCCTCTTGGTTTGAGCATCCGCAGGATTATGGGGAACTTGAATCAATTCATACAAATCATCATGAATACCTTCCCACTCCCTGAAATATGCTGGGAAGGATTTGACCCTCTATCGGATATGTGATAGTTTCTGAAGGAAAGCAGAGATCCATTCCAAATTTTTGGTCTCGGAATACATGATGGTCTTGAAATCCCATTGTTCCATGACTGTATTCACCATCTGGGTGACATATTTGAATTAGTGATCCATTGAATTGAACAACACGACGTAGATCATTCTGTCAGAAAGTTACCATGGAAGGAATTTAGGATAAATTGATTCTGCTGGAGGATCCTCATGGTGTGAGTCAAGGTCCATTCCAGTAAGGGGCATCAACACCATATTCTGCCAGATGGATAAGTTGGTGGTTTTGAGCCTCTCATCAATGAGGTGGGTGCAGGCAGTGATCATCTGGGGCAGAGCAGAATAGGCTTCCTTGGAGGGCTCGGACATTGGAATAAGATGAAAAGTTTATCAATGCACTATGCCCACAAGGAGAGGTCACAAAAAGGTATTTCTGGGTAAATCTGGGAAGCACTAGGGGAGGGAAGTTCGGGGAAGTAGTAGAAGTGATACAACGAGAATAGATGGCTGATGCGGTAGGTCTGAATGGAGAGGGCGGGTTTGGTTGTCACCGAAGAAGGTTTTAACTGGGAATCTCCATTAGAGGTGGGGCTGGGCGCAACTGCTGATGGAGTCATGGTATCTGGGAATCCTTTTTCGACGGGTGGGCCGAAAATCATCGGAATAAGCAGGCACGCCGCGTCTCAGGATGGGAGGTTTCTTGGAGAGGTGGGAGCCGGTTATTGCGAGTTCAGGTAGGTCCGAGAGATGGAACAGGTGGCGGGTACGGTGGGAGCCACTAGAGGTTAGCTATGAGTCATGAAAGTGTTTTGTTGTGTACAGCTTAGTGAATGTCAGCGAGAGCCCACAGAGGAGATGGTTGGGCCTAACTTTGCTTGGAAGTCGCAGTAGGGTGATGGAGGGGAAATTCCAGGATGATTCCAGAGGAAGCCTCCTGTGGTAGCGCATAGACGATACTGGTAGGGAGCACTATGAAGGGTAGTCCATTTCTTGATGTCGCCACGGAGCACTGTGAAGGGAAAGCCATCAAGCGATGGTTCCTGAGAGCAGCATGATGAGAGGGGTTGGTATTGGGATGTTAGGAGAGTGGCATATCAAAGGAGGAACTGTGTAGGGAAGAACCAGGGTGGTCGCGTAGGGAAGACACACGGGAGGGGGTGGTCGAGTAGGGCAGACCTGTAGGAGGGGAGGGGGTATCCGCATCGGGTAGACCCTGAAGGGGAGAAAAAAAGTAATGGAATTTTCCCATTTATGCTATGTAAAATGTGAAACCCACATTCCGCAAGGTGAGGTGGGGGCCAACATTTATATATTGATAATAAAAACTATATACATGATTATTCCGATGTGGGACTCAAAAATAAATAGAATAAAAAAATAGGGTTTAACAATTGGTTTTAAAAAAATTATACATGGCCCATGACAACCTCTCACATCAGTGGCATAATTTATGGAGTATATTGTACATGAATTTAAAAAATGAATTGTTTTTTAATTATTTATTTTCTAATTATAATTCAGAATATTATAGTGAGTGGGAGAAAACATGGTTGATGTCATTACGTAGTCTCTTATTGATTACTATTACATTAACCAATTTATCAAATCGTTATCCCTCAGATATCTTATTAATCATGTCATTCCATTATAGTTTTTTTGAAATAATTTTTAGGGCTTGACGATGAAAATTACATATTCTAGTGTTTTTAATTGTTGATTATCGTAATTAAAATACAAGAAATTGATTTTGATTTACAATTTTATAGAATGAGGTAAAGTATTACCCATGAAAACATATATATTACCAATTGGACTCCTTGACACTGTATCAATTTTTCCTATAATATAATACTATAAGAAATAAATATTTTTTCTTCTATTCTAAAATCATCAGGAAATTTAACATGAATTATTCTTTCTTCTTACATATCCTTCAACCCTCTTATGAACATTTGAAAAATGTCTAATGTGATGATAATATTTCAAAAAGGGATATAAAATATATAATGAAACTGAAAGTGCATGAATACATATAAATATAATCTTTTGGATCAAAATAAATATTTTCGTACCCAAAAAATCCCTTTTTCTTCCCAAGTCATTCCACAAACCATTTCATAAGAAAAAAATAATGGAAAAAATATATATATAATTCTCTAAAAAGATGTTATATGCATGGAAAAAGTTTCACATTTCACAAACTATATTCTTGTGATTTTTTTCATAAAGGAGTTATTTTTCTCCATAAGAAGAGACTTATACATTTATTTTGATATAGACACTATAACATACATTTTGAAAACATGAGATATATATAAAAACATTGAAATAATAAATAAACCATATTGGTAATGTGTGGAATCAATTTCTTCTTATACATACTTATGGATTAATCCCCATGGAGAAATAAGAAATAACCCTAAATATTATTCAAAAAATAAACATATTTATTAATCATAGAGTTAATATCATAGATACCCTTGTGATAACTAACAAATTCAATCACCAATACAAAAATACACAATTCAATAGAGGGATATAATAGTTCCACCTGATATTGGTTCGTAAAGAAAACATCTGTTATAATAAAAAATTCCCATGAACAATAACATAATTACAAAACATTAACACTTGTATCATGGGAAAAATATTTCATAAAATGAAGTTATTGAAAAATAATATTTTTAACATGAAAATATAGAAAATTCCCTTGAAAAAAACATGTAAACTAGTATATGAAGCTTAAAAGATATGTTTACTCATGGGTGTGGGAAAATATGCTCATGAGGTATATGTTAAAAAAATAATTGCCAATTTTTTTCAAAAAAGTTTCAAATTACCTCATTTTGAAAATGTAAAAATATTCTATTAAAACCATTTATTAAAAAGTAAAACATTTGTAAAAATGATTTTAAATAATCATATATCATTAATAAAAATATTATTTCAAAATATTTTAGAATCATATCAATTGAATATGTAATAAAAAATAGTTATTATATGAATCTTTAAATGATTATTTTTAAATGAAATCCACTTAACATTAGTTTGACATGTCAAAGATGTTATTTATATTCTTGAATAATAAAATTATGTTAGCTTAAGACTTAATTTATAAAAAAAATCAATTTTTTATAAATTTTATATCACTTATTACCATGTTATATTCAACTACTTTATCACATAAATTAATGTTAGTCATTTTAATGATATTTGATACTTACATCCAAAATGAATTATGTTGGTTGACTATGATAAAATTTGTAATCAGTCCCATATATATAAAAATAATAATAATAATATAATTATAATTTAAATACATAAAAAATATTACTAATTTATTCATTACATATGGTTATGTAAGATAAAATAAATTATAATCATGGCGATGTTAGGTCATATGTACTCATGACTAACATATCCATTTTCAATGATAATAATGGAATGAAGGTAGATATTTCTTCTATTAAATATTAAAAATAATATCATGTATATCATATTAATTCATCACATACACTTATATATAAATCATTCATGTGATGTGGTGTTAAAAATGAATCACATCACTTCTTCTGGGTTGAACAACAACTATTCACACGAACAACATTGTCATTTTCCTATGCATTGATAGGTAAGAATTTATGGGGTATATTATCATTTAATAATATATTATCATTTAATAATGATAAAAATTTCGTTATATTCATGAATAAAAATATATTACATCATTATATCTAGTCTTGAGATACAATGATGGAAAAAAATTAAATTTATTCCTAATGCTATAGTCTGTTGTAAACACGGACGATGAATTATTTTCACATTTGATGGGATTGGAGATGGATATGGGTAATTTCACAAAAATAAATAAATATTATTATATTTATGATACTATAGTTATTTTCTTCTATGTTAAGTTATGTTTAATGAGGTGGATGAAGAAACAATATTAAAATGTGCTGCTGAAAACTATACCTATTATTTGGAAAATCACCATTCCTTAAAAACATTATCCCTATAAGTTTTCTACCATTTTTAAATAAAGACCTATATAATGATGTTACATATTCTATGAAGTTATTTTGGGTTTTTAATAGATTACAAAATGGAGTTTAAAGTGTGAATAAATTAAAAGAATGAGTTCCTTTTATAAGAGAGGGGAGGGCCAATGATGGTATTTCTAAAATTACTAAAATAGTATAAATTTATTTTAAAATAAAAATTAATCCAATGTGAGTTATTTTTATCATATCATAATTATGTTTAAAACTCCAAATATTAAAAGATATTAGATATGTTTTGACTATATTTCTACCCTTATCTTTTGGTATTAAATATTATTAAATCCCTTTAACACTTACCGTGATAACATGGTTTTTTACTAATTAATGTTTAATATAATTACTATATAATGAAAAAATACCCATAAATGCACCATGGATTATATTTTGTACATTATCCTACTCACTGGGCTGATTTAATATTTTTAGAAATTTTATATCATTAAATATAACATTATTTATTATAAAATATCAATAATTTAAAATTTTATAACTATTAATTAATTTGAAACTAGTAATATCTTGATAAAACTTATAATTATGAAAAAAAACTTATTATATCCATAAAATATCATTGAATTTGGGAAAATTAATTTTTAACATTTTTTATCTCATAATTATATTATTAAAAAATTTTTTTTCAATTATTTAATTTTTTTAATAATTGACTAATAAATGTATAAACATTATGTAAACATTGAAGGTAATTATTTTTTAGTAAAAATTAAAATTAAATTACCATGATGAATAAAAATATTTTAGATTTCAAAATAACTATTTATAGTTGAACATATCCTATGAAAAATAACATATTAAAAATATTACATTTATTGAAACCATGATTTTTACATGTTTGACATTTTGTTAAATAAAAAAATATATTTTATGTCATTTAATAGTTCTTATATTACTATTTCCAACTAAAAATACCTTATTTACCTTTTACCATTGTAATATAATTTAATTTTTTACCATTCTAGTTGGTCAAAAAAAATTTGGAATGTTAACTAAATATTTACCCCCAAATGAAAAATATGGAATACATTTTTTAAAATCCAAATCAGATAAGTTTCATAATTTATTTCAAAATTTAACTGGGGAAAATTAGAAAAAAAACCTTTACCCTAAAAATTCATATTTTAAATATTAAATTTTATTATACTAATTTCAGGTATTAAATCCATTTAAAAATTAATTTTAGATTATTTAGAATAATAATAGACCAATAAAATTTTAAAATTAATAAAAAAATATTTTTACCTTATAAATACTCTATAATAATATTCAGTTTTCTATAAAAATATGAATTTTTCATTATTCCATGAAAATCAATATCTCTAGAAAATTCTCAAGAATCAATCATAAGATAATTTTTATATTATTAATTTCCTAAATTGGTATTTATTTTGTAAAAAATATTTCATAAAACTTATATATAAATTTAAATATAGTATTTAATTATTAAGAATACGAAAAATCATTTCTCAATATAAGATATTTTTGAAGAATAAAATGTCCTAACAAAAAATTGAGTACTGATTTATGGGGATTAATTAATATATTATAAATTAATATGACCATAATATATCTCCTAATTATATTGACAATATTCATTCATATCTATTTAAGGGCTATTTTTAAATGGTCACCTTTATATAATAATAATTTAATGTTCATTCAAGCTTGGTGTATCAGATCCTATATTCTATCAAATAATAATTCATTTTTGAAATATTGTGATGCTAAATTCTCCCACCCATTAATAAATTACATCATATCCATTTTGAAAATAGGCAGTGGAACTCGACATTTAATTTTCAAAATACCTTTGTTGAAAACAAACATCATAAAAGGTGTCAATAAATCATCATCATGAAAAGACAGAAATTGAAGTATGAAGGTAATCTAAAATAACACATACTATTATTCCAAGTTGGATAACATAAGTGGGAAGTGTATAATTGATATGGAAGATAAAACTAACTCTTATGGACAGATAGGGAATGATAGAGAACATAGTCATGATAATATTATCCATAAAAAATAGAAAATTTAATATGGGTTAAAATGACATTAATTTTATTGATAAGAAAAGTAAATGGATAACATTTTTTGTTTCAAATTTATTTTCATTAAATTTGATAATGATTTATCTTTTTAGATAAATAATATATGGAAATATATTTAGTTTAAAAATAAAATTTCTTTCTTTAATCAATTTCCACCACATCTCATCTTTGTCTCAAAATGATGAATATGAAATTTTCATTCTGGATTAACTATAATAAACATTCATAACCCATAAAATCAAAAATATAAGATTTTCCAATTCCTCATATCATTAGTAATTATTAAAATCCAAAATTATTAACACAAGGTTCGATAAATCCCAAAAATTAGTATGCATTTATACTAAAAAACTACATTAATATTTAAAATTTAACAGTAATACTCAAAATTTAAATTAGATCATTCAGTAAAAAACTATCCATAAAATTCCTTAAAAATATATTAGACTACGATTGAATAAAAAAATTCATGAGGATTTGATCACATAGTCTTCAGAGATAAATTTAATATTTATCTTCAAAAATCATTAGTCACTCAAAATATCTCATTCCTAAAATGTAGTTTCCAAAATCACATAATCTCCATGATATATATTCATTTTGATAGATTAACTAAATCACCATAAGGAGGATTAAAATTATCTATGATTCCAAAATATAATTCAACATTTATTTATTAAATAAAATATCAAAACATTCAATTTCACTTAATCATGTAATACCCCACAAAACTGAAGTGATATTCTTCTGAAATTACTTTAATTACCAAAACAATTTCAAATCACATGATTATCCATTATATAAAACATATGTTCCCAAAATTAACATAATCATTATCTGTATTAATTTTTTAACGTGTAGGATATTATAATACTAATAAGGACTTCACATAGACTATTGGTAAGTGATTCACCCTTATCACCCTTTAGATGTGGGTTCAAACATTGCGGCCTTTTATGTATTGATGGGTTCTAACCATATATTTAGTTATCTTTTTTTATATGCATATAATTATTATAAAATTCAAGGAAATATTATTTAAAACGTCAAAAAAATATTAATTTTTAAAAATAATGTCTAAACCTCAAATATTTTCTCATACCATTCATTTTTCATATCAAAATTTAATAACCCATAATTACAACTTCTTCATATTTTATAATGACATTTATATCTCACTATTTTGCTTTTAATCCCCTTACAATATATATAATATTTTTCTATTATAAAACAAGTCTTTACCATGATCATAGAGTCCCGTTAAATTCATTACGGTTTTGTTCATGTAGATAGATGGTTCACGCAATGTAATAATTCTTAAGAGTTTCTTCAATGTCCCTTTCTTTATCATTAAAAATAATCCTTCTAAAATTTTGGTTTTTTGGATTTTTTCAGAGAAATTATTTTGAGAATTATTTTTTAATGACAAATAATTTTAAAACATATAATATAACTTCATTTTAATGAAACTTTCAAACATAGTTTGTTTAGCATATCAATCTAGCGTTCTATTAAAATACTATAAGTATGAATCATAAGACTAAAATTTAATACCAAATATAAATAGGCCACATTAGTATATATTTCAACAGTAGATATATTAATATCATAATAATAATCAATAACCTAATTTATGGTAAAATAATTGAAAATTCCTTGATGATATTAACGTTTTTTGAAAAGATGCGAAAATTGGGATATTAGGACCAGAATAGAAACAACCCATGTTCCATTCTGGTATTGAGGTGTAGTGGAGGTTTATTATAATTAATTCAATTATTTTTAGGAGTTATTATGTTATAAAAAGATTTAAAATAAAATGTAAATACTTTGTAGTAAATTTTTCTAGAATGTAATTAGGATAAGATAAAAATGTTTTTTGGGATCCTTAAACCCTACGAAAATGATTTCAGAAATTTTTTATGAGAAGAAGAATTATAATTAATAATATAAAAAAATAATGGAACAATTAGTCATCTAATACAAAAAAAAATAAACATTGGGCTTAAAATAAATAGTTTCTTGCATAAGAAATACTGTTTTCTACCTAAAACATTCAAGTAATCATTTCATTGGAAATATTATAGGGAAGATAAAATCAATATTGATTTCTTTGAAACACGATATTATCATGAAGATTTTATCACAAATCAATAAATTAATTGTCTTAAAAACTTTTTTCATAGAGCTATACATTTCATAAATAAGAAGTAATATATTCATTCCTATAAACATAAACTCAATAACATACCTTGTGAAAATAAGATATTTATTTAAAAACATATAAATCATATGTAAAATATAGGTATGTTGTTGAATCATTTTGTTATCATATATAACTATGGATTAAACCTCATGTATATACATTAAATAACTATCTTAGTTATACATAACATTACCCTCAAGGTAAATCTTGGAGAAAGCATAACAGTTATTACTAGAAGGACCGTCAAAGTCAACCTCCAACATAGATATTCCCAGTTCATTGGTGAGATATAACCTTCCCACCTAAAAATGGTTTATAAAGAAATAACCCAACATCATAATCAATTCCCTATAACAGTAACATTATCATTAAATATGAATATTTGTATCATAAAAGAATTCCTTGAGGAAAAAACTTATTTTAAAAGAAAACATCACAAATGAATTTTAAAAAATTTAATTTCATATAACAAGTTAAAATACTAAATGAATACTAAAAGACAATATTATTCATTGAGGCATCAAAATATAATCATTTTTTATAATTTTAAAACATTCATTCAATATTTTTTTGAAAATATACAGAGTTCCACATTTAGAATATGAAAAAAAAATATAATTTTCAATAATTTTTTTAAAAAAATCGTGGATAAAAATGAATATAAAATATCATCTAATAATATTAAAAATAACATTAAAAATATTTTTGTAAAATAATAAATAAAAAATGTGAGAAAAGTGATTTTTAGGTAATCATGAAAATAATAGTTTTAAAAAGAAATTCCCTTATGATGAGTCTGACATGTCACTTATTTTTCTATCAATTTTGTATATCTTTATAAACACATTTCAAATTTATAATTATTTTATAATCACTTATTAATATGTTATATAAAATTACTTAATACTATATGTTCACAATTGAAGTTTTGATGTTATTTGGTACATAAGTCCAAAATGACTTCATTCTGTTGAATATGTTTAAAGGGATCATATTCCATAATATATAGGGTAATATTATTGAAATAATAATCATTTATTAGATAAATTATATTTTTCAATTAAACTATTACATATGGTTATGAAAAATGTGAAACTTTATAATCATATTGATGGTAGGTCATTAGTATGCATGAGTTACATTTCGATTTTTCAATTATCATTATTGAAAGATGGTATTTTTTTAAAATCTAGAATAATAATAATATCATATATATCATATTAACTATTTAAATATAATCATATATATATAATCCATGGGATGCGGTGATGAAAATAAAATCACATGGCTTCATGATGGTTATAGTCCACACATACACATAAATGATATTATCGTATTTCTTTTCTTGGAAATGTATGAATGTTAGAGATATATTATATTTATGAATGATAAATTTATCATAAATATCATATATAAAAATTTATTCTATAATTATAACTAGTATTTATAGATGGTGATGGAAAAAAAATATAGATTTGGGAGGCGGTAGTCCTGTGTACGGACAGACAATTACTTATTTTTTAGTTCGATAGAATATTGGGAAGATATGGGTAATTAAAATTATATAATAACATATTAGTATATATAGAATAAATTATTTATTTTTACCACATTTAAATAATATTTTAAAGAGGTAGAAGGAGAAAATTAAATAAAATGTGCAACAAAAATCTATACCTCTTATTCTGAAAACCTCATTTTTTAAATACAGTATCACTAATTATATTGATTATGCTATTGGAAGGAGACATATAGAAAGTTTATATTAATTTAAGAAGTTATTTGGGTAGTTATATACTGATCTAAGTGGGTATTAAGTGTGAATAAATGAGAAGAATGTGTTCACTTCAAAAAGAGAGGGGAGGGGCACTCTGGACATTTCTCAAAATATTAAATTAATATTAATTAATTTTCCATTATATGTGTCTGCTAAGATATCTATTTATAAGATCATATTTTGATGTGTTGAACTCCACTCACCTAATAAAAAATAAATACGTTTTTACTATATTTTTACCTATATCTATTGGTGTGAACCCTTATTTAACCTCTATAACTCTTACCATGCCAGCTTTGATTTTTTACACTACAATTGTAAATATATTAAAAATAAAATTATAAAAGATTCATAAATGTATAATTTTTTATATTTTCATCCAATTCCTTGTCACATTGCAGAATTTAATTTTTTTAAATATTTTATATCATGAATTTTTTTATTAAATTGCAATAATGAATATTTTTATAACTTTACATACATTGACTTTAACAATATCTAGATTACAAATATTACTGGAAAAAATATATTATTATATACAAAAAAATTGTCATCAATAAAATGTGTTTATAATATTATTTATCTCAAATTAATTTATTTTAATATTTTTTATATAATTTGTTTCATTTTCCAACAATTGAATAATTAATGTATAAGTGTTGTGTAAACATTATAAGGTCATTATTTCATCACAAAAAATTAAAAAAAATCCTTATTAATATAATTATTTTAGATATAACAATAATTTTTTTTAAACATAATATTTGTATAACATAATATTAAATCTATTACACTTATATATAAAAAAGTGTGTGAAATGTTTGAAATTTATTTATATAAAATTCTAGAATGGTCGTAATCCCATCCATGTTGACCCAAAAGACAAATTGTTATACAATTGGAAAATTATGGTAGATATATAACAACAAAATAATATTTATGTGTTTTTTTATCATATAATATTTTATATAATTTTATTTTTATCCTAAATTAACTTATTAACCATTTATCGTGGAAATAAATAATTCTTATAGTTAAAATTAAAATTATACTAAATTTAAAATGTTTCTATTTACTATTTTGGACTCATTGATTCAAAATATAAAATCAATTTAAAAAAATTGAAAAAAGAAAGTTGAAGAATTTAAATTTATATTAAATGGGAAAAACTAAATAAAAAATACAATTTTCAGAGAAAATCCATTTTATAAAATAAACATTTTATACTAAATTAAATTATAAATTTCATTTTAAAAAACATTATTATATTATATTAAATTATAATTAAATATATAAAACTGAAAACAAATAAAAATAATAATTTTTCATTTTAAATAATTGAAATAAAATTATATTTTAAATAAAAATCTGTATTTTTCACTATTCCATGAAAAAATACTGTTTTTAGGAAATTCTAAAAAATTCACACTAAGATTCTTTTAACAAGAATAATGTTATAAAATGATCTTATTTTTCTGCCATATAGTTTCTAAAACATCTAGAAATTTAATTATAATACTCACTAATACAAAATAAGAAAGAGCCCATTTGAAGAAATTGTATTTTTGAAGAATAAAATGACTTTACTAAAAATATTGAGTGCATATTTTCAATGGATTATTTAATAAAGTATATTTGGGTATGAACAGTTTATACTTAATAATTCTATTAATAATATTCATTCATGGTTATTTAAGAAATATTTTTTAATGATATGATTTTAGTAATAATAATATGTTGTTCATTTAAGCTTGGTGTTTCATATATTATATGATATCAAATTGACTTTATTTTTTAATATGTATATATGTTACAGTAAGGGATGAAAAATATTTTATGAAACCTAGGTGAGATATATCGTATTCCATGATCAATTGTGTTCATTGACTATACACTGTGAAGGAGGTGAAGTTGTATATGAATAAGATGGTTTCTCTAGTATGTTTAGTGCCAAAATTCATCTAAAAAGAAGAAATTGATGATGATTATTGAAATTATTTTTTGATGATAATAATTATTTAAAAGAAGAACCAATGTGATCAAACCCAGGGCTAATACATTTCATTTTGAAATTTTTGTGTTGGACATTTTAATTTTGTTTATTTTCTATTAAATTACAAATTTAAAGAACCAAATCCATTATGGGATGCATTATTATCATTAATAAAAAATAAAAGTGATTGAGATATTGAATAACCAACCCATGAATCCTTTATAAATACCTTGTTTAATTTTTACATGATTGTATTTATAATGACACAATATTTTATAATTGAAATTCCCTTTCTAATTGAATTTAATAACCCATTATGTAATATGGTTATATAAAAAACATGAACATAATTGGATATATCCAATAAAATTTAAATGTAAGTTATGAATTATAGACATATATAATATATCCATTGGATTTGATAAAAATATTATATTATATTAAGGGTTATCATAAATTCTTATTTACACAGGAAAAAGAACATATGACCTCATCTAGTATGATTCTACCCAATGAAGCCCATTTACCCATTATTATATGGGAGATAGAATCTCTTGGATGTTTCAATTGTAAAATAAATATCAAATATTAAAAAACTAATGAATATTAGAAACCTTTAATTGGGGAAGTTCAATCTCACCAAGATTGTTTCCCAAATCATCATTACCAAACCATTCCATGATAATCATTTGATCATGCACCATACCCTTAGAGACTCTATTTCTAAATAAAGGTATATTTATGTTTAAACAACATATATGAATATGCATATTTTATTTTAAATAAAATAATGAGAATATGTATTCTTTATGTTTTACATTATAATATTTTATTTAATGAATTTTATAAAAATAAGATTTTAATATCACAAAACTCGAATTGTATTTTGTGTAATATAAAATCTCAATAAAGTCACAATTCCCTTGAAATAATAATATTTTAAAATAAATGATATTTGAATAAAATTTTATTATTTTTATTATTTTAAATGAAATATAAATGAATATAATATTTTATGAAGAGAAAATGTATTTTTTTATCGGTTAGAAAACTTTTCATGTTAAAAAACAATATTTTAGAATAAACAAGGAACATAATTTAAAATTATAATTTCATATATTTTGATAATTATTTTGATAAAATAAATATTAATTCTGTAATCAGAATATCAATATTATCTAGCTATCAATTTTTAAAAAATTTATAAGACCACAAATGTTTTTGGTAAAAAATTAATATAGAATAAAAATACGTAATTTATTATGACATCATAATTTCAAAAAATAGGTGAAATATGTTAAATTGAAGGTATTCAGGTACAAATATAAAATTATCCTATAATATAATAATTTTTAGGTTATTTTGTTTTTTTTTTTGATAAACCAATTATGAATCCTCACTAACCCATATTACATTTTAATGTTTTAAGATCAATTATTTTAAAACATGACTCATTTCCGCATAACAAAACTTTTTAATTTAATGTGATCAGTTCATCAAATTATATAATATGAAAAAAAAATCATGTTTGGTAGAAAGCATTTGAAAAAATATGGGATGTATTTTTATTTTGATTATATTATTGTATAGTCAAAAATCAATATTTGGAAAATAATAACCCAACCTCCTCAATTTTTCTATATAAACCCACCATATTTCTTATTTCCATTAATATGAAAACCATTGAGAATTACTATACTCTTACTATTCCACTATATATCCATCACATGGTTCTCCCAAGAATTCATGAATCTCCAACCATGATTTTTGGAACACCCTCTGATGGTAAGGTATCCTCTCCATCACCAATTTATTCCAGAAGCTCCCTTATGAAGATCCTTTTTTCATCAAATTCTAATTGATAGAAAATTCATGTTAACATAAAAATTAAATATATAATTATATAAAAGATACTATAGACAAATTTCACTTTCATTAATCCCTAAAATCTTTATTATGCACCCCATTTATGCTGTTGAAATTATATTTCTCCCTTTTAATGCCAAACCATTATATTTTGAATACCATAGATAATTCCACTCAAGTTTATTAACCAATAAATATTTATCCTTATTTTATTCGGGACTACTAATTATATATTGAAAAGTATTTAATTATGAAATAATATGTTATGAAATATGGTCATATGATAAATGATATATGTAGAAGACTTTGGTATTTACATGATATGAATGAGATGGGTGCGCCCAAAATTATGTAGCACTCCATTGTATGGGTTAATGTTTAAGTCTCATTAGACATCACGAATGGGATTAGAGGGTAAACCTAATCAATTATCAGTATTTTTTCACCATGTTATGATTTCTTTGATGCTATACATGACTTTTATTTATGATGTCTTGTTTAATATACCTTTTACATTAACATGTTACCATTATTCTATTATATATTATCATGAATAAATATTTAGTATTAGGATTCTTTCTAGTTTTATTTCCCATTGATATTACTATTCAATAACATGTAACACATAATTCCTGTAATGATTTGATTATTCCATTATAAGGATTTATATCCCATCCCTTTATTATGTTTATTCTCATGTTATCCTATGTTGTTTTAAAATATATTATATTTTTGAATATTTTAAGGGTGTTTTTAGAAATATTATTGTATCCATGTATCATTTTGATGTTTTGTATACCTAATATCACAAATACACAAGAAATCATGGTCTTCTGTGTTGTATTATGTGTCTTTTTATGCAATAAACCATTGAATAAATTATATTTAAGATATGGGATATCATATTTTGTATCAAAGTTATGTAATGTCATTTTTGGGATTAATATTAGAAAACTCTGGAAAACCCCATAGAGATAATTAAATATAAGGAAAATATACCTATGTTTTGGTAAAGTATATAGTATGTTGACTCAAAAAAATCCTTTTACAGATACTAAAAGTGGATGTTCATATGGATTTTATGTACATTGGGGTAACGACCTCTAAAATACCACATTTATCTAGACTTGATCATTAATTGGTGCATGAATACAGGACATGGTGGACACCTAGTTTTACACGTAAGGAGTTTTATTTTGTAGACATAAAAGCATTATAAGAACCATTATTTAGGGAAAAATACCCAAAATGATTGAGGATTATAAATATATCACAGATAACATATAATGGAGCCTAAAAATTCTTATGATAAATTACATATATAATTTCTGAGTTATCCAATTAATAATCATGGTTTCCCATTTATGTGTTTACTAGTTTGGAAATTTATATTCCAAAGAATATTTTAGATGAAATATGCTTTTTGAACAACAATCAAAAAGTTAAAGTCAGTATTATCATCAATGGTTCTATGCATTTCTTTATATCTAACATTTTTAGGGAAACTATTAAAAACACCACCCCTTATCCTGGAATTAGTGTAATAGGGTAAAATGAAAAATGATAAAATTAAGGAATCACAGGTATATAACTCTTCCCTTTTCAAAACCTTTTAGATGAACATCCCCACATTCCAATCCAAAAATCAATTATCGGAATGCAATGTTATTCTTAATATGAAATGTCTTTCCTTATATATATACAAAATAAATATATGACAAAAATAATCACCCTTTGAATCACAAATCTCCCTCCAATACATTACATTTTAAGGGTGTAAAATGATTATTCTACAATAACATCTTAAACATGGATATTATTTCCTTAAGATAAACTATATCAATCTCAAATAATTTATAATATGGAAAATATCATCGGTGAAGATGTGCCCATTTTGTGGGGAAATTTTGATGTGTTTCTTAAATAATTATATTGTCTTCTTCATAAGAGATATGTTAAATTTTTAATTGAGTTCATACCTATGTCTCCTCCAATATCCAAGACTCAATGTTGAATGGTTTCTTTTTTTATATGAGGATCTAAATATGTAACTACAAGAGAATCTAGATAAAGGGTCTATATGAAAATGTACCTCACTATAGAAGGCACCTATGCTCTTTATCATGAATAAGGATAGATCAATGTTCCTCTGCATTGACTTTTCTGAGCTCAATTTTAGTCATTACAAAGAAAAATTATAATCATCCATAAATTTATTAATTTTTTAATCAACTACATGGAGACAAATATTTCTATATGATAGATCATTGTATATGAAATTACCATTTAATGGGGAAGAGGGATGATATCAACAAAACCACTTTTTCCACAAGGTACAATCACTATGAGTTTATAGTGATTTCATTTGGACTCACTAATACTCTATAAATATTTACTGATTTGATTAATATAGTCATTCAGGATATCCTCAACAAATTTTTGGTATAATTGAATGATGATATTATTATTTAATATAAAATCATAGAGGGGAGATGAGGATCATTTGGATACTATACTAAATACCATTTTGAAAGATATAAAATTTGAGAAGGATATTAAATGTGTTTTTTGGATAGAGTAACTAACATTATTGGGGCATGGCATCACCAAAAAAGGTTATATATGGATAGTGAAAAAATTAGAATGATTGAAGGGTGGTATAGACAATCATCTTTTATGTAAGTACATATTTTACATGGATATGCTGTGTATTATCATTGATTTATGAGAAGATTCTCATGATTATCAATCCCCCTAACCACGCTAACTCAAAATGGAGTCAAAATTGTTTTGGATGATGAATCAAGTGAATGATTTAAATAGGTAAAGAACTTTCTAATAACTACACATAATCACATACTACCAACTAGTG
This sequence comes from Viscum album, assembly GCA_963277665.1. NCBI lineage: Eukaryota > Viridiplantae > Streptophyta > Magnoliopsida > Santalales > Viscaceae > Viscum > Viscum album. Next base: position 758,713,779 of record OY728161.1, read on the forward strand.
GGGACATATTTTTGTTCTACAAAAATACTTCAAAAAATGTATTGGGTAGTTTAATCATGGAAACTGGAAAAATTATATAATGTGTCGCCTTCCAACTATATACCCTTGATTTTTACTACCCTACACATCATATAGAATTGATTTTACTATTTATCACATTGATGATGTGTCAACATTACCTCTATGAGAATGAGTGTGATATATATATATATTTATATATTTATTTATTTATTTATACATTTCATAAAAATCTAATGTATTTATTCACCCAAAAATATATTAATTTTTATAATGGAACTATTCAATTATGATCATGGATTAATACTATTTAATCCATTACCATCTCTAGAAAGAAAAAAATGGGATATTTCTATATTTGAATGGATACCAAAACACTATCCATGACCTAGATAAAAAGGGATCTAATCTACTTAGACATGAAAAGGATGGCTATGGGATTAATAAAAGGATAATCATCCTACCTTTTTCAAAAAACATTACAACCATACATTATTTAAAGGATCTATGAGGACCAAAAATAAGATTAATTTCTAGTGTTAGAGGTGGGGAATATTCTAAAGATCAAAAGTATTAATGATGGAGTTATAAAGTTTGAAATCCCAATACATGACCCATAAAAACTAGAACTGAATTTGAAACTTCATGGTAATGTGGCTAGATCATCCTTCTTTATCCATCGAGTAAGAACAATAATATACATTGAATTGAAGACCAATATCTGATGGGAAAACATGAAAAATGATATTTTAGATTTTGTATCTTGATTCTTGGTGTGCCAAAAGGTCATAGTGGAATTGTTGAAGTGTAAGTGTACAATGGAACCATTTTCTACACCATCCTTTAAATGGGAAAACATAACCATATATTTTATCATAGTATACCATGGAGCACCAAAATAAAATAACATCATATTTGTGGTAGTCAGTTATCTTACTAAGTCAGTACATATTATTCTTATCAAGGAAAATTTTTATATTGTCCAACTCTCTAATATCTACATATGGTAAGTCATAATGCTATAATGACTACCTCTCTTCATTGTATCTAATAGAGATTTTAGGTTTACCTTGAGATTTTTAGGAATACAATATTAATATTTCGATATAGATGTCAGCTTCAAAAAATTTTATCACCCTTAAATGGATGGTCAGTCCAAAATGACCATTGGAACTCTAGAAGAAAATGATAAGATCATGTTAAATAGATTTCCAAGGATGTTGGTAGAAGAACATTACCCTAATAAAGTTCTCATATAATAGAAAATTATAATATAGCATTAAATTGGAACCTTATGATGATCAATATATGAATAGGTGTTGGACTATAATGTTTTTGGATGGAATCAGGAAGAAGAAAATTATGGGACATAATATTATAAAACAGATGAAATTGAATGCCCAAATGATTTAGTGTTATTGAAATTTACACAAATACAAACAAAACGATATAGAGAAAGTTACTGACAAGACCTATAGTATGAGTTTGTTGGTAAATTATTCTTTTAAATATCCCATTGGAATAAATATAGGGGGTTTTGGATAAATGGAATGCATAGTACAACATACATCCTCCCATTGAGAACCTTGATCATATCAGAGCGGTGGCTAATCAACTATATTTCCACCAAACATATCTTATGTAGACTATTTTTTTCTATATCACTATTGATAAGTTACACACTATTACAAACACATGTACATACTCTAGAGGTTGAACCATTAGAGAATGACAATTCATAATAGGACAAGTTGATGAATACATTATTTCATATTGAAAATGATATGTGAAAAAATAAAACACATATTGTAAATGTGTTTTGGTGGAACTACTTGTTTGAGGAATGAACAAGGGATCTGGAAAATGTTATGAAAAAATCAACCAATTCAATTTTAGTGCATGAAATGAAAATTTCAAGGGATAAAATTGTAAGTGGTTAAATGATGTAATGACTAAAGCAATTATAAATGAAATTTTCTTTTTTATTTAATTAACAAACTTATTATATAATATAGTTACAGAAAACACATGAAAATAATTGGTTATATGTGATCATATTTAAAATATAATTAAGAATCATGATCATTAATAATATATTCATTTAATAGTTATCATATGATTAATATATATTAAGGTTTATGATATGTCCTTTTGACATTAAACAATTGATATTCTCAACTATTTAGATTTAACACTAAGAAAACCATTTATTGATGCTTCCATGGGATATAGCATCATTGGAGTTTTTCCTTAAGAAAGACCAAGCATATATTGGAAAAATAAATAAAGAGAATTATTTTTTACAGAAGAATTTCATGATAATTAAAATCATTTGACAAAACATGTTCACTAAACCATCCCATAAAAATATAATGATCAGAAAACTTACCCTTATTGCCTTATTTGGTGTAATAATGGTTTATCTATCACAACCCAATATTTTTTAATATATATATTCAATTTTCAACAAATTAGTTATTATATTTATTCCATATTGTTTTTTACTTAATAAATGATTAATTAATGAGTTTTAGAAGAATGATATTTTAATATGGAAAAATAGAATTGTATTTTGGGATATATATAGTTTCAACCGAGACACTCTTTTAAGAAAATAAAGAAATTTTAAAACAATTGATCTTGTATTAAAATTTATTATTAGTATTATTAATTAATTATAAATGATTATATACTATTAGGACGTGAAAATATAATTTTTATAACCATTAGGAAAATCTTTTTTTAAATTAAATTTCATATTTTACAAGGATCTTAATAGAATATTTTTTCTCATATTTAGATAATTATTTTGATATACTAATTTTTCTTTTGGAATCATGATTTCAAATTTACCGATGGAGAATTTTTAATAATTTTTGAAGATAAAAGAATTTATTGTTAAAAATTAAATTTTCTATTTATTATGACACTATAATGACAAAAAAATTATCTAATATATGTCATAAAATGTATGCATGACTAAATATATAATTACCCGTTTAAATTATGTTTTTTTAGTTTATTTTATTAATTGTATAATCCTATTCCGAATCTTCCAATAAAATTATTTTATTATAATATATTTAAATGTATTATTCACAAACATGAATATAATCCACATCACAAAGGGTTTTAATTTAATGTTCTCAGTTCAAGGAAATATAATATAATTAAATTCAAAACACTCTGATAGAAAAGATAGAAAAACCCCTTGGTTGAACTGGGCTTTTGATTAATTTTTTGTATACAATCCAAAACTATTATTTAGAATTTAATAAAGAACAATCCTCTCTTTCTTATATAAACCCACACAATATCATACTTAATATTCACAAAAAAGAAATTTTATGAAATTAATATTACTTCTATACCTTTATATAGCCCTCCCAAGAAACCCCAAATTATCAATAATTTATTCATGTGATTTTGGAAACTCAATTGCAATGTAAGGCATCCTCTCTTTATCCTATTTATTTAAGAACAATATTTATATAATACCTATTTTATTCAAATTTTTATTGATGGAATATTATTTTACACTTTTATATTACAATAATTTTTATTTAATGTGATTATAGACTACCTCTACTCTCATTGATCCCTCCCACAATTCATTATCCCCCCAATTATGCTGTTGAAATTATCCTATGATTTTCCTTGACAAACCTATGTATTTTGAATAAAATGACCTATTCCACTCATGGGCATTCCCATAGACATAACTATAATTATTTTATAGAGAACTTACATGTATTTATTCCACATTATTTAATCAGGGAGTCAGATTTGATTATAAATGACCATATGTGTAATGGTCTTTGTGGAACTCTTATACATGTACATGATATGTAAGCGATGGGTGTACCATAAATTATATAGGGATTTAATGCCTTGGTTAATGTTTCACTCTCACGATACATCATATAAAGGGATAAGATGTTAACCTAATCCATTGTTGGACTTTTTCCATTCTATAATGATTTCATTGTGGTTATCTTTGACATGTGTCTATAATGTCATGTTTAATGTCGTTTCCACATTACCATGATGCCTTTATGTTATTATGTTATTTCATGACTCAATGTTAATTTTTTTTGTTTTCAACCCTTTTAGGTATCCTTAAAATTATTATTGGCAAATATGTAATACATTATTCATGTAATGTTTTTATGTTCACTTACGAAGCTTCATATCTTACCCCTTTATTATAAGTGTCTGTAGATAACCGATTTTGTTTTAAAAGTTAGGAATTTTAGATATATTAATGTAGGATTTCATGTATCCCATTTAAAACAATGCTATATATTTTTTCAATATATTAATGTAGGATTTCATGACTCGTATGTATAAATATTCAAAAGAATTTATTTATTGAACATAAATTAAACTAGAAAAAACTCTATTTGGAAGTAGTAGTTAGCAAACATAATGCTTTTTCAAATCTTCCCCATGTTTTATAAAGGAGAGATGGAGGAGCATTGAGATATTTTTAGGGAAGAAATAATCCCTCTAATTATCAAAATAGTAAATACAAGAAGTTGAGGTCCTAAAATTTTCACCCACATTCCATAGATAACTTCAATAGAGATGACCATAATTTTTTATCTTTAAATATCAAGTTTTTGAATTCTAAACCCTCTCATGAGATTCAAAATTTTAATAATATAGACTCCCCATTGTTATTATAGGCCCTATTTTTTTTAAAAAATGGAAACATGTGTGGAAAATCATGGATGATATGGGCGATGCTACAATAAAATTAGCGGTTTCCCTATTATGGGAAGCTGTATAAGGATACCTAGAAATCCTTATTCAATAAAAATAATAAGAGGCTCCATACATCAAAAGAAAAACTCCACCTTAGTATTCAAAAAATAATTCTTAAGTGGTGAAAATTATGAACCTTTTTAAAAGGGACCTCTATGTGGAGGAGAAGCAACAGAATAGTATGTGTTGGTTTTCATCATACCAACCAAATCTTCAATAATATTTTAGATAATAAATTTTATTTTCTAGCTATGGATACTCTAAACTAAAACACATCTTGTGATTTGTAACATGAGACTCTCTCTCACTCCCCCTCATTATGATATTTGATTTTAATAAATTATAACAAATTTATGTAATTTTTATATTGGTTTCCCCTAAGTGGGAAACAACATAGTAGATAATTTCTTGATATCCTCTATTAAATGAGGGGTTATTTTAAAACAAATTCACATAAAATAACACCATGGTAGTTTATAACATTCAAAAATATTTATTACTTCAATCCATAATGAATTTTTGGAATAACATAAATATTATATAATGAATAAGTGTGGGGCATGGGATTCAACCATTTTAAGACATTTTTTAATTTTTTTAGAATATATATATATATATATCTATATATATATAATATTCATAATGTTTTATTTTATTTTTGTAATATAAATAGTGATATTAGGGTAGAAATATTTAAATTCAATGATGCCATGCCCAGTACAAGTATGAATCCTTGTTATAAGGTATCAATGGATACAAAAATTGATGAAACCTCTTGATTGTTGAGTGAACCTATCTAGTTTTTTAGGTGGATTCTATTTAGGAAATCAGAAAAAGAGTGTGGTTAGAAATATATAAATATATATATATATATTAGAAATTATAAATTAATAGACCTAGATGTTAAAACTCAAGCATAGTAACATTATCTTTGAAAAAATGAACTCTTCATGGAGCTAGCTTAGAAGATGTCGATATAATCCCTTCAAAACTAGAGTATAATAAAGAATTCAAGTCCCATAATGAATCATTGATTGATTCGATATATGTTGTATTCATAATAAACACAATTTGAATAATGTTCTGATATGATCATTGAAAAATTCTATAAAGAATCATGTGTCAAAATATTCAATAATGTTCCCAAATTTTAGAATTAAATTTATTTAGGTGAGGTTAATATTGTTCCTGAACGAATAATGTGTAAATTTTCTAATAGAAATTTGATTTCAGTTTTATGGGAGAAGTGAATATTTAATCTCTTGTATATGGATCTTATGGAATAGTTATAACATGAATTAGTTCTTATTTAAATTTAAATTAAAAATATTTTATATGTGTTTAATTCATGGAAATAGAACTAAAAAATTTATGTAAGTGAGGGAGTGACTGAAAATTCTACAAGAAGTATACTATTTTCAATTAATGAATGAATTTTTTCTTATATTTAGTTATGGTATGTTTCATTGAACATTTACAGAATAGGTGTTTTTATTAATCCTTTTAATAATTAAATTTACTATATTTCATGTGAGATAAATGGTTCAAGTGTGGGGGAGTGATAAAATCACATGATTTAAAAAATATTTAGTATTTCAATGATAATTACCCCTGAAAATAAATTTTTAGAAAAAATTAATTTCTGAAATTAAAATTAGATAAAAACCACTTTAAAAAATGAATTTGTTGGTGATTTATACAATAAATAATTAATTTAGAAAAGGAAATATGGAATTCCATCCTTCTATTTGAATGAGCTACCATGTTATGAAAATCCAATTTTATTATCTTACTTCTATAATGTATCATCTGTTCTTAATTTTCTTCCATACATGGAATCCATTCTATTGGATATTTTCCATCAACTAAGTTGATATTCCGTGAGATACAAAAATAGCGAGAATATAAACCCTATGATATATTCCATAATAAAGTTCCCTTTCTTTTTTGATGAATTCATTTGTACCCCACCCATCAATGATGAAACTTAAATTTTGATGCTTATACGGATTTATTCTTTCCCAATCATCCTTCTAAAATGATTTATCACTTCCCTCATGTATAAATGGATTTTGAGCTCTATTGAGGGAAAAGGGGGAATAATGCTTTAAAAAAGAAAAAAATATTACTAGATACAATATAAGAATGACCAGACATTGTATAAATCATTAAGTAAACTCAATTCTATATTTAGATAATGAAATATGCTCAAACTATACATATATTTTCAAATAAAATCACATGATATAACTATTTCAAAGTATAACTAAGAACAGATATGCTATACGGAAGCCTATATTCTAGAAATTGAGAGATAAACCCATTTTATAGAGACTCAGGATAATAATACTAGGAATAAGAGAGAATCAATAATGATAGGGACCCTGTATAGATTTTAAATAAATAATTAAAATATATTAAAAGGAATAGGAGTGCATGTGATTGTCGGTGATGATGAATGAAGTGATGATCAAATCTAATACCATTACTATTGTAGTTTATCTATTGTAAATTAATTTTATTATCATGAATCCAAATAGGGTAGGGGACCATGAATATGTTGAAAGAAATGTTTTAAGAATATATTTATTCCATATAAAGAGATGAAAATGGAGGTGCCTCAGTTCATTCCCCATTCCTCGATTTAAATTTAAAAGAAACATGTTCATATAATTCACAAAGATGTTATTGAATGAAACAATCCATACCCAGTAGAATAAATTATTCCCAATACATGGTATGTTAGGAAGAACAATTATTTACAGGATGAAGTGTTCGCACCGAAGAACAAAAAATTTGACCCAATACCATTATCCAATTGGGTAATTCCTAATTAAATTGAGGCAAAGTCCAATCCAGCTTGTTTGACCTCCCCCTCAAGTAGTTTCAATGCTTTACACCAATTAATCACTGTTATTTAATTCAACAAGAAACATCTTGTTGGAGATTGATAGTGGGAAGGGAATATTTAAATTAGAATTATAGATTGATACTAATCACGAACATCAATGATTGAAACAAGGAACTCCTCCAAATGTATATGGATATTGATACTCAAAACTCGGTTCTAATATAAGGAAGGGAAATTATTTTTTGATGGCTATAAATACATTTCCCCTACACCACTATAATGAAATTTGGATGTTTTTCCTCCATTGTATTTTTGATTTTAATTATAATTTTTTGTAGTTTGTAGTTTTAATTATATAGTTTTTCTATTTTCATTCAATTTAGATATTCTATTATCCCCTAATTAATCATTTTCCCAGAACAATGTGATATGACAGTGATTCCAATGATTTTATCAATGGTGATATAATCACCTAAGGATAATCTATTGGATAAAAACCAAATAAACAGGGTCCATAGATCAATCATTTTTTCCATTTTAATCTGTATATTATATGCATGTGAGATACAGAGACAATGATCATACCTCATGTATAATTTCATCCCCATTATTTTCATAATATTGATCATCCTTTCCTCTCCCACAATTCATTTTACTACTGTATGATGAATGTAATGATATAAATAGAGGAAATAATAATTACTGTGACCAATTTGACTAAGTAATGACATTATCACATTGGGTATCCTTCATGAGGCTGAATATTATTTACACATTTTATGTAGTGGGGATGTGTGTAGTTTATTGGATCGCACAAAGAATTGAATACATATTCAATACTCTAAGAAAATAATAGATCATAATGATTAAATCAATGGGTCACATATTTCTTGAGTTCATATGCTATTTTCATTTACATTTTGTTTCCTATTTAAGCATCAAAACACCCCTCCAATTGTAATAATTCTTTTATAAAAATAAAATAAAAATTAGTCATTACTGATCGAGTTTTTTGAATAACTAGCCCATGAATCCTTGAGAACGACTCTGGTCAATCCCACATGATTATATCTGTGGATTTATAAAAATTTTATGTGAGTCCTGTGATAGCCTCCCACACCAACATTTAATAAATTAGATGGAATATTTATGTGAATACTTACTGAATTTTTAGTTTTAGGAAGTACCAAAATCATTCGCTGGGGATTCAAAGCATGTGGATGAGGAATGGATATAAGAGGATCTAGTATGAATTTTTCATTTGAGGAATACATATTGGTTTCATTTTTCACTACCTGTTGTTTTTTCAAAATGTGACATGAAGATTGTGGGATATGTAGTGTGAATACTAGAATGGTATGGCTTGTGAATATTTTATTAAAATATACATCAATATTTTCATTTTTTCACATAGATATGTGCATCTGGATCAATTATCTATAGGATATATATTTTTGTGAGAACTATGAATAAAACTTTAGGAATGTTATATAGAAATGATAACTGAGGTTATGACCTTCCAATCTATTTTTACCAGATTGGGTACAACATTTTTGGTGCACTTTCATTTTTGAGATTCAATGATCTATCGTTACCCTTTATTTAATGTATTGGGAAGTATTGAGATATCAAACTAGACATATATATAGTTGAACCTTTACTCAAGATAATCTTTCAATATATTTCATTACCTGGATTTAGCAAGGGTTTAGGTCAATGTCTTATGAGATGTACCTCGAGTTCTAAAAAAGTTGTGATTCAGTCATTCTTTTAGAATTTGAGCACAACATTGAGCCCTTGGATTATCAATATTGATATGTCTCATTTCATGAATGTTGATCATTTTTCATTGTAATGTTGTGGGGTATCATAGAAGGATTTATCCGAGGGCCAATATTCTTATTGGTCATTATCTATAAGTTATGGATGATTAGGGAGGTTATGCTTGTTCTAGGGCCTTCCTCAGTCCATTTATATAGGTATCTCCATGTGCTTATTATGTTTTTTATTGTTTTCATATCCAATATTTTCAAAATTTCATAGATATTAGACCCTTTATTTTTCTCTTATTAGATAATTTAACTAATTGTTTACACTTCGAATAGTCATTTTTTTCCAGAGATGTTGTTTTAATTAATAAAGTTTCAAATGTCTGTAGAGGTATATGTTCTAAAAGATTGAATTTCATATATCCATTCTTTTATCATCTAGAATTTTTTTTTGTTCATAATAGTCCTCAAAATTTTTAAAAATTATTTTAAAATAATTTAAAAAAAATAATGTTGTTTTTAATGTTTTACCAATGTGATTTTAAAAAATTAGAATTCATCTAATGATTTTAATGTGATTTAAAACTATTTTCAAAAAATTTATTATTTTAAAATTGAACACATTTTTATATTGGAAATATTTATATTTTTAAAAAATATATATATTCCAAAAATGTAAAAATATTTGTAGATTTCATATTTTTTTCCCAAACTCAATATTGTATCTAGTTTATCAACATTAAAGAGGATAATAACTGGGATCTTTAACTAACTAAATTTTTTACTAAATGTTTGTGGATTTTAAATTTTTTACTGACTCATTATATACCTAATAAAGTTTTAGGGAAAGTTATTAGTGTTGATCCTTGAGGATCACTATCTATATTTTTTAATTAGAGTTCTTAATAAAGTTTGGGTATCATATTATATCTTGAGCCTAGATGGTCTAATAAATATTCTGGAATATATCTACAATCTAGCCAAACCCACTTACATGTATGTTAAGGGTCATGATCATCTACTCCATATTTATTGGTTTGTATAGCATGATAGTTGGGATATTTATAACATACATTTTTTATATTTATATCCATAATAAAAATAATGTTTCTAGGAACATTTATGTTTAGTTCTGATGGTTTATGATTGATGGTTTATCGATGAAGGTGATGATCTATGATGGTATTGTTTTTAAAAATTAGTTCTTAAAACAGAATAATTATAAGTGGAGTATAATATCCTTTTTGAAGTAGTTTTTTCTTGGAATTTAATTCCTCTTAAATTTGTGTGATTTATATGTTGTGTATCCATTTATGATATATAATGGATCCTAAAATCCATCATTTTATAGCCACTTAATCTGAATAAAAGAAATAAGTTTCATTCCTCTTTGATTATTAAAAAATCTATACTAGATTGATTGTTGATTCAAAAAATCTATTATTTTAAACCCATGGATTAATATAATGATAAATTTATTTTTACACCATCAACATCTAGTAATATGGCCATAAAAAATTCCATTTAATGATTCTATATATAAATCCATTCTTAGGCATGGTGTTCTAGAGATATTTCATGGGGGAAGGGAATTAAATTATATTAAGCATTTCATTATTGATTTTTCCAAATTAATAATGTTTTAGATATATGGCATAGAGGAATGTTTACTTTCATGATATCATATCCATCACTTCTCTTAAACTCCTCTTAGGATGCCACTAGTGGAATTGGACCTGTGAGAAGGGATGTTTTTATGTTTTCCTTATGTATTGAATGGTTCATGTTTCTCTCTTATTTAGTTTAAATTCTACTCCCAATTGTTTTAATATTTTTATTTACATGTATTTTTATCAATGGTTATTGGTTGGTGGTGTCAAATGGTTATGAATATTTAAAAATTAAGATGTTAAAGTTGGATGGGTAGGTTTTATTCTAAATGATACATTTCAGGAATCCCATTAACAAATAATGATTCATTAGTATGAATAATTATGTTGAAAAATAAAATTTATTATTTAAAATTATATAATCATGTAAAATGGAATTTAATTAATGAAATTTTGTGTTTTTGGGAAGAAAAAATAAATATTGGTAAATGAAAAAAAAATTAATGTTAATCTCAATTGTATAAATAGAATGATTGAGAAGATTGAAACTAGATATAAGAATAATAATGTATTATAGGGTTAATATGTATTGCGGTTGTGTAAAGTTATCAGAAATTGTGATGTTAGGGTAATTCTATAGTTTTTCTATTGTTCTCTCCTTATGGGATATGGTCTAGTAGAAAATTACTAATCTGTTTTTGGAAAATTTGACTAACTAGAGGAATAATATTCTATAGAGCTTTAAGGGATTTCTTTAATATTAATATAATATGGTGATTAATGTTTCTAGTCTCTTATAATTTAGTTTCCACCTTAAGAGTTTCTCCCTTCATTCAGTGTAATTTATGGAACATCGAATTTTATGGTGGGGGTTTAGAGAAAATTTAAAATTATGGTTTAATTTTTTTCTATATAAGTGCAGTACTAGTCAATACTGGATAGGTAATATGTCATAGATCTAATGTATTTTAGAATCCTGATTTGGGGCTTTTTTAATAGAAAAGTAATAAGTGGTGTGCCTTGTATTACTATGGGAGGGAGAGAGATTAGGTGAATGTATTGTTTAATGTCATTTATTTTAAGTAGATATTATGAATTTTTTATTTTAGTTAGTCATTTATATGGTGATGTTTGCTTAAATTAAATTTATATGGTTGGTCTTCCTAATTGTCTATCCCCATTATTGATAGGTTGTTTTTATAGCTTTTTAGTGACTTGTTAATTTGGTGTATCTATATAAATAGTCTATATTATAGTAATTCCTCATGGTTGATAGTTTGTTCATGCTTCAAATAAATAGTTTATTCTTGTGGATGATCTGTATGTATTACATACTATCAATCATTAAATTTGGTAGGTTGTTGATGTGGCCAGTAAGTGGTCTATTATTCATGTATATCCATAAGTTAAGTCTTCCATATGGTGAATCCAACCTATTAATTGGTTGTTCTAGTGGAAAAAAAATGTTTTATTCTTATTGTCGATCCATATGGTCAGTATACATCATAGATGATCATCAAGATTGAACATGTTTCATTATGGATGATCAAATTCTATACTCGATTGGATCATTAAATTCATATAATTTAGATTAATAAAATTATTGCGATACAAAATGTGTGTACTGAAATTTGTGCTATTAAATTATATAAATATTAATGGTAAATTAATAATAATCTATATGAAATATGGTTTAATGATTATTTTTATAAATTAAGTAATAAATGGATGTTTTCTTATAGTTAAATGTTACAATATTTTTTTATTCGTATTTCAATGATTATAAATATATTTGTTTTTATATGACCCTACTTAGTTGTTCAATACTATTTAATCTTTTTTTCGATGACTGTGTTGTTTGAAATCACTACTAAATATTCTGGTTATAGCAATGGTTTGCAACCATGGATATTGGTTAGGATACCATATGTATATGTAATATCCATAGTTTTGTTCACTGGTCCTCATATTGGTGTGGAAATTGGGCCACAACTATAGATATGGTTGTCAACATGGGAGTACACCTATAGCCATAGTTTCCAATGATGGTTGTAACATTTTCCATATAAGCTTACAGACATGGTTATAAACTATGGCTATATCCCTATAGTTATAGTTTTAAATAGTGGCTAGATCCCAATCGTTGTGGTTTCCACCATGGTATTACACCTATAGCCTTGATTTTCAACTATGGATATAGCTTCTAACACAAATATTTATTTCCATGGTTCAAAACTATTTTTATAGCTTGCAGATACCTTAAAAACTCCGGATTCCCCAATTTCACCATGAAAATTCAATAATATAATTTCTAGAACTGAGTAATTATATATAATGAATCAATATACCTCAAAAAGATAATGAATTTCAGTAGGTACTAGATGAAGTGCACGATCAAATATATGCCTTCTTCTTCTTTTTGGATTCATTATCTATATGCTACATTTGTAGTAGATGAGGATCTAGTAATTTTGATGAACATTTACAAGGATTCACGACCATTGGATGATGATATTATCAAACAAAAAGCCATCCTTCTCTATAATTTCTTCAAAAACACTACATTCTCATAAATGAGAATGATCTTCCGTGACTATGATGCCCAATCACTGGATGCTCCACTGCTATTAGATTAAACAATGATGATCCTTTCTATGTGGATATTCCCTATAACTCATCATCCAGAGCCATATGTAACACTAATTTATTTTGATAATCACTCCAACACATTACCATACAATGACTTCTCCTCATTGAAAACATAACGTAAATTAAAATAAATAAAATATCACACTTCTCGATATACATAAGTACATTCATTATGTCATAACACAACATGAAATAACTTTATTAATCTTAGTAATATCTCACAGGCACCTTACATTCCTCACGAGAATGGTCTTGGGTATCCAAGGTAGGTGTTCTGCTTACATTCTATGATTGTGGGATGATGAAGAATATTTAGCGCATGTTACAGACATCCATTGTATATATTCACTCATCATATTGAACCAAATGCTTCCTAAATTATATGAAATTCCACTACATCCTCAAATTAATCAAATTCTCACATATATCATTATTCACCTCACTTCCTATCAATATCCATACCAAAATATGAAGAATAACCATTATCATATCCAGAATATAATAAATGAGTAATCAATGTAGTTCCAACCATCATAATACAACTATCACTGAAATAAATATGTCAATTTACATAATCAAATACAGACAAAACCTCAAATAATGAGAAAAGTTTCATCCAATGAAAAAAATTAAATGGGCAATGAAAGATCGAATAATCATTAAGGAAGTTATTCACCCAAGAAAAGTACCATGTTGTACAGTTCTTTTCTACACCATTATTAATTTTTTATGTGATGTTTACATGTAAAATTCATACATATTTAACGGATTTGTTGTAAATATGTGTTATTATGTATATGTGTATGTAATACTGGTGAATTGACAGAAACATTTATCCAATAGGGTGCCATATATTGGTGGTTACAAAAAATTGTTTAGTTTTTATTGGAAAAATTCCTATCGATAACAAGGACGAGAGAGATATGACATTTGGAATCCATGGTTGAGGTCTATAGTGTTGAATTAAATAATTTAATAGGTAGAAATCAATCTAGTATATGTAACATATTTTATGCACATAAATAAATGATAATATCATCAATAAAATTATTTTATTCTATAATAACATTTATATGGAAAAATTAATTATTATAAAATTATGGTGGATGCCATAATTGATTTTCATAATCCCTTTAGGAAATTGGAAGGCTCATAATAGGTTTTATATTGTGGTGTGGGACACATGAATGATTATCCAAAGTAGTATTCTATAGTGACCTTGTTCTATGGTTGTAGATATAGATAGTATAGAAAATCTCAAGTACAATTTGATACAGAACGGTGATCTTGGTAAGTGGAAGTGGACTATAAAAAAATGTAAAATTTTCTTTTGTAAATACAGGTTTCTGAGTAAATATATCTTCAATGGAATACTTATATAGTGGGAGAATTCATTGTTTTGATGGAGAGATGGATGGACAACATGGAGTCTTTGAATTACAAGGTGGAGTGATAAGTATAATTTTTCTTAATGAAAATTCTTTTCCTAATTTAATTAGCCAGCCAATGATTATTTCTGATACCAAATCACCTATAGATGATGAATACAGCCACATAGGCTCAGAAAATATGAAATTAGATAATAATCAATATAGGTATGCTTGATCACTTGTGCCTCATAATATAATTCATAGAAATCACCTTTTGATAGCTAATGATGGGTATTTAGAGTAGTTATTTGTTGGGGTGGTGATTTTGTTGATGTTTCTCAACATCACAATCCAAAATAGACAGATCAATTCCATTTGATTAAAGATGTTGGATCCTTTTTTATATGGGACTCATGCTAGACAAGAATCTAATAGTTTGAAATATATATGGTACAATCTATAATGGTAATTGTATTCCCTATAGAAGTCATGTTAGAATACTTATGTGTCTCAATTTTCTATCTTTCAAGAGGATGTCCCTATAGTCAAATGAGTAATTTAGACTCTTAATCAAAGAGGGTGTAGGAATGATTTTTCTCCACATAATATAAGTTGATTTATGATCAATCTAGAGGGAATCATTGAGATTCTATAATGATATGAGAGATATCATATATTTAAAAAGGATGATAAATTCTTATTAAAATTATAGAGAAGTTAATAGTGATCATGGGAGTTCCATACATTTCCCCAAAATTCCATAGAAGAAAGTCTATGAGGTATTGTCACTAAGGGTTCATGAATTTTTATAATATATGAAAGTGTTGTAAAATTGATGCACCAATATTGGTGTAAACCTACTCTATGTTAATAATTATCATGAAAATAACACTCTTGGATGCAATAAGAAATTCAAATGATTGAGAGTAATGATTTCATTATTTCAGTGATGAATGTAAACCTAGAGGACCAGTGCTATGGATTTGAACATTACTGAAAAAGAAATTCTCTTAGTGTTTTGGTTACATAAAATGATGTTGTTTCTTGTCATTTTTATAATAATAAATATGGTAGAACCAATAAAATTTGTTTTTCTCCAACTTTTACTACATTGAGCTTCATATTCATTGTGAGGGAATTTATTTTTTCTAATATTCATGGAAAAAAATCAATGCAGAGTGTTTATTTCCTAAAGATTGTGGTACCATAAATCAAACCCCGCTTTCATGATAAAAAAATTAAAATAAAAAATTAAAATATCAATATCATAAGAATAAAACAATATTATATGATAAAATTCAATGCAAAAACAATGAATAAAAGTTACATAAAATTATACCTCAATATTAGTGTCACTAGAACCATCACACCCCATGGAAAAAGCTATAGTACATATCGATGTCATCCTAAGAATTAGAATTTATTCTGCTTCATGACATGAAAATATATTCAAAAGAAATCAAATATCTCAATATTATTGTAGTTTAATTAAAAGATAAATTTAATATATGTCATAATAATTACTGGACAAACTATATTAGGACAATTCTCATATAAAAATCTATCACGCACTCATATATTGTCCTAACTAATATATTATTCATATACCAACATCTAGGGGTGTTTATTATCAGTTTTCTAATGTTATTGTAAGATGTTTGAAATAACTAATTAAAATAAAAAACACTTAAAAACCCAAAACCAACTAATTATTTTCATGAAAACCGAAATAAACTGATCCAATTACCTTGTATCTTCTATCAATTTGTGTTCCTTTGTAGAAATTTTCCTCAATATCAGTGTAAATAGAACCATCATGACCCTCAACATATGCTACATTATTTTCATAAAAAACATTAAATAAACATTTCATAACATCACCAATATGCTCATAAAATAAACACTCATTACGATGAGATACAATAACTAGAGGACAAAAATTCAGTGCAGTCAACATAAAATATATTTAATAGTTTATAAACAAAAACTAAACAACAATAACACCTTTATATAATGTATTAAAATTTTCTCAATGAGTGGAAATATAAAATTATGGTTCTATATACGTATGAAATTATATAATCCTCTATGATAAATGAATTTTTCCATAATAGTAAATGAACAATTCGTCATTCTCTTTGTAAATTTCACTAAACCAATTTTTTATATTTATGTAACTAAAAATGAAAACAACAAACATTATATTAAATCATTTTAGTACAAGAAAACTAAAACAGGTATTATGTGAGAAGTGATTTCCAGTTAAGCCCCAATGTAGGGGCAGATGCTGCACTACACTGGGGAAGTTTTGAGGCCACCTAGAACATCCAATTGGTTTCTAGTGAATAAGTATTCATTTTTTTGGTACTCCTCTCCTAGATGGTGTAATACAATATCACTCATACCATCTAGCATCACTATAAATCTCTTGCAGCACCCAAACCTATAAGCAGTTTACAACAAAAGAAAAAAACCCTGATACAATATAAAAGAACTCAAAAATAGTACAATATATATCGCAAGAATCCTAACAGATAAATTCCTACAAAGAACATAGTGTATAAACCAGCCTACTTCACTTAAATCCCTACTATACCGGCAACACTCAAATTGATTTTAAATATTGCAGCTAAAAAAAATAAAAATAACAGACTATAAAAATAACTCATACATGTTACAAAATATTTCACAAGAAAGAAAACAATGTGAAATATAAACAAAAAAAAATTTCAATATCAATATCATCATAATAAAACAAATCTATAAGATGAAAATCAATTTATAATCCAAGAATTATATTAATATCTAAAATGTAACTGAATATCAGTATAACCAAAACCATCAGGACCTGTATCATTTCTTATAAAACTCTCATCATCATTATGACCTCCTCTCAGACCACTAGCATCATGGTCTACATTATCATTATCATATGCACCTAAATAAGTGGTTGGAGATGTATAATCCACAAAAACTGAACTCAAATAAATGAGATCGCATTTAAATAAGGAAAACAATATATTGGATATACAAATAAAGGTTATAAATTTATTTAATATGACATATTTTGATTTACATGAATAGTTATTGATAATCATATTTGATATAAAGTACACTGAAAATATAATAGAATTCAACCATGCATTTACAGGGGAAGATATATCAAAGAATGTTTTTTATGAATTTTTTAGAAGTGAATCTTAATAAATATGTAATTTATGTTAATAGTACTGGATTTATTTAATTTATTATGTGACAAATAATCAATGTAGTGAAAATTATATAGATTATTGTTTGCACATTAAATTAAATAAATCTAGTGATGATTACATTAATTATAGATGTATGAATATTCCATTAATAGGAACAGTTTCTATAATAAAAATCTCGTATATAGCCCATGTGTCGTTATATTGGTTCCTATGGTTTGTGATGTGCCTAAAGGTTCATGGTGATGGGTGATGGCTTCATATACCTTAAAAACCCCTAGGCCTAAAAACACGGTCTAATTTTTCCTGTAGGGCATGGGTGAGTAGGTTGCGGTTGTGGAGTCTATCACCATGTTTCTAGGTTCATTTCTTCACTATGGTAATTCCTGATATGAGTAATAAATCACATAGGGTCCCCTCTACCCGGTTGGGAACTGGCCTAAATGTCTAGCTGTAGTAACACTTCAGCCTATGGATGGGGACGTTCATAAAGGCACTTTGTGGTGGGTGATAGACCACCTATACCTTGTAACCCCTGGTACTAAAACCCCACCATAATTCATTCCAACGAGCATGTACCCAAGTGGTAGAGGCTCCTACTTGGCATATAAAAGACCCACGAACAAATTTGGGCAGAGGAGGAATTCGCGACTACTATATTAGCGATGAGACCCTAGTAGTGTAGGGAACTATAGTAGGAAATTAAGCTATAGTGGTACTATTGTAGCTCGGGTATTATAGTAGTATTATTCACTGAAGGGCCATTTGGGAAAAAATAGCCTTTTGAGCATTATATTCATACCACTATGTCATCACCCCTTCAGGGTATGTAATGGGTCCCCCTCTACCCAATCAGAAAGAGGTCTTTCTTTAATAATAAAAATGTTGCTTCAGCCCCGACATTTAATAATCATTACAGTGGAAAAACAATATTTATTGAAATTATTGAATGTGAAACTTGTTTCCGACGCTTTCATCGGGGCGCGTGCGCATTCGTCCGTCTGCGGAGGAGGACCTGCTTCATTGTTGCCCCGCAGTCCCACTTTCCAAAGGTGGGCGGCATTCGATCCTTATTTAGGGACGTCTTCTCCTTGATCGAAACAGGATGATGGGATGTCGGTTCTTCCTTTCGTGGATTCCTCCTTGGAACTCATCACCTAGTCCGGGTCTCCCTCATAGATTTAATACTTTGTTCGTGAAACTCTTCCCAGGTCCATGTTTCCATGGATTCTGGTTAATTACACTACTTCTGTTGGGACATTCCAAAGGGTCTGGTCAGGGCAGTAACCTTCAGTCAGGGGAGTAGTAACGTCAAGGCATCAGTAGCGTGTCTGGAAGCTGGGGAACTGGCGTTTCTGTCTTTTTTCCCTTGTCATGGGACTTCTTGAGGGCGTGGAAGCCCGAGGCATCCCACATCGAGCGCGGGGAATTATATTCCATAGATATATATTTGAGGTTTTCCTCGGCTTCCTTTGTTTAACACAGGGTATGCCGCAGGTTTAACGTCCAGCAGAGACGGTTATGCCAAAGGCGTGCCATCCGAGGTTTTCCTCAGGCATCTCATGTTTATCACGAGGTAGGTCACAAGCTTAACGTCCAGCAGAAACAGGCCGGCCTGATCAAAACACTAGCTGGAGTGAATCAAATTGACGAATTTCCCTTGAAGGGATGCCAATATCGGGGCCAACACATGGGCGGCTTCCTGAATGTTGTGAAGAGAAGCGGAACGACATGATCTCACCGGGATACGACGGTCCGGGTGAGAGTTAGGGAGGATGATGGATGGATGAATGAAGTGGAGGGGGAATGACAAGGGACCATCTCAAGGGAGATGACGAAGTTAGGCTTAAGCCTCGAAGAGACCTCCTACGTATCCCTGTGGCAGGGAATCAAAGTCCACGTAGTTCGGGATGATGTCGGTGAACCGATGTAAAGGTAGACCTTGGTCCGATGGTGGTGGGATTGATCCTCATAAAGGATTCCTACGTACCATGCCTTGACATGGATTGAAGGCCTCATAGTTCAAATGGTGTGTCAGCGAACCGACACGAACATGGACGTTGGTCCAGATGGTGCGGGGCTTACACACTAGGTTGCCCGGTTGCTGGGGAACTGATGCGAAGAAGGTTGGAATGACCAACGGGAGGTGGGCTTGAACCTTTGGGAGGCTTCCTACATACCATGCCTTGAAATGGATCAAAGTCCTCATAGTTCAAAGGGTGTGTCGGAGAACCGACGCGAACAGGGACCTTGGTCCAGATGGTGTGGGGCTTACACACTAGGCGGCCCGGTTGTTGGTGAACTGATGCCAAGAAGGTCGGAATGACCAACGGTTCATGGGCTTGAACCTCTGGAAGGCTTCCTACGTACCATGCCTTGACATGGATCAAAGTCCTCATAGTTCAAAGGGTTCCATCGGTGAACCGACGTTAATGTAGACTCGGGGGTCCACTAGTGGTGGGCTTGAACCTCGTGACGGCTTTCTACGTACCATGCCTTGACATGGATCAAATACCTCGTAGTTCGTAGGGTGGGTGTCGGCGAACCGACGTGAGGAAGAGACATTGGTCCGATGGGAGATGGGCTTGAACCTCAAGGAGGCTTCCTACGTACCATGCCTTGACATGGATCAAAGTTCCCGTAGTTCAAAGGGTTTAATCGGTGAACCGACGTGAATATAGACTCGGGGGTCCACTAGTGGTGGGCTTGAACCTCGTGAAGGCTTCCTAAATACCAAGCCTTAACATGGATCAAAGTCCTCATAGTTCGTAGGGTGGGTGTCAGCGAACCGACGTGAGGAAGGGACCTTGGTCCGATGGGGGATGGGCTTGAACCATAGGGAGGCTTCCTACGTATGATGCCTTGACATGGATCAAATTCCTCGTAGTTCAAAGGGTTTCATCAGTGAACCGACGTGAATGTAGACTCGAGGGTCCACTAGTGGTGGGCTTGAACCTCGTGAAGGCTTCCTATGTACCATGCCTTGACATGGATCAAAGTCCTCATAGTTCAAAGGGGGCTTCATCGGCGAACCGACGTGAAGGTGGAACTTGGTCCGATGGATGGTGGGCTTGAACCTCAAGGGGGGTTCCTACGTACCATGCCTTGACATGGATCAAAGACCTTGTAGTTCAAATGGGTGAGTAAAAATGGTTTCCCGTTGGACTGGGATGCAGTTTAACGTCTTGCAGGACGAGGATGAACATGGCGTGAATAAATGATGGGTGGGCTTGAACCTTAGGGAGGATTCCTACGTACCATGCCTTGACATGGATCAAAGACCACGTAGTTCAAATGGTGTGCAGTTTAATGTCATGCGGGACAAGGGAATATAGTTTAATGTCATGCTGGACGAGGTGTTTTCATGGCCAATGCTTAATCTAAGCCCACGTGAGTAATGCTCGGTGTGAGAAAAAAGAGGCAGCAGAGACCTGACGATCACGTCATGAAGGGTGCGTCCGTGAGAAGCGAAGAAGGGCTTACATGTTAGGCAGCCCACGGTGCTGGGACTTACTCTAGGATCGAGGCCCGAAGTGTGGAAAAGTGCGGCGAGATAGGGATTTGGGACCAATGAAGGGAGGTGCCTCATTCCCTATCGTGCCCTCCACTGACCTTGGCAGCGGGGAAATACGGAGGTGCATGGGTGCTACCATCCACAGGAGGGGCTAGGGGACTTACACCAAGGTGGTTGCCTTCTCCCATGGACATACGCTACCCCGAGAAGGAGGATATCATCCCATGTGGAGGGGGTGACCCCGTCTCTGTGGAGAAGGGTGGCGTAAAAAATGTCCGAGCTGGGGGGGACCCTGCGTGCGAAGAACGGGGCCGGATCATAGTTTAACGTCATGTTTTGAGGACGAGTTGCTTGGCAGTTTAACGTCCTGAAGCTCGGACGAAGTGGGTTCACTCTGAACCCCTATGACTTACATGACCGGAACCCTTTTCTCCTTGGGGAAGAGAAGGTACCAGTAAGGTCGTGGTCAAGGGAGTCGTAGAGTGAACCACTGAGGGGTCCACGTTAGCGTGGCTATGCGATGAAGCGATAGTCGTTTGCATGCCTATGTGAAGAAGCATTAGGCGAAGCAACGCTACGGGTGATGTTGTCTGTGGGACTTTGAAATCACATCGTGCAAACCTGGAGGGTCGCACGGTAAGAGGAATTTCCAAGTAGAGGAGTGTGCTACGTGATGTGGAGTGCCATGGGCTGAGCATGGGGCAGAGGTGTGGATGGGGGGTGCTTCGCGAAGTGTAATAGTATTCACGGAGCACTGCCTCGCGAAGCAAGGTGCCTCGAGGCAGTGTGCTTCGCGATGTGTAGTTATCATGCCTTAGCATGGGGATCACTAGTCCATGATGGGTGTTTCGCAAAGCATAAACGCTCCGCGGCTGCCGGGGTCCCTTGGGAATCCCTCTCCTTCAAGAATTCTCTTGAGCTTCACGAAGGGCATCCCTCTCAGATGAGGGGCTCAAAACGAGACAAAGCGAAAGCATCATGCAAAGGAGAAGTACCTCGCGGAGTTAATGATTCCCGGGGCAAAGGGTGCTTCGCGATTAGGGAGGGAAGAAGCCGAAAGGTCGGATTGTCCGTTTTTTTGGGCTCAGGGGAACCCAGTATTTATAGGCAAGGGGCGCAGCGAAGAAGAACTCGCGCGGTGCGAAGGGGCTGCGGTTGCTTCACGGTGGGCTCGCGAACGTCAGGTCGGTGGCGGAGAGGTCTGCCTCCAGTGCTTCGCGGCGGGCTCGCGAACATCAATCAATTTGTGGAGAGGTACCGCCTCCATTGTTTCGCGGTGGGCTCGTGAACATCAGGCCTTTTGCAGAGAGGTACTGCCTCCGGTGCTTCGTAGGACCGTGATGATCGGGGGTGCTTCGAGTCGGTGCATCGCGAGGTAGCGTGCGGGGCTTCTTTTTCGCTCCTTCCTTTCGTGCAATATTTTGGCGCCAACAAATGTCCCCCCTCAGACTTGGAGCCATGGAGGGATGCAGGGTCGAAGTCTGAGGGAAAATTGCCAAAATTGTCAGTGGTTCGCGATGCGACTGCGCTGAGGGGGCCTGCGGTGCTGACCGCGGCCACGGGATCCGGATACGCAGCGATGCTCCACGTGGGGCATTCCGGGAACCTCCATGGTCACCGCCTATAAATAGGGGGCCTACCTCCTTTGTCTTCACACTATTTTCTTGTCCTTTTGTGCTCTCGATTTCCCGAAGCTCCGCGTACTCCACGCCTACCCTCCGCGAATCGAGCTTCGCGGCGAACCGCGGGTCTTCGACTCCGCGACCGCGCCAATAGAACTCATGTTTGCTGGCATAGGTCTGACTCCACGGCTTGGTTTCGCAACCAATATTCGCGAGAGACCTTCGCGAGCCGGCTTCGCGACCCAGCTTCGTGATCCTTTTTGAAAAATTCTTTTCTGAGTGTCGGAACCGAAATGGCCCATCGAGAAGTTGTGTTGGGGGTGATTGTTGATGCCGCCGGGAGGGATGAGATGGCCAACTATCTGGGCCTTAGGGAGATGGTCTGAATCCACTCGGACCATACCTCTTTCACAGAACGACTATCGTAGGGTCAGAAGAACTATCTGAAGTGCATGAAACTGCCCTTGTATGGCTTCGGGTTGAGGGATGATGTCTTCATCCCAGAGGCGAGTAGGGACGAACCAGCTTGCTGGTTGAGGGGCACGGCATGTCAGCACCAATGGTTCAGGGTTGCCAATGGTCATGCGCGAGAGGACTTCACACCCGTCACTGCCAACTGTCTCTACAACCATGTGAACAATATTGACAGGAAGCCACTGCAACTGGAGACATCCCCTCCTCTATACTGTACCATGCTGAAGGCAGCGTTGCAGGACTTGAAGAAGGGGTGGTCCGATGAGTGGGACCTACGCCAGGGCGGCAACTTTACTGATGACTCGGCCTGGGTTTACTGGGTAGGCGCCTCATGCGAGGAGTTTGGGGCCGAGCTGAGAAAAGTGGGTTTATATGAGACGGCATGGACCTCCCAATTCCACATTTACCAACCGAAACAACTGATGCCAGAATTTCTGAGCAGATGGTCGTCTAGGACCAATACTTTTCACCTGCACCACGGGGAGGTGGGAATCAGCCTGTGGGATGTCCACCAGATTTCGGGGGTTCCGATCTTGGGGGGGACATGTATGATGAGTTCCTCCCCGTCATGAGTGTGTGGGAGGATACAGAGCAAATTCCACGACTGGCGTCGGCGCTAATGGCACTCGTCCCTGGAGAGGACAAGGAGGCAGTGAGGGATGTCCACTTTAAGAAGTGGTTCAAGCGCTTCCTGAATTTCCCAGAAAATCAAGAGTTCCCTCTGAGGCCTTGAACTTGTCCGAGGGAGGCTCAACAGGATAAGGAGCACTTGTATTGGCGGGTCTTGGAGGACAGCCAATGGAAGTCTTGGGGTTTCAGTGTCAGCACTGAGCAACAGCCGATAGTCAGGATGGAGGCGTTCATTGCGGCTCTCATCTGCGGTTGGATCCTACCGGTGAGGGATACCAGCATGGTGGTGCGTCCCAACTCGTTTATCATGGCGTCCAGGCTGGCCATGGGGCAGTGGGTCAATCTGAGGATTCCCATGCTCGTCAAGATGTACAGAATGTTGCGGCACATTAGCAGGGGAAAGATGACGCCAGGGATATGCGGGCCCTTCCACCTCATGTATGGGTGGGTTGCGGCACACATCAGGGGGATCTATGAATATACAAACCCTATCTCGCCCCTAGGATCAAACTTCCATCCCTCCATTCTGAATTCGGCCGGGAGCTTCCCATTCAAATTAACCGTGCTGACGGTGGTGAACCGAGTGTCGAGGGTGGATGATTTTATTTTCCACCCATTCCCATTGCCGACGGGGATACTCAATGATGACGGGTGGGGAACGGAAGAGCACTGGGCTTACCTTATGGCCTTTCATGGTGGAATTTTGGTGGCACGAGTGGATCATGAGCCGCTCTGCGAGCCGTATACCCCGCATCGGTTTGCGTGGCAGTTCCGGTGCCTCCAGCGGCTGACCCCAAAGGTCTACTGGGAGGTGTGTCACGAGGAGCACTCATTTGTGATGAAGCAGTTGTGGCTCATGTTCACAAGGGAAGATGGGAAGATGCGAATTGCATTGCCTCCATCCACCGCCGCTTTCGGATTGGTGAGGGAGTATGCCATTAGTTGGGAGGCTGCTTACCCAGGGGAGATGCTGAAGCAGCCAACTATTCGAGTTGGCGACGGTGGGCCTCATCTATCCCGAGGTCGGAGTCGGAGGGCAGCTAGGGCTTCTCGCGGTGGCGGGGCTGTCGTGGTAGCGAGACCTGCACCAGCCGAGGGTGTGGCAGCAGCGGAGGATTCGTTGATTCTGGAAGAGCAGGGCCATCTGGAATGGTGACCACCGAGGGGATTTCGTAGGATATCCACTCGGGCTCCAGTGAAGCGGCTACATCATATCGACATGGTAGAGGATGTCATATTCCCGGAGGCTTGGGACATTTGGGATGTCAACTGGTAATTCCTCAGTCCACCCGAGATATGGGCGCACTTGAATTGCCTTGGGATGGAGTTACCGGGCATAGGCCCAGTCCGGGCTGGTTTCATGACATCTCCGGCGGAGGCAGAGTAATACATGGATGAGCTGGAGGATTACGTTCACTCCAGTGGTGTCCCTAGCCCAATGACAGACCAGGTGACGGTACTGCTGGATCAAACGGTCCCCCCACCGTTGTCAGCTGCCGATATGAGGGAGCGCTTCCCCCTACCGGAAGAATCAGAGGAATCATCCCAGCAGGATGAGGCTGGAGGAGGGATTATGTTGGAGGAGGGCGAGGTCGGAGATCAAGGCTCAGATTCTGGAGATTTCACATAGGCTCTTGAGGTAGAATTCCAAACTTCTTTCCTCATGGTCTGTTCTTAGGCCATTGTGGACTTCTCACCGATGTTTGATCCATGCTGGAGGAACTTGTTCGCAGGCCTCGTTCTCGCCCCTCGGCGGGTGATGATGCAGGACCTTCAGAACCCGCGCCTATGGCTGCATCCAACTCCGCCTCTGGTAGGACCAAAGCACTCGAGGTGTCTCCTTCGGAATCTCCACACCATTCAACATTATACGAAGGGCCTCTCCTTGGGGTCTCGTCAGTATTGGCTCAAGAGCAGCACCTGGAGGTAGATCTCTGTAAGTTTCCTCTACCGGTTTCCTTGTCCTCATATGTAGACTATGCCAACTAATGTTTATGTCCCTCTCTGTCGTACAGTTCTCTGACTGGCGTGGTCTGTTGCGGCAAGGCTAGTCGGGATGTATGGTGGCATCCCTCTTAGGGGCATTCCGGTGATGGTGGCGATAGTCCCCCCATCTCCCCGAGCTGCAACACACATCATCACTGGTGGGGCCACCGGCAGGGTTGTGCCCGAGGTCATTGAGGTGGACTCCAATGAAGAGGATCGACCGGCCGGACCTAGTCCTATCGCACCTACTTCGGCGCCAGATGTTGCACCGGATTCAACGCCAGATGCAGATCCTATCGAGGACTTCTTGCGGGCGTATCTTGCATACGATCCTGCCAATAATGCAAACTGGGACAATACGGCCTCCGACGAGGAAGACAGCAACATAGTCCTCTGCCGGTCGTGGATTCTAATCATGCGCTTCATCAAGGACACCCCCCCCCCCAAGGGATATGGCTGGACGAAATGGACAGAATTCACTCACGGCTACGCGAACTGTGCGCTCAGGGAGTGGATGCCCAACGTCCTCACACGGTCGTCCGAGATCTTATGGCTGACAAGATCTGGGAGCATGATTGTGCACTCAGCATGGGCTGGCAGCGGAGGAAGGCGACAAACATCAAGAAGCTACAGAAGTCTAAAAGTGAGGTTCAACAGCTGCAGACCCAGGCAAATGAGCACTCAGCCTCTCTTAATGCACAATCTGAGCTGATCTCATGGTTGAAGGCCCATCTACCAGAGGCAGAGGAGCATATGAGGCAGGCTTCTGGAAAGATGGCTGCCATTCGGGCTGGGGTAGAGAGGGCCAGAGCCAAGGCTGACGAACTGTGCCCCGCCACTGCTGAGGAGGAGTGGAAGCTGAGTCAGTGGCAGCAAGTCTTGGACACCACAATCCTAAGGGTGGTGGAGCTGCAACGCTCTATTGATGGGGTCAACCCATCCATGGGGGGAGTCGACCCCTGGGTACTATAACAAACTAAAGAACTTTTATTGGTACTTTCGCCCTTTAATTTCTTCTTTCCTTGTTTTGAATGCCGTAGGAAGCACGATTTCCACTGTTTGAATCAGTTCATTACATGCCTACAATGTTTGTGGAACGTTGGCGATAATTCCCCAAACTCACCTGGGTCATGCCCGCTGTGAGAAACATGATATAGTTTCCTTCTCGTCCCACCTAACATATGAGTGGAGACCATGCTCTAGGCATCTGGGATTTGGATTACCAGTCCCGATTTCTAAAAGATGGGAGAAGCTTGGTTGGAGAATAAATTTATCAAAATAGCTGAATTACTATTTCTTCAACGTGGCCTCATACACGAACGGTGCAATGCCAGGGGCACTGAAATCGGTCCGAATAGACGGAAACGGGAAGCGTGAATTATGATGCCCATGATTCGGAGCATTGTGGGGATGGCATGACAATAAAGGACAGTCGTTAACCATGAAGGAGAAGTGGTATCTTTACTGCGTTATCCTGAAATAGGGACAAAAAATGAGGGTCGACTGTTGACCATGTTCAAAACATGGGACCATGTCACAAATGTTGTCGATCAATCTTTCAGGACATTGACCCAGGATAGTTGGTAAACCCTGGGTCGAACATCCATACTGTTAGGGGGTCCATCCAAATAAGACCAGTCTTCGAGAACGTTGGCCCAAGACGGTAGGTGAGCCGATGCGGCATGAGACCAGACCATTAGGGGGTCCCTTTAGACATGAAAGGAGGCGAGGGTCCGAATAAGGGGCACACAAAGCGTGGAATATGGAGTGATGGATTGTCCGAATAGAATCAAACACTCACGTAATTACATAGCCGTGGTGGGAACATGATAGATGGGCGCGTCGGTTTGGTTATGGATCCTTCCTTCTTTGGGACAGGGTCTCTCTAGCGAGGGGTCCGGCCAGGGGGGCCGAAAAGGGGTAGGATAGGATCAATGATTCCAATGGGCTGGGCCCTAGGCAAAATACCAGGGTGTCCCTACGTATCCCATGATGATGGGAATCAATCCCCACGTAGTTCTGAAAGGTGGCATGGTAAGGTACCAGTGCCAGGGAAAAAGGGGAGTGTGAGCGTGGCCCTTGCACTAAAAGAAGTATAATTTGATAAATCTTGTTTTTCCTTTAATGTGAGTGGTTTTTTTGGGAAGCGACAAGCCTATGGTAGAAATACCTAGTGTCGCCACAATAATCAAGACGTGATAGGTGTTGACAAATGTCATGGCACATGACCAATACCCAACGTGATGTCATCTACAACGAGGTCATCACAATGCAGTGCCATTTTTTGTCGTGCATCCATGATGATAATGTCACAGGTTTAGGGTCGTATGATAGGACCAAGCATTCATTTTAACTTCATGCAGCACAGACGTAGCAGAGACGATGCTAGGAGGGGAATGTGTATGGTGTCATGTGACATAACCGATGTGGATGAGGACTTGGAGTCTAAATCACACCACACAGTCCCGTAGTTAGGGTCTTGAATTCAGGATGCTGAACTCAAGATGGACCCAAAGACAGGAGGTCTTGGCGTTCCTTTGTACCCCATGAGGATGGGAATCAAGCCGGACGTAGTTCTTGGGAGATCTTAGATTATGGTCTTTAGAGATCCGACCATGGTTGGATGACACCTTTCCATGTAAGTGCAGACCTCGACCCGATCCCTAAGCCCACGTGAGCTAAACTCGATGTGGGAAACAATGGGGGAATATCCTTATCGCAATACTCGAAACATCCAACTAGGGGGAGTCGGTGAAGAGCCCCGAAAGATTCCTTCGACACGACTTTGTTCCTCTTGCACGTAGACGTGCACAGAGGAATAGTACCAAGAGTTTCGAAACTCCACCTGGACATGATGAGAATGGAGAAGGTTTTGAATCATGTAACCAACATTTTGGTCTTAATGAAGTTGGTGTGGCGATGGAGGATAAACGTTAACCGTGGCAGAAACGCAGTCTCCATATCGCGTTAGCCTGCAGTGGGAACAACGAATGAGCATCGACCGCTGACCAAATTCGCAACGTGGGATTTTTATCGATTCACTGTCTGAAACCCTCGGGGGTGTTGGCCAGTAATGGTAGGAGAGCCGTTGGTAGTAGTTTCCAGGCCATTCATGGGGGTCCCTCTGGGTGTGAAAGATGATGGAAGCCCTAATGCAGGGATACACAAAGCCTGGAAAGCGGGTGCGGACGTGTCCGAGTAAAGTCTGGCATTCCAAGTAATAAACCGGAGTACCCGTAGGCACATTGGCGAACCATCGAGAAGGGTCGACGAAATAGCTCAAGAATTAAAGGTACATGATGTGGTCAATACAAGACCGATGTGAATAAGGGCATAATCCTACACCACACCATAAAATCCCCTCGTGGAGGACGAGTAGGCCGAGGAGCCGAGGTGGGATAGAGCTTCCCAGAGACGGGGCTGGACCCGATGCTTAGATATTCGAGTGGTCCTATGTATCCCATAAGTATGGGAATCAAGCCATACATAGTTCTCTAGATGCAATTTAACGTCATGTGGGACGGGGTGAGGGAGTAAGATACCCCCAGGCAAAGGAAAGGGAAGTGTACAGTACAGCAGACAACCCGACGTGGAGGAGGGCATAACCACGTACCACCCCATACACTCTGGGTAAGAAGTTGGGTGACGGGGCCCGAAAAGGCCAATGGGCCTGAGGCTAATCCTCAGTCAGGAAGGCCTGACTGGTTTGCAGTTTAATGTCTTACAATGAGGACAAGGGTCATGGGCCCAAAAAGGATGAGAGGCCTAAGGATGGGCCACATGAGGGGAAGTGTACGGCATGATACATGATCCCACTGTGAATGAGGAAATAGTCCCACACAACATCGTACACTCCTTTATATGGGAGTCGGGGCCGTGGGCCCGATCGCCGGCACCACCCGAAGGGAAGTTTGTCACTTTATGATGGGGTAAAACGAATCATTTCACTCGATGTTTGGGACATCTCGGGGAGGACCCGAAGATCCAGGAAACTGTTGACCATGTTTGAAACACAGCGTCCCAATGGTGACCCGATATGGGAGCAACAAATGAGTGTCGACCGTTGACCAAATTCGCAACGCGGGACTTGTATCGGCTTGTTGCTCAGAAACCCCTAGGGGCGTTGACCCCTGTCGGTAGGAGAGACCTTGGGCGTAGTTTCCAGGCCACTCTTGGGGGTCCCTTCGGGTGTGAAAGATGGTGGAATCCTAGTCAAGGAGTGGGTGAAGCATATATGTATCCATTCAAAAAAGAGACGAACATCTCCAGGGGGGACGTGCAGCCGGGTCGAGACTTTCGTGACGTGAGTTGGGGCAGAAGTGTGCACCCTACCATATGTCTTGACCAGAGGGGAAGATTTTGGCTTTTGGACTGGGCGAACGGACGAAATGTCTGGGCATTCCTATATATCCCATTAGGATGGGAATCAATCCATACGTAGTTCTTGAAGGCCATGCAGTTTAACATCATGCGGTGAGGATGTGGGGGGATAGAAGAATGGGAGTGGGCACATGGTGCAACCCTTACAATCCTTGAATGAACGGGGTTGTATGAGCGGGGCTAAGAAAGCCCACTCCTCGCTATGCAAGGATCCTCCAAGGAAAATATTCCCAGGGGGGATAATGGGAGAGAAGAGCTTGGTGTTGTGCTCAAGACGAGGCCTCTGAGCATTCCGACGTATCCCATTAAGATGGGAATCAAGCCACACGTAGTTCTTGAAGCGTAGTTCAACATTGTTCTGGATGAGAAATGTGTCTCAACTCGGTATATGTATGGTACGGCAGGTAACCCAACGTGAATGAGGATGTAATCCCACACCACACCGTACAATCCCATATGAGAGTCCGAGTCGATGAAGGACAAGGGGCCCGAGGCTGCGCATTGGTCAGGGAGGCCTGACTGGCTTGCAGTTTAACGTCTTGCAGTAAGGACGGGGGCCGGGGGCCCAAGGAGGCCAAGGGGCCTGAGGTTGGGCCTCGGTCAGGAAGGCATGATTGGCTTGCAGTTTAACGTCTTGTAGTAAGGACGACTGGGGATCCTAGTTTATGGTCATAGAGCTCAGACCATTTTGCAGTTTATCATCTTGCAGGACGACAATGCAGTTTAAGGTCGTGCAGGACCATACAGTTTAAGGTCATGTTGGACCATACTGTTTAATATCATTGTGGACCATACAGTTTAAGGTCGTGTTGGACCATACAGTTTAAGGTCGTGTTGGACCATACATTTTAAGGTCGTGTTGGACCATACAGGATCAGGCTAAGTACTGCTTGTGGAACCTGGCATTGGTGTGAGGAGTTATGCGCTCAACATCCGTGGTCAACAAGGAGTACGCCCCATTGGGGTAAACCATATGGATGATATATGGCCCTTCCCATTTGGGTTCTAGCTTGGGTGGTTTCCTACCGGGGATCATTGGCGCTCGAAGGGCCAGCACTAGGTCACCCTGTAGAAAATAACGGAGGTGAACCTTCTTGTTGAAGGCCCTTGTTATTTTATTCTGATGCCTTTCCAGATTGTGCAGGGCACGAAGCTGGTTCTCGTCCAGTGCTTCTAATTCAGCTAGACGGATTTTGGCCACCTCATCTGGCGCATGCTGGTCATAGACTGCAGTACGTAACGATGGATGCTGGATCTCAATGGGTAGGACGGCCTCAGCCCCATACACCAGAGAATATGGGGTCACCTGGGTAGAGTTGCGAGTCGTCGTCCAATAAGCCCAGACGGCGTTGGGGAGCTTTTCCAGCCAACTTCTCTAGTTCTGACCAACCATCTTCTGCAGACTGTTAGAAAGGGTTTTGTTGAACGCCTCGATCTGTCCGTTTTCCTGCACATGATAGCGGGAGGTATGGTTTGAACGGATGTCGTACTTGGAGTACAATTTCATCAGCTCAACCGCTCGGAAATTGGTGTCGTTATCGGTGAGGACGTCGTGAGGGACCCTGAACTGGTGGATAATATTGGAGCTCAAAAAGTCGGCGATGGAACGGGCCTTGACCTCTTTGAGTGGAACTGCCTCTGCCCACTTGGAAAATAAATCTGTAGTAGTCAGGATGAACCTACACAAGTGAGCTGCTGCCAGTGGATATGGTCCCACAACATCAACTCCCCATACCGCAAATGGCCAATAGTACTTGGGGTTGGAGAGGCTCCGGCGGCCGATGCAGGAAGTTGGCGTGAACTTGTCATCCATGGAATCTCTTGGCATACCAGATACAATCGTGGATCATAGAGGGCCAGAAGTACCCCAGCCTCTGGATTTGATGGGACAGCTTCGGCCCGGCTTGATGGGCACCACAGGAACCGGCGTGGACCTCCTGCATAACTTTAGGAATCTCTAATCCTTGAATGAAATGGAGGATAATTCCATCGAAGCTCCGCTTATTGAGGATCTGCTCGATACTAGGACCACTCTGGAGGGTAAATTGCAGTGTGTGGTGTCGGATTCGCTCGCGCTCGGCCCGGTCGTCTGGGAGGCAACCATTTTGGAGATACTCGACAAAAGGTGCCCGCCAGTCAGAAGTGACTTCAACCACTGTGTTCGACGAACCCGGGACCCCTGACGTAGAGGGCTCAGCGGTGATATGACTTACCCGCAGGCCATCATTGTCCTCTTGGGTGACGGGGGCAATGACTCTCCGGTGTGCCATATGTATGATCAAATCATTTTGGTTGGGTTCCACGAGCGACGCAGCTAAGCCGTCCAAAGTGTCAGCTCAACCATTCTGTGACCGAGGGACATGGTTGACCTCTGGCCGAGAGGGGAACTGGGCCATTAGGAGGAGGGTGCACTCCAGCAATGGTACAAGCTCCTGATTCCTAATGACATAATCACTATTGACCTACTTGATTACCAGCTCAGAATCTCCTTTCACATGTAGATGGGGCACATCGATCTCAATGGCCAAATCCAGGCCTGTGATGAGAGCTTGGTACTCTGCCTCATTGTTGGTACAACCTCCTGACAATAGGAACGAGTATGGTAGGACGGCTTGCGCCAGGGTAATGAAGATGATAACCAGGCCCACTCTGTTGAGATTAGGATCATTGAGCCTCCTACTGGTGGGGCTCTGGGAGGCACCGTCGAAGTGAATTTGCCATCATGGGAAGGCATGATCGACTGAGTGGATCGCCTCATCAGGAAAATCCATGTCCAAGACTGATCCGAGGAGGTTGGGTGGGCGGCTAAAAATTCTTCCAACGCCTGTCCCTTAATGGCCTTCTGAGGTACGAACATGATATCAAACTGCTGGAGAATCACTGCCCACCGCCCTAGTCGGCCGGTTAACATGGGGCGGTTCAGGATGTACTTCAGTGGGTCTACTCAAGAGACCAATTGTACCTCATGGGGCTGCAGGTAATGCCGCAACTTCTGTACGGAAAAGACGAGCGCAAGGCAACTCTTTTCGATAGGGGAGTATCTGACCTCCGTATAGAGAAGCATGCGACTGAGATAGTAGAGACTGTTCTCAGTACCCTCGTTATTCATCTGGGCGAGAAGTGCGGTGAGGGACCGTTCTAGGACGGTCACGTAAAGTACCAGTGGCTTTCTGGAAACAGGTGGCATCAAAACTAGAGGTTGTAGCAGATACTGCTTTATTTCCTTGAAGGCGGTCTGACTCTCTTCGTCCCATTCATAAGCGATGCCTTTCTTCATGAGCCGGGAAAAGGGCTTACACTTTCCAGCCAGATTCACGATGAATCGGCATATATAGGCTAAGTGGCCTTAGAGACCTAGAAGTTCCCAAATATTGCTCGGGGGAGGTATTTGTATGATGGCATTGACCTTCTCTGGGTTGATTTCAAGGCCACGGTATCTAACAACAATGCCAAGAAACTTCCTAGAGGTTACCCCGAAGGCACACTTCAACGGGTTCATCTTCAAGTGACGGGAACAGAGGAAACCGAACACTTTCTCAAGGTCTTTGAGATGGTCCTGGGGCTGGCATGATTTGACCACTAGGTCATCTATGTATCATTCCACCATCATCCCAAGAATTGGCTTGAATATGCGATGCATGGCCCTCTGATAAGTGGCACCTGCATTTTTCAAGCCGAAGGGCATAACCTGGAAGTAAAAGGTACCTTGGGGAGCCCTGAAGGCAGTGGACTCCTCGTCCTCGGGGGCCATCCGGATCTAGTTGTACCCGGAATACCCATCCATGAAAGAGAGATCTTGGAACCCGGTCGTGGCACCAATCAATAACTCAGTCACCAGGAGGGGGAAGTCACCCTTTGGGCAGTGGCAATTAAGGTCGCGAAAGTCGATGCAGACTCTGATCTGCCCATTCTTCTTCCTGAATGGCACAATGTGAGCAAGCCACTTGGGGTACTGGAATTCCTTAACGAAGTTGGCTTTGATAAGCTTGTCAACATAGGCCTCAACCATAGAACCATGTGAAGGGTGCATCTTCCTAGGAGGCTGATCAAACCCAGGATGGTTTGCCGGGAGGCCTAGATGGTGAACGGATACTTGAGGATCTAGTCCTGGCATCTCACCGTAACTCCAGGCAAACACGTCACAGTGTTTGAGAAAGTCTAGGTACTGCTGCTGCTCCTCGGGGGGCATGGCTGCACTGATCAATGTGGATCTTGGATCTGCCTCGCTACCAAGGTTCACTTGTACCAGTTTATCAACCGTGGTAGAGACGCCTTCCTCAAAGGTGGGGAGCATCCTCCATGTCTTCATCTCCACCTGTGGGGGGATTTCCCGCAACGGTAGATACTTCTGTGCTATCAAAGCCTGAGGGGTATCTCATTCCAGCTTGGGCAGCATTGTTCATCATATTAGGAGGCTCACTCACCATTGAGAGCATATAAATGAAGGCAGTAGACCCTATCCCATCTGGCCTTCGGCCTAAGAGGCCACGTTTGATGATATCAAAGCAGTGGTGACGTGTCAGCCTAAGTCGGTTGATTCCAGTCTAGTGGAAGAGACACGTATGATGTACTGCTGTTGTCATAATCTTGACATCCCAGTACCGCACAGGGGTAGGAGGCTTCGAGATCACCTGAGCCTAGTTGGTGTAGGAGTACGAGGTGATTTTCCGCCGTCGCAAGGACATAGGAATATGTCTTCCTTTCATACTTGAAATAAAAAAACATTGCCCCATGTCGGGGGTTGTAGCCTCCAATCGGTGGATTGGGAGGATGTAGGCATCATCAATGCTTTCCCAGGGATCACTTGTGACTGGGGCTGGTTCATCCTCACTTACTAGGATTTTCTTATCCTTACTCTTGTAATAACCAGCATCCAGATAGCGGGCCTCACAAGAGGCGAAAGGAGACGCATCTCCTTGGAGCATGCCTACTCGACCATTGAGGGAGTATTTGAGGAACTGGTGATACGACGAAGGGACTACTGCGTATAGATGGAGACATGGCCTACCCATCAATGCGTTGTAGATGGTGTCCTGAGAGATGACCATGAACTCGGTGCTGGAAATTAATCCACCGAACTGAGTCTGCAGGCGGATCTTGCCGACTAGGGTTTTCTCGGTCTTGTCGTATCCCTGGATTCTGAGGTCAGAGGGAGTTAAATCATCTTCAAACAGACCCAGCTTTCACAGTGTCCGAGTCAGAATTAAGTTGATTCCGGAACCCGTGTCAATGAGGCAGCAACGGACTTCCACACCATTGAAGTGGCCAGTGATGTACAGCGGGCGAATATGCCCCTATATAGGAGGGTACTAATCTTCACCGGAGAATGAGATAACCGCCTGATATTCGGCGTTCTCAATTGCCTCAGCACGGAAGGCTTCTGCGGCCGCCACCTCCGTCTCAAACTGGAGGGGGCTCTTTAGGGACTCGAAAAGTTCTTAGCGCATTTCAGACGATAGGATAAGGGCCTCAAGGATAGAAATCCTTGCTGGAATGTCGGCCATGTGCTTCAGGACATCGTACTTTCGTTCCAAGTGTGAACCTCTGCTAACAAGAGGTCTTTTGACAGTTGGAGGCATAGCGGGTCCTGCCGGTTGAACCGGTGGTTTTCTAGTGCTGGGCATATCCCATTGCCTACTAGATGAATCCTAGAGAGTAGTTGCCGGACCAGGATTGGACAGCAGAGACTGGCCCTTAGCTGGGCAAGACTGACTGTCGTGCGGACGAGGCAGCCCTGCCTGATCTAGTAGCACAAACGGCGGTGGAGGTGGAGATGAGGGCGTCAGATTGGATTGCGTGTGCTGAGCTCTTGTAACACCCCGAGATTTCATGAGAAGTATTATTTTTAATTTATTTGATGTATTGTATTGTATGATACCCCATGATTATCTTGCGTTATAAACAACACTGTATTATCTTGCAGTATATGGAACACTAATCTTGGATCGTGTTACACACAATTTCAAGTTTGTTTGATAGTAGTTATTCTACGCAACATTGAGTATATATATATATTCAATGTATTAATGAAATATGGTTGGATTTTGTTATATTAAACAACAAAGGAGTCGTTCACTACACGCAACCCTGACTTGGCTTGCATTACACGCAATCACGACCTTCCTCGATAGTGTGTGTTGTACGCAATACCGAGTTTTACTAAACACCGATATATTATTATAATATTATTATGAACTAACCGTTATGAATAGTATTAACTAAATTTTTAATTTTATAACATTATTATTCATCTTACACATTTTTTAGAACATGTTATAAGAACAAAATAAATTTTTCGGGTAAAATAAGTATTTTTCAAAAAATGCAGTTTTGCCGCCTTTTGATGGAGCACCCACTTTAAATATTGTTTTTGATATGTTTATAAATTCAATTTTACAAAATAAACTTTTACTTTTGAATTAGGATATAAAAATTTACATTGGATAAAGTTTTGATATTTTTCTAATAACTTTCATATTTTAATGAATAGTAAAAACACGCTATATTTTAATTAAAAACAACTTTTTTCATCGTAATAATTTATATGGGTAAATTATAATATTTAATGGTTTTAAAGTATAAATAGAATATATTTTTACCATTTAATATAATTTATGTCATTATCATTGATTTTACCTTGAATTTGTATGTTAAATCAATTCAATCTTTTGCAATGTTTTAAACAAAAACCCGTTTTCTTTCGACAACGGGATTAATTTTAATTTAATTTTTGCAACTTTTGTGTATATAATTTCAAAAAATGGATTCCATATTTGGAATCAGTGGGTCCAAATTATGTTAATTGACTACTTTTTACTTTTGGAATTTATGAATAGTAACTACGGTAAATTTTATTTACCGTAGTTAAAGGTAAATCAGGTAATTAAGGGTAAATATAATATTATAAAATTACCCTAAAACATGCCAAAAATCTATTGGATGGATAAAAGTCGACCCATATCACCTAAGGGTCGGATTAGATTAATTTTATGGACTTTTCACCATGAAAATAATTTACTTATTATTAAAACCAAAGAAAGTGACAACATGTCACTCTCTTAAATCTTATAAGTATAATAATTTTAATTTAGTGATAAACATCATAAAACATCGAACATGAATATTATATAGAAATACAATAAAATTATATACATCATGATAATTTATTTAGAATTTTTATGGATTAAATAATTGTCATTAATGGTGGTACATTAATGATGCAGAAATTATTTATTAAGTGAAAAATCAGTAATATAGTTTTTATTGAAATAATAATACCCATTAAAAGGACCAAAAACCTGACCACAACTTATTGGTAGTGTATATATATACCTTAATCATCGAATGACCTATTATATAACCGTTTGGAGTCTTATAAAAGTGATTATGACACTTATATTATTTTATTTTAAATGATGCCAAAGTTGTCACCTTCATAATTTAATAGATATAAAAATTTAACTATAGTGATTTTAAGATGATAAATTCGAGTAAAAGTATTATTGTGAAAGTTAATAGATTTATCTTCATCATAGGATTTTATTTTTAATTTTTATGCAACAAATAAGTATATTAAATAATTATACAAAAATATTGTAGTAATTATTTTATTAAGAGATAAACCAAATAAATCGTTTGAAAAATAATAAAATAAATATTATATGAACTATTTAATGTTCTCCACTAATTTTTTAGATACATATGACCTATTATGAATCTATTAAAACTTTTAGTTTGAACATATCTTCTATATATAATTTATTTAAATTCAAATAAATGAATAGTGTCAAAGTTGAAACTATTGTTATTTTATAAAAATAACATATTATAAAATTGTTTAAAAATCACAAAAATATATAAAAATTATAAATTTATATTTATATTCTCTAAAATGTTATAAAGTATCAGTTATGGTCAATTGACATCAAATAAGTAATTATTTTTTATAATTTAAAATTTAGAATGTTATTACCACAAATAAAATTAAATTTATTAAGTAAGGATAGATCAAGTTGATAATGATTAAAATAATTTCCTAACATGTCTAAATTTTATTGGTTGATGATATTACAACCCTATATCATATAATATTCGAATATGAGTCTTTTTTTGTGGTTTTTTAAGTGGGGTCAGATTTTTTATAAATTAATATTTTTAAGATTTCCAAAGGTGCCCCTCCCCACCCTTATAAAAGGGGACCTCCTCCCTCTCTTCCTCACACCAATTTGAGCCTTAAATCTTGGCCAAACCCTGCCAAATTATCATCTCCACTTCTCTAGAAACATCCTAGAGGTACTGGTTTTCATCAAAGACCAATTGTAGTGACCTTAGAGGAGGTCTCAAAAAAGCACTTCAAAGAAGAGGTAATATTCGTTACCGATTCTTTCAACTTTATTTCTTCTTCCACTTATTCTTTATTAGTTGTTTCATTATGAAGTAATAACATCAGTATCAATAATATACTGATATATTATTATATGTATGAAACAACCCTATTTCACCATTTATCCATCCTACGGAAAACGAAATCACCGCACGTGCATACGTACGGAATACCGTCTCCACGTCGTGGTGTAATATATTTTACACCACCACCTTAATTGGATGGATATAATGGTGTAAATAATGATTATATATGATTATTGTGAAGTGATATTGATTCTTAAATATTATACATACACTTCAATACAATTCCACGATCATGGGAATGATATCATCGCTCGTGCGTACGTACGGACTACTGTCTCCACGACGCAATGAGATTCATTCTCAATGATTACCCATTCATGAATGATTATAATGTATTTATATAATAAGTAATCATGAAATATATGACATAATAATGATACTAGATTTATGTGTGTATATATATGTATTTCATCTACTTAATTCCATTCAATTCAATAAGGAAACGAAAACAGCGTTCATGCGTACGTACGACCTACTGTCTCCATGAATGGTGTATTTCATTCGCTTTATCGATCAATAATATATATGTATATGATGAATATATATTATATATAAATCATGTTTTAAATTTTGGAATTATTTAAATTAGGATATAAGTAATAATATCAAGAAATGACAAGTCAAAAGACATACGATAAATGAAATAATTTTACCCAAATCGCTACTTTAACATGGAATTTACAAAAGAACGGGTAATATAAATCATAAGTGAAACATATATGATATCATAATAATGAATATGATTATTTGATAAGTAAATGACTTTATTTGAATCATTATACAAGAGGTTCGGATCCATACGAAGCATATCGGACCTAAGGTAAGGGATAATTTTGCATATCTCATTTTTACCCGAGATTGCTTATACGTAAGTATTTACTGGGGTTATTGTTATCATCCATGTACATGTTTTCTAAATGTGTTTTTATGTATGTTTAATGTCCTTTTTACCCATTTTTTACTTTTAATACATGATATGTAAGGAGTATTTCTTTTGTTTACGTTACGAGGTACTTTTTTGACTTTTACAGCAAAAGTACGAGAAGAATGTTTTTTACTTATAAGGCATGAAAGGATTTTTATGGTTTTAAAAAACCTTATTTTCATGAAGATTCCTCCAAAAAATTTCATGAATATTTTCAACAAAATATCCTTTTTTTAATATTGCATGATTTTTTGTGAAAAGAAATTGATTTTGAAGAAGAAAGGATATTTTCCTCAAGAATTCATTTCAGATGTTTTATCAAAACCATTTTCCATCTAAGATGACATTGTTTCAAATTTGTTTGTTTCAAGTATAATATCTCTTTGATTTAAATGGTTTTACTTCCCTTATGATGAAATTATATCCATTTGTTTTATATGTATTAGGTTATGATGGGATGATGTTTATGAAACCCATTTTATTCTTTGGGTTTGATGAATGTTTTAAGTTTATTTTGTGGCATAAGTAAGAATGATTTCATTATAAGATGGGTGGGGCCAATATCTACCTCCAATGCATTGGGTAATGATATATATCTCATGAGATAGACATGGCTGGAATGGTAAGTTAATCTGGTTCAGTGATACAGGACTAAAACGAGGAGTGAACTCGATTCAGAAAGGGACTTTTCCCACTAAGATAGTCTTGGCAGCAATGCCTTGGCTACTATGGAAATCATAACATGTGCAGAATGGTTTCCACAATTACATGTCTTATTCCCATTATATTTTATCATGGTTGATGTTCCATTATGATATATTCCTTATGTACTTCCACGAATCATGTCTTTGCTCAAGATTTTGATGTTTAGATTTTATGTTCATGTTTTTTCTTTCAAATGTTTATGGATTGTTTTATGTTCTCCATGTTACCCTTACTTGGAATTTGAGCTCACCCCTTTTATGTCTTCTTTTCCCCAGGAAATAAAGAAAGGTTTTAGGTAAGAAAAAAACGGGAAGATCTTTATTGAGAGATGTTGAAGATCTTTCACCACGATTTGAAGATTTTATTCCGAGTTTCCAAATACGCTAAACTATTACGGTCCTTGTGTGTATGTTTTCATTATGTATTAAGTATTCTGCAAAATTAATATAATGTCCATGTACGTCAAGCTTCGGGTCTCTACAGTTGGTATCAGAGAAAAGGTTTATTCAACCATTGGAAACTATGATGAGAAAACTTTAGTGAGATCCCTAGAGATATTTCTATGGGCTGTCTAGGGATGTCCCTAAGGATAAGTTACGTAGAGGATATAATCCTAGAACTAAGGTAACGATCTTCGAATCTAACCTAAGATGTTAGATATTGAGGGTACTCCCCCTTTACTATGTTCTTTTCCCTAGCATGATTTTTTCCTCTCACACTATTCTTTTTGGGTTTTAAAAAATAGCTGGAAATAGGAAGATTCATGATAATGGAGGATATGGCGGACAATGGAATGATATTCTTCATGAGAAACCAAATGAAATGGGATTAGGAAGTCCAAACATCGTTATTATGCCTAATCAGAAATATCATAATATGATCAATAATCTCAACTTTGGTAAGTTTCCCGACACTGATAATAAGAGAAAGATGGAGTTTCATGATGATCATAGAGGAAAGAAAGTTCAATTCCCCTCATGTAAATCATGTGGGAAGAGGCATCGGGGAGATTGTTTCAGAAGAAATGGAAGATGCTTTGGGTGTGGAAAAGAAGGAAACAAAGCTAGTAAGTGAAAAGGAAAAGGTTCGGTTAACAGCATGGTCAAAGATAATGGTATTGCTATGACATCAATAATGATTAGATGTTTTAAATATGGAATGTATGGGCCTTATGCAAACCAATGCCCTAAGGGAAAATCTCATGAAGAGAATCAGGATTTCCATATGGGTAGTATTTATGTGGATGATGATGAGGAGACTACAAATGATATATGAGATGAAAGAAGAGTTGAAGTTCAGGCAGTTGTTTAAAAAGGTAGTGGAATGATTGTATTTTTAACAGGAGTTATGTTGTATAGTTAATGGTACTATGGAATAATGAATCATATAAGGATTATTACAGTATTGTTTTTCCTAAAGTATTTGAAAGTATATGTTGAATGATTCTGGTAACCATGAAAAGTTATTCAGATATTTTTGGAAAGTAGATTATATGCGCATAATGAAGGGATAAGAAGATAATGAGATGTTTGATTGTATTCATGAGCTCATGACTGGTATAAGGACTATGTGATATTATTGTTTGATTATATAGATTTTTTCGGATTTTGGTATGTGGAAAGAGTTACCTTTTGACAGTATTCATGTTTTCACTAAGGTTCTATGGTAATTTATATTTCATGAGAATATATGACTAAGGTATTCATGTGTTTGGAATTCAACCAACAAGATATATCTTATGATATATGTGAGATAAATGCTTGTATTTACATTCTTGGTAGATAACCATTATAGTAATTGTTTTATTTATACTATGAGCTTGGAGCGAAGTATTTTATATAAGCCTAAAGATTGGCATGGATTATGTTGGACATAAGTTAGTATTGTTTAAGGATAGAACTTTTTTCGATATTATTGATGGGATGTTATAGTAATGTAGTTTTAGAAAAAGGACAACCTGCAGGATGGGTGATAGCCCATCGCGTCGGACAAGGCTGTGGAAATCAAACCCACAACCGAAGTGCGACAGGCCTTTATCGCCCACCAATGGCCTACAGGAAGTCCCTGGTTAGTAGAAACTAGTTTTATTTTATTAAGCGTTATGATATATGAAGTATAACTTCATTTTTGGAACCATATACGATTAATCTAACCATAATATGGACTGATAACTTTTTCTAACCTTTTGTTTGAAATAGATGGAATGACTCATCATTCTATCACATGATCTGCTAACATATCATGAATGAAAAATTCAATTTCATTTCTTTAAGAGAAGAAGTGGAAATTGTTCAAGGCACGAACAACGGTGAGATTGTACCAAAATCAAGAAAGTATTTCTTTTGATTCAAAAATTTCTAACATTCGAGAAATGATCCTAAAAACCAAAAATGTTTTCATAGTGCCCTTATATCCGATGAATCAGATGGTACCTTATATCATCACAAATATA
The DNA here is from genome assembly GCA_963277665.1 of Viscum album. Classification (NCBI taxonomy): domain Eukaryota; kingdom Viridiplantae; phylum Streptophyta; class Magnoliopsida; order Santalales; family Viscaceae; genus Viscum; species Viscum album. Next base: position 758,757,179 of record OY728161.1, read on the forward strand.
TGGCTTTGTGATTGTTGGCTTTTTCATAGCCATGTCCTCTACCACTCTCTATCAGAACTTGATGCTTAGATTTCTCTTCCATATCCATATTTTCACCTATGTTCTCCCATGAGGAAACCCAGTGATGAGTTAATTTGGGTAACCGTTATGTTTCATTCATCACTTTTTGAAATTAAGTTTTAGTATGTGGGTTTCAATTAAAGAAACTTTCAAGTAGTCAACCATTTATAACCCCGACGAATTTCGAGGGCGAAATTCATTTTAAGGGGGGTAGAATGTAACACCCCTAAATTTTATGAGAAGTATTATTTTTAATTTATTTGATGTATTCGGTTGTATGATACCCCAAGATTATCTTGCGTTATACTCAACACCGTATTAGCTTGCAGTGTATGCAACACTAATCTTGGATCGTGTTACACACAATTTCAAGTTTGTTTGATAGTAGTTATTCTACGCAACATTGAGTATATACATATATTCAATGTATTAATGAAATATGGTTGTATTTTGTTATATTAAACAACAAAGTAGTCATGCACTAAATGCAACCCTGACTTGGCTTGCATTACATACAATTGTGACCTTCCTCGATAGCGTGTGTTGTACGCAATACCGGGTTTTACTAAACAACGATATATTATTATAATATTATTATGAACTAACCATTATGAATGGTATTAACTAAATTTTGAATTTTATAACATTATTATTCATCTTACTCATTTTCTAGAACATGGTATAAGAGCAAAATAAATTTTTCGTGTAAAATAAGTATTTTTCAAAAAATGCAGTTTTGCCGCCTTTTGATGGAGCATCCACATTAAATCTATTTTTTGATATGTTTATAAATTTAATTTTACAAAATAAACTTCTTATATTGAATCGGGATATAAAAGTTTACATTGGATAATGTTTTGATATTTTTCTAATAACATTCATATCTTAATGAATAGTAAAAACACGCTATATTTTAATTAAAAACAACTTCTTTCATCGTAATAATTTATATGGTCAAATTATAATATTTAATGGTTTTAAAGTATAAATATAATATATTTTTACCATTTAATATAATATATGTCATTATCATTGATTTTACCATGAATTCTTAGGTTAAATCAATTCAATCTTTTGCAATGTTGTAAACAAAACCCCATTTTCTTTCTACAACAGGATTAATTTTAATTTAATTTCTGCAACTTTTGTGTATATAATTTAAAAAAATGGATTCCATATTTGGAATAATTGGGTCCAAATTATGTTAATAGGCTACTTTTTATTTTTGGGAATTATGAATAGTAACACTGGTAAATTTTATTTACCGTAGTTAAAGGTAAATCGGGTAATTAAAGGTAAATATAATATTATAAAATTACCGTAACACATGCCAAAAATCTATTGTATGGATAAAAGTCGACCCATATCACCTAAGGGTCGGATTAGATTCATTTTATGGACTTTTGACCACGAAAAAAATTTAATTATTATTAAAACCAAAGAAAGTGACAACATGTCACTCTCTTAAATCTTATAAGTATAATAATTTTAATTTAGTGATAAACATCATAAAACATCAAACATGATGAGTCTCTAGAAAGATAATAAAATTATCTACATCATGATAATTTATTTATAATTTTTAGGGATTAAATAATTTTCATTAATGGTGATACATTAATGATGCAGAAATTATTTATTCAGTGAATAATCAGTAATATAGTTTTTATTGAAATAATAATACCCATTAAAAGGACCTAAAACCTGACCAAACCTTAGTGGTAGTGTATATATACACCATAATAATCCTATTACCTATTATATAACCTTTTGGAGTCTTATAAAAGTGATTATGACACTTATATTATTTTATTTTAAATAATGCCAAAGTTGTCACCTTCATAATTTAATAAATATAACAATTTAAATATTGTGATTTTAAGATGATAAATTCGAGTAAAAGTATTATTGTGAAATTGAATATATTTTTATTCCTCATGGGATTTTATTTTTTATTTTTATTCCAAAAATAAGTATATTAAATAATTATACAAAAATATTGTAGAAATTATTTTATTAAGAGATAAACCAAATAAATGGTTTTAAAAAATAATAAAATATATATTATATGAACTATTTAATTTTCTACACTAATTTTATAGATACATATAACCTTTTATGAATCTATTAATGCTTTTATTTTGAAAATATCTTCTGTATATATTTTATTTAAATTCAAGTAAATGAATAGTGTCAAAGTTGACACTATTGTTATTTTATAAAAATAACATATTATAAAATTGTTTAAAAATCACAAAAATATATATAAATTATAAATTTAAATTTATATGGTCTAAAATGTCATAAAGTATCCAATTATGGACAATTCAAAACAAATAAGTAATTATTTGTTATAATTTAAAATTTAGAATGTTATTACCACAAATAAAATTAAATTGATTAAGGATAAATCAAGTTGATAATGTTTAAAATAATTTCCTAACATGTCTAATTTTTATTTCGTGATGAGATTAAAACCCTATATCATCTAATATTTGAATATGAGTCATTTTTTGAGGTTTTTAAGTGGGTTTAGATTTATTATAAATTAATATTTTTAAGATTTCCAAAGGTGCCTCTCCCCTCCCTTATAAAAGGGAACCTCCTCCCTCTCTTCCTCACACCAATTTGAGCATTCAATATCGGCCAACCCCTGACAAACTATCTTCTACACTTCTATAGAAACATACTAGAGGTCCTGGGTTTCTTCAAAGACCAATTGTAGTGCTCTAAGAGGAGGTCTCAAAGCGGCGCTTCAAAGAAGAGGTAATGTTCGTTACCGATTGTTTCAACTTTATTTCTTCTTCTACTTCTTCTTTTTTGGTTGTTTCATTATGAAGTAATAACATCAGTAACAATAATATAATAATATGTTATTATAAGTATGAAACAACCTTATTTCACCATTTATCCATCCTACGGAAAACGATATCACCGCGCGTGCGTACGTACGGAATACCGTCTCCACGTCGTGGTGTAATCTATTTTCCACCACTACCTTACTTGGATGGGTATACTGGTGTAAATAATGACTATATATGATTATTTTAAAGTGATATTGATTCTTAAATATTATACATACACTTCAATACAATTCCATGGTCATGGGAATGATATCATCACTCGTGCGTACGTACGGACTACCGTCTCCACGACGCGATGAGATTAATTCTCAATGATTAACCGTTCATAAATGATTATAAAGTATATATATAATAAGTAATCATGAAATATATGACATAATAATGATACTAGATTTATATATATATATATGTATTTCATCTACTTAATTCCATTCAATTCAATAACGAAACGAAAACAACGTTCATGCGTACGTACGGCATACTGTCTCCATGAACGGTGTATTTCATTCCTTTTATCGATCAATAATAAATATGTATATGATGAATATATATTATATATAAATCATGTTTTACATTCTGGAATTATTTATATCAGGATATAAGTAATAATATCAAGAAACGAAAAGTCGAAACACATACGATAAATGAAATGATTTTACCCAAAACGCTACATTAACATGGAATTTACAAAAGAACGCGTAATATAAAGTCATAAGTGAAACATATATGATATAATAATAATTAATATGATTATGTAATAATTCAATGACATTATTTAAATCATTATACAAGAGGTTCAGATCTATACGAAGCATATCAGACCTAGGGTAAAGGATAATTTTGCACATCTCATTTTTATCCGAGATTGCTTATACATAAGTATTTACTGGGGTTATTGTTATCATCCATGTAAATGTTTTCTAAATGTGTTTTTATGTATTTTTAATGTTCTTTTCACCCATTTTTTGACTTTTACTACATGGTATATAAGGAATCTTTCTTTTGTTTACGTTACGAGGTACTTTTTTGACTTTTCCGGCAAAAGTACGAGAAGAATGTTTTTTTAAATTATACGGCATGAAAGGATTTTTATGGTTTTATAAAGCATCATTTTCATGAAGCTTCCTAAAAAATAATTCATGACTATTTTCAAAAAAATATCCTTCTTTTAAAATTACATGACGTTTTGTGAAAAGAAATTGATTTTGAAGAAGAAAGGATATTTCCCCCATTAATTCATTTCAAATGTTTTATCAAACCCATTTTCCATCTAAGATGACATTATTTCACATGTGTATGTTTCAAGTATAATTTCTCTATGATTTACATGGTTTTACTTCTCTTATGATGAAATTATATCCATTTGAATTATATGTATTAAGTTATTATGGGATGATGTTTATGAAACCCATTTTATTCTTTGGGTTCTGATGAATGTTTTAAGTTTATTTTGTGGCACAAGTAAGAATGATTTCATTATGATATGGGTGGGACCTATATCTCCCTCAAATTCATTGGGTAAAGATTTATATCTCATGAGATAGACATGGCTGGAATGGTATGTTAATCTGGTTCAGTGTTACAGGACTGAAACGAGGAGTGAACTCGATTCAGAAAGGGACTTTGTCCACTAAGATGGTCTTGGCAGCAATGCCTTGGCTACTATGGAAATCATAACATGTGCTGAATGGTTTCCATAATTACATATCTTATTCCCATTATATTTTATCATGGTTGATGATCCATTATGATATATTCCTTACGTACTTCCACGATTCATGTCTTTGCTCAAGATTTTGATGTTTATATTTTCTATTCAAGTTTTTGAATTCGAATGTCTATGGATTGTTTTATGTTCTATATGTTTACCCTTACTGGGAATTTGAGCTCACCCATTTTATGTTTTCTTTTCCCCGTGATATAAAGAAAGGTTTTAGGTAAGAAAAAAAGGGGAAGATATTTATTGGGAAATGTTGAAGATCTTTCACCACGATTTGAAGAATTTATTCCGACTTTCCAAAGACACTAAACTATTACGGTCCTTGTGTGTATGTTTTTGTTATGTATTAAGTATTCTGCAAAAGTAATGTAATGTCCATGTACGTCAAGCTTCGGGTCTCTACAGCTCTGTGCTGAGCCTGCTATCTGGTTTCAGTCGTGTGCACATCCTGACTGAAAGTGCCCGCTGATGTGCCTCGACGACCGGCTTGGTTGTGGTTCCACTGACGCTGACGTCGACTAGAAACATTAGGGGGTTCTCCTGGCGTTCCCCCTCTTCAGGGGTCATATAGGGCTTTACAAGATCCACGGTGTTAACCTAAGCGTACCCCTGGATATCGCTCGACGAATCATCCACAACCGGGCGGATTCTATGAGGAATCCCCATTTCAGGGGGCATAAATTCTCCAAGAGTGCGGGATGACGACGGCACTGTCGGAGCACTTTGTTTCTTCTTTCTTCGTCGTTGCTTTCCCTTTTGGGAAGAGGTCGACTGTGAAGGCGATGCAGAGGTACTGGATACTTCTTCTGAAGGTTCTGGCTGCTTCAAGCATGCCCGGATGATACCATAGGTGCAGGAGATGGTTTTCTGAGCCGTCCAGTAGTCGTATTTCTGGGACCCACGGCTGGGAACCTGCTTCCACTCACCTTTGCTGTCGCTACCAATCTCTGACCATGCAAAGACACCTGCTACTTGTGTTGGTGCCGGGCCCAACCTGACTATGTTGTTCTTGAACTGGTCTTGAAGCCAGTATTTAAACACATAGAATTGCTTGAGGGTGTGCCCCAGAATTCGATGATAAGGATAGTAGTTGGGGTTATTGGTGAGATTTGCCTCTACCGGCCTTCTGCACTCGGGCAGGGGCACAATCCCTTGTTCTTGAGCACTTCGGAAGTAGCCAGGGTCCTGATTTTCGATGAATGAATAAGTCTGGTGCCTTCTTTCCGGATTGGGGCCCTGGGGGCTTGGCCCTGATGAGGGGCCGGAGGGGCCTTCCGAGGAGGCGACACTTGATCGTCTCGCCTAGGTGGGGGTGGCGCATTGCATGGGGGAACTTGTCGGTTCTGAGGCAGTCGCTGCTGGGCAGGAGACTGTGCTTGAGGTGGGGGACCTCTGCGAGGTTACAGGGCTAGTGCCACTGGTAGTAATTCCAGCTGCCTGGGGGATTCTATTTGGGCCACCGCAGCGGGTTCACCTCTGGCAGTCCTCCTGGCTGGGATAATATGGGGAAACGAACGTGCCTGACTAGCTTGTTGCAGAGCCTCCTCAAGTCGCTGAGCTGTATCTGAGAAATCCTGGAACCCTCCAGGGTAGTTCTGGGTAATCAGGGAAGGTAGCAGCTCTGTTTTAACATTCCCTACACATATCGTCAGTAATTTCTCCTGAGCTAGTGTCATATCAAGGGATTATGTAAGTCCCTTCCATCGGGTGATGAAATATGTGAATCGCTCATCATGCCCTTTCTTGCACTTGAAGAGGTCTGCAATGCTGGTCTTCCGCGTGGTGAAGCTGAAATGGTATAGGAACTGCCGGCGGAGATCCTCCCAATCGGTCACCGATCCGATAGGGAGCTGGTTATACTAGACGAATGCGGGACCTTCCAATGTCTACACGAAACATCGAAGCTTGGCGACTTCTTGCTGGGCCGGAGTCCCCAGCATGGGGCCACACCTCAAAGAAAAGTGGGCCAAATGATGTGGCAGGTCCCCTGTCCCATTGAAGGGAGAGAAATTGAGATTCCCAAATCCCGAGGGTGCGGGCATATCATCCACCCACGCGGGATATGGCTTGCCATCCAGTGGGACCGCCACCTGCCACGGTTCCAACGCTTCGAGGCGGGCGATGAGTGCCGCTATAAGATCATCCGGGTGGGGGTCCCTGTCTTGACGGGGATCCCTAATCCCAAGTGCATTGTCGGGTTCTTCGATTCGGTAGACGGCTTCGGCGGCTCATGGAGCGACTGGAGGAACGGCCTGTGGGGCGAATGGGGGAACCCAGACTGGATTCTGCAGATTGCCTCATTGTTCAGGAGGGTTTGGCAAGACGTATCGCACCCTCTTTCCGTAAGTTCCGGCTTTTACCCGGTCTGCGGAAGTAGCCTGATCGGGGTTTCCCAGAGGCATCTCACCGGGGGGAAATTGTTCCTGCCCCTACTACACCGGCTTCGGATTACCATAGTCAAGTCGCCACTCTATAGCGCGCTCGACCAAGAGATCGTCAACTAGCCTCTTCTGATCAGCAAGCTGCTGGCGTAACGTGGCCTTCTCGGGATTTCGTCCGTCTTCTGTACAGAGGCAGACGGGTTGGGGTGCTTGACAGTTCCGACATGCTCCTTACCCTTACTGGTATTTTGAATGAGTACCAGTGACTCGGTAGGTATAGGGAGGCCTAGAAGGTTCCTCTGCTGACAGGTAACCCTCCCTGATGGGTCCAGCAGTGGCGGTATGCCCTCAGAGGGTAAGTCTCCATCGATAAATTCAAGCTCGTCTTCCTTGTACACTATGTCAGCCATGTGGACCGCGACCCCTCTCGAGGGCATGTCCTCAATGTCGCATAACGAATTGGGCTGCCATCAGATAGGGCTGAAGAGGAGAGCGGCATAGTGTCCTTAGCTATGGACTTGCACATGGGGGGTAGCTTGCCTGATGACTCTACGGAGTACTTTGAAACTCTGAACACATTTCTGTAGAAGGGTGATCTGACGGCCTAGTGACTCAGGGTGCTGGGCCACAGGGAGTGCGACCAAATCGATCAGGCGGCATTGCTTGCCGATTTCTTCAAAATGCTCTCGACTTCTGGGGTACATCACCCGCTCGTAACGAAGGCGGAAGTCTGTCGCCCATAGGGTTTGATAAAAGCACCCCACTTCTTCTAGGGTAAGGGACTCTAGTGTGTGAAAGTTATGCGCCGCCGTCGGCCAGAACTTCTCTGGGAAGTGATCCACTGTGAGAATGCTCCAGAAGCTCCTGGGTTCGGACTCGGGGTCTGGCCTTGTATTGCCCCACTCGTCAACAGGGGGCGGCTGAGGGACCGGTAGTGGTACCGAGGCAGACTGCTAGGACAGTAAACATGGCGGTGGAGAATACGGCGAACGAGCTGACTGGTCGCTGAATTCCGGGCCATCATCTGAAGAGTTAGGTGACCTGACCATGATATCACGATACGATAGGCTGATAGCCACAACTTCAGGCGTAGGATTCATTGTCACCGGCGATGGGTTATGTCGTTTCTCTGCCGTCGTTGGTCCCCAAAACAGCTCCGCGAGATCTCTGGTAGAGGTAGAGGGAGCTTCTGGTGACGACGGTAGTGATTACACAGTCGGGACCTGTGGAATTTCCATGATTTCTTCTTCCTAGATGTACCTGCGGAGGGAGGAGGGAATCCTGTGGACCTTTCATTCTGGGAGAATGAGGCTGACACGCCTGGTCCCTACCCCAGTTCTTTACACGGAGGAGCGGGGAGAAGGTTCCATCCCTGAGCCGTATTCCTCTTCAGTGTCCAAGAAACGGGAAGGTCTGATCTCCACCCGGGCCTTCCCAGGAATCTTCTTGTGGCGGTGACGACCCACTCTTATACCCCGGGGTGGCTCTTCGGGACAAGGTTGATTCTCAATATATTGTGATGGGGCGGCGCTGGCGCCGTGGCGGAGAGGGACCCCGCTCAAGGTGGCCGGGGTGCGAGGGGAACCAGGGAAAATGTTGAAGGGCACATGGGGAGGACCTCCATGGATAGTGCGGGCAGAGCGAGGCTGACCATCACTCCTCAAGTTTCCGGGGCGACGAGGACCTTCTCCAGTTGCAGAGTGGACGTAGGGAGGACCCGCACATTGAAGAAGGATCGGATGGAAAGTGCCTTCACATTGGCGGCCGGGGGTAGGAGGGGGGGACTCTATACCCTATATTGTGGGCGCGGGATAGGTTTCCACACCAAGCGTCACTGTCGTGGCGCGGGTCTTCCTTCGGGATGGGGGTAGCATGAGGCATACCTCCATGACGAGCTTCAGAGTGGGGAAAGCCTGCGCTCTGTGGAATGTTGATACAAAGAGGACCTTCGTATGGAGTGACGTTACCGTGGATTGGTTCGCGGCAATCATCGCTCTGGCTTGGGACCCCGAGAGTCAACTCAGCCTGCCCATGGGGCGGCTGAGGCCTCGATCCCGTTCGGGTGAAGGAGTGCCCCTACTCAGTGTATGCAGGAACTCCATGATGCACGTCGGCGGTGGCTCGGGCCACAGTAGTTATTGACGTCACTGTATCTTGGCGAGCGTCCTCAGCCCGGGCCCGGCGCTGACGTCAGGTTAGACGAGCTGGCGCAGGTGGTGCAGGGGCATAGCCTACCTGCTCTTCCTACAGAGTCGGATGGTGGCGTTGACGTGGACGAATGGGAGCCCTTTCCTAGATCCCTTGGATCGGGACTCTGAGCGGGCCGAGCCGTACATCACCTGTATCATCATCATAAGGCGAGGAGTCGTCGAGGCGTTCCGGGGACAGGCTCCCGAAACGATTGAATGTTGGGGTAGGGAGAAGGGGCTCCCTGCGCGGCCTGTTAAGGCGCCATTGACGGTGGGGCATGGATGCTTCCAGGTCCAGGCGGGCCGTATCCCGAGTTGGGATGACCCCTTCCTCCTCGTACCTGCGTACAAGGTTGTTGATCACCCTCCGCTGGATGATCTCTGACGGGTAGAGGGGACGTGGTTGCCCCGTATTCATAGATTTAGAGGATGTCGTGGTGGCAGCGGAGCCATGCGGGGTGGTTGTGCTGGTATTGCCCCTGCCCCTGCGTAGGCGAGCGGGCGGTGATCGCGTCTCCATAACAGCAACCTGGTTCCTAGGAAACGGAGAGATCAACTCATCCTCACTGCGAGGAAATGGGTTGACAACCAGTGCCCCAGCGTCATTCCATTCTCTATGTCTGTAAGAAGGATCCACGCCAACACGTTGCAGAACAGAATTCCACAGGTTCTACTACCCCAATTTCCGGTGAGTTTCACGCCAGGCCCGCCATTTTCTTGGTGGGAACCGGCGCCAAATATCTGGATCCGGTGACACGTCAATCTACTGGTGTCTAGAAATCTACTAATCTCCACATTGAGGAGAAGAAAATTCATGTCGGGTTAACCATTTCTGTTTCCGATGCTTTCGTCGGGGCGCGCGCGCATCCGTCCGTCTGCGGAGGAGGACGCGCTGCATTGTTTCCCCACATTCCCGCTTTCCAAAGGTTGGCGACATTCGCTCCTCACTCAGGGACGTCTGCTCCTTGATCGAAATGGGATGATGGGATGTCTGTTCTTCCTTCTGTGGATTCCTCCTCGGAACTCATCACATTTTCTATGTCTCCCTCATATATTTAATACGTTTTTCGAGAAACTCTTCCTAGTTCCATGTTTCCATGGATGCTGGTTAATTACACTGCTTCTGTCGGGACATTCCAAAGGGTTCGGTCAGGGCAGCAACCTTCAGTCGGGGGAGTAGTCATGTCGAGGCATCAGTAGCGTGTCTGGATGCTGGGGAACTGGCGTGTCTATCTTTTGTCCCTTGTCATGGGACTTCTCGAGGGCATGGAAGCCCAAGGCATCCCACATCGAGTGCGGGGAATTATTTGCCATAAAAATATATCTATTGTTTTCTTCAGCTTCCTGTGTTTAAAACAGGGTATGCCGCATGATTAACATCCAGGGGAGACGGTTACGCCAAACGTGTGACATCCGAGGTTTTCCTCAGGCATCTCATGTTTATCACGAGGTAGGTAGCAAGTTAAATGTCCAGCAGAGACGGTCCGGCCTGATCAAAACACTAGCTGGAGTGAATCAAATTGACAAATTTCCCTTGAAGGGATGCCGATATCGGGGCCAACCCATGGGCGGCTTCCTGAATGTCATGAAGAGGAGCGGAACGACATGATCTCACTAGGATATGACGGTCCAAGTGAGAATTAGGGTGGATGATGGATGGATGAATGAAGTGTAGGGGTAATGACAAGGGACCATCGCAAGGGCGATGGTGAAGTTGGGAATGAGCCTCGAAGAGACCTCCTACGTATCCCCATGGCAGGGAATCAAAGTCCACGTAGTTCGGGATGATGTTGGTGAACTGACGTGAAGGTAGACCTTGGTCCGATGGTGGTGGGCAAGATCCTCATGAATGATTCCTACGTACTATCCCTTGACATGAATCGAAGACCTCGTAGTTCAAATGGTGTGTCAGCCAACCGACGCGAATAGGGACCTTGGTCCAGATGGTGTGGGGCTTACACACTAGGCTGTCCGGTTGTGTGTGAACTGATGCGAAGAAGGTCGGAATGACCAACGGGTGGTGGGCTTGAACCTCTGGGAGGCTTCCTACATACCGTGCCTTGAAATGGATCAAAGTCCTCGTAGTTCAAAGGGTGTGTCAGCGAACCGACGCGAACAGGGACCTTGGTCCAGATGGTGTGGGGAATACACACTAGGCTGCCCGGTTGTTGGTGAACTGATGCAAAGAAGGTCGGAATGACCAACGGCTGGTTGGCTTGATCCTCTGGGATGCTTCCTACGTACCATGCATTGACATGGATCAAATTCCTCGAAGTTCAAAGGGTTTCATCAGTGAACCGGCGAGAATGTAGACTTGGGGGTCCACTAGTGGTGGGCTTGAACCTCGTGAAGGCTTCATATGTACCATGCCTTGACATGGATCAAAGTCCTCGTAGTTCGGAGGGTGGGTGTTGGAGAACCGACGTGAGGAAGGGACCTTGGTCCGATGGGAGATGGGCTTGAACCTCATGGAGGCTTCCTACGTACCATGCCTTGACATGGATCAAAGTCCTCATAGTTCAAAAGGTTTCATCGGTGAACCGACATGAATGTAGACCCAGGGGTCCACTAGTGGTGGTCTTGAACCTCATGAAGGATTCCTACGTACCATGCCTTGACATGGATCAAAGTCCTCATAGTTCAGGGGGTGGGTGTCGGTGAACCGACGTGAGGAAGGGACCATGGTCTGATGGGGGATGGGATTGAACCTCAGGGAGGCTTCCTACATACCATGCCTTGACATGGATCAATGTCCTCATAGTTCAAAGGGTTTCATCGGTGAATAGATGTGAATGTAGACCCGGGGATCCACTAGTGGTGGGCTTGAACCTCATGAAGGATTCCTACGTACCATGCCTTGACATGGATCAAAGTCCTCGTAGTTCGGTGGGTGGGTGTCGGCGAACCGACGTGAGGAAGGGACCTTGGTCCGATGGGGGATGGGCTTGAACCTCTGGGAGGCTTCCTACGTACCATGCCTTGACATGGATCAAAGTCCTCGTATTTCAAAGGGGGCTTCGTCGGCGAACCGACATAAAGGTGGACCTTGGTCCGATGGGTGGTGGGCTTGAACCTCAGGGGGGGTTCCGAAGTACCATGCCTTGACATGGATCAAAGACCTCGTAGTTCAAATGGGTGAGTCACAACAGTTTTTCGTCAGACTGGGATGCAGTTTAACGTCTTGCGGGACGAGGATGAACTCGACGTGAATAAATGATGGGTGGGATTGAATCTCATGGAGGCTTCCTACGTACCATGCCTTGACATGGATCAAATACCATGTAGTTCAAAGGGTGTGCAGATTAATGTCATGCGGGACAAGGGCATACAGTTTAACGTCATGCTGGACGAGGTGTTTTCATGGCCAATGCTTACTCTAAGCCCACGTGAGTCGTGCTCGGTGTGAGAAACAAGAGGCAGAAGAGACCTGACGATCACGTCACGAAGGGTGCATCCGTGAGAAGCGAAGAGGGGCTTACGTGTTAGGCGGCCCATGGTGCTGGGACTTACTCCAGGATGGAGGCCCGAAGTGCGGAAAAGCGCGGTGAGAGAAGGATTTGGGACCAATGATGGGAGGTTCCTCATTCCCTATCACGCCCTCCACTGACCTTGGCAGTGGGGAAATAGAGAGGTGCATGGGTGCTACCATCCGCAAGAGGGGCTAGGGGGCTTACACCATGGTGGTTTCCCTTCTCCCGTGGACATACGCTACCCCGAGAAGGAGGATATCATCCCTCGTGGAGGGGGTGACCCCGTCTTTGTGGAGATGGGTGGCGTATAAAATGTCTGAGTTGGGGGGACCCTGCGTGCGAAGCACGGGGCCGGATCATAGCTTAACATCATGTGTTGAGGACGTGGTGCTTGGTAGTTTAACATCCCGCAGCTCGGGCGAAGTGGGTTCACTCTGCACCCCTATGGCTTACATGACCGTCACCCTTTGCTCCTTGGGGGAGGGAAGGTACCAGTAAGGCCGAGGTCATGGGGGGTCGTAGAGCGAACCATCGAGGGGTCCACGTTAGCGTGGCGATGCGAAGAAGTGATAGCCGTTAGCATGCCTATGAGAAGAAGAATTAGGAGAAGCAACGCTACGGGATATGTTGTCCATGGGACATTGAAATCACATCGTGCCAACCTGGAGGGTCGCACGGGAAGAGGAATTTCCAAGCAGAGGAGTGTGCTTCGCGAAGTGGAATGCCTTGGCCTGAGCATGGGGCAGATGGGTGGATAGGGGGTGCTTCGCGAAGTAGATAGTATTCGCAAAGCACTAGCTTGCGAAGCAGAGTTGCCTCATGAAGCAAGGTGCCGCGAGGAAGTGTGCTTCGTGATATGTAGCGATTGTTCCTTAGTATGGGGATCACTAGTCCAGGATGGGTGTTTCGCGAAGCATAAATGCTCCACAGATGCCTGGGTTCCCTTGGGAATCCCCCTCCTTCGCGAATTCCCTTGAGCTTCGTGAAGGGCATCCCTCTCGGAAGAGGGGCTCAAAACGAGACAATGTGAAGGCGTCACGCGAAGGAGAAGTACCTCGCGGAGATCATGATTCCTGGGGGAAAGGGTGCTTCACAATTCGAGAGGGGAGAAGCCGAAAATTCAGATTGTCTGTTTTTTTTGGCTCAGGGGGAACCCAGTATTTATAGGAAAGGGGCGCCGCGAATCAGAACTCACGCGGCGTGAAGGGGCGGTGGTTTCTTCGCGGGGGGCTCACGAATGTTAGGCCATTCGCGGAGAGGCTCCGCCTCCGGTGCTTTGTGGCGGGCTCGCGAACGTCATGCCGTTCACGGAGAGGTACTGCCTCCAGTGCTTTGTAGGACCGCGATGCTCGGGGGTGCTTCGCGTCGGTGCTTCGGGAGGCAGCGTGCGGGGCTTCATTTTCTCTCCTTCCTTTCGTGCAATATTTTGGCACCAACAAAACCAATATATTACTACTATGAATGTGGTGTCTGATTTGTGGTACAAAACCATTATTGTAGTGTTCTTACAACAATAAGTTTAATATGATGAACTAAATATTTGAGGGAAAAATAATACGTGAAATATCTATTGAAATACATGAATCATCCATTATATTTTACATTTATATATTGTTTTTTTATATAAAGAATAATGAAATGTAAGATAAAAGGTAAATTTAATAAAAATATTAGATTTTATATTATCAAAAAAACATATAGATCACCAAAATATTAATATAAATACATTCATGGTGATGAGTAACAAAGAGAATCACAGAGTGTTAAAATTTCACTGAAGTAGTTCCCAATGGACTATATATTAAAATGATAAATATAATACGAGGAATAGAAAAATAGTCATCGAATTAAGATAATACCTGAAATTTCTAAATAATATGTTCTAAAAATATAAATATAATTGGGAATTCAAGGTGGAAGACATACCTTAAGATGTTGAAAATATCTAACATATCGGGTTGGGATAATAAAATTGTGTAGAATGTGATTGATTTAATTTAATGCAGCAGATATACATGAAATAATTTTAGATGTAGTAATTATATCCAGAAGACCATATATATCTAAAGTGTTTCATTAAACAATATTAAAATTATTTTGAATTAGATTATATATATATTAATTTTAGTTATTATATCTTCAATCTCATATATATTTTAATAATATCATTAAACTATAGTAAAAAATCATGTATGAGTAGTAGCCTTCATTTAACCCATTTTTTACCATCTATGAAATCTCAACTCTATGGTAGTATCTTGGGAATATAAATTAATATATGACATATTCATAATTGGTGGACAAGTAGTAAAATGTAATTATGATATTGAAAAATAAAAATATAGACTCTATTATAAAATAAAAAAACAAAAAAACGTTTTTAAATTATATTATAAAGCCTAAAAAATTTAAATGAAATTATCAATTATAAAATAATTTTTTTATTAGATTGTACTCATATTATAATATTAGTACATTATTATTTTCAAAAGGTAGTATGAACATAGTGAATAAGTAATATGTAAATAACATTAGGAAAATTATAATATAAAAATACAACATCATGTAACAGAATATACATTATTCATATATAAAAATAAACATATTAAAATGTGGATACATTATATTATTTTATTTAATATGCCTAATGAATATTCACGTAGTATATAGAAAAAAACTGTATAATAGTTAGAGGTAAATAATTTAAATAATTATCACCATAGTGATGAAAATGGATAATTTTATGTAAATACTCATCATATAAAACAATTAATTTGGGAATCCAATTTTTATAGTCTTATGAATTACTGAGAGTATTTTTATATGATTGAATATTTATCTATATTATAATCTATCCTTATTAATTGTTTCCTAAATAATATAAAACATATTCATGGACTTATAAAAGATATAATAAATTGATTTAGTCTTTTCCATCGTTATTTTTTTTTCTTAAATCCCCAATATACTGATTTGAATAATCTATTTATATCAAGCATCCTACATTGAAATATATTACACCATTATCAATACATGATAATCATTCTTCATTAAAATATTAGAGAAAATTTATCAGTTAAAAATTAAGAAACCATTATTTTTCAATACTAAATTGATAAGGTGATATTAGATAAGGATATAGATAAGAACATATATATGAACATGAAACATTTTATTTCATTATTTACTGATATGGAATGTTTTTAATGTATTTGAAATGTAGAGAATTTTTAATATGCTTACATTCTACAACATTCATATGGATGTAAAATGTTTTTAATGAATTGAGATTAAAATTTCATGACAAAAAAAAGAGTATACTATCATTCAGTATACTTGATTTACTTGGATTTATAATTTCTGTTTCAAATACATGTTTTATTTAATATGATCACATGATATTTTTATCATTTATTTAATATTTTGTAACATAAATTATGAATCCTTGACAACCAAGTATACATCTAAATAAATTACTCTATAAACGTGACATAAAATATAAAATTAAATGGCACTGGAAGAATAAAACTATGGAAGGGGTTCATAGCTATTATTTAATCATTGTATATAAGGTGTGTCACCATCATTAATTATCATGTGTGTTATTGTTTTAATGTTATTTAATGTACTAAAAAATCAAAAATTGTTCTATAAAATACATATTAATAAAAGAATGAATTTTAGTTTACTATTCATTTAATATTATTAAATAAATCACAAAAAATAGTATGAGATTTTATTATACTAGTTCATTGGTGAAATAATGATTAAATCATTAAAGTCCCAATGTAATTGTGAATTCTTGGTATGTATTGGTAGATGAAATGGAACTAAATAAAGAAAATAATACATCATATATCATTACGAAATGGAAAATACAACATATTAAGAATTAATTATTTTGTGTGATATATAGGTGCAGGAAAATTCATTCACAAAAAATGAATTCATATACATCGGGTGGATTAATGGATTGGTTATATAAATGGTGTGAAAGACACTAGATTTTCAAATCACATGTCAATGGAACCCTTAGTCATGCCTCTGTTTTATCCAATTTTAATTAAATACTCTAGGTAGAGTAGACATTCTGAAAATAAAAAGAAAAAATACATATAAATATTTAATTTTTATGGTGTTAATTTCTGTACGAATTCGAAAAATAAGGTACTATTATCTAGGACAATTAATTCAAGAATTTTTTGAACATATGGGGTGAAATGAAATTAAAAAATATTGTTATGAAATTAGAGATAAAATATTTGTTAGAAGAAGTTTATGAATATAATATTAGAGATAGAGCAGAAAATAACATCACGGAAAGGAAAAAATTAACACCATGGGAAAAATCAAATGGGTAGATTGGTGGAGGGATTTGTGGAAGATTTAGATAACCTAAATATGGGAGTCTAGAAATACATAACAGAAAACCAAAAATTTCTTACATCTGAAATCAAAACAAATAAACCAAAACAAACCCAATGAAAATTAGACAATAAATCAATGAAATAACACCCAATGAAATAAGTCAAAAAATCTAAACCCCAAAAAATATCATTGATAATAAGATAATAAATAGAAAAAATAAATAATACCCAGTTAAAATCAAAGGGGCTATAGATCTAAATTAAAAGAATCTTTATTCCAGAAATCAGTGGGTGGTGGGTTATCCATGTTAGATGAGAAAGATCTAAGGGAGGTGGGTGGATGAATTAAATGAGGATCACTGAAGGTCATCTGTCCATGCAAGAGCCATGTTGAGTGAAATAAATCCATGATGAAGGAGGGTGTAGTAGAGAGTTGGGATGGGGGGTCATAGTTGCATTGGAATTCATGTAGAGGGGTTGTGTCATCATTTAGGTGGGTTGGGTGCGCCATAGCATCGTTGAAAGGGTGGTGGTGAGATGATGTCGACAAGGAGGTGGGGAGGCTGTGTTGAAGCTGCGTGAGTCAGGTGGTGGGATGGATTCTTCTTGTGGGGAAGAGGATGAGGACGAGGGTGAAGGGGGACCATGAGGTTGGTATGGGGAGGTTGATGATGGATCACAATGGGGTGAGGGGGTGGAAGAATTATGGGGGATTGGGGGGATGAGTTGTGAGGGTATAAGAATCATGAGGTAGGTAGGGGATGGAAAAGAGTAAGAATGAGGGAAGTAGGGTACTAATAAATGGATCCTTCACCATGTAGATTTATGTGGGATACAGCCATAATATTTTGGATGAATGGAAATAAATATGTGGTTATAGAACAAATATCTAGTACTGTTTTTATAGGATGTATTGCTTAAATATTTGGATATTTATTTTGAATGGAAATGGACTATGAGGGGCTAGAGGATTTATCTACATGGGTTGAGGATGTGGTGATGATGTTATGGTTATGTGGTGTAAAACAAAATTCCTAATATTAGGATGTGGTGATTTAATGGTAGAGTATAATTTTGTATTTTCATTCCATACTTCCTAATCATTGGGTGATTGGTTATCCAATCACCTCTCTGCTAGTTTTTATGGGATGGAAAACATATTCAAAAAATTATCTTGTTATTTTTATTTGATATTTGATGGTTGTGATTGAAACATTATTGTTTTAGGTAAGGAGTAAAAACTAATGCTAATTGAAGATTTTTGGAATCCCAATTTATTAAAATAGTCAACAGTGTGGAAATTTATATGATTTGAGAATATTTATGAATTTTATCTTATTTGTGATTCTAATATGATGTGGTTCTGTTTATTATTTCCACTTCTGGTAGATATTCCTAATTTGTGTTTCTATTTTTCACTTATTTAGTGTTTCTATAAATATATTACCAAACACATCGTTTCATTTGATTTTTTATTTCTTTGAAATATAATCCCACATAATTCACAAAACTAAATGTCTATCTATAGATTTTATTTAGTTGGTTTATAGGATAAATCACTGTATAATGGAAGCATTTTTTGGGGTAATTTGATGTGGAGAACTATAACTAGACTACATCATAGTATCTTGGTTTTGATTTTACCTTTGTAGATTTTCATTATGATTAATATAAAATTGTTTGGATTGAATTATTTTACATTTATACTTATGTTATCATATATTTTGTTAGTGAATTTCATCACTCTTCCTGGTTACAATTAAAAAATTAATGCCTCTCATACATGTGAAAGATTACATTAGTTCTATTTGCTAATCTAGATCCCATTGAGGTCAGTTTAAGGAGTCATCATCATCATCACTACTAGACATTGATTGATATGAGTGATGGTTGGGGGGATGTCATGAAATAACTAAAATCAATTTCATTCATGAATTTCATAGAGTCTGTCATCTTTTATAGTAATTTTTAGATATTATAATTTTTATGTTTCATCACGTAGGTTATATCCATTATAATTTTATACATTATTAAAACAAAGACTTTGATATTCTTAATCACCTTTCTTCACTTTTCAATATACATGAAAAACATTGAAATCAAACTACCTATTACCAAAACCATATTTCTAAAAAAATTATATTTCAATAAAAGTCTTATTCCATGAGGTATATATTTATTTATATCTTTAGCACAATAAATATTACGTTTCATTATTTTTAGCAGAATAAAAAATAATTTTTTTTAAAGAACAACTATCTTCATCATAATAAGAATAATATTGTTTCTTATAAAAAAGTTATATTTGATATTCATATTCACAACTATTATAAATATTAAAGGCACGGTTTTCCTTTGATATAAATATTAATAAAATTATTATTAATGTCATTTTATACACCAAAATAGAAAAATATTTTCCACTCTTATGAACATCATCATTACTACAATTATTGATATTTTTATTCTATATATCCTCTTAATTACTCAACTCATTGACATTTTAATGTATTTTTTTAATGAGTTATTAATATTTTCATTGTTAAATAATTTTAAAATTTATTTACCCTATACATCACTTTCTCAAAATAAATTTAAAAAAAATTAATAAAACAACTTTATCATATCTAGTAACATCATCATTTTTATCATATTTATTCTAAAAATATATCTTTATATCATTGATCTATACCAATTTAATGTATATAAATATAATTTCACTGTCATCCTTGACATAAATCATCAATGTTAATCCACTTCTAATTTCATATAAAACTTATAATACAATATCATTATCAATGATAATGTTTTCCATGCCCTGGTCATGAAAAGTTGTAATATTGTAATCAAATTAATGTTAAAGTATACTTTTCATCCATATAAAAATTTCAAGTCAATGATATTATAATGATATAACTTTATGGTAATCATAATTATGATAAAACTTGGAAAGAAATATTCAATGGTTTTATTTTTATTATGAGTAAATAAATAAAATGACGTTGAAAAATTGTCAATTTATATACATTAAACATATTTTACCCTTCAAAAAGACTATATAGTTCTTTAAAAATTTATATTATGTATTTTATATTCCATGAATTTAATAAAATCATTTTTTGAAAATTAATAAAATGAAATATAAATTTCATTAACCAACATAATAAATGTGTTTCCTATAATATGATGATAATGTTCTGGAACTATATTGAAAAGTAAAACTATTATAAAAATATATAAAAAAAATAAATTCCAATAGAATGAATATATGTAATAAAACTGTTCAACTATATATGGGTTTTGATGTCATAAAATTTCATGTTTCAATTATTTATGAATTTAAATATAATGTTCTATTATGTGAAATGTTATCAATAGATCCTTGAGAGTAAACTGAATCATAAAAACAAATATTACGGTCCATTTTAAAGTGGTCGGGGATCATTTAATGGGTAAGAGAATTGATGATATTTAAATTTTAAAATATATTTTCTATCATTATTTATCAGTATAAAAATTTTCATTCATAGATAACCAATAATTAATTCATAAATCCATGGATCAACAAATTGTTTTTACATGATTTACAACTCAAAGTGAATTCTTTATTTGGGTCGTTTTATACCTACTATCACTATTAAGTATTTTACACTTTTTATTAATTATAAACCATAAGAATAATGGAATATCGTAAAACACACAAATTATATTCCCTTAAATTTTGAATGGTCCTACAAATAAATAATTATAGTTTTGATATTATTTTCTATTTAAAATTATTCATGTATTTTATAAATCCCTATGAAAATTATTAATCTCAAACTTCAAACATTTTCATTTGATTAGGTTGACTCCATATATTTAACCAAATATCATTGGATATCTTCTAGATAGAATCATTATAGCATACATTCTCATGTATAGATTATCCTCCCTCTGATGTGATGAACTAATATCCTTTTTCTCTATATGTTTTCTATATTTCAATATTCTATTCTCCACAGCCAATATAACACCCCCCCTATTTAATGGTATGTACTTTTTAAATATTTCTTACTCAATAGATATATGGAAATTCACATTACATTAAGTCTCTGTGAAACAAACACTTTTTTATAACCTATCCAATAGTCTTAATTTTTTCACTTCGTTGATTTGAATTTAGAAAAATGGACATACACTGTTGCGATTAGTATGATATTTAGAGTCTGATGGAGTGAATATATTTTTTTGGAATAGTAACCTACCCTTATAAATATTAATATTACCGTTTTTAATAGTATGTCACCCAAAAAAATACTAACCTCACCCATGACTGTATAAATAAATTTTGGCACCTTATAATTGAAGGTGAATATTTATAATTGAGTGTTGGAATTTTATTGAGTAATTAATATTTAATTAAAATTATATAATTAATAAAATTATTTAAAAGATAATAAATTTTCCTAAAATGTATTCATGAATCCAAATTTTTTAAAATTATTATAACATAAAATTATGAAAACCCAGTTAATATTTCAATGTCAAAATCATTTATTATATGAAAATTAGTATTATTGAGTAAATGATAATTTTAATAAAAAATAAATTTTCTCATATATAGAAAATTATTTTCATAAAAATGTGTTAATTTTTGGATTCTACATGTTAAAAAATGGTTACTACGATTTTTTGGTAATTTTTAAAAATACATGAAATTTTTAGGAATAATATAATACACTAATTATGGTATAAATACATAATGAGGCAAATACACTATTCCTGGAATCATGTATATTTTAAGAAACAATAAGTTGGCACATACATGTACATATTAATATATTTGGTCACAAGAATCAACACTATTTCTTTTTCTATGACAAATAATATAATATTTAAACAAATATTGAGAAATCACTCCTCTACAACACTATATAAACCACACCTCACCCCCTCTTCCACTCACACCTCTCATGATTTGGTCCTTGAGTAAATTTAGAAAAACCAAACATCCCAAGATATCCCCCACATCCAAGATCTAATAGTCTCATCAAAAGGAAAAAAAAATGGCCTTAAAGAGATTATCAAGGAGTAGTACTCAAGAGGTAAACCACTCTTCCTTATCCTTTCAACTTCATTTACAAGTTCTATTATTTTGTTTCCCTATGCTCATATCACCAAATCAAAATGTTTTTGTAATCATAGTTCCCTACATGAACTATAATATTTTATTCTAGTGTAATATTTCATCATCATCTTTCTTTCCCCCTCCTCATATACTTCAAATGAAAACACCATTATATATGTGTTAATTTTTCACACTCAATGATGATAGGTTTTCAATTTCTATTACCATGTTAAATTTTTTAAATAAAACCATTTTATGGTTTAAACAGATCATTATATTTGTAATATATCCTATTTAATTTTATAGAATCATTTTTTACCCATGGTATTTAAAAATAAAATAAATTGATTACGTTGTAGTCAAAAAAACATCCAAATAATCCAAGCATTTATCAGAAAAATTTTATATAATGATTCATCCAATAAAAAAATAACCAATATATTTATATTATCACTTATCATTCTATGTTAGCATTAAATACGCATAACTTTATTTGTGGATTTCAATTTCCATTTTACATGATCTTCCATACTCTTATATAGGAAAACAGAAAATAAAATTATGAAAACATGTACTCCCAAATGATGAAATTAAATCTCTTTACAAATATAAAAAGACATAAATGAACATAATTAAGACATAATAATTCAACTACATTTAGATAAGGTTTTGTACTTTGTAATTAATGAATCTACATTAACTATCAAGGATATTAAGATCAGTGGAAGAACACATTTGTGAATAAGGTTAGGGGTTTCTCATATCACTTTTATTTTCGTGACACATCCATTGTTTCCCTATTATTTCATTCTTGTTATGTATGGTAATTCCATTTTAAATATATAATATCATTATTGTTTTTATATTCATGGTATTCATTGTTTCACTTGATGATAATTAACTCTATTGATTACAATGTTATAAGTGACTTTGCCTGAATTTCAATTTCATTGTGATTTACTTGGTATAGTGATCCTAATTATTCTTATCTGGTGGATCCAAAACCCCTTTGAGATAATGTTTCACTTGAAATTATAATCATATTATATATTCATATTTTGGTTACATGTATATGATTATTATCTTATCCATATACCATTTTACATACGGTGTTTCTTGGTGATGTTTCTTTAATAGTGGAAATATTGATAAATCTATAACATCTCATCAATACAGTTATTTAAAAGAAATATTTTTCTTGAATAAATTATTTTTATAATGAATTATTTGGACTAGAAGTGCTAGGAGGGTCCCACTATAGGCCATCAATGCAACAACAGGTCTAATGAGATAATTAATTAGGTGACAAAGCCTTTAAATTTCCTTCCAAAACACAATCATATGGGTGTCTACCAAAATAATTAAATCATCTTGACATTATTATGGTTCACATTCCTGATTCATGACATCAAAATAATAAGAATTATTTTTATTAATTAATTAGTTATTGCTTTCAATGAGGTTTTAACTATGAAAAAATCAATGGATGTCATTTCATTCTCAGTTTATTGATTGCATGTATTTTTCATTTATCCACCATGACATATTTATTATGTTAAATTTGTTATTATTCACTTATTATTGATTCATGCTTCCTCTATACATACCCTTTTCTACGCATTAGAGCACACCTCTTTCAATTTTTTTCGTTTCATGGGTTATGAAGAAGTGATCATTCACTATGTTTTCATGGATTTAAATTATTAGATTTTGTTATGTATTATATTTTTTCTGATTTACCCCTTATAAAATGAGTTCCATGTGTGTAATATGGTCTTCCAAAACATCAAAACTAATCAGTCATTATAGATTTAATTTCTTTTAATCAATCCAATATAATTAAATTATTCACCAGCTCTGGGATTCTGCAGTCGAGGTGTTATAGTTGGTATCAGAAGAGGTTTAGTAGAAACAATGAAAAATATATTTATAAAGCATAGTTTAAGGGACCTAATCCTAAGAAATAATCTAACGATAATCATAGAGTTAAATGCAAGAATTTTGGTAAGGTAAAGAATATGCGGGTATTCCTTGAAAATACATCTCTGTTTGGATACTATAATTGGATGTGGTTCTGGAATAGATGTACCTAGGTGTAAAAAGTCCAATAAGGTGTTTTGGGATAGACCTATGGTATAGGGGTACCTGAAAATGGGCCATAATACACACCTTCTCTAACAATACTAGGGGATATTCTTAGGATAATTCCTATTTACATTACAAAACATTATAATGTATTTAAATGTAAATTAAAACCATTCCTATGATTAACACATTAGCTGTGCATAAATTTTCAAATTATGTTAAATAATTTTAATGTTAAAATTATGAATTATTACCATATTTATTGTATTCCATTGTTTCATGATTGTACCGAATGGAATAAAATTAATAAATATCCGTAGACAATGTAGTAATTTTCCAATGGAGCATGTCAACATAGTCAGTGTTGGATTCGATCATATCATGACCATATAGGAAAAAAATACATAGGATGTGATGAATAACGATGTTAAACTTTTGATAGATCAATTCATGAAACAGAAGACCCCATATTTTAGTGGGACTACTAATATAGTGCTAGCTGAGTATTGGATCATGTACCTTGAAAATATATTTTTTTCATTAAGATGTAATGAAAAAGAAAATATAGTACTGGATGTATATTGTTTCATGGATGATGTCGATCAATGGAGTTACTTTATCCAGAATACCATGAAATAAAATTAAATAAAAGATATGGAAAGGATAGAATTTGTGGATTAATTCTTTGAAAAATGTGTCCCGCGTGTCCAATATACAGGGATGAATGGGAAATTATTTAGATTGAAACAAATGGAAGAAGTGAGTGATGTGGAGTAAGAATATACTTTTACAAGAAATTATACTTATGCTATAGATTACATATGTCATTCAGAATACGAGCATGACCTTTTCCTTGAAGGTATAAGGCCATGTCTTCTAAGGGAACTATCCTCAAAAAATCATCATATGATGAGGTGTTATTAAGTTCCATAAAAATGGGGAAGGAATTTTCAATATCATATTTTTTAAGGGAAATGAAGACAAGAAGAAGAATTTTGATAGTCATTGAAAAGGCGAATCTCCAAAGAAGATTAAGGGAACAAATTATTTCCCATTTTTTGACAATAAAATATTGAACCATCCTGGATAATTCTTGAAGTTCATTGGATTTTTCTATATGTGTGGAAAAAAGGGTCATTGATCTATTGAATGCAAGGGGGAAGAGACACATAAATAATGTTCAATGCTATATTTTAAGGATATGGTACCCTATTCAAATTATTGTATTAAATTTCATGTATACCTACCTCAGAAAAGTCCATGGGGTCAAGGGTAATCTTATGAAATCACAACTACGGTGGTTGAAGATCCTAATGATATGGTGGTATGTACATTAATTGTTTTTTCAAACGTATCCAATTTAGTATTAGATTCTAGATCATCACATTCTTTTATATATTCCCATATTTATAGGAAAGTTAGATATTTCAAATTTGATTTAATAATGGAGTAGTTGTCACGAAACTTAAGGGAAGTATTCTTACAACATATATGTGTTAGTAAATTCCCATTATACCATATAAAAGTTGATTATTTGGAGCATTTATCATCATACTAATGATTGAATTTTATATAATACTCGGTATGGATTGGAATTAAAATCATTATGAAATAATATATTATAAAAATAAAAAAGTCAAAATTTTTGTTGATGATGTATAATACCTTATATTTAGAGTATAAAACTCTCTATCTGATTCTTTCCTATATCCATGCCCAATAGCTCTACTGAATTCAATTATAAGGGTGGATGAGAATACTATATCCTTTAGTGAGGAAATAAATCATCAAAATGAGGATGTACCTATTGAGAAATTATAGATTGAGGTATTTCCAATGGATTTACATGTACATAATCCAAAGAGGGATGTTGAGTTCTATACTGATTTAATTAAGTGTGCAAGACCTATATCAATGACTCATTATAGAATGGCCACTTGGAATTAGTAGAACACCAAAAACAACTAGATTAATTTAGTGGAAAAGGATTTGTTTTCCCTTGTGTTTCTCTAGGGGGATCCCAAGTTCTATTTGTCCTGAATAATGATATATCTATGACGTTGTGCATTGACTATAGGGAGATCAATGCTATTATGATAAAGAAGCAGTATCATATTCATCGAACTGATGATTTTTTTCATCAAATTCAAGTATCAAATTTTTTTTGAATATTGATCCTATGTCTAGATATTATCATGTAAATGTGAGAAAAAAAGATATTCCAATTACATTATTTCAAACCAGGTATGGGCATTATGATTATACAGTAATCCCTTTGGGATGGTATAATGAACCCATGATTTCATGGATCTAATGAACAGAGTTTTAAAGTAATATCATTATTACATTTTTGTTGTATTTATTGATAATATCATGGTATACACCAAAAGCATTGATGGCCATGGGAATCACTTGATGATCATTTGGAAAACTATTAGAGGAAGTTAATTATATGGGAGGTTTGGAAGGTGTGAATTTTGGATTCAATATGTTTCATTAATTCACCATATTGTCTCAAATAATGTAATCTTAGTTGATCTTATAAAGACAAAGGACATCCAAGAATATAATGTGCCAAAAAAACATAACTGAGGTACATAGTTTTGTTTGATTAGCATGTTACTATCGGTGTTTCATTCAAAATTTCTCCCGATTGGCAAACCAACTAACAAAGATCACATTTAATGGAGTTATATTTGTATTGATGAAAGAATTTACATAATAAAATAATGAATTGAAAAATAATATTGGCCAATGATCTAATTTTGTCTATTCCCCTGGAAATGATGGATTTGTGACTGACACTGATGCATCAAAGAATAAACTCAGTTGTGTCCTTATGAAAAATGATAAAGTTATAACGTATTCATCAAGGTAGTTTCAAACTCATGAGAAAAATTATACAACTCCTGATCATGAGTTAGAAGTTGTAATCCTTCCAATAAAAATATAGGCACATTGTTTC
The DNA here is from genome assembly GCA_963277665.1 of Viscum album. Lineage (NCBI taxonomy): Eukaryota > Viridiplantae > Streptophyta > Magnoliopsida > Santalales > Viscaceae > Viscum > Viscum album. Next base: position 758,784,390 of record OY728161.1, read on the forward strand.
TATGGTTAATGATATTTGATATATAAGGATCACAGGAGTTTGAAAAACGTTTTTATATAGAATGAACTCAGCACGAGGCAAAACATTTGGCTCGAGTAAATCATAAATTATTTTTTGTTCAGTAAACTACAACTATGAAAGGAAAATAGGGTGGAAGATTCATTATGTATGAATGATCATTGACTTCTGACCTAAGTGGGAATTTATAAAGATCCTATATTTATGGATATGGTAAAGATTATTATGGGAATTGTTAAGGAAGGGAAAACATACTTCCTTTTTCAAATGATTTCTAAACCATATTTTCTAGAGAATATAAACATCTCTCAATCTGATGAATGCAATCTAGAAATGAAAATTAATGTTTTTATGGTTGGTATATCATAAAACATTGTGTATAATGATGGAGTTAAGAAATTTGGTAAGAGGTTATGTGCTCCATCAGTACATGATCTAAAAAGGGATCTATTGAATGATTCTCATAGCTCAAAAATCCCTATACACCGTGTTATCACCATGAATTATAGAGTTCTGAAGGAATGTTTTTAGTGTTATAACATGAAGTGAGAAACTGCTGACTATGTGTCAAGGTGTCTACTTTGTCAATAAGTGAAGACCAAGAGACAGCATGTAAGGACCCGACCCCAGTTACCCAGAGCCAGTGCCTTATTGGTAACATTGGCATAAAAATATGGAATAAGCATCACAAAGGACAGAGTGTTTTAGTATTATTTGAAATATGATACATTAATAAGTGCATTATTACAACTTGAAATGAAAAAAAAACATAGAAACTCCTTAGAAAACTTCCAGAACTCCTAGTTTATTTCAGCATGTCATTCATAATAGAAATCTTCTTGCCTTGTGGAAATGAATCATAATAAAGGGGTGATCACAAATGCTCAGTAAGGGTATGAAATACAGCGGAAGATAACATAAACATTAGACATTTTGAATAATTGATAACACATGCCTTTAGAAATAAACTTGAATATAATATGGTCGGAATATGAGATGAGTAAATATTTCCATAACATATCATAATCATGGGTATTCTACTAGTATAACAATCACATGAAACATCAATACTATATTCATAATTAGATAATGTATAATGAGGGACAATATGACCATACTGTCAAGGCCTCGTTCCCAGACCACAAATAATCATTTTGTCAAGGCCTTGTGCCGAGTCCATAGTTTGTCTCATTAAACCAACTTATGTACCAAGGGGCTATAGAGGGCCCCAACCTATACTTACTATGTCTAATTCATTTCACATGTGAATGGGGATAAACATAATCAATATACTCATTCATATTTAAACTAATATATGAAATGGAAATAGCTTTCCCCGAACATTAAGCAGAAACACTAACTATACAAAGTAAACAGATGAATGGTTTTAAGATAGCACATCAATATAAAAAATAATCATAAACCATTAAATTGAATATGGTAGATTATAACATGGAATAATATTCCCAATAATTCATAATAATCAACAAGAGTGTTGAAATAGAGGAAGTTACTCTTATAAAATCTTCGAGTAATTCTTGAAATAAATACTCTTTTACTTTGAAAAGAAGAGTTCTTTATAAAAAATCATTGTATAAAACCATAAGTTAAGTAAGTTATTATTTCCATAACAAAATTATTTATTTAATAGATATAATGGTTTAAAAAACATATTAGATATTTCTCATGAAAATAGGTATGCAATAGAGATATTCCACTGAATCGGGTATGTATTTCGGAAACAATTTAAAAGATTCTTTTAAAACATGTAACTAACCATAAAATAAAGAAGGATTATGGTTTCTGTACATATGTATAACACTCAAACAGAATTTATTATGATTATATAATATACATAATAATTTCAATGAGTTAATGTAGACAATGAAAATAGCTCGAATGGAATTGGAAGTTCGGGTGGAAAAACCCTTACATTAAATTTGAATGTGTTCCCATCTGGAACATAAGGTCATGGAATATAAAATTATATATATCAATAATTTATTTAAGAACCTAATAGACATGTATTTAGTATATCCTAATTCTTTTTAGTTAATTTATGTTATTATTTAAAAGTTATTATATTGAATTCTATCATTTTAGAGTGTTAGTTTTCTAGATTTTCATAAATGGTTCACTTGTTTTTAAGTAATGATGTTCATATGAATTGGTTGTAAATCTCCAGAATTAAAATTACATATTATTTGTGACCAAACAGAATTTTTAATTGTCATTTCCTACATTTTATTACATGAAATGAGGATGAATCATTATATGACAACAACTTCAATTATTTAGTGTTATTTGGATTATTAAGAACTAGTATTGCCATATGATTTAATAATATATACATATAATGGTTCTAGAATATTAATTAGGTTATTATACATTTATTATAGTATGTTTCAACCATTAAAATGGTTTCATGACCAGTAATGAAGGAGAAATTGAAGAAAGATACATCATCATCCACGAAGGTTATAAATTGGAACCTCATGGATGTTGATTTCGTTTATAAAAATAATATGGATGGAGTAAGAATATTGATGATAATTCTTCAATTAACAATATATTATTCTAGTATATAGATTATAATAGAGTTTATCATGGTCATTTTTATAGAGGATGTGAGGAGAGAGGAATAAAACAGATGATCTTGAAAATAACAGAAAATGTGAGAGATCCCTTATGAAAATTCTGCAGCCTAATGACGTCACATAATATTTCATAAAATGATATGATGATAGAAAAAGGGTACCTCATCATATTGAAATAAAAATTTCAATAATAAGATTACATAAAATCAATCACCAACATATTTGAATGTAAATTCAAAGACATAACATAAAATAAGTGTTGACTAAAAGATGAGGGTGAAGGATTCCATTTCCTTGTAGAGTAACTCCTTGAACATGAAGGTTAGGAATTTAGGGGGCTTGAGGACACCATGGTAAGACTCTTAGAGAGGTAAAACCACTTGATCTTTGAGAATGTGAGATTTATAATGAATTAAAACGATTGTATGAGTGGGTATTTATAGAAAAAGAGAGGGGGTTTTTTAATAATTTATAAGTGACACCTCATTAGTGGTTTTTTTCAGAACAGGGGCTTTCTGATGGTATTTTCCCATGGTTTCAGCCACATGGGAGACCTCAGGCCATATTTTATTGTACAAAATTCTACCATCCTTTTATTTAAACTATTATTTAATTATGATGTCATTAAACTACTGAAAACTCAAAACTGTATTTTTTACTATTCACGAAAAATTCATGTATTTTAGAAAAATCCCAAACATTCACCCCTACTATTTTTAGATATGTAGAATTGAAAGAAAAAATCCATTTTTCTAGAATTATTATAAAAAATATTTTCAATTTAATTTTATATAAAATCATAGTTAATTCTAAAAATAAAAAATTTAAGGTATAATTAGTTTTATATCACATTGAAAAATCAACTAAAATCTCATTATTTTTTATATTAAAAAATAAAATAAAATAATTATTTACTAGTCATAAGGATCATATTACTATTTATATTTATATTCATAAGGGTACGTTACTATTAACAAAAAATCATGTTTGTTCTAATAGACTCCAAATGACTTACTAGTCACGACTCTAGATGGCCTTAATTCGAAATTCCAAACACAGTAGAGGAAAAGTTGAGTTTAATGGATATGTTATAAAATTCATTCAATATTTATTTTCAAAATATTGGTGAGTTACATTCTCCCATCATTACAAAAAAAAATTTCCTTGAAATTTCATTTTACAATCTAGTCCAAAAACATGTGTGGGTACACTTCCTTCATTGCTTCCTCCAGTTCCCAACATACCTCTTCGTACTTACGGTTTCACCATAATACCATGACCATATGATTTGTCTTATTGCATAGAACATTTTCTCTACGATCCAAGATTCTCAATAGTTGCTCCTCATTGGAAAGATCATCCTCTAATTGTTCCACCCTTATTGAGAGTACTTTGGAAGGGTCTGGTATGTACTTCCCTAAGAGGGGTACATGGAAGACATCATGTAATTTCGACATGGTAGGTGCAAGTGCCAGTCAATAGGACACATCTCCGACTCGATCAAGGATCTCAAAAGGGCGGATATACCTAGGACATAACTTTCCCTTCTTCCAAAACATTAATACTTTCTTCCATGGTTATATTCATAGAAAAACAATGTTTCCAACTTTGAATTCAAGGTCCCGTCAATAGTTATCGGCATAACACTTCTATCAACTTTGGACTACCTTGATAGGCTGATGAGTGGTTTTCACCTTCTCCACTATTTCCTCAACCATTTTAGGTCCTAGTAGCATAAACTCGCCAACTTAATCCCACCACGCTAGTGTTATACACCTTTTCACATAAAGGACTTCATATGGTTCCATTCAGATGATCAAGTGGAAATTGTTGTTATATGAGATTTCAACTAGTGGAAGATTTTGGTCTCATCCTCCTTTGAAATCCCTATAACATGATCTCAACATGTCTTCCAGTGTCTAAATATTCCACTCAGATTGGCCATCGGTTTGAGGATGATAGGTCGTACTGATGTTCAGTTCAGTGCTTAGAGCATGTTAGAGAATTTTCCAAAACATTGAGGTGAATCTAGGATCAAGGTTGGATACAATATAAAGAGGTAATCCATACATCCTTACCACTTATTTGATGTAAATATATGATATTTTATCCAATGAAAATTACTCTCGAATCACTATGAAGTGATTTGTCTTTGTAAGACGATCCACAATGACCAATATAGAATTTTTTCCTCTAGATGTCTATGGATGTCCAGTGACAAAGTCCATGGTAATGTTCTCCCACTTCCATGATGGTATGTGTAGTGGTTGCATCATCCCATTAGACTCTTTCCTCTTAGCCTTCTCTTGTTGACATACCAGGCACTTCGATGTATATTCAACAATATCACTTTTCCAATAGTCCCACCAGAAGTTTTCTCAGAGATCTTGAAACATGTTTATGCTACCAGAGTGTATATGAAAATTAGAGCTATATGCATCATCCAATAGTTCCCTCTTTAGCTCAAGAATAGAGGGAACATAAATCATATTCATGAATTTCAAAATTCAACCTTCACATACAAAGTCAGTCATCTTCCCATTATTTAAAGAATTAATTTTCTTTTTAAATTCCTCATTATCTACCTAATAACTTTTTATCCACTCTAGTAAAGAAGGTTTGGAAACTATCTAAAATAGTAGGGATGTGTTACCTTCCTTGATAATTCACATATCAATATTTACTAGATCCATGAACAAATTATCGCTTTCAACCCTTATTTTGTTCAGAACTCCATGATCCTTTCTGCTCAAATCATCTGCTGCCTTATTTTCCTTCCCCAGGTGGTAGTGTATTGTGCAATAATAGTCTTTTAGTAGCTCAATCCATCTACTTTGTCTTATGTTGAGTTATTTTTGTGAAAATATATATTTTAAACTCTTATTATCTTTATATATCTATCATTTTTCTCCATAGAGGTAATGTATTCAAATTTTCATAGTAAATATTACATCTGTTAACTCAAGATCATGAGTTTGATAGTTTTGTTCATGAATTTTTAGATTTCTAGATGCATAGAAAATCACTCCATCATTCTGCATAAGGACAAAAAAAAGTCCATTCGTTGATGCATCACTATAGATAACAAACCCACCATTCCTTGATGGTAGGGTTAGGATCAGAGCGTTCACTAATCTCCGCTTCTATTCTTCAAAACATTCTTCACATTCCGTTGTCCATACAAACTTAACCACTTTTCTTGAGAGCTTGGTCATTGGGTTGGCTAAACCAGCGAAGTTATAAATGTAATACTGATAATAACCTGATAAACCAATAAAACTACATACCTCAATTATGTTTGATGGAGTAGGACATTCTTGAATATCATTTGTCTTTACAGGATCTATAGATATTGCAACCATAGAGGCAATGTGGAACATAAAGGCAACTAAATGGACCCAAAAATCAAACATGCTAAACGTCCCATATAATTTATTTCTTCTAAGTGTCTACATAATATTGTGCAAGTGATTTTCATGATCTTCATAGAATTTAGTGTATACCAGGATATCTTCAAAAAAACACCACAACAACGTCATCAAGATAATCCTTGAAAACTCTATTCATTAGATCCATGAAGACAGATGGTGCATTAGTTAGTCTGAAAGGCATTATTGTAAACTCATAATGCTTATACCTGGTTCAAAATGTTGTTTTTGGAATGTCTTCCTTCTTCACATGCATCTAATGATATCCAGATCGAAGATCAATCCTTGAAAAATATTGGGTACCATGAATTTGATCAAATATATCATCAATTTTTAGCAGAGGATTCTTATTATTTATTGTAATATCCTTGATTTCTCTATAATCAACGCATTGCCTCATGGATCCATCTTTATTCTTGACAAAGAGGACCTGATATCCCCATAGAGAAATGAAAGGGTGAATAAATCCATTATCACTCAATTCCTCTAGTTGTTTCCTTAGTTCCACTAACTCCACTGTGTCCATTCTATACGAGGCCTTTGATATGGGCCTTTAACCTGGAATTATGTCAATTGAAAAATCAATTTCCCGCTCTTGAGGATGTCAAGGTAAATCCTCTGGAAAGACGTCAACATATTATTTCACAATAGGTGCATCCTCTATCTGTACTTTATTCTCCTCACCCATAATTATTTTATTCCCTTCCTCCCCAATAATTGAATTTAGTTAAGCTACTGTGGGTGGATCTATATGGGAATCACATGGTGAGGTTTCAGCTAGAAAAATAAGGGATTCTACAACATTCTCGAAAATTGTAACTTCCTTCTTCTTGCAATAGATATTCGCATCATAATTTGATAGCAAATCCATATCGAGAATTATATCATAATAATACATTGTTATAATGATAAGGTTAGAAACTAAAGCATGTTTATGTGTCACGAGGGAGACTAATCGACACTCCTTGGTTGCAATGATAAATACACTAGTAGATTTGACTGATAACTCCTTTATTAAATCAAATTGGACATATCTAATTTTCTTGTCCAATTGGGAAGATATAAATGAATGTGATGATCTAGAATTGAATAAAGTATTGGATAAGTTGTATAAATCAATCAATGTACCTTCCACAACATCATTAGGAACTTCAACCTCTATAGTTGTAACTACATATGCTTACCCATGCTCCCTTGGTCTTCTTTGGGGAACATTTCCTTGACACTCAGGACATTTATGTGTGTAATGTCCCATATCCTTGCAATTTTAGCATTGAATATTGGTATCTTCTTTCTTCCCATTACAATCCTAAGATAGGTGGCCTTTTTCTCCACACTTTTAACAGACTCCCATTCCCTTCAAGAAAGTTTCTTGTTGTTTCTTACCACAATTATTGCATGACGGAAATTCAACACTTCCCTTCTTCCAAATTTCCTTATTTTCTTTCCCCTAGTTTTAGATGCAGTCTTCTTCTCATTATTTGATTTAAAGTCATAAGAATTAGATAATTCATTTTCTGTCTTGGTAGCACTTGAGTCTATATTTTCATATGATTCAAATCTTTGGGAGATAAGAGCCCTTCGGAGTAATGGTTTTAATCCATAAAATAATCTCCCAAATTTTCTCTTGGGATTATGTATGAATTCGGCAACATGCCTTGGAAGCCTTCTAATGTTGGCTTCATACATGAAAAAATTTGCATCCTCCTTCTTCCTTAGATTCAAGAATTGCCTCTCCATATCTGCTCATTGTTCACTAGGGAAATATTTTTCTTAGAATATTTCCTTAAAACCCCTCCATTCCATCTCATCAATTTTTTCCTTATCCTTTGGGTTTTGGACTAAAGTACACTACTGATCTGCCTCACCCATTAAACGATAAACTGCCATGAGAACCTTTCCACTTTCATTACATCCCAAAGCAAGAAATATCATCTCAAGGGAACATGTTCACTGATCTACTACAAATGGGTTTTTAGTCCCATTGAATGATGGAGGTTGTTGTCGCATAATGTGATCTAACATAGTTCCTCCACATGGTTGATCTGGATGCTCCAAACGAGTAAGGTTATTATTCATAACCTGAGTACGTTTTCCCAGTATAGTTATGAGTTTCTCATCACTAGGTCCACCATCATTATCTTGAATCAGAGGTAAATCACTATAGGGGACACCTGTTTTCATGCGGATTCCATTCCATTCACTTGGTGCCATCTCTAGATAATGGCATACACTAGATTAGGTTATGAATAAAAATGTATCTTCTTAACCTAACAAAATACTTAACAAAAAATTGAGATCCTACGCATGGATAATATCATATTCACAAAAGTGGATTCTTTGCTGAAAATTTTACATTTCAATCTTTCATAATGGCTTATAAATAAAATGTGAATTATCCTAAGCATATCCTCTAGGAGTGTTGTAGCCAAGAGTGTAGGAAGGACTATTGTCGTGCACCAGTTCCCATTAGAGTCTAGCTTAAAGTGGTGTTTTCGGGTTTACCCATAGATACATCTATACTAGAGCTGCCTCTACCTTCTCATATCCAAACAGGGATGTATTTCATGAAAGATCCACATAATCTATTCCTTACCAAAATACTAGGACGTTTTTGTATGTATATCCTCAATGACTAACTTAGGGACTCTTCCCTATTTCTATGTTTTCTAAAAATAGTTTCCATGTATTGTATTAAACATAGTCTAATACCCATTTTAAATACCCGACCCCAGTTACTCGGAGTCGGTGCCTTATTGGTAACATTGGCATAAAAACAAGGAATAAGTATCCCAAAGGATCGAGTAGTTTAGTATTATTGGAAACAAGATACACTCATAAGTTTATCATTACAAATTTAAATGAAAAACAACATAGAAACTCCTTAGACAACTTCCATTACTCCTAGTGTATGCCTTCATGCAATTCATAATAGAATTCTCCTTGCCCTGTGGAAATATAACATAGTAAAAGGGTGAGATAAAACAATAATTATGGGTAGGAAATATATTGGATGATAACATAAATATTATACAAGTTGAATAATTGAAAACACAAGCATTTAGAAATAAACATGAATATAATATGGTAGAAATTTGAGCAGAGTAAATATTTCCATAACATAACATAACAATGGGTATTCTACTAGTTGAATAACTACATGAACCATCAATAAAATATTGATAATGAGGGAATGCATAATGCAGGACAATATAACCACACCATCAAGGCCCTGTTTCAAAACCATAATTAATCGTTTTGTCATGGACTTATGCCAATACCGTAGTTTTTCTCATGAGACCTACCAATGCATCGAGGGGCTATATCGGGCCCCACCTGAAACTTAGTATTCCCAATGAAATTATCATATGAATGGGTATAATAATAATCAAATACACATTCATATTGAAACTAATATATCAAATGTAAATAGCTTTCCCTGAACATTAAGAAAAACCACTAACCATTCGAAGTAAACAGATGAATGGTTTTAAGATAGCACATCAATAGAAAAAATAATCATATATCATTAAATTGAATATGGTAGGTTATAAAATGGAATAATATTCACAATAATTCATAAGAATCATCATGAGTGTTGAAATAGAGGATGTTACTCTTATAAAATCTTCGTGTAATTCTTGATATAAATAGTCTTTTACTTTGAAAAGAAAAGTTATTTTGGAAAAATCATTTTATAAATAAAGAAGTTAAGTAAGATATTATTTTCATAAAAAATGAGTGATTTTGAAGATATAATGGTTTCCAAAAACAAATTATATATTTCCCTTGAAAATAGGTAAGAAATTGAGAAATTCCCTTAAATCGGGATTATATTTCAGAAATAATTTAAATGATCCTTTTAAAACATGTAACTAACCATAAAATAAAGAAGGATTATGGTTTATATACATATATAGAACACTCACACCAAATTTAAAATTAGTATATAATAATACATAATAATTTCATTGAGGTAATTTTGACAATGAAAATAACCCAAAATGGAAATGGAAGTTCGGGTGAAAAAACCCTTACCTAAATTCCGAATGTGTTTCCCTCTTGAACATAAGGTTCTAGAATATAAAATTATACATATAAATAACTTATTTCATAACATTATAGATATGTATTTATTTAATTATTATTCTTTTTATATCATTTATGTTGTTATTTATAAGTTTTAATATTGAATTCCGTCGTTTCAAAGTGTTTGTTTTCTTGATTTTCAGAAATGGTTCACTTGTTTTTAAGTAATGAAGTTCATGTGGAATGGTTTTAAATATCTAGAATTGAAATAAAATATTATTTATGAACATCTTGAATTTTTAATGTTCATTTCCATCATTTTTTAGAAGAAATTAGGATGAATCATTAGATGACAACCACTTCGATTATTTGGCTGTATTTGGATAATTATGAACTAGTTTTGACATATGATTTAATAATATGTACATATAAGGGTTTATGAATATTAATTAGGTTATGATACATGTATTATAGTCTAGTTCAACCATTACAATGGTTTCATTACTAGTAATGAAGTAGAAATTGAAGAACTAAACTTCATCATCCACGAAGGTTATAAATTGGAACCTCATGGACGTTGATTTCATTTATTAAAATAAAAGGGAGGGAGTAAGAATATCGATGATGGTCCTTCCATTAACATGATACTATTCCAGTATATATATGATAATGGATTTTATCATGGTCATTTGGATAGAATATGTGAGGAGATAAAAATAAAAGAGATGATCTTGAAAATAAGAGAAAAGGTGAGATATCCCTTACGAAAATTCGGAAGCCTAATAGTGTCGCATAATATTTCATAAATTGAAATGATGAGATAAAAATGGTGCCTCATCATATTTAAATCAAAATTACAGTAATAATAATACATAAATTCAATCCTCAACATATTAGATTGGAAATTCAAAGATATAACCTAAAATAAGTGGTGACTAGAAAAGGAGGGTGAAGGATTCCCTTTCCTTGTAGAGTATCTCCTAGAACAAGAATTTTGGGACCTTGGGGGTTTAAGAAAATATTGGGAGGACTCTTAGAGAGGTATAACCATCAGAGATTCTATAATAGGGGATTTTTAATGAATTAAAACGAATGGATGGGTAGGTATTTATAGAAAAAGAGAGGGAGTTTTTTAATAATTTCAAAGGGACACCTCATTAGTGGTTTTTGCAAAGCCAGGGGTTTTCCCAAGGTATTTGCCCATGGTTATAGCCACTTGGGACACCTAATGTCATATGTTACTATAAAAAAGTATACCAGCCTTTTCTTTTAATTATTATTTCATTATGATGTCATTAAACTACTGAAAACACAAAATTTTATTTTTTACTATTCTTGGAAAATTCATTTATTTTAGAAAAATCTCAAAAATTCACCCCAACAATCTATCGATGTATAGAATTGAAAAATGAAATCCATTATTCAATAATAATTTTATAAATATAATTAATTTAATTTCTAATTAAAAGCAATGTTAATTCGAAAAATAACTTTTTTAAGGTATAATTAGTTTTATATTAAATTGAAAAATAAATTAAGATCTCATTATCTTATTATATTAAGAATATAAAATAATATCATTACATACTATTCATAAGGTTCATATTACTATTAATATTTCTACTCATAAGGGTATGTTACTATTCACCTTAAATCACATTTTTTCTAACAGACTCCAAATGAGTTACTGTTCACGACTCTATATGACTGTTATTCAAAATTCCAAAACAGTAGAGGCAAAGTTGTGTTTAATGGCTACATTATAAAATTAATTCTATATTTATTTTCAAAATCATGGGGTGTTACACAGCATCCTAGAGGGGTCATTCTACCTCTACCTATTCTTATGTGGAAGTGGCAAGTCATTATGATGGACTTTGTTATAGGACTGTCAAGGACACATAGAAGGAATGAAGTAATATGGGTAATTATTGATTGTCATAGAAAATCAAAACATTTCCTCGATATAAGAGATGATTTCCTAGTTAAGAAACTATAAAGACATTATATTAATGATTTTTCTATATTATAATGGTTCACCTCTATTGATTGTGTCTGGTCGAGATTCCAATTTTACATCAGAATTTTATAAAAGTATCTACAAGGCCTTGGATAATGAGCATCATATGAGCACTTCTTATCACCCCCACATTGACAGACCATCAGAAAGGACTATTTAGACATTTTAAGGCATTATGTGGTCATTCTCACCTGACATAAAACATATGTTCAATCAATAAATGCTTTTTGTGGAAATTTCCAAAAATAATAGATTCCATTTTAGAATTCAAATGGTTTCATATAAGGCATTATGTGGCAAGAGGAGTCAAACTCTAATTTGTTAGGATGAAGTTGGAGAAAAGAAACTTATCATTTCAGAAAATACTAAATACAAATCTACAAATGTATATAAAATTCTGGATGATATTAAAGAATTCCATTTTAGGTCAAATAGGTATACAGACCACTAGATAATGTATTTGGAATATCATGTGGGAGATCCTGTATTTTTAAAATTATCTCTGTGGATAGGTGTCTTAATGATAGGTAAGAAAAGGAAACTGAGCCCCACATACATCAGAGTAGTTGAATTTCTAGAAATGTTTGGAGTTGTATCTTACCAGATTGAAATTAAAAAACGTCTCTCCACAGTTAATAATGTGTTTTATGGGTCATTCTTAATGGAATACATGTGATACCAAATACATGTAATCACTTATGATGAAATATATCAAGAACTTGATTTTTCATTATGTGAAGAGCCTATTGGGATTATTGTCACAAGGTAATATGTATTGATAAATTGGAAAACTCTACTGGTAATGTTTTGGAAGAGAAACCATAAAATAGAGGAAAAAACATGAGAAATATAGGATAATATGAAGAAGAACCACCCATATCTTTTTATGGAGCAATATCATGAAAACATTTAAGAACAAAATTTCCAAAAGAATGAATATAATACCCTAATATTTGATGGTATTTCTTTCTTAAATAATTTCAACTCATTAGATACCTCACAATGCACATAATATTGAGTCTCTATGAAACAGAAACTTTTCTATAATCTAGCAATTAGTCGTAATTTTTCCACTTCTGTGATTTGTGTTCTGAAAAACAAACATACACAGTTGAGATTAGTATGATATTTAGAGTCTGATAGGATCAACATAAGGGTGGTTAATAGTAACTAACCCTTTTGAATATTAATATTATACTTATAAATATTAAATCATAAAAATGAATAGTATCCCCTCCCATGAGTGTATAAATAAAATTTAGGAACCTTATAATCGAATTTGAATATTTTTAATTGAGTGTTGGTGTTTTGTGAGTAAAAAATATTAAAATACAGTTTTATAATTAATAAAAAGATTTAATAAAAAATTAATTTTCCTAAAATTTATTTATGAATAGATATTTTGTTTTCCTTTGATTATAAGATAATATTTTGTGACCGTAGATAATTTTTCAAAGTGTGAAAAATCAGATACAATATTAAAATAGGTATTTTTTAGTAAATGATTATTTTAATTAAAAATTTAATTTCTAGGATTTAGAAAAATTATTTTCAAAAAATGGAGTTCATTTTTATATTCCAAATGTAAAAAAAGGATAGGGTCATTTTTTAGGAATATTATGAAATAGTTGATTTTTTGTGAATAGTGAAATATAGTAATTATGGATTAATTAAATTATGAGATAAATACAATATTCCTTTCATCGTGGATGAAGTAAGAAACGATTAGATCAAAATAAAATGAAAATATTTCTTTACATGGTCACTATACTGAATAATATTTCTTTTCTTGTGAAAAATAATAAAACAAAGAATAAAATATTGAGAAATCACTCCTCTCCTACACTATATAAACCCCCCTGAACCCCCTCTTCCACTCACACCTATAAATATTTGAGCCTTCTATATGTTCATAAAAATAAAATTCTCAATCCCTAACCCACGTAAAAGACTATATGGTCTCACCAAAAGTCCAAAAACAATGGCCTTATGGAGATTCTCAAAGTGGAGTACTCTATAGGTAAACCACTCTTCTATTTTGTTTCAAATTCTTTTAAAAGTTCCATTATTTTGTTTCTCTATGCTCACCATCACTCATCAATATTTTGTGATAATTCTTAAACCATACCTAAATTGTAATATTATTATGATAATGTGATATTTCATCATCATCTCTCTTTCCCAATCCACATATACTAGAAACGAAAACAATGTCTGAGATGTGCTAATTAAAATCACTCAAGGACGACACGTTTTGAATTTCTATTAACATCATCAATTATGGTCATTAAACCATTATTTTTGTTGAATAATATAATTCTATATATGATATATCTTATTAAAAAATTGGGGAATCATTTTGTAAACATGGTATTTAATTATAAAATAAATTGAGTTTGTGGTGACCAAAAAACCATCAAAATAATCTAATCAGATATAATTAAAATTTTAAATAATGATTCATCCTCTCCCAAAATAAAAAAATTATTAATATGATAATTTAGCCTTCAATACAATAATTAATAACTCATAACATCAATTCTATGTTTTAATTTTCAATTTTCACGAACATGCATACTCTTATACAAGAAAACCAATCATAAAAACTAAGAAAACGTGTACTCCCAAATGATGAGGTTAAATTCTTAACCCATATAAAAGGACATATACTAACTTAATGAAGAAATAATAATTAAATTAAATATATATATGGTTATGGAATTTGTTATTAATGAATCTAATTTGACAATTTGGAACATTAAAATGAAATAAAGAACACATTCAAGCATAAGGTAATGTGTCTCTCATCTCACATTTAATTCTAGGAGATTTACATTTCTCACCGCTTATTTTTTGTATTTTGTGTATGGTACTACCATTTTGAATATATAATATCATGATTATCTTTATATTCAAGGTATTCAGTGATTGTACTGATGATTATTAACTTGATTGATTATAATGGTGTAAGGGACTTTGTCTCTGTTTCTATTTCATTATGATTAACTAGGTATTGTTCTTATAATCATTCCTATGTGGTGCATATACTACCCTGTTGAGATAAATTTTATTTTGAAATTATAATTATATAATATATCCATATTATTGTTACATGGATATGATTATTGTCTTTCCCATTTACTATTTTACATGTTGTGTTTATTTGGAATGATGCTTTCACAGTTGAAATATTGATGAATTTGTATCCTCTAATCAATTAAAATATTTAAAAGGAATATTATTAATGAATTAAATCATTTTATAATGAATGATTTTGACTGGAAGTGATGGAAGGGGCCGCTATATCCCCTTGAAGCATTGACATGTCTCACGAGACAATTCTGTTGGCGACAGTCCCTTCGAATTTGTTTCAAAAACAAAATCAGATTGGTATCTACACATATAATTAAACTGTCTCCCTGCTGTTATGGTTCACGTGTCACATACATGAAATCCAAATAATAATCACTCTCTTTTTTTCATTATTTAGTTATTACTATACATGTGGATTTCAATATGAAAAAAATATATCGTTGCATTATCATTCTTAGTTTATAGATGGGGTGTGCTTTTCATTTAATCATAATTCCATATTGATTATGTTTAGTTAGTTATGATTCACTTATTATTTATTCATGGTTCCAATATATGATACCTTTAAATAGAATTTGAGGTTTCCACTTTCATTTTTTCCCCATCCAAAATATATGAAGAAGAGACCATTTAAGAGGATTGGATGGATTTAGATTATTTTATTTTGTTATGTATGATATTTTATACATTCCCAATGTTAAATGAGTTCTATATATGTAATTTGGTCTTCCATAACTACTAAACTAAATGGTCTATCAGGATTTGATTTTTTCAAATCAATCCTATATAATGCAACAATGCATAGGCTTCGATCTTCTGGGATAAGGGTGTTACCCCCAACCAAAAATTCTTCTTCTTAATATTATTTATATTTGTTATCCCCCGTGATTATCAATTTTATCAGAACGACTTAATTTAAGAAAACATTTTTATAAGAATATTGGTAAATGACATATTATCCATCGAATTTCATTTATCTAGGAAGTTCCATGACCACTTAAATGCAAAAATAAATAAAAAATCATCATATTAAATTAATTTTGTTAATATTTGAAATAAATTTTTTTAAATAAAAATATACCAATATATTATTTTCCAAAAATAATTCTGACTTATAAACAATATATTAATTTCTCTTTACCATTATCTAATAATATTGGTACTATTTACTATAATTTATAAACCTTAATCAAATCATACATATCACATTAATAATTAATTTCAATCTTAATTGTAAACTACTATACATATCAATGATTATATTACTTCACTCTTAATATTACTCAATATTTTATCTCTCAACAACACTCTTATAAAACATGAACCAAATTTGACACATCATTTTATTTCATAGATTCTCTATTACACAACACAAATACAAAATTTTATATAACAATGTATTTTCAATCTCACTCTTACCCAATTTAATCAACTGTTAAAAAATAATTTTAAAAAAAAATTACTCATTGGTGAATCAACAAAAAATTATATATCCTTTATAAGTTAACTTCTAATGTTAAAAAACTATCTACTTTCATATATTTTACAGATAGCACTTATGTGACATAAATTAAGAGGCCATACTCTATCTAACCACATGTATGAACATCCTAGACTTGCATATAAATATCAAAAACAACTATACAATTTAATATACTAAATAAAAATATAAATGAAGATGATACAAATTCAAATATGTGTGATCATCTACTACTTATCTTATATTATCATCAATCTGATCCATACTCATAGTGACCCATTAAACATTTCTACATGGTTTTAAAATGATGATTGATTAAGATATGTGAAATTTTATATAATAAAAGTGTTATATAAAAATAATGATAATTTGAAACTATTTAGATATCATATAGATCAATTATGGTGGCTAAAAACAATATTTTTAGAAGCCTAATACATTAAAACATAAAGATAATGTTAATACCAAATTCTATTGAACTATTATTCATGATCTCCCCCATACAAAATCGTGAAAAATAAAATTTTCTCTATGAAATAACATAATTTCGGAAATATAATGAAGTTATTGAAGAATCATGTGACATTGGACAAGTAATTGAATGAAATGAAGAACTAAAATGATGAATGATAAAATTTTCACAAAGTCATTTCCTTATGTAGATTCTTTTAAGTACATTATGATGATTCGTTAGGTAAAACCCATTGAAAAATGATTTTATATGGAATATAAAAAAATATTACCCAATACAAACTCTAAAAATTTTATATAATTAGTAATGGTATATAGAGATGTCTATGGTTCATTCTTACCATAGACTGCTACCAGGGAATGTTATATATTAAATTAAGTGACAAGTTATTTTTCTACAAATGAAAAGATTCACAAAAGTGGAGACTTGTATATTACATGAGGAAATATTTTTATATCACGTGATGTGATTAGAGAAATCCATAGGCACAAAAATATACACTAAATAGGAACCAAAATTACACTAGGGATGAAATGTAATTTTGAAGGGTATAAGACTAGTCCCATCCTTAGACATTTTTGTGTCAATGTATATGATTGATATCAAATGAAATGAAAGTATTTTGTTAGAATTAATAAAAATTATTCCATTTAAAAATATATCCATTTCTAAATTGGTGAAATAGATGAAAAAATTAATTATTACTATTATAGATATATCATGCATGGAAGTTCAACTATATCACTTGGTAGTTTCGAGGATCTATTTTTCCATATTGTTTTATTTAATTGAATAAAGGAATCTTGGACATAGGTATAGAAGAAGGATGAATTAAGGCCATTTTGTAGGTTTCCTTGGAGTCATTTGGAAAAGTAATAACTTCCTAAATATAAAAAAATAATTGATTTTTTTAATGGGATGTTATGCATTGAAGTATGAATATTGCACTCAATGATAGTATTCTGTGATTGATTTTCCATATAAATAGATATATACCATAATATATGATATAAATAATCACAGATGAAAATTTAGACATAGATAATACTAAGCGAATATCATTGGATATAGAGGCATGCCATATGGACTTACTATATCATATGAGTACTGAGTCAGCTCAAGAGGGACAATGATACAATATAGAGGTGATGTCTAATTGAATCTTATAGTACCGTCTCCTTTTATTTAGTCATTAATATGTTTTTTATCCATTATTTGATCCCCTAATGATGTATAACATTCATGTTATTACATTGGAATATTTTTTATAGCATCCTGAAAATCTATTTATCATGGAATTCCTTCCATTGTAACTCAATGTTATAATATAGTATTGATATTTTTATTATGATTTCATTTTATTTAATAATTATTTAATGATATAATACAAATGGTATATTAGTTTCATGATATATCTATTATCCCTTACCACTAGTTTTGAGCCTCTAGTATAAGACGAGGGATACTTGACATTATACAACATCGCAGCATGGGTCAACGGATGGTTTTAAACTCTACGATGTTATAATATTAATAATGATTATCTTATTCTACAAAAAGAAATAGTTATAAAAACAAAATATAATATTTATTAAAATATTATTATTTTAACCATCTGAACATAACTATGAAAATTTTAAATTTTCAGATTATAATAGGATTTATAGGATCATGATTTTGTTGCATTTGAAGAAAATTTATTTATTTTCGTCTTCATATAAATATTTAGAGTATAACATTATTATTTCTTTAATTGGGTCGTCAATCCTACAACCAATGATCAATGTTTTAAGAAGATGAGATTTATGTAGATGATTCTTCAATATATACGTTCATTATAATACTTAATCCCTCTTAATATCCATCTATTCCCCGCAATCTTCTTTATCAATAGTACTTTTTGGTCATTAACCCATAAATCAGCAACAATAACCATTTTCCAATAACTTACCTCTTTAATATTTATTTTCTAAAAAATAAATTTTATATATTCTTTTAGATTATTATCCAGAAAAATTACTTTTATTGGGTGGCTGTAGAACAAAATATCATAAAATAATTATAATATATCAGTTAGAAATTATATATTTTGTAATATAATGAAATAATTGGGAATTTGTACTCTAATTTATGATAGTTTGAACCTTTATTTTCCCTTATATTATATAGTGATATTAGTTTTAGAGCTCTTTTTTATTATTAAAAGTTTATAA
The DNA here is from genome assembly GCA_963277665.1 of Viscum album. NCBI lineage: Eukaryota > Viridiplantae > Streptophyta > Magnoliopsida > Santalales > Viscaceae > Viscum > Viscum album. The sequence continues at coordinate 758,803,740 of OY728161.1, forward strand.
ATAAATATTTCTATATTTATTCTAATTACTGTAAGTTGATAATTTTCAATATTTGAGCTCATTTATAAAATCTTCTAATGGTAAAAAAGGATAATTTTATAAAAGGAATAAAATTATATAGAAAAAATAGAAAAAAGATTCCCAAGTGATTTATTATCATAAATATTTTATAGGACTATTATTAGACTAATAATTCGATATTATAGTCAGTGTTGTCCAATGATAGGATATATTTAAAAAATAAGGTAGGAATAATGGAAAATGATATAATGAAAATTTATATATATATATATAGATAGCACAAGAAATGAATTTTTTCAAGATAAATGTGTACTGGATTTGAATAATGAGAAGATTAATGAAACTATTATAAGATGATTTTTACATGCTAGAACAATTCCTAGGTATACAACTTTTAATAGAGTAATATTAATGACTAATTCGCCTATTAAAAAATATATATTAATATAAAAAAAACAAATAATTTAAGTTGTTCTATTTCTAAAGTGTTTCAATTAATATATGGTCTTCAATAGAGTTATTTGGATATGATTGATACATGTAGATGATGAAATTTAATTGGGTTTAAGGCTTTGTTTTTTATATTGTTGTTCATTTTTATGGGAAATAGAAAACCATGATGAGTAGTTAAGGAAACAAATATGGTATATTATTTATGAATGGAGAATGATTAATTCATATGGAATAATTTCATTGAAGGATTGGTTATGTAATATATTATTATTTTTATTTTTCAAGAAAGCCTTAGGATGTTTATTTTGTGTATTTAAAAATTACATTTTTTTGTTCCCTAAATATGTAATGGATTACAAATCAATTAATATTAATGATATATAATGTAAAAATGGTTAACATGTAATTAAATATACACCAATCATGTTATGAAATAAAGTCCTTGATTTAGAGAAAATATTTTTTGTAGATATTTGACTATGGGATATAGATTTTAATTATAAACCATTCAATAAAATTTTGAAATGTAGTTTGATAAATAGTAATTTGTGTTTGAGAAAAATTAGTATATAACATCATAGTTTTGATGATATTTAAAGAAAACATGATGTGTCAATGTCTTGTTTTATACTAAAAAGATGTTTCTTTGGATATTTTTACCAATTTTGAATGATTTCTATATTCATTAACAAAAATTATTTACTCTATTTTAAAGGAGATATTAGGTTTAACATAGCTTCCTAATGGGGGAAATGTTGATGAGTTTTTAACACTAATAGAAGAGGTGATGATATAGATAGCTATAAGAGTTATAATAATTGATAATCTCAATAAAAGTAGGATTTTAGATGGACAATTAAGATAAAAAAAATAAACAACATAAGGAAGGAACTCCATTTTCCATTTATTGGGAAATTAATGTGTTTTTTATAACAATTATATAATGATATTTATTTCACTAATCCATGAAAAACATTAATCAATCCAACGGTTCTACTATAAAATATGAGGGTCAAATATATATCGATTCTGTTTTACAATGAAATTTTATTGAATATTGAAATTACCATCTTTTTATAATTGATTAAATTTGGGTTTATTTGTTCACATATTCAGAAACACCCAGTATTCATTCATTATACATGATCATTTTTTAATCAATTAATTTTAATATAGGGTTTAAACTAAAAGATTTTATTCTTTTTTTATCATGGAATGATTTTTATTATGATATTATTAATCATTTTTTTGAATAACTAATATATTTTTTGAACCAAAATATATAATCATAATAAATGTCGGCTTTAATCTTTAGTGGATATAAATTGTTGCCAAGTATTTTTTTTGAATCCAATATCATTGGAAACAACAATCATTAATGAAAACGTATATGGGTCAAATAAATTTTATTCACTTAGTCGAAGACTAAATGAAACCCTAAAACCATGATCACTATAATAGTAATCTAGAACCATGTAAAAAATAATGAAAATATGAACCTTACAACAAAGGTTATTGAAATATACTATATTAAACCGCGGTTTTAATGAATATCCCGAAGAAGTTGTCAAATTATTCCTCTCTCTACATTGTACCTATGGGATGATTAATTAGAATGTTTTTGTGCATGATCCTCCTTATGAAATTTTTTAACTAATACCTCAACTGTTAAAGTAATAATGTTAATAAATCATTCTATGGATAATTTGTTGGATGATTTCACATGAATTGAACACACAATTATTAGGGATATTAATTTTTTATATATACCTCAAAAAACTCTCTATGCCTCCATGGAATTTAGATGATTATTATGAATGATTCATGTAATGACACAAATAATAATTTCTCTTATCCTCTCAGAAAACAGGGAATGAATTAATTTATTACATAATTTCAATTAAGTAATTCTCTCATATGTTTCATTATATAGAAAGTTTTTAGTTAATTATTTCTTACATGAATGAATCAAATGTGAACACTTAACTTCCATCTTCCAAAATGAATCTCTGTGATACCATGTAAATCATAAAATATGATTCACCATTTCATATCACCTTTTATATAATCTTATCATATAACCATATCAAACAATAATATAATATTAGGTATTGGAATTATGTCTTTATATCATTGCTTATGATATTCTCACACTGAGTTATGTGATATGTTTTAGTTTTGAATATATCAAACTATATAAAAAATATATCATACACTAATATATCAACCTGAAAACATAACATTTATAGAGTATTTAGGTTATATTTAAATTAATATCCCACTTATACTAAAATAAAAAATACTTTGGTCTTTTTCCCATAAATTATATCATATATAAAAACATGGAAAATGATATCAAAAATTATTTTTCTGATATTTCCATAACAAATTACAATATATCATCACCATTATCAGGAATTAAATTATATTTATTACTTAGTGATTTTCCAAAAAATGCTCATTTTGAAAGAATAATAAACTTTTATAGAAGATCTTATTTTTCTTAAAACCTAATCCTTATTTAATTAGATATGGATCCCTAGTCTGGATTAGGTTTCATTTAGAGGGGGTTACTCGGTGGTTCACTCATTTTATAAAATCATTTACTTTTGAATTAAACCAACGTGCTAGTCAAATCCATGATCTACTATTTATGTGTCTCTCATCCTCACCGTAATTTTTGTGGTAAATCCAAGATATTGAGCATAAGGATTTATAATGTTCTTTTAAATGAAATAATCGTTTCCATTTTGGTTATTCCACCAACATATATTCTCCACTCTATGATAAGTTAAATACAAATTGTAATTTTTCATTCCCTCTAATTAAAATATATTTACACACCCAACTCTAATACACTTAAACTAGTTGGTTATAACCTCTAAATACACCAAATGATTAGTTATATTACCAATTCAGAACCCTTCAGCAATAGGTTATACCCCTACCTATAACCTACCACATCAGATGGATAGACCCACTGTATAATGACCATTTTGAAGATCCTCCTCTATGATCATTATATATCACTCTATTTAATACCTTATTCTTTTACCTTTACATATATATCGGTATTTCTCAAACAATATTTTAACACAGAATATAAAAATCATCTTTAGTCCTCTCAAATGTACTTGAAAGGATTATTTCTTTTGATTGATGATGTCAAATCATCACTTATATGTGTTAAATTGGTGCAAAAAAAATTATCCACTATTATTTTATTCCTAACAAGATCTGATTAATGTCCACCCTATCTCATTTATGATTTTCTACATGATACCTTTTATCATATTATATATTTCCATGATATTTTTTGTGATCTTATTCACAGTTTCAATTCATGTTCTATGTATCATTAAAGTTAATATGGTTTAGGTTTTTCAACATCATATGTATTTACATAGAAAAGTATTCATGAACATACTATTCATTATCTTCTCGTATTTCATTTACTATAATTTTTGACACATCATATTATCTTCTAGTCATAAATAGTTCAAGAATCATAACTTATTAAAATCAGTTTTTCCCTCAAGTACTCTCCACCTTTTCAAAAACTGTGTATGAACACACTATCCACATAGTCTTTGAAAAAACATTTTCACATATAAATTCTAATTATTTTTGAACTATAATTTTTGTAAAATATTCAGGATAGTTCTCATTCTCATTCACATAATACATTCTGGGTGACACTGTATCACAAAGACTTTATTAAGTTCACATAAACATTATAGGAGTAATAAAACAAGTTCTTCCTGAAGCAATTTTAGTATGATCAAAAAATATTAAAAGCCCACATGTATAACCCATTCATTTTAAAGATAAAATGTTTTTGGTTTCTCATCATCGTGAAACTTGTGTCTCACAGTGCTCTTTTTTCTTATAAAAATGATATCCTATCAAAAATATTAGAAATCACTATATTAGTAGGTTTCTATCATGTATATGAAATATCTACCTCTTCATCTGAAATAAATATTCCTTATAACTCATTAATGATCCCTAAAATATGGCATGTCTTATGAATTTTAATTCAAATATGATTTTGGTGAGTCTATAATATAAATCTGTTTAATCTCTTGGAACATTCTTTTATGTGAGATCTAAACATGTTCAAGACATTATAATCTCTTACACATCATATTTTTAGAATAAAACACTCATAAATGAACATTATATGGCCTTATAAAACTTTTGTTTCATTTTTTGTTTGATTCAACCTTCGAAAGAACCGCACGCATGTATGAAAAAAAATAAAATTAATGTTAACTCATCTTTCTATTATTTAATTCTCAGCCATGCAGTAGTTTCTATCTCAGAATGATCATGGATGATATCTACTTTAATAACCATAGAAAATATTCCTTTGATTATTGATGTGTCTGAAGATAGAATCCCTTAATGATTGGATCAGATAAATCATCTTGATCAAAAAAGTAATGTTTTACACAAATCTTTTTATGATTGAGATACAGTTCACTCATATCATTTTTTCCATTATTCTATGCATTAGTTTGTAAGAACATAATAATAGATAATGTTCCATAATCAATTTGATTTGGTAGTTGGGGATCAATACCCTCAACACACTACACATGCCTCATAGGACATGCCATTATTGTTTTGTCCCATTTGCACCCTACGACCAAGCCCTCTCACAATAACATTCTTCTACAAGCCTACACACTAAACTATTCTCGATTGTAATGACGAAAATCCCAATTCGATAAATTACATGATTGAGACCTCTTCCAACAAGGGCATGGTCATGATATCTATTTTGGCACATGTGGTTGGCCACAATTTTTATATACACTAATAAATAAATATAGCCAATATTACATGAAATGTTCCAAGACAAAGCAAAATCTTTTTCTTTAGGTCCTCTTCCTCTTCAAATATTGTTCACATAATAAATAAAAATTTTCTTTGCCATATTTTAATTCCTAATGAAAATAATAAAATATATCATATCCTTCATTTCATTCTCTATTATTGTAACTGTTTTTTCACTATTGAAAAAAATATTTGAGCATAATATAACATCAAAAATCATCATAATATAAATGGAAAATTTTTCAAACATTCCAAATAAGATAATTATATGAATAAATAACAATTTTCTAGTCAAAAAATAATTATCATCAACTTACCAAATACATATAAACATATTATTGAAAAATAAATTGAACACTATGCCCAATAGTAACTACAAAGTGTTTTCAATGAAAATTTATAGTGCTAAAAATAAATATAAATTACTGAGTTAAATAATTTATGCAATGAGAGACCATTAAAAATTAATAATTACTACCAAATATTTAATGATATAATGCATGATATCCATCAAAACAATATATTCAAATATTCATTTGTAGCATCTCTATCATATACAATAATATGTATGAAAATGATATAATTTATAAGAAACTGACTAACTATAAGATATGATGAATTCCAATCCCATTTAGATAATTCTATATTACTAATTCGTTGAGTAGAGACTAGGAATATTGATGAATAAATAACATTCTAGTAATCTTGATGGATGATCATATCACATTCCACATATTGAATAGATAGGAACATTTCACATGTCTTATCAATGTATGGTCATACCCTTGCTCAACATATCATAATTGATTTAATAGATTTCATAATCATCGCATGAAAAAAAAATCGTATATGATTAATCTCAATATACTGCATGTTCAATTAAAAACCCAACCAACCCTGTATTGGAATAGCTTCACGTTTAGATTTAGAAATGTATTATGATTGAGGTTTCTCGTGACATGACCAGACCAACTAGTACCCCACCTTGGCTAATTGTAACACAATAGTTCCTTCACATGTTCACATCTAAAAGTTTTTGGGATAGTGACTATCATTGTTCAGTAATATCACACATTACGAGAGGATATTGACTATATGAACCAAAAATAAATAGATAAATCCAATGAAAAAATATAGATTAAATGATTTTATAATATAAAAATACAATAAATATTACTACAAACAATACAAGAATGAGACAACTCGTATAAGAACATCATAAAAGAAAAAAGAAGAGGAGTAACACATATAAAGAGAATCTAAAATACAAAGTACCAGGAACCCCTCTTCATTCAATTAAATCCTTTTTACATGCTATCTTGCAACATTATCTTCACCTTGTTGAATCACTAATCATATTGATGTGTTTCTATGTATCCCTACATGTCATATCTAAACAATCCATTCTATCTTCATAACCACCCAAACCAATATCAAAACCATGCTCCATCAGCACAGAAAAAAAATGTGTGGGCCCATTTTCCAACCTTCGATGAGAATAAAAATAATCAAAAGGATTCCTAGAATAAAAAAAATGAAATAAAGAAAAAAATGGTTAACTCAAAATAACTAATACTAAAGAGTTACTAGAATAAGGTGAGAATAATAATCCTTATGATCTCAATCACGAGAAATTTTTGGGATGCTGAGGATTACCTATCCTTTAATATACAATTATCCAAATACATATTCACATCAAAATAGAGATTCATAAAACACCAATGATTATAAAAATAAGGAACTTAAAAGAATTTTTAACATCACATCTCATATGAAACCACCAATAGATTTGGCGAATCCTATGTAATGTAAAATTAAAAACTACCGAGTCATCAAACAATCACATTGATTTTAGAAACCGTAAGGGAATCCTGATCATTCCAAAAACATTCTCATCACCAAAGGTAGAATGTATACTTTAGGTATATAAACACATAACGATTTATCATAAATCTAAACTATCAAAATATAAATCCATGAGTCACCTCAATTAACACCATAATTGAAAGACATACCTCCTTGGAAGAAACCTCATATGAGGTAATATGAATCACGAATAGGGGATCATTATTTAAGATATATGGAGATAACCAACCCCGTATATATTATCTCAAAGGTAGGGTATCACATACATAGGAAAATGAAATTTGATACTTATGCTTTCCAAGGGAAGGTAATAGAGGATCATGACCATAGACGAATGTGTGAAACATTACATTATCCATGACCATTCTGTATATAGAGGATTAAGAAGCCTGAGTTTAATGGTGGGATACCCAACCATATTCAAGGGGATACAAGAGATCACTTACTACACTATATTGGAAAAACAACTCTCTATCCCAAAACTGATTCCTAGAGAAGGGAAAAGCGGTTATGGGGAACTCTATTAAATATACATGAATTTTGAATGAGGTATGTGTTGTGTATCCCAAAATAAATCATATTCTCATATGGTGGAGCATCAAATTGAATGGTAGGATCCAACTATATGGTTTTTATGTTGGATAAACAGTATGTATGACTTCAAACTGGAATATTGAGTGTGCTACAATACATGGGTCATGTTCTTATATTTGTAAAAGGAGTGTATCTAATGGGTCATGATGTATAGTCCCATCAGGTTCGCTAGGAATGTAATTGAAATACTCAATAAGACTAAAAACTATTGTCACATATCTTGTGAAAAAGTCTATATGATGTTTGAAATTTGTCTCAATGTTAAAACCCAAGATCTACATATCCTACAATACATTATTCGTGTTCTTTTGAACTACATTTCATTGTGTAAATATTTTTTTGAAATTTATATCTTCCTCATAAGGATTCAACATTTCCACTTTAGTGACTTTGATTACCAACTAAATGATCAAAAAATGTGTTCGGAAATATTATATCCACTCCAGATATTGGATTTTAGGCATCATACATCAAAAATTCAATCACCATCACCTCCCCATGTCACATGTTTGCCCCTATGCATGATGTAGGGGCCAACCTTTTCTCCCAAGATTCCCATCTCCATGAAAAATCCAACACCATGTTGTAATCCAAAATATTAAACCTAAAAAAATTATATATAGATCAAATAATGGATTATTTAATGAATTTTTTCAGGAGTAAATTGTTGAATCAATGTCCAAATAAAATATCGATGAGGAACAAATAAATAACATAGGAGAAAATCCATAAAATATAAAAGACTGTAATCATAAATGGTTTTTCATGAATATACCACTGTCCATTGGTTTGAAATAAAAGAATAGTTGATCAATTGAAATTTACAATAATAGATATATCTCACATGTAATTATAGAGAATTTGCATGTTTATTGGGCCATGTCACTATCTAAACATGGATTCAATGAGATATATCTTTATCCACATTTATAGAAAGTAAATAATAGGTTAAAAATATAAAAAATTATAATCTATTATCATGGAATGAAAAAAATAACATTAATCCATTTTTTCATCCATTATTCTTTTTTTATCATTGTGAAATCCAATCATTGATTCCTCAACATATTAAATCCCTCCCCCGGAAATTTCACTAATGCATATATAAATTCTCAATCACACTACCTCTTCCACCACTTGGGATATGTTAATTACATAATGTGACAAACCTTAGGGAGAGAAAAATAAGGATTATTAAATAATAATGCATCCCAGGTTTGATAATGAATTTAATAAATTAATTTACTATCCAATTATTCCACAAACTCCATGAATAACTATAAACTATCAAGGGAATCAAGGAGATTAAAATATTGCCACTACAATGGTAAAACCATAATTTCACATTCAAAAAAAATCATTGTTTTAAAATATGAGATATAATTGAGGAATTATATGCATTCTATTACATAGTAATGATTTCATGTTGAAAAAAATAATATTATATTTCAATATATTTTTTATATGACTGCACAACACTCTATTTTCCACACCTTTTTAGCCAAAGGGTAATAAACTTATTATGAACCAATAGATCAATAAAAAAATTTATTCAGGTGGTCTTCTTGGATTAATTTGTAATTTTAACCCTAGTGATGCTTAAGGAGGATTAAAAATTCAAAATCATGTTGAGTATAACCTGTGTATAACCAAAGTCACTAGATCTCATTCCATGTACATTTTTTAACTTCTTGTAAATTTGAAATACAAGAATTAAATATGAAATGATAATATATATATATATACATTGTATTAAGGTCAATGTTATATGCTGCATGTGATATCTAGAATAAAAAACTCATTTTTTAATTAATAATCATATTCTGTATCTGGAAAAGAACTCTTAGGCATGACAACGTCAACATTTCATCCCAACATATGAAAGTATATAAAGATCAGATATTATAATAACTGAAACTCATATTTTGATAGATTAATTATCACATCACATTATGTATATATATATAACCAATATTAATGACTCATTTAGTGGAGGCAGAAGTTATATATCATGATATATTTAATAGGTTATACTTTTAGAATATATTTTTTTAATTTATGTATTTGTTAAACTTACCACATGTAGATGTAATTTCTAGCACATCTCGAAATGGATATTTGATAAAATTGACACATTAAAAACAATGATGGTAAATATCAATGGAAAATTCTTGTATGAATAATTATGAGCTATGTAATTATATTAATAATGTTCAACTCTATAACCAAATTACCCATACTTATTTACATTACACCATAAAATGTTAAAATGTTCATAACATGTTTTTTATTCTTCGAACCCTTTATAATATCATCATCATCATCTTGAATCATTTGTATTCAATATTTTCTGTTGAAAAAAATCGTTAAAACAAAATTTAAATTGTAATTTATTATCATTAACATCATAACCTGAACTATTTTTCGAAATAAAGTGACCTTGAATTTGATATTTTTGTGGTATAATATTTTATTTGAAACACTTGAACATATCAATATCCAAAAATACCCCCACATGCATCTTTGAAACTACAATCTCCCCCAAAATATCATAATAAGATAAAAAAATTAATATATATTTATGAAATTTGAAATAGTTTCTTTTTTATGAATAATAAATATATAATTAACAACAATATATTATATGGTTTTGAACATTTTTAATGTATTTTTTTAAAACATAATAATTTATTCTTTATATTATAAAACTAATTTGGTTGTGGGATCTATTTCCCTTATAGTATGATAAATATCATTGATGATGTAACACACTATGATTTTGTGAAATATTTTTTCAAATCAAATTAATCGTCATGATATTATTCATTTCACACAATACTAAATAAATATTTTGTTATACAAAAGTAACTCAATTAGTATATTATTATATTCACCACCTTTTTCAGATTTCAAATTATACAAAACTAGTGTATATTGTGTTATATGATAAACATATTTTCTATGAAACATCAATTTATTATTATTTAAATAATATAATAAAATAGATTTTAAATTAGCAATTATGAGTTTTATTAAGATAATTATGAAAATATAGAGTTTATAAGATAAATATATTATTTAATAATTACATCGAAACAAAATTTCATTCCAAATTAATATTAATGAAGTATTTTTATTTCTATGCTCTGAAAGTCATTTTTTAAATTAAAAAAATTAATATATGTTATTAATGAAATAAATATTTTATGTAATCAATAACATATTTTTCATACCTATACATTGGATTTTATAAGAATAATATATGAACCCACATAGTTGTATCCATAAAAAAAATAATTTTTTTGTAGGGTAATTTCACAACCTTTTAATGAAAAACTGTAACATCCTGCCCCTCTACAATGGCTTGAGTCGAGATAGATATGGTACTCAGCCTTAAAAGATATCCCCAAGGCATCAAAGGTTGAAAATAAATTTAATGGGCTTCAAGAGAATTTAAGGGAAGATTTTCTATTTGAAATGAAACAATTAACCAAACATTCCATTACCAATACCAACAAAATGATTCCTGTAAACAGTGTTCTATAATACAACATTATCAAAGACCACCAAGAAAAAAATCCAAACAAATTAATGATCAGGGTATGAAAAAGAAAACTAAACAACCCAACCCAAAGAATCCATGACACATGTCCACAACTCCACCCCATGCTTCATGCTCCTAGATACTAAATATCACCCAAGCATCAAGATGAACCAATAAAAAAGATAGATGTGTTACATTTTTTCATGTCTCATAATACAACATCTGAAAAAGAACAGATGTTCCAACAGAGGGGTTGACTAATAATACTCAGTAGGATTTCCCCAAAATACTTCTATACATAAGCATCTAGAATAGAAAAAGATAGAAAACATATATAAAATACTTTATATAGAACAGTTAATATAATTTGAAAATTAACCATAATATAAACACATCCTTACCCAAACCAATTTTCCGAAATCTACATAATTCCAAGGAATGAAACCAAACCAGTCATTTAACATTTTCCCAATTTCGCATTTTTATAACCCATTTCAACTCGCATTTGATCAAAAATGTTTCTAACATACCCCTAATTACACCACATAACCTCAATGTTACTACCCACCACATGATCTTAGTGATACCTTGGACGATGAGACATAATGTCCAACACCGTCCCATTTTTGTAGTGGTAGATCAAACCCACAGTCCAATATTTTTTATATTAGTCCATCATAAACACTATCTATCCCTCCAAGTCATTCATCCACCACATAATCCAAAAATCACAACATTCAAAATTTAACTAAATCATTTCAACCCAAAATTTCCAATCCAAATTTACCATTCATTCCCACTAACATTTCAACATAACATTCCAAAACCAAATCAATAAAAAAACCCACTTATTGAAAACACCCTTAAGACATTAACCATTTCTAACCACACATAGATAAAACTAAAATTTCATTGAAACTTATTTTTCATAAACAAATGTCAATAAATCAACCAAGACACTAATTTTAAAATCATCATTTTAAACTCCAACAATAAAGAACATTTCACAGTAATAACCCATTAACCTAAAATCCCTTAATCATCAGAATATGTTTGTTACAAAATCATCACACATAATAATAATAATCAATATCGATAAAAACCAATTAATTTGAAATTAATCATTCTAGTTTTATCAAAATAAAGTCAAGAGTGAAGCCACAAACCTTAGACCTTGGTGAAATCAACTGACTTTAAAACTGTACACCAAAGTCTGGTGAAACATTGAGAAAATGACCTTATATCCCATTCTATAACATCAAAAACTTCAAATCTAGTCATTTTAGATACCAAAAAACATAGATTTACATGAGAAGGATGTAGATCATGGATACATAGAGAGAGATAGAGAGTGAAGTTCATCTAGAGAAAACCATGAATCTACCAAGGGAGGAGACTTACTATGGGATATTAACCATTAATGCACCTTAAAGCCCATAAAATAACTTCAAAACTGCAATGGAGAGCCTCCCCAACCCGTGTGTATAATATATCCTATGTGGGGTTAGATTCGTAAGAAAATTTAATGATTTAAGTAAACTTTTGAGCAACCCAATTTTTTAAACCCTATTTTTTTAATCACTCACGGTTAGGCATTCCATGTGAAAACTAGGTTCCTACTACTATCTTCAAGGGGACATCGTATGGTTTAGCAACATGGATAGATAAATTCTGCACCAAAAATAAAAAATCATTATATATAAATCTACATGGTTGGCCTAGGGAGGCCGCAAAGTTTGGAAAACCCTATGCTTTAATTTTTCACCTACCATAGTACACTACCTCAATTTACATAGTTTTCTACAAGTGTTCCATGGTTTTCAGTAAATGTTATCACACCAAGAACCATTTCAATACTTTTAAACAATTATTAAACCCTTAATAACTCTCAAAAACATTACATAACCACATTATATACATAAATAAATTTATCAATGGTTACATACCTAAAAAATGGGGTGCTAAATTCTTCCCATCATTGGACTTTCCATCACTGGGAATTAGAAAACTATCTATTCCCAGAATTTTCTTAGGCCACTTCTCACCCATTTATTTCTCATATTCTCATTTATCCACATAATTATTACAATGTTTCCACAAAACCTAAATGTGATTGATGCTTAACCATGAAATAATTACTCTTGCCTATCCATCATTTATACTAGCATGTTCACCATAGAATCATCAGAATCTAGAGAATCATTAACCCATTGAATCACATGATAAGGTTCTGGTAGATACTTTTTCAACTAAGTCATATGAAACAAAATATTCACCACACCAAAACTTATTGGAAATTTCAAATGATATGAAACCTCCCCAACCCGTTCATATATCCAAAAAATCGTAATATACATTAGAGATAACATACCTTGATTTCCCAACAAATGATTTCCTAACCTCAATGAAATTATCAAGAACAAATCATGACCCACATTGAATGACAATGTCTATCGATAATAGTCCAAATATGCTATCTGATCACTCTGATCCATCTCCATTATCTTCCAGATCGACATTATATTCAATATTTTCCATTGAACAAAGCTCTTTTCAACCATTGATGCCTCACTTGTTTCCACCCAACAAAGTTGATAATGACATGAAAACACATTCAATTCTTCAAAAAAATCCATATGTATTGACTCCTCAAACCTATTATTATATGATAAATCCAGTTACGGAAGGTGCTCCTCCCATTAGCCACTAAAATCTATCATAAAATCCCACATCATGACTTTCGATGTTTTTATTGTCCTCTAAAGTTTGACATCCATAAATGGTTTATTCTCCATGATCATATTAAACATAGTCTCAAGAGATTTTTGTAAAAATTTCTTGAAATGAGACATGAACCTAGTTTCACTATTTGATATAATCAAAAATTGTAAACCATACACATTTATTACCTCATTGATATATTTTTTGGAAAAATCCTCAACCATATGAGATTTATGAATAGGGATGAAATGGATAAGATTTTGTAGCTAATTCAGTATCACCCATATGGCATCATGTTTTCTAACTATTCATGGGAGACTATTAAAAAAATCCATCAATATATGCTCCCATATCCAAACACAGATATGTAATGATTGAAACATACATGTGTTCCACAAATACACTTCCTTGAACTTTTTGCAAGTCAATCATCTTAAAACAAACTCATCCATATTCAATTTCATACCATCCAACTGAAACTTATGTTTCAATTCCTTATAAATTTTCTGAATTCCTAGATGGAAAACTCATCTAGAATGATGATAAGCACTGAGATGTTTCACCGGAAAATCTATCAGTACAACCATATAATTCCAAAATCAAATTACTAAATTCCAAACAATTTTCTATCCCTCAATGTTCTCCCCGTAATTGAGATTTAAACTCATAGACATATACATAAAATCAGACTTCTGTACATGTTTTAACTGAACAACCAAGTCATGTATCGATGAAACATGAAGTAAAACTATTATATCACCTTGGTCTTCACATTCCAACAACATGTCAGATATGAATAATATCAACTACCAGTGACCTAAATCATTTTTAACACTTTAAAAATATGACTTTATAATTAACGAATCTACCACTGAATTTCCTTAATCATGTGTGTACTTCAAGTCCAATTCAAATTTCAAGAGAAAAACCATCCATGTACATTACCTCAAATTCAAATCCCATTTTGATAAAATATGATTCATTCTCATATGATTAGTAAACAATGTAAATTAATAACTAAAGGTATAGGGAGACCACAATTTCAAATCATGAACAACCATAGAAAATTCAAAATAATATTATGGGTAGTTATTCTAATGAAACCTCAACTGTCATGATACATATGTAAAAAATGTTCCCTAGGATGATAACCCAATACAAAATGGATCATGATGTATCACAACACATCATGTAACACTTCCCCTATTTTAAAACAACTAATATTTATATTAATTTACGGTGACCCTTATGATCGTCAATTTATTTTTGTGAATTCACATTACATTTAGTTGAACATTATTCCTCGTAAAAGTTGTCATCAGTGAGGCTAATAAAGATAAGTCCCAAACAGTGTGTTAGTAATACCCAACTAGTCAATGGAATATCCATATCTCAAAAATGTTCGTTGGCAGTTTCCAATAGATAGGGTCTTCTATCTTTTTTGGATCCACTGAAACACATTTCTCAGAAAAAACATGGCCATGGAAACATACCTCTTTTATAAAAAACACATTTTCAAAAAATTTAATACAACCAATGATCCCTAACAATTCCAAACACAATATCTATATGTTTCTCATACTCCCCCCATTGTCTTTTAATACACAAAAAACAAATCATTGAAAAACACTACCATGAACGAGTCTATATACCTCAAAAATAGACGATTAATTAATGTTGTGAAGACTGCTGCTGCATTTATAAGGCCAAAGTGCATAACCACATACTCATACTGTTTATATTTACATTTGAAAGTTTCTTTTAGAATATCCTCTTTCAACACCATAAATTGATGATATGATGATCAATGTTCAGTTTTGGAGAACCACTAAGCACCCCTCAACAGATTAAATAGATCATCAAGGAGTGGGAGTGGATATCATTTAATTATTGTATCGTGGTTATGATTATGATAATAAATGAACATCCAAAGAGTTACATACTCTTTTTTAATGAACAAGACCATTTCTACCCATATATATGTGCTAGGCTGGAAGAACCCTTTGATTTACAACTCCTCAAACTGAAATTTCAATTCCCTCAATTATTCTTATGCAATTTGGTAATATATAAGTGACATATGTATGGTCCCTTAGAGGAGATAAATCATGAACTCCACTTTTATCATTACTGGAAACCCTACGAATTATATCCAAAATACATATAGAAAAAGGTCAACTATTGTTGGAAATAGTGATCTCCCAACCTGTTACACCGATGATAATGAAAAAGTTCTTAGCAAGTTTGAGATCACCCCGACCAACAGTTCTATCGAATTCATTTCACCCATGATTTCATCATTATCTCCACGAACAAGATTCTTTAGGAAATTATCCACTGTAAAACTCACTTGCCACATGTATTCATCAATGTGGGAATTCAAAATCATCAAATATTATTTACTATGGATTATATCATAGACATCCATCTCAAACACTGAGAATTCCCACATCAATTCAACCTCATCAATCTCTAAATAACATGCTTTACACATGAATGATCATCACTCTATTCCACACTATATAGTTTTATGATTCAACATAGATTTCATTATTTCAACATTTAAACCCAAAAAATCCACATAATGAGAAATAATGAAATAATGTGACACACCTATATCAAACAATGATTTCATCAAGGTACAATTCCAAACAATTGTACATCTAACCATGGATGGTCTCCACAAATCATCAAACATAACCTAGAAGTGACACCACTTATAACATCCCACCCCTTCTCATTGTAATGAGTTGATTAGCCATTTCTACTCATCTATAGATACATCCTGAAGTTACCAAAAGCTATCAATAAATTCCATGGGCTTCATGAGAATTTGATGGATGATTTTACCTTTGAAATAAAACAACCAACCAAATGTTCCATTACCATAACCAACTAAATTCTATATGTAAACAATGTACTATATTTAAACATTTTCTAAGTCCACCAAAACCAAAACCATTGCAATAAAATGATCACAGTACCAAGAGGAAGACTAAACAACAAAACATAATGAAGGCATGACCCCAATTCAAAGCTCCACACCATGTTCCTTACCCCAATTACTACAATACAACCCAAGAATCATGATGACCCACTAATTATGTGATACACCTTACCTATTCATGTCTCTTGGAATAAAACATCTACAAAATCACCATTGTTCCAAATTTAGGGGTGAGTAATAATACTTACTAGGTTTCCCCCAAATGACATCCCTACAAACAACACTATTATGAAACATGTTAGGAAATATTATATAAACCTATTTACATGAAACCTTTAAAATATGTGAATAATTTATCACAAAAAAAACACATCCTTACACAATCCATTTTACCAAAATCAACACAATTACATAGATAGCAAACAAACTAGTCATTTATCATTTTCCCTATATCACCTTTCCATAACCCATTTCACCTCACATGTTCACATGCATATTTGAACCATACCCACAATTCCACCATAGGAACTCGGTGTTACATCCCATCACACGAGCTCGATCTTACATTGATGGTTGAACATCATGCCCAACCCCATCCCCATTTTATAGTGTTACTTCAAACCTATATTCCAAACCTTTTTATAGTTGTCCGTCAATCCCACTCTAAATCCCTCAAAACCCTACATACACCATATATTCCAACATTTATAACATTCAAAAATTATCAAAATCATTTTATCCAACAATTTCTAAACCAAATTAACAAATAATTCTAAAGACACATTCATTATAACATGAAAATACCACGTCAAAAAATCATCCATTTATTAAAAACACCATTATTCCATTAACTATGCCCAAAAACACCTCAATAAAACAGCAGTTTTTTAGAACCATTTATCACAACCAAGTTTTCATAAATAAACTAATACATATATTTTAAAATGATAATTTTAAAATACCACGTCAAAGAACATTTCACAACAATAACCCCTTTACACAAAAATCCACAAATTATCACAAAATCTGTTTTAACCAAGATTTTCACATCATAATCACAATGAATATCTAGAAAAACTAATTAATTTGAAATTAATTCTTCTAATTATATCAAAATGGATTCAATGGGGAATCGACCTACTTTAGTGGTTTTCAAAATTGACCCACTACACAACTGCCCACAAAATAAAGGTGAAACATACAAATAATTAACCACAGATCCTATTTCTTATCATATACAAGCCAAAAATAATCATTTTATGAAAAAACCCTATATGTACATGAAACAGAATTAGATCTTGGCAAGTGAGAGAGAGGGAGAGTGTGACGTAGATATAGGGAAAACCAATAAACTACAGAGATATGAGACTTATAATGAGAGAACCACCATCAATGCACCTTAAAAAACCTTTGAATCACTCCAAAAATGATTGTGAGATCCTCCACAACCACAGAGAAGAATAAATACATAGTGGGGTTTGAGTGGGAGGAAAATGAGTAATTGAAGGAAAATATAGACCATCCCATTTTTTCGAAACCATTTTTTTTAACCATGCACGGTTTCGTCAAACTTTTTGGAAAATCATGCACTAACCATTCACTTTCTATTGTCTCGAAGGGGACCTCATATATTTGGATTTCCCAATTATATAACTCAGGTGTGAACTATGCATTATCTATTTCTTCCAAGCAGTATGGTTTACCTGGGTAGGCCTCATGGTTTCAAATGTTGTCTGACTTAATTGTGCACCTACCAAAGCCCACTACCTCAACATGCACAGTTTACTATAATTTTTTTTCCCGGTTTTTACTAATATTTCACAAACCATTCACCCTTTAAAAATCCAAAAATCCTTTCCCAAACCCTTCAAAAATATGCCAAAAATTACCCAACCACATTATAGAGATGAGAATCATAATACACGGGTTACATTCCTCCAATAGGGGTAGCTATATGAACCCCTTTAGAACATAATTTTAGACACTATAATTTATTATATTTGAAAAAAATAAAAATATTCCTTGAATGAGGAGTATCAGAATTTACATTGGTGGAATTTTTAGTATATTGAATATAAATTTAATGTTTTGATGAATTGTAATAAATATTAAATTTTTATAGAAAACAACTATTTTCATCCAAATAATATATATTTATAAATTATATTTTCGACTGGGTCAAAAAAATAAATGGACCATACGATTATCATGTAATCAACTTTAGGTCATTGGAATCAATTTTAAATTAAATTTAGATATAAAAATGTTTCAATCCATTGCATGTTTTTACATTAATAACTCTTTTTACTCACATGATTTATGGGATTAATATTGTATTCATTGTTATAAATTATTTGTTTTGAGTTTTTAAAATTTGATTCAATATTTGGTATAGGGGTCCAAACTTTGTATAGTGATTTCTTTTATTCATATACATTCTAAATAGTAACTTTAGTAATTTATCATTCACACGAGAAAAGGTAATTCGGGTAATAATGGTACAAAATTAATATTATATATGTTATAAAATTAACATAACACTAGTGTTTTTTTCATTGGAAGAATGGGTTTTGACAAAAAATAATTCATGGTCTGATATTATACCCTTTTGATGCCACATGGATAAGAGTAATAAATATATTATATTTTATATAGTAAATTGTCAAAGATGTCATTCTCATATTTTATAAACTATACAATAATTATTATTATTTTATACACAATATAAATTCAAGTATAAAAATTAATATTACATCTAAAATAATTTCCTTATCTGAGAAATTTATTTTTAATTTTTAGAAAATAAATAATTACCTTAATGGATTTGACAATATTTTGGTATTGCTAGAACAAGTAGAAGAAAAATTAGTAAAACGATTTTAATAAAAAATTTAAGAACTATTAAATGACCAAAAAACAAGGATAAATCATTTTGGATGTTTAAATATTGTAACTATTTATCCAAGGGTTGAATTGATAACCATTTTGGTCCCCATGGATAATGATAAGTCCCTTATAATAATTTATTTAAATGAAAGTCATGTAGTTCATAGTATATGATTTTAAATAACATAATATTTTAATAATTTTTTATAGATGTTCCTTAAAACATTAATAGTAATTTGAAATCGAATAAATTTACATTATTCATATAAAGTTATTTAGAAATTTAAGGGATCAAATAAATAACGTAATGGATTTAACAGCAATGATGAAAATATTAATTAATTAATTAATCAATCAATTTAAATTTATGAAAAATAATTAAATGCAGTACATTTGAGATAATTAAATAATGAAACTAATTTTATAGCTTACCATGAAACCTTAGTGTCACAACAAAACATTTTTAAAATGTTAACATGATATATCGATACTTTTAAAAATATCTGAATTGAATATTGTAAAAATTTACACCATTTATATTTTATCAAGTTTATGTTTTATAGAATTATATAAAAATATTAAGACATTTTAAAAAATATTGAATTATTATTATATTTTTAAAAATTTTCTAAATTTATCATTTATTGTGTAATTCGAAACCAAATAAATAATAATTAACCACTTTTAATATTGAAAGTTTTTAGAAATTAGTTAAAATTAAAATAAATTAACTAAGGGTTAATAAAGAGGATAATGTTTAAACAACTGCCAAAATTTATAATAAATATATTCAATGATAACATCAAAACCTTATTTCTTCCTTTATTTTAATACATTAAATTTTATTGTATTTGGATTGAGATATATTTTATTATTAATTAATATTATTCAATATTCCAAAAGATCCCTGAACCTGAATTATAAAAGGGAACCTCCTCCCCCACATATTCACACCAATAAGAGCCTTCATTCTCATCAATCACATCTACATTTTTATTCTCAAAAAATTTCGTCACATTCTATATGTTCTGGTTTTTCTCAAAATATCATCGCTAGAATCCATTTGAATAGATCTAGATGGAGATCACTAAAAATGAGGTAATCTCCTTTAATAACTCTCTAAAGAGTATTTCTTCATCTACTTTTTATAAATGTATTTTTTCCACTATTAAGTAGTAACTATATTATCACCTATATTCTAATATGTTTTTATGATTATTAAATTACTATATTTCACCCTTTCACCATCCTATGAAAAAAGAAATCACAATACTTGCGTATGTATAACTTACCATCTCCATATTGTGGTGCAATATGTTTTCATCACAACAATACATGGATTGGTTTTTTGATGGAAATAATAACTATAAATGGATATTAAAACATTATATTGATATTAGAATAATATATTCACCATCCACTACCAAAAAAAATCACAATTAAAGGAATGATGTCATCTCTCATGCGAACCTACGACCTGTCATCTCCACTATGTGATGTGATTTATTTTCCATGATCACAATTGAAAAATTATATAAAAATATATAATTCATAAACATGTTATATATTACCGTAATTTCATTCTGTAATTGAATGAAAAATATCCTATACAGATGGAAAAATACTTATATGACAAAACATGTGTAGGAAAATAAAGTAGTTAATACCCAAAAGAATTGTAATAATGAAATGTTATTATCAAATTTGAGAAAATATGTTCATATATGATATAATATAAATAAATATTGTTATGGATTAAATTAATAGAATATTTAACCCATTATACATAATTTTTTGGTATGTACTAAGGAAACTACACATAAGGATTCTGAAAATTTTTGAATCTCATTATAATCTATGATTATTTATATTTATGTGTTTATTGAGGTTTATTTATCATCAATTCCCATGTTATAAAAAATGTACTCAAAAATATTCACAAAACTCTTTAAAACATGTTTATAATCATTTTTACTCATTTTTTATTTTTACTAAATGGTTTGAAAGGAACCTTTTTTCATTTTCCTATCGAGGTATTTTTTTGACTAATCCAAGAAAAGTCAGATCATAATGTTTTATTTTACATTATATGGAATGAGCTAGTTTTTTACACTACCTAATCTCTTTATTTCCATGAAACATCCATTATATGTTTAAATGGTTATTTTCAAGGAAAACATTTTCTATTAAAATTGACCATTATTTCATTAGAAGAAAAAATTATTGAAGAAGAAATGATATTTTCCTCAAGAATAATTTTCAAGTGATATATAAATGGTTACTTATGTTTAATGGGTATATTTTTCATTAATTTTATCTAAATTATTCCTATGGTTGGTTTTTTTATTATGTAATGATATTTATGAACCACATTTCTATCCATGTATTATGTAATGATTGAATGATGTTTATGAAACCCATTTCTTTTCATGGGTTTTGATATGATAGATGATTTATATTCCTTTGGAACGCATATGTATTGTTTCCATTATGTGATGGTTGAAACCTATATCTCCATTCAATACATTGGGTAAATATTTATATGTCATGAGATATATATAAATGGAATGGGATGTAAACATAGTTCAGTAATAATTTCCAAGAATGAGTGTAATCTTGATTCAGTAATATAGGACTAGAATGGGAGTAATATATGGTTAATAATAAAAGAGTAGAACAGTATTAATCTTAGATAAATAATATATTGTTGTAATGGGATGTGACCATAGTTCAGTAAATTAATTTTTCCACTATGTTGGTCTTGGAAATTATCTTTGACTAACATTTAAATAATTTTCAATGGTTTTATGTTTTATACGTTTCCACATTTTATGCAAACAATATTTTCTCATGGCTTGTGTTACATTACGTATTATGTTTTATGATCTTCCAAGATTTATTTCTGGAAACCATTTTTTGATATATGTTATTCAAGGTATGATTTTAAAAATTTAAGTTCTTGTTTTTACAATATTATGTTCTTGTTTTGTTTGATATTTTTCATATTTACACTTACTGAGCATTTGCGCACCCAATTTTCATATTTTTTTTTCAGAATGATATAATGAGAGGTTTCAGTTATGAAAACAAATAGTGGATGATCTTTAATGTATATGTTGAAGATATTATGCCAAATTAGAATAATTTGATCCATGTATACAAAGGCACTAAACTAATACGGTCTTTGGTAATGAGTTTATGTAATGAATGAATGATTCCAAAAAAATAATGTAATGTCTATGTATAACAAAAATGGGTCATTATATTTATTGTTAGAGCGAATTTTTAGTTACCCTAAGGAAACTAGGATGAAGAAAACATTTGTATGACCCGTAGAGATATTTTTGTGGATATATCTTGGGATTTCCCCAAGGATAAGTCTATGAATAGATTACCATACATGAATTTTGGTGATGATCATGGATAACATAGGATTAAACATAATAAGTTATATATTCAAATCAATTTACCATGATTATGTGGTTTTCCATTATGAGTAATATTTCTGACATTCTGCTTTTTATTTTTAGTCTACGATAAGAATTAGAAGAAACATGGTTGAAATTGAGTGTTACATATGGGGAATGTATCAGAATCAAAAATATATATTTCATAATATGATATATAATTAATATAATTAGGAATATGGTACAATTATTTCTTATACAGTTTAAGTTAAAGTGATTACGAATGACATCTGAAAAGTATGGTATAATCTAACCATGTTGATTACATTAAACATAATAAACATAAATATATAGAGGTTGGGGAACCTTAATAGATGATTCATAATTCACTTAATAATAATGAATAAGATGATGAAACATGAATAGTGTTTTAATAATAATTTTGTATGATTAGATTGTATGTGTTTGGGAATTCAAGGATTATGTAATACAAATCATGAAATATATAATTATTTTCAATATTTTTTTAGCAAGGATTGAAAAGTAAATGTTGAATAGTAATGAAGACATAGAAAATAAATTTAAGCTAACGGTTATATTTTTATTTAGGGAGGTTAAAACTTATTGTATTAATGATGTTAGGAAAATTGTGGTTCTTTGGTTAAAGAGATGATTTATATGGATAATGTAATTGGATAGTGATGATTACCATGAATATGTTTGTTGATTTATTTAAGAATTTGACTATGTTATCATGGATTATTTTTTCAATTTATTTTATTTAAGGAACATATCAAATAATCAATAGAATAATGAATAAATAAAGTTTTGAAAACAAATTTATAGAAATTTGGTGTATTACCATGTTTTAAGAGAATCTATGGTGACAGAATTCACATGTTTTGTGTGTGATTATTAAGAGATACGTCTACTGGTTTAGAGAATTAATGATATGTTGAATTTCATAATTTAGTAACATTATTTTGAATGATTTGGAATGTAATATTTTGTAAGCATCAAAAAAGTAACAATTTATGAAATTGTTTGATGTTTTTTAGATTAAGGTATTCTTTCTCCATATGATGATTTATGTATTTTTTATGACCTCAAATTATATTATTTGGTGATTTTAACCTATAAATATATGGATCTCATGATTTTAAATATATTATATAATTAAATATTCACCTTAATTTATTGGAAAAAGAGATTATGTGGAAATTTATTAGGGAACAAATAAAGGAAGATATTATTCTTAATCAAGTAAGTATTTCATCACAATAGAAATTCTTCAACTCTAGGGAAAAGTTCCTGAAACCATTAATGTTTTCATAGTACATTATTTTAGGATTAAAAAATTGTTCACTTATATCAACACAGATGAATGGATTTGATATTTTTAACTTTCTCATGACCATGTTCTCTATCAATACTCCATCATAACAAGATAGTTTGATTTCTCTACCATTTCAAATATTTTACATTCCATATATGTTCTCCTATGTGGAAACCTAGTTTCGAGCCACTTTTTCTATGTGTTCTATTTCAAATTTTCCTTTTTAAATGGATTCTTTAGTAATAATATTTATGATGTGCGTTTCTATGAAAGTAACATTCCTGAATTAAACAATTGACATCCCAGATGAATATCGAGGAAAAAATAATTTTAGGACGTGGTAAAATGTTACACCCTGAGTTTTTGTGAAATATTTTTTCAAATTAATTTTATTTTTTTTGATATTTTTTAGTCATACAGTATAAAAAATATATATTTTAATAACATTATCAATATGATTGTCTTTCGTTAATGTACCACTATTTTAAGAATACGCTATACACAACATCTGTATAGTTGGTGTGATGCACAACACTCAAAAACTATAAAACATCAATTATTTATTATTTAAATAAGAAAATAACCTTTTTGAAAAATTAGTGGTTATGAATTGTATTAACAAACTTATGAAAATATTGTGTTAATTATTTGAATTTTTTTCTTTACTACTTGTCTAGAAAAAAAATTACATACCAAAATAATATAATGGGGATATTTTTATTTTTATGCTACCATAGTCATTTTTTAATTTATTAAAATTAATTAATGATATTAATGAAATATATATATTAAATATTAAATAAAATATTTTTTATATTTTTCCATTACATTTTATAGGCATAATATGAGAACCAACCAAATTTTATGGATAAAAAATATATTTTTCAAAAGGGTAATCTTACAACCAATTAATTAAGAAACAATTTAAAATAAAATTTTTGACACTTATATTTATTCCATGGAAAAAATACACATTTTCTTAAAAGTTGAGTGTCTAAATTTACATTGGATAAATATTTGAAAATTGTATGATAATTTTTATGATTATATAAATAGTAAGAAATTATTAAATATTACTTCAAAAAATATTTTTTCATCGAAATATTGTATAGTGTTAAATTTTTTTTTGGACTAGTTATAATATATAATAAAATCAAATTTCTATTCATTCAATGTATCATAGGTAATCGTAGTCAATTTTAAATTGAACTTATATTAAAAATGTTTCAATATTTTGCATGTTTTTAACTTTAATAAATCGTTTTCACACAGTATCAACATGATTAATTGAAAATTAATTACATCAAATTTTTTATTTTGAAATTTGAATAATCACTTTTTTTTGTAACTAGTGGGTCCTAATTATATAAATAGATTTTTTTATTTTTAGGCAATATGAAATATAATTTTAATAATTATTTATTATCACAGTAAAAGATAAATCTAGTAATTAAGGGTAAAAAATAATATTATTAATATTATAAAATTTTCATAATACATGTATTTTTATTCATTGGATGAGTTTTTTTCAAAAAAAACATACTTGGGAAGAATTTATACCTTTTTAAGACACATGGATGAGTTTAATATAGTTATGATGTTATATTTAGATAATAACTAATGTTGTCCAACTCATATTATAATAAATAAATAAAATTAATATAGAGTTATAAAGAAGATAAATTCCACTATAAATACTCAATTAAAATATAAAAGTTTTTCCTTCTCTTGGTGTTTTATTTATAATATTTAGGAAATAAAAATTTATCTTAAAGTCATATACAATATTTATGTAGTTCTTGTAAAAAGAGATGAGAAAAAAAAATAAAATGATTTTAATTAAAATGATAAGAACTATTAAATGACTAAAAACAAGGATAAATATTTTTTGTTGTTTATATATCGGCCATGACTTTCCAAGGGATGAATTAATTACCATTTAAATCCACATGGATATGAATAAGACCCTTATAATACTTTTCGAAAGAATTCATGTTGTACACACTAAAAGTTTTTAATTACTATTCTATTTTAATATATTCTTTTTCTGAATTTTTATTTGTGAATAATTCTAAATTTGAAAAATAAAAAACATATCTTATTTTTAAAAAAATTATAATTATTATGGACAAAATAATTACCTTAATTTCAATAACAAAAGTGATGAAGAAATTATTTAATTAATTAATAAATCTAATTTATTATATTATGAATATTAAGATAAATATAATTTGAGATAATTAAAGTAACTAACTAATTTTATATATTAGCTTGACCCATTAGTGATATAATATTTTTTTCTAAGTTAACATGGTATCTTGATATTTTTATAAACCAATGAAATTAATAGTGTCAAATAGGTAGTTTAAATTTTATCGAAATATTTTTTAGTTCTGTTAAAAAAATCAGAAAACATTTTAAAAAAACAATAATTAATATATGGTCTCAAAATGTTCGATAATATTAATTTATGATCTAATTGAAAAAAAAACTAATCTCATTTAATATTGAAAAAATTGTTACCTTAGTTAAAATTAAAATATATTAACTATGGGTTAATCTAGATGATAATGTTTAAAAAAAACAAAAAAAATTCAATAAATATATTCATTGATAATATTACAACCAAAACGCATCCTGGATTCTAATAAATGACATTTTATGGTATTTTTATTTAGATTTATGTTATTATAAATTAATATATATGGTGATTCAAAACGTTCCCCTCACCTCAATAATAAAAAGGGATCATTATCCCCCACTTCATCAAAAAAATTGAGCATCCAAACTCAGCGACCCCCTTCCCATTGTCCTCCTCAACATTTCTTACCCCATAAGAGTGGTTATTTATTTATCTAATGAAAAACTATAGATTCCTAAGGGGGGATCTAGAAGGATCTCTTTGAAGAAGAGGTAATCTCATTTACCAAATATCTCAAGATTATTTCTTCTTATAATTCTTAATAATGTGTTGTTTCCATTATAAGGTAATAACATTAGTATCTAATATATGTTGATATGTCATTATGATTATGTAGTAATGATATTACACCTTTCATCCATCCTTCAAAAAATGAAATCACCATGCATGCATTTGTACATGTTATTGTCTCCACACTATAGTGTAATCTGTTTTAAATGAACACATTAACTTGATGGTTGTAATGACAGAAATAATTAAAAAATATATAATTATTATTATAATATATTTATTCTATTATTATATACACACCATCAAATGATATAACATTTCAAAATTAATGGAATGATATTTTCGCTCACGTGTACATATGACCTACCATCTTAACGATGCGATATGATCCATTCTCTATGATCACCATTAAATAATGATTATTTAAATATATATATAACTTATAAACATTTCATCTATTACATTAATATTATTATATAAATTAATTAATTTTATACTATGTTCATTAACCAATACTTATACGATAAAACACGAATAGAAAAATGAAGTAGTTAACACCCAAAAAAAGAGTAATAATGAAATATTATAAGAAAATCGGTGAAAAGATGATCATATATGATATCATAAATAATAATATTGTTTTGGAATAAGATAATAACATTATTTAACAACTTATAAACTAGTTTTGGATACATACAACAGAAATCTATCCTAATTTAAGGGATAATTTTTCAATCTTGTTATTATTCGATATTGTTTATACATAAGTATTTATCAGGGTATATTTATAATCAATTTACATGTTAAATAAAAATTTATTGAAAAATATTATTAATTTTTTTCAAAAATTATTTAAATTCATCTTTTACCATTTGTGATTTTTGATTTATGGTTTGAACGGAATATTTTGACATTTTCCATACTAGGAACATTTTTACATATACATCAAAAGTACACAAATAATGGTTTCATTGAACATATATGGAATGAATGGATTTTTACACTTTCATGTCACCTTATTTCCTTGAAGCATACCTAAAAAGTTTATATGGTTATTTTAGAATAAAATAATATCTTTTAAAATTTTTTGGTATTTTAAAATAAGAAAATGTATTCAAAAAATAAATGATATTCTCCGCAAGAATAATTTTCTACTCATTCATCAAATGTTAGTTATATTTTATGGTGATATTTTTTAATAATGTTATCCTTATTATTCTTATTATTAGTTTATGTTTATAATGGAATGATATTTAGGTATCTCATTTCCTTCCATGGGTTATATTATGGATGAATGATATTTATGAAACCCATTTATTTTCCTGGGTTCTGATATGATAAATCATTTCTATTCTAGTGGCACAAAAATGAATGGTTTTCACAATATGATAGGTGGGACCTATATATCCCTCCTATTAATTATATAATCAATTATATATTTTGAGATACAAAGTACTAAAATGGGATGTCAACTCAGTTCATTAATGCATGACCATAATGGGGGTAATCTCATTCTGGTAGTACGGGACTGGAATGGGATTCATCTTGGTTCAATAATAAATAGTTAGAATGTAGAGTGAACTCAGTTTAGAAATTTTTATACTAACATTTTCATGGAAACGAGCCTTCACTAATATGGAAATTATTTTCTATGCTTCTGTGTTTTCAATAATTTCATTTTTTAAACCAATTATATTTTCTCATGGCTCATCTTCCATTATGATTTATGCTTTATGGACTTCCAAGATTTATTTCACGACTCAATATTATGATATATGTTGTAAATTTTATGATTTTTAAACAATATGTTCTTGTTTTTATATTCTTATTTTCATGTTTTGTATGATATTTTACTTGTTTACCGTTACTGAGCATCTAATCTCACTCTTTTAAAATTTTTTCTTTTCCCCATAATATAATGAATAGTTTTGGGTAAGGAAAATAAATAGAATAATATTTATGGGATTTATTTAACATATTACACCAAATTAAAAGAATGTGTTCAATGTTTCCAATGGAACTCAACTAATACTGTCATTGGGAATGTGTATTTGTAATGTATAAATGATTCCGAGAAAATAAAGTAATTTTTATTTACCTTAATAATTTTTTTATAGATAAACTCCTTAATTTATGATATTTTTATTAATTTTATCACTATTTTGAACCATGTTGTAGAATAAAATAAAATCATTTCCTTGTGAAGAAAAACTATCTTATTATATTTTTTATAAGAAAGGTTATTTTTTAAATAACATCTCTTATCATATATGATATACGAAATTAAAATTTATAACAATTATTTTGATTAATCTATTATTGTAATACACTTTTTTATTCCAAATATTCATTGTAGTATACATTTTTTACATTATTTGAATAAAAACTATTGTATCCATGAATTCATAAATAAATTTTAAACTAATGAAAATTTATAAATTTTTTACCGTGTATATATATATATTCTATCATATAACTTTAAAAAATTTTGAATTTTTTTCCATACTAAAAATATTAATACCTAATGTATAAATGTAATAATTTTTCTTAAAACCCAATATATAATTATAGAATATTATATCCAATTGAAATATTACCCATCCTTCCTGACACATCTTATAGGTTTCAATAAAATTATAGGGAAATTAAACCATCGAAATATTATTATTATGTAATTAAATTGTTACCCCTCTATACTATCAACATAAGACCAAAAATATAGATATATAATGGTTACTTTGGATTTCCATAACATATTTAGGAATTTGGGTGAACATATACATAACCTATTAATATTGTCAAAACAATTTCAATGATGATCAGCTAATGAATTGTATATGTAACACCCTATGATATTTATGAAAAAGATTATTTTTTAAAAAATTAAATTATTTTTCACACATGAATATATATAATATATTCAATCTAGTTTTTAAAATTCATCTTATGTGCTTTTAAAAAATTATATAAGAATAGATCTATTTTTATGCATAAAAGATGTACTTTTCTAAAAATGTAGTCTTCCCCCTTTGGAGGGTGCATGTTTTTTAAATATCATTCATGAAGGATTTATAAATTTAATTTGAAAAAACTTATTATCTAAATGTTTAATATAGAAACATAGTTTAGTTTAATTTTTTTATTTTTTTAAATGTTTTATGATTTGATGTATAATTAAAAATAAAACATTTTAATTGAAAACTATGTTTTCATCTAAATAATCTATAGTCATAAATTATATATTTTATTATTTTAATATTATAATTGGATACATTTATATCATTTAATGTAATTTATGTCACTATAACCAATCTCACATTGAATTTGATTATAAAAAATATCAATCTTTTAAAAACATTCACTTTAACAACCCATTTTCCCACCCTACCTACAAGATTAAAATTAATTTTATTTTATAAATCCAATTTTTTTTAATTTTGAAAAATGGATTCAATATTTTTAATAATTAGTTTGAAATTTATTAAATAGGTCCCTTTATTTTTGGAAAATATGAATATTAACTATAGTAGTTTTTATTACAATTATTAAGGGTTAAACAGGTAATTAAGGTTAAAGATAATAAAATAAATATAATAAAATTAACATAATAATTTCGAAAAAGTTATAGGATGAATTTAATTCGACCATTAACACATATTGTTCAAATTTTAATAATTTAATGGACACTTTTCAATGGTAATGACTTGGATATTATTAAAATCCATTGGATTGTCAAAATGCCACTTTCTAAATTTTAAAAACTATAATATTTTTAATATGGGGATAAATATAATATATTTTAAAAAAATTACATTATTATTATGGATAAGAATAATTCTAAATCATGGAATTTTATATTTAATTTTTAAGGAAGTAATAATTATAATAAATAATTTCACAATGATGATGTTGTAAATTTTCAATTATTGAAATAATCAATTTAATGATATTATAATTATTAAATAACATATAATTTCACATAAATAAGGTTCAAAATGAATTTTATAGGTGAATATGACATATAATTGGGTTATTAAATGAATTTTTTCAATTTTATATTGCATTATTTATTTTCTTATTGTAAATGTAATGAATAGTGTCGAAATTGACACTAATGGTATTTTATGAAAAGAATATTTTATTAAATTAAATATAAATAATAATAAAAATAAGAATAAATTAGATAAAATATAGTATAAAATATAATAAGTGGTCTATTTATGGTTAAATGGAAGCATTATAATTAATATTCTCTGTATTTTAATATTGAAAACATCTAATTGTAGTTTAAATTAAATTAGGTTAACTATGTGTTATAAAATGAGAAGGATTAAACATATAAAAGACATGTCTAAAATTTATTATTTTATATTATTTACACCCTATCCCCCTTTATATTTAAATTAATTTCCATTTTTTGGTATTATCATTAAGAGTTAAATTATATAAATTTAATTTTTTAAGAAATTATAAAATCATCCATCCACAATATTAAGAAAAAGAACCACTTCTTCTCTTTTCATCACACATTAGGACATATTTGGTTCAAAAATAATATTTACAAATCCCCTAAAAACTCCCCCTTTTATCATATAGGCCTTAATTTGGGTAGATACCCAAGCAAGGAATTCCTTTGGTGAAAACCCAATTGAGATACTCGAAGAAGAGGTAACATTCATCAAGGAACATTTTTTCTTTATTTCTTCCATGAACCCCATAAACTCATCTAATTCCATGATTTTATACCAACCTAAATATTATATATATACTTATATTTTTTATAGTATTTTTTGACCTAGAAATACACACACTTCTATATAATGAGTAACAAACGTATTGTTCATATGTATTACAGACGACCACCTCATGAAATGATAATTAGTAGTTCTCCCTTTAACACTTATCATGGTGAGAATTTTGACATACATATTTTTTTGGATATAATATATATTAGTATTTTAATTTCAATAATATTATATAATTGTTACATAAAACATGCCTTTATTATTTTCCATTTTATGTATATATAATTACTTTATTAGAGGACGTGTGGAATACCTCATTTTCAAAGTGATGGGATTCATTCACACTTGGCATTGAATATATTGATGAATGTTTTAGTAAAATTATATTATATATATTAAATAATAATTCTAATGTAAGTATAATTTATATATATAATAATTTCATTTATATTATTTCTTTCAGATTGACAATACAATGGAAACAACATTTATGGGTACGTATGACCTACTATCTCCAAGAATATCATTTTCCATTTCAAATTTCTATCTTTTATAGATTTTTAACAATGTTTATGTAATGAATATATATGTTATTTGGATATAATTTTTCACATTAGAAATACTTAAATAATTATCTATGTAAGAGTATCAATAATAACAAGTCAAACCAAAATGGATATTTTAACCAAAACATAACGTTAACAGAAAACTGTGAATAATATAGTGATATAATTTCATAATCAATTCATATTCGGTATTATATATATGAATATTGCTCTATATTAGAAGTATAATATAATTATATTCATTATACAATAGGTTTTAATAAGTGTGAAGAGAGTTTATATCTAAAGTATGGGTATTTCGAGTCTCACTAATATTTCAATGAGCCTTATGCCATATTTAAAACAAATTTATTTTTTATGGTGTTCATAATTCCCATTAATGTATTATATGATACTTTTTTTTAAATTTATGGGTATTTAACAATCCAATTTCAGATCTCTCTTTCATGGTGTTAATGGTTCAAAAGATATGATATCAGTAAGGTAATTTTACCTCATTTTGTCTTCATTGTGAAATATGTTATGTTATGTAATTATATTTTTTATAAGGTATATATAATACCCCATGAAATGTATTATCATTAATATCATTATTTTTATGTTAATATATATTTCATGTAATTTTACTCTCACTTCGGTCAGAATACTGTGTTCCTTCAGAAAATTGATTTCTAAAAATGTTTTCAAAGTGTTTTATATGATCTTTTATGAATTTTCTTTGAAACATATTTCAAAAAAGATTAAAGTGATTTTCAAATCTCAATTTTTATGTTTTCAAGATCATTTTAAATGATGTTTTTATATATTTTAGTATTTAAAAAAGTCTTTTTCAAAGATGGAAGGATGATTTCCTCAAGAATAAATTCATATGATCATTCAAAATCATTTTCCATTTAAATAAAATTACATGATTTTGTGTATTATTGTATAGGTATATGACCCAAGGATTAAATTCTTATAATTTATATGAATTTTTTATGTTTGTGATAACATTATATTTTTGAAACTTATTTAATTTCTAGGAGTTATATTATTATTAATTTTTTATAAAACTCATATATTTACATTGGTTATGATGTATTGAATGATTTTTGGTCATGTGGAAAATATATTTATAGATTTAATTATGTGATGGATGTGACCTATATCTCCCTTAAATTTATTGGATAATGATTTAAATCTCTTAATATAATGATGAAAAATAATTTGAAAGGCTTAATCTCATATGGAAAGATGGGGAAGCTAGATCCAATATGTGAAGAAGGGGAATCCTAATCCCTAACAAGGAATGGAATGTGACTATGGATGGTGGTGTATCCATCCTTGTCAGATTATTCCCCTTAAGTTACTAGTTATTTTTTGAAATTTCTCCATGATTATATGGAATTATATTACTTTTTTATGTGTCTTCTACATTTCTATGTCTTATTTTGACATTATTCATTAATGGATTATGTTGTTCATTCCATTATGATTAAAGTCATATGAACGCACAACATTTAATCAATAACTCATGTATATGTTCTCTGATATGAAGGGTATGATCTTTTAATGTTATTATATGGTTCACATTCCCTTATGTTTATGAATATTCTTATGTATCTCCCTTTTTTTCCAATGCTAAGAATCTAGGAACACACATCTCTGGGTTTCCCTTAAACATGATATGAAGATATATATTATGTATGATATTTATATGAAGGGTTCTAGTCATGAAGAACCTATAGGGAGATAATATTGCTAACTTAATTACTATTTTTTAGGTTTCTATTTTTCCAATGGAAATAGATGTCACGAGCCGTCCCCCAGGGCCCGTATCGTGACTACCCCAAGCCCGCCTTTCAAAGGCCAGGGGCTGGTGACTAAAACCAAAGGCATAAATCTATAAAATGTGAAGGCATTGCCTTTATAACTATAAACAAACACATCAGATTACACAATTGAGAGAAAAACACTAAGTAAAACTGTATACAAAATAAGTGCTGGAAAGTAAAAGGAGTAATAAATACACACCCAAAAGGAAAGTATAAGTACAACTGAAAGAAAGTACAACTGAAGAAAAATAAAGCAGCTTCTAGGACATCCTCCGGGGTTCCTACCTGATGGGTAGGTACATATGGTCTCCCCAGCACTCTCATCCGTCCATCTCCTCCCTGTACAGTCACACTAAGTGGTCCACCTCTGGAAACCATCCAGACCTGCTACTCCCTACCTTAGTCAGTGTTGTCCGTCATCTACAACCAATACAATGAGGTGCGGGCATAGCCCATGCAAGGGTATTAAAACGATACCCAAAAGAGAGCCCGAGACCCTTAAGGTCTCAAAAAATTCATCAAGGATAAACCATAAAGTATGAAATCAATGGATAACCATTACTTAGGTATATGTCCATACATAGACCTAAGTTATCTAGTGACCTATCTCATTTATTTAGAAAACACAAAAGTCATTGACTCATCTCAAACCAGGATTTTTATTATCAAAACCGGGTATGGTGGAATACTCCTCCTCTATCGAGTATAGTGGGCATGCCACGTCACACTGAGCCCTTCCCACAATCATTGGACTGTTGAGGTACTCCTCCTATCGAGTACCGTGGGTCTTCCGGGTCATACAGGGGCGCTCCCCACCACAGTTCTATCGCGCTCACAGAGAGGCGCTCCCCCTCGTTTCCTGCTAAGGTACTCCTCATGTCGAGTATTGTGGGTCTGCCGCACTCACAAAAAAGTGCTCCCCACCGTGGTTCTATCGCGTCACATAGAGGTGCTCCCCACAGGGCTATTCGAGTCACTCTATTTCGAATCGTTCAAGCAGTCGTCAGGTCTCAGCCAGCTA
The DNA here is from genome assembly GCA_963277665.1 of Viscum album. NCBI lineage: Eukaryota > Viridiplantae > Streptophyta > Magnoliopsida > Santalales > Viscaceae > Viscum > Viscum album. The sequence goes on from OY728161.1 coordinate 758,839,435, forward strand.
CTAGGTCTCTGTACTCTGTCTGCACGCCTCTAGAAGGATCTGTACCACGAGCTACTATTCAATAATCCAACTCTCACTAAGTTCCATGAAGAAGTTTCTTAATGTTCTGCCACGTCATAGGGGACTCAACGCAATAGATGGCCCGTCAATCGGACGCCCGGTCTGTTAGTTCTTAGCCATTTGGTCCTGAGGGCCCGGTTGGATTCATGCACAATCCAACCTGACCATATCTCAAATATAACCCGAACTACATTGGGGTATTCTCAAAGGGATGGCTTCACTCCAAGAATATCGGCTTTGCTGACGGTTCGTCAAATGAACATTTGGTTGCAAAGATATGGCCCAAGAAGTTATGGGGGTCAGTACTGGGCCAGGGCCCGGTCGAACCCAATTGGACCGACTCAGCCCAACACAGAATGGGCCCACCTGGTCTGGGTCGACCCGTTAAGACATGTTGGGTATCACCCGGCCTGTTTGGGGGGTCATCCCACTAATTTTGGCCTGGTACGCTGGGCCCGACCTAGTGGACTGCTGGGGCGGATTGGCTCGGGATCGAGGCCAGTTTGGCATGGAGCATTGCGAAGGTGCGGCCTGGCATGGCTCGTCTCGGAGGGTGCGAGTGAGCCGGGACTCCAGATCAGCCGGGAACGCGCGGTTTGCATAGAGGCCGGCTCAGGGGCAGCCAGGCAGGCCGTGGCAGGGCGTTGGGCAGGCCGTTGTGGCGCCGACTAGGGCGCGACAGGGCGCCGGGAGGCCATGGGGGTGCAAGCAGGGCATCAGACAGGCCATGGGGGTGCCGGGCAGGGCACAACAGGGTGCCAGGAGGCCTCGTGGGCACCGTCAGGGCGTCGGGCATTCCTCGGGGGCTCTAGGTTGGTGGCCTGGGCACCGGGCAGTGCATTGGGGGGTCCGTGGGTAGGCCGGTTTGGCGGAGCTTGGGCCCGCGCAGGCTGGCGGAGTGATTTTTGGAGGCTACGGGTAGCACGGCCATTGTTGTCTCCACCTCCTTCGCCACGTCGTTGATAAGTCTCCATGCCGTAGAACTTCACATGAAGAGAGAGATCAACGGAGGATGTCGGTCCATGTTAGGTTGGCATGCACCCTCTGTATTTATGGAGATATCATTTGGCTCATCATGAGAAGTAGATAATCAATTATACATCTGCATCAATCCCTTATTATCCTTTTAAGAAGGTAATAAAAATTATGACTTCAAAAAGTAATAAACCCCCTAATTTTTGATTTGTCATTTGTCATTTTTCATTCATCACGTCTGTCGCACGTCTCAAATCCAAAGCTATGTCGCCTCATTGACGTTGTGAAGGGTAGGTCAGTAGGTGTCCTGGTAGAAGAAAGTTGAATCAGAATCGTCGTCGGCGTTCTTTTCATTGTTCATTGGGAGGGGAATTCTTCATTGGAGAGGATAAGTTTCTCCAAGTTCTCTTCCTCTCCCAATCTTCCAACAAAATGAAAGTTCCCAAAATAATTGTTTGTCTATTATTTTAATCGTTGGCACAAAATTCAAAAAAACAAATTAATTGAAAAGGCTCCTCCAATTTAATTCATTAGGTTGGCACATTAATTGGGGATTTGGCACAAATTCAAAAACTAGGGGTGGTGGAGAGGCTCTCCCCCATTAATGAGGGAGAGTTGAGAGGTTATACTCTCCTCCCATAAATAGGGGTCGGGTGGTCCCCAACCCTATTATTTAAATGAGAGGTTATGGTCTTAGGTTGTCCCCACGTCATATCCTCTCGTGAGAGGTTAAATTCTGGTGGGCCCAAACATTATAACCTCTCATGAGAGGTTAGGGTGTGGCGGTCCCACCTCCAACTCCCAAGTGGAGGTTTTAACCAACAATCACACACATGGCAGCATAAAATAAAATAAAGTGTTGTACAATTTATTTTATTTTTTTTTTATAAAAAGACAAAAACTAACTTTCATTCTCTACCATATACCGTCGAGGTGAAAGACTTATTAAGAGAATTCTGGTGCTGCGAGTTCAACGGTGCCCTCTGATTTCAGTACTGAGCACCCATTAAAAAATTATAAAATCCCGCTTGTTAGTTTACTGAACGTACCCGAACAAAACTTCAGAAACTGATTCGGGGCACACAGGGCCTCAGAATCAAGAGTGGTAAAATTTCATGGACTCATAAAAATCCCATATATTTAAGAATCAATTTTCCAAAAAATTATAGGGTCTTGACACTCTCCCCACCTTAGGTCTTTACATCCTCGTAAGCTACAACTCGAACTATGGGAACAAATGGGGGTACTGAGCATGTATCTAATCCTCCCGATCTCATGTGCTCTCCTAGAGGATCTTATGATGCCAGCCTATGCACACCAGAGGTATCGAACATCCACATAGGGAATGCTCTTGAAAACCCTCAATATCCATTATAACCTCTGTAAAAGTCACCCCATCGTGGACGTCCAGCTCTCCATGGTCGATTATGTGGGAAGGGTCGTGCATGTATCTCCTCAGCTGAGATATGTAGAAGACGTTTTGAACCTGGTGCAACTAAGGTGGAAGAGATAAGTGGTAATCCACCTCGCCTAATCTTCTAAGGACATGTAATAGTCTGATGAATCTCGGAGAAAACATGTAGCCTCGGCCAAATCATCGTAGACCTTGTCGACGTGAGACCCATTGAAAGACGTTGTCGCCATCCTCGAACTCCAGAGGTCTCTGTCTCTTATCATCATATGACTTCTGCCTGCTCTGTATAGTCTTCATCTACTCCTAGATGATCTACATCATCTCCGTAGTAGCACATACCATCTCGGGTCCCAAAGGTGCTGACTCCCTAGGGTCAGTCCAGCATAAGGGTGATCTGCAATGTCACCTATTCAAGGCCTCAAAAGGTGTCATCCCTATGGTGGAGTGATAGCTGTTGTTGTAAGAGAACTCCAAAAATGGCAAGTGATCCACCCAGCTGTGACCTAAGATGAGAACACTTGCACATAGCATGTCCTTGATGGCCTAAATGGTCTGCTCAGTCTGACCATCTATCTTAGGATAGAATGCAGTGCCCAAGCAACGCTGTTTCCCGAAAGCCTCCTGCAACCCCTTCCATAGCAGGGAAGTGAACCGTTCATCACAGTTGGAGACATTAGAGTAAGGTACTCCATTATTCACACAATCTACTGCATAAAGACATGTCCCAATCTCTCTAATGAACCCTACTCTCTGATCAGTAGGAAGTGTGCCAACTTGGTGAGTCGGTCGACGATCACCCAATTCGAGTCGTGAACCCTAAATGTATGTGGAAGACCCATCATGAAGTCCATGCATATCCCATCCCACTTTCAATCTGGGACCTCTAAAGGGTGAACCAAGCCTGATGTTACCTAGTGCTCTTTCTTCACTTGCTGACAAGTGAGGCACCGTGAGAGAAACTCTGCTACTGCCTTCTTCATACCTGGCTACTAGTGCTGTCTTTGAAGGTCCTGGTACATCTTCTCCACTTCTGGATGTACCACTAAAGGGGATCTGTGGAACTCCCTCAACACATCCTTCTAAAGGGCCACTCATACCAAGGTACATCCTCTGAAGAGGATGACATGCAGCCCACCTTCAGAAATCCATCAGGTGCTGGTCCTATGGATATCTAAGCAGGTCGTGTCTTGTAGTTAGCGTCCCCATGTTGTGCCTTCCTAACTCACTGAAGAAGTTGGGTAGTGACCGTATGAGACTATAGGAATGATTTTCCATCACTATCCACAAAGGATATCTGTAAAGCAGCGAGCTGCTCTATCGCCTCTCCTAGAAGCTATATACCAATCCTCCTATTGACCACTTCTACAACAACATTCCCCTTCATCGGAGTATAGACGATATCTAAGTCATATTCCTGGAGAAACTCAAGCCAACGTCGTTGTCTCAGGTTCAGGTCCTTCTGAGAAAAGATATACCTGAGACTCTTGTAATCAGAGTACACGGTAAAATGCTCACCCATCTGATAGTGCCGCCAAATATTCATGGAAAAGGCCACTGCTGCTAACTCTAGGTCATGGGTAGCTTAGTTATGCTCATGTTGCCTCACCTTCCTAGAACTATATGTGATCACTGCTCACTCCTACATCAGGACACACCCTAGTCTAGTCCCTGATGCATCGTAGTAAAATATGTACCCTACGCCCTCCTCTAAAAGCCTCAAGATGGGGACACTAGTCAGACTCTGCCTCAGCTCTTCAATGCTCTGCTGGCATCCCTCTAAGCACACAAAGGGTTTCCCCTTCTTTTTCAAGGCTGATAGGGGTGATGAAACTCTAGAAAATTTTGGAACAAACCTCTGATAGTATCCAGCCAAACCCAGGAAACATCGTACCTCCATGACACTACTGGGTGGCTCCCAAGCAAGTACCTCATCAATCTTCACTGGATCCACTACAACTCCATCCTCCAAGATGACGTGTCCCAAGAAGAGAACCTATACATTACAAAACTGGCACTTTGAGATCTTACCATAAAGCTGGTTCTCTAGGAGTGTGTCCAGTACTTCCCACAAATGGTAGGCATGTTCCTCCTCAGTAGTTAAGTAGATCATAATGTTGTTGTTTAAGACTACGACATAGCGATTGAGGTATGGAGGGAAGATCCTGTTCATGAGTCCCATTAACACCACTAGAGCATTGGTTACTCTAAAAGGAATAACCAAGAACTCAAAGTGGTCATAACGAAACCTAAAAGACATCTTCTACACATCCTCATCTCAAACTCTGAGCTGGTGATAGCCTGATCTGAGGTATATCTTCGAGAAACACTGTGCTCTCTTCAGTTGATAAAATAGGTCATCAATCCTTAGCATTGGGTAATTATTCTTCACGGTCACCGGGATCAGGTGACGGTAGTCAACACAAAGCCTCAAGAACTTATCAGCCTTCTTGGAAAATAGAATCAGGGATGACCAGGGAGAAACACTAGGCTAGATGAATCCCTTCCCCTGTAAGTCCTCCAGCTATACCCGCAGCTTATGAAGCTTAACGAGATCCATCTAATATGCTGGAGTATATATCAGTTCCGTCCTAGGGTATAGGTCAATGTAGAAGTCCGCATCTCTACAAGGAGGTAGTCCTTGAATATCTTCAGGGAAAATATCCACGTACTGGTCCACCACTACAGGATAGCTCGGACTCTCCAAATCAACTGCTCATAAGGTAATGCAAGCTAACTGATGCGTGATCGGTTCCACCCTCCTCCAAGTAAGTCTTTCCTTGCTACAAAGGTACCCTTATCATCGGTGAAGGTAAAAATGGTCCCATATGTGTAGACACACTTTACTTTTTGCCTAATACAGTCAACCTGAGCATGGAATGTAGATAACAAGTCCGTACCCAAGATAATGTTCTAAGGCCTCGACACTAATAATAAGAGATCCCACATGAATCTATCACCTCTTATAGTAATATTGCACTGCCGTCACCAATGCGTAATCATAAAATTAGCTCACATATGAGTATCTAGTCGTAAGGATCGAGCCAACAACTTCATCGGAATCTCTGAGCTCCAAACGAGGGCAGTGGAAATAAAAGAGTGACTGGAACCTGTGTCTATAAGAAATGCAGCTAAGGTTGATTAGACACAGATCATAACTAGAATCACATCTGGAGCACCATGATCGTAGGGCTCAGTTGACTAAAGTTGAGCTCTCCCCTGTCCACCCGCTCCCTATGATCATGGTGGGTCACCTGGTGGTGGTGGTGGTAACATCTTGTAACGTTGTCCACCACCAACTGCACATCCTGCTTCTCTTACATGTCCGCCTCCTCCCTATGGAACGCCTCGTTAAAACCTATGCCTCTTCCTGGGAGGTCCCTCTACTGTCTTGTGATCAGGTGAATGGAAGGACAGACAGTCACGAGCCATGTGACCCTGCCCGCCACATGTGTAACACTACCTGCAACTAGCTTATGTGTCTCTGATTTGTGTGCCTTGCACAGCTGATCCTGAGTCATGAATTCTAGTGCATGTAGCTCTGGTCTTCTTGAAACTCTATGAAAACTATCTACTGCCCGCTGGAGAAGACTCTGCTACGTGTCATCTAGTAGTGGGTCTCACTACTGGTGACTCCTTAGCAAGAAAACCCTCCACTAGGAGGGCTCTCTCTAACACCCCTAACTGCGTTGGGATGCTGAGGGAAATCATCGATGCTCTAATCTCTCACCTGATCCCCTGATCAAAGGTCTGGGCCCTGAAGAATGGGTCATCCACCATATCTTCGGAGTAATGCGAGTGGTCGATGAACCTTGTTGAGTACTATGTCATCGTCATGCTACCCTGAGGTAGATACAGTAGCTCTTGTATCCGCAATGCACATAGAGTGGCTGGGACAAACTCTGCCTAAAACAGGCTCTCAAATTCTACCTAGATTAGTGTCACCTCACCATGATCCTATAGTATCAGACTCCACCATATGCATGCTGCTTCCTGAAGGAGACTTGTGGAAAGGATCACCATTAAGTCTGCTGGTGTCCCTACAAGCCTGAAGACTCGCACCACAACCTCCAGCCAATCCTCAACCGCCTGTCGGTCCATCTATCCCCAGAACCTAGGTGGCCTCTTGCACTGGAACATGTGCATGTTTCTCAAGCGGTGTGCATCGTCTGCTGCTGGGGACGGTGGCATCGGTGGCCCAACAGGAAGTAGTACCGTTGGTGCCTCTGCTGGTAAAGGGCCCTGCACTGAGGCCTCCTCACTCGGTGGTCTATCAGTATGTACAACTCTTGGAGCTCTAACTGGTCTTTTGTGGTGTGGAATCCTGAAAGAAAAAAATGTGACACAGTCAAAAGATTATACCTGGTGAGCTGACCTGGTTGAGCTAACTTAAAATAACTTTTCAAAACACGCACACAATCAATTTTTCCATACACTGAGACAGAAATCAGATGTCTGGGTACGGGTGTAGGGATACGTTGGACGCCAGCACCAACACTAGACTCCCTAAACAAAAAACACACTTTTTCGCCTTAACACTATTGGTTCACAAAAAACAATGATCAGAGTTATATGTTCTATGGTAGAACTGGCTCCCTTTGATACCAATTTTTCACAACCCGTCCCCTAGGGCCAGCATCATGACTACCCCAAGCCTGACTTCTATAGGCTAGGGGATGGTGACTAGAACCAAAGGCGTAAATCCATAAACTGGGAACACATTGCCTTTATAACTGTAAACAAACACATCAGACTACACAACTGGAAGTAAAACACTAAGTAAAATTGTATATAAAAGAAGTGCAGGAAAGTAATAGGAGCCGTAAATACAAGCCCAACAGGAAAGTACAAGTACAACTAAAAGTAAGTACAACTGAAGAAATATAAAGTAGATACATGGTCATCCTCTGGGGTTCTTACCTGAAAGATAGGTACAGATGGCCTCCTCAGCACTCCTTTCCGTCTGTCTCCACCATGTACCATCACACCAAGTGGTCCACCTCTGGGTACCATCCAGACCTGCTACTATTTTCCTCAGTCAGCGATGTCCGTCATCTGAAACCAACACAACTAGGTGCAGGCATAGCCCATGTAGGGGTGAGTATAATGATACTTAGAAGGTACCTCGAGACCCTCAAGGTCTCACAAAATCCAAAAGGATAAATCAGAAAGTATGAAATCAACGGATAACCATTTCGTAGTTATATACCCATACATATGCCTATATTATCTAGTAACCCATCTCAATCGTGAGGAAAACACAATAGTCATTGACTCAGCACAAATCAGGATTTTTATTATCGAAACCATGGCCGGTGGCATACTCATCCTCTATCGATTATAGTGTGCATGCCCCATCAAACAGAGGCACTTCCCACTATGCTTGGACTACATATGTACTCCTCCTGTCGAGTACCATGGTTCTGCCGCATCACACAGAGGCACTCCCCACAATGGGTATGTCGCGCTCTCATAGAGGAGCTCCCCCTTATAGCCTACTGAGGTACCCCTCTGGTCGAGTATCGTGGGTCTGCCATGCTCACACAGACGCGCTCCCCACTGTGGGTCTGTGGCATCACATGGAGGTGCTCCTCACTAGGCTATTCGAGTCACTCCGAGTTGAATCGGTCAAGTAGTAGTCATGTCTAATCTAGATACTAGGTCTCCATACTTTGTCTACTCGCCTCTGGAAGGATCTGCTCCACGAGTTCCTAGTTGATAATCCCACTAACACGAAGTGCCTCGAAGAAGTATCTCCAAGGTCCACCACGTCATAGGGGTCTCAACGCAACATACGGCCCGTCAATAGGATACACGATCTTTTAGTTATTAGCCTTTTTATCACAGGGGCCCAGTTGCATTCGTGCATGATCCATCCTGATCGTATCTCAACTACACCCCAAACTCCAGTGGGGTATTCTCAAAGGGATGACTTCACTTCAAGAATACCAATTCCACTGAGTATTCATCAAACATATGTATGGTGCCAAATATATGTCCCAAGAAGGTATGGGGGTCAGTAGTGGGCCAGCGTCCAGTCCGACCTGGTCGGACTGACTCAGTCCAACCCAATCTGGGCCCACCTGGTCAGGGTCGACCCTATCAGACTCACTGGGTCTGACCCAACCCATTGGGTGGGTCAACCCACTATGTTTGGCCCAGTTCACTAGGTCTGGCATAGCGGACTGCAGGGGCAGTTCGGCCTAGGCTCGGGGCCAGTTCGGCCTGGAATGTTGCGAGGGAAAGCCCAGCGCGGCTCGGCCTGGATGGTGCGTGGGAGCTGGGACACCTGATCGGCCTGGAGCACGCAGGTCACGTGGAGTCCGGCTCGAGGGTGGCCGGTTCAGGGTGGTGTGCATGGAGGCTACCTCGGGGGTGGCCGGCCGGGCTGTGGTAGGGCGCTGGGCAGGCCGTGGGGGTTCCGGGGGTAGTTTGGTCGTCGTAAGGGCGCCGGATAGGCCGCGGTGGCACCAAGAAGGGCAAGATATGGCGCCGGGAGGTCGCGGGGGTCCCGGTAGAGCGCCGGTCAGGCCGCGGGGGCGCCGGGTAGTTTGTGGTAGTGCGCCGGGAGGCCGCATGGGGGCCGGTAGGGCGCCAGGTAGACCGCGTGGGTGTCGGGCATGCGGCCTGGGCGCCGGGCAACGTGTGGGGGGCTGCGGTAAGGCCGGTTTGGCGGAGCTTGGGCCAAAGCGGGCTAGCGGCACGATTTGCAGAGTATGCGGGTAGCGTGGAATTTTTTATTGCCGCCTTTGTATCCTAGTTGTAGATACGTCTCCATGCCATATAACGTCACAAGAAGAGATAGATTGATGGAGGATGTCAGTCCATGTTGGGTGGGCCTGCACCCTCTTCTTTTAGGGAGATATCATTTGGCTCATTATGAGAAGAAGATGATCAATAATACATCTGCATAATCCCTTATTATCCTTTGAAGAAGGTAAGAAAAAGGTACAACATCAATAAGTAATAAACTCCCTACCTTTTGATTCTTCGTTCGTCATTCGTCGTTCACCACATTCGCCGCACATCTCAAATCCCAAGCTACATCGGCTCGTTGACATTACGGAGGTTAGGTTGGTAGGTGTCCAGGTTGAAGAAATTCGAACAAGAATCCTGGTCGGTGTTCTTTGCGTTCTTCATTGGGAGTGGAATTCATCGTTGGAGAGGATAAGTTTCTCCAAGTGCTCTTCCTCTCCCAAGTTTCCACAAAAATTAAAGTGCACAAAATAGTATATAGTCTATTATTTAAATCGTTGTCACAAATTTCAAAAAGATGAATTAATTTAAAAGGCTCCTCCAATATAATTCATTAGGTTGGAACATTAATTTGGTAGTTGGCTCAAATTCAAAAACTAGGGGCGGTGGAGAGTCTCTCCCTCATTAATGAGGGAGAGTTGAGAGGTTATACTTTCCTCCCATTAATAGGGGTCAGGTGGTCCCCACCCCTATTATTTAAATGAGAGGTTGTGGTCTCGGGTGGTCCCCGCATCGTAACCTCTCACGAGAGGTTAAATTCAAGTGGGCCCCACAACCATAACATCTCATGGGAGGTTAGGGTGTGGCAGTCCCACTTTCAGATCCCATGTGGAGGTTTTATCCATCAATCACACACATGGAATCTTAAAATAAAATAATGTTTTGTGCACATTGTATTTTTTTATAAAAATCCAAAAACTAAATTTTATTCTTGACCACCTACTGTTGTGGTGAAAGTCTTCTTAAGCGAATAATAGCATTGTGAGTTAAACGGTGCCCTTGGATTTCAGTTTTGAGCAATGATTCAAAAATTATAAAATCCCGCTCATACTATTATTGAACGTACCTAAAAAAACATCAGAAATTGATTCCGATCACACTGGGCCTTGGAATCATGTGCCTTAAATTTTCACAGACTCGTAAAAATACCATATATTTAAGTAAAAAAACATCCAAGGAATTTTTGGGTCTTTACAATATAATAATAAGGTATCACGACATTTTTTAGTGTAATGTGAAAAGTATTCCAAAAAAATTGAATTAATGTCAATGTATGAAAAGTAATAGTTGTCCTAATTGGTATCCAAGAAACCATTTTGATAACATTCGGAAACTATGATATAAAAACCACAGTAATATCCCTATGAACCAATCTATGTATAGTTTATAATAATATTTTTTTGGTAATCATCATGAATAACTAAGGATTAGACCTAAGGCGCCATATATTTTAATTTTATAATGAATTTTTCATGAATGTGTGGGTCTACAACTAAGAATAGTGTTTCTCAGAGTATGATTTCGATTTTTTGTCAATGGTGGGAACTAGAACGAAATGTGTTAACGTTGAATCTGATGAACAATTTTCATATGAACAATCAAATGGGATGATCACTAGTGTGGATGTGGTTGTGATTACGCCTAATCTTCTTTCATAGAACATGATTAACAATGTGTACTATAACCAACACTCATACTCATCCAAGAAGACACAGAATGTGTTTTTTGAGAATTCTGGTAAAGGGTACTAAGAATGAAAAAATATTTATTCCCTATTGATCGAATAATGTTCGAAGAAAAACCAAAATAAATATCTTTGAGGAACAAGAATATGATTATACTCTAGAAAATATGGACCAAATGAATGCGACTATAAATTGAAAATGGAATGTTCAGTTAACTCAATTGATTGGAATATTGACCTCCCTAAGTTTCTATCAATTTATGAATTCCTTACATGTGGAAGAAATGGGAATTATGAAATTATTAGGCTTAATTAGAAATCACACGAAGGTACTCATTAAGGTGGTACATTTATTAGTTATATTGTTGATGGTAATGATACTACTGGTGAAATGTGAAATGAAATAGGTATTATGTTATAGGATGAGGTAGACATATTATTGTCTAATGGATGAAGGGATATAATCAAAGTGTTTATGTATTTGGATTAAATTGTTATGTTATATGAAATGTGAAATATATTAGTATTTTTTAATTTATTTTTTTCTCTACGGATTTACTTGAATAATTTTAATGGTTCTGATAGACAAAAAAATTGATTTAATATAAAGTTTTTATTCATGAGAATCACATTATTATGAAATGAAAGAAATTATTATTTTCTGGATATTATGAAAATTATGTTTAGTTACAGTAAAATGAATCGTACTAATAAACATGGAAATGATTGACAACATTTTGGGAAAAATATTAGATTATGTTGTCATTGATAAGGTTTATAGTATTTTTAGACATAAGGAATATATCCTTTAATCATGGGAATATGGAATCATGCATGTATTCTATATATACTTATTGTATTTTAGGTTATTCCAAAGTTTAAATAGAATTTATGATTAAGGTAGTAAGTTATATGGTATGTGACAAACAAGATATACATTACGATTTATGGTGGATAATTTTTATGATTATTTTGTGAAATATAGTGGCCGTCATTATAAATTTATTGACAATCATGTCAAAAGGGCTTCAAGGTTAATAATTTATAAAAAGATTTATATTGAACATGGAAGGAGGATTTATAAATTAATTTTTTAATTAAATACATTATGATAAATGTGTATTAGATAACATGTGCAAAACATTTTGTTTTGGTCATAACTATGAACTTAATGATTGACTTTTCATCTAATTATATATCTTATGAACCACTAGTTTTATAGGAATTTCATTTTCAACAGCATTTTATGGATTATGAAAGGAATTGAATATTGATCATGGAACAACAAAAGTGATAGATTTCACATATGATATAGAATCAGGTTAGTATTTTTTTTAAATTGATTTTATAATAAAATTGTATCTTATTATATTCATTTATAATGATATCAATGACTTTTTTAGACCTATTTGGTCAATGGTTTTGTTGTGATTTACTTTTATTGACACTATTTTCTATTAATCTATATCAAAACATTATAGTATGTTTTCTAATCTATGTCCATGTTTTCACTTTCCACCTATGTTAACCTATGTGGAAACCTTTTTATGAGTTATAATGGGTAACTGTTAAGTTTCCAAGTTATATTTTTAATTGATGTTTTAGTATTTATTTTTATGATGTGGTTTTTTATAAAGGTAACCTTCATGTCATGAAACATTAATGACCGTGATTAATTTCAAAGGATAATTTTATTTTAAGGCGGTGGAATGTAACAACCATGGATTTTTATGAAATAGATTTAAATAAAAGAAATTTATTTAGTTGTTCTCTTACATTACATCCATCATTGGCTTATCTTCTATTATGTGTAACACTGAATATCAACAAAACATCATTTTATAATTATAATTATTTAAAAAAGACAATAATAACCTCTCTATTAATATATTGGGTATAAAAAATATTAACTAAATTATGAAATTATGATTTACACATGAATATATAATTATTTGACCAATTAATAATAAATGAGCGTAAAGCCCTTTTAAAAAAAGTAATTGTTTTTTTGAAAAAAAACTATTTATATATGCATGACTATGTTTTATACCAATAAATAATCAAATTATAATTTCTAGATTATATTAATGATATAGATATATTATTAAATAAAATTCTTAACATTCATTATTTGTGTTTTCTAAACATTTTATATGAAAATATTTGATTTTATGCATAAAATAATTATTTTTCTAAAAAAATGTTTTGTCACCCTTTGATTGCACAATTGATTTAAATATAGTTTATTAATATTTTATAAATTCTATTTTGAAAAATAAATTTTTTCAATGATATGGGATATCAAAAATTACATTTGTTGAATTTTTTGTTTTTTATAATTTGTTTAATGTTTTGATTATTTGAAAAAAAATACTAAATTTTATTTGAAAATCGCTTATTCATCTAAATAATTTAATGAATTAAATTATATATTTTAATTTATAAAAATAATAATTAGATCAATTTTATGTCATTTAATCAAATTTAGATCACTGAAATCAATTCCATATATTATATGGATACAGAAACATTTCAATCATTTCAATGTTTTCACATTGAAAACATGTTTTCCCACCCCATCTATCAGATTAATATTAAATTAACATCATCAATTTATGTTTGTTTCTTTTTGTAAAATGGAATACATATTTGGAATCCAAATTTCGAAATTTATTTATTATATCCCTTTTATTTTTGTATAATATTAATAGTAATTATTATAATTTTTACCACTTTTATGGGGAAAACAAGTAACTAATGGTACAAATAATATTATAAATATAATTATTTAGCATTAAAACTTTCAATGTTTTTTTATGATGTTACTTATACCATTATCACATAGGTTTTGAAATTTAATTATTTAATGGACAATTTTACATAATAATGACTTGGATAATATTAAAATCAAAGAGAGTGATAAAATGTCAAAATCTTACTTATTAATAAGAATTATTTTTTAAGAATTAGTAATATAGAAGATATTCTCAACAATGTATATTATTCTGAAATATATTATGGTTCACTACATCATTGAATTTTAATTTTAATTTATAGTGAATAAATATTTATCATATATTGTTAATCAATAATGATTAAATAATTATTCAATTAATGAAACAATCAATTAATTGATATTACAAATAAAAAATTTAAAAGATTCTCCATGAATTTTATATTTGATTATGACATATTATGTGTTTATTAAATTAATTGGTTTGAATTTATCATACTTTATTGATTTTCATAAACTCAATGTAATGAATAGTGTCCAAATCAACAGTAATGATATTTTAAGAAAATAATATATTATTAAATTAGGTAAATGATTAAATATACTTAATAAGGAAAAATAGGGCTCAATATGGTCAAATATGTCATTAATTGGAAGTTTATTATTCACTTGACATGTTGTAAGTTAAAATCCCTACATTTAAATATTGAAAATGGTGTTACTATAGATGAAATAAATTTAGGTTAACATAGAATTGATTAAAAAGATAAAGTAGAACTTTTAAAAAAAACATGTCTAAAATATATTGGTTGATGTTATTACAAAAAATTCCAACATTATATTTGAATAACATTCCATTTCGAGGTATTTGGATTGGTATTTAATTTATTATAATTTATTATTTGGGGAAATTGGAAACATCCCCACACCTCTCTTATAAAAGGGGTCTTCTTATATTGATTTATTCATAATTCATATCCAGTTTTTTTCAAACATAATTTACCCAAATCACCTCAGAATTCTATCCAGTCATCCTATAATAAATACCTTGGGACTAAATCTAACAACAAATGTCTTATGGTGCACAACCAATAGAAGATACTCATAAAAGATGATACATTTCTCAATGAACATTTTCTTGTTTTATATCATTCATGAACCCCATAAAATATAATTATTCCATGATTATTTAATAAAATAATTATCATAAATATAAATCTATTTTGATATTATAGCTTTTGATCCAACACATACACACACATCTTTTTAGTGTGTAACAAACATACCATTCTTGTGCAGAGCAGGATATCGATCCGTCAAATGATGAATCTTAATTTTTTTACCATATCTCATGATAGGAATTATGATAGAAATAAGATTTTATTATGATAAGTATTATATTTATTATTTAAATATTATTCTGGAATTGTGATGTAAAAAATTCCACAATAAATTCAATTTTTTGCATATATGATATCATCGTTTGGGGACGTGTGGATTATCGTCTCATCAAAGTGATGTGATCGGTTCACCATTTACATTGAATTAATTAAGGATGGGTTTAGTAAAACTATATAATATATATGATATAATAATTCTACTAGAATGTTAATATATATATATATATCATTTTAATTCGTTCTTTCAATGCGATAATAAAATGGAAACAACATTCACACATACGTATGACCTACAATCTCCCTGAATAGCAATTTGCATTTCCTATTTTTATATTTTATGAATTATAATAAATATTTATATAAATAATATTTTATATTTATGTCATTTTTATTCTAGTAATAAATAATTCATGATCTATGTAAGAGTATCAGGAATAATAAGTCAAAACACATCATGGATCTTACCTAAAACGTAACATTAACCGGGAATTGTTAATTAAAAGATAATATAATAACATAATAATATCATATATGGTTTTATATATAGTAATATGTTTCTATAATATATTTATAATAAACTTATATTTATTATTTTTTAGTTTTTGAATGTGTATAAATAGAGTCAAGACAAAATGTAAGGAGTTTTCTAGTCTCTATTATATTTCTATAAGACGTATTCTATATCCACCACTCTTTTATTTTTTTTTGTATATACTTTCAATGAATGTATGATATTATCCTTATTCTTAAATTCATGGGTATTTAAATATCCATTTTATGATCTCCCTTTCATGGGGATTAAGGATCAATGTTAATAATTGTAATGTTAAGTTTGTCACAATTTTCCTTCTTCTAGACACATGTTATATTATGAACCTATATTATTTTACGAGGTTTATAAACTAACTTATCAAAAATTTTATCATAAATCACCTTATTTTAATGTTTTTATATTTTTTCATGTAATTTTATTTTCTCTTCAGTCATTAATCTATGTACCTTCACAAAAATTATTTCTAAAAATTATTAAAAAGTGGTTTAAATGATATTTTATAAATATTCAAAGAAAAAGATTTCAAATATGAGTAAAGTATTTTTTAAAATTTTTTAAAAATATATATTTTTTCTTAAAATGGATAGGTCGAAAATATTTTAAAAAATATGCCTCGAAGGACGAATCAGCGATGTTGCATTTGCACAAAAACCAAGAAAATATTAATAATTTTAAAAAAATTATTTTTTGTTATATATTAATATATATACAAAACAAAAAAATTTCAGCATAATTTATTTTTTATTTAAAACCTAGAATTACTTCCATTACATCAGTCTAGATTCTAACAGAAACTCTCACCTAGGACTGTCTTTTATAAGAGAGTTTTTCCTCAAAATCACTCTGCATTTCCGTTGTGGGATTCTGGTTTTCCCTTTCTTGTGCATCACATTATGCATTTCCCATGAGAAATTCAGATCTTCTTCAAGTACATGGTTTTGAAATACTTTAAAATATTAAATATAAGATCAACATAAATGAATCATTATATTTGTATTAAACATATAACAAATATTTAAAAAAAAATTTTGTAGAAATTGTTGATGGAAAATAATTTATAAGCATTAGAAGACACACAATTAAAACATAAAAATATTTCAAGTATGTTTCATTGAGTGTCTATAAAATATAATCTATAACACCAACATAAATATAACTTAAAACCTCAATTAAAAATATAACAAATAGTTTGATATAAAAATAATTTCATAAAAAATGTTGATAAAAAATAATTTATAATCTTTCAAAGACCCATACTAGAAACATATAAATGTTTCAAATATGGGACTTTGAAAGCCTATAAAATATAAACATTAAGACCAGTATAAATAAAAGTAAAAAACATGGATGAAACATATAATGAATAGTTCGGAATAAAAATAATTTCATAAAATTTTTAATGAAAATTATATATAATCTTTCAAAACCACCTACATGAAACAAAAAAAAATGTTCCAAGTATGTTGCGTTGAAAGACTAAAAAATATAATCTATAGGATAAATATAAATGAATCATAAAACTTGGATTACACGTATAATAAATAGTAAGTAATTAATTTGTTAATTGAAAATATAATTATTAATTATATAATTACTAATTAAATAATAATTAATTAGTTTATCAGTAATATAATTATTATATATAAGTTATATAATTAATTAGTTAATTAGTAATATCATTGTTAAATATATAATAAATAATTATTAATATAATTATTAATTTTATTATTATTAATTACTTAATTAGTAATATAAATATTAATTTTTAAATATTGATTTTTAATTATATAGTTAAGTTGTTAATGATTAATATCATTATTAATTATATAATAATGAATTATTATATAATAATGAATTATATTATTATTAAAAAGTTATTTACTAATATAATTATTAATTTTATAATAATTAATTTCTTAATTGGTAATATAATAATTTATTAGTTAATTATTAATATAATTATTAATTATAAAATTGTTAATTAGTTAATTAGTAATATAGTTTTTAATTATAATTATTCATTATTAATTTTTAATAAATATTTATAAAATAATTAATTAAATAATTAGTAGTGTAATTATTAATTATCTAATAATTAATTAGTTATTTAGTAATATAATTTCTAATTATAATAATTTAT
Organism: Viscum album; assembly: GCA_963277665.1. Classification (NCBI taxonomy): domain Eukaryota; kingdom Viridiplantae; phylum Streptophyta; class Magnoliopsida; order Santalales; family Viscaceae; genus Viscum; species Viscum album. Next base: position 758,857,148 of record OY728161.1, read on the forward strand.
TAGTTAATTAGTAATATAATTATTAATTATAATTATAAAATATTGTTGAGATGGAGAGTCTCTCTCTCTTCAATGGAGAGCCTCCCTCTCTTCATTGTCATGGCCAGAGTGCAACAATCTCTCCAATTGGAGATGATGATATTGTTATCCATTTTCAGATGTCTGGATCCTATGGAAAATCATTTGTATGGACCCTCTATGATGGTGGAATTAATGACGATGGTATTGATATCCCCACCATGGGCTGGGCAGCAAAGGATTCACGACATGTGCATTTAGTGAGGCCTGATCTCAAATGATGATGGATTGCAATGATGGGGCCTTTCATTTCCAAACTGGATAGAGATACATGTGATATTGTGATCAGGAGCAAGCGAATGTGATCGGGAGAAGGAAACATTGACTCGAAGAAAACTGATGATTTTTTTGATCTTGGGTTCCTCGGATTGATGGGTGCAAGCTAACGACCATGTGGGGAGAAGACTCAGGTATTCGGATTTGGGTTGCATCTTAAAGCAAACCGGCAAAGGTTTTGGAACCCTGGCAGTGGGGTTATCCCATGTGGTGGTAGGGGAGACCTAACGGTGGGGTGGATCTGGGATGTAAATTAGAGGTCGGACAATGGCAGATTAGTTCTTGTAGTGGACCTATATTTGAGACTATGGCAGAGGCATTCTTCCCAGCGGCGACGTGGGGTCCCTGATAGTGGTGTGGAAATGGGATTCTCTAAAGTGGTAAGAAAATGGTGGCTTAGATCTTTCAGTATTTGTTTATGAGATGATGAATGTAGTACGAGCATGGGGGCTTGGGGATTTGTTTTCGGCAAAAACCTCCAGTTGCAAGGATGGTGACTGTAGGATGAGCATGGGGGCTCGGGCTTCTTGTTGAAGGCATGAAAATGGTTAGGTTGGTGAATTTTGGAAGACCATGGGGTGCGGGTTGCATGTGGGTGGGAGACCAGGACTTACATGGTTGGAGACTAGAAGAGGACATTTTGGGAGATTTGCCTTGGAATACGACAGGTGATATCTAGTGCGGATGACAACTGGAGGATGACATTGGGGGCTGCGATGACTACTAAGGCACAATGGTGTGGATGAGAGATCCTAATATGTGGACACATGCGTGAGTCTAATTTTTGAACCATTTTATTATCTTTAAATGTTCAATCTTGTGGGTCTTTAGACAGTTTAGATTTTTTTGTTGGCCATTTTTTCCTATTTTCTGATTTAGCAGTGCTTTTTTGTGATGTATGATGGTTGTGTATCTCTGTATTTATATTTTCATTAAGAAAATTGTAGGCTCGATGTCGCTCGAGTACTAAAATTTCCTCATCTCAATTATTAATTATATAATAATAAATTAGTGAATTAGTAATATAATTATTAATTAGAATAATTTATTATTTGTTATATAATAATTAATCAGTTAATCAGAAACATAACTAATCAATATAATTGGTAATTATATTACTAATTAACTAATTAATTATTATATAATGAATAATTATATTACTAATTAACTAATTAATTTTTTTATAATTAATTATTAATAATTAATAATTAACTATCTAATTATTATTTAATTAATAATTATATAATTTATAATTAAATTATTAATCAAGTAATTATTAATTAATAATTACCAATTACTAATTCATAATTACTAATTGTAATGAATAATTATAGGGAATAATTATGTTACAAATTAAAATTTTCATATGACAAAAAACATAATTTTGTAATGAAGAATGTTGATATTTTTATTTTAGGAATATATTTTATAGTATTTAAATTTATTGATTTTTGTATTTAAATGAATAATCATTCCAATTTTGGTACAAATTTAATTCTTTATGCCTAATGTAAGAAACAACAAATTTATGAAAATGAGCGAAAAAGAGATGAATTTTGGATGTTAAAGACACATCATGCCATGAACGAAGGGAAATGTCATGTAACCATAGTTATAAGGATTCAGAAAATATGGAAACTAGAAGCAGAAAATTTATATGTCATGCATTTCAATTACACGACATGAATTCATCAAAGACATATTTTCATTGAAATTCATGATGTCCGTCGGAACTATGAAAATCATTATATTACACAATGTGTAATTCATTTAAACATCAAGACACCATTATGATGAAGAAAATTAAATGAGTCGATCCTGAGGGCTTGATGAATTTTGGTTATAAAATCACCCATCGCTCACCCAGAAAAGTGGATCCATGATCGAAGGGGGAGTACGATGCTGACAGATGACCTCAAGACATATAAAGTGATGATTTGACTCCCTTATTCACCACCCTTCTTCACTATCATTATTCTTCGGCTATCTATGTTATTAGTTCTCATCATGCCTACAATGAGTTAAAAAAATTCTTTATGTTGGGTGAAGTATCTGTACGGGGTGTGCTATTACAAATTGTTTCAAATTATTATTCTATTTTTGAATTGCTACAACACAATTTGTTAAAAATTGTGGATTCACATAAAACATTGATTGATCATATAATAAATTGTAAAAATAAAAAAAAATCTTAAAAATTATAGATGATAAATAATTTATAAGCATTCAAAACCACCAACTGGAAACATAATTTCTTTTTAATGTATGTGGTTTTAATAGTCTATAAAATATAAACAATAAGAAAAATATAAATGAAACATAAAAAGGTATTAAACATATTATAAATTGTTAATAATTAATTGTTATTATAGTTATTAATAATATAATTACTAATAATATAATAATTAATTTGTTAATTTGTAATTTAATTATTAATTATTAATTATATAATTAATTAATCAATTAGTAATATAACTCTAAATTTCTAATTATTAATTATATAATTAATTAGTTATTTGGTAATATTATTATTAAATATATAATAGTAATTAGTTATATAATATTTAATTAGTCAATTAGTAAAATAAATAATAATTACAATTATTTAGGATTTTTTAAATAATATTTAATTAGTTAATTAGAAACAAAATTATTCATTATAATTAGTAATTATATTACTAATTAAATATTTAATTATTATATAATCAATAATTCTATTACTAATTAACTAATTAAATGTTTTGTAATTAATTATTAATAATTAATAAATAACTATCTAATTATTATATAATTAATAACTATATAATTAATAATTATATTAATAATTAACTAATTATTAAATGGTAATTATTAATTACTAATTCAGAATTAATAATTATAATGAATAATTATATTGCTAATTAACTAGTTATTTTTTATATAAGAATATTTAATAGCCACTATTTAATAATTATAATGAAAAATTATTATATATAAATATATTGCAAATTAACTAATTAAATACTATATAATTAATAATTATATTACTAATTAATGAAGGAAATAGAAAATGGAGGAAATGGAGAGGGTGTGCCTGGAGAATCTTGGAGACGAAGGCCCTTTTGAGCACCCGAGGGGTTTGAACCTTTACTCATGTGTTCTGAATCATGTTGTTTGATGACAAGCATCATCTACGTCGAAGAATTCTAAGGATCGTGAAGAGTTAAAGGCTCTCTCTGACTTTTTGGGTTTCGCTGGTGGATCGTTAATTTCACTCAAACCTAGGGCTACAAAAAGAATCATTCGAAAAGGGGAAACTACTCATGTTGTTGCTTCTGATGGAGCTATCATAGAAAGGATCTGAATATGTAATAATTCATTCATCTCTCGTATCTCATAATCGAAAGGCATGAAGCCTTAGAAGGTGATAGATCTAGATGATCAATTAGCCAGCATTTGGTGATTTACAGACTCTAAATTCATTTCTCTTGGTCGCGGGTTTTTTCATCTCTTATTCCCTTCTATGGAATTGAAAACCCGAGCGTGGAGCTATGGCTTGATTAAACTTGAACCGGGTATTATGAACTTCCATTAATTGAATTTAAACTTAAACCTCAATGATTTTAATGAATCATGTGCACAAATATAGATCAAAATACATGGGTTAAATAGGGTTCTATGGCACCCAAAAATTCTTTTCGACATTGCCTCTGTAATAGTTACTCCCATTAGGATGGACACTACCACTGAGATAGTTAGTTTTGGTCCCTTTGATAGGATTATGATAGATGTTGATCTATGCTCAACCATGATTGAAAAAAAAGTTCTATCCAGGCCTCAAGATGAAATCAATCTCAGAATTGAATATGAGAAGATGCCCACCTTTTGGGATGTTTGTCAGATAATAGGTCACTTAAAGGATATTTGCAGAAGTGGACTATTGTGTTCAAACTATCAAGAGAATGGCCATGAGTCTCAGAATTGTAGAAGGATAGATAGTAAAATTAAAACTCAATGTATTGAAACTATTGTTCATGATAAGGTTTCTACTTCAAGGGATCTTATTCCTAAAAGAGGTCAGATTAATTCATAGGTTTCTTCAAGAAATTCTCAATATGTTTGTACACATGTTTCGGATTTTCCCCCTCAAATTAATGGTTTCAAAAATGTTTTAATGCCTACCTCTTTTCCGTGAAATAGTAATATGCTGGTTTCACCTATTCCGCAAGTTGATAAACCCAAGTTGTCTTGGACAGATACAGTTGAGGATCGTGTTCTCACTCTTTTCACCTTCAATGATTCCTTAACTAAGGATATCAGAGGTGATGATGATGGTGACGAATCAACTCATAGTCAAGAATACATGGATGTTTCTGTACAAAATTATGTGGACTTTGATTTGTGGAAAGAGCATAAATTGTTCTCTTCTAATTGTAAGAGGAAGTCCAAATTTGAAGCTTCCTCGTCCAAAAAGGTTGTTTCAACTTATGACCAACACAAATTCCAAAAATAGGTTGTTTCTTATGATATTTTTACGGAGGCCAAGACTGAAAATACTTCTCTTCTGAATATCAATGCAAAAGGGGTTGGATGACAAAAAAGTTTGTCACTCGGACTTCAGTCTTAAAAACTCCCAGAAATGATAATATTCAGAATGTGAAGGACAAACCTCTTGTAAGGGTAAGTACTAATAATTCTTTTAAATTCCTAGAGTTAGGTAGTAGTGAGGAAGATGTGCAAAGTGATGTCTGTGTATGTCGGGATGATGAGATGGCAAATGTTCATGATGCTAGACTTCTTGAAGATGGAGGTGGACCATGGATATTGGCCAAAGCATGGATTATAGGGCGACATCCTCGTGGGAGGGGTGGTCACTCCCCTCATCACAATATGAGCACTAGATCCAAAATGGCATAATTTAGTTCGCTTTGTCTTTCATTTCGGTTTTTAGTTCCTCCCCTGTATTTTGGTCCCTTTAATGTTTCAATAAACAGGCCTATGTGCCTATCCTTAAAAAAATATTAATAATTAACGAATTAATTATTACATAATAATTTTAATTAATTAAAATTAATAATTTTATGAATAATTATAATTTATAATTATATTACTAATTAACTAATTATAAAACGATCCTCGACTCTATCTTTCATTAGTAAAAAACTAATTAACTATTATATAATTAATAATTATATTTCTAATCAAATAATTGATTATTATATATTTAATTATTAATAATACCTAATTAGTTAATCATTAATTTTATTATTAGTAAATATATTTCTAATTAACTAATTAATTATTATATAATTAATAATTATATTACAAAGAAACTTATTAGTTAATAAATAATTATTAATTATATTAATAATAGACTAATTAATTATTACTAATTAACTAACTAATTATTACATAATTTATAATTACATAATTAATAATTATATAATTAAAAATTATATTACAAATTAACTAATTAATAATAAAAAATAAAAAATAATTAATAATTAATAATAATATTGAATTATTATAATGAATAATTATAATGAATATTTATTAAAAATAATTTTATTACTAATTAACTAATTAATTATTATATAATAATTTAAATAATTTCTAATTAATATTTATAATGAATAATTTTAATTTATAATTATATTACTAATTAAATAATTAAAAACTCAATATTTGATAATTAAATTACCAATTAACTAATTAAATATTATATAATAAATTTTAATAATTAATAATTATTTATTATAATGAATGTATATAATTTTTAATTATATAATTATTTAACTAATCAAATATTATATGGTTAATAATTATATTTTAATTAACTAATAAAATATTAATAATTACTAATTAACTAATTAAATAATATATTATATGTTTAATCCATGTTTTAAGTTTCATTTATATTTATCCTTATAGTTTATATTTTATAGGCTTTCAAATTCATATACTTAAAATCTTTTTAAGTTTCAAGTAGACATCGTTGAAAGCTTATAAATTATTTTTCATCAACATCATTTATGAAATTATTTTTGTTTTAAAATATTTTCATGTCATTTAATCCATGTTGTATGTTTCATTTATGTTGACCTTTTAGTTTATATTGTATAGACTATCAAATTCGCGTACTTGAAACATGTTGATGTTTCAAGTAGGTGTAATTTAAAACATATAAATTATTTTCCATCAATATTTTTTACTATTTTTAATATTAAACTATTTTTATGTGTTTAATCCATTTATTGTGTTTCGTTTCTATAATCCTTATAGTTTATATTTTCTAGTCTTACAAATTAGGGTACTTGAAACATTTTTATGTTTCATTTTAGTGACTTTCACACCATATAAATTATTTTCCATCAAAATTTTTTATGAAATTCTTTTTGTTTCCAACTATTTCATATAAGATTAATCAATGTTTTAAGTTTCGTTTATATTGGTATTGTAGTTTATATTTTATAGTCCTTCATAGCCACGTACTTGAAACATAATCCCAAATCTGAAATGATAAATGTTCTACGCAGGAATTAGTGAACCAGAATCCCACATCAAAAATGAAGAATGATTTCTAGGGTAAGACCTCATATAAAAGGGAGCCCTAGGTGAGAGCTTCTGTTAGAATCTAGAATGATGTAATGGCAGTACTTCTAGATAATAAATACTTGCTAATTTCCTCTAAAAATTATATATATATATATATAAACAAACCAAAATAAAATAAAAAAAATTAAAATACAAAAACATTAAATAAAAAGTTTAGCAGAAAATGTACATTGTAGCTCTCCCGATTTGTGGTATACAGCCATCATTTATACCTTTCTAAGTGTTTAATTTTCATGTAATTAATTGTGAAGAAGTTGGGAGATTTTGAAATGGTTTCGAATAAGTTTGGATACTTTTTATAGAGAGCACGGTTTGAGCACAGTTATGGGAAACCATGTGGGTTCTCCAGGAAATCGTGCAGGGGGAGGTAGTAGGCTTCACACAAGCTGCACACAGTTTTCCAAACCATGTGAGGAAACTATTCTAACCCCTCCTCTCGAAACAGTGGAATGTGCACGGTTATCGCACGGTTTGACAAATCGTGCAGATTAACCGTGCAACCACTTAAAGGATAGGTTTTTCTGTATGGGCCTCTTCAGGCTTGACCTTTTTCAGTACCAATATTCTCCCACTTGATCCTCACTCGTTATTTTGGGTTCTCAGTGGTTGAAGGTTCTATCACAATTGTTTTGGAAGAAATTCAAAGGGTTTTCTTGGTGTTTTGAAGGTGGTTTCTCCTAGGTAAGTCTCTCATCTTGGGTTCTATGTGTTTTCCTATAGATCTGCATCTCTCTCTCTCTCACAGGTTTTTAGATCTACACCAATTGAGTATAGATCTAGGGTTTTGGTTTCTTTGGATGTCGATTTTAAGGCTCGTGGATGATTGGAAAAGAGATCTAGAGTGGTTTTGGTGAAGCATTTTCCTGAATTGGGGTGCAGTTGCTTGTGGGTCGATTTCGTTGGAACCCTAACAGTAGGTGGCTTCTCTCTAGACTCCACATTGTTAAAACGTTAATCATGGTTACATTTAATTTGTTTGGATTGAAACTAATTATGATTTTTATGTGCGAAATTGGTCAGAAATCCATTTGGGAATGTTTTGAGGATTCCATTGGGAAAAAGGGGTTTTACAGTTGAATGTTCTTGTTGTTATTTTTAGATTGTAGATTTTAAAATTTCTTTCTTGTATTTGGTTAAGTAAATAGATTATATAAATGGATTTCAATAAAGAAGTTGTTTTATTGAATCTTGGTTTTGATATGGAAAATGATGAATGAGTGATTTCAATAAATGGGTGATTTATTAATGTGGATAGACTTGTGATGGAAATGGGTAATTGCATATTGCTGTGGCCTTGACGTGTTATGTTTTGTTATGGCTTGTTGAAATGTTGGGTGAAAGTGGGCGGGAAGTCTCAATATAAAAGGTGATGGATAGTGGTCGGTAGAACCACCATAGCAGATAGTGGTCGGGAAGCATCACTAGCTGAAAATGGGGTGAACGGGATGGGTGGAAGACCCACCGTTATGGTTTCTTTGTAGTGTGTTGCTTTGTGAGATGGAAATTGGTATGCTAATGTTAAATGGTGATATGGATTATGGAATTATTGTCTGTCTTTCCCTTGGGTGCTTGGTTTGGGTGAGGTAGTTTGGTAAGAGTATTTCTGACTCATGGTATTAGTTTCACTTGTGATTATTTCATATAAATTACTTTATATAAATGTGCTAATAGTTTTATCCTAGTGGCGTGTATAGGGATTTCAGTTGGTGAAATCCTACTAAGTAGTTGTACTCACCCCCTACATTTGAACTTTGGTGTCTTTTCAGATGTCGTGTACCGTGACGTGGGAAAGGTAAGGCATCACCCTTCTTTAGTGGTGTATTGTCATGTTTTGGTGGAGCTTGGATCTTGTAGCAAGGTGGGGATTTTTGGTGGTTTCATGACTCATGTTATTTTTTTTAGTTTCTTCTTTGTACTCTGATGTTTTGTGGACATGTCTAGTTGACTGGTTTTGGTGTGTGTGATGGAATTGTTAGATTCACATGGTTGGGTTTGAATGTGCATGCATCTTTAGATGTCGGTTGGTTGAGTTTGGTTAAATTCATAAGGGAAAATCGTTCCCCACCTTTCCTTGAAGACCTCGACATTTATTTCCAACCATTGGCTCCTTGGTAATTTCACTTAAGGCCAAGTAACCCTCATCGCCTACTCATGCCAATGAGGTAGGGGTGGGGTGTTACAAGTGGTATCTTCTTGTTTGGTCCTTTGGAGTTGATTCTCGGACTTGGAGTTGACAATCATTGTGGATTATTCTTGGAGTCTGGATGGTAGCAAGGTGTTGGAAAGTCATAACATGGAATGTATAACATAAAAAGACATAGTTAACACTTTTATAATGAACTTCATGTTACCTGGGAGTTGTATACATAAGTGTTTTGGAGACACTTATAGGCATTGGCAATCTCATTGTCGTGGGTGTAGCCAATGAGATGTGCATGGCATATATGGTGGAAATGACTTCACTATAGGATCCATATTTCATTGGGAATAATGATTTATGGGTTTAAGTGAGAAATGGGTTTTCAAATGTGTGAAATTATAATCTAAATAAGTTTAGTATTTTGAAAATGGTTTGGTTTTCAAAAATGGCAAAACATGGAAAATGTGGAGAGGAGGAAAGCCTCATTGTGATAGTTTTGTGTAATGAGATTTGAAATGGGAATCCATGATGTCTAAAGAAGTGAGACTCATGGTGGTTTGTTATCTTTTTATAGAAATGGAACTGGTTAGGTGTCGTAGAGACCTTCCGGAAGTGGCCGATGAGAACATGGTTGCACCTGAGCCCCAGGTGAACCAGCAGTTAGTCTAGAACATAGTGCAAGCTTTCCAAGCTATGAGAAGTGTGAATAGAGGGGAAGAGCCAAAGCATATTGATTATATAGCTTAGTTTCGAAAGAAGGATCCACCTGTCTTTAGGTATGATTCGGATCGAGAAAGGGAAGAGGCGTGGCTATCTAGAATGAACAGAATTTTCAAATTCATGGGGACGTCGGTAGAGCTGAAAGTAAATCTACAAACATATAAGCTAAAGGATCTTTCTCTACAATGGTGTTAGTTGGTAGTCCAAGCGATTACAGACCGGGGTATGATGTGGGCTGGATTTGAGGTATTGTATAATAAAAAATTCCTTTCACATATGATCATAATTCAGTGCACAACTGATTTCTTCAGTCTGAAGCAAGAGTATATGACTGTGACAGAGTATGCATCTATGTTTATGAGCTTAGTGCAGTTTGCACCCGAGGTGGTGGGTAACATGTCATTGAAGGAAATGATCTTCGAAGTGGGGTTAAGGAAATAGATCCATTAAAAAATAGCAGTTCTATGTATCGGTGATTACACAGAGATGGTGAATCGAGCATCGGTGGATGAGTGGGATCTGATGGGAGCTCCGGGTGGAGGAATCAAGGTGGTAACCATGGGTAATAGTGGGAACTCTAATGTTGGGTTCAAGTGGAGGAGGGTCATTTATTCTCATGTCGCGAGTATGGAACATAATCTGATGGAAGGATAGGTAAATCTTCCTCTGAAGCCCCATAACAAACCATGTTTTTTTCAGTGTGACTCTACGACACAGTTCAAGCGGTATTTTACAGCCCAACCTCGATCATGTCACATTTTCAAGTAGATGGGGCATCTTCTGCACTATTGTATGAATGCTCTAAGGTTGGGTATATGTGAAACTCCTCAGAGATCGCCGACGTCGTATTCTTTGATGAGATGGGGACAACAGCATACCCCTAGTCAGTGGAGCAAAGTCAATATTGGTGATTCTTGAAACACCACAAATCCTCAGCAGGGAAATAAAGAGAAGTGTGCGGCAACCAAGGAATTGTTTGGAGCTTAGCAGTTTGTGGTGGATGATCAGTCGAAACCATACACAGTGTGAGGTACTATTCTTTTAAATTCTACCTTGAGGCAAGTTATGTTGATATGGGTGCTTCACACTCTTTTATTGTTGCATGGGTGGTTGAGTTACTAGGTTTAAGGGTAGAAGTGATCCTTCGTTTTTGAATCTTCAAACTCCTCTAGGTCGAAGAGAGTGTCTATCCTTCTAGTGTAGAGCATGTTGTATCATTTTGGGAAAGTTTGAGCTAATGTGGAATTTCTCAATTCTTGGGATCGATGGGTAGGATTTAATCTTGGTAATGGATTGGATGGTGACGCTTAAGGCCCACATTGACTGTAATGTGTGTATAGTGGCTTTTATGACACATGATTGCATTAGAGATCTCTTTAGAGGAGAGAGGAATGAAAGGCATGGTGCAATGGGTTTGTTGGCACCAGCAGTGGGCACATTATTGTATCAGTTGGTGGTTTAGTTTTTGGAATCGGTAGAGGGTGTTGAGCAGAATGTTCCTCTAGCAGTGGTGGATTATTTCATGGATGTTTTTTTCCAAATAATTGTCTACGTTTCCTTCCGTAATAGAAGTGGATTTTACGATTGATCTCCTTCCGAGGACCAGTCCTGTCTCACTTCTGTCTTACCAAATGGAACCTACTAAATTGCAGGGATTGGAAGTCCTATTATAAGTGGTAGAAAACAAAGGGTTTATCTAGACTAGAAAATATCTGTGGGAAGCACCAGTGTTGTTTGTGAAATAGGCGGATGTAACATTGAGGATTTGTTTTGATTTTCGTAAACATAATGATGTTATGATAAATAACAGATATCCACATCCACGAATTGATGATTTGTTTGACAAGTTGGATGGCCGCGTGGTTCTCCAAGATCGACCTAAGGTCAAGATATCATCAATTCTGGGTTTGGAAGGATGATATTCCTAAAATAGCTTTCATAAGTATATATGCCCATTATGAATTTATGGTTATGCCCTCTGGTCTAACGAATGTGCCAGTGGTGTTCATGGCATTGATGAATCAGATATTACATGTATATCTGGATTCATTTGTGGTGGTGTTTGTAGATGATATTCTAGTGTATTCAAAGACAAGGGTGGAGTATGAGCAACACTTGGAGAAAGTGCTGGGGATATTTAGGGATCATCGGTTGTATGTATAATTGTCAAAGTGTGACTTTTGGATATAGGAAGTCCATATTCCTGGACATGTGATTTTTGAAAGGGGTGTTTTAGTGGATCCGTAAAATATAATGGGTTTTATCTCATGGAAACCTCTAAAGAATGTGTTTGAGGTACAGAGTTTCCTCGGTCTATCTGGGTATTATCGAAGTTTTGTTTATGATTTTTCACATCTGGATTCACCACTGATAGCTTTGACAAGAAAGATAGATCCATTCCAGTGGAATGAACAATGTCAGCTGTGTTTTGAAGAGCTAAAGGGTCGCCTTACATCAACACCAATCATGGTTTTTCCAGAGCCATGGAAAGGGTACGTAGTGTATTGCGATGTATCAGGATTAGGGTTGGGGTGTGTTTTCATGTAAGAAAATCATGCGGTTGTGTATGGTTCAGGATAGTTGAGGGTGCATGAGAAGAACTACCCAAATCATGATTTTTAATTGGCAGTAGTGGTCCATGATTTGAAAGTGTGGCATCATTATCTCTTCGGTGAGAAATTAATGGTATAAACAGATCATAAGTGCTTGAAGCAGTTTTTCTCACAAAGGGATTTGAACATGAGGCAAAGGATATGGATGGAATATCTCCAAATTTTTGATTTGGACTTGATGTACACACTAGGTGAGTGAAATTAATTGGTAGATGCATTATGTAGTAAATTATATTCTCAGGTGGTGAAACAAGCATTGGACCAGTGGCAGTTGATGTCGGTTATAGCTGGCATGCAGATGAAATGTGATGACCAGGGAGATAGAGTAGTCTTATTTCACTTTTTGTTATTCCTGACTTGGTTGGATGGGTTAAAGAGGCACAAATATATGATTTTGAGTGTGTTACCATGAACAAAAATACTCAATGGTGGGGAGACCATAGAGGGTTGGAAACTGAATGGAGATTCAGTTTGGTGTTTTAGGAATCAGATAGTTGTACCAGTTTCTTGTCGGGAGGATCTTCTCATGGAATATCATCATTCCAAGTGGGCTATTCATCCTGGAATTCAAAAACTATATAAATTGTTGAATGTACAGTTCCAGTGGGATGGTATGAAAAGAAGAGTGGCTGAGTTTGTTTCAATATGCTTGACTTTTCAGCAGGTCAAGGTAGAGCATCATAGGCCAGTGGGAATGTTGTAGTGTTTACCAATCCCTATATGGATGTGGGAGAAATTAGTGATGGATTTTTTCACAGGTCTCCCAAGACCGGTCATAAATCATGATGACATTTGGGTGATAGAGGATCAGCTAAAGAAGTCTGCCCATTTTATTCCAATTCGTGAATCTCATATGGTGGAGGATCTGTCCAGAATCTATATCCGGGAGGTGTTAAAGAGGCATGGTGTACCAGTTTAGATCATATATAACAGAGATGCTAGGTTCACATCTCATTTTTAGAAATCCTTGCAGTAAGCCTTTGGGACACAGTTGACTAAGAGCATGGAATATCACCCTCTGACGGATGGTCAATCCAAGAGGATGATACAAAGTTTAGAGGATATCTTGTTGGCTTGTGTCATGGATTTTGGTGGCTCATGGGAGGATCACTTCTCGTTCTTTGATTTATTGTACAATAACAGTTATCAGGGATCCATACATATGGATCTGTTTGAAGAATTTTATGGGTGGATGTGTTGTTCTCCAATATGCTAGGTGGAAATAAGTGAGTCCTCAATTTCTAGACTGGGCCCTGTCTCGGAGACTACAGAGAAAATCAAGTTAACTATGAAGATAATGGAGACAGCTCAATGTCGTCATTAATCATTAGTGGATCATCGTCAACGACCATTTTCATTCAAGGTGAGTGATAATGGTTTCTTGAGGATCTCTTCTAGGTTGGGATATTTTCTGTTTGAGAAGCAGGGAATGTTATCTCCGAGGTATATTAGACATTTTGAGATTCTTGAGCAGGATTGTGAGGTGTCTTATCATTTGGCTTCTCCACCTAGGTTCAGTGTGGTGCACTATGTGTTTCATGTGTCGCTGTTGAAAAAGTATCAGCAGGATCTGGGCTATGTAATTCGATGGGATCATGTTGAGCTAGAGTTGGATGCCTCATTGGTGCACATACCAGTGCAGGTTGGGGATAGGAAAGAGAAAGCCTTTCGGGGTAAAAGCATCGTTCTGGTTCGGGTTTTGTGGCAGCATGTCCAGATCCAAGAGGAGACTTGGGAGTATGAGAAATATATGGACGAGCAATGTCCAGAGCACTTTCGACAAAGGGTGGGTTCACTACTTTTTGAGGATTTAAAGTCCAATTGTGGGGAGAAGGTAGCACCCCTGATTTGATGTATGTATGATTCTCGCTCAAATTTACCCAAGAGAAGAAGGTAAGACGGTCCTTGTAGTTTAGCTTGGGTTATCGAATTCACAGAGACCTAAGAAGAAACCTATAGACACGTACATTCTATGGATTGTTTTCGGCTATGAAGTGGCCAACATGGATTTATTTTGGATGGTTTTGAAAAATATCTAATAGATTTTTGTGAATTCAATTTAAAAAAATGTGTTGATCATAGGTTATCGCTCGGGGTGGATTGGATGAATTACTTTTTTAATGATTTCAATTTCTTAAAATTGAGATGGATTCATTTAAGAAGATCAAACGAAATCATCACTTATTGTTTCAATTCCTGAACACCCTAATACTAATCACCTATACACTTTAGGGATCAAAGTTTTGAGCACTCTAAGGTAGAGGTTCGTATTAGCACTTGAATGTGTGACCTTAAATTCAATAAGGATGAAGATGTTTTAAAATCATCAAATAAAAATCTCATTTAAAAGAAGTGATTTGCCATTAATAGAGTGATAAATAACATCCAATCTAGCGCCTTGCTACTCCCTTGGATCAACCCATAAAAGAGTTAGCCCTCCATTAATGACATGTCTTCAACGGAAGCGGGAAGTAGACTTACAAAGGTGGAATTGAAGAAGTAAAAACAAAAACAAAAAAAGATCACTCCTCCGTTGTGTGATAAATATCACAAGGTTTGGTATGAACAAGTTCACACCTTGAACCAATGGTATCAAAGTGATAATGATAAGAACAGAATAATAAGAGAAGAAGACTTTTATTAAGAAACTAAGGTGAATTAAACAACTTCCATGAGAAAGAAATGCAATTACAAACACAAAGCGGCAGCATAACTCTATAATGAAACTAAGCACCAAAGATCCTTCAATACTCCAACAACACTACCTTAAATATGAATTTTTGAGCGCTTGGGTCGAGCCTCCAACAGTCTAAGTCTCCTCTATTGATTTTTGTAGGCCATAGGTGGGAGGAAAGTAAGGGAGAGTTGATTTTTCCACCCTTGACCCGAGGTGGCAGCCAGCTTTCCTTCACCGAACAGACGTGTCTGAAAGACCTTCTAGATGGCTGAATCAGAGTGGGCCATAGAAGAATAAACTGGATCTCCGGATTTCTTCTAACCGCCTGTAAAATTTGGGCCCATTTGGAGTTACGTATTCCGAGATATGATAAAATTAGTGGACTGTTTTTCTGGGCCGTAGAATCTGTCCCAGAATTGTATCTCTAAATTGGTCCGCCTTAATGACTACCATATAGGCTGAATTAGCATTTTATCATGAATCTTTATTTGTTCCTATGAATTTCTTATAGAATCCCACAAAATTTGGGATTCATTGGGCCTATATGTTGGGACCCACAGTCTCATCAGTGGGCTAGTGTCCAATCTGCCTTCTCTAGAATTGCTTCCTTTCATCACAAAATATCCCCATCTTCTTCCTTGAATTCTCCATTGATCCCTGAATGAAACATGTTCATATTGGAGTGTAGATCAATTTCAAAAAATATCAAATTAAAATATTTATAATCAGATGAATCATTGGGTACTTCAAATGATGTTCAAAAATGTACCACATAATAGTGCAATTTAAGAAGGTATTACAATCATAATGGGAAATGATGTTCAAAGTGTAAAATGCACTAAAATGGTGTTTATGAATAATAAGGCACATGAATATTATATATATTAACAATGAATATTAGCCTCATTTAGTGGCTAATCACACCCCCCCAACTTGAGTTTTTCTAGTCCCGAGCAAAATATATCTCAACAATATGAAATTCGAATTCCCTTTTCCAAAAACATTTTAATACACAATGATAACCAAAAAACCTTATACCTAAAAATCATGAAACCCATCAAAATATTTTAATACAATATAGTTTCATAAGCATATCTCAATCCCAAGCCCATTCATTTGTTCAAATTCATTGCCGTATTTCATCCAATGTCAATTAAGTATGAGGATGTGTTGTGAATCCCCAGAGACATGGGGGGTCATCTTTATTCAAGGGGGAAATGATGGAACCTCTAGGTGGAATCACATTTCAATATTAAGATGAGTATTCAATTTTTTTTTGTATCATATTTTTTTTTGTTTTTTGTTTTTTGTTTTTGCAAATTTGCCATGGTAATTGAAGTTGCACTCAAAAGAGTCAACCCCTGTTGCGAGACTTTGCCGATGACTCCCAGGCTCAAAGATCTTAGGGCACCATGTGAAGCCCAGATACTCGGGCATCATCTCAGGTTAACTCAGTCAAAAACAAATTCAAATTACCAAAAATAGAGATAAAATTACTAACTCTGGGCCAGACAACTATGGAGTCACGATCCCCAAGTGCCGAAAGTCATGCATTATGTCATTTCATTGCTCTACGCGCAATTTTTTTTTTAAATATTTTTTTCTGAATACTCATATTAAACTAAAATGGTCACCAAACCTATGCTATTTATTTAGGGGACCCCATGAACTCAAACTAATACCCCACTATCCAAGAGACGCGCATTGTGATCTTTTTTTTATTATTTGGATGAAAATATAAATGATGAAATATCACATTGGACGGCCACACTTTCCAAAATCTATGCTCATGAAATTATACAAGGATTAAAATCAAAATCAGGGCATGCTAAATTATTTGATATTCAGTTTCAAAGTGTGCAATGTGTATTAACATGTTTAAATTTAAAGTAATTTTTCCTTCCATTTAATTTTTTTTTCAAATCATTCAATTTTTTTATACAAAAGCATTTTTTTTATTTTATCTCTCCCCTCAACTTAAAACAACACTGTCCCCAGTGTTTGAAGAAATAAAAATTTAGAAGGAGTAGAGGCAGATAATGGAAGTTCAAAAAGGAAATTGAAACTGAGGATCATGGAATGAAATCACCTAGTGGTTGAAGCTGAAGTTCTTGCTACTCCAAATTAGTCCTTTGATCTCTTGGGGGATGTAGGCACCTCCTTGATTGAACATGTATCACCCAAAATAGTACCTAAACAAAAAGAAGAACAAACCAGACAAAACAAACAACACAACGACTTATTTAATTCTAAGTATCATCATTTTTATGGTTTTTCTTGTTTTTTTATTTTTTATTTTTTAAATCAAACTAATAATACATTGTCTTATTTTTAATTTTCTGGGTGAGGTATTACTCAGGGATCACACTGCGTGACACGGATGAATACGATGCTCCCCTTTCATACCCATCCATACTCATAATAGAAGAACATGTCAATAGTCCTTTTTTTAAATGTAAAAATGATTAATTAATCCTATTTAAAATATAAAGTTTATTAAAACAACAAAATGAAAAGAAATATGAAAACCATGGGTTGCCTCCCATGCAGCGCTTTGTTTACCGTCGTTAGCCCGACATGGACCCTAAATCTATCAATTTTTTCCTTGTTCATAGGTTAGCTCAGTTAACTCAACCTCTATTTCCTGTTTATTGAATGATTCAATGAATAGTTTTAACCTTTGACCATTGACCTTGAAAATGTAACCACTTGTAGGATCTTGAATCTCTACTGCCCCATGGGGGTACACATAATGCACTATGAAAGGTCCTGACCATCTAGACCTTAACTTTCCCGGGTGTAAATGATGTTTTGAACTATACAAGAGCACAAGTTTTCCCGGTTCAAATTGTTTGACCTTGATATTCCTAGATTGGTAGGCTTGAACTCTAGCTTTATTGATCCTTGAATTTTCATAAGCCTCCATCCTCAGTTCCTCCAGTTCATTGAGATCTAATTTCCTTTTTGTTCCGTCCAATGAGAGGTCATAATCCATTTTCTTAATTTCCCAAAAGGCCTTATGTTCAATCTCCACTGGCAAACGACATTCTTTACCATAAACCAACCTGTATGGGGACATTCCTAAAATGGTTTTATATGCAGTTATATTGGCCCAAAGAGCATCTAAGAGTTTCTCAGACCAATCTTTCCTAGAGGGGTTGACAGTTTTTTCAAGAATTTGCTTAATCTCCCTATTCACTAACTCAGCTTGACCATTGTTTTGAGGATGGTATGCAGTGGGCACTTTATGAGAAATACCATACTTAGACATGAGTTAAGCGAATGGGTGGTTGCAGAAATGGGTTCCTCGATCACTGATTATAGCCCTAGGAATTCCAAATCTTGAAAATATGTTCTCTTTTAGAAATCGAATCACAACTTGATGATCATTGGACTTAGTGGGAAGGGCCTCAACCCATTTTGAGAAATAATCAATAGATAAGAGTATGTAGAGGTATCCCCAATAATTTAGGAAGGGACCCATGAAATCAATTCCCCAACAGTAAAATATTTCAACCACTAAGATGGGAGTGAGTGGCATTTGATTCCTTTTTGTGATGGAGCCTACTTGTTGACACCTAGGACAGCTTTAAAAAAATGTGTAGGAGTCCCTTGAGAGGGTGGGCCAGAAAAGACCACACTGAAGAATCTTAGGAGATGTTTTCCTAGAGGAAAAGTAACCTCCACATGCCTCACTATGACAGAATTGAAGGATGGACTCTTGTTCAGATTCTGGAACACAACTCCTAATGACTTGGTCAGGGCAGAACTTATAGTGGTATGGATCATCAAACACATAGTGCCTAACATCCGAAAGAAATTTCCTTCAAGCTTGAGTCCCTAGGAATTTTGGAATGACTCCTATCACTAAGAAAATTTTTATGTCAGCATGCCAAGGGCAGTCACTTACAGAGTATAGGTGTTCATCAGGAAACGAATCAGACACAGAAAGGAGATTTGAGTTGTCTATGAATTCCATCCTAGAGAGGTGATCAGCTACAACATTTTCAACTCCCTTTTTATAATTGATTGTGAGGTCAAGTTCTTGTAAGAGAAAGACCCACCTAATTAGTCTAGCCTTAGCATCTTGTTTTTGGAAGAGGTATTTTAGTGCAGAATGGTCAGTGAACACAGTGATGGGGGATCCTAAGAGGTAGGACCTAAACTTCTCTAAGTCAAAAACAATAGCAAGTAACTCTTTTTCAGTGGTGGTGTAGTTGATTTGGGCATCATTTAAGGATTTTCTTTCATAAGCAATGACATAAGTATTTTTATCACAACTTTGTCCTAACACAGCTCCTACAGCAAAGTCACTGGCATCACACATAAGTTTTAAAGGAAGGTTCCAATTTGGATATTTTATAATGGGAGGAGAGGTGAGAGAGGATTTGAGGGTTGAGAATGAACCCTCACGGCTTTCAGTCCAAAAAATGGAGCATCCTTTACTAGCAGACCACAAAGGGAATGGGAGATTGAACTAATGTCCTTGATAAATCTTCTATAGAAACCAACATGTCCTAAGAAAGACATCACTTCCTTGACAATTTTGGGTCATGGAAGGTGACAAATGATGTCAAACTTTGCTTTATCAACTTCAACCCCCGTACTCGAGACCAGATGGCCTAGAACAAGTCCCTCTTTAACCATGAAATGGCATTTTTTCCAGTTTAGGACCAGATTCTTTTCTTCACATCTTGACAAGACTCTCTCCACATTCTGCATATATCCCTCAAAAGTATCCCCAAACACAGAGAAGTCATCCATGAATACCTTTAGAAAATACCCTACCATGTTTGAGAAGATTCCCATTATGCACCGCTGGAAGGTTCTAGGGGCATTGCATAACCCAAAGGGCATGCGTTTGAAGGCAAAGGTACTGAAAGGACATGTGAATGTGGTCTTCCCTTGATCCTCTAGGGAGACCTCAATTTTATTGTAACCCGAGTACCCATCTAAGAAACAGTAGAAGGCATGACCTGCCACTCTCTCAAGGACTTGGTCAATGAATGGTAAGGGGAAATGGTCCTTCTTGGTAAATGAGTTTAGTTTCCTATAGTCAATGCAGACCCTCCATCCACTACTCACCCTTGTTGGAAGAATCTCTCCATCCTCATTGGTTATCACTGTGATTCCAGCCTTTTTTGGAACCACTTGGATTAGGCTCACCCATTCACTCTCAGCTATGGGATATATGATATCATCTTTCAACAATTTTTGAAGTTCTTTCCTTACTACCTCCATGAGATTAGGATTGAGTCACCGTTGAGGTTGACGACATGGCTTTGAATCATATTCCAAAACAATCCTATGAGTCCCGATAAGTGGGATAATCCCAGGAATATCAGAAAGGGTCCTACCAATGGATTTATTATGCTTCCTAAGAACATCTAGAAGCATCCTCTCATTATTGGCTTCAATGGAAGAAGAAATGACAATAGGATGTGTTTGATTGTCCCCTAGGAAAGCATACTTGAGTGTAGCATGAAGTTCCTTCAAATCAAGATCTGGTTGGTTCAGAATTTTAGCAGAAGATTGGGACATAGGATCAAGATCATATTCTTTTTTTAGAGTTTCAGATAGGATTGATTCCTCACATGTAGAAGTTTCAGCTACTAGATTGGCTTGATCAGATTTCAGGAAAGAATTTAGAGGGGTCTCTATGAAGGTGGTTTCTTAAAGGGTTTCACTGATTGTTGGACCTAAGACTTCATCATAAGGTAAATTTGAAAATGATTCAAGCCAAGGAGATAAATTTCCTTTATAAGAACAAAGGAAATCAATCTCATCCTGACTTAAACATTCATTAAATATTCCTTGATGTTCCATGGATTCATTATCAATGCTTCCTATCATGTTTACTTCATGAATGTCCTCATCATCCCCTATTTGTGAGCTTTCATTATAGATTTTCAAGTCTAGACTCTTGTTTCCAAATGTGATGGTCATGTTCCCATTTCGAACTCGGATAACAGAGTTGATTGTTGCAATAAAAGGACAGCCAAGGATGATTGGGGTTTGTTTCTTATATCCTAAGTTTGGATGGTTGTCAAGGACAATGAAGTCAGCAGGGTAGATGAAGTTTTCAACCTTTACCAGAACGTCCTTTAAAATCCCCTTTAGAACCCTAATGCTACGATCAGCAAGTTGATGTGTGACAGATGTGGGTTGGAGTTCTTCTAGTTCTAACTGGCAGTACACATCATATGGGATGAGATTGACACTAGCACCTAGGTCACACAAGGCCTTGACAACTTTGCTTTCTCCTAGTTCAACATTGATGTAAGGGCAACCTGGGTCTTTCAACTTAGGAGGAATGGCCCCTTGAATGGTGGTACTCACATTAGCAGCCAAATGGACTTGGTTTTTATGTGAAAATTTTCTTTTAAAAGTGCATAATTCCTTAAGGTACTTTGAGTAGGCAGGTATGGTTTGGATTGCATCGAGAAGGGGTATGTTCAACTTGACTTGTGAAAAGATTTCCCTCAACGTTTCACTTAGTTCAGGCTTGGGTTTCCCCCTCATGCGTTGGGGAAATGGTGCAGGTTGTGGGGTTGTTTGTTGAAGAGT
The DNA here is from genome assembly GCA_963277665.1 of Viscum album. NCBI lineage: Eukaryota > Viridiplantae > Streptophyta > Magnoliopsida > Santalales > Viscaceae > Viscum > Viscum album. The sequence continues at coordinate 758,878,812 of OY728161.1, forward strand.
TGTTTCTTTCACATTGTTATCAGTTTCCTCAGTTTGATCTTGTGGTTCATTTGAATTTTCATCCAAGTTTGAATCTTTAGGTGGGTTCTGAATTAGTTGTTCAGGTTTCTCAATTGATTTTCCACTTCTTAAAAAAGTCACAGCCTTTAGTTGTTCATGAGTTGTTTGAGCACAACTTGACTATCCCCTTGAAGTTGAGGATGGAACCGCCTGAGTAGGCATGGGTGCCTTTCCTATTTTTGATGGTTTGAAGTTCTTGTTTTAGGGAAGAGACTTCTGGGTTCATCCTCTCCATTTGTTTACACAGTTGTTCTAGCAGGCTTTGTGGAACAGTTTGGGTGGGTGCTTGAGTAGGTTGGTTTATCCCAGGGGGGATATTTTGGAGGTGGTATGGTTTGTTGAAAATGTACTGGTGGCTATTGGTATTGGATAGGCTGGGTTTGGAACAGGTTATGGGTTTGGTAGTTCTGATGGGGGTAAGGATTTTTTCCCTGTGGTTGGCTAGGTTGTTGGTTCTCTTTCCAGCGGAATACTGGGTGGTCGTTATACCTTGGGTTGATGTTGTTTTGGTATTGAGGATTTTGAAAGTTCAAAGCATTTACTTATGCTGGGGGTCCTCCTAAATAAACATCCTTGATGGATGGAATTTTTGGACATCTGTCTGTCTTATGGTCATGTTTGTCACAAATTGTGCAATCAGGGTCAACAGTTTGGATTTCATGGACTTTCCTAAGGTCTATCTCTTCAACCTTCCTAGAGAGTGCTGCGAGTTTAGACCTAAGGCTTTCCTCTTCTCTAAGTGTATGAATTCTAGTAGTTCTTTGTGGATTTTCAGAATAATGTGAAGTTCCCCATGTTTCGTTTTGTTCAGAAAGGCTTTCTAGATACTCGTAAGCAACATTTGGGGCTTTGTTTTTAAATGTTCCATTACACATCATGTCAATTAATTGTTTGTTCCCTGGACCCAACCCTTCATAGAAAATTATCAATTGTTCAGGAATAGAAAAACCATGGTGTGGAACCATGTTTAGAGTGTCTTTGAACCTCTCCCATGTTTCATTGAATGAATCTCCCTCTTTTTCAAAAAAGTTTTGGATACTCTTTTTAAGTGCAATTGTTTTATGGTGGGGAAAGAATTTTTTGTAGAATTATCTTTGTAGTTGGTCCCAAGAGTTGATGGATGATTGCCTAAAATTGTTTAGCCAATTTTTAGCTCGATCCTTTAAAGAAAAAGGAAATAGCCTCATCTTAGCTGATTCTAGTTGATGTGGGGGACACATGGTTTCTACAGTGTCATGGAACTCCTTAATGTGCAGATATGGCATCTCGGACTCCATTCCATGGAATGTGGGAAGGTGGTTTCAGACATGGGGTTTAAAGATGTAGTTAGCATATCCTAGAGAATTGTGTCTAATTCATGTGGGGGAATTGGTCCAATAAGGTGTGAGGTAGTCATTCATGGTTTTATCAATTGCATTCCACAAGTTTGGAGCTGCCTCATTTGGGTTTCCATTTTGGTTTCCACCTGGGATTATGAGTTGGATTCCTTGAAGACCTTCCATTGAAATTGGCTCAATTTTGGACTCTAGAGTATTAGGAAGATTATGATCTAATGGAATGAGTTCCCTTGGTTTACTTGACTCCCCAACCCCAGGACTATCCACCGTAACAAGACGGTTTGATTGATCGCGATTGTAGGCGGACATGCGCCAAAGAAAAAAAACGAGAAAGGGACAAGATAAGAGAATTTGCATGAGAAAAGATGAAATTGGGGAGAATAGAATGGGTTTTCAGATGACTTACTTGGGTTCCCGGCAACGGCGCCAAAATTTGATTCTCGCTCAAATTTACCCAAGAGAAGAAGGTAATACGGTCCCTGTAGTTTAGCTTGAGTTATCGAATCCACAGAGACCTAAGAAGAATCCTATAGACACGTATATTCTATGGACTGTTTTCGGCTATGAAGTGGCCAACTTGGATTGATTTTGGATGGGTTTGAAAAATATCTAATAGATTTAAGTGAATTCAATTTAAAATAATGAGTTGATCCTAGGTTATCGCTCTGGGTGGATTGGATGAATTACTTTTTTAATGATTTCAATTTCTTAAAATTGAGATGGATTCATTTAAGAAGATAAAACAAAATAATCACTTACTATTTTAATGCCTACACACCCTAATACTAATCACCTATACACTTTATGGATCAATGTTTTGAGCACTACAAGGTAGAGGTTCGTATTTTCACTTGAATGTGTGACCTTAAATTCAATAAGGATGAAGATGTTTTAAAATCATCAAATAAAAATCTCATTTAAAATAAGTGATTTTCCATTAATAGAGTGATAAATAACAACCAATCCAGCCCCTTGCTACTCCCTTGGATCAACCCATAAAAGAGTTATCCCTCCATTGACGACATGTCTTCAACGGAAGCGGGAAGTAGACTTACAAAGGTGGAATTGAAGAAGTAAAAACAACAACAACAAAAAGATCACTCCTCCGTTGTGTGATAAATATCACAAGGTTTGGTATGAACATGTTCACACCTTGAACCAGCGGTATCAAAGTGATAAGGAGAAGAACAGAATAATAAGATAAGAAGAACTTTTATTAAGAAACTAAGGTTAATTAAACAACTTACATGAGAAATAAATGCGATTACAAACACAAAGCGGCAGCATAACACTACAATGAAACCAAGCACCAAAGATCCTTAAATCCTCCAACACCACTGCCTTAAATAGGCATTTTTGAGCCCTTGGGTCTAGCCTCCAACAGTCCAAGTCTCCTCAATTAATTGTGGTTGGCCATAGGTGGGTGGAAAGTAAGGGAGAGTTGATTTTTCCACCATTGACCCAAGGTGGCAGTCAGCTTTCCTTCACCGAACAGACGCGTCTGAAAGAGCTTCTAGATGGCTGAATCAGAGTGTGCCATAGAAGAATAAACCGGATTTCCGAATGACTTCTAACCTCCTGTAAAATTTGGACCCATTTGGAGTTACGGATTCCGAGATATGATAAAATTAGTGGACTGTTTTTCTGGGCCGCAGAATCTAGCCCAGAATTGTATCTCTAACTTGGTCCTCCTTAATGACCACCATAGAGGCCTAATTAGCATTGTCTCATGAAGAGTTATTTGTTCCTATGAATTTATTCTAGCGTCCCATAAAATTTGGGATTCATTGGGACTGTATGTTGGGCTTCACAGTCTCATCAGTGGGATAGTGTCCAATCTGCCTTCTCTAAAATTGCTTCCTTTCATCACAAAATATCCCCATCTTCTTCCATGAATTCTCCATTGATCCCTGAATCAAACATGTTCATATTGGAGTTTAGATCAATTTCTAAAAATATCAAATTAAAATATGTATAATCAGATGAATCATTGGGTACTTCAAATGATGTTCAAAAAATGCACCACGTAATAGTGCAATTTAAGAAGGTATTACAATCATAATGTGAAATGATGTTCAAAGTGTAAAATGCACTAAAATGATGTTTATGAATAATAAGGCACATGAATATTATATATATTAACAATGAATATTAGCCTCATTTAGTGTCTAATCAATTTATCCTTTGTTTATTCCTTTTTATGTGTTTAATGTGCATGTAATGAATTGAGAATAGGTTTGTGAGTGTTCAGAATGGTTTTGAATAAATTTGAAAGCATTTCTTTGGGAGCATTGTTTGAGCACGGTTAGGTGAAACCATGCAGGTTCTATAGGAAACAATGAAGGGGGAGTCATAAGGATTCGTAAGTCCAACGCATGCTTTTCCAAACAGTGCGAGGCACCATTTGGACCCCTCCTCTCGAAAGAGTGGCGTGCACACGATTAGCGCACGGTTTGTCAAACCATGTAGAATAACCAGGCGACTACTTAATGGAGGGGTTTTTAAATTTCGGGCTCCTTCGAGCTTGACCTATTTCATTCCCAATATTCTCCCACTCGAGCCTCACTTGGGATTTTGGGATCATAGGGGTTGAAGGTGCTCGCTCACTCATTTTGAAAGCGATTCAAAGGGGATTCTCGGTGTTCTAAAGGTGGTTTCTCCTGGGTAAGTGTCTCCTATTGGGTTCATTGTGTTTTCCTTAGATCTACAACTCCCTACCTATCAGTTATCTAGATCGACACCCATTGTGTGTCAATATAGGGTTCTTCATGCATTGGGTGTGAATTTTAAGGCATGTGGATGAAAGGGAAGGAGATTTAGAGCAGTTTTTGTGAAGTATTTTCCCATATTGGAGTGTGGTTGTTTTTGGGTCGATTACTCCAGAACCCTAAAAGTAGGTGGCTTCTCTCTCAAATCCAATTTGGTAGAACTTGAATCTTGGTTACAATTATTTTTTTGTATTGAAATTAATTGTATTTTTGATGTTCAATATTGATTATAAATCACATTGGGGATGTGTTGTGGATTCTTTTGGGAAAAAAGGGTTTTATGGTTGAATATTCTTAATGTTAATTTTAAAATGTATATTTTAAAAAAAAATTCTTGGCTTGGGTTAAATAAATGGTTTCTATAGATGGATTATATTAAAGATGTTTTTTTTGAATCCTGAATTAGACATGAAAAATGATGAATGAGTGATTTCAATATATGGGTGATTTATTGTAGTGGATTGACATGTGATGGAAATGGGTAACTGCATATTATTGTGGCATTGATTTGTTATTTTTGGTTATGTATTGTTGAAATGTTGTGCTAAAGTGGGTGGGAAGTCTCACTTTAATAGGTGATGGATGGTGGTTGGAAGAACCACCATACTGGATAGTGGTCGAGAAGCACCGTTAGCTAAAAATGGGGTGAACGAGATGGGTAGAAGTCCCACCGTTATGGTTGTGTTGTTATGTCTATCTTTGCAAGATGGAAATTTTTGTGCTAATTTTAAATGGTGAGATGTCTTAAGTCATGATTGTTTGGATTTCCCTTGGGTGCTTGGTTTGGATAACGTGGCATGGTAAGAGTAAGTTTGGCTCATTGTATTGGTTTCACTTGTGATTATTTCATATAAGCTAATTTATATAAATATTCTAATAATTTTATCCTAGTGTCATGTGTAGGGAAGTGAGTTGTGGAAATCCTACTGAGTAGTTTTAATCACCCCATTCTTTGGAGCTTTGGTGTCTTGGAAGATGTTGTTTACCGTGTCGTGGGAAATGGTAAGGCATGAACCTCTTTTAATGGTACATTGTGATGTTTTAGTGGATCTTGGAGCTTAGAGCTTGGTGTGGTTTTGTGGTTGTTCCATGGCTCGTGGTGTTTTCTAGTTTAGTTTCTGCTTTATACTCTGATGTTTTATGGACATTTCTCATTGAATGGATTTGGGGTTTGTGATGGAATTTTTAGTATCACATGGTTGGGTTTTAAGGGGCATGCATCTTTAGTTATTGGTTGGCTGACTAGGGTTATCTTCTTAAGAGAAAATTGTTCCCCATTATTCCTTGAATCCCTCTGCATTTATTTCCATCCTTTGGCACCTTGGGAACGTCGCTTAAGGATAAGTATCTCTCACCACCTCTTCAAGCCAATGAGGTAGGGGCGGGGCATTACAAGAATCATGGATGATGGATTTCATCTTAACCCGAATGGAGGTAGCGCTACTACCTCCTATAGGACACATTTTTGAGAAAAAAATTAATTCCAAAACTATTTACTAAGAAATTGATAAACATAATTAAATAAATATTCATATTATACTTTTTAAATAAAAATTTTTTTCATTGAAAAACATAGGAAAAAAATTATTTAATGATTAACTTTATATTTTGGATTAGTATCATATTGTTGAGAATGGTATAATAATTATATTAATAGGAATTTAGAGAATGGAAACTCATATGTTTGGTGACAACCCATCACATCATGTAAGGTGGTGGGGCTAGAACCCATGACATAAGGATGATAAGGTTTTTTTTTCAACTATTATCCCATTTGATGTCCATGTTAATATAACATTTGTTATGCGATTTTAAAGATAAATATTCATAATGATCCAATAGTTTTACTTTTAAGGTTTAGATACTATTGTATTCACTATATTGGTTTTGGAATGTAGTTAGATAAATATAGAGAGACACTTCAAAATTTTATGGATCTTATGATCCATTGAAATTAAATTTTATTTCTTCAAGAATAAAAGTTAGTTGTTGGATATACATTTCATTGAGTAGGGATAAATTTTAATTTGGCCAATGAATGGCCAAAAATTTAAATGTTTCTTAAAAAATATATTCATATCATGTTTGTATATTTTTTTATATACTTTTGTAGAAAAATAAATTGTAAACTTTTGAAAAAGGATATAGAAACAAATATTTTATCATATTATATTAATATATGATGTATCAAATGGTCATTTAGATCATCAAATATTTATGAAATTGAGGCCCTTAACATTCCATTGATTATTCAATTTCTTGTGATCAATGAATTTTGTCAATCCCTATTAATATTTTTTATTTTCATGGAATTACATATCTTCACTTTCTTCTAAAAATCTCATACTTAGAAACATTGTTATATTTTATTATATGTGGCCTTTATACATCCCATTCTCTCTTATTAAGAAGATATTTTATTAACCCTTTTGTGGTGTGGGTTTTTTAACAATAGTTTTTCAAAATATCAAGCCATTTATTATCCAAATCATATTTACATTGGGATGATTATATTTATTTAATGTGGAGAGAATGTAACACCCAAAAAAGTATATAATAATATGATATTATTTGATATCTTGTAAGACACGCAACTCCAAGAGTAGAATAGAATATTACCACTCAAGACATTATCATATATTTACTATTTTAAATAAATTCAATATATTCTATAGGTATCAATGTATTCAATATTGATTTAGCTAGTATTGTATGCAACTATGAGTTCCTTCAATAGCCTCTGATACATGTAAGACTGAGTTATACCGAACAAACAATATATTATTAATATTATTATTTAATATTATAATTATTTCCTAGTCGTTAGAATATCTAGTATGAATAGGATTACAAAATAATGAAAATATATTGTTTTCATAAAATTAAAATTAATTAAATTGTTGTGAATAAATTCAAATAGAAAATTAAAATCATTTGAATATAAAGGAACTATTTTTATGCACGCAAAGGTATTTTATCATAACAAATTAAATTAATTAGTATTATTGAATGATATTAATGAAAATTATATAATGTTTTAAAATTTATAAAAAATATTTGATAGGCATAATATAATAAAAAATCCAATTGTATTCACAAAAAGATATAATTTTTAAAAAGTAATTTTCCCACCATTTAGTGGTGGACACGTTTAATAAGAATGCTCAACACATTTAAAAAAATTATATGACAAAATAAAATTCATTTTTTAAAGAAGAATGTTGATAGTTTTATTTGAGGCATATATTTTATTGTATTTTAATTTATTGATTTCTTTATTTAAATGAATAATCATTCTAATTTTAGAACAAATTTACTCCTTTATGGTTAATCGAAGAAACACCATATTTATGAAAAAGGAGTGAAAAGGGATGAATTTTGGATGAGAAAGACACTTCAATCCATGAATGAAGGGAAATGTGTTGAAACCATTATTTTTATGATTTAGTAAAGATGGAAACTAGAAGTAGAAAATTTACATGTCATGAATTTCAATTACACGACATGAATTCATCAAAGACATATTTTTATTGAAATTCATGATATTCATCGAAACTTTGAAAATCAATATATTACATGATGTGTAATTCATTTACACATCAAGACGCCATTGGGATGTATAACATTAAGTGAGTCATTGCTGAGGGTTTAAGAAATTTTGGTTTCCAAATCACCCTTCGGTCAGCCTACAAAGGGGATCCATGATCGAAGGGGGAGTGCAATGCTGACCTATAACATCCAGACACATAAAGTGATGATTATAATCCCTACTTTACTACCGTTCTTTGATATCATTATTCTTAGGCTATCTATGTTGTTAGTTCTCATCTTGAATATAATGTGAAAGCGGTTTTATTTGTGTTGGGTGATGTATTTGTAGTGGGTGTTTTATTACAGATTGTTTCAAATTATTATTCTTCTTTTCAATTATCACAACACAATTTGTTAAAAATTGGTGATGAACATAAAACATTGATTGAACATATAATAAATAGTCAAAAACAAAAATAATTTCTCAAAAATTGTTGATGATAAATAATTTATATGAATTCAAAACTACCTAATGAGAACATATTTTTTTTTTAAATTTAGTGGATTTAAAAGTCAACAAAATTTAAACTATAAGACAAATATAAATGAAACATAAACAGGTATTAAACAAATTATAAATAGTTATTAATTAATTATTATTATAGTTATTAATTATATAATTACTAATAATATACTAATTAATTAGTTAATCCGTAAGATTATTATTAATTACTATTTATATAATTAATTAGTTAATTAGTAATATAACTATAAATTATTAATTATTAATTTTTTAATTAATTTTTTAATTTTTAACATTATTATTAATTATATAATAACGAATTAGTAATGTAATTATTAATTACATAATAATAATGAGTTAGTTAGGAATATATTTATTAATTAGAATTATTAATTATTTATTATATAATAATTAAGTAGTTAAATAGTAACATAATTAATCTTTATAATTATTAATAATATTACTAATTACATAATTAATTATTATATAATAAATAATTATATTACTAATTAACTAATTAATTATTTTATAATTAATAATTAATAATTAATAATTAACTATCTAATTATTATATAATTATTAATTATTAATTACTATTTCATAATTACTAATTATAATGAATAATTATAATGAATAATTATGTTACTAATTAACAAATTAATTATTTTATAATAATATTTATTAATTTCTATTTAATAATTATAATGAAAAATTATATTTTATAAATATATTACTAATTAACTAATTAACTACAATATAATTAATAATTATATTACTAATTAACTAATTATTTATTATATAATAATTTTTAATAAACACTAATTAATAATTATATGGATAATTATAATTCATAATTATATTACTTATTAACTGGTTATAAAATGGTCATTGACTCTATATTTCTTAAAAAAATTAACTAGTTAACTATTATATAATTAGTAATTATATTACTAATCAAATAATTCATTATTATATAATTACTGATAATTAATTAAAAATTAGCTAATTATTAATTATATTATTAATAATTATATTTATAATTTACTAATTAATTATTTTATAATTTATAAATATATTAAAAATAACTAATTAGTTAATAAATAATTAATAATTATATTAATAATTAACAAATTAATTATTATATAATTATTTATTAATACTTACTAATTTACTAATTAATTATTATATAATTAATTATTATATAATTAATAATTATATTAAAAATTAACTAATTAATAATATATAAAAATAATTATTATTAATAATTTAATAATTATAATGAATAACTATAATGAATAATTATACTGAATAATTATAAAAAAAATTATATTACAAATTAAAAAATTAATTATTATATAATAATCTATAATAATTACTAATTAATATTTATAATCGATAATTATAATTTATAATTATATTACTAACTAATTAATTGTCTATTATATATTTATTAATTATATTACCAATTAACTAATTTATTATTATATAATATTTTTAATAAATAATAATTATTTATTATAATGAATAAATTTTATTTATAGTTATATTATTATTTAACTAATCAACTGTTATATACTTAATAAATATATTACTAATTAACTAATTAATTATTAAGAATTACTAATTAACTAATTAAAATATTTATTATATGGTTAATCATTATTTTAGGATTCATTTATATTTGTCATATATTGTATATTTAATAGGCTTTCGAAGTCACGTACTTCAAACATTTTTATGTTTCCTGTAGGCATCATTGAACATTTATAATGTATTTTTCATCAACATTTTCTATTAAATTATATTTATTTTAACCTATTTTCTAGACGTTTAATCCATGTTTTAAGTTTTATTTATGTTGGTTTTATAGTTAAGATTTTACAGACAATCAAAGTCACGTACATGAAACATTTTAAATTTTCACATACTTGTATTTTAAAACAAATAAGTTATTTTCCATCAATATTTTTTATGAAAATATTTATGTTTTCAACTATTTGTTATGTGTTTAATACATGTATTAAGTTTCAAATATGTTGGACTTATAGTGTTTATTTAATAGTCTTTCAATGTTGCGTACTTGAATCATTTTTATGTTTTAAGTTAGCATCTCTGAAACCTTACAAATTATTTTCCATCAACATTTTTATGAAATTAGTTTTGTTTTTAACAATTTCTTATATAATTAATCAATGGTTTATGTTTCATTTATATTGGTTTTATACATTATATTTTATAGTCATTCAAAACCACATACTTGAAACAGAATCCCACATCAGAAATAAAGATTGTTCTATGTCGGAAATAGAGAACAATAATCCCACATCAGAAATACAAAATGATTTCCAGGGTATTCCTTCTTATAAAACGGAGCCTTGGGTGACAGCTTCTGTCAGAATCTAGAGTGATGTAATTGAGGTACTACTGGATATTAAATACAAGATAAATTCTTCTAAATTTTTTTTTATATATATAATAAACAAAAAAATACTATAAGTAAATAAATAAAAAGTTTAGCACAAATTGGGCATCATGGATGTTGGCTTTCAACTTAACCAGAAAGGTGGCAGTGCCACTTCCGCCTATAGGACACATTTTCTGAAGAAAATTAATTCAAAACCTATTTTTTTAAATGACAAACATATTTAAAAATATCATTATTATACTTTGTGGATAGAATATGTTTCCTTGAAAGCAATAGTAAAAAAATTATTTAGTGATTAACTTTATTTTTTGGATTATTATCTTATTGTTGTGAATGGTATTGTAATTATATTAATATGAATTTAGATAATGGAAACTCATATATTTGGTGACAACCTATCACATCCAGTAAGGCGGAGGGGCTTGAACCAATGACTTAAAGATGATAAGGTTTTTTATGCCATTTAATATCCTATGTGATGTCCTAGTTAATATTTTATTAGATTTTAAAGATAAATATTCATGATGAACAAATAGTTTAACTTTTGGGGTTTATATATTATTATATTCACTATATTGGTTTTGGAATGTACTTAAACACATATAAAGAGACTCTTCAAACGTTTATGGATATTAGGATCCATTGAAATTAAATTTTATTTCTTCAAGAATAAAATATAGTTTTGGGATATCAATTTCATTGAGTAGGGATAAATTTTAATTTGGTCAATGAATGAACAAAAGATGAAATTTTTCTTAAAAAATATAATCATATCAAGTATGTATATTGATTTATATTCATTGATTGAAAAATAAATAGTAAACTTTTGAAAAAGGATATCGAAGAAAATATGTTATCCTATTATATTCTTATACGATGAATCTAATGGTCATTTTGATCATCACATATTTATGACTTTGGGGCCATCAACATTCCATTGATTATTCAATTTCTTGTGATCAATGAATTTAGTCCCTCCTTATAAATATTTTCGATTTTCATGGAATTATATATCTTCACATTCTTCAAATATTCTCCTACATAGACACCTAGTTATATTTTATTACATATGACCTTTATACTTCCCATTATCTCTTATTATGAGTAAATTTTATTCATTCTTTTACGATGTGGCTTTTTTAACAATAGTATATGAAAATATCAAACCCTTTTTTATAAAAATCAAGATTAAATTTGGAGGATTCATTTTATTTCAGGGGGGGAATATAACCCCCCAAATGTATAAAATAATAACGTATTATTTGATAGATTAAAAGACAAGAAACACCAAGAGTAAAAAGGAATATTACGTCTCAAGAAATTATTATATATTTACAATTTTAGATAAATTCAATATATTCTATAGAAATCAATGCATTCAATACTAAGTTAGCTAGTATTGTACGCAACAATGAGTGCCTTCAATAGCTTGTGTTACACACAAGATTGAGTTATACCGAACAAACCATATACTATGGATATTATAATTTAATGTTATAACTATTTCATAGTCGTTAAAATATCTAGTATGGATAGGATTACAAAAATATGAAAAAATATTTTTTACATAAATATAAAATTAATTAAATGGTTAAGAATAAATTCGAAGTGAGAATAAAAAACAATAGAATATAAAAGAACTATTTTAATGCACCCATAAATATTTTTTCATTATAAAATAAATTAATTATTATTACTGAATGATATAAATGAAAATTATATAAAGTTTTAAATTTTATAATAATATAATTGATAGGCATAAGATAGTAAAAAATCAAATTTTATGCATAAAAAACTGTATTTTTTTAAAAGTAGTTTTTCCACCCTTTTAATGGTGTACTCGTTTAAAAATAACTTTTGAGACAATTCCAAATTTATATGACCAAATAAACATCATTTTGTAAAGAAGAATGTTCATATTTATATTTTGAGGAATATTTTATAGTATTTTAATTTATTGTTTTTTATTTTTAAATGAATAATATTTCTAATTTGGGATCAAATTGACTCCTTTATGCTTAATGGAAGAAACAATACATTTATGAAAAGCTGTGAAAAGGGATGAATTTTTGATGTAAAAGAAACATCATGCCAAGATAAAAGGGAAATGTCATGAAACCGTAGTTTTAAGGATTTAGTAAAGATGGAAACTAGAAGTAGAAAATTTACATGTCATACATTTCAATTACATGACATGAATTCATCAAAGACATATTTTCATTGAGATCATGATGTCCTTCAAAACTATGAAAATCAAGATATTACACGATGTGTAATTCCTTTACATGTCAAGACACCATTTGGAAGTATAACATTAAATTATTCGATGCTAAGGGACTGATGAATTTTGGATATAAAATCACCCATCGGTCACCCAGCAAAGGGGATCCATGACCGAAGGGGTAGTGCGATGCTCACAGATGACCTCCAAACACATAATGTGATGATTTGATGCCCTTCTTCACCATCGTTCTTCACTATCATTATTCTTCGGCTATCTATGTTGTTAGTTTTCATCATGCCTACAATGAGAAAGTCGTTTTCTTTTTGTTGAGTGATGTTTTTGTAGGGGTTGTGTTGTTACCGATTATTTCAAATTATTATTCTTTTTTTGAATTGACACAACACAATTTGTTAAAAATTGTTGATTCACATAAAACATTGAATGACCATATAATAAATAGTATAAAATAAAAATAATTTATCAAAAATGGTTCATGATAAATAATTTATAAGCATTTGAAACCACCTACTAGAAACGTAATTTTTTTCAATTATGTTGGTTTAAAAGGCAATAAAATATAAACTATAAGACAAATATAAATAAAACTAAAACATGTATTAAACATATTATAAATTTTTATTCATTAATTTTTTTATAGTTGTTAATAATATAATTACTAATAATATAATAATTAATTAGTTAATCAGTAATATAATTATTAATTATTAATTATATGATCAATTAGTTAATAAGTAACATAACTATAAATTATTAATTATTAATTATATATTAATTAGTAATATTATTATTCATTATATAATAATTAATTAGTAATGAAATTATTAATTGTATAAGAATTAATTAGTTAATTAGTAATATATTTATAAATTAGAATTATTAAATATTAATTATATAATAATTAATTAGTTAATTAGTAAGAAAATTTTCCATTATAATTAGTAATTATATAACTAATTAATTATTATATAATAAATAATTATGTTACTAATTAAATTATTTATAATTTTATAATTAATTATTAACTATTAATAATTAATTAAATTTTTATTATATAATTAATATTTATATAATTAATAATTAAATTACAAATTAACTAAATATTAATTAAAAATTATTAATTACTAATTCATAATTACTAATTATATTGAATAATTATAATGAATAATTATATTACTAATTAATTGATTAATAATTATATAATAATATTTATTAATTACTATTTAATAATTATAATGAAAAATTATAATTTATAAATATATTACTCAATAACTAATTAACTACTATATAATTAATAATTATATTACTAATTGATAAATTAATTATTATATAATAATTTTTAATAAATACTAATTAATAAGAATAATTATAATTATAATTTATAATTATATTACTAATTAACTAATTATAAAATTGTCCTTGACTGTATCTTTCTTAAAAAATTACAAAATTAACTATTATATAATTAATAATTATATTACTAATCAAATAAATAATTATAATATATTATTGAATAGTAATTACTAATTAACTAATTATTAATTATATTATTAATAAATATATTACTAATTGACTAATTAATTATTATATAATTAATAATTATATTACAAGGTAACAAATTGGTTAATAAATAATTAAAAATTAAATTAAAAATTAACTATTTAATTATTATATAATTATTTATTAATAATTACTAATTCACTAACTGATTATTATACAATTAATAATTATATTACCAATTACCTAAATAATAATTAATAAAAAATAATTAATCATTAATCATTAATAATTATAATAAATAATTATAGTGAAAAGTTATAAAAAATAATTATAATACTAATTAACTAATTAATTATTAGATAATAATTTATAATAATTTCTATTTAATATTTATAATGAATAATTATAATTTATAATTATATTCTAACTAACAAATTATCTATTATATATTTAATAATTATATTACCAATTAACTAATTAATTATTTTATAATAAATATTACTAATTACTAATTATTTATTATAATGAATAAATATAATTTATAATTATAATATTATTTAAAAAATCAACTATTATATACTTAATAATTATATTACTAATTAACTAATTAATTATAAATAATTACTAATTAACTAATTAAATAATTTATTATATGTTTAATTCATTTTATAAGTTTCTTTTATATTTTTCACGTAGTTTATATTTTATTAGATTTCAAATTCACATACCTGAAACATTTTTAAGTTTCAATTAGGCATCTCTGAAAACATATAAAGTACTTTTCATCAACATTTTTTATGAAATTTTTTTTATTTTAAACTATTTTCCAAACGTTTTATCCATGTTTTATGTTTCATTTATGTTTGTCTTATAGTCTAAATTTTATTGACAATGAAAGTCACATAGATGAAACATTTTAATGTTTCAAGTAGGTGTATTTGAAAACATATAAATTATTTTCCATCAAAACATTTTATGAAATTATTTTTATTTTCAAATTTTGTTATGTGTTTAATTAATGTTTTACGTTTCATTTATATTGACATTATAGTTTATATTTTATAGTTTTTCAATGTCGTGTACTTGAAACATTTTTATGTTTCAAGTAAGTGTCTTTGAAACCTTATAAATTATTTTCCATCAACATTTCTTATGAAATTATTTTTTTTCAACTATTTCTTATATGAATAATCAATGTATTATGTTTTGTTTATATTGGTCTTGTAATTTTTTTCATAGCCATTCAAATCCATGTACTTGAAATAGAATCTCGCATCAGAAATGAAGAAAGTCATATGTAGAAAATAGATAACCAGAATCCAACATCAGAAATGTAGAATGATTTCTAGGGTAAGACCTCTTATAAAACATAGCCCTGAGTGAGAGCTTCTGTCAGAATCTAGACTAATATAATGGTAGTACTAATGGATATTAAATATAGATAAATTCTTCTAAAATTTTTGGTTATATATATAAATAAACTAAAATAATAATACAAAAATTTAAAAATACAAAAAAAAATTAAATAAAAATTTAGCAGAAAGTTGGAATCCTGGATGTTGGCTTTCACCTTAACCTGAACAATGGAAGCACCACTTCCACTTATAAGACAAATTATTGGGAAAAAAATTAAAACCAAACCTATTTTCTAAAAAAATGAAAAAAAATATATAATAAAATATGATTATTATACTTTGTGAATAAAATTTGTTTCATTGAAATCCATAGTAAAAAATTTATATAATGATTAACTTTATTTTTAGGATTACTATCATATTATTGTGAAAGGTATAGTAATTATATTAATATAAAATTAGAGAATGGAAACACATATGATTGGAAACAACCTATCACATCTAGAAAGGATGTGGGGCTTGAAACCATGACTTAAGGATGATAAGATTTTGGTGCCAACTAATAGCCTACGTGTTGTCCAAGTTAATATTTCAGAAGTTATATGATTTTAATAATATCTATTCATGTTGAACTAATAGTTTTAATTTTATGGATTATATATTATTATATTCGCTATAGTGGTTTGGTAATGTAGTTAGATACATATAGAGAGATTCTTCACACATTTATGGATCTTACGATCCAATGAAATTAAATTTTATTGCTTTAAGAATAAAAGTTAATTTTGGGATATATATTTCATTGAGTGAGGATAAATTTTAATTTGGTCATGGAATGAACAAAATATGAAATATTTCTTAAAAAATAGAATCATATAAAGTATGTATATTTATTTATATTCATAGATTGAAAATTATATATTAAACTATTGAAGAAGGATATCAAAACCAATATGTTATCCTATTATATTCATATACGATAAATAAAATAGTCATTTAGATCATAAAAAATTTATGACATTGAGGCCCTCAACATTCCGTTGATTATTCAATTTTCTGTGATCAATGAATTTAATCACTCCTAATAAATATTGTCGATTTTCATGGAATTCCATATCATAAATTTCTTCTAATATTCTTCTACTTAGAAACCCAGTCATATTTTATTACATATGTACTTTATACCTCCCATTCTCTCTTATTATGAGAATATTTTGTTTATCATTTTATGATGTGGGGTCGTTAATAATAGTATATCAAAATATCAAACCCTTTATTTTCAAAATATATTTTTACATGCGAGGATTCATTTTAATTAAGGTGGGGAGAATGTAACACCCCAAATGTTTAAAATAGTAACATATTATTTAATAGATTGTATGACATGCAACACCTAGAGTAGAAATGAATATTACCTCTCATGAAATTATCATATATTTACTGTTTTAAATAAATTTAATATATTCTATAGCTATCAATGCATTCAATACTGAGTTAGCTAGTATTACACGCAACAATGAGTGCCTTTAATATCATGTGTTAAATGCAAGACTGAGTTATACAGAACAAACAATATGCTATTGATATTATTATTTAATTTTATAATTATTTCCTAGTCGTTATAATATCTAGGATGAATAGGATTACTAACATTTGAAAATATATTGTTTAAAAAAAATAAAATTAATTAAATGGTTATGAAAAAATTCAAAATGAAAAAAAAATCAATTGAAAGTAAAAGAACTATTTTTATGCACCGATATATATATTCTCATAATAAATAAAATTAGTTAATATCATTGTATGATATTAATGAAAATTATATTATTTTTTAAAATTTATAAAAAATATATGATTGGCATATGGTAATAAAAAATACAATTTTATGCATAAAAAACTATATGTTTTTAGAAGTAGTTTTTCCACCTTCAGTGGTGTACTCGTTTAAAAATAACAATCGACACGTTAAAAAATTCAATATAAAAAAATAAACTTCATTTTGTAATAAATAATGTTGATATTTTTATTTCAGACATATATTTTATAGTATTTTAATTTATTTATTTTTGTATTTAAATTAATAATATTTCCAATTTTGGAAAAATTGACTCCTTTATGCTTAATAGAAGAAACAATATATTTATTAAAATATCTTAAAAGGGATGACTTTTGGATGTAAAAGACACTTGATGCCATGAACGAAGGGAACTGTCATGAAACCATGTTTTTAATTATTTAGTAATGATGCAAACCAGAAGTAGAAAATGTATATGTCATGCATTACAATTACATGACATGAATTCATCAAAGACATATTTTCATTGAAATTCACGGTGTCCTTCGAAACTACAAAAATCAAGATATTACACGATGTGTAATTCATTTACACATCAAGACTCCATTGGGAAGTAGAACATTAAATGAGTTGATGGTAAGGGCTTGATGAATTTTGGATATGAAATCACCCATCAGTCACCTAGGAAAGGGGATCCATGACCGAAGGGGGAGTGTGATGCTGACAGATGACCTCCAAACACCTTAAGTGATTATTTGAATCCCTTCGTCACCACTATTCTTCCCTATCATTATTTTTGGCCTATCTATGTGGTTAGTTCTCATCATGCCTACTATGAGATTGCAGTTTTATTTGTATTGGGTGATGTATTTGTAGGGTGTGTGTTGTTACAAATTATTTCAAATTATTATTCTTGTTTTGAAATGCTACAACAGAATTTGTTAAAAATTGATGATTCACATAAAACATTTAATGAACATATAATAAATTGTAAAAAAATCTCCAAAATGGTTGATGATAAATAATTTATATGCATTCCAATCCACCAACTCAAAACATTAATTTTTTCCAAGTACGTGGTTTTAGAAGTCTATAAAATATAAACTGTAAGACAAATATAAATGAAACATAAACATGTATTAAACATATTAAAAATAGTTATTAATTAATTATAATTATATTTATTAATTATTTAATTACTGCTAATATAAAAATAAATTAGTTAATCAGTAATATAATAATTAATAGTTAATTATTTAATTAATTAGTTCATTTTTAATATAACAATAAATTATTAATTATATAATTATATAATTAATTTGTTAATTAGTAATAATATTATTAATTATGTAATAATGAATTAGTAATGTAATAATTAATTATATATTAATTAATTAATTAATTAGTAATATAATTATTAATTAGAATTGTTAAATATTAATTATATAAAAATTAATTAGTTCATTAGTATCATAATTATTCATTATAATTAGTAATTATATTACTAATTAACTAATTATTTAATTTAAAAATAGTTATTAATAATTAATAATTTACTGCCTTATTATTATATAATTAATAATTATATTAAAAATTAACAAATTATGAATTAATGATTATTAATTACTAATTATACTGAATAATTATAATGAATAATTATATTACTAATTAAATAATTAATTATTGTATATTAATATTTATTAATTACTATTTAATAATTATAATGAAAAATTATAATTTATAAATATATTACTAATTAGCTAATTTACTACTATATAATTATTAATTATATTACTAATTGACTAATTAACTATTATATAATAATTTTTAATAAATATGATTTAATCAGTATATTAATAATTATAATTTATAATTATATTACTAATTGAAAAATGATAAAATGGTCATCAACTATATCTTTCTTAAAAAATTAACTAATTAACTTTTATATAATTAAAAATTATATTACTAATCAAATAATTCATTATTTTATAATTATTTATTAGTTATTACTAATTAGCTATTATTATTAATATATTCAATAAATATATTACTAATTGAGTAATTAATTATTATATAATTAATAATTATTTTACAAAGTAACTAATTAGCTAATAAATAAATAATTATTATTTATTAATAATTACTAATTAATTAACTAATTATTATATAATTATTAATTATATTACAAATTAACTAATTAATAATCAATAATTAATAATTAATATTAATAATTATAATGAATAATTATAAAAAAAAATATATTACTAATTAACTAATAAATTATTACATAATAATTTATAATAATTAGTAATTAATATTTATAATGAATAATTATAATTTATGATTATATTACTAACTAACAAATTAACTATTATTTATTTAGTAATTATATTGCCAATTAACTATTTAAATATTATATAATAATTTTAAATAATTACAAGTTATTTATTATCAAGAATAAATAAAATTTATAATTATATTATTATTTAACTAATAAACTATTATATACTTAATAATTATAATACTAATTAATTAATTAATTATTAATAATCACTAATTAACTAATTAAATTATTTATTATATGTTTAATCTATCTTTTAAGTTTCATTTATATTTGACTTATAGTTTATATTTTATAGTATTTCAACGTCACAAACATGAATGATTATTACGTTTCAATTAGGTATCTTTGAAAATTTATAAAGCATTTTCCATCAACATCTTTTATCAAATTATTTTTATTTTAAACAATTTTCTAGAAGTTTAATCCATGTTTTATGTTTCACTTATGTGGGTCTTTTGGTTTCAATTATATACACAAACAAAGTCACATACTTCAAACATTTTAATGTTTCAAATAGGTGTATTTGAAAACATATAAATTATTTTCCATCAATATTTTTTACGAAATAATTTTTTTTCATATATTTTCTATGTATTTAATCCATGTTTTATGTTTCATTTATGATGGACTTATAGTGTATATTTTATAGTCTTTCAATGTCGTGTACTTGAAACATTTTTATGTTTCAAGTTAATGTCTTTGAAACCTGATAAATTATTTTCCACCAACATTTTTTATGAAACTCTTTTTTTTCAACTATTACTTATATGATTAATATATTTTTTATGTTTCATTTATATTGGTCTTGTATTTTATATTTTATAGTCTTTTAAAGCCATGTACATGAAACAGAATCTCACATCAGAAATGAAGAATGTTCTACGCAGGAAATAGAGAACCAGAATCCCACATTAGAAATACTGAATGATTTCCAGGGTAATCCCTCTTATAAAAATGAGCACTGGTTGAGAGCTTCTATCAGAATCCAGACTTATGTAATGGTAGTACTACTGGATAAAAAATACTAGATAAATTCTTCAGAAAATTTTTGTAATATATATAAATAAACAAAACAAAAGAAAATAAAAAAATTACAATAGAAAAACATTAAATAAAAAGATTAGAAAAATTTCAGTATCATTGATGATGGCTTTCAACATAACCCGAATGGTGGGAGCACCACTACTGCATATAGGAAACATTTTTGAATAAAAAAATTAAATCCTAACCTTTTTACAAAAAAAATAAAAAACATATTTAACAAAATCTTATTATTATACTTTGTGTATAAAATTTGATTCATTGAAAACCATAGTAAAAAAATTATGTAATTATTAACATTATTTTTAGGATTTCTATCATATTGTTGTGAAAGGTAAAGTAATTAAATTAATATGAATTTTGAGAATGGAAAATCATATATTTGGTGACAACCCATCACATCTGGTACGGCGGTGGTGTTTGAACCCTTGACTTAAGGATGACATGTTTCTATGTTCCAACTAATATCCTTTCTGATATACTAGTTAATATTTCATAAGTTATATGATTTTAAAGATAAATATTCATGATTTACCTATAGTTTTACTTTTGGAGTTTAGATATTATTATATTAACGATCTTGGTTTTCAAATGTAGTTAGAGAAATATAGTGAGACTCTTCACATTTTTATGGATCTTACGATCAATTGAAATTAAATTTTATTACATCAAAAATAAACATTAATTTTGGGATATTCAATTCATTGATTATGGATAAATTTTAATTTGGTCAATGAATGACCAAAACATGAATTTTTTCTTAAAAAATATATTCATATCAAGTATGTATATTTAGATCATATTATATTCATGTTTGATGAATCAAATGGTCATTTAGATCATCACAGATTTATGAAATTGAGGCCCTCAACATTCCATTGATTATACAATTTCTTCTGATCAATGAATTTAGTCACTCCCTATAGATATTTCGATTTTCATGGAATTCCATATATTGACGTTCTTCTAATATTCTCCTACTCAGAAACCTAGTTATATTTTATTAAATATGACCATTATACATCCCATTATCTCTAATTAAGAAGATATTTTATTGACCCATTTACCATGAGGGTTTTTAAACAATAGTATTTCAAAATATCAAACCCTTTATTATTAAAATCAAGTTTAAATTGTGACGATTCATTTTATTTAAGGTGGAGAGAATGTAACACCGCAAAATTACAAAATAATAACATATTATTCGATAGCTAGTTAGACACGTAACACCATGTGTAAAAAAGAATATTACCTCTAATGATATTATCATATATTTACTATTTTAAATAAATTCAATATATTCTTTAGCTATCAATGTATTCAATACTGAGTTAGCTAGTGTTGCACGCAAAATTGAGTGCCTTAAATAGATTGTCCAACATGCAAGACTGGGTTATACCGAAATAACAATATACAATTGATATTATTATTTAACGATATAATTATTTCCTAGTTGTTAGAATATATAGTATTAATAGGATTACTAACATATTAAGATATATTTTTTAAATAAAAATAAAATTAATTAAATGGTTATGAATAAATTCGAAAGGAATATAAAAATCAATTGAATATGAAGGATCTATTTTTTTTTGCAACCATTGGTATTTTCTCAAAATAAAATAAATTAATTAATATTATTCAATGACATTAATGAAAATTATATAATGTTTTAAAATTTATAAAAAATATTTTATATGAATACGATAATAAAAAATCCTATTTTATTCATAAAAAAATTTATTTTAAAAAAAGTAGTTTTCCACCTTTTATTGGTGTACTCGTTTAATAATAACGTCAGAAACATTTAAAAATTTTATATGACAAAATAAACTTCATTTTGTAAAGAATAATTTTGATATTTTTATTTCTGGAATATATTTTATTGTATTTTAATTTCTGTATTTTTTATTTAAATGAATGATCATTCCAATTTTGGGACAAATTAACACATTTATTCTTAATGGAAGAATCAACAGATTTTCGAAAAGGTGTGAAAAGGAATGAATTATAGATGTAAAAGACACATCCTTCCATTAATGAAGGGAAATGTGATGAAACAATTGTTTTATAGATTTAGTAAAGATGAAACCATGAAGTAGAAATTTAACATGTCATGTGTTTCAATTACACGACATGAATTCAACAAAGACATATTTTAATTGAAATTTGTGACATCCAGTGAAACAAGGAAAATCAAGATATTACATGATGTTTAATTAATATACTCATCAAGACACAATTGGGAAGTCGAAAATTAAATGAGTCTATGCTAAGGGTTTAATTAATTTTGGTTATAAAATCCCCCATCTGTCACCAAACAAAGGGAATCCATGACTGAAGGGGGAGTGCAA
Source organism: Viscum album (assembly GCA_963277665.1). NCBI lineage: Eukaryota > Viridiplantae > Streptophyta > Magnoliopsida > Santalales > Viscaceae > Viscum > Viscum album. The sequence continues at coordinate 758,902,090 of OY728161.1, forward strand.
TGCTAACAGATGACCTACAAACACATAAAGTGATGATTTGAAGCCATTCCTCAACAATGTTCATCGCTATCATTATTCTTCAGCTATCTATGTTGTTAGTTCTCATCTTTCCTACAATGAGAAAGTAGTTTTATTTTTTCCAGGTGATGTATTTGTAGGGGGATTGCGGTTAGAGGTTGTTTCAAATTATTATTCTTGTTTTGAATTTTTACAACACAATTTCTTAAAAAAGGATGATGAACAAAAAAATTTAATTCAATTTATAATAAATAATCAAAATGAAAAATAATTTCTTAAAAATTGTTGATGATAAATAATTTATAAGAATTCAAAACTACCTACTAGAAACATAATTTGTTTTTCAAGTATGTGGTTTTAAAAGTCTATAAAAAATAAACTATAAGACACATATAAATGAAACATAAACATGCATTAAAAATTTTATAAATAGTTATTAATTGATTTTTATTATTGTTATTAATTATATAATTACTAATAATAGAATAATTAATTAGTTAATTTGTAATATAAAAATTAATTATTAACTTTATAATTAATTAGTTAATTATTAATATAACAATAAATTATATATTATATATTATATAATTAATTTGTTAATTTGTAATATTATTATTAATTATATAATAATTAATTAGTAATACAATTATTAATTATATAATAATTAATTACTTAATTTTTAATATAATTATTATTTATAATTATTAATTATTAATTATATAATAATTAATTTTTTAATTAGTAACATAATTATTCATTATAATTAGTAATTATATTACTAATTAACTAATTAATTATTTTATAATTAATTATTAATAATTACTGAATAACTATCTGATTATTATATTATTAATAATTATATTACTAATTATAATGAATAATTATAATGAATAATTATATTAATAATAAACTTTTGATTATTATATAACAATAATTAATAATTATTATTTAATAATTATAATGAAAAATTTTAATTTATTAATATATTACTAATTATCTAATTAACTACTATATAATTTATAATTATATTACTAATTAACTAATTATTTATTATACAATAATTTTTAATAAAAAACTAATTAATAATTATATAAATAATTATAATTTGTAAATATATTGCAAATTAAGTAATTATAAAGTGGTCCTAGACACTATCATTCTTAAAAAAATTAACAAATTAACTATTATATAATTAATAATTATATTACTAATCGAATAATTAATTATTATATAATTAATTATTAATAATTACTAATTAGATAATTATTAATTAAATTATTAATAAATATATAAATAAATAACTAATTAATTATTATATAATTAATAATTTTATTACTATGTAACTAATTAGTTAATAAATAATTTATAATTATATTAATAATTAGCATATTAATTATTATATTATTATTTATTAATAATTACTATTTAACTAACAAATTATTATATAATTAGTAATTATATTGCAAATTAACAAATTAATAATTAATAAAAAGTAATAAAAAATTAAAAATTAATAAATATAATGAATAATTATTAAAAATAAATATATAACTTATTAACTAATTAATTATTAGATACTAATTTTTAATAATTACTAATTAATATTTATAATGAATAAATATAATTAATAATTATATTACTAGATATCTAATTACCTATTTAATACTTAATAATTATATTAGCAATTAGAAAATTAATTATTATATAATAATTTTTATTAATTACTTATTATTTATTATAATTAATAAATATAATTTATAGTTTTATAATTATTTAACCAATAAACTACAATATACTTAATAATTAACTAATTAATTATTAAAAATTACTAGTAAACTAATTTAATAATTTATTATATGTTTAATTCATGTTTTAAGTTCAATTTATCTTTTTCTTATAGTTTATATTTTATATGATTTCAAAGTCACATACTTGAAACGTTTCTATATTTCTAGTAGGCATCATTTAAAGCATATAAAGTAATTTTCATAAACATTTTTTATGAAATTATTTTTATTTTAAACTATTTTCTAAATGTTTAAACCATGTTTTATATTTCATTTATGTTGGTCTTATAGTTTATATGTTATAGTCAATCAAAGTCACGTACTTGCAACATTTAAAAGTTTCAAGTAGGTGTATTTGGAAACAAATAAATTATTTTCCACCATTATCTTTTACGAAATTATTTTTATATTGAACTATTTGTTATGGTTTCAATCCATGTCTTAAGATTCATTTATGTTGGCCTTATAGTTTATATTTTATAGTAATTCAAGGTCGTGTAATTGAAACATTTTTTTGTTTCAAATTAGTGTATTTGGAACCTTATAAATAATTTTCCATCACCATTTTTTATGAAATTATTTTGGGATTCAACTATTTTATATATGATTAATCAATGTTTTATGTTCCATTTATATTGGTCTTGTAGTTTTTATTTTATATCATTTCAAAGCCACGTACTTGAATCAGAATCCAATGTCGGAAATGAAGAATGTTCTACGCAGGAAATAGAGAACCAGAATCAAAAATCAGAAATGTAGAATGATTTCCAAGGTAAGCCCTCTTATAAAAAGTATCCAAGGCGAGAGCTTCTATCTGAATCCAGACTGATGTAATGGAAGTACTGCCGGATATTAAATAGTAGATAAATTATTCTGATTTTATATATATATATAAATAATCCAAACAAAAAAACATAAAAAGAAAAATTATAAAAATATGAAAACATTAAATAAAATGCTTTGTAGAAAGTTTCCATCATGGATGTTGGATTTCAACATTACCTGAAAGGTGGAAGCGCCACTTCTGCCTATAGGACACATTTAAAAAAAATCCAAACCTATTTACTAATAATTGAAACCCATATTAAAAAATATGTGATTATTATACATTGTGAATAAAATCTGTTTCATTGAAAACCATAGTAAAAAAATTATTTAAGGATTAAATTTATTTTTAGGATATGCTATCATATTGTTGTGAAATGAATAGTAATTATATTAATAAGAATTTATAGAATGGAAACTCATATGTTTTGTGACATCCCATCACATCTGGTAAGGTGGTGGGGCTTGAACTCATGACTTAATGATTATAAAGTTTTTTTCCCAACTACTAGCCTATGTGATGTCCTAGTTAATATCTCTTTAGTTATATGATTTTAAAGATAAATATTCATGATGAACTTATAGTTTTACATTTGGGGTTTAAATATTATTATATTCACTATATTGGTTTTGGAATGTAGTGAGAGACATATAAAGAGACTCTTCACACTTTTATGGATATTACAATCCATTGAAATTAAATTTTATTGCTTCAAGAATAAATAAAAATTTCAGTGATGTCATGACCCCTTCCCCACAAAGTGTAACCCTCCTGGGTTGGCAATTTGAAAAGGGAGATAATGACCCATGAGTCCCGCCTCCAGTAGGCCCTGGGTTGGTGACTAGCACCGAGGGTATAATAAACACACAAATGGGAGGCATTAGCCTCTAAGCTAACACATGTGGAAGAGAGAGATAAGATAGACACCAATCAACTCCAACATAGACTGAAATATAAACGAAAACCCATGTACACATATGAAATGCCATGAAAAAGTACTACAAGTGAAAGGGAAAAACTGAAAGTACCCAAAAGAAAGTAAAAACTGTAGCAACCACAAGCCTGAACAGCTCCTGCAACCCCAAGCCAGTAGAAACCAGCTTGATCTCCAACCTTCTCGAAGTGACTTGAAAAATAGTTTTTATATACATAGGGAGAGTATAACAGTATACTCAGTAGGATCCTACCCAAAACCTCTCGTTCAAAAGTAAAGTAAGCATGCTAAAGCACAGTGAACAACATGTGAAACTAACTCGTCACCGAAATAGTTATACTAAGTTCCCAACCTCGTCATGGCTACTCTTACCAAGTAACGCATACAAGATTATATCATATAATAAAGAATATCAAGGGTACCCTGCTACTAATTCCCCACTGGTTTGTCACTTTTCTCCAATGTCGCACGTCCTAAGAATCCCTCTCCAAAAAGTCATGCCCGCAAACACCTGGGTGAAGCACCACAATCTGCACCTCGTGCACCACAAAGGCTTGCCCGCAGACACCTGGGCAAAGAACCACACCATCCTCACAACCAAAAGTAACTAGGTAGTTTTTGGGAGCCACCACTTCTCACATAATGTGTATCATACGTCGGGTATTATACCTCAAGCCATTACAGCCCGTACAATGAGTAAGGATCCTAAAGATATCATAGCCTATACATATTACACCTATAGTAGTCCATAAAATACTATATCCAGAATATATGTGTGTGAATAACCAGAAGCCATTATATCCCTCTACACACATATATGGGGAAAACTAAGCATTTTGTCTAACAGAACAAGTATCTACCAAGAGAAGAGAGAAGGGACAAAGGGGGTAGTCAGTCATCCATCCTCCCACCGGAATATTGTAAAAAACACCCCCTAGGGATCAAAATCCTTGTGGTGTCAGTTTCCCTTACTGACAGGGTGGAGTAGCATATAGAAACACAAAATGAACAAAATATACTACAACTCGCAACCACACTATGGGCATAACCTAGTCTTAGACACACTACAGCTAACGTCTCTTAGACTTCGGGCTGCTACTTCTAAGACTATGTGTCCTATATGCACGCAAACATTTAAAGAGCTTTATTAGATTACTTTATTCCCTTTTTATAATTTCCCCTATACTTTAATTATTTATTTATACATTAATTAACCGTGAACAATTAGACATTAAGTTTTATTAGCATCACACCCAAATTCAATTGTTCCTTCAAAATTATAGCCTCATCATTATGTTTCACCAAACTCCAACCCCATGGGTTAACACCTTTTAATCCAACATTTATTACCGATACACTTTCCCTTATTCCCAGGCATTCTAGAAAATAATTCTATGCTACTAACACAAGGGGATCAACATGGTGAGTAGATGTACTACTCGTCGAGTCTTTAACGCCAATAGCAAGAGCGTAGACTCATCCTCCTGGATAATCTAAACACAGAAAGCTCATGGCATAACCCATTCATCTTCGCCTCTTCTTGAGTAAGGGTAAGCAAGACCAGCTGCCTTGAGCAGTGGAGAAAAGTAAAGTATACAAACAACCAATAAGAATCAGAAAGAATATAACAATCACATTCATCCCATTCCATCATCCCTAGTGTCCTCCCTGACACCCACATGCATAAACCGATGCATCTTGCCACTCTAGGCATCATCTTCTGCCACAACCAAAAGCCTCCATGCCCCCACATATCACCAAAACCATCCAAGATCACATCACCGCACAAGCAGTAGGAATACAACATCACATCAATTGGGCTCTTGGACCTTTAACAATAAAGAGGGTAACTTGGAACTCTTTAAGGAATTTTCTAACAATCAGTTCTTTAATCCATATTGAATTAACAGATTTGTTAATCGTAGGTTCCAAATTGAGGAAACCTAATCAATAAGCTATCACAATAAATAAACATGTTTACTGCACAAATTTTATTCACATCAATATTACAACAATAACCAGATTCATTTACATTCCTCTTTATATTTAGTCAACAATTATCAATTAATCCCAACTTACGTTCTTTACCGACATCCATCAAGAACTAATAGCAAATCAAATCAAGCATACATATCACACTATCTAGAAAAACATGAGGCAATAACATACGATCGATATCAATTTATTTATCCGGTTAAAATATTTATTATGTCAATTCCATTATCATCCAGTGGGATTAAACATGCTAACAATACAGGTGCACGTAAAAGAAAAGAGAAGCAATGAATCCCCTACCTCAAATAGTTCCTAATGCTCTTTATCCACACAACGGGTCATGATCCTCCTCTTGAAACAATTGCATCCTCCCGAGGATTCCACGGTACGACAGCACCAACAAAACCCCAAGAAAAAACCCCATTAGAAGCATGGATATTACATGCTATAACATGGAAAGGAGAAACAAGAGTAGATGAACCCCAAAATAATGAAGATAAAAACATAACTTATTATGATGATTCACCGATATAGCTTGGTATCATCATAATAGAGAGGAACCAATCCGAGGAGTAAAGTTTGATTGTGCAACACCTACAGGAAGGATTGAAAGGTTCTAACGTCTCATAACCGAGAAAAAATAGGAAGAAAAAATGGAGGATGATATCTTGTCCCTTTTGAAGATTTAATGGGGTGACGGTTTAAGATAAGCTTAATTCCCCATTAATATCTGATCACATTAACCCCGGCGGTTTGACCAAGTAAAAACAGCCCAAGACATAGGAATAATTAATATAGGATTTATGGCCTTTGAATCGACATTAAGAGTCCATAAATAAGGCTTTAAATGTATTTTACTTCAATGGAAATGTCAAAGGGGAAAACTGTAGGAAGCTGGAAACACTGTTCACCGACCATTACAATACACCTACCGATATGTGAAACATTGTACACCTACCGTTATTGTACACCTACCAATCTGTGAAACTGTTCTGTGAAACACTGTACACCTACTGTTATTGTACACCTACCGTTTCGGTACACCTACCGGTCTGTGAAACAGATTTGTGAAACTGATCTGTGAAACTGATCTGTGAAACTGATCTGTGAAACCGATCTGTGAAACATTGTACACCTACCATTACTGTACACCTACCGTTACTATACAACTATCAATCTATGATACCGATCTGTGAAACTGATCTGTGAAACACTGTTCACCTACCGTTACTGTAAACCTACCATTACTGTACACCTACCGATCTGTGAAAAAAATCTGTGAAACACTGTACACCTACCGTTACTGTACACCTACCATTACAATACACCTTTCATTACTATACACCTACCGATAGAACAATTTATAAAACTAGAAACGTTGTTTACATAACTCATAATTTTGAAAAGTGTTGGGGATAAGTCACTTTGACCTCTCGGAACACCTCCAACACCACATTTTCATAATTTAATGGACTGGAGAGATCCTGGACATTACATCAGATACCTCTCAAAACATTCTCACCCTCAAGAATTCAAAACCCACCAAAAGAAATGGGGTCCGAACAACCACCCATCAAGATACCTCTCAAAAGAGAGAAATCCAAAAAACCAACAAAAGACATTCATAAATAAAACATGAAAGGTCTAACCACAAAGGGAAAAATGTTACATGAAAAGAGTTAAACATCAAACAACTCTATGTACTGAGCACGTATCTATGACTCACATTCCCAAGTACTCTTCTCCATGCCCCCGTGTATCCATAAGACACAAACTATGGGGATATAATGCTCACGCAACACCTTCTCCTTGCGGTCTTGGATCTCCACGGGTCACTCCTTGATGGTTTCATTATCGTCAACATCGATCTATCCCCAATCGATGATGTGAGAGTCATCATGAAGGTAAAGACGGAGCTGTGATACATGGAAAACATCATATATCCAACTCGTCTATGGGGGAAATGCTACTTGATATGCCACAGCTCCAACATGGGCTAACACCTCAAAAGTCCAAACAAACTGGGGATAAATCTAACTTCCACGACCAAACCATCATTTCCCATGACGGGGAGTCACATTCAGAAACACATGATCCCCAACATTAAACTCTAAGGGCCTCCTTCTTTGATCAGTATATGGTTTCTGGTGATCTTGTGTTGTCTTCATCCTCTTACGAATCACCTAAACTATCTCTGTTGTATTCTGTACTAGTTTCGATCTGAGAATTGCTGACTCTCCGACCCCAGTCTAGCACAATAGAGAATGGAAAGGCCGACCATACAGGTCTTAAAACAGTTCCATACCTATGGTGGAGTGAAAACTCTTATTGTAAGCGAACTCCACCAAGGGTAAGTGTCTCATCCATGAACCTCCAAAACCAAGAACACAAGAGCGTAACATGTCTTCAAGAGTCTTGATGGCTCGCTCTGTCTGACCATCCTTTTGAGGATGAAAATGAATGCTAAGGCATAGTTGAGAACCAAAATAATGTCGGAGAACTCTCCACACCCTAGAGGTAAAACAAGGGTCTAGATCAGAAATGATCATCCTAGGGACTCTATGAAGTCTCACCACCACCTCTAGATATTGTCTCATTAATACATCTATTAAGCTCAACTCCTTGATCGCTATGAAGTGGGCCGATTTTGTTAAGTGATCCACTTCCACCCAAATAGAATCATGTCCTCCCGGAGCTCATGGTAAACAAGAAACAAATTCCATTGAGATGTCCTCCCACTTTGACTGAGGAATCTCTAATGGCGGGTGAAGACCACCCGGAACATGGTGTTCGACATTCACCTTCAGCAAGACTAAACATCGAGACACGAACTCCGCAACAACACACTTCAGTCCAGGCCACCAAAACTGGCTATTTAAGGCTCGGTACATCTTTGTCACACCAAGATGTACAACTAAAGGCGAACTATGGAACTCTCTGAGATCCATTTCACGCATTTTCAAGGGAACAAAAATCCTTCCATGATACAACACTCAATGTTGATCATCCTCCGACCAACCATCAGTGGCCTCACAACAAACAACATGGTCTCTCAAGACCTCTACCTCAAGATCCCCCAATTGGGACTCTTCCACCTTCTGCACTAGGGATGACTGTACCATCATCTAAAAAAGACAACCTCTATGCCCAACTTCTTCTATATCAAGATGAAAAGCTGACAGTTCTTTCATTACTCTACAGGAATCACCGGATTCACGCACCGCATCACTACGTGACTTTCGACTCTGCGCATCAGCTACAATATTCCCTTTTCTAGGTGTAAATGATATTTCGAAGTTGTATTCATGTAATAACTCCACCCACTGATGTTGTCGTAAGTTCAAGTCACACTGGGAGAAAACATACCTCAAATTGTTATGATCAGTGAAAACCACAAAGCGCTCGCCAATGAAGTAATGTCTCCAAAACTTCAGAGCAAACACCACGGCTACCAACTCAAGATCATGGGTGGAATAGTTTCATTCATGGGGACGTAACTATTGAGACCCATAAGAAACAACAAACCTTTACTGCCTGAGAACACAGCCTAACCCCATATGTGAAGTATCACAGAAAACATCAAACTAAACTCCCTCAGCTGGAAGACAAAGGACTAGAGAACTTACTAACTTCTCCTTTAGATACTCAAAAGCTGATTGAAACTGGTCAGTCCATATGAATGCCTATTCCTTCATAATCAAAGCTTTTAGTGGAGTCGCAACTCGTGAGAAATTGGGTATGAACCTCATGTAGTAGCATGTGAGACCAAGGAAACTTCGAAACATTGACACTTTACTGTTGGCTGCCCAAGACACAACTGCTTCTATCTTCGATGGATCTATAGATACTCCCTGTTGGGACACAACATGCCCTAAGAAACAGACTTCTCGATCCCAAAACTCACACTTCGACAACTTCCCGAATAGCTGATGTTGGCGAAGAACTCCTAAAATGGATCATAGTTGCTTTGCATGCTCCTCTTCAGATGTGGAGTACACAAGGATGTCGTTGATGAAAACCACCATGAACTTGTCCAGGAACTCACGAAACATAGCATTCATAGATCCCATGAATACAGCCGGAGCATTCGTCACAATGAACAACATTAAAATGAATTCATAATTTCAATGATTACAATGGAAAGCAGTCTTTGGGATATCCTCATCCTTTACACCCATCTAATGATATCCGAACTGCAAGTTGATCTTTGAGAACCATCTTTCACCCTTCAGTTGATCGAATAAATCATCAATCTGTGGAAGAGGATAGAGATTATTTATTTTCACATTGTTTAAGCGATGATAATCAACACACAACCGCAAACTGTCGTCAGCCTTCTTCACGAACAAAACTGGTGCACCCCATGGTGACCCACTTGGCCGAACAAAACCGCACTATAACAGACCATCAAGATATATACGTAGCTATCGTAACTCAGAAGGTTCTATCCTATATAGAGACATAGATATAAGAGATGCTCCTGGTTGTAGCTCGATCCCAAACCCGATCTCTCATTGAGGGGGAAATTCTACAACCTCTTCTAGAAGGACATCTGGGCACTCCTCTACGACACTAGGAAACACCAACTTCTGAACCTATGAAGATCTTAGTATCATCTCAACCATCATGGATTGTGAGGATGGAACATGTATATGACCCATCTGAGGATCTTTCTCACCAACAAACACAACTTGCTCTCAATCCACACCAATGAAAATGACCTTCTTCCTAAAGCAATCCACGATATCCTGCACCGAATACAAATAATCCATGATGAGGATGACATCATATGGTTGTATTTTAAACATAATAAATCTCCCCAAGAGAGGTGTTGCCCCAAAACTAGATCATAGTCTATACATACATCAAACAAGTCATCTCGACCTTCAACTGGCGTAGTCAACGCCAAGGGCACTAGAAGCCTCTCTACCTCAAGTCCCAAATGCATGGACAAGGGTAGGTGATATGAAGGATTGTGTCACTCCTGAATCAAACAAGGCATACACCAAGGAATAAAACAAGCAAAGGGTACCTCAAACGAATGTATGGATTGCCTGGAGCTAGAAACGCTAGATCATGAAGCTGACCACAAACTTCTCCATGGCCTCTCTCACCCTGATGACGACCACCGCCAGGGACACACTCTACTCTCTGAGGACGGGGAGCATCATGGGTATGTCCTCTGCCTACCCCATATACCCTATACTGATCTAAAGCTACTGCAACTAACTGTTGCTGCCTCGACTGGAACTGTTTCAATGGAGGAACCTAGAGTGTAGCACCTAGTGCACGATGGATGCTCTGAAAGTTTGGGCACTCCCCCTGCTAATAACGGCAATCACCATAAGAAAAACAAGTTTCGGATCCCTTGGCATAGGCATTAGAGTTGCTCCCTCTGTAGAAACGAGTTCTGAAGGGCTGGGACCTACCCCCGGCTGAACGGAAACTCTTCTGCCCTGAAAACCGAGAACCCTGGACCACAGCTCTGCTTCATGATAAATCATGACAATTCCCCTCTCGTGATGATCCGGTACTAGTGAAAGTCCTCTCAACAACCTCTTCCATTTCCAGCACCTCAAGATATGTATCTAGCATTAATGGGGTGACCTGATGCTGGATATCTGTAAGCAAAGCCTCCCTCAAAATGCCTTGCCCTGGCCTCCTCATCTAGTAACAGGTCTGAAGCATATCGTAAAAGGTTCCTGAAACGGATTCTAAACTCTCGAACACTGGATCTCCCCTGTCGAAGTTTAAAAAACTCTTGGTGACTGGACGCCTTTGAAGTCGAAGAAAGAAACTCGACTCTAAACCTATCATGGAACTCCTCTCATGAGATCGCTGACTCCTCATGATCCCCAAGGAACAAGAGCCACCCATGCCTTGCTGCTCCACATTGCATCGTCACAACCAAGGACACCCAGTGCTCCGTCCTAGCACGAATCCAACTAAAGTCGATCTCGAACTCCTCTAACCAGACTTCTATGAGTGCATCTGAAACAGATCCCTAGTAATTCTATAGACTCTGGCGCTGAAACCCTCGGAGTGTCTTCCTCCAAGTGTCATCGTCATCAGCCTCTTCCCTACGGAAATCTGCTGGAACAGCCTACTGGACATTTTCTATGAAGACCTGACAAGGACGTCAACTTGGAGACGTACCTATAAAATTACAGCCATTTGTATTCCTCAACCTGGAATATGGAAGACTCAAGATTAATTAATAAATTTTTTTCTTTTATTCTTTTTTGTTTAACCTATCCCAAGGTTTACTAATTCAAACACAAGTACAAAGAAGAATGTGAATACTCCTTTACAAGGTCTATACCCTGCAACTAGTAGCACCTTGTTTAGTAGCCATTGTAAACTTAATGGTCTGTAAATCAGATCATAGGGGGACCTAAATGCCTATGTCTCAGCCGGTCTCTAGTGTTTAACTCACTTGCTAAACATGAATAACATAGTTACCCTACTAACCCATGTAACCTCACATGTGCCTAACATCAAAATCCATTCTATCCCTCAACCCGACCTCTGATACCACTCAGTCGTGACCCCCTACCCACAAAGTGTACCCCTACTGGGTCGGCAATGTGAAAAGAGAGATAATAATCCCCAAGTCCTGCCTCCAGTAGGCCACGGGTTGGCGACTAGCACCAAGGGTATAATAAACAGACAAATGGGAGGCATTACCCACTAACAGAACACATGCGGAAGAGAGAGATAAGATAGACACCAATCAGCTCCAAATCAGACTAAAATATAAACGAAAACCCATGTACACATATGAAATGCCATGCAAAAGTACTAGAACTCAAAGGGAAAAACTAAAAGTACCCAAAATAATGTAAAAATAGCACCAAAAACAAGCCCGAACAGCTCCTACAACCCCAAGCTAATAGAAACCATCTTAATCTCCAACCTACTCCAAGTGACCTGAAAAGAAGTTTATATATACATAGGGTGAGTATAATAGTATACTCAGTAGGATCCTCCCTGAATCCTATCGTTCAAATGTAAAGGAATCATGCTAAAGCATAGTGAAAAACAAGTGAAACTAACTCATCAACTAAACAGGTATACTATATTCCCAACCTCACCATGGCTACTCTCACCAAGTAATTCATACAAGATTATATCATATAATAAATAATATCAAGGTTACCCCGCTACTACTTCCCCACTGGTTTTCCGCTTTCCCCAATGTCGCACGTCATAAGAATCTCTCTACAAAAAGGTTTTCCCGCAGAAACCTCGGTGAAGCACCGCAATCTGCACCTCATGCACCACAATGGATTTCCCGTAGACACCTGGGCAAAGCACCACACCATCCTCACAGCCAAAAGTAACCAGGTAGTTTTCAGGAGCCACCACAGCTCGCATAACAAGTATCATATGTCAGGTATTATATCTCAAGCCATTATAACCCATACACCATGTAAGGATCCCCAAGCCATCACAGCCTATACACATTACACCTATTGTAGTCCATAGGATACTATATCTAGAATATATGTGTGTGAATAACCACAAGACATTACAGCCCTCTACACACATATATTGAAAAACCTAACCGTTGTACCTAACGGCACAAGTATCTACCAAGAGAAGAGAGCAGGGACAAAGTGGGTAGTTATCCATCCATCCTCCCACCATAATGTTGGTGAAAACACCCCCCAGGGCTCAGAATCACCAAGGTGTCAGTTTCCCTTACAGAAAGGGTGGAGTAGCGTATAGAAACACAAAATGTACAAAATATACTATAACTCACAACCACACTATGGGCATAACCTATTCTTAGACACACTACAGCTAACGTCTCTCACACCCCGGGCTGCTACTTCTAAGACTATGTGTCCTATATGCACACAACCATTTAAAGAGATTTATTAGATTACTTCATTCCCTTTTTATTAGTTCCACTATACGTTAATTAATTCTGTAAACATTAATTAACCATGAAAAATTCCACATTAAGTTTCATTAGAATCACAACCAAAGTCAATTGTTCCTTAAAAATTATAGCCTCATCATTATGTTTCAGCGAACTCCAACCCCATGGGTTAACACCGTTTAATCAAACATTTATTATAGAAACACTTTTCATATATTCCCAAGCATCCTATAAGATAATTCTATGCTACTAACACAAGGGGCTCAACACGGTGATTAGATGTACTACACATCGAGTCTTTGCCACCTATAGAAAGAGTGTAGACCCATCCTCCATGGAGAAGCTAAACATAGAAAGCATGTGGCATACCCCGCGTGTCTTTGACTCTTTTGGATGAAGGGTAAGCAAGACCAGCTGCCTTGAGCCGCGGGGAAAAGTTAAGTAGAAAAACAACCAATAAGAATCAGAAAGCATCCAATAATCACATTCATCACATTCCATCATCCCCGGTGTCCTCCCTAACATCCACATGTATAAACTGATGCATATCTCCACTCTAGGCGTTATCTGTTGCCACAACCAAAAGCCTCTATTCCCCCACATATCTCCACAACCATCCAGGATCACATCACAACACAAGAAGTATGAATACAACATCACATCAATATGGATCTTGGCCCTTTAACAATCAAGAGGGTAACTCAGAAACCTTTATGTAATTATCAAACAATCAGTTCTAGAAATCCATATTGAGTTAAAAGATTTTTTATTCATAGGTACCAAATTCTGGGAACCTAATCAGTAAGCTATCACAATAAATAAACATGCTTACTTCACTAATTTTATTGAAATCAAAATTAGAACAAGAACCAGATTTCTTTACATGCCTCTTTATCTTTATGCAACATTTATCAATTAATCCCAATTTACATTCTTTACCAATTTCCATCAAGAACGAACAGCTAATCAAATAAAGCATAGATATCACACTATCTAGCAAACATGAGGCAATAACATAAGATAGATATCAATTTATATATCTGGTTAAACTATTTATTATGTCAATTCCATTGTCATCCAGTGGGATTAAACATGTTAATAATACAGTTGCACGTAAAAGAAAAGAGAAGCAATGAATCTCTTACCTCAAATAGTTCCTAACGCTCTTTATTTACGCGATGGGTCACGATCCTCCTCTCGCGACAACTACATCCACCTGAGGATTCCACAGTACAAAAGCACCAACCAAACCACAAGAAAAAGCCCCATTATAAACATGGATATTACATGATATAACATGGAAAGGAGAAACGAGAGAAGATGAACCCCAAAATAATGAAGATAAAAACATACCTTATATTGAAGATTGACCGATACTGCTTGGTTGCATCAAAATAGAACGGAACCAATCCGAGGAGTAAAGTTTCATTGTGAAACTCCTATGGGAAGGATTGAAAGGTTTATAATCTCATAGAAGAGAACAAAGAGTAAGAACAAGGGGGGATGACATCTTGTCCCTTTTGAAGATTTAATGGGGTGACGGTTTATGATACGCTTAAATACCCATCAAAATTGAATCACATTATGCCATAGGGTTTGACCAACTAAAAACATTCCGAGCCATATAAAAATTTATATGGTATTTATGGCCTTTGAATCAGCCATAAGAGTCCTTAAAATAAGGCTTTAAATGTATGTTACGTCAAAAGAAACATTAAAGGGGAAAAACTGTAGGAAGCAGGAAACACTGTTCACCTACCGTTACTGTACACCTACCAATCTGTGAAACACTGTACACCTACCGTTACTATACACCTACTGATCTTTGAAACTGATCTGTGAAATCAATCTTTGAACCCGATCTCTGAAACACTATACACCTACCTTTACTGTACATGTACCGTTACTGTAAACCTACCAGTCTGTGAAACCAATATGTGAAACTGATCTGTGAAACCTATCTGTGAAACCGATCTGTGAACCGATCTATGAAACTGATCTGTGAAACCGATCTTTGAAACACTGTACACCTACCATTTCTGTACACCTACCAATCTGTGAAACAGATCTGTAAAACTGATCTGTGAAACTAATCTGTGAAACCGATCTGTGAAACACTGTACACCTACCGTTATTGTACACCTATTGTTATTGTACACCTACTGTTACTATACACCTACCAATATAACAATTTATAAAATTGGAAACGTTGTTCACAGAAATAGAAATTGGGAAAAGTGTTGGGGATAAGTCACCTTGACCTCCCGGAACACCTCCAACACCACATTTTCACAAAGTAATGGACCAGAGAGGTCTGGGCCATTATAGGGGATATCCATTTCATTGAGTTGGGATAATTTTAATTTGGTCAATGAATGACCAAAAGGAGAAATTTTTATTAAAAATAGAATCATATCAATTATATATATTTATTTACATTCATAGATAGAAATATAAATAGTAAACTTTTGAAAAAGGATATGAAAACAAATATGATACCCTATTATATTCATATACAATGAATCAAATGATCATTTAGATTATCATTGATTTATGAAATTGTGGCCCTCAAAATTCCATTGATTATTCAATTTCTCATGATCAATGAATTTAGTCACTCATTATAAATATTTTCTATTTTCATGGAAATCTATATCTTCACTATCTTCTAATATTCTCTTACTTAGAAACCTGGTTATATTTTATTATATATGACCTTTATACATTCCATTGTATCTTATTAAGAGGATATTTTATTAACCCACTTACAATGTTAGTTTTTTAACGATATTATTTCAAAATATCAAACACTTTATGATCAAAATCATGTTTAAATTGTGAGGATTCATTTTATTTAAGGTGGGGAGAATGTCACACCCCAAAATTATAAAATAATAATATATTATTTGATAGCGTGTAATACACGCAACACCAAAGGTATAAAAGAATATTACCTCTAAAGATATTACCCTATATTTACTATTTTAAATAAATTCAACATATTCTATAGCTATCAATGCATTCAATACTGAGTTACCTAGAATTACACGCAACAATGGGTGTCTTTAATAGAATATGATATACGCAATATTGTGTTATACTTAACAAACAATATACTATTGATATTATTATTTAATATTACAATTATTTCATATTTGTTAGAATATCGAATGTGAATAGGATAACTAACTTATGAAAATATATTTTTTACATAAAAATAAAATTAATTGAATGGTTATGAATAAATTTGAAATGAAAATTAAAATCAATTGAATATAAAGTAACTATTTTTATGCACCCATAGGTATGTTTTCACAATAAATTAAATTAATTAATATTATTGAATGATATTTATAAAAATTTTAAAATGTTTTAAAATTTATAAAAATGATTTCATTGTCATAAGATAACAAAAAATCCAATTTTATGCATAAAAGGTTATATTTTTTTAAAAGAATTTTTTTCACCTATTAGTGGTGCAGTCGTTTAAAAATAACATTAGATTCATTTAAAAATTTTATATAACAATATAAACATTATTTTGTAAAAAATAATGTTTTTATATTTATTTCAAGCATATATTTTATAGTATTTTAATTTATTTACTTTTTGTATTTAACGAAATTATCTTTCTAATTTTGGAACAAATTTACTCATTTATGCTTAATGGAAGAAACAACAGATTTATAAAAAATGGTGAAAAAGGATGAATTTGGGATTTAAAAGACACTCCATTCCATGAATGAAGGGAAACGTCACGAATCCATATTTTTAAGAATCTAGTAAATATGGAAACTAGAAGCAGAAAATTTACATGTCATTCATTTCAATTACACGACATGAATTCATCAAAGAAATATTTTACACGAATGTCAGGTTATTCTTAGAAACTATGAAAATCAAGATATTACATGATGTTAAATTCATTTACACATCAAGACAGCATTGGGAAGTATAAAATTAAATGAGTCGATGCGGAGGGTTTGATGAATTTTGGTTATAAAATCACCCATCAGTCTCACAGCGAAGGGGATCCATGACAGAAGGGGGATTGAAATACTGATAGATGACCTCCAGGAACATTAAGTGATGATTTGAAGCCCTTCTTCACCAAAATTCATCACTATCATTATTCATTGGCTATTTATGTTGTTATTTCACAACTTTTCTATAATGATAATTCAATTTTCTTTGTGTTAGGTAATGTTTTTGTAGGGGGTGTGCTATTACAGAATGTTTCAAATTATTATTCTTGTTTTGAATTGATAAAACACAATTCGTTAAAAAATTGTTGATCCACATAAAACATTGATTTAATATATAAGAAATAGTCAAAAATAAAAAAAATCATACAAATTGTTGATGATAAATAATTTATAACCATTCAAAACTACCGACTGGAAACTTAAATATTTTTAAAGTGGTTTCATAATTCTATAAAATATAAACTATAAAAAAATAGAAATTAAACATAAACATGTATTAAAGATATTATAAATAGTTTTAATTAATTAGTATTATATTGATTGATTATATAATTACTAATAATATAATAATTAATTAGTTAATCAGTAATTTAATTATTAAATATTAAAAATATAATTAATTTGTTAATTAGTAATATTATTATTAATTATATAATAAGGAATTAGTAATGTAATTATTAATTATATAATAATTAATTTGTTAATTAGTAATATAATTATTAATTGTATAATAATTAGTTAGTTAATTAGTAATATAATTATTCATTATATAATAATTATTTAGATAATTGTTGTTGGACTGGTCATGTTTTAATCATGTTTTAATGATCACAAGTTTTTACTCCCGTTTAATCGATCTCAAATCATGTGTAGATATGCTTGGTTTCTTTACGCTTCAAATAAATTTTCTAAAGATCTTGATTCCTATAATTCATGATTGATTATTTTCTATAGTGATATCTTTTATGAATGATTATGTCCAATTCATTCAGTTAATATTACTTCTTAAGCAATGTCTGAGAAACCGTCAGTCTGTCACCAGTTCTGGTTTTCTAGCAATGGACCCAAACACCATGACCCAGACACCATGACCCAGACACCGTAAACCCAAACACTGTGACTCAGACACTATGAACCAAACATTATGATCCAGACACTGTGACCCAGGCACCATGACCAAACATCGTAACCAGTTTCAGATCTCATAAATTTTGTGACACTGGTTCCTTTCTAAGACACCGTTCGAAGATTGGAAAATGACCAGACACTGTGATCCTAACACTGCATATGTGCTACTGGTTCCTGATCTCAAAACAATTATGACATAATCACTATCTCGCCGCTCAAAGTCAATGAAGAAGATACCATTTCATGGTGACACCATTTCTAGATAGACTTTGACACCATCCATTAATCTGTTTTTTCGTTTTCAATTTAATTTTTAACGTTCATATTTGAGTCATTTAAATGCACTAAAATAATTAATATTTCATTGTAGACATGTCACCTAACAATATGAGGTATGAGGTGCAGGATTCATGCATCATGTTGGCTCCAACACATGCACTCCAAGACTAAAAAGTAAAGTGTGGCCTTAAAACATGTTTCGAGTAGTAGTGTGTAGCAGAAGTTTGAGAATTATTGAAAAGTGGTTGGATACATTCACCTAGATACCTATGAATAACACACAAATAATTCTTGAATAAAAAAGATGGAATACCATATATTAGAGCCAAATTACTTTTGCAATACCAACTCCACGAATAACACGAGACAGATCAAACTGGAAACCAGAGCACCAGACTTGTGATACTTTGTTTTTCACAAGAGGACTCGATACTTCCATCTACCTCATCCTATATGTTCAAATCTACATAGAATAACCCTTAGAGAACTTCTAACATTTTCTAATCATCATTATTATGTTGTGTATTGTTATTAGATTTTGAGTTGTGTGTGTGTGTGTGTGTCGGTATAAAAAACACACAATGTATCCTGCATTAAACTGAAGGATACAAGATATCCTTCCTCTAATATCATTTGAACATTGTTTACTCTAAAGGATTAGGGTGGAAGAGGTCCTTTTGTGACTAGGTAGTTTATACCAACAAAGAACTGTAGATGAGGTTGTGTGACCTGGAATGTCTTGTGGACTGTTGTTTACCTCGATCCAATGTGTGGATCTTGTTTATTAATATAAAATCTTTGGTGGAAGTTGATCATCAAGTTGAGTGGATTAGGTCTCAAGTTGTGACTGAGCCACATGTTTTATCCACTATGTTGTTTAATTTATTTTTTCTCTATTTTACTGTATAATTTAGAAATCACTAGATTTATATTGATGGTTATTCTTAGAAAAAAGATAGAATTTTCTTTCATTATTATAATAACTTCAAATGTAGTATCAATTACTCATGCTGATATTACTAAGAATTAATCAATATTCATGAGAGGTTATTTGAACAGACAATCCTTTCTAACTGTATCACCTTTATTGACTAGGTAGTATTCAATTATATTGGGGATCCTTTTTATGAACTCTTTTTAATAGATATTTTTATAAATACTCAATTAACCCCCTCTTGAGTACTATACTCCGACCAACATTTGGTATCAGAGGAGGTTATTAAGGATCTATTTTTGAAACTATTAAATGGTGACTTTAGTTATACTCCATTGATATGTAAATATATGTTAATTCAAAATTTATATCTCTTTCGAAGTATTTCATTATTATGGATAATAGACTAGAAGGTGCTGCAACAAACATACAACTGTTCTTTAATGGAACCAATTTTTCCTAAAGGAATATTGAAATGAAAACACATTTAAAAAGTATGGATTTTGAAATTTTCTCTAATATTATAGATGATTATAATATTCCTACTACTGATATAATTACTTGGGATGACCAAACCAAGACTGCTTACAATGAAAATTACAATTCCGGAAATGCTTTATATTTCTCGTTAGAAGATGAGGAATTTAACAGAATTTATGCATGTAAAACAACCCATGAAATTTGGGATAATTTTTCTATTTCACATTAAGTAACTTCTAGGGAGAAAGAAATGACTCATAATTATTATACTATTAAATATAATAACATTAAAAATTCTCCTGATGTGCCTATTTTTGACATGTATCTCAGGTTAAATGAAATTGTCAACACAATGATTTCTCTTAGAAGAGAAGTAAGTGCCAATGAAAAAATCATGATGATTCTCTCATGACTACCTCAAGGGTGGATAGGAACTTAGGTCTCTATTAGAGAGTCATGTGACTTCATCAAATTACCTGTCAAAGAACTCATTGGAAAACTAATGTTGTATGAAGAGGAGAAGAAAATATATAAGCAAGAGGAGGACGAAACCAAAAGAAAAACTATTTCATTTAAGACCACCACCTATAAAAACAATGAGAAAGATAAATTGGAAGTCTCTATATAATGTTCAAGTAATGAAAAATCACCACCTGACAATGATGAGGAGATGGATCACATAGCCATAATGTTTACGAAATTTTACAAGAAGAAGAAATTTTTCAGAAAGCCTAACTTCCAATGAAAATATGATCAAAAGGGAAGTTGGAAGAAAGATTGGAAAATAAATTTCAATTCTGATAAGATAGTATTCTATGAATGTAAGTGAAAGGGATATATAAAGTTTGATTGTTGAAATATCATGTATAAAAGGAAATATGAGGTCAAAGATAGAAAGTATAAAAAGGAAATGAAAGCAACATGTAGTGCATTTGAAGACTGGTCAAGTGACTCTGTGTATTCACATGATGAACAATATAACAAATCGAATATGTGTTTCAGGAAAAACACATCTAAGGTCACCCTAGAATCCAATATACAAAATTCTATTATTCTGGAGATGAATGTGATTCTAAAAATATGTCTACAGAAGAAATGTTTGAGTATTTCAATATTCTGAAAATGACATTTAATGAACTAAAAGATAAATACAAGTCTTTAAAGAAACATCATTCTCTTACCTCTATTATTAAATCAGATCATACTATAGAAAGAGAGAAAAATCATTAATTACACAAAGAAAACAATTCACTAAAGCTATATAATGATAAATTCAAAAAGGACCTTGAAAGGCTTACTAATGGTAAATATACTTTGGTATATAGTATAGGTTAATAGATTGATCCTAAATATACCGCTAGAATTTTCTATCATCCGGGTAAAAAAAATTTTGGAAAACCGAATTTTATTTCTAAACCTAGGACATACAGCTTTACTCCTAGTTTTGGAAAACATTTTTCTTGATCAAATTTTAATACACTCTCCACTATTTCAAGATTTTCCAAACCAACTAGAGTTTATTTTTCATGTTCATTAGTTAATGAAAATAGAAAACCTATGAGGTAGATGTGGGCTCTTAAAGCAATAGTCACTAATATTACTGGACCCAAACAAATAGGGTATCAAAATCTGTTTTTATTTGACAATTTTGTAGGAAAATTGTTTAAAGATCTCCTATAAAATATTATGGTACTTGGACAGTGGTTGTTCAAGACACATGACAGGAGAATATTCATGCTTCAATAAGTTAATAAAAATTGATGGTGGACATTTCACTCTTGGAGAAAATTCCAAAGGAAAAATCATTGGCCTTGGCCAAATCGGTAACTCTTACTCAGTCTTAATTTCCAAATTACTTTTTATTAATCGATTGAAATATAATCTTCTTATATTTTCACAACTATGTGATGATGGATTTCATGATAAATTTTTTATTGATTCTTGTACTATTTTTTATTTGAAAAATGAATTATTGTTTAATGAATTGAGTATTGAAAATGAATACTTTATTAACATCGATTCTTTAGTTTCTCAAAATGATTCTTGTTTAAGTGTATTTAACCTAGATTATTGGCATTAGAATAGGAGACTAGGACGCTGTAATATTCACTCCCTTATAATTTTAACGAGAAAAAATTTAGTTAAAAACATACCGAAACTTGAGTTTCGAAATGATAAAGTCTGTAATCCTTGTCAAAAGGGAAAGAAACACAAATTTTCCATCAAACCCAAGAAATAATTTTCAACTTCTCAGCCTCTCCGATTTTATCACATGGAATTATTTGGACCATCTAGAGTTTCTAGTTTAAATGGGTATCACTATGTTTATTTTCTTGTAGATGACTTTTCTTTATATACTTGGACATTCTGTTTGGCTCCCAAAACTATATCCTGCACTCATTTATCCAAATCTGATAAAAGTGTAGAAAATCATAGTTGACGGAGAATTAATTATTTAATAAGTGATAATGGTCTTTAGATTGAAAATAAATAGTTTGAATCATTTTTTCACAAAATGGATATATTCATAATTTCTCCAACCCTAGAACACCTCAACAAAATGGAGTAACAGAAAGAATAAATAGAACCTTACAAGATATTTCTAGATCCATGCTTAGTGAATATGACTTAACTATTAATTTTTTGGGCTGAAGTAGTTAATATAACATGCTATATTAATAATATAGTGTCTATTGGACATATTCTTAAAATAACTCCATATGAGTTATGGAACAATATAAAACACAATGTAGGCTACTTCAAAGATTTTGGTTACAACGTTTATATCCCTAATACTAAGGAAAATCATGGCATGTTTCATCCAAGAGTGATAAAGGAATCATTGTTGGATATTCAATATATTGTAAAACCTATAGTGTTATTAACTAAAGATCTAAATGTGTTGGATAATAATTTCATGTCTTGTTTGATGATACAGATCCACCTGAGCCTAAGACCACTCTAGAGATCCTGGAGGATGGTATGTCAAATTTTAAAATAAATGCTAAATCCTCTAACAATCCTGTAAAGGATTCTGTGAAATCTTCCAGTTATGGAAATTCTATTGATTGAAGTCATACTAAACCTGAACCTACTGATGAACCTGAAATCACTATTACCTCTTTTTATAGAGCTGGTAGAACCCCTTAGAACCAACCATTATATGCTCTTGTAAGAGATTTAGATAAAGGAACTCAAACTAGATCTTCTCATAGAAAGTATGTTGAACATCTAGTTTTCATGTCACAAATTCAACTTAAAAAAATTAATGATGCAATCAATGATGAATTTTGGGTGTTGGCTATGCAAGAAGAACATAATCAATTTATAATGAACAATGTTTGGAATCTTGTTGATAGACCCAAAGACAAATTTTCTATAGGCACTTGGGGGTGATTAGTAATAAGGTAGATGAAACTAGTAATATAGTTAGAAACAAGGCAAGATTGGTTGCACAAGGCTATAGTCATGAATAAGGAATTGAATAGGAGGAAACCATTGCACCAGTAGCTAGACGTTAATCTATAAGAATCCTGCTTTCATATGCTTCTCATCTGAATTTAAAACTATATCAAATGAATGTCAAGAGTGCACTCCAAAATGGGTATATAACAGAGGATGTCTTTGATAAGAAACCCCTTGTTTTTACGATTCTTCATTTTCTAAATAACATTTTAAAATTATCCAAATCATTATATGGTTTAAAGCTATCCCCAAGAGTTTGGAATGATAGATTAAGTACTTTCCATATTTCAAATGGTTTTAGAAAAGGTATAGTTGAACATACCCTTTTTTTAAAATGAATTACCAATAATGTTTTAGTAGTTCGCATTTATGTATATGATATTATCTTTGGATCTTAAAATTTTACTTTATGTATTTAGTTTCTAAAATGATGAAAAAATAATTTGAAATGAGTTTAATGGGTGAACTCGAAATTCATTCACGGATTTCAAATATTTCAAAATAATGATCGTATTATTTTAAATCGGAGAAAATATAATAGAGATATTATAAAACTTTTTGGTATGGATAGCACTAAATGTAGTGACACACCAATTAGTACTACTTGTATGTTGGACATTGATGAAGATGGATATTTTTTTGATCAAACCACTTACAGAGGAATGATTGGAAACATAATCTACTTAACTACTAGCCAACATGGTATTATGTTTTGTGTATGTATGCATGCTCATTTTCATGAAAACCATATGGAATATCATTTAAATTATTTTAAAAATATTTTCAAATAACTCAAACATACACCCAATATTGGATTGTTCTATCTCATAGGACAATCATTTGAGTTAGTTAGCTATTCTGATGCTAATTTTGGTGGCTGTAAGTTAGACTAAAAAAGCTCCTCTGGAATATGTCACTATTTTGGAAAGTATCTAGTATCATGGTGTAGTTTGAAACAAAAAAATGTTGCATTATCTACTACCGAATCTGAATACCCAGTTTTTGGTAGTTGATGTGCACAATTGTTTTGGATGAAACACACATTACTAGATTAGGGATATCGATTCAAGATGATAAATTGTGATAATAAAATTGATATTAATATCACAAAAATCCTATTTCACACTCTATGAGAAAACATATTTATGTAAGACATCACTTTTTAAGAGACCATTATCAAAAAGATGATATCACATTGGAATTATTTGGAACTGAATATCATTTTGATGATATATTCACCAAACCATTAAATTATTAAATAATAGATTACATCATACATGAATTAGTAAAGATAAATATTTAGTAGAAAACATACTTATTTCATGACCTATTATCCCACAGCATACAATTTTATAGTTTATAGTCTCACGAGGAACAATCTTATGAATATTTTATCACACTCATAGTTCTGCAAGTTATTGTCTTAAAGATGTTGTACCATGTTTATGGTCTCATGGTTACTATCTCAAAGTTACCATTTTTTCACTTACTCTTTCAAAAAATACAGTTTCTCTATTTTGGGGTCACACAATAGAGATGAGACCTTGAAAACCTGTTACGGTCTCACTGTGAAAACCTGTTACGATCTCATCGTGAATGTCTGTTCCAGTCTCACCGTAATAACACTTTTTTGTTTTATTTATATATTATAAACTATATCATTGTGATTAATTATTTTATTCTTTTTCTTTCCCGGGATTTTGAATTTGAAATGCTTTATATCCCTAAATGATAAAAATGAAAGTGGTTTCAATATTTTCTTCACTTGAGCACTCTTATCTCTAACCATATGTCCTCCTTCAACCCTTCATTTCTCTCTCTCTCTCTCTCTCTCGGACCTTCATTGAATTACCTTAATGAAATTCCCATCTTCATCAAATCCTGGGATGTGCAGATCAAAGAAGAAAATGAAAAAATAACTGAAGATAGTTCTAAAAGGACCATTGAATCTATATCATGATGATAGAATAGTGGTTCCATAAATGGAGATCAATCCTAAGTGGTTACTGCCATGTAAGTCATTAGTGGTGAATGTACTGAAAGACAAGGGATGGCTATCCTAGTTCACAAAAGTGAAAATGCTGATTTAACAAATTCTAGTTGCTCAGATATATCAGTTCGTTCAATTATCATTCAATACAAAAGATGATTTTGTAGTAAGAATATTGATAAATTCCCAAAGATGTAACTTTTCTTTGAGGTTATGGGCTTCTTGTCGAGGCATACCTCATGATGGAATTTTATAGGACTACCAGAGAGGTCCTCCTCCTCCCAGTGATTTCATTGTTATAGAAGATTCCTTGGGAATCTTTACTGGCAATAAAACAAATAGAATAGCTATTTCTGCTGAGATAGATGGGGGAACTAGATTGTCGTTTATGTTTATTCCAAATCTTATTGGTACAACAAAAGGATATTTTTCTACACTCAAGTATCAGGATGTATTTTTTATATATCTTATGATGAATGTACACAAGATTAACCTATGAAAGTATGTTATTCTTTATTTATTTGAGTTGATAAAGACAACCACAATGTCAGCCTCCTTGTTCAACTCATGGTTAATATATGATATGATATATGCTAAAGGGTTGGTAGGAATAAATGAAGAAGTCATTAAGGACTGTGAATTATGTATCTCAATGGTTATAATCAAAAGAATTAATATTATTTGGAATCTATAGAAAAGGAATGGGTGGAGGATAATGAAAGTTTTTATGAAAAAATTTATCTAGTTGAGCTTCTTTCAAGACCTATGGACATCTTTTGTCCTAGTTTGTAACCGGAAGAAATTGTTGACTATACTATTGATGAAGAAGTAGAGAAGGTTGTTGCACCTACAGGGAAAACAATCTTTGGTAGGAAATATAATGGACTTCTTCCTCAAGACATAGTTGAGAAGGAAGTAGTTGTTCTTGAAAATACTGTTTATTTGGAAGAAGAACTTGATTTTAGAGAAGAGTTTTTTATTAATCTTAGGGAAAAGTCTGTTCTAGAAGAGCATCTAGAAGAAGAATTTTCCCTTGATAAATAATCTTCTTTTGAGGAACACACAGAGGAACAAGCTGATCCTGTGATTATCCTATCTGTTGAGGAAGGAATAGAGAAATCCTTTCAGTTGGCTAGAAAAGTCATTGGTGAAGCTAATATAGATGAAATTTTGGAAACAAATCAAAGAACGGAATCTCCTAGTCCTATGAGAGATGCACTTCTTGAGGGGGATCAACACCCTAGTCTATAATGTGTTGAAATTTCTAACCCTTTTCATAAATTCACTGTTAATACATGGTATAAATTCCCTAGATACATTGATGTGAATGATACCAAAGAAACCTCAGTTAATGGTATATAATTTTCTTCTATATTTCAATTGAAATAAATCTCCTCTCTTAAAGTATTCTCTTAAAATAATCATGGTCATATATTAACTCTAATTCTGAAACCTTCATAAGAACTTCGTACATTCATTAGTAAGAATGATTTCAAAGCCTTAAGAGAGACTTTGTTGGATGGAGTTGAAAATATCATGAACACCCAAACTACTCCTATGGAAAACATGTGTGAAAGATATTCTTACCTAATATTAGACAAGATTATATGGAACATTCATCCAAAAATGATTCATGAAATTCAAGAGGTAAAATTGAGAACAAACAGTTGAGTGATGAATTGAAGTCTCCCAGAGCTATGATTGAAGATATGTTGAAAGTGTGGAAATTAGGGCTAGATCTTGTTGTTCATCTTGTTATTGGTCTAAAAAAATTGACTTATGTGTACAAGGGATGTCTACAGAAAGTTTTAAATCATCTCAAGTTCCTCAATATAGTTGTTATAGCTTATAGTGTCTCTGGACATTCATCTCAACCCTCCATTGACATTTACTTTCTCCGAACTGTTGTTAAGGAAGAACATCAATTAGTGATAAGTGGTTTTGACATGGAGAGTCAATATATGGTTTTCAATAATAGCTATGCAGTCCTTTATTTGGTAAGGATTCATTCAATGATTGAAAATGATTCTCAGGAATAAATTATTAATAAACTGGATTTCTACATCAATAGAATTTTATCTTTGAATGATATGAAAAAACCGTTCATGTACCTTGTAAAGAATTTGAACATTCCTCCTATCACTCAAGAATTTAAAAATAAAGTTAAAAATATGAATTATTTCACTCTTTTGTTGGATATGTTCATGTAAACAATGATGATTTTGAGAACGTGATGCAGTATGGTGGTCATATTATTACTGACTTCATCATGTAGAGAGAAGTGTTATTGTGGCTCCTAAATCTGCAACCTTACTACCTAGTTTGCCTAATTTCTCTTCCATTACCTTTGTCTCTTCCTCTATTTCTATCTCTCAGGCTTTGAGTCAGATTAGAATTGTTATCCTTGACCAACCATTAGCACAGTCTTCCACCAAACTTTCCTTGGCACCCACTATTTTTTAAGGTCTCCCTCTTCCCTCTCTAACAGTTAGCTCACTTCCCTATTCGACTTCTACCACTGCTCATGTGGCTCCTCCCAACTCTGGTACCAAGGGAAAATAGAATAAAGCATGTGCTGAAGAAACGTGAAAAATATCTTTTAATAGGTATATTTAGTATTTTTTCCCAACTGCTTGTAATGAAAAATCTTTTCTCTGCTTGTAATGACACAACTTTCTCCATCTAATACACTATGAAATCTTATTTTCTATTCTATTATTTAATATTTTAATATTTTTGATAATACCAAAATGGGGTGAGCCACATACACTAAGGTATAGATAGTACACTGTGAACAGATATCTCATACATATGATTTTTGACCATCAAAAAGGGGGAAATTGTTGGACTCCTCGTGTTATAATCATGTTTTAATAATCACATATTGTTATTCTGGTTTAATCTATCTCATATAATGTGTATATATGCTTGGTTTCATTATGCTTCAAATAAATTTTTTCAAGATCTTGATTCATATAAATCATGACTGATTATTGTCTGTAATGGTTTATTTTATGAAGGATTATGTCTAATTCATTCAGTGAATATTACTGCTTATGTCTATACATAGATATTTGGATATGTATGAGAAACTATGAGTCTACCACAGGTTCTGGTTTTCTGGAAAAGGACCCAGACCCCATTCCCTAGACACCGTAACCCAGACACCATGACCCAGACATCGTGACCAAGACAATGTGACCAGACACCGAAACCAGTTTTAGATCACATTAAGTATGTGACACCAGTTCCTTTCTATGACACCGTTTGATGTTTCGAAAATGACCAGACACCATGAACCTAACACATCATAAGTGATACCTTTTCTTGATCTCAGTAAAATTATGCCATCATGAATGTCTCATTGCTCAATGGAAAAGAATAAGACACTATTTTGTGGTGAAACAGTTTCCAAGTGACACCGTTTCTAGATATACAGTAACACTGTTCATTAGTCTGTTTTTTCATTTTCAATTTAATTTCTAGTGTATATATTTGATTATTTTAAATGCACTGACATAATTAATATTTCATTGTAGACATTTCACATGACGGCATGATGTACGTGGTGTATGATACATGCATTATGTGTGTACCAACACATGTAGTATGTGAATAAAAAGGAAAGTGTGTCCCTAAAACAAGTGACAAGTAGTAGTGTAAAGAAGAAGCATGAGAGTTCATTAAAAGTGGATTGATATATGCACAAAGATACATCTGAAGAACACCCAAAGAATCCTGGAATAAAAAATATTGAATACCAAAGATCAGATCCAAATCAACTTCTCAATACCTACTCCATGAAAAACAAGAGCAAGTTATAACTGGAATCCAAAGCAACAAACACTCCATACTCTGTTTATCATAAGAGGATTTGATATGTTCCAATTCATAATCTAAGAAGTCTACTCTGACCACCAGAGTCTAAGGTACATCTTCTTGTAGAATGACCTGAACCCGAGATAGCAATGTTGGCTTGAGTTCCTCCAGGACTATGACTTTGAGATAGTCTATACTCCTGGGAAGGGGAACATTGTAGCATATTCTCTCATCAGGAGATCAGGAATTCTGTTGTTAGGAGAGGCGACAGATCACCTGGCCGCGTTGCAAATATCATTTGTGGATAGGGATGGAGCAGCCTTTCTGCAGTCACTCACAATCACTCCTACACTTCTACATCAAGTTAGGGAGGCACAGTGTGAGGACGTTGACTGTGAGACACGATGTGCTCAGATATCCTCCGAGCCGACACATGATGGATTTCTTGAAGCTGGGGAGAACATAATTTTTTTCAGAGGATGTACCATGGTACCAGTTTCACTTCAGGAGGAAGTGTTGAGGGAGTTCCACACATATCCTTTAGTGGTACATCCAGGAGTGGCGAAGATGTATCAGGACCTCCAATGACCACACTAGTGGCCAGGTATGAAGAATCCAGAATCAGAGTTTGTCTCATGATGCCTCACTTTTCAGCAAGTGAAGGCATAGAACCATGTTCCAGCAGGCTTGGTTTATCCCTTAGAGGTCCCAGAGTGGAAGTGGGTTGGGATATCGATGGATTTCATGACAAGACTTCCATGTACATCCAGAGGACACGACTCTATCTGTGTGATTGTCGACTGACTTACTCAGTAGGCCCACTTCCAACCGATCAGAGAGCAGGGTTCAGTAGAGAGCTTGGGACGCCTCTACCTACAGAAGATAATATGGATTCATGGTGTTCCATCAACGATTGTCTCTGATCGAGATGCTCATTTCACTTCCCGGCTATGGGAGGGGTTGTAGGAGGTTTTCGAGATGCGGCCTCGCTTGAGCACCGCCATCCATCCTTAGACAGATGGTCAGACTGAGAGGAGCATTCAGTCACTCAAGTACATGCTTCGTGCATGCGTCCTCGACTTTGGTTGCAAATGGGGTGATCACTTACCCTTGTTAGGGTTTGCGTATAACAAAAGCTACCACTCCACCAACGGGATGGCACCTTACGAGGCACTGTATGAACGTCCTTGTAGATCACCTATGTGTTGGACTGACATAGGGGTGTCAACACTTGTAAGACCAAAGATGGTGCAGGCCATGATGGTGAAGGTGCAGATCATCCAGGAGTGGATCAAGGCTGCACAGTGTAGGCAGAAGTCATATGTTGATAGGAGACGGAGACCACAGGAGTTCAAGGATGGCGACCACGTCTTTCTACGGGTCTCATCTCGACAAGGTCTACGGAGATTTGGCAGAGGCAACATGTTATCTCTGCGATTCATCGGACCTTTTCATATCCTCAATAGGGTAGGTGATGTGGGTTACCACTTGGCTCTTCCACCTGAGTTGCACCGGGTGCACGACATATTTCACATATCTCAGTTGAAGAGATACATGCATGACCCATCCCACATCATCGACCATGGGGAGCTGAACATCGATGATGGGGCTACATTCACAGAGGTTCTAGTGGATATTAGGGATTGATAGTGGTAGTTCCTACGTAGACAGTCGATTCCTCTGGTGTGCGTTCACTAGCAGCACGAGAACCTCTAGGAGAGAACATGGGAGCAGGAGGCTCAGATGCGTGCTAAGTACCCCCATTTGTTTCATTAATGTGTTTTGTAGCTTATAGAGACATAAAGCCCAGAGGTGGGGAGAATGTAAAGACCAATAAATTCCATGAATTATTATTATTATTTTCTTAAATACATGGGAATTTTATGAGTCCGCAGTTTATGACAGCGCCTGATTCCGAGGCCCGGTGTGCCCGGAATCAATTTCTGATGTTTTTTTCAGGTATGTTCAGTAAACTTATGGGTAGGATTTTATATCATTGGAACCAGTGCTTAAAATTGAAATTTGAGGGCACCATTGAACTTGCAGCGCCGATATTCACATAAGTAGATCTTTACCGCAGTTTCATTTTATAGATATTGGATGTTGATTTTTTGGGGTTTCTTAACATATTAAATAAAAATATGTGTAGCATATTTTTATTTGAGTGGTGGTTTAATTTTCCAAGGGGAGGTTGGAGGTGGGGCCCACACGCGCATAACCTCCCATGGGAGGATATTATGTAGTGGGGCCCACATGAGCTTCATACCCACCATTAACCCCCATTTAATCACCATTATTAATTTGGAACCCCTCTTCATTAATTGAACTCTTCACCTCCCCCTTCTTTATTTGAATACTTCACCATCCTCCCCCAAAATTAATTATAAAAACTTCACCTACTAATTAAGTGAAGTGACTTAATTTATTTTGTATATTTTCAAATTATTTCCACCAACAAAATAATAGAGAAGCCTATTATTTTATTTTTTTTGTTGGACACATTCATTTTGGGGGTGGAACTTTGAGAGGACTTGGGAGATTCATGAAGAATGACATCCTCTCCAACAAAGAATGCCCATCTCCACCAAGGAACGACACCGTCATCTTCTCCCTCTCCCACCGGGGAAAGAAAGGGAAGACACCGCCCATGAAGAACATCTCCAATGATGAAATCATCTTTTCCCGATGTCACCGGAACGACGTCACCTTCCCGTGACTCCTTCAAGTGAACACCGATTTATAGGTAGGGGGATTTGAATATTTTTATTCTATTAATTAACCCCTTGTTCCTCATCATTTATTTTGGTTCAATGATAGCCACTTGTTATCACATAATGTGGAGGGAGTGGGCTGAAAAAACATGGCCTGACATCCCTCTGATTGGTTCTTGT
This sequence comes from Viscum album, assembly GCA_963277665.1. Lineage (NCBI taxonomy): Eukaryota > Viridiplantae > Streptophyta > Magnoliopsida > Santalales > Viscaceae > Viscum > Viscum album. The sequence continues at coordinate 758,934,510 of OY728161.1, forward strand.
TTGGTTGATGATGGAGGCAGAGCTGTAATGGCGCGTTGTCGTCGCACCGTGCTAGAGAAGAAATGTGGCTAGGAGGTTCGTGGCGGATGGGCCACCACGGTCGGGCCTCCCCACGGCAGGGCCGCCCCTCGAACAGAATACCACGAGCTGGGCCACCCCTCGGCTGGGATACCACGGGCCGGGCTGCCCCTCGGCCGGGCCGCCATGGGTTGGGCCGCCTTCTGGTCTGGCCTCGCCTTTGGGCCACACTGCGCCTTCGGGTCAGGCAGCCCCTTTGGACCGAGCCATTCCCTTGGTTCGGGCCACCCACTCAGGTCGTGCTGACAACTTGGGTTAGGCCACATCCTCAAACAATGTCAGACCCCGGTTCGGACTAGGTCAGGTCGGGTCGGTCTGACCGGGTCTGACCAGACCTATACATGCTACAACAATTTACACCTTTTAGCCCGCATGTTGGGCTACAGGTGTCCGAACGATGAAACGTCTGCGGTGATGTAATTATTGAACCGATAAGATTCTTTTTTCATACTCCACTTGAGTTTTGGATGCAGTTGGAGTACAGTCAGGTTCGTTTGAGCCAAAAAACCAAATGGGCCCCTGGAATGGAAATGCCAATAACTCTCAGATCAAGCGTCTGATTGGCGCGTCGTCTTTCGCGTTGGGTTACTTATGGTTAGAAAAACTATCGGATGCATCAACACAAGACTTCGTGTTAGTTGATGTATCGACACTTGGCTCGAGAAGCGGACCCTCCCAGAATCGAGTGTGTTGTGTGCGAAAACCCTAGGGTTGGCTGTGTCTTTGATGAAAGGATCCTCCATGGGTTCGACAACCACGATACTGTACCAAGATCTTATGTGGGTTCGACAGTGATGATACTGTATCAGGATACTATGTGGATTTGACAGTGATGATACTCTACTAGGTTCCTCCGTGGGTTCGACAACGATGATACTGTACTAGGATCCTCTATGGGTTTGATAGTGATAACTTCTGTACCAGGATCCTCCGCGGTTTCTATAGCGGTGACTTCTATACCGGGATCCTCTGTGGGTTCGACAGTGACGAATTCTGTACCAGGATCCTACTTGGGTTCTACAGCACAGATACTATTCCAAGATCCTACATGGGTTCGACAGAGGAGATGATTAAGTGGCTACAACAAATCATCTCTACTACTCTACATGATTAGTATACCTCTGTGAGCTGAATCATATCTTTCAAACATTATCATTGTGGTGATTGAATTTAATTACTTTTTGGACTTTTTCATGCGTGGGCTCGAGAGTTAGAGCCGAACTGTGATTGGTAACTTCCGTATATATATGGTAATATACCTAAGTATGGTTGGTTGATACTTCATGATTGTATCATTTATCAGTGGTTTATCCATAGTGGATTATGGGAGACCTTCAGGGGTTTTGGGGTCCTGTATTGAGTATTTTTTATACTCACCCCAATATGGGCTTCGCCCGCACCTTGTTGTGTTCTGTGCAGATGATGGTCAGCAGTGATCGAGGCTGAAGGTGATGTATGGGAGGCTGCTCGGAGATGGACTAGACGAGACATACCTCAGGGATGAGTGTTTGATTTCTGTACATGCCCTTCAGGTAGGATTCCACGATGGACGATCTTGGAGATGTTTTCCTTTTTACTTGTACTTATACTTGTAGTTCAGTTTGGTTTGTATACTGGCCCACTTACTCTCAGCACACTTTTCCTTTTCTAGTTTAGCAGTTATTGTCTCTACTTCCTATGTTAAGACTATGTGTGTTACAGGTTTAAAGGAAATGCCTTCCCTTTTTATCAGGGATTCGCCTTTGTTGCTAGTCGCCAGCCCCTAGGCAATGGAAGGCGGTCTTGGGGTAGTCACGGCATGGGCCTTGAGGACAGGTCTTGAAAAATTCATATCAGAGAAGTTGGTTCTGCCTCAGAACTTGGACTCCGATTCATTTATCATCAATATTGTTATGTGTTTTGGGTGTGGTTATTAGTATAGGGAAATCGTTGTTGGTACGGCGGCCGACATATCCATACACTAGGACTCTGACTTTGGATTTCTGACTCAGTGCATGAAAACATTAATTGCATGGGTGTTTCCATTGAAAAGTTTTCTTCATGAATAATTTGTGTTAGAACACCAGGTATACTGTTATTACCATGGAGCACCTGTTTCTTTTCTGGATGGCCCCACGAAGGCAGCCCGCTAGGGTTCCAAGTATCATATGAGATGGTAGCCCATCGGGCGACAAGGCCTCGGTGTGGGGCCCCATCATAGAAGAGGTTCCAGCTATACCACTACCCGCTGGGCCACCAATACCACCAGCTCTAGCAGAAGAGAGTGCATGCTATCTATGTGCGTTTCAAGAGTTTCAGCGCCAGAGGCCACCCAGGTTTCAGGGAGAGAAAGACCCACAAGCAGCTGAGGATTGGCTGGAGGCTGTTGTGAGAGTTTACATATTTGTAGGGACACCAGCCGACCTCATTGTGATCCTTGTCGCGAGTCACCTACATGCAGCAGCAGGCAGATGGTGGAGCCTGATGCTCCAGGTGCATGATGAGGCATCATTACTCTGTTCATACTTTGAGAGCATGTTCCGGACAGAGTTTTCTCCAGCCACCCTTTGTGCAGTGTGGATTCAGGAGTTACTTCATCTGCAGTAGGGAATAATGATCGTAGCTCTGTACTTAGCGATGTTTACCAACCTCCCACGCTACTCCACAGATATGGTGTGGGACCCAATATTCAAGGCCCGAACCTTTGAGCAGGGACTCAGGAGTGAGATCAGAGCTCTGATGATCTCCCTCAACATCCCAACATAGGTGGGGGTGCTAGAGTGAGCCCTTCTTATGGGGATTTTTCTTAATGGGGAGACATCAACAGCAAGACCCACCACTGGGAGGCATATAGTGGAGTCTTCTGAATTTGGTAGTAGACAGATGTCGTAGAGGTCCAACCAGACCAGGCCATCATGTGGGTGACCCCAAGGTACAGGTTTGGTTGTGCAGAGCACACAAGAGGGAGCTAGTCATACGAAAAATAGGCAGTGCTATGCATGTGGCGGGTAGGGTCACATGGCTCGAGACTGCCCGACCTTCCATGAAGATGAAAAATAGACAATAGAGGGACCTCACTGGCATAGGAAGAGGTTTGACCATGGTGGTCCCTTGGGAGCATGCAGATGTGGCAGAGGAGCTGGCCAAGCAGCAGGTAGTGGATGATGTTTCGAGGCCCTACCACCATCACCACCAAGAAGTCCACCCTGACCACAGGGAGCTGGCAGACATAGGTGGGCTAAGCTCTAGGCTGTCAAGGCGTATGACCACGGAGCACCTGAGATGATTCAAGGTACTATCTGTGACTACTCTACCCTTTTTGCAGTACTTAAAGACATAGGTGCGAGTTATTCTATTATTTTCGCTGCCCTCTTTCGGAGCTCATAGATTTTGACAAAGCTGTTGGCTCGATCCTTATGACTAGAGACTCCTATGGGAGCAGACTCAATGATTACGCACTAGTTCCGGCAGTGTGAGCATACTCCTGGAGGAGAAATCTTCAGTTGGGATCTCCTCATAGCGGCGTTGAGGCCATACAATTTCATCTTGGGTATGGATTGGTAATCTACAGTTCAGGCTCTGATTGACTGTATTAGGCATAAAGTGTTGTGTGTCCGCAAGGATGGGATGAGGTTTACCTTCACTGGAGAGAATGGAGCCTTTGCAGTGCAGGATGCACTTACCCAGAGGAGGGGAAAGCCGATCACACATCAGTTGGCTAGCCTCATTCACTGTGCGGTTGACCTGCGAAGTATAACTTTTCCTGGTATGGTGGATCAGTACGCGGATGTTTTCCCTGACGATGTTCCAGGACTACCTCTTCACAGAGAGGTGGACTTCTACATTGAACTATACCCCGAGACGACACTAATATCTACTCCAGCATATTGGATGGCTCCCATCGAGCTTCGTGACCTGCAGGTATAGCTGGAGGACTTGTAGGGGAAGGGATTTATTCGACCTAGTGTTTCACCCTTGGCATCTCTGATTTTTTTCACCAAGAAGAAGGATAAGAGCCTACGAATGTGAGTTAACTATCATCGCCTGAACTAGGTGACCGTAAAGAACAAGTACCCACTTCTTAGGATTGACAACCTCTTTGATCATCTCAAGGGAGAATGATGGTTCTCGAAGATAGACCGTAGGTAAGGCTATCATCATCTTAGATTTTGAGATGAGGTTGTACAGAATATGTCCTTTTGGTGTCGGTATGGACACTATGAGTTCTTGGTTATGCCCTTAGATGTAACCAATTCTCCAGCAGTGTACATGAGTCTCAGTAATAGGATCTTTCGGCCTTACCTTCATCGCTTTGTCGTAGTCTTCATCGACGACATACTAATCTACTTGACTACTGAGGAGGACCACGCCTACCATTTGTGGGTAGTAATAAACACACTCTGAGAGCACCATCATTATGGATAGCTCTCGAAGTGCTAGTTTTGGATTTGAGAGTTTCACTTCTTGGGACATGTCATCTCGGAGGCTGGAGTAACAATGGATCTATCAAACATTGAGGCAGTGCTTGCTTGGGAGCCACCCAGGTGTGTGACAGAGGAATAGAGTTTTTTGGGACTGGCTGGGTACTATCGAAGATGTGTGCCAGACTTCTCCAAGGTTGTAGCACCTCTTTCAGATTTAACGAAGAAGAGGCAACCCTTCGTGTGGTCAGAGAGATGCGAGTAGTTATTTCAGGAGATGAGACAGAGGTTGACTACTGCAACCATCTTGAGGCTACTGGAGGTGGGCGTTGGGTATGTAGTTTACTACAACGTGTCAGGGATCAGACTCGAGTGTGTCCTGATGCAGGAGTGAGAAGTGATCACATATGATTCTCAGTAGTTGAGATAGAATTAGTAAAACTATGCTACCCATGACCTGGAGTTAGCAGTAGTTGTATTTACCTTGAATATGTGGTGGCACAATCTTATGGGCGAACGTTTTATGGTCTACTCTGACCACCGTAGTCTTAGGTAAATCTTCTCATAGAATGACATGAACCTGATACAACAATGTTGGCTTGAGTTCCTCTAGGTCTATGACTTCCAGATAGTCTATACTCTTGGGAAGGGGAACATTGTAGCAGATGCTATCATCATGAAATTAGGAATTCATCTATTAGGAGAGGCAACAAAGAATCTGGTCACGTTGTAGATATACATTGTGGATAGGGATGGAGCAGCCTTTCTGCGGTCTCTCACAGTCACTCCTCCACTTCTTCAGCACGTCAGGGAGGCACAGTGTGGGTATGTTGACTGTGAGACACGATGTGCTCAAATATCCTTCGGGAAGGCACCTGATGGATTTTATGAAGGTGGGGAGAACGTAATTCTCTTCATAGGACATACCATGGTACCCGTTGCACTCCATGAGGAAGTGTTTAGGGAGTTCCACATGCCTCCTTTAGCGTTACATCCTGGAGTGGAGAAGATGTATCAGGACCTCCAACGACTGAACTGGTGGCCAGGTATGAAGAAGGCAGTAGCAGATTTTGTCTCATGATTCCTCACTTGTCAGCAAGTGAAGGCAGAGCACCAGGTTCCAGTAGGATTGGTTGTTCCCTTAGAGGTCTCAGAGTGGAAGTGGGATGGGATATCAATGGATTTTATGATGGGACTTCCATGTACATCCAAGGTACACAACTCTATCTATGTGATTGTCGACCAACTTACCATGTAGTCCCACTTCCTACCGATCAGAGAGAAAGGTTCAGTAGAGGGCTTGGGAAGCCTCTACGTACAAGAGATCGTACGGCTTCATGGTGTGCCATCAATGATCATATCCGATCGAGATGCTCGTGTCACTTCCTGGCTTTGGGAGGGGTTTTAAGAGGCTTTCTAGATGTATCTTCACTTGAGCACTACCTTCCATCCTTAGACAGATGGTCAGACTGAGAGGATCATTCAGACACTCAAGGACATGCTCAGTGCATGCGTCCTTGACATTGGTTGAAACTAGGGAGATAACTTACCCTTGTTAGAGTTTTTGTATAACAAAAGCTAGCACACCACCATCGGGATGGCACCTTACGAGGCACTATACGACTGAACTTTCAGATCACCTATGTGCTGGACTGACATAGGGGAGTCAGCACTTGTAGGTCCAAAGATGCTGCAGGCTACGACGGTGAAGGTGCAGATCATCCAGGAGTGGATGAAGGCTGCAAATAGTAGGCAGAAGTCCTATTCTGATTGGAGACGGAGACTAATGGAGTTCTGGGATGGCGAACAAGTCTTTCTACGGGTCTCACCTCGACGAGGTCTATGGAGATTAGGCCAAGGTTTCAAGTTATCTCCTTGATTCATCAGACCTTTTCAGGTCCACAATACTGTAGGTGAGGTGGCTTACCGGTTGGCTCTTCCACCTCAGTTTCATCGGGTGCACGATGACATTCACATATCTTAGTTGAGGAGATACGTGCACGACCCGTCCCACATCATCGACCATGGGGAGTTGAACATCGTTGATAGGGTGAAATTCACGGAGGTTCCACTAGAGATTGGGGATTGATAAGAGCGGTTCCTACATGTATGGTCGATTCCACTAGTGTGCGTTCACTAGCATCACGGGAACCTCCAGGAGAGCACATGGGAGAGGGAGGCTCAGATGCATGCTCAGTAACCCCATTTGATCCCTTACTGTGTGTTGTAGCTTATAGAGACATAAATTCCTCAGGTGGGGAGAATGTAAAGACTCGGAAATTCTGTGAATTATTATTATTATTTTCATAAATACATGGGAATTTTACGAGTTCACAGTTTCTGACAGCGCCTGAATCCGAGGCCTGGTGTGCCCAGAATCAATTTATGATGTTTTTTCGGGTACGTTCAGTAAATGTACGTGCGGGATTTTATATCTTTGGAACCGGTGCTTAGAATTGAAATTGGAGGGCACCGTTGAACTTGCAGCTACGATATTCTCTTAAGTAGACCTTTACCGTAGTTGCATTTTATAGCGATTTGATGTTAGTTTTTGGGGTTTCTTAACATATAAAATAAAAATATGTGTAGCATATTTTTATTTGAGTGGTGGTTTAATCCTCCAAGGGGAGGTTGAAGGTGGGGAACACCCGCGCATAACCTCCCATGGGAAGATATTATGTAGTGGGTCCCACATGATCTTCATACCCCCCCCCCATTTACCCTCGTTAACTCTCCATTATTAATTTGGCATCACTCTTCTTTAATTGGAGCACTTAACCTTTCCCTTATTATTTTTAATTATTCACCTTCCTCCCCCAAAATTAATTATGACAACATCAACTATTAATTAATTGAAGTGAATTAATTTATTTTGAATATTTTCATATTCTTTCCACCAATAAATAATAGAGAAGCCTATTATTTAATTTTGTTTGTTGGAAACTTTCATTTCGGGAGTGGAACTTTGAGAGGACTTAGGAGATTCACGAAGAACAACATCATCTACAACAAAGAATGCATGTATCCACCGAGGAATGAAGACGTCGTCTTCTCCCTCTCCAATTAGGGAATGAAAGGAAATACGCTGCCTAGGAAGAACATTTCCAATGACGACATCATCTTCTCCTGATGTTAATAGAACGACACCGCCTTCCTGTGACTTCTTCTAGAAAACTCCGATTTTAATGTAGGGTGATTTGATTATTTTTAATGTATGAATTATACCTTTGTTCCTTTTCATTTATTTTGGTTCAATGATGGCCACTTGTTATCACCTAATGCAGAGGGCACAGGCCAAACAAACACGGCCCTAAATCCCTATGATTGGTTCTTATTTGGTTGACGGCGGAGGCAGAGTCATAAGGGCTTGGTGTCATTGCACCGCGCCGGAGAAGAATCGCGGCCAGGGGGCGGTGGCCGATGGAAGAGGCGTGGTGCCATCATACAGCATCAGAGGAAGGGGTCGCGGCTATGCGGGCCTCAGCGAATGAAGACGGCATGGTGTCGTCGCGCCGCGCCAAGGAAGACCCACGACTGAGCTGCCCCTTGGCCAGGCTGCCCTGGCCGGGCCACCCCTCGAACGGACTGCCACGGTCGGGCCGCCATGTCCGGGCCGCCCCATGGTCGGGCCGCCCCTCGGCCAGGCCGCCAGGGCCGGGCCGCCATGGCTGGGCCACCCCATGGTCGGGCTGCCCCTCAGCTAGGCCATCAAGGTTGGGCCGCCCCTCGGTCGGGCCGGCCCGCCACGGCTGGGATGCCCCTCGGCCGGACTGCCCATCGGTTGGGCCTCCACGGGCCGGGCCACCTTCGAAACAGGTCGCGCCTTCGGGCAGGGCCGCCCCTTTGGATCAGGTTGTTCCCTTAGCTCAGGCCTCCCACTTGGTTCGGGACGATCACTTGGGTCAGGCTGCATCCGCGAACCAGTTCACACCCCGGTTTGAACTAGGTTTGGTTGGGTTGGTCTGACTAGGTCTGACCGGACCCGGACCTAATACGGCCTTTATATCTTTTTGCCTACATCTTGGGCTACGGGTGTCCGAACGACGAAACGTCTATGGAGATGTAATTCTTGGAGCGATTTGATTATTTTTGCGTACTCCACATGAGGTTCGGATGATTTTGGAGTATGTTTTGGTTGGTTTGAGCCTAAAAACCAACCGGGCCCCTAGAACGGAAATGCCAATAACTCTCAGACCGGGCGTCTGATTGACCCGTCGTTGGTCGCGTTGGGTTCCTTATGATAAGACGTAACTACGGGATACATAAACTCAAGACATCATGGTAGATTATTTATTGACACTTGTCTTGAGGAGCAGACCCTCCCGGAACCAAGCGTGCTATGTGCAGAAACCCTAGGACTGCCTGCGACTGAGATGACAGGATCCTTCATGGGTTTGAAAGTGATGGTACTATACTAGGATCCTCTGTGGGTTCGACGGTGAAGATAATGTACTAGGATCCTACATGGGTTCTACAGGTATGATACTGTACCAGGATCCTTCATGGGTTCGATAGTAACGATATTATACCAGGATCCTCCATGGGTTCGACAGTGATGACTTCTGTACTGGGATCCTCCGTGGGTTTGACAACAGTTAATTCTGTACCAGGATCCTCTGTGGGTTCGATAGCGAAGACTTATCTACCAGGATCCTACATGGGTTCGGCATCGCTGATATTTTTCCAGGATCCTATGTTGGTTCAACAAAGGAGATGATTCATTGGCTACAACTAATCATTTCTACCCCTCTAAATGAATAGTATTCCTATGTGAGATGGTTCATATATTTCAACCATTATCATTGTGGTGATTGACTTTAATTCCTTTGTGAACTAGGTCGTTCTTGGGCTCATGAGTTGGTGTCGAACTATGATTGGTAACTTAGGTATATGTGTGGGCATATAGCTAAGTAAGGATTGTTGAAACTTCATGATTGTATATTTATTTTCTGGTTTATCCTTAGTGGATTCTGGGAGACCTTTGGGGGTGTCGGGGTCCCCAACTAAGTATTGTTATTCTCAACCCTGCACTAGATTCGCCTGCACCTTGTTGTGTTCTATGCAGATTACGGTCAGTAGTGATCAAGGCTAAGGGTGACGGATGGGAGGCTGCTTAGAGCTAGACTAGACAAGATGTACCTCAGGGACGAGTGTTCGAGTTCTGTACCTACCCTTCAAGTTGGATTCCCCGGTGGACGATCCAGGAGCTGTTTTCCTTTTTACTTGTACTTGTACTTGTTGTTCAGTATGGTTTGTATACTGTCCCACTTACTTTCAACACACTTTTCCTTTTTAATTTTAGTACATTTTTCCTCTACTACTTGTGTCCACACTGTGTGTGTTACAGGTTTAAAGGCAATGCCTTCCCTTTTTATCATGGATTCACCTTTGGTGCTAGTCGCCATCCCCTCGCCTATAGAAGGCGGGTTTGGGATAGTCACGGCACGTGCCCCGAGGATGAGTCGTTACAAGATATCCTTTGTCTTATATATATTTACCTTTTTTTACTCCCAAGGGTAATGGTGGAAGAGTTCCTGTTGTGACTGGGTAGTTTATACCCACAACGAACTCTGGAAGAAGTTGTGTGACCTAGATAGTCCTCTGTACTATTGTTTACCCAGATCCAAGGTGTGGATCAAGTTTATTAATATAATCTTCTTGGTGGTAGGTGATCACCAAGTAGATTGGATTAGGAATTTTCTTAAGATAAATCCCTTGTTTTATCCACATGTTTAAAATACAAGTTTTCTCTTTTTTACTGTATAATTGATAAATCACTGGATTTACATTGATAGTTAATCTTGTATAAAAGTTAAATTTTTTTCCTAATTAGAATAGCTTCAAAAGTAGAATAAATAACATATATTGATTTTACTGAGAATTAATTAATCATATGAGAGGTTATTTTAATAGTCAATCCTTTATATCCATATTACCTTGATTTTCTGGGATGAATTCAATTTTATTGGGAACCTTTTTAAGAAAATTTTTTAACATAATTTTTCATGTAGGTGTCTTTGAAAGCTTATAAATTTTTTCAACAAAATTTTTACGAAATCCTTTTTATTTTCATCAATTTTTTTATATTTTGAATCCATGTTTTATGTATCATTTATTTTGGTCAAATAGTTTATATTTTATAGTGGTTCAAAGTCACATACTAGAAACATTTTTTAATTTCAAGTAGGTGTCATTGAAAACATATAAATTATTTTTCACCAACATTTCTTATGAAATTATTTTTATTTTTAATTATTTGTTTTATGATTAATCCCTATTTTATGTTTCATTTATTTTTGTTTTATAGTTCTTATTTTATTGGCTTCCAAAGTAACATACATGAAACATTTTTAACATTCTAATTGGTTTCTTTGAAAGCTTCTCAATTATTCTTGGTCAAAAAAAATTTATTACATTCTTTTTATTTTCAACTATTTCTTATATTTTTCATCCTTTTTTTGTTTAATTTATATTGGTCATATATTTTAGATTTTAATTACTTTCAAATCCATGTACTTGAAACAGAATCCCACATTGAAAATTCATAATGTTTCTCATAGGAAAGGGAGAACCAAAATCCTAAATAAGAAATGTAGAATGATTTCTAGGGTATGACCTTTTATAAAAGGGAGCCCTGGGTGAGATCTTCTATCAAAATCTATATTAATGTAATGGTTGTAATGATGGATATTAAATAGTAGCCAAATTCAGCTGATTTTATATATATATATTTATATAATCAAAAAAATCAAAACGAAATAAAAAAATAATTTAAAATACAAAATACAGTAATTTTATTGATTTTAAAAGAAATGCGGCAATGGTGTTTCCACCTTTCACCCGAAGCCTAAAGGCTTCTACAACGCTGCCGCCATTGGATTATATTTTTAAAAATATCTAAAACCTAATAGTTTATTAAAAAAACATTAAAACCCCCTCCATTATATGTTTTCAATATCATTTTCAATTAAATATTTTTTATAAAATTTTTATTATTAAAAAGTGGGATTTAAAGTGAAAAGGTTATTTTCCGGAATAAATATTTCAAAAGATATTTCAAAATCATTTTCCATTTAGGATTAAATTATTTTATGATAATTATGCTTTACTGGGGATGTGACCCAAGGATATTACTATTATTATTTATCTGAATGGTTTTTGTATTTGATGAAATGATATTTGTGAAAAATATATATTTTCCATGTGATAAAATATGATGAAGTGTTTATGGAACTTGTTTATTTTCATGGTTTATCAGGTGATGAATGGTTTATGGCCATATAGAATGCAGATGTATTTTTTTATAATGTGATAGGTTAGACCTATATGTCCATCTAATGAATTCAGTAATTATTTCAATATCATCTTACAACAAAGGGAAACAAGTCGATGGTTTAGATCCGGTATGGGGAGAAGGGGGAACCCTATCCAGTTTAGCATGACGGGGAAACCTGATCAACTATTAAAAGATGCAGAAACCTAATTCATTACAAGGAAAGGATTGTGATTAGGGATGGGGGCGTGTCTTGACTCATAGAATTAGTCCCCATGGGGCTCTCTATTATATTTTTTCAATGATCCTTGACTTATTAAGAATGATATTAAATGTTTCTGTGTTTACTAAATTTCCATGTATTATGCCTATCATATTCATTCATGTCTTATTCTCAAGATTTCATTATTATTATTTTCCTATTAATTGAAAATATTATTTCCATGAAACATATATTTTATCTTTTATATGAAGGGTATAATTTTCAAATGTTCTTATCCTGTTCACATACCCTTATGTCCTTGATTATGCTTGTGTATCTACCTTGTTTACCCTTAATGATCATCGGAGATCAACCATCTCTATGCTTATCTTCCCTAGGTTATGAAGATATATCATATTTATTATGTTTCTAGTAACGGTTTTTGTCCTATTAGAACTAGTGGAAGATAATTTAGCTCACTTATGTAACAATTTGTATGCTTCCTTGTTTTAAAATTCACTAGACTAATACAGTCTTTGGCCATTTGTCCTTGTAAGGTATTTGGTGTTTTGAAAAAAATGACGTAATGTTATTATATAAAAATCATAGGTCATAATAATATACCTAGACCACTCAATGAAGGAAACATCAGTCTCTCTAATTCATTAACATACACATTCATATAGAGTTTAATAGTAGATACTAATTTTAATACAATCATCTCTAATATGTATTTTTTTTAAAAACTCAAGAAAATACTTCTTCTCTTCCCATATGTTCCAAAATTGAATTATTTTACATCTTCAATAGATCTATAATTCAAAATGGTTTTCTAAAACACATTATTCTTACCCTATTACATGTCAACTATTCTTAAAAAATATAACATGTTAATAAAGTTGCATCAATTAAGATTATTTTTCTCAATGATTTATCTTAATGTTATAGTTGATCATGATGATTCAATTTAATCAAAAAAGAAAACTTTTATTATATCATTATAATGTCATAAAATAATTTAATATGGTCATTTATTGAATATAATCACAATAAAATAATAACTCCTTTTATTATTACTTTGTAACATTTTTTGTCCAAGATTTAAATTTCACTATGCTTTGGTGAACGTTGATGTTTCTCAAATTACTTAGTTATATTGGTAGAAAATCATCTCAACCAATATCAATATGAATATTTCATACTTGAGTGGATAAATACATATCCACATCTATCATATTGATTCAATCAATACTATCATTTCATTTTTCAATCTTGCATTGTGTAATCATTATGGGAATTATCCAAACTATAATTCTCCTAGTAGTATCCACGTACAGAATATAAATATCTTAACATCACTCCCATTATTCTAGGATCTATAATGATGGAACCATGTTAACTGAATCATTCACAAAATATTTTATCAATGATTTTTCTCTTTTTAACTCCTTTAAATAAAGAAAAAAGGACGTTTTTCTATTTTACTAGAGATAATTTGAATAGAATAATAAGGGAATGGGAGAATTCTCATGATAAATCTTGTTTTTCACAACACTCTCAAATTTAAAATGATATAAATTTGATTATATTTATAGGTTTAACAATTGATAATCGAAAAATGAACTTTTATCTAATTTAAAATTCGGTGTAATCCCCACAACATATAATAGTAAAAATAAAAATAATTATAATTATAATAATTTATTCACATGACATGAACTGATCATATATATTACATTAATATTTCATCAGGCTCCAAACCTCACCATAAATCCTCCATGAAATTTTTTTAACCTTGAACAATAAAATATTGAATAAAATAAATATGATTCCTTTAAAAAATAAATACAATACACACTAACTGATGAATAATTATTTATTTAATATCCATAAAAAATATTTATATTTTTTTGAAAAACAAATTATTTATTGTCTGTATAAAAATTAATCAGATAAGAAATGGTCATAAATATTTTAAAAATGAATATATTCAAGGATTTAATTAATGAGTTTGAGGGTGTATGGATAATTGTTATTCCACATGAAAAAGAATAAAAATTACTATTAATATGGGATTTTAAGGTATATATTAATCATGATTCTTAATACACTTAGTTTGTGACACTCTATGAATCATTCTCAAGGGAAGTGGGAGAATTTACCTAAATTCTATGACTGGTTTCAAGAAACACATGAATTAGCAATTAGAAAAAGAAGTAAATCTTATAATGACAACAACATCTTAAGAATTATTCTGCATAATAAAATCCCTTTATCTTAATACCTCATTTAAAATTTCACCTAATATATATAAACAACTTATATTTTAAATTTATCTCTTTCGACCATTTTAAAAAGAAATAATGGATGAAATAAAGTGTCCATAAATTTAATATGATTGTATTATTTCAATAAATAGTCCAAGGATTCATATTCCATTAACATATAAGGTCAAAATAATTTTATAACTAATGTAGTTATCATTATATCATAACTTATATACATTATATACGCTAACTCGCCATGAGTATATATCATAATTTTATTTTTCCTTGCATCAAATTTTAAAATTCATGATGTTGTTTAAAAATAATTTCTTGTATAATGTATAATATAAAGAACATCATATTGCAATATCTAATGCTATTTATGACATATGGAATTTTTATTTCTATGTTTGTAAACATAACAAACCTTCTTAGATATTAACACTAGATAACTTGATGAGAATTTTTTGAAACACCTTTTGAGTATATAGAACCAAATGATTTAATATTATTTGAGTATTGTTAGAATAAAGAATTAAGACAAAATATATATGTTTTATGACAATTGTTATGACACAGTAAGGTTCTTATTATAGAAAGGTGAAATTATAACCATCCAATTCCAAAAATACTTCAATATATTATAACATTACTGTTACATTGAAGAAACATCATAATGTGAGAAGGTAGATGTTAATTTTCTAGTAATATAATGTATAAATTAGATATTTTTAGGGATCTAACTCTAATAGACCACATCTTCTAGAATAACCAAATACAGAAGAAAATTTAGTTTATTGGCTCTCACAATTTATAGACTACTATGAAACCCATCTAAAAATATTTTTTTAGTTTTTTATTCTTCAATGTTAAATTATTTTTTTCTTTATGTTACATTATACCATTTTCTAAAACCAATGATGTAGTATTATTACAATATTACATTTTAACATATTTACATTTATGTATAACATCATGCTCAAGAACAATGTTATGTGTGTATCCAACCAATTTATTTAGTAGTATTAGAATCCAAAGTATAATCAAACTCTTCTATAGAATTAGTGACTCTTGGATAAATTAAACCTGTGTAACTCAATACTCCTCCATTAAGGCACAATACATAAAATTTTTGGGATTTCATATTATTTTAATCTATTAGTAAACTAGTGTATGTGGATTTCTTAACAATTACTTCCTTGTCTCCTCCATAAATGAAGAAAAAATCCATGATAAAACATAGATACTTAAGGACATTCATTATAAACATCAAATTTCATTATCCTATATATTTTTGATATCATCCTTCCATGATAGGGACATATCAAATAATAATCCTAGTATATAACGTAACATAAATGATAGATTCTGTAACATAGAAATAAGTAATTTTACTCTTTATCTCTACCCTCTTGTACTGAATACACATTTTCAGGTAATGGTGTATACCATGTATCACTAGAAACAATACCATATTAAGATGTTCTGTATTAATTCTATTTAATACATATATAGTGTATTTATATTGAATTATTCTGAGAAAAGGTATAGAAGAATTCTGATACCTGGAATTTTGGCTACTTTAATCAATTCATTAATAGAATAGCTTTTTTTTTCTAAACATGAATTAATGGAAAATTAAAAACATGTCTCATTTCCCATTAGTAAAATATAATCAAACTTTTCAAATAAGAATAATGCTCTACTCCATAAAAATCTTGTGTACCAACATGTATCACATTCATTATTTATAAAACCAACATCCATTATTGATTCATCATGATGAATTTTATTTTCATGACCCCCTTCTCTCAAACGTACACCTCCAAGGCTAGTGATGTGTGAAAAGAGAAAATGATTTTTGATTCCCACCTCCATTAGTACATATGGTGGTGACTAGAACTGAGGGTATATAAATCACACATACTTGAGGAACTCCCCAGAATAGACATTAATAATAATATATATGATGAGAAAAAACAACAAACAAATCCTTCTCACAATAAATAATGATTAACTCCCAATACAATAAATTATTAACCATATCAATGAATGTAACAATGTTAAAATATGATACATCCAAAATAATAAAATGTGTTATGGAAGTGTATATAAACATCAACAATAATAAAATACAATGAACAAATCTTACGAGCTAGTAAAGTCCAACATGACCAAAAAATACATCATTTTAACCTTAAATTAAATATATATATATATATATACTCTGGGTCAGCATGAAAATTATAATCCAAATTGTACTCTCTAAAACCTCTAGAGAAAAATATGAAAGAATCATACTAATGCCTAGTGGGTAAATAAATAAAACCAAATCATCACTGAAACATGTGTAAAAAAATTTTCCTTCCAAACCATGGCTCACTCACCAGATAATGCAAAAAAAGTCTCAAATAATATAAAACATTTTTAAACATGGAGGTATCTTACTACCACTTCCCCACAAGTTTTTTCTCTCTCCCCCAACATCAAATTCCATGAGATATCTCTCTAAAAAAGAATAAGTCATCCAAATAACACATAGGAATCATTTCCATGCCTTTCACCGGGTGAATCACATCCTATCATCATCCCGTACAATATCTCTAGAGAGAAAGTGAGTAGTTTTCAGGATCAACCACAAACCGTATGATGTGTATCATACCTAAATCAATCAAAACCCATACACATAATACCTATAATAATTCGTAGGATAATATATCCAAAGATACATATGTGTAAAGTAACCAAATATATTACATCCATATGAACACATATATTGGAAAACATAACTACTTTTCATAATAAAAGACAACACAAATAGGATAACATGTTATGGGAAATAAGGGGTATCCATCTGTCGATTCCTTTCAATCTTGTATGTTAGGAGAAACACCCTCCCAAAATCCAAAAGGTTCCATTATATCTAATGAAATCAAGGGGGTAGTGTTTCAAGTCACATGAAATAATATATATATATATATATGTTTATTTATAAATCTCATAACCATACAATAGGAAACAAAATATCAATAGACACCTCTACTAATAACATCACAAAGGACACCCTGGTGCCACTACTAATGTCTAAATGTAAATTAAGAATACAAAAAACAAGAATTTTATAGACCATTAATTTACTAGTAATTAATTAATTGAAAATTATATTTTTTATTATCAAAAAAATATGAGGAATTGTGAAAAAACATCTAGTTCATCTGCGAATAATCCCATCCACAATTATTCCTCATCTAATATTAAAACCACAAAAATCTATCATTCAATCATATCAAGGATTTAAATCCATATATCTTATATATGTATTAAATTTATTATTCCACTCATAATTTTAAAGTCAACTATGTCCAAATCAAGTAATTAATTCTAGATTTTATCAAACAATGATTGGATATATTATCATGAAAGTAATGATAAACCAATCATTTAAATTTCATTGTAATATTTACTTAACCAATTAAGACTGAATAAATTAAATATTTATATCCATTAAAAATTACATGGTCAAATATAATTATATAAGCAGGAAGTGCATCATAAGACACTTTTTCATATATCAACTTTCTTGATGATAATTATATCAACATGTCTCGTTTATTATTAAAAACAATTTGTTATAAGATTTTACTCAATATACAAGAATATAAACCATTAATAAAAACTATTATAGTAGATTTTTCAAAATATACTAAAAATATAATGAAAAAATATTTATATTAGGAAGAAAACAGATCGCGCTTCCCAAATAATTCAGTATAAAATAACATAATTTCCAACTATAGTAATACATTTGATTTCTATAATATAATTAAATTCAACCATATGATTATATTATTAAATAATTATTATTATTATATGAATGCAATAATATTCGTTATAAAAATAATAATTAATGAAGCGCATGTGACAATATATATTTTGATTAATCATGCTCTTGAATTGTTGAAATAATTCTCATTAACATCATTTACGAATTTTAGATCCACTACATGATATATTTTCATTTTATTAAATAAAAACAAGACACTGAAATATAGTAATTTATATATCCTTCTTGACTAAATTGAATAAAAAAATGTCTTTATTATAATACATGATAATATTTAATTCCATTTATTTTAATGATCTTAAAAATTTTAATTTTTTTATATAACGTAGACCAACAAATCTATGAATAATAAAAATTACAATATATAATATAATACAATAAATTTTAAGGGAGAATAATGCTTTTATTACATGCAATAATATTTTAAAAAGAATTATTTACATCAAACATGATTTATATATTTCACTCAGTTAAATATTTCATGATTGTAAAAACTAGATAAAATTATCATCATTTATAATAATTATATTATAATATTTACTAGATATTTAGCAGTATTCATTTCATCATCATCCTTTGGAATTTAAAAATTATTATTCAATATTCCATTAAGTGGTTATTTTCCAAATATTTATCTAATTATAGTTAATAAAATTAATTTAAATTGAGGAGTCTGAAACATGTTTATTTCATCCTTGAAATGTATATATTTTGGAAAATTTCTCGAATCCCCACCACGATTTGAAAACCCAACCAGGATTAGAAATTATATAAATAGGGCCAGATAAGAAGCTACTGGGAAAACCCTATGAAGCCAAAATTTCTGAGAGATGTAGAATAGTTCGACATGATCACAAAACATGTTATAAAATGTTAATTCATCATAAATTCAATACCAAATGAATATACAATCATTTTATTCTACATCATTTACAATTTAAAAACAATAATTTGATTTAATCAAATCATTAAATAAATCCAGGTCATCTATGAAAAAAGTTAATGTATTTTTTTTCTGCTCATCAGGATATATACAATGACAAGAATGACACTAATTATGGGGAAATATGATTAGAATTGTATGATATATGTTGGAGAGAAATTGAAGAATTTAGGTAATTTTATTTATAGAATTTTTAATTCACAATACAAATTTTCCTTATATTCTTTCAATTTATTTAAAATTAATTACCTGATTTGTTATTTAATTTTTCTAATTTAATTTTCAAAATTTAATTTCGAACTACTCAATTCTGTTAAATGTTAAATGTTTTCTAGCCCTATAACTTATTTTCTTTTTAAAAACGTGTAGAAATCTCTCTAGTTTCTTATGCATGTTTTTAATATTTATAAATTATTTATTTTTTAAAAAATATATTTTCTAGTGACGGATCAATCAATTGTTTTTTCTAAATCTTTTCAATATCATGAAATTGACATATAAGTTTTTTAGTAAGCCCTATCATAATCATTAAATAATCTATTTTTATACCTTCTTTATTTCAACACTTCACTCATTCATCTTTCATTTTTTCTACACCCAACTCCCCCTTTTTTCATCAATGATTTGTTATTCTGTTATCTCTAAAAGGAATGCTCATATATATATATATATATATATATATATATCAATAAATACATATATTTATATTCCTACTAATATATATATTTACATCTATATATTCCTATTGAAATAAATGTATTTACATACATATATAATAACACTTATTATTCATGTAATATGATAATATATATACATAAATTTAATGAAATATACACATATATAAATTTGTGTTTATTTATATCTTTTAAATTTTTTAATCGAAATAATATTTTTAATGTTAAATAAAAATGTAATATATGTACATATATATTTACACACCTTTATAACATTTCACAGGATGTGTTAAAAAAATTTATTTTAAAATGATTTCTTCCTAACACTATCATGACCCCACACAAAGGATCTTCATTTAATTTATAATATATTTTATAATTATCATAATAAAAACCCATTTAAATATTTAATGAACAATTTATGTGTAACAAAAAATTAATATCTATTAAGATATTACTTATTAAACCGTCGGCGCCCATGAAAAAGATAAATTAAGGGCTATGAAAAACCAAGGGCTTACATCATTGATTTTGATTTTTTCTTCACGCTAAAGATAGATCTTTGTAACCTTCATGGTTTATTGGAGTCTTTTAGAGTCACAAAATCTTATGGTTGTGTAATATTGACATATTTCAAATTTATTCCTTAACATTACGTTAACATGATGAAAATGTTTCCTGACAGGTATGTAATAGCATTACTTTCCATCTCTTGCTTCTTCTTGAATATACATCTACAACAAAGAGGATATACATCAGTTATTGGTTTTCTCAAAATCTATACTTGTTTTCGGTAAATGGATTCCATTTTAGACTTCATTGTTTATTTCGACATTTAATCATATAATATTTTCATAATTTTATTATGGGGGAAATGTTCATTATCTTTAACCAATAATGTGTCATATTTCTCCGGGAAAATATTAGTATATCTCAATTATTCACTAAACTATATGGTTATCCTAATCCATACTTATATATTAAGAAAAATTCCTCCAATGGATGTTATGAAATTTATTTAGTTTCTACATATTCTATATCTTGAGATATTACCTTGTTGATGTCTATATTTATCCTACTATCTATTTCAAATTTTTTCTCACTCTTAATGAACATAAACTGTCTTTCTAGTATTAACTATTAATTTGATGGATCATATAGGTAAAATCACCTTGTTGCTTTAGAATATTCTATAATGATGTAGTTAGTGCCTCATGATGTATGTTTCTTTACTATACTTATTAACTGGTTCAAAACCTAATAGAACCTTTAATAGTTTTAATACTATAGTTTTATATGGATTTCCCCCAAATGATAATAATTGAATTTATACAATCATAAACAATATCATCATGCCCAATAATGTGTGGATAATACATTAAGTGAGACCAGTATACTATGTAGTATAAGGAAATGTTTGTTGTGATAGAATCCAAGACTCCATTAGTAAATCAATGAATTGTTTTTTATAATACTCTTTACCTTACTCAATGAATATTTTATTTACACTATTTCAAAGATGATAATATATATAATTAGTTTATCCTTGAATTTAAAAAATGAATCAATCTTATATATCATTAATTAGGTATATCCATACTATCTAAATCAATCATTAAAAGTTGTGATGTAATAATACCCACCAATACCATCTTCTATAATAGGCAGAACTAAGTTTTTTTGACCAAATTTGAAAATCTCTATAGACCATTCACATTTTTCACTAAATAGGGCATTGGTCATTTTTCCATGAAATCATTCATGACATATATCCAATGTTTTTAGTTAAAAAAATAATCATATTTATATAACATTGGAAAACTATTATTGTTTACATGACCATGTTTGGGGTTTTTCAACTTGGTGAGATATAAGATATGTGAAATTCATTCACTATCAATATTCTTGATCAACCATAAAATATTCATCCTAATAATATGTACATAATTTAAAATTTTATTCATTTATCTTTTTAAATTGTTTGTTAAGGATCAAATTTCATATATATCAATGTAATATATGTTTACATATGTAATTAGTCGTCATGCATATAGATAATTACAATGTATCATACTCTTTTGTGGAATGATATATTATCCACCACATCACCACAAATATTTCATTTAAATTACTGAAATATCACTAAAAGAATCTCTATATAATTTTATCTTTACAATCACCTTGAGTTTTTAATATTGTTATTACTGATGATCGTGTAGTCTCAATAGTTTTAGATTCACAATACAATTCTTATCATTCTTAGGATCTTCAAAACTCTATAAACATTAAATTAAAACAATTACATGTTTTAGGATATCAACATCACATCCTGATCCCACATTACACTATAAATTAATTTTATTGTGATTTATAATTGTTTCTATCTTATCCAGAATCATTTCATTTTGGGATTGGTTATTTTAGGGTATAGAGGGAATGTAATATGGTTATGGTGTATAGTTTTATAAACGATGATGAAAACGTGTGACAATGTCTATAATTTTCTAGAAATGAAACTCTAGATTTCCCAGACCTTGTGTATATCATTTTTATAGTTCTATAGAGCCCCATATAAGGGGACATGGTTATCATATTATTTGGACACGCATGCAGCAAAAAATTTCACAAATTCTAGGGGTTTAAATAATTGAATTTCCCATTTTCTCTAAATGAATTTAACCACTAAATGGGTTTCCAAATTTTATTATCATTAACACTCAAAGTCTCGCACTCACCACCTTGTGCATGATACATAGTAGGAGATCCCATACACATTCCACACCTCTTTAATCTCCTTATGGTTGGATGATTTTATCTTTGGTTATTATTTTCATCATCTTGGGTTAGATTTTCTTAATATATTCCTTCATCATTTTCAAAAAAAAATTTGGTTTCATTTACTCCATCATAGTGTGCATGAAAAAGTCAAACCCTAACCCAATTTGGTTTTTTGGGCTTATTTATAGACCATATGGGTCATGAGGTTCAATTTGGGGCATGTTCTTGTGATATTAATAAAATCTAATGAATTCTACTTTCATTTTTTGAGGTTTCCTTATCTTATAGACATTAATATAGAAAATTTAATTTATTGATCATTTTATTTGTTGTTTTAATAATATAATTAAGTAACAATATAGTGTAATATTATTGATTTATGAAATTGGTTACTTTTATGTATTAAAATCTCTTCTTAAGTTGGATATATGTGTTTCTCTTACTAAAACATGATTTCATGTATGTTTTGAAACCTCAATCATTTAAGGAGCTTTATTGTTTTCTCAATTTTTTTCTCTAAATTGTAGTCTTGATGGAAGTGGTGTTTTGGTCTTCTAAATGTTTTCAAACTAAAGCATAAAGGAATGATTGATTTATAATCAAAACTAAATGGTTTCTAATTCTGTCTCTCATTTTTAAATATTTCTTATACACATATACATGTATAGGAAAATATATAGGTTAATTTTTCTATAAATTCCCACAATATGTTCGGATGATATACATTATGAAAAGGGGTATTTTTATATATAATGTTTTATATGTGTGATAGTGTAAATAGTGGTTTTGAAAACTGAAAAAATTTATATGAAAATTGTTTTCAAAATTACCAATGATAAATTTGATGTAATGAGTTCTAGATGGATCATTGATGTAATCATTTGATTATTAAATCTCTTTTGAATGATTTCCCCTTGTTAATGGAGATTAGATATATATTGAAAGTGTGAAATGAGATTCATTCCTAGTAAGGGGATTGGGTGATTTTTTCATTTCAAAAAAAGGAATGTGGGTCTATTCTTAAAAGGATATTCTAGGGTGATAATGTGGAATTTTTTTATAGAAAATTATATGATATGTAGGTATAATAATGTTAGTAAAACATAACTTGATCTATAATTCATGGGATTTCGTTAGTAGATATTTGGATCCTCTAGGTAATCATGATACACTAGATGAGAATCACACTCTGACCTTTGACCTTGACTAAGATCACTCAGTTTCTTATATGATGCAGCCAGTGATTGAACTAGTGAGGGTGTCACCAAGTGTTAGGGTAGAAAAAATTGTTTGAATTTAGAAGTGTTATGTAATTATTATATTGAGTTTTATTCTATGATTCTAGGACATCATTTCTAGATTTTAAGTTCACATGATATATGTCTTACACGTATTCTACTTCCTCTATCTTGTAAAATTATCATTAAATAATTTATACTATATTTATTTACTAATAAAAGTATTACCATAACCCCTGTTTCATTTTATAAATGAGGTATTTAAAAATCATATATTATTTCAAAAAAAATATTAAAATAAAAATGGAAATTCTTTTATTGAAATATCATTCTTAATGTATGTCATGGTTTTCCATTTTTTGGTAATGAATAAGGCATGGTTTTCTCATAGGATCCCTATAAAGAATCATGGTGGTCAAGCATAAATTAACATTTAATATTGAGGTTTGGTTTGGATTTGGATAGCTCAAGTAGAGAGATTAGTTTTATTATTGGTATTGACCTGAGATGTCACACGGTGGTATGCATAGTTTCCTTTCCTTCATTCAAATCTAGTGTTTTATTAATTTATTCTATTTTTATTTTTTTAACTATATCCTTTCAAGGGTTAAATCATTTCCAACTGAGTAATATTTTATTCCCAAGAGAAGTTTTCTTCTCAATTGGATTAGGAATTCCTCATATGCCTTATCTGAATCTAGATCGGGTGTCTGGTTCAGGGATGACCTCCACAAGTTGATGAAAAAATGCTATCAGGTCTAGGTTTTCACTGATTATAAATTGTATTCTGGGAGTTCATAATATATATTGTTTGAAATTAAATGGTCAAATATAAAAATGTTCATGATTGTCACCTCTTTAGGGGACTATTGAGTTATCATGGTTATTCGGCATGATAATGTCTCTATTTTGAGAATTTATTCCCAATTTGTTTGAGAAATTGGTTCATTATTTGTGTATCATGGGTTCATTGTTATGGTATTTTATATTACTCTTAAAGAGTCCAAGGTTTAAGAGAAATTAATAATATAAAAATATGGTGACTGGATGTTTTCCCTGATATAAAAATCCATTGATAGATCATGATTCCATGTTTATGGACATCCTATAGGACTCGCATGGTTATTGTCTAATTAACAAAGCCAAGTGACCAAACTGTTTGCAGTTGTAATTTTTTTCATAATTTTTATTTTTGAATTAATTTAGAACATTTATTTGACTTTCTCATTTTATAATCATGTTAGAATGTTTTTAATGTATTTTTGTGGATATTTTTTTAATTATGCCTTGCTGAATAGGGAGTTTGAAACAAAATTTTCCAAAAAATTGTTAAATTGTGTGATGCTTTTACTAACTGATAGAGTGTTTTTTATAAATTTTTAATTTTGTAAAGTAAAATTGGTTTGATAACAATATTATTTTATGCTATAAATGGATTTATTTTTCTGTAGTGAAATTAAAACAATTATTAAACATTAATTATGATAGTATTGGGATAAATAAAACAAAAAATGGATATTTAGAAATGTTTGAACATAGTGATTCTTTCAATTAATGGGTATTTTTATTTTAATCAATTTAAGATAAATAAATTTAACACCACTTTATTAATTTTTTATATAAGATTATTGTTTGTTAATTAAGACATTGGAATTTATATTTATATTATGCTTTTATTGTGTTTTGTGCTTCTAATTTTTTGAGTATGCAGCAACTATGATTTATGGATTCTTGAAGAGGATCTAGGGGTGGATCTTCCACTCTGTGATTTTTTTTTATAAATCATTATTCCTTTTGTTGATAAACCTATTCTAGATTTGGAACCTAGTGGTATTTATCCAAATACTCTTCCTCAATGATCCATATATATTTTCTGAGATATGAACCTTCCTCATTAACCATACATCCATTAAAAAACCATGGAATGGATGCAATGTTTTAAAGAGATATTCATTCATATTGATCTTCCCAATAAAAAAATTCTCATATTTTTCACATGTATTCTATAATTATATATTTTCAATTGGTGGAATTATTTTTTTTTGAAAAGCTAAAAAGATACCACTTATGTGAAAGATTCATGTAATTTTTTATAGAACATAACATCCTCAATGCTATATGGATACATATACTTATGGTGTTATATAGTCTCTATAATGGTGATTCAAACCCATTATAGAATGTGAGTAGTTTCACTGATTTCGTACCATATGTTTTCAATCTATCCATTGATTGATCCTTAAAGGATTAATATATTGGAATGGGTATATGAATATAATTTCTTCTAGTAGTGTTTTTTTCATTCATAGATATTAATAATGTTTGGTGAGACAGGATGTTCGGGGGAAATCTATAATATCCATTGATCTAGAGATATATGATGTATTGTATCTCCCTAGGAGTGGTGGTTTGAATCCAATAATATAACAGGCTTGCAAGGTGTGTCTAGCCTATCAGGGACGAGGTTGAAAAGGTTGTTGTGTTTATTTTCCCAAGATTCATCAATGACAAAAATCATAGTGTTTCATCAATATTGACTTCCTTTGTATAAAAACCCATCATGCTAACAAAAACTAAATTTCTCTCAAAACTGTGGCTATTTAAGACTTTTAAAAATATTTTGTCAAGATATTTCTAGGATGGTTCGTGGATCTGGGTCTACAAACTCAATGAATCTTCTAGTTTAGTTTGGTGAGCATGACACGACTTTCTTTTGTGTATAAAGTGTATCTTGTTGTTAATGTTTTTATGTATATTTTACATGAAAGTGTTTTCTTTTATTTAGTATGGGGGATAACTTTTTCGATAATTAAAGAATGTGGGTTTCCCCTTTTTGTGACATCAATTTCAAATTTTTTAGGACTCCTTTTCCTTTATATTATTTTGGGAATGTTTCTACTGAAAAATCATGAAATACATAGTCACCTAAGAGTTAAAATATAATACAAATTTTAAAATGATGTTGAGACCTACATGGGTTAACCCCTATTTACTAAAAATTATGGTTTAAAGATTCTTATGGAGGGTAAATATTCCGATTTAAAAATACCCATGTTTCCTGAAATAGTAGTATCAGTTATTGGTCGATGAACAAACCATCCTTATCCATGAGATGAATTATAGATATCATTCTATGGACGATTTCCAAGGGAATGATCATTTGTTCTGGGTATTGCTTTTCATGGGAGGCATGTTCTTAAATTTTACCTCACTACTTATCATTTCATGACGTTTAAGATCACAGATAGTATAAATGATTGAATGTTTGGTTTATGAGCCTCAATAGTAACCTTCTTCTTTGAGGATCATGGTAATTTTTGAAGAATTCAATATCGTATTATCACTATTATCTAATTTATTACCCAAGATATTGATTTTTTATGTTTGGATCATTGGTAAACCTATTTAGTTCGAATTTATTAGGGAGAATGAGTCATGGTTATGAGAAATTGGCCAACCTCAACACAAAACTACACTATTAATTCAATAATTTTTTTAGCTCTACATTTTTCTATATTATCCAATGTATTTTATATAATAAATTGGAAGTGTTTTAGAATAAAGATAATTTCACATGATTGTCTACACAATTTAAAAACCATGTGATATTCCCTATAATTTATCAGATCTGAATTGCATTATCTATGAATGGTTTTCCAGATAGTGTGGCTTAGATATATATTGTGATATAGAGGCCCAAATATGGGATTATAGTTGTAACATTCTATGGATAACCGTGCATCCAACCCATGAGTGGTGTCTAAGGGATTATGATTTTGAATTTCCCAATATTCCATTAATGAAATTCAACTGTAATGTGGGTTCCCATTTTCGTTTTCATCCATCATCTCATTCCTACAATCACCAAACAATACTCTAATCAAAGGGGGGGATCCTTGACACATGTCAAACATCCTCCCCTCATTATATTTGGATGATTTTGTCTCTAATTCTTGGTGTGGCTATCTTTTTTTGGCCTTTCTTCTCCCCATATTCAATATTTTTCTCATTTTCTTTTGGTTTATTTTCCTCCTTCACAGTGTATTTAATTAAGGTGATGTGTAACCCATT
This sequence comes from Viscum album, assembly GCA_963277665.1. NCBI lineage: Eukaryota > Viridiplantae > Streptophyta > Magnoliopsida > Santalales > Viscaceae > Viscum > Viscum album. The sequence continues at coordinate 758,962,278 of OY728161.1, forward strand.
TTGGGGTTATATTTAGATGATTATTGTTTCTAGAGGTTTGTGATGTTTTATTTGATTCACTTTCCTAATAAGTTTATTAGATGGATTATACTCCTTTTAATGTGGTTTACCCAATTTTTAATCCTTTAATTTGAAAACAATATTTTCTTGATTGTTTTATTTTGAGTTTTTTTATATTACGTAGTAAGCATATTTATAAAATTCTATAAATTTGTTTATTTGTTCATTTATACAATTTTTAGATGTTTTCTATATGTAATAATATTACTAAATATTTTTCCATTAATGTTTTGAAATGTTGATAATATTAGGTGCTTAATTTTTTCCAAATGGATTAAATAAAGTGGAATGGGGATGAAATGGATTTTTTGTTCTTCTGAGTATATTCAATATAAGTCCTAATGGCATGTTTGAATTTCAAAGTGCTTAAAAATTGTTTCTAATTCACTATATTTCTTTTAGATATGAATTATATAGAAATACTTGTATATATATACATTTTTTGGTGTCCACATTGTATATATTCATACTAGGAGGTGTGAATATGTACATTGGGACTTAGGGTATTTATGTATATATATATAGGTTCTTATGTGTGTAATGTTAAATAATTGTTTTGGATCATGAGAAAATTGGATTGGAAATGGTTTTATAAATTATCAATGTTCCCTTATATGTAATGAGTACATGTTGGTACTTTTATTAATTCCACTGAAAATAAAAACCCCTATTAATTCATCACCATTATTTATGAATCATGTATTCATATTGAATGTGTGATGGTCCTAGTAAGTGGATTAGATGATGTTTATCTTTATGAAATAGATATATGGGAAACAAATAAGATTGATTTTATGTGTGAGAAAATGGATTTTTATTAGTAGAAATTGTATGATATGGATATATTATATAGTTTGTAAAACTCACATATATTTATATGTCATGAGAACCCATGGGTATTTAGGTGTGAGTTCTTTTTACACCTGATTCTCTAGTCTAGTATCATGATTTTACTAGTTTCCCTACATTTTATTACTCTTATTCTTATGGGGAGATCCCCACAATTGAATCTTTGAGGGTGACATCGAGTATCGGTCTACGGGAAAAATTTTTTGTATCAACCACCGATGATAATTTCTTATATTGATGTCAATATCAATATCCTACTCTTTCATGGAAATATCATAGGTTCGAATTATATCTATTATACATGTTTTATACTTTCCTTTGTATCATAATACTATTATAAAATTATTTCCACTATTATACATTCCATCTAAAACTCCTAACACACTGTAAGTATCTTTTCATAAATCTGTTATTCGCAATTATTCCATTAATTTATCACTCTCTGGAAAATAAGAATGGATATGTATTTTATATAAAAAAAATTATTAATTATTTTTAAATAATGTGAAAAACTGATTTCTATATATTTAAATTTTCAATGTAGTATCAAATGGTTTTTCATTTAATAGAAAATAACATGGTATGGATTTCTCTTGGAATAATACTAAGAATATAAGTGTTAACAATAACTTTATCTTTTTAATTTTAGTTATTGTTTTTTTGGATTGATTAAGGACAGAGCAAGGTTCTATGGTTAGTAATGTATGTTTAACATATATTATTTCATCCCTTTCAAGTTTTAATTTATTTTATCTATTATTATTTATTTACTAGTTTTATTAGGGGGTTAAATCATTATCAACCAATAAATTCTTGATTCCCCGCAATATTTTCCACTATAGGAAGATCAATAAATCCTCTTAGGCCTTATCATGGGTAGGTTTGGGTTCTTAGTTTTGGATGAATGAGGTTCTTTAATGATAATAAATCTCCGTCAATCTTGGTTTAATTTTCAACAAAGGAATTTATAATTATGTTAATTATTGACATATAATTAATCCCAAGTATTTTCTCTTTACATTCTCCTGAATTTATATTTTCAAAAAGTGAAAGGTCCATATTACTTTAAAATTTGACCTTATAAAGTACGGTTATCCATATTATGGTAAACATTAATTCTTATGAAATATATTTTTCCCTTTATGATATATTGATCCATCATTAAAACTATTAGGGTTATTCTTTGGGATTCATTTACATATATATAATGATCTAGTTTTTCCTTATTGAGAATACATTTATCATTAATAATATTAAGTTTTCCATTATAGTGACACCAATCCTTATAATTATAATGATTATCATTAAGAAAACCTCCATGATACATTCAATGATTTCTTCTCCCATTAAATTATCATTACACATAATTGGGATCATTTTCTTGAAATTTATAAGTCCATAGTCTCAATAATGAGAAACATACATTCATGGTCAACTCCACCATTCCTTTTCTATATTCTGAAATTTTCTCTCAAAAAATAGATTTAATCACTTTCACTCAAGTGATATTTTTATCCTTCTCAAAACATTTTTTTATACTTCCAAATTTGATATAAAAAAATAATATACTCAAAAAAACCAATATTTAAACTATTCATCTTATAAAAAACTCAAATTATTCCATCATCTAAATGATACTCTAATACTATGTGTGGATGTTCAAAAACTCCACGTATATCATTATAACCCTATAGGAATATCTATAATCATAATTGTTATATATTCAAAAACTTAAATAGTCATTATTAATTAATCTGACACATGACCCTAGTTTTAAAATGTCTCACAATTTATATTTCATCACAATAATATTTCATAAATAATCCTCTATTTACCTCCACATTTCCGAAAACAATTTCAGTATTTACGATGAATTATTTTCCTTCTCATTCTTTTTCATTTAAATTAAAAAAATTACATATATCAAATATTACCTTTGAAATTTCAAGCCCTTTATTTTTTAATTCAATGAGGACATATCACCCCTTTTTTTAAATATAATTATATATTGTTTTCCTCGTTATCTTTTAATCCACATTTATTATTAAACCTATCTCTACACTCTTAATCCCACTTGTGTAATTTTAATGTCTCTTTGGTCTGTTAATCGTATAACAGATAGTATTTTAAAAAATTTGGGCTTCTGAGGCTTTTATATATCATTAAAATCTACATAAATATTGAAAATAAGGAATCATTGTAACCATTTTTATTAAAACACTTTCTCTTATACAACTAAATATATACCACTTGATTAATTATAACTTTATTTTTACAAATATTGACAATTTGGATAAATTTATTGCATGATAGTATTTATGAATTTATAGTCCAAATCCCAATACCATATCCATATAATTACAAAAACCATTATTCTCCAGAATGACTCATATTGAATTAAATAATTGTGGACATCAATTTTAACATCTAACCCACTTTATAACACAATCTAACTATATGTTTTACACTTCTCAATCATTAATCCACTCTTCAAATAATATAGATAGATATTACTTCTTGATTACTAGTGAGTGAAGTTACCACCTATCATTTGAGTCATAAACAACTCCTCCAATCCTATTGGGATATGGATTTGTGTAGGGGACAAAAGTTTTAGTTAACACCCTCAAAGATATCATTGTTACTCACATATATCAATGAACCCATATTATCTTGACCCTTAAAAATTATTTTATAAAATAATATTATTCTCTCCATCACACACAAGATAGATCCGGTGACATAGTTGCTAACAATTAAATAGTGATTCTGAAGTATCTCTAACTCATTCATTCATCATAGGGGTATTATTTCTTAGAAAGGGTAAATATACTTCCTCTATATTTTACCAAATACCCTTTAATTTAGAAAACACATATATTAAAATATTCATGAATTGTAGGATACTATATGTTAAGAATTTCACTTTCTATTAAATAACTTATATTATCATGTAAAAATAAATATCTTATACCACATGATAGTATATATAACAAATATAAATGTGATTCATTAATGTTACTAAATTATAAAATATATAATTAATATTATTAGTGGTATGATTCCACCGACATCATGGATTGAAGTCACACATTATGAATTAAATTTTTTGTCATACCTTAAGTTATAATTGGTATTGTTTTTACACTCTTTTATTTTGGATTATTATATTCAATTAGTAGTTCTAGAATTCAACAAATTCCAAAATCTATCATAAAAATTTTAGATCCATTTTTAAAAAAATATGGATTCTTGACATCACTAATTGTGTCAGAATAATAATTGAAACTAATTTTATAGAAAGATGTCAATTAATTGAAATACATTATACATTACATTTACTGGAACGTTTCCTACTATAATTATATATTCTTTCAACTATATCATGGTATCATGGTTATTATGTCCACCCTCGGATTATATCTCACTCTTATTTAAAATACACTTATGGAAAATATTATTGACATACAATAGATGATGATAGGGGGTACATTTAGGCATCCCCCATTGGACTGTTTTACCAAGACATTATGGGTCATCCCTTTATTTTTACCATTCCTAAATTATTTTGACGTGGTTTTCCATTATATTAAACTATTAGAAAAAACCTTATCTTAGAGTCATACAATATTACTTGTCACATTTCAAAGTTTCGTATTTTCTAAAAATTGAGACTAATACCACATTTTAATGCATCGTGAAATCATGTAATATATGTGTTTTTCTTATAATAAATAAGTATCTAGGTGATGATAACTCCAATATTATAAAATACATTATCTATAGTGGTAGGAATGAGGCCACTTAATCATGATTCAGGAATTTATTTTTCAATGTTTATTATGTCTTTTTTACCCACTTTCATCTGGGGTGAGTCTTTCTTCACGTGAATGCACCTTTCATTTGTATATGATACAAATCCATCCTATTTAATTATCATAAAGGTTAACTATATTTATTTTCAAGAGTGTCTCTAGGTGTTATTTATCAAAGTTTCATAGTGAAAATTTTTATATCCCATTGATTATCCTATGAAAGTTGAATATTATTTTTTAGTTTTAAAAAATTTCATTCCGGGTATATCTTCTCCATGTATATCACAAGATATGTGGTTATCCTTATTAAATACCATGGTGTCTTGAAACTTCACAATATTTTTTAATTACTGATACTAAGACATGTATGTCATAATCAACGATAACTAAACCATGTAAGGTCCCCAATTTTTTGAGATGATGACACAAAAGGTCTTCTTTCACCATTGAATTTCTAGGCTTCAAATAACGCACTAAATATATTGCCTAGTATTCCATAGTAGTATAACATCATATCTTGTAGTCATTATTATTTTTGTATTCATGTTTTTTCATGACTATTACTTTTATTTGTTGATTAAATATTTCATTTTATTATTGTTTTACTCATTTAGAATAAAATTGATGGGATATTTTTTTTCCTTTATGGAATTGGGATTTGAATCATGTTATTTGAGTGGATCATCTTTTATATTTAGATGGGTATTCACATTACTCAATATTAGTGTATCCACAATTCTATATGTTCATAACTATTCAAGCTTTGTCTTGCATGGCCTAAAATTTTTCAACTTCTCCTTCATGCCCATATATTTTTCAATCTATCTTGAAATGGATTCATTAAGAACACATTATTCAGTCATCATTTCTCAAATATAATTTTTGTCACAATTATTTAAAACCTTCTCACTTATTATAAATTTTTGTAACATGGATATTTAGCTTCTATAAGAGCACATGTAACTTCATCCATGATCCCCCACTGATCATCATTTTTATTATAAGGATTTTATTTTATCATGGTTGTTGAATAAAAAACATCGCAATTTGGAAACATGATGTTGTTTCCACTTCATCATCAAATTCAAATTTTCCTTCCATTTCCATGATAGGGTCTTAATTTTATAATCTATAGGTTACATCTGAAACCAGGTTATATTTATGTTAAATAACAAGATTATCATTTTTCTTCTCATACAAATAATCCATCATTTTTGGGTTGTTCTAATATTTATTATTTTTCTTCCTTTAAACATAAGGAATTATTCAATAAAATTTCTTGATATTTTTTTATCTGGATCATCATTACAAACACACATTCTGATAGGTATCTCAATATCCTTTTCTTATAGTGTTTTTCCATAGAAAATTTATAAATTTCCATATAATTCTTATAAAGTTAATCAAAGAATAGTTTTATTATGTACTTCATTAGACAATTATATAACCAAGTTCATCTTTTTATATATATATTATATCTTCTTTCACTTGGAATAGTCATATCAGTATCACGTTGAATAAATATCATAAATTTCGTGCCACATTTGTATAAGATCTTTTTCATTTCCTTTAGAAACCCATCATGATTTTTACCATTAAAAGGGAATCTTCATCATAGATTCTATTAGTGCTGAAAATATATGAGCGGATATTGATGTTGAATATCAACACAAAAAGTTTTATATCTCTAACAACCACTTTCAACAACAGACACCCTATGAAGTTGGTGTGGGATGAATAAGTGAGTATACAAATTTAATCCTTTCATTTTCTCTACCATTTTCAGTTTTTATGATATTTATCCCAATATCTTTGGAACTATTTTCAACAAATAAATTAGTTGTTTTATCAATATTCATTACTTAATGAATCATTGATATTTTAAAAAAATAATGAATCCTTAATATACAATTATTTTTACTTGCATCATTGAAAATGGTTATCTCTATGGAGTACACATTGATAATGTGTCAATGGGACAAAATCAAATAAACTACATTAGTTCAGTGGATTGACAATTTGAAACATTTACATTATGAATGGATCCCATATAAATTTTTAATCTCCATCACGCCTCTCCAATGTACCACTAAAATTATCCATCTTCACTCACAACTATGATAAGATCTTGAATGGTTTTTATTTGTGTTGGTATCTCAAAAATAGGTGTCTCATGCATAGAATAATAGTATTTTAAATCTGGTGCTAGATGAATTTTTTCTCCTCCATGTTTTCTTTTCTCTAAACTCATCAATTCTAGATGGTGTCAAAACATTAATTTGTGGTTTGGTTTCTCATTATCTTCAAAAATATTTATACTTATCCTATAAATGAAAATAATTTTCTATTGAAATTATTTTATTGTGTTCCTTCTTCAACATCGATGTATGGTAGTGATACACCTATTTTAAATTAATCCCTAATTATTTAGTTCAACTCAATAAGAATAATGGAATTCCTTAATTTATATGAGATATTTCAAGGGAATTGTTTTGTTTTTTAATTCATCCTTATTGTTTTTCTATGAATCCTAATCTATTTTAAGTATCTAGAATAATATTTTCTATTAATTTAATGATATTAATGTAATAATTATGATCTATATCCTTTTCCTATAAAATCAATTATTAAATTATATCACTAAAATATTCACATTTAATGTCCTTGCATATTTTTAACAAGTAATTCTCTTATAAAATCAGTCCCATTATCATTCATTTTAAATTCATATGAATTATTGTTTATCTAGTTTTGATATCCCCAAAATGAATCATATTTATGTATTTATACAACGTAATCCCTTGAGAAAATTCATAATGGTTTCCTCCACATAACTTGTCTTAATCTATTCAGTCACCCAAAGAACTTGTAGACTTCTAATCTCTAAAAAAGTACAGTTTTAAAAAATAATCTTTTATCGAATTGAAAATTAAAAATTATAATTAATGATGCCTAAGGTATTAAATGTGTCCATGTATAATTAGGTTAAACGTACTTAGATACTAAATTTATAACCTTCTATCTTATGATTGGATTTTATATCCACACCATTGGTAAATAAATTAGATTCAATTTAATGAAATGTCACATCAACAATACTCCTTGGATTTTGGCATAACAATTTCTTTGAATGATATACCTTGTTATTCCATTATTTAATGAATTTTACATTGTATATAATTCAGAACACACAACCTATAAATTTTCATATATTTAAAACTACAAAAAATAAATCCTTTTAATCTCCACAAATATTACAGTTTTAATTCACCTCAATCATGGTATATCTTCTTCAAAAAAATTAGTCCATTAATTTTATAAATTCAATAAAATGATCCATATTGTTTTAAATTTATTTTAATTCTATTTCAACTTTTAAAAAAATGTAATGATCTATTTGATTTTTATATTTATCATTATGCATTACAGTTATCCTTAGGAAGCCCAAATTTCATCCATAAAATTTTTTTACCATATAATGTCATGAAATATCCGTAAAAATTTTAGGTTTTTCCTTTAAAATACATAATCTACCAATAAAAATATGAACTTTTACATATATTTTAATTCATAAATCCTTACAAAGTAATAATTAATCCTTACCGTTACCGGAATATTCCTTACCTATATTTTATTTTCCATTAACATATAATTCTACATAAAGGGAAAATCTATCATACCTTTTACATATCCGGAGTTCATGTCGTATCAAACATAATTTCAAAAGGTTACTCCTACATTTTATTTCCACATTTTTAAATTTTTCCCAATAATTTATTTAATAAAATTTATCAATAGAAAATGCTAACCTCCTTTAAGCATCTTTGTCTATTGTCAGAATGTTTCTGAAATCCAAATATATCTTATTAAATTAAATCCTCAATACACTCATATTAAGAACATATAAAATGAATAAAACATCTAGAACATAACTCAATGATAAATATGAATGTTAATAAACTCCATTTATGTCATTAAAACTGATGTCACATAACCATGATGATAACTATTTTATATTCCATCAATTCGATAATTATTGTCAAAAAATCAAAACAAAACCCTTGGTTGAATTAATTGTAAATCCAAAACATCATCCATCTATTTCCATAAGAAATTTTATTCCTCCCCACTTTCCTCATCAATGGTATCAGTAGGAACTCAAAACCCAATATATAAAACATATTCTCTTGGAAGAGTATGATGTAAAAGTGTATGTACCATTCCTAGAAATAAATATTGGTTAAAATATTGTGTTACATTAAGATATATCATAGTTATGGTGTTAAAGTTAATTTAATTTCAATTTTATACATAAAAAGTAATATTATAGTATAATAAAATTATTAACAAATGTGAAAAAATAAATTAATTTTTGTATGCTGCTACTATTTTATGAATTCATAACAACCCTTAGTCTATGATTAATAATATCCAATTTCTGGGTTATTCTTGTGAATGTGATTAATATTCCAATATAGAATCATGGATAGAGTATGTATAAGTTTTTTAGATTTTATTTATGTATACAATCATTCCAACTACGTTGAATCAATGTTCCTTCATATGTTGAGTGGACTCCCAATTTTTAAAATCCATAACCCAGATTTAATCAATTCTTGCCTCTATGTTACATCATTTATTTTGTGGGAAACAACAATTAATGTTAACATGGTTATGTTAACCTAATACTATTATTAATACTCATCATTAAATGCATATATCTTGATAGTGACCAAACCAATACATTAATCTATGCCTATATTCCATCTTATTTTATAGAAGGGTATATATGAATTAATATTTTATTTCATGATTTAATTATTAATATATATTTATAATTTTATTATTTAAATATCTATTAATATTATGAGGAGTTTTCATAATTAATTAAAAATATTTGATAAAATAATTTATTCCTAACATTTAATTTCTATTTTCTCTAATCTTTCTTATTAATTTAGTTACATTATATGATCATGTTTAATTAATAAATAAAAATTCATCATGTAAATAATTAATTAATTATTCACTGATCAAAAATGTAAATATTTAATAATCTTTGACTTTTTCCTGCTAGAAGCTTTATAGTGTGGAGGATAAAATTCCCATTACCCCATGTGAAAATTTCATGATCTCACTCATAGCTTGAGAAGTAGCATTGATATATTAACTGATCTTTATCATTTTTTGGGACAACCTCAACTCTATAATAAACAATGTCATCTTCTTAGGAACTCAATTATTTATAAATTCATACTCACTCATAAGTGTGGGGAACCAGGGGGTTAGGTTTGATAAAATAACCCATGGATATACATCACCATGCATAATTAAGGTGTAAAGGATGACATTCATATCAACAAAATTGATTAAATAAAACTTTTACCATGAATCCATGAAATAAAAAACCAAATTAAATAAAACCCAATCCATAAATTGGATGATCAATTTCCTTATCAAACACAACATACAATAAAAATTAATTAATGATTGTTAACATTCATTTCATATTTTTATTTGTTAAGATAAATTTAACTAAATTAATAATTAATTGATTAATTGATTTTTTAGTTATTTATCATAATAATATATCCCAATAATCCTTTATATTACCATATTTTTCTAAAGATTTCATAAATTATATAATTTTAAATTAAAATTAAAATTAATATATAAATGGTGTCTACATATAGTGAAACAGTCCATGTACTCTTCTATAACAATTATAAATTCACTATAGAATTTAGTACGTACACAGAATGTATTAGATGAAATAAAATGTGTCCCCATTTAATTGTGATTAAATTTAGTTATTATTTTTAATACTTACAAATTTTTTATTTTCATTCAATAATACAAGTGTCTAACACATTGGATTATCCTTTTTGTGTACTATACACATCATGTATACCTATTTGGGGTGTCTTGATGTTACAAAGTGAAATGTTTCTTGGTGAAATCCTTTTATTCTATATAACATGTTAAAACACTTGGTTTTTTATTTTTATATAGTGTGTGAATCAATTTCTCCAACAATTATGTTCAAGGATTGTACAATTATGATACAAAACACCTATTTTCATAATTTTTTGGTAAATAATTTCAACAAATTTAATTCCACATGGCATGAAAAAAACACTCGATAGGTACCTAGTGTAAAATAATATGCATCACACAGTTTATACAACCATATATATACTATGTAGTTTAACCTATTATTAATTATTTATGTGTTGAATCACATAAAAAGGTTGTCTCAACAAATATTTTTCATGATTTCGAATCTAATTCAACGTGGGTACAACTAACTGCAAAATTTGTTACCCATTTTCCACTTATAAAACATTCCCAATTTCTCAATGTGTTTCCTAAATGGGATATTTTGAGTTACATGGAATGTATATATAGTTAAATGTTGTGTTTTCAATTATTTTCCATGTCACTCAACTAAAATTCAATACATGGTGCATAACAACACTATATATTTTCACCATATTGATTGATTCAGTTTACCCAATGTCAATAATGTGTACACATACAAGAAATATACACTAGTTTCACACTATAGTCCCCCTATAAATCCTTGAGATAATTTTAATTCAATATATAATTTATAATGGATCTACATAATAGAACCCAAAAAAGTGTGCCATGATTGATGTAAGAAGACCCTGTGTAGTTGACTATTAGAACATTTCATTTATTTCTTTCACGCAGTGTAACAATGTCTTCATGTGAGAATATTTTGGTTGTTCTGTAACCTCATATCCTAGATACCACTAATCCAATTCCCTAACTAGTTTCTCCACATGTCCTCAAACACACCTCCCCGTACTCAGGAAGATGTCGTCTAGCAGTGAATGTTGAATGTCTGTCTGGGGGGAGAATATCACCCCATATCAGATTAAGTGAAATAGTAGAAATAACTATACATCATTCATATATGTAAATAATTAGAGTGTAGAAGTAATGAATATAATAAATGATTAAATAAATTATCACTAGATGTAAATACCTAAACATCCATGTCAGACATAAAACATAATATCATCCACTCTGACAATTAAATATATAAGAGTGTATAAATGAAACTGAAATAAATTTACATATAATTATTGAAAACTCTGATCCTAACCACATACCCAATATCCATGAAACTATCTAGGTACTCCAACATGATCCAATGAATTCACACATGTTCCTCCACTCAATAATGAAACCATGGGACACTCAATATCCCTAATGTATCCATTTTGAACCTAAAATAAAAAATAAATTCGACAAATACATAGATGTGTATGTTCCGAGGTGAGAAATAAATCTTGGTAGGCCACCCATTATGGTGAATCTATGATTTCCATCCAAAATTTAACACTAATGAAATATTATTAACATATCTAAGATACATATAAAATAAAAAAATTCCACTCTTGATCCTTTGGATAGTGATATCGATTGGAAAAAATTGATTTGGACAATGTTGGAAAAGTTTCTAAACTAAAAATCTATTTATAAAAACTCAGGACCTAAATTATATCTCCAAGGCATCCTTGTATAATGATAAACATGAATAACATATAAAATTTGATTAATTATATGTGACCATCAATGGAATTCTATAATAAGGAATCTAATTTCACCCAAGAAATAACATTATTCCACTAGTCAAATGAGCATTTCCAAAGAATTTAATATCATGAATCCATGTATATCCCAAGGAATAATATAAATTTATTTATCCTATAGGCCCATACATGAATTTTACTATTATAAATCCATTTATCGCATAAGGAATAATATAATTTCAACATAAACATGGAACACTATGTTCATGGTGGATTTTCATGTCCACTAATCCTAGTTATATCATTGGAATTCCTTTTCCACTATATAATGTTATGCCCACTAATGATGAATTACTTGCCAAAATATCACAATAATAAATATGGAATGCCATGTAAAATAATGAAGAACACCATTCCTAATATCAATACATCTTCAAGACTCAAATATGGATCCCAGAATGTATAACTAGCTATCCTACTAAATAGGTAGTCTCAATAGCCGTAGACCAAGAAGTACCCTTGTTCATCCCCATTGAATGGTACATTTTATCTTACTTTTCAACTAAGTTCCCTAGATCACCATAATCAGACATTGTTATATCAAGAGTAAATATGTTATTGTATAAATAAGGATTGGGGGTGTCTAAATGTCTGAAACCATTACTATATCCATCTCTCCATTGGATCACTAGTTTCGTATGGGTAATAATGTGACACCCATAACCATCTCTACCATAAACAAAAATGCACTAGGTTATGGTCGGTCAAACACCAGGGAACCCACTATATCCCTCAGGTCAAAACACAAGAGATGTATCCTACTTTGGATCCTCTACATTACTATTTAGGAAAAATGAATCCCTCTTGTGATCCACAAAAATATTAATCATGTCGAGGTACACCACATGGGACCCTTAGACATTACCATTAGTAATAGTAAGCAAGATGAGGAATCATACATGGTATCCTTAGTAAGAATAATCCTACAAATGAATCCTATATGTCATAATTGAAAATATTAATCATGAAAAGGCATTTTACAAGGGATCCTAAAAAATTATAAGTTAATGGAGGAAAATTTTATCGGATCATGGAAAAAAATAAGCTACTAGAGGAATCCTACATGGGATCCTTGAAAATAATTAGCACATTGGGCAACACATTCTAAAAACACTTTCTCAAATATCTCACATGTTCCTATGTAATTATGGTACAACTTTTAAGTGTTTACCCTCACAAGAAAAATCAACATAAACATCGGTCAAGGGAGGTGGATCATGGCCCATATCAGATCAAGGACTCACTCAAGGTTAGTCCAAATACCCAACCAGAGAGTCCCATCATGATAGATTTTATTACCTCTAACCAAAGACTATTCTATGACCCATATCATGAGGTATTTGGTGAACCCATTCCAAGTACATGAACAATTACAAATGGCCCTCAAGTGGGTCTCATCCCATGTCTTCTTATCATGAGACAACTAAATTAAATATCTTGGGGATGAACCTCTCTATTATAGGTAACACAGCCCAAAATGGTTTTTAGGAGTCCTCAAAACACCCCAAGGGTTTCACGATCATGATCTATATGGATAATTCTCAAAATGGACTACTCATGTGTCCATTTCTGACTTTAGGGCATGAAAACATGATAAACCATCAATGGGTAGAGAATGAGATATATATGGTGTTTTTACCCAAATACAAAACAAGTTGTCTCAAAACCACACCTAGGTATATCAATAGCATCAAATATTCTATTAAACCCAAGTACATATTTTATAAATCATAGTACTCTAACTATACCTTATAGGAGGTTCATGTCTTTTTACGTCAAATAGTATAGCCATGTTTTTTAGACTAGCTATATACTTCTACATAGCATGTTACCCACAATGGATAGTGTTATGTACATTGCATATTTTAGTTACCCTGCATGGGATGTATCATAATGTTCTTGGCTACTTGTCCATGTACAACTACATGACATGTACCCTAGGTACATGATATGTAGTTCCATAAACTCCATCTGGCCTTGTACATGGCTACATGACCAAGAAACTCTGCATGTTATGTAATCTGAGAACGTGACATGTATTTACAAAATGACATCTTTAGGAAGAACACATGGTGTGTGTTCCTAAACTATATGGAATGTTTTCTTATTTCCAAAACAAAAGACCCCTTTAAAAGATCCAAAACAATGATTTCTCCTAATTAAGAATATATTGACCCACTAGGGGTCCTTAGTAGGAATAATTGGTCTCTAATACTATAATTATGTAAATATATGGATATTTATAGAAAAAAAATAAAAAAAAACCTACCTATGGTTGGAGTCTACTAAAGATTCACTTGTTTCCATGAATCTGTAGCATCCACGCGACAATGTGGATCTTCTTAATCATAACAAAAAATCCTCTCTACTTCCATATTTATATTTCTCTCTCACCAACCTTTGTTATATTTTTCACTCCAAGGGAATAAAATATGGGTAGTATGTGATATGATAATTTGTGGATATATTGAAAAGTAAAAAAGGAATGAATGAAAAAGGAATGAAAAATAAATTTGGGCCCTAGTTTAGTGCCAATACCAGATATCTTTTTTCACCACTAGTAGGAGAAATATGCAATAGGAGAGGTAAAATTGCAATATGATGCTAATTTAAAAATATATATCTAAATGAGCATGTGAAAATATATAAATATTTAATTAATGAAATATGAAATATTAATTATTCCCTAATAATTCAAAAAAAATCTATTTCCATCAAAATTATTTTGTATGGAAAACACCCTATTCTGGGAATAATGAAGTGTTCATAAAAATATCTAAAATCATATAATAAGATAAAGTAAATATTTTACCCCTAATGGCTATCTGAAAGAAAAAAAATCAAATTTCTATTGAATTTTACATTATAGAATGTCATGGTTTATCACAACCTCTGTACCGTAACCCTAGTCATGCATGATAATCTGTGGTGTTCATGCACCAACCATACTCCCACATCAAGCATCATCACAAACACTCAATATTGAGCATCCTAATAATATTCTCACAACTGTAACAACTCTCCAAACATGAATGATATCCAATGATGACCTATCTGATACTCTCCACCATAGGATTACCCTTATAATCTTCTCGAAACCAAACTCTAAGCTCAAAGGATTACATTTTTTTCATCACTGAATGTGATGATTAGACTATGAAAAACCACTCAGATGTGATAACCAATAAGGAATCATCAAAACATCTCTCATTCCCATTTCCCAAAAAAGTTCTCCATAGAATCCACTGAATTCAAATTCATAATTAGTATCACCACAGTCAAATGGAAAATTTTGTGATCCACATTATAAGTATTTCATTATACCATTCCTCAAGTGTAACTCCCAAGATGTTCATCTATCAACTAGATGTGGTATTTAAATAAAATTTTATATAGCCGACACTCTATAAATGTACATGGGATAATTTCATGTTATAGGCCATGATCATATCTAAACTAGTATTACATTATGACTAAATCAATATGTATATATCTCTCTCCCTAATCCTTTCTCATATCAACCCAGTACATAAATTCCTTTAAACAACTCCTAATACCATGTCTCCTCACAATGTCTATCATGGTCTAAACATGGGTCAACCGCCTATAGGAACCCATCTTATTTTGAAAATATCCCCCATAATAGTGTAAATATATTTAATCTCACCAAAATAAATATATTTAATTCCCAAAAAAATTATTTAAATAGAGTGGTCCTTTGATCACACATGAACTATCGATAATAAATGATGTAAATGGTACTACAATTAACTGATGTTTACCATTATTGTCTGACCCATTATCTCATAGATTTTCCATTATTATGACCTTTATGACTCTCATAAAAGAAATTTATGCCTCATTAATCCAGAGATCCATTGTACTCATAACTTTTTACATGAATATTCCAAAACCACCATTCCCCCCAACAATTTTTTATGATATTGCATAATAAACCAATATACAAATAAAAATTAAGAAAAATCACCTGAATTGTGTTTCCCATTAAATCATATCTTAGTACACAAGAACAATAGGTGATTCCTCATAATCCAATGGTAGAATGATGCATATATCACAAAACTCGATAACCTCTTGTGCATCAGTCTCTACATTTGTAAAAATCTGAGATCACTACATGATAAGAAATCAATAATTATGGGCCAACCCACTCATAGATTTCCCATGATCAAACTGAGAATAAAACTACATGGGTGTGAGTCATACCTAAGGGCATATAGGTTTCCAAACTAGCCCCAAATACCAGGTCTCATAATAGAGGAAATAGGTCTTACTACCTAGCACAAAGGTCAGACCTCTAATCATGGTCACTACACATAGTGTGTCGTCTACACACCAACCACCTTTCAAATAATATAATGTGTCTTCCAACACTCTTAAAGGGAGTTGGGGATAACATCGACCACCCCAGGTGAAAACCTATCAACATGGATACAATAATACATGTTTTAAATTATAAAATATATAGGAAAATTCTTTTTAGGAATTAATTTGAAACCTATTTAATTATAAGCCATTAGTAACTACTAATTTGAGTAAATAATGTTAATGGAATGACAATCCAACCATCATTTTAACATGCCATAATCTTCTACCTTGAGAATCAACATAAGGGGATTCCCTCTATAGTATCACAATATGAATATAGAAAAGATAAATAAATAAAACTCATCATGAATACTCATATGAAAATTCCCAATCAATGTCCTCATCCACTAAAAATTTTCGGGTAACTATCAACAACACAATAGGAGATCTAACTAGAAAATAATAAACAAAATTTGGTTAATTAAAATATCATAAAAATATATATTATAAAACTCTAGGTCTGATGTTATGAGTTTTTTGTTAACAACACATGAAATAAACACAAAAATTGGTTGTAATAAAAATACATCAACATTCCATGTTAACCCATGAGGGTCAATGTTATACACCCAACACCATCTCAAGGATATGTGTTCCATGACACAGATATCTTTCTATTGAGTAAAAATCCATTCCATGATATGCTGAAAAACATACTATAGATTTTATTAAAAAAATATATAATAGCCGAACCTAGGTAATAAATCCTTATAAGGGATCTAAAACATGGTCATAGTGATCTTTAGCTAACAACTTGGGTAATTTCACCTACTTTGTAGAAGTAATGTGTCAACATACTTGCCATCAAGTTTTTTATTATAGATTCACATATCCTAACATCCCATGAAAGATATATATAGAATTCAACCCAATTTAAAATAATGCTATAAATAAACTATATTGGAAAAATCCATTATCTTTTTTGTCGATGCTTTAAATAGTTCGGCTATGTTGTCAGTAATAATCATACACTAGCTGGCATATAACATGTGGGTCTTATGTTCCAAATATGATGCATGATATCACTCCTGAATTTTCCATCCATGATTAAAAATCTATCACTATCAGATTTTTAATGTGCCAAGATCTATAAATCCATAATAAATCATAAACTCTAAAAAAAATTGTGTTGGTCAAAATGAAAGTCATATAATACAGTAACATCACAAATCCAGAATAAGAAACCATTATCTCTGGAATGCAAGACTTCTCACCAGAACATGTTCTCTTGAAATACCATCCTTATATCCATCACCAATACAGGTACATTCTTAATACTCCTTTCAACCACATCCCGAATATAATGAAATAGTGAACTAATAGCTCTGATTCCACTTTGTAATGTCTTTACCTAGATTCCACTATAATAGTTCCCCGAGCTAGATTTCCATATGTCCTCAAATGTGCATCCTTAGATGCTAGAGGTTGTAGATGAGTATCAGGGTCCTAGGGTGAGTCTATTGGGATATTATTAGCTCATATAGTAGAAAGGAAAACATAGGGGGAAATATCTTGAGATTTTACAGAGAAGTAAATAATTAGAGTGTAGAAGAAATAAATATCAATAAATATATAATATTGGATGAAATACTGAAAATATCTAAATGGACATGTCAGACATACAATAGTTGGTCTCCTACCAAGCCAATACCATATAAAATAGTATATAAAATAAACTTAATCAAAACTATATGAGTCTACAAATAATACTGTGTTGAACCATATACACTGTCTCCCTGAAACTATCGATTTTCCCTAGCTCAGTCATACAAATCCACATGATCATCATTTCTCAATCATGTAACCATTATAAAATCCACATCTATATTGTATCTTTGATAAAATAAAAATAAAACATATATTTTTCATGAGCATTAAGGAACATACATAGTCTGTTAGAAATAAATCATAGTAGACCTCCACCATCACCAAACCTATAATATTATTCTATATGTTCTTGGTCATGAAATATGGTCATCCTAGCCAAGAAACAACTAAAATAAATAAGTAAACTAGATAAAATATCAATCATTAGGAATGTGATCCCACTGATCAATAATATCTTTATCCATCTCCAAATTAAGTATATTTACTTCAAATCATTTAATAAAAACATAGGGTAGTAGGTGCATCACCAAGGAGTCTGTGCTTAATGAAAAACAATAATTATATAAATAAATACCTTATTTACATTATCCCATCCAAGGAATTCATAAATAATTCATAAATGTATCATGCATCGAATAACATAAATCCATTCTCCCTAAGATCTCTCACAAGTTATTCCATATCAAAATAACTAGTATCACATAATGAATAATATAAATCCATTACACTAATGAGCCCATCGATGTAATTCTATATTAATAATCCATGTATTTTCCAAGGAATAATGAAATTTCATCAAATATGTGAAACTCCATGTACATTGTGAAATTCAATGTCCACTATTCTCATTCAAATATATATAAATCCATATCTAATATTGAATCTCATGTCCATTAATGGGGAATGTCATGTCCAATAATCACAATAATAATTATGGAACTACAAGTGAATTGATGTGGAAAACTTTGTCAAATAAAATTTAATAAAAAGGATCAATACAGATACAAGGATGTATGTATGGGATTCTTAACAAACATATTTTATCCTCAGTTGGATCACATGAATTATCTTTGGGAATCCACATTTTATACTAGGTCGTGTTAGGCTCATGAACCAGGTACCAAAATGCACCTTTAGAAAACTTATCAGCACTGAGTGTAACAATGTGAATTTGTAAATAATGTTTGAGGTTGTTCGGATGTATAAACCCATCACTACAACCATATCACATTTGGATCAAAATTATATATAGATTCTACTATGAATCACACTTCCATATCTACCCAATCCCATAAAAAAATGATTTTTTTCAAACTCTAGGGAACCCACTGGGTCTATTAGGTCAAAACACTAGAGGGGTAAACTATTGAAGATCCACTTGGTTAACACGTATAAAAAATTCATTTTTCATAGGATCCTTAGAAACGATTAGGTAGTAAATTCATTCTTCTTAGGTTCCTCAGAATGAAAAGGTAAAAATGGGTATCCTACAAAGGATCATCAGAAATAGTAATCTATCATAGTATTCATACATGGTATCTTTATAAAGAATAAGTAAACAGTGGTATCGAAATAATATTCTTAGAATAATTAAGATAGCAAAGGCATCCTACACATGATCCATAGAAAGAAAAAATATATGAAGGAATGATTCATTGGATGCTTAGAAAAATTAATCAAGTGGTGTAATAATACATGGGATCCTTAGAATGATTAATCACTTTGGGTAACACATTGTATAACCCATCTATCTATCATATCAATCCCTCCTTGTATAGAATGGGAAATCTAACACCGGATAAATCTTCATAGGGAAAATTTAAGTAAGAATCAATAAAAGGTGATGGGTAATGGAAATTCTTAGGTCAAGGCCTTTCCATGGGTTTTTTCAAACTACTCAACCAAATAGTGTCATCAATTCATGTCTCAGTGCTAATAACAATTGACTATTCCATGATAAACTTGAAGAGGTCCTTGGAGAACCCATTCCATGTCCACTACAAAACTCTAATGGTCCTCAAATTAGAATAATCCAATGCTTCACCCGTATAAGACAAATATAATTTATTAATATAATAAATACCTCTCCAATATAACTTTCTCAATCCAAAATATCCTTTAGGATTACATTAAATAGCCATATAGTTCCACCATCACCATCTACATGAAAAAACACTCAATATGGAAGGCTCATGTGTCTAGTTCTAAACCAAGGGATCAAAACACAAATAACCCTTAATATATTATAGAAGGAGAATTAAACAACATGTATACCCATGAACATTGAGTTTACTCTTAAATAAAACCCTAGTAATGTACTACATCCTAACAAGGTGTGTAAAACCAAGGTACATGACTTGAAAATCATGTACATGGTGTAAAACATACAAAGGGTACCTTCTTGTGTGCCTCAAATGGAATGGATTTGTGTTTATCTTGACTGTGTACTCATTAAAAACATGTATCCCACACATGTTCTGGCTATATAAATTTCGTGGTTGAGTTCTTTTACATGACACTTTATCTATATATATAGGTACATAGATATGTATGACTGCGCTACATGTACCCTAGGTACATGACATATAGTTATAAAAAATCCATCTTTTCATGTACATGGTTACATGGAAAAGTAAATCAACATGGTCTATTATCCCAGTACATTGTGAGTACTTCAAAAATTCAACTTCCTCATATAGGAAAAAAACAAGGTGTGTGCTCATGAACTACACACCATGGGAATAGATTTCTAGAGTGATAAACCATACGAACCACGAAAACCTTGTTTGTCTCTTGACTAAGATTAGATTAACATGGTAGGGGTCCTTAGAATTCATAATAGGGATCTAAAATAGTTTAGTGGTAAAGGTATAAGGATATATGGAATAAATATAAAAAACTACCTTTGGTTGGAATCCATCAAATCTTCACCCATTTCTATGAACCACAACAAATTCATGATGATCATCCTCCTTTGAAGATCCACAATGACACCTCCCTTGATTCCACTTACTATTTATCTCTCCCGATCCAATTTATTTATCATTCGTGAATAGGGGATCCAACTATGGGTGTATGTAATATTCTATAGGTATTTGAATAAAGAAGATAATAAAAAGAAAATAAAGAAAAAAATGAAATGAAATAAAAATTGGGGATCAACCCAATCCCGACACCCAAAATGAGTTATACCTATAATTTGAGAAAAAACCATTATAAAGTCAAATTGGGAGACGAAATCTAAATCCAACACTCAATTAAAACAATATACCAAAATGAACAAATGTGAATAAATTAATGTTTAATTAATTAAATATTTATTATTAGTTATTCCATGAATGTTCAAATGGCAATTATTTCCACAAAACACTTATTCTAGGGTAAAAACTCCCTATTTAAAGAAGAAAATAGTGGTCATAATGATTTATTGTAATGATATTATTGGGTAAAATGGACATTTTACCCATTATGACTATCTGTACGTAAAAATTCAATTTTCTGATATATTTCATTGTCCGGATAAAATAGTTTTGTTACACATTTGAATGTGATGTTAAAAAATTATCCATCTATTAATAGAATATTATAGGTCTTATGAATTACAAAAAATTGTTATCCTTAAATTATCAATAAATAATAGAAACAAAATATAAAAAAGTAAATAACATGAATAGGAAATTGATCAAAAAATAATAAATATTTATAAATTATAATGTGACCCCATTGATACAACACGAATAGTCTAGAGCATAACAGAATCATCTAGACACATTACCAATATTTGATTCATCAATTTATTCAACTAATCCAAATAAAATGATGAATGATACCCCAAATCATTTATAAAGAGGAACTTCTAACATTTATTTTATAATTATTTTAGGTCTATAATTTACCCAATGTAAAAAATACAGATGATGATCAATTTGGTTGTCAATCCTGTATAATTTTATCATTTGAGGGAAAAACCAAACTACAATTCTTATAGATATATTTATACATGACCATAGAATTTTTAAAATAAACTTGTGGTATTCCAGGTTCATGCATAAATGAACCTGACACCTTTCACCATTCAACTTTAATCACAACAATTTTTTTTATTGTTCTCTCATTCATGAGATGTATTGTGGAGTATTTTTCTATCTTGGGATATATAGAATTTGAAACAATTCCATACAGATTTAGATAATTCACTCCATACCTCTTAATGTGGGAAAAAAATATGATGGAACAAAAATATGTGTAGAAGAAAAGGATGATATGTGAAAACCAATTCTAAAGGAGATGTCTTATGAAGACCATTTGTGGTTCCCCCTAGTACTGTGACATTCAGAGATCCCCTCATCACCACGGTCTGCATGAAGCTGAAGCCCCTTTTTTGTTCACCGTGGAGTAAAAGAGGTGGGAGGATCTACAGTTAAGATGCAATTGACTAGAATCTCTATTCCGCAGAGGAACCCAAATCACCTCTATGATCCCTGGAACAAGTTACAATCCTTCGAGAGCACCATAGATGGATTGGAGGAGGTCTTTGCTCTGAGGAGGGGATGATGGTCTACTATACGGTTACAAAAAACATGATGTAATTTACGGCTGATCGTAGAGCACGACGTGGCATCGCACTGAGCTATCCCTGCTTCACGCCACCCCTCTCCTATAAATACCTAGCTTCCCTAAAACCCAAATGACAGTTACACTGACCATTCACCTTCTCATCTCTCAAATCATGAAGCACCTTCTGTACTACAAAACCCAGAAAAAAATTAGCTTTTTAAGGTACTTAAGCATTGAGAAGTACCTTTCCCATAGCTCAAATACAACCCCTCTTCGATTATGGATGTCCTTCACAGATCCCACGAAACTTAGAAAAAGGAGGGCATCCCTAAGGGGGCTCAGGTCTTAGAATAGCACTCATACATCGCAAAGTACACTACATGCACATGGGAAACATATGCTAAGGCTGGATCACTATGCTTCATGAGGCACATTACTTCACGATGATATACTTTTCAAGGTACCCTTTCTTCGTGAAGTCTTACTCAACAATATCCATTCTAATTCACAAAGCACCCTTAATATCCACCTATACCCTCTACCCAAGATAGGCCACTACCCTTCGTGAATCATACCTCATCCGGAAGTCCCTCCCCTACGTGGACCACCAGAGCTTCACAAGGTCCTTTCTTGTGAACCCATTAGAATCGCAAACTCTTCTCCCGTACGAACCTCCAAGTTCATATGAAGAGATTTCCATGTCCCTTGGGTGGTGCTTCGTGTTGTGTTGTTTAGCCTCATGCTATTTTTCATAGTCACTCTAATGGAAATTGCTTCTTTATATATCCATATTAAAGTGGGCACCTTAGTGGATCACATAATAACACCCCTCACCACGCAAATGTTGATGTCTTCCCTTCCATAAGGGTGGGTAGGTATCATTCATGTAAGTCTTAGGGGTTCGAAGTGAACCCACCTCCTTGGACCTATAGGATTTTAAACTACCAAGAACCATCATCATCATCAAATGTCGTTAAAAAATGGCCTCACCCCGTAAAAAACACAGGATGATCCCACCTCTTATATTCTCCACACACGCTCGTCTCCATTTGAGTGAGATATTACTAACAAGGAATGATATTCTCTTTTCATGAACAATATCTGTCAGAGGTTAAGGGAAACCATCCTGGTGTAATCCCTGAGATATTCTTGTGGGATGTATCATCCATGCTCCTCCTTTCTTCTTTCGTTCCAAATACTAGATGAGAGATGGGAATGAGGCCCTTCGTTACTCCATCTATCTCTCTCTAGGATTTTTCACCATCAGGCCTCTATCCCATATTAAGTCCCAATCTCCATCTTCCTAGGACGCTAACCATGCATAATCCCTTGTTTACTCTTTGGGCCACTAAAAAGGTGTTTACTAACCAGGTGTAATCCCCACTTTATTCCCTGCATAAGCACCTTTCACAACATAATCTCCAGGTCTTTACTGCCACTTTTTTCTCACACCGAGCATGACTCATGTAAGATTATAATAACCATTTAACATGGAATTATTCATGGTCTTCCATTGAGTTTATGTCATGAATCTCTCATCTCGAACTACATGGATCTATTATCCTTGTATCCTAGGAAAGGTATGTAGGAACCTTTTATAAGGATCAAGAACAAAACCAAATTTTCTCAGCCCCTTCACGTGGATTAACATTCATCCCATATGACGTTAAACTATATCCCTCATCCCAAACAACGTGGAATTTGATCCATGTATCAAAGGAATGGTATGTAGGAATCCTCCTTGAGCATCAGGCTTGACACCTACTTTTCCCAACTGGTTCATATTGGTTCACCCCTCATCCTACATGACATTATTCTCTATTCACCCTCCCTAACTACATGGACATTGATCCTTATCTCCTATGAATTTTATGTGGGAAGCATCCCCGAGGTTGAATCCCAACACCTACTTGTCCAGACCCCTTCACATTTGATGACCTTTGAACCACGTGACTTTAAATTGTATCCCTTATCCTGAACAATGTAGAAATTGAACCTTGTATCCTAGGCAAGGTACGTAGGAAGCCTCCCTGAAGTTCAATCCCAATAACTACATTTCCTGACCTCTCTACAACAGTTGAACCTCACCCCGCGTGACATTAAAATGTATGTTTTTAGACTATTTGGACTTTGATCTGTGTCTCCTAGTCAAGGTACATAGGAATCATCCATGAGTTTCAAGCCCAACACCCATCATCCCAGACCATCTTCACATTGATTCACCCTCGTACTGCATGACGTTATACTGTATTCTCATTTTCATCCAACATGATGCTAAACTGTATACCATTCAACTACATGGGTTTTAATCCTTGATTTCTAGATAGGGTATATAGGAGGCCTCCCAGAGGTTCAACCCCAACCAGTTGTAAGTTGGTGTTATCCCCAACCATCGGTAAGATATTATTAACCCCAACTAGAAACAACCCATTGGAAACCCAATCAACAGTAAGTCATTGTAGTCCCTTTTTCTCAGACCCACATCTCTGGTCCGCCACCCAGGAATCATTCCAACTCTTGGCCTACTAACCACTTGAATGCCCCAGTATATTGTTGGGTCATTGTCCTATTTTTACACCTCGATTCTATACCCCCACACTAATAATCTGGACTTTGATTCCCTGCCACAAGGATACATAGAAAGCCTCCCTGAGGTTCAATCCCTCCACCTATGTCCTATCGTTGTCTCACCCTCGAGCCTATGTGTTTTGTGAAGGTCATGCCCAAACTCGGAGGTTCTACTTCCTTCATATCCCATCCATGTGTCCATTCTCATTGGTCGCCTCCTCAATTGTCCCATCACCCCACTGAACTATGTGGACTCTAATTCCCTACCACAAGGATAGGTAGGAAGTCTCTTCGAGGATCAATCCCAACATCACCACCATCTTCACGTCTGTTCCATTTCATCCTCCATCTACTTCACTCAACCAACCATATCCATCTGGATTATTACCTGTAACACCACATCCTGGTGAGATCATGACTCCCACTTTCTCACGACTCCTAGTAGTAATTGCGCGGCAATCCATATGTAATCCCCAACACTATCTCTAGGTCACTATCCTTCGAGAACACCCCTATTTATCATCCCATAAAACTATGATTGTTATGATCCCTATCTCTTAGACCATGAACATTGGAATCCCCCAAGATGTTCAACCCCCACCAATGGTAAACCATGGTGTCTCCATTATAGGGACCAAACCATCATCGGATCCATATTTATTAGATGTTTAGATCGGCCTATCTAATAGGACTTTCAGGTGATCCCTCCTGGGGTTGCACCCATCTAATACACTATTATTAGTGTTGTGATTAGTCTGATCCATATTCAATAGAAGTTAAACTCATGGCATACCCATTGTTAAATGTGTGAATATAAGGAAAAACTTAGAGACACGACTAAGGAATATAATAACCAATATTCGAAGTTGGATGCCTCGACAAGCTCTACCATAAGGGGAAGAAACCCAAACGCACTACTGTTCCAGAATCCAAACACGTCAGCGATGTCCAATGTGACTACCCCCCCCCCCCAACCGAAGGTTGATACCCTATCAAGTCACATTGGAAGGTACAGATGGAATTAGTGTAATTAACACACATCCATGAAGACATGGCACTATGAAGAGTTTCATGAACAATGACTTAATCATTAAGGGAGACCTGAACTAGGTGATGAGTCCTGAGGAGGAATCAACAGAAGGAGAAACTGACATCCCATCATCATATTTCAATCACAGAGTAAACATCCCTAAATAAGTGATGTGTGCCTCCAGGCATTGGAAATATGTAATGTAAGGAAACAAACCAGAGCGTCCTCAAAAGAACAGATGTGCTCCCCAGTGAAAGCTTCAGAAATAGAAATGGAGAACCCAATTTGAAATTATTCTCCTCAATGCAGATATTATTAACATTTGAAAAAACTATGGATTATCATGTCACCAGATCCATTTATCTAGCACAAGGTCCTTCCCTGAAAATAATGGGCCTAGCGTGAGACTCACTAGTGATCGGGGAAGATGAATGTTTCACATCTCAGTTTCGAATTTTGTCTGCATGGAAGCTTCATACCTACCATGGAAGACAAAATGGCACTAGGGAACTGGATGTTTCATTCCTTCTTTTAGAACTAATGGTTGAATCTCCATGCTTTTTAGGACCCATGCTTCTATGATAGGAGACTAATCACCACCCACCTACTGAAATAGGGGTAGAATCAATGTAAATTCAAAAATCCGATCTAGCCTCATCTCTTTAATGGAAGCCTTCAAACCCATGACTGTTGTGTGCCATTCACCATCTCCCCATCTGAATTCATTCAAAGGAGGGTGATTAATTACCTTGTTCGATGATAATAGGAAGAGGGGATTGTCCCAAACCAAGATATATCCCAGAATGACATGGATGCTTCTATGCCACATCATCACTGCCGCCCCAAGGGTTGTGCAGGGATCCACTACTCCCCACTCCGACCAACAATTGTTTCAGCTGCCTCTCCTTGGAACGCTTTGACAAATCCCTCCCATACATAATTAAGTTGAGTGATGTTTGGTCCATCCCAACTATAGTTCCATACCGGGGCCACAAAGAAGGGATCCCACCAGGACACAACAACACTACCACCCACCCCATGGGATGAGTACAATTTGAGTTATGCACTGACACAACCGGCTCCATTCCGATAAACCCGACACCTGTGTCAGTTGCAAGCTAAAGAGGATGCCCACCAAGGGCATTATCATCAATAGATCTTGTGGCCTTTTCCACTTCTGATGCATACGGCCAACCCCCCGTTCATACTGTGCAGGGGAATCTATATGCTAATCCTAGATCATTGCCCCAACTACCTCAGCAGTAGTTTGGGACAACTCTCCTAGTTGCCGACATAAGTGGAATCTTTTGTAGGATGACCCGTAGTGTGGAAATCTAGTACGGAGGACCTCCCCATGCCACCACCAATGAAATCAGAGGTCTATAATCCTCCCATGCACAGTGTGGAGGTCCTCCCACTACCACAATCAATTCAATTGAAGGTCCTACCCCTACATTGAAACCTAGTATGGAATCCACTTTTCCAACCACGACCTTAGGTATGGAGTCATTCCTCTTGTCACAGGTTTCCAATTAGAATAATGATACTTGTCTATTCAATCGTCAATGTGGGGGGGTCTTCCCCATGTTCTTATAGCAACCGAAGAAGGTCCTCCTCATATAAGAAATCAATGAAGCCAAGTTCTACCTCACTTCATTGGAACCCAGCACGGTGGTATTAAATGTGTCCAGCTCGACCAGTATGAGGACTCTCCTCATACTGCCACTGTGGAAGAAAAAAAAGCATGGAGGCCCTTCCCATGCTCCCACTAGCTCCAACGGAGATCCAACCAACTCCTACAATTCACACAGAGTCTCCATACCTGAATCTACTAGAAGACACATAGTTCCACCTGGTGTTCCCATGGACATTTGTTCAGGTGATCCTCACACCATGGATCACTCTGGTGGATTTCCTCTCCACTCCAGCATTTGTTCGGCCGAATTTCATCTTTGATTTTAATATCTTCCATTTCTCGAAGAACCACGCTAAGGACAATAGGTTGGTTCTCCAACTCCATAAAAATAATATCGGGTTCATTAAGACCATGATTAAGCATGTCTTTTTCTCAAATTCTAAGGTGTAATGTGACTCATCAATAGAACCCTCACATCGATCCATTGTGTTGATATCCGAGGTAGGGACTATGTATATCAGCCTCATCCTTCCCAAATGTGAGGTCCCCTGGATTCCCGAATCCCTCCATAGATATATCTAGGAGGAGGAAGATCTGGCCTCTTTCTGGGGTCGGGCCCTCCAATCATCCCTATCGTCACCAAGGTCATTCCTTGCCTCAACTAGATATCATGGAGAGTTATTATGGGGAATGATTAGGTATGAACAACAACATGACCCACAACTAGTAACTACAACCCTACACTAGAAATTGTGGTTTCCTATCTCTCTTACAAGGATGTGGTGGCTCAGTCAATGCATTCATCATAGGACAGCCCAAGATGTGGTAGCTTGTTACCACATTCACCGCATTCTCCACCAGCTATTCTACCACCTCAACAGTCTTTTAAAGTGCCATTACCAGTCCAACAGCCACCCCCAGTCAAAGAATGGTGTAACAAAGGGTAGTACACCATGTCTGAGTCGAGGCGCTTGTGGGACATCCTAGCAGCGATCCATTTCCCAATGATGTTATGGAAAATTTCAACCACAATATTCAGTGTGCTGGAATTGCTTACCCAGGAGGAATTCACATGTTTTCATCAAACCCTCCGAGCAACATATTGTTGTCTACCTTATCAGTGAGTGGCTTGCCCCATGTGTTAGGAACACCTTGAAGACGTTGACCCGCTATGTCCTATGGTCAACTTGACTATGCTCCTCGTGGCCCAAAGCCTGGAGTCACTCGATCACCATAATACCCTCCTGAAATGATGCATTTAGAGCATTAAAGTGCTCCGCAGAATTATCAAGGAGGCATCACCCATGTTCGGGTCTGTGGTTAGGGAAGTATCCCACCCTCCATTTTAGTTATATCTAGAACAATCCTGACATGCCATGAGATATTAAGAATATTACTCCAGGTAGAGTTTTGGTTAACATGGACAAACTATTAGAGGGATAGAGTGAGATACATATCCTTGAAAAGAAAATAACCCATGCGGGAGTGCCACACCTATTAGATCCACTGGAAGGGGTTACTGATCGTACCACGATTCACTAATTTATTCCACCCTTACACCGTAGTTTTAAACTTGTTTTGTAATGAATATTCCAAATATAATAATAAATTTCACTTTATGTTTGAATCAATCAATTAATGTTAATCAATATTAGAATTGGAAATGTTACTTGTTTTTATTTTTTCAATGTAGGTGGAGGTGATTTGGAGGGCCCTTGATGAAGTGGAAGAAAATGGGACAAAATTGCATGGATCCATGGACATCTGCCCACTGTTTTGCAGATTACACAACATTCGTGCATCCAAATTGGCTTAAATATTTTGGTCCTATCCAAAATTTAATATTCTAAATTTCCTATTAATTAACGATATCTTGATTCAGCTTCTATGGGGCCCATACGAACTGATCTGTCCAAGCCACCGAATTTGGACCAAGCCAAATGCGGTGTTATGTATTTTATTAATATCTTGATCTGTAGTTATCCAAATGGTTCCAAACATTCAGTGGAGACAGTCAAGAGGTAGGGATACAATTGTTCTATTTTCTCCAAAGCAAGATAAGGCTTTCTGAATTCCGAAACGCATGATACAATAGGATTGGTGAAATCTGTGTGCCTAAAACCGCCTTCCCATTTTCCTATAAAAGGTCACCAAGGGAACCTCATTTGCAAGTTCAGAAAAGGAGTGAAGTGCTGCCAATTTTTAGTCCTAGAGGAGTCTCCTAATCACCTTGGAGGATCTGGAGGCCCCTATCCTCATAAGGTAATCTAGGATGAAGAAGGAGTTCCACCTGAGCTTCCTCCTCCTCCCGATGTCGAACTAAAAGTTGGGTGTTCGTTGTGAGGGAGCTACACACATGTCAACGGAGTTCCGATACATAAAATAGCTACTGTTTTGGATTAATTTTGGTGTTTAAACATTTAATTCCATGTATCTTATTTTATTTCAGATTTTAATGCTTCATTTGATGCATGTGAGTGTTATGCTCTTGATTTCAAACCGATCGGTGTGAGGTTTTGAGAGCGTGACTTGTGTTGTTCCGATTGGACATCAGAAGAATCATTTTCATACCCAACATATTTAGATTTCAATATTCTTTGGAAGATATTATTCCATGCATAAGTATTGTACCTTTAAAAGATGATTGTTACGTCAAGGTTTGGTCCTTAAAGCATTGAAATAAAAGCTTAGGAATTAATCAGGATTCCAATTAACTCCAACCAAAGAATTACTCTAAACCTAAGATGATTCTCTTTGAACAATGAACTTTATATGTGTGTAGTGAAATCACATTGACCCTTTTATCTCATATTTTTCAATATCCACTAGGTCACTCAATTTTTAAGCCATTTCAACTAAGTCATTGTTTTAAACTCTTTTCAAAACCACCCCCTCTCTTAGTCATTTTTATTAAAAATACACACTCTAAACCTACCAACGCTCCTTGAGAGACAACCTAGGGTCTACCCTAGACTATAAATCAACCTTAAAAACATAATCAATTTGATGTGTCATGACAACATGATAAGCTACTCTCTAGTAGAAAAATCTACTGGGACTTTCTTTTCCCACCGAGTCATTAGTTCTTAGTGGGAATCCCAATAAGGGAAAAGATCGTCTTGGGGCTATCAAACCATCTGACCCATCTAGGTTAGTTCAAAAGATGTAAAATGATCACAAAAAGACCTTTTTGCATAAACTAATTGCTAAGCATTAGAAGATTGCTGATGAACTCCTTGTGGAATGTGTTGCATTGCGATAACCAGACTATGGTGATCTTGGACCGGTGCAGCAGGGGCAGATACAACTCCCCTTGGGCGAGTTTTCTCTAGGTGACCCCAAGCATCCTACCCACATAGAATTGATAGAGACCAGAGCTCATGGAAATAGGGCACAATACGTATCCCCAAATCTACCTAAGCAG
Source organism: Viscum album (assembly GCA_963277665.1). Lineage (NCBI taxonomy): Eukaryota > Viridiplantae > Streptophyta > Magnoliopsida > Santalales > Viscaceae > Viscum > Viscum album. The sequence continues at coordinate 758,993,839 of OY728161.1, forward strand.
CTTCAGAACCCGTCTCAAGTCCCCCCAACTGCTCGGCAAGAGATCCCACTGGCCACTCCACGAGCCTCTTGTCTTTCTTATCATGTTTAGTTACCTTCCAACACACTAGTGGTATGGAATCCTCGTTAAAGTATGGACCCCGCCCAGATGATTCAATGGCAGCGCTAATTTCCTATCTCGAAGCTTTGTAATCTCGATAGGTGGAGATTTCTTCTGATGTCAAGTAATATCCAGTGTGGCTGGATGATATGCCTGAAAACTTGGTTACAAAAACACCACCTTTTACAATTTTAATAGGATTGGGGATATTCTATAGCATTTTTCCCATTTAATCTCAAGGTGTGGTCCTCCACTTGGAACTCCAACGCAGCAAGATTCCGCCAAAATCTTGTGTTTCATACAGACTTTGGATTTTCAAGCATTTGTCTAGTATAACCAGCTACAAATTGGGTTGGTCACCGGTTGGGAAGATATCCATATATTTTTTCTTTACCAGTTCATCTCTACCACCAAGAATCAAAGTATTTAAGTCCACTTTAGGTGAAAACAGAGGCCTAATGAGCATGTGAGAACTTTGTTGCCCAGTGGAAAGGCCTCAACTACTCCATGTATATACTGCTGACATAAGAACAACTGCTGTAAATAAGTGAGGTGAATTTTAAAATTGAACTGGTACCCTCTCTCCTTACTCAATATTACCCTAGGTAATTTTTGGATTTCTCGTATAAGGCCCAGTGTCTAGTGGACGACTTGCAGCAGGCCAAGCAAGCCCATCTTTTGCTTCCTGTAGTTTTCGGCTGAAGCGCCTCTAAGCTCGAGCCCACCACAGCAGCCCAAATAGAGGCCCCCAATGAATTGGAGTTATTAACAGTAGATCATCATTAATATCCTCATATAGGTACACCAATAAAGGTGAATCCACTTGCGCAGTAGTGCCTACCTCAAAATTGGAAGGCGCCCCCACGTAACGTACCACCACCTCCTTGGTGAGATAACCAGGTTCCTCCTCCATGGCAAGATCCTCCAGCCCCTCATTAGGGCCAGGCTCCCAGATCCCCCTTCCCAGACAGAAGGTACCAGACCTACTCATTTAATGAGGCTCGGGTCCCCGGTTATTTTTGAAGAACCTTGGAATAAGGACTTCTACAGTTCTCGGAATGGAAGAGGCCCGAAGAGGTGGATCTCATTGATTTCCCTAATTACTCCCCAATAACCAGATCCTGGGGAACACCCTCAAACTAGGCTATGTGTTCAAATAATAGCTTCAAGACCATGTTTCTAACAACATAGTCAGGTTAGGAGTCACTCTGTCACATGTTTCATGTGTATTCATTAATCTTGATAGCCGTAGTGATAGCGAGGGTGAGTGGAATCAGGTTCCTAACTGCGGGTCTCAAAAATATGATGACAGGATGTCTTTTAAGGTAGTTTCTCATTCCAAATGAATTATATACACACATCTGAATCGACCTAAGCCTTCAGAAGACGCAGCATCACCTGCGGCCACTACTTCTGCTCCAGCGTCTCAGCCTTCATCCTCCCAGAAGGGATACCATCTTCGGCCTGAAGGAAAATAAAGCCCCGATCTGATGTCATCGTCTGCCCATACTCTTAGCGACTTCATGCCCCCTGAGACAGAAATTACCTCCAAAATACATCCAGTGGTGGATTATTCTTCATGTGATGATCAAGGGTCACTTTGGATAACATCACGGAGCTGCTAAACCCCCAAATGGTGCCTGACGATGGGGGAAACTAGATGGATCTTCCCAACTACCCCCACCGTCTTTAGTATTGATAGATCCATGATTTTATGGGTAATTGGAATGCATCAGAAAATACATCCAGCCAAGACATTTATGTCTTATAAACCAGACAACATGACTAATGTAGAGCTCAACATGCATAGCCTTCTCATATGGTATCATTCGGTTTTCCTTCACCACCATTTGTGCTCCTTGACCAGGTGGACCCACAACAACTGTGATGTGATTAGCTATATTCTATTACATATCATCACCATTTATAGTTTTCATCTGGTATTCACTATATGAGCTTCAACTGGAGAGAAATAGGATATTCAAAGCACCAGTTGTCCACCGGTTTTGCCAGAGAGGCTTGTTATACCCCTGCCACAAAATGACCTCCAGTAGGACGAAGTTCTTTCTTGGAATGGAAGTATGATATCCTTAAGAATCTTTCTAGCATTCCTATGAGGATATCTATCATTTAGGCTCTTTTCCTATCAAAATATATGTGTTAATCCCTTACCAAGGCTTTATGAATCCCCCTCTAGTTTGAGATGGAGGTATGAGTTGTAGAATCCTTCCATGCCAAGGCAGTCGAGCATAGAGAATGTTACGCCATCAACTCCTTTTCTGGAGATGATGAAGGATCTCCCATATAAGGGCATATTATCCCACTTTATATCATTGGTTAATTAAATGGAATGGATGTTCATCACTGTCTTGTCTACACAAGGTCTGGGATCAACCTAATCCTGACCCAGACACTTCAAAAAATGAGGTTGTCCAAGGATGATATCAGCCCCTATGGCCTAAAAATTCAAGGTTACGACACGACAGAATAGAAAATGATCGACACAGTCCACCTGAAAACCCATTTCGATGGTCTTGTAGCCATCCCCGAGTTCATGGTTGTCTCTCTAGACACCGCCTACCACGCATTGAGGGGTAGTCCATGGTTCCACCTGGATGCGTTGGTCCCTTCTTCATATCACTAATGCCTTAAGTACTCCGTTAATTGTCGAGTGGGTGTACTCCATGGTGACCCATCTAACTTTTCATCTTGTGAGTCCCACTACCTAGATGCTGACTATTACAAGATAAAGGACTAGAAGATTCTAGCTAACGAGGTTGAACATGCTATGGTTGTGACCAACTCATGGATGGACTTGGATGATGCCTACATTTTTTTGATCCATCGATTGGAGGATACAACCCCGGATCTGGGAAAATGCTTTGTGGTTTTTGGTACGATGGGGAATCTCATTCCAAATTTTAGTGGATTCTAGACGATCACCTCATATTCCTACACAAATCAAGCTTGGGTAATCCCAAAGGCCCATACTTTTATAAGGTATTTGGATGTCTGCCCCATGGGAAAGACAATATGTTTTACTTTTTGATATGCTGGGATAAACAAGATCAAGTTGATGAACCACTATTTCTTTGATATCATCAAGTGTGGACCCTTGGGACGAAGACCATATGGGATCAAGTTGACAACATTCATCAATATTGTTTCATTTGCACATGAGCCCCCCGATGTAGTGTCCACAACCACTCAGGATGACACCAGCATCCCTTCCGGATATGTTGATTCAATGGAATCACCTCCTATTAAGTTTCCCTCCACCATGAATGAATAAGATGATTTGGAGGATTCTTATCCCTCTTTTGAGGAGGGTGTATCCTCCACTGTTGAGGAATTGGTTCAGGTGAACCTCAGTAACGAGACGGATCGGAAACCCACATTGATCAGCACCATTATGCCTGCCGAAGAGCAAAAGTATTACGTATAATTACTAAAGAAGCATCATGATGTGTTATACTAGAGTTATAATGAGAATCTGGGACTAGATTCTCAGGTCTCCATCCACCGCCTCCATCTTCCAATAAATCATCGTGATTTTAAATAGCCTCCTAGAAAGATGCACCCTTCTCACGGTGCCATAGTTGAGTCTGGAGTGGGTAAGATCACCATAGACAACATCATCAAGGAGGTCAAGTACCGTTGATGGTTATCCAATATTGTGTCTATTATGAAAAATAATGGACAGATCCAAGTCTCAATCAACATTCGGGATCTCAATTGTCACTTTCTGAAGGATGAATTCCCACTTCTTGTTGCAGAACTATAAATTTACACCACCGCATGGTTACAGGCTCTCCCCTAAGTGTATGGGTATTTTGGGTATAAAATATTTGGAATTTCCCCCATTGAAGAAATGTATACAACATTTAGGGCACCACAAGATACTTTTCTCTACTAGGAGATTCCATTTGGTCTAAATAATGCAGGTGCCACCTATCAGCGTTCCATTAATTGCATATTTAAGAAAATCCTCAAGGAATTGGTGGAATGATACATGGAATATCTGGTGGAAAAAACTTTGCAGTTCTAGGACCATCTCAAAGACTGCCAGAATGTGTTTCTCATCCTTCGTTATCGCCATCGGATGACGAACCCATTGATGTGTGCCATTGGGGTCACCCACGGAATGTTTCTCAGCTTCATTGTCAGATGTAGAGGCATCAAGATTGATCTGTAGAATATTAAGGCCATCACAAATATATATCCTCAAAGAAACATTGGGGAGTTGTCAGGATTTCAAGTCCACTTGGCCTACATACACAGATTCATCACTAATTGTGCCCGAAAGTGTAATCCCTCTTCTCATCTCATGAAAAAAGGCACTGTCTATCAGTGGGATGAGAAATGTTAGACTAATTTCAAGGAAATCTGGGAGTACATGTTATAGCCTCTAGTCATGATGCCAACCATTTCAGTAAATCCACTGGTACTTTATGTGACTGCACTAGAATGATCTCTTGATGCCCTTCTCACCCACAAAAACAACGAGGGAATGAAGCACAATATCTATTAACATAGAAATGTGCTCTTTGATAGGAAGAATAGATACTAATCTATCGATAAAAGCTTCCTTGTGCTTGTATTCTTAGTGTATTAATTGTGACATTACTTTCATCACTATGAGGTACGTCCAGTTTCCCGAGTGGATGTGCCGATGTACATCTCGAACTGCATCATATTGATATGTCGTATAGATTGGTGGGAAATAATCCTCTAGCAGTTGGATATCAGGTTCTTCCCCTAGAAATATATTAAGTGGAATGCATTAGCATACTTCCTTACTGCCCATACAGCTCCCGCACACTAGTCTCTAGACCTCGATTTTCTGAATGAGGTAATCCTCTCGGTAGACCAAGTCATTATGTGTTTGAAAATTCACTTTGATGGAACTTCCTGAAGCCATACCGATAGAAGAATCAATGACCACAGACTAAATAGAGTTGGCTTGGGTATCATCTTCATCATACCAACACATGACCTTCTTCTGTATTCCTTCCTATTGATAGAAGGTTGTACCAACAATGAGGCATAGAATCATGCTCTCATCACTGGCCTCAAGATGGCCCTTGATATTGATGTACCATACTTTCTTGTGAAAGGTGATTCTGAACTAGTCATCAAGAAGATCAATGGTGACAATGTAATCAGGATGCCAGAGCTCGTACCACGGTTGGAATGTACCTTCCAATTGATGGACCAGTTCTCGTCTCAACTAGATGTTACCCATGTACCTCAATCCCAAATCAGTGGGGAAAATGCCTTGGCCAGCCTAGCTACATCTCATGCAGATCCCGATCTTGATGATTTGATTATTCACAAGGCACACCATAGAGACTTCGCCCCAATCACTCCGAATGATGAGGATAGCCTACAGGTAAGCCAACATATCACATGTCCTTCCAAGTTAGGATCCCAAGGTCCCCCTGAAAACGTGATGGAAGTGACACCTTACTAGATGACCCCCTTTATCGGGTACCTCTAACACGGTAGTCTCTAGGTAGAGCGAGCTGAGCACGAGCGAATCAGATGTTGCACATTACATTTTTTCCTCTAGAGTGGTCCTGTTCTTCAACAGATCCTCTACAGATGTGGGTTTGATAGGGTTCTCCTCAGTTGGATTTAAGAAGGTGAGATTTCATCGGTCATGTAGTATGTTCAGTATGATTTTTATGGGGCTCATGATACCAGGCAGAAACTATCTCACCATATACGTAGATTGGGGTAATTTTGGCCCTCCATGATCTGTAACTGTATTGATTTTTCCCAGAGGAGACAAACATTCCAAATCCATGCTAATTTGGTACATCGGCTGCCAGAGCCTCTCCACACTACCATTTACTCTTCAATATTTGTGATCTGGGGACTCAATGTTGTGGGACCATATCCACTGGAGACAGCTCCCTAGTGCTGGTTCATCATGACTGCTACAGATTTCTTTTCCAAGTGGGTAGAGGCAGTTCTGCTCAAGGATTTCAATGCCAATTATATCGTTGAATTTCTGAGCTCCAATATCATCTACCAATTCAGTGTCAATCATGCCATCCTCACCGATAATGGCACCAACTTCTTGGAAACCTAATTATAGAAGTTATACACCAAGTACAACATCATTCTAATCATGCATCCTGCTATCATAAGCAAGAAAATGGGCAGATTAAGGGGTTCAACAAAACCCTCTATAAAATATTGCAGAAAATGGATGGTCAGAACAAGATGATTTGGCCGTACAAGCTCTCCAATGAACTCTTGGACAACCGGACAATGAATCACAATTCCACACATGTGACCCCATATTCCCTAGTGTACAAGACAAGGGTAGTGTTTCCCATAGCGATTCAGTTTCCTTTATTACACACAAATGTTTAAAATAAACAAACACTAGATAAGTTAGCTGAAACCCATCGGGCTGAATTGGAAGCGCTTGACAAGAATAGTATTTGTTCCCTACATAGTCTGGAGAGGCATCAAAACAGGATAGCCAGAGCATTAAATAATAATTCTTGCCTCCACTCGTGTTTACTAGGTGACACGTTGTTGAAATTCAGATCACCAATGATACATGGTAGGAAACTACCCAAACTAGAGCCCAAATGAGAAGGACCTTTAATCATTTATATGGTTTACCCCAATGGTGCATACTCCCTAGTTACTATGGATGGTGGGAGTAAAACTGTACCCACAAATGCCAAATTACTCAAGAAATACATTTCATGTGTAAACCGGTCCTACATGACCCTAAACTATTTCTTCCTCACCACGATGTTAAACTGTGTGACCCATATATGTTGAATGACATAAAAACAGTCAACACTCATCTTGAAAGACATTAAATGACACCTTCAATAACTATGTTCGGCTTGATTCGCATCCCCATGGGATACGTAGGAACACTAGGACACTTTGTCTTAGATTGCATCCCCAAAACTCTTCTATTTGACTACCCCCCTAAGGGTAGTTTTCTTGGAGGATCCCACATGTTGTAGAGTAGATTTCTTTGTACTTACTCATGTCGGGGTTACAATTATCACACCATGTGTCACTCTTTGTTCTTCTATCCTCCCACATCCTCACCTCACAACGTTAAACTTCATGGACCTTTCAGAACTACATATGGCTTGATTCCCATCCTCATGTGATACGTAGGAATGAGAATACATTTAGTCCATATGCCCATCCCAAAACATCACGATATCCCCTTGTTCAAATCACATTGTGTGGTGCATGATTTTTCCTTCATTAACATTGATTTCATCATGATTGCACCATGTATCCCTTTTCATGGAGATATGCACATCTTTCATCACCCTGGAGGACATTAAACGTCACAGGAATATTCTTTCTTCAAACAACCCCTTTATTTGGGTATTCTTCATCATTCAACCCCAAAAGGACCCCAGAAAGGAATAAGATGCAAGGCCCTAGGTCTATCCTCCCATTTCCGGACAACATCCTCAAGGATCTCGATTGACAAACTGATACAAGCCCCACAATACAAATATGGTCAGTGGTCGGCCGTCATTTTTTCCTATTTCAGGTCACACAATGTGGATGACGTGTTTCGAACATCGTCAACAGCCATCCCCCATCGATAGCACCACCCTCGTATGTCCCAAATATTGGGTGCAGTGGTTCATTTTGTCCTACTATACCTTCAAACATCCATCTTCCTCCAGAAGGAGTGTTCATTTGGTCGCCATCGACCCTGTTTAATCTCATACCCTCATTTTCGTACACTTATATGTTTCAGAGAGCCTGATCTTATTCCTTATTTCCAACTCGGAGGATGTTCACGTGGTATTAGGAGCTTTGGTGAGGCAATACATACATAAAGGGCCATGTATCTATGGTCCGAGCCCTATGACCTTAAATTACGATCATTCACCATCCTCACTACAAGATGTTAAGATGAAAACGGGATGGGACTTCCCATTATAGGTCCCTTAGAATTTCCATCCCCTAGCCCAAGTTCTCAATTAGGATTGTGCTATGTGGTATGGGATTAAATCTTAATTCACGTCAGACTGTTTTTTCCATGCCACAAAATTCCCCTTGAGACATCCATCCTTCATCCAGCATCCTTTCTGCATGATGTAAAATTGCACAGCATCTTCCATTAGAATGTTTGTCTTGATTCTCATCCTCAGGGGATATGTAGGACCGCACATACATTTAGTCTTCAGGTCCAGCCCTTTTTCCTAGAAACCTCCTCATCATTATGGCCCCCTGGCCTGAATTCTTCTAGGAGGTGGGTATGTGGTGTGGTATGGTCTTATGTTCGCATTCACGTCATGTTTTTGATAGCCACACCACATACCTCTCCCTCATGATAGATATTCCTCCCCATATTATACACTCATCTTTTCGAGTCAGCTACTCTTGAGTTGGGCCCCTCATCCCTCTTTGGAAGATTACCAATGTTTCTAGAAGAACTTTGGTTTTAGACCTAGAGTGTTGGATTCTACATAGATATGTTATTTCCCATTTTCAAGCTTCATGTTTCCCTTAATTTTGGATTTCATCATCTTTCACTTTCTAAAAGACACCCGAATGATAAGGATTCTAGGCCTTAGTGATCTGATACCGCCTTGGGCTAACGACCCCTAGAACTTTGAACAAAAAATTGATACAAATTCCATGTTGCGGATATGGTAAGTGGTTGATGCTCAATTTATGTTCCCATTTTAGTTCACACGATATGGATGTTGTGTTTCAAACATGGTCAACAGTTATCCTCTATCATCATGACTCCCCATCAAGCCCTAAATATTTTTTTCATGATTCATGTCCTTTTCCACTCCATCATATCAAAGTTTAATTTCGACACTCACGATGTTATCCATCAGTGAGCATTTGCGCATTAGGAGGACAAGGTCATGGTAAGGCATCATTTGGGGCTCTGCACTATCTTACCCTTTTGATGTATTCTATGTGTTGCAAAGACCTTCTCCTCCCTTGTTTCCCAAATCAAGCATAGCTCACGTGGGATTAGGGATTTGGTCATGGTGAGTGCTCGTTTGGAAGAGTCTCACTTCTCTATGGTCCGAACTCTAAGACGTTTTACTAAGATCTATCTACATAATTTCCAAATGGTATAAAAACTGCATCTCCCAGAACTATGTATAGGTTTATTCCCATCATCATGGGATTCGTATGAACGCTCATGAATCTCATATTCAGGCCTAGCTCAGGTTCCACTAATTACCTATTCTATTCTTTCTTTTGGGTATGAATTTCGTAGAATTATATGGGGTGGTGTGTGTCGTCTTATATCCTCATTCACATCGGGTTTTCAATTTCCACACCATGTACTCCCTTTCAAGTAGCTAGTCTCTCCTGCCTCTTTTCCCAAGTGACACAAAACTACACCTTCAGAACTATGTACAGATTCATTCCTATCCTCATGGGATATGTAGGAACACCTACAAGATTGGTCCATAGGTCCAGTCCCATATTCTATGACCTTTTCTGGCCCATCAGCCAAAGGTTTCTTCCCCAAAATTGTGCATGGTGTGGTGTGGACCTCTTCCTCATTCATATCGATTATGCTTTATCACGCTATCTGAATTCCCCCCCTAAAACATCATTTCTTCCATATTTTTTGAAGCCATTTTACATTAAACTATGTTTCCTAGTACTACATGGCAATAAATTATTACATCATTACTACAATACATTAAAATGTAGGGGTTCATCCAATCATTCGACCCTAAACTATGAAATTATCATCCTGGATACACGATAGAAAGAGAAACTGCATTATGATGTCCACACTTTAGGGGACATCAGGTTTGGTATCTGTCAACCACCATACCATTTTTCAAGGCCTACATATGGCTTGATTCTTATAGTGATTCTTGGATTCTCTATCCTAGGTTTTTCGCTTTATAAAAAACACATTCGTCCTATAGAATAAACATTATCTATAAAATGCCATTTTTTTGGTGTGTGGGATTGATCCGCATGATAGTGATGTCCCTAGTAGTGGCACCCTACCATGCCACTTCTAAAACAATTTACATCATGACCCCCATCGTGATATGGTATATAGGAATTCTCATGCACTTTTCCTCGGGCCCAACCCAACTTTCATTTTTGATCCCTTAACCTAAAACCTCCCCAGGGAGCACATTGTGTGATACTGACTCCTACTATATTTGTTTACATCTGGTTTTATAATTACCTCACAATGCTTTTCCCTACATCCTTTCCATCTACGGTATGAGATCTAAGACAATAAAACAAATATTTTTCTGTGTCCTTTCTGAAAGATGTAAAATTGTAGGACATATCTTCGAACTATGTGTGTCTTGATTCCCATCCTCACGAGATACATAGGAATGCCTTGAAATTTTGCCTACATTTCCAGTCCTAGGAATCATATATCATTCCCTCATTTTCGTCCCCTTGCCCCGAGCTCTTTTGAGTACATGTGGTGTGGAGAGTACCTCTTGGCCTCTCATTTACATCAGGGTTTTCAACAAACACACCATGTTCTTCAATTTTCTTCTCCCAACCTAGTCTGAATTCCATGACCCTAAACATTGATCTCCCTATGTGGCCTACACAACGGGTGTGGTTACTTCACCACCCTGTACATATTCAATTAAAACAGGTCCCCTCTTAATGCTCTACTCTAAGACTTTATGTTAGGAGCATGTGACCCCAAGACCCTTTTCTTTGGAAAGGGGTTCGACATCCTCTATCTAACATGAAATATTGGCATACTCAAATGAATTATGGAAAAGAACCCAATGTGTGGGGTTTTCACATGGACATTCCCTCATTTCATTTACACACTTCATGATCCATTTATTCGATCCCTATCCTATTCCACATCTAAAGGGACCCCTCTATGTCCTTGTCTCATGCCGCAATAGCTCACCTACCATATTGGGACAATGCCCTAGATATCCTTGGAGGACATTTTGTGACAGGACATGTGTTTCGAACATGGTCAGCAGTCGCCCCACATTTTTCTATCCCCATTCCAGGCTAATGTGAAGTAGATTCTTTTTTTCAAACATGGTCAACGATTATCCTCTATCACCACACCATCATCATTGTAATCCATATCATGGGAGCCATGATTCACATTTTTTCACTCCCTTATGTTCATGTCGAATTCCATCTCACTCGTTTTTACACCTCTGCGCATGTATGTGCATTAAGTAGGTGGGTTAATAATTATGGGATGTCATTCAACTAGAATTAAATTTCCCCTAATGTGTTCCATCCTTTAGTAGGAAAATCCCATCCCTACATTTTGTTTCCCACACTTAGCTTGACTAACATGGTCTTAGTGGTTTTGGTGGGACATGTACTTGTGTGGCGATTCCACGCATACCTCTCATCCTAAATAACGTTAAACTATAATCTTAGAACTACGTATGGCTTGATTACCATCCTAATAGTGTACGTAGGAATTCCATGACACTTTTTCTTGGACCTAACTAAAATTTTTCTATCTTCAGTATCTCGATCTATGATTTCCATAAGGATTATGTGGTATGGTATGGACTGTTTTGGTCCTCATTCACATCAGGTCTATTACTTCTATACTATATAATCCCCCCTTTGGGATCCCCCCATTTCACTCTTCATCCTACCATAGAATGTTACATTACACAGGTCATCCATAACTACATATGGATTGATTCTCGTTCTCATGGGATATGTAGCAACACCTGATCTCTTTCCCTTAGGTCCAACCCCAAGATTTGGCCACCTATGCTCTATGGTATATGATTTAATGAAACCCACTAAGAGAACATGGTGTGTTTTTTACTCTTAATTTTGTTATTCACTTTGGGATATGTATCGCTCCATGAATTTACATTATGGGTAACCATGTCCTCAATACAATACATTAAACTCCGATCCTACCCCAAAAAATTTTAGGATGCCCCATTAAAATTATGAGATGAGTAAGCTTCCTCCCCTGAAAGGATTTCCCCACTAGCATTGGTCTCCGACCACACTATGCTCGAGAACTTTTCCTGGCTTGATTCTCATCCTTATGAGATATGTAGTGATGCTTATGTATTTCGCCTTGCGGACTTCCCTGAGAAAATTATATTTTCTTGTTGTTTTCCCTTAATCACGGTCCAATATCTATGGCCTAAATCTAAGAGCCTAAATTTCATCCAATATGAATTTGAATTATTTGTCTCGATCCAATAAGTATGACCTTAAAACTAGGTAACATGTCCTGGTCCTATGACATTAAACTATTCCATTAATCGTCTCCATCTATATGATAAAAAATTGGAAGGCATCCAACATCCTCACTAGAGAGGTCCTTTCTAGAAGTAGGTATGATCCCTGATCAGACCGATGTGCCCACATAATGTGTTTTTTCACAGTGGTATAACTTAAAGAGTGTTAGACTCCATTCGATCAAATGAATCACTCCTCCCTCCACGCTTTGAGTACCATTATTTTGGATGCTCTTCCTCTTTCATGCCTACAGGAACCCCCTAACAATATGAATGCTCAGCCTATGGATCACCAATTGTGATAGTCTAACATTCCATAAAACTAAAGGATGACATTTTGAGTTAGGCCCCATGTTTTGAACATGGTCAGTGGTCATCCTGAATTTTTATCCCGACATCAAGCTAAAGCAATCGGGATGATGTGTTTCGATCATGGTCAATAGTTATCCTTCATTGTCATGACACACCTAAAACGTTGGAATTTTTTGTATCATGATTCACACATTCCACTCTATTTTGTTTAGATTGATTCTAATGCCCCTGGCGTTACCCCAATCATTCACTGGATTATATTGGGAACATAGCAATTCAACTGTTCTATTATCTTCATTCTCTAGTCCGGACACCTTCTTTTTTCATGGAAATCCAGATCAGTTATTCAAACCATGGAGGCCTGAAGCATTGGTAGAAACTATCATATTTGGATGGAATAATGAATCAAACATCCATTTCATCTCATATCGGGTCCAACCCACGTGATATTAGGGACATATCGTTTGAAATTTCATGAATGTAATGGAAATGCGGAAAACCAAAACAAATAACAGAACTCATGCATGCAGCCAGCACAAACAAGAAAACAATGAAAGTACGTTTATGAATTTACACACATTATAGTACCCATGGATTGGACCCTCCCATGGATGGGTTTACGTCTTCGATAAATAATTATATATACTCCACTATCTGGCTTGTGGCATCCAGATTCTGCTATCGCCTATTTAGAACTTGATCCTCCTGGGCTGTGATGGGGCGAAGTTCAACAACCGCGATCCAAGCCTGCTCCTTCTTAATTCGAATGGCATCCATATCCTCAGAGGTTCATTTAATCCATTCATCATCCTCTACTTGATAGGCCTTTAGGTTCAATACGATCCCCGATTATGCATCTCTGAAAGAAGAGTACTCGTCCTCCAGCGGTCGCAACCACTGAATATCACATTCATCCTCCTCGAGCCTCTAAATGTTCTCTGATTTCAGCCACTTCTAGCCCTCACAAAGGACACGATCATGCTCCCAAATATTCTTTTCCATGATGTCTCAGATGAGCATATGAGTACGTTAGGCATCCACTCATCAAGAGAATAGTTCGTACAACTGAGAATGAAGACTCTCCATCTGGCCTATCTATTGTGCTTAAGGGGTCTTCCTAATGAAGAGATTGATCAGATTCCATGATTGGTGATGGACTATTTTACTATCCTATTCATTATAAGCCATATCATCCTAGTCTACAGGGTCTGCGGGTTCATATACATTGAATGACTTTAGAAACTCATCAGAAGGATCTTCGTCCGGTGTCGGGTCAGGTAGGTCGGGACCCTTGTCATCTGACTGATCCTCATCATCAGATTCCACATCAATTATTTTCAGATCGGTCTTTCTGACTGTCTCACCTATGATTAGAAGAACTATAAGTTTGGTCAGATTGGACATATGCTTTCTTGACCCCACATCGTTCCCCCAAGAAAGGTAGTGCCAGGAGCTCCGAATATCCTCTTCATGGAGGTCCATGCCATTTTAAGAACAACACATGTGAGAATGTACATGTATTTGTTGGCCATTTCCAATGAGGAATGGTTACAAATTCTGGAGAAAATACATACATAGATAAAATAGTCGGCTTTTCTCTAGAGTCATTGTCATCGGGACAACAAGGGCTAGACCTTAGTAGATTTTGGGGATGTATAAAGACTCTGGAAGAACCAACATGAGTGTCATTGCCCTACTAAGCGTGGTGATCACTCTCATCATGGGTGCAGATCTTGAGGATCCCACGGTAGGATGTACTATTGTGAGAGGGTGCTTATAGCATATGAGGCCCTCTAGAATTGGTGAAATATTAGTTGAGAAGTCCTAAATGACCTGGATAATGAATACATGAATGTGGATTATGGTTTTTCCTCAAGAGCCTCCCCAAACTCTTCCACCTATAGGTCTGAATTTCATCCTCACCCTCCTCCAAAGGGCTCCCTCCACCAGACTCTTTCCCCTAGGAGGACTTATCTGATTCCTCTGATAATGGGAGGTGATGCCTCAATTCAGTGGACGAAAATTGCGAAGGGGTGATTGGATCTAGAAATGCATTCACTAGATCCATCATTGGAAGCAGATAGCCCTAAGAGTGCACAAAGTCCTACATCTCAACAACGTACTACTCCCCATGTTCCTAGGATATCGTGAAGACAACCCTGACAATAATGATCCCCAGCAAATCCATCCTGAGATGATTCAGATGGTGCCACATTTGGGAAGTGTTGAGGAATTGTCTGTTGAAATCCCAGATTTCACAAGCCTCAAGGAATACAGCATTCTCAGGCCTGTCTATATGGTGCAACAGCATCCCCGATGCCTTGGTGGATATCCTATAGAACCCACTGGGTGGCCTGCCATTCAAATATCATTACTCCTCTAAGACTGCGGGTTCCACTACCTTCACCTACCTCTTAGTTGGTACAGGTGTCACCACTACTGCAGCCCTGCCACCATGGGATTCCATTGTTTTCTTCATTAACCAAACTCAAGGTTGAGGGGGGGGGGGCGTCCCTAGCATGGATGGTCTTCTACTTTAGCATTTCCACCATGTAGACTAACTTCCAACTTTTGGCATGCACCTTCACCAGCCCACAGATAGTTGTGGGAGGAGGTAACTCATTCGGTTTCTTTGCATCCTCCAGTGAAAACATGACCCACATCTACCACATCACACATGGATGGTCGTCTTGGCATAAACCCAAGTAGACCTATGGGTCCAGCCTCTCCACGCACCAAAACTACCTCACGAAGCTGTGCAGGGTGTACAGCTCATAGATAGGCTCGCGGTCAACTCAGGCCACTAGGACCCCACCCCCAAAAGGCCATAAGGTAAGACCAATGCTCCTCCATTTGTTGTTTGTCATCAGTGATGCCTCTTGTTGGCAATGGGAATGGGTGAATATTGAACCCTTCCGCCTTCCAGGCCTTTTTCAGAATAGGTGGCAATGTCAACTTGGTCGGAATACACCCCACAACATTTAGAATGTCTGGTCGGAAGTCCGACCTTAGAGGGGAAATGGAGTTCGGGTATTCATAGACACCCCTGATATGCACTAGTATCCACCCATTCAAAAGATGGAATAGCCCTCATCACCTGTGTGGATTCTTCACTTCATTGATATTCCATAGCACCATATATAGCTTGGAGAGCATTGGAATACCCAGATTGACCATCTCCCATGTTTCCAATGCCGACACCAAGATGAACGTTCTCGACCACAAGCCATGTATGTGTCTCTTACTAGAAGAATCTAGCAATAGATAAGTGCTTAGATCAATGCAACCAACCTGACCACCGATTGTTGTTCGGTACTGATATTGAACCCCCAGGACATCCACTAGATATCCTCCAAGATTCGCCTGTAGGAATGATCCTTGTTATGCTGTACAATCCTCAGGTAGGTTGGAGGCCTCATAGGAAACATCCCATCTACAGGGGAATTCAAGAACCTACCGAAACACCAATTAAAGTTTCAATCCTTAACTAACTACTTATCCTCCCATATCACCAATTCCATTAATGAATTTTTTCACCACCGACATTTGCTCAGGGTCCTCCCAAATATTTGCGGTGGGGAGGAACTCATCATACATCACCCACATTATTAGGAACCCCGAAATTTTGGCAAGGTCCAAAAGGTAGATACCAACCTCCCCATAGAGAAAATGAAAAGAGTTAGTCCTTGAATACCACCTTCTCAGCAACTCTAGCATCAGCTACATCAGCTGGTAGATGTGGAATTGGAAATCCCAGGCTGCCTCATACTGTCCCACTCGCCTTAGCTCCATCCCAAACTACTCACATGAGGCATATACCTATTAATCCCAAACCCATTCATCCGTGAAGTCACCACCCCGATGTAGATCCAACACATCGGTCACCCCTTCTTTGGGTTCCCCAAGGTCACCTTCAGAATAGTGTGTTATAGAGGTGGTGATACCTCTGGCTGCAATGCCTTCCCTTCAACATTATTTACATGGTTATATAGGTAGTTGGCATCGATGGGTGTGTGATCCTCCCAAGTATAAATATATGCCACCCTAAACCACTGGTGATAGGACGACGTACTTCTAAAACTGTAGTTTGGATCATCTATACTCGCCATAGAAATAAAACATCATCCCTTAGACCAAAGACATATATTAGAATCCTTTTTCATAGTGGGTAGTTCTTCTAAATCCTTGATAGAAGCTCCACTAGAGACTCATGGTCTGAATAGTTCCATACAGATTCCATGATACCCAGGTTATTTTCCAATTCTTCCATTTCGAGAAGCATCGGTAATGACCCTTCCTAGAGGCTTCTTGGTGAGCCATTCCGTCTTAGTGTTTTTGACGTTTTTGTTCTAGACCAAGGAGCTCGGTTGCTAATATCATTCGCATAGCTCGTTTGTAGAGCTTAGTCGTAGAGACTGGTCATAGATCCCTACCACAGACATCATACGCACAAGCCACAGAGTAAACACTCATAGGGTCGAAAGGCTAGATGTGCTACATAGAGAAAAAAGGCTTGATTCATAGAGATCAATCCCAGAGAACGCGGAGCATTGCGTATTGAATGAACCACTTACACAAATACCAAGATGTGTATGGAAAAAAGAGGGGCTAGCCTACCTTATTTATAGGCAAAGACACACTTGGCTTCATGGTGCACCTAGAAGTGGAAATCTTTATGGGGCTCTCAACCCACGTGTCATCTCTCCACATCACAACCATGATTCACAATATGGCTTTGCGATTCACCTAAAAAATTTAGTGACTTACCCTCAAACATAGACACTCGTTTTTTCCTCATCTCAAAGTCTGAGGCGGCCATTTTTTGGCACCAAAAATATGTGTAGTGTAAAAGGACGCAATGAGAAACCCAATTCCAAAGGAGCTTCCTCATGAAGCACAATTGTGGTGCCCACGAGCACTCCAGCATTTGCAGAACCCCTAAGCACCATGGCCACTGTGAAGATGAAGCCCCTCTACAGTCACTGCGGAGTAAAAGAGGTGGTATGATCTTCAATTATGATGAAATTGATAGGAACCTTCACAGTGCACAGAAAACCGAATCGACTCTGCGATCCCGAAAACATGACAGGAGCCTCCACAAGCACCATAGAGGGAACCAAGGAGGTATCCACACCAAGGAGGAGATAACGTTCGACTCTATGGTTATGAAAAACTTGACATAATCTGTGGATGATCATGGAGCGCCACATGGCTTCTCATAGATCTCTCCCTGCTTCACACCACCCCTCTACTATATATACCCAGCTTCCCTCATACCAAAAGGATAGATACCTCAACCATGACCTTTTCAGCTTTGAAATTGTGATTCACCTTCTTATTTGCGTAACCTTGGAAAAAATGATCTCTTCAAGGAAATTGATCATTGCGAAGTACCCTTCCCTTAGTTAAAATATAACCCCTCTTCAAGCAGGGATGCACATTGCAGAGCCCATGGACCATCGAAAAAGAAAGAGATCCCTAAGAGGACTCGGGTTTCACAAAGCACTCATGCATTGTGAAGTACCCACAATGCACATGTGTGTCATATGATAAGGCATGATCACTATGCATCACGAAGAATATTTCTTCATAGTGCTATTATTTTCAAGGGTTCCTCACTTCTTGAAGTATTACATCACGAAGAAGGCTTCATATGCACCTATACCTTATGTCCAATCTAGGACTCTCCACTTCACAAAGCATAATCCTTCGCGAAGTCCCTCCCCTAAGTGGAGCACCAGATCTTCACAAGGTCCTTTTTTTTGTACCCATTTTCATTACAAACCCTTCTCCCATACGAACCTCTAGGTTTGTAAGAAGTGATTTCAAGTTCTCTTAAGTGGTGCTTCGAATTGTGTTTTATATCCTCATGATTCTTCACATAGGTGCGCTAATTACTAGTGCTTCTTTGCATAGCCATGATAATATGGGCCCCTTAGTGGATCACTCCACAACTCTCCCTCACCATCGAATTGCTGATTCCTTCCCTTACCCAAGTTTGGCTAGGTATCAGTCAGGTAATTCCAAAGGTTGTGGAGTGAACCCTCCTCATTCGAGATTCAGGTTGTCAAACATCCAAGAACAAACATCCTCAACACACAATGTTAAACTATGTCCTCTCCTGGTAAAAAATACATGGGGTGCCCCCACCTCGGACATTCTCCACACCCAATCATCTTCACGAGAGTGATATAATCCTCCCATGGAATGAGATCCTTTTTTCTGGAACAAAATATTCCCACGGGGAAGGGAAACCATCCTAGTGTAATCCCCTAGCATTTAATGTGTGAAGTACCATCTATGCTCCTCCTATATTTTTATGTTGTAATGACCATAGGAGATATAGGAACTGGGACTTTCGTTACCATGTCCCTCTCCCTCAAGGATTTGTCTTCATTGGGCATCCATCCTAGAGTAATTCTGAATCTCCATCTCTCTAGGCCTCTAAAAAAGCATAAGCCCGTGTTTCCTCTTTCGGCCGCTAAACAGAAGACATCTAACCACATGTAAGCACTGATTCATTCCATGTGTATGCACCTTTTTTTATGTAATCATATGGTAATTTCTGCCACTTGTTTATCACGCCTTTCATGTCTCACATGGTCATAAATTAAGTATTGAACATGGAATTCTTCATGGGCCACCCTAGAGTGTAAATATTGAATCCCTCATCCCGAACTATGTACTCTTTGATCCCTGTCTCCTAGGCATGGTATGTAGGAAGCCTCACTGTGGTTCAATCCAAACACTTACTTGTGTTGACCCCTTCACGTTTGTTTACCATCATCCCACATAACGTTAATCTATAGCCCTCATCCCGAACAATGTGGACTTTGATCATCATCACCAATACATGGTACATAGGAAGCCACCCTGAGGATAAATCCCATCACCTACTGGTCCCAACCCCTTTAGGTCGGTTCAGCCTCATACTAAATTACTTAAAATGTATTCACCCTCCTGAACTACATGTCCATTAATACTAGTCTCTTAGAAAAGGTACTTAGGAATCCTCCCTGAGGATCAATCCCAACACCTACTTATCCTAACCCATTCACACTGGTTCACCATAATCCCACATGAAATTAAACTATATCCCTCATCCTGAACTGTGTGGACCTCACTCCTTGTCTTCTATGAAAGGTTCATAGGATGCCTTCTTGAAGTTCATTCTCAATACCATCTTGTCTCGACCACTCCGCGTTGGTTCACCCTCAACCCACATGATGTTAAACTATATTCTTCGAAACTATGTGAAATTTGATCCTCGTCTCCTATGAAATATACATAGGAAGCCTTCATGAGGTTCAAGACCAACACCCATCAATCCTGACCATATTCACATCAGTTCACCCACATCCTGCGTGATGTTAAACAATATTCCCCTTTTCAAATAGCATGACTCTAATCTATATAACTTCAAACATTGTGGGCTTTTATCCCTGTTTTCAGAAAAGGTTATGTAGGAGGCCTCCCTGAGGTTCAACCCCAACCAGTGATACCCCGTTGTTATCCCCAATGAATGGTAAGACATTGTTAACCCAAATCAGAAGTAATAAATTCAATTCACAATTGACGGTAAGCTTTTCATGTCCCCTTTGATGGTACCCACATCTCTAGTCTGCCAACCGGGTGTTAGACCAAATCTTGGGCCTCAAACCATGCGTAATCCCTAGTATATCATTGTGTCATTGTCCTATGTATACACCTCAATTCTATACCCCCATCATGAACAACATGGACTTTGATTCCATGCCACAGGGATACGTAGGAATCCACCCTGAGTTTTAACCCAATAACTCATGTCTCATCATGGTCTCTCCCTCAACCTATGTGTTTCGGGAAGGTCGTGCCCCAACCTGGAGTTTCAACTTCCTTTAGATCCCATCCATGCGTCCATTCTCACTAGCCACCTCCTCAGGTGTCCCATCCCCCCCACCAAATTACGTGAACATTGATTCCCAGAAATGGGGATATGTAGGATATCTCTTCGAGGACCAATCCCAACATTCATGTCATCTTCGCATGGGTTCTATATCATCCTACATCCTCTTATCCCAACTAACCAAATCCATCCTGATTTTTACTTGGGCCGCCACATCCCAGTGAGATCATGTCACCCACATTCTTGCTACTCATAGTAGTAATTGGGAAAAAATACATGTGTAATCCCCATCATCATCTCTAGGTCACTGTCCTCCAAGCACACCCCGATTTATCATCCATTTGGACTATGAGGGTTTTCATCGCTATCTCCTAGACATTGTACATAAGAAACCTACAGGAGGTGAAACTCCCACCAATGGTAAACCTTGGTGTCTCATTTATAGTGACCCATGTATCAACATATATGTATTCATTAGACATTTTGATCCCCCTATCTAATAGATATCTCATGTACTCCCTCCTAGGGTTGCACCAAATTGATCTACTCTTATCAGTATTCCAATCAGCCAGATCCATCTACTCTAAATTTTAAACACACATCATACCATGTGTTATTCATGGGAATCTGAAGAATACTCATTGACATGTCTATGGAATATAATTCTCCACATTCAATGTGGGATGCCTCGGGATTTCTCACCCTCGATAAGACCTATTCTAAGGAGAAAAAACCCATACGCATCATTGTTCCAGTGTCTAGACATGCCAGCGATGTCCAACGTGACTACTCCCCCGAAGAAAGTTTGATGTCCTAACTAGACCCCTTGGAATGTCCAGAATGAAGCAGTGTAATTAACCAGCATCCATGAAGAGATGGCACAAGGAAGTATTTCAAGAAGAACGTTTTAATCTTTAAGGGAGACTCGGACCAGGTTTTGAGTTCCAAGGAGGAATCCATGGATGGAGGAAATAACATCCCATTATCTCATTTATTTCAAGTAGAAAAACTCCTTGAATAAGCGATAGATGTTTCCCTTCTATGGAAAGCGGAAATTCAGGGAAACAAATAGCACATCCTTAAAAAGAAAAGATGTGTGCCCCAACGAAAGCGTCAGAATCAAAATCTATTTTCTAAAATTATATAAATTGTATTATTTACTTCTGTTTTATAATTGATAATTACCCATGTTATATTTATCTAATTATTTATTCCATTTAATATCCATTTTAATTAATAAAAATATTATTAAATTTTGAAAATATGCAATAACAAAAAAATTAATTGATCATTTCTATCAATATCTCAACCTCAGCTGTCAATCCTCCACAGAATATAGTCCTCCAAAATTAGAAAATATTTAATCAAATATACATTTTCCATTAATTAAATAAATATATTATTAACTAACTCATTATTAAATGATTATTTAATTTTCACATAAATAAATATAAATTTATTTTACTTTAATCCCTAAATAGAGAATAAATATTTATTTATATATTTATTACTTCTATAAATAATAAACTTGTGATAAAATTAAACTCATATTTTTTAAACGCGAATATACCTAGTGATTGGAATTATACATTATGAAAAACTCAATTAATTATCATTCTATTTTCAAACAATAATCATTATTCATAATTTCAAATTGAATCTTTAAGTTAACTTCGATTCAAGATACAATTATTTATGACCCTCTCTGCCTATTTCTTACTTTCATTAGTTGAAAAAATCTAAAATACAAGATTAGCATCTAAAAAAATCATGGAATATATTAATAAATAAGTTTATGCTACAATGAAAAAACCTCATTTAAAGGATTCTATTTAAAATAATCCCTTTTTCAAAATATCTCATAATGATGGCTAAATATACTCATTCATAAACCTATATTCAGGATTAACCTGTCTTTGACAATGAAATGAACTCATCGATAAACTATTATGGAAGAGGTTGTAATTAGACAATACTATTTCAATCAAAGGTCTAATTTTCATATCATCTATTAAATTAAAAATAAAAAAATTAAAATATTCAATAAACATTGTATCACTTATGATGTACCCATCACATACTTCCTTGTTGCATGAACTCATAATCATTGTTTTTATCCTTATATCTAATTAGAATATTCCTTATATATATTAATAACAAACTCTTGTTTAAGGACTAATTCACATTTCCATAGAAATTAATTTATTATAAAACATAAAAAAACTAGAATCCTTATTGGAAGATCTACCCAGGATACCTCCCATGTTAAATATTTCAAAGTGTTAAATTTATGACAAAAACCATCATCTATTATTAATTATTTGACACGTATTGGTCAAAAATTATTTGCAAAAATGTATTCTTCTAGACAACATGAACTATGTTTTAAGAATATTTTCACTACACTTCATGGTTAACATAATATTGGGGTAAACTTTAAATGTGAAAAGTAATCCAAGGAAATTATTACATTAATATTATGTAGAAGAAAAATAATCCAATGATAAGATATTTAAAAATATTTTGGAAATTTAATTGTGAAAATAATTTTTTTCAATGGAATAAAATAAAAAATTATCCATCAAGAACAAAATTTTTATTTATTATTTCATTCTAAGAATGAACAAAATATTATTCTAGATACATTCTCACAATCATTTTAGGTTCACCAATAACTATCCTTCCTGACAAAGGATAATCCAGAGGCACCCAACATTGGAATTTCCTTCCCTATGATAGTAAATTATTTAAAACAAATTCAAACACACATTAATAATATTACATTAATAAATATGAATAAATTACAGAATATTACTAAAAATAATTATTTCATAAATTTAGACATGATATAAAACATTAGGAATACATCACAAATAGTGAAATTATAAAAACATTAAAAATTGTCCAAACATTATGAGCATTATATAATAAAAGAATTATAAAACCATTTTCTAACACCTTGAGAATTTAATGTAGTATTACATAAAAATTATTAAATGTGTTTGATATCTTTCTCTAAACGCAACACTGAACTTCAAAAAATTTATGACATAATTAAATGAAATATAATTATTTATATATGTTCTTTAAAACCTATAAATTTAATTGGTTGAAAATAATATTAGTAACCAATTTATGAAATATTTATATAATAAAAAATATATATATTTAATAATAATTAAATTCCATTGGTATAGCTATAAATTATAATAATATAATTTTATTCTTAGAAAAATAAGTTTAGAAAAATTTCATTTTTTGAGTTATGATTTTTTAGAACAATAGAATTATGATTAACTGATTCTAATATATATCGACATGATTATGTTTTTAATAATAATTTAATTATTAAAATAGATACAAAATTATTTATATTTTATAATATTATAAAAAAATCATTTTTATAAAAGCAGTTTTTCATTATATCTCATTTTTTATTTAAATGTTAATTTTATAAGTATTTCAATATTAACTAGAAAAATAAAAAATTATTTTTTATCATCAATTCAATATGTTTTCAAGATGAATTTTTTGGGTTCATTATAAAAGTATTTATTTTGAGGTGAATAGAGAAAATAAAATCTTTACAATTAACGTGACTTTGATGACTTAATTAGTATATAAGTATGAATTTTAAAATCATGAAGCATTTTTAAAAGAATTAATATATATTATAAGTGAATTTATAATTTTTTAAACTTATGATTTGATATTCAAACACATATTTTACATTTTATAAATTAATTTATATTTTTTAAAATATTGTCTTTAATATATTATACATTAAGTATTTTTGAAAACAAATTATCATTTAATATAATTATGTCAAATAAAATGGATTTTAAATTTTTAATTATTATCTCACAATTATGATAAAATAAACCTTTTATTTTTAGGCATAAGGTAAAATTAATTTGGTAAATACTAGTTATCGAGATGATAGTAAATATGGGTTAAAAGGGTTTGACCTAGTAAAAACAGTTAAAACATGTTAAAAACATGTGTTCTAATGTGTTTTTGAGGCCTTTATTGTCCTTATACATTTTAAAATGGATTATTTATCAATTTTCGATACACTTTCCTAGAGATTTACATCCCATTATTTTAATGTTTTGGGTATCTACAAAAATAATCCATTCTATTTCACTTATATAATGGAACTTCTCTACAAAATTCCACTCACACCAAAACCATAATGGAGAAACCAAAATACTACCCAAAGACCACCAAAAAATTCCTAAACATCTTTAGGAAGTTATTTTTTTCTCAAAAGTCCATCCACAAACTCTTAAATTTCTTTTCATAGAAGATAGTCAATGTAGTGCGGTATAAATTTTTAACAACACCTTTCTCATTTAAATTTTGTTATGTTAACTTATTATTACTAATATTATATTAAATCAAAATAAAAAGGCAACATAAGAACTATTTGTATTTTGTTATGTTATTGTAATTATATTACAAGAAATATAAACCTTTATTAATTAAAATGAAACCATCATTTGTGTGTTGCGTGGATTACTATCTAAGTGACACAATATATTTCATTTTCCTTCTCCTGTATACAATAAAGGTCCTAATAGGAAATTTAATATATATATATATATATATAGATAAGTATGTTATTTGTAACATATTATAGGTTTTAAAATGATAAAACATACTACACTATTCCCCATTGCTGGGAAAATGAAATCATTATCCATGCATACATGATGATGACCCCCCTAAATAAATGATTGATTTTCAATTTTATTTTCATTAAATCCATTGATGGATGGTACTATGAATAGTTTTAATGGATAAATAATATGTATATTATATTATTATTTTTATGGTATTAACAATTTGAAAACATATTAATGATATGATCAATAAATTATCATTGTTAATTCAATCATTTTAAAAAAGCGTAAAAATGGGAAATGATATTATTAATATTGTATTACTTTCCAAAATAAAACTATTATTATAATAAATCCTTTTTATTATGAGATATCTCATTAATAAACCCTAAATATTATTATTTCACTTATATTATAATGATTTAATACTGAACCACCACTTAATCATCCTTGAATTATGAAATTTTTGTGTTTGGGTCAGTTAATAAAATACTTGAACAATGAAATAAACAAATATCATGGATGATAATGCGAATTTAATTACTAGTATAATATGAATGAAATTTTTCAATAATTGTTTATATAATTTTCACATTATTATTAAACTCGTTAATTAATAAAATGTCTTGTGTTCATTAAGAATCATCAAAAGATAGTCATCACCAATTTCATCATTAGGGGTTATAAACAAAACAACCATTGATTGACATTATACATATATAAATATCATGAAAAAAGTACCTTTAATGACCATTTAATGATGAAATATATATAAATAATTAATAAAACAGAGTTTATTCAAACTATTTCAAAACAATACATATTACATACACCCAATGTTAAACAAAAGAAATAACTAGAAAGAATCCCTATAGAGAATTTTGATATTTGAAGAGTATCAATAAAAATGGAAAGGAAAAATGTTAATAATTATGTTATTATGATAATTATGTTTTTTAAAAAAGATTTTAAATTATGTTTTTGGAATTTGGATATGGGGTATGGGTTTTATTGGTCTCAATTATTATTCCTTAACACATGTTACATTTTATGTGCCATGTTTCATTTGTCTAGTGTTAGGTTTATTTACAATCCATTTAAATTTATATACATTATTTAATCCAAAATTATGTGATATATTAATCCAAATAATTTTTCTTTTTCTTAAATTCTATTTTAATCAAGATTTCCTCTAGCATGAAGAGTCTTTAGAAACCAATTTTCAATCAATGAGTAATGTCCATTATATAGAAATTTTTTCATATAAGTTGTGTACATTCTTATCATTGATTATATTTTTGTCACCCTATAATTTTTTACATTTTTACCACATAATACCCTTTACATGTATTTTTTTTAATGGTGTATGTTGTCCATTGGGGATATAGATAACTACAATCTCATTTCTTTCTTAGTGATAATTTTTCATCCTGATCATTGTTTATCCATTATTATGTTATACAAACCTATTATTTTGTTAAATTGTATTTTATAAAATAACTTGTAAAGATTATTTTTTAATAAAAATATTTTTTATGAGTTTTTTTTTAATTTTGGTTTTAGAATATGGTAACTTTAAATTATCAAAAAGGTTCATTTAATAATCACTTGTTTTATATTTTTATCTATATTTTTCATTGAAAGAATTATTTCATAAAAGGGATCTATTTTTTGGGATTATTTTAAAATATATATTCCTTCATAATAATAATCATATCCACTTCAATATTTCTTTTTTAAAGTTACAATTTATTTTTTATTCCACATAAATGATAAAATGTTTTCTAAAATATATTTCATGTTTTCACATCCTTTTTTCCTCTTCATATTTAAAATGATTTACACATATGTTATTTATGTTATGTGATTTATTCTATTATATATAAATATATATATATATAATTATTGGGATTCAACACATGAGATCAAATAATTAGAATCTTGATCTTTCTTGTGCAACATTGTTTGAATCATTCAATTACATGTATATTTTTCATCAAGGTCAACATTATTTTATATATAATTTTCTAAATTAGGGATACCATACTTTATAACAAACCACCTTATTTCTATGGATGTATTATGAAATTTTTGTATATATAAAAATAATGATCATCCACGACCTTTTTCTGATTGAACCATCGACCATCTTTCTCTAGATGGGTTATGATCATGCGGTCCCTTTTATTGACATGGGTTAAAATATTAGCATTCCTTATCTTATTTACTAAAATAACAATTATTGTTGGAAAGTTGATAATGTATTACAAAACCATCCAAATACCATCTTTAGATGTGTTATGATCATGATATCCTTTTTATTGATATGGGGAAAAGTATTTATGATTCCATATATTATTATTCCAATATGAATGAATACTGTAATATTTACTATATGTTTTTAAGCATCCAAAATTCATTTTCCATATAGGTTATGATCATCTTACACCTTTTATTTTCAAGGTTATATGTATTTATTTTCTTAATATTTTTATTCCAAGATAGTGGATTATTGGAATTTTGACCTTATATTATTTATCCATCAAGATTATTTATTCAAATGTGTTATGATCATATTATCTATTTTATTAATATAGTGAAAATTATTATCATTTTATATATTGTTATTGTAATATAAAAAATTATTAAAAATAATACTTTATATTTTCTAAACATTCTGTTTCTTTTTTGGGATCGATTATAGTTACATTATCCATATTATTGACATTGGGAAAATAAGTGGTGTTCTATATAATGATATTCAAATACATATAACTGTTGAAAATTATTCAGTTAATTTTGTATTATTATTATCATATGATGAATTAATTGGACCTGGAATAGTGATAGGTGGGGCTTGATATTATTTAACCCCTTGATGCATCTTTAGGTATACTGATTCAATATTGTTTTATTATTTTGGTGTATGCCTACCAAGAATATGATATTTCCTTGACAGTATATTTATGATATCAAATATCATGAAGCCTTATCTTATGTTATTGAATTAGCTATATAAATTTATAAATTTCAACTAAGAACCCAGTTATTGTAATCCATTTGACCATTAAATTTATATTAATATCAATATATATATTCTTCTTTTTGATTAATTATGTTGTGGAATTAAATTTAATATACATTCAAAAAATATTATTTATACTCATCTTATAATCTGTAATGATATTTTATTTTTATCACTTTTGTTTACCTGTACTGTGAATTTAAGCATACCCCTTAATAAGTTTCTATTTTCCAATATTAGGAAAAAAATTATTACACATGATATGACTAGAAGAATAACATGTGTGATGAATTTTTTAGAGATATTGAGAACTAATAGTGGATTAAGTAGTTTATTATATAGTCGAAAAATGACCACTAATTGAGAATGTCATGGGATTTATAAGTTTAACATTTTTAATTATTTCTTAATTTTATAAAACTAAAAAGGTATTAGGAATGTATTTAATGAAATATTTTAATTAATTCAAATAATTTTTAGATAATTATGTTTAATAGTATATAGTTTTTATGGAATCTAATTTGAATATTATATGTTTTGTAAACCTAAACTGAGGGTATATGTCTAGGGCATCATAGGTTATATTAGTGAAGGGTTTAGAAAACCATGAAATTATTATTATACCATTTGAGAATAATATTGGAGTTATAATACCATTAATGGTTGATAAGTTATGTTTGATTATATTTTCAAAGGAATATATGACCCTTTATGTTAGTTGCGGTAATATTACATGGATTATACTAATAGAAAATTACTAAAATCCCAATTGACAAGTCTTAGGGATAAGTCTGTGTATAGGATAACTTCATGAAAATTTTTTAATGTAGATATTGTGTGGTTTTACTAGTAATTATATCACATTATGATACAATGATTAGCTTTAGGAAATAGAAAGGTGTAACTAGAGGTAATTAAACAAAAAAAGGTGGATTGTGGATTAACTTAACAATTAATGACTGCATGAAAAAGAGTTCTAACTGCATTCCAGGGTTGACGCTCCTGTGGGAAATGATTTTGTTAATGAAATTACACTTACAAGACATTGTAAATGATTTATTTCCTGATTTCCTCGGTTAATAAGTATGACAGAACACAACGTAATGTAATTTTGGTAGAACCAAGAGAGTTATAGGATGAACAATGTATTAATGATTTAAAATGAAAGTATCAAGGGTTCAAAAGAAGGTTTTATTAGAGTATGTAAATTTTTATTGATCATTAAAATTCATATGATCATTTATTATGATTTTATTGACTACCATTTTGGGTTTTAATAAAAAAATTAAATAATACAATATAAAAAATGGTGAAAAAGGTATTTATCTAGAATCCATTATATGTTATAACTAAATTGAGGAGTATATTTAAATCATTTATATTCTTGATATATGATTTTTATGATTTGAAAAGATGAGTTTCCTAGTATTACATATAGTAGTTATGTTGATATCCTAAAAAAATTAAATCTTGATACTCTTAGTTATTTTCCATATATAATAATATTTATCGATGATATTATGATATATTCAAAAGGTGATGAGTCATAGGTGAGACATATAAGTACTGTAATATTTGATTCCAACTTTTATGGTATGAAAAAATATATTCAATGGAATAAGTAACCATGAATTTTGATTTTATAACAAGGTTATGTTTTTGGGGATAACAATTTAAGAATACATGATTAAGGGAATAAAAACTATTATGTTTAAAATATTTATTTATTTTGATAAAAGTGAGTTAGATTGTATTTCTAACACTATAATTTATTTTTAAAATTAGAAATTAATCCATGCTTCATTTTGGTTATTTTTATATCATTATTCAGATTATGAAATATTAATGAATATTTTGTGAATTTATGAACTAGTGGTGTTAATTTCTAGAAGAATATATGGTCATGGTGTGATTTGACATCCTAGATATTCAGATATTTTAGGTAAAGTTATATTCTAGAATATCTATATTCATTGTATATTCATATCTATGTATATGATTTATATGAAAGATTAATGTTGTTTTAGGAATGATACGTAACATATTATATCTTAAGATAGTAGTGTAGATGATATATTCGATGTTGTAACAAAAATGATAAAAATATTTTGAAATCCCTCAACAACTTTTATTAGTATGTGAAAATTTAAATTTTAAGGATGTAATTTATTTAGTCTGGGGTTGGTAGAATTTAACACCTAGATATTTTAATATATAATACCATTAAATAAGACAATCTTTCGATAACATTTTATATGAACTACACTAAAGTTAAATAAAACCATTATATTATTAGATAAAATATAAATAGTTAAGTATTACCATTAAAAAATACCTATTAAATTCGAGGGAATGAATATTAGTAAAACAATTATGAAATTTTTATATAATAATAATAAATATTATATTTAATATGAATTAAATTCATTTAGTGTATCTAAAATGAATAATAATAACATTTTACACATATAAATTTTATTGAAAAATTGAATATTATGAACTCATATTTTTTCTCACTTGAAACTTCTGATTATTTGATAGTAATTTATATAAATATGAATAATTTTTTATTACTAATTTAATTGGTAAATTATAGGAAATATGATTTAGAATATTTAATATACTAAAAATGATTTTCCTACAAAAATAATATTTCATTATATTTAATTTCTAATAAAAAATTAAATTTCCAAATTTGAATACATTATTTAAAAAAGGAACATTATTTTCTTATCTATCATATTAACATTTTCATAAGATTAATTTTCAGATTTTTTTTAAAAGATTGATTCTAATGTGAATATTCAAAGCTATTGTTTTTACAAATAACATATCATTTATGAAATTATATGTATATAAGTATGTATTTTTAATTAATGAATCCTTTTTATATTACCAAATATATATTTTATATGTTAATTTATAATTTTAAAAATGTTGGTTTTAATTTAGAGACTTATATTGGGAATTTTATAACATATGGTATATTTTTCAAAAAAAATTTAAACACATTATACATTCAGTTGTTTAAAATTAAAATTTATGACATTTATAAATTGAATCTAATAATATAGAATAAAAATTTTAAATTATTATTTACATGTAATGTAAAAAATCTCCAGGTGTATAATAATAAAGGATTCATTACACAAGTAATAACTAGTTTTTAATGGAAGACTAAGCTTCTGTTAATAGTGTATGACCTAGTCCAAAAGGATAAATCATGTAAATTCATTTGTAATAATATATGTTTAAATCATTTTAGAACATTATAACTTCCTCACTCCTTTTCTTCTCAATTTTTTAGCCCCATTCATTGTGTGTAACCTTCCATTATTGAAAAGTTTTGGGTATTTAAAAAAATGACAACTCTTTTCACTTATTTAATATGCACTCTTTTCCTCAACTCATCTCACACTAAGACCAAATTATATTATCATTATATATACCTAATCCTCTCATAAAAATTCCTAGGTACCATTAATAGCATTTTTTCTTCCCAAAATACCATCCCTCAATGGATTAACCCCCTTTGGAGACGATATAATTAGGGAAGTATGGTATGAATTTATAACTGATTCCTTATCATTTATATATAATTATACACACATATTCTTCTAAAATTCACATTCACCACTAGAAAATAGTAACGTCTGTATAATTATTATACTATTATTTTATAAAACATATTTTTCAATAATTAACCATCTTTTCCTTCTAAATTCTGTAAAACTAAACTGTCATTCTTGAGATGTGTCAATGACCACCTCCATGAAGAATTATATATATTTTTCCTTTATCACATTAAAAATATTTTAAAAAATTATATTTTAATATATTGTTATTATATTTATAACAAATTATAGATTATTAAATGATAAAACATATTATAAAATTTTCACATTATCAGGAAAACAAATTCGTCATTAATGTGTACATGTGGAATACCATATACATCGAATAAGTGATTTCTATTTTTCATTTCATTACAACCACTTATGAATTAAATTGACGAGGGTTTAATTTATAAATTTTATTTTTATGAGAACATTAAGTATCTATAATGATAAAATTGAGAACATTTTAATGATATGATCCACGAACCATTTTTTTAATTTCAATTGTTTAAATTTAGTATACAAGGAGGAGAATATTTTTATTTATATTATTTGTTGTTTTTAGATGTTCCGTTTTTCATTTTAATTCCATCAAATTTTTATATATCAGAAAAAATTTCAAATATGATAATTATTCTTCTTGTTTAATTATATTAAAACTAATTCACAACATAATCATCCATTAAGCATGGTATGATCATATTTGGTTTAGTTAAACACCGTACTTGAATAATTCTGTGAATTTATATCATGTATCACTATTGTAATTTATTTAATTTTATAATATTAAATAAAATTATAAACAGGATTTTTTTTATTGCTAATATTATTATTAAATTTATTAATTAAGAAAATGACTTTTTTTGTTAATAATCATTGTAAAAATATCATTATAAATTTATTCTTAATGTTTTATAATAAACAATAACATTAAATGAACTTTTAACATTATAATTATCAAGGAAACCCTATTAGAGCACATTTCAAATATTGTAATAGTGATTTGTTCAGTAATAGTTAATACTAAATCATTTTTTATGGAACTAGTTTAAATGAATCATGATTACTTACTAGAGTTATAGAAAATAGGTATTACATAACTAGAATTAATATAATAAATTTTTATATATGAAGAAAATAAATGAAAATATATATGGGAATGGTTCTTAATAACAAGATTTTAATAGCTATGTCTGATTCTTGAGGTTAAAGTTAAGATGTTGATGTTAATACTAGAGGTAAGAGTTTTCATGGTCTTAGTTCTTATTCTATGAGACATGTTACATGTAATGTTCCATGGTTCATTTATATGATGTTATATTGAATTAAAATATAATGAATTAATTAAAATTTTATTCCTTATATCTCATTGGATAATTTAAATAAATTCACATTTTTTGTTCAATTTTTTTTTGAATCAATTGTTACACAAATCATAAGAATTTATAGCAACTCAATTTTAATTCAATGATATTTGACCGTTATTTTGAATTTATTTCATATAATATGCATATTTTATACAATTTAATTGTATTATATGGTATTCTATAATTTTATACATTTCTACCACATTTAACCCTTTAAAAAACTTTCATAAATTATAGAGTCTATTTCTTATAAGGGTTATTACTAACTAAGAATCTCAATTCCTTGGGTTATAATGATTCATCATGAATAGTATTATCATATTCATGGATTTTATCATGAAGATATTTTATTATATACTATTTTATAAACATATTGTAAAAAATATTTTTTAATATAAAGAAGGTTTTATTATTCTTTTAATAGGGTGAGATTTCCTCAAAGTTAATTTCGAATTATTAAAACAAGTTCCTTTCATAATAAAATATTTTAATTTTTCCTAAATATCCTATATAAAACATTATTTCATATTCATGAATCAATTATTATCAATTATATATAAATGTAAATGTATTCAAAATCACTCACATTACCTTTTCAAGAGTTACTTTTCAAATTGGCATGTATGTTTTTATTTTATATAAATTTTAACCATGTTTTCTAAAATCACTAATATTTTTTCAACTAAATTTATTATTTTCATATTCAAAAGGTTTTACACTCATGGGATTTAAGTTAGATGATTTATTCTATAATAAATATTAATATTTATAATTAGGGTGACTATGCTCATAGAATCAAAAATTTCTACTCGTGATCCATTTTTGTGTGATCTATATCGAATATTTACTTTTCACGGATTTTTTTCATCTATGCCAAAATATTAGAAGGTTTTCTTTATTACACTAAGTATATTTTAGTTTATAACTATCCTCCCCATTTCTCTATATGGATTATGAAATATTTATTTCAATCTAAAGAATGATCAATCATTTCATTTTTCTTATTTAACTATCTACCTTCACTCTCCTAATAGATAATAATCATGTTATCCCATTTTATTACATAGAGATAATTATTAAAGATACATATATTGTTATTCCAATATAGATAATTATTTTTTGGTATAATATATTTTGTTATAACCATCAATATTATTTCTCTTGATGGGTTAAGATAATGTTATCCCTTTTTCAAAATTAGGGAAAAAATTAGCATTTCATATGTGTTATACCTATATTGATGATGGAAATTTGACTATGTATAGTTTAAACATCCAAATTCATTATTTATATGTCTTATGATGATGTTATTTTTTATAAAAATGTTGAAAATCATTGGAATTATGACTATTGTAATTCATATGCAGATTATTTTTTTCATGTTTACTGTGATTTGTTTAACAATGAAAATTTTTCCTAATAAGATAAATATATTTTTTCTTTTTATATTCCTTCCTAGAATAATATATTCCTTGATGGTAAGATCATGTGGTCTTGGATGATGATATATAATTAGTTGTTAATCATTATGTATTTCATCAATGGAGAATAAGATATTGTTTTTCATGTGATAATTTAATTTCCATTATTAGCCATGGATAATTATGATTTTAGGTACTTTTTATTTTGGTGTTATTTTTTTATCGATTCTAGTTGTATTATAATCCTTATCTTATGATAACATATGATCTTAAATTTATGTGAATTATGTTTACCCATACCAAGTGTTTGATATCACCACTTCACATATTATTATTTCCCAATGTTTTGAAAATATGTATTACACATGATATGAATATATTAATTGAATGTGTTCATAATTTTTTTAGACATTGAAGGATTTTTATATATTAATTAGTTAATTAAATTGTTGATTCAAAACTTCCATTAGTTAAGAAATATTGGGGATTTAACATTTTATGATTTTTAATATTTTTCTAAATAGTTAAACCTAAAAGGTATTTGGATTGTATGTAATGTATTATTTAATATATGTTACGTTCTTATGGTATTGATTTATCTAGAATCTATAGTTGGTATTTAAGATATTATGTAATGTATGTGTTTTAGGGACCAGATCTAGGAGATTGTGTTTGGGGCATTAAACCTTATAATATTAAATTCACAATATAAAATTTATATCCTTGAATAAAGAAAAAAATAACAATAAAAAATAATATTTCATAAATTTTTACAACAAATAATCATTTACAAATAATTTATAAATAATAAAATTATAAAAAAAATTAAAATTCTCCTTGTTTGAAAGAAATTAAAAAATAAAATAAGAGTAAAGACTTTGTATTTATTTATAATATGAACACCTTTAAAATTTTCATAATTTGAATATTTTAAATTAATGTTTTATAATTTAAATATAAACATTAAAAATATCATATGAGAAATTCATACTAATTTAAAACTCCTTTTAATGTGGTTGAAATAGTTTTTCAAATAATGTCATCAATTTGAATATTGAAAATTAGAAAAAATTAATGATTCATAATTATACCTTATTACTTTGTATTTTTATATATATAGTTTATAATTATTTTATAAATGACCTTATAACTTATATATAAACATTTTATATCAAAATTGAAATTCAATCCAATTAAGTAAAAGTTATTTAATAATGAGTGTTTATATAATATATATATATATATATATATCTTTATAAATATTAAATAATCAATTATAATTTTTTTGTAATTAATTCATTTTAAACACTATATGATTAATATTTATTCCAAAATCTGTTTTTGCATTAATCATAGACATCTATAAATTATATAATTCAATTCATAATTGACAATTTATAAAAATTATATGTTTTTTATTTATCATATTTAATGATATACGCTATATCATAATATATGATTTAGTTAAAAACTAATATCATGTTTTGGATCACACACGATGGGATATGATATGTAAAAAAGTGATACCATTCATCTAATTTGTGGTATAATTAAAAATGAATACTATTACTTACAAAATGTAGGGGAGATCTTTAACATCACCTTCAACAACTAGGGATTCATTTATTATAACATTCGTGATATCACCTATATAATTAAAGTCTCTACTTTTAATTATGATAATAATGAATTTTAGTGTGATCATACATTATAATTGTCCTTATCGTATGATATAATTTGATGAAAATAAAATAAATTACACCATGTCTCTAGATATGATATAATATCTCAAATGTAATGATCATATCTATCCACATAGTATCATATATCATAAATAATGACATAGAGAAAAAACTATATATTTTCTTACTATATTTAATACCACATCAAATATGATATACAATTCATTCAATTTTAACATGTTTTAATGAATAAAAGTGCAAGATGCTTATCAGATACAACTATTGGGTTTTTTATGACATAATAGATGGTATTGAAGATGTAGAAGACATAAAATAACCCAATCCAAAGATAGATGTGTTTTTAAATAAAACCATATAAACTATATAATATAAGAAATGTGTAACTTATTTTATTGTTTTAAAAAAATGTCGATAAAATATTATTTAATAAAGAAACCTAGATTTATCCAAATTACTATTTCATCATTGGTATATCTCTAGGATAATGAATCTCCCATCATTAAGGAAGGGTCCTCCTTTTGAAATCAATTTTATAGTACCTATTGAGGTAAAGTAAGAACCATATTTGATATATGGAGGAGAAAATCAATATAAAGAGTGTCAATTTCACAGACCATTATCAAAACTTTGATATCATTATATATGTCTCTGAGACACTCACTCGGAAATCAATGAATTTAATAAAATTTGAAACATTCGAGTAATTATATGGTTACAAAATATGTAAAACTTCCTAGTAAAATATATTCATCACATCAATTTTTATATAATTTTATTTAATTTATTCTCCCATTGTTATACCCAATCCAAATATTTTGAAAGTTTTAAAAAAAAAATTGGTTGAGTGGAAACTAGGAACATGAACATATAAGTTAAAAAAATACAATAAATATAGAGTAAAACAATATTGTCATCAAGATTCATTCAAATTTTACATATTCAATTATCTATAGTAATTACATAATAAATAATCATTATAATGTTTGGTATTTTTCTGGAGGTTCTCATCAATAATAGTGGTAATGATGATCTAGACCTCCATGAAGTCATTATAATATATAATATATCCTATTTTAATTATTAAAAAGTGTAGTCATGTTGGAATATAAACCGACTCAAAAAATCATCATTGATCCATCACAACCACATATCGTTTTCTATATAATCATGATCCTTAGATTGTAGAACGTGAGTGTAGTTATTAAAATTAAATATGGTAATCACTTATTTTTTTAACCATAAAATATATTCTTCGTCATTTCATATAAACTTGATGGTGTATGAGACATACCTTTTTTCTATGTCATCGAAGGATTTAGAGACATCATAATGAGTTGGGAGATCACTACAGATTCTTTACCTTCCTCTACATCATCACTTGGTTTATTAGCTAGCATTGTTTCCATCAAATTAATAAAAATGGAATTAAACTTCTCAGGTCTCCACTTTTAACATTTATCCCAATATAATCAATGATTCTGTTATGGTATTTATTCATTTTCCCATAATATAACAATACTATGATACTAATTCATTCACTTTGATAGTATCTGATGAAGTCAATAAGTATTCATCCAAAAAATTATGTTTAGAGGGACCATAATTTCCCTCATCCTTGTAATTATCTAAAGAGGATTCATAAATAAAATATATATATTATAAAAACCATTTATTAGGTAATTCAAGGTGTTCCCAAAAATACATCTAGATAGTTTTATAATTTTATCTATACATTGTCATTTTCAATAACTGTTTATCTATATAATCTATTATAGTATTGTTTATAGTGATTAATTGAATTATAGACTCACTACTAGCATGGAGGCTTTGATAAATATTTTAAGAATTAGATAAATCCTATTGGAACCCCAAAAATGGTTAAATATTATACAATTATAACCTAGGTTTTTTACCAACCATGACAATAGAAACCAAATGATAAATAACATCATTCATTGTTGTTTTGGTGAGCTCCCTTTACATGATATAATATTTTTTATTCCATAGAGAGAATGTAGATCTCACATGCATATGGGTGATGATTATAAAATGATTTTTATCCTCATATATATTCTATGTCACATCCAAATATCATGAAAATGTAGTGATTAAACCAAACAATTAATTATATAAATTATTGTTGAATAATAATAGAATAAATGGAAAAATATAATTTATTCTTAGTGTTCGACTACCAAAATGATTCTTAGGATTTCCATATGACTCGTAAAATATAAGTCATCCAATTATAACACTATAAATTTTTCTTTTCAATATATATATTTCATGATATATGATAAGATTACGTAGTGGCATGATATTATTATATAACGCCTTATGATATAATCACACTGGAATATTAAATATCTTTGTTTCTTATATATTGACCAATATATATATATATATACATCCTCACAATGAAATCAGATTAAAATTTTAACATTTATATCATCTTATGGGTATATAATAATCAATTCACTATAAATATTTAAATATCAATCACCTCATGACCTAAGATGTCTCAAAAAAATCATTATTACAATGCATTGGAATATATTTTCTTTTTATGTAAAGTCGTTTTCATCATAAGACCAAACTTTTAAATGAAGTATTAATGATAAGGATCAATAGTATGAATTGGTATGAACATGTACATCAGTTATAATAATCTATTCTAGTTTTTTTTAAGAAGGTGTATTTTTATGTCAACATATTGGACATATATGAGATATACTATGTAGAGGTTGAAACATGGTATTATACATTATGAAATATAGAAATTCCATTTAAAATCTTGTTTTCCTAATATATATTGAGGATATAAGTGTTATGGTTACTCTTTTCCTATTTTTTAAATTGATTTGGTTATTTTAATTATTATCATTAGACCTTAAAAAATTCATATTGTGATTTATATTTCTACTCGTATTGGTTTTTGTTTTATAGAAATTTAATAATGTATACACAATGAAATTATGGTTTTTACTTGATTACCTTACACATTTCTAAACAATTAATCATGGTATCATCATTATGTGGATGCACCATGAGATCATGTCTGTTTCTTTTTTATCCAATGCTCACAATTCTAGATAGGAAATAAATTTATTACATATAAAAAAACAAAAAAATATCCCAATGTTTTATTGCATCATATTTACATTTGTTCTCTTATATTTAATCAAGATTATCATTCAAAAGAAGAATGCCAACCTATTAAATAACAACAACATTATTATCATTCGTGGATATGTCATGGAAAATCTCTACTTCTTTGGTGGTATCAGCATGAAGTTCACAATATCATTCTATTATATTTTATGATCACAACATTCAAATTCTTGGACAGGAATGATATTATTCTATTTTACTATAAATCTATTGATGTAAATGTAAATATATTTATCTTAAATTGATAGGAGGATTCACTAGTTCATATGGTTGGGATAAATATTTATAAGATAATTTGTTTTTCTTTTAAAAAATGTGAATAACATTTTGAATCGATAAATTTCGAACATCTGGATTATAATTAATGAAATAAATAAATAGATCACAGAAAAAAATAGTAGTTATAGTTTTCTTCATAAAATGGTGATCATACACATAATACAAGAACATCACCTCAGGATTTTAATTTTATTGTTTCAAAAAATAGGATGGAAATTACATAATTATATACAAAAAGAGTAAAACCTAAAAAGAAGTATACTTGGAGGCCAACCATGTTAAAACAGATCGAATAGATGATGTATTTAATGAGGATTCAATTTTTACATTCCTATATAGAAAATTCACACACTAAAAAATAATACCAACCCAAAAAATAATATAAATAAAAATCAAATATCTCACAATGCTAGTTTTCTTCCCCAAAACATGGAAATATGGAATGGAATCAATAGTTGAATCTAGATTTTGCTGTGTTGCCTCATGAACCTAATATCAAGATTTTTTCTACCAAGTATTAATTATAATTGGGATATATTTGTGGATATTAGAATATAAAAGATTAAGGGGAGTGGATATGGTTGGGAAACTTCTATTTCTCTGTTATTCTCTAAGTTCATTTCGTCCAATCACCAGACCATCCTTTTGGTTTCTCTAGGGAAGAAGACAAAAACCCTCTTAAAGAGATAGAAATTACAAGTGACAAGGATGATGCCATAGGGATCCATAATTTTGTTTTAATGATGAATCATGTTCCATAGGTACGATCAGTGGGATGAAATCCCCATGGATGGTTGAGATCAAAGAGGCAATTCCACTAACTGAATGCTTCCTAGTGAAAAAATACAAGTGAGGGGACCTAGCTGTCCTCGAGAGCACTATGTTGATCCACGAATCTACAAAAACCACTAAATATAGTTCTAGTACATTAGATTAAAAAATCAATGGTCCTATTTGAAAATATTAAAATAAGGGAAATAAATAAATTAGGAAAAATAAAGCCAACTTAAATGGTAATTCTACCACATTTGAATATTCTCCATATAAAATAATTTAATACATATAAACTACGAAAATCTTTATAGAAGAACATAATCAAAATTTAACATAAATTAAGCTATAACTTTCATGTGAAAACATGATATAACAAATATCCACCTTGTATATAAATTAATTATGCATCATTTTCTTACCATCTATATTTTTGAAATGGTAAAAATTTCATCAATATTAAAAAATTATTGACTTTTGAGAATGGAAAAAAAATAGTTAACCTATCACCCAGATTGTCTCTAGTCTGTATCTTTTAGAAACACACTATCCATGATTGAATAATTTTAATGAACCAATGTTTTATAAACGAAATTCATTTTCAAATGAAAAGAATTATATTAACTAACGATGTTATAAGAAAATTGTGGGATAATTTTGTTTTTTAAACCATTATATATGATATATTTTAAGATTTAAAATACCATTAGGAATTTTAATAATTGATAATATAGCCATTTTACAATGAATTTTATGATTTTTATATATTAATGGATATGATAAAATCCAATTGGCACAAATAGAAAGAGATATGACCTCAACCATTATGATCGTACCATATAAATCAAATATATTAGATCTTCTTTTGGAGATTTCATCACTGTGATTAATCTTGACTACTCCCAAAAAGAAATTAATCAACTAATGTTAAAGAAAAACCACTGACTAGAATGGTTAAGGCATATCAAGATC
The DNA here is from genome assembly GCA_963277665.1 of Viscum album. Classification (NCBI taxonomy): domain Eukaryota; kingdom Viridiplantae; phylum Streptophyta; class Magnoliopsida; order Santalales; family Viscaceae; genus Viscum; species Viscum album. The sequence goes on from OY728161.1 coordinate 759,035,319, forward strand.
AAGGCCCAAACCATGTTAACCGAACCACGCTAGGAACGTAACATTATCATGAACCTTCCCTTCAAGGCCTACACTATTGTAGTAATGGGTTCCATATCTAGACCCCAAAATTATGAAATATTATATATTAATTTTTAATAAATAACTATTATATTTATATTTTTTATTAATACTTTATAAATGATTAAATATTTAATTTAAAAAAACAAAATTATATTTTGATACGATGAAGCATAAATTGTTTTTTCTGGAAATATATAGCTTCAATAATGTCCCTCATTTTGATGATTTACAAAAATTATAGTAAATTATATTTTATCAAAATATTAGTATTTATTCATTTTTATTTCATTATAATTGATATTATAATTTTATGAATTATAATGTAATTTTTAAAAGGGTCAAAATTTATTATCATGTGAAAACATGTTTTTTTAATAAAGGATAACTTTCATTTGAAATTGTAATTTGTGATATTTAATGAATTATATTGAAAAAATTAATATATTTTTTTGAAAAAATAATTTCATGATTATCGAACATATAATTTTATATAATTATCTCATATAGTCAATTTTTTTGGGTAAAAATTAAATTCATTATAAATATACATTATATTTTATGACATCATAAAATCCCAAAAGTGATGTACTATTCATTAAAGTGTATCCATGACCGAATATACATCTCTAAATTAAAAAAATGTTTCTAAAGTTATTTGTTTAATTTTATAAACCATCAATGAAACTCCCAGAACATATATTATATTTTATGGTTTTCAAATTAATTCCTTGTGAACATGACTCACTTACACATCACAAAGTGTATTATTTTAATTATTTATGTTCATTAACTTAAAAGAGATTAAAATGAACATTTATTTAGATGAAATCATTGAAATATAGGAGTTATGGGTTCCATTTTTGATTAATTAATTGTATATTTTCCAAACCATAAGTATATTGATTAATGAATAATTACGCTTTCTTTTCATACAAATACCCACCATTCTCTCATTCAATTTCACCAAAAAATTTATATTTGGATGTTACTTTGAATTTCCCTATATAGATCTGTACTAAGGTTCCCCTGTCTATATAATAAGCTCCTCCCAATATTTTATATTTTCCCTTTCAAGGTAACGAATCCATTTTTCTCATCCATATTCAATCACATTATTTATATCACGGCCATTTTATTTACTATTTATTATGATAGGATATGTTTTTATAAATCCCTATTATAATATTTATGATGTCAATGTGATGGTATAACACTTTCAATATAAATAAACCCTTCTAAGAATCATTATTTTTGTCTATTTTTCTAATGAAATTTTCAAGTAATTTTTTCTTTCCAAACATTTATGTAGTGATTCCCATCCCAATTTCCACTCATGGTTTTTTACCTGCATGTAAATATAATTCATTTATTTCAGGATTACATGTATATAACATAAAATTTTACATTTTTTGATTGAATTTGATACAATACAAACTTATGATGAATGATATTTATCGCACACTTATTTTGTACAAGATATGCATGTGACGAGTGGGCCCAGAATTATATATCTCTCCAATACATTAGGTTATTTTATTATCTCATTAGATAATATTTATGGTACATGGTAGGTTAACTTATTAAAACTATGTCATGTTTCCTATATTATTATCATATGCATATGTTTATGATGTCATATTTTACATTACTGATACATTATTATGTTCACTTTATGTTATCATATGATGTCCTGATAAAATGTTCATTTGTTTGATTATAACATGTCTTATGTGACCTTGATTTGGATATTTTCTCACATGTATATCTTTACCTTATTCTAGGATTTTATTATTCCCTATAAAGGATTAATAGCTCACATTTTTTATGTATGTCCCCATGTTATCCCATGCAGTTTTAGAAGAGAAATGGAATTTTAAGGGTGTGTTATTAGGTTGTTAATGATTGTTTTTATAACCCTATTTCTAGTTGTTGTTTTATGTACCTAATTTACCAAATATAATTTTAATGATGCTTTTCTGGGATTGTATAATTTTTATCATTATCTAATAAATGATAAATTAAGTTTTATTAAGATATAGTTCATCAATGGTGGTATTAGAGGAATATCATGTTATTTTTGGAAATATGATTATAATACCTTGGTATGAAATAAATGAATAAGACTAAACATAAGAAAAAATTATATAATTTTATTAATGTATAGTGAAATTGGTTTCCATGAAAATTAAACCCTTCTTGGATACTTTAAGTGCATGTGGATCTACAATAGTTGTACTGAGTGGAATAACCCTAAAAAAGATATCATTCGAATTGACTTGATCATCACCTGGTACATAAAAATAGGCCTTAAATTACACTTTGATTTAAACATACTGAGGATATGATTTGGTAAATTCACAATCTCATTCCGAACCATTAATAAGGGAAAACTAATTCCTATACCATTTTATTTAATCAAATAGATCATTAATTACATTGATGGGAATATAAAAATTCATATGTTAAGGAATACATTTCATTTATGAGTTATTAAATTATGGTTCATGGATTCCCATTTATGTGTTTAATAGTTTCAAAATAATGATCCTTCATTTTCCTTTATTTTCAGTCAATGGATAGGTATAGGAGGAACTGTGTTAATAACCAATGTGACGAGGAATGTAATAGTTTCCCAAATGAGTTACTCTACCTATTTTGTGGATTCAAGAATATCATTAAAATAACATCTCTATTAACCCATTTTTATTAGATAGACAATAATAAAAGTGTAAACCCACAACCCCATAAGAAATATCAAGTTTTAATTGAGGCCATTATGTGAAAAAGGCATTTGGATTTCTATGTATTATATAATTCCATATTCATGTAACAATGGATCTACTCTATCAATTTCATCTTCTTAATCTTTCAGTACATTGATTCAAAGATTTTTGTGTAGGATGTTTATCACGTGGAAGTAAAACTGATGAATGGTGGATGTAATAAAAAATTATGATTCCCACAGAAGAGGATGGAGTAATGGATTTGAAATAATTTCAAACAAATTTGATAAATATTTCTCTCGCACTCTCCAATATGAAATTGAGAGGGAATTCCTTAAACCCATGAAAATGGATGATGAATTCATCAGAGAATATCAGTTAAAATTAACAAGATCTTATGAATACACCTCAGACTTTTTCATCACCTTAGAAAACCTCATATTTTGAGGGATAAATATGTGCCAATGAAAGACATATTTGATTTGTGGCATTAGATATACTATGAAATATTCATATTTACCCTCAATGTAAAAATGGTAATCATTATATATCATGGGTTTCACAGGTCAAGATATTGATATTATAGAATATATTTTAATTTTTGTGATATGACGGAGAAATATCATGGGAGAATGAATGTCTAACAAACCAATTTTTTAAATTATGGGAAGAATTAACATAGATATTACATGAAGAGGATAAAATAAAAATCATTTGTGTGGGAAATAAGGGGACCTAGAAAAATAGTGTCAATGGTGGAAACCAACTGATAAGATAAAAATAATGAATACTCCATTCAAACATCAGCCTATTGTCTAATGATTAAATTTCTATGTAAAAGGACACTATATGATTCAATACACTCAGCCATGGGTTGTTAATGATAAATTATGAAAATAACATCGCTTTATTATTAAGAAAGTATTAGATTATTATATAAAAACTAATGAGGATGATCCAAAAAATTGAAGTGTTGATAGGTACACTTTATTTACATTCACAGATAGTAAAAAACTATTGTATTATTGTTTTCTTAATTCATTCATATCAAACAAGTTCTGTATAACTATTTTAAAACCATATCAAAATAAGGAATGTGGGTTTTAGTGAATAGATTTTATGGGTCAATTATTTAAAATGAAGAATATAACACATCCCATATCCAAATTTGGGGGATTCAATTCTCATAAAACATTGTGATACTTTTTATAGATAAATTTTATGCAATTCTAGAAATGGATTACCTTTCCATTTATAGAGATACATAAATTAAAAAGAGTATGAATTAACTATCTAATTCTATACATATGAAGGGATGAGGATGAATCTCCTTTGGTATCATCATTGAAATCATGTAAATTATTTCCTCGTGAAGAAATGTATATAGATCAAATAATTTTCACTTATTAAAATTTTCATCCTTGATGAAATTCACTTTGTAAGGTAATTTGATGTTATGTTTCACAAATAATTGAATATTCTTCTTCCTAACCATGATGATGAGTTTTCAATTGAACGTATAATTTGAGCTTTGAAAATATCCAAGACTCCATATATACTAAAAATTACTAGAATTCAAGATGTGAAAATTAAACTACATGGGAATCTAGATAATTGGTTTATATGCCCATGTGCTTTAACATGTGTTGCACCAGTCCTTTCCTTATGAATGAGGATGTGTAAATGTTCATATACATTGATTATCATGACCCCAACAAGATCATGAATAATTACAAGAATCCTCTACTAAAATATTTATGACTTGTTTTATTAGCTATATATAGAAAAATGCATATTTAAGGAGGATCTTAGTTTGTTATGTTATCAAGTAAAGTTGAAGAAATATTATTTCCCTAAGACTAATTTTCATACAATTTAAAAGAAAATATGAGTTTATAGTGATTTCATTTGGACTCACTATTTCTCTAATAATCATCCTAGACATAGTGATGAAATTATTAAAGTATTATGTCAACAAATTTGTGGTTTTATTTATCAATTCTATTCTTATCTACTCCAAATGTAATGAGAAACATGAGGATCATTTGAGTGTTTTACTGAGGACCATGTAGAAATAAAATTTTTTTGTAAGGTATATTAAATGTTTGTTTTGGATGTGTGTTGTATTAATCATGCAGTATGTTATCACTAGAAAAGTGATAAGTATGGATCCTTTAAATATAGAGACAATTAAAGGATTAACAAGACCAAAATCTATGATGTAAATCCATATTTTCCATAGATTAGATTATCTTTATGCTTGATTTTTGAAAACCCTATGAGGAATATCAATCCCACTAAATATTTTAACTCATAGAAGCTTTAATTTCATTTGGATTTATAAATGACATGACAGCATTAAAGAGTTGAAAAATATGCCAATCAGTACACCTATACTAATATTACCCATTAGAGGGGATCGATTTGTGATCTAAAATTATGTTTGTAAAAAGTACATGGGTTGTGAACTCATGAATGTTTACAATTTGATAGCATACAGCTCCCTACAATTGATTATTCATGAATAGAACTACCAAACAGATGTTATATAATTGGTTGAAATTATCTTCACATCAATTATTTTGAAACATTGTCTCTACTGGTAGAAGAGTGAAATACAAACAAATCATAAATTCTTAAACTACATATTCAAAAAAAATGTTTCAATACGAACTAATAAATGTTTTTAGCGATGATATAGGATTATTATTTATCAATAAACTAATATACTACAAATGAAAACAAAGTAGTATATGATATTAGTAGAAATGATCTGACAACCATATACATGATGAGGATTGTAAGGTATATAATATACTTGAACATCCAAATGATGTAATTGTGAACAATAAAATGAACATCATCTTAAAATAATCAAATAAATTCCCAACCATCCATTCTTGAGATGTTGAAAGAGTCATTGAAAATTGATGAGTTGTTACCTAAATGGTAGAAAATATTATGATGTTAAAATTTCATAAAGATAATGTTATAAGGTATTGGGCCTCAACATATACCCCATTAAAACTGGAACTATATATGGAACTTCTCGATGATGTTCATAGATTTTATTCACTATTAATGAAGTAATCACTATGATATATAGAGATATGAATAAAAACATCTAATGGGATAACATGAATATGGATATTAACAAATTTCTTTCTCGATGTGTGGTATTCCAAAAAGATAAGAAATAATACTGAATTTATAAGGGTATGATGTAACCATTTCACATACCAGTATTGAATTAGTAAATCATAACCTTTTATTTTATCATTGGACTCCCAAAGACATTTATATGAAATAACACCATCTAGTTGGTAGTTTATCAACTTATATAGTAAGTGAATTTTATTTTTATCATGGAGTATTTCTCCCTTCTTTAACACACTAAGACGCACATTAGAGAAGTTGAAAGACTACATGGGGTTCCACTATCCATTGAATTTTCCCATGATACATCATTTGCCATGATGTTATGGATTGTGATTTTTGTTTTCGCAAATCCCATCACCCTCGGATGTATGGTCAGTTTGAGATAACCATTCAAACTCTAGAGGATATGTTAAAATCATCTTAAATGGATTTATTGCAATGTTGGGATCAAAATCTTCCCCAATTATTATTTTAACTTAACCATATGTTTAATTATATTATATAAATTTAACATTATAATGAACATTATTGGAAGTGGTTCCACAAACGAAATTTCTAGGATTAAATTGGATATCAGACGAAGAGTGGACCTGATATGGTCAAATATATGGTTGATAATGTTCAAACCAATCAATTTCATATGAAATCAACACTAATTCGATAGAATTATATTCTTAAAAGCATCAATAATATATTTATTTTGAGTTAAAATAAAAAAATATTCATTTTTATATCATTTTGGTTCAAATTAAAGAGGTTTTGGATGAAATGAAATATTAACCCAAGATACATCATCCCCATTCACATCCATGGTCACATCGATGTCGTGGGTTATAGACTAGCACTCTCACCTGGCCTTTCACAAGAACCTGATGTGTTCAATGTATCCCTATTGGGAAAGTACATTCCCTGACCCATCACAAGTACTGAATCCAGTTGTGGTAACATTGTTGAATGATCATTCATATAAGGTGTATCTTGTGAAGATATTATATCATAGTGAAAATGTTCAGTGAAACAAGGCAATTCACCTAGATAAAGTGTTATGGAAAACTAAGAAAATTGAGTAAGCAACATGGGAATAATGATATGATATTATATTTTGGTACCTTTATTTACATTAGTGTATGAAATTAATTTTCAAGTGTGAAATTTCTAAAAGTGGGAATAATGTAATGAACTATTGTTTTATAAATGAAATATCCCTTTTAATTTAATAAATTCATTATTATGTAATGAAGTTGTAGAATCGCATGCACTACATTGGTTATTTAAGAAAGTTATAAGTTATATCAATTTAATGTTTAAAAACTATAAAATATGATAACTAATTATAATTTTATTATGATAAAGTGACCTTTAATAATAGTGTATATTAAAGATTATTATAAAGTGTAATCGATATAGACGGAAGGAGAGATGGAATTGACTAATAAGTCCATACCCTATGAATATCATTTATCAGATCTTATGAGGGAGATAGAATCATTGGTATTTTAACTTGAACAAGTCAAAGATGATATTTAACAAATAAAGCGTGAGATAATCCATTTATGGGAAAATTTCAATCATATCATTATCATGTCGGAAACGATGTTTTATAAACCACACAATGAAAGTGTTACCATCACACACCTTATCATTGGGGAATATGTTGATTTGATTATGGGTTTTTTATCAAGGCCCTAATACTATGAAATGTTATATATTAATTTTTAATAAAAATCTGATTGTATTTCTACATTTCATTGTTACATTATAAATGATTAAATGTCATACTAGACAAAAATTACATTTTGAAATAAGGAATCTCAAATTGTATTTTTTGGAAATATATAATTTCAATCAGGAAACTCATTCTAATGTATTCAAAAAAAATTAAATATATTTTATTTTAATAATATATTCTTATTAAAACATATATATTTATATATATGTGATTATATAATTTTTTGAAGTCAAATGCAATTTATATAAGGGATGGAAATTATTATCATAAAATAAAAATATATTTTTCAATAAATGGGTTTTTCTTATTTAAAAGATGAAATTTTCATATTTATATAATTTTTTTTAATGAAATAATACTTTATTTGATATCAGCATGTACAAATTTTTTAACAGTGAATTTCTCATAATGTTATCAGATAGTCAAATTTCTGAATAAAATTTAAATATGAAATGAATATATGATATGTATTATGACATCATAAGATCCAATAAGTGATGTATTAAATACAATAAATAGTATTCATAATGAAAATATTGTTTCCACATTAAAATATTTTCATTATGAAGTAATTCTATTGATTTTATACACCATTAAAGAAAACTTGTAAACTTATATTACATTTTACTATTTTAAAATTAATTATCTGAGAACATGACTCACTACCTCAACACCATGGGTATTATTTTATTGATGTTGTTTTATATCCTTATAAAATATTGAAATCCACTACACTTTATAAGAAACCATGGGAAATAACCATGGTGTGGTTTTTGGTTTTGAATTTTTTAGCATATTGATTCCAAAACTTATGCTTAGAAATTAATAATGAATTCCTCTCCCTTTTGGTATAAAACAACACTCAACCACCCATTAGCCTGTACTAAAACCCATTAAAGAAAACATTTACCCTTCCATTACCTATCTATTTCCCTCCCAATGTTTACATATGCTATTAAGTACCTTTTACCATGCTTTTAGATCTTACCTCTCAGGGTAAGGGAACATATGCTTCTCCTCCTTATTAAAGAACAATCGGTATATTTTTCCATTTTAATTTACAATTATTCAAAATGGATATTTTTTTACACATATATATTTTTTCTTATTATTTTCATTTTATGGGAGACCAATTTCACTATCATTAAACCCTTATATGAATAATTATTTTCCACTATTATGTTACTGACATTATTCTGTAATGTTCTGTGCAAAGCATTTTTGTTGTTAATACCCATCCCTATTTACAGTAAAAAAATATTCACCAAGATATTCCATTCAATAATTGATTGAGGATTTCCATGTAGAACACCCACACTCTATAGTCATTATATGGAATTACTTGAAATATTCCCTTATGTTGTATGATCTACGTGGAGAAATTATGTATATTCATGATATGAACGTGATGGGTGGGCTTGAAATTATATATCCCTCCAATCCATTTGGTATTGTTTTATATAATATGATACTATATATGGTTCATTGGTTGTTATTCTTATAACAATATGTTGTGATGTCTCTATGGTTAGCCTTGTCTTATGTTTATGATGTCATGATTACAGTAGTTTCTACATTTGCAAGTTGCCTTTATGTTATCATATTTTATGATGAATCAATTCTAATGTTTATGAATCTCACACCTGTTATGATTTCTTTATATGATTTTTCAATCATAGTTACTACACTTACTTATTCTATGCTTTGATTATTCTGTTACTATTCTTTATTTTCCACCCCATTCTTATGATCATCCATTAGTTATCCTGTGAAATTTTAGATGAGTAATTGAATTTGAAGAGCATGCAATGGAGTTTTTAAATAAGTTTTTTATTCCCATGTTTCATGTTATTATACTATATACCTAATTTCAAAAACACATTGGGAGTCATGATCTTATGGGATTGTAATATGTATTCAATTATATAATAAATAATCTAGTACACTTTATTATGGTTTGGATTATAATTACAATATCCCTAAAAAATGATGTATAATTTAAATGTGTTTCAATATACCATGACATATATTGTTTTGATAAAAATATATAGTAAATTGGGTGTTATGGTGGACTAAAATGGTATTATTAGTCAATGATAACTCAGATATCAAACCATGTAACCATAAAGCATCCTTGATTACATCAGTCAATTCTAGATACTCTATAATTATGGTTGCGAATGAATCCACAAATTTCATATAGAATTTCAAGGAGTCTGTACCTTCATATTATAGAAATAATAATCTAATTAGTTACTTACCAATATCAATTTTTCTCAAATATTAAGAGTTAATGAATTAAATAATATCATCTATATAACTATGATTTTTTATATATCAAATGTACAATTTTGAAAACATTGAAAAGTACATGAGGATAACTTCATTGTATTCCCATGTTGCTTACATGATTTCCTTATAAATCCATAGAAAGTACACAAAAAATCTATATCTTGTCTCAAACAGATCATAATATTCTTAATACATCATAAAACATAGGCATAACAGATCATATTCATAAATACTTCCTCATCATCATTTTTTATTATTGATTGATATAAAATTTAAACTGTTTTCCTATAGGAATACTAACAGGGCTAATGTGCTAAAATAGGAACATTTTTTTAAATTTATTACTATATGAATACAAATAGAGATACAAGGTCATCCATTTTATTGATAATTATTCCCACTCCTATAATTTTACTATAATTTCCCAAATAGTTCACCTAAAATAAATAATTCAATTTGGTCATGGAAGTTTTTATGATCCTTATATTTTTACAGATTCGTAGCATCTCATAAGCATATAATACGAGGTAAAAAACTCATTTATAACACATAAAATATAGAAAAATAAGATAACATTTACTTCTATCAATGATATTTTAAAATTAAAAATAATCAAATGGTTTATACAATTTATTAGAATATTTTTTATTCCTATACGATGACTTCATTAAAATGAATTCATTATTAATTTTAAGCATATTTGAAAATCCCTTAAGATGATTCAAATAAATAGTTTCATAAAGTGTACCCTATAAAAAAGATTTTTTTACCACCATTGGTCTCATATGAAATTCAAAATGGGCATCAAAAGCATGAAATTATATTTAGATTACTTTTTTACAATATTAGAGAAAATTTCACTATAATCAAAGCCTTAACATTAAAGGAATCTTTTATAAAATAGTCTTGTTTGAAATTTGATTTTATATTCTCCAACATTATTCTCATTTTTCGTGAATATCCAAATACAACATATAATTTTATCAGTTCTAGTGTTTGTTACCACAACCCATGTTTTATTTTTAGGGAGATAATTCATATCTTTTGGCTTCATTGATAGACATTTCTTGGAATCTTTATACTCAAAAACATTATTATAATTTTTAGGTTCCCCATTAAAAAAATCATGAGAAATATTAAAAGATTTATAATCCACATAATATTTGTTGAATCGTGATGCACATATTATTTTATTCACTCTCTATATTAGGTGTGTTGATAATCTCTAAGATTATCTTGTTATAAAGCTTCTAGTTTAGAATTTTAATTGCTATCAAATTCACCTTGACTCTGAGAAATTGTTAGGGAGGAGTAAGCCCTATATTGGTTATAGTCTTTAGATTATAAAAGAATTTGAACACCTTTGAGTTCTGGTATACTATCATAGTTCATGCCATCATTTTTTGGAGACTCAAAAAACATAACACTTCTCTCATTAGATATACACGGCTCATAAAACACAACATCAGGACTAATGATTCACTTTTCTTTAACACATTTGTTTATTCGTAGATAGTTACACAAAACACCCTATGGATATCCTAGAAAATATTCATTTTCTACCCTAGGAGATACCACATCATTATAGGTATGAGTATATGCTATGGATACAAAAATAATATGATGTGAGAAACTAAATAAAGAAACCTTCCATAGTTCCTAAGGTGTATTTAATGAATTACCATATGATTCATAATGATTGATCATGTAGACATCTATATAAGAAGCCTTAGAATAGAAGGACCTGGTGAGATTATAATGGAAAAACATGTATCAAAACCTTTATTATACTTTCTTCAACATTCATTCTACTAACAGAGCCTATTTTAGAGTGTCCTCAATATTATGGTATAATTTAATAAATTTAAAGACATATAATTAAATAAATTTAGTGGATAACTAGTCTAAATAATTATTGGTTCTAAGAGAATGGAGTTTCTTATCGGACTCACTAACTATACTATCATTACATTTAATAAAATTATAAAATTTATTAGTCTAATGTTTTATTATATAAATATATATCATCCTCTAGTAGTTATAAAAATGATAAAATTTGTAGCCCCTACCATGGGGGGAAACCCAAGAAGGACCCAAAATGTTGAAATTGACACATTCAAGAGGATCTATATAATTATTCATTTTCCTAATAATGATAAGTTGTAGAGAATTCCCATACACACAATCATTGCATAATGGATGAATGTTTGGAGTTACATTACTCAAGATCCCTTTTCATCTAAGATCATCACATACATGGCACTTACAAGACCATAAATTCTATAACAAAGGTTTGTTTTATCTAAACCTAAATTACTAGTGGGGTTCAATTTATTCTTATGAATCATATAATACCACACATATGGACCATTACATAGATTTTGTTTCATAATAGTAAGAAATCCATGCACAATTCATAGAAAACAGTAGTTTATACTAAAGATGAAACCTATTTGATCAATGAATCCTATTGGAATTCACTTTTTCTTCAACTCAGTACCCATATGACCTTGAAAAAATTATTAACTTTCATATCATGAGTCTTTGTAGAAAATGATCATACACCTATATTATAAAACTATTATTATTCTATTTAAATCCTCACCTGATATAATTTCCCTCAATTCAATGAAATACCCCCTTCATTGACATTTGTGGAATGATTATCTAGAATCAAGAATCCATTACCTAGGGATGGGTACATTATTAACATTTAACACATCAGTTGTGTTGATTTCCCATTAAATTAACAAGTATTGTTTATTTCTATTCTCTTTATAGTCATCCTTACTCTTACAATAATTCATCTTTTTGTGATAAGGCTATTTACATTGGAAGAATTTAATCACCTTATTCATGGATTTAGATCAATATTTATTTGATTGAATTCTATCTCCCTGACTACCCTAGTCTCACATCTACCTCTGATATTTAGACCATTTGGCTCAACCATAACCCAACCCTTCATTTTATGGACTTTTTGAAACAACATATATTTATCTTCTTTGTGAATAATACTATCTAATATATAATTCATATAATCTAAAATATAATTTAACTAATAATTTAATTTTATAACATTATTATAACATGGTCCACATAATCTAATTTAATATATATATTGTAAAGGTCTGAAATGTTGATTATAATTATTTAATGTGAGACCTATCAGTGGATCCATGGTTTATTTTAATAGTGTAAATTTTAATTTAACTTTTATAATCTACCAACATGATACTCATCATATAAATGGATTCTAATTTGATCAAAATAAAAGAATCATATAACAGATTTGAAACCTCTCTATGAATCTAGTACCCTAATTAAAAAAGAATCATGCTATTATCATTCTTAAGGACATCTTCTGGAATGTCATCATTGGTTATAATGGGATGACCATCTAGGGAAATAATGGTTACATAATTTTTAATTCCACTCATAACATCAGTCAATTAATTATGATCTGGAAGTGTGATGATGTTAATCTACTATAGATTGAAAACATTTTCACAATCTTATTTATCAATATCAAACTATATTGACCCTATTTTATAAAACTCAAAAGGCCCCAAAACCAATTATTGGGGAAAATATTTTTGATATTTTCCCCAAGAATTGATAAGGATCCATTGATTAGTATGGTTAGGAAAGAAATTGATAGTAATATTTTCATCAAAAATTTGAATAGGTTTTAAGGACATTAATGATCAAATATCTAGAGAACTGGAAAAGAAAAAAATATAAAGTTGTAATGAAAAACTAGTGTAATTTTCTTCATGTCGTAGTGATCATATATTCATGATGAGCTCACCAAAAAAGGTTATTAATTTTATTACTAAGTGAAAAAAAACAAAAAATAACAATATGAAATGAAAAGTAATTAAAACCCCATAAAATATCAGACGAGTCCAACCCTATTGAACTATGTGGATGTGATGAAGTCCTTAATGAGGATTAAATGTCATCTACTCATGGATAGATGCATGAACACGCCAAAAAACAATTGAATCACTAGAATGACCAAAAACCAAAACAAAATAGCACACAATTTCTATATTCTTCATCAAAATATTTAAATTAGGAAGATCAATGATTGAATCAACCTCTTTGTGCATGGTCTTACTAAAACAAAGATCTAATAGTTTTCTTCTAATTCATAACAATAACAGAGACCTAATCACAAGGTTTGATATGGATATGATGAATGGTAGTATAGCTTGTTTGGAAACCTTGGTTTTCCCTTTCTTCAGTGAGTTTATTCCCTCAAATTATAAGAACATCATTTTGAGTGTCTCTTATGAACCGGATAAAAACACTGATATTGAAATTCTATGTACCAAAGATGAAGCCATGTGATTATATAAATGAGTGATAGGGATGAGTTGGGGACCACATGAAAGATCAGTGGGATACCAGCCCCATAGATGGATGAGTTCAAAGTGGTAGTTTAACTAACCAATTATAGAACCAAAAGGCATGAATTACTGAGGCAACCAATTGGTCACAAGGGGGCTATGTGGCTCTGAGACGTTCTAAAAAACACACTGAATCTAGCTATGGGATTTTTGATTGATGAGATTAATGGCCTTCAATAAATATCATAAAATAAGGAAAACAAATAAATCATAACCAATATTGGCAATAAAAATGGTAAATCTACTTCACATAAACATTAGGGATTTAATCAATTTTCATGATGATCAATAGCATATATCAGGATACAATCATGAAATAAAAATGTTACATGAATAAAAATGAAATGTATATTGGAAAACGTGACATAAAACAATAAACCACTTTTCTTCCTCATATATAACATTTAATTACCAATAAAATGCTCAGTATAAAATCTCATGTATGTCCTCTTTATTCTAGAATTTTACCTGAATTTCCAAAAAGCAAAATGATGAACACATCTTTTCAATGAATAGTTATGTTTTTCTATCATGTTCTCTTTATCAGGAAATTTTTTCTCTATCCCCTGGTCTGCATGGCCCAACACAAAATCCATTTAGGTAGTCCTTCCTAAAACCCATGGGTGATAAGTAAAATTTACCATCCAATATTATCTGGTACCACCTTCATTTTAAAAAATCTAGTTTGGGGCTTAGGATTTCACCCACCAATACTCCCCTCAAAACAAACAGCAAACAATTGGTTCTCCCCTTTAATGATATTCCACCATACATAGCCATCTTGCACCATTGTTATATCATCACCCTGACTTTACACCATAAAATTTATATCAATAAATCTTTTAACATATTAAACATGGATCCAAAAGTTTCAAATGAACTACTTCTATCATATTAAAAATGGTTTTGGGGAATACTTTGCCCTAAATCTCACTGGGGTTACACCATGTCTATGATACCACATATCAGGATCCTTTTTTCCAATCCCTAGTTATTTATGGACCATCACATAAGTCCTTATAGGGTTTTATACTAAAACTAATTGGTGACAATAGGCATTTCCTATCCATATTTTTATGTGATCCATCTTCATTTTTCAAAATCCAATGTGGGAATTAGGTTCAAACCCAAGAATCATGGATTATGTTATGATTATATGTACATCTGTTATATAATGTGACATATTCTACAATATTAAGAGTAAAATTTGATTATGAAGAACTATTTTCATATGTTTTTTAAAAATATAATATTTATTGGAAACTATTCCTTTGTAAAATAATCTTTCTTAAAAACATGTGAATATTTCTGAATGTTTGAGCCCTACCATAAAGGGGAAAATATTTTTAAGAATGTAATTTTTCAGATGCATAGGATTAGACTACGTGGAACTGGATTCATATTCTCAGAATGGAATCACTGGTCAAAGAATCTATTAGAAATATGATGTTTTTTATCGAACATGTCATTATAATTAGGTCCAACGACATGAATAACAGGCCGAAGATTTTTTTAGAATGAAATTTGTTTCAAAAAATGTAAAGTCATTAGTTAGAATGATCTAGAAATTCTATCTTTATGTAAGATGATGCATTTCCTGTCGTGAAGCTCTCTTTTTTCATGAAAACATTCATGATAAAATATCATGTTGAAATTTAGGAATAGTAATGTTTTTATTAGTTCCAATAATCAAGAAAATGTTCGAATCAGATCTAGAATTACTTGACACATAATTTTTCATAAGTCTAACAGAGTTATTTATGATGACGTTTGAATATTTTCAAAGTCTCATAGTATAGTTTTCATCAAAATGATAATCGGATCATATTAAGAATTCCATTTTTATAAGGATTCCACTTGAATAATGTTGAGAAATTTCCTTCAGAATGACTCTAAGGATAAAAATCAATCAGAATGATTCTATGGACTAAATTAAATCACACTAACTCTATGAGGAAAATTCAATTAGAATGACTATGAGAATTACATCAATCAGACTAAATCTGAGGAGGAAATTAAATTAGGAACACTTTGAAGATGAAATTAAATCAGTTTCATTCTAAAAATTAAAGTCAATTAGACTAACCCTAAGATAGATATTCAATCAAATACACTAAGAGAATAAAATTAAATCAAAATAAATCTCATAAGAGGATTCAATTAGAAAACTCTCATAAAGAATTTTAATCTGACTAAATCGGATACATAAAGTCAATTTGAAAAACTCTCTTACGGAAATTTAATTTTGATTTCTCAAAGGATATTTCATCCTATTGAGCTGAGGATGTTCCATCATTGTGAATAAAATTTAAGAATATTGAGAAATATTTTTACGGATAAAACTCAATAATATGAAGAAAAATTGAGTGAATTTCCAGTGGACATACTTGAAATTCAAATATACATAGACCTCAGGGTTTTATAATTTTCGTAAGAGGGAAATATTTTTTAGTTTCTCAAATTTTCTATTCTGAAATTCCTATAAATAGTTTCATATTAAATTATAACTTTTCATATCTTTCTAGAATGGAAAAACAAAAAGTAATGTAGAAGCTAAAATAGAATCTGAATTAGAGTTCCTTCCAGACAATGATCTTATAATAAGATCAAACATCTAAATGTAATCGTACAATACTAAGGAATATCAGACTATGGAAGACTAGACTAAGTAGTTAAGAAGATTATGTGAATTATAGTTTAGAAAAAGTGTTCATCTTAATTATTCCATCCTAATGAGGCAATCACATAGAGGAAATCAATCCCAGTGTCATCAAGTTGAGGTTTGGTAAATATTTAAGTGGAAACAAGTTTATGTGATCATTTCATTTTTGGATAAATTGTTTGTAAGAAAATATTTTAAACTAGAAGTAGTTAGTATAGATATTTATATCTGGATATAGAAGGTATCTACTAGTAGTTTTAGTAATTTTTATTCACTTCATTATGTAGTTAATTTCAATAGTCTCGTGAGAGTTTCTAGGGCAAGGAAATAAGTTCTCACACTGAGGTTGAACCCTATAAATCTTGTATTTTTCATATAATTTTCTATTTTTTCATACATTACTATTTACTAAAAGATGATAAAGATATGAACATTAAAAGGTTCTATGGGTTATGTAATAAAATTATCGAAACTTATAAAAATTATTAACAACTAATTCACCCCCCTCTCAGTTGTTATTTTATCCTTTTGAGGGTCAATTAGTATTATATTATAGGTTTTAATATTTAGTACATTTAATGGATAATATAATTTCTATAAATAGTAGATAAATTCATACATTTGATGAAAATAATTACTATGCATGGATAAATATGATGATTCTTTATCTAGTATCTCTTATCCTATAAGTTTTCGATGCTAAAACAATTGGTTTTCCACCTATTGAGAAGGATTAATCGATAAAGTTTTCTGATTATAGAAACATATATGTTGATGAAAAATTGTGGAATATTATTCATTTGTCTCTATCAGAAAATGTTTATGTGAAATTAATGTCTCTCAAACATCAATGACTATGTAGATTAACCTAAAATGAATTTTCTAGGGGAATAGTAATGTGAATGAAGAAAATCGTCTAATCTGAATAGTAATTCTGATGAAATAAGACTGAAAGATGATTAAACTATTTTATTAATAATTCACTAGGGTAAATTATGTTGTGTTAATCATCAAAAGAAATTGGATTAGTTTTTCAATATTCTACAATTGTGATAAATCTTATGAGAAACATTCTAGATTGGTTTAATTCTAAAATATCATCATTAAA
Organism: Viscum album; assembly: GCA_963277665.1. Classification (NCBI taxonomy): domain Eukaryota; kingdom Viridiplantae; phylum Streptophyta; class Magnoliopsida; order Santalales; family Viscaceae; genus Viscum; species Viscum album. The sequence continues at coordinate 759,053,470 of OY728161.1, forward strand.
TCATAAGTTTGATTTATCTCTTGATTAATTTCATGGAATTTTTTATTCTGAAATGAGGAAAAATCCAATGTCTAAAAATAATATGAAAGATGAAATGGGTTTTAAATCTATGAGAAAAATTGAAAATCAGGATACAAAATATGTAAATCCTTATGATTCCAATGATAAATATGATGATGTGTTAGAGGATAAAATCATGTATGTAATCTCAAATTACAATACAAGAGAACGAGTAATGTATAGAGGAAATATTCCAATCAAATTTTTTGAGTGTGGTTGATTCAGACACTTTTCTATGAATTTTCATAAGAAGATAGTTTGTGAGTAACAGGATGATTATGATGAAACACCTCGATGGATGAAGTGGAATAAAATTCCAAAAGAATGATAGTCATCGTAAAAATAGAAGAAGAAGTTTATTGGATAAAAATCATGTATGTTTTTTATGAATTCATAATCATACTCAATTGATAATAATTATTTGGAAGGTAAAATTGTAAAAAAATGCAGACCCTTCACTAAAATAGTTATGAAAACTAATGTTTCCTCATATTGGGAATAAGGTGGTGAAGAATTATATAGATGGAATCAACTTAGAATAGAAAGTGTTGCTTGTGTTGGTAAAAAACACTTAATAAAGAAATAAAAATAGTAAGGAATTATTTTGAAGAACATTTTATGGAATATAATATGTAATCATGCAGGAGGAAGAATACATTCAGGAGATATTGAGTTAAAAATTAAGAGATACTGAACATGGAAATAGGTTTAAAGATATCAGTAAGACATTGGAATCTACAGATGAATAATTTAATATGATTCAATATAAACTTCTTGAGTCTGAAAATAAATTATGGAAGAAGAATAAAAACTTCAATAATTATTTTTATGTAAAATATAATACTTCTAGAGTTGTTACAATAGCTCTAATCAAGAATCAGGTGAATTCGTCACCCACCAAAAATAATATTTCATTTGAATTATCAAACATTTTAGGTGATTAAAATATTAATGGGAATTCATGGGTTGAGAATGGTTCTTAGAAAACTATAACATTGAGAAATTTGAAAACCAACTTTGAACAAAAAAATGGTACATTCCTAAATTATGTTAGAGTGGGAAGAGGTTATGATCCTAAATAATGTTTTTATAGTGAAATATCGACTTTAATAGAAAATAATGATTTTAGGGTTTCATTTAGTGTTATGTAATATATGTTCATATGGAAGATAATTTTTGGAATAACATATCAGATCCCAAATAAAGGTTTTAATAGATTGGAATAAATTTTACATGAAGAATTACAAAAATTCCTAACACTCATGAAATTTGAAAAAAAATCAAGATGTTAAATTGTTTATAACAAAAAATAAATTTTGAATTTATGGAAGATCTTTTTCGATTATTTTATCAGGCGGGTCGTCTACCCGATGGTGTATGAAACTCCACCAAAAATAATTTTCTAATGGGATAAAATAAATGGAAGCTGGAATGAATAATGTTGAGGAAAGTTATTTTTTGTTGATAAAACCATAAAATAAATGAAAAATGAAAAATAAATGGATACTAGATAATGTTTTCTATTCACAGATTAATATTGATTTAAAATCTATAAAAATTTTAAAAATCATGTTGGAGGTGAATTTACCTTTCGGAATGATGGTTCCATGAAATTCATAGGGATGAAAACGGCTAATATTGAAGCAAAAAACCTGAAATATATGAAAGTTTTATTTGTTTATTGGATAAAAAATAACATAATTAGATTAATTAAATATAATGATTATTTACAATAATGGATATTTATAAAAGATTCTAATTTTATCAAAAGTTTGAATGTTTTTATAAGATGTGAAAAAATCAAAGGGAATCTCTTTAAAATAAGATAATATTAAATATCTTGTCACTTAAGTGATGAATACGAGAATAAGTTATGGCATCGAAGACATACAAACCATGGTTATAAAAATATTAATAGTCATTTTAAATATTACCTATAAAAAATATTCTGTAATTTAAAATAATAGTGGATGATGCTTGTGTTACATGTCATAAATACAAGATGACTAATAAAATTATTATGAAATTGAGATTCAGTCTACTAGACCAGTAGAAAATATTTATTATTTTTGTATGTGGGCCAATGAGACATCATTCAACAAATTGAGATTTAAACATTATCTCTTTTATTGATAATTTCAAACTTATGAAAAATATCAAGTTTATGAAACACATGTCAGTGGTTGTGGAAATATTGAGGTTTTTTAGAAAAGAACATTAGAAAGAAGTGGTGGTTTATATAATGAAGTTGATAATATCTAATGGTATGGAATTCATAATAAATACTTTTGTAAATTCTCTATGAAATCATGGGATCAAACATTTGGATAGTCCTCCCTATACACTACAAGTAAATAGAGTAATAGATAGAAATAAATGGATTTTGGTGGAAATGGGAAGAACATAGGTTAGAATAATACAATATTTTAATGTTCTACTTGAGATAAAAATTAATTACTAATTTTTATATTCAAAATAGATATTTTTTGAGACTATAATAAAACTTTAAATATTATAAAATTTGGCATAAAAACATTCATTTAAGTACCTCAATGTTTTTTGATGTCAATGTTTACTTAAAATAAAAATTTAGATATGGGAATGATTTTGGAAAAAGTTGTGTAAGTAGCATTTTTAGGTTCTTCACTGAATGTTTGAAGTTGGGAATGTTAGAATAATAATTTACAAAAAATAGTGGACTAATGTGATATGAATGAGATTTTGAATTATACATCATTAAAAAAATTTCTAGGAATGTTGAGGAAGAAAAACTGAATGTTTCCAAAAAATATTAACCTGAAAAAATTAATTTTCATTAATATTTTGATGAATCATTAAATATTTAAAGTAAATTAGTAATAGAAAATATGAAATTTTCAAAATTGCAATTACATTATGAGAACAAATACATTATTAGGAATTAGAAGAATATATTTCATAGAAGATGAATACTAAAATTTGAAAATAAAACCACATGCATCCCAAATGTTTAACTGGAATCAGTTTTAGAAGTTGTATAATACAATGGATTGTGGAATTCAATGAATTAATATTTGGATATAATTAGGAAAATTAAAACTTATAACATATTCCACGTCTGAAATGTATAAATATTTTCAAAAAAATTGTTTTTCAAAAACGTGATTAATGATCATAGAGAATTGGTGAGAAAAAAAGCTATGATTTATTTTAAAGGATATTAATAGGTAGAATTTGTGGGGTTTGATGAAACCATTTCCCCTATTTTATCGTTAAAAACAATTAAAAAATTTCTTACAGTGTCTTCTCACCATAATTACAATGTATATTATATGTACTTAAAGTAATCATTTCTAAATAGAGAAATTTAAGAAGATGTTTACAATCAATATAATTGTTGGTTTTTACAAGATGACGATGCAAAAAAAGTTTCTAGATTTAAGAAAGTATTATATAGGATGAAATAAATCTCGAATTCATGGTATTCTAGGAATTGAAATTGTTTGATATTGTGGAATTTTTATAATAAAAAAGTTGATAACAACTTATATGTGAATGATGTTAACTACAAAACTCTAATTTTAATTATTTATGTGGATGATATAATTTTTTCTAGGGAATGAGAATAAGTTTGTAAAAAATTTCTCAAGAAATGAGTTTGAACACTAAGATATGAATGTTATGATAATTAACATTCTTTCATTGTTAAAAATTTGAATCAAAAGAAAAATATAGTTCCATATCTCAAAAAATTATCTTGATTATTGTTATAAAAGATTGGCACTGAAAACTACAAAATATTATACTTCATTGAATTTGAGGATGAAGATGAGTAATGATGTGTCTAGTAAAAGTGTTAACCAAAAAGAATTTCATAAGCTGATAGAAATTCTACATTACCTTACAACCTCAAGGCCCGGTGTTGTTTACACTGTGACATTGTGTGTTAGGTATTAATGTAATATGAAATAATAACTAATTTTGGAAATAAAGAAAATTCTATGATATGTAAAAATAAGAAATTCACATGGATTATTATACAAAATAAATTTTCGAAAAATGTTTCCTGGTATACTGATTTCAATTAGGCTAGGTATTTTAATGATATAATGTCAAAATTAGGATTAAAATTTTTCATAGGTTAATGTTGTGTGATTTTTCATAAAAATAACCAATGCTTAGTAACTTTGATATTTTTGGGATAAATCTATTTTGTAGCTACACATTCTGGAACTCAAATGTTTTGGATAAATGTTTAATTGGATGATTTGAAAGTAAAAGCTTCTAAATCATTGAAGATACTATGTGATAATAAGTTTTCAATTGATCTTTATAAAATTCATGTCTAACATTCAAGATCAAAACACATTGATATAAATTTTCACTTTATAAAAGGGAAGGATGATGTTGGGGATTTTTATCTTGACTATTTCTCAATGAAGTATCAAATTATAGATATCATCATAAAGGCAACGCCAAAAGAATTGTTTGTTGATTTGAGGCTATAACTTCATGTTCAGCCACCTCCAATGACTTACTTAATCTCATAATTAAATCCACCACCATGAATTAGATTATTTTGAAAAATATTTATATTACGTAACTATATTATACTTTATAATAATATTATTCTTATCCTTATATTTTGAATATAATGTTGTTGTTATCCTATGATGGTGGAGATAACTATCAACAGGTAGAAAAATAAAAGTGATAAAAATATGAAAGTGAGGGATCATTACATCACTACAAAACATTATTTTCACTGATGGATGGAATTCCTTCAAAATCATTACATTATCTAGTTTTTTGGTGTTAGGGCACTCTCTTTTATGAAAGTCTATGTTTTCATAAAATATTAAATGAGTGAGTTGTTTTAAAAAAATTGGTACAAACTATCATTGTATGAAAAATTAAATGTTGTAAATGTTTTTAATGATTTTTTTCACCAAATCCCTGGTATGATATTGAATAACCTTTATGATCCTTTTGAATAATGTTTTTTTATTTTTTCACAACTAATCATTGGTAAAATAATGTTTTCAAAAAAATATGTAAATATTGTTGAATGTTTGAACCCAACAATAAAAGGGGAGAAAATTTTTGTTTTTAAGGTAGTGGTTTTCGGGATGCAAAGGATCAAACTATACATAACCGAATAAAGTTTATCATACTGAGTATAACTAGTCATAGAAGTCACCATAATGATAATTTTTTTACTAGGAACATCATAGGAATCACATCCATGAGAATTAAGTATCATGAAAAGTTTCTTTTTAAAACACAATTATTACTGATAGTGTGAAATCATGAGTTAGACTGTTCTATACATTCTAACCAGAAGTCAAAAGATTCATTTACAATATTGATGTTATCAAAAATAATTAAAACTATCATGATATATTTTTTGATTAAATCCTTGAAATTTAAAGATTGTTTCAATTCCAATAATGAAGAAAAAAAATTATGAGATGCAGAAGTACTAGACACAACTGTTTTTTGATGTTTGAATGAGTTATAGGAGATGAGGTTTAATTATTATAAATATTTAAATTCTTATATTTCATTAAATTATGAAATCTATAATAAAGGTAATTCTATCATAATAATTATTACATCATAATGGGAATTCCCTTATTAGGAGGATTATATCGGACTGAACTGAGGAAGTACCATCGAATTGCCTTTGAGGAAGAAAGTCAATCATACTAAATCTAAAGAGGAATGTAAATCAGACTAAATTAGAAAAAGAAATTCAATACAACATTTTTTGAGAAGGAAATTCAATTAGACTAACTCTGAGGAGGAATGTTAATCAGGCTAACATTGTGGATGAAAATTAATTGGAATAAATCTGATGGGGAATGTCAATCAAACATGGTTTATGAACGACTTTCAATCCGACTAATAATAAAAAGGAATGTAAATAGGGCATAACGTGATAAGTAAATTTAGTCATACTAAATCAGATGAGTAAATTCAATATATCAAGTCATACAACAATATTTTCCAATAAACATATAGTAGAATTTTTAAAACAAAACATACCATACATTTTAACTGTTAAGTCAATAGGAGCAGAAAAATAAATTCTACAATTATGAGTTGGGAAATTCCATGAATATATTTTTCAATTTCCCTCTAGTATAACAATTCCACTCCTTAAATGGCATCAAAAAATCATCATGATAATTGTGAAACAGAACAAATTTTGAACCTAATCTGTTGTTGAATCCGGTCAAATTTTAAAATTTATAATCCTACTAACTACAGTATATGTGGAAAGTAGGGTTGAACCCATAGAGAATGCAATTTTGAGCATTAATCGTCTATTTTTTTTAAAAAGACCCCACTATTGTCAGTAGTTGAGTAAATTTTCTATTTTTTAACTTTTTCTATATTCTTTATTAAGGAGTGAAGTGACCAAACACTACAGAACCTGTATCTAAACTATGTTGAAGCAAGAAACAGTTGAAAACATAGGAAAATAGAGATATAACAACACTGATAAACGGGCATTATAGTAAAACTCTTGGGGAAAAATCAATTCTGCTGGTTTAGAAAGTATTCTTTATCACAATAATGTTCATATCCAATACCTCTGAAGGGAGTGATTTATTTCCCTCGCCATGAGAAAAATTACTCAAGCTGACAAGTCATGGAGTTCTCCACTACTAGATTAATCAACTTGAGAATACTGTTTTGTAAAGAGTGACAGAATGTACTCATCGTATGTTCTGTAGTTTTCATTTCGATTTAAATGTTTAAGAAAATTAATCCAAAATCAAACTCACTAAATAAATTCGGAATTCTGAGATTAACTGTAGGTGGTATGTTGCAAATGAATTCAATCAGAATTAATATTGCTGATCAATTCCCATCACATTAAAAATGATATTGAGAAGAGATAAGGACAATAACCATTAGATTTGATTTTTAGCCCCGAATAGTAAGTATTTATCCTTACATTGTCTCAACTACATAGAATAGTATCATTCAATGACAATATTAGAGAATTAATTGAAAAAATAGTAATAAAACTCCCTCTGCTAGTTTGAATTGTTGCTGCTCCAGGACCTCGGATCTCCAGTGAATGGTTCTCTAAGAAGTGCTCTAGGATTCACCTCCAAGGTCCTTGCTCTGCTCCTGAGTCAAAGGATATATGTATCAAATGAATTCACCCACTCCTGCATCTGGTGTGTTTATGTAATGAACTTGAGTCACTTCTAATTCCCATGCTTCCCTGTATTATATAGCAGCTATCATCTGCCGCATGTCACCGCTCACTTCCACCGACTTCAAAATCCCTCAGTTATGCACCGCACAGGCATTTTTTTGTGACAAACACGTAGTGCTATCTTTTCACATGTAACTAACTTTTAGTGAGTCAATAAAGTGAATTTGGATTTATACCCATCTCTCAAATGAACCTACAAAGTTTCTAACCCAATTTTGAACCAGCCAAGCAAAAACAATATAATATTGATAAATCACAAAGAAATTTAAAAATAGTTATTTTATAAAGTATAATGTTATAATACTTATTAAAAAGTAATTTAACATTCACAAATAAATACTTTAGTTGACAGATTTTATCTCCTTTTATATATTTTAAATTAAATTAATTATATAAAATTATTATGATATTAAGTTTATTAAAAGGTTACAATTTAAATTAAGTAAATTATTACGATTATTTGTTTCATAAATTAATGATTTTAAACTATAATATTAAAATAATAATAAAACATTATATGCTAATTAAGTAATTAAATATTTTATAAATTAAATTCAATTAATTAATATATTAATGTTTTTTAATTATAATTAGTATATTAATTAAAAAGTTAAATTATTATATTTATTAACATATATAAATTCATTAGTCATTTTAATAAGAATTAATATTTTATATATTCTTAAAACCATATTATTTTTAAGTTTATTTAATTATTGTTATTAGTTATTTATTTGTTAATTTATTATGTGTTTTTTAAAGTTTTTTTTTAAATAGATTAGGTTTTCACTCCCCCCCCCATATTAGTGTACGGGGTGGGTTCATTCCTCTCGAAGTTAGCTGCACTAAAAAGGATCATCCTTGCAGCTTCATCTCTCCACCAATATTGGTGACATCTTCCTTGGCTCAAGTAGAAGACATCAACGAATTGGCTTCAGATCTGTTGTCAACGATTTGGTCTCCTCCCCCTTCCAGCAATGGTGGTGCAGTTCTCCTCCTTAGCTAAATCCAATGGAACATAGCCTCAGCTTAAATTATTCCCCTTGCGGCATTCTTGACTCAGTTTCTCACTCGGCCTTCCATTCTTGTAGGTCGCAACTACTTCACGTTAAAACCCCATAGAGGCGCAACTTCTGAATGTGGTGATCAGTGGATTCTCTAGATCCAGCAACTACGATTTTAGGTACTGGTTCAACTCATGGGAACACCCCGCTGCTGTACCGATCACCACTTGAAGCTTCTGTCTATTCATCCAATAGAACAATGGAAAGATCCTCCTTGAAGATGGCTTAAGTTTCATGTGATATGGAACCAGTGATGTGAAGAGATTTGAGTTTTTTTAATGTTATGGTATTTTTGAGGGTAGATTGAAGAATTGATGGTGGTGTGGATGGAAATAAATCCACACATTCATATTATTGTGATTTTTCTATTGATCCTCTGTTTGAGTATGGACCGTCGAGAGAATGGTGAGAACAACAGCTGGAATGTACCAAAAGAAAAACAACGGAAGGAAAACTAGTTGTAGGGGTAACGGTGGCTGGAATCAGTGTGTGCAGTGGGGGTGGCACCATGATTTGGGGAAATGGTGAGAATGAAATAGATAATTCAGTGTCACCATTTCAGAATTATGGTTACAGGAATAGAAATACATTCATGAAAAAATGACCAGGAATTGTGAAGGAAAATGGTGTGAGGAGGAACCTAAAAGAGCCAAAACGGTGCAACAGTAATTGTAAGAAATGACACGATGCCACCTTAAAGTGGTGAGACCATTAAAGAATAGGGAAGTAGTGAATGGTGGAACTGTGACTGAAAATGGTTGTTGTGGTATTTTGACACTGCAAAACAAACAGACAAACAAAATAAATTGAAACATAAATAAAACTGAATAAAATAATTAATAGTAATTAATAATTAAATAAAACAAATGAACATAAAGATACTCATAAATATAAATAAACTTATAAAAGAAAATAAAATTAAGTTAAATTATTATTATCTCTAATTTATTAAACTGAAATAGTTACTAAACTAAAATTTGAAATTAAAAAGAAACTAAATTATTAATAGTTAATATAAAATTTAAAAACTCACATAACAAAGTTAAATTATTACTGCTATAAAAACTAAATTAATTAAAATAGACATTAAATTATCAACTTATTGAATAATTGAATTGGATTAAGAATTAAAATTGTAATGTTTGAATAAATTTAGTTTGTTACAAAACTCAAATTAGTAATTCATGAAATTCTAAAAGGCATCTAACAAATAGATTGTATTATTTTAATTAATTAATATATAACACCTAAAATGATAAATTAAAACTTCATTATTTATATACAAAGCAGAATTAAATTATTAACTAATAATTATCAAATCATTATACATTAAAAAAAACCAATCTAAATAAAATGTTATTAGACTATAAAATAATTTAAAACATAATTTATCAAATTTAAATCATAAAACACGCGATTAATTAAAAAAATTGATTAATTATTTAATTTATTTATAAATGTAAAAAATTATAAATATTTAATATAAAGTACAAAAATAACCAATTAAAACATTTAATATCAGTGATAAAGATGTGGCAAGCAATTTTTTTGGGAGCCCACAATTTTCATTGTTCTGTTTAAAATAATTAGGCCAAGAAGATATGGTGGTTCCTATTAATTAAACCACATCCACCTAGTGACTACAATTATTTTCTAAGTGAGTCTGGCTGGGGACTAAAAACCTAGCACTCCATGGGAGGAAACACATGGTTTTTCTTTGTTATTAAGAAAAAAAATTTGTAATTAAATTAATTCTAACTGATGACTTAAAATTCAGTGCATCATGGGATTCAACCCCTGGTCTTTTATTGTTTTCACTTTTATATTTTTTATTATTGAAAAATGTGCTACTTTTGTGACTAATTTTTTTATATGTCTTTGCAAGAAATTTTTGACTCTTTCTACTTTCCTTGTGATTTTTTTCAGATATTGTTGCTGCTGTTATCTATGGAGTGAAATTACCATGTTGAAGAATTAATGGAGAATCTAGTTAGGGAAGTATCTTTCTGTTAATTTTTATTTCATTATTCTGCACCTTATTGCTTTAAGAAAAAATCTAATTCATGTCTTGTTTTCAAGTAAAATATTTCTTGTATAAAATTCTACTACATTTCTTTCTATTGAAAATACATATTCTGCATATGTTTAAATTTCTGCTTGAATTGGAATTGAATTTTGTTGTATGTTAATATCTAAATAAAAAAAATCTGCATGTACTTCGATGCTGGAAACTGAATTTAATATCTATTAAAATCTTCTCACTACTTGAAAATAAGTGTGGGGGAGGGGGTACAGGATTACTGGTTGTTGTGTTTTTTTTAATGTGCTTTTGCTAAGTAATGTAATGAATGCTTGCTTTATGTGTCATTAAACATCTAATTGAATCCTATTTTTTGAAATTCCATACACACTATCCATTGTGCAACCACAAGTTTAATGCTAATAAACCTACTGTAATTTATTCAATATGGAAAACATCATATTAGAACTTTAATGTGACCCTGAAAACAAGTCATAAATCTACTTAATTGAAAACTTATTTTCAACTCTATTGTTTAATTGTTCTTCTCCACTTTTGAAGTCAAATTTAGGGACAAAGTTGGGTTTTCATTGTAGGGGAGGGGGTCAATTATTGACTATGCTAAACAATTCTTAATTTAAATCCCATCAATTCCCACTACAACACAAAATTTCTTGTAAAAATTGGTTAAATTTTTTCAAACAAAATTCACATTTTTAGGTTTTACACTGTACTCAATTGGGTCTTTCCTTAGGACAAGTACCTTGTTGGTATTTAATTATTGCATTGAATCTGAAATTAGTGATAATGGATGATTTTAGAGTGGTATTTATTAGTGGAATATTAAGATCTTGGTTTAGGACTACTTTTGAGAGTGATATGGAGGAACTGTTAGTGGAGTTATGATCATAACCCTTGGAACTAGATGTTTGAATTGATCATAGGGGATTCATTTTTTTTAATTTATTATAGTAAATATCATATTGAGACAATATAAATAATTTTTCATAGAAATATTTTGAAACTAGAGTAATTTGGGCATATGGGATCCCACGACGAGTCTCTGAGACCCTATATGCTGGGTGTGTTTCTGTTTACTATAAGCACAATATACACTTTGAAAACGTGCATTGCATAGTGATCAGCACAATGATACATATCTTGGGAAAAATTAAATAAAGTGTTTAGGTTGAAAAATGAGTTAATTAAGGTGAGGGGAATGATAAACTCCAAATGAAGAAGGTGTCAACTAGTTTTAATGGGAGTAATTTCGGTTGTATCATTAGGGTGATTCACAAAAAAATTATTTATTTTTGGAACGTAGGAGAAAATTCAAAGTACAAATTACCTACTATAGAGTTCATAATTCCACATAAATTTTACCTATTGTCACTCCCAAACTATAGACTTAAGCCTGGATTGAAGTTAGTCGATAAGCAGTATCACATATGAGGCATGAAATCTTTATTTCTTGATGGTCCATATATATCATGATTACCCATTGAGTACTTGTTCTAGGAAAGATTCATATAGGAAATTTATTTTCTATTAGCCTAAATAAATTCTTGATGTCCTCTGTTGAAAGTTCTGGACATGTTACATTTTGAGCAAAATAATAAACACTTTACTGTTTTTCAAAGATAGTAAAACATGGGATTGTTTGAGGAAAAACAATGCTTAAGTGTTGGGGAATTTTATGTGGCCTTAAAAACACATATTTTGCCACATATTTTTCAGTAATTTTTAATGTTTTAATTGGTTATTCTTGTACTTTATACTAAATAATGGCACTTTTTTATTTTTATTATAAAATCTGTTATTTAATCAATTTTTGTAATTAATAGTGTATTTTAAGCTTTAAATTAGATAATTTATGTGTTAATTTGATTTTATAGTCTAATAAATTTTTATTTAATTAGATGCTTTTGTCTACATATTTAATATTTTAATATTTTTTTGTCATTTAATTAGTTTTGATGGTGCTCTTAAATAATGATGTTTTTATTTAACATCTCATGTGTTAAATCATAATTAATTGGAAAATTTTAATCTAATTGTTGGATGATTTTTAACAATTCATTAATTATAAGTTTAGTTTAATAAATTTAATAATTTTTTCAATTCTCTTTAATTCAATTTCATTATCTAACATAATTACTAAATAATTTAATAATTATCTTTTTACTTTAACTAATTTAATTTATTACAGTAACTCCTATAAATAATTTAACTTTTTTTTATAAATGTTTAAGTTTTATATTTTTAGAATTTCGTTGATTCTTAATTATATGTTTATATTTAGTTCTAATTTAAGTTTTTAATTTGATGCTTTTAATAATTTAACTCTATTTTTAATTTATTCATAAATTCATGAAATTTTTTCAGTACCAATTATTTTCATTTATTTTTTATTTTAAATTAATTTTGTTGTTTTGACTCTTTTTGAATTTTAATTTATTTTGATGTTTGCAGATTAATTCCTGAGTTAGAGTGGCATTGGTCTAACTCTCTCTTGTTAATGTCTTAAAAAGCCTGCAATTGTTTCCCCTGCACTGCCTTGATCTCCCGGTGACACCATTTTTCTCATCCACGGGTTCAACTTTTATAGTGTCTCCTCACACCGTTTCATTCACAGTGCAACTGTGAAATCCATTTCATTATCTCACCGTAACCACCTGACACAGTCTAACAGTATTCTCCTAGAACCTTTTATCTGCCACCATTTCATTCTCAAACCATCACTTTTGTGGTACCATAACACCTCTGTCACAATATCACTCTTCTGTCATGGCACCGTTTCTTTAACGGTGTCCCAAAAACAGCAGCATCGTATCCCTCTTCCCTTCCCACTGTTTCACTATCTCACCGAAAAATCGATCTACTTGGCACTGTTTCCTTCCATTGCGTTCACATCGTATCACTTCTTCCACCACATTTTGTTGTTCCCCATATTTTTTTCATTGCTCTATCGTTTCAACCCCTTAATCCACTTTTAATTCATCATGCACCCAAACCAAGTGAAATTTAAGATGAAGTCACACCAGATTTTAGCTTGCATCGGTTGATTGGAGGCTACGATGTTTCTTGGAACAGATACCTATAATCGCTTCGGGTTAGGACTATTTATTTCATGCGGAGTTGTTTCGTCATGATGATGCATACCTAGCGAAGTACTACTAGAGAAAGGTAGACGAGGGAGCATTTTGTTCTGCCTCGCCACATCCACTACCACCTAAGAGGATCAGCACCACTAGAGTTGGGCACCACCACTAAGGTGTTTGATGTCACTGATTCACTTCACAACCCCCGTCAATGGTCTGCTGAACAGAAACCTTGCGCCATCAGAGGGAAAAGCAGGGGTCGCCCCGGTGAGTTCCGCTAGTCTGAGGGATGGTTCATCACTGGATTAAGTTCATCGTGACAAATCTGCGTCACTAGCTGTTGTAGCGAAGAAGGTCTTCAGACCATGGATGAGCATATTTAGCTTACTTGTGTCGAAAATCAGACCCCCCCCCCCCATGCGTAGTATAGGTGAAGCTTCTGCGGATGAAGGAATCCACCACCCGGACCGTTCTTGTGACCTGTTGCCTAGGTGAGGAGAGATACTGGTACCGAGGAGGATCATGTCGCCACCGTCCCGCCACTAGAGGTGCATGAATTTCTTCCAGTTGAAGTCACGCCACATACTGGAGTCAAGGCCATGTCACTAAGGAAGTAGGGATTCGACGCCCAAGCTTTGCTTCTAAATTCCACTGGATTCGCTGTGGATGAGGGAGGCAGATCCGCATGGATTGGGGAAGAAGATCGAAAAAAATAAAAAAAAATATAACTTAATAAAAATAATCAAGTAAAAGTAGAATAAAAATAAAATAAATAATTAAAATAATAATAATAATAACTTAGGATTTAATGAAGAAATAATTATTATATATAAAAAATAACAGTTTAAAACAAGTGAAATTAAATATATAAAAAACTAATATATTAATCATAAACTTATAAAACTAATATAAATAAATTTAATACTTTAATGAATATAATAATTATAAATTATAATAACCATATTCATTTGTATAGATTTTCATAATTTAAATAAAACTATTTATTATGATAAACGTAAAGTAATGATCTTAAGAAACATAAATCTTCAAACAAATACTTATTAATAATCTAATAATTACTAAACTTTTAATTTAATCTAATTAATAATTATTCACTTTCATAAATTAATTATATAAATAATAACAAGTAACAACATTAAATAAAGTCTTTTAATTAACAAATAAAATAATAACTAATATTTATAAATTTAAATTTAAAAACATCTAAGCTTTATTTAATGAAAATTTTCATTATTTATAAAATTTAACATTTAAACGATGATTCATTCTTTTATTTTTCTGTTCTAAATTTGTAGGTTCAGTCAAGAGATGGGTTTATGTCTAGATTCACACAACTAACTCACCCAGAGTTAGTTATGTGAGAAAAACTAGCGTGACATGTCAGTCGCAAAAAGCACACATGTGCGGTAAACAACTAAGGTACTTTTGAAGTCGATGAAAGTGGTTGGTGACATGTAGTACATGAAGAAGGATATAAAATGTAGAGCAAGCAGCAGATGGGGTGGGGACTCTCTCATTCATTCTACGGTCACATCCATCTGAGAGAAGATCGAGGCTCATTCATTCCATGAACACACCATTTTGAGAGCGAAGACTCCCAGGAGATGGCGAAGTAGTACCAATGACGATAAATGGCAGGATCAAAGTAGCAATTCATGATTTTCATTCACTGAGGAAGGATTCTTCTACCTCTATTCTATTATTTTTACAGTGTATTTACTGCCTCTGAATTGAAAATGATCTTTGCTTAATTTTATATTCGAGAAATTTGGATGACTAATGGTTCATACCTTCTTCTCTTCATTATTACTCTTTTTAATATGAAACAGATTCTTTTGGTGAGATTGATTCTGGTTCTCTACTGAAATTCAATTTGCACCTGAATGCATATAATTTCAACATCAATTTTCTTTCGGTGAGATTGATCATTGATTTTTTTCTTTTAAAACTATAAATTCAAACTACAAAAACTATTTTTGAGATAGCTTTATGTTGACATCTTAAGATCAAATAGTGGTATGTGGTTTTGGATGTGGAGAACTTCATGAACTATTATACAAAGTGTTATTTTTTCTGGCGAGGAAGAGTTGACAACTAATTTTCAAGGTGTGAATTTAATCTAATGATGAATCATTTTAATAACAAGTTGTTTTCAATTCACCCGAGCTTACCATTTTTTCAACTATCAACATTACTATTTAATTTTTTAGTCAACTTTTTCTAGCACTTTTACTTTTTTCTGTTTCATTCTTTAGATTAGTAAATAGATAATTCTTAGTCTTGTTTCATTACTTCTTAATAAAAAAATATAAAAAATTATAAAGTAAAAACAACTAAAAATGCACACTCGCTTCTCTGCTGAAAATAGTGGAATTTTTTAAAAATAGAACTTTATAATTCACTCACCTGCCTTCTCTGTGGATCGATCCTACACCACAGTGCTAGTGTAGGTTATTAAATCTAATTTTTAGGGTTGTGGCAACCTTCAGCCTCATCAAAATTTAACAAGAACTAATAAATAAAAAGAAAATAAATAATATATTATAGTTATTTTATAAATTAAAGTTAAATTAAAAAGTTATTTCAAGTTAATTTCTAGATAATTAAATTGATAATTACTATTACTAGAATAGATTTTAATATTATATTTATTAATTTATAATTAAATATTTAATAAAATTATTAAGTATTTAATTTATTATTATTAATTAAATTATTCAATTAGTGTTAGTATTATTAACATTAAGTTAGTATAATTTCGTAGAGTTCTCAAATTAAATTAATATTAATTTCTTAATTTATAAAAAGTTAAATAAAATTACAAATTAGCTTAAATAGTTAATTTAATTAGTTTAATCTTTTAGAAAATTAATTACTATTCATTAACTTATTATAAACATTTTTATTATTATATTACAAATTTTTTTGTTTCTTTTAAAAAAAATTGACATATCTCCCCCCCTAAAATCGGCGCTACATGAGGGGGAGGGTTTCAATTCTTCTCTTCGTGGGAGACGAGACGTTACAGCAGCTGTGGATTTCCACTACACCAGCTCGGATAGCTTCCTCCATAGCAGCGGTGCGACCTCCTTATCTCCTTCTTGCAGTGAACTCCACCTGATCATTAGACCATCTGTGCAATGGCTTCGAATCATTTCCCTTCATCATACCACGACACCCACAGTTGTTCACTCCCCTGCTCAAAATATGGTGTGACGGCTTCAGCTGGAACAACTTTTTAGTACCAGCGACATCCTCTTCGGCTTCACCTCCTCATCCTCGAACTGGTCATGGCAAGGTGAAAACAACCTGGAGACTTAGTGGTAGGCGATACCCCCTGTCGAACGACGTGGCGTCGAACCGAGGCAAAGTGGTAGAGGCATTTTCTGATTTTCCAGAAAGGGAGGTTGTGATTAAAACTGGATTATGGATTATGGTTTGAACCGATTGAAACCATATTTACAATGTTTTTACTTTTTGACAAAAATTAAATCTGTAATTTGTTTCCTTCAATTTTGGGTTTGGTTTGAGTCTCTAAATATCTTTCTGATTGAAATGGGTGTAGAAGAGGCAAGACAAGGATATGAAAACTAAATAGTGGTGTTGCGATGGATGATTGAAGCAGTGGCAAAGAAGTGGTGGAATCATTGCTGTGGTGCGGTAAAAAATCAGAAACGATGTGAGAGATTGAGACACCAGAAATGAGTCACAGTTGCTGGTTTGATGAAATAGTGCTTTGGTTTATGGTAAAACCGTGAAATTAATTGATGGTAGCAAGGGTTATGGTGCCACCATGAAAGTTAGGAAGAGACAGGGATCAGAACCGGTGGCACAAGTTATACGATGAGACAGTAATGGAAAATGATATGTGGTGGCACCGTGACTGGGGTGACCCATGAACCAACAAAATAATTATAGGGATAGAATAAATTTAAACAGAAATTAAATATGAAAAAAAAAATTAAAAAAACTAAAACTTAATTAAAAAAAAGAAAGTTAATAAAAGTCATAAACATTAATAATATAATTAAACCATTTAAAATTAACTAAAATTAGAACTTTACTAAAAATTAAATTTAGAAATAATTTAATTATTAAAAGTTAATTAAAAAATTATAAAACAATGTTTAATTATTTATAGAAGTCTAATGTATCAAATTAAATAAATTTAAGTAAGACAGATAATTATTATGTTATTAAAAATTATATTAATTAATGAAATTAAATTAAAGAGATGCAGTGTGTTTATAAACTCAAATTTATAAAAATTGAATTGTTAAAAGGAAACTAAAATTTAGATTCTCTAATATTATATTAATTAATATTTAAAACATGAAATTTTAGATTATGAATACATTAATCATGTACAAAGGCCAAATTAATTAATTAGTGCTATACAATTAGATTAGCATACCAAAACAACTAGCTAAATAAAAAACTTTTTAAATATAAAATAATGTAGAACTTAAATTAATAAATTTAATGCTTATAATACATGATTAATTATGGAAAAAATTGATTAATTGTTATATTTATTAATAAATATACGATAGTTTTAATATTTAATAAAAAGTAAAAAAATAACCAATTAAATAATTAAAAAATAATTAAAAACATGTGAAAAAACATGTGTTTATAAGGAAACAATAAGTTCCCCCACACTTAATCATTTTTTGGCCTCAAACAATCCCATGTTTTGTTATTGTTGAAAATAAAACTATGGTATTAATAATTTTTCTCAAAATTTAACATGTCTAGCAAATTGAAACAAAGGATAGAAACTTGTCATTAGGCTTAGAAAATAAATTTCTCATATGAATTTTGCCAAGAAACTCACTAGTATCCTTGAAAGCTATGAATCATCAATAAATGAAAATGTCATGCCTCAAATGTGATACAACTAGTTGACTAACTTAAATCTAGGCTTATGTCCAGAGTCTGAGGGTGACAAGAGGTAAAATTTATGTGGAATTAAAAGCATAACTAGAGGAACGTTTCATTTTTACTCATAACATAGGTTCTAAAAATAAATATATTTTTTTTGAATTACCTTATTGATACAACCTAAATGACTCCCATATAAACCAATTGACCACTTCTTCATTTGTATTTCATCATTCACCTCACCTTAATGAACTCATTTTTTGACCCTAGATACTTTATTTTCTTTTTTCCAAGCCATGTATCATGTGCTAAGCACTATGCAATGCACTTATTCAAAGTTTATAGAGGGATTATAGTAAACAGAAACGCACCCAACATCTAGGGTCTCAGAGATTCACTATTGGATCACCAATGACCAAATTACTCCAATTCCAAAAAAAATTATGAAAAATCATTTACATTGTCTCATTAAGATAATTAATTTTAATAATTAAAAGAAAAATGAGACACCTATGGTCAAAATAAAATTTCCAATTCAAATGATTATGAACATAACTCCAATAACAGATCACCCATATCATTCTCAAAAATAGTCCCTAAACCAAGATATCAATTAAATCACTTAAACAAGACCACTCATCAATCATTCAATATCATTAATTTCAAATACCAAACTAACCTTAACTACACACAAGGTACTTTTCCTAAGTCATGACCTAATTAAGTACAATGTAAAACCTAAAACTATAAAAAAAAGTGAAAACATTTAACCATTTTTTATAAGAAATATTGAGTTGCAGTGGGAATTGATGGGCTTCCAAATAAGAACAGTTTAGCATAGTCAAGAATTGACCCCCTCCCCCACACTTAAAACCCTACTTTGTCCCAAAATATGACTTCTATAGTAGAGAATAACAATTTAACAATTAAAGTTCAAAACGGATTTTCAATTTAGTAGATAAATGAGATGATTCAAGGGTCTCTTTGAAATTTAAAAATATTTTTCTCCACAAAGATTATTTAAATAGCCAGTTCATTAGCTAGTATATGCATTAACATTTATATCCAGGGAAAAATATTTTCAATATAGATAAAAAGTAGCATGTGAGGTCAAAGTGCATAGTGTACTTGGTGTAATCATTTTAACAAAATATGATTCAAATGGATGTTCAATATAGCAGAAAGATGCATGCTAAACACCCTATAGACTAATTTGTTCCAATGAAAAACACAACTACCAGTAAGTATGTACCCCCCCCCACACACACACACATAATTTCATGCAGTGAATGGGTTTTAAACAATGAATTTTCGTTCATAGCAACAGGCACATGCAGATTTTTTAAATAAAAGAGACTTTTGTAGTGGAAACAAACATCCAAAGAATTTTTTAAGTAAGCAGAATTTATTTTCATACAAGATATGCAGCAGATTGTTTTGTAATTCATTAAGAAGCATAGAGATGAAACCAAATTAAACAGTAAGGTACTTCCCTAACATAATGTTTTTTCCATTAATCCTTTCATATGGGAATTACAATCTTTAATTAATAGCAGCACCATCCAAAAAACACAAAGCATGAAAACCAGGAACAAAAATCTAGCAGAGATAGAGAATATAGAAGAAAAAAAAGAAGCACTTTATTCAGTACAAAACAATACAAAAGTGAAAACAAATAAAGAGCATGGGTTGACTCCCATAAAGCACTGAATTTAAAGTCTTCAGTTAGAATTTATTTAATCACAATTTTTTTATTTCTTAACACAACAAAAACCATTGGTGTCCTCCCATACAGTGCTAGATTTATAGACCCCAGCCGGACTCACCTAACAAATAACTGTAGTCACTAGGTGGATGTTATTTCCTTAATCGGAACCACAACATGTGTTTTCCCCTATTATGATTAACATAAAGATGAGATTTGTGGGAAACAAGACCCAACACATCAATAACTGAATTCTCATAGACTAAAATTATCCCAAATTAGTACCCTTTAACAGTCGTGGTCATAGGGTTTTCCACTTCCAGAAAAAGTTCAAACAATTAAATATTTGAATACACAAGAAATGAGAATATAAAAATAGGTGCTTCAAATGGTGTGGAATTATTCTCAAGGAAATCTCTCTCAGCTTCATCATTAATGTATTCTACTTCAAAGGTGGTCATGGGTGAATTCTGATTAGCAGTATCAAGAGGGAATTCAATTAAGTGATTAACTGTATCACGGAAAATGGAACACAATTGTGATTCCCCCTCTGGACTACTATCAGTATCATGAAAAGGCTCAGCACCATTCAAAGTTGAGGAAGTAAGTGACGGACATGGAAGAGAATTTATTTTATCAAAAATAGATTCATGTCTTACAATGTTTTAAATATCTTCCAAAATATCCTCATCTATTAACTCACACTGATCTTCTACTACTTCTATCAAATCAATTCTGAAACCATCATCTAGTGTGAGTTCAACCTCTCTTCTATGTTCATGTTCAAAAGGATCACATTCTAAAACCATGTCATTTGAGTGTAGCAATTCAATTTTCGAGTAAGAATTGTACAATCTAGTTTTAAATAATTCAGTTTCTAGAATTTTCAAATTAAGACAATTTTCCTCAAAGTAGTTAACACTAATTTCCAATTCATTTCACAAAGTTTCAAGAAAGTGATTACCAAGAAAATTGGAAAATGAGAAATCATTAGTTAGCCTTTATTCAAATATTATTCCCTTTTTCACATCATCCAACAATATTTTTGAAAATATTTGTCTTACAGGTTCAAAACATGGAAGAGAAGTGTTTCATTCAAGTTCAATGGGTTCAGATTCCATGTTATCCATCTTAAGTTTCTCATCCAGATTATACCCAATATCATGTTCAGGAACATTGTTCATGATAACAGAAAAGTTGGGTGATGAGTTTTTAACATTCAAAATTTCATTCTAAAAAATCTCTTCTACCCAAGTGAATTCCTTATAAAAACTCCTAAAACAATGATTTTTCTCCAATGTAGGAATTATGAAGAGAACTGGGCATTTCTTTTCAATCTGTTACAATTCATCTTCCAAAATTTCCAACTCAACTCCATTAAAGTTCTTTATTGTATTTTCAAAGTTGTGTTCTTTGTTAAATAAGTTGGTTATTTCGATAATAGTTTCAGATTCATCAAAGTAAATGGTTTCTTGTTCAGTTTCATTGTCACTTTCCTCTTACACTTGATTTTAAAAGCTTTTGTGAACATTTTCCTTTTCATTTTTTTTCAAATTCTTCTTGTTCTTTAACCTTTTGTTCTAAATCCAAGAGCATGTTTTCTAATCTTTTCATTCATTGATATTTCTCTTGAGAATCTATAAGTTGAATTTCAGGGGTTTTAGTTAATCAAGTATTAATTAGTTCCACCCTAGAATCCAATTTTGAATCAATTAGGTCTATTCTAGCTAGGGTGTTACGACTGGAATCATATTGTTCATTTTCTTCAATGTAATCAATCTGTTGTGGTTGGATATTGACAAGTTGTTAGGATGTGTGCCCATAATAGCCACAATACACACAACGGGGCCCTGATTGATCCTAGGATTAATTAAATTCTAGTTTTAACCAAAAACAAGGTGAGATTAAACAAAAAACAGTTCACAGTGAAGAAAATATTTAAAAAACAACACAAATAGTATGTTCCAGTTCAAAGAAGTTTTTTTAATCATTTTTTATATGAATTTTTAATGTTTTTTAATTTTTTAGATTTTCTAAAACATAGAACTCTCATCGAGTGCATTCCCTGACAACGGTGCTAAATTTTGAATAGGTCGGAGGTCGTCACAACCCTCAAAATTACATTCAATAACCTACACTAGCACAGTGGTGCAGGGTCAATCTATAGAGAAGGTAGGTGAGTGAATTATATGGTTTTAAGAAAATAAACTCCACTGTTGTTAACAGAGGAGGGAGCGAACATCTTCTTACATTTCATTATATTTATTTTATTTTTTAATGATGAATTGAAACAGGAGGAGGTAACAAATTTTTAACAAAGTAACTAAATAGTAAACTACAAAAGCTAAAAAGATAAAGAAATATATCAGAATAATATTATGCAGCAACGAAAAAGGAGCTAAGATCAACGGTTTTCTCAGAAATTCCAAACATGATTGTTAAATGGATAACTCTCCACTAAATTTGATTGAATCACACCTTGGAAATCAGTTGATATATCTTCCTCGCTAGAAGAAACATCAAATAGAAGTATGACCATTATAGTTCTCCACTCTAAAGATCGTCATCTTTTAATATTTTGAAAAAGAATATAGTTGAAGTAAACTCACCATAAAACTCCAAATGTAATGACATTAACCCATCCACAAAATGATGATCATGTTCAATCTCGTCAATTGAACTTGAAACTATAAAATTCATAAATAAAGGTGTGAACAATTTAACTTAACATCAGAGGCGATCTCTCTGATTAATTATGATGTCAATTGATGAGTTAGTGAAAAATATAACTGATAAATTAACAAAGCTTAAATCTCATGAGATAGAAATCACCTTATGTTTATAATGAAATCTAACATTGAAAACAACTGAAAACAGAGTAAAATTATTAAAGAAAGGAGGAAGAAGAACTTCCTATGTAATTCTCTTCCTTCAGGCTCCTTATTCTCCAATTTGACACTAGTACTGCCCCTCAGAGTCTTCTCTTGAATGGATGTGATCATGGAATCAGAATGAGTGTCTAAATGAGAGTCCTGGATCTTCTCTCCAAATGTGTGTTCATGGAATGAATAATGAGCTTCCTTAAAATTTTGTTGCATCATTGTTTTTATACCCACTATCATCTACTGCACGTCGCCACTCAATTTTCACCGAATTGGACTCGTCTTTCTTTGTTTCACCACACATGTGCATTTTTTCACGACAAGCACTTCACACTATTTTTTCTCATGTAACTTGCTCCCCCTATGTAATTTAAGTGAATCTGGATGGGATTTCAATTCCCATATAAACCTGTAATAAAATAAAGTAATAAATACCATGAAAATAAATAATATATTATAGTTATTTTATAAAAAAAATTCAAATTAAAAATCCAGTTCAATTTAATTTATAGATACTTAAATTGATAATTATTATTACTAGAATAACTATTAATATTATAGTTATTAATTAATTGTTAAATAATTAATAAAATTATTAAGTATTTAATTTATTATGATTAATTAAACTATAAAATTTTGGTTAGTAATATTAACAATTATTTAGTATAATTTAATAGAATTCTTAAATTATATTAATATCAATTACTTAATTTATAAAAAGTTAAATAAAATTACAACTTAGGTGGAATAGTTAATTTAATTAGTTTAATATTTTAGCAAATTAATTATTATTCATTAAATTATTATAAACATTTTTATTATTATATTACTTTTTTTCTTACTTTTTATTATAAATAAACCTATCTTTCCCCCCCCCAATGGGAACTACAAGAGGGGGAGGGTTTCAATTCATCTCTTCGTGGGAGACGAGACACTGCAGCAGCCACGGATCTCCTCAGCACCAGCTCAGACAGCTTCCTCCATAGCAGCGGTGAGGCCTTCTTTTATCCTTCTGGTGGTGAACCCCACCAAATCATTAGATGTTTGGTGAAATGGCTTTGGATCATCGCCCTTCCTCATACTGTGACAGCCACAGTTGTTCGCTCCCCTGCTCAGAATATGGCATGACGGCTTCAGCTGGCACAACTTATCAGTACTAGCGACATCCTCTTTTGCTTCACCTCGTCATCCTTGAACCAGTCTCGGTAAGGTGAAATCAACCTAGAGATTCAATGGCAGGTGATACCCCCTGTCGAACGACGTAGCCTCGAACCGAGAAAAAGTGGAAGAGGAATTTTCTAATTTTCTATAAAGGTGAGGTTGTGATTAAAATAGGATTCTGGAAAATGGTTTGAACTGATTGAACAAGGAAGATATATCAACTGATTCAGCGGTAGGTGATACCCCATATCGAACGACGTGGCGTCGAACTGAAGAAAATTGGAAGAGGAATTTTTTGATTTTCTAGAAAGGTGATGTTGTGATTAAAACAGGATTCTGGAAACTAGTTTGAACTGATTGAAACAAGATTTGCAATGTTTTTACTTTTTTTTAAAATATAAATTTGTATTTTGTTTCTTTCAATTTTTGGTATGGTTTGAGTATCTAAATTTCTTGTTGATTGAAATGGATGTGGAAGAGTTAAGACAAGGATATGAAAATCAAATGGTGTTGTTGTGATATATGTTTGAATTCGTGCCAAAGAAGCGTGGGCACAATTGTTATGGCGCGGTATAAATGGGAAACAGTGTGAGAGAGTGAGACACTGTAAAGGAGTCACAGTGGCAGGTTTGATGAAATGGTGTTATTCTATACGGTGAAACCGTGAATGGAATTGATGGTAGCAGGGGTTACGGTACCACCATGAAATTTGGTAAGATAAATGGATCAGAACCGGTGGAACAAGTGATACAAAGAGACAGTAAATGAAAACGGTGTGTGGTGGCACCGTGACCAGGGCGACCTGTGAACCTGCAAAATTAACATAGGGATAGTATAAATTAAATATTAAATAAAATATGAACAAAATAATTAATAAAAAAATAAAACTTAATTACAACAAATGAAATTTAATATAAGTCATAAACTTTAATAAAATAATAAAACCATTTAAACTTAACCAAAATTGGAACTTTACTACAAATTAAATTAAGAAACAATTTAATTATTAAAATTTAATTTAAACAATTATAAAACAATGGTTATTATTTATAAAAGTCTACTATATCAAATTAAAAAATTTTAAGGAAGGAATATAATTATTATGTTATTAAAAAATTATGTTAATTACTGAAATTAAATTAAAGAGATACAATGAGTTTATAAACTCAAATTTATAAAAATTGAATTATTAAAAGACAACTAAAATTTAGATTAGGTTATATTATACTAATTAATATTTAATACATGAAATGTTAGATTAAAAATACATCAATCATGTAAAAAGTCCAAATTAATAAATTAGTGATATACTATTAGATTATCAAACAAAAACAACTAGCTAAATAAAAAACTTTTAGACTATAAAATAAAGTAGAACTTAAATTAGAAAATTTAATGCTTATAATACAAAATTAATTATAAAACAATTGATTAATTATTAAATGTATTAATAAAGATACAAAAGTGTTAATATTTAATAAAAAGTACAAAAAATAACCAATAAAACCTTAAATATTAATGAAAAATATGTGGCAAAACATTTGTTTTTAAGGCCACATCAAATTCCCTGACACTAAATCATTGTTTGTCCTCAAAAAATCCCATGTTTTGTTATCATTGAAAACAAAAGTATGTTATTAATGATTTTTCTCAAAAATGTTAAATGTCCATCAAATTGAAACAAAGGACAGAAACATGTCATTAGGTTTGGAAAATAATGTTCTCAGATGAATCTTGCATAGAACAAATACTCACCGGTAGTCTTGAAAACAATGAATCATCATGAAATGAAGATGCCATGCCTCATATGTGATACTGAAAGGTGACTAACTTCAATCCAGAAATATGTCCAAAGTATTTGGGTGACAATAGGTAAAATTTATGTAGAATTAAAAACGTAACCAGTGGAACTTTTCATTTTGACTCATCACTTAGTTTCTAAAAATAAATAAATTTTTTTTGTGAATTACCTTATTGATACAACATAAATGACTCCCATATAAACCAATTGACCCTTTATTTATTTGGAGTTCCTCATTCCCCTCATCTTAATGAACTCAATTTTGACCCTAGACACTTTATTTTATTTTTCCAAATCCATGTATCATGTGCTAAGCATTGTGTAATGCACTTATTCAAAGTGTACAGAGGACTTACAGTAAATAGAAACGCCCCCAGCATATAGGGTCTTAGAGACTCGCCATGGGATCCCAGATCCCCAAATTTCTCCAATTCGAAAAACCTTTTATGAAAAATCATTTATGTTGTCTCATTTAGATAATTATTTTTTATAAATAAAAGAAAAATGAATCACCTATTGTTAAAAACAAATTTTCAATTCCAATGATTATGAACATAACTCCACTAACAGATCACCCATTTCATTTTCAAAATTAGTCCCTAAACCAATATCTCAATTAAATCACTTAAACAAGATCACTCAGAAATCATTCAATATCATTAATATTAGATAAAAACAAATCATAACAACTAATAAGGTACTTGTCCTAAGACATGACCCAATTGACTACAATGTAAAACCAAAAATTGTGAAATAATTTTGAAATATTTTAACCATTTTTATAAGTATTTTTGAGTTATAGTGGGAATTGATTGGCTTTAAATTAAGAATAGTTTATCACAATCAAGAATTGACCCCCTCCCCCACACTTAAAACCCAACTTTATTCCCAAAGTTGACCTCTAGAGTGGAGAATAACAATTAAATACTTAAAGATCAAAACAAATTTTAAATTTAGTATATAAATGACATGTTTTAAGGGTCTCTTTGAAATTAAAAAATATTTTTTTCCACAAAGATTAATTAAACAGTAGGTTCATTAGCTATTATATGCATTAACATTTATGTCTAGTGACAAAGATTTTCAATATATCACAAAATTATCATGTGAGGTCTAAGTGCATAGTGTATCGTGTGTAAGCATTTTAACAAAGTATAATTCAAAAGGATGTTCAATATAGCAGAAATATGCATGCTGAAAACCATATTGAATAATCGGTTCAAATGAAAAACACAACTAACAGCAAGAATGTACCCCCCACACTTAATTTCATGCAGTGAATGGGTTTTAAACAGTGAATTTCATTTCACAGCAATAGGCACATGAATATTTTTTTAAGAAAAACAGAATTTTGTAGTTGCAACAAACATGCAACGACATTTTTTTAAGTAAGCATAATTTATTTTCCTAAAAGACATGGGGCATATTTTTTTCTAAATAATTAATGTGCAGAGAGATGAAACAAAATTTAACAGAATGGTACTTCCCTAACTTAATGTTTTTTCCATTAATCTTCTTATATGGGAATTCCACTCATTAATTAACAACGACAGCATCCTAGAAACACAAAGCATGAAAACCAAGAACTAAAATCCAACCGCGATAGATCATATAGAAGAAAAAAAGTAGCAATTTATTCAGTACAAAATAGTACAAAAGTGAAAACAAAGAAATAGCATAGGTTGACTCCCATGAAGCACTGAATTTAAATTCCTCAGTTATACTTTATTTAATCACAATTTTATATTTATTAACACAACAAAAACCATGGTATGCCTCCCATGCAGTGCTAGATTTATATTCCCCAGCCGGACTCTCCTAATAACTAACCATTGTCACTAGGTGGATGATGTTTCCTTAATAGAAACTACCACAAGTGTTTGTCCCAATTATTTTTAACAGAAATATGATATTTGTGGGAAACAAGACTCAACACATCAATAAATGAATTCTCATAGCCTAAAATAACCCCTAAGTAGCACCCATTAGCAGTTGTGGCCATAGTGTTTTCCACTTACAGAATAAGTTCAGACATTTTAGTATTTGAATACACATGAAGGGAAAACATAGAACTAGGTGCTTCAAAGGGTGTGTCATTATACTCATGGCCATCTCTCTCAGATTCATCATTAACGTATTCAACTTCAATGGTGGTCATGGGTGATTTATGATTAGCATGCTAAAGAGGGAATTCAATTAAGTGCTTACTAAATCATGGACAATAGAACATAAGTGTGAATCCCCCTATGGACTACTATATATATCATGAAAAGGCTTAACACCCTTCACAGTTGAGGAAGTAAGTGAGAGACAGGGAATAGAATTTATTTTATCACAAACAAATTCAGGTCTAATAATTTTTTAAATTTCTTCCAAAATATCCTCATATGTTAACTCACAATGAACATCTACTACTTCTATCAAATCAATTTTGCAACCATCATCAAGTATGTTTTCAACCTCTCTATCAAGTTCAAGTTCAAAAGGATCACATTCTAAAACCATGTCATTTGAGTGTTTCAATTCAATTTTTGGAGAAGAATTGTACAATTCAGTTAAAAAAATCAGTTTCGAGAAAGTTCAAATTAAGAAAATTCTCCTCAAATTGGTTAACACTAATTTCCATTTCATTGCACAATGTTTTAGAAAAGTGATTAAAATGAGAATAGGGAAATTCATACTCATCAATTAGCCTTTATTCAAATATTATTCCCTTTTTCTCATCATCCAATAATATTTCATTAATTATTGGTTTTATAGGTTCAAAACGTAGAAGAGAAATGTTCCATTCAGGTCCCATGATTTTAGATTCCATGTTACCCATCTTAAGGTTCACATCTAGATTATACCTAATATCAAGTTCAGACACATTGTTCACAATAACAAAAAATTTGGGTGAAGAGTTTTTAAATTTCAAATTTTCATTCTCAAAAATCTCTTCTACCTGAGTGACTAACTTATAGAGACTCCTAAAAAAGTGATTATTCCTCATTATAGGAATTATGAGGAGAACTAGGAATTCATTTTCAATATGTTTCAATTCATATTCTAAATTTTCCAACTCAACACAATTAAAGTTGATTATAGGATTTTCAGTGTTGTGTTCTTTGTTTAATGAGTTGGTTATTTCTATATTTGGTTCAACAGTATCAGATTCTTCAAACTAAATGGTTTCTTGGCCATTTTCACTATCCCTTTCCTCTTCAACTTGATTTTCCAATCTTTTGTAAACATATTATTTTTCATTTTCTTCAAATTATTATTATTCTTTAACCTTCTGTTGTAAATCCAAGAGCATGTTTTCAAATCTTTTCTTTATTGGATCTTTCTCTTGAGAATCCCTAAGTTGAATTTCATGGGTTTTAGTTAACAAAGTGATAACTAGTTCCACCCTAGAGTCAAATTTAGAATCAATTAGGTCAATTTGGATAGGGTGTCAGGACTAGATTCAATGTTTTTATTTTCTTCAAAGTAATCAATCTATTGTGGTTGCTTATAGACACATTGCCAAGCAGTATGCCCATAATAGCCACAACACACACAATATGGCCCCTGTTGATCCCAGATTTAATTAATATCCATTTTTAAACTAAAACCAGATGAGACTAAACACACAACCATTCACAGTGAAGCAGATTTTTCATAAACAATGCAAATCATATGTTTCAGTTCAAATTATTTTTTTTGTTATTTTTTTGCTATTCAATTTTTTTTATCTTACGAACACTCAGTGTGTGACCTCCCTAGAAACAATGCCAAATTTTGAACCTAAACCATCACTAAAACCTGTCAATGTTTAAAATTTATAATCCTAATAACTACATTATTTGTGGCAAGTAGGGTCGAAACCACAAAGAAGGCAATTTTGACCACTATTCATCTAAAAACAATCAAAAAGACCCCACTGATGTCAGCAGTGGAGTTGAGTTTCTATTTTTATAATTTTTTTAATTTTTTTATTATAAGAAACATGTCAAACATCAAAATATTTTTAATTTTTTGTTATAAACTATATCTATGCTGAAATAGGATAAAAACAGCAAGTAACAGAAAAAATATGTTGATAAGTGAACAATCTAGAGAAATATGTCTGGTGGAAATATCAATTGTGACAACCGGGCCCCAATGACAGCACAGTTACCCCGCCTTAACATGGCCGTCAGGTTCTGGCCTACTAGGTACCCTCAGTTGCCCCGCAGACACGTGGG
Source organism: Viscum album (assembly GCA_963277665.1). NCBI lineage: Eukaryota > Viridiplantae > Streptophyta > Magnoliopsida > Santalales > Viscaceae > Viscum > Viscum album. Next base: position 759,083,593 of record OY728161.1, read on the forward strand.
GCCCACCCCAGGGTCCACCCACATGCCCGAACAGGTTATCTGACTAACGACAGCCCCCACAGGCCAACACATGTCCTTTACAGTGTGCTTTTTCCTCACTGACACACACCCTGGGAAACCTTCGAGGAGGTCACCCATCCTGATCACTACTCCAGGCCAAGCACACTTAACTATGGAGTTTTAATCAAACAGGCTCCCGAAAAGGAAGGTGCACCTTGTTGACATTAGTTGTATCATTTAGTCATTTAATCCTTTATCATTCGGGGATGTTACAATCACCCCTCCTTTAGAGCACAACGCCCTCGTTGTGGGCCCAACATCTCAACCCAGGCAGTGCACCGCACTTAAGGATGGGTTCCTCCTCTGATACCAAATGTGACAACCGGGCCTCGGTGACAGCACAGCTACCCCTCCATAACATGACTGTCAGGTTCTGGCCAACTAGGTACCCTCACTTGCCCCACAGACACGTGGGCCCACCCCAGGGTCCACCCACATTCCCGAACATGTTATCTGACTAATGATAGTCCCCACAGGCCAACACATGTCCTTTCCAGTGTGCTTTTTCCTCACTCACACACACTCTCGGAAACTTCCCAGGAGGTCACCCATCCTGATCACTACTCCAGGCCAAGCACACGTAACTGTGGAGTTTTAATCAGACAGGCTCCCGAAAAAGAAGGTGCACCTTGTTGGCATTAGTCATATCATTTAGTCATTTAACCCTTTATCATTCGGGGATATTACAATTACTGTAGAGACCCTAAGCTTGACGTACATGGACATTACATTACTTTTTTGGAATACATAGTACATTACAAAAACACACACACAAGGATCGTAATAGTTTAGTGTCTTTGGAAACTCGGAATATAATCTTCTAATCGTGGTGAAAGATCTTCAACATCTCCCATAAAGATCTTCCCTTTTTTTCTTACCTAAAACCTTTCTTTATATCCTGGGAAAAAGAAAGAATAAAAGGGTGAGCTCAAATGTTCAGTAAGGGTAAACAAAAGAAATATCAATCACATCATATTTATAAGAACATAACAATTTGGAAATCTTACCCTACAAAAGAGATCATAATTTCATAACATGGGATAAATCATGGTAGGGAAATGTAATCACAATAATCATAACATAAAACATGAAGCTTTGTGTCATACACACATAATCATATAGAATCATTTCTTATTAGTCAAGACTCCTTGCCAAGACTATCTTAGTGGACAAAGTCCATTTCTGAACCGAGTTCATTCCTCGTTTCAATTCTGTTTCACTGAACCGGTTTAACATGCTGTTCCAGCCATGTCTATCTCATGAGATATAAAATCTTTACCCAATGCATTGGAGGGAGATATAGGTCCCACCCATCTCATAATGATACCATTCTTATGTGTGCCACAAAATCATAAACCATACATCATAGCATAACCCATGTAATAAAAATGGGAATCTTAAACATCGTGACATCATAAAACAATTCATATAAGATAAAGGAATTCATAAAAATAATTCCATCACAACATAATCAAATCAATGTAATAATAGGGATAGAAACAAAACCCTTTATTATCTTATATGGAAATTAATTTTGATAAAACACTTGAACTCCATTCTTGAAGAAAATATCCTTTCTCCTTCAAAAACATTTTTCCTTTCTTAACATGTCATACAATTCTAAACTAAAAGTAGTTGATTAAAAATAAACTTGAAAACTTGTAAAGGAAGCTTCTTGGAAATAATGTTTTAAAAATCCATTCATGCCGTATAAGTTAAAAAAACATTCTTCTCGTACTTTTGTCAGAAAAGTCAAAAATTACCTCGTACGAAAAACGACAAAAGATTCCTTTCATATATTTTACTAAAAACTCACTGAAGGGTAAAATTGTATTTAAACAATTTTAGGTGGATCGAAATAATATTACATATTGAGGAAACATGGATATGGATGATAAAACACACCCTAGTAAATACCAAAGTATAAACAATCTCAGATAAAAATGAGATTGTGATATTTTCGCTTACCTTAGGTTTGATTTGCTTCTTAAGTGTCCGAACCTCCTGTATAATGATTTAAATAATGTAGTTGAATTATTCAAGAATCATACTCATTGTTATGATATCATATATGGTCATATTTTTAGCTTCTTATTAGTAATATTTCATTGTTACTTGTTATTCGGGTGTTTATTGCTTTTTGTTCTTATGTGTGTTTTGTCGAATAAATTTTTATTCTTCTTTTAGGTTATAGATACCTCATTTCCAGAATGATATTAGTGTAATAAATATCATATTAATTCACTCAATTCATTTATTTAAAAATTATGTAATGAAAATCATGTAGAATGAGTCGCATCACATCGTCGAGACGGTATTCCGTAAGTACGAACGAGCGATGATATCGTTCCCATGATCGTGGAATTGTATTGGAGTGTATGTATACTATTTCAGAATCAATATCAATTTACAATAGTCATATATATTCATTATTTTCACCATTATACCCATCCAAGTAAGGTGGTGGTGGAAAATAGATTACACCACGGCGTGGAGATGGTATTCCGTATGTACGCACGCGCGGTGATTTCATTTTCCGTAGGATGGATAGATGGTGAAATAGGGTTGTTTCATACTTATAATAACATATCAGTATATTAGTGATACTGATGTTATTACTTCATAATGAAACAACTAAAGAAGAAGAAGTGGAAGAAGAAATAAAGATGAGAGAATCAGTAACGGACATTACCTCTTCTTTGAAGTGCTTCTTTAAGACCTCCTTTTAGGGCACTAAAATTGGTCTTTGAAGAAGACCAGGACCTCTAGGATGTTTCTAGGGAAGTGGAGAGGAGAACTCGGAATGGCTTGGCCGAGCATGAAGGCACAAATTAGTGTGAGGAGGATAGGGAGAGGTGCCCTTTTATAAGGGAGGAGAGGGGCACCTTTGGAATAACTAAAAATATTATTTTATTATAAAGTCAAATTCGGTTTTTAATAGCTCCAAATTGATATATTTAGAAGCTAAGGTGGGGATGGGTCGAAATAATCTCATCCAATAGATTTTGGACAAGTTTAGTTTACTATTTTAACCTTATCATTTAGATTTAACTTTAAGGTAGATAATTTTACTTTTACCATGTCTTTTTGTGTTCTTACACTATAATGTTAATAAACTTACTATAAGAAGCCAAACGAACCCCAAGTTGTTTATTATTAATATATATAACCTTATCTATGTTATTTGTCCGAACCTTATATTTTTAGAAATAAAATAACAATTAATAATATAATATGTGTTTTAAAAACTATTTTATGTCAATTTTGACACTATTTAGTAATTGATTTTTGGGAAAATCGTAACAGAATGATTAGTTCAAAAAAAGTTAATGAAGTCAATACTAAAATGTCATATTAACCTAGACAATTATTGTAATTCATAAAAAGTCTCAAATTACATTTATTTGGGTATTTATAACATCAGTTATGTCAATATTTTATTAATAAGATAATTAACTCCATCATCTTTGTGTCATAAATAAATTAAATTATTTAATGTCCAAAAATTACAAATAAAATTCCATTATGTAGGAAATCTTTGTATATTTATAATGAATATTTATAATCGAATTTATCTTATGTATAACCCTATATTAAAAATGATTTACTTATTAAACATTGATTTTAACTATTTTAACTCTTCTTTAAATAAATTAATAATAAATGTCCTAATCTAATCCAAGTGGGCCTAAATGGTCATATTTTATTCCTAAGGTTGTTTTTGGTCGAATTACACTTATCCAATAGAATTAGGACATGTGTTAGATTAATAATAATATCATTTTTACCCTTAATTACCCTATTTACTTTTAACCGTGGTAAAAAAAGTAAAAAGTTACTATTCACCAAAAATTATTTTCATCCCATTGAACCATATTTTACTTACTGACATCAATCGTGTCTCTCAGAGTTTTTAAATTCCATTCACAAAAGCGGTAAAATTAAGTTTTATGTAAATTTGCAAATTCTCCTAGGAGGTGGGTAAAAGACGGTGAAAAGTTCAATGAAATTTTTATATATCTAAAATTATTATAAAATTACTCTGATGAATTACATTGGACTTATATTGGTATTATGTATCAATTTTGACCTAAAGTAAATTTAAATAAAATAAATAATTATTTAAATAAAAAGTCGATTTTTAAATAGTAACCTAGTGTTTTCACTATTCATAAAAAATTGAAAGTTTTCAGAAAAAAAAACCAAAATTTCACCCTAGTCTAATTTCGATATTCCAAATCCAAAAATGAAGTCCATTTTCAAAAATATAATTTATAAAACTATAAAAAGTGGGTATTACTATTCATAACGACTAGTTTTAATAATATTTTAATAGCATATCATTGTTTAGCGAAACTCGGTATTGCATACAACACACGCTATCGTGGAAGGTCGCGCCTGCGTGTAATGAAAGACAAGTCAGGGATGCGTGTTGTGAAAGATCCTTTTGGTGTATCATACAACACAATACATTAATGAAATTAAAAAGAATATTTTTCGTAAAATCTTAGGGTGTTACATTCTACCCCCCTTAAAATGAATTTCGCCCTCGAAATTCATCGGAGTTATAAATGGTTTACTAATCGAAATTTTATTTAATAGAAACCCAAATCGTAAAAAGGAATACCAAAACGTGGCTTTAAAAACTAAAGTATGAAATGTAACGGTTACCCAAATTAATTAATAACTGGGTTTCCACATAGGAGAACATATGTGAAAATATGGATATGGAAGAGAAATCTAACTGTCATGTTCTGATGGAGAGTGGTAGAGAACATGGCTATGAAAAATCCAACAATCACAAATCCATAATTTGTGATGATCTAGGGTACCATCTGATTCATCATATATAAGGGCACTAGGACAAAAATTTTGGTTTTCAAGATCATTTCCCTAAAGTTGAAGAATTTGAATTAGAATAAATACTTATTTATTTTGGTACAATCTCACTGTTGTTCGTGCTTTTAACAATTTCCACTTCATCTCTTAAAGAAATGAAGTTGAATTTGTTTTTCATGAAGTGTTAATAGATCATGTGATAGAATGATGGGTCATTCCATCTGTTTCAAACAAAAGGTTATCAAAAGTTATCAAATATACATAAGTCCATCTATGGTGAGGTTAATCGTATACGATTCCAAGAATGAACTTATACTTCATATATCATACCGCGTAATAAAATAAAACTAGTTTTTACTAACCAGGGACTTCCTGTGGGCCAGTGGTAGGTGATAAAGGCCAGTCGCACTTCGGTTGTGGGCTCGATTCCCACAGCCTTGTCTGACGCGATGGGCTGTCGCCCGTCCTACAGGTTGTCATCCCATCAATAATATCGAAAAAAGTTCTATCCTTTAACAATACTAACTTATGTCCAACATAATCCATTCCAATCTTTAGTCTTATCTAAAATACTTCGGTCCAAGCTCATAGTATAAAGAAAATGACTACTTGAAATGTCACATAACAATCACGTGAATGCCATCATTTTCCCCCATATATCATAAGATATATCTTGTTGGTCAAATTAAAAACATGTAAATACCTTAATCGTTTATTCTCTTGAAGAATGAATACACATTGAACCTTATTGAAAAGATAAATGCAGTTAAAAGTTAACACTTTCCACAAACCAAAATCCTCAAAATTCTTTATACTCAAACCATGATATCACTTAGTCCTTATATCAATCATGAGCTCATGAATACAATCAAACATCTCATTATCTTCTTATCCCTTCATTATGCGCATATCATCGCCTTACCAAAAATATCTCAATCACCTTCCATGGTTACCAGTGTCATAAAATTATTGAAAACCACAATAGACCAATACATAAATATTCCAATATTCCACGATACTATATACAACATTATTTTGGAATCCCATTACATAAACACTTAATCATTCCACCACATCGTTGTCATATTCAACATCTCCAATAGTGATTGCATGTGACTTCCCATTGTCCTTTGCCTTAAGTGGTTTCTCATGTCGATCATCATTAACCCTTGGATTAGGGAATTGATTAGCATAATGCCCTATTTCATTGCACTTGAAGCATTAAAGTGTTGTTGGTGTGTTCTCTGCAGTCTTTTCTTTATTCACACCATTACCAACCCTTTTTTCATTACTTCGACACTCAGCTACTCGATGACCTTCTTTTCCACACTTAAAACATTTTCTAGTCCCCTTAATACAATCTCCACCATGATTCTTTCCACACTTTGAGCATAAGGAAACATTCGTCCTCTTTTCACCATTATTCTGAGATTTCTCCTTGAACTCCAACTTTTGTTTCTTGTCAAAACCATGAGATGGATATGTAACTCCAACTTCCATTTCTACCTTAATAGCGCAGCGCACAATTTCTTCATAGCTACTGAAGTCTCTTATAGCTAATGACCTTCGAAGATTTTATTTTAAGCCACTAAAGAATCGATCAACTTTACTTTCAGGTTGGATGATAAAGCCAGATTCATACCTTTCAAGCCTTGTAAAATTCTCTTCGTATATACCAACAGATTCATCATCCTTTTTCTTTAGTTCAAGAAACTCCTTCTCCATCTTTGTTCGAAGAATACGAGGGAATTACTTATTGAAAAATAAGTTCATGAACTCGTCCCATTCCATAGACTCAATTTCATCTCTTGGCCTCGCATTCTTGATAACATTCCACCATTGATCAGCATCACCTTCCAAACGATATAATGCTAAGATGACATTATCATGTTCATAACATTGAAGAACTGAAAATATCTTTTTAGTGGTACTGATCCATTGTTCAGCAACAAGTGGATCGGAAGACCCATTGAAAGAAGTTGGGCGTTGCCTCATGAAGGACTCAATAGAATATTGTTCCCTTATATGCTCATATGGAAGTACAGAATGATTCATAGCTTTTGTAAGTATAGCAATAAGATTTTTCACTCCATCTTCTATAACGTTGGTTTGTTCAGGAGGACAATCATTGCATTGTCCATTACATTGATCAACACGGTTCCTTCGGGTTCCAGCCATCATCTAAAACCCAAAAATAAAAGTGTGAGAGGCAAAAATCATGCTAGGGAAAACAACATAATAAAGGGGGAGTAACATTAATATTTAACATCTTAGGATAAATTCTAATATTGTTACCATAGTTCTAGGACTATATCCTATACGTATACTTATCCTTAGGGACATCCCTAGACATACCTTAGAAATATCTTTAGGGATCTCACTAACGTTTTCGCATCCTAGTTTCCAAAGGTTGACTAATCCTTTCCTATGATACCAACTGTAGAGACCCTAATATTGACATACATGGACAATACATTACTTTTTCGGAATACTTAGTACATTACAAAAACACACACACAAGGACCGTAATAGTTTAGTTTCTTTGGAAACTCGGAATATAATCTTCTAATCGTGGTGAAAGATCTTCAACATCTCCCATAAAGATCTTCCCTTTTTTCTTACCTAAAACCTTTTTTTATATCCTGGGGAAAAGGAAATATAAAAGGGTGAGCTCAAATGCTCAGTAAGGGTAAACAAAAGAAATAACAATCACATCATATTCATAAGAACATAACAATTTGGAAATCTTACCCTGCAAAAGAGATCATAATTTCATAACATGGGATAAATCATGGTAGTGAAATGTAATCAAAATAATCATAACTTAAAACATGAAGCTTTGTGGCATACACACATAATCATAGAGAATCATTTCTTATTAGTCAAGACTCATTGAAAAGACTATCTTAGTGGACAAAGTCCATTTCTAAACCGAGTTCATTCCTCGTTTCAGTCCTGTTTCACTGAACCGGTTTAACCTGTCGTTCCAGCCATGTCTATATCATGAGATATAAAATCTTTACCTAATGCATTGGAGGGATATATAGGTCCCACCCATCTCATAATGATACCATTCTTATGTGTGCCACAAAATCATATACCATACATCATAGCATAACCCATGTAATAAAAATGGGAATCTTAAATATCGTGACATCATAAAACAATTCATATAAGATAAAGGAATTCATAAAAATAATTCCATCACAACATAATCAAAACAATGTAATAATAGGGATATAAACATAACCCTTTATTATCTTAGATGGAAAATAATTTTGATAAAACACTTGAACTCCATTCTTGAGGAAAATATCCTTTCTACTTCAAAAACATTTTTCCTTTCTTAACATGTCATACAATTCTAAACTAAAAGAAGTTGATTAAAAATAAACTTGAAAACTTGTAAAGGAAGATTATTGGAAATAATGTTTAAAAAATCCATTCATGTCGTATAATTCAAAAAAACATTCTTCTCGAACTTTTTTTCGAAAAAGTCAAAAAGTACCTCGTACGAAAAACGACAAAAGATTCCTTTCATATCTTTTACTAAAAACTAACCGAAGGGTAAAATTGTATTTAAACAATTTTAGGTGGATGGAAATAATATTACATATTGAGGAAACATGGATGTGGATGATAAAACACACCCCAGTAAATACCAAAGTATAAACAATCTCAGATAAAAATGAGATTGTGATATTTTCCCATACCTTAGGTCCGATTTGCTTCTTAAGTGTCCGAACCTCCTGTATAATGATTTCAATAATGTCATTGACTTATTACAGAATCATAATCATTGTTATGATATCATATATGGTCATATTCTTAGCTTCTTAATAGTAATATTTCATTGTTACTTGTTATTCGGGTGTTAATTGCTTTTTGTTCTTATGTGTGTTTTGTCGAACAAATTCTTATTATTCTTTTAGGTTATAGATAACTAATTTTAATAATGGTATTAGTGTAATATATATCATATTAATTCACTCAATTCATTTATTTAATACTTATGTAATTAAAATCATGTAGAATGAGTCGCATCACATCGTCGAGACGGTATTCCGTACGTATGCACGAGTGATAATATCGTTCCCATGATCGTGGAATTGTATTGGAGTGTTTGTATACAATTTAAGAATCAATATCACATTAAAATAATCATATATATTCATTATTTACACCATTATACCCATCCAAGTAAGGTGGTGGTGGAAAATAGATTACACCATGGCGTGGAGACGGTATTCCGTACGTACGCACGCGCGGTGATTTCATTTTTCGTAGGATGGATAGATGGGTAAATAGGGTTGTTTCATACTTATAATAACATATCATTATATGATTTATACTGATGTTATTACTTCATAATGAAACAACTAAAGAAGAAGTAGTGGAAGAAGAAATAAAGATGAAAGAATCAGTAACGGACATTTCCTCTTCTTTGATGTGCTTCTTTAAGACCTTTTTTTAGGGAACTAAAATTGGTCTTTGAAGAAGACCAGGACCTCTAGGATGTTTCTAGGGAAGTGTAGAGGAGAAATTTTCAGGTCTTGGCCGAGCTAGAAGGCTCAAATTGGTGTGAGTAGGATAGGGAGGAGGTGCCCTTTTATAAGGGAGGAGAGGGGCACCTTTGGAATAACTAAAAATATTATTTTATTATAAAGTCAAATTCGATTTTTAATAGCTCAAATTTGATATATTTAGAAGGTAAGGTGGGGATGGGTCGAAATACTCTCATCCAATAGAATTTGGACAAGTTTAGTTTACTATTTTAACCTTATCATTTAGATTTAACTTTATGTTAGATAATATTACTTTTACCATGTATTTTTGTGTTCTTACACTATAAGGTTAATAAACATACTATAAGAAGCCAAACGAACCCCAAGTTGTTTATTATTAATATATATAACCTTATATAAGTCATTTCGACGAACCTTATATTTTTAGGAATAAAATAACAATTAATAATATAATATTTGTTTTAAAAACTATTTTATGTCAATTTTGACACTATTTAGTAATTGATTTTTGGGAAAATCATAACAGAATGATTAGTTCGAAAACCGTTAATTAAATCATTATTAACATGTCATATTAACCTATAAAATTATTTTAATTCATAAAAAGTATCAAATTACATTTATTTGGTTATTTATAACATCAGTTATGTCAATATTTTATTAATAAGATAATTACTGCATCATCTTTGTGTCATAAATAAATCAAATTATATAATGTCTAAAAATTACAAATAAAATACCATTATGTAGGAAATATTTTTATATTTCTAATGAATATTTATAATCGAATTTATCTTATGTATAACCCTATATTAAAAATGATTTACTTATTAAACATTGATTTTAACTATTTTAACTCTTCTTTAAATAAATTAATAATAAATGTACTAATCTAATCCAAGTGGGCCTAAATATTCATATTTTATTCCTAAGGTTGTTTTTGGTCGAATCACACTTATCCAATAGAATTAGTACTTGTGTTATGGTAATAATAATATCATTTTTACCCTTAATTACCCTATTTACTTTTAACCGTGGTAAAAAAAGTAAAAAGGTACTATTCACCAAAAAATATTTTCATCCCATTGAACCATATTTTACTTACTGACATCAACCGTGTCTCTCTTAGTTTTTAAATTCCATTCACAAAATCGGTAAAATTAAGTTTTATGTAAATTTGCAAATTCTCCTAGGAGGTGGGTAAAAGACGGTGAAAAGTTAAATGAAATTTTTATATATCTAAAATTATTATAAAATTACTCCAATGAATTAAATTGGACTTATATAGGTATTATGTATCAATTTTTACCTAAAATAAATTTAAATAAAATAAATAATTATTTAAATAAAAAGTCGGTTTTTAAATAGTAACCCAGTGTTTTCACTATTCATCAAAAATTGAAAGTTTTCAGAAAATACCAAAATTTCACCATAGGCTAATTTTGATATTCCAAATCCAAAAATGAAGTCCATTTTCAAAAATAAAATTTATAAAATTTCAAAAAGTGGGTATTAATATTCATAACGGCTAGTTTTAATAATATTTTAATTGCATATCATTATTTAGCAAAACTCGGTATTGCGTACAACACACGCTATCGTGGAAGGTTGCGCTTGCGTGTAATGAAGGACAAGTCAGGGATGCGTGTTGTGCAAGCTCTTTTTGGTGTAGCGTACAACACAAGACATTAATGAAATTAAAAAGAATATTTTTCGTAAAATCTTGGGGTGTTACATCAACTCTACTAGTTTTGAAAACATTCTTTCTCACAATAGTGATTACCACTAATACCACTGAAAAGGAGTGATTTATTTCCCCCTCCAAGAGATAAATCACTGAAGATGAAAAGACTTATAGTTCTCCAATCCTATATTAATCAACTTGAGAATTCTGGTTTGAAAAATATTATATAACAAACTTGCCATATGTTCATGTAGTCTTTTATTTCAATTTAAATGTAAATGAAAATTAATCCACAATCAATCTCACCAAATGAATGTAGAATTTCTAGATTAAGTACAAAGTGGTAAGTTGCAAATGAATGCAACTATATCTCATCTCTCTATTCAACTCTGATCACACAAAAAATGATAGTGAGAAGAGATAAAGAGGATAACCAGTACATTTAATTTTTAACCCCAAAATAAAAGTATTTATCCTAACATTATTTAAATTATGTATACTAAAATCATTCAATTACAGAGGAAGATAATTGAAGGAAAACAGAGGAATAAAACTCCCTCTACTAGCATGAATTGCTGCTGCTTCTGGCCCTTAGGTCTCCAGGGAAAGGTTCTCTGAGAAGTACTCCATGATTCGCCTTAGTTTCTCACTCTGCATCGAAGTGAAAGGTCAGATGTATCGATTGAATTTATCCTCTCATGCATCTGGTGTGTTTGTGGAATGAATGAGAGTCACTTCTAAATCAGTTACTGCTCTACTTTATATATTAACTTTCATCTACCACATGTCATTGCTCGCTTCCACCAACATCAAAAGTCCCTCAATTATGCACTGCACACGCATTTTTTTCGTGACAAACACGTCACACTTTTTATTCTCATGTAACTAACTCTTGGTGAGTTAGTTAAGTGAATTTGAATGTATACCCATATCTCGAATAAACCTGCAAAGTTTCCCACCCCACTATGAATCTGCATAACTAAAACAAAATAAAATAGTTAAATCACAATGAAATTTCAATAATAGTTATTTTTTAAAGTCTAATGTTATAATACTTATTAAATTGTAATTTGACATCAACTAATAAATACTTTAGTTGATAGATATTATCTGCTATTATATATTTTTAATTAAATTAATTATCTAAAATTATTATGATATTAAGTTTATTAAAAGGTTATAATTTAAATTAGGTAAATTATTATGATTATTATTTTAATAAGTTAATGATTTTAAACTAGATAATTAAAATTATAATAAAATATTTTAAGATAATTAAGTAATTAAATATTTTATTAATTAAATTGAATTAATTTTGTTATTAATTTTTTTAATTATTATTATTAAATTAATTAAAAAGATTAATTATTATATTTATTAACATATATAAATTCATTTGTCAGTTTAATAATAATTCATATTTTATATATTATTATAATGAGATTATTTTTAAGTTTATTTAATTATTATTATTAGTTATTTATTTGTTAATTTATTAAGTCTTTTTTAAAGTTGTTATTTAAATTGATTAGGTTTTCACTCCCCCACCCCCTCTAAATCTCAGCACACATGGGGGGTTCTCCTTCCTCCTGATGTCAGTCGCACTGCAAGGGTTCATCCTTGCAGCTTTAGCTCTCCACCAGCACCGGTGACATCTTCCTCAGCTCAAGCAGCAGACATCAGTGGCTAAGCTTCGGATCGGTTGTCAACGGTTCAGGCTCCTCCCCCTTCCAGTAAAGGTGGCATAGTTCTCCTCCTCAGCTAAATTCAATGGAACTTGGCATCGGATCGAATTTTTCCCACGCAGCATGCTAGTCTCAGCTTCTCACTCGGCCTCCCTTTCTTGTAGGTCGCAACAACTTCACATTAAAACCCCCATAGAGGCGCGACATCAGAATGTGGTGATCTGCAAATTCTCCAGATCCACAAACAAAGATTTCAGGTACTGGTTCTACTCATGGAAACACCTTGTTGCTGCACTGATCACCTCTTCATGCTTTTACAAATTCATCCAACAGCATAATGCTGAGATTCTCCTTGAAGATGGCTCAAGGTTTAGGTGATACGGAACCAGTGATGTGAAGAGATTTGAGTTTTTTAAATATTATGGTGTTTGTGAAGGTATATTAATGAATTTATGGTGGTGTGGATGGAAATAAATCCATTCTTTCCTATTATTGTGACTTTTATAGTCATCCTCTGTTTGAGTATGGATCATCTAGAGAACGGTGAGAACGATAATAAGAAAGTAACAAAAGGGAAACGATGGAAGGAAAACCAGTTGCAGGGGTAACGGTTTCTGGAACCTGTGTGTGCAGTGGTGGTGGCACCATGAGATGAGGAAACAGTGAGACTATAATTGATAATTTTATGTAACTGTTTCAGAATTACGGTAGTAATAATAGAAATAACCACAGGGGAAAATAAGGAGGCACCGTGAAGGAAAGCGGTTTGAGGAGGAACCGAAAAGAGATGAAATGGTGAGACAGTAAAGGTAAAAAATGATATGGTGCAACTATAAAGCAGTGAGACCGTGAAAGAATGGGTAGGCGGTGTGTGGTGGCACCATGATAGGAAATGGTTATTGTGGCCCTATGACACTTCAAAACAAATAGATAAAAAAATAAATTGAAAAATAAATAAAACTGAATAAAATAATTAATAGAAACTAAACATTAATTAAAACAAATGAAAGTTAATATAAGTCATAAACTTTAATAAATTAATAAAACTATTTAAACTTAACTAACTTTGGAACTCTACTAAAAATCAAATAAAGAAACTCTATTTATTAAAGGTTAATTAAAACTATTATAAAACAATGTTTAATTATTTATAAAAGTTTACTATCTCAAATTAAGTAATTTTAAGGAAGACAGATAATTATTAGGTTATTAAACAATTATGTTAATTAATGAAATTAATTTAAAGAGATGTAGTGAGTTTATAAATAGAAATTTATTAAAATTGAATTGTTAATAGACAATTAAAATTTAGATTATGTTATATTAAATTAATTAGTATTTAATACATTCAATGTTATATTAATAATAAATTAATCATGTATAAAGGCCAAATTAATTATTTAGTTCTATACTATTAAATTAGAAGACAAAAACAATTATTTAAATAAAAATATTTTAGACTATAAAATAAAGTAGAACTTAAATTAAAAAATTTAATACTAATAATACACAATTAATTATAAAAAATTGATTAATTATTAAATTTATTAATGAAGATAAAAAAGTGTTAATATTAAAGAAAAAGTAAAAAATAACCAATTAAATCATTAAAAATTAATGAAAAAGATGTAGAAAAACATGTGTTTTTAAGGCCACATCAAATGTCAATCTGATTGACTATAAGAAGGAAAGTAAATGGGGAATAATTTATAAGTAAATTAAATCATACTAAATAAAATGAGTAAATTCAACTATATTTACTATAATAAGGAATGTAAAACTGGCTAACTCTATTGAGGAATGTAAATTTGGAAAGAGGATTGTAAGTTCCATCATAATGATCTAAGGATGTACTATCATGTGGAAGAAATGGTAGGAAGACCATTAGGATTTATTATATGAAATACTGAAGAATATTACAATAGATTTTTGAAGATGTAAATTGTTCAAGCATGAAATTCAAATATGTGCAGATCTCAGAATTTTTTAAATTTAGTTTGGGGAATTGATTTTACATTACCCGAAATTTCCACTATATGATTCCTATAAATAGTTTCATATTACACTTGTATATTGTATCATTTTTTTAGGGGAAATGATGGAGGGATATATAGGTTGAAAAATAATATGAAACAAATTAATTTGGGATAGTGATATCATTAGATGATATGAGAGTTTGATGGTTTCTTACAAGGATGAGGGAGATCAAACTGAGGAAGATTGGACTAAGAAAGGTAGAACTAACTAGTTTAGAAGCGTTTGAGAATTGAATTTTTAGAATTGGGGTCTTCATAATTAGTCAATCATAATTATACAATCAAAATAATAAAATCAGACCCAGGGTCATCAAACTGAGGTTTCGAAAAGATTTTTGGGGGAAACATTATTTTTGATAATTTCATTTAAGACACATTTGTTTTATGAAAATATTTCAAACTGATGACAGAGAGTATAATAATTATTATTAGGATATATATGGTTTCTAATGGGATATTTCACAATTTATATTCACTTCTTTATTATAGTAAATTTATATAGACCTGTAGGAGTAGCTATGGAAAAAATGTAGGTTTTCACACTGAGGTATAACCATCAAACTCTTGTGTGATTTCCTTTATTTACTATGTTTTCATGAATTATTATTTTATAAAACATGATACCGGTATGAATATTAACATTATATAGGGTTTATTTTATAAATGTATTAAAATATATAAACTTTTGGACAACATACTCAACCCCCACCCCCTCATAGTTTGTATTCAGTCCTTTGGAACTTGAGACTCCTATATTTTTCTACAAATGTTGATTTATTCTATTTTAATATATCTATATAGAGTATTTAAATATTTGAAATATCAAAACCCTATATAATAGCTATTTAAAACATCAAATTAAATACTGTATAATTATTATAGTATTTCTCACAAATAATGGCATTGAATTCTCAATAATATTCATATGTTTTTGCAACCCTTGAAGTTGTTATGTCTCTTCAATATCTAGATAAAAAAATACACATTAAAACGTTTTAAAATAAGCATCATAAATTTATGAATCATAATTATTCAATTCATAATCTAAATTTCTTTTGATGTGTAGTATAGTGGTAAATATATTCAAGAACACTCCCTTCTTAAATATGTTGGGTCTGAGCCACCTATTTTAATTGCAGTAGTAGAAAAACACACCAAAAATAATCACCCAATGAACATTTTTAAATTGAGTGAATTGTATAGATCACATGAATTGATATTGAAATTCACTCGAAGGAATTTTTCTCTCACCTAAAGGGTTTTCACTCCAAGTGGATTTTGGCATGCCCAGATAAAGCTATCAATTTGTTGTACGACCAATCATGGGAAACAAGACATGCCACATGTTCTCTACAACCAAGAATACTGTAAATAATGTCTCTCCATCATATATATCTTTATTCTACATCTTCAATGCCTTTTTCTGCATCAACTATTCATTCACCATTTTCTATGCTTCACATGAGATACAAAAAAAGTATTAGCATAATCTAGGTTATCCCTTAGTGGCATCATATTGTGTAAAATATGATACCAAAATATGTGACCACATTCTATATTATAGGGAGAATATACGTATCCCAAATTAATACTATTAATATCATTCTTCCCATTAAATGTGTCCCACTATTTTTGGTCCTTTAGAAGAACTACCAAAAAAGTAGCAACACAATCTTGGTTATCACATGGAGGATACAAATTGTCTATACTATATTCCCAAAATATGATACTGTATCCTTTTATATAGATACCATGTCTATATCTCGATTTAATTTGGTCAATATCATTATTCCCATGTAATGGGAACCACTATTAAATGTCTCACATAATTTGATTCACTATTAAATTCCACTCCATAATATTTTATGTTATTATCCCAATAATCTCCACCATGACATTCAATATGAATTTATAATGATAAACTCCAAATTCATTAGCTCCACTACAATAGAACTTATCAACATTATCATATATACCATCATTGATTCTTCAATAATAAGATCCACCACATCAACTCCACCTTAGTCAAATCTCCATATTCATCGAGTTATCAAGGACTTCACTTTCATGATTCATTACACCCATTATTGATGTCATCATTGCTGATATCTAACAAACTCCTCCGGTAATGTGAAAAATATATGTTGGTTATAATTTTTTTCCATGGGTAGTCAAATGTTGGAGAAAATCAGGTAGTGGAAATGGTGTTTCAAAGATTTCATGTGTTCAATTTAAATCTTTGATGGGTGATGTCATATCATGAGAATGATTAACAAAGTGGTGTGAGATGCATTTTAGAGTGTGAATTTTATATAAAGGGTTAATATGATATTTTTATATTTTACATTTGGGATTATACTTTGATTATGTGTCTCCTCTTATTCATAGTGAATTCTCTCATTTTTTCCCATTGGTTTCTTAATCCTCCTCATTGTAGTGGTTTCCCACGTTAAATTATTTTGTCACCATTTCATTTATGATCTTATTTTTTGTTCTACACTTTTTAGTGATTATCATAAGTATTTTTTCTTAATGAGGTAATTATCCTTGACCAATACACTTCTAACCCAACCACTAGTATTAACTAGATTTATTTTTGTTTCTTTTTTATTTTATATGGGTGATAGAATCCATGGTATTTATTCATGGATAGAATTGTTTGATGATAAAAATTATTTTACTCTATTAAAGAAACATTTAAAAAATATTCGGGTCCATGAGAATAAAATGAAATTACTGAAGAAAAAATCATGGAAACTAAAGATGATGAGAATTCATGATTATAAGGATTTGAGTGAGTTAGTGAAAATCACTATTTTGATTTATATAAATGACAATTCCCTATTGGATGTGATGAAACTGTTACACCCAAATGGGATATCAGGAAATCATGAAATCAGGTATAACTAGTCTTTCACCACAACTAATTTATATTAGAAAAAACAACTTTGTAGTTTTGGAGTTCCAAATAATATAGATTCAGGTAACCATTTAGTCAATTTTTCCAAAATTCAAATGGATCTATCTTTGGTGGCGGTAAATATCGATGATAATGTTAATACAGTACCTACAAAAATTGATAAAGAAGACAATGATTGACTTATTTTCGGTTTTTTACCTATTTCATATGACAATCTCACCACCATTTTGATGTTCGAGAAAGGCATGTTGATGTTAGATGAGGTAATTTCATCATTTTTAATAAATGATACAATGTGTAAGACTAATGATGGAGAATTATTATGTACTTGTGGTTTTTATTTCTATCTTAGATGGATGATGTAATCAGAAAGGTTAGTCAAAGATAATAAGAAGGATCGAGTGATTATTTTGAGACATGGAGGGTCAGGTGTATAAAAACTAAAATAAATTAAAAAATCTTAATTAAGAAAAGAATATAAATAACCCTGATCCAAATAATACCAGTGTAAGTCTCATTCAGGGTAAGGGTAATTTATTTTAATCTGTTTTGATTATAACAGCTCATATTTGTACACCAAATGTGTTGTTTAATCAGTATCATCATTCCATATTACAATAATGAGGGAATTATTATCTTTATATGAAGATAGATAATATAGTATATTTCTGGTGGGAAACATAAATTCTATTGATTTCATTGGTTTTTGTGATATTTGTATCCTTATGTGTTCATGTAGTATGCAGATGTTGAGGGATGTGGGGCAGATCAAAGATATATTCTATAATTTTTTATCTTTTAATGCTCTTTAAACTGACAGATTCATAAGTTTTTTTGGTAATTAAACATGGAAATTTTTTATGGGATTGATTCTATATGCGTGAGGTAGAATGGATGACATGATATATAGGAAAACTGTAACGGCATGTGGTGGTGTGAATAATAAAATTGCACAGAAGTATTTATCAGATTTCTGGAATATGTGGTCATCATGCATGAGTTGTGGATGATTGAAAAAGATAAAATTTGAAAGTAAAAACATGATAAGTCATGTGTTTCAGTCCTTACACCAAGCTCAATTTCTTCATAGAGTTCCAGTAGTTAAGAAAGTATTAAAATCAAAGATCAGGGTGATGTGCTGAGAGTTTGAGACTTCTTGGAGGAATTTGACCTAGGGGAGAAATTAATTCATGTTTGTTCTCTAGATTATAAGGTGTTTATAGTTATTTAGGTTTCATATATTGATGATTCTACTGTTAGAAGTGAAATCACATTTAATAAAAATACATTTTTATTTGGATTTCATTTCCTGGGGGAGCATTTAGGTTTCTGTTAGAGATGAAAAAGATGGATGTCAGATTTTCTATAAAGGAAAACCGCTAATGTGATAAAAATTTGGCTTACGATCTAAAATATTTCATTAGAATTTTATATCCTTCTATCATAGTATAATGGGATAGATTATTGAGATTCAAAATGATTTTGTATGAGATTTTTTAGGGGTTTTATTTTTTAAATCCATACATCTGTGGTTTCAATAAAGAGATATATTTCAATCATATCAATATTTCTAACTGATATATTTTCTATGATATTATCATTATATCTATTTTGAGAATTATAAATGGAGCTATGTAGCACATTAATTTTATGGTATTATTTTATTAAAAAAGGGAGAAGCAGGGGTGATGCACAATGTTAGAATAAATCAGGAGTTCTACAATAGAAACACGGGATACAACTTTTGGGCATGGTCAGGAGTGATCAGCAAAAAATTAGGTTGTCTAATGTGGTGATAAAATGATGCAATGTGTTCTGTTTTAATCTTTAATGTGGGACATCATATCACAA
Organism: Viscum album; assembly: GCA_963277665.1. NCBI lineage: Eukaryota > Viridiplantae > Streptophyta > Magnoliopsida > Santalales > Viscaceae > Viscum > Viscum album. The sequence goes on from OY728161.1 coordinate 759,103,194, forward strand.
GATGAATATCTTAGATGAAATTATGGCATATCTATGTGTGAATATAAAATAGGATTCCTTCATTATCTTTGTAGTTCATCTTTTATCATCAACATGGATTTAGTGTACTCTCTGATTGAAAGTGTATTTTCTCAGTGTTTCTCTTTGTATTTTTAATTATCTGCAATGTTGTATTTTTCAGAATATATACATTTTTCTAATTTTTTCATCACTAATTTCTACGCTCTATTTTTATAAGATATTTTCACAAATTATTTTTTTCAAATGATTTATTTTCATGGGACCCACTACTATAACTCTTACAAATAATAATATGAAAAAAACACTTTATCATTTCAAAAAATGTGATGTTATCCTCTTAACCATTGAAGGTGGGGTCCCTTTAATCAACACTTAAAATATTAATGATAAAAGGGGTCTTTTTCAATTCTTTTTTAGCACTGATAAATGACCCCTATTATCAATTTTTTTAAACACTCCTTAAAGTAAATAATTTAATTCATATAATTAATTTTTTATAATTATCGATCAGCCTCCCCCCCCCCCGTGCCACCCTATATCAACGCTGCCCCCCCCCCCCAAAGCACTCTGACTTCTTGCTTCACTCACCCACACATGCACCCCTCCCGAGTTTTGAACCTTAGACATTCCCTTCTAGGATGTGCACATTTACCACTCCTATATATTGTTTTGTTCTATATATTATGATATATCTATTTATTTAGATATATTTCATTACAATTTTTTCCATATATTTAATTACATTTAATTATATTTATATTTATATTTATTTATTTATATATGTACATTAATATATAATATATTTAAATACATATAAATATACTTTTTTTGTGTGTTTGTTTTTATAAATACACACACACAGTTGTATATATATACGTGTTTGTGTGTCTAAAAATACAATTGTAAAAAGTTATATTTATTTAAATATATTATATATTAATATTTATATACATATATTAGAATATATATATATATATATGGTTTTTAATACACACACAGTGGAATATATTTTTATATATATAAACAAAATATATTCATTAATTTTTTAGATAAATAAATATTCAGAAATTTTTATTTTAACTAAAATGGATATTATTATTATTTAGATATTTTATATATATATATAATGATATTTTATGTGAAAAAATGTTTACATATTTATTTATAAATTTAAAGTTTTATTTTTGAATATATAAAATATGTATACATGTGTGTATATTATATTATAATTAAAAAAATTGTGAAAAATGATAAAATTTTAAATTCATTATATCAATATTATGGTATGCCTATGGAAGAAATTTTTTACCCAGAGGAAAAAGGAAAAAATACTACCTGAAATGGAGATGAAATTTGGTCGAACGTTAAATAATTGTGATACCACAAGTAAAAAATCAGTTTTTGAGGCCTTTTGGGCATTTTTTTTGATGGATTTTAAAGGTGTTAAGGGCCTTAATAACTTTTTATTTGAATATAATCATGGTTTTGGACCCCCCCCCCCCCCAAAAAACACTTATTTAATGGAAATAAATGATTTAAAATAATAATTTAAAATATTTAAAATTTATATTTATATATTGTTTTTTTTGTTTATATGTATATGTATATGTATATATATATATTGAGTAGAAATTTACTGATATTTAAAATCTAGAATTACCATCCTTGAAGCAACATGAGAGAAACTGTCTCCCATTTCTTCCTTCAATAAGCGGGTTTCGCTTGAAATCATTCTATATTTCCAATATGGGATTCAGGTCCTCCCTTTCCCATACAAAATATATAATATTTTATTACAAATAATTGCATTAAATTAACTATAAATATTAATGGAAATTAAATAAAAATAATAAATAAATAACAATTAACTATTATAATATGTTAATAAACAATACAAATTAACTAATTAGCATTAGTAATTTTTTAAACAATATTATTTAATATTATTAATTGAAAATAATTTATAAATTAATTAATTTACTATTAATAGATAATCGTTATTATTTAATTATTAATTAATAAAATATTTAATTAGTTATTATTAATAGTAATTACTAATTACATTATTCAATTTAAATATATATATATATATATATATATATTAATAATGGATATGACACAATTACTAATAAATATATAAAGTTATTATTTGGTTACTAAATATAATTATTAACTATTAAAAGAATTAATTAAAAATTTACAAATAATTATTATTAAATTAGAATTAATTAATTAACACAGTTTAGCTATTTATTTTTAATTTATAAAAAAATTTACTTATAAATATGATATATGATTTTGTATACTAATTTCAATAAAATATTAATTACAAATAAATATAAAAAATTATTTTTAGTTGTCTATTTATTAAAAATAATAATATAATTATTAGTTTTAAATTAATTAATAATTAAGTAATGTTTATTACTTATTAATAATAGTAATTACTATGTAACTCATTTTATATGTATTGATTGATAAATATTAATATTCGTTATTATACAATTTCTAATAAATATAAAAAAACTACTATTTCGTAACCAAATATTAATGATAATTAATAAATTATTAAATTTCTAATAATTATTTACTTATTATTAATTTAGTATTAACTAATTATTATTAATTACTAATAAATATTAATTACTCATTAATATTAATTACTAATTAACATAAATTAATAATTAAAATTAATTAAATTATATGATTTATTATTATTTAATATTAATTTCTACAAAATATTAAATAATAATAGCTATTTATAATTATTATTTTTAAAAAAATTATGATAAATGATAATATAATTATTATTTATTAATTTATTTTATTTTAATTTATGTAAAAATCAATTAATTAATTATTTCATAATTATTAATTTTCAATATACAATTACAGAAAAATATTTAAAAATATTATTTTCTTACAAAATATTTATAATAATGATAAAAATTATTAAATTCAAATGATTATTTAATTATTAATAAGTTATTATTATTTAATAAAATCATTGTCTCTCATTAATATTAATTACTAATTAATATTAATCATTATACATATTCAAATAAAAACTTTAGTTACTAATTATGTGGTATAATAATTATATATTGTCAATTTATAATTTATAATTTATCCCATATTAATATTATTTGTTACTAATTTTATATTATATAATTACTAATGAATAAAAACATATTAATAATTAATAATAAATTAGTAATAAATTAGTTGTTTATTAATATTATTAATATGTAATTAATAATTTATTAGTAATTAAGATTATTAATTGTTATTGTTTCAACTATTAGTTATATTAATTAATTAATTATTAATAATTAATAGTAAATGTTTATAGTTATTTATTATTATGGTGTTATTATAATTATTTATTACTAGTCATTATTTATTATTTCTTAATTACTAATTAATAATAATAATAATATGTTACTTATTCAGTAGTACAACGGGAGGACCTAAAGTCCACATTGCAAATCTAGAGTGAATTTTCGAGAAAACCCCCATATAAATGTGAGTCTTGTGAGAGGGTTTATATCAAAACTACATAATCTATTAATAGTATTAATGTTGGATATTAAATAACAATCAAATTATGCAAAAAATTGTTGTTATTTATATATAAAATAAAAATAAAAATAAAAAATACAAATATTCAAACCTTTATATTTTAGATAAGTAATTTTTTTCTTTTTGGATATGTCAATAAGGAACATAACTCATTCTCCAAATCATATTGGAAAAGGCTGCAAGGACCTGTATGCCTTTTCTTCATATGAAAACAGGCGACATGTAGTATGACCCTTGTTTCCTTTCATTCATAGTATTAAAAATATTTCAAACCTACCATTATTTTAATATCAGTTTTAATAAAAAAACATATTAATAAAAACTGGATAAAAAACAGTTTCACTGTCATTTGTATTATTAACTAGAATGTGGTGACAACCCATCATGGCCTTTATCCATCACCAAAAGTTGTTGAAGTCGCTCTGTCCATAATGCTCAATGAGGACCGCCTATGGAGTCTCCAAAAATTTCCATTGTAAAACATCTAACTTCAAGTGCTATTTTATGTTGATGACACAATGGGACTAGGGGTTGATAGGGAGGGTCCCCAAATCACCAATTTCTAACCATGATATATATGTGTTGGCTAGAGTGAATTTGGTACACCTAGAGACATCAAAGGGTGGTTATGGAATGTTGCCAGAAAAATTATAAGGAACACATTGAACAATTTGGGGGTGTTGGGTTGTGATCGGGGATTTTAAATGGTGACCCTTGGTGTGGGGGAAACAATGAAGTCATTTTATGGGAAACATGTCCATGTTTCAATGGTCATGTTATGGAAGAAGACGATAGAGGTGAGAGAAATCCCACACCATTTTCTTTAAGCATTAGCGATCGCCAATGACGGTCGCTAATGCAAATGGTGGGTGCCCACTTCCACTAACGCAGAAGATGATATTTGTTGTAGAGAGTCCTAAAATCTGTTATGAACTCCCCACCAAACATTTCACCATGTTTCCCCAGATGTTTCTTCTATCATACCATCTCATTTCCAATCACCAACTTGTGCCTAGAATATGCTACACTGACAATTTTTATTTGACTATTGAATCTTGTAGTGTCATTAAGCAGGACATTATTCTATCATTCTACTAGGGTCCTACACAAAAATTAATCATCGATTTAAAATATCCATATTCAACCAACACAACAACTCTCATCCAAAGTCCTTATAATTTATATATATTCATGTTTTTTCATTCCAAACCATATCATAGTTTACACTTCTCAAATATAAGTCAATCATAAAATCATTCCATATGTTTCGTACCTTCATCAATGTTAAATACCTAACAATCATCAATGTATGACAACTTTTTCTTAATATTGGTCGTTTCATGTTGTTCTGAAAAGATCTCACTCATGAAACATCTCACACATTAATTGAAACAAATAAAATATGGAGAAAAGGTTATGTGGTTTGATCATGGTGACCAACATCTATTTTGGAAAAGAAAAATATTTTATTATTCAAATTTAAATACTCATGTTATATATTCCCCTTGATTTTCCCACATAATGATACCCTAATATTTAGTAGATAGGTGGATTAAAAACATCTTTTCACTACAAATTTTCCCAACAAGAGACACCGACCACTACAAAATATTAATATTGGTTATATAAAATCATTTATACAATATTCATTGGGTGGAACCAACCCCCTACAGTCTTCTTTTTTCATCCACCCACCGCATTTCCAATTATTTGGGTGGAGATATTATTTTACAATATTTAATAGTATCCTCCAAAATGGTAAATATCACCTAGTTACTACTCAAATAATTATCCCTACTTCATTCCTTAGGACAATAAGAATCTAATGTTCAAGGGATGTTGATCAAGTCCCAATTATTTTTGAATGTGGTCCATGTTATCATATTTGTCAAAATGTATGTTGGGTTCCTAGTAGTCCCGATCTTATAGGGTGAGGTACATTTCTCATTTTTAATCTCTCAGTTGAAATTGAACCAAACATAAATTTGATTATATAAACTATAATGTAACTGATTAATTGAATGAAAAATAACACTCTGGCAATAAAAAAATACAATGAAGTTCTCATCCATAATCCCTAAATCTATGATTTTTTCATATAACTTGATATCAACGATGAAGTCTTCTATAAAATTCATATACACAACCTATATAGTAGACAAATAAACCATTAACTATAGATTAAATCTTTATATTACTATCCCTCATTCTATAATGAAAAAATAACGTATAGTATATCATCACTTGTGAAGGATTCATTCATAAAATAATCAACATATTTGACCAAAGATCATCCAATATTATTAGCTCTCATAAACATCAAACCAACATCTACAATACATTTTATACAATATATAATATATATATTAACATTACCATGGTTATTCATGTAATTAAATACCATTATCCATTCATGTGATTTAATTGGTATCATACACACTATTGAATACATCAAGTCTCATACTACACTAACAAATTGACCATTGTCAATCTAGTTCTTCAATTAATTGATATTTTAAGGTAATGATCCATTAAAATTTAAATGTGATGCTAATGTGGCATTTATTGTTTTTTCTTTATCATTAACACCAAACTAATAGAGAAATTTCATGAAACATTACATTATTATAAGTGTAAAAACACCCATAACATTATCTAGTCTGACCTCCATGAAAATAATCTTCTTTTTCTTTCCAATATAATTCATATCAAACTGTAATCCAGGATGAACTTTAATGTTGTTAACATCTATCTATATTTTATATGAAATCAATATTTAATTGACACATAAAATCATGTAGATAAATGTACCATCATGAAGTTTAGAAAATTAATCACAATGATTGAATATACTTAAATCATATTTTGAATTCAACAAAAAAAAATGTTAAACCTTTTGTACCACTATCTCGGTGACTACACCACCATTCCATAAAATGACTTTTTCAAATTGAAGACCCAATTCTCACATCTTGGAAAACTAAATATAGTGGGTTTTGTAATATATATCTCTATATCTATGAAACCATTATGAAAAGATGTCTTGATGTTATGTTGAACTAATAACATATCAAAATTCTCATCCAGTGATAATAAAATTCTAATATATTAATGTTTAAATATAAGAGAAATTATGTCCGTGTATTTTATCCCTTCCTTCCATATATACACATTAAAAATATCTCTTTCCATTTAACTAATACCATTATTGGGAGTGTAATATTAATTCTTCATAAACTTCCCTTTTCATGCTACATCATTCATGTCATTCGAAGGAGGAGCTAGATCGCATGTTTGATTTTAATATAGTGTACTCATTTCTCCTTCCATTGATGCTTTCCAATGGTTCAACTCTTTATTATCCAAAACATCTTGGTAGCTATATGGAAAATTATCTTCTATTATATATATGTCATAAAACCCATATCATCATACATATAAGGTTTTTATATGGTTTTATTTTTTCATCTAGTTGAAATACTCCCACGATGACGACTATCCTACTATAATAGAACATCATCTATAACTAAGACATAAGTATACTCATAATATACTATCTCATGTACCTCTTGATTAGATGGTGGATAAACTCTCTATACATCAATTGTAACTTAATATAAGAAAATAGCCACTTCTGGTCATGAAGATGGTCAATGATACATTTATAATCCCTAGATATGACACAGTGGCCAACCTCGGGGTTGATCTAAAAGAAGTAGTGAAAAATGTATTCATTGATATCCCTAAAACTCTTATTATTATTATTTTAATAAATTGAATGAAGTAAATGAAAATGATGTGAACCAGTGATAAAAATCACTAGAGTAGTGGGTGGAATGGAAATAGTCAAAATGAACCAAAATATATAATGAAAAATACATAGGATGAAAATAAAGTTAGGAAGAAACAATCCCCATATCAAGATCAATCCACTCATCAACTAGTTTTCATTCCTCTTATAGGGATTGAATAATTATCTTAAGTACACTCAGTGGATGCTGATTCACTAAATTCAACCACCCCTCTCACCTAATACATTGAATATATTATCAAGTAATCTCTTATAGAACAGAATAACTCCCCCAATTTGATTGAATCACCTTGTTAGAATACTCAATCCATGATTCTCCTTATCGTCAAAGTAGTATTCATGATATTTTCATCCAAAAACAAATCACATATAATCTCTCTATTTTCCATGGAAAAGATGGTGAATCAATACCAAGGGTATAATAATGAAGAAAACTACCATTGGGTGGTTTTTCTCTCACTGTACAACATCCAAAGTAATTCTCCACCAATTTTCAGAAGAAGAAGATCCATATGAAGCATGGATCTCAGGGACGTATAATAAATAAACTCCGAATAATTGGACTAATTGGTTGGAGATTTGTTAATGATTTCCTGGGATCATAACAAATCGAGAATGGAAAAATGAACACAAACATGTATTTACATAATAGGAAATTGACATACAATGTGAGGAATTGGATAAAAAAAGGGGATTCATCCCATATCTTGGAAGAAAATTGTTTCTACGATGCTTGGTAATATCAAAAAAAAAAGATGACAATACCTATTCAAATATAAAAAAGAATAAAATAAAAAATGTGACAATAAAAAACATGTTGTAAAATTGATGTGGTTCACTTTTACATTATCATGACTAGCTCCATGTGAAGGCTTCATGAGTGTAGTCAACCACTAGTATTGGCATTCAAATCCCCTCCAATTTTTATATTCAAAATATCATTTTATATCCCACATCATAATTTTATCCTTGTAGAATTTTCAAGGACTATGATAATTGAAATCCATTATCAATCATGTGATGTTCGCACATTCCATTATATTTTCTAGATTTGGGAAGAAAAACAAAGTTTTAAACAGTCCTTCTTTTAGAAATTATTTTCCCCATTTGGAATTTTTCTATGTTTTGATGTGATTTCAAGACCAATTTCTCAAATATAATCGGTTGGTCCCTTACCATGCTAAATTTTCGGCCTCACACACAGAGATACATTTTTCATTAGGTTCAACATCACTGTAATATAAACACAATTCATTATTAATTATTATTAATATAATTTTTATTATTATATTAATATTATTTTTCAAAATTATGGAAGGGAACCCACAATGGGTTTCTTGAAAATCAATGTTGCTCGTCATCAACAGGGAATGTGATAGTGTCCATCTAATTTATCTTTGTTTCTGCTAGTGCCAATGAAACTTCAGTTTGGTTCTAATGGATTTTAATGGATGTTTCATTGGGATAGGTTCATATTGGTGTCAATAACATCTACATTCGGTTGGATTTATTAGCAGTGACATCAAATCTATCGATCAATTCCTCTAGTAAATCCCATGTGATATTTTGTGAGAACAGGGGTTCCTTTCTCTATAGGGGATGATGATGCTGGTCCAAATTTTGGGGTGACAATCAATCAATGGTCAGGACTTATAGGTATCATGTTTTCTCATATCAATATACCCATGCCCCTCGAGTTATCTTGTATAGTGACTGGTATTTCAATAAGTGTGTTTGGTTGTGAGTGATTGTATTTGGACTTCATATGCGCTTCTCGGATCATTGGAGATGATTTCAAGTATTTTTAGAGGATGTGATGATCTTCTATTCTAGGGTCATTTTCAATAATTTTCTATTATAGTCAACTTCTATTATTTTTGGTTTACTGAAACCTAAATTCACATAATATCATGGGGTGGCAGTTGTGAAGAAATACAGTGTAATCTGGAAATTGGGTGTGTTTGATGTGATAATGTGTTTGGTCTCTTGTAGTATGGCATAGTCGATAAAATAGATTCTTTACATTTGATGGTGGTGATCAAGTTGTTATATTAGAGTGGAACAGTCAATGAAAAAAGGCACAGTCATTTAGTCTCAACATCCATAGTCGAATGGATTGTCCTTGTGGTCGCTCACACGTATTGTGTGTGAGATCATGGGAGAATAGTGTGTTCAATCTGATCATTGAACTAATGGACTTTTGAAACGTCCATACAGTTTATCCTTTTTAGGAAAATTATCTCCATAATTTTTTAGTATTTTCACCAAAGATCCAAAAATAAATAAGAAATTATGAATTAATAATCATTTAGATTATTGATTGAATTTAATTTACAAGTTTTTTCAGAAATAATATAAAGATTTACATCAAGAAAATTAATAAATTAATATCCCCAAGGTGCAATTTCTATAAATATATCAAATGAATAAAAAATTCAACCAGATTCAGAGATTCGCTATTTTAATCTAATTTTTACATGACAAACAAATTTATTTATCCAAGATAGTTGTGTAAATGTGGGTTTAAATAATTCCACATAAAGTTCCCACACACATAATCAATTGTACTAATGGGTAAATAAATTAATTCAATTTATTTATTTTTGTATACTCCATAAGAAAATTTTATGATAATTCTTCCTTGATTCAGACGTATATTTCTAAATTAAATAAAAACAAAAATTCTAATATTGCAAAAAAAAATTCATGAATAATATTTGAATTCATCACACCTCTTTAATAAAAAACTTGATAATATTCCAATTCCATGTGTATATACAAAATCTATTCATGTGTAATTAGACAAATGAAAAGAATCACTACTAATTTTTACTCTCACCAGGGTTCCATAAAACAATATTCCATGTTACACACAAATATAAGTGTGTTACCCATTAGATTAAAGTGTGTGTACTTTTAGATAAAACCCTTAACCTGAGAAAATATAATTATATTAATTACATTGGTTTTATTATACTGACATGAAATAATAATAAATGAAAGAGTTAGAAAAAAAATAAAAATAAAATGATCCTTGAAAAACGTTACCTCATATTTGGATAACTCCTTTTGGTTTATTCCAAAATCCTTATTTAGTTTACTTTCATAGTGAAGGGATACTTCTAGGATGAAGTGAGGGAAGTTGGTAGCATCAATGGGTAGGTTTCGGCTGAGCCAAAGGTCTTTAGAGGTGTTAATAAAAGTGAAGGAAGGGTGCCCTTTCATAAGAGAGGGGAGGGAAACTTTTGGAAACTCTTAATATATTAAATTAATATAAATAAATTTTCAATTTAAAATGGATAAAATATAGTTATTTATAATCTAAATTGATTATATGTATAAATAATATCAATAGATAATTATTAGAAAATTTTAGGGAACATTCTTAGCCTTAACTTTTATCTTTGACAATTAATTTAACCCTCTAACTCTTACAATGACAACATTGTTTTTTATGAATTAATGCTTTATATAGTTACATTAATATAAATAAATATACTAAAAAGAAAAATTTAAGAAATTTTGAGACATATCCCAATAATTTTGACTACTTTTATAATTTCATTAATTTTATATCATTTAATAAAATAATATTTATTTTAAAGAATCATTAATTCCCATTTCGATACAGTTCACCACATGGATTCTTATAAAATATCAATACATTATATAATTTAGAAACAAATCCATTAATACATCACTAATATTTCTACGTAATCTATAATATTCTTCTTTGACATTAATTGTAATGGCCCAGACCTCTCTAGCCCATTCCTCAGCAGAAGTCTAGTGTTTGAGGTGTTCTCGTGGTTTATGTGACTTATCCCCATCACTTTTCCAAATTTCCAATTTGGTGAGGAGTTCCACCAGTCAGACCCCTGTGAACAGTTCTAATGGTAGAATTCTATGAACAGTTCCAAAGGTAGACTTATATGAATAGTTCCAATGGTAGCCTTGTGAACAGTTCCAACAATAGGCTATTGTGAACAGTTCCAACAGTAGCCTTCTGAATAGTTCCAATTGTAGGATTATGTGAACTATTCCAACGGTATCCTTGTGAATTCTTCCAATGGTATCCTTATGTGAATAGTTCTAATATTATCCTTTTGAATAGTTCCAGTGGTAGGCTTATGTGAACAGTTCCAATGGTAGCCTTTTGAATAGTTCCAATGGTTGCCTTTATTTCCTTTTCCAAATTTTGAGTTCAAGAATAGTGTTTCTGGAATAGTGAGTTTCCAATGGCAGCCCCTATTTCCTTTTCCAAATTTCATGTTCATGAATAGTGCTTCTAGAATGGTGACATTCCAACCGTAGTCTCTATTTATGTTTCCAAATTTTGAATTCATGAACAGTGTTTCTATGATGGTGAGGTTCCAACGGTAGCCTTTATTTCCTTTTCCAAATTTCATGTTCCTGAACAGTGTTTCCAAAATGGTGAGGTTCCAATGGTATCCTCTATTTCCTTTTCCAAATTTTGAGTTCATGAATAGTTTTTCTAGAATATTGAGGTTCCAATGGTAGCCTCAATTTCCTTTTCCAAATTTCAAGTTCATGAATAGTGTTTCAAGAATGGTGAGGTTCCAATAGTAGCCTCAATTTCCATTTCCAAATTTCGATTTCATGAACAGTGTTTCCAAAAAGGTGAGGATCCCATGGTAGCCTCTATTTTCTTTTCCAAGTTTCATGTTTGGTGTACAGTTCTTCCAGCTTCCTACAGTTTTACCCCTTTGATGTTTCCTTTGACATAAAATGCATTTAAAGCCTTGTTTTAAGGACTATAAGGCAGATTCAAAGGCCATAACTCCTATATTAATTTTCTTGATGATTGGTATGCTTTTACATGGACAAACTGCATGGTTTAATGTGATCAACTTTTTATGGAAAATGTAACATATCCAAAATCGTTTCTCTGTTAACTTATTTAAGGAACGAGATATCTTCCAACTTGTTCTCGAGTGTGAGACACTCGAACCTTACATTCCTTCCAATAGGATTTTTGCAGTCAATCTTTCCTCCTTCGATTGGTTCCCCTCTATTTTTTATGAAACCAAGTAGTATCGATCAATCTTTGATATAAGGTATGATCTATCTTCATTCTATTTGGTTCACCCTTTATGTTTCTCTTTTTCCTTTTATGGAATGTTATCTCCATGTTCTTAAGGGGCATTTCTTGGGTGTTGACTAGTGTGGTGGTGTCTCTATATTCTCGGATGGATTTTGTTGTTGTAAGGGGAGGATGTCGTAACCCGTTGTTTTGTTCATTCTTATATAATGAGCGTCAAGAACCGTTTAAGGTAAAGGATTCATTGCATCTCTATTCTTTTATGTGCAACTGTAGAGTTAGCAGGTTTTATCCCACTGGATCACAATGGAATTGACATGTTAAATATTTGAACTAGATAAAAAATAATATTTGTCGTATGTTATTGCCTCTTGTTTTTCTAGATAGTGTGTTATCAATTCATTCTTTGTTATGTTTTCATTCTTGATGGAAATTGGTAATGAACATAAATATGGAATTAATTGATATGTTTTTAGCTAAAGAAAAAGAGGCATGTAAATGAATCTAGTTGTTGTTGTTGTAATTTTATGTTCATCAAAATGATGTAGTAAAAAAGTTTAATAAATTTGTGATAGATTTCTTTTTAGGTATCCAAAAATTGGGACCTATGGATAATAAATCAGTTAATTCAAGGTGGATTAAATAACTGGTTGTTGGAAAAAAGATAATTCATTATAGGATTTTGAGTTACCCTCTTTCTTGTTTAAGGGCCAAGAGCCCAAGTGATATGATGTTTTTTCCTGCTGCTTCTATTGTGATGTGATCCTGGAAGGCAATTGTAATATGTGCGAGTAGGGAGGTCTATTGGTTGTGGTAGTAATTGATGAATAGAGTGGCAAGATGAATCGTTTTATGAATGTTGGTGTTTGTGACAACACGAGTGATGATGGAATGGGTTGGATGTGATTGGTTATATGCTTACTAATTCATGTTGGTTGTTTATCTTCTTTACTTTCCCCACTGCTTGAGGTAGCTAGTTTTCTTACCCTCCACTCTAAAGAGGTGAATATTCGTGGGGTATGCCACGTGCTTTCCATTTTTAGCTTCCTGAGGGTTGATGGGTCAACACTATTGCTATATGTGGCAAATACTCAACGGGTAGTTCACTTACTCACCGTGTTGAGCCCCTTGTGTTTAGTAGCATAGAATGATTTTCTATAATTCCTACGAATATGGGTATGTAATAATTTTTTTAATAAATTATTGAATAAATGATGTTAATCCTTTGGGTTGGAGTTTCCTGGGACACAATGTTGAGGTTTTAATTTGAAGGAACATTGGACATTAGGTGTGATTCTAATGAAATATAATATCGAATTTGTTAATGGTAAATTAATGTTAAATGAATTAACAAACGTAAAGTGAAACTAATAAAAAGGGAGTGAGGGAATGTAATCAATCTCTTTAAATGGTTGTGTTCTTATAGGATGTCATGTCTTAGATGTGGCAGCTGGGAGTCTGAGAGACGTTAGCTGCAGTAGAGTCTAATATTAGGTTATTATTATAGTGTGGTTATGAGCTATATTATATTTAGTACTTTTTGTGTTTCAATATGCTACTCCAGCACATTAGTTAGGGAAACTAACACCACGTGGATTTTGAGCCCTGGGGGGTGTTTTTCCCAACATTCTAGGGGGAGGATGAATGGCTGACTACCCCCTTTTACCATGCTCTCTCTTCATGGTAGTTACTTGTGCTGGTAGGAAAAGTGGTTAGTTTTCCCCATATAGGTGTGTAGTGGGTTGTAATGGGTTTTAGTTATTCACCCACATATATTCTGGATATAGGTTCCAATGAACTACTATTGGTATAATGTGTATAGGCTGTGATGACTTGAGGATCCTTAACCAGTGTATGGGATGCAATGGATTGAGGTATTATTCCCGATGTATGATACACATTGGGTGATATGTGGTGGATCCTGGAAACTTCCTGCTTATTTTTCTTATGTGGACATGGTGCTTTTGTTGCATGAGGTGCATGTTGTGGTGCTTCGCCTAGGAGTCTATAGGCAAGAATGTTTTGAGATAGATGGGTTATGACGTGTGATTTTGGGGGAAAGTGGCACACTAGTGGGGAATTATTAGCAGGGTACCCTTGATATTATTTATTACATTATATACTCTTGTATGCGATACTTGTTATGAGTAGCCATAGTGATGCTGGGATCTTATTATACCTATTTAGGCGATGAGTTAGTTTCCCTTGTTGTTCACTGAGCTTTAGCATGCTTTCATTACATTTTCACAAGGGGCTCTGGGGAGGATCCTATTGAGTATATTGTTATACTCAACCTATATCTACGTAAATAGTTTTTAGGTCACTTGGAGTAGGTTGGAGATCAGGCTGGTTAATACAATCTTGGGGTTGTAGGGGTTGTTTGGGATTTGTGGTTGCTATTGTTTTTACATTCTTTTGCATATTAGTAGTTTTAACCTTTCATTTGTAGTAGTTTTGCAAGACATTACATAAGTGTAATTGATATTTCATTTATATTGAAATCTAAGTTGGAGTCGGTTGGTGTCTATCTTATCTCCCCCTTTCGTATGTGATATCTTAGAGGGTTATCCCTCCAATTTGTGTGTTTACTTTAACCTCAGTGCTAGTTGTAGAGACCCAAAGCTTGACATACATGGACATTACATTACTTTTTCGGAATACTTAATGCATGAAAAAAACAGACGCCCAAAGATCGTATTAGTTTAGTGTCTTTCGAAACTTGTAATGTATTCTTCTAATCATGGTGAAAGATCTTCAACATCTCCCATAAAGATCTTCCCCTTTTGGTTTTCTTACCTAAAAACTTTCTTTATATCCTGGGGAAAACAAAACATAAAAATGGTGATCTCAAATTCTCAGTAAGGATAAACATAGAGAACGTAAAACAATCCATAAACATTTTAATGCAAAAACTTGAACATAAAGTCTAAACATCAAAATCTTGAGTGAAGACATAAATCTTGGAAGTACGTAAGGCATATATCATAAAAGAAAATCAATCATGATAAAATATCATAGAAATAAAACATGTAATTGTGTAAAACCATTAAGCACATGATATGATTTTCATAGTAGCCAAGGCATTGCTGCCAGGACCATCTTAGTGGACAAAGTCCCTTTCTGAATCGAGTTCACTCCTCGTTCATGTCCAACAACACTGAACCAGATTGACTTACCGTTCCAGCCATATCTATCTCATGAGATATAAATCTTTACCCAATGCATTGGATGGAGATATAGGTCCCACACATCTCATAATGAAATCATTCTTTCGTGTTCTACAAAATCATAAATCATACATCATAGTGTAACCCATGTAATAGAATGGGATTCTTAAACATCATGCCATCATAACATATTCCATATAAAAAATGAATATCATTTCATCATAATAATAATAAAACAATTAAAATAATGGAGACATTATACTTTAAACATAAACATATTAAATAATGTCATTTTATATGGAAAATAGTTTTGATAAAACACTTGAAATGAATTCTTGAGGAAAATATCATTTCTTCTTCAAAATCATTTTGTTTTCACAAAATTCCATGAAATTTTAAAAGAAAAGGGTTTTTTAGAAAATAATCATGAAATATTGTAGAGTAAGCTTCATGAAAATGTGGCGTTATGAAACTGTAAAAATCCGTTCACACCGTATAAGTTAAAAATAACATTCTCCTCATACTTTTGTCAAAAAAGTCAAAAAGTTCCTCGTGTGGTAAAAAAAAGTAATATTTATTTCATAATATGTGGTAAAATTTAAAAATGGGTAAAAATTCCATTAAATATACATGAAAACATTTTTAGAAAATAGGGACATGGATGATAACAAAAACCCTAGTAAATACTTACCAATAAACAATCTCAGATAAGAGCGAGATTGTAATAGTTATCCCTTACCTTATGTCTGATATACTTTGCATCGATCCAAAACTCCTGTATAATGAATTAAATAATTTCATTGACTTATTACAGAATCATATTCATTGTTATGATATAATATATGGTTTACTTATGACTTTATATTACCCGTTCTTTTGTAAATTCGATGTAAAACCAGCGATTTGGGTAAAATTGTTTCATTTATTGTATGTGTTTCGACTTGTTGTTCTTGATATTATTACTTATATCCTGATTTAATTAATTTTACAATGTAAAAAGTTATTTATATATAATATATATTCATCATATACAAATATATATATGATAGATCGATAAATGGAATGAAATACACCGTTCATGGAGACGGTAGGCCGTACGTACACATGAACATTGTTTTCGTTTCCTTATTGAATTGAATGGAATTAAGTAGATGAAATACATATATATACATAAATATACTATAATTATTATGTCAAATATTTCATGATTACTTATTATATACACTTTATAATCATTCATGAATGGTTAACATGGAGAATGAATCTCATCACGTCGTGGAGACGGTAGTCCGTACGTACGCACGAGCGATGAAACCATTCCCATGATCGTGGAATTGTATTGACGTGTATGTATAATATTTCAGAATCAATATCACGTTAAAATGATCATATATAGTTATTTATTTACACCATTATACCCATCCAATTAAGGTGGTGGTCAAAAACAGATTACACCACGGTGTGGAGACGGTATTCCGTACGTACGCACGCGCGGTGATTTCATTTTCCGTAGGATGGATACAAGGTTAAATAAGGTTGTTTAGTATTTATAATAACATATAAGTATATAATTAATACTTATTTTATTAACCTATAATGATAAAACTAAAGAAGAATAAGTAGAATAAGAAAGAAACATGAAAAAATCAGAAGAAGAGATTACCTCTTCTACGAGGCACCACTTTTAAGCTTCTTCTTAAGGAAGTAGAGTTGGTCTTTTGAGAAGAACAGAACCTCCAGAATGTTTCTAGGGAAGTATAGAAGAGAAATGTTCAGGGGTTGACCGAGCTTCAAGGCTCAAAATGGTGTGATGTGAAAAGAGAAGGGTGCCCTTTTTATAAGGGAGGAGAGGGGAACCTTTGGAAAAGCTTAAAATATTATTTTATAATAAAGTCATATTCGTTTTAGAATAGCTCCCAATTGATTTATATCAAAGATAAAGTGGTGATGGGTCGAAATATTCTCCACCAATAAATTTTAGACATGTTTAGGTTACAATTTTAACCTTATCTTTTATATTTTACTCTAAGTTAAATAATTTAACTTTGACCGCGTCTTCTTGTTTTCTTACACTATATGGTTAATAAACTTACTATAAACAGCCAAACGAACCCCAAGCGGTTCATTATTAATATATATAACCTTATCTAAGTTATTTGGCCGAACCTCAGATTTTTATTAATATAATAATAATTATTAATATAATATTTGTTTCAAAAACTATTTTAGGTCAATTTTGACACTATTTGGTAATTGATTTTTTTTGAAAATCATAAAAGCATTATTAGTTAAAACAATGTTAATTAAATCAATAATAACATGTCATATTAACCTAGAAAATTAGTTTAATTCATATAAAGTCTAAAATTGCATTTATTTAGGTATTTATAATATCAATTATTTTAATATTTCATTATTTAGGTAATTACTGCATCATCATTGTGTCATACATAAATTCAATTATTTAATGTCTACAAATTATTAATAAAATAATATTATGTAGAAAATATTTTTAGATTTCTACTTAATATTTATAGTTGAATTTATCTTTTGTATAACCCTATATTAAAAATGTTTTAGTTATTAATCTTTGATTTTAACTATTTTAACTCTTTTTTAAATAAAATAATAATAAATGTCATAATCTAATCCAAGTGGACCTAAATGATAATATTAATTTCCAAAGGTTTTTTTTGGTCGAATAATACTTATCCAATATAATTAGAACATGTGTTAGGGTAATAATAATTTCATTTTTACCCTTAATTACCCTATTTACTTTTAACCCTGGGAAATAAAAGTAAAAATATTTTATTCACCAAAAATTATATTTATCTTATTGAACCACATTTTACTCCTTGATATTAACAATGTCTCTAATATTTTTGAAATTCCACTCACAGAAGTGGTAAAATTAAGGTTTATTTAAATTTTCAAATTCTCCTAGGAGGTGGGTAAAAAAGGTGAAAAGTTTAATAAAATTTTTATATATCTAAAATTATTATAAAATGACTTCAATGAATTACATTGATATTATATAGGTATTATGTATCAATTTTTATCTAAAATAAATTTAAATAAAATAAATTATTATTTAAATAAAAAGTCAATTTTTAAATAGTAACCCAGTGTTTTCACTATTCATCAAAAATTGAATGTTTTCAGAAAAATACCAAAAATTCACCCTAGGATAATTTTGATATTATGAATCCAAAAATAAAGTCCATTTTCAAAGATAAAATTTATAAAATTTCAAAAAGTGGGTATTACTATTCATAACAGGTAGTTTATATAATATTTTAATAACATATCGTTGTTTAGTGAAACTATATATTGCGTACAACACACACTATCATGGAAGGTTGTGATTGCGTGTAATGTAAGCCAAGTCAGGGTTTGTGTAGTGCAAGACTCCTCTGTTGTCGCGTATAATAGAATCCAACCATATTTCACTTATACATTGAATATATATACATATATATACACTCAATGTTGCGTAGAATAACTACTATCAAACAAACATGAAATTGGGTGTAACACGATCCAAGAATATTTTTGCGTATACTGCAAGCTAATACGGTGTTGTGTATAGTGCAATATAATCTTGGTGTAGCGTACAACAAAATATATCAAAGAAATTAAAAAGAATAATCCTCATAAAATCTCTGGTTGTTACATTCTACCCCCCTTAAAATGAATTTCTCCCTCGAAATTCATCGGGGTTATAAATTTTTTTCTACTTGTATGTTTCTTTAATTGAAACCCACATCGTAAAATGGAATACCAAAACTTAACTTTAAAAACTAAAGTATAAAATGTAACGTCTACCCAAATTAACAAATCCATGGGTTTCCACATAGGAGAACATAGGTGAAAATATGGATATGGAAGAGAAATCTAACTATCAAGTTCTGATTGAGAGTGGTAGAGAACATGGCTATGAAAAATCCAAGAATCACACAGTCATAAATTTGTGATGATCTAAGGTTCCATCTAATTCATCATATATGATGACATTAGGAAAACATTTCGGGTTTTCAAGATCATTTCCCTAAAGTTGAATAATTAGAAGAAATACTTACTTTATTTCGGTACAATCTCACTGTTGTTCATGCCTTGAACAATTTCCAGTTCATCTCTTAAAGAAATGAAGTTGAATTTTTCATTCTTGAAGTGTTAGCAGATCATGTGACAGAATGACGAGTCATTCCATCTATCCGAAACAAATGGTTAGAAAAAGTTATAAGTCCATCTTATGGTGAGATTAATCGTATATGTTTCCAAAAATGGACTTATACTTCATCTATCATAGCTCTTAATAAAATAAAACTAGTTTTTACTAACCAAGGACATCCTGTAAGCCAGTGGTATGCAATAAAGGCCCGTTGCACATCAGTTGTGGTTTCGATTCCCACATCCTTGTCCAATGCGACGGGTTGTCACCCATCCTGCATGTTGTCCCTTTTCTAAAACTACACTATTATAAAATTACAGAAATAATTTCGAAAAAAAAAGTTATAGCCTTAAACAATATCATCTCATGCCCGACATAACCCTTTCCAATCTTTAGACTTATCCAAAATACATCTGTCAAATCTCATAGTATAAATAAAATGATTACTGGAAAGGTCACATAACAAGAACGTGAACACCATCATTTAACATATGATATATCTTGGTGGTCACATTCCAAACATGTGAATTTCTTAATCATGTATTCTCTTAAAAAATGAATACATATTGAACCTTAATGAAATCATGAATGTAGTTAAAAGTTAACTCTTTCCACATACCAAAATCCCAAAAATTCTATATACTCAAACCATGATATCACTTAGTCCTTATATGAATCATGAGCTCATGAATACTATCAAACATTTTATTTTCTCCTTATCCATTCATTATGCGCATATCATCTTCGTTCCAAAAATATCTGAATAACCTTTCATTGTTACCGGTACCATTCAACATATACTTTCAAATTCTTTAAGAAAAATAATTGTGTAACAATCCTTAGATGATTCTTTATTCCATAGTACCATTAACTATACAACATTACTCTTGATAATCATAAATCATTCCATTACCTTCTTAAACCATTGACTGATATTCAACAATTATTTCATCTAACATATCATTTGTAGTCTCTTCATCAACATAAATACTACCCATACGACCATGTATATTCTCTTCATTAGACTTTCCCTTAGGGCATTGGTTTTCATAATTCCCATACATCCCACATTGAAAACATTATATCATTGTTGATCTCATAGAAATACCATTATCCTTGTCCATGGTGTTAACTGATCCTTTTCCTTTGCACTTACTGGAATTGTGTCCTTATTTTCCACACCCAAAGCATCATCCAGTTCCTTTGAAACATTCTCCCTGATTCCTCTTCCCACATGATGTACATGAAGGAAATTGAACTTTCTTTCCTCTATGATCCTCATGAAACTCCATCGTTCTCTTATTTTCTGAGTCGGGAAACTTTCCAAAGTTAAGATAATTGATCATATTATGAGATTGCTGATTATTCATAATAATGATATGTGGACTTCCAGATCCAATTTCATTTGGTTTCTCATGAAGAATACCATTCCATTTTCCATCATATCCTCCATTATCGTGAATCTTCCCATTTCCAGCAATTTCTAAAACCCAAAAAGAATAGTGTGAGAGGCCAAAATCATAATCAAGGGGGATTACATTCAATATCTAACATCTTAGGTCAAATACTAAGATCATTACCGTAATTCTAGGAATATAACCTATACTTATACGTAACCTTAGGGACATCTCTAGATATACCATAGAAATATCTCTAGGGATCACACTAAATTTCCGCATCCTAGTTTCCAAAGGTTAACTAAACCTTCACTCTAATACCAACTGTAGAGACCCAGAGCTTGACATACATAGACATTACATTACTTTTGCAGAATACTTAGTACATGAAAAAAAACATATTCCCAAAGATCGTATTAGTTAAGTGTCTTTGGAAACTCTTAACGTAACCTTATAATCATGGTGAAAGATCTTCATCATCTCCCATAAAGATCTTCCCATTTTGGTTTTCTTACCTAAAACCTCTCTTTATATCCTGGGGAAAAGAAAACATAAAAATGGTGAGCTCAAATTCTTAGTAAGGGTAATCATAGAGAACATAAAACAATCCATAAACATTTTAATGCAAAAATGTGAACATAAAATCTAAACATCAAATCATTAGAAATGACTTAAATCATGGAAGTATGTAAGGAATATATCATAAAGGAACATCAATCATGATAAAATATCATGGGAATAAATCATGTAATTGTGGTAAACCATTAAGCACATGATATGATTTCCATATTAGCCAAGGCATTGCTGCCAAGACCATCTTAGTGGACAAAGTCCCTTTCTGAATCAAGTTCACTCCTCGTTCCAGTCATGTAACACTGAACCAGATTGACTTACCATTCCAGCCATGTCTATCTCATGAGATGTAAATCATTACCCAATGCATTGGAGGGAGATATAGGTCTCACCCATCTCATAATGAAATCATTCTTTCGTGTTCCACAAAATCATAAATCATACATCATATCATATCCCATGTAATAGAATGGGATTCTTAAACATCCTACCATCATAACATACTCCATATAAAAAATGGATATCATTTGATCATAAGAAGAATCAAACCATTTAAATAATGGATACATTATACTTGAAACATAAACATATTAAATAATTTTATTTTAGAAGGAAAATAGTTTTTGATAAAACACTTGAAATGAATTCTTGAGGAAAATATCATTTCTTATTCAAAATCGTTTTCTTTTCACAAAGTGCCATGAAATTTTAATAGAGAAGGGATTTGTTGAAAATAAACATGAAATATTGTATAGTAAACTTCATGAAAATGCGTTGTTATTAAACCATAAAAATCTGTTCATGCTGTATAAGGTAAAAATAACATTCTCCTTGTACTTTTGTCGGAAAAGTCTAAAAGTTCCTCATGTGGTAAAAAAAAGTACGATTACTTTCATAACATGTTGTAAAATTCAAAAATGGGTAAAAAGGCCATTAAACATACATGAAAACATTTTTAGAAACTAGGGAGATATATGATTACAAAAACCCCAGTAAATACTTACGAATAAACAATATCGGATTAGAGCGAGATTAGAATAGTTATCCCTTACATTATGTACGATATGATTCGTATGTATCCGAGCCTCCTGTATAATGATTTAAATAATATCATTGAATTATTACAGAATCATATTCATTGTTATGATATCATATATGGTTTACTTATGACTTTATATTACCCATTCTTTTGTAAATTCGACGTAAAAGCAGCGATTTGGGTAAAATCGTTTCATTTATTGTACATGTTTTGACTTGTTGTTCTTGATATTATTACTAATATACTGATTTACTTAATTCCAGAATTTGAAACATGATTTATATATAATATATATTCTACATATATATATATATATTTGATATATCGAGAAATGGAATGAAATACACCGTTCATGGAGACGGTAGGTCGTACGTGCGCATGAAAGTTGTTTTCGTTTTCTTATTGAATTGAATGAAATTAAGTAGATGACATAAATATATATATAAATAAATCCAGTATCATTATTATGTCATATATTTCATGTTTACATATTATATATACTTTATAATCATTCATGAATGGTTAACATGGAGAATGAATCTTATCGCATCGTGGAGATGGTAGTCCGTATGTACGCACGAGCGATGATATCATTCTCGTGATTGTGGAATTGTATTGACGTGTGTGTATAATATTTCAGAATCAATATCACTTTACAATAATCATTTATAGTGATTTATTTACACCATTATACCCATCCAATTAAGGTGGTGGATGAAAACATATTACGCCACGGCGTGGAGACGGTATTCCGTACGTACGCACGCGCGGTGATTTCGTTTTCCGTAGGATGGATAGAAGGTGAAATAAGGTTGTTTAATATTTATAATAACATATCAGTATATAATTAATTATTATTTTATTACTTTATAATGATACAACTAAAGTAGAATAGGTAGAAGAAGAAATAAACATGAGAGAATCGGAAGAAGAGACTACCTCTTCTTCGACGCACCTCCTTTAAGCTTCCTCTTAAGGAAGTAGAGTTGGTATTTTGGGAAGACCAAAACCTCCAAAATCTTCCTAGGGAAGTTGAGAAGAGAAATGGTCAGGGTTTGGCCGTGATTCAAGGATCAAAATGGTGTGAAGACAAGAGGGAAGGGGTTCCCTTTTTATAAGGGAGGAGAGGGGCACCTTTGGAAAAACTTAAAATTTTATTTTATAATAAAGTCATATTCTGTTTATAATAGCTCAAAATTGATTTATTTCGAAGCTAAATTGGGTATGGGTCTAAATCCTCTCAAACAATTGGTTTTAGACAAGTTTATGTTACTATTTTAACCTTACATTTTAGATTTAACTCAAAGTTAAATAATTTTATTTTACCGTGTCTTCTGGTTTTATTACACTATACGGTTATTAAACATTCAATAAATAGCCAAAAGAACCCCATGTGGTTCATTATTAATATATATAACCTTATATAAGTCATTTGGCCGAACCGTATATTTTTAGGAATATAATAACAATTAATAATATAATATTTTTTTAAAAAACTATTTTATGTCAATTTTGACACTATTTGGTAATTGTTTTTTGTGAAAATCATAACAGCATGATTACTTCAAACAAAGTTAATTAAATCAATACTAACATGTCATATTTACCTATAAAATTAGGGTAATTTAAAAAAATTCTCAAATTAAATTTATTTTGGTATTTATAATATCAATTATTTTAATATTTTATTATTTAGGTAATTACTGCATCATCATTGTGTCATAAATAAATTAAATTATTTAATGTCTAAAAATTATAAATAAAATACAAATATGTAGGAAATATTTTTATATTTCTAATTAATATTTATAGTAAATTTATCCTATGGATAACCCTATTTTAAAAATGTTTTAGTTATTAAAAATTTATTTTAACTATTTTAATTCTTTTATAAATAAAATAATAATAAATGACCTAATCTAATCCAAGTGGACCTAAATGATAATATTATATTAATAAGTTTGTTTTTGGTCGAATTATACTTATCCAATAGAATTAGAACTTGTGTTATTTTAATAATAATATAATTTTTACCCTTAATTTCACTATTTACTTTTAACCGTGGTAAATAAAAGTAAAAAGTAACTATTCACCAAAAATTATTTTTATCTTATTGAAACAAATTTTAATCCTTGATATTAACCGTGTCTCTCAGATTTTTGGAATTCCACTCAGAGAAGCGTTAAATTTAAGTTATATTTAAATTTTCAAATTCTCCTAGGGGGTGGGTAAAAGACGGTGGAAAGTTCAATAAAAATTTTATATATCTAAAATTATTATAAAATGACTCCAATGAATTAAATTGAACTTATATAGGTATTATGTATCTATTTTTACCTAAATTAAATTTAAATAAAATAAAAAATTATTTAAATAAAAAATCAATTTTTAAATAGTAACCTAGTGTTTTCACTATTCATCAAAAATTGAAAGTTTTCAGAAAAATACCAAAAATTCACCCTAGGATAATTTCGATATTCCAAATCCAAAAATGAAGTTCATTTTGAATGATAAAATTTATAAAATTTCAAAAAGTGGGTATTAATATTTATAACGGATAGTTTATATAATATTTTATTAACATATCGTTGTTTAGTGAAACTCGGTATTGCGTACAACAAAGGCTATCATGGAAGGTCGTGATTGTATGTAATGTAAGCCAAGTCAGGGTTGCATGTAGTGCAAGAATCCTTTGTTGTTGCATATAATAGAATCCAACCATATTTCACTTATACATTGAATATATATATATATACACTCAATGTTGCATAGAATAACTACTATCAAATGAACTTGAAATTGTGTGTAACACGATCCAAAAATAGTGTTGCGTATACTGCAAGCTAATAAGGTGTTGTGTATAGTGCAATATAATCTTGGTGTAGCGTACAACTAATGACATCAAATAAATTAAAAAGACTAATTCTCATAAAATATCGGGTTGTTACACTAGTCGCCAACCCAGGGCCAACTGGTGGCCAGGATCGGGGGTCACTATCTCCCTTATCACCTTGCTGGCCCAGGATGGGTTCACCTTGTGGGGAGGGGCTATGATAGATTGGTATCAGAGGTCTGGTTGAGGGAGAGGATGGACTTTGGTGTTAGGCATGGGTGAGATTGCATGGGTTGGTAGGGAAATGCTATGAGTCATTTTTTTCAACTGATGTAAACAATGGAGACTATCTGAGACATAGGCAATTAAGGCCCCTTGTGATATGATGCATAGACCATTATGTTAACAATGACTACTAAACGAGGTGATACTAGTTTAATGGTAGATAACTAGGAAAGTATCAAGTGTCATTTTTCTTCGTGCCTGTGTTTGAATGGGTAGACCTTGGTATAGGTTAAGCTAAACTGAATAAAATAAAAATAATAATTAATTACTGTTGAGCCTTCCATATTCTAGGTTTAGAAGCTCTAACTATTTTTTATTTTAAAGGTATAGCTCCAGTTTGAAATATTTTTTAGGATCGTATAGAATATTTCCAGCAGGTTGTGTCGGCAGATCATTGTAGGGTAGAGCATGACGACAACGAAACATGGAGGAGGACACTCTAAGAGTTTCATCACCAGAGTCTGCATAAGTATGAGGGATCTATTTCAGATGCAGTCACAGAAGTCTAGTTTTAGGTGGTCTATATAGGCTTCCATTCGATCCATTCATAGAAGGAGAACTAGGAGTCCTTGGATGTGAGGATGTTTTGTTAGATAAGAGAGGTTGTGGTGGTTCTTGTTCCTTGAGGATCATGAGGAGTCGGCAATCTCATGGGAGGTGTTTCGAGACAAGATTAGAGTTGAGTATCTTTCCTCGACAATGATGGAATCTAGTCTCCATGAGATTATTACCCATCAATAGGAAATCTCAAATTTGCAGGACTTTGGAATCTGTTTTAGGAACGTTTTATGATATGCTTCAGACCAATTTTTAGATGAGGAGGCTTGGGAGAGGCATTTCGAGGAGACTTTTCATCGAGAGATCCGACATCATGTTACCCCATTTATGCCGAAGACATATCTTGAGGTGCTGGGATGAGAAGAGGTTGTCGATAGGACATTGAACAGAACCAGATCATCATGAGAGGGTAGTCTTGATGGTTCCTCATGAAGTAAAGATATGGTTCGAGGTTCCCGATATTCATGGCAGAAGAGTTTTTGTTCGGCTGGGGGTATGTCCCAGCCCATAGCATCTCGTTTCTTTGTGGGCAGCAGCTCTCAAGCCTATGCCAAGAGATCAAGAACTTTTTTTCTTTTGGTGGTCGATGTCATCAGTTCTGAGATTTCCCTACCTTTCAGGGTACTCATCTTACAGCAGGTCTTCCATTTCAAGTTCCCCCATTGAAGCAATTCTATCTGAGGCAGCAGTAGCAGGTTTCACCAGCTTTGGATCAGTATAGGGTTGATGGGGAAAGTATATGACCGCCCCGTGATTCTCCCCATCCTCAATGAGAAGAGTGTGGTCATGTTGGTGGTCATCAATAGGGTCTGAGAGGCTGTGGAGAAGGTCTTGGTCAGCTTTATGCTTTAGCGTTTCTAGCACCATGCGTGTATGACGTTATTCGAGGTACTTGTTGCTTGTTTTATTCTTGGTTGTATGGCTTGTTTGATTCTGGAGTGACACACTCCTTCATATCACCAAACCATGTCCATGCTTTTGGACTTGAGTTAGAGAGGCTTCCAGTGCACTTAGTATTGACTACACGAGTTGGAGGTCGAGCTGACTTGTTTGAAGTATGTAGACACTGTGAGCTAGTGCTTGTGAAGTACCGCTATTGGGGATATTTCCTATTTTTATGGATACAACCATATGATTTAATCCTCAACATGTACCGGTTGTATTCATTGGAGGATATTGTGGATTGGTTCAGGAGGCATGTTGAGTTCTTCCATAGAGATGGAGAGCAAGAAGTGTTTGTTGGTGGGTGACACACTCTGATGGGTCAGAGGCGTGTTATGTCCTTATCATCCATGATGGATGAGCTGATGTCGGGTTCTTCACAGGTTCACCAGTTAGTCTTTTTTAGGTTCATTGAATAGTAACCAGATGTCATTCCAAAAGAGGTTGTAGCATTACCCTCTCGATGAGTGATCGAGTTTGGGATCACGATACAACTAGGAGCATCTACTATGTCTATATATTCATATATGATGTCCCCTATTGAGTTACTAGAGCTACATATAAAGCTTGATTTTCTGTTACAGTATGGTTTTATTTGGCCAAGTGTGTCACCATGGGTTGCACCAGTTTTGTCCATAAATAAGGCTGAAGGAAGTTTGCGGTTTTGTATCGATTATCGTCACCGAAACAAAGTGACAGTGAATAATCACTATCCTCTTCCATGGATTGATGATTTATTCAATAAAATAAAGGGTGAATGTTAGTTTTCAATGATCAACATGCGTTCAGGATGTCATCAGATGCATGTGAAGAATGAGGATATCTGGGAGACTTCTTTCTATTGTCGTCATGGGAATTATGAGTTCGTTGTAATGTCGTTCGGTGCGACGAATTCTCTAGTTGTGTTCAGGGTATTGATGAACGTGGTGTTTTTTGATTTCTTGTATAATTTCATGGTGGTTTTCATCGACGGCATAATTATGTACTCCATTTATATATAGGAGCATGAAGAGCATCAACACATCATTTTGGGAGTTCTTTATCAATATCAGTTGTTTGGGAAGTTTTCAAAGTGTGAGTTATGGGCTCGAGAAGTTCATTTCTTGGGGAATTTTGTGTCCTAGAAGGGAGTATATGTGGATCCATCGATGATAGGAGAAGTTGTGTCTTGGGAATCACCCAAGATAGTGTTATAGGTGCGAAGTTTTCTTTGTCTTACATGCTACTACAGGAGGTTCATAGCTGATTTCTCTCGGGTTGTGTCTCCTTTAATAGAATTGACCAGGAAGGATCATGCATTCTTGTGGACTGATCAATGTCAGGTATCTTTTGAGTATCTAAATGAGAATTTAGTAAGTGCTCAAGTTATTTGAATTCCAACAGAGGGAGTTCAATTTGATGTTTTCTACGATGCATCACATCTAAGGTTAGGTTGTGTTCTAATGTAGGAGATATCAGTTTTTTGTGGGTATCAGTAGTTACATCCCCATGAATGTAACTAGGACACCCATGACCTAGAGTTGGCATCCATGGTGTTTTCTTTGATTTTATGGAGACATTACCTCTTTGGGGGTGCTTTTGTGGTTTTCACTGATCATAAGAGCCTAAGGTATGTTTTCTCTGAGTGTGACAAAAACATGTGATAGTGTTAGTGGATGGAGTTCTTACAGGAATACAACATTGAAATATCATATACCCATTGAAAGGGGAATTTTGTAGCTGATGCACTAAGTACGAAGTCATTTATTGATGTAGTGTGTAAAACAGGTGATTCCTGAAGAGTTATGGAATAACTTTCAACATTACATATCAATATGGGATAAGTTGGGGGTAGAGGTTTTCTTTTTAAGATGACGGTGTAGTCATCTCTTGTGAATCAGTTGGAAGAGTCCCAGTTGGGGGACCTTCAGGTGGAGGTGTAGAGAGACCGAGTTGTTTGTGGTGAGACCCCTGATGGTTGGTCTATGTATGAATAACACCGAGGGTTGTATCACAGAAGGATATTTATTCCATTGGAAATGCACGAGATGGTTCTTAGATAGTTCCATAGTTCGCCTTTAGCGGTGCATCCGGGCATGAAAAATATGTAAAGAGCCTTGAAGAGTCATTTTTGGTGGCCTGGGATAAATCTTGCAGTAGCAGAGTTTGTGTCTCGATATTTAGTTTGCCATAAGGTCAATGCTAAGCACTGTGTCCCCAGTTGTTTGCTCCACCCATTAGATATTCTTGAGTGGAAGTGAGTGGACATATAAATGGACTTTGTTACTGGTTTACCTCAAGCTCAGAGAGTACATTATTCTTTTTGGGTGGTAGTTGATCATTTAACAAAATCATCCCACTTCATATCGATAAAGGATTCAGGCTCTGTGAATGTTTTGTCAAGGTAGTATCTCGAGGAGTTGATGAGACTTCAGGGAGTCCCAAGGATGGTCATTTTTATCAAGATCATTGTTTGACCTCTAGTTTTTGGAGAGGTCTCTAGCATTCTTTCGGTTCTCAGTTATTCTTTTGCACTAATTTTCATCTGCAGAAGGATGTTCAGATAGAGAAGACTATCCAGACTCATGAAGACATGTTACTCTCTTATTTCTTGGATTTTGGAGTTTTGTGGGTGGGGCATGTACCCTTGGTGGAGTTCTCTTACAACAATAGTTTTTACTCCCACCTTGGTATGGTGCCATTTGAATCCATGTATGGCCGACCTTTCCATTCTCCATTGTGCTAAACGTGGGACAGAGAGTCAGCAATTCTCAGACCTGAACTAGTGTAGAATACAATAGAAACTGTTCAGGTGATTCATGAGAGGATGAAGACAATGCAGGATCATCAGAAATCATATGTTGGTCAAAGGAAGAGACCTTTAGAGATTGATGTTGGGGATCACATGTTTCTTTAGGTGACTCCCTGTCATGGGAAGTGAAGGTTTGGTCATGGGAGTAAGCTTTCTTCCTGGTTTGTTGGTCCTTTCGAGGTGTTGGCTCGTGTTGGAGTTGTGGCGTATCGAGTAGAACTTCCCCGGTAGATGAGACGGATACACTATGTTTTTCATGTGTCACATCTTCATCATTATCTTCATGATGACTCTCACATCATCTATTGGGGAGATATCGATGTTGATGATGATATAACATTCAGGGAGCAGACAGTAGGGATCCAAAACTGCAAAGAGAAGGTGTTTCATGGGTGTTTTATCCCCTTGCTTTGTGTCTTGTGGTGACACGGTGGTGTAGAGGAGAGTACCTGAGAATGTGAGTCATAGATACGTGCTCAATACCCCAAGTTTTTTTATGTTTAACTCTTTTCATTTTAAAAAAATATGGTCTCTTTGTGGTTGTAGATCATTCGTGTTAATGAGATGGATTTCTTTGGTTGCTTCTTATGGCTTCCTCTTTTTTGAGAGGTATCTTGATGTGTGGTTTTTTGGACCTGTTTTGGTTTCCCATTTGGTGGGTTTTGAATTCTTGGGGATGAGAATGTTTTGAGAGGTATCTGATGTAATGGACCGGACCTCTGAGGTCTATTCCTCTGTGGAAATCTTGTGTTTGAGGTGTTCTCATGGTCAAGGTGACTTATCCTGAACACTTTTCCAAATTTCCAAATCAGTGAATAGACCCACCAGTGAGACCACTGTGAACATTTACAATGGTAGAGCATTGTAAACAGTTCCAATGGTATCCTTATATGAACAGTTCCAATTGTATCCTTGTGAACAGTTCCAATAGTAGGCTTATGTGAACAGTTCCAACGGTAGCCTTGTGAACTGTTCCAACGGTAGGCTTTTGTGAACAGCTCCAATGGTAGCCTTGTGAACTGTTCTAATGGAAGTCTTATGTGAACAGTTCCAATGGTATCCCTTTGAAGACTTCCAAATTCAAGCTTATGTGAATAGTTCCAACGGTATCCTTGTGAAAATTTTAAACGGTAGTCTTTATTTACTTTTCCAAATTTTGATTTCATGAAATGTGTTTCCAAAATGGTGTGGTTCCAATGGTGGCCTCTATTTCCATTGTGAAATTTCATGTTCATGAAAAGTGTTTCCAGATTGGTGAGATTCCAATGGTAACCTCTATTTTCTAAATTTCATGATTATATACAGTGTTTCCAGAATAGTGAGGTTCAAACAGTAGGCTCTATTTCCTTTTCCAAATTTCAAGTTCATGAACAGTGTTTCCAGAATAGTGAGGTTCCAACATTAGCCTCTATTTCCTTTTCTAAATTTCAAGTTCATGAATAGTGTTTCTAGAATTGTGAGTTTCCAATGGTATTGTCTATTTTCTTTTCCAAATTTCGTGTATGGTGTAGAGTGTTTCCAACTTCCTACTGTTTCACCCATCAACATTTCCTTTGACGTAAAATGCATTTAAATCCTCATTTTAAGGACTATATGGCCAATTCAAAGGCCATAACTCCTATATTAAATTCCTTAATTCATATTATGATTTTACTTTTCCAAATTGTGTAGTTAAATGTGATCCACTTTTAATGTAAAATCCAGCGTATCGTAAACTGATGCTCCATTAAATCTTCTAAAGGGATGAGATATCTTCCTCCCAAGTTCTTTATCCTTGTTCTGATGTGTGAGACACTCAAACCTTCCATTCTATCCCATAGGAGTTGTGCGATCAATCTTTCCTCCTTTTATTTGTTACCCACTTTTTTTGTGCAACCAATTAGTATTGATCAATCTTTAGTATAAGGTTTGATCTATCGTCATTATTTTGGGGTCATCTCCCTCTATTTCTCCTTATCCTTTTCTAGAATGCTCTCTCCATGTTCCTAATGGAATTTTCTTGGGTGTTCACTAGTGTAGTGGGGTATCTACATTCCCATGTGGAAACAGTTGTCACAGGGGGAAGAAATCGTAAACTGTTGTGTGGCTCATTCTCATATAAAGATCATAAAGAACCATTTGAGGTAGGGGATTCATTTCTTCTCTATTCTTTTATGTGAAACTGTAGAGTTGGATTGTTTTAGAACACTGAATCACAATGTAATTGACATATTAAATATTTGAATCAGATAAATAAATTGATATCGATCGTATGTTATTGCCTCATGTTTTTCTTGATAGAGTGTTATCTATGATTACTTTGAAAACTTTTCATTCTCGATGGAAATTGGTAATTAACCTAATGTTGTAATTAATTGATAATTGTTTGGATAAATATAAAGAGGCATATAAATGAATTTGTATGTTGTTGATGAAATTTTATATTAATAAAATTGATGGAGTAATAATGTTTAATCAATTTTTGATAGATTACTATTTAGGTTTCTTGATGTTGGAACCTACGAATAATAAATCAGTTAATTCATAGTGGATTAAAGGACTGGTTGTTTGATAAAAGATAATTTATTATAGGGTTCTGAGTTAACATATTGCTTGTTTAAGGGCAAAGAGCCCAATTGATATGATGTTTGTTTTCATGGTGCTTGTGTTTTGATGTGATTCTGGAATGATATTGTGGTATGAGGGGGCATGGTGGCCTATGGGTTGTGGCAGCAGTTGATGCCTAGTGTGGCGAGATTCATTGGTTTATGCATTTTGGGGTCGGGGAGGACACCAGAGATGATGGAACTGGTTGGATGTGAATGTTTGGATGCTTGTTGATTCTTGCTGGTTGTTTTTCTACTTTACTTTCCCCACTACTCAAGGTAGCTAGTTTTCTTACCCTCCTTCCAAAATGGGTGATGATGCATGGGGTGTACAATGTGATTTCTATGTTTAGCTTCCCGAGGGAGGACTGGTCTACTGCCTTTCTATAGGTGGAAAACACTCGACGAGTAGTTCACCTACTCACCATGTTGAGCACCTTGTGTTTAGTAGCATTGAATGTTTTTCTAGAATGACTGGGAATATGGGAATGTAATAATGTTTCTAATAAATGATTGAATAAATGATGATAATCCATGGGGTTGGAGATGACTTGGACGCAATGATGAGGTTGTAATTTCAAGGAATAGTGAACTTTCGGTGTGATGCTAATGAAATATAATGTGGAATTTGATAATGTTTAATTAATGATTTAAGAAGTAATTAACATAAAGTGAAAATGATAAAAAGGTAACGATGGAATGTAATCATGCTCGTTAAATTGTTAGGTGCTTATAGGATACCTAGTCTTAGAAGTGGCAGCCAGGAGTCCAAGAGCCGTTATCTATATTTTATTATAAGACTAGTTTATGCCCATAGTGGGGTTGTGAGCTATAGTATATTCAGTACTTTTTGTTTTTCTATACGCTACACCACCCCGTAAGTTAGGGAAACTAACACCCCGGGGATTCTGAGCCCTGGGGGTGTTTTCCCCAATATTATAGTGGGAGGATGGATGGCTGACTACCCCCTTTGGCACCACTCTATTCTCTTTGTAGTTACATGTGATGGTAGGAACAATTGTTAGTTTTCCACATATATGTGTGTAGAGGGTTTTAATGGCTTGTGGTTATTCACAAACATATATTCGGAATATAGTTTCATATGGACTACAATAGGAATAATGTGTATAGGCTGTGATGTCTTATGGATCCTTACTCAGTGTATGGGCTGTAATGGCTAGAGGTATAATTCCCGGTGTATGATATAGGTTATGTGATCTTTGGTGGAACCTGAAAACTACCTGGTTACTTTTCTTCTGTGGATGTGGTGGTATTGTTGCACTAGGTTCTTGTTGTGGTGCTTCTCCTAGGTGTATGTGGGAAATCCTTTTTGGAGAGAGATGGATTAAGACATGCGACATTGGGGAAAAGTGGAAAACCAGTAAGGATGTAGTAGTGGGATACCCTTTATATTATTTTTTATATTATATACTCTTGTATGCGATTATTGTTGAGAGTGTCCATTGTGAGGCTGGGAACTTAGTACACCTATTTACGTGATGATTTAGTTCAACTTTTTGTTAATTGAGCTTTAGCATTCTTTCATTATGTTTTCACGAGAGGTTCTAAGGAGTATCCTACTAAGTATACTATAATTCTCACCCTATGTCTATATAATCTATTTTTCAGTTCACTTTGAGCAGGTTCAAGATCTGGCTAGTGTCTACTAGCTTGGGGTTGCAGGAGCTGCTTGGGCTTCGTGGTTGCTATTTATTATACATTCATTTGGTATTTGTAGTTTTTCCCTTTCAATTGTAGTAGTTTTTCTTGACATTACATATGTGTACATGGGATTTCCTTTATATTTCATTATGATTTGGAGTTTGTTAGTGTATATCTTATCTTTCTCTTTTGCATGTGTTCTCTTAGAGGGAAATGCCTCCCATTTTTTGTATACTATACCCTCAGTGCTAGTCGCCATCCCGGGACCTACTAGAGGCGGGACTTAGGGGTAATTATCTCCCTTCTCACATTGCTGGCTTAGTAGGTGTTCACCTTGTGTGGAGGGGGTCGTGGAATTAATTATATCATATAATATTTATTTTAATATTTTAACTATCATTTATTTGATATTTTAATTAGTTAAAAAATTACTACTTCATCATTGGGTAACTCTTAATCATAATTATTTATTTTATCAAAATTAAAATTTAATTTCCATATAGAAGATAAACATATTTTATTTACAATTATTATATGTAATAGATTTTATCTTATATACAACACAATATTAAAATATGTTAGTTATTAAAAATACTAGTATGACCTTTTAAACTTATTATTAAAATAATATAAAATATGTCATATTCTATCCCAAGTGGCATAAAAATGTTATAATTTCAACCTGTGGTTTAATTTTTTGAAACCCACAAATTCAATGAAATTAGTATAATTGTTACGGTAATTTTATAATATTATAATATTACTTTTACATTTAATCACACAATTCAACCTTAACTGTTGTAATTAAAAAAATTACTAATGTTACTAATCAAAATATCAATAAATAATCTTTATATTATTAGAGAGTAAATATCATAATTATTACAACAATATATTTATATTTTTTAAAATGAGATTCACAGAAGCTATAAATTTATGTTTAATTCTATTCTCGAAGACATGGTGAGAAAACATGTTAAAGTAAAAAATTTAAAAAGTTAAATAAGTTTTCATATCAAATATAAATATATAAAATCTTCCAATGACCTATCTTTGGTTAATATATGTATAATTGAACTATTCTTAATCTGAAAACCTATTTAAAATAAAATTAATCAATAATAATTATTTTAATGAAAATATTTTTAACTAAAATGCAGGATTTTTTACTATTTGTCAAACACTAAATCTTCTCATAAAAATGACAAAAATTCAACCAATTTAAATTTAGATATTACAATTTCTAATATTATTTTTGGTCTGTCAAATGTAACTTATAAATGTGTCAAAATGAAATTTAAAATAAATACTTTGTCAAAACATTGAAAACTAAATTTAGAAGAAAGATAGCAATTTAAATCTTAAAATTGTATTTATTCATATCTTATTCCTATAAAATGGTTTGGATGAATGTAACGAAATTTGATAAAATATATATTATATAAATTTATTTATTTGGTGAATTGTATTCATTCCCACTAATGTAATCATTAGGTTATAAATCTCATGTTAAAATAATGACATTTAATTGTATGTCACTGTTCTTTTAAATGTGGTGTTGTGTGGAACATCAGATATCAATGTTTTAAAATGTAATATAGGCATACCATAAATTCTTGTGGTGTTATATTGTAACATAGATTATTAAATTTCATCCTAATAATTTAAAATTTCACTTCAAAAATAAATGGTTGATACTTGAAATTTTCTATGTGGGAAACCCACATCAGAAATTGGATTAATAAAAAATCCTCTTAATAAGATTGATTACTATATGCCAAGGTCACCAAAAAATTATGATTTCTAATAGGATAAAATTGGTGTGAATTGAATACAATGAAACAGTAGATAAGTTTAACCATCAAGTCCTTAAGGAGAATTATGGAGATCATGGGTGTTATAAATTCTTCAATCACAAAATCGTAACTCTGTGATGGGTTAAATGACCATTAATTTCTCAGAATGAAAAGTAAACTACTAATATTTTTGTTCCAAAAATCTTTTTATAATGTTGAGGGATTGTTTTACTATTTAGATAATAACATGAGGAAATTTACATACATGTTTTATTTCCATATAATTAGCATAATATTGCCCTTTGGTTGTGCTTTGAACTATTTCTACATCATCTCCTACAATAAAATATTAACATTAGAGATGAAATTTTTATTAATGAATCAATTTACTATAATAATGAGATACATAAGTAATTATTTAATCCTATAAATTATTATTGAACCAAAATAGTTAGCACATAGTATCCAACATATCATGATTTACCCTCAAACAATTATATCTAATGATCATCTTAATCCACTTCAACCATAAGACTAATTCAAAATACATCTGACCAATTTCACTGTATAAAAAGGTCCCAAAATTTCAAAAATATTAATATTTACCCAAAAATGTAATGTATCTCTTACTGTCACATACCATTATCACTTTAAAATACATATTGTAATAAATTGTGTTTACAATTCCATGAAATAACTATTGAAGTATAATCTTTATATGTCTCATGTTTCATGTAACCAAATAATCACTAATAAAATAATTCTTGATTCCAAATACATAAATTTTTTTATCATTCTAATTCATTTTTAAACAATTAATTACACATCATCATCGTATTTTTTAACACCTCATTCCTTTAATTATTCTTTTTTAGTCACATAGTCTCCATCAATGTAGCCATTAATTGTATAATATTACTGACTCTAATCATTAACCAAATCCCAATGAACAATGTGATAATAACTTATCATAATAATGTGGTAATATAGAATCATTTATAAGATATATAAATCAAGAATCATTATAAATCTATGAGTCCATACATTTTTTCTAGGTTATTAATGGTATTACCAAATCTATATGATGAAATCTTATACTCTGTCTTATTCTAAAATATAGTCACAAGGTTATGTTTTATAATAAATGATTAATAAATCTAGTCTCCAAGGATATTGCTAAAAACCCATTAATACCAAAATTAATTCCCCAACCCCAGATTCCAAGATCTGGTGGATTATTTTGTTAAATTGTAATGATTACAAGGAATCAAATCCCAAAGGAACGATCAATTTAGTAGATTTAGAAAACCAAATTACATGGATGATTCCCATATTACATTGGGAAATAGAAACTAAAACACAATATATAATAAAATAAAATAATATTATTTTGTAAAAACTCATCTAATTAGATCTTTTTCACACCATGGGTAAATGAAATATAATAATGGTTATCTCAGATGCTTAGTAAGGGTACAATACAGTGGAATCTAACTTGAATCAATGAAAACAAATCCACATTAAATGATAAATAAATGATAATACATGCCATTAAAATAACAATAAATGGAATAAAAAACACGGAAAGGTAATTACCTGAAGCACAGTACATTTTAAAATAGTCTTAAAATTAATTGCATCATTGGATAATTTTTTCATATAGAAAATCCTTTGGATAATAACTAAAATAAATTATCAATGATGGAAAAGTTTTATTTTGGACATCATGTATCTATAAAATGAAACATTGTAATATCAATATATATTGTCAATATAGTTTAGTGTACTCTAATTTGGACTAGTAATTCATCGCATGTCACTTCTGATGCATCGAGGGGCTATCTGTAATTGATCCCTAGTCGTGTCTTCCAGTCCAAGGCATTCTTCATATATCAAATAAACTATTTAATTAATAAAAAACGTTGCTTTTAGTAAAATATCCTTATTGAATAAATAATATGTATTTATCAATATTTCCTCTATGGAGGATATGTAATGGTTTGGTATGACTACATTGATGGATGGAAATACCATGGAAATATCATTAAAACATACTAGAGGAAAATGATCTTTAAACATTCCAAAGTGTCCCATACAACATTCATACATTTGAATGATAATGCCTGTGAAGGAATAAAATTATATAAATCTTATAATGTAATTATAATAAGTAGACTCATGATATAACATTTGGAAGGGTAGTATCTATACAATATAAAAAGACTATGTGTATAATATTATAGTAAGACTCAATAAAATCAAATTGTGTTGTAATCCCTTACCTTGCATTTCCTTTTGGGTGATCTCCCTTTAGCATCCAATATAATGGTTTTTAGAGATTTAATAACATCTTATAGAGACATATTAATATTTATGGTATCATATATGATCATTATATAATATCTTATTTCTTGTTTATTAACATTCGTTCGTTGTTTTCACTATTTCAGTGGTTAATTACAGAGTTTCTCGAGTAATTCGTTCCCATTAATTAGATCACGGTTTCCCGGTATTCAGAATGTAATACATGATGTAAATATCATATATATATATATATATACTATATATGTATTTATAATAATCCATTATATTTTGAGATAATAAATAAAATTCACTATTCATGGAGATGGTAGGTTTTACGTATACATAAACAGTACTTCCATTTCACTACCATTTTGAAATGAATGGAAAATAAATGATATATATGGGTATATATGAATGGTATTATATTAAAATTATAGTATCATATTTATGTTATATATATAACATATTATTATTAATACCATTCTATATACCTTCCATGTATAGTTTGAATGAATAACCTCGCCTTGAGGAGGCGGTAGTCTATATTCCACAATCGATGTTATCGTATATACACAAAATTGAAAAAATATTGGTATGTGTTATAAAATAATTAATGAATTATAAAGACATTATAAATATAATATATAACATATATAAACATATTATTCAACATAATTCCATCCATTACTGTTTTTAAATAAAAAACGAACAACCATCGTTTTGTGAGGTGGTAGTTCGCCTTATACATAAACTGTATGTTAGTTTCCCATTAGATATAAGTGTGTATAAGTTTAGGTCTAAAATTTAACATAATAATATATCAATATATTTATTATACTAGTAATATGGTATAATATTGAAATAATAAGAAATAAAATAGTGGTAAAAGAAATAAGACTAAAATGATCTTTGAAGAACATTACCTCTTATTTGGGTAACTCCTTTTTTTTTATACCGAAAGCCTTACAAAGTTTACAGTCACCCCAAAGGGAGACATATAGGATTAATATATATATTTTTGGAGGTGAAATTTTTAGGGTTTTACTCAGATATATGGCTTTAGAGGTGTGATTAATAAATAAGAACATATTTCCTTTTATAAGAGAGGGTCGGGCACTTTAGAAAACTCTCAAAATAATAAATTCCCATAAAATAATTTTAAAAAATGGATTCAAAATTATTTAATTTGAAGATAAGATTTGTATATGTCTCAATAC
This sequence comes from Viscum album, assembly GCA_963277665.1. NCBI lineage: Eukaryota > Viridiplantae > Streptophyta > Magnoliopsida > Santalales > Viscaceae > Viscum > Viscum album. The sequence goes on from OY728161.1 coordinate 759,142,993, forward strand.
TCTCAACCAATAATATTTAGACCAAATTAGTTTACATTATTGACCTTATCATTTTTCTTTAATCATTAGGTAAACCCCTTTAGTCTTATCATGGAAACTTTAAATTTTTAATCATTTTGGTTTCATATATTTACTATTAAATAAAAAAAGACAACTAACTGGAACATTTATTGAATTTTCAGACATATCCCAATCATTTGGAAAATTATTAATTTTTTATGAATTTTATATCATGTAAAAAAACATTTTTTAAATTTAAAGAATCAATAAAGTCAATTTATATACAATTCAATACAAGTTTATTAATAATACTTAAATAAGTTAGATAATATTAAAACTAAGACCTTTATCCATCCATAATATGTATTTTTCATCTATATAATTCTTTTATTTCATTAATTATCTCAAAAAATATTTATTTTATATTTCAAACATCATTTTTCTGATATTTTCATTAGTTAACTAATTATTGCATCGTCATTGTGTAAGCCTTTATGGTAATTATTTACATCCTAAAAAATAAGAATTAATTTCCATGATGAAGATAAACATTTTATCATTAAATTTACTATTTATAGTCAAATTTATCTTCTAAATAACAATATATTAAAGTAATTGTTTCACTATAAATATGGGTATGATATTTTTAACTTATCTTTATATAAAATGTTCTTAATTTTATATTCTTACCCAATTAGAATAAAAAGGTCATAATTTCATCCCAATGATGATTTTGGCTAAAACCCCCTCATAATATCCAAATAATAATTTGAACATATTAGACTCTAAAAACAGTACTGATTACAACCGTGTATATCAATATTTTGAAATCCAATTCATAGAAGTGGAAAAATATTTAATGCAAATCTCACAAACACGGTGAGAAAATTGGTTAAAGTAAAAACGTTCAATAGTTTAATAAGTTGTTCTATCCAATTTCAATATAAAAATTAGTACAGTTAGAAACATGGGATTCATGTATGAATAATTTATTAATTATTAATTTTAAAACCAATTTAAAATACAATTTAACATAAATAATTATTTAAATTAAAATAATTTTTTTAACAAAAATGCAGTATTTTTCGAGATTCATCAAAAAATGTAAATTCTTCTAATAATACAAAAATTAAACAAATGTAAATATCGATACTCTATTTTCAAATATGTTGTTTATTTTTTCAAATAGGGCATATAAATGTGTCAAAAATAATTTTAGAACATGTGCACCAACAATTGGCTGTAAAACTGCCTTTAGAAAATTATAGCCATTTTATGCATAAAATTGTATTTATTCGTTTTTTATGACAATAAAATAATTAGTATGAATTTAAAAACCTTTTTAAAAATATATAATAAAAATATTTCATATATTGGTTCTACTATTCATTCCCTCTATCGTAATTACTATGTTATAACAGTCATGTTAAAGTAATGATATTTAATTGAATATCATCATTCTCATAAACATTGTGTTGTGTAGAACATAAGATATCAAAGATATTAAATTAAAAATAAGGCATTCAATAAAATTATTTGGTGTCACAATCTCTCATCCTTCAATAAATTTGATCCTCAAAATTTTAAATCACACTACAAAAATCAAAGGATGATACTTGAAATTTCCTCCTTGGGAAACTGACATTAATAATGGGAATAATAAAACATACTATTAATAAGAGGTAAAATGAAATGTTATAGACACCAAAAAAGTTGGATTTATAATACTATAACATTACTAAGAATTCCAAAATGAGACATGGGAGAGAAATATAACCATCTTGTTCTGATTTAGAGTGATAGAGAACATGGTCATTATAAATTCTACATTCACAATACTATAAATCAATTATGGGTAAAATGACCATTAATTTAACACAATGACAAGTAAATGGATAATTTATTTGTTCCAAAATCCTTTTCCAAAAATTTTGGGTTTCCGATAATATTTATTTAAGAACTTGAGAAAATATGCACACTTGTATTCTTTACATTTCAATAGAATAATCTTATCATTGGGTTGTGCATATATATATTTCTAAATTGTCTCTTACTCTTGAAGATGGATATTCCTGATTCATTTTTATGCCTGAATCACTTTTAAAAAATCATAAGATCCATATGTAATTCCTTAAAACTCTAAATTTTTACTAAACCCAAAAAGGATAGCACATAGTATCCAATAAATCATATTTTAACTACAAACAATAATATCAAATGTTCAACTAAATCCATTTCAAACATAATACTCATCCAAAATACATTTGTCCTACTTCACAGTTCAAAAGGTTTCTAAATTTCCAAAATACATTACATTATCCAAACAAAGTAATGTAGTTATTTTTTCTTCATACTTATATCAGTTTAAAAAACAAAATTAAATAATCCATGATTACAAATCATAAAAATAGTAACCATAGTACTATCCTTATATAATTCATGATTCATTCAACCAAAGCACCATTGATGAAATTATTCTTGAATCTAAATAAACAAGAAATTTTGTAATTGTACTCCAATATTAAACCATTATCTTCACATAATCATATTATTCATTAATAACTCATTCCATTAATTTTTATTTTATACTCTACTCATCATGAATTCTATAACCATAACTTATTTAATATTTCTTATTCATATCACTGATCAAAATCCAAAAAAAAATTGATAAATCACTATGGGTGATCACCATTTAGCCTCTGGTATAATGGTTTTAATAGTTTTTATAAAATATTATATAACCATATAAACATTTTTCATATCATATATGATCTTCTAATAATATATTCTTACCCTATTGTAAATATTCTTTAGTTATTTTTATAATTTCAAGTGATAATTTCCAGTTTCTTGACTAAGATTTTCCAATTTACTAGATAATGGTTTCATTATCTCATGAATGTAAATCATGAAGTACATATCCCATATATCTATTATATTTATATATATATATTTATAATAATCCATAATATTCAAAGATAATAAATGAAATGAACCGTTTAATGAGACGGTAGGTCATACATACACATGAACGCTACTTCCTTTTATTTATTGTTTTAAAATAATGAAATGTAAATGATATGTCTATATATATATTAAAATTTAATTATCATATATATTTCATATATGTCACATATGGTTATTAAAACCATTTTTATTCGTTTCATGTATAGCGTGAATGAATCACATCATTTTGAGGAGGTGATTTTCCACAATTCCACAAATGATGTAATCATATTTACACAGAACTAATGGCTTATGGGTATGTGTTATAAAATAATTACATAAGAGTAAATAAATTATAAATATCATATATAACATATATAAATATATTGTCCATCATAATTCACAACAATGAATTGTTGTGAAGGAAAAATAGAACAATCCACGTTTTGTGAGGCGGTAGTTCACTGTACACATAAACAACATGCTTTGTTACCCATTAGATTAAAGTGTGTGTAAGTGTAGGAAAAACAATTTACATAAAAATTATCTGTATATTGATGATACTATTGTTATCACAAAATCCTGAAATAAAAAATTGAGGTAGGAGTAAAATAAATAAATCTAAAATGATTGTTGAAGAACATTACATCCTATTTGGGAAACTCTGTTTGGTTTATTCCAAACTCCTTTCATATATTCCATTATTCCCAAAGGGAGGATTATATAATTAATTTTGGGAATATTTAAGGAGAAATCGGTAGTTTTTCACCAAGAAAATTATATTTTTTATGTATGAATAAAAGGGTAGAGGTTCCAATTAATTAGAAAGTGGAGCAGAACTTTTGGAAACTATCTACATATTAAATCAATATAAATAATGTTTCAATTCCAAGTGGATCCAGTGTTAGATATTTTTAAGATAATATGTTGATATTTCTAAATCCTCTCAACCAATATTATTCAGAAAACATTATTGAACACTATTAAACATATAATTTTTCTTTCACCATTAGTTAGACCCTTAAACTCTTATAGTGACAACTAGGCTTTTTTGCCTATAAGAGTCAATATAGAAACCAAAAATTGCCAAAAACCACTAAATATATCATTAATTTCATTTTCAATCATATCCAATTATTTTCGATGAATTCTTGAAATCTAATAATTTTATATAAATTAATTAAGTATTATTTATTTTAAATAATCAGTAATGCCAATTTTGATACTATTCAGTACATAACATTTTATATAATTTAAATAAATTATTAACTTTAAAAGAAATCCTTTAATGCATATTTAAAATTTATAGTTCTTATATAAAATTCTAAGATGATATTAATTATATCAAAAAATATTTATAATTTATTTTATATTTCCATTAGTTAGACAATTACTACATCATTATTGTGTAAACAATTATGGTAATTGTTTTTTATCAAAAAATTAAAAACAGTATCATGTTAAATTAAATTTTTTTGACTTATAATTAATATTTATAGTCTAATGTATTTTCTATATAACCCTATATAACAACAGATTTAGTTATTAAATATATGAGTATGATTTTTTTAACTAATCCATAAAAATATAATAAATTTCATTTTCGTTCTAAAGTAGCATGAAAATGTTATAATTTAAAATGAAGGTGGATTTTGGTCAAAAATCACTTATCCAATAGATTAACGACACGTTTTTTGGTAATATAATCATATAATAATATTAATATTACCTTTAATTTCCTGATTTACCCTTAACTATGGTAAATAACAATAACTACTATTGTTATTATTCATAATATTCAAAAATGAATTTGATCTTATTATACTCAAAATATAATAGAGATAAAAATATATGTCACTATTTTTTGAAATTAAATTCAAGGAAGAGACAAATTTATATTTAATGTTAATCCCATCAATGTGGTGAGACAACGAGTTAAAGTAAAAATGATCCAAACTTAAATATGTTTTTATATAAAATTTCATTAAAAAAATATTTAAATGAAATAAATTGGATTAATATATTTATAATTTATCTATTTTGAATTTAAAAACTAATTTAAAATATAATTTTTCATTTAAAAAGATTTACAGTAAAATGAAATTTTTTAATTAGAATGATGTATTGTACACTATTCATCAAAAATGATACTTCTCAAAAAAATATTAAAAATTAAACCAAATTAAATTATGATACCCTTCATTCAAATACTATTTTTAATTTTTCAAATATTACTTATTAAAGTGACAAAAACAAAATTTAAATCATCTTCACCATCAAAATGTTCTAAAACAGCCTTTAGTAAAATATAGATTTTTAATGCATAAAACTGGATATATTCATATCTTATGACTATGAAATAAATTAGATGAATCTGAAATATATATATATATATATATAATATAAATTTAATAATTTGGTTAATACAATTTATTTCATCCAATTTAATAGCATGTTTATAATGACTGAGTTAAAATAAAGATATTTAATTATAAGTCATTGCTCATTTAAACTTGGTGTGATGTGCATCATAAGTTATCAAAGTCATTAAACATAAAAATAGAAATAGCATAAAATATTGTAAGGTTATTACCATCTTCCTTTTTCTTATTTAGAAAGAAACATTTGGCCCCAATGACATTCTAATCTGTTGGTCTCGAAATAATATCTCATGTTTGATTCTTATTAATTTGGTGCAGCTCTTCATTCAAGGAATGAACCAAATAATTATTACTATTTGATTCTTCAAAACATTTAGGCTCCACTAGATATATTATTGAAACCTACTATAATGGAATCACTCTATATGTTTGAACTGGAACATCAAGATCACCGAATATATTTTTCCTATAAATTTCTACTTGACTCTTCAGCTTTCATGATGATATAGATTTGAATTCCACCTTCCCATCATCGATCTATTCTTATAACTATTCATTTTACACTTCTAAATAACATGAGTTTCTTACCTCCTCATCACAAACATTCATAAGTAGTTCACTGGGTTGTTATAGATTCTATTCATTCTCCACTACAGTGACTTCATTTCTTTCAACTACTTTTCCCATAATTTTGTTGAAACATTGTCGATATTCACTCGTTGCATATTGGTATTCCTATAATAGTCACCTAACCCAATATTATTACAAAAAAATATATAATCATGAAATAAATGAATATTATTTCTTTTCCAGAAATTTGTATTCACTCGGAGGACCCAAAACACTGACACTATTGCATGACACCAATGGTCGAATATTCAATGCAACATGGGACCACAATATCATTCTTGTATATATTTGATTGATCCTAAATTTCACCTTATATTCTTAATAATATAATATTATCTTTCCAAACTACTCAATATTTAGTTACATATTTGAATGAAAAGAGATTATCTCTAACACCAATTGTTGAATTTTATAAAATATGTGAATTTGAAGAGTTCTTATTCTTCTTGTTTCATGTACCACCAATAAACATTTTGACCATGTTCCCATTCATCACACACACACTAACACACTAGATTATATCTCCCACTTCCTCCTTCATATATTTTAATATATATAAGAAACATTTAACACATTTTGAGAGAGGTTCCCCAGGAATCCATAAGAAGAGGATTACAGACGATTTAGTTGGATCAACCATTTGATAATATCGTACGAAGAACCATACTCATTTTCTTGTTATTCCAACTGACCATCCAACATAAAATGCACTATCTATATAACTAGGAATAATTTTATACATGCTCAGTAATATTTTGATATATAGATTCTGTAGGCTTGGTGCTTTTTTAAAATTTGTGTTTTAAACCAAATATTACAAAATTCATTCTTTCATTCTCCCCCAAAATTCATTTTTTAATTATTCTTTATCTACTTAGAAATCTTTTCACTGGTCATCTTGACATGATTTTTCCTCTATTATAGGGATATTTCTTTAGAATTCACATATATTTTTATGGTATGATAATCAATATTATTGAGACATTCTTTATTGATTTTTTTAGTTATTTGAGTCACCACGCTATTTATTGTTGGTGGTGGGTCCTTTACTGAACATATAAACATCTTACTCAAAATTGTATTATATCCCCCATGTTTTCTTCAAGGTTTATTCAAATTCATTCACATGATATGTTGTGAGTATAATAGACAATGTTCTCGATACACCTTTTTTTGGATCCTTGTGATTCCTCTAAGTCATTACAACTTTTTATGACTTATCCCTAGTCTTCCTTTATAGGATTTTTCATTATACAAAACTATAGTTGAGTATCTCCTTTCATGTTCATTTTACTTCACTGAATTATTCCAACTACAATATATTTTGAAATTCCCTGGATTAGAACATTTAAAACATCTAACATTATGAAATACATTGTTGAATCATTTCCTAGCTGAGATGGTTATTCGTCAAGAGTTCTACTTCTTCTAAAATTGAGCTATATTTCTTTTTCACACATACTCATATTGTGTCTTCATCTTCCACAATATTAAAATATAATTGACACATTCTTCTAAGAGATGTTCCTTTCATTATTTTCAGGATGCTTCTTCTTGTTCGATGATTTTTAATGGTTTTTCCTTCACAATTTAAAATATATTCCACATATTTATAGAATGAACGTGAAATATGACTATCCATTCCATAGAAATCATACATGTTTTAATAAATTTTTTCTAAAGATTTTTTGGGATGTTTCCATAAACTATAAGACATTTCCAATTTTTGGAACTATTCAGGGACCTTTTCCTCTCATTTATTCCAAAACTACATGGACTTTATAATAAGATAATCATTTTGTGTTTCTCTAATGAAATAGAATATTTTCATTTCATTTCATTATTACATTAAAAATAATAATAAAATAGTACATTCAAATAAACCATTATTTTGGGCTTTCAATTGGTATTAGTTTTCCCCACATCTTTCTAGACTTATTCTAAAACTTCTCTATATAGTTGAATCATCTTATCCCGGGATTCTTGTTGAGAATTATGTTCACTTATAAGATTCTTCCCACTAGTTATCTCATATTCCAACCATTATGAGATCTTATCTATCATTTACATAGGCTCCTTTATTTTAGATTTTTTCTGAGGAACAGAATCATTACAACATTCATTCTATTGTTGTTGCCTTTGGTTCTCCTACATCAATTCAGATAGATTTGTAGCAAGATAATCATTTCTAGATTCGATATTCTGAATTTATTATGAGTCTAAATTTATTCCCATTTCATTAGGTATTTGTATTTTTATATTTGAAGAAGAAAATTATAGTCCATAATCTTGGGAATCATTCTTCTCTCTCAGTTCTAAATCCATATCAATAAGCCTTTTATTTAATCCTTTTATCAGGTTGACCTTAGTTTCTAGTACTTGGATACAAATATCAAGACACTAGTTTTTCAATATTTATTTATGATCCAATTAAATTTTCATGAAAAAAACATCAAATACTATCCTTCATTTAATTTATTTATCATCAGTAGTACCAAAATCACATGGCTTTCCAGGTTCTTCATTCCTTCCTGTGGTATCAAGGAATAAAGAAATTTTATCAGATTTGGATAAATTGTTGGTTTTCATTAATTTAATCACACTTTATCCATATAAACATCCGCATTGAGTAAGTCCATCAGATTTCTTCTTCTTCTTTGAAGTTATAATTTCCATGGAAAAATGAGATAAGATCACACTTCAACATTAATTTCAACAATTTACTGAATGAAATTATAGAAATGATTCTGATTAAAGAATCCTTTCACTAACGCCAATTTTTAGGCCCAAAGTGGACATGGATACCTTGAAAGGTGGGTGAATTAAGGTTTGGATATTATTTAAAAATCCATCCTTCCCCAATGGATCATTAAAACATTATTATATTGGTATCTTCACAAACATTTTAGTGTTTATGCTAATCTTATCCTTAGAAAAATTATCAGAAGTTTGTTCACAGAGAATAATGCAAGAAAGAAAGAAAAATGAAACGTGGGTTTTATCATGGTCCACCTCACTGGGATACATATAAGGAAGATACTATGGTAATATATTCATGAACCAAATTTAATAAGGCTCTCTACCCATTCATGTTTTAGGAAAAACCACTTTAATACCTAGGCTCAATTCCTTACAATATTTAGGGACAGATCACTACATCTCCAGGGCCACTCTCTTAATCATTCTTTCAATGGATCACAGCTGATGGAAAGTTTCACCTTTATCCTCTTCTTTTTATCACTACAGGGGAAAGGATTCACATACATTTTATTGACATGTAAGTACCTTCATTAGAAATAATGAATTCATACTCAATTATAAATAGATGATTTCTTGAATTTCTACTTTCATACGCTTGATGAATACCACATTTCCATAGTTTATTAGGAAATCACAATTCAATGAATTTATGATTCTCAATAATTTTTCAAAGCTCTCGTAGCCTTCACAAAACTAGAAAATTCATCATAATTATATACTACAATCATGAAGCCCACAACATTCTCTAATATCAATACATTCACCAATCTCACCCATCCTTCACAAAGAAACCTTCTTTTATGAAGATCAAACATTTTCTTGAGGAATACATAGCCTTCATGAGGAACACAACTTTCAGTTGATTTTTTATATCCATCACAATCTTCATTACATTAAAGATGATTACATATTTTGGTTTTCTTCCATGGATTTTGTGGATATTCTTTATTTTTTATATTTTTTCATGAACAACCTTCATGAATCGGCTTTATGAATTTAGAGAATTGTATTTTTTATGGATTTCTCTAATTTTTCGATGGGGTATATGTCTAGTTATATGAATTAACTCTTATTACAGAAATATCTGTCATCATAATCATCTTTTTGGGAAGATCCCAAATATCACATGTTATGTGTCCTATTTTTGTGAAGTACCAAGAAAATTTACGATTCTCAAATGTAACACCCCGAGCTTCCACGATACGCTTCTCATTCAATAATGCAATAGCTTGCATTGAACGCAACTTCGAGTTCTAAAACACCGCGACTAATCAAAGTAGCCGTTATGAATAGTAATACCTACTTTTTGAAATATTATAAATTTTATTTATCAAAATGGACTTCATTTTTGGATTCGGAATATTGAAATTAGCCTATGTTGAATTTTTTGTATTTTTCTGAGAACTTCTAAATTTTTATGAATAGTGAAAAATACTTAAAACAACTTTTTTAATCAAAATAATTCATAGTGATAAATTATACTATTGAGTGGTTTTAGAGTATAATTAGAATATATTTTTACCATTTTATCCAATGGTGGTCATTAGAATTAATTTAACATTGAAATTGGACATAAACAATTGCCAATATTTTGATATAAATTGTTTCTTAAAAACATGCTATTTGTTGTAACAGTGGGAATTAATTATAAAATTAATTAATGCAACTTATATGTTTGGAATTTTGTAAAATAGACATCATTTTTGAATTCGGAATATCAATTATATCTTAGGGTGAAATTTTGGCCTTATTCTGAAAAACTTCAATTTTTGATGAATAGTGAAACCACTAAGTGGTTGTTAAAAACTGATTTTTCGTTAAAATGAAATATTACCACTTCTGTGATTTGATTTTCAAAAATCCGACATACATGGTTGTCATTAAGAAGTAAAATTTGGTTCAATGAGATTAAAATAATTTTTTGGTGAATAGTAACTTTTAAGTTCTTAATCGCGATTAGAGGTAATTAATGTAGTTTAAGGTACAAATGATGTTTTAATAATATGAGATGAGCATGACACTTGTCCTACTCCTATTGGATGAGTAATGGCCGACCAAGACAACCCATGGGTCAAATTGGGGACCCCATGGAGCCACTTTAGTTGGAAAATGACATTAATATATATTTATTTAATGTTAAAATTAAATTGACACAAACATGAGTTGTTTTACTAAAACAGTTTTTAAGTGGGGTTACACAAGTCCACATTTTGATTATAAATATTCATTAGAAAGCTAAACAGATTTCCTACATCATAGTATTTTGTTTTATAATTTTTAGACATTATATAAATTAAATTATTTATGACATCATGATGATGTAGTGATGACCTCATTATTTAACGATTTAAATAAAATGGGAAGATAATGCAAAATCCAAGGCTTACACTTGTCCAAAGCCTATTGGATGAAGAGATTTCGAAACCTTATCACCTTAGCCTCGAATTATATAAGTGTGGGACCTTTAGAATCCGAAAAGCATTGTGAAATAATGTAACATTTCAATCTTTCCAAAAGTGCCCCTCCTCTCGACTTATAAAAGGCCCCCACCTCTCCCACCTCATTTACACTTTCAAGCCATTTGGATCGGCCAACCTCTGCCCAAATACTCTCCCAACTTCCCCCTCTTACTCATAGAAGCCTCACTTTGGGCAGAACTCTTCCCAAGGAAGCCTTTGGCTCAAATCAAAAAGAGTTACCCGATTTTGAGGTAATGTCTTTTCTAATGTTGTTTTGTTTTATTTTTATTCTCCAACCCCCTAAACTCTTTTTATTCATTTATTTTGTAACAACACCAGTATCCTCAATATACTAGGATGTTGTTATAAGAAGTATTCGAGCTACACTTACACACACCTACATCTAATGGTTAAAGAACATACGGTTTCTGTGGATGGCGAATTTCTGCCTCACGAAACGATGATTGTTCAACACTCATATAACACCTTCAAAGGTGGCCATTAAGATGTCACTATATTTATATATGATATATAATGTGTTTATGTTTTACTTATGCTTCTGTATTTCTCATTTATGGCTTACTTTATGATTTCCATTATGGGTAAAACGCGATAATTTCATTTTAGGAAGTGCGGACTACCGCCCCCTCAAAGTGATTTGAATCGTTAATGCCATATGTGGGATGTATAAAGGATGGAGTAAATGGTATTATACACTATATTATACTGGAATTATATTATACATTTATATCATTATGATTTAGTTCCATTAAATATGAAATTGAAATGAAAGTAGCGTTCATGCGTACGTACGGCTTACCGTCTCCTTGAACGGTGCATTTCATTTCTTACCTCTAAATGTTACGTAATATTATAAATGAATGTATATACTGGATATATAAGATATATATGACATCTAAATCATTAATATAATTCTGGATATAATGGATATTTCACCACATAAACAACTTGTAATTATAAGAAGCTTATTGTTGACTCAAGTACCAAAGATCGACAAAACGACCGTTATTAACTTAAATAATTACATAATGTTCATATCATTGTAATAAGTGATATAATGAGGATAATGAAATTGAAAATGGTTCTTAATAAGGTATATATTAACTCTAGTTTATTACTCAGGAGGTTAAAGAACGGTTGAGTCAAGTCAGACACGAGGTAAGGGAACTTCTTAACCCAATTTCCATTCTTTGGGTTAATCTCCTACTTTCAAATTATGTCATGATGTTATTATGTCCTATTTTGTATTTTTACTTTCTTTATGTGTACCTATAGTGAATACACATAATATATCTATTCTATTTTAAAAATGATCTTTTTAAGGACTTCGTCTCAATCTCCTTTCATTGAGGCATATTTTGTTTTATACACAAATTTCTTTTATACGGTGTATAAACCCCTTTGACTTTTACGTTTATTAAAAAGGAATCTTTTTTATACGAAGTGTTTTACCAAACGACAAAAAGGGAATGTTGTTCTTTCCGTACATATGCGGCGACAATGACTTCTCCGCCGCCGTGACCATTATTTGAGTTTCGGCTTCCTTTACAAGCCATACCTTTTTTTAAAAGAAAAACAAATACAATGTTTTAACTTTCTTTTATTTTGGTATTGAAAATGGTATTAAAAGCATTTTTTTATATCAATGTGTTGTATTGAAATCTTGTGATTGAAATGTGGAAATGTTATGTTTCCTTTATGCATGTTTTATTTGATATGATTATGTTATAGTTTATGATATGTTTAAACCTATTCATATGAGGAATGCATTGGACTTAATAAGTGACGGGTGGAGCCCGCTATAGCTCCTCGATGCATCGGCAGGTCTCATGGGACAAACTAGTGTCTTGGCACGAGGCCTTGACAAAATCTTATTTGTGGTCTTGGCACGAGGCCTTGACTACGTGGTTATGATAGTCTGGCATTATGCATTCCATCATTATGAAAGTGGTTATTGATATTCCATGTGATTATTCGACCAGTAGAATATCCATGTGAAGAAGTAAATGGCATTATCTTATTTTACTTTTTCCATATTATGTTGAAGTTCAAGTTTAAAAGGCTTTTGTTTTAGTTATACATTGCCTTAAATGTTAATGTTTATTTATGAAAGCTTCCGCTATATTGTTAACCTTACTGAGCATCTGAGCTCACCCCTTTCAATATTTTAATATTTTTCCAGGATGTGAAGAAGTATTTTATGAATGACCTACAGGGGTAGTCAGAAAGGGATATGATTGTGGACTATGGAGACTTTGTTATTGTAGTTTTTCACTTTATGATGTAATGTAACGTTTATGAATGTATCTAGTGTTTCCAAGGCTACTAAACTAATCGGTCTTTCGAGACTTGATCTTTTGTGATCATGCCGATGTTACGAAGTAATGCACCGACTCTGGGTAGCTGGGGTCGGGGCGTTACAGTTGGTATCAGAGGCAGTTTAGTACTAACCTTGGAAGCTAGATTTAGATAAACTCTGATTAGAGCACATATCTTGAAGATAGACTTTGAGGATTAGTATAGAATAACTTCCTAGAATTTTGGTATTGTAGAGATGTTATGAGTTTTCCGAGCAATACATCCCTGTCTGGATACGAGCAGGTAGAGGCGGCTCTGGAACAGATGTACCTAGGGGTAAAACTCGAAAACACCGCTTGAGCTAGAATCGAACGGGAACTGGTGCACGACAACGGGCCTTGCTGCACTCTTGGTTACGACACTCCCGGGGGATATGCTTAGGATAATTCTCATTTTATTTACAAACCACTATGAAGGGTTACGAGTATATACTTCCTCAAAGAAAACATTTTTATAATTATGGATTATATCCATAATTAGTTCAATTTATGTTAAGTGTTTTATAAGTATGGAATTATGTATTTTGATTCATAAACTAATCTAGTTTATGCCATTGTTTAGAAATGGCGCCTAGTGGAAGGAATGGAAACCGTATCAATGCACGAACTCCGTGTAGGGATTGCCCTCCTGATCAAGATAATTATTGTGGATCTGGAGATACAACTGGTGCTGATCAACTTATTACCATACTGGGACAACTCACTCAGGTTATGAATAATAACCTTACTCATATGGAGCACCCTGATCCGCAACGTGGAGGATCAATGCTAGATCGTTTCATGAGGCAACAACCACCAACCTTTAATGGGAGTACAAATCCTATAGTAGCTGAGCAATGGATAAATTCCTTAGAGAAAATATTCCATACCTTGGGGAGTAGTGAAAGGGAGAAGGTTGTCATGGCAGTTTACCGCCTCACTGGAGATGCCGATCAGTGGTGGTCGCTGATTCGAAACACAAAGGAAGATGATGACGTATCGAATATGGAATGGAGGGAGTTCAAAGAGCTTTTCTTAGAAAAATACTTTCCTCGTGACCATCGAGCAGATATGGAAAGGCAATTTCTGAGTCTGAGGCAGAAGGAGGATGAGAATGTCGCAAAGTATGAGGCTAACTTTACAAGGTTAGCAAGGTATGCTGCAGATTACATACGTAACCCAAGGAGTAAGATTGATCGTTTCTTTGATGGGTTAAAACCATTTCTCCGTCGAGCTTTGGTATCACAATCCTTCTCATCATACGAAGATATTGTCTCGTGTGCTATCAAGACAGAAAAGGAATTCTCTAAGTCTTATGACAACAAAGTAAAGCAAGAGAAGAAGAGAACGGTGGAACAAGAGACAGATAAAGGGAAAAAGGGAAAGAAGGATTTTCCATTATGTGATAATTGTGGGAAGAATCACCCTGGTACTTGCCTAAAAGGAATGGGAGTTTGTTATAAATGTGGAGAAAAGGGTCACCAGGCTCGTGATTGCAAAGGAAAGAAAGAGGCTGTCAAAGTTGAATGCTACAATTGTAGAGAAATGGGTCATTATGCAAATGAATGTCCTAAGCGTCAAGGAAACTTACCTCAGAAAAGGCCAAGGGATCAAGGCCAATCTTATGTTGTTACTACCGTTGAAGCAGAATAACTAATGTATTGGTGCTTTTGGACTCATGGATTATATTCTGGTTTTAGAATAATGTGATATATATATAAGGATTGTACTGCAGTACTTGTTGATTTCAGTAAGGTTTTAATATGATTAAGGTAATCATATTTTTAGTATGTGACAATAAGAGAAACATTTCTTTGTTTGGGGAATCTGATGTTACAATTGATTTTGGAATTTAGAGACCTTTTAGAGAAAGTCTGGATGGAGGTATTTTGGATAACTATAAAGGTTGGAGTGGATTAAGTTGAACTTTGGATAGTATTGTTTAAGGTTAAAGAATTTCTGAAGATTATTTTTGGAATATTATAATACTATAGTTTTAGGAAAAAGGACAACCTGTAGGGTGGGGAATAACCCGTCGCGTCGGACAAAGCTGCAGGAATCGAACCCACAACCATAGTGCGACAAGCCTTTATTTCCTACCACTAGCCTACAGGAAGTCCCTGGTTATTACAAAATCGTTTTACTAATCTAAATGGTATGTGTTAACATTTGGAACCTTATACAATTAGGATAAATAGAATATTTTTGAGTTCCGTTACCATTTGGAGTAAAAGTTGGGTTTGTGGTAAAAATTTATTAACAAATGAAAGTATACATAACAAGTATGTATATTCCCTTACGTTCTTAGTAAATCTCCTAAATAAATTCCTCAACATTATAAAAGGTAACTTAAAACAAAAATGTTGTCGGTTAACTTTTCCAACTGGGGATTCAATGACCGTTTAACCAATCACAAGTTTGTGATTTTCTTGTGGTTAAACTTTCTCCTAATCCTGTTTTCTATAACTCTCCATCAGACCTTGATGGTTTGTTTCTCCTCCATATCCATATTTTTATATAATCCTAGAATGGGCTATATCGGGTGACCTTTGTAATTATCCTTCTTTCTTTTAATGTTATATATTTATTAACCTTATTTCCGATGTGGGTTTTCCTCAAAGGTGTTGTCTCTTTTCAACCTTTTATTTTCAAAGAAAAATTTCAAATTGCGAGGACGCAATTTATTGAAGGAGGGGATAATGTAACACCCCGAGCTTCCACGATACGCTTCTCATTCAATAATGCAATAGCTTGCATTGAACGCAACTTCGAGTTCTAAAACACCGCGACTAATCAAAGTAGCCGTTATGAATAGTAATACCTTATTTTTGAAATATTATAAATTTTATTTATCAAAATGGACTTCATTTTTGGATTCGGAATATTGAAATTAGCCTATGTTGAATTTTTGGTATTTTTCTGAGAACTTCTAAATTTTTATGAATAGTGAAAAATACTTAAAACAACTTTTTTAATCAAAATAATTCATAGTGATAAATTATACTATTGAGTGGTTTTAGAGTATAATTAGAATATATTTTTACCATTTTATCCAATGGTGGTCATTATAATTAATTTAACATTGAAATTGGACATAAACAATTGCCAATCTTTTGATATAAATTGTTTCTTAAAAACATGCTATTTGTTGTAACAGCGGGAATTAATTATAAAATTAATTAATGCAACTTATATGTTTGTAATTTTGTAAAATAGACATCATTTTTGAATTCGGAATATCAATTATAGCTTAGGGTGAAATTTTGGCCTTATTCTGAAAAACTTCAATTTTTGATGAATAGTGAAACCACTAAGTGGTTGTTAAAAACTGATTTTTCGTTAAAATGAAATATTACCACTTCTGTGATTTGATTTTCAAAAATCCGACATACATGGTTGTCATTAAGAAGTAAAATGTGGTTCAATGAGATTAAAATAATTTTTTGGTGAATAGTAACTTTTAAGTTCTTAATCGCGATTAGAGGTAATTAATGTAGTTTAAGGTACAAATGATGTTTTAATAATATGAGATGAGCATGACACTTGTCCTACTCCTATTGGATGAGTCATGGCCGACCAAGACAACCCATGGGTCAACTTGGGGACCCCATGGAGCCACTTTAGTTGGAAAATGACATTAATATATATTTATTTAATGTTAAAATTAAATTGACACAAACATGAGTTGTTTTACTAAAACAGTTTTTAAGTGGGGTTACACAAGTCCAAATTTTGATTATAAATATTCATTAGAAAGCTAAAAAGATTTCCTACATCATAGTATTTTTTTTATAATTTTTAGACATTATATAAATTAAATTATTTATGACATCATGATGATGTAGTGATGACCTCATTATTTAACGATTTAAATAAAATGGGAAGATAATGCAAAATCCAAGGCTTACACTTGTCCAAAGCCTATTGGATGAAGAGATTTCGAAACCTTATCACCTTAGCCTCGAATTATATAAGTGTGGGACCTTTAGAATCCGAAAAGCATTGTGAAATAATGTAACATTTCAATCTTTCCAAAAGTGCCCCTCCTCTCCACTTATAAAAGGCCCCCACCTCTCCCACCTCATTTACACTTTCAAGCCATTTGGCTCGGCCAACCTCTGTCCAAATACTCTCCCAACTTCCCCCTATTACTCATAGAAGCCTCACTTTGGGCAGAACTCTTCCCAAGGAAGCCTTTGGCTCAAATCAAAAAGAGTTACCCGATTTTGAGGTAATGTCTTTTCTAATGTTGTTTTGTTTTATTTTTCTTCTCCAACCCCCTAAACTCTTTTTATTCATTTATTTTGTAACAACACCAGTATCCTCAATATACTAGGATGTTGTTATAAGAAGTATTCGAGCTACACTTACACACACCTACATCTAATGGTTAAAGAACATACGGTTTCTGTGGATGGCGAATTTCTGCCTCACGAAACGATGATTGTTCAACACTCATATAACACCTTCAAAGGTGGCCATTAAGATGTCACTATATTTATATATGATATATAATGTGTTTATGTTTTACTTATGCTTCTGTATTTCTCATTTATGGCTTACTTTATGATTTCCATTATGGGTAAAACGCGATAATTTCATTTTAGGAAGTGCGGACTACCGCCCCCTCAAATTGATTTGAATCGTTAATGCCATATGTGGGATGTATAAAGGATGGAGTAAATGGTATTATACACTATATTATACTGGAATTATATTATACATTTATATCATTATGATTTAGTTCCATTAAATATGAAATTGAAATGAAAGTAGCGTTCATGCGTACGTACGGCTTACCGTCTCCATGAACGGTGCATTTCATTTCTTACCTCTAAATGTTACGTAATATTATAAATGAATGTATATACTGGATATATAAGATATATATGACATCTAAATCATTAATATAATTCTGGATATAATGGATATTTCACCACATAAACAACTTGTAATTATAAGAAGCTTATTGTTGACTCAAGTACCAAAGATCGACAAAACGACCGTTATTAACTTAAATAATTACATAATGTTCATATCATTGTAATAAGTGATATAATGAGGATAATGAAATTGAAAATGGTTCTTAATAAGGTATATATTAACTCTAGTTTATTACTCAGGAGGTTAAAGAACGGTTGAGTCAAGTCAGACACGAGGTAAGGGAACTTCTTAACCCAATTTCCATTCTTTGGGTTAATCTCCTACTTTCAAATTATGTCATGATGTTATTATGTCCTATTTTGTATTTTTACTTTCTTTATGTGTACCTATAGTGAATACACATAATATATCTATTCTATTTTAAAAATGATCTTTTTAAGGACTTCGTCTCAATCTCATTTCATTGAGGCATATTTTGTTTTATACACAAATTTCTTTTATACGGTGTATAAACCCCTTTGACTTTTACGTTTATTAAAAAGGAATCTTTTTTATACGAAGTGTTTTACCAAACGACAAAAAGGGAATGTTGTTCTTTCCGTACATATGCGGCGACAATGACTTCTCCGCCGCCGTGACCATTATTTGAGTTTCGGCTTCCTTTACAAGCCATACCTTTTTTTAAAAGAAAAACAAATACAATGTTTTAACTTTCTTTTATTTTGGTATTGAAAATGGTATTAAAAGCATTTTTTTATATCAATGTGTTGTATTGAAATCTTGTGATTGAAATGTGGAAATGTTATGTTTCCTTTATGCATGTTTTATTTGATATGATTATGTTATAGTTTATGATATGTTTAAACCTATTCATATGAGGAATGCATTGGACTTAATAAGTGACGGGTGGAGCCCGCTATAGCTCCTCGATGCATCGGCAGGTCTCATGGGACAAACTAGTGTCTTGGCACGAGGCCTTGACAAAATCTTATTTGTGGTCTTGGCACGAGGCCTTGACTACGTGGTTATGATAGTCTGGCATTATGCATTCCATCATTATGAAAGTGGTTATTGATATTGCATGTGATTATTCGACCAGTAGAATATCCATGTGAAGAAGTAAATGGCATTATCTTATTTTACTTTTGCCATATTATGTTGAAGTTCAAGTTTAAAAGGCTTTTGTTTTAGTTATACATTGCCTTAAATGTTAATGTTTATTTATGAAAGCTTCCGCTATATTGTTAACCTTACTGAGCATCTGAGCTCACCCCTTTCAATGTTTTAATATTTTTCCAGGATGTGAAGAAGTATTTTATGAATGACCTACAGGGGTAGTCAGAAAGGGATATGATTGTGGACTATGGAGACTTTGTTATTGTAGTTTTTCACTTTATGATGTAATGTAACGTTTATGAATGTATCTAGTGTTTCCAAGGCTACTAAACTAATCGGTCTTTCGAGACTTGATCTTTTGTGATCATGCCGATGTTACGAAGTAATGCACCGACTCTGGGTAGCTGGGGTCGGGGCGTTACATCAATGATTCACTTAGTCATAGAGATTTACATTCAACCCTCGCATATTCATGATTATCATTCATGATAATTTTCATCTTGTGAAACTCCCTTTTCAAAACCTATTCTTCATGAAACTCACAAATTTACCCTATTTTAATGAGGCATTCATTGAAATCAAACATTCACAATGAATGAGGTATCCTCCAAATTATGGACCCCAAAAATTTGGCAAATATTGGGAAATAACACTACAATGTATATACAAATTTTTGTAACACTTCTTGGGTATCCATTACTTTTTTGTCGTAACATATCAATGTATGTTGTCGAAAAGTATCTTTTAAAATCAACAACTAATCATGGAAACCATCATTTTTAACAAAAAAATCAACCACAAAACACTTCAATTTTATATTGAGGGATTGTTTCGTAACACCCATCACCTTTTTGAACTCAATTTTTGACTCAATAACATCAATAAAAAATTTCCTAGAAATTAATTTATGCATAACACTATGCAAGACCCTTATATAGTCTGGCATTATTTACCGAAGCACACAATGTTCCCTTATCTCAGACACATACCATGGGATCCAAATTTCCCCTATATTCCAAGGATTGAGATTACTATGAACAAATCTATTTCTATAAGGTGTACCATTTCACCATAGATTACTAACATGGTGATTTCTCTAACTTATTCTTCCCCACATTATAGTTATAATTTCACAGTAATCACATTTTTCCAAATATCTTTTACCATTTTTTAAATAGTTTCTCTACGAGAGATGTGGAAAACATCCCTCATGAATCAATCAATCATCATAACATCAGACTCTATAAAATCCCTCAAAACAATAATGAAAATTTCTTATAAGAATGACATAGAAAGATCATATTATTATCCCTCAAAGAAACAAAAAAATCAATTACGTCCAAAATAATATATTATTGATAGACATGGATGTATTTTGAGAACATTAGGAAGGGGGCGAATGTGTACATAAATGAATCACATTTAACCATACAGAATCTACCCTATCACACACACTTTTATATCAATGTTATTCCAAAGGAAGAATCATAATCTGGGAGAATAATTTCATTGAATAAATCATTGATTGTATAGACGGTTAATTGGAATGTTCAAAATTCACCTTTACACACATCAAAATAGATAATAAAAATGTTTTTTTTTACTTCATTCTATTATTTTCATAGATATTTTATTTTAAAAAATCAATATTGTCATGACCTGTCCCCCGAGGGTCGTTCCATGACTACCCAAAACCCACCTTCCATAGGCCTGGGGCTGGAAACAAGAACCAGAAAGGCATATCCCTTAATAGGAAGGAATTTCCTTTAAACCTGTACAAACAAACAATCCAAGAACACAACAAGAAGCAACCACGAAGTAAACTGCTTTTGTAAAAAGTGTGATAAAAGTAATGGGGCCAAAATAAAATCCAAACATGAAAGTACAAGTACAACTAAAAAAGGAAAAACATATCCTAGAACGTCCACTTAGGACCCTACCTAAAGGGTAGGAATAACTCAAGATCAATAGTCCTGCATCATGTCACGTCAAATGGTCAACCTCTATGCACCGTCTAGTCCTGTTTTCCATAGCCTAGATCAACGTTGTATGTCTTCTGCACAAGACACAACAACGTGCGGGAAAAGCATGTGTAGGGGTGAGTATAACAATACTCATTCGGGACCCCGATACCCTCGAAGGTCTCCCAGAGTTCCACGATGGAAAAACCACAAAGAAATACCTCAATCCAAAATCAAAAAGCAGTCATCAAAATTACTTTGGTATATTTCCATACATATAATTAAGTTATTAAAAGATACTCATCTCATACGTGATGGAAGAATACCACAATGGTAACACCACAAAGGTAAAATAACCACACAGGTAACACCATAAAGAGAACACCACAAAGGTAAAAGTACCACACAGGTAACACCACAAAGATAACACCGTGAAGGTAAAAGAAACACAAAGGTTACACCATGAAGATAACACCACAAAGGTAAAAGTACCACACAGGTAACAAAATATGGTAAAATACTCTTCTCACACTAGGTATATAATTAAAAAACATAAGTACATATGATTAGTTGACAAAATATATCATCTTATTCTATTAAGAGGCATTGCTGCTAATTATACAGTGTCTGACCCACACATGTTCGATAGGTACTAACCCCCGCTGATCCTCAGAGGATCTGACCCACACAAGATCAGTATGAGCTGACCCACATAGGATTACTGAGTGTTGACCCACATAGGATCTGACCCACACAGTATTGGTATGCGATGACCCACATAAGATCGCTGAGCGTTGACCCACATAGAATCTGACCCACACCGGATTTGTGCTGACCTAGACAGAATCGCTTGGTATTAACCTCCGTATAATCTATCTCCAACCTACGCCTCACTTCCAGCCACTAGATTCCATCTCATAGCACGTTTGGTTGAACTAATCCTCAAGACATCAGTCGTACCTCAACCACCACAATTTTCCAAGAAGAAGTATTCCAAAAGAGCACCAAGTCATCATGGTTCCAACAAGACAAATGTCACATCAATCAGACACTCGTTCTGTGAATTTTAAGTGTTTTAGTTCCAATGTCCCGGTTGGATTTTGGTTCCATTGACCCCAACCACACTCTATATTTCTCCAAAACTCAAGTGGAGCATACCAAAATGACTGCATCGTCATAACTGCTTCAGCGCCATAGACAGTTCGTCAAACAGACGCACGGTCTGTTAGTTACATCCCTTTTTGTGAAACGGGGGTGATTGCACCTTGGTCTGGCCCATCTCGGTCAGGCCCGTCGGAATACGTCAAAGGAAATACTTCCCAAAAGGGAACACAACACCATTGAAGGATTATTGAACGGACATCTGGTTCATCAGTTACGGTCATTTCTTTATTCGGGGACCAGTTGGGACTGGGCCCGGTCTTACTCAGTCACGATGGCCCGATGCAAAGGGTCTCAGGGTCCACTTGACCCCACTCAAGTCTGGCCCAGCATGGGTCGACCTATTTTATGGGGTCTGTCCCTCTAGGGTTGGTCCGGTTCAGTTGACGGGCCCAGGTCACGGTTGGCCCACCCTGTCGGGTAGGGTCAGTCCACCCGTGTTGGCCCACAAGGCTGCGGGTTCGGCCCAACCCATAGGCGGGTCCAGCCCAGCCCACTTGGTAGGTCTAGTCTGCTTGGAAGGTCTATCACACTCGGTCGGCCCTCGTGCAGCCCGGTCCACCACATGGCGGACCGGTCTTCCCAGTTGGCCTCGCCGGTGCGGGGTCGTTTTGGCATGCCGGTGGGGCACTGCCCCACAGCATAACGGTCAACCATTTTGGTCGATCATGGTTCCCACAAGCTAGTGCAGCATGGGGCTGTACTGCTCTATCCCTACTGCAGCTTTTAGTCACGGCCTTCTCCAATGGCGTGTGAAGGTGTGCCGCTCCACCTCCACCTTCCACCGCCAGCTCAAGACGGCCTCCTTCTTCACCCATCGTGGATTCGACCACTTCCCTTTCCCACTGGGGGTGTGCGACGGAACACTGCACCACCTCTGGGATTGGATGGTGCAGGACATTATGCTAACCTCCACGACATAGTGTCGTGGCCTCCTCTGGCGGCATGCGATGGCTGCCACATCCATGGTGACCGGCCGGTGTTGTCGTCTCGGCGATCTATCACAGAGAAATAAAGGGTAAACAAGGTAGCATAGGGTCCGGTCATGTTCATTTGGACCATGCCCTCCACTTTATCTTGAAAATATGAGGGAGGTAAAAGGATTAAAAAATCATTGGAAATTATAACAAAATAAAATCCCTACCTCAAGATCATTGGAGAACGCCCGTGATTGAGGAAGAGTCAGTGTTCTTCGTCCATGCAACAAGATGCTAATGTTTCCGCTAAAATGTCGTTATTCAGTTCATAATTCTGTGTCACTCATCACTGCACACTATAGCTCCATCCTCCATGTGATTGGTGTCATGGTACTTTATCATAACTTCTTCACTTGGTGAATTCATTCCAATACCTCTCCCCAAGCTCCATATAAATAGTAGAGGGGGTGAGTAATGCTTGTGGAATTAATGGGGTTTCATTTAAAAGGAACCTTCCTAATTCCAACAGTGCTATTACAATGGATTTTAGGATCCAATCCATTTAATGGATTGACACATCATTGGTCCCACCACTGTTTCTTTTCCACTGGAGGAAAAGAATGAAAGAAATAAAATAATAAACTTATTTTATTATTCATTTAAAAATTCCAAAATCTAACATTTTCTCTAGGCTTACTGAGGTCAAAGTGAAGCCTCCCTTAAGATAATCCCAGTGTTTTGGATTCAATGGTCCCCTCAGATTTTTAATCTGTGCACCGGTTCAAAATATTGAAAACGCTACCCGTGCATTTACAGAACATACCTTAAAAAAGTTCAAAAATTTATTCTGGGCACACCGGGCCTTATAATCACGTGCTGTTAATTTTCATAGACTCGTAATAATTTCATATAATTAAAAAAACTTACATGGAAAATCCGGGTCTTTAAATTCTCTCCACCTTAGGGATTTTTGTCCCCAAAATCCACAATATAGACTAAAAAACAAATGGGTGTACTGAGCACGAATCTGAGCCTCACGCTCCCATGTGCTCTCCTGGAGGTTCCCATGTTGCCAGAGAATGCACACTATAAGTATCAATCATCCACGAAGGACCCACTCTTTTTAATCCTCAATATTAACTAGAACCTCCATAATCGTCACCACATCATCAAGGTCTATCTCACCATGGTCGATGAAGTTAGAAGGGTCATTCATGTATCTCCTCAGCTTGGGTACATGGAAAACATTGTGAACACTCTACAACTACGGTGGTAGTGCCAAGCGGTATGCCACCTCACCAATATTGTAAAGTGTCTGAAAAGGTCTGATAAACATCGATGAGTGTTTTCCTCCTCAACCAAATCTTCGCAATCCTCGTCGAGGTGAGACCTGTAAGAAGATGTGGTCTCCCTCCTTGAATAACAAGGGCATCCATCTCCGGTCATCATAAGGCTTATGTCTGCTCAATGTAGTCCTCATCCACTCGTGGATGATCTGCACCTTCTCTATGGTATCCCATACCAACTCTAGACCCATAAGTGCAGACTCCCTTCGGTCGGTCTAGCATAAAGGTGATCTGCATGGTCGACTGTATAAGGCCTCAAATGGTTCCATACCAATAGTGGAGTGATAATTGTTGTTGTATACCAACTCCACCAAGGGAAAGTGATCCTATCAACTATGGGGAGAATCTAGGATGCAAACACATAGCATGTCCTCTAGTGTTTGAATGGTCCACTCCATCTGACCATCCGTCTATGGATGAAAGGCGGTGCTCAAACATAGCTGAGTTCTGAATGACTCCTGTAATCTCTTCCAAAACCAGGATGTAAAATGTGTTTCATGGTCAGAGGTGATCGTTGATGTCACCCAATGAAGTTGTACAATCTCTTGTATGTAGAGGCGTAACAATCCCTCTAATGTTCCCTTCTCTCGGATGGGTAGGAAGTGGGCCGAATTGGTGAGTTGGTCGATGATCACCCAGATGGAATCATATCCACTAGACATACGTGGATTACCTATCACAATTTCCATGGTGATACAATCCCACTTCCACTCCAGAACCTCTAGTGGTTGTGCTAAGCCTGCTAGAACCTGTAGCTCTTCCTTCACTTGCTGACAAGTGAGGCATCGGGAAATTAGCTCTACCGCTGCCTTCTTCATCCCGGGCCACCAGTGATGATGTCAAATGTCCTGGTACATCTTTTCCTCACCTGGATATACTACTATAGGTGAAATATATAAATCCATTAATACCTCCTCCCATAGCACCACCGGTACAATGGTGCATCCTCTAAAAAGGATAATGTGATCCCAACCTTCAGAAAATCTATCAGGTGCTTGTCATGTGGATGTCTGAGAATGTCATTCCTTGCAGTCAATGTCCCCATGTTTTGCCTTCGGAAGTCACTAATGATGTGTGGGAGTGAAATTCATAGACTAGAGGTAGGAATCTCTATCTCTATCCACAAAAGATATCTGCAACATGGCTAGCTGCTCTTTCACCTCACTCAGCAAATGTAGACCAGACCTCCTACTGAGCGCATTTTCCACTTCGTTCCCCTTCCCAAGAGTATAGACTATCTCAAAGGAATAGTTCTAGAGAAACTCTATCCATCATCAATGTCTCAGGTTCAATTCCTTCTGTGATAAGATATACATGAGACTTTTGTGATCAGAGTAGACTATAAAACGTTCGCCCATCAATTAATGTCAACACATATTCAAGGAAAAGACCACTGCTACTAACTTCAAGTCATAGGTAGTGTAGTTCTTCTCATGTTGTCTTAGCTTCCGGGATGCGTACGTGATCATTGCTCACTCCTGCATCAGGACACATCCAAGTCTAGCCCCTGATGCGTCGCAGTAGACTACAAACCCAACGCCCTCTTCTAGTATCCTCAATATGGGGGAACTCATCAATATCTACCTTAGCTATTGAAATATCTGATGGAATCTCTCCATCCACACAAAAGGTTTTCCCTTCTTCATTAATGCAGAAAAGGGTTCTGAAACACTGGAAAAGTAGGCCACAAATCTCAAGTAGTACCCAGCCAATCCTGGGTAACTCTGCACCTCAGTCACAATCCTGTGTGGCTCCCAAGCTAGAAAACCCTTTATCTTTGCTGGATCTACTACAACTCCAACCTCTGAGATAATGTTTCCCCGAAATTTAACCTCTCATATCCAGAACTGGAACTTTGAGAGCTTAATACAAAGCTGGTGTACTTAGAGTGTATCCAGAATTATCTGCAGATGATAGGCATGCTCCTCCTCCATCGTAGAGTACATAAAGATGTCATCAATGAAGACCATCACAAAGAAATTGAGGTATGGCTGGAAGATCTTTTCCATGAGTCCCATGAACACTACATGGGTGTTGGTCATGCTGAAAGGCATAACCAAGAACTCATAGTGGCCATACCGACATCTAAAGGTCATCTTCTGCACATTCTCATCTCACACCCTAGGCTGATGATAGATTGATCATAGGTATATCTTGAAAAATCGTCGTGATCCCTTCAGTTGATCGAAAATATCATCAATCCTCAGAAGTGGATACTTGTTCTTCACGGTCACCTATTTTAGGTTCCAATAGTCCACAAGGAGTCTCAAACTCCAATATGCCTTCTTGGAAATCAAAATCAGGGCTACCCATAGTGAAACACAAGGCCTTATGAACCCCTTTCTCTTCAAGTCCTCCAACTCTACCTGTAACTCATGAAGCTCCACAAGAGCCATCTGATATGCTTGTGTAGATATCGGTGTTGTCCCAAGGTACAGTTCAATGTAAAATTATACCTCTCTACATGAAGGTAGTCCCAGAACATCATCAGGAAAGACATCGGCATACAAGTCCACCACTACAGGATAGCACAGACTCTCAACATCAACTGCCCCAAGGGTAAGGCTATCTAAAAGATGTGTGATCGGCTACACCCTCCTCTGGGAAATTCTATCATGTACTAAAAATGTTCCCTTCTCTCCAATGAAGAAAAACTGTGTCCCATCCTCACAAACACACCACACTTTGCACCTAATACAGTCAATCTGAGCATGGATTGTGGATAACCAAACCATTCCCAAGATGACATTGTAAGGCCTTGATGCCACTAATAGAAGATCCAAGATGAAGATATCACCTCTTAGAGTATGATCACACTGCCAGCACCAGTGTGTAATCATCTACTCCCCTCCTGTAAGAGTCTCTAGTAATAAGGATCGAGCCAACATCTCCGTTGGAATCTCCAAACACTGAACAAGGGTCGTGGAAATAAAAGAGTAACTTGAAACTGTGTCTATAAGTAATGAAACTAGGGTAGAATGGACACATATTATACCTTTAACCATATTTAGAGCACCATGGTCATAGGGCACAGCTTCCTGGAGCTATGTTCATCCATTTCCTCCTGATCTCTATGGTCGAGGTGGACCACCTAGACGTGGTGGCGGTAGAACTTAAGATCACCACCCACCGCCTGTTGCACTTCCAGTTCATCTTCCACGTCCACTTCCCTATATACCTCCTCACATAAACCTATGCCTCTACCTCGGTGGTCTCTCAACCATCTTTTGTTCGTTTGTATTGCGGTTTGGTCAGTCACGCCCCATGTGACCCTGCCTACCACATGAGTAGCACTACCTGATCCTCAATTGTCCACCTCTATATCGTGATACCCACACCACCAACCCATTATCCTGAGGTCATCCAAAAGATGTTCTGGCCTTCATGGGCCCCTCTTTCATCCATATACTGTATGTTGCAGATGACTCTACTACCATACATCTGATAGTGGCTCTCGATGTCGGTGACTGCCCAGCTAGGAAGCTCTCCACCTATTACACTAACTCTAGTACCCATGCCTATGTCGGAATTCTTATCGATATCATTAATTCTATGATCTCTTGTTTAAGACCCTTCACAATGGTATGGTCCCTAAATAAAGAGTCTCATACCATGTCTGTGGAGTAGCGAGAGAGATCATTGAACCTCGTCAAGTACTGGGCCACAGTCTTGTTGCCATATTGTAAGTGCAGCAACTCTTATATACACACTAAGCGTAGAGTCGCTGGGAAAAACGCTTCCCTGAAAACGCCCTCTAATTCATCCCAAGAGAGGGTCGCCACATCGGTTAACTGGATTGTAAGACTCCACCATCTCCCTACTTCCCCTGTAAGAGACAGGAAGCTTGGATCACCATCAGATCCAGTGGGGTCCTAACTAAGAAAAAAACTCTGGCCACAGCCTCCAGTCAGTCTTCAGCCACCGGTGGATTCGTCTCACCTCAGAACCTTGGAGCTATTTTCCGCTGAATCTCATGCAATGCGCTCAGTCGGCATGCACTCTTTGATGGTGGGGCTGGTGGTATCTATTGCCAAATGAGTGATGGTGCTACTGGTTCACCACCAGATGGTACTATCATCATAAGAGGTCCCTACACCGAAGCCTCATCACTTGGTGGGCTTTCATCGTGTACCCTACCAGGAATCCTGGTTGGCTATCTATGTGGTGGAACACTAAATAAAAATAGGTTTTCTGTGGTCAATAATTTATACCTGGTGAGCTGACTCAATGAAATCATAAGAAAAGCCTTTCAAAACACACGCAATTAGAGTTTTCGTGCACTGAGTTAGAAATCAGAATTCAGGGTCTTGGGGTATGGATACATCGGCTGCCGCACCAACACTAGATTCCTCAAACTAAAAACCACACTCAAAATACTTTACACTATTTCCACATAGAAAATATCAGAGTCCTAGTTCTTCAGTAGAAATAACTCCTCTAATACCACTTTGTCATGACCTGTCCTCCAGGGCTTGTGCCATGACTACCCCAAGCCCGCCTTTCATAGTCCATGGGATCGAAATAACCACCAGAATGGCGTATCCATTCGTGGTAAGGCATTTCATTTAAACCTGTACAAACACACAATCGAAGAATACAACAATAATAAACCATGAAGTAAACTATCGTAGTAAAACATGCGCTGAATGTAAAGGGGCCGGAATATAATCCCAATAAGAACTTACAAGTAAAACTGAAAAATGAAAAACATCTCTTATAATTCCCATTGATGAACCTACATGAAGGGTAGGTACATCTCACGATCAGTAGTTCTGTGTCATGTCACGTCAAATGGTCCACCTCTGAGCATCGTCCAGCCTTGGCTCCCATATCCTTGATCAACATTGTTCGTCGTCTACACAAGACACAACATGGTGAGTGCAAAGACCATGTAGGGGTGAGTATAAAAATACTTAGTAGGGTCCCCAAGACACCCAAAGGTCTCCCAGAGTTCCACAGTGGAAAAACCAAAAAGACAGACCTCAATCAAAAAGCAAAAAGTAGTCATAAACTTTACTTGGTTATATGCCCATACATATACCTAAGTTATCAAATGATAATAATCTAATACAGGAGGGAATATTACCAAAATGGTAACACCACGAAGGTAAAAGTACCTCCCAGGTAACACCATAAAGATTACACCACGAAGGTAAAAGTACCACAAAGGTAACGTGATGAGAATAACACCATGAAGGTAAAAGTAACACATAGGAAACACCATGAAGGTAAAATACTCATCTCAAACTAGGTATATAAGTAAGTCATAGACATACAGATGATTAATCGAGAAGCTAGATCATCTTATTCTATCTATAGGAAATGATGTTGATTATACGGAGTCCGACCCATACTGGATTGATACGTAATAACCCCCGCTGACCCACACTAGATCAGACCCACACAGGATCGATATGCTCTGACTCACATTGGATCACTGAGTGCTGACCCACACTGGATCTGACTTATACAGGATCAGTGCAGACCCACACAAGATTACTCGGTACTATCCTCCGTGTGATCTGTCTCCAACTTCAGCCCCACTACCACCCACTAGATTCCCGCTCATAGCACATTTGAGAGAAACGCTCCCCAAGAAATAGGTCTTAAATCAAATATCATAATGATACATGGAAAATTATCCCACATTATCTCAATTTCATAAGGGATCCAACGCAACAGACGGCGTGTCAATCAGATGCCCGGTCTGTGACTTATAAGCATTTTAGTACTGATGGACCGGTTGGATTCATGCTCGATCCAACCCCACCACACCCCAACATTCTACAAAACTTGAGTGGAGTATATCAAAAGGACTAACTTTTTGTAATAGATCTATTTTCATATATGGTTCATTAACCGGATGTTCGGTCTCTCAGTTACACCCCTTTCCGTGATACAAGGGTGATCACACCTTGGTCTGGCTCAGCTCGGTTAGGCCCACCGAAATACGTCAAAAGGGACCACTTCCCAAAAGGGATCCCAATGCCACTGATAGCCTTTTGAATGGAAACCTGGTTCCTCAGTTATGGATGTTTCATTATTCAGGGACTAGTTGAGTCTGGGCCAGGTCCCAAGCGGTTAGGTCGGCCTGACACAATGGGTCCCAGCGTCCACCTGACCCGTCTCAGGTCCTGCCCACTATGGTTTGGCCCAGTTTACTGGGTCCGACCCATCAGGGTTAGCCTATTTTGGTTTACTGTCATGAGCCATAGTGGGCTAGGCTAGTCGGGTGGGGCTCGGCTTACCCGCGTTGGCCCACTGGGCCGCAGGTTCGGCTCGGTCCACTAGAAGGCGAACTGGTCTTCTCAGCTGGCCCCATGGGTGTAGGGCCGTTTTGGCCAGCCGGTGGGGCACTATCGCACCACAAAATAGACAACCATTTTGGACGACCAGGGGGCTGCCAACCTAGTGTGGTACGGTTCCGTGTCGCCCTCCACCTGCCACGTCTTAGAGCCACCGCATCCTCCAGCAGCGTCTGACCGCGTGCCGCTCCACCTCCGCCTTCCATGGTCGGCTCGAGCCGGCCGCCTTCTTCACCCACTATGGCTTCGGCCACGGACCTTGTCAACCGACGGTGCACGACAGTGCATCGCAGCACCTCCATGGACTACAGGTGTCGGCCTCTCTACTAACCACTGGGGCATAGTGTCACGACCTCCTCTTACAGTGCGCGGCGACATGCCGCCTCAACCGTGGCCGGATAGTGCCACCACACCGGCAGTCTTACACAGAGAAATCAAGGGTGAAAAATGTAGTAGAGGGTCATGTCCATGTTCTTTTAGCCCACTCCCTCTTTGTTAGCTTGAAACCATGAGCGGGGGAAGGATTCATCAATCACATGAAATTATAGAAAAATAAAATCCCTACCTGAAGATCGTTGGAGAATGCCTGTGATTGAGGAAGAGACTATGTTTTTCATCCCTGTAACATGCCGCCAACATTGCGGGTCAAACATCGTCCTTCGATTCTTGATTCAGTGTCGCTCATCACCACCCACTAGAACTGGCTCCATCATCCGAGTGATTGGCATCTAGGGACTTTATCAGAACTTTTTCGATTGGTGATTTCATGCAAATACCTCTCCACAAGCTTCATATAAATTGGATAGGGGGTGAGTAACGCATGTGGAATTAATTGGGGTTCATTAAATAAGAACCTTCCTAATTCCAACGGCATTGTTACAAAGGATTTGAGGAGTCAAGCCATTTAATGGTTTGACAAGTCGTTGGTCTCTCAACTGCTTCTTGTCCATTAAAAGAAAATAATGAATGAAATAAAATTACAAAGTTATTTTATTATTCTTTTAAATAGTCCAAAATCAGACTATTTCCCTAGACTTACTGCAGTCGTAGTGAAGCCTCCCTTAAGTAAATCTCGGCGTAGCAGATTCAATGGTTCCCTCAAAATTTTAATCTAAGCACCGGTTAAAATGATAGAAAACTCCTTCCACGTTTTTACTGAACATACCATAAAAAAGTTTATAAATTCTTTTTGGGCATGGTGGGCCTCAGAATCACAAACCATCTATTTTTTCACACTCGTAATAATTTCATACAAATAAAAATATTACAAGTAAAATATGGGTCTTTACAAATATGAGTAGAATAATGGTAAAAAATGAGGCAATGATATTTTTTGGGGGGTTCTATCCAGATATTTAATTTAGGTTAAATTTATTTTTCAACACTTTCGACACCAAAAAACTAAACAAAAATTCATGAAAATCATATTCAAATTTTTTATCAATAGAAATTCGAAGGGTATTCCCCCACACTCAATGTATATTATCATACAACCAAAAAAATTGAAATTGAAAAATAACAGATAATATATCTTCATAATAGATACTCATCATTAATTAATTTCTAAAAAAATGTAGCATTCCTATTTTATTTTCAATGAACCCTCAAGATACTCAATTTATGTCCCTATAAATGGATTAAAATTAACATTATACTTCATGATTTACACTCAATATCAAATGAAACTATGATTGATATAGGGAGTTTAATCCTATGATTTTCAATGTGATGCTCCTACTATGATTGATTAGTTTCCACAAGGAATCACTGCCTAATTATTTTTCTTATTATAAAATTAACATAATTTAAAATAGTAATTATTTTAATTATTAATAAAATTAAAATGAAAGTGGAAACAAAAAAGGGGGAAATTAATCTTGGGATACATAGATAAGGGGTGTTGTGTTTGGATTGTCCATAGCTGGACAATCTTTGTGTCAACCCCAATCTGATATAGGTTGTGGATTATTTCTGAAGGACACAAGAAACATATTCTTTCAAGAATCAGTGATTTCTTATTTGTATAGTACCACATTTGTAGATTCATTTAATTCCACCTCCATGATATTAAATCATTTGTGGAAAAGTGGATAATGATATAAGATGAAGATGTGATTCCCTATATTTGTACATTGATGGATGGTGTACGTGTGTTGTGAAAGATAATCTATATATTCATAATTGAAATTTGGATTAATACATTGTCTCAAAATTATAAATTTTACATAGAATTTGGTGTTCCAAAAATTTTTATGCAAGTGCATCTTTCTAAATACTCTCCAAGAAATATTTTATTTCAACTGACTCAAAATATGGAGAAACAACATAAAAATTAGTATCAATATAATCAAAATCACATAATGAAAAAATAGTCAATAATGTGAATATATCCCTAAGGTTGATCAGTTTGAACTTTTCCATGATGGAATAGTGTTATTGGGATAGTATTTGTGGCATGAGTTATGTAGTTAACCTCTTTCATCCATTCTTTAAAACTAAGCACCTATAATGTTGTGTTTTCTAATGAAAAAGATACAATTTCTAGTGTCGGAATGACCTATTCTATCATGGAAAATTTAGTAAAGTAAAAATAACAACAATTAATATTCAAAATAAGTTGGATCCTTGCAATGTCATCCATCTTATTTAGGATCCTCATAACCAATATTTATTCTGCCCTTAATACAATTCTTATGGCATGGATCGTAATCTTCTAGCTATGGATAAAAGGGCATGTCAGACTGGAAAATTGGCAATACCATTTTTTCCATTTTCATGCTTCATTTTGATTTTCTTATTATTTTTTCATAGAATGATTTTCAATAGGTTCCAAGTGTACATAATTATCTTCTGAATTTTATCTAATCTCAAACATATCATGTTGAATTATTTTATTCATTTCAGTGTGATAAAACATTTTTTCATTAGTAATCTCTCTTTTTTTAGTTCTTAATCAAAATTTCAGAATATTTTTATTTCCTCATCAAGTTCCGAAATCTGAGGAAATAGTAAAATCATATTAAAATCATTATAGTTCATCACATATGATTATCGTTTTTAGTTTCCTAATAGTTCAAAGAATATTTGGAAGAACCACTATGGTATAAATTGCTTCCCTAAAAATTAGTACATAATATGGATGGATCCTAATTATGAAGATAGTTAATATTACATTTTAAAATCCTATATATATCACAGTATCTTTCCTCATGGTTGAACATAATGAAATAGTGAAAAATTCCATAGTGGTATTCACGAAACTCTTGTGTGGATTTTTAAAATAAATTTAAAGGCATAAATGAAAAAAATATGGAGAAAAGATAAAAATTAGTCTGTAAATGGGTGTAATAGAAATATTGAAAATTAATTGAATTAGAAAATATAAATGAAGAGGAAGAAAAGAAATACAATAAGAAACAAGACACAGACCTAGGTCGATCAACTCTTAAACTACCTTTAATTAATATCTAAAGCAGTAGATTGTTTTATTAAACACATTGAGTGTAGTATTGATCTCTCAAATAACCCACCTACCTCCCCCAAAATAATGAACAGTGTAACATGGAATCACTTTAGAACACATGTACACCCCCAATGTGAAGGAATGACAAGGCCATACCCCTTAAGACAAGAATCTCTTAATGGAAAAATTTGACTCCAAGAGATATTCTATCGGACAACCACTCTAGATTCTCTCTCTTGTGATCAAGGAAATGAATGGGAATTCTGATGAAGTGGGAAAGAGAAATAAACACTTCACTTGGGTGGTCGTGCTCTCACGACACCACAGCCACAATCATTATATGTAATAGAATGGCTAAGAAGATCATCATGGTTAATGGATATATGGGTAGTATAACTGATTATCTCCTAGGAGTAGGGAAGTAGGTCAGTAATGCATCTCTAAAGGTTCTATATCACAACACATAGTTAAGGAAAAAATGAACAAAATCATAAAATCACATAATAGGAAATTGTGATATATTGGTAGAAAGTATGGAATAATAGTGGTTTCCTCCACTGTTAGGGGTTATTAGGATTTCTAAGATATCTATGAATATAAAAATAAATGATAAAATAACCTCCTCTTTGAAAAAAAAAGAGATAATAGTTACATTCTAAAAAATAGGTAGTGAAATCCATGTAGTGAACAATGACATGCTCATGACTAATTCCAAGTGAATTCATTTAGAGATCAGTTAAACATAGGTGATAAAAGTAACTCTTCGTAAAATTTTTCCATTAAAAATAATTTCCATAAACCCAAATCCCAATTATCTATATGTAGAATATTAAAGGGACATGATAAATGGAATCCAATATCCCTCATTCCATTTTCCCATTCACCTTTAACATTTCTCAATTTAGATATAGAGAAAGAGGCCTTAAACACTTTTCTTTGTAAATATATATTCCCCTATAATAATTTTACTAATTTTAACATTATTTTTTCCCTCTTGAAAAAATACAATAACCTAGACCATTCTTTGAATAATTATGGGCCTCATGCACTCTAATCCTTATCTCATTGGGTTAATATGTCATTAGACATAGAACAAATTTTTTGATTACATATTATTATTATATACAAATATATTATTATTGAAAATGAAGGAAACAGATCAAGCTTGGGTTTCTTGTAAATCACTATGGCTCGGCTTCCATAGATACCATGAGAGAATTCAACTACTTCAAGTTCTTCCTTTCTTATGTTGTTGCAACTTTGGTACAGATCTGATGGCCTCATATGGTTTATTATTTACTGTATGTTTGGATCGGTGTCACACTCATTCAAACTCATTTATCTTTGATAATGGAAGAATAATCCCTATTAGGTGGTTCTACCAGATAAGTGTGTAAGAAATTAGTGAGCATGGGGGTTTTTTATTTGATAATTTGTGGATACGGTTATTTAGATCTAGTGGGCAGTGCTCCAGATTTGGTTAGGCATGTGTTGGTAGAGTTTTGTTATATCTTCAACCTCATGCACATCTGGCCATCCTCTATGGATAGTTTTGTTTGAATAGGTGTGAGTGCCAGTGTAGAATCAGGTACTGACTTCATCCATTCTTCTTGAATCTGTGACTAGGTTTTCTATGATTCGTGAGGATTGGTCTATATCCTCTTTGTGGGTCATTTTCACCAATTTTCTATTAATGTTGAACACTTGGATTTGTGACCAATAAAACATCCCTTAATAGTAGATCATGGAGTGGATATTATTATTAAATACTATTAATACTAGTTGTAAGGAAAAATTAACTGGTAGAGGGATACAATTGCTTATGATTTGGCACAATATATTGGATATAGGCTTTATAGTTGATCGTGGTGCTCATGTAGTTTTAGTGGATTGACGCAGTTGATGCATAGTAGAGAGATCAACTGGGATCAACATTCATGGTTGAATGGATTGTATGCAGTCATGTTCCCTTATTTTATATTATATCATGGGGGAATGTTTTGGGCAGTCTCAAATTTGATTTATGGGTGTTTAAAATAGATAGGTGGTCGAACCTTTCGTGGAAAATTTTCTTTTACCCTTTTCAATATTTTCACCAAAGATCCTAAAAACAATGAACTGTTAATTAATTATCCTTCAATTATCCTATTTAGTTTTAATAAAAACATAAAACAACTCATAAATGATATTAAAAATTATATCAATAATATTAATCACATAAACAACAAGTAGATATATTTTTATTTATAAAATTAATGAATAAAAAAATCATCCCAATTTAATGATTCGCCATTATAAACCCAATTTTTCATTGAAACCCCATTTATTTCTCTAGAATAGATGTGGAAAATGGGTCTAAAATAAATCCACATTAATCAACCATTTCATTTTTAGAATCAACTTACATCTATATTATTGTTTCATAAAACGTTATTCCATGGCTCTAAATGGTCATCTTTATGTGTGGGTCTCATAACCAGAAATCCATAACACTATCACTAAATCAAAAAAATATTTATTTTGCTCTCAAATCAAATATTGTGTCTTTGAAATGAAAATAAATAGTATAACCATGTTTATTTATTCTCTAGTAATCAATGACATTCTCACAAGACCATATATCGATTAGAATTTTACTAATTGAAAACTAACTGAGATAACATATATCATAAATTTCCAATTAGTGTTCGATTCATCCATTATTCAACTACATTCAACTATAAAATTCTTGGAACCATAAAATTTCTCACAATCCATTCATCATAACAAACATTTTTGAAAAAATATAATGTGTATTAAACAACATTATCCAATGTTATACTTTTTATTTTTATCACTATATAATTTCAATCATATTCATCTATATAAGTAAGAAATCAAAAACTGTAACCTTGTAATTTATGGAATATAAAAATATATATCACATGTAATAGTCAATAAATGTGAAAGACTAAATATTACCTCCCAATGAATCAATTCATGATTATACCAAACCATTAGTACCTTTATAGTGAAGTGTTCTCTTCATGTTATGGGTTTTAATTATGAAACTTTCTATTATTTTCTTACCCATAACACAATGCTTGAATTAGTTGAATTTTTCAATTTTATATCTTCTTAAAGCACATTTCATTACTAAGTTATATAAATCCTTATTTCCACTATGTTGGAGTCTTATTTTCTATAATCTTGATTTGTCTGGCCCACTCCACTTTGATATTTTCACACTACATATAACAATAAATCATAGTCAAATAAAACCAGACACATTTATTATAACGAC
This sequence comes from Viscum album, assembly GCA_963277665.1. NCBI lineage: Eukaryota > Viridiplantae > Streptophyta > Magnoliopsida > Santalales > Viscaceae > Viscum > Viscum album. The sequence continues at coordinate 759,180,965 of OY728161.1, forward strand.
CCATACTTTACATACATTTTTATTACCTCAGAATTGAAGCACACTTATTACAACATATAACAAAACCAGGAAAGGACCATATAGGTATAGAGTCTTTAGAAACTGGGAAACATAAACAACTGGTTCATAAAGCATCTACTTTTCCTCCCATTTATTTCATCATATCTATAATCCCTTTTTGGCATATCCTACTTAATAGCCTTCTTCCTGACCTGGGGAAATAAAACATACAAAAGTGTGAGCTCAAATGCTCAGTAAGGGTAAACAAAATAAATATCAATCACATTGTGTACATAAGAACATAACTTTTGGGAAATCATAACCTGCAAAAAAGATCATAATTTCATAACATGGGATAAATCATAGTAGTGAAATGTAATCCTAATAATCATAACGTAAAACATGAAACTTTGTGTCATACACACATAATCATAGAAATCATTTCTTATTAGTCAAAAATCATTGCCAAGACTATCTTAGTGGACAAAGTCCATTTCTGAACCGAGTTCACTCCTCGTTTCAGTCCTGTTTCACTAAACCGGTTTAACCTGCCGTTCCAGCCATGTCTATATCATGAGATATAAAATCTTTACCCAATTCATTGGAGGGAGATATAGGTCCCACCCATCTCATAATGATACCATTCTTATGTGTGCCAAAAAATCAAAAATCATACATTATTGCATAACTCATGTAATAAAAATGGGAATCTTAAACATCATGCCATCATAATCCATATAAGATTAAAGGACATCATAAAAATAATTCCATCATAACATAATCAAATAAATGTAAAAATAAGGATATCAATAGAACCCTATATTATCTTAGATGGAAAATAATTTTGATAAAACACTTAAACTCCATTCTTGAGGAAAATATCCTTTCTACTTCAAAAACACTTTTCCTTTATTAACATGTTATACAATTCTAAACTAAAAGAAGTTGATTAAAAATATACTTGAAAACTTGTAAAGAAAGCTTCTTGGAAATAATGTTTTAAAAATCCATTCATGCCGTATAAGTTAAAAAAACATTCTTCTCGTCCTTTTGTCGGAAAAGTCAAAAAGTACCTCGTACAAAAAACAACAAAATATTCCTTTCATATCGTTTACTAAATACTAATTGAAGGGTAAAATTGGATTTAAAAAATTGTAGGTGGGTGGTAATAATATTACATATTGAGGAAACATGGATGTGGATGATAAAATACACCCTAGTAAATTTCAAAGTATAAACAATCTCGGATAAAAAAGAGATTGTGATATTTTCCCTTACCTTAGGTCCGATTTTCTTCGTAAGTGTCTGAACCTCATGTATAATGATTTAAATAATTTTATTGACTTATTCCAGAATCATAATTATTTTTATGATATCGTATATGGTCATATTCTGAGCTTCTTATTAGTAATATTTCATTACTACTTGTTATTCGGGTGTTTATTACTTTTTGTTCTTATGCATGTTTTGTCGAATAAATTCTTATTTTTCTTTTTAGGTTATAGATACCTCATTTACAGAATGGTATTAGTGTAATATATATCATATTTATTCACTCAATTCATTTATGTAATCATTATGCAATGAAAATCATGTAGAACGAGTCGCATCACATCGTGGAGATGGTATTCCGTACGTACGCACGAGCGATGATATCGTTCCCATGATCGTGGAATTGTATTGGAGTGTATGTATACTATTTCATAATCAATATTACATTACAATAGTCATATATAGTCATTATTTACACCATTATACCCATCCAAGTAAGGTGGTGGTGGAAAATAGATTACACCACGGCGTGGAGACGGTATTCCGTATGTACGCACGCGCGGTGATTTCGTTTTCCATAGAATGGATAGATGGTGAAATAGGGTTGTTTCATACTTATAATAACATATCAGTATATGAGTGATACTGATTTTATTATTTCATAATGAAATAACTAAAGAACAAGAAGTGGAAGAAGAAATAAAGTTGAAAGAATTGGTAACGGACATTACCTCTTCTTTGAAACCCCTCTTTGAGATCTCTATTTAGGGTACTAAAATTGGTATTTAAAGAAGACCAGGACCTCTAGAATGTTTATAGGGAAGTGTAGAGGAGAAATTGGCAGGGTTTGGCCGATCTTGAAGGCTCAAAGTGGTGTGAGGAAGAGGGGGAGGAGGTGCCCTTTTATAAGGGAGGAGGGGGGCTCCTTTGGAAAAACTAAAAATATTATTTTATTATAAAGTCATGTTCGGTTTTAAATAGCTCCAAATTGATTTATTTAGAATCTAAGGTTGGTATGGGTCGAAATCCTCTCATCAAATAGAATTTAGACAAGTTTAGGTTCCTATTTTAACCTTATCATTTAGATTTAACATTAAGTTAAATAATTTTACTATTACCGTGTCTTCTTGGGTTCTTATACTATAAGGTTAATAAACATACTATAACAAGCCAAACGAACCCCAAGTTGTTTATTATTAATATATATAACCTTATCTAAGTAATTTGGCCGAACCTTATATTTTTAGGAATAAAATAACAATTAATAATATGATATTTGTTTTAAAAACAATTTTATGTCAATTTTGACACTATTTAGTAATTGATTTTTGTGAAAATCATAACAGAATGATTAGTTCGAAAAAAGTTAATTAAATCAATACTAACATGTCATATTAACCTATAAAAGTATTGTAATTCATAAAAAGTCTCAAATTACATTTATTTGGGTATTTATTACATCAATTATGTCAATATTTCATTAATAAGATAATTACTGCATCATCTTTGTGTCATAAATAAATTAAATTATATAATGTCTAAAAATTAAAATTAAAATTCCATTATGTAGGAAATATCTTTAGATTTCTAATGAATATTTATAGTCGAATTTATCTTATGTATAAACCTATATTAAAAATTATTTAGTTATTAAACTTTGATTTTAACTATTTCAACCCTTCTTTAAATAAATTAATAATAAATGTCCTAATCTAATCCAAGTGGGCCTAAATGGTCATATTTTATTCCTAAGGTTGTTTTTGGTCGATTCACACTTATCCAATAGAATTAGTACATGTGTTAGGGTAATAATAATAACATTTTTACCCTTAATTACACTATTTACTTTTAACCGTGGTAAAAAAGTAAAAAGTTACTATTCACTAAAAATTATTTTCATCTCATTGAACCAAATTTTACTTACTGGAATCAACCGTGTCTCTCGGATTTTTGAAATTCCACTCACAGAAGCGGTAAAATTAAGTTTTATGAAAAATTCAGTTTTTTTTAACTACCACTTAGTGGTTTCACTATTCATAAAAAATTGAAAGTTTTCAAAAAAATACCAAAATATCACCCTAGGCTAATTTCGATATTCCGAATCCAAAAATGAAGTCCATTTTGAAAAATAAAATTTATAAAATTTCAAAAAGTGGTTATTACTATTCATAACGGCTAGTTTTAATAATATTTTAATAGCATATCGTTGTTTAGTGAAACTCGGTATTGCGTACGACGCAAGCTATCGAGGAAGGTCGCAATTTTGTGTAAAGCAAGCCAAGCAAGTGTTGTGTGTAGTAAAAGATTCCTTTGATGATTTATATAACATAAAAGTCTCGGGTGTTACATTCTACCCCCCTTAAAATGAATTTCACCCTCAAAATTCGTCACTTTGTAACAAACAGATGAGGATACCTCTCCCTCATCATATCCTCAAGCTCCCATGTAGCTTCCTCTAATTGGTGGTTCCTCCATAAAACATTCACCAATCGAGTGGTCTTGTTTCGTAGGAATTTTTCGCTACGATCCAGAATCTCTATTGGTTTTTCTTCATAAGAAAGATCTTGCTCCAGCAGTACAGCTTCTGAGCTGAGTACATGTGAAGAATCAGGTATATACTTTCTCAGGAGATATACATGGAACACATCGTGAACTTGAGAGATATTCGGTGGAAGCGCCAATCGGTAAGCTACCTTCCCAACACGATCCAGTATTTCGAAAGGACCGATATATCTAGGGCTCAACTTCCCCTTCTTTCCAAATCTCATGACCCTCTTCCAGAGAGATATTCATAAGAACACTTTATCACCCACTTCAAACTCTAGGTCTTTTCTTCGGTTGTCGGCATAACTTTTCTGTCGACTCTGAGCTCCTCTTATGTGTTATTGAATAGATCTGACCTTTTCTACCATTTCATCAACGAGATCAGGTCCTAATAGCTTTCTTTCCCCAACTTCATCCCATCAAGTTGGAGTCCTGCATTTCTTTCCATAGAGAGCTTCATAAGGAGCCATATGAATACTGGAGTGAAAGCTATTATTATAAGAAAATTCCACCAAAGGTAGGTGTTGATCCCAACCACCTTTAAAATCCATAGAGCAAGGTCTTAACATATCTTCTAGAGTTTGAATTGTTCTCTCAGACTGACCGTCTGTCTATGGATGATAAGCAGTGCTGAAACTTAACACTGTATCCAAAGTACACTGAAGACTTCTCCAGAACATTGATGTAAACCTCATATCCCGATAAGATATAATAGAAAGTGGTACTCCATGCAATCTTACCACTTCTTTTACATATATCCTGGCAAGCTGATCCAGAGAAAAATCCTCTCTAATAGCGATGAAGTGTGCAGACTTTGTAAGACGATCAACTATGACCCAGATAGCATTATTGCCTTTGGATGTTTTAGGAAGTCTGGTGACAAAGTCCATAGTGATGTTTTCTCATTTCCATTCGGGTATGGGTAATGGTTGTAAAATCCCCTTAGACTTCTGTCTCTTAGCTTTAACTTGATGACAAACCAAGCATCGAGAGACATATTCAGCAACATCTCTTTTCAGGCCATCCCACCAGAAGTACTCTTTCAGGTCCCTATACATCTTCGTGCTTCCAGGATGAATAGAGAATGAAGAACTATGAGCCTCATCCAGCAGCTCCTTCTTTAATTCGGGGATGGTAGGAACACAAACCCGATTCCTGAACTTTATTATCCCATCACAATCAAGGTTGAATTCAGGAAGATTTCTCACCTTCTTTTGTAACTCGACATCTTCTTTCTGTGCCTCTTTAATCTTCACATGTATAGATGGTTGAACATTCATTTGAGAAAGATACGATTTTTCCCCTTTCATTATAATTCCAAGATCCATCCTTTGTAAATCCATAAATATTGGATCTTTTGTTATCCTCATCATGGATAAACTGGCATGGTCTTGTCGACTTAATGCATCTGCCACCTTGTTTGCTTTCCCAGGGTGGTAATGGATTGAGCAGTTGTAATCCTTAATCATCTCCAACCATCTTCTTTGGCGCATATTCATCTCCTTTTGTGTGAAAATATACTTTAAACTTTTATGATCAGTATAAATATCACACCTTTCTCCATAAAGATAATGCCTCCAAATCTTTAATGCAAAGATTACCGCAGCTAACTCCAAATCATGAGTTGGTTAATTTTTCTCATTTATTTTCAACTATCGTGAGGCATAAGCTATCACCATATCATTTTGCATAAGAACACATCCCAATCCCTTCTTGGATGCATCACTGTAGATCACAAACCTTTCTCCACTACAAGGTAGTGTGAGCACAGGTGCACTGTATAACCTTCTTTTCAACTCCTTGAAATTCTCTTCACATTCCTCCGTCCAAACAAACTTAACTCCTTTCCGAGTCAACTTGGTGAGTGGATTATATAATCATGAAAAATCAGTCACAAAACGTCAATAATATCCAGCCAAACCAAGAAAACTTCGGATCTCAGTTACTGTTGTTGGTCTCGACCATCTTTCGATAACCTCTGTTTTTGCTGGATCCATAGATATCCCCTCTTTTGAGATTATGTGACCCAAAAATGAAACTTTTTGAAGCCAAAATTCACACTTGGTAAATTTGTCATAAAGCTTCTCCTTTATCAGGGTCCTCAATATAATTCTCAAGTGATCTTCATGTTCTTCCTTTCTCTTTGAATAGACAAGAATATCGTCTATAAAGACTACCACAAACTGATCAAGATAGTCTCTAAAGACTATATTCATCATATCCATGAAGATAGCAGGGGAATTAGTAAGACCAAATGGCATCACTATAAATTCATAGTGTCCATACCTCTTATGGAAATCCGTCTTTGGTATATCCTCCATTTTAACCCTTAATTGATGATACCTTGAATGAAGATCAATCTTGTAAAAGTATTGAGATCCGCATAGTTGGTCAAATAAGTCATCAATCCATGGGAGAGGATATTTGTTCTTGATAGTGATCTTGTTAAGTTCTCGATAATCAATGCAGAGTCTCATTGATCCATCTTTCTTCTTAACAAACAGAACATGTGCTCCCCAAGGTGATGCACTAGGGTGTATGAATCCCTTATCAATATTCTCTTGGAGTTGCTTCTTCAATTCCTACAACTCAATTGGGGCCATTCTATAAGGTGTCTTTGAAATAGGTAAAGCACCTGGTAAGAGTTCTATTAAAAACTCAACTTCACGATTTGGTGGAAGACGCGGCAATTCCTCCAGAAAGACATTGTCAAACTCCCGTACAATGGGAATATTCTTAATCGTGAGTTTCTCACCGACCATTTTAGATAAATAACCTTCATTTAGTGGAATCAAGACCCATAAGATGGAAAAAATTTCCACTAGAAGGTTATGTTCATCCTTGCATCGATAGACGATCATAGATTGATCTGGAATATGAAATGTGACTTCCCTTCTTTGGAAATTGATATGAGCTCCATGTAGAGAAAGCCAGTCCATGCCAAGAATCACATCAAATTCCACTATAGGACAGATCACAAGATTTGTAGGAATCACTTTCTCACAAACTTCAATCGGAGAAGAATTATAAACTTTTGATGCGACTGTTGTGCCATTAGGGGTTGTCACAGCTAACTCAACATCTAACTATTGAGGTAATACAGTGATATCCTTAGAAAATTCTTCAGAAATAAAGGAGTGGGTGGATCCAGAATCAAATAAAACATTTTCTACTTTAGAGTGGATGGTAAGTGTACCTTTCACTACATCGTTATCGTACTCCACATCACAGATAGAAATTTCATGTGACTTTCCTTTGTCTTTATCCTTAAGAGTTTGTTGACATCGACCATCATAATCAACCCTTGGATTTGGGCATTTATTGGCATAATGCCCCATCTCCTTGCACTTGAAACATTGAAGTGTAGTAGGTTCATTCTGTGTATCCCTTCCTTTGTTTGCATCATTAGACATCTTCTTCCCATCATTGCGGCATTCAAATTTCCTATAACCTTCCTTTCCACATTTGAAACATTTACTTGTCCCTTTAAGACAACTCCCACCATGTTTCTTTCCACACTTTGAGCATAAGGGAAAGCTCATCTTCTTTTCAGTGTGTTCTTTATATTTTCCTTTGAATTCCATTTTCCTCTTCTTATCAAACCCATATGACTGATGGGTTACTCTAATATCCATCTCGACTTTGAGAGCACATCGAACGATTTCCTCGTAGCTATTGAAGTCCCTTATGGCCAATGCCCTTTGAAGACTTGGTTTTAAGCCACTAAAGAATAGATCGATCTTACTCTCAGGTTGGATAATAATACCAGAAGCGTACCTTGCAAGTCTTGTAAAATTTTCTTCATAGGTACCAACAGATTCATCATCCTTTTTCTTCAGTTGAAGAAACTCTTTCTCCATCTTGGTTCAGAGAATACGAGGGAAGTACTTATTGAAAAATAAGTTCTTGAACTCGTCCCATTCCATGGACTCAATTTCATCCCTTTGCCTCGTATTCTTAATAAGATTCCACCATTTATCAGCATCACCTTCCAAATGATACACTGCTAAGATGACTTTATCATCTTCAGAACATTGAATAACTAAAAATATCTTTTCAGTAGTACTAATCCATTATTCAGCAACTAATGGATCAGTAGACCCGCTGAATGAAGGTGGACGTTGTCTCATGAAGGATTCAACAGAATGTTGCTCCTTCCTTTGCTCGTTTGGAAGTCCTGAATGATTCATAACTTGAGAAAGTTGTGTGAGCATGGCTACAGGATTTTGCATTCCAGCTCCCATAATGTTTGGTTTCTCATGAGGACAATCATTGCATTGCCTGTCGCATTCCGCATTAACACGGTTCCTTCGGGTTCCAGCCATTGACTAAAACCAAGAATAATAGTGTGAGAAACACTAATTATAATAGGAAAACCACATAATCAAGAATAAAATTTCACACTTAAGGTCTTATCCTAGGTTATTCATGGCTATTTCTAAAACACTAACATTGTTTTCTATGCTTAGACTTATCCTTAGGGTTCTTACTAAGGCTTTCACATCCTAGTTTCCAAAGGTTGACTATAACTTTCCTCTGATACCAACTATAACAACCCATACATTACATACATTGTTATTACTTTAGAATTGAAGCACACTTATTACAACATATAACAAAACCATGAAAGGACCGTATAGGTATAGAGTCTTTCGAAACTGGGAAACATAAACAACTGGTTCACAAAGCATCTACTTTGCCTCCCATTTATTTCATAATATCTAGAGTCCCTTTTTCGCATATCCTACTTAATAACCTTCTTCCTGACCTAGGGAAATAAAACATACAAAAGGGTGAGCTCAAATTCTTAGTAAGGGTAAACAAAAGAAATATCAATCACATCATGTACATAAGAACATAACTTTTGGGAAATCTTAACCTGCAAAAAAGATCATAATTTCATAACATGGGATAAATCATAGTAGTGAAATGTAATCCTAATAATAATAACTTAAAACATGAAACATTGTGGTATACACACATAATCAAAGAAATCATTTCTTATTAGTCAAGACTCATTGCCAAGACTATCTTAGTGGACAAAGTCCATTTCTGAACTGAGTTCACTCCTCATTTCAGTCCAGTTTCACTGAACCGGTTTAATGTGTCGTTCCAGCCATGTCTATCTTATGAGATATAAAATCTTTACCCAATGCATTGGATGGAGATATAGGTCTCACCCATCTCATAATGATACCATTCTTATGTGTGCCACAAAATGAAAAATCATACATCATTTCATAACCCATGTAATAAAAATGGGAATCTTAAACATCATGCCATCATAATCCATATAAGATAAAAGGACATCATAAAAATAATTCCATCATAACATAATCAAATCAATGTAAAAATAGGGATAGAAACATAAACCTATATTATCTTAGATAGAAATTTTTTTTGATAAAACACTTAAACTCCATTCTTGAGGAAAATATCCTTTCTACTTCAAAAACACGTTTCCTTTCTTAAAATGTCAAACAATTCTAAACTAAAAGAATTTGATTAAAAATAGACTTGAAAACTTGTAAATAAAGCTTCTTGGAAATAATTTTTAAAAAATCCATTCATGCCGTATATGTTAAAGAAACATTCTTCTCGTCCTTTTGTTGGAAAAGTCAAAAAGTACCTCGTACAAAAAACGGCAAAAGATTCCTTTCATATCTTTTAATAAAAACTCACCGAAGGGTAAAATTGGATTTAAAAAATTGTAGGTGGATGGTAATAATATTACATATTGAGGAAACATGGATGTGGATGATAAAATGCACCCCAGTAAATATCAAAGTATAAACAATCTCGGATAAAAATGAGATTGTGATATTTTCCCTTACCTTAGGTCCGATTTTCTTCGTAAGTGTCTGAACCTCCCGTATAATGATTTAAATAATGTTATTGACTTATTCCAGAATCATAATTATTTTTATGATATCATATATGGTCATATTCTTAGCTTCTTATTAGTAATATTTCATTACTACTTGTTATTCGGGTGTTTATTACTTTTTGTTCTTATGCGTGTTTTGTCGAATAAATTCTTATTTTTCTTTTTAGGTTATAGATACCTCATTTCCAGAATTGTATTAGTGTAATATATATCATATTTATTCACTCAATTCATTTATGTAATCATTATGCAATGAAAATCATGTAGAACGAGTCGCATCACATCGTGGAGACGGTATTCCGTACGTACGCACGAGCGATGATATCGTTCCCATGATCATGTAATTGTATCGGAGTGTATGTATACTATTTCAGAATCAATATCACTTTAAAATAGTCATATATAGTAATTATTTACACCATTATACCCATCCAAGTAAGGTGGTGGTGGAAAATAGATTACACCATGGCGTGGAGACGGTATTTTGTACGTACGCACGTGCGGTGATTTCGTTTTCCGTAGGATGGATAGATGGTGAAATAGGGTTGTTTCATACTTATAATAACATATCAGTATATGAGTGATACTGATGTTATTACTTCATAATGAAACAACTAAAGAAGAAGAAGTATAAGAAGAAATAAAGTTGAAAGAATTGGTAACGGACATTACCTCTTCTTTGAAACGCCTCTTTGAGATCTCCTTTTAGGGCACTATAATTGGTCTTTGAAGAATACCAGGACCTATAGGATGTTTCTAGGGAAGTGTATAGGAGAAATTGGCAGGTTTTGGCCGAGCTTGAATGCTCAAAGTGGTGTGAGGAAGAGGGGGAGGAGGTGCCCTTTTATAAGGGAGGAGAGGGGCTCCTTCGGAAAAACTAAAAATATTATTTTATTATAAAGTCAAGTTCGGTTTTAAATACCTCCAAATTGATTTATTTCGAAGCTAATGTGGGGATGGGTCTAAATCATCTCATCCAATAGAATTTAGACAAGTTTATTTTCCTATTTTAACCTTATCATTTAGATTTAACATTAAGTTAAATAATTTTACTTTTACCGTGTCTTCTTGTGTTCTTATACTATAAGGTTAATAAACATACTATAACAAGCCAAAAGAACCCCAAGTTGTTTATTATTAACATATATAACCTTATCTATGTCATTTGGAAGAAACTTATATTTTTAGGAATAAAATAACAATTAATAATATAATATTTTTTTTAAAAACTATTTTATGTCAATTTTGAGACTATTTAGTAATTTATTTTTGTAAAAATCATAACAAAATGATTAGTTATAAAAAAGTTAATTAAATCAATACTAACATGTAATATTAACCTAAAAAATTATTTTAATTCATAAAAAGTCTCAAATTACATTTATTTGGGTATTTATAACATCAATTATGTCAATATTTCATTAATAAGATAAATACTACATCATCTTTGTGTCATAAATAAATTAATTTATTTAATGTCTAAAAATTACAAATAAAGTACCATTATGTATGAAATCTATTTATATTTCTAATTAATATTTATAGTAGAATTTATCTTATGTATAATCCTATATTAAAAATTATTTAGCTATTAAACATTGATTTTAACTATTTTAACCCTTCTTTAAATAAATTAATAATAAATGTCCTAATCTAATCCAAGTGGACCTAAATGGTCATATTTTATTCCTAAGGTTGTTTTTGGTCGAATTACACTTATCCAATAGAATTAGGACATGTGTTAGGGTAATAATAATAACATGTTTACCCTTAATTAACCTATTTACTTTTAACCGTGGTAAAAAAGTAAAAAATTACTATTCACCAAAAATTATTTTCATCTCATTGAACCACATATTACTTACTGACATCAACCGTGTCTCTCGGATTTTTGAAATTCCACTCACAGAAGCGGTAAAAATAAGTTTTATGAAAAATTCAGTTTTTTTTAACTACCACTTAGTGGTTTCACTATTCATAAAAAATTGAATGTTTTCAAAAAATACCAAAATATCACCCTAGGCTAATTTCAATATTTCGAATCCAAAAATGAAGTCCATTTTGAAAAATAAAATTTATAAAATTTCAAAAAGTGGTTATTACTATTCATAACGGATAGTTTTAATAATATTTTAATAGCATATCGTTGTTTAGTGAAACTCGGTATTGCGAACGACGCAAGCTATCGAGGAAGGTCTCGATTTCGTGTAAAGCAAGTAAAGCAAGTTTTGTGTGTAGTAAAAGATTCCTTTGATGATTTATATAACATAAAAGTCTCGGGAGTTACATTTATGTTCACCTATTATCATTATGAATTCACCTTGTATCACTTTCAAGACTATATCTCCCATAGTTATCCACTAACCATACTAATCCAGGAATCCTAATGATATGAGGGTATTCTATGTTTTTTATAAATATCTTACGTCAATAAGGAATCAAATTGAACCATCATATATCTGCAAATCTATTGATCCAATAACTCTCATATACTGTGGATAGTTATTTTTCATAAACACCACACATTCTTGTGAATCCTTGATTCAAGAATATTAATCTCAAAACCTAATCATGTTAAAGTAACAACATGAATTTTTAATCCAACATTCAAAATTGATGACCACTATGAAAATAAGAAAAATATTATTTTCAATATCCTAGTAATTTATTAAAACATTACTCATTGGTTTTTACATATTGCGAAAATCCTTTTTCTAATGACATGTGTGATGAAAATTAATGCACTCGTCTATGGTTGGTATCTTATAGGTGGGTTCCTCTTGACTTTAATCAGGGTTTTCCATTTTAAAAACTACCTAGCTTCCAAATATAAAAAATTCCTATTGTTTTTATTTATTCAACTAATGTGAAATATCATTGGGAATTTTTTACCTTCCACATATACTAATTTTTAATCAAAAAATTTGGCACATCATTTATATTTTCCATATCCATAAAATATGAAAGAATAGTCGTTAGATGATCATATATCTCTAGTAAATAGTTCAGTAATAAGATAGATTATATTTATTCTTCATTTTTAAATCTACATTTTTATATCAACTAGAATTTAATTAAAACAATAAAAGTTCTTGATAAGGGGAATACCTTTGTCATACTGGAATTATAATAATTTCTTTTCCATGTAGAGTCAATTCTCAATTCACTTGGCAATCAATTTGTATTTAAAAATATTATATAAATTTATTCGAGAGGACATGTGAAAAAAATGTACATCTGATCCATTTTCTAACAATTTTTTATTGTCACACATGCCTAACTATTGATTCTCAAATATTAATCATCATATGTATCATGGGAATTTTCTTCTATGGTGATATATACCTGTAGCTCAGTTAGAACATCAAGAATATCACATTTCCACCTGTTGAAGTTTTTATCCTATTAAATTTTTTAACTAAAATTTCATATTTCACACAATATATTAATGATTATAAGTACATTCCATCATGGTATGTCGATCTGGAATGACTCCTCATGTGGTAATATACTTCTTTAACCGTAGGTATTCTCCATAAAATTATATCAAAATTTTCAAAAATAAATTGCACAAATGAATACGGAATAGTATAAAATACTAAAATAAACTATTTAATCAAATCAATTGGACTGTAAATGAATAAATAGTTTTCCTTCCATGAATAATAATTTCCTCCCCTCCCCTAAGAAACATGCATCCCTTCTTTAAAAAAATAAAACAAGGTGGCCAAACCACTCCCCTTTCTCAATCAAAAAATAATTCATCTATCATTTTGAAATTCATTCCTTATAAAATACCACCTTCCACTTATTATATTGTTATAATTTATTGATATCCACATAATAACCCACTCATTATTGTCATATATTTTTGAAAATATGGATACTTAAATAAAAACAAATATGATGGGGTGAGGGGAAGAAATATCAAACAAGGGTGAAATGGTTTCACAGAATTGAAGCATTGTTTTTCATTGAGTAATGACCAACAGTGTTGAGGGGAAGTGTTGCAGATATATGTGGATTTACATAAACAATTTCATGACACCATTTTATTCAATAGTTACAAAAATAATTGAATATGTTCATACATTAGCGAGTAATAGATGTGAGAAAAAGGGGTTCCTAGAGAGTTTTATTCTTTTTTTGTAATTAGACAGGTGCTCTGATACCATAATTTTGTATATACATGATTTAAATAGCTCAAACTCAATCTCATGGAGATAGAAAAAATTGGGTGATAAAATTTATGTGGTTCATTATGGGGACATATGTCCACTGGGGAAGTAATATGTGGTTTCTTATTCAAATCTGAATATATAGATTGTAGATTTCCCATGATTTTTCCCACACAATGACATCCAAATATATAGTTGATATAAGGAACAAAAATCAATGTTCTGGGGAATTTATTTTCCATTGGGTTACACCAAACCTGGTAGAATATTTCTATGGGAAACATCATCTCTTATATATAGTCATCTTTAGGTGGCACCAACCCCTAAAGTCTTCATCCATCTGTTTCCATGGATGGTGATACTATTTATTAATATTCAACATATCATCAATGATATCCATATCCAATTCACCCTTTTCATATATTTTAATAAATATAGAATAATATATATTGTTAAAAAATATAATATAATCCCTTTAGGGTTCAATATGTATCGTAAAGTTTTAAACCAGATTCCTTGTAATAATTAATGATGATGTTGAACCCACATGAAGTTGAGTTTTATTTTTTATCAAATAAGATGGATTTCAGTTAGAATGAATCTAATATTTCTGGAAAAAGAGCATCTTGAATCGGTTTTTGATTACCAAATCATATAGATGAGAAGGTAGTAGAGGTTCCTATGAAATGTGCCATTATGCATTGAGCTATTAAAAATGAATGAGGATAAAATAAATATATGAGAACATGTATGTGGGTTTTTTGAAATTATTCATACGAAAAAAGGAATATTCTTCCATTTTCTGTACAAAATTCTTTTATATTGAGATACTAACATTAGACATTTCAAGAGATTCAATTTTTTAGAAAATGTTTCAGAAGTTGACTAGTTGCTAACAAAATTGTTTGTAGAATATACTATTATTAAAAGGTAGAAAAGATCATGAATGGAGGAAGAAGATACTTGTTGGTTCATGTGAAAATTAGATTAAGAATAATTAATTATCCTAAAGTTGAGGTTCCAAATTCTCTATTTCAAGATTCTAAAACTTGACTAACTGAAAATTGTTACTCTAAAAGTAGTGTGATCCCATAAGTTAGGATGATGCATTGAAGTTTAATTAAAATACTCTATGGAGTATTTATATGATTTGTAAAAATTATAATAATTCATATATTAATGTAATTGGATTTAATGTATTTTCAATGTAATTTGAAGTGTTTACATAATTATTTAACTAATACATAGTAGATTTGAGATTCTTGAAAAATTGAAAATGATAAATCCACAGTGATGCCTAAGATTCAATTTATGAGTTTTTTAAATGTGTACTAGTGAAAATTTTATAAAGTAAATTTTATATCTGAGTCTCTTAGAATTTTTTATTTCTTTAAAAATAATAATAGATGTTATTCATTAATTTACCATAATGGATATGAAATAATAATCCTAAAATTCCAATATTAAATTTGGAAATTGACATAATTGAAATAATATATGTTATATTCATTTATTAATAAGTGATGTAATTTTTAAAATCAATTATATATATTATTCACTTAGATAAACAATAAAAAAATTATCAAGCTTAGTGTGATATATAATAGTCAATTTTTTAATATTTAAGGTCTATAAAAATTCACTAGAGCATACCAAATATTTTTTCTATCATTCATACTATAAAGGTGAAAAAAATATTCCCATTGAAACATAGTTGTAAATAATTTCTTTTAAAATGGTTCAGAGGATGATAATTAAAAATCAGTATGAGGATACATATATCTCACCATTTAAAATAATAAACAAATTTTGATAGTTAGAAGATAAAAAATTTATATATAATACTAAATGAAACTTTAATATTAAAATACTATATTATTGGTGATTCAAAATTTTAAGATTTTTTTCTATTCATAATGAAATATTATAATTCATTTATGTTTCATGAGTCCAGCAAAAAATAATGAAGTTGAGAATGAATGAATGAGAAGGCATAATTTTGATAATGGCTTTAATGCCTTGGGGAGAATTATATTTACATAATGATATTTCTAAATGAAAACGTAAATTACAATATGGATTCAATGGTTTTGGATTATGTGGGAAAATAGAAGGCTCAATTAAATTTGAGTCTTATAAAGATCGTAATCTTAGAGGTATATACTTTTATATATTAAGATCTTATCTTTATTAAATGGTATTATATATTTTTTTTGAATTTTTAATGGTCTAAAATCAAGATAACAATGTGGATGCATGTTGGTTAGGTATTCATTTATTTAATATAGAAATGTTCAATTATCATATCAGACCTAGATTTAATGGTAAAATCACTTAGTCATATTTTATGGAGTTTAAATATAGAAACATTGAAATTCTATACAAAAGATTCTAAGATGGTAAAAAGTGGAAGAAAAATATATGAAATATTTTTATGGAAATAATATTGAAAACATAAAAAATATTGACTATAATAGAGAGAGAGAGTCCCAACATGGTGATTATCTTTTATATTATGTGTATTATGAAATTGAGAAAACAAATGTTGCTATAATGATTGAACTTATGAATTGATGTAGGATAAGAGGAGATGAAAAGGTATCCAATTCCTCTTCTACAGAACAACCCTATTACATCATTAAATTTATTTTTTAAGTATAATATTCTCAATATATTGCGTGACATGAAACACCAATCATTAAGAAAACTACGATATACTATAAAAATATTTTTAATTGAGACTTCTCCAACCTAGACATCAAAATTGTGGTATGAATAATAATAATGGAATTATAAAAAATATGTATTTTCTTTTTTATACATGGAATATGAATTTATTTATGGATAATAAAGATGTACTCAATTTTAAGTACATTCATTTTATGAATCAAATGTACGTTTTCCTAAAAAGTTATGTAAATTTCATTTTAAGAATTCTAATTATGAATAAATTTAAATTTTTTAAATTTTTTTATTTTATTAAATTAATATAATTTTTTTATAATCATATAAATTTTATATTAGGGTTATATTTTGGGATTTTTTTTATGAGATGTATTTTTAATTTAAGCATTACAATACTAGTTTTTGTAAAACTATTGTTTCCTTTCATCATGTAATTTAAAATTCATGTTAGGTTTTTAATTTGATATTAATGTAATATAATTATAATTTAATTATAAAGAATATAATTAAATATATTATAATCAATATTATTCTTTATTTTTGTATAAGATCATTTTTTGGTATTAAAAACAAGTTTCTCTAAAATGCATTTTATTATGCACAATGAGTATTTATGTAAATTAACTATGTAAATTACTATTAACTAATGATGTTAATGAAATTTATAGATTATAAATGAAATAAAATATATTAATATTAACTTTATGGTTTTTACTCGGCTTTTAATAATAATAAATAATGTATGATGCTATAAAATGTATTTTCCAATAAATGGTTTTCATTTCATTTATAATCATATTTAAGTGAAAATTAATGCCCTATGAAGAAAATAAATTTACCAAAATGGATTCAATATTTTTAATTGTAATAAATAATATAATGTGATGTGGTGAAAATAATTATGGTCATATTGAGAATTAAAATATAGTAAAATTTTCTCACAATAATAATGGTAAAAACATGTTTACCTGGGGGATAAATTAAGATATAAGGGTAATAATTCTGCCTAAAAATATATAAATTTTATTGGTTGAATATTTTTTTCACCTTATATGATCCAATTTATGAATTATTATCCATTAGAGCTACATTCACATAGAAAAGACATTAAATTATTGCAATCA
The DNA here is from genome assembly GCA_963277665.1 of Viscum album. Taxonomy (NCBI): domain Eukaryota; kingdom Viridiplantae; phylum Streptophyta; class Magnoliopsida; order Santalales; family Viscaceae; genus Viscum; species Viscum album. The sequence continues at coordinate 759,198,655 of OY728161.1, forward strand.
TTTAACTAATTTCATGCGTGTCGCTCCCTTAACTTATAAAAAGGAACTTCTTCATAGAGCTCTTTCAATTTTATTTCTTCTTCTATCTCCTCTAAACCTATTGTATATACACATATGAGGATATAATTAAATCGTTTCACTGAGTAAATTTATACATTAAAAAAAGTTCTAATGTCGCTATTTAAATGTATACTAGTGTTAAGATAGGTTCAATCCTGTGAGGACTTTTTGGAGAATTTTTTTACTAAACTGAGAAGAATTAATTTTACTATAATTATTTTTAAAAAATAACTTATTGAAAGGATAAAATGAAATATTTTGATGATTTCAGTGTGTGTGAAGAGAAAAATGGGATTTTGGAACCATAGAATATTTAAATCTAGGTTCATAATGCAACAAGGTATCCAATAATCAATCGATAATCTTACAGTTGTTTGATCATGATCATTGTTAATACAATGTTCATTGTAAACACCCTCCAATACAAAAAACATATTTTCTCAATCGTCATGTTACTTCATATTACTAGGAGAAGGGGTATCCAAAAATTAAATTTAAACATTGGATGAAGTTATCCAAATGGTAATGGTATAAGTCAATGCCCTAGAACTCACATTCAAAGAATATCTCCCAAACCAAGGAAATGGTAATGCAGGAGAGAAAGGAAGAGAAAATATCCACTAACTCTCTCCTCTTAAAATGTTTAGGAAAAAGGGAATATTTATGGACACACGTAAATTCAAGAACAAGGGTTCAAACCTAGCATGAAATCATATAATAATAATATTTCTTGATAAATTCAATTCCCTTTAACATATGAAAACCATGGGATAAAAAAATATATCCTCCAAGGATATGCATGAGAGGTTAGGAATAAAATTACTTTTTAAACAAACACTGGTGGACACTTTCAAGAGCACCTAGAAATTATAATGTCTTGTATGGCAGAGGTGGAAGAAGATGTTTGTCGGTTGAGGCAGGTAATATTTAGAGTGATATGGAATCATATATGGGAGCATCATTTGTTCCAATATTAAAGCACATCACAAATCATTTAATGATTAAAAATGTGAATGTTTAATAAGTTTGTACTTGTAATTGAATCTCATTGAAGTTAGATTGGAGTCAGAGGACCCCTAACTCATTTAGATCATCCTCATACTGTTGAATCTTCCTCTTGCATGCCGTTATAATTTAATATCATTCCCACTGATCATCATTTACCTAGTCCTCTATACACTATGCTTGATATATTATCTCCTTATCCTATCAACATATGGATATATTTTTTCCTATTCAAATAAAAAACACTCTATGAATGTTCTCCAAAGATTGAATATTTATTCACATAATGAAAATTATTCTATATTTAATAAATTCATTTATTTTTCACTATTTTTATAAATGCAATTACCAACAAAATGTAATAAATCAATTATTAATTTGGGAAAAATCATTGAAAATCATTGAAATTTATTATTTAGAATTAAAAAAATCATGTACAATATAAGTACATAAAATAACCTAACACTTTAACCAATTCTTTTCGTCAAGAATAAAATCGACACAAGAATTAAATAGGAACAACATGATGACAATATTTAAAATTTACATAAACAGAACCATAACGTTGGTAATGTGGAGATAAAAACATAATATTTCATGTGATAATTATCTTTCCAATGTCACATCCTTCGAGGAAACATGTATACTTTTTTTATTGAAATTTATGGGGCTTATAATAAAATTAGTAAAGAATATTAATTTTCTCTTATTAAACATTCCATTTTGTGATCTACCTCACCATTAATTTCTTCTCTTATAACTCATGGTAAATATTTTAACTAGATATATTCTCATGCCATTAGTAAATTCCCCTCTCATAAGAATGAAAAGGACATACATTCTCTATTTTTTAATGAAAAAATCACCCAAATTCCTGAGGACATAGCATTATGGATCATAAAAATCTGAGGATTAATGTTCTTTAGTTTTGTTGGTAAAACAAATTCAGTATTATAAAGTTGTTTATTATCTTAAATGTAATAATTGATATTCAATGTTAAGATAAATGAATGTATGTCCTTAAAAGTGACAACACGCTCTTCTAAATCTCAAATTTGGGCCTTGATCAATGAAGGATTAATAAAATATATTTACACTCATGAATTTTCTCTTATTTTTTCTCTGTTATTTATTTTCAAACCAATTTTTTTTTTTGACAAATGATTAATCTTAAATTGTCTCAAATCCACTACCTAGACCAAAATGTGGAAACTCCTTAGTAATGAAAATGGTGAATTTGAACCACCAAAACTCAACCCATTTTTTATATTTATTTTGTTGTTATTTTTTCATGATTGGTGAATATTATAAGTATGAAGAATGATAAACTGAATGGTCTTACAAATTTCCAATGAAACCACAAAAACATATTCTCACCCCAATAAATAACATCCATTTTGACAATTTATATGATCTCCCCCACATATAATCATATAAATATCATTAAAAATAATAATATTAGGGTTGTAAAAGATATAATCATATTGAAATGAGTTTCATTCAAAATAATACTTATTTATAGATTATTTAAGATAATTAAATAATATTATTTTTTTAGGTATCTAGGATTATAGAGTATCAAAAATCCTCAATATTTTAAATGTGACTTTATACTATCATATATTTTAAAAGTTCCAAAGAATGTTCTAGTAATTGAACTTGTCCCAATACCCCTCCTGAAAGATTCTTCGAAATATAAGAATTGTTTTTTCAAGATTATCTCTAGAATAAAAACATGTATATATTTAAATATATAAAATAGTAACTCATGGAATAAAAAATAAAAAAAACATCAATATGAATTTCATAAAATAAAAGGATAAAAATAGCTTGGAAATTTCATCTACAAGAATCAACTAGTTCCCCTAAATCATGATTCATTAAATCTATACATATGCATCAGTCAAATCACTCAATTATCTGCCTTAATCATTCCATATTATTAACTTTGAAGCCTAAAACATAGCATCATGGTATTCCAAATAAATATTTTTCCTCATACATAAAAAATATAAAAAAATTTAGAATGTGGGGCATAAAATTTCATTTATGTTCGAAAAATTGATTAAAAAGAATTAATATAGGGTGTTAAATGAAAATGGATGTAAATGTGAACTCAATTTTCAATAAATCATTAATCCCCCTCAATTTTCCTTAATTTTTCTCCTTGTACTTTTATTATTTAAATATAAAATAAAATATCTAAATAACTGTGTAAGAAATATATCATTTAAATCTTAATAGCATAAATTGATTGAACTACATCCAAAAATGAATTTTTAAACTAATTACTTGGAAGATAATTAAAAATATTTTTTTCAAAATAATTAAAATCTAGGGTTTCTACCTAGAAGATACTATTGGTTTTACTCATCATTCATTATGTTAATTTATTATAGCTAGCAAAATAAAAGTCTCATAAATAGATAACTATATATTATTTATAAAATCTTAACATTGTTTTACATCCAATGTTTCTCTTTGATTCCACTTCCTTGAAAATTATTTAAAAATATGATGGGGAGAATGCTAATAGGTGTAAAAATAATCTAGAAAGTCTCCATTATGGTAAACATGTTTTATTACCCCTTTATCTCAACTTCTTGTTCATGATCATCTTTGATTTCAGAAACGATGTCTTCAATCTCTGTAATCACTTCCTTCACTTTCTCTTCACCACATAATGGTTGTATCCAAAATCTAGATAGTTTTGTATATATAATAAAAAAATAAAAATCAATCCCAAACTAGTACCCCTATAATTAATCTTTGGGACGCACTATGAATTTTAATGGAGGTTCCTCTTGATCATTTGGTGTACATGGTTATGGATTGTCCTCCAACATATTTATCATCTGATCCAAAATATTAATAGTTTGTATCCCATACTTATATTCATCTTTTTTCTTCTTATATCACTGAATCATGTCTCATGATATATTCTTTTACTTCTATGGATGAATCTTATTATTGTTTTTTTATGATCTCTATATATTCCATTGATTATATAAACCACAATTAAATTTTCATCATATTGTTCTTCTACTTAATGTGAGGTTTGTTCCACTTATTGCTCCTCCTTAGATGATGTGTTGGTTCATTCTCCAAAAAAAATATTTTGAATCATCAAATCAATCCTCCTTTGATTTAACATCCATCTTAGATTCACTAATCAAATCTTCATTAACTTTTTCTTAATGGTTGTATTCCACTTATGGTGATTATTTTTATTCATAAACTTCCTCTTTCATGATCTTTAATTATAGAAGTCCCACTTTGAACTATTTTTACATGATTTGGAGTTTCTCTTACAAGATCAGTTGCAATTATGGAACCCATGTTTGAATTAATTACGTCAATCCTTGGATTTGAATCCTTGATTTGATCACTTCAAATTTTTATAGATTACTTATTCGGATAGCCATTGAAAATTTTGGATTATGCTTGATTTTTTAAACACACACAACTAAAAACTCCCAGGAACATAACAATAATAAAATAAAAAACAATATAAATTAGAATTAAGAAAATAGATGTGGAAAAGGATGATATAAATAATTTAATTAATGTACTATCCATTCTATTTCCGAGGAAATGAACCCAAAATTTTACATGTTAGAGGGTGTTGTTAAATCCTTTAACTAAGTCTATTTAAAAATTTATAAAGACCGAAACTACACTAACTAAGAAAATATCTAATAGTCATATGATGGGGAAAATCCAACAAGGATAAATTGAAAAATTAATTTAACAAAAAAGTAAATATCTAATGTTACTATGATGAAAGATTAATCTATAATATTGGAGAATAAATATGTTCATAAAGTGATCATTTGAGAGTTTGGAAAGAGAAAAATTAAATAGTGGATGTAGGAAATTAATAAATCATTGTTTATGGTGAAACATGGTTTCTAATAATCAATATCCAAAAATGAAAATTTTAAAACTGGGTCATTGGTAATCCAATGATCATGGAAAAAAAATCCACTCATAAAAACGCCTTTTCTAAAAGGTCATGGTACTTTCGACTACCATGATAATGGGTAACCAAGAACAATAATTAAATATAGGATAAAATTAGAGAAATGTTCATGTTGGAAGATAACAACATAACACCAGTATTAAAAATATTCATCTCAATCTATTGATATGGTCGTGATTAAAAGAATAAAATACTATACATCAAACTCCATCAAACTAATAATAATGGTCTTCAACAAAGAGAATGTAGGAGGAAAAAATATTGAAGAAAAAATTAAGAACCCGACTATGAATATTATAAAAATAAACTTACATGAGATATTCAATTCCCATTTTTATGTAAAAACCTAGGCACAAAAAAAATATTCCCTCTCATTCTAGCCATGTGAGGGTAAGAAAATAATGATTTAAATCTATGTAGCATGGGTGATCTCTTTCAGAAGAGCCTTGCAAGTCCGATATTGAATATGGCGGAATTGGTAGTGGATGTGACGAGAATGATGTGTTCATTTTCTGTTGTGAGACAACATTGTATTGGCATGTTTGAATTGTTCCACTTTTAAAGTAAATATAAAATATATTTGTGTGTAAGATAACCTTTGATTAATATATGAGGTCATTTCATTTATGCTCATTAATTTTGGAGAGGTATTGGGGGACACCAAATTCCACATATGTCACCCCATGATGGTGATGAATTTCTCACATCAATTATCGAACAAGACTCCCAGGCACTGCAATCCTGCATGATGTAGTTATTTTCACACTATGTGTGACCTATTCTCCCCTTGGATGGTTCGAATACGGCCACATTTTTACGTAAGAAAATCAAAAACACTTTGAATTTTTTTAAAAGTGGATTTTTTTCCACAGAATGGAAACTATTCTATACATATTTAATTCATTTAATTTTTATAATTCTTGTTTATAATGTTACTGCCTATATAATTTAATAAATCCATCATTAATTTGGTCATAAAACATTAAAAATCAAGAAAATTAATAATATAAAATTAATATTTTTATAAAAAAAATTAATAAATCTTGTATCAGTTATTACCTGATGAATCAAGTATCATCAATATATTTATAGGGTATTATAATTATAGAAATAACATATTCTGCCTCTTTTCCATCAAATGGGAAATGAAATTACCCCTAATATGTATGTATTAACTACCTCCCCTACAAAGAAAAATAAGTCATTTTACATCACCACATCACATTGATGTATGTAATAAATATTTATAATATTTATGATATAATAATGATTATGTAATTTTAAAATATTATTTAACTTTATTCTCAACAATTAATTAATAAATGAAAACCTTTTCCATGTGTATGTAGGGGACACCTTCTCTATGAAAGGTGTAATTTCTCTTTATATATATTCTGTTAATGGATAGTTCTATATATATATATAATTAACATATATTATATTTATAGTATTATTAAAATTCCATAGATTATGTTACCATAATCAAAGTACATGGAACAGAATTGTTGAACGAAAACATTTAGGATGAAAAAATCATTTAGCAGCCTAAATTAGTGATTTTAATAAATAATCATTAATAAATGGGTGTTGAAATAATAAAAGTGTATCATATATGGTATTATAATTATGAATATTGTTATATTATATATTTATAATAAATTTATATTTTTATATAGGAGGTAAAATTGATTATGAATTATGTAAGACATGAGGCAACTGTTATTCATCTAAATATTATTTCATTGAGGCATGTTTGATATTAAGATCCTATTTATATTTTCAAGGTTTTAATATTAATCCTTTGATATTTTCATATCAGGTATCCTTCATTATTTATTTTATTTAAATCTATAAATCAAATTATTTCCTCTAATGGGTTTTATTTGAAAGTTAACAATGTTGTAGTTGATTATTTTCTCACATTTGTTTCTATGATACATATACCATATTCACCAATTTTTTATTTTTTGGGGTGTATATACTATACCTTTGAAATTTTATGCAACGAATCACTTTAAATTCATTGAATTTAATTTTTCAGTTGAATTTATTTCTATCGGGGGGTAATGATTCAAAATTCTCCACAATGTTAAGGGTCTGACATTACAATATCATTTTCAATAAGATTATTTAATCATAAATTTATGACGATAATGTTATATGATATATTTGTCAAAAATATTATTTATTTAATTCTTCTATGGTTATTTCTATAAATTAAATAATTTTTTTTTTGATTTTCCTATCTCAATGTACTAAAAATTATGATAGAATGTTTTTCAGGAAAACTAATGTCGTTTTTTTATTTAAAAATAAATATTTTCATCAGAGTTAAAATTTATACAAAAATATTCAATATTTATTTTAAAATTATCATATGATTAAAGTATTTTTCCCCCTTTTATGATTTTCTAAAATATAATTTAAGAATAAATCATCATGTCATTTTCTGAATGAAGTAATTTTAAAAAATATGTGAATTGAATAATTATTTTAACATAATCTTGATGAATGGATTTTACCACTATCATGAATACTATGTTCATTCATGATTACATTACATGTTTCCATGTTTCCTTAAAAACATTTTCCTGAATATTTTGGGAATTTTTCAATATAAAAAAATTGAACTCAAAATTAAAATTAGATTTTCCTCAGGAAATGTTCTAATTATCTAGTAACGTTATATTCATCAATAATAACATCCTTTGTTATTTCATATGATTTTCTAGGGATTTGATCAAATATTAACATATTCATTCTTTATTTGGTTTGTTATTTATCATAAGATGAATTATTGTTTAAATCCATTTTTCATTTTCCACGAGAGAATATACGATGAAATAATAAGTATTTCCACGATCTTGTGTTATATATATGAAAGGATTTCGATTTTTGGAATGGTGGGTCCATTGTAGAACACTAATTCATTCGATATATATTAATGTTTATGAGGTTGAAGTGTTATAAAATGTAACACCAAGCTGTATAGAGGGTACATGGGTGGTTTTCCCAACCCCAAAAGAGGGTACATTAAATGATATCCCAAGACCAATGTTAGTAGATGAGATGTTAATATAATATTAACATGTGATGATAGTCTTTCTAGGTATATTTGAAATAATATTACTATGATTATGATTATTCCACACTATATACCACTATTTTATGACCTATTCTTTTGAAAATGTTAGTCTCTCAAGATGCATAATCTTTGATTAATTTTTTATTCATTTAAAATTGAATTCCAATATTTATTTTATGTTTTATGATTATTAATAATGAATTGTTGGGTATTATTTTTTAAATTTTAAGCTCTTGTTATCATAAAATTTTTCTCATGTAATTCTTAAAATTGTTAATTAATTGACATCTATCATATTTACCTTAACTGAGCATATGAGGTCACCCATTATTATGTTTCCTTTTATCTAGGATATAATGAAAGGTTATTTTTATAACATGTAAAATAAAGGTTCTACAATGGAAGAACATATTAAGATATGATGTAGATATTTTATATACCATATGTTTGTGAATACATGTTTTTAAAGACAATAAAACATCATAGTTGTATCATGGAACATATTGATATTAAATTTCTATTCATCTAATTTTGAATAATATTTATGTATCTAATTTTTACATCATCTCAATTGGTATCATAGAATCGTTTATTTATTTTTTAAAATAATGGTAATAAACATTAGTGAGAACCCACAGGATAATAAACAATATTGGAGAACATCTCATGTTATGGTAATGAAAGGAGAGTGGGTTTCAAAGAAAATAAATCCCTTTATGGATACGTAAAATTTCATGTAGTTTTGGAAAATTTGAACTTAGGGGTAATGACTGTGAATATTGAATGTAGGGTATTAAAAAATTGTAACTAGTGCATAGTGAATGGGACTAATACTGCACACCTGTTTATAAACTCATAGGGGATATTCATAGGTTATTAATATTTTCTTTATGAACCATTATGATGTATTATAATTGATTATGAAAATTGATGACCTATGTTAAACTAAGTCTATTATAGATTAAAAGGAAGATTTCATGATTTTGAGAACATATAAGTTATTTTCATGATTATATATATTATTAATATGATAATTCTTAGCCACTATAAAATTTTTAGTTAACGAATATACATAAGAATAATAATCCCAATACTAAATATGATGGATAATACATTCATTTTACTTAAAATAGTCAAAATGAAATTCGATACCGAATGAAAAATATTATGATTAATCCAAATCAGCTACATTTATATATGATTAACCACATGAACATATAAGTTTTTTAATAAAAAATTATAGAAAAATTGAGTTTCACAAAGGTCATGTGGTAATGAATATTCAAAATCATATATATTAATAATTTTGGAAGAATCACCCCTGAAAATGTCTCAATATAACCAGAAGATGTTCTATTTTTTAAAGAATGAAATAGAGAATAAAATTTCAAGGAAAAATGATGAATTCCATATATAACTAAATAACCTCACCGTCTGGCCATTAAATATATCTATAAATAACTAAGAATCCTATATTTCATCATAATAATAGAAAATCCCAACTTCAACACATTCCATTACCCCTAGTTCTATCCCTAACACCACCATGCAAATCACCATGCATCATTCCATCACAAGAAACAACTACCACCACAAACATGAGCCTCTCCAACCATTTATTACAAACCATTTTATATCATATGATCACATTACATCATATAGTAATTCTCACATATTAATCAATCGTGGAAGTCAGTAATGAATCAAAAAAAATCAATAGGGCATCTGAGGCCTAAAAAATGTCAATCGATGTTAATAGACAAACGAGATCACTCATCCCCAAAAGGATATCATTAACAAAAAATTCTATTAACATCATAAATTAACTTATTCAATTATCATAGTTTAAAAACTTATGAAATCTAAGGAATCAACCACAAATATCCCTAAATTATTTAAATATGCTCTCAAGCATAATATCTAAGTTCACTAAACTATATGGAAGAAAGATTTCATTTAAATATGACTCTTTGATATTTTATCCAAAAATGAAATCACATTTATGATCATATTCAGTTTCCAATCATTAAAAATTGGTATGGAAATGAATAAACATTAGTATATCACTATATATAAATACATGATGGAAATTTTTAACAAGGAATAAAACACAATTGATCATCACAACTAAAAACACACATTTATTCCATAATAACTATTAAAAATTAGTAATATCAATTCCACTATCCCCCAATGATATTATAAAAGATACAATTATTATTTCACAAAAAAAATGAGTGAAATAATGAATCCCCTACCTTTCCAGGATGTTCATAAGAATAATACACTAAAATAGGGGAAAGATAATATGATGATATCTCTGACTGGATGTCCCAAAGATAAGGGATTTAACTACAGTTATCATATCTAGAAAATAATTATAAATAAATAGAAATAATATTTTTCCTAAATTGTGACTCATTATTTTAGATAAAATGTGTGAAACCGAAACTATTAAACATATCTAAAACATGAACGTGGATGTTCAAATGGAAATAGATCACACGTCAATGTCCAATAAAATGATGGGTTTTCCAGAATTAATGAAAACAATAAAATATATAACAAATGGACATATTTTCATTTTACATTTAAGAACATTGAACCATTGGTATATATTGTAGGTTAATCATTAATTAAATATTAATGAGCCTCTAATTTAAATAATTTGGAAAGATCCATAATAAAAATTTGTTCTTCTAAAAATCCTTATCTATAAATATATTCATTGAAATGACCATTAATTCCCCCAAAGTTAATTTTTAAATCTATTTTTATGAAAAAAATTATAATTATGATATTATAGTAAAAAATAAAAATTTTGAAAAAACAAGACCATGAGACCAACCTACTACCATTAACATGTTATCATGATTTATATAGAGAGAAAAACATGCTACAACAAGAACAACATAAAACTATGATACCAACATGTTATCATTAAATTATTCAAGAATCATAATCATTTTTTTGATATCGTATATTATCCATTTATCATCTCTTTGTTAATAACATTTCATTATTACTTGTTATTCGAGTAATAACTACTACATTTTTTATGTATATTTTTTCAAATATGTTCCTGTTATCTTTCTTAGTATATAGTTATATCATTTCCAAAATTATATTAATATAATATATATCATATTTATTTTTTCTATATATTTTATATAATCATGCATTAATGGATATCATGTAGAATGAATCGTGTCACATTTTTGAGACAGAAGGTTGTACGTACGCACAACAGATGATATAATTCCCTTAATTTTGAAATGGTATGGAATTGGATGGTATATAATTTGTTTCAAGATCAATATAAAGTTATAATAATCATTAATAGTTATTATTTACATCATTATACCTATCCAATTAAGGTGGTTGTGAAAAACATATTACACCATGGTGGGGAGACCGTAAGTTATAAGTATGCACATGTGGTTATTTAATTTTTTTTATATGGTGGAATATTGTTGTTACATAATAATAATAACATATAATTATATAATTTATACTTTATTTATTACTTTAAAATGGAAACAACTCATGAAGAGGAAGTATAATAAGAAATAAGTTTGAAATGATCGATAGAGGAGATTGCCTCTTCTATGACTAGCTTCCTCTAGATCACCTCTTAAAGAACTAGAGTTGGTATTTGGAGAAGTAAATAACTTCTATAATGTGATTAGGAATTTTTTAAATGTCATTTTTTAGGGTATGTTTAAGCTTGATTCCTCAAATTGAAGTGGAGGACTGAGGGAGGAGTATCCCTTTTATAATTGAGTGGAGGGGTAGTTTTGGAATCTTAAAAAATATTAATTTATGATAAAATCAAACCACATAAAAACCTCAAAAATTATCTATTTATAAATATGATAATATATTTTATTTTGATCTCATCAAAACAATAAATTTTATACATGTTTTTCAATCAATTCAATCTTTATAATTTTTATTAACACTTAGTTATTGTATGTAATTTTAACTATGGTAACAAGTATTTTAGAAATAAAAGGACATTATATTTAGATATTTGAAGTAAATATGATCATAAATGAATAATTTAGAAAATTTTAATCCATTTAATAATTATTTTATATTTCTCAAAAAGTTTTATTATTTTTAAATTATTGAATAACACATTATTTTTATAAACAATCTATAGTGTAAATTGTGACACTTTTCAATTAATTTATTTTAAAAAATATTAAGATAACATGTTAACATAGAAAAAAATATTATATTATATTACTATTATGTCAAAGTATTATATAAATTTCATCGGATATATTAATTTTCCCAAATTTTATTTATTTTAAGATTATTAATAGCATTTATTTGTAATCTCAACTAAAAAATAATTACTACATTAATTTTGAGTATATATTTAATATAACATTTTGTTGAATATAAACTAAAAATTTAAATAATATGATGATTATTAATATTAAATATTTCATAAGAATACTTAAAGTCAAAAATAACAGTAGTAAAATCACACATTAAAAATGTTATATTTATTAAAACATGAATGTAAAAATTTAATATTACTTTAAATAAAATATTATATGTGTCATAATCTATTACATATGGCTCAAAATGGTTAATAACTATACCATTGGATTATTATGGTCAATATATACTCATAAAGTAATATTTGGTCATGTCTTTTGGTATTATAATGGTTATTTTCATTTTAATGAAAATTATTTTATTGACATTTCATCAATTAAATAATTTTTCAGTCATCAATTTATAATACTTTGAGGTAATTATTTATTCGCTTAAATTTAAAAATAAATTACCATGATAAATAAAAAAATTTATCTTTAAAATTATTATTTATAGTGGAATTTATCTTTTCTAAAACATTATATTAAAAACTATATATTTATTAAAATTTGTATAACACATATTTAGTGTTTCTTTAAATAAAATAAAGTAAATGACCTAATCTAATCCAAGTGCCTCCAAAAGATACCATTTCAACCAAAGGATTATATATGTTGAAAACACTCATCCAATAAAGTTAGTAAAAGTGTTATGGTAAAATTATTATATTATTTTTACCCTAAAATAATAGATTTACTCTTTTACCATATTAATAAAAAATTTCGAAGATACTATTCATAATGCCAAAAAATAAAATAAATATATTTACAGAATATGTACCTAAAATTTTAAAATATGGAATCAATTTTTCTATTATCAAATCACAGATTTTTCAGTATTTAATTTAAAATTAATCTCATTCAAGGAATGAGTAAACATGTTTTAAATGTTAAAACATTGCAATTGTTTGAAATGTTTTTCATCTAAATTCAATATAAAATTAAATACAATGACCTAATTTATATTAACTGATGAAAATAAAATCTATTCATACATTGAAACTATTTGGAAATATAATTTATTCATATAAATTAATTTGATGAAAAAAATTATTTTCAATTAAAATTTAGTATATTATTACTATTGATCAAAACATTAATGTTATCAGAAATTTGTAGAAAATTCAGCCAATGAAAATTTATATATACCACATACAAATAAGTGGTTTATTTTTCCATATAAAAATTATTAATGTACAAATATTTTAATTTAAAATGGGTACTGTATTAATATTCGATTAAATTATCCTTTTTCAAAAAATATATTTTTTTACATAAAAATGATTTATTTATATCCTGTGACAAGAAAATATATTGGATGCATATAAAAAATATTATATTAAATATATAACATATATATTTCATTATGTTTGTTTACTAATTTTAAATAACATAATTTATTATTACAAAAATAAAAATATTTCTATTATATTTAATAGGTTTATATTTTTCATAAAAAATTGGTAGGCAATGAATTCACCATAAATTTTCATAATTTAGTAATATTCATTCCCACTAACATAAATAATATGTTATAATGTTTGTTTTATACAAATGGAATCTCGTGGTTTGTTTAAACCCACGATTGTGTGTAATGTAATCTATTGAAGAATTAATAATATTTAAAGAAAATATTTCATTAAAACGTCCTCGTGATACATTCTACCCCTCTTAAACATAATTTCATCATCGAAATTCATCACCTGGATAAAAAACATGAGGATAACTCTAACTCCTCACATCCTCAAGTTCTCATGTAGCTTCCTCAAATTGGTGTTTCCATCATAAATCTTTATCCAAGTGAGTGGTCTTGTTTCATATAACCTTTTCACTATGATCTTGAATCTCTATAGGTTTTTCTTCATATGAATGTTATTTCCTCAGTAGTATGAAATATGGGTTTATTATATGTCAAGGATCAGGTATGTACATTATTAGAAGAGATATAAGATATAAATCATGAACTTGAGAGAGATTCAGTAGAAATTCAAATCAATAATCTACCTTTCCAAGACAATCTAGAATTTGAAAAGGACTAGAATAGCTTGGACTTAGCATGCCCTTATTTACAAATATAATTAATCTCTCCATTAGAGATAATCATAAAAACACCTTGTTACCCATTTAAAACTCTCTATCCAATCATGATTTTTTATCATAACTTTTTTTCTACATTGATCTCATCTTATGGATTTTTGAATAGATATAACCTTATCTATCATTTCATTAATAAGATCATGTCCCGCTAGCCTTATTTCCCCAACATCATCCCAAAAGTTAGATTTATGTACATATTTATATAGAGATATTCCTAATGAGCCTTCATAATACTGGATTGAAATCTATTATTGTATTAAAATTTACCCAAATGAATGTTTTGGACCCAAACTCCTTTAAAATATATTGAGAAATCTCTCAACATGTATTCAAGATTTTGAATTGTTCTCTCACATTGAAATTCCTTTTAAGGATGAAAAGAAGTGTTGAAACATAACTCTATATCTAAATCCTACGAAATACTTCTCTATAAATGAAATTTAACCCTTAAATACTGACCATATATAATAGAATGTGGTACTCTAAGAAATCATCCAACATCCTTTACTTTTATCTGAGCAAGATGATAAAGTGAGAAATCCACTCTAATATCAATAAAGTGTGCCTACTATATAAGGATATCAACTTTACATCATATAGAATTACAGCCTTTAGATGTTTTGGGAAGTCTAACGAAAATGTTCATAATGATGTTTTCCTATTTTCATTCTAGTATAAGTAATGGTTGTAACATCCCCTTAGACTTTTGTCTCTCATCCTTAACATATTGAGGAACAAATCACTGAGAGACATATTTAGCAGCATCTCTTTTCAGTTCATCCCTTCAGAAATACTCTTTCAGGTCCCTATACATATTTGTGCTTCTAGGATTAATAGATAATTAAGAACTATGAGCCTATTCCAATAGCTCCTTTTTTATAGTATGGGAGGAATAGAAACATGGTTCTTGAACCATGTTAGTCCATCAGAATCAAGATTTAATTCATGAACATTTCTAAACTTTTATTATAGATCTACATCTTTCTATTGAACCACCTTAATCGTCACTTTTATAGATGGATAAACATTAATTTGAGAAATATAATACTTCTCCACTTGCCTTTAAATTTCAAGTTCTATCCTTCACAAATCCATAAACATTGGATCTATTGTGATCCTAAACATGGATAGGCTAGCATGGAACTTTTGACTTAAAGCATCTTCAATCATGTTTTCTTTCATAGGGTTGTAATGTGTTGACTATTCATAATCATTAATTAATTCCAACAATCTTCTTTGGTGCATATTATGATCCTTTTATGTGAAAATATACTTTAAACTTTTATGTTGAGTATAAATACCACTCATTTAACTATAATGATAATGC
This sequence comes from Viscum album, assembly GCA_963277665.1. NCBI lineage: Eukaryota > Viridiplantae > Streptophyta > Magnoliopsida > Santalales > Viscaceae > Viscum > Viscum album. The sequence continues at coordinate 759,214,602 of OY728161.1, forward strand.
ATTTGTATCACTATTACAAATTTTACAACAACTAACAAAAAATCTTGAGTTTGGTGATTTTTCACATGGATTTTCAATAGTATCAAGGCATAATCTGTCACTATATAATTTTTAATAAGAAAACATCACATCCCCTTATTGGAGGCATCAATGTGGATCCCAAACCATTATCCACTACAAGGCAGTGTGAGCACAGGTGCACTGGCTAACCTTCTTTTTAGCACTTTGAAATTCTCTTCAAATTCCTACATCCACACGAATTTATATGTTTTTGAGTGAGTATGGTGAGTGGATTAGATATTTATGAAAACACTTTCAGAAATTGTTGACAATATCCATCCAAACAAAGAATAATTCAGATCTCGATTACCATTGTTGGTCTAGGAAAACATTCCATAACTTTTTCTTTTACTAGATCTATATGTATCCCCTATATTGAGGTTATGTGAACCCAAAATGAAACTTTTTTAAGCCAAAATTCAATCATGGTAAATTTTTCATAATGATTCTCCTTTTTCATGGTATTTACTAAAATTCTCAAGTGATCTTCATGTTCTTATTTTCCCTTTGAATATATAATAATATAATCTATAAAGACTACCATAAACTAATAAAGATAATGTCTATAGACTCTATTCATTATATCCTTGAAGATGGGTGGCCATTAGTAAGACCAAAAGGCATCACTATAAATTCATAGTTTCTATACCTAGTATGGAATGTCGTCTTTGGTATATCCTCTTTCTTAATCCTTAATTGATGATATCCTGAATGATGATCAATATTGTAAAATTATTATGATCCCTAGAGTTGGTTGAATAATTCAACAATTCATGGAAGGGGATATTTTTTCTTTATAGTGATCTTGTTATGTTCTTGATAATAAATGTAGAGTCTCATTGATCAATCCATCATCTTAACAACCAGAACAGATGCACCCCAAGATGATGCACTAGGGCATATGAATCACTTGTGAATATTATATTGGTGTTTTTTATTCTATTACTGTAACTCAATTAGGTCCATTAAATATAGTGTCTTTTAATTAGGCATAGTACACGGTTTTAGTTCTATTGAAAACTAAACTTCATGATTTGGCGGAAGACAAGGAAATTATTCAGGAACGAAATCAAAAAACTCTTATACAATTGGAGTCTTCTTAATGGTGAGTTTCACCCCATCCATTTGAGATAGATATATTTCATTTATAGGATCCATGACCCATAAAATGGATAAATTTCCACCAAAAGGTCATATTAATCCTTGTATAGATAAAGGATCATTTATTGATCCGAAATATAAAATTTGACTCCCATTCCAAGGAATTTGATATGAGGACTATATAGAGAATTCCAATCCATGCTAAGAATTAAATCAAAATCATCTAAATGAATAATCATAAGATTTTGGGGAAGCACATTCTCACAAATATCAATTAGAGAGGAATTGTAAACATTTTATGCAACTATTTTTCCATTAAGAGTTGTGAAAGCTAACTCAAAATATAATTTTTGAGAAAATACCTCAATACCCTTAGAAAATTATTTATAAATAAAAGTATGGGTAGATATAGAATCAAATAAAACATTTTCATCATTATATTTGATGGTAAGTGTACCTTTCAATACTTCATTACCATGCTCCACATCATCAATAGTGATCACATGTGACTTTACATTACCTTTGGACATATGAATTTGCTGACATCAATCATCAACGACAACCCCTGAATCTCAGAATTAGATAGCATAATGATCCATTTCCTTGAACATGTAGCATTTAATTATAGGAGGTTCATTCTATGTAGCCTTTTATATTTTTGAATCATTAAACACATTTTTCCATCACATCGGCATTCAACTGCTTGATGACCTTCTCTTCCACACATAAAACATTTTCTTGTACCTTTAAGACAATAACCTCTATGTTTCTATCCCCAAATTAAGAATATGGAAAAATAATCTTCTTTTCAATGTGGTATTTATATTTTCCCTTGAATTTCATTGCTCTATTCTTTTCAATCCACTGCGGTTGATGGGTTACCCTAATCTCCATCTCAACTATAAAAGGAAATCAAATGATTCCCTCATAGCCATTGAAGCCCATTATCGATAATTCCATTATTAGTCTTGGTATTAAGCCACTAAATAATCAATCAATTTTACTCTCATATTGAATAATAATTCCAGAAGTGTTCATTGAATGTCTTGAAATATTTGTTTCTTAGGTACCAATCGATTCATTATCCTTTTTCTTGAAATAAAGGAACTCTTTCTCTATCATTATTTGAATAATAAGAAGAAATTCCTTTTTGAAAAAATAAGTTCTTGAACTTGTCCCATTCCATGGATTCAATCTCATATCCTTCCCTCATATTCCTGATAATGATCCACCATTGATGAGACTCACCTTCCATAAAATAGACTTCCAAAAATACTTTATCATGTTATGAACAATGGAGAACTAAAATTTTCTTTTTAGTGGTATTAATTCATTGTTTATTCATTAGTGTATAAGAACACTGACTGAAATAATGTTGATGCTGCCTCATGAAGGAATCAATAGAATTTTTTATCCTCTTTTCTTTGTATGGATGTACTACATGATTCATAGATTCAGAAATTTCTATAAGCATATCAACATTATTTTCAATCCAGGTCCTACAATATTTGTTTGCTTAATAGGACAATCATTGCATTGTGCCCTATATTCAGTATTAACATGGTTTATAAAGGTTCCATCCATGGACTAAAACTAAGAATCAAAGTGTGAGAAACACTTATAATAATGGTAAAACCACATAATGAGTAATAAAATTTCAATATAGGACATGGTATGCTATATACTAGATTATTCATGATCATTTATAAAACACTAGTATTGTAACCTATAATTCGACATATCCTTAAAGTTATTACTAAGGATTTCCATCCTATATTCCAATAGATAACTATACCTTTTCTTTTAAACCAACTATAACATCCCATTCATTACATACATAGATATTACCTCGAAATTTAAAAATATTCATTTAAAAAAATAATAAACCCATGACAAGACTGTATAGGTTCAATTCCTTTTGACATTGTGAAATATTGAAAACTGTTTCATAAAACATGTACATTTTCTTCTTCTTATTCCTTTATAAATATACCACTTTTTGACATATCATACTAAATACTTGTCTTCATAACCTGGGGAAAATAAACATAATAAAGTGAGAGCTCATATTATATATAAGTGTATACAATGGAGGTATCAATCATATAATAATTATAAATCATTTGATCATAACAATATAAAATAATATCCTATATATTAATGATAATGATATCATTTCATGGGATAAATCATAGAATATTATAAAGAATCCATGAACATATTATAAAAAAATCAAAACATAACACATGAAATCTATGGCATACACATAAGCATAGAAAAAACATTTCATATTAGTAAAGGATCACAACAAGGACAATCATAGATGAAAAAGACCATTACTGAACTGAGTTCACTCCTTGTTCCATCCAAGTATTACTGAATCAGTTTTACTACCCATTCCAGCCTTATATTACTAAACAACGATCATTTCCCATTCATGCTCTGTCAATCTCATGATATATAAATCATTACCAATTAATTTTAGAGAGATATAGGCCCCATTCATTACATAATAAAAACACTAAAAATGCGTTCTCTAATAACCTAAATCATTCATCATATTAGAACATATGGAATCAAATGGGTTTCATTAACATCATTCTATCCTAACATAATCCATGAAAAAGAAATTGATTTCATACATATCATTCCATCATAAACATAATCTAATCATTGTAATAATAAGTAATATAAAAATTAATCATATCCCTATAAAATCATAAAAAAATCAAAGAATATCATCTTATATGTAATATAATATTTAGAGATAACTTAAAGAAAATTCTTGTTGAAAATATCCATTATTCTTCGAAAGCATTTTATTTTATTAAAATTACATAAAATTTTAAAAGATAACATTTTAATTTAAAATAACCTTGTATGATTGTAAGAGAAGATTCAAAGGAATAATTTTTTATGAAATCATAACAATCTATTCATTCTTTATAATTTAAACAATATTATTCTCATACTTTTTCTGAAAGGGGAAAAAAGTAACTCATTTGAAAATTAATGAATGATTCAATTAAACCGTGTAGTAAAAAGTAAAAACAAGGTAAAAATTACACTAAAAATACATAGGATAAGTGTAAATGATTTAATGAAAACATTTTTATAAAACATGCAAAAGGATGATCAATATACCTTAGTAAATACTTATGTATAAAAAATCTCATATAATAATGAGATTCAAAAAGTATACCTTACCATTGGTCATGTATATTTTCTATGTATCCAAAAATCGTGTATAATACTTTAAATAGTGTCATTATATTTTTAAAAAAATCATAATAATTTTTATGATATCATATAGTATCATACTATCATCTGTTTGTTAATAACATTTCTTTATTACTCGTTATTCGGGTATTAACAACATCATTTTCTTCTGTATGTATTATCGAGTATGATTCTGTTATCCTTACTAGGTTATAGTTATATCATTTATGAAATTATTTTAATATAATATATAGAATATTTATTCAACATATAAATTTATATAATCACTCATTAATGGATATCATGTAGAAGGAATCACATCACATTAGGGAGACATTAGTTCATACGTACGCACGAGTGATTATATAATAGCCATTATTATGAAATGTTGTGGAAGTGGATTGTGTATATTTTGTTTCCGAATCAATATGATGTTATTATAATCATATATAGTTACTATTTATATCATTATACCTATCCATGTAAGGTGGTGGTGAAAATTTGATTACACGATGGAGTGGAGATGGTTAGTGGTGCATACGCACGTTTGGTGATTTCATTTTACATAGGATGGAAAGAAGATAGAATATGGTTTTCCCATAATCATAATAATATCTCATTATATAATTTTTATAGGATGTATTAGTTTATAATGGAAACAACTCATTAATATAAAGTAGAAGAAGAAATTTGTTTCAATAAATCGGTAGAGGAGATTGCCTCTTCTTCAACAAGCACCCTCTTGATCACCTCCTAAAGAACAAGTGTTGGTATTTGGATAGGAACTGAACTTCTTGAATGTGACTAGAGATGTTTATAATAGAAATGGGTAGGTCATGGATGATCATGAATGTGAAAAGTGATTTGAATAAGTGATGGAGGATGTTCCCTTTTATAATTATGGTGGGGCACTTTTGTAATCTCTAATAATATTAATTTTCAATAAAATAAAACCACATCCCAAAACCACCAATTCATCCTAGTTTAAAATATTAGATAAGATATTATTGTAATATAATAAACCAATACATTTTACACATGGACTTTTTTAAATTTAATCTTTATAATTTTAATTAACACTTAGTTATTGTATTTAATTTTAACTAAGGTAGCAAATATTTCAAAATTAAAATCGTGAAATATTTACATATTTTATGTCAACTATACCAAAAATTATTAATTTAGATCATTTTAAATAATATAATAATTATTTTGTATTTTTAAAAGTGTATTATGATTTTAAATATTTTAATAAAATATTATTTGATAAACAATCAATATTTTCAATTTTGACACTATTCGATTCATTTATTTTTTACAAATTTAAAGATAACAATAAAAATTTGTAAAAAAATAATTATATTACTAAGTGGTTAATAAAATCTATAAATTCATTTGAAACTTAATTTATCCCAAATTATATTTATTTTAATATTTTTAATAACAAGTATTTGTTATTTCCATTAATAAATAATTTTCTACATCAATTTTGTGTAATTATTTAATATATTTATTTATTGAATAAAATATAAAAATAATATACTATGATGAATATAAATCAAATTTATTTCATAAAAATACTTATTTTTGAAAATGTCTTCGTTAAAATGCGACATTAGAAATATTATATTTATTAAAATGAGAACGTGAAAACATTAAAATCACTTTAAATAAAATATTATAAGTTTCTTAATCATTTCCAAATGGATCCAAATGGTAAATACATCGATCCCTAGATTATTAAGGTTGATATATACTCAAAAATTAACATTTTTTTAAGAGTTTTGGTAATTTAATTTTTAATATCTTTTTAATAAAATTTATATTATTGATTTTTCATCAACTAAATAATTTCATTATCATCAATTTATAAGCCTTTATAATAATTATTTATGTCCAAAAAGATTAATATAAATTACCTTGATAATGAAAAACATTTTATCTATAAAATTTTTATTATTTCTGAATTTATCTTCTGTATACCCTTATATTAAAAATTATATAGATATTAAATTGTTAGTAAGACATATTTAACATTTCTTTAAAAAGAATAAATTAAGTGTCCTAATATAATCCAAGTTTCATCCATAGGATACCATTTCGACCGAAAATTGATTTAGGTTCAAAGAAAAACATACAGTGATATTAGGATGGGTGTTTGGGTAACTTAATGATATTACATTTACCCTAAATTAATTGATTTATCTTTTTACCGTATTAATAAAAATTAGAAAAGTTACTATTCATAATGTCCAAAAATAAAAGTAATCTATTTACATATTTTTGTCATACTAATTCAAAATATTCAATCCATTTTTTAAAATTAAAAACATATAATTTTTTATAATTAATATATTATTAATCTCATTATTGGGATGAGAAAATTGGTTTTCAACATTAAAACATTGCAAAAGATTGAAAGGTTTTTACCTCAAAATTCAATGTAAAATTAATTATAAAGACCTAAATTATATTAAATTATAAAAATAAAACAGATATATACATAAACCCTAATATATAATATAATTTAACCACATAAATTATTCTAAAGAAAAAAATCATTTAAAATTTAGTATATTTTTACAATTCATCAAGATAAGATTGTTGTCAGAAAAATATCAGCAGTTACAAAAAAGATTATTTTTAAATACCTATTCCAAATATGTGGTTTATATTTTCAATTGAAAATTATTTGTTTTTCATCAATTTAATTTAAAATGGGTTCTCCATTAAAAGGGAATATAATTATCCTTTTGAAAAATATATGTTTTTATATATAAAATATGGTTTATTCATATGCTAGGACTGAAAAATATATTAGATGAATATAAAAATTATTTTATTAAATATACAACATATATATTTAATAAATTTCATTTACTAATTGTAATTAAATTTATTTATTAATTAAAAATTAAAATATTTCCTTTACATTTAATTGGTTTAGATTTTTCATACTTAATTTTTAACTAATGAATTCACAATACATTTTCATCATTTAGTTATATTTATTTGTTCTCACATAACAACTTTGTTATAATGGTCATTTTATACTAATGGAATATTTTTGTTCATTTAAGCTCAGGATTTCATGTAATCCAAGAAATCGAAGAATTAAAATTATTTGAAGAAAATAATTCATAAAAACATTTGTGTGTTACATTTAATGCATGATGTAAGTGTTTAAAAGGATTGAAAATGTTTTAAGATTTTATTATGCTTGATTTTTTAAAATTGGTTTTAATAATTGTATAGAAGGTGTGGATAGTGTTTTCTATGAGTTTTAGTGTGATTTCTAGGTGTGGTTATGATTTATCCTTTGTAAGTGGAATATTTTTATGTGTTATTTCAATTGTATAAATTTTATTTGTACAAAATGATATTTTTCATTAAATAAGGATAGGAATAGATAAAATATGAACCCTTGTTATCTAGGTAGGAAAACGGGGTCTAGTACATTAGGCAAGCCGATAAGGCCAAATCACAGTCTCCCTAACAAGAGTACATAAAAAATTCACTGAACATTTATGATAGGGATCGGTTGGATATTTAAAAAGATAGAATTTTATGTCTCGGTTGTGATAAAAAAGAGTATGAGGATCCTAGGACCTTACTAATCCAAGTTAAATGGGGATTGACTATTTTTCACACACTGTGTTTCTATTTCATCTTGTTTTCATACTCTTTTCCTCTATTATGTAAAATCATTTTTAAAAATAATTTTTATTATACATTTTCATAAAATCTACTATATTTCCATGTTATTTAAATCAATTTCAATGAATCTTCTTAGTGGAATCCTATTGGGAAAGTTAGCTCACACCCTAAAAACATGATCAGGAGTTAGTAGACCTTTGTGTGTTTGAATCAGGTAAAGGTGAGGCCTTCTATAGTGGTGATTATGGTCATATGTGCAAGTGGTTAATTTTTTTGTTGTTGTTTTTTTGTTGTGGAATTGAAACATCAACCATTATGTTACATGGAGGCCTATTTTCTTAGTCAGTTCACCTAACATTTTTAATTTTTACTTTAAAATTATAAGTGGTTAACTAATTTTTGAAGTGGTTCCATTGAATACTCATTTAAGGGTTAATAGAATTGATGTGATGTAATTGGTGTGTTAATTATAGTGTTTAGACATGGGAAAACTCTTCACAAAAGGTGTTACTTGATTCCCAAGAACTAGTTACCAAACTGTTGGGATCAAGAAAACCATTTAGGAAATTCCATATACTGGGTCGGTTGTATGATTGGATTGTAGCATAAACCGGTTCGTGACAAAATTAATTTAGATCTAGGTTTTCCCTTTCATTGGGAGATGTTATATGGGAGATTATTGTATGGGAGGTTCATGTACTGTCATGGATTGATGTTCTGGTTAGCAATGGGGTTTTTCAAAAACACACCTCATGACAATCCTTGGGTCACCATGGGATGTTCAAGACATTTTTTCACTCCTACTATAGTTTTAATGTCTAGGATGCATACAATACAAGGGAAATGAGTCAATATATATTGTTTTAATCTACTTTTTATTATTTTTATTTTTTAATTTGTTTTATGGGAATGTTTAAATCATGTAACTAATGAGCATTTTTCAGGTGTTGAATTGATGGTTTTATTTATGTTTTCTAAATGGTTTAGTATCATTCCTACCTAAAATACCTCATGTGAAACCATGGGAAGAAAAAAAATGTAATTTATAATTCTCTAGTTTTTCATATATTAGTGTAATAGGTGGTTCACGATGTAAATACTTTAGAATATGGATAATTCTCTAGTTCCACTTAGGTAGACAAAAAAAAATTAGGTCCAAAAAAGAATAATGATCTGAATTTCCTTAGGAAAAAACATTGTTCCATCTAGGATATCTTGATCCACCTTAATGCTGAGGAATTGATTGAAATGTATGAGAATATTTTTGAGTTACATAGGTCTCCTAAGGCTGTTAAATTAATGTTTGATGTGTTCCATCTATAAAGTCCTAGCCATAGGTGGTGGGAATAAATAGTTCAGCTGTAACGAATGATTAAGTTTGATGAATATATTTGAAGATTGTCTTAAATTAGTAGTATTTCCTTATGTCCTAGGAACTTTCCATGATACTAGAGTTTCTAGATCTCCATCTGGGGGATCAAACCCTTTTTTTAATATTCCATCCATTTTTTAGAATTGTTCTTTTTTCAACAGATGTGGTTTTAAATGATCATCTAAAATACCAATAGAATGAGATTGGGTGGTGGACGATATTTGAACCACGGTCTTGTTATTTAAGATGAATACATATATTGAGGTGGTTGATCAATCCTTGATAGTGGTAATTAGATAGAAAGACAATTTTGATATCTTTAGTATGACTCTACCTTTTTTCTTGGGTGGAGGTGTTAGAAAAAAAGAAAGCATGATGAGTAAGAGAATAAGAGAGGTGGTAGTTCATTCCAACCATTCATCACACCGTTGTATGGAACCACTGGTGGAGGGTTATTTCTATGCTACCAGTGTGGAAGGTCTAGGCATATGCAGATGGTCTTTCCAATTCCATATACATACTTTAATCCGTGTGGATACTTAGGAAACTTGTAGAGGTTTTGTAAGGGTGGTTTACTTAATAAGAGTGGGTTGGGCTCTTCAGTGAAAATGGAAATAATAGATCAGTCTCAAGAATCAAGGGTTATTGGATCATGTTATTCTAAGCAGGGTTGAAATCTTTTAACCTCTTATGGGTAGATTAATCTCTAGGTAGACCTACAAGTTAAAAATTGAACTCAGGCATCAACAGAAATAAAAAACTTTTATTCTATAGATCATACGCCAATGGAATCGGGTGGAGGACCTGTGACTATTCAATGTAATTTTTTATGACGCCATCCATGACCATCATTTTATTTGATTTGGGTGCTTCTAATTATTTTATTTATTACTATTTTTTGGAACTATTTTGATTACCAACTATGATTATGATATATTCCAATTATATTTTTATCCCACTTGGCAAGAAGAGAAAACATTGTTTCAAATTCATGTCATGTGTTCTCACTCTATAATGGTTTGAATTGGAATGGGATTATTTTTTTTTTAGAGATGGATTTCTTTTATGTAATTATTTTCTTGGATTGGATGGTTCATTTCAATGTTAACATCAATTACTATCATCTATGAGTAACTTTTGTGTCACCTAATGGGAGTACTCAGGTCATTCAAGGTGAATGGGATCTGCGATCTAGGGGATATAGACCTCCACCTATGAGGTTAAAAAGCATGGTTATTTGTTTTCATTATCTTATACTTGAGGATGATGGTAGATGTTTGAATGATGGTTTGAATTTCATAGTGTATGGATTTCTATAGGTGTTTACAGATGATTTCATATGTTTTCTTCCAGAACAATATGTGGACTTCACCAACAATTTGGCATAGGGAACGTGACCAATATCTCTTACAGCATATCATATCATCCCCATCGAGTTGAGGGAACTATAAATAAAATAATTAAAATTGGAATCCAATTAATTCATTCACATGAGTGTCTCGCCCTGGGTCTCCCTAGTTCTATTTGATATGAAGGATGAAAAATCCCTCTATATGTGAATTGATTACCATAAGTTGAATTGGGACACAATCAAGAATAAATAGACATTCCTTAAATTGTATACCTCCTTTATCAGCACAATTGGGATATGAGGTCTTCAAAAATGGATTTGTGATTCAGGTGTCATCAGTTTAGGGTTAGAGAGGAAAATATACCCAAGAGATCTTTCTAAAGTATGTATAACCACATTGAATATATGGGAATTATATTTAGGTTGAAAAATTCTATAACTGGTTTCATGTCTATTATAAACTAGGTGTTTTATAAATAACTTGACTTCAATATCATGGTGTGTCTAGATGATATTTGTTTTTGCTCTTGGATGGAGAAAGAGCATGGTCAACATCTGTGGATCCTGTTAGGAACTCTTCTAGATAAATGTGTTTGTTATAATCTCCCTTAGTGAATATTTTGGATATTGTATGTCATGTTTTTGGGCCACATACTTTTACCAGATTTATTTTTAGTGTACACCATTTAGAATAGTTAGTAATTCCATTGGATCAATTGAGGAACTTCTTTGAGAGATAGATCATTTTAGGGATGGCAGGATTGCAGGGGGTTTGTCAGAGATTTTAATTGGATTTCATTTTACATGTCTATGTTTACCCTACAGAGGTAAGGTTTGAATAGAGCTAATAATTCTAGGAATCATTTTAATAGCTCATACAGTTATTGACCTATGACACTATTGTTATAATTCTTGAATTCAGAAAGGGATACAATATCTATTCTGATTCTTTATGTAAGTGTTTTGGGTTTTTTTGATACAGGATGACCATGTGGTATTTTATATCTCTCACCAGATCACAAAATTTGAAATAAAGTACCCAACAAATGACATATAACATTCAGCAGTGATGAATGCCTTGAATACATGGAATTATTTTCTCTTTGAGGAGAAATTTTGTTTTAGTTGGACAATTAGAGCATAGCCTATATTTTCTCGCATAAGGATATGAATAAGAGGATGTGTTGATGGTTTGAGTCACTTCAAGGGGTTTAAATTTATATTTTCTATATCTTGAGTAATGGTATTATGTTAGCTCACTCTCTATAGTGGATGATGTTAGTTAATGCTATAAAGTATTACATTGATGAATTGAATTTGATGAGGCTATTTTGATGGATGCATATGGAAACCAAGGATCATAGTTAAAGCACATTATATGCTATCGTTTAGTTTATTCTCTCTCTTATAGAACTAATTTTGGATGATAAGCATAATTATTAGTTTTTTCAACACTATAGGAAGCTTTAAAATGCTGGGGAGGTTCCAAATGAGTATTCGTTATCTCTTGAGGGAAACAATTGTTTCATGGACCTTCTTGTGTGGTCAATATCTTTGATAAAGTTGGTTATATAGTATATCCACCAGTATTAGTGGTCCATTCATGCAGGGACCCCCCAGATGTTATACGATGTGAATAACTTTTTTAGGTGTGTAGGTATGAGGCATGATATAGCTGACTTCATATCAAGATGCTATACAAGTCACCTGGTTAAATTTGATCACTAGAGGCTTTTAGCTTATCTTCCACCACTCCCAATTCCTACCTGGAGTTGGGAAAAGGTTTACATGGTCTTTATCATTGTCTTCCCTTCTAGACTATGGGTATTAAATTCCATTTGAGTGGTCATCACCCACCTAAAAATCTATAACAATTTCATTCTGATCAAGGATTCATCAATGGTAGAGGATTTAGGATGGTTTTGTGTTTAGGAGATTATGAGGCTTCATGGTATTTCATCATATGTTATTTCATATTAGGGCCATTTTTTTACCTCCCAGTTAATAGAAGGCCATTAGATGGAAATGGGATCGCAAGTTAAAATTAGTACGACATATCATCCTTAATACGATGTTTATACTGATTAGAAAACCCAATTTTTAGGGGAAAATATCCATTCATGTGTACTCAATTTGGGAGGCTCATGGGATATAATGTTGGCATTGGTAGATTTTTCCTATAATAATAGTCACCAATCATCAATAAAAATGGTTCTCTTTGAGGTTCATTATAGTTGGCCATGTCAATCAACTTTGTGATGGACAGAAGTGAGTGAGACATATTTGTTGGGACTGAGTCTTATCAAAGATAAGAATGATAATATTCAATTGATCTTGGATATTTTCTTGATGGGGTAGATCAACCAAAAGTATTTTTCCAATCAGTGAAGTCGATCCATGGATTTTTTGATAGGCGGTTGGGTGTTTCTAAATGATACATCACACCTAGATCAACATTGTCTAGGAATGTATGGGAAGATTATATCAAGGTATGTCAATCCTTTTTTAGATTACCAAAATAATTGTTAAGGGGGAATAAAAGATAGATTCGCTAACACAATTGATGTTAATACAGGATGTGTTTCATGTCACACAATCGAATATATTAAACCTAGTCCCATATCATGTTATGAACTAAGAATATCTAAAGTTAGAAAGTGATTTTTTAATGTTCAAGAGATTGGTGAGGATTTTGGATTCCAAAATAAAAGTTTTTTAGGGAAATGATGTACTATTTTTTTTGGTCCATAAGTAACATAAAAATTATGGCCAAGAGACACGGGATAGAAATCCTTGGGTAGATAATTAGTACCCTACTTTTTTCCCTAACTCGACTTCATTTTACTTGTTGATATATGATGTTTTTGATGGTGGGGAGTGTTGAAGTCAGTTCCATAGAATATACGTATGTGTACTTTCTGATATGTTTTGTTCATGGCTTTGTAATATTAATAAATTCATTATCACATTATGATTGTTATTCTATGTAACATAGTATGTGATAATATCCTAAATGTTGTTTTCGCACTAATATGTCATATAAGTTCCCTGCAAGGACGAGAACCTGGAAGTTCTAGTACACTATTTTTGAATATATGTTCTATATCTAGATGATATCATTTGTGAGACACAATTGATACATGCTAGTTGGGTCAGAGACTCATAGGACATTAAGGAAAATTCTATTATTGTTATCCCTTTGTAATATCATATATGAAATTATGAGAACCAGACCCACCGGTAGTAAATCCACATTTATATGTGTCATGGATGATCATATCTATGGACTTGTCTATTGATATAATGAAATTAATAATATTGTTAATCAGTATTATGACTCGTGTACTAAAATTTATTGATTAATACTGAGATAAAATATTTTCATGGAGAGGTAGGATATGTTGGGTGAGTCACGAGTAATATTGAATTAATGAATAATGTGAGAAAGAATGTGTCCCTTATCTTCTTTAACAATTGTTGATATTACAATCCCTTTAATGGAAATGACATAGCCTAAATAAATACATGAACATGGTTTTCATTTGCAATTTCACTTTTTGGGAATTCAATGATAGAGACCTAGATCATATAGGCTGATGGCATCAGCACACAACCTACTTGATTTGAGATATCATTATAAAAGTATTATAGTACAAGTTAAGAATTTGTATCTGATATCAAGTCAATATAGCATTATCATCATTCTATATGGGTTCCTTGGTGAGTATCTAGATGTTAACCTTGGATATTAGGATACTTTTCCTAATGCCACAATTAATGATTCCTAGAGAGTCACACACTATGTGTATCCAAAATCTCAGTTAAATAATATATTTTTATTTATTATATAACAATTTGATGAAATAATAATCATGTATGTGGTTTACTAACTACTCTTATAAGATTTATTTCTTATAAATAATTCATTTCTATTTATTATATACATTATTTATTTATTTATTGGAGAATAATTCAGTGATATTTATTTAATATAAAAATGGACATTATTCAATGTTTAATAAATATTATGGATGAATGGTGGATAGATATTTTAGGATCCGTGAGAAATAATTAATATTTATAATTATTGGATTAAATAATATTTAATTATAATTTAAAAGTTAAGTGCATGTATTGAATTAATGATGTTATTGTTATTATTACACATGGGGTTTTTATAGAATTAAATAAATAATTAAGGGTTATTATGAAATTTTTTTTTACCCTATAAATATCTAAACACAATTAAGTTATTTCCTCAAGAGAGAAAATTCATTATTTTTTTGTGCACAATGGATATGTAGAATACTCCCAAGACCTATAGATCTCCATTATATAGGATCACTCTTAAGAAAATAGATAAATCTTCTTCCACCAGATCAAGGAGAGAAATTTGGAAGCAACTCTCATTGTGATCAATGGAAAATGCCATATGTTCAATGTTCTATTGTGATTACACCAATATATTTGTTGGGTAAAAATTAGAGATCCATGTAATACATTTGGATCACTGATAGAGGGAATCTTCACTTGAATCCTACAATAAAATAATAGTTCATTGGAGATCTACTACTAGATCCATTAGTGAAGAAGGAGTTTCTATAATGTAATTCATAAATTATTTAAATTAATTATAAATAATATGTGATTATCAACTCTATTAGTTCTATAAAAATTATCCATTTTTTCTTTTATTTGATTGAATTCTATTGATCATTCTGTTCATCCTCATAAATATTTGGATTGATCTTTGATCATGATAAAAAAGCAATGTTGGGAATGACCCATCACACACATCCATTTTTTCCGAACCCAACAAGTGGTGTTAGGAAGGTCACATAATTATATATAATTTTCAAATGAACATTGGTGATTTACAAATTTGTAATTTTGTTTTTAATTTCATGTTTAATCATTATTTTAATCTAAATTGAGATATATTCTTGTTCCTCTTTTGTTTCTCATATATCAAATTAGGAATATTAATTTTATGAATAAAATAAAATCAGGAAATTATCTGGATGTGTCGAGGTTTCTGGATGGAAAACATAAGAGTACAAACCATCTAACCTCTGTTACACACTATGTTCTTGTGTTCAATGCAACAATAGTTAAATCCGAAATTACTCAAACCATGTGCATTAATGAAATGTGGGGTAGTTAATTATTACATTGAATGTTTATTAGTCTAGCCTGGTACAAGGTCAGCTAGAGTACTCACTGTGTAGGCCACATACAAGACATGTAGTTCATTTGAGTCACAAACTGGTATTGTCTTCCAAACAAAACCTACATGACTGGTGACCATGTAACTTGGATACCACATGGATTGTTGCCCCATGTACACGATGTGTACTCCAATTTTAAAAGGCATGGATTACATGCCAAATCCCTATGCATGTGCTCTAATAGATGGTGATATACCTTCAGGTCGAGTAGCTTAATGTACACATTGTGTACTTATACCAATTATGTAGAATGAAAATTTATTTATTATATAATGTAATCCTTAAGATATGTTCTTATGTCTGGTCATTAAGATGATAGGACACACCATGTGATATGTTTAAATGTGTGTGTGTGTGTTTATTCAATTAATATCAGCATAATCTTCACTTATGCAAATAATGTGTGAGTCATTTTAAAGTTTTACCTCTACGTTTATTGAAGCATAATAGAGGACAGAAAAAAACAGATAGTTTTTGTAATAATTAAATTGATACTACACATCATCAAATTATGTGATAAGTCATGCATATGTCACAAGATAAAATAGTATATGATTACAATACAAGTTTGGTAGATCGATATGTGACTTCACCATGTTTCCTTCAAGGTACAAGTTAAGTACAGAGTTAATTTTATGTGAATTTATTTATTTTTTTTAAAAAAATTATAATGTATTTGAATATCATGGAAATTTATATAAGAATTAAGATAAAATAATTTATTAATTAAATATGATGATTTATTAATTCAAGAGTGCTTTATCATAAATAAGTATGATTACTAATTGAATACTTGTTTTATTAAATTTTTACTTCATTACATTCATGTGGATGATCATGAGCATTGACCAAACCATTTTATGTGATTAGTATTATTTAATTTATTTTAAATTAAATTGTTGGCATGTGTTTCTTCTATAATTTTATCATGTAGGTCATGTGTGCCTATGGTTTCTTTTATATAAACCATTTCCCCTTAGATTCATGTGAGTTAAATAATATCTAAAGGATAGAGCTCCCAAGATATTGGAGACGGTTCAATTTTGGAGTCGATTTGTAACCAATCTAAGAGGGATACATATGTGGATAGGTGGAAAGGTGTTACCGGAACCTTAATTAGATCATGGTGTTTTCCCCTAGATCAAAGATTATTTTTTCAAACACTAGATAAACAAACCATTATTAAATAAAATGATTAAAACACATTATAATTTTATTTCTATCATGTTCAATGGTTATTTCATTATGGATGTTTGGACACATTCACATATATAATAAATTTACAAGAATGAATGATAAAACTAAAATAAACTGTATTATGCATAAATATTATCTAGTAAAATTTTATTAACATAAGTAAACCAACTTAATATTATCAAGGGATTTCTAAGATAATAATTGGAAATTTATACCTAACTGGTTAAACTCACTCAATAAAATATCAAGTTAGTACAACCTTCCATTACTTCCGTTAAAATATATCCACAATTTGAAGTGATTGACCATAAAATGTTGGGGTCCTTTCATTTATAGGGTAATTTGTAACTTGATCTTATGGGATGAATTAACTTAGTTTATATAAAGGTTTTACTTACAAAGAAGCACTCGGTGTAGTTGGGGGTCAAAGGTTGAGGAAACCCAATTAAGGATATCAGGATTGGGGTGCCCACTCAGTAGATCAAGGAACATCGAGTTACTATAGTTGGAATTTATAATGAATACCTAAAACCATTCATGTTTCTTGAACAACAAATTTATGGGTAATGAAAAGGGTAATATGGATCATTTCCACAAGAATTCCCAAGAAATAGGATTTTCCAAAGCCATTGGGGAAGGTTATTGGGTTTTGATAAAATAGTACATGATTAATAAATATGATATTTATTAATTAGTCTAAATTTTATCAGATAAGGAAGTAAAATTATGCCTATAATATTTTTTAGATGGAGCATTATAATGGCATCAAACATATCATTGTGATCGATACTTGAGAACAAAACCCTTATCATTGAAACAAATATTCTATAATTGAAATGGAACCTATGATTCATACTTCTCCATAAAATGAAATTATATGTGCTAGAAGAACCTTTTCCTACAGTGCTAGGAAATTAATCTAGTGATGATGAGTAAAAACTATATGAAAATCATTTAAGAGATTTCATATATATACAATGATTCATTTATCATTAATGTAAAATATGATTTTCAAGAATCATATGGACATCGATGCGTATAGCATGATGTCTCACATTCTAGATCTATATCAAGAGAATGAGATATAAGATAGGTATGATATCTCTAATGCATTATTTCAAACTATTCTTGGAGAGTATGTGCTAAATGGGCTCATGTAGTCAATATTATTTAATATTTTGAACACTATGACATCTTAGGGATTAAATTCCTTGATTATTTACATACATATATGATATATTCATCACTTTCCAAGACCTAATCTAGCTTTCTTGTAAATAATAATATCAGAAATAATGATAAGAGTCTTTCGAAACTTATTAATTAAATATCCAAGTGGATAAGGATACAGTCTAGGATTAACATGATATTTGTATGGTGAAAAATAAAACAAAGAACTAGGAAAATATTCTAGAGACTCATTAACCATACAATGATCCTAGGTACTGTCCTTCTACGAAAAATGAAGATCCAGAGGCAGGGAAACTAAACGAAGGCGTTATGATTATCATGGTGCAGTCCGAGCCACTTGAAGATGAATTGCATCCATAAGTAAGGAGAAGATCAGGTTGATTTCATTATCGAGTGTAATATTACAATATCTATACATGTGGGCATCAGATATAGCATGTTAAGATCATATCGGTGTCCAAATGTATGATCCAATTATATTCTAATTAATTTATAGAGGAGAGGTTCATCTTAGATGTTCTAATGGTGCACGGTTGGATACTTTGGTCATTTGTGACAACAACCATTAATTTCCAATGTGAATTATTTTCAATTTAAATGATTTTTAATATGTACCTACAGTTACCAAGAACATTATTTTTGTAAAATACCTAGATTCATATTGGTTTATTTTCATGTTTGAAAATAATTTTTTTTTCTTTTATAAGGAAAACATATTTTTTGGTACAACACATGTAAATAACAGTCATTATGTATTAAATTAAAAATAACAATGATTGGAAACTGATAACGAATTATTCTCACACGACACATATAACAGTTAGCTTTGGATTCACCATCTTAGTCTAAGAAATGAAAGTAATTTTTCAAATATCTTTCAACTTGGTTATTTAGAATCTTCTAAGATAAAACCAACTAAAATATTTCATTCTTGTATATAAGGAAAAATGACCAAACCATCTTTCGATGGACAAGGTGGAAGGGCCACAGTGCTTCTAGGATTGGTACACACTAATGTATGTGGACAATTTCTAGTAGAAGCTCGAGATAGATATTCATACTTCATAACTTTTATTGATGACTTGAGTAGGTATGGTGATGTCTAATTAGTGTGGTATTAGTCTGATTCCTTTGAGAATTTAAATGAATTCAATAATGATGTATAGAATCATCTTGGTAAGAAGATGAAGAATGATTTATCTGATCGAGGTGGTGAATATCTTAACCAAGAATTCATTGACTTTTCATGGGAGTTTGTGATTCTATCTCCACTCACACCACCATATACACTAAAATGTAATTGTTATATTGAATGGATAAATTGTACCCTAGTAGAAAAAGTAGGGTTTATTATGAGCCAAAAACATCTTCCATTAAGAATTCTCGAATATACATTACGAAATTTGGCATCCACATTAAACTAAATACAAACTAAGGTGGGAAATAGAATTTCCATTAAATTACGGTGTTCACGGAAACAGGTTTTGTCATGTACACGTGTATGGGGTAGTGAGGAAAATTTTATGGCCTTCTTAGGAAAAAAAATTTCACCCTGTGGAACAAGCTATATCATAATAGGGTGTCCCAAAGAAAAAAGATCATACCACACATAAAACCCCTTAGATAAGAATGTTATTAACACCAAAAAATTCATCTTTCTTTATAAGGGTCATGTCCTCATAAAGGATAATTATAGGAAGATTGACTTCGATGAAGATGATGCCCATGATACACAATAGATAGTAGAGGAACATGTTCTACAAGTCCCTATGGATTAATTATTTCTTGAAATACAATTAATGCATATGAGAATATAAGAGGTAAGAGAACAAGAGAGATATGGTTTTCTAGTCACAAATGATGGTGAATAATTATTGGTTGAAAATAACGAACCTCTCTACTACAATGTGGTATTAGAGATCTCAGATGTTGTAAGATAAAAAGATGTCAGGAATTTTGAAATAGATTCCATGTATCAGAACCACATTTGGGTTCTTGTTAATGTTCTAGATGAAGTAAACCCCACTAGATGTAAATGGATATTCATAAGGAATCTGGACATTGATGGTAAAGTAAATTCATATAAAGTAAGGCTAGTTGATAATGTGTTTAAATATAATCATTGAATTCACTAAGATGAAACCTTTTCAATGGTTTCCTTGTCTAAATCCATTAGAATTATACTTGTTATAAAAGGATACCATGTCTATAAAATTTTTCATGTGGATGTCAAAACTATATTCCATAATGGGTGCTTTCATGAAGATTTCTATATGACACAACTACAGGGTATTATGACTCTCTTTGATGCAAAAAATGACTTTCATGTTTCAAAGATCCAATTATGTATTAAACAAAACAACTTGGTCATTTAATATTTGATTTGATGAATCTATAAAGTCATTTGGTTTCATTAAGAAGGAATGTGAGACATGTGTTTATGAGAGGATTAGTGTGAATGTAGTTTTATATTAGTAGTATATTTTTATGGAATATTACTTATTGGAAACAACATACAAGTCATATAGTCTGTTAAGGATTGGTTGAACAAGTGTTTCTTCATGATAGACATAAATGAGTAGCCTATATTCTAGAGATCAAGATCATTCATGATTGATTCTAGAGGCTACATGGACTATGTCAACCAGATACAAAAGATATTTATTATGGAACAATCTAAGAAGGGAATAGTTCCACTATCAAATGGTATACATATTTCTAATAAAATGTGTCCTCAGACCAAACAGGATAAGTATAGAATGTGTAATATCACATATGATTCATAGAAAAAATCAATCATGTATTCCATGTTAAATACTACAATTAATGTATCCTATACATTGACCAAGGAAGGAAGATATCAAGAAGATAAAAGAGATCAACAGTGGTTTGTTTTTAAAGCTATCTTAAAGTATCTGAGAAGAACTATGGATATGTTCTTAGTGTGTGGATGCTGCGAGGAGATATTCATCAAGGTCTATACTGATTCTATTTTTCAGTCAAATAAATATGATCTAAATTCACAATCAGGATATGTTTGTTGGATCGAATATATAGATATGTATGTCTATTAGATGGAACAATACAAGAGGGGGTGAATTGTAGGTTTAAAAACCTTTGAGTTTTAGCACTTAAGAGATTAGTTTAAAAGGTCTTAAACTAATACAAATACAAACACCCATAATTGTATTGAATATAAAAGGTATGATGTAATGTAATACTAATGAAATGTAAAACAATTGTATTCAAGAAGAACACAATAATCAGAGTAATATAAAGATGAATGATTCTACCTTAAAGCGTATAGAATCAATCAATATAATATGTAATAGAATGGATGTAATTGAAACAATTACAAATGTATAAAAGATAGAAAAGGAAACACAAACAATTTCCTTTCTAATACAGATAGAAGCAGAAATGTAAAAGAATTACAATTCTTTTAACCCAAAGAGAAGGGCTATCCTTTCACCTAGGATAAAAGGTATGTCTCACCAACACCTTAGTGAGCCCTCGATACGATGATCGGAACGTCTGTCTACCTATCCCCGGCAGCCCTCGATACGATGATCGGAACGTCTGTCTGCCTATCCCCGGCAGCCCTCGATACGATGATCGGTCCGTCCGTCTGCCTATCCCTGGCAGCCCTCGATTTTGTAGGTAATCAGCACCTCTGTCTTTCAATCACTTGAAATCCCTCGATACGATGATTGGACGCACAAGGCACACAGCATGAGAGAAGTCACATCATCTCTCTCTAGAATCTTGATTGAAGCAAAGTATCACAGTTGTTCCACAAGGTCTCATTCATTATACTTTCTTAGCTTCAAATGACCTCCTATTTATAGGCCTCGATTTCCAACGGTCATGTTGCCTCCAACGGTCATATTTCTCCGAAAAACTCGGAGGGACTTGGACACCTGGCATCATAACAGTCAAATTGAAACAGAAAGCACGACATCATTTTGATTAGTTTGTAACTAACTCAACGACATCGTATTGGTTAATACAAGATATATGTCGATGATAAGCAATGGTACAATTCATATGAAACAAGTGTTTTTGACTAAGTACCAAAACAAGTAATGAAAGTATGAATAGAAGAGTCAGTATGATACATTTGACAGAGTCAGTACGATACGATTGACAGAGTCAGTACGATATGACTGAAAGAGTCAGTACGGTACGAGTGACAAAGTCAGTACGGTACGATTGACAGAGTCAGTACGGTACAATTGACAGAGTCAGTACGGTACGATTGACAGAGTCAGTACGATACAATTAAAAAGACATTTGTGATTTCCAAAACAAAATATAGAAGTCAAAAGATAACATTTGACTCAACAATGTTTTCTATCTCAATAGGGGGGTTTTGAGGAGGAAGATTTCAAAGAATCTAGTTCTCTCTAATTATACAATAGATTCTTAGTATATAGTGGCTTCAGATACATCGATGGAAGTCATTTTGATTAAAAACATTGTCCAGGGTCCTAATTTGGTGCCTAACATTAAATACACTATCAAATTGTATTTTTATAATACAATAGTTGTGGATCTTGAAAAAGAGAAACAGTCAGACCAATAGACAAAGCACATAATTAAAATGTATCACCACTTGAGAGATTTTTGTCAATGAGATGAAGGTTCAGTAAAAAGATTATATACAAATAAAAACATGGTGAACTCCTTAGATAAAATCCTATCTCAATAGAAGCACGATTATGATGTGAGAGCTAGAGGACTAACGGTTGTTAGAAGTTGTATGTGGTGCATGTTGGTTTCTGATAAAGTTAGTTCCCTAGATCCCAGTTCTATGTACAATTTGATAACTAGTATTATTATTTTTTTTTGAATATTATTAAATACTAAGTCACATCATTATTGTTCTTTTGTTTAACAAAGTTTTTGATAATATCCTAAGAGTATTTTTCACACTAAAAGGTCATAACTGTTCCCTGTGATTATGTGAACCCAAAAGTGTTCTGACACTATTCATAAATATGTGATCTATTTCCAAATGATATCATTTGAGGGACACAAATGATACGTTAAATTATGGGTGGAGAATCATAATAATATGACTCACATTCTCATGTTGTACACCCTTACTAATATCCTATTGGATGTTATGAGAACGAGATCCTCAAATTGTAAATCTACATTTATATGTGTCATTTGATATTCCTCCCTAAATATGTTGGTATTGATAAATAGACTTTAATTGTCACGACCCGTCCTCGGGGCCCGTGCCGTGACTACCCCAAGCCTGCCTTCCATAGGCCAGGGGCTGGAAACTAGCACCAAGGCGTAATTCCCGGTAACAAGGGAAGGCATTGCCTTTCTAAAGTAAACAAACACCATAGAGCAAGCAAGTAAGAGAAGTAAACACTAAGTAAAAACTGGGTACAACTGTAAGTGTGGAAAAGTAAGTGGGCCAGAATACAAACCCAAACTGAAAGTAAAGTACAACTGGAAAGGGGGAAAGAGGAACTAAAAGTAAAGTTGCATCGTCGAGTCGTCCACTGGAAGTCCCACATGAAGGGTGGGTATAGATAGCTTCCATAGCTCCTCGGTTCAGCTGTTCGCTCCGGGTACGTCCCGCCCAGTGGTCCACCTCCAGGTATCGTCCTACTCCGCAATCCTCAACCACGATCAGCGTTGTCTGTCGTCTGCAACCAACACAACGTAGTGCGTTCATAGCCCATGTAGGGGTGAGTATAAGCTACTCAGTAGGGACCCCGAGACCCCCGAAGGTCTCCCAGAATCCACAAAGGATAATCCACAAAGGAAAGATACAATCACGAAGTAACGTCTGACACTACATAGGTATATGCCCATACATATACCTAAGTCATCAATTCCAAGTTCGACTCCAACATCCGAGCCTAAGTAAAACCCAGTCCACACAGGAAAGCAAAACATAATCCACACAGGATAGCACAACACAATCCACAAAGGAAAGCAAAACAGGATTCATCTCACACAGGTATTCTTCTTCGTATGATGATAGAGATGATCAGATATATCCACTGATTAATCTAAGCTGTCGGACCCACAAAGGATCGATAGATACTAACCCCCGCAATGACCCACAAAGGATCTGACCCACACAAGATCGATAGCTAACTAACCCCCGCAATGACCCACAAAGGATCTAACCCACACAGGATCGATAGGTAACTAACCCCCGCAATGACCCACATAGGATCGGACCCACAGAGGATCTGTAGGCGCTGGCCCACATAGGACCACTGAGCACTGACCCACACAGAATTGGACCCACATGGGATCTATATCACTGATCCACGTAGGATCGCTGAGTGCTATAGTCGTCGCCGTTGAATCCACTGAGGATCTCTGCACAGTCGTCGTCATCGTCGCAGTTGCAGCCAGATCTAGGGTTCCCGCACACGGTAAGCTCGTTCGGGAGGGTCTGCTCCATGAGCCGAGAGGATGATACATCAACAGACACATAGTCCAGATTTGTTGTATCCAAAAGTTCCGTATCGTCAATAGGAACTCAACACCACAGACGGCGCGTCAATCGGACGCCCGGTCTGAGAGTTATTGGCTTTTTCATCCGAGGGGCCCGGTTGGTTTTTTAGTAAAAACCAACCCAAATGTACTCCACCTATGTCCAAACCTCGAGCGGAGTAAGCCAAAAGATCTGTCTCACTTAGAGGAATCCATCAAAGTCTACGGCATGTCAATCGGATGTCCGGAGCTGAAGTTATGAGCGTTTCTGCTCCGAGGGCCCGGTTGGTTTCATGTATGAACCAACCCGTCCGAACCAAAAGTACTCCGAAACCTTGAGTTCAATATACCGAAACGACCTTCTCGATCCAAGGATCGCATCGGCGCTGACGGTGCATCAATCGGAGGTCCGTAGCCCAAGATACGGGAAAAGACCGAAAGGGGTCTGAAAACGAGGGGTCTGGGCCCGGACCGACCCGGCCCAACCCCCCTGGGTCATCCCGAACCGAGTCGACCCGACCCGGGTCCGGGTCCGACCCGGCAGGGCGTGACCCTGCCTGGCCGGCGCGACCCAGAGGGTGCTGGCCGGGTGGCCAGCGGGTCGGCTCGGCCGTTATGGCCGAGTGAAGCGGGGGGCGCACTGCCCCCGCGTGAAGGAGTCGCGACCCCGCGTGGGGCCGCCCTTGCCAGCGGACGCAGCCGGCTTCCGTGTCCCATCCCCCTCCGGTCCTGCTCGGTCGCGGGACTGCGCCCTGCCGCCGCGGCTGAAGCCGCGGCGGTGCGCCGGGCGCCGCCGCCGGCGCCGCCATTCCGGCGAGGCGTGCCGGCTGGCTGCTCCGCGGACCACCGAACGAGTTCCAGTGGTCGGAATTGCGTGTTGTCTTCCCCAATGGCCATCATGGGTCCTTACCTTCACTGCGAGGACCTCACATCGCCCATGTGGCTTGTTTTGTTGTCGTCCGCCGTTCCGTACACCAAGAATGAAAGGGCTATGGGTTCAGACTTGTTCGTTGGTCTACACCCACCGCCTTAGCGGTTTTAAAAGTCTCACAACACTCATTTAAACAAACCGCAGATATAATCACAAAGATTAAAAATAACAAAAACCCTTACCTCAACGTTTTCATCGAACGTGAGTTCGTCGCGGAATTGACCGTCGCGGAAGAAGAGGATCGTCGCGTCGTGGAAGGGGTGTCGCTGTCATCGCGGTACACGGCATCGTGTAGTCAAACTCTAAGGATTAAAATCACACAGATTTAATTGCACCAATTAAACCCATGTTCAGGATATTATTCACAAAGAATTAAAAGAACTGAAATCCCCTACCTCAATCAGTTGTTGATCGAAGATTGTCGCAGGGAAGGAACGTCACGGAAGAAACGTCGCGGAAGGAGGATCGTCGGCGTCACGGTACACGGCGTCGCATCGTCGATCTCCGAGGGTTCGGCGTTCTTCGTCGCCCTTCGTCAAAGGCCGGCGTTCTTCGTCTCCCTTCGTCGAAGGCCAGCGTTCTTCACGTTCTTCGCATTCTTCGCATTCTTCACGTTCTTCGCATTCTTCGCGAAGGAGGATGAAGATCTTCAGGCCTTAGAGTTTTCTCCAAATCCTCTCAACCAGCCACCCCTTAATAAGACAAGTGTTGGTCTTATTTTATTCTCATGCCAACAATTTGAAATTCAAAGATAAGTAACGAATAAATTAATTCAACGAATTAATTGCAACGAATTAACCACCCAATTAATGAGGCGTTTTTTAACCCAAAAAAACGCACGGTTGACTTTAATTAAAAAGGGGTTACGGGTGTGTTACTTAGAGGGAAAGACACGGTGAGGCTCGTGCGGGCCCCACCTCACAAATATCCTACCAATGGGAAGGATATTATGGGTTCCACCTTATCTTCTTAACCTAGCTTAAGTGGTTTTAAGTGAAATAAAATAAAGTGTCGCACCAATTTTATTTTATTTCTTAACTTTACCCCAAATAATTAAAAACCCCACCCGAGAAAACGCAAATCCACAAAAGGCGTTTCTAAGAAAATACCGGCGTTGTGATTCCATCTGTGCCCTCGAAATTTGATTCTGAGCACCGGTTCAAAAGTTAGAAAAGCCCGCTTGTTCATTCACTGAACGTACCCGATCCAAACTTCAGAAAATGATTCCAGGCACACCGGGCCTCAGAATCTGGTGCCGTCAGAAACTGCGTTCTTGTAAAATTCCCAAAATAATTAAGAAAAAAAATTCCTTGAATTTTAAGGGTCTTTACATCACTCCCACCTCAGGGATTTACGTCCCCGTAAAGATACATCATAAATTAGGGAAACAAATATGGGTACTAAGCACGCATCTGAGCCTCCCGCTCCCAAGTGCTCTCCTGGAGGTTTTTGTGCTGCCATCTGATTCGCACTAGAGGAATCGATCATCCACGAAGTAACCGCTCCTGTTGATCCTCGATCTCCACCGGGACCTCCGCAAATTTCACCCCATCATCAATGTCTAGCTCCCCATGGTCAATGATATGTGTTGGGTCGTGCACGTATCTCCTCAGCTGAGATACGTGGAAGACGTCGTGCACCCGGTGCAACTGAGGTGGTACAGCCAGGCAATAGGCCAGCTCACCAATCCTGCTGAGGACCTGGAATGGATTGATGAAATATGGAGACAACTTTCCGCCTTGGCCAAATCTCCATAATACACGTTGAGGTGAGACACGCAAGAAGACGTGGTCGCCATCCTCGAACTCTAGTGGCCTCCGCCTCCTGTCAGCATAAGACTTCTTCCGGCTCTAAGCTATCCTCATCCTTTCCTGGATGACCTGGACCTTCTCTGTCGTGGCCTGGACCATCTCCAGTCCCACGAGTGCTGACTCCCCAGGGCCTGTCCAGCACAAAGGAGATCTGCAAGGTAGGTCATAAAACACCTCGTATGGTGCCATCCCGATGGTGGAGTGGTAGCTGTTGTTGTACGCGAACTCCACCAAGGTTGGGTGGTCCTCCCAACTGCGACCAAAGTCGAGGACACATGCACGGAGCATGTCCTCGAGAGTCTGAATGGTCCTCTCCATCTGACCATCTGTCTGAGGGTGAAAGGCAGTGCTCAGACGTAGCTGCGTCCCGAACGCCTCCTACAACCCCTTCCAAATCCGGGAAGTAAAGAGAGCATCTCGATCGGAGACGATATATGATGGCACACCGTGAAGATGTACAATCTCCTGAACATAGAGACGCCCCAAGCTCTCCACTGAGCCCTGCTCTCTGATGGGTAAGAAGTGAGCCAACTTGGTGAGTCGGTCGACAATCACCCAAATGGAGTTGTGACCTCTAGAAGTGCATGGATGTCCAGTCACGAAGTCCATAGATATGTCGTCCCACTTCCACTCTGGGACCTCCATGGGTTTTACCAAGCCTGCTGGTACCTGGTGCTCTGCCTTCACCTGCTGGCAGGTGAGGCATCAAAAAACGAACTCTACCACAACCTTCTTCATGCCCGGCCACCAGTGCTGTCGTCTGAGATCCTGGTACATTTTCGCTACTCTAGGATGTACCGCAAAAGGGGAAGCGTAAAACTCCCTCAGCACCTCCTCCCGTAAAGAAACTAGTACCAAGGTATGTCCTCTGAAAAGGACGTTGTGCTCTCCTTTTATGGAGAATGCATCAGGTGCCTGTCCTGAGGATATCTGTGCATGCCGCATCTCATAGTCAGCGTCCCCACGCTGTGCCTCTGTGACCCGCTGCAGTAGTGGAGGAGTGACTGTGAGTGACTGAAGGAAGGCTTCTCCATCTTTATCCACGAAGGATATCTGCAAAGCGGCTACCTACTCCGTCACCTCCTCAAGTAGCTGAATTCCCATCCTCCTGCTGAGAGCATCGGCTACTACGTTCCCCTTCCCAGGAGTATAGACTATCTCAAAGACATAGTCCTGGAGGAACTCAAGCCATCGCTGTTGTCTCAGGTTCAGGTCCTTTTGAGAGAAGATGTACCTGAGACTCTGATGGTCAGAAAAGACTGTAATGCGCTCGCCCATCAGGTAGTGTCGCCATGTCTTCAGAGCGAAGACCACTGCTGCTAACTCCAGTACATGAGTAACATAGTTCTGCTCATGCGGCCTCAACTGGAGTGATCTATAGGCGATCACCGCCCGCTCCTACATCAGGACACATCTGAGTCGGGTCCCCGATGCATCGTAGTAGACTATGTACCCTACTCCCTCCTCTGGCAACCTCAAGATAGGTGCGCTGGTCAATATCTATCTCAGTTCCTGGAAGCTCTGCTGACTTCTGTCAGACCACACAAAGGGTTTACCCTTCTTCGTCAAAGCTTAGAGTGGTGCCGCAACTCTGGAGAAGTCTGGCACAAATCTCTGATAGTATCCAGCTAGTCCCAAGAAACTCCGCACCTCCGTCACGCTCTTGGGTGGCTCCCAATCTAGCACTGCCTCGATCTTCGTAGGATCCACTACAACTCCCACCTCAGAGATGACGTGCCCCAAGAAGTGGACCTCAAGTAACCAGAACTGACACTTCGAGAGCTTTCCATAAAGCTGGTTCTCTCAGAGTGTGTCTAGTACAACCCACAAGTGGTAGGCGTGCTCCTCCTCAGTGGTCGAGTATATCAAAATGATGTCGATGAAGACTACGACAAATCGATCGAGGTATGGCTGAAAGATCCTGTTCATGAGGCCCATGAACACCGCTGGAGCATTGGTTACACCAAAGGGAATAACCAAGAACTCATAGTGGCCATACCGACATCTGAAGGTCGTCTTCTGCACATCCTCGTCCTGAACTCTGAGATGATGATAGCCTGACCTGAGGTCTATCTTCGAGAACCATCGTGCTCCCTTGAGCTGATTGAAGAGGTCATCAATCCTCAGTAGTGGATACTTGTTCCTCACTGTCACCTGGTTCAGGCGATGATAGTCGACACAAAGTCGCAAGCTCCTATTCGCCTTCTTGGTGAAAAATATCGGGGAAGCCCAAGGTGAAACACTGGGTCGGATGAATCCCTTGCCCTGCAAGTCCTCCAACTGTACCCGTAGCTCTTGAAGCTCAGCGGGGGCCATCCGATATGCTGGAGTGGATATCGGGGCTATCCCGGGGTACAGGTCAATATAAATGTCTACCTCTCTACGAGGAGGTAGTCCTGGAACATCATCAGAAAGATGTCCACATACTGATCCACCACTACAGGAAAACTAGGACTCTGCACGTCAACTGCTCCTAGGATGAGGCTAGCCAACTTATTAGTGATGGGTTTTCCTCTCATCTGTGAGAGTACATCCTGTGCTACGAAGGCTCCCTACTCGCTGGTGAAGGTGAACCTGCTCCTGTAGGTGCGTACACATCACACCTTGCACCTAATACAGTCAATCTGAGAATGGACTGTAGATAACCAATCCATGCCCAAGATTACGTCATAAGGCCTCGACGCCACTACAAGAAGATCCCAGCCGAAGATCTCGCCTCCTAGAGTAAGCTCACACTGCCAGCACCAGTGTGTAATCGTCGAGTCTGCTCCCGTAGGAGTCTCTAGCCGTAAGGATCGATCCAACGGCTCCGTTGGAATCTCTGAGCTCTGAACAAGGACAGCGGCTATGAAAGAATGACTTTCTCCTGTGTCTATAAGAACTGAAGAAAGGGTGGAATAGACACAGATAGTACCTAGAATCATCTCGGGCGCGCCGTGGTCATAGGCCTCCGCTGCCTGGAGTTGTGCCTATCTCTACCCGCCAGCTCCCTGTGGTCGGGGTGGACCTCTTGGTGGTGGTGGTGGTAGAGCCTCAATGCGTCACCCACCACCTGCTGCTCGGCCAGCTCCTCTGCCTCGTCCTCCTACTCCCTGGGGACCGCCACGGTCGACCCTCTGCCTCTGCCTAGGTGGCCCCTCAACCGTCTGCTGCTCTTCGGCATGGTGGGTCGGGCAGTCACGAGCCATGTGGCTCTGCCCGCCACATGCGTAGCACTGTCTGCCTCTCGAAGGACTGGCCTCGCGTTGTGTGCCCCGCACAGCTGAGCCAGTGTCCTGAGGTCGTGTGCCTGAGGGTCTGGTCTGCCTGGACCCATGAGTCATCCGACGACTGCCTGCTACAGAAGACTCTGCTACATGTCATCATGTGGTGGGTCTCGCTGCTGATGTAGACTCAGCAAGAAAGCTCTCGATCAGAAGATCTCGCTCCAGTAATCCTGCCTGAGTCAAAATGCTGAGGGAGATCAGAGATGCCCTGATCTCATGCCTCAATCCTTGCTCAAAGGTCTGGGCCCGGAAGAATGGGTCTCGAACTATGTCTGTCGAGTATCGCGAGAGATCGGTAAATCTCGCCGAGTACTGGTCGACCGTCAAGCTGCCCTGCTGCAGCTGAAGAAGCTCCTCGATGCACACCACACGGAGGGTGGCTGGGACGAACTCCGAGCGGAAGAGGCTCTCAAAGTCCGAACAAAGAATAGATACCTCATCGTGCACCTAGAGCATCGGGCTCCACCATCTTCCTGCTGCCGCATGCAGTAGGCTCGCTGCGAGGATCACCATGAGGTCTGCTGGTGTCCTCACTAACCTAAACACTCGAACCACTGCCTCCAACCAATCCTCGCCTGCCTGGGGGTCCGTCTCCCCGCGGAACCTGGGCGGTCGCTAACGCTGGAACTCGTGCAGTGCACTAAGGCGACGTGCATCATCAGCGGCTGGGGCTGGTAGCATCGGTGGCTCGGTGGGTAGAGGTACCGCCGGTGCCTCTGCTGTCAAAGGGCCTTGTACCGAGGCCTCGTCGCTCAGTGGGCTGTCATCACGTACAACTCTCGGAACCCTAGCCGGATGCCGTCGTGGGGACATCCTGAAAAGAAACAGGTGCGCCACGGTCAAACAGTATACCTGGTGAGATGACACATAGTAATCACAAATAAAACATGAAACACACATGCAATCAATGTTTTCGTGCATTAAGTTGGAAATCAGAAGTCAGGGTCCTGGTGTACGGATACTTCGGTCGCCGCACCAACACTGGACTCCCTGGACTAATATCCACACCCAATATTCTTAACACTATTACTTCACATGGAAAAAAAAGATCAGAGTCCAAAGTTCTATGGTAGAACCGAACTCCCTCTGATACCAATTTGTCACGACCCGTCCTCAGGGACCGTGCCGTGACTACCCCAAGCCCTCCTTCCATAGGCCAGGGGCTGGCGACTAGCACCAAGGAGTAATTCCTGGTAACATGGGAATGCATTACCTTTGTAATGTAAACAAACACCATAGATCAAGCAAGCAGAAGAAGTAAACACTAAGTAAAAACTGGGTACAACTATAAGTGCGGAAAAGTAAGTGAGCCAGAATACAAACCCAAACTGAAAGTAAAGTACAACTGGAAAGGGGGAAATAGAAACTAAAAGTAAAGCCGCGTCGTCGAGTTTCCCACTGGAAGTCCCACCTATAGGGTGGGTACAGATAGCCTCCACATCTCCTCGGTCCAGTCGTCCGCTCCGGGTACGTCCCGCCCAGTGGTCCACCTCCAGGTACCGTCCTACTCTGCAAGCCTCAACCACGATCAGTGATGTCTGTCGTCTGAAACCAACACAACGTAGTGCGGGCATAGGCCGTGCAGGGGTGAGTATAAGCTACTCAGTAGGGACCCCAAGACCCCTGAAGTTCTCCCAGAATCCACAAAGGATAATCCACAAAGGAAAGATACAATCACGAAGTAACGTCTGAAACTACTTAGGTATATGCCCATACATATACCTAAGTCATCAATTCGAAGTTCGGCTCCAACATCCGAGCCCAAGTACAACCCAGTCCACATAGGAAAGAAAAATGTAATCCACATAGGATAGCACAACACAATCCACAAAGGAAAGAAAAACAGGATTCATCTCACACAGGTATACTTCTTCGTATGATGATAGAGATGATCAGATATATCCACTGATTCATCTAATCCGTCAGACCCACAAAGGATCGATAGGTACTAACCACCGCAATGACCCACAAAGGATCTGACCCACACCAGATCGATAGGTAACTAACCCCCGCAATGACCCACAAAGGATCTGACCCACACAGGATCGATAGGTAACTAACCCCTGCAATGACCCACACAGGATCGGACCCACACAGGATCTGTAGGCGTTGGCCCACACAGGACCGCTGAGCGCTGACCCACACAGGATTGGACCCACACAGGATCTGTAGCACTAATCCACATAGGATCGCTGAGTGCTGTAGTCGTCGCCGTTGAATCCGCTGAGGATCTCTGCACAGTCGTTGTCGTCGTCGCAGTTGCAGCCAGCTCTAGGGTTCCCGCACACAGCAAGCTTGTTCAGGAGGGTCCGCTCCATGAGCCGAGAGGCTGATACATCAACTGACACATAGTCCAGAGTTGATTTATCCAAAATTTCCGTATCGTCAACAGGAACTCAACGCCACAGACGGCGCGTCAATCGGATGCCCGGTCTGAGAGTTATTGGCTTTTTCGTCCAAGGGGACCAGTTGGTTTTTAAGTCAAAACCAACCTGACCATACTCCACCTGCGTCCAAACCTTGGTCAGAGTAATCCAAAATATCCGTCTCAATTAGAGAAATCCATCAAAGTCAACGGCACGTCAATCGGACATCCGGAGCTCAAGTTATGAGTGTTTCCGCTCCGAGGGCCCGGTTAGTTTCGTATACGAACCAACCCGGCCGAACCCAAAGTACTCTGAAACCTTGAGTGTGAAATACCAAAACGACTGTCTCGGTCCAAGGATCTCATCGGCGCTGAGGGTGCGTCAATCGGAGGTCCGTAGCCCAATATATAGGCAAAATATCGAAAGGGGTCTGAAAACGGGGGGTCTGGGCCCGGACCGACCCAGCCCAACCCCCCCTGGGTCGGCCCGAACCGAGGTGACCCGACCCGGGTCCGGGTCTGACCCGGCCCGGCCTGGGAGTGACCCGGCTGGCGCTAGCCGAGTGGCCAGCGGGTCGGCTCGGCCGTTATGGCCGAGCGAAGTGAGGGGCGCGATGCCCCCGCCTGAAGGAGTCGCGGCCCCGCGTGGGGCCGCCCTTGCCAGCGGATGCATCTGGCTGCCGCGTCCCGTCCCCCTCCGGTCCTGCGTGGTCGCGGGACCGTTCCCTGCCATCGTAGCTTCATCTGCGGCGGCTCCTTCCGACGGCGCATCGGGCGCCGCCGGCGGGCTGCTCCGCGGACCACCAGACGAGTTCTGATGGTCGGAATTGCGTGTCGTCTTCCCCAATGGCCCTCCCGGGGCCCGTCCTTCACTGCGAGGACCTCATATCGCCTGTGCGGCTTGTTTTTTCGTCGTCCGCCGTTCTGGACACCAAGAACGAAAGGGCGGTGGGTCTGGACTTGTTCGTTGGTCCGCACCCACCGCGTTAGTGGTTTTAAAAGTCTCACAACACACATTTAAACAAACCACGGATATAATCACAAAGATTAAAAAGAACAAAAACCTCTACCTCAACGTTGTCGTCTAACATGAGTTCATCGCGGAATAAGAGGATCATCACGTCGCGGAAGGGGCATCGCTGTCGTCGTGGTACACAGCGTCGCGTAGTCAAACTCCGAGGACTAAAATAACACAGATTTAATTGCACCAGTTAAACCCATGTTGAGGATATAATTCACAAAGAATTAAAAGAACTGTAATCCCCTTCCTCAACCGGTTGTTGATCGAAGATGTCACGGGGAAGGAAAGTCGCGGAAAAAATGTCGCGGAAGGAGGATCGTAGGCGTCGCGGTACACGGCGTCACATCGTCGATCTCCAAGGGTTCAGCATTCTTCGCCGCCCTTCTTCGAAGGCCGGCGTTCTTCTCATTCTTCGCGTTCTTCACGAAGGAGGATGAAGATCTTCAGGACTTAGAGTTTTCTCCAAATCCTCTCAACCAGCCACCCCTCAATAAGACAAGTGCTGGTCTTATTTTATTCTCATGCCAACAATTTGAAATTCAAAGATAAGTAACAAATAAATTAATGAAAAGAATTAATTGCAACGAATTAACCGCCCAATTAATGAGGCGTTTCTTAACCCAAAAAAATGCATAGTTGACTTTAATTAAAAAGGGGTTGCGGGTGCGTTACTTAGAGGGAAAGAAACGGTGGGGCTTGTGCGGACCCCACCTCACAAATATCCTACCAATGGGTAGGATATTATGGGTTCCACCTTATCCGCTTAACCTAGCTTAAGTGTCTTTAAGTGAAATAAAATAAAATGTCGCACCACTTTTATTTTATTTCTTAACTTAACCACAAAAAATTAAAAACCACACCTGAGAAAATGCAACTTCGGAAAAGGAGTTTCTAAGAAAATACTGGCCCTGTGATTCCATCGGTGCCCTCGGAATTTGATTCTAAGCACTGGTTCAAAAGTTAGAAAAGCCCGCTCGTTCGTTCACTGAACGTACCCGAGCCAAACTTCGGAAAATGATTCTGGGCACACCAGGCCTCGGAATCAGGTGCCATCAGAAACTGCGTTCTTGTAAAATTCCCAAGAAAATTAAGAAAAAAATTTCCCTGAATTTTATGGGTATTTACATTAATATTATTATTAATGAGTATTATGAGTCATGTACATAGATGTATTGATGAAAATTGCAATGATAGATGTTTACAGCGAGTTTCAATACATTGGGTGTGTTTCGAGTAATATTGTATATATGAATAATGTGAGAAATGATTTTTACCTTTAGTTCTATAATGGTAGTTGATATATCTATCTTGTTGATGGAAATTACATGTATTAAATAAATCCATATACATTATATTCTATAAGAAAGTTAAATTTTCATAATGTCCAAGAAAGAGACATCGATCCCATAGGATGATGGAACCAGCATGTATCCTACTTGATTTGAGATATCATGATAATAGGGTCATATTTCATAGTAAGCATCCATATGAGGTATCTCATGGTTGAGTATTGACTTCATTATCTTTGGGTGTCTTGGATTGTTGTAATATGCAAACCTTAGATGTTAAGATACTTTTCCTAATTCCACTAAGAAAGAGGTCTAGATTTTCACACACTAAGTTTATCTAGAATCTGTGTTAAATAATATTTTATTATTTATTATTTAAGATGAGGAAACAATATTATTCTACAACATGGTTTAATAATTATTCTTTTGTGATTAATCACATATAAATAATTATTTTCTATTTAGCTAATATAATATTTATTTATTTATTAGAGAATAATGTAGTTATATTTATTTAATAATTAAATATATGTTATTCAAAGCCTATAAATATTAAGGAGGAATGGCGGATTGATATTTTAGGTCAAGTGAGAAATAATAAATATTGAATATTATGGTATTAAATAATATTTAATTATAATTAACATATTAATAGTATGCTGATAAATAATTATATTATTATTATTATTTGATATGGGGTTTCTCTATAATTAAATAAATAATTAAGGTAACTTGTACAATTATTTAATTTTAACCATATCAATATGTAAACCCAATTATGATTTTTCTAAGGAGATCCAATTCATTATTTTGGTTATATGTGACGTATTTGGAAAATCCTCTCAATACCTATAGAGCTCCTTTATCCAAGAATTATTTTAATAATTGAGTGAAATCTTCCTTCACTAGATATCAAGGAAAATTCATTGAAAGTGTCTCTCAATGGAATCAAAGGTAGACAATACAAGCACAAGGTCCCATCATTGCTAGCATCAGAATATTCCTTTGGTGATGTCTAGAGATTCGTGGAACATTTTTTGATCACCACTTCTGGGAATATGCATTTGATCTCTACAACGTATCGATAGAGGATCGTAGATCTGCTACAAGATTGATCAAAAAAACAATGAATTACTATATGGTAGTTCTTAAATTAATTAAATTAACTATAAATAATATTTTTTGAACCTCTATCTCAGTTCGAGGGTAATTATCCATTGTATTTTTTCTATGATTCTATTAACATAATAAAGTATGTAATTATCTTATTGGTCATGGATTGGTCATCGTTTATGGAAAAATGAAATATTGGGAATGAACCATCGCAGGCTTCCACTGCACCTAAAACCTGTAGGAAGAATATTCAAATCCATGGTGTTATTTTCAGGTATTCACTCTTTTATTTTTAATCTTATAATTATTCCATAGAATTATTTTGTGTTTCGTAAAAAAAAGTGGATTTATGGATAAATAGTCAGAGGATAAAGGTTGTCACATTACTAAGGTAATCCATGTGCTGGCCCAGTGGAAATTGTGCACCCTGGACAATGGAAATGTCTTCTATACACCACCTCCAACATGATCATGAGGCCCTCCTAGAATAACAATGAGACTATGATAGTCGAACAATCAAGGAATAATGGATAGAATCATGGGTGTTATCCACCTAAATTTAAATTATGTGGCATCTCTTCCACTAGGACAAAGAATCTGCATAGTTGGCAGATGGTTTGGAAAACTTTCCATCCAAATCATGTGGATTTCTAGATCATTCCATCTTATAGAAATTTAATTGTTTATCTCTTTGATTTTAACCCTTAATAATTATTTTCTCTCCCCATTAGACCTCTTTATCCTGTGGTGAACCTCTATATCCTCCTCCAGTCCCTAGGGATCTATTTTTTGTTGTTTTCTCTTATAATATTCATGGAACATTCATGTAAGCTCTACCACTATTTTATTTTTCTCTTTTCTCGATCACTTATTCCTTCCTCCTTGGGTTTGACATTCTCCATCACAGGTTATGAGCTATGGTAGGTTCAATATTGTTTATTTTGGTTAAATATTTCCGTATTTTTTTGTTATTAATTCATCTTGGTCATTCCTTTGTATAGTTTTTATTTTACATATGTATTTGTGATGATTTCAAGAATGATTTTTAAGGATACATTCCTTCACATTATTTGATGACTTTTTTATTCTTCCTTTGTTTTTGAAATTGGTTATAAAAATTTTATGGGTGCTTAAAAATGTGTTTTATATGGTTTTTTAGTGTTAGTGAAATGTTTTGTAATGATTTTCCCTTTGTAAATGGTTGATAATTAATTATGGTTTCAATTGTTTGGATTTTTATTTTATTAAAATAGATTTTATGTGGAATATAGACTGGAATATAGAACATGGGAACCATGGGTATCTAGGTGGGAAGACTAGGACTCATATGTTATGTAGGTTGATAGGGTTGAGGCCTAGTCTCCCTATCCAGATTACATATCAATAATAACTAAACATTCATGATGGGGATTGATTGGATCATGAAAGAGACACACCATTATGTCCATGGTGTGATCACCAAGATTATGAGGATTCTAGGACCTTTCTAATCCTATTTAGATGGAGATTTCCTATTTTTCTATCACTGTGTTTCTATTTTATCCCATTTTCATTATAATTTCCAAAATTATGTTAAATAATGTAATAATGACCTTTTTATTCTTCATTATCATCAAAACTAGCACGTATGATTTTCATTTAATGTCATTACATGGAATCCTTTTGGAGGATTCTTTTTTGGGAAATCTCGCTCACCCCCAACATGCACCCTTGAGTGTTGATGTACCATGATATGATTGAATCAGGTAATGTAAAGGCCTCCATGGTAGTGATGGTGGGACAATGTTCTAGGGGTTTCTTATATAGCAACTATTGGTGTTTATGGAATGATGAAGTCAATCATCATGTTACATAGAGGCCTATTTGTAAAGTCGTTTCCCCTATTCTTTTTTATTTTTGGTTATAAATGCTAAATGGTAAAAAATGTATTGTTTCATTTTATTACTCATTTAATAGTTACTGAATGTGAATTTATATAATTGGTCTGTTAATGATATTTTTCTCATGTGATAACTCAGACCAAAAAATTGTTTTTTGATGCCCAGGTACTAGTTTCCATTCATTGTGGATCGAGAATTTCTTTTTGTGTAATATGAAATGATTTGGGTATCGGGTTGTATGGAATCCTCGAGTAGTTCCAAACTGAAAAAGTAACTGTTATCCCAAACATTGACCCCCTGAGGCTCAACATGGGGTTATGTAAATTGGACAAAAGTCCAGTGGCATGTGGTTGGCACATGCATGAGAAAAAATATGTGCCCATGGTGCCACATGTGCCTCCTCCTAGTGGGACGACTCGGGAGGACCCTACCATAGGACTATCACTCCACCAAGACCAATGGTATGTCCAAATTGACCAAATAATTAATGTTGTATAGGTCCAACTCATGATCTTTACAAGACACATTGGTTTTTGGGAGGCAAGATATAATAAACTTGTGGACCCACACTCTACTTATTCCATGTCAAGATAGTGAATCTGACTCACTAGCACTGAACCTCCCACTATCCTTGTGGGTTTCTATGTGAGGCATAAATGAAAATCCAAATAGTTCCATCCAAAAATGGCCTAGGCCTAATTAACCAACCAATGGAACAAGTTCCAGTAGCCTAGAAAATTCACCAGCTATGTGGTGGGAATGAAACCATCTGATCGTTGCTGTTTTGATGGCCATGATTAAACTCAAAATTTCCATTTTTAATAAAAAAATATTGTCACACCGTCCATTAATCACAAAACTAAACATCTATATTATCCTCTATTTTATGTCTCCTAGTTGAGTTGTCATGCATTGACTCACTATTTCAAAAATGTTCCACCCAATCCATCTCGAGGTCATTTAACATGCTCCATCCCACACCACTACTCAGCAAGCTAAACATTTCCACCTAGAGATAGTTGTTCTCATTTGGAGTGGAAATTTTTTGAAGGATGTGGATAGAGAAATAATTTCCGACTCTACTAATGAAATGTAGAGCAGCTTCAAATAGAATGATGGGTGATGTCTTTAGACAATGGGTTATCTAAAATATTTTTTAAGAATATTTTTATTGAGATTACACCTTCCTCTAAAACAGTTCTCAGAAGGTGCTACATCAGACACCACACTATCTCATACAATGCCTTTTATTTAGTTTGTTTTATCATTTTATTAATTTTAATTTTTAATCTAAATGTTTATAAAAAACATAAAATTTTATTGTAATATTTGTATAATATATATTATATTAAATATTTTATTCTAAAAATATTACAAAAAATCCCACCCAAACGCACATTTAATAAGGATATTGTCAATAAAATCTTTTTTATATTTTTTATCTGGGATACAGAAACAAATTTTCCCACATTGAATGAATAATATATACTTTATAAAATAACACTGATGAAAATAATTGAATAATCATAACACATTCTTAATAATTAATTATTATTTCATAATTTTTTAATATGTAATTAATAATGTCCTAACATTGATTATTAGTAATTTAATTAATGTGGTTAAAACTATAATTAATAAAAAAAATTAATTATTCAATCAATCATATAATTAACAGAAAATGTAAAACTATTAATACATTTTTTTCTAAATATTAATAACTTAATTAATAATATAATTAATTTTATATTCACATATAATTAATATTAATAGATAATAAAATTAATAATAATAATAATAATTGATACAGGAACTGAAAATATAAAAAATAAATATTTAATTTTTAAAACAAATAATAATCAATAATAATATTTTCTTGTGAAATTGATAGAATGTGGATTAAAACCATTAAAAATTTCAACACCAAAAATATAAGTTAGAATATAGGCGAATGACATCATTAAAAAAGTGGCTGTCAAATTATTGTATGATGATTGTGATGAAAAATAGAAATAAAAATATAAGAGAGATACATTAAGTA
Organism: Viscum album; assembly: GCA_963277665.1. Lineage (NCBI taxonomy): Eukaryota > Viridiplantae > Streptophyta > Magnoliopsida > Santalales > Viscaceae > Viscum > Viscum album. The sequence goes on from OY728161.1 coordinate 759,255,169, forward strand.
AAGAAAATAAAACAATGTAGATCCAAATGTTCTTACCATTTTATTAACTTATCATCATATATATAGAGTTCATGAAATTTGATCCAATATGTGAGAATAATCTCTAAAAATCTATTCCATATCCTAGAATTCCAATGGTCGGAGAAGATATAAGTTTGGCCATTATGATGGAAATTTATTGAGAAATGAGAATTCATCATCATTATCATAATTTTAAAATCCATTTAAAAAATTTTAATTAGTTATTTTAATTTATAATGTGGTTAATAATGAAATTATGAGTAGTTAATAATTAATTAAATAATATATTAAATAATTTAGTGGGAAATGATTATAAATTAATTTAATTATATTTACTAATAATGTAATAAAAATGTTGTCTTATCATTCTAAGGAATGAATTGTATTCTGTTTGTGGGCTATAAGGCCATCAGGAAACCCATGATCTACAACCTTTGGGCCTTCAGTCATTGTATTGTAATAAAATTTATCCATGGGGTGCATTTCATTCCTTTTGGGGAGATCTGAGGCATGGCTAACCTGGGTGTTTTGGTGTGTGTGTTGTATAGTTGTTTGAAACCCCATATACCTTAAATAATAATAAATTAAGTATTTTAGTAGAATATTATTATAAATATTATTAATGGTTTATTACTATTGTTAATTAAAAAAATATTATTTTAGTAAATAAGAATATGAATAAAAAAAGTATCGTTAACATTACATAAAAACTATTTTTTTATTTAATTAATTAATTTTTATCAATTAAATTATCAAAAAAATATTCTTAAATAATAATTATTTGCATAAATTTTTCTAAACATAATAATTTATATATTATTAATTAATGTTTTTTATTTTATTAATAAACTATTTAATCTATTTTTTAAATGTGTATGTGTTACTGGGTTATCTAATTATGAAATTCTTAATTCTTATATTAATAATTATTTTATTAATCCATAATTAATAATTTCATTATATAATATTTTAATATAATGACTTCAAAATATTTATTAATTTTTATTACATTATAAATATTACTATTTTTTATTTTAATAAACTAATTACTAGTCACAAATATGACTGTATAATATTATTTAATTATGACCTTATTAATTAAGACTTTATTATTTAGAAATATTAAATTTTATTTGATTCTTATAGGAAACATTGAAATCATATAAAATAAAAACTAGAATAAAATGATACTGAAACCTAAAACTAAGACTAGACATATATAAAATAGTTTAAAATAAATATAATTTAATATATATAATGATCAAAATATAATTTACACTAAAGAAACATTATTTTTTTGAAAACATCACAATTGAATTGAAAAAATCATTATAATAATGGAATGATACTTATAAAGACATAGTAATTATTAATAATGTAATAAAAACAAATTCATGATATTAAAATCATGATAATAATTTCAAGATAATAATGTCATGATAAGGAAGATAGGATAAGAACACCATTATGGTAATGTAATTGCATTATTAAAAATAGTGAAGATAAAAAAGTCATGATATTTTTTTATTAATGTCATGATCATAAAAATAATATTATAAATTATGAATAATATTGATGATGATGATGATTGTGTAAGTAATAGTTTTTTCATTTAATATTATTAATAATTAATATAATATTTTTAATTATGACTATTAACATTAATTAGGGATTGATTGAACCATGGGTTTGGAAACCTTAAACCCCTTGCACTGAAAATATTATTAATAAAAATCACACTCATACACAAGGATATATGGAAATACAAGTTGAAGAAAGGTGGCACAAATAATTAACCTAAAAACAAGAGACATATAAATATCATGAAGATAGAGGGACCCCCACCACATGCATGAAAATATCTTTAAAATCATCTTTTTTGAAATTATTATTATTTTAGTTATTTTATATTTCTTAAGTGTATTCCATAAACTTCAGTTAAGAATGTATTTTTAATTTTTAATTTATTATTTTTAAAATTTACCTACTTCTTTTAGTGTCAAAAATTTGTGTTTTGAGAAAGCAACGCCGTGTTTCATATATATTTATTTTGTTAATAATTTTGAGGAAACAAATTAATTTTTAATTTTTTTATGAGTTTATTCAATTTTTTTCAATTTCATTTAGATTATATATATACTCTATATTTCATTATCATTCCAAGTAATTTACATTAAATAAAATTGAATTTATAATGTATCATGTAAGTAGTATTGAAAGCTTATAAAATATAAATTATAACAACAATATAAATGAAACGAAAAAAAAGTCTAAACATATAAAAAATAGAAGAAAATAAAAAAAATATAATTATAAAAATTAATTTACATGAAACAAACATTATTGTATTGAAATAAAATATTTACACATTAAAAATATATCTACATAATTATTATTAGGTGTCACATTATTAATTAAATTATTATTATAACTGTTATAAATATTTAATTATATAATAAATATTCATAAATAATTTACTTAGTAGTATTTTATAATAATAACATAATAAATATATGTTATTATAATATTTAATTTTAAATTATTTATTAAATTAATATTTTTATTTATATATTTTTAAATTTTTTGAGAAAAAAATCTATTTCATTTCAATTAAATTTTATATCCCCAATAAATTTTTTTTAATTTCATTTAGATTGTACATATACATAATATTTTAGAAGTTTTCATTATTTTCATCATAAAATTTTATAGTGTATAAAAGTTATATTTTCAAAAAAAAATATGTTATCAAATTTTTTTATGTTTATTAAATTTAAAAATTTATTAATTTAAATTATTATTTAAGGATTTAAATTTCATTTTAGTGTTTCTATAATTTATATATTATATAATTTCAATGTTACCTATTAGATACATAATATTGTTTCAAGTAGGTGAGTAGGAGTGTAGAAAAAATATAAATCATATCTAGTATCTAACAGAAATTTAAAACAATGAATTAACATGTAAAGAATAATTTAAAATAAAAAAATACTATATAATTAATATATAAATGAAATAAAGATTTTTTATTGAAAATAAATATTTCACAATAAAAAAAATTACATTATATGACTTTGAAATGATATGAATAATAACATTATTTAGAATCAAAATGAAATTTTAAAAATTGAATTAATATATAAAAAATAAATTAAAATTAAAAGAACTTCATAAATATTTTAATGTATTATTAAAAAAATAATGAAATGTACTAATTTTTAAATATATTAATAGGTATATTATATAATTAATTATTTGTAATTTCTATTAAAATTATTGACCACCATTATTATTACAAAAGTAATATTAATTATTATATATAATTGTTATTTCCATAATTAATTAATATAATAAAGTCATAATTATTAATTTTTTAAATAATAATGTCATAATATTTACTATTTAATTTTTACAGAGTCATAGTACATAATATATTATATTAATAAAATATTAATTATAACTTTATAATGTCATAATTAATGTATAAATTAATAAAATCATAATTAATAGGTAGACTAAACACATAATCATATAAATTATATTTTAATGTACTGTATTGTTTAAAATCTTATTATTCATTATAATATTTAGTAAAAAATGATGCACAAAATTAATGATTAATCATAAAAATATTGAATGTTCATACTATTATAATTAATTGAAAATGATACGAAATGAATTTATGCTTATAATTATAATTATTTAGAGTCTTAACAACATTAGTCAATGATGACATGGAACAATGAGTTTAGAAAATTATGGATCCTTTATGGAAATAAAAGAAAAAACAATATAATATGGGATGTCATGTTGAAAATAAATAAAAACCACTTTCGCAAAAGTCTAGACAATCTAATGCCCAAAATAAAAAGGTAATGAATCAAAACTGCCAATGTGGAACAAATATTTGGTGTCTTCCAAGAGTATTCATTAGTGAGATCTTCTTTCGGCACTCAAACTCTTGGATGAAGGACCATCCTCCATGTTTTTGTTTTCAATCATGACTTATCATCCGCAACATGTTCTAGTTCACCTGAGAAATCTAAACCCTCTGACACTCGTCTTTAGTTTAAAGATGCTCCATGAAGGCTCTTGTACTAAATCTGACATGATATCCCATGTTCTTGGAGTCTTCCCTTTAGTCTCAAAAACACCATGATCTTTTTTACCTTATTCTATGAATAATTCCTTAATATTGGTTCTATTAATATTTTCTAGAATAATTAAAATAAATATTTTTATGAAACCAATGAAAGGAGTTGGTGTGAATTATCGAAAAAATTCTACAACATCGCTACCCTTAATAGGGTAAGGTCAAGGTTTCTCGTAGAATTTAGTTTTGATTTTTATTCAAAAATCCCATCCACAATAATATCAATATATTATCTTTATAATAGGTTGTGTGTATATGTATGAGCACATGTGTATGTTTATTTAGACGTCAAGATAGAGATAGTGTTACTAATAGGAGAAACATGAAAGCGTTAATTTCGATTTATAGCCAATACAAAAACAACCTTTTCAAATCGTTTGAGTGTAATCTATTTCAAAGTAGTTGAAGATCAAGATTACCCTTTGTTTCAACAGAGGAATTTGATTCCCTGGGTAAAGAATGCATAATACATTCCTCATTGGAGGCATCAGAATCCAACCTCAGTAAGTTCTTCTGAGTATAATCTTCCATGAATGATCTTCCTATAGAGCTCTTCATAACCTTATCTTGTGAATTATGTACTTAAAATGAAATAATAAAATCAGATTTAGTCATTATATCCAATACCTTACTCTTCTTTTATTTTTAATATTAAGAATTAGCATAACCAATTCATTGGGTCCCTATATCTAGAGGTATACCTGCTGAACTGGAGGCCAGTATACCCCTCTTGGTAATTCTATATTTCTAGAGGTGATGCTATGAAGAGGAGATATAATTCACTTACATGTAATTTTTTCCACCCCTATATAGAGAAAGGTGTTGATCAGCTAAATCATATTTATGATCCATGTCATAAAAATATATATTCATCCCCATAATTAGATATAGATCCCTTTTTACCATTCACATTAATGTTCATTTCTCCAACCAACTTTGTTGAAGCACCAAATAATATTTATCCATCCACCAAAAAATCTTCATTTCCTTGATCGATGAATATTGAAAAAGGGGGATCTTCATGTTTCCCCCAACATGAGTCTTTAGGGGGACTCATCCCACCTTTATTTACAATCTAGTTTAAAGAATAATTCATATATTTTTTAGCATCTATCTCATCTTTATGAAGAATTAGGCTCCTCAGTTTCACTAAATTTTTAACCACAATTTTATGTGCCTCCATACTAGGGGAATCTTTTCATTTATTAGCTATAGTACCCAAGGAAGCCACAAAAATCTTCTTATACTTCTTCTACCAATTGTATCTATTTATGGTGCGGCCAATAAACCCACATTGTCCAAAAATCATTCATCAATCACACCTTTCAATAGTGATTCATTTTCTAGAGAATATATATAAATTAGTGATCTTCTCAAATTCAACCATTAAATGTAATTTCATTTCATCAAAATTTGAGATGGTATGATTTATAAGGGGACATGTAAGATCAACCTTTATATAAAGAAATTTAGAGTACAAAACCCATTTCTATTCTATCTCTCTATCCATCATTATTGGCACAACAACATTATAAGAAATAACTTATATGATTTTTAATTTAAATAAAAACTAAATAAACCTCTTAATTATTATCCAATATTTGGTTACTAACATCCTTGTAGTTAAAGGGTTAAAGTTGTGATCACATTCCTAAAATAATAAGGAAATAATTTTATATATTAATAAACACAATTCCCAACGGTTTTGATTTCAGAGCTGATTCGGGTAAGAAAATGTGAATGCATCCCTTCCCTAATAAATTCATTCACTAACAAAAAAAACCCAATAGTAACTTCTGAATTTATATGATGTTCCATTTATCCACATTAGAACTCAAATAAATTTAAGCTATAATCAAGTGTTTATATACCACGATATTATCAGAGATGAGGCCCTATCTAGATTCCATGACAATAGTATCTCCCTTAAGACATTATATGATATCACCATGGAATCAACTGATAGACTATCAAATACCATGAACAATAAATTATGCACCAAATACCTTTGAATCATAGGGACATTAGAATAAGTTTCCATGTAATGAGGATAAGAAGAAACTTTACTTGACAAATCTTGACCATACAATGCTTGGATTCTGATCATGGGATAAACAAGCTCTCTATTCATATTCATTCTATGAAGATAATTTATATCAAAAGGGGATATATTCTAATTCCTCATGTTTTTATTAAAATGATTGAGGCTTAGATAACTTTTCTAATAAACTAAACCTAGTTTAAATAATGAAATTATGAATAATATTTGCAATCAGTATTATGAGTTTATTAATTAACATCTATTACATTATTAACAAAATTATTTATTAAGAATGTTTTATAAATAATATTTTTTTATAATTGAAATTTTATCATTAATAATTTATTATCCATTTAATAATAAAAACATGTTGTCTTAATCCCACATCAATGTTCTGGAAACGAATGTAATGAACACACCCTTATAAAATGGGATATTGGTTGTGGTTTTATGTAATATTTTAGAATATTTAATTAATGTAAACATGAAAATAAAAATAGTTAAGTAGAAATTTTTTTTAATTTTTTTGGTATATATATATATAAACAATGAAAAACAACAATAAAAAGTAAATTTTATAAAAAATGTATGGGAGGTAATTGTATCTTACATCTCCTTCCATAAAACATTTTTGATGAAATCGATGTGAGGTCACTGACAATAGTTGTTCATAACACCATGTTGTGTTGTGAAGCATGTAAAATGAGAGTGGGGAGAGAATTTTATGGTTAGGAATTGAGTAGAAATCCATTTCTAATCTGTAACCATGCTCCTCCATTAATAGTCATACAAATTAAAAAAAATATAATATAAATTATTTTCAAACAATAATTTGAAAAAACACAGTTTCACGAAAAATGAAAAAATGATGAATAATGTTAATCATAAAATTCTAGGATATGGATTAATAATACCTATTCCAATTAAATAAATAACAGTTTTGTACCAAGTTAATGGGCCATAAGAAATATATAAAAAATATCCCTGACCAGGTTTGATGATTTGAAGATCCATACTTCTATTACAGAGACCAAAAGATGAAGGATAATCATTCTCATCAATCATTGTATTAGAAAGTGAACCATATATAATTCTTTCTTATTGATATGAATGTTAAATTATAGGGAACATCTATACCAACTACTCAAAATAATTATCTAAAAACATCTGATGTTTCTAGGACATGTTTTGTTCCTTATACTTTATATGGTTTATCATAACCATTGAGTCTTTGTCGATACATAAGTATTTCCAATAAAAATACCATGAATGTTTCACTACATAAATTACTTCCCCAGTATTATCCTCATAATTAGGGTGAGACCCAAGGAATAAAGATAATGTTCTCATAATTAATCCTCCACTTTTACAAAATATACCCTTACATCATTCCATCTCTGTAATGCCTCTCACCACACAATCCACATTATCTTTGATATAAGGTTGAATAAGACAAATCCAACTAATATATTTATATCATGGTATCTTACAAGTAATAAATTATACACAAAGTAAACATGAGATGATAATATCCTTAAAAAAGTTATTCACAAATCAAGGTTGAAATATATTGGCCAATTATAAATCCCTAGAGATCAGAGTGTGAATATCCAAAGATATCATATACTGAACTTAAAAATTAATATAGTTTAGGATTTATAAAAATAACATGACCGAATATCTACCATAATAAAGATAAAATTCTTCTTTTGTTGTCTTAATGAATGGTTTATATCTATTGAGTAAATTGTGTAAATTCCAATCCTAACAATTGACTAATAAAGAATCCATCTAAAAATGAAATCATTTTCCAGTTTGGAATCTTCACCATGGAAAAACATGAATATATTATTATTAATCCATCATACATATATTATCAATAGAATATATATGAAGGCCCACACCTATAATATGGTCATCCAGAGGAAACATATTCAGGGATATTCTATAGAGAAGAAAAAACCTAGATGGTTGGATAAACATCCTTATGTCCATTCTAATCCATTATGGAGGAAGTTATGAGATACCATATAGTTTAGAATTAAAATTTAAATCATTTGAAATTTGTAATATTGAAGTAAACATTAATAAAAATATTTCATTGAATCTATAGATTCTGATATTTACAATAAACATAACTATATCAAAATATTCTATCTTCTCTAGGTTAGTGATAAAATCTCTAATAATCAAGATCATTTGATTTTGGGGATAATGATAATAATATTCAATAGAGATATCCAATTATTTTAGTTAGAAATTTCAAATACTATTTACTAAATGGGAACTATAGCATATGAGGTAGAATATGTTAATATCCATTGTTCATGGAATTCCCAACTATCGAGCACATGTAAAAGAAAATTAACTACCATAACATATTAATTAATCATATATTGATGATGTCTAAGGATGAATCTGAATAGAGAAGACTATATATAAATATGATAATGATAAATTCATATATGTAGAATAAGATTTTGATTCCCAACCCTCCAAGACTAACCAGCATGAGGCATTTCCCCAATGCCACCATGACACCTTTCTTTTCATAAATGATACTAGTCTGAATAAAGCCATTAATATTTTTATTATTACTATATCAAAGGCCTCTAGGATATTTATAAATGTGGAATTAGTAGTAATACATATATTTGACAACCAAAATAACAAGGAATATAAAACTATCAAAATAGTGGGACTTGCCAATATAACTCTTAAACCACTTAGTTACATTGTACGTCATCATTTACAGTTAGTAATCCATGACCACCCACCCCCCATGTTGGATTATTAAATAGTTTAATGGAATTTACCCTTATTTCAATCCAAAAAACTGAAGAAAAAAAATCTTCTATAGGTATTCAAGTTCATAAAAAAAACTTTTTATTTGTCCCGATTAATTGATTGATTGAAAACAGTATAATAATAATAAAAAGGTACCTTAAATGCTTTCAATAAAATTTCCATAATCATAAAAGAATAAAATTGTTTGATTAATATAACATATATTTTTGTGGAATAATATATTAGAAGAATCATTAAGGGTTGAATGATTTCCATGATACAAATATTTCAGAAGGAATCTATTGAGATATCCATTAACATTTCCAAAGATGATAGATGAGAGAGGATATTACTATGGTGTAACAAAATAATCCTTTCTTTTCCCATTAATAATAACATAGAATGTTGATCTATTAAGTAGGTCCTAGAGAATATTGATAAATCATTGTTGAAGCTCTTATTATTCAAGAACATTAATGACGAAATGCCATTTTAATATGTTGGAGGATTTAAATATATCCACCTTAAGGAAAATATTTCTATTATTAGTTTTCCTTTGAAAAATATTTACAAACTAATAGCATGTAATAAGTAAACAATGAACCTTCAACATTGGGATTAACCAAGTTAAGTATTGTAAAAAATAATATTATAAATAGTTCTGAACCTGATGGACAATAAATTTTTGATGATATTTGGAAGAGTTTTACCATCTATAATAGTCATATAGTCCTTTGAATACAAATCATGATCAACCTTTTGTATCAAGATAATTAAAATTGAATTATTTCTTATGGAATTAGAAAATCATATCTAAAAAAATATTATATAGACTGAATAATTTCAAACTGGAATATATCCCAAAAACAAAAAAAAAATCTATTAGTAATTCCATAAAACTTAGAATCATTTTCCATATTAAGAGATAAAATAGAATACATAATCTAATCCGTTATAGGAATAACTCTAATATAAGTACTAAATACATGACTTAAAAACTGCAGAATGGATTATATCAACAATAGCTCAGAATGTTCCAAATAATGAGCAATAAATATATTGTTAAAATTACTGATTGTGGCCTTAGATATACCAACCACAACACTTATGTTCTCCTAATTAAAAAAAATTGAGGTAATATAAATTTTAGGAAATCCTTTACATATTCAAAATATATAAGTATATATTGTTTCTATCACTATCCTTATTTTATATAATATGCATTTTCTACCTAAGAATTCTTTCCATGGAAGTGATAGGATGATTATTGTTTGTTTTTAGTATAGTTTCCTCATCTAAGAGGTTATCTAGATTCCTAAAATTATACTGACAATGAAGAACCTACTCCACAATATTTTTAATGATATCCTCTAAATTAGATGATTTATCTCTATACTATACCCTATGAGTTGATTTCATATCTCTTTTCTTATGTGATTATCTTTAAAAGGAATTAAAAACAAATTGGTTACCCCATTCATGAAAAAACCTTTCTCCAATACTCAAAATTATCCCATGAATTATGAAAAAAAAATATTGATAGAATGAATTATAATGTACTAGGAAATACCCATCATTAAAGGTAAATGTTCGCAGTAACGTCTGAGAAGGGAAGAGAAAGAGAAGATAAAACCCAAACAATTTCTTTTAAGGGAAACAATGGGTCTGGCTATATTTCTTGTCTTCCTCTCATTAATATTACATTTGGTCAAAGTGAACTTTGTCCCATGAAGATATATCTCTAACATAATTTAGGAATTAATGAACCTTTTAATTTTCAAGGATCTAGGTGAAACAATGTGATAATCCCTCTTTTACTCATGGATAAAAAAAATTAAAGTCATGTAAAAGGATATAGTTGTAAGAATGAAATATAGATATAATTGAGAGGGCATCCCAACAAATTATTCTTATGGTATAGTACATTGGGAGATAATTCTTAGCAGCTATAAAAATTTAACCATCATCCTAAAATAGACAATTTCAGGATGTAATCCAATCTAATAGTCCAAAGATTCGAGGATGTTTTTGGATGTACCGAAATAGTTTCCATTGTTTCCACCCATACATTTTAGGAAACCAAATATTTTATGAGAGTGAAAAATTTAATAATATTGAACCCCTAAAAATGATCCATATATTCAGGAATTCTGAAAAAAATTGGATTATACCTCTGAATAATGTGTATATAAGCTATAGTGGTATAAGAATTATTCATCCCTAGAAAGTTATTTAAAATATGTTCATTTAGTTGGTCTTCCCAAAACCCTCATGGAAAGAGTATGTTCAGCTCTTGAATCGACATTTTTTTTAAAAATGTACCTCTTCATCCCAATCAGGGCCTTGTTAGAATAATCAGTTGATAAACTAAATGAACTATAGGTATCGAACAAAAAAAATTCATCATTATGTTGTTTACATTTTGTATTCATCCCATAATGAACCTAGATGAAATCAATATCCATTTAATCAGGTTTCATTCTTTTTCTATAATTAAGAAAATATCTTAGAACATTGAAATCATAGATATTCTCAAATTCCATGGGTGAATTCATAGATTTCTTGACAGTAATTGTTTTGAATATGATAACATCTATGGGTCCATTGGAGTTTTTCTCTTAGAAGAACCCTATAACAACCCTCTCTTTTCATATATTTAAATTACATAATTTTCTTAAAAAATAATCATATATTATAGAAATACATTCCCAAAGACCATATTATGTTAGTACCTATCGGAAATTCGAACGCATTCTTCTAATTTATTGAATAATCTTAGATATCTCTCATAAATATCTTCCCCATTAGTTTTCCACCAAAAACATTTCTTTATATCATGTATAAAATAAAAGAAATTAAATTGGTGACATTGGTTTCTTAGTATGTGTAAATAAAATTGATATTAATCATAAAATAAACATAAGTGTAAAATAATATGAATAGAAGATTTGTAAATTATACCCTATGTATCAATAATCACTATACTTTCTAAAATAAATTCATAATAAATAAATCATGAAATAATAACTTTGGAATAAAACATTGAATTTTGGAAAACAAATAGGCATATATAATTATTTCCATAGTCATTAAGCCGTAAATTCTAAGGCCATCTTAGTAGTGTGGGTTCACTCCCTATACAATTTTGGTAGTAATGTTTCACTCCTATAACCATCTTGGTTGTCATTCTTCACACCATAACCATCTTGGAAGTCTTGGTTCACTACCACAACCATCTTGGTACTCATGGTTCACTCTCATAACCATCATTGTAGTCAAGGTTCGCTCACATGACCATCTTAATACACAAGGTCATTTATGTTTGTCTCATTAGATATATATCATTACCTAATTAATTAGAGGGAGATATAGTTCCCACCCATCACATAATGAAAACCATATATATGTGTTCCACAATAACATAAATCAATCATCATATCAGAACCCATGGAATGAAATGGGTTTCAAAAACATCATTCAATCATAACATAGCATAATAAAAATAAATAGTTTTCATAAATATCATTCCACCATGAATATAAATCATTATTAGAAATAATAATAATGTTATAATTTAATCATATCCCCATTAAAAAAAAGTACCATAAAATAAAATTGTATTAGATGAAAAATAATTTTGATAGAACACTTTAAACCAATTTTTGATGAAAATATCATTTCTTCATTGAAAATGTTTTTTTTCATAAAATTCCACCTAGTTTTAAAGGAAAAAATTTTCTATAAAATGGAATTATATGATTTTAAATGAAGTTTCAAGGAAATAAGGAATCATTAATTCATAAAAATATGTTAATTATTTATATGTTAAATGGAATCACCCTTCTCATACTTTTCCCTGAAAAGCCACAAAGTACCATTCATTGGAAAATGGAATCATATTCCTTTTAAACCATGTATTAAAAGACAAAAATGATTAAAAATGAGGTTAAAAATATATAAGATAATATTAAAACATATTTAAACATACACATTTATAAAATAAGGACATGTATGGTAAATATTTCCCAATATAGACTTAAAACAAAATAATCACAAATGTTTTTGATATTGTGAAATAAATACACACCACATTATAATCTATCAAATCGCATTCCCCATGAAGAAATTAAAATTATATGGATATTAAAATACCAATATATTTTGGATAATACTCAAAATATAAATTCATGTGTATTATATACACCAAATTGAAGAAAAAAGTGTTCTATAAGGCTTGTCTCTCACAAATATAAAAGCAAGACATAAACCCTTTACTACTTGAGTAACCTTATAATCAAGATATCAAAGAAATAATAAAATAATTTAAAGATTTTAATATCACTATACAAATGAAATAAATGATATTACATGTCATGAGAAATTATATACACCACACAACAGAAGATAGTAGTGAATATGGAATGTATCTCATGTAAATAAAAAGTCAGATGAATTTCTCTTAATATATGTCATGACTCTCTTCATACTCATGAAAAAAATAATGTATAATAATTTTACATTTATTATACATAAGTTATAGAAAAATATTTATTTATGTAATACCATATATGAATTTATATTACTAGCTAATTAACAATTCCATGTTCAATTCATGTTTTAAGTAATAACTGCTTTGTTTCTCGTACATGTTTTAACCTTTTTTTCATGGGCCAAAAAATAATATCACGATATCACTATCTAAAAGATTATAAACATGATATAAATATCATATATATGAAATTATATATGAAATAATAAATATTTATAAAATATATAAATAGAAAATGAAATACATCCTTCATGGAGATCGTAGGTCGTATGTACGCATGAACGTTATTTTCGTTTACTTCACATATTAAAATAATGAAAATAATATGATATATTTTAATTCCATAATCTTTTTTATTTTTATTTATTTACAATATATTAATTAAATTCAATCTTATTTCATCAATTAGAAATATATATGTGTGTGTGTGTCTGTGTGAAATGAATTACATTGCATCGTGGATATTGAAATCCTTACATATGCATGGGAGACACTACATGTTCCCAAAATATTTCCTGGTTAAAAGGTAGATATGATATTACCATACAATAATTAAAAATAAATTATAAATAACATTTTTTCATATTAAAATATAGTGTCCATCATAATATCCATCAATGATAGGTGGTAATGGAAAAAATGACACATTTCGTTTTGTGAGGCGGTAGTTAGCCATTTACAAGAATGATAAGTTTGTTACTGATTAGATTGATGAGTGTGTGAGTTTAGGTAGAAATATTAATATGAAAAAATAACATTAAATTTATGATACAAGTTTTATTATATAAACATTAAATAAAAATAATTGAATAATTTTAAAGACAAAATAAAACAACAGTGTTCGTTGATGAATGTTACCTATTCTTTGGGTATCACATTTTGATTTTCACAAAATGAATCCATTGGTTGGATTTATGTAAAAATTAAGGATTATATTTTTATGTATTTGATATTGGTATGTTATTTTGAAAGAGTTTGGACAAACCAAATAGGTTATCAAGTGTTAATAGATTAGAATTATTGGTTCCCTTTTATAAGAGAGGGGAGGGGCACTCATTGAATTTTTCAAAACATTAAATTAATATAAATTAATTTTCAATTTAAAAGGGGTGTAAGGTGATATATTTATAATTTAGGATGATTATGGGTCTAAATGAAATAATATAATGAAAATTATACCTATTTTGACTATTTTTTAATCCATTCCAATTTATTCTAACCCTTATTTAACCTTTTTAATTCTTATTGAGATATCATGTAATTTATACTTTGATGTTAATATAGTTACTATAACATAAGAAAAGTTAAATTAATGAGTCATTTATTAAATTATAAGAATAATCCCAACTATTTTAACAAATATTATATTTTTATTAATTTTAAATCAATAAGAAAAACATTTTATAATTTAAAATAACATTATTGGCAATCAGACACTATTCATTTCATTAGTTTTTTTTTAATTCATAACAAAATGATAAATTCCAACTATTTACTATAAAACATTACTAACATATCAAATATATCTATAAAAGTATTTTATGAAATTTATTATGTCAAATTATATTTATTTATATATTTTTAGTATCATTTATATGATTCTTTTTATTAATTAAACAATTATTGCATCATTATTGTGTCACAGTTTAAGGTGATTATTTTATCAATAAAAAGTTTATATAATTACCATGATGTAGATAAATATTTTATATTTTTAATTTTTATTTATATTTGAACATATTATCTTTATATATCCATATTAAAAATATTTCTCCGGTTTAAAACAAATGTATGACAAAATTTAATTTTCTTTAAAAAAATACAATAATAGGGTTAAAGTTCTTTATATGCCTCCAAGTAGACATAAAATAATCCAAATGG
Organism: Viscum album; assembly: GCA_963277665.1. Lineage (NCBI taxonomy): Eukaryota > Viridiplantae > Streptophyta > Magnoliopsida > Santalales > Viscaceae > Viscum > Viscum album. Next base: position 759,270,604 of record OY728161.1, read on the forward strand.
TTTTTTAGAGGAAAATAACTCATAAATACAAATTATAACAAGTTTTATTGTAGTTTTATAATATTTATAATATTATTTTTACATTTAATTACATGATTTAAATTTAACTATGATATTTTAACAAATACTAATGTTACTATCCATAGGCCCAAAACTAAAATAAATCTATTTAAATAATTTGAAACCACTGATTAAAAATATTGAATCCATTTTTAAAATTCATAACATCGATGTTTTTGTGATTAATAGAAAATTAATTATGTTGCTGGATAGATAAAATGATTTTGAAAAGTAAAAATGTTCAAAATATCGTAAAGTATTTTTATATCAAATTTCAATGGGAAATTTGTTAAATGAACAAAATTGGAATAATCATAATAATATTATATAATTATAATTTCAAACCAATCAACTATATTATTTAACATTATAAATTATTCCGATTAAAAAATTTGGTTTTAATTAAAATTTATTATTTTTACGATTTATAAAAAATGAAACTTCTTAGAAAAATACCAAAAATTCAACCAATGTAAATAATTATATTTTTATTTCAAATTAGAAGTAAATTTTTTCTAATATAATAAATATTTGTTTCAAAAATTGGATTTCAAATGGGTTCACTATTAAACGGTGATTAAATTTCACTTTTAAAAAATATAGGTTTTTGTACATAAAATTGGGTTGGTTCTGATCATATTTCTATAAAATATTTTTTTATAAATATTAAAAATATTTAATTGAATATATAACATATATATTTCATTAATATCATTCACTATTTCTAATTTTAATTAATTTATTAAGACAAAATTACTTTTCGGAGCATACCAAAAAAAATACTTCCATCACCTAAAATTTTCATATATTTTCATTTCCAAATAATTGGTAAAAAATGAATTCATCATATAAATAAAATATTTTCATATGGTAGTTTATAATTTAAAAATTATAATTTAATTATTAGTTTATATCTTATTATATTAATGAATAATATTTTAATAATATTCTATTATTCGGTAAAACACGATCTTGCATGTAACACAATCTATCGAAAGAACTCGACATTTTGTGTAACAAAATCCAAGCATTGTGTTACATATTCCATAAGATAGTATCAAATATTCTTATATTGAAACTTCAACACATGTTATATTAATTGTTTTATTAAATTAAAAGTATATAAAATATTAAATTAATCAAAAAACTATTTCATAAAATATCATGGTGGTCCATTATACCCTGCTTAAAATGAATTTCTCCGTTGAAAATAATCTGGGTTATCAAAGTATTAATAAATGAATCTCCCATTCATAAAAAACCACATTGAAACAAAAATTCTAAAACAATCTTCTAAAAAGAAAAGTTAGAGATGTAATGGTTACTCAAATTAACTCATAACTAGGATTTCACATAGGAGAACATAGGTGGAAAGTGAAAACATTGACATGGAAGAGAAATCAAACCATCATGTTTTGATAAAATGTAAAAGAGAACATTGTAAGGATATAGTAAAAAATAAAAAAATCCCTAAATCAATGATGATATATTAGACCATTTGTTTCATTGGAAGAAAAGGCACAAGGATAACATTATTGGTTTCAAGATCATTTCTCTAGAGTTCAAGACTTTTCATGAGAATACATACATACTTGATATCAGAAAAGTCTCAACAATTATTGTGCCTTGATCAATTTCCACTTCAACACATTCGCCAAGATATGAGGGTGAATGTTTCTTTCCTAGTGCATTAGTAGATCAAGATATCCATAAATCGAATGATAGGTCATTCCATCTATCATTATCATGACAAAAAAGTTATCACATGTCATACAATAGACATGAATCATCATATAGTGAGATAATACATTAATATCTAAAACATCATTAAATGTATAATGAAAAATATCTCATAAATTTTTACACTTATGTACATTCCAAATTATAAAAATTCAAAACATTCAAAATAAGGGTAATAAATTTAAAAAATCAACATATAATTAATCCCTCAAACATGTTGATGTAGCTATTAATTTTCACATACCAAACATTTGAAGACCATAATCATGTGTTCTCTTTAGACATGTTAAAAACTTATTTACCATAAAACCATATTGAATAGACACATTCTTATTTACTCATTATATAATATAGTTTCTTATTAAAAACACCTTTATTGGAATCTTTGTTTCATCCTTCTGCTAACAAAATATGTTATTTTGTTATTTGAGAATATAAGTAGAAAAACAAATGAAATTTCAATAATATATGAAAAATGATATTTTTAAAGGTCTTATTCATTCAAAATAAACCACGATATACAGAAAAAACTAGAGGAGGATATGTGTTATCTAATTATCATGGTTCACTTCATCCATTATTCTAGCATAATCTTTCCTATTTTCCATTTTCCTTGCTTGTTTTGGGGGATTATCATTCTCATTAGACATTATATTGGGGAACACGTTTTTATAAGGCTAAAAATACTTAAAATTGAGATATTGAATAATATTAGGTGCAAGATATAGTGATTTTTTTAATTCCTATTATATTGGTAGTAATATACATGATGACCATCTTTTGAAAAAAAACAATTACTTGACCCCTTAATACATTTTCCTCCATCTTCCCTTACATTATTTGATAATAAAGTAAATATGATGTTTTTCTCTCTATTGTTTTTTTATTTTCTTTCAATTTATATCTTTATTTTCTTATCATAACTTTGAGATTGATGTCAATCTTCAATCACTCATTTTGTAAAAAGAATTTGGGGAGGAACTTATTTAAAAATAAGTTCATAAACTCAAGTCGATGGAGTAAATTTTATCTTATTACCTCATATTCTTGATAATGTCCCACCAGTAATTCACTTTACCTTTAATGAAATAAGTTTCCAACTTAACCTTTTCACGTTCTGAACAAAATATAATGAAAAATATCTCTTCAAGTGTATAGAAACATTTCTCAGCAACTAGTGGATAGGTTATTCCACTAAATAAAGATGAATGTTTTCATAAGAAGTATTCAATAAAAAAAATTCTATCCTTTTATCATTTAGAAATAAATCATGATTCATGGATTCATAGAGGTCAATGGTAATATAATAGATGATTCTTACTCCATCTTCAAAAACATTCAGTTTCTCAGGAGGTTCATCATTGCACTGTCCATTGTATTCTTCATTAACATAGTCCATTTTGATTCTATCCGCTGAATAAAACCAAAAATCAAGGGTGAAAATCACTAATCAAAGTGGTAAAAACTCATAATCAAGGAATAATACTTTTAATCAATACAATTTTATGATTAATCCTAGGTTATTCAAGATAATTACAATAATTCTCATATTTAAGCGTATACATAGACTTATCCTTAGGTAAATTCCTACACAAATCCTTATAAATATATCTTAGTATCTCACTAATGTTTTCTCATCCTTGTATTCAGAGGTTGACTAATCCTTTTTTATGATACCAAATATAACAACCCTTTATTTTCATAAATTGGAATTAAGGCATTTTTTTAGAAACTTTCATATATTTTACCAAAACTCACCCATAGACCATATTAATTTTTTCCCTTTGTAATCATGGAAGACGTTATTTTATTATAATAAAATATCTCTATAATTATGTATAAATAACTTCCCCTTTTTTCTTAACTACAACATTTCTTTATTTCATGGGTAAAATAAAACACAAGGAAAGAGATAATTCAGATGCTCGGTAAGGGTAAATAAAGGAGATATGAATCAAAACATAAACCTGAGGGTAAAATATATGATTAAAACATTTGAAATTATACCCTTCATATAATATATTGTTATATTGAGTCATAAAAATTCATTGTAAATAAATAATGAAAGAAAAACATTTCCATAAAACATGGAATTTTGGTAAAAACATAGGCATATAAAATTATTTCCATAGGTTTAAAGGCATCACAGTAGAGGCCATCTTAGTTTAATGGGATCACACCCCATACCATCTTGGTATTCAGGGTTCGCTTCCATAACCAACTTTTTAGTCATATTTCACTCCCATAACCATGTTGGTAGTCATGGATAACTCCCATTACCATGATGGTAGTCATGGTTCACTCCCATAACTATCTTAGTAGTCCAATATCACTCTATATAATGGCTTAGTAGACAAGGTGCTTTAAGTATATCTAATGAGATATAAATCTTTAGCCAATGAATTAGAGGGAGATAATGGTCCCACCCATAACATAAATACAAACATACATATGTGTTCCATAAGAACATAAATCATTCATCTTATCATTACCCATGGAATAAAAAAAATTCATAAACATCATTCCACAGTAACATAACTCAAGGAAAATAATTGGTTTTCAAAAATATCATTACATTATAATCAAAAATCCTTCTTATAATGAATCAGAATGGTATCATTGAATCATGTTTACAATAAAACATAATTAAAATCAAATAAAATTATATTAGATGAAAATAAGTGGTTTATAAGTCTTGTGTTTTACATATGAAACCCAAATCTTCATGGGTAGTACATACACCACATAGAAGAAATATGTGGTGTATAAGGATTTTGTCCACTATAAATAAAATTGATACGTAAATCCCATAATAATTTAGTAACATTAAAATCATGATTTCTAAGAAATAATAAATTAAATTAAATAATTTAATATCATTAAATAATTAAATTAATGATATAACATCTCATAGGTAAGTATATATACAACAAAATAGAAGCGAGTGGTGAATATATCATGTATTTCACGCAAATAAAAACTGAGATGGAATTATGATACATTTTTTCTATAATCTCTTCGTACATGTGAAAACACCATGAATTATAATTATAAGCCTAATATACATCTATTAAATAACTATAATTATACTTATAATACCATATATGACATTATATTACCTGTTGATTAAAATTTCCATGTTTAAGTTTCATTTTAGGTAATAACCACTTTGTTTCTCATACGTGTTTTAGTTTTTTATTCTTGGTTATCATACTTATATAATGATTTAATTATCTATCAAATTATATAAATTATAGAAATATCATATATATTAATTATATATTTATATATAACAATTTATAAAATAATGATATATAAAAATGAAAAACATCGTTCCTGGAGATCGTAGGTTATACATACGCATGAAGACTATTTTCATTTTCTTATCATATTAAAATATATAAAAAAAATATGATATATATTCATTAAAGAATAATTTTTATGATATATATATCATATATATTTTTAAATTCATTCTCATTAAAATAAATTTGAAATATAGATGTGAAATGAATCACGTTGCATCATGGATATGGTAAGTCATACGTACGCATGATCAACGTTATCATTTACCAAAATATTAATTGGTAAAAATGATGATATAATATTATAATTCTAGTATCAAAAATTCATCATAAATACCGTGTATATCATATAAAAACAGATTTTACATATTAATGGAAAACCATGAGATGTGGTAAAGGAAAAACTAACTGCATCATTTTATAAGGGGGGTAGTTCGTCACACATAAGAAGAGTAAGTTTGTTACCCATGTGTGTGACTGTAGGTAAAAAATTTAAAATAAAAACATCCCAGTATATTTTTTATTCTTATGATACTATATAAAAATGAAATAATATTAATTTAATGATTTTAAAGAAGAAATAAAACAATATTGTTCGTAGATGAACATTTCCACTTTTTTGGGTATATCATTTTGATTTTCACAGAAGGACTCCATCAATTGACTTTCTACCCAATGTAATGCATCTATGAAGAAATGAGGGATATCGGTGTGATATATATAGAGTTTTTGGATATACCAAATAGGTTTTTAAGTGGGATTATAAGATAATGAGAGGCTCTATTTTATAAGAGTGTGGAGGGGCATTCTTGGATTTTCTCAAAATATTATTTTAATATATATTAATTTACAATTTAAAATAGGTCTAAAGTGATTTATTTATCTTATAAGATAAGGATAGGTCAAAATAAAATCATCCAATAAAAATTATACATGTTTTCACTATTTTTAAATCCATATCATTTTTGTTTAACACTTATTTAGCATTTTTAATTCTAATTGTGATATCATGTAATTTACACATTGAGCGTTAATTTAATTAAAATAAAATGAAAAATACCAATAAATGAGACATTAATGATGTAATATGAGTTATACCAAACATTGTCAAGATAATAGATTTTTTGAAATTTTAAAACATTTAATAAAATATTTTATATTTTAAAATATCATTACCATCCATTTGATATTATTCATTACTTGAATTTTTTAAAAAGCCATAAAAAATGTTAAATTAGAAAACATTATTTTTAAAAATAACTAACATGTAAAAGGAAACCATAAAATTCATGGATGACATTAATCATGTCAAATTATATTTATCTTAATATTTTTAAGATCATTTATTTGATTCTTCTGTTAATTAAATAATTATTGCATCATCATTATTTCACCATTTAAGATAATTATCTTCTCACGAAAATTATAAATAAATTATCATTATGTATATTGTTGACCTCACCTGTTTTGATAATCTCAATCATGTATTCATATGTGTTGAAAATCCCAATTATGTTTTCATTCTCTATTATATTTTTAAGTATCATTGATCTATACTTTAATTCTTTCAAATCTGTGATCAAACCAATAATAATTTTTAAAATAGTCTTTGGAATATGTTAATCCTCATTTATCCATGTTCATACAAGTTATAAATTGATTCTAACACAATCGGATGTGTTCTATATAAAACAGAGAAGTAATCTGCCTATAGCTACTGATAAAGAGCTACCGGTACCCAGTCTACCGATAGACTTAGTCTACCGACAGATAGAGTCACCGATATACTTAACACAGAGCTACCGATGTGCTTATAAATGTAAGCTAATGACTTACAGACAGCTACCGATACAAACATAGAGCTACCGGTGTAAGTATAAATAGCTACCGATGGAATAAGAGTCACCGATGGACGAAGCTACTGACAGACTCACAGCTACCGATACCGACGCATGGAGCTACCGACGCATGGAGCTACCGACGCATGGAGCTACTGATAAACAAAGTCACCGATACAAGCATATAACAACTGACGCATAGAGCCACCGATAGAGTCAAAGCAACTAATGAAATTGAGCTACCGATGTCCAAGCTACCGATGCTGATTACCTACCGATCACTCGACTCACTATTTGAATTTCTTTATTTCTTATCTTTATTTAATCTATCCAACGGTCATATCATGTACATTTTAATGATTTGTCAAATATATGATAAAGGTTGTCGGATGTCAGGAACCCGTACCTCGTACCTGCAGAAAGGAAATCTTTTCTGTCTCCTGTTGCCTGTGAGATAAATACGAGAAGACTACGCTGCCCAACTAGTAGAGTGTGGTGGATGAAATATACCAGAAACACAAGAACGAGAAGAATCAAGAAGAGAAAAACCAGTTCCATCAAGAACACAGAGAAGCTCATAGACAATCAAGCATACTCGAGAAGTGTTCTGTGCATATAAGAAGAACACTGAAGAACTTCAACCACTACATTTTCACTGTCTATGAACCTGGAGCATACAACACTCTGTTTCTCAAACAGAAACAAGAAGAGGACTCAGACTCACTTCTGATCGAATCTAAAGGAGTCCAGAGCTACACTGAAATCACCAGAACCATTTCTAAACTCTACATCTCTTGTTCTGTGATTTATTATTATACTTTTCGATAAGTGTGTGTTATCTGCTGTATCTAACACATACAATGTCTCCTGTACTTAAACTGGAGGATTTGTAAATCCTTACCAAATTCTTGCATTCTTTCTTTCCCACGAATAACAGTGGTAGAGGTCGTGTGTGACCTGAACAGCTGGTTTCTGTTGTACTATTTCCCATGAATAACAGTGGTAGAGGTCTTGGACCTGGACAGTTGTAAACTGTTGAACCCCGATCCAGGGTGTGGATCATTTTTATATAAACTTTTGAGAGGACTAAGTCTCAGCTTGAGACTGAACCTCTTGGTTACATTTGGTGTGCCATCTCTTTCAAAGTTTTATTCCGCTGCTAATCACTTTAAAACCAATACTGTTTTTAAAGTCACTTTGATAATTAAATTAGCAAGTGTTTATGTTAAGTGTAGATTAGTAAGTTAGTTTCAAAAGATAATCACAAACTCCTGTATTGATTAACTGGGAATTAATCAATCCCTTGAGAATCTAACAGAACCTCTACTTTAATATAAATTCACTACAGTTTAATTTAGTATTTTATTTGGGGGTCTTTAAGACAGTGTGTTTAAATACAGAAATTTTAATTGGTACTCATTTCACCCCCCCTCTTGAGTAAACCACTCTGACCAACACTTGGTATCAAAGGATCGAAAATACTCTCTAAAAGTACTCTGCTTTTGAACTGTGATTTTAGTTGTATTTTAAAGTTCTTAAAATTTCTGTTATATCTAAATTTTTATCTCTTTAAAATTTTCTCATCATGGACAATAGACTTGAGGGTGTTGCTACTAACCGGCCACCTTTCTTCAATGGAACTAATTATGCTCAGTGGAAACTGAAAATGAAAATTCATCTAGAAAGCATAGGTTTTGATATTTGGACTGCTATTGAATCAGAATACAAAATTCCCACTACTGCTAGATCTACTTGGGATGAACCTATAAAGACTGCTTACAATAACAACTGTAAAGCTATGAATGCCTTGTACTGTGCTCTAGGAGATGAAGAGTTTAATAGAATTTCTTCTTGTAAAACTGCATATGAAATTTGGGATACCTTAGTTGTTTCTCATGAAGGAACAACGAATGTTAAAGAAATGAGATTGAACACTTATACTATCAAGTATGATAATTTTAAAATGAAGCCTGACGAACCCATTTCTGACATGTATCTCAGGTTCAATGAAATTTTCAATACAATGATCTCGCTGGGAAAGGATGTCTCGTCGAAGGAACAAATTATGAGAATTTTGAGATGTCTACCTGATAGATGGAGAGGCACATCTGTCTCAATCAGAGAATCATGTGACATTGCTGCTCTACCTGTCAAGGAACTAATTGGCAAGCTGATGATGTATGAAGAAGAGCTTAAAGTGAATAAAGAGGAAGAAAATGAACCTCCAAGAAAGTCTATCGCGTTCAAATCTTCAACTTCAAAGAATAAGGACAAAGAAAAGCTTCAAGCTGTAGTTGAAAGTTCAAGCTGTGAAGACAGTGAAAGTGATTCTGACAGTAATGCTGAGATGGCTCACATTGCTAGAAGATTTAAGAAATTTTATAGGAAAAAGAAGTTCTTCAGAAAAACAAATTATAAGGGTAAGTATGATCACCAAGGTAAATGGAAAAAGGATTGGAAGAAGAATGACAAATCAGATGATGTTGTCTGCTATGAGTGCAAGAGAAAAGGACACATTAAAGCCGACTGTCCAAAGATGAAGTATAAAAAGAAATATGAATATAAGGACAATAAGTTTAAGAAAGCCATGAAGGCTACTTGGAGTGCTTCTGAGGATAGCTTTACTGAATCTGAAATCTCTGAAACTGAACACAAAAATAAGGCAAACATGTGATTTATGACAAACACTTCTCAGGTAACTGCTGAAACTCCTGCTTTAAATTATTATTATTCTGGAGATAATGCAGAATCTGACTCTGATTCTGGAACAATGTCTAAAAATGAATTGTTTGAGTACTGTGATATGCTGGAAGAGACATGTAATGAACTTAAGGATAAATACAAGTCATTAAAGAAACAGCATGCTCTCACCACTACAGTTAAAACCGAACTCACTATTGAAAAAGAGAAAAATGCTCAACTGTTAAAAGAAAACACTGAACTGAAACTATCTAATGAGCAACTCAAGAAAGACTTAGAGAAGCTCACCAATGGAAAAAATACACTAACATAGATGCTAGGAAAGAAAATAGCACCTAAATATACTACTGGTATAGGATACCAACCTGGACAAAGGAAAATTGCCAAAACTAGATTCATTTCTAAATCTGGACAGAATGAAGGTAATTCTGGAACTTCATATGCTTCAACCAGTTATATACATAGCTATGGATCTAATAAATTTTATCTTTCAAATCATGTCAATTCTACAAATTATATGAGACCCATTAGACAAATATGGGTACCTAAAGTGTTATTGTCTAACCTGTCTGGACCCAAGAAATTCTGGGTACCAAAATCATTTCCCATCTGAATCTGTTTTGTAGGGAACTTGCTTAAAGAACTCCTATAAAGAGACCTGGTATTTGGACAGTGGATGTTCAAGACATATGTCAGGAGACTTCTCTTGTTTCAAGAGTTTAATAAAAGTTGATGGAGGCTTTGTCACCTTTGGTGATAATTCAAGAGGAAGAATCATCGGCCTAGGCCAGATTGGTAACACTGATTCAATTCTGATTTCTAAAGTTTTATTTGTTGATGGCCTTAAATACAATTTATTAAGTATTTCTCAGTTATGTGATGACGGTTTTCATGTTAAATTTGAAAATGATTCCTGCAAAGTTTTTAATTCTAAGAATGTTTTGGTATTTTCTGCCTTAAGAAATGAAAATGTTTATGTTGTTAATCTGAATTCTTTAGCTAAGCAGAATATTACTTGTTTGAATGCTTTTCATAAAGAATCTTGGCTATGGCACAGAAGATTGGGACATTGCAACATTCACTCACTTAGAAAACTCTCTAGAAAAAACCTAGTTAGAGACCTACCTAAATTAGAATTCCCAAATGATAGAGTGTGTAACCCCTGTCAAAAGGGAAAACAACACAAAGTTTCTTTTAAATCAAAGAAAGAAGTTTCGACTTCTCAACCACTTGAATTGGTTCACATGGATTTGTTTGGACCATCAATATTTTCTAGTTTAAATGGGAATCACTATGTTTATATTCTTATAGATGATTTTTCTAGATATACTTGGGTATATTTTCTAGCTCACAAAAGTGAAGCATGTTCTTCTTTTGTTAAATACTCTAAATCTGTAGAGAACCTTAGTGGACTTGAGATTAAAACTTTGAGAAGTGATCATGGTCATGAGTTTGAAAATCAAGATTTTGAATCTTATTACTCACACAATGGCTATACTCATAACTTTTCTGCCCCTAGAACACCCCAACAGAATGGTGTAGTAGAAAGAAGAAACCGAACCCTTCAAGAAATTGCTAGAACCATACTCAATGAATATGACCTGCCTATTTATTTTTGGGCTAAAGCTGTAAATAAAGCTTGTTATGTCATTAATAGAGTCTTAATTAGACCTGTTCTTAAGAAAACCCCTTATGAATTGTGGAACAATAGAAATCCTAAGGTTAATTACTTTAAATTTTTTGGTTGCAAAGTATTTATTCTGAATACTAAAGATAATCTGGATAAGTTTGCTTCCAAAAGTGATGAAGGAATTTTTCTGGGTTACTCTATTTCAAGTAAAGCCTATAGAGTATTCAATAAGAAAACTAAATGTGTGGAAGAATCTGTTCACATCAAGTTTGATGAAACTGATCCACATGAGTCTAAAACCTCTCTTGAAAATATTGAAGAAGAATTATCTGTTCTGGACATTAATGATAAATCTAAAGAACCTGTTATCAAAACATCCAGTTCTGGACTTTTTCCAAAATCTGCTTCTGTTGAACCCGAACCTATAGATGAACCTGAAATTTCTAGTCCAACCTTTACCAGATCAACGAGGATTCTAAAGAATCATCCTTTAGAAGCTGTTGTTGGTAATCTTGATAAAGGAACACAAACTAGAGCTTCTCTAAGAAACCAGGTTGAACATCAAGCTTTTCTTTCACAGCTAGAACCCAAAAATATCAATGATGCTATCAATGATGAATTCTGGGTAATAGCTATGCAGGAAGAATTAAATCAGTTTGAAAGAAACAAAGTCTGGGAATTAGTTGATAGACCTAAGGACACTTTGACAATAGGCACAAAATGGGTTTTTAGAAATAAAGTAGATGAATCTGGAAATATAGTTAGAAACAAAGCTAGACTAGTTGCACAAGGATATAGTCAAGAAGAAGGTATAGACTATGAGGAAACTTTTGCACATGTAGCTAGACTAGAAGTCATTAGGATCTTACTTGCATATGCTGCACATCTGGATTTCAAGTTATATCAAATGGATGTAAAAAGTGCATTTCTAAATGGTTTTATAATTGAAGATGTTTTTGTAGAACAACCACCTGGATTTAATAACCCCCATTTTCCAAATCAAGTTTTTAAACTTTCTAAAGCTTTTAATGGTTTAAAACAAGCTCCAAGAGCTTGGTATGATAGACTTAGCAATTTCTTTATCTCAAATGGTTTTACTAAAGGGATTGCTGATCCAACTCTTTTCATTAAAAGAATTTCTAAAGATGTTTTAGTTGTACAAATATATGTTGATGATATTATTTTTGGATCTTCTAAACACTCTTTATGTACTGATTTTTCAAAAAGTATGAAAAATGAATTTGAAATGAGCTTAATGGGAGAACTTAAGTACTTTCTTGGATTTCAAGTATTTCAAAATGAAAATGGTATTATTTTGAATCAAAGTAAATATACAAAGGATCTTTTAAAACGTTTTGGTCTGGATAGTATCAAGGAAAGTGAAACTCCTATGAGTACTACCTGTAAATTGGATGCAGATGAAACTGGGAAACTGGTTGATCAAACAAATTACAGAGGTATTATTGGTAGTTTACTTTATCTTACTGCTAGTCGACCTGATATTATGTTTAGTGTGTGTATGTGTGCTAGATTTCAAGCTAATCCAAAAGAATCTCATTTGCTTGCTGTTAAAAGAATTTTTAAATATCTCAAACACACGGTTAACTTAGGTTTGTTTTACCCAAAAGGACAATCCTTTGAGTTAATGAGTTATTCAGATGCTGACTTTGCTGGTTGTAAGTTAGATAGAAAAAGCAAATCAGGAACATGTCATTTGCTTGGAAAATCTTTAGTTTCTTGGTGTAGTAAGAAACAGAACTCAGTTGCATTATCTACTGCCGAAGCAGAATATATAGCTGCTGGCAGTTGCTGTGCACAAATTCTGTGGATGAAACACACTCTTTTGGACTATGGATATGTTTTTAAACATGTTTCAATAAACTGTGATAACACCAGTGCAATAAACATCTCTAAGAATCCTGTATCTCACTCTAGAACCAAACACATAGATGTAAGACACCATTTCCTAAGAGATCACTATCAAAAAGGTGATATTTCTCTTGAATTTATTGGCACTGAACATCAATTGGCTGATATTTTCACTAAACCTTTAAGTTTGGATAGGCTAAGTTACATAAGACACGAATTGGGAATGTTTAATCACAACCGATGTGAAATTCTCACCGATGTGAAATTCTCACCGATGTGAAAATCCTCACTGATGTGAAATTCTCACCGATGTGAAAATCCTCACCGATGTGAAATTCTCACCGATGTGAAAATCCTCACCGATGTGAAATTCTCACCGATGTACAATTCTCACCGATTTTTTCACCGATGATTAACTCACACCGATGCAATTTTTTTTAAAAAAAAAACATCTGTCTGCCTCCAAGAATACGAATCGCTTTATTTTATTTTATCTTACTCTATTTTAGTTGTTTATTTGGAATTCCTAAATGATAAAACTAAGCCTAAGCCACTTCCTACCTCACCGAGCTCAAAATCTCTCACCTTCGAACCTTAGCTCCCAAATCGGCCAAGAACCCTAAACCCGCGATGGCAAAAACTAAGCTTCCTACCGTCAGAGATGAAAGTGTAGAACCAAAAGCTAAGAAGCAGAAGACACAGCATAAATCCAGTGTTAGTGAAGTCAGAACTAGATCGGGAAAGCGATCAGTGAATCCTCACTTGCAGAATAGAGACATAGTAATCGAGAAGGAACTGTGCGTGGAATGGCTACTGCCTAGCAAATCATTAGTACTCGAGATTCTGGAGGACCAGAAATGGGTGGATTGTTTCTCGAATAAAAATGGCCCATACTACCCGAAGTTGGTAAAACAGTTCTACGAGTTTGTAAGCTTCGAGAAGTCTGAAAATGAGAATCGGGTAAGCTCTTTTTTAAATGGAAAAGAGATGTCTTTTTCTTCAGTAGAGTGGGCTGAGTGTTTAAAAGTACCACATGAAGGTGTCTCTGGGTACGTATCAAGAGCAATGCCACCTAGCAGTGACATCTTTGATTATGAAACCGCCTTAAAAGAGCTGACCGGTAATGGGAATCAAAGGCAAGTGGTTGCTGCTGAAATGGATGGAGAGAATCGACTGCTCTTCAAATTTGTTCAGCATGTGTTGATACCGAGGCGAGGAGATTTTGCAAATCTGAGATATCAAGATATCTATCTTCTTCATCTGCTAAGACATGGTGTGAAAATCAATCTGTGCAGATTGTTAATGTTTCAAATGGAAGACATGATTAGACCAAAGTCAAAGACTAATGCTTTATTCTTTGCCAAGCTGATTTCAGTAATGATAAAAGTGAAAGGAATAGCTGAGTCTCAGGATGAGACAGTTGTAGTCAGGAATAATTTCTGCATCACCTCGACTGTTTTTAAGTACATGAAAATTAACTGGAACCCATGGAAGGGAGAATGGGTCAGGGATGATCAGAAGATATATGATAGGTTTAATCCTGTGGATCATCCCTCAAGACCAAGGGATAAGAGAGATCCGAGTCTGAGACCTGATGAAGAGGAACCTGTTTATAGTAATGAAACAGAAGAAGAAGAAGAAACTCCCATGGATGTTGGAAGAGATCCAGACCTGCCCCCAAGTCCTGTTGCAGAATTGGTTTATTCTAGGAAAGGAAAGGTAGAGGAAATTTTGTCTACTTATGAGGAAGACCAGTCTGTGCCTCACCAAGAAGAAGAGGAAAAGGAGAATGTATCTGAATCGTCTGTTTCTGGTAGTTTAAGTATGAGTCCTTTGATTGGAAGCTCATCTATGCCGACTGCTGAAGTAGAAAGAGATACAGAAGAAGCTGTACCTGTATCAGAAGATCTTCTAGATGCTGCACCGATGGAACTTGTAGTAGAAGATTCTGATGAAGAGAATCCAGCACTGAATGCTGTTGTGATACATGAGAATGCACCCATTGAGGGGGAGAATCAATCTGTTCTTGGAAATGTTACAGTAGCTGTTGAGTTTCGAGACTGGGTAGAAGACCCAGGGTTTATAGTCTGTGGATTGGATTATCCGGATTCTGATAATGAGATGTCTGTGAATAGACCGAAGACCAATTATGATCTTGCTTCTGAGTTGTTGCCCGATAATGTGGTCAGATTTCATGATCGGAATAAGCTGAAAGAGGACCTCAAATCCAGTTTTGTTGAAGACGTGAAGTTAATGGAAACCTCCCTTTCATCCTCAATTCAATCAGTAATGACTGATTCTGTAGTTAGTTTGGCCTCAGTAAAGGGATCTGTTGCAGTTGTCCCTAATGATTTTGTCTCTAAATCTGATCTTAAATCCATGAAGAATGAGCTGAAAGAATCATTCAGTGTATCAGTTGCTGAGATGAAGCAAAGCTTTGATGAAGAAATGAAAATGTTAGAGAAATCCTTCGAGCTCTCTCTGGCTTGTAATTTATCTTCTTTTGTGTCTGAGCTTATGGAAGAAGTAAAAGAGTGCCAGACTCAGTCTTCTAGAATCGAAGAAGATCTTGAAGCTCTCAAGACATCAGTTGCTGCTTTGGATTCTTATATGAGCTCCAAGTCTCAAGCTGACAAGGACCTAGCTTATGTGAAGAGTGTAGTAAGCCAGTTTGTCTCAGTGTTTGAAAGTTTCAAAACCTCAATGAAGGATCACGTTCAATTACAGGACTCTCAAGTTCAAAGCCTAATCAGTGGTTTGTCTAAGAGTTTCAAAGAAACTGTTTCCTTCTCTCTTGGCCCTCTCACATCCAAAATATTAGTTGACCTGAATCTAGTTTGAGCAATGATGAAGGAGGAGATTGGTTCTATTTCAACCAGTGGCTCTGTGGACTCATCAGAGTTGAGCCGAGTGGTGCTTTCTACAAGAGATTCTGCTAGAGAAATAAGGAAGATTGTTCAAGATTATATGAGAGAAGCCTCTGCCTCTCAGGAAGCCATAAAGAGCAAAGTGGACTACTACTTCACCAGAAGTTTCTCCAAGCATCAACTCGATCACCACTTCAAGCTGATGTTGGAAAACATGAAGCTTCCTCCAGTAACTCAAGCTTTTAGAGAAAAAGTGAGCCAACTAAGACAATTGACTCCTGCCTTGGAGAAATTCATGGAGAACAAAGATGATTTCATCTCTGCTATGGAAAGAGGAGGAGGAATTATTATGGATTTTAGAAATCTGTTGCTGCCCTTCTTGCATGTTGATGTCAGACCAGTCATCGTACCTCCTGCTTTGCCTGCTTCTGCCTCAGCTGTTTCCATAGTCCAGCTGACTCCTGCTCAAGCTATTCGAAGCCTCACACCAATGATCACCCAAAGATCTTCAACCTACAGGCCTGACTCTGTGTCAGTGGCTCAGCCTCCTTTGATCATTTCTGGCATTCCAAAACCTTCACCTGCATCCTCACCACCCGAACCTTCTTTTGATCCCAAAGGAAAATCTCACGTTGAAGATGTGGATTGATCCAGTGGCCAGGATTTTTGATAGGAATTCATTTGTATTCTGTTTCTGTACTTTCTGACAGCTCTAATACAGAAGAACTCATTTTACTTCTCATGTTTTATTTGTCTCCTATATATGCTTCCCACTTTTTGATTATCACAAAGGGGGAGAACAATAAGCGGAAAATGAGAGAATGAGAAATATTTTCAATGGAGAAAAATAAGGAATAAGGGGAGACACATTACCTTCTTTTCAATTTTATCTCTGATATTATTGTGTTTCTTTTTACCTTCGGTACCTTATGCTTGTTACCTCTGATAACTTATGTCTATATCATACTATTTCTATTATCTCTGATGCTGTTTTCTCTGAGAAAATTGAATTCAATATTATACTCTTTACTATTATATTTTCACTATGTTAAATGCCCATACCATAAATTGTGATTATTAAAAAGGGGGAGATTATTGACCTCACCTATTTTGATAATCTCAATCATGTATTCATATGTGTTGAAAATCCCAATTATGTTTTCATTCTCTATGATATTTTTAAGTATCATTGATCTATACTTTAATTCTTTCAAATCTGTGATCAAACCAATTATAATTTTTAAAATAGTCTTTGGAATATGTTAATCCTCATTTATCCATGTTCATACAAGTTATAAATTGATTCTAACACAATCGGATGTGTTCTGCATAAAACAGATAAGTAATCTGCCTATAGCTACTGATAAAGAGCTACCAGTACCCAGTCTACCGATAGACTTAGTCTACCGACAGACAGAGTCACCGATATACTTAACACAGAGCTACTGATGTGCTTATAAATGTAAGCTACTGACTTACAGACAGCTACCGATACAAACATAGAGCTACCGGTGTAAGTATAAATAGCTACCGATGGAATAAGAGTCACTGATGGACGAAGCTATTGATAGACTCACAGCTACCGATACCGATGCATGGAGCTACCGACGCATGGAACTACCGACGCATGGAGCTACCGATAAACAAAGTCACTGATACAAGCATATAGCAACCGACGCATAGAGCCACCGATAGAGTCAAAGCAACTAATGAAATTGAGCTACCGATGTCCAAGCTACTGATGTTGATTACCTACCGATCACTCGACTCACTGTTTGAATTTCTTTATTTCCTATCTTTATTTAATCTATCCAACGGTCATATCATGTACATTTTAATGATTTTTCAAATATCTGATAAAGGTTGTCGGATGTCAGGAACCCGTACCTCGTACCTGCAGAAAGGAAATCTTTTCTGTCTCCTGTTTCCTGTGAGATAAATACGAGAAGACTACGCTGCCCAACTAGTAGAGTGTGGTGGATGAAATATACCAGAAACACAAGAACGAGAAGAATCAAGAAGAGAAAAACCAGTTCCATCAAGAACACAGAGAAGATCATAGACAATCAAGCATACTCGAGAAGTGTTCTGTGCATATAAGAAGAACACTGAAGAACTTCAACCACTACATTTTCACTGTCTATGAACCTGGAGCATACGACACTCTGTTTCTCAAACAGAAACGAGAAGAGGACTCAGACTCACTTCTGATCGAATCCAAAGGAGTCCAGAGCTACACTGAAATCACCAGAACCATTTCTAAACTCTACATCTCTTGTTCTGTGATTTATTATTATACTTTTCGAGCAGTGTGTGTTATCTGTTGTATCTAACACATACAATGTCTCCTGTACTTAAACTGGAGGATTTGTAAATCCTTACCAAATTCTTGCATTCTTTCTTTCCCACGAATAACAGTGGTAGAGGTCGTGTGTGACCTGAACAGCTGGTTGCTATTGTACTGTTTCCCACGAATAACAGTGGTAGAGGTCTTGGACCTGGACAGTTGTAAACTGTTGAACCCCGATCCAGGGTGTGGATCATTTTTATATAAACTTTTGAGAGGACTAAGTCTCAGCTTGAGACTGAACCTCTTGGTTATATTTGTTGTGCCATCTCTTTCAAAGTTTTATTCGGCTGCTAATCACTTTAAAACCAATACTGTTTTTAAAGTCACTTTGATAATTAAATTAGCAAGTGTTTATGTTAAGTGTAGATTATTAAGTTAGTTTCAAAAGATAATCACACACTCCTGTATTGATTAACTGGGAATTAATCAATCCCTTGAGAATCTAACAGAACCTCTACTTTAATATAAATTCACTACAGTTTAATTTAGTATTTTATTTGGGGGTCTTTAAGACAGTGTGTTTAAATACAGAAATTTTAATTGGTACTCAATTCACCCCCCCTCTTGAGTAAACCACTCCGACCAACATATATAAATACATTATGTTTAAAATTATTACCTGTATTAGAAAATATAACCTATATACCTACATATTAAAAATAGTTCTCCAATTAAAAACAAAATTATAACAAAACTGACCTTTCATTGAATAAAATACTACAAAAGTGTTAATGTTCTCCATGTGGCTCCAAGTGGACATAAAATGGTCCCAATGATGTTTTGGTCGAAAATATCTCACCCATTAAAATTATTATAGTTTTTTATTTCTTTCATAATATATATATATTATTGTTTTTAACCTTAATTACATGATTTACAATTCACTCTGGTAATTAAAGAAAATACTACAGTTAATATTCGTATGCCCAGAAATAAAATAATTATAATTAAATAAGATGGAAAAAATTATTCCAAATATGGATTCAATTTTTTTGAATTCAAAACATATAATTTTTAGTAATAAATTTATAATTATGTTTGTTGGTGGATTTATAAAACATTTTTTTAATGTAAAAACATTCTAAAGATCACCATGTTTTTTATATTCAATTTCATCTTGAAATTGATTCCAACAACCTTCATGGAATTATATAATAAAAAATTATATACCAATAGTTTAAAACCAAAAAATAATATAATTTAAAAATATAAATTATTTCAATGAGAAAAGTTATTTTTAATTTATTTTTGGTATTTTTACTATTCATCAAAAAATAAAACTTTTCAGAAAAATACCAAAAACTAAAAAAAATGGTAAATTTTTATATTTCAATTTAAAATATGAATTCAGTTTTATAAAATATACTATAATAATGTTTCAAAATTTGGATTTATAATGGGTTTTCAATTAAAAGTTGATTAAATTATACTTTTCAAAAAAATAGGTTCTTATGCATACAATTGTGTTGGTTTTTATATTATTCCAATAAAATCAATTAGATAAACATAAAAAACACTTCATTGAATATATAAAAAATATATTTCTTTAATATCATTCATAAATTTTAATTTATTTTATTTGTTAAGACAAAAAGGATTTAGGATCACAGAAATAAAAAATAATTCTTTTATCTTATGTTTTTATATATTTTCATTTAAAATTAATAAGTAACAAAAGAATTCATCTAATAAACTACATATTTTCATATGTTTGTTAATAATATTAATAAATTATAATTTAATTGATAGTATATATCTTATTATATTAAATAATAATATTTTAATAATATACTATTGTTTGGTAAAACAGGGACTTGCATGTAACGCAAGTAATGAAAAGAACTCGAAATTGTGTGTAACACAAGCCAAGAATAGTGTTTTGTATACTCCATGATGATATTTGTGTTTTGTGTAGTAAATACTCAAAATGGATTATATTTAGTGTTGTGTGAAATTAAATGTATTTAAATGATTAAATTAAATTGTAAAAAAATAATTCACAAAGAATCCAGGTGTTACAAACCTTCCCATATTGGGTTGGGAGTTTGTTGATTCTTATATGATGTTCCATTATCAGGAAACAACATTATAATAAGGAATAGGATTTCAATTTATATCATGGTCTATAGGATACTTTCAATAATAATTATTAGGATTAAACTTAATAGATTTATCTATAGGATCCCAAGAGGGCTTGGTTTTGTCCCTGGTTATATAATTCTTTCTTGGAGGAGAAAATATTACTAGATTAAAAGAACCCATTTCCAAAAATATGTATGAAAATAATATTCATATAAGAGATTAATCATTATATAATTTTTTTCTTGCATATATTAATACCAAACATTATAAAAATTATTCCAAATCAAAAAAAATCATCTTTAACTCGTCACTAGGAAAAATAATATGAAAAATTACATGACCAATGGAAATCATCCCCATTTTTAGAAAACCTAGATTTCATTGATATAGATAATCATATTTGGAAACATCTATAAATCCATTATTATAGGAAAAATAAGGCATAAATCAATAAATACCTTAATAAAGTCCATCATTTATTAGATCAGATTAATATTTTCATCAACACAAACCAATAATCTTTTAAAAATGATGCTCTCTAAAAGAATCATAATATTTTTAAATGAACACATAAAATATGGGATATCTTATGAATGTTTCAAATTATTTTAATTCTTTCCCCATGATTAATAATTTCCCTATTCCATGTACTGATTATTGATATTAAGCATTATATGATGACCACTACAACTATTTGGATAACATGATTGAAGGTTCGAACACCTCAAATGGAAATCATGGAACCTATCACTAATAATATCTAACCACTCTCCTTGTGAATCCAAATTAATATATTTAAATAAACATGAATAATAGATATTGGTGAATTAAAAAATCCCCACCTTGGAAGTCTGTTCATAATTGGAATTTGTTTTTATCTATCCTAAAAAATATACAAGTCGATCTTTGGTTCTACAAAACTCTCTAAATTGAGGTTTATACCAAAATATAGATAAATCAAATTTGATATGATTAAGGTTGAATTTATATTTTTTTTATTTGATTAAATTTTATTTTTAGATAATATATCAAGTCAGGCCCAACCGAGGAAATTAAAACAAAATGCCATTTACATCACAAGTAGGATAAAACCCATATCATGAGTCAAACAATGACGATTGATTTTCTACATGGAGATTTATTTTTGAGTTAATAATTATTCATGTGATTAAAATTCATATATCTTAAAAATAATATATTATACTTAATTTAATACACCCATGAACCCATAATATAAATAAATGAAAAATGTTGCCTGATAACATAATAAAATATTATTGAAAGTATTTTAATATGTTCAATGAAAAATCATGGTGCCTATATAAACCATTGGTGAAATGATATGAAAATTAAACTTAACCTGAATATTTATGTTTTACCTAACTAGATAGAGACACTACAATGTTATTACTATATTACATCATGTCTTCCATGTTATTATAAGAAAATAAGATGTTTGATTTTGATCATTTGTATCACCTTATCATGAATTTTATGATTTAATTTGATTTTAAAGATTAAATAAATCTATTAACTTGGAATATTTTAATATATTATACAGGGATATTATTTTTCATCCCACTCAAATTTTAATCGAAACATTGAGTGGATTAAATAATGAAGTAATGAGTAAAAAATATAAAGAGATATAATAAATTTTTCAATATATTATCTATATAAAAAAACACTTTTCATGAATAATTGAGACTCAAATATCAACATCAATAGGATGAGACATAAGTTGTAGTTTCTAAGAGTTTGAAATTTATGTTAAAAAAAATAGTTTAGTTGTTTCCTTTCCATCCTTAATTTGAAACATTAGTAGATCATATAGTTCTTATTAAAATATGGCAAGGTAAAATTTATTTTTCAAAGTTTTATATTAGGGATTGTTGTATAATTAAATTATTTTATTTTTAATTTGGATTTTTGTTACGTTTAATAATTCACATATTCTTCAGAATACTTTTATTTTTTATTAATGATCAATGTTTATTGATATTTGAGTTTATATTTTATACATGAATTAGATGTTTTCATTATATCCTGATCATAAAATGAGACTGATTATGCTATTCTTAAACACTGTTCTAGATCACATAATTACTAGATGATCAAACATATTTTACTATAATAAAGGAGGATTTTAATTATTAGAGAAACAAATACTTAGTCAAATACAATTTTTTCAAGTTAATTATGATTGTAATAATGATTATTCATTAAAAAAATCAAAAACCAAATTACATAATGACATAGGTTTTATAAAATATTTATACACATTCATTTTAATAGTTAAATAAAGTAGACATGGTTTTATTTTAAATCATATTCACCATATGTATGGACTTTTTAATTTACATTTCATACTAAGAATCGATTATGTTCGAGGGCTCGACAATTGACTTCAATTACACTATACCATTTTAGTTTTATATTTATAATGGAGTATAAAATATTTATAAACATTATTCGCTATTAGAATTAAATATACCTCATATTAGGTCAGGTGACCTCAATAAAATCCCCATCTAGTCTCAAATTATTGACAATGATTTCGTTGTCTATAAAAATTACCCCCCCCCCAATGGTAGTGTCTTTTTTACTTTATAATTTCTAATTCCAAAAAATATCATATTTTTACAGTAATCTACCATTTATTTTTTAAATTATTTTTCTACTATCTCACCCATTTTATACTTTTTGATATTCATCAAATATGCTACCATGACATTATATTTTACAATGATTAGACACAAAGTCATTTCCAACACATATTATTCCCCCAATCCTTGGTAATAACTAATGGGTTTTTTTGCTACCACGTACCTAAACTACATTATCATACCTCAATATGGATTCAGTGTACCATGATTCTATGTCTCTACATATATTAAATATGAATTAAATGATATAAAATAAAATCATTACTAATAATATTCAAATAGTGAGTTTAAATTACATATAATTATACCAGACTATTCAATAATATTTATTGTCTTATCTATTAGAAGTTAAGATACATCTATATATTGAGGGGTAAATATAATAAATGATGTAACGATTTCATCCCTTTTGACTGCATGATTTAAGATATTCTCTAAAGTAATACTATTTATGGTAATAATGTTAAAAAAATCAAGAAACATAATAAATTTAGCAAAATTGTGTAAAATTGAATGTGTTATATAATGATCAGAATCACATACAATGACTTTTAATAGATTTTTATAATATTTCCTTTTTGACCACATCAATTGATCATTAATTGATGTTTTATAGAAATAGATACTTATTTTTTAAATATCATCAATATATTCCATAAAATTCCAGCTTATATAAGAATCATTTGTATGAAAAATTATATTGAAGATAAAAATAGACACATTATAGATGTTAGATCTACAAAACCATCCGCTCATATCGATTTATTTCATTCAACAATATATCATTGTAACACTCCCTCGATCAACAAATGTAAAATATTTAAAAATATCCTTCTTATTAATAGATAAGTATTTGAATTCAATGATTACAAATATTCTTATTATTATCGGGTCATTCTAAATTATAAATATATAAATGATGAAAAAATTATTTTTTTTAATTACCTAACAATATATATATAACATTTCCAAATTAATTAGAAACCCATAATGTAATTGGAATACAGGTACATCTGTTTCTTGAAATCCCCTTACGGAACATAATTATTGAAAAAAATTTAAAAATTTCCCAAATTGGATCTTTTAGAGAGAGACAATGTTAAAAATTTTGTTCATTAACATATTCACCTCAAAAAATATCAACAACCTAGACATGAAATATATATAATGGATATAATTTGACCAAGATTCCAATTTTATTATTAATTTAAAAAATTATGTAATGATTTTTGATAGAAAATATAACCATGAAACTTAATCTAGCAATACATATTTATCACACATGGAAGGAATAAATAATTACACATTGAATTTATAAAATAAATTTTAGTTGAAAATTTTAATAGAAATTTCATTATGAAATATTCATGAGTGGCATCCACTAGGAATTATTAATGAAAATTCTTGGCCAAAATTTCTAATAAAAATTAAAGGTAGAAATATCTACCTAATATAAATGTAGATGTATAAACTAGAAATTCGGTTTTAGTTTTCATATAAAGTGGGGATTTTCATTATAAATACACATTAAAGATTTCCATATGAATTTTATATAAATATATAAAGAAGATATATTTAAGTATAATATTGGATTCAAAATAAAATAAAAAATTCTATATGGGACTGTGTAATCTCTGTTGGGAAATTCCTGGTTGAAATTTTCATTGAGTGTAGTGGTGGAATTTTTAAATTAAAATTTTATTTTTATAATATAAACCTATAATTATTTTTAAAAAAATATATTATTCATTAAATTCCTCTTCATTTAAAATTTTAAGAAAAAACTACCACATTTTATGATTTTGGATTTCACATAAGATTACTAAGAAAAATAAAAAATATATCAATTGAAATAAACATTTGAATACATATTTTGTTATGTTTGAACTAATAATATTGTTATAATAAACTACATGATTCCAAATTTTCTATTATCTATGATAAATTTGTTTCTTAGTGATATTTATACCATTGATGATGAGGTGTCTTCCAATTAAGATCCCTATATAATTTCAATTGATAAAAAATTAGTGTATATGGATTGAGGTTTTAAATTTGAAATTTTATCCTCAATTTAAACACATATGAACATGAAAAAAACCTTATAATTAACTATTTAGTTTACCTGATATAATATGGCTCATCTAGGGTTTAATTATTATTTTCAATTAGATATCTCAATAGATTAAAATACTCTTCAGATAATGATATCAACATAAATATCCAATACATTTTTTGGAAAAAATAATTGTTTGCACTAAAAAATCCTCAAATGATGTGTCAAATGCGGAATATCCTAATCTACAGCTATATTTTGTTCTTTAGTCTTTTATTTGATGAGTCATGGAGCCCTAATAGACTTAAAAATCCAATGTTATGTCCATTCAAAGTTAAACTTCTGAAATTGGCTAGTAAGGGAGATTGTGGAATAAAGAACATTATTTTTTTAAAGACACTCTTTCGAAAAACATTTACTTATGAAAATCTAACTCTCATAAACAAAACAATACTTTTAAAAAGAAATCATCATGAAACTCAATCTTTCACAAAACACAATCTTTCATGAACATTATTAGGATCACTATAAAACTCAATCTTTTGTGAAAGAGGGTATCATTCATGAAATGTTTGTCTCTAACTCTATGTATCATATAAATTATCCTTGAAGTACTCATTTTTAGATTATAAACTGAGCAGTTTCCTCATGATTTTAATTCAAAAAACTACATATAGTTTGAAAAATTCCCATAACTCATTTCTCAAATAGATAATCTTTCAAAAAAATCCTCATGAATACCCTTCATGTATAGGTAAGTGTTTGAGGATGTTTTTCAAAACATACTTACTTGAAGAACATTTCTTTAATAATAATTCCTTTCCTTATAAAATGTGAATTTTTATAAAACAACAATGTTTCATGAAATAATATTTTCTATATCCATTTAGATCCCTCATTTCATGAACCACACATTTTGAATGCTTATCACCATTTCCAAACCCAATCGTTCATAAACCCCCTCACATTGTTCTTCCACATTTTCACCCACTTGTATATACTGTGGGATAAACTCCCTTATACCACATTGTAGGTCATTTTAAAGAATCATTATTAGACCCCCAAACCAATCCCATTGCTACATTCACTAACCCTCTGGAAAATAGATAGTCAAACTTACATATTTTTTAGATAGATGAAGTGAATTTTGGATTATGGACTATACATCCTCACATACCATCTAGGATATATACCTTATATGGAACACCCATAATGCCCCTATAATTCCTAGAGTCATGTTATTCGTCGTATTCTTTTCATTAAGCCAGAATTTGTGAGAGTCATCCCTGATTACCTGAATACATAGTGTTGAAATACTACTCATGTAATTCTTGAAAACCCTTCTCTTGACTCGACCTTCAAGTTGAACAAGTTTGGGACCCTTTGGTGTAGGTTATATAATATCCATTAATTAGAATATTTTACTTCTTTTTCCTCACATAATAATTTTAAACTATATTATACTCTATGTGATTAGAATATATTACCTCATGTGAAAAGAATAATATGGATTATGTTTCAAGAATAAAATATCTCAGGTAAATATCATGATACGACTACAAAAAAACCACCATGGGACTCCACCTAATGTTTAATCCCCAATCATATTCCTCTTCTCATCAATAGGATGAGATTCCCTCATGCCTCAATATAAGGAAGAATAAACGGTATCCCCATAATGTAATCCCAGGATATATCCCCACTACTTCCATAAATCCCCTATGAGATTCCTCCTTAGGTGTAAACCCCTAATAACATTTCATAACTCATGAGGGGGTCATCATTCCCTCAGGACCAAACATTAGGAAGAATAAATGGCTAGCTCAATGTGTATACCCAAAACACAACATCATTTCACATGATAATAAAAAGAGTACATACCCTATAAAATTAATATTAGATTCCCTTTGTAATAATTGTAGGATTCATTGTGTGACAAGAATGAGATGACTCACGTGATATGAAATGGATGGTATCCCTATTGATGCTCTTAGTCGCACCATTGTATCCAAGCTGTGTAATCCCCAACCATACCATCATTTCTCCCAAGAATTACAATGGAAAACTAGATGTGTAAGGCCCATTCACACCAACCTTGTTTACATACCATCACTTGGGTAGCCCAACTACATAAGAACAATTCATACCATCAATACTCCATAGCATCATCTCAGTTTCCAAACTGTGTAAGCCCCATTAATACCATCATTGCTCATAGTATCTCTTAGGTAGACCAGCAATGTAATCCTTATTCATATCATCATTACTTATAACATAAAACAAGAATCCCACAAACATATTACCCATTCAAACCATTAATTATCATAACATCACCTAGGTATCTTTGTTGTATCAGCCTTATTCATACCTCCACTACTCTATAAAAGCACCTTGGTAACACAGCTGTGTAATCCCCATTCGAAACATCTTTTATCCTATCATTAATTAGGTAACCAGGATACATAACTGTAACATCTTTAGATTATATGACATGTTTTTTTATAATTATTTTTAATTTTTAGATAACTTTTGTTACAAAAATCAAAGAGTTTCTTCGATATAGTACATGCCACATAACACAGAGCTTCAACGAACCAAGAAATTATATTATTGTAACCTAGTTATTATGTAGGTGAGTATGAATAGAATTAAATAATATTTTAAAAAACATGTATATATTTCATACTTAGTATACTTTTTTTATAAGGGATTAGTATATAATAATTCAATTTTTAGTAAAGAGATTATATTCATAAAAAATAAGTATTCTTCAAAAAAAGTTATTTCTTTTTATGATAAAATATTGTTAAAAATGTAGAAATTTTATTTGATAAAAAATAAGATCGTTTTTGAAATCAGTTTATATAAATTAACTTATATTGAAATTTTTTGATTTCTCAAAAAATATTCATTTATCAATGAATAGTGAAATATACCAATTTTTGTAAAATTATCTTTTAATTTCAATAAAATATTTAATTTAAATTCCTAAATATTTTCTTAAACTAAAAAAATAATTATTTTAATATTTTTAATCCATTTCATTAATTTTTAATCAAATGTATATTGGATTTTAGTATAATTTTATTTTTGCGTTTAAAAATGGATTTTCCAGAAAATTGTTTTAAAGTGATTAATGTTCATCTATTTTAATTAATTAAAATAATAAATTATGAATACTGTTTTATGTAAAATTTATTCATTATATATCAATAATTTTTAATTTATATTCATATAAGTATTATTATTATACACTGAGTTAATATGAAATCATCTTGGTCTAGAAAAATACACATCCTGAAAACACTCTTTTATCATGTGTTCTAGTTTTGTTTTAAATTTAATATCATCAAATTATTAAATTTATTTGAAAAAATAAACATAGTTTTTGAAATCATTATTTCAATACTATAATTTGGGTACTTCTTAATAATTTTTTAAAAGAATATTTTTTTGCTAAATAGTGAAAAATAGTGAATTTTAATTAAAAAATACCTTTTAATTTGAATTATATGTAATGTTACATTATATTAAAATTTCATTTTAAATTAAAATTAGTTCAATAATATATATTTTAATATAATTTAGTTAATTATAATTAATTATATATAGAAATTGGATATAAAATCATTATAATCTTTTTAACATTTCCACTTTGAAACCCCACTTTCTCGTCTCATCTATAATATTAATTTTAAATTATATTTTTCACTCAAATGAATGGAATTATAAAAAATGGATTAAATATTTTTAATCAGAATAATATATTTAATCTAATAAGGTAAAATTAGTTTTTTACAGAAAATAATAGGGAAAACACTAAAAATTAATTATTGTAATGAAGGTGAAAATGATTTTACCATGGATTAAACTTGAAAGAAAAGTTTTAATAATACTTAAAAAATTATCCAAAAAAATTATCTAGATATATTTTGACCCCATAATGGTTGTGACTCTTTAATAGTCTATTTAATATACTTCTATCTTGAATCAGGGGATACACCTTTTTAATTTCAAAAAATTACAAGTCTGCCTCTCACCTCACTTATAAAATTATACTCACTCTCCTCTATTCTTCACACCTTAAAAACAACTTATTTTATAAAATACGTACACATATTACTTCCAAAAATCCCTCATTTCATCCCTTAATCATTATATTGGGCATAAAAGTATCATTGATTGGATTTTTCGGCAAACCTAAGGAAGTTACAATAAGGGGAGGTAACGTTTTTCAATGAGTGTTTTTATTTTATTTATTTTTCCACATACATATATTTTTATTAAAAAAATTATATAATATTATAAATATATTAAATATGTAGAGAAGTTTTTGTGTTATGGTGATGACCTAAAACCATCTCTAATTTCATCAAATGGGTTTCAAAATCATAGTTCATGTGTATGGCGGACTTCCACCTCCCGAACTAATGAGATTAATTTTTCCATTACCACCTCTCATGATTGGTTTTCATGATGGATATTATATCTATATATATGTTATTTATAAAATAATTATTCCAATATAGGAATTATATAACATATATCTTTTTACCTTCTATTCCATAGGGGATACGATAATATCAATCAAGTGTACGGTGGACTACCATCTCACGAAATGATGTGATTTGTTTTTCACTAACAATTTAAATGGATGGTAATCTGTATAAATATATGTTATATACATGAAAAAAAAATTATATTAAAATAATGCTTATTATTATAAAAATATAATACATCATTTTATTTATTATATTTTTTCTCATGTAATGATAATATTGTCATTTGTGTACATGTGGCATACCGCCTTCATGAAGCGATGTGACTCAATTTTCATCACCAAACCGCATGGATTGTAGAGACCCATGATTTTTAAATGATATTTTTTCCTAAAAAAATTGTGGTATATTATATAATATTATACATTTATGAAATATAAAGGAACTCACACAACCTTATCTCATTAATAATGATTTTCAAAATAGTCATCTAAAAAATAAATTAAAATTACAAAAATTACAATTGGACAAAATGATATAGAATAGAAAAAATGGATCCAACCAATCTTCTTGAATCATCGCACCAAAAAAATGGTTTTGAGATAATACAAAATAATAATTAACCAATCAAAATCTTCTGAATATGATAATTTATCCTTAAAAAGAATTGTATTGAATTTTAAGTGGAATAATGAAGTGTTACTTGTTAAGTATAAAGGGAAATGTGACCATGGGTGTTTGACCATTTTATGACTTTTGGTAAAATTTGATCATTGGTCAATATAGCCATTAATCATTTAGATGTTGGTAACTATAGCCATTGTTAATAATTTGACAATTATAATCACTGTATATAAGTAGTAATTACAATGTATAATTGATGAATAATGAAGAAACAATGGCCTCAATATGTAGATTCATTTCTCTTGAAGCACTTTGTTAGAAATTTGGAGGGAGGAACTGTTATTTGGGTTCTCCCTTGAAAAATCCCATGATGAGAATCAAAAAGTGAATCTTGACTGAAATTGCCTATAGGAAAACTTCAAACCAACAGATATTACCACCCAGTCAATGTTATTCGAGCCACTCCACAAAACTACAACAATAGCACACCTAATCCATAAAGTGTATATGGGTGTAATATGGATTATGTATCAAGTAATAATTTTCATAAATTTAAATAGCCTTTTTATAAAAAAAATTGTTATTTTATCAATTTTTTTATGAATATTTGTTCGTAATAAAATTTATGATTAAGTAAGATGATTTTGATAAACAGATTTTTGGAAAGAATTATAACATAACAGGATTTTTCAGAAAATATATGAAAATTTATAATTAACTATTGTATTATAAATAATATTGGAAAGACTTTTAAATAAATTTTTTTAAAATAAATTTCTCATGTCCTTGTGAATTTGTATAAGTTTCAGACATTTGATTATTTCTTAAAAACTATTATTTTAAAATAAATAAGGATATTTATATTTTAAAGATAAAATTATCATATTTTAAAATTTATTTTGGTAAATTTAATGTTATATTTGAATTCATCATGTTTATATTAAGTTAAGGATAATTTATTTTAATTTATTTAAATACTATATTTTCCTTTGAAATGTAAAAATACAATTTTGGGTTTTCTGTATGTCTTGTGAATTCATATTTTTTTCTTAATGATTTAATAATTAATTAAACACATTCCACTACATAAAATATGTTATTTTATTACTAATAATTATTTTAATACATTTTAATTAATTTATAAACATATTATTTTTATTAAAAGGTATAAAATAAAATCATTGTTTCTAAAAAATTACTTTATGAAAAATTGATATTCCATGTCAAAAGATGATTAAAAAAATGTTACATAGTTATAATGGATGAAAATATAATAAAATTTAAAAAAAATCTAAAACCAAGAAAATAACACGTGGGTAAGACATTGTCTTTTAATTTTCGAAAACCATGATTTCCAAGACCTATATTTTCAAATTATTAAACAATTTTTCCACATTTGTTATAAATACTCACCCATTTAACCATTAACCTCTAATAAAAATTCATCCTTCATAGATTGATGCTAAAATTTCCTCCCACATAGTCCTCTAAGGTGTTCCCATGCCTTTAATGTTCCAATCATCGAGATTTATTAGTAATTCATATAGGTAAAGGAATTCTCATTTCATTCTCTTCAATCTATGAACCTATTTTTGTATATGTATTACAAAATTAATGTTATATATTTTATTATACTCTTAACCGTACCATTAATACTCAAATATTGTTTTATCAATGGGTGATCTTTGCTTTCTCTCATTTTTTCCTGTTTTAAATCCACAATTTATACTCATCGTGTTCCCGAATTAATTTCTTGAATTTCACTTTTTAAAATGATAAATTTTCATATTTTGAAAACCAAAACCACATCATTTTCAATGGGTAATCATATAAATTCAAATATTTATTATTAATTTATGTTTTTACACATATAAAACCTCCAGTCACTTTTCATGGGTTAATAATGATGTATGTATTCAGTCTTTATGCACTTTTATGTGTTTTTTTTTGATAAAAAACAAATTCTTTATTCTCCATGGGATAATAATGAAATAATTTATTATGATATAGGTGTGTCACTTTAATTAATACAAATTATGGGTGCACCCTAATATCTCTCTAATGCATTGGGTAAATAATTTAATCACAATAGATGACATGTTTAAAGATACTATGGTGAATAACCATGGTAATTTAGATTTATGACTCATTGGTGATAAAACATGGTGATATTATTATAAATTTCACATTTAAATGTTGTAGACAAATTTCCACACTATGATTCATTTAATTTTAATAATTATAACCCTCATGTTCTCTTGATTTTGTAATATTGTTAAACTCTTGTTCTTATTGATATGCCTCATGACCATATTCAAAATATCTCCCTTTATTATTCCCATAAAGGGAACATGATCATCCATTTCCTTTGATGCATGTCCCTAGGATATGAGATACATTAAAAGTGACTTGTGATTAACCCATGAAGGATACAATAATATGAACTACAAAAAATAGGTTCTCTTTTATTATATTCCTAATTTCCATGAAATTAAACATTAAATGATCATATGTTCTATTTAATGTAATGAAATATTTATGTAATAAGAATGTATGATGATATATGGATGATATATATAATTATATTTAATTAAATAATATTGTACTAATAAAATTAATATATTTTTATAAGATAATATATTTCTTACCTCCATTCCTTAATGATCGTTTAAAAATGGTGATGTTACTCATGCATACGCAGGGCTTAACAAATCCATTATCGTAATTTACATTATTTATAAAAATACATCATTCATAATTAGACATAAAATTATAATTTATGTATCAATATTAATCTTATATTTGAGAGTATGTAGCCATGATCAAATTAAGGGGACTCAAATTTACTAATAAAGATATATATGAAAAACAAAGTGGTTATTGCCCAAATGATACATTAATAAGGAATTGTTAATAAACGGGTAATATAAAAACATAAGTATACCATATATTTAATGATAATTATTATTATGGTACATTAATAGATTCATAATAAATTTAAATTTTTTATAAAGGAGTTTTCATGAGTGTGAAGGATGTTGTGACTTACGGTAAGGGATTCCAGACTCTCTTTTATTTTTCAACGAGACACGTGACATATTCACCCCTAATTTTATTAATATGGTTAATATAATTTGAATTAATGTATTTTATGATTATTATACTAAAAATTATGGTTATCTACTTATCCATTGTAGTTTCCCTCTATTTTATGGGGTTTATAATTAAAAGGATACCAAATCAGTGAGGGATTTTTGTCTCAATGTCCATTCAATGAGAAAAATGTTATGTTTTGAACCTATCTTCTTTAATAATATTTAAATAAATACCCTTTCGCATGTAATATCATGAATTTAACTATACTCATGATTTATATGCACCCTTTATTGATATTCATTATTTGTGATATTTTTTCAATGTTATCAATGTGCTAATGAATTTATGTTAAGTTATCATCATCAATTGGGATTATTTATTATTATGTTTCTATTGATAAAGTCATATGATAAATCTCCCATTAAACTCATGAAATTTATTTTCCCCTAGTTTTTTCATGTTAATAAATTTTTTCCCTTCATTTTCCTCTCTTCATGTACTCAATATCATCAATGGAATATTATTAATACAAGTCATTATTGTTTCTCTCCTTGGTCAAAACCTAGTTTTTCATCCAAAACCATGTTTTTGAAAAGTGTTTTAAAATATTTTTAACAATATATAAATTATATATTAATGATTTTTTTACAATTTTTTAATTTTAACAATATTTAGAGTAATATTCATGTCATTTTCCAAAAAATACTTCTTTTTTTATTATCAAAAATTTGAATGTAATCTTTGTTTTAACATATATACCATGAAGAGAATTTACTACCATCATTACCATTATTATTTTGAGGATTCATTTATATGTTTTTAAGTATATTTTCAAAAGGATATATTACCAAAATATTTTATGAATTTTTATTTTAAAAAATTAATTTTCAATTAAAAGTTTTTTTCCTCATGGAATGTATCATGTGTCCTTTGAAAATAATTTTCCATATCAAAAGACATCCTTGGATGTTACTTTTTCTTTACTAGGGATATGATCTTAGGGCACAAATCTTATTATCACTATGATTCTTTTATATTTATTATGAAAATATGTTAATGAAACCCATTTCTCTTCCACATATCCTACAATAATTAAATTCTTATGAAACCCACTTCTTTATCCATGGGTAATGCTTTGATTAAATGATGAAATGATTATAAAACCTATTTCATTTCTATAAGTTATGTTATGATTTAATGATTATGAATCCCATTTCATTTCATGGATTCTAATCTGATGAATTTTTATGATCTTATATGATACATATGTACGGTTTTCAATATGTAATGATGGTTACATTATAAGCAAGGATGGATGTTATATTTTAACCTAATATGGGTGGTACATGTATATCCCTCCAATGAACTTTGTAAATATAGATATCTCATAAGATAGAAAATACTAGATTGGGGGTTGAAATCAGTTTAGTAAGGGTCTTTTTCTGATATGATGGTCTTGGGAGTCAACCTTCACTACTATAATGGTTTAGGGAGTGAACCCATTCCACTATGATATCCATGGTATGGATCCTTTAATACTATAGAAATTACTTTATATTCATATTTATATACCACTATTCCATGTCTTATGCCAATTTTTCCTCTCATGGATCAGGTTTTTTGATTTTAGTATGATTTAGGTCTTATGAACTTTCATGATTTATTCCATGTCTCGAGACTATGATCATTGATATAAAGGGAATTCTTTTCAAATTATCATCTCATTTTCTCATACCCTTATTCTTCTTTAATTATTATGTTATTATTGATATATCACTTTCCTAACCACATTATGTATTTAATCTCACAATTTATTTTGTTTTCATTCCACAGGTTATGAAGAAGGGATTTAGGTAGGTTATGTTTATAAAGACTACTAAAGGGGAATATATTTATTGGGGAAAGTAAATATCATTGATGAATTTGGAATATTATGTCCAAGTTACAAAATTCACTAATCTATTATGTTACTGAAGTGTATGTTTATGAAATGTATTGAATATTAATCTAAATATATGAAATAACATTATATGAAAATATTCTTCCACTATAGTTGGTATTATGGGAAATATTTTTTTAACAATTATAAAGAAGGATGGGAAAACTATTTTGATATCACTGGGTTTATTTCTATGGATATTTCTTGTAATTTATCTAAGGGTAATTCTAATGATGATTTCTTGTATAAGTTAAATGTCTTGAATTTTTTTAAATGATAGAGTGAGTGGATGTCAAGAAATTACATCCCTATATAGATATAGAAAGTGTATTTTTATATGGCATAGATGTAACTATGTTTAATATATCTAAAATTGGTGTGTTGAGATTGATTTGATCATCACCTGGTCCACAACAGTTGTCCTTATTGCACAATTGGTTAAACATCTAATCATAATGCTTTTGAAATTCATAAACTCTTAAAAGACCATCATGAATGATTTAAATATATTATTTCTATGAATTAACTAAGATAAAACTACGTTTTAATAGATTAAAAATTATGTGAAATGATTTATACTTCCAATATGTGCTTTTTTAGATTACATGGTTTCCCATCATGATTATTGTTTATTACACCTTGATTTTTATTTTTAGTCAATGGTGGGAAGTAGAAGTAATTGCCTTAATATTGAATTTGGTTTCCAATTTTATGATGATCATCCAAATGGGATGATTACTCGAGTAAAGGATATTGTGATTATGCCTAATCGATTATCATGATATATGATTAATTACCTTCACCTTAACAGACTCTCAAACACTCCAAAGAGTCTAAGGATAGAGTTTGCTGACAGTTAAATTAATGAATACCATATAGGAAAGATGATTCGGTTTCATATATATTCAGAATATAGGAAGAATCACTCCTGATAATATCTCAAATGAATAAAAAAATGTTTTATTTACAAAGAATAATTAAAGAAATCAAAAAATTTCAAAAGAATAATGAAAATTTCATTGAATGTAATTGATGGGAATATTCATCTCCCTAATGTATTATCAATGGATGAATGTTTTAATTGTCTAATGTATGTACATTATGAAAATAAACGTCATAGGGGGAATGATTTTGAAGATAAATTGCAAGGTGGTACGAGTTATGGTTTTTCTATAGATGATGAAGAAACTATTAATAATGTATAAAATTGTGGTGGTATTAAGGGATAAGGAAATGAATCCTAGTAAATGTATTGTGGATGAGGTGGATTAATATAATTGTATACGTCTTGGAATTATATAATTGTGTTATGTGAATTATAATATATTTATATAATGATTTTTTAGTGTTGTTTTTCATTGAGTATTTTCAATAGTATGTTGAATGATGTTGATGACCTAGAAAATTGATTTAATAGAAAGGATATATTCATGGAAAACACCTGATTAAGGGAAACCTAACCCTTAATATGTAACAGATTTTGTGATAATGATGTTGGGATATTGTAATGTCATATATGAAAAATGTAAATCTGATATAGTTGATGACCTTGAAATTGATTAATGATTTATGGACAAAGTGGTCTCTATTATCATCGATGTAGTTTAAATCATTATTTGAATCTTATAATATATTAAATAATATATAGTTTTATTATTGTATTGGAGACGTATGTGTGTTTTCATTAAGGTTTTATGGTATTTCTGGTTATTACCAAGATTAAAAAAAAATATTACTAATATATTCACATGTTTGGTATGTGACAATAAAGAGCTACAATATTATACATGGAGGATTATTTTCAAGATTTTTTTGAGAAAATTAGTAACCTTATTTATAAATTTTTAATTGTTTAATGGTTATAAGGTTACTAATTTATGGAATGGTTTAAGTGAAACATTGTATAAGGTTTTAGTTATTAATATATTACTTCACTATATGAAGATCTATAATGATTGGATAACCACTACTAATTGTTTTTCTCAAGATAGAGTGAAAGAATAATCATTCTATTATTGATCCTGTTTAGTGTCATAGTTAGGAAAAATTCATATCTTAGATTAAGAGATGAAGTTGAAATTGATCATGGAACAATGAAAGGATGAAATTTTTCCTATTAATACAATTATATCAAGTAAGTATAATTTCATATCTTACCTATACATATGGAATTGGAATCCCCCAAAATTGTGAATAGGGTCTGGAAATAAAAATGTT
This sequence comes from Viscum album, assembly GCA_963277665.1. Taxonomy (NCBI): domain Eukaryota; kingdom Viridiplantae; phylum Streptophyta; class Magnoliopsida; order Santalales; family Viscaceae; genus Viscum; species Viscum album. The sequence goes on from OY728161.1 coordinate 759,308,142, forward strand.
TCCTATTATTATCATTTTTATTATATAAATTACCTTTTTACACCTCTTTGGTTTATGGTTGTCTGGTCATTAACTTTCTCTGGATGGCCCACAATCTTGTGATCAATGATCTTAATAAAGATCAATAATTTGTTATTCTTTTCATTAGGGACCAAATCATAACTTCCTAGTAATGTTTCCATATTTGGAAGCCTAGTTCTAAGTTACATATGGTTTTCTTTATGTTTCCAACAATCTCATATTAAGGGATGTTTTATTATTCATTTAACTGATGTGGGTTTCTATGAATAAATATTAAAATGTCAAACTATTGATGAATGAGATGAATTTAAAGGGATAAATTAACATAATGGGGGGGTAAAATGTAACATCATTATATTTTATGAATTATTTTTTTTCAAATTATTTTATAGTCTTTAGATATCTTGTGTTACATGCAATAATGAGTTTCATTAATAGCGTGCATAGCACATGACACCAAGCATTAGAAAAACATTAAATAATTCCATTATAACCTATATGATAATTAGGTGAGTATGAATGATTTAATATACATTATAAAAAATGAAAATAAATTTCATTCTCAATATAAATTTATTTATAATTTATTTGTAAATAATCAATCATATTTTAGTAATGTTTTTCTATTAAAAAAATATATTTTCTTCAAAAACGATTTTAGTTTTTTATATAAGAAATTATTTTATTTAATTTAGAAAATTTATTTGGTAAAATTCAATTCAATTTTTAAATCATCATATTGAAATTATTTTTTTGTGAAATATTTTGTTTTTTTAGAAAATATAAATATTATAGTGATTGGTCTAAATTGCTGAATTTTTTAAAACAATCATTTCATTTCATTAAATTATGTAATTTAAATGCAAAATTATTTTCTAATTTAACATATATATTATTTATTTATATTTATACACTTAATTACTTTTGAATCAATATTCTATTTGATTTTAGTATACGTATGAATTTGTGTATAAAAATGGGTTTTCTTAATAGTTTTAAAGTACATAATGGGTATCCAATTTAGTTAGTTAAAAAATAATTAATGATAAGTTTATTAAATCTAATGTATATATTATATTACAATAAATTTTAATTGATATATATATATATATATAATGGATATTATTATATATAGATTTAATATAATATCATTTTCTGTTTGAGAATTACACTTCTCAAAATCCATTTTTTCATCACGACACTTGGTTTTCATAAAATTTAATATTTTTTTAACAATATAAAATGAATTGGGAAAATTTATATTCATTTTTCAAATCATAATATAAATTTTATAATGTCATAAATTTTATTTAATCTTCTAAAAATATTTATTTTTTATGAATAGTGAAAAATAGTTAATTTTAATTGAAATCCAACTTTTAATTTAAATTACTAATAAAAATTTATTTCATTCTTTATTTTATAAATTAAAATTAGTTGTATTTTATATCTATTAATCAAAAAATGGTTATTGTTATCAATTTCATATTGATATTGGATATAAAATCATCGTAATCATTTAAATATTTCCTCTTTGAAAACATGCATTCTCATCGCGTCTCTGAGATTAATTTTAAAATAAATATTTCCACTTATATGAATTGAATTTGAAATAATAGATTCCATATTTTGAATATTAATAATTTATATTTTATAATAAGGTAATATTACATTTTTACATAAATGAATAAACAAAACCATAAAATATAATTACCACGATTACGGTAGAAATGGGTTTACCATGGGTTAAACTAGAAATAAAAAGATATAATATAAACATAATATTTTACAACAACCATTTTTCGGAAATATTGATACCCTATCATAGATAAAGATCAATTATAATCCATTTTTATACCTTTTTCATGAGAAAAATTTGGTTACACTATTTTCTTTTCCAAAAATTACAAGTGTGCGACTCTCCTCACTTATAAAAGGTCACCCGATCTTATCTCATATTCAAACCATGAAAACATTTTTTCCCTAATACCTACCCAAAACACTAATAAAATTCCATCATACCAAACTATAATCCTTATTTTTTTCATAAATCTAACATAGTATGGATTTTTTTTCAAATCAATGGATGTAACCCAAATGAGAGGAAATGTTCTTCCTTGAGTGCTTTTATTTTATTTCTTCCTCGACCTACTTCAATTATGTTTTTTTAGAAGGTGGTTCCTTGGTCAAAGACCAAGACCGAATTTATTTAAATAAGGAAGGGAAGCTACATGAGTCTAAAAGAATAAATCTTATTACAATCCCTTTCATAATAAGGGAGAAGAGCAACATGCAGATCATACATCCAACTGATGCCCTGGTTGATTCCCATGTTGGAAAGACCAACAACCACCTTGTTCACTTCACGAAAGGCAATTGTGACAATGTAGTTGATCTCCAGAAGTGAAGATTGTCGCCTCATCTAAAGGGTATTAAGAGTCCAAGAAAGAAGGACAACTTCATTCCAAATCACTTGGATGACGTTTGTTGAGTCACTTTCTATGAAGATGGTGTTCCTGCCCTTTTTCTTGACAATGTCCACAACATGATTCACAACAATCATTTTTGCCTCCATGGATGAGGTTATTCCACAACTGCCAAAGAATCATCCATGGAAGTACCCAATAATGTCTCTGATGATGGAACCATAACTAGATGGCCCTGGATTGCCTTTGGAGGCTCCATCAACATTATCTATAATCCAACTTGGAATTGGAGATTTCCAGAAAACCTCAAAGGTTCGGCTCAGTTGCCTATAGAGACCGTCAACCCTAAGTCGATGAAGGGTCTTGAAATCACCAATGGAATTGTCACAATAATCTTTTTGGATCGAATTAGCATCTGAAATGGAAATGAGAATTCTCATAAAACTTGCATGAAGACTGAATGAGTATTTGTTATGGATAATGGCATTTTGATCATACCAAATCACTTGAAGAAGCTCCACAATCATGGCTAAGAAGAGTTTCTTGATTTTCTGTGAAGTGTCAATCTTCACAAAACATTTTAATTGAGAACTAATAGAGTTAAAGAGTAAACATCTATAGCCAAACAAGTCAGTAATAAAAATCCAAAAGATCTGAAGTTGTAGAACAAGATAAACATAAATGGTTAGCATCTTCCCTATGTTGGTGGAAAAAATGACTCTGAGAGGAAAATTTAATTCCAAAAGATTGAAGGAAAACCTAAGTGCGAACACTATTATGGCCAAATAAGATTGAGTCTTGATGGTTTAATCCAGGGATTATCAAAAAAATTAAACCAATCAATGGTGATATCATAAGAATAGAAATTGTGATTGTAAAAGATTTTTGAGTCAAGAACCCCATCGTTTGCGGGCTCTCATATTAAGAAATCCTCAATATTAGAAAAAGAGTAATTGTTAATAAAATTCATGTTGCACTATTGGAAAAATGACCTATACCCACAGTTCAAAACCATGGGAATAGCCCCCAAAACCGTGGGTATAGCCTATACCCACGGTTTTGGGAACCATGGGCTGGAGAGGCATCTGTATAGGGGTCTCATCCTATACCCACAGTTTTGGAGAACCATGGGTATAGGTGAGTCAAATGTGCCAGCATGTCACACAACAAACCCCACGGTTTTCAAACCGTGGGGTATTGAAATTCAAAAAATAAGCACCCAATAGTTTTTGAAACTGCACCTCCAGCTACGCCCCGCGCCCATGCCACACCATTGCACCAACCGACCTACAATTTTTATTTAATATATATAGATATATCTGCTCATATATATTAATATAATCAAAGTCGCATATTCCAAAAAATTCTTCCACCGGGTTTTGAACTCGCACCGCCGGCTGCGCTTCGCGCTCGCACCCCAGGACGGACCAACTGATCTGTTAATTTAATTTGATATAAAGACATATATCTGCGTATATATATTAATATAAGCGGTATTTAAATTCAATATTTGTGGGAAGGGGGATTCGAACTGGGGTCTCACAATGCAACTCAATGCCGCTAGTCACTGAGGAACCAACCGAGCTAAATTTTTTAATTTATATATAGACATTCATCTGCATATATATATTAATATTATCTGTGAAAAATGTATTCCCACCAAATTTTTTTGGTGTCCCGCCTAATGTTTTTACCCCTCCATAATGTGGAAAATCTATACCCACGATTATGGAGAATCGTGGGTATAAGTCTTAAAAAACCGAAATACCTACGGTTTTCAAGAACCGTCGGTATAGGTCTCCAGAAAATACCCTATACCCATAGTTTTCTCCAAAACCGTGGGTATAAGTCTTAAATGAAAACAATACCCATGGTTTTTGGCAAAACTGTGGGTATAGGTGGCCTATACCCATGGTTTTGGAAAACCGTGGGTATAGGTTCACATACTATCCCTATACCCACGGTTTTTTGTAAAACCGTGGGTATAGACCTATTTTTCAGTAGTGATGTTTTCAGGAATGTTAAAGTTACCAGATTGAATAATATCCCTTATAATACAATTGGTGTTAACCAGGGAGGAGTTAGTGGGTAACATAGAGATTAGGGGGACACCATACTAGTTGACCAGGTATAAAATCATGGAGGAGTATGTACTAACCATCCATATAGAATTCACCGTAATATTTTCCAAAGAATGTATGATGGAGGGACAGATATAGGAGTGGATATAGCTCAAATTTTCTTTTCATAAGCTTGTATAGGAATCTTTCTCTGATAATGGAAGTGGAATCAGATTTTTTATTAATCAAACTCCAAGTAAGTATATCTTGAAGGGTATAGTTAATGAACCGAAGGTTTCTTATACCATGAACACATTTTTCTAAGGGTTTGTAACAATTATCCTAAGGGATGTTCATAGGATTTCTTTCAAGAATGATGCCATCCCAAAAAAATATTAATGTAAACATTAATTTTCTTGAGAAGACCAACATGACATTTATAGATCATCATCTAGTAAACTAATTTAGACACAATAGTAGATTTCACCAGGAAAATCCTTCCAGTCATGGAGTGAGATTTACCCCTCCAGGAAGATATCTTTTTTACTATCTAGTTAACAATTGAGTAAAAGAATATAGATTTAGGCCTTCCACAAAAAATGGGAACCCCTAGATAGGTTAAAGGGAGGGATCCTTTTTTGATATCATGACTATTGATTATGTCATTTTTCCTGCTGGGCGAAAAAAAATTATTGAAGAATAAAGAAGATTTATTCCAGTTAATAGATTGACCTGAGAGCTCCTAATAATGAGCCAAGGTATTTTTAAGCCTTTGAATATTTCTTTTATCTCCTTGTAAAAATAGGATAATATCGTAGGCATAAATAAGATGCATAAGCATAGTTAGGTTTCTAGCCACCCAAATGGGATGATGTTTGTTTTGAGCAACAATGTGAGTGATAACTCAGCTAAGGTAATCTTACACTATGGAAAATTTTATGGTAGATAATGGTTCCCCATTCCTAACACCATTTGTGCATTTAAAATAACCCTTAGGGGATCCATTTACAATTTTGGAGATATAAGTTGAGTCAAAAAGAGAATGAATCCTACTAATGAAAATATCATTGAAAATAAAAGCTTGTAGAACCTTAAAAATGAAGTTCCAGCCCATGGTATCAAAGGATTTTTTAATATAAATCTTAACGGTAACATTACCTCCTCTATTAACTTTGTTCAGAGTGACCGTGTATTCAGAGGCAAGGAAAATAAAATATTGTATAGATCTTCCTTTTGAAAATCCAAATTAGTTACAAGAAAAAAAAATTGACATAGAGAAGAAAGTATATTAGCAAGTAGTTCTGTGATGATTTTATAAAGAGAATTGAAAATAAAAATGGGCCAGAAGAGATGGATTTCAGAAGCATTGGCCACCTTGGGAATTAAGGTAATGAATTGAGAATTAATACCATGTGGGAGAACTCCATTAAAAAAATATCTAACAAGTTTTCAAACATAAATATGTATAATCTCCCAATGATGTTGAAAAAAATCATTAATAAATCCATAAGGTCTTGGGGAACTATCAGGATTCAGACTAAAGACAGTGTCTTTGATTTTGTGGTCAAGGGGAATGCTTAAAAGAGAAAGGTTGTCTTCCTCAGTGACCATGATCGGAATAACCTCAAGACCAGGGTCCTTATTGATGGATGGAACATTGAAAATAATATCAAATTAAGTGACCACGTGACTAGAAAAAGCCTCCTTAGAGTCAAGGAGGGTGTCATTATAACTAAGAAAGGATAGACAATGACATAATTTTCTTATTCTTTGAAGAGAGTTATAAAACATAGAATTACGATCACCATCTGAAAGCCATTTTTCTTTGGAGAATTGCTTACGAATGTTGTCTTTATGATCATGGATTGTATTCAATTTTAGTGAGGTGTTGATTTTATATTGAGGATAAAAAAGGATGTTAGAGAAAGTGGTGTTGTTTTGAATTTGGGAAACCTAATTCTCAAGGTCTGATATTCCTTTGTCCATTTGCTTATATTTGGCACTATACAAACCCAAAGTTTGAGGTGTTTTAACATAGAAATATGGGAAAAGGAATGTTTTTGGCATTTCATAGGCTCCCAACAAGATTTAATAGTGTGAAAAAAATCCACGTCAGTCGACCATGCATTGTTGAATATGAATGGGAGACTGGATTTTAGCTTTCTAGAAGTAAGGTTGACCAAAAACAATGTGGTTATTACCTAAAAATGTGACTATAACATGATGTTTTTAAAAAATGGGTAATAAAAGGAAATAAATAAATAATATTTGGTATGATATATATATTTGTGTTTATTTTTATATAATATATTTATAACATACTTATATTTATTATATTGGATGTTGGAACGATTCTGAAGGAAATTGAGACATTTGGTAAGGTATTTCCATATTTCATTTCTTTATGGGAGAAACCTACCACATTCACCACTTGTTTATTTTATATGGTGTATATAATTCCCTTGAATTTATTTTATGATGATTATGATAAAAATAATGTCTATTTACTTATTCATTTAATATTATCTCTTTCATGGGGTTTACAGTATAAAGGTTACTAAATCAGTAAGGATTTGGTTCTTAATTTTCCTTATTTGGGACATATGTTACGTTAAACACATATCTTCTTTTAATAGGTATATATAAATCCCCTTTTATCGATCATATCATGAATTTATTAATCCTCGTAATCTTTTAAGAATCATTTAATGATTTTCTTTCATGGTTCTTCCCTTTCAAAGTTAGCAAATTGGTAATGATTTTTTGTTACAATATCATCATTTTTTGGTATTATTTATGATTATGTTTCTGATGATAAAATATAATGATCCATCTCTCAATAAACTCTATAATTTTATTATCCTATCATTATCATACTTTTTTCCCTTAATTTTCCTCTCTTTATGTAACCAAGAGTTTCAAATGAATGTTTTTTAGAAAAATCAACTTTGTTTCTCTCATCGTCCAGAAGCCTATTATTCTTATAAAACTAGTTTTCCATAAAGAGTTTTTCAAAAAAATTTAAAAAAATTAAGAGGATTTATTAAATAAAATTTACCCATTTTTTAATTTTTACAAAAAAATTAGTAAGATATCTTCATGATGTTATCTAAAAATATTTTGTTTGAATTTTATAGAAAATAAGAAAGAAATAATTTTTTGATTTTAAGATATGAATGGAATTTACCACAATCATTACCATTATTTATTTTATTGCTTCCTTTTTTTAGTTTTGTTTAAAATGAAATGTATTTAATATTTTTATTGTGAATTTTTAGTTTTAAAATGTTATTCTCAAAAAAATTGTTTTACACAAGAAATTTTCCATGTGTCCTGTCAATATCATTTTTAAACTATGACGACATATATTGATGTTAGTTTTTCTTTAAGTGGGATATAATATAAGCATAACATCATTATTTTTTCTCTAAATTTATTATATTAATAATGAAAATATATTTATAAAACCTTTTTGTCTTCCACGGCCTGTACCATGATAAAATTATTATCATACCCAAGTATTTTTTTCACATGTAATTTGTTGATGAAATGATGAAATGATAATGAAACCTTTCATTACAATAGGTTTTGTTTTGATAAAATGTTTATCTAACCCATTTAATTTCATGGGTTTTGATATGATGAATGTTTTATTATCTGGTTGAAAAATATGTAAGATTCTTAATATGTGATAGGGGTTATAGAATGACCAAGGACAGTGGTTATGTTATAAACATTATTGAGTAAGACCTATAAAAACCTATAATTTATTGGGTAAGGATTTATATCTCATGATATAGATAAGACTGTAATGGGGATGGAACTTATTTCAATAAGGGACTTTTTTAGTAGGGATGTTATTGGGAGTGAACCATAACTGTTATGATGGATTGGGGAGTGAACCATTTCCACTATGATAGCCACTGGAGTGAGCCTTGAGTACTATGTTAATGATTTTATATGATTAATTGTATTCCAAAATTCTATTTCTTATTCAAATTTCATGCTTTCATGGATCATAGTCTTTGGTTTTTCCTTTTGATTTATGTCTTATAAACTACTAAACAATATTAAATGTGAAAAGATTGGAATTATTGATATGAAGGGTATGGTTTTAAAATTTTAATATCAAGTTGTCAAACCCTTATGCTCATGTCATAATTATATGTTCATTGAATATCAATTTATTACCCTTACTGAGCATTTGAGCACACCATTTATTATGTTTTATTTTCCTATATTATGAAGGATGGTTTTATATAGGGTATTTTTGTGAAGAGTACTAAAGGGGAATATCTTTATGGTTGACATTGAATTCCTTTCATGAATTATAAAAATTGTGTTCCATGTTCCCAAATGATATTACTGTACCTGGGATATGTTATTGTAATTTTTTTAATATTAATCTACAATAAGTTAATAGCTCTTTATGAAAAACCTTGGTAACTATAATAAACCCCAACCATATAGTCATTGCTCTTAGTTTCACCCGGGTAGCTTAGCTTTATATGCCCCATTCATACCATCACTTGTCATAGAAACACCCCAGAAGAGTTACTACATAATTCCCACTCATACCCAACATCCTAGTCATAAAATGTTAAAGTGAATGACAATATCCTTAATACATGATGTTAAACTATATCCTTAACTTGTTTAGTGAACACATGATTTTCCATAAATGACTAACATTGGATGACCTCCACCACCTACCCTATGTGATGAATGTTGGATGGAATGGGTATGAAAATATTGGGATTAAACGTCATTCCCCAGCGTGGGATGATCCTCATGCATTGGGTAGCCCACATGTGTATGTCTCTTAGTATCCTCAACCACTAGGGTTGAAACCCCAACACTAGCGATTAAACCGCAGCACTAGTGAATCCCAAATGTGTAATCCCTGCACCTCCATGTGAGGAAACCCCCAAACATCTGGGTAGCCTCAAAATTTAAGACCCTCTATATCCCTTGTTATCTCTCCTTCCATAAACAAAGCATCCTTACTACCTGACATTAAATTGAATAGACATGTCCCATCACACAACCATAAACTATAGCATCTAACTACGCAGGATTTGACCTACGTCTCCTAATAGGGTACATGGGATGCCTCCATAAGAATCAAACCTGAAATCCTAACATACCTAGGATACCTCCATTATATTCAACATCCTAACATTTCCTTCAAATATACTACTATTGATCTCTGAATGCTGCAAAATTGAAGTGTGATCATCTCCCCTTTGAGAAACACTCACCCTGCATAATTAGTCTCAAAATATAATAAAAAACATTTCACTTGTGTGTCCCTATAATTCATTAAACCTACAACTTACATTTCCCATCAAGACATTGGACATGTGAACTATATGTAACTACAAGATGTTAAATATGGGACCAACCATTCTATAGATAATGTTAAACATGTGACCTACCAATCCACACAAAATGTTAAACTTGTAACCTATCATTCCAAACAAGATGATAGATATGTTACATACACTTCTCCGCAAAATTTTAAGCATATAACCCACTGATCCCCAAAATATATTAAACCTTTTACTCCCATATAATCCCATTATGGTAACCATATGACCCACCTATGGCCACATGACCTTAAACTTGTGATCTAATCTACAATATTTACCCCATACCATAAACATCGGATGCATGGGTTAATTAGAATCATGTATTATATGCCCCCTCTAGCATTAACTAATCCATGGATGACATAAGATGCCTTGGGTTTGACACTAATGATTCCTCACAAGTGAGATTTCCCCAACATGAAAAGAAAAAGAATTTATAGGTTCCCAACACACCCAGCATCAAACTTGCTCAACCACATCCAATATTACCATATACTCTAACCAATGTTTTCTACCTTGTAAAAACAGAAGAATAATAATTAACCGACATCCACATCAAGCTGGTGTTGGGAATATGAATCATGAACATTATTCAAATCATTGAGGGATAACTAGACTAGGTAATGAGCTCTAATTTGGAATCCATTAAAGAAGGAACCACATTCCCCTCATCCCATTTTGATCATGGATCTAACACCACCAACCATTGGGGTGAAGGACACATGCCATTGGAATGTGGGAAAGCAGGGAAAAAAATCATATCACTACCACAATGTGTACCCCAATGGAAAGAGTTGAAAAAAAGTAATGTATCATATTAGTTCATCTTTTATATATATATATATCCAAATTATAAAATTATATAAATATAAAAAAATATTATATTATATAATATTATATTATAAAACATAATATTTTATAATATGATATGATATGATATAATATGATATAATATAATATAATATAATATAATATATGATAATATAAAATAATATAAATATTTGAAAAAATAAAAAACTAATAGTTATTATAATATTTTGATAAAGAAATTGTGTATATATATATTTATACCATGTATAGTTATTAAAGGAAAAGTATTTTCAACCATAAATTTCAATAAAAATATTCAAAATTATAATTGAAATTTCCATTGAATTTTTTGGATAAAAATTACAATTGTCTATCAAAATCTCTTCTAGAAACCTAATTTTCAATGAAAAAAAATACTAATTAAAATTTTCAAAGAAAATTTGAGATCAAAATTTTTTATTTACCAATACATTTTCATGAAACAAAATTAAAATAAACAATTAATAATTTATATTATAATTGTTTATTGAAAATTAAAAATGAAAATATATATCAATTAATGTAGCTTTTTCAAGAAAATTTTATCTTTAATGAAAATTTTATAAAATTCCATTTGAAATTTTTGAATAATATCCATTTTAAATATCCATCAGAAAAGAAGGGTAAGAATTTTCAATTAGTAGTGGATATTTTAATGAGGAATTTAATTTTCATCATAAACTTTGATAATTAAAATATATATATTTTTTGAAAATTTATAGTAAAATTTTTTAGATACTAGTTCAAATTTGTTCATAAAATTTAATTTTAATTGAAGATATTCAAAGTAGGAATAAAAATTTTTAAAAAAATTACAATACAAATTTATATTTAAAGTGATATAATTTTATGTATATGTATTTCGAATAAAAATTTACTAGAAATCTTCATTGAACTTTTAAGATAGAGATTTAAAATGAAAATATGACTTGAGATTTTTCTATGTAAAATTCAAGTGGAAATTTGAAATGTAAATTTTCCATGAAAATTTTGAATGCTAATTTCTAGCTTATATTTCAAACATGGAACAAAAAAATAAATTTTTTTACTGAAAACTACACACTCATACTTTAATATCAATATTCACTAAAGATTTTTATTGAAAATTTATATTGAAAATTTACATCACTGAGTTTTAGTGTATACATACCTTCATATAAATATATTATTAAAAATATAAAATGGAAATTCATAAATTTATAATAAAAATTTACACCAATAATTTCATGTGATAGTTTCCAATTCATATTTATGTTTAAATTCATATATCAATATATACACAAATAAATTCACAGTGTGAGTTTTCCACAGAAATGTTCACTAATAAAATTTAGTGAAAAATATGTACATGTGAATTATCATTAAAAAATCTATTTTAAAATATCAGTGTATATTTCATATAAATTATTAAAATCTAATTCACCCTAGGAATTTTCAAGGTATTCATAAATACAAACATGAACATTTTAATTGATGTTTTCAATGAAAATTCCTAATGAAAATTTATAAAATATCATCAATTTCTATTGTAATTTTCAATGAATTTTCCCCATGATGATAGACTTTTTTCAGTTAAATTTAATCTTGATATTTATTTCTCAATGGAAACTCCATCAATTCCAATAAATTTTTCAAATGAAAACCTACCCGAAATATTTAAAATTATCAGTGTAAATTAATACAAAAAATTCAATATAAGAAAATACATATATATTAATATAAGTATATTAATACATATGTGTGTGTGTGTTTGTGCATCTATGAATATATACAGACTATTATGAATATAATGTTCCATTTTCAGTGTAAAATTTTCATGACCCACTCCCATTGATACCTCTCATTGGATGCTACTTTCAATAGGCCATGGGTTTACGAATATCATTAAGGGTATCTAGCACAAATAGTTAGTATTCATTTTCATCAATATTCATTGTATAAATATTAAGAATCCACCAATAAACTATGTTATAAAAAATACACAAACCAATCCTAATATATTATATGTTCTAATATAAAAATATTAAAAAAATATCATAACTCAATTGGAAGCACCCATGAACACCTGAAACATACGAAAAATATTGATGAGCTAGTGACGTTTAACTCAATCCCCAAATCCCTCTTAAAGGCCTAAAATATAGATATATATCGGTTGGTGAATACAAGTACAAAATTTAGGATACTCTCTGATGCCTCTCTTGTGAATATGAAAGAAGAATACTAATGATCCAGTGAATAAATAGAGAATCTAACTCATCACCTAATAATGTAATCTATATTATAACCTTTATATAGGCCCACTCCACAAATAATACTCTTGAATAGTTTATATAAAAATAATAATAATATATTTTAAAATGGTACAACACTAAAAATACATCATATAACTAGTCTCCCTAATCCCAAACATCTTATGTCCTATAAATATCATCTCCTCCATGTCACATTGTTCATCTGTACAAATACAGTACAGACACATCCACACAGTCACAACCACCTCACATCACATAGTATACCATAATCCATCACATCCTTATGTAATTATACACTATAAAAAAGGAATTACAATATTTTTGTAACATCACATATAATAAATTGGTATAAAAAAACATTAAGCCTCCTCATCACGCATATATAGTTTTTTCATGAAAAAAAGAAGTTATAACTCATATAAGAACATATATATACAGAATTTGTCTGAGTTACTGATCTAGAAAAAAAATTATAATTTATATTACCTATATATATTCAACTAGTTGAATATTAATGATCATATTATCACATAACTAGTGTTATTGTGTATAATTTTTTATGTGATATTGTATTTTGAGAAGTTATTTCACTGAAAATAACAAAATAGTTCCCTGCTATAATGAGATCCTTAACGTTCCATAATATTATTCATAAATATATGTTATATGGGTGGATTAAATTATCATATTGTAAAAATATAATACAAAATGTCAAGGAAAGGGGGCTTATTAAATATTGTGAATTCTTCTCAGGATGTTCACAATTGGTATTTTCTAAGAGATAAGGTTCTGATAAAAAAAATTCCAATTGGAATTGAACATTTTTTTTGTTTTATTATATATTCCTATGTGAGTACATAAAAATTTTCATAGACATGTGATTATTGTTAATAAATGTCATGAGTGATTTATGTTGACATATTGTCAAAAAACCATGATGACATATGCTTGCGACGAAGATGGATATGTTGTGTCTATCTGATAGAGCTAATATTTTCCATATTTTTTGTATGCATTTCAATTGTTTTAGACATCCCAATTTCTTAATTTTATCTTATATGATTGAATTTTGGATTTATGATTTGTTTTGATAAAAATGGAGAAAAGTTCATAATTCTATATTTTTGGACAGATTTTTACATCAAGGGTATTGTAGTCATTTATTGAACAATATAAATCCAAATTGAGTGTATCTTTTTTTTTAAATCGCTATGTTATTTAATCCATATTTTTCCTCTAGACCAGAAGATTATTTGGACATCTAGAGGCAATAAAAAATCAGTTAAGTTAAAATATTTTTGAGGTAGAAAGTGTGGACCCCACCACCATAACTGAAGTCTATCTCAGCCTAAACACCTTTAATTTAGGTTCTTCCAATTCGAATGGGACTAGAAAACATATGGGATCATCCAAAATTAATTTAATGAAGTTTGGATGTAATTAAGGGTGACATTGGACATTATTCATTTGGAAGAAGCTTCTTAGAAATTTCTAAAATAAAACGTCATTTTCAATAAAAAAATCCATAACTCCCTATTTTCTCATCCACTAATGCTACAATTTGGAGGGTGAATGAACAAGATATATTTGAAAAACCTTTATAAAGGATGTAATTCCTGAATCATCCATTATTGTCACAAAAAACACGTCAACTATCAGAGGACAAAATCTGTCTACAAAAGGGGAGGAGCTCCTCCCTCTCTAATGATCTCGTTCTCCATCTCATTCCTTCAAGGCACCGAGTAGGAGATCTCCACTAAGGGAGGTCTGCCGAAAATCTTCCCCATTTCATTTTCATTTATTTATTTTCTTTATTTTTGTTTTAGTTTTCAACGGTAATTTATATTTCCAATAAATTCCAGCATTGTTTTTATTTTCTATGTCAACCCATCCACCATCGTTTCTTATTCTCATATTACCATAAAGAACTATAATACTCATGATCATGAGTAACGAATCCAATGTATATCCCGATGGAGTAATCAGGTTCTTGAAAGAAATATAATTTTTTTAATATTCTTTGATTTAATTCTAAGGATAATTTATAGTCGGTTTAATCCTCACTTTGGTTGTCTAATGTTTAAATTCTTAATCTACAACCATTTTCCCTCAATTGATGAGTTGGATGAAGGGTTCCCTTGGCGATTGCTAAGTAGAATTTTCATTAATAACTGGGGTAGACTAAGTTGTTCACACATATGATGGAGTGTGTTCATTAAGAATATTTGAAGTTGGTCAATGAAGTTGCACCCTGAAATTTCTCTCAGGAGGACTTCATTTCTTCTCAAATTCTATTCTGTTTAAAATTACATGGTAATTTAGAATTAAATTTTAGTTTTATATGATTTATGAATTTTATTTATTTTGATAAATTACATTTATTTCATAAAATATAAAATAACAAAAAGAAGTAATTTAGGTTAATAGATTAAGTGAGTAAATAACTGAGAAAGATCCTCAAGTGAGACGACTATAGTCAACCACTATGCTACACTAGGAAAACCTAAAAATATGGTATTTTTACACCCTATAACAGGCATGCATCAAAACTGGTGCTATTTTTGAGGATCAAATCATTAGTAAATTTAATTTTTCTATTTCCACATCTTAGTGAGATTTCATTTCTTTTTTATAAAAAACTGGAAAAAAAATATTTCCATGATGAGTTCAAATTATTATTTTTCTATAAGGACTGAAAATTACTCACAGGTGCAACAACAATATTACACAGAGGAGGCCCACCAATGAAGAGCTAATGCACTTATGGTAATGGTCAATTATGTGGAAATTTGAAGTGAAACATGTATCTCACTGGAAGATTCGATGGCCATGGTCGATGACATCCAAGTTGACATAAAAAGATTCAAGGCCAAGAAGGAAGTGCCATTAGTCTTCCCAGATTTCACTAAAGACATCCATGAAGTTGAAGCCAAACTCAAGTTGGAGGATCCTGACTACCTACCTCTATCTAGTGAATATCGATTAAAAGGGGCACTTTCAATTGAAAAGAAAATTAAAGTCGAACCGACTCAGGGATGTGATACAATATTAAACTCAAACTCTTTTGATTTTATTGAAACTAATTTGAGTGTCACCCATAATAGTTTTGAATTTTCAGATTCATCCATCTCTTCTTACGCCCTTGAGGATGATGATGGAAAATAAATTTCACCTATTGTGGAACAATTGGAGCTCTTTGGAGATATTGAACATTTACTAGAGGGAGTAAAGAATGAGAGAGATAATGTTTCACAAGTAGCAATGAAGGAGGAGGAGGCTTCATACTTCATCCTACCCTCACCATGCACGTTGTAAAACATTGTGAAAGGGGTGTGTCTGGTATAATCTATCCATAGAGTCCTCCTCTACAAGAATAATGAACTGCAAGTTGGGAAGAGCCACATGTAGGGGTTAAAATCAATGAATCTTCATCTACTGACATATTATAAAATAAAAGTTGGAACTTCCCTCTAGAGGCATTAAAAGATGTCAGGGCCCACTTGGGGGATCATACCAAGATTTAACCTTTACATTATTTATAGTAAATTAATTTTCAATATTAGGAATTTAGATGTCAAATTCAGTATTAGGAATTAGTCCAGCATGTGGCCTACTCCACTTTTCTTTTTGAGCCTAAATGAAATGATCCTTGTGATTAATTGAATAGTTTTTCATTTGTAGGATCATGATAGAAGAAGAAATCCAGAAGAATTATTGAAAGAGTAATAGATATGTAATTCAAAATGGAGTTCACTTTTTATTATTATCATTTAATCTCCTTTAATTATGTGGTCCAAAACATCTTTTGAGCTTTAATGATAAAAATTTCATGCCCACATCTGAATTAATGCTTACTTGAATTATCTTAGAGATGTGAGTTTTTTAGGAACTCTATGATGCCATGTTTTAGATTTCAATTTTAATGATATTGAATGAGTAAAATGGAAAAATAAATGTTTAAAGTGAAACATTGATATTGAAATGATGAATCATGATTTGAAGGAATTGATTAATTCATATAAATGAATTTTCCCTACCATCTTTTATACTATGAATTTCTAAAATTAATGTGAATTAATTTGTTATTATTGATCTGGACTTGAGTGATTTTTCAATATCATATTCCTCATTCTAGATATGATTTATATACCAATTACTTCCTATTTATTCTTTATTGTATATCTTGAGTGGTCTTGGGACATGTCACCGACCAGAACTTGAATTTAAACTTGTCAAAGAAATGATTGTACTAAAACACCTTTAATATGATTGAGGAATCTTTTGATAAACCCATATCCTTAAATACCACCTTTACATTAATCCTTATTTTATCCCATAGAGTCCATTAATTACCCTTATAGGGATGATCCATGTTTCATGCCATTTTTATCCATTCCTACCCTATTCTTGGTATTTTCAGTATATGTTAAACATGAAGTGTGGGGGTGAAGGGAATCTTGGTGGAAGAGATTTTATACATTGTAATGAAAAGGTGTGAGGGTATTATTGTGGGAACTATAAAAGGTTATGGATTCATTCATTGTACTTAATTTCTTTCCCCTATTGAATTAAAAAAAATTACAAAATGACAAAAAGAACAAAAAAAAGTTAAAAATGGGTTGTGGTTTGAGCGAACAAAAAATAACCATTTTTTAGACCGATTTTCTTCAAATCGTATGTGGTTAGGTGATGGTTTGGTGGTTTTATCTAATCATAACATTCATAAAAAAATTAAAAAACTAAAAAAACTAGTGGGTGAATTAATCATTCATTATTCTTCAGTTTGAGCATGACCTCACTTTGAATTTTGGGGGAAGTGGGAGTTGGTACATTGAAGGGGATAATTTCAATACACTTTTGATATCATGAATTGTAGTTAATATATTAACCTCCTCCTTGATCCTTAATTTTTAAAACATAAAATCCTACCAACCTTATTCCTTAGAGTCATATAAATCTTTATTGAAAAGTCCTCATGATTTATGTACCTTTTGACTTTACAATGTGGAGAAAGTTGTTCTTTTACAAGATTATGGATAAGGTTCATGTTTATATGATATGAGAATAAATATACCTGAATTTTAACATGATAGATGAGAGAAAAAATTCAAAGGCGAGGTAAATCATGATGTGGCATGTTTAATAATAATGAATTGAGAAGCTAGAATGAGAGAAAAAATAAGTTCCATTTTTTCAAAGGGAAAAGTAAAATAATGGAATTAATTGTTTCTTTGAAAAATGGGAAATTAAATTTAAATTTTATATAGATTTTTGAATTTCTGATTTCACATTGAAAATTGTTAAATTTTATTTCTTTGCAATTTGAATATTGGTAACATTGGTGTTCTCTGAATTCCATGTTGAGATTTTTTACTTGAGGACAAGAACAGTTTAAGTGTTGAGGAATTTATAGAGCTAATATTTTCCATATTTTTTTTTATTCATTTCAATTGTTTTAATCATCCCAAATTATCATTTATAGCTTATATGAATCAATTTTGGATTTATGATGTTCTTTAATCAAAATGGTGAAAAGTGCATATTTATGGATTTCTGGACAAATTATTACATCAAGGGTAGTTTAGTCATTTATTGAAAAATATAAATCCAAATTGAGTGAATATTTTTTTTAGAATACCAATTTTTTTACTCAATATTTTTATTAAGGACCAAGGGATTATTTGGCCATCTAGAGGCATTAAAAAATAAATTAAGTTGAAAGATTTTCTAGGCGGACAGTATGGCCCCACCACCATAATGGATGTCTATCTCAAACTAGACACCTTCAATTTCGGTTCTTCCACCTGGAATGGGACTATCACACATAGGTGAGCCTCCAAAAAAAATTATGTAGTTTCATTCTCATTAATGGGGACATTGGACATCATACATTTGGAGTAAGCTTCTTGAAAATTTAGAACAGAAAAAATCATTTTCAA
The DNA here is from genome assembly GCA_963277665.1 of Viscum album. Lineage (NCBI taxonomy): Eukaryota > Viridiplantae > Streptophyta > Magnoliopsida > Santalales > Viscaceae > Viscum > Viscum album. Next base: position 759,327,064 of record OY728161.1, read on the forward strand.
TAACAAATCCATAACTCCTTATTGGCGCATCAAATAAAGCTGAAATTTGGAGGGTTACTGAAAATATATATTTTTGAACAACTTTTAACAATGTTGTAATGCCTGAATCATCCATTAATGGGACCAAAAAAGTGTCAAATTTCTCATGAAAGAATCGGTCTATAAAAAGAGAGGAGATCCTCCCTCTCAAATGATCCCATTTTCCATCTCATTACTTCATGGAACCAAGGAGGAGATCTCCAGTGAGGGAGTCTGGCCGCAAATCTTCCCCATTTATTTTTAATTTATTTATTTTCTTTATTTTTTTATTAGTTTTCAATCATAATTTAGATTTTTAATAAAATCATGCATTGTTTTAATTTTCTATGTCCACCCATCCACCCTTGTTTCTTATTCTCATCTTACCATCATGAACTATAATACTAATGATCATGAGTAAATAACCCAACAAATATCACGAGGGAGTAATCAGGTTCTTGAATTCAAGGCAATGTTTTTAATATTCTTTGAGTTAATTATAAGGATAATTTATAGTGGGAGTAATCCTTACTGTGGTTGTCTAATGTTTAACTTCTTAATCAACAACCATTTCCCTCGATTGAGGAGGTGGGTGAAGGGTGTGCTAGGTGATCACTAAGTAGACTTTTCATTCATAATCAGGGTAGACTATGGTGTTCACACATAAAATGGAGTGTGTTCACTGAGAATATTTGATGTTGGTCAATGAAGCTTCTCCATGAATGTTCTCTCATGAGAACTTACTTTCTTTTCTAATTCTATTATATTTTACATTGAACGGTAAATTAGAATGAAATTTTTGTTTATTATGATTTTTGAATTTGATTTATTTTGTTAAATTACATTTATTTCATAAAATATAATACAATAAAAATAAGTAATTTTTGTGATTTAGATTAAGTGAGTGAATAAATGATAAAGGTACTCAGGTGAAATGACCCTGTTCAGCCACTATGTTTCACTAGGAAAACATAAAAATATGTTTTTTCCATGACATGTGATAGGCATGCGTCAAAACTGGCACCGTTTCCAGGGAGCCAATCATTAGTTCATTTAATTTTTCTATTTCCACATCTTAGTTATATATCATTTATTTTTTATAAAAAAAACTAAAAAATAAATCATTCCATGATGAATTCAAATGATTATAATTCTACATGGACTAAAAATTACTCACAGGTGCAAGAACAAGAATACACAAAGGAGACCCACCAACGAAGAGTTGATGCACTGATGATAATGTTCATGCTGGTGGAATGAGGCATAGAAACATGTATCTCACTGGAATATTTTATCTCCATGGTCAATGAACTCTAAGTTGAAATAAAAAGATTCAAGGACAAGAAGGAAGTGGCACTGGTCTTCCCAGATTTCACTAATGGCATCAATGATGTTGAATCCAATCTCAAGGTGGAGGACCCTGACTACCTACCTCCATCAAGTGAATGTCGATTACAATGGTCACTTTCAATTGAAAAAGGAGATTAATGTCAAACCTACTGAGGGATATGAAACAATATTAAAATCAAACTCTTTTAATTTTATTGAAACTGATTTTACCATCACCCTAATAGTTTTGAATTTTTAGATTCATCCATTTCTTATTACACCCTGGAGTACAATGATGGAAAACAAATTGCACCTTTTGAGGATCAGTTGGAGCTCCCTTGAGATATTGAACATTTAGTAGAGGGAGTAAAGGAAGAGAATTATAATGTTGCACAATTAGAAATGATGGAGAAGGAGGCTCCATACATTATCTTACCCCCCGCCATGCAAGTTTTACCACATTGAGAAGGGGGAGATATAATATACTCTTTCCATGGAGTCCTCTTCAATAAGAACAATGAACGGCAAGCTGGGAAGAGCCAAATGTAGCGGTTTAAATCAAAGAAGCTTCATCCACCGACATATTATGGATAAAAGCTGGTACTACCCTCTAGAGGTAGTAAAAGATACCAGGGCCTACTTTGGGGATCACACTAAGATTTATCCTTTACTTTCTTTATAGTACTTTAATTTTCAATATTAGGAATATAGATGTCAAATTCAGTATTAGGAATTTGTCCAACATGTGGCCTACTCCCTCTTTTCATTTTGAGCTTAAATGAAATGTTCCTTGTGATTAATTAAGAAATTTTTTTTTAGCATCATGATAGAAGAAGGAAGCCCCAAGAATTGTCGAAAGGGAACTAAATCTTTAATTAAAAAGGGATTTCACTTTTTATCATTATCATTTAAATTCCTTTCATTTTTTGGTTCAAAACATCTTTTGAGCTTTAAAGATAAAAATTGTATACCCACACCTGAATTAATTCTTAATTTATTTTTCTAGGAGACATTAGTTTCATAGGAACCATGTGATGCCATGTTTTAGATTTCAATGTTAATGATATTGAATGATTAAAATAAAAAACTAAATGATTAATTTGAAACATTGTTATTGAAATTATGACTAATAGTTTGAAATAATTTATTGATCCATGTAAATGAAATTTACCTACCATCTTTGATACTTCGAAATTCTGAAATTTGTGTGAATTAATTTGTTATTATTGATCATGCCTTGAGTGATTGTACAATATCATATGTCTCATTCTTTAGAGGATTTCTGGACCAAGTACTTCTTATTTTTTCTAGAGAATATTTCATTAGTTGCCTTGGGACATGTCACCGACCAGAACTTGCATTTGAACTTGTCAAAGCTATGACTGTACAAAAACACATTTAAAATGATTGAGGAATCTTTCGATAAACCCTTATCCTTAAAGACCACTTTTACATGAACCCTTCTTTTATCCCATATAGACCATTAATGACCTTTATAGGGATGATCCATGTTTCAAACCATTTTTATCCATTCCTTCCCTACTATTGGTATTTACATGATATTTTAAAAATGAAGTGTGGGGTGAAGGGAATCATGGTGGAAGGGATGTTATACATTGTCAGGAAAACTTGGGAGGGTGTTATTGTGGGAAATATAAAAGGTTATGGAGTCATTCCTTGTACTTAATTGTTTTCCCCTATTGAATTTAATAAAAAATAAAAATGACAAAATGACAAAAAGAACAAAAAAAAGAGAAAAATGGGTTGTGATTTGAGAGAACCAAAAATTATCATTTTCAGACCAAATATCTTATAATCCTATGTGGTTAAGTGATGGTTGTGAGGGTTGATCTAATCGTAACTTTCAAAAAAATTAATAATTAAAAAAATCAATATGGTGCATTAATCATTCATTAGGATTTATTTTAAGCATGATTGTACTTTGAGTTTTGGGGGAAGAGGGATTTGGTACATTGAAAGAAATTATATCATTACACATTTGATATCATTCATTGTACATAATAGATAAACCTCCTCCATTATCATTAATTTTTAAAACATAAAATCCTACCAACCAGAAGCCTTAGAGTCATTTGAACCTCAATTAAAAATTCCTCTTGATTTTATTTACCTTTTGTCTTTATAATGTTGAGAAATTAGTTCTTTTACAAGAATATGGATAAGGTTCATGTTCTTATGATATGATAATAATTCTAATTGAATTGTATCATGATATATGAGTGGAAAAATTCAAAGTTGAGGTAAATCATGATGTGTAATTCCTAAAATTAATGAATTGAGAAGCTTAAATTAAAGAATGAAGAAGTTCCATTTTTTTCAAATGGAAAAAGTAAAATACATTAATTAATTGTTTCTTCGAAAAATGGGAAACTAAATTTATATTTTATATGGATTTTTGAATGTTTTATTTGACATTGAAAATTATTAAATTTTATTACTTTGGAATTTGAATATTGTTAACATTGGGGTCCTCTGAATTCCATGTTGAGATTGTATACTTGAGGACAAGAACGGTTTATGTGTGGGGGAATTGATAGATCTAATATTTTCCATATTTTTTGTATGTATTTCAATTGTTTTAATCATCAAAAATTATCAATTTGAGCTTATATGAATCAATTTTGGATTTATGATGTGTTTTGAGAAAAATGGTGAAAATTACTTAATTATGGATTTTTGGATAGATTTTTAAATCAAGGGTATTTTAGTCATTTATTGAACCATATAAATCCAAATTGAGTGAATATTTTTTTATTAGAATAATTATTTTATTTACTCCAACTTTTTCTTCTCAACTAGGGATGATTCGGCCATCTAGAGGCATTAAAAAATCAATGACATTGAAATCTTTTTCGGGTGGATAGTGTGGACCCCACCACTATAATGGGAGTCTATCTCGACCTAAACACCTTAAAATGAGGTTCTATCATCTGTAATGGGAATAAAAAACACAGGGTCTCCTCAAAAATTTATTTTATGGAGTTTGGATGTCGTTAAGGGTGACATTGGACGTTATACAATTGGAGGAAACATCCATGAAATTTCAGACAGAAAAAGTCATTCTCAATAAAAAAATCCTTAACTCCCTATTTGTGAGTTCAATAAAGATGAAATTTGAAGATTTTCCAAAAAAGATATTTGTGAACAACTTTTAGGAAGGATGTAATTCCATAATCATCCATTAATGTGGAAAAAAATGTGTTCACTTTTGGAGGCTAGAATCTTCCTTTAAAAGTAGAGGAGCTCTTCCCACTCAAATGATCCCACTCTCCATATCAATCCTTCAAGGCACCAAATATGAGGTCTCCATCGAGGAAGGCCAGCCGCAAATCTTCCAAATTTATTTTTAATTTATTTATTTTCTTTATTTTTATTTTTATTTTCAATTATAATTATAATTTCTAAAAAATTCAAGCATTATTTTTATTTACTATGTCGACCCATCCACCCTCATTTCTTCTTTTCATCATACCATCATGAATTATAATACTCATGATCATAAGTAACTAATATGTGGAATATTCTAAGGGAGTAATCATGTTCTTTAATGCCAAAACAAGTTTTTAATATTCATTGAGTTAATTATAAGGATAATTTATAGTGGGTTTAATCCTCACTGTGGTTGTCTAATGTTAAACTTCTTAATATACAACCATTTTCCCTCAATTGAGGAGGTGGACGAAGGGTGTGCTTTGCGATCGCTAATTATAAATTTCATTAATAACTGGGATAAATTAAGGTGTGCACACAAACGATGGAGTGTGTTTACTAAGAATATTTGAATATGATCAATGAAGGTGTTCCCTTAGTGTTCTCTAGGGAGAAATTCCTTTCTTCTCTAATTATATTCTATTTAATATTCCATGGTAGTTTAGATTTAAATTTTAGTTTCGTATGATTTATGAATTAAATATATATTTTTAAATTACATTTACTTCATAAAATATAAAACAACAAAAAGAAGTAATTTAGGTGAATTATATTGAGTGAGTGAATAAGAGTGAAAGCCCCTCAAGGGAGACAACCCTGGTTAGCCACTATGTTGTACTATATAAACATAAAAATAAACTTTTCAATGCCCTATGATAGGCATGCTTCAAAACTAGCGTTGTTGTCAGGGAGCCAATAAATAGTTTATTTAATTTTTATATTTCCACATATTATTTTCATTTCATTTATTTTTTTAAAAAAACTGAAAAAAAAAATCATTTCATAATGAATTCAAATGATTATTATTCTAGATGGACTAAAAATTACTCACAGGTTCAAGAAAAATACTACACTGAGGAGGCCCTCCAATGAAGAGTTGATGCACTGATTATAATGGTCAATCAGGTGGAAAGAGGCATAGGAACATGGATCTCATTGGAAAATTTGATGGACATGGTTGATGAACTCCAAGATGACATAAAAAGATTGAATGCCAAGAAGGAAGTGCCACTGGTCTTCCCAAATTTCCCTAAAGACATCAGTGAAGTTGAAGCCAAAATCAAGGTGTAGGAACCTAACTACCTACCTCCATCCAGTGAATATCTATTCCAATAGGAACTTTCAATTGAAAAATGATATTAAAGTCGAACCGACTGAGGGATATGATACAATATTAAACTCAAACTCTATTAATTTTATTGAAACTAATTTTAGTATCACCCCTAATAGTTTTGAATTTTCATATTTGGTCATCTCTTATTACACCATGGAGGATGATGATGGAAAATAAATAGCACCTTTTGAGTAACATTTGGAGATCCCTAGAGATGTTAATCATTTACTAGAGGGAGTAAAGGAAGAGAAATATATAGTTGCACAAGTAGAAAAGTAAGAGGAGGTGGCTTAGTACTTCATCCTACCCCTGCCAAAAAAGTTGTAACACATTGCGAAGGTGGAATATCAAGTATACTCTTTCCGTGTAGTCCTCCTCAATAATAATAAATAATTTCGAGTTGGGAAGAGCCGCATGTGGTGGTTCAAATCAAAGAAGCTTCATCCACCAATAGATTATGAATAAAAGATGGTACAACACTATGGAGGCAGTAAAAGATGCTAGGGCCCACATGGGGGATCATACTAAGATTTATCCTTTAAATTCATTATAGTACATTAATTTTAAATATTAGGGATTTAGATTTTAAATTCAGTATCAGTAATTAGTCCATCATGTGGCCTACTCCCTCTTTTCATTTTGAGCTTAAATGAAATGATCCTTGTGATTAATTTAGTAATTTTTCTTTTGTTGGATCAGGATGGAAGAAGGAAGACCTAATAATTGTAGGAAGTAGACTAAATATTTAATTCAAAAGGGAGTTCACTTTTTATGATTATCATTTAAACTCCATTCATTTTGAGGTCCAAAAAATATTTTGAGCTTCAATGATAAAAATTTCATCGCCACACCTGAATTAATGCTTACTTGAATTATCTATGTGACATTATGTTCATAGGAACCCTATGATGACATGTTTTAGATTTCAATTTTAATGATATTGAATGAGTAAAATGGAAAAATAAATGATTAAAGTGAAACATTTATATTGAAATGATGACTCATGATTTGAAGGAATTGATTTATTCATCTAAATGATATTTCCCTACCATCTTTTAAACATTGAATTTCTAAAATTCATGTGAATTAATTTGTTATTATTGATCATTCCTTGAGTGATTGTCCAATATCATATGTCTCAATCCTGATAGAATTTCTAGAGTAATTACTTCTTATTTATTCTTGAGCATATTTCTTGATTGGTCTTGGGACATGTCACCGACAAGAACTTGCATTTGAACCTGTCAAAGCTATGAATGTACAAAAACACATTTAAAATGATTAAAAAATCTTTTGATAAATGATTGTGCTTAAATACCACCTTTACATGAATCCTTATTTTATCCCATAGAGACCATTAATGACCTTTATAGGGATGATCCATGTTTCAATCCATTTTTATCCACTCCTACCCTACCCTTGCTATTTGCATGATATTTTAAAAATGAAGTGTGGTGGTGAATGGAATCATAAAAGTTCGAGGCTATTATTTTGGGAACTATAAAAGGTTGTGGAGACATTCATTGTACTTCATTTTTTACCCCTCTTGAATTTAAAAAAATAAAAAATGACTAAATGACCCAAAAAAAGAGAAAAAATATTTGTGATTTGAGAGAACCAAAAATCACCATTTTTTAGACAGATGAGCTTCTAATAATATGTTGTTATGTGATGGTTGTGAGGTTTGACCTAATCATAAATTTTAAAAAAAATACAAAATTAAAAAAATCAAGAGGGTGCATTAATCATTCATTATGCTTTAGTTTGAGCATGACCATACTTTGAGATTTGGGAGAAGTGGGAGTTGGTACATTGAAGGGGATAATTTAATTACAATTTTGAGATCATGAATTGTAATTAAGAGATAAACCTCCTCCTTGAGTCTTAATTTTTCAAACTTCAGATCCTACCAACCTTAAGCCTTATAGTCATTTGAACCTTTATTGAAAATTCCTCAAGATTATATTTTCCTTTTTTTTTACAATGTGGGGAATGTAGTTCTTTTACAAGATTATAGATAAGGTTCATGTTCTTATGATATGAGAATAACTCTACATTAATTGTATCATTAGATATAAGAGTAAAAATTAAAAGTTGTGGTAAATCATGTTGTGTCATACTTAATAATAATTAATTGATAATCATGAATCAAATAAAGAATAAGTTCTATTTTTTAAAAGGGAAAAAGTAAAATATATGAATTAATTATTTCTTTGAAAAATGGGAAATTAAATTTATATTTTATGGGTATTTTTTAATTTTTAATTTGACATTGAAAATTGATAAAATTTATTACTTTGAAATTTGAATATTGGTAACATTGGTTTCCTCTGAATTCCATGTTGATATTTTATGCTTCGGGATAAGAACAGTTTAAGTGTGGGGGAATTAATAGAGATAATACTTTCCATATTTTTTGTATGAATTTATATTGTATTAATCATCCCAAATATTCAATTTGAGCTTATATGAATCAATTTTTCATTTATGATGTTTTTAGAGAAAAATGGTGAAAAGTGCTTAATTCTGTATTTTTGGACATATTTTTATATCAAGGGTATTTTATTAATTTATCGAACAATATAAATCCAAATTGAGTGAATCATTTTTTATTAGAGTACTTATTTTATTTACTACAACATTGTATTCTAGAATAGGTATGATTCATCCATCTAGATGCATTAAATAATCAATGATGTTGAAAGATTTTATGGGCGGACAGCATGGACCCCACCACCATATTGAAAGTCTATCTCATCCTAAACACCTTCAATTGCAGTGATTCCCCTGGAATAGGACTAGGACACATACGGTCACCTCCAAAATTAATTTTATAGATTTTCAATGTCATTAAGGGTGACATTGGACATTATTCATTTGAAGGAATATTCATGTAAATTTTGGATACAACAAGTCATTGTCAAATAAATCCATAAATCCCTATTTGTGTGTCCAATAAAACTGAAATTTGGAGGGTGGATGAAAAAGATATCTGTGAACAACATTCCTTCAATGCACTAAGGAGTAGATCTACACCGAGGAGGTCGACCACAATTCTTCCCCATTTCTTTTTTATTTATTTATTTTTTTTATTTTTGTTTTGGTTTTCATTTGTAATTTAGATTCCTAATAAATTCAAGCATTGGTTTTATTTTCTGTGCCCACCAATCCACCCACATTTCTTCTTCTCATCTTACCATCGTGAACTATAATACTTCTGATCATGAGTAACTAATCTGAGGAATATACCAAGGGAGTACTCAGGTTCATGAATGCAAGACCATGTTTTTAATATTCTTTGAGTTAATTATAAGGATAATATATAGTTGGTGTAATCCTCACTGTGGTTGTCTAAAGTTTAACTTCTTAATCTACAACCATTTTCCCTTAATTGAGGATGTTGATGAAAGATGTGGTTGGGGATCTCTAAGTAAACTTTTCATTCATAATAGGTGTAGACTAAGGTGTGCACACATACGATGGAGTGTGTTCACTGTGGATATTTGAAGCTGGTCAATGAAGATGCTCCCTGAATGTTATCTCGGGAGAACAGCCTTTCTTATCTAATTCTATTCTGTTTAACATTTCAGGGTAATTTAGAGTTAAATTTTAGTTTCGTTTGATTTATGAATTTCATTTATTTTGTTAAATTACATTTATTTCATAAAATATAAAACAATAAAAAGAAGTAATTTATGTGAATTAGATTAAGTGTGTGAATAACTGAGAAGGCTCCTCAAGTGAGACGACCCTGGTTATCCACTTTTCTGCTCTATGAAAAACATAAAAATATACTTTTTTCACACCCTAAAATAGTCCTGAAACAAAACTTGCTTCGTTTCCGGGGAGCCAATCATTATTTCATTTACTTTTTCTATTTCCCCATATTAGTTAGATTTCATTTATTTTTTTGTAAAAAAACTGAAAAAAAAAATCTTTCCATGCTGAATTCAAAGGATTATTATTCAACATGGACTAAAATTTACTCACAGGTGCAAGAACAACACTACACTATGGAGTCCCTCCAAAGAAGAGTTGATGCACTAATTATAATGGTCTTGTAGGTGGAAAGAGTCATAGTAATGTTGATCTCACCGAAATATTCGATGTTCATGGTCGATGAACTCCATGTTGACATAAAAAGATTCAATGCCAAGAAGGAAGTGACATTGGTCTTCCCAGATTTCACTGAATACATCTATGAGTTGAATCCAAACTCAAGGTGGAGGACCCTAACTATCTACCTTCATCCAGTGAATATTTATTCCCAGAGGCACTTTCATTTGAAAAAGGAATTTAAAGTAGAACCAACTTAGGGATATGATACAATATTATTCTCAATTTCATTTAATTTTATTGAAACTAATTTTATTATCACCCCTAATAGTTTTGAATTTTCAGATTCGTCCAGTTATTTTTATGCACTAGAGGATGATGATGGAAAATAAATTTCACAATTTGAGGAACACTTGGAGCTCCCTGAAGCAGTTGAACATTTACTATAGGTAGTAAAGGAAGAGAAAGATAATGTTGCACAAGTAGCAATGAAGGAGGAGGAGGCTTCGTACTTCATCTTACCCCTTCCATGCAAGCCATACCACATTTTCAAAGGGGTTGGATCTGGTATACTCGGTCCATGGAGTCCTCCTCAACAAGAACAAAGAACTGCAAGCTGGGAAGAGCTACAAGTGGTGGTTCAAATCAAAGAAGCTTAATCCACCGACAAATTATTGATAAAATCTGGTACTACCAAATGGAGATAGTAAAAGATGTCAGGGCCCACTTGGGGGATCACACCAAGATTTATCCTTTACTTTATTTATAGTACTTTAATTTTCAATATTAGTAATTTATATTTCAAAATTAGTATTAGGAATTAATCCAGCATGCGGTTTACTCCATCTCTTCATTTTGAGATTAAATGAAATGATCCTTTTGATTAATTTAGTAATTTTTATTTTGTAGGATCGTGATTGAAGAAGGAATCCCCAAGAATTTTAGGAAAAGGACTAAATATTTAATTCAAAAGGGAGTTCACTTTTTATGATTATCATTTAAACTCTTTTCATTTTGTGGTCTAAAACATCTTTTGAGATTTAATGATAACAATTTCATGCCCACACCTGAATTATTTATTAATTGAATTATCTAGGAGACATGAGTTTCTTAGGAACCCTATGAATCCATGTTTTGTATTTCAATGTTAATGAGATTAAATGAGTAAAATGGAAAAGTATATTTTTAATGTGAAACATTGATATTGAAATGATGACTCGTGATTGGAATGAATTGATTGATTCATGTAAATGAAATTTCCCTATCATCTTTTATACATTGAATTTCTTAAATTCATGAGATTAAATTTATTACTATTGATCATGCCTTGAGTGATTTTCTAATATCATATGTCTCATTCCCAAGATAATTTCTAGACTAAGTACTTCCTACTTATTCTTGAGCATATTTCTTGAGTGTTCTTGGGACATGTCACTGACCAAAACTTGCATTTGAACTTGTAACAGATATTACTGTACAAAAACACATTTCAAATGATTGCGGTATATTTTTATAAACCATTATTCTTAAATACCACCTTTACATGAATCCTTATTTTATCCCATAGAGATCATTAATGAACTTTATAGGGATGGGACATGTTTCAATCCATTTTAATCCATTCATACCGTACTCCTGGTATTTGCATGATATTTTAAAAACGAAGTGTGTGGGTGAAGGAAATCATGGTTGAAGGGATGTAATAAAATGTAAGGAAAAATTGAGAGGGTGCTATTTTGGGAACTATAAAAGGTTTTGGAGTCATTTATTGTACTTCATTGTTTTCCCCTCTTGAATTAAAAAATATAAAAATTAAAAAAAAGAACAAAAAAATAAAAAATGGTTTGTAATTTGAGAGAACCAAAAATCACCATTTTACAGACTAGTGATCTTATAATCGTTTGTGGTTAGTTGATGATTGTGAGGTATGATCTAATAATAACATATAAAAATTAAAATTAAAAAAAATCAAGAGGGTTCATTAATCATTCATTATGCTTTATTTTGAGCATAACCAAACATTGAGTTTTGGTGGAAGTGAGAGTTGTTACACTAAAGGGGATAATTTCATTACAAATTTGATATCATGAACTGTACTTAAGATCTAAACCTCCTCCTTCAGGCTTAATTTTTAAAGCATCAAATGCTACCAACCTTAAGCCTCAGAGTCATTTGAACCTTTATTGGAAAGTCCTCATGATTTTATGTACCTTTTTTTACAATGTGGAAAAGGTAGTTCTTTTATAAGATTTTGTATAAGGTTCATGTTCTTATGATATAAGAATAACCCTACATGAATTTTATCATGAGATATGAGAGGAAAAAATCAAAGTTGAGGTAAATCATGATGTGTCATTCTTAATAATTATTAACAGATAATCTAGAAAGAAAGAGAGAATAAGTTCCATTTTGTTCAAAGGGAAAAAGTAAAATACATGAATTAATTATTTAATTGAAAAATGGGAAATTAAATATATATTATATAGTGATTTTTTAATGTTTGATTTGACATTTAAAATTGATATATTTTGTTACTTTGGAATTTGATTGTTGGTAACATTGCTGTCCTCTAAATTCCATGTTGAGATTTTATGCTTAAGGACAAGAATGGTTTAAGTGTGGGAGAATTTATAGAGCTAATATTTTCTATATATTTTTAATGCATTACAATTCTTTTAATCATCCAAAATTATCAATTTTATCTTATATGAAACAATTTTGGATTTGTGATGTGTTTTGAGAAAAATGTTGAAAAGTGCTTAATTCTGGATTTTTGGACATATTTTTAAATTAAGTGCATTTTAGTTATTTATTGAAAAATATAAATACAAATTGTATGAATATATTTTTGTTAACATAATTATTTTATATACTCAAACTTTGTCTTTGGGGTAATTGGATTATTCGGTCATCTAGAGGCATTAAAAAATCATTGAAGTTGAAAGATTTTCTGGTGGATAGTGTGGACCCCACCACCGTAACAGAAGTCTATCACAGATTAAATCCTTTATGTTGCAGTTATTCCACCTATAATGAGACTAGGTCGCATAGGGTCTCCTCAATATTTAATTTTATTCTGTTTGGACGTCATTAAGGGTGACATTGGATGTTATACATTTGGAGGAAACTTCTTGGAAATTTCGGACAGGAACAATCATTGTCAATAAAAATACTATAACTCTCTATTTTCTCATCCAATAAAGCTGAAATGTGGAGGGGGAACGTATAAGATATTTTTGAACAACTTTCATAAAGGATGTAACACCTGAAGCATCCTTTAATGGGGAAAAAACGAATCAACCATCAGAGGATAGAATCGTCCTATAAAAGGAGGGGAGCTCCTCCCTTCCAAATGATTCCATTATCTATCTCATTCTTTCAAGGCGCCAATAAGGAGATCTCTACCAAGGTAGGCTGCCCGAAAATCTTCCCCATTTTTTTAGTTTATTTATTTTCTTTATTTTTGTTTTAGTTTTCAATTGTAATTTTGATTTCTAATAAATTCATGCTTTGTTTTTATTTTTCGTGTACACCTATCCACACTTGTTTCTTATTCTCATCTTACCATAGTGAAATATAATACTCATGATCATGAGTAACTAATCTGTGGAATATCCCAAGAGATTAATCAGGTTCTTGAATGCTAGACTATGTTTTTAATAATTTTTTTTGTTAATTATATGGATAATTTATAGTGGTCGTAATCCTCAATGTGGTTGTATAAATCTTGACTTCATAATCTACAACCATTTTCCCTCGATTGAGGAGGTTGATGAAGGGTGTTCTTGGAGATCACTAAGTAGACTTTCCATTCAAAATTGTTGTAGTCTAAGATTTCCATCCTTATGATGTAGTGTGTTCACTAAGAATATTTGAAGCTGGTCAATGAAGGTGCTCCCTAAAAGATCTATCGGGAGAACTTCCTTTCTTCGTTATTTCTGTACTGTTTAACACTACATGGTAATATAGAATTTAATTTTAGATTCATGTAATTTATGAATTTAATTTATTTTGTTAAATTACTATTATTTTATAAAATAAAAAAATAAGTAATTTATGTGATTTAGATTAAGTGAGTGAGTAACTAAGAAAGATCCTCCGGTGATATGACCCTGGTCAGCCAATATGTTGCACTAGGAAAACATAAAAATACACTTTTTTCATGTCCTACAACAGGCGTGAATCAAAACTAGGGTTGTTTCCGGGGATCCAATCATTAGTTCATTTACTTTTTCTATTTCCATATCTTATTTAGATTTCATTCATTTTTATAAAAAAACATAAAAAAAATATTTCCATAATGAATTCAAATGATTATTATTCAACATGGATTGGAAGTTACTCACTAGTACAAGAACAAGACTACACTAAAGAGGCCCTGCAACGAAGAGCTGATGCACTGATGATAATGGTCAAGTAGTTGGAAAGAGTCATAGCAATGTGGATCTCACTGGATTATTTGATGGCCATGGTCGAAGAACTCCATGTTGATATAAAAAGATTAAAGGACAAGAAGGAAGTGCCACTGGTCCTCCCAGATTTCACTGAAGACATCAATGAAGTTGAATCCAAACTCATGTTGGAGTACCCTAAGTACCAAACATCATTCAATTAATATTGATTCTAATAGGAACTTTCAATTAAAAATGATATTAAAGTCTAACTGACTGAGGTATATGATAAAATATTAAAATCAAACTCTTTAAATTTTATTGAAACTAATTTTATTACCGCCCATAATAGTTTTGAATTTTCAGATTCAGCTATGTCTTATTACACCCTAAAGGATGAAGATGGAAAATAAATTGCAATTTTAGATGAACACTTAGAGCTACCTGGATATGTTGAACATTTACTAGAGGTAGTAAAGGAAGATAATGATATTGTTGCACAAGTAGCAACAAAGGAGGAGGCTTCAAACTTCTTCCACCCCCCACCATGCAAGTTGTACCACATTTTGATGGGGGTGGATCTAGTATACTTTGTCCATGGATTCCTCCTCAATAATAACAAAAAACTACAAGCTGGGAAGAGCCAATTGTGGTGGTTAAAATCAAATAAGCTCCATCCACTAACACATTATGGATAAAAGCAGGTAATGACCTCTAGAGGCAGTAAAAGATTTCAGGTCCCACTTGGGGGATCATACCATGATTTATCCTTTACATTTTTTATATTACTTTAATTTTTGTATTAGGAATTTAGATTTAAAATTCAGTATTAGGAATTAGTCCTGCATGCGGACTACTCCCTCTTTACATTTTGCTCATAAATGAAATGATCCGTGTGAATAATTGAGTAATTTTTCTTTCATAGGATCATGATGGAAGAAGGAAGCCCCAATAATAGTAGGAAGAGGAATAAATATTTAATTCAAAATGGAGTTCAATTTTTATTATTATCATTTAAACTCCATTCATTTGGTGGTCCAAAACATCATTTGAGATTTAATGATAAAAATTGCATGCCCACGTCAGGATTAATTCAAACATGAATTATATAGGAGACATGAGTTTATTAGGAACCATGTGATTCCATGTTTTAAATTTCAATGTTAATGAGATTGATTGAGAAAAATGGAAAACTAGATGTTTAAAGTGAAATATAGATATTGAAATGATGACTTGTGATGTAACACCCCAGGTAAATAAAGAATATGACATTTTTATATTTATCCATATTTGTGAATAAAATATTGATATTACTTTAAAGGGGATGCTATGCTCGATGGCGTACCCAACATGAAATAACGAGTTTCTTGGGAATCTTACGTTGCACTCTAATAATAAAATAATATTATTTTAAATATTAGTTAACGCCTAGCCGTTGTAATGGAGGGAATGAACATAACTAACTACAAAATGATTATATATGTTTGTCAAATATTTTTACTTTTTACAACAAATGTTATAGGATTATAAAATGCAAATGAATCCAACTTTAAGCGTAAACATTCTAATATTCTTTAAAAGGTCGATTAACTGCCTTTTGATGGCGAACCTCTTTTAAATCCACTTTTTGACAATTTTATGTGTTATATTTGACAAAATAAAATTCTTCTTTAGAATCGGGACATCAAAGTTTACTTTGCGTAAATTTTTGGTATTTTTCCAAAAAAGTTCAATTTTTAATGAATAGTGAAAAATGTTGTATTTTAATTCAAAAGCGCTTTTAATATAATTTATTTATATGATTAGATTATCTTTTGAATTGGTTTTAAAGTTAAATTAGAATATATTTTTACCATTTAATCTAATAGTGGTCGTTGGAATTAATTTCACTTTGAAATCGGACTTAAACTAGTGTCAATCTTTTGATACATTTTGTTTCATAAAAACACGCTATTTGTTTTGACAGCAGGAATTAATTATTAAATTAATTAATGCAACTTATATGTTATGAATTTTTTAAAATATACATCATTTTTGAATTCGGAATATCAAATATAGCTTACGGTGAACTTTTGGTAATTTTTTGAAAAACTTCAATTTTTTATGAATAGTGAAACCACTAAGTGGTACTTATAAAAACTGATTTTCCGTTTAAATGAAATTTTCCATCATTGTGTTTTGAATTTCAAAAATCCTACATACATGGTTTTCATTAAGAAGTAAAATTTGGTTCAATGGGATTAAAATAATTTTTTGGTGAATAGTAACTTATTAAGTTTTTAATCGCGATTAGAGGTAATTAGTGTAGTTTGAGGTAAGAATAATGTTTTAATAAAATTAAATGACCTAGAAACATGTCCTACCCTCATTGGAAGTGTCATGGATGACCAATACAATCCATGGGTCAACTTGGGGACCCCATGGAGCCACTTTGGTTGGAAAATGACATAAATATCTTTTTATTTAATGTTAAATTAAAAATGACACAAACATGAGATGTTTTACTAAAACACTTTTTACATGGGGTTATACAAGTAATATTTTTGAATATAAATAGTAATTGGAAGGATAAAAAGATTTCCTACATCATAGTATTTTTTTATAATTTTTAGACATTAAATAAATTAAATTATTTATGACATCATAATGATGCAGCGATGACCTCATTATTTAACGATTTAAATAAATTGGAAAGATAATGTAATATCTAAGACCTAAACATGTCCAAAACCAATTGGATGAGTGTATTTCGAACCCCTATCACCTTATACTATAAATACATCAATTTGGGACCTTTAAAATCCGAAAATCTTTTGAAAATAAAGTAACATTTTGTAACTTTACAAGAGTGCCCCTCCTCTCCTCTTATAAAAGGCCCCCACCTATACCTCCTTACCCACACTCCCAAAGCCTTTGGATCTTTCAAACTCTGCCCATTTTGTCTCTACACTTCCCTCTATTACTCCTTGAATCCTCACATTGGGCAGAAGTCTTCCCAAGGAAGCCTTTGAGCTCAAACGAAAGGGAGTTACCCGATTTTAAGGTAATGTCTTCACTTGAGTCCTTTTGTTTTATTTTGCCTAATCAACCCCCTAAACTCTTTTTATTCATTTCTTTTGTAACAACAACAGTATATTAAATATACTAGGATGTTGTTATAAGAATTATTTGAGCTACACTTACACACACCTACATATAATGGTTAAAGAACATACTGTTTCCGTGGATGGTGAATTTCTGCCTCACGAAACGATGATTGTTCAACACTCATATAACACCTTCAAAGGTGGCCATTAAGATGTAAATATATTTATATATGATATATAATATGATTATGTTTTAGTTAAGCTTCTGTATTTTTCATTTATGGCATACCTTTATGGTTTCCATTATGGGTAAACGCGATATCTTCATTTAAGGAAGTGCGGACTACCGCCCCCTCAAAGTGATGTGATTCGTTAATTCCATATGTGGGACGTATAAAGGATGTATTTAAAGTTATTATATATGATGTTATATTGAAATTATAATATACCTCTATATCATTATTATTTATTTCCATTAATGTATGAGATAGAAATGAAAGTAGCGTTCATGTGTACGTACAGCTTACCGTCTCCATGAACGGTGCATTTCATTTCTTATCTCCAAATGTAATTTACTATTATAAGTACATATTTATAATGGATATATATAATGTATGTTACATATAAATTATTAATATAATTCTGGAATTAAAATATACAAACCTCTCATTTAGTTTTAATTCCATTAATATGACAAAGAAATGAAAGTAGCGTTCATGCGTACGTACGGCTTACCGTCTCCATGAACGGTGCATTTCATTTCTTACCTCTAAATGATAATGTAATATTTTAAATACATGTATATGATGGATATATATGATATATATGATATCCAAATCATGAATATCATTCTAGATATAATGAACCATTGACCACACGAACAACATGTAATTGTAAGAAGTCCACTTTTGACTTAAGAACCAAATATCGACAAAACAAACATTATTAACTTAAATGATTACATAATGTTTATAACATGTCAATAATTGATATTAAAGGAATAATGAACTTGAAAAAGGTTCTTAAGAAAGTAGAAATTAACTCAAGTTTATTATTCAGGACGTTAAAGAACGATCGAGTCAAGTCGGACCCGAGGTAAGGGATCTTACTCCTCTCTTTCTTTTTAAGTACACTCTTTTATGTAATTCCTTTTGAAGCTCATATTTCTTTTTATTGGGATGTTATTTTATATTACTATTACTGCAATTTTTATGTTCATATGGTGAGAGACCCTATTCTCTCTCATCAATCCATTTTGGAAGTTTTGAGTGGCGCCGTTAGGCTGCAGAATATTCATAAGAGATCTAACCTCTCTCTTTCTTTTTAAGTACTCTCCTTTATGTCACTTCTTTTAAGAACTTCTTTGTTATGATGGGGGATGTTCTTTTATATTCATCTTTCTGTAAACTTTATGTTAATATGATGAGAGACCCTATTTGATCTCATCAATCAATTTTGGAAGTTTTAAGTGGCGTCGTTAGGCTGCCGAGTTTTCGTAAGGGATTTTTTCATCTCACTTTTATTCCCGTGAGATTTATGCTAAATTTGCCACAATTTCCTTTGAGTGGTGTATGTACTGCCCATTATTTTACTCATTGTGTAATATACTTTCATTTATGAGTATTTACATCAATGTTGTATTGTCCTTATTTCACGGGGTGCATGTCTCGAAAGATACCCATGTCGGTAAGGGAACCTTTCACCCTCCTCTTTTTGTAAAAGACTTCTTTTGTTATGTCTTTCTCACATAATATTACGTTGGGATATGTTCTTATATATCCTTATTGATTTAAATTTTATGTCCAAGTGATGATATACCCTTTTTATCTCTCATCAACTCATTTTATGAATTTTGTAGTGACGCTGTTAGGCCGTCAAATTTTTGCAAGGGAACTTCTTAACCCAATTTTGATTCGTTGAGATAAGCTTGTACTCCTTGAATATGTCATTCTATGAATATGTGTAAATAACATCTGATTGTTTTACACTTAATATCCACTTATATTTTTTGTATTCATTTGTCACACATAATTATGTAATTGATTTATCCTTAATCCAAGGATACCGTCTTTGTAAGGGACTTCGTCTCAATCTCCTTTCATTGAGGCATATTTCATTTTATACACAACTTTCTTTTATATGGTGTATAAACCCCTTTGAATTTTACGTTTATTCAAAAGGAATATTTTTTCTACGAAGCATTTTACTAAACGACAAAAATGAATGTTTCTTTTAACGTACGCGGTGACAACGAACTTTTCCGCCGCCACGAGTATTATTTGGTCATTGGCTTCCTCAACAAGCCGTAATGTTTTTAAAATGAAATAAATACCATATACTCTTTTATGTATTTTGGTATTGAAAATGGTTTTGATAAAGGATTCTATTATGTCAATATATTTAAATGATATATTGTGATTGAAATGTGGTAATGTTATCATTCATTTATGTTGGTTTTATGTGTTATAATTTTATAATGGTACTTGGACATTTTACAGGTGGTTACGTGATAAACCATATGACGGGTGGTATCGTGAATACCAGGATGGGTGGTTACGTTATAACCTCCAATGCATTGCGTATGGAAGTCGGCCGTATGGCTATTCCATTAAGTATGTATGGAAGTTGTCCGAATGGCTATTCCATTAAGTGATATGTGTGGAAGTCGACCTTATGGTTCTTCCACATAAATATGTTTATGTCCCAAGTTACCTTTATATGTTATGTGATCTTTATATGGGTTTTATGGTAATCTTTTGGTTACAGAAGGGTAAGTAATGAACTTTTATTCAGCGAAGAGTTTTTACTACTTTGAAAAGGTGAAAAGTATTACTTTGATAAAGTATACATGGTTTACTTGTTGTTTTGAAAAAAAAACTAACAGTTTTCATTATTTGTGAATCCCTTACTGAGCTTTTTATGATCATCCCAAGTTTTTGAAATGTTTTTCACAGGACTTAACGTGGAATATGGTCAAGGATGGGATCAAGGGAATGTCATGCAACCTAAAACATGGAACTGGACATGTTTCTTTTTAAGAGTTTTTATTTTATGGAAACTTAGTAAAAGTTTCTACTTTGTAATCTTTTGAGATGTAATAGTTATGTCCTAATTCTCTAAAACTCTAAACCTAAAAAGATCCTCAATGTGAATTATTCATTTAATTCAATATTAAGTAAGGTTTAAGGTTGGGGCCTCATAGTTGGTATCAATGGTCTGTTTAGATATCTTTAGAGGTCAGTGTATTCTTTAAGCATAAGTGACATGAGCATAATGGTTAGGATTTCAGAAAGAGTCATAGTTTTTAGATAAAGTGAATGAGTAAGTATATCTTAGTGTTTATATTCCTCTTTAGTACGTGATTGTTTTGATGATATACTCACACTGACCTTCTTGGTTTTAGTAAATGGATGGATCTAGCAGGCACCAAGGTAACGGTGGATGTGAAGGAAACTGTGACAGTTTTCTGAGCGAGCAACTGAATGATATGGGAGCTGCAATGAGAACTCTTGTGTTTATCCTCAACCAGCTATCTGGAGTCATGATTGACCACCTAAACCTTGGTGATTTCTATAAGGCATCATATATGCGAGAAACAAATCCCTATGGAACTACAGGTAATGATCATAAAGGTAAGTGTGTTCAAAAACCTATGTGTCATAGATGTGGAAAGAAACACCTAGGAAAATGTTTCAAAGGGACAGAAATATGCTATAGATGTGGAAATGAAGGTCATAAAGAAAGAACCTTCCATTGAAAAAGGAAGCATCCAGTTGACTCGAGGAAAGGGAAAGAAGTTCTTTCTGAGGGATCAATTGAATGTTTAAAATGTGGTGTGCATGGTCATTATGCAAACACATGTCCTATGAAGAAGTTTCATGAATGGGATCACCAAGATCATACAAATACTTGTTTACCAATACCTAATGCCATTCCAATTGAGGATGAAGAAACTGCCAATGACCAATCAAAGGTATGGATTATTTCTTAACTTTTGTTTTCTATTTTGGAATCTTAGGATATGATTCATGATTTTGTTTGTAGGAAAGAATTATTTCAGAATAAGTTGGAAAGGAATGGTTAATGGATCATGAAGAATGTTGAATGAGTAAGAAGTCAACATATAAGGGCTTCAAGAGTTATGGTGAAATTCTTAAGAGTATTAAGTGTCTTTTGATGATGGGATACATTATAAGACTTTTTATAGTATGTGTAACACTTTGATATATGAAAATTTTTATTCAAAGAATAGTAATCATTCTTTTGTGGACATAGTTATAAAGAACCATTTGGGTTTATATGATCCTTACTTTTGAGGTAATTATGGGTTACTATATGTAATGATGTAAAGTGAAAGTCATGAGATAAAATTTAGGTTAAATTACGTTATGGTTATTTTTGAAGATTTTATCTCGTTTTTGGGGAATCTTTTAAGAATTATGTAGTTTTGGAAAAGGAAAACACGCAGACCGTGTGATAACCCGTCGCATCGGACAAAGCTGCGGGAATCGAACCCACAACCAAAGTGCGACTGGTATTTATCGCCTACCAATGGACTACGTGAAGTCCCTGGTTAGTTTGACTGATTCTTTTTAGTTATATGATTTTATGAATTAAGAGTAATTTGATTTTGGTTTATTTATGAAAATGATTAACCTATCATGGAGGGTATGTGATTAGGTTAATTACTTTTCAATACGAGACTTTAAGAGTAACTGATGTTATTTGGAGATAGGTGTTAATTTGTACCTTGGAAGACTATGTGACTAAATCCTTCAAATATTTGGGTTTCAATATTAGTTTGGTTTACTTTGAAGTATTTTATGGACAATTTGTTTATCGAATAGTCCTCGTTGGACATTGGGTTTTGTTGGACAAATTTTGGAGATTAAGCATAGATTTTCTTTTTAAAGGGTTATCCTTTTCTGGATTATCTGACCTTGTACTAACCTTTTTGGTTTTGGTTTTGGTTAAAGCCTAAAGACATGGGAAGTATATAGTTCTCTTTGGTGGATTAGTTGATTCTCTAGAAGTTGATTATAGTACTCTTAATGCGAACAAGTCTTCCTAAATACTCGTCTTTTGGAAAAAAATATGAGTTTGATTAAGGAATCTAGTAAAAGTTGAAAGTCAACATGATAAGTGATTATGTTTCCTTATGAATAAATTCCTCAATAAAAGTAACTTAAAACAAAAATGTTGTCTATTAACTTTTCCTACTGGGGAATCGAATACTATTTAACCCATCACAAGTTTGTGATTTTCTTATGGTTAACTTTCTCCTAGACATGTTTACTATCACTCTCCCTCAAGAACATGACCCTTTGCTTTTTCTTCCATGTCCATGTTTTCCTACACGGAATCCTATTATGGGTTAACTCGGGTGACCTCTGTACTTATCTTTCTTTATTTTAAAGTGATTGTTTTACTGACTCTTGTTCCGATGTGGGACTTTCAAGGATGTTTCCAAGCTCAATTTTAAAATTGCGAGGATGCAATTCCCAAAAGGGGGGAAGGATGTAACACCCCAGGTAAATAAAGAATATGACATTTTTATATTTATCCATATTTGTGAATAAAATATTGATATTACTTTAAATGGGATGCTATGCTCAATGGTGTACCCAACACACAACAACGAGTTTCTTGGGAATCTTACGTTGCACTCTAATAATAAAATAATATTATTTTAAATAGTAGTTAATGCCTAGTCGTTGTAATGGCGGGAATGAAAAGAACTAACTAAAAAATGAATATATATGTTTGTCAAATATTTTTACTTTTTACAATAAATGTTAGAGGATTAAAAAATGCAAATGAATCCAATTTTAAGCGTAAACATTCTAATATTCTTTAAAAGGTCGATTAACGGCCTTTTAATGGCGAACCTATTTTAAATCCACTTTTTGAAAATTTTATGTGTTATATTTGACAAAATAAAATTCTTCTTTAGAATCGGGACATCAAATTTTACTTTGCGTAAATTTTTGGTATTTTTCCAAAAAAGTTCAATTTTTAATGAATAGTGAAAATGTTGTATTTTAATTCAAAAACTCTTTTAATCTAATTTATTTATACTATTAGATTATATTTTGAATTGGTTTTAAAGTTAAATTAGAATATATTTTTACCATTTAATCCAATAGTGGTCGTTGGAATTAATTTCACTTTGAAATCGGACTTAAACTAGTGTCAATCTTTTGATACATTTTGTTTCATAAAAACACGCTATTTGTTTTGACAGCGGGAATTAATTATTAAATTAATTAATGCAACTTATATGTTCTGAATTTTGTAAAATATACATCATTTTTGAATTCTGAATATCAAATATAGCTTAGGGTGAACTTTTGGTAATTTTCTGAAAAACATCAATGTTTGATGAATAGTGAAACCACTAAGTGGTACTTATAAAAACTGATTTTCCGTTTAAATGAAATTTTGCCATAATTGTGTTTTGAATTTCAAAAATCCGACATACATGGTTGTCATTAAGAAGTAAAATGTGGTTCAATGGGATTAAAATAATTTTTTGGTGAATAGTAACTTATTAAGTTTTTAATCGCGATTAGAGGTAATTAGTGTAGTTTAAGTTAAGAATAATGTTTTAATAAACTAAAATGACCTAGACACATGTCCTACCCTCATTGGATGTGTCATGGCCGACCAATACAATCCATGGGTCAACTTGGGGACCCCATAAAGCCACTTTGGTTGGAAAATGACATAAATATCTTTTTATTTAATGTTAAAGTAAAAATGACACAAACATGAGATGTTTTACTAAAACACTTTTTACATGGGGTTATACAAGTCATATTTTTTACTATAAATAGTCATTAGAAAGCTAAAACTATTTCCTACATCATAGTATTTTTTTTATAATTTTTAGAAATTAAATAAATTAAATTATGTATGACATCATAATGATGCAGTGATGACCTCATTATTTAACGATTTAAATAAAATGGAAAGATAATGTAATATATAAGACCTAAACATGTCCAGAACCTATTGTATGAGTTTATTTCGAACCCTTATCACCTTATCCTAGAAATACATCAATTAGGGACCTTTAAAATCCGAAAATCTTTTGAAAATAAAGTAACATTTTGTAACTTTACAAGAGTGCCCCTCCTCTCCTCTTATAAAAGGCCCCCACCTCTACCTCCTTACCCACACTCCCAAAGCCTTTGGCTCGGCCAACCTCTGCCCATTTTTTCTCTACACTTCCCTCTATTACTCCTTGAAGCCTCAATTTTGGCAGAAGTCTTCCCAATGAAGCCTTTGATCTCAAACCAAAGGGAGTTCCTCGATTTTAAGGTAATGTCTTCACTTGAGTCCTTTTGTTTTATTTTGCCTCTCCAACACCCTAAACTATTTTTATTCATTTATTTTGTAACAAATCCAGTATATTCAATATACTAGGATGTTTTTATAAGAAGGATTCTATATACACTTACACACACCTACATCTAATGGTTAAAGAACATACTGTTTCCGTGGATGGTGAATTTCTGCCTCACGAAATGATGATTGTTCAACACTCATATAACACCTTCAAAGGTGGCCATTAAGATGTCACTATATTTATATATTTTATATAATATGTTTATGTTTTACTTAAGCTTCTGTATTTTTCATTAATGGCATAGCTTTATGGTTTCCATTATGGGTAAACGGGATATCTTCATTTAAGGAAGTGCGGACTACCGCCCCCTCAAAGTGATGTGATTCGTTAATGCCATATGTGGGATGTATAAAGGATGGATTTAAAGTTATTATATATGATTTTATACTGTAATTATAATATACCTCTATATCATTATTATTTCTTTCCATTAATGTATGAGATAGAAATGAAAGTAGCGTTCATGTGTATGTACGGCTTACCGTCTCCATGAACGGTGCATTTCATTTCATATCCCCAAATGTAATGTACTATTATAAGTACATATTTATAATGGATATATATAATTTATTTTACATATAAATGATTAATATAATTCTGGAATTAAAAGATACATACCTCTCATTTAGTTTTAATTCCATTAATATGACAAAGAAATGAAAGTAGTGTTCATGCGTACGTACGGCTTACCGTCTCCATGAACGGTGCATTTCATTTCTTACCTCTAAATGATTATGTAATATTATAAATACATGTATATTCTGGATATATATGATATATATGATATCCAAATCATGAATATCATTCTGGATATAATGAACCATTGACCACACGAACAACATGTAATTGTAAGAAGTCCACTTTGGACTTAAGAACCAAATATCGACAAAACAAACATTATTAACTTAAATGATTACATAATGTTTATAACATGTCAATAATTGATAAAAAAGGAATAATGAACTTGAAAAAGTTTCTTAAGAAAGTATAAATTAACTCAAGTTTATTATTCAGGACGTTACGATCGAGTCAATTCGGACCCGAGGTAAGGGATCCTACTCCTCTCTTTCTTTTTAAGTACACTCTTTTATGTCATTCCTTTTAAAGATCATATTTCTTGTTATTGGGATGTTATTTTATATTACTCTTATTGTAATTTTTATGTTCATATGGTGAGAGACCTTATTCTCTCTCATCAATCCGTTTTGGAAGTTTTGAGTGGCGTCGTTAGGCTGTCGAATATTCGTAAGAGATCTAACCTCTCTCCTTCTTTTTTAGTACTCTCCTTTATGTCACTTCTTTTAAGAACTTCTTTGTTATGATGGGGGATGTTCTTTTATATTACTCTTTCTGTAAACTTCATGTTAATATGATGAGAGACCCTATTTGATCTCATCAATCCATTTTGTAAGTTTTAAGTGGCGTCGTTAGGCTGCCGAGTTTTCATAAGGGATTTTTTCAGCTCACTTTTATTCCCGTGAGATTTATGCTACATTTGCCACAATTTCCTTTGAGTGGTTTATGTACTGCCCATTATTTTACTCATTGTGTAATATACTTTAATTTATGAGTATTTACATCAATGTTGTATTTTCCTTCTTTCATGGGGTGCATGTCTCGAAAGATACCCATGTCGGTAAGGGAACCTTTCACCCTCCTCTTTTTGTAAAAGACTTCTTTTGTTATGTATTTTTCACATAATATTATGTTGGGATATGTTATTATATATCCTTATTGATTTAAATTTTATGTCCAAGTGATGAGATACCCTTTTTATCTCTCATCAACTCATTTTCTGAATTTTGTAGTGACGTCGTTAGGCTGTCAAATTTTTGCAAGGGAACTTCTTAACCCAATTTTGATTCTTTGGGATAATCTTGTACTCCTTGAATATGTCGTTCTATGAATATGTGTGAATAACATCTGATTGTTTTACACTTAATATCCACTTATATTTGGTGTATTCATTTGTCACACATAATTATGTAATTGATTTATCCTTAATCCAAGGATATCGTCTTTGTAAGGGACTTAGTCTCAATCTCCTTTAATTGAGGCATATTTCGTTTTATACACAACTTTCTTTTATACGGTGTATAATCCCCTTTGACTTTTAATTTTATTCAAAAGGAATATTTTTCCTACGAAGCGTTTTACTAAACGACAAAAAGGAATGTTTCTTTTAACGTACGCGGTGAAAACGACCTTTTCTGCCGCCGTGAGTATTATTTGGTCATTGGCTTCCTCAACAAGCCGTAATGTTTTTAAAATGAAATAAATACCATATACTCTTTTATGTATTTTGGTATTGAAAATGGTTTTGATAAAGTATTCTATTATGTCAATATATTTAAATGATATATTGTGATTGAAATGTGGTAATGTTATCATTCCTTTATGTTGGTTTTATGTGTTATAATTTTATAATGGTACTTAGACATTTTACGGGTGGTTACATGATGAACCATATGACGGGTGGTGCTGTGAATACCAGGATGGGTGGTTACGTTATAACCTCCAATTCATTGGGTATGGAAGTCAGCCGTATGGCTATTCCATTAAGTATGTATGGAAGTTGGACGAATGGCTATTCCATTAAGTGATATGTGTGGAAGTCGACCTTATGGTTCTTCCACTTAAGTATGTTTATGTCCCAAGTTACCTTTATAAGTTATGTGATCTTTATATGGGTTTTATGGTAATATTTTGGTTACAGAAGGGTAAGTAATGAACTTTTATTCAGTGAAGAGTTTTTACTACTTCGAAAAGGTGAAAAGTATTACTTTGATAAAGTATACATGGTTTACTTGTTGTTTTGAAAAAAACTAACAGTTTTCATTCTTTCTGAATCCCTTACTGAGCTTTTTATGCTCATCCCATGTTTTTAAAATGTTTTTCTCAGGACTTAATGTGGAATAGGGTCAAGGATGGGATCAAGGGAAAGTCATGCAACCTAAAACATGGAACTGGACATGTTTCTTTTTAAGAGTTTTTATTTTATGGAAACATAGTAAAAGTTTCTACTTTTGTAATCTTTTGAGATGTAATAGTTATGTCCTAATTCTCTAAAACTCTAAACCTGAAAAGATCCTCAATGTGAATTATTCATTTAATTCAATATTAAGTAAGGTTTAAGGCCGAGGCCTTATACGTGATTTGAAGGAATGGATTGATTCATGTAAATGGAATTTCCCTACCATCTTTTATACATTGAATTTCTGAAATTCATGTGAATTAAATTTTTATTATTGATTGTGCCTTGAGTGATTGTCCAATATCATATGTCTCATTCCTGAGAGAATTTATAGACCAAATAATTCCTATTTATTCTTGATCATATTTCATGAGTGGTCGTGGGACTTTTCACCGACCAGAACTTGCATTTGAACTTGTCAAAGCTATGAAGGTACAAAAACACATTTAAAATGATTGAGACATCTTTTTATAAACCCTTATGCTTAAATACCACCTTTACATGAATCCTTATTTTATCCCATAAAGACCATTAATGAAATTTATAGGGATGATCCATGTTTCAAGACATTTTTATCCATTTAAACCCTACTCTTGGTATTTTCATGATATTTTAAAAATGATGTGTGGGGTGAAGGGAATCACGGTGGAAGGGATGTAATACATTATAAGGAAAAAGTGTGAGGGTGTTATTGTGGGAACAAAGAAATGTTGTGGATTCATTCATTGTACTTCATTGTTTTCCCCTCTTGAATTAAAAAATGACAAAATTACAAAAAGAACAAAAAAAGAGAAAAATGTGTTGTGATTTGAGAGAACAAAAAATCATTATTTTCCAGACTGGTGATATTCTAATCATATGTGGTAAGGTGATGTTTGTGGCGTTTCATCTAATCATAACTTTCAAAAAACTTAAAAATTAAAAAATCAAGAGGGTGCATTAATCATTCAATATGATTTAGTTTGAGCATGACCTTACTTTGAGTTTTGGGTGATGTGGGAGTTGGTACATTGAAGGGGATAATTTCATTAAACTTTTGATATCATGTATTGTACTTAATAGATAATCCTCCTCCTTGAGAATTAATTTTTAAAACATAAAATCCTACCATGCTTATGCCAAAGAGATATTAGAATAATTATTGAAAATTCCTCATGGTTTTATATACCTTTTGTCTTTACGGTGTGGAGAAAGTAGTTATTTTTAAAGCTTATGGATAATGTTCATGTTCTTATGATATGAGAATAATTCTAATTGAATTGTATCTTGAGATATGCAAGGTAAAAATTAATAGGTGTGGTAAATCATGATGTTTCATTCTTAATAATAATTAATTGAGAATCTTGAATGAAATAAAGAAGAAGATCCATTTTTCATAGGAAAAAAGTAAAATACATGAATTAATTGTTTCTTTGAAAAATGGGAAATTAAATTTAACTTTTAAGTGGATTTTTGAATGTTTGATTTGACATTGAAAATAGTTAAATTTTATTACATTGGAATTTGAATATTGGTAACATTAGTGTCCTCTGAATTCCATGATAAGGTTTTATGCATGAGGACAAGAACTGTTTAAGTGTGGGAAAATTGATAGAGATAATATTTTCCATATTTTTTGTATGCATTTCAATTTTTTTTAATCATCCCAAATTATCATTTTTAGCTTACATGAATCAATTTTGTATTTATGATCTGTTTTGAGAAAAATGGTGAAAATTGCTTAATTCGGGATTTTCAGACTAATTTTTACATCAAGGGTATTTTAGTCATTTATTGAACAATATAAAACCAAATTGAGTGAATCATTTTTTTAGAATCCTTATTTTATTTACTCAACATTGTCGTCTAGAATTGGGGATGATTCATCCAACTAGAGGCATTAAAAATCAATGAAGTTGAGATATTTCCCGGGCAGAAGCGTGGACCCCACCATAGTAACGGGATCCTGTCCTATATTAAACACATTCAATTGTTGTGGTTCAACCTCTAGTGAGACTATAACACATAGGGGCACATCAAAAACTAATATTATGGATTTTGGATTTCATTAATGGTGACATTAGACATTATATATTTGGAGGAAGCTTCCTAGATATTTCAGATAGAAGAAGTTATTATTAATAAAAAAACCCGTTAACCCCTATTTTCATGTTCAATAAAGCTAACATATTGATGGTGAACACACAAGATATTTTTGAACAACATTAATGAAAGATTTAATGTCTGAATCATCAATTAATGGGCCACAAAACGAGTCAAACATTGGAGGATATAATCTGCCTATAAAAGGAGAGGAGCTCCTTCCTCTCAAATGATCCCTTTCTCCATATTATTTTTTCATGGCACCAAAAAGGATATTTCCACTGACGGAGGCCAGCCACAAATATTCCACATTTCTTTTTAATTTATTTATTTTCTTTATTTTTGTTTTAGTTTTAGTTATAATTTATATTTCAAATAAATTCAAGCATTGTTTTTATTTCCAGTGTCCACTCATCCACCCTCATTTCTTCTTCTCAGCTTACAATCATGAACTATAATAATCATGATAATGAGTAACAATTACAAGGAATATCCCGAGAGGGTAATCAGATTATTGAATTCAAGACCATGTTTTTAATATTCTTTGAGTTAATTCTAAGGATAGTTTATATTGGTGAAATCCTCACTGTGGTTGTCTAAAGTTTAACTTCTTAATCTACAACCATTTTCCTGTGATTGAGGAGGTGGATGATGGGTGTGCTTGGTGATTGCTAAGAAGACTTTTCATTCAAAAATGGGGTAGACTAAAGTGTGCACATATACGATGGAGTGTGTTCACTTATAATATTTGATGTTGGTCAATGATGGTGCTCCCTAAAAGTTCTATCGGGAGAACATCTATTCTTCTCAAATTCTATTCTATTTAATATTGCATGGTAATTTAGAATTAAATTTTAGTTTCTTATGATTTATGAATTTCATTTATTTTTTTAACATACATTATTTTCATAAAATATAAAACTAAAAAAAGATGTAATTTATGTAAATTATATTAAGTGAGTGAATAACTAAGAAAGCTCCTCAAGTGAGATGACCCCAGTCAGACACTATGTTTTACACGAAAAACATAAAAATATGCTTTTGTCACTCTATACGACATGTGTGCATCAAAACCAGTGTTTTTTCTGGTGATCCAATAATTAGTTCATTTACATTTTCTATTTCCACATCTTAGTTAGATTTCATTATTTTTTATAATTAAAACTGAAAAAAATCGCTCCATGATGAATTCAAATGATTATTATTCTACATGGATTGAAAAGTACTCATAAGTGCAAGAAAAAAACTACCCTAAGGAGGCCCTCCAATAAAAATCTAATGCACTAATGATATTTCTCAAGCAGGTGAAATGTGTCATAACAATGTGAATCTCACCATATGATTTGATGGCCATGGTCGATGAAATCCTAGTTGACAAAAAAAGATTCAAGGCCAAAATGTAAGTTCCATTGGTCTTCCCAGATTTCACTGAGGACATCAATGAAGTGGAAGCCAAACTCAAGGTGGAGGACCCTGACTACCTACCTTTATCCTGTGAATATTAATTGCAATAGGCACTTTTAATTTATGAAGGATATTAAAGTCTAACCAACTCGGGGATATGATACAATATTAAACTCAAATTCTTTTAATTTTATTGAAACTAAATTTAGTATCACCCCTAATAGTTGTGAATTTTCTAATTTGATCATCTTTTAATACACCCTATAGGATAATGATGGAAAATAAATTTCACCTTTTGAGGAACACTTGGAGCTCCCTAGAGATGATTAACATTTACTAGAGGGGGTGAATAAAGAGAAAGATAATGTTGCAGAAGTAGCAATGAAGGAGGAGGAGGATTCATAATTCATCCTACCCTCACTTAGAGAGCTGTACCACATTGAAAAGGGGTGGATCTAGTATACTCTGTCCATGGATTCCTCCTCAAAAAGAACAAATAACTGCATTTTGGAAAGATCCACATGTGGTGGTTGAAATCAATGAAGCTTTATACACTAACAGATTATGGATAAAAGCTTGTACTACCCTCTAGAGGTGGTAAAAGATGCCAGGTCCCACTTGGGGGGATCATACCAAGATTTATCCTTTACTTTATTTATAATACATTCATTTTCAATATTAAGAATTTATATTTCAAATTAAGTATTAGGAATTAGTTCAACATGCATCCTACTCCCTCTATTAATTTGGAGCTTAAATGAAATGATCCATGTGATTAATTGAGTAATTTTTCTTTTTTATGATCATGATGGAAGAATGAATCCCCAATAATTTTAGTAAGAGGAATAAATATTTAATTTAAAAGGGATTTCACTTTTTATGACTATCATCTTAACACCATTCATTTTGTGGACCAAAACGTTTTTTGAGCTTTAATGATAAAAATTGCATTCCCACACTTGAATTAATTCTTACTTGAATTATCTAGGAGACATGAGTTTCTTAGGAACCCTGTGATGACAGGTTTTAGATTTTAATTTTAATGATATTGAATGAGTAAAATGGAAAACTAAATGTTTAATGTGAAACATTGATATTGAGATGATGACTCATGATTTGATGAATTGATTGATTCATGTAAATGAAATTTCCCTAACATCTTTTATACAATGAATTTCTGAAATTCATGTGAATTAATTTTTTATTATTGATCTTGCCTTCAGTGATTGTCCAATATCATAAGTCTCATTTTTGAGAGAATTTATAGACCAAGTACTTCCTATTTATTCTTGAGCATATTTATTGAGTGGTCATGGGACTTGTCACTGACCAGAACATGCATTTGAACTTGTCAAATCTATGACTGTACAAAAACGCATTTAATATTATTGAGTAATCTATTTATAAACCCTTATACTTAAAGACCACCTTTACATGAATCCTTATTTTAGTCCATTGATACCATTAATGACTTTTTTAGGGATGAGACATGTTTCAAGCCATTTTTATCTATTCCTACCTTACTCTGTGTATTTACATGACATTTTAAAAATGAAGTGTGGGGGTGAAGGGAATAATGGTGGAAGGGATGTACTACATTGTAAGGAAAAAGTTTGTGGGTGTTATTGTGGGAACTATAAGAGGTTGTGGATTCATTCATTGTACTTCATTGTTTTCCCCTCTTGAGTTAAAAAAATGACAAAATTACAAAAAAATAAAACACAAGAAAAATGGGTTGTGATTTGAGAGAACCAAAAATCACCATTTTCCAGACCGGTGATCTTGTAACCGTATGTGGTTAGGTGATGGTTGTGAGGTTTGATCTAATAATAACATTAAAAAAATAAAAATAAAAAAAATCAAGTGGGTGCATTAATAATTCATTATGCTTTAGTTTGAGCATGACTTTATATTGAGTTTTGGGGGAAGTGGGAGTTAGAACATTGAAGGGGATAAATTCATTACACTTTTTGATATCATGTATCGTACTTAAGTGATAATCCTCCTCTTTTTGCCTTAATTTTTAAAACATCAAATCCTACCAACCTTAATCCTCAGAGTCATTTAAACCTTTATTGAAAAGTCCCCATGATTTTACGTACATTTTGTCTTTACAATGTAGAAAAAGTAGTTTTGTTACAAGCTTATATATAAGGTTCATCTTCTTATGATATGAGAGTAACTCTACTTGAATTTTATCATGAGAGATGATAGGAAAAATTCAAAGTCAAGGTAAATCATGATGTGTCATGCTTAATAATAATGAATTGAGAATCTTGAATGAAATAAAGAAAAAGTTCTATTTTTTCAAATGGAAAAGGTTAAATACATGAATTCATTGTTTCATTGAGAACGTGAAATTAAATTTATATTTTATGTGGATTTTTTAAAGTTTCATTTGACATTGAAATTTTTTAAACATTATTACTTTGTAATTTGAATATTGGTAACATTGGTGTCCTTGGAATTCAATGTTGATATTTTATGCTTGAGGACAAGAACGGTTTAAGTGTGGGGGAATTGATATAGGTAATATTTTCTATCTTTTTTGTATCCATTTAAATTTTTTTAATCATACCAAATTATCAATTTGAGCTTATATGAATCAATTTTGGATTTATGATGTGTTTTGAGAAAATGGTCAAAATTGCTTAATTCTTGATTTTTGGGTAGATTTTTACATCAAGGGTATTTTTGTCATTTATTGAACATTATAAATCTAAATTGAGTGAATAATTTTTTATTATAATATTTATTTTATTTACTCATGCTTTATCTTCTAGAAAAGGGGATGATTTGGCTATCTAGAGGCATTAAAAATCAGTTAATTTGAAAGATTTTCTAAGCAGATAGCATGGACCCCACCACTGTAACTGAAGTCTATCTCGGCCTAAACAACTTCAATTGTGGTGATTCCACATGTAATGTGACTAGGAAACATAGGGGCGCCTCCACAAGTATTTTTAGGGAGTCTGAAAGTCATTATGGGTGACATTGGATGTTATACATTTGGAGGAAGCTTCTTGGAAATTTTGGACAGAAAATGTAATTGTCAAAAAAAATCCATAACTCCTTATTTACATGTCCAATAAAGCATAAATTAATAGGGTGACCGTACAAGATAGTTGTGAACAACTTCCATGAAGGATGTAATGCCTAAGTAATCCATTAATGGGGAAAAAACGCATAATCCTTCGGGGGACAGAATTTTCCTATAAAAGGAGAGGAGCACCTCCTTCTCAAATGATCCCATTCTCTATATCATTCCTTCAAGGCACCAATGAAGAGATCTCCACCGAGGGAGGCCGGTCGAAAATCTTCCCCATTTCATTTTAATTTATTTATTTTCTTTATTTTTGTTTTAGTTTTCAATTGTAATTTATATTTCTAATAAATTCAAGCACTGTTTTTATTTTCTATGTCCACCCATGAACCCTCGTTTCTTCTTCTCATCTTACCATCGTGAACTATAATACTCATGATCAGGAGTAACTCATCTGAGGAATATCATGAGATAGTAATCTGGTTCTTGAAAGCAATACCATGTTTTTAATATTCTTTGAGTTAATTATAATGATAATTTATAGTGGGTGTAATCCTCATTGTGGTTGTCTAATGATTAACTTCTTAATCTACAACCATCTTCCCTCGATTGAGGAGGTGGATAAAGGGTGTGCTGGCCAATCACTAAGTAGACTTTTCATTCATAACTTAGGTAGACTAAGTTGTGCACACATACGATGGAGTGTGTTCACTATGAATATTTGAATATGGTCAATGAAGGTTCTCCCTGAAAGTTCTCTTGAAAGAACATCCTTTCTTCACTAATTCTGTTCTCTTTAACATTTCATGGTAATTGATAATTAAATTTTAGTTTTGTATGATTTATGAATTTCATTTTTTATTTTAAATTACATCTATTTCATAAAATAAAAAACTACCATATTAAGTATTTTATGTGAATTAGATTAATTGAATGAATAACTGAGAAAGCACCTCAAATGAGATGACCCTGGTTAGCCACTATGCTGCCCTAAGAAAATATAAAAATATGCTTTTTTCACACCCTATGATAGGCATGCGTCAAAACTGGCGCCATTTCTAGGGATCCCATCATTAGTTTATTTACTTTTTATGTTTCCACATCTTAGAGAGATTTCATTTGATTTTTAAAAACAGAACTAAAAAATCATTCAATAACTAATTCAAATGATTATTATTCAACTTGGACTGAAAATTACTCACAGGTACAAGAAAAAGGCTACATAGAGGAGTCCCTCCAATGAAGAGTTGATGCACTGATGATAATTTTCAAGGAGTTGGAAAGAGTCATATCAACATGGATCTCACCAAAATATTTGATGACCATTTTTGATGAACTCCAAGTTGACATGAAAATATTCAAGTCCAAGAAAGAAGTGCCACTGGTCTTCCTTGATTCCCTAAAGACATCCATTAAGTTGAATCCAAACTCAAGGCGGAAGAGCCTGACAACATTCCTCAATCTAGTGAATATCAATTCCAATATGCACATTCAATTGAAAAGTAGATTAACATCAAACCGACTCAGGGATATGATATATTATTAAACTCAAACTCATTTAATTTTATTGAAACTAATTTTAGTATCACCCTTAATAGTTTTAAATTTTCAGATTAGGCCATCTCTTATTACTCCCTAGAGGATAAGGATTGAAAATAAATTTCACCTATTGAGGAACACTTGGATATCCCTGGAGATGTTGAACATTTACTATAGGGAGTAAAGGAGGAGAAATATAATGTTGCACAAGTAGCGACGACGGAGGAGGAGGCGCCATACTTCATCCTACCCCGCTAAGAAAGTTATACCACTTTGTGAAGGGGGAGGATCTGGTATACTTGGTCCTTGGAGTCCTCCTCAACAAGAACCAAGAACTCGAAGCTAGGAAGAGCCACATGTGGTGGTTAAAATCAAAGAATCTTTATCCACCGACAGATTAGAGATAAAAGCTAGTACTTCCCTCTAGAGGTAGTAAAAGATTCCAGGGCCCACTTGGGGGATAATACCAAGATTTATCCTTTAAATTTTTCATAGTACATTAATTTTCTATATTAGGAATTTAGATTTCAAATTCATTATAAGGAATTAGTATATCATGTTGTATACTCCCTATTTTCATTTTGGGCTTAAAGGAAATGATCCTTGTGATTAATTGAGTAATTTTTCTATTGTAAGATCATGATGGAAGGAGGAAGCCCCAATAATTGTTGGAAGAGGACAAAATCATTAATTCAAAAGGGAGTTTACATTTTGTCATTATCATTTATTCTCCTTTCATTTTGTGTTCCAATACATCTTTTGAGCTATAATGATAAAATTTGCATACCCACACCTGAATTAATGCTAACTTTAATTATTTAAGAGACATGAGTTTCTTAGGAAGCCTATGATGCCATGCTTTAGATTTCAATGTTAATGAGATTGATTGAGTAAAATGGAAAACTAAATATTTAAAGTGAAACTTTTATATTGAAATTATGACTCATGATTTGAAGGGATTGATTGATTCATGTAAATGAAATTTCCCTACCATCTTTTATACATTGAATTTCTGAAATTCATGTGAATTAATTTGTTATTATTTATCATGACTTGAGTGATAGTCCAATATCATATGTCTCATTCCCAAGAGGATTTCTAGTCCAAGTACAGCCTATTTATTCTAGATAATATTTCTTGAGTGGTCTTGAGACATGTCACCAACCAGAACATGCATTTGAACTTGTCAAAGCTATGACTATACAAATACACATTTAAAATGATTGAGGCATCTTTTGATAAACCATTATGCTTAAATACCACCTTTACATGAATCCTTAATTTATCCCATAGATACCATTAATTAATTTTATAGGGATTATCCATGTTTCAATCCATTTTTATCCATTACTACCCAACTATTGGTATTTTCATGATATTTTAAAAATGAAGAGTGGGGGTGAAGGGAATCATGGCGTAAGGGATGTTATATATTTTAAGGGAAAAGTGTGAGGGTGTTATTATGGGAATTGTAATAGGTAGTGGAGTCTTTCACTGTATTTCATTATTTTCACCTCTTGAATTGAAAAAAAATAATAAATGAAAAATTGACAAAAAGAACAAAAAAAGTGAGAAAAATGGGTTGTTATTTCAGAAAACCAAAAATCACCATTTTCCAGACCTACGATCTTCTAATCGTATGTGGTTAGGTGATTTTTGGAAGGTTTTATCGAATCATAAATTTCAAAAGAACAAAATTTAAAAAATAAAGAGGGTGTATTAATCAATAATTATGCTTTAGTTTGAGCATGACCTTACATTGAGTTTTGGGGGATGTGGGAGTTGGTACATTGAAGGGGATAATTTCATTACACTTTTGATATCATGCATTGTAATTAAGAGATAAACCTCCTACTTGAGCCTTAATTTTTAAAACATCGAATCCTACCAACATTAAGCCTTAGAGTCATTATAAACTTTATTGGATATTCCTCATGATTTTATGTACCTTTTGTCTTTACAATGTGGAGAAAGTAGTTCTTTTACAAGCTTATGGATATGGTTCATATTCTTATGATATGAGAATAACTCTACCTGAATTGTATCATTAGATATGAGAGTAAAAATTCAAATTCAAGGTAAATCATTTTGTGAAATGCTTCATAATAATGAATTGAAAAGCCTGAATGAAAGAAAGAAGAAGTTCCATTTTTTATGGGAAAAAGTAAAATACATGAATTAATTGTTTCTTTGAAAAATGGGAAATTAAATTTGTATTTTATGTGGAATTTTTAATTTTTAATTTGACATTGAAATTTTTTAAATTTTATTACTTTGGAATTTGAATATTGGTGACATTGGTGTCCTCTGAATTCCAAGTTGAAATTTTATGCTTGAGGACAAGAACGATTTAAGTGTGGAGGAATTGATAGAGCTAATATTTTCAATATTTTGTGTATGAATTTCAATTTTTTAATCATCACAAGATATCAATTTGAGGTTATATGAATCAATTTTGTATTCATGATGTGTTTTGAGCAAAATAGTGAAAATTGAATAATTTTGGATTTTTTTCAGATTTTTACAAAAAGCGTATTGTATTCTTTTATTGAAAAATATAAATCAAAATTGAGTGAATATTTTTTTTATAATCCTTATTTTATGTAATACAATTATTTCTCCTAGACTAAGCGATGATTTGGCTATCTAGAGGCATCAAAAAATCAATGAAGTTGAAAGATTTTCCTAGTGGACAGTGTGGACCCAACCACCGTAACAGAAGATTATCTCATCCAAAACACCTTAAATTGTGGTGCTTCCACTTGGAATGGGAATAAGACACATAGGGGCGCCTCTAAAATTAATTTTATGTTGTATGTATTTCATTAAGGGTGACATTGGATGTTATAAATTTGGAGTAGCTTCATGGACATTAAGGATAGAAAAAGTCATTGTAAATAAAAAAATCCATAACTTCTTATTTGTGAATCCAATAAAGATGAGATTTGGAGGGTGAATGAACATGATATTTTTTTAACAACTTTTAAGAAAGATGTAACTCCTGAATCATCCATTAATGGGGAAAAATGTGTCAAATTTCAGAGGGCAGAATCTACCTATAAAAAGAGAGGAGATCCTCCCTATCAAATGATCCCATTATCCACCTCATTCTATCAAGGCACCAAGGAGGAGACCTCCACTAAGGGAGGCCGGCCAAAAATCTTCCCAATTTATTTTTAATTTACTTAATTTCTTTATTTTTGTTTTATTTTTCAATTGTAATTTATATTTTTAATAAATTCGATCATTGTTTTTATTTTATGTGTCCTTCAATCCACCCTCGTTTCTTCTTATCATCTTACAACCATTAACTATAATACTCATGATCATGAGTAACTAATCTGAGAAATATCCTGACGGATAAATCTAGATCTTCAACAAAAGACCATGTTTTTAATATTATTTG
Source organism: Viscum album (assembly GCA_963277665.1). Classification (NCBI taxonomy): domain Eukaryota; kingdom Viridiplantae; phylum Streptophyta; class Magnoliopsida; order Santalales; family Viscaceae; genus Viscum; species Viscum album. The sequence continues at coordinate 759,366,367 of OY728161.1, forward strand.
AGTAAATTATAAAGATAATTTACAGTGGGTGTAATCCTCAATGTGGTTGTCTAAAATTTAACTTCTTAATCTACAACCATTTTCCCTCGATTGAGGAGGTGGGTGAAGGGTGTGCTTAGAGATCTCTAAGTAGACTTTTCATTTATTATCGGGGTAGACTAAGGTGTGAACACATATGATAGAGTGTGTTCACTAAGAATATTTAAATATGTTCAATGAAGGTGCTCCCTGAAACTTCTCTCGGAATAACTTCATTTCTTCTCTGATTCTATTCTGTTTAACATTGCATGGTAATTTAGAATTAAATTTTAGTTTTGTATGATTTATGGATTTCATTTATTTTGATAAATTAAATTTATTTCATAAAATATAAAAGAACAAAAAGATGTAATTTGGGTGAATTAGATTAAGTGAGTGAATAACTGAGAAATATCCTCACAGGAGATGACCCTGGTCAGCCACTATATTGCACTAGAAAAACAAATAATCTCTTTCCACTCCCTGTGACAGGTGTGCATAAAAACCGATGTCATTTAGGGGGAGTCAATCATTAGTTAGTTTACTATTTCTACTAACACAACTTAGGTATATTTCATATCTTTTTTTAAAAAACTGTAAAAATTATTCAATTATAAATTTAAATGATTTTTATTTTACTTGGACTGAAAATTACTCATATGTGCAAGAACAAGACTAGACTAAGGAGGCCCTCCAATGAAGAGATGATGAACTGATGATAATGGATATTCATGTGGAAAGTTGCGTAGCAACATAGATCTCACTAGAAGATTTGATGGCCGAGGTCGATGAACTCCAAGTTGACATAAAAAGATACAAGGACAATAAAGAAGTGCCACTGGTCTTCCCAGATTTCACTGAAGAAATCCATGAGGTTGAATCCAAACTCATGGTGGAGGAGCCTAACTACCTACCTACATCTAGTGAATATCAATTCCAAGAGGTACATTCAATTTAAAATGAGATTAATGTCAATCCGAATCAGGGGTATGATACAATATTAAACTCAAATTATTTTAGTTTTATTGAAAATAATTTGAGTACCACCCATAATAGTTTGGAATTTTCATATTCATCCATCTATTATTACGCCCTAGAGGATGATGATGGAAAATAAAATTAACCTGTTGAGGAACACTTGGATCTCCCTAGAGATGTTGAACATTTACTTGGGGGAGTAAAGGAAGAGAAAGATAGTGTTTCACAAGTAGAAATGAAGGAGGAGGAGGCTCCACACTTCATCCTAGCCATGCCATGCAAGTTGTACCACATTGAAAAGGTTGTGGATCTGGTATATTCTATCGATGGATTCCTCCTCAACAAAAACAATGATATGATAGGTGGGAAGATCCACATGTGGTGGTTCAAATCAAAGAAGATTCATGCACCGACAGATTATTGATAAAAGCTTGTACTTTCCTCTAGAGGCAGTAAAAGATGTTGGGGCCCACTTGGGCGATCATACCAAGATTTATCCTTTATTTTATTTATTGTACTTTAATTTTTAATATCAGGAATTTAGATTTCTAATTTTGTATTTGGAATTAGTCCAGCATGCGGCCTACTCCCTCTTTTCATTTTGAGCTTAAATGAAATGTTCCTTGTGATTAATTGGGTAATTTTTCTTTTGTAGGATCATGATGGAAGAAGGACGCCCCAAGAATTGTGGGAAGAGGACTAAATCTTTAATTCCAAATGGAGTTCACTTTTTATGATTATCATTTAAACTCCTTTAATTCTGTTTTATAAAACATTTTTTGAGCTTTAATGATAAATATCAAATGCCCACACCTGAATTAATGCTTACTTGAATTATCTAGGAGTCATGAGTTTCTTTGGAATTCTATGATGCCATATTTTAGATTTCAATGTTAATGAGATTGAATGAGTAAAATGTAAATCTAAATGTTTAAAGTGAAACATTTATATTGAAATGATTACTCATGATTTGAAGGCATTGATAGATTCATGTAAATTAAATTTCCCCTAAATATTTTATACATTGAATTTCTGAAATTCATGTGAATTAATTTATTATTATTGATCATGCCTTGAGTGATTTTCCAATATCATATGTCCCAATCCCGAGAGTATTTCTAGACAAAGTAATTCCTATTTATTGTTGAGCATATTTCTTGAGTGGTCTTGGGACATTTCACCGACTAAAAATTGCATTTGAACTTGTCAAAGCTATGACTGTACAAAAACACATTTAAAATGATTAAGGCATATTTTGTAAAACCCATATGCTTAAGGACCACCTTTACATGAATCCTTATTTTAGCCCATAGAGACCATTAATGTCTTTTATAGGGATGAGACCTATTTCGAGCCATTATTATCCATTCCTACCCAACTCTTGGTATTTTTATGATATTTTAAAAATTAATTGTCTGGGTGAAGGGAATCCCATTAAAAGGGATGTTATACATTTTAAGAAAAAAGTGTGATGGTGTTATTTTGGTAACTATAAAAGTTTGTGGAGTCATTCATTGTACTTAATTGTTTTCCCCTCTTGAATTAAAAAAAATAAAAAATGAAAAAAAGACCAAAAGAACAAAGAAAGGGAAAATGGGTTGTGATTTGAGAGAACCACAAATCACCATTTTCCAAACTGATTATCTTTAAATTGTATGTGGTTAGGTGATGGTTGTGATGTTTGATATAATAATAAATTTCAAAAAAAAATACAAAATTAAAAAAATCAAGTGGGTTCATTAATCATTCATTATGCATTAGTTTGTGCATGACCTTGCTTTGTGTTTCGGGGGAAGTGGGAGTTGGAACATTTAAGGGGATAATTTCATTACACTTTTGATATCATTCAGTACACCTAAGAGATAAAACTCCCCCTTGGGCCTTAATTTTAAAACAACAAGTCCTACCATCCTTAAGCCTTAGAGTCATTTGAACCTTTATTGAAAATTCCTCATGATTTTATGTACCTTTTTTCTTTACAATGTCTATAAAGTAGTTCTTTTACAATCTTATGGATAAAGTTCATGTTCTTGTGATATGAGGATAACTCTACTTGAATTGAATCATGAGATATGAGAGTCAAAATTTAAAGGCGAGGTAAATCATGATGTGTCTTGTTTAATAATAATTAATTGATAATCTTGAATGAAACAAAGAATAGGTTCCATTTTTTTAAAGGGAAAAAGTAAAATACGTGAATTAACTGTTTCTTTGAAAAATGGAAAATTAAATTTAAATTTTATGTGGATTTATGAATGTTTTATTTTACAATGAAAATTTTTAAATTTTATTTCTTTGTAATTTGATTATTGGTAACATTTGTGTCCTCTGAATTCCATGTTGAGATTTTATGCTTGAGGACAAGACTAGTTAAAGTGCGGGGGAATTGATAGAGTTAAGATTTTCTATATTTTTTTATGAATATCAATTGTTTTAATCATCCCAAATTATCAATTAGAGCTTATATGAATCAATTTTGGATTTATGATTTGTTTTGTGAAAAATGGTGAAAAATGCTTAATTCTGTATTTTTGGACAAATTTTTACATCAAGCGTATTTTAGTAATTTATTGAAAAATATAAATCCAAAATGAGGGAATCATTTTTTTAGAATCCTTATTTAATTATTCCAAAATTTTCTTCTATACCAGGGGTTGATTCATCCATATAGAGGCATTAAAAATCAATGAATTTAAAGACTTTCCGAGCAGACAGTGTGGACCCCTCCATCATAACAGAAGTCTATCTCAGACTAAACACCTTTAATTTCTGTTCATACACCTATAATGGTACTAGGAAACATAGGGGAACCTCATAATTTATGTTTATTCTGTTTTGATGTCATTAAGGGTGACATTGGACGTTATACATTTGGAGGAAGCTTCCTGGAAATTTTAAACAGAAAAAGTCATTGTCAAAAATAAATCCATAACTCTCTATTTGCGCGTCCAATAATGCTTAAAATTGGTGGGTGAACGCACAAGATATTTTTGAAGAACTTTTATAAGGGACATAATGCCTGAACAATCCATTAATGGAGAAAAAAAGGCCTCAAATTTCGAAGGAAATAATCTTCCTGTAAAAGGAGAGGAGCTCCTCCCTCTCAAATGATACCATTATCCATCTCATTCCTTCAAGGCTCCAAGAAAGAGATCTCCACTGAGGGAGGCTAGCCTCAAGTCTTCCCCATTTCCTTTTATACTATTTATTTTCTTTCTTTTTGTTTTATTTTTCAATTGTAATTTATATTTTTAATAAATTCAATCATTTTTTTTATTTTCTATGACCACCCATCCACCATTATTTATTTTTCTCATCTTACCATCGTGAACTATAATACAAATGATCATGAGTAACTAATCCGAGGAATATCCTGAGGGAGTAATCATGTTCTTGAAAGAAAGAAATTTTTTTATATTCTTTGAGTTAATTATAAGGATAATTTATAGTGGGTGTAATCCTCAATGTGGTTGTCTAAAGTTTAACATCTTAATCTACAATTATTTTCCCTCGATTGAGGAGGTGGATGATGGGTGTGCTTGGAGATCACTATGTAGAATTTTCATTCACAATCGGGTTAGAATAAGGTGTTCACACATATGATGGAGTGTGTTCACTAAGAATATTTTAAGCTAGTCAATAAAGGTGTTTGCTGAATGTTTTCTCGAAAGAACTTATTTTCTTCTCTGATTCTATTCTGTTTAACATTGCATGGTAATTTTAAATTGAATTTTAGTTTCATATGATTTATGAATTTCATTTATTTTGTTAAATTAAATTTATTTCATAAAATATAAAACAACAAAAACAAGTTATTTAGGTGAATTATATTATGTGAGTGAATAACTGATAATGTTCCTCAAGTGAGACAACCCTGGTCAACCACTATGCTGCACTGGGAAAACATAAAAATACGCTTTCGCCACGCCCTACGACAGGCGTGCATCAAATCTCGCACTGTTTCCAGGGAGCCAATAATTAGTTCATTTTCTTTTTCTATTTCCAAATCTTATTTATATTTCCTTTATTTTTTTTAAAAACATAAAAAAATATTTCCATGATGAATTTAAATAATTATTATTCTACATGGACTGAAAATTACGCAGAGGTGTAAGAACAAGACTACACTGGGGAGGCCCTCCAATGAAGATTTGATGCACTGATGATAATGGTCCAAAAGGTGGAAAGAGACATAGAAAAAATTATTTCACTAGAATATTTTATGGCCATGGTCTATGAACTCTAAGTTGACATAAAAAGATTCAAGGCTAAGAAGGAAGTGTCACTGGTCTTCCCAGATTTCACTGAAGACATCCATGAAGTTGAAGCCAAACTCAAGGTGGATGAGTTATTAACCAATGAATGAGGCTAATATTCATTGTTAATTTATATAATATTCATGTGCATTATTTTTCATAAACACCATTTTAGTGCATTTCACACTTTGAACATCATTTCACATTATGATTGTAATCCCCCCTTAAAATGATCTTTTACATGGTACATTTTTGAACACCTTCTAAAATACAAAATGGTCTGGATTTTATTTTTATATTTAATTTTTAGGTTTTTAATTACATTAGGAACAGTTAATAATTTTTTAGTATTGGAAGATTCACAATGTAAGTCCTCCAAAATGGACTTTCATGGAAACACATTCTAGGAAAAGTAAACTAGACATCATCCCAATAAAAAGAATGTAGCGTCCAAGATCCAAGTACAATGATTCTCAAAAATTTTATAAAGATATAGGACATCATGGGGAACATTTCATTAAAAAGTGGAAAAAGGCTAATTCGGATGTTTAAATGGAGTTACAGGCGTCCAAATATGGAGATAAAATTCTAGGCCAGATTCTGCGACCCAAATATATAGCCCACCATTTTACTCATATCTCATAAATCATAACCTCTGTTGGGATGAAAAATTACACAAGGTTAGGGGAAATCCGATGATACATTTTTTTTTCTTTTTCCAACTCTAATTTGGCCATCTAGTGGTTCATTTAGGCACTTCGGTTCGGTGGATGCAAGTTGGCTGCCACCTTGGGTCAAGAGTGGAAATGTCTATGTTCCACAAGATTTCAAACACCCTAAGCCTACCATACTCAAGTGGGACGACTTTCACTATTGGAGGATCTACCCAAGGCTCCTAAAATTCATATTTCAGGAAGTGGTGTTGGAGGATTTATTTATATTGGATGATTTCTTTCATTGTAATATTATGCTGTAAATTTGTTTTCTCAAGTTTGTCGTTCACATGTAAGTTGTTCTAATTCATCTTAGTTTATTAATAAAAGTTCTCATTCTCCTATAATTATATTTTTATTCATAATTCGTTGATACTGTTGGATCAATGTATGAAGTTATTCACACAAAACCTTGTGAAATTATTACACAATGGTGGAGTGAACAATATTTCATTGTCTTTTTTTCTTCTTCTTCAATTCCTACCTCATTAGTCTAATTTCCACTTCCATTGAAACCATATAATCAATGAGGGGAGATCCCACTTATGGGTTGATATGATGGTGTATAAAATGGTTGTATTGGATGTTATTTATCACTCCATTAAAGTCTAATCACATATTTTAATTGATAATTTTGTTTGAATATATTAAAACTCCTTCGTCTGTTAAATTTAAGGTCTCACACTTCAAGTGATAATATGAACCTTTACCTTGTAATGCTCAAAACATTGATCCTACAAGTGTATAGGTGATTAGTATTAAGTTGTGGAGGTATTAAACTAGTAAGTGATGATTTTTTTTGATCATATGAAATGAACCCCTCTCAATTATAAGAAATTGAAATAGTTGAAAAAGGAATGCATCCAATTCACCCTAAGTGATAAACTTAGATAAACACATTATTTTCAATTGAATTTACTGAATACTCTTAGAGTTAACTTAAACCCATAAAAATCATCCCATTTTGGCCACCTCATATCCAAAAATAGTCCATAGAATGTACGTAACTATATGTTTTTTCTTAGGTCACTAAGGATTCGACAACCAAGCTAAACTACAAGTGACCACTTAAACATTAAATCGTGGGAAAATTTGGGCAAGACCAAATTTTGGACCTATTTTTAGGGACCTAAGTAAGTTATATTAGACATTATCATTCATTTTTTTTCATCCCACGTCTATGTTCTCACCCCCTCACTCCTATGGAATGCAATTTTGAACAAATCCAAACATGGGGAACCCATCCATACATTAATCACCCAACCCCATGTGTGATGTACAATGAATATACAAATTTTTACTGGTGGGAACATAAACAACCTAATAAAACACAATTTTTTAACCCCTATGTTCCACAAAACATTCTAACATATAATGAGTTTCAATCCCCACAAAGCCAATCTGAACACCCTCCTATGCAATTACAACAACTTAATTATGCACCTGAAATAGATCATTTTTCTCAACCCCTTATCCATCCTAATAAACATCCATTACTTTAAAAATGGTGACAAAAAATTTAGATAATTAATTTTTAGGTTTCATCATTGATATTATAACTACGAAACTTTGAAACGGTTATAGAACCCATTCCCACTCATGATATCCATTCATCATCATTAACAGAAGACTCTTTTATCCCAAAAACCTCTCATGAATTTACTAAAAAACGAACCATGGGATTTGGGGTAGGGTAAGTGAATAAATAAATTGTTTAAGGGTCTTTAAATCAAGATGAAATTGATTTTATTTATTCATAAGAGGGAAATTTTACATCGTTGATTGAGTTCCCCTATTATAGCTCAATTGATGATTTTTTAGAAATGAAAATCATTGAAACATTAGAAGAAATCAGAAACTTTGAGTCTATACCCATTCCTAATACTGATCTTTCAAATTTTGTGGTTGAATATTCTCTTTAATAGGAACCAATTTTATTGAGAAATTTGGAATATGAAACTGAGTTGGATTCAAAATCTCAACCCATGTCTGAATGTCCTATCCAACCAGAGCTCAAAATTATTTTCCTTACTTACCTAATAAATTATCCATTAATAGGGTATAATTGTGACCTTTCAATTAGAATTCATTATTCTCTTGAAATCAAAAAATATGTAATGTTCATTGATCTCTTAGGAAAGACTATAGAGGAAATTGGATGAACCATTTATGATATTCCTTGGATTTTCCCACTCATTATAGAACATTGGTTTGTACATTAAAAAAATTCTAATCAAAGAATCAATATCAATAAAGTAGAAGTGCAGAAATATGGGGTCCTTGACATGTTGAAATTTGGTATTGGGTATGTTAGTGGGGTTCATGTTGAGCTAACGACGTTAAACAATAGCATTGCACGGGAGGCAACCCGTGGTTTTCATGTTTCCAAAATTTTTGAATTTCCATTATTTTTCAAATAGGATTAATAGATCTTTTTTAATTTTTTTTAAATATTTAACTCTGAATATGATATTACCATAGACTGTTGACATGTTTTTCTATTATCAGTATGGATGGGTATGAAATGGGAGCACCATATTCATATGTGTCACATGGTGTGATCCTTGAGTAATACCATACCCAGAAATTTAAAAGAAAGATAATGTATCATCAGTTTATTTTTATTTTTATGTTTTTGTAGATTAAATATGAATATATATAATAAAAATTAAAAGGACATGTCGTAGGTCATGGGTAAAACCTCATCACAACCGGCGAAGCTGCGGGGACTCAAACCCAAGACCGAAGGGGTACATGGGCGCGCGCTTTCCACTAACCTACGGCTTATAGTGCTTTCTTTTTTCTATAATTTATTATATATACTAATATTTTACTTATATATACATATATATTATTATTATTATTTATGTTATAATAGTATCAGACTTTGTTAACCCAAAATAAATAGGTTTGTTCTTTTTGTCTTTGTATATTTTTAATTAAGGGATCCTATCGGGGTTTCCATGATTTCTAATTTAGTTTGTGAGTGATAAGAAGTGGCTATTGAGGTCAAGAAAAATTATATAGAAATCAACTATATCCAAAACTTCCATAATTTTCTACCATCTTCCACTGGGAGTCAATGAGTAGCATGGAGATCAAAGGAATAATTTGGATCATCATGAACATCAACTTCAAAAAAAAAGGTGACTTTGTTCCATGTTTAATATTTTGAATTCTTTTTATAACTCCTCTCCTCAACCTCTACCCCCTTCTAAATTTTATTTTCTTTAAACACTAGGGACATTATTATTTTAAGTTGATAATGAAAGGAATGAAAAAATAATAATTAATTTTGTTTGCACAAAAACAATGCGTGGAAGGAAAAAATTTCTTTAACCATGAACATGATAATAAACATTTCACACATTGAAATTTAATATCAAATAATTTATCATGCTCTAATTCTGAATTTAATCCATGTATATTTCATGAGCATGATCCTAGGTTATCGCTCGGGTGGATTGGATGAATTTCTTTTTTAATGATTCCAATCTTATTAACTTGAGAAGGATTAATAAAATGAATTCAAACTAACCTAATAAGATACCAGTTAAACCCCTTCACAAACATATGATAATCACCTATACACATGTAGGATCATTTTCATGAGCACTCCAATGTAAAGGATTTTATTATCACATAAAAGCAGGGGAAATAAATTCAATATGAAGAGGAAGAGAGACAATCATTGAATAAAAGAAACTCAAATAAAATAAGTTAATTAACATTTGGAGCGTGAGAAATAACATTCAATCCAGCCCCTTGATAATCCCTTGGATTAACCCATAAAATAGTTTACCCTCCATTGATGACATGTTCTCAATGGAACCAAGAATCGGACTTACAAGGGTGGAATTGAAGAAGTAAAAACAACAAAATAATGATCACTCCACAATTGTATGATAAATTTCACAAATTTATGGTTTGAATAAAGTCACCCATTTAGGCAACGGTATCAACGTGATATTTAGAAAAACAAAATAGAGAAAATGAAGAACCTTTATTAAGAACTAAGGTGAATTGAACAACTTACATGAGAAAGAATCACAATGCATGTACTTTGGATAGTGGGGTATTATTTTGAGTTCATGGGGTCCCCAAATAAATATTATAGGTTTGGTGATTATTTTACTTTTAATATGAGTGTTCAAAAATTTAAAAAAATAATAAATTTGTGCATAGAGAAATGAAATAATCGAATGTATGGCTTTCGGAACTTGGGGATCACGACTCTATAGTTTTCTAGCCCAGAGATAGTAATTTTATCTCTATTTGTGGTAATTTGACTTTGTTTTTGACTGAGTTAACTTGAGATGATGCCCAAGTTTGTGGGCTTCACTTGGTTCCCTAAGGTCATTAACCCAAGGAGTCATCAGCAAAGTCTTGCTAAATGGGTTGACTCGATTGAGTTCAATTGAAATTACCATGGAAAAATTTAAAATATTTATATATATATGTATAATAAAAAATGAATACGTATGTTAATATTGAAATTTGATTCCACCTAGAGCTTCCATTATTTCCTCCTTGAATAAAAATGAACCCCCATGTCTATTTTGATAAACAACACATCTTCATGATTAATTAATATTGGATGAAATATGGCGATGGATTTGAACAAAGGAATAGGCTTGGGATTGAGATATTCTTATGAATATATCTTGTATTAAAATATTTTTATGGGTTTCATGATTGTTTGGTATAAGGGTTATTTGTGATCAATGTGTTTTAAAATGTTTTTTGAAAAATGGAATTCGAATTTCATATTGTTGAGATATATTTTTTTCGGGACTAGAAAAACACAAGTTGGGGTGTGATTAGACACTGAATGAGGCTAATATTCATTTTTAATATATATAATATTCATGTTCTTTATTATTCATAAATACCATTTTAGTTCATTTTACACTATGAACATCATTTCACATTATGATTGTAATTCCCCCTTAAAATTCCATATTACATGGTACATTTTTAAGCACCACCTAAAACACAAAATGGTATTGATTTTATTTTTATATTTAATTTTCAGGTTTTTCATGACATTGGGAACAGTTCATAAATTTGGAGTTTTGGAAGATTCACATTGGAAGACCACCAAAATGGGCATTCAGGGAAGCAAATTCTGGGAAAAGTAAATTGTAAAACATCCCAATAAAAATATGGTAACGTCCAGGATCCCATCCCAATGATTATAAAAATTTAACTTAAGATAGATTAAATCATGGTAAATATTTAATTAAAAAGTGGAAAAATATAATTTGGATGTTTTAATGGAGTTACAGGCGTCCGAAGATGGAGATACAATTTTGGGCCTGATTCTGTGGCCCAGGAAAATATCTCACAATGTTATACATGTCTCATAAACCATAAAATCTTTTGGTATGAAACTTTACATATGGTTAGGGACCATCCGGAGCTATATTTTATTCATATATGGCCCACTCTAATTCGGCCATCTAGAAGCTCATTTAGGCTCTTCTGTTTAGTGGATGCAAGCTAGCTGTCACCTCGGGTCAACAGTCGAAAAATCTATGTTCCACAAGCTTTCCACCACCCTAATCCTACCATACTCAAGTGGGATGACTTTAAATATTGGAATCTCGAGACAAGTCTCATAAAATGCCTATTTAAGGTAGTGTTTTTGTATTATTTATTCATCTTGGATGCTTTCTTTCATTGTAATGTTATACTGTAATTTTTTGGTCTCAAGTTTGTCTTTCACATGTAAGTTGTTCAAATTCATCTTAGTTTATTAATAAATGTTATTATTCTCCTATTATTTTGTTCTTATTTATATCATGTTGATACCATTTTCTCAAGGTATTATTTTATTCATACCAAACCTTGTGAAATTATCACACAACGGTGGAGTGATCGTTATTTCTTTGTCTTTTTTTACTTATTAAATTCCACCCTGATGAGTCTACATTCTGCTTCCATTGAATCCATAGAATCAATGGACGGATAGCCCACTTATGGGTTGATCCAAATGAGTAGAAAGGGGCTGCATTGGATTTTATTTGTCACTCCATTAATTCTTAATCACTTCTTTTAATTGATAATTTTGTTTGAAGATCTTTAAACTCCATCATCCTTGTTGAATTTAAAGTCGCTCACATCAAGTGCTAATACAAACCATTACCTTGGAGTGCTCAAAACATTGATCCATAAAGTGTATAGATTATTACTATTAAGTTGTAGAGGTATTAAACCTATAAGTGATGATTCTGTTTGATCTTATTAAATGAACCCATCTTAAATATAAAAAATTGAAATAGTTGAAAAAGGAATGCATCCAATCCACCACAAGAGATAACCTAGTATCAAATCATTATTTTAAATTTAATTCAATTAAGACTCTTAGATTTCACTTAAACCCATCTAAAATCAACCCATGTTGGCCAATTTATGGCCAAAAATAGTCCATAGAATGTACGTGTCTATAGGTTTCTTCTTAGGTCTCTGAAGATTAGATAACCCAAGATAAAACTACAAGCGACCTCTTAAACCTAAAATCATGGGTAAATTTAGGTGAGACCAAAGAGCCTCACTACCTACCTCTATCCACTGAATATCTATTCCAAGAGGCACTTTCCATTGGAAAGGAGATTAGAGTCAAACTTAATCAGAGATATGAAAAAATATTAAACTCAAAATCTATTAATATTATTGAAACTAATTTGAGTATCACCCTCTAATAGTTTTGAAATTTCAGATTCGAACATCTCTTATTATGCCCTAAAGTATGATGATGGAATATAAATTGCACCTATTGAAGAACACTTGGAGCTCCCTAAATATGTTGAACATTTACTATAGAGATTAAAGGAATAGAAAGATAATGTGGCATAAGTATCAAGGAAGGAGGAGGAGGCTCCGTACTTCATCCTACCCCAGCCATGAAAGTTGTACCACATTGCAATGGGGGAGGATTTGGTATACTCTTTCCATGGAGTCCTCATTAACAAGAACAAATAACTACACGCTGGTAAGAGTCACATGTGGTGGTTCAAATAAAATAAGCTTCATCCACTGATATATTATGGATAAAAGCTGGTATTGCCCTCTGTAGGCAGTAAAAGTTGACAGGGCCCACTTGGGGGGATCATACCAAAATTTATCGTCTACTTTCTTTATAGTACATTAATTTTCAAAATTAGGAATTTATATTTCAAATTCAGTATTATGAATTATTCCATCATGCATCCTACTCCCTCTCTTCATTTTGAGCATAAAGGAAATGATCCTTGTGATTAATTGAGTATTTTTTCTATTGTAGGATCATGATGAAAGAAGGAAGCCCCACTAATAGTAGGAAGAAGAATAAATCATTAATTTAAAAGGGTTTACTTTTTATGATTATCATTTAAACTCCTTTCATTTTTTGGACCAAAACATCTTTTGAACTTTAATGATAAAAATTTCATGCCCACACCTGAATTAATGCTTACTTGAATTATCTAGGAGACATGAGTTTCTTAAGAACCCTGTGATGCCATTATTTAGATTTCAATGTTAATGAGATTGATTAAGTAAAATGGAAAACTAAATGTTTAAAGTGAAATATTAATATTGAAATGATGACTCATGATTTTAAGGAATTGATTGATTCATGTAAATGAAATTTCCCTACCATCTTTTATTCTTTGAATTTATGAAATTCATGTGAATTAATTTGTTATTATTGATAATTACTTGAGTGATTGTCCAATATCTTATGTCTCATTCACAAGAGGATATCTAGGCCAATTACTTCCTATTTATTCTTGGGAATATTTCTTGAGTGGTCTTGGGACATGTCACCGACCAGAACTTGCATTTGAACAAGTCAAATCTATGACTGTACAAAAACACATTTAAAATGATCGAGATTCTTTTGATAAATCATTATCCTTAAATACCACATTTACATTAATCCTTCTATTGGCCCATTGATACCATTAATGATCTTTATAGGGATGAGCCATGTTTCAATCCATTTTTATCCATTCATTCCCTACTCTTGGTATTTTCATGATATTTTAAAAATGAAGTGTGGGGGTGAAGGGAATCATGGTGGAAGGGATGTTATACATTTTAAGTAAAATTTGAAAGATTTTTATTGTGTATACTATAAAATTTTGTGGATTCATTCATTGTACTTCATTGTTTTCCCCTCTTGAATTAAAAAAATGACAAAATGACAAAAATAACAAAAAAAAGTAAAAAATGGGTTGTGATTAGAGAGAACCAAAAATTACCATTTTCTAGATTGAAGATCTTCTAATCATATTGGGTTAGGTTATCGTTGTGAGGTTTTATCTATTCATAACATTCAAAAAAATATAAAAATTTTAAAAAATCAAGAGGGTGCACTAATCATTCATTATTGTTCAGTTTGAGCATGACCTTACTTTGAGTTTTGGGGGAAGTGTGAGTTGGTACATTGAAGGGGATAATTTCATTACACTTATGATATCATTCATTTTACATAAGAGATAAGCCTCCTTATTGAGCCTTAATTTTTAAAACATCAAATCCTACCAACCATAAGCCTCAGAGTCATTTGAACCTTTATTGAAAAGTCCTCATGATTTTATGTACCTTTTGTCTTTACAATGTGGAGAAAGTTGTTCTTTTACAACATCTTGGTTAAGGTTCATGTTCTTATGATATGATAATAACTATACTAGAATCGTATAATGAGAGATGAGAGGAAAAATTCAAAGGTGAGGTAAATCATGATGTAGCATTCTTAGGAATAATGAATTGAGAAGCTTGAATGAAAGAAAGAAGAAGTACCATTTTTTCAAAGGGAAAAAGTAAAATAAATGAATTAATTGTTTCTTTGAAATTGGGAAATTAAATTTATATTTTATGTGGATTTTGGAATGTTTGATTTGACATTAAAAATTGTTAAATTTTATTGCATTGGAATTTGAATATTGGTAACATTAGTGTCCTCTGAATTCCATGTTGAGATTTTATGCTTGAGGACAAGCACGATTTAAGTGTGGGGAAATTGATATAGCTAATATTTTTCATATTTTTTATGAATTTAAATTGTTTTAATAGTCCTAAATTATAAATTTTAGCTTATATAAATCAATTTTGGACGTGTTTTCCGCAAAATGGTGAAAAGTGCTTAATTCTGGATTTTTGGATAGATTTTTAAATCAAGGGTATTTTATTCATTTATAAAAAAATATAAATCCAAGTTGAGTGAATATATTTTTGTTATAGTCCTTATTTTATTTATTCCAAAATTGTCTGCTAGACCTGGGGATGATTCGGTCATCTAGAGGCATTAAAAAATCTGTGAAGTTAAACGATTTTCCAGGCGGACAGCATGGACCCCACCAACGTAATGGAAGTCTATCTACGCATAAATGAGTTCAATTGTGGGGATTAAACCTGTAATGGAACTAGGACACTTAGGGGGACTTCCAAAATTTATTTTATGGAGTTAGGATGTCATTAATAGTGACATTGGACGTTATACACTAGGAGGAAACATCCTGGAAATTTCGGATAGAAATAGTCAATATCAATAAAAAATACACAACTCCATATTTGAGCGTCCAATAAAGCTGAAATTTGTAGGGTGAATGGAGAATATAGTTTGGAACAACTTTTATGAAGGATGTAACGCCTCAATCATCTATTAATGTGGCAGAAAATGCATCATATTTTAGAGGACAGAATCTGCCGATAAAAGGAGAGGGGCTCCTCCCTCTCAAATGATCTCATTCTATATCTCATTACTTCAAATCACCAAGGATGAGATATCCACTGAGGGATTCCAGCCTCAAATATTCACCATTTATTTTTAATTTATTTATTTTCTTTATTTTTGTTCTAGTTTTCAATTTTAATTTAGATTTCTAATAAATTCAAGCATTGTTTTCATTTCCTATGTCCACACATCCACCCTCGTTTCTTATTCTCATCATACCATTGTAAACTATAATACTCATGATCAAGAGTAACTAATATGTGTAATATTCAAAGGGAGTAATCATGTTCTTGAATGCAATACCATGTTTTTAATATTCTTTGAGTTAATTCTAAGGATAATTTATAGTGGGTGTAATCCTCACTGTGGTTGTC
Source organism: Viscum album (assembly GCA_963277665.1). Lineage (NCBI taxonomy): Eukaryota > Viridiplantae > Streptophyta > Magnoliopsida > Santalales > Viscaceae > Viscum > Viscum album. The sequence goes on from OY728161.1 coordinate 759,382,427, forward strand.
TAAAGATTAACTTCTTAATCTAAATTCATTTTCCCTCGATTGAGAAGGTTGATGAAGGGTGTGTTTTGTAATAGCTAAGTATATTTTTAATTCATAACCGAGGTAGAATATGGTGTGCACACATACAATGGAGTGTGTTCACTAAAAATATTTGAAGTTGGTCAATGAAGGTGCTACCTGAAAGTTCTCTCGGGAGAAATCCCATTCTTCACTAATTCTATTCTATTAAACATTTCATGGTAATTTAGAATTAAATTTTACTTTAGTATGATTTATGTATTTCCTTTATTTTGTTAAATTACATTTATTTCATAAAATATAAAACAATAAAATGAAGTAATTTAGGTGAAATAAATTATGTGAGTGAATAACTGAGAAAGCTCCTCAAGTGAGATGACTCTGGTCCGCCACTATGCTTCACTAGGAAAACACAAAAATAAGATTTTCCCACGCCCTATGACAGGAGTGTGTCAGTATCATTAGTTATGTGGAATTAAAAAAATAAATCAAGAAATGATTTTTACATTACATGTTAATGGAAATTCATATCATATACCATTAATGGAAATTAAACTGTGTGATTATGATTATGGCTATAATAATTTAAAATTTTTAATTTCATTTCTAGAAATTCCATGAAAGTCATATCGAATATATAAGTTGATGACGCATGTAATACTACCTAATTGATGAGGTATTCAGATAAATTTATTATATTACACATTGGTCTTTCATAGGAGGATATTGTCATTGAAAATATTATCTTATTTCTCTATTGGTTTCATTATATCATTCTAGAAGCCAATATTGTACTTTATGAATGATTGACCTAATGTCACTAAGAAAGAAGACTAGAGGGTCACATAATGGGAGTATCTATGACCATAATTATTTTCTCATTGAATTTAATATTACAATATATATTATTCTCAAGTTCCTAGAATAATACTATTCTAGATACATTGATCTTAATTATTCAACATCCAATTATTTGAATGAAAATATAAATGGGAATGATATATTTAACGTCGTTTAAATAAATAATAATTTATTTATTTAATAAATGATATTAAAATTAACTCTGAGTTTTTCACAAATAAATTAAAATTATAATAATTATATTATTATTATTCAATGTGTGATTCACTAAGGGTAATGAAAACAATTAAGGGCCTATTCTCAAATATATATTCTTAACCATTATATATAAATGTGATTATATTATTTCCAGGGTTAGCTGATTTTTGTGAACAACATTCTAAATAAATAATTATCTTAATACCTAAGAAGAAAATTCCTCAATAAAACTTTTAAGATAAGATAACTCTTATCCTCAACCTCTCTCTCTGGTCCTCGAGAGAACTAAAAGTAATCCTTATAGCCTTGAATGAATATTTATTATGATCACATGAGAACATCTTCAGTGGTGATAGTCATCCTTAATAGAACCCATAGATTTCATATTGAAACTATGAGGTTCATGGATCATATAATGATACCACCCATTGGGATCTAGCATAAAATCCTACAATGCAATTATGTTATGATTAGATTGGTCAATCGATTCAATAATCATGAAAAGCCTATATACAGAGTAAATTAATTATCAACATCAATTAATTTTAAATTATATATGAAAGATATTCTCTTCAAATATTTTGGGGTTTCTTTACAAATTTCTATGGATTAATTCACAATAACCAATGAATAACTATTATAGGGAATTTTTCTAACCACTTTTCCCCCAGTAACCTTCATATAGTTTCAGAGTTGTCAAATATTCATTTTAATTATTTATTAATCATCAATTTATTGATTTAATTATTATTAATTTTAATTTAGTATTATGCATTTATAAACCAAATATTATATATTACACAATAATTCAACTTCATAATACTAATAATTGGTTAGGAATAGATGAATAATGATTGGAAATGCCATTCATAGTTTCTATTGATTCTAGATAGATAACATTGGGCTTACATAGAGTGTAACTAAAAGGTATATACCATATAACCATGTTCACCACATCAGGATGATCCATTTGAATCAAGACACATTATGTGGGAGAGTACCCAACATACATACAAGTTGTGTGTTGAAGAGATTCATGGAACCCAGTTCTAAGGGTTACACAATGTGTAGTTTGTGTACACATTGTGTAACATCACATGGTTTTACATGTGAAATTAATGGAATCTATGTGGTCAACTAATTCACCATTTATTTATTACATGTCATATACTTAAATAAATAAAATAAACCTATAAATATGTGATAATATAGAATTCATATGGCGTACACATCATGTGAATCATAAATATTCAAAAGATTTACACACTGAGTCCCTAACAGTGTATCATGGATGGACACAGAATGTGGTACCTAGTATATAATTTTCTATAAGAATAATATTTCCAATACCCAATTATATGGTGTATATACTAGTACAAAATGTAAACCATATTAATTAATTACATGTAATTAAAATTAGTCCTAGAATTAAAACCAAACAATACAACATGTAGCTAACACACATGTTGTGGGACAAGGTTTTACAACATATTAAATTCAAAAATAATTTCTATAATAAATTTAGAATTTCACATTATGCATATTCATCATAAACACCATGTACATTATTGTAATTTAACATAGCACATGTCGCATATACTAAAATGTTTTGTGTGTCATAAATGCGGAGAAGACTACACAGTTTTGACAAAAGTAACTAAACTCCATGAAATACATAACATTCCATGTAAGATACATGTTTTTTGACTGAATAGAACATGAAAGGGATCATATATTATTTTGGGTAGTTCATAGGGGTACATGTTATGTTGTCTCTATGTATATTCCATATACTAAGTTAATTTTAAATATTTTTTTAACTTTTTTTAAAATTACAGAAAATGGGAATCTCTAGAACTGTTTATATTTAAAATTAAGTTAAATGAATGAATTATTTAATATGTTATTTAATATATTCATTCAAAATCTTGACCATAATATATAATGAATTTAAAATAAATACATTTAATTTAATAAATGTGTATTTGTTACATGCGTGAATTGTAATGATATTGATCGATGTAAGTATGTATTGGATTTCCATCAATTTATTTTTATTTATTTGGTTTTTTAATGATGATGGTTAATTTAAAATCATACCATATGTGTCATCCCCTGCTCTTATTTTTTACATGTTTTCAAATCGAGGATTTCCTTAATTTAAACCCCATAACCATTCCATAGGTTCCCCTTACCTATGGTTAAGTAAATATTTTTTAAATGATGAAGCTCATAGATGAGTGCTTCATGATCCAAGTATATCCAAGGAACATATTGAGTAGTTTCTATTTCGATTTCTATTATAATCAATGAATAATTAGAAATTTAAATGACAAATAAAGTCATGGAAAATAAAATAAAATTGAATATTAATTAAATATTAGATTAGAATCTAGAATGTAGAACCACAATATATAATTTATAATTAATTATTTTAGATATATAATTAAATTTCATTAACCATATTTCATTATTAACGAATTTGAGTATGCCTTCATGTGGCACCATCGTTGCCTCGTAGGATTCTTGTGTAGATTCCACATAGTGGTGATCCACATGTGATTTGTAAAACTATGATTACCACTGTAGAGTTATCCAAGTGCCATAAAAATGTTATAAATCATGTTTCAATCACTATTGATTATAAGATAATCCAACGATGTGTAAGGGAATTTCTCTAGTGGTCAAGGAGAACAACTCATGTTCTTGAAAACATATAAAGAAAGATATCTATAGTAATTTAGAGGATACTCTCTATAACTTTTTTTTCAAAAACAATTATAATGGCATGAAATGGGGTAGATAATGACATGAATGAGTATTTATAGGCCTGCAATTAATGAATTAATAATTTATCATGGGCCCTTATTATTCTCATACTCCCAAAAACCCCATATATATATGATAATATTATTATTATTATTATTTACATTACATGTGTGAAACTCACTGATAAATAAATTAAATTTACTTTTAAAAAATAAATTCAAATTTATTCAAAAAAACATTTCACAATCATTTCTCATTTGAATAGAAAACTCAGTTCACAAATCCTCTTAAATATTTATAAAATTCTAAATAATGTATATTTATTTAAATAAATAAATATCACATTATTATTTATTGATTAATAAATAAATATTATATTATCTATGTTAGTGAATAAATATTTAATAAATATTCACCTAACTTATTAAATTAATTATTTTATTCCCTTATTAATAAATAAATAAATGTTACAAATTTTTTATGTAATAATTACTTGGCGTATAAATATTTATTTACTACCGACTAACATAATATTCATTGGAATAACTTATGACTAATTATTTACATTGAGAAAACATGAATATATATTAATCCATGTTTGGGAATAATTTTTATTCTACATGTTAATTAATATAAAATTTAACTATGGTTTTGAATACACTTACTGTGTAACCCTCTAGGACCCTTTTTCAGTGGCATTTTAAAAGTATTACCTAAAGTCCATGGTTAACATCAAGCAACATACCATTGCTCACATAGAGAAATAAATTGTATTCCATAATGATGATAACAATATACGAGGACCCTCTGTGTAATATAATACCATTATAACAATATCTCTAATTAAATAGGTTTCATATGGATGTCAACATCCTATACTCTTATTGTATCTTACTTTGAATTTATAAACATTCTCATTCCAATAGATCAACATGACCATAGAAATAATTAGGTAGTATGATCCCCATAATAACGACCAAGATATCAATATTTTTTTAAATAGAAGGAAAAAAATCAGTTCTTATATAATCTATTCATAAAATATCAGTCATGATGCACCAAATGTACCCAACTTCTCTATGATCATATATCATAGTGGTATATGATTGTACATATAAGTACATGATTCATTATATGAAATAATAATTATCTTAAAGTCTATGTACCATTACAAACATAAAAATATAGGAACATCCAATATCACATATAAATTTCAATCTCCTATTGTCGGATCTTGTTCTCAAAATCTCATACTTTAAAAGCTTCCAAGGATGTAAAACGTGATAATGTTTCTTAACATCTTATTAGTCTCCAAACCTGATAATTTGTATTTTTTATGTCTCATCAAATGACATGATCTATCTAAAAGACATATATGTAAGAATACTACCATAACACTTCTAGGTTCTCATCAGTATAGGGAAATACTATGACCTTCAAAGGTTTACGTTATCCTAAAGACGTTCAAGACTATTAATATTATCGTAATAAATTTTTACTAATTTTTTTCTTGGTAACTAATTTTAATAGAATCCCACATGTACTTGAGAAAATTTCAAAACCACGTTTTGTTAGTATCTCATTTTAAAAATTCATATACTGAGGTATGAATATGGATATTGATCCCTCCACACTATCTATAATTGTTCTCCTTAGTGCGACGTCATTACTAATAGAAAATACCACAATAGAGGTTGTTACCAAGTATATGTCATGTTTATTCTATATAATCTTGGAAAATAAAATAGTTAAATTTTTTATTTATATGAATCAATTTTGCTATTTTTCCATAAAACATCCAAAATATGGGACAAATGGTTTTAAAATCTATTTCCTAAGATGCACCCGAAACCACAACATACTCAGTCCAAAATAGATATAAACGTTACTAGATATAATTGGATTTAACCATCCATATTACCTTATCCTTATAGAAATTCTAGATCAAAATGGTATTAAAGGAGACTGGTTGGGTATCCTTGATAACTAGTATTACAATTTCGCTAATTTCCTAGGACTAATTATGTTTTTAAATGTCAAGCACTATCTGACAGCATGCATGTTTAGTTCTCTAGGAATACCTATATATTTTCAACATATGATAAGTACATGATAAAAAAAACAAATATACATATATGTTAATATGGGTTAAAGGAAATGGATCCCCCACGTCGGTTTGAGAACGCGCTTCACACACCGCTGGATTTTTCAAATCTCAGGACCATTGTGGCCCTGTGTGACTGGTCACCGCCTGCTTCCTCCGCCTTTCTCCCTGCCCCCCGTCCTCCTGAGGCCGCGGCCTCTTCATCCCCCTCTCCCAGAGTTCCCCCTTCATTCGATATCTCGTAGGTTCCCCTATGAGTGGATGGTCCCCCAGCAGCTTCCCTCCGCCAGGGCTCCTTCAGATATATCCTATGCGGCCCGAAGCGAGGCCCCCTTCAGCCCTGCTTCCCAGAGGTTAATGTGTCCCTGCCGCAAGCTTCTGGTGAAGGCGCCAACATTTCCTTGGACGTCCCTGCTGCTTCCTTCGAGGAGGCGGAGGCTTGTTTGAAGTGGACCTTGATAGCCCATTTTGTCACTGCGAATCCCCCCCGGTCGGTCTTCCAGCGTTTCGCCCAATCCTGGGATCTTCGATCCTCGACTCAGATTTCCGCGATTCACAAACCCTCCTTCTACGTCGTACTGGCATCTGAAGAATACTTTATCCGTTTGTGATGCATGGTTCCCCGATCTTTCAACTGCTGGAGTTTTAGCCTCTCTCGGTGGTCTTTGGACACTCATAGGGGAAAGAAGAGTCCCCAATCTGCGGTCTGGATTCTGCCGTTCCAGATTGAAGGTTTCTTGAGAGCGATAGGCGACGCCTTGGGCGGCTTCCTATGCTCGGATGCTCGCACCAACTACCGCTCAGATGCCTCAGTCGCCCGCTTGTGCGTGGAATTGGATCTCTCCCTCCCCCCTTCCGGAGGAAATTCTTCTTCGGGTGCAAGATGGTTTCTGTTGGGGCCAGGTCATCTCCTACCCAATCTTCCCCAAGTTCTGTGCTCATTGAAACCTCCAGGGCCACTCTATCAAGTCGTGCAGAAAGAGCCTTGAAGGAGTCTCGTGCCGCCCTCCTAGTCCTTCTGTGCCCCAAGCCTGGCCGTCCTCCTCATCCTAACTTCCTCCCCCGGCAGAGGTCCAACAAAACTCTCCTCAGGTGAGAGCCTTAATTGTTAAGCCCCATTCCTCCCCAGGGCCGTCCACTCAACCCTATTCCCCTCCAGCTGGCAAACCTCTTCCAATCAAATTTGGTCTTTATTCCCTTCTACCCCCCCCCCCCCCCCCCCCCCCCCCCCGCTTTGTCCCCTCTGGCCCCCATGATCCTTTTCCTGGACTGCTCCCTTCGTTTCTCCTGGACCCCTCCTCCAGCCCTTCTGGCCTTGCCTCCCCTTCCCTTATCCTCGGTGCTTGGCATTATGGAGCACTAACAGAACCCATCTGGGATCAGCGATTATTCCTGGAAAATGAAAATTCATGGAGCCATGCACGCTACCCCTTCAAATAGGTAAATCTGGATATTTTGGAATAATAGTTACTCTGTTGATTTGGTCCAGTCAGGAGATCAATACATCACCACCAAGGTTTCTAAAGGCAACTTATGCCTCTTCATGATTGTCATCTATGTGAGTTGTGATCATCACCAAAGGGGAAGGATTTGGAGAGATCTCTCATCCTTTGATCTGGGGCCCCTCCCATAGGTTGTTGGAGGAGACATAAATGTTGTGCCCAATCTAGAAGAGAGTAACGGCAGGGGCCCCTTTAAGCGAAATGCTAGCTTGGAGTTTGTCGAGTTCATGGCAGGTTCTAGCCTCATGGATCTTGGATTCCAAGGCGATGCTTTTACGTGGTGTAGCAATCAAATAAGCCCTCATTGATCGTTCAGCCGCCTTGACAGGTGTCTGGGCAACTTACCTGCCACCACCATGTTCTGCAAAACATCAGTGAGACACTTGGGGAGGGGCCCTTCTGATCATTCCCTGCTCCTGGTGTCCTCTGAATCATGCCAGACTCTATATGGGAGTTTCAGGTTCTATCAACGGTGGGTCAACATTCCGGACTTCATCTCTTTGGTCCAGTCGGTTTGGCATGAACCCTCCCAGGGCCATTCTTGGGTGGCCATCCACAACAAGTTTAGGCGTATGAAGTCTATGCTCCAAGAGTGGAATCTTGAGCACTCTTCCCCTGATTAATATTTGGAGGAGGCGATGTAGGGGGTGTGGAATGCCTTGAAGGCAGTCTCGAAGAAGTGTGGGACGATTCACAGTTTGAAGAGCTTGCATGCAGGAAAGAGGAACAGGCAGAAAGACTCATGCGGTAGGAACGTTTGGCGAGGGAAGATTCAAGAATCTAGTGGCGCAAAGAGGGGGATAGAAATACCACATTTTTTCACGCGTGCTTGATGGAAAGACAACACCCGATGCAACCCAACATCCTTTTGGAAGATGGTTCCTATACAAATGATTGATCTGTGGTGGGAGATCTGGTGCACAACTTCTTTGAGAATCTCCTAGTAGGGCCCAATCCGAGCATAGCCAACGGGTATCCAGGAATACCCAAAGGCTTATTTGAGGTGATTCCAAATTACATGTCTATCTAGGACAATGAAAGGTTGTGCTCCGTCCCAGAGGAAAAAGAGATCATAGAGGCCATGCAGAGCCTCGATCCGGAGAGCGGCCTGGGCCCAGGCGGCTTCTCGGGTTCCTTCTACAGAGCTACATGGGATGTTGTGAAGTCTGATATCACTTTGGCTATCCAAGATTTCTTTAGAGGTGGAAGCTTACTGGTAGTGTGTGCCACCTCTATAGTTCTTATTCCAAAAACAAGGAACCCCACGCCCGTCTTGCAATATCGCCCAATGATTCTATGCAACATTACTTACAAAATCTTAGCAGGTCTCAATAATGTCAGGATCTCTATCCATCTCCCCTGGTGGATCACCAATGAGAAACATGGCTTTGTTCGAGGGAGATCAATTAAAGGAGCCATAGCTCTTTCCCATGAAATGATTCGAGACCTCAACTTCAAACGCGTGGGGCGAATGTGGCAATTAAGCTAGATATGAATAATTCTTTTGACTGGGTGGAATGGGTCTTCAAAAACAGGGTGTTGGAAGGTATGGGGTTCTCCCCTTGGAATATTGATATCATTTTTAGTTGCCTCTCCACTTCATGGATGGTAGTCATGTTTATGGGGAAATCCTATGCGTTCTTCAAAGGCATCTGAGGCCTTAGACATGGCGATCCCATCTCCCAGAGTCTCTTTATTATCTCCTAGGATATCTTGAGCCGCCTTTTCCATAGTAGTTTTTTCAGTGGCGTGATTCGGCCCTTCTGAAGGTGCAGCGGGTCTCGAGCTATCAGTCGTCTCATGTTCGCAGATGACACACTACTCTTCATGAATGTTAGCAGCAGATCGACTACATGTCTGAGTGAGGTGCTGGATGATTATTTCTTCTGGAGTGGCCAACTCATTAACAAATATAAGATCCTTTTCTTCATTTTGAATAGGAGTTCTACCAGCCGGACGCCACCAGTTCAAAGCAACCTTGCCAGGAAGCAAGTATGCTTCCATACAGAGTATCCGGGGGCTCCCATTTCTCCATGAATCTTGCATATAAGAGACTTCTATTTCCTCACCAGCAATATTGTGGACTAGATTCACAGCCGCAAAAATAAATTCCTTTCATTCGGGGTCGTATAGCGCTGATCAATATTGTGCTTATTTCTTCCCATGTTCATTCTCTTTCTGCCATCAAGGTACTGAAGGGTTTCATTATCAACATAGAAAAGATCCCTGCCAAATTTTTATGGGACCCCAAAGCTGAGGTAAAGCACCACTGGTCCTCCTAGAATAGAATGGGAAGGCTGACCAGCGAAGGGGGTATCAATGTTCGAAGCCTCGTGGATACCCTGCAGTTCATGCATGCCAAATTAGCCTGGGATATCCTTGAACAATGTACTTTGTGGGGCCTAATTATGAACACCTCCAAAAATGGAAATATGGCATCTCTTGAGGGTCGCATATCTCCGTTCTGGACCATTATCTTTCACCTCATTCATGAAATTCAAGAGCAAGAACGATGGATAGTAGGGAGGGGAGACATTTCGTTTTGGCATCAAAACGGGGCAAGATAAGTTCTTGGATTCCTGAGTTGTCCTGCCCCCTCGCTTTCATTCAAAGAAGCCACCAGCCACCCTTCCTTCATCAAAGCAGTGCCGGACGAAGACCAACAGAACTCTTGGAACCTTATTGGCATGTCCTCTGAAAATGATAAATGCATCTTCACTCCTTCGATATCAGGGGCCTTCACTTCTCGAGAATTCCGCCACTCACGGGGTCTCTAGGAGCCTCCGCCCAACTGGAATTAATCCTTGTGGTGTAAAGCGATGCCTTTCAAGATTAATTTCTTGCTTTGAGGAATCAGGGATAGAGCCCTCCTAACTGAGGAGAACATCAAACATTGTGGAATTCCACTGGCGTCACGCTGCTCTTGTTGTAAATTCTGTAAGGAGGAGAGTATAGACCATCTGTTGTTCAGTGGTGAATGGGCATGTGCTGTTTGGAGGGTCTTTGGGGAGTTCAAAGGCCTCCACATCCCCAACATAGCCGACCTTGCATTCCGGGAAAGGTGGTTTCATAGTTCGGGAGATAGGGGTCCATAGAAGATGGCCAGTATTATGATCATGCGGGATGGATGCTAGGGTATCTGGAAGGTTCGCTACAAGGAAAGGCATCAAGGGGTGATAGCCAAGGCCTACTCCATCATTATCAGGACCAAAACGCTTCACATGGATTTGGCTAAGATAGTCAACAACTTTAAAGAGGCACCCTCGCTTCATATCTTGCTGGTTTTCTCTCATATCCCTCTACATGTTAATAACAATTCTAGGGGACAATGGGTGCGATGGACCCCGACAACAATAGGTCTTAAAAATAATATGGATGCATCATGAAACATGGGGATTCTTCGAGGAAGAGGGGTGGTGCGGGATGACCAAGGCTCAGGGGTGCTCGCGTTCTCTACCAGGTTAGGCCAAGGATCCTCCTTATAGGCCGAGGCCAATGCTTTCCTTATGGGTCTTCGAATATGCCACCTCAAAAATGTCTTGGTTGAAGAGTCGGAAACTAACTCCAAGATTCTTCATGACGTCCTTCATGGATCTTTCCAACCTCCATGGTCCATCGAATACATCACCAGAAAGTGTAGGGCTGAGCTAAGTAACAACATCGCGGTTAAGCACAGTTGGAGAGAGGGGAACCCAATTGTGGACTATCTTGCTTATTTGGAGGTTTGGAGCTTTGACCCAATATGTCATCATACGGTGATCTCCCTAAAACCCGAGGGTGTCAACTTTATTAAAGGGGACACACTTGTACTTCACTAATTCAAACCTCCATTGGGGATTTTTCATCTCATGTCCTTTTGTGAGTTTCAGTTGATCCACTTATTTTCTCAATAAAAATTCAAAATGTTGATGATGATGATATCTACATATTAAGGATTGTGATATCAATTTTCACAGTAGTCTTAGGCATATGTAATCTATACATCATAATAATATCTCATGTCAATGAAATAATTCAACTAAATTAGTCCTTCATTTATTTTCAACATCATTTTAACTGCGTACTATGACTCGATTTGAACAACTCCTCAATCTGAACAATTATATCATGTTTCATAGAGTTTGGGTTGCAATATTAGTCATTTTGGAGAAATTATTTATACATATATAACCATAAGACTAATATACCATTTTCCATATGTTGTTAAACATAACTATCTTGGAAAAATTCTGTTCCCACACTAACCTCTCATAAACACCTAGAAACATTTCATTTCAAATGAATATACTATGATCATTATTCTTATTATGATATTTAAGTGGATTACTGAATCTTGTATTCCATTTTGAAATTATTTGATTTCTCCAACCATTTTTTACATTTTATATAGACATCTTCCATAATGATTCTTCCAAGGGACGTGTCCATGACAATATATTCCTAATATAATGATCAAAATTTCTATTAGAAGTGTAATTAATACAGATTTAATCATGATGTTTTTGAACAACTAGTCGAGCCTAGTTGGTATCTCTCATGTATAGACTAGGTATATTTTTAGATAAATACTCATCAATGGAATTACATCAAGCACTAAAAAATTACTCTTAACATATAGAACACATATTTGAATTCATTATAACATTTCAATCATAGACGGATACAACTTACTGCTCTTTGTTAGAGTTATTATACTTATTGAATAATTTATCTCCTACCACAATTAAAATAATACAACAATTGGGGTTTCAAACATCATACACAGTATGTGTCTTGTAACGTCCCGGTTCCGGAAGCCACCTTGAGTCGCCCCGTACTCGGTTGGTCACATGGCCTCAAGCGCATTTCCCCAAACGCCAGAGGCTGCCAAATAGCAGCGAGGGCCTTGGGTGTGATAGTGAGGAAACTATGCCCTCATTGGCAGAGTACAAAATGGAAGAATAACAAATAGACAACAGCAGAAAATGTAACCATCCATACAAGAGTAAATGATAAACAACAGAATACTAACAGTAAACAAATGGAGCACATACACATGTATATAAAATGATGCATGATACATATGTCTAGGAAAGCAGCCAAACAAGTCATAATGCAGAATACAATACTAAACCCAAGTGAAAAAGAAAACAGGTAAACTCCTCAGCATCGCAAGCACTAGCTTGGTCCCATTCTCTCCAGCTCCACAACAAGTCAAGTACCTGAAGTAGAAGGGGGCTTGCCCTTATCTATACCTACAACAATATAATCTTCTTGGGCCCAAAAGCATGGCCCAAACAGGGTATGAGACAAGGTCCTAGTATGCAACCACCCAAAGATCTGTGCCTAACAGTCAGTGAATACATGGAAAGTAAAAGTACAGGAAGCAGTAAACAAGAAAGCACACATCAGCTACAATCCACAGTGTCTAGCATATAAAGTACCCAAATAATAGCCAATCAACAAGTATAACAACAGGTAACCCCCTGGGTAGTTCTCACAGCCTAACCCTTATGGTTCAACCTACAAGTACTAGCAACCCTCTGAGAGGCACACATAGTCTCGCCCCTCTGGTTCAGCTGATGAATTGACTCTCTGAGGAAGCACTCACCGTCAATTCCCCCTGTGGTCTCGTATCGTACTAAAGGCTCTCTAGAGAAGAACTCAACGTCTCATTCCCCCTGTGGCCTGCATCGAGGAACTACAGACTCTCTGAGGAAGCACTCATCGTCAATTCCCCACTTGATCTCGTATCGAATTAATAAGACACTCTGGAGAAGCCCTTACGTCCATTCTCCCTATGGTCCACTACACTAGGTTCTCACAGCCCTATGTAAAACAAACATGCATAGCGCACGTATCACCCCAAGTAAACCTCAAAAACTACTTGGCTATTATTTTAAGGCACAACATCATAACAGTACAACAGTTTCACTATCCTAGAACTAGGCATGACAACTGGAAAAACACCTAACAGGAAAAACATGCATGGAAAAACATCCAGAGAACAGTAAAATTACCCTATTCACAATCATTGACCTCTACTCAAGCAATCAAACAAATCAAGCAAACAACAAGGGCAAAAATAGGAAACACACAATACCCCGTTCAAGGGAATTTGTGGAATTGAACAAAATATTCAAAGACTTCCTACAGAAAGGCACAAACCACCTACCACGATCCTAAGAGATCAATATACTTGAACCACATGGCTTGATTCTCCTTAGAACGTCGAAGATCTGAGAAAACATCCAAAATTCTCAACCCACGATATCATGAGAAAGAGGAGGAATTGGAAAATAAAGCTCTAGGAGAAGGAAGGGCTTACTACTGTGGTTCCAACACAATCGACAATAGTCAATTCAGAGAACGGATGGAGGATCGGGGGCTCGGAGAAGTTTTGCGGCCGTACGGGTTCTCTCGGACGAAGAACCAGAAGAAGAAGCGAGTTCTGTCCATCAGGCGCGACCCCGACCCATTTAATGAAAAAAAGAAAGTACACGGTGTGTACATCTGGGGTACACAGCGTGTACTTGGCCTTTCCGTACTCCACTTTAAGTGGCCTTCACATAGCCCCTACACACCGTGTGGGTGGCCCGGACATGGCCAACACAAGGCCTGGCGCTGCATCAAAGTACACAACGTGTACTTATAAAGTACATGGCGTGTACTTAGGAAATTTCCAGATTTTCCTCTTTTTCTCAAAAATGACCAGAAAAGGAAAAACATACCTGAAACGAAGATCCGGGTTCTTACAAACTTCCCCCCTTAAAGAAATTCGTCCCCGAATTTCCCTAGCGAGGCGTAGAAGAAGAAACCTCGAATAGCTCTGGCCACTGCAATCGTACATCGGCCTCCCTATCCTAGGTCTCGTCATGTACTCACCCATGCTGCCATAGCACCCGTACCAGAGGAACAGACCACCCACATAGAACCTTCATACGACAATCGACAATCCGAATAGGATGGTCCTCAAAAAATGCATCCACTTCGAGCTCAACCTCCTCAGGCTGAAAGATATGAGATGGGTCTGAAAAGTAACGTCGGAGCTGAGAAACGTGGAGGACATCTTGTGTAGCCCGGTACCTCTGAGGTAACTGCAACTGATAGGCAACCGGCCCAACTCTCTCCAACACCTCAAACAGCCCGACGTACCGTGATGAAAGCTTACCCTGTCTCTGAATCCTCTTTTTTCCCAACCTCGGTGCGACATGCAGGAAAACCTGATCCCCGACCTCAAACTCCAGAGGTCGTCTCCACTGATCAGCATAAGACTTCTGTCGAGACTGTGCTGTAGCCATCCTCTTCTGAATCAATTCTATCTGCTCTGAGGTCTCCTAAACAAGACGAGGTCCCGACAAAGCTGCCTCTCCTACCTCCAGCCAGTATAAAGGTGATCGGCATGACCTACCATACAAAGCCTCGTATGGTCTCATCTGAATAGTCTCCTGGAAACTGTTGATGTTGGCGAACTCCACATGAGGGATATGATTCTCCCAAGAACCGTCAAAGTCTAAAATGCAAGCTTGGAGCATATCCTCAAGCACCTAGATCGTATGCTCAGACTGGCCATCTGTCTGGGGATGGTATGTTGTACTCAAAAGTACCTGTGTACCCAAAGTCCTTTGATGCCTCTGCCAGAACCAAGAAGTAAAGCTTGCATCCCTGTCTCGAAACAATGGAGTGTGGAACTCCATGCTGACGTACAATCTCTCGAATGTATAGTCATCCCAGATCATCAACACTGAAGGTCTCCTTGATTGGTAAGAAGTGAGTAACCTTCGTAAGCCTGTCGACGACAACCCAAACAACATCGTTCCCTCAAGGTGAGCTCGGTAATCCGGTCACGAAGTCCATCGCGACATCGTTCTACTTCCAATCTAGAATGGGTAACTGTTGTAAAAGGCCTGCTGGTCGCTGATGCTCCGCCTTCACCTGCTGACAAGTAGAACACCTCAAGACGAAACCAGCAACATCTCTCTTCATACCTGGCCACCAGTACTGGTGATGAAGATCCCGATACATCTTGGTGACGCCATGATGAACTGCCCAAACTAAGGAATGAAAATCCAGCATCAGCTCCTCGCGTATGTTTGCTGGAACCCATACGTGTCCTTGGAAACACAAGATCTCATCCTTGCCCACTGTCCATCCAAGAAGAGGGTCCTCTCCTGACACATTCTCCTGCAGGACAAATCCCTCTGAGTCTGATAGCTGCCTCATCCGTACCCGATCAAGAAGTGTAGAGGTAACAGCTACAGAAGATAGGTAAGTCTGTCCCTGTCTGTCGTGAACCTTTAAATGCATCTCAGAGAACAGAGCCATAAGCTACCACTCACTGTTGGCCTCTTGAACTACCTAAATCTGATTTCTCCTTCTCAACGCATCTACCACTGCGTTGCCCTTTCCTAGCGTATAGGCAAGCTCAAAATCAAAAGATTGAAGATACTCGACCCACCTGCGCTGTCTCAGATTCAGATCACGCTGAGTGAAGATATATTTGAGACTCTTGTGGTTGGTGGAAACCACAAAGTGCTATCCCAGAAGGTAATGTCTCCAACAGCGCAAGGCATGAACAACAGCTGCCAACTCCAGATCATGCGTCAGGTGGTTCCTCTCATGTGGCCTCAACTGCCGGGACACGTACGCAACGACTCCATATCCCTGCATAAGCATAACACCCAGACCGATACCTGAAGCACCACAATAAACAGTATAGCTCTTGCCTGGATCTGGAAATAATAGTATCGGTGCTGACGTCAACCTTCCCTTCAGCTCCTGAAAGGCTGACTCACAAGAATCTGACCATAAGAACTTCGCCCCCTTCTTGGTCAGACCTGTCAATGGTGCTGCTAGGAGTGAAAATTCCCGAATGAAGCGTATGTAGTATCCATCCAGCCCTAGGAAACTCCGTACCTAAAAAACGTTCTTCGGCTCCTCCCAGGAAACTACAGCTCTCACTTTCTCTGGGTCCACAGATACTCCTGCCTCTGAGATGATGTGACCCAAGAAGTGAATCTTATCTATCCAAAAGTGGTACTTCGAGAGTTTAGCTTAAAGATGATGCCCTCTCAGTGTACTCAGAACTATCTAAAGATTGGTAGCATGGTCATGTCGAGGGTGAGAGTACACCAAGATATCGTCCATGAAGACCATGAAGAAGGAATCCAAGTCATGATGGAACACTCAGTTTATCAGTTCCATGAAAATTTCTGGCGCATTCGTGAGACCTAATGGCATAACCGTATACTCGTAGATACCATACCTTCTCTTGAAGGCTGTCAGAGGTATATCTGATGGTCTAACACGCAACTGATGATAACCAGACCTCAAATCGATCTTCAAGAACACATAGGCTCCTCAGTGCTAATAAAAAAGATCATCAATCCTCGGTAAGGGATATCGGTTCTTGACCGTCAAATGGTTCAGCTTCCGATAATCCACACAGAGTCTAACGGTACTGTTTGCCTTCTTCGCAAATAGGACAGGCGAACCCCAATGAGATGTACTGGTTTGGATGAAGCCATTTTCCTGTAACTCCTCCAACTGCTTCTTGAGCTCCTGTAACTCAGGTGTAGCCATCCTATAGGGAGGAATGGACACTGGTGCCGCTCCTGGCACGAGCTCAATAGAGAAGTCTACCTCACGCTCTGGAGGCAAACCCGAGAAATCATCTGGAAAGATATCTCTAAAATGATCTACCACTGGAGGAAAGTCTAACTGTGAAGTCCCCTGATCATCCAGATAAAGACTAGCAATCTAGGCTGTAACCCTTCCAAGCCCATGATGCTCGAGTCCTGTTCGACTCGCCTGAACATCCCATTCGCCTCTATGAAGAAAAGATTCACCCTCTGGTGAAATTAAACTCACCATGCGGCGATAACAGTCAACGACTGCCTGGAAGGGAACCGACCAGTCCATCCTGAGAATGACATCATAGCCTGTCATCTCTAGGACATAGAGATCCCATAAGAAACGATACCCTGCAACCTCGAGAGGGCACTCTCTGCACTGACGTACACTAGATGTCCTCGTCCCCGAAGGTGTGTCTAGTGTCAAAAAGTTGGCAGAAGAAAAGATACAGAGCCCAAGGCTCTCCACAACGGCAACAGAGATAAAGCTATGCGTAGCACCAGTATCGAAAAGAGTTGAAGATAAAACCGAGGCTACTAAGATTGTACCTTAGATCAGGAATATCAAGGATATAGAACAAAGGAGTGCAAAATGGAAACAGGAGAAGGAAACACTCAAGTAATACAAAATATGACTACACGGCGTGTATAAACTCTACACAGTGTGTACTTAACTCTATTCCCCTGCCCGAGTCTCCTTGCATGGCTAATCCACACGGTCTTCTTAAACTGAGACTACACGGTGTGTTCCCTGTGGACACGACGTGTAGTAGACAAGGTTTCAACGACCCGTGTTGTTAGTTACATGGCAGGTTACACGGCTGAGGCTATACGGCGTGTTCCGAACAAACACGACGTGTACTTGAAGATTTTTCCTGACCTGTTTTGTTGAAGACACGGCCGGGTACACGGCTGACCCTTACACGGCGTGTTCTGATCAAAACACGGCATGTATAGGAGTAGATAACACAGTCCTGTGTTGTTCATGACCCAATCGGGTACCTAGAACAAGACTAAACGGTGTGTTCATACAGAACACGACGTGTATTACACGGGCTTCCCCGACCCGTGTTGTTAGTGACACGGCCGGGTACACAGCTCACTACTACACGGTGTGTAGCTACCGTACACGGCGTGTTCCTGGGGATTTTTTACAACCCATGTTTCTTCTCACACAGTCAGTGACACGGATTAAAAAACTACATGGGTTGTATATATAATGTACACACCATGTATTCTGGGTTTTTCCGGACAGTAGCTCTGAAACTGCACTGAAGCCCAGACAACACTGAAAAACAAGCATGAAGGTGCCAAATTCCGATCCGTGAGGGCCAATAATCCTCGTGAATCAAAGCTTGGAATCTCCTACATATCATATGTAAGGGAAAAAGTCAATGATCCACCAAGTTCCAATTCATGAGGTCTCGTAACACCTCAAGAACCAAAATTTGGCATTCATTTTAACAAGGTACAATACAAACAACCTCTCTATCAAACTTCAGGGATTCTATCAAAGTATCTATCACAACAGCATGCATAATCTACACAACGTCTATCACAACAACATGCAATTGCTAATGCACCCTAGATGGCATGCCAAGAATGCATGACATGTGATTTCTAACAAGTGCCTATATGATGCATGAGATGACATACCATCATCTCATCGGGTTGCGACAGAAATAGAACCATAATATCAACAAAAATAACAACAAAAAAGCACGTGAATCACTCTAGGTGAAATCAGATCAACTGTAACATAGCAAAACTAGAAAACTGTAATAAGCGAGGTAGATTGGCTTTTCCATGTACACCGGTTAGCTACTCCTGAGCACAGCATAATACTAAGTACCGAATCTGTCCTATCCCTGGATAAGGGCTCTAAACAGTAAATCAAGAGAAAATAAACCCTTTGATACCACATTGTAACGTCTCGGTTCCGAAATCCACCCTGAGGCGCCTCGTACCCGGTTGGTCACATGGCCTCAAGCGTATTTCCACAAACGCCAAAGGCTGCCGACTTGCAGTGAGGGCCTCGAGTGTGATACTGGGGAAACTATGCCCTCATTGGCAGAGTACACAGCGTAAGAATAACAAATAGACAACAGAAAAAAACATAACCATCCATACAAGAGTAAATGATAAACAACGGAAGACTAATAATAAACAACTAGAGCACACACACATGTATATAAAATGATGCATGATACATATGTCTAGGAAAGCAGCCAAACAAGTCACAATGCGGAATACAATATTAAATCCAAGTGAAAAAGAAAATAGGTAAACCTTTGAGTATCGCAAGCCCTAGGTTGGTCTCATGCTCTCCAGCTCCATAGCAAGTCAAGTACCTGAAATAGAAGGGTGCTTGCCCTTATCTATACCTGCAACAATATAATCTTCTTGGGCCCAAAAGCATGATACAAACAGGGTGTGAGATAAGGTCCCAGTAGGAAACCACCCAAAGATCTATGCCTAACAGTCCGTGAATACATGGCAAGTAAAAGTACAAGAAGCAGTAAACAGGAAAGCACACAACAACTACAATCCACAGTGTCTAGCATATAAAGTACCCAAGTAACAACCAATCAACAAGTAGAACAACAGGTAACCCCCTAGTTAGTTCTCACAGCCTAACCCTTTTGGTTCAACTTACAAGTACAATAAACCCTCTGGGAGGCACATATAGTCTCGCTCCTCTGGTTCAGCTGAAGAATATACTCTCTGAGGAAGCACTCACCGTCAATTCCCCCCGTGGTCTCGTATCGTACTAGAGTCTTTCTGGGGAAGCACTCAACGTCTCATTCCCCCTGTGGCTTGTGTCGAGGAACTAGACTCTTTGAGGAAACACTCATCGTCAATTACTCCTTTGGTCTCACATCGAATTAATAAGACACTCTGGAGAAGCCCTTACGTCCATTCTCTCTATGTTCCACTACACTAGGTTCTCACAGCCTTGTGTAAAACAAACATGCATAGCGCGTGTATCGCCCCAAGTAAACCTCAATAACTACTTGGTTATCATTCTAAGACCCAATTGCATAATAGTACAATAGTTCCACTATCCTACAACTAGGCATGGTAACTGGAAAAATAAATAAAATGCAAAACATGCATGAAAAAACATCCAGAGCGCAGTAAAAATTTCCCTGTTCACAAGCATTGACCTCTACTCAAGCAATCAAACAAAACAGGCAAACAACAAGGGCAAAAATAGGAAACACACAATACCCCATTCAAGGGAATTGGTGGAATTGCACAAAATATTCAATGATATCCTACTGAAAGGCACAAACCACCTACCACGGTCCTAGGAGATCAATATACTTGAACCACAAGGCTTGATTCTCCTTAGAACGTTGAAGATCTGAGAAAATGACCAAAACGATCAACCCACGATATCTTGAGAAAGAGGACGAATTGGAAAACAAAGCTCTAGGAGAAGGAAGGGCATACCACTGCGGTTCCAACGCAATCAACGACAGTCGATTCAGAGAACGGACGGAGGCTTGGGGGCTCGGAGAAGTTCTGCGGTTGTACGGGTTCTCTCGGATGAAGAACCTGAAGAAGAAGTGAGTTTTGTCCGTCAGGCGCAACCCCAACCCATTTAATGAAAAAAAAGTACACGACATGTACTTCTAGGGTACACGGCGTGTACTTGGCCTTTTCCTACTCCGCTTTAAGTGGCCTCCACATCGCCCATACACATCGTGTGTGTGGCCCGGACACGGCCAGTACACAGCCTGGCGCTGCATCAAAGTACACGGTGTGTACTTATAAAGTACACGGCGTGTACTTAGGAAATTTCCAGATTTTCCTCTTTTTCTCAAAAATAACCAGAAAAGGAAAAACATACCTGAAACGAAGATCTGGGATCTTACATGTCTCGTCTTTGGAGGAGTTAAATTTTTCTTTAGTCAACTGGTGCATTTGGAATGAAGATTCAACTGACACCTTGCATGCTCCAACTTTCTCAAAATGATATTACTCCCACATAGCAATGTATTTTGTATGATAAATAAATTTGTAACATTTAGTTATTAATATCATTATTATATATATGACAATTTATTGATATGCACTTTTTCATGATGTACATTTTAATAATTTATCATATTTTTAAATGGATTCCATCAAAACACCTTAGGTTTTGACCTAATGACTTTCTTCATCTCATAACTTAAATGATATCCATTAGTAGATATAGCTAGAATATGGATTTTTGTTATGCTTCCATATAAAAATTATATTTATAAATAAATCATAAAAGGTTTGATATATATATATATATATATATATATATATATGGATCCTTATCAATCTATATTATACTCTCACCATCTCTATAATGTGAATTAGGTAATATTTTTATACCAAAAAATATAGGAACCGGTGGAAACTAGTCCTATGGAGAAAATATATAAAAATAAGTGATAAGATTCAAGCGTTACAAGGAGTTATTACAAATACGTGAATGAATTTTTCCACACGCCAACCTCCAGCATTGGAGCATAATAAACCGGGGCAGTGAAAGACCACATCGTAGTCATATCTATAATGGCTCTCTTCGACAGAATATCAGCCACATGATTAGCCTCCCTGTAAGCATGGGAGACCACCAGATTAAGCCAGACTGCTTTATCAAGGCATTCAATACAACGAGGTAACAGACGCCAAGGAACATTGTGAGTTCTAGTTCTTAGAGCCTGCACCGCAGTTTCAGAGTCAGATTCCATCCATAAAAAGGTTCAGTTATAATAGACAGCATATCCAACTGCATGTATAATTGCCCATAGTTCAGCTTCATAAGCAACCCCAACAACAGTATAATGGTAGAAACACCCCTTCACAAAGCCACAGTAAGTTCTAAAGACACCTCCATAACCAGATAGTCCTGATGTGCCAGAGGCTGCCCCACCAAGGTTAACTTTGAGCCAGGGGCTGATTGGTGGTATCCATTGGATATATTTAACCATTTTTGGTGTTCTTGGCCTACCCAAAACACCCAAGAGGCAAAGAATGTTCAAGTCCTACAAGGTATTATGCATGCTTCCTGTTTGAACAATAGCAGCAGCATAAACCTCTCAATGGACAGCAAGCATGCCGCAGAGTGGTGCTCTTTGTATCAATGAGCAGCAAGTTCCGGGCCCCAGTGTTTGATGAGACACAAATTCGATGAATGCAAACATGCAGCACGCGGCTACTCTGCCCCAATGTTTTTGACCGTGGCGACAACGTCGACTCCTCCTGAGACAACAGATCAGCCTCCCTCCTCGGTGACCGGTGCGGCTTGTCCGCCTTTGAAACCCTCACTGAAAGAGATCCTGCTCAGATCCCCTCATTTTCTGCCTCTATTTCATTTTCCAGTGGTCATAATGGCTTATCCTAGTGTGGAAATGTGAAATGACCCCCTGTCCTCTCCTTTTTGCCATCGGCCCTTGATGAGGCTTCTTCGATGCTCCGCTGGTCCCTTTTCGCTCGGTTTGGGATTGATAAACCTCCATTGGGTGTCTTCCAAGCATTTGTGCGGGGGTTGGGTCAAGATGGGCTGGCTAGGGTTTCGAACCTCAGCAATAAGACATACTTCATTGTCCTGAAGTCACGGAGGGACTTTTTCCAAGCCTAGGCTCGTAGCCCAAGATCTATCAACCGATGGTGCTTTCACCTTTCCTGGTGGTCCCTAGACGTCCACAGAGGCTTGGAGTCCCCGAAATCTGCAGTGTGGGTTAACCATCCGAGCCTCCCCTTACATTTCCAAAACATGGCCTTTTTAGAGGATATCAGGAACATTATCTGTGAGTTCTTGTGTGCGGATGACCGGAATCTCCACCTACTTGACCCGACTACAGCCCGGATCTGCGTTGCCTTGAATCTCTCGTCTCCCCACCAGCTCAGATTATCCCCTGTGTTGGGTCATCCCTAGAATGGGCTTAGCATCTTTTCTACCCTTCGACGCCTCGCTTTTGTGGCAGCTATCACATCGATGGCCACGTGTCCTCCCATTGTAGGAGGCGCTCCTCCCACCGTGCTCCTTCTGGGAAACCAAATCATTTTGAGAGTGGAGAATATTCTACTGCGGCAGCCTCCCATCAACCGCCTAATTGCGTGGTGGCCCCTGCTTCGAGCTGTACTCCACCCCCAGTCCTTCATTCCCCACCTCCCCTTTCTTCTCCCTCCACCCTCTCTCATCCCTTACCCTTTTCTTATCCTCTGACTCTCGGATTTTTTTTTTACGTTTAAAAAAAAATATATTTTCCAGAAAACGCTTCCGGCAATTTTTTTTTAAAAATGCACCTTAAAGGCGGCATCCGGGATGCCGCCTTTGCATTTCGGGGGCAAGGCGGCATCCGCGATGCCGCCTTTTTCCTAAAAAAATATTTTTTTTGAAAATTTTTATTTTTATTTTTTTTGTTTTGTTTTGTTTTGTTTATATATATATATATATATATATATATATAAACAAAACAAAAAAATTCAGCAGAATTTCTCTGCTATTAAAAATCCAGCGCTACAGTCATTACAGCAGTCTGGATTCTGACAGAAACTCTTACCCATGCCTCCCTTTTATAAGAGGGTTTGCCCTGAAAATCATTCTGCATTTTCGATGTGGGATTCAGGTTCTACTTTTACTGTGCAGTAGATTCTGCATTTCCGATGTGGGATTCTGTTACAAGTACGTGACTTTGAAATACAATAAAATATAAACTATAAGGCCAATATAAATGAAATTTTAAACATTGATTAAACATATAATAAATAGTTGAAAACAAAAATAATTTCCTCAAAAATGTTGATGAAAAATAATCTATAACCTTTCAAAACCGCCTACTTGAAACTTAAAAATGTTTCAAATAAGTGAATTTGAAAGACTGTAAAATATAAACTATAAAACGAATATAATTAAAACTTTAAAAATTGATTAAAGATATAATAAATAGTTGAAAAAAAATGAAATTTCCAAAAAAATGTTGATGAAAAGTAATTTATAAGCTTTCAAAACCGCATACTTGAAACTTAAAATTTTTCAAGTACGTGACTTTGAAAGACCATAAAACATAAAATAGAAGACCAATATAAATGAAACTTAAAACATGGATTAAACATATAAAAAATAGTTTAAAACAAAAGCAATTAAAAAAAATGTTAATGAAAAATAATTTATAAGCTTTCAAAACCGCCTACTTGAAACTTAAAAATGTTTCAAGTACGTGACTTTGAAAGACTGTAAAATATAAACTATAAAACGAATATAATTGAAACTTTAAACATTGATTAAACATATAATAAATAGTTGAAAACAAAAGAAATTTCCAAAAAAATGTTGATGAAAATTAATTTATAAGCTTTCAAAACCGCATACTTGAAACTTAAAATTTTTCAAGTACGTGACTTTAAAAGACTATAAAATATAAACTATAAGGCCAATATAAATGAAACTTAAAACATGAATTAAACATATAAAAAATAGTTGAAAACAAAAAAAAATCATAAAAAATGATGATAAAAAATAATTTATAAGCTTTCGGTTTCACTTACTAATTATTAGTAATTAGTAATTAGTAATTAGTAATTAGTAATTAGTAATTATTAATTAGTTAATTAGTAATATAAATATTAATTATAATTAGTCATTATAATTATTAATTAGTAATTATTAATAATTAATTATATAATAGTTAGTTAGTTCATTAGTTATATAATTATTAATTATATAACAATTAATTAGTAAATTAGTAATATAATTTTTAATTACATTTATTCATTATAATTTTTAATTATTAATTAGTAATTATTAATAATTAAATATGTCATAATTAATTATTTAATTAGTAATATTATCATTAATTATATAATAATTAATTAGTAATATAATTATTACATATATAATAAATATTTAGTTAATTAGAAATACAATTAATAATTATAACTAATTAATTAGTAATTATTAATTATTAATTAGCTAATTAGTAATATAAATATTTATTATAATTATTCATTATAATTAGTAATTAGTAATTAATAATTATTAATAAGTAATTAATAATTATTAATTAGTTAATTAGTAATATAAATATTAATTATAGCTATTCATTAAATTATTAATTATTAATTATTACTCATTAATTATTAATTATATAATAAATAATTAGTTAATTATTAATATAACTATTAATTATATAATAATTAATTAGTTAATTAGTAATATAATTATAATCTTTCAAAGTTACGTACTTGAAACATTTTTAAGTTTCAAGTAGGCAGTTTTGAAAGCTTATAAATTATTTTTCATTAACATTTTTTTGTAAATTGCTTTTGTTTTAAACTATTTTTTATATGTTTAATCCATGTTTTAAGTTTCATTTATATTGGTCTTCTATTTTATGTTTTATGGTCTTTCAAAGTCACGTACTTGAAAAATTTTAAGTTTCAAGTATGCCGTTTTGAAAGCTTATAAATTACTTTTCATCAACATGTTTTTGGAAATTTCATTTGTTTTCAACTATTTATTATATGTTTAATCAATTTTTAAAGTTTTAATTATATTCGTTTTATAGTTTATATTTTACAGTCTTTCAAATTCACTTATTTGAAACATTTTTAAGTTTCAAGTAGGCGGTTTTGAAAGGTTATAGATTATTTTTCATCAACATTTTTGAGGAAATTCTTTTTGTTTTCAACTATTTATTATATGTTTAATCAATGTTTAAAATTTCATTTATATTGGCCTTATAGTTTATATTTTATTGTATTTCAAAGTCACGTACTTGTAACAGAATCCCACATCGGAAATGCAGAATCTACTGCACAGTAAAAGTAGAACCGGAATCCCACATCGAAAATGCAGAATGATTTTCAGGGGAAACCCTCTTATAATGAATAATTATAATAAATATTTATATTACTGATTAACTAATTAATAATTACCAATTACTAATTAATTAGTTATAATTATTAATTATATTTCTAATTAACTAAGTATTTATTATATATGTAATAATTAAGTATTATATAATTGATAATTTTATTACTAATTAACTAATTAGTTATTATATAATTAATGATTAATAAACACTAATTACCAAATTACAAATTATATACTAATTAATTAGTTATTTCGTAATATAAATATTAATTATATACTAATTAAATAGTTAATTAGTAATAGAATTATTAATTATATAATTTGTAATTAGGTAATTAGTAATTATTAATGTTTTATTATTATGTTCGTATGGTTATATAAATATATATAAATAAAACCTAATTTACCCCCTCCTGAGATTCCACTCTGACCAACAAGTAAAAATAGTATTTTGATTTCAGTACACATAAAACATGTAAACAATAATGTACAATCAATGCATATGTCTGTGGCACGGAGATTCCGTCCCACATGGTGGTCTGCGAATAGGACGTCCGCGTCGAGTGCGCAGTGGAGTCTGATGACCTGGAGAAGGCTGATCCTCGGGCACTGAAACGTCGACCGTCGCATCCTCCATCTGTGTGTCAGTTGGAGGAGCTGTCAACTGCATCTCGTACTGCCATTCGGATCCTTCTCCCACTAGGGTGGTAGAAGGACCTGCCTCCATCGCAGAGGGGAACGAAGCCTGTGATGGAGCTATACCCCAAGACGACGACGGCTCTAGAATCCAAGGTTGTGAAGGATCTGGAACCCAAGATGGAGAGAACTGCGGATATCCTGTCAGGAAAGACGGATCCCATGCCACCTGAGGCACATCCTAAATAGGCTGATCCTGGACTACTAGAGGCCTGACCTCTGCCTGTGGAACAGGCGATGCCTCACGTGCAGCACGACGCTGTCTACGTCGCCGTGGTTGTGGCTCCTTAGCACCAGCAGCAGCTGCAGGATGTTCCTCTGGGGCAGGAACCTCCTGTCTCCGAGCCAGACGCGTGAAGATGCTCTCGGAAAGCGCATGAAAAGATGCCCTCGCCTCCAGCGCTGTAGCATGGACGACTGCCCGGCTAAAGACCCCCTCCTCCTCTTCATCGCTCATGCGAACAAGCTGCTCTATGTGACTTCCCTGTAAGTAGATTCAAATGGAATTAGAAAATAATTCAATAAACAAAGTAATAGGAATTTATTAACTTACCATCCTCTGCATCTCTATGCCAGCTTGGGTAAAATACAGTATAGACTTTAGTCTATACCATGGCGCATAGTCAACCTGCTCTGAAAGAGAGAATCGATTTGTAGTAACACCTTGAATACGTAACTCTGCACGTCTGTGCCAGCAGTCGATAAAACTCGCATGTACTTGGGACCAGTCATCATCCTGCCTCCCTGTCAGCTTCATCCCATGAAGCTTGTCTGTCTGTCTAGATGGTAATGGAATCGGCTGAGTACGAAAAAATTGGCGCATGACCCTGTCAGGCTGCTGCCACTCAATAATATGAAAGTGAATGAGGGGCACTACATCCATAGCATCCTCAAGACCAACAGTGCAGTATGCTGGCAACTGGTCCATAATACTCCAGTATGGAAGCCATGAAATCTGAAATGACAAGTGATTTTGTCAAAAAAACACCCAACTAAAAACCAAAATTGATGTTATTATTAAAAATGTTAGATAGTGATAGATTGTATATACATACCTGATCAGGTAAGAGACAGTCCAACTGTAGCCGATATACGCCCAAATGCTGTCTCGGAACCACGTCAAAATTGTGTCGCTGACACCACCTGTAAAATACAACGATAATGACAAATAATGAGAAATTATAGTCAATAACTCATAGTAGAATAAAAAACCAATAGAAATGACTTATCATACTAGCGTCCACGTGGAGCATCATGCATCACCTCCATCTCGACCGGTGGACCAGCAAGGTCAGGGCGGAATGATGGGATGCGCTCCCATGCCCACATCTGAATAAGGATGACGCATCCTCCAAGACCTGTACGGTCCCTATGGGATAGTCTGCATAATGATCTGTACGTGTATGCCAAGCAGGCTGATCCCCAACTGTACGTCCCAGCCCGATCAAAGTCCTCTAGTAGGGGTAGATACATCATATGCACGTGCATCCCCGATTGATCAGTACACATGGTCCCACCAATGAGTCGTAAGATATATGCACGGGTGTAACGCATGACGGTCTGCTCATCATCATCATCCTGTAAATGTGGAATCTGTGACTCCAACCAACACATAGATATGGACGATCCATCTGTAGCCCTACGGTCGGACAAAATATCAATGCCTAACAAGCGTTGAGCAAGGTCTGGCCAAGCTGCACGAGTGGGTCCAATAACGGGTCTCCCCTAGATAGGAAGACCGAGAAGAACTGCGACATCCTCGAGGGTGATGGTCATCTCCCCCTCAGGCAAGTGGAATGTGTGTGTATCTGGTCTCCATCTCTCAATGAGGGCAGCAAGTAGGTAATGATCTACAAATGTGAAATCTGATACGACAAGGCCATAGAAGCCAGCACGGCACAAGTAAGGTCTAATGGCATGTGGAGGCTCCATGTGATGAAAATGGTGCGCTCGACACACCTTCACAAATCGATCTGGATGACCCTCTAACACGACCTGCGAAATATGGGTAGGCTGCTGAGTGAGTAGTATGGTATCATCCATCTGCATATAAACAAAGAAAATGAGTCGTAAGTGTAAAATGTAAATATAACATTAATGGGTTAACTGACATACACTTTTCAAAATGGTTTAAGTGTCCCGCTTTCAGAGTTTTGAAATAAATTATATTATTTCATATTTAAAGTTATTTCTTGAAAGCATGAATATTAATATGAAATAAGTTATGTTATCTAAAATATTGAGTCTTGAATTTGGTTACACATATTTTGGGGGAGCTTTGTGATTAACTACTTATGGATTGGATTAAGATAAACCATGTCAATTAGTAATGATGTTTTTAGAATTTATCTAATTGTATGTATTCAATATCTTATGCTAATTATTATGATACTATAAATTTGTTATAGAACAGTTTGCTAAAATATCCTGCATGTTTAGATTGGGGTTTAGGTTGGAGGGTTTAGGGTTAAAATTTTTAATATTAACGTCCAGGAAACATGTTAATGGGTTAACTGACATACACTTTTCAAAATGGGTTAAGTGTTCCGCTTTCAGAGTTTTGAAATAAATCCTATTATTTCATATTTAAAGTTATTTCTTGAAAGCATGAATATTAATATGAAATAAGTTATGTTATCTAAAATATTGAGTCTTGAATTTGGTTACAC
The DNA here is from genome assembly GCA_963277665.1 of Viscum album. Classification (NCBI taxonomy): domain Eukaryota; kingdom Viridiplantae; phylum Streptophyta; class Magnoliopsida; order Santalales; family Viscaceae; genus Viscum; species Viscum album. The sequence continues at coordinate 759,411,718 of OY728161.1, forward strand.
ATATTTGGGGGGAGCTTTATGATTAACTACTTATGGATTGGATTAAGATAAACCATGTCAATTAGTAATAATGTTTTTAGAATTTATCTAATTGTATGTATTCAATATCTTATGCTAATTATTATGATACTATAAATTTGTTATAGAACAGTTTGTTAAAATATCTTACATGTTTAGATTGGGGTTTAGGTTGGAGGGTTTAGGGTTAAAATTTTTAATATTAAAGTCCAGGAAACATGTTAATGGGTTAACTGACATACACTTTTCAATATGGGTTAAGTGTTCCGCTTTCGGAGTTTTGAAATAAATTCTATTATCTCGTATTTATAGTTATTTCTTGAAAGCATGAATATTAATATGAAATAAGTTATGTTATCTAAAATATTGAGTCTTGAATTTGGTTAAACATATTTTGGGGGAGCTTTGTGATTAACTACTTATAGATTGGATTAAGATAAACCATGTCAATTAGTAATGATGTTTTTAGAATTTATCTAATTGTATGTATTCAATATCTTATGCTAATTATTATGATACTATAAATTTGTTATAGAACAGTTTTCTAAAATATCCTGCATGTTTAGATTGGGGTTTAGGTTGGAGGGTTTAGGGTTAACATTTTTAATATTAACGTCCAGGAAACATGTTAATGGGTTAACTGACATACACTTTTCAATATGGGTTAAGTGTTCCGCTTTCAGAGTTTTGAAATAAATTCTATTATTTCATATTTAAAGTTATTTCTTGAAAGCATGAATATTAATATGAAAACTTATCTCAGATGTTTGGGGTTTAGAAAACCAAGGAATAAAAAAGAGATAACAACATTTAGTTTACAATATGGGAATGTCACAATGAAGACAATACATCATTATGAATGAGACTGTGAAGTCGACCCAACAACGTTAGGGCATCGCTTCTGGTTATGACCTTCTTTATGACATATTGTGCATCACAAACTCTGCCCTTGTTCTTGAGGCCAGTCCATCTCATTACGCATCCTACTCGCCTTTGGTCTCCCATGAGGACGTAACCGATTCATGTCAGGTATCACTATCGGCTGGCCTTCAGGCATTGGGAAATAACGATACTCCCCAATAGGTGTCCATGGTGCAGCATAACAGTTGGCAATGATATCCATCTGGTACACTGGATCAACATATGCTTCCCATGAGATGTTCACAGAGGCACATGCTGCGATGACGTGTGTACATGGAAACCGTAAGGCCTGAAATTTTCCACATTGGCATTGGCTTGTTTCCAGTAATACCACCATTTTTTCACCGACGTGATTTGTGATGGGGTCTGAACGCTCTTGAACTTCAAATCGGGAGTCTTCTCTTCGAAAGAGACATACGTGATAACCAGAATCTTCTTCAATATTTTTTTCAATCTCTCGTTGAAAGTGTATTCCATATCTTATCCCTTGATGTATTCTGTCTGATGCTAGTTTTTGTCTATCCACAAAGTACTTCACGCATCGATATAATGTCTCCTGAACTAATGCGGTTATAGGTAGATTGCGAAGTCCTTTAAAGATACCATTGATGCACTCCACAATGTTTGTCGTCATGTGTCCGTACCTCTTTCCCCCGTCATATGCCAATGTCCATTTCTCTTTTGGAATCCGCATCATATAATTATAAACTTCTTGATTAGCCTGACGAATTTGTTCAAAACGTTCTTCAAATCGTCGTTGGTCCGACTCATATGCTACAAAACGTAGATGATATTTCACATAAATTGATTTTATATTTATATTGAAACAGTAAAACAGAATGAATAAAATACGTACCAAGCCTCGTGATTGCCTTCTTCATCGGTTCGTTGTGGAATTTTTTATGTACATTGCTAGCAATGTGTCTAATGCAGAACCGATGATGTGCATTTGGGTATCTCCATGTATCAGGATCTGCATTGATTGCCTCATTAATTGCTCGATGGTGATCAGATATCAAACAAACTCCCTGAATGTTGGTGAAATGGTTGCTGATACATGCCAGAAACCAACTCCATGATTCATAGTTTTCTTTATCTACAATGGCAAAGGCAAGCGGAAGAGGTGAACAGTTTCCATCTTGGGTTTCCGCAATCAACAATACGCCCTTGTATTTTCCATACAGAAATGTTCCATCAATCTGAATAAATTGTTTGCAAAAACGAAATGCAGAGATACAAGGAAGGAATGCCCAGAACAACCGATGAAATTGAACACGAGATGGATCAAGTCGATTATAAGGAGACACATGTTCGTTTGTATCCAGATGGAAGACAACTTGGTTATGATGCCTCAGTATGGCTAGCAATTGCGGCAATACTCTATATGAGTCATCCCAATCACCATATACCTTCACAATTGCCTTCTGTTTCGCCATCCATGCCTTATTATAGGAAATCTTATAACCGAATGTCTGTAGAATCCTCTCTTGCACAAGGGATATTGGAACATCTTGGCATGTCCTAATCATCTCAACAACAATAGATGACACAAATTATGCATCCAATGAAGTATGATCTTGTGTGAGACTTGGCTGAACGCAAGTATGAGCCGCCTCAATCCTTGAGATTCTCCAACCTCCAAATGTAATGTCTGGAATAGCCCTTAAGCGAAATCTACAATCATCCCCATACTTCACGCACCGTATAACATATTTACTACGGCATGATTCGTGAACTACATAGTTGAAGTTTCTCTCAATATGAAATCTCTTTAACGTGCTTTTTAAGGCATCTTTACTGGGAAAATTCCTTCCAATATATAAGGTTTTGTCCACCTCACTAAACCTATCTGGTACAACTCCAGGGAACTCGGTTGTCGGTGTGAGAACAGTATTATCGAATTCAGGCATGCGTGTCATTGCTTCTGACCAAGATGAAAATAATGGTGGATGATTTATTGACCGAGGTTGATGTACAACAATTGCATTTCTCAAAACCTCCTCTCTATCTTTTGTTGGTCCCTCCTCATCAGCACTGTTGTCGCCATCTGACCCATCATTACGAAACTCCTCATCAGAGGTCGGATTGACATGTATATCCGGAAGATCATCTAGGTTGTCCTCTTCTACTACATCATTTGGAATAGGCTCAATGTCATGGGGTAGACTGTCTTCAACCACTCTTGTATTTCTACGTCTTTGTACAAGTGGACGTTGTTGTTGTACAGTAGAAACAACAACGTATAACTCCATCATGGTACCATCTAACCGTTGAGAAAATAAATTAATTGCTTGGACCCACTGCGCATCAGCAACCAATGGACAAGCTATATGCCACAGTGTTGTTGGAAATTGCAAATGTCTATAGCTCATAGACATTATCTCTTGATCGGGTCCCAGATTTAAGGAAACATGAATTATCTCTTGAAGGTCACTTATGGTAACACAATCAACTGTACTAACCACCGTAATTGGTTGTGTACTGTAAGAATCTCCTTGCTCAGTTTGAATAATCTCCCCATAACAGTACACACAGGCAAACATGGCTCTCTATGTCAAAAATGTTTCTTTCATCAAAATTATGATAGTGTAACAAAATATTAACAATTATGTTTGACGATATGATGTTTATTATAATGTAATTTTATTGCGCCTTTCTATACCATAAACTATGCTACTGATGTTTGACCATATGATATTTATTAGAATGTAATTTTAGAGCGCCTTTTTATTTAGTTTGTTTGTTCTTCTTCATTTCACTTTATATGTTCATTAGTATCGTTAGCTAATCATTATATGAATTCATGTTTTAATCCTATGTTATTTATTAATTATTCTAAAATTAACTAATAATAAATAATCGTTAATTATTCTATTATTCTATAATTAACTAATAATAACTTTAATTTGTTAATTCTTATGTCCTTATTTGATTCTATAACATTATATTTATCATTTATCATTGATAAATATACTGATCATTAGTATCGTTAGCTAATCATTATATGAATTCATGTTTTAATCCTATGTTATTTATTAATTATTCTAAAATTAACTAATAACAACTAATCATTAATTATTCTATTATTTTATAATTAACTAATAATAACTTTAATTCGTTAATTCTTATGTCCTTATTTCATTCTATAAAATTATATTTATCATTTATCATTGATAAATATACTGATTTGCCTTTTCTTCTCTTAGAAATTTTAGTAGTTTATAAAGAAAATATGAATCATCTTAAGCATATTCCCCGGGAGTGTCAAACCAGGATGCAGCAAGGCCCGTTATCGTGCACCAGTTCCCGTTCGAGTCTAGCTCGAAGCGGTGTTTTTGGGTTTTACCCCTATGTACATCTGTGCCAGAGCCACATCCACTTGTTTGTATCCAGACAGGAATTTAATTGCGTAGATAACCACATAATCTTTAAGCTACCAAAATTTATAAATACTTAATCTTAAGTTAATCTATACTTAATCTATACTATCTAACAGTAATTATTTAAAACTATATATAACTAATTACAAAAACTAAATAACCAAATATTAAGAACTACCTAAACTTCTTAACAAATGAAAGATTTAAAACTAAACAAAATTAAATTAATTAAATAAAAACATTAAATTAAATAAAGAAACATACCTCTAAATGAATCTTCGTAAAAGCTCGCACAACAAAGGAATTTTTTAGAGAGAGAGAGAAAATCGGAGAGATGAAGTTGCAATGAACAAGTGAGGAGAGGGGGGGGGGGGGTGGCCGCCCTTTTATAAGGAGTTCAGGCGAAGGCGACATCGCGGAAGCCGCCTTTCGCCTCTGCGTATGGCCAAAGGCGGCTTCCGCGATGCCACCTTTCACCTTACCCTGAGGCGAAAGGCGGCCTCCTCCCGGCCGCCTTTGCTATGTCATCGATCCGGGCCAAAGGCGGCGCGAGGGAGCAAAGGCGGCATCGCAGATGCCACCTTTGTAGCGTATTTTTAAAAAAAAATTGACCTAGGCCGTTTTTCAGAAATATTTTTTAAGAAAAACGTAAGAAAAAAAAATCCTCTGACTCTCCCATGCATGGCCCTGGTTCCCATTTTGGCTTCCTCTCCCTCCCCTATGCTTTCCCCCTCGCTTCCCCGGGCCCCTTGGAGAATTCTCTCCCCCCCCCGCATGGCAGTAGTCCTTCATTTTCTTAGCTCCTCCATCTTGGATGTTTCCCCCTGGCCAGGATGAATGCCCCTGTCCAGGTGCGGTCCCCTATTCCCACTACCAACTCCTTTGTGGCCTTATTGCTCATGCATGAACTGTCCTCATCGTGCTCACCAAACAAAAGGAGATGGCGCCCCACCAGTCCTAGCACAGAAGGTTTGTTTGACTCTCCATCTTCCCACAGATCTTCCTCAAAGAGGATGGTTACCAGATCGCAGAATAGAGTTGCTCTCACTGCTTCGATGGATCTTTTCCAATTGGATTCGTCGCCTGGGGCTAGTGGCAGGCACACATTGTTCCAATTATGTTTCTCGTTATATGTAATGCACGTGGTCTTGGGTCCAGGGTGAAAACAGACTTCATTTCGTTTGAGGTGTCTCATCATAAGGTTTTGATTATTGGGGTCTTGAAGCCCAAACAATGTCCCTCCAAAATAGGGGAGTTTTCTAAGGGAATCAGTTTGCGTTATTTCATGCATGGTGAGCCATTGAACCATCACATTTGGATTTTCTGAAGTTCTAGTTTGAAGATCGACTTGCTCGCTTCATCAGACCAACACCTCTCGGTCAAAGTGATGGATGGGAACTGGTTTTTCTTATGTTCCTTTGTTTTTGCTAAGTGCGATTCTAGCCTACGGGATCAACTCTGGACAAACCTTAGGTCCTTTAAACTGGGAGAGGAGCCTTGGATCATGGGTGGAGACTTCAATACTATCATGCACCCATCGGAAATGTAAGGTGGTTTGTCTCTCCCTTGCAATGACAGGTTGGATTTCTCCTCCTTCGATGCACAACAGGGGCATCTTGACCTTGGTTTAACAGGTACATCTTCATGTGGCGTAATAACCAACTAGGTAACATGAAAACATGGTGTAGACTTGATCTCTACCTGGGTAACCTCCACGCAATCTCATCCTTTCATAATCTTGAGGTCTCTCATTTGGTTCGGGCTGTGTCTGACCACTCTCCCCTCCTTATTCATCTGAGATCGAGCTCCCCATCTTCTGGCTAGTTCTTTTTCTCCATATTATGCTCACAAAACCCTAGGTTTCTCGAGGCTATAGAACAGTCATGGAACTCCCCCTTCCTTCAAAGTAGTTGGGTCAACCTCCAAGTTATGATTAGGCGCTTGAAGCAAGCTCTCTTGCTTTGGTCCACTTCCCATGAACCTGATCATCTGATCATGGATGATATTATGAAATACGTTGAGAACACTAAAGTTTGATTGAAATATTGGTTGGATGATGAGGTTTTTTCCTCCCTATGTATCAAAAAACATCGGTTGAATTAGATTATTCTTGAACATGAGTGACGCCTTCGAGAACATGATTGTATTTCCTGTCATAGAGAGGGGAAAATAATACAGGTTTCTTTCAAGCCCGTCTGAAGGAGAAGCAGTGGGTTCATGTTCCCAATATTAGGCTTCCGGATGGGTCCTTTTCCAGTGACTCAGAGCAGATGGGTGGTATGGTTTGTTCCTATTTCAGATCTATGTTATGTGATCCTAACCCTCGGTACCTGAACGGGAACCCCTTTGGACCGACAGAGATTTTTGACTCGATCCCATGAAACATTTCCATCCATGCAAACAATATTATTTGTAGTGTCCCTAATGAGAAGGAAATATGGGAGGTAGTGAACTACCTCAACCCTGACAGTGTGCCTAGCCCTGACGGCTTCTTGGGTTCCTTCTACATCGTTTCTTGGAACATTATCAAACATGACCTCTTCGAGGCCGTCCAAGATTTATTCATAGGTGGATCTCTCCCATGCATGGCTGGTGCTACAACAATGATATTGATCCTTAAGGTCTAATCCCCCTCATCTACTCTCAATACTGGCCCATCATTCTGTGTAACTTTTCTTACAAGATTCTGGTGACCATTATTAAAAGTAGGCTCAACGCCTTCACCCACCATTGAATTTTGGATGATAAGCATGCCTTCATATGAGGGAGATCGATCCAAGGTGATGTTGGGGTTTCCCATGAAATGGTTTGGGATATCAATAGGAGCTTCATTGGATCGAATGCGGTTATTAAATTGGATATGGATAAAGCATATGACCGCCTGGAGTGGAACTTCATCTTTCACTCCATGAGATGTATGGGTTTCTCGGAAGCTATCATTGACATCATATTTTGTTGCTACAGTTCTACTTGTTTTAACATCATTTTTGTAGGGAAATAATGTTGGTTTATCAATTCTATTAGAGGCCTATGTCAAGGCGACCCCCTCTCCCCGAATTTCTTTATTCTGGCCCAAGACGCCCTTAGCAGGTGCTTCTCATCGGCCATGCTACAAGGCACTGTTTTCCCCTTCCATTACGGTTATCAGGCCCCCAGTGTTTCCCACATATTATTTTTTCATGACCTTATGTTCTTTATCAATGGGAGGAGTCCTTCTATTAGGATCTTGGTGAGGATTATGGATGAATATGCTCATCATAGTGGACAACTTATCATCCAAGAAAAGAGTGGTGTTTTTCTCCCTTCAAAATGCCTGATAAGGCATAGGGGTATTATTGAAAGTCCACTCGGGATCCATGAAATGAAATTTCCCATGACCTATTTGGGGTCTCCTATTTCTCCTAGGAGGATCCAGGTTCAACAAATTGAGGAATTGTCAAACAGGGTTATAAACTGAATCAATATTTGGAAGAATTGATTCCTCTCTTTTGGGGGGAGGATTAATCTCATTAATAGTGTGTTGTCATCAATCCCCATGCATATCCTTTCTTTTCTTAATGTTCCCAGGTCAATCATCAATCGAATGGAGTCCATATTTAACTATTTTCATTGGGATTCTCATGGTGAAGGTGGATGCATATGGGCTTCTTGGATTATATTTGCAAAGCTTCTAGAGCATGGCAGCATTAACATGAGAATCCTGAGTGAGTCCATGTTCTTCTTGTAAGGTAAGTTGGTCTAGGATGTTATTGAGGGTCAAAATATTTGGAGCTGTTTCATCAGGGGAAGTATGGATTCATGCTCATGGAGAATGCGTAGAACCCTTCCCCCTTATCGGGTTCTCTCCGTGTCCATGTTTACTCTCTCTGAGAACACTCTAAATGGATCATCGGGCATGGAGTATCCAACTTTTGGAAGTGAAACTGGGGCATTGGATTCCATGGCTACCCGGGTTGCCCGACTCCCGACCTATCGATCAAGGAGGCCTCCCTTCATACATCCTTTCTCAAGGCCATCCTTAGATCGTCCAAAGAGGTTCCGTTCCACAACATATGCCTGGACGAGTCTGGGGATAGGTGCATCTTCAAGGGTTCTCCTTCAGGTAGGTTCCTGGAAAGGGACTACAGGAAGGCCTTACCTAGGTAGCTGGCTAGATACCCTTGGGGCAGTGTTCTCTGGTGCAAGTACCTCCCAGCCAAGTTCTGCATTCTTATATGGAGGGTCTGACCAAATGTTATCCCAACAGAGATGGCTATCAAGAAAAAAAGTATTCCTCTTGCCTCAAGATGACACTACTATTCAACTCCAAAAGAGGAATCATCGATCCACTTTTTCCTTCAAAGTTACTGGGCTGGCCAGTTGTGGAATGCCTTGGTGGAGCGTCTCGAGTTTTTGGGGATGATTTCTTCTCTTTTGGAGTTCTTCCAGCAATGGTACAATGGAGCCTCCACCAAACAAGAGGAGGACGACTGTTCGATTCCTCTCCCCATGAATGACACCATGTGTCTCACCCCTCTCCCTATGGTTTGATTCTCTGGACCAGGATTCTTATCGTTGAGATGGATTTGCTTCACAAGCATCACGAGGTAGCTCCCTCCCATAGTCGTTACTCTAGCATCTTACAGTCATCGGGCCCTCCACCCCCTACGATGCCCGGGTCTTGGGTAAGATGGCACCCTCCCTCTCGTGGGATCAAACTCAACTCTAACAGGGATTGTGGCCAATGGGGAATGAGGGGAGGAGATACTGTTTGGGACATGTCTCTCTCTGTTGTACTTGCTTTGGACACCTTCTATGGAGTTGGTGACCCTCTGGTGGCGGAGTACAGGGCCATGAATAGCGGCTTAAAACATTTCTCCTTAAAGGGTTCTCCACTTGGCTATAGTGGAGACAGATTCAAAGATCATTTGAAGCTCCCTCAAGGTCCACATCTCACCTCCTTGGCATATTATCAACGTCATTTGAAAATGAAAGGCCTTCCTTTCCCATGACACTGCGATTCTTCATACGTGGAATGAGGGTAACCGTCTTGCTAACTTCTGGACCTCTAGGGAAACCCTAGCCCCTCCTTTATTGGTATTCAATTTCCTTGGTTCCCTTCTTCCAGGTAGAGTGTAAATCCCCATCAGGGATGCACTTGGTCTTCACTTTTTCGTACATCCTTGTTTTCCCTTTTTGGCTTTGATGTTGGATATTGGCCATCTTTGTTTGTGTACCTTCTTTTAAATATATAAAAAGTAATTATTAGTGACATTCAATGACCGATGAACACTTAGATAGTACATACTGTGACATACAATTTTGGATTATTTATCATATTTTACCAAGTAAAATCATTACATTATTTGATGATTTCTAAAATTAATAAAATAATTTGATGATTCTTATGAATTAACCTCTGACTTTTATTAGAATAGTGTATATTTCCTTGATAAAAAAACTATAAAATCATTTTATAATACCATTATTCTTATTAGTTTCTTTTTCTAATGCTAAATAAGTATGTAATTGATAAAACCTATAGTTTTTTTATCTACAAGGATACTATATACTCTATTGGTTATATCATTGAAAACAAAAATTAGTTTTTGTTCACAATGAAAGATCTTTCCATATCATGATATGAGTCTTATAAATTATATTCATTATTATTTTCAGGATGAATGTGAGAGGTAATAATATAAATAAATTAAAATAAATGTATTAAAAAACATATTAATAGTTATTCCATAAAATAAATAATGTTTCTATACATTTGATGGTTTATTGAGACAAACATTTGATTAAGTAAATAGAAACTAGAATCAATTAATTTTTGCAATATGAAGTTTGGTCATCCCATTTGATGACATAGGAATAATCCTTTCTTATATTATTTTGAGTTCATTGTAATATTTCGAATCATTGTTTGTTCTGATATTTATTTTCTTGTATGTTGTAGGCATTTTAAAATTTAATACCCAATAAATGAATAAAAACATTTTGAATATTCCTAAAGTGGATGATTTTTTTTCACATCTTCTTCAATTCAATTGAAATTCTTCTCCATTTTCCCTTATATTTACATAAGATGTAGATAATTTTTTTTCATTCTTCTACCTTTGAATCAATTGTCTCTTTGGTGGACATTATGAAGGATCCTTTGGATTTAGATTGGCTACAATATATTAAACCATTTCTTTTAAATTTTTAGTATAAGGGGTGGAGAAATGTTTTTCAACAAACCCTTGTCCTCTCAGGGAAAGTGTTGAGACACAATTTCTATGTGAGTTATCGAGTTCATTACCATAATTAGATGGAGAAGGATAACAATTTTGGTAAAGATGATAAAATGATATTTAATATATAATCTCATATCTTTGTGGAACCCCAATTTCACAAACAGATCAATATTCCATAGTATTCAAATACCATGATTTGTTGCTAGATTAACTTCTTCCCATTTTCACTAATATAGTTTAGTAATAATCTCAATTACCCTAAGCCTTTATTTATCATTCTCATGAGATAAAAGATTATATATTTGGGGTAATAATTCAATTACTTAGGTTTATTCATCAAATATGTTGACATATTTGAAAGTATAATTCCACAAACAGAGGGAGAATCCACTACACATACCTAGAAGAAATCCATTTCACATTTTCTCACATGTTGGGGTAGATAAAATAGAATATGACATTCCAAGACATAATAATTTTTTTTGAAAATAATTCATCACATAAAATGTTTTAACATTTTAAAAAATATGTATTTATTGGTACATACCCTGATTTAAGGAAAAATCATAATGTTTTTAAGGATTATTTTAGAATTTTTTAAAAAATAGTTAATATAATATTTTAGTTTCTATATTGATTAAAAAATAAAAAACAATTAATAAATTATTATTTATTATTATCCCAATATTTTATCAAAATCCAATAACCCTCACCTTTATTTTTATAATATACTGTTTTGTAGATACTCTAGTCGAGAGAATCCATATTCCCATCCTCATAACCCAGAAAATTCCGAACAAGATATATGGAGGTAATTATGTCAGTGTAACAATCCATTTTTATTAATGCATACCTCCTTGATCTATTGAGTGATCTTCCTAATCCCAAATTCTAGGATTTAGATTTCCTTAACACTTGTCCACTAGTTTCACTAATTCATGCTTAAGTGATTAACGCTTAATAAAAACTAGGTTATGTTGACCCAAATATATAGATAAATATTCACTCATAATTGAACACACCACAATAGAGGTTGTCCAAGCACCTTGAACTACAATTAAATTTCATCCTAATGAGTGGAAATGTATATCAAATTAATATATTGATTTTATATATTCCTCATTATTCATATATTTCTCATTTTTATAGTTTTTATATTCATATTAATATAAGAAGATTTTATTTAGGAGGTCAACCATGTCTTGATAAAATTATTCATAACAATGTTTCTTTTATTGTATCTTTTTTTTTGTAAATTCTTTGATTTCTATGATTGTGAAAAAGAATCCGTAAAAATTGACCATGTAACTTGAAAAGAGTAAAATCATAATAGAGGTTTGATCATGATATTCTCTAATGGGTTTTCTATCTTTTGTGTGAAAAACTAAACCACAAACCTAATATAATTACACCTTGAACCGTAACATGGTTTATGATGTAACATTCCACTTGTATTCTTATGTGCATATTTGATTGGTTTCACAGTAGTTCTAATCATAAACCGCTTCCACTCACCTGGTTTAACCATCTATTAGATATTCTTTACTCACATATCGGTGAAGGGGAACTAAAGGAGTTGCTAAGAGGTTTATATAAAATAAACCACATGCATGAAGAACATTACATAATGAGAGGAAGGGACGACATGTAGGACATACATTTAATTTAATAAATTATTACAGAAATCTTACAATAAAAATAATTTAAAATAATCTAATGAAATAAATTTTTTTTTCTTAGATCATGATCATATACACACATGATACAAAAAATAAAAATGTAATCTAGCTAGAAAAAACATCAACACCTTTTTTTATCATTAATATAAGCAGGCTAAAATTAATTCAATAATTAATTATATAATATTATCTTAATGACCAACTAAACAATCTTCATGTTCCATTCATAATTCATAATTAATAAATATAGTTAATAAAATCTGGAGTTGGCAAAAAAACATTCAATAACTAAATACTACCTTATATTATCTTTTCCAATGTATTTTATATATAATTTAACACACCCACAATTTCACATATTAAGTGATCTATTGTGTTTAAAGACAAAGAAATTTGGAATATCTATGATATAAATAATATATAATATATGTGATAGGTACAACAATATTCCTATACTATACATGGAATAAATGACAACCGTACATGGAATGTAGTTATTAATTTACATTATATTTAATTATGAATTTATGATTTGGTAAAATTAATTACACACATTGTATTCTTACTACATTTAGTAAGTCCCAATTTAATGCTATCATTAAATTTTCATCCATGTAATTAATCAACACAATTACAACATAGACGACATGTAATCAACATTAATGTTTATGCATTACACGGTGTGTAAAACTAGCTATATATCATGTAACAGCTTCTGTGACACACACATAGGGGCATAATGTGGGTTCATACTGTGGATAATTTATTAGGTACATGATATGTATAATACCTACCCAATGTTTTAACTTTGTGTTAAATGGTCACAAGTCCTTCATGTCTTGTAATAAATACATGGAATTATATTTTCCACATGTATTCCTTGCATTTCACTATAAATATGCACACACTACATGATATATACGCCATCTACACTCCATGTAATATGGTAAACTATGTGATATTCTAGGTTGCTTACTTTGTGGTGTAAATTAATGAACCCCATGAGAATTAACAACATGATGAACCAAATTTAGCATGGTTCATACTTGAATAGTTTTCATGGGTACATAATGAGTAAAAATGGCCTACATGGCATCTTGTCTTGTGTTATCCATCCATGACTCTTTACACATCATGATGGAATATTAGATCATTCTTAATATGTTTTTAATCATTTTAATTACATATTTTCCTTGAAACAATCATATTAAATGTAAAAACATGTTAATTAACATTAGTATGGAAGAATGAATAAACCCAAAATAGAAAACCAACAAAAAATAAATCTAATCATGCAATGATAACTATATACTTATAAATTTTTATTTGATCACTATGAAATAACTTGTAAATTTTAGGTGAATTGGAAGTGCCTTTTAGGAAGTTCCTAGTTCATGTTTTTCATAATGAACAAATAATATTAGACAAACATGGTGAAGATTTTCATGGCCAATAAACATAGAGAGTACTTTAATTGATAGTTACATCAAAATCAATAAGAAAATATCATTATATATAATTTATAATAAATTTATTGATATAAATAATTACCTTCTGTAGAAATTATTTCTTCATTGATGAATGTGATGATGCCTTCACAACATGACATAATTGTGATAGAGGATTCAATGGTTGAATCCATATAGTTGATGATCCACATATGCTCCTCAAAAATTTAACTATCAACATAGAATTCTCTAGGTGATAACATGTATATTCTTAAACATTGGTCAATTTTTGTTGATCGTAATATAATCCAATGAGGTGTGAAGTGATGATTCTAGTGGTGGAGGATAATTGGTTACAGTCTTCATATTATTCTAAATAAATATTTATCTATTGATTGAGATGAGACTCTCTATAATTCATAGTGTACTATGATTAGAATGGCACAAATAGAGTTAAATAATGATATAATTGCGCATTTATATACCTAGGGGTTTATAATTAATAATTTCATATGGTTTGTTATATTCTTATTAATCTATTATGAATCATTTTCCTAAATAATAATAAATATATTATTATTTATTTTATTTGTGATAAACTTATGGATGAATAATATTATTTCATTGAATAAATAAATTAATATTTATGAAAATAAATTTTAATATGTCATTCCATATAAGACAAATAAACTCATTCTTCCATTCCTCCTTAAAAATCATCAAATTATAAGTAATTTATATTTACTTATCTAACCAAATGTCACTACATTATTTACCAGAAAAATAATTAAATATTTTATTCCCTAATCTAAATAATTAATATTAATTTTATATTTTTCATAAACAGATAAACTAGTTTATTTTTCCCTTATAAATTAATGAGACTAAATAAATATTGTAAATTTTTATAATTGATAATTACTTAGGTAATAAATATTTATTTAATATTCAACTCACATAATATTCTCATGAAGAACCGGTAGATTAATATATGAGATGAAAAATAAAAATAATTATTAAACCAAATATGATAATAATAGTTATACAACATGTTTTGATCATATAGAATTTATCAACGGTTTGGATCACACATAGGGTGTGGCCCTATAAGACCATTCCTCAATAGAATTAGGCACTACTACCAAAATTATAAGGCTCGAGTCTATAATCGTTCCAAATCTCCGATTGAGAAATATTTCTAATAAAAAAATTCAATAACCACATAAATATTCCCACTATATAATATAATTCCTTTATCAAGATATCTCAAATAAAATATGTTCCATGTGGATTTCGTGAACATATACATTCAATGTATCTTTATTTGACTTTCAAGAAATGAACATGATGAATAAATTACATGTCTATGAAATTAATTAGTTGGTTCCATTCCCATAAGTGGGTCCATGATTATAGCTTTTTATTTTTAATATAAGGGTGACATAGTTTCTCACATTATTCATTAATAAAATATAATTCATGACACACCCAACTTACCAAACATCACCATGAATATACATCATCATGGTTTATGAAAATACATCATTGAACACTACTAGGATATAAATTATTAAAAATCCAACAGTCTAATGACCATTGAAAAAGACCTTATATTTTCACATCTAATGACATATATAAATGTGTATCTCTTACTAGAAGTTCATGTTTTCATAATCTCCTGCATTAAAAATTATAAAGGGAATACACGATGATAAAGTGTCTTAATGGTTAATGAGTCTCCACCCATGATATCATATATTATTTATTTCTGGAAAAATAATTTCAACTTAGTATACATCACACATATAAAAATTCTATTAGTAATATTCTTGGTTGTCATTATAGCATAGAACTATTATGACTTTCTAGTGAAACATATAATCTACGGACATTATGTCATATATGTGTCCTAATTTTCATGTATTTTCTCTTCTATTATTGGTCTATATTCCCACTAGGTTCCCCCTTGTCTCCCCCTTTATTTTTTGATGAAATTAGTGGTTTTAGGGGCCATAACTAGGCGTACTGTTTGTCTACATGGCTTACTGAACCGTGTAGATAGACTATACGGAGTGTCCAAGTCATAAAAATTTATTTGTTATTCAAATTTTTTCCATATAGAATTAACTATAATATCCCCTTCTTCCCCTAGTCAACCATTACTTCCATTTAAGGCTTCCATTCTCCCTCAACATCCCTTGGATCCCAATTTTGGACGGGTTTTGGTGGGGAAACATCATTATTCAGTAAGTAAGTGTGTTTATTCTTTGTTCCTTAATTCCCCTTAGGTTTTCTTCCATCCTTAATGAGTTTATAAATTTCTAGAAGCTAGTGTTTCATCCCTAGGGTCTAATATTGAGTTTATTTTTTCAATATTATTCATTTTGGGTTCTTTTTAACTTGCTTGCGGTGTGGTTGTGGTGCTGTTGATGTTTAACACAAATATTTGGGGTTTTTGACATTCAAGATAGGTGGTTCCATGTGTAAACATTCATTGATGAATTTATCTTTTCTGATTAACCCATTTAGAATTATTAATATCCATTTTATGTTGTTCAAAAACCATTTATGGTATCATTGATTGGGAGTATAATTTTAAAGTTTCATTTTGACATGAAATTGGGTGTTTTTCATGTGTATTCCATGTGGTATCATTTGTGGTTATTTTATTTTTCATGAAACTGTATTACTAAATGGTGTTGGGGATAAAAATTATTGTTTTTAATGATGTGGTTGAGAATTTAGAATTAGAAAAGGATTTTTAAATGGATTTTGTGTGCAAAACCATGTCTTAACTCTTGAAATTCTTTTATAAAATCATTAAAGGGTTTATTAAATTACATAGACGGTGAAAAAAATATTGGTCTACTATTTGGGGTGTGTATGATATTGAAATGGTGTTTTGATGTTAAAATGGTATTTTAAAACATGTGTAACTTTCTTGATCACAATGAGGGAAGCTCAACTATCTAGGTGGGCGGGCGATGACTAGTATACTAGTGATTAGGAAGTGGCCTTGTCTTTGTTTCACATAGAAAGATTGACAATGAAAACATTAATTAAAATATTGGAACACCACAAGATTCCATGGTATGTTTCTTTTTAAATAAATTCAATATCTTTTGTTGTATGCTATATGAATATTATTTTTCACTGCACCAAACATCGTCTTAGCTTTTGCTACACACAACACAGAGTTTGAGGGCACCACGACCAATCAAACTAGCTGTTTAAAATGAGTTTATGAATATTATTAACCAAATTTTTAATTATATATACCTTATATAATTTTAACATTCATATTATGTGTTTCTTAGACATAATATAATGAAATATTAAATTTTTTAGATAAAAGAAGTATTTTTCAAAAAATTCAATTTTTATGCCTTTTAATGGAGAACCTTTTTTTAAATCCAATATTTTACACTTTTATATATTCAATTAGAAAAAATTAAATTATTATTTTCAATTAAGAAATAAAAATTTAGTTTGGATAATTTTTTAGTGTTTTTCTGATAACATTCATATTTTAATGAATAGTGAAAAATATGCCATTTTAATTCCAAATTGCTTTTTAATCTAATTTATTTATATTGTTAGATTATCCTTTTAGTTATATTTACTGTATAATTTGATTAATTTATTATCATTTAATTTAATTTGATTAATTTTATGTAATTTCACATTGAAATTTAATATAAACATGTATCAATCTTTTGATGGTTTTTTTTCTTTTAAAAACTCGTTTTCTCATTTTGACAATAGGAATTAATTATAAATAAATTACATTAAATTTTGTGTTCTATGTCCTAAAAATTTGATTCCATATTTTGGATTCTGTGGGTACAAATTATGTTAATAGGATACATTTATTTTCTTCCATTATGAATAATAACTATATTAATTATTTTAATTTACCATAGTTAAAGGGTAAATTCATTGAATAAAGGTAAAAATAATATTATAATAATATAAAACTACCCTAACACATGTAATCATATTATTTTATGAGTAATATGTGACCATAAAAAACTCTTATGATTAATTTTTGGCATTTGGATTCCACTTGGGTGTGATAATGACCTTTTATAGTTTTTAATTTAACGGGATGGGAAATATAACATAAACATCTATCTCCTAACTAAAAAAGTTTAAATTTGGTTAATATAAATGATATGTTAGAATATAAACAGTAATTAAAAATCTAAAAATATTTACTAAATCTGGTATTTTATTTATAATTTTTAAACATTAAATAAATAAATTTCTATATGACACAATGATGATCCAATGATTCCCTTATTAATGAAATGTTCTAATAAATGATATTATAAATATGAAAATAAATGTAATTTAAAAATTTTTATTTCATACATGAATTTTATTTATTATTATGACATATTATATTTGAGTTAATTAATTTTTTAGATGTAATAAATTATTTATTACTTTGAAAAAAATCAATTACAAAATAGTGTCAAAATTGATATATATGATTTTTTTTAAAAAACTATTTTATTCAATGATATAATAGTAATAAAAATTTAATAATCAGACAACTGACTTATATAGTGTTATAAATTTAATTAATGATCCACTTAGGGTTCTATAGGCATTTTATATTAACTATATAAACCATATAGAATAAAAATAAAATATGAAATTGTAGAAAAAAACTTATTTAACTAAGGGTTAAAGCCAAAATATAAGGTTAAATTCAGGACTTAAACTTTTTTAAAACCCATTGGTTGAGAGGATTTAGACCCATAATCATATTATACTATAAATAAATCACTTTGGATCCATTATAAACTGAAAATCAATTTATAACAAATTAATCTTTCAAAACATTCCTAAAGTGCCCCTCACATCTCATATAAAAGGGAACATCTCTTTATCTTTTATTCTCACATGAAAAGCCCTTTGGATTAGCCAAAAACTTCCCAAATCTCCTCTCAACATCCCTCAATTCATCATATATTCAACCCTTTGGGTAGAAAACCATTTAAAGAGTATTTTTTTTTTCAAATCAATAGGAGACACCTGAAGAAGAGGTTATCGTCTTATCCCTTCTTTCAAAGTTATTTTCTTCTTTTACATCCTATTACTAAGTTATTACCATAATAAAATAATAAATACAACATATAATATATTCTGAAACGTTTTTATGATTATGTAAGAACCATATTCCTCCTTTTACCCATTGTATGAAAAACAGTATCACTGGGTGTGCGTACATATGACTTACCATCTCCACACCATAGTGTAAACTGTTTTTCATTTATACATTATTTAGATAGGTATAATGATGAATATAAATGAATTAAATAATAAATATAACATGATATTATTTATTTTAAATTAAAATTCCATCAAATTATATACCATTTAACAATTATGGAAATCATATCATCGATCGTCCGTACGTACAACTTACCATCTCCATGACGCGATGAGATTCATCTTCCACGCACACCATCTAAGAATGATTAAAAAAATATTAAGCATAACTATGAAATATATGAGAAAATAAATCAACTATATATATATGTATGTATGTATGTATGTATGTATGTATGTACATATATTTTATTCACTTACATCAACTCAATATTATAAGAAAATGGAATCAACGTTAACGCGTACGTACGACCCACCGTCTCCATGAATAATATATTCCATTTATTATATCTATCTACTATATATTTTTATATTCTAAATATATAAGATATATAAATAATTTTATCATGATCTATGTAATATGATCAATAAAAACAATTCGAAACACATGTGATAAATAAAGAGATTATAACACGAAATGTTGCATTAATATGGAATTATTAATAAATGAGTAATATAAAGTCATAAACCAATCATATATGATATAATTAATATTATTATGATTTGGTTAAAAGTTAGTAATATGTTAAAGTAGTTGGGTTTTGGCTTAGTGGTACGCACCCCTTAATCCTACATGAAAAATGGGGGTTCAAAACCCATTAGGCACAGGTACTGTAGCAGAGGAGGCATTATAGCAATGACGGGAACTGTAGCAGCGGCAGGTCACTATAGCAGCGGTGGGTACTGTGCGGTAATGTAGCAGCGTGGGTACTATAGTAGTACTATTCACATAATGGGCCTTGGGCCCAAATATTGGGCCTACGGGCCATGTAATAGGCTAAATGCCCACTGGGCCTTCTGGCTATGTAATGGGTCTCGCTCTACCTAGTTAAAGAGTTCTTTGATTTCCTTTAATAATAAATGAGGCTTTTGCCCAATCCTTAAAAAAAATGTTAAAATACATTATATAGGAGTTTTAGACACATACTGAGAGTATCAAACTTAAGGTAAGGGTTAATTTTTAAATCTCATTATTATCCGAGATTGTTAAGCATAAGTATTTATTGGGACATATTTATCATTCATGTCCAAGTTTCTTAAAAATGTTCTCAAAAGGAATATTTTTAATGTTTTATTCAAGTTACTATTTAAATAAAATATCATTATAAATGTTTTAATTATTTAAACTTCTAAACCGTTATCATTTAAGTTCATGTTTACAAAATGGTTTTAACGAATTATTTATACTGACATAAATGTTTTAAAAAGATAATTCCCATAAAAATTATCAAAGTGATCTTGGAAATGTTGATTAAAAAAATGCATTTAAAATGTATTTTTTAAAAAGTGTGTTACTTTTATTGATTTTTATGTAGAAAAAGAGATATTTCTCTAAAAGTTTTTTAAGTATTTTATTATATTATTTTAATCTATGTCAACATCCTTTGTTGAATTCTATGCTTAATTGAGATTGATTTATTATGATACAATCTTACATATTGTATTGAAGGGTTTATGGTATGTTTGAATGTGGATGTGATATTTTAATACCATTCATTGTTTATGGTTAAAGTATTAACATTTTACTGTAATTTTTAATATTAGTTTTTATGTTATGTTTCACCCTTTTCATATGGTGAATGTATTGGACTTAGTAAGGGACTGATCAGACCCACTATAGCCCCTCAATGCATCGGTAAGTCTCATGAGACCAAAATAGTGTCTTGTTACAAGAAATTTGTTGAATAATTATGTATGGTCTTGGTACAAATCCTTGAATTAGTGGTTATGATGTTCGACATTATGAATTCACTCATTATGAGATTTGTTATTGATTTTACATGTTATTATTTGATTAGTAGAATATCAATATGACAGTTTAAATAAAATTATTTGATTTATTATTTCCATATTAAACTAAGGATATTATTTTAAAAGGCTTGTGTTTTAGTTTTGTACCTTTCCTTAATGTTTTATTCATATTTTTGATAGCTTACTCAATATTGTTTATCCTTACTGAGCATTTGAGCTCACCTATTTCTTATGATTTATTTTCCCAGAATGACAAAAACTATTTTATGATTGATATATAGGGTTAAACTAGGTGAATACCGAAATTCTCAATTGATTATTTATCATGTGTTTTATGTTATAAATTGAGATGTAAAGTTCATGTATATAATCTATTTTCCATGAATACTAAACTGATCGGTCCTTCGGAACATGATTCCTTGTAATCATGCCAACGTATTAAAATAGTACATCGGCTCCGGGCTTCATGGGTTGAGGCGTTATTGTTGGTATCAAAGGAAGTTTAGAAAACACCTTTGAAATTAGATTTAGAAAACATGTATAAGAAAACAAAACCTTATGAATCAATTTGGGGATAAGTCTAAGTATAGGATATCATCCTTTAGATTTGGTAGTGGATAACCTAGGTTAATCCTATGGACTTATGGATTGAGAATAAGATGGAATCATTTAGAGATCCTATAAATTATTTTTCATGACTATATCACTTTGATTAGTGTTTCTCACATTGTACTTTAAGTATTGGTCAATGGTTAGAATCAAAAAGGTTATACAAGTAATGTTTATACCACTGATATTGATAATATACAAAATAAAAATTAGATGAAGGAGGTATTACGGAAAAAGATGTTGATGCATAGTTAATGGGTTTAGAGTGATGTAGAATGACTAAGGTTATTTTGTTTTTGGATTAAATAATTATTACATAAATCATTCTACATTTATAAGATTAAATATATATATAATTATTGTACTATAGTATTATTGCATTAAGGATTTTAGATTTTATGGTACCAAGTAATATGACACAGTAGGATATTAATATTTTTGGAAAATATTTGATCGAGGGAATGATAACATGTAATATGATTCTGATTCTTAGATAATGACATTGTAATAAAAATCTAATTGATTTGGATAGTTTATATTGGATATTATTGACTACCTTGGAACTGATTAATAGTTTGTCAATTCCATCATTATTGTAGTTTACAAAAAAATTTAATTTAAAGAGTATATCCAATATTCAATGTTTTATGTAAGGAATAAGGAATCATGAGTGTATTCAAATAAGGTTTTATGGTAATCCAGGGTATTTACTTGTTTTAAGAGAATACATGATGAATGTATTTCTATCATTGTTATGTGACAACAAATAGATCTTCATTATGTCATGTGACCGTACTTATAATTTTTTTGGCTTGTGAGTTTGGATAGAAGAATTTTCGATAACCCTAAAGGTTGAAATGGATTAAGTTGGAAATTGGATAGTATTTTTTATTTATAAAAAATTTATAAATGTTATTTTTGGAATTTTATATTAATATTGTCTTAATAAAAGTAAAACACAATGGTCGGGTGACAACCCGTCGCGTCAGACAAGGCTGCAGGAATTGAACCCACAACAGAAGTGCAACAAAGTTTTATCGCCTATCACTAGCCTACCAGAAGTATTTGGTTAGTAAAACAAAATTTTATTTATTTAAATGGTATAATTTTATATTAGTAACCTTATACGATTAAGATAAATAGAATATATTTTTTGAGTTTTATCATCTTTTTAAGATCTAGATGTGTTTGTGGTAGAAATTAGTTAAAAGAAAAAATCTACATATCAAGTATGTTTGATTCATTATGTTATTAATATATGATGTAAATGAATTCTTCAACTCTAGTTAAACCAACAAAATTTTCCCAGTAAATTATTTTATGATGAATCAAATGGACCATTGGATCATCATATATTTATTCCTTTATGGTTGTTAACCTTTTCCTAATCATGTTCTCCATTTCTCTCTTTCAGAACATGATCATTAGTTTTTTCTTCCATATCCATATTTTAATACATGTAATACTAGCATATTTTATCTCAGGTAAAATTCTTATTTCACTTTCTGTATTTTAATGTGAATGTTTTATTAACCAATTTTTCGAATGTGGGATTGCAGTAAATGGATTTTGAAAAATCAAACCTTTGTTACCAAACCCAAATTTTAAAATTGAAAGGACACGATTTATTGAAGAATATATGAATGTAACACCCCATGATTATATGGTACATTTATTTTTAAATAAATTCAATATTTTTTGTTGTACGCTACACCATTATAAACTTTCTCTACATACAACATTGTCATAGCTTACACTATACGCAACACCGAGTTCGAGCACACCATGACCTATCAAACTAGTCATTTAAAAAAGTGGTTATGAATATTATTAACCCCATTTTTAATTTTATATACCCTATATAATTTTAAAATTAATCTTATCTATTTCTTAGACACAATATAAGGACAAATTCAAATTTTTAGATAGAAGAAGTATTTTTCAAAAATTGTAGTTTTTACACAATTTCAATGAGAACCCTTTTTATATCCAATATTTAAAAATTTAATATATAAAATTTTACAAAATAAATTATTTATTTAAAACAAGGAAATAAAAAATTAGTTTGGGTAATGTTTTAGTGTTTTTTTGATAACATTTATATTATAATGATTAGTGAAAAATACTACATTTTAATTCAGAACTGCTTTTTCATCTAATTTATTTATAGTGTTAGACTATCAATTTAGTTAGTTTTAAATTATAATTTGATTATTTTTTATCATTTAATATAATTTAAGTCATTGTAAGTAATTTCACATAGAAATTTGATATAAACACGTACTAATCTTTTGATGGTTTTTTACTTTTAAAAACATTTTTTCTCGTTTTGATAGCGAGAATTAATTTTTAGTAAATTATTGATACTTATATGTTTTTTATAATTAATAATGGATTCCATATTTGGAATCAGTGGGTAAAAATTATTTCCATATGGTACTTTTATTTTTGGGCACTATGAATAGTAACTTCAGTCATTATTTTTAATTACCATGGTTAATGGGTAAATTCATTGAATAATGGTAATAATAATATTATAAAAATATAAAACTACCCTAACATGTCACCTAATTTTATTTTATGATTCATTATAAATGAAAAATAACCTAAGGCCTAATTTTTTCCATTTGGGTGCCACTTGGGTGTGATAATGACCTTTTATAATTTTTATTTTAAAGAAAAGGGAAATATAAACTAAACAAGTATCTCCTAACTAAAAAATTTTTAATTTTATTTAGATAAATGATATATTTGATAATAAATAGTTATTAAAAGAATAAAAACATTTACTAAATCAGGTTATTTTATTTATAATCATTAGACATTAAATAAATAAATTTATTTCTTACAGAATGATGATGCAGTTATTACCTTATTAATGAAATATTAAAATAAATGATATTATAAATATTAAAATAAATGTAATTTAAACATTTATATTCCATACAATAATTTTATGGATTATTCTTACATATTATTATTTAGTTACTTCATCTGTTTTTAAGGAATCAATTTTTTTATGACTTTAAAAAAATTTAATTGCTAAATAGTGTCAAAATTAACATAAATGAATTTTTAAAACAAACACTACTTTTTTAAATAATATAATTCTCATAAAAATAAAATATTCTGACAACATACTTAGATAGTTTTAATAATTTCATTAATGATTCACTTGATGTTCTCTTTGATTTTTATTGTAACTACATTTACCATATAGTATAAATATATAAGAAGAAATGGTAAGAGTTAGCTTATCTAACTAAGAGTTAAAACCAAAAGATAAGGTTAAATTCAAGACCTAAACTTGTCAAACCCTATTGGTTGAGAGGATTTTGACCCATCCACATATTATAATTCAAATAAATAACCTTTTATCCATTATAAATATAAAATCAATATATAATAAATTAATATTTCAAGTCTTTCATAAAGTGCATGTAACCTCTCCTATAAAAGGTCACTTCTCCTTATCTTTTATCCACACCTCCAATTCCATTTTTCTTGAAAAAACCCTACCCAAATCTCCAAAAAAACCCCATAAAATCAACCTAGATTCCACCCTTTTGGAGGAAAACCATCTTATGGAGTCATTTTCTGCAAATCAAAAGGAGACACCCGAAGAAGAGGAAATCATATTATCCCTTTTTTCAAAGTTATTTTTCTTCTTCTACTTCCTCTTCCTAAGTTGTTGCCACAAAAAAATAATAACTCCAAAATATAATGTATTGGGATATGTTCTAATTATTATGTTACAACTATATTCCTACTTTTACCCACCGCATGAAAAACAATACCACCATGTGTGAGTACGTACGGCTTACCATCTCCACATTGCGGTGTAAACTATTTTTCATCTATACTTTATTTCTATGGTTATAATGATTAATATAAATGAATTAAAAAATAAATTTAACATGAAATTAGTTCTGTAAAATTAATATTCCATCTAATTCCATACCATTTAATCATTAAGAAAATGATATGGTCACTCGTGAATGCGTACAACTTACCATCTCCACGATGTGATGAGATTCATCTTCCATGTTTACCATCCAATGATGATTATAATCATATATTTTAATAATAAGTATGAAGTATATGACATAAATATTGTATTATAATAACATATATATATATGTATATATGTACATATATTTCATTCAATTACTTCCACTCAATATGATAAGAAAATGGAAACGACATTCATACATACGTACGACCAACCGTCTCCATGAATAGTGTATTCAATTTCATATATCTATCTATTATATATTTTTATAATATTAATATATATTATATATAAATAATTTTATCATGATATATGTAATATGATCAAGAATAACAAGTCAAAACACATATGATAAAGAAAGTGATTATTACCCGAAACATTGCATTAACATGGAATTATTAATAAACATGTAATATATTATCATAAACCAATAATATATGAATTAATAGATATTATAATGATTATATTACAAGTTAATAATATGTTCAAAAACGTTATAAATGAGTTTTGGACACATATGAAGAGTATCAAACATTAGGTAAGGCTTAATTTTTAAATCTCATTATTATACGAGATTGTTTATGCATAAGTGTTTATTGGGACATATTTATCATTCATGTCCATATTTCATAAATTTTTTCCAAAATTAATGTTTTTAATTTTTATGTAAGGTAATATTTAACTAAAACATCGTTATAAATGATTTAAGGATTTATACTTCTAAAACATTCACATTAATGTCCATGTTTTCGAAATGGTTTTAACGATTTATTTATATAGAAATTAATGTTTTATAATGTTAATTAATTTCAAAAGTTTCAAAGTGGTATGGAAAACATGAATTAAAAAATTTATTTTAATTGTCATATTTTATATATGGTGTGGATTTTAATGTTTTTGAAGTAAAAGGTACATTTCTCTAAAAGTGTTTTAATGATTTTATTAGATTATTTTCATGTATGTCAACATCCATTATTGGATATTAGGTTTTATGTGATTGATTTATTAAGATAAAAACTTCCATATTGTATTAAAGGTTATATGATAAGTTTTTTTGAGGATTTTATATTTCGATACCATTCATGGTTTATGATTAAAGTATTAACATTTCGTATGTGAGTTTTAATACGAGTGTTTAAGTTAGGTTTCACCCATTTTATATAAGGAATGTATTGTACTTAGTATGTGATGGGTGAGGCCAACTATAGCCTCCAGATGCATCAAAAGTTCTCATGAGGAAAAACTAGTGTCTTGTAATAAGGCCTTGAAATAATATTTGTGTATGGTCTTGGTACAAGGTCTTAACACAATTGTTATGATGTCCGACATTATGCATTCCCTCATTATGAGATTA
The DNA here is from genome assembly GCA_963277665.1 of Viscum album. Lineage (NCBI taxonomy): Eukaryota > Viridiplantae > Streptophyta > Magnoliopsida > Santalales > Viscaceae > Viscum > Viscum album. The sequence goes on from OY728161.1 coordinate 759,438,512, forward strand.
GTTATTGATTTTTCATGTGATTATTGAATTAGTAGAATATCCATGTGAATGTATAAATGAAATTATATGAATTATTCTTGCTATATTATGCTAAATATAATGTTTTAAAATTATTGTGTTTGTATATTTTACCTTATCTTGAAAGTATATGCTTATTTGTGAAGGCTTTCACAATATTCTTTATCTTTACTGAGCATCTGAGCTCACCCCTTTCTTATGTTTTATTTTCCCAAGATTACAAGAAGTGTTTTATGATTGATATATAGGGTTAATATTAAGGAATAATGACCTTATAAAAGTATAATTTTTTTTGTTTTACGTTACGAATTGTAATGCCAATTTCATGTGTGTAATCTATTTTCTAAGATTGCTAAACTGATCGGTCCTTTGTGACATGATTACCGGTAATAATTCCAATGTTTTAAAATAATAAACCTTCTCTTGGCTTCTAGGGTTAGGGTGATGCAACTACGATGCTATTTTTGGAGCACTAGTCCATTGGGGTTTCCCCTCCTAGTGTATCGTGCAAGAGAAGGTTATTGGATATGATTCATTTTACACTGAGGTATGATATACCTAGGGCCCCATAGCTAGATATTCTCTAGGGGTGTTCCTATGACTATTTATCATTAGATATATTGTACATACCCTCAAATTATGGTTTTTTTGTTGGTATATTCATAAGAATTTGTGTTTTCTTCAAAAGTGATCATTCATTAAATTTTCCCTCTTAAATTTCGATTTCACTTAAAGTTACATCCTTTAGAAATTGTTGCTAGCATTTATCATTTATGAAATTATGCAATATTTTTTTTATTATAATGTTTATTATGTTGAATATTATTAGGTATAATCCTATTGGGATTCATATCACACCCTACATACACATTAGGGAGTAAGTAGATTGGTTAATGTTTGACATAGGTAAGGGAATGGTCTTTGAAGATGGCAGTTTGGGTAGTTAGCTTCTTTCCTTGGTGTAGTGTTGTAGAGATGGCTTGAGGATGATTACCCCATGATGTGTGGTGGGGTTTGAGTTATATTTTATGCTACTTTTTTTGTCCCCCTTGGGTTTTTTTAAAACTATGTACCTCAATTCTGAATTTTTGTTAAGACTTGCTTTGGTGAAATTTATCAGATTCAGTTTATTTATTATTATTGGTGGTTTTATGTTTTTATACTTAGGTAAACAATTCAAAACCCATTATTTATGATTCGTAGGAACTTGTGATAGACCTTGGGAGTAGTGACCACCCTTCTGGCCTTGCCACATATTGGGTCAGGTGTGGGTTCGGATGATCACCTAGCTTGGTTCAAGACAAAATGGTTTTAGAGCATGGTTATGCTATATGGGTCATATTTTTTGGGGATGTGTCTAGTTAGATAAGAGCTAGGAATGGTAGGACTCAAAGTTCTAGTTGTGAGTTGAATTCTTGGATAGTTACTCTTGTGATAGACCTTGAGTCTCCATGGGATGTTGGGATTTTTCTTTGACTTCTCATCCTGGTGGGATATGCGGGCTGCAGACTACATATGTACATTTTTTGGGGGTGAAGTATTTGTTTATTTCATTGTTTTGATGTGTTTTATTTATTTAAATTTGATTTTGTTGCAGAAAAGTTTCAGAACTATTGTACTAATGTTTTATTTTAGGACTATTTTTTTCTATAGCATCATTCTTCCCCAAAGACCTCCCTTGCACCCATGTGTGTAACCCAGAGAAAATCCCCCCAAAATGATTGATAAAAGATTGGTAGAAGCTGTAGTCTACATTGTTCTGGATCAGGGGAAGGGAGTGTGTCCTGATCCTACTCTATCTGGAGAATAAGAGTCTGGTCCCCGTAAGGATAAATCCCATGAGTTCCTAATGATTAATCCCCCTTCATTTTGAGGTAAATCTGAACATCAAGAAGTATAGGAATGGATTGAGGAGATAGAGCTTCGATTCGAGATCTTTGACAAACCTAAAGAGGTCAGGGTGAAATGTGCCTCATTTATCAAAGAAGTTCCCAGTCATAGGTGGTGGGAATCAGTACTTCATGCTTGGAATCATGAGCAGATGAGTTGGAATTATTTCAAGGCCATCATCAATGATCGGCATTGCCCCAAGGTCCTTCCCTATTATAGATCCCAATAGTTCATGGATCATTCCATGGGAGATTATTTAGGGATGGAATATGATAACTGTTATTCTGAGCTAGTGAGGTACACGCTTGAGGTTTTTTATAATGAATCTATGAAATCTAAGATTTTTTATAAGGGCATGTGACAAGAAATCAAGTATCAGTTCTTCTTGATCAAGCTGGGAACTTGTGTTGAGGTCGTTTATCATGATTTCATGGTCGGGATTGATCATAAATGAAGGTTTGGGTTTTAAATAGTGGTGTCTTATGAGGGAAATGGAAACTCCTCAGAGAAAAAGAGGTAGTGGGATGAATAGGGGAATAATGGTGGTGGTAGTTCATGCCATCCTCCCATGAATTTTTTGTATAGGGCTTCTGATGCAAGGTTCATTGTGTTCCACCAGTTCGGACGGGCAGGGCACACCAAAAATTCATGTACATATTCTGTAAGGCCCTGTTATCAGTGTAGAGCTATGAGGAACTTGCAGCACATCTAAAAGGTGATGAATACACTCTAGAGTGGGGTAGGATCTATGGATTCCAGGGGTATCTGTTCAGTCAAATCCATCTTGGATGATGGGATCTTGGTTTAGTGGTAGTGGTAGCAGGGCCAGATCAACTTCTGGGCAGAGCTAGTTCAGGGTAGAGCCATAGGTGAGCAACCATTATCAAGTAGAGATGAGGCATCATCATGATGTGGATCAGGCACCCGTAGGTTTAGATTCTGAGCCTTTGATTCTTTGAGGTACCATTTTTATTTCATATTCTATTTCTATTGTTCATTTTGATACAAATTAATTTTTTAACTCTTCCCTTCTTGTGATTATTCTGAATTTTCCAACTGAGTTTTTTTTCATTTGCGATGGAGTTGGTGACGTCATTAGGTAAGAAGAAGTAAGGGCTCAAGTTCCCATCATGTGTTCTTTACATTTTAGGAGTTTATTTTGATTGGGATCTCTTAGTCTTGGATATGTACCTTTTTGGTGTAATCCTTGGCATAGATTGGCTAGTGCACATTCAAGTGCATATCGATTTCCATAGTTGGTGTGTGAGTTTCATTAAACCTGATGGGTTCCCTCGGTTTTTTCTTAGGGAATGGGATCCTTGATCGGGTCGTGCGGGTCCTCCACTTCTAGAGTTTGGAAGGATTATCTTTATAAGGACCCGAACTTAAACCTTACTTAATATTGAATTAAATGAATAATTCACATTGAGGATCTTTTCAGGTTTAGAGTTTTAGAGAATTAGGACATAACTATTACATCTCAAAAGATTAAAAAGTAGACACTTCTACTAAGTTTATATAAAATAAAAACTCTTAAAAAAACATGTCTAGTTCCATGTTTTAGATAGCATGGCTTTTCCTTGATCCTATCCTTGACCCTATTCCACATTAATTTCTGTGAAAAACATTTCAAAAAACTTGGGGTGAGTATAAAAAGCTCAGTAAGGGATACACAAAGAAGGAAAACTTGTTAGTTTTTCAAAACAACCAATAAACCAAGAATACTTTATCAAAGTAATACTTTTCACCTTTCTAATTTAGTAAAAAATCTTCACTAAATAAAAGATCATTACTTACCCTTTTGTAATCAAAAGATTACCATAAAACCCATATAAAGAACACATAATGTATAAAGGTAACTTGGGACATAAACATACTTAAATTGAATAACCATACGGTCGACTTCCACACATATCACTTAATGAAATATCCATAAAAACGAATTCCATACCCAATGCATTGGAGGTTATAATGTAACCACCCGTCCTGGTATTCACGGCACCACCCGTCATATGGTTTATCATGTAACCACCCATAAAATGTCCAAGTACCATTATAAAATCATAAGACATAAAACAAATATAATGGAAATAAAACATTTCCAAATTTCAATCACAATATATCACTTAAATATATTGACATAACAAATCCATTATAAAAACCATTTTAATTACCACAATACATAAAAGAGTATATGGTATTTATTTCATTTTAAAAACATGACGGCTTGTTGAGGAAGCCAAAGACCACAAATAATACTCACAGCGGCGGAAAAGGTCTTTGTCACCGCGTACGTTAAAAGAAACATTCCTTTTTTTCGTTTAGTAAAAATATTCGTAGAAAAAGATTCATTTTGTATAAAATTAAATGTCAAAGTGGGTTTATACACCGCATAAAAGAAAGTCTTGTATTAGAACAAAATATTCCTCCATGAAAGGAGATTGAGACGAAGTCCCTTACCTCGTGTCCGACGTGACTCGATTTCTATTTAATCTCCTGAATAATAAACTAAAGTTAATTTCTAATTGCTTAAGAAACTTTTTCAAGTTTATTATTCCTTTTATATAAATTATTGCCTTGTTATAAACGTTATGTAATCATTTAAGTTAATAAAGTTTGTTTTGTCGACATTTGGTACTTAAGTCAAAAATGGACTTCTTACAATTACATGTTGTTCACGTGGTCAAAGGTTCATTATATCCAGAATGATATTCATGATTTGGATATCATATATATAATATATATATAGAATATACATGTATTTATAATATTACATAACATTTAGAGGTAAGAAATGAAATGCACCGTTCATGGAGATGGTAAGTCGTACGTACGCATGAACGCTACTTTCATTTCTATTTCATATTTAATGGAGTGAAATCATAATTATATAAAGGTATATTATAATTGCAGTATAATATCATGTATAATATCATTAACTCCATCCTTTATTCATCCCACATATGGCATTAATGAATCAAATCACTTTGAGGGGGCGGTAGTCCGCACTTGCTAAAATGAAATTATCATGTTTTCCCATAATGGAAACCATAAAGGTATGCCATAAATGAAAAATACAGAAGCATAAGGAAAACATAAACATAATATATATCATATATAAATAGAGTGATATCTTAATGTCCACCATGAAAGGTGTTAAAAGAATATTGAACAATCATCGTTTCATAAGGCAGAAATTCACCATCCACAGAAACAATATGTTCTTTAACCATTAGACGAAGGTGTGTGTAAGTGTAGCTCGAATATTTCACATAACAACATTATAGTATATTTAAGATACTGGTTTTTTTACAAAATAAATGAATAAAAAGAGTTTAGGGGTTTGGGGAAGCAAAATAAAACATAAGAACACAAGAGAAGACATTACCTTTAAATCGGGTAACTCCTCTTGGTTTGAACCAAAAGGGTTTCTTTAAGAAATTTCTGCCAAAGGTAAGGCTTCTAGGATGAGGAGAGGGATGTGGAGAGATAAAAGGAGCAGATATTTGTCATGCCAAAGGCTTGATAGGTGTGGGTAAGGTGGTAGAGGTGGGGGTCTTTCATAAGAGGAGAGGAGGGGCACTCTTGGAATGTTATAAAAGGTTACTTTATTATAAAATGATTTTCGGATTTTAAAGGTCCCAAAATTATATATTTCGAGGATAAGGTGATAAGAGTTATAAATCCACTCATCCAATAGGTTTTTGAAAAGTTGAGGTCTTAGATTTTACATTATCTTTTCATTTTATTTAAATCGTTAAATAATGAGGAAATCGCTGCATCATCATGGTGTCATAAATAATTTATTTTATTTAATGTCTAAAAATTATAAAAAAATACTATGATTTAGGAAATATTTTTATATTTCCAATAAATATTTATAGTCAAAATTATGACCTGTATAACCCCATGTAAAAATTGTTTTAGTAAAACAACACATGTTTGTGACATTTTTATTTTAACTTTAAATAAAAAGTTATTAATGTCATTTTCTTACCCAAGTGGCTCCATGGGGTCCCCAATTTGACCCATGGATTGTTTTGGTCAGCCATGACACATCTAATAAGGGTCAGACATGTGTCAAGGTAATTTCATATTATTATAACATTATTTTTGCCTTAAATTACACTAATTACATCTAATCGCGATTAATAAACTTAAAAGTTACTATTCACCAAAAAATTATTTTAATTCCATTGTTCCACATTTTACATACTAATGACAACCATGTATGTCGGAATTTTGAAAATCAAATCACAGAAGTGGTAAAGTGTAATGGCCTGGGTTTTTGGGGTCCATTACTTTGTGAAAATCTCATGTTTGGTTTTCTGGTCTGGGAATCTCGGTGAAGTTTGGCGTAACGGTAGACCTACCGGTAGCCTTAGCCTACCGGTTTTACGACTACCGGTAGCTCGGTCTACTGGTAGCTACAACCGATTGGTAGCTCTATCTACCGGTAGCTCGGTCTACCGGTAGCTACAGCCTACCGGTAGCTCGGTCTACCGATAGCTCGGTCTACCTGTAGCTGCAGCCTATAGGTAGCTTGATCTACTGGTAACTACAGCCTACCAGTAGCTCAGTCTACCGGTAGATGCAGCCTACCGGTAGCTTGGTCTTCCAGTAGCTACAGCCTACCGGTAGCTCGGTCTACCGGTTGCTGCAGCCTACCCGTAGCTCGGTCTACTGATGGCTGCCGCCTACTGGTAGCTCGGCTACTGGTCGTTGTCACCCACCGGTAGCTCTCAGCTACCGGTGGCTCTGGCCTACCACTGCAGGTTCTTTCCAGTAGCGCTCCTTTTTGCGCAAATTTGGTTTTAAACCCTATTTTGACCCCTTTAAGATCGTTTTAAAATCCCGGTAACACCCTAATGTTTTAATTAAATATTAATGAAATAAACTGGTGAGTGTGCGTCGGTTTAAACCACCCGACCGCTTTAATGACGTGTGGGGCCGCGTGGTCAACCCACTACCCCCGCTCACGCGGTTTCATGTTATTATCTCAACCGTCCGCGACCTTTATAACTAAAGGGTTCGCTTGGGTTTCTTCTTTTCTCGATCACCCTCGGTGAGTGCTTTCGTCCATACAAGCCGATTTTTGTGCATCGGGCGAGCCGCATCGTTATGCGTAAGGTTCCATGCCTGGGCTAAGTGTCGATCATCTATCAACAAGTAGGGAATGTTTCCTTCACCTCTCTCTTTTGTGTATCATGTAGGGTGGGCATTTTTTTGATTCTGTAGAATTGGATAAACCAGACCTAAATAAAGATAATGATCGGATTCTATAAAGAAAGAAGGGGGGATGTGATCGTTGATGCTGTTTTATTTTATGATCTCCTTTCTGAATTGTGTGGGCTTGCGTCTACTGAAAATCATGGCTATTGGTGGTCTTTCTATGTGCATTAATGAACCCCTAATGATGTTTGAAATGGATTCCTTGTGGTTGTAAACTCCTACTGTGAAAAGTAAATTGGTTAATCACGTATACCCGGCTGAATAAATTGAAATCACCAAGATCAAACCTTCTGTGATAACTCCCGGTTAAAGAAAACATAATTTTGAAATCATGGAGTGTGTTAAGTCGTTTAAATCTAAAAATACCAGTATGGACCTTCTTTTTGTTGGTGGTAGTGGTTTGGTTGTTTCTTTCTTTTACGGGCCGATTACTGGAGATGTGGGAGGGGATGGGATCCCCTGTTTTTATACTCTCGGTGGTTATGAAATTGGGGATGGGATCCCCTATTGTTATGGATTTGGTGGTTGTGAGTTTTAAGACCGGGTGGTTATATTGTTTATATCACAAATTGGGGTGGGATCCTCTATTGATGAAAAACCATTTTGGGGGAGGGGACACGGGGCAGTGCCTCAGGGTTGTCTTTGGTTCCAGTACTTCGATGGATCTCACTTATTCATTTGTTGTTGTGACTTTACAAGAGAACCGTGTGTGGGTAATTAATTGACATTTGGATGGTTTCTTTTCCTTGGTTATGCTTATGGTTTAGTTTCCCAGTAGTGCTTAAACATATTTGAACATTATTACTGAACATAAAAACAAGAAAGGGGAAAACCGTTTTGTTGGAGAGAGTCGTGACTCGGACCTGAGTGTTGTTTGTGTCCTTTAGGCTGGCTGAAGAAAAACCTAACATGGGTGAGTTATTGGTACCTATATATATATATATATATTTAGTTTTGTGTTTCTTATTCGTGCCCCACCCAAGTTGACCACTTAGTGCCGAACACCCCCATTTCATGGGGGAGGGTGTTTTTCCCAACACTATTATTAGTGGCTGGTTATTATCTCCTTTTCTGCTCCCTTTCCCAGATAGCCCATGTATCTTCGGGCAGGATGTGATGGCCTGAGGTCCATTATTATCCCAAGAACCTTCGCGCGGGGTGGTGTGGTGGTTGGCCAGGTGTGTGCGGCAGGTGGTTTCCCAAGTGTCTTCGGGATGAGGCCCAGGTGTCTTCAGGCATGGTAGTGGATCTTCTAGCCTAGGTGTCTTCAGGCATGGTGGTGGTTGTTCTGGCCTAGGTGTTTACAGGCGTGGTTACGTGTGACAGTTGTAGCCCAGGTGTTTTTTGGCGGGGTTCGGCAGTGGGACTGCGTGTGGTTGCGGCCCTGGTGTGTGCGGGCGGGAGTGGAAGTGGGACTGCGGTGAGAATGGTGGGATTGGTTCGATGCGTAGGATGTCTCAATAACCAGTGGGGAAGTGGCGTGGGGTACCCAAACATCGATGTGCTCTTATTATATATATTACTTGACTTACGTTATTTGGGGAGTGTTCCTTGGTGAGGCTTGGGTGGATAGTTTACCTTGATAGGTGTTTGATTTACTCCTTTTCTCACGGGACTTTAGCACATTCCCCCCACTTGTGCACGAGAGTCTTTGGTTTTCCCTACTAAGTGTACTCGTATGCTCACCCTACGTATATAAAATTGCTTTCAGGTTTCCAGGAGGACTTCGGGGATCGCGCAGGACCATACTAGCTCGGACCATTGGGGTAGTTGCAGTTGCTGTTTTCCTTTCTTTGGTACTTACCTTTGTAGTCACCTTTTGTACATTGTGGCTTTTACTTTTGGAACATGCATGTGGGAATGGTTTACTTTTGGATTTACTTTTATTTTAACTTGGTGTTGTTGGGTTTCATCATCTTATCTCCTGATCTTATAAAACAAAAAGGGGGTAATGACTTCCATTGTATGTAATTTATATACCCTTGGTGTTAGTCGCCACTCCAGGACATATTGAAGGCGGGTATCGGGGGTCATTATCTCTCCTTCAACTTAAAGAAGGAAGGGCCTGGCAATCTGCTGACCCTTCCCTCCTTTTGGTGAAGGCGGGTCGTGACAGAATGGTATCATAGGCTGATGGTTGAGAGATAGGATGGAGTCTGGAGTTAGGCACAGTAAGGATTGCATGGGATGGTAGGGAAATAGTGTTGGGTGACCTCGGTGCGTGAATTAGGCTAGGGAAGACCGGCAAGGAAACAGGATTTTAGGGCCCCCCGTGATCCGACGCAAGGACTCTGGACCTACCGAATGACCAATTGATGCCCCACTGATTGCAGGGTAGAGACCCTAGGAAAGGTACATGCATCATAATGACTTGTGTTCTCGTGTTTCTGGGGTGTTTTGGGAATTAAGAATAAACGAAAAGTTTAAGAAGTTTTAAAGACAATACTCTGCACTACTTGGGCTTAGGCATTCCTTGTTTACCTTGCAGCTATGGAACCTGGAAGGCGACCGTGTGTGGTACAGGCGATCGAGGCCCCGCAGACTACCTTGGACGATTAGAAGAGAGCTAGCTGAGAAGAGGAGGATGACCAGTGGAAGAGGAATCTTCGGGCCTTCCAGCGATAGACCCTCGAGAGGTATGAGGGAAGCACCTCTGACATGAAGACAGAAGGCTGGCTAGAGGAGCTAGTGATAGCTTTCGGCTTGATTCAGGCCCCGAACGAGTACTGGGTTCCTCTGGCTGTCAGCCAGATGTGGGGAGCTGCGCATCAGTGGTGGACACTTTTCTTGGGGGAGAGGAGAGAGGCTGAGGTGGCGTGGGATGATTTCGAGAGGGAGTTCTGGGCAGAATTCCTCTCTTCTACGATGAAGGTGGAAAAGTGACAGGAGCTACTCTCCCTCCAACATGGGAGTATATCCGTGAGGGAGCTAGGGATCAAGTTCAAGGACCTCCTATGTTTTTCTCCGGACCTCTTTCCCGACGAGGAGTCTCGGGAAAGATGTTTGGAGGAGGCACTCCGACCCTCCCTCCAGTATGCTGTTACCCCCTTTACTCTTCTGATGTACTTGGAGGTCCAGAAGAAGGCCGAAGTGGTGGAGAGGATGCATGCTCTAGGAGGAGTGTCACGAGAGGGGATCCAGTTGGGACCATTGAAAGGGAAGGCCGTCAGCACCAGGCCTCCAACGTCAGGACCCTCCAGGTTCCGACCGGTAGGGATCAGGCCGCATCAGATTCAGTTTCAATCCCCTGGTCCTCGCCCTTTTCCTTCAGGCTCGGGACCACGGTTCTTCGTCTGTGGGAGCCATGGAAATCTCTGGAGTTAGTGCCCAGACCAGGTACAGTACGGCGGTGGCAGACAACCCCACCACCCGCCCCAGCAGCAGCTTCCAGCCAGGCCTTTCCAGCAGCAGCAGCAGGGACAACGAGCTCCCGCTCCTCCGAGGGCAGATGTAGGAGGAGGAGTCCGACCTCAGGGCGCTCCATAGGGACCTCGAACGGGGCGTGGTCGGGGAGGTTGCCGAAAACCGAGGGGTAGAGGAGCTGGGCGTGGACAGTTACGCGCCGCAGAGGCAACAGTTCCAGCAGTCCTGGAGGTTGTTCGAGGTACGATCAGTTTCTTTAGTACCCTTGCTTATGCCTTGTTCGATACCAGAGCTTCTCACTCCTTTGTTGCACCCAGTCTAGCCCGTTCTTTGGGTCTAGATGCCGAGAGACTCCCAGTTCCCCTGGTGTTGAGCACACTAGTCAGGGGTCAGACCCACTTGTTATTTGTTTGTCGGGGATGCAGACTGATGATAGGGCCACATCAGTCAGTTAGAAATCTTCTTCTACTACAGATACTGCCATACGATGTCATCCTAGGCATCGACTGGCTATTCTCTGTGTGTGCCGTCATCGACTGATTCCGAAGAAGGGTCGTGTTCTCACACTTGGGCGGCCGACATGTTGTTTTCACCGGCGAGCGGAGCAGTCAGAAGGGCGATAGGTGAGATGAACCCCTCCTCTTCTTGTTAGCTGAGCTATCAGTAGGGCCAGTAGATGTCGAAATGGTGGAAGTGACAGAGATCGTCTGTGGGTTTATGGACGTCTTCCCTGAGGAGGTGACCACTCTACCCCCTTGATGTGATATCAAGTTCGGGATAAACCTGAAGCCCGATGCTCGTCCGATCTCGATGGCTTGTTACCGGATGGTACCTTCAGAGCTGTGGGAGTTGCGGATCCAAATTGACGATCTGATGAAGAGGGGATATGTTCGGCTGAGTGCATCACTGTGGGGTGCTCTAGTCTTGTTTTCAAAGAAGGAAGATGGTGGTATCAGGTTGTGCATATACTATAGGAGGCTGAATCAGGTGACGATCAAGAATCGCTACCCTCTTCCGAGGATAGACGATCTTTTCGACCAGCTGAAAAAGGCTGGATGGTTCTCGAAGATCGACCTGTGGTCTGGGTATCACCAGCTGAGGGTTAAGGAGGGTGACATCCTGAGGATGACGTTCAGATGCAGATATGGACACTTCGAGTTCGTGGTTATGCCCTTCGGCGTTACGAATGACCCAGCTGTGTTCATGGGGCTTATGAACTCCATCTTCCGGGAGTACTTGGATCAGTTCGTGGTTGTGTTCATCGATGATATCCTGATCTATTAGAGGTCAGAAGAGGACCATGCAGAGCACCTGAAGGTAGTTTTGGAGGTCCTCCGACATCATCAGCTCTATGGGAAGTTTTTGAAATGAAAATTCTAGACATGAGAAGTGCACTTCCTCGGGCACGTGGTGTCCGAGCAGGGAGTAGCGGTGGACCCGTCAAAGGTTGAGGCAGTTGTTTCTTGGGAAAAAACCAATAATGTGGTAGAGGTCTGTAGTTTCATTGGGCTGGCAAGTTACTATCGGAGGTTCATACCCAACTTCTCCCGAGTAGCAACCCCTTTGACAGCCCTGACCAAGAAAGACTAGGTTTTCGTGTGGAGTGACCAGTGTGAGTCAGCCTTCAGCTATCTGAAGGAGAAGTTGGTTAGTGCCCCAGTGATGAGATTAACAGAAGAAGGGGCGGCCTATGAGGTGTTCTGTGATGCATCAGAATAGGGCCTGGGATGTGTGTTGATGCAGCAACAAGGGGTGATCTCTTATGGGTCCAGGCAGCTACGCCCTCCTGAGCGCAATTACGCCACCCACGACCTGGAGCTTGCAGTAGTAATTTCTGCACTAAAGTTATGGTGGAACTACCTCATCAGGGAACACTTTTTGGTCTTCACAAATCACAAAAGCTTTATGTATATCTTCTCCCAGTGGGACCTAAACTTGCGACAGCGGAGATGGGTGGAGTTCCTCCAGGATTACAACTTTGAGATCTCTTATACTGAGGGTAAGGGAAATGTAGTGGCTGGTTCCTTGAGTAGGAGGATGCAGAAGGATGCATTCCGAGAGTCTGTGGGTGCCTGGAAGCTGATGGAGGAGTTGGTTACCTTACACCTTGATGCGAGGATGGATAGCAGTAGAGGTTGCATGTATCAGATGACAATGTAGTCATCTCTGTTTCTGCAAGTAGAGGAGTCTCAGTGGGGAGACCCAGAGTGAAAAGTGATGCGTGACCGAGTTGACCATGGAAATGCTCCGGAAGGATGGACAAAGGATGGTCAGAACCGGATGCTTTTCCAGGGAAGGCTGTTTGTTCCGGAGGCGATGTGCAGAATGGTTCTCAGTGAGTTCCACAACTCAGCCCTAGAGGTACACCCAAGAGTTTTCAAGATGTACCAGGGACTGAAGGGTTAGTTTTGTTGGATTGGAGTTAAGTGAGTGGTGGCAGAGTTTGTGGCCAAGTGCTTAGTGTGTCAGCAAGTGAAGGCTGAACACCGAGTTCCAGGTGGCCTACTGTAGCCTCTAGATGTCCTCGAGTGGAAGTGGGATGACATCTCGATGGATTTCATCACGGGACTACCCAAGGTCCAAGGGGCATACGACGCCATTTGGGTGGTAGTGGACAGGTTGATGAAATCGGCTCACTTTCTGGCGATCAGGGAGTCAAGTGCTGTGGATGCTTTATCACGAAGGTACGTGGATGAGGTGGTGCGGTTTCATGGGATTCTAAGGTCTATAGTCTCGGATAGGGATGCACGGTATACCTCACGAGTCTGGAGAGGATTGCAGCATGATTTTGGCACCCAGCTATATCTCAGCACTGCTTTCCATCCCCAGATAGATGGACAGATAGAGCACACCATCCTGACCTTGGAGGATATGCTTCGGGCATGTGTTCTAGACTCAGGGGGATCATGGGTGCGATACTTGCCTCTGGTTGAGTTTTCCTACAATAATAGCTAGCACTCTACCATCGGTATGGCCCCGTTTGAATCTTTGTACGGGAGGCCATGCCGTCCACCTCTGTTTTGGAACGAAGTAGGAGAGGCAAGCATCCTTGGCCCGGAAGTGGTGCAGAGCACGACAGAGAAGGTTCAACTCATACGGGAAAGGATGAAGGCGGCCCTGGACCGATAGAAGTCGTATGCTGATACCAGAAGGAGGCCCTTTGAGTTTGAGGTTGGAGACCACGTGTTCTTGAAGGTCTCCCCTCGGTGTGGGCAGTGGAGGTTCGACAAGGGGAGTAGGCTTTCTCCCAGGTTCATTGGACCCTTCGAAGTGTTGCGGCGGGTCGGTGAAGAGGCTTATCAGCTAGCGTTACCACTCCCGCTACTGAGGATACATGATGTATTCCATGTGTCCTAGCTCCTTCGGTAACTGCACGACGATTCACACGTCCTTGATTGGGGTGAGCTGGACATCGAGGACGATGTGACTTTTGTGGAGAGACCAATGATGATCGAGGATCGCAAGGAGAAGGTGCTTCGTGGGCAAACCATTCCCTTGGTTTGTGTGTTGTAGAGACATGGTGGGACTGAGGAGAGTACGTGGGAGAGGGAAACATAGATGTGTTCCCAGTACCCAGAGTTGTTTTGAGTTTTGTTCCTTGTTGAACCTATTGTGGTAGAACGTTTTGTCTCATTGGCTATGAAATGTATTGGTTTTCTTTCCTCTGAATGCGTGTGAAAAGACTTGGCTATGGGGGAGGAGAGAACCCAACCCCTAATCAAGACGCATTAAGGTGGATGTGATTAAACCCATGCGGGCGAGTCAGTCCCATCCAAAGCGGATAATATCTTGATATGGGGGAGGAGACTCCCCAACCCAGATGCCTAGGCAGTTTGGCATGGTATGTTGGAAGTGTTTTTAGTTAGCATGGGTTCACTCCTAAGAGGTATCTTTTGAGGTGGTTGTTCAGACCCTCTCTCTTGGTTTGTTTTGATTTTCGAGGATGAGAATTGTTTAAGAGGTATCTGATGTAATGGCCCAGGTTTTTGGGGTCCATTACTTTGTGAAAATTTCGTGTTGGGTTTTCTGGTTTGGGAATCTCGGTGAAGTTTGGCATAACGGTAGGCCTACCGGTAGCCTTAGCCTACCAGCAGCAGGCCTACCGGTAGCTCGGTCTACCGGTAGCTGTAGCCTACCAGTAGCTCTGTATACTGGTAGCTCGGTCTACTGGTAGCTCAGTCTACCTGTAGCTGCAGCCTACCGATAGATTGGTCTACAAGTAGCTACAGCCTACCGGTAGCTCGGTCTACCAGTAGCTGCAGCCTACCGGTAGCTCGGTCTATCGGTCGCTGCAGCCTACCCGTAGCTCGGTCAACCGGTGGCTGCCGCCTACCGGTAGCTCTCAGCTTCCAGTGGCTCTGGCCTACCACCGTGGGTTCTTTCCAGTAGCGCTCCTTTTTTCGTAAATTGGGTTTTAAACCATATTTTGACCCCTTTAAGATTGTTTAAAAAGCCCGGTAATTCCCTAATGTTATCATTAAATATTAATGAAATAAACTGGTGTGTGTGCGTCGGTTTAAAGCACCTGACCCCTTTAATGACGTGTGGGGCCGCATTGTCAACCCACTACCCCTGCTCACATGGTTTCACGTTAATATCTCAACCGTCCGCGACCCTTATAACTAAAGGGTTCACCTGGGTTTCTTCTTTTCTCGATCACCCTCGGTGAGTGCTTTCGTCCAGACGAGCCAATTTTTGTGCATCAGGTGAGCTGCATCATTATGCGTAAGGATCCACGCCCGGGCTAAGCGTCGATCGTCAATCAAAATGTTGGGAATTTCTCCTTCGCCTCTCTCTTTTGTGTTTCATGCGGGGTGGGCATGTTTTTAATTATATAGAATTGGATAAACCAGACCTAAATAAAGATAATGATCGGATTCTATAAAGAAAGAAGTGGGGTTGTGATCGTTTATGCTGTTTTATATTGAGATCTACTTTCTGAATTGTGCGGGCTTGCGCCTACTAAAAATCATGGCCGTTGGTGGTTTTTCTATGTGCATTAATGAACCCCTGGTGATGTTTTAAATGGATTCATTGTGGTTGTAAACTCCTGCTGTGAAAAGTAAATTGGTTCATCACGTATACCCGGCTGAATAAATTGAAAGCACCATGATCAACCCTTTTGTGATAAATCCCAGTTAAATCAGACAGAATTTTGAAATCATGGAGTGTGTTAAATCGTTTAAATCTGAAAATACCGGTATAGCCCTGCTTTGTGTCGGTGGTAGTGGTTTGGTTGTTTCTTTTTTTTACGAGCCGATTACTAGAGATGTGGGAGGGGATGAGATCCCCTGTTTTTATACTCTCGGTGGTTATGAAATTGGGGATGGGATCCCCTGTTGTTATGGATTCAGTGGTTGTGAGTTTTAAGACCGGGTGGTTACCTTGTTTATATCACGAATTGGGGTGGGATCCTCTATTGATGAAAAACCTTTTTGGGGGTGGGGACACGGGGCAGTGCCTCAGGGTTGTCTTTGGTTCCAGTACTTCGATAGATCTCACTTATTCATTTATTGTTGTGAATTTACAAGAGAAACGAGTGTGGGTACTTAATTGACATTTGGATGGTTTCTTTTCCTTGGTCATGCTTATGGTTTAGTTTCCCAGTAGTGCTTAAACTTATTTGAACATTATTACTGAACATGAAAACAAGAAAGGGGAAACGGGTTTGTTGGCGAGAGTCGTGACTTGGACCTGAGTGTTGTTTGTGTCCTTTAGGCTGGCTGAAGAAAAACCTAACTTGGGTGAGTTCTTGTTACCTATATATATATATTTTTAGTTTTGTGTTTCTTATTCGCGCCCTACCCAAGTTGAGCACTTAGTGCCGAACACCCCCATTTCATGGGGGAGGGTGTTTTTCCCAACAATATTCTTAGTGGCTGGTTATTAGCTCCTTTTATGCTCCCTTTCCCGGATAACCCAAGTATCTTCGGGCAGACTGTGATGGCCTGAGGTCCATTATTATCCCAAGAACCTTCAGGCGGGGTTGTGTGGTGGTTGGCCAGGTGTGTGCGGCAGGTGGTTTCCCAAGTGTCTTCGGGATGAGGCCCATGTGTCTTCGGGCGTGGCAGTGGATCTTCTAGCCCATGTGTCTTCGGGCGTGGTGATGGTTGTTCTGGACTAGGTGTTTTTAGGCATGTTTACATGTGATAGTTGTGGCCCAGGTGTTTGCGGGCGGGGTTCGGCAGCGGGACTGCATGTGGTTGCGGCCCAGGTGTGTGCGGGCGGGTGTGGCAGTGGGACTGCAGTGAGAATGGCGAGATTGGTTCGATGCGTAGGATGTCTCAATAACCAGTGGGAAAGTGGCGCGGGGTACCCAAACATCGATGTGCTCTTATTATATATATTACTTGACTTGCATTATTTGGGGAGTGTGCCTTGGTGAGGCTTGGGTGGATAGTTCACCTTGATAGGTGTTTGGTTTACTCCTTTTCTCACGGGACTTTAGCACGTTCCCCCCACTTGTGCACGAGAGTCTTTGGTTTTCCCTACTGAGTGTACTCGTATGCTCACCCTAAGTATATAAAACTGCTTTCAGGTTTCCAGGAGGACTTCAGGGATCGCGCTGGACCACACTAGCCCAGACCTTTGGGGTAGTTGCAGTTGTTGTTTTCCTTTCTTTGGTAATTACCTTTGTAGTCACCTTTTGTACATTGTGGCTTTTACTTTTGGAACATGCATGTGGGAATGGTTTAATTTTGGCTGTAATTTTCTTTTACCATGGTTTTTTTGGGTTTCATCATCTTATCTCCCGATCCTATAAAACAAAAAGGGGGTAATGCCTTCCATTGTGTGTAATTTCTATACCCTTGGTGATAGTCACCACTCGAGGACCTATTGAAGGTGGGTCTCGGGGGTCATTATCTATCCTTCAACTTAAAGAAGGAAGGGACTAGAAATCTGCTGACCCTTCCCTCGTTTTGGTGAAGGCGGGTCATGCCATAAAGTTTCATTTAAACGAAAAATCATTTTTTTAACTGCCACTTAGTGGTTTCACTATTCATCAAAAATTGAAGTTTTTTAGAAAAATACCAAAAATTCACCGTAAGCTATATTTGATATTCCAAATTCAAAAATGATGTCTATTTTAAAAAATTCAAAACATATTAGTTGCCATAATTAATTTAATATTTAATTCCCGTTGTCAAAACAAATAGCGTGTTTTTATGAAACAATATATATCAAAAGATTGACACTAGTTTAAGTCCAATTTCAAAGTGAAATTAATTCCAATGACCACCATTGGATTAAATGGTAAAAATATATTCTAATTGAACTTTAAACCCAATTCAAAATATAATATAATAATATAAAGAAATTATATTAAAAAGAGGTTTTGAATTAAAATACAACATTTTCACTATTCATTAAAAAAGGAACTTTATCGGAAAAATACCAAAAAATTACACAAAGTATATTTCGATGTATCGATCTAAATAAAGATTTTATTTGGTCCAATAGAATGTATAAGAGTGACCAAAACTATATTTAAAGAGGGTTCTCCATGAAAAGTTGATAAGTCGACCTTTTAGTGAATATTAGAGTATCTGTACCTAAAATTGAATTCTTTTCTTATTATAAGCCTTTATCTTTTATTGGATAAATGTAATAACATTTAAAAATCATATATAGTCATATTTTAGTTATTTCTATTCATTCCTGCCAATACAACGACTACGTGTTAACTACCATTTAAAATAATATTATTATATTACTAGTGTGCAGCGTAAGATTTCAAAGAAACTCTTTGTTGCGTATCGGGTATGCTATCGAACATAGCAACCCCTTTAAAGTAAAATTAATATTTAATTCGCAAATATTAATAAATATAAAAATTTATTATTCTTTATTTACCTATGACGTTACATCTTTCCCCCCTTTTGGGAATTGCATCCTCGCAATTTTATTCACTTATCAAAATAAGTGGGGGTATTTATACCTCATAGCATTTTCAGATTCCCATGTTGCCTCTTCAACCATATGGTTTTTCCACAAAACCATTACCTAGTGAATTACCTTATTCTGCAACACTTTATCTCTATGGTCAAGAATCTGGACTAGTTGTTCTTCATAAGAGAAATTCTCTTCCAACTGAACTACCTCTAGGCTCAAAACATGAGATGGATCTGGCATATACTTTCTCAACATCGAAACATGAAAAACATTGTGTACCTGAGATAAACTCGGAGGTAAAGCCACTCGGTAAGCAACTGATCCAACTTTCTCCAGAATTTCATATGGTCCAATGAACCTTGGACTCAGCCTTCCTTTCTTACCAAATCTCATCACACTTTTCCATGGTGAAACTTTGAGAAAAACATGATCACCTACCTCGAAAGATAGATCCTTCCTCCGGTTATGCGCATAACTTTTCTACCTACTCTGAGCTGTTCTCATATGTTTCTGAATCAGCTAAACTTTTTCTGCCATCTCTTCTACCAATTCCGGTCCCATCAACTTCCTTTCACCTACTTCATCCCAAAAAGCTAGAGTTCGACACCGCTTCCCATATAATGCATCAAACGGAGCCATCTGTATACTGGAATGAAAACTGTTATTATATGAAAATTCAACCAAAGAATGATTTTGGTCCCAACATCCCTGATAATCCATCGAGCAAGCACATAGCATATCCTCCCAGGTATGAATTATTTGTTCTGACTGCCCATCTGATTTCGGATGAAAAGCTTTACTAAAATTTAATCCAGTACCCAATGACTTCTAAAGGCCTTTCCAAAAGTAAAAAGTAAACCTGGGATCACGATCAAATACAATGAAGAGGGGAACTCCATGAAACCTGAATATCTCTTTAGGATACAAATGATAAAGTTGATCTAGAGAGAATTTATCTCGAAGAGGAAGGAAATGACCAGATTTAGTCAATCGATCAACAATAACCCAGATTGCATTATTACCTCGAGATGTCTTCGGTAATCCCACAACAAAGTCCATGGATATATTTTCCCATTTCAACTCTAGCACCGATAATGAATAAAACATCCTTTTTGGTAACTTCCACTCTGCTTTAACCTGTTGACAAGTCAAACACTTCACAGTAAAATTAGTAATATCTCTTTTCATTCCATCCCACCAGTAATACTCCCACAGATCTCTGTACATCTTAGTACTGCCAGGATGAACTGAAAACAGGGATCTATGAGCCTCACATAACAACTCATTCTTCAACTGTGAATCACAAGACACACATAATCTTTTCCCAAACCTCAAAACACAATCATTATCAATATTAAATTCCGGAAACTTACCCTTCTGGACTAGCTCTACCTTTTTTTTCAACCCACAGTCTTTCTTCTGCGCTTTCTTAATTCTGTCTGATAGAGATGATATCACTAACACCTGAAACAAAATAGAAGAACTTCCTGCACCAACAACATCTATTTCAAAGTTCATCAAATCAAAAACCGAAGGATCTCCTTCCAAATGTATCATGGTTAATGAAGCATTTCTTTTTCGACTCAAAGCATCAACCACTTTATTTTCTATTCCTAGATGGTAATGAATTGTACAATCATAATCCTTGATTAATTCTAGCCATATCCTTTGTCTCATGTTCAATTATTTATGAGTAAATATATACTTTAAACTTTTGTGATCAGTATATATTTCACACATTACTCCATACAAATGATACCTCCAAATTTTTAGAGAAAAAACAACAGCAGCTAATTCCAAGTTATGTGTAGGGTAATTTACCTTATGAGTTTTTAACTGACGTGAAGCATATGCAATTACCTGATCATTCTGAATAAAGACTCAACCAAGTCCCTTCAACAAAGAATCACTGTAGATAAAAAACTCACCATTCCTAGAAGGAAGTGCCAAAACTGAAGCATTCACCAATATTATTTTCAACTCCTGAAAACAATAATCACATTCTTTTGTCCAGATAAACTTAACATCCTTCTAAGTTAGCTTAGTCATTGGACTAGATAACCGTGAAAATTTTTCAACAAAACTTCAGTAGTAACCATCCAAACCAAGAAAAATACGGATCTCGGTTACATTTGGGGGTCTTATCCATTCGTCAACAACTTTTGTTTTAGAAGGATCAATAGTTATGCCATTTTTTGAAACAATGTGACCAAGGAAAGAAATTTGTTGTAACCAAAACTCACATTTTCTGAACTTTCAATACAGTTTCTTTTCTTTTAAGGTTTTCAAGATAACTCTTAAATGACTTTTATTCTCCTCTTTACTTTTAGAAAACACCAAAATATCATCAATGAAAACAACAAAAAACTTATCCAAGAACTCATGGAAAATTCGATTCATAAGATCCATGAATACAACAGGTGCATTGGTTAACCCAAAAGGCATAACTACAAATTCATAATGGCCATATCTAGTATGAAACACAGTCTTTGGAACGTCTGATTCTTTTACTTTCAACTGATGGTACCCCAACCCCAAGTCAATCTTTGAAAAATACTGAGCTCCCTGGAGCTGATCAAACAAATCATTGATATGAGGAAAAGGATACTTGTTCTTAATAGTGATATTATTCAAGGCTCTATAATCAATGCAAAGTCTCATTGAACCATCTTTCTTTTTAACAAAAAAGACAGGAGCACCCTATGGTGATGTGATAGGTTGAATGAAACATTTATCTAATAACTCCTGCAATTGATTCATTAACTCTAAAAGTTCAACTTGATCCATTCGATAAGGGGGTTTTGAAATTGGATCAGAATCATGAACTAAGTCAACAGTAAATTCAACTTCCCGATCATGAATAATACCAGGAAACTCATCAAGAAAAACATCAAGATACTCATTTACTACTGGAACATCATTAATCTGAACAGTTCCTTTATTTTCAACAATATGTGCAAGGTAACATTAATTTACATCTTTTACTAGTTTCTCAACTTCCTGATATGTTATCAAAATCAAGGGTTCATTATTGTACAAAAACTCAAAATATTTCTGAAAAGAAACCTCTTTAGCTTTGCATTCAATCCTAGCATGATAAACAGAAATCCAATCCATGCCCAAAATAACATCAGACTCTACTAGAGGCAAAATAATAAGGTTTGTAGGTAGATTCTTTCTACACAAAAGGATAGGAAGGTTCTTATAATTTTTTTTATCTCAACGTTACCTCCTGGTGTTTTTACCATATGTTCAGGATTCATATCTTGATATGGAATTACCAATTTACAAGAAAACTTCTCAGAAATGAAAGAATGTGTAGACCCTAAATCAAACAACACATTGGCATAATCTGAACAAACAAACAATGTACCTGATACTACTTCATTCGATGGCCAAACATCTGCTGAAGTAGTTGCAAAGGATTTCAACACCCCTTTCTGCTTGTAGCCTGGCTGCTTTCCCCCAGTTGAGTTCTTCGTTAGACACTCATTTTCATAATGACCCATTTCATTACACTTAAAAAATCTTAACACTGGCTTTTCATTCCCTACTTGATCATCTTTCTTACAGTTACGAGCAATATGACCAGACTTACCACACCGGAAGCACTTTCCAGATTTGGATAAACACTTTCCAGGATGCATTTTACCACACTTCTCACAGGATGGATATTTGGTTTTCTTACCTCCTTGTTTCTTTAATGAATTCTTCCCCTTTGCCTGCCAAATCGACCTCTTATTATGTTGTTCGTCAAAGTACACCTAATCATCAGTAAACTCCATTTCCACCTTCTCTGCACATCGAACATGTTTTTCATAACTTTTGAACCCATGAGAAGCTAAAGCCCTTCGATACATTGGCTTTAACCCTGAGTAAAAATGGTTTATTTAACTATCAAGATCTCGTATGAAGTTTAGAGAATACCTTTCCAGTCAAGAGAACTTTTCTTCATAAGAAGCCACTGAGTCATCCTCCTTCCTCAATTCTAGGAATTGTTTTTCCATCCTAAGACAAACCACCTTAGGAAAATATTTCTCAAGAAACATACCATTGAATTCGTCCCAATGAAGATCATCAATCCTATCACTATCCCTGATATTTTTCATCATCGACCACCACTGATCTGCTTCACCTTCAAAACGGTAAACAACAAGACTAACCTTTTGATGTTCTGAACACCCCATGACATCAAAAATCTTCTCCAGTACTATAATCCACCCTTCAGCTAGCACAGGGTCAGATGATCCTCTGAATGATGGGGGATGTTGCCTCATGAAATGTTCCACCACTGACATGTTCCTCTATGATTGTGATAACTGATCTCGTGCATGGATACCACTACCATTTATAGCATGAGTCAATTGTGCCATCACTGTAACAAACTATTCAGTTCCAATTCCGACCATCTCAGGTTGCTAATTTGGAAGGTTGTCTTCCTCCTGATGTCGTACCAACATAGCTACCTTGTTTCCTCTGTAGAAAACCATTTTGAACACATAAATATCTTAGGCGAAGCAACATGATAATCTTTACATGCTATATCATTTCAATCATACCATAAATTAATTTATAAATTTAACAATTTTCTAACTCCTAAAGTTGTCTAAGCCGACCTTTGATACCAACTATAAGGCCCCGACCTTAAACCTTACTTAATATTGAATTAAATGAATAATTCACATTAAGGATCTTTTCAGGTTTAGAGATTTAGAGAATTATGACACAACTATTACATCTCAAAATATTACAAAGTAGACACTTATACTATGTTTCCATAAAATAAAAAATCTTAAAAAGAAACATATCTAATTCCATGTTTTAGATAGAATGAATTTTCCTTGACCCCATCCTTGACCCTATTCCACATTAAGTCCCGTGAAAAACATTTAAAAAAACTTGGAGTGAGCATAAAAAGATCAGTAAGGGATACACAGAGAAAGAAAACTGTTAGTTTTTCAAAACAACCAGTAAACCAAGAATACATTATCAAAGTAATACTTTTCACCTTTATAAAGTAGTAAAAACTCTTCATTGAATAAAAGATCATTACTTACCCTTTTTTAATCAAAATATTTCCATAAAACCCATATAAAGAACACATAATGTAAAAAGGTAACTTGGGACATAAACATACTTAAACAGAATAACCATATTGTCGACTTCCACACATATCACTTAATAGAATAGCCATACGGCCAACTTCCATACCCAATGCATTGGAGGTTATAACGTAACCACCCATCTTGGTATTCACAGCACCACCCATCATACAGTTTATCATATAACCACCCGTCAAATGTCCAAGTACCATTATAAAATCCTAAGACATAAAACAAATATAATGGAAAGAAAAAATTTCCACATTTCAATCACAATATATCACTTAAATATATTGACACAACAAATACATTATAAAAACCATTTTCAATACCACAATACATAAAATATTATATGGTATTTATTTCATTTTAAAAACATGATGGTTTGTTGAGGAAGCCAAAGACCAAAAATAATACTCACGGCGGCGGAAAAGTTCGTTGTCACCGCATACGTTAAAAGAAACATTACTTTTTGAAGTTTAGTAAAACGCTTCATAGAAAAAGATTCATTTTGTATAAAATTAAAAGTAAAAGGGGGTTTATACATTGTATAAAAGAAAGTCTTGTATTAGAACAAAATATGCCTCAATGAAAAGAGATTGAGACGAAGTCCCTAACCTCGTGTCTGACGTGACTCGATTGCTCTTTAATCTCCTGAATAATAAACTAAAGTTAATTTCTAATTTCTTAAGAACCTTTCTCAAGTTTATTATTCCTTTTATATAAATTATTTCCATGTTATAAACGTTATGTAATCATTTAAGTTAATAAAGTTCGTTTTGTCGATATTTGGTACTTAAGTCAAAAATGGACTTCTTACAATTACATATTGTTCACGTGGTCAAAGGTTCATTATATCCAGAATGATATTCATGATTTAGATATCATATATATAATATATATCCATCATATACATGTATTTATAATAGTACATAACATTTAGAGGTATGAAATGAAATGCAACGTTCATGGAGACGGTAAGTCGTACGTACGCATGAACGCTACTTTCATTTATATTTTTTATTTAATGGAGTTAAATCATAATGATATAAATGTATATTATAATTCCAGTATAAGATCATATATAATATCATTAACTTCATCCTTTATATGTCCCACATATGGCATTAACGAATCAAATCACTTTTAGGGGGCGGTAGTCCGCACATCCTAAAATGAAATTATCGTGTTTTCCCATAATGGAAACCATAAAGGTATTCCATAAATGAAAAATACTGAAGCATAAGGAAAACATAAACATAATATATATCATATATAAATATAGTGAGATCTTAATGGCCACCATGAAAGGTGTTAATAGAATATTGAACAATCATCGTTTCGTGAGGCAGAAATTCACCATCCACAGAAACAGTATGTTCTTTAACCATTAGACGAAAGTGTGTGTAAGTGTAGCTCTAATACTTCACATAACAACATCCTAGTATATTTAAGATACTGTTGTCGTTACAAAATAAAGGAATAAAAAGAGTTTAGGGGGTTGGAGAAGCAATATAAAACATAAGAACAAAAGAGAAGACGTTATATTTAAATTGGGTAACTCCTCTTGGTTTGAACCAAAAGGTTTTCTTGAAGAGCTTTCTGCCAAAGGTAAGGCTTCTAGGATGCATAGAGGGATGTGGAGAGATTAAATTAGTAGATATTGGTCGAGCCAAAGGCTTTAGAGGTGTGGGTAAGGTGGTAGAGTTGGGGACCTTTTATAAGAGGAGAGTAGGGGCACTCTTGGAAAGTTATAAAAGGTTACTTTATTATAAAATGATTTTCAGATTTTAAAGGTCCCAAAATTATATATTTATAGGATAAGTTGATAAGAGTTCTAAATACACCCATAAAATAGGTTTTTGACAAGTTTAGGTCTTATATTTTACATTATCTTTTCATTTTATTTAAATTGTTAAATATTGAGATAATCGCTGCATTATCATGGTGTCATAAATAATTTAATTTTTATAATGTTTAAAAATTATAAAACAAATACTATGATGTAGGAAGTATTTTTAGATTTCCAATGAATATTTATAGTAAAAATTATGACTTGTATAACCCCATGTAATTTTTTTAGTAAAACAACACATGTTTATGACATTTTTATTTTAACTTTAAATAAAAAGTTATTAATGTCATTTTCTTATCCAAGTGGCTCCATGGGGTCCCCAAGTTGACCCATGGATTTTTTTGGTCGTCCATGAAACATCCAATATGGGTAGGACATGTGTCAATGTAATTTCATATTATTATAACATTATTTTTCCTTAAATTACACTAATTACCTCTAATCGCGATTAATAAACTTAAAATCTACTATTCGCCAAAAATTTATTTTAATCCCATTGTACCACATTTGACATCCTAATGAAAACCATGTATGTCGGAATTTTGAAAATCAAATCATAGAAGTGTTAAAGTTTCATTTAAACGAAAAATCAGTTTTTTTAACTACCACTTAGTGGTTTCACTATTCATCAAAATTGAAGTTTTTCAGAAAAATACCAAACATTCACCGTAAGTTATATTTGATATTAAAAATTCAAAAATTATGTCTATTTTAAAAAATTCAATACATATAAGTTGCATTAATTAATTTAATTATTAATTCCCCTTGTCAAAATAAATAGCGTGTTTTTATGAAACAATATATATCAAAAGATTGACACTAGTTTAAGTCCAATTTCAATGTTAAGTTAATTCCAATGACCACCATTGGATTAAATGGTAAAAATATATTATAATTTCACTTTAAAACCAATTCAAAATATAATCTAATCATATAAAAAAATTAGATTAAAAAGAGGTTTTGAATTAAAATACAACATTTTCACTATTCATTAAAAGGAACTTTATCGGAAAAATACCAAAAAATTACACAAAGTATATTTTGATGTCCTGATTCTATAAAAAGATTTTATTTTTTCTAATAGAATGTATAAGAGTGACCAAAACTATATTTAAAGAGAGTTTTCCATCAAAAGCTGATAAGTCGACCTTTTAGTGAATATTAGAGTATCTGTGCCTAAAATTGAATTCTTTTCTTATTTTAAGCCTTTATATTTTATTGGATAAATGTAATAACATTTAACAAACATATATAATCATATTTTAGTTATTTCTATTCATTCTCTCCAATACAACGGCTATGTGTTAACTACCATTTAAAATAATATTATTATATTACTAGTGTGCAACGTAAGATTTTAAAGAAACTCTTTGTTGCGTATCGAGCACGCTATCGAACATAGAAACCCCTTTAATGTAAAATTAAAATTTAATTCACAAATATTAATAAATATGAAAATGTATTATTCTTTATTTACCTAGGATGTTACAATCTTCCAATTATCATTGCTCATACTAGAGGATGATGGTAGTTCTCCAGATGGTGGATTACCTCATGTGGTGGATGAGTTCCCAATGGTATTTCCAGATGATTTTTTGGGATTTCCCCCAGAGTGGGATATGGAGTTCTCTATTGATTTTGTGATAGGAACATAGCTGATATATATTCTCTAGTACAGTATGGCCCCCATAGAGTAGAGGGAGTTAATGATATTGCTGGATGATTTGGAATCTAATAGATTTATTCACCCGAGCATCTCTCCTTAGGCCACTTCTATTCTTTTTACCAGAAGGTCAACAGATCCCTATGGTTGTGAATTGACTACCTGAAGCTGAATAAGATAAAAATCAAGAAAAAATATCATTTTCCCTAAATGGATGACTTTTTTGATCAAATAATGGAGGAAATAATTTTTTTAATATTGATTTTTGTTTCGGATACCACCATGTTAGGGTGAGAGAGGCATATTTCCCAAAGACAACTTTTCTAAAGGTACAACCACTTTGAGTATTTGGTCATTCCATTCGGATTGAATAATTCCCCAGTTGGTTTTATGGCGATCATGAATAGGGTGTTCCACTAGTATGTCGACTCTTTCATTATGGTATTTGTGTAATACATCATGATTTACTATGGATCTGAGGAGTATGAGCATCATTTTTAGATCATGTTGGGAACTTTGTGGGATCATCGAATTTGTGAGAAACATTTAATGTTCACTCTCTGGATTAGGTAAGTGAAGTTTCATGGTCATGTCATCTCGGAAGAGGGGATTTCGGTGGACCCGGAGAAGATTAGTGTACTTATATCATGGGAGAATCCAAGGAATGTGTTTGAGATCAGGAGTTTCCTTGGACTATGGGGTTATTAAAGGTGTTTTGTTTTTTATTTCTCTTGGTTTTCTTCTCAAATGTACACACTCACATGAAAAGGGATGAGGT
Organism: Viscum album; assembly: GCA_963277665.1. NCBI lineage: Eukaryota > Viridiplantae > Streptophyta > Magnoliopsida > Santalales > Viscaceae > Viscum > Viscum album. The sequence continues at coordinate 759,466,306 of OY728161.1, forward strand.
TTGATTAGGGTTACAAATGTCAAGCATCCTTAGAGGAGCTAAATTGGTGGTTGACTACCCCCCCATGATTTCTTTCTAGAATATAAAAATGGAGATGTGTTTTATTGTGACACTTTAGGTGTGGGTCTTAGGTTAGTGTTTATGCTGGGTGATCATGTGTTGGTTTATGGATCTCTCCATCTCCGACCCCATGAAAGGAATTACCTGAACAATGAATTGGAGTTAGTAGTGGTGATTCATACTTTGAAGACTTGGTATCACTACCTCTTTGGGGAGATGCTTGCAGTCTACTCTAATCTTAAGATCTTACCCTACATATTCTCACAGAAGAATCTTAATCAAAGAAAACACCGTTGGATCGATAATTTGTAGGGGTTAGACATTGATATCATCTATACCCCAGGAAAGGGTAATGGGGTCTTCAATTAAATTGGAAGAAAAGTACCACTGTGGGCTTCCAGGAAGTCCAGTGCTAAGAGGACTCTAATGGGGCTCTTTGCTTTGATGCACATGGAGGACAAGGAGCACAGTGGAGGTGAATTCTTGGTGATAATTCTGTTGAATACCTCTATTTTAGATTAGATTTAGAAACAGAATCATATTGATGAGTTGTGTCAGTGGTTTATGTAGTTTCATCATGGTGGGGAGACATCTTCTTATTGTTCTTCATCTCCTAAGTGAATCTTGTGGTTCAAGGGATATTCAGTTGTATTAGCATATCTTAGGAAGGTGGTGGTTCATGATATCCATCAATCTCAGTGGTCCATTCATCTCGAGGCTACTAAAATGTATTATGATGTATGTTGATAGTTCTGGTGGCCAAGTATGAGACGATACCTAACCGAATTCATGTTGAGATGTTATACAAGATAGCAGGTAAAAATAGAGCATCAATGGCCCTATGGTTTTCTACAGTCATTACCCATTCCTAACTAGAAGTGGGATGAGGTTTATAAGGATTTCATTTTTGGATTACCAAATACACCTTGGGGTAATGACACCATTTGGGTAGTGATTGGATGTCTGAAAAAATCAGTCCACTACATTCCGATCAATGATATAGCTAACGTGGATGAGATGTGATGATTGTATCTTCAGGAGGTGGTAAGGATTCATGGTGGTCTAATGGAAATTATCTCAAATAAAGACCCTGATTTACCTCTCAGTTTTGGTAATGCCTTCATAAGGCCTTGGGGTTGTAGATTAAGATGAGCATGACATACCATCCTCAAATGGATGGTCAGATAGAGAAGAAATATCAGATTCAGGAGGACATAAATCATGAAACTTTTTTGGATTTTTGTGGATCTTGGGATAGCCATTTGGGATTAGTAGAATATTATATTAATAATATTTATCAATCCTAAATTTTAATGGCTTCTTTTGAGGTTCTCTATAGTCGGCCTTGTTTATCCCCCTTAATTTGGGATGAGGTGGGAAAGCCCTCACTTTTGGGTAAAAGCCTTGTAAAAGAGACATATGAGAATTTCATGTGTATCAGACATCAGTTATTAATAGCTCAGAGTTTCCAAAATTTATATGCTAATCTAAGGCATTGATATATTGAGTTCTCTATGGTTGATCATGTATTCTTGAAGGTGGTCCCTCATTTGGGACATCATCATTTGGGAATGACGAGAAAGCTAATGATGAAGTATGTCAGACATTTTGAGATCATCGAGTAGATTGGAAAGGTGGATTACAGGTTAGATTTTCCTTCTTAGTTGAAATTTATTCATTACATATTCCATGTAACCCAATTTATTAAGTAAAATAATAAATTGTCTCATGTTTTGAATTAGGAAGATTTAGAGATAGATCCTGATTTATCCGTGTTTGAAAGGTTGGTGCAGATACTGGATTCCCAATTAAAGTTACTTTGTGGGAAGTCTATTCAAAATTTTTTGGTCCTTTAGAATCATGGTAATGATGTTAATGATACATGGTAGTGGAAGTCATTTATTGAGAAAGAGTACCCATTCATGTTTTTTGATCAAGCTTTGGGTTGACTCTCTCAGGCAGAATGTTTTCATGGTAGGGAGAATTTCCACATTAGTGTTCATATATTCAGGTATTTTTTCTTCCAATATTAGGTTATATTTTACAATAGGTTCCCCCTAGGACACCCCATGAGTTATGGAAGAAATTGGTGGTTTTTGGGTGGACAGAACTAGGAACACGGTTTGGATGAAAAGTTTACTAAACCATGTAGAAAAACCATGCAAAGTGTTCAGGTCATAAACAATTATTTGTTATTCCAATTTTTCCCTTCCACAATTAATTCTAATACATCCATATCTTCCCCTATTAGACCATTCCATCCAAAAAAGACTTCTAAGAACCTGTAAGCTCCCTTTGAACCCATTTTAAGGGGGTTTTGGTGGTGAAAATTAAAGATTCTTCAAGTAAGTGTGTTTCTACATTGTTCATTCCTTCTCTTTAGTGTTTCTTCCCTCCTTGAGGTTTTAAATTTCCAGGAGCTAGGTTTTCATCCCTAGGGTATAATATTGATTTTCTTGGTTCAATATTCTTGGTTAGTTTCGTTTTCATTCTCTTGTGGTGTGTTTGTGATGTAGTTGATGTTTTGCACAAATATTTGTGGATTTTGAAATTCTAGGTAGGTTGTTCCATGTGCAAACAATCATTCATGAATTTATATTGGTTGATTAAAATATTTTTCATTTTTCTAATCCATTGTGTGTGGTGAAAAAATCATTTTTTGTAGCATTTATTGGGTGTTTAATTTTAATGTTGCATTTCGACAGAAAATTGAGAGTTTTAATGTTTACACCATGTTGTATTATTTGGGGTAATTTTATAATTCATCAAATTGTTTTATTAAATGGATTCAGATCTAGAAATTCTAGTTGTCTATGGTGTGTTTGGGAATTGGGCCTTAAAAGAGGATTTTTATTAGATTTTGTGTGAAAATCATTGTGTTACCTCTTGAAATTATTTTACAAAATCATTAAATGGTTTATTAAATTACATTGAGGGTACTAAATAGGTTTTTGTACTGTTTGGTGTGTATATTATTTTGAAATGGTGTTTTGATGTGAAAATGGTATTTCAGATCATCTGGATCTTGATTAAGCACAAAGAGGGAATCCAATGTATCTAGGTGGGAGGATTAGGACCAGTATGCTAGTGAATCATAAGTGGCCTTGTCTCGGTTTCACATAGCAAGATTAACGATGACGACACTAACTAAACTATTATGATGTTTGGAGACCACTAGGCCATTGGGGATTCCATTCCTAGTGGCTCATGTATGATAAGGATACTGGTTATGGTTACTTTTACATAGAGATAAGATGTACCTAGGGCCCCACGACCAGCTAGTGCATAGGGGTGTTCCTGTGATTAGTGCTTATTGAATTTATTATACATACCATTGGAATACAATGTGTTTGGTTTGTAGATTAAGAATCTCTTGTGTTTTCATTAAAAGTCTTCATTCTTGAAAATTATCCACTTAAAAATTTATTGCAATTAAAGTGGAATCCTTTAAAAATTATTGCTCTCATTTCTTATGTATGTTAACATGTAAAATTTTTTGTATTATAATGATTTTTACATGGAATCATTTTGGGTGGAATACTATTGGGAATATGATCACACCCTACTTACACCTTTGGTTGTAAGTAGATTGTGTAATGTTTGACACAGGTAATGGAACCGTCTTTGGAGTGGATGGTTCTGGTTGTTAGCATCCTTCCCTAGCGAGGTGTTGTAGAGATGGATTGAGGGAAATTCCCCCTTAACATGTGGTGGGTTTTTGATTAGGTTTTCTACTCCTTTTAAGTTTTTTCCCTATTGGTGTTTTTTAAAACTATTTAAATCAATTCTGAATTTTTGTTAAGACATAATTGGTGGAAATTTTTAAATTCGGTTTATTTATTATTGTTAGTGGTTTTATGTATCTAATATCGGGTAAATTGATCTCAAACCATTATTTGTGATACCCAGGAACCTGTACCGGCCCATGGGATGCGAAAAACCCATAAAACCTTGCCATGGACAAGGTTGTGCATAGGTACGAATGAGGACCCATCATGGTTTTTTGATGCATAAACACATTGATTTCATGAATATGAATGATTATTATGTGGTATGTAATAAACTATTACTCAGGAAAATTATTATTGGAGTAATATAATATTCTATGTGCTATGTTATAGGGATCCATATCTAAAAAGTGGAAGAGGTTCAATTTTGAATTTGTGGTGAAACAATGTATGGAGAATCATTAAAATATTGGGTGAATACTATAACCCATATCATTCATAACTCAATGAGTTATTCCCCTAACATTAAGGGTTAGATTATCATCTGATTGAAAAACCAACCATTAGTAATGATCTTGATCATAGTACATTGAATTATGTTTTCTATAAAGTACATGATTAGTTTTTTATATTTATTTAATTCATATCATGAACACATAAAATAAACGATTTAATAAGTATTTGATATGAACTAAAATAAATATATTACTAATAAATTATTTTTTCAAAAAATGGTTTTTCAATTTTGAAAATTCCATATCATATATAAAATAATGTAATTATAAAAAATAATTAAATTTATCCATAAAAATAAAAAACTCTCAAAGAGAATATGAATTCAGAATAGTCTTTTGTTACATTACTTAAGATTCAATCACAGAATGAAGGGATTGGCCGGCCCAAGTTGAGGAGATTTCAGTTGTAAAATAATTTTATCAACTTTTTTTGGTTTCAATGAACATTTTTCACATCAAAGTATAATTTCCCATGAAATATATGGTACTACTAAGAGGAAGGTTTTGAGGAAATCCAAATATAGAATTTCAGGATAGGGGGTCCACTCAATGGATCAAGGAGATATGAATCAATGTGGTGGGAAAGACCCTCCATCAAAAACAACAATGAGAAATTTTTTTAGGACCAATTATAGTATATAAGAAATAAAATATGGATCCATGGAACTATAATATCCAGATGATATGATATTCATATCCTAATGGGGAGGTTTATTCAGATTTTATATAATAGTAAATATCTAATAAATAAAATTTATTGCATCATATATATTGTTAATCAACATAAATTACTGAAGCCTAATTTCATTTTTTATTTAAATGGAATGAAACATAAAATAAAAATTATCCCTATTATGTAATTATTGTAAATATAATTTCTTGACTCATAATAACTATTAATCTTGGAGTAGTAAATTTTCATTTTCACAAAACTATGAGGGAAATCATTATGTTTTGGAGTCAAATGTACCTAAGGGGAATATAAAGGAGGCATGTGATGAAGATATATATCATTACCTATGATTCCTGTATGATGGGTTAGATGAATGGTGTTTGATGTTATAATCCATTATTATTGAACAATAAATTTCTTGAAAGTTGATTTATACACATTTTTTTCTCATCTATATGATCACTATTAGGATATGGTCTGGTAAAATAGATGTGAGATATTTAAAGATGATTTAATATTGGGAGGAGTACAATCTGGGATTCATGAATTCAGAATGATTGACTATATTGAGTGCTTTGAAAACAAGTGATTTTATATTCAAATAAGTTTCACACTGATACCATCCATTCCTCTTTACCTCAAATATTATACACTTTTATTATGAATTTTACCATTATTAATATCAATAATTAAATTATAGAACTCATCCCCATGATTCTACATAAAGAGAAGGACATCATATGTGAAAAATGTAGATCCCTTTTGGTGTATAAGGGGAAGATAAAGGAAAATGGTACAAATAACCACTCAATGTGTAAGGTTACTAGGGAATGCCATTCAATGAAGAGTATTATCCAAAGGCAGTAATGGGAAAAATATTCATAATGTTTTTCATGTGGAAAGAGATAAAATGGGAAGAAACAATACACTAGTATGAAAAATCAATGGGGAAGCCTCAGGTTCATTTGATATCAAATGAAAACATTTTATTTATACAAGTTTGGTAATAGGAATAAACTATAGTGGTCAATTTTATATCCAAATATATGGACCTAATAGATTAAGGAATGTTTCATAGGGTGGGTACAATATCACCTTCCAAAAGAGCAAGTCTCTATGCCAAAGATATTGGATACATCCACAGTAAATTTCCAATGGGATTGATTCATGTCTTAAAGAGTTATCTTTAGATTCTTAGTGTTAAAAAAAACTTATATCTATTATGTTTATACATATATGTATTTTTATTCATGTTTAGAAATAAAATTTAATAATATAAAAAGATAACATCAATTATGGATTAGCTGACCATAACACAATTCTTTATGTAATGGAGTATGATAACTAGGTCTTGGTAATCAATAATGAATCCAGTTATCATAACTCATATCACATCCTATTTTTTCATCATCTAATTATTCATGTAAATGAGAAGTGTTCCAAAATGATTTACCATGATGGGTATTTATATTCTTTAAAACTAATGAAACATGAATGATGTATCACTTGTTCATAAGGAAAAAAAATCAAATCTAGATTTTTTAGAAATTGTGAAGGGAGACAATTACTATAGGATTTGTTCATGAATATTCTTATAAAACCATTCTAGTAGAAGATTGAGGTTATAATCATTCATTAATTGTTTCTCTAACGACCTGAGAATATATGGTCATATTTATAAAATGATGAATTAGCTAGAATCCATTGAAAAATTTAATAAAATCATCAATCAATTAGAGAATAAAATTGTTATGATGATAAAATATAATCAATAAAATAAAGATAGATAATTTATTTACCCTCATTTCTTTAAATATATCTTGGATTTTGGAATCCAATCTCAATTCAATCTTATATATACTTCATAGCTTAATGGTGTTAGTGGAAGGAGGAATCGATCATTGTAGGAAATTTTAAGAATATTAATGTGTAATAAAAATCATTCATCATCCATATAGAGATATAAAATTAAAAATTTGATGAAAAAACTATAAAATATTAAATAAAAGTTGTGAAATATAATTTTATTCGATATTTAGAGTGACTGAAATCTACTTTGTCACATAAACATGCATAGGGTTCCATGGAATTTAGAGTGAAAGAAGAGTGAAATAAGATCATGGTGCTTCAAAAAGTAAAACAACAAATCAAGAGTTTGGATCCAAAATTAAAAAAGAAGGGGATGAATTGGGGAAGGTAGACAAGGAAAATGAGAAGGAACTTCTAGAACTCTTTATATCATCAAATGAATAAACAAAAGAAGAGTACATTAAGCTCATGGACTCAGAAACAAGACCTTTTTTATCTCACAGCTTCAAAGAAAGAAAAATTAATGTGGAGGAGTACATCCAAACATGGGATAATCTTTTAAATTACTTTGATGACATTGTCAAAGATAATCTAGATACAAAGGTTTATGCCCTTCATTGGGGGATATATCAGGTAAGAAATTCTAATATCTTTAGTCTCCCTATTAATGACATTGTGAGTTTTTAATGTTACTAAAGCTTTCAGCCTAGAACATGTATGGTTTCCCACTTTTCCTTAAAAGTGCCTTTGGAAATAAAAATTCAATCATAGATGTGATTAGATAAGAAAATAAAATTGAGATAAATATTTACATCGATGATATTTTGGATCAATATAAAATGGAGTTGATAGAGTAATGGATTCCAAAAATCCCCATATAAGATGACTTTCAAAAGGGATCGATATTTTTTAGGATAACCAAGGAAGTTAGAGAACAAGAGAGAAATATTTTTCCATTCATCAATGTTGGAGAGTCATTATTAGTTGATAATAGTGAATCAATGTACTATAATGAAGAACAATGTACCTTAGAATATACCACATGACAAGATGCTATGAATTTAGAAATGGATACCATGAATTGAAACTGATTTTTTGTTTTGGGTTAACCATCCTGTTGATGTAAATAATATTGGTTAATATTTGATAGTCATAAGGATTAATGAATTGGGAATTAATTTTAGTATGTATTGAGTTATCATGGTTAAAAAGGGTTTATTTAATATCAAAGCATAAATTATATAAAAATATTTTCATTAGTTGTTGTGTTTAATAAATCAGAATTATACTTACCATAGTGGATTACCAAGATGATAATACATAGAAAATAGATGTAATAACCAATTCCCCTAGTATATATATATATTATCTAATATGTCAATATGGAATAACTATATTGTTTTGTAACACCATATGCTTCTAATAGGGTATTCATGTTTCTGAGATCCATTTATTAATTGAAGCATGAATCCAGGTTATGTAACAATAACTTTGATAAACTCATGAGGGGGTTTTTATTCTATATGAATGAATGTGAGCTACCTATATATAATAATTTTATCTTGAGAATAAGAATTTTTAACATAGTATATTTCAGTAATATATTACATATTAGAAATGAGGTTATATTCTTGTAGTTAGTTAAGAAATTATTGAACTTGTGCTTCTTCAAGAAGACATAGTTGAAGCGGACTAAATTCAATGGATCGAGATCATTCATGGTAGATCCAAGTGGCTACATGGAATAAGTTAGGTAATATATATTTGTTCCTTAGGATGAATAGATTCAATATATAAAATTCCAAGAGGGGATTTGTTCTATTTTTTCAAGGTACACATCTATCGAAGAAAATGTATCCTCACAGGAAACAAAATAGGATGAGAGATAATAAGTATAATACCTTATCCTTAGGTGGTATTATCAATGATGAATTCCATTATATTTTCTCAGATTTATTTTTTTGGATCGAAATGATAGATGATACTGATTTTAGTATCGTAAAAATGATGTTCAATATAAAAGAGGGGGGGGGGGGTGAATTGTACACTTTAAAAATTATTTGGAACATTTAAAGATGAAGATGTTTAACAAGGTTAAACAAGGTAATTCAAAAAACCTCTAGTTCTACACACTTTCTTGATTCCATAAATATGATTTCGAGAATGAAATTACGAAAATGTGGTTCTGGAAATGAGACTTAACAAAAGTTTACAAAGATAAAGATTCTACCATAAATCTTATAAAATCATAAAAAATTAGAGTATACAAGTGTATGTATGTATAAGATAGTTATACATTCCTAAAAAAACAAAATGAAGTGGAAAACATGAAACAAAAAAGTAACAAGTAGTAAATTTTTTAACCCAAAGAGAAGGGTATCCAAAAACCTTGGATAAAGGTCCCTTGATTTACAATTTCAAGAAAGTATTTATTACCCACACCAGGGTATGCCCTCGATATGAAGATCGAATTCTGTCTTGCTATCCCCACGATCCCTAAACTTCAGGGTAGTTGGAACCTCTGTCTTCGTATCCCCAAAAGCCTTTGAATGTACTCAGCAACATCTGGAGTCGCATGAAGCAAATATGAACAAGATGTTCGGTACGCACTAAGCAGTAAAGTCTCTCTCTCTAGAAATCACTTCAGCAACATGTAATCTCTAGATTGATCAACATGTTATGATGTCTTTCAAATGAGATCCTATTTATAGGAACAACTTCAACAGTCCGCTCCCTCCTCTAACGATCATATTTTTCCTTGAATTTTGGAGGGACCTATACATGTGTCACTCAAACAACAGTTGGATAGAAATAGAAAGCACGACATTGTTTTGTAACCAAAACACGAGTAAGCCAAAATATGGTTAGTTAACCAAAATCAATTATTCAGAATGTAGGAAATAAAATTTTAGAGTCTAACCAAAAACTTATTCGGTGTCTATAATACAAGTATATTCGGATCCTGTCTTTAGAAAAATTCAAAACATGAATTCTATAAAATTACAGAGTTTGAATTTCAAGGAAATTCGGAGTCTTGGATTCATTAGAATTTAGAGTCCGAATTCATAAGAGTTCAGAGTCTAAACATACAAAATTTCGGATTCAAAATTCAGAGAACTCGGAGTCAAAATTCATAAGATTTCGGAGTCTACATTCAGAGAACTCGGAGTCAAAAATCATAAGAGTTCAGAGTCTAAATTCATAGAACTCGGAGATAGAACTCAGAAAGTTTGGAGTCTGAATTCAGAGAACTTAGAGTCAGAACTCAGAATGTTCAGATTCTAAATTCGGAGAATTTGGAGTCTGAACTAATAAGAGTTCAGAGTATGAATTCATAGATATCAGAGTCAAAACTCATAAGAGTTTGGAGTATGAATTTAGAGAACTCAGAGTTATAACTTAGAAAGTTCAGAGTAAGAATTCAGAGAACTCAGAATCTTAATTCAAAGGATTCAGAACCTGAATTCGGATCCTGAAAACAGAATGCTCTCTATCTATGTATTATAGGATTCCAAGGTTTTAGATATGAAACAAAATTTTATTCTTAGAGACAAAATGATCAACGAAAACATGGTAAGGATAAATTTTCTTGGGGAAGGAAAATTTTCCTTATGAAAGTAAAACATTGGGTAAAATGAAATTTTCCTTAAGATAAGTTGTTTGTGATTTTCAAAACATGAAGGAATGGTAAAGTTATTAGGAAAACTTATTGATTCAACAATCTACCCAAACATGAAGTACTTAAAAAGTCATAAATAAACCTTATTGACTCAAAAATCTCCCCCGTTTTGGAAATCACAAAAATCCTTTTGAAAAAGAATATAAGGACTTAGAAATTTTTTTTCTAGAATTTGAATACAAAACTTATCTCCCTTAACACATTGGCAATGATGAATACGACTAACTCCCCCTTAGGCATTGTAACCACTAAGGATTTTATTCTAATTTCCTGAATGAGATTTTTAATTATTGTGAATGTGGAAATCTTTATAATAAACCCCCCCCCCCTTAGATGAACTCCTGTGTCTTGGACATAATATTTTTTTCCATTCCTTTCTCCCCCTTGTGATTTTCAAAAAGGATTAAAGGGAATAAAAAAGAAATTATTGTACAAGAAAAATTAGTACTAAACATCTAAAATACAAGTAACCAAAAATTTAATTAGAATTGAAAAAAAAATTACAAGGAAAATACAAAAAAAGATAGAATTTAAAAAAAGTTATCATTCCTTTTCCATGGGCATCAGATTCTTCACTATTGTTTTGAGCTTCTTAAGCTACTTGTGGTCTTCCTCTAATCATTTGAGAATTTGATCCTGATCCTCAGCTTTCTTCTCTAGAGCCTTGATTCTTTCTTCTTGAGTCTTAAGAGCCTCTGCCTGAGCCTTCAATACTTCCTCTTTCTTGAAAATCATTTCTTCTATCTCAACACGAAGATCTCTTTCTCTCTTCCAGCTTTGGGAAACTGAATACAACTTCCCATTCAGATCTTTTACTTCTTGAATCCGGGTATTCTATTCCAGGGTTAGCTTTTCCTTAAAAGACTTGCTGAGATTTTAGATTTTACTATCCTCAATGTCAAAGAATCCTTAACAATCTCTTGAAACTCATCAAGAATCTTCATCTCCTAAACTATCTTCCAAGACCAGCTAATCATTTTCTTACAAGAGAATTTGTGGGATTCGTAGTTAATAAGAAAAGTCTTGAAGTCTGCTTTAAATTTAACACACTTATCCATCACCATGGATACTGAATCTGCTTTCTGATTTAAGGTGTGTTGAAGTAACTGGAATTTGGAGTCAATGCTTGAAAAAATCAGAATGGTACCAACAAGATTCTTCAACGACTGAACTATAAAATCATGTCCAAGGGAGGATGATTCCGAATCCGAGACATTACTTGGTGAGGGATATTTTTGTAACTCAGAAGCTTTCCTCTTTGATGATCCAACAACTTCCTTCTTCTTCACAACAGCTTTACTAGGTGTATCAAAAACCACACATTTTACCTTATCAGTTCTCAGAATGGCTTCATCATCCAGAGATTCATGTTCACTGTCATATAACTGAACAATTTTATCTTTATCTATGTCTTCTTTCTCAGCTCTTGCCTCAGCATCCTCTAGGTGTATGAAATCATGATTAGAACTTTCTTCTTTAGACAGATTATTCCCTTCTTCTTCAATCTTGTCATATTCACCTTTCTCATATTTCCCGGGGGTAGTAAGATTTGATTATTTGGATTGAGAGGTTCGGAATGAAAACTTCTCAGAAGATATTTGCTTCTCATGATAGTACTCGACTTTATTAATCAAATCTTCGGTATCGCCACTGCCTTCTTTTTCTTTTTCTTCTTCCACTAATTTTTTTACTTCTTTTTCTTTGAATTTTTCCAGAGTCTCATACTTCTTCCCAAGAGTATCTGGTAAATTTTCTATCCGGAAATATTCTGGTACCGGAATTTTCTCAGAAGCTCTCTCAGCATCCTTCAGAAGTGATCGAACAATTTTAGCTTTGGACATCTCCTTTTTCTGTTTCTTTTCTTTTTCTTTCTTTTCAAGAACATCAGCAATCTTCTCCTTTAAAGATTTTTCTTTAGCAGGATCCAAACCAAATCTAGGCTCCCCTGCATTCTTTTTCTTCTTGTCTCCCCTCCATTTAGCTACTACCTCATTCAGATAATCTTTTTTTATTTTTAGGTTTTGGTGGGGCAGATTGGGTTTCCTTAGCTTTTGGAGTTTTTTCTTTCTCTTCTACTTCCTTCACTTTCCTCTTCTTTTCACCCTTCATAGAGGTCTTAGAAGCCTCCTATTTATTTGAGATAACTTCAACTTCTTCCTCAAGCAAGTCATAAAATTATTTAGATTCCTTATAAAATCCAACATTAATTCATTTGAGAGTATCATCACTAACCAACATGACTTTACAATTCCTTGGCTTTGAACTGTAAGGAATTTTGAAAGACTCTAAGCATCAAACAATTATATTTGAAAGAATGGATAGATACATAATGATCTGAGCCTTCAGATTTCCATTATTTATATTCTCGATCGTAATCAGAATATGCTAAACCAATTCGATCTTTATCAGGTTCACCAAAAAATACAAAAAATACATATCACTCTTGTTCAATGTATCCTTGTCACCTTTTCTTGGTATGATGGATCCTGGAACCCATAATTCTAGAATTCAAATTTTTTTAGTGAGTTGAACAATCTTCAGAGTCTTAACATCTATAAGACCGAGGAACTCCATATAATTCACCTTAACAAAGATTCCTTGAACATCTAAAAACACATGAGAACAAAATTAATCTTCTACTTCATATAGAACTCCAATCAAATTTTCAGCCTTGGTGTATGAGAGAGAATAAGTCTTCCCATAGATTTTGAAAGAGAACTTATCTCTGCCTTCTTCCTTAAAAAAACTAAGTATTTCATAAAATGCTATTAGAAAATCCGGATATACTAAATCTTGAGATCCTAGATTCAATATGAAAACACCGTCCCATCCATTGAGCTTGATGTTTTTTGAGATTATAGAATCATACATGGTGAAGAAGTTTGTATGCACCAACCCATCTTTATAAACCTTCCACTCCGATATTGGCTTGACAGTTGACATGTCTTTCTGAGAAGATTCATCGACAAACATTCGGATATGAACAAGATCTGAGAAGTTCGGAACGATCTTAAAGTAGAAGGGTAGAGCTTCAACATGCGAAGGATTCAATTTTGATGTGGGAAAACCATCAGGGGGTCCTTTATATAGGTGTTTGAGGCGACATTTCAACTTCCATACCCAATCCAACGACTGAGAAACTTTCTGATCATATATGACGGTTGAAAAGATAGCTGCTAGGAAATTTTTACAGAATCCAACCTTTTGAGGTTTTAATAGAAACATTCAGATTTAAGCAAAAGTGAATCTGATAAATTTAAATACAAAAGAAAATACCAGCAAGTAAAATATGATTACGAAATCTCAATAAGGGAAACATACCTTTCGGATTGCTAGGAATATTATTCGTAGTGTGGAAAATTCTTCTTGAAGAACATTATATTCTGAAAACAAACTTTTTATTACGAAAAAATTGAAAATAAAAACTAACTAAGAAATGATTTTTAGAAAAACAATATATATATAACTTCATTAAGAAAAATTTAGAAAATCTTACTATGGAAATTTCTATTACGAAAGATTTGAAAAATATGACTATGACATTTTTCATTATGAAAGATTTGAAAAATATGACTATGAGAATTTCAATTATGAAAGATTTGAAAAATATGACTACGAAAATTTTCATTATGAAAGATTTGAAAAATTTGACTATGAAAATTTCAATTACAAAAGATTTGATCTTACTAACAAGAAAATGTACTCCCCCTATGAAATGGAGTTTAATACGGTACGGAGATTGGTTTTGATTAGGAAGTTAACAAAGAAGATTACCTTATGGTTATCATTCCTAACTTCTATTTAATGTATTCAAATCTATTAGAGGGTAAAGATTTTGTGAAAATATCAGCAAGTTGATCTTGTGTTCCGATAAATTGAAGAATGATATCCCCTTTCTGTGTGTGATCCCTAAGAAATTGATGCCTAATATCTATGCGTTTTGCACGGGAGTGATGTGTAGGGTTTTTTCTTAAATAAATGGCATTAGTGTTATCACACAAAATTTGTGTTTTGGTAAAACTCAGACCATAGTCTATGAGTGTGTGTTGCATCCACAACACTTGAGCACAACAACTCCCAGCTGCTACATATTCAGCTTCAGTAGTTGAAAGTGCTACTGAGTGTTGCTTTTTGCATGGCCTAGAAACTAATGAACCTCTTAAGGAATTATATGTTCTATGTGTACTATTTCTATCCATTCTATATCCAACGAAGTCAGCATCTGAAAAACTCTTCAAAATAAAATCATTTCTAGAAGTTTAAAGGAGTCATAGACCCATGGTTCCCTTTAAGTAGTGAAAAATTATTTCCACTACCTTTAAATGATATTCCTTAGGATTGGATTGATATCTTGCACATAAGCATACTAAAAACATTAAGTATGGATGACTAGCTATCAACTAAAGTATACTTCTTATCATACCTCTAAAAGATGTTTGATCTACTGGTTTCCTTGCTTCATCTAGATCAAGTGAATTTGAGGTACCAATGGGAGTGATTATACTCTTGGTGTTTTCATATCCTTACTTTTTAAGATAATCTTTAATGTACTTGTGTTGGGATATATAGATTCCTTCTGGTTTTTGAGAAATTTGAAAACCAAGGAAAAATGTAAACTCACCCATCATACTTATTTCAAACTCATATTTCATTAGATCCACAAAAGAATCAGTTAAAGATTGTTGAGTTGAACCAAATATAATGTCATGAACATTAATTTGAACAATCAAAACATTTTTCTTATCTTTCTTTATAAAAAGGGTGGGATCTGCATTTCCCTTAACATAATTATTTTGAAGAAAAAAAATCCTTTATGCCTATCATTCCAAGATCGAGGGGCTTTCTTAAGTCCATACAAAACATTAGTATGTTTATAAACATGTTTAGGATGTTTTGTATCTTCAAAACTAGGAGTTTGTTCAACAAAGATTTCATCTTGAACAAAACCATTAAGAAAAGCACATTTCGCATCCATTTGAAAAAGATTGAAATTGAAGAATGCTGCAAAGGAAAGTATAATATGAATAGCTTCTAGTCTAGCTACTGAAGCATAGGTTTCTTCATAGTCTATTACTTCTTTTTGATTATAGCCTTTATCAACCAATCTAGATTTTTTTTTTACTATGATTCCATTTTCATCACACTTATTTATGAATATCCATTTAACTCCAATAACAGAAGTTTCCTTAGGTATTTCAACCAAGGTCCAGACTTTATTCCTTTCGAATTCATTTAGTTCATCTTTCATAGCTTTTATCAAATCATCATCACCTAAAGCTTCATCAGTGCTTTTTGGTTCTAATTGGGAAAGAGATTCTAGATGTTCTACTTCATTCCTTAAGGAACTTCTAGTCCTTACATATTGATTTACCTCACCAATGATACTGTCACTAGGATGATTCTTAAGTAAAAACTGATTTGGATTTTGTAAAACATGTTCATCAACATAGGGTAGGAAATATTCTGGGTTAAATGCTTCAGAAATATCTTTTTGGACATTTTCCATATCAGAAGGATCTTCTAAAAAAGGTTGATAATCAGTTTTTAAAAACACATCTGAAGATGTAGGCTGAGGTTGTTTAAAAACCAAAGGATCTTTTTCGTCAAATATGACATGTACCATCTCTTTAACAGTACAGTTGTTTTATTGAAAACTCTATAAGCCTTAGATGTTGTGGAGTAGCCTAAGAAAATTCGTTCATCATATTTTGGTGTGAATTTGTGTAGATTATCTTTAGTATTCGAAATGAATACCTTGCAACCAAAAACCTTAAAGTAGGAAAGTCTAGGTTTTTTACCATTCCATAACTCATTAGGATTTTTATTAATAAAAGGTCTAATCAAAACTCGATTTATAGTATAACAAGAAGTACTTACAGCTTCAGCCCAAAAATGTTTGGCTATTAAATATTCACTCAACATGGTTCTTGTTATCTCATGAATAATTCTATTTCTTCTTTTAACAACACCATTCAGTTGAGGTATTCTTGACGATGAGAAGTTATGAGTAATGCCTTTTCTACTACAAAAAGTATCAAAATCAGAATATTTAAATTATCCTCCATGATCACTATGAATAGTTATCAAAAGACTATTTTTCTCATTTTTAACTTGGGCTCAAAAACTTTTTAAATAAGATAAATCTTCATATTTCATTTCTAGAAAATAGACCCACGTAAATCTAGTGTAATAATCAACTAAGAAAAATACATAATATTTGTATCCAATGCTTTCAGTTTGTGTTGAACCAAAAAGACCCATATTCACTAACTATAATGCATTAGTGGTTGAGACGTCACTAACTAATTTAAAACATGATTTATGTTTCTTTATATATTGACAAGGGTAAAAAAACTTTAGAGAAATCAAATATAAGCTTTGATATATCCTTAACTAGTCTTTTCTTAGAGAGTTTGCATAGGTTCCTAAGGTTATAGTGTCCTAACATTCTATGCCACAACCAAGAATGATCTTCCATTGCACTAAGGCAAGGCAGGTCTTGGTTCCTAAGGTATTCTAAGTTTAGTGTGTATACATTCTTTTGCCTATTGGCATAAAGAATAAACTCTTCCTTGGAATTGTGTACTAAGAAAATTTCATTCCTTAAATTCACAAGGTAACCTTAATCACAAAATTGAATTATGTTAATGAGGTTGTGCTTAATACCCTTAACAAATAAAAAATTTGAATTCATGGTTTTTCCAAGAAGAACAACGTTACCTATACCAATAATTTTTCCCTTAGCATTATCTCAGAAAGTTACTTTCCCTTCTTTCATCTTGATAATATTTTCAAAGAAGTTCTTATTACCAGTCATGTGCTGGGTACATCTACTATCCATCTACCAAGTATTTCTATTGGTACTTTCCATATTTTCATGAAAATAAGAATGTTATATTTTTGGAACTCAAACTTTTTTGGATCCGGAAATTTCAGAAAGTAAAATCTTAGGTATCCACTTTTTCTTAAAAATATGAACTTTATGAAAACCTAAAGACTGAGTTTTGTTTAAGGGACAATTTTTTTCCCAATGCCCACCATACTGAAACTTAGTATAGAATAGAGCACTTTGAGGGAAAAAATAATTGTTAATAAAAATTGATTTAGAAGTAGTATAACCAAATCCAGAATTATTCCTTAGAGGTCGAATTTGGGAATACATTTTATCAAAATCTTCCTTACCTAATGTAATGTTTGAAAAACACTTCCTTAAGGAAAATATTTTGGACTTCAATCTAATAACTATGTTCTTATCTTCCAAAACATTAGATTTTGTACTAGAGTTAGGCTCGAAAACATTTTTCTTAGAAATTACTTTTTCTTGATCCTTAGAAAGTTTATCCTTCTCAGAATTTATTTCCTCAAGGTTTTTTTGTAATTCTTTCAAAATCAAGGTTTTTATTATCAAGATAATTATAAATATCTGATATTTCTTTAGTAAGTATAGAAATACTAGAATTTTCATTATCATGCTTTTTGTTGACTCTAGAATTTTCATTCTCAAGAAGCTTAACAGACCTAGAAACTTCTTCATAGGTAGGTAGAGTATTATCCTCATCAAAAAAATATTCTTCATTTGAAGATTCATAATATCTACTGCCACTATAATTAGAATTTAAGGATACATTGGTCATAGATTTAGCATTGTTTACCTTATCTATTAAGCAATGATTTTCAATAGGAAGTCTGACTATTAAACAAAGATTCTTCTGTCCAGAAGATTCATAATCTGATGATTCTTCAGAAGAGTCTCCACCACTAGAAATCCATGTGTCATTATCTTTCAAAACATTCTTATCTTTAGCTTTGTAGTAATTATTTCTATTTCTCTCAGAATGCTTTTCTTTTCTTTATTTTCTTTTAATCATAGGATAATCAGGCCTTATATGTCCAACTCTTTTGCATTCATAACATGTGACTTTTGAATCTTTCTTATCTTTCCTTTCCTTCTTCTTGTATCTAGATTGAAAGTTCTTCTATCCACCAATATTTTTCATTCTTCTAGAAAGATTGGATAGTTCGTTTTCTAAATATTCACTTCCACTAGATTCAGATTCTATAACAAACTTCTTAGATTTAGATCTTGTAACTCTCTTAGGAGTCTTGGCTTTCATATGATTTGAGGTTGTTGTAAAACCAACACTGCCATTCCCATTTTTCTTCTTAACATTATCAGAATGTCTCTTCATTCTAGTCTCATGTTGAATAAGTGTTCCAAAAAGTTCATCAAGAGAAATTTGAGTAACCTTCCTATTCTCATCTATAGCTATTCTCTTGGATTCCCACTCATTGGACATGGTGTCTACGATCTTGTCCACAAGAGATTCATCATCTAATCCTTTCTCACCCATAGATTGTAAACTATTGATGATAGTCATAAATCATTGTTTCACTTTACATATGGGTTCTCCATAAGGAAATAAAAAACCATGATATTCAACTCTGAGCATAGACCTTCTAGTTTCAATAACTTTGGAAGTTACAAAGTGAGTAACTTCAAGCTTCTTCCATATACAAGTTTCTACTTCACAAGATGAAATTTGGCTATATATATTTCTAGTCATGGAACAACGAAATATATTGCGTACCTTATAATTCAGTTTATATTCATTCTTTTCCTAATTGGTGAATATACTAACTTCCTTGTCAGGGATTTTATATCCTTCAGTAAGCATGAAAAAATTGTCTACTCCAGTATTGATAATAAATGTTTTCATGCGATCTCTCTAATATTCATAATCAATTTAATCAAAAATAGGTGGTATAGTTGGATTTAGGTTGTTAATTGAACCAAAATTTATTCCTACCATCTTAAAGAAAGTCTTTCCACACAAACTTGTTTGTAGTAAAGATAAGTGAACAAGGAAAATATTCCTCAACAAGGAAAATATAGAACAATGAAAAAATTGAGCAAGGAAAACTTATATGTGAATATAAATATTTTAGAGAGATTCTCTAATACCAATTGTTGGATCGAAATGATAGACAATACTGATTATAGTATCTTAATAATGATTCTCAATATACAAGAGGGGGGGGGGTGAATTTTACATTTTAAAAATTCTTTGGAACTTTTAAAGATGAAGATGTTTAACAAGGTTAAACAAGATAATTCACAAAACCTCTAGTTCTACACACTTTCTTGATTCTTGAAATATGATTCTGAGAATACAATTCTGAAAATGTGGTTCTAGAAATGAAACTTAGCAAAAGTTTAAAAAGATAAATATTCTACCAT
This sequence comes from Viscum album, assembly GCA_963277665.1. Classification (NCBI taxonomy): domain Eukaryota; kingdom Viridiplantae; phylum Streptophyta; class Magnoliopsida; order Santalales; family Viscaceae; genus Viscum; species Viscum album. Next base: position 759,486,008 of record OY728161.1, read on the forward strand.
AAAACGTATAGAATCTTACAAAATCAAAGTATACAATTGTAAGAAAGTATAAGATAGTTAAATTTTTCTCAACACACAAAATGCAGCAGAAAAAATGAAACAAACAAGTAACAAGTAGTAAATCTTTTAACCAAAGGAGAAGGGTATCCAACAACCTCGTATAAAGGCCCCTTGATTTATACTTTGAAGAAAGTATATCTTACCCACACCAGGGTAAGCCCTCGATACAAAGATTGGAGACTGTATTGCTATCCCCACAAGCCCTCAACTTCAAGGTAGTCGACACCTCTGTATTCCTATCCTCGGAAGCCCTCGAATGTACTTAGCAACATTCGGGGTCTCACAAAGAAAATCTGAACAAGACATTCAATACACACTAAGCAGTAAAGTCTTTCTCTTAAGAAATCACTTCAGCAGCATGTAATCTCTAGATTGATCAACTTGTTATGAGCTCTTTCAAATGAGCTCTTATTTATAGGCACAACTTCAACCTTCGGTTCCCTCATCTAATGGTCATATTTTTCCTTGAATTTTGGAGGGACCTGTACATGTCTCACTCAAAGAACGGTCAGTTAGAAACAGAAAGTATGACATCATTTTGTAACAAAAACATTAGTAAGAAAAAATATGGTTACTTATCCAAAATCAATTATTCAAAATGTAAGGAAATAAAAGTTCGTAGTCTAACCAAAAACTCATTCGGTGTCTATAATACAAGAATATTCAGATCTTGTCTTCAGAAAAATTCAGAACCTGGATTCTATAGAATTCCAGAGTCTGAATTTCAAGGATATTTGGAGTCTTGAATTTAGTAGAATTCGGAGTCTAAATTCATATATGTTTGTATTTTGAACTTACAAAAGTTCAGAGACTGAATTTAGAGAACTTGGAGACAAAACTCATAAGTGTTCAGAGTCTGAATTTAGAGAACTCAGAGTCAAAACTCATAAGAGTTCAGAGTCTGAATTCAGAGAACTCAGAGTCAGAACTCAGTAAGTTCGGAGTCTGCCTTTAGAGAACTCGGAGTCAGAACTCAGAAAGTTCGGAATCTGAATTCCGGGAACTCAGAGTCAAAAATCATAAGAGTTCGGAGTGTGAATTAAGAGAACTCGGGGTCAAAACTGATAAGAGTTCAGAGTCTGAATTCAGAGAACTTTGAGTCAGAACTCAGAAAGTTCTGAGTCTGAATTTAGAGAACTCGAAATATGAATTCATAGGATTTGGAACCTGAATCTGGATCCTGGAAACAGAATGATCTATATCTAAGTATTATAGGATTCCGAGGTTTTAGATATGAAATCAAATATTATTCTTAGAGACAAATGGATCAATGAAAAACATGGTAAGGATAAATTTCTTTGGAGAAGGAAAATTTTCCTTATGAAAGTTAAACATAGAGTAAAATGAAATTTTCCTTAAGATAAGGTGTTTGTGATTTTCAAAACATGAAGGAATGGTAAAGTCATAAGGAAACCTTATTGAATCAACAATGTCCCCAAACATGAAGGAATGGAAAAGTCATATGGAAACCTTATTGACTCAACATATTTTCCCTATACCTTGATTATGTTATCAATATATCAATTATATCAAAGAAAACAAAACTGTGTTGCTATTTAGAATATCAAAACGTAACTAAGGTAAACTAAAGATATGTATCTTGATTATAGAGGTTTTTTTAGAAAGTCATTTGGAGAAATATATATATATATATATATATATATGATTTTTTACAAAATAGAATTATATAAATTCAAAATAATGATATGTCTCTTGTATCAAGGGATGAACTATGAGTCGGTCCAGTTATCACTAATTCAATAGTGAATCCCAAGTATAATGAATCTAATGATATATCTAATGTAGTAGTGTGGATACATATTTTCATCTATTTTCTTGATTTTTTTCTCAGTATTAAACACCTTATCACATTTTATTTTTATAATACTTCATCATTTTAACAAGAAAAATAGAAAAGGTCATCTCATAAGATGTATCATATACTTCTAATGTATTGAACCTTGAGGGTTTTTTCTAAATGGGGTGAAGTCAAGGTGAGTAATTTTTCCATGTGGAAGAACCATATGAGTAATTAATTATCTCAATGGAATCATGAACATCATGTGAGTGCTAGCGTACTAAAAGTTTTTATCAGTTCTCTCTAATACATGTGTGATTATTTTGTTATTGTTTCCCTGTAACTAAATTAATTTTACATTATATTAACTTTATATATAGATATTTTTGAATATTAATAAAAATATTCTCACATCGATAAATTTTTCTAAATACTATAATATGTGATTATTTCCCTTAAATATTTCTAACATTAATAGGATATATCTGTTCACCACTATGGAGATATCCTTGAATTGCTATAATAATATTTTTAAATACATGTTCTACAGTCAGATGAAATCATTTGATTGGAAAAAAATGATATGTGTTAATATGGGATGTCAAAACATTATACATTGATACCACTTATAATTAATATAACCCATGTAAATCATCATGATATGGGGTTTGGAGAACTTACCAACCTATAAGAGTTTCACGTGTATTTTTCATGTGACACTCTTATTAAAGTGCTTATGCAATTGTCCTAAGAAATGAGATTATTATTAATTCATTTCATTACACACATAAATTGATGTATTTTTAAAAAATCGATGACATATTCTCATTTTGACGTACAACATATTGGGTGTATCCCAAGCGAAATGGAATTAATGAAAAAAAATCATGAACTTATTTTCCTTTTTGATTTAATGTAAGTTGATATCATAACCCACCAATGGAAACAGAACTACCTGAATAATTCTATGGTTGTGGTAGTTTATAAAGATAATGTTAATTTCTGGAATGTAATATATATAAATAACAAGAACATGGGATGTTTAAATGTGTAATGAATCCTGGATGATGATATATTATAAAAAATAGATTATAATACTTAGTGTGTGCTCATGGGTGGTTATTTTCATGGAGACATTTAATTTCATTCACGATGGGTGCTTTGATTTGTTGGAATATTTTAATCATGGACATAAATAAATTTCATCCTAACTAAATTAGAGAATATTCCTAGAGGGTATCAATCTTATTATAGTAAAAGAAATAGTTAAATTTTATTAAAATTTAATATTATAATAGTTATTATTCTAATTTAATAGAAATAAATTTTTTCATGTTATGTTGGTCACAAATATTTAGTCATGAGTTTTTTAACTAAAATACATATGATTTTAATGTTTTATAAATATTTTTTCTCATGTTTGTTAAATATAATATTAGTTTACTTATTTAATTAATAATGGGGTGATTTTTATCTATTTAATGAAATAATATTTATTCATGGATCAATAGATACATAAGAGGAGTGATGGATTAGGTTAATGGTCTGGTGGAAATGATATATTTAATATCATTTAAATAAATATAAAATTATTTATTTATAAAAAGGTATTAAAAATAATTTCATGTTGTTTGCATTCAAAAAATAATAACATTTTTTATTATTATTCTATGATAGGTATACTAAGAATTAAAAATGTAACAATGGGCCTAAGGGTAGTTAATTATTCTGAAAATAACTATATAAACTTGGTTGTAACAATTCTATTATTAGATTATTATTTATTGAAAAATATTATAGACAGTGTTATATTAACCCAAAGAGAGAAATCCCTCATGAAATCTCTTTTGAAATTATAGCTCATATCCTCAACATCCCCCTCATATCTCTAAGATATCTAGAAGAAATCATTTAGGCCATAAATTAAATCTAGTTTCTACAAATGATGAATGTCACAAGTAGAGAGAACTATCTATGATTTCACATGGATATTTTAAAGAAATGTTTTCAAGTTCACAAAGAATGTGTTGCCACCACTAAAATGATTTATCCAGGAAGGATTTTACACAAAATTGTAATGAAAATAATTATCAACTAGTTCGACAATGTATTAAGAATTACAAGATGAGATAATTATTTATCTCTATAAATTAATTACAAATTAAATGTGAAAGATCATATCAACAAATATTCTATTGAACCCTTTATCGAGTTCTCAAGATTTATCCAAGGAATAAATTTAAAAAAATCTAGTTGTGGGCCTTTTCTCTTATTTTGTGCCTCAGAAACATCAAGTCATATCAGATCATTCACATATTAATTTATAAATTTTTATTAATCATTTATTGGATTATATCTTTTTGATAGTTTTTCATTTCCAGTTTATTCGTTGGAAAATCTGAAATAAAATATTATATTTCATTATTCATGATATGATAAAAAATATGTTAAAAAATTTAATGAATGATCTGAGATCCAGTATAAAGGTTCCATAGATTCTAGATAGATAATATGGGTTTACCTAACATGTAATCATGAATACAACCCATGTTGAAATCATCACCATATAAGGATGATAAACAACAATCACAAGTCATTTTGTTTGTGAGTATATGGAATCATTCCATGTCATGATGGGAAAATTGAATGGTTTTTTTGGGTCATATGATGTATATATAACATACACATTGTGTAACCTCATATGATTTTCCTTGATAAATTCTTGGAATCTACATGTTTATAGTATGTGTAATATATTTATTACACACCATACATTGAATTATTATCGAGAAACATGGTTATGTAATATTTAATGATTTGTAGATATTATACATGTTTTGTAACTAATAAATTTCAATATGGAATACATAGAATGATCCTGGGAATGTATCATGGGTGAAACAAAAATGGGTATATGCTCTATAACATGATTTACAAGCTGCATAACCAATAACCTTTTATATGTAGAATAGGACAAGAAAATATTTACTCTAGGTAAATTAATTGAAAAAACATAAAATTAAATATGTGATTAATACCAAACTATAGGATGTGTAACTAGTGTGCAATCCATGTGATGGGTTTTCAATGTGTATTGAATTATTCATTAATTTTCATGTTAATTCTATAACTATACATCATATATGGGTGTCCTACATGTCATGTACTCACAGAAATTAGAAGAGATTCATGTTTTAAAAATTGAAACATTTCATGTTTCATAAGTTACAAGTGGATTACTGTGTTTGAAAAAAGGATCTAAAAATCACATATTATATGATACACAATCCACAATACATTTAGTTTGTGTACATTTTACATGGAAAATACTATTCAAGACACTGATTAGTATAGATGGGTACAAAATGTGTTTCTTGAAAGTACACACCATGTTCAGAATTAATGTTATTTTTTTTAAAATATGATTAAAATTTCAAATTATGGACATTTTTAGGATTATATAGATTGACAATCAAGATAAAATCAACTAATTAATTAATTCATGAATTATGTCTTAGTACAGAAAGAATTGAACTAAATTCTAGCTAGATTTACAAATGTGTATCCATTATGTGAATGGATTAACATGATCCTGGAAAAACTATGTATGTATTGTATTTAATTTAATTTAATTACTATTTTATGGGTTTTTTAATAATTATTATTCAATTAAAATGATACCTTTTTCCAATTACCACATTTTTTTAATATCCATTATTTATATGGGTTATTTTACATAAACCCCATAGTCATTATAATTATTAACCTCACCTACATGTGAGTAACTAATATGTAAAGGATATATCTTCTATAAGAGTAGTATCTATTGATGTTCCTAGATAGGTCAAATCATCCATGGAGATACAAAGGATTTCAAGTGTAATGCAGTAACTTGAAACTAGATTGTTTCAAGTAGTTATTACTATAAGGTCAATAGTATTTTACCTTACTTTTGATTATACAATAATTTGAAAAGATCATGATTATAAAACATTAATATATTTTATTTTATTTCAATTTCATAGTTAATTATCTATGTTAATGAATTCTCTTCTTGAAAAAATAAAATTAATGAATAAAAAAGCATTTATGATGGGAAAAAATAAATATATTATTCATAAAATAATAAATCAATACTTGGTTAATCACTTATGTTATCCATATAATATGACCAAGAATGTATTAAGACAAAATAATGTAAATTACAGATTTATATAAAAATACCTTAATTAAAATATTAAGTTAGTATAGGCTTCCATTATATGATTTATAATGAAACCACATTTTAAGGAACTTATATATAACATGTCATTGTGATTTCAATTATCATAGAGATTTAACAAAACTTTTGAGTTCAGTTAACATTGATAACTTTATGTGCTGACAGATTAAGTAAAAATTATTCTAAATAATATATAATTTATGATTAAATCCTTGATAGAGACTTTAGGATTTGTGATTCAACTCAACCAACAAATAAATTTCAAGTTAAGGTATTTGCAAAGACTCACCTACATATATACCTTTGAGTAACTTTTCAATCCAAAGTATGGGATACATGAAGGAAAATATGTAACCATTCCACTAGAATATCCATTCAATATTATATTTTGAATTCAATAGTGAGGGTTGTTAGTATTTGATAATATAATGGGAGGATAAAAAATAGAATTTTCTATTTGAAATGCCTTTTCAGTTAGGATAATATACTAAAACCTAATTTATGTTGTTTTCAAAAAATGAAAGTCACATGACACAAAAATTATCATTGTGATCCATTATTTAGAAGTAAAATATCTTCATCAATAGTAAATTCCCTAAATTGTACAACTGTAAGAGACCAGATCTATGTGGATCAACTGTTTGCGTGTTTTTTGAAGTCCAAGGTGCTCATAGAAGTCTTAGAGGAATTTTGGAGGATTTTTGATGCGAGAAGCTGGAAATAGGGGGGCTACACTATGTGACCAAGGGGTACATGATATGTACCATTTGGGTTTCAAAAAAGTAAAATGAAGTGGTGAGGAGGTAGATTTTTCAGTGTAAGTTTCCTCAAGGGGGTACATGACATGATGATGAGGCACATCTCATGTGCTTCCCCACCACTGGGTGTTTTAATGACACCTATCCACTCTGGGTTTTCAAACCCTATGCCTTGAGTGCACCCCATGTCGACCCTAGACGACCCATATGCCTCCCTCTTCAATGTTTGGGGATTCCTTCATCCTGGATCAGTTCCTTTCTTCCTTCTTCGATCCATCTTCAATTTGAGGTAATATCTACATCCTTTATTTGGTTGTCTCCAATCCATTTTTTCCTGTTTATCTTTTCCATGCTGTGGATTTATATCTCCATGTTTTTAAGGTAGTTTCGTTTTATTTTTGTAGATGAGGTTGTTCCACAACATCCTTGGGTGGATACAGTTTTTTCGGGGAAGGCGATCGTGATCCATTGCTTTGATCTGTTCTCAAGCGAAGAACTTTGAAAACCTTTCAATGTACGAGATTAATTACTTCACTATTATTTTATGTGCAATAATAGAGTTAGCATGTTTAATAACATTGGATTTAAATGGAATTGATTTAATTAAATACTTGAACAGGATTAAAAGAATTTTTTTGATCGCATGTTGTTTCTTTGCACCATGGTAACAGTTTGCCTCCATATTTTCAAGATAGTGTGATATCTATGATTTTCTTGTTAGTATGTTCTTCTTAAAGAAATTTGTAAAGAACGTAAAGCCAAAGTTAATTGATAATTAAATGGATAAAGATAAATATACATGTAAATGAATCTGGTTATTGTTTTTTAATTTGATGTTAATCAAATTGATGTAGATGTTCATGCCTAATCGCATTGGTTGTTAAACCAGAATCATGTTGGTTCTTTTTGATTAAATTCATGTGAAACTAATTGTCTAATTGATTTATGGTATCAATGAAATCATGTAGTTTATGTTTCCCATAATTAGAACCTACTAATAATGAATCGGTTAATTCAAGATGGATTAAAGAACAGGTTGTTTAATAAAAGATAATGCCATGTAGGATTTTGAGATATCTACTTGATTGTAAAGGAAAAAAGAGACTTATGTTTGGAGTTGTGAGAGATCATAACATATGAAGGCAGAGAGGATTTTTTATGGTGAAGAGCCATGTTTCCTTGTTGTTTCATGTTGCTTGTGATGTGATTGAGCCTAGATGGTTATTATGAGATGTGGGGGTGGGGATGCTCCGTGGTTGTGGTAGCAGTTGATTCCTAGAGTGGCAAGATGCATCAATTTATGCAGGTGGGTGTTGGGAAGGGTTGAAGCTAGGCTTACTTGTGGTTGTGAATGTGGTTTCATATTAAATCACTTGTTTTTATCTACTTTATTTCCAAACTTCTTGAGGAAGTTGTTCTTTCTTACCCTCCTTCCAAAAGAGTTAAAGACGCATGGGGTATTCCACGTGCTTTCGGTGTTTATATTCTCAAGGATGGATGGGTCTATGTACCTATTATATATGGAAAAGACTCTACGAGTATCCCATTTAATCATTGTTTTGATCCCCCTGTGTTTCAAAGCTTATTTTTTATTTTCTAGAATGATTGGAATTATAGAATGTAATAATGATATTAATAAATTGTTGAATAAATGATGTTAACCCATTTGGTTAAAGCTTCTCATGACACAATGTTGAGGTTACAATTTAAAGGAACATTGGACTTTGGGTGTGATGTTAATGAAATATAATGTGGAATTGATAATGGTTAATTAATATTGAAATATTTAATTAATGTTAAGTGCAACTCATAAAAAAGAAATAAAGTAATATAATAAATCTCTTAAAATGGTTGTGTGCTTATAAGATACCTAGTCTTAGTAGTTTCAACCAAGAGTCTGAGAGATGTTAGCTGGATTTGTGTCTATGAGTAGGTTATTCCAATAGTGTGGTTGTGAGATATAGTATATTTTTTAGTTTTTTTATATATGCTACTCCACACTGTTTTTTAGGGTAACTGAAACCCTGGGTATTCTGATCCTTGGGGGTGTTTCCCCAATAATCTAGTGGGAGGATGGATGCATGACTACCCCCTTTGGACCCACACTCTTCTCTTGGTAGTTACTTGTGCAGGTACACACAATGGTTATTTTTACCTATATATTTGTGTAGAGGGATGTAATGGTTTTTGGTTATTCACACACATATATTCTGGATATAGTTTCCTACAGACTACTATATGTGTAACTTTTATGGGATGTGAAGGGTTGAGTATCCTTACTCAGTCTAAGGTCTGTAATAGATTTTGGTATAATGGATTACACATGATACACGTTATGTGAGATATGGTGGATCCCAAAAACTACGTAGTTACTTTGGTTATGTAGAGGTAGTGGATGTGTTGCATGTGGTGAATATTTTGGTGCTTCGACTAGGAGTTTGCGGGAAAGGCTTCATGAAGAGATATGCTTAGGACATGAGATGTTGGAGAAAAGAAGAAAACCAGTGGGGATGTAGTAGTGGGGTACCCTTGATATTCATTATTATATTATATACTATTGTATGCAATACTTGGTGAGAGTATCCATGGTGAGGCTGAGAACATAGTATACCTATTTTGATGACAAGTCAGTTTCTCTTGTTGTTCATTGTGCTTTAGGATGCTTTCATTAATTTTTCACGAGAGGGTCTGGGGAATATCCTACTGAATATAATATTATACTCACCCTACATATATATCAATTTTTTTCAGGTCACTTGGATCTTGATGGAGATCAGGCTGATTACTACTAGATTTGGGTTACAAGAGCTGTTCGGGCTTTGTGGTTACTGTCATTTTTTACATTCTTTTGGTACTTGATGTTTTCTCTTATAGTTGTTGTATCTTTTCATGACATTTAATATGTGTACTTGGGATTTATTTTATATTGTAGTTTGAGTAGGATTTGGTTGGTGTTTATCTTATCTCTTTCTTCTGCATGTATTCTCTTAGAGGGTAATGCCTCCCACATGACTGTTTACTTGTAACAACCCAGGTAAATAAAGAATAATACATTTTCATATTTATTAATATTTTCGAATTAAATATTAATTTTACTTTAATGGGGTTGCTATGTTCGATAGCGTACCCGGTATGCAACAAAGAGTTTCTTTGAAATCGTACGTTGCACACTAGTAATAAAATAATATTATTTTAAATGTTAGTTAACACGTAGCCGTTGTACTGGCAGGAATGGATAGAAATAACTAAAATATTATTATATATGTTTGTTAAATGTTTTTACATTTATCTAATAAAGGATAAAGGCTTAAAATACGAAAAGAATTCAATTTTAGGCTTATATACTCTAATTTTCACGAAAGGTCCACTTATCAACATTTGATGGTGAACCGTCATTAAATATAGTTTTGGTCATTCTTATACATTGTATTGGACCAAATAAAACTCTTCTTTAGAATTGGGACATCAAATATTACTTTGTGTAATTTTTTGGTATTTTTCCGATAAAGTTCATTTTTTAATGAATAGTGTAAAATGTTGTATTTTAATTCAAAACCTCTTTTTAATCTAATTTATTAAGATGATTAGATTATCTTTTGAATTGGTTTTAAAGTTAAATTAGGATATATTTTTACCATTTAATCCAATGGTGGTCATTGGAATCAATTTCACTTTGAAATTGGACTTAAACTGGTGTCAATCTTTTGATACTTATTGTTTCATAAAAACACGCTATTTGCTATGACAGCGGGAATTAATTATTAAATTAATTAATGAAACTTATATTTTTTGAATTTTTTAAAACGGAATTCATTTTTGAATTCAGAATATCAAATATAGCTTAGGGTGATGTTTTGGTATTTTTCTGAAAAACTTCAATTTTTGATGAATAGTGAAACCACTAAGTGGTACTTATAAAAACTGATTTTTCTTTTAAATGAAATTTTACCACTTCTGTGTTTTGAATTTCAAAAATCCGACATACATGGTTTTCATTAAGAAGCAAAAATTTGGTTCAATGAGATTAAAACAATTTTTTGGTGAATAGTAACTTTTAAGTTCTTAATCGCGATTAGAGGTAATTAGTGTAGTTTAAGGTAAGAATAATGTTTTAATAAATTTAAATGACCTAGAAACATGTCCTGCCCTCATTGGATGTGTCATGGCCGACCAAGAAAATCCATGTGTGAACTTGGGGACCCCATGGAGCCACTTTGGTTGGAAAATGACATAAATACCTTTTATTTAATGTTAAAGTAAAAAATGACACAAACATGAAATGTTTTACTAAAACAATTTTTACATGGGGTTATACAAGTAATATTATTGACTATAAATAGTCATTGGAAAGATAAATATATTTCCTACATCATAGTATTTTTTTTATAATTTTTAGAAATTAAATAAATTAAATTATTTATGACATCCTGATGATGCAGCGATGACCTCATTATTTAACGATTTAAATAAAATGGAAAGATAATGTAATATCTAAGACCTACACATGTCCAAAACCTATTGGATGAGTGTATTTAGAACTCTTATCACCTTATCCTTGAATTATATCAATGTGGGACCTCTTAAATCCGAATATCATTTTAAAATAAAGTGACTTTTCCTTACTTTCCAAGAGTTCCCCTCCTCTCCTCTTATAAAAGGCCCCCACCTCTACCACCTTACCCACACTTCAAAAGAATTTGGCTCAGCCAACCCCTGCCCATTTTGTCTCTCCCATTCCCTCTCTTAATCCTTGAAACCTCACTTTGTGCATAAGTCTTCCCAAGGAAGTCTTTGAGCTCAAACCAAAGGGAGTTACCCGATTTTAAGGTAATGTCTTCACTTGAGTCCGTTTGTTTTATTTTGCTTCTCCAACCCCCTAAACTCTTTTTATGCATTTCTTTTGTAAAAAATCCAGTATCTTAAATATACTAGGATGTTTTTATAAGAATATTTCGAGCTACACTTACACACATCTACATCTAATGGTTAAAGAACATACTGTTTCCATGGATGGAGAATTTCTGCCTCCCGAAACGATGATTGTTCAAAATTCTTTTAACACCTTCAAAGGTGGAAATTAAGATGACACTATATTTATATATGATATATAATATGTTTATGTTTTCTTTAAGCTTCTGTATTTTTCATTTTGATCATACCTTTATGGTTTCCATTATGGGTAAATGCGATATCTTCATTTAAGGAAGTGCGGACTACCGCCCCCTCAAAGTGATGTGATTCGTTAATGCCGTATGTGGGATGTAAAAAGGATGGATTTAAAGTTATTATATATGATGTTATACTTGAATTATAATGTATCTCTATATCATTATTATTTATTTTCATTAAAGTATGAGATAGAAATGAAAGTAGCGTTCATGCGTACGTACGGCTTACCGTCTCCATGAACGGTGCATTTCATTTCTTATCCCCAAATGTAATGTACTATTATAAGTACATTTATATAATGGATATATATGATGAATGATACATCTAAATGATGAATATAATTCTGGAATTAAAATAAACATACCTCTCATTTAGTTTTAATTCCATTAATATGACAAATAAATGAAAGTAGCGTTCATGCGTACGTACGGCTTACCGTCTCCATGAACGGTGCATTTCATTTCTTACCTCTAAATGATTATGTAATATTATAAATAAATTTATATGATGGATATATATGATATATATGATATCCAAATCAGGAATGTCATTCTGGATATAAATAACCTTTGACCACACGAACAACATGTAATTGTAAGAAGTCCACTTTCGACATAAGAACCAAATATTGACAAAACAAACATTATTAACTTAAATGGTTACATAATGTTTATAACATGGAAATAAGTGATATAAAAGGAATAATGAACATGAAAAAGGTTCTTAAGCAAATAGAAATTAACTCAAGTTTATTATTCAGGACGTTAAAGAACGATCGAGTCAAGTCGGACCCGAGGTAAGGGACTTCGTCTCCATCTCCTTTCATTGAGGCATATTTCGTTTTATACATAACTTTCTTTTATAAGGTGTATAAAACCCTTTGAACTTTACTTTTATACAAAAAGAAATCTTTTTCTATGAAGCGTTTTACTAAACGACAAAAAGGAATGTTTCTTTTAACATACGCGGTGACAACGACCTTTTCCGCCTCCGTGAGTATTATTTGGTCTTTGGCTTCCTCAGCAAGACGTGATGTTTTTTAAAATGAAATAAATACCATATACACTTTTATGTATTTTGGTATTGAAAATGGTTTTTATAATGGATTTGTTATGTCAATATATTTAAGTGATATATTGTGATCAAAGTGTGGAAATGTTTTCTTTCCATTATGTTTGTTTTATATATTATGATTTTATAATGGTACTTGGACATTTGATGGGTGGTTACATGATATACCATATGACGGGTGGTGCCGTGAATACCAGGACCAGTGGTTACATTTTAACCTCCAATGCATTGGGTATGGAAGTCGGCCGTATGGCTATTCCATTAAGTATGTATGGAAGTTGGCCGTATGGCAATTCCATTAAGAGATATGTGTGGAAGTCGACCGTATGGTTATTCCACTTAAGTATGTTTATGTCCCAAGTTACCTTTATATGTTATGTGATCTTTATATGGGTTTTATGGTAATATTTTGTTTACAAAAGGGTAAGTAATGATATTTTATTTTAGTGAAGAGTTTTTACTACTTCATGAAGGTGAAGGTATTACTTTGATAAAGTATACATGGTTTACGTGATGTTTGAAAAACTAACAGTTTCCATTCTTTGTTTATCCCTTTCTGAGCTTTTTATGCTCACCCCAAGTTTTTTTGAAATGTTTTTTCACAGGACTTAATGTAGATTAGGGTCAAGGATGGGATCAAGGGAAAGTCAGGCTATCTAAAACCTGGAACTAGACATGTTTCTTTTTAAGAGTTTTTATTTTATGGAAACATAGTATAAGTGTCTACTTTGTAATCTTTTGAGATGTAATAGTTATGATCTAATTCTCTAAAACTCTAAACCTGAAAAGATCCTCAATGTGAATTATTCATTTAATTCAATATTAAGTAAGGTTTAAGGCCGGGGCCTTATAGTTGGTATCAAAGATCGGTTTAGACAACATTAGGAGTTAGAAAAGTGTCAAATTATAATATGATTGAAATGATATAGCATTTACCAATTACCATGTTTCTTCGCCTAAGATATTTCTATGTTCAGAATGGTTTTCCGTAGAAGAAACAAAGCATCTATGTTGGGACGACATCAGGAAAAAGAAAACCTTCCAAATCAGCAACCTGAGATGGTCTGAATCAGAACTGAATAGTTTGTTGCAGTGATGGCACATTTGACTCAGGATATAAATGGTGGTGGTATCCATGCACGAGATCAGCCAGATCAACCGCAGAGGAACATGTCAGTGGTGGAACATTTCATGAGGCAACATCCCCCATCATTCAGAGGATCATCTGACCCCGTACAAGCTGAAGGGTGGATTAAAGCACTGGAGAAGATTTTTGATGTAATGGGGTGTTCAGAACATCAAAAGGTTAGTCTTGCTGTTTACCGTTTTGAAGGTGAAGCTGATCAGTGGTGGTCGATGGTAAAAAATATTAGGGATAGTGATGAGATTGAGGATCTTCACTGGGACGAATTCAAAGGTATGTTTCTTGAGAATTATATTCCTAAGGCTGTTCGACTTAGGATGGAAAAGAAATTCTTGGAATTGAGGCAAGAGGAAGACTCAGTGGCTGCCTATGAAGCAAATTTCACTCGATTGGCAAGGTATGCTCCAAAATTCATACTAGATATTGATAGTAAAATAAAATATTTTTACTCAGGGTTAAAGCCAAAGTATCGAAGGGCTTTAGCTTCTTGTGAGTTTAAAAGTTATGAAAAACTTGTTAGATGTGCAGAGAAGGTGGAAATGGAGTTTACCGATGATCAGGTGTTCTATGAAAAACAACAAAATAAGAGGTCCAGTTGGCAGGCAAAGGGGAAGAATTCACCAAAGAAACAAGGAGGTAAGAAAACCAAATATCCATCCTATGAGAAGTGTGGTAAAATGCATCCTGCAGAATGTTTATCCAAGTCTGGTAAGTGCTTTCGGTGTGGTAAGTCTGGTCATATTGCTCGTAACTGTAAGGAAGATGATCAAGCAGGCAATGAAAAGCCAGCGGTAAGATGTTTTAAGTGTAATGAAATGGGTCATTACGCAAATGAGTGTCTAACGAAGAACTCAAATGGGGGAAAGCATCCAGACTACAAGCAGAAAGGGGTGGTGAAATCCTTTGCAACAACCTCAACAGATGTTGGTCCATCGAATGAAGTGGTATCAGGTACACTGTTTGTTTGTTCAGATTATGCCAATGTGTTGTTTGATTCAGGGTCTACACACTCTTTCATTTATGAGATGTTTTCTAGTAAATTGGAAATTCCATCTCATGATATGAATCCTGAACTTATGGTAAAAACACTCGGAGGGAACGTTGAGACAAAAAGGAATTATAAGAACCTTCCTATCCTTGTGTGTGGAAAGAATATACCAGCAAACCTTATTGTTTTTCCTCTAGTAGAGTTTGATGTTATTTTGGGCATGTACTGGCTTTCTTTTTATCATGCTAAGATTGACTGCAGAGCTAAAATGGTTTCTTTTCAGAAATATTTTCAGTTTGTGTACAAGAATGAACCCTTGATTTTGATAACATATCAGGAAGTTGAGAAACTAGTAAAAGATGGAAATGAATGTTACCTTGCACATATTGGTGAAAATAAAGGAACTGTTCAGATTAATGATGTGCCAGTGGTAAATGAGTATCTCAATGTTTTTTCTGATGAGTTGCCTGATATTATTCATGATCGGGAAGTTGAATTTATTGTTGACTTAGTTCCTGATTCTAAGCCAATTTCAAAACCCCCTTATCGAATGGACCAAGTTGAACTTTTAGAGTTAAAGAAGCAATTGCAAGAGTTATTAGATAAATGTTTCATTCGACCTAGGACATCACCATGGGGTGCTCCTGTATTGTTTGTTAAAAAGAAAGATTTCTCAATGAGACTTTTCATTGATTATAGAGCCTTGAATAATATTACTGTTAAGAACAAATATCCTTTGCCTCATATCGATGATTTGTTTGATCAACTCCAGGGAGCTCAGTATTTTTCAAAGATTGACTTGAGGTTGGGGTACCATCAGTTGAAAGTAAAAGAAGCAGAAGTTCCGAAGACTGTGTTCCATACTAGATATGGCCAATATGAATTTGTAGTTATGCCTTTTGGGTTAACCAATGCACCTGTTGTATTCATGGACCTTATGAATAGAATTTTCCATGAGTTCTTGGGTAAGTTTGTGGTTGTCTTCATTGATGATATTTTGGTGTTTTCTAAAAGTAAAGCGGAGAAAGGAAGTCATTTAAGGGTTATCTTGCAAACCTTAAAAGAAAAGAAACTATATGGAAAATTCAACAAGTGTGAGTTTTGGTTACAACAAATTTCTTTCCTGGGTCACATTGTTTCAAAAGATGGAATAACTGTTGATCCTGCTAAAACAAAAGTTGTTGAAGAATGGCCAAGACCCACAAATGTAACCGAGATCCGTAGTTTTCTTGGGTTGGCAGGTTACTACCGAAGTTTTGTTGAAAATTTTTCACGGTTATCTAGTCCAATGACTAATCTAACTCGGAAGGGTGTTAAGTTTATCTGGACAAAAGAATGTGATGATTGCTTTTAGGAGTTGAAAAGAAGATTGGTGAATGCTCCAGTTTTGGAACTTCCTTCCAGGAATGGTGAGTTTTTTATATACAGTGATGCTTCGTTGAAAGGACTTAGTTGCGTCCTAATGCAGAATTATCAGGTAATTGCTTATGCTTCATGACAGTTGAAAACTCATGAGGTAAATTACCCTACACATGATTTGGAATTAGCTATTGTTGTTTTTGCTTTAAAAATTTGGAGGCATCATTTGTATGGAGTAAAGTGTAAAATATATACTGATCACAAAAGTTTAAAGTATATATTCACTCAGAAAGAATTGAACATGAGACAGAGGAGATGGATGGAATTAATCAAGGATTATGACCGTACAATTCACTACCATCCGGGAAAAGAAAATAAAGTGGCTGATGCTTTGAGTCGAAAAAGTAATGCTTCATTAACCATGATACGTTTGGAACGAGATCCTTTGGTTTTTAATTTTGATGAAATTTGGCATAGAAGTTGTTGGTGCAAGAAGTTCTTCTGTTTTGTTTCAGGTATCAGTGAGATCATCCCTATCAGACAGAATTAAGCAAGTACAGAGAGAAGACAGTGAGTTGCAGAAAAAGGAAGAGCTGGTTCAGAAGGGTAAGCTGCCTGAATGCAACATTGATAATGATTTTGTTTTGAGGTTTGAGAAGAGATTATGTGTGCCTTGTGATTCAAAGTTGAAGAATGAGTTGTTATGTGAGGCTCATAGTTCCCTGTTTTCAGTTTATCCTGGCAGTACTAAGATGCACAGAGATCCGCGGGAGTATTACTGGTGGGATGGAATGAAAATGGATATTGCTGATTTTACTGTGAAGTGTTTGACTTGTCAGCAAGTTAAAGCAGAGCGGTAGTTACCGAAAGGGATGCTTCAGCCTTTACCAGTGCCAGAGTGGAAATGGGAAAACATATCCCTGGACTTTGTTGTGGGATTACCGAGGAAATATCGAGGCAATAATGCAATCTGGGTTATTGATGATCGCTTGACTAAATCTGCTCATTTCTTTGATATACAAGATACTTTTTCCCTAGATCAAATTTCCCGTTTGTATCTTAAAGAGATAGTTAGGTTACATGGAGTTCCTCTCTCCATTGTGTCTGATTGTGATCCCAGGTTCACTTCTAACTTTTGGAAAGGCCTTCATAAGTCGTTGGGTACTGAATTAAATTTTAGTACAGCTTTTCATCCACAATCAGATGGGCAGTCAGAACGAACAATTCAGACCTTGGAAGATATGCTACGAGCTTGTTCGATGGATTATCAGGGAAGTTGGGACCAACATCTTTCTTTGGTTGAGTTTTCTTATAATAGCAGTTTTCATTCCAGTATACAGATGGCACCATTTGAGGCATTATATGGGAAGTTGTGTCGAACTCCAGCATTTTGGGATGAAGTGGGTGAAAGGAAGCTGATGGGACTAGAATTGGTAGGGGAGATGGCAGAAAAAGTTCAGTTAATTCAGAAACACATGAGAACAGCTCAAAGCAGGCAGAAGAGTTATGCGGATAACTGGAGGAAGGATCTATCTTTCGAGGTAGGTGATCATGTTTTTCTCAAGGTTTCTCCATTGAAAAGTGTGATAAGATTTGGTAAGAAAGGAAAGCTGATTCCAAGGTTCATTGGACCATATGAAATTCTGGAGAGAGTTGGATCAGTTGCATACAGAGTGGCATTACCTCCGAGTTTATCTCAGGTACACAATGTTTTTCATGTTTTGATGCTGAGAAAGTATATGCCAGATCCATTTCATGTTTTGAGTCCAGAGGTAGTTCAGCTGGAAGAGAACCTATCTTATAAGGAACAACCGGTCCAGATTATTGACCGAAGAGAGCAAGTATTGCGAAATAAGGTAATTCACCAGGTAAAGGTTTTGTGGAAAAACCATATGGTTGAAGAGGCAATGTGGGAATCTGAAAATGCCATGAGGGATAAATACCCCCACTTATTTTGATAAGTGAATAAAATTGCGAGGACGCAATTCCCAAAAGGGGGGAAGGATGTAACATCCCAGGTAAATAAAGAATAATACATTTTCCTATTTATTAATATTTCCGAATTAAATATTAATTTTACTTTAAAGGGGTTGTTATGTTCGATAGCATACCCGATATGCAACAAAGAGTTTCTTTGAAATCATACGTTGCACACTAGTAATAAAATAATATTATTTTAAATGTTAGTTAACACATAACCGTTGTGTAACACCCCAAGCTTCCACGGTACGCTTTCCTTTGAATAATACAGTAGTGTGTGTTATACGCAACTTTGAGTTCTAACACACACCACAACCAATCAAACTAGCCGTTATGAATAGTGATACCTACTTTTTGAAATTATATATATTTTATATTTCGAAATGGACTTCATTTTTGGATTCGGAATATCGAATTTATCCTAAGGTGAAATTTTGGTACATTTCGGATAACTTTCATATTTTGATGAATAGTGAAAATTACTAAATTTTAATTAAAAACAACTTTTTTAATCAAAATAATTAATAGTGATAAATTATGAATTTGAGTGGTTTTAAAGTATATTTAGAATATATTTTTACCATTTAATATAATTTTGGTCATTGGACATAATTTTACAATTAAACCGAACATAAACAAGTGTCAATCTTTTGATAGTTATTATCTCTTAAAAACACGCTTTTTGTTTTGACAGCGGGAATTAATTTTAAATTAATTTCTGCCACTTCTGTGTTTTGAATTTAGAAAAATGGATTCCATATTTGGAATCAGGATGTTCAAATTGTGTAAATAGGTAACTTTTATTTTTAGACATTTTGAATAATTACTGCGGTAAATATTTTATTTACCATGGTTAAGGGTAAATCCGGTAAATAAGGGTTAAAAAATAATATTATAATAATACTAAATTACCCTAAAACGTGTCCTAGCCTTATTGGTTGATAAATGTTCTACCATAGGCATCTTTGGGTCGATTTTGGGACCCCATGGTGCCACTTGTAGGTGATAAGGACACTTTATTTTAATTATGTTAAAATGAATACAAAAATGACACAAGCATATATCTTTTAGCAAAACAATTTTTACATAAGGTTATATATGTTGGATTTTAGATTATAAATATTCATTAGAAAGATAAAACGATTTCCTACATATTTATAGTTCATTTATAATTTTTAGACATTAAATAATGTAATTTATTTATGACACAGTGATGATGAATTAATTACTATAATAGTGAAAAATTAAAATAATTGATATTATAAATACCCAAATAAATATAATATGAAACTTTTAATGAATGAAACTAATTTTCTAGGATAATATGATATATTAGGATTGATTTAATTGACTTTTTTAGAAGTAATCAATCTGTTATGAGTTTCACAAAAATAAACTATTGAATAGTGTCAAAATTGACATAAAAGAGTTCTTAAAAAAATATTATATTATTAATTGATATTAAATTCCTAAAAATCTAAGGTTCAGCCAAGAGACTTATATCATGATAGGTTCATCATTAATGGACCACTTGGGGGTCGCTTGGATGTATATAGTAAGTTTATTAACCATATTATATAAAAATACAAAGAGACATTGTAAAAGTGAAACTAATTAACTTAGAGTTAATACTTAAAGATAAGGTTAATATAAGTACCCAAACCTGTCTAAATTCTATTGGTTGAGTGGTTTTAGACCTATCCCCACCTTAACCTTGTAATAATCAACTTTGGAGCCATTAGAAACCTAATATGAAATTTATTATAAATTAATATTTCTAGCTTTTCCAAAGGTGCCCCTCACCCCTCTTATAAAAGGGCACTCCTCCTTCTCATTTTTTCACACCTTCAAAGCCTTTTGGTTCGGCCAAACTCTGCCCAAATACTCTCCCAACATCCCTCAATACAACCTAGAGGCATTAGTTTGATCAGAAAGCCAACCTAAGGAGCCCTTTTGATCAAATCAAAAGGAAGAACCCGAAGAAGAGGTAATGTTTTCACCACCCCTTTTCAAGTTCCTTTATTCTTCCACTTCTTATTTCTTTGTTCTTACCATTATAAAAAAATAAATCCAGTATCTCACATATAATTTGATGTTATTATAAATATGGTACAACCATATTCAGTATTCTATCCACCCTTTGAATAACATGTCACCATACGTGCGTACGTACGACTTACCGTCTCCACGTCGTGGTGTAATTGTTATTCAATATATTATTATTTGGATGGGTATAATAATGATGTGCAACTCATGTAAATAATAAATATAACATGTTAATTATTCAGTATATATGATATAACATCCATTTATATATTATTTTAATATCAAAAGAATGATATTGTTGCTCGTGCGTACGTACGGACTACCGTCTCCACAAACGCGATAAGATTCATTCTCCATCGTATCCATTCAAGTATAATTATCATTTGATGATTTAAAAATGATGTTTAAGGACTTGATATCATTCTGGATATGAATAATATACAAACTATCCATTACAAACTTGGCTTACGTAACAAAAAAAATAAAATAAAACAAGTAAGTTAACACCCGAAACAACGATAATACTAAGATATTATTATCAAATAAATATTAAAAGATCATATATGATATCATATTAATGTATATGATTCTTTTATAATTTAATAACAATTATTTCACCATTATACAGGAGGTTAACCTACCCCAACCAAGGAAAAGTACAAGGTAAGGGTTTATTTCGCAATCTCTTCATTATCCGAGGTTGTTTATACATAATTATCTACTGGGACCTCGTTATCATCCACATCCATGTTTCTTCAAAATGTATTTCAAAACATTTTTAATATTTAAAAGAATATGGGTTAAAGTCATTTATACCCTTGTTTGACTTTTTATAAGAGGTTTATAAGGGAATCTTTCCGTCGTTTTCCAAACAAGGTGCTTTTAACCTTTTCGACAGAATTAAGATAAGAATGTTTTTTTAACTTATACGGCGGGTGCGGTTATTTTCCGCCATTATAAAATCGTCAAAGCTTCCCTTACAAGCTTATAAGAATATTTTTCAAAGAAAATGTTTTATTTTATACGGATCTTAAATGATTTCAAAATAAAAGGAGATATTTCTTTAAAAATAATTTTGATTTCATCTATGTCAACATCCTTTGATGGATTTTAAGATTATTTGAAGTTGATTTATTATGATACAAAACTTCTATATTGTATTGAAGGTTTTGTGATATGTTTGACTGTGGATGTGCTATTTTTATACCATTCATAGTTTATGGTGAAAGTAATGACATTTCGTATGCTAGTTTCAATACGAATGTTTATGTTATGTTTAAACCTTTTCATATGGGAATGCATTGGACTTAATATGTGACGGGTGGAGCCCGCTATAGCTCCTCGATGCATCGGTAGGTCTCATGAGACAAACTAGTGTCTTGGAACAAGGCCTTGACAAAATCTTATTTGTAGTCTTGGCACGAGGCCTTGGCTATGTGGTTATGATTGTCTGGCATTATGCATTCCAACATTATGAAAGTGGTTAGTGATTTTGCATGTGATTATTTGATTAGTAGAATATCCATGTTAATAAGTAAATGGCATTATTTCATTTTATTTATTCCATACTATGTTGAAAGTTCAAGTTTGAAAGGCTTTTGTTTTAGTTATACATTGCCTTAAATGTTTATTCTTATTTATGAAAGTTTCCGCTATATTGTTATCCTTACTGGGCATTTGAGCTCACCCCTTTTCTATGTTTTATTTTCCCAGGATGTGAAGAAGTAAATTATGAATGACTTGCAGGGATATTATGAGGGGTTAATAGTGTGGACTATGGAGACAATATGTTGTTGTAGTAGTTCTTTTTATTTTGATGATGTAATGTAAAACTTATGAATATATCTAGTGTTTCCAAGGCTACTAAACCAATCGATCTTTCGAGATTTGATCTTTCTTGTGATCATGACAATGTTATGTAATTAATGCACCGACTCTGGGTAACTGGGGTTGGGGCGTTACAGTTGGTATCAGAGGAAGTTTAGTACAAACCTTGGAAGCTAGATTTAGATAAACTCTGATTAGAGCACATAGACCTAAGATGAACTTTGAGGATTAGTATAGAAGAACTTCCTAGAATTTTGGTATTGTAGAGATTTTGTGAGTTTTCCAAGCAATACATCCCTGTCTGGATACGAGCAGGTAGAGGCGGCTCTGGCACAGATGTACCTAGGGGTAAAACCCGAAAACACCGCTTTGAGCTAGACTCGAACGGGAACTGGTGCACGACAACGGGCCTTGCTGCACTCTTGGTTACGACACTCCGGGGGGATATGCTTAGGATAATTCTCATTTTCTTTACAAACCATTATGAAGGGTTTATGAGTATATAATTCCTCAAAGGAAACATTTTTATGATTATGGATTATATCCATAAATAGTTCAATTTATGTTAAGTGTTTTATAAGTATGGGATTATGTATTTTTAAACTGATCTAGTTTATGCCATTGTTTAGAAATGGCACCTAGTGGAAGGAATGGAAACCGTATCAATGCACGCACTCCATGTAGGGATTGCCCTCCTGCTCAAGATAATTATAGTGGAGCTGGTGATGCAACTGGAGCCGATCAGCTAATCACCATACTGGGACAGCTTACTCAGGTTATGAATAATAACCTTACCCGTATGGAGCACCCTGATCCACAGCGTGGAAGATCAATGTTAGATCGATTCATGAGGCAACAACCACCAACGTTCAATGGGAGTACAAATCCCTTAGTAGCTGAGCAGTGGATAAATTCCCTAGAGAAAATATTTCAGGCTTTGGGGAGTAGTGAAAGGGAAAAAGTTATCATGGCAGTTTACCGCCTCACTGGAGATGCTGATCAATGGTGTTCATTGATTCAAAACATGAAGGAAGATGATGAAGTATCAAATATGGAATGGAGGGAGTTCAAAGATCTGTTTTTAGAAAAATACTTCCCTCGCGACCATCGAGCAGATATGGAAAGGCAATTTCTAAGTCTGAGACAGAAGGAGGATGAGAATGTCGCAAAGTATGAGGCTAACTTTACAAGGATAGCAAGGTACACTGGTGATTATATACGTAACCAAAGAAGTAAGATTGATCGTTTATTTGATGGGTTAAAACCATTTCTCCGTCGAGCATTAGTCTCACAATCCTTTTCATCGTACGAAGACATTGTCTCATGTGCTATCAAGACCGAAAAGGAATTCTCTAAGTCTTATGACTTTAAAGCAAAGCAAGAGAAGAAGAGACCTGCTGATCAATCTGGGAATGGAAATAAGGGGAAGAAGGGAAAGGTTGAATATCCATCCTGTGGTAAATGCGGGAAGAAACACCCTGGTACTTGCTTGAAGGGAATGGGAGTCTCTTACAAGTGTGGTGAAAAAGGCCACCAAGCTCGTGATTGCAAGGGGAAGAAGGAAGCTACCAACGTTCAGTGCTACAATTGCAGGGAGATGAGGCATCATGCAAATGAATGTCCTAAGCGTCAGGAGAACTTACCTCAGAAAAGACCATGGAGTTTTGAACATGATGAGAACTGAAAGGGATCCAATTTTCATGGATCTAGTGAAGATGGACATGGGAATAACCAGGGAAGGTGAAACATCAATGCTTTTTCAAATGGTTGCCAAACCATCTTTACTAGAAAGGATTAAGAGTTCTCAGACCGATGATGAAGAATTTCAGAAGAAGATTAAAGCTGTGAATGATGGGATATTGAGAGACTTTGTGTATGAAGATTGAATTTTGAAATTCGGGAAGAGACTTTGTGTTCCCGATTTACCTGATCTGAAAAGGGAATTGCTGGATGATGCTCATAGTTCCAATTTCTCTATACACCATGGGAGCACCAAAATGTATAGAGATTTGAAGGAACATTTTTGGTGGGACAACATGAAGAGGGAGATTGCTGATTTTGTGTCAAGATGTATGGTTTGTCAACAAGTGAAAGCTGGAAGGCAACAGCCTGGAGGAGTCATGCAACCTCTTCCCATACCGGAGTGGAAATGAGACAATATTACGATGGACTTTGTCATGGGGCTACCAAAGACTCCTAGAAGGAACGATGCAATATGGGTTATTGTTGATCGTCTTACCAAGTCAGCACATTTTCTTGCTATAAGAGAAGATATACCCCTGGAACCTCTAGCAAGACTATACATTAATGAAGTTGCGAGACTTCATGGAGTACCCCTATCGATTGTTTCTGATCGTGATCCCCGTTTTACTTCAAGATTTTGGAAAAGTCTTCAGAAATCTCTGGATACTGAACTTCATTTGAGCACTGCTTACCACCCTCAGACAGATGGACAATCAGAACGGACTATTCAAACCCTAGAAGACATGTTGAGATCTTGCTCACTTGACTTTCAGGGTATGTGGGATCAATATTTACCACTGGTAGAATTTTCCTATAACAATAGCTTCCATTCGAGTATTCAGATGGCACCATATGAAGCGTTATACGGAAAGAGATGTCGTACACCAACCTGTTGGGATGAGGTTGGTGAAAGAAAACTTGTAGGCCCAGAACTGGTGGAGGAAACGGTGGAAAAGGTGAAGGTAATCCAAAATCACATCAAAGCAGCTCAAAGTAGGCAGAAAAGCTATGCCGATAATCGAAGGAAGGATTTGGAATTTCAGGTTGGTGATCATGTTTTCCTGAAGGTATCTCCATGGAAGGGAGTCATACGTTTTGGTAAGAAAGGTAAATTGAGTCCCAGGTACATCGGACCTTTTGAAATTCTAGAACGAATTGGGGCTGTAGCTTACCGATTGGCAATGCCGCCAAGTCTCTCCAAAGTTCACGATGTGTTCCACGTATCTCTGTTGAGAAAATACATGTCTGACCCAACGCATGTACTCACCTATGAGGAATTATAACTGGAACCCAATCTGTCTTATTGTGAAGAGCCTGTCAGGATTCTTGATACAAGAGAACAAGTACTGAGAAACCGGACGACGCGTCTGGTAAAAGTTTTGTGGAGAAATCATAAGATGGAAGAGGCAACGTGGGAACCCGAGGAACTTATGATGAAGAACCACCCGAGTCTTTTTATGAAGTAATACCCTAGAAATTGCGAGGACACAATTATTTGAAGGAGGGGAGAATGTAACACCCCAAGCTTCCACGGTACGCTTTCCTTTGAATAATACAGTAGTGTGTGTTGTACGCAACTTCGAGTTCTAACACACACCACAACCAATCAAACTAGCCGTTATGAATAGTGATACCTACTTTTTGAAATTATATATATTTTATATTTTGAAATGGACTTCATTTTTGGATTCGGAATATCGAATTTAGCCTAAGGTGAAATTTTGGTACATTTCGGATAACTTTCATATTTTGATGAATAGTGAAAATTACTAAATTTTAATTAAAAACAACCTTTTTAATCAAAATAATTAATAGTGATAAATTATGAATTTGAGTGGTTTTAAAGTATATTTAGAATATATTTTTACCATTTAATATAATTTTGGTCATTGGACATAATTTTACAATTAAACCGAACATAAACAAGTGTCAATCTTTTGATAGTTATTATCTCTTAAAAACACGCTTTTTGTTTTGACAGTGGGAATTAATTTTAAATTATTTTCTGCCACTTCTGTGTTTTGAATTTAGAAAAATGGATTCCATATTTGGAATCAGGATGTTCAAATTGTGTAAATAGGTAACTTTTATTTTTAGACATTTTGAATAATTACTGCGGTAAATATTTTATTTACCATGGTTAAGGGTAAATCCGGTAAATAAGGGTTAAAAATAATATTATAATAATACTAAATTACCCTAAAACGTGTCCTAGACTTATTGGTTGATACATGTTCGACCATAGGCATATTTGGGTCTATTTTGGGACCCCATGGTGCCACTTGTAGGTGATAAGGACACTTTATTTTAATTATGTTAAAATGAATACAAAAATGACACAAGCATATATCTTTTAGAAAAACAATTTTTACATAGGGTTATATATGTTGGATTTTAGATTATAAATATTAATTAGAAAGATAAAAAGATTTCCTACATATTGATAGTTTATTTAGTATTTTTAGACATTAAATAATTTAATTTATTTATGACACAGTGATGATGAATTAATTACTATAATAGTGAAAAATTAAAATAATTGATATTATAAATACCCAAATAAATATAATATGAAACTTTTAATGAATTAAACTAATTTTCTAGGATAATATGATATATTAGGATTGATTTAATTGACTTTGTTCGAAGTAATCAATCTGTTATGAGTTTCACAAAAATAAACTATTGAATAGTGTCAAAATTGACATAAAAGAGTTCTTAAACAAATATTATATTATTAATTGATATTAAATTCCTGAAAATCTAAGTTTCAGCCAAGAGACTTATATCATGATAGGTTCATCATTAATGGACCACTTGGGGGTCTCTTGGATGTATATAGTAAGTTTATTAACCATATTATATAAAAATACAAAGAGACATTGTAAAACTGAAACTAATTAACTTAGAGTTAATACTTAAAGATAAGGTTAATATAAGTACCCAAACCTGTCTAAATTCTATTGGTTGAGTGGTTTTCGACCTATCCCCACCTTAACCTTTTAATAATCAACTTTGTAGCCATTAGAAACCGAATATGAAATTTATTATAAATTAATATTTCTAGCTTTTCCAAAGGTTCCCCTCACCCCTCTTATAAAAGGGCACTCCTCCTTCTCATTTCTTCACACCTTCAAAGCCTTTTGGTTCGGCCAAACTCTGCCCAAATACTCTCCCAACATCACTCAATACAACCTAGAGGCCTTAGTTTGATCAGAAATCCAACCTAAGGAGCCCTTTTGATCAAATCAAAAGGAAGAACCCGAAGAAGAGGTAATGTTTTCACCACCCCTTTTCAAGTTCCTTTCTTCTTCCACTTCTTCTTTCTTTGTTCTTACCATTCTAAAATAATAACTCCAGTATCTCACATATACTGTGATGTTATTATAAATATGGTACAACCATATTCAGTATTCTATCCACCCTTTGAATAACATGTCACCATACGTGCGTACGTACGGCTTACCGTCTCCACGTCGTGGTGTAATTGTTATTCAATATATTATTATTTGGATGGGTATAATAATGATGTGCAACTCATGTAAATAATAAATATAACATGTTTATTATTCTGTATATATGATATAACATCCATTTATATATTATTTTAATATCAAAAGAATGATATTGTCGCTCGTGCGTACGTACGGACTACCGTCTCCACAAACGCGATAAGATTCGTTCTCCATCGTATCCATTCAAGTATAATTATCATTTGATGATTTAAAAATGATGTTTAAGGACTTGATATCATTCTGGATATGAATAATATACCAACTATCCATTACAAACTTGGCTTACGTAACAAAACATATAAAATAAAACAAGTAAGTTAACACCCGAAACAACGATAATACTAAGATATTATTATCAAATCAATATTAAAAGATCATATATGATATCATATTAATGTATATGATTCTTTTATAATTTAATAACAATTATTTCACCATTATACAGGAGGTTAACCTACCCCAACCAAGGAAAAGTACAAGGTAAGGGTTTATTTCGCAATCTCTTCATTATCCGAGGTTGTTTATACATAATTATCTACTGGGACCTCGTTATCATCCACATCCATGTTTCTTCAAAATGTATTTCAAAAAATTTTTAAAATTTAAAAGAATATGGGTTAAAGTCATTTATACCCTTGTTTGACTTTTTATAAGAGGTTTATAAGGGAATCTTTCCGTCGTTTTCCAAACAAGGTGCTTTTAACCTTTTCGACAGAATTAAGATAAGAATGTTTTTTTTAACTTATACGGCGGGTGCGGTTATTTTCCGCCGTTATAAAATCGTCAAAGCTTCCCTTACAAGCTTATAAGAATATTTTCAAAGAAAATGTTTTATTTTATATGGATCTTAAATGATTTCAAAATAAAAGGAGATATTTCTTTAAAAATAATTTTGATTTCATCTATGTCAACATCCTTTGATGGATTTTAAGATTATTTGAAGTTGATTTATTATGATACAAAACTTCTATATTGTATTGAAGGTTTTGTGATATGTTTGACTGTGGATGTGCTATTTTTATACCATTCATAGTTTATGGTGAAAGTATTGACATTTCGTATGCTAGTTTTAATACGAATGTTTATGTTATGTTTAAACCTTTTCATATGGGAATGCATTGGACTTAATATGTGACGGGTGGAGACCGCTATAGCTCCTCGATGCATCGGTAGGTATCATGAGACAAACTAGTGTCTTGGAACAAGGCCTTGACAAAATCTTATTTGTAGTCTTGGCACGAGGCCTTGGCTATGTGGTTATGATAGTCTGGCATTATGCATTCCAACATTATGAAAGTGGTTAGTGATTTTGCATGTGATTATTTGATTAGTAGAATATCCATGTGAATAAGTAAATGGAATTATTTCATTTTATTTATGCCATACTATGTTGAAAGTTCAAGTTTGAAAGGCTTTTGTTTTAGTTATACATTGCCTTAAATGTTTATTCTTATTTATGAAAGTTTCCGCTATATTGTTATCCTTACTGGGCATTTGAGCTCACCCCTTTTCTATGTTTTATTTTCCCAGGATGTGAAGAAGTAAATTATGAATGACTTGCAGGGATATTATGAGGGGTTAATAGTGTGGACTATGGATACAATATGTTGTTGTAGTAGTTCTTTTTATTTTGATGATGTAATGTAAAACTTATGAATATATCTAGTGTTTCCAAGGCTACTAAACCAATCGGTCTTTCGAGATTTGATCGTTCTTGTGATCATGCCAATGTTATGTAATTAATGCACCGACTCTAGGTAACTGGGGTCGGGGTGTTACAGTTGGTATCAGAGGAAGTTTAGTACAAACCTTGGAAGCTAGATTTAGATAAACTCTGATTAGAGCACGTATACCTAAGATGAACTTTGAGGATTAGTATAGAAGAACTTCCTAGAATTTTGGTATTGTAGAGATTTTGTGAGTTTTCCAAGAAATACATCCCTGTCTGGATACGAGCAGGTAGAGGCGGCTCTGGCACAGATGTACCTAGGGGTAAAACCCGAAAACACCGCTTTGAGCTAGACTCGAACGGGAACTGGTGCACGACAACGGGCCTTGCTGCACTCTTGGTTACGACACTCCGGGGGGATATGCTTAGGATAATTCTCATTTTCTTTACAAACCATTATGAAGGGTTTATGAGTATAAAATTCCTCAAAGGAAACATTTTTATGATTATGGATTATATCCATAAATAGTTCAATTTATGTTAAGTGTTTTATAAGTATGGGATTATGTATTTTTAAACTGATCTAGTTTATGCCATTGTTTAGAAATGGCACCTAGTGGAAGGAATGGAAACCGTATCAATGCACGCACTCCATGTAGGGATTGCCCTCCTGCTCAAGATAATTATAGTGGAGCTGGTGATGCAACTGGAGCTGATCAGCTAATCACCATACTGGGACAACTTACTCAGGTTATGAATAATAACCTTACCCGTATGGAGCACCCTGATCCACAGCGTGGAGGATCAATGTTAGATCGATTCATGAGGCAACAACCACCAACATTAAATGGGAGTACAAATCCCTTAGTAGCCGAGCATTGGATAAATTCCCTAGAGAAAATATTTCAGGCTTTGGGGAGCAGTGAAAGGGATAAAGTTATCATGGCAGTTTACCGCCTCACTGGAGATGCTGATCAATGGTGGTCATTGATTCAAAACATAAAGGAAGATGATGAAGTATCAAATATGGAATGGAGGGAGTTCAAAGATCTGTTTTTAGAAAAATACTTCCCTCGCGACCATCGAGCAGATATGGAAAGGCAATTTCTAAGTCTGAGACAGAAGGAGGATGAGAATGTCGCAATGTATGAGGCTAACTTTACAAGGTTAGCAAGGTACGCTGGTGATTATATACGTAACCAAAGAAGTAAGATTGATCGTTTCTTTTATGGGTTAAAACCATTTCTCCGTCGAGCATTAGTCTCAAAATCCTTTTCATCGTACGAAGACATTGTCTCATGTGCTATCAAGACCGAAAAGGAATTCTCTAAGTCTTATGACTTTAAAGCAAAGCAAGAGAAGAAGAGACCTGCTGATCAATCTGGGAATGGAAATAAGGGGAAGAAGGGAAAGGTTGAATATCCATCCTGTGGTAAATGCGGGAAGAAACACCATGGTACTTGCTTGAAGGGAATGGGAGTCTGTTACAAGTGTGGTGAAAAAGGCCACCAAGCTCCTGATTGCAAGGGGAAGAAGGAAGCTACCAACGTTCAGTGCTACAATTGCAGGGAGATGTGGCATTATGCAAATGAATGTCCTAAGCATCAGGAGAACTTACCTCAGAAAAGACCATGGAGTTTTGAACATGATGAGAACTGAAAGGGATCCAATTTTCATGGATCTAGTGAAGATGGACATGGGAATAACCAGGGAAGGTGAAACATCAATGCTTTTTCAAATGGTTTCCAATCCATCTTTACTAGAAAGGATTAAGAGTTCTCAGACCGATGATGAAGAATTTCAGAAGAAGATTAAAGCTGTGAATGATGGGAGATTGAGAGACTTTGTGTATGAAGATGGAATTTTGAAATTCGGGAAGAGACTTTGTGTTCCCGATTTACCTGATCTGAAAAGGGAATTGCTGGATGATGCTCATAGTTCCAATTTCTCTATACTCCCTGGGAGCACCAAAATGTATAGAGATTTGAAGGAACATTTTTGGTGGGACAACATGAAGAGGGAGATTTCTGATTTTGTGTCAAGATGTATGGTTTGTCAACAAGTGAAAGCTGGAAGGCAACAGCCTGGAGGAGTCATGCAACCTCTTCCCATACCAGAGTGGAAATGGGACAATATTACGATGGACTTTGTCATGGGGCTACCAAAGACTCCTAGAAGGAACGATGCAATATGGGTTATTGTTGATCGTCTTACCAAGTCAGCACATTTTCTTGCTATAAGAGAAGATCTACCCCTGGAACGTCTAGCAAGACTATACATTAATGAAGTTGCGAGACTTCATTGAGTACCCCTATCGATTGTTTCTGATCGTGATCCCCGTTTTACTTCAAGATTTTGGAAAAGTCTTTAGAAATCTCTGGATACTGAACTTCATTTGAGCACTGCTTACCACCCTCAGACAGATGGACAATCAGAACGGACTATTCAAACCCTAGAAGACATGTTGAGATCTTGCTCACTTGACTTTCAGGGTATGTGGGATCAATATTTACCACTGGTAGAATTTTCCTATAACAATAGCTTCCATTCGAGTATTCAGATGGCACCATATGAAGCGTTATACGGAAAGAGATGTCGTACACCAACCTGTTGGGATGAGGTTGGTGAAAGAAAACTTGTAGGCCCAGAACTGGTGGAGGAAACGGTGGAAAAGGTGAAGGTAATCCAAAATCACATCAAAGCAGCTCAAAGTAGGCAGAAAAGCTATGCCGATAATCGAAGGAAGGATTTGGAATTTCAGGTCGGTGATCATGTTTTCCTAAAGGTATCTCCATGGAAGGGAGTCATACGTTTTGGTAAGAAAGGTAAATTGAGTCCCAGGTACATCGGACCTTTCGAAATTCTAGAACGAATTGGGGCTGTAGCTTAACGATTGGCAATGCCGCCAAGTCTCTCCAAAGTTCACGATGTGTTCCACGTATCTCTGTTGAGAAAATAAATGCCTGACCCAACGCATGTACTCACCTCTGAGGAATTAGAACTGGAACCCGATCTGTCTTATTGTGAAGAGCCTGTCAGGATTATTGATACAAGAGAACAAGTACTAAGAAACCGGACGACGCGTCTGGTAAAAGTTTTGTGGAGAAATCATAAGATGGAAGAGGCAACGTGGGAACCCGAGGAACTTATGATGAAGAACCACCCGAGTCTTTTTATGCAGTAATACCCTAGAAATTGCGAGGACGCAATTATTTGAAGGAGGGGAGAATGTAACACCCCAAGCTTCCACGGTACGCTTTCCTTTGAATAATACAGTAGTGTGTGTTGTACGCAACTTCGAGTTCTAACACACACCACAACCAATCAAACTAGCCGTTATGAATAGTGATACCTACTTTTTGAAATTATATATATTTTATATTTCGAAATGGACTTCATTTTTGGATTCGGAATATCGAATTTAGCCTAAGGTGAAATTTTGGTACATTTCGGATAACTTTCATATTTTGATGAATAGTGAAAATTACTAAATTTTAATTAAAAACAACCTTTTTAATCAAAATAATTAATAGTGATAAATTATGAATTTGAGTGGTGTTAAAGTATATTTAGAATATATTTCTACCATTTAATATAATTTTGGTCATTGGACATAATTTTACAATTAAACCGAACATAAACAAGTGTCAATCTTTTGATAGTTATTATCTCTTAAAAACACGCTTTTTGTTTTGACAGTGGGAATTAATTTTAAATTAATTTCTGCCACTTATGTGTTTTGAATTTAGAAAAATGGATTCCATATTTGGAATCAGGATGTTCAAATTGTGTAAATAGGTAACTTTTATTTTTAGACATTTTGAATAATTACTGCGGTAAATATTTTATTTACCATGGTTAAGGGTAAATCCGGTAAATAAGGGTTAAAAAATAATATTATAATAATACTAAATTACCCTAAAACGTGTCCTAGACTTATTGGTTGATACATGTTCGACCATAGGCATCTTTGGGTCGATTTTGGGACCCCATGGTGCCACTTGTAGGTGATAAGGACACTTTATTTTAATTATGTTAAAATGAATACAAAAATGACACAAGCATATATCTTTTAGCAAAACAATTTTTACATAGGGTTATATATGTTGGATTTTAGATTATAAATATTATTTAGAAAGATAAAAAGATTTCCTACATATTGATAGTTCATTTAGAATTTTTATACATTAAATAATTTAATTTATTTATGACACAGTGATGATGAATTAATTACTATAATAGTGAAAAATTAAAATAATTGATATTATAAATACCCAAATAAATATAATATGAAACTTTTAATGAATTAAACTAATTTTCTATGATAATATGATATATTAGGATTGATTTAATTGACTTTTTTCGAAGTAATAAATCTGTTATGAGTTTCACAAAAATCAACTATTGAATAGTGTCAAAATTGACATAAAAGAGTTCTTAAAAAAATATTATATTATTAATTGATATTAAATTTCTAAAAATCTAAGGTTCAGCCAAGAGACTTATATAATGATAGGTTAATCATTAATGGACCACTTGGGGGTCTCTTGGATGTATATAGTAAGTTTATTAACCATATTATATAAAAATACAAAGAGACATTGTAAAAGTGAAACTAATTAACTTAGAGTTAATACTTAAAGATAAGGTTAATATAAGTACCCAAACCTGTCTAAATTCTATTGGTTGAGTGGTTTGCGACCTATCCCCACCTTAACCTTTTAATAATCAACTTTGGAGCCATTAGAAACCGAATATGAAATTTTTTATAAATTAATATTTCTAGCTTTTCCAAAGGTGCCCCTCACCCCTCTTATAAAAGGGCACTCCTCCTTCTCATTTCTTCACACCTTCAAAGCCTTTTGGTTCGGCAAAACTCTGCCCAAATACTCTCCCAACATCCCTCAATACAACCTAGAGGCCTTAGTTTTATCAGAAAGCCAACCTAAGGATCCCTTTTGATCAAATCAAAAGGAAGAACCCGAAGAGGAGGTAATGTTTTCACCACCCCTTTTCAAGTTCCTTTCTTCTTCCACTTCTTCTTTCTTTGTTCTTACCATTCTAAAATAATAACTCCAGTATCTCACATATACTGTGATGTTATTATAAATATGGTACAAGCATATTCAGTATTCTATCCACCCTTTGAATAACATGTCACCATACGTGCGTACGTACGACTTACCGTCTCCACGTCGTGGTGTAATTGTTATTCAATATATTATTATTTGGATGAGTATAATAATGATGTGCAACTCATGTAAATAATAAATATAACATGTTAATTATTCTGTATATATGATATAACATCCATTTATATATTATTTTAATATCAAAAGAATGATATTGTCGCTCGTGCGTACGTACGGACTACCGTCTCCACAAACGCGATAAGATTCATTCTCCATCGTATCCATTCAAGTATAATTATCATTTGATGATTTAAAAATGATGTTTAAGGACTTGATATCATTCTCGATATGAATAATATACAAACTATCCATTACAAACTTGGCTTACGTAACAAAACATATAAAATATAACAAGTAAGTTAACACCCGAGACAACGATAATACTAAGATATTATTATCAAATCAATATTAAAAGATCATATATGATATCATATTAATGTATATGATTCTTTTATAATTTAATAACAATTATTTCACCATTATACAGGAGGTTAACCTACCCCAACCAAGGAAAAGTACAAGGTAAGGGTTTATTTCGCAATCTCTTCATTATCCGAGGTTGTTTATACATAATTATCTACTGGGACCTCGTTATCATCCACATCCATGTTTCTTCAAAATGTATTTCAAAACATTTTTAATATTTAAAATAATATGAGTTAAAATCATTTATACCCTTGTTTGACTTGTTATAAGAGGTTTATAAGGGAATCTTTCCGTCGTTTTCCAAACAAGGTGCTTTTAACCTTTTCGACAGAATTAAGATAAGAATGTTTTTTTTAACTTATACGGCGGGTGCGGTTATTTTCCGCCGTTATAAAATCGTCAAAGCTTCCCTTACAAGCTTATAAGAATATTTTCAAAGAAAATGTTTTATTTTATATGGATCTTAAATGATTTCAAAATTAAAGGAGATATTTCTTTAAAAATAATTTTGATTTCATCTATGTCAACATCCTTTGATGGATTTTAAGATTATTTGAAGTTGATTTATTATGATACAAAACTTCTATATTGTATTGAAGGTTTTGTGATATGTTTGACTGTGGATGTGCTATTTTTATACCATTCATAGTTTATGGTGAAAGTATTGACATTTCGTATGCTAGTTTTAATACGAATGTTTATGTTATGTTTAAACCTTTTCATATGGGAAGGCATTGGACTTAATATGTGACGGGTGGAGCCCGCTATAGCTCCTCGATGCATCGGTAGGTCTCATGAGACAAACTAGTGTCTTGGAAAAAGGCCTTGACAAAATCTTATTTGTAGTCTTGGCACGATGCCTTGGCTATGTGGTTATGATAGTCTGGCATTATGCATTCCAACATTATGAAAGTGGTTAGTGATTTTGCATGTGATTATTTGATTAGTAGAATATCCATGTGAATAAGTAAATGGAATTATTTCATTTTATTTATGCCATACTATGTTGAAAGTTCAAGTTTGAAAGGCTTTTGTTTTAGTTATACATTTCCTTAAATGTTTATTTTTATTTATGAAAGTTTCCGCTATATTGTTATCCTTACTGGGCATTTGAGCTCACCCCTTTTCTATGTTTTATTTTCCCAGGATGTGAAGAAATAAATTATGAATGACTTGCAGGGATATTATGAGGGGTTAATAGTGTGGACTATGGAGACAATATGTTGTTGTAGTAGTTCTTTTTATTTTGATGATGTAATGTAAAACTTATGAATATATCTAGTGTTTCCAAGGCTACTAAACCAATCGGTCTTTTGAGATTTGATCTTTCTTGTGATCATGCCAATGTTATGTAATTAATGCACCGAATCTGGGTAACTGGGGTCGGGGCGTTACACGTTGTACTGGCGGGAATGGATAGAAATAACTAAAATAGGATTATATATGTTTGTTAAATGTTTTTACATTTATCTAATAAAGGATAAAGGCTTAAAATACGAAAAGAATTCAATTTTAGGCTTATATACTCTAATTTTCACGAAAGGTCCACTTATCAACATTTGATGGTGAACCGTCATTAAATATAGTTTTGGTCACTCTTATACATTATATTGGACCAAATAAAACTATTCTTTAGAATCGGGACATCAAATATTACTTTGTGTAATTTTTTGGTATTTTTCCGATAAAGTTAATTTTTTAATGAATAGTGTAAAATGTTGTATTTTAATTCAAAACCTCTTTTTAATCTAATTTATTAAGATTATTAGATTATCTTTTGAGTTGTTTTTAAAGTTAAATTAGGATATATTTTTACCATTTAATCCAATGGTGGTTATTGGAATCAATTTCACTTTGAAATTGGACTTAAACTGGTGTCAATCTTTTGATACTTATTGTTTCATAAAAACACGCTATTTGCTCTGACAGCGGGAATTAATTATTAAATTAATTAATGAAACTTATATGTTTTGAATTTTTGTAAAATGGACTTCGTTTTTGAATTCGGAATATCAAATATATCTTAGGTTGAAGTTTTGGTATTTTTCTGAAAAACTTCAATTTTTGATGAATAGTGAAACCACTAAGTGGTACTTATAAAAACTGATTTTTCGTTTAAATGAAATTTTACCACTTCTGTGTTTTGAATTTCAAAAATCCGACATACATGGTTGTCATTAAGAAGTAAAATGTGGTTCAATGAGACTAAAATAATTTTTTGGTGAATAGTAACTTTTAAGTTCTTAATCGCGATTAGAGGTAATTAGTGTAGTTTAAGGTAAGAATAATGTTTTAATAAAATGAAATGACCTAGAAACATGTCCTACCCTCATTGGATGTGTCATGTCCGACCAAGAAAATCCATGGGTCAACTTGGGTACCCCATGGAGACACTTTGGTTGGAAAATGACATAAATACCTTTTATTTAATGTTAAAGTAAAAAATGACACAAACATGAAATTTTTTACTAAAACAATTTTTACATAGGGTTATACAAGTCATATTTTTGACTATAAATAGTCATTGGAAATCTAAAAATATTTCCTAAATCATCGTATTTTTTTTATAATTTTTAGACATTAAATAAATTAAAATATTTATGACATCATGATGATGCAGCGATGACCTCATTATTTAATGATTTAAATAAAATGGAAAAATAATGTAATATCTAAGACCTACACATGTCCAAAACCTATTGGATGAGTGGATTTCGAACCCTTATCACCGTATCCTTGAATTATATCAATGTGGGACCTCTTAAATCCGAATATCATTTTAAAATAAAGTGACTTTTCATTACTTTCCAAGAGTGCCTCTTCTCTCCTCTTATAAAAGGCTCCCACCTCTACCACCTTACCCACACTTCCAAAGCCTTTGGCTCGGCCAACCCTTGCCCATTTTGTCTCTCCACTTCCCTCTATTACTCCTTGAAATCTCAATTTGGGCAGAAGTCTTCCCAAGGAAGCCTTTGAGCTCAAACCAAAGGGAGTTACCCGATTTTAAGGTAATGTCTTCACTTGAGTCCGTTTGATTTATTTTGCTTCTCCAACCCCCCTAAAATCTTTTTATTCATTTATTTTATAATAACTCCAGTATCTTAAATATACTAGGATGTTTTTATAAGAATATTTCGAGCTACACTTACACACATCTACATCTAATGGTTAAAAAACATACTGTTTCCCTGGATGGCGAATTTCTGCCTCCCGAAACGATGATTGTTCAACATTCTTTTAACACCTTCAAAGGTGGCCATTAAGATGACACTATATTTATATATGATATATAATATGTTTATGTTTTCCTTAAGCTTCTGTATTTTTCATTTTGAGCATACCTTTATGGTTTCCATTATGGGTAAATGCGATATCTTCATTTAAGGAAGTGCGGACTACCGCCCCCTCAAAGTGATATGATTCGTTAATGCCGTATGTGGGACATAAAAAGGATGGATTTAAAGTTATTATATATGATGTTATACTGGAATTATAATATACCTCTATATCATTATTATTTATTTTCATTAAAGTATGATATAGAAATGAAAGTTGCGTTCATGCGTACGTACGGCTTACCGTCTCCATGAACGGTGCATTTCATTTCTTATCGCCAAATGTAATGTACTATTATAAGTACATGTATATAATGGATATATATGATGAATGATACATCTAAATGATGAATATAATTCTGGAATTAAAATATACATACCTCTCATTTAGTTTTAATTCCATTAATATGACAAAGAAATGAAAGTAGCGTTCATGCGTACGTACGGCTTACCGTCTCCATGAACGGTGCATTTAATTTCCTACCTCTAAATGATTATGTAATATTATAAATACATGTATATGCTGGATATATATGATATATATGATATCCAAATCAGGAATTTCATTCTGGATATAAAGAACCTTTGACCACACGAACAACATGTAATTGTAAGAAGTCCACTTTCGACATAAGAACCAAATATTGAAAAAACAAACATTATTAACTTAAATGGTTACATAATGTTTATAACATGGCAATAAGTTATATAAAAGGAATAATGAACATGAAAAAGGTTCTTAAGAAAATAGAAATTAACTCAAGTTTATTATTCAGGACGTTAAAGAACGATCGGGTCATGTCGGGCCCGAGGTAAGGGACTTCGTCTCAATCTCCTTTCATTGAGGCATATTTCGTTTTATACATAACTTTATTTTATACGGTGTATAAAACCCTTTGACCTTTACTTTTATACAAAAAGGAATCTTTTTCTATGAAGCGTTTTACTAAACGACAAAAAGTAATGCTTCTTTTAACATACACGGTGACAACGACCTTTTCCGCCGCCGCGAGTATTATTTGGTTTTTGGCTTCCTCAACAAGCCGTGATGTTTTTTAAAATGAAATAAATACCATATACTCTTTTATGTATTTTGGTATTGAAAATGGTTTTTATAATGGATTTCTTATGTCAATATATTTAAGTGATATATTGTGATCAAAGTGTGGAAATTTTTTCTTTCCATTATGTTTGTTTTATGTCTTATGATTTTATAATGGTACTTGGAAATTTGATGGGTGGTTATGTGATAAACCATATGATGGGTGGTGCCGTGAATACCAGGACGGGTGGTTACGTTATGACCTCCAATGCATTGGGTATGGAAGTTGGCTGTATGGCTATTCCATTAAGTATGTATGGAAGTTGGCCGTATGGATATTACATTAAGAGATATGTGTGGAAGTTGACGGTATGGTTATTCCACTTAAGTATGTTTATGTCCCAATTTACCTTTATATGTTATGTGATCTTTATATAGGTTTTATGGTAATATTTTGGTTACAAAAGGGTAAGTAATGATATTTTATTTTAGTGAAGAGTTTTTACTACTTCATGAAGGTGAAGGTATTACTTTGATAAAGTATACATGGTTTATGTGATGTTTGAAAAACTAGCAGTTTCCATTCTTTATGTATCCCTTACTGAGCTTTTTATGCTCACCACAAGTTTTTTTGAAATGTTTTTTTACAGGACTTAATGTGGATTGGGGTCAAGTATGGGATCAAGGGAAAGTCAGGCTATCTAAAACATGGAACTAGACATGTTTCTTTTTAAGAGTTTTTATTTTATGGAAACATAGTAGAAGTGTCTACTTTGTAATCTTTTGAGATGTAATAGTTATGATATAATTATCTAAAACTCTAAACCTGAAAATATCCTCAATGTGAATTATTTATTTAATTCAATATTAAGTAAGGTTTAAGGCCGGGGCCTTATATTACTATACCCTCAGTGCTAGTCGCCATCTCGGGGCCTACTAAAGGTGGGAATTTGGGGGTCAATATGTCCTTTATCACATTGAAATCCCATGAGGGGTAAACCTTGTGGGGAGTGGGTCATGAAAATGTTTTATCAATGGTTAGGGTGAGGGATAGTATGGAGTTTAGTGATAGGCACAGGTGAGGTTTCATGGGTTGGTAGGGAAACAGTGTCATCCATGTTTCTCAAGTGATGTAAACATTGGGGACTGGATGTTACATAGGCATTTAGGGCCACCTATGATCTAATACATAGACCTTTAAGTTTATAGTGGCTACTAAATTAGGTGATAATGGTTGTAGTGTAGAGACCAAGGAAGGAATCATGCGTCATTCTTCTTTGTGCCTATATTTGAATGGGTAGAACTTGGTTTGGTTAACCTAAAAAGAATAAAAGAAAGAAATTAATTAATTACTATTGAGTCTTCCAAATTCTAGTTTTAGGAGAACTAACTACTTTTTATTTTGCAGGTATGGATCCAGGTTGACATCCTCATCAGGTTTATGCAGAATATGTTCAGTAGGATCTGCCAGTAGATTGTCATAGGGTAGAGGTTGATGACGATGACACTTGGAGAAGGACACTCTGATAGTTTCAGTGCTAGAGTCTACAGAAGAATGAGGGAACCATTTTAGATTCATTCACATAAGATTGGTTGGATGAGGTTGATATTTCCTTTAGTTTGATCTATTCTAGGAAGGAGCACTGGGTTTCTTTTGTTTTGACAAATCTATATGGGGTAGTAGGGTAGTGGGGGTTTTTATTCCTTGGGGATCGTGAGGAGTTGGTGATCTCGTGGGAGGATTTTTGATACATGTTCTGATTCGAGTTTCCTTCATCAATTGTGAAGGCATCCAATCACCATGATCTACTTAAATTTCAATAGGGTAGCTCTGGTGTGTGACAGTTTGGAATCGATTTCAATTTTTTTTATGATATTCATTGAACCTATTTTCAGATGAGGAGACTTGGGAGACGCATTTTGAGGGGGATTTGTGTCCAGATTTCTAACGCTAAGTGATCTAGTTATGCTGAAGACGTATCATGAGGTGCTGGTGAGGGAAGAGGTCATGGAGAGGACTTTATACATAACGAACTCTTTATGAGTGGGGAGTCATCAGGATTCCTCAAAAAGAAGAGCTATGGTTTGGGTTTCCTGGTTTTTAGGGAATAAGAGTTTCGGTTTTTCAAATGGTAGGTCCCAACACTCATCATCTCATTTGTCCATGGGTGGTGGCTCTTAGGACATTCCAAAGGGATCAAGTGATTTTTTTCTTATGGAGGCCGATGTCATCCGTCGGGAGAGTTCCCGATATTTCAGAGCACTCATCGTGAACCAGCTCTTTCGCCCTTGGTTCCTCTATTAAAGCAATTCTAGCAGAGGTTTCAGCAGAATGTTTCACTATATTTGGATTATTAGAGAGTAGATGAGGTAGGCATAGGATATCCTAGGGATGATCTTCATATTTAGACAGCATAGCACTACCATGGTGGTGGTCGTCATCAAGGTTAGAGAGGCCATGGAGGAGGTCACAATCAACTTCAAGCTTTAGCATTTCCAGATCAAGGTGAGCTAGGAGTCTTTTGAGGTACCCTTATATATTTTTCTACTTGGTTGTATGCCTTGTTTGATTCAAGAACTACACAATCATTCATATCACATGCCCTTGTCCATGTTTGGGAATTTACGTTGAGAGGCTTCCAATTCCCTTGGCGTTGACTATACATGTTGGGGGTTCGAGTTGACTTATTTGATGTATGTAGAGACAGTGAGCAAGTGATGGGGTATCACCACTCATGGGGATATTTCATATGTTTACAGATACATAAATATAATTTCATCCTCAGCATAGATTGGTTATATTCGGTGAAGGATATCATGGATTTATTCATAAGGATGTTGGTTTTCTTCAAT
This sequence comes from Viscum album, assembly GCA_963277665.1. Lineage (NCBI taxonomy): Eukaryota > Viridiplantae > Streptophyta > Magnoliopsida > Santalales > Viscaceae > Viscum > Viscum album. The sequence continues at coordinate 759,528,205 of OY728161.1, forward strand.
GATGATGGAGAGCCACCAGTGTTTGTTGGCAAGAGAGACCCTCAAATGGGTCAGAGGTGTGTTCTATCCTTGTCATCCTTGATTTCTAATCTAATGATAAGTTTTTTAGAGGTTCAGTATTTGGTGTTTCATTGGGTCGTTGAAGATTACCCTGATGTCTTTCTATAAGAGGTTGTAGCATTACCACCTCGACGAGATATCGAGTTTGGGAATGAGCTACAACCAAGAGCATATCCAATATCTATGTCTCCATATAGGATGTCCCCTTCTGAGTTATAGGAGCTTAATTTATAGATCGATAGTCTGTTAGAGTGTGGCTTTTTTCAATCGAGGGTGTCGCCTTGAGGTGCACTAGTTTTTTTCTTGAAGAAGGCTGGCGGCAGTTTGCTGTTGTGTATCAATTATCGTCGCTTAAAAAATGTGACTATAAAGAATCACTATCCTCTTTCCATGTATGGATGATTTATTCAATCAACTAAAGGGTGAAATATGGTTCTCGAATAGTGACTTGTGGTTAAGATATCGTCAGATTCATGTGAAAGATGAAGATGTCCCAAAGATGACTTTCTATTGTCTTCATGGGCATTACAAGTTTGCTGTAATGTCATTCGGTGTGAAGAATGTTCCAACTATGTTCATGGGACTGATGAAAGTTGTGTTCTATGAGTTCCTGGATAAGTTCATTATGTTTTTTATTGATGACATCCTTGTATACTCCATATTAGAGGAGGAGCATGCAGATCATCTTCACACCATTTTGGGAGTTCTTTGTCAACAGTCGTTGTTTGGGATTTTTTCAAAGTGTGATTTTTGGCTTCGAGAAGCATGTTTCATAGGGAATGTGGTGTCCCAGTATGCAGTATCCATGGATCTATCAAATATTGAAGTACTTTGGTCTTGAAAATTTCCCAATACAGTGGAAGAGGTGTGAATTTTCCTTGGTCTCACACACTATTATAGGAGATTAGTATCCGATTTTTCTCGGGTTGCGCCTCCTTTGATAGAATTGGCCAGGATGGATTAGAAATTAAATTTTACTAATCTATTTAAGGAAGATTTTGTATATCTGAAGGAGAATTTGGTAAGTTCTCATGTTCTTTGTATTCCAATAGAGGGAGTTTAGTTTGATCTTTTCGACAATTATTCGCATATGTGGTTAGGCTATGTTCTGATGAAGCATAGATCATTCATTTCTTATGGGTCTCAACATTTGAATTCCCATGAACATAACTATTCCTCCAATGATATTGATTTGGATTCCATTGTTTTTTCTCTAATTTTATAGATACATTACCTCATTGGTGAGTGCTTTGGGGTTTTCACTGATCATAAGAGCCTGAGGTATGTTTTCTCCCAGCATTACTTGAACTTGTGGAAGCGTCGGTGGATGGAGTTATTATAGGAATATGATTTCAAAATCTCTTACACACCATGAAAGGGAAATTTTTTAGCTGATGTGTTGAGAAATAATTCACATAGTGATGCAGTACATGAATCTGGTGATTCCTAAAGAGTGATCGCAGAACTATCAGCATTACACCACGATATGGGAGAAGGTGGGGGAAGAGGTCATATTTTTTGGATGATGGTGAAATGATCTCTGGTGTAGTAGGTGGATGAGTCCCATTTGGGGGATCAAGATGTAGTGGTCTCAACAGAACAAATTGTTTATGGAGAGGCCCCTGATGGTTGGTATGAGGATGAACAGCACCCAGTGGTGTGTCATGGAAGGATTTTCATTCCATTGGAAATGAATTAGATGGTTCTAATAGAGTTCTGTAGTTCCCATTTAGTGATGAATCCTGGCATAAAAAAGATGTACTAAGCATTGAGATGTTAGTTTTGGTGGCCTGGGCTGAAGCGTGCAGTTGCAAAGTTTGTGTCTTGATGTTTGTTCTCCTATAAGGTGAAGGCCGAGCACCATGTCCCTGATGGTTTTCTCTAGCTGTTAGATGTTCCTCAATGGAATTTGGAGGACGTATTTGTGGACTTTGTTATAGTATTACCTCATGATCAGGGAGGCCATGATGCTATATGGGTGGTAGTGGATCGTTTGATGAAATCAGGCCACTTTAGGGAAATTAAAGAATCGATCTCAGTGAAAGTTTTGCCGAGGAAGTATTTGGATGAGGTGGTGAGAATCCACAGTGTCCCAAGGACAATCATTTCTGATTATGTTATTTTTTTTACCTCTTTGGTGTCGAGAGGCCTCAAGAATGCGTCTGGTTCTCAGCTATACCTTAGTAATACTTTTCAGCTATAGTCCTACGGTCAGAAAGTGCAGACTATCTAGACTCTCGATGATATGTCGCACTCTTGTGTCTTGGATTTTGGAGGTTTTTAGATGAGGAACTTACCCTTGGTGGAGTTATCTTACAATAATATCTTCCACTCCACAATTAGTATGGTTCCATTTGAAGCCCTATATGGCCGACCATTATGTTCTCTATTGTGATGGACTGGGGTTAGAGAGTGGGCAATTCTCAGGCTAACACTAGTAAATAACACGACCGAGATGGTTCAACTAATTTGTGAGAGGATGAAGGTAGTGCAGGATCATCAGAAATCATTTTCCGATCAATGGAGGAGACCTTAAGGGTTTTATTATGGGGATCAAGTGTTTCTTAAGGTGACTCCCTGATGAGGGAAGTGAAGGTTTGGTTGTGGGAGTAATATTTCTCCTGGGTTTGTTGGGCCTTTCGAGGTGTTAGCTCATGCTAGATCTGTGGCGTATCGACTAGAACATCCCCCACATAAGATCCTAATAAATGATGTTTTTCATGTGTCGAAGATCCTTAGTTATCTTTATAATGAAACTCATTTCATATATTGGTTATAGATCGATGATGACGATGAGGCGACCTTCGAGGAGCGACTTATTGAGATCTTGGACCGCAAGGAGAAGGTGTTGTGTGGGAGTTCAATCAACATAGTTCATGTCATGTGGAAACACGGTGGTGTGGAGGAGAGTACATGGGATCATGATTCACGTATATGTGCTCAGTACACAATGTTGTGTGATGTTTAACTCTTTTCATGTAATGATGTTTGTTTGTGGATGTAGACCTTTCATTTTTATTTGATGGCTTCCTTTTGTTGCTTGTTATGGATTTCTCTCTTTAAGAGGTATCTCCCCTAAGAGAACATTTATGAGACAATTGTGGTTTTCATGAAGTGTCATGTTGTTCTTTTGATATAGTTTAGCTCATGTGGTGGTGATATCCTTGAGAGGTATCTCGCGGGGTTGTTGTTCAGACAACCCATTTTTTTTGTTTCCCATCAAGGTTGGTTTTGGATTCTCTAGGGAAGGAATGTTTTGAGTGTTATCTTATGTAAGGGCTTAGATCCATGTGGATCGACCCTTTTCATGTTTTCGAAGACCGAGGTGCTTAGATAAGGTTTGGAGGAATTTTGGAGGATTTCGGTCACAAGAATTTGGAAATAGTGAGGCTGGAGGATGTGTCCATGGGGTACACAATTTGTACGATTCGAGTTTAAGAAAAAGAAAATGAATCACTGAGGCGACACATTTTTTTAGCGTAAGTCGCCTTGAGATGGTACAGGATGTGACAAGGAGGTTCACATCATGTACTTCCCTGCATCAAGGTGTTATAAAGACACCCAGTCACTTGGGTTTTTCAAACCCTGCAGCTTGAGCGCCCCCCTCTTAACCCTAGATGACCCGTATGCCTCCCTCTTCATCATTTAGGGATTCCTTCATCCAGGATTAGTTCCCCACTTCCTTCTTTGATCTGTCTTCGATCTGAGGTAAGATCTACCACCTTTCATTGGTTTTCTATGATCTGTTTTCTCCCATTTCTCTTTTCCATTCTCTAGTGTTTGATCTCCATGGTTCTAAGGGAGTTTCATTTGGTTGTTCTTGATGTGTTTATGCCACAACACCCTCAGGTGGATGTAGTTATTGTGGGGAAGGCGATTGTGATCTGTAGCTTTGATCCATTCTCGAGTGATCAACTTTGGAAACCATTAGAGTTATGTGATTCGTTATTTCTCTTTTTATTTATGTGAAACTGTAAGGTTATCATGTTATTGTTCATGGTGAAATTGGAAAATAATGTAAAGATGGAATTAATTGATAAATAAATGGCTAAAGATAAAGATGCATGTAAATGAATCTAGTTGTAGTTGTTGTAATTTTTTTAATCAAATTTATGTATATTTCCATGGCTATTGAAGTTAGTTGTTAAACCTGAAGCATGTTTGTGCTTGTTGTTTAAAGACATGTCAAATTAATTGTTTAATTAATTTGTGGTAGCTATGGTGGCTTCCAGTTTAGGAGGCCTATAGTTGGAGCCTACTAATAATGAATCGGTTAATTTAAGATGGATTAAGGAACTTGTTGTTGGATAAATGATAATTCCCTAAGGGTTATGAGTTATCCTATTTCTTGTAAATTACAAAGAGCCTTATGCTTGTAGTTGTGAGAGATCATTGCTTGTGAAGAAAGAATGCCTTGTTTTGGTCCAACAGCACAGTTTCCTTGTTTTTTAATTCTTCTTGTGATGTGATTGAGCTTGGATGGCTGTTCTGAGATGTCGAGGTAGGGAGGCCCATTGGTTGCGGCAATAGTTGATGCCTAGAGTGGCGAGATGCATTGGTTTATGTAGGTGGGTGTAGGGGTGGTCACTGAATAATATGAAACTGGTTAAAACTGGGCTTACCCGATGCTATGAATGTGGTGTCTTGTTGAATATCTCCATTGGTTTTTGCTTTAGTTTCCCCACTACATGAGGAATGTGGTCTTTCTTAACCTCCTTCCAAAAGTGGTGAAGATTCATGGGGTATACCATGTGATTTATTCGTTTATCTTATCAAGGAAGGATGGGTCTATGTTCCTACTATAGGTGGAAAAGACTCAATAGGTAGCCCATGTACCCACCATGTTGAGCCCCTTGTGTTTGGTATCATAGTTTTTCTTTTCTGGAATGCTTGGAATTATGGAAAGTAATAATGATCATAGTAAATGGTTGAATAAATGATGGTAACCCATGGGGTTGGATCTTGTTGGGATACAATGAGAATTTTATAATTTAAAGGAATATTGGACTCTAGGTGTGATCCAAATGAAATATAATGTGAAATTCATAATTGTTAATGATTTAATTAATGTAAAGTGCAACTCATAAAAAGAGAATTTAATAATATAATAAATCTCTTTAAATGGTTGTGTGATTGTAGGATACATAATCATTCTAGTGGCATTTGGGAGTCCAGGAGTCGTATTCTACAGTTGAGACTTAAACTAGGTTATGCCCATATTGTGGTTGTGATATATGGTATATTTTGTATATTTTTGTTTTTATGTGCTAATCCCCCCTATCAGTTAGCGAAACTGACAGTTCATGGATTCTGAGCCCTAAGGAGTGTTTTCCCCAACATTTCAATGGGAGGATGGATGGATAACTACCCACGTTGGCCTCACACTCTTCTCTTGGTAGTTACATATTCTAGTAGGTAGAGTAATTATTTTTCCCTATATATAGGTGTAAAGGGATGTAATGGAATTTGGTTATTCACAATCATATATTCTGGATATAGTTTTCTGGGGAATACTATAGGTGTAACGTGTATGGGCTATGATGGCTTGAGAATGTTTACTCGGTGTATGAGATGTAATGTCTTATGGTATAATTCCTGACATATGATACACGTTATGCGAGCTGTGGTGGATCTTGGTATCTATATAGTTACATTGGTAACATGGATGTAGTGTTTGTGTAGTATGAGGTGCATACTGTTGTACTTCGCCCATGTATTTGCAGGTAGGCCTTCTTGGAGAGAGATTCTTAGGAAGTGCGAGATTGGGGAAAAGCAGAAAACCAGTGGGGAAGTATTAGTGAGGTACCCTTTATATTCTTTGTTATATTATATACTCTTGTATTCGATAATTGGTGAGATTACCCATGGTGAGGCTAGGAACTTAGTATACCTATTTAGGTAATGAGTTAGTTTCACGTGTTGTTCAATGTGATATAGCATGCTTTCTTTACTTTTCTTTGAGAGGATATAGGGAGGATCCTACTGAGTAAACTCTTATACTCACCCTATGTATATATAAATTGTTTTTATGTCACTTGGAGCAGGTTAGAGATCAGGATGGTTACTATAAGCTTGGGGTTTCAAGAGCTATTCGGGCTTCCTGGTTTATACTATTTTTACTTTTTTTGGTACATACAGTTTTCCCTTATAGTTGTTGTAGTTTTGCATGACATTACATATGTGAACTTGGGATTTCTTTTATATTGCAGTTTGAGTTTGAGTTGGTTGGTGTATGTCTTATATCTCTATTTTTCATGTGTTCTCTTAGAGGTTAATTCCTCCCATTTTTTTTACTATACCCTCGGTGCTAGTCACCAACCCAGGGCATATAGGGGGCTAGATGAGTGGGGTCAATATCTCTTTTCTCACATTTCCAGCCCAAGATGGGTACACTTAGTGGGGAGGGGGTCATGGAAACAACCACATGAATTTTTACTATGAAATGGGTGAAATAATTATGTACATGAGTCCCCTAATATTAATTAACATACCAAGGATCCAAGATATAAAGATTAATCTATTTACCAGAGGCACCTGGATGATGTAGTAAATGTCTAACATTCAATGTTATCATCACTCGTCAGTAAGAACTAGATGATTTATATAGAATGTGTTTCATACAAAATCATGTCTCATCTTTGTGATCATTATCAGGTTAATTCTTGTAAAGAGAGATATTAGGACTTTATGGAACTTTTCAAATGCATGTTTAGAGAAATAGTACAAATTGGGCCTCATGTAGTCAGTATTATTGACTCTTTTGTGCATGTGGTCATCTTGGGATTTAGGATTCTCATTGAGTCACACATCAACATCATTATTTCATAAATATTTTAGAGACACTAATTTTATTTTGAATTATAACATGATAAATATTGATAATTCACTTCTAGAACTCCTCACACAAATTCTAATAGTAAATAATGATATGTGGTGGGAATAACCTTGGGTTTTTAAAGTGAATTATATAATGAGAAAGGAGAAAGGAAATGGAACTTACACCTTTTCTAGTTATTCTGATCAAAACCCTTCCATGTGGATGGAGTTGTATAGTCATGCAAGGGATAAACATTCCAAATTTATTTCATGCGGTATGAAAGTAAATTTGATAAATAACTTCACCAATATATAGGTGATTGTTGAAGATATATTTGTGTTCATATTCAAGTGATGCATTTTCAATTATATATGTTGGGTATTAGATATATCTTGTATTGATCACATTTATATCAAAATATAGCCATCTTAAAGATTGAAGAAGTTTTCCAAGGATAAGGTAGAGCATTCAGATAAGAATGACACAAGTTGGTTGTCATAGTCTATAAGATACCACCACAAATAATTTACCATTGAAATGATTCTAGTCCTAAAGAATTGTTTTATGATCCTAGTGTTACTAAAAATATCTATTCTATTTTATTTATATACATGAATGTATTTCTATTCATGTTTGAAAATAAAATATATAAATTTATAAATAGAACACATGTTATGGTATGGTACAACTTATAATGGTATTTATATACTAGAATATGATTAACAAGTATTTTAAAATCATAAAGAATCATTTTCAAATTTATAATATTACACCTACTTGTGGAATCACTAACATAGTAATTTAAATGATAAGTGAATGATAATGTTCAATCAAGATGGGTAATTACATTCTTTTAAACTAAAAAAATGATAAATTGATCAATTGTTTATAAGGGAAAATTGTCAAATCACTATTTGGTATAATGGGTGAAGAGGATATAGAACATCAATAATTCGTTTATATATATGATTTTGGACCTATTGCAGTAGAATTTATAGGTGGATACTCAAACATAATTACATTTAACGAAAATATGAGTATATTTAGTCCTATCTACATTATAAGGTATAAGTAAGAATCCTTGGAAAAATTTAAGGAGTTTAAGAATTATGTTAGGAATGTTCTTGTTATTAAGATAAATAATCAATAATAGAATCAAGTTGAATAACATATTAAAAAATAATTAATCATCTACTTATGTGAGTTTGAGATCCTATCTCAACTCACACTTCCTTATACACTACATTGGAATGGTATTAGTTAAAGGATTACCACACCATATTGTACATTCTATGATAAATGATGATTCATTCAAAAATTGCATAATAATTTTGGGGATATTAATTTTATAATATAGTTAACAAACCAAACCATGTTATAATTAAGGTGTAAAATGGTATTCTATTTGAAATTTAGAGAGAATGAGATTGGTTTGTGAGGAATTTTTTAATGATATATCCAAACTACCAACCTAGGGTATAAAGATTATTTTTTTGAAAATACCATGAAAAAAAGATATATTAACTATCAAACCCATTAGATAATAATGAAGTAGTGGGAATATGGGACATATTACCTCATAGGGAGAAGATCTCCAAAATATCTAGAAGTAGAAAGATTCAATTTTATGATTTTGATACTCAAGATACAAAAGAGTTGGAACATGAATAGATTCCACAGTACCCCATAAAAGAGGATGTCACAAAGGATAATGTATTTCACTGGAATACTAATGGGAATAGAGGAACAAATAGATATGTTTTCTAGTCACAATAGAAATTGACTCATTATTAATTGAAAATAATGAACATGTATCCGACAGGGAATTTTCATCTTGTTAATAATATAAAATATTTAAATATGATATGATTGGTTAAATTATATCCATGCATCAATAATAGATTTGGGTTTTGTTTGATACCCTAATTAATGTAAAGACTGTTTTTTTAAAATGAATTTTCAATAAAAAGTTTTATAGGGAAACACATGTTATTACATATAATTTATGGTAGTTTCTAAAGTTCATAATAAACATTAAATAATAGTCTATAAATTTTTTTTTAAGTGGATTTAGTATAAAATTACATCAAATATAAACATTCCATAATCAATTACCATAACTATGAGATTTTTTAGATGGCTGTGAGAGCTTCTTTTCTTTATAGAAACTATATGAGATATGTGTATATGAAAAAACCTATGGTATTTGTGGCAACACAAGTTGTTAAAAAGGAATAAATGTTTTAAAGATCAATTTGTGGTTTATGGAAATAATATAGGTCATGGAAAATTCATTTTGATGAAGCTATAAAAGAATTTGTTTTCATAAAAAGTAATGTGGGTAATGTTTCTCAAAGGGGATTATTGGAATTGTAGTTGTTTTCCTAGTATTATATAAAAAGGACATATAAATTTTCATTATTGAGATACAATTATTATAGTTTGTTAATATGTGGTTATATATACGATTCAACATAAAGGACTTAGGTGGGGACACTAATATTTTTGGATCTAGATCCTTCATTATATATAATGGTGTATTGTCTCAGACCTAGATTCTACTATAAGGTGCCCAAAATCTAGTTTTACACATGGACTTAATAGACTCCCTAAATTTTATAGGCTACCAACTATAAGCGAGGGAATAGGTGTGTCTATTATAAAATTATGCATTCATCACTAGAGTGTAGAAAATTGGATATACAATAAATGTTAAAAAGGGGAAGTAATAAAACAACAATACAACTGATGAATAGAATGAATTGATATAAATGAAAAATTCTAGAAGGGAATCTCATATAAAATTGATGATATATGTCTTGTCTCTAATAATGTATCCAAAACATTTATAAATGGAAGGTGTATAATACATATAACCAAATTACAAAATGTACAAAACTATCCATCTAGAATCATGACTATAAGTTGAATCCCATTTTCCATTGATCATAAGTAGCAATTAGAATCCTATAGTATTTAACATTCACTTATCCACATATGTAATCATATATTTTGTTCGAGTACCAGTCGGTGGCCTGAACTAGGTGTGAGATATAATCACAATAGGAAACAACCCAATTTTTAGTGCCATCCAGTTAGTAAATATATAATATAAAAGTGTAAAAATAGTTTTTTATTATATAAAAGATGTTCTTGAAGTAAAAAAATATGTAATTGTTTGGGTTTCCCAAGACACCTGTCATATACTACTTGCTTCAGCTTAGCCATAAATTTCTCTAAATTACCTATCAGTACTTCCATGGTGTTCATATTAGAACCCATGTGTCACCCAATTAATAGATCATCAGTCATTAAATATAATTTAAATATATCAAATTAGTAACATCCCAGTTTTGGGTGCCGCCCAAAGGTTCCTTGTACCCGGTTGGTCACATGGCCTCAAGTGCCTTTCTTTGACCAATAGAGGTTGAAGACTAACAGTGAGGGACTTGTGTGTGATAGAGGTGAAACTATGCACTCATTGGAAAAGTATACATTGTGGAATAACAAAACAAATAGTAGCAAAAGTAATAATACCATAAAAAAATTAAAGAGTGGAATAATGAATGTAAATAAACAACTGGAGCACATATATAAATGATGCATGTCACATATGTCTAGGAAAATAGACAATAAAGTCACAATGATGGATATATAGCACTAAACCAAATTAAAATTAAAATAAATAAACTCCAATAGCATCACAAGACTCAGCATGGTTGCATGCTCTCCTGCTCCATAGCAATCAAGTACTTAATGATGAAGGGCACTTTCCCTTGTCTATACCAGCAACTGTATAATCAGTTTGGGTCAAAAAGCATGAACCAAATTGGGTGTGAGATAGATCCAAGTAGGAAAACTCCACATGATCTATGCATAACTGTCAGTGAGTATATATTGCAGGTAATAATGGAAATCCATCAATTAAACTAGGAGTACAAAAAAGTAACGAAATCCAATTTATTAATTTACATTCATTCATATTTAATGTTCAACATTTAATGAAGTATCACTAACAGGTATCTCAGAAGACTCCCTAAAAGGGCCTAATCCAAAATTGTTCTCTTTATTGGTAGACGCATAACAAACATTCAATATTTATAATAAACCTATGGGTAGCTCATGAATTCTAACCCCTCTAGCCATGTGATGCAATAAATAGGCAAAGACAATATGAGGAATCACTCACCGCCAAATCCCCCTATGGCATTTCCAGAATAAATACATACTCTCTGGGGAAGAGTCAACATCAACTCCCCATGTGGCCTTGTAATTTTAACTATAGACACTTTGAGGGATCACTCACCATCAATCCCACATGTGGTCTCGTAGTGTGAAATATAACAAACAGTCTGAGGAAGTACTCATTGTCAATTCTGTTTATGGGCCTACTACACCAAGTTCTCACAACCCTATGTAATTCAATCATTCATATACAATATCAATAAGGCCTAAGTAATTTCAAATATTACATGGATAAACAATTCTAATTCATATAACAAGCCATTAAAAAGTATAAAAATGGAATCAGTCTCATCCTATCAAGAAAGGCAAGGAAATAATGTTTGCCTCATAGGCAACCTGGACCAAACATCCCTAAAAATTCCACAAGGAAATGCTCCCATGGGGTGTTCTTAAATATGAAATTTTACATAATACTACAAAAAAAAAACCATAAATCCAAAAATCAATCAAAGGAAGATAAAACTGGGTTCAATATTCCTAACCCGAAATACATGAAACCTAGGTAATCAACACTTTGGAATATAGACTCAAAGATAGAAAACTAAAGGAAAAAAACCACCTTCCATGACGTTTTAGGAAGAACAATCTTGAACATCCTCCCATGAATTGGCCTAAAACGATGTAGATCTACCAAAACGTCAAAAAATTTCAACCTTGAATAACTCAAGATAGAGGGTAAATCAAGAGGAGATGCTCTAGAAGAAGGATGGACACACCGGTGGGATTTCACCACAAATGACAGTGTTTTATTCAGAGAACAGATGACAGATCAGTGGCTTGGGGAAAAAACGTCACTCTCAGTCACTCCTAGATGAACTAAGGCCAAAAGAAGACATTTGTGGGGATTAAACATGACCAAAATCTAATTAGTCAAATAATAGAGAAACTACACATCATATTCATTTAATGTACCTGTCGTGTATAGCCTCAACCAGACCTTATATTAGGTGGTCCACACATCCATGTACTTTTTCGTTACATGGATAGAACACAGCTACCTGTGGAAACTGGGTACACGACGTGTAATCCTAAGTACATGGTGTATACATATAAAATTTCCAAATTCTTCCTTTTTTCTAAAAAACACCAAAAAACAGGATCCATACATGAAAAGAGGATCTGGGTTCTTAAAAACTTCCCTCCATAAAGAAATTTATCCTCAAATTTCCCTAAAAAGGTGGCGAAGAAGATGAATCCTCAAACACATCTGGCCACTACAATCACACATCGGCCTCCCTATCCCATGTCTCATCCTATACTCACTCGTGCTGTCATAGTATATATACTAGAGGAATAAAAATTCCACTAAGAACCTTTGTTTTATGATTAAAAATCTAGATAGTATGCTCTTTGAACGATGTTTCCACCTCCAACTATGCCTCCTCTAGTTGAAAAACAAGATACGGGTCTGAGAAGTAATGTTGTAGCTGAGAAAAGTGGAAGACTTCGTGCATATCCCGGAACGTCGAAGGTAACTGCAATCGATTGTCAACTGTCCTGAGTCTCTTCAAAACCTCAAATGACCCAACGTATCTCGTTGAATGCTTTCCCTATCTTCTAATCCTCAAGTTTCCCAAAATCGGTGTGACACGTAATAAAACATGATCTCCGACCTCGAACTCCAGAGGTCATCACCATCGATAAGCATAAGACTTCTAGGATGACTGTGCATTATCCATCATCTTACGAATAAACTCCACCTACTTTATGGTATCCTAGACAAGATAAGGTCCTAGAATAGTTTCCTCTCCTAACTCCAGCCAACATAGGGGTGAACGACATGGCCTACCATACAAAGCCTCATATGGTTCCATATGAATAGTTTCTTGAAAAAAATATTATTCTAGGAAAACTCCACCAAAGGTATGTGCTTATCCCCAGAACCTCCAAAATATAGGACGCATGCTCGAAGCATGTCCTCTAGCACCAGAATCATGTGCTCGGACTGGTCATCTAGCTGGGGATGGTAAGATGTACTCAGAAGTACTTGTGTACCCAAATCCTTCTGTTTCCCTTTCTAGAAATGAGAAGTAAAACGGGCCTCCCTGTCTGAGACAATAGAGTGATGAAACCCATACAAACGTACAATATCTCAGATGTAAAACCTTCCAATCTAATCAACACTGAATGTATCCTTGATCGGTTATAAGTGGGAAACCATTTTGAGTCTTCCATTGAAAACCCAAACTGGATCATCCCCTCAAAAAACCTCAGTAAACCTGTCATGTAACGCCCCAACCCAAGTTACCTAGAGTCAGTGAATTATTACATAACATTGGCATGATAAAAAAAGATCAAGTCTCAAAAGACCAATTAGTTTAGTATCCTTGTATGTACTAGATACATTTATAAGGTTTACATTACATCATAAAATGAAAAAACTACATCAACATTGTTTCCATAGACCACGCTCATATCCCCTCAGACTATCCATGCAGGTAAGTCATAAAATACTTCTTCACCTTCGGGGAAAAATAAAACATAGAAAGGGGTGAGCTCAGATGCTCAGTAAGGATAAAAATATAGCAGAAACTTTCATAAATAAGCATAAATATTTAAGGTAATGTATAACTAAAAAAAAGACATTTAAACTTGAACTTCATCATAATATGGAAAAAATAAAATGAAATAATGACATTTACTTATTCACACGGATATTCTAATAGTCAAATAATCACATGCAATATCAATAACCACTTTCATAATGATGGAATGAATAATGTCAGACTATCATAACCACATAGTCAAGGCCTCGTGCCAAGACTACAAATAATATTTTGTCAAGTCCTTGTGCCAAGACACTAGTTTGTCTCATGAGACATACCGATGCATTGAGGAGCTATAGAGGGCTCCACCCATCACTTACTATGTCTATTTCATTCCTCATATGAACATGTTTAAACATAACATAAACATTCGTATTAAAACTAGCATACGAAATGTCAATAATTTCTCCATAAACTATGAATGGTATAAAAATAGCACATCCACAGTCAAACATAACTCATTCAATACAATATGTAATATTTTATTGTAAGAGATTAACCTCAATCGAGAATAATGAAGGATATTGACATTGATGAAAATAACCATCAAAACTATATGAGAGAAATATCCCCTTTTACTTGAACACATTTAAAAGTCACACTATTTATCAAGAAGCCATTTAAAAATAGATTTTTGAATCAAAGTGTCCCATACCACTTTGAAACTTTTAAAAGGAATTTTAATTTTAAAACTTTAATGTCCATATAAATAAATTCTTAAAACCATTTTTAAAACATGGAAACTAATGAGAAATATTTAGAGTAATAAATCTTTAAAACATTTTAAAATGATATTTTAGTTAGAGTTCCTAACCAAAAGAGAGACACTTAAATAAAAATAATTGAGGTAATTAAAACATATTAATATCATGAGAATAAAGGGATTCATGATATACTATGCCAAAGTACATTATATACACCATATAAAAGTGATTTGGTGTATAACAACAAAGGAGTCTCAATGGAATGTAGATTGAGATGAAATCCCTCATAAAGACCATATCCTTAGGTTAAGGAAAAATAAAAAACATAATCATGTATGAAAAATATAAATACACTCAATATGATTGTATATTCAGTGTAAAACAATCAAAGGACATTCACACATATTCTTGTTAAAACAAAACCAATGAATTAGATGTTTAACTAAAAAAATGGAGATTGGGTTAAAATTACTCTTATCAAGTTCATATCGATGACTTGAGAATTTATCAATAGAGTGATTATTTTTATCAAAAGTATATCCATAGAAAGGGGAGTGGATATTATGACATAAGAAAATGAATAGTGATTCCACACATAATCTTGGAGTAAAATAATCAATGAAGTATGTGTAAAGCTGAATGAGTGGAAATTGAAATTTCAAATACCCTTATCGATTTGGTAACTTACGAAACATACACCCATAAAAAAAAGATCATACAATGATGATTGAAATGTCAATAAATTAAAGTATATTACACAATGAATACAATCATGGGCAATACACACACCACGTGCAGTAAAGAAGTGGTGAACAATGGAAATCTCACGAAATTAAAAGTGAGATAAGAAACCCCTTACTTTGTGCTTTTTTCTTGGTAGAGGGTAGGTTAACCTACTGTATAATGGTGAAATAATTTTCATTGAATTATAAAAGAATAATATACATTAATATGATATCATATATGATCTTTTAACTTTGATTTGTTAATAATATCTTAGTATTATCGTCGTTTCAGGTGTTAACGGATTCGTTTTCCTTTATATTATTTGTTATGTGAGCCATATTTGTTATGGATGGGATGTTTCTTATTAATATCCATAATTATACCATGTCTCAAAACATTATTTTTAATCATCAAATGAAATTTATTCTTGAATTGATATGATGGGGGAATGAATCTCATCACGTTCGTGGAGACGGTAATCCGTACGTACGCACGAGCGACAATATCATTATTTTGATATTAAAATAATATATAATTGGATATTATATCATATATAAAGAATAATTATCATTTTATATTTATTATTTACATGAATTAAACATCATTATTATACCCATACAAATAATAATATATTGAATAACAATTACACCACGATGTGGAGACGGTAGGCCGTACGTACGCACGTATAGTGACAAGTCATTCAAAGGATGAATAGAATACTGAATATGATTGTAACATATTTATAATAACATCACAGTATTTAGAAGATACTGGAGTTATTATTTTAGAATAGAAATAACAAAGATAGAAGAAGTGGAAGAAGAAAGGAACTTGAAAGAGGGTGGTGAAATCATTACCTCTTCTTCGGGTTCTTCCTTTTGATTTGATAAAAAGGGCTCCTTAAGTTGGATTCCTGACCAAAGGAGGGCCTCTAGAATAAATTTATGGAAGTTAATAGAATATTTGGGCAGGGTTTGGCCGATCCAAAAGGCTTTGAGGGTATGAATTTGAGAGAAGGTGGAGTGCCCTTTTATAAGAGGAGTTAGGGGCACCTTAGAAAAAACTAGAAATATTATTTTATAATAAATTCATATTCGGTTTCTAATGGCTCAAAAGTGGATTATTTAAAGTATAAGGTGGGTATAGGTCTAAAAAAACTGAAAAAATAGGTTTTAGAGAGGTTTGGGTCACTTTATTAACCTTATCTTTGAGTTTTAACTCTTAGTTAATTAGTTTGACATTAACCATGTCACTTTGTATTTTTATATTATATGGTTAATAAACTTAGTATAAACTTCCAAGAAACCTACAAGTGATCCATTAATAATACACCTATCATTATATAAGTCCTTTGGCCGAACCTTAGATTTTTATAAATAGCATATCAAATAATAATATAATATTTGTTTTAAAAACTCATTTATGTCAATTTTGACACTATTCAATAATTTATTTTTGTTAAAGTCTTAAAAACTTTATTAATTCGAAAAAAATTCATTTAAGAAATAATAACATGTCACATTATACAATAAAATTCTTGGATGTCCTCAAAACTTTCAAACTATATTTATTTTAACATTTATAATACCAATTATTTGATTCTTTCATTAATAATGAAAATAATGCATCATTGTTGTGTCATAAATATATTTAATTATTCAATGTCTAAAAAATATAAATAAAATACAAATATGTAGTAAATATTTTTATATTTATAATGAATATTTATAGCTGAAAATATAACATATATAACCCTATGTAAAAATTGTTTTTCTAAAAGATATATTCTTATGTCATTTTTGTATTTACTTTAACTTAATTAATATAAGGTGTCATTATCACATACAAGTAGATATATGGGGTCCCAAAATCAACCCAAAGATTCCCATGGTTGGAAATGTATCAACTAATAGGGTTAGGAAACGTTTTAGTGTAAATTAATATTATTATAATATTATATTTTTACCCTTATTTACCGGATTTACCCATTAACCATGGTAAATAAAATATTTACCGAAGTAATTATTCAAAATGTATAAAAATAAGAGTTACCTATTTACAAAATTTGGACATCCTGATTCCAAATGTTGAATCCATTTTTCCAAATTCAAAATGCAGAAGTGGAAGAAATTAATTTAAAATTAATTTCCACTGTCAAAACAAAAAGCATGTTTTTAAGAAATAATAAATATCCAAAAATTGACAGTTGTTTATGTCCGGTTTAAAGGTGAAATTTGGTCCAATGAGAAAAATTGTATTAAATGGAAAAAAAATATTTTCAAATATTCTTCAAAACCACTAAAATTTATAATTTATCACTATTAATTATTTCTATTAAAAATGTTGTTTTTAATTAAAATTTAGTTATTTTAACTATTCATCAAAATATGAAAGTTATCAGAAAAGTACCAAAAATTCACCCTAAGATAATTTCGATATTCTGAATCCAAAAATGAAGTCCATTTTGAAAGATAAAATTTATAAAATTTCGAAAAGTGGGTATTAATGTTCATAACGACTAGTTTGATTTTTTGTGGTGTGTTAGAATCTCGAAGTCGCATACAATGAAAGCTATTGCATTATTCAAAGGGAAACGTACCATGGAAGCTTGGGGTATTACATTCTCTCCTCCTTCAATAAATTGAGTCCTTGAAATTTTTAAAATTGGGATTTGGAATATATTTGAAGGTCCCACATCAGAAAAAGAGTCAATAAAACTATCACTTGAAAAGAAAGAAAGAGAAGTACAAAGGTCACCCGAGATAACCTATACTAGGATTCCATGTAGAAAAACATGTATATAGATGATAAAATAAGTATCAAGTTCTGATGGAGAGGGATATAAAACATGATCAGGAGAAAGTTAACAACAAGAAAACCACAAACTTGTGATGGGACAAACGGTCATTAGTTTCCCAATAAGAAAAGTAAATGGACAAAATTTTTATTTTTTATTTTTAAGTTATATTACATAAAGGTGAGGAATTCATTTATAATATTGAATAAGAACATAAAGAGATATACTTACTTTTTAAGTAAAGTTTCATTCTTTATTAAATTTCTACTACTAACTCATTTTTAAACAATGAGTATTCTTGAAGACATGGTCACACTAGAAGAGCTAGAATAAACTTCTTATAGAATAAAATGATCTAAAAGGAATAAACTATATATTTACCTTGTCTTTAGGGATTTATCAAAACCAAAATGGTTAGTATAAGATCTGATGATCCCCCAAAAGGTTATTCCAATAGAGAAAAAAACACTAATCTTAATTTCTAAAATTAAACCAACAATACCCCAAAGTTAAATAAATAGCATTCAATAAACAATAGTCCTTAAAAATCCTTCAATTAAATCCAAAATAATATTGAAACCCAAAACATAGAAGAATCTGGTTATGTAGTATTCCACGTTAAATGGTATCTCCAAATGACATCAACTACTCTTAAAGTCACATACTTAAAAGTAATTAACCTAATCACATATTCTCTATTATAGGTTAATAATTTCCATAAATAACCCAAATCACTATAAATCCATAATAAAAACATAGAAAAAAATCCACCATTACTCCTCAAATGAAATCCCATATTATTCTATTTTCGTTGGGCATATAGTGTTCCCAACAAAGCAAACATCTTCCAAAATAACACTTATCACTTAATCACCAAAATCATTTTCTTATACTAAGGGTATTCATTTAATAAGACATAAGATCCAAAATCAACTTATTATTGATCAATAAAATCATTTAACTAAAAATAATAGTCACACTAACCAAGGACGTCACGTAGTCCAGTGGTAGGTGATAAATCTCAATTGCACTTTGGTTGTGGGTTCGATTCCCACAGCTTTGTCCGACGCGACGTGTTGTCACACGGTCTGTGTGTTTTCCTTTTAAAAAAACTATATTTTATAACATTACCAAAATGAGATAAATTCCTTAAAATAACTATAACATAATTTAACCACAAATGTTATCTCACAACTTTCATTTTTATCTCAGAATATAATAACTTGTAATTGCCTCAAACCCAATGATCATATAAAACCAAATGGTTATTTATAACTATATCCACAAGAGAAAAGATAAGTCTTCCTCAAATATCATTCTCACATGATAAATTGCAGGGTTACAGATATAAGAGAAAATTTACCCAAAGTAATATCAATAAGAAAGAGTACTAATACCTTTAAACATTTTCCATCCATTTATTTCCTCATAGGTTCTTCCTTGACCAATAGGTTATCCTATAGAATTGGGCATTCACTCGAGTAATGGCCAGGTCCCCTACATTTACAACAAATGACTGTAAATGGATTCTTGGGACCATTTTTATTTTCTTCCATAGTACTCTTCATTTTTCCTCGGCGATTCTTCACTCTATGTCCTTCTTTCCCGCACGTAAGGCATTTCTTTGTTCCGTTGAGACACTTTCCTGGGAGTCTCCTTCCACATTTCCTGCATTATGGAAGTTTAGGATTCTTTTCACCATGGTCTCCACTACTGGAGCTCTTATCATTCATCACCTTTGTCTTCTTTGTTGAGTCCGTGAATTGGTTAATATATATATTGTTGATCATATTTTTGGAAAATTGATTTGGCATGAAGACGATATATTTTACGCCTATCAAAATTCCATTTTGTTGATCATTGCCACCACCATTCCCACCTTGTACATCATTCTCAAAGTCACTATGATTTCCTTGGAATCTAGCAATTGACTAAAACCAAAAAGCATCATGTGAGTGACAATAGTCATAAAATCATTTAGAGAATATCATGTCACCATATTCTCAATTTGAAACACATTAGGATTAACCAAGGTAATTTACTCTCATCTGTTATATAATACTTCAAATTGGTTTGTAAATAAAATGTAAATTATCCTAAGAATATCCCCTGGGAGTGTCGTAACAAAGAGTGCAGCAAGCCCCGTTGTTTAGCACCGGTTCCTGTTCAAGTCTAGCTCAATGCAGTGTTTTTGGGTTTTACCCCTAGGTACATCTGTTCCAGAGCCACCTCTACCTGCTTGTATCCAGATAGTGATGTATTGCTTGGAAAAATTCTAAAATCTATACAATACCAAAATTCTAAGAAGTTATTCTAAACTAATCCTCAAAGCCTTTATTAGGGATATGTGCTCTAATCAAAGTTTATCTAAATCTAGCTTCCAAGGTTTGTACTAAACTTCCTATGACATCAATTATAACTCCCTTACCCCAGTTACCCAGAGTCGGTGCATTATTACATAACATTGGCATGATAACAGAAGATAAATTCTCAAAGGACCGATTAGTTTAGTAGTCTTGGGAGTACTAGATACATTTATAAGGTTTACATTACATCATAAAATGAAAAACTAAAACAACATTGATTCCATAGACCACACTCATATACCCTCAGAATATCCCTAAAGGTAAGTCATAAAATACTTCTTCACCTCCTGGGAAAAATAAATCATAGAAAGGGGTGAGCTCAGATGCTCAGTAAGGATAACAATATAGCAGAAACTTTCATAAATAAGCATAAACATTTAAGGCAATGTATAACCAAAACAAAAGCCTTTTAAACATGAACTTAAGCATAATATGGAAAAAATAAAATGAAATAATTCCATTTACTTATTCACATGGATATTAAACTAGTTGAATAATCACATCCAATATCAATAACCACTTTCATAATGATGGAATGCATAATGCCAGACTATCATAACCACATAGTGAAGGCCTCGTGCCAAGACTACAAATAAGATTTTGTCAACTAATTGTGCCGAGACACTAGTTTATCTCATGAAACCTACCAATGCATCGAGGAGCTATAACGGGCTCCACCCATAACTTACTATGTCCAATTCATTCCTCATATGAATAGGTTTAAACATAACATAAACATTCGTATTAAAATAAGCATATGAAATGTCAATACTTTCTCCATAAACCATGAATGGTATAAAAATAGCTCATCCACAGTCAAACATAAGTCATTAAATACAATATGAAAGATTTTATTGTAAAATATTAACCTCAATTGATAACAATGAAGGATATTGGCATAGATGAAAATAACCATAAAAAATATATGAGAGAAATATCCCCTTTTACTTGAACACATTTAAAAGTCACACTATTTGTCAAAAATACATTTAGAAAAATATTTTCAAATCATAGTTTCCCATAACAATTTGAAACTTTTAAAAGGAATTTTAATTTTAAAACTTTAAGGTCCATATAAATAAATTCTTAAAACCATTTTTAAAACAGGGACATTAATGAGAACGATTTAGAATAATAAATCCTTAAAACTTTTTAAAATGATATTTTAGTTATAGTTCATAACCAAAAGAGAGACACTTGAATAAAAATAATTGAGGTAATAAAAACATTTTAATATCATGAGAATAAAGGTATTCTTGATATATTATTTCAAATTACATTATATACACCATATAAAAGTGATTTGGTGTATAACAACAAAGGAGTCTCAATGGAATGTAGATTGAGATGAAATCTCTCATAAAGACCATATCCTTAGGATAAGGATAAATCAATGACATAATCATGTGTGAAAAATATAAATACACTAAATATGATTGGATATTAAGTGTAAAACAATCAAAGGACATTCACACATATTCTTGTAAAAACAACACCAATGAATTAGATGTTTAACTCAAAAAATGGAGATTGGGTTAAAATTACTCTTATCAACTTCATATCGATGACTTGAGACTTTATCAATAGAGTGATTATTTGTATCAATAGTATATCCATAGAAAGGGGAGTGGAAATTATGACATAATAAAATGAATAGTGATTCCACACATAATCTTGGAGTAAAATAATCAATGAAGTATGCGTAAAGCTGAATGAGTGGAAATTGAAATTTCAAATTCCCTTATCGATTTGGTAACTTTTGAAACATAAACCCATGAAATAAGGATCATAAAATGATGATGTAAATATCCATAAATTAAAGTATATTACACAATTAATAAAATCATGGGAAATACACACACCACGTGAAATAAATAAGTGGTGAACAACGGAAATCTCACGGAATTAAAAGTGAGATATGAAACCCCTTACTTTGTACGTTTTCCATGGTCTAGGGTAGGTTAACCTCCTGTATAATGGTTAAATAATTTTTATTGAATTATGAAATAATCATATACATTAATATGATATCATATATGATCTTATAAAATTGATTTGTTAATAATATCTTAGTAATATCGTCGTTTTGGGTGTTAACAGATTCGTTTTCCATTATATTATTTGTTATGTGAGCCATATTTATTATGGATGGGATGTATCTTATTCATATACAGAATTATATCATGTCTCTAAACATTATTTTTAATCATCAAATTAAATTTATTCTTGAATGGATATGATGGGGGAATGAATCTCATCGCGTTCGTGGAGACGGTAATCCGTACGTACGTACGAGCGACAATATCATTATTTTGATATTAAAATAATATATAATTGGATGGTATATCATATATAAAGAATCATTATAATGTTATATTTATTATTTCCATGAATTACATATCATTATTATACCCATCCAAATAATAATATATTGAATTACAATTACACCACGACGTGGAGACGGTAGGCCGTACATACACATGTATGGTGACTCATCATTCAAAGGATGGATAGAATATTAAATATAGTTGTACCATATTTATAATAATATCAAAGTATATAGAAGATACTGGGTTTATTATTTTATAATGAAAATAACAAAGAATGAAGAAGTGGAAGAAGAAAGGAACTTGAAAGAGGGTGGTGAAATCATTACCTCTTCTTCGGGTTCTTCCTTTTGATTTGATCAAAAGGGCTCCTTATGTTAGATTTATGACCAAAGGATGAACTCTAGGATTAAGTGAGGGAAGTTGAGAGAATATTTGGGCAGGGGTTGTCCGAAACTAAAGTATTTGTGGGTATGAATTTGAGAGAAGGTGGAGTTCCCTTTTATAAGAGGAGTGAGGGGCACCTTAGGAAAAGCTAGAAATATTATTTTATAATAAATTCATATTAAGTTTCTAATGGCTCAAAAGTGTATTATTTAAATTATATAGTGGGTATAGGTCGAAAAAAGCTCAACCAATAGGTTTTAGACAGGTTTGGGTCACTTTATTAACCTTATATTTTAGTTTTAACTCTTAGTTAATTAGTTTGACATTAACCATGTCACTTTTTATTTTTTTATTATATGGTTAATAAACTTAGTATAAACTTCCAAGAGACCTCCAAGTGTTCCATTAATGATACAACTATCATTATATAAGTCCTTTGTCTGAAATTTAGATTTTTAGCAATAGAATATCATTTAATAATATAGTATTTGTTTTAAAAACTCATTTATGTCAATTTTGAAACTATTCAATATTTTTTTTAAATTATTAAAAAATTTATTAATTTGAAAAAAATTCATTTAGGAAATAATAACATGTCATATTAACCAATAAAATTCGTGGATGTCATCAAAATGTTCAGATTATATTTATTTTGACATTTATAATACCAATTATTTAATTATTTCATTAATAAAAAAAATACTGCATCATTATTGTGTCATAAATATATTTAATTATTAAATGTCTAAAAATTATAAATAAAATACAATTATGTAGTAAATCGTTTTATCTTTCTAATGAATATTTATAGTCTAAAATATAACATATATAACCCTATGTAAAAATTTTGTTTCTAAAAGATATATGCTTATGTCATTTTTGTATTTACTTTAACATAATTAATATAAGGTGTCAATATCACTTACAAGTGGATACATGGGGTCCCAAAATCGACCCAAAGATTCCCATGGTAATACATGTATCAAAAAATAGGGTAATGACACGTTTTAGGGTAAATTAATATTATTATAATATTATTTTTTACCCTTATTTATCGGATTTACCCGTTAACCATGGTAAATAAAATATTTACCGAAGTAATTATTCAAAATGTATAAAAATAAGAGTTACCTATTTACACAATTTGGACATACTGATTCCAAATATGGAATCCATTTTTCCAAATTCAAAACACAAAAGTGGAAGAAATTAATTTAAAATTAATTCTCACTGTCAAAACAAAAAGCGTGTTTTTAAGAAATAATAACTATCAAAAGATTGACACTTGTTTATGTCCGGTTTAAATGTGAAATTATGTCCAATGACAAAAATTGTATTAAATATTAAAAATATATTCTAAATATACTTTAAAACAACTAAAATTCATAATTTATCACTATTTATTATTTTGATTAAAAATGTTTTTTTAATTAAAATTTAGTTATTTTCACTATTCATCAAAATATGAAAGTTATCAGAAATGTACCAAAAATTCACCCTATGCTAATTTCAATATTCTGAATCCAAAAATGAAGTCTATTTTGAAGTATAAAATGTATAAAATTTCAAAAAGTGGGTATTAATATTCATAACGGCGAGTTTGATTGGTTGTGGTGTGTTAGAATCTCGAAGTCGCGTACAATGCAAGCTATTGAATTATTCAAAGGGAAACATACTGTGGAAGATTTGGGTGTTACATGTCACTAACTTCATCACAACATCATTCCACTCCCACATGGGAATTGGTAATTACTGTAGATGCCTGAATGGTCTTTAGTGCTCTACCTTCAACTGTTGGTAGGTGGAATATCTCATAACAAAACCAGCTATGGCCCTCTTCATACATACATACCAATATTGACAATTCAAATATTGATACATCATGGTGACACCAGGATGAACTACCCAAGATGAGGTATGAACGTCTCACATCATATCCTCATATATTTTTACTGACACCCATACACGTCAATGAAATCACAAGATATCATCCTTGCCAACAATCCACCTAGGAGTAGGCTCATCTCCTAACACACTATCTTGTAGGACTAGGCCTCTTGAATCTGATAGTTTCCTCATTCTCACTCGATCAAGTTGAGTAGAGGTAACAGCTAGAGAAGAAATAAACACCTACCACTGTCTATCATGAACCTCCAAATACATCTCAGAGGACAGAGCCACAAGTGTCCACTCACTACTGGCCTCTTAAACTAATTATATTTGATTCCTTCTTCTCAATGCATCATCCATTGTGTTTCCTTTCCTATGCATGTAGGAAATATCAAGCTCGGAATACTAAAGGTACTCAAAACATCTTTTATATCTCAAATTCATGTCACACTCGATAAATATATACTTGAGAATTTTATGGTCAGTTTACACAAAAAAATTCCCTCCTAAAAGGTAATGTCTCTATTAGTTAATGGCATGAACAACTACAATCAACTCAAGATCATGTTTCAGGTAATTCCTCTCATGTGGCCTCAACTTCTGAGACCTGTATGTAATGACTCCTTCCCCCTACATAAGTATGGCTCCTAGCCTAATACCTGATGCATCACAGTAAATGGTGTAACTCTTTCCCAGCTCTGAAAAAACTGTTATCGGTGCTGAATTGAACCTCCCTTTCAACTCTTGAAAGGACAACCCGCAATAATCTTTCCACAAGTACTTATCAACCTTCTTAGTCAGCCTTGTCAGTGGAATTTCAAGGCATGGAATTTTTTTTATAAAATGCCTATATTAACCAGCCAGCCCAATAAAACATTGTACCTCAAAGATGCTCTTCAGCTACTCCCAAGAAACTACTGCTCTCACTTTCACTGGGTCTACTCATAATCATATCTCTGAGATAACATGACCCTAGAAGTGAATTAGGTCCATCTAAAAGTGTCATTTTTAGATCAGATCATATACCTAATGTTCTCTCATTGTACTCAAAATGATCTATATATGGATATCATGTTCATGTTGAGTGTGAGATTACACTAAGATATCGTCCACAAAAACCACAATAAAGGAGTCCATGTATGGATGGAACACTTAGTTCATCAGTTCCATAAAAACTGCAGGTGGTTGCCTGAGACTAAATGATATAACCACATACTCGTATAGACTATAACTACTCTGAAAGAATATAAGAGGTATATATGATGGTCTAACATTAAACTGATGATAACTGGATGTCAAGTAAGTCTTTGAGAACACTCGGGCTCCTCAAAGATGATTAAAGAGATCATCAATCCTCAGTATGGGATATCAGTTCTTAACAGTCAACTGGTTCAGCTTCAGATAATCCATGTAATGTTTGAGGGTTCTATCTGCATTCTTTGAAAAAAGGAATAGTGAACCCGGAGGATAAGTACTGGGTCAAATGAAACATTTTTCCTATAACTTCTCCAACTACTTCTTGAGCTCCTATAACTCTGGTGTAGCCATCCAATAAGGAGGAATTAACACTGGTGCCACGCTAGGAGCAATCTCAATAGAAAAGTCTACCTATCACTCTGTAGGAAAACATGAAATGTCATCTTGAAATACATCCCTGAAACAATCTTCCACTAGAGGAAAGTCCATCTGTGAAGTCCCCTGGTCATCCAGATACAGTCTAGAAATCTGGGATGTAACACCTCTCAAATCGTGATGCTCGGGTCCATCTCTTCTTGCATAGATATCACATTCACCCTTATGTAGAAACAATCCTCGCTCTGGTGTTGTGAAACTCACCCTACGATGATAGAAATCAAAAACATACTGGAAGGGAACTGACTTGTCCATTCTGAGAGTGACGTCATAGCCCTTCATCTCTAAGACATAATGATCCGATAGGAAGTGACACACACCAACCTCAATAGTGAACTTATTTCACTGACATACACTAGCCATTCTAGTCCCCAACAGAGTGTCCGGTGTCACAATATCAGCAGATATAATGATACAGAGCCTAAGGCTCTCCAAAATAGGCACAAATACAAAGCTATGGGAAGCCCGTGTATTGAAAAGAGAAGAATCTAAAACTAAGTGGACCAACATTGTACCTCTAATCATAAGGGTTTTGGGATCCTTCTCCTACTTGATTTTCTCTAGTGAAAAATCCTGACCTATGCCTTGGATCTATGAAGCTGTATGAGATCCCTAAGAAGATCCACCATATGAATTTTGAAAATACTATGCCTGACCACTACCACTGAAACCACCACCTCGGCCTGAATGCCCTAAAGTACTCCATCCCTTAGTTTAATGTGGGACTAGTGGTCTTGCTCTGGTATAAGTAGTCAAAATAGATCCTCCATCACTAGCTGCTGGAAGGAGTTTGTTGTAGAAATGATAAATATTTCCCATCTTGCCTCAAGATTGTAACTCTACAGGGTCTGTTGGGAACTAAGGTTTCTTATGTCCACCCTTTCCTCCCTGGTAGAACACAACCTGGATACCTGAGGCAAAATCCCACCTACTCGGATCTCCACACATAGACTCCCTACGACGCTTCTTGCTATCAGTCAAAAGGGTACCAACTCTGGATGCTGAACTTCCCTATATCACATCTCTAGAATCCCTTAAGTTGTGATCGGTTATCAGATCCTAGTCGACTATTGAAGATATGGAATTCAACCTAAAGATGTTAACCTCATATCAGATGTCATGCATGATACCATCCACAATCTTTCTTGCCACAAATAACTCATCACCCCCCAGAATGGGTGTGAAGCACTTCAACTCCGTGAAGTGAGAAGAATACTCCATGACTAAGAGAGTACCCTTCTCCAAACTAATGAACTCTCAGGCTTGTTCAACCCTCAAGGTATCTGGGTAGAAGTAGTCATAGAAGGTCTATTGTAATTCATCCCAAGACATAACTCATTGAAATCCCTCCTATGATATCACATCCCTCCATCTCAGGGAGGAATCTCAAATAATGTATGTAGCAAGATTCAAAATCCACTCTGGAGGTGTCTCGACATGCTCGAAGATAGATAACATGGCTTCCAACCAAGAATATGCATCCTAAGGTCCTCCATCCCCGGAGAAAGTGATAGGATGATTCTACTGAAAAACCCGTGTCAACTCTTCCATAGAAGGGGTAGGATGCATTGCACCCTAGAAAGTCTGAAACCTTCTCATGAAGCCTTCTCATAACTATGAATCATAACTTGTGTCCAGTATAACAGCTAGTCCCAAGATAGGCACGACAGGAGGGTCTGCTGGTAGTCCCTGATCAACCATTTCCGATGTGTGATTGTTGCCCTGTATCTGGTGTACAACTAGAGGACATCTCAGTGGCATGACTCTGCATCTCAAAGCACACATCTAAGTATAATATTATCAATGAATGAAAAATAGATGTACTAGAAATTAATAGGAGAAATAAAATATTCAAGTTTTTCAAAACATGGATACCTGACATGTAAGACCCCTACACAGTTTGTCCCCTTAAGCTTTTAACATGGCATGTACATCTGCCAAAACTGGTCGTGTAACACCCCTACACACAACGTGTTCTCATAGAGACATGGCATGCACATGAATTTTTACCTCTGGCACAGGTCCCTCTATACAGCTAAACCACACAGTTCTCTCCTGGGTACACTACAAGGCATGTTCACCATATACACACCACATACTACTTATGTTTCATCCACCCATTTCCTTGGTCACACGGCTTGATACACGGTCCTTACAACACCGCGTGTACTCCTTATACATTGTGTGATACACCAAACATTTCCCAACCATGTGTCTCTTCCCACACATCCAGTCACATGGTTAAAGACTACATGGTGTGTACATATAGTACATGATGTGTACTTAAGAAAAGTCATTTCTTCAAGAATAGAAGAACACATGGTGTTTTTTCATAACACCACACTCTATGTTGTCTGGGTTTTTGAACAATTGGCCTCTAAAACATCTCTGGAGCCCTTAAAAACATAATATTTTGTCCAAGGAATGAAAAATTCTGACCCGTTAGAGCCCATACTCTAATGAATAAAAGTTTTACATCCACATTTGTATCATAACATGATACAATTCAACAAAAGTTCATACATGATTCACCAAATTCTGATCTTAGAGGGAATATAAAACCTCAAGAACCAATGTTTGGCATCCATCCATATTAAACATTAAATATTCCAATACCTTATCATAATATCAGGTATTCTATCATGACAACTATCACAACAACATGAATATCTAGAACAACATCTATCACATAAACATGCAATCAGTAATGCACCCATAAAGGGAATAACAAGAATACATGACATGTGATCCCTAGAAAGTGCCTATATGATGCATGAGATGGAATAACATCATCTCACCTGTTTTCAACTTCAATATTATCAACAATAAGAACAAAAAACATGTGAATCCCCCAATGGTGAAATCAAATCAACTATAATAATTGAAAAACCATAAAATTTTCAATATTCAAGGTAACTTGGATTTTCCTTATACACGGGTCAGCTACTCCCATACCCAACTTATTACCAACTACCCATTTTTCCTATCCCCATCTATAGGCTTCAAATAGTAAAATAAATTGTCAATGACCTTCTATGATACCACTACGTAAAGTCCTGGTTCCGGGTGCCGGCCAAAGGTGCCCCATGCCCAGTTGGTCACATGGCCTCAAGCACATTTCTACGAATGCCAAAGGCTGTCGAATAACAATGAGGGCCTTGGGTGTGATAGTGGGGAAACTATGCCCTCATTGGTAGAGTATAAACTAAGGAATAATAAATAATAAATAGTAGTGGAAGAAATAATACCATATAACAAGTAAACAACAGAAGATGTAAAGTAGATAAACAACTGGGGAACATATATAAATGATTCATGTCACATATGTTTATAAAAATAGCCAAACCAGCCATAGGGAATTAAATACAGTACTAAACCAAAGTAAAAAAACAAATAAACTCCAATATCATCACAAGCCTCAGCTTGGTCCCACACTCTCTAGCTCTATAAAAATCATGTACCTGATGACGAAGGGAGATTTCCCTTATCTATACCTGCAACCATATAACGTTTTTTAGTCCAAAAGAATGACCCAAATTGGGTGTGAGATGAATCCCAGTAAGAAAACACCACAGTATGTGTTCCTAACTATCAGTGAGTATATATATAAAGTAATAATGAAAATGCATCAAAGAAACTAAGAGTAAAAAAAGTAACCAAATCCCAATGTTTCCATTTACATTCATTAGCATTTAATGTTCAACATTTAATCATGTATCATAAACAGGTATATCAGATGACTACCTATCATGAAAAACTCCAATATTTTTCTTTGGATTGGCAGATTCATATAAAAAATTCAATATTTATATTAACCCTATGGGTAGCTCACACAGTCTAACACCTCTGGACATGTATTGAAATTTTATGGAAAAGACACTCTAAGGAAGCACTCACCGTCAATTCCCCCTATGGTATTTCCAGAATAACTACAGCCTCCCTAGGGAATCAATCAATGTAAATTACCCTTGTGGCCACGTAACGTAAATAAAAGACACTCCAAGGGATCACTCAACATCAATCCCCATGTGGTCTTGTAGCGTGAAATGTAACAGACACTCTAAGAAAACACTCAACATCAACTCCCCCTATGGTCTAACTACACTAGGTTCTAACAGACCTATGCAATTCAATAATGCATATAAGATATCAGGAAACCCAAAGTAATCTCAACTACTACCTATATAAACAATTCCAATGCATATCACAAGAATTTAATAAGAAGAATAAGGAAATCTGTTCCATCCTATCAAGCAAGGTAAGGAAACAAGGTCTGCCTCATAGGAAACTTGGACCAACTGGACCTAAACATTCAACAAAGAAATGCACCCATGTTGTGTTCCATAAACATGAAATTTCACATAATATTATTATAATAAACCATTAATCCTACAATCAATATAAGGCAGATAAAATAGGGTTCAATATCCTTAACCCTAAATACATGAAACATGGGTAATCAACACTTTCACATATAAACTCAATGACAAACAATGAAAGTAAATAAACCACATACCTTGACATTGTATGAAGAATAATCTTGAATGTTGGACCTTGAATTGACCTAGAATGACATAGATCTACAAAATTTAAAAAATGTTTAACCTTGAATAATTTGAGAGAGATCAAAAATCGAGAGGAGAGACTTTAGAAGAAGGAAGTACTCTCCAATGGGATTCCAACGCAACTGATGGTGTTTGATTTAGAGAACCGATGCAATATCGGTGGCTTGGAGAAGCAATGTCGCTCATGGTAACTCCTGGATGAACCAAGGCCTGAAGATGATGTTTCTTGGGATTAGACACGACCTCGGTCAAATTAGTCAAATAAAATAAAAACTACATGGCATGTTCATTTAATGTACATGGCGTGTACTAGCCTCAACTGACCCCTGCATTAGGCAGTCCACGCGGTCATGTACATGGTCGTTACATGACCAGTACACAGCTACCTATGACAACTGAGTACACAACATGTAATACTAAGTACATGGTGTATACTTATTAAATTTCCAAATTCTACCCTTTTTCTCATAAACACCCAAAAACATGATTCATACTTGAAAAAAAGATCTGGGATCTTAAAAAAGACATCACTTTAGTCATTCAATAAAACCACATCTCAAAAGGTTTCTCAAGGAATATAAGAAATCAATCAATATCATTTACTATATAAAGGTCCTCACCAAGAACATTTCAATTCAATCTCACATAAAATGGTGGATGAACGCATTAGCTATTATTAGATAGGTTTTCTTCTATTTTACCCTAATGTGGGTTTTATTTTTAAAACAAATCAAGCTAATGAGAATTTATTTTATTGGAGCATATAGAAATGAACACGTATTTCCCTCTCTTAATCAAATAAATTTGAATTAAATGAAATTTAATTTCACAAATAAATTCATCAATTGGAATCAATTGGAAAGGGGTAGAAAGTCTTTTTATGTGATAACTAATATGCCGCCCATGGTGGGATAGTTATTTACAAAACACTCTCAAAGGGTTGGTTTCTTCTCAAAGATCATAACCATTAATAAAATATCAACATGTATTATCACATACATAGGTCATGCCTATCAATTAAATTCTTGGATTTAAAGCCATTTCAAGGGAATCACTTAGATAATTGGGAATATCTCATAAGGAATTATATATAGCCACTTTGAAATTGAAGGAAAATCCCAAGACTACCTAAAATAGGTCCATAGTAGATTTCTCATCCAATATGATCTACTGATTTGACTCATATCTGGAGAAAATTGAAAAATTGAAGAAGAACCTAATTATAGGGAAAATTATTTTTCAATATAAAAGAGAAGATAATACCCAACAAAATGTTGAATTGAACAAATAGAATGGATACCTTCCCAAGATAGATTTCATTATTCTAATGGATCATGATTCAATGCTCTAATGAAGATGTTATATTGATTCCTAGAATAGTTTCTAAAGGAACCCTCTCGAAGGATCAAGACATTACAACATGAGAAATGAGGAAGAATTACATCATAAATATATTTAATTAGGGTTAGTTTGGAAAATTAATTAATCATATAGTGTCTTATTGTTTGGCTTCATTGTTGGCCAAATCGTGCTCTCAATACTATAGAAAGGGAAAACCTGCACTGTTACTGTGCACAGTTTGACTAACTATGAACAAACCAGGAATAACTCCTCTACTAAAAGTATACATTTTATTCATGATCATATAGCCTAAATCATATAGTTTTTAAAAATTTCATGAATTTTAAACTCCTCTATCTATCCTCACATGGTTATAATTAACTGTGCAACATACCCCACATAGTTTTTACTAACCATGCGCCAGACATATTTCACACTAAAAGCTGGGTTAAGGGACCAAACAAGCCACAAACACCCCTAAAACCTCCATGCCCTAAAAGGGCATTCACATTATTATGTAATTAAGCATGTAAACTATAAATTCATGGAAGGTAAAAGATTTTTTACCTCACGAATGAACCCGTTTCATAAAAATTTCCCACGTTAATGTTATTTATCCATGAATTTACCTTCCAATTTGGTTTAAGCATAATATAAGAAAAAATATTTCTCCTGTTCTCATACATCGGTCCCTCACTCCCAGGTCTCATATAGTACATGGTTGTGATGCCATAACACCCATACCAGAAGAACTGATCGACATCAGATAACCATCGTGTTATGATTAACAATACATATAGGATGCTCCTCAAATGACACATCCACCTATAGCTTAACCTTATTGTGATGAAAATAATGATACATGTATGAATGAAAATGTAACACATGAGATACATGGACAGCATCCTAAATGGATCAATACCTTGGAGGTAACTACAACCAATATGCTACTGGCTTAACTCTCTATATAATCCTGAACAACCCGATATATCAGGATGAATGTTTACCCTATCTTATGATCCTCATGTGTCTTAGACTTAGTGATACACACAAAAAATCCAATCCCCAACCTCAAACTCTAGAGTTCATCTGTGGTGATTAGTATATGATTTCTATTGAGATTGTGTAGTAGTCATCATTTTCTGAATAAATAGAACTTGCTCTCTAGTCTCTTGAATGAGAAAAGGTCCATGAATAGAAAATTCTTCTGCATCTATCCAGCACATGGATGATCGTCATGGAATATTGTACAAAGCCCCAAGGAACCATCTTAATGGTATCCTGATTATTATTATTGTAAGAGAACACAACTATGGGTAAGTTCCTTTCCCAAGATTCCCAAAATTTTTGGATGCATGCTCAATGTATTTATTCAAGAACCTGTATGGTGCACTATGAAAATCCAATTATCTTAGGGTGGTATGTTGTTTTCAGAATATCCTATATACTTAATTCCTTCGGCATCCATTTCTAAAAACCATGAATAAAATTTGGATTCCCTGTCTAAAATTATATTATGATGTTCCCCATGATGTCGTACTATCTCATAGATATAAAACCTCTAAAGCTTATGTAATAAAATTATTTTATTTAATGGTAGAAAATGTGTGACCATTTTGAGATAATCAAAGAAGACCCAAACTCCATCATTACCTTGAGTCAAACCTAGTAAACCCATCGTGATGTCCATTGTGACATCATTTTATATTCACTCATTAATGGGTAACTAATGTAAATGTACTTTCTGTCACCAGTGTTCTGCCTTCACTTGGTGAGAGGTGGAATATATCATCAAAAAATAAGTTACATCTCTTTTCATACCTGACGACAAGTACAGATGATGTGAGTCACAATACATCTTTGTGACATCGAGGTGAAATTCCCAATCTAAAGATTGAATTTTTTGTATCATCTCCTCAGGTATATTAACTAGATCCCATACATATATATGTACATGTATAATCTCATCCTCACCTATGGTATAACAAGGATGACAGTCCTCACCTACAACACTCTCCAATAGAACTAGTCTCTCATAATTATAGGGATTCCCCATCCTAAATCTATTTAGAAGGAAAGATATCATAGTTAAGGATGATAAAAAAGTCTTTCCCTGACTATCCCTCACCTCCAACTACATCACATAGGATAAATACATAAGCTTCCACTCACTGATAGCATTCTGAACTACATATATCTAAGTCCTCATGCTTAGTGAATTTCCACTAAATTTCCATTACCATGAGTATTGGAAATCTCAAAGTCAAAAGAATGTATATATACAACACAAGTTTTCTACCTAAAATTAGGATCATGTTATTTAAATTTTTTACTTGAGGATATTTTTTCTCTTTTATTCAACAAAATGATATCCCAGTAAATAGTGTCCCCAATGATGTAATACATGAACAAATACTACCATCTCGAGATCATGCATTGGGTAGTTCTTATCATGAGGCATCAACTATAGAGACCTGTAAACATCTCATAGCCTCAAACTGGATGCATCGTAGTATTGTAACTCCTATCTGGATTTGAATAAATATGTATTGGAATTGAATCCAATCAACCTTTTAGCTCCAAAAATGCCTTCTAATAAGTATCTTGTCATACGAACTCCACACCCATATTAGTAAATCCCATGAGTGACACTGCTAAGCATGAGAATTCCTATGTAAAACACTTGTAGTGAACATATAGTCCCAAGAAGCAATGTACCTCATAAACATTCATGGATTGATATAATGAAACCACATCTCTCGCATTCTCTAGATTAACTAATGCACTACTCTCTCAGATTATGTGTCATAGGAAGTGAATATAATCCATCTAGAAATGGAAATATATGAGATTACCATATAAATCAATCTCTCTTAGTGTATTCAAAATGAACTCAATATAACTGGAATGGTTGTTTACACCAGGAAAATATACCCAGATATCATCCATAAAAACCACCACTAATGAATCTAGATTAGAATGAAAAAAACTCATCAGTACTGTGAAGATGGTTTGTGAATTCATGAGACTGAAAAGAATAACCAAAAACTCATATTGACCATACCTTCTACAAAATGATGTGCAAGGTATTTCAGATCATCTAACATTCACTTGATGATTACCAGATATAAAATCACTCTTGGGAAAAACAAAATCTCCATGGAGCTTGTCGGAGTGATCATCTATCAGCGGTAGAGGATACTGTTTCATAAAAGTCAGATAGTTCAATTTATGGCAATCTACAAATATCTTAAGGGTACCATCTGACTTTTTGGCATAATGGACTGGATAACACCATAGATAAGTATTGGGGTTGATAAACCCCTTTTTCTATAAATCATCTAGGTTCAACATGACCTCTTGCATCTCAATAGTTGAATCCGTTAAGGAGGAATGGATAAAGGTGCAACTCTTTTCCCTAGCTTGATATATAACTATACCCATATCATTAGAGGTAATCCTAACAGGAAATCCTAGATAAATCCCCAAAAATTATCAACAAGTAGAGGTAAATCTACCTAATGCATTACCTAATCATCTAGATATAAATTCTCAATTTGGGTTTTCATCCCTCTTAGACCACAATTCTAGGGTCCATCTCATCTTTCCAAAACATCCCATTCACCCTTGTGAATTAACTTTCCAACTTTGGGTGATAATAATGTCATTTTATGGTGATCGAAATCAACAAAACCTGAAAGGTAACCAACCAATCCATCCTAAGAATGATTTAAAAACCTTTAATCTCAAGGATAAAGATGTCCCACAGAAAGTGACACTAGTCAATCATATAGGGGAAATCCCTGCACTTACAAACATCCTGCATTCTAATCACTAATGGTGTATCAACATTCATTACACAATTATAACACTAAAAATTGATCCCAATACTCTCCAGAACTATCATATATATAAATATATGAGAATTTCATATATTGAGAAGCATAAATACTGAAGTATAGGATACTAGAATAGTACCTCTCATGATAGAAGGTCTGTGATTTTGCGCCTCTGGGGTCGGTTACACAGTGTGTATCTAACCTGATCCATTTCCATATTATACAGCTTGGCCACTATAATTAGGTCCACTCTTTGGTCTCTATAAATATGAGCTATGACTACCATGGCCACGACCACCACCTCGACCTGATCGGCTGGTTGTAAACAAACTCCATGCCTGATAAGATGTTACTGACCCAACATTGTGGAGTTGTTTCAAACCCTCTCTCATTGGATTCTAGAGGAATAGTTTGGAAAAATCACTCCAGATGGAAAATCATTCCACATGATCAGTAATTGAATGGATATCCCATGAAATGAGGTCTATATTTTCCTTGTCTATTGCTCTGACGACACCTCACCTAGAAACGTAAGCATGTTCTCAGGATATTAATTTTTCTGTGTGGTAACTCGAGATGATGTTTCCTACTACCTATCAATGTAGTACCATATATAGACGTCAAACCTCCCAAGATTGCACCCCATGCCTCTCTCATGTTATGCTCAATAATAAGTGCCTAATTTAATATTCATGAAATGGTACTCATCTGAAAGGTAGTCACTTAAAAATGGATGTCATACATGAGACCATAATTGATTCACCTAGATTAAGATGACTGTTCACCCATAAAAAATATGTGATACACTGGGTCTCTAAAAAATAGGATGAATAGTCCATTACTGGTAATGATTTCTACTCAAGGTGCATGTAATATCATGATCTATCAACACTAAAAAAATTAGAATATATATAATCATAAAAGGGCATATTAAAATACCTATAATCCATTTACAGATGATGATAAGTTTGAGTAATAAAACCCCACCATATTTTGGTAGAATCACACATCATATATGTAGTTATCTTTACCCTCATCTCTAGAGGAATCTCTATATTCTCAAAGATAGATTGAATGGAATCTATCCATGAAAGTGTATCCTATGGTCCTCCATCCCCTAAATACAAGGATGGATTATACTATTGGAAATAATGTATCATCAATTCTAATGTCAGGGTAGGTCACGGTGCTTCCTGAATAGTCTACATGAATCACATAAAGATTTTACATAACTATGACTTAACACTTTTGTATCATACAAATTATAGTGCCTCATATAAGAGTACTATAGGATCCACTAGTATCCAATTTCCCACCACCATATGAGTGTGATAATCACTATACTCCTATCACATGACTAGAGGTGGTTTTGGTGAAATTCCACAATAATACAAGACACATGACTTAAATCAATACATTATCCAATTTTAGAGATAAAAAATAGTTATTTTAATATTATAGGTACATAACATACTATATCAGAAACAAACCTAACTTCATGATTCTAGAGTTATGTCTGTGCATCGTATAGATAAAAAATAAGTAATAGATACTTCCTACTTTCCACTACTATAGTGGGTTCTTGGTAAAGTTCCCTATTATAAAAAACAAAATTTCTTATTTATTTATTTATATATAAATTTTCGTTATATCAAAAGTTAATTTAATTATTTTAACCAATTGGTTCACCAAATTATAATTCATATGGGATGATACTCTTCATGAATCAAAATATGATGCCATTGTAATTAATAAAATAGCTTGTTCTAGAAAATACATCACCATAGAAAGTATATCTATCACAAAACCTATCACAATAGCATGAAATAAGAAATTCATCCTAAATTTCATGGAATAATGAATAATATGTAATTTATTTAATGTTCCTAAAAAGATAAATGATATGAAATACACGCATCTAACCAGGTTTTAAAAAAATATAACACACAATCATATTAATAATAATATCACAAATCAAATTCACCACCCAATGATGGAATCAAAGTAAAAATAATATCCAAAATCCATAAAATAATAAATTATATCAAGAATATTTTTCTTTTTCGAGTATGTTGGTTAGGTACACACAGGAAAAACTCATCAGAAAATTATAATAACAACCTATCCAATCATATTGTCTTCAAACAATAAATCAAACCAAAAGATAACTGCTCTGATACAAAATTGTAACATACCAGACCCCGATCCCACTAAAATTTTCCTTGATCCAGATAGGACTCATGGCCTCATGTGCATCTTCCCAAAGGCTAAAGGTAGGTCACTATTAGAGAGTACCTAGGTCATTCTAAGGGAAGACTATTCCATCATCACCATATTGTAGTGAAATGGATATAAAATAACAGATAAGTAGAAAAAATATATAAATTACTAATAATAGATGAATGGATGTAATATATATAAAAGAAAAATACTAGAAATAAAACTCTTATAAAAATTAAGATACATGTCATATCTCTAATAAAGAAGCATAAAAAAGTATAAATGTAAGGTGGAAAACACATGTAACAATAGTAAAAAAAGGAAAAAAAACATTCTAACAAGCATCACGAGCCTCAATTCAGTTGCATTGTCCCATGCTTCTAAAAAATAATCTGAAACCTATAGTAGTCCGCTTTCCCATATCCATACATGCAATCATATAGTCTTTTCAGGTATGCATCGGCAACCCAAATAATGTGTGATATATAATTCTAGTATAAAACCACACAAAGTCTAGTAACATCTAGTTAGTGACTATATAATATAATAGTTTTCAGTATTTAATAGAATATATATTGGATGTAATATATGTAAACAACCAGAAAGGGTCTGGGTTCCTAGGGACACTCATCCTCTGCTACATACTACGACCAAGCAGGAAATTTCTCTGAATTAAAAATCAATCTTGTCTCATTTTTTAATCAATTTCATTTAATTAACCAATATAATTTAATAACTATTTCTCGAAAACCTAGAACCTAGAATAGCCTCCCTCATATTGGTATATAATACCATGATTACTGAACAATCCATCTATAAAGTGCAAGTCACTGACCAAAACTAAGCTTGTGCTTTGTCCTGATAGATGCATCATATAAATCATTTTATTTTTTATTCGGTTCATAATTGGAGCCTATCTATGTCACTCCATATATGGAATACATGTATCACTCCATGCATATCATAAACCAAACACCTTACAAGCTCTTCCATAGCTATCCTCATTAGAACATAGGTATCTCTCTAGGTGTTGTATAACATCTATGTTGTTTGAGTCTGTCCTTGGAGGTACACTATTGGATCAAAAGTGTTACCCATGTCACATATGATCAACATCCCTTTAATTGAATCATTTTCAATCAAATAGGAGAGTAAGTGTCACTCGACATATAACAATCATCCCCCAACGAGTCTGTCATTGGAAGAATGTATAAGGAGTCTAAGTGCCACTCAGGCAAAAGAAAGGAAAAATCTGTATGAATCAATCGATGGAATTCATATAAGAGATATGTTTCACCCAATACATAGATAAAAATTCATTAAATATCATATAAATATATCAATATTATCTCATTATTCGGTCTAGTAAACCTCACCTCAAAAGGTGGCTCAAGGCATATAATCATTCAATCAGAATCATTTACCATGTCCATGTCACCACCAAGAACATTTCAATTCAATTTCAAATAAAAGGGTGGATAAAGGTATGTGATAAAAATAGAAATCTTAGACTGTATTTATCTCACATTGAAATTTGATTTTAAAAAACTTATTCTTAAGAGAATATAAATAATAGAAACCTATGGTCATGTCCATTATATTCCCCCTCATAATCAATTCTATAAAAATTAAATAAAATTTTAATTCAAAATATTATTAAGTAATTTAAACCCCTTGGAAAAGGGGTAGAAAACAAATTTTAGGTGATAACTCATATACCACCCACAGTGGTCCAAATAATTCCACAACACACCCAAAGTGGTTCTTTTTTTCTCAATGCTCATAACCATTAATCAATTATCTAATGGTCTCATAACTTATAGAGGTCATTTCTATAAATTTAATTCAACGATTTAAATCCATTTCGAGGGAGAAAATCTGATAATTGGGTGAAAAAATCATCATATATATAAACACTTTGAATATGAATTAAAATCATGAGACCACTTAGAGTAGGTCTGTAGTAGATTACTCATCTAGTATCATCTCTTGATTCAACTCAGATCAGGAAAACATAAAATAACACAAGAAGAACCTCCTAAAATGGAAAATTATCTTATAGATAAATAGCATAGTTTATACCCAGCCAAACAAGGAATGAAACAAAAGTAATGGAGATCTTATCAAGATAGATCAGATGACTCTAACATATCTTGATTCTATGCTCAGATGAAGAAGTTATCTTGATACCAAGATTAGTCATCAAAGGAACCCTCTAAAAGGCTCAAGGATATCCATTGTGGTAAATGAGAAATAATTATAATAGAAATTGATTTAATTAGGTTTATTTAGTTAAATTAAAAACAATAATGGGATTATAGGTTTTGGCCACCAGGTAGGCCAAACCGTGCGCTAGCCGTGCAACCACTACTATAGAAAGACGAAACTCACAAGGATAGTGTGCCTCGATTGACTAACCATGAATATACAATGTGAAAATCCTCTACTAAAAGTATATTGTATTTCGTAGGACTATGTGCCCCAAATTTCATGGGTTTTCTACCTGTGTGGCGAGTGGGACTCTATTATCCATCATCGCACAATTAAAAGTAATCATGCTTCCTACCCCACATAGTTTGTATTAACTGTGAGCTCGGAATATTTCACCACAAAAGCTGAGTTTTGGACTCTGAATAGGGCTCAGAAACCTCTGTAAACCTCCATGATCACAAATGGAATTCACATTAGGGCATAATTAAATATACAATTGAATAAATTTATTTAAATTAAAATATTCCATACCTCAAGAAGAAACATGGTTCTTACACATATTAGTTGGTCGGACTATGCCAGGTTGCATATATTAACCAAAGTCTAAGATATTCACTATGAAACCATATAAGAAGATATTTTTTCTTGTTACACATGAGATACATCTCTGAATGAAACTGTATTATCACACAAAACATTAGAGGGAAAATTTTAGTAAAATACATTACACTTAAATTTTGGGTTTTATCATGTGTTGTATTCTATAAAGTAAAACTGATGGTTCCCAAACCATTAAAATGGTTGGAAGATATTAATTAGCCTTAGGAGACATTATTAGAGTGTTTTTATGACTATACTAAACTATCAGTGGTGTTTTATGGATATGATCTTTCTTTATCGAGGAGGTGACAAGCAATTCATTACTAGACGAGATATATGTTCATAGATGTCAAATAAATTAGTTTTTTCTCTATTATATTGTAGATTATGAGTATATTTGACATCCATATATAGATAATCAAGTAGTGTATATTTAAAATTCATTCAAGTGGTTGATTTTGTGCCTAATTGTAATGAACCCATCATAATGTATTGTGATTTCAATGTTACAGTGGCTGTTACCAAGGGTATTGGGTCACATCAATGAAAAAAATATACATTGGAGTTATCATCTCTGGTTAATTTTTTTTAAAAGTAGTATGGTCATAGTGAATATATTTTCTATGAAGGAGAACATTGAAACCCCATTTATTAATTTTGTATCTAGATATAGGTATGAAAATCATGGGAAATAGTGGGGACTGAAAGTCATTCATAGGCAACTATTGTGAATGTTGGAGTTTATTGGAATTTTTTCCCTAGAGCCGACAACATTTATCATTATATTACCTATATATAATCAATCATTTTGATATTAATAAATACCTTAATAAATTACATGCATTCTTTTGTGTGATATTTAATATGATAATTTCCTTAGAGTATTATTAACACTAAAAGGACATACCATTTCCCCATTATTATTATATATTTGAATATTTATGATATTATTGTTAAACACATCTTCTATTTTTGGATGTCATCATTTTAGTGGAAAAAAATGATACATGTCATTAGGTGTAAGGGGATCATAAGACATTGTGTCTTCTTCTAATAAATTTTTTTGGTAATCTTTAAGAGATGAGGTTTTGAGAATATACCCATGTGTATTAATTCACAACATTTTTTTGTGTCAATGGATATTCCTATCTAAAATAATATGTATTGGTTATTGGACATGAAATTATTATTAGTTCATATCATGAGTTATATCCTTTGATGTGTTGTTGAAAGTCGTGATGAAAAATGCTTGTGATGAAGTAGGATACATTTGGTTCTCACAAGTGATATGACATTAATGGATAGGTCAACAAACGATTTATCCTATTTGTGTAATTTGAAGTCAATATCATTCCCTTGTAATGGGAATGTGGTTACCTTATTAATTCCTTTTGTATGGAAGTTTATAATCTATATGTTCATTTCAATAAATTTAATGAATGATACATTAAATACATAGGTATATGATACAATTAATTTAACCTAGGTGATGATATAAGAAGATAAAGGAATTATATTTCACAATGAACACTCATAGGAATTTATGTCATTTTGAATTTTATCTTATTTCTATATGGGTTCCTTGACATACTATTATACAGTAATCTTGTACATTAGGAATGTTTATCATAATAACACTAATAAATAAGTTGAGAGGGTCAGACACTAAGCTTCTCCAAAACCTCAACTAAATTATATTTGAATTTATTATTAGAATAAATATTATTCTAATGTTCAAGAAATGTTATTATTCAGGTTATTTTTACCACTATTATTCTGTCAAAAGTAAATTTAATGAATAAGAATATGAGTTGCATAATTAATAACATTAATTTGTGATTTTAGTAAATATAGTATTTATTTATTGAATAATTCTATGATATTTATTTTGATTATATAAATGGTCTTTATTAATGGTTTGATTAATATCATGGTGGAATGACAAACTGAGTTAATGGTCTAGTGGGAATGATACATTAAACATCATTTAAAAATAAATTAATTTCTTTTAAAAATGGTACTAAAATCATCCGTGGGTTTTTCAAATGTTTAGGATACAATTATAATAATTTTATTATTATTTATTGTTGGGTTCACTAAGGATTAAAAAAAATAATGACACTATGTGTAATTATTTATTCTTAACTGAGTTATATAAACATGGTTATATCATTTTTAGTGTAAGAAAATTGTTGTGAACAATATTTTCTATAGGGAATTATCTCATTACCTAAGAGTGAAATTCCTCAAGAATGCTCCAATGAATGGAGTTCTCTAGTCCTCCTCCCTCTTAAGTTACCATGAGAACCATTAAACATTATTCGAAACTCAATTAAATTATTTATATGATCAATGAAAAATTAGGTAAGTAGTGGTAGTCTTCTATGATATAACTCAATGATTTCTTGGTAGATTATAAAACATCATTATCATATTTGGATACAACTATAGGGACTTCATCCATGAATCATTCAGTCCAATGATGGTATGATAAGAGTGTTAAATCTATTTGACAACTAAGAATGAATTTCATGTAGAGGTAATTCATCATCCATATAAATTAATTGTATATTATATTTTAAAGGACCTCTCTCTGAATCTTCTATGGTTTCTTTCTTCATGTACTAAGTGTTTATATAAGGATACATATAAAAATCCAGTACCGGGTATGGGTGTGACAACTTCTACAACAACCCAAAACCATAACTAAGCCATCATATCCTATATATTCAAAAAATTATAATTCATGACTAATAGAGGGAGTGTGGAAGGGGGAGATATTCAAAATTGATTACCTATACAAACTATTTGTTGAGAAGACACCCAAAACCCAAGACAAAAGATATTAATTATCATCCCCTTGCAACTCAGGTGGGGGTCTATGAAATCACATAACATAATGATATATTGATATAAAAAATCCATCTTTCGGGAAATTTTCTAATCCCACGACTATTTTTATAAATAACAACACATGTGACTCTTGAAAACATTTTATTTAAAATGGAAGCTAACATATAATCATAAAATATTTTTGGTTTGATATTCATTAAGAATTAATCATTAACCAGTTATTAATTGTTTAAAAATAACCCAAGATCAATTTCAAATTTAAATAATTTAACCATCTACAATTAAGGAAAATTATTTCAGTATACATACCAATGACCATTTCATCATTTACCATTGAATATATTCATTTTAAATATAATAATTAATATTTTAATTTAAGAACCATCATCATCTAACTATGTTATTAATTTATATACCATTCCATAATTTCATGCATCAAGATTCTATTTCTATATATATAAAGGTATGATAAAAAATCATAATCATCATTTTAATTTAAGAATCATCCCCATGAAACTATGTCAAAATTATAATTTCTATTCCCTAATTTCATGAAATAATATTATATTTCTATTTAAATAAATATTAGAGATAAAGGGGATTATATAATATATAGAAAGAAATTAGTATTAAGAATCATGTAAAAAGAATAAAAAACAAGGCTCATCATGTGATCCAATATTTATGACAACTTTACACTTCATCATGAAAATTATCTTCGTTAATTATCAAAATAATTTTAAGGGGAAAGTGAGAAACCACAAATTCTAGAAT
Organism: Viscum album; assembly: GCA_963277665.1. Classification (NCBI taxonomy): domain Eukaryota; kingdom Viridiplantae; phylum Streptophyta; class Magnoliopsida; order Santalales; family Viscaceae; genus Viscum; species Viscum album. Next base: position 759,573,105 of record OY728161.1, read on the forward strand.
TACAATAAAATATAACCATAACAGAAAAAACAAAGAAAAATACACGATCTACCTCTCCCTAGTTACTACCTCGTGTTGTCAAACCGTCACCAATGCATGACCACTCAGCTAGCTATCCCATGTAAGATGTACAGGCCTAGGATTTATGGAAAATCCATTCCCCCTAAGACATCCAAATCAAAATGTCATGCATAATTGAATGATTCTTTCTCGGAGCCCCATCTGAAGCATATCCAAGAAAAATATTTGGATTCATCACACCAATATTTTCTTCAAAACATACTAATAACTGATCCCAAAGATGACTGAAACTGAACTAGAAAACCTCCCAAACCAAGAAAAAACATCCACCAATTTAACTAAAGTCATTGAAGAGTAATTTAATATTACCATAATCCTTTTCCCAAAAAACATTCCATGAGATAGATGTTACCTAGATGTTAGGTTCCTCCGTCACCCAATTTTCAAACTCAGAGATGAGCAGGTCACAAGACTATATGTACTCCTCAATGATAATATTCTCTTTTTTGAAACCCCCAATAAGAATTCAGTCTAGTTTTTCAATCCAAGTGTATTGATCCTCATTAAGGGCCTCCCTTAATGATCTACCTGTCATTTTAGTTGCCTCCTCTTCATAAACATTAAGTAATAAGAACTACTCTACCACTACTTCCTCATATCATAATAGTAATTACAAGGGTTGATCACCCTGGACCACTAGTCTCTAATGAATCACATCCCCAGTGTCAACCTTTTTTATGTTTATCTTCCCAGAAGATCAAGTCTCCCGATGAAGAGGTAAGGAGGAGCAATCCTTCCTACCATTCCTCCTCCTGTTACTCATATTACTCTTCGAGCTTGAATCTTCTCTGGTCCAATGAATGTTTTCATATCCATTGCATTCATTTGTGTATCCCCGTACTGCCTGAGATGAGTTAGTAAGGTCAGAGTTGATGACTACCTCCATAAGCCCTTCATATATATTTCTCATGTGAATTGTAGTCTGGTTCCTTGAATATGAACCCCCTAATTTCCTATTAATGATTTGATATTCCAAATCCATAGTATTCCCCTGTATCCCCTTATGTAAAACACTACTTACCGACCCAAGAACATCTATAGGAACATTCTCTTCGCCATATACCATCTGCACCATGACATATTTACTCTCAATCCCTTGGTTTCCCATTCGAGCTGCATACTGCTAAACCAAACCACCCTCCCTCACACTATGATTTTGGCGCAGCAAAGTTGGTGGTCTATCCAGGTCCATCCTCAACCTACTAAAAACACTAATATCTGTGTGGTTGTCATGAGGAACCAATTCCTTCTTCACTGGTGGATGAGATTGGGATTTCCATCCAGAACAAACTTCAATTGCAACATTGTGAACCCCTTGACTGATAAATCACATCTCCTCTATGAAAAAACTACTAGAGAAATCCCCCACCCACATTACCTTCCAAAAATTAAGACTTCTACTCCAATATTTTTTTTCCTCATCATGCACCTCAGGTTTCATGAAACTACCATTTTCCCTCCTCAAAGAAAACTGATATCCCCTACGATAGTAGTCTAATGAGTGTCCCAGGCACTTGTATCCAGAATAGAAATCTTACCAAGTTTCATAGACCTCATATTGATTGAAATTATACTCCTCACCCACTATAATCCACACATACTCAAGCATAACTCTTGACAAATCCATTTCAACATAGACACACAGATTGATATGGTGAAAAATGCCTTTAGTTAGACTATGAAAACACATATATCTACCAATAAGGTTCCCAAGAATATTCATAACAAAATGATTTTGAAAAGGATGGGGGAGATTTGGAAATCTTACCCAAGTCTCCATAATAGGAGGATGTCACATTATATGAAAATAAAAGGACCACCAAAACTGCAAAAATCTGAAATTGTTGATGCTATGAGGTGCACTTAACCAGGATTTGATGAGATCTTCCTATGAGGAAATTTGAATCTTAATGTGGTGATTATCCAGAAGACCCACTATCACCCTATATTGCAAATCCCAAGCACTAAACATGTGCCTATCGAATGAACCAACTGAAGGAAGTTGCTAATAAAGCCTATAAATGATGATTTGCTTCAGTAGATTTGAATATTTTGAAAACTCCCTAGATGATAACTGCATATTAGGGAACCCATATGGAAACTCAAAAACATTTGGTCCAAGCGGGACTTCAGGGAATGTAGGAAGTTAATAAGGATTATAAAAGGGGATGAAGGAGGAAGTTTCTCCTTTGGTGAAAAAAGAGGGTCCCTCCCCCATCGGTTGTGTAGGGACGGGCACGGTGGCCACCACCATCATAGAAAGGAGAAAATCACAGCTAGGTTTCCTCTTGAAGATGAATCCATCAACTCCTTCACAATTCATCCACATCATCAGCAGTTAGCTACAACATGCTACCAAGATAAATTAATATTAAAATCATCCTACCCTTACAATATATACCGTAATGAGAATTCATTTTAAGTCCAGTAATCATTTAAATATTTTTTTATATATCTATTGAAAAATCATAAAATAATAAAATAATAAAATATTTCAATAAGAATTATTTTTCCTTAATAAATGCGTGAATGAAGTAGTAACAAGGATCGAATGCATTTAGATGGTAGCTATTAATTTTATCATCATTGTTTTATTCTAACAACATTATTATGTAAGTTATTTTCAATAAAATTTCATTATGAAAATTTATATTTAAATCATGAAATAATAAAAATACTTATTATTTATTTTATTATTTTTTAAAAATTATTAAAACTTTTTTTTTGTTTATTTTTGAAAGGATAATTTTTTTTTTGAGAAAAGATAGCTCAAAGGCTCTAAGAATTAAAAGTAGAAGAGTAGCTACCAGAATATGAATGTGGGAGACTTATATTTATCCTTTTGAAATATTCTCAAGAGATTATGAGGAAGGGTGCTGGAAATAAAATACTCTTCATGCACTCTATTATTTTCATGTGCATACACAAGGGTTTTAGATTCCTAATAGACATTCATAATTATGTAACTCATTGATGAATTTTGATTATGGAAATTGATCCATTTTGATGTCGGCTTCCTATAAAGATATTTTTGTCCAAATATATCATCTTGAACCATGGTTTTAGGGTTTCACTCAAACCAGATATTGTTGAGATTTCATTTCCATGCCATGCTAACTGCATTCATCAGCCCATTTATTTCTTCCTCCAGTTTTGCTATGGTACCACAAGAACCACAATAATAAGAAATAATATCTCCAAAAAAGTATCTAAACACAAATCCATAGACTATGGGTTTGGGGTTCCATTTTGAGGCCCCATCAGTATTAGAATTGATCCAGACAACAGTGGGAGAGATCAATGTATCCTCCATCATGTAATCAGGAGAGTTGAAGCATCCATGAACGTTCAAATTCTTGAGGATAGTGAAATCATTCACTGAGTTGCTTCAGTACGTTGAATGAAGTGGATTATCATGCTAAATTTCAATAATGATTTTATCCATGGTAGAACTAATGATATTGTAAGACTTATTGTGAATAATATTATTTCGATATCTCCAGATATTGTTGATAAGTTCCACACAGGCTACCAAGAAGAGAAATGTAATATATCCAGACATGAGGATGTTTAGAAGATAAGGTATAAACTCACTGATTGAATTATACTGGAATAGCCAAACCCAAAATAGGTTGAAGTTAATTTCCAATATTGATGAATCAGTTTTTTAGAAAAATAATAGGTGATCAACATCTTCATGATGCTATATGAAGAGTGTGCACCTAAAGTAGAGAGAGAAACCCACTTTATGATGGTTTTCCTCAACCGGGATTTTATTAATGGACAAACTCCACAGCATAGTGAACCTGTAGGGAATCATCCATTTTTTATTGAAATCTAAAATCCATTTACATGGGCCCCTTGTGAGATTCTTGTAGAATGTATTAGAATAAAGTTCCCCATTTGAAGGTGGTTCCAAAACTATTATTTCATCAAGGGATTATAAGTAATAATTTTCAAAATTTTAGAGAGTCTCATGTGAAAGAGAGCTCAAATTAATCATTTGATCCTTGATGGAGCTGTCTAAATCAATTTCAAGGCCCATGCAGTCAATTTGATTAATGAGATTCATTCATGTCCAATTGTCTATCCAGAACATGAGAGATTAGTTGGCACTTCCTATCCAGTGGGAATATCTAAAAATATTGTGAAAGACTAACTTAAGTCCAGGCCAAAACGAAGAGATCATGTAGGATGTATTTCCATCTTCCATTTTCTGGACAACCCTGCACCTAAGAATGTTCTAAGCTTCTAAGGAAGTGTTTTCCAGCTTTCATATGAAGTGAGCCTAAAGATACTAATTAAATAGGTCTATGTTCATGATCCCAAGGCCTCCTATAGCATTAGGCATACAATACTACATTCATGTGTTTGTAATTATCTATCAATCCAAAATACTTCCACTCCAAATGAAGATCGACATTAAGGACTTATTAGATTTAATGACTGAGGCAAGCCAAGATTAAACCATACAAGAGTAAACTAGTATAGAGATGATGACATGATTAAAAAGTCATGATACTTAAGTTATTGATAGGGATTTTCCCTTCCTAGAGGCTAGAGATCTTCTATTCTGAATAAAGATGTTGATAAAGTATAAGGCATGTGGCCTTCCCCAAAACACAGGCACTCTTAGATAAATGAAAATTAAATATACCTCCCTGATTCCCAATTCATTGATCATGATAATATTTCTAGGGGATAAGATATTATTTCCATGATATATGGAATACTTTCCCCAACTAATTTCACATACTCATACTTTTTCATAATGAGTGAGAGCATTATTGATGTTCCTAATATTTATCCTATCTCTCTGACTAAAAATAATAATTTTTTCAGCCAAAAAGAGTTGATATGGGGTTGTTTTACCTCATGCTAACCTTATCGATTTCATATCACCATTGACCACCCTAAAGAGAAGGATCCAAATAAGGTATTCCTCCATGATGGAAAATATGATAAATAATAGGGGGTCCCCTTATTTACCCCTCTTGAGCAGCTAAAAACCACGCTGGAGAACCGTTTATGAGAATAAAAATATGTGCTTACCCAAGAAGAGACATGATCCAATTGATGAAGATAACATTGAATCCAAAAAACTTAATAACATTTCAAATAAAGACCCAATAAACTGTGTGAAAATATTTCTTAATGTCAATCTTGAGCACAATATTTCATCCACTTTTTGTTAACCTAAAATGGTTCACACATTCCGAAGAAGTAATTAGACAATCATGAATGTTTTTTCCCAAAACAAAACCTAATTGATTCTAAGAAATAATATTTTTTGGGATTCTTGTGAGTCTATTATCCATGATCTTGGTGATGATATTATGGATTGTGTTAACAAGATAAAATGGTCAGAAATTGATGATTTCACAAGAATATTTAACCTTTGGAATGAGGGAAATTAATTTGGAATTAAAAACATGGGCGAAGGATCCTCCGTTGAATTTTTTTTAATAAATTAAAAAACATCAAATTTGATGATCTTCCAAAAATGGTGGAAGAAATGGTTGGTGAAAGCATCCAAGTAGGGTGAGTTTTCCTTGTTCAGACAAAATGGATTCTCTGATTTCATACTCTACGGGTGTAGATGTAAGGAGTAAATTTTCAGCCTCAATGACCAGATTTAGAATGATACCTTACTTGAGCTTCTCATTCTTTTCGGGCCTATTGAATAGATTCTTAGAAAAGGAAACAATGTGAGCTGAAAGAGCATGCTTGTCATTCATCATCTGTTCACCATATTTTAAGAGGGAAATAAATTTATTTTAATTTCTTACTATTTGTATAGCATTAAAAAAATTCTTGTTCCTATCCCCATAATTGAGTCACATATCCTTAAAGAAATTTTTGAGAATATATCCTTTGATACTTATGAGTTAATGAAGCTTGGATGCCATCTCAGCCTCTTGTGTGATTCCATCTAGAAAATTTTTATGAGTAATTTCCTCTCTAATTAAGTTAAGGGAGAGATCCAAATAATCAATTTCCCCATAGAGGTGGGTGAAATAATTCCTTCTCTAGTCCTTTAGATGATCTTTTATATTTTTTAGCTTTAGGTTGCATTTAGTTGGAGTGCCATCCCATTTAGGATTTTCCTAGGAGAGATAAACTAGCATGTGACACTCGGTAATGTTAGTATATGAATTATTAAACCTAAAGATTATTGGAATCATTCTATCATCCCCATGTAAGATCACCATAATGAGATGGTAATCTGAGTTCTACTTCACAAGGGTGATCCATGGGATGGATCTCCAATTACATAGTAAGGCATCATTCACAAAGGCTTTTACAATTCGGCTGGCCCTCATGCCATTAAGATATCTTCTATACCATGTGTATTTAACCCTAGTAATATTGACTATTGTGATATTAGACTCCTCAATTCATGCCTTGAACTCCATGATTAACGTTGAGTAGAAGGCAATGCCAATTTTTTCATCTACAGGAAGGGTGGAATTGAAATATCTAAGCATAACTCATGGCTCTATGATATAATAAGAAGGGAAATTTATCACATATCAGAGTGGTATACTATCAATTTTGTTATCAAAATAGAAAAGGATTGTCCATAGAATTTCTTGTTTTCCTTAATGAAGCAGCAAGTTATGGATTGCTCATCCTCATGTACGATTGAGTCATTTTCAATTGAAGTATGGATAAACATGCGAAGTCGATCATGAGTTGTAAAGGAATGGGATTTTCCCAAGAGGTAATATCCACTAAATGGTATTAAATTTACTAGACTAAGAAGTATTTTCTTAAGATTATCAATTTCAATGACATTGGGTCTATACTTTCTTACACGTAGCCTCAAGGAACTCCTAGTGCCAAGGTTGTCTATGCATTGGCAGTTCTAAAACATGATCCTCATTTTGGCTATGTCTTGGGGGTGCTGGAACCCTTTTATTTGGCCTCCAATTTCTTGGGTTTACCATATGTTTTGGTATTTTTCATTGATTTTGGCTTAGACATATCATTAGCAACCCCCATTGGTTCATCCGGGTGTTTGACGTCCATAGTCTTAACATGTGTATCTCGTTCAGTTTGTTGTGCCTGTGAAGTTGGAATTAAAAACCCCATCCCAGAAGCATATAAATCACAATGGTATATTGAGTGGTGGGGACCTAATACTCCATATTTAAATCAGAATCAAACATGGAGTTTGTGTAATGAATTGCCTCATTTGTTCCAGTGTACTCTTGAGGGGTAGCATCAATAACAGAGGAAATCATCTTAAGCATGTATTCATTAGATTTGGGAGTAGAGACTATATAGAATATTTCTGATAAAGAATCAAGTGATATGGATTCTACATTTCACATTATAACAACAATATTATCAGCCACATAATGAACATCCAGGTGAGGACTTATTGTTGCTCCTCTTCCTCGGCTATTTCATCCCTTGAGTTTCTGGTGGTGGTAACATTACTCCATTGAACCTTTTTGGACTAAATTGGTTTTTTCCTTCCATATGTAATCCATTTTCTAAGCATTAATCCTTTTTGTAACTTCCCCCCAACCTATAGACTTAGGAACAAGTGTTGTCATCTTCTTCAGAACTCTATAGTTGTTAATTGCATGACACCCCATCATTCAGTGCTCGCAAAAATGGGTTAAATTCTCAAATTTAAGTCTGACATCAAATTTTTGATCATTTTCAATAAGGAATAATTTCTATGGTGGAGGAGAATCCAAATTTATTTCAACAGGCACCCTCATGTAGAGCCCAATTTCCCCGTTGAGAGTACACTGATCAATTTTGATGGGCTTCCAAAACTTTTGACCAATAAATTGAGGATTTTGTGATGTAAATACACCCATAGAATCCCGTGGATTTTAGTCCATATCTATGTAGTTTCATGGTTTTGATTGGTGGGATAGAAATTATCATCCTATTATGATAGGTTCTAGGTACCTCGTTTCAGGTTGAGGTTCCTAGCCCACCATACCGCTTTAAACTTGTCTTTTCCTTCCAACATAATATGAAAATAGCCTTTCCTAATCAGTATATGCCCCCAATTATTATATTTATAACAAAGAAAGATCATGATCTTGAGGTCTGTGTATGACCAAGGTTTCACACCATTTTTGTATGTAACTTGATCAAACAATGAAAATTTTCATGGATCCATTCTTTGTTTGACATCTTTCAGACCTGAAACCATTTATATTTCTCCATCATCCAAGTGATTTATAATGGGAACACCACTAAAATCATTTTAATACCATGCATATACTTTTAGCACATATGTGAATGAAATACCATTGTGTTCCAAGATGAGGGGTTTACATCCTATGCTATATTCATTGAGAGGAGATGAAAAGGACCTTTCATAGACCAGATTGAAAGACTCCATTAGGAAATTAGGTCAAAATCCACAATGAAGGTCTCCATTAATGATTTGAGGGTAGGGAGATCCTGCTTTGTGATTTTCCATCACCTTAAAATGAGATATCATAACAAAACATCTTTTAAAGGATAAAATATGTTTCAATACCATAAAGAAAACATCATGGATTTCTTAAAAAGGTACCTTACCAATTCCAAGGGGTATGATGACTAATAAAAATGGGTGATTCTATGCCTATAAATTTGAGTCTCCAGTTGATTTAAAATTCAATAAATTCATTCAAATCAATTAATTTTTTTATCAATATATTCCCTTTTAATAATTTATATTCGTCTTAATAAACTCTATAAGCAGTAAAGTACTTTTATTGGTTCACAATAACAATAACCATTCAAAATTCCCATATTTACAAAGTACCTCCAAGGGTTTATCTCTAATAATTACATGTATATATTAATGATCTGCCATTTTGTTATAAAATTTATTTTTGTACCTCCTGTTATTCAATATACTTGTTTGGGAAAAATATACACTTTTAGAAGAAACATCATAGTGTTCCCCGACATGCACCTTCTACAAACATCTAATAAATTATTATACTCACCACCAAAATCACATATAATATTATGATTATATATCATCCATATGGTTATGGGGATTCTAAAAAACATTATTATGGTAAAAAAATTCAATGGAAAATGTTAAATAGGCGGTTTAAGAGGAATCACATTCTACTTGAAACAGTCAAAGTGTTATACATACACTTGATTCTGAATCCCCTCACCTCCAAATATGAGACACTACAAGCCTCAAGAAGGGATAATATTTTTTAGAATAGTTATATCATGTTTTATGGACACATTCTCAACACATTCCCTGAGGATCCCTTCGACACATATAATCAACTCGCAAGACATATGATATTTTTGATACTTTGGAAAAAAATTACATTTACAGTGAGAAATAAATTCCAATTATGAAAGTTTATGTAATGAAATTTTTTATATTAAAAATAAAATAAAATTATGTATTATTTAATGAAACATGTAATACAACACCTTATGTAAGAAATGATGTAAATGGATGACACCATCACCATCACATCCATAAATTAGAAACTCCCCTTATTGAATTTTTTTTAGACATTCTCTAAAAAAATAAGCATGATATTACATTCAATGTGTTTCTAAACTACCAAAAAATTTATAGAGGAATATAATAATCATAGAGAGAACACTCGGACCTAGGATTATAATTCCAATGTCTTCATGGTAGAGGGAGTTGTACTATCTAATTACTCAATGGGGGAAAAATATCCAAACAATCCTTCAAAATGAAAGGTATAATTCTATATTAAGAAAGTAGTGTAAAAATTATATAAAATCAAAGAAAAAATTAAAATATAATTCAAATCCATAAGAAGAAATATGGAAATAAAAATCTAATAAACAACTTTTTGTTCATGATAATCAAAGTTAACCTGTTAGAGATTAGTTCTTCTTAGTTGATCAATTCTTGAGCTTCACGAAAAATTTGGGATAAAAAATCTCATTTCAGGAGGGTGGAATCAATTATTGATAGTATGTTACTTTGCATGTAGAAATCCACATGCATAAATATATAAGGGATTTTTATGATTGATCTTGAGTCTACCTTGAGAATTATCCTCGCATAAAATGATTCCATGTACATCCATGATGTTTATATGAACTTAGTTTCAAGGAGATTGTTAAATAAGCATGGATTTATGGTTGTATTTGATGTATATGGAATTATTTTTTATGTGGATGGGTTCATTCATAGAAAGGGTCATACGTATGATATATTATTTAAATTTAATATGAATTTTGTTTTTTTACTTATGGGATTAATTTTATTTATGAAATAATTGTTATGTCATATAAATACAAATAAAATGTGTAACATGTCATAAAATGGAATTATTACCTAGTATATAAAAACATAATTTAAAATTTGTAACATTCATGAAAACTAAAATAGTTGGGAAATTATTTCCTACTATCAAAATGAAAAGTAACTAGTTGAATTAATACATTGTGATACTTGCAATTTGACTGCGACACTGACTATAAGTAATAAAAAGTACTTAGTAACACATATTGATGATTATTAATGATTTCAGAATTTATATTTTTACATTATAAATATGATGTTATAAATATATTTAATATATATAAAATTATGTTAAAATTTAAATTTTAATTTAAATTAAATAATTTGGATTTTATAGGGGCGGATAATATTACAATTATTCATTATTTTAATCTTCACATATCAAATAAGAAGTGAAAAATCCCTATAAACCTCATCATAATGGTATCTTTGGACAAATTAATTGAAAAATAGTGGAAATTTTTAATTCCATGACTTCTATCATAGGTCTCAAAAGAGGATTTCGGGGAGTGTATTTGTTTAACTACGTGTCCCATCCTAAATAACCTTGAAATTATGAGGAATAGACCATGGTTGTTTTCAAATGATAAAGAGGGATGTCAAACATTTTTATGGAATAAGATTATCTGATATGGTGAATGATTTTAATAGTAGAGGGTGGGGTTTAAGTGTGGTTTGGAACTATGATATAGCATTTTGTTTTTATGGTTCTTTTCATTTTCGAATAGGTGTGGTGTGGATATTTGGATACAACATAAATAATTGGAAGGTTGAATTATGGCATTTCATCCAAATTTGGTATTATTGCATATAGAGGGTGGTTATATCATGGTGTTCTTGTGATGTCTTGGAGGAAATAGAATAGTGATAACCATTTCATCATAGTCTCTTTCCGTAGTTTATAATATCTCACCACTAACCCTGAGATGGGTTCTTAGAACAATTTTGACCAAGAAATACTATGTTGAGGATAAATATTTTTCAGAATATTCTCTTTCTATTTGGGACCCATTTCTGCATTAATCTATGTGTTACACCATGATTCCTTTTTCCCATATTTCATTTAAATTCACAAGGTCCCTCAAACCCTACCATTTCTAATACATTACTCTCAAAACATGGGAAAATCAAAGTAACAATTAACAGAACTTCCATCACCCAAACTCATGGATTCCTCCATAACATTAGAGGTTAATCTCTTGTATATTCTATGTGGGTTCAACATTATTTATAATTGGGTTTTCTCCCTTATTTTTGGGTTTCATTCTTGGACCTGATCAATATGTACTACTGATGGGGATTTTTATTTCATATATTTATTTGATTATATGCCTTTCTCACCAGCTCAGTCAAGAATAAATTTCAAGTTTTTTTTTTCATAATTTTGGATTTGTTCTAGGTACCATTAGTATGTGGTTTGATGTGGTTGGTGTGAGTGTGTGATTTAGGGTTTTCACTTGAAAATATTATTTATCATATTCAATGTGCTTGAGGTAGGATGTTACTTACCGTATTGATCCCTTATTTACATTTTTTTCATTGATACTGATAATATTTCTTTGCTTGTGTACCCCATGAAACCCAGGATTGATATTAAGCACATGTGTGGGTGTGTCCATGGACCCTGACACCCATGTTTGATATTGATTGCATGTATGTGTGTGTGTGTATCCCCAGATTTCATTCTAGATTATGATCACATGTGTGTGCGCGATGTGTGTAGGTCAAGACTAAATAATGATATGAAATGTTGAGGTTATCTGTGTTATTCCCTGTTGTGTGTGAATGTATTGTCTTTAAGGTGTATAATTTAGGTAACAAATTGAAGGTAGAGCATCATATCTTGGTTATCTCATAGAGAGGGAGAATGTACAACATGTGAAAATGATGATGATGGAACGATACATAGGAAATGGGTGTGATTTCCTTACCTCATAAAACGATGAAAATATAGGGTACCATGATGTTGTGGTCATACCCATGATCAAGACGGAGAACAATGTCCTTGTAGCCTGAATTATGATAGTGATGAGGATCTATGGCCTTGTGGATCTACCGTAGACTTTTTTTCCTTATATATACACTAAGATATGTGTGTTGGAATTGTGGATAACCCATGATCATGAATTTTATTATGATTTTCCTAATGATATAGATCCAATAATGGTACATACCGGGTTTTTTATGTCAGATAGTGCATGAATTCTTTACACATGGTCTTTTCCTACATGCTTATGCATTTACTCATTATCATTGAATACACATTTTATGAATTTACACTTATGTGAAGGGAGAATTGATGTTTTTTATAAGGTTTATACCCACACACTAAATGGGAATCTCGACGAACATGTATGAATCATGATCATGGACCCATGAAAGAGCAAGGGCGTAGAGATTGGGAGCATAAAAGATGGAGCAGAATTTTTTAAGTTGTATCAAGATGGAATATGGAGCGATTCTATAATTTATTTATTTATTTTTCCATTGATTTCTTACACCCAGTTTTTACCATCCACATTGTGTGTCCTTTATTTATTACTTATTATTACTCTCATATACCTAACACACCATTTGTTATAGCAGTGTTAATATTTTCGATATGATATACCCTTTTGTTTCATTATTTTTATAATATAATAATGCATGAATTGTATTTTTGGGGGAATATTCTCACTAAAGAAATATTGTGTCCCTTGTTGCTAGTTGAAAATATCTTGCATGTGGGTACATACACTTAACGAATGACATATCAATATCCAAAACCAAGTGGTTTGGGTTGGGGCATTAAAAAGTGGAATTAAAGGCGGTTTGCCTTTTCTTTACTTCATTTATATATTTTTGAAAAAGTAGAATGGATTTAGGATGTGTGGAACACGGGTAGAGGAGTCATATATGTTCCCTTATAGATCTTATATGAAGAACCTATAAGTTATCGGTGAAAGGAATGTTGTTGTAGTTGTGTCTTTATGGTTTTATGTTGATCTTGAGCATGATTAGTTATTATATTTTATGGGATTTGGGTGTCTTTATAAGTCATGGATAGGCACATAAGATCATATGTCAAATATATTTATTCCTTACTATGCATTGTAGTTAAAATAATTACATGACATTATATGTTATTTTAGGATAAAATTTTCTAAAATTTGGTATTATTAACTTCGGAATGCATGGTATTTTTTTAAAATAAGACGGTGTCTAACTTTTTGGACTAGAAAAATAATCTTGATACTTGGGTGCTTCTATGAGGGTTATGAATTATCTGTATGGGAAGCCTCCTGGGAAAAATAACCTATAGAAATACCTCATGGGTACCTATAAACTTTTTAGGGGTTTACCATAATATATTTTTTGTAAGAATTATATACATTCTAATGGAATTGGAGATAATTCCGCCTCACATACAATTGATGGGAAGACTTGTAATTGTAGACTAGAACAATCCTTTTATAGAGGAAACTCTTGTTCCACCTCCATCTATGATGGAGTATTCACAAGAGCATGCTCCCACACCTTCATATAATGTTCTTGGAGGGGAACAGTTGCATCATAGTCTTCTGGTTAGTGAAAATTCAAGGTGATTGGTAATAGGGACAATGACCTATTTTTTTTTTCAGATTTAGTATCCACCATCCTTTTGGGGTACTAAATTTTTATAGTATTTCTAGGATTAAATAGACCACATTAAGGGGATATTCATGTTGTTCAAGACACATAAGGATCAATAGGTATAGTTTTATGCATTTATTCTTCAGAGAGCCTCTAGTATGCATTATAGTATTTTGATCTAGGATGACAGGAGTGAGTTTCTTTCCTAGGTGAAATTTAAGGACATATCATTGGAAGAGGTATTATTATACACACAATAATTACACCATACTAAGGAGTTTATGAAGCTTCAACAGTAGATAATTTTCGTTTCTGATTCCTCTTTTCACTTCATAGGGTAAATTCTCTTCAGTATTCTATTAGCTTTTAATGAAGAATAAATATACTAAAAATTAAATATTATCCTAGGAATTGAAAAGAGATTTCATGTTAAGATCCTTAAATTTATGACTTATCAAGATTTAAAATTAAAGGTCTTGATTTTCAAGAATGTTCTAAATGTGGATAGATTTTTAGGTCTATTTCTAGCTCTCATTCAAATATATGGTATACCTTCAAATCCAACAGGGATTACCTCTTTTGGTAGAATTATCCGGAAGGATAAGGAGTTTTAGTATATAAGTAATAAGAAATAAGAGTGTATAAAGTTTTCTTAAGGACACTCTATGGGATTAGGAGGTTCCCAAAGATTCAACTAATGATAATGTTTGAATAATTTAATTTTTTCCCATTAGCGTAGTTCACATGTCATAGATTCTGTAAGAGGAGGAATCTTCATCATCTTTTAAAAAAATTATTGAAATAATCTCTATTAGGTGTGAGGAAGATGTGTATTGTGACCAACAGATTTCAGTGGGGTCCTCAGTAGCAGATCCAGTCCCCATTGAATTTAGTGTCCCGACTAAGTTATATTCTATCGAGACATGCCTATGGATATGAGGTTGTTAGATTTTATGTACTAGATAAGATTCATGTTGATGGAAGAGAGGGAAAATCAACTTTTCTTGGTATAATTTTGATCAAATATAATATATCCTCTATCTTCATTGATATTTATGCTTCCCATTCATTTGTTTCTTCTGTAGTTGTTGTTGGACTTAACCTACTATTCAAATTATCTTATACTTTCTCTATCTTGATACACAATTTTGAAAGAAATTGGATCATATCTAGAGGTTTCAAGAATGTCTAGTAGTATTTTTGGACTATGGATATCATTGAGATTTATGGATTCTTGAGATGACTAGTTTTGATCTAATTTTCATCCAATACTATTTGACCAGTTTCATGGAAAAATTAACTAATATAGTAGATTCTAATCTATTACTATGCCTAAGGGTGAAAATTTTATTTTGAACAATTCATTAGATATTTGATATGGAGAAATGTTCTAGAAGTGAGTCAATTAGGATTTAATAAGTGATGGTATTGAAAATAGATCTTGTGGTGTAGCAGGTGGAAACTCCATCCTCATTTCCTATTATAGTGGACCTTTATCAAGATGTATTTCAAGATATTTTATTAGGAATATATTCTAATTGAGGGATTGATATTTATAGAAACAAATATTAAGGTTACAACCTATATCAATTCTTCTATATCATATAGGACTAACCATGTTGAATGAAATCAATATGTAACTCAATGATTCTGAGGTAGAGGGATTTATCAAACCGAGCACATATCTATGATAATATTTAGTGTTGTTTGCAGAGAAGGAGGATGATAGTATTAATATTTGTTTATACTATATGTAGTTGAATCAGGTGATCATTATTAATATATACTCATTTCCCAGAATGTATGAGTTGTTTTATCAGTTATAGGGAGCCCAACAATTCTCTAAGATGGATCTACATTGAGGCTACCACCAGTTTTGGGTTCAATAGGAGGATATCCCTTTTGAATTGTTTAGGAGTAGATACATATTACTTGTGTATTATTATTTTTTATGGATCTAATGTGTGGGATCTTCAATCCATATCTTTACTCATGCATTATGGGTTTTAATGATATTCTCATATACCCAAGAGTCTAAATGATTGAAACTTGACACATGAAAATCTATTTTGAGTACACATTAAACACATTATCTCTATATTATTATCATGAATTTTATTTCAAATCTATGATGTTCATTTTTAGGGAATTTGATGTCTGATATGGGAATTTTTGTGGACCCAAATAAGGTTGAGGTTATGATGTCATGGGAATTCCCTATAAAATTATTTGAGAATAAGAGTTTATTTTGTTAGATAAGAAACTAACAATGATTAATCCATGAATTATATAGTTTTATAGTTAATATTATGGAGCTTAATAATATGTGAGTGATTTATTAATATATAAACCATTTTGAAGATGTTTTTCTATAGGAAAAAATAATATTTCCCATAACATCAATCCTGATTTTTTAAGTCCTGTGATTTGATATATGGTTTATTATAATTCCACAGGATTTGGTTTAGTAGAATTGCTGATATAGTGGGAGCAAGTGTAATCTTATGGGTCCTTTCATAAATTAACCATTGAGGAGAACTACCCTACACATGACATAGATTTGGTAATTTTGGTCCCTTATATGAAGTGTTGGTGAAACAATCTCTTTAGTGAGAGATTTTACATATACATAAACCCAAAGATCTTGTGTTATTTATTCTCTTATAGGGGAAATTAATTTCCAATACAAAAATGAGTGGATTATAATTTTATATTTTATTTTGAGATAACTTATTCTTTTGGGAAAGGTAATTTCATTGTATATTATATTAGCATGAAAACTCATGATCATAGAAATAGTCTATCAGAAGTGGAATATATGTTATTTATCTTGTTGAATTAATAGTTGGTGTATTAATATAAGAATATAGGTGGGATGACATGTTCCTCCTTGGTTATCATGTTTTTTTAGTGGGATGATTAAATAACCATTGATATTTTGACAGAAAATGATTAGTGATACAGGAACAGATGGTATGAAGTGACCTAGTTATGTGAATTTTTACAGTTGGTGTTGTATTGAAAATCATTCATGGTATATTTTTGGTTCGTAATAATATGATATAGGGCATGAAAAATTCCTTCCATGATACTTTGGTTTAGTCACCAATGTTTGTTAAATACATATCAGGATATCACATGACACTTTTGTTTCTATGAATAACAAAATATTCCATGAGATTCATCTACCACTACATGACCTATTAGTGGATCAAGGTGGATAATCAGTTACTTAGAGGTTTACATTAGAAAATTACTATGATTTTGTGGAATTAGGAGGAAGTAATTATGGAATTCATGTTGGGGTTTCCCTGAACCATGATATTTTTATATGATTTTTGGGTGATAGTTGATCTGATATTAAAAGTAAATCCTTACATACCGATCCAAGAAACTAAATATTTGAAAATATTGTGAAATATATATATTCAATAGATTTTATGACTACAAGGAGTTATTTCTGATATCATATCAATTTTTTATTTTTTTACATCATGGTTCTATCAAGTATTGTAGAAGGATTTTGGGACTCAGTTAGATTTGAGTGTGAAATATCATCTATAAAAAAAATTCAAAAATGGATATGATTTTCATGATCCTAAATGATATGCTCCGGGAATTGATTTTAATTTTCAATGGAGTATGGTAAGATCAAATGTACATGGTGGTGTTCATCTAATTTTTTTCCCAATATTTGATTCAAAAACATATTTTTGAGGATATTTATGTGTGGTGAAGTCTATCGCCACATTTTTGAGAAGATATTTGTGAGGTTGTTGTTTTTGGGCCTAATATGGTACATGATACCACCTAGGGAATGCAATTTATTAGGAAGTAAATGAATACTGCCCATATAAGAAAATGATTTAATGTCGACCAGTAGTAATGACGTCTCATGTTTGCAATGGATGATTCAGATTTCTTGTGCGTGGATCCTCAATTTGAGAATCACCATTATAGAGGTAAGGGATGATGGATAAAAATATTTTAGGAACATTTAATGTCACAAAGAACATTATAGAAAATTCTTATTAGTTGGAACATTCTTCAGGATAACAAGGTATGCATAATGTGTTCCATGTTTATCAGCTTGAAAGGTATGATTCTGATCTTACACATTTTTCTGAATGTGAGGATATTGATTAAATACTAGATTCATCATTTGGGGAGTGGTTGATATGAATTATATATCAGATAAATAGGATATTTAGGTGGAATATTCTAACACTTATTCAAGTCTTGTCTCATCATGAAATAATCCAATAGGATATGGTCCCATTTATTTGAACATGAATGATATAGGAACTTCTCGATAATGTGAATTCATCAGAGGGGGAGATTTGTGACACCCTAAAATTTTAAGGAATATCTCATGGCTGTATTTGTAAAATAAATTGGGATGGTGAACACTTTTCTATCAGATGGAATTATATTCTCTATTATGGTGCATAATTTTTTATTTGAAGGGTGTTTCTAGGGCATAGTTAAGGAAATATGTCTTAGAGTTTAGTTTTTATAGTTCTAGTTTTTTTCATAGCTATGGAATGGAGAATTTATTATTATGTGAAGGCATCGAAGGTGGAATTTGACCAGTTCTACAAAATTTTCATCATTTCATCATAGAGGGTGGTTTTATAATGGATTTCATATGCGGACAAGGAGGTTACTGTGTGGTGACTATAATAGTTCCATAGTCCCTTTCCTTGGTTTATAGGATATCCTCATTTAGTTTGGAGAGTATTTTTTATATTATTTTGACAAGGAACTATTGTTGTTTGACATTCTCTTTTACACTATTGTCTTTTCGAATTTGGTAACCATTGTAGTGTATGCCTACACATTGCACCATGATGCTTGTTTTTCATTAATGGATATAAATTCATGAGGCCCCGTGATTACTATTATTTTATATCATTTGTTGTCAATACTTGGATGACTTAATGTTATCTTAAAGATAACTTTATCCCCTAAAAACCAATATTTTTCTCAAAAAATGGTGGATTTTTCAATAGAGATTTTAAGTGTGTTTATATCCAATTTTATTTGGTTCTCTACCCTTAATCACGGGGTTCATTATTATATGAGATATAAAACTGATATTGATGTAGTTTATTTTTTTCTTATGCTTATTATTTTTTGTGACTTTTAAGGAATATCCTTCAGGAATCATATTATAAATCCTTTTTTTTGACAATTTGAGATCAGTTATAGGGACCCTAAGCATGTAGGTTTGATCTAATTGGTGAATAGGTGTGATTTAGGGTCCACACATGATAATATTATTAATTTGGAAACAGTAAAACTCTTTTATGATATTAGATACCATGTAGATCAATTCTATAAGTTTTTGCCTTCATATTGATCATATTTAGCTATTTTTATAGCATGTGGGATCCATGATTGACATTGATCACATGTGTATGTTTTTGTATACCCTTTGAGGTAAATATTTGATATTCATTTCTTTTTTGTGCATGTGTATCCCATGTTATTGTGCATGATTATGATCACAAGTGTGTGTGTGGCTCATAAGACTCCTGATTGATATTCAATTTTGTGAAAATATGGGTTTTTTCTAGTTGTGTGTGAATGTATGGCCCTTCATGTTTTTCAGGTATAAAATTAATGTTCCTCCATCACAGAGTTCTTATCCCTTAGAGTGGGAGCATGTGTTACATGCAATGATGATAATGGTGGATCGAGACATAGGTAAGTGGTGCAATATACCAAAAGCATGAAGTGAGATAGAGATATATTATTTTATCCGTATGTCCTAACCCATGAAGAGAAACGAGATGATGATCTTATGGAATGGCTCGGGATAGAGATGGGGCCAACAACCTTATGGACTAATGTAAGACCTAGTGGCATTATGGATAATCTGGGATAAGTTTTTTGTCCTTGTGTCTAACCCATAATCATGAAAACATTTATATCTATTTATTTAGAAATTATTATATTTTGGTATGACATTGTTTCATAGTGGCATGGTTAGCACACTACCACTCAAAAAATGGTAGGTTGTTACTTAAATTCACATTTACAAATTATCATAGAATACAACTTGTGTGCATTAAACTTATGATAAGAAAACATTGGTGTTTTCTTACTGGTTTTATACTCACACCCTGTATGGGTATCAAAATGCATGGGTAAAACTTATGATCTGGGATCCATGAAAGTCCAAGGCCCTAGAGAAATGGATGTGATAGGATTATGCAAGGTGTTCAGAGGTGGTATGGGGATAGAATCTAGGGTAATTTCACATAGTATTTATTTATTTTTATATGAGTTTCTTATATGTTGGTTTGACCTACCACATTGGGGATCCATGTATTATTACTTGTTAAAACTTCTGAAAACCTATCATGTCATCTATTATAGCATTGATATTATTTTACTACCACTATACACCATAATTTTATTTTTTGAAATGATTCTGATGTATTGATTTTGATACTGAGGGTATATTATCCCCGCTACATCATTCATACCCATTATACTAACTAAAAACCACTTTTATATTGGCATCACACATGAGGAAATGTATCACCGCCATGGATTGTGTTATTATTATCATGGTAATATATATGGTTTCCAGAAAAGGGAATTTTATAAACCCATATGAATTATGTAAGCATATGAAACATATCCTCAATTATTTTAATTTTTTTGGGTTGACATAAAATTGTAAATGTGCCTAAACATTAATGGATAATGTTGGGTAAAAGTGCTATTGAATGAATATATCTTAGATATACAAATAATTTAAAATCATATTGATTCATGACTATAAAATCTAATTCTTCACCCCTTATTAATATATTCATTGATTCAACATATGTTATATTTGATGAATTGTGGTTTACCACATTCCCCAAGAATTTTAAAATTATGTAATTTGGATCAAATAAATGAGTTTGTAAAAAATTTCAGTTGGTGAGTTTTGTAAATGAAAAAAAACATAGACACCAAAAAATGGATTTCTTTTCTCTATACACATATGAGAATGAAAAAATGATAGTATTTCGATAAAAACTCCATATTTACTTAATTTAAAATCAGATAAATATTCTTTCAAATAATATATATTATCTTTCGATGTATCGATTTGGAAGGAATCTATAAATGATGAAATAAACAATATAACTGGGTTAAAATAATTTATATTCAATGATATTTCTCATAGAACACAACATATAGGTTATAAGTGGGAATTTATAAGTAAATTAAATCTCAATGGTATAGTATAAAAATATAATGTATGATTATAAACCATGAAGTTTACTCAAAATAAAGGACTCGATGTTTTAAATACCCATACTCTTAGGGATTTGACTACCTATATAATAATTATTCTCACTTTAGCTTCCATATATAATATCTAAATGTACCAAATTTATTCTAAAAAAACTTATATGGTTAACTAGATTTTGATATATATATATATATGGAACAACCTAATGTCTTGAATGTACTAGAAAAAAAGATTATGTTTTGAAAAATGTTATGGTCCCTATATGGTATCAAACAACCACAAAAATGATATAAAATTTTAATTATGTAATTCTATCAAATTTTTTTATTGTTAAAAAAGTTTATTAATTTTTTTTATTAGGTTCAATAATAATAAAGGTCTTGTTATTTTTTCACATGTTTATGACATGAAAATATTTGTAATTGATATGAATCTTCTATATGAGGATAAGACTATTTTATCAAGGAAATATTATATAAAAGTATTTGGTAAAGAAAAGATACTTTTTGTAATAATAAATGGTAGTAATTATAAATATATTTTTCTTACTCAA
Source organism: Viscum album (assembly GCA_963277665.1). NCBI lineage: Eukaryota > Viridiplantae > Streptophyta > Magnoliopsida > Santalales > Viscaceae > Viscum > Viscum album. Next base: position 759,594,891 of record OY728161.1, read on the forward strand.
TATTTTTATAATGAAATGTTATTAAATAGGTTTGAATAATTTGATTATTCACTATTTTATGCCCTAAATCTCGGTAAGGAAGTTTCTCCATAGAATATTCAATAGTATCTCATGTATTCTATAACACGAACAAGTCCAAGTATTGCATATGTTTTTTGGAATTTGTTCTTGTATAAATATAATCCATGTTATTCAAAGTGGGATGGAGTTAAAATAGTACACAAATATCATAAGGGTATTATGGATTACAATATATGTTATAGTATATACCCTATGGTATTGGATAGAAATTTTAGGAAAGTTAAATTACTAATATAAAGGATCACAATTCAATGAGTAGTTGGTTTTTTATAAATGGAGGTAGATTGACCTCTTTGGGATCAAATAAGAAAAATTTTATAATAGAATTCACAATGGAATATGAGTTTTTGGTCAATGATTCCACTAGAAAAGTTGTACTGTGGATTAGATAGGTTTTATAAGATCTACCATTTTTCCCTATATCAATGTATCTAGTTAATAAACATTTTGATATTAATTTAATGTTAGATATGATATATACTAATACATTTAATATAAAATAGTGATACATTTGTCTGAGATATAGCTATGTCTTGAATTTGATACATGATGGTATCATAACATTGTACTTTGATATATTGAGGAATAATATAGTAACTGTACTAATAAAGATACTTCCAAGGGAGTTGGTTTTATAGAATTACTTAGGTATGGTTCAAATTCCATTTCCAAATATTAACTAAGGATGAGACCTCAACATAACATTTGAAAAATATTAATGTATAACATCAATATATAATATTCTTTCATATACATGTAGGAATCATCATAGATATATTACATCATATGAAAATGGTGTTTCGATCCCATGATAAAAAGGAGTTTTAGTTAAAACTCTTAATAAAAAATAGAAATCAAACATGTATTGAAACATGGGAACAATTTTTAGTCCACCAATGTGAATATAAATGTGGAACACAAAAAAATCATATGAAATTAGCTCTCAAATATTCATGATAGGATAAGTGAAAATGGACATAATGATTTGTATGAGTCGATTATGAATTGGGGAATTTGAATGCACTTGTGTTGGAAGAATCTGATTGATAATAAGAGATACATTATCAATTACGTGTGAAAAATTATCTCTATTATGATTTTATTTTTCTATACTATATAATTTTTAAAATCAAGAGGTGCCTTTATTTATGAATGTTATTTCCAATAGAGTATGTTTCATGATTTTTAAATTTTTATTAAAAATCCAATTTGAATTTTGAATATGAGTGGTTATGGTATATGTTTACAATGTATCTATAAGATATTATTTTTTTGGTGATGTTTATTGGGGTAATTAAATAATATCCCATTGATTGAGTTATCTAATACCATTATAAATCAAAACGGATGGTGGAGATTTGATGTTGTATTAAGAATCCTGAATTGATATGTTCAAGGGGGATGTCCTTATATGTTATGATTGTAGATATATTCATCAATATAAATACATGTTTTAATGACATTAGTTTTATTTTAAATAGTTTTATATATTTTTGAATAATTCCTCTGAACAAATATAATTAAGATCAAAATATGAGGTTAATAAGTTAGATAAATATATCATGAATACATTCTAAATTCTTTTAGGCTTAAGGATATTAAAATCAATAATAAATATTTCATTGATTGTTTTTAAAATATATTTGATGTTATTGATAGGTTGTGGAGCTGAGTTGAAATGGATCCATAGTAATTTATGTAAATTATATATGTTCTATATTATAGTTGTAAATCTAGCTATGTCCAAGAATCATTATATGGTTCTTCATTAAAAATATATGGTTGACATTGAGTTTCCATGTTATTTTCTCAATAGGGAATGAAATTGAATCATTTTATCAATAGACTTCATAGGGTTTACATAGACCCTCCAAAGGTAAATGTAAATGAGAATTATGGAATATAAATCGACCATACCTATGTACTTAATTTTTATAAATGTTCTTCATATGGTTTATTGAATGAGTTCCTAATGTTCATCCTATGAAGAAATTTGTGAAATGCAAAAGGAATGACCATTATTGAAGAATATAGGGTTTATTTGAATAACTTTATGGTTCATTTACCACAAATATAGGGTTGTCTACAAACATTGTAAAGTTGATTGAATATCTTCTTAGAGATTAGTTGATTGAACAGAATGTACATTATAAGGTTGATTCTATTCTTCATAGTGATGAAATAATGAATGTAGGGTGAATCTAAATCAATTTATGGTTAGCATGTGAATATAGGGTACATTATACCTCAGAATGATGAATATAAATAACTAATACTCAAAAATTAAGGAATGATACCATGTGAAACGTAATGTTTAATCACACATATGGGTTACTTTTTAATGTCATGTCACTTTATGAAATATCAGTGATAATTATATTTATAAAAAATTTAATAAATATGAAGAGATTAATCTGGAAAATACATCATTATATCTTTAAATGTTTTACACATCATGATTATTCAAATGCATCATGATTGAAGATGATTTTGGAGAGATCAACACCATAAAGGGAAGTTCCACTATACAAGGAAGTTTATATATACACATCTGGTTGAAATAAATGAATTCAAAGGATACACTTTTTTTTGAATAATTTCATGATATTTATTTATCAAGTCAAGATGGAATTTAGTCTCAATGAGTATATAAATGATTACTTTTGCCATTATTTTGAATGGGATTCAATATTGAAATACCTATCAGTTTTAATGATTAGATTTCCATCTAGGTAAGATACAATACTTTCCATATATAAAATATAAAAATAACATTCAAAACAATATTCTATGAATATAAAATAGTGTATGTGATGGATAGATGATGTGAATTAGAAAAGAACTTCCTACCAATATTCTGACAAGAATGATGATATATATTGAAGTATGTGAGGGAATCTATACTTCAATCAATGAATAAAGAAAACCAATTATTCAATAGTAAACATTTTCATTGAACAAGAAGATAGATAAGAATCCCATTATATTAAAATACTAAATTAGGTGATAACGAATGAGATTTCCTATTATTTAAACTACATATCCTTTATACATAGACTCTTAATGAATGAATTTCACTGTGATTAAATTTCCTAATGAGATTGAAGTAGAGAATTAGTATATCATTAATTTAGTGTTTTAGAACATGATATGGTGGTTTAAGTCCTATTTCCTAGTTTATGGGGGAATCATGAAAACCAATGGGAACCGATATCAACAATATAGTACTAGTTGGGATGACTAAATACTATGGGTTGGAGTATAAATAACTCCTCACTTGAATCATATATTGGAGAAAGGGAAGTGGATAATAAATTCCCATATGGAAATTGGATTATATCTGACCAAACCTTGTGTATCAATTTCTAGATATTTGTAGTCACTACAATACTATTATTATAATAAATCTTTCCCTTAATAAGAGTTGAACATTGAAGGGAGTATGTTTTTTGGATGTATATGAACATTTTAAAAACCCTTGTGTGTTATTATTCTTGTTTTAATACCTAAATTAATTTTTTTGGGATGGTTTATTGAATATAATAAGAAACATATGTCTTAATTAGGATAAATGTTCGATAATAAAATGGGATAATTGAGATAGAAAGTAAAATTTAGTTAAATTAGTAGACATAGATTTATCCCCCTAGTGTCTGCCAATAAAATACTAGGAACCTCAAGTGATATCAAATAAAATAGTTACCTTGTGATGGGTTCAAGATATTGTATATTTATTTTTACATATTCTATATGATTTGATGAATATTGGTATATTAAAAAGTTATATAGTTGTAAGACTCATTATCCTACTTTATTGATGTGTACTTGATGGTTTTGAATAAAACATTTATGAGTAGTAATAATATAGTGGGAATAAAATAGAAAAAATCATAAAAGATTATATTAATATACCCCTACTTGAATATTATAGAAGTGTTAGGTGGTCATCTTCAAAATATATTGAAGATTAGCCAATCAAAATATTTAATGTTGTATAATTTAAACTGAATGATTATTTAATGAAAATACCCATTGAATTATTCACATATAAAATTGTTTTTGTAAAGAGGCTATGTGATGACAAAGAAAAAACGGATGGGGATTCTGAATTAATGGATACTGATTTGGAAAATGAATTTAAAAAACGTAAATAATCTCTTATTAGTTATAAAATCCATAGAATTATGTTTCTCACTTTAAAATGATCATTTTTTAGTATAAAAAGTGTTGTAAACGAGCCTTTAAGATATATTTATTTCTGATTAGGTTTTTTGAGAAGATTTCCATGATATAATAGTAGGTTATAATCTAATATTAGTATCAGATATTCTGAATTGGAGATCAAAAATAATAAAATAAAATACCTTGAAAATTATATAATAGGGATAATAAAAACATAATATGAAATAATTAGAAATATGATAATATGATGCAATGTTTTAGATGTAAATTAAGGATAAAATTAGTTTTCTAATAATGGAGTTTCTTGATCATGATATTAAATTCAAAAATATAGAATCAATAGAATCTAAATCCTGCAAACTAACTAACAAGATGTATTATTCCATAATTTTTTTTGAAAATATTCATGAAATAATAATGTCTCATGAGAGTGAAAGGAAGAATTTGAAATAATTCAGAGAAACATCCACATCAGGATTTTAGATAAAGCTATCACATAATCCATAAAATATTTCATTTACTAATTTATTTTCACTTGTATAAAAATATTTCAACTGAAATTAAAGAAAAATATGGATGATAATGAATGATATTAAATAAATTAAATTATTAATGGTTAATTATAAAATATTAAAGAAAATAATACCTCCATTTATTTCCTAAAAGTGAATTATTTTTATTAAAAAAATTGTAAGGAAATCAATCTATCTAGACTACAAATATATGACTGAAAATAAGATTTTTACATTACTTTGGTGTATTGTAATTTGGGGTATAGAGATGCTTATTTTTGGTTAAATATGTCAATATAGAGAGAGAATATAATGACCATTTTAAGGGGTGTTAGGTGTGAAAATTTTTAAATTCCTATTGAGGATGTGAAGAAAAAAAAGATTATTTTACCTACCAATAATGCATTTTAAAACGTATAAAATGTGTTTCACTACTATAATAGATATAGTCAAAATGATAATGATTTATGGGAAAAACATCCTATCATATATCATGTTCTAATAATAATAAAAGACTACATAATATGAAGCTAGAGAAGAAAAAAGTTCATTCTACCATTACGAATATGTAATAAAAAAATGACATGAACATGGTACACTCATTGAGGTAATGAAAATTGATGTTAAACCTTGTTAGATATGATTATAATAAAAAATAAAATTTAATATCCTTGTTGTTTATAAGATGGAAATTAAAATCCTAATTAATGGATTTAATATGAATTCATGAAAACAATCATTTATAGATGGAGATATGATTTTTTTTCATCACACAAGAAGAGATGAAATATTTTCCTAATATTAGAAACAAAAAATTAGTGAAGAGTTAATGCGGATAATCTAAAAATTTATTATTTAAGGATTAAGTTAATAATTATTTTTCTAGAAAAATTCTATGTAGATATATATATATATATATTGATAAATAATATGAACATGAATGTGAGAGTAGAATAGGGAAGCAGGTTGTCCCACTTGAAGAAGAACAAAAATTTAATGTGAGTTTTTTCATGAAGGATGAACTAGGAATTCATAATTACTTTTGTGAAATGTGTAATCAATCATGAAATGATTCAATATATTCTATTTTTATTATTCCAACACATGATGAAATTCATAAATATATAAAAGACATTGGTAAATCACCTTTAGATACATGTTCTTTATTAGTAAAGTATAATTAGCATATTCAAAAAAAGGGAAAAGAGAAAAGTTGGAAAATATCCATGTTAGGATTTGAAAATATAAAATAGAATGTCTGAAAAGAAGATATTCTAATGATATATTTATGTGTTTAATCCATAATTAGTGGAATACATTGGTTGATATTTACCTCTCAGCCCTGTTATTCTGATTATGAAGCACAGAATCCCCCACCTTATTCCATTTCAAAATAGTTTTTGTATATTATATTGTAAATAATTAAAAGAGAAAAAATAAAGGGGGATATGAATGTGGATGTAACTAATTTACAACAATAATGAATATTCTCATCATTTATACAAGTAATAATAATGATAAAGGGTCAGTTTTAAACCTATTAGAATGAGAAATGAAGAGGAGATATGAATCATCATTAAGTAATAAATGTGGAATTTTTATACACCCCCATAAAAGTTAATGTTTTTTGTTAACCTATATCATTTAATTAATTATTTCCATTATTTTGTATATTATTATTATAATGGGGTAATATTAAATGTAAAATATAAGATAAATGGGGATTTATTTAACTTGAAATTTAAAATTTCAACATATTTATTGAAGATGTGTACATGATGAAAAATAATTTTTTTAAAAAAAATTCTTATGCCCCCAAACAAAATATAGAATGATATCCCATGTAAAAATAATCATAGAAACCATTATTTTAAAAGTTATACACTCATGTTTTCTACACTATGTTATCCTATGTATACATATAGTTTACTAACCAAAGTCTTATTATTAAGGGAATTTTTATATCATCCTCCACTCTTGTTTTTGAATAAGATTGTAACAAAGAAAAAAAATATAAAAAAAGTTGTGTTGAAAATAATAAAACTAGATAATGTTGAGTAAGGGATTCCATTATTTTTATCTTCTCATTTATTATTTGTAAGGGGAAGAATAACACTGACATTATAACAAAAGGTTTCATTAACCCAAAATCAAAAGGATGGATTAAGGTTCCAAATGGATTATTAATGATGTGTGTTAGTTGTATTTATTATCAATGTAACGATAAGAAAACGTTTTTTTGAGTGAGTCCAATTTGGTGATGGAGGAAGATCCCACTAATTTATTAAGTTGCATCCATTATAAATGGTAAAGGAAGGTAAGGATGTGTTGTTTCCTTTGAAAAAGTTAATGGATAGCTTCAATGAGGAAATATATATATTTTATTATTGTGGAGTTTTATAAAAGATAATGATAATTGATCATGATATTAATACCAACTAAAATATTTTTATATAGAGTTTAAATAATACGTTCTAATTGAGAGATTGAAGTGACCAATAAAATGATGATAAGCTATCCTAATATATAAATAATTCATCCCAAAGTCCTTGAGGATCAAGGTTATTATATTAAATAATAAATATTCCTTTTATAATATTTCAAATTGATTCGAGGTAATTGATTATGATCAGATATGATTTGTATTGGCCTTATGGTTATTTCCGCAAAGTTAATATTTCTTGTATCAATGTAGGAATAATGGTTTATTATTTAACACACTTTGTGGTTAATTTTTTAAATCATAAGTTTAACTCTAGGAACCCATGTGTGTCTTTTTAAAATGGATAGTCATAATAATGTTCACCTATATACTTTTTAGGGTTGAAGAAAATCTTTATAAGGCTTATTGAATATATTTGTATGGTTGATCATGTGATGAAAATGAAAAAAATGGAAAGTGTTTGAACCATCGCATATGAATATTAGATTTATCTGAGCTAATGTAGGGATTATTTTACATCAATGTGAGGTTGTCAAAAGAATTTATAAATTTGGTTTAATATCTTTATAGACATGAGTTGAAGAACTGTTTTCTTCAATGAATGGTTGATTATATTATTCATTGTATTTATAATATAAAGGTAGGGTGCATCTGAATCAATGTATAATTAAAATTTAAACATAGGGTACAATATACATTATTATTATGATAATTAATATCTAAAATAATTATGTAACAAAATATACCTTGTGTAATGTAAGGTTTAATATGGAATACATGTAAATTCATGATGTTGAGTAACTTTGTGAAATATAAGTAACAATGTGATTTCAAGAATATAGAGGATGTTCTCTATGACTAAATTAAATGATGCATAATCTATTGTTCAATGTTTCAAATATCACTATTATTCAAATGGATCATGATTCATGCTATTCTTTGTGAGATCCACGTTGTGAAGGGAAGTTCAACTTCACAAGTAAATTCATATATACACACATGGAAGAATTAAATGCATTCAAATTCCATGTTATTTTTAGATTAAGGGATTATGATATTTTTTTACTATGTGAAGATGAATGTGAGTTTTAAATATGATTTAAAAGATGACCTTCATCGTGATTTTGAATGAAATTCAAACTAAAGGTATCTATCAATTTTAATGATGAAATTTATTTCTACCGAAAATCATGGAGTTTCCATATTCCAAATATATAAATAACATTCATGATAATATTAGGCGGGGCTAGGGGTTTGGATTCCTAGTTGTTACATAATGCACCAACATGTGATAGTTTACATATGGATTTATTTTTCTAACATTACAATCACTTTTCTTTATTTACTTATATTAATGATGAATTAATGGTTTCCTATTGGGTTTATTCTCACACCTTTCATAATCATGTCAGTGTGCATGCATATATAATGGACAAGGATCCAATAAAGGTCGTGGGACTTATGCCAAGTCATTGAGTTGGATGAGCATGGTCAGTGGTAGAGTTATGATTTATTGTAGGGGGGATTGTTATGGAATATCCTCTTATATACTTTATTAGTTTTCTTGAGTACATGAAATTTAGTTGGATAATTGTTGGTTGTATTATACAGAAATATTGATTCAACATGGTTACTATTTTTCTAATTCTTTGTATGATACTCTTATTTAATTATTGCATCATGGTTTTATGTTTGATTTGATATTGTTATGAGGTAATAGTATCTAAATGTTCATATTTAGGCCATTAACAGTAGTTGTCATCCTATTGTTTATGAATCGACACACATGAGGTCATGTGGCACTCTAGGCCAGAGCTATTGATTCGGGTTATGGTGTTATAAATTTGTTTCAAAGGGGTTTTCCTTCCTTTTTCTTTCTTACTCTAGACTATGTTCTGGGAATTTTATAAAGGAGATAGGTTGTGTAGAACTTGGGTATGGGAGTAATGTGTGTCCCTAACCAACCCACTTGTAATAGACATTAGAGTTATTGGGGTGGTGGTATTTTTGTTATATGATGTGCTCTTGCTATTTTAGATTAAATATGAGTATAATTATTATATTATTACAATTTATGGGATTTGGGAGATTTTATGCATCATGGATAGGCATGTAGTTTCATATGTCATGTTCTTGTTTCCTATGGTGGATATAACCAAAATACGTTAAAAGTTGTTATATATGAGAATTATGACTAATGGAATCGATCCATGAGTTGGTGGTAGGTATTTTTATGTGTTCCTTCCATTGGAATATTGCTGATACTTGATCTTCATAAGTGTTTCGAAGTGGGGGAAAATTTTCATTGTATACTATTTTTAATATGTTTTTCTTAGTGTTTCTTAATTTTATAAGGGGTGTCAAATGACAAATGGGCATGTAAATATATAAAAATCACATTTTAAATTAAATAGGATATTTTATATCAATATTAATGTGATTTTAATGGATTAGTAGTTGTAATATAAAAAGTTAGAATTTTATTTTTCGTGATATAGATGTGTAATAAGGTATTTGGGAATGTGTTATATCTATAGTTAGTTTACTAATGAATGGTTTGTTAACATGATAGGATAGACTTAATAAATAAATATTTTAAAATAAAATGCCATAATAAATCCTAACAAGTTATTAAATTATTCATTACTGTTATGATGAACATGTTATTTTAAATGATATTTTTATGATAATTTAAACTTATATATTTTATAATTATTATTGAATTTAAATTTACTAATAATATTATAATTTATCATGATTGAAATTAATTCAAATATTTGAAATATTTATTATTTAATTAATTCATTAACATGTTAGTGTGCATGTTGCATTTTATTTTTGGATATAATGAAATAATTTTAAAATTATAAATATTATTAATATTGGATTTATTTATGGGAAAATTATGGAATAAAGTATTTTCATATTTTTTTTGTAAGTCTCAATTGATTATTTTTAATTGAAAGACCACAAATATTTTTTTTAATTCCATTTATTTAATTTTTTTTCAAATCATTGTCTTTCTAGAATTTATATCGAAGAGTAAAATGATGAACTAAATATATATAATCAAACCCTAATGTTTATAATATTCTAAATTAATTTACATTTAGATAGATATTGGTTTTAGAAAAATTCAGAAAATATATATGTTTTTATGAAATCATTGGAGGAAAACATTATAAAAGAAATGTTTCACATAAAAATTATATTTATATATAATCATTGGAAGAATCTATTATTTTTGAGACATATAGTTCCAATGGTTTACTCAGTTTGATTTGTATTACCTGTGCTGATTTAAGTTTTCATTATTAATCTATTCATATTTATTAATAGATTTAGTTCTTCTTCCCCAACAGAAATTGTTTTCCTCTCATTTTTTATGGTGATAAATTTTTTGATTTTGAGGGAATGGGGTAGATTCTGTTATCCAAATTTTCACATATTTGGTATCTTCTTCAATGATAAAGTTTTTTTTCTTTCTTCTTTTCATATGGTGAGAGGGTGGTGATCATGGGTGAATTCTATATATCTGGGTTTTAAGAATTTGGGATAGGTGTTGTATAATGGTTTTGTTAGAGCAATTTTTTCAGGATATATGGTTTGTTTTCACATCTCGACTTCTAGATTTCATAGAGGATGACGTTTTTGACATGTGGAACCATCCATGAATATATTTTTTTTCTAAAATATTTACTCTATAATATAGTTTCTGGTTGGAGGCTTTCATTTCTTCAAGGGATATCGAGCCTAGTATACGGATTTTTTAATTCTTTAATGAAAGAGATAAAAGGTGGGTCTTATAGGTATACCATAATCCTTCTACAATCATATTTTTTTAATGAAGGATATGAGTAGCGATATCAATGTCACAATAATTATTCTTTCAAAATCTATTTATTGGGCATGTACTAAGAAAATATCCTTTTCTAGGCTCATTATGCCAACATTGAGTGATATCGGTAATCATTTGGTAAAATTTATTGAATGGTGTCTATCAGATTCAAGTAATTGTGGAACTTTTTTCTATTTAAGAGTTCTTTTGTATATTTCCTAATGATCCATTGAATAATTTTTACTATTTATGGGTCCTATTTCTGGATCACCTACGAATTTGAAAATCTAATAAAAATCTACTTCCTTTGCGGTCATATACTTGTGATGATCGTAATATAGTCCTCATTTTTTGTTTCTAGATTAATGAAAAGGACTTTATTGTGTCTTGTGATCCAAAATATGACAAATAGAAAAATAGGGAATGGTTGGCGAGGAGTTTAAATCAATTTATACATATACTATAGTTACTGTAATGGTAGCCCCTTTTATCCCCTCAGTGTTTGGGTCCCCTCCTATAATTGATGGAGTTGTGTCCGATCTTATTGGTGGCTTTGACACTGTAGCTACAACTAATAAAGATCACTATTCTTTTATACTTCAGGAGATTGTGATGGGATGACTTGGATGATTGGTTGTTTCATCGAATCCATTACATCTTTCCCCTCCCCATGTTACCACTATGATAATCACTTCCCCATTCATGGATCTTATTTTCAACCCAAATACCTTCTATTCTTAGACATTTGGTGGTGATATTCCACTTATGTTCACCTTGATTATTCATCCTATTTTTTTTAACGAGTAAACAAATGGAGGTTAGGTTTCCTCTGGAAATGTAAATTATTGCATGGAACATACACCAAGAAATAGTAGTAATTTTGATCATCACAATTTGAATTCTATTTTTTATAATTATATGACTGAAAAATCCTATACTCATTATGGATCCATTAAAATTTTGAAATAGTTTGTTTAGGATATTTTTATCAACACTCTATACGAGGAAAAAAATTACAATATAACAAAAATAAAAAAAAATCCCCAAAAACGGTTTTTAGGAAACATATTCCCAATGTACTGATGAAACTCGAGGCCAATCGGGGAGAATGGTGGGCATTGTTTGAAATAGTTCCCTCTTTAAAAGTTTTATAAAGAAGGTGTTGTCTAAGAAAGAGCCTTTATCAAAATAGTTTTGAAGAATGCATTATCTAAGGCGCTGTTTGAAATAGGGCCTTCCCCTGTATTTTATTTTTATATTTGTTTGTTATGTATTATATATATATATATATATAACAATTTTTAATAAATAAAAATGATTATGAGTATAAAAAAAATAATATAACCCAAATGATAATAATATTATTACTAAATATTAAAAATATTTAATTTTGTAATTAATAATAAAAAACTATTTTTTACTAATAAGAATAATTAATATTTCATTTTTATTGTCAAATAAAATAAAATCATATTATAATTAAATATTAATATTAGTAATTAACAATTATGAACATATAATTATTTCTAATTAATGATTAGTTATAACTAATAACATTATTATCCATATTATTATATCTTATTATTTAATACATAAATTATTATATTATATATAATATTTAAAATTATTTATTTATTTATTATAAAAATATTAAATATCTTACTATTATGACTATTATAAATGATTAATAATTGTATTACAAATTGATATTAATAAAATTACTGGGAAAAATATATTTTCTATAATAAATTTTTATTTAAAATTTATTTGAAAATATAAAACAATCTAATTTATTAGGTACATTATGAATTATATTTTTTACATCCATATTAATAATTATTTATGAAATTCTTGTAAATATTTTTAAAATATAATTATAATATTTTAAAAATGTAATTCATAGTATTTAACAAAAATAATGTAATTAAGAATATTTTTTTTATTTTTTTGTCATTCTTGTTGTTATTAATTAAGTTTAATTTACATATTCATTGTTTTAAATTTCATATCGATTTTATTTTTATAATAATTTATGAGCATAATGTTTTTGAAGTGTAAATTTTATGTTTCAAGTCAATAAATTTTCTGTCATGTAAATTATTTTTGGTTTTTTATATTTTTTATACTTCTTATATGTTAAATCCTTGTTTTATGTTGTATTTAGATTGTTCTTATTGTTTATATTTTATAGGATTTTGAATATATATACTTGAAGCAATATAATGTTACATATATGTGAACTTTAAACTGTATAAAATAAAAACCATATGAACAATATAAATGAATTATAAAACATAGATTTTAAAATATAAGAAATTAATTGAAATACAAATATTATTATTGACAAAAAATATTTTTTTTTACAATACATAACATTTGTACATATAAATTATTTTTACACCAATTTTTTTTTTGTGTAAATAAATTTTTTTTTATTATTATTTTGACATTCATTTTATTTAAAATTAATTTTTATTTTCACAACAAATGTTTTATATTTATAATAATTTTATTTATACAATATTTTTTCACATGAATTTTTTGAAGTGTAAATGTTATTTTTTTAATCAATAATGTTTATATCGTGAAAATTATTTTTTTACTTTTATATTTATTAGTTATTTTTATTTTCAACTATTTATTACATGTGTAATATATGTTTTAATATTCAATTAGACTAGCCTTCTAGTTTATATTATATAGGATTCCAATGTAACCTTCCTAAAATGTAATAATGTATTGAATATGTGTCATAAAAATCCTATAAAATTAAAACTATAAGCTTAATATAAATGAATCTAAAAACATGGATTAAACATAAAACAAATATTTAAAAATTTTAATATTTTTATACAAAATTTTGATGAAAACTAATTTCAATGTAATAAAAAATTATTGTTTCAATAAAAACAGTTGTGCTTAAAAATTATGTTCATAAAAATCATTTTGTGTTTAAATAAAAAAAATTGATCATTTTTTTGGAATTCCCTTTATTAATAATTAATTATTATTTCAACAGTCCATGTTTTAAACACCATATAGAATTTATTTATGATATATTTTATGGGAAAACTCTCCATATAATGGAAATTTAAAATTAGTATGAAACTCTAAATTATTGTAAAATATAAATTACTATTCGGTTTAAACTATATTTATGACAAACAATCACACAGTGCATCAATACAACATGTGATATGACCGAACTGACTAAATTAGGAGTTCTTAGAAAATGTCTCCCTTTTAAAACATGATCCATAGAGTGAGAACTTGGAGAATTTTCTCATATTGTTTTGAACTTACATGAAAAAACCATAGATTGATTTCTGAATTTTATGAACTGACATTGTGTGAGACCAAGGGGTCGTTTTCCTGAGTTGACCAAAAAGGAAGTTTTAATATTTTAAAATGCTAGAAAATGTGTTTGATAGTTTTAACTACATAAAACAATATCCAATTTATATGAAATTTTATTATAAATGTCTTATAATTATAATTTTTGTTTGAGAGTAGATGGTCTGTCAATCCTATATTCATTGTGCTCAAATAGACTAAATATGGAGTTCTTCGAAAATAGAACTCTTTACAAACGTGTACCAAATAGTGCGAGATGGAAAATTAGCTCAGATTAGAGTGAACACAATGAACAAAATCCTTAGAATGATTTTTAAATTTTATGAATTGTACGTCCAACAAATTGAAGTGTCTTTTTCATGGGACAACTGAAAACATGTTTTCAATTATTTAAAATGCTAAAACAAGCATTGGACTATTAAAAAGATAGAAAATGATCTCCAATTGACCTAAAATCTAATGAAAGATATCTTAGATTAATATTTGATGTGTGTGATTTGAAATCACATCAATCTGATGTGTGATGTTTTTGAATGTACTAAATAGTGTTTCTTTAGAAACTAAAAGTGTTTAAATACAAGTGCCACATAGCGCAATCCAGAGAAGATCATATTTGTATGAAATCATACAAAATAAACTATAGATTTATTATTTAATTTTACAAACTAATGGTGTGTCAAACTAATGTTTTTTCCTTGAGATAACCAAAAAGGCAGTTTCAGTAATTTAATATGATAAAAATGTTGTTTGACTGTTAAAACAACATAAAAGGATGTCAAATTGAGGTAAAATCTTTTGAAATATGTATTTGAATTATTTTTGATGTGTGATTGTAGATGGTATGTTAATATGATGTTTGATGTACTCTAATAGGCTAAATACTATATTTTTAGAAAATAAGAGTCTTTGAAAACACCCGCCAAAGAAAGAAATCCAAAAAAGTGAGCTTGGATTGCAGTGAAATCAGAGGAAAAAAACATTATTGTAGTTTTTGAATTTTATGAATTGAAGGCTCATCAATCTAAGGTTCAGTTCTTCCAAGATAGCTAAAAACATAGTTTTGGTAATTTAAAATGGTAAACCATGAATTTGACTATTAAATCTATAGAAAATGATCTTTATTTGATGTAAAATTTTATGACAGCTAACATGGAATTATTTTTGAAGTGTGCAAGTAGAAGACACGTCAATCTGTTGTTCTATGTTCTCAAACAGACTAAATAAAGAGTTTTTTGAAAATAAAAATATTTAAAAATATGTGTCACAGAGTACATGATAGCCAAATGAACTCAAATATCTATGAAATCATAGGAAAAATACATTATTTATTTTTTGAAAATTCAAAACTGATAGTGCATTAAATCAGGGTTTTTTTCTCGATATAGCCACAAATATATCTTTTGTAATTTAAAATTATAAATGATGTGTTTGACTATTAAAACTATAGAATATGATTTCCAAATAATGTGACATCTTATGACCACTATCATAGATTCTTTTGACATGTGTGAGTAGAAGGTGTTTCAATCCAATATGTTATGTGTTTGAACGAATGAAATAAGTAGTTCATAAAATACGAAATTCTTTAAAAAAATATTCCATAGAGCGCAAGCTATCCAAATAAGCTCAGATTGATGTAACATCATAGGATAAAAACCATATATTGGATTACTGAATTTTAGGGACCTCCATCAAATCAAACCAATGTGTTGTTTCAAAGTAGACTGAAAATAATATATCATTAATTTAAAATGCTATAATGTGTGTTTGACAATTAAAACTATAAAAAATGGTCTCCAATTGATTTGAATTGTATATTGATGTTTCTACAATTTGAGACACCACTCAAATTGAATGAAACATGTTGGAATATCATCTCAATAAAACAAAACCTCAGTTTGACGTGCCACCAGTTCCTACCATTCAAAAATCATTCCATAATTATTTTCCTTTGATTTCATAGCAATCTTATATCATTTTTCCAGTTTACACTATCAAGACCACCTTTTTAAAGGTTGCCATTTTATAAGGACTCCTTATTTTTCGGTTCATGCATATCACTTGTTAGATTGACACATCGTCTAAATTAAAACATAAAAAATAATTTTAAGATAGGTATCAAAATATTTCACACTAATCAGAGACAATTTTGTATAGTTTTAACCGCCAGACAGATGTTTTAGTGATTTAAATTACGGAAACTATATGTTTGACCATCACGACCAAACAACACCTCAGTGTTTCATGCTACTAGTTCCTATAATAATATAATTTATAACAATATATACTATTATAAATAAGTAAATTATTAATTATTTTTAATTAATTAGTTAATCAATAATATTTTTATTATTAAGATAAGCATTATTATTAAAACTTTATATTTACTATCTATTAGCATTATGAAATTATTTTTATATTTAGTTATATTCTATGTTTTAAGTGCATGTGAATAAATTTAATTTACAATTTAATTATAATTCTTATTTTACAAGCTTTAGGAGCTACTTACTTCTTTTAAAGTTAAATGGTTAAGTTTTGAAACAACATTTTTTTGTATTATCTATATTATTGTATGAGTACTATTTTGAGGAATTTTTTTTATTTGTAAATTTTTATGTGTTTAATAATTTTTTAATTTCATTTTCATTTTATTCATCATTTAGTTTTTATAAGATTTCCCTATTATATAATTGAAACACAAAAAAAAATTAAAATTAAAATATTTAATTTGGACACCAAAAAAATAAAAACAATAAGTTCAATCTGAATGAAACATAAAACAATAATTGATCATATAAAAAATATATGAAAATAAAAAAAATTAAGAAGAATAATAAATGAAAATTAATTTACATGACACAAACGTTATTGATTAAAAATATAACATTTACACATAAAAAAATATATTCATATAAAATATTGTATAAATTACATGTAAAAGATTAATTAAAACATATATTTTAGAAATAAAAATTAATTGAAAAAAATAATGGAAAAAAAATAATAATAATAAATGTAATTTGAAAAAAAGGAAAAATAATATATATATAAAATGTGAAATATTTTCTAAAAAAATAAAAAATAAATGAAAATAAATCTAATTTCATTAAATAATGATGAGAAATAATTTTAAATATAGAAAATATTGTTATTTCAAACCCAAAAATTTGTACTTATAATTTTTTAACAGGATTTTTTGTCTAAATTAAATATTTTTTTGACATTCACTTTATTTTCATTTAATTTTTATTTGTTCAATAATTATTTTAAATTTCATTTAGATTTTATTTATCAGATATTTTATTCAAATTTATTTTTAAATATTTTGTTTTAAATTATTATTTTTTGTGAAATTTAATTTTTTTTTTAATTTTTGGAAATTACTTTTATTTTTATATATTTTTTAGATTGTTAATCCCGTATTTCTGTTTTATTTATATTGAATTTATTTATAATATTTTAAAGGCTTATAAAGTTTCCTATTTGAAATACAATTTGTTTTTTTAAATAGGGTACATTGAAAGAATATACAAAATAATATATAAATACAATCAAGGTGGAATTTAAGACATACACTAAGCATATAAAAAATTATTAGAAATTAAATTATTTTAATTATAATAATAAATAGTCTATAATATAGATGATATAAACAATTTTGTTTGAAGACATAACATTTGGACTTTAAAAATAATTAGTTTACCCAAAATTCATATATAATATAAATTATAATTACTTTTTATATTTTTAATCAGTATTTAAAATTTATTTTCAATTTTATTTATACTTTATAATTTATAGTATCTCAAAGTCACTTACTGGAATCATTATTAAATTTTAAGTAGCTTATGTTGAAGTCTTGTGAATTAAAAATAAAAAATACAAACTTAAATAAAATTTTACACACTAGATAAACATTTGGAAAATAATAAAAATTAAAAAATATTTCAAAAATATAATAAAAAAAGAATGTACATAAATGAAACTTGATTTTTTTAAAAACATAACATTTACAGTTTAAAATATTTATGGTCATAATTCAAATTAGTAGTATATTATTAGTTAATTTGATACTAACTATTATTTATTATTTTACTGTTATTAAATATTATGAATTAAAATATTTATAAATATTAATTATATTATTTAATATTTTCAATATTTACAATAATAATTTTGAATAATGAATTAAATGATGTAATTTTTTAAATAAATAATATAGTAGTTAGTAATATAATATAAAATAAATATTAATTAAATTAGTAATATAGAAATACCAATGACTATTAAAAATGTTATTATTAATAATATCATTAACCAATATATATTTACAAATATTATATTTCCATATATAATAATATATATATTATACTAATGTTAACACATTATATATATATTAACCCTTTTATTAAAATTTATTACAATACTTAATTTTACATATGGTATAACGCTAATATTAACATATTATAAATTTTTATTAAAAAATTTCATTTAAAAAAAATATTTTTAGTATATATGAGGTTATATTATAATAATATATGTACAATAATACTAAAAATATATTCTTATATTTAAACATTATTAACTAATTTATTTGAATAAATATTCACTAATATTATTACAAATATATAATAATATTGAAAACACTTAAATTATTTATGAAAAAGTTCAATTTAAAATATGTAATTAGAATATGGGTGGACGATTTTTCTTAAAATGTATTGTTTAAAAAATTTCTTAAGAATGCACTTTATGCTAAAACCCCTTCTGACGAAATCCTTCAAAGAAGGTGCATTATCATAAAGTGCATTGAAATGTAGCAATGAATTTAAGGTGCTTTATGATAAAGTGCCTACTGAAAATTCCCCATTTATAATGTGCTGAATAGTTAGGTGCTCAAGGCTCTACAAAGACACAAAAAAAGGTATATTGAGAAATTCATTTCACTCAATATTATATTGCGTTTTAGTTTTCTATATTTTAGTATATCTAAAATTTTTTCCTCTAGTGGAGGTGGCTAGGTAGACGCATCCCCACCAATCAAATTGAAACTCTTATATTGAAATTTTTGAGGAATTGGAAACCCATGAACTATTTGAATTCACTAGTTTTGGAGATCAATGTTTTATCCTAAGATGGTTTCTTTGTACATACCCAGATTGGAAAAAAATACATGCATGATATTGAATCTAAGGTTGGATTTCAGGGATGCCTTCCTAATAGACATTATGAGTAATCATTTGGTTTTTCTTTTCTTTATAATAGTGATCTTGATGTTTATATTCAACCTAATTATCCCAATAAAATTTCTATATATGTTCTCCAAGATGATGCTTCTCAGTGGACCATTATTCTTTTCTATGGGTGGCCAATTCAAGAATGTCAATTGATGTCTTGGGATCTCTAAATGATTATTCATCCTATCTCATCTGGATTTCACATGGTTGGTGGGGATTTTAATGAAATTATCTTCAAGAACAAAAAATAGGTGGGTCTACTATGTCCTTTTCTTAAATAACCAATTTACAAGGTCCCTTGTACTCAACTAGTCTGTATGAAATGGGGTTCTCTAGATCACCTTACCCATGGTTTAATTGTAAATCCACATGTACTTGAATTTTGGAATGTTAGGACATGTTTTTACCTTTTTGGGGGAACATTGAAGGGGGTTTCACTAAGATGACCAACGAACCAATGACTCTTATAATTTGGTTATGGAGAAACGATGGGATCAATTTGATTTATCTAAAATAGAAAATAAAAATATTTTCATTGAATCAAGATTCTGGGAGGACTATAATGACAATATAATATAAAGAAAAAATTAAAGAACAACAATATATTGTGTGCTTTGGATTAGCGTGATCATACATGAACGGAAAGAACACAACCCATGCCAGTTGTTTTATTACTAATAGAAAAACAAGAAAGTTATATAGACTCAAAATAAATAAGATAACTAGAGAAACTATCTGAGGAAGTAGGACTTGTTTAACTATGTATAGGAATTGAAACCTTTCACAAAGAGTCAACACCAACCACTCCAGGATGGAGTCATGCACACAACCAAGTAGGATGCAGTTCCAATCATGAATGAAAAGGTAAATCTATTAGAGATTCAAGAATCATAAACTGAAACCTGGTCATGATGAATAGATCTATGGATTTGAAACCCCTTCTTTTGCGTAGTCATCATAGATCTGAGGTCAAGTCATTCTCCATGATATCCCCACCGAGATAGAACACTTATTACAAGGATCATCACGAGCAATACGGAGGGGATTTCGAATAGTCAGGAAACCTTGTTTTCCCTCTTCTTCTTTGAGGTCTTATATACACTGAAAGGTGAGTTCTCTCTATGATCTCTTGAGAAAAAAAACTAGATGAAAAGGAAAACACAAAAATAAAAATTGAGTTAATCAACTCAAATCAATGTATTTGTGGAGCGTTGATGGTGTGTCAGCACATCGTTGGGTAGGATGATCATAACTTCACACTCCTAAAGATCACGATTTATGTAGTGCTCTTTTTCCACACTAAACAATAAACATCAATAAATATGATAACATTTTCAATGCTAGCTAAAAAGTGCTGATAAATGTAAATGTATCTGCTCTAAAAAAAGTAATAATAAAGGCAGATCTTTATCATCACTATTCATAGAACTGATAAAAACTTTTAATAAAAAAATGTTATTAATATATATAATTATCATATCTATATTAAAAAACGTATTAATATACATTAATTAAAAAATCAATTAAAAAATCAATAAAAATATGTTATATTAATATATATTTTTCATAATTCAATTATATATATAATGTTTTAAAAAAGTATATATAATATAATATATCATAGTATATATATTTAAGTAATAAATATATTTATTAAATTCATAATTACGTATAATTTTATATTAATATATATATATATAATTATATAGATATATATAATTATATAAATACATTTAATTATTTATATATAGATAATTATATAATTATATATATATATATACATATCTATATGTATATTTATATTTATATTCATATATTTATAAATATATTTATTTATAATAAAAACTACAAATAAAACAAATATTTTAATAATTTTATAATTATTATAAATATATTTAAATAATATATATTTATATTTTTTTAAAATATATTTACTTATATTTGAATAAATGTATATAATTTTATAATAATATATATATATAATTATTTATATAATAATATAAATTAATTTTGAAATATATGAAAATATTAATAAATATTTTTATTTATAATTTTAATTGTTATAAATATATATTTATTTATATATTTTTAAATATGTTATATATTACAATATGTATATATATTTATATATTTTAAAGTAATATATAAATTTGACTTATATAATTTTTAATAAAAAATGAATCTTATTTTCATAATTTTTTTTATAAAAAATTATAAAATCCACATTATTCATAATATTTAATAGTTTATTTATATACATTAATTAAAAAATGAGCATATAATTAAAATAAATATAATATATTAATATTTTTTAAAAAATTATATAATATATAAATGAATTAAATCATTTGAATAAATATTTATATTGATATTTAATAATTTAAAATCTATGGACATGTATAAGTTCATGATTATATGCGTATGCACATATATACATGTGTGTGTGTGTCTGTGTGTGTAGACGTGTATGTGTTCATATGTATATTTTTAATTCGTGTAAATGTTATTAAATCACTTTTTAATATTTCTATAATTTATTTAATATAATTTATTCATTTATTATTATATATTCATTAGTTGTGAAAAAATAATATTTAATCATTTTTTATTATTTATTTATAATAATATTAATTTATTATACATGTAATACTTTCAATATGTTTGAAATTTAAATGAATAATATATATTTGTTTTTTAATGGTGGAGACAAATCCCATTTAATAAAAAAATGAAAACCAAGAGAACCAAAATGGGTTATGCTTGGCTAAAGACCTAAATAATGGAAAGTTAAAGACCAAATTTCTCGATAATTTTGATAACAATCCTTCACTCCTTATCGTGAATTGCATTCCAATCAGTTTATATGTGCACATTCCCACACCCACGATCCCTAGGACGGTAGCCTCACCACCATGTTTTCATTTATTGCAAGGGTCCATTAATGTCAGTGATCTCCAAGATATAATTCACAGTCTCTAAATGATCTATCATCCACCTAGAAGGGTCATCAAGCAGAATCCATTCATATCCCATCCCTTTGTGAGGATAAGAAACAAAATTCTTTGACCCGCCTTCATGTTTATCCTCATCCCCTTTCTCCTAGGATCGGGACTCCATCTTTGGGGAGGCTCCCTGAACCTCTTCAACCTGAGTTTCATTACTACTATCCATGAGTGAGTCAAGCACTACAAAGATGTTTATAGTTGACATATATTCCTTACATGGTCTTCCAACAACATGGTAATCTTTAGAAGAAAGACCTCTAGTAGCATTAGGAAGGAAAGGAACAATGGACCAGTCGATTCATGGTGAAGGATCTATTAAAAGTGGCATTATAAAAGGAACCAAATAAATTTCTTATGAGGATACCTTAGATTTATCTTGTCCATGATTAATAGATTATCTTGACTACCTATAATCCACCAATGTAAATCCTTCACTATCCACTAAAACCAAATGTGAATTCACTTTTTTCAAACCACTTACTCTATGATCCCCCATATTGTCACTAGTAATAATAGGTATATCACTTTTCATAAAATGATAAATTATGGGAACCACAACCTTTTTAGTTGTGGAAGAACCTACTAGAGTTAATGAGTATCCTCCTTCAGTATCATTAAAATATTTCTTCTTAGACACTATATCATCCATCTTTTCTTTCATTTTCTTTCTTTTGTAGCCAATATTCGCTCATGTATGATTTTTAGTCAACAATATCATGTGCCAATGATTCATCATCTATCCCATTTCTCCCTTATTCCACAATATCCACCCATGTCATAGATTTTGGATTCTCCAAAATGAATTTCATCAGCACCTGTAGAGGCCTTCCAATTATGATGAATAGGGACTTCCATGCAATAAGTACCTGGATTTTGTATAAAGGCATTGTCCACAGGGGCATATAATTCCCTTCCACAATTATCATGTGAATTAGTCTGACCATCAACAGACCCCTCAATAGATTCATATACTAGACTAGTGTGACCACCAATCTATCCCCCAGAATTAGGTTTAGTCTGACACCAATAGAATAATCATTAGAAAAATAAATATTCAATCAAAACTTACCATTATAATATCCATACTATTCCAATATATTGTAAAACCTAACAATGAAAATCAAAAGTATCATGAGCATCATACTTCTTTATCTTCTTAAAACAAGATTTCAAGTCATGCTTGCGCACAGAACAAAACACACAAATAGTTGATCTCCTGTAGTTTGAAATGTAATGCCCAATGACCATACAGTTCATAAAGAATTTGGTAACCTTCTCATATAAAATATTCAATTCAAAATCATTATCATTAGTGGAAATAAAAACATGATCAACTAAGTCAGTACAAAAATTCATTTCATCCCGGAAGCACACAAAGTGCCAAATCTAGATAATTTATTTCATTATCCATTTAATTTGGAACAATGATTAACATTTCAATATCATAAAGAATTTTCAGGCGACAAAGAATATAGGTGAGACCCTATACCTTGATCCAGATTTAGGCAAAATAATTTCCATCCTCTAGAAGATTAAATTTATTTTCCAATTCTCAGATATTATTGATTCCATACTTGAGAGAAATAGAATTAAAACCTCATAGGTACATCATAAATTCCCCTTAAGGGAATAGAAAATTGAAGAATCCACAACCTAGTGACACACATTTCCAATTACTAAAACCCCATGATATAGAGAGTCACTCAACCAGATCTCTAATTTTCAACAGAGAAGAACCCCTAGTCAAGGAAAGGTGAGAAATTCTAGAGTGATCGCCAATTTTTAATCATTCTAATACAACAACTAGATCATAAATGACAAGAGCCACACTAACATTCTGAAAAAAGGAACCCATAAAATATCTCTTATTGAATGAGTGTGAATTCTTGGTGTCACTCTCATCAACCGCATAAGTCTCTCTGCGAATGATATTCTGAAAATCCAAACTAGCACCGAAGTGTTTGGGGTAATTGAACTTCAATGTGCGAGGAAGAGATCATCCATTGATAGAAGAGGTGAATAATCCACTTTATGAAGCCCCAATATCTATCGGGATAAATTGATAGAATCTCTCATGACATATCCATCCCATCAATTGTTTTTATTTTTTATTTTTTTAACATTTAATATATGTTTGAAATTTATATAAATAATTTATTTAAATGATTTCTTCAATAATTTTGTAATTTAAATATTTAATTATATAATTAAAAATAAACATAATTTATTTAAAAATTATTTAAAAAAATTATAAATAAAAAATTATATAATTAAATAATTATAAAATTATAATAAATATATTTAAATAAAAATTATATTTGTTATATTTATAATTATTTTAATGAAAGTTTTGCTACCAATCCTACTCAAACTTAAAAATTATTAATGAAAATAAACTTCATATAATAGAACCAACAAGCATGTATCACAAAAAGAACTACCAAACTAATAATGTGGGAAAACAATTCCACCCAAAAACACAACATTTTGACAGGATGATCCACAATTCATGGCCCAAATTCCTACATTAATAAAGAAATATAATCCCATTGAACCTCCCATAGTCACTTAATAGCTTCCAACCACAAAAACCTCATGCACTAGTCTCCAACAATGAGGCAGGAATACAAACCCACCAGGGGTCATCATCATGGAAAAGTCAACGCTCGACAGATGACATCAATGTTCCTATTAGCATCATCATCCTGCAATTGTGCTAGTCACTGATGTCCATTGATGGAGGTCTCAGAAAACATGTCAAAAGTGGGAGTATCTCATTGTCAACATCCCATACTACTGAAAACTCATGGAACATGAGAACGTCGCACTCATCGACATCCTATACCACCATAGGTCATCCCAAATCACCAAATGAGATCATTTCCTAAAACAAATCTACAAATATCAACCAAAATAAAAAGTGTCAAAACAAAAAATGAAAAATAACCCTCGGCTAGTGGTGACCCATCTCGATGTCCACCATGCCTCATTTATCTGCAATCCGGGTTTTCACCAACCCCAAAATAGATTCCATCACTAGGGTAGCACATCTATCTCCAAACATCCCCTGAAAACGTTTCCCAAGGTCTGGTCAGAAACTACCCCTCATCATAAGGGTAGATCCTTATCTCGAGGTCTTCATGGTCAATGTCATTGTCATCCTTGTTGGATTACAATCGTACACAACAACATGTTATTGTAGCTAGCAGCATTAGACAACCCCACGCTGAGGTCATAACCATAACCATCTCCAAAGTTTTGTGAGCTCCCTATTGTGGATCTCCCGACACTCTAAGAGATACCATAGTCACCATCGTCGGGGTCCCATACCCATCCGCATCTCATTATTATCATCACCCAAATCATTACCACCATAGAACCTCAATCGCCACATTCTTCGGGATCCCCGAACCTACTGCAACAGAAACTGATCATGCTTCATAGGAGACCCTCCTCAGTGATTTTCATTTGTCACCTCCAAATATCTACGATGATGTCTCCTCCATAGGTCTAGAAAGAGGATCTTTGATCGATAAGATTGTTTGGAGTAAATGAGATCCCACAGCCTGATAACCCCCATAGTGCAATGATACTCCACATGGGCTCAATGGGAGATTAGTTCTTTTCTCCCTTTGAATGTAGAAATTTCCTCTTTTTTAATCTGAGTTTAGATATGTATAATTCCCACGAAAAACTATTCCACCAATTTGAAAATTGGTGTTATCCTGGTGGCATACATCATGGAATGCTGAAAAAATTTCAAAATTTCAAAAAATTTCTACCTCAAATTTTTTTCTTGAGGCAGCAGATCATCATAGCAATTTCGAAGATTAAGATAGAGAACCTCTCCATTGATGAGAGAGGATATCCCCATCACTAAGCCTCCTATATTTATAATTATATGTTTATATAAATATATTTATAATTATATATAAGTAATTTATAAATATTTTTATTTATAAGTATACTTTTAAATACATAATTATATTTAAAAAATTAAAATACTATATTAAATATATTTAAATAATAAATATTTTGATTATATTTATAAATATATATTTTTAATACTATATAAATAATTTTTAAATATATTTAATTATAAGTATAAATATATAAATATATATCCAAATAATTGTAAAATTATAAAAAATTTACCCAAACAACTCATCCAAGGATATGGAAAATCCAAATCCATCATGCCAAAATTTACAAATAATATGAAAATGTACACGGTAGAAGGGAGAAGGTCAACAATACATAACATCCTCAAAATAGAATGAAATATAAAAATCTTCTATATCTAATGTTTCTTGAATAAAATTTGTTACCTTTTGGGTGCCGAAAACACTTCCATGTCTTGACCCTTAGAGGGATCACACATTCTTCATCTGAAGATGATTTAGATGATGCCTTTTGGGTGGATCATATCCTGAATTTACCAGAAAAATCATGAAACTATATTAATGTATTAGAGAAGTGTACACATTCAATTTTAATAGTTAATGACATCTACACTGCTATATAATAATTATATCCAAATCCCTATAGCTCTATTAATGAGCAGGTTACCTCAATTTGTGAGAACTTCCAATTAGCTACTTCCTTTCTTATCACTGCAATGGGCCTTTCACATTACCGGTCCTTTAAGGTTACAATTTTTGAATTATTTTCTAGTGAAGTAACACTCATTAGAGGATCTTCTAAATAAAACATATGCAAATTTCATTAAATCATTAAAATGGGGTGGATAAGTCCAACACACATTCTCAGCACTCATATAAAAGGGAACAACAATCAGATTCCCAATCTGCAAGGGATCTAACTGGTTCTCAACACTTTTCCAACATTCCACCATTTCCATACTTGATGTTTCCAATTACTATAATATTCTAAAAGTAGGGTCCCATGAGTCATTATAAAGGATAGTATAAAACTTATTTCTTGAGCTTAGTGGAGACTTAGATTGGGTTTACAGTATGCAATATACCAAATCCATGTCCCTCAAAGCCTGTTTAAGATGAGAAGATATTGATCTAAACATTTAGAAGGAAACCAATTGGAAACCATAATTTTCAACTAAGACCTTGGATGATGGTCTCTTCTTTCCATCGGGAATACAAGTTATATGAGCCTCCAAACTGATACAAGGAACAACAATAATGTCATTGACTATAGGAAATTCAATATTCCCAATCTCTAAAGTAGGAAGGTAAGCTAAAAAAGAAATAAATGTTTTCCCTAGATGTGGATATATCTTTATATTCTAAAGCACAAGATTTTGTAGCAGATTACAACTACTCAGAGGAAAAAACAACACCAATACCCTCTTTAAAAGAAACCCTACTAAACTGTGGAAGAGAAAACGTATGTTTAATAGGATGAGCACTAGATTAAACCTATTAAGAGTATATAGTTGCAGAGACTTCCATACTTGGAGGAGTTATCATGTGAACTACAGAATCAGACATATTAAATGTAACTATCATTTTTAGAACATCATAAAAAGCATAGATCGTTATCAAAATTTGTTGCAGAAATCATGCCTATCATCGAAGGCTCACAATAATTTATCTTGGAACCTCACAAGGACTTATTAGAACTGTTTTTCTTATTAGTGCACCTAAGAGACTTTGAACATGATGTTTTCTCATCAATCATTTTTTTATTTCCCTTATGGGATTATGAAGAAATTATCTATTCATGAGTAATGTGCTGATTTGATATATCATATGCAGTAAATTCATCAAAATATTGAACATCAGAATAAGAATACTCTTTGGAAACATCATCCCATGTTTTTTTTGCGTGATTCTCATTAGATCCAACCAATTTCAAACTTGCATGGGGGGTGCCCCACTTCAGGTCTCTACAACAAAACAAAAAATATTTAACTAATGGGGGGAGTCTCCCACCTTTATGGACATAGCACATATAGCCCCGACAGAACAATCCAGACCAGTAAATTACTTCATAGCATGTTGCAACTATGGAATCCCATTATTTCCATAAGTACTATGTAGATAGGTTTCTAAATCTATATTATTTTTAAAACATAAATATTTTTCATGTCCTCTAACATAGAAATTAGAACTCAGTAGTGAGATCATATAATTATATGCCCCATGGTAAATTCTTTTACACTCTAAATAGAATAGAGGAACATTATCTTAATCAATGAATTGATTGAAGTCATATTCACTTGTTGAAAGGAACACCCTATCCACATGAATAGAGAACATGTCAACTTACACCATGAACTGAGCTAAATGGCCATATCTCACCTATTTATTTTCAGTGTCCATATTAATGGGGATCCTAATCACCAAAACAATGTCCTACAATATTCTAGGGTGAGGGAACACCCATATTTCTCTGTAAACCAGATCCCCTAGTTGGGAATAAGAAATGGTAACCTCTAGGGGATTGAAATTCGGATCCCATTCACAGATATGAAGGATGAATGGTTTGATTGAAATTGATCCCAGACCCAAGGCCCTTGTCTTCAAATCATTATAGGGAAAGAAAATGTTGAAGAACCCTCAACCCAAAGAAACACACATCTAGTAGGTAAAACCCCAGATGCTTGAAATATAATTGACCAAAATACCAATTTTCATAGGGTTGGATCCCTTGTAAAAAATAAAATGTGTAATTATAGAAAACATACCAATTTCCAGGCATTCTGAAATTGAATCCTAATTTTATTTGAAAAAGGAAACATTACCCTTGCAGCATAACTCTCTAGTAGTAGATCCCTTGAATAGCGAGAATTTCCTATTATAAGAAACCTCTTTGAGCTTGTTGTCCATTGTGACCCCTGTGTGAATGTTCTTCCGATTATACATTCAAGAGGAAACAAGTTTATGGGAATCAAATCACCCATGGGAGAAACAAACATCAACTATAAGACCCAGAGCCTCTATTTAGTATCCCTAATGGACATTCATGTAGAGCAAGAAGGTCTAGCCACCCCCACCCGTATTTCTTTAAAATGTGGGTATGGGTTACGGTTGACTCCTGGTGGAGTGCCCCGACCAAGCCCAGAGCATGCCGCACATTCCCCAGTTAGGCAATGGCTTTGATTCACCATGTGCATAATATGCACAGTGTTCAAGTCTCATGAGCCTTATGCCTCTTCCAGTTCCCACTATGTGTTATAATAAATATATTTTAAAAAATTATATTTATTATATTTATAATTAATTATATTTATATAATTATATAAAAATATATAACTCTATAAATATTTTTATAATTATATATAATTTTTTAAAAATATATTTATTTATAATTATAGTTATAAATATATTTATATTGAATTAATTTTCAAAACAAATTCAATATATTAATATAATAAATATATTTATCATAATATATATATATATATATTTATAATTATAAACAAATATTTATAAATATATTTATTTAAAATTTTAATTATATATAAATATATATTTAATTAAATTATAATGAGATTATTAAAGACATATTTAAATAATAAATATATTTATTATATTAATAATTTCATAAATATATATAATAATATAAATATATTTATAAATATATATATATTTTTTCAAATATATAGATATATTTTTAGGTATATTTGTTTTTAAGTGTACTAATAAATAAATATGTATTATTAAAATTATATCCATATTAGTGCTAAAAAACATTCTTAAATAGTAGTTTTATCAGTGCACACTTTTTTAGTGAAGATAAAACAAATCATTATCGGTGATTTTTAGAAAGCACTCATAAAATCCTTACATGATCATATAAAAATAACCATAAGAGAGTCCTCTCTGTCATGCCTTTAAGCTCTAGGGGCACCACGTAGCTTCTACTGCTCTAGCAGAACCCTATTATTATTGTAGCATGACATTCTTGACCAATCGATCTCATCCAAATCTAAGGTATGTTCATATTTATTTTTTTTGTGCCTCTGACTACAGTCGGTTCTACAGTTTCATCTCTTTTCACATCTTCACATATTCCCCAAGATCGGAGTCTCGATTCGGTCCCCCTTTTTTATTTTGGTTAAGAGACTTCACGATTCGCCTTAGCCTCTATTAAACCTCTTCTTGTATGACCTAACCATCCCATTATGGTGTAGAAAAATTTCTATTGGTGTTTCATACCCACCACAACATCCTAAAACAAAAAGTGTCATGATTCCTTAGAAAAAAAGATAAAACTAATGAAAAATAGACGAAACCGAATCCACAGATAGATTGGATCCCTCCAAAATGGAAATAGGTGGAACCCGCAATTCAACAATATTGGGTGTAGAGAAAAAGGTCCTAGAAATCCTATATCATGACCTTTCATGGAAAAAATAAATAACATAACAAAAAAACATAATTTAAAATAATTATATTTAATAAAAACACTATTCATCCTAAATAATTTTAGGTATTCCCTTTATATAAACCTTTCTCATAAACATTTTTTCATTCATCTCATTCCAATAAGCTATGAATGAAGGTAGATAATTTATAAATGAAATTTGATAGGTTTTTGTTGATTATACCATTTAAAAATATGTTTTATTCATCATTTTTTATACTAAAAAAAATCCCCAAATCATTTTATTTTCTCATACAGGATTTAATATTCTTTACTATCATGTTATTATACAACCCTCTACCATTATAATTTTTGTAATTTCACTATAAAACATTTCTATATTATATATATTTATTACATTTTTTATTTTTATAATAAAAACATCTAATAAAAAAATATAATTTTAATTTATATATAAATAAATCACTAATAAATCCAATTATCCACACATGAATACATAAAAGATTATTTTTTAATATATTTTTGGATTGAATACACTGATTTCCAATGTTTAGGAAAATATTATTTTACATAGTTAGTAGTGAAATTCAAAATAACTTTTTATATTGAAATAAATGAACTATTGTAATACCTACCTAAAATTCCATGAAACATATAGCATGGATTCCTACATAACTCATTTTCATTTTAATATGGAATTATTTATACATGTTATGTTTACTAGAAATTGTTATATATTCATTAAAACCACAAATTTAATAATTTTAAACATAATATAATAATATTTTGTAATTAATCATATCCATGTATTATTATTTATTGAATTTGAAATGAAAATAATTTTTGTTTAGCACTGAAATAAACTTAAATAATTTATAAAAATTGTTAACTACTAATATGTGATCATAAACCATTGGTCATTTCTTTGTAGATTATTTCTCATTAGGGGGAACATTGCATACCAAAACACAATAATGAATACAAATTATGATGGATATGATGATTCATGATATTATATTAGGTATTTTTTACATATTTAAAATATTTAATAGTGTTTAAATATATTATTTTTTATTAAAAATAATATAAAATTTACTTATAGATAAATAATTCTTTATAGCTCTTTGATCAACCTTCTAGGGTAGAACTCAAAAAAATATTACAAATTTTAATTATGAAATTTTAGAAAACATTGATATTGTAAACATTAATGATTGGATGAAATATCATTGAAATGTACATATCACTGAAAATGATGACCATGTATTAAGACGAAAACAAATTTATAGTGGTAGAGGTTCAATAATGACAATTGTACTAGTGATAGGAATGAAAAATTAAATTTTTTATAACACAGCCATATATAATTTATATTAATATCATCAATAATTTCATATGAAAATTTCACTTCATTAATTTCCTTCTATGAAGTATTAATTTAAAAATTATGTTAGTGCATTTTAATTAAAATCATTAATTTATAACATTTTTAAAAAAGTTAAATCACAATATCATAATCATCATTTCATTATCAATATTAAAATCAATTTATCTCTATGAAAAAAATTAAATTAATATAATATTTCATGGTTATGGAAACCAAAGGAGGTACGTAAAACCACATACCATAAATGATTAATCAAATAATTCCTATTATTATTGGGTAGATTGTATCTCTAAATTATTCTGTGAATATTTATCAGTTTTTCCCTTTAGGCATGTTGAGAACATCATATTCCTTCTATGTTTAGTTTTTTTAGGTAACAAAAATTTTATCCCTAACTTAACCTACACATATTTTTTTCCTAATCTTATATATCTATCAATTCAATAATTATATTCCTACACAAAGATATTTGTTGAATGATTTTCCCGCATCACCCTCTTGAATTAGATTTTCACTTTTATAACTATCCAATTAAAAAAATATATCCATTAAATTAGGGATTGGTTCATTATATGATGTATAAAACTATAAAAGGGAAATAATTTATTACCTTGGTATAATATAATAATACAATACAATCCATCTAAACCCAAGGATCATTGAAGATTCTAGGAAACTATTAATTTATCACTGATTAGGGGTAATAAATAAGTGATACACATTTTAATTTACAATTATATATAGGAATTAACCTCTAATATTGATTAATGGTTCAATACACTCACATTATAATTTCCATCTCCTTTTCAAAAACACCAGAAAATATGTGTCAAAAATATTAGTGGTATCTATATTTATTAATGCAATGGGTTTAGTGGTATCTATATTTATAATTGAATACATGTGTAAAGAAAAACGGTGATGTATATATTTATGTGATCATATTAACTTTTAGATACCTCCATGATACACAAAATATCACCTCTGATATAATTTTTATTTATAATGAAAAAATGAAAATGGATTATCACAAAATCCATCCAACCCATAGGATATCCATTATGACCACACTCCCACAACGTTGTCCTCAAATGTAGAAAAGTACTTATAATATTCAGTCATTAGGACAAAATTATTTTATTATTCATGGATTAATTGAAACATTTCACTAAATGTTTAAACTATTGTGGTTGTCTCAGTGTGAGGGCATGTAAGACCATCCATATGAACATTTTCTTGGTCACACATATCAAGGATCCCCTTATAGGAAACATACTGGTGATGCTTATTTTATCAATATTATATAGAAAACTAAGAAATTTTTTCTAGTGCATAACATACACCCCAACCTTAGAACATTTATATTTAAGTATAAAACTATAATCCTCAAGAGATTAAACTAAAAAATAGTCATTATTTAAATTTTCATCATTATACTGTCCCCCATATATTCTAGAAATGAACCTATGTTTCTAGAACAACCTTGAGTAGCATTTATCCCATACGAGGTACTGGTAATCATTGAGGATGGATTTAGAGGAAATTACCTATCACTATTAGAGTAATGATTTTCTTGAATTCAATTACCCATTTCTTTCAAAGAATGTTGAAATTATTTGAAACATTCAAATGTTGTGTTTCCCTTTTTGGAACGTCCCTTTTTTGTATTTATTAATTTTTTTAAATATTAATATTACTGAATCGAATAGGATAGATATCAATATAAAATGTATGGATTGCAATTGTATGAAAAATTTGTATGAATATGGGTTGAAATAGTTCCTAATGTTTATAAAATACCATTCACATGAACCTTCTCAAATTCTTTTTCCCTATTTTTTTGTAGTTATTCTGGAATAATTAATCTATTGAAGTTTCAAAACACCTGATCATTTGTAGAAATTATCGATGTTATAAATTTTGGACTAAAAATTTGGAAAACGTGAATATAACATGTGACAGAGATATTAATATATTTTATAGAACATCTGATATGATTAAAAATGTGGAAAATGAATAAAACTATATAGTGGATTTGATTACATGTGTGAATTATGATGAAGATCATATTTATAAAACGAAAATGACAGTTGAAAAGTAACATTTTTATTGTTTAATTTTTTTTGACAACTTAAATAATTTAGAAAAACTCAATTTTATGAGGGTAGTACTAAATATAAAACATTTTAATTCATACTAATGTTGTATAATTTAAAGGAATGCAATAGATGAAGTGATTCTAGTTTAAATGAACTACATGACCTCTGTAATAATATGATCCTAGTTGATAATCTGCTTCCTAGATGAAAATATGAATATAAAAAAAATCCTTTGTTCAATGGGTATGATCTCTGAAAAACAATATATTCTTTTCCATATGACTATATACTATTTCTCCCAAGATACTACTCACTTAATGAATATCCAATGTGTGGTTCTTCTGAATATAATAAATATAAATCCATTCATATTAATGTTTTATGGCACATTCCAGTAATAACATTTCTTATGAACCTATACATAAGTTAGTATACAACATGGAAATTGACATGGTACATAGAAACAAGAAATAAATATGTGAAACATCATCACCTAGTAGAATATCTAAAAATATATAATAATTTATCATGAGTATCGCGAATTTGGAAATGAGATGAGAAACCTTAGTCTTGAGCTATCTACATATGGGGTGAATCCTTTTGGTTTTCATATAAGCTCTCAGAGTATACGGTTTCTTATGTCAGTAAATTAAATCTTTCCACCATTTTTATGCATAAAATGAAAATAAAATATGTTATCTATGAATGTATCATTAAAAATTATCTTGTTAATGATATTGATTTTCATTTGCCCCCAAAGAACAATGATTTGAAATTATTGTGGTATTTCAGTGTTATGTTTTATAATGCTAACAGAAATAATGATTTCACAATGAGTGCCATATTTTATGTAATGATAAATTACGTTCATTCTTATGGAAAATTTTCAAGATATATTATTAAAATAAATAAGTGTTTTTTTTTATTTTTTAACAATGTATGTGGTCAATTATGTTGAAACAGTCATCTAATAAATTTTTTATCAAACATAAAATATTTCAACCCCAATGAAATAATTAATGATCTTAGAAAATATCATTCGATGGAAGTTCAGAATAAAATAAAGTATCACCTCACTAATAGGTGATCAATTATATGAGAAAGTAAACGATATAGACACCGTTTTTTAGAAACAATTTTAGATTTTTTTTAAACCCACTTGAAAAAGAGATTATATTTTTTCCAATTACCATACTGGAATTTTATGTATATCATGAATTTTCATGATGTTATGCATCTTGAAAAAAAATGTTTGTGATAGTTTGATTGTAATGTTAATAAAGGCACCTGAAAGAAAGGATGTAATTAAGGCTAGGTTAGGAATGATTGAACTGGGAATATAGGAAGAGTTGGCACTGGTGAAGGGTCAAAATAGACATTCTATCCTCTAGATTCTAACAATCATTACTAGAATGATAGATATGAGTTTTTTAAATTGTTAAGTGATTTAAAGGTTATTTGAGGGTATTCATTGAATATCCAGAATATCATTTCAATGAATGATTTAATGTTAAAGTGTTTAAAATCACACGAATGTCAGGATTTGTTATAATAACTACTTACTATAAATTTATGTAGAATTTTGAGTAAGAATTTCCATCATAAATTGGCCATGATCTATTCTTTTTTCAAAGATATATGTAGTAAATTTATAGACCCATTGAAATTACAAACCATGAAAAATGAAATTTACATCATATTATGTGAATTGGAAATGTTTTTCTGTCTACAATTTTTTAACATGATAGTTATATTGATGGTTCATGTGGGATGATAGATATTACTATGGGGTCATATAAATTATATATAGAAGTGCCTCATTGATGTTTCTAAAATATTATGTAAAAAATAAAATTCAGACAGAAGTTTTTATTATTTAGGGATATATTGTTGGGGAAACCATTGAATGTTGTACCAACATCCTGTATAGTGTGCAATGAACTGTTCTTTCGAAATATCATACCACAAGGGGGATTGTGGATGATAGAAGTTCTGAAAAATATGTTTCCACAATCACTATTACAGATTGGGATCACTCCCACATTTACATTTTGTATAATATTTTATTGTTTACCCTATATGTTGAAACCCACAAATAAATTCTTAGGAATTTGAATCCTTCAAGGGAATAAAGTTGTATATCAAATAAAAACAATAAATAGTTTATAGGATTTATTCAAGAAAATATTTTTAATGAGTCAGTTGAAAATCTAAATTAAATTTTAGAATGACATCAATGGCTATCCAAAGTCCCAACTTTGAATTTCTTATCATATAATGGTTATGTAATTATTGGATATACATACTATAAAAATGAGATTGGTTAATTTAGTCCCATGAAAAATAGTGGAGTTACACTTGTGTCTGAAAAAATTAATGTATTTTCTACTAAGGATAGAAATCCAACTTTTTCAAATATTCTATACTTTGGCATGATCAAAAAAATATGGGAGTGGGATTATACTACATTGAATGTGCCAATTGTTTAATTCATGTTAGTAGATAAAATATGATCATTAAAAATATATGAATAGGGATTCATGAAAGTGGATTTCATCAAGGAAAGATACAAATATGGATTGTTAATAATGGTATCACATGCAGTACAACAATTTTAGGTTCCAGATCCCACAAAACTGAATGTGGTTAATTGTTTTTTTATCAAAAAAACACAGAAGGGTGTGATGAAAATTTAACATAGGATGACCCTATAAATGTGCTATCACAATTGTTTCATCGTATTCCCTTTATAGACGGGGTCTTGTATGTCAAAGGAGACCACAATTAAGGGATTTGGATGCTAGATAGAGGGGTCAAATCCCTTTATACATTCAAAAAAAGATATTCCAAGCATCATGTTTTAGATTATTTTTAATATCAATTATGTTACCTCATTTTATTATCAATTATATGATGAATTTAAATAGTATAAATTAAATGTTCAACCACTTATGAAGATAATGAAATCTTTATGTGATGATTCTCCAAATAATAATGACCAATATATTTCTCGTCCAACTAGTTCTCCTAAGGTAGAGGAGAATCAACCTTATACACATGTTGATGATTCCAATCATGAGGAGAAACATAATAACTATGTTCAAATAGATAATTTTTTAGTTAACAAACAACTTTTGTCCCAAAATAATTGGAGTTTCGTTGAGTGGTAGTGTTAGAAAAAAATATTAAGGTGATAAAAATGGAATCAACTTTGATGTTAGATTGAATTCACATGGCCAGTCTATTAACTCAAAAAACATGATTGGTAGTTTCATTATTCTAACTAATTCATTGAACGTTCCTATTGATATATATTCATAGAGAAATGTTGTACCCACACTTAAGATGCCTATTTGGGATGATATTAAGTTAAAATTATTATATACTTATTATTTTTTAGTAAAATAATAGGGAAACATTGATTACTAAAAATAATCCCTTGGAGGGTGCATTTATAGATGATGAATCTCGAAAAAAAAATTTATTAATTCTTACTATATAGGTCCATATAATAATTCTCACAATTCTAATGAAGTTTCATATCAATGATTTTGAAAGAAAAATAAACACTCACCCACAATAGATGTATAAACACTAGATATGATAAGAATTATGGGATGTGTTTACTGGACTTCATGAGGAGACATAAAATCATGTACAATGTGGCTGGTGAAAAATTATTTGAAAACATTTGTTTTAATCACATTGATTAAGAATTTTTAATTTATTGAACATTAACTGAGTAATAAAAATAAGCACCAGGAAACAAAACCAATGTACCCCTACTACAAATAAAGTATGTGGTACCTTTACTTGAAAAAATGTTGCGTATGTTAATGCTAAGGCAATACTTTTATGTTACATGAAATAACATCATACCTATGTTCCTCCATTTATATGTAGATTGATGAATCCAAATCTAAATCCACTTCCATCACTCATCATGTGCTAGTCAATGAGGCATGTTTAAATAAATATGAGATTATAATGGATGGAAACACACAAAAATTATGGAGTCATGTGTATGTATAACATAATCAAAAAAATTCTTTAAATTTTATTACATAACAATCAATACTTATTTTCCAATATTTTTTGTCTGAATTTGACACAAGAATCATCATCACCTATAATAGATGAACATTTACTATCAGTTGCCAAGAAGTGGCCAATACAGTATGGCTGCATCAGAGGTGTGTGGTTTGGGGTAACACCCCCAAACATGTTTTGAGAACATAAATGAAAAGGGGAATAAAGATAAAAAATTGGAAGATATGTAGAAATTATTAGCTTCTATTGAAGAAAACAATCTTTAGCAGAATGAGTTTATAGAAAATGTTATGGGGAGGAAGAAAATTGAAGAAACAAATCAAGAAAAACCATTGCATGAAGATCCCCCCCACTAGCTTATGGGTGATCCATTCAACTAAAATTGATATCTTATATGAGGTAATAAATATTATCATAATTATTTCTATGAAGTGTTAATTAAGTATAAAATAATATGTTTCTTGTACTGATATTCTATAGGATGAAAATTATTTTGATTTATAGTTATCAACACACACCCATTGCTTAGTTATGAGCGATAACATGTTCAATACCCAATAAGATACTATAAATAACAGACTACATGAAATATTCCATGTTATCGTGGTGATTAGCATAGCACATTAGTGAATCATCTAGTTACATGTTCAATTTGATGACACATATATTCACACAGTCGAGTAAGCTATTCGAAAATTCATATCATGGCCTCCAAATCTTGTGAGAAAACATGTCAAAAAGTAGGTATTCATTTATTTTTTATTTTTCATGCTAAATATTTAAAAATTAGTGAAAAATGTATGAATTGATGAATGTTATTACATATTTAAAAATGGAAGGGGTTAAAAAAAAGTCAAATAAAAAAGATCCAAAGGATTGAATGACCCATGAATAGATTATCAAAAGGCTCATTTACCCCACCTATTTAATAAAATCATTTACTAACATTGAATTTTCTTGTAGATACTACTTTTCAAAGTGGTGTTAATTTCATAGTTTATTTGGATGAACAAATTTACATAGAGGCCATTACAAACAACATAGATCTTGAGAATGTAGTGAAATCCTTAAGTATGAATGGATATGAGTCGTTTTTGTAAATGTATACATGAGTTGGGTTTTCATGATTTGGTTTTCCATTGTTGGATCAGGTAAGTTAATATTTAATAAATAAAATTCATTTTTTGGAAGGCATCTATATCCAGAAAATTGGAATGGAAAGAAAAATTGTTTATCTCAGAGAGTAACTCATGATGATAGTTAATTGAGTACCAAATAATTTTTTTTAAAGATCAAATAAAATCCCCCAATTAATAACAAATTCAACTAGTTAATAAAAATAGTATTTTGTTATTTTATGGTATTTCTCAAAAAAATTATTCTTTCTCTGTTAAAAAATTATTGTAAATTACTTAACCATTTAAAATTAATTTACCCAAACAAATCCTTGTATATATAGTATTTAATGTTAATAATAAAATTACATGTTTTGTATAAAGTTTTAAAAAAATGCAGTTAATGATTTTAAATGAAGAGAAAAAACTAAGTCACAAATTATAATAAACAGGGGGTTCATTATCATACCAATACCTAATCCCCCCCCCCACATTCCAATTACCCATTACCATGAATATTATATTAAAATAATCTTATACACAACCTAGATCGGGTATACAAGAAAAAATTACCATATTTTCTGGTTAAAAGCCTCTTCCATAGTTATACGTGGGAATAAAAACAAATTAGGCCATACAAGGACCTCTTCCACAATAACCATTGGTATGAAGATGAAAAGAGATAGAGAAGAATATCAAGTATTCTCCAGTTTTGGTGTATGAATATTTGTTTAGGAAAATACATGTAAGTGAACACCCGACTCGATAAGAAAATAAAAACAAATATATAAAATAAATTATGATGATTAAATAAAGTGAAGATCTATTTTTAATTCTCCATTTGCTAATGAGTCATGATTTTCGATGGGTTATAAGCTTTAAATATTTCACAGAAAGTTTTTTGAAAATAGAGTGTCTTGAAGTCATCTTTTCAACATATTAGAAAGGATCATGATATTCAGTGTAGTCCCCTTTTCCGTATATGAATGCAAGTTAGTATACAACATCTAATTTCCCACATGGGGATCATGGAAAAACACCTCTATGTATTCTTATTACACACATGAGGGAGTGCTTCAAAAATATAACGAACTACTGGTTTGAATACTCATTGAAGAGAAATCATCCATATATTTTGGATCCATATACTAAGATCTCACATATAATTGAATGATTCTATGAAATAGTTTAACGAATGATCATTAAATAATCCTTCTATGCAAACTTCTATTAAATATATAAATAAAATGAAAAAATATTAGTGCTCCTAGAATTGACCCATATGTAGTAGTGATTTAGAATGGCAGTGAGTTAGTCTGGCGGTGAGTCATATCTTAAAATCGCTCGAGTTGGGTGGGTACTCATTCCAAGTGGTATTTTATTCTAGTGGTGACTGAAGTCTAGTGTTGACTCGAGTCTGGAGGTGATTCATTCCTAGCAGTATGTCATTATGGTAGTGACTCATGTACGGGGGTGTCTCATTCCGAGTGGTAAGACATTCTAGAGTAGACTCAGTATTACAACCCATACTTTACATACATTGATATCACTTCAGAATTGAAGTATATTTATTACAAAAAATAACAAAACCATGAAAGGTTCATATATATATAGTGTCTTTATAAACTGGGAAACTTGAACAACTAGATCATAAAACATCTACAATGTCTCCCTTTTATTTAATCATATCGAGAATAATTTTTGGAATATCATACTTAATACCCTTCTGCATGTCATGGGGAAAAGAAACATATAAAAGGGAGAGATCAAATTCTCATTTAGTGTAAACAAATAAAATAACAATCATATCACATTCATAAGAACATGAAATTTGAAAATATTAACCTCCATATAAAATATCAAAATATCTTATCATTGGATGAAACATAAAAGTGACTAGTAATCTCAATAGTAATTACATAAGACATGATTGTTTTGGCATATGCACATAATCATATAAAATCATTTTATATTAGTCAAGACTCAGTTCCAAGACCATCATTGCGGACAAAGTCCATTACTAAACCAATTTCACTCCTCGTTCCATCCTTGTATTACTAAACTAGATTTATGCTCTATTTCAGCCATGACTATATCATGAGATATAAATATTTTCCTAATTCATTGGAGAGAGATATAGGTCCCACCAATCTCATAATGAAACCATTCTTATGCAGTCCACAAAAAAAACAATCATCTTGGCATAACCCATGTAATAAAATGAGATTCTTAAACATCATGCCATCATAAGATAGTCCATATAAGATAAATGGACTCCATAAAAAGATTTCCATAATAATGTAATCATGTAAAAGTAATAATAGGGATATAAACATAACCCTATGTCATCATATATGGAAAATAATTTTGATACAACAATTGAACATAGTTCATGGGGAAAATATCATTTTTCTTCAAAAATACATTTTCTTTTCTCAATATGTCATGAAATTTTAAAACAAAATATGTTAATTGAAAATAAAATTGATAACATGTAATGGAATCATAATTTAAATAATGATTTATGAAAGTTTAAAAATCCATTCATATTGTATAATTTGAAAAAACATTCCCCTCGTACTTTTTCCAAAGATGTCAAGAAGTACATCGTATGGTAAACAAAAGAAATATTCCTTATATACAACATAGTAAAAGTAAAAAAGCGGTAAAAATGACTTTAAACACACATGGATGAATATTAAACATTTTATCAAAACATTTTTAGGAAACATGGACATGAATGATAAATATAACCTCAGTAATACTTACGTATAAGAAATCTCGGATAAAAAAGAGATTTCAAAATTATTCCTTACCTTAGGTATGATATGCTTTTTATGTATTCTAACCTTCTATATAATGATATATATAATGTTAATTATTTATTAATGAATCATAATCATTTTTATGATAACATTTATGATTATATTTTCATCCGTTTGTAAGTAACATTTCATTGTTACTCGTTATTCGGGCATAAACTGCTTTACGTTATTATGTATGTTTTGTCAGATAAGTTCTTATAAATCATTTTTTTGTTATAGTTATATCATTTAAATCATGGTATTAGTTTAATATATATCATATTAATTCATTAAATTCATTTATAAAATCATTATTTAATGAAGATTATGTAGAACGGATCGCATCGCACCGTGGAGATGGTAAGCCGTACATACACACGAGCAACGATATCGTTCCCATAATTGTTGAATGGTATTGAATTTGATGGTTTATAGTATTTGAAAAGTATTATAATTTTATATTAATAATATATAGTTATTATTTCTACTATTATACCCATCCAAGAAATGTGATGGTGAAAAACAGATTACACCATAACTTGGAGACAGTAAGCCATACGTACGCACGCGCGATGATTTTATTTTTCGTAGGATTGATAAAAGTTGAAATAGGGATGTATCATATTTATAATAACATATAAGTATATTAGTAATAATAATGTTA
This sequence comes from Viscum album, assembly GCA_963277665.1. Lineage (NCBI taxonomy): Eukaryota > Viridiplantae > Streptophyta > Magnoliopsida > Santalales > Viscaceae > Viscum > Viscum album. The sequence goes on from OY728161.1 coordinate 759,637,975, forward strand.
TTATATTATAATGAATGATCTAAAATAGAGGAAGTCTAAGAAGAATGAAATTTGAATGAATCGGTAGAAGATATTACCTCTTCCCCGACGTGCCTCCTTTAACTTTCCTATTAAGGCACTAGTGTAGGTCTTTTGAGAAGACAAAAACCTCTAGAATGTAACTAGGTAAGTTTATAAGAGATATGGGCAGGGTTTGGAAAATCATGATGTCAAAAAAGGTGTGAATAGGAGACGAAGAAGGTTCCCTTTTATAAGAGAGGAGAGGGGCACTTTAGGAAACACTCAAAAATATTAATTTATAATAAATTACATTTCGACTAAAAATGGTCCAAAACATATTTAATTGCAATATAGGATGATTTTGGTTCAAATAACCATCATCTATTAAGATTTATACAATTTTATAATATTTTTTTTAATATTATCTCTTTTTGTTTAGCCCTTATTTTACCTTTTTTTATCTTACTGTGATATCATGTTATTTGCATATTGGGGGTTGATGTAATTACCATATCATGTCAAACGACCCAAAAAATTATTTATGAAATATTTTGAATTATATTAACCATTTGGATGAATCTTAAATTTTTATTAAATTAATATCATTTAATACAATATTTTATGTTTTATGTTCTCAATTGTGTCAATTTTGGACACTATTCATATGTGACTTATTTTAAAATTCATAGAAACCTTATTCCATCCGAAATAAGGCATGAAATAAAATATAATATGTTAATGTCATCTGAAAAATTCTTGGATGACATCAGAATAACCAAATTACATTTTTTTAATATTTATAAATTCACTTATTTAAATCTTTCATTAATGCGGTAATCACTACATCATACTTGTGTCATAAATAAAACTTCTTATATAAGATCTATAAATTATATATAAAATACCATGATGTAGGATATATTTTTATATTTCTAAATAATATTTATAAGAATAAATATCTGGTATATATCCCTATATTATAATTTATTTAGTTAAAAATATATGTTTAGGTTATAATTAAATTTACTTTAAATTAATTCTTATAAAATGTCATTTTCAAATCCATGTGAATCCATGGGGTCCCAAAATAGACCCAAGGATTCACATGGTCAATAATATTTCATCCAATTTTATTAGACACGTTTTAGGGTAGTATTATATTATTATATTATTATTTTTTACCCTTATTTACCAGACTTACCCTTTAACCATTGTAAATAAAATATTTACTGAATTTACTATTCATAATATCTATAAGTAAAAGGTACCTATTCACAAAATTTAGACTTTCTAATTCCAAATATTGAATCCATTTTTCGAAATTCAAAACACAGAAGTTGCAGTAACTGATTTTAAATTAATCTCGTTGTTGAAATGAGAATATAGGTTTTAAAAGTTAAAACATTGCAAAAGATTGAAATGTTTTTACCAAGGAATTAAATATGAAATTAATTATAATGACATAAATTATATTAAATGGTAAAAATATATTCTATTTATACTTTAAATCCGTTCAACATTACAATATAATCATATAAAGTATCTCGATGAAAAAATTATTTTTTAATTAAAATTTAGCATATTATTACTATTCATCAAAACATAAAAGTTATCAGAAATTTATCAGAAATTTATCCAAAGTAAATTTAAATATCTCTCTTATAAATAAAATTTTTATGTTGTAATATAGAAATTATTAATGTGTCTAAATCTTAATTTAAATTGGGTTTCTCAATCAAAGGTATAAAATTAACCTTTTAAAAAATAGGCTATTATACATAAAATAGTGTTTTATTCATATTTTATGACTAAAATATCAATTGGTTGAGTATAAAAAATATTATATTAAGTATTTAACACTTATATGTCATTAATATCATTTCTAAATGTAATTCACTCAAAAAAAATACAAATATCTAATTGATTTTTATTTTTCATAAATAATTAATAGCCAATGAATTAATAATGCATTTTTATAAGTTATTATAATTATTACTACTAACCTAACAACTAGGTTATAACGGAAATTTTATATCAAGGTCATGTCGTGGTTTTTTTAAACTCACGACTATATTCAAACAAGCTATTGAAGAATAAAAATTATTTAACTAAAATATTTTATAAAAACATATGGGTGTTACATTATACCCCCCTTGAAATTCGTCACTTGGAGATAAAAAGATGAAGATACGTCTCCCTCATCATGTCCTATTTTTCACATGAAGCTTAATCAAATTGGTGTTTCCTCCATAAAACGTTAACAAAGAGAGTGGTCTTGTTTCGTAGAACTTTTTCACTATGATCTGGAATATATATCAGTTGTTCTTAATTGGAAAAATCTTGGTCAAGCAGTATGACTTCTAAGCATAGTACATGTGAAGGATCAAGTATGTATATTCTCAGGATAGATACATGGAACAAATCATGAACTTGAGAGAGATTCGGTGGAATCACCAATCGATAAACTACCTTCCCAACACGATCTATAATTTCAAAAGGATGGATATACCTAGGGCTCATCATGCCCTTATTTCCAAATATCATTACTCTCTTCCTGAGAGATATTCATAAGAACACCTTATCACCCACTTCAAACTCTAGTTATTTTATTCGGCTGTCAGCATAACTTTTTTGTTGACTCTAACCTACTGTTATGTGTTGTTGAATAGATCTATCCCTTTCTTCCATTTCATCAACCAGATCAGGTCCTAATTGATTTCATTCCCTAACTTCATCCCAGCATGTTGGAGTTCTGCACTTCTTTATATAGAGGGCTTCATAAGGAGCCATATGAATAATGGATTGAAAACTATTATTGTAAGAAAATTCCACCAATGGTAGGTGTTGATCCCAACCTTCTTTGAAATCCATAGAGCAAGCTCTCAACATGTCTTCTAGAGTTTGAATTGTCCTTTCATACTAATCATCTGTCCAAGGATAATATGTAGTGCTGAAACATAACTCAGTATCTAGATCATGTTGAAGACTTTTACAGAACATCTAGGTAAACCTCAGATCAATATAAAAAATAAGTAAAAGTGGTATTCCTTGAAATTTATCAATTTCTTTACTTTTATCAAGGAAAGATGATCAAGATAGAAATTTTATCTTATAGCAATGAAGTGTACCGACTTCGTAAGGTGATCAACTATAACCCAGATAGAATTATTTCCTTTGGATGTTTTGGGAAGTCCAATGAAAAAGTCCATGGTGATATTTTCCCATTTCCCCTCTGGTATGGGTAATGGTTGTAACATCACCTTAGAACACTGTCTTTCAGCCTTAACATGCTAAAAATCCAAGAATCGAGGGACATATTCAGCAACATCTCATTTCATTCCATCCCACTAGAAGTACTCTTTCATGTCACTGTACATAATTGTTCTTCTAGGATTAATAGAGAATGAAGAACTATGAGTCTCATCCAATATCTACTTATTTAATTCTGGTATGGTAGGAATAAAAATATTTTTCTTGAACCTTATTATTTAATCCCAATAAACGTTGAATTCAGGAATATTTCACACCTTCTTCTGTAACTGTACATCTTCCTTCTATGCCTATTTAGTATTCAGTTATATTGATGGTGTAACATTCATTTTAGAAAGATAATATTTCCCCCATTTTGTTATAATTTCAAGATCCATCCTTTTCAAATCCATAAATATTGTATTTTTTGTCATCCCCATCTTGGATAAGTTGGCATGGTCTTGTAGAATTAAGGTATCTACCACAATGTTTGCATTCCCAGGGTTGTAATTTATTGAGCAGTCATAATCTTTAATCAACTCCAACCATCTACTTTGGCACATATTCATCTTCTTTTGAGTGAAAATAAATTTTAAATTTTTATGATCACTATAAATATCACACCTTTCACTATAAATTTAATGACTCCATATCTTTAATGAAAATATTACCACAGCTAACTCCAAATCATAGGTTGGGTATTTTTTCACATGGATTATCAACTGTCATGAGGAATAAGCTCTCACAATATCATTTTTCATGAGAACACACCACAACGACTTCAGGGATGCATCATTGTAGATGACAAACCTTTCTCAACTATAAGACAATGTGAGAATAGGTGCACTGGAAAACCTTTTTTTAGCTCTTTGAAATTATCTTCACATTCCTCCATCCAAAAAAACATAACTCATTTATGAGTCAACTTTGTCTGTGGATTAGATAATCATGAAAAATATATCACAAAACATCGATAATATCCAGCCAAACCATGAAAATTTCAGATCTCAGTTACGGTTGTTGGTATCGACAATATTTCAATAACCTCTGTTTTTTGGATCCCTAGATATCCCCTCTATTGAGATTATATGAACCAAAAATGTAACTTATTGAAGAAAAAATTCACACTTGGTATATTTGGCACAATGATTATCCTTTGTCAAGGTATTTAATACAATTCTCCATTGATCTTCATGTTCTTCATTGCTGTTTGAATAGACAAGAATATCATCTATAATGACTACCTCCAACTGATCAAGATAGCCTCTAAAGACTCTATTCATTATATCCACGAAGATAGCAGTGGCATTATTAAGACCAAAAGGAATCACTATAAATTCATAGTGTCAATACCTTGTAAAAAATGATTTTTTCAGTATATCTTCCATTTTTACATTTAATTGATGATGTCCTGAATTAAGATCGATATTGGAAATGTATTTAGCTCCACATAGTTGGTAAAATAATCCATCAATGCGGGGAAGAGGATATTTTTTCTTGATAGTGATTGTTTTATATTCTCGATAATAAATGAAGAGTCTCATTGATTCATCATTCTTCTAAAAAAACAGAATGGGTGCTCCCCAAGGTGACACAGAAAGACGTATGTATCCTTTATAAAGATTCTATTGGAGTTTCTTCTTCAATTCCTGATACTCAACTAGGTAAATTTTATTACGTGTCTTTGAAATACTCCTAGCACCTAGTATGAGTTCTATTGAAAACTCAACTTCACGAATTGGTGGAAGACATAGAAATTCCTCTGTAACGACATCATCAAACTCTCATATAATGGGTGTATTCTTAATTGTGAGTTTCTTCCCAACCATTTGAGATAAATAACATTCATTTACTGGAATCATGACCCATAACATTGAATAATTTTCAACTTGATGGTTATGTTCATTCTTGCACCGAAAAAATATCATAGATTGATCTGAAATATGAAATGCGACTTCTCTTATTTGGAAATTGATATGAGCTCCATTAAAGAATGACAATCCATGAAAATAATCACATCAAATTCTTATCTAATATGGATCAAAATATTCACAGGAATTAGTTTCCCACAAACTTCAATTGGAGAAGAATTTTAAACTTTTGATGTGACCATTGTGCAATTAGGAGTTTTCATAGCTAGCTCAACGTCTAATTATTGAGGTAATATGGCGATACAGTTAGAAAAATATTGGGAAATAAAAGAGTGGGTTGATGAAGAATCAAATAAAATATTTTCTACTTTAGAGTGACTGGTAAGTGTACCTTTCACCACTTCATTACCTTAATCTATGTCGCTGATAGTAATTGCATGTGACTTTCCTTTTTCTTTGGTCGTAAGAGTTTGTTGACGTCGATCATCATCAACAAACCATGGATTAAGGAACTGATTCTCATAATTCCCCATTTACATGCACTTGTAATATTGAAGTGTAGGAGGTGCATTCTATGTATCTTTTTCTTTGTGGGCATCATTAGACATATTTTTCCCATCACATTGGCATTCAATTTCCCGATGACCTTCTTTTCCACACATAAAACATTTACTAGTCCCTTTAAGACAATTACCACCATGTTTCTTTCCACACTTTGAGGATAAAGGAAATCTCATATTCTCTTTAGTGTGGTATTTATATTTTCCTTTGAATTCAATTTTACTCTTCTTATCCAACCAATATGACTGATGGGTTACTCCAATAATCATCTCAACCTTGGGAGCACATCGAACAATTTCCCCATAGCTACTGAAGTCCCTTTTGGCTAATTTCCTTTTGGATTCTTGGTTTTAAGCCACTAAAGAATCGATCAATCTTACTCGCAGGTTATATAATAATTCTAGAAGTGTACCTTGAATGTATTGTAAAATTTGCGTTGTAGGTGCCAACAGATTCATCATACTTTTTCTTAAGTTAAAAGATCTATTTCTCTATTTTTTTCAAATCATATGAATAATGTACTTTTTACAAAATAAGTTCTTGAACTTGTCTCATTCCATGGAATCAATTTCATCTCTTTGCCTTGTATTCTTGAAAAAATTCCACCATTTATCAGATTCACCTTAAAAAAGGTATACTACTTAGATGACTTTATCATGTTCTGAACATTGGAGAATGGAAAATATCTTTTCAGCAGCACTGATCCATTTTCAGCCACTATTGTATCATAAGACCCACCGAATGAAGGTGGACGCTACCTCATGAAGGATTCAGTAAAAATTTTCTTCGTACTTTGCTCATTTTGAAGTCCTATGTGATTCATAGCTTGAGAAAGTTCTGTGAGAATGGCTACAAGATTTCTCATTCAAACTTTGATAACATTTGGTTGATCAAGGGGACAATTATTGAATTGCCCATCACATTCAGCATTAATGTGGTTCCTTCGGGTTCCATCCATTTACTAAAAACATTAATAATATTGTGAGAAACACTAATAATAATAAGAAAACAACATAATCAAGAATAAAATTTCAATTTAGGACACTTTATGTTTTATCCTATTTTATTCACGGTCATTTCTAAAAAACTAGGATTGTATCCTATTCTTAATCATATACTTATTGTTCTTACTAAGTCTTTCTCACCTAAGCTTCCAAAGGTTAACAATAATCTCCTTCAGACACCAACTATAACGACCCATACTTTACATACATTGATATCACCACATAATTTAATTATGTTTATTACAACATATAAAAAAACCATGACAAGACCATATAGGTATATTTCCTTTAGAAACTGGGAAACATAAACAACTGGTTCATAAAACATCTACATTGCCTCCCATTTATTTCATCATATCTAGACTTCTTTTTGGAATATAATACTTAATAACATTATTCAAGTCTTGTGGAATAGATACATATAAAATGGTGATCTGAAATTCTCAGTAAGGGTAATCCAATTAAATAACAATCATATCATATTCAAAAAGAACATAACATTTGAAAATATTATCTTGTATATAAAATTTAACAATATCATATTATGGGATAAATCATAAAAGTGTAATGTAATATCAATAGTCAAAATATAAGACATGAAATTTTGTGACATACACACACAATCAAAGAAAATAATTTCATATTCATCAAGAATCATTTCTAAGACCATCTTAGCGGACACTGTCCATTACTAAACTGAGTTCACTCCTCATTCCAGCCATGTATCACTGAACCATATTTACTTGTCGTTTTCGCCATATCTATATCATGAGATATAAATCTTTAGCCAAATAATTGGAGAAAGATATATGTCCCACCCATCTCATAATAAAACCATTGTTATGAGTGCCACAATAACCTAAATCATACATCCTAACATAACCAACGTAATAAAATGGGATTCTTAAACATCATTCCATCATAACATAATCCATATAAGATAAATGGACTTCATAAAAATAATTCCATCATAATTTAATCATATAAAATTAATAATAATAATATAAACACAACCCTATGTCATCCTCGATGGAAAATAATTTTGGTAAAACACTTGAACATAGTGTTGAGGAAAATATCCTTTCCTCCTTAAAAAACATATTATTTTCTAAATATGTCGTGAAATTTTAAAATAAAAGAAGTTAATTGAAAATAAACATGAAAATATTTAGATGAATCTTCATGTATTTAATGTTTTATGAAAGCATATAAATATTTTCAAGATGTATAATTTAAAAAAACATTATCCTCATTCTTTTTCCAGAAAAGACAAAAAGCACATCCTATTGAAAACAAAAGAATAATTCCTTCCATACAACGTAGTAAAAGTGAAAAAGTGGTAAAAATGACATTAAACATACATAGAATAATATTAAACATTTTAAGAAAACATTTTTATAAAACATGGACTTGGTTGATAAATATATCCCCTGTGAATACTTATGTATAAGCAATCTCGGATAAAAATGAGATTTCAAAATTATTCCTTACCTTAGCTCTAATATGATTTGTATGTATCCGAACCTCATATATAATTATTTAAATAATGTTAAATATTTATCATAGAATCATAATTATTTTTATGATAATATTTATGATTTTATTTTCATTCGCTTGTTAGTAACATTTCATTGTTACTCGTTATTTGACCATTAACTCCTTTATGTTCTTATGTATACCTTTTTGGATAAGTTCTTATTCATATTTTTTTTATTATAGTTATATCATTTAAATAATGGTATTAGTATAATATATATAATATTTATTAATTTAAATTAATTTATATAATCATGATTTAATGATTATTATGTAGAATGAATCGCATTACACCATGGATACGTTAAGCTGTATGTATGCTAGAGCGACAATATCATTCCCATAATTTTTGAGTGGTATTGAATTGGATGGTTTATAATATCTTAGAATTATTATCAAGTTATATTAATAATATATAGTTATTATTTCCACCATTATACCCATCCATGTACGGTGATGGTGAAAAACATATTACACCACGGTGTAGAGACGGTAAGTCCTACGTACGCACATGTGGTGATTTTGTTTTTCATAGGATTGGTAAAATGTGTAATAGGTTTGTTTCATATTTAGAATAACATACCAATATATGAGCGATACTGATGTTATTACATTATAATGAAATAACTAAATAAGAGGAAGTATAAGAAAAAAGAAATTTGAATAAATCGGTAGAAGATATTACCTCTTTCTCGACATGCCTCCTTTAACAATCCCCTTAAGGAAATACAGTTGGTATTTTAAGAAGACCAGAACCTCAAGATTGTAACTAAAGAAGTCGAGAATAGAATTTGGTAGGTTTTTATGAGCCTGAAGTCTCAAAATGGAATGAATAGTAGAAGGAGGAGGTTCTCTTTTATAAGTGAAGTGAGGGTCACTTTAGGAAACTCTGAAAAATATTAATTTATAATAAATTTAGTTTCAACTAAAAATAGTCCAAATTTTATTTAATTCAAATATTGGATGATTTTTTTTCGAATAACCATCATAAAATAATATTAATACAAGTTTAGAATATTTTTTTATCCTTATATTTTTGGTTTATCTATTATTTTACACTTTTAAATCATACTGTGATATCATGTTATTTACACATTGTGGATCAATGTAATTAACATATGATGTCAAAAAACCCAAATGAAATTATTTATGACATATTGGAACATATATTAACCATTTGGATGAATATTTTATTTTTATAAATATAATATCATTTAATGAAATATTTTATGTTTTATGTTATCAATTCTGTCAATTTTGGACACTATCCATACTTGACTTCGTTAAAAATTCATAAAAAATAATACCTTGAATATAAGACATTATATCAAATATAATATGTCAACTTTATCTAGAAAATTAGTTTATGACGTCCAAATAAATAAATTACATTTTTTAGAAAAAAATTTAATTTCACTTATTTAAATCATTCATTAATGAGGTAATCACTACTCATATTTGTGTCCAAAATAAAACTATTTATATAATATCTAAAAAATTTAAATAAAATACCATGATGTAGGAAATATTTTTTTCTTTCTAATGACTATTTATAAGAATAGAGATATATTATATAACCTTATATTAAAAATTATTTAGTAAAAGATATATGTTTAGGTTGTGATTATCTTTACATTAAATTAATTTTTATAAAATGTCCTTTTCACATCCATGTGAATCCATGGGGGTCCCAAAATCGACACAAAGATTACCATGGTTGGAAATATTTCATCCAATATGATTAGGACACGTTTTTTTAGTATTATATTATTAAATCATTATTTTTTACACTTATTTACCAGATTAACCCTTTAACCGTGTAAATAAAATAATTTCTGAAGTTATTATTCAAAATGTCCAAAAATAAAATGTATATATTCACAAATTTGGACATTATAATTCAAAATATGGAATCTATTTTTCAAAATTCAAAACACAAAAATTGCAGTAATCGATTTAAAATCAATCCTATTGTGGAAGTGAGAATATGGGTTTTAAAAGATAAAACATTGAAAAAGATTGAAATGTTTTTACCTTTGAATTAAATTTAAAGTTAATGCTAATGACATAACTTAAATTAAAAATTAAAAATATATTCAATTTATAAATTAAAATCATTCAATATTATAATTTAATCATATAAATTATCTTGATGAAAAAAACGTAATTTTATTTTGGAAGAAAAAAAAATGTAATTAAAATTTAGCGTATTTTTAATATTCATCAAAACATGAAAGTTATGAGAAAAATATTAGAAGATTATCCAAATTAAATTTTTATATCCCAAATCAAAATAACATGATTACACTGTCATATAGAAATTATTAATGTGTCAAAATCTTAATTTAAAATGAGTTCTCTAATCAAAGATATAATATTAACCATTTAAAAAATGGGTTCTTATACATAAAATAGGGTTTTATTCATATCCTATGACTATAATATCAATTGTATGAATTTCAAAAAATATTATATGAAGTATATAACACATATATATCGTTAATATAACTAACAAATGTAATTAAATCAATAAAATAAAAATATCTAATTTATTTTTTCATAAATAATTAATAGCCAATTAATTCATAATGCATTTTAATAAGTTAGTTATAATTATTCCCGCTAACCTAACGTCTAGGCTATAACTATAATTTTATATTAAGGGAGTCTTGTGGTTGGATTATACTCACGATTTAGTGCAAATAAAGCTACTACAGAATTAAAATTATTTAAATCAATATTTTATAAAAACATCTCAGTGTTACACACCAGTCTAGTGATGACTCATGTATGGTAGTGACTCAATCTGGGTGGTAATTTATAATTATGATGAATCATGTTTGGTGGTGAGTCTTGTCTAGAGGTGGCTCATTTCAATTGTAAGCCAAATTCTATTGAATTTACTTATTAAATAATATGCTATCATAAAAGATTACCTCATTAGAAACATAATAAACCTGATTTGTGAGAATTTAAATAAATAGGTTTTGAAAACCTCCCTCATTTTCCTAATTATAAATCCCAGAATTTTTAAATCTGTTATTATGAATAAATCATAAAGAATGAAGTGTAACTATATTCTGATCACATCAAAAAGCTACTATGATAATTGGTATAAGAGATATGGTATCAAATAACACATTATAAATTCATAAATTGTACTCAAATAAGTATAATATCAAAGAATAAAATCCATAAAAATACTTTGGTATTGAATAATAACATCCAAATAAATCATGTATCAAAAAAATTAAATTATTAAAGATAAATATGGTATTAAAGGCAATGAAATGTAAAGAAAATCCCATTAAATGAATATTTGCATCAAAGAGTGGTTAAAAAAGTAAATTCCATAACTACTCTCCCCATTTTGGGATTATGAAAAAAATAAACATCTAGTTTAACTAAAAAACATATGAAGAAAAATAGAGACATTTCACTAACGCATAGTCTGGAAATTACTTCCCAAAAATAAATACTGGGAAAATAACACAAAATCACTATAAAAGACCGTGGATAATTAGAATCACTCTCGACTCAGTAGGCAGGATTAGATGGTCCCTTTCTCCGGAATGAGGTTTGAGGCATAATTGTAGAAGTTGAGGGTGTTGTGGTGGTGGCCTAATGTACTAATGTAGATCAAGGAATCTCTCTGATGACCAAGGGTCTAAGATGCTTAAATTATTCCATGGGATACATGTCCAATTGATGGTATTAAAGATTTAAATCTTTTGATTAAATATCATCTAGGTTAGAATACATGGTATTAGCCTCAGTGGAAACAACTACCATACCTATACACAATGGAAAGAATTTCTAAAAATGAAAAAATATAAAATAATGTTTCCCCTCACTCCAAAGAAGTAAATATATCATTTTTCTCCCCCATGAATAACATTAGTAGAGGTTACATATCCTTGATACAACCTACCATTTCCATGAATTCCCTAAAAATAGGTGGAATCATTAGATTCTCATCCAAATAAATGAAATGGAAATTCAACTCATGTTTGGTATATATCCTAGAAAGGTAATATTTTATGGACATGGTGATGGTTTCCCAACCATTTTAGGATTCATTGAAACATTCCATTACCAATTTATATATATGATCACCATGATGTCAAATATTCCATATATATTCCTAATTATATGAATGAATATCATCCATAATAGCACGACTTCCCTCTATTCCTTTGGGTCAGATCAATTCAACATCAACTAAGGATGAGGGAGTTAGAGAAGAAGCTATAGTGTGTACGATTGGTAAACTCTCCAATCTCTCCATCATAGCTTCTTATCTAGTAGAAAATGATTTCTTTATCTCCTATATCATTGATCCCAATGATTCCATCTCAAAGGAAAATATTTAGTTCTCAATCTCAACATCATGAATGTGAAAATTCATCATAGTCTAAACGTGAAAGAGAACTAGCTCAAAGAGGTTTCTAGAATTGGATGTACAAAGATGCGTGACTAGAAGTTCCTATGAACATAAAATTTTACAAGAATCAGCTAGGAGACTCCCTTTGAATGAATCTAAATATTCCCTAGAAAAAACTTAAAAAAAGAACAGGTGAAGTAGGTCCCTCAATACTAGGAATAACAGACTCTGTAAACACTGGACTATTAGAATTTTCATCTAAATGTAAGGCATGAAGCTTACTAGCATGTTAGATATTCTTAACTAAGGATACCTTTTTATCTATCCAAACTCCAACTGAGACAACTTTTACACTATTCATGGGTGCACTTCTTTGGTAATCACAACTTCCACCATCATCTGAATCATAAAAATATTTCCCAAGATGTCCGGAATGAGGGGAAAGACCCCCCTTAGATGATACCTCATCCTCTACCATAGATTAATCCACTTAAAATTCTCCATTATCTCCAAAATCTTCCTCAACATCCATGAACTCTGATTAGTTGATTCCAATATGATTGTATCCAATGAATTTCTCCCACTCATCATGAGTATACACTTCCACTATAGTAGAATTCATATCAACATCACATTCTCAAAAACATGACAAACATTACTTGAGGATTGATCCCACTTATAAGGTACTCCGATATCTCCTCTAGAAGATGCATCATTACCAATATCTTGATAAGGAAAAGATCTATCTGAGGTCTTGGATTTGGTCAAACCATGCCCCTCCATTGACTTAAATGATGCATTTAGAGAAGAATTGTGTGATAGAGTCCTATAAACATCATCAATATCAACATTATCTACTCCACCACAATTAGTATACTCATCATCATCTTTATTATTTCCATTAATATTATCATTACTATTATCATCATAAGAACCATCTGAGACCTATAAAACATAATTAGCTGATTTAGATGAACACTAAGTCTTCTCATCTCCATAGAAATCAGTATATTTATCATCATAGTATCTTTAACATAACAGACTCTCTCAAAAAAGTAGAGAGAAATGTGGGATTGGAGGGGAAAATACATAGAATGGATATTAGTGATGTCATAGTCACTAACCTCCTCAGTAGATGCTTCCTTTTCCTCTTCATCAACAGCTATAGAAACCTTATATTCTTCGTCCTCATCAAATATTCCACTATCTCATCAGGATGAAAAATAAGAACCAGAAAATTATATGGTTAAGAATCGTGGTATATAGGATTAAAATCATCAGAGAATTTTCATTATCTCTGCAAAATTCTTCATCCAAGGTTTTCCAATCACTCACATCCTTTTACAGGAAACCATTGTCAGGTAGAAACCACCACATTTCACTTTAGCTTCCTCCCCCTCATCATTCAAATCCATGGTTTCCCACATGGATTAAATTAATATTGGGTAAATTAGAGATTTGGGTCTAGAGTATGAATTACAAAATTTCCATAATGTTTACCATGATGTAACTTAAAAGGTTGATCTTATACCATCATATCATTAGAAAAAAACTATGCATCTTGATTTCTCATATTATTGAATTTCCCTGATATGGGACATTAAAAAATTATGAATAAACATGAAAAAAGTATTCATTCCCATTCTAGATCTGTTGAATTAGGCCTTATTGGAGTAAAATCTCATTTCATATCAAGCACCACATCATCATAATAAATGAATTTACTTTCATTAGGTATTATACAATGATATCTTCAAAAAATCATCTTTGAGGCACATTTAAACACTTAACCATTCTTTTGATGCAATGGTATACTCATTACAATCTATCATGATTTGAATAAAATAATTCTTCCTTCCAAAACTAAAATCTGTGTACTAATAAATTTTAAGAACCAACCTATCAAAGAATGTTCTATCATATCTAGAGAACCATTATATACATCCATGTTCCAAGATAACCTTGAGCACTATTAACTTACTGGATAACACACATTCAACATCTAGATCATTTTTAGAAGTAACCATGTAATTCAAAATTGGTGGGTTCCTTGATGTGTTTCTCCTATACAATTCTTAGTGGGTTGATATTCCTTATAATATGAATCATAAGGATTCTTGAATCTCACAATTTCATTGAAATTAATGAGAAGAAAAGAAACAAGTAATGCTGAAATTCAAGAGAGAAATGGAAGTTCAAAGGGCTCGAAGGGGGAAGGTGTGAGTACGAGTTACTAAAATTCAAAATTTTAACACAATTTATCATTTTGGGATTCCAAATAATAAAATATAATAAACTAAAAATGAATAAATCAAATAAAAATAAAAATAAAAATTTTGTAATGGTAGAAAAACTTAAAACATAGACTGGTAAAAAAATAGAGACTGATGACATGTCCAATGGTGACATTTCCACTGGTGGATTGTCAAATAGTGGATCATATAATTGTGGATTGTCCAATGATGGACCATCCTATAGTGGTTCTTCTAATACTGGGTCATCAAATGGTGGATCGTCCAACGAACCAATGGTGGTTCACCTAATGTTTTCTTGTCCAATGGCAGAGAAAAACCGACGTTTCTCATTCCTAATTAATGTTTTATATTTTTTAATCTCTCAGAATTCAATGGTTATATAATTATAACATAATGATAATGTGCAGTTCCTATGAATTCAATAGCTATATCACCCTTCTAAAAATTATCTCTCAAAAAGTGATGTCTTACATTAATATGATTTGTTATTCATTGAGCCATGTGATTCTTATAAATATTTATCACACTTATGTTGTCATAATTTATATTGACAAGTTTGAATTGTTATCAGTAGAGTCTCATCGACAAAATCCATGCACAATAGCTTCCAACATCTATGTACTCATCTTCAATAGTAGATAGTGTGACCTAATTATTCTTTTTTACTATAGCTTGATACTATTGACATTCCAAAAATATGACATGTTTCATATGATATTTTTCTTATATTACTTAAATACACAAAAATCCACATTCGAATAACATACCACATCAAATTATTGTCCTCTAGGGTAGAACATTGCTAAATTGGATATATATTTGGGGTTTTTAAATTTTTTTTAAACAATATGTAAATGAGATTCATTAGGGTTTTATTGAAAATGGGTACACATACACACACTAAAGGTAATATCATGTTCACTATTAGTTAAATATATAAATCTTCCAATCATACCTACGTAACTGGTTTCATCCACTGGATTTCTTGCTTAATTAGGATCCATCATACAAGTCATACTCATGGGAGTATCAGAACTTTAAGTGCTATCAAAACTAAATAAAATAATTTTTTTTAGTGTGAATACAGAGTTTTAAAATAATTCCTTATTTATTTTGAAAAACATAAAGACCAGCAAAGAATTTTAGTTTACCCATTAAACTCATTTCAAATTCATTTTTTTTTCATTTTTTGAAAAATTAGTACATAATCAATTTTTAGGAGATCCAAATATAATATCATCAACATAAATTTGATCTAATAAAAAATATTTTGAAATTATTTCATATAACAAGATTAAGAACAGATATACCTTTCGAAAAGTCTTTATAAGTTAGAAAATATTCGAGCCTATCATACTATGCTCTAGAACTTTTAACATTCATTAATTTAAAAATATTATTGGGAAAATGTGGATTCTGAAATCATGGATGTTATTTAACAAAAACATCATCAAATATATCGCCATTTAAGATTGCACTTTTGACAACCATTATATATAACTTGACATCCAATTTTTGTACAAAGGAAAATAGTATTCTAATGGAATCTAGTATAGATATTGGTGAAATGGTTTCCTGATATTCAAAAGCATCTTCTTGACTAAACCCTTGTGTAACCAATATTTGTTTTCTTACTATAGTACCTGAATCATAAATTTTTTATTTAAAACCCAATTATTGTCAATGGATATAGTTTCATTAGGGATACCTACAAGTTCCAAAAATGTATTCCTTTCAAAATTATTATGTTCCTCTTACATTTATATCTCCCAGAATTTAACATTAGTTGTAACATTTAGGAGCTTAGATTTATCCTAGGATACTAATGCTTGATGTTAAACCTATTGTCTATAATAATATCTAGTCTTTATACCTATATCTTGGTCCCAAACTACAACATATAGAGAATGGTATCTATGATTAATAATATATATAATAAAGAAGGGATGGAAATATCATGATCTTCTATATATTCATGTTTTGGCTGAGAATGTTCCATATAACTGGATGAATTATGTACCTACTTTTTACAATTCTCATAAGGTTTGAAATTTATATTAAAAATTGATTAATCAACCCAAAGGTTACATAAAGTGGTATTTGGTTCATGTGGATATATTTCATCAAATATTAATTGGACATATTCTTCTACATAATTTGTTATTTTATTTAAAAAACTATATTTTATAGTATAAGATGAATAAAAAAGGAATATACCTTCATCACTCTTAGATGTAAATTTTCCTACATTATCATTAATGTTAATAATAGAAACATTGAAATTAAAAAATGAAGTAACTAACCTTTGGATTCCAACTATTCCATAATTAATAAGGGGGTTTCTTTATGAGGGTTCTAATAAAAACAAAAATAATTATATAACATGTTGTGTTTGGGGGATGTGTCCAAAAATAAACAAGATGGTAATATTCATTAATGATTATTCAGGTAATTTCTTTTTAGGGTCCTATTTTTTCTATAACACCATTCTATTATGGGGTTCTAAGAGCATAAAAGTTATGATTAATTCCATTTTTTGCAAAATGATTCAATGTATGGATTTTAAAACTCATGGACATGATCAATTATAAATGCCTGAATCCTAAGTCCACTATGATTTTCTAAAAATTTACCATTTTTGGTGAAATACGGGTTGGGTTATCTTTTGTGAGCTAGAAAGAAAACCCCAAAACACCTAAAAAAGTCATAAATAAGGAAATTTAAAAAGAGATTCTAATTTAGACTAGAAACTATATATGGTCCAAAGAAGTCCATGTGAACAATCTCTAGGGGATCAAAAGTTGAAACGTGTTTATATTATTTGAAGGATATCTTGTGTTGTTTCCCTTTTTGACATGGGGTACAAACCTTTTCATTTGAGAATTAATGTTTTGGTATATCTTTGACTGACCCTTTCATAGTGATATCTATAATGTGTGAATATTGTAATTTCCTAGTATCATAATGCAAACCCACAGTTCCTTATTAATAGAACTAAAACATTTATTATTTTGATAAATTGATGAATCTAAATTAATAGTGTAAACATATTCATTTCCTAAAGAAGTAAAAACCAAATAATTTTTATTAATAAAAATAATAAAAATAATAATTTTCAAACATTATATGAAAACTATCTTCACATAGTTGTGATATTATATGCAGTTTGTACTTAAAACCATTTATAAATAGAACTTTAGAAATTAAAATGGTAATAGAATTTCTAATTTGGACAAGGCTAGTTATTTTCCCTTTAGAATTGTCACCAAAATTGAATTGTGCATCACCCACTTTTATCAAATTCTTGTAAAATCAAAAATATCTAGTGATGTTTCTAGAAGATACATTATCCACGTACATAAGTTTCTTTCAGATCTCATCAAGTTTGTTTCCTCAGATGTGGTTTTCATAAAACACATGTCAGCTATGTCATGCTTATACCATTGGGTAGTGTTTATATAACCTGATCTATCTTCATAATTAATCCAGGTTTCTTTAATTTATTTCATGTAACTCATATCCATATCATTATATTTCAAATTATATTTTATTTTAGGATAGTCAGATTTGACACGCCCTTTTATTTTACACTCATAGAAGATCAACTCTTTTGAAGCATCATGATTTTTCCAATCCTTCCTAAAATTTCCTCTATTATCATTTTTCCCATTATTGATTCAAATCATAAATTTTTTTTATTATTATAAATCATTTGAATCATATAACCATATGGTCTATCTCTTCACCGTAACTAGTAGGCGATTCATCATCTCTTAAAAATTAAGCTATAATTTTATCTTACTATTTTGAGTTTATGGATTTTAAGGCTCTGTATTTTCTAATGGGTTCATCCTCATATATCTATTTACTTTCTATTCTTACTCATACATAACAAAATTTCCAAAAAACTTCATAACAGGTAAATTACATACATCACAAAATTCTCTGATGGAGGCTGAGGTTCCTCTCAATCTATCTAGAAGACAACACAATAGTCGCACCACTTACCGTTTTTTTGAAACAATATTATATTATGAGTTATATTTATTAAAAATATAATTTAACCTAAGATAAAAGTCATAAATAATCTCATAATGTTTCAATTTAAATGTTTCATTTTTAATAGTATAGGTATCTATGTGTATTTCTTTAATATTATATTTTTCTTCATGGGAAACATATAAAGTGTCCCAAATTTCAAAATAAGTTTTACATAAATATAATATATTAAAATCATCATCCCCAAAATCAAAGTACATGGAATTATTATATTTACAATTATTATTATAAGATGCTTTAGTATCATCACTCATGTCAACTCAAGTAGTTTGAGGAAAATCATATTGATCTTCTATTTCTATCAAGATATCAAAAGACATTCTCTCAATAAGATTTTCCATTTTAATTTTCCACTGATCCAAATTAGTGCCATTAAAATTAGGATGTCTATTGGTAGTATAACATTCATGTCTATTATCTATATTAAACTAAATTGAGAACAAAAATGATTTGTGATCTTTAAAACACAACTAATATCACAATTCAAAATATATTTAAATAAACACTAATAACAAATGTTGGTCAGAATGAGTAACTCGAGAGGGGGGTTTATTGAGTACCCAATATGATTTCTATTAAAAACAAGTTAAAAAAATCCAATAATTAAAAACAAGTTCTCTAAGATAATAAAAAGGGTAGTTTGATATATGTTTTGTCATAAAATATAGTTCTCAAATCTGGATTAGTGCTCTCTTAATATAATATTGAAAATTAATTTAACATTTGAAAATTTTTTTCTAAAAAAAAATCCATATATAAAAACTAGTTATGAATAACTATCAAAGTACAGGTTTTGTTAACAATTAATAACTATAGTAATTGCTTTGAAAATGAAAAAAAATATAAAACACATAGTGTAATAAAATGGGGTTCAATATCAAGTTGAGATATAATCCCCTCCACTTGTAAATCACCCACTAGTAAGTATATTATATAATAATAATTTGATCCACAACCGAGATTGGGTAGACAAGAAAAATATTACATGATATCTAGACTGAAAGACTCCTCTTAAGTTATACGTGGGGATATTTTCAACATAGTAAATACGAGGGCCTATTACCTAACAATCATGGGAAAGAAAATAAAAATAGATAGAAGTGAATATTGAGTATTCTCTAGTTCAAGAGAAAAAGTCTACGTGTGTAAAAATATATAGAAAACAACACACTTCTTGAATGTTAATGAAAATAATTAGTGAAAATAAATTGAGATAATGAAATAAATAATTGGTTGATTTCTAATGGTCAAGATGATCATGGGTCATCGAGTTTTTCTTTGAGAGGAGCCTAATCAGTTTCATTAAAAGTTTTTAGAAAATAGAGCATTGTGATATTGAATTTTATCTATGTTGGAAAAGATCTGGATATTCAGTGCATTCTCATTTAACAAACTTGAATTCAAGTTATTATACAACATGTATGTTCTCACATGATGATCATGAAACCAGACCATTGTGTATTCATATTATGCTCAAAAGGGGGTACTATAGAAATTTGAATAATTATAGGTCTGAATAAATATTGAGGAGTAATCATAAATATCTTATTTATCCTCATTTTGATCTCTGACTTCATCTTAAATGCAGTTATGAAATATTTTTGTGAATAATTATCAAATAATCCTTCAACATTGACACCAATAAAATAGTAATTGAAGTATGTAATTGGTTTTCGAAAAAATTAAGAGGTATCTCTCATGGTAGTCACTCATATATAGAGGTGAGTAAATCTAGTGGTGAGTCAGTCAGGTGGAGAGTCAGTCTGAAGTTGACTAATATCTGTAGGTGACTCATATCAGGTGCTGACTGAAGTCCAGTAGTGATTAATTCTTGTCAGTAATTCATTATGGTAGTGAATCGTTTTTAATGGTAAATCAACTCTGGAAGTGACTCATTCGTAGTGGTAAGTCATTCTAATGATGAATCATGTATATAGGAGACTCATATATATAAGTGACTCATTCTAAGTATAAAATAATTTTGGTAGTGATTCATTTCAACACCAAGACAAATTACATAATATTTCACTACAAATTAATATACTATCATAAAACATTAATCTTATTAAAACCCAAATAAATATGTTTTATGAAAATATAAAAAACTTTGTTCCTACAATAACTTAATTTTGATGATCAAAAGTTGTGTAATTTTGTAAACCATAATAAACCATAAATAGTAAAGGATAAAGAGTAATAGTATGTTTATCATGTCAAAAAGCTACTATGAGATTTGGTATCAGAGATACGGTATCATATTAGAAAAAAAGTATGTAAATATTTCCTAAATAAGGATCTTAAAAAAGGATAAAATCCATAAAAATAATTTTGTTTTAAATAATGACATCAATATAATTTAGGTATAAAAAATTATAAAATATAAAAGATATATTTATTATTAAAATCTATGACAGGTAAATAAAATACCCTATAAATAATATCTGTATAAAAGAGTTTTTAACAATGAAAATTCCATAAATGTTTAACTCATTTTGGTATTATAAAAAAATAAATCGTAAATGTAAATAAGATCGATATGAAGAATAATAGAGACATTTCATTGACCATAAAAATTCAAGAAATTATTTCCCAGAAAGATATAAAGTTAAATAAAACAAAATAAAATTGGTAATTGAAATCACTATCAGATCAGGATGTAGGACTAGTTGGTTACTTACCCTATTAAGAGGTAGGAGGTACGAATATAGTAGCTGAGAGTGTTGTGGTAGTGGATGAAGGTGCAATAGTAGGATGAGGAAGATATCTAATGACCACACATCTAAGATGTTGGACGACTTCATGGGATACATGCTTAATGGTAGGTATTGAGTTGAAGGAATGAGAATATATAAAAGAATAACTAGAAATTTCCTTAGGATCTAGCACTTCCATACAAGATATATTTTAAAAAATAATTATAAAATATAAAAAATAATTAATAATTTTTCCCCTTCTCTATATAGTAGTAATGAAATCTTTTTTTCTATTTCATGAATAACATGACCAGGGGTTACAAAACCTTGAGCTAGCCTACCTGTTCTTTGAATGCCCTAGTAAAAATTAGACTCTTTATATTATCATAAAAAAATGAGTTGGGAATGTAACTCATGTTTTTTATATCCTAGAATGTAAATATTTGATTTCCATGGTGATAGTTTCCCAAATAATTTCATCTATTTTCAAACTTTCTATTACAATATTATATATGTTCTCATTGTGTTCTGGAATCTGCCTTAGAGCCTTCAAATTAGAAGTATAAATAACCCACATAACAACATTGATATCCTCTTTAACTATGGATGTTATTAAATCTTCAACAACTTTGATTGATGAAGGTGGAGGAAATTATTTAGATTCTAGAATTGGTAAACACTCCAACATCTCCATCATTGTATCCAAACTAGAAAAAGTTTCTCCTTACCTCCTTTATCATAGCTCTCAATGTATCTATCTCAATATCCATCCTTTAATTTTCAATCTCAAATTACTAAATAAAAAAATTCAAATTATACTGAATGTGGTAAAAAACTATCCCAAAGAGTTTACAAGAATCAACTTCATTAATATGAGTGAACAGAGGTGTCAGAGACCTCATAATCCAACAGAATTCAGTGTAGATCCTCCCTATGATGGACTCTAAATATGACCTAGAAAAAACATATGAAGGAATGAATATTTTAGAGATCTATAAACTAGGAGTAGCATCCTCTACAGGCTTGGATATAACATCTAGTACATCTGAAGGGAAGGCTATAAGATCACTAGAATGGTAAATCTTCTCAACAAGGGATCCCATATGATCTATACAAACTCCAACTAAGATAACAGGTATACAAATCTCGGGTATTCTAATATTATCATATTCACATCCATCATTATCTAAATTGGAATAGCACAGCCCAAGATGATTAGAACCATGGGAAGGATCCTTTTTATATGATACCTAATCCTCTTCCAAATAAAAATCTACTTAAGAATCTATATGCTCTACAAAATCTTCCTCAACATCCCTGGACTCTGAATAATCTAAACCAACAAGCATATATCCTAGTAATTTTACCCTATCATCATGATAATCCACTTCCACTCAAGAATAAATCATCTAAGTATGATATATAGTCTCAAAAACATAACTAACATCCCATGGGGATTGATTCCCCTCAAATTTTACTCTCATATCTCCTCTAGATGATGTAGCATCACCAAAAAGTTGAGTAGGAATAGATCTCATGAAGGTCTCAAAATTGATCAAACCAGGAGTCTCCATAGAGGCACCTAATGTAGCAAGCGAAGGATGATGCGATCGAGTCCCCTCAACATCATTATCATCATCACTATTAGTTCCACCACCAACACTATCCCCAACACAATCTCAATTATTTCGATTAACATATTCACCATTATTATCATCATCATAACTATATGAGACCAATAATAATTCCATAAAATATTCAGTAGAACTTGTGATCTACTCTTATATAGGTACCTTAGTCTCTTCATTATCATATTTGTAACACCCTGATATTTTATGTGAAGTATATTTTTTTATGTCTTATGTTATACAGAACATCAAAGGAATCTTTCACTATACATACCACTAGCTTGGCTTGTGTTATACTCAAAAGCAACCTTCCTCGATAGCGTGTGTTGTACACAATATCGAGTTTCACTAAACAAAAATATGTTATTAAAATATTATATAAACTACCCGTTATCAATATTATTAACTAAATTTTAAATTTTATAAAATTATTATTCATCTTACATATTTTCTAGAACATGTTATGAGAACAAAATAAAATTTTCAGGTAAAATAAGTATTTTAAAAAAAATGCAGTTTTGCCGCCTTTTGATGGTGCAACCACTTTAAATCTAGTTTTTGACATGATTATAAGTTAAATTTGACAAAATAAAATTATTCATTGGAATCAGGATATAAAAATTTACTTTGGATAAAATTTTCATATTATTCTGATAACTTTCATATTTTAATGAATAGTAAAAACACGCTATATTTTAATTAAAAACAACATTTTTCATCGCAATAATTTATATGGTTAAATTTTAATATTGAATGGTTTTAATGTATAAATAGAATATATTTTTACCATTTAATATAATTTATGTCATTACCATTAATTTTAGATTGAATTTATAGGTAAAAACATTTCAATCTTTAGTAATGTTTTAACTTTTAAAACCCATTTTCTTAACAACGGGATTAATTTTAACTTAATTTCTGCAACTTATTTGTTTTGAATTTTGAAAAATGGATTCAATATTTTAATTAAATGGGTCCAAATTATTTTAATAGGTTACCTTTTTTTGATGAAATGAATAGTAACTACGATAATTTTTATTTACTACAGTTAAAGGTAAATCGGGTAATTAAGGGTAAAAATAAGATTACAAAATTACCCTAAAACTTGCCAAAATTCAATTGGATGAAAAAAGCCGACCCATATCACCTAAGGGTCGGACTAGATTCATTTCATGGACTTTTGACCATGAAATAATATAATTATTATTAAAAGCAAAGAAAGTGACAACATGTCACTCTCTTAAATCTTATAAGTGTAATAATTTTAATTTAGTGATAAAATTCATAAAACCTCGAATATAAATAGTCCCCAAAAATATAATAAAATTATCTACGTCATAAGAATTTATTTATAATTTTTATGGATTAAATAATTATCATTAATTATGACATAATAGTGATGTTGAAATTATTTTATTGATTGAAATATCAAATAAATGATTTTAAAAGTATTAAAATAAATATTATATGAACTATTTAATGTGATACAATAATTTTATAGATAAAAATAACATGTTATAAATCTATTAAATCTTTTAGTTCTAACATATCTTCTGTATATATTTTATTTAAATTCAAATAAATGAATAGTGTCAAAATTGACACTATTGTAATTTTATAAAAATTACATATTATAAAACTGTTTAAAAATCAAAAAAATATTTATAAATTATAAATTAAAATTTATATGTTCTAAAATTTAATAAAGTATAAAATTATGGACAATTCAAAACATATATGTAATTATTTAAAATGATTTAAAATTTAGAATATTATTAACAAAAATAAAATTAAATAGATTATATATAGATAAATCAAGTTGATAATGTTTAAAATAAATTCCCAACTTGTCTAAATTTTTTTGGTTGATAATATTACAACCATATATAATCTAATATTTTGTTTTAGTCATTTTTTGAGGTTTTTAAGTGGGGATGTAATTTATTATAAATTAATATTGCTTATAATTCTAAAGGTGCCCCTCTCCTCCATTATAAAATGGAACCTCCTTCCTCTCCTCCTCACACCAATTTGAGCCTTCAATATCTGCCAAACCCTGACAATTTATCCTCTCCACTTCCCTAGAAACATACTAGAGGTCCTGGTTATCTTCAAATACCAACTTTAGTTCCCTAAGAGGAGGTTAAGAAGAGGCACGCTAAAGAAGATTTAATATCCTTTACCGATTCTTTCCATTTTATTTCTTCTTATACTTGTTCTTATTTATTTGTTTCATTGTAAATTAATAACATAAGTATCACTAATATACTGATATTTTATTATAAATATGAAAAAACCCTATTTCACCTTCTATCCATCCTACGGAAAATGAAATCGCCGCGCGTACGTACGTACAGAATACCGTCTCCACGCTGTGGTGTAATCTGTTTTCCACCACCACCTTACATGGATGGATATAATGGTGTAAAGAATTACTATATATGATTATTATAACATGATACTCATTCTGAGACATTCCATATTCCACTCCAATACCATTCAATAGTTATGGGAACGATATCATTACTCGTGCGTATGTACGGCCTACCGTCTCCACGATGTGATGCAACTTGTTGTACATGATCTTAATTGAATAATGATTATATAAATTAATTGAATGAATAAATATGATATATATTACAATAATAACATTCTGTAAATATGGTATCTATAACATAAAAATAGGAATAAGAATTTATTCGACAAGGCATGCGTAAGAACATAAAGCAATGAACACCCGAATAACAAGTAGTAATGAAATATTACTAATAATAAGATAAGAATATGACCACGTATGATATCATAAAAATGAATATGATTCTTTAATAAGTCAATGACATTATTTAAATCATTATACATGAGGTTCAGAAATGTACGAATCATATCAGACCTAAGGTAAGGTAAAATCTCACAATCTCATTTTTATCCGAGATTGTTTATACTTTAGAATTTACTGGGGAATATTTATCATCCACATCCATGTTTCACCAATATGTAATATTATTTCTATCATCCTACAATTGTTTAAATACAATTTTACCTATTGGTGAATTTTTAGGAAAAGATATGAAAGGAATCTTCTTTCATTTTCAGTATGATATACTTTTTGATTTTTTGGCAAAAGTACGAGAAGAATATTTTTTTAACATATACAACATGAATGGATTTTTATGATTCCATAGAACATTATTTCCATGAATCTTCCTTCACAAATTTTCAAGATTATTTTTAATTATCTTTTTTTGTTTTAAATTTTATGACATGTTAAGAAAGGGAAAAAAAATTGAAGTAGAAAGGATATTTTCCTCAAGAATGGAGTTCAAGTGTTTTATCAAAATTATTTTCCATCTAAGATAATATAGGGTTATGTTTCTATCCCTATTATTACATTGATTTGATTATGTTGTGATGGAATTATTTTTATGAAGTCCTATTTTATATATGAATTTTTTTATGATGTCACGATGTTTAAGAACCCCATTTTTATTACATGGGTTATGCTATGATGTATGATTTATGGTTTTGTGGAACACATAAGAATAGTTCTATTATGAGATGGGTGGGACCTATATCTCTCTAAAATGCATTGGGTAAATATTTATATCTCATGAGATAGACATGGCTGGAACGGCAAGTTAAACCGGTTCAGTGATATAGGACTGGAATGTGGAGTGAACTCGGTTCAGAAATGGACTTTTTCTGCTATGATAGTCTTGGAAATGAATCTTGACTAATAAGAAATGATTTTATGTTATTACATGTGTATTCCATAATGTTTCATGTTTTATGTTATGATTATTGGGATTACATTTCACTACTATGATTTATCCCATGTTATGATATTATGATCTCTTTTGCAGGTTATGATTTTCAAAATGTTATGTTCTTATGAATATGTCTAAGCATAGAACATAATCTTAGTATTTTAGAAATGTCCTCGAATAACCTATTATATGACCTAATGTGTGAAATTTTATTACTGATTATGTGGTTTTCCTACTGTAATTAGTGTTTCTCACACTATGCTATTTGGTTTTAGTCATTGGCTGGATCTCGAAGGAACCGTGTTAATGCTGAATGCGATGGACAATGAAATGATTGTCTCCTGAGAAACCAAATGTTATGGGATTTGGAATGAAAAATCTTGTAGCCATTATCACACAACTTTATCAAGCTATGAATCATGCATGACTTCCAAATGAGAAAAATAAGGAGCAACATTATGTTAAATCCTTTATGAGGCAGGGTCCACCTTCATTCAGCGGGTCTTCTGATCCATTAGTGGCTGAACAATGGATCAGTACCACTGAAAAGATATTTTTAGTTCTACAATGTTCTGAACATGAAAAATTCAGTGTATCATTTGGAAGGTGAAGCTGATCAATGGTGGAATATTATCAAGAATATGAGGTAAAAGGATGAAATTGATTCCATGGAATGGGACGAGTTAAAGAACATATTTTTCAATAAGTACATCCCTCATTTTCTTCAAACAAAGATGGATAAGGAGTTTCTTAACCTGAAGCAAAAGTATGATGAATCAGTTGGTACCTACGAAGAATATTTTACAAGACTTGCAAGGTATGCTTTTGGAATTATTATCTAACCTGGGAGTAAGATCGATAGATTATTTAGTGGCTGAAAACCAAGTCTTTGAAGGGTGTTAGCCATAAGGGACTTTAATAGCTACAAGGAAATTGTTCGATGTGCTCTCAAGGTTGAGATGGAGATTGGAGTAACCCATCAGTCATATGGGTTTGATAAGAAGAGTAGAATGGAATTCAAAGGAAAATCTAAAGACCACAGTGAAAAGAATATGATTTTTTCCTTTATGCTCAAATTGTGGAAAGAAACATGGATGGAATTGTCTTAATGGGACAAGAAAATGTTTTAAGTGTGTAAAAGAAGGTCATCGGGCAATTGAATGTCGAAATAATGGGGAGAAGATATCTAAAGATGTGAACAAATAAAGGGATACACAGAATGAACCTCCAACACTTAAATGTTTCAAGTGCAAGGAGATGGAGCATTATGCCAATTAATGCCCAAATCCAAGAGTTATTGATGATGATTGACATCAACAAACTCTTAAGGCCAAAGACAAAGGAAAGTCACATGCAATTACAATCGGCAACGTGGACTACGATAACGAAGTGGTGAAAGGTACAGTTACCATCCCCTCTAAAGTAGAAAATGTTTTATTCGATTATGGATACACCCACTCATTTATTTATGATGAATTTTCTAAGGGTATCTCCGTATTACCTCAACACTTAGATGTTGAGTTAACTTTGAAAACTCCTAAAGGCACAACGGTCGCATCAAAAGTTTACAATTCTTCTCCGATTGAAGTTTGTGGGAAAGTGCTTCCTGCAAATCTTGTGATCCTTCCTATAGTGTAATTTGATGTAATTCTTCGCATGGATTGGATTTCTTTATACGGATCTCATATCAATTCCTAAAGAAGGTAAATCACATTTAATATTCCCGATCAATCTATGACCATATATTGATGCAAGGATGAACATAACCTTCCAGTGGAAGTTTCTTCAATTTTATGGGTCTTGATTCCACTAAATTAAGGTTATTTATCTCAAATGGTAGGCGAGAAACTAACAATTAAGAATACAACCATTGTACGAGAGTTTGATGATTTCTTTCCGGAGGAATTCCCAGGTCTTCCACCAAATATTCAAGTTGAGTTTTCAATAGAACTCATACCGGGTGCTATTCCTATTTCAAAGACACCTTATAGAATGGCCCCAATTGAGTTGTAGTATTTGAAGAAGAAACTCCAAGAGAATATTGATAAAGGATTAATACGCCCTAGTGAATTACCTTGGGGAGAACCTCTTCTATTTGTTAAGTAGAAATATGGATCAATGAGACTTTGCATTGATTATCCAGAAGTTAACAAGATCACTATCAAGAACAAATACCCTCTCCCATGCATTGATGACTTATTTGAACAACTATGCAGAGCTCAATACTTTTCCAAGATTGATCTTCGTTCAGGATATCCTCAATTTTGGGTCAAAAGGGAAGATATACCAAAGAAGACTTTTCGTAAAAGGTATGGACACTATGAATTTATAGTGATTCCATTTGGTCTTACTAATTCCCCTGATATCTTCATGGATCAAATGAATAGAGTCTTTAGAGACTATCTTGATCTGTTTCTGTTATCCTTTATAGATGATATTCTTGTCTATTCAAATAACAAGGAAGAACATTAAGATCACTTGAGAATTGTATTAAATACCCTAATAAAGAAGAATCTTTATGCCAAATTTACCAAGTGTGAATTTTGGCTTCAAAAAGTTTCATTTTTGGGCCGCATAATCTCAAAAGAGGGGATATCTGTGGATCTAGCAGAAACAGAGGTTATCAAAAATGGTCGAGACCAACAACAGTAACTGAGATCTGAAGTTTTCTTGGTTTAGATGGATATTGTCAATATTTTGTGAATGATTTTTCAAGGTTATATAATCCAATCACTAGGTTTACTCGAAAAAGAGTTAAGTTCGTTAGGATGGAGGGGTGTGAAGATAATTTCAAGGAGTTAAAAAGAAGGTTATCCTGAGCACCTGTGCTTACACTGCCTTGTAGTGGAGAAAGGTTTGTGATCTACAGTGATGCATCCAAGAAGGGATTGGTGTGTGTTCTTATGCAAAATGATATGGTGATAGATTATGCCTCACGACAGTTGAAAATCCATGAGCAAAATTACCCAACTCATGATTTGGAGTTAGCTGTGGTAATTTTTCCATTAAAGATTTGGAGGCAATACCTTTATGATGAAAGGTATGATATTTATACTGATCATAAAAGTTTAAAGTATATTTTCACACAAAAGGAGCTGAATATGTGCCAAAGAAGATGGTTGGAGTTGATTATGGATTATGAATTCTCAATTCATTATCACCCTAGGAAAGAAAACAAGGTGGCAGATGCATTAAGTCGACAAGACCATGCTAGCTTATCCATGATGAGGATCACAAAAGATCCAATATTTATGGATTTACAAAGGATGGATCTTGGAATTATAATGGAAGGGGAAAAATCTTATCTTTCTCAAATTAATGTTCAACCATATAAACATATGAAGATTAAAGAGGCACAAAAAGAAGATGTAGAGTTACAAAAGAAGTTCAGAAATGTTCCTGAATTTCACATTGATTGTGATGAAATAATAAGGTTCAAGAATCGGGTTTGTGTTCCCTAACATCCCAGAATTAAAGAAGGAGCTGCTGGA
Source organism: Viscum album (assembly GCA_963277665.1). Taxonomy (NCBI): domain Eukaryota; kingdom Viridiplantae; phylum Streptophyta; class Magnoliopsida; order Santalales; family Viscaceae; genus Viscum; species Viscum album. The sequence continues at coordinate 759,668,470 of OY728161.1, forward strand.
TGAGGCTCATAGTTCTTCATTCTCTATTCATCCTGGAAGCACGAAGATGTATAGGGACCTGAAAGAGTACTTCTGGTGGGATGGCATGAAAAGAGATGTTGCTGAATATGTCTCTCGATGCTTGGTTTGTCAGCAAGTTAAAGATGAGAGATAGAAGTCTAAGGGGATGTTAAATCCAGTACTCATACCCGAATGATAATGTTAACACATCACTATAGAATTTTTCACTGGGCATCCTAAAACATCCAAAGGCAATAATGCTATCTGGGTCATAGGTTATCATCTTACGAAGTCAGCACACTTCATTGCTATTAGATAGGATTTCTCTCTGGATCAGCTTGCCAGGATATATGTAAAAGAAGTGTTAAGATTGCATGGAGTACCACTTTCCATTATATCTGATCGGGATCCGAGGTTTACCTCGAAGTTATGGAAAAGTCGTCAGCATAATCTAGATATAGAGTTAAGTTTCAACACTGCTTATCATCCTCAGAAAGACAGTCATTCTGAGAGAACAATTCAAACTCTATAAGACATGTTAAGAGCTTTCTCTATTGATTTCAAAGGTGGTTGGGATCAACACCTACCTTTGGTAGATTTTTCTTATAATAATAGCTTTCACTCCAATATTCAAATGGCTCCTTATGAAGCTCTCTATGGAAAGAAATGCCGAACTCCAACTTGTTGGGATGAAATTGGGGAAAGAAAGCTATTAGGACCTGATCTTGTTTATGAGATGGCAAAAAAGGTCTGATCTATTCAACAACACATAAGAGTAGCTCAGAGTCGATAAAAAGTTATTCTGAAAACCGAAGAAAGGACCTAGAGTTTGAAGTGGGTGATAAAGTGTTCTTACAAATATCTCCTTGGAAGAGAGTAATGAGATTTGGAAAGAATGGAAAGTTGAGCCCTAGGTATATCGGTCCTTTTGAAATACTATATCATGTTGGGAAGGTATCTTACTGATTTATGCTTCCATAGAATCTCTCTCAAGTACACGATGTGTTCAATGTATCTCTTCTGAAAAAGTACATACCCGATCCTACACATGTACTAAGCTCAGAAGTTGTACCGCTGGAGCAATATCTTTCTTATGAAGAACGGCCGATAGAGATTCTATATTGTAGCAAAAAAGTTCTATGGAACAAGACCACTTTCTTGGTGAATGTTTTATGGAGGAATCACCAATTATAAGAAGCTACATGGGATCTTGAGGATATGATGAGGGAGTGGTATCCTCATCTGTTTGTTACGAAGTAATGAATTTCGAGGGTGAAATTCATTTTAAGGGGGGTAGAATGTAACACCCTAATATTTTAATAGAAGTATATTTTTTATGTCTTATGTTATACGAAACATCAAAGGAATCTCTCACTACCCACAACACTAGCTTGGCATGCGTTATATGCAAAAGCAACCTTCCTCGATAGCGTGTGTTGTACGCAATATCGAGTTTCACTAAATAATAATATGTTATTAAAATATTATATAAACTAGACGTTATGAATAGTATTTACTAAATTATAAATTTTATAACATTATTATTCATCATACATATTTTCTAGAACATGGTATGAGAACAAAATAATTTTTTCGGGTAAAATAAGTATTTTTAAAAAAATGCAGTTTTGCTGCCTTTTGATGGTGCACCCACGTTAAATCTAGTTTTTCACAAGTTTATAAGTTCAATTTAACAAAATAAAATTCTTCTATGGAATCAGGAAATAAAAATATACTTTGGATAAATTTTTCATATTATTCTGATAACTTACATATTTTAATGAATAGTAAAAACAGGATTTATTTTAATTAAAAACAACTTTTTTCATCGCAATAATTTATATGGATAAATTATAATATTGAATGGTTTTAACATATAAATAGAATATATTTTTACCATTTAATATAATGTATGTCATTACCATTAATTTTATATTGAATTTATATGTAAAAACATTTCAATCTATGGCAATGTTTAAACTTTTAAAACCCGTTTTCTTTACAATGGAATTAATTTTAAATTAATTACTGCAACTTCTGTGTTTTGAATATCGAAAAATGGATTCTATATTTGAATTCAGTGTGTAAAAATTATGTTAATAGGTTACTTTTTCTTTGATATTGTGAATAGTAACTATGGTAATTTTTATTTACTATAGTTAAAGATAAATCAGGTAATTAAGGGTAAAAATAAGATTATAAAATTACCCTAAAACTTGAAAAAATCCTATTGGATGAATAAAAGTCGACCCATATCACCCAAGAGTTGGAAAAGGTTCATTTAATGGACTTTTGATCATGAAATAATATAATTATTATTAAAACCAATGAAAGTGACAACATGGTACTCTCTTAAATCATAAAAGTGTAATAATTTTAATTTAGTGATAAAATTCATAAAACATAGAATATAAATAGTCCCCAGAAATCTAATAAAATTATCTACATAATATTAATTTATTTATAATTTTTAGGGATTAAATAACTATCATTAATTATGACACAATAGTGATGTTGAGATTATTGTATTGATTGAAATATCAAATAAATGATTTTAAAAGTATTAAAATAATTATTATATGAACTATATAATGTGCTCCACTAATTTTATAGAAAAAAATGACATGTTATGAATCTATTAAATCTTTTATTTCAAACATATTCTCGGTATATATTTTATTTAAATTCAAATAAATGAATAGTGTCAAAATTGACACTATTTTAATTTTATAAAAATTAATTATTATAAAAGTGTTTAAAAATCACAAAATCATTTAAAAATTATAAATTAAAATTTATATGGTCTACAATGTAATAAAGTATACAATTATGGATAATTAAAAACATATAAGTAATTATTTATAATTATTTAAAATTTAGAATATTATTACCATAAATAAAATTAAATAGATTATATAAGGATAAATCAACTTGATAATGTTTAAAATAAATTCCCAACTAGTCAAAATTTTATTGGTTGACGAGATTAAAACTCTATCTAATCTAATATTCAGATTTGAGTCATTTTTGGAGGTTTTTATGTGGGGTTAGAATTTATTATAAATTAAACTTTCTTATAATTCCAAAGGTGCCCCTCTCCTCCCTTGTAAAAGGGAACCTCCTCCCTCTCCTCCTCACACCACTTTGAGCCTTCAAGATCAACCAACCCCTGAAAATTTCTAATCTCCACTTCCCTAGAAACATACTAGAGGTCTTAGTATTCTTCAATGACCAACTTTAGTTCCCTAAGTGGAGGTTAAGAAGATGTGTGTCAAAGAAGAGGTAATATCATTTACTGATTCTTTCCATTTTATTTCTTCTTCTTCTTCTTCTTTATTTGATTAATCATAAAATAATAACATCAGTATCAATAATATATTTAAATGTTATTATAAATATGAAACAACCCTATTTAACCTTCTATCCATCCTACGGAAAATTAAATCACCGCGCCTGCGTACGTACGGAATACCATCTCCACGCCGTGGTGTAATCTCTTTTCCACCAACACCTTACATTTATGGGTATAATGGTGTAAAGAATAACTATATATGATTATTATAACATGATACTAATTATGAGACATTACATCTTCCACTCCAATACCATTCAATAGTTATGGGAATGATATCATCGCTCGTGCGTACGTATGGCCTACCGTCTCCATGATGTGATGCGACTCGTTGTACATGATCTTCATTGAATAATGATTATATAAACGAATTTATGAATATATATGATATATGTTAAACTAATACCATTATGTAAATAAGTTATCTATAACCTAAAAAGAGGAATAAGAATTTATTTGACAAGACATGCGTAAGAACAAAAAGCAATGAACACCCGAATAACAAGTAACAATGAAATATTATTAATAAGAAGATAAGAATATGACCATGTATGATATCATAACAATGAATATGATTCTATAATAAGTCAATGACATTATTTAAATCATTATACAAGAGGTTTCGATACTTACGAAGTATATCAGACCTAAGGTAAGGGAAAATCTCACAATCTCATTTTTATTCGAGATTGTTTGTACTTTAGAATTCACTAGGGAATCTTTATCCTCCACATCCATGATTCCTCAATAAGTAATATTATGTCTATCCTCCTAAAATTTTTTAAATACAATTTTACCTATTGGTGAATTTTAGGTAAAAGATATGGAAGGAATCTTTTTTCATTTTCAGTACGATATACTTTTTGACTTTTTTGGCCAAAGTATGAGAAGAATGTTTTTTATAAATTATACAAAATGAATGGATTTTTATGATTCCATAGAAAATTATTTCAATGAATATTCCTTTAAAAATTTTAAATTTTATTTTTAATTAACTTTTTTCAGTATAAAATGTTATGATATGTTAATAAAGGAAAATGTTTTTGAAGTAGAAAGGATATTTTCCTCAAGAATGGAGTTCAAGTGTTTTATCAAAATTATTTTCCATCTAAGATAATATAGGGTTATGTTTCTATCCCTATTATTACATTGATTTGATTATGTTGTGATGGAATTATTTTTATAAAGCCCTTTATCTTATATGAATTGTTTTATGATTTCACGATGTTTTAGAACACAATTTTTATTACATGGGTTATGCTATGATGTATGATTTATGATTTTGTGGCCCACATAAGAATGGTTTCATTATGAGATGGGTGGGACCTATATCTCCCTCCAATGCATTGGGTAATTATTTATACCTCATGAGATAGACATGGATGGAATGACAAGTTAAACCAGTTCAGTGATACAGGACTGGAACGAGGAGTGAACTCAGTTCAGAAATGGACTTTGTCCGCTATGATAATCTTGGAAATGAGTCTTGACTAATAAGAAATTATTTTCTTTGATTATGTGTGTATGAAACAATGTTTCATGTTTTATGTTATGATTATTGGGATTACATTTCACTACTATGATTTATCCCATGTTATGATATTATGATCTCTTTTGCAGGTTAATATTTTCAAAATGTTATGTTCTTATGAATATGATATGATTGATATTTATTTTGTTTACCCTTAATGAGAATTTGAGCTCACCCTTTTGTATGTTTTATTTTCCCCAATTTAGGAAGAAGGGTACTAAGTAGGATATTCTAAAAGGGACTCTAGATATGATGAAATAAATGGGAGACAATGTAGAAGCTTTATGAACCACTTGTTTATGTTTCCTAGTTTCTAAAGACACTATACCTATAAGGTCATACCATGGTTTTGTTATATGTTGTAATAATTATGCTTCAATTATGAATTAATAACCATGTATCTATAGTATGGTTCGTTATAATATTCACCATCACTTAAGAGACCATCTCTATTAGGAAGAGAGACAGGAGGACTATTAGGGCCAAAAGACACGGTGGGTCTCCTATGGAGGTGAGGGTAACTACCATCTTCCACATAAATTTACTCTTACACTTCATCAATAGCTGCAACAACCACCTCCTCTTTTTCCAAAATATAGTATTCCCCTATCTCATCAAGATCTAATCCAGGATCCACTAAATATTTTGGTAAATATTGATGGTCTGTAGTATTAAAAACCTCATATAGATAATCATTATCTCTAAATCACTTTTTCTTCCAAGGGGTCCAACTCACTCTCATCCTACTACAGGTAACCTTATTTTAAGAATATACAACAATAATTCACATAAAATTCACGCTCATCATCAATAAAAAAACATAGTTTCCAACATGGTAGAAATTAACATAGGGTAAATGATAAAACTGGATCTAAATAAAAAACATTCACATTTCGATAATGTGTACAATTAAGAATATGCAAAGTTTGATCTTATCAATTTATTTCATATGAAAAATATGGTACACATCAAGATATATAATATTATTTAAGTCTTATTTTCTAATAGATAACTAATTCTTAATAAAAAGAAAAATAATATCTCGTTCTCCATCTAAATTAGTAGCAGTATGCCTTCTTAACAAATAATCTCCAGTAAGATCAAGTAGTTATTTCTCATCAACCAAGGATTTAATATCATTGTATATTTTAAAATAATTATATTCATAAAATCGATGATTAGGAATATTTAAAAACTTTTTCCATTCTTTTGATGAAAAGGTAAACTCCCTAGCATCTATCATGCCCTGAATAAAATGATTCTTTTTGCAAAAAAAACATTTTTACTGATATAATTCTTCAAACATCCTAGGATAGAAAGGTACATAATTTCTAGAGACCATGTATTCCCATCATTTTACATAGATCACCTTGATAACCAATGTAATATTGGATAGAAACTATTTCTTATCCACTTCATTTTCAAACAAAGGTGTAGTTCACTAGATGTAGGTTCTTCGGCTCAATAATAGCTCAACTCGGTTATTCTCTCCACATAATAATAGGACATGATTATATATAATATGACTTATAATGGTGCATGAAAATAAATATATCATAAAAAATTTAGAATAAAATTCATAAATACGGCTGATGGTGGGGATGGAAATAGAAGGTTAAATGGATCGAAGGGAGCATGCACGAGCGATAGTGACTCAAACATAATAATTAACTCTAATTTACCATTTATGGATGTAAAGTTATATATATAATTAAATTAAAAATAAAAAAAATCAAATTAATGTTGTAAATTAGTAACTGTAGGGACAGTTGAAATAGAGACTGGTAGGAAAATAGTGATCGGATACTTGTCCAACAGTGACTTTTCCAACGATGTCTCTTCAAACATTTGAGCATCCAATGGTTGATCTTCCAACGATTTATTATCCAAAAATGGACCATCCAATGGTGGCTCTTCCAATGTTGGAACTTCCAATGGTATATTATCCAATGGTGTCTCTTCCAATGGTGGATCGTCCAATGGTGTCTCGTCCAATGATGGCTTGTCCAAATTTAGAGACTATATCATTCAAAATTAATGTTTTATATAGTTTATTCTCTCATAATTCAATTTTTTATAGATATCAGTAATATAATGTTTAGTTCCTATGATTTCTAGTGTTATATCAGTATTCTAAAAATGATATCTCCAAAAGTTATGTCTTACCTCAATATGATTTTTTCATGAATGAAACAAAGAATTCATAGAAATATTTATCGCACATTTCTTGTCCCAATTTATAGGGACATTATTTAATTGATATTCATATTATAGTAACATGTTTTTCATGAAAAAAATAAGTTCACAACCACTTCTTGTATAAATTTACTCATCTTCAATAGTATATAGTGTGACAGAAATCTTATTTTTACTACAGTAAGATACTAGTGACTTTCCAAATGATGACGTGTTCCCAATGAGATTTTTCTATCTAACATAAGACCAAAAAATACACATATGAATAACTTTTTATATAAAAATATATTCTTATATGGTAGATCATTCTTAAATTGGTTGTATATTTGCGGTTTTAGAATATAATTTTAACATCATGTAAATTTTATTCATTATGGTATTGTTGAAAATGAGAACATATACACACACTAAACAAAATATTATGATGACTATAATTTAAATATAAAAATATTCCAATCATGCGTCTATAACTGATTTGATCAACTAGCTTTCCATCTTCAACAAGATCTAGCATACAACTGGTACTCATGGGAGCAGCACTATATTTAGTGCCATATAAATGAAAATACTTTAAAAGGTCATTACTATACTTACTTTGATTTGAAATAATTCAATATTTATTTTAGAAAATTTTAAATCTAATAAATAATTTTATATCAACCATTAAACTCATTTAAAATTTATTTATCATTATATTTGAAAAATCAGTACTTAAAGAATTTTTAGAATACATTAAGATAATATCCCCAACAAACATTTGACATACTAAAACATCACATGAAATAAAATTTTAAAGAATTGTATAATCTGAAATACATTTTCGAAATACATTAGAAAATAAAAAATTGATTATTCTATCATAAAAGGATCTAGAATCATTTTTAAGACCATAGAAATATTTTGTTATTTTGAAAACATTATTGGTAAAATGAGGATTTTAAAATCCATGAGGTAGTTGAAGAAAGAAAACCCCAACTATATAACCATATAAGAATGAACTTTTTACATCCATTTGATATAATTTGAAATAAAATTTTTCAACATCGGTAGTAAGTATTTAGATAAATTCATGGATAATTACTGGTGAAAATTTTTTCTCGTATTCAGTACCTTCTATGAGACTATACCCTTATGAAACCAAAATTGTTTTATTTATTTTTATAGTTTCTTACTCAACATATTTGTTTCTAAACATCCACTATGTTCCAATGGTCAGAGTATATCTATGTCCAACTACAATTCCAAAAATTTATTCCATCAAAACTTTTTATGTTTCTCTTTCATTCCTATCACCTAGAATTTATCATTAATGGAATCAATGATGTTTTTAGCTTTAGGATGAGATGATAATTCTTTATTTTCAACATGATTTCTTTGTGAAACTCTAGTATTTGTACCTTTATATAGAAATCCAACTAGAATATCTAAAGGATGGTATATATCTATCCTAAATGCTCTAGGAAAAAATGGGTTGAAATTTATTGGTCATATATTGATTTAGTTTTGGGTTGAGAATGTTCCAATTAAATAGATATTTTTTCTTCTTGTTTAATTTACTTTTCATAGGGTTTCACAATAATATTCAAAATTGACAGTTCATCCTTATGGTTTTGTAAAGCTATCTTAGGTTCATGTGGATCTATTTAAAAAACATGACAAGAAAATCTATTCAACAGTCTTGGTTATTTTATTATACATTCTATATGATTTAATAGAAATTGAATAACCAAAGAAAATTCATTTTTCACACTAGCAAAAACATTTGTGTTGATTTTTCTTAGTGTTATGAATAATGATTTTTCTACCAAAATGTCTGACATAATTAAACTTTAGTATCCTAATGTTAAATAATTCTTAAGTGATTTTCATTAATATTGGTCTAATTAAAATTATATTCATTATATAAAGGTCTAATTTTTTAGCCTCTGCCAAAAAAATAAAAAGGATGGTCATACTCATTAAGTATAGTATAGATAATTTCATTTAGGACCCCATTTCATATTTCTAAAACACCTTTTTGGTGTGGGGTTCATGGAGTATAAAAGTTATGATTATAGAAATTTTTTGAGAAAAAAATAATCAATGTCTTAATTTTCAAACTAAAGATCATGATGAATTCCTATGGTCTTAATACTATGTCCACTATTATTTTATACAGATTTACCATACATGATGAAATAAGATAAGGGTTGTCTTGTGTGATTTATAATGATTACCCATTCAAGAGGCATAGTGTGACTGAGTTTTGTGAGTTAATTCATATAGAAATAAAATAATTTATTTGAGCAAAACCAAACTAAATGGGGTGATTCTTTGTAAACACCCAGTGACATGGGACTTTTACACACTGAGTTATTTTATATTGAACATGTAAAACAAATCCATAAATTAATTTTTATGCATATTCCAATATAAATTTAATTTATTTCTATTAGCTATACAAACTTTTTACTATTATGATACCATTAATAGTATACAACATTTAAAATAATAGTGTGTTATGTGGTCATACTCGTCATTCTATTTACATCACATGACCCATGGAACTATATGAATATTAATTATGTGACATGTCTGGTTTTCTAAAATACCAAGAAATTACATAGTAATAGAATGGAAATACACAAACTATTCATTACATATCATGTTGTAAAATATTAGTTGTCATTTATGTATGGAAAAATGGACACACACAATATTTCATGTGGTATGAGCTACGTAATAACTTCCAGATCAAATCTAGACAAATGTTACGTGTACACATCATGTATCTATCTGTAGAAACCATGTATGTTAATAATTTTGGTGAAATTGATTTATTTAAAATCATAGTGGAGGGGAATCATACGTGTATCCAAAATGTATGGATTAAATTAATATAAATAATCAATTTAATAATTAATAAGAAAATTAAAAATTAATTCAATGTAAAATTATCACTGTTAAGAGAGTGGTAAAAATGGAATCTAGCATGTATGAATTCAATGGAATAAGTTATATGTGATTGGTCAGGAGCATTGACCAAATAATTTCTATGATGGTTTCATTTAATTTAATATTATTTCATGTGTAATAATAATTTATTAATAAATTAAATATATGATGGTCCCCATTCCATCCCTCTATCTAGTAAATATAAAGTCATAAATTCCTTCCATTACTTGAATAAAGATGAAACTATAATTGTTGTTCAATCCCCCTTCCCGAGACATACATTTATTAGGGTGTTCATAGAAAAAATATAATTTATCATAACCAATTTGACATCAAGAGAATTATCCCTCACTATATATGATTAATCTTAGTGGAAAGTGTTGATGATATTTGATTTAGGATTCTAGGATGGGGGAGTCCACTAAAAATAAAGGGAATTGGGTGGTATGTAGATGGAAAGACTACAAACTAAAATACCTTTATGAAATTTATAAGAACCTCATATGGGTTAAGAGATGTGGAATGTGGGTCCTTTACACTATAATGTCCAATAGACAAACAATTTTGTGTCCAACGATGGGTGAAATTTGGATTTATAAAATTGTGGGAGGATAATAGGAGAATGAAATTTGTTACAACTCAATTTTATCTGTAATCACTATAAATTACATAAAACAATATTTTAATTATAATAGAATTAAATGGAAAGTTCATTGACCATGATATCACTACAATCATTCCATGATTTAGGTAATTTATATATATGAACAAATTTCCATGAGTGGAATTATCATTAAGTGATACATTACAATGTGTATATTTATTACATCTGCTGGAATCCACTATTCTTAATCATCATTTTATACAAGTGATAAATTGTGAAAATGATTCCTATAAGAGGTACATGGGAAAACATATTATGTCTATTTAATTATTAAATAATCTATCCATTGATTTATAATAATGAATCAATAAAAAATACAAATATATAATGATATCTTAATTTATATGAATTGAGAAGAAGAAAGAGAGGCTTAAGATAAATGAGATTGACAGTACACTATCCCCGTGTAAACTAGAAGAAAGTTACTCTTAGAAGGAATTTTTTTTAGTATATTGATGTACATTGATCAATTTAAAAAATTAGAACAATTAGGATATGAAACTACCTATTAATAACACGTTTTCTTCCATACCACTAAGTATCTTGAAATTCATCCAACTGGACGAAAGATATCAGGAATCCACTAAAGAATCATTGACAAAAATTCACCAAATGTATAAGGATGGGTGGGAAAATTGTTCATAACCCATTATAATGAATATAATTAAACAAATGGTTTGAAGACCATAACCCATCCATTACTAATGTTGTATTTACACAAAGTTTCAAAGAGACAAATATTCATAGCATGGAAAATAAATATGAAGAGATTTTCTTTTGATATAGAATAAAAGGAAAAATACATATTATGGTAGTAAAAATAGATTGTGTCAACATTGTATTGAATGTTACCAAATAATTTATCTCTATATCTATTTAGATACAACGGGTAATTGTTTTATAAATGGAATGAATGCAATTATGTTTTTTATAATTATTTATTAATTCTAACTCTGGAATTATTGATATCATTTCTAGGAATTAATAATTAATTTAATAATTATACTTTATGTGGAATGATAAGTAAATTTCAAATAAAACTAGTAGTATTTGAAAAAAAATATTTTGAATGGTGTTTGGTCTTTACTTAGACAAACAATTTATACTGACTAACATACAAATCATGCTTAGAAATTCAAACCACTAGAAATAATCGTTTTCCACCAAGATTATATAATGAGTTTAATAAAACCATGTGAACTATTTAAGAAAATAATGTATATGTGAATTCATAAAATCAATGAAATTAATTAAGGGTTCTCAATAATGAAATATATTAACTTAGTGAATGATAAAGGTTCCTCTAAGTGGTATTGTTGATGTGTATCTTATCCATGTATTAATAAATAATCCAAATGGTGAGTGAAATTATCCCTAAAATATCATTAAATTATATTTATGGGTGGTAAGGGGGTTAATGTGGATTCTTACATATATGTATTTCATTTATTTCCAAATTGTATTTGAAAATATGTTTAAAAAAAATAGTTTAATAGAAAAATAGATGAAAATAATATTGACTATTATGGATCATATATGTTATGAATAAATTACATTAGGTTAATTCCTCCAAGTATTAATGTAATTTTTTTGATATATTATATAATCAATAAATGTATATCAATGAAAATAAGCTGCATCATTGTTAACTATCCAATTAAATCTAAATTTATGAAAACCGTAAAAGAAAAAATGTGTTTGTAAACATGGATGGAATATTTTATAGGAAATTACATCTCTTTTGAGACAAAGATAGAATTCTATGGTTTATTGAAGTTTATGATTTGGTTGTACATTATTTGGTATATAAACAGTAGACTCCCCTAGTCTTAGTGGGAGTAATTTTTCTAGAGACTTATATAACCTAGGATTATATTATATTCACCATATTGGTCGATAAATAAATATATATATATATATATATATATATTATTCAATGATAATAATGAATCCAACTTGAATGTAGTCAACAGAAACAATCCAATGATTACATATTTATTTATTAATTATTGATTAGATTACATGCTACAAAATTATTAGAACTTGATATTTTGGTGGTTTTCTGAAAGTTCTTGTTTGTAATTAAATTAAATATGTCATGGATGGTCAAGACATCAAAAATAAGTTATATATTATTATCTAAAGGATCATTAAATTAATTCATTTTCTATTCCAATACCTTCTAACTATTTATCAATCACAAATACATTTTCATTTTACTTATTGGATAAATCCTTTATTCTTATTATATTGGTCATTGGATTTGAAGGCCATCTTATTTTTGGAAACTCTACAGATAATATCTATATAAAATAACCACTAGGACTTGTGACAACCCAAAATTCTAGTATTATATTAATTTTATTCAAATAAATTAACATATTTGAGAATGTTTAATTATAAGAAAACATTAATTGATAATGAATTTATTCCATGTGTTTGTAAAAGTTTAGTGGGAACATTATAGTTTTATATGTTATATATATTGATATCATATAGTAAAAAAATTATGTATTACATGATATTTAAGGATAAATGAATGAAATTATCTATGAATGACTTAAATTAGTGGTAGAAATTTAGGAATTAATATTTATCATGATATATCTAAGTCTATTCTTGGATAAATTCATAGTACAAAAATTTTCAAGATTCTAAATAGATTATGTTTGGTAAAAACAAATTTGGAATTATTTCTAATTCCATATGGTATAAAATATCTGAAGGAAAATGTGTCCCTATATAAATGAGGAGAAATAGAGAAAGAGAAAAATCCCATATGCATCTCTGATGGGATTTATTATATATTTCACGTTATATACTACGATTAATATTACATGATGATAGGAATATATTAAGAAGATCCACGATACAACCATTGAATGGAATTAATAAATATCTTAATGTAATTGAGGCACACTAATGATAAGATCCCAGTTAAAAGATGAAATAAATATCTATTTTATATATTGGTCAAAATGAATTTTTATCTTTGTAATGATATATATTCTCCCATTTTGGAGAAAATCGAAGCTTATATAGCTCGATAAATTTAATGGTCAAAATTTCTAAAAAAATTTCCAACTATGTTATGGTTTAAGATAAATATTAAGAAAATGATATAATATATAAATTCTTCTAGGGAGATCTATGTTGAGCCTAGAAATAAATATATAATCCCATTATATTTTGACACATCAATAATGGTGGTTTTTTTAAAAATATGTGTATATCAAGTGGAAAAGTATATAAATTTAAAGTATCAACTCATAAAGGATTTTATTATAGATTTATTATTGAAATAAGTAGATTTGTCATAGGGTAATGTGAATGGACCCCAGCCAAAGGTTCATCCCTGTGAGAAATGAAGATATAGCCATATCTTAGTATAAGAATGTCTATCATGATTCAACTTGCATGTAGTTCAGTATTTTTCTCTAGTTTATGTGGGAGTCTATTGGATTTAGTTACCTTGAACAAACTACTTTATACTTTTGATTAACTTTATATTGAATAGGTTGAATATTAATAAAGTATTTATCAAATTATGAATGATTTTTAGTTATATTAATGTGATAATATAATTAGCATATTGGTTACATGGAACAAACAAATAAGTTTCCTGCAATTATGGGATCATTGAAGTACTATAAAATATTTCATAAATATCAGTCATATGGAAAAGATAAATATCTATGATGAGGAAAATAGTTTTTTCACTATGAGGTTCAAGTAATCATAAGTGGATGATACTAAATATCATATAGTATAAACTAGTTAATAAACAATATTGGATATTATGTGCATATACAATCCTATAAGAATTTCACATGATTACATATCATTGGATTGTTTTATTAGAACACATGTATTGGTATTTCAACATTATTATTATTATTAATGTATATCATGAGTCGCGTTCTTTGATGTATTGACCAAAAGTGCAGTCCCATATATTCAAATGAATTACAATACATTAGGTGTATCATGAAATATATTTCATTAATGTATAATTCAATAAATGAATTTTTCCACTATGTTTTTAAAGGATGTTAATATTAGGGTCCCTTTGATTAAAATGTAACTATTTGATAAATTCCAAGGCCATGCTATTTGTAAATTTCATTTCAGTTCATGAAAAAAGGTGAATCAATCACATAATATTATAATAGTAGTTATGAATCTTATTTGATTAGAGACATTTGGACAAATGGAATTTATTACAAAATGTGAGTTTGTATGTCTCTATTATAGTTGGGAGATATCATTTTTTATCTATTGGTTCTTAGAGCCATTGTGACACAGTAATATTAGACATTGGGAAAGGTCACAAAATACTACTAAGAAAGATTCCCAAAGTGTCACATAAAAATTGAATTCATGATCTCAGTTAAATTATATTTGACTTAAAAAATGGAATAAAATAATATTCTCCATATTATGGAATATTATATATTTCCGATTTATCCATTGTAAATATTTAGTCAAAATTTATATAAATGTTTTGGATCATAAATTAATATTTATTCGCCATATAATAAATATAATACTTATTTTTTTATTAAATTAATAATATTTATATCATTATTAAATATTTATCCAAAGGTTTCATAAATGAAAATAAATATGAATGTGTCAGAATTTTCTAATAATGAGAATGATATAATTAGTAAATAGCACTAAATAAATATTTATTTACTTTATAATAAAATTATATTTAAGAGTACATTGGAAGGTCGATGCATTGTAATATTATATTTTTTTTTCATTGGAATGGGGTATACTAGGGGTTTAATAAATAATTAAGGGGGTTTTTTTATTAACATTTCATCCCTAAATATATATATGTCATGTTATTTCATTTTTGAGATGATGATGAAATCATATGTGGGAGACATTTTATTGTTCACATACTCTCCTATCATTACATTTCATTCCTCCAAGAATCTCTTTAGTGTTTCTCTGAAGGATGAGAGAGATTATTAGAATCCTCCACATCTCTCTAAATATTGACAAAATAGTTCCATGATCTTCTAGATAGAAGTATCCCCACTCACAATCGACAACGAATGACACAAGGCAATCGATTCCTGCACACTAGTACCCGATGATTAATTTATGATTGTTGGAGATCAATGAGAACATGTGGATCATCGCTAGTGGATCTCCACATTTTGTCCACTTCACGTAATGATAATCCACCAAAAATGTTTTTTTTTTGATATTCTCATCTACATCGATGATAGACCTAAAGCTAAGTTATTTAATTATAGAATAAATTAATTTAAAATTTATAATAAAAAGATCCTCTCTCTTGGTTTTGGGATACTAAACTAGATTCATCGGGTATTTTAATTTGACATGCCAATTCACAACACCTTATAGAGTATTATTCATTATTACCAACAAAACCATTTTTTATAAATGGGATCGAATGTCACTTCCACTACACCTAAAACCTATATTCTTATAAAATTATGATATTTTATTTATTATTATCCACAACCCAAGTTGGAAGAGGAATCTGACATAAATTTTTAGCCTAGTATAAGGCCCCAGCCTTAAACCTTACTTAATCTTGAGTTATTACAAGATTACACATTGGGGATATTTTTAGGTTTAGATTTTTAGAGAATTAGATCATGAAACTTGCATTACATTCCACATTTAAACAAAGTGGTTACATAAAAGACAATATTCATTCTTCCCATCAACGGAAACATATTTAAAATAAAACACGGATTCTTTCTTGACACATCCTTGACACTATCATCAAATCATGTACCTTTCCCTTGACCTGTGAAAAACATTTCAAAAACTTTGGATGAGCATAAAAAGCTCAGTAAGGGTTATAAAAAAATATGGAAAGGAAACATGAGTTCATATATACATAAGAATGAAATCATACTTTACCCATAAAACATAGGCACTTTAACATACCTCATCAAATCATGAATAAATCATCGAAATCATAAGACATAAAAGGTAACTTGAGGCATTCATAACATTATTACATAGGTAGTAACCCACTTGGTTACATTTGGAATACCCATCACAGTATATTCCCTAAAATCTCTTCGGAGAAACCTTAACGTTTCACTCCTTCGCGTTACCCAATGCATTGGAGAGCTATATCGGGCTCACCCGCCCTTAGTCTATCACGGAACCACCCATTTTCTTAACAATGCCCAAGAACCATAACATAAATGTATTACAAAAAACATGCATAAAGTAAACATAACATTTCCACATTTCAATCACAATATAACATTTTAGGATATTTAAATAATGAATCCATTCAAAAAGAAACCATTTCCAAAACCATTTAAAACATTTAATAAAGAGATTTTTGAATCAAAGTGTCCCATACCACCTTGAAGATTTTAAAATTTTAAACCATTAATATCCATATAAATAAATCCTTAAAACCATTTTGAAAACATGGATATTAATAAGAACAAATCATTAAAACATTTAAAGCGATATTTTGGTTAAAGGGTTTTTACCAAAATTAGAGACACTTGAATACAATAATTGAGGAATAACATTTAATCAGAACTTTATAATATCATGAGAATAAATGGATTCATGATATAATATTCCAAAGGACAGTATATACACCATATAAGAGTGAATTGGTGCATAACAACAATGAAGTATCAATAGAGATGTAAAATGTGATGAAATCCCTTATAAAGAAGGTATCCTTAAATTAAGGATAAATCAATATCAAAATTATGTGTGAGAAATATAAATACACCCAATATAATTGGATATTAAGTGTAAAACAATAAAAGGTCATTCACACATATTCAAAGGATGACATATTCAATAACTACATGTTGAACCCAAAGAAATCAAAATTGGGTTAAAACGTTCCCTTGGTAAAATTCGACAGCCTAACGGCGTCACTTCAAAAATTCAG
This sequence comes from Viscum album, assembly GCA_963277665.1. NCBI lineage: Eukaryota > Viridiplantae > Streptophyta > Magnoliopsida > Santalales > Viscaceae > Viscum > Viscum album. The sequence continues at coordinate 759,686,072 of OY728161.1, forward strand.
AAAATGAGTTGATGAGAGATAAAAAGGGAATCTCATAACTTGGACATAAAATTTACATCAATCAGGATATAGAAGAACATATCCCAACATAATAATATTTAAATTAGAAGACCCAACAAAAGAAGTCTTTTAAAAAAGAGGAGGGTGAAAGGTTCCCTTACCGACTTGGGTATCTTTCAAAACATACACCCCATGAAAGAAGGACAATAAATCCTTGATGTAACTACTCATAAACTAAATTATATTACACAAAGAGTATAATAATGGGCAGTACATACACCACTCAAAGGAAATTGTGGCAAATGTAGCATAAATTTCACGGGAATAAAAGTGAGATGAAAAATCCCTTACGAAAACTCGGCAGCCTAACGGCGCCACATAAAACTTACAAAAATGGATTGATGAGATCAAATAGGGTATCTCATAATATTAACTTAAAGTTTATAGAAAGAGGAATATAAAATAACATCCCCCAACATAACCAAGAGGAGCTTAAAAGAAGTGACATAAAGGAGAGTACTTAAAAAGAAAGAGAGGGGTTAGATCTCTTACGAAAATTCGGCAGCCTAACGGCGCCCTTCAAAACTTCCAAAATAGATTTATGAGAGAGAATATGGTCTCTCATCACATGAAAATAAAAATTACAGTAAGTTTAATATAAAATAACATCCCAATAACAAGAAAGATTAGCTTTAGAGGGAATGACATAAAAGAGTGCACTTAAAAATAAAGAGAGGAGTAAGATCCCTTACCTCGTATCCGACTTGACCCGACCATTCTTTAATCTCCTAAATAATAAACTTGAGTTAATCTCTACTTGCTTAAGAACCTTTTTAATGTTCATTATTCCTTTTATACCATGTTATGAACATCATGTAATCATTTAAGTTAATAATGTTCATTTTGTCGGTATTTGGTTCTTAAGTCAAAAATAGACTTCTTACACTTACATGTTGTTAATTTGGTAAAAGGTTCGTTATATCCAGAATGATATTAATGATTTTGATAACATATATATCATATATATAAATCATATACATGTATTTATAATATTACATCACATTTAGAGGTAAGAAATGAAATGCACCGTTCAAGGAGACGGTAAGCCGTACTTACGCATGAACGCTACTTCCATTTCTATTTCGTATTTCTGGAATGGAATCATAATGATATAAGAGTATATTATAATTCCAGTATAATAAAATATATAATATCATTAACTTTATCCTTTACACATCCCACATATGGTATTAACGAATCAAATCACTTTCAGGGGGCGGTAGTCCGCACTTCCTAAAATGAAGATATCGTGTTTACCCATAATGGAAACAATAATGGTATGCCATAAATGAAAAATACAGAATATTAAGGAAAGAATAAACATATTATATATCATATATAAAAATAGTGACATCATAATGGCCATCTTTGAAGGTGTTAAATGAGTATTGAACAATCATCGTTTCGGGAGGCAGAATTTCGCCATCCACGGAAACCGTATGTTCTTTAACCATTTGATGTAGTTGTGTGAGAGGGTAGCTCGAATAAATCTTATAACAACATCCTAGTATACTGAAGATACTGGTTTTGTTACAAAATAAGTAAATAAAAAGAGTTTATGGGGTTGGAGAAGAAAAATAAAACAAATGAACATGAGAGAATGAATTACCTTTAAAAGTGTAACTCCTTTTGATTTGAGCCTAAAGGCTTCCTTTGAAAGGATTATTCCCAAAAGGGAATCCTCTAGGATGAGAAGAGGGATTTGGAGAGAGGAAATGGGCAGGGTATGGCTGAGCCAAAGGCTTGAGGAGTGTGTGAAATGAGGTAGAGGTGGGGGCCTTTTATAAGAGGAGAGGAGGGGCACTTTTGGAAATAATGAAACTATTATTTTATTTTCAAAAGTGTTTCGAATTTCTAAGGTCCCACATTGATATATTTATAATATAAGATGATAAGTCTTCGAAATATTCCCATCCAATAGTTTTTTTACAACTGTTGGTCTTAGATTTTATATTATCGTTTCATTTTATTTAAACTGTTCATTAATGAGGTCCTCGTTACATCATCATGATGTCATAATTAAATTAATTTATTTAATGTTTAAAAATTATAAAAAAAATATCCTGATGTAGGAAATATTTTTATCTTTCCAAAGAGTATTTATAGACAAAATTATGATTAGTATATCCCCTTTTAAAAATTGTTTTAGTAAAACATTTTATGTTAGTGTCATTTTCACATTTATTTAAAAAAAGGCATTAAAGTCATTTTCTCACCAAGAGGCTCCATAGGGTCCCCTAAATCGACCCATGGGTTGTCTTGGTCGGACATGACTCAACCAATAGGGGTAGGACAAGTGTCATGGTGTTTTCATAATTTTATAATATCATTTTTACCTTAAATTACATTAATTACCTCTAATCGCGATTAATGAAAAAAAGTTACTATTCACCAAAAAATTATTTTCATCCCATTGAACGACATTTGACATACTAATGACAACCATGTATGTCGTATTTTCAAAATTCAAAACACAATGATGGCAAAATTTCATTTAAACGGAAAATCAGTTTTTATAAGTACCACTTAGTGGTTTCACTATTTATCAAAAATTGAAGTTTTTCAGAAAATTACCAAAAATTCACCCTAAGCTATATTTGATATTCCGAATACAAAAATGAAGTCTATTTTACAAAATTCAAAACATATAAGTCACATTAATTAATTTAATAATTAATTCCCGTTGTCAGAGCAGATAGCGTGTTTTTATAAAACAATAAGTATCAAAAGACTGACACTAGTTTAAGTCTGATTTCAATGTGAAATTAATTCCAACGACCACTATTGGATTTAATGGTAAAAATATATTCTAATTTCACTTTAAAACCATTCAAAATATAATCTAATCATATAAATAAATTAGATTAAAAAGAGGTTTTGAATTAAAATACAACATTTTACACTATTCATTAAAAAAATGAACTTTATCGGAAAGATACCAAAAATTTACACAATGTAAATTTTGATGTCCCAATTCTTAAGAAGAGTTTTATTTGGTCAAAAAGAATGTATAATAGTGAAAAAAACTATATTTAATGACGGTTCGCCATCAAAAGGTGATAAGTGAACCTTTAGTGAAAACTAGGGCATATACGCCTAAAATTGAATTTTTTCTGTATTTCATGCCTATATCTTTTATTGGATAAATGTAAAAATATTTAAAAACATATATAATCATATTTTAGTTATTTCTATCCATTCCTGCCAATACAACGGCTACATGTTAACCACCATTTAAAATAATATAATTTTATTATTAGAGTGAAACGTAATATTCCCAAGAAAATCGTTGTTGCGTGTTGGGTACGCCATCGAGCATAGCGTCCCCTTTAAAGACACATTAATATTTTATTCACAAATATGGATAAATATGAAAATGTCATATTCTTCATTTACCTGGGGTGTTACATCCTTCCCCCCTTTTGGGAATTGCGTCCTCGTAATTTTTAAAATTGGGCTTGGAAACATCCTTGAAAATACCACATCGGAACAAGATTCGGTAAAACAATCACTTTAAAATAAAGAAAGAGAAGTATAGAGGTCACCCGAGTTAACCCATACTAGGATTCCATGTAGGAAAACATGGACATGGAGGAGAAAACATAGGGTCATGTTCTGATGGAGAGTGATAGAAAACATGTTTAGGAGAAAGTTAACCACAAGAAAATCACAAACTTGTGATGGGTTAAACGGTATTCGATTCCCCAGTAGGAAAATTTAATAGACAACATTTTTGTTTTAACTTACTTTTTATTGAGGAATTTATTCATAAGGAAACATAATCACTTATCATGTTGACTTTCAATTTTTATTAGATTCCTTACACAAACTCATATTTTCTTCAAAAGACGAGTATTTAGGAAGACTTGTTCACATTAAGAGTACTATAATCAACTTCTAGAGAATCAACTTATCCACCAAAGAGAACTATATACATCCCATGTCTTTAGGCTTTAACCAATACCAAAACCAAAAAGGTTAGTACAAGGTCAGATAATCCAGAAAAGGATAACCCTTTAAAAAGAAAATCTGTGCTTAATCTCCAAAATTTGTCCAACAAAACCCAAAGTTCAACGAGGACCATCCGATAAACAATTTTTCCATAAAATTCTTCAAAGTAAACCAATCTAAGATTGAAACCCAAATATTTGAAGGATTTAGTCACATAGTCTTCCAAGTTAAATCTTAACATTTATCTCCAAACAACATTAGTTTCTCCTAAAGTCTTGTATTGAAAAGTAATTAACCTAATCACATATCCTCCATGATAGGTTAATAATTTTAATAAATAACCCAAAACCAACTTACTCTTAATTCATAAAATCATATAACTAAAAAGAATCAGTCAAACTAACCAGGGACTTCACGTAGTCCAGTGGTAGGAGATAAATACCAGTCACACTTTGGTTGTGGGTTCGATTCCCGCAGCTTTGTCCGACACGACGGGTTGTCACACGGTCTGCATGTTTTCCTTTTTATAAAACTCCAAAAATAACCCTAACATGTTTTAACCTTAATCGTTTCCTTATACCTTTAATGTTCATCCAAATTAGTTACAATCTCAGCATCTTAATTCTTGAAGTCTTATTTCACCACCATAAGATAAAATAAAACGATTCCCAAAATGAATAACATCATACCTTGATCATGGCGTCCACTCGGTTTCATAGTCATCTTGATCAGGTAGGTAGAAGTCCCATGCTTTACAACAATGATTTAGAGATCCTTCAAAATCATTTGCTTCCTCCATCCAAATACACCTCATACAACATGGGTCATATGGGTGTTCACAGAAAAACAGTTTTGGAAAATAATCATGTATGACGTATAATTCCAAAACATCTGATAAAACATGATTTCTAAAAAAAATTTGGACCTAAATTGAGTTGAAACTTTCTATTATTGGTCCTTTTAAAATACCATAAGTATGTGATGTGAGACTATATTTTAAAAGCAAATATAAATAGGTTGCGCAAGGGTCTCCTTCCTCAGCACCATTTTTAAAATCATAATATGCTTCAAATTCTTGTGATAAGGTAAAATATTTGAAAATACCTTGATAATATTTACCTTTCTTGAAAATATGAGAATATTGTGAAAATAATATTTGTCTAAAAACAACCCATGATCCACGATGATAAAGAGGTATAGTGGAGGTGTTTGATATCTCAAACAACTGCTTGCAAGTGAGTTGTATGCTAGAAAAAGTTTCACAATCATCCGAAGATGACTTTGCAATAATTATTGCAAACATGTCATCAGGAAGAGATAGGAATTTCATTTGAGATCCTTCTCTTTCCATTCATAACCGACTTTACTTGACCTGAAAAAAAAGTTATAAAACAAGGATTTAACTGAAATAATAAATATAGGGACTAATCATGTGTCTCACAAGAACTCCTAATCCCTAAAGTTGTCTAAACCGACCTCTGATACCAACTATAAGGCCCCAGCCTTAAACCTTACTTAATCTTGAGTTATTACAAGATTACACATTGGGGATCTTTTTAGGTTTAGAGTTTTAGAGAATTAGATCATGAAACTTGCATTACATTCCACATTTAAACAAAGTGGTTACAAAAAAGACAATATTCATTCTTCCCATCAACGGAAACATATTTAAAATAAAACACAGATTCTTTCTTGACACATCCTTGACACTATCATCACATCATGTACCTTTCCCTTGACCTGTGAAAAACATTTCAAAAACTTGGGATGAGCATAAAAAGCTCAGTAAGGGTTATAAAAAAATATGGAAAGGAAACATGAGTTCATATATACATAATAATGAAATCATACTTTTCCCATAAAACATAGGCACTTTAACATACCTCATGAAATCATGAATAAATCATCGAAATCATAAGACATAAAAGGTAACTTGAGGCATTCATAACATTCTTATGTAGGGAGTAACCCTCTTGGTTACAATTGGAATACCCATCACAGTATATTCCCTAAAATCTCTTCGGAAAAACCTTAACGTTTCACTCCTTCGCGTTACCCAATGCATTGGAGAGCTATATCGGGCTCACCCGCCCTTAGTCTATCCCGGAACCACCCGTTTTCTAAACAATACCCAAGAACCATAACATAAACGTATCATAAAAAACATGCATAAAGCAAACATAACATTTCCACATTTCAATCACAATATAACATTTTAGGATATTGAAATAATGAATCCATTCAAAAAGAAACCATTTCCAAAACCTTTTAAAACATTTAATAAAGAGATTTTTGAATCAAAGTGTCCCATACCACCTTGAAGATTTTAAAATTTTAAACCATTAATATCCATATAAATAAATCCTTAAAACCATTTTGAAAACATGGATATTAATAAGATCAAATCATTAAAACATTTAAAGCGATATTTTGGTTAAAGGGTTTTTACCAAAATTAGAGACACTTGAATACAATAATTGAGGAATAACATTTAATCAGAACTTTATAATATCATGAGAATAAATGGATTCATGATATAATATTCCAAAGGACAGTATATACACCATATAAGAGTGAATTGGTGCATAACAACAATGAAGTCTCAATAGAGATGTAAAATGTGATGAAATCCCTTATAAAGAAGGTATCCTTAAATTAAGGATAAATCAATCTCAAAATTATGTGTGACAAATATAAATACACCCAATATAATTGGATATTATGTGTAAAACAATAAAAGGTCATTCACACATATTCAAAGGATGACATATTCAATAACTACATGTTGAACCCAAAGAAATCGAAATTGGGTTAAAATGTTCCCTTGGTAAAATTCGACAGCCTAACGGCGTCACGTCAAAAATTCAGAAAATGAGTTGATGAGAGATAAAAAGGGAATATCATCACTTGGACATAAAATTTACATCAATCAGGATATAGAAGAACATATCACAACATAATAATATGTAAATTAAAAGACCCAACAAAAGAAGTCTTTTAAAAAAGAGGAGGGTGAAAGGTTCCCTTACCGACTTGGGTATCTTTCAAAACATACACCCCATGAAAGAAGGACAATAAATCCTTGATGTAACTACTCATAAATGAAAGTATATTACACAAAGTTTAGAATAATGGGCAGTACATACACCACTCAAAGGAAATTGTGGCAAATGTAGCATAAATCTCACGGGAAGAAAAGTGAGATGAAAAATCCCTTACGAAAACTCAGCAGCCTAACGGCGCCACATAAAACTTACAAAAATGGATTGATGAGATCAAATAGGGTATCTCATTATATTAACTTAAAGTTTATATAAAGAGGAATATAAAATAACATCCCCCAATATAACAAATAGGAGCTTAAAAGAAGTGACATAAAGGAGAGTACTTAAAAAGAAAGAGAGAGGTTAGATCTCTTACGAAAATTCGGCAGCCTAACGACGCCCTTCAAAACTTCCAAAATGGATTGATGAGAGAGAATAGGGTCTCTCATAACATGAACATAAAAATTACAGTAAGTTTAATATAAAATAACATCCCAATAATAAGAAAGATTAGCTTTAGAGGGAATGACATAAAAGAGTGTACTTAAAAAGAGAGGAGTGAGATCCCTTACCTCGTATCCGACTTGACCCGACCGTTCTTTAATCTCATCAATAATAAACTTTAGTTAATCTCTACTTGCTTAAGAACCTTTTTCATGTCCATTATTCCTTTTATACCATGTTATGAACATCATGTAATCATTTAAGTTAATAATGTTCTTTTTTTCGGTATTTGGTTCTTAAGTCAAAAATAGACTTCTTACACTTACATGTTGTAAATTTGGTCAAAGGTTCGTTATATCCAGAATGATATTAATTATTTGGATAACATATATATCATATATATTCATCATATACATGTATTTATAGTATTACATCACATTTAGAGTTAAGAAATGAAATACACCGTTCATGGAGATGGTAAGCCGTACGTACGCATAAACGCTACTTCCATTTCTATTTCGTATTTCTGGAATGGAATCATAATGATATAAGAGTATATTATAATTCCAGTATAATAACATATATAATATCATTAACTTTATCATTTACACATCCCACATATGGTATTAATGAATCAAATCACTTTCAGGGGGCGGTAGTCCGCACTTCCTAAAATTAAGATATCGTGTTTACCCATAATGGAAACAATAATGGTATGCCATAAATGAAAAATAAATAATCTTAAGGAAAGAATAAACATATTATATATCATATATAAAAATAGTGACATCATAATGGCCACCTTTGAAGGTGTCAAATGAGTATTGAAGAATCATCGTTTCGGGAGACAGAATTTCGCCATCCACGGAAACCGTATGTTCTTTAACCATTTGATGTAGCTTTGTGAGAGGGTAGCTCGAATAAATCTTATAACAACATCCTATTATATTTCATATACTGGTGTTGTTACAAAAGAAGTAAATAAAAAGAGTTTAGGGGGTTGGAGAAGAAAAATAAAACAAATGAACATGAGAGAATGAATTACCTTTAAAAGTGTAACTCCTTTTGATTTGAGCCTAAAGGCTTCCTTTGAAAGGATTCTGCCCAAAAGGGAATCCTCTAGGATGAGGAGAGGGATTTTGAGAGAGTATATGGGCAGGGTATGGACGATCCAAAGGCTTGAGGAGTGTGTGAAATGAGGTAGAGGTGGGGGCCTTTTATAAGAGGAGAGGAGGGGCACTTTTTGAAATCATGAAACTATTATTTTATTTTCAAAAGTGTTTCGAATTTCTAAGGTCCCACATTGATATATTTCGAAGATAATATGATAAGGCTTTTAAATATTCCCATCCAATAGTTTTTGGACAAGTTTTGGTCTCAGATTTTATAATATCGTTTCATTTTATTTAAACTGTTCATTAATGAGGTCATCGTTGCATCATCATGATGTCATAATTAAATTATTTTATTTAATGTCTAAAAATTAAAACAAAAATATCCTGATGTAGGAAATCTTTTTATCTTTCCAAAGAGTATTTATAGACAAAATTATGATTTTTATAACCCCTTATAAAAATTGTTTTAGTAAAACATTTTATGTTAGTGTCATTTTCACCTTTATTTAAAAAAAGGCATTAAAGTCATTTTCTCACCCAAGAGGCTCCATTGGGTCCCCTAAATCGACCCATGGGTTATCGTGGTCGGCCATGACTCATCCAATAGGGGTAGGACAAGTGTCATGGTGTTTTCATATTTTTATAATATCATTTTTACCTTAAATTACACTAATTACCTCTAATCGCGATTAATGAAAAAAAGTTACTATTCACCAAAAAATAATTTTCATCCCATTGAACCACATTTTACATACTAATGACAACCATGTATGCCGGATTTTCAAAATTCAAAACACAATGATTGCAAAATTTCATTTAAACGGAAAATCAGTTTTTATAAGTACCACTTAGTGGTTTCACTATTCATCAAAAATTGAAGTTTTTCAGAAAATTACCAAAAATTCACCCTAAGCTATATTTGATATTCCGAATTCAAAAATGAAGTCTATTTTACAAAATTCAAAACATATAAGTCACATTAATTAATTTAATAATTAATTCCCGCTATCAGAGCAAATAGCGTGTTTTTATAAAACAATAAGTATCAAAAGACTGACACTAGTTTAAGTCTGATTTCAAAGTGAAATTAATTACAATGAACACTATTGGATTTAATGGTAAAAATATATTCTAATTTAACTTTAAAACCAATTCAAAAGATAATCTAATCATATAAATAAATTAGATTAAAAAGAGGTTTTGAATTAAAATACAGCATTTTACACTATTCATTAAAAAAATGAACTTTATCGGAAAGATACCAAAAATTTACACAAAGTAAATTTTGATGTCCCAATTCTTAAGAAGAGTTTTATTCGGTCCAAAAGAATGTATAAGAGTGAACAAAACTATATTTAATGACGGTTCTCCATCAAAAGGCGATAAGTGATCCTTTAGTGAAAACTAGGGCATATACGCCTAAAATTGAATTCTTTCTGTATTTTATGCCTTTTTATTTTATTAGATAAATGTAAAAATATTTAAAAACATATATAATCATATTTTAGTTATTTCTATCCATTACCGCCAATAAAACGGCTACATGTTAACTACCATTTAAAATAATATAATTTTATTATTAGAGTGCAACGTAAGATTCCCAAGAAAATCGTTGTTGCGTGTTGGGTACGCCATCGAGCATAGCGTCCCCTTTAAAAACACATTAATATTGTATTCACAAATATGGATAAATATGAAAATGTCATATTCTTCATTTACCTGGGGTGTTACACCTAGGGATTCAAGTATGTTCCCAACTTCTCGGATGTAGTGATTATAGATAGTTGACTGCTCCACCTACCCCAACCCTCTATTCCCGAAACAGATTCATTATGTCTTTTTATATGGGTTATGGTGGCTAAATGTATAGGATAGTTTCTAAACATATTTTAATTCCTTGTTATTTTTAAATAAAGGTATATATGGGTTGTGGTAGATTATGGTTATAGTATATTTTTGTGTTATATGTTTATGTATAAAAATACAATAATAACTAATTTTATAGTGTATAATTACACATAAATGTGATGGATCATGATTTACTATGTGATTTGATGTGGTTTTTATTATATTGATGTGTTCATGATATGTTTTGAATAGATATACTATGTGATATTGAGGGGTGGAATTTTCAAGATGTACAATGTTGTTGTTTAGGGTGACTAGTTCTATGGTAATGTTGTAAATGGTTACCCTCCAGTTATATATGTTTCATCAGAATGTTACCATGTTTTTTGTGTTATTTACTAAGTGATCCATGTTAAGGTTGGTAATATAGATTAAGATATTAATTCATACATCAATCTGATACATGGTGTGCTTTGTATGACTCAAAGTGTGTATTTTTATTTAAAATTGACAATAATTTTTTGCAAAAAAGTCAAGTGACATACCCAAAAAATAGAAAAATACATTCATATTGTTTTTATAATTTAGGAAAACAATTAATAAGCCATTTTTGACTTGTAGAAATTATTTTATCCTCAATCAGATCCATGGTGTACCTGGAATATCTCAAAGTTTCCATTATCAGTTTAATGTTGATATTTTTGTACACAAAGTTTGTAACTAATTGATAACCATGTGAACATGATTCTATTGTCTTTATAATTTCCGAAATTGTTTCATAAGTCATTCATGACCTATAAGAATCAGTTTCATGTCATAATGATACATGATGTGATCGGAAAGAGTCAAAGTTCATGTTTTCAGTTTAAAATGAAATTTTTTTAAAAAACAAGTGACATAATAAAAACTAATAAAAAATTAATATTTTTTAATACATTAGTAAAACAGTCTATAAGTTAATTTGATTTTTAGGAATCAACTGAACCTCAAAACGACACATGGTGTTACTAGTATGACTCCAACTACAACTTTTAATTTAAAATTGACAATAAATTACCTAAAAAGAACAAATGATATACTCATAATAAATCAATCACCTTCAAATTGATTTGATACTTCATAACCATGATTCATAAGTAATATTTGATAGGTAGAATTCATCCTCACCTCAATCTGACACACTGTGTGCTAAGTGTTACTCAATGTGATTTTTATAATTTTATAATTAATATTTTAGTTCAAAATGAGTGCCCCAACTAAATCCCAAATTAAAATGATCTGATTGTCCTGATAATTTATCAAAACAATTTATATGTCATTTTTTTGTTTAGGAATTAATCTCACATCAAACCAACAGATAATGTTGAAGGAATAAATAAATATTTGTGTTTTCTATTTAAAATTACATTTTAATAAAAAACCCTATTAACATACTAAAAACCATGATAAAACATTCAGATTGTATTAATACTTTAGGTAAATGATACATAAGTCATTTTTGGCATGTTTGAATCTACCTCACCAAAATATGATACACGGTTTGACTAGTATGACTCCAAGTGTATCTTTTTTTAATTGACATTTTAGTATCAAACACACATGACATATTGAGAACCAAGAAAAATCATTCATATTGTTTTGATAACAAAAGATAATGAGGCATAAGTCATTTTTGATGAGTAAGAATCAGTCATACATTAATAAGATACATGATTTTCCTAATGTAACTGAATGTGTCAGTTATTAGTCTAAAATTGACATTTCAGTTGAAAACGTGTCACTCAATGAAAACTAAGAAAATGAACTTCGGGTTTTTAATACAATTGGATATTTATTCATAAGTAATTTCTGATGTGTAAGGATCCTTCTCATGTAAAATGGACTCTCGATATGAATGTTATGAGTCAAGGTGTTTTTTTCAGTTTAAAATTACATTTTAGTAAAAAAAGACAACTGACAAAATCTAAAACAAGAAATTGGTTCATATTGTTGTCATAATTTAGGAGAACTATTCACAAGTCATTTGGGACATGTAAGAATTATACACACCTCAGTCTGACACATCATGTGACTGGCATGACACTGATTGCCTATTTATATTTTAAATTTACATTTTATCATTGTATTGATTAATATTTATGTTTAATTTAATTCTTTATAGTTTTAATATCATATGATTTTATATATATGTGCTTTTTTTTATTGGGGTGGGGTGGTTTTTTCAATAACTGCTACCTTGATCTGGATTTTTTGAGGGGGTGTAACGAGTGCCAAAGATAATGAAAATTTTATATTTTTAAATGATTATGGATATTAATTGAAAATGGAATAATACAAAACATTGTTTAAAATGTATATAATATAGTGTTTCTCTATAATTATGAGATAAATTTTATTACAATTAAATTATGATTTTTCATGTATAGTAATGTTTTCATTTAGGTGTAATTTCAATTATTTTCTAAAATTTCAATAGTACACTATAGTAGTAGGACCTTTAAGAGTACTATTTCCATAGCTGATAAGGCCCCCCTATATCCATGTTAATGAAAGCACTGATAAAGGGTTCCCGTTATTATAACTAGAAATGTCACTGATAGAGGGCGGAATTTATCAGTGTGAAACTAAAATAGATAAAATACAAACCTTATATTCACATAGCACTGATAAAGGGGTCCCCCTTTTAAAAGTGATTAGGGGGAAAACTCTTTTTAGCACCATTTAATCCCATTTTGTGCATTGTTAAAGGGAAAATATATGGTAATGACGGGACGAAATCCATGTGGAAGAACAAGTTGGAGAGGGTGGTTCTTATGATATAAGGTGACCTAGAGAGTGGGGAGAGTGGTACCAGACCATTGGCCAGAAGGAAGGGACACAGATCAAGTCTTACGCAAACAAACACACCCAAAACAACAGCAACCATTAGATTATCAATGATCAATGGTCCACAAAAAAGTGATACAATGAAAAGAATAACTATATATCCACTTCAAAAAAATAAAGAAACAAAGGATAATAAAAAGAAACATGAATAATGGTCTAGCTGCTATAATCCCTTGAAAACTGTAAGCCCCTAATAAGACATATGGATATTAAATCCAATGTTAAAAACAAAGAATTCAAAATTAAAAGAAATTAAATTAAAACATTTATGCAGGTACAAAAATAATTTAACTCTTCTTAATGGATTAATATCGTCATCCATTACTAGGTTTCTAACCATCCATCTTCATATTCAAATCAAATCTCCATTCTTATCATTGTGTTCCTTTAAATTTGGAGGCATTTTCATGGTAGACCATTTCAGTTTGAGAGTTTGTGGGTGAAAGATAATGATTGTGAGTATGCTGCCCTATTTGTTAGGTCTTCCTCTCATTTTTCATTTCATATTGAAATCTATGACATGGTCATTAGCCTTAAATAGGGTACCTATTCTCAGTTTATAAACATTTATGAGTAGATTAACAATCTATAGTAACATCTTATGAACTATTACTCTCTTTGGGTCACAGATTCTCCTCATTTTTGATTCTTGGTTCTCAAAAAATAATGGGTTGTTTTCCATGCATAGAAGAAGATAGTTTGGTTCATATGGGTGTGGGAATATCAAATTTAATATTATGACCTGAAACCAATGTGTTTTAACCACGTATAATTTTAAAGATGCTGGAAAAACATCATATCTAATTTAGATATTCTTGATGGTAATATATTATTCTAGTATATTGATATTTAAGATTTTATTTAGGTATATTCATAATTATGTTGATGGATCCTCTAATTCTTCTAATATTGGTTCTTATATATCCATAGTGGTTTTTTCTATGATAAATGCTTATATTGGAGAGGATGTTACTTCTGAATAAGTTCTTATGAAACATTAATATATTCATGATACTAAATCACGTGGGCCAGATGGTTTCCATTCAATATTTTTTAAAGAGTTATGGCATATCATGGGTCCTAATATTATATGCCTTGTGGAGGATCTATTTATATAAAAATAATAAAATGGGTCTCTCAATTATAATTTTATCACACATATCCTATTGGTTCCACAACCATGTAAGGTTTTTGAAATCATAAATTTTAGCTTATGTAATGTGTCCTATAATATTTTCTAAAAAAATTGGAAAATTATCTGAGAATTTTAAATCCTTACATTATTTTGGAAAATAAAACATCCATTATGAAGACTTGTTCACATAATTATGACTCATGAAAATTATCTTTCTATGATGACTTCTTCTTCTTCACATAAAGAGTTTATGACATGAAAAGTTGATATTTCTAAGGCCTATGATTGTGTATAATGGTACTTTTTGTGGTTTTTGCATTGTAAGATGAGGTTTTATTCTAAATGTGTTGGTGTTATCATGTTGTCAATTACTTAATTTTATTTTATGATTTAGTTTAATGGTTGTTTTACCTGAATATTTTTTTCATCATGTGAATTTTTATTGGGATATCTTCTCTCTTTTCTTTATATTTTCTTTATTGCTAATGTTTTTTATACTTTTATTTATGAATTCCTATGAAATAATCTAATTTATGGAACTATAATGTGACCAAAATTCCAACTCATTTCCTAAATATTCTTCGTAGATAATATTCAATTATTCTACAAAACTATTTTGGAGGAGTTTGAGGTTATTAGAAATATTATCAACTATTATGAAATTTCATTATTGATGTGGGTGAATTTATTAAATTCTAAAATTCCTTTAGCAATAGTGGTCCACCTTATAGATGGGATACTCCTCCAAGTTCTACATGAATCCCGTTAGTCGATAAACACCAAAAATATCTTTGTCTTCATACTATTATTGGATGATCAAAAAAGATACTTTTTCTTATATCCTTGTTAGAATTGAAATGAATATTCATGTGTGGTCATAGAGAAAAGTCTCAAAGGTACGTAAGAATTTTCTAATCAAAGTGGAGGCTCAATCAATTCCAGCTTATATGACATCATTCATAAATCCATATGATTCTATTTTAAACTAGATTTAGTCTCATCAGGATGATTTCTATTGGGTCTCCTGTAATGGAAAGGATAAACCATAATGGGTGGCTTGAGAGAATATTTATGTTTTTATTGAATGGTGGTTTGGATTTTAGGAATATTTTTTTTAATTTTTCCCATATTATTTAATATGTTGGTTGTCTTCTTCAGAATATAGATTCGTTATTTTTCCATGTTCTTCATAAGAAATATTTTCCCACAAAAATTTATTAAATTTTCCTATAAGAAAAGTACAGTCTTTTTCAGTGATGTTTTCTAGATGCATAGATGAATCAAGGAATGGATATTTTTTGGAGGGATATAAATGGGGAACATGTTAGTATAATGAATTATATATTACTTCTGAATAACTATTTTTATGTGAATTCACCTATTATTTATGCTTTTAAAAATTCCATATTTAGGTATTTATTTAATGATAGATTATATGAATGGTGTTTGGATAGGTTTTGGTGTTTGTTTAACAAGTTAGTCCACAATAAATATTCATAGAATGCCTATTATCATTAATACTTGAAAAAATAATTTACACTCTTTTTGGGATGCCTCATGTTCATATTATTTTAAATTTAGATACTGACTCACTCTTGGAATTTCCCCTCTTCAATACCCATATACTTGGTTATGTCTTTTTGATTATTTCCATGTCCCTTCTAATGTTAGATTTTTCTTATGGATGATCTTTATTAGCAATGTCCCTGTAATGGATTTCATCAATTGTTGGTATTCATACTCAATCTTTTATACCCTCTTTGTGTTATCTATGAAGAATCAGTCTCTGATTTCATTTTATATTAACCGTTAGATTTTGTTGTTGTGTTGTGTTAGGATGAGATTTTTCTAGATTTCTTTGGCCATTCTAGAATTTTTTTGTGAATCTAGTCAATTGTTTTATCTATGTTCCCAATGGATAATTTCATCAATCTATTTGTGGGGTCATGGATAATTTATTTCGACTACAATAATTTTATCTTAATTTAGGTGAAGTTTTAGATCCATTTTGGGGTTTCTAAAGCAATTAAATGGTTGTCTTCATGTAAATCCTGGTCTTTTTGTGATACACAATCAATGGTGGACTTTGTCACACTAAGTTGAAAACCCACACAACATGGATTATTAAAATTAATGTGGAGTTATTTATTAATGGAAATAAAAGTGTGGTCATTGTTTTGATTATTTGAAAATATCTTTGCTCAATTTTTGTAGGTATTTTTAAGTCATTGTTCAGTAGTTGGACCACCTCTATCAATGAGGCCCCAATTATTTTTATTGGTTTAGATAATTCCCTTGATAATCTTTTTAAATTTTTTATATTATTATATGACTAAATGTTTTTTATTAACTAAATTTTAGTCCATGATTAGGGTCTAGAACCTTTTCATTTGACTATTAATAATATTTATTCTTGAGTTAATCTCTTATAATAATGGTCTTTATCATTTTTTAAGAGTGAATTGTATCATGATAATGATTATACTTATTTATATAGTTAATATAGTGATTCTATATAGTAGTTCTCAAATTATAATGTTTGGATTGATTTTTTTAATCTTATTTTAGAAATGAGGAGTTTCAGAAAAGAATATTATGTAATTTTCCATGAAAAAAAGAAAATTATTTGGGTTATTTTTTATATATAATTAAATCATATTGAATTAAATTTTTTAAAATATTTGATTATGGTAGCCTTAGATTATAGTATTTAAAATTATTTTTGGAAGAAAAGGAATTTTTATTATAGATAATATTGATAAAAAATAAGAGTTTTTTAAACTCATACTTAGTTTGGATAAAAATTTATGTACAATAATGTTTATTTTTAAATATCCATGAAAATAATTTAAGAAGGATTCATAGATGTTTTTAACCATTTTATATATATATATATACATTGTTGGGATTGCTTTAAACTGAACTTGAAAAAAAAACGATTCATGTGATTATCGTTGTTTTTAACCGAAATAAGTAGATGATGATTATTAGAATGAAAATATATTCCAAAATATTTGAATAATTTAAATTTTTGTGTAATTTAATGTTTATTTATGGGTTTTAATTTTATAATGAACTACTATGGTGGGGAGTTGTGGTTCCATGAACTTAAGCAATTCCACTAGATGATAATCATTATAGTGAAGAGATTGTAACAAACTATGTCATTTGTTTTTATTATTAGGATTTAGAAATTTATTAAAAGATAGAATATATAATTGTGAAGAAATTTGTTTTATAATTTATAAATCACTTAATTGGTATGTGGAGTTTCTATTTTTTTTAAATTTATCGAGTGGTCTTGTAATAATAGGGATATTTTTTTGGAAAAATAGTTGTAAGATTGTTTGATTAATAGTTCTTTTATTATTATATTGGAATTTAATAAACATGATTTTTTGGATTTTTTCCAGAACTCAAATTTTTCAGAAGATATGTTGGGTTCATTTAAAGTTACTCCTTTTCCTAGTTATGATTTTTTTTGTTTGGGAAGTACCTTTGGGTGTGCTTTGGTGAAAATTTAGAATTTTGGAAGGAAGTGGGGGAAGTGAAGGGTTGACACAATGTATTCTAAAACCATTCTCCCTATCCCAACAAACTAGGAAAAATCAATAAGATGGGATTCACATGGATGGAACATTGTTTTTCAGGTTATGCTCCCTAATAAGGGAAAATGTTCACCCCTCAAGAAGAGGTGAATGGTTAAGGTGAACGGTTCAGAAAACCGTGCACATATTCCTAGTAAACTATGTGTAGTTTTTTAATTAATTTGAAAATTATAGTCTAAATTACCCGAATCTCCATATAAACCTAAAATCGAGCCACAATTATCCTCTAATTATTCTTCTCAATTTTGGAGGTTCCTAGACAAATTATTAGGGCTCATTACCTCCGTTTTTTGGTGATTCAAAGTCTATATTGAAGATACTCACCTCCCCCAGTAAGAGATCATAATAATGGTTAGTTAATCATTCCTCCCCAATAATTCTCTCTTTTGAGGGATTTTATCCTCTTTTTTAGATATAGATCTATTTTTCTAGGATCTGGATATATGATTATTGAATCCATATTCGTTTGTTCTGGGATTTTTGTTTCAAATCATGATTATTTTCCTCGCCATTGTTCCGCTTCAATTTGGGTTTTTAGTTGGGGAGCATTCTTCGTCAATAGATTTAGTTGGTCTATTATTCAAATCCCATAGTCTTGATTTTAATTAAATGTTGGTGATTGTTGAATTACTAGGGTTCATTTAGAAATTCGATTTCTTAAATTGAATTAATTAATTTGGAAACAAAATTAAATGAGGAACTATTGAATATGGAATAATTAGTTGTTGAATTAATTACCAGGATATTGAAATTGTGGGATTTGGGAATAATTAAATGTTTAATTAATTATCAGAGTATTGATATTGGGAATTGGATAAATTAATTGTGAAACTAATTAATGGAATTTGTGTGGTCAATTAATTGTGGAATTAATTAATGTAATGGATGTGAATAATTAAATTTTGAATTAATTAATGGAGTGGATGTGATTAATTAATTATTGAAATAATTAATTGAAATCATGTGATTAATTAATTGTTGAGTTAAGTCAGGGAATTGATGTAATTAATTTATTTTTTAATTAATTAAGGGAATATATGGGATTAAATAATTGGTGAATATATAAATGGGTTATTCTAATATTATTTTATGTGTAAAGTGAAATGATGTGTGGTAATAATTTCAATCCTGTTTGAATTGAATTGATAAATGGTTATAATGTAATTCATGTGTGAATTGAAACGATGAATGGTATCAATGACATTTATGTCAGAATTTAAATGATGAATGGTAAAAATGGAATTAATAGGAGAATTAAAATTATGAATTGTAATAATGTAATTCATTTGATAATTGAAATGATTAATGGTGATAATTACATTCATGTGTGAATTTAAATATAAATTGTAAAAATAGAATTCATATGTGAATTGAAATGATGAGGGGTAATAATGGAATTTATATGTGAATTGAAATGATGAATGGTAACAATAGAAATCATATGGTAATTCAGATAATGAATAGAAACAATAGAATTCAGATATATGATAACCCTTGTAGATAGTTTAGACTCTGGAATGGGATAAAGCAAGTAATGAGAGTTTAGGTGCACTTAGGAACCTGGTCATTTTTTGTGGTTATGTATAGGGAAAGTGATTAAGTGAATAATATTTGGTATATTGTTGGTATATATTAATTATACAACTATATAAACAAAATTCAAGGGATATTGTTCTGGAAACTGTTTTTTGTGGCCTACTGAGTTGTACTCACCCCCTACTCGGGCTTCCTGATCAGTACCTAAATAGATTCCATGGTTTTAGAACATCATAATGGAAAAATTCTTATGTTAGATAGCTGATATGTGATGCAGTAATGATGAGGTAACTATAGTTGGAGTTATGACCCCATTATGAGTATTCAATGTCCTTATTTGTTTTTGGGTTTACATATTGGCACTTAAAATGTATTGGATTGACAAATTTACTCTTTAGTTTTGATATAGTATTTCCTATCTTGGTCATCATGTGATTTTGGTATTTTTTTGGTAATGTTTATTTCATTTGGTTAATCTGTTTTATTTACACTATAGTGTTACTCTTATAAAGTGGGTATAACCTCCCCAATATCAATATTTGACCCCCATTTTCAGTTGGTGGCCTCTGGAATATGGGGAGGCACATTTGAGGATATGTGACTGATTGGTTTGGGGCAGTAGTGTGTGGCACCAATGCTAAGACATTACAATGTGATATCAGAGTGAAGTTTTCATTTATTTTTATTTTGAATTAGTATTTGGGAATAATAGGTAGAAGATTACAAATATTTGGGCCATGGTTATGAGTGCATGAATAAGATTAACTAACACATGAATGTGGGAGAACCCAAGTACCTAGGGTGGGGTTTTTATAATTAGTATATACTAATATTGTTGGATGTTATTTCACCTAGGGTGAAACACTTGTTGTTTGATGTGATATTTCTTGTTGATATTTTTAGAGATTTGACCTATGGATTAGAATGGAAATAAGGTTCTGTATGAATGTAACATTCAAGGAACTCATGGCTATTTTGTGACATGCATCATCTATTAAGAGTGCAAAAGAAAATGTGTTTTGGGAATTATGTAGAATGTGAAATATTTTTCATTTCATGGGTAGATTAAATGGAAAAATGTTCCAAAAGAGAAATTGAATAATGATGCAATATGTGGATAAATGGGTTTCTAATTAGAAACCAGAATAATTATACTGATTTTATCCTTGCTTAACCATTACGTAATCATAGGATGGTTTTTGGTAGTGAAATATTCTTTGTTTTGACCATGTGGTGGGGTTTAGGAGAATTAAATATTATGTAATTTTTGAAAAACATCATGTAACATTTGATAATGTTGGGTTATGTGTCCTGAGACATGTGTTTGGAATTGTATATATATGCCTCCATGATAAAGCATGTTGATAGTATGAACATATACTACGAAATAAGATTCTCCCCTAGTAGTGGAACCTGAGGCACCGATAGTGATAAGTGTGGAAGCAAGAGAGATGTTCTGTAATATCATTTCTTCATCTATGTAGTTTATGGAAAGGGACCCAGAGTGGGTTGTGAAGTGAATTGCCGAAATGAAATTGTAGTTTTTGTTACAAAACCCTCTGACATTTTACTAAGTAGGTGGACCTGAGGTAGAAAATTTCTTGATTGAATACATCCAGCTAATACATTACCATTTAGAAACTCATTCTGATAATAAGTTCAATTTGGATAGTTATATTCTATGAGGGTCACCAAATCACTGGTGGGATTTTCAGTCTAGTAGTGGATAGGTTGCTGGTATGTTATGGAAGGAAATTTTAGATATGTTCATCAAACACTTTTTTCCAAAGATGCTGAGTCATTAAAGAGATGTTGAGTTCGTGAGGTTAACTGAGGGGAGTAAGTCTGTGATAGAATATGATGTACACATTATAGATTTGAAATGATTCTCTCTAGTGTCATCTGAGGATGAGATAGCAATGGTGAGATGCTTGTAAATTGAACATAAATTTGTGGTTAATTCCCATGTTAACCTCTTTCAATTTAAGATGTTTGTTGATGTGGTGGACCAGACTCTAATATATAAGGGGAACATGAAGGAGTCTTCTATTAAATGAATGGTGGTTTCTACTGGATGATGTGGAGGTACATATTCTGAGATCAGGAAGTATTGATATGAGATTTTTAGCCAGTGTTAATAGGAACAGTGCTCATGGGGAAGGATATGTTACTCAGGATCGTAACAGAGTTCTTTTCCACCAGTGTGGTAGGCAGGGCCATTGTCATAGACACAATACTCTACCTCTAGTACAATCTTAATCTTATGGTAGGATTGGACATCTACAGTGGTTTTTTAGGAACCCATGACTGACAAGTAGTGAAGGTGGAGCTAGACAGAACCAATGTGTGTGAAGGGGGTCTTCAACACTATATTATTATGGAATCTAATTTCTACTTTCCATGGGAATATAGGTAGTGGACAATGTGCTTTTGGGAAAGAGGGACCATATCATTAGAGTGTTAATGCTCATATGACATAGGCAGTATCATAGGGTAGATGGGTAACATAGTTCCATGAAGTTGAACCTACACTCACGGATAGCGAGGCTAAGCCATTAATAGTGAGAGGTATTATTCGTATAGATTATACATTATCTAGTGACTTATTTGATATGGGATCCCCTCATTCCCTTATTTATATGATACCTATAAATGATTTCAGAATATAGGTGGAGTTCATGAGTGGGGTGTTGTTTATAGATACACCGTTGGGAGTATGGTTGAGATACATCAGTTTATGCAATTTGTTTTCTCATGAGGTTGGGGAGCATCATTTTCTCTTATATTCAAGAATTGTTAGGATTTCCCCAAATTTTGGGTATTCACTGGATAGTCCCATACCAATCCCCCATTTATTGTTACCATTGAAGAGTGACCTTAACGTATCCTAATGGTGACAAATATATTCACCATGGAGAGTGGGATATCTAGGTGGGCCGAACCGGGATAGTTCATCAGCAACTAAGGAAGCTTAACACCTAGGTTTCTAGTCTATTGTTGAATTATGTGGGTGTGAATCCCAATTTCATTTCACCCATAGTAGATACATTTCAAGATGTATTCAATTAATACTTATTAGGACTACCACCTTAGGGATATGTTGAATTTTAATTTAACTCTTGTTGTTGACTGATTTATTCACTATTCCACCATATAGAAAAACACTAATAGATCTTTAAGAGCTCAAGATTCAGCTTGAAGAATTTGGGGATAAGAAATTTAATTTTATGAGTATTCATCCTTGGGATTCTCCAATATTTTTTTAAAATAATGCTAATGGGTATAAGAGCCTGTGTGTTGATTACGAGAACAAGAACTGAATGATTGTGAAGTAGTAGTATCCTCTTCCACATATTGATGATTTTTATGATAATTTGAGGGGATATTTTTTTTATAAAAGATCAACATGAGATTAGGGTATCATAAGTTGAGGGTTCGATACCGATGATTTCTTTGAGAAGTTGGTATGGCCTATATTATTTATTCATAATTAAATTTGGGTTAAAGAAAGAATCAAAAGTTTTTATGGCCATGATGAATAGAATTTTCCATCCGTAGCTGGTTCAGTTTGTGGTATTTTTTTTGCATGAAACCTCTATGTACTTCAAGGCTCATGATGATCATTTGAAACATCATTAAATCAATATGAGTACACTAAGAGACCAGCGGCCATATGCCAAGCTATCTATGTCCCATTTTTGGACTGATCAGGTACACTTCTTGGGTCACATCATCTCTGATGAAGGTGTGTCATTAATCCTAGAAAATATCTAGGATGTTGTATATTGGTAGAATCCCAAAAATATTTTTAATATATATAGATTCCATGAGTTAGATAGATTTTATTGGAGCTTCATCCATGAATTTTCCCATTTGGAAGCACCACATTAGGTCTTGGCCAAGAAGTGGATAATGTTTGAGTGGTAGAAAACATGTGATAATTCATTCAAGGAGTTGATGAAGTGTTTGAAATCATCACCAATATTGATACTACCAGAACCAGGTGTGGAGTAAATGGTGTATTGTTTTTCTTATGTGGTTGGAATAGGAGTGTTGTAGGTGTAGTGAGATCGAGTTGTGACGTACATGTATTGGATGTTGGGGCCAAAATAATGGAACTACAATATGCATGACCTAAACCTAGTTGAAGTGGTTTATGATTCGAGGTTTTTTGAGAAATATATATAAGACAAAATGATTATATTGTAAATGGATCACAATATATTGAAGTATATCATTTCACAATGAGGATTGAATCTCCAGAAGTGGAGGTGGTACAATTATATATAGTATTTTGATTTTGATCTAACATATACAGTTAGGAAAGGAATTAATATTTTTTATTATTTGAGTAGAAAAACATAAACACAGGTGTTTTAGGAGTCTTGTTCTGAGTAAAATATGAAAACATTACTCGATGAGATGCAGGTCATAGTTCAGGACATTCAGGAGTAGATGAAACACATATCAGTTTTAGTAGTGTCTACACTCTTGAGGTAGATCAATGACAGACACTATGAGAATATTTAATTATTTTCATTGAGGGAATGATTCTACGGTGTGGAGATAGATTAAGAGTAGATAATAATGTGGATGATGTCATCGATTTCATGAATAGGTTTTTCGTTCCTAAGAGTATGTAAGAGAAATTGATGCGATAATTTCTTACCTCAAAGTGGGTGGTGCATCCAAGAGTAACAAAAATGTACGATGATGTATGATTAGAGTTTCGGTGGTCGGTCATGAAAAATTAGATAGTAGGGTTCGTAATATGATGCGACACCTATCAACGCACGAGGGATGTGCATCAATGACCTGGTAGTTTACTACAATCATTTCATATTCCAAAATGGAAGTGTGATGACATTACCATGGACCTTTTGGTGTGTCTCCAAATGACTACATGGTTGAATGACTCTATTTGGGTAATTGATGACTATTTGAAAAAGATAGAAAATTGTATACTAATATGAGAGGCTTTCTCAGTTAAATAGTTGGGGTACTATTATGTTTGAAAGATAGATTTCTGCACGGGGTTCCATGAACTATAGCTTCAGAAATCATTTCATGTTTTGAATCATGGTTCTTGTAGTGTGTGTAGATGGTTCATAGTATATTGGTTTTCCTCACTACGTTTTTTCACCCATAGATATATGGGTAGTAAGAGCGTATTATACAGTAGATTGAGTATATATTATTCTTGTGTATCCTAGAATTTGGTGGATCATTGTAGAAGAAGCTTGATTTGGTGGAGATTTTCTAAAATAATAATTGTGAGGAAATGATATAGATGGAAGAATATTTGAAATTATAGAGTATTCCTTGAAGATAACCTATATTCTGGATGAATGTAGTTGAGTCAATGTTGTTGAGACCGAGTCACATGGAGGAGATATTGGAACAAGTTCAACTGATTCTGAAGCGTATGGACACATATTAGAGTATAAAAAAAGTTTTTTTCTGATAGACTTCGATGACATGTAGAGTAAACGAAGGGTGATAATATATTCTTTATGGTGTTTCAAAGATTGGGTCACCACAAGATACAGAGACAGGTCAAGTTGGTGAATAGGATTGTTGGACCGTTTGAGTTTGTGGTGAGAAACAGTCTAGTAGCATACTGATTGGATCTTTAATAGTGATACAATGATAGGCATGATGTTTTCCATGTATCAAAAAATCAGTGGTATCACCCTGGACCTTATCATGAGATAAATGGTGATGATGTCGAACATGAGATAGATGTGTCCTTTGAGGAGCAAGTGATGTTTGTGTTGGATAGTAGTGAGAAACATTTTTGAAGAATGACTATGGTGATAGTTCATGTATTGTGGTAACATGGTCATGTGAAAGATGAAGAATGGGAGTGTGAAGATGATATGAAGGTTCTGTAACCCAATCTTCTTATCTTGTAATATTATAGATTCTTCGTAGTACAACATGAGGGTGAGATGTTACATGGTGTGAATATTGTAAGAACCCAACATTTTCAAAATAAGTCTAGGGAATATTTATTAGTACACTTTTCCCTAGTTTTAAGTGTTTTTTGGGTTTTACATTATGTTGATTTTGGGTGAAAATTGTGAATTTTGGAAGGAAGACAGAAAGTGCATAGTTGGCACATGGCTTTCCAAAACTGTGTGCCCCATCCCGGAAAACCATGTGAACACAAACAGAGGGGATTCATAGGGATAGAACATGGTTTTTCAAGATGGGTACCATATTAATAGAAAACATGCCCCCCCCCCCAGATAAAGAGCTTGGTTAAGGAACATAATTTGACAAACTATGCTCCTCTACATAGAAAGTTGTTCATGGGTTTTTGATTAATATGAAAATTAGGTTTTAAAACAAAAAAAACTCCCATATTAACCCATAATCAACCCCTACTCATCCTCTAACAATTTAAATTGATTTTGGAGGCTCCATGATGAATTTATAGGTATCTTGATCACCGTTCTTTGTGATTCAATGTCTATATTGAATATATGTACCTTTCCCTATAAGAGACACTGATCACGGTCACTTTATCATTATTTTTCCATCCTTCCCTCATATATTCAGGGATGGTATCCCCTATTTTGTTAGATCTAGATATTTTTTTGGATATAGATATTGGACTGTTGTATCTTGATTTGTTTTTTCTTGGATTTAGTTTTTGAATATACATCATGTTTTTCGCCATTGTGTCACTTTAATTGGGGTTTTCCATTTGTGATTGTTCATCATCAATTGATGTGGGCTATATATTATTCAAATCCAATAGTCTTGATTTCAATTATGTTAAATTAATGGTAGAATATCTAGGGTTTGTTAAGAAATCAAATTTCCCAAATTGAATTAATTATTTTGGTAAATTATTTAATTGAGGAATTGTGGAACTGGGAATGAGTAAATATTGAATTATTTATCATGATATTGAAATGAAGGGATTTGGTATTAATTAATTTCTTCATTAATTATTGGTTTATTGTGATTGTGAATTGTATTAATTAATTATATATTGATTTAATGAAATTAATTTGGTTAATTAATTGTGTAATTAATTAATGGAATTGATGTGATTGTTTATTTTTTGAAATAATTAATAGAATTGATGTGATTAATTAATTTATGAATTAATTATTTGAATTGATGTGATTAATTAAATATTGAATTAATTAATTGGTTTGATGTAAATAATTAATATTTGAATAAATTAAGGTAATAGATGAGATTAATAAATTAGTGAATTAATTAATGTGTTTTCATTTTATTGTATTATATGTGGATTGAAATTATGAATGGTAACAAAGACATTTATGTGTGAATTCATATGATGAATGGTAATAATGGAATTCATGTGTGAATTGAAATGATGATTTTAAATAATGTAATTCATGTGTAATTTGAAATTATTAATGGAAACAATGGCATTCATGTGATAATTGAAATGATTAATGGGAATAATAGAATTCATGTGTGAATTGAGATGATAAATAATAACAATGGAATTCATGTCTGAATTTAAATGATGAATGATGAAAATGGAATTAATATGTGAATTGAAACGATGAATGTTAAAAATGGAATTTATATATGAATTGATATGATTAATGGTTAAAATGACAATCATATGTGAATTGCAATAATTAATGGTAACAATGGAATTCAAATATGTGAAATCCAATTTGGATAGTTCTGACACTAGGATAGGCCGAAGCTGGTATTGAGTGTTCATGTTTCCTCAGGAACCCGATGGTTTTATTTGGTTTTGTAAAGAGTAATTTAATAACTATAAAATATTTACTTTATTACTGGGGTATATTCATTAAAAAACTACATAAACTATTTATGATGGATATTGTTTTGGAAACTGATGGTGGGGGCCTATTGAGTTGTACTCACACCCTAATATGGGTTTCTTATCAGTGCATGAATAGTTTTCATGGTTGTAGGATGGGTTAAGAGAAAATTCCCTACATTAGAAAGGTAATATTGGATGGAGTAAGGATGGGGGAAACATTCTTGGTGTCAGGACCCACTTGGGAGTATTTTGTGTCTATTTCTTTTCATTTTTTCATATTAACACTTTAAATATATTGGAATGACACATCAACTATTTAGTTTTGATATAGTATTTATTGTTTTGGTCATCATGTTATTTTTGTATTGTTCTTGTTATGATAATGTCATTTTGTTATCCTATTATATTTTTGTTATTGTATTACTCTCTTAAAGAGGGTATAGTCTCCCCATAATCAATACTTTTTCCCCACTACTTGTCAGATGCCTCTAGTATATGGGATGTGTGCTTGAGGTCATGTGATTGACAGGATTAGGGTGCCGATGTGTGGAAATTTTTCTAAGATGTGAGAAATTTATATGGTATTACTTTTTGAAAGGATTTAATATTAAAAAAAAATATTTTATACTTTAATCGGAGGAAATTATATTTTTGGGTGGATAATTAAATGTGCATATTTATATACCAACATATGTATATAATATATTTTCCTATGTATGTTTTTGTGTGTTAATATATATAAGTTTGTGAATACTTTTAATTAATTATATTATGTTCTCGGAGTGTTCTTGTAAATATTGACATTGATTTTTTTCATATAATATATATAGGGGTTATCTATGTGTGATTCTATGTGGGTGTGTATATATATTTGATATGTATATATATGGGTTATATATATGTGGGGTTGTATACATAGTCAGGTTAAACACACACAAAAACACACACACACATAGATATTAATATATATATATATATGAGTATCAGTGTGCAAAAGTGTGTGTATATATGACGTGTATGTTTCTTAATATATATATTTTTATACAGGTAAATTTTTATGTGTGTGTGTATGTAAAAATATATATTTTATGAGGTTGATTTAATGTCTGTAATGAGGAGTTAAAAAATGTATGAATTACATGGGGTAGGCTCATATATTTAGGAAAATATGATAAAATAATAATCAAAATTATAATAAAATGAATAATAATTGAATAAGTGGAAATAAATTTTATATCGAAAAGAGGGTGGTGAATGGGAACCCTCCAGAAAAATATTAAATGGTGTGTTAAAAAAGGTGATATAAATGAATAAAACATTTAATGAAATAAAATTTAAAATAAATCTTACTATAATGGTGTAAAGGGTGTGTGTAACATGGAAGGGGACTCCCTATCCCACCACTATCTCACACATACATATTTTCTATTTTTATTTTAAAATATTATGTTAAACACCTCTTATAATAATGATCTAATCAATATTATATAATTGAATTTGAATTATACATTACAAGAAAAATTGAAAATCATTCTCATTAAAGCTTATTTTTTGACATCGTCCCTTAGTGGTGGATAACCACCCAGTTTTCAAGTTCACGGAATTTAAGGTTGGATGTTCATTAAAATGTTGTAGCTTTTATATAAAGATATATGACTACTTTAGAATGTGGGTGTTTTTGTGTTTATTGTGTGGCATTTCATGATACAATATACTTGTTCAAGTAGTTTTTTCCTATTATGGGGATATGTACATTACCTGTGAAAACTCTTCTTCTTTAATATGGTAACATGTGACAAATGTGGAACTCATGGATAGACATTCACCTTAGAGGGAGAGAACGTGAAAGGTGAAGCATGATGATCATTGTGGGTTATTGATGATAGGTGGCATGGAATTGAAGGCCTTGAGGCATGTCCTAGGATTGGGCAGTGTGACATGATGATCTTGTGGACTAACCTTAGACAGTTGGCAGGGCATTGAAGATTTGTGGACTAATTCGAGGCACAATGGCCTTATGGATTATTCTAAGACTTACTTTCATGTAAACTAGAAAAATTATTCTTCCATCATTGAGATGAAGAAACTGTGGCTTGGGTTCATGTTTTCTTGGTTATTGTATGGTTAACCATCATGTGATTGTTTCAAATATATATTTTTTCCTATAAATTTATAATCATTTCTATAAAAGTTTAACATATGTTAAATATTAATTTTTGGTTTCCAATTGGGTTTGTACTCACACCTTTCACATGAATCTCAGTGCATGTGTAGAATTTATTTCCAGGTATCTAATTAATTTTATGGGCCCTGTGTTAAGTGGGGGAACTAGAGGAACATGGTATATGGTGGAGTTGTGGTTTATTGAATGATTACTATAAAATAAAATACCACATAGTTTTCTGAAAGGATGTTTTACTTATGGGGTTTAGCCCTTTTATTGGAGAGTAAAATGTTAAATTAATAGAGATATTTTCTTGACATTAATATATAAACATTAATGAAGATACTTTCTCTACATTAATGGATAGGAATTTTGAAGAAATACAATATAAATATAGAACCTATATTGATATAAATGGATGTGTTTCCATATCTTTGGTATGATAATGATGGAGTTCCTCAATTTGTAGTCCACTAAGAGGAAGAGAAAGGAGATGTTCTGTCAATGATAGCGTGTGAAACACATCATCATAGAGTAATGAATCATTTGTGATAATATTTGGGACACATAATCAAGGATACATGGTGAGCCAAATAGCGAGGAGGGTGAATAATTAACAAATATTGATGGAATTTTTCACCGGGTGATTTTTAAAGAGAGACGACAGAGGCATGTCTTGATGTGGTTTTAACATTGGTCTTTTTAAAATTTCATTATCATTCAAGTATGTACATTTAAATTAATTTTATAATCTCCTATTATTTGTTAAATTATTTAGTTTCCCTATTGTTTTTTTAACACTCTAAATTAAAGGGTTTTTTAGATTTAAATAAATATGTGTCCAATTATTATTATTATTTATCCAGTATTTTAGTGGATTTATCCAAATTCTCATTCAATAATTTTTATGATCATGAAAAAGATTCTCCCCCCCAAAATACATTTTATAGAACTTGGATTGGATAAACAGGTTGTGTGGGTTTTCAGTAGAACATATTAGTTTCACTTCAAATATAGTAGTGGTGCTTATGGTTTTTCTAGAATATCAATAATCCTCTGTGATATTTTTTCTGGTAGTGTGTTTTATTTTTTAAACATTATAAACTACTGATGGTTTGAGCCTTCAATTTTACATGGGAATTATAAATTCATTTGATAGGTTAAATAGTGAACATGTGTGATGGAACATGGTTTGGATTCTAAATAATTATTAGCCCGATTATGCTGTCAGTGCCACCAAACTAGTTCGAAAATGATAAAAAGTGGTTCAGTTGGATAATGTGTATCTATAGTGGCACCGTAAATTAAAACATTTTCGGATATCATTTTTCAAGAGACCTTTTCCAGGGATGAGAAAAAATTATGATATTGGATATTTGGGTTAAGTTTATTATATTAGATGCAGAGTCTTGAACATGTAGTCTTTTCTTGGATGAGAGGATTATTGATAACCATATACTCGAACATAGTGGTAGACAACGAAACTGTATTCTATAATGATTCATCCCATCTAATATCACTCATGTATTTATTATAGAATGTAAGAACCACTAAAAATAATTTTTTTAAGAAAACCAATAATGATCAACCTGATCTAAATCCCCTCCATGAAGAAACAATACACTAATTTATAGAATCAAGAATCACCCCCTCTTCAACTAAAGACCATTAAGAGAAAAAACATCATGAGATACTAACCATGTCGATGAGATTCTTGAATATGGAGATAATAATAGCTATGGGGACCATATTTGTTGGATTATATAGAATACTAACCTTTATCACAAAAATATCTCCATGATAAATAACATCTCTCCCAAAATGTTACCAAAATTAAATGTCCTATTTATGCCGATGAAGCATCAAATCCATTGTGATAAATATTTTACTCTGACTATCACAATCATGTGAAGAAATAGGTTGATTTGTGTAACCTCCCAGTTCCGGAAGCCACCCAGAGGCGCCCCGTACCTGGTTGGTCACATGGCCTCAAGTGCATTTCCTTAAACGCCAGAGGATGTCGACTAGTAGCGAGGGCCTTGGGTGTGATGGTGGGGAAACTATGCCCTCATTGGCAGAGTACAAAGCAGAAGAAAAACAAATAGACAATAGCAGAAAACGTAACCATTCATACAGGATCACATGATAAAAATCAGAAGACTAATTGTAAACAACGGGAGAACACACTCACATATATATATAAATGATGCATTATACATATTTCTAGGAAAGAATCCAAACAAGTCACAATGCCAAATACAATACTAAACCAAAGTTCAAAGAAAATAGGTAAACTCCTCAGTATCCCAAGCCAAAGCTTGGTCCCATGCTCTCTAGATCCACAACAATTCAAGTACCTGAAGTAGAAGGGTTCTTGCCCTTATCTATACCTACAATAATATAATCTGTTTGAGCCCAAAAGCATGGCCCAAACAGGGTGTGAGACAAGGTCCCAGTAGGAAACCACCCAACGATATGTGCCTAACAGTCAGTGAATACATGGCAGTAAAAATACAGGAAGCAGTAAACAAGAAAAACACACAGTAGCTATAATCCACAGAGTCTAGCATAAGAAGTACACAAGTAACAGCCAATCAACAAGAAGAACAACAGGTAACCCCTGGGTAGTTCTCAAAACCTAACCCTTATGGTTCAACCTATAAGTACTAGAAACCATCTGGGAAGTGCACACAGTCTCACCCCTCTGGTTCAGCTAAATAATAGACTCTCTGAGGAAGCATTCACCGTCAATTCCCCCTATAGTATCGTATCATACTAAAGGCTCTCTTGGGAATCACTCAACGTCTCATTCTCCCTATGTCCCACATCGAGAAACTAAAAACTCTCTGAGGAAGCACTCAACATAAATTCCCACTGTGGTCTCGCATCGTAAATTAAAGACACTCTATATATTCCCTTATGTCCATTCTCCCAATGGTCCACTACACTTGGTTCTCTTAGCCCTGTGTAAAACAAACATCACTACTGGAAATACAATGTTTCCCAACGGTTCAAAACCGTTGGGAAAGTTCTTCTAACCGTTGGTATATCATATACCAACAGTTCTGAGAACCGTAGGGAAGTAAACCGTTGGGAAAGGTTTTCCCAACGGTTTACAAGCAACCATTGGCATATGCTGGGAAAATCAAATATACCCCAATGGTTCTGGAAAACCGTTGGGAAAAACTATCCCAACGGTTCTGGAAAACCGTTGGGATAGTATTTCTCCATGGATCCTTTTCCCAACGGTTCTAAACTGTTGGGAAAACATCTATTTACCAACGGTTCAATGAACCGTTGGTAAATAGAGGAGCTCTAGGCTATGCCAATGGTTTAAAACCGTTGGCATACCCTACACAGCAGGCAGCCTGGCAGACTGCCTGCAATTCCTGCAATTTAAACCAGGGGCCTCATTGGGGCTCATTTTGAGCTCATTTTCAATCCAATAATTGTACCTGAAATAAAATAAGACATACACATACAACATATATTATTAAGAACAAATTAATACACAAAATATTCAATTAAGAACAAACTCATACACATTAAATATATAATACATCCTAAAACTATACACATTCATAATTAAATAAGAATTCATAACGTAATTATAAATATACATAATTCATTTAGAATTAAATTTCAAATTTAGATGACAATTATATGTCGAATCCGGAATTCAATTCATAATTTGATCGGTTTTTTCTATACCAAATAGTTTTACCTCAAATGATTCCATTTTAAACAAAATACATACACCTGGAGTGATACCGGCCACACTGCTCCTCGGATTGAGGCCGGGTTGACTCATACATCACACATACGACCCATGAATCATTGTGCTAAAGTATCGACACAGTATGAATGCCTTTGGTCTGTTTTCCGTATGTCAGTTGATGCTTTTCACTTAAAATGACGTCCTTTAGAAACAAAAGATGGACACTTTGAGTGGTTCCGGCCACACCACATCTCCGATTGAGGCGGGGTTGATTCGTACACGTCACATATGACCCATGGATCGTTCTCCTAAAGTTTCAATGGAAACCAAATCCGTTTGGTCAGTTTTCCATATGTACTTAAAATGATGTCCGTTTTAAACAAAAGAGGGCCACTTAGACTGATCCCGGCCACACCGCGACTCGGATTCATCCCGGGTTGGCTCGTACACGTCACATATGACCCATGGATCGTTGGGATAAATTATCAACAGATTCAGAATGCATTTGGTCGGTTTTCCTTATGCCAGTTGTTCTTTTCACTTATAATCCTGTCCATTATAAACAAAAGAGACACAGTTAGAGCGGTGTCGGCCACACCGCTCCTCGGATTGATGCGGGATTGACTCGTACACGTCACATACGACCCATGGATCTTTGTTCTAAAGTATCGACGCAGCCCGAATGCCTTTGGTTGGTTTTACGTATGTCAGTTGATGATTTTCACTTAAAATGACATCCTTTTGAAACAAAAGACGGACACTTTGAGTTGTGCCGGCCACACCGCGTCTCCGATTGAGGCGGGGTTTATTCGTACACATCAAATTTGGCCCATGGATAGTTCTCCTAACGTTTCAACGGAAACCGAATCCGTTTGGTCGGTTTTCCGTATGTACATAAAATGGTGTCCGTTTTAAACAAAAGAGAGTCACTTAGACTGATCTCGGCCACACCGTGACTCGGATTCATCCCAGGATGGCTCGTACACGTCACATATGACCCATGGATTGTTCGGATAAATTATCAACAGATTCGGAATGCGTTTGGTCAGTTTTCCGTATGCCAGTTGTTCTTTTCACTTATAATCCTGTCCATTTTAAACAAAAGAGACACAGAGCGGTGTCAGCCACACCGCTCCTCGGATTGATGCGGGATTGACTCATACATGTCACATACGACCCATGGATCTTTGTGCTAAAGTATCAACATAGTCCGAATGCCTTTGGTCGGTTTTCCGTATGTCAGTTGATGCTTTTCACTTAAAATGGCGTCCTTTTGAAACAAAAGATGGACACTTTGAGTGGTGCCAGCCACACCGCATCTCTGATTGAGGCGGGGTTGATTTGTACACGTCACATATGACCCATGGATCGTTCTCCTAAATTTTCAATGGAAACTGAATCCGTTTGGTCAGTTTTCCGTATGTACTTAAAATGGTGTCCGTTTTAAACAAAAGAGAGCCACTTAGACTGATCCCGGCCACACCGCGACTCAGATTCATCTCGGGTTGGCTCGTACACATCACATATGACCCATGGATCGTTGGGATAAATTATCAACAGATTCGGAATGCGTTTGGTTGGTTTTCTTCATGCCAGTTGTTCTTTTCACTTATAATCTTGTCCATTTTAAACAAAAGAGACACAGTTAGAGCGGTGTCAGCCACACTGCTCCTCGGATTGATGCGGTATTGACTCGTACATGTCACATACGACCCATGGATCTTTTTTCTAAAGTATTGACACAGTCTGAATGCCTTTGGTCGGTTTTCCGTATGTCAGTTGATGCTTTTCACTTAAAATGACGTCCTTTTGAAACAAAAGATGGACACTTTGAGTGGTGCTGGCCACAACGCGTCTCCGATTGAGGCGGGGTTGATCCGTACACGTCACATATGACCCATGTATTGTTCTCCTAAAGTTTCAACGGAAACCGAATCCGTTTGGTCGGTTTTCCGTATGTACTTAAAATGGTGTCCGTTTTAAACAAAAGAGAGTCACTTAGACTGATCCCGGTGACACCGCGACTCGGATTCATCCCAGGTTGGCTCGTAAACATCACATAAGACCCATGGATTGTTGGAATAAATTATCAATAGATTCGGAATGCATTTGGTCGGTTTTCCGTATGCCAGTTGTTCTTTTAACTTATAATCCTGTCCATTTTAAACAAAAGAGACACAGTTAGAGCGGTGTCAGCCACACCGCTCCTCGGATTGATGCGGGATTGACTCGTACACGTCACATACGACCCATGGATCTTTTTTCTAAAGTATTGACACAGTCTGAATGCCTTTGGTCGGTTTTCCGTATGTTAGTTGATGCTTTTCACATAAAATGGCGTCCTTTTGAAACAAAAGATGGACACTTTGAGTGGTGCCGGCCACACCGTGTCTCCGATTGAGGTGGGGTTGATTCGTACACGTCACATATGACCCATGGATCGTTCTCTTAATGTTTCAACGGAAACCGAATCCGTTTGGTCAGTTTTCCGTATGTACTTAAAATGGTGTCCATTTTAAACAAAAGAGAGCCACTTAGACTGATTCCGGCCACACTGCGACTCGGATTCATCCCGGGTTGGCTCGTACACGTCACATATGACCCATGGATCGTTGGAATAAATTATCAACAGATTCGGAATGCGTTTGGTCGGTTTTCCGTATGCCAGTTGTTCTTTTCACTTATAATCCTGTCCATTTTAAACAAAAGAGACACAGTTAGAGCGGCGTCGGCCACACCACTCCTCGGATTGATACGGGATTGACTCGTACATGTCACATACGACCCATGGATCTTTGTGATAAAGTATCGACACAGTCCGAATGCCTTTGATTGGTTTTCCATATGTCAGTTGATGCTTTTCACTTAAAATGACGTCCTTTTGAAACAAAAGACGGACACTTTGAGTGGTGATGGCCACACCACGTCTCCGATTGAGGCAGGGTTGATTCGTACACATCACATATGACCCATGGATCATTCTCTTAAAGTTTCAATGGAAACCGAATCCGTTTGGTTGGGTTTCCGTATATACTTAAGATGGTCTCCGTTTTAAACAAAAGAGAGCCACTTAGACTGATCCCGGCCACACCGTGACTGGGATTCATCCCGGGTTGGCTCGTATACGTCACATATGACCCATGGATTGTTGGGATAAATTATCAACAGATTCGGAATGCGTTTGGTCGGTTTTCCGTATGCCAGTTGTTCTTTTCACTTATAATCCTGTCCATTTTAAACAAAAGAGACACAGTTAGAGCAGTGTCGGCCACACCGCTCCTCGGATTGATGCGGGATTGACTCTTACACGTCACATACGACCCATGGAGCTTTGTGCTAAAGTATAGACATAGTCTGAATGCCTTTGGTTGGTTTTCCGTATGTCAGTTGATGATTTTCACTTAAAATGGTATCCTTTTGAAACAAAAGACCGACACTTTGAGTGGTTCTGGCCACACCGCGTCTCCGATTGAGGCAGGGATGATTCTTACACGTCACATATGAACCATGGATCGTTCTCCTAAAGTTTCAACGGAAACCGAATCCGTTTGGTCGGTTTTCCGTATGTACGTAAAATGGTGTCCGTTTTAAACAATAGAGAGCCATTTAGACTGATCCCGGCCACACCGCGACTCGGATTCATCCCGGGTTGGCTCGTACATGTCACATATGACCAACGGATCGTTGGGATAAATTATCAACAGATTCGGACTGTGTTTGGTCGGTTTTCCATATGTCAGTTGTTCTTTTCACTTATAATCCTGTCCATTTTAAACAAAAGAGACACAGTTAGAGAGGTGTCGGCCACACCGCTCCTCGGATTGATGCGTTATTGACTCTTACACGTCACATACGACCCATGGATCTTTGTGCTAAAGTATCGACACAGTCCGAATGCCTTTGGTCGGTTTTCTGTATGTCAGTTGATGCTTTTCACTTAAAATGGCGTCCTTTTGAAACAAAAGACGGACACTTTGAGTGGTTCCGGCTACACCGCGTCTCCGATTGAGATGGAGTTGATTTGTACATGTCACATATGACCCATGGATCGTTCTCCTAAAGTTTCAATGGAAATCGAATCCATTTGGTTGGGTTTCCGTATGTACTTAAAATGGTGTCCGTTTTAAACAAAAGAGAGTCACTTAGACTGATCCCAGCCACACCGTGACTCGGATTCATCCCGGGTTGGCTCGTACACGTCACATATGACCCATGGATCGTTGGGATAAATTATCAATAGATTCGGAATGCGTTTGGTCAGTTTTCTGTATGCCAGTTGTTCTTTTCACTTATAATCCTCTCCATTTTAAACAAAAGAGACACAGTTAGAGCGGTGTCGGCCACACCACTCCTCGGATTGAGGCTGGATTGACTCGTACACGTCACATACGACCCATGGATCCTTTTCCTAAAGTATTGACACAGTTCGAATGCGTTTGCTCAGTTTTCCATATGTCAATTGATGATTTTCACTTAAAATGACGTCCTTTCGAAACAAAAGACGGACACATTGAGTGGTGCCGGCCACACCGCGTCTCCGATTGAGGCGGGGTTGATTTGTACACGTCACATATAAACCATGGATCGTTCTATTAATGTTTCAATGGAAACCAAATCCATTTGGTCGGTTTTCCGTATGTACTTAAAATGGTGTCCGTTTTAAACAAAAGAGAGCCAGTTAGACTGATCCCGGCCACACCGCGACTCAGATTCATCCCGGGTTGGCTCGTACACGTCACATATGACCCATGGATCGTTGGGATAAATTATCAACAGATTCGGAATGCGTTTGGTCGGTTTTACGTATGCCAGTTGTTCTTTTCACTTATAATCCTGTCCATTTTAATCAAAAGAGACACAGTTAGAGCGGTGTTGGCCACACCGCTCCTCGGATTGAGGCGGGGTTGACTCGTACATGTCGCATACTTAAAATAAGTTTGGTTGGTTTTCCGTATGTACTTAAAATGGTGTCCGGGGGGCTGTTCGGGGGGTGTTCGGGGGGTTGTCCGGGGTCCAAGGAGCTGGGTGGGCGGGCTGTCCGGGGGGCTGTCTGAGGGGCTGTCCAGGGGGTTGTCCGGGGTCCAGGGAGGGGGGGGGGCTCTTCGGGGGGCTATCTGGGGAGTGCCCGGGGGGTTGTCCAGGGTCCAAGGAGGAGGGGGGGTAGGCTGTTCGGGGGGCTGTTCGGGGTCTGTCCGGGGGTTGTCCGGGGTCCAGGTAGGAGGGTGGGGGTGGGGGGGGGGGGGCTGTTCGGGGGGGGGGGGGGGGGGGGGCTGTCCGGGGGTGTTCGGGGGGTTGTTCGGGGTCCACGGAGGTGGGTGGGGGGGGGGTGCTGTTTGTGGGGCTGTTCGGGGGGCTGTCCGGGGGGTGTTCGGGGGGTTGTCCGGGGTCAAAGGAGTTGGGTGGGGGGGCTGTCCGGGGGGCTGTCTGAGGGGCTGTCCAGGGGGTTGTCAGGGGTCCAGGGAGGAGGGTAGGGGGGCTGTGCAGGGGGTTGTTCGGGGGGCTGTGTGGGGGGATGTCTGGGGGGTGTTCGGGGGGTTGTTCGGGGGGTGTTCGGGGGGTTGTCCGGGGTCCAAGGAGCTGGGTGGGGGGGCTGTCCGGGGGGCTGTCTGAGGGGCTGTCCGGGGGGTTGTCAGAGGTCCAGGGAGGAGGGTGGGGGGGCTGTGTGGGGGGTTGTTCGGGGGGTTTTCCGGGGGTTTTTCGGGGTCCAAGGAGGAGGGGGGGAAGGGCTGTTCGGGGGGCTGTGCAGGGGGCTGTCCGGGGGGTGTTCAGGGGGTTGTCCAGGGTCCAGGGAGGAGGGTGAGGGGCTGTCCGGGGGGTGTTTGGGGGGGTTGTCCGGGGTCCAGGGAGGAGGGTGGGGGGGATGTGCGGGGGGCTGTCCGGGGGGTGTTCGGGGGGGTTGTCCGGGGTCCAAGGAGGAGGGGGGCTGTCTGGGGGGCTGTCAGGGGTCAAGGGAGGAGGGTGTATGGGGGCTATGCGGGGGGCTGTCCGGGGGGTGTTTGGGGGGTTGTCCGGTGTCCAGGGAGGAGGGTGGGGGGGGGGGCTGTGCGGGGGGGTTGTCTGGGGGGTGTTCGGGGGGTTGTCCGGGGTCCAGGGAGGAGGGTGGGGGCTGTCCGGGGTCCAAGAAGGAGGGGGTTCCCAAACACACAAACACTAAAAGACATCAACATCCATAAAAACAGATAATATATAAAAATAACTCAACTCCAATACTATACTACGAGTCTAGATAAAACCAACAACTTGAATAGATTAAATATCAAATCTCAGTAATATTAGTCAAAAATGAAATGGATCAATTTGTCCCACATCACCCTCACCATCATCACCATCATAACCATCACCATCACCACTATAATCATCATCACCATCATCATCACCATAATCATCACCCTCGTCCTCATCCCCATCATCGTCCTCGTCTCCATCATCGTCCTCGTGCTCCTCAGTGCCCTCCTCCTCGCCCTCGCCCTCCACCTCGCCATCATCATCGTCAAGCTGAACATCGTCCTGAGCAGCACTAGAACTGTCACCTGGTTCACCATATATAGAATGCATCGACGATATATACTCATCAAAAGCTGGGTTGGCCTCTGCTGGGAGTGTTGGACGTAGAACTTCAATAAATTTCATAAAGGCATTGTTTGCCCTAGCAGACTGTTCTGCCGTCTCTGTGGCCCTTTTCATAGCTTGTTCTGCCTGTGCCCTAACTTGCTGCAGCTCGGTGGCACTACAGCTCGTACCTGAGGAGGGCCAATACCTCGTTGGGGCTATCCTAGGTCGGCAGCGTACTCTGCCAGGATGCTCCTCTCCTAACACTTGATGTAAGTGATCCTTAGGCCCAAAATTGTCCAGTTCTTGGGCATCGAGGGCCTCTAAAGCAACCTGTTACAAATATAAATATATTATTAAGTTACAAAATAGATATTAAAATATAAAATCAATAGATTAAAACTTACAATCTGCTGATGAGTCGCTTCGTTGATGGCACTTCCATCCTTTTTCCATCTACTCGAGCAAAACAGTTTTGCTCGAGGCACACGTCCTTCAATATTTTGTATTTTCCTCTACAATGATATTGAAAACTAAAGTTATATGAAAACTTTAACAAACGATTAAATAATTGAGAAAATAAAATAAAATTTAAGTCGTAAATAAAACTTATAAAAAATTGTCCTACCGGCTTCCTCTCATGATCTGGCATCGTCGTACGTCCTAGTGTGTGGAGATATTTTTTTTCATCAATGTTTTTTTTATTTTTCCAGATGATTCCTAAATAAAATTCAATAATTCAAAGGATAATATTAATGTGAAACATGAAAGTTATTATTTAAAATACCTCGAATGTAATTCATACCTTAAACTGGGTACTCATCCAATGAGTAATCATCTGACGATACTGCTCTATAGGACAGTCATCCACGACTGGTACCACCTCTAACTCAGTGCCAACTCTAGCACGCCAGCCAAGATACAACTCATGCCTGAAGGCTCTCCAAAGCTTGCCTAAATCCTTTAGATGTTCCGCTCGAGCACCCTCACCATCGGGAAAATTAAATCGAAGCTGACATCAAAATATTAATTCATATAAATACAAAAATAATTCATGTCATTAAATACAATAGATTTTTTTACCCATATCTCTGCCCAAGCTCTATCCTTGACTTCATGTGGCAAATGTCTCCATGACAGCGGGCTGACGGGAATGATGTCAGAGTATTTGGAAAGCATCGCCAAAAAACTCTGACATTGCTGCCCGGATTTCTCAACCATTTGGTTGTATTCATTATAATCAACCATAACCTGTGTGTGGCGATTCCACACTGAACACATGCATGTACGCCCCTGCCTCCTATCATTAGCTGTATCTGTCATTAAAGAAAAAACAAATATTTTATCAAAACATGTTATAATGAAAATAAATATTTTTATAAAATTTTGTTAGGGTTTTATAAATATACCTGCACCAGTCTGATCGCTGAGCGCTGCCGGATCCACAGAAACTGATGGAACACCCTGTGCTGGAACAGGAGTCGAGGACGAAGGAATATGGAAGCTCGGAGAGACAAAAATAGAAGGAAAAGAAGATGGGATAGCAGTATGACCAGATTCTAACTGGGGAGTGGGAATCATCATGGGATGTGAAAATGATGGGGCAGAAGATGCAGACAGTAGCGAAAACATGGGAGGCCTAAATATCCCGTGTGTCCCTAACGGAACACCGACATCAGAATGTGGTAAGGATGACATGTCATGAGTGGGAGGGGAAATGTCTAGTCGGGAACGTGCAGCTGATTGTCGACCTCTGGTACGAACCCCCCTCGTACCACCAGCCTGAGTACTAGGACCAGTACTAGGCTCCTCGTCGAATAACTGTCGACGTAAAGGTGGATCCTACAAAAATATTTACAACAAAATTAATCACATGACATTATATATTCTTAAAATATATATATTTGAAATAAAGTACTCACAACAGGTACTAATGGTGGAACTCCCAAATCCATCATTCGACGATTTTTGTCCATCATTTTTTTCCTTCGTCTCTCTTCAATAGGCTGCATTTCCTTCTTTTGAAAACAAATATGTAATTAATTAGAAAAAGGAAACTAAAGTTTAACCCAAAAAAATAAATATATGAGGGAATAGGGGGATTCATTGGTAATTTATCTATCAATTGTTTTATAAGGGCTTGAATGGATTTAATAAATCATACAAGTTGTAATGTTTACCAAGTTAAAAATATTGTTTGACTAGGTTTGAATACAGTTCAATTCCAAATTAGAAAATGCAATTCAAATAAGACTACAA
Source organism: Viscum album (assembly GCA_963277665.1). Lineage (NCBI taxonomy): Eukaryota > Viridiplantae > Streptophyta > Magnoliopsida > Santalales > Viscaceae > Viscum > Viscum album. Next base: position 759,728,175 of record OY728161.1, read on the forward strand.
CGAATAAACATTGAAAATTCACATAACGGTCAAGTCAGCCAAAATATATTTGTTATCAATACTAAATCAATTTGAATAGTACCAACCTTAACAACCCAACTCGAGGTAAACCAAAAGAATTGAGAACATGGATGAATGATTCTATATATTTTCAACCACAACTTCAGGTTCACAATCAACTCTGACAATTGAGGTATTGGAGTCATCAAAAGAAATAAATTCATTGGTTCCAATGACAGTAGGGAAAGTGTCAATTTCATCATCACCATCATCAAAAATATGTCTTGGAATTACTTCAACTATGACACAAAATTCAGGTCGAAGTTGGTCTTTGACATAAAAAACTTGTTTAGCCATTGATACCAACACATATGGCTTTTCGGTAGCAAGAGTGCGAGTCATATTAATTACTCGAAATCCACAGTTATCAATAAATGTGCCTTGTTTCGTCATCGAATCAAACCAATGGCATTTCAACATTGTGACTCGTCCATGAGAGTAATAATCCAATATTATTATTTTCTCAAAGACTCCATACTAACCCACATTTTCAAATCACGGTCTACTATCCGATGCACTGGCATAACAATCTATTGTGGCAGTAACCATAACACCATCATGTTGTGTTTTTATATTCTTTGCTCGTTTAGTGACAATAAATTTGTACCCATTGATAACAATTAATTTATAGTCACGAAACACGGTATTAGGACCAAAAGCCAAAGCTCTTATTTCCTCAGAGACAGAGTCAGCAGACAAACTCAATACCTGCAATATAAATGATTGTTAAACTTAATTAAATATTGATTTAATTATTTTAAATAGTAATATTTTTACCTTCAATTTTAACCAAGCAGAAAACTCTTTGCTATGCAAAGCCTCCCTCCTTCTCAAAGATAAAGAACGATGCTTTCTATTTATCATTGTTTTATGTTCCCTGTAGATAAAAAATATGAATAGTTTAACAGATATATATGTAAGATATACATAATCAATTTAGTTACCTGATATAGTCATCGAACAAATCATAGTTGAACAAAACTGTGCGATGTGCCATCTCCCGCTCTTCATGGCTTAATGTCTTCAATGTATATGATCCAGGAATTCCTCCAGTTTGAGGAAGTGATGGAAAACTGGGTTCAATTTGCTCATACTATTCTTCTTCATTTCTCATTGGTCTATTCAATCTTGTAGTATGATCGGACAAATACATCGAGCAGAAATCCATACATTCTTGGGCCAGGTAACCATTCATGATAGATCTTTCAGGGTGATTTCTGTTTCAGACATAAGACTTTAATGTGAACATATTTCTTTCAGTTGGATACATCCAACGAAAAGAAACAGGTCCTCCTAGAAGTATTTCATTGGGAATATGGACAGTCAGATGCAGCATGCATGTGAAAAATGATGGAGGAAATATTCTCTCCAACTCACACAAAATTAATGGGGAATCTGTCAAATTTTTTTGTAAGAAAGACTTGGACAACTTCTTAGCACAAATATCTCTAAACAAATGGCACAACCGAATAACAGCCACCCTTACATTATTGGAAAAAAGATGACGGATTTCTATTGGAAGCAACTCATGCAGTAGAACGTGATAATCATGAGTCTTCAAAGATTTTAGCTTCAACTCTTTTCTGTTGACCCGTTTAGATATGTTGCTTGAATAGCCATCAGGAACTCTAATAGTCTCTAATACTTCCAGAAATTGTTTTTATTTCGTAGGTGTCATCACATAATAAGAACATGGAAGTTGCCATTTATTTTCACTGATACGCACAGGTTGCAATTCTGGTCTGATGCCCCAATCCACCAAGTCACGCCGAGATCGTAAATCATCTTTTGTTTTCCCCTTGACATTTAGAAGAACTGAAAGCAACATTTCTCATATATTCCTTTCAATATGCATTACGTCTAATAAATGACGTAACAAATTGGTTGACCAATAAGGTAAATCAAAAAAGATACTCCTCTTCCTCCAATTGTAACAGGTTTCAATGGAAACATTCTTTCTCTTTCAAGAATTCATTTGACCCTTCCCGAATGAAAAACTGCAATATTTCAATTCATTAAGAACATCAGTTCCAGACATACGCTGAGGTGAATCATCGGTCTCTATGGTATTATCAAATCTTCGACAATTCAATCTATATGGATGATCCTTTGGTAAGAATCGTCGATGTCCCATAAAACTGAATCTACAACGATGTATCAGTCTTCTGGATCGTGTATTCTTCATACAAACTGGACATGACAGTTTTCCCTTCATGCTCCATCCAGACATCATTGCATAAGCTGGAAAATCATTGATCGTCCACATAAGTGCAGTACGCATCTGAAATATATCTTTCGAACATGCATCATATGTGCGCACACCCACATCCCGAAGAAGTTTCAATTATTTTATTTAAGGTTGCATGTATACATCAATATCATTGCCGGGATCAGAAGGACCAGATATGAGTGTACTCATGAAAGTGAAAGGTTTTTTCATACACAACCATGGGGGAAGATTATAAATGTGTATAAAAACTGTCCATGTGCTGTGCGAAGTAAGCATCTGCCCAAATGGATTAAAACCGTCGCATGAAAGACCCAGCCTCACATTAAGCACATCAGCTGCAAAATCAGGACGTCGAGCATCAAATCTCTTCCATGAAAATCCATCTACAGGATGAACCAACTCATCATCAGTCTTCTTTCTCTCGGTATCATGCCATCTCATTTTTATTGATATGTCATCATACATAAAAAGATTCTGGAGTATGGGGATCAATGGAAAGTGACACATTACTTTCTTTGGAATGCAGGATGGTGTTCCATCAGATTTTGACTTCCAGTGGGATGTTCCACATTTTACACAATCATTTCGTTCAGCGGTTTCCTCCCAGAATAAACTACAATATTTCGGGAAAACATGAATTTTGTTTCTTGAAAATCCAAGTTCCTCAACTAACTTTCATGCCATATAGTGGTTTGAGGGAATATTTGCATCATCTGGAAGTAAATCCTTCAAGAGGGTAAGAATGTAATCGATTTCTTTATTAGAAATCCCATACATAGTTTTCCCATGAAATAATCGGATTAAAAATTCCAGCTTTTTCATTTTATCGCATTGTCGATATACTGGAGTCGTGGCAGCATCATTCAATTTTTTCACCCTATCAATATCATCATTTTCACTAGATGCATCAGCTGTCCTCATATCGAAGTCTTCTTGAGTCGAAATCCTTTCTTTTTCATGATGACGAATAAACGAAAACCGATCATCTAACAAATTCTCCATTTCAGTCCTTTCATTCCGATCATCACTAATTTGAGATTTCGTTTTCACCCCATTGTGATACCACACAAAGTAGTTTGCTTGAAACCCATTTTTGGTTATGTGGTAGCTGACTTCTTCATGGCTCAACCAAGGTCTACCAACACAATTGGAACGTGGGCAGTGTATGCGACCACTATCTGAAGCATTGTGAAATGCAAAATCTATAAATCTCTCCAAATTATTTTGAAAATCGTTTGAGATCTGATCGGTTTCATACATCTAACTTCTTTCCATTCTATAAAAAGAATTTATTTAAGTCATTTTGTCATAAATAATTCAATAGGAATTAACTTTTATAGAAAATACATTTAAGTAAATGATAAAGGAAGAAAATAATCAAGGTATCAACTACAGATGTGAAAAAACATACAAATGTGTTATTGAAAAAATTTAAAACCAACAAGAACTTAATGTGTTATATCACATAACAGCATGCCTAATCCCATAACCATATTAGTAGGGTATCATGAACATGAATAACATCAACCTTGTGCCATCCTCCTACCCTACATGACCCCAACCACATGCCACATCTTATTATAGCCTTATCACATCACACCTCACCGGAAAACACTAGGGAAATCATAGTACATCTCACCTGAAGACACATGGAAAATCACATCACATCTTTCCTAAAAACACATGATCAATCACTTTTGAAGGAAGAGTAGGGAAGACATGGTTGCTATCCAACCATATAACCACCATCCTAGATATTAGAAAAAATACCCATAACTCAAAACCTCTGATCGTTGGTAAGTTTATCCAACTCTGGTTGGGAATGTGTAGAAATAACATAAAAATACATGATATATAGATAGCACAAAATACTCAACCTATGGGTTCACATTAACTACATAATCACACACTTCCACTACTACCATAAAACACATAAACCACAACACCACCACACAAGATGCATAACATTTCTCACTTTCATTTATAAGCCACTTCATTCACACTTACATTGTAAATTCATTTAATGTTAAATTAATTAAATCCATTTACCACACATCCATTTCTATTCCATCTCATTTATTTAATATCTTGTTTTTTTGTTTTAACAGCATAATTTATTCCATAGATAACCAGGAAACTAATAAAACCACCACACAACAACTCACCATCTCACAATAACCATCGACACCATGTTACATCGACCAACCATCTCACCAAAACAACCACATATCACAATAAAAATATTGCACATCAAAAACCACCACACAACCAAAACCACCTCACCACATTATACACCACAACTTCATCACACAACACCTCCACACAACACAACACCACCACACATCATCACTATCATACAACTTCACATGACACATCCATGCCCACTAACCATCACATTACAACCCCACATATCACAAAGCCCAATTGGTCACCTAAATCCCCATAAAACAGCCTACAACATACAATGAAACACAACAAAAAACCTCTCATAGAGGCAACATACCCCAACTTCCACAATTTATTTATTCAAGGTCTTTTATTACATTACCCCTTTATTTAGCATGGACATTATAACACAACTGATATTCCAGGGGAAACTGATTAATTAACAAAATATTCATTCATTTCCCTATTTTACATGGTGAAATCACATCAAAATACAAACTTAAAACTAAAATATTAGATCAATAACAATAAAAACAAGGTACCATATGTGTATAAAGAAAAAATTACCTGATTTGAGATGATTCAGATGGGTTTTCACCTATTCCGATGGGGGAGTTCGAGAGTAGCAGAGAGCTGCAGCTCGATTGATAACATAAGACTAAAATACTAGATAAATAACAATAAAAATAATAAAAACAAGGTACCATATGTGTATAAACAAAAAATTACCTGATTTGAGATGATTCAAATGGTTTTTCACCTATTCGGATGGGGGATTTGGAGAGTAGCAGAGAGCTGGAGGTGGATTGATAACTTAAAACTAAAATACTAAAGCAATAACAAGAAAAATAAGGAAGTATATGTGTATAAATGAAAAAATACCTGATTTCAGATGGTTTTCACCTCTTCGGATAGGGGAGTTCGTGAGAGGAGAGCAGGGGAGCGGATGAAATTAAGTTTCTATGCAGATGGGGGAGAGCAGCCCCACGGCTGGATTTGGGGGAAATAATTCTGAACGGTTTTTAAAAAATGTTGGGAAAGAGATGCTAAGGACCCCTTTACCAATGGTTTGAGGGAACCGTTGGCAAAGGGGTGACCCTTTCCCAGTGGTTCAACAGAACCATTGGCAAAAGGGTGATTAACACACCCCTTTACCAACGGTTTGAAGAAACCGTTGGCAAAGGGGTGGATTCTCCCAACGGTTTCAGTGAACCGTTGGGAAAGGCTTCCCTGGCCATTTCTCTACCAACGGTTTTATAAAACTGTTGGTAAAGACTCCCTTAATCCTTCAATCCCAACAGTTTTAGAAAACTGTTGGTAAACACCCGTTGGGAAAAACAGTATTTCCAGTAGTGCATGCATAGCGCGTGTATCGCCCCAAGTAAACCTCATGAACTACTTGGCTATCATTTTAAGGCACAATAGCATAACAGTACAATAGTTCCACTTTCCTACACCTAGTCATGACAACTGGAAAAATCCCTAACAAGCAGAACATGCATGGAAAAACATCCAAAGCACAGTAAAAATTACCCTATTCACAAGCATTAACCTCTACTCAAGCAATCAAGCAAAGCAGGCAAACAACAGGGGTAAAATAGGGAAACACACAATACCCTGTTCAAGGGAATTGGTGGAATTGCAGAAAATATTCAAATACTTCCTAATGTAATGCACAAACCACCTACCTCGATCCTAGGAGATCGATATACATGAACCACGATGATTTATTCTCCTTAGAACGTCGTAGATCTGAGAAAACGTCCATTATTCTCAAACCACGATATCTTGAGAAGGAGGAGGAATTGGAAAACAAAACTCTAGGAGAGGAGAGAGATTACTGCTGTGGTTCCAACACAATCGACGGTGGGCGATTCAGAGAACAGACGGAGGCATGGCCGCTCGGAGAAAGATCGCAGTCGTATGGGTTCTCTCGGTCGAACGAGAGATAGAAGAAGATGATTCTGGGGGTTAGACGCGACCCCGGTCTATTTAATAAAAAAGAAAATACACGTCATGTACTTATAAGGTACAAATCATGTACTCTGGTTTTCCGTACTCCACTTTAAGTAGCCTCCACATCACCCCTACACACCATGTGTGTGGCCTGGACACGACCAGCACACGGCCTCGAGCGGCAAAGGAGTACACGACGTGTACTCATAAAGTACACGGCGTGTACTTAGAAAATTTCCAGAAAATCCTATTTTCTCAAAAAATCGAGGAAAAGGAAATACATACCTGAAAACGAATATCCAAGTTCTTACAAACTTCCCCCTTAAAGAAATTTGTCCCCGAATTTCCCTAGTGAGGCATTGAAGAAGAAACCCTGAATAGCTCCAGCCACTGCGATCGTACATCGGCCTCCCTCTCCCAGGTCTCGTCCTATACTTTCTTGTGATGCCATAGCACCCGTACTAGATAAACAGACCGCCCATAGAGAACATTCATACTACGATCGACAATCCGGATAGGATGCTCCTCAAATGATGCATCTTCTTTGAGCTCAACCTCCTTAGGCTAAAAGATATGAGACGAGTCTAAAAAGTAACATTGGAGATGAGAGACATGGAAGACTTCGTGCATGTCTCAGTACCTATAAGGTAACTACAACTGATAGGCAACCAGACCAACCCTCTCCAATATCTCAAATGGACCAACATACCACGATGAAAGCTTAACCTGTCTCAGAATCCTCTTGTTTCCCAACCTAGGTGTAACATGTAGGAAAACCAGATCCCCGACCTCGAACACTAGAGGTCACTCCGCTGATCAACATAAGAATTCTATCGAGACTGTGTTGTAGCCATCCTTTTTGAATCAACTCTATCTGCTCTGAGGTCTCCTGAACAAGATGAGGTCCCAGCAAATCTGCCTCTCCTACCTCCAGCTAGCATAAAGGTGATCGGCATGGCCTACCATACAAATCCCCATAAGGTTCCATCTGAATAGTCTCCTAAAAACTATTGTTGTAGGCGAACTCCACCAGTGGGGTATGCTTCCCCCAAGAACTGCCAATGTCTTGGATGTAAGCTCGGACCAGATCCTCAAGCACCTGGATCGTACACTCGGACTGACCATCTGTTGGGGGATGATATGTTGTACTCAAAAGTACCTGTGTATACAAAGCCTTCTGAAGCCCCTGCCAGAACTGAGAAGTAAAACACACATCCTTGTCTGAAATAATGGAGTATGGAACTCCATGCATACGTACAATCTCTCGGATGTACAGTCATCCCAGATCATCAACACTGAAGGTCTCCTTGATCTATAAGAATTGAACAACCTTCGTAAGCTTGTTGACGACAACCCAAATAGCATTGTTCCCTTGAGGCGACCTCTACAATCCGGTCATGAAGTCCATCACGACATCGATCCACTTCCACTATGGAATGGGTAACTTCTGTAAAAGGCCTGTTGGTCACTGATGCTCCGCCTTCACCTGCTGACAAGTAGAACACCTCAAGATGAAACCATCAACATCGCTCTTCATATCTGGCCACCAGTACTGGCGATGAATATCCCGATACATCTTGGTGACGCCAGGATGAACTGCCCAAACTGAGGAATGAAAATCCCGCATCATCTCCTCACGTATGTCAGATTGCACCCATACACATCCCTGGAAACACAAGATCTCATCCTCTCCCACTTTCCATCATGGAAGAGGGTCCTCTCCTGAAACACTCTCCCGCAGGACTAAGCCTTCTGAGTCTGATAGTTGCCTCATTCGTACCCGATCAATAAGTGTAGAGGTAACAAATACAAAAGATAGGTAAGTTTTTCCATGTCTGTCGTACACCTTCAGATGCATCTCAGAGAACAGAGTCATAAGATGCCACTCACTACTTGCCTCTTGAACTTCCTGAATCTGAGTTCTCTTACTCAATGCATCTGCCACTACGTTTCCCTTTCCCGGCGTATAGGCAAGCTTGAATTCAAATGACTAAAGATACTGGACCCACCTGTGTTGTCTCAGATTAAGATCACGCTGAGTGAAGATGTACTTGAGACTCTTGTGGTCGGTGAAAACCACAAAGTTCTCTCCTAGAAGGTAATGTCTCTAACAGTGCAAAGCATGAACAACAGCTTCAAACTCCAGATCGTGGGTCAGATAGTTCCTCTCATGTGGCCTCAACTGCCGAGACCTGTACACAACGACTCCATCTCTTTGCATTAGCACAGCACCCAATCTGATACCTAAATCATCACAATAAAAAGTATAGCTCTTGCCTAGCTATGGGAAGACTAGTATCGGTGTTGACATAAACCTTCCCTTCATCTCCTGAAAGGCTGACTCACAAGAATATGACCATAAGAGCTTCGCCCCCTTCTTGGTCAGACCTGTCAATGGTGCTTCTAGGTATGAAAATTTCTGAATGAACCATCTGTAGTATCCAGCTAGCCCTAGGAATCTCTATATCTCAAAAACGTTTTTCAGCCGCTCCCAGGAAACTACAACTCTCACTTTCTCTGGTTCCACAGATACTCCTACCTCTGAGATGATGTGACCCAAGAAGTGAATCTGATCCATCCAAAAGTGGCACTTAGAGAGTTTAGCATAAAGCTGATGCTCTCTCATTGTACTTAGAACGATCTCATGATGGGTAGAATGATGGTTTCGAGTGTGAAATTACACCAAGATATCGTCCATGAAGACCACGAAGAAAGAATCCATGTAAGGATGGAACACTCGGTTCATCAGTGCCATGAAAACTGTTGGCGCATTCGTGAGACTGAACGGTAACTGTATACTTGTAGGGACCATACCTGCTCCTGAAGGCTGTCAGAGGTATATCTGATGATCTAATGTGCAACTGATGATAATCGGACCTCAAATCGATCTTTGAGAAAACTCGGGCTCCTCGAAGATGATCGAAGAGGTCATCAATCCTTGGAAAGGGATATCGGTTCTTGACCGTTAACTGGTTTAGCATCCGATAATCCACACAGAACCTAAGGGTACTATCTACCTTCATCGCAAACAGGACAGGAAAACCCCATGGAGAAGTATTGGGTCAGATGAAACCCATTTCCTACAACTCCTCCAACTGCTTCTTGAGATCCTGCAACTCAGGTGTATCCATCCTATAATGAGTAATGGACACCGATGTCGCTCCTAGCATGAACTCAATAGAGAAGTCTACCTCATGCTCTGAAGCCAAACCTGAAAAGTCCTTTGGAAAGACATCCCACTCACCTCTATGAATAAAAGGTTCACCCTCTGGTGAAATGAAACTCACCCTACGATGATAACAGTCGATGACTGCCTGGAAGGGAACCAACCAATCCATCCCAAGAATGACATCATAGCCTATCATCTCTTGGACATATATCTCCCATAAGAAACGATACCCTGAAACCTCAAGAGGGAACTCTATACACTGATGTACAATAGATGTCCTCGTTCCTAATGGTGTATCAAGAGTCAACATGTCGGCAGGCGAAAACATACGGAGCCCAATGCTCTCCGGATAAAAGTAATCGTAGAAGATACACCAAAACAAATCCCAAGTCCTACTTTGCTGGCGCCCTGACTGTGAGATCACCTCCCACCACCTCTTGGCGGTGACTTGGAGCATCACACCATAGACCAGGATTAACAATAACTGAGAAATCAAGAGTAAAAAATGGGAACAAGAGAGAAAAACGTTCAAGTTTACAAAATACAACTACATAGTGTGTATAAAACTACACGATGTGTCTTCCTAAGACACTTAATTTGGAGTGTACCCCTTCCCTACTGGTAGTGTAACACCCCAAACTACACGGCGTGTACTTGAACTCTATTCGCTTGCCCGAGTATCTTTACACAACTATCCCACACGATATGTCTTAACACTAGACTACACGGCGTGTTCCCTAGAGACACGGCGTGTACGAGGCAAGGTTTCGGTGACCCGTGTTGTTAGTTACACGACTGTCAACACGGATGAACCTTACACGGCGTGTTCTGAACAAGCATGGCATGTATATGAGAAGATAACTCTGACCTGTGTTGTTCGTGACACAGCCGGGTACCTAGAACAAGACTACACAGCGTGTGCTTACCAAACACAGCGTGTTCTACTCTAGCTTCCCTGACCCGTTTTGTTAGTGACACGGCCGGGTACACGGCTCTATACTACATGACGTTCACCTACCATACATGACGTGTTCCTAAAGAAATTTCTACAACAACTTGCTCCTGCACACACAGTCAGTGACACGGTCTGAAACTACACGTCGTTTATATATAATGTACATGCCGTGTATTCTGGGTTTTTCCGGGCAGTAGCTCAAAAACTGCACCGAATCCCAAAAAACTCTGAAAATCGAGAGTGAAGGTACCAAATTCTGATTCGTGAGGGCCCATACTCCCCACGAATCAAAGCTTGGCATCCAATATAGTCATATATAAGGAAAAATAGGTCAATGATGCACCAATTTACGTTTCATGAGGGCTCATAACACCTCAAGAACCAAAATTTGGCATTCATTTAACCAAGTAAAAAACAAACAACTTATCTATCAAACTGCAGAGATTTTATCAAAGCATCTACCATAGCAACATGCATAATCTACACAACGTCTATCACAACAACATGCAATTGCTAATTCACCCTAGATGGCATGGCATGAATGCATGGCATGTGATTTCTAACAAGTGCCTATATGATGCATGAGATAGCATACCCTCATCTCATCGGGTTGCGACAGAAATAGAACCACAATATCAACAACAATAACAACAAAAGGCATGTGAATCACTCTAGGTGAATCCAAATCAACTATAACATAGAAAAACCAGAAAATTATAATAAGCGAGGTAGATTGGATTTTCCCTATACACGAGTTAGCAACTCTTGAGCACTGCTTAAAACAAAGTACCGAATCTGTCCTATCCCTTGCTAAAGGATCAAAATAATAAATTAAGAGAAACTAAACCCCTCTGATACCACTTTGTAACGTCCTGGTTCTGGTAGCCACCTAGAGGTGCCCCGTACCCAGTTGGTCACATGGCCTCAAGCGCATTTCCCCAAACACCAGAGGCTGACGACTAGTAGTGAGGGCCTTGGGTGTGATGGTGGGGAAACTATGCCCTCATTGGCATAGTACACAGTGGAAGAAACAATAAATAGACAATAGTAGAAAACATAACCATTCATACAAGAGAAAATGATAAACAACGGAAGTCTAATAGTAAACAACTGGAGAACACACTCACATATATATATAAATGATTCATGATACATATGTCTAGGAAAGCATCCAAACAAGTCACAATACTGAATACAATACTAAACCAAAGTGCAAAAAAAACAGGTAAACTCCTCAGCATCGCAAGCCATAGCTTGGTCCCATTCTCTCCATCTCCACAGCAAGTCAAATACCTGAAGTAGAAGGGAGCTTTCCCTTATCTATACATGCAACAATATAATATATTTGGGCTCAAAATAATGGCCCAAACAGGGTGTGAGACAAGGTCCCAGTAGGAAACCACCCAAAGATCGGTGCCTAATAGTCAGTGAATACATGGCAGTAAAAATACAGGAATCAGTAAATAGGAAAGACACAGAGCGGCTACAATCCACAGATTCTAGCATAAGAAGTACAAAAGTAATAGCCAATCAACAAGAAGATCAACATGTAACCCCCTGGGTAGTTCTCACAGCCTAACCCTTATGGTTCAACCTACAAGTACTAGAAACCCTCTGGGAAGCGCACACAGTCTCACCGCTCTGGTTCAGCTAAATAACAGACTCTATGAGGAAGCACTCACCGTCAATTCCCCCTATAGTCTTATATCGTACTAAAGGCTCTCTAGGGAAGAAATCAACATCCCATTCCCCCTGTGGCCCGCGTCGAGGAACTACAGACTCTCTGAGGAAGCACTCAACGTCAATTGCCCCTGTGGTCTTGCATCGTAAATTAAAGACACTCTAGAGAAGCCTTTACGTCCATTCTCCCTATGGTCAACTACACTAGGTCCTCTCAGCCCTGTGTAAAACAAAAATTCATAGCACGTGTATCGCCCCATGTAAACCTCATAAACTACTTGGCTATCATTATAAGGCACAATATCAAAATAGTACAATAGTTCCACTATCCTACGACTAGTCATGGGAACTGGAAAAATGCCTAACAAGAAGAACATGCATGGAAAAACATCCAGAGCACATTAAAAATTACCATATTCACAAGCATTAACCTCTACTCAAGCAATCATGCAAAGAAGGAAAACAACATGGGTAAAATAGGGAAACACACAATACCTCATTCAAAGGAATTGGCGGAATTGCACAAAATATTCAAAGACTTCCTACGGAAAAGAAAAAACCACCTAACTCGATCCTAGGAGATCGATATAGTTGAACCACGATGAATGATTATCCTTAGAACATCGTAGATCTGAGAAAATGTCCAAAATGCTCAAACCACTATATCTTGAGAAGGAGGAGGAATTGGGAAAAAACTCTAGGAGAGGAGAGAGATTACCACTGAGGTTCTAATGCAATCGATGGCGGTCGATTCGGAGAACAGACGGAGGCATGGGGGCTCAAAGAAAGAACGCGGTCGTACAGGTTCTCTCGGTCAAACGAGAGCTAGAAGAAGATGATACTGGGGGTTAGACGCAACCCCGGTCCATTTAATAAAAAAATAAAATACACGGTGTGTACTTCTAAGGTACATGAAGTGCACTCTGTTTTTCCATACTCCGCTTTAAGAGGCATCCACATCACCCCTACACACCGTGTGTGTGGCCCGGACACGGCCAGTACATGGCCTCGAGCGGCAAAGGAGTACACGGCATGTACTATAACAATTTCCAGAAAATCATCTTTTCTCAAAAAATCTAGGAAAAGGAAAGAAATACCTGAAAATAATGATCTGGGTTCCTACAATTTGTACTGTGTTCACCAATAATTCCCCATAACTAAAGAGTTCCTTTAGTAGCATCTGATACCGGTTTTTTGTGAAAAACATCCAATGAACAACAATGGTAAAAGAAAAATGTGAACACTATAATTTTAGAATTAAAAACCCAATTGAAAAAATCAATGGGTGGAGGATTTGATAAATATTAATATGATATAGATATTTTAAAAGATCCATCATAGGGTACCAATATGGATTTAATAGATGATTCCTTCGAACATTAATAGAGATATTTTATGCACATTAAAGGACGAGTTATTCTCAATATTAGTTTATATAATAAAGACGTGAAGACCAAATATGTGGTGGTATATGAGAACCACTAAATTGGATTCAGGTCATGACACCAACAATGTGGGGGGCTTTTTATTTTAACTATTGTAATCTATTAAATTTGTTTTCAATAATACTTGACTTATTGTTGAAAACTTTTTGATTATCTTATAATGTCATACTGATAAAACATGGTTATTATTTCCTTCATATGTTGTATGATTCTACAATTTAATTATTTCTTCTCCTTGTAATGTTTGGTAGGAAATATGTAATTAGGTTATAGTCTCCCCATGTTCTGATTTTGGTTCTCACTGCTAGCCAAGAGCTTCTTTTATATTGAGAGGTGTGCATGAGGTCACAGGACATTCTGGCCTATACCTGGAGATTTGTGTTACGGTGTTATAATAACATTATATAATTATATATACATTCACACTCACTCTAAATCATATATTTATATATATTTATATCATGTATACTTAAAAAAAATTATATACATATACTTACACAAATATTTATAAATACATTTATTTTACACACACAAACACAAGTGAGTATTTATTTGTAAATATTTATTGGTATATAGTTTTATATATACTATATTTAAATATTTTCTATATTAATTCATTATAGTAAATTTAATAAATACATATATTACTATGATAGATACATGTTTATATGTGATATAACATAATAAAATATAATATATTTTATTTAAAATAATTATATATTTAATATATTAATTAAAAATTAATTATTTTTATATTAAAATCATAAATACATTTATGTAACGTGTTTTTATTTATTATAATTATAGAATAATAATTATATTAATATTACTTGTATATTTATATAATATATATTTAAATTATTTATTTAATGTATTTACAATTATATCTGTAAAATATATTTATATAATATATTAAAATAAATTTATTTAATTTTATTATAATATATATATATATATATTCAATTTTCATGAAAAAAAATGAAGGGGTTTTATAATGATTCCAATATGAGCAATTATCATTGATTATTAACCACAAAAAATATTATTATTTACTTTATCATATCTATAATTTAAATTATTTAACAGAAAATAAAAAAAATTGAGGGGGTTAATAATAAATGCTAATTTATTTTATTTTCATTGATTTTTTTATTTTTCTATTTTTTTCTTATATAATTACCTCAAAATATAAAATTTATAGTTGTTTTGGAAGAATCCCAAATAATTTACTATTTTTTATAGTAGAGGTAAGCCCCTACCGACATGGGCGGTGGAGAATAATAAAAGAATGAACATAATGACATACATATATGGCACCTCCAACCTATTGGAATCTTCCTAAACCATATATTCATATTATAACTAACATCATGTAAGACACCAAAAAAGAATTTTTCTTTATAAGGAAGAAATCCTTTAAGGAAACAAGTATCAATTTGCAATATTCATTCATTATTAATCAATAAAAAATTAACAGTCATTTAATAATACCCCATGATCAATTTTTAGTTTAAATACCTTAATCATCTATAACTAAGTGTATTTAATTAAATATACATGTTAAAATTATTTTCATGATTTATAAATTCATAAATTCATTTTAAATATTATATATCTCATTTAAATTCGAGAACATTCCACATACAATTATGTTACAAGTTTAATTACCATTCCATATCTATGATGATAAGATCCAAAAGGGTATGTATAATACATATAAAAAATAACTCATAAGAATCAAAAAAATAAAGAATAAACATCATGGCTCATCATGTGAGAAAATCCTCACAATTCCTTTCCACTTCATCATTATCATCCACAATCAGGAACAATATGCCACGAACCCAAAATAACATCCATATCATCCCATTAAAACAACAGAAACTATACATGGACATCATTTAAATGAATAAATGTGATAAATATGTTAATATATCCCTACAGTAGAAAAAATAGTAACAAATTAGTAATAATTATCAATAATAAATTTTTATTTTTCAATCAATGCATGCAATCAATATCCACATGGCCGAAGAACATTTGTACACTAGTATTATGTTTTAGAATCATCATTATATTTTACATTCATGGTTATATCCATTATTTATAAACGAATTCAATCATGAAAAATTATATTTAAACATCCCAATAACTACAAAAAGTATTGTAATAAATATTGGTAATCCATGATAAAGTGTACCAAAAAACTTATAAAATGAGAATAAATTTTATCCATTCATTATATTTCTTATCATAACATCCTTAAATTATTTAACATTTTTAGTTTTATAAAAATATGCGTGGAAGATAAAATAATAATAACATAATAATGTAATTTTATCAAGAAAATATATAAATTTGATAAGATGAATAACATATCTTAATAAAATTCAATAATATAAGATAACAAAATCATAATATGACACAACTTGAAATTCATTTTATGAATTATTTACTATTAATTGTCTGTTTAGGTTTATCTCAATATTTATCCATTGAAAGCATGAGCATGATAACCACACACTTATATATAAAATAATAAGAGTTTTTTTGAGTAATTGACCTTGTTTGTAATGGTTGATGGTTCATTATGATACAATGCAATTTATATTCTTATTATGTAATCTTATTCGTGTTCTAGGAGAGAGAGATATTGAAGGATTCACAATATAATTTTCACGTGTCAAAGGTGGGAAAAAGGATCACAACCTATGTGAGTTTGAAATATCACTTTTATACTTATAATCAAAACACTGAAGGGTTTCTTGAATGTCTGGGTCAAGAGAGAACAGTAAGAGAAAATTAAAAAAGAAAAGATTTTATAAAGATAAAATGAAAAATGTATGATCTTGAATGCAGTTTCCATGAATACGATTCCTCTTCTTTGCATGGCCCTCAATACGACTTCAACAAAAATCTAGCTTTGTCCCATATAATCTCTTCATGTTGATTTATTTATTAGGACCAAAAATCATTTTCCCTTTACATCAATAATACTTTTAATATAAAATATAATGAAAAATAAAGAAAAAATGACACATGGTGTAATGTTGAAAACCCCCTAATGAAGAGAGGTAAAAACCCATATTCGAATAGAAAGACCAATATTGGTAAAATTCATATACACTCTATATTAATATTATAATTACAACACACTTATAATTATAATCTCATCTGGAATAGATAATACAACTCAAAAAATACCAAATAAATAGTGATGTTTAATTGATATAGGGAAATTTTCTAGAGAACATGATTAATCTACTACATGGATTATATTTTATAGGTATTTCTACTCCTCCACTACAACCAAGGATGTAGGGTTTTCCACACACCTCATCTACCAAAAAAACCACATGAAATATGATGGGAATATCAGTTTTTTTCAAAAATACTTATGACATTATTAACATATAAAGAGTTGGATTAAAATAATAGGGTATAAGATACCCTTAATTACATATATTTCTTATGATTTTAATTATTAAATCAAATTTTTAATGACATAAACTTGTTGCATCCTTAATGATTTAAATTACAACATAACTTGTAACTTAATTCAAACTCACGGTTTCAATGGAAGTAAGTAAGTAGACTCATTCGTGTGTCTACTATTTTATTCCACATAATTTTTATTTATTTAGACTTACTTTTTACACTATGTTACCAGAAAACATTTTATAAATAGAAGATTTCTATTTTTCCTTATTTAATTACGTCATTATAAAAATTAGTAGACAATATTTCATCTCAAATTTTCTTATATTGAACAATTTCTTATTTTTTTAAATCCCTTCACATGTCTTTTTCATCTGATCTCAAATGTTTTCTATTCACGTGATATGTTTAATCCATTGCAAAACATATTTTATTTTCTTTCGTAATATATAACACTTAACCAAAATTTTAAATCATATTAAACAAAAAAGTAATAATATCTCTAAAAATAAACCTAAACCATACCATCCCAACAAAAATAAATCAAAACATATTGAAAGTCTCTTCACATCATAGAAATAATAAAGGGTTTGGGAAAAATTCAGACCTTACATCAGATGCATCTCAAATGGTTCTCATCCTCAAGAATCACAACCAAACCAGGGAAGAAAACTTGAAAAGGTGTGAAAAGAAACCAATTGATATGCTTCTCAAAAAATTACTCACTATAATAAAAAAACTCATCATAACAAATGTAATAAAACATAAAATATCATTAATCAAGAAATCAAGAAATCCCAAGACATATATATAATCACAATAATAATCAAACACAAAATAACCCAAGATTATTAATCCACATTTATAAATCATGTTCCCATGATCATCCTTTTAAATGATTATGTCTCTATAGGAGATGAATCATTTGAATAGCACACCCATTAAACACCTTCTCTTGATGGTCCAAAATTTCAGTAAGTCATTCATTAAACAACACACAATCCTCAACATCCAACTCACCCAAATGAATGACATAGAAATAAGTATGAATTTACTAATATAGTTTCAAAAAATGGAATATGTACTGGAATGGATGCATCTACAGGTAGTTCCAAATGATATGTAATAGTACTCACTCACTCCAATACATCAAAAGGTCCATAAAATGAGGTTGAAATATTTCTCCCATTAAAGAGCCATTTCTACCCTTAATGTGGATATACCTTCAAAAATATAGGTTCTCCCAAGCCTAGTTAAAGGGGCCTCAAACTATAGTCATCATAATAGTTCTCACAATTTGGAGATACCTTCATCTACTCGTGAATCTTCTAAAACTTTTTTTATTCTCTACTCCAATCCCAATAATTGAATTTATGATTGTATGACCTAATTTAAACATAATGGATAATGATAATGTAAGTTATAGGGTCTATATAATGGTAGTATACCATTGTAATAATGATTATTATTACTATAAGAAAACCCCATAAAGGGTATGTGTATCCTTGAAAAACCTCTAACATTCAGAATACAAGGCTTGAAAAATGTCTCCACAAGTCGAGATAGTCTACTCTATCTAACCATCTATTTATGTATGAAATGATGTTTCAAGTCATTATTAAGATACCATATCATTATAGAGAGAAATCCACATTCATAATGTAAAATGAGCATCCTAGACAGAAATGATCATGTTGGGAACATCATAAAGCCTCAAAACATCCACCACAACTCTCCAAGAATGTATAGGATCTTGAGTAGTATGTCCACATGACTTCCTACTAAAGGTCATAAAATATAACCTAAATCCAATGGAAATAAATAGAAGCCTACATAAAATATTTCTAGAACATCCCAAGGATAATATCCAGTGGACCTATTAATAAGAATTGGAAATCACATAATGGGTGATGCTACCCTAACATGATCTTGAAATCTATATATAGATCATACTAGAAAAAAACCACCAACTGGCTAGGTAAAAACCAATAGCACTAGAACCTCTACACTAAATTTCATAGATCTTTAAATGTGGAGAGTGTAATGAAAGAGTGTTTATATTTGGAATCGAACAAGGTATACACTGATGGAGGATATAAATATATTATAACTCAAAAAACTTCTATATCTACTAGAAATGGAAATTATTTGAAATTTATCTAACAGTTCACTACTTCATGATCCCATCGAACATGATGTAGAACACCTCTATTTCCATACACTTCTCTCTGACATAGAGTGTGAGTTGAACTACGAGGTTTTCCTATTCCCACTATGTCACCTAACTATTAATATTATATCTATATCATAGGATAATATGTATATTTTTACACCTATAGTGGGAAACTTTCTCTATTGTGACTATATATTAATCCTGGAACCTTTATATTTTATTGTCCATCACCTATGCATAAATAAGTAAATGATGTTTCGTCACGTGGTAGAGATATGAGAACTAACAGCACTTGAGAAAGGTGATAAAGAAGGAATCTAGGGATTAATCCTTACTAATTAAAACATAAAAAAACCAATAAACTATGAAAATATGGCCCCAACTATTCTTCATATAGATTCTTGATGGATCCCCAATTATAATTGTTTGGTCTGAGCTAACATCCTCTCCAATTTTTTTGACTTCTCCAACAACTCGAGAAACATCAACAAAGTAGATGAGGTGACCTGAAACTAAATTTATAATAGCTCCTCAATATTCCTTTCATTAGACTCCTCATTGAGTAATAGATCCATTTTATAAATCAATAGGATCATGAATTGGATACCATACTTTCACATATTGTAAATACCATAAATAAGAAATACACATCACCCACTACCGCGCTTCCATTAGAATTGATGGATGAAACTCATCTGAAAACTTATTATATGATATGATTGACTTCTAATGATCTCCTAGGAATATAATGCATCACTTATTTGAAGATCACCAGTATATACATGGAAAAATGGGAATCTAGTGATCTATCATATGATAGATCATCAGAAAAATTAACAACCTTTTCCAACTAACCCTCAAGCTAAGATTTAGAAATGTATCCCTCATACATATGAAGGAACTAATAGTGAAACTCATAAATAATCTTCCTACAAGATTTATATTTTGTAGAATAGATTCTATAGTGGCCTATGGGAAAAGCCTATTGATCTTTACTTGCTCAAAACTAATAGAGAATTCATTCTACATCCATTATGATAGTAGATCAACAAGTTACAGACTCCCAAAAATCAGAAAAAGGAAGTATCAAAATTAATTATTTACTTTATTACATAATACCCATTATTTATGTGATTAAAATAAATAAATAAGAAATAATTTTATATATGATCTTTTCTTAGGGTCTATACCCTCCTAATAGTATCACATCAACTAATATGTTTAGTATAATTAAGATCCATGCATCAAATATGAGAGGCCCTTAAAATATAATGTCTTATATATTCTCCCTAGATCATTCCAAATTTTAATTATAGTTGATACCATAGTCCTACCAATTCTCGATTCCTTACCAATGTTTGTCCTCAATATCTATTATATCTCTTAAACAAAATCCCCTATAAAACTTTTACACAACCACCCCAAATTGTGCCACTCGTGGGATGGATTTTAGGATAGGTGTGACTATCAAGGGATACCTCAAATAAGACATGATGTAACATCCCACCCCTTCTCACTGGCTTGAGTCGAGGAAGAAGTGCAACTTGTTCGTTGGAGACATCCCCACATCGCCAAAGGTTAACAATAAATGTCATGCTCATCAAGATCAATTGGGGGATGATTTTACCTTTAAATTAAAACAACCAACCAAACATTCCATTACCAATAAAACTACATGATGAATTTCACCAATGTGTTACTATTATCCATCATACCAATTACCACAACAAAAAACCATACAAATATAAAATCAGAGTACAAAGGGGAATATTAAAACAACAAAACTCAAGGACACAACAAAATAACTTCGCAACCTAGTGCCAAGATCTATACTCCAACTCCACAAATTCCCAAGCATCATAAGGAACCACTAAAAAAATGACATGCCATTGTTTTACATGTGTCTCAAAAAACAACATCCCCAAAAGCATTAGCATAAAAATGCAGGGGGTGAGTAATGAGACTCAGTAGGAATTACTCAATTTAAATCCCTACTCATGCCACTAGGATAGTAAAACGATAGAAAAGTTTTATAAAATAGTTTACATAAACGCATTTAAATAGTTCAACAATTTTACACAATCCAAACAAGCCCCTTTCCAATCTATTGTATACATTAAAAACTATTCAAGGAAATAAACCAGACAATTCATTAACAATTTATCCCATATCATATTCAAATGAACCAAACACATACTCCCTAACCACACACAAAACTAAACCACCCCATGTTTTGTGTTACCATTTACAGTGGAACAACACGTCCATAACCCATCCATTTTTTATTCAGGTACTTCTTGACCACATTTCAACCCTTTGATAGTGTTAATTCCCAACCACTATCCATCCCCATTATAAAAATGATTAACTACATAATCCAACAACTATTTTAATTAAAATTTACCAAAATCATATCGACCAAAAATTTCCAAAACCAAATACTTCATTAATGCCCAACAACACTTCAATAAAACATTATTTTTATCGAAAACCACTTCACAAACTATTTCCATAATGAAAATTAGAAAACCAATTTTAATGTTATGTGTTTAAAATCCAACAATGGATCACATTACACAACAACACCACAATCTCCACAAAATCTATAAATAACAAAGATTGGATTCAGCCATGATTTTCATAAAAATATCATAATCAATTTCATGAAAAACAATTAATTTTGATATTAAGCCTTCCGGTTCTAGCAGGATGAGTTGAGAGAGAATTAGCCTACCTCAAGGGTTTTTGCGAAACCAAAAATTGACACAAAAAAACTCAAAAATCTGGGATAAAATCCACAAATCCTTCTAAGATCAATTCCCCTAAAATCAAAAATTAAAAATATAAAATCAATTGGACTAAGAATCACATGTGCGGTCTTTTATGGGAGTATATCTAAGAAACTGAAAGCGAGAGAGAGAGAGATAATTAGATATAAGAAAAACCCATGAGAACTATCACAAAGAAGACATGCTAAAGGTGGTTTGGCACTAACGCATCATGAAATTCCTTTGAAAAGATTCCAGAACGAGTATAAGAGGTTATAAAACCTTTTAATGAAGAAAATCATGATTGAGTGCTGAAATAGGGCCAAAATGATCTGTTAAGGGTTAAAATGTATGAGATTTGTTTTCAAAAACCCACGTATTAAACTATGCACGATTATTCATGTAGTTATGAAAACCATTTGCTAACCGTGTGCCTGCTACTTCCTTAAGGGAGCCCTTTCACAATTGGTCCACATTGTTAGAAACACCGTGCTCCATCCAAGAAAAAGCCCACTGACCCAAGTTTCATGGTTTACCAAGGGTGGCTGCATGGTTTGGAAAACTGTGAACCTTAACCATATGCCAAACCATACACCTCTTCCACACCTTACATGGTTTCCCAGTAAAGTTTTATAGTTTTATCTATTCGTGCTCAAACCATGAACCATTAGAAAAGATAGAAAACCTTTCCAAAAACTGTCTAAACTCTACCAAAAATTTCCAACCACATTATATACAAAATAATAATAAATAATTTGTTACATACCTTAGATCTAGGGTTCTAACTTATCCCAACCAATGGATTTTTGGTCCTCATAAATTAGAAAAACTTTTCTTTCCCAAAAGGGTTTAGGATATTTCTCATCCATTTATCTCTCATGTCCCCAATTATACTACAAAATCTGACCATGATGCTAGAAAACCAACACCATACTGATTCATTTCCCAAGAAATACTTTCTATTTCCTATCCCCAATTTGAACTAGAACATTCCCCAATGAAGCATCCAACTATATCTCAAAATGATATCATCGAATCACAGAGTCTGGATCCACTCGATACTTCTTCAACAGAGATAAATAAAATACATTGTACACACCATTGATCTGTGGTGGAAAATCCAACTGATATTTAATGATTTCAACCTTCTCATGAACCTCAAATGGTTTATATAATGTGGATATAACCTTCGCTACATTTTAAAATGACGTTGGGAAAGTCTTGGTGAGATTCTTAAGAATACATGATCATCCAACTCAAATAACAACTACCATTGATGATGATCCACATACGATTTATAATGACTCTGAACCATCTCCATTAACTCACTGATCAAATTAATCTTCTATGTAGTATCTTCGACATGGATCAACCCAACCATCAATGCCTCACCTGTTTCCACCCAACAAAGGGGACTGCAACATGGATACCCATACAATGATCCAAATAGATACATATGTATAATGGCCTAATAAATATTATTATATGATAACTCCACAAATGGAAATTTCTCCTCCCATTTCCACAATGTATAAAAATCCTCTATCATACCAATGGACATAATTATAAACCACACAAATACCAAATCAAAGAACCAAGCAGAAGTCTAAGACTAAAAAACTCAAGGAGACAACAACAATACTTTTTAACCCCATGCCATGTTCCATTCTCCCACTCCATAACTTCCCAAGAATAATGAGGCACTAATAAAGAAACGAGATGCCTAAATTTTACCTGTATCCTGATAAACGAAATATTCAAAAGAAAAAACATTCCAAAGGAGGGGGTGAGTACTAAAACTCAGTTGGATTTTCCCAAAATACTTCGCTACCCACACCACCATGATAGATTTTTTTTACATTTATAAAAAATATTTTTTATAACACCATTTAAAGAGTTCCATAATTTTAAAAAATTCAAAGAAGTCCCTCTAAAAATTGTTTCCTCCAATAAATACATATTTCTAAGAATGAAACCAAAACATTTAGTAACCATTTATCCCATTTCATATTCACATGAACCAAAAAAATATAGCTCAACAACATAAAAAACTCAACCTCCCCAAGCATGGAGTTACCATTGGTAGTGGAACTTCACATTAGTAACTCATCCCCTTTTATCTATGGTACTTTAAGACCACATTAAATCTCTTTTACGGTGGCACTTTCCTGACCACTATCCATCCTCATTATACTCATGCTTAACTAATTATTCCAATAACTATACGAATTATCATTATCCAAAATTATATCAACTAATAATTTCCAAAACCATTCCCACTATTTTTATTAAAAACCTTTCAATACAACAACCATTTTACTCAAAACTCTTTCACAATGTATTTCCGTCATGTGAACTAAGAAACCGATTTTAATGTTATCATTTCAAAATCCAACAATAGATCACATCAGACAACAACATCACAATTTCCAAAAAAAATCCATAAATAAACAATGAATGGGTTTCAAACAATCATCAAACAATAATTTTATAATCAAATTCAAGATAAAAAATTAATTTTGGAATTATTATTTCTAGTAATTTCAAGAGGTTTCAAGAGTGAAGCCTCCTACCTCAATGGTTTCAGTGAAATCGAAGAACATCATAAAATGCTAACGAATATGAATTAAAATTCCAAAAATCCACCTTATATCTCTTCCCCTAACATCATAAAACCCAAATAGATCCTTTATTTGCCTCAAAACCCCATATCTATCCATTAGGGGAGTATATCTATGGAAAAAGAAGAGATAGAAAAGTAGATCTAAGTAAAACAAAAAAACTACTGTAAAATAGAATTACCAAAGGAGATCAGGATCTATCACACCATGAAATACCTTAGAAACACTTCATTAATGAGTGAGAGAGGTTAATTAACCTTTGAGAGACAGAAATCCCATGTGAGGGTTGAAATGGGAAAAAAATGAGGGGTTGGGTTAAAAATGCATGATATCCATTTTTTAAAAACAGACTTTTTAAACCATGAACTGTTAGCTGCATGTTTACGTAGGTTATGCGCTAAACATGCTCTTACTACTGTCTCAAGGGGGACCTCACACATTTGATATGCATGGTTAGAAAAACTATGCCACAACTGTGAAAAATCTCATTGTCCCAAGTTTCCCGATTTACCTGGGGTGGTCGCACTGTTTGGAAAATTGGGTGCCTTAACCATGAACCAACCCATAACCCTCTTCCACACCATGCATGGTTTCTTGGAGTAGGTGTATGGTTTTAACTAACCATGACGAAATTGTTCACCCTTATAAAAGTCCCAATACATTTCCAAAAACCTTCTAAAATCTCCCAAACATTACCTGACCACTTTATATACATTAAAAATATAAATAATGGGTTATATAACTCAAACCGGAAGTGCTACACATTGGTTGAAACTATCTATAGGGGTATAAAATGGGATTGTTTTGGAGGCATCTCCGTATATATTATTGGGATAATAATAATGAAATCACTAATAAACAACAATATAAGAAATAATTAGACTGATATCAATACAATATATGTTATACATTGTAACTACCAAAAATAGTTGAAATCATATGGAAAAAACCATGATCTCATGTAACTCAAAAACTATATCCATGAGTTACAATCATTCATCTAGATCACATAATCCATCCTACAGAAATGTAATGAAGATAAATATTTATGTGTCTAAATGTAAGTAAACATATTATGATCTTTACTAAAACCTCCCATGAAAGTGATAAAGAGTCATATTAAATATATAGTGAATCAAAAAATAAACTAACTCATCATTAGACCAAGTAATATATATTACCAACCATAATATGGATCCCTTAGTAAATAATACACAACACTTGGTAACATTGAGATCAAACATATACAAATGAAGGGTACCCATTTACTACTTTACCATAGAACTATTCAACCTAAACCCAAACATTTTACATCTTCGAAATTCCATCCCCTCCATTTGACACAGCACATCTAAAAAAAACATATCCCAAACACATAAATATAATTAGAACCACATATAATCACATAGTAAATCATGCTCCATCACACTGATGTTTAATTATGCACTATACCTTTAGTCATTATAGTATTTCTATAAGTAATCATATAACTAAACTAAATACAATAATTCTAATCTACCACAACCCATGTATACCATTAATTAAAAGTAATTAGGAATTAAAACTTGTATGAGAACATATCCTATACATTTAGCCACAATAGCCCATATAACTCTATATAATGAATATTATTTAGGAATAGAGGGTTTGGGTAGGTGGATCAGTCAGCTATCTGTAACAACTACATCTGAGAAGCTGTGAATATAACTGAAACCCATAGCCAAATATTTATGTCTGCTTCCCCTTCTAACATGGGTTGTTAATAATAATAAATAAAATCACATAAAAGAATAATTATATAGGTTCTAGGTGTAGTGGAAGTGACATTAGATCCCATTTACAAAAATGGTTTTCTGGTAACAATGAATAATACTCTATATAATGACATGAATTAACATGTCTAACTAATATACCTAATGAATATAGACTGGTATCCCATAACTAAGAGAGATGATCTTTTCCATTATAAATATGTCATTAATTTAATCAATAAGAATATAAATTATATTAAAGTATATATTCGATGTAGATGGGAATATCATAATCCGTTTTCATGGTGGATCATCATTACGTGAAGTGGGCACAAAGTGGAGCTCAACTAGCAATGATCCACCTGTGTTCATTGATCTCACAACATCATAGATTAATCATTGAGTTCTAATGAAAAGTTATTAATTTCTAGGTGTCATTCATTATTGATTGTGAGTGGCGATCCTTCTATCTAGAAGATCATGCCATTGTTCTATCAGTATATAGAGAGAGGAAGAGGATAATAATAACTTCTCTCATCCTTCAGAGACACTATAGTGATATTTTTAAAGTAGTGAAATCTCATAGGAGGAGAGGATGTGAACAATAAAATGTCTTATACGCATGGTTTCATCATAGTCTCCAAAATGATATAACAAGTTATTTATATATTTATGGATTAAATGTTAATAACACAGATCCCCCTAATTAGTTATTAAACACATGGAATAAACCATTCAAAATAAAATAAAAAATATAATATTACATGGCATGGACCTTCATGTGTATTGTTAAATATCAATTTAATAAATAAATATTTATTTATTTTTTATTGATATTTATTGCTTATATAATTCTCATCATTGGGGCTTTGTCTCCCTTTCATCTTTCTTAAAATTTATAAAACCTTTGAATAAATATGTAATAAGTAAATAAATATTATTATTTTAATAAATAAATAAGTATTATATTCATTCCTTGATGAATAAATATTAATTCATTATACATAAAATTTATATAAATTATAAAAAAATATTTACAACTAATAAATATTAAATAAATAATATTCTTTAATATGTATAATATTAATTTATTTCACTATTAATTTGAAATTCTATTTAACTGAGATCCAGAATATACTTTTTATATAAATATTTTGGAATCATTATTAGTATAATTTGGTGGTATGACCTAATCTCTAATATTATAGTGTTGTAACATATCTATGCACCCATAGAGAAAAAAGATATTTCCCGAATTCATTAGCCACATATGAACACCGATTGTGTAATAAATTCCCTTTCTCCCAATGTCCTTATTCAAACACGTTTCATAACCCATGTTACCATACTATGTGCTCAATATATCTTTTTTCATGAACTGAAATTAACTTCATAAATATCATGGCTTTAGAATTTATCAAATAGTTACATTTTAATTAAAGGGCCCATGATATTAACATACTTTAAAAACATAATGGCAAAATCATTTCTTAAATATTAATTAATGAAATATCATTCATGATTCTTCTAATGTATTATAATTCATGTGAATATATGGTACCACACTTTTGTTCAATACATCAAAACATGTGAGTAATGATACACATTAATAATAATCATAATTTCGATGGATAAATTACTTTATATATTATACCATCCATGTTTACCAATACATTTTTCCATTACTGTTATAATAATTTTATATTTTACTGGATAATTAACTATGGTGTAAATTTTTTCATTGATAAAAATTTATATATTTGATGATATTTCAAAACAAAATCCCATCAATCACTGGAGGCTTTAACCTAATACAATTTCTCATAACATATACGATCTGTATTAGTCAGTATGATTTTCATATGTTTTTCTATGGAAGTATTTTTTTTTAAAAATTACTCAAATAAATTTTAGAAATAAATGAAATATATATATATGTAAGACTCCAGAATAATCCACCTTAGAACCCATAAGTATATGGTAATTTTATTTTAGGGATAAATTAAATCACTATTTTAATGATTCATGAATACGTGGTTACGATATACATCGATAATCTCACATAGAGGAATCTTTATCATTCACCAAGTTAATTTATTTCATCATTGATAATCCTTAACAAATTTCATTAATTATATGAATTCAAATATATATTATCCTCTTGAATAGTTCACATGGTTTTATTAAACTCATTCTAGATGTTTGTTAGAAAACCGTTATTTCTAAAGGTTTCATTTTCAAAAACATGATTAGTATATTAGTTAGTATACCTTTTTTGACTAATTAAATACCAAAAACGATTTTGAATAAAAACATATCAAATACTATTAGTTTTATTTGAAATTTAATTATCATTCCACAATAATTATATGTATTATATTTTTTATTCCTTCATAGAAATGACATCAATGATTCAAGAGTTAGATAATTAATAGATTATTTTAATGAAACATAATTAAATTCATTTCATATATGAAATAATTCCCCTTTATGTCTAAAAAGAGAAGGAGTTAAATTATTTGGTAACACTTAATATAATTTTTAATCAATACATATTTTCAATGATATGATATATTTTTTCCTTTTATCCAACATCCAAAGAAAATCACTTCATATTCATTTTCCAAGATATGAATATTTTTCTTTTTGAAAATATTTGTAAATAAACCATTAGTAATGTATGGGTGATGGACTTTCAACATTTTATTTAATTATTTTCATTATAATGGGTTAAGAACAATGTTCCTACCCATCCTTATATATTTGGGGAATTGTAGTCAATGATTCCTCAGTGGATTCTCCAAATTGTTCATCTAGTCTTGGATGAATTACAATATACTCAGCATTAAGGAAGAAAACATGATATTAATAGATAATTTGATATGCAAATAGTACTAAACATTTTAAATCAATCAATGTACATAAAAATACTAAATTAAAGTTTATTATAAAGGAAAACTTATTCCCATTTACATTGTTATAATGTATTGTAAATCTTATTTATCTTAAGTCTCTCATTTTTTTCTCAATTGATAGGTGATGAGATATAAAGATATATGTGTGCATGTTTTTTATTCATTATTACCACTCTATACATATATTATTTAATAATTCAACAGGCATAATAATTATTCTCCATGAATCTCTTCTAGGAATCATTTTCACCATTTCTCCCTAGTTTAGAAGGTCGATTATGAATAGTGTATTCTAACACATGGAGTAAATATTCACATTGTATTGTACCACTTAAGGATAGTACTACTCAATGAAATTTGTGCATATAAAAAAATTTCCTAAATATTGGATTGATTTCAGTGATATCATGGTCTCTGAACATTTCATTTAATTATATAATAAATAAAAGATGATTTTATGTAGTTTATAATGATTAGAGATACATTTGAGATGTAATAAATTTTATTATCTTATTAGCCTATCAATATTTTATAAATCAATATTTCCCATGTCCTTGGACTCAAAATTGTTTTTCTCTAGTACATTATAGTGGAAAGGATCCACATTACACTTCTTGTAACCCATATGAGGTTCCTATAAGTTTCATAATGTTATTTTATTAGGTTGTCTTTCCATTTTAATAGTTAATAGTTCCCTATCTTTTGAGTGGACTCCCCTATCCTAAAATCCTAAATCAGAATTGTTCAACACTTTCAACTATGATTCATCATTTCTTGTGAGGGATAATTCTCTTGTTGTAAAATTGGATAAGATAGGTAAAATATTTTTTATGAAAACCTAAATAAATGTATGTCTCATGTAGAAGTATTGACCAACACTTTTAGTTGCATATTTATACAAGTAATGGAAGGAATTTATGTCTTCCTATTTACTCAATGGAGGGATGGAATGAAGGCCATCAAATATTAAATTTTTATCAAATTATTTAAATGCTTGAAATAAAATAAAATTAAATGAAACCGTCATATAAATTATTTTGTTAGTTATCATGACCAGTCACATACATCTTATGACATCACATTCACACATGCTAGCTTCCATTTTTATCACTCTCTTAATTATGATAAATTTATATTTAATTAATTATTAATTATCTTATTAATTAATTTTTTTATTTAATCAATACAGTTTGGAGAAAGATATGATTCTCTTCCACTTTAATTTTTGATAAATAAATTTAACCAAAGTAAATATATATATATACATGGGTTCAACAGATAGTTACATGATGTTCAGCCTTTACATTTGTCTACGTTTGTTTTGGAATTTATTACTCAGCTTGTACCAGATGAAATATGGTGTGTGTCCATTTTTCCTTATAAAAATGACATGTAATATTACACTTCATGATATTTAATTCATAGTATGTGTATTTCTAGACTATTACTATGTACATTCTTGGTGTTTTAGGATACATGAAATGTCACATAAATACAATTTATATAGTTCTATGGGTCAAGTGATGTTAATAGAATGACGAGTATGACTATATAACACTCTATTAATTTACATGTTGTATAATATTAATTGTATATTCATAGTAAAAGGTGTGTACAACCAATAGACGTGTCATGAATTTATATTAGAATATGAAAAAAAATTAATTTAATGTTTTTTTCTAAACAATCAATTTAAAAGTACTCAGTGTGTGAAAGTCCCATGTCAAAGGGTTTTTACACAAACAACACTCAGTTTAGTTTGGTTTAGCTTAAATAAATTATTTTTTTCTACATGAATTATCTCACAAAACTCAATCACACAATGCCTTTTATATTAGATATCTCAAATTACATGGCATGTATGACTGATTCATGACATGTAATCCATTCTGTCCAATCCTACATTACATGCATAGAGTGTTGACCTATAATCCATACATATCATTAATGGGTTATATGAAAATCTTGTTGGATACACACTGTAAAATCAAAACTACAATGTGACATGTGACTATATTCAATTATGTAATGTTTGTATTAAATAGATAATGTTTACTTTTACCACATGAATATGAAATTGTGATGGGGATATATGGAATTTATACAAGGAACACTCCATATAACCATGAGTAATGGATACTCTACTGAGATGTAATCCCCAAACCCTCCAATACTCAGTCGTGCTTTTTTTCTAATATCTCCTTATCCACTTACTAATTATGGTACATTAATTTACTATAATTAACCTCAAATTAGTATTGAACATATTAAATTTATAAAAAAATTAGTAAAAGTCAAAGATAGATGATTTGATCTAATATTATTATATGTAATGGTTCAATAATGAAAAAAAATAGACAGCCATGGGCATTCCCAAAATTTTCATAACATATGATAGCTTATGTTAAGATGGAAGACACAAAACATGGTTTGATATGAGAAACCAATGTTGTATTATCTTAACATATGATAACATCACTTGAGTGGAACATCACCAACCTTCCAAACTATATTTTAGTAGACATGTAGAATTCATTAAATCTAAAATCTTTGTTAGGGATTGATCTAGAATATCCTCAAACAATATTTCAACCATCCCACATTCGTTCTATAGGATGATAACCATCTAAAAAATTAATTATAGCGATTATGTTAATTATATCAATTACAAAACAGTTTCCACAAAATTAACATTTACAGAATTAAACTAGTGTTTGATATTATTTAATAATTTTAATTATTCAATTAAAAACATTCATTCCATCATTTATAGACTAAATTTATAGAGACATAGTCATATCATACATGGATATTACATGGTTTTAGATGAATATTGAGCACATTGAAAAAGTATATTCCCAAGGACAGTAAAAGTGTAGTATCTTTTGAAACATGAAACACCTTCTTCTATTTTTTTGAAAGATCTTAAACATCACCCATAATGATCTTCCCCATTTATAATCTTACTTAAAAACTTTATTTAAAAAATTTGGAAAGTAAATAGAATAATGGATAAGCATAGATGATTAGTATGTGTAAATAATACAGATGTCTAATTATAACAATAGAAAAAGGGTAAGAGATCATGAGAATAAGATTTGAGTATCATACCCTACATATCAAAGATAATATACAAGAGTCATGGAATAAATATTGGTAGTTTATAAGAAATAAAAAATGAGGGTGATAAATTATCATAAATCAATCGTGACAAAATTTCTCATGTCATATAGGTGTCGAACGTACAAATATACACAATAACTTTTCTTATGTCAATGTTAACTACCAAGACCATCAACATCCAATTTTGGATCATGAGACACGAGTTTACCATTTTGGATCTTGGCACACCTCTTACCCATTTTGGATCAGGACACACCTGTTTCCAAATTTTGGATCCGGACGAACTGGATTCCCAATTTGGATCAAACCCATTGACTTGTTTTTAATAATTAAACCATTAGATAAAAATCATTACCCAAGATAATAAAACATTCATAACATCATGATCCATAAAAAGAGACGGTTTTCATTAAAATCATATCGTAACCAATGAAATGAAAAGCCTATCATAATCATTTCGTCATATCATTATGTTTGGAAAATTTATAGGCATCATAATAATATCATTATAGAATAACATGGGACAAGAAATGTGTTTCAAATTCACATAATATGTGGAATTGAAAATATTTTCAAAAACATCATTCCTTAAAAACATAAACCTTTCAAGAAAGAGCATGAACTATATTTTTGGATCATATCCCCATTAAATAATAAACTATAACATAGTATTTCTTCTTAGATGGAGAAGTATTTCGAATGATCAAATGGAAAACTTCTTTAGGAAAATATCCTTACCTTGAAAATCCATTTTATAAAGCACTTTCAAAAATATGATGCTTAAAAATTAATCTTTATAATTTCATCTAATTAATTTGTTGGTTAAAATAAAATTTCCTCTTTGAAAAAATATTTTTAAAATATAATGCATTTTGAAAAACTTTTACATATAAAATAGCTTTAAAAACATAAAAAGGAAGCCTAAAAATATTTTGATAACATTTTTAATTTAAAATAATTTGAAAACATAAATACAATGGATGAAATCATTTTTAAGACATTTTTATATAAAATTTATTTTAAAATATATAAATTTATTTTAAAATAACTAAAAACCTTTTCATGGAAAATTACCATTTGAAAACATATATATGAATATTTGAAAATCATTTAATACACATTTTAAATGATAAATCCTTTTTGAAAACCCTTTTCTTTGAAAACCGTTTTTATTGATAACAAATTTAAAAACAATGAATTTTTGTAATATTAGGGAATAATTATTTTAAAATAATTTTTTAAACTTTCAATGGAATTTTCAAGGAAATTATGTTCATGATTATGGGTAAATATATACATATTAAACATTCCATTTTCACTATAACATGTTTAGAAAAGTTCTTTGATTAAGAAATGACAAAGAGATTCCTTTTAAAACATTTTTTCATTAAGAATTTAAAACATTGGTAAAATTTTCTTTTAATCATAATAGTAATATATTTTTAGAAAACATTGTTTTGTGAGTAAAACATATATCTGACTAAATAGATAAATGAAGTCATATTTTCTTAAAAATATTTCTTAATTATTATAAGCCCCAATGAGTAGAAAAATTATACCAATAACTTTGGATATCATGGATAACCAGAGGATAAAAAAATTCATTAGAGTTCATGAGATATGGATCATAATATTTCATTAATGGAAGAATAATTATAAACAATACCAACAAACAATGAGATAGTATCAATGAACTCTTACCACTTTGGTAACATTAAATCATAATACCCAAGAGATAATAATATTAAATGAATATTATAAAACCATTAAAAGATGAATATTAAGGATATAAAATTTCATATTAATATCACATACACCTTATAAATGAATATGGGTGAATCAAATTACATGTGTCTCAAAGAAGAAAAATTGTGACAAAATTACCTAACTGATTTGGTAACATTTATACCCTAGACACCATGAAAGATGGATCAGTAAAAGGGATATATAAATTAAAATAAATTTAATTATAAGAATAATTGAATAAATTCATTTTAATTATATACACCACACAAAATAAATGAGTGGTGATCGTGGCATGTTTCACATAGATATAAAAAGTGAGATGAGAAAACCCAAACCATCTATCATGATTTTCTTCTTATATGTTACAAACATTGGTATAAAAATTATAATTTTATTATAAATCAACCATAAAACAATATTTTTATTTATCATACCATATATAATTTTATTATGACATTATATTACCAGTTAGTTAATAATTTCATGTTAATATTAAATTTCATGTAATATCTACTATATTTTCATATATGTTTTCACTTATTATTATTGATCCTCTTACGTAGATAATTATTTACTTATATAAAAAATGTAAAAAAAAGATTTAAATATAATATATATTCAGTATATAAATATTTATAATAATATTTAAAATATATAAATTTCAAATAGATTACAATATTCATGGAGACGGCAGGTTGTACTTATGCCAAAGTGGTAAATTTTTCTTAAGAAAGTAAAAGCATAAAATAAAAAAAAGTAATGATGGTATTAATTAGAGAATATCAAGGGAATTAGTACAATAAAATGTAGAACATTAAGGGGGTGGAGGTAACCAATAGTAGAATAATTATTAAGGGGGTTTCTATGGTCACCCTTTGAGGCAAGATTATTGTTAAAAACCTTCCCTTCACACCTAGTGTGGTTTTGTTTACCACAACCAATTTAGTTTCTACATCTTTTAAGGATGTATGAAATAGATTGGGGAGGGTTATTTTTACAATGAAGAGAGTTTTAAATGATTTATGAATCAATTTTAAACTCCATAAGAGAAATATCAGAGGAATGAGAACTCTCTAGACCATTGACAAGAGCCTTAGCCATAGTAATAAG
The DNA here is from genome assembly GCA_963277665.1 of Viscum album. Classification (NCBI taxonomy): domain Eukaryota; kingdom Viridiplantae; phylum Streptophyta; class Magnoliopsida; order Santalales; family Viscaceae; genus Viscum; species Viscum album. Next base: position 759,763,481 of record OY728161.1, read on the forward strand.
GGAATCACCTTGTCCATAGAACACAATGAATGAAATAACTACTTAGCCTATTGAGTCTCTAATAAAACCTCCACCTCTCAAGATGCCATGATTTCATGAACCATCGGTATTGTGTTTAAAACTACTATCAAGGAGATTACACCGAATCTGTTTTCAAGGTGAAGCCATTGTCTGGGTAAAAGACACAGATCCCCTAAAATCCATGGACATATTGATAGAAGATGAATTGTTCATGTTATTAAACAAACAACCTATATCAATCATGTATCACTTGGAACTAGCTTTAAGTCCCAAGAAAGATATTTTGATTCCTTCTATCAGATATTTTTTCTAAACATTCCGGATAGTCCAACATCCAGCCATAATGAGAATAGTTCTTGACTGACACTCTTCACCATTAGTCTTTTCCCCTTGAAAATTTGAATTAAAGAAGATATAATTTTCCCTATGGAAAATTTGGATCCAGTTAAATCCCCTGATACCACTCCAGAAAACCCAAGTCCAATCTCCTTAAAATGAAAATAAGGTCGACCGATTCTTCTGATGCGTTGTGACAACAGAAGAATTTGGACACGATGTAGATACCTTTACACTAGATCATGTCTTCCATAAAAATGGATTGTTTCTAGATATTCCAAAAAAAATTTAAAATTATGGGTAGCCTGTTGCACAATTTTTTTTGATCCACATTAACTATAGGATCGTGTTGAAGGGATAGGCGGTACACTTTGACTGAGTAAATTCTTTAAGAGGTAGTAGAGAACATATGTTTATCAAGAACTAAATTCAATTTAATGTTGCTGAACACCCCAATATGGTGTGAGTAAATGGTAGAGTGAATATTCCTTAGGCATGTGCTAGCCTAGGCCAATAAAAAATCAGGGTATGGTTGCATGGGAAACGAATGATTGTGCCTTCCCAATTATGTTTCTAGTAGCCAATATCACTGCATCCAACAATCCACCTAGACATGTGAGTGAACACTAATAGCTTCCTGGGCATCATGTTCCAGATATTGGATATATTCCCTTTTTTATTATTTTTGACATCACCATACTTACCCACAATAAACCTTTCTCATAGAGAACTACCTTCCAATCCTTCTTACACACATTTTTCAAAGAGACTAAACATGTCATCAGTCACACTCCTCAGGGAAATTCTTCCTAACTCCACATGCATAGCCATTCTATACATAAATCCCATTGAGAATGAATCTCTAGGTGACCATCCAAAATAAACGCAACCATAAGGTTCTCAATTTTTTATCCATTGGATTTGGGGATTTAAGATTAGAAATCACAAGATTTAGTTTTGAAGTAAGCACACAATTGATCAAATTAATGCACCCCCTAAAAGACTAAAACTAACTCCTTCAATTTTTGATACATCCCATGATTTTAGAAACCATATTATCAAAGTGTTCAATACGAATACCACTTGGGGAAACTAGTCCCCCTAGATATTCCAGAGGAAAATCTTTTAATTTTATTCTTATAATTCCTTTAATTTTTCTCCCCATATCTCAGAAGAGATAGATGAAATATATAAGTATCTTTTCTCATAGTTGAGAAATTGGTGACTAAATTTTCAATATTCCTCCATGGAATTGGAAATTCCTCGGAGATATTTCATATTACTATTGTTTTACAAAATAATATCATCATAAAAAAGAATATGAGAAATACCATTGAAATTATCTCTACATGTGAAATGAAAAATGATTATTTTATTAGGGAATTTAAACAAACCATTTCTTTAGGAATATTGATCGAAAATGAAAGGGGATGGAGAAATAGGATATCCCTCTCTAATAACCCACATTGATTTGAAGAAGCCATATATTCTACCAATGAAGCTCATGAAATTCTCAGAAAAACTAAAACACTTGATGGAGAAGTCTATAACCAATTGGGAGTAGATTATGAAATACATCACATTCAAGATGAATACTCATTCAATCCAATCAAAATCCTTGTTAATATATATTTAAATTTCCAAAATGGAGCCTGAAGTCTTTATATTGATATCCCCAATCAACTCTTGAACTAGAACTATGGACTCTTGAGGACACCTTCCTTTAACAAACTCATTTTGTTCTTTTAAAATCCACTCATGAATATGAGAAGCATGCCTTATGTTGATCACTCTTGCGAGCACCTTGTAGGGGAAATTGAAAATAATGATAGGTTTATAGTGTTATATAGATAATGGATCCTTCCCATTTGGAATGATCACAAGGTTAGTTTCACAAGCCACCCATGGAAAACTCCCCCATAAAAGAGATCATACATAATCCCTACCATATCACTCTTAACCAGGTCCTAGAAAGGCACATAAAAGGACCCTGGGAATCCATCTAAACTTAGGGAGATTTATTAGTTGAGAGAAGACACTAAATTCCAAATTTTAACCTCCATAAGGACACTCTATATTTACTTGTTGATGTCAGGAGACACCACATTTGGAATGGAATTTCATAAATTAGAGTTTCCTTGAGGGTATCCCAACTGTATTTTCATGTTTAGACCTTCAAGAAGGTTCTAAAAATGATTTTCTATCATACCTCCAACCACATTAATGTCACTGATGAAAGATCCATCCACTGTGAAAATGTTATGGGGAGCACTACAACTTTTCACTTTGATGCATGCTTCAATTAAAATTGGGTTTCTATCTCTTTCCTGCACCTATATATTCTTTGAATGATCTCAAGCTGTGACATTAGGAACCAAAATAATCTCTAATAATTTATTTTTTTGATAAACCATTCTTTTGAATAAGTCATCATCCCAACAAGTTTCAATTCCGGACTCCAATTCTCTAATCTCTTATTTAACTGAACAAAGTTCCTATAACTTTGAAGGTCAGTTTTTGTTCAAGATCTAGAGGTCGCATTTCAATCACCTGAGATTTTTGTGAGATCAATGCCAATATGAATCATGAATATGTTTTCACTAGGAGTCGTTGATAGTTGATTTATAATTTGGATCTGAATTCAATCTCGTGGAAAATAGAAATCTATTATTCACTTATATTCAAGACTGCAGCTTCACCAAGGGAGGAGAGTGGTTAGAAAATGCTCTTGCTAGACTGTGAAAATTGACATTAGGGAAAGCATCAATGACGTGCATGCTGGCAAAGAACTGATCAGGCATTCATTTCATGTGGTGGATACCTTTTTGGTTATCCGCCCTTGTTAATTTGTACACAATAATCCCTAGGTCCATTAAACTATTAAGATCCATTAAGGAGGATAAGCCTTATATATCACTCCAATGGACATCCCCCAGCCATTTTTTTTCCGAACGGTCGAAAATAACATTGAGGTCACCACTAACGAACCATGTTGTGATACTATAATTGAATGCTTCAATATCATGTCATAGCTAGTATCTAATTCTATGATTTAAATTAAAATATATAAAGGAAAATAAACCCTTTGAGTTGTCATGACTTGCCTTCACTATTATGTGCTTCTCATAAGCTGAGATGAGATCCACTGAAACCAAGCTACACAAAATATCCAGATATGGTTGTTTGTGTGACCATGCATGAAACTATATAGTCCCATTTTACAAAAAAAATTATAAATATTAGAATAGGCTTTTTTCCCTCAAGAACTACAACAATAGAGACTTTATTCTTATTGATTTCATTGGATAGGATGTCAGACTTGACTTGGGCACCAAGTTCATGAGAATCCCACCCAATGAGATAAATCATCTAAAGCAGAAGCAACTGGATTTTGGAACCTAGTAGAGAATTACCTCTAGAAAGAAGAGAATGATAGTAAGAGGCATGTTTTTAAGGGGATCATGTGCAAACTATACTGGGTGATAATGTAGGAGCAGGAGATGGAAAATACACAAGAGTGGGGACATCAAATAAAGCACTATTGGAGCTCGAGATAGAAACTGGAGAGCTTGTCAAAGTGGTTGAGTCAAATGGGAGTATGGATCGAGAAGAAACCTATAGAACCATTTTAAATGAGTAGGCACTCTCCATGGGAATGACATAAGACTCCTCCAGTGGAGACCCATCATATAAAATAAAAACACTAGGTCATACCTTCTCCTTGCCTCAGTTTAGAAAAATGGTGAGCGTAAGAAGATCGAGGGAACCACTGGTGCAGGAGACACAATGAAGCATGTTCTTAAAGAGAACTAATTCAATGAATGGAATAGGCTTGATAGATAGAATTAAGACTAACTTAGGGTATGGATTGTGAGTAGGAGAAGCAAAATTTGGGGGAGGGAGGGAATCAGGGCAACCACTGCTAGTGCTTGGCTGCCCCAATAGTGAAGGATCTTCAAGAGGTTCTACAGTAGATGAAGTAGAACGAGTATGGACATCAAGAGATGGATATTTCTACAATAAATCAACACTATCTGATTAATAGAATCATCTCACAGACACTGTATGTACATACATACCTAATAACATTGTTTCTGTTTTATTGTCATTTTGAAAGGATGAAAGTAAATGACATATATGTATATATATATATATAATATCATCCTAATAGAATTATTATTTATTTTATATATTATACTATTAATAAAACTATCCCCAATAGATTCTATGTAAAGTGTTAATGAATCTCATCACATTTAGGAGGGAGTATTACACATGTACAAAAATGATGTTATCCTATTTATATACAAACTGACAGTTTGATGGTATGTTTTATATAACTACACCAGAATAAAAAATACTTCATAAATTTCATTTATATAATATATAAACTGTATTTACATCATATTTCTCAACCATGAGATGTTGTAATGGAAATAAGTTGACATCGTTTCATGATGCGGTAGTCCGCCGTACACACGAACGGTAATTTTGTTACCGATTTAATAGAAGTGTGTGTTAGTGTATGTATAACCCTTAGAAGAAAAAAATATTAGTATATTTATGATACTTAGGTTAGTATATAATCATATAATAAGAGTAATTTAGGTGGTGTAGAATGAAAATAAAATAAAAGAGCTTGTGGAACGATGTTACCTCTTTTTGAATAACACCATTTGGTTTTCAGCAAATGGCTTACTTGGTTGGATTTCATCCAAAAGGGAGGATTCTAGCATGAATATAGGGATTTTTTTGGACATAATTTTTAGTTTTTCTTTGAGCCATAGGTATTATTTTTTTAATATGTGAGGGGGTGAGTTCTTTTTTATAGTGAATGAGGAGTTGCATTCTTGTATATATAAAATGGTTAACACAATTCAGAGGTGTTTTTTACATAATGTGTACCCAATAATGGTATATATTATAGAAAATGGAGGACATGGTATATATATTTGGCTATCAAATTGATTTTGGAAAGGTTTCTAGATTATATAGACCCTTAGGTAAATGTTTAACCACTATGTTATCTTTTTTTTACCATAATCATTTTAATTACTTTTAATTTCATACAAGAATTTTTTTGGTAAAAAAACAAAGTTGAACTTATTATACAATATAAATTATTCTAATCCCAAATATTCAGCCCATTTTTCAATTTACCTAGAAATTATTGGATGAAATTAATTTATCTATTACCCCCCTTAAGGGGTTAAATAATGGGGTTTTAAAGTGAATATGTTCAAAAGATTGATTAGTTTTTTATCCAACTTAAATGGGAAATTGATTAAAATTACATAAGTTGGGTTAATTGTTGAAAATTTGACATATTTGTGCTTTAAAAAAATATTAAAATATAATTTATCAATATAAATAAATTATATGAAAAAATAAATTTTGAATTAAAATTTAGTATTTTAACTATTCATCAAAAAATTAAATTTCTTGGAAAAATAAAAAAAATCACCCAAATAAATTATGATATTATGATTTCAAAAATGATTTTTATTTTTTAAAATAAATATTATAAAATTTTCATAAATTATATTTAAAATAGGTTCTCTATTAAAAGGTGTTAAAATTACCTTATAAAAATACATCTTTTTATTCATAAAATTGGTTTTACTCTTATATCTTGTATAGAAAACACATAATATGAAGGTTAAATAGTCAAATGAAAATATTATATATTTTTAATTTAAGTATTTTTTCAAATTTTTTAAATTAAACTATTAAGCTAAAACTTCTTTCATTGTATATATATAATTTTCCAGCAAAAGATTTCTAATATTACTAAAAGGGTTTAATTTTCATTTCTTGTAATTTGGTAACCAAATAATTATTATTATATAAATTTTTGAAACATATATATATATAATTTAATTAATATTATTCATAAACACAAATAAAAAGGCTAGATGAAAAATATAATAATATTTTAATATTAATATTAATAATACATTATAATTTTGTTAAAATCAAGTCTTTCATGTAACACAAGCTATCAAAGGGACTCTATATTTTGTGTTATAAAATAAAAAAATAGTGTAGTATGTCCCACAAGATAATATATATATTGTGTGTAATGTTATATTAACATGGTTTTTTATATAACAAAAACCATACTAGGTGTTTTCATATAAAAAATGATTTATTCAGTGTTGTGCGAAATGAAAAACTATTAAAAAGGTTTTAGATAATTTGAAAACACATCACAAAATATCAGGGGGTCACATTCTACCCCTCCTAAAAATGAAATTATTCCTCAAAGTTTTCCAGGGTCATCAAAGGGTTAATACTTTAATATTAGATTCATAGAAACGTGCATCATAAAAATGAATACAAAAACATGATTTAATAAAAGGAATGCTTGAAACCTAATAGTTATACAATGTAACTCATAACTGGGTTTCCACATAGGAGAACATAGATGTAATATGAAAACATCTACATGGAAGGGAAATCGAACTATCATATTCTAATTGAGAGTGATAGAGAACATGGTTAGAATAAAGTTATTGATAACAAATCCATAACTCAATGGGTCTTGAAAAATCTCATTAATATCATCAAAAATGATAATAATAGTATAATAGTTTATTTCAATACCCTTTTTCCAAAATATGAAAAAAAAATCATGAGAATATATACTTAATTCATTTAAGTACATTCTCACACTTTTCTTTTCCTTGATCAATTTCCACTTCATATGTTATTCCACGAATTGAAGGTAAATTTTTCATTCCGGAAGAATTAATAGATTATGATTTCCATAAATATAATGATACTTTATTCCATTTGACATGAGATAACATGATAAAAAATTTATATCACATGTTATAAAATATTCACAATTCCTCCTACGGAGAGATAATACTTTAATCTCTAAAATATCTTTAGAAGTTTAACATAAACCACTGCATAAATTCTTATCATTATAACCATTTTGAAATATGGAAGTCTAAAACCATAGAAATAAGATCCCTAAATTTCTCAAAACCGTATTAATATTTATCCCCTTGATATCATAAATTATAACTTATTTTCACATTCCAAACATGACAATATAATCATTTTGTATTCTCTTGAAACATGGTAATAACCCATATTAACATAAATTCTTATTGAAAACATGCATGTTTCCTTATTCAAACATTTACTAGATATATTCCTCAAATCCAAAAAATGTGGTAAACTCCATCTATGATATCATAAACCACTCATCCAAAAAAATTCCATAGTAATCAGTACTATCCAATTTGCATTATCCATAATCATATATTTATCAATAATAAGGACAATTTTCTCAACATCAAGAAAAACATTATTGGTTATCATCCCTTAATAAAAATATCACCTTTATATTAAATCAAATTTCTTGTAATAAAATCCATTCAATATATTTTTTCCAATAACTAATTGAAAAAATATACTTCATGATTCATAAAACCCAATTCTTGAATTCTGTTACATATAAACATCAATTGTCTAACATTATTCTAAATCCATTACATGGGATACATCATCTTATTACTTGATACCAATTTTGAAGAATATGATATATTAATTAAGATCATAATGATCATCAACACCATTTTAATCATGTAAATAATACATTTAGAACATCCCACACCTTTCACATGTCCATCACGGTCTCCTTATATCATTAATATAACCAATAATCAAGCCACCTTCCTGATTCTCATCAGGAGTTTTTGACATTAGACATATATTTTCCAAATTTCTATACTTTTCTAATCTAGAAAACTGAATGATATCTTAGCACCATCATATTACCTATGTTGAATCTAATCAAAAAGTATAGCGTGAGTAACATTTATCATAAAATAAATAATCATAAAAAAATAATTACAAGATGCCAAAATCATGACTACATATTTTAAATCTATAAAACCTTAGGCTTATCCTTAGATACATCCCTAGAAATATCCTTTGAAATATCTATATGAATGTCACTAATGTTTTTTTATACTAGTTTCCAGAAATGGACTGAATCATTCCTTAGATTCTAACTATAGTGACCCATGTTTGAAAAACATGGACTTAAAATATTTTAGATTAATATTGTACATATTACAAAATTAAATTTCTGAGGAACATAAAATTTTAGTGTCTTTGGAATCTTGTAAAAAAATAATTTAATTTTTGAAAATATCTTCAACATCTCCCACAAAGATATTCCCCTTTAGTACTCCTACATAAAACCATTATCAATAACCTAAGTAAAGGAAACATAAGAAAGGATGATATCAGATTCTTAGTAAGGGTAGATAAAAGTGATTTTTAAGGAGAACATGATCATAAGGGATGGATAATATGAGAATATAATTTAATGATCATACCTTACATATTAATTATCATGTACATGATCCATTATATAAATATTGGTAGTTCGTAATACATGAATCATAAGGGTAATAAGTCTTCATAAATCAATCATGAACGGTAAGGTCATGTCTTATAAGTGTAGATCCACCATAAATATATAATACTATTTAATGTTTCAAGTTTAACTACCTAGACCATAAACAAAATGATTCAATAAATACATGTTTCCCATACTGTATCAGTACACATACATTTTCTATTTTGGATCTGGAACTACTATTTCCCATTTGGGAACAGGACACACCTATTTCCCATTTTGGATCAAGACACACATGCTTCCCCTTTGGGATCAGAACCCTCCTATTTCCCATATTGGATTAATACCATCAACTTTTTTCCTATCATTATCTCATGATATATAAATTTTTACCCAATTTATTGGATGGATATATAGGTCCCACCCATCACATATTGAAAACATACATACATGTACCACAATGTTGTAAAACATTCATCATATCATGACCCATAAAAACTGATGGGTTCATAAAAATCAAATCATAACCCATGAAATAAAATGGGTATCATAAATATTTAATTATATCATTACCTATGGAAAAAATATAAGTTTCATAATTATTTCATCAAATAATAACCCATGGAAATAAATGGGTTTCAAAATTATATAACTCATAGAATAGAAACAGGTGTCATAAACATTATTACATCATATCATAAACCATTATATAAACAATATGAATGGTATTCTTAGATTATATCCCTAGTAAATCATAAAATATAACAAAATATTTCATCGTAGATGGATAAGTTTTTTGAAATATCACAAGGAATATTTCTTAAGGAGAAAAGCCTTCTCTTGAAAATCCCTTTCATTAAACCATTTAATGAAACCTATTGTTTAAAATAATTATTTTAAATTTTAATTTAAAATTTTTTAATAGAAAAACATATTTTCCAAATTTAAATATTAATTTTATAACATAAATCGTGTTGAAAACATTTTTTTTATTAAAATTGAATTTAATACTTATAAAAAATTCTTAGGCATATTTTGAAAACAAATTTCTATGAAAATACATTGAAAAAAAATAATTCTTCAAATCATTTTGAAATCCTTTTTCTATAAAATGGATTGTAAACCCTAAAAATTGTTCTTAATTTCATTTAAAACCATTTCTTTGAAAGTAACCCTTTTAAAACTTATAAAATAATCTTTGAAAATTATTTTATACACCTTTTTAAACAGAAAAAAATAAAACATTTTTATTTTAAGATAACATTAAAAATAAAGATTTTTTAGAATATTATGAAAAATATTTTCTTTTTTAATTTCCTTTTTAACATTAAATGGAATATTCCTGAAAATATTGTTTATGGAGGTGGGTAAATCCTTATATGTCAAACATTTCTTTTTCACCATGAAATGTTTTGAAAATTTATATGATCAGAAATCAAAAAGTTAATTACTTTTAAAAGAATTTATTTAAAAGTTAAAACATGGGTAAAAATTTCTTTTAAATATCATATTAAATCACATTTGAAAACTATTTTGGAAAATGTGGTTTTTAAATTAAAACAAATTTCAGACTGAAGATAGACATAAAGTTGTATTTTCTAAAAAACACATTCTTATTTATCATAGGTACCAAAGAGTGGGAAATCAAACCAATACAATTATATATCATGGATAAACATAGGATAAGAAAGGTATTTAATTTTCTTGATATATGGATCATAATATTTCATCAATAGAATCATAATCATAAAAAATCCCAAAAAACAAAGATATTGTAGTAGTAAAATCTTTCCACTATGGTAACATTAAAATAGTAACATTTAGTGAATAACAATAAATGAAATGTATAATAAAAGGAATAGAGTATTATTTATTATATAACATATCATGTGATGTTATGTAAACCATATAAATGAACTTTTGTGTATAATATAACATGTGTCTTAAATAAAGAAAATTGAGACAAAATTACCAAACTGATTTGGTTACTTTTAAATATTGAACCCCATAAAAAAGGGATCATAAAATAGATATGAAAATAACAAAAAAAAATTAATTATAAGGATTATAGGATAAATTAATCGTAATTATATACCCCACATAAAAGAAATACGTGAGGAACATAGCATGTATTTCATTGATATAAAAATTGATATGAGAAAACCCTTACCTTAAGTTTTGACATTTATCATAATCATTCCAAATTCATATATAATCAGAATAAATTTATCATAGGTCTACCTTAGAACTATATTCTTATATTATTACCATATACTATTTTATTATTAATGTATATTTCTAGATTATTAACAATTTCATGTTAATTTTACGTTTCAGGTAATATTCGCTTTGTTTTTCGTATATGTTTGGACATTTTATTCTTCATCTTCTTAATTAGATAATTATGTTAAAATATTTAGTATGTAAATAATATTATAAATATCATTTATATTAATTATATATATATATATATTTATAACAATATAAAAACTATAGAAATTCAAAATGTAATACATAGTTCATGGAGATAGTGGGTCGTACGTATGTATGAACATTGTTTTTGTTTTATTATCATATTGAAAGAATTAAATTAAGTGACATATATTTATGTGTTATCATTATAGGGTAATTATTATTTCTTATATATCATGTAATTTTAATAATTCCATCCTTAATACATTATACGTAAATTTTGAACTAATCACATCGCCTTGTGGAGGAGGTAGTCTACACGCCCACAAACGAAGCTATTGAATTTACACAAAATGGAAAGAATGAAGGTATGGTCTATATAAAATAACAGAAGAATAAATAAAATATAAATAAAATATATATCATATAAAAACATAATTTCCATCATAATTACTAAACATGAGAGGTGTGAATGGAAAAATGAAATTCATCTTTTCGCAAGGCAATATTCCACCGTACAGATGAATAATAATTTCATTACCCATTTGATGGAAGTGTGTGTAGGTGTAGTAAGAACCATTATAATAAAAACCTATAAGTATATGTACAATAAATTTATTTTTATATAAGAATTTAATATGTTTAATTGAGGTATTTTATAATTAAAATGGAACAAAATAGATTGTGCAAAGATGTTGCCTCTTCTTTGGGTAAATCCTCTAGGGTTGAACCGAAGAGATTACTTGGTTGGATTTATGACCAAATTGAGGCTTCACAGACTAATGTATATAAGATTGAAATATATTTATGAAGTTTTTTATGTACCAATGTGATTTAGAGATGTGAATAATTGAGGGGGTGAGTTCCCTTTTATACAGGATGTGGAGTGGAATTGTTGTAAATATAAAAAGGTAAAGACTATTGGAGGTCTCCCATATGTGATGTTTCTCAAATAATGGTAAATGTTTTATAAAATTGATGATATGGTATATATAAGGACATAAAATGTTTTTTGTACACGGTTATATATTATTTTGCAACTTAAGTTAAAGTTTAACCCCTAAGAAAACTCATTTTTATCTTAATCGTTGTAATTACTTTTATTTACATTCACTAATATTTTTGGTAAAAAACTATCTTCACCATATTAGAAGTTATGAATTATTTTGAATCCAAATATTTAATCCATTTTTTCCATATTTCATACACATAATTGGTATAAATGAATTTAAACAATATACCATAAATGGGATGAAATAATGAATTTTTAAACTGCATATTTGAAAACTTTTGAATAGTTTTTATTTCCAGTTTCAATGTGAAATTGATTCCAATGACATAGATTTTGTTAATTAATTTAAAATTTATCTAATTCAACATTAAAACCATGTTAAAATATAATTTATCTATAAAAAAAATTAGACAAAAAGGCAGTTTTGAAATAAAATTCAATGTTTTCACTATTAATCAAAAAATGAAACTTCCACAAAAAATACCAACAATCCACACAATGTATATTATGATATTATTTTTTCTAAAATTAAGTTTATTTTTTGAAATAAAAATTATAAATTATTTGAAAATTTAATTTAATTAAGGTGCCTTATTAAAAGGCAGTAAAATTACTTTGTAGATAAATACATATTTTTCTTCGTAAAATTGTTTATTTTTATCTCTATTATAAAAAACACATAAGATTAACATTAAATAGTCCAATTAATATAATATATATATATATAATTAAAATCATATATTAAAAAAATTATTTAAATTTTTAAGATAAAACTTGTTTGATTGCATTAATATAGTTTTCCAAAAAATTATTTCTTATATTTCAAAAAGGGTTTTATTTTCATTTCTTGTTAATTGGTCACCAATTAATTCTTATTATATACCCGTTTAAACCATATTTTCACAATTTTTTAATCGTATTTATAACCTCTATTCCAATGGTTACGTGTAAAATATAATAATATTTTAATAATAATATCAATACTCTATTGTAGTTTGGTAAAACTAGGTCTTATATGTAACACAAGCTTTCAAAGGGACATGATATTATGTGTAACACAATAAAAACATAGTTTTTCTTCTACCACAATCTAATCTAAGTATTGTGTGTAATGTAAGATTAACATGGTGTTTCATATAATTAAAATCAAGCATAGTTCATTCCTATAACAAAAATATATATTCTTTGTTGTCTAGAATGAAAAATATAAAAATGATTAAATTAATTAGAAAATAATTCACAAAATCTCAGGGTGTTACAAAACACACTTCAAATCACAAAAATCTTATAGATTACCTTCATTTTATTATACATCATGGAGATTAAAATCCTCATCTTAATAGTTTCTTTCATACCTACAAATCATTTACATATATTCTTCTAATTTCAAAGCCTCTATAATGGATCATAAATAAAAAATTTATATAAATGATAAATCAAATAATGTAATCAAAATTTGTCACACTTATATTAAAAAAAATAATTCTATGGATAAATTATTTTTCCTCTGGCATGTATATCACCCCAAATTAAACATTAATTTCATCATTAATGTTCTTAGTTTCATCCTAAGATAATAATTCTTGATGTTTAACCTAGTTTATATGAGAATCTCTAATCTATATAACATTATCTAAATATCCAACTATAACATATAGAGGATGGTATCTATGAGTCCTAACAGCTCTAAGAAATGGTGGTATGGAAATATCATATTCATCTATAATTTTATGTTTTAGATGAGAATGTAACTAATAACTTGATGAATTTTCTACTTGTTTTCATAATTTTTAGATGGTTTGGCATTTATATTCAAATTTGACAGATCATCCTCAAGGTTTTATAATGGGGACATTGGTTCATGAAGATCTATTTCATAAAAAATGACATGAAAATATTCTTTTATAGTATTTGTTTATTTATTAAACGTATTATATGTTTTACTAGTAGTTGAATAAACAATGAAAGTCCATTCATCACTGTTAAATGTGAATTTTTAAATATTATTGTTAATTTTAAAAATTAATAATTTGAAACCAAAAACTATGACGTAATTAATCTTTTTCTTCCAACAACCCTATAACCCATAAGGTATTTTCTTTAATAGAGTTATAATAAAAAAACATTTAATTATATAATAGGATGTATTCATAGGATCTGTCCAAAAATAAAAATAATGGTTAAATTCATTATTAATAGTTCGGGAAATTTCTTGTGGGGCCCAATTTATTATTTCTACAACCCATTCTATTGTGGGGTTCTAGGATTAGAAAAGTTATGATTATGGAAATTTTTTGAGAAAAATGATTCAAATTATACATTTTCAAACTAATGATCTTGATCACTTCTAATGGTCTGAATCCTAAGTCTACTATGAATTTCTATAAATTTAGAATACTTTGTGAAATAAGGGTTGGGATAAATTTTTTGATCTAGAAATAAAACTCAAGCATACCTTGAAAATTCATCTATAAGGAAATAGACATAGTGTTTTCAATTTATTCTAGAAGATATAGATGGTCAAAGGAAGTCCATGTGAACCAAATATAGGGGTTCATAAGTTGAAACTAATTTCTTTGATTTTGAAGATATATTTTTGTTTTCCACTTTTTTTCAAGGGGTACATAATTTTTCAATTTAGAGTTCATGTTTAGGTATATCATTGACTAACCCTTTCCTAGTGAGATCTATAAGTCTGTGAATATTTCAATGGCCATGTATCATAAGAAAAATCCATGGTTTCTTGTGAATAGAACATAAACATGAATTATTTTAATAAAATGATGATTATAAATTAACTGTATAAATATTTTAATTTCTTATAGAAGTAAAAACTAAATCAATTTTATAACAAAAAATATTGATATAATTATTCTAAAACTTCATATTAAAACCATCATCACATAGTTGAAAGATTATAAGAAGATTGTACTTCAAACCATCTTCAAAATGTTTTTCATAAATAAAAACATTATTAGAATTACTAATTTAGAATGGCCAATTATTTTATCTTTAGAAATTTTTCCAAAACTGAATTGTGCACCATCTACTTCTATCAACTTCTTGAATCATGGATATTATCTAGTCATGTTTCTATAATAGCCATTATTCATGTACTATATGTTCTTATAGTATCCCAAAAAGTTATTTTCCTCAGATGTGTTTTCCATAAAACACATGTTAGCTATGTCAATCTTATCCTCTTGGGTTGTGTATGAACCACTTGATTTATATTTATAAGTAGTTCATGATTCTTTTAATTATTTTTTATATCTCATATACTTTTCATCATATTTCATTTTTTTAGTGTAGGATAGTCCCCTTTGAAATTCCCTTTTCTAATACACTCATAGGAGATGAACTCATTAGAAGAATCATCCCTCTTCTAATCCCCTCTCCAATTTTAACTATTATCATATTTACCTATATAGTGTTCTTTACTATAGAATTTTTTTCTTATAAACCCATTTGAATCTTCTAGATAGATTTTCTATCTCTTCATCATAGTTATCAGGGGATTCATCATCACTTGAATTTTCATCATGAATTTATCCTTCTATTTTGAGGTTGTGAGTTTTAATGCTATGGATTTTCTCTTTGGTTCATCCTTTTATTCTCTATTTAAATTTAGTTTTTAAAAATGCACAACCAAATTTAAAATAATATCCTTAACCAGTAACTTACTAACATCACATGATTCTAGTATTGAGACCAAGGTTACACTAGATCTATCTAGAATACACCACTATAGTCGCATCTCTTTGTATTTTTATAAACAGGTGTCTTATTGACTATCTCATTGAAACTAGTATTAATGTTATAAATATTCTCATATTATCTCATTTTAAAAGTTACATATTTAATATTATAGGAATTTAGGTTCATTTCATAAACATTTTATGTTCCATCTAGAGATACTGCAAAAGTGTCCCAAATTTCCAAAGCAGTTTTATATATAGATAATCTATTAAAATATTAATCACCCCAATATTAGTATAGGGAATTTATATAATTAAAATTATTATTATAACAAGATTTATTATCATCACTCCAATCCACTCTAGTAGATAGAGGCTACTCATATTGACCTTCTATTACTATCTAGATATCGAAACCCATGATCTCAAGATGCATTTTCATTTAAAATTTACACTGGGACAAATATGTTCCATTAAAATAGAGGGGTCTATTAGTAGAAAAATATTTTTTTATTATCCAAAAATTACTAAATTTAGAACAAATTTAAATTTGATATAAAAATAACAAATATAATCACAATTCAGAATATATTTTAAGAACCACTAATTCCAAATTATGGTCAAGGTGATTAACTCAAGAGGGGGTGAATTTTGTACCTAATAAAATTTTATATTAAAAACAAGTTCAATTAAAATCCCCTAATTTAAAAAATTTCTCCCAATTAATCAAAATAGTTGTTCGATATAAGATTGACCTTGGAAAATATTTATAATATCTTTAATAGTGATTAGTTAAAATAATATTGAAAATTACATTATTATTGGAAATTAATTTAATCAAACAAATCCTAATATAAAAACCAGTGATGACTAGAAATAAATTTGCAGGTTTTGTTCATAGATTTAGAAAATGTAGTTAATGCTTTGAAATGAAAAAATCAAAACTAAAACACATAGATGAATAAAAAGGGTTTCAATATCATGATGATATCTAATCCCATATACTTTGAAATCACTCACTACCAAGTATATTATATAACAATAATATGATCATCAACCAAGAATAGTTATACCAGAAAAATATTACAAGCTATACAGACTGAAATCCTCCTATAAAGTTATACATAGGAATAAAATCCACTCTGGACACAGAAGCAACTCTTCCATGATAACCATGTCAAATTAGATATGAAATGATATAAGATAATATCCAGAATTCTCTAGTTATTGTTCATGATTAATTGTGTGTAAAAATATAGGTAAACTAACACACTTCTTTAAAGGTAAATAAAAAATCGAATAAAATAAATAGAGATAATGAAATGAATAACTACTACATTTTTAATTAACAATATTCTCCTGAGTCCTCGAGATTTTATTGTTGCGGATCTCCAATGGTTTATCTAAATGTTTCTAGAATGTAAACAATAATGAAATTATCTTTTCCCTCTATTGGAAAATATCAAAATATTCAGTGTAGTCCTATTTTCCATAGTCAAATTAATTTTAGTATACAACATGTATATTCTCACATGATGATCATATAACTAAACCATTTTTGTATTCATATTTCACATAGAAGGAAGTACTTCCTAAATATAAATTACAACTTGATTGAATACCTATTAAAGAGTAATCATCAATATCTTATTTATCATTAGACAATACTTTGAACTATTATTCAATTCATATACGAAATATATTTTTGAATAATCATCAAATAATCCTTATACATAGACTTCAATAAAAAATCATTGAAGAATTTGATTCAATCCCCAATAAATAAAAATGGTAGCTCTCTTGGTTGTTACTCATGTATAGTGGCGATTCAGTCTAGTAGTGAGTTTTTCTAGGGGAGAGTCATTCTATAGTTGAATCTTAACTAGTGGTTACTCATATCTATAAGTGACACAAGTTTGGTGGCGACACATTCTTGACAATAAGTCATCCGGGTAGTGACTCAAGTCTTGTGGTGACTCAACTCTATCTGTGACTCATTTCTAGTTGTAAGACATTTAGGTGGTGACTCATGTCTTGTGGTGACCCTTGTCTTTAAGTGACTCATTAATGGCAGTACATCATTCTGACGATAAATCAGTTCAACATAGAGCCAAATTTCATCAAATTTCTTAACAAAATAATATGCCATCATAAAAGTGTAATCTCATTTGAAACATAATAAATATGATTTGTTAAAATTAAAATAAGGATATTCCAGAAATCTATTCGTTTTTATGATCACAATTCACAAAAAATTTATGAACCATAATAAATCATAAATAGAAAAGGTTAAAGAGTAATAGCCTTCTTATGTCAAAAATCTACTGTGAGATTTTCTATCAGAGATATGGTCTGAAATCAAAAATAATAATTATGAAAAATTTAACAAATAGTATATTAATAAATATAAAATTCTTACAAATTCTTTGGTTTTATGTAATAACATCCAAAAATATCATGAATCAAAAAAAATATAGTATAAAAGATAAATTTATTATGAAAGTCTATCAAAGGAAAATAAAATACGTTGCAAAGAATATTGGTATCAAATAGTGGTTGAAAAAAAATTCCATGAATATTCACCCCATTTTGTGATTATAAAAAATGAAATATTAAATGTAAATAAGATAGATATAATGAATAAGAGAGCTATTTCAATGACCACAAAAATTGATGAAATTATTTCAAAAAAAGAAATATAGGTAAAAGAAAATAAAATATGTATAAAAGTTTATGGATAATATGAATCACTATAATCCTAGGAGGATTGGTTAGTAGGTCACTTACCCTTGTCCGAGGAAAGAGGCATGGATGTAGAATTTGAGGGTGTTATGGTACTGGCTGAAGTTACTGAAGTAGGATGAGGAATCTCTCTAATGACCGCTTCTCTAAAATGTTGGACTGCTTCCATTTTAGACATGATGAACAAAAGTTATTGAAGAGGTAAATCCTATGAGGAAGGAGAGGCTATAAATTTAGACCTATGAATTCCCTCTTAAGCCATAAATTTCATACTATAGACATATATGAAAGGGTACATAAGATTGAAAACATAATTAATAGCGTTTCTCCCTCTCTACATAGTAGTAATGAATTATTTCTTCTCCTCCATGAAAACCATGAGTAGATCTGACAAAACCTTGAGTTGTCCTACATGTTCCTTGAATTCCTTAGTAACAGGTGGAATCCTTATATTCTCATTCAAAAACATGAGATGTGAATTTTACTCAGGTTTTTTATATATCATGGAAAGGTGATTTTTTACGGCTGTGGTTACGGTTTTCCTACAACTTGGAACTTAATTAAAACGTTCCCCTACAAATTTATATATGTGAACATCATGTTGTAGAATCTACATCAGATCCTCCAAATGAGAAGTATGGATATCACAAAAAACCACATGTATCTCCTCTCTAACTATGGATATGATCAAATGGTTATTAATTAAGGTTGATGGAGGTAGAGTAGAAGATTTAGATTCTATAGCTGGTAAACTCTCCAACCTCTCTATCATAGTATCCGGACTAGAAATAATGGTGGTCCAAATATCATTCACCATAGATAAAAATATTTCTATATCACTATATATCCTTCAGTTCTCATGCTCAAATTCTTGAATATAAAAATAAATCTTAGGATAAGTGTGCAATAAAAAAACCACAAAGAGCCCTACCACCATCTTCACTATGCTAAGTGACAGGAGGTTCCTGATACCTCAAAATCCTACAGAAAATAGTTATGAGTCTCCTTATGAAGGTATCTAAAACTACCCTAGAAATAACATCTAAAGGAATCAGTTATATAGGTCTCTCAACATAATGAATAAAAGCCTCGATATCCTCTAATCTAGCAGAAGATGCTACTTAAGGAAATTACCAAAATCTCGCCTTAATGGTCAATCTTCTCAAATAGGGATCCCTTAGGATATATCTAATCTCTATATGAGATGGTAGGTCCACCATGCTCTAGTGGACTACTATTTTTATCACCACTTCCATCATAATTTTAATATTAATAAAATAGCCTGATATGTTTAGAACCATAGGAAGGATCCCCCTTAGATGATACCACATCCTCTTCCAAATTAAAATCCCCTTGAGTATCTCTATTCTCTCCATTATCTTCAAAAACATAGATGGAATTTGAATCATCCAATCTAAGCAGGACATGTATGGTTAATTTCTCTAACTCATCATGAGTATCCACTTATACTTGAGAAAAAGTCATCTAAGCATGATCTATAGGCTCAGAAACATATCTAACGTCACATGAGGATTGCATCCCCTCAAAAGGTACACTATTATCTCCTCTAGAAGATGAAATATCACCAAAAGGATGAGAAAGAATAGATCAATTGAAAGAATTGGATTTGAACAAATAGTGTATCTCCATAGACCTAAATGAAGTAGCTGGAGTAGGATGGTGTGATTGAGTCCCCTCAACATCATTAGCATCATCGTTATTTGATCCACCAGAAACACTATCTTCAACATAATCTCAATTATTTTTGTTACTATCATCACCATTATTATCATCATAATAACTATATGAGACCTCTAGTAATTCATTGTATTATTTAGAAGTACTTCTGATCTACTCTTCCCTAGGGAACCCAGTCGCTTCATCATCATCATCACATTCACTTAAAAGTCTCTCTCTAGTTAGAAGCAAGACAAGAGGACTAGAATGACTAAAAAACATGTCTTGGATATTACTGATGTCAGGGTCACAACCCTCTTCCATGGATGATTCCTCTTCCTCTTCATCAATAGTTGCAGTAACCTCCTCATCTTTTTCTGAATCAGATTATTCCATTATATTATCTGGATCCAAGATAGGATCCACTAATTTTTTTTGGTTCAATAAAGATGGTGTATAATAATAAAATCTTCATATATATTATCATTATCTCTAAACCAATTTTAAACCAACAGTTATGAATTTATCTCATCTTTCTATAGGTAAGATTATTCAGGAAGAAACCAAAACATCTCACTTTATCTTCCTCCCCCTCATCAATAAAAAACATATTTTATGACATGGTTGAAATTAACTTAAGGAAAATGAGGGAACTATATCTATAGGAAAATTTACACATTTCCATAATGTATACGATGAGGTATCTAAAATTGTTTATCTTATCCATTAGTTTCATAAGAAAAGAAATCTTCAAATCATGATTTCTTATAGAATTGAATTAATCTTTAATGGAACATAAACAATGTTGGATAAGCGTGAGAATATGTTCTAATTATACATCTAAATCAGTCACAGTAAGACTAATTAATGTATAATCTTTATTCAGATAAAGCAGTGTATCCTCAGAAATAGAGGATTTACTATCATTGGGTATTTCACATTGATAATAATAAAAAAAACCTTATTATGACGCTGATCTAAACACTTTTTCCATTCATTTGATAAAATGTAAACTCATTACGATCTATCATGATTTTAATAAAATCATTCATCTTGGAAAAAATAAAATCGAAATAATTTTAAATTATTTGAACCGTCTTAGGATAGAAAGTTATGCCATTTTTAATGAACCAGTCAACCCATATAAGGATCCATATTTTTCCGAACAGCAGTTTTGAGCAGAAATTTGATTATTTTCCTTTAAGAATATTTTAATGTGTAAAATTTTCTTTTTCCCCAATAAGGGGATCTTAGATAATTTTTTGAGCACTTCATTGGTTATGAAATAGTGTTTTAACCTATAAAAGGAGTTTGGTGGGAATATGAGCTATTCTAATTTTTGTAGAATAATTAATATTTTATAGAATATAAATTAAATATTAAATCATACATGCGGGTTCATTTGAGCGTATCTTTTGAACATAGTGTTGGATTGAAAATTATTCTTTGTTGTTGATTCTAGAATGGTAATTTTATCATATGAGAGGTATAAACTCAAGTCGAGGACTGGGGTCGGCCTAAGAACCTTTCTCATTTCTTTTGTTTTTATTTTTTTCTTTCTTTTCTATTTCTTTTCTTTCTTTTCTTCCTTTATTCATTCTCACACACACCGTGTGGCTTCCACCATGACATAAAATATGTGAGAAAATGTATAAGGATGGGTAAAGATAGAGAGGGAGGAAATGAGGTGCTTTTGTGAATCCCTCAACTTTCTAGATCGATGTGTAGTGACTGTGGACCATGAAATTGAACGAAGCATGAGTGTTTTTCACCCGAAGGTATTCCATTTTAATGATTTACCCCAAAACCCTTTAGATTATTTTTCAAAATTTTAATCCCTATTATTATTGATTGAGGCCTCTAGTGGATAGATTTTTTGATTTGGGGATGGAAACAAGGGATTTGGGTGATCCTGAGGGTTTTCTGTTCGGGAAAACTTGATAACACAACGTGTGGTACAAGGAAACATGTTGTGTGTTCTTACCATTTAGGGTAGATGTTATTTAGGAGTACAATAAATGTATAGGGATGTTCATTCCATGTATTGGTACTCATCCATGTAGGCATGTGCCAGGTCATGGTACCCATGTAGGGGTATATGGCCATGTAGAGTACACGACCAGATCCCATGTGGGCAGCACACCATGTCAAAGTACACAATATGGCCAAGTAGATATACATGATAGTTGGGGGACATAGACATGTACCCTATGTTGGGTACCCACTATGTACCAATTTCACTTGTTGTGTACATGGGGCTTTTACACACTCAGGCTGGCGGAGTATGCAACAAAGTGGGAGCTCGAGCATACACACCATGCAAGGTATCTACTTGACGTGTACTTCTCTTTTAGTACCCTTTGAATGTCGTTTATAGGTTTATGCATCAATTTATTTTTTTGAGTTACGATCAGCCCATTTTGAGTAATTTTCTTCATATATTTCAATGGAGAGTTTATTCCACCAGTTATCAAATTAAGTTGTCTCCTATGGTAGATAATTCAACATTAATGATTGGTTGGATTTTTGGACCAAACAAGTTTGATACAATGATCTAAGATGATTTTTGTTTATCTCTTATGAATTATTTCTTTTTAAGACATATCCCTTATGAGATCTACCCTTATGGCCTAAGAGGCCATTAGAGTAGTTGTTATCTTGTACCTCATGTATGATTCCTGTATAATTTCTCTGGCTACCAAGGATCCCCTAAGGGATAGCTTTTCTTATTCGTGGATCTAGAGAGTCTATTTGTCAGATCCATGTAACTGTTTTTTGGTCTCAATACATTATGTAGAATTCCTCCTTTTACCATCATATCTAAGGATCCCACGTAGGATGACTTCACTTGTGTTTAAACCTAGAGGATCCTAATTATGTTTCCCCATTATTTTTTGATTTGAGGAACCCAGTGGGTGACTGTTTCTTGACCAAACCAGAGTTGTACATAATATTTTTTTAGAGATGGTGTTTGTGTGTCACCATAGAACCTGTTCCAAACTGGTATTCCAATGGGTATGTGGATGTAGTGTTTGGTTGTGCATTCGGTCCACCCACACTCCTTTTTTATGTTTCAATTTATTATTGCTAATATAGAGATGTTAGTAGATGTGCTTCAGGGTTGGTGGATATTAAGCCTAATGAGAGGTTTATTTATTAATGTTGGGTTGTCCAGACATTCTTTATGGGATCCGTATTTCTTATTCGGATTCCTATACATGAATTCCTAGGAGCCGGATCTAAGCCATGTTATCTATGATATTTTCCAGTACACCTAGATTTTCTACCTAGGACTGGGCAATTGACCCTAGATGTATATATATTGTGATATTTTTTTTGTATGTCAAACAGTGTTTCCTGGTATCTATCTATAGAGTCTTATATGATTTTTATGTTACACCATGAATGATACTTTGATTCCCATTATAGGAATTCTGTGGACGGACTCCTTGGGCTGATGAATTGTATACCTTTAGTGATACTTGGATTCTCGTTATAGAAATTCCATGGACAGATTCATAGGATGGATGATATGTGATGAGGATGATTATTCTCTCATTAATATGGGCGTTGAAACTTTATACACATGGTATATTATGCTCTCTCGAGTGGTGGGGATGATTATGATCTTTTGGACGTATGATCAGAATGATTACGCTCTTCTGGATTAGTTAGGATACTCAAGGGGTGTAGCAAGGCATCTCACTGGTGAGTTATCTTTATATGGGCATAGTGAACTAGGACTCGAGGTAGATTACACTCTCCCAAGATTAAGGGATGATTACAATATCCTCATCTTATGATCAAAATGATTATACTCTCTCAGATTAGATATGAGGTTCTAGGGGTTTTGAATGGCATCTCACCGATGAGTTATTTATTTACAGATCAGCTAAGGGTAATCTTTTTAGGGTTCATCCGAGTTTTGAATGTCATGACTGCCTTTGGATAGAGACATAGGGATCAAAAATTGGACTAGATTCATAGGCTTGAGCAACATGTCCAATAACTTAGTTACCTTTTACATGATAACCAGACATACTCCATGGAATCCTTCATCACAAGATTGACCATTGCTATACGGTATGCTTATTTTCATGATTAACTATCCATATGCGGTATCCTTCATTATAGGATTTATTGTTGTTATATAGTAATTTCTATAGATTTGAGTCATGTATGTGTGATCCTAGGTATAATATGAGTATCCCCCTGTGGTTACATATCTTCCTTAGAGATATAATTTCGGTGTAGTCCGAAGTAGGTATTTTTCAATTGGGATTACAGACCCATAGATAAACTTAATGATACAAGACATGAGTGGAATAATTCCCAACACAATTCTCTTGCATAAGAGTCCAGGATATTAGGATTATGGACCTAGGGATCAATGGTTTATGTGGTTTCATGTTGTTTTTTTCACATACTCATTAATATTCATATTTATGTATATGTTAATCGGTATAGAACTATACATGTATACGTATATTGATATGGATATCAATGGTGGAACATTCCTAGTTTATCTGTATTATGGACCCAGGGATCGACCATGGTTTCATGTATTGGATTTAAAACATTTTTAGTTGTGTCTCAGTGAGGATGAGAAGTAGATTTTTCATACACTTATATCATCACATTTATAGGTTTCTTTTTGGGGTGGCCTATTGAGAATATTTCACACCCCTACATGTGAACCATTGTGTACGTATAGACCTCATGTCTTATTTTCAGGTTGATCATGAGTTGTATAGTGGATATGGAAGAGGCACAGAGTTTCATGATCATGTGGAGCTGCTTGTGCGAGTTCTTCTGATCAGCCTTGTGAAATTCGAAGGTATTTAGATACTAGGGACATGGTCTATCTGGGAGTTAGTATTAGAACCATGTATGTTTACATTCATTTTACTTTTTAATTTTAATCTATATGGTCAGCCCATTGGGTGACCAATGATTTATTGTACTGCATTGTTTTTTTGGGCTTTTAAAATGTTTCATTTATTGTTAAATCGTGTTCTATTACAGTTGTTCACTACTTTTTCACATTGTTTATTTCTTTGTATGATACCTAGATACATCCATTATTTTAATACTCTATAATGATGGTATATTCTCCCCACTATACCACCTTTACACACTCAATTCTAGTTGGCATCCCTTAGTGTACGGGAAGGCCCACTTGAGGCCTAGTAACCCACAAGCTCGATACATTGTATAGTGGCACCCAGGTCAGGGGGTTTCAAAGTGGTATCAGATTTATTCTTTTCATTGTATACACTATTTTGGAAATGGTAGACTTGATTATTAGGAATGTGTTGGAACCTATGATGGATATTGGACTGGTGCTTCGAGAACACTTTTTCCGTTAGGAAGTCCAAGTTTCTAGGGTATGGGATGGTTGTTCTTATTTTCAATGTTACAGTTGTATATGTTTTTTTCCTTATGTGCTGCACTTGTTTTTTGGATATTTAGATTTATTATGGATCTCTGGCTCATGTCCATTATCAATAGGCTAGGTATAGATTTGGACTCTTTTCCAACAAAGGTAAGAGGCATCCCATGCATCATATATGGCATGTAATATTCACATAATATAGGTCCTTTAGTGTGTGATTTTACCGACGAATGAGGCCAATTTTGTTGTGACTACATACACATGCTTTTTACTGTAATGGATGGTTATTTTGATCTACTTTGAGGCATTTTGTAAAGGATAATGGCTCTTCCCTCATGCACGGTAGGTGCGGTGACCTTAGTTGTTTGATATGGAACATGGTGACCTTTTTTGTACCTGTAGTTGGGTGTTGTTTCTCAGATATGTGGTTATATAGTTGTATTACTGAGTATGTAATCTATGGAAACCAAGACTTTTATTTTTAACTAGACCACAATGGGTTATTTATTTTTACAAATTCGCAGTGAGTGTAAGTTTAGTTCCTCTTCTGCATTGGGTTTTTGATCTCGAGGGAGAATTTTCTTCTGAGGATGCTCGGTGAGGATCCTTCCCTTGTAGGTTGTGTTTCCATTTTTGCCCCTTATTGGTCGTTGTGATACTTACCTTATTTTGAGTGATTTGATATATTGGGATAGGTGGTTAGACCTTATGACCCATTTGTGATACATGTTCTTTAGGGATAGGTGGGATACATAAAGTCCCTTAGTTCATACTCAGACCCTTGTAGTTTAATGTAAGTTTTGTTTTATGGAAACCTACGTCACTTTTTGAACCATGTTTTCAGATTCCTTTTAAGGAAGTGAGATTTTTCTACGCTTGTTCTATGATCAATGAATGGTAGGTGTTAGTGTTTTACATTATAGGAATATTATTGCCTTCATCTTTTAGTAAGCACCTTAGGTGACTATAATTTTTGAGACTGGATTTGATGGGTTGGAATATTTGGGTGACTAGCCTTATGGACCAGTGTTTACATGGTTTCTAATGTAGTTAAAGTGCAGGTAAACCCTCATGAATGGAATGACTTCATGTGATGGAATTTCATGGAAAAAATCATGGCACATGTGGGGTGATCAATTTTGATGATGATTTCCAAGGTAACTTCTGGATTAATGATATAGACGTTCCATGTAGCATGGTATATGTAGCTCTGTAATGGATGAATCATTGGAGTATGAGTTGGGTGGTAAAGATACACACTTATTTTTCATGGTATCGTTGAATCCAAATCAGTGAGTGGCTAGGTGTGAGTCAAATATCAATGTTTCAAGAATTTCTATGCACTTGGTTCCTGGAAGTTGTGTTGGAAAGCCCATATATGGTAAAGGTGACATCGTAAAATGATGGGTTACCAGAGATGGTTTTCACATTTCTATTTCCTAGTCAGGTTTTGACATGATGTGAACATGGATTGCATACAGATTTAGTTTCCATTCTATGGAATATTAGTGTACTCTTTGTTAGAGAATGTCATTCTTTATCTTGTCTTCATCTTATTTATGATGAGAAATCATCGACCCTATGCTGAGTAACATTTATTATTAAATTAAATTATTGATTAGGAAGAGGAAACCTATTGAGGTTTCACTCAAGGAGGGGTGTACGGTAATCCATATGGTGGGACATTCACCATTTCCCTATTGAGTGTGGTGACCCTCATTCTCAGTTGAACATCAGTATTTTATGTGGGCTGTTGAGCTCGGGATTTTCATGTGAGAATATGATAAGGGTATTCTTATGTTTAACAGTATCAGATCAGTTGTAGTTAAATGTCACCCATGTAGAAGGAAGTTGATGATTCTATGAGATGGGTTGTTAGACAGTCCAGATATCTTTACAGTGAAGATGGTTGGGTTGAGATTATGCATTATTATTCTTTCACCAAGTTTCTTTGGGAATACAAGGTTTATATTGGGGATTTTGTAAGGACCCATGTTATTTCAGACTACATTTTTGACCAGATGTTTAAATTTTTATCTTCTACATGCTTGTAATGGGTAAAATAGACTTTATCTTCAAGAAGGTGATCTCAGAAAATTTATATAACCACTCTATTGGTCTCGGAATAGGGTATTTTAGTTATTTATTCATCTAAAATAATTTTGGGACATACATTCCTTGAGGTAATGGATGTATTAGATTTCTTTTGAAGCATAACCCAATACTGAAATTTAGTTTAAATAAATTTATCATGAATTACCCAACATTCTATAAGTGATACAAAAAAATACTGTAATAATTCCTTAATTTTTATTGATCCAATGGATTCTGGAATCATCACAGATTTATGACTTTGAGGCCCTTGACATTAATTTGATCATTTACTTGTTTCTGATTGATGACTTCAATCACTCCCTACAAATATTTACAATTTCCCTCCATGTACAATCTTTACTCCCAACCAATGTTCTCTTTTGTGGAAACCAAGTTATAAGTTACATTTGGTAACCATTATGGTTCCAAATGTCCCTTTTTTATGGAATTTTTCATATCCATTTTTACAATGAATGAAACTTTCAAGTATTAAACCTTTGATAACCGTGATGAACTTCTCAGATGAAATTCTTTTTATGGGGGGTTGAATGTAACATCCTTAAATTTTGTGAATTTTTTTTCAAATTAATTTAATCTTTTGATATTTTTATTTCACACAACACTGAAAATAGTTTTTCAGAATATAAAACATTTCTTTTACATGGCACTATATTGGTGTATGTTAAAGTAAATCCAAACATGGTGTGTGTTACACGGAATAACAAGGTTAGTGAACATTATATGCACGACTTACCATCCTCAATGGCTTGAGTAACACACAAGACTGAGTGTTACCTAAGAATAAAATATTATTTAAAATAATATTATAATGAGATATAACATAGCCATTGAGTTGAAAGATATGAATAGTATTAACTAAATTATGAAAATATCTAGTGTACACAAATATAAGATTAATTCATAGGTTACCTATTAATGAATATGAAAACCGATTCAATATAACGGAAAATATTATTATAGTCACAATGTTATTTTAGACTAGTAAAATAAATAAATTAAAAATTTTCAGTGATATTAATGTAATAAATATTTTTGATATTCATTTAATAGATTTTGTGGACATAAGATAAGAACAAACCTAATTATATACTTAAAACATTATATTTTTATTATGGTTGCTTTTAATACCTTTTAATGGAGAACCCATTTTAAATAAATTTTTATAACTATTATAGTTTTAATATGTTAAAATAAATGTTATATTTGGAATATAAAAATAAAAATTAGGTTAGGATAACTTTTTTTATTTTTATGTACGGTTTCATCTTTTAATGAATAGTAAAAAATACTGGATTATAATTCAAGACATCTTTTTCATCTAAATTATTTATAAAGATAAAATATATTTTGAATTGGATTAATAGTATTTTTAGTTAATATTGTTTCCAATTAATACAATTTATATCATTGGAACAAATTTCACGTTGGAATTGGATATAAAAACTTATCAAACTCTTTGACGTTTTTACTTTAAAAACATGAATTGTCGTCCCATCCACGAGAATAATTTAAAATTAATTTCTACCATTAATATGAATAAAATATGGGAAGAGGGATTAAATATTTGGAATCAGAATAATTTATAATTTATAATAATTTGAACTTTATTTTTTACCAAACATATCAGTGAAACGACTTAAAATTAATTACACTCTTTAGGAGAAAAATTGTGTTAAAATTACTAAACATTAAATATAAGACCCAAAACAACCTAGAAACATGTAAAATCCCATTTTATATCCATAAATATTCCCTAAAACTTCCATTATTTAGTTGTTTATGTTTTTATGACGTTTTCTATGTAACAACATGTGTGCACCTAACATGTTTCAAAAAATTCCAAGTGAGTCCATTTCCATCCCTATAAATGCCACCACCTATACCCATTAATAACACGTATAAAACATATTAATTTATTCCAATACCTAAAAAATAAACTTCCTAAAAATCTTACCTTCAACTTTGATCATCCCTTTTGAAATAAAGCCTCTCAAGGAAGCCTTTTGGCAAGAATCAAAATGAGTTACCCGATTAAGAGGTAACGTCTTCTCTCAAACTCTTTTCCTTTATTTTCCCACTTCACCCAGTCCACTCTCAATATTATATTATTGTGTGAAAAAAGTAGTATATTAAATTTACTATGATTTTTATACAAATATTTATACATACACTTAATCACACCGCAATCTAATGAGTGTCGAACATATTGTTTCTCTGTACGGCGAACTAATTCCTCGTGAAACGATGATTGTTCATTTTTTCTTTACCACTGATCATGGTTTCCATTATAATGGAAACTATATTTATATATGTTATAAATTATGTTTATTATGTATTTAATCTTATTTATTACTTTTTCAACACACATGTTTTACTTTCCCTGTGGTGTTAATATGGGTTTTTTAGGAAGTGTAGATTACTGCCCCCTCAAAGCGATATGATTCATTCACACAACACAAAAAATTTATTAATGATAGGTTTAGTTAAATTTTATTATATGATCATTATATTGATATATAAATATATATAATATACATCTGTCATTTACAAACATTCTTTTAATATGAAATAAAACGGAAACAACGTTCATGCGTTTGTACGGCTTACCATCTCCATGAATGTTGAATTGCATTTCATACTTTTTTATGCCATTAATTATTGTAATATAAATTAAATTTATATAAAAGATATTTATATCTTGATTTACATTCTATAATCATTATATAATTATAAGGAAAAATGATATAACAAATTAATACACACACGAATAACAAAGTGAATATTACCGGAAGTGAAACCTTAACATAGGATCATTAAAGAGCAGGTAATATAAAGTAATAATAAAACCATATATGGTAATATATATAAGAATATGATTTTGTAAAATCTTTATAATAATAATATATTTATTAAAAATGAAGCTTTTATGTGTTTGGATAGATTCAAGACACAAATTAAGGGGATTCATCTCACTTTTAATTTTTATGAGATGCATGTTATGTTCACCACTATTTCCATTTATGTGGTGTATGTTCTACACAAAATTTTACTCTATGTATATTATACGTAAATTTATGGGTATTAAAAGGTCCATTTAATGAAACATCTTTTATATGATTTATATTTCAAAAGTTACCAAATTTGTAAAATGGTTTTTTCTCAATTTTCTTTCTTTGAGGCTCTTTTTGTATTATGAACATAAACACTTTCCTCAAGATGTATATACTTCCATTTTACAAATAATGAATATAAATCATTTCAGGATATATCAAGCTTCTTTTATGTACATTTTTTAGGATTATAATCCCATGTTACCATGTTATAAGAGTTTTTTGAGATAATTTCAACACTTTTTTCGATATCTTATATGTTTATTCCTCCTTTGATAAAATCATTTGATCCATCTCTCAGAAAAACTCATGATTTCTCTTATCCTTTAATATTTCATGATATAATCATATATTGTTACCATTTTTTACTCTTTGGTACCTAAGATATCTAAGACAGTGTTTTTATAAAATCCCGACATTACCCTCTCTTCGGTCGAAAATATATTCAAAACCATGGTTTCAAAAAAAAGGATTCAAAGAATATTATACCATTCACATATAATATATAAAATACATCTTACCATTTTTTTTTTCTTTAAGAAAATCTATCTAGATGAATCATCATGTCGCTTTCCCAACAAGTCATTTTTTACCCTTTTTACCGTGGAAAAGGAATGTTCTTTTTACCACATACAATATGTATAGATTTACCAGATTCCATTTATTTGAAGATTCCTTTACATTTTTAAAAGGATAATATTTAAGAAAATGTTTTTAAAAGTAATTGAAATGAAATTTATTTTAAAATATTTTCAAGCTTCTTTTATAAGTTTTGAAGGGAATTTTTTTCAAATTTATTCAAGAAACATTTATATATATTAAATATATTTTCAATTAAAATATTTTAAAAAAAATCAGGAATTCCTTATAATTTATCAATTTGATTTCGATGAAATTTTTTAAAAATTTATTGATGCTTATTTTACATGTTTTTAAAAAAAGGTTTTAAAATTTATTTTGACTCATCTTTATAATATTTCAAGGTATTTTATAAGGAAAATATTTTCAAATGGTTTTATGTATTTAAAATAAAAATAAAAAATGAATCCATTTTTTCCTAAAAACAATTTTTAAAAGATATTTGCAAATTATTTTCCATCTATGGTGATAAATAATGATATTACTCATGCATTTATTATAAATAATCTAATGGTTTCATTTATATCCATTCAATGGATGGGTTATGCTTAATTTCATGGTCTTTATGAAATCCATTTCTCTTTCACAGGTTTTATGTTTATGAAACTCACATATTTTCACTGGTTATGTTTATGATGAAATGATTATGAATCCAATTTCCTTCCATATGTTATCATATGCTTACATGTTTATGATACCAATTTAATTATAAGGGGTTTGATATAATTATTTATGATCTTGTGGAACATGTATGTATGATTTCACTATAATATGGGTGTGACCTATATCTCTCTCCAATTCGTAGTGTAATGATTTATATCTCATGAGATAAATAGGGTGGGAAAGGGGGTTTACATGGTTAAGTAATATAAGGTGGAAATGAGGTTTCACTAAGTTCAGTAACATAGGGATGGAAAGGGGGTTTACCCAATTTAGTAATGTACTTTTTACGCTAATATTGTCATGGAAATTATGCCATGGCTACTTTAAAGATCATGTTATATGCTTATGTGTCTAAAAAATTCCATGTCTTATTCCTATGTTATGCTTTCATTAATTATGATCTTTATTTCATTATGATTCATGTCTTAATAATTTCCAATCTTATGCCTTGAATTTTGTTATGATATTTTATTTGTAAGTTATGATCTTCTATTTACATGATCACGTTCTCATACCTATATGCTCATACTTATTCATACATGTCTCCCTTGTTTACCCTTACTGATCATTTGAGCTCATCCCTTTTATGTTTCATTTCCCCATATTATGATGATATGTACTATGTTTGATGTGTATAAGAATGGTTATATTCCATAAGTACCTAGGGGTCATGATGTATCTTATTTATTTACTAGTTACATGAATCTATGTTTCCAAAGGCACTGGACCAGTTACGGTCTTTGGGTGTCTGTTTGAATAATGCTTAAGTATTCCAAAAATGTTATGTAATGTTAATGTTTGAAAAGTGAGGGTCATTATATAGAAATACTCCATGGATTCATTATTGACATGATTGATCCTAAGTATAAGGTATCCATCATTAAAGATTAACCATTGGCACGAGATATACATATTTATAGCTTTGAACTTCAGTATACAGAATCCTAGTTAGTGATTGGAGGCTAGTATGTGTGAAGCCCAATATAGGACGAGTATCCCCTTATGGTGATGTAGCATTCTCAAAGATATAATTATTGAATTTAAAAAAGTAGGTATATGTTTTTGGGATAACAGACCCATAGATCGACATAATGATACACTGCATGAGTTGCATGATGTCCAAATCAAGGCCCTACCACATGATGTCTAGGCGATCCGGATTATAGACCAATGGATCGACCGCTGGTGTGGTATCTTGTTGTTTGATTCAAATACTCATTAATTTTCATATTAATGTATGTATTTATTGGTATTGGACTATACATGTATACATATATAGTTATGTACATCCATTATGGCACAATCCCAGTTGACCGGGATTACGGACCCAGGGTTCAACTATGGTTTCATGTATAGTTTCTACTTCATTTTTAGTTGTGAATCAGTGAGGCTGAGCTATTAATTTTTTATACATGTATAGCAGCACATTTATAGGTTTAATATTAGTTTGGCCTACTTAGAGTATTTTTCTCCCCTTCATGTTCACCTCAGTGTATGTGTAGACCATATGTTTGCATTTTAGGTTGATCCTGAGTAGCGTGGGAGATAGGGCTGAGGTCTAGATTTCAATGATCGAGTGAAGTTGCTCGTGTGAGTTATTTTGATCGAGTTGGTGCACATAGAAGGTGTTTGGATATTGGTTACATAGTATAGAATGGAGTTCGTAGTAGATACCTTTATTTTTAGCATCAGTTTCATTTTTAGTTTTATATCTGTTTGGTCAGCCCAATGGGTGACCGATTTTAGATTGTATTTCATAGTTGTTAGGAATTTTATAGCTTTTCATTTATTATTACTACATGTTCTGTTATGGTTATTTACTACTTCCATGCTCTTTTTTACTTTATTATTGTGTATGATACTTATCTATTTCAGTATTTTTCGTAACCTGGTACGAGGGTATATTCTCCCCACTATACCACCTTTACACCATTACTGCTAGTTGGTAGCTTTTGGCATATGGGGAGGCACAAGGCCTAGTAACCCACCGGCTTAGGGAACCATTTAGTGGAACCCTAGTTGTGATGTTACAACCCATCCTTGGTCCTTGATCACCATGAAAACCAACAACATAATAGATAGCAATAATTATGCATCTAATTCCATTTCGAAAACAACCATATAGTTCACATATTTTGGGTTCCCCATCCCAATAACAGCTCATCTCGGTTATCATATCGACTTCATAGTAATCCTTGATTACCTAGGATATAACATAGAAGGGAGAATGACTTTCCCCATTTCAAAAAAAACAAAGTGGAATACAATGCATAAATTAGTCTAATGGTTGAGAGAGAAATAGATGGTGAAATGGATCGATGGGAACATTCTCAAGCGGGAGGGACTCAAATTTAATTATTAATCATGATTTATCATTTATGTATTTGAAATCATAATACATTATAAAATAAAAAATAATAAATCAAATAAAAATTAATATAAAAAATTAGTTACTGTAGAAACACATGAAACAGAGAATTGTAGAAAAATAGGGATCATTGACTTTTCCAACGGTGGCATTTCCTATTGTGGTTGTTCAAACAGTGGCTTGTCCAATGGTGGATCAACCAATGGTGACTCCTCCAATGGTCAAGACTATATCATTCATAATTCATGTTTTATGTAGTTTAATATCTCAGAATTCAATGCCTATGTATAGATATCAGCAATAAAATATTGAGATCCTATGAATTCAAGAGTTATAACACCATTCTGAAGATGATCTCTCAAAAGGTGATATCATAAATCAATATGATTTGTCTGGATTAGACAATGGATAATTGGAAATATTTATCACACATGTGTTGTCACAAATTATAGGTACATTGAATCAATATCCATAGTATAGTAATGTGTGTGTTTCATCCAAAAACTATATGCACAAGAACTTATTGTATATATTTACTTATCTTCAATTCAATATATTGTGATATAATTCTTCTTTTTACTACATGATGATACTAGTGACTTTCCCAAAAGATGAATTGTTCATGATGAGCTTTTCTATCTAACTTAAAACGACAATAATGTGCATCTGAATAACATACTAAGTCAAATTCCTTTCCCATACGGTAGACCAGTACTAAATTAGTTGTATATTTTTGGTATTTAAAAATACTTTTAACGTCAAATAAATGATATTATTTAGGGTTCAGTTGAAAATGGGAACACATACACACACGAGGCATATTTTAAGGTTGACTAGCAGTTAAATATAGAAAGATTCCACTCATACCTCTATAACGAGTTTGATCCATAGTTATTCCTGCTTCCTCAAGATCCATCATACATTTTTTACTCATGGGAGTATCACTATATTTAGTTCTATCACAACCAAAAAGTGTTAAATGTTATTTTTTTATAGATTGATTTAAAATAATACCATCTTTATTTTGGGAAATTTGAAAATGATGAAATAATTTTAGTCCACCCATTAAACTATTTTCAAATTATTTTTTCCTTACATTTGAAATATTATTACACAATGAATTTTTAGAGGACCCAAAGCTAGTGTCATAAACATAAATTTTATGACTAAAACATCATTTGAAATTCATTTTTGATGAATTATTGGATCAAAAATACCTTTAGAAAATACATTAGAAATTATAAAATAGATTAAGAAATCATAAAAAGATCTAGGATCATTTTTCAAAAAATATAAATCATTTATTATTTTGAAAATATTATTTCTAAAATGAGGATTCTTAAATTCAGGAGGTTGTTCGACAAAAACATTCTCAACTATACCACCATATGAGAATTAACTTTTGACAACCATTTAATATAATTTGAAATAAAAAATTTCATCGTAGGCAAGCAGCATTATAATGGCTTTGTGAATAGTTATGGCTGAATAGTTTTCCTCATAGTCAATACATTCTACTTGACTATACCATTGTGCATCAAACATTTCTTTATTTCTTACAATAGTTATTAACACATCAACATTGTTTCTAAACACCCACATAGTTCCAGTGGTCATGGTGTCTTTATGCCCAAATAAAATTCCCATAATTTATTCCTTTCAAACTAATTAAGTTTCTATTGCATTTATATCACATATAATTCGTCATTAATGGCATCCTTGATGTTCTTGTGTTCAAGCTGATATAATAATTCTTAATATTAATCCTATTTTTTAAGAGAAACTATAGTGTGTGCACATTATCAAGGACTCTAACTACAAAATCTAGATGATGATATATATAAGTCCTAATAACTATAGAAAAAGGTGTGGAAATATAATTTTAATATATAGATTTAGGTTCTGGTTGAGAATGTTCCACAAGACCAGTTGATTTTATTGCTTTTTTCACAGAATTTTTAGATGTTTAGGAATTAATATTAAGAATTGATAGATGATCCTCAAGGTTTTATAAAGGTGTTTTAGGTTCATGTAGATATATTTTGTTATACTTGACATGAAAAAATTATTCTACAATATTGGTTCTTTTCTTAAACATCCTATATGATTTAAATGAAGATTAATAACCAAAGAAAATTTATTTGTCACACATGGAAGATCATTTTTCAAGATTATCCTTAGTGTTAATAATATAGACATTGAAACCAAAAAGTCTGACATAACTAACCTTTGGATTCCTAATATTCCACAATTCATTAGGGTTTTCATTAATGGAGGTAAAATTAAAATAATATTAATTATCTAATAGGTTGTATTGATAAAATCTTCCCAAAAATAAATTGGAAGGCTATACTCTTTAAGCATAGTCCGTGCAGTTTTTAGAGGGTCCCTTTTCTTCTATCTACAATACCATTCTAGTGGGGGGGTTCAAGGAGTAGAAATGTTTTTATTATAGAATTTTTTTGATAAGAAATATTCAAATCCTATATTTTCAAACTTGTGACCATGATCACTTTTAAGGTCTTAATCTTTTGTCCACTATGATTTTCTACATAATTATAATATATTGTGAAATAAGATAAGGGTTCCCTTTTGTGATTTATAATGGATTCCAATGTATACCTAGAAATTTTTTCTATAAGGACATAGACGTAGTGCTGCCAAATTATACTAGAAACTCCTGATAGACCAACCAAGTCCATGTGAAAAACAGTTTGTGTTTAGAAGTGGAAACATATTTCTTTGATTTGAAAGATATCCTTTGTCATTTCATGTTTCACATGGGTTACATACATTATCATTTGAGAATTCAAGTTTAGGAAAATCTTTGACTAACCCATTTATAGTGAGCATTTTATGTATGTTAATATTGAAATGGCCTAGTATCGTACGTCAAATCCATGATTATTAATAAAATACAATTATATAGGAAATATTTTGAGAAAATAATGAATGTAAATTAATAGAAAAAAATTTGTTTAATAAATTAGTAAAAACATAATCATTTTATAAAAATTAACATTTCAAGAATAATTTTCATAAATCACATGAAAACCATCATCACATAAAAGTTATAATCTAAGATAATTTTACTTTAATCCATCTAAGAATAGAAATTTATGAATTAAAACAGTATTAGAATTACAAATTTGACAAAGTAAAGTTATTTTCACTTCATAATGGTCAACAAAAGAGACATGTCTACCATACACATCTATCAAATTCTTGAATCTTGAATAATCATCAGTAATGTGAATAGAACAATCACTTTACAAGAACCATAGGTTCCTACAAGATCTCTCCAATAAATTTTCCTTATATGATTTTTTCATAAAAAACTTGGTAGCTCGGTACTCCTTATCCTATATGGTAGTGTCCGAATCAATTGAGATGACTTTAGATGTTCTAAAATTTTCTTTCATTTCTTTTTTGTGTCTCTTATACTTTTCATCATATTTCTTATTTTATTTTAGCTAAGTATAGTCTACAATGACATGCAATTTTATTTCACACCCATAGAATATGATCTATTTTAAAGCATTATAATTCTTCCATTACTTCCTCCAATTTCCACTATTGACATATTTACCTTTATATTATCATTTCATAATGAATTTTTTCTTATTATAAACCCTTTTTAATCATCTAGTTATATGGGACATATCATCAAAAATATTAGTAGAATATTCTTCATTATTTTCAATTATTTTTTGAATTTTCACATTCTATATTGAGGTAGTGTATTTCAAGGATATGAAATTTCAATGTGGTTAATCCCAATCTTCTCTATTGAATTTGATATATAACTTTTATATCGTCACATTTAAAATATTATCCATAATATATAATTTACATACATCACATGATTCCCTGATTGAAATTGATGTTCATCTCTATCTATCAGGAAGACACCCCTATAGTCATATCAATTGTACTTTATCATAAACATGTTTCCCTTGTGAGTTAGTTGTTTTCACGATATCATTGGACCCGATATACATGTAATAAATAGTCTCATCAAGTTTCATTTTCAATGTTCATATTTAATTGTATAGTTATTTAATTGATTTTCATTAATATGAGATGTTCCATCATGAAGAACAGATAAAGTGTCCCAAATTTAATAAAAGTTATACATGCTAATTTCATAATAAACTCCTCATCACCCATGGAATAGTACATGGAAATCATATTATTACAGTTATTATTATAAGACTCTTTAGTATCATCACACAATTAAAATCTATAGTGTTGGGGAAATTAATATTGACCATCTATTAAAGTCTAGATATCAAAAAAAAATCCCTCATGATGCATTTTCATTTAAATTGTCCACTAATCATGATTAGTACCATTAAAATAAGAAGGTATCTTTTTAGAAAACCGTCTTGTCTTTTATCTATAAAGAAGTAAATTTATGACTGACATAAATTTTATATTTTTAAAACATAACAAAAATAATAATTGAAAATATTATTTAACAAAACATTGATACTAAATGCAGGTTGGAGTGAGTAACTCAATAAGGGGGTGAATTGAGAACCCTATACAATTTTCTATTGATAACAAGTTCAAATAAAATCCCCCGATTAAAAACAAATTTTACCGGGTAATCAAAATAGTAGTTTAATATATATTTTATCTTTTAAAATATTTATAAAAGTATGATTACTTATCATTCAAAACAATATTGGAAATTTATTTTAGTTTTAAAATAAATTTACTCAACAAAACCTTATATATAGACTAGTTAAAACTAACTATCAAAGTTAAGATTTTTTTTATAATTTAAAATGTATTTTAAAATCATTGAAATGAATATATCAAATATAAACCATTAAATTTAATAAGAATGAAGTTCAGTCTCAAGCTGAAAATCACCTACTACCAAGATGATAATATATCAACAATATGACCAACAACGTGTATTGGGTATACAGGAAATACATAATATGTTATCTAGGATGAAATCCCCTTCTGCAAGTTATACTTGGGAATAAAAAAATATAGTCCATGTAGATACCTATTACACAATAACTATGTGTAAGAATTAAAAAATTGATAGAAGATAATATTTAGTCTTCTCCAGTTCTGAAGTATGATTCAATGTTTGTAAAAATACATAGAAAAAAACACACTACTCAAAAGGTACAACTAAATGAAGGAAATAAAAAGAGATAAAAAATGAATTTCTTATCAATTTCTAATTCCCTAGATGATTGTGAGTCCGTGGATTTTGATTAGTGAGGATATCCAATTATTTCTCTAATGGTTTCAGGAGAATAGATCATCAGGATTTTACCATTTGTTTCTATTGTAAAATATCTAGATATTTAGTGTAGTCCCATTTTCCATAGTCAAATGAAATTAAGTATATAAAATGTAATTAATCACATGATGATCTTGAAACCACATCCTCTTGTATTCTTATTATGTGCATGAGGGAGTACATCTCAAATATAAATCACTAGAGTTTTGAATGCCTATTTTAGAGTAATCATCAATATTTTATAGATCCTCATAATGAGATCTAAATTCTTATTCAATGCATTTATACAATATTTTAATGAATAATCATTAAATAATACTCCTATATTAACTTCAATAAAATATTTATTGATTAATTTAGTTCAAATCAGGTAGAATAGAAATGGTAGAACTCTTGGTAGTGACTCATATCTAGTAAAGATTATGTTTGGTGGTGAGTCAGTATGGAGGTGAGTCATATCTGGTGGTTACTCAAATATGACAGTGACTCAATTTAGGTAGTGACTCATTCAAGGAAGTAAGTAATTATGGAGATGTTTCAATTATGGATATGAATCATTTCTGGAGGTTACCCATTCCAGGTTCTAAGTCATTATAGCAGTGTATCTTGTCTAGAAGTGACTCTAGTCTAGAAGTGACTCATTCATAGCAATAAGTCATTCTAGTGGTGAATCAGGTCTAGCAGTGACTCAATTTTACTGGTGACTCATTCTTATCATTAATTAATTCTTGTAGTGAGTCACATTTCATATTGAGTCATGTATGGTGATTAATTATTTCAACACTTATCCAAATTCCATCAAATTTCCTTATAAAATAATATGCTATCATAAAATATTAATCCCATTATAAACATAAAAACCTGATTTTTAAGCATTAAAATATGGAGGTTTCAACACCTATGAATATAAATACGGACTCATTAGTCCTCATATACCTTCTACACAACTATCCTCATTGGATTCAATCAAAATTGATGACAAAGTATAAAAACTAGTTGTAGTGTTTGAAATCAAACTTTTGATTACAAACTCTTCTTATTACTAATGATGCATGTGAAAAAATCAACAATTGAATAAAATCAAATATATTTCCATTTCGTTCATTACTTATTCCTTTTTATTTTTTTAGGAAATTTTTTTTTCTCATTATTGATAATTTTTATTCTCTAATGATATATTTTTTGAATTCATTTCCTGGATACCCAACAGACCAACCACACAAGTTAATGTTTCTCATTTTATAATAAAAACTTTCCAAAGAATAATAACTAAAAATAAAGTTATATATTGTTTATTATAATATAATGACAATTATATTATGATAGGTTGAGGCTTAAATATAATAAAAATCATGGTTTGAGGATAGTGAATAAATGAAAGGATCCTATATATTTCTATAAGTGGATAATTATTAGGGCACATTTAATAATATTTCACAATAAAAACACATATGAATTAAAATTGAATTTTTTTTCAATGATTCTATAGTTTCCAAAACAAACCAATGGGAATGATTTTTTTATTATGTTTGAAAAAATATGAGAGATATCATATACCATCAACAAAATAGCATCTCTAAAGAGGTATTTTTTAATATAATTACTATTTTATTTAAAGTATAATTTTATCTTTGGTGTATTTATATTTTTAAAGTACTAACACAATTGTAAAAATTCATCACATTCAAAAGATAAAATATATTTTCTTATATATGACTATAAAACATACATTATGTGAAAATGT
Organism: Viscum album; assembly: GCA_963277665.1. Lineage (NCBI taxonomy): Eukaryota > Viridiplantae > Streptophyta > Magnoliopsida > Santalales > Viscaceae > Viscum > Viscum album. Next base: position 759,805,065 of record OY728161.1, read on the forward strand.
ATACATATATCAAGGAGATGCGACTCCCTGCTACTTATTTAATTGATTTTTTCATCATTTTATCTACTTTTTTAGTTCATTTCTTCATCATTTTTACATAATTATTCTTTTCTTAGTTTTCATAGATATATTTATGAAATGACTTCATCAACAAAGATGATTCCATCTTGTATTATGATCATACCCTCAACACGGATGATACACTCATGATAAAACATTTCTCTTTATTCTCTAATGTATTCAACATTTCAGGTTATCAAACAATAATATTGTTTGATAACCCAAAATTTTTAATGCACTATAGGATAAAAATAAATGGTGGTGTAAAACATGCCTCAATCTAATACAATACTTACCTGGTATAGTTCAAATTGTGTGGTTTTATTTTAAAATAGACATTTTTTGAAATATTGTTTTATATTTATGTTTAATTTATTTCATTATAGTATTAATAACATAATAATTGTTCTCATATAAAACTTGATTCTTTTTCCTGAGTATGGGTGGTTTTTTTGAAGCAACTCGTGCTCATCAGAGATTGAACACTTAAGATGTAACTAAGATAATGACATCAAAGAAATGGGTCATGAACGTATTCAGAAATCATGAAGAGTTGAATTCTTACTAATTATTTAGATAATATATTCATCATTTTATATACTACTTTTATATTAATTTACTTATCATTTTTTTGTAATTATATAGTTTATTTTCATAGAACTTTTGGGTAGCCATATTTTTCATTCAACTCTCTGCAAGAAGCCCTAAAAAAAGAGAACATGTTGCTTTTTGAAGGGGAATTTCAGACCGCATGGGTTTTTCTCTTCTATCTAAATCTAACATATTATCTCTTTTCTATCTTTCTATAGAAAGCTGAAAGAAAAACACATATCACATACTTAATCAGTCTTACCTCAATTCAATACACAGTGTGATCAGTATGACTCAGACTTCATTTTTTTAGTTTATAATTTAATTTTTAGTTCAAAAGACACATCACATACTCAAAACTAATTAAACAGATTAAATTTTTTTTTAAAGTGTTGAAAAATGATCCCTAAGTCATTTCTAACATTTTTTAATCATCCAAACCTCAATCTCACACACTGTGTGATCATTATGACTTCAAGTGTGACTTTGTATTTAAAATTAGCATAAATTTAAGTAAAAACCCCAAATGACATAATCAAAACTAATAAAATGCATTTTAATTGTCTTGATACTTTAGTAAAACAATCTATACATAATTTTTTATGTGTAGGAATTATATTCACCTCAATATGATGCATGGTGTGATGGTAATGACTCTAAGTTTGTCTTTTTATTTAATACTGACATACATTTTAGTAAAAAATACACATCTCATACTCAAAGATAATAAAATCATTTGTATTGTTTTAATACATTAGGAAAATGACCCTTAAGTCATTTTAGATGTATAGGAATAAGCTGCACATGAAAACGATACATTGTGTGCTTAGTATGACTCTAAGTGTGTCTTTTTTATTTAAAATTGACATTAGTTTTAGTAAAATATACAAATGACATACTAAAAACTAGTAAACCACTTTCATATTATTTTAATAAATTAGGAAAATAATTCATAGGTCATTTTTCATGTGTATTAATCAGTCGAACCTCATTCTGATGCATGGTGATCCTAGTATAACTCAATGTTTCTGTTATGAGTTTAAAATTTACATCTTAGTTCAAAAATATTATAACTCATTAAAAACCTAGAGAAAACACTCCTATTGAAATAATAATTTTAGAAAATATTTCATAAGTCATTCATGGAATGTAGGAATTAGTCTCATGTTGAATTGATACACGATGTGTTCGGTATGAGTTAAATTGAATGTTTCTAGTTTCAAATGACATTTTTGTAAAAAACACAAGTGACATACTCAAAACTAAGAAAAAATTAGATTATATATATACATTAGGGAAAAGACCTATAAGTCAATTTTTATGAGTAAGAATCATATACACCTCAGTACGGTATATGGTGTTACCCATATGACTCTAAGTGAATCTTCTTATTTAAAATTGACCTTAATTTTTGTAAAACGAAAAATGACATACTCGAGATCAATAAAGCACTTTTAGATTGTTTTTATATTTTATAACAATGATCCATAATTCATTTACGATGTGTTGGAATCATCATAACCTCAATCTAACACACCGTGTGCCATGTATCACTCAAAGTGTTTATTATCAGTTTAAAATTGATATTTTAGTTCAAAATGAGAGTCACATAATGAAAACTAAGTAAAAATGCTCTGGTTGTCTTGATAATTTTGGAAAATTATTTATAAGTCATTTATGTTGTGTTGGAGTCAATATTACATCAAACTGACACAAAATGTGATAATTATGACTCCAATTACATGTTTTCTATTTAAAATTTCATTTTATTAAAAAAACACAAGTAGAATACCCAAAACCAATAAAACACATCCATATTGTTTTTATACTTTAGTAAAATGATCCATAAGTAATATATATGTGCAGGGGTTATAACTCCCCGATATTTTCTGAAATATATATTTTTAAATTAAGTTATTCTTTTTGATATTTTGCATTTCACACAATATTAAATATAGCTTGTGTAACATGAAATAATTATTTTTGAATTTAATTTCACAAAACATCAAGGAAATCATTCACTATCCACAACACATATTAGCTTGTGTTACACACAAGACTGAGTTTCTATGAAATAATAATTTATTATTATAATATTTTAAGAAATATAGTTATAACATGGAAATTTAAATTAGTATTTTAAATATTAATAAAAACTTTTTAAATGTTATTTATAATGTTTTCACATATATAGAACAAATTTATAATGAAATGAATAATTTTTTTAAAGTCTTTGTATGTTTTGAAATACTATTTTCTTAATGGAATTTCATTTTTTGTACTTCTAAGAATAATAATAATATTAATTTAAAAAACTTATAGACATATAATTTGATAAAATAAAATTATTTAATTAAATAATAACTTCAAAATGATTTTAGGATAAATTTTCAGGATTTTTTTAAGAATATATATTTTTTGAGGAATATTAAAAAGTACAGCACTTTCGTTAAAAAATGTGTTTTTCATTTAAAAAATTATTATAAATAAAATTAATATCTAAAGACACAATATATCAATTATAAATATATTGACACAATTTAGGTCAATGGAATCATTTTTATATTGAAATTAGATTTGAAAAATTTATTGAACCTTTGAATGCTCTTTTTTACTTGCCTTCTCTCCACGTCTACGAGATTACCATTAAAATTAATTTTCTAGCTTCTGTAAATTTAATTATAAAAAATTTACATTCATGGTTGTAATAATTATGATATTTAAATTCTAATCGTATCAACATCATTTTTTGTGAGTAGTCACATTGGTGTTTTTCGACCACGTTTAAACGTAAATCGGATAAATAAAGGTAAAAATAATATTATAATACTATAAGATTATAAAAACATTTGTCCCCATTTTATTGTATGATTTTTTATTAACCAAAATCAACATTTTTATTAAATTATATTCTTTTTAAAACATTTGGTTAATGATGTGACATTTATTATATTTTATAAAAAGATATGTTAAATATGTCACAATCATAATTTTAATAAGTAAACCATTTTTCATATAATGTTACAAAAAAGATAAAATATAATATAAATATTCATTTTAAATATAATAACATTATATAATTCATGATAATTTATTTTTAATTTTTTTTATATGATATAACTTAATTAATATCTTTCACAATGATGATGTAGTGATTGTTTAATTAATGGAAATATCAAAGAAAAGATATTAAAAATAATCAAATAAAACAATTGAAAGACTTAATGTAATTAGAAAAAATTATATATAATTTAGAAATTTTAGTGATTTATTATAGGTTTTTTGTTGGAAGTTATTCAGATTTTAATGTATTTTAAATAATACAAATAATGAATAGTATCAAAATTGACATAAATGATACTTTAAAATAAATATAATTAAATTAAATGATATAGAATTCATAAAAATAGAAATTTCGGAAAACAAACTAAAATAAAGTTAAATATGTCATAAAGTATCCACTTGGTGTTCTTTTGTCATTTTATTGTAAATATGTTATCACTAAAGTGTAAAAACCTAAGTTGTCACGACAATAGTTAAAGGGTTTAACTAAGGGTTAATGCCCGAAGAAAAAGGGAAATAATAAGTCCTAAACATGTATAAAAATTATTTTTTGATACTATTTAGATAAATAATCATATTATATTATACATAAATAACTTCAGATCCATTTATAATTAAAAATTAATTTATGTTAATTTAATATTTTAAGAGATTCCAACAGTGCCCCTCCCCTCTCTTATAAAAGAGAACCTCTCCTTCTTATTTATTCACATATATAAGGCACTTTGGCTTAGAAATACTTTGAAAAAGTATCTATTTAACTTCATTACCTCAACATAGAATCCTTACATTTCTCATAATTCAAACCAAAGGAGTCCTTTTGGGATAATCAAAATGAGATATCAAAGAAGAGGTAATTGTTTTATCAATTCTTTTAAGTTCATTTCTTCTTATACATCCTATTAATTTCTTGTACCCATTATAAATTAATAAATATAGTATCAACTATATTCATATATTTTTTTATTATTATATAAAAACCATATTACACCTTTTATTCATCCTATAAAAAACAAAAGTACCACACGTGCGTACGTACGACTTACCATCTCCACACGGTGGTGTATTCTATTTTTTATCACTAAATTATTTGGATGAATAAAATGATGTATATTATAGATATAAATATTTAATACAACATTATGTATTTTTTATAATTAATATATCATATAATTCCTCACCCTTTTACCTTTAAGTGAATTATATCATCGCTCGTGCATGCGTACGGCTTACAGTCTCCACGATGCGGTGAGATTCATCTTCCACCATAAAGATTTTGAGAATTATTATAAAAATATAAATAATTAATAAATATTAAATATTTTACTTAATTATTATAATTTAAAAATATGTATACATATATTTCATTTACCTTCTTCCATTTAGTACGAGAAGAAAACGAAAATAGTGTTGATGCATACGTACGGTTTACCTTCTCCATGAATGATGTATTCAATGTAATATATCTATCTTTTTTATATATTTATATACTAAATACATAAGATATATAAATCTTGTTTACACTTTTGAAGTAATAAGATCATGATTTATGTAATATGATCAAAAATAAAAAGTCAAAACACATATGATAAACCAAGCAGTTATTACGTGAAACGTTCCTTTAACTAGGAATTGTTAATAAAAAGTAATATAAATCCATAAATGAACCATATATGATATGAAAAATATTATTATGACTATGTTATAAGTTAATAATATATTTAAAATACTATAAATGATTTTTTCAACATTTATATAGGTAATTACACAAAATCTAAGAGATTTATGTCTCACATTTATTTCATTGGGACAGATGCCTTATACACAACTTGTTTCTTCTAAATGGATTATATACTAGACATGAATTTATTATATGATTTTTTTCATTAATTTATGGATATTTACATATCTATTTGAGGATATTTATTTCATGGGTTTTTATGGTTCAAAAGTTACCAAATCACTAAGATAGTTTTGTCTCAATTTGCAATCTCTAAGACACATATGATGTTATGAACCTATGTTATTTTATTAGGTGTATATACTTCTATTTGACATATTATATAATTAATATAATTATTAGCATGATATTTTTTTATTTTTGTGATGTTATTAATTCATATATATTTTGATTCAAATTTTTGACAGAGGTATGAGACACTTTGAAATGTTTAATCTTTATTTTCCTCAAGAAATGTTTTTAAAAGATCTCTTAAGCTCATTCTCAAGGAAAATGATTTTAAAGACATTTATTATGTTTTAAATTTCTTTTTATGGAATAAATTATATGTTTTCAAATCTATTTTTATGTAAAAGGTATTTAAAAAAAATTAATATTTTTTTATATGTTTTCAAGAAAAATTTTAATCACAGTTTTATCAAGATCTCTTTACGAGTTTTAATGTTTATATTTAAAGGTAAAAGTTAATTTCAAAATATTATTATTATTTGAGATTTTTTATACATAATTTTCTTTCAATAATATTGATCTTCCATTTCCATGATTCTTAAAAATTACTTCCAAACCATTTTTTAAATTCTTCTACAATGAATTAAAGTCATTTGTACACATGTGTGAAAGGAATATTTTTTCCATTTTCTTAAAGAGGTAGTTTTTTACCTTTCTTGCAAAAGTAAATGAAGAATTATTTTTAACATATAGAGGATGAACTTATTTTTCCACCTTCATGAAATCATAATTCCTAGAGTCTTCCCAAATAATATTTAAAGGTTAATTTTAATGGAAATATTTTCTTTTATTATATAATGAGATTTGAATAATAGAAAATGTTTTCAAAGAATAATTTTTATTTTCCTCAAGAAATGATTTTTAAATGATTTTTTCAAATTAGTTATAATATAAGATGACATCCATTGGTGCCACTCAAGCCTTTTTGGGAAATGATTCATATGATCCATTCATATTATTTCTCTGAATTATTTACAATATATAGAATTATGTTTATGAAATTTGTTTCTATGCTATGGGTTATATGCCTTGGAATACAAATTCTTTTCACGGGATATGATTTGATGAAATGATTAAGAAAGTTTTATCTTTTACATAGGTTATGATATGATTCCATGTTTATGATACCTGTTTCATTTCATGGGTTATGATAATATTGATTATTATATTGTGGTACATGTATATATGACTTCATTATGAGATTAGTGGGACGTATATCCCACTAAAATTCATTGCGTAATGAATTATATATCATGAGAAAGATTAATATGGTATTGGGAGTGAACCTTGACTAATAATATGGCCATTGGAGTGAACCATGACTAAATAGATAGTATGGGGAGTGAACCCATGCTACTGAGATGGAATTAGTTGTGATTAATTGACTACTATGGAAATCATTATTATATGCATATGTTTCTTCCATAAATGCATGTTTTATTTATATGTTACAATTTCATGGCTCATGTTATTTATTTTATTATGATTTATTTCATAAGAGTTTCTAATTTTTATACCATGATTCTTGTTTATGATCTCTGATATATAGGTTAAATCATATATTTTTCATGATCAGGTTTTCATACCCTTATGGTCATGATTTTGTATATCTCTCTTGTTTACCCTTATTGAACATCTAATATCACCCCCTTTTATGTTTCCTTTTACCTAGGATATGAAGATATATAATATTTTTGACGTTTCTAAGTAGGGTGTTAGTCAAGAAGTACCTATTAGGAGATAATGTAGCTCAGTTATGTACATGGTTTTAAGATTCCATGGTTACAAAGGCACTAGGATAATATGGTATTTGTGAATTTGTTTGAGAACTATATTATGTATTACATAAACGTAATCTAAAATCCTTCTATGAAAATAAAGGGTCTATATAGTTGGTATCAGAAAAAAAGTTTTGTTATCATTAGGAAACAAGGATTAGAATACCTAAGTGAGAATAATGAGTAAATGTCTAAGGATAAGTCTATGTCTAATGAAAAGTATAAGAAAATGTCCTAGAATTTTGGTAAATGATATTGAGAGTGGTTTCATAGAAATAAATCCATGTGTTGGTACTCTAAGTGGATGTGGATTTGGAAAAGATATACCTTGGGGTATCAACTCTAACAAGGTGTGTTGAGCCAAAAACAATTGTAACCTGGTACACAACAATGGGTCGTGGTGCTCACCTTGTTTGACAATCTCGGGAGATATTCTTTGGGAATTCAAAAACTCTTCGTGAACAATTTTGATGGAATTAGATATATGTTTTCAATGTATAACCTAGGATAAACCTATGTTGTCATAGATTAAATATTTTGTCACAATATAGACATCCTTAAATGACTTTCCATTATGTGGTTCTTCATTATGATAATTTTTTCTTACTATGCGATTTTGGTTTTAGTCAATGGATGAAACCAAAAGGAACCACATTAATGAGAGATGTGATTAGAAATGAAATTATTATCATACTAAGAAACTAAATTTTACGGGAGATGGAATGTATAATATTGTTTCTATGACTGCAGAACCTTATCAATCCATGAAACCTACTAGACTTTCATATAAACAAAGGAAGGAACAATGTTTTCTTGGTTCCTTATTAAGGAAACATCCACCTTCTTTTAGTGGAATGACCAATCCACTAGTTTCTAGGAAATGGATCTGTACCATTGAAAAGATATTTTTCATTATCTACTATTCATAAAGTGAAAAAGTTATGTTGGACACTTATCTATCAGAATGTAATGTTTTACTAGAACTTTATCAAGAATACGAGACAACAAGATAAAATTGACTTCATGGATTTGGGATGAGTTCAAAAACATATTTTTCACTATGTACATTCCTTGTATTCTTATTAAAAAAAGGGATATTGAAGTTACCCATCTATTTGATCGTTATGATAAGAAAAGAAGGATGGAATTCAATGGAAACTCTACAAACTTTGGCGAGAAGGAGTTTATATCTACATTATGCTCAATGTGTGGGATGAATAATGGAATAAATTTTCTTAAGGGTACTGATAAATAATTTAAGTGTGGAACTAAGGTCATTGGGCATTTTACATCTGAAGTAATGGGAATAAAAAAAGATGGCTCCAAAGAGTATACCTCCCTCACATCAGTGTTTATAGTGCACGAAAAAATGTGAATTGTGTTATCCAATGCCCAAATCCAAGGGTTGAAGATGATGATCGACGCCTCCAACCCCTTAATGAAAATGGTGAAGGTATGTCTCATGCAATCAATATTCTATGTATTGTGTATATCAATAAATAGGTGCAATGATTGACTTTTTATGTATTTGAATTAAATAATAATGATATAGAAGTACTTTTATTGTAATAAAGAATAATTAAACATCTATTAATTGGTCCATTGTAGTTATTACCTTTGGATATAAGAGAATATGTGGAATGATAGTGGTAATAATGAAAATTGGTTGAGGTAAGAAGGTGATATTTTTGGAAAACATGTGATTAAGGAAATTATTACCCTTAATATATTCATGATGTTGGGATAAAGAGATTTGGATAAAGATATATTGAATATGAATATGTAAATTAGATCATACTAGTTACCTGGGAATTAATTATTTATTTATTGAATTGTGGGTTATGATTTCATGGATGATTTTTACAATTTTTGGACCAAAGGATTATATCCAACAATTTTTTTTGAATAAGGATACATGCATGTTTTCACTATGTATTTATGTTAATTTATGTTATTACAATGTTCTATGATAAAACAAGATTATGGTATTCACATGTTTGGAACATGACAACCAGGAACTATCTTATGATATATGGGTGGAAAATGTTAATCTGATTTAGTGCACCTCTTTCTAAAGTTTTTCATTTTCAATTTTCATAAGGATGGTAAGTTTAATTATTTTTGGAAATTATATGTTAAAAAAGTCTTATGTTTGTTAGAATAATGTATTATCACACTATAGGTGGAATTATGGATGTTTGATATATTGTACTAACCTTTTTGTTGTGATAAATATAGATGAAATGACCTATCATTATATTTATGGATGTCATGATTTTATAATGCTTCAAGAGTCATAAATTCTACTTAATTTCTTAGAATAATAGATGAAGTGGAAATTAATAAAGGTAGAAAAATGGTTGAGATTATATTGAAATAAAATAAGTATATATTCTCATGAAATTTTTTAAATATTAGGAAATGGATATTGATGTAAAAGGTTGTCATGTTATCATCATTTTTTATATCAATTCCATCAATCAAAATTCTCAAGTTTATGGTTTTTTGATTGTCAAAATTACCTAGATCACCCATTTTCTAGTGATCTATGATCATTATCAATCTGTATGATTATTTATTATTTTCTTCCATGCTAAAATAATCATCTATGTTCTCATATATGGAAACCTAATAATGAGTTAATTTGGGAAACCATTATGTTTCTAACTATAATTTTTAAAGGAATTTTTAGTATTTATTTTTATGATGCGTGCTTCCATGAAAGAAACAATCTGTTATTAATCTTTTGATAGGCTAAAATAATTTGAGGGAGAAATTCATTTTAACGGTTATAGAATGTAACACCCTGAGATTTTGTGAAGTATAATTTTTTCATTAGGTTATTCTTTTTTATTTTTTTTATTTCTTTTGATAATGAATATAGATTTTTTTATATGATATAATTATTTTTTTCACTTTAATTTCACACAACACCAAGGAAATCTTGCGCTACAATCAACACCGACTTGGCTTACTTTGCATGAAAGGTTGAGTTTCTGTGAAGAAACACTTTAATATTACAATTATTTAAACAATATAGATTTAACATAACCATTAAACATAGTAATATTTATAGTAATATCAGATTTTAAAATTTTATTTATTATTTTTTCACATAAATAAAAAAATATTTATATAGAAATGTACACTTTTTTTAATGTATTTATATAGTTAGAAATAATATTTTCATAAAGAAAATGATTTATATATCATTCTTTTAATAATAAAAAATTAAGGATACTTATAGAAATTTAATTTGGAAATATTGTCATCATTTTTGAATTTATAATGTCAAAATTACCTTCAGGTGAATTTTTCAAATTTCTCTATTAAGATTCATTTTTTAATGAATAGTGAAAAATACTACATTGTCTTTAAAAACTACAGTTTTTTTATGTAATTATCATAAATTGAATTCATTTCTAAAGTAATAATAGATAAATTATAAATATTTTAATCCAATTTCATTTGTTGGAATCATTTTTTTAATGAAATTAGTACAAAAATTATTGATGTTTTAAACATTATTTTTACCCTTTTTCTCACCACATCTATGTGATTAGAATTAAACTTAATTTTCATTCATATGTTAATTGAATTCAAAAAAAACGGATGTAAATTATTGAAATAATTTTGATATTTATAGTGTAATTGGATGAAATTAATTTTTGGTGAATTGTAACTGTAGTATTTTTTACCATAGTTAAGGGTAAATTTAATAATTAATGGTAATAATAATATTATCATATTATAAGATTACCCTAACACATGACCTAATTTCATTTTATGAGTTGGTTTCAACAAAAAAACCTTAGGCCGATATTATAATGGTTTTAAAACACTTGAATAAGAATATGACATTTATTAAATTTTATTAAAAGATAAGTTAAAAATATCAGACTCATATTTTTAATAAGAAATTTTTTTTAATGTAGAGTAATAAAAAATAAAAAATAAATAATAAATAATAATTTGAAGGGTAATAACTTTTTCTTTATCATGATAATTTATTTTTAATTTTTAAAGAATAAATAACTTCATTAATATCTTTCACAAAGATGATGCAGTAATTGTTTAATTAATGTCAATAACAAATAAATGAGACGACTGGGGAGGTACATATTAAATGTGAGAATAAGTCCAAGAAAGGATTAAATTTGAGATTAAGTCCCATTTTAATCTCTTTAGATTAAATAATATTATTAATTTGGTGGATCAGGCTCACATAGATAAGGGGAACCTAAGGGAGACTTCTTGTGGAGAACAAGTGGTTTCAACAGGACAACTATGAGGTACGTCTTTAGAGAGTAGGAATAATCACTATTATAATGTTAACATGGTGATAATAGAAAGAAAATCCAAGGATAGGATCTATTACTCACGATCCTACCAGAGTTATTTTCCACAAGTGAGGTAGGCAGGTCTATTATCATAGACACTGTATTCGATCACCATTATAGTGTTGATCTTACAGTAGGATGGGAAATCTACAAATGTTATGTTGGAACCCACAATATATGCATAGTGATAGAGGATATAGATAGTACAAGAGTGCGGTAATGGGGTCTACTTCACTATATCATTCTTGTAGAAAAATTTTTACTTGTCATGGAAGTTTATGTAGTGGACTATGTGATTCTAGGAAAGAGTTTCCATATCATAGAGTGTTTCATCTTAGAGGAATCAGGAAGTATCATAGGGATGATGGGAAACACATTTTCCTGATGTTCTACCTATACTTGTGGATAGAGATTCTGGACCATCGACTATGAGAGGTAATATTCATTTCTAAAAAATATTTGAATGTTTTGAGAGTTGAGGTGGGGTTCATGAGATGGGTTTTGATGATATATACATCTTTGGGAGTATAGTTGAGAGATATCTATTCGTGCAAGGGATTTTCTCTCGAGTTTGGATTGTATAGTTTTCCATAAGATAATTATATTCTAGACATGTTAGGTTAATCCCTATTTTTTGGTATGATTTTTTTAGTCCCATACTGACCCAGTATTGATTTTTTTCCACAATAGAGTGGACTTTAGGTATCCTAAGGGTGGAAACTATATTCACCATGGAGAGTGATATATCGTGGTGGGCCGAGTAGGGAATGTTCATCCATAACTAGGGGAGATTACCACCCATGTGTGTAGTATATAATATTACGATAGGTGTGTGAAATTGAATGTATTTCTACACATAGTGGATAGGTTTCAAGATGTGTTTTATGAAGAATTATTAAGGCTTCCACTTGAGGGAGATGTAGAATTTTTAATTGAGATCATGTCGAGGGTTGATCCAATATCTATTCCACTGTATAAAATGGAACTAAAGCGTCCTCAAGAGCCCAAGAATCAGCTGGAATAGTTAGAGGATAATGCATTTATCCGTCCATGTACATATCCTCTATATTATCTAGGTTTTATTTTAGAGAATCATAATGGGACTCTGTGCTTGTGTGTTGAATGCCAGAACATGAACTAGATGACTATGAATAACCGGTATCCTCTTATGCAAATTAATAAATGTTCTGACCAATTATGGGGATATTATGTTTTCTAAAATATTGACTTGATATCAGGGTTCCATTAGTTGATAGTTATACTACTTGATATAATAAGGACTACTTTTGGAACTAGGTGTGGCCTATATGAGTTTTTATAAATGATATTTGGGTTGGAGAATTCTCTAGTATTGTTTATGGAATTGATGAACAGAATCATCAATCTATACCTGGATCAGTTTGTGGTAGTGTGTCTGCATGAAATCTTTTTCGTACTCCAAGACTCTAGATGAACATTCCCAACATATTGACATCATTAGGAGTACACTGAAATAGAATAGGTTGTGTGAAAATCTATCTATGTGTTAGTATTGTATTGATTGTGTACACTTATTGGGTCGGATAATCTTTGAGGAAGGTGTGTTATTGGACCCATAAAATGTCTAGTTAGTTATTTAATGGGAGAATACAAAGAATTTTTTCAATTTCTATAGCATCTTGAATTTAGTAGGATATATTCTGAGGTTCATCCTTGAATTTTCCTATTTTACAAAACCACATTTGTACATGAAAAGAAGAGGATAATGTTTGAATGGTTTGAAGAATGTGATTATTCCTTCCAGGACATAAAGAAGTATTTTACATATGTTCCAATCTCGATCAAACCAGATCTAGGTGATGTGTTTATGGTGTATTTTGATGCTTTTAGAGCTGTACTTGGAGTAGTGTAGAATAAGGAAGATCATGTTTCAGTGTATGTGTCTTATAAATTGAGGCCAAATGAATGGAACTACACTACGAAGGACATCAACATAACTGCAGTGGATTACGTATTGATGTGTTGGGGGAATTATCTAGCTGGAGAACAGATTACAGTGTAAATAGAACACAATAGATTGACATATTTATTTTTTCAATGATATTTGAATACCCAAATATAGAAGTGGGTTTAGTATATGTAGTATTTTTATTTTGATGTAGATGTACACTAAGGAAAGGAAATAGTGTTGTAGAGGCTTTGAGTAGGAAACCTTGTACATGAGTGGTTCAGGAGTATTGTGTTGAGTAGAAGGTGTCAAACTAACTAATTGATATGCATGTAATGGTTCAGGAGAGTTAGGAGAAGATGGATCCTATATTTGTTTTAGTAGAGTCTACAATCTTTACAGGGATCAAGGATAGAAAATTTGAGAATCCAAATTGTTTTTCCTTGAGGGAAAGCCTTGAAGGATGGGATACACCTTCAAACTAGATGATAGATGAGGATGAGGTAATCTTTTTTAGGAATTAGGATGTTGTTCTTATGAGTATTATGAGGTAGAAAATTTAGAAATTTCATCCCTCGAAGTGGGAAGTGTATATAGATGTGACAAAAATGTACTGTGACCTATGATGAGAGTTTTGGGTGTTGAGTATGAAAATGTAGAAAGTGGAGTTCATGATATGATGTTATAAATTTCAATATTTGAAGTCTGATAATCAATGACTTGGTAGTTTACTATAGAAATCTTCTATTCTAGAATGGAAGTGAAACGAAATTACTATGTATTTTGTGGTGGGTCTTCTGAGGATGCCTCAGAAGAATGATGATATTTGGGTTGTTGTGGACCATTTAAAAAAGGTAGAACATTACATACTAAAATGAGATACTTTCCCAGTGGAATAGTTGGGGACTTGTATGTTTGAGAGATAGTCTGTCTGCATGGGGTACCACATACTATAGTTCCATACAATGAATCATGTTTTACATAATGCTTCTAGAAGCTCATATAGAAGGTGGTTGGTACACAATTTTTATTGAGTATGGAATTCCACCCATTGACTTATGGTCAGTTGGAGCGTACTATACTTGTGATTGAGGATATTCTATGAGAATTTGTCCGACACATTTGTGGATCTTGGTAGAAGAACTTAGATTTGGATGAGTTTTCTTATAATAATAGTTATGAGGACACTATATAGGTGGAACTACATGAGGAACTATATAGTATACCATGTTGTTCACCTATATGATGGATGGATGCCGGTAATTCAGAGTTTTTGGGGATGAGTCTTGTGCGGGAGACATCAGAACAGGTTCCGCTAATTTTTAAGCATATGGCTATAGGCCGTAGCGTAAAGAAGGTGTATGTTTATAGATTTTGATGACCCCATAGATTCTATAGGGTGTGATCATGTATTCCTTTGGGTGTCTCCTAGATTCTGTCACCATAGGATATAGTGATTGGGAATGTTGGAAAATTGGTTTGGTGGATAGTTTGAGGTTTTGAAGTGAATTTTTCTTGTACCATGCCAATTGTCTCTTCCATAGAGATACAATGATATTCAATTTGTTTTCCATGTGCCACAACATCGACAGTATCACTCCATCCCTTCGCATGTGATCAATGTTGATAATGTAAATCTTGAGATATATATGGCCTTGTAGGATCATCTGATATATTTTTTTGCTCGTAGTGAGAAAGTGTTGCAGGGAATGGATGTACCCATAGTTTTGTATTGTGGTAGTATGGGTATTTGGAGAAGGAAGATTCCGAGAGTGCAGTAGATATGCAGTCTCAGTAGACTAATCCTTTTATCCCAGAATCTTAGATATTCTTGGGAGTACAACTTGAGGACGAGATGTTATATGGTGGGGATATTTTCAGAAAGATTTCTTTTCTAAACAAGTCTATGGTCTATTTAAAATTACTCTTTTTCCTAGTTTTTGGTGTTTTTTTGTTTGGGTTATCCCTTGTGGAGATTTTGGTTGAAAATTGATTATTTAGGAATGAACAAGGAAAGTTCATGGTTGGTGCATGGTCTTCCCAAACCGTGTTCCCTAGACCAGCAAATAGTGTGAACCCAAACAGTGGAGATCCACAAGGATATAACACAATGTTTCCATACATGCACACTATTATTAGAAAATATGCACCCACACCCCCCTATAAGAGGATCATGGTTAAGGAACATGGTTCAGAAAATTGTGGGCCTCTGCCCAAAAAATAGGGTGCAGGTTTTTAATTAATTAGAAAATTAGGTTTTAAAAAACCCAAACCCCCATATTAATCCCAAACCAACAACCACAAATCCTTTAACAATTGCACTTTATTTTTGAGTCTCTAGGATGAATTTTTAGGTATCACAACCACTATTATTTGGGATTAATATTGTGGAATCAAGATATGCACCACTCCATATAAGAGACACTAATCACAGACGATTTACCATTCTTCTCACATCCTTATCTCATATTTGTATGGATTTTATATTTTTATTTTGTTGGATATAGATCATGTTTTGTAGGACTCAGATATAGGATTTTTGGAACATGATTTTTTTGATCTTGGACATGTGTTTCAAATATAGATCATGTTCTTAACCATTGTTTTATTTCAATGGTGGTTTTTTATTATTGACTGTTCATCAGAAATTGAGGTAGGTTGTATGTTATTCAAATATCATAGTCTATTTCAATTATGTCTTTCAAATTTTAGAATTCATAGGGTTCTTTTAGAAATGAATTTCTTAAATTGAACTAATTAATACGGTTAATTAATTAATTAAATAATTGTGGAATTGGGAATAACTAATTTTTGAATTAATTATCTGGATATTGACATTATGGGATTTGGGAATAATTAATTGTCAAATTAATTATGAGAATATTGAAACTATGAATTGGATTAATTAACTATGAATTTAATTAAAGGAATTTATGTGGTTAATTAATTGTGTAACTAATTAATGAAATGGATGTGATTAATTATATTTTTTATTTATTAATGGAATGGATGTGATTAATTAATTACTAAATTAAGTAATTGAATTCATGTTAATAATTAATTATTGAATTAATTAAATGATTTTTTGTAATTAATTAATTGTTGAATTAATTAAGGTAATATATGAGATTATTTAATTAGTGAATTAATTAATGGTTTTTTGTGATGTTGTTTTATGCGTGGAAAGAAATGATGAATGGTAATAATGACATTCTGGTGTGAATTATATAATGAATGGTAACAATGGAATTCATTTGTGAATTGAAATGCAGAATGGTAAAAATGGAATTCATGTTTGAATTGAAATGATGAATGGTAACAACAATATTCATGTGAGAATTGAAATTATGAATGGTAATAATAGAATTCTTGTGTGAATTGAAATAATGAATGGTAATAATGGAAGTCATGTGTGAATTGAAATGATGGATGGTAACAATAGAATTCATAAGTGAATTGAAATAATGAATGTTAAAAATGGAATTCATATATGAATTGAAATGATGAATGGTAATAATGAAATTATTATGTGAATTGAGATAATAAATGGTAACAACAAAATTTAGATATATGATATCCCATTTGAATAGTTCAGACTCTCAGAAAGGATGAAACATGTATTGAGAGTTCGGGTGTCCTTAGGAACCCTGTGGTTTTATGTGGTTAAGTAAAGGGTTTTTGAATAAGTGTAAACTTGTTTCTTTATTTCTAGTATTTATTCATTAAACAACTACATACACTATTTTTTCTGTATATTATTTTAGATGTCATTGGTGTGGGCTTGACAAGTTGTAATCACACTTGACTGAGGCTCCCTGATTTTCTTCTAAATAGATTTCATGTTTTCATGATAGGTTAAGGGAAAATATCTTACATTAGATAGCTAGTTTGGGATGTATCAAGGATGAGGTAAACAAAATTGTTATTAGGACCCTCTTGGGAGTAGTCAATGACTTTATTACTTTTTGGTTTTGGAAATTGACACTTGAAGCTTATTGAAATGACATGTCTCTTATTTAGTTTTGATATAGTATTTACTATATTGGCCATCATGTTATTATGGTATTTTTATAGTTAGGGTTATGTCATTGGGTTATTCTATTTTATTTCATCTATAGTATTACTCTAGTAAATAGGGTATAGTCTCCCCATGATCTATATTTTGTCCCCACTACTTGTTGGCAGCCTCTGACATAAGGGGAGGCATGCTTGATGTCATGTGACTATCTGGATCGGGGAACCCATGTGTGGCACCTAGGGAAAGATGTTACAAATTTTTATGGTGGTAATGTTGGAAAATTTTTAATATTATTAAATTATTATTTTTATTTTATACTATAATTGGAAGAAATTATTTTTATTTGATGTAAATTCAATGTGCATATTTATGTACTATCATATGAATATAATATATATGTCTACCTATGTATGTCTGGGGGAATGTATTTAATTTTGTAAGTACTTGTGATTAATTTTTATATGTTTTTTTGTGTGTTTATTTAAATATTTGTAGTAACTGTGTTTCTTAATATATATATATATATATATATATATATATATATATGGGTTGTGTGTGTTTGATTGTGCGTGGGTGTGTATATATATTTTATGTAACGTTCACGACCAGGGAGCCACTAAACCGGTGCCCCGAGCCTGGTGGTTACATGAAATTAAGAATGCCTCCCCTTACGCCAAAGGTTTTCATCTAGAATTGGGGGTTTAAATAATAAATTGGGGAGAATATACCACCTTTTTATCTAAGTAATCTACAACAAAAGACACGAAAATAACGGAATAGTATCCAATAATACCAGAACCTGCATAAACACCCATTCCCAAAATGGGGTACAATCATATCCAGTAGTAAAAATTCCATTCCATTCTATAAGTAAAAAAGTGAACAAAACCCACACTAAAGATAATTTGTAAAATCCCAAAACTAGTCCTGACACCAAGTCCGGGTCCTCCTACATGTACAACCATACCAACCCAACTTCTTATCAAGAGCCCTTGCCCTTATCCTGACCTGCAAGCATGAAGTCTGCCCAGGTACCTAACGGTGGCCCAAGAAGGGTGCGAGTACAACTCTATAGGCCACCACCAACAGTGTCTACAAAATATCTCGTATAAACAATTGTGCATGCAGAAAGGGAAATGAATAATAAATAACCAAGTGAAGATTAAGTTCCCTTAGCCAGTTTAAGTCCATTACCAATATTTATTACCATTTCCATATCTTACCATTTCATCCAATTTCCCATTACATACCATTTTCAACACATTTATCATTAGTTCATCAAACACAACAAGTTACACCGCTTAATGTACACAATCACATTCATGAGGAAAAACACATAGTTACCCTATCTCACTTGGACCAACACCCTCATGTAAACCATAATCACACCTTGGAGCCTCAGTCTGGGTGGATGAAACTGATAGGGAAATAGAGTAACAGTCATGTCCCTACCCCATGCATTAGGGGTGGAGTTTAGATCCTCGGTCCATCTCGACCCATGGGTGTAGAACCTCACTCAATACCCCACACTACCAAGCTATGTCCATATTCTATACATATATGTATCCATTAACCATTCACACAACATCAAAACCATTACCTAAGGAAAACATGAACTATAATAATAACATGAGATTTAACACTATTCCATAACCCAAAAACACATTTACCACATTTCAAATTATTTATCCATTTATCCCAATTCCCTTTTATTATGCTTGTCTCACTGATCATTCATTCATTGTTCCTACCTCACTAGGTTTTTTTCATTATGCCTATCTCATTAGGCTTTATTACCATGCTCATAATCCATTCCATTATGGTCTTCAGTCATTTATAATTATATACCCAATATCCATTAGGTTATTATCAAGCTTAGGTGCACCACCTAGATTCTAACCCAACACTAATAGTCACTCCAACATGTTTATCAATGGCTCTCCATGATTACACATAAATCTCACTTATTCTTCACAAATCCCTAGAATCGGGAGAGTCAGAACACCACATGAGTGGACCTAAATTAGTGTCATTACCCTTGATTCATCCCATGGGAATTTCGAGGGTCTCCATTTACCTTTTTGTTAACCATTATACCGAAACCTGTCGTGGGTGATCAAAACACACCAAGAGACACCCAAGAACAAAACCATGCATGCAAAAATCCACAAATAAACCATGGGATATAACTTGTAGACCACCTACCTCAATTCTGTTAGTGAACACACTCTTAATCGAGTCCTTAGATTCTCCTTCAACCAACCCTTGAAGTTTCAACCTAGATCTCCCCCCAAAGATTTGGGTTTTTGAGATTCAGAAGGAGGGGGGAAGAAGATACAAACCCTAAATTCAAAAAAGAATCAAGGATGAGATTACCCTTACCCAGAGCCTTGATCCACAACCAACACACCAAAAATTCCTTATAAACAAGGGAGATTGTTCTCTTGGAGCTCTTGGAAGATTTGGGTCATCCCTATAGTGAAGAGGGGTGAATTGGATGGAAATCCTGAGTTGGGGTCAAAAATACCGGAGTGCCAAAATTTTAATTTTTTTAAAAGATTCTGGGTCGGATGGTTTACCAACATGGTTTTCCAAAGCATGCACGAACCATGAGGTGACCACTTTCAAAATTCCAACATCCCACACGGTTAGCACTAACCGTGCACAAACCATGAGGCCTACAAAAAAACCCTTTTTCTCCATATTAGTGTCCCGAACCCTCCTAACACCCACTATCCTCTTTAAGGACTTGGGTAATCACTTAATCAACCAAAAAAAGGGATTCAAACCAAAATTAAAATGATAACATACCATTCTAGGATAAAGAATCATACAAATTTCCCACCTTATAATGGCTCATCCTCGAGATGAGATCCCAAGCTTCATTGAACTTCTAAGGGAAAGAGATCGGGACATTGAGCCCGCATATCTAATTCATGCTCCAATGCTTCTTCCTGAACCTTCCCATGCTTCCATAGTACTCGCACAAATGGCACAACCTTGCCCCACAAGACTTTCTTACTAAAATCCATTACATGATCCAGATGCTCCTCAAAGGACGCATCAGCCTCAGGCTCAACATCCTCAACATCCACCACCTGAGTTGGGTCAGGGTGATACCATTGAAGTTATGACACATGAAATACATAATCCATCCCACTATACCATTGTGGAAGATCCAATCAGTATACCACTATCATGATCCTCTCCACAATCTCAAATAGCCCCACATACCTGGGTTCCGGCTTGCGCTACTTCTGAATCCGTCAGTGACACAACCTTGGAGACACCTGAAAGAACACACTATAACCAACCTCAAACTCACGTGGACTACATATCGAGTCTGCATATTAATTCTACCTATTCTGAGCCTTTTACATCAATTTCTGAATCAACCCAACTTTCTCTGAAGTCTTCTACACGAGAGACGATCCTAATAGATCAGATTCACCGGCCTCCGACCAACACAACAGAGATCTACACAACCTCATCTAGAGAGCCTCAAACAGTACCATCTGAACCGTAGCCTAAAAACTATTGTTGTAGAAAAATTCAACAAGTGATAGGTGCTTTTCCTAGGAACCAATGAAATAAAAACCCAAGCAATCAATATGTCTTCCAACACTTTGATTGTACACTCCGACTACTTGTCCGTATGCAGGTGGAATGCTGTACTCAAAAGAACGTGAGTACCAAGTTCCTTCTGCAACCCTTACCAAAAGTGTGATGTGAAATGCGGATCACGATCTGAAACAATAGTCTGTGGTACACCATGAAACCATAGTATTTCCTGAACATACAACTCAGAAAACTGGTCAGCTATGTATGTCTCCTGAATCGATAATAAATGAGCCACTTTTGTTAGCCAATCCACAATCATCTAGATTATATCATTATTCTGAGGCATCCTATGAATACCCACCTCAAAATACATCATCACATCATCCCACATTCATTTTGGAATAAGAAATGGATGTAAAAAACCACCTGGGTGTTGATGCTCAACATTCACCTGCTGGAAGGAAAGCCACCATGACACAAAGCCCGCAACATTCCTTTTCATTCCGGGTCACCAAAACTATCTATGGAGATCATGACACATCTTGGTCAATCCAGGATGCACTAACTATTTTCATTTATAGAACTCAAGCATGAACTCTTCATACATGCACACTAGCACAACCACACGATCATGCATTCAAACAACCCCGTCAACACCAACGGCCCAACCTGAAGGTGGATCCCCACCTTTAATTCTTTCCTTCATGGACAAAAATTCAGGGTCGTCAAGCTAAAATTCCCTAACTCGACTCAAAATCATCAATTCAAAATTCATGGAAGTAAGAGTCACCTGACCATTTTCATCCCACACCTCCAGATGCATCTCCACGAACAAGGTAATTACCTTCCACTATGTGATAGATTCTTGAACCACCTAGTTCTATGCCTTCCTGCTCAGAGAATCAGCAAAACTATTCCCTTTAACTAGTGTATATACCATCTTAATGTCGAAATAATAGAGATACTCAACCCATATTAAATGATGAAGATTCAAATCCCACTATGAAAAATATACTTTAGACTCTTGTGATCGGTATACACCGTGAATCGTTCCACCAACAAGTACTGCCTCCAACACTTTAACGCAAACACTATTGCAGGCAACTCAAGATCATGAGTGGGATAATTCCACTCATGGGGTCTCAATTATCTTGAACCATAAGCCATGTCCCAATCATCTTGAATCAACATATCCCAAAGCCCCATACCGAACGCATCACAAAACATGATATACTTTCTACCTAGCTCGTGTAAGATCAAGATTGGTGCAGTTGTCAATCGCTTCTACAATTATTGAAAGGAATTATCACAAGCATCAAACCATTCATACCTGATTCCCATTTTGGTCCGGCTTGACAATGGTGTGGCCAAGCGAGAGAAATATTGGACGAACCTCCGGTAATACCTGGCCAAACTCAGAAAACTCCAAACATCAAAACCACTCTTGGGATGCTTCTATGACACAATAGCATGCACAATCTCCGGATCCACCAACACACTAACCTCAGAGATTATGTGACCCAAAAAATTCACTTCTCTAATCCATAATAGACACATTGAAAACTTAGTGTAAGGATGATGCTCTATTAGTGTACTCAAGATGATGTCAAGATGTTGGGAATCATCTTCATGAGTTTTCAAGTATAGCAAGATGTCTTCAACAAATACAAACCCAAAATGATCTAGGTAAGGATGAAGGATTTTCTTCATCAATTCCATGAACACTGCCAGTGCATTTGGTTAATCTGAAAAGAATTTCCCCAAACTCAAACATCCTGTAACAACTCCTGAAATTTTTCAATGGTATTTCAAAAGGCCTCACCCTCAACTGGGGAAAACCCGATCTCAAATAAATATTAGAAAACACTGATGAACCCCTCAAATGGTCAAACAAGTCATCAATTCTAGGAATATGGTACCGATATTTCACTGTAATTTGATTTAACTTCCATTAATCAACACACAACCTTAATGAAGCATCATCCTTCTTGGAAAAAAGAACAATAGATACCCAAGGAGTTTTATATGGGAATATGAACCCCTTATACTAAAAATACTCAAGATGAACAGTTAACTCATGAAGTTTTCCAGTGACATTCAGTATGGGGGAATAGAAACTGGCTCCACACCCTGTAGAAACTCGATCATGAACTCAACATCCCTCATGGGTGGTAACCCTGAGAAATCCTCACGAAACACATCCTAAAACTGGTCCACTACTAGAGGTAAGACAGATTGTTCCCCTCTATCATCATAAAGAACCATAAATGCTACCTGAGCTATGAGAATCCCCAACTATTGATAAAATAGACCCGCATGACCTGCTCAAACATCCCATTCTCCGTGATTGACATAAGCATCACCCGCATGTGACCTGAATGATACCCATCAATGATAAAAGTTTATGTGCACCTGATACAACACCAACCAATCCATAATTGAGATTAGTTCAAAGATCAACATCTCAAGAACAAACATGTCCCACAGCAAAATATACCCATTGAATTATAGAGCACATCCCTTACATTTCTTGATGTCTTCATTTCGCACCCACAATAGAGTTCAATTTACATCACCACATGCACACTCCCTACAGGAAAACCCAATGCTACCACAATATGAGCTGAAATAAAAGATTTTGTGTCACCAGTGTTAAACAATTTACTATAAATCATAGAATCTACAAGGACCGTACCTGAGATAGTTGATGGCCTAGCTTCGCCATCACCAGGTGTAAACTGGACATCATGAAGCTGGACGACCCCTCTACCATGGGTTCCATCTTGTGTCACCTACACTGCAATGCCCTACTGAAGTGAGAGTTCATGCCACAGAATTCCACATTCACCTCCCCTACCTGAATGACATGTGGAGCTCCAACGACCTGCCTGATATGGAGAAACTGATCCATTTCCTCTCTATAGTATCTGTCTGTCACCAACATTAATACTCTCCTACGGAGGGTTCCTACATAACCTTTGCATGTGTCCAAATTTTCCACATGACAACACTCACCTAGAGGCCGAGGATACTAGCCACACATGTGCACCAGCCTACCGCACTGATAGTAGGACACTCAATCACCACCCAGAGAGGTTGAACCTCTATTATGACCACCTTGCACACTTATTCCTAGCTGCAGAATTCCAAAATTATGCTTTTGACCCTCAGAAGCTGCACCACTTGTCTGCCAAGCTGGCACGACAAGACAGCTACCTGGAGCCCCTTCAGGTTCCCCTCTGAGATCAACTCTTGATCTACTACCTCTATAAACCTATTTAAGCGAATGATATTCACTTGAGACCTAATCTCGTATCTCGTCCCATCCAAGGAACGCCTCTTAATTACTTAATCATCCCCTGCCAATGCTGGAACAAAGCGTCACAGGTCATTGAAGTAGCCAACATACTCCATCACTGATATTGATCCCAGATTCAGGCTCATAAACTTTATATCCTGCTCTTGCCTCAAAGTCTCGAGATAAAAATGATCCAGAAAATTTTCTTAGAAATCATTCCACAACATCTCCTCATCCTGCTCAGTCTGAGCCAGGATTTCCCACCAACACTTTGCCTAACCTAGAAACATATAAGCTGCCAACTTGACTCACTTCCCAATAGGAGTCTCTAGATGATCAATTATCGTCTGGACAGACTATATCGAGAACTCTACTACCTCTGGCCAACCCTCTCCGGTAAAGGATGGAGGGTGCTATAGCTGAAACTCTTTGGTCGGCTCAAACATACTCGGTGTGACCCACTCTAGGTCCTGATCCATCATTTGTATAAAACGAGCCATGTTCTCTTGGAACCGCTCTTCCCCGATTTCCTGGATCACCAAATTTACTTTACCCTCTACTAGAGTGGTGTTATTAGCAACATCCTCTTGTTACCCAACCGGGGCTCGATGGTGTGGTGGCATTTCACAACATTTCCATACATGATGTTTAGAACACATACCATAAAAATTTCACAACTTCAAAACTAGAAGGCTCTTCACCAACCACAACAACCCTTAACATTCTGAAAAAATCCCACCCCGACCATCCCTACCATGGATCATAGTCCAAAAGGGTAAACAACCATGCCCACCACAAGGCTCACACTACATGATAAAAAAACATTTTAATTCATTACAAACCTTTAATTATACATGTTTTATTAATCATAACTTGTCATTCTTATATCTTCACCCCCATTAATTGTTTCATTGCAACATTTTCCATTTTCTATTTTCAAGATGCAAGGTTAATTCTATCTTTTCATGCATCACACCCCCAACCCATGTGTGCCTACTATGATGAATTCCACCTATCTCTCTAAGTTTCTACAATGATTCATGAATGCACAACCTTGTGCCATTGATTCCACAAGTCAAATATCATAAACCAATCACATCCTAAAACCTGTGCATCAACCAATGTTAAAAGATCATCAACTATACATCACACATTCAGGAACAAAAAATCCCACTATGGGTGACATGGGGTTTCCCTTATATATGAGTTATCTAATCCCATGCATGAGCTCATTACCAAGGCCTGAATCATCCTAACTCCCATCAACCATCCAAAATAAAAAGATTCTAGATAAGGAGAAGAGCGACCTCCTCTGATAACACTTTGTAACATCCCCAACCTAGGAGCCACTAAATTGGTGCCCTGATCTGGGTGGTTAGAGGACATTACGGGTGCCTCCCATTAAACCAAAGGTTGCCGACTAGAAGTGAGGATTTGAATAGTCTATTAGAGAGAATATACCCCCTTTTTGTGAGAGTAAGACACAAAAGAAGATAAACAAAATTGCATAATAATAACCAATAATACCAGAACCTGCGTAAACACCCATTCCCAAAACGGGGTGAAAACTTGTCCTATATTAAAATTTCCATGCCATGCTACATGTGAAAAGGTATTTAATACCAAAAATGAACACAATATACAAATTCCCCAAAATGGAACTCACCCCAAGTCCGGGTCCTCCTCCACATACACCCATACCAACCTAACATCCTAGAAATATCCCTTGAACTTGTCCGGACCTACAAGCATAATGTTTTCTTGGGTACCCAACAATGGCCCGAACACGGTGTGAGTACAAGTTAGTAGGAAACCACAAAAGGAGTCAACAAAATATCCGGTATAAACAATTGTACATGCAGAAAGGGAAATAAATAACAAATGAAAAAATAAATATTAAGTTCCCTTTACGAGTTTAGGTCCATTAACAATGTTTATTAGCATTTATATATCTTAAAATTTCATCCCATTTCCCATTACTTACCATTTCAAAAACATTAATTACGAGTTCATCAAACAAAAAAAGTTACACGACGTAAAGTACATAATCACATTCATGATGAAAAACACACAGTTTTCCTATCTCACTAGGACCAACTTCCTCATGTTAACCATAACCTCACCTCAGAGACTTAGTTCTGGTTGATACAACTAATAGGGTAGCAGAGAATCAGTCATATCCCTACCTCGTTCATTAGGGGTGGAGTAAGAGCCCCAGTCCATCATGACCCATGGGCGTAGAACCTCATTCAATGCCCCACACTACCAAGATATGTCTACATGCTATACTTATATGTATCCACTAACCATTCATACAACATCACAACCATTTTCAAAGGAAAACATAAAAAATAACAATAACATCAGGGTTAACACCATTCCATAACCCATTAACACATTTAACACATTTCACATAATTTATTTATTGATCCCAATTTCCTTTTATTAGGCTTATCTCACTAAGCATTCATTCATTGTGCCTACCTCACCAGGATTTGTTCATTATTCAAAACTCACCAGGCTTCATTACCATGATCATAATCCATTCCATTATGGTCGTTAGTCATTTATACATATTAATCCAATGTCGCTTGTGTTATTATCAAGATCAGGTGAACCACCTAGCTTTTAATCCAGCAATAATAGAAACACCATCATGTTTATCAAGGGATCAACATGATTACACAACAATATTACTTATTCTTCACAAATCCCTAGGTCCAAGAGGTTTGGCGCGCCCCATGGGTTGCCCTAGATTAGTGTCATTACCCTCAACTCATCCCATGGGGATTGTGATGGTCTCCATTGACTTTTTTAATATCCATGTTACCTAAACATATCTAGGGTGATCAAAATATTCCAATAGACACCTAAGAACAAAACCACACATGCACAAATACACAAATAAGCCATGGGATATAACTTCTAGACCACCTGCCTTGATTCCATGGGTGAACACACTCTTAATTAAGACCATAGATTCTGCTTCAACCTACCCTTAAAGCTTCAACCTTGATCTCACCCAAAGAGTTGTGTTTTAGAGATCTGGAAGAAGGGGATAAGAAGATACAAACCATTAACTCAAAATAGAAGCAAGGATGAGATTAGCCTTACCCGTAGCTTCAATCTGCAACCAACAGCAACAAAAAGGCCTTAGAAATGGAGGAGACTGATCTCTTAGAGCTATTTGGTGATTTGGTTCATATCTAGGGTGAAGAGGGGTGAATGGGAAGAAAATACCATGTTGGATTTAAAAATCCTAGAGTGGAAAAATCTTTATATTTTAA
This sequence comes from Viscum album, assembly GCA_963277665.1. Taxonomy (NCBI): domain Eukaryota; kingdom Viridiplantae; phylum Streptophyta; class Magnoliopsida; order Santalales; family Viscaceae; genus Viscum; species Viscum album. Next base: position 759,832,957 of record OY728161.1, read on the forward strand.
AAAGATTCAGGGCTGCACGGTTTACCCACACGGTTTTCTAAATCGTGCACAAACCGTACGGAGGCCACTGTCCAAAGTCCCACCTCCCACATGGTTTCCAGGGATGTCTGCACGGTTAGTACTAATTGTAAGCTGACCATGCGGCTTACCCAGAAAACCCCTTTTTCTTCATTTTCATGCCTCGAACCCTCGAAACACTCCCATTCCTTTTTAAGGACTTGGGTAAGGAGTTAGTCAAATGAAACATGGGATTCAATCCAAAACATAAATGATAACATACCTTTACAAGATCCAGGATCTTACATTTTAGGTATATATATGGGTTATATATATGGGTGGGTCCATACATATATGGGTTAAATAGACACAAACACAAATATTTATATATTTGTGATTGTGTGTGTTTGTGTGTGTGTGTGTGTGATTGCGAGTGTCAGAAAGTGTGTGTGTGTGTGTGTGTGTGTGATTCATTTGTTGAATAATATGTATACATTAATATAGGTAACATTTTATGGGTGTATATATTATTATATATTTACTGAGGGTGATTTAATGCATGTAATGAGGAGTAAAAATGGTATGAATTACATGGGAGAGGCACATACTAGGAGGAAAATTGGATAAAATAATCATAATAATCATAATAAAATTAATAATGATGGAATAGGGTGAGGAAGGTATGTTATAGGGAAAGAAGGGAGGTGAATGGGATCCATCGAAACAAATAGTAAATGATTTGTCAAAAACATGATATTAATGAATTAAACATTCAATAAAATAAAATAAAATAAAATATTATTATAATGGTGTAATGGTGGGTGTGTAACAATGAAGGGGAATCTATGTTCTACCTCTCTCTCACAAACAAATATTATCCATTTTTATTTTAAACTCTTATAGACAATATCTTCTCCGATTAATGATCTTGTCGACCTGCTATCAGTGAACTAACTCATCTTGACAAGTAAAAGGTTGAAATTATTTTCATTTAAGATTATTTTGACATAGTCTCTTAGTGGTGGATAACATCTTTTTTTGTGAGTTCATTGAATTTATGGTTGGAATTTCACTACAGTTTTGTTGAATTATATAAATATGTATGACTTAATTAGAATGTGTGTGTGTGTGTATCTTGTGTGTAATTTCTTTATACAATATTCTTGTTCCTAGTAGTGTTTTTAAAATTATGTGGATATATACATTACCTATGAAGACTCTACTTCAACTATCTAGTAACATGTGACTGATGGACCCTTCATGGATCTATATTCACCTTAGATGGAGATCATGTGCAGTGCAATGCATGATGATTATTCTGGGTCATTTGAAGGTAGGTTTCATGGAATGAAGGTCTTGAGGCATGGAGTGGAATTGGGTAGTGGGGCATGATGATATTTTCTCCCAAGGAAAGAGATATAATGGGGAATGAAGGATTTGTTGCCTAATCCAAGGAATGATGGATTTATGGCTTACTATAAGACATAATTTCACATAAACTGGAAAAAATTACTCTTCCATCATTGAGCTAAAGAAACTAGGGTTGGGGTTCGTGGTGTACCGGTTAGTGTATGATTACCCAGCATATGATTGATTCCAATGTTTGTCCCCTATAATTTTATACATTTTTTTATAAATATTTCACTTATTTTAAAGATGAATTGGTGGTGTCTTGTTGGGTTAGTACCCATGCACATGAATCTAGGTGCATGTGTCAAATTTATCATCAAGTATCTTATAAAGGGAAAGGGCCCCGTATTAGGTGGTTGAGCTGGGGGATCATGGTAGATGGTGGATTTATATTGGATTGTGTGTTTATTGTAAACTCAAATCCCACATTTTTTCTATAAGTACTTTTTATTGATGGGGTTTATCCCATAGATTGGAGAGTGAAAAATTAAATTAATATATATAATTTATTGAAATTAATATATAAAAATTTATGAATATATTTTATCGACATTAATGGTAAGGAATATTGATGACATTATAAGAGATATGAAACAAGTGTCAATATAAAAGGATGTGTTTCTATATCTATTTTATGATAACGATGGAGTTCTTCTAGATGTAGTACAATGATAGGAGGATAAAGGGTGATTTCGGGTCAATCGTAGCATGTAAAACACATCATCACAGATTAATGAAGCATTTCAGATAATATTTGGGACACATCATCAAGGAGTAGTGGTGAACCAAATATCCAAGTGTGATATTAATAATCACCTAAAAATGGAAATTTTCAACATGATTATTTTTAAAGAGAGATGATGGAGGCATGTCATTGTGTAGTTTTCATAGAGTTCTTTTTTTTAGAAATTACATTTCAAGTCTATACATTTAAATGAATTTTATACTCTCTAATTATTTTTTTATTTTTTGAGTTGCCCTATAGTTTTTTAATACTCTATATTAGTGGGGTGTTCAAAATTAAATAAATATGTATCCTATTCTGATTCTTTTTTTCTTCCACTATTTTAGTGGGTTTCTCAAAATTCCAATAAAAAAATTTTTATTCTGAAGACTGAGATTCTCCCCCCAAAAATATCATATCAAAGCACAAATATTAGAGCAACTGGTGGAGTGGTTTTTAAATATCTCATAGTTGTGTCATACAAAAGATAATAGTGGTGTGGGTGGTGTTTCAGAATTATCAATAGTCCTCTATGATGTTTTTTTTCTGGTAGTCTGTTCTATTTTTAAACATTATAAATCACTAATTTTTTGAGTTTTCAATTGGACATGGGAACTATAAATTATTTTTTGAGGTTCAACGGTGAATTTTTTAGCTGAAATAGGGTTTGGATTGAAAATAAGTTATATTCCATGTATTTTGGCAGTGCTACTAAACTAGTTTGACAATGATAATGGAGGTTCAGTTGGAGCATGTGGATCCTTAGTGGAACCTCATATTGAAACATGTCCTCATAACATTGGTCAAGAGTTGTTTCTTAGGGATGATAAAAAATGATGATGCAAGATATTTGGATTAGGTTCATTATCTTTTATGTTGAGGCCCTAATATATTGTCTTTTCTTTGAGGGGAGTATTGTTGAAAACCATATAGTCAACCATAGTGGTAGATAAAGAAGCTGTATTCTATAATGATTAATCACATCTAATAGAACTCATGTATTTATGGTAGCATGTGAGAACCACGGAAAATAATTTGGGTTATGAAACCAATAATCTCCAACCTGATCCGAGCCATATTAATAAAGAAACAAACCACTAATCTCTAGAATCCTGAAACTCCACCTCTTTAGCTAAAGACCATTAGGGATCAAATCATATGAGTGACTAACCAATTCAATGAAATTCATGAATATGGAAATAATAATAGTTGTGGTGACTATATATTTAGTATTTTCATGAGTACTAACTTTAATCATAACAATTTCTCTAAGAGAAATAGCATCTTTCACAAAATTATATCAAAAAACAATGTCCTTTGTATGATCATGAAGAATCTAATCCATTTTGAGAAATATTTCACTCTGGTTATCACAATCAAGTGATGAAATTTATTATTTTGTACTGAGTTCCCCAATCATTACCCATAACCCAAGACCTTCTTTAATATCCTCTGATAATATTTTCTTTGTGAAGAACATCTAATGAACAACCAAAGAAAAAACTATGAACACTGAAATTTTACAAGTTAAATACAAATTATGAAAATTAGTGGGGATAGGTTCTGTCTAATTTCACTATGGGATGGAGCTTGTATATCTTGCCTCACTGGGCTCTAAAATGGCATAAATAGCATATTTATCCCAATATTAATGAAGATATTTTTTGAACATTAACAGTGGAGTTATACACAATATTAACTATTATAATAAATTAGTAATTATAGAATTTATGGGGGCATATGAGAACCACTAAATTGGATATGAGTAACGAAACCAACATTGTGGGTGGCTTGTTTTTGAATCTCTTATAATATGCTGACTTTGTTTTCTTTAGTACATTACGTGTTATTGGAAAATTGTTGGTTATTTTTTTTTGACATATTGATACGACATGGTTACTATTGTCTACATTCTCTATGTGATTCTCCTATTTAAATAATTCTTCACCCTGTAATTTTTTGTTAGAAATTTATAATTAGGTTATTGTCTTCAAATGTTCAGATTTTGGTTCCCACCGCTAGTCGACATCCTCGTTCTTTTGGAGAGGTGTGCCTGAGGCCATGTAACATTCTGGCCAAGACCTGGTGATTTGGGTTGGGTTGATATTGTAACAGCATATATATATATACACACACTCAATCTAAATAATATATTTACATATATTTAAAAAAATATATTTATACACATATATATTATGTTTACATATACACACAAATATTTTTATATATCTATACATATACAGATATTTATATATACATTTATATTACACACATAAACATGAATGATTATTTTTTGTAAATATATTTTTACATATACTTATATATATATATATACACTATATTTAAATATTTTCTATATTAATTTATATTAGGAACTAATATATACATATATATATATATATGATATATGTATGTTTTTATGTGATATAACATATTAAAATATAATATATTTATATAAACATATCTATATACTTATATATATATAACATACTTGTATATTAAATATATTAATTCAAATTTAGTTATTTATATATTACACTAGTAAATACATTTACATAATGTGTTCTGAATAATAATATTAATAATAATATAATAATTATTTTAGTATTACTGGTATATTTATAATATATATATATATATATATTAGTATTTATTTAATGTATTTATATAATGAATTTATAATTACATCTATAAAATATATTTATATAATGTATTAAAACAAATTTATTTTATTTGTCTATAATATATGTATATATATATTCTAATTAAAAAAATGAAGGGTTTTTTAATCCATTCCAATAAAAGCAATTAGCATGGATTATTAACAACAAATAATTATAATTTTTTACTTCATCAATGATAAAATTAAAATGATTTAACAAAAAATTTAAAAATTCAACGGGGGTTAAAAATCAATTGTAATTGTTATTATTTTTTAAAAAATATTGTGTATTTTTGTGGCTGTTCTCTTATATAACTCCCTCCAAATATAAATTTTGTTATGGTTTTGGAAGAATCCACAATAATATTTTATTTTTTATAGTGGGGGGATTCCCCTATCGACATGGGTGGTGGAGCATAATTAAACAAATAACATAATGATATACATATAACCCACATCCACCCTACGGGCATCTACCTAATCCAAAGATTAATTTTATAAATAACATCATATATGACACCAAAAAACCATTTCTATTATAATAATAACATCATTTAAGAAAACAAGTATCAATTTTCAATATTAATTCTTCATTAATAAATAAAAAATTCCAAGTCATTTAATAATACTCCATGATCAATTTTCAGTTTAAATACGATAATCATGTATTACAAAGGTGATTTAATTCAATAAACCTATTCAAGTTTGTTTCATGATTTATAAATTCATAAATACATTATAAATATCATATTTGAAATTTTAATTCAAGTACATTCCACATCCAATTATGTTAACAATTTAATTACCATTCCATTATTTCGGGCACTAAGACTCTATTTCCTTGTCCATGATGATAAGGCCCAAAAGGGGATGTATAATACATACCCTGAAATAACCATTAAGAATCAAACAAAAAAGAACAAACAACATGGCTCATAATATGACCTAATCCTCACCATTCCTATCTAATTCGTCATCATCATCCACTATCAACCATAATATGCTACCAACCAAAAATAACATCAATATCAGCCCATGCACACAAAAGCAATTATACATGGACATCATTTAAAGGAAAATGGGTTAAATGTGTATATATTTATCTATAGTAGAAAAAATAGTAACAAATCAGTAATAAATATCAATAAGAAATTACTTAGTTTCAATCAATGTATGAAATCAATATCCACATCGCCCGAGCACATTTGGACATTAGTTTTTAATTATAGTATAATAATTTTGTTTTTACTTCTTGATTATATTCATTATTTATAATCAAATTCAAACATTAAAAATTATATTTAAACACCATAATAAATGCAACAAATATTGTAATAAATATCGTCAATCTATGCTAAAGTGTACCTAAAAATTTATAAAATGAGAATAAATTCCATCCATTAATTATCGTACCTAGAATAGCATCCTTATATTATTAATAATTTTAGTTTTGTAAAAATATGTGATAAAGATAATAGAATCATAACATAATAAAAATATATTATCTAGAAAACATCAAATTTTGATGACATGAATAACAATTCTTAAAATAATTCTATAATATAAACTAACCAAATCATAGTGCGACACAACTTGTATTTAATTTTATAAATTATTTCTAGTTAATTTTATCTTTAGGTTAATCTCACTCTTTACCCATTGAAAACCTTGGCATGATAATAACACCCTTATGTATAAAATAATAAGTTAATTTTTTTATTCCTCTACCTTGTTTGTGATTGAAGATGGTTCAATGTGACACATATGATGTGATATTCATGTTCTGTTACGCTATTAATGTTCTGAGAGATAGAGATAGGGAAGGATTCACAAAATACTTTGCATGATAAGGAATTAGGAAAGGAGGATGACAACCTATGGGAGCTCAAAAATAGAACTGTTTGAATGAGAATCAAAATAGGTAAGAGGTTTGTGGAATGTATTAGTAAAGAGATAATTTTAAGAGTAATTGAGAAGGAAAATTTTTTCTAAATATAAAATGGAAACTGTTTGATCATCATTGTAGTTTTCACCTAGATTTGGTATAGAATTACAATGCCTCTTCTATACATGTCTCTCAATAAGACTCTAACAGACACCAAATGCAGTCCCATATAATCCATTCATGTTCATTTTTTTATTAGGACCAAAATTTAATTCCCCTTTAGTGCAATAATACATGAAATATAAAGTAAAATTAAAAATAAGGAGAAAGATGACATATGATGTAATGATGAAAACCCCCAAATGAAGAGGGGTAAAACCCCACATTGAAATATAATGATAACTATAGGTAAAAATAATATAAACTTTCTCTCACTATAACAAATATGAAACACATATAATTATAATCACATTAGTATTGGAGAATAAAACTCACAAAATACCAAATAAATAGTGATGTTTAATTAAAAGAGGCTTATGTTCTAGAAAACATGAGGAATCTACTAGGAGGTCTATATTTTATTATTCTATTAAAATCCACTTCTAAAACCAAGGATATATGTTTTTCCACCCACCTCATCTACCATGACAAATTCTTGAAAATGAGGGGAGTAGAAATTTATTTTTTTTAAAACCTTCAGGTATTTTTAACATATAAAGTGATGGATTAAAATCATTGGTTGGAAGATACCCCTAATTTGATATATTTCTTATGATTTTAATTAATAATGGAAATTTTAATTATATAAACTTGTTATATCAATTTGGAATGAAATTACAATAAAACAAGTAAATTCATTAAAACTATGGGTTTCGAATGAAGAAGTTTATGGGGCTCATTGTTGTATCTACTATTTTATTCCACACGACATTAAATTTTTTAAACCGTCTTTTTTACACAATGTTTTCAGCCAACATTTGAAAACCATATTATTTCTATTTATAATTTTCAATTATTTTCCCATAATAATTTATAGACATAGTTTCATCCCAACTATAATTATATTACAAATTTAAAAAAAATCAATTGTCATGTTTTTTTCATTTGGCATCAAACGTTTTTTATTCACATAAGATTTGTAATCCATGCACGACATATATTATTATATTTAGTAATATATAACAAGTAACTATAGTTTAAAAATAATATTAAACATAAAAAATAAAAATATCACTAAAAGAAACATAAACCATCACATCCCTCTAAATCTAAAACAAAAAAATTGAAACTCTATCAACATTTTTGCAATAATAAAGTATTTTGGAAAAATTAGTCCCTTAAATCAAATATATATCAATTGATTTTCATCCTAAAGAATGAAAACCAAACCCATAAAAAAAAGTTGAAAATACATGACAAGACACCCATTAAGAAGCTTCTAAAACAAATTTCTCACGGTAATAAAATAAATACTCATCATAAGAAAGGAACAAAAAAAATATCAGTCATCAAATCAAGAAATCCCATGCCATATATATCCTCATAATAACTATCAATATAAAAAAACTTATGATTTTTAGTGCACATTTTTTACTCACATTCCCATAAGAATCCTTCTAAAAGATTATGCCTCCATAGGGGATGAATCAAAGGAATAGCACACTCACGTAAAATCATTTGTTGATGGTCAAAAATTTCAATAAGACACTCACCAAGCAACACATAATACTAAAAATCCAACTCACCCCAATCAATTACATAGAAACATCATGAATTTACTAATACTATTGTGAAAAATGGAATGCATGATTGATAGGATTCATATACAGGTATTTAAAAATTATATTAAACAAAAATTACCCACTCCAGTAATTCTAAAGGTCTCTAAAATTAGGGATAAATCATTCTACCATGACTAAAACATTTATTACCCTATTTTGGATAGATATTCTAAAATATATGATCTCGAAATTCAATCTATAGCAACCTCCCACTATGTTCTTCATAAGACTTATAATAATCTGGAGTTACCTTCATTTACTCATGAATCTCGTATAAAATCTATATTGTTCTATACAAAAATTCCATTCTATGATTTTATGATTCTATACACTCATATTAACATAATAGATAATGATAATGTAGTTTATATGGTTTTTATAATTTGGTTATACTATTGGTAGAGTGATTATTCTTATTATAAGAAAACCCTATAAAGGGTATGTGTATCACCCAAAAACCTCTAAAATTCTGAATACATGGCATGAAAAATGTTTTCAAAAGTATGGATAATATGCTCTATAAAGCCTTGTATATTTGGATGAAAATATTTGTAATGTAATTACTGAGAGAAAAAATAATTATAAAGACCAATCCTAATTCATGAGGTAAAATGAGCATCCTAAAGAGAAATTATTTCCTTGGGAAGACCATGAATCCTCACAACCTCCACCTCAACTATGTATGAATATCTAGATTCTTTAACAACATCACTACATGACATCCTAATGAAGGTCATTAAATATAAATCATCTAATAAAAAAATAAATAAAATCTTACATAAAAAATTTCCAGAAAATCCAATTGATAATATGAAATGGATCTATTTATAAACATAGCAAATCACCTAAAGAGTGATCATGTCCTAACATGAGCTTGTAATAAATATATACATCATGAATGATAACACAACCACCAACATGAATAGTCAACACCATTGGAACTAGATGCCTCTACACCTAATGTCATAGAGTGTTGATTAGGGAGAGTGAAATGAAGGAGTGTTTATATCCAGAATCAAACAAGGTATACACCGGTGAAGTATATAAATAGATAGTAACTCAAATGACTTCTTTATTTTATCAAAAAGGATATTATAGGTTATTAATATCACAATTCACTGATTCTTGACCTCCCTGGATATTATGGAGACCACCTCTGTTTCCATAATCTTCCCCTAGCCTGAAGAGTAAGTTGATCTACAATGTTGTAGTATTCCCATAATGTAACGTCATTAATAAAAATATTTCCATCTCATAGGATAATATGTAAATTATTACACCAATAGTGGGAAAATATCTCAATGGTGACTGGATATAAATCCTTGAAACATTATCTTATATTTTCCATAACATCTACATAAAAAGTAAATAATGTTTCATCTCGTGGTAAAGATATAAGAAGTAATATCTCAAGTGAAATGTGATAAAGAAGGAAGATATGGCTGAATACTTACTAATTTAGACATACAACAACCAGTAAACTAAGAAACTATGCCAAAGGTCTTCTCATGGAGAGTCTTGATGGATCCCCTACCATAATGGTTAGGTCTTAGCTATCATCCTATCCAATGCCTTTGACTTCTCCAACACTTTGATAAACATCAACAATGTTAAAGAGGTGACCTGACACTATAAATATACCACCTTATCAAAATTACTATCATTGGACTCCTCATTGAGTATTAGATCCATGGTATAAATCCAAAGGATGTTGAATATGATACCAAACTCATGTATACTTTAAATCCACTAAATAAGAAAAATCATTTCCTACTTGCATGCTACCTTCTGAATTGAAGAACGGAACTCATCATAAAACATATCATAGAACTTATTATACAACACATTTGACTACTCGTGGTCTCCAAGGAATAAAATTCACCACCTATAGGAAGATCACCTCAATATAGTTGCAACTTGTGGAATTTGGTGCTCTATCCTATCATAGATCATCAAAAAAATATCAACCTCTTCCAACTGACCCTCGAGCATAGAATTAGAAACATTGACCTGATACTTATGAAAAACCTAATAGTGAAACTCACAAATCTTCTTACTCTAATATTTTTATTTTTTAGCATTAAATATACAATGGCCTATGGGACCATTATTTCGATCTTAACTATCTCATGACTGATGGGGATGTCATTCTACATTATTATGATAGTAAGAAAAAGAGTTTGCGACTCCCTAAACTGAGAATAAGGAAGTATCAACATTAATTATTTAATTTATAACCTAATACCAATTATTTACCCAATTGAAACCATGAAATAAGAAATAATGATATGTATGAACCTAACCTAGGGTCTATACCCTCCCAATAGTACCAATTCAATTAATATGTTTTTTAATCATTAGTTCCTTGCATCAGATCACATGGGCTCCTAAAACATGATGTCCAATATAGTAACCTTTTATTAGGTCCCATATTAATTATAGTTGATATCATTTTCCTAAAAAATCTTTATTCCTCAGTATTTTATATCCTTGAGATCCATTTTATATCTAAAACAAAATCTCTCAAAGAACTTTTTCACAACCACCCCAACTTGTGCCTCTAATGGGGTGGAAGTGAGGATTAGTGTAACCCTAAGGGGATACCTCAAATTGGATTGGGTGTAACATCCCACCCCTATACATTGCCTTGAGTAATGGAGAAGTGCTAATTAGCCTTCGGCTACATCCTTAGGGAACCAAATATGGTAAATAAATGTAATGAGATTCATGACCAATTGGTAAAAAAATTTCCATTTTAATTAAAACAACCAAACAAACATTCCATTAATAAAACAATACATGATGCCTATCCCAAAATTATTACAATTAGGTCATCATACCAATGAGAACAATGTAAAACCATAAAAATAACAAATGAGAGTACCAAGATGATGAATAAAACATAAAAATCAAGGACACAACAACAAAAAGTTCATACCACCATGACAAGATCCATGTCCTCCAAAACTGCCCAATCATCACGAGGCACCACTAATGAAATTATATTCCTTGGTTTTACGTGTGTTTCGATAAACAACATCTAGAAAAGAACCAATGTTCCAATAAAGGGGTGGGTAATGAAATTCAGTATGATTTTAATAAATTACTTCCCTACTCAATCCACTAGGATAGATCAAATTTAGCACATTTATATAATCCTGTTTATATAAAAAAAATTGAACAGTTCCTAAATTTTACACAATCCAAACTAGTCCTTATCAAATCCGTTTAATCCAATAAAAAACACATAAGGAATGTAACGTAACAATTCATTAACAATTTATCCCATTTTATATTCACTTGAACTAAACACATACACATCAACTAGACACACAACTCAACTACCCCATGCTTGGTCTTAACATTAACGGTGTAACTTCATGTCCATAACTTGTCCCTTTTTTATTGTATTACTTCAAGACCACATTACAACCCTTTTATGGTGGTACTTCCTGACCACTATACATCCCCATTCTACTCATGCTTAACTACTTCCGACAATGACCATGCTAATTAATGTCTGTCAAATTCATATCAACCAACAATTTCCAAAACCAAACCCACAATTTATGCCCCCACATATTTCAATAAAACAATATATTTATTGAAATCCATTTCATGAACTATTTCCCTAAATAGAACCAATAAACATATTTTTAATGTTATCTTTTTCAAATCAAATGATGGCGCACATTAAACCACCACACCAAAATTTCCCTAAAATCCATAAATCAACTTTGAAAGGATTTCAACCAAGATACACACAAAAATTTCACATAAATTTCAAGAAAAAAGTTAATTTTGAAATTAAGATTGTTAGTTGTAGTAATAAGAGTTGTGAGTGGAGCCACCTACCTCAATGGTTTTGTAGAAACCCAAAAACAACACAGAACACTAACTAATCAAGGTTAGAACTCCATAAATACACTTTAGATTACTTCCCCTTACATCAAAAAATCCAAATCTAACATTATTTGGCCTCAACATCGCTAGATCTATCAGTGAAAAGAGTATATTTAAGGACCCGTAAGAGAGATATGTAGATAAAAAATCAAGAAAACTACCACAATGAATAATTAACATATGATATTTGGCTCTAATACACCAAAAAAACCTTCAAAACAGTTCCAAAATGAGTGGGAGAGGTTCCTTAACCTTTGAGAGAAGGAAATACCAAGTGAGGGTTGAAATGGGGCCAAAATGAGGGGTTTATGGTTAAAAATGCGTGAGAATAATTTTCTAAAAACCCACTATTTAACCCACACATGGTTATCTTCATGGTTGGGAATACTATGCTATGTGGGCCTCCTACTGCCTCAAGGGGGATCTCGCATGGTTGGCCATCATAGTTAGACAAACAGTGCTCCAACCTTGAAAAGGACAATTGTCCCAAGTTTCATGGTTTACCAAGGGTGAATACATAGTTTTGAAAATCGTGCTCCTTAACCATGTGCCAACACATATCCCTCTTCCATACCTTACGTGGTTTCCTAGATAATTTTCATAGTTTTAACTAACCATGCTCAAACCCTACACCATTAAAAATGTCCCAAAACCTTTCCAAAAACCATCCGAACTCCCCCAAATATTACCCAACCACATTATATAAATAAAATGAATAAATAAAGGGTTAAAAACCTAAAACTATGGGTCCTAAATTCTCCCCACCATTTCCCTTTTCATCCACATAAATTAGAACACAGTCGCTTTCCAAAAATTGCTCAGGCCACTGCTCGACCATTTCTCTATCCCATTCACATGTCTCCTCCTAAATCTGATCATTTTTCCATAAAACCCACACTAGACCGATTATATTTCCATGAAATACTATCTATTTCCTATCCAAAATCCTCACTGGAACATGAACCAATAAATAATCCTGATCTAGTTTAAATTGATCCCATAAAATCACATTATTAGGATCTGGCTGATACTTTTTCAATTGATAAACATTAAATACATTGTGCACAACACTGAACCATGGTGGAAAAGAAAACCAATATTCCACAACTTCAACCAATTCATGTATCTAAAAAGGTCATATATATCATTTAGATAACTTTACCTGATTTCCTAAATAATAATGTTCAATCCTAGGAGGGATTCTCAAGAATACATGATCACTATCCTCGAATAATAATGACCATCGACGATGATCTGCATACAATTTCTGATGACTCTGAGATATCTCCATTCTCTTCCTGATCAACTTAATCTTCTTCGTAGTATTTGGGATAGGTCTCAACCCAACTATATAATCCTCACTTGTTTCCATGAAACAAAGTGGAGAATGACATAGACACAAATACAATGATTCAAATAGATCCATATGTATCAAGACCTGATAAATATTATTATATGAGAACTCTTCTAACATAACATGATCCCCCCATGTCAAAAGTGTATTAAAATTATCTATCATACCAATTAACACAATGAAGAACCATACAAATACCAGATCAGAGTACCATGTAGATAACTAAAACAATAAAACACAAGGACACAACAACATTACTTGACAACCACACACCATTCTACATGCTACAACTTGATAACATCCCAAGCATCATAAGGCACCAATAAAGAAATAAGAAGCCTTAATTTTACCTATGTCCTGATAAATGGCATCTACAAAATCCCCAGCATGCTAAAGGAGGGGGTGAGTAATACAACATAGTTGGATTTACCCAAATGACATCCCTTCTCACACAAATAGGATATAATAATGTAAGAAAATTTATATAAAATAGTTTAAATAAACCCATTTAGACAATTCCACAATTTTACAAAAGTGAAAAAATTCCCTACAAAAAATTATTCCCAAATAAACACATCATTCAAGGATAGAAACCAAAAAAGTCATTAATTGTTTATCCCATTTCATATTCACATGAACCAAATACATAAAACTTAACTATACACACAACACAACTGACCCAAGCAGGGTGTTACCATTGATAGGGAACTTCACATCAATAAATAATCCCCTTTTTATTGTGGTACTTAAGAACCACATTCAAAACCTTTGATGGTGGTACTTCTAGACCATAATACATCCCCATTATACTCATTCGTAACTACATAATCCAACAACCAGGCCAATTAACATTTACCAAAAATCACATCAACCAACAATTTCCAAAACCAATCCCAACATTTAATCCCAACAACAATTTAACAAAACAAAATTTTTATTGAACCCCAATTCACAAACTATTTTCATAAACTAACCCATGGAACCAATTTTAAATTAACCATTTTAAAATCCTACAATGGAATACATTTCACTACAACACCACAATTTCCCTAATATCAATAAATCAACAACAAAAGTGTTTCAACCAAGATTCACACAACAATTTCATAATCAATTTCAAGAAAAAATATTTAATTTAGAAATTAAGCCTTCTATTTCTTTCAAGATGATTTTAGAGTGAAGTCACCAACCTCAGGGTTTTTAGTGAAACTAGTGAATGAAACAAAACACTCACTAATCAAATTTAAAATTCCACAAATTTGCCTTATTTCCCTTCCCTTAACATCAAAAAATCCAAATATAACCTTTATTTTCCTAAAAAACTTAGATCCATCCATGATGGGAGAAGATATATAGAACCTGAAGAGTGAGAGAATAATATCTATGAAAAAATTGAATACCACAAAAGAGATTTACAAACTAATATTCATCTCTAAAGAAGCAATAAATTCCTTAGAAAGACTTCTAAATGAGTTTTATATGTTCCTTAACCTTTTAGATAAGTAAATCCCAAGTGAGGTTCCAAATGTGGCCAAAATGATGGATTTAGGTTTAAAAAACACATTAGATAAATATTTTAAAAACAAACATTTTATATCGTGTACGGTTAGCCGCACAGTTAAAAAAACCATGTGAAACTCATGTTCCTAATACTGCCACAAGGGACACCTAACACGGTTGGTATGTATGGTTAGAAAAACTACGCATCAATAGTGAAAATTCCCTCTATTATAGGTTTCATGACTTACATGGGGTGGCCACATAATTTGGAAAACCATGCACCTTAACTATTCTCCAACCCAAAGCCCTCTGCCACAGCTTTCACGGTTTCTTGGAGAAGTTTTATGGTTTTAAGCAACCAAGTTCAATCCATGAACCCTTATAGATGTCCCAAAACATTTCCAAAAACATTAAAAATCTCCAAAACAATACCCAACTACATTATATACATAACAATCATAAATAAAATGGTACATACCTCAAATCGGGTGTTCTATAAATGGGTTGGAAACTATCTATAGGGTAAAAAAATGTGCCTGTTTTAGAGTCATTTCCATAAATATTATTGATATAATAATAATAATATAATAACTAATAAACATCAATATAATAAATAATTTGAAAAATATCAATAAAAGATATTTTATACAATGTAAATATATAATAATAAAAAATAAAAAACCAATGGAACTCATATGGAAAACCCATGATCTCCTGCAAAGAAAAAACAATATCCATTTATTGCTATCATTCATTTAGATCACCAACTCCTTCCAATAGATATAAAATGAAAATAAATAAATAGGGGTTTAAGAATAAGTAAACATAGTAGGATCTTCACTAAAACCTCTCATGAAAATAATAAAGAGATGTATTAAATATCTAGTGAATAAACACAGAAACTAACTCTTCACTTGATCAAGTAATTTATATTATCAGCCTCACTATGTCTCACTCAGTAAATAATACAAAAAAGTTGGTAACATAATGAAGAATCATATATAAATGAATTGTCACCATTTACCACAATACCATATAACTACCCAAACTAAGCCCCAACATTTTATATCTTGGAAATTCCATCCCCTCCATGTTATATAGCATATCTATAAAATCATATCATAAACACATAAAAAAAATCAAAAACCACATCTGATCACTTCATAAATCATGATCCATCATATTGATTTGTAATTATACAATATACCTTTAGTCATTATATTCTTTGTATATGTAAACATATAATACAAGTATATACTATAACATTAATCTACCACAAACCATATTTAACTCAATTTAATAAAAATAAGGAATTATGAACTCTATGAGAAAATATTCTATACATTTTGCCACCATAACCCATATATGCCTTCATAATGAATTTTTTTCATGAAAAAATCGTGTGGTTAGGGGTAGTAGTTAGCTATCTATAAACACTACAACCTAGATATTGGGAACTTACCTGAAACCCATGGAAAAATATTGGTGTTAACTTCCCCAAACGACTTGGTTTGTTGATAAAAACAAATAAAATAACTTAATGGTATAAATATATAGGTTCTAGGTATAGTGGATGTTTTATTTTTTCCCATTTCAGATAATGATTTTGTCTGTAAAAATGATTAATACTATCAAACAACTTATGAATTGAGATTTGTAACTAATATTCCTTATGAATCTGGACTAGAATCCCATAACCAAGAGAGTGGATCTTTTTCATTATAAATTAGTAATTAATTTGATCAATAAGAAATTAACATATCTTGAAGTTTATCTTCTATGTATATATAAATATCACAAACCCTGTTTAGGGTGGATCATTATTACGTGAAGTGGACACAATGTGGAGATCCATGAGCGATGATCCACATGTTCTCCTTGATCTCAAAACATCATATATTAATCATTGGGAACTATTCCAATGAGGGATCAACTCAATGTATGTGGATCATACATATACTTTTTTCATTGAGTTGACATTATTTCATTGACAAGAACCAAAATTATAGATGAATCAAAATTTATTTTGATAATATATTTATTTCTAGGCACATCAAAGAGCTCCCACGATGAATTTAGCCAATGAGCTCGTACCCGAGTGGTAAGGGCTCATGCTTGGCATCCAAGAGACCCAAGTTCTAAACTGGGTGGAGGAAAATTTTCGGGATACATTAGTAGGCACTGTCGCAATATTTTAGTAGGTATTGTTCGTTATTATAGTAGTTGGAACAATTCACCCAATTTGGGACTTCAAGCCACCAGTTTGGGCCTAGGGGTCTCAATGGCCTTTAGGTCATCAAAGGGCTTCGGGCCTCAGGGCCTTTGGGCCACAGAGACCGTGGAGTATCCTAATTCACACAGAACATGACCCTGAAGAGGATCAAAGCAACAAGAGTAGCAATCACGAGAAGTAGAGCAAACCGGATTGGAAGAATAAGAGGGTATGAAAAACGCCATCGGGACCAGGCACCGTGCATCTTTGTATGGGGTAATGCAAGCTGATCCAAAATACAATGAGGGGATATAGGAGATCTATGATGCAGAATATGGGGAGGGGATGTTATAGTGGGTAGGTAATATGGGTCATGTAATGGTCATGGTGTGCCTCTGGGCCTTCGGGTCATGTATTGACCTTTGGGTTATCTTGGGCCTTATTCCTTGAGCTTAAAGGTCATGTAAAGATTCCCCTCCAACCCATAAAATGGGGATTATCCATAATAAAATTAAAAATAAGGCCTTCAATCCATTCAGACAATGACGAATTTATATATTATATCATCTTCTTAGTATGTATCTGAAACCATAATATACTTGGAATTTTTTTAGATATTGTGATCTTAAGATTTATTTAGGTCTTCTAGATCATATTGTTTCTAAAATGGGAGAATATATATCCTTACAATGTTAAAAAAAACATTTTGACCTATCTAGAAACTAGATTCTTATTTCCTCCATAAACTAGGAACTTATCATTTGTATTGCTTAATTACATTAGGATTTCATAACTTCCATTCTATGTTTGTCTCATAAATGTTCTTAATAACTTCCCACCATTAGATAATATTAATCCTTGTATATTAAATTACATATAAAATATATTCCATTAGAGACACATATGATATTTTACTCTCTTTATATCTCTCCTCATATAACTAGGTACACATTTTCCTAGAGATATTTTATACTATATGAATTTGGAAATAATTACAAATTGGATAGTACCAAACTAAATCTATTTAGCATCTTGTCAATGTATGTACCATAAAATTATCCAAAAATAGACATAGATATATCATGATAAATATTAATTACAACATTTCAACAACTGATTTTAGTCATTGTTAGAGAAATTCATTCACATAGATTTAAAAATCATGAAATATGTTGCATTTTTTTACTATATTTTATTAATATATCTGACATGGAAAACTAAATCGTTTCCATTGACCTCTTACAAACACATGGAATACATTAATTTCCAATGAATATTTTCTTGTAATTATGATATCTCTAATATGATAGAGTATTTGTGTAACATCCATATCATATTGGAATTTTTTATTGTCACCCATCCCATTGGTTATTTCATATAGACATTATCCATTGGGTTTCTATAAAAATGTTGTCCTTGAAATCAGATTCCCAATATAATGATCATAGAGGATTCATCTAATAAGTAAAATGAAAATGGATTTTTGAATGATAAAAAGTCAGAAGGTATTTGAATATACTATGCCTTAATTTCATGATCCTTTAGATAATCATTCATGCCTTATTTTTCATTTCATGACCATCCCTGAATTTTTTCATTTTATTACATCCCATCACATTTAGCAAACCACCAAAATATCAAGCACTAATAATTTTTCAACTTATATTACAATCATTAATTAAAAATTAAACATGAAAATATTTTATTGTTTCCATTTACTACATTCTCATTGGATTAAATAATATCATCAAATTATATATATATATATATATATATTGACCACTATGGTGAGTATAATATAATCCTAGGTTTTATATGTCTCTAGAGAAATCCCTCCCACTGAGACAAGGGGAGTCTAGTGTTCATATACCTACTCTTGTACAACCAAATCCTGGACATCACTAGACCCTTTCTTTCTCTCACAATCTCAAATGAGTATTTATTTCCTGGAAAATATACCATCAATGTTTACTGATACATTTTTCCTACAGAGTTTGAATAATTTGAGATTTTATAGGATAGTTAACTATGATGAAATTTTTTCATTGATATATATATATGGATTAGATAATATTTTAAAAAAACTCTCATCAAACACCGTAGGCTTTACAGTAATGTAATTGATTTATAAAATTTATTTTTTGCATTGGTAAATATTATTTTCATATTTTTTATATTAAAATATTTAAAAAAAAATTCTTCAAAAAAATCAAAATAAATGAAATATATATACGTATGGCTCTACATTAATCCCCCTTTACCACCCTTAAGTGCAATGTAAAATTATTTTAGGGAAAATTTCACTCATCATTTGAATTAATAATGAATTCATGGTTAAGTTATACATTAGAAATCCAACTCATTGGATCCCTTATCTTTCATTGAGTTAATTTATTTCTTCATCGATAATAGTTAACGAAATTCATGAATTATATGAATTCACCTAAATATTTTCCTTTTGAATAGTTCACATGGTTTTATTAAACAGAATCTATAATTTTTTTGGAAACCCTTTATTTGAATGGTTCATTTTTATAAAACATGATTAGTATGCTAGTTAGTATACCTTTTTATCTAATTAATTAATTAAGAAATTTCTGAATAAACTCTTCCAAACACTATTAGTTTTATTTGAAAATGAATTATCATTCCATGAGAGGTGTAATTATTATATTAATTATTTATTTATAGATATCATCACAATGAAACAAGAGTAACAGAATTATTAGAAAAATATATAGAATCATAATAACATTCATTCAAAATATTAAACAATTTCACATTGTGTCTAAATAGACAGAGAGATAAATTATTTGGTAACACTCTATAAAATTTTGAATCCCTCCATTTTTACAATCAGAAGATATATTCTTCCTTCTCTTCCATATCAAATGAAAATTGCTTCATATTCATTTTCCAATCTATGAATATTTTTCTCTTTGAAAATTAGTGTAAATACACCATTTGTAATGGATGGGCGATGGTGTTTTAACCTTTTCATTACATAATATCATTATAAGGGGTTAGGAATAATTCTACCACCCATCCTAAGTTGTAACGCCCCGACCCCATAAAACCTGAAGATGGAGCATTATTACATTTCATTGGAATTATTACATGGAAACAAATCCTAAAGGAACATATAGTTTTGCATTCTTGGCAATCTATATTACAATCATGATACCAATAGTACATTGAGAAAATAAAATAAGACATTATACATAATAACTGAAATAAAATGCATCCTTGAAAGCTTAATCAATGTTCTCTTCTTCATAACCTAGGGAGAGAATCATAACAATGGTGATCTCAAAAGCTCAGTAAGGGTAATTACAATGGAATCAATAATAAATCAATATGGAATGGTAAATATATGAGAACACTTTCCATTTATAAAACAAGATAACAAACAAATAATATGGAAAATATAAAACTGAAACATATACCATAAATCAATAAACTGAGAATGAACTAATTCGATAGATATCTCGACGTAAAATCTCATAGATAAATAATAACTACAATTAAATGAGGGAAATACTTTATTTAAGGAAATTATGTCTCACGCACCTGAAAACATGTTACCGTCAAGACCATTCACAAGACGGTTCAAAATTAAGGGTAGAAACCCATTTCGCCAACTTATTCATCTCATGAAAACCCATCAACCCATCAAGGATCTATATAAATTCTGGGCTCCACCCGTCATTTCCAGTACAATGAATTTATCATTTTGAATAACCAAAATAAATAATATGCCTTATAAAATAAGCCTATTGAATGGGTAATATGGATCTATCAAGAATTCGCATTAAGGAAAAAATATAATATCATGAATATAATGAGATTAATGATATAAAAATTAAAAATGTAGAATATACACTATATAAAAGGAACTAGGTGCATAATATTACAATAAGCCTCAATGAAATGAAATAGACACGAAATCCATTACTTTAAGTCTAATACTCTCTGTATTTATCTAAAACTCTTAAATGATGGTTTTAAAAAAAATAATTAACTTATATTAGAATCATAATAATATTTATGATATCATATATGATTCTTTTATGACTCTATATTATTTGTTTATTAATAATTCCATGTTAATGCAACATTTCAGGTAATAATAGATTCGTTTATCGTATGTGTCTTCACTTATTATTCTTAATCATATTAATTAGATCCAGATTTAATTAATTCAAAAATATATAATATTATTTATATTTCATATATATTCATAATATAAATATATATTATAGATAGATATATTACATGGAATACACCATTCATGGAGAAGATAGGTCGTACGTATGCATGAACGATGTTTCCGTTTTCATATCGTATTGAATAAAAGTAAGTGAATTAAAGATATGTATATATATATATATTATTCCATTAGAATTATAATTTCATATATCTCATAATTTTTCATAATATATATCTTTACAATCATTTTTGGATGGTGAACGTGGAAGATGAGTTTCATCACATCGGGGAGATAGTAAGCCGTACGCACGCACGAGCAAAAAAGTATTTTACTTAATGGTTTAATGGTATGGATTTGGATGGAATATTAATTTTAAAGAAATAATATAATGTCATATTTATTATTAAATTCATTTCTATTCATTATTATACCTATCAAAATAAATTGTAGATGAAAAATAGTTTGCACCCCGGCGTGGAGACGGTAAGTCGTACGCACGCACGCATGGTGATATATTTATTCATAAGATAGAAAAAAGAGGAATATGGTTGTCCAATAATCATAAAAACATCTCAGAATATAGTATATTCTAGATTTGTTATTTTAGTTTGGTGACAACTTAGTAAGGGGAAGTAGCAGAAGAAATGAACTTTGAAAGAAGAGATAAAACAATTACCTCTTCTTCAGGTGTCTCCTTTTGATTTGCACAAAAGGACTCCTTAAGTTAGTTTTACTACCAAAGGGTGGAATATCAAATGAATTGGGTGAATTTTGGAGGATATTTGGGCAGGGTTTGGCCGAGCCAAAAGGCTTTTTAGGTGTGAATAAGTGGGTAGAGGTGGTTCCCTTTCATAAGAGTGAGAAGGGGAACTTTAGGAAGGTCTTGACATATTATTTTATTATAAAATGATTTTAAAATTATAATAGTTCCAATATAATATATTTATAGGATAAAATGATAATGGGTCTTCAATGTCCCAACAAATAGGTTTTAGACAAGTTTTGGTCACAAAAGTAACCTTATATTTTAGCTTTAACCATTAGTTAAAAACATTAATTCTTACCATGTCTTTTTGTATTTTCATAATATATTATTAATATAGTTACCATAAAATTAAAAGATAAGAAAAAGTGGATAATTAATGAATTTTGTAAATTTATATAAGTTAAGAGGACAAATATTATATTTTTAGGACTATTATATCATTTAATAAAATAGTATTTGTTTTAAAAACTTCTTTATGTCAATTTTGACACTATTTAGAAATTGATTTTTGTTAAAGTCATAAAAACATTATTACTTCGAAAAAAGGCATCAACCCAAATTTAATATGTCAATATCATCTTTAAAATTCTTTTATGTCATCAAAATATTTAAATTAAATTTATTTTACTATTTATAATATCATTTATTTGAATCTTTGATTAAGAAGGTAATCACTCCATCATCATTGTGTCATAAATAAATTTATGAATTTAATGTTTAAAATTAATAAATAAAATACCATGTTTTAGGAAATATTTTTATCTTTCTAATGACTTCTTATAGTCAAAGAGATCATTCATATAACCCTATATTAAAATTGTTTTAGTAAAAGATACATGTTTATGTAATATTTCTCTTTACTTTAAATTATTCCATATATCATGTCATTATCACGCCCATGTGGCTACTTGGGGTCACAAAATTGACCATAGTATTCCTATGGTCGTACATATATCTTCCAATATGATTAAGACAATATGTTAGGATAGTTTAATATTATTATAATATTATTTTTTACCCTTATTTACAAGATTTACACTTTTACTGTGGTAAATAAAAATAATTACTGAGATACTATTCATAATGCCCAAAAATAAAGGGTACATATTTACACAATTTGGAAATTCTGATTCCAAATAATGAATCCATTATTCCAAATTCAAAACATTGAAGTTTCAATAATTAATTTAAAATTAATTCCTGTTCTCAAAACCATAAAGTGAGTTTTTAAGAAGTAAAAACTATCAAAAGATTGACATGTGATTATGTACAATTTTAATATTAAAGTACATCCAATGACCATAATTAGATTAAATGACAAAATATTAATATATTTAAAATTTAAAACCAATTAAATATATAATCTAACTATATAAATAAATTAGATAAAAATGTAGTTTTGAATTAAAATGCAGTATTTTTCATTATTCGTGTAGAATTGAAAATTTTCAGAAAATTTCCAAAAATTACACCCTAAACTAATTTTGATATTCCAATTTCAAAAATGATGTCTATTTTGTAAAATAAAGTTTATAAAATTTCCAAATTTTGGTAACATTATTCAGAACTGCTTTTTAAACGTCTTCTTTGATAGGTTGTGGTGTGCTTGAACTGAGGGTTATGTACAATGCAAGCTATTGAATTATTTAAAAAGAAGCATACTGTGGAAGCTTGGGGTGTTACATAAAACATTTGGTGAAATATATTCATTTATTCTTGATGGGATTCTCAATTATGATCATCCTACCAAGGATGAATTACAAGATACTTAGTGGTAAAGAAGAAAAAAAAAGATTAATAGATAATTTCATATCGATATGGTACTAAAATTTTTAAATAGATCAATGTACATAAAAATACTGAATAATATTTCATTAGAAAGGTATCCTTATTCTAGTTTACACTGATATATTGTAGTGTAAATCTTGTTTATCTTAAGAATCTATTTCATCTTCTCAATTGATAAGAGATGAAATATCATGTTATTTTTTTTCATGGTTTTTTGATTAATTATTAACACTCCATACATAGATTATTGAATAATTCAATATACACAATAATTATACTCCCTGAATCTCATATAGGTATCATTTTCACCCTTTCACACTATTTTAGATGATTTATTAAGAATAGGGGATTCCAACACATGGATCAAATATTCACATTGTATTCTATCACTTAACGACAATACTACTCAAGGAAATTTGTTCTTATACATACATTACCTAAATAATGTAATGATCACAGTGATATCATGGACAATGAACATTCCATTTAATTATATAATATTTAGAAGATAATTTTATTTTATTTATAATGATTACAAAAATATTTGAGATGTATTAAATTTAATTATCTTGTTAGTCACCCACTATTTTATAAATCCATATTTCCCTCACCATTAGAATCAAAATTGTTTGTCACAAGGAAATTACAGTATAAATGATCCACATTCCACTTCTCATAACCCACATGAGGGACTTATAAATTTCATTAAGGTATATAAGTAGGTGGTCTTTCCATCTGCATGTCATGTAGTTCATTATCTATTGTGTGGGATCACATATCTTGAAACCCTAACTCGAATTTCGTCAACACATTCCACCAAGATTCATCCACTTAAGTGAGGGATAATTCTCTTGAAGTCAACTTGGTTAATCAACCTAAATAGTTTTCTATAAACTTTGAAATAAAATTAATTCTTTCCAAGATGGTTTGACCAACACTTAGTTTTATAGTTGCATATTTATTCTGGTAAAGGAAGGAATTTTTGACTTCATATTTACTAGATGAAGGGATGACCTAGAGAACAACATATAATTAATTTAATATTGAATTATACAAATGCATGAAATAATATTAAATTAAATGAAACCATCATATACATCGGTTGGTCAATGATCATCATAATCACATTCATCTTATGACATAACATTCATACATGCTAGATTTCATTTTTTATCACACTCTTATTTTTGATAAATTTATATTTAATTAATTATTAATTTCCTTATTAATTGATTAATTCTATATCCTAATTTAATATATACAATATGGTGGTATATGTGATTCCCCACCACTTTAATTTTAAATAAATCAATTTTACCAAAATTATAGATATACACAGTTTCTATTGTTAGATACATGACGTGTACCATTTAAATTTGATAAAATTTGTTCTCGAATTTATTACATAACTTGTAATGGAAGAAATATGATGTGTGTCCATTTTTTCACATATTTAAGACATGTAATATTTCACAACATGATATGTAATGAATAATATGTGTATTTCCAGTCTATTACCATGTACTTTCCCAGTATTTTAACATGCATGAAATGTCATATAATTAAATTTCATAGAATTCCATGGGTCATGTGATGTAAATAGAATGATGAGTATGACCACATAACACTCTATTAATTTACACATGG
This sequence comes from Viscum album, assembly GCA_963277665.1. Lineage (NCBI taxonomy): Eukaryota > Viridiplantae > Streptophyta > Magnoliopsida > Santalales > Viscaceae > Viscum > Viscum album. The sequence continues at coordinate 759,858,796 of OY728161.1, forward strand.
TTGAATTTTTATTGTATCTTCATAGTAAAATTTGTGTACAAGCAATAGACACAGTACGTATTCATTGTAGAATATGCATAAAAATTATTTTAAGGATTTTTTCCACATGTTCACATTAAATGAACATAGTGTGTAAATGTCCCCTTTCAAAGGTTTTGTACAAAATAAACACTTCATGTTGTTTGGTTTAGCTCAAATAGATTACTTTATGTCTGCATGAATTAACTCACACAACTCGGTCACACAATGTCTCTTTCGTTACTTGGCACAAATTACATGGCATGTATACCTGATAAATGACACACAATCTATTCTAGCCAATCATAAATTACACGCATAGGGAGTAGACATATACTCCATGAAGTTCCTTAATTTTTTACTTGACATGTATCTCAGATACACATTGTGTAATCACAACTACACTATGACACATGACTATATTCCATTATGTAATGTGTGTATTAAACAGATGATTTTTTGGTGGACCACATGACCACCACTTTTTACTAGGGATATACAGAACATACGCAAGGAATAATCTTTATAGCCATGAATGTTGTTTTCTAACCTAGTGGTGAATATATACTATCTTGATGAATCCACCTATAATTTTCCTATATGGAATACCAAAATTGGTGCCACCATATTCCCATATAGTTGACCGAGACTTCTTAGTATGTAATTTAATTACGCCCCATGTAATCACATTGAGTATCCATGATATCTGACACACGTGGATAGTATCTTCATGCATCCATCACATGTTCTATGCTTGTTAGGTTTTATGATAATTAATGAACAATTATTGTTACATTCATGTATTATGAATTAAAATAAAAATTAAATACAAAGAAAAATAACTATGATAAAGGATCTAAAAAATAAATAATTACAAATTTGAATGTGACCTCTATAATATAACTAATAGGTTTATGGCATAGTGGAAGCCTTACTCGAGCACCAGATCAATGACAGTTTTTCTGGTAAAAATGAATTAGCTACTAGAACATGGTAATGAATTATCATTTCTAATAAATATGAATTTTAAAACAAGAATACATTATTATAACCAAGAGAGGGGATAATTTCCTTGTTATTTATTAATTAATTTAATCAATAAGAAATTAACTTGGATTTATGTTTTTCATCCATATAGATGTTTATCTCATGAACAAAATTCATGGAGAATAATCATTTCATAAAAGGGAACTAATGTATACCCACTTTATTGATGATCCTCACATTCTCTTTGATCATAGATCATCACATGTGGTTCTTTGGGTGCTAGTACGGTGGGACTAATCAACTTGTATTTTTTTATTTTGAATAGTGATCCTTTGATCTATAATAGCATGTCTTTTTTCTATCGTTCTTGATTGGGAGGAGAAGTGGAATCACTTCTTTCATCCTTGAGAGATACCATAAAGATGTTCATGGAAGAAATAAATCTTGTCAGATGAGAGGATGTGAATAATAAAATGTCTCACGCATATGTTTTCATCTCATTATCTAAAACTATATAACATGGTATATGTAGAGATGGGGTTTAAAATTACAATTACACAAAGTCGGTTGAACAATTATTAGACCCATGGTATACCCTATACCAAATAAAATAATAATATTTATTATTATATTATTGAATGATATGTAATACGCTAATCTACATATCATTTTTACAAATAAATAAATATTTATTTATTAAATGATATTGACACTTATATCATTCTAAACATGAATCCATTACTATAAGTCCATCCTCCTCGACATTTATCAAAACACCAAAAAAATATTTATTTAACAAATCAATAATATTAGTTCAACAAAAAATTATTATATCCATGATCTAGTGAATAAATATTTATTTAATATTTAGCTCCTGCTAACAAATGAAGACTTGATAGTTGTTATCGATAAATACCAAATAAAAAAATATTCTCTGATTAAGTGGGTTTTAATGTATTCTATATTCATATTCAAATAAAATTAAACTATTATCAAGATTATACTATGTGTATAAACTATTAAGCATGTTACTCAGTTGCATCAAGTGGGTTGTCTATTGTCCAAGATTACTTTCTAGAAATCTATCAAGTCCCTCATAAAGAAAGAATATATGTCACAATGATATCATACAAAAATGAATTATCACTTTGTAATATAATACCATTTATCAATATCCATAATAAAAAATGTTTCATACTCCATTTCAGCAACTGATGTTCTCGATTATTCTTTCTTTTACTATCTAAAATGAACTCATCAAACACTATAGTAATGGAATTTATCAGATTGTCACATTTCAATCAATGTTCTCAAGACAAGACCATCCATTAAAAATATAAGGTAAAATCATTTCATCACTTATTCATTAATGACATATAATTCATGATAAAACCAGATATATCCACTGTCTCAATAGAATTTGGAATCATGATTTTGGTCAATATATGAATGTATGCAACTCATGGAATAAATTTATAATAATTTTAAAATTGAATGATCATTACACTTGTTTGAGTACAAGAATTCGGATGACATGAAATCATGTTGAATTCCTATAGGCATGTTTATCCTCATAATATCCCTTATTGGATTTTATCTGCTTATGAGTACTGTCACATGAAAATTGACATATTGTTTCCCCTATCATAGAATGTTATCTTTATCATATGACTATAATTTTGGAATATGCCATAGAACATCAAGGACCACATCATAATAGGTAACAATTATATTCTTTCAATGTGACTAATTCCCTAAGGACATTATCACATTATCATAACGAAAAATAATTTATCATCATGTGGTCTGAAATTTTCGAATATTCAACCTCTTGAATGTATATGTAATAAAAAATACAATGTAGATAGTTTTAGAGAACCAACTCCAACAATATAGATAGAACACTTCCATCCTTGGGTAAACCACCTAAACAATTTTAAATTAATAACTATCATCTCCCATAATATCAAAAGACCATTTATAGTACAATAATGAAAACATCTAAGCATACAAGCATCAATGTTCACTATTCATTAATCATTAATCAAGAACCTATTTTCGATCATCTGATAATACTATTACCAAATTTTGGATTAAATACTTTAATCATCAATGAGTAATGATATTTAATTCAATATACATTTGGAAGCCCATTTCATCATTTACTAAGACATTGGATCATTTTAAATATCAATGTTCACCTTCATAATTGTGCATTGCACAATTTTACATGGAAGGATGCATGTCACATGATCAATGATATTGCACACCAGTGGATCTGTGAGCACACAACTATTATTCTTTCATGAAAATAATAAATAAAATCTTCCTGACTTAAAATCACATGAGCATAGGGGCACCCTCCTCGTTCGGGCGTGTGGTATAACAAAGAATTATTCAACCTCGCACCACTTGGGTTATAGTTTTCCTAATGTTCCATGAATAAATATCATGCATCACCTAGTGCTAATGAGATCACTTGCACTGCAACCCCTTATGTTGATACTACCATATGAAATACTTCCACGGGAAGGTCGAACCACATAACAGATTACCTTTACTTCCATGATCGGTCTTGAAGTTATTGTGAACAACTTCTATACCATTTGAACAATGCATGAATATGGATAACAGGGGAATATTTTATGGAAGATAAATGATGTCATACACCATCTTTGTTGGAAATGAAAACAAAACCCATGTGTTAAGCGCCCCACATTTATTTTCCCCGCATTTTATTTTCCATGCAGCGTGTATTAACTACATGTGTTTTTCCCATGAGTTTTTCTTTCTGTGTGACCATTTAATGTGGTGGTTTTATTTCATTTGTGTGTTTTTTTAATATGGATATTTTATTTCATTAATGTGTCCATTTAATTTGGGTATTTCATTCCTTTGTAAATGCCTATAAATTGTTGGCAATTGTTTTCTGAAAATTACACTAAATAAAAATCTTGAAATCTACTTTAAGTTGTGTGACAATTTTATTCCTCTAAAATTTATCATCTTTTTTATCCAAAAAACATGTATCAGAGCCTGTTTACCGAGATCCTACATTTTTTTATGATGGTCGCAGTCCAGTAGAAAGTTCTGAAGTTGTATTAGGAAAACTACTAAAGCTGGTGCATCCAAATAAAGGCATTATTCAGGTCACAAGAATTATGAGAGATCTTCACTGATGGGTATATTGTACCCTCTATGGAGGAAGAATCCACCTTCACGAATGAAGAAAATATGGGCTTCAAAAATCAAAGAAAGAAATACAATAAGGTGTTGTTCCTTCTCTATCAAGGGTTGGATGAATCAACGTTCAAAAAGATTACTGAAGAAACATCAATAAAGAAAGCTTGGGATACCCTTTCCACCATCTTCAAAGGTGTTGAACGAGTGTATCATGTACATCATCAAACATTAAGAGTGTATTTTGAAGTGTCACACATGAAATAAGGTGAGAGTATCTCCGATTATTTCTCGAGATTAATTGTTATTATGAACAATTTGAAAATGAATAGTGAAAAAGTTGAGTACATTAGAGTTATTGAAAATCACTTTGATCTCCCACAACCATGTTTGGGAATGTGGGTGTGGAAATTGAAGAAACAAAGGATTTGGAGAAACTTTCCATTGAAGAACATATGGGTTCATTTCAAGTGCATGAGTAATGGAGGAAAAAGAATACTGGTTAAACAATAGAGAATGACTTAGGGTCCAAGTTAACTCTATAAGAAAAAAAGAATGGCCACAAAAAATGAGGATTTCATTCTTCAAGAGGAAGAGGTCATGGATATTAACCAAGCCCAAAATAAAAGAAACAAAAAACATACCCTCTTTCATGGAAGAGGAGATGGTGGAGGTCGATTCATGTGTGGTCGTGGAAATTCAAAGAACATTCAATGACACAAATGTATGAAATTTGGCCATTATGTCTCTTATTATTAGAGAAAAGTGGATCATGATGAATGATAAAACCATGCTGAAAAATATCATCATGAAGAAGAAGGTACCACACTTATCCTCTCACAAGAAATTGCATGTGAATGCCCCGATGTGTGGTATCTCAACACGGGTGGAGGCAACCACATGAGTAGTAACAAAGAATTATTCTAGGAACTCATAGAAGTAGTTTGCGGTGACATGAGATTTAGAGACTCATCAAAGGTACCCATGATGGGAAAAGGTAAAATAAAAATCTATATAAATACTGGCAAGCCAAATTACATCTCTTATGTGTATTATGTACCAAAAAAGAGAAAAATTATCATTAGTCTTGGGCAACTCCTTGATAAGTGGTTTGTTATACACATGGATAATTATTCTTTATCATTAATGGATTCTCATAGGAGACTTGTTCCTCTAGTCAAAATGTCGTTGAATCACAAGTTTCAACTGAGTATCAACATAAAGACTGAACAATGTAGGATTCACGCTCAAATTTACCCAAGAGAAGATGGTAGAACTGTCTTTGTAGTTTAGATGGGGTTTTCGAATCCTCAGAGAGCTAAGAAATAACCTATGGACACGTACATTCTATAGATTGTTTATGGCTATGAAGTGGCCAATTTCGGTTGATTTAATATGGTTTTAAAGGATATCTAACAGATTTAAGTGAATTTAATGTAAAATAATGAGTTGATCCTAGGTTATCACTTGGGGTGGATTGGACGTAGTTCCTTTTCAATGATTTCAATTTCTTATATTTGAGATGGATTCATTTAAGAAGGTAAAACAACATCATCACTTACTGGTTTAATTCCTACACCTTTTAATACTAATCACCTATACACTTGAAGGATCAACGTTTTGAACACCTCAAGGTAAAGGTTTGTATTAGCACATGATGTGTGTGGCCTTAAATTCAACAAGGACGATGGAGTTTAAAAATCGACAAACAAAAATATCAATTAAAGAAGTGATTATAAATTAATGGGGTGATAAATAACATCCAATACATCCCCTTTCTACTCCTTTGTATCAACCCATAAGTGGGTTATCCCTCCATTGATGCTATGGTTTCAATGTAAGCGGGAAGTAGATTCATGAGGGAGGAATTGAAGAAGTAAAGAAAACAATAAAAAGAAAATGATCACTCCACCGTTGTGTGAATAATTTCAAAAGGTTTAGTGTGAATAAATTCACACCTTAAACCAGAAGTATCAAAGTGATATTAATAACAACATAATAAGAGGAAAATAAGAGATTCTATTATGAAACTAAAGTGAATTGAACAACTTACATGTGAAAGACAAACTTGAGACAACACAATCGCAGCATAACGTTACAATTGAACAAAGCACCAATGATGATAAAATCCTCCACCACCACTACCTTAAATAGGAGTTTTGGAAGCCTTGGGTAGAGCCTCCAAAATTCCAAGTCTCCTCAATTAATTTTGGTAGGCCATAGGTGGGTGGAAAGTTGAGGGAGAGTTGATTTTTCCACACCTAACCCGAGGTGGTATCTAGATTTCATCCACCGAATAGACACTCTTGTAAAACCATATAGATTACCTAATTAGAGTAGGACATAGAATAAGAAAATGTATCCCCGGATGTCTCCTACCAGGCTGTAAAATATGGGCCCATTTGGAGTTTTGTATTCGGAGATATGATTATATTAGTGGACTGTTTTTCTGGGCCGAAAAATCTGGCCCAGAATTTTATCTCTAAATTGGGCCGCATACATGACCACAATGGAGGCCTAATTAGCACTGGACCATGAAAAATTATTTTTTCCTCTATATTTCTTCTAGTATCCCACTAAATTTGGGCTTCATTTGGTTTGTATGTTGGGCCCCACATTCTGATCAGTGGGCCGGTGTCCAATCTGACTTCTCCAGAATTGTTTTCTTTCATCACAAAATATCCCCATATTCTTCCATGAATTCTTCATTGATCCCTGAATGAAACATTTTATTATTGAAGTTTAGATCAATTTCCCAAAATATCAAATTAAAATATGGATAATTAAATTCCTTAAAATCAGATGAATCATTCGGTACTTTAAATGATGTTAAAAAATGTATCACATAATAGTGCATTTTAAGAAGGTATTATAATCATAATGTGAAATGATGTTCAAAGTGTAAAATGAACTAAAATGGTGTTTATGATTAATAAAGAACATGAATATTACATATATTAACAATGAATATTAGCCTCATTTAGTATCTAATCACACCCCCAACTTGAGTTTTGCTAGTCCCAAGCAAAATATATCTCAACAATATGAAATTAGAATTCCCTTTTCCAAAAACATTTTAACACAAAATGATCACCAAAAACCCTTATACCAAACAATAATAAAACCCATCAAAATATTTTAATACAATATAGTTTCATAAGCAGATCCCAATCCCAAGCCCATTCCTTTTGTTCAAATTCATTACCAAATTTCATCCAATATCAATTAAGTATGAGGATGTGTTGTGCATCACAATAGATATGGGGGGTTCATCTTTATTCAAGGGGGAAATGAAGGAAGTGCTATGTGGAATAACATTTCAATATTAAGATGAGTATTTAATTTTTTTATTGTATTATTTTTTTTGTTTTTTTTTCAATTTTTCCATGGTAATTGAAATTGCACTTGAAAGAGTCAACCTCTGTGCGAGACTTTGCCGATGACTCCCATGCTCAAAGACCTTAGGGAACCAAGTGAATCCCACATACTCAGGCATCATCTCAAGTTAACTCATTCAAAAACAAATTAAAATTACCAAAAATAGAGATAAAAATACTAACTATGGGCCTGACAACTATGGAGTAATGATCCCCAAGTGCCGAAAGCTGCACATTAGGACATTTCATTACTCTACGTACAAATTTATTGTTTTTTATTTTTTTATTGAATACTCATATTAAAACTAAAATGATCACCAAACCTATGCTATTTATTTGGGGTACACCATGAACTCAAACTAATACCCCACTATCCAAAGGACGTTCATTGTGATCTTTTTTTTATTTTATTGAAAATATAAACGATGAAATATCATATTGGACAGCCACACTTTCCAAAATCTATGCTCATGAAATTATACGAGGATTAAAATAAGAATCAGGGCATTGTAAATTATTTAATATTCAGTTTCAAATTGTGAAATGTGTATTACCATGTTCAAAGTTAAAGGAATTTTTTCTTCTATTTACAGAAAAAAAATTCAAATCAGTCATTTTTTTGACACAAAATCATTTTTTTTATCTCTCCCCCCCAACTTAAAATAACAATGTCCCCAGTGTTTAAATAAAATAAAATTTAGAAGGGGTATAGGTAGATAATGAAAGTTCAAAAAAGAAATTGAAAATGAGGGTCATGGAATGAAGTCACCTGGTGGTTGAAGTTGAAATTCTTGTTTCTCCCTTTTAATCCTTTGATATCCATGTCACTTGCAGAGTTACCTAGTAGAAAAAGGAAAAACAAACAAACAAAACAATATATATATATATATATATTTATAAAATAAAGAAAGTAAAATATAAGTATATATATAAAAATTATAGAATAAGGAAGCACAAGAAGTCGTAGGTCGGTGGTAAGTGCGTGCCCCTGTCTCCCTTCGTCCCCGGGTTCGAATCCCCGCAGCTTCGCCGGTTGTGATGGGGTTTGCCCCACGACCTACGATGTGGCCTTTTTTTATTCTTATATTTTCATTTATTTTTTTGTATTTTTATTTTAAACTACAAACACATAAAATAACAAACTGATGATACATTGTCTTATTTTTAAATTTCTTGGTTAGGTATTACTAAAGGATCACACCACGTGACACAAATGAATATGGTGATCCCCTTTCATACCCATCCAAACTCATAATAGAAGAACATGTCAACAGTCTATTTTTTATTAAATATCAAAATGATTAATTAATCATATTTGAAAAATAAAGATGATTCCAAAAATATTGAAAACATGAAAACCACGGGTTTCCTCCTGTGTAGCGCTTTTGTTTAATGTCGTTAGCCCGGCATGAACACCCCAACTTACCCAATACCAACTTTCAACATTTTAAGGACCACACGTTTCACCAATTCTAATAGGTTGATATTTATTCTATGTTTAGAATTTGTTTCATTAACAAACCTATGTTCTAAAATGAGTGGGTAAATCCAAGGAATATCAGAATTGGTGGATCTAGTTTCTTCTCTAGTATTGCCTAAGACATAAATGATCATTCCTATATTATTAGTTTCAAGAGAAGAAGTAATTCAATCAGAAAGGTCATGGTTATAAACTATGAAGGGATACTTGAGAGAGGAAGGAAAAACACTAATTTTGAGCTCAGTTTGGCTAGAAAATCCATACATAGGTTTTCACTTTGAATCAAACTCAGTTTCATTTTCAAAATTTCTCAATAGAATTGGTTCCTTTTGAATAGAATATTCAACTACCAAATTGTAATGATCAATGTTAGAAATGGGTATGGACTCAATGTTTGTGATTTCTCCTAATGGTTCAGTGATTTGTGTTTTTGAAAAATTATCAATGGAGTTATATTCATGAGACTCAATCCATGATGTCAAAATGTCCTCTTTTGAATATAAAAAATCAATTTCCTCTTGATTTTAATACCCTTAAAAACATCCTTTATCCTCTTTATCTATACCAAATCCAAAGGATAGTTCTTTAATAAATATATGACAGGTTTGTGGGACAAAAGAGTCTTCTATCAATGATGAGGAAGGGATAGCATGAGTGGGAATGGGTTCCATAACCATCTCAAGGTTTTGTAGTTCTAATATCAATGATGAAACCTCAAAATTCATTATCTCTATTTTTTGAAAAAAAATTTAAAATAATGGATGTGGATTAGGATGGATAAGGGGTTGAGACAGATGGTTTATTCCAAAAGGATAATTGAGTTGTTGTAATTCCATAGGAGGATGTTCTGATTGGACTTGTTGGGATTGTAAATCATTATAGGTTGGAATGTTTTGTTAATCATAGGAGTTAAAACATTGTGGCTCAATCGGTTGTTGATTATCCCACCAATATAAATTAGGATGGTCACTGTACATCATAATTGGTGCGGGGTAGTCAAAGTAGGGAGAGGTTCCCCATGTTTTGGTTTGTTCAAAAGGGATTTCCATTAGAGTGAAATAGGGGATGAGAATAGAAAAGTGGGGTGAGAAAAGGATTCTAGTCTCTAAGATAACTTACTTAGGTCCCCGGAAATGGTGCCAAAATTTGATTCACGCTCAAATTTACCCAAGAGAAGAAGGAAGAATGGTCATTGTAGTTTAGCCTGGGTTGTCGAATCCTCAGAGACCTAGGAAGTATCTTATGGACACGTACATTCTATAGATTTTTTTTGACTATGAAGGGGACAACTTGGGTTGATTTAAGATGGTTTTAAACGGTATCTAAAAGATTTAAGTGAATTCAATGTAAAAGAATTAGTTGATCCTAGGTTATCACTTGGGGTGGATTGGACGTATTTCTTTTTCAATGATTTCAATTTCTTATATTTGAGATGGGTTCATTTAAGAAGATAAAACAACAACATCACTTATTAGTTTAATTCCTACACCATTTAATAATAATCACCTATAAACTTTAAGGATCAAAGTTTTTGAACACTTCAAGGTAAAGGTTCGTATTATCACTTGAAGTGTGTGGCCTTAAATTCAATAAGGACGATGAAGTTTAAAAATCATCAAATAAAAATCTCAATTAAAGAAGTGATTATACATTAATGAAGTGATAAATAAAATCCAATCCATACCCTTGATACTCCTTTGGATCAACCCATATCTGTGTTATCCCTCCATTGATGCTATGGTTTCAATGGAAGCTGGAAGTAGACTCATAAGGGATGAATTGAAGAAGTAAAGAAAATAATAAAAAGAAAATGGTAACTCCACCATTGTGTGAATAATTTCACAACGTTTAGTGTGAATAAATACACAACATGAACCAGAGGTATCAAATTGATTTTAAGAACAACATAATAAGTGGAAAATAAGAGATTTTATTAAGAAACTAAAGTGAATTGAATAAGTTACATGTGAAAGACAAACTTGAGACAACAAAATCACAACATAACATTACAATTGAACAAATCACCAAAGATGATAAACTACTCCATAACCACTACATTAAATAAGAATTTTGGAAGCCTTGGGTCGAGCCTCCAACAGTACAAGTCCCCTAAATTAATTTTGGTAGGCCATAGGTGGGTGGAAAGTTGGGGGAGAGTTGATTTTTACACCATTTACCCGAGGTGGAATCCAGATTTCATCCACCGAACAGACGCGCTTGGAAGACCTTTTAGATGACCGAATTAGAGTGGGACATAGCAGAAGAAAATGGATTCCCGAATGGCTCCTACCAGCCTGTAAAATTTGGGCCTATTTAGAGATGTTTACTTGGAGATATGATTATATTGTTTGACTGTTTTTCTGGGCCGCAGAATCTGGCCCAGAATTTTATCTCTAACTTGTGCCGCATAAATGACCACAATAGAGGCCGAAGTATCACTAGATCATGAAGCATTATTTGTTACTATATATGTCTTATAACATCCCATGAAATTTGGGCTTCATTGGGTTTGTATGTTGGGCCCCACATTCTCATCAGTGGGGTGGTTTCAAATCTGACTTCTCCAGAATTGTTTCCTTTCATCACAAAATATCCCCATCATCTTCCATGAATTATCCATTGATCCCTGAATAAAACATGTTCATATTAAAGTGTAGATCAATTTACCAAAATATCAAATTAAAATATGGATAATTACATTCCTTAAAATCAGATTAATCATTGGGTACTTTAAATGATGTTCAAAAATGTATCACATAATAGTGCATTTTAAGAAGGTATTACAATCATAATGTGAAATGATGTTCAAAATTTAAAATGCACTAAAATGGTGTTTATGATTAATAAAGAACATGAATATTAGAAATATTAACAATGAATATTAGCCTCATTTAGTGGCTAATCAGTGTCTCTTGGGACTCATGAAGAATGACTCGTGGAGATGGCATCTGCGCTTTGGACATCTGCATTTTAGCAGGCTTAAACTTCTATCCTCATCTAGATTGGTGCGTTGATTTCTAGCGATTGAAGTTTCAAATCATGTGTATGAGGCATCTGAACTCGGCAAGCATCAAACGAACTCCTTCCCAAGTGGAGTGTCCAGAAGAGAAAATGAACCACTTCAGTGGTTCACACTGATATATACGGACCACTTGAAACACCCTCACTTGGAGGTAATAAGAATTTTATTACCCTCATTGATGATTTTAACAGAAAATTTTAGTCGTATTGAGTAAAAGAAAAATCTTCTACATTTTTTATCTTTAAAATGTTCGAAGCTCATGTTGAAGCTGAAATTGGTTATAGAATCAAAGTTCTCAGATCTGACAGAGGTTGAGAATACACTTCAAATGCATTTCAATATTTTTCCAGGTAACAAGGAATCAAGCAAAAATATAGTGCTTCCTACACGCCATAGTAGAATGGCATTGCAGGAAGGAAGAATCGCACCATCCTTGACATGATGAGGACCATGCTGAAGGAGAAAGACCAGCCAAATATCTTTTGGGTAGAAGTAGTGGCATTTACTACCTATCTGCACAATTGGTGTCCGACCAAGAGCATTAGAAATTGGACACCATAAGAGGCATGGGGTGGCTCCAAACTGATCGTAGTACACATAAGAATCATCAGGTGTGTTTCTAACACACTTGTTCTAGAATCGTGAAGAAGGAAGCTGGATGATTGTGGTGAAAGTTGCATCTTCATTGGCTACAGTGAAGAGTCCAAAGCCTATAAGCTCTAAAATCAACTAACTAATAAATTTTTAGTGAGTAGGGATGTGTTCTTTAGTGAGGAAGAAGCTTCGAGATGAAATGACGAGGAATAAAACAAAGAGATTCCAGTCGAAACCTAAGATCCTGATCAAAGGAATGATCATTAGGAGTAAACACCAGCAATACCTTCCTCGGGCGCATCATTAGTAAACAAGAGTCCAGGAGAACATTCCATCTCTCCTGAAAGGACTAAATCAAGTCAAAATTTGGTGAGCTCATCCTCACCCATGGTGCCCATTAAAATGAAATGCTTGAGCAACATTTATGAGAAAATGAAAGAGGTAAATATTTTTTTCCGGTATGAAGATCATGAGCCTCTGACATTTCAGGAATCCACGAGGGAAGAATGTTGGAGAATGGATATGGAAGAAGAAATTTGTTCCACAGAGAAAAATTACACATCAGAGCTGACCACACTTCCTAATAGCCATAAAATCATTGGTGTCAAAGAGGTGTACAAGATCAAGTGAAATGTTGATGGTGAAATCAATCGCTACAAGGAAAGGCTCTTAGAAAAGGGGTACAAACAGACGTACGACGTGGAATATGAAGAAGTCATCACTCCTATTGCTCACCTTGGCAATATGAGGACGATTATCTCCCTTATTGTTCGCTATAGTTGGGTGATCTACCAATTGGATGTGAAGTCTGCGATCCTGAATGGAATTCTAGAGGAAGAGGTCTATATTGACCAGCCTGAATGTTATTTTATGCAAGGGGAGTAAGAAAAAGTGTGTCGAATGAAGAAAGATCTTTATGGGTCGAAGTAGGCTCCTCGTGCTTGGAATGCACGCATTGAATGCTATCTTCAAGTGAACGGCTTCGCCCAATGTCCATATTAGCATGCATTTTACATTAAGAAGAATGATGGTGGTGACATACTTATTTCATGCTTGTATGTTGATGATTTGCTGTTTACAGGGAATGATCGATCGATGTTCAATGAATTTAAGGATTCCATGTTCATGGAGTTCGAGATGACCGATCGAGGTCTCATGTCCTTATTTCTGGGCAGAGAGGTAAAGCAACAATAGGGAGACATCTATAAATCTTAGAAGAGGTATGTCAGGGATTTTCTGGAAAAAATCCAGATGGAAAATTATAATACTGTAAACACACCTGTAGCAACAATCTTAAAACTGACAAAATATGGAGAAGGAAGAAACATTGACTCGACTTTGTTCTAGTGTTTAATTGGAAGCTTGAGGTATCTTACAATCACAAGGCCTGATAATGTCTACAATGTTGGGTTTCTAAGCAGGTATGTGGAAGCTCCAAAAGAGTCACATTGGCTAGCGGCAAAACGTATCCTAAGGTACGTTAAAGGAATGATAGATTTGAGTCTTTTTTATCCATACAATGAAGAAGCAAAACTACATGGATACTCAGACAGTGAATGAGGAGGCGACCAAGACGAAAGAAAAAGGACCACTGGATATGTATTTTTTCTTGGATGGACTGCTTTCACATGGAATTTAAAGAAGCATTGTGTGGATGCTTTGTCCACATCTGAAGCAGAGTACGTGGTAGCATCATCCACTGTTTGTGAAAGAATTTGCTTGATAAAATATGCTGAAGGAGATGAAGCATCCGCATGATGGATCAACAATTATATATGTGGACAAAAAGTCGGCAATTGAACATGCCAAAAATCTGGTGCAACATGGAAGAAGCAAACACATTGATACCCGATTCCATTTTCTGAGAGATCATGTGAAACGGAAAATGATAAAATTAGAATATTTTCATACTACGGAACATGTGGCTGATATTTTCACAAAAGCATTATCGACAGATGCATTCAAAAAACTCAAAATGATGCTCGGGGTGACGTTGGTTTTGATTTGAAGATGAGTGTTGGAAATGCAATCAAAACCCACGCCTCAAGCGGCCCGCATTTATTTTCCCTGCGTTTTGTTTTCCCTGCAATGTGTATTAACTACACACGTTTTTCCCCTACGTTTGTCTCCCCTTGTGTCCGTTTAATGTGCTAGTTTTATTTCATTAATGTGTCTTATTAATGTAGCTGTTTTATTTGATTAATGTATCCATTTAATTTGGCTCTTGCATTCCTTGGTAAATGTCTATAAATTGTTGGGAATTGAATTCTGAAAAATATACCAAATGAAAATCTTGAAAGCTCATTTGTGTTGTGTGCCAATTTTATACTCTCAAATTTCTCGGCTTGTATAGCCAACAATGTTGTTCATCCAAGTTGTTAAGAATTAAGCAAATTGCATCATGAATTGAAATGATGGACCGGCTGCACCGGTCTCTACTCACCACAAATGCGGGTTCATATGGAGAACTTCGAGTATATTGCCTCTGATTTTGGGCCACTTGTGTGGCCTACAACATCAAGCATGGAAGGCTAGCTTGGGCATATATGTGTAGCACGAGAAGTTGATGAGCATCGTGCCCACATGGTCAGGCGCGCTGTTAAACATCTGAAGAAAATATGAATTCAAGACCGAAAACAGAGCACGGCGTGAAGTAGTTTTGCATGGATATTACAATGTGCGTTACAGTGCATGAACAAAATACACTATATGCAAGCGAGTTTCAGGAATATCCTCTATATGAAGAAACTATGCCGCGCACGCATCAAAATCCTGATGTTAATGACGTGACAGTGCATAATTTCTATGGGGTTATGCGATCGGGCAAATACAAATGCGCGTTCGGATGAAAAATACAAGGAGTTTTGGTGTTTTGATGATTTATCTTAACGCAGAATCATTTTCGGACCTCAGGTAGAGCAAGTCGGTCTGATGAATGGTGGAGCATGTTAGTCCGACACGCCACCATTATGGGATGCGTAAAAGTAGGAGTGCGGTAATTTTTCTTAAAATACAGAGGGTAGATCACCTGTTTGAGTCTGATGCCGCTTCGTGAGAAAGTTGCTCTCGTTTTCTACATAAAACAGAGAATCGCGAACCCACATAAGCGTTACGCGAATGAGTTTGCCCGACCAGCATAAGGCTTACGCGATGCAGCTCATGTGCACGCAAGACTGCATACTCTCTTTCACTCAAAGCAATTAAAGCATCACCTAACCTATCATGCGTAAGGTTAGGGCATCGCGTGACCCATCTTGGGAAAGGCTGGCACCGCGTAGCCTTTCATGCGAAAGGGATTGGCACCGCATGACCCATCATGCGATATGATGTGATACCATGAGGGGTTCAAGCTCGTGCAAAGATACAACTCATGTCTCCTGAATATACATGGTCATGCAATCACGAATGCCTGTCACGGTCTAGCCTCCCCAAGAAGGAGATTAAATTGCCACATACTCAGTTACATGTAAAATGGTGGAGATGAAATTGCCACATACTCACGTCCCGCTACGATCAAGTCAAAATGAATTTATTTGATGCCCAGTAAAAGATGGGCATGAATAAAATTCAAGGCTCGATGTACAATGCTGGTCCAATAGAAGTTCACACCACACACATGCAATATTCATGTGTGCATCAGAAGCTCCATGACATGCTTGATACCACCAAGAGAAGAAAATAAACATTTCATGCGCGTGAGAGTGCAATCTTGATCAGACTTCATCACTTTCCCCCCTTTACTCAATCGCATGAGGATTTGAACATCAGGCGGCGACGTCATGGTAACATTCGGCATCCCAACACATCCAAGTGTCATGGGTTATGCGACGACCCTGCAACAAAGGGAAACACTTTCCATAGACCCTTTTATCATGCCTCCTTGACATACAAACACCCTCAATCGGCCATGAACACCCAACATGTCAAAGGTGAGAAAAGTGACTTTCCTTAATTGACAATGTCTGTGTGTCCTCGTGAGATCCATCAATGAACATGCGGTGCATCAAAGTCAAGTAGAGGAACAATCTATGACAACTTCTGCATGCTGTCGGGGATCCAGAACTAATCATCTAATGCGCCATAGGAAAACATGACCACTGACAATGACAAGTCGTGTGTGCCATCACAAGATCCCATACGGATCATGTAGCGCACTCACAGACAATCAATGTGTGAAGGCTGCAAAACTCCTTGGAAAATAGGAGGAGAATGTCTACAAGCTAGAGGCCGCTAGAACCGCAGAGATCATGTGGCCCATCACCAAAGGGAATAATATTTTCCCTCAGAAACATTCACATTCGAGCAAAATCATGAACTCCATGAGCCTTTGTAAAATAAAATTTTTGGGAAAAAAAGGGACGAGGTGAGAGCTACTCGCCTTTGCTAAAAGACATGAGGCGTGCCCCGGACAATCACCAAGGCAACGCGAGTCCCTAGCGACATGTCTGTCTCATCTCACAAAGTCTGTTTGGCTTGTCAACCTCATCACACGGGAAGCCTCGAGTATGTCCGGGAAACCACGTGCTTCCATTCGACACTAAGGAAAAATGAACAAATTTGTCTAAAAAATGATCACACTCCCCCATACAACCTATATCGATCATGCAATGCCTCACCAAAAAATAGTTTAAATTTCTTTGACATTATTCATGCATTCTCGCATGCCTCCCATCCTTTGTCACATAAAACAAATGAATTAAAAGTGGGAGGAGGCGGAAGCCTCTCACGATCATAAAACGCTTGTGACGCATTAAGGAAGTCCTCAGCGCGGTCCAGCGAGACCCCCAAAAAAAACCTTCTTATCTCATGGAATGTCCTAGACAATTCATCAAGCATCTCGCGAACACCATTCAAAAGGCACTTGGATCTCGCAAAGGGCCTTGAACATGTCAACATAACATCATGGAAGTTCTTCGACACATCTGCATGATCCAACAAGTCCCCATTATTTTCTATAATCCAATAATGGAAGCATTGACGAGAGGGACTCACAATCACTAAAAATCTAGTGACGTACTCAGAGTAGTCCACGATAGAGACTCGCAATGTCGTGTGGTTCCAAACCCCTTCATCAACTCCATCATGGACTCACTCAAGTTACGCTACACAAAGCGCCTAGAACCAGGGTGGAGATGCCTATAAATTCCCCAAACCAACATGAAAAAGGGGATGGGAGGTTGGAATGAGAGAGGTTGGATGATTGAACTCGGGACGATTCGACTCTCGACCTCTGCAGACTTCTCAAAGCAGTTGATCTTGTGACCAAAAAGTCTTTTGTCTGGTAATATACTGGTGAACAGCTAGATCAATCATGCACCATACATAAGGTACTTCGCATGATCATTCATAGATCACATGAAGGAATTCTGGCAAGGTGCGTGATGAACATACCGCAAGTATTTCAGATCATGTGAGACTCAAAGAAACTAACACTGAACAAACCTAAGGCCTTCAAAATACAAGGTTTATTACCAAGATTAGAAGTGGAAGACTTGATAAAAAATATGTTTGTTGGCCCTCACGCGCTTCACGTGAGTCATCCAAAGACACGCGACAACACGAGGAAATGTTGTCATGATATCGCGACTTTCCATCAAAATGATATTTGGGTCACGTGAAATACTCTATACATGTTAGAGAAAGTCATAGGGTTTCTCCACATACACTACTTCGATCTCGCGAAACCCTTTGGGTCTACCACCTGATCCTTGCGACATCCTTCAGATACATCGCCTGACTCATATAATGGAGTTAGCTTATATCTGTCATGTCTTGCGATTGTATTTGGGCATGGAAACTAGGCTCTTGCGACACCCTATAGAAATATTGGCGGTGACCCGCGACGCCCTCTAGACATGTCAGCTAGGTCTCACAACACCCTCTGGGAAAGTCAGGTTAGATCCGCAATACCCCCCACACATGTCATCTAGGTCTCGCGACACCTCCCAAGGATGTTAACCAAGACACGTGATATCCTTCGAAACATGTCGTACTGATCATTCGACACCCTCCATATGTGTCAAGAAGACTTTTAAAAATGACACCAAGGCACGTTAGCTGGGTACACAACAACCCCTAGAACAAGTCATCCAGGCCATGCAATCGCTTTCAAGGTAGGCCATCTAGGTCATGCGACACCCTCTAGCCAAGAAGGCCATATCACTAGGGAATCCCATGACTTGATAACAATGTCTATCCTTGGCATGTAATCCCTAATCAATATGGAATCCTCAATTTGTAAGCCTTAATATAAAGGTAACTACAACAACTCTAATTCATTCCATATTCAGGATATGTAGGCCACCCCTCCCTGAGGTTCGAGATCCATATTGATCATCCAGGTCAATACTAGAATATAATCCCTTTATCCGAAGCAATGAAATTGATCACTTTATAAACCTTGTTTATCACAACAATCATGTCTCACATGGGCTTATGGAGTTTCATTTATCATGTCATATTCACTATACACTCCAAGGTTACAGGGGCTTCCTTAGAGTGTAATCCTCAACCAATTAGGTAGACTCAGTGCATAATCCCCAATTACTAACACCATATAATATGCACCTAGAATTCTTGAAACCTCATGGATGGCCATAATGTCTCTGAGCAGGATCATCCGCCATATCATATCAGCAAGTTAAGGGATAAATGAACCAAACTTTGATGACCCTAATTCCTTCGATACTTAAGATACGTATGACACCTTCTCAGTACCTGATCTCTATACCAAACACCCTAAGGACTGTGCCAACAAACAAGTCCCATATCTACACATCATGTTGCAGATCATATGCTCCCACTATTTCTCACTTCGAGCATATCTCACATGAGATTAGGGGGATGAAACGAACACCTCATTAGGCATCATGAATCTTCATTGACCAGGAAAATCCTTTTATGTAAGCACCGATGGGTGGAATGGTATGAAAACCCCTCATATAAGGCCATATACCTTGGGGTCAGTCCCGTGGGTGTGATTTTACTATGATGACTCTTAATCTTTCCATAACCAGGATACGAAGGAAATATCCTTGAGACCCAGTCTCAAATATTGGTGTCACAGTTCCTGCGCATAGGTCCTCTCCACATGATTGTAAACTAAATGATATTAATGATCTATGTAGGTTTTGATTCCTGTAATAATAATGATATATAGGACACCCCAAAATGGCTCAATCCCATCCTTATAATATTAGTCACCTCCTTTCATGGATGCACATTCCGAAGCATCTGGTCATATGGCCTAAAAACATAAAGAATTTATTCACCGTTATAGAAATGGTTGATGAACCTTGAATACATACAGATGGATTCACTAATAATACTGCACTTTCATTGCTTCACCAATAAGACTCCCTTTTTGGGTTTAATGAGAGAGTTAACCAATGAATAATTTTTTAGGGTATCTAGACCTGCATCGGGATTAGAAAGAGATTCAAAATAATATCTTAAATTTATAAGTGATTCCTAGAGTAGGTAAAATTTTCCCCCAAATGTATTAGATGAGCCAAACCTCACATCCTCTCGTCCAATGTGAGTCCTCAAGAGTAGTTGGGCATGAAAACCTAGATGACAACCAGCCTTTGGAAAGAAGGTCATCACCTAGCTATATATGGGAAAACTATTGTGAGTTTAAGGGAAAAGTGACAATTATATCCCAACAAGATAAACCAATTTCACACCTCAAAAACAAGATGAATCAAAATTGTTGAACCCAACATCAATCACTCTAATGACAAATTGATTGGTTATTATCTATCAGGACATTTCATTTGTCCTTAAATGAAGACAAAATGGTATGACCGATGTGAATCTATTTAACAACATAATGATTAGGTTATAATGTGCTAGGAAACCTTTTTTTCAACCCCTATAAAAAAATTAGTAAGACCAACCGGGGTTCTTGTAAGTCCATCCTCACACTGCAAGTCCATGCGAGCAGAATGGCCAGATCGGGGAAACATGAAAATTGGGTTAGCCATGCATATCTGATTGATTATTTTTATGCCTAAAATATAGAACAAATCTATATCCTTTTTTTCTTATTTCTTATGTGATTGTTGATACTGCTCTCATCAACATAACCCCAACCAATGGAAATGTCTTCATAATCTAGCATTTGCTTCGGTAAATCATCTGCTGCTACAACCCTCGTGGGTCATAAAGAAATCTCACCTGCTCGATAGTTCCAATGGAGAGTGGAAATAAGATGGTCCAGGAGTACCATTGACATGGTACAATCCTGACCATCGAAGATTCCCGTGAGATTATCTAAGCATGGTAGTCGGCAAATCTGCATTGCATGACAAATGATTCTACTAAACTAGTAGTCCTCTTCACCACTACTAATCCCTTCAGTAGCTTATCCCCAAAGTGTGACAACTGCTACAATAAATATCTGATGAATTTGGATTTGGAAGAAGAATATGCTTCCCTTTTGGTTTTGGTGCTGCTAAGGAGGAAACCAGTTTATCACTGTAACCAACGCTATCCCATCAGTACCCATCAGTCGCATGCTGAGGGTATGATCCAACACAAAGCTACCTCTGATTCCCATGCACAGTCTATAATGAATTCTCATCAAAGGAGGAATTCATTGGATATTGAGGAGAGGGCTCATATTCCCGCTCCTACCGACGATGCATACTGGTATGCTTAGGCAGGAATCAACAAGCAGGCTCATACCACTGCTTTTTCGTAACAAATCAGCGGGAACATTGCCATAGTAGGCATGGGAGTGACTCATACTCCCACCCCCGGGCATAAATCCAATCAAAATATTCTGATGGAACAAAGAGGACATGATTGGGTGCATATCGATGCTTCAATCAAATATATCTTCCAACGGATAGTGGAAATAGAAATTGTGCATGCTTATATTTGTACACACACTTCGCTAAAATGACAATATATTTTAGCAATCGCTGAAGAGATCCACTAGGATATTTTGATGTTGTTGTAGATAAATGGATGGACACATACTCATATCCCTACAACTAGGGAAAATAAACCCTCTAATCATTAAGGACAGGTGGTTATATCAGAGAAAGAGCACATTCTTGGTCCCACCTAGGAGGATTATCATAATATTTGAAAAAAAGGTGAGGCATCAAACTGGGATCATACTCCGGTTCCAACCAGGGATCACCAGTTGAGAGAGACACACACCTTGAGATAGGGGCACATTCCTGCAAAAAATGCCTTGTGATATTCCATTGTCCTAGGATCGGGATCATATCACCGTTCTAGCCGGAGCTCACCACATGAGTGAGGCACAAGCCTTAGGACAAGCTCATATTCATGTCAAAGAAGTCTAGTAGCATACTCTGAAGGCCAAGGATCATACATATATCCTCAATATGGATGAGTTTGACAATGTAAAAATGGAACAATCCATAGGACAAGCTCATATTCATTTTAGGGAATCTAAATTTCATACTCTAGTAGATCACATAAGGAAGGCACATATTCCTATTTCCTCTAATGAATGAATGCACCATCCTCATTCCAAGGAAATGAACGATGAGGCCCATATTATTTATCCCATTACGGAGGTCCATTAGTATATTCCATTGGGGAATGCATATTTAGAACAGGCACATAATCACTATCAAACCAGGGCTCACCAGGTGAGAGTGGAACATGGACCAGGGTAGGCTCATACTCCTACCAGAAAGACCAATGGAATATGCCAAAGGCTCGTGACCGGGTTCATACTCACATCTTGACTGAGGCTCACTATGTGAGAATGTAACTTTTCTTAGGATAGGCTAATACCCATTTCAATAGTGAGACATATTATTGGAAAATTCTAATAGCTTCTCAACAATAGGCTCATACTCTTCTTGCACGAGACAGTTATATAAATTTTTTGGCAACCGTCACAAACTATGCTCATATACCTACACAATAAAAAAATGATGGTTGACATATCCTTACCACGATGGAGAACATGAACCATATTCCTAATATGATCAATGCTGGTTTCCTGGAGTTTTTTCGAGACACATTCTCAACACAAAAAGGTTCCATAGACTCTTCTATCAAAGTAGAAAAATAAGTTGTTCATTTCCATGATATTCCTCCTAATGGTAATGTAGATATGGATTAGAGAGAATCTACTCCTAACATCAATTTTGATCAACCTCCACATAGAGATATATCATATGGGAAATGAGATCCTCCATTTTTCTAGAAAACTCTATATAGAGAGGTGAACCAAAATCTGACACCTTTGTATATAGAGGTTCTTGAAACACCACAGTCAACTCTATATGGTTCCCCATCAAAGTCTAGAAACACTCCACTCTCGTTGGTAGGAAACCATCAGATCCATACATTATGGCCTCATTAGATGGAGGTGTGTAGGTCTCATGAGGAGGAGGACAACATTTCCATATGGATAGAGTTAGCCTGAATCAACCTCCCCATCATGTTTTGTCCCCTCACTACTTCTATCTATGAGATCCTAGAAGAGTTAGAAAAAGAGTGTCACTACTAGAATTCTTGGCAGTTGCGCGCATTAGTTTTAGCGGCCTCCATTTGGCGGTCCCTAAAAGGGGTATTAGCGGCCCCCAAATGGCGGCCGCTAATACTGAAATAAAATTTGGTGGGATTTTCCCTCCTTTTGGTTTCATGTATTAGTGGCTGCCATTTGGTGGACACTAAAGGGTGTATTAGCGTCCGCCAAATGGCAGCTGCTAATACTGAAGTAAAAAATCAGCGGGATTTTTTCCTCGTCTTCTTCAAAAAGACCTGAAACACCACCACTTCGCCGCCTGTGGTCATGCCACCCCATGCTGCCCCACCCCCGCATCACCTACAGCCATCCCGAACACATCGGCGCACCTCCAGTGACCCTATAGTCTCCCCCCGACATCACCCCACCACAAAACGACTCCCCCTAACCAACCTGAACCCTCCCCGGTCGTCGTGCATCCACCATGGTCGGTGAGCCAAGCTGGTGGACCACATCCATGTTGCATACTGCATCACAGACCAAAAATCTCAATTTTTTGGGGTTGATCTTTAGGGGCTTCCATTTGGCAGCCGCTAAAGGCTTTAGCGACAGGACAAAAACGTCTTCCATTTGGCGGACTCTAGGCGGACGCTACAACCCTTATTTCTAGTAGTGTGTATTCCTTACCTATTCCAAAATATCTAGGAAAATCATCAGTGACTAAAGGATTGATATCTCCCTTATCTAGGGTGTGAGTTTCACATTTAGATAATCAGGATACTATGTTGTCAGCTTGAACTAGCTGATATATCCATGGATCGGGACCCATGACCAAAAAAGAACAATGCAAATCTACAACACGCTTGCCGCTATTGCATCGTGACGTTTCGACAGCTGATCTCCAAAGCCAAATCATGACTTTGTATTTGAGGATGGGGAATGTATCGAGAATTAAATTTTTTTCTCCCTTGGAACAGTAGAACCCCTCTAATATGACATCATGCAATGTTATAGCGTCCTGTAAAATCAGGGGACCGAGTATTGCTCACTCTTGTTGGTCACATCAAAAGAATACCCCCACTTCAACGGTACTGAGAAACCATAGATGGAAAGAGAGGATAGCCTATAATATTTCAAATTGGTCCCCTTAAGAAAATAAGAGGATACTCCCATCACAAAGATAGAGGTTAAGATCACCCAGACAACATCCTGAAAGGAATTGTTCTCATCGTTGGCTACCATTACACCCAACACCCACTTGAGCACTATTGCACCACATCACACTAACCATAGTAGAAGATTCCACAATATCCATCTAGGAGAAGACTCTCCCCCTAGGCTTGGATAATATCTACCACCTCCCCCACCCCTCAGAGCATCAAGACCCAAGATAATTCAAGACATATACTCGGCAGCCATAGGTGAACCCCATCCCTTTGGGCTGGGGGCATTTATATCTCAATCATCATCACTTGTTTCATTGTCCCCTGAGAGGACCCTGAATACATCAATAGTGATTCTAGATCATCCCCATCCCACTGGGAAGGGGGCATTTATATCTTCATGTCCATCCCAGGATTCATCAGGTCCTTGATTAGAGTTATTGAATCCTCAACAATAGGACCAATCAATTCCAATGATAGCCCCAAATTACCCCCAACCCATAGGGATGGTGGAATTTCCATCATCACCATCACCATAGAGGTAATAAGTCATATCTTATTTGGAATCAAGAAATCAATGGTTGGAATTCCACCAGTTCCTCCCCCCACATGACAAACCTCTGATATTTGGGGCACATTCAGTAATCACGATCGGAAACTCCCTCAAAGCCATAGTTCATAGGCTGAGATTGGTTGAACATTTGAAAAATTCAATCAAACCCTAATGGTTTCATAAGAAAAAAAGTTCCAATAATGCCAAGGGTTCTAATAATGACAATAATAAAAGATGTGTTGAATAGGCTTGCTGCGTAGAAAGAAATGACACAACCACCATTTCTATATATGCATCTATGAATATTTTCTCTATCAACATGATAGAAATCGATCAAGAGACAATCACATAGGGCCACAATATAGAAAATTTACCCTAAGAGGAGGGTGATATGGATGCACCAAATGAGGTTGCTTGCACCTGGAACCAAAGAAGGCAACAAATTTGGAACCACTGAATAACATGTTGCCACCGTTTCTGCAAAAAACTGTCAAAGACAAAGTTAAATATGAAACTAAATCATAGTTTCAATTCGTTGAAGAATGTTTATCAAAATATGAGAGTGATATACGATCTCTCTAACAACTCAATGAGAATATAATCCAGGGTAATATTCATACAGGGTATCGCCTCCATCCAGAGATAAATATTCTCCCTCCCATAACTAACCACCATTAATAGTGGGATCTGAGTATGAAATTTTGTCCAGATCTAGAAATAAATTCTACATAAACGAGGAATCCAAAAATGATATATAATTCCCTCTGTTCTAGAGATATCCTATCCCTCACCACATTAATAATTCATTTATAGGAAGAGTTGAGGATCAACCAGAGATGAAAGAGGGACCGACTCATCAGCCCCCAAACACTCTATGTGGAAGGGAGGTGGCTCATACACTAGTACCTCCAAAGTTACATAATGAAATTCAGTCCCTGGATACTCGAATGGAAGCTGTGGATGGGCGATGTGCACATGTGCAGGCTGAAAGGAAACTATATCCCTAATGGGTGGATGATACCCCACCTCCCCCAAACTTCGACAACCCTACCTTCTCACCCTTTGATGGTGAAGGCAACCCTAAACAGTATCTCACACACATCATATCCTAATGTGGGATGATGATGGGATACTGATTTAAACAGAAAGAGAAAGATAAGGGTTTTCACATTGACTTTGATAAGTCCTTCCTATGTTTGGTATAGCAGTCTTCCAGCGGGATCTATTACCGGATGGGATTACCTATGTCTCCAGTTCTTTTATTATTTTAGTTCAACATTAAAGAGAACAACAATGGTCAACCTGATTAACTACAATTAACAAAATAATAGTATAGTCTCTGATTTCATTGAAAGGGGGAATGGTTTAACCAATTATCTCACGATTTCCCTCTCACAGGAGCAACTGTTGGAACTCTATGATGAAAATCACAAGGATGAGTTACAGACACCCCTAATCCCTATGAAATATCTAGGAGGGTTTTGAGATTTTTCTAAAATGGTACATCATCTGGAAGAGGATATTTAGTGAACCTGATCTAAGTCTCTACTCATGCCTGCAATGTAGGGGAAAATCAAGGAAGAGAAAAGGATGATGTTGTGACTGTCAACCTCGTAGTGGTGCCCATCCAAGCACCCAAGAAAGCTCCAAACCACCCAACACCTCATGCTGAGTGGCGAAACCACAAAATCATCCTCCTCCGAAAGTACATAGAAATCAGGGTCTCCCATGATTTAAGGAATGGATGGACAATGTATACTCCTTCCAGAATGCACAATTCCTTGGTTATTTCTTGGTAGCCATGGATAATAACATACCTGAGCTTCCAGTGTGTACAAGTCCTGATGAAGTCAACCTCACTGACCATTCTAACCTTCCTGACTATTTCCCTTTCCACATAATGCTAGTTCATAATATCCATGATTTCATAAACTTCAAGGATCTCCTTCATGTCATGGTCGACTTTATACTTGCAATGCCAATAAACTCCCTATAGAGGGTGGATTGCATAACCAACATCTAGTCAGAAGAATAGGATGTTTGTAAGAATGTTCTGGCCAGGTGAGCGCAAAATCTTGACAACTGGATGACTAGAAAAGTAGTTGATCAAGATCACACTTCTCTAAATGCATAGTTGCAAAAACATGTGAAAAATTCACCACCCAAGAAGGAGATGTCAGATGTGCCTCCCACTAGTGTGTGTGACCATTGGAAGTAGGAAGAGACAGGGGAGGATGATACATATTCTACATTAATTTAAGACATAACACTGGCACATTTCTTACCTGTATCATATGCATCATGGGAAACTCCCCTCAAAACAGAATCCTCATCGGATGAAAAACTCATCTTTGGTTCTTTAAATGTGATACACTTGAAAAACCACTTCTCTGATGATGAGTATGCTCCAAAATATGGTTTTCCCACATCTAATTGGTGAACATGAATTTGTATGTGCAAGATCCAAGGATATAGTGTGTGGTAGACTCAATATTCTGGTCATATACCCTTAAAAACATATATGTTTATGAGAATCATAGGAAAGTTATCTAGTAGGCTGAAAGGCTTCAAGGAGGTGCCTCAGAGCCCTTCAGCAGTCACCCACATATTATTATCTTGAATGATCGCTTAGTGGGGATTCAATCCGATCAACCCAGAAAATAGGGATGGTCAACACGATCCGGAACACTTGCAGTAGATACTCCCTTAACCTATACATAAACACTAGGTTCATCTACCTTAGATGCTTCAGTTCCTAATCCGTATACTCAGGAGAATTCCTATACTTGGAAGAACTGACCATGGGCACAATATTATGGTGTTCTTTAATACCATGATTTATATCTATGCAAGATCTCAATCCTCAATGTGCTTCGTCTTTCAAAAGAACTCATGGAGGCATTGTTGAATCCCTCCAAATCCCATAGGAATTAGATTCAAAATTCACTGCCATCGTGTTCTATCAAGTGGAGACTATGTCCTCAGGATGTAATGTAAACATTTCATTAACTAATAAAGATTAGGAAGAGGCCATCCAAGGGTACATTGGACCCTTATACATTTCAGGAAGACTCAATAATTTCAATGTATAATGGGTACTCATTGATAATGAATCTAAGATCATTCTCACTCTAGATAGAACTCTCTGACTTTTGGGGTATAGATAAGGGGAACTATCCCATCAAAATCTAACCATTCAGGGATATGATAAGTGTGAGAAAAGACCCACTAGGAAGATCAAACTCAAATACCAATTTGGGAAAATCACATCAGATGCTGAGTACATGGTTATCCAACAAGACATAGAATATAATGTTCGACATTGGAAGGACCTTCCTCCATAGCCACATGGAGGTACAATCAACATTCCATCAATGGCAGATATACTCCATCATTGGAAAGGTCAGAATAATACACGATGACAGTTCCTTCTCTAGACTATGCGAATCCACATCTGCTAAAGCATAATTCTACACGAAGGAAGTTAAGAAACCAATAGAGGATGATGATATACTGGTTGAAGCTCCCAATATCTTCAGGTCCACCCCTATGAATCAATGGAGTATGCTCTATGTTGATTATGTTCTCCCCATAAGCATGGTCGAAGTAACGGATCTAATCCTAGAGGTCCGATCCTCTCATGTCCTCAGTGAAAATATAAAAAAAATGGAATTTTCATCTCTCTATAATGAATCAATTAGAAAGGGATGGTGATGGCTATTCTAATAGACTCCCTCACCCAGATAATGATGGAGAAGACCCTAGATTTAAATATTCACCTGAAAATGTCTCCACAAACCTAAAAATTGAAGGGGATAAATTTGATATCGGGAAAGCCCCTCCATAATTCAAGGAAGGTGCCTCCACCACTGTAGATGATCTTAGGAAAATAAAACTAGAAAGAGAAGAAGAACCATGGACAACTATGATTAGTGTTTCCATTCCACTTGAAGAGCATGAGTTTTACATCATATTTCTAAAGCAGCACTATTATGTGTTCACCTAGAACTGCACAGAAATGCCTAAACCGAATCCAAATGTTTCTACACACCATCATGTATTTTCTGATGAGCATCGGGGCTTCAATTTTCATCCAGATGAATGCACCCCTCTCATGCCACCAATTTAGAGGCAAAAGTTGACAAATTGTTCAAAGACAACTTTGTCCGAGAAGTTAAATACCTATGATGGATTTCCAACAATATCCTCATCAAGAATAAGAACAGGTATATTAGGGTTTTCATTGATCTCAGACACCTTAATCATTATTTCCCAAAATAAAATTTCCCATTTCTAATCACAAAACTACTGATCAAGGAAACTACTGGTTTCCAAGCCCTTTTTTTCATGGATGGGTACTCGAGGTATAATCTATTACAGAGGGACCTCGAAGAAAAATAATGTACCCCCTTCAGAGTTCCTTGAGAGATCTTCTACTATCATTTCATTCCCTTTGGATTAATGAACATTGACACAACACATCAGCGCTCCATGCATTTCATCATTAATCCATTAATGGGAAGGATAACCATGTGTTATGTTAGTGACATGGTTGTTAAATCATGGAAGTGATGTCATCAATTCACATATCTCCAAACAATATTGAAAATGAAATGAAAACCTAGTCTAATGATGTATCTGCCAAAGTTTTTATTTGGGGTAACATTAGGTAAGTTCCTTGACTTTGTAGCATGCCACTATAGTGTTGTGGTTGACCAAGAGAATACTAGTGCTATTTTATAAATTTCACCTCCCCAAATCTAAAATAACTATGGTGACTCAAATGGAACCTTTCCTACATTATGAGATTCATATACAACCTATCAGGAACACCACTCCCCTTCACCAGGCTAATGATGAAGGGAGTCGGCTACCAATGGGGTGATAATTGTCAAAAATCATTTGAATGTATCAAGCAGTACCTGCTGCACCCACCAATTTTGATACCACTAGTGAAAGGGTGGATACTCACCTTATATGTGGATTACATGGAACACTCATTCCAATCCATCCTCACAAAGAATAATAATGAAGGAAGCAGTAATAGTCTCCACTACATCAATCAGATGATTCTAGATACAAAAAATAGATATTATGATGTAAAAAACAACTCCCTTGCACTCATCTTTATGATGAGAAATATACGCATTACATATATAATCAAAAATTCAACTAGGTCTCTCATGTTGACACACTCAATTATATCCATTTCTTCCCAATGTTGACTAGGTGGTAGGGTTGATGGGCTATCATTCTGAAAAAATATGACATTCAATTCATATAAGAGACGTCGGTGAAAGGGAAAGCCCTAGATGATTTCCTCACAGTACATCCTGCCCCAGAAAGTACAACAGAGGACACATATCTCCCAGATGAATAGGTCTTCTATGCCCATGAAACTCCCCATACATGGGAGATTTACTTTAATGGAACCTCATGGAGTCTTGTTGGCACAATAATGGAATCATAAAGCTCAATCGGGTTTGTCTGGGGATATCATTTGTCTCTCCTGACAACGCAATTTTCTATACACTTTCTAACTGTCCGAAGGCTGGACAAATAATGAGACCGAGTACCCAGCCCCCATCACTAGATATGAGCTATCCTTATAGCGGAAAATGTTCTACCTAAACATCAATGTGGGTTCAGAGTTGGTGAAAAACCTGGTCAATGGATAATATTCCATTAAAAAGGAGTAACTATTCCCTTTCACTATCTATGTATGGGGAATGATAGTAGAGTTTACCATTGAGACCACATTTCATTACTTTTATCGATCATGGAATGCTCATGTAGACACACAAGCTAATGCAACCTCCATCCTTTCCAGCCCTGATCAAGGGGAAGCAACCTTCTGTATTACACATCGAAGAATGGGATCATCAATCTTTTTATGTGATATGGATGAAATCAATCAGTTCAACACCCCCTAGTGCATGATGAACCAATGAACACCCCTAGAAGGATAGATCCCATTATCAGTTATCTTAGAAATGTGACTCTACTGAAAGATCACACTAAAAGGGAATAGATTCAACGTCGGACATCAAACTTCACTCTGCAGGATGGTCCAAAGAAGCAAAAAGTACTCTACAAACATGACTTTGACGAAATTCTCCACAAGTGCATAGTAGAAGGGGATATTTCTTCCATCATGGAAGTTGTCCATGTAGGCTCTTATGTCAACCATAAATCTATAACCATGATCTCCTATAAAGTCATTAAGTTAAGATATTACTGGAAAACCATGATACAATACTATGTAGAATTCACCAAGAAATTTCGTATGCACCAGATTCATGAAAAACACTTCCATCATCCACTAGAATTTCTACATATAGATAAATATTCTAGACTATTCACCGTATGGGGGATGAATGTTGTGGGAGCAATATCATCCATCCGCCGCTAAGTAGTTCAAGTACATCCTTAATATTTCCGACTTCTTTTCCAATTTGGTTGAGGCCATAACACTCACAGAAGTCGGGATGAATATTATCATCATCTTCCTGATGTCCAACATCATCACCAGGTTCCGATTCCCTCATACATTATTGATGGAAATGGTTGAAACTTCTATTCTACAGAGTTTAAGAAGCATTATGGGGAGTACAACATCGAGTCCAATAACACATCCCAAAATCATTCAGTGGAAAATGGATAGATATAGGCCTTCAATAAGACACTATCTAATATAATATAGAAGATGGTTAAAATGGGTAAGAAGTAATGGATGAAAAAACTCCTCCATTATTTATGGGCTTACCCTACCACCACACATACTACTACATAGAAAATGACATAATCAGTAGTGTTTGGGACCGAGGCAGTGTTACCCATAGAAGTCAAGCTACCCTCACTCTGAATATCCATTGGTGGATAGATCATAGATTATTGACAACCATAAATGTTTGTGGATGAGTTATAATGGATATATGATAAGAGGTTGGGCACACTACACAAGTTGGAAATTCATCAGAATCAGATAGAACTAGCTTTTAATAAAAAGGTTCAACTTGGTTCATTACTTCAAGGAGAACTGGTGTTGGTCCTCAAAACCCCAGTGATACCAGGAAAAAAAACCCCAATGTTGGATCCCAAATGGTAGGTACCTTACATCATGCGTAAGGTTTTCCATAATGGGACTTACTCATTGCCCACAATGGATGGGGAGCATGCCACACCACCCACCAATGCAATATTTCTAAAGAAATACTTTTCCTTACTATAAACACAAGGGAGTCCACATCGGTGAAAGTTGCATCACTCATTATAATTACATGAAATAAAACTAAACAAGTTAGTCTAGGAAGCAAGATGTTAAAATACCCAATATCTTAACTCCTAACCAAATAGTGTTAAACTCTATGGAAAACCTACTTATGGAGAGTCATTAACCTATTTGGATTTGTAAGAACAACGTATATATTGATTATTGTAATCTTATGATATATGTTGAAACCCAAATAAGTTTTTCATGGGTCCATCCATAGGGTCACTTTCCTTTCATATCAGGTGACCCAGTGTCCTTACTGCATGACATAAACTACAAGGATCTGTGATATACATCTATATTCACGTCGAGTCACCTACATCGATTATGAATAAATTTAAACTGCATAGTTCTTCATCAACTATGTATGGATTTATTCTCATTTACAATGAGATATATAGGGATGCCATGATCCTATATCTTGGTCCAGCCACTACATGATACAAAATTCCTTGGTTATACATCCCATTGTCTCTACATTGTTGGAAAGTCCATGCCATTCCTTGTTTCTCTCACCGAACATAACTCACGTGACCATAGGAACAATGGCAAGGACCTACCCTCAAAATTAAGTCATAATGGTACCCAAAAGATCCATTATAGTCCTAAATGAATGACCATAAAATGCATTCCATGTGTCCTCATCGCATGAAATTAAACTACATGTTTCATAAAAAAAATGTATGTGGTTTCACTCTTATTCTCATGAGATACGTAGTAACCCCTATGTATCTATCTTTGGGCCCAACCGAAAAATTTCCATTTATTCACATAAGTTAACCTTCATCGTCGCTGCATGATGTTAAATTTCAAGGAACATTAGGAACTACATGTGGATTGATTTTCATCCTCATGAGATGCGTAGTGTTACCTAGATCTATAATCCTATGTCTAGCTATAACGATCAACTGAAATAATCCCCACTTGTACATATGGGTAAGACCTGCGTAGTGTATTTACCATTCAAGAACTATGTGTTACTTGATTCCTACCATCACATGATACAAAGTGATGCCTGATTTCAAACTCCGAGAAAAGTCATAGTGAACAAATTTAAACTTTTCTACCTCCTTGCATATGGGTCAGACCTGCGCAGGAGACTTTGTTTAAAACTATTTGTGGCTTGATTCTCATCCTCTTGAGATATGTGGTGATTCCCAAGTCCCCATATTTGTGTCCAACCAAAAAATTTACACACATTCACATTAGTTCCTGCATCCTTACTGCATGATGTTGAACTGCATGGAAGTTATTCCTTACTACATGGATGTATGTCCTTAACACATGATGCTAAATTGTACAAATGAAATTATGTCCAAACTACATGAAAATATATTCTACAGACCATCTTCCATTCTTCATTCCTTATAATTGGGCCACAATAGACTTAACACAGTCATTCAGAGTACGGGGTGGTTCCATCATCTTTATAGAGAACCTAAAATACATATACCAAAATTCATGTCATGAGAATATCAGGTCACCATAAACCATCCATGGACCATGGAAAAGATATCCAGCTTCAAAAGAATCTTTTCATGACTATTCACACATGCACATGGCTCCTGCATATGTGCATATGGTCGTCAACCAAATGTGTCACTCTATGAAAAGGACATTCCATGTAAAGACCCGTAAAATTCAAGGGAAATTTTTTCTTAATTTTCTTTAGAATTTTACAAGAGCGCGGTTTCAGACGGCACCTGATTCCGAGGCCCGGAGTGCCCGGAATTAATTTCCGAAGTTTGGCTCGGGTACGTTCAGTGAACGAACGAGCGGGAATTCCTAACTTTTGATCCGGTGCTCGGAATTGAAATCTGAGGGCACCGATGAACTCGCAGCACCGATATTCGCTTAATGAGACCTTTTCGGGAGTTGCGTTTGTTGCGGGTTGAAAGTTACGTTTTGGGGTTTTTCAGTTAAGTTAAATAAAATTTGTGCAAAACAAATTTTATTTTAACTTATTTTAAAAACCTACCAAAGGAGGTTAGAAGTGGGACCCACACCCACTTAACCTCCCTTGGGAGGATTAAGTGTGGTGGGGCCCACACGAACCCCTTTTTCTTTTCAAATTCCTTAACCTCTCAAAACCCCCCCTCTTAATTATGTAACTCTCCCCTACTTTAACTCTTGCCAATTTATCTTTTCATTTAATTTTGTCAACTCTAGACTTAATTAATGAATTGAATTCAACTTTGAATTTTGAAAGGTTGGCAAAGTGAGAATAAAATAAGATGTAGTCTTATTTTATTTTGGGTTGATCGTTTGTTCCCTTGAGAGCTTTTGAGAGCATTCCTCTTCATCTTCAACTCTGACGAAGAACGAAGAACGAAGAACGCTCAACTCCGACGAAGAACGACGCCTCTCTTCTTCGTCCTCGGTGTCAACGAGAGGGAACGCCGCTTCCTCCTCGGACCATCTTCGTCGGCGTACAAGTTTCGCCAACGACGTGACTCTTCGAACGCATCCCTTCGTCATCGGATTTGACGAACGGCTTCCGCGACACCCGACCTCCGCGACGCCGTCTTCCGCGGGACGTAGACGATTCTTCGAATCTTAAACCCGAGGTAGGGGTTTTTGTTTTCACTTTGGTTTTCTTACTCCTTTTCTTGATCGTGAATAGCAAGTCTAACGTGTGGCTTATTTATTTAAGTTTCGTTATTATTTCTTTAACGTGAGGGGGGCCGGACCGCACGAACACGGCCGAATCCCCCCTCCATCATTCATGTATGTTTATGCTGGTGGAAACAAGTAGCGTGGTGCCGTCGCACCACGCGGATGAACGTTCATTTATTTTGCGCAACGCCGTCGCGCTTCGCCGAGGAGAGTCTTCAAGAACGCGACGCCGTCGCGCCGCGTTGGAAGGATTCATGGCACGGCGAAAGGGGCGCGGTGCCGTCGCACCGCGCCGGACGACGAACACCGCGGCCGGTTCCGGGCCGCGGCGGGACGAGAAGACCGCGGCCGGTTCCGGGCCGCGGCGGGATGAGAAGACCGCGGCCGGTTCCGGGCCGCGGCGGAAGAGGAAACCGGCGGCCGGGCCGCCGGCGTCGGAAGTCGAGGGCGGGACCGGAATTTCCGGTCCCGTTGGTAAAAACCGGCCGGCCAGCGGGCCGGCCGGATGTCATAAAACCGGGGGATTAAACCCCCGGCCGGTTCTTCAAACCCCCCTCTTAATGAGGGGGGCGGTTCAATTAAAGGAGGGGGGGGGGGGCAAAGCCCCCGGTTTGTTCCAGCCGGCCCCCACTTGCGGGGGCCGTTTCCTACTTTTGGCACGGCACAAGGCCGTGCCGCCTTTCAAAACCACGGGGGCAATTAAGCCCCCGGTTCGTGACTAAGCGGCCCCCACGTGCGGGGGCCGTCCCTTCAAAAATCGGCGCGGCAAAGCCGCGCCGCCATCAAACCGCGGGGGCAATCAAGCCCCCCGCGTGACCACCGCGTGCGGCGCCAGGCGCCGCCGCCGCCGCCACCGCGGCCCGCCGCCGCCGCCGCCCCCGGGGGGGGGGGGGGGGGGTCGGGCCGGGTCGGCCCGGACCCGGACCCCCCGTTTCGAACCAGATTCGTTTTTTGGCTCATAACTTGAGCCTCGGACCTCCGAATGACGAACCGTCTGCGGCAACGCGATCCTTGGATCGAGACGGTCGTTTCGGTATATCGCACTCAAGGTTTCGGTTTACTTTGAGTTCGGCCGGGTTGGTTCGTTCACGAAACCAACCGGGCCTTCGGAGCGGAAACGCTCATATCTTGAGCTGCGGACGTCCGATTGACGTGTCGTCAGTCGCGTAGTGTTCCTCTTAGTGAGACGGATCTTTTGGCATACTCCTCCCGAGGTTTGGACGCAGGTGGAGTACGGTCGGGTTGGTTTTGCCTTAAAAACCAACCGGGCCCCGGAGACGAAAATGCCAATAACTCTCAGACCGGGCGTCCGATCGATGCGCCGTCTGTTGCGTTGAGTTCCTGTTGACGATACGGAACTTTTGGATACATCAACTTTGGTCTTCGTGACAGTTGATGTATCAGCCTCTCGGCTCGTGGAGCGGATCCTCCGTACGAGCTTGCTGTGTGCGGGAACCCTAGTGCTGGCTGCGACTGTTCTACTGCTACGACTGCTACTGTGACTGCGACGACGACAGTACAGAGATCCTGTGTGGATTTGACGACGACAGTACAGAGATCCTGTGTGGATTTGACGACGACAGTACAGAGATCCTGTGTGGATTTGACGACGACAGTACAGAGATCCTGTGTGGATTTGACGACGACGACTACAGCACTCAGCGATCCTACGTGGATCAGTGCTACAGGTTCTGTGTGAGCCCGATCCTGTGTGGGTCCTTGCGCTCAGCGGTTCTGTGTGAGCCAGCGCCTACAGGTTCTGTGTGAGCCCGATCCTGTGTGGGTCTTCTGCGGGGGTTAGTTACCTATCGATCCTTCGTGGGTCCGACGACTTAGATGGATCAGTGATCATCTTTATCGTCCTTGAAGAAGTATACCTGTGTGAGCTGAATCCTGTTGTTTTCCTGTGTGGATTGTGTTGTGCAATCCTGTGTGGATTATATTTTGCTTCCCTTTGTGGATTACGTATACTTTCCTGCGTGGACTGAGTTGTACTTGGGCTCGGAGGTTGGAGCGTATCTGAATTAATGACTTAGGTATATGTATGGGCATATACCTAAGCAGTGTCGGTTGTTACTTCGTGATTGTACTTTTCTTTGTGGTTTATCCTTTGTGGATTTGAGAGACCTTCAGGGGTCTCGGGGTCCCTACTGAGTAGCTTATACTCACCCCTGCACGGGCTTCGCCCGCACTACGTTGTGTTGGTTGCAGACGACGGACAGCGTTGACTTAGCTGAGGCTTGTAGAGCGGGACGGTACCCGGAGGTGGACCACTGGGCGGGACGTGCACGGAGCGGACGGCGGGACCCGTGGAGCAGAGGAGCTTTCTGTACCCACCCTTCAGGTGGGATTTCCGGTGGACAGCTCGGAGTAGCGGCTTTTACTTTACAGTTGCTGTTTTTCCCTTTTCGAGATGTACTTTACTTACAGTTTGGGTTTGTATTCTGGCCCATTTACTTTTCTGCACTTTCAGTTGTACTCTGCTTGTTTAGTGTTTACTTTCCGCTTGCTTACTCTGTGGAGTTGGTTACTTTTCAAAGGCAATGCCTTCCCTTTTTACTGGGATTTACGCCTTGGTGCTAGTCGTCAGCCCCTGGCCTATGGAAGGCGGGCTTGGGGTAGTCACGGCACGGACCCCGAGGGCGGGTCGTGACAAATTGGTATCAGAGGAGTTCGGTTCTACCGCGAACTCTGATCTTTTCTATGTGAAGCAATAATGTTTAGCGTATTGAGTGTGGTTATCAGTCCAGGGAGTCCAGTGTTGGTGCGGCGGCCGACGTATCCGTACACCAGGACCCTGACTTCTGATTTCCGACTTAATGCACGAAAACATTGATTGCGTGTGTGTTTCAAGTTTTCTTTGTGATTACTTGTGTCAGCTCACCGGGTATACTGATCTGCTTTATGAAAGTCTCAAGTTTTCCTTGTGATTACTTGTGCCAGCTCACCAGGTATACTGTTCTAACCGTGGCGCACCTGTTTCCTTTTCAGGATGGCCCCACGACGGCAGCCAGCTAGGGTTCCGAGAGTCGAGCGAGACGACAGCCCACCGAGCGACGAGGCTTCGGTGCAGGGCCCTTTGTCAGCAGTGGCACCGGCAGTAGCTTTAACCGCCGATCCCCCGATGCTTCCAGCAGCAGCCGCTGACGATGCACGTCGCCTCAGCGCACTGCATGAGTTTCAGCGCCAGCGACCGCCCAGGTTTCGCGGGGAGACGGATCCCCAGGCAGCAGAGGACTGGCTGGAGGCAGTGGTTCGAGTGTTTAGGCTAGTGAGGACACCAGCAGACCTCATGGTGATCCTCGCTGCGAGCCTACTACACGCAGCAGCAGGACGATGGTGGAGCTTGATGCTCCAGGTGCACGATGAGGCATCTCTTCTTTGGACGGACTTTGAGAGCATCTTCCGCTCGGAGTTCGTCCCAGCCACCCTTCGTGCGGTGCGTATCCAGGAGCTTCTACAGCTGCGGCAGGGCAGCATGACGGTCGCTCAGTACTCGGCGAGATTTACCGATCTCTCGCGCTACTCGACAGACATGGTACGGGACCCATTCTTCCGGGCCCGGACCTTCGAGCAGGGTTTGAGACACGAGATCAGGGCATCGCTGATCTCCCTCAGCATACCGACTCAGACAGGAGTACTGGAGCGGGCCCTTCTGATCGAGAGCTTCCTTGCTGAGTCTACACCAGCACAGAGACCCACCGCAGGACGGCACGTGGCAGAGTCATCTGCAGCTGGCAGTCGGCGAATGACTCAGGGGTCCAGACAGACCAGACCTCAGGGCACTGGCTCAGCAGTGCAGGGCACACAACGCGGAGCCAGTCTTTCGAGTGGAAGACAGTGCTATGCATGCGGCGGGCGAGGCCACATGGCTCGTGACTGCCCGACCCGCCATGCGGAGGAGCAGCAGACGGTTGAGGAACCACCTAGGCAGAGGCAGAGGTTCGACCGTGGCGGTCCGCAGGGAGGAGGCGGACGAGGCAGAGGAGCTGGACGAGCAGCTGGTGGTGGCCGACGCTTTGAGGCTCTACCACCACCACCACCAGGAGGTCCACCCCGACCGCAGGGGAGAGCTCAGCTTCAGGCAGCCGACGCCTTCGATCATGGAGCCCTGGGAGCCGATGGACACGAGCAGAACTAGTGGATACATCCTTTGTACTTCTGGTTCCTTGTTGCTTTTGTGTAGCGTCTTGTATTACGAGCTGCAATAATAAAAGACGCATACCTTGTGATGTTTTCGTTCCTGTCCTCTATCGTAATGTTACTAAGAGGTTCCAGTTTTGGCTGTTGACTTGACCCTCACTTGTGAGACATCTACTGGAGGAGACCCAGTTACCACACACTGATGCCGACAGTGTGAATCAACCCTTGGAGGCGAGAGTAACGGTCGGATCTCTTGGTAGTAGCGTCGAGGCCTTACGACGTCATCCTTGGTATGGATTAGTATCATCCATCTCGGGATTGACCGTATTAGGCAAAGAATGTGGTTCATCCAGGGGATGAGACTAGATTTCTCTTTTCGGCAAAAGAGAAATCTTGCAGCTCTAGTGGGACCTGAGATGGTCCAGGTCATCCAGGGGCGGATGAGTACAGCTCAGTGCCAGCAGAAGCCTTATGCTGACAGGAGGCGGAGGCCACTGGAGTTCGAGGATGGCGACCACGTCTTCTTGCGGGTCTCACCTCGACGTGGTATTCGGAGATTTGGCCAAGGCGGCAAGTTATCTCCGTGCTTCAACGGACCCTTCCAGGTTCTCAGCAGGATTGGCGAGGTGGCTTATCGCCTGGCTCTACCACCTCAGTTGCACCGGGTGCACGACGTCTTCC
Source organism: Viscum album (assembly GCA_963277665.1). Taxonomy (NCBI): domain Eukaryota; kingdom Viridiplantae; phylum Streptophyta; class Magnoliopsida; order Santalales; family Viscaceae; genus Viscum; species Viscum album. The sequence continues at coordinate 759,898,345 of OY728161.1, forward strand.
ACGTATCCCAGCTGAGGAGATACGTGCACGACCCGACACACATCATTGACCATGGGGAGCTTGACGTTGACGATGGGGCGACTTTTACGGAGGTCCCGGTGGAGATAGAGGATCGACAGGAGCGGGTCCTGCGTGGGCGATCGATTCCTCTTGTGCGCATCAGATGGCAGCACGGGAATCTCCAGGAGAGCACATGGGAGCGGGAGGCTCAGATGCGTGCTCAGTACCCTCATTTGTTTCCCTAGTTTTTGATGTATCTTTACGGGGACGTAAAGCCCTGAGGTGGGAGTAATGTAAAGACCTGTAAAATTCAAGGGAAATTTTTTCTTAATTTTCTTTAGAATTTTACAAGAGCGCGGTTTCAGACGGCACCTGATTCCGAGGCCCGGAGTGCCCGGAATTAATTTCCGAAGTTTGGCTCGGGTACGTTCAGTGAACGAACGAGCGGGAATTCCTAACTTTTGATCCGGTGCTCGGAATTGAAATCCGAGGGCACCGATGAACTCGCAGCGCCGATATTCGCTTAATGAGACCTTTTCGGGAGTTGCGTTTGTTGCGGGTTGAAAGTTACGTTTTGGGGTTTTTCAGTTAAGTTAAATAAAATTTGTGCAAAACAAATTTTATTTTAACTTATTTTAAAAACCTACCAAAGGAGGTTAGAAGTGGGACCCACACCCACTTAACCTCCCTTGGGAGGATTAAGTGTGGTGGGGCCCACACGAACCCCTTTTTCTTTTCAAATTCCTTAACCTCTCAAAACCCCCCCTCTTAATTATGTAACTCTCCCCTACTTTAACTCTTGCCAATTTATCTTTTCATTTAATTTTGTCAACTCTAGACTTAATTAATGAATTGAATTCAACTTTGAATTTTGAAAGGTTGGCAAAGTGAGAATAAAATAAGATGTAGTCTTATTTTATTTTGGGTTGATCGTTTGTTCCCTTGAGAGCTTTTGAGAGCATTCCTCTTCATCTTCAACTCTGACGAAGAACGAAGAACGAAGAACGCTCAACTCCGACGAAGAACGACGCCTCTCTTCTTCGTCCTCGGTGTCAACGAGAGGGAACGCCGCTTCCTCCTCGGACCATCTTCGTCGGCGTACAAGTTTCGCCAACGACGTGACTCTTCGAACGCATCCCTTCGTCATCGGATTTGACGAACGGCTTCCGCGACACCCGACCTCCGCGACGCCGTCTTCCGCGGGACGTAGACGATTCTTCGAATCTTAAACCCGAGGTAGGGGTTTTTGTTTTCACTTTGGTTTTCTTACTCCTTTTCTTGATCGTGAATAGCAAGTCTAACGTGTGGCTTATTTATTTAAGTTTCGTTATTATTTCTTTAACGTGAGGGGGGCCGGACCGCACGAACACGGCCGAATCCCCCCTCCATCGTTCATGTATGTTTATGCTGGTGGAAACAAGTAGCGTGGTGCCGTCGCACCACGCGGATGAACGTTCATTTATTTTGCGCAACGCCGTCGCGCTTCGCCGAGGAGAGTCTTCAAGAACGCGACGCCGTCGCGCCGCGTTGGAAGGATTCATGGCACGGCGAAAGGGGCGCGGTGCCGTCGCACCGCGCCGGACGACGAACACCGCGGCCGGTTCCGGGCCGCGGCGGGACGAGAAGACCGCGGCCGGTTCCGGGCCGCGGCGGGATGAGAAGACCGCGGCCGGTTCCGGGCCGCGGCGGAAGAGGAAACCGGCGGCCGGGCCGCCGGCGTCGGAAGTCGAGGGCGGGACCGGAATTTCCGGTCCCGTTGGTAAAAACCGGCCGGCCAGCGGGCCGGCCGGATGTCATAAAACCGGGGGATTAAACCCCCGGCCGGTTCTTCAAACCCCCCTCTTAATGAGGGGGGCGGTTCAATTAAAGGAGGGGGGGGGGGGCAAAGCCCCCGGTTTGTTCCAGCCGGACCCCACTTGCGGGGGCCGTTTCCTGCTTTTGGCACGGCACAAGGCCGTGCCGCCTTTCAAAACCACGGGGGCAATTAAGCCCCCGGTTCGTGACTAAGCGGCCCCCACGTGCGGGGGCCGTCCCTTCAAAAATCGGCGCGGCAAAGCCGCGCCGCCATCAAACCGCGGGGGCAATCAAGCCCCCCGCGTGACCACCACGTGCGGCGCCAGGCGCCGCCGCCGCGGCCCGCCGCCGCCGCCACCGCGGCCCGCCGCCGCCGCCGCCACCGAGGCCCGCCGCCGCCGCCGCCACCGCGGCCCGCCGCCGCCGCGCCGCCGCGCCGCCCCCGGGGGGGGGGGGGGTCGGCCCGGACCCGGACCCCCCGTTTCGAACCAGATTCGGTTTTTGGCTCATAACTTGAGCCTCGGACCTCCGAATGACGAACTGTCTGCGGCAACGCGATCCTTGGATCGAGACGGTCGTTTTGGTATATCGCACTCAAGGTTTCGGTTTACTTTGAGTTCGGCCAGGTTGGTTCGTTCACGAAACCAACCGGGCCTTCGGAGCGGAAACGCTCATATCTTGAGCTGCGGACGTCCGATTGACGTGCCGTCAGTCGCGTAGTGTTCCTCTTAGTGAGACGGATCTTTTGGAATACTCCGCCCGAGGTTTGGACGCAGGTGGAGTACGGTCGGGTTGGTTTTGCCTTAAAAACCAACCGGGCCCCGGAGACGAAAATGCCAATAACTCTCAGACCGGGCGTCCGATCGACGCGCCGTCTGTTGCGTTGAGTTCCTGTTGACGATACGGAACTTTTGGATACATCAACTTCGGTCTTCGTGACAGTTGATGTATCAGCCTCTCGGCTCGTGGAGCGGATCCTCCGTACGAGCTTGCTGTGTGCGGGAACCCTAGTGCTGGCTGCGACTGTTCTACTGCTACGACTGCTACTGTGACTGCGACGACGACAGTACAGAGATCCTGTGTGGATTTGACGACGACAGTACAGAGATCCTGTGTGGATTTGACGACGACAGTACAGAGATCCTGTGTGGATTTGACGACGACAGTACAGAGATCCTGTGTGGATTTGACGACGACGACTACAGCACTCAGCGATCCTACGTGGATCAGTGCTACAGGTTCTGTGTGAGCCCGATCCGGTGTGGGTCCTTGCGCTCAGCGGTTCTGTGTGAGCCAGTGCCTACAGGTTCTGTGTGAGCCCGATCCTGTGTGGGTCTTCTGCGGGGGTTAGTTACCTATCGATCCTTCGTGGGTCCGACGACTTAGATGGATCAGTGATCATCTTTATCGTCCTTGAAGAAGTATACCTGTGTGAGCTGAATCCTGTTGTTTTCCTGTGTGGATTGTGTTGTGCAATCCTGTGTGGATTATATTTTGCTTCCCTTTGTGGATTACGTATACTTTCCTGCGTGGACTGAGTTGTACTTGGGCTCGGAGGTTGGAACGTATCTGAATTAATGACTTAGGTATATGTATGGGCATATACCTAAGCAGTGTCGGTTGTTACTTCGTGATTGTACTTTTCTTTGTGGTTTATCCTTTGTGGATTTGAGAGACCTTCAGGGGTCTCGGGGTCCCTACTGAGTAGCTTATACTCACCCCTGCACGGGCTTCGCCCGCACTACGTTGTGTTGGTTGCAGACGACGGACAGCGTTGACTTAGCTGAGGCTTGTAGAGCGGGACGGTACCCGGAGGTGGACCACTGGGCGGGACGTGCACGGAGCGGACGGCGGGACCCGTGGAGCAGAGGAGCTATCTGTACCCACCCTTCAGGTGGGATTTCCGGTGGACAGCTCGGAGTAGCGGCTTTTACTTTACAGTTGCTGTTTTTCCCTTTTCGAGATGTACTTTACTTACAGTTTGGGTTTGTATTCTGGCCCATTTACTTTTCCGCACTTTCAGTTGTACTCTGCTTGTTTAGTGTTTACTTTCCGCTTGCTTACTCTGTGGAGTTGGTTACTTTTCAAAGGCAATGCCTTCCCTTTTTACTGGGATTTACGCCTTGGTGCTAGTCGCCAGCCCCTGGCCTATGGAAGGCGGGCTTGGGGTAGTCACGGCACGGACCCCGAGGGCGGGTCGTGACATTCCAATCATTATGATACTTGACACTATTGCGAAATCACTCAACACCTCAGTGTGTATGGATGAATCCCAGTATGATTGTCCCATATCAGTAATCATGACCTAAGAAAACTCCAGCCACAGTATACAACATCTCGGTCCCCTTATTGAGAAGATGTCTTAATCCTAGGAATCCTAATTAGGAAGTTGTGTCACATCTCCCATACAAGGTTCAAGATATTCATGAACCCAAAATGCTTATCCTTTGTTCAATGACATATGACCTTAAGCTCTAGCCAGTAATGGTCCAAATCACAAGAACTTAAACTGCTACCAAAAGGGACACAAAACATGTCAGGTCGAAAACCCGTAATGGGTGACCTGAGCAAAAGTCGAGTCCCTTCCAGCTAAACTCCTCATTCTCAATGTTTAGATGAAAATTATGGGGCATAAATATATGGAATAAATCTCAATATTACTAATTTTTAGCCTTAGTAAAATCCATCATATGCTCGTTGGACCCATTGTTCTAGGAAAATGTTAGAGTAATGCTTCACACGTCTCCTCACCGTGAGGGTTTGTTCGCTAGACAGTGACACAACCTTTTTGGTGTTCGAACCCTTATTGGGTATTACGTTTTATATGAACCACACTTTAGTATTTAGGTGCCTTGGATCACCATCAACCATTCATGCCCCATGGAAAAGGTATCCGGCTTCAAGGGACCATTTTCTTGACTTTTCACACATGACCATGGCTCCTGCATATGTGCCTATGGCCATCAGCCGAATATGTTACTCTGAAAAAAAGGAAATTCTGATCCTTGTGAGCCATAACATCATCGGTAAATCACTCAACACACTAATACTATCCAATAACATTCTCCTGATCCACGCACTTTGGACCAGGACTTACAATTCTCATACAAAAACTATCCAAGATGATTCTGCATCCTCAACATTACATCACCATGTTTTGTACCCTTTATCAAGGCGGGAATGAGGCACTCCATTATCAAAAAATTAATGGCCCATGCCTCTTGATTTGAAACCAAAGGGCATAGATATTGAGCTTCACATTAAGAGTTAAATTACCCCAGGGTTCCAGAATCGTTCTTGGATATCTTTCTTCTTGTATCCAATTTCATCATCCAGACCATTGATTCATCACAATCCCTTCATATCCCTCAAAAAAAAGTGGAGATCATATTTACGTCACTATGCTATTGGTGCATAAGGTACCTAACCCCCCAACTAAATGCATCTCTTTCTTTTCATAAAGTAGATTTAATCCTTGCGAGCTCTTGCAACACCACAGTGGAACTAGGCACCATAGAGTGTTACGGGTTATCCACGACATGTCTAGCCCATTCCATATCCACAGACTCAAGATTCTATTTTATGATTTAAATCATCCAACTATCCAAGTGGACCTAGTATCCCTAGTATTTCGAACTCCCCAATATTACCTCTATAAATCTTCTATAGCCACTTGAAAAGATACCCTACTTGAAGATACCCTTTTTTTTGACAATGCATGCAAGCATATGGCTCATGCATATGTGCCTATGGCCATCAATAAAATGTGTCACTCTACAAAAAGGCCTTTATGAGCTACATGACCCTCAACAACACCACGATAGAACCCAGTACCTCGGAATGTTTTAGGTCATTCCTGGCATGTCTGCACCATATCACATGATCATATAAAATGCCCGAGATGAAAGACCCTAAACTAAAGTGATATAAGGTTTGAGCTAAAAGACCCTAAACTAAAGTGATAGTAAGTCCACACTAAAAGAACCTTAAATAAATTGATAGAAGGTCCCAGCTAAAAGAACCTAAACTAATGTGATATAAGGTCCGAACTAAAAGGCTCTAAACTAAATCGATAGAAGGTTCGAGCTAAAGGACCCTAAACTAAAGAGATATATGGTCCGAGCTAAAAGACCTTAAATTAAAGATCATATAAATTACTTAGCTTGTGAAAGCTCTTGAGTCCCATCGCATTTCCTTAACATAATTTAGCATCTCTAGCAAAAGGATGATCACCTTCTGCGAAAATAAAAAACACTCACCCTCCAAGAAAAATATCCTACACAGATGATCCCTCTGCAAATCTGGTGATTTTAAGATACCTAGAATGGATTATCAATAAAGAATCTCACCATGATGGGAATTCGTGAGAATATATTAGTGGAAATCTAGTAGAATTTCAAAATTCAATTACATGCATTCACGTTCATTCAATATAAATAAAGGGATCAATATCGATGGAAATTTCCAAAATGATAGAGAAAACAGATATGAAACACATCATGAATGAATGAAAACTAAACGAAATCTTATAAATTTCAGCATAAACATTCACTCAAAGAATACTAAAGGGGGAATCCATCATTATTCAGATATACAGTAAAGTGATATGCATTTACCGTAGAATCATATTTTTTCATTCCAAACGAATCTAATTATAGGGGGGTGCTGATGATCATAGTTGTGCATTGCACAATTTTTCATGGAAGGTAGCATGTCACATGATCTATGATACTGCGCACCAGTAGATCCTAGAGTGCACGCCTATTGATCTTGGGGTTGATATCACACGCCAATAAATCAACGAGTGCATGAGATTCCTCACACCATATATCCTCATGCTGAGATATCCATATGAGATGTGATGGAGGATCGTGGGCAGCAGAATCACAGATGCGAATCACTGGAGGTGATCGCAATAAGAACAATTATACAAGCAGCACGGTGTTTTATTTCTTCTCTCTTCTAATGAAATATGACACACACTCTCCTCCCTATTTATAGGGATACATCCATACAACAAAAATAAAACATTGATAATAAATGTCCACGATAGGTTGCAGTAGGTGTCGTCTAAGCTTTCAACGCCAAGCATGTTGAAGCAGCCTACGTTGAAGATCTCCAAGCCTCCATCGCTACAGTGGATGTTTGGCACCGTCCATGGAATATGGGTTTAATATCCAAAATCCCCCCTTAAACTCAAATTCCATGTGACCCAGGATTTTTGCATCATATCCGAGAGGCTGACCAACCGGTGCAATGACATCACCAAAGTCAAAGCCTTCCTTTTTCTTGTAGCCTTCAATGGTGTCGATGGAATGAATCTCCTCATCCATAAATTTCTTCCACATGTCATCGATTTTAGCTTCCTCAAAGCTAACTAAATCGAATGTCGCCAAGAGACAATACAAATTTACATACTCCTCAATTGGTTCTGTTCTCTCATATATATCTGCAAGGCTTCGAACATTTTGAGGACGTATATGAGAGAGTTCTCGTTCGATGTCTACAGATGTCAGAGTATGCGATGATGGCGTCAGTGGTTCTTCAGTTCTTCGTTCCTCCAATGGTACTTCTTCAACTATTTCGTCATCCTCTAAATTGACTCGTACCTCTCTAGAATCATCATCTTGATTCCACTTCCACATCTCCTTTTCATCAAAGATAACATCTCTGCTGAATATAATCTTCTTCGTGATGGGATTATACACACGATATCCCATTGCTCGGTCTCCATATCCCATAAGGACACATTTCATACCTTTGTCCTCGAACTTTGTTCCTTTTTCCTCCGGAATCCTGACGTAGGCAATAGAACCAAAAACTCTAAGATGACTCACACTTGGCTTGTGAGTACTCTAGGATTCATATGGCGTAATTGCTTCAAGGTTTTTTGTTGGACATCTATTCAGTAGATACACTGCACACAAAGCCGCTTCAGCCCAGAATTTCATGGGCACTCCTTTGTCTTTCAACATACTTCTCGCCATGTTGAGAATGGTGCAATTTTTCCTTTCAGCTACTCCATTGAGTTAGGGTGTGTAAGCCGGTGTCAGTTGATGTTGAATTCCATGTTGCTTGAGGTACTCTTGAAAAACATCAGAGGTGTACTCTCCACCTCGATCAGATCGCAAAGTTTGTATGCGATGCTTGCTTTGATTTTCAACCAACGCCTTAAATTCTTTGAAGACGCCAAACACTTCTAAATTCATTTTGAGGAAATATATCCATGTTTTTCTGCTATAATCATCGATAAATGTCAGAAAATACCTCCTTTGTCTATCTAATTTTGGATTCAATGGACCACACACGTCGATGTGAACTAGCTCCAGTGGTGCTGCAGCTCTCCAGTTGGCCTTCGTTGCAAAGTTGTTTCTATGTTGTTTGCTTAGAACACAGCTTTCACAAATTTGATTTGGGTGTCGAATGATTGGAAGACCATTCACCATCTTCTTGCTTCCTAATAATCTTAAACTTTCAAAGTTTAAATGCCCGAACCTGAGATGCCATAGCCATTCTTTATCATCACGTATCATCGCCAAACACCTTGGTACATCGGGTAGGATCATGAGCGGAAACATGTGGTTCCTCGCCATCGGTACTTTTGTGATCAACCTTCCTCTATCATCGACAATTACCATTTGTTTATATTGCAGGATTATGTGAAAGCCTTTTTCCCCCAACTGCCCGATGCTCAAGATGTTGGTCTTCATGTCGAGTACATAGTAGACGTCGGAGATGAAAGCATGACTGTCGTCTTTTTGTTTGATTAGAATATCGCCTCTTCCATAGACAAATACTATCGAGAGATCGCCTAATGAAATTTCTCCTCGAACCCGCTCATCCAGATTCGTAAACAAGTGCTTGTGCCCTATCATGTGACTGCTAGCTCCAGAGTCAAGATACCACATACCTTGATTTTGTGTCGATGTTTGTGCCATCAACACATGGGACTCGTCTAAAAAATCTTCTGCTTCGACGATATGTGCCTCCTCGGTGTCATTCCCCATGGGTTGCTTATACCAATATTCATTGCTATAATGTCCATATTTTTTACAATTATAGCATTGAATGTTTCTTTTGTCTGGTTGTCGATTGTTGAATCCACCCCTTCTTCCTCGTCCACGTTCTCGTGGAGCATAGGTTTGATATTCACGGCCTCCTCGTGTTGGGCTTCCTCCACCACTTCCTCCTCGTCCTCCTCTTCTTGGATCAAATTGTTGTCCACAGAATCCCATGCCTCGGGTTATTTGAGATGTCCCCCTTGCTCCTTTTCAGAGTTGTTGATGTACAACTTTGATTGCAGGGCATGCTCCACTCCATTGGTATCGCTTCGGCAGTTCACCTTCAATTCATGGGCTTGAAAAGACCCCACGAGTTCTTCGATAGAGATCGTCTCCAGGTCCTTTGTTTCTTCCAGGGCAACGACTATGTAGTCAAATTTTGGATCAAGGGATCGCAAAATTTTCTCACATACTCGCATGTCAGCAACGTCTTCTCCATTTCTTCGCAGTTGGTTCACCACAACCATTACACGAGTGTGATACTCGGCAACAGTTTCAGAAGTTTTCATAAATAGTGATTCAAACTCACCTCGCAGAGATTGAAGCCGAATCCGCTTCACTTTCTCAGCACCTTGGAATGTTTTGTGAAGGGTATCCCAAATCTCCTTCGATGATTTCGACGAAGCGATTATTTTGAAAGTCGCTTCGTCAAGGCCTTGATAAATTTTAGATTTCGCCTTGCAGTCCTGCTTTCGTTCTGCCCGAAGAGTAGCCTTTTGAGTATCCGTTAGAGCAGCCTCCGCGGCATTGGATTCCGGCTTCGTGTATCCATCCTCCACGATGTCCATGACATCTAGGGTGCCAAGTACCGTGCACATTTGGATGCCCCAGTTATCATAATTGTTCTTCGTCAGCTTCGAGATCATATTTTGTGCAAATGCATTCGCCATGGTGACACTCTAATATTTTTGATGAAAAATAGATAGATATCAAAGAGATTTTTTTTTCAGGAGGTGCAAACTGCTATATATTTTTTGTTTTAGCAGTACAGATTGATTTTTTTTTTGAATTGCACACCCCAATTTTTTTTTGAAGTTGGGACTGCAACCTATTTGTTTTGTTTTCCGCAACACATATGACATGGGAGGAGGCAAAAAACGCAGTTGTGATTTTTTTTTGAGTGACAAATGGATGGAGTCGGGAGGGACTTGATGAGGGAAGAAAAAATAATAATAATATCGCAAAACGTGGGCGGGCGTGGAGGCAAATTGGAGAGAGAAAAGACTTTTTACCTTTTTTGGGTATTGACAAATGGGAAAGCAAACTCCACTTTTGACAAAAAAAAAATAGCAAATCAAATGATGAAAAATTCACACCGAATTATGAATAGTTGGAACTATTCATCTTCATCTTCAATTTCTTCTTGATGCAGGTCGATAGCATCTTAGATGAAGGTGGTTTGACGGATCTCGCATACAACTGGAGTAAACACCTTCAACCTCCGTCTTCTTCCGTTGCAGGTCGATAGAAACACCATTCAAGCTCCTCTGATACCACTGATGGAGGATCGTGAGCAGTAGAATCACGGATGCGAATCACTGAAGGTGATCGCAATAAGAACAATTATACCAGCAGCACGGTGTTTTATTTCTTCTCTCTTCTAATGAAATACAACACACACGACCCTCCCTATTTATAGGGATACATCCATACAACAAAAATCAAACATTGATAATAAATGTCCACGGTAGGTTGTAGTAGGTGTCGTCCAAGCTTTCAACGGCCAACCATGTTGAATCAGCCTTCGTTGAAGATCTCCAAGCCTCCATCGCTACGGTGGATGTTTGGTACCGTCCATGGAATATGGGTTTAATATCCAACAGGATGAAGTCAAGAAGAGATCCCACGCTTGTTATTCTATCATGCAAAGAAGAAATATCATCCCCTGAATTACAATCATGCGAGAAGAGGAGCGCACTCCTCATCGGAACGTGGCATAACATCAAGGCCTTCTTCAACCTCACGAGACTAGGGTTCTGGTCCACCTATAGCGCCAGGGATGAACATCAGGCTTCACCTCGAGCTGATGCGAGTGATTGCACTGCATCCCCCTATGTTTAGACTACTATATGAAATGATGCCACAGGATGGTCAAACCACCTGCCGGATCTCCTTCACTACCATGATCGGTCTTGATGTTATCGTGAACTGCTTCTATACCATTTGAACAGTGCATGAATATGGATAAGAGGGGAATATTTCAGGGCGGATAAGTGGCTGCATACACCATCTTCTTCATCCTAATGTGCAACGGTTTCAGAATATTGTGTCGGGATCTAATATAAAAGACCATCGACTTGAGCCTCCGTTCACCACAAATGCTAATCCGTGTAGAGAACTTCCAGTATATTTCATATGTTGTTGTGTGACTCATGTGGTATGAAACAACAAGCATGAAATTCTAGCTCAACCATATATGTGTTGGTAGATAATTTGAGGAGCGTCATGCCCACATGGTCCGGTGCCCAGTTAAACATACGAATCAAATATGCTTTCAACATTAAAAACAGAGCATGACATGAAGTCGTTTTCTGAGGATATCACTGTTGGAAATTGCAAACCAAAATTAAAAGCTGTCTGTTGAGTTCCGGATCTTCCCCATGCAACCCCTATTTTCTATGTGCCTCTTCATTTATCCATGCATTTGTTTAATTCCAAGAAATCATTAATTATTTTTTGTTTTTTGTTCCTTTTATTAAATGCATGGGCTGTTCATTTTTAATGTATTTTTCATACCCTATAAATATGGGTGCATATGTAATCCGTTAGTTGTGTGCAATAGAAAAAGATTGCTCCTTTGTGTGAAGTTTTACTCCGCTTCTTTTTTTCCTCCCGTGAATTATTTGTCTCAACTTTGTAAAGCCATCTCCTACCAACAATCACCAAGTGCTTATTTAGTGTAGGAATAAAATCCACCATAAAAGTGAGTTTTAGGAATATCCTTTGTATAAAGAAACTATGCAGCGCACACATGAAAATCCTAATGTTGATTACATGAAAATGAAGAACCCCCATGGGCTTATGCGATCACGCAAGTCCAAAAGCTCTTTTGAGTGAAAAATACCAGATGTTTTGGTGCTTTGAAGATTTATCTTGATGTGGCTTCATTTTCGACTCTCCGGTAGAGCATGTCAGTTTGAGGAACGATTGATCATGTTTGTCAGACAGGTCACCATTCTCGGACGCGGAAAATGAGTGCAGTGAATTGTCTATAAATTGATCCGCAGTTTGAGGCCACTGCCACATCATGAGACGGATTCCCTCGTTTCCTTCATAAAACCGAGCATCACAAACCCACATAAGGGTTACACAAATGAGCTTATCCGACCCCACATAAGGGTTACGCCAAGCAACTTATTTGCAGGCAAGACTACAAACTCCATTCCACGCAAAAAAACTAAAGCATCGCGTAACCTATCATACAAAAGGTTAAGGCATCGCATTACTCACTTTCCGAAATGAGGGAACCGTGTAACCTTTTTTGCGAATCCGAGTGGCACCGTATGACCCATCATGCCATATGATGTGATATCGCAAGGGGTTCAAGCACATGCAAAGATACAACTCAGGCAAATTTTTTAATATGGGTTTTATGAAAATTTTTTTTGAAAAAAGGGGTTAGGGTTCAGATATTTTTATAAATGGGTTTGGGATGCGTGAACGGCATCCACGCATCCTTCCGCGGCGAAAGATGCGTGAACGCCGTTCACGCATCTTCGCCCCCACTGAAGATGCGTGAACCCCGTTCACGTATCCTCCCGAGAGGAGGGATGCGTGAACGGGGTTCACGCATCTCACATAAAGATCAAATCCTCCTCAAAATGTATAACTATTAATTATAAACTAATAATAAACTAATAATAAACTAATACACTTAATGTAAAAATTAAGAAATATTAATAAATATCAATTAAATAATAGAAAATATTGAAATAATGTTAATAATTACTAATAAATATTCTTGAATAATAGATATTCATTAAATAATTATTAATAGAATGGCTTGAGTATTCTATAACATATATTGAAAAATATATAATCTTAGCATCTTTCACTCACTCACATTATCTCAACATGTTGTAATTAAACATCTATTTCTATAAAGATCATCATATGGTTCCATTTGTATTCTAAAGTGGAAACTATTATTATATATGAATTCCACTAATAAATGTTGTCGATCACAATATCTCTTGAAATAGATCAAGAAATATATTAGCTGATCTACAAGCCTTTTGATAGTTTAACTTAGTTGTTTCTTGATATGTGTGATTCCCACATGAGTTGTCATATGTTAACAATGTAATATTGTAATTTTCATGTGTTGCTTATTATCCTAAAATGATGATATACTGAGATTGACTCTGATTGATTTTTTACGCATGTGGGCGAGGATTTGTTTTGTTTTTGGGCGAGAATTTTTTATGCCAGTGGGAAAAATTTGTTAGGCCTAAGGGAGAAGACTTGGTTATGCATGATTTATATGGGGAAAACGACTTCAAAGTAGGCATAATGGGACCGGACCTGAGTCATCTTGGGACCATAATGCAATAGGTAGTCGGTATAGCTCTTACAGAAGACCGAGTAGCCCTTCTATCCAGTCTTCATTTTGTGGGGGTCCATTACTAGGATGCTATTATAGAGAATTTACGAGGGATTCCTCCTAATATGATAATTTATTTAGAGATTGCTCTACTGTACGATGAATGTAATATATCAATTCCATAATATCATATAGAAACAACTTGGTTGAAATTGTTGAAAGTGATGATTGAGGATCTGGAGGTGAAGAAATTTATTTGACCAATCACTTCTCCTTGCTGTTGTCTTATCCAATCCTCAAAGAAGAGAGATTGTAGTATTCATTTATGTGTGTACTACTAGTAGTCGAATAATGTCACAATAAAGAATAGTTATATACTTCTATGGATAGATACTCTGTTTGATCAGTTGAGAGGATCCCAGTGGTCCTTTATAATTCAAATAAAATCTGGCTATAAAAACCATTGGGTTAAGATTGAGGACATTTTGGAAACATTATTTACAAGTTGGTAATGATATTATGAGTATTTATTCATGCCACTTGGGCTGATTAACCACTAGCATTGTTCATGAATCTCATAAACTTAATTTTTATACTTTCTAATACTCCTTTTTCATTGTTTTTCTGATTAAATATTGGTATATTTGTGAACAAATGAGTTATATGAAAAACATCTAGTGATTGTGATGAGTGAACCATGATCACATCATCACTATGCTAAGTTCTCTGAGTTTCATTTCTAGATCCAAGAGTAATATTTTTTAAGGCATGCGATCTCTAAAAAAATATAATTTTATCTAAATAAGGTGGAAGAAGTGATGTCATGGACATGACCTAAGTTTTGAGATGCATACTCAATAATCTCACTCTTTAGATTGCGTACAAGTAGAAATTGTTTCCTTTTATAAAGTCTGAATATGTATCTTCTCAAAATTGGCCAAATGAACTTCTAATTCATATTGTAGTTTTCAATGTTGTCCATAAAAAACCATACATGTGAAATCATGCTCAGAGTGTATCAATTATTAACCAAGGGTAGATAATCAAAATTATTAATGAAATGCTAAATCCTGCACATACTTCACCAAATATATTAAAAAGTTAAAGTGAGAAGATAAATCTCCCCTTTTCATCCCATCTTTCCATCAATCAAGCTCTCCACCTTAATTGAAATGAGAAATATAATTAAGAACAATGGATAAAGTGTGATTGGAATACCTCAAGTTTCAACTTCTTGAGATGATATGAATTTCAAGATTTATCATGAAATAATCCTTGGATTTTAGCTCAAACTTATTCTTGGGAATAGTTTATTTCATAGTTTTCTTGCCTTCATTGTTTTGCATATTCCCAATGGAAGATTTTCCAACTATTGTTCGATTATTCTACACTTGTTGTGGCCTTTTATTCTTATCAACATATGCATTCTGCATGGTTGGACTAAACCGGCACTCATCATAACTGTGACCACTTCTATTGCAATTATAACAGAATTCTTCAAGATATTTAAATTTGTTCTTAATATACAAATAATCGTGTTCCATGATATTCTAGGATTTTACATCTAATTTTAAATCATTGAGATCAATAATATTTTTCAATATTTCTTCAAGTACACACATCTTTTCATCCAGAATCTATTTGAATTCGAAATAATTAATATAATTAATATTTATCATTTAATTTAATCATATTATTTATTATACATATATTTATATATATATATACATTGGTAGATAATTTGATAACAGTAAGACAATTATTTAAAATAGAATAGAAGTCTAGATAATAGTAATACACATACAAAATGTATCATAAATCAAATGTCAACCTAATCTACACCTCCGGCGTGGATGCTCCTCTGTCCCACAGCCAGACGTATACTGGATGCGTCCACGCTGTGTCTATCTACGTCTGTGCTCTAGCGTATGCTGCGCATCCTCATCGACAGCCACCTCCACATCCTCTTATGCGACAGGCGGTGGATGTACAGTCTCACCGCATGTACCCTGGCCTGCATCTAAGGATAGTGAAAGCTGACTGGAACTCTCACCAATATAGGAAGTAGATGGCTGATCTTCTGTGGATGACTGCAATAAAACATCGAACTCAATCTAGTCAGCGTCTATAAGAACCTGTGGCTGTGCCTGAGAAGCTGGAGGAGCATCTGACTGATCATGCTGAACACCCTCCTCCAGTGGAACAATATCACGTGGCTGAGAAAGCTGAGCAGCCTCCTCTTACGGAACAACAGCATCCATAACAGGGTCGTCACCCCCAGGTACATCTATGTGAGGCTCAGCAGGCTCCGCGGCCTTCGCAGCAGGATCCACGGCCTCCGCAGCAGGTGGTGGATCAATGAAAATGCCAGGATAAATATCGTCCATCGACAGTAGCATTTGTCGTACAAGGCTGTGAAAATATGCTGGGTCAAAGGCAGCTCTCTCCACTGGATCAGACATATGAAGTAGATGAAAAATACGAGCATCCTGCGAAAACAAATTCCATTGTTAAATAATATGAATAAAAAATCTGTTGAACAGTGAAAGGAAGAATGCATACCAAGTCATGGAAGCCCCGTCTGTGCCATGTCAGAAATCTGACTGGAGACCTGATGTACCAGCCTGCATAATTCATCTGATCCATTAAATGAAAACGTACTGTCCCTGCCCCTCGCAACTGGGACTCCCGTCGTCTATCCCATAATGCAACATATCTGGCATGATAGCTCCTCCAATCAAAATCTCTCTTCCCTGACATCTTTAGGGAATGCAATGAATCCAACTGACTGGGCGGGTCAAGAACTGGATGAAGGAATCCAAACTGTCTCATAACCCTATCCGTCTGATGCCACTCGACTATATGAAAATGAATCAGTGGAACCATACAGGAGGCGATATCAAGCATCACTATACAGTATGGGGGCAAACTCTGAAGGATATCATCTGTATATGGCATCCATGTAATCTGAAAGAAAAAATGAATAATCAATTAATAAATGAATAGATATACAGTAAAGAGTTAAGATTTAAAAATATAAATAATAACCACTTACATCATCTGGTCGAATGCAGTCTAACATAAGTCTATAGGCGTGAACGTCATGTCTGGGAGAATCTGAATGTCGATGCACCTTACTCCACCTGTAGATAAAATTTTTATTTTTACATTTCATAAAAGAATGTTATACAATTAAGTTAGATATTAGAAGGAATTAATAACATACCAACGTCCACGTGGAGCCTCTGCTACAATATCTACGGGTAATGGCGCATGGGCATGTGGAGCTAAACGAGGTATGTGCTCCCATACCCACATATGTAGAAGAACCATGCATCCTGTGATCTTCATCTTATCAATGCGACATGCACTTCATAGGGCCCTGTATGTATATGCTAGGCAGGCAGACCCCCAACTATATCGGCCTACCTAGTCCAAATCCTCCAAAAAAGATAGATACATCAGGTGCACAGAAGTAGTAGAGTGGTCAACAAAAAGCGTGCCACCGATCAGTATCAAAATATATGCGCGTGAAAATCATAGAACGGTGACGTCATCAGCGTCATCTGGTAAATGTGTGAAGTTCTGGTCTAACCAAGGCATCCACAATCTACCACCGACGATGGTCTTACCATCATCCTTGACCTCTATGACCAGAAGTCTATGAACAAGCTCAGGCAAATATGATGGAACTCGGCTGTCAAATCATGTCCGTCGATAGGGAGGCCCAACATAATGGCAACATCCTGTAAAGTAATAGTCATCTCCATCTCACTGAAATGGAAAGTATGCGACTCTGGTCTCCATCACTCTACATGTGCAGCAATGAACTGATGATCAAGAAATGTGAAGTCGCACATTGCTACTCCATAGAATCCAGCTCGACAAAGATGTGGGATGATAGCGGGAGGTGGTGTAGTAAGATGGAAATGGTGATATCTACGTACACTCAAGGGAGGCACAAGACGTCCCTCTAAAAGCAGTCGTGATACATGAGTAGCTTGAGATGTAAGCAATGGAAAACCTGCCATCTGCACACATGATATCATCGTTACTTATTAATAGTGGAAGCATGATATATTCATTTTCATTTGGTGTCACAATCAACATTAGCCTAGTCTCACAATCAACATTAGTTAATGATGCTTAGACACTCAGATGCCATTACTAAAACTAGACATCTTATAAGAAAACCAGAATTTAAAAGTGAAAAATTAATTATTTCTTCTTTTTTGTGAAATTGCGTTTTTTAATTTATCCATTATCCATTAAATAACCATTAACATTATTCCACATTATATTAAATTGAATTACATTAATCATCAGAGTAAATTCCATTCCCTTTAAGAATAATCCAAACCATGTACTCTTGGAAGACTAACCAAAGCTACCTCTAAGAGGAAACATGCAACCAAGAACATCCATATTCATAAGTGAGAATTTCATCTCTCAACATCTCCGCAATAGGTATTCCCATCTTTAACCTGCTCATATCTATAGCAAATTAAAAAATTAATAGGAAAAAATAAATCCACAGAGAAACTAGGCCCTCAAAACAAGTCTTTCAACCTTCTCATGAAAATGATCATTGATGACTCCAAAACAAGGCACTTGAACTCCTCCAGAAAAAGTACAACTCGTGCTCTAGAAAATTATATTTATCACAAAAATGGAGCAGGTACACAGACTCGATCATGGATGATGAGATGTGGAACTCTGTCCTGCCACTTGGGGACATCTCTTACGAGTATGTCCTTCTGCGTGACAAATACTGCATCGTATTCTCCCTCCTCGTTGCCGAGGCCAATCCATCTCATTTCTGTTGCAAGTTGACTTCGGTCTTCCTTGGGGCCGCAACCTGGTAGCATGAAGCCAATAATTTTAAAAATGACAGACATTGAAAAAATTATAAATAAAACCAAAACCAACTTATGAAAACCTAGAAATATCAGGGATGATGGTCGGTTGATCAGCAGGAAATGTGATAGAATAGAAGTCACCAACAGACATCCAAGAAGCACTATAACAGTTAACCAAAGTACTCATGTGATACACCGGGTCAACATATGGATCCCATGATATATTTACCGAAGCAAAAGCAGAAATAACATGTACACATGGATATCTCAATGCCTGAAAGCTGCCACAATCATAGTACCTATTGTCCAACATCACGACAAACACTCCACCATTAGTTCATGTACCCTGGTCGTAGCACTGTCTTACCCGAAAACTCCTCTTTTCCCTGTAAAAGGCTATAACATTCCACCATGAAGAATCATTCCGTATCCATTCAATATCAGTTTGAAAATGCTGAGTAAAAAGCATTCCATTTTCCATCCTCTGGTAGGCATGTTGGGACTGGTCAACAAAGTAGTGAACACATATAAAAAATGTCTCTTGCACTAACCCTATGATTGGGAGTTTGCGCACACCCTTGAGGACCCCATTTATGCACTCCACTATATTAATCGTCATATGCCCATATCTCATGCCACCATCGTATGAAAATGACCATTTTTCCTTTGAAATTTGCATCATATATTCATATACCTCCTCATTAACTGTTCGGATCACTTCAAGACGTTGATCAAAACTTTCTTGTTGGGGTTCATATGCTGAAACCATAACATAATAATGTATTAAAATGGATATTAAATTTTGTTAAAAAAAGAAATTTTAGAAAACCATACCCAATTTGAGGATCGCCTTCATTATGGCCTCATCTCTAAACTGCTTATGCACATTACTTGCAATATGTCTAATGCAATAACGGTGATAAGCATTCAGCTCAGTCCGAGAAACCCCATCACTACTCACGACCTCTATAATTCACTACGGGAAAAAGGGGTTTTTGCGACGGGAATAAATCCCATCGCAAATAAACTTATTTGCGATGAGGGTATTTTCCCGTCGCAAATAACCACTTATTTGCGACGGGGAAATCTCACCCATCGCAAAAGGCTTGGCGCGCAAGGCGCGCCAAACCGCGGGAAAGTTATTTGCGACGGGTGGTTACCACCCGTCGCAAATAACCGGCGGCGGTAAAAACTATTTGCGACGGGGTATATTCTCGTCGCAAATACCCGACGGCGGTAAAAACTATTTGCGACGGGAATATACCCCCCGTCGCAAATAGTATGTCGGCAGGTTAATATTTGCGACGGGTCCCATCGCAAATAACTATTTAACCGTTGACCGTGATAAATGCGGGCTTAAGTATTTGCGACGGGTCCCGTCGCAAATAAGACTATTTGCGACGGGTATCCTGTCGCAAATACTCCCGTCGCAAATAATCTAACCTATAAATACCCCACTCGTTTTTTTCCATTCATTCTCAACTTTTCTCAAAACTCTATTTTTTGAGTTCACAGTTTCTTAAGTTTAATTTTTATTTCCAGATTTGATATTGATGTCTTCAACAATTATCGGAGATCAACCTCAAATCAATTTTAAAGGTATTTATTTTCTTTTTAATTTAATATTTAATTTAAAATTGTTATTAGTTTTATTTATTTTTAATTAGTTGTAATCTAATTGTGTTTATATTGTTTTGTTATTTAATAAATTTAAATTATTAGTATTAATTGTTCATAGTTAATGGTAATTAGTAGTAATTAATAATAATTAGAAATAATTAATAATAAAAAAGAATAATTAATAATAAATAGGAATAAACCTCCCCCATGCGCGCATTAACCTTTACAACTAAGCCATTTCATTTTTTTATACATTTAATGATCTATCTATATATATATAGTTATATTTATTAGTATATTAATATAGATTTATATTAATATAAATATATTTGGTTATATAAATAAATATATATATATATATTTTTCATATATTAATATATATTTATTCTATATATATATATGTAGTTATAAGTTTTTATTCGTATATTTATTTGTATATTAATTAATATATATTTATAAGCTTAGTTTTAAATAAATTTATAAAATATGGGTTTTTATGTATATGTATAAATAAATAAATAAATACATATATACAATAGATACACACACACACACACACACACACACATATATATGTATAGTTATGAATGAATACATAGGAATGAGGGGGTAAAAATCCACTGAGATTGTTAAAACGGCTATAACTTCTAATCCGTAAGTCCGTTACAACTCCACAACCAGTAAAATCGAAGAACATGAAACGATCTTCGATATGATATGCAGTATAGGCCAAACGGACATCCGAATAGAATGTTATAGCCATTTGAATGTTTAAACGACCATAAATTCTAATCCAGAAATCCGTTTCAGCTCCACAATCAGTCAAATCGAAGAACATGAAACGATCTTTGATATGATATTTGGTAGAGGTTTATCGGACATCGGGAGCAGAAGTTATAGCTGTTTAAACGGTGAAAAACCGGGGTACCCCGACTAAAAACTCAGTTTTGGAGGCCTTATGGGCCTTTTTTGGCCTTGAAACAACCTTGGACGGGTTCCACCAGTCCATAACACTGTAGAGCTCGTCGCAGGCTTCGATTTGATATGCTGTGGAGCTCAAACGGAGTCCCGGATCAAAAGTTATGGCCATTTGAAGTTTGGATTTCATTTTTAACTTATTTTCCATCTTTCATTAATTTTTTTATTTTTTTTATATTCAAAGAGTTATTAAATGACTATTAATTGATAAAAATTACATAATTACTAATTAAAAATATTTTTTAATTTATTTTATAAGCCTCTTTTACTGAACATCTTATACATTCATATTTGATTTTCATTCTTCCTTTCTAAAACATATTTAAAAAATAAATATTATATTTATATCAATATAAATAGGTTTATTGATTTATATAATAATAAATAAATTTTTAATTTTTTTTTATTATTTGTGACGGGAATATATTCCCGTCGCAAATACCCGCTTCGAAGCAACCATTTGCGACGTGAATATGGCCCGTCGCAAAAGATTTTTTTTAAAAAACCAGAAACCTATTTGCGACGGGCCCATCGCAAAACAAATTAGTTGCGACGGCGTTTTCTGCAACGGGCGATTTGCGACGGGGCCCCGTCGCAAAAGGCTATTTGCGACGGGATCCCGTCACAAATGACCCGTCGCAAATATCTATATTTCCCATAGTGATTGCTCGATGATGATTAGATATCAGACACACGCCCTATTTTTGCATGACATGAACACGTACACATGCCAAGAACCAGCTCCAACATTCAAAATTTTCTTTTTCAACAACAGCAAAAGCAAGTGGTAGAGGAGCACGATTACCATCCTATGTGGCAGTAATGAGTAGAACACCTGTATAATTTCCAAAAAGTAATGTGCCATCTACCTGAATAAATGGTTTACAATAGGGAAATGCATCAATGCACGGTCTGAATTCCCAAAAAATCCTATTGAACTTCACCTTTGACCGATCAACTAGATGATTCTAGGATACATACTCAACACTGTCCAATTGATAAAAAATCTGATTATTGAGAGACAACAATTCCATAAGCTATGGAAACATCGCATAAGACTCATCCCAATCACCATACACTTTTACAATGGATTTTTGTTTTGCATTCCATGCTTTGTTGTATGATATCTTATAGTTATACAACAGTTGAATTCTTTCCTGAACAAGGGAAACAAGAACATCCTGACTTGTTCGTATCATCTCACAAATAACAGTAGATATAAACTCTACATTAAGAGAAGAGTGATCTTGTGCCAATATGGAATGCAAACAAGTGTGTGGGCCTTCTAATTTGGTTATCTTCCAACATCCATAATATTTATCAAATATTGCTCTTAATCGAAATTTACATTCTGACCCATATTTTTTACAACTAATGAGATATTTGGTCTTCTTTGACTCATCAACCACAAATGTTAAATGTCACTCAATGTGGTATTTCTTTGTCACATTTTTCATGAACTATTTACTTTCGAACTCCTGCCCAACATATATGGCATTATCATTTGATGCAGGCATATTCCCTATAATGCCAGGTAATTCAGAAGCTGGTGTAATGACATCCCAGTCAAAATGTTGTTCACAAGACATTCCTCTAACTAAGGAACTCAAAACTAAAGGCTGATTACCACTAACTGGTGGATGTAGTGGATGTCTATCTCTCAAAGGAACCTCAAAAGGTTCATTCCCAACCACATAATCTCCTGCTGACTCCCCAGATTCTTCTTCCTCAGATAAACTTCCATGCACTATATCAACAAAGAAAGGGATTTCATCTACATTTCCTTCCAAATTTTGATGATCTTTCTCATTACATTATTCCACAGGAGTCATATGAGGAGGAGGCAATGAATAAGACTGCTGTGAAGGATCAACTTCTATAGAGGTCACAAAGCATGGTTCTGTAGTAATCGATTACACCACATCAATATCAGAAATGACAATAAATAATTCCGTCAAACCATTAATACAATGTTGCCTGAATAACTGAGAAACCTCCATCCAATCCTCATCATCGACTATAGGGTAGTCGCTGTGCCACAGACGCTCCGGATATTGAAGATGTCGGTATCTAATTGAAGTGATTGCTTGTCCAGAACTCAGTTTTAACTGACTATGAATCTTATTACGAACTGCATCCAATGTCATACAACCATGGAGATTTACCACTTTGACAGGTGGTACACTGTAGCTAAAACCCTTCTTGGTATAAATTACCTCACCGTTGCAATATATTTGAGTATACATAATTACCTATAAAAAAATAATTTAAAAAATATTATACACTACATTAAAATTTTAAATTATTTAATTTGGTTTTGAATAATTGATTATCTTGGGACTTTTTAATGTATTTTTTTATCACTGTTAAGGTATAGTGATTGTGATATTAACACAAAAGAAAATTTAATATAATGTTTCATAAAGTTTAATTACTTTTGAATATATAATCATGACTTGATCTTGAGTCTTACGATTAGTTTATCATTATCTGATAAACTAACCACAAACTATGGGTAAACTCCTATCTCTATTATCAAATATTGCAGCAACCTCCAATCTTCTGTCAAACAGAAACGCCTCCTCTCGAACGAGTTCTCGAATGCCTCTTCGTCGACACCTCTTCGGGGAAGCCTGTTCGGGGACATCTCTTCGAGGCGTCTTTCTTTTAATTACAAATTTACTCACAAGCATGTGAGGGGGTCTAGGGGTATGAAATACATAAATAATTTTAAGTGGACACGCAGGTCCTTACACTTACTGAGAGACGACTCGCAGGTCATCAATGCAAAAAAATGCAATTATTACGGATTTAATAACAACATACACAAAATAAAACATGTAATTTCAATTATGCATGGTCGATCATCTCAAGATCAGTCATCACTCATACCGTGTTTTTTGGTATATTTATTATATTATCCGTATTATATAAAATCTATATTAAATACTACACCTCTTTTACAAAAATTTAACTTCATGTGTGTATATATATATATATATAATTATTAATAACATTTAATAAATTTTATTATAACTGATCTAATTGAGATTTACATAATAAACACTTTTGTTATTTTAAATTTTATGAAATTGTAATGTTTTTTAGCCTTTCTTATACTTTTCAAAATATAAGTAAATATATTTTCTACTTTATTGATTAAAAATATTATTACTAGTAAATAAAAGTAATTTAATTTACACTTACATCAAAACCATTCATTAAAATAAATTTATCTAACATAAATTAATTTTCCTAAACATTAAACATTTTAGACATAACATAAAACATTCAATATTCAGACAACATACATTCAAAAAATTAAATCATACAAATATTCAACATCAATAAAATTAAATAATACAAAACATTTCATGCATAACATATGAAATAAAAAAACCATACACACAATTAAACATACAAATGAAATAAATAAACACAATTAAATTATTAAATTATTAAAAAGAAATTTTACCTCAATAAAATCAGAAAATATTGGTTGAGAAAGAATTTCTGGAGGGCATCACAACAAAAACTAGAGGAGAACAATGAGTTTTGGCGGGGGGGGGGGGGGGGGGCTCCTTTTATAGAAAATCTCGGCCGGATGCGTGAACGCCGTTCACGAATCCTTTAGTTAGTCCACGAAGGATGCGTGAACGACGTTCACGCATCACTGCCGCGGCTCGGATGCGTGAACGCCGTTCAGTCATCTTTTCCCGCGCAAGATTGTGTGAGCGGCATTCACGCATCCTTTAGCTGGTCAGCAAAGGACGCGTGAACACTGTTCACGCATCACTGCCTGGGTCTGGGATGCATGAACGACATTCACGCATCCCAGAACCAATTTTAAAAATATCAGAACCCTAACCCCCTTTCCCCAATTTTTTTTTATAAAACCCATATTAAAAAATTATCCTACAACTCATGCCTCATGAATAAACAGGGTCATGCGATTATGGATGATTGTTCATATCACATTCTAAACTCCACCCAGAAGGAGATTAAATTTTCATATACCCAGTTATGTGTAAAATCACAAACAACGACCCCGCATCTGGATATGATCAAGTCCTAATGAATTTATTTTATGCACCGGAAAAGACAACCATGAATAAAATTCAAGTCTCCATGCATCGTGCCAATCCAATGGATGTTCACACCACCCACATATGAAATATTCATGTGTTCATGAGAAGCTCCATGACGTTCTTGATACTATCATGGGAAGAAAATAAATATTTCCTGTGACTGTGAGTGCAATTTTTAGGTGACTCCATCGCTTTACTGCCTTTACTCAATCACATGATTTTTTGTAAGTCATGCGGAGACCTCAAGAAAACCTTCAATCGCACAACACATTCACGCGGCTTGGTTTATGCAACAACACTGGGATGACATGAAACACATTCCATGCACCATTTTTCATGAATCCTTTACGTACAATCACCCCCAGTTGCCCCATGAACACATGACATATCAATGGTATGAAAAGTGACTATCCATGACAATATCAACATGTCATCATGAGATCCATCAATGAACATGTAGTGAATCAAATCCAAGTAGCGGAACTTCCTCTAATAATGTCTTCAAGCCATCATGAGATCCAGCAAAAAACATGCAACGTGCCATATAAAAGCATGATGATTAACCAAGACCAGGCGTGTGCACCATCGCATGATCCCATTCTGATCATGTGGAAAACTCATAGATGAACAGTGTGTGAAGGACACAAAACTCCTTTGAAATAGGAGGAGAATCTCTAAAGGGCACAGGACGCTAGTAGCCTTAGAAAATAAAAAGTTCCTCAATGAAGGGAAGAATATGTTCCCTCAACAACATTTGTGAAAAATCGCGAATAGCTTGAGCTGTTGTAAAAAAAGGAAGGAGATAAAATGGGAGAAGGTGGGAGCTACTTACTGTCATTGAAGGTCATGCAGCACGCCCCTTGTGATAAGTAAGGCACTGCAAGTCTCCGAAGACATGTCAGTCTCATTTCCTGATGCCCCTTTGGCTTGTCAGCCTATTCGCACAGGAAGCCTCAAGTATGTCGGGGAAACCATGAACATCCCTTTGACTCTAAGGAAAAGTGAACAAATTTCTAGGAAATTCATGTGCACCCCCATATGACCCATATCAATCACACAATGCATCACCAAAAAATAGATTAATTGTCTTAGACATTACTCATGAAATCTTAGACGACTCACAACCTTTGTCACAAAAAACAATGTAAATATAAAGGGAGAAGGATGAAGCCTCTCACGATTGTAAAAATATTGTGATGCATTAAATAATTCCGCAACGTGGTTCCATGAGACCCTCAAACAAACCTTCTTTATCTCATGGAAATCCCCAAACAATTCCAAAAGCATCTTGTGTACACCTTTCAGAAGGCACTCGGATCTCACAAAGGCCAACAAACATGTATTCATGGCAACATGAAATTCCTTTGACACATCCCTGTGATCAAACAAGTCCCAATTAATTGGATATATTCTAATAATGGAGAAGTTGATGATAGGGACTCACGATCGCTGAAAATAAGGTTTCAATATAAGAGAGGTCCACGACAGAGAGACAAGAAGCCGCATGGCACCAGAGCCCTTTGACCACTCCTGCATGGTCTCACGAAAGATATGCCGCATAATGTTCTGAACAAATGGATTGTCAATTCCTATAAATATTCTTCCCAACATGAAAAAGGGGTTTGAAGGTTGGACCCAGAGAGGTTGGAACATTGAACATGGGAGGATTTGACTCTTGACCTCTAGGGACTTCATAGATTGGATGGTCTCGTGATAGGAAAGCCTTTTGTTAGGTAATAAACTGGAAAACATCCCGAGCAATCATGAGCCATACATAAGGTACTTCATGTAATCATTCAAAGATCACGCGATGGACTTCTGGCAAGGCGTGTGATGAACATACAAAAAGTCTTTCATATCATGAGAGACACAATGAAACTAACACTGAACGAACCCAATGAATTGGTAATAAAAGGGTATCAAACAAGATTAAATGAAGAATATTTTAGAGAAATACTTGTTTTCTAGCCTCCATGTGCTTCGTGTGAGTCATACCTAGAGATATGAACATTTTAGGACAAGTCTCCATGATATCACGACTTTCCTTAACCTGATATTTGGGACAAGTGAAATCTTCTAGGGAAGTTAGATTAATTCATATGGTTACTATGTAGACACCACTTTGATCTCATGAAACCCTTTGCATCTACCACCTGAGCCCTGCGATGCCTTTCAGACACATCACATGACTTATATAACAATGTTTTCCAAAAATAGTAAAGTCTCATATTTGTATCTGGGCATGAGAACTATAATCTCACGACACCCTCTGGTCATGTCAGCTATGACCCGTAATGCCCTCTAGACATTTCAGCCAGGTCTTGAGATGACCACTAGGCAAATTAGTTGAGAATGACGACACCCTCTAGACATGTCATTTTGGTATTGCGACCCCATTCATGGATGTTATCGAAGTCTTGCGGCATCCTTTGAACCATGCCGTACCGAATCTTGTGACACTCTCTATTCGTGTCAAGACGACTCTCGTGAATGACACCAAGGCATGTCAGTTGGGTCACGCAACAACCCCTATAAAAAATTCAGCCATGTCATGCGACATATTTTAGGACCTACCAACTAGGTCATGTAACGTTCTCCAGCCAAGAAGACCAGATCATTAGGGCATCCCAAGATAGAAAAACATTTTCTGTCATCAGCATGTAAGCCCTGGTCAATAGAGAAGCCTCAGTATGTAATCCCCAATATAATGGGAACTATGAAGACTATAATTCATCCCATATTCATGATATGTAGGAAAACTATCACAAGGTTTGAGCTTTCTATTTATCATCAAGGGAAATCCCATTATATAAGCCCTTTATCCAAAGCAATGGAATTGATCACTTGAAAACCATTGTTTCTCACAACGAGCATGGATCAAGTGGGTTTAGGGAGTTTCACTGATCACACCATCTATGCGATACACCCTAGGGTTACTAGAGAATCCTTAGAGTTTAATCCACATCCAATTGGGCAAAATCTATGCATAAGCACCAATTATCGACATCATATAATATGTCCCTACAATTACTGAAACCCCAATGATGGCCATAATGTCTCTGAACCTGATCATAAACCTTAGGCTATCAGCAGGTTATGAGATAAATGAACTGAACTATATTGACTCTAATTCCTTCCATACTTAGGATATGTAGGACACCTTTTCAAGGACCGAGATCTATACTAAACACCTCAAGGACTGTTCCAATACACAAGTACCATATCTACACATCACGAGGCTGATCATCTGCTCCCCCTTGTTTCTCACTCTGACCATAGCTCACATAGTTTTAGAGGGTTGCAACAAACACCTCATTATGAATCATGACCCTCCATTAACTAGGGAAATCCATGTATGTAAGCCCTGATGAGTGTAATGATATGAACACCCCTTATATAAGGACATATTCCTTAGGGCTAGTCTCAAGGGCATGATTAGAACTATAACGACTATGATTCCTACCATAAAAATGATTTGTAGGACGTCTCTATGATAACCGAGATCAAATATTTGGTTTCCCAGTATCCACACACATGTCCTCTCTACATGATTCGAAACTACACAGGATTGATGAACTACATTGGTTTGGATTCCTTCAATAACCATGATATACAGGATGCCTCCTAATTACTCGATCCAATCCTTATAATATTAACTAACTCATTGTATGGAAAAATATTTCAAAGAATTTTGTCATAAAAATTAAGAAAATAAAGAATCTATTCATCGTTAGGGAAATGGTTGAAGAACCTCAGATACATACATATGGAGTATCTAATAAGGCCACACTTTTCTTGGTTCCCCAACAGGAATCAATTTCTTTATTTCACGAGAGAGTTAAGTAATGAATCATTTGTTTAGGGTAACTAGTCATGTATTAGGATTAGGAATAGATTTTTGAACATATCTTAAATCTATAAGATAGTCTCAAAGCTGGTAACTATTCCCCCCAAAATGGTGTGATGAGCCCAACCTCCCATCCTCTTGAATAATGTGAATCCCCAAGATTCATTGGGCATAAAAACCCAGATGACCGCCAGCCTTTACAAAGTTGGTCTGTATGCATCTATAGATGGGGGAACCATGGAGAGTTTTTTGGAAAAGTGACAGTGGTAGCTTGACAAGAAAAAAGCATTTCACACCTCAAAACAGGACAAAATAATCAAAATAAATATTTTTATACAAGAACCATCCCTATCAAAATAAATTAACTATTTAATTACCATTATAGAATTTCAGTCAATAATATATATATATATATATATATATATCTTGGATGATAAGTCCAAAAGGGGATGTATAATATATAAAAAAACAAATCAGTATGAATCAAGAAAAATTTACAACAAATAGAGTCATCAATTGATCTAATCCTCATCAACACTTTATACTTCAAACTCATCATCCATCATCAACTTTAACCTACCGCAAGCATAAAATAACTTCAATATCTTGTGTTAATCATTGCATAAACCATATCAAACCAACATTTAAAGTGTAATAAGTGTAAAAATATGATTATCTATATATATAGAAATAAGAAATAAATAAATAGTTAACAAATATCAACATGCAAATATTTTTCTACAATCATTGCATATATGAAATGGAAATAATCACTAAATGTATTTAAATATTAGTTTTTATTTCCATCTTCATCATTTATTTTTAGCAGATTGACTATATCAATTATTTATTAACACATTTCATCAATCAATATTATATTAACACATCATAATAGTAGAAGAATATAAATAAATAAATACATTCTTGTAGCTCTATAGAATCCTCAATATTTTATTGAAGGGGAATTTTTTTAACAATTAATTAAGATCCATATCATGCAATATATAAATTATTTAAAAAATTTATACCCAAAAAAATATATAAAAAATAAAAATAAAAACAATATAAAAAATAATACAATATAGAATATATCTAGATTTAATAATGCGAATAATATATTTATATGAAATTAATGGATACAAAATAAAAAAAGATACATGTAATAAAAATACCAGTTTATTTTATAAATTGTTTTTGGTTAATTATATTTTTTGGCCAATTTTTCAATTTATCTATAAAATTCCCAAGCGTGATAATGCCACCTCTACACATAATGTAATAAGAGTGTTTTGGTGACCCCTTACCTAGTTTGGGAAGTAGTATGTTTTTCTATGATATTTATTTTGTAATATGATTATTGCATTACACTACACATTATCATGGGGGGTGGGGGTGGGGTGTTGGGGGGGGGGGTTGTAAGCCAGTTTTAATGAGATGGAAGGAAAGTAACAGGTTTACAACCCTTGGAGGGTTGATGATGGGAGCTAGTAAATCATTTGGTAAATAAAAAATATAACTCCAGATATTACAACCCATGTATACATACACACTATCTAAAAAATAGAGTATATCATTAGGTTATATTGGATTTTTATCAGTTTTAATCACCACTAATTGGTTTGTGGAGATTTTAGAAACCTACCCGAAATACTAGGTCATAAAATTTGTAATGAAGATTTTTTTTCATGAAGGATTTATTTTTCACTGATAAAATGAAATTTTATTAGTGAATCATTCTTAATTAGTGGTTGTATTTCGTAGTATAAAATTTGTCAGCATCAGTTTTTTTATTAGTGAGGGTTTTTCTATAGAAGCTATATTTAGTGGTTAATTTTTTATTTACATTGGTTTTTCTTGGAGAAAAAATTTATAGGAAATTGAAATCGCTACTAAATGTGAAAATTTAAAACATTTTTTGGTAGTTTTAACTACACATATATTATTCATGGTGGTTAAAACCACCACTATAGTAATTTAGTTTTTGAAATGGTGAAATAAATTACTGCCAGATCCACTAAAAACCAGTATATAAAAAATATATATAAATAACAGGAAATAAATATTTGTATGAATAAAATAGTAACTTCTACACAACAATGAAAATTAAATTACATATAATATAATATAATTAACTTACATCATTTTTTAAAAAAAGCCATGTTTCCCAAAATGTCAACACAAACATGAGTCATGGATACTCGACTGAGATGCATGCCCCTAACCCTCCATTACTCAGTCATGATTCTATAAATTACCTCTTAACCCACATTCTACCTATGGTACTTTCATTTAATATAATTAAAGAAACATTAGTAATGAACATATTAAATTAAAAATAAATTTAATAAAAATCAATGATAAATGATTTGATCTAATTTTATTATTAGTGATAGTTTAATATTGAAACGAATAATTTGAATATATGGGCATTCATATAATTATCACAACATATGAAAACCTCAGTTGAGTTGGAAGACACACAATAGGGTATGGTATACAAAACCCATGTTGTATTATCTTAACATATTATAGCCTTTATTGAGTTGAAAATCCCCAATAATTCAAAATATTTTTTTGCATACATCTATAATTCATGAAATCTAATATCTTCATTATTGATTAGATCTCGAATATCTTAAAAACTAATTCCACCTTCCCACATCAGTTCCACATTATGGTATCTATGTCAACAAATAATTATAGCCATGATTATAATTTTCTCAATGACCTAAAATTGAAATTTACAGTCTATAACTAGTATTTGATTATTATTTAAATATTTTAAATATTAAATGAATAAAATTGTTTTAATTGTATTGAAACTAAACATATATAAACCCAAGATTAACATACATTGATCTTACATCATTTTAGATAAATATTCATCACATTGAAAAAGTACATGCATAAGACCACAATAGTTTAGTATCATTGGAGGCTTGGAACACCTTGTTCTAATTTTGTGAAAGATATTCATCATCTCCCATAATGATCTACCCCTTTAGTACTTAAAATTAAAACCATTATTCATAACTAGGGGAAAGTATACTTAAGAATGGTTGAGCTCAGATGCTCAGTAAGAGAAAATAAAGGAGATGTTCAAGCATAACAAGACCATAAGGGTACGATATCATGAGAATAACTTTTGAAGATCATAACCTACACCTTAAAGATCATATACATGATTCATGGAATAGATATTGGTGGTTCATAAGACTTGAATAATAAGGTTGATAAATTATCATAAATCAATCATGAACCATAATACCATGTCATAAAAGTGTGGCACTATAATAAATATATAATATAATTTCATATGTCAATGTTAACTACTAAGGCCATAAACATAGTGGATCCGGACACAACTATTTCCCATAGTGTATCTAGAAACACTTGTTTCCCATTTTGGATCAGGACACATCAATTTCCCATTTTGGATATGGACACATCTGTTTCCCATTTTGGATTTGGACATAATTGTTTCCCATTTTGGGTTAGGAAAAACTTATTTACCATTTTGGATCAAGACCATTAACATGCTTCAAATCATTACCTCATAAGATATAAATCATTACCCAATGCATTGGAGGGAGATATAGGTATCAAACATCGAATAATTAAATCATACATATATATTCCACAAGATAGTAAAACACTCATCATATCTTGACCCATAAAAAGAGATGGGTTTCATAAAAACCATCTCAAAACCAATGAAATGAAATGAATATCATAAAAATTTCATCATATCATCACTTATGGAAACTTTATAGGAGTAAAAATAATTTCATGAAATCACATCCAGTGAAAATAAATGGGTTTCAAATGAATATATTCTATGGAAGAGAAATAAGTGTCACAAATATCATTCCATAAAAATATAAATGATTTAGGAAAGAATATGAATGGTATTCTGGGATCATATAACCAGTAAATCATAAGAAATAACAAAGTATGTCCACATATATAGAGATGTATTTTGAAACATCAAATTGAATATTTATTAAGGAAAAATAGCCTTTCCATGAAAATCCCTTTCATAAAATCGTTTCAATAATAAATTTCTTAAAAAAAATTCCTTAAAATTTCATTTCAAAACATTCCTGGTGAAATTATACTTTACTCTATAAAAAACTCTTTTTTAAAATTAAATCATTTTGAAAGCATTTTATTTTAATATATCATTGAAAATATATAAAATAATCTAAAAA
The DNA here is from genome assembly GCA_963277665.1 of Viscum album. Classification (NCBI taxonomy): domain Eukaryota; kingdom Viridiplantae; phylum Streptophyta; class Magnoliopsida; order Santalales; family Viscaceae; genus Viscum; species Viscum album. The sequence goes on from OY728161.1 coordinate 759,931,346, forward strand.
ATATTTTGAATAAATTTTTATTTGGAAATTCATTGAATATATAAAAAGAACACTTGAAATCATTTTGAAAAACTTTTCATTGAAAATGGATTTGAAAACATATAAAGAAGTCTTGAAATCATTTAAATTATTTTAATTGAAAATAAACTTTTGAAAACAAATAAAGGAATATTTGAAAATAATTTAATAGACTTTTTTAAACATTTTTTTTGAAAACCTTTTTCTTTGAAATTTTTTTTATTTGAAAATAAATTTAAAAATAATGAATTTTTATAGTATTAGGAATTTTTTTTAAAAATAACCTCGTTCACAATCAATGGAGGATTCATGGAAATTATTTTCATGATGGTCGGTAAATCCATACATCTCAAACATTTCTTTTCCACCATAAAATGTTTAAAAAAGTGTCTTGATCAGAAAATGAAAAGTAGATTATTTTAAAAAAAATAAATTGAAAACGTTAAACATATTTAAAATTATATTTTAAGCATAATTTTATTACATTTTTAATAAATTTTTAGAAAACATATTTTTATGAGTAAAAAAAATTTCCAACTAAAGAGAGAAATACTGCTAGATTTTCATAAAAACTCATTTTTAGTTATCATAAGTACCAACGAATGGATAAATGGTACAAATTCTCAGATATATAGTTCATAACCAGAGGATAAATAAATTAATGAGATTTTTTGAGATATGTATAATAGGATTTCATCAATGGAAGCATAATTTTAAACAGTCCTAATAAATAATGACAATGTAGCAATAAACTCTTACCACTTTTGTTACATTAAATCAAAATCATCATTATATAATAACATTAAATGAATATCTTAATACCATAGAAAGATGATTATTAATAATATAACTTTTCAAAGGGAAATAATATACACCTTATAAATGAATATAGGTTCATATCATAACATGTGTCTCAAAGAAGGAAAATTGAGACAAAATTACTTCACCAATTTGGTAACATTAAAACCACAAACCCTTTGAAAGAGGGACCATAAAATGGATATGTAAATTCCAATAAATTTAAGTATACGTATCATGAAATAAAATCAAGGGATGTATGCACACCACACAAAAGAAACGAGTGACAAACATGGCATGTATCTCATGGATATAAAAAACTGAGATGAGAAAACTCTTACCATAAGTCTTGACTTTCTTCATACATATTCAAAAATCATATATAATAATTATAATTTTATTATAAATATACCAAAGAACAATATTATTATACATCATACAGAATATTATTTTATTAAGAATTTATATTACCTATTTATTAACAATTTCATGTTAATGTTAAATTTCTAGTAATATCCACTTTGTTTTTCATACATGTTTTATTTTTTATTCATCATCTTCTTACATAGATCATTATTTAATTATTTACAGAATTTAAAACATGATTTAAATGTCATATATATTCAGTATATACATATTTATAATAATATATAAAAAATATAAATGTGAAATGGAATACACCGTTTATGGAGACAATAGGTTGTACATAAGCATGAACATTGTTTCCATTTTATTGGAGTATTGAATGTAAGAATGTAAATGAAATATATATATATATATATATTATAATTAAATTAGTATTAATATTTCATATATATCATATAATTTTACTAAAACCATCCTTAATATATTCCATGTAAACTGTAAATGAATCACAACACATTGAGGAGGCGGTAGTCAACAAGTCCATAAACGAAGTTATCATATTTACAAAAAAATGGAAATCATGAAGGTATGTTTTATATAATAATTCCATAAGAAAAAATAAATGATTAATTTAATTTATATCATATAAAAATATTATTTTCATAGTAATTATAAACTATGAGATGAGGTAATGGAAAAAAATGAACAACATCGTTTTGCGAGGCGGTAGTCTGCCATACACACAAACGGTAAGTTTTTTACCCATCTTATGGAAGTGTGTGTAAGTGTAGGTATAAAACTTATATTAAAAAATACCAATATATTTTTGATAATTTTTTAATTATATAATCATTAAATAATAATAATTGATGTTGTGGAGAATTATAATAAGACAAAAGAGATTATGGAAGGATGTTACTTCTTATCTGGGTAACTCCTTTTGGTTTGCACCAAAGGCCTTCCTTGGTTGGATTTATGTCAAAAGTAATGATTATATGATGAAGGTATGGAAATTAGTAGGATATTTTTATATGGTTTCTCCAAGAAAAAATTCTTTATAGAAGTGACAATTTGGGGGGGGGGGGGTGAGCCCCCTTTTATAGTGGAGGATGATCAGTATTCCTATAAATATAAAAAGGAAAGCACAATTGAGAGGTGTTTCATATATCATGTGTCTCTAATAATGGTAATTTCTCTATCGAATGGATTATATGGTAAAAATATGGATATAAAATTTATTTTTTTACATTTTTAGATGTTATTTTTACCCGTTTGGTAATGATTATTTAAACACATTTTTACCTCAATTGCTATGGTTTTTTTTAATTTCATTCAATACTTTTTTGGTAAAAAACTAAGATGACATTATTATACATTATAAATTATAAAAAATCTAAATATTTAATCTATTTTTAAAAATTACATATCCATAAGTGGCAAAAATTAATTTAACAATAATCCACCAGATGGGGTGAAAAAACTTGTTTTTAAAGTGAAAATCTTCTAAAGATTAATTTGTTTTTTATACAATTTGAATTTAAAATTAATTAAAACGACCTAAATTGGGTGAATTGGTGATATATAGATCTAACTAAACATTAAAAACAAAATAAAATATAATTTATCAATAATATTATATTATATTAAAAGTTAGTTTTGAATTAAAATTCATTGTTTTCACTATTCATCAAAAAATGAAAGTTCCCAGAAAAATAACAGAAATTCACCCAATGTAAATTTGTAAATTTTGCTTTCAAAAATGAATATTATTTTCTAAAATAAAAAATATAATTTTTTTAAAAAAAATTATTTATATAATTGGTTCACTATTAAAAGGTGATAAAATTACCTTTTAGAAATATACATTTTTTATTAATAAAATTTGTTTTATTCTTATATCTTGTATAGAAAAAGATAATATGAATTTCAAATAGTCAAATAAATATAATATATATATTAAATTAAAATAATTTATCAAAATAATTTTAATTAAATTATTGGCATAAAACTTGTTTGATTGCATAAATATAGTTTTCCAGCATAAGATTTCAATTACAACCAATGGGGTTTCATTTTAATTTATAGTTAATTGGAAACCAAATAATTATTCTTATGTAAATGTGTAAGCCATATTTTAACAATTTAATTAATCTTATTGATAACTACCATTCCAATGGTGGGATGACCACTATAATAATACTTTAACAATAACAATAACAGCGCATTGTATTTTTGTAAAAATAGGTATTGCATTTAACACAAGATATCAAATGGACTAGGTATTGTACACATAATAATCCAAAAATAGTTTATAATGTACCACACTACAATCTATGTAATGTGTGTAATGAAATAACATCTTGTTTTTTCATAAAACACAAACCAATCATAGTGATTTAATATATCAAAAATTTATATGCAGTGCTGTGTGAAATGAAAAATATCAAAAAGAGTTAATTAATTTGAAAACAAATTCGAAAAATATAAGGTTGTTACATTTTAGCCCCTTAAAATGAATTTATCCCTCAATTTTTTTTGGGGACTCAAAGGATTAATACTTGAATGTTCCATTCATAGAAACCCACATAATAAAAATGAATACTAAAAATTTCTTAAAAAGGGAAAGTTATAAACATAATAGTTACACAAAGTAACTCATAAGTAGGTTTGAACATAGGATACAATAGGTGGAATGTGAAAACCTAGACATGTAAGAGAAATCTAATGATAAAATTTTTATGGAGAGTGACAAAGAACATGGTTAGGAGAAAGTTAATGATTACAAATCCATAACCTAAAGAGGCTTGAAAAAGTTCATTGATATCATCAAATTTTTTGATAAAAGGATAATATTTTATTTAAAGACCCTATTTCCTAATATTGATGAATTTTTATGAGATTATATACATAATTCATTTCATCACATTCACACCATTTATTTTTCATTGATCAATTTCCACTTTATCACTTATTCCATGAAATAAAGGTGAATTTGTCATTCCTAAAGAACTAGTAGATTATGAGATCCGTAAATCTAATGAAAGATCATTCCATTTTTCATTAGTTAACATAAAAAATGGTTAGAACATGTTATAAAATATACATAATTCCTCATATGGAGATATAATAATTTAATCTCTAAAACCTCTTTAGAAGACTAGCATAAACCATTCCATAAATGTTTAACTTTATAACCCTTATGCAATATGAAATTGAAAAACATTAGAAAGAAGGTCTCTAAATTTCTCAAAACAATTATAACATTGATCCCCCATATATTACAATGTATCCCTAATTATTACGTTTGAAACATGTGAATACCTTCATTGTTTACTCTCATGAAACATGATAATAACCCTAATTACAATAAATTATTATTGAGAACATGCATGTTTTCTTATTCCAATGTTTATATTATATATTGATAAAATACAAAAATGTCATAAACTCCATCTATGATTTCATAGACCACATTTCCAAAAAATCAATAAAGTGTTCCATTGTAATCAGTACTATCCAATTTACATTATCCATAAACATCTCTTTATCCATGCTCAAAACCGTTTTCTTAGTATCTAGAACACATTAAGGGTTTCCTTCCCTTAATAAAAATATAACATTTACATTAAATCACTTTTCTAGGTCATCAAAACCATTAAATATAATTTTTCAAATCCGTAATTTAAAAAATATACTTAATGTTTCTTATATCATAATTATTGAATTCCTATACATATACACTTCAATTATCCAAATTTATTCTTAAACCTTTAAAAATGATTCGTCATCTTATTCCTCTATACCCCTTTTTTGTAATATGAAATTTGAATCAGTTCTTAAGGTCCCCAAAATCAATTTAATCATGTATACAATACTATTAGACCATCCCATACCTTTTACATATAAATCTCAGTCTCTTTATCTTAAACAGTAAAACTAATACCCATGCATGTTTCTTGATTTTTATGACAACCCTTCTCTTTATTACACATTAATGAATGTATTATTTCTTAAAAGTACACTTAATACAAAAAAATATCATTAATCCTAGCATATTCATGAATTAGGTACATTACATAACAACTTAAAAAACAAAATACATTGTCTTTATTGAAAACATTTGTAACTATTTCATAATATTCCTTCGTACTTTAAATTCCATGAGATAAACTGGGGAAAAAATAATAAAGGGTGAGCTATAAAGCCTAGTAAGGGAATTAAAAAGACATAAAAAGATGAAGAAATTACATGTTTGAAAATAGGCATTTCAATGGTTAATAAAAGCAATATGAAAAATAAGGCTTGATATAGAATGATAATCATGACACTGGAAATGTGGAAACCACATAAACCACTACATCATAAACATAGGTCAAGGATAAATAAAAAAGGATTCATGGTGGAAAAAATTCCCACAAAGGAATCCGGTTAACCCAGATACCCACATAATGTATCTTGATACTATACATTACCCAATGCATTAGAGCACTACTTTGATGCACCCATCATATTCATTTCATTCTCATACTTAAATGTGCCACATAGATCATAGAACATGGATTCATTCAACATTATAGTTTATTACATGATCAATTAATATCGAATAAATACATGTAAGTACAGAACAAATAATTATTTTTTATAAATATCAATACCCTTGATAAAAAATGGGTATTTTATTCACTATACAATTAATTTGGAAAAGAAAATAATGGTGAAATTTCGTCCGCAAAATGACGTTACATAAAAAATCATAAAAACTGTTTATTAGAGTGAAAGGTGTGTCTAATTATTTTAAAATAAAATGTGATGTAATATGGAAATGGAAAATCATATCCCAACATTAGAAAATTGGAAATATAAGGTATAATATAGTGAAGAAACATGAATAGAGAAAAGAATCCTTACAAAATTTTAGAATGATAACAGGTGAAGATAAAATACCATTAGAGGATTAATGAGATTGAAAAGAAGAGCTCATAATTTTAGAATCAAATTCATAGTTTGGGTAATATTTAATATCATTTCCCATCATTAGAAAATGGAAAATAAAATACATAACATAAAAGGAGTGCTTGATAAAATTAGAGTGTAAATTTTATTACTTGAGTGTGTGAATTCAAAATATTATAAATAGATTCTAAAAATAATGGGGGAACCATGGGAGGACTCCATGGAGTGTATGGTAGAGTGTGTACTACCTCCATGGAGTTTTAGTGATGATAAATGGGAGTTTGTGTGGGTTTATATAGGAATGGAGGAGGATTTCTTTATTATTAAGGTTTTGGACGTTATATAAAAATCTCAAAAACCTCAATCCATCCAATCATTATTTCCAATGGTTTCTAAAAAATGGGCGAGGATTACTTTATTTTATAAGTGCAATTTCCTATTTTATTAAAATATCACCCTCTGTGACGTGGAGGTCAGTCGGACTCTTAATGAAATGATTTTAAAATCATAAAATATATTATAAGACTTTGAGGAATCATAATGGCTTTAAAAAATTAATGAAATTAACCTAAAATAATATTATATTAAATTAAAAATATATATTTGGTCATGTATCCCATTTATATTACTTATTACTTCATTTTTTGGTCATTATGTTGTCATAAAACAGAAATTATATTTATATGATATTTAATTATTACTAAAAAATTTGACTTCCCCATAAAATTATAAAAAATTAACCATCAGATAATTTTGACTTCTTGATTCCAAAATAAATACTTATTTATTCTAAATAATTTTCAAAATATGTGAATTTTCACTTTTAAAATAAAAAACAACATTTATTGAAAATTACAGGTTTTTGAAAATAATAGTTTTCAAACCCTAATAAAATTACATTTGACAACATAAAAATTATCTAATAATTTATATTTGATAAATAATATTTAATAATAATATTCAATTAAAATATTATTTAGTAAAATAAACTATTAATTCATAAATTCATTAATTGAATTTGAATATTATCCATCCAATGCACTTAAGGCCTTCATTTTTTATTGATTTTTTGACAATCCACCTTTCAAGGGGTGAGGTGTAACCTTTACAAGGCCCGTAGGCATAAATATTACATGGCTCGTAGGCCTTAGAGGAATTGATTTCCCTATAGGCTTTCAAACATCACATACAACCCAGATTAACTACTTGAAACTGCTCCTCCACAACATCTTCATCATGAAATAAGCTGTCCACCTTCGCATGGTTGTTTGGCTAGGAATTACCATGCATGCACAAGCTTTCCCCGATGGCAGGTTCCATACCCTCTAATTCATGCAATCCGTTTAGCTTCTGCTATGGTGAAAGCTCCTTGCTCATCCTCCTTGTAGAGTTTGTTCCTCGTAGGTCGTCTGGTTTGCATCTTCACTTAAGGTGGCCCGAAGGCCTTGAGGTGGCCCAAAGGACTTACTGACCTGAAGGCCTGGGTGGCCTGAAGGCCTTAAAGGACTCAGGGACCAAATCGGTGGCCTAAAGTCCCAAACGGGGGCATATTCTCAGCAGCTACTTTTCCAAACAGTACCTGCTACAATACCGCTACACGACTGCTACGGTACTGCTACAACACTTCTACAATACCCCCGAAAATAATGTCTCGTCCTGGATTTGATCCCCAGCCTCCCGGATGCAATTACGGAGTCCTTACCAACCGGGCTAAGGCTCATGTGCAATTTTAATATTATCTAAAAATACAATTGGAGATTTAACAATCATTTACAATGTAGAAATAATATCATGAAAATATATTCATTATATTATTAAAAAAAATTCATATTAAAATTTCTAGGGGCTTGATACACATCCCAATAATACACCAACATACTCCTAAAGAGTAAGATGTGCGATGGTGGGATTTTCATGGGGACGTTCGGTGAATATTGTTTGGGTTGTGATCTCAATGAGCTTGAACTTCTCCCCTAAACAATTTCTATCATGCTTAAGTTGTTGCATCTTGGCTGTTATTGGTCTATAGAAAATAATAAAAATGATCTCTCCCTTGTATTCTTTGATAAATGGGATTTATAGGGTACAATCCTACTAATTGAGGCCATCAATTCCTTTGTATATTTCTATTGGATTTGTTAAAACCTTATAGTTATATTAATTAGGTGATCACTACTCAATGACTATATTATAACCTGTAAAGATACCTGAAGGTTATTAAAATCTAATTGGATATAATAAAACAAAATAAGTTAATGTGTTTTCCCTAACTATGTTATATAATAATACATTTATTTGAATCAAAAGGTGAATTTTATTTATAACAGTTCAGGCTGTTACAATATTCCCCCCTTTATAAATTTCACCCTTGAACTTTTATTTTCCCACACTAAAATATATGAGCATAACAATTCTTTATCACCACCTCTGGTCCCAACATTGATTCTTTAAACATGTGGATTATCCATAACACATTTATATGGGCAATTTTATTATTTCATATAAATTATTCTATATGATAAAATATCTTCATCGACTACTCTTCATAGGAACAATCATTCTCTAATGGTACATTCTCTAGATTGATTACATGTGAGGGGTCCAGTATGTACATTATCAAGATGGATAAATGGAATAGATCATGTACTTGAAATAGTTGCATTGTGAGTGCTAGTCAATGGGTAACTGCTCTGATGCGATCAATGATATCAAAAGGGCCAATTTACCTTGGACTAAGCTTTCCCTTCTTCCCCAATCTCATCACTTTATTCCATAGAGATATGCAGAGGAATACCAAGTCTACAACATCAAACATTATCTATTGCAGATGATTATCAACAAAGCTCTTCTATCAACTATGACCTGACTTTTTGTGATGTTTAATGGTCTTAACCTTCTCCACCATTTCTTCAAGCCTTTTAGGACCTATAAGTTTTTGTTCCCAAACATCATCCCAACATGTTGGTGTTCTGATCCTATTCCCATAGAGATAATGCTACCAAAGTTTCAATGCAGAGATCATAGCTTCAATCTCTAGATCACGCATGTGATAGCTTTTCTAAAAAAATTTAAATTTCCTTGAGATGTAGGTAAGGAATTTTTCATTTTTCATCAACACAAAGCTTAATCGCTTTTTTCGAGGCATTGCAGAGTATTACAAAAAGTGATCCACATGTGTGTAGTGTGAGAACATGGGAAGTGATAAGCTTCTTTTTCAAGTCCATGATGATTTCTTCACATTCAACATTCCAGGAAAACATTACTCCCATCCGAGTTAGCGTAGTATGAGATTTTTATGATCAGGTGAAATTTCTTATAAATCATTGATAATATCCAGATAACCCAAGGAAATTATGGATATCTATCATAGATATTAGAATCATTCATAATTCAATTTCATTTTTTGTTTAAGGATCAATAGACATATCATTTAGTGTGATGATATTATCTAAAATTGAGACATTATTCAACCAAAACTCACATTTGATGTACATTTCATAGAGATTCTCCTTTCAAAGTATCTTTAACATAGTGATCATATGCTCCTCATATTACTCCTTGGTTTCAGAGTATTTTAGAATACAATCAATAAACACTTCCACAAATTTGTTGAGGTAATATCTGAAGACTATATTCATAAAGTCCATTAATATTTCTAGAGAATAATTGATCATGAATGTCATTAATATGAACTCATAGTTCCTAATTCTATGTATAAATAGTAGTTTTGGGGATATCCTCCTCTTAATTGTATCTTGGTAATATCCCAACTGCAGATCAACATTAGAGAAGTATTTCACTCTATGTAGCATATCCAACAAGTCACCAATCTCTGGAAAAGGAGACTTGTTCATTATCATGATCTTGTTGTGCTCACAATAATAAATGAAAAGGCACATTTACCCATCCTTCTTCTTGATGAAGAGGACTATTTCACCCCATGGGGAAGCACTTGAGCATATAAACCCCTATCTATATTCTCCTATATTTTTTTTATTATTTCATGATGTTCCACAATTTCAATCTTATACATATTCTTGGATATCGACAACGTCCCAAGTATAAGCTCGATTGATAAATTAACCTCTAAACTAGAAGAAAGACTATGAAATTAATTGGGAAACACATCATCATATTGCCTCACAATAGGCATGTATTCAATGATGGTTCCTTTCATAGAAACAATCATTTCACCAAGTTGCGCTTACTCGTTGGGTAGTAATATCCATGCTTGAGATGATGGCACTAAAGAAGATTTATCCTCATCATTTAACTTGTATATAACTAGGGGATGCTTTTCCATACAAAGAGTGATTTCATTCTCATGGAAATATATGTTGGAACTATATAGGGAAAGCCAATACATTCCCATAATTCCATAAAATTCCACCAAAGGGAGTATGACAAGGTTATATGGGAAGTTCAACCCACAAATTGTGATAGGGGGAGTTATATACATGGCATGAAATAATTTCTTGATTTTCCATTTTCATTGCAATATATACATCTATTTTTTGTGGGAGTGTTCAGATAGTTCTACTAGACACTATTTATATAAAGGAATGTGTTGAACTATAATTAAAAATTATGTATTCTATTATTGAAATAATAACTAGCATACCCATCCCCACTTCAATGTCATGATTCACTTTGGTGGTGGACATGAAAAAATATCTCCCTTTCTTCCTTAGAGGTTGTTGGTTGCCTCCAAAAAACACATGGATTAGGGCACTGATTCACAATGTTCCAAAGTACCTTAATGTTGAAGTAATGGACAATGAACTAAGGGTTTACTATAGAATTCCTTTCCTCCTTCAAATTTGCGGGTTTCTTCTAACAGTAATTTATATCTAGGTGTCCTTCCTTTCTACACATAAAGCATTTCAATATTTACTTTGGTAAATTTTTAGGGTTCAACTTCCTGCACCCATGACACGTGGGATTTTGAAATTTCATGGCACCATTATATCTCTTTATCAGACCCCAGAATTAAAATAAACATTCCATTTATTATCCCCATGATACCCCTATGATATGCTAATCTCCAGTTCAACTTTGAGGTGACATTGGAAAATTTTCTCATAGCTATAAAAGTCACAGATCTCCAAGTATTTCTATAGACTAGGTTTTATCCCACCAAGGAGAATTTCAATATTGCATTTTCGGTTAACCACAAAACAGGAAGATTATTGTGCAATTATTGTGAAGTTTTCCTCATAAAACCCAATATATTAATAAATATTTTTCTATTGTTCAAAGACATCCTTTTTCATTATATGATAGAGTGTGAGAAAAATATTTATTAGAAAATCAATTTTCTTGAATTACTTCCACCCCAATGCTTAGATCTCTTCCTTAGAAATCATATTCTTAATAAAGGTCCACCACTGATTTGATTCTATATCCATATGATAGACATCGAGAAAAACCCTATCTTGTTTAGAAAATTAAAGTATGGAGAAGATATTCTCAATGGAGTTGATCCATTGTTTTGTGACTAAAGGGTTGGATGATCCATTGAAATTAGAAGTAATTTCCCACATGAATCTCTTGATTGCAGGTTGTTCTCTCTTACGGGGGGGGGGGGGGGGGGGTTCAGAACTCATCTTAATCTAAGTTTCTTTTCAAACCCGGAGTCAACTGAGAGAGTCTTATCCTGAAGTTCATGATTTCTGATCCCATCAGGTTTGGAATCTCATTTGGGAAGTCATAAAATTTCCCATTACATTGATTGTTTACCCGATTCTTTTTATTTCTAACCATTGTATAAAATAAATGGAAATTTAGGGATGCGTATTTTTTTAAATATATTAAACTCATAAAGGGGAATCCAATGAAAATAAAATGATAACTTATTAATTATATTTATCTCCTTAAATTATGTGTTTCTAGTATTCAATCTATATTATCTATGATCAATTTCATAACAAATATTCTTATGGGAATTTTTTATTCCCTTAATAATGGTTTTTAATATGTTTTTGAATTTAATTAAGAAAATACCCTAAGAGTGTCAAACCAGGTTGATAGTAAGTCCCGTTGTCATGTAATAGATTGCCCTAAGGCAGGCCCATAACATCATGTCAGATTTATTACTCCTAGGTACATATATTCCAGAACCATGTACACTTGAAGTATCCAAATAGGGCTGGATTTTCTTGATAAACCACTTACACTATAGTAACCAAAATTTAGGGATGTTTTCATATACATAGCCTTTTCCCAAATCCATTCTCTAGAGTTTTCTATTCCTAATCCCATAAATAACTAAAATCTTTCTCTGATACCAAATATCACAACCCTACTCTTTCTTACACAGTAATACATTCTTATTACATAAAAGTAAATTTAATACAACCCAAAAGATCTTTAGGTCTAGTTTATTTTGTAATTAGGTATATTACATTGCAAATTCAAACTTGAAATACATCATCTTTATTAAAAACATCATTTACATGTTTATAATATTCCTTCATACATAAATTTTCTTAGGATAACTTGGGGAAAAAATAAGAAATGGGTTAGATATAAAGCCTAGTAATGGAATTAACAAGGGATAAAATGAATATGATTTCACATGTTAAACAATAGGTATAGGGATGAATTCTTCTAAGGATTTTTTGCAACCGGAGAAGTCAAATCTTAGACGAAAGTATGTGAATATTTTGAAGTAGTATGAAAGTTTGAAATGGGATTCGTTAACCACGGATGAGGAATTTGATCATGGAGCTGGTGATGGGTACGACGATGGGTATGGTTTCTAACTTGTATTTGTAGGATCTTGTTTTCAATGTTTTCCTGCTGAACTTTTCCTTTTATTTTAATAAACGTTCAGGGACTTTCTCTCTGGCTGAGCTTTCCTGGAAATAGGTATATCAATTAGGAATAAAAGGAATATGAATAATAAGGCATGACCTAGAATTATAATCATAACGTGTGAAATGTGGTAACAACTTAAAACACTTCATCATAAACATAGGTCAAGGATAAACAACTAAGACTTCATGGTGGAAACATTTCACATAATGGAATCACGTACAACCCTATCCCCACATGATGTATCATGATAATAAATATTGGCCAATGCATTAGAGCGATATCTGGGTGCACTCATCATAATCATATCAATCTCATGCTTAAGTGAGCCACATAGATCATACAATAAGGATTTATTTAACATCATAATTTATTTCACTATCATGAAATGTGGAATAAATACATGTAATTATATAATCAATAAGTATATGTTCATAATTGTGAATACCATTGATAGAAAAATTTGTATGATATTGACTACACAATTATTTTTTCATGGAAAATCGTGGTGAAATTTAGAAAGCATAACGACATTACATAAAAATTCAAAAAAATGGTTGATGAGAGATAAAGGGGGATATATTTATCTAGAAATAAAATTGGAAGTAATAGTGGTATGTAATATCATATCCCAAAATTAGAATTTTTGAAATAGAAGGCATAAGTTAATGTAGAAACATGAACAGAGAAAAAATCATTAATAAATTTCAGAATGGTAACCAGTGTGAAAAAATGATCATGGAATGATTAATGAGAGTGAAATGAAGATATTATAATTTATGAATAAAATTTATTTTTATGGCATTATGGAATATCACATCCCATCATAATAAAATTTAAAATAAACCACATAACATAAAAGGGGTTCTTGATAAAAGAGGAGAGTTGAAAATACATTACTTGAGTGTGTTACTCAAAAGGATTTAGAGGGGCTTGTTGGAAGATTTTGGGCCACATGGAAGAAATATATAGAGTGGAGGTATGTGATTAGAAATTCTATGATGAATTTGAGAGAAGAGAAATGGGAGCTTGGGTAGGTTTATGTAGGAAAAGAGGTGGATTTATTTCTTGTTTAGGTTTTGGAATCTATATAATTAAATATCAAAAACCACAAACCATACCATGGTTTTTTCGCATGGTTTATGCGGATTTTGATTGGTTTTAATCATTATATATATACATGGGTATAACTTATTAAAATATTAACTTTGTTGATTTGGAGTTGAGTCACACTCTTATAGAAATGATTTTAAAATATTGAAATATATTATAACCCTCGGAGGATTCAAAATAGCTTTAAAAAATAAATCAAATAAATGTAAAATAACAATATATAAAAAGGAATATATATATTTGGTCATGTAACCCATTTATAATACTTATTACTTATTTTTTTTGATTTATTGTGATGTCATAAAATATATAGTATATTTATACGATTTTGAATTCTTTCCCTAAAAAACTGGCTGTCATAGAAAATAATGAAAAATTCTGCATTAGATAACATTGATGTCCTAATTCCAAAAATAATATTCTGTTTATCTAAATAATTTTAGAAATAGGTTAATTTTAAATTATAAAATAAAAACCAATATATATTGAAAATGATGGATTTTTGGAAATAACAGTTTTCGAACCCAAATAAAATTTCCATTGACATCAAAAAAATTATATGATCATTTATATTTGAAAAATCTTATTTAATAATATTATTCCATTAAAATAATATTTATATAAAAATATATTAATTCATAAATTCATTAATTTAATTTGAATATTTACCAAAAATAAAATTCATGCCATAAAAATCATTTACAAAGTAGCAATAATTGGATGAAAATATATTCATTATCTTAAAAAAATTATGTACATATTCCAATTGATTGGTTCCAAATACATATCCATTTAATAAACTAACATACTATCTAAGTGTATGGTTTTTGATGGTGGTGATTTTAGGGGGAAGTTCGGTGAACATGGTTTAAGTCGTGATCTCGATGATCTTAAACTTCTCCTATAAACATTTTCTCTCATGCTTAAGTTGTTTGATCTCACCTTGGGATTGGTATATATAAAAGACTGAATGGCCCGAAGGCCTTATTTTATATTTTATTATGGATAATACACCTTTTTAAGGGTTTAATGGGAACCCGTACATGACCTGTAGGCCCAAGGAACAAGTCCCGACACACCCGCAATACATGATCCTATTGGTTGAGGCCATCGCTTCATTTATCTGTGTCAATTGGATTTGTTAAAACCCTGTATTTATACAAATCATGTTATCATTGTTCAGTGACTACATTATCAATGGTAAATATGCTTAATATTCATAAAATATAGTTATATATAATAAAAAAAATAAGTTCTTGTGTTTTCTATAACCATGTTATATAACAAGACATTTGGTCAAATCAAAAGGGGTTTTTATTCAAAACAGTTCAATTCATTATAATTCACATCTTGAGATTTCTACTTTGGAAATCTATTTTCATAATTCCCCTAATTTCTAAATCTAGAAAAATTAATGTTACCCCACCTACTTATAATTCCATATTTTGACTACGACCAAAAATCATAGTGTGAGTAACATTTATCAAAGATAAAAAATATAATCCTGAAACATTACTTATTCGAAGTCAAAATCCGGACACCTTCTTTTAAATCTATGACACCATGGGATTATCCTTGGATTCATACCTAGTCATATCCATAGAAATATCCTGAGGGATATCACTAAATATTTCTCATCTAAGTATCCAATGTTCAACTAAACCTTTCCTTCGATACCAACTAAAACGAACCGAGTTTAACATACAATGATTTTACATCATTTTAGATGACTATTCTGCACATTACAAAAGTACATGCCTTAGGACCATAGAAGATTATGTTTTTTAAATCCTGGAAGATATTAATCTAATTTTGAAAAATATTTTGAACATATCCAATAAAGATAATCCTTTTTTGTACCCCATCTTAAAATTTTTCATCATAAACTGGGTAAAGGAAACATAAGAAATAATGACGAAATATGCTCAGTAAGGGTAAATAAAAGAGATTAGTAAGCATAACATGAGAATAAGTGTAAGATAACATGAGAATAATATTTTAAAATAGTACCATACATATCAAAGATAATATAATTGAGTCATGCCATAAATATGGAAATTTAATAATATAATAATCATAAGGGTGATAAATCATCATAAATTAATCATTAACTATAAGCTCATGTAATATAAATGTGGGTCCCCAATAAACATATAATAATATTTCAGGTTTCAAGATTAAATAACAAGACTATCAACATAATGTATAAGGGAACACTTGTTTCCCATAGTGGATCATGATACACATATTTCCCATTTTGGATTAGAACACACCTATTTCCCATTTTTGATCAGGACACACATGTTTCCTATTTTGGATCCAGACACACTTGTTTCCCATTTTGGATCAAGACACACATATTTCCCATTTTGGATCAATCCGATTAACTTTTTCTAATCTTTATCTCATTAGATACAAATTTTTTCATAATGCATTGGAGGAAGATATAGGTCTCACACATCACATAATGAAATCATATATACATGTTCCACAATATAGTGAAACATTTATTATGTCATGACCCATAGAAATTGATGGGTTTAATAAACTTCATATCACATCATATGAAATAAAATGGGTATAAAAAATTTTTCATCATATCATTTCATATGAAAAATTTATAGGTTTCATAATCATTTCATCAATGCATTACCCATGAAATGAAATGGGTTTCAAAAGTATATAACCCATGGAAGAAAAACAGATGTCATAACCATAATTCCATATGAAAACCATTAAATAAAGTATATGATTTGTATTTTTTATTATATCCCCATTATTTAATAAACTATAACCAATTATGTCATCTTATATAGATATAGATTTTGAAACATCAAGTGGGAAATTTCATAAGGAAATTAACCATTCCTTGAAAATCTCATTCATAAAATCATTTCATGAAACTTATTATTAAAATTATTTCTTTTCAATTTCATTTAAAATATTTTTTTATGAAATTATATTTTCTAATTTGAAAAATTATTTTTAAAACATAAATCATTTTGAAAAAATATTTCATTTTAAATAGATTTCATTACTTTTATGTGAATCTTTAGAATATATTGAAAGCCTTTTTATTTGAAAAATCATTAAAAACATAAAAATAATTCATCAAATCATTTTGGAAACCCTTTTCTATAAAATGGATTTTGAAAAATATATATTATTGTTGAAATCAATGAAATAATTGAAATTATTTTTGTTGAAAATAACATTTTGAAAACTTATAAATGAATCTTTCAAAATCATTTAAAACAATTTTTTTTTCAAAAATCAAAACATTTTTTTGAAAACCACATTAATAAAAATATATTTTTTATAATATTTGGAATTTTTTTTCTTTAGAAATAACCTTGTAAACATTCGAAGGAAGATTTAAGGAAATATTGTTCAATATGGAGAGGAAATCTGTACATGTCAAACATCCATTTTTCACTATGAAAAGTTTATAAAAGTTCTTTAATTGGAAAATGATAATGATATTAAATTTCAATATTTTTTATTAAAAAGGTCAAACATGGGTAAAAATTTATTTTAAACATTATAGTAAAATAATTTTGGAAATAGTTTTAGAAAACATGATTTTGTGTGTAAAAAACATTTCTTACTAAAGAGTGAAATAATAGGGATTTTCCTAAAAACACTTTCTTATTTATCTTAAGTAAAAATGAGGGGAAAAATGGTACCAATACATGGATATATCATAGATATATAGAGGATAATAAAATTCTTGATTTTTATTGAGATATTGATTATATTATATCATCAATTGAATCATAATTGTAAATAATCCGCATAAATGATGATATCATAACAATAAAATCTTACCACTTTGGTATCATTAAATCACAGTCCCAATCAGAAATTTAAATTACATGAAACTTATATTTCAATGAAAATAATAATATTCACAATATAAATTTTCAAATTGAGCTTATATACACCAAATAAATGAATATAGGGGAATAACATAACATGTGTCTTAAAGAAGAAAAATTGAGAAAACATTACCAAACTGATTTAGTAACTTTAGAGAAATGAGCACCATGAAAGAGGGATCATAAAATGAATATTAAAATTCCCATAAATTTATGAATAGCTATCGTAGAATTAATTCATGGGAAGTAAATACCCCACACAAAAGAAGCAAGTGGTGAACATGGCACATATCTTAGGGATATAAAAAGTGAGATAAGAAAACGCTTACTTTAAGTCCTGATGTTTTTCATAAGCTTAACAAAATCCTATATAATAATTATATGATTATTATAAATCTAACATAGAGAAATATTATTATTTCCATACCATATATTGTTTTATTATATCTTTATATTGCTGGTTTATTAACAAATTCAAGTTAATCTTACATTTCGGGTAATATCCTCTTTTCTTTTGAATATGTTTTGACTTATTATTCTTGATCCTATTACTTAGATAATTATTAAAATATTTAAATAATGTAAAAAAATTACATATAAAAATTATATTCAGTATATAAATATTTATAATAATATTTAAAATATAGAAATTTGAAATGGAATACACTTTTCATTATGGTGATAGGTCGTACGGACGCGTGAACATTGTTTTAATTTTATTATCATATAGAAAGATAGAAAGTAAATGAAATATTTTTATATAAAAATTTATATATTATCATTTTATTAGAATTATTATTTCACATATATCATATAATTTTTATAAACCCATCATTAATACAGTCTTCATTATGCGTGAATTAATCACATCTCTTTGTGGAGGTGATAGTCTACATGTCCACAAACAAAAATATTATCATATTTAATAAAAATAGAAAGCATAAAGGTATGTCTTGTATAAAATAAAAGAAGAATGACAACTCTGTGACATAGAGTGGGTACACACACAAAGCCTCTTTCTCAATGTAATAAAAAAATATCCCTTTAATTTACTAATATAAGATAATAGTGATAGAATTTATTAATGTAAAAAATAATAATAAATAAAATTATTAATATAAAAAACATAGAAATACTATACCTCACTAGTCATGTTTTTATCAGGTTTAATTTTTAAAATTATTTATTATTCTTCTCTTCATTATTTTTCTTAATCAATCCTTCCTAAAAACAGAAATATTCAACATCAGTAGGTATTAAATATTCAGTACACTGTTGTTGACGACCTTTACTATAACAAAATTACTTCACTATCATCACCCATATCATTCAGGTCTATCAGTTTCATCTAGGAACCAATACACCACCCATCATCCACTATATCATCAAAATAATATACTATATTTTCTTAGGAATCCATAATATATGTATCATTTTATTCTGTCTCAATAATATTGATCAATTGGTAAACATTGACAATATTAAATTGTAATGAATATATCATTATACCCCTTTTTATATTGACACATTTACATTTAAAAAACAAAACTAAAATTTTACCAGGTTAAATTGACATGGTAATATCAACCAACATCCCATTTTATCCATGACCTACCACTATGAATACTCCACTATTTTATATTTTCAAACATTCATCATGATCAATAGTACACAACATGAAACCACCTATATTTAAATCATTGAATCTCTTAGCATGCTACAAAGTTCCTCAAGCTAAAAACATTAAATCATCAGATATTTCCCCTCAATTTTCATTAGTAATTTCCTATATAATTTTATATAAACAATTGGTATATAATTGTATATAATTATTAATATATTAAAACTATATATTATATTAAAAAAATATATGATGTGAAAACCATTAAAATTTTATTTTTTAATAACAACTATTAGCTATAGATTATTCCAAGTTCAGTTCCTAAGGCATCTTTTTTTATGTCCTTAAATCTTTGACAAAGGGATCAACAATATTAATATTTATTATCTCATATTTTTCCTCTTGTCTTAAGATCATATCCTTCAACAAAAAATGAATAGTTATTTCCAAATTATTGACCAAAAGATGGAAACATTGACTACTCAGTATTAACTGGAAATTGACTCAAATTATCATAAACACATACCATTCAATTGATTATTGACTATATTGAATTAGAATACCTTGAACAGATGAATAAACCCTCTTTGGAAAAGTAAATTTTCATAATAGAACCTTTTGGATGAGCTTTATTTTTCACATAATATTTCAAATCACCACGATAACTAATGATGAAAGGTAATTAATAAATAGAAAATATTTTTAAATATTGAATAAGAAAAACAAATATTTTAATTAAGACAATATCAAAATAAATTACAACTTCATGGAATGTATCCATTTATAATGTACGGAACCTCCAATTTTAGCTTCTTATAACAAATGTACCATGAATCATCATAGTGAAAAATGATGGAGGAAGGAACATCTCCAAATGACCTATCATACAAAGAATTTTTCTCGATATTTATCCAATTAATTAGGGTTTAATGTCTTCTCCCAATGATATCAAAATAACCTGAAATAGTCAATTTGAAAGGACATTAATTTTTTCCATAAAAAATTATTCGTTTTCCAAAGGTAGAAATATCTCCATAAATACACACATGTCATGAGTTTTTAATTCATGTATCTTAAAGTGATTCAAATAATCACATATTAAAATATTACTAGAGTATCCTTCATACACTTTAATATTTTTTATTATTTGAAGAAAAAAATCTTTCTGATGGGTATTCATTGTGAAAATAGTTTTCAGATACTTACCATTCACATTTTTCTATATGTAAACTTTTATATAAATTTATTATAATCCCTTAAAATAATTTAAATGGTACCTAGTTTTTCCTAGATAATTAGTCAATATAAATGACACATTATCACACATACTTTTCAACGTTTGAAGCATCTATATTGTGGAACAATTAACTAAAATCCCAATATAGTTGTTTGAAGAATATTTATTTTTCATTTATTGTGTTTTAATTGTGACTAATGGAATTCTAACTCTTTTTCGATAGTCATTTAACTAATCATATTTCCAAAATATATACCAGCAATTGATAATTGTTCTGTGATCGATTATCCTGGTAATATTTTTTTTGTGGAAACCTCATATTATTTTTTCAATTGAAATGTGACATGTTAAATAGAAATATATGAGTTTTATAATTAAATATATGATGAAAAATTAAACACCACTTTATAATATAAGTAATCCATTGAGACTAAAAATCAATGTTACAAATTGGAGAAGACAAACCTGTGTGTTTGTTCCAACCAAGAAAAATTTCCTAATCTATAACTATTAGTAATGTTCCACATAAGGGAAGCATTCATTTTGAATATTTCTATGGTGCATTCATCATATGATTATACAACATCATTCCACTATTAATAGATTTCATGAATACATGGTTGAAGGTAGACATCAATGTCAATTCTAGGCAGTTGATTTTTAGTAATAATCATCGATATGATGAATAATGTATGCAGCATACACATCCATAGAGGTAGATTATAATGTATAAAAATAACTTTCCATATTTTGTAACTTCTACTTAAAATCGAAAAAGTATTGAATCCATTCGAATCCCATCCCTACTGTTCATTTCTATGATTAAGAGATAAATAATGATGTAATTAATTTAAGGTCTTCAATGCATTTTACTGTTTTGGATGTTGCATGAACTCATCATTATTATTATGGAAAGCATGACACATCATACGTTCTTCAAGTTTAGAAGAAATAAATGGTATTTTAAACCCATTTATTAATGTTTGGCAACATAAAACCTTTATAAATTTTTGTGTGTGGTTATACGTAGATTCAAAATGATATGATTATTTTTTTCTATCTAGAAGTGAATCATCTTTGAACTTTTCTATATTAGAATATTTTTTCCAATAAAGCATAAAAAAATTGATATGTCCATGAATCATCATATAATTATTTTCTATATTTTTAATAATCTTCTTCATCTCATAAAATGATATAGGTATATTTTCTTCATCATATGAATCACATAAAAATTCAAATATAATGGATATTCCATTATTGGAAATTCTAATTAATAATTTATTATTTAATAACTATAGAAGAAAATAAAATTTTAATGATTTGAAACACCCTTTATACAATTCCTTATTTCCATTAGGAAAATTTATAAAAGTTAGTTGTTTTTTGGGTAGATATTACTCTTGTATTGTTTTCCACAACATCATAAATTAATATGTTGTCATCTTTATTAGGCTAGGATAAATTTTTAAAAGAATCGTTAATATATGAAACATCAAGAATTTATACAAATGATGTGTAACCATATTGATAGTGTTTCCTAATATGACAAAATCACCATTTATAATGTTTTGAATTTCATTATGCCTTATCGAAGCAGTCACTTTTTCATATTGACTATATGCTTAACTGCTCAAATTTTCTATGATGCCTGATTCACCATGCTAAATCAAACACTCATAATGATGAGGAAACTATTTCAATATCAAGTAATAAAATAAATATTATCTCTTCAACCATCATATAAATTGTAAAACTATGTCATTCACTACTGATTCCTTCATAAACAGATCGATTTTCAAAAAGAAAATTCATAAACATGTACAAAACCATAATATCCTGAGATGTGTTCCAAAGTAAGGTATTCCAACATTTATCCACATGTACTAGAATTAAAAAAATATCAAACATAAAATATAATTATATTATTATATATAAAAATAATGCATATTTAAATTAAAAATGAAGACAATTTAAAATTTTAAACTTAGGATAAACATATTAAGAACAATAATTTATCCATTTAGATATAATTTAATTTATAAATTTATATTAAAAATATATAAAAAACAGAACATGAAATAAATATATTTTTAAAATTCATAAACACAATTTATACCCAAAAAATTATTTCAAGATTTATTTCTCCATTTATAACAATACACCATTATATAACATAGCCAAATATCACTAAAAATATAATTCAATCACACAAAAATTTGTTATTAATTCTTTTAATAATTCTTATATCAATTTTCGGAATTATTTTACCATTTACCAAATTAATTATCTTTTTTCATGTACTCTCAGTTTCCATACCTTAAAAAAATTTATTTAAAATTTATCTATTGTCCATTCTTATAAAATTATTCTTAATAAATTGAACTAAATTCTCAAATCATTTAGTTCACATGAAAAATATAAACATAAGTTATTTTCATATTTTATATATAATCTTTGAAATAAATATCATAGTGTCCAATAGGATACAGATCTCAAACAATACAACTAATCCACTCTAATAATCTATTTCAAAGTAACCCTAAAATATAATGAATTAAAAATTATAATAAACCATAAGAATTTAAGGAGAATTAGATTTGGAAAATTACTCAACGTAAGAACATTACACAGAAATTCCATAAAAGAGAGAAAAATATCAACTACTAGGGATTAGGTCAAAACAAATATGTGAAATATCACCCCACATCATAAAGAGGGTCTGATGTCTTAGAGGTAGAGAATGAATCAGAGATGGGGATATGATGGTGAGGTCGAGAGTGAAGTTTTTTCGACGTTGAGTGACATTGTGGGGTAGGTTGAGATGGGGTATTATGTCAACTAGTGGTTAGGGGAAGGTCAAGTGTTTACTGGAATCAAGATATATTTAAGGGTGAATCTAATATAGGTCTAGAAACCCAAAATGGGGGTCAAGCAGTGTTGAGGGGGAGGCCAAGGCTGAGAGGCTTAGAATGTTAATGAGTTTCTTCTAGGGTGGCCGAGATGGATTGAGTGGGTTCCCACTATGTTTTTTAAATATAATGTACGTTTTAAAGAAAACTTCTGAAATATACATTTTAAAATTATTTCGACATGGTTTTAAACTGAACTGTTAGAAAATAATGGTGCTTTTCAAAAGCATCAGTAATAAAGAGGCACAAAGTATTAGTTTTTTTAGTGGGGTATTATAAATACGCCACTAAAAACCATCACAATTTAATAATTTTTTATAGATACATGCATAATACAAGTATATTTTATAACATTTATCCACCATAAATCTAATATATTTTTACATCATAACTACAAGCAGTTACATATTGTTTGATCGCTTATCCTTTACTATAAGACAAAAGACCATGGACATGCCTTTATACAGTCGTCATCTGGAATATAGAGTTCAACATGAGGAGTAGAAAATAATCTATAACCTCTATAAACAAGATGTTGTGATGATATCCTAAATCCAAGACTAAATATGTACTCAAACTCCCTTACCAAGTCGAATGGTGGAGTATAATAAATCCCAAAACACAATGATATACATATAATAGACATCTACCCTAGAGAAAGTAACCTAATCCCATGACTCATTTTATAACTGACGTCTAGAAGAACATCAAACTCCCACTACAAGGGTAGAATTCTATATTCTAAGCATTATTAGCAAGGTTAAATATTAATTATTAATGGATGACTATTTATTTAATATTATTCCAAAATCAATTCCAATATTAATAAAATAATATTTCAATCTGAACTACCTTCAGATTACATGTATTAATCTTAAAATGTGTTATCATCATTTTTAATGGTCAAAAACCATTAATATTAATTTAGTTCAAAAATTAATTATCATTCAATAATTCTAAGAACTACAAATATATTCTTATATCATGGATGAAGCTTCTAAAAAGGGATACTAAAAATGAATCAATCCCAAAGATAATAAAAATTATGGGAAAAAAGAGATAAGAAAATATCATCACTAGAGAGAATCATCATCAACACTTTTCCACATAATCATACTCATACACTATCTACCAAAAATGTGATTCAAACATAAAAATATCTTTTCTATCTCACACTTTATACATAAACCACTCTAGGTTTTCATTATATAGTTTTAAAGGATTTAATTAAAATTTAAATAAATTTATGGAAATAATAAATAATAATAAATCAGTAACAAATATCAATACGAAATTATTTTTATTTAATCTATGTATGGAATTAAGAATGAGGTCCTAATGTATTCAAACATTTGTTTTAAATTTAAATAACATTAATTTATTTTACCATCTTGATAATATAAATAATTTTTGAACAATCTCCAATATGAAAAATTATATTTAAATATATATATAACAAAACTAAATATTATAATTATAAAATTAAACCACATATAAATCATAGTTAGAGTTTTCCAAAATAAGAATAAACTCTATTTATTCAGTTATATGCACTTTTCACTAATCATGAATTATTTTATATAGATTCAAGGAATTATTATTTATTTTATTAATTATACCCAAACTGATGCTTATCATTTTAACCAGTTTAAGAAGAACCCAATTGTTATTTATTTATTATTATCAATCCATGTTTATGTTTTTTATCTATATTCAAGTGAAAATGATAATTCCAAAGAGAATGAAAGATAACACAACATAAAAAAACCCCACTATATAGAAAATAACATGAAATGGTAATGTGAATATTTAATAAAAAAAATATAATGAACAATATAGGAAGAAATTCATAATTAATTTTTTATAAATTGAAGATTATTATCATAGTTTGGTCAATCCTCTATATTTTTTATGTTATGAGAGGGGAAATAATGTATTGAATGCAAGAACACCGAACCCCTGAAGGAAAAATGTGGTTTATTTCTTATATAAGTCGAAATTACAGAACCAAAAAAGAAGAATAAAATATTTAATATTGTAATAAGGGGGCATAAATATTTAATGTTCTTTAGTACCACGGGGACCTACAATCTCATTAAGAACGCCACCCGATATGCATGAATTTTATTAATACTCAAAAGAAAACAAACTCTATATGGTAAAAAATACTAGAATGAACCGAAGTAGGAATATAAGTGTAAATGATTTAATTTTTTTTGAAAATAATGAAACTAAATATAATTCATACAGATCTACATGTGCTAATTTATGACTTTCCTGATCAGTTCAAGCAGGTGCGAGTGGCTTTAACATTTCTGGATCTAAAGGTTCTCCTACCCTCTCATCATGTAGAAACAAATGGGGGAGATTTTCTCACTTCTTTCTCCATGGAAGGACATTGGCTCCACCACATGGACAACAATTAGATGGATTAATGGGAGAGAAAATGGTTAGTACTAATGACCATTAATGAAAAACCACTAATTTAGGATTTTCTAAAGGAAAACCTAGGCCAGATCCATGAGTTGGAGAAACCAAAATGATAGATACTCAAAGAGATTTCATATTGGGGTGATAAACTCTTCGAGACAAAAAACTACCCCTCAAACAACATGAACAATTAAGAGAGGCCAAGATTTATATATATAATAAAATTATAGTGGTGATCCAATAATCCCTAAGAGATGGATGGATCACATGGAATTGACAGAAAAATAATTAATGACAAGAAAACAAGTCAAGGGGATATACACAATGTCCAAGGGGAGCGCGGGCAACAAGTTTTATGAAGGCCTTGTCCCACATAAATAAAAGCCCTTGTGGAAATTAGGAGTCATATGTGGGATCCCAATGACATATATAATAATTGAACATTTAAATCAATTACAAAATTAACAAAATTATATCATGCATGTATATTATCAACTTAAATGGGTAGAATATAATGAAAAAAAATTCAATATGAAAACATAAAAAAATAAAACCATAATTCAAAAATCTCTAATGTTTTAAATTGAAATTGGATATTTTCTTTCACTTATGGTAATATAATAGGAACTATGTTCAAATGATTTAAAAAGAACTTAAACATAGCCAATACCATAGATTTAGCCAAAATGTCACTCGATTTTCTGTCAGTGTGTATTTTGTTTCCACACAGACTTCCTAATTCTATAATATCTCTAAAAAAATGTATTCTAATATCAATATGTATTATTTTCCATGGCATACTATGTTCTTAGACAAAGTATGCGAAGCATTCCTATCAGAATAATTTTTTTACAGAATTAAAGAGATTGTGTTCAAAAGACTGGCCTTTAATCTATAAGTCTTCTTTAAATTCCTCAGTCAAGGCAATGTACTCCTATTTTATAGTTGAAATATCTACCAAATATTTCAATTCTCATGTAAAATATATGGAACCACTACAATTAGTAAATACATTACTATTTAAGGACTTATAGGTGTTAATATTTTCTGTATGGTCATTATCAATATAAATCGAAATAATTTATATAATATATATTTTTCTACCATATCATAATGTAATATTTGAAATATAAGAGAGGTATCATAAAATACACTTATGTTCATGCCAATTTTGATTCCCAGGTGTTGCCATAAATCTGCTTAAATTTTAGAATTCACAGGGAATCTAAGGGATGTTAGAAATCATAGTTTAAAAAATTCAACTAACAATATCAGAATAATGAATTTTAGACACAAGTTGAATATGATCATAAAAAGTAGGTGCTAGTGTCAAAGAGAGTTTAATGTGTTTTCCAAGAGTTATATTACCATGTTTGAAAAATTGAAACATATAACTCTTGTGAATCATCAAAATGTAATCATGTTGAGACATGTAAATAAATTTCATTGGTATATGTCTAATGATTACAACAGCAATTCTTTTCATTGATTCCCCTAAGTATTTAATTTCAAACTTACCTTTATATAGTGATTCTATGACAATAATGAGACCACTATTTTTATAATTGATAATTATGTCATTAACACAAAGCAGCAGATAAATCTTGCAATTATTATTTGATTTAAAATAAACACATGAATCATATTGACTCCATGAAAATTGGTTATCTAACCTGAATGAATAAATTTTCATAGGAAAAAGCCAAGATTCCAGTTTCAAGCCATAAAATGATTTATTTTTCAATTATAATTGGAGTAGTTTAAATTTCATAATATATTCATCATGAGGTTTTATATAGAGTCTCTATTTAAATCACCGTGTAAGAAAGAAATTTTAAAATCAGTTTGATCAATGTGTTGATCATTATAGATAGAAAAACCCTAAATAATAATTCTTGACAATAGGGGAAAACTTTTAAAATAATTAATAACCACTATTTAGTGAAAACCCATAGAAACTAGCATGGTTTTGAATTTTATTTTTTTCCCTCAGTTTCATAGTCTTTTCTCTTATAAACCCACTTAGAACCAATGACTTTGGAATTGGTTGTTTTATTAATAAAATATAATGTGCGATATTTTTAGAGTGTATCTAGTCAACCATGGAAAGGACCCACTACTTTGAGAGTTTTTCATTTACATATTTCTTATAGGATTGAGGGTAATACCCTATAAGACCATGGTTAATATGGTAAGCATAAAAAAGCCAAATTATACTGGATAAACTGAGCAGGAGGTCTAGGGACCTTCTATTCCCAATATTGTGTTAATTGGTAATCCCTATTGGTGAAATGAGGTTATGATTTAGAATATGATCCATAAAAAGACTCATAATAATATCCAACCATGGTCTATGGTGCAGGTGGGGTGGGCTAGACAAAATCCTCAAAAAGAGCTAGAGGCTTGTCATCATCAACATTGTCGAACCCTCTGGAATTAAGTGGCATTATTGTGTTTTGATAATCCAAACCATTCTTTCTTTATATCTTGATTATGATTAATACATTCCAAATATACTATAATATATGTTTTTGCTTTCACTATGCTTAAATTAAGTCTTTTGAATTATCAGATATATGTTTACTATGACTTAACTCTTTCTGCCAAGTGAATGCTCAAACAGTTTTTCAGCTACCATTACAAATGAGCTACCGATATCGATTAGAGCTACCGATACGGAGTTTAAAGATACATCAAGTTCACCGGTACTCAAAGATCACCGCTACATTAAAGTCTACCGATACGGTACATCAAGTCTACCGATAGAGTAACAGCTACAAGCTCACCGGTACTCAAGCCTACCGCTACATCGAAGTCGACAGCTACCGATATAGAACTACCGATATGTTGAAGTCCACCATTATGCAAAGTTTACCGATAGAGAGCTACCGACACCATTACAAGGCAGAGCCACAACTACCGATAGAGAGTTACCGCTACTGGTAAAGGTAGAGCTACCGCTACTGTTACAAGTCCACTGCCACCGATACATCAAGTCTACCGACAGACAATCCTACCGTTACAAGTGTCTACCGATACTCAGACCTACAGACACCCACTGTAACACAAGTCTACCAATATCAAGAGCTACCATTCCAGAGACAGAACCCGACACTGCTTTAATTTCTTTATCATTATTTAATCTAACCAACGGTCACATCAGGGATATTTTAATACACTGACATTTATTTAATGTGTGTTGTTGGATGTTAGGGAACCGTACCTCATACCTGCAAAATGTAACTCATCCTCTGCCGAAGCACGTGGTTTTACTAAAGGAAGGATGTTCTACTACAAAATAGGATGAATAGACGAATACAATGAGATACATATACCACGAGGTGTGCTGGAGAACTACCAAGTGTGAATGAAAAGAGACGACAGAACTTACACGAAGAACTCATTACTGCATACCAGTGAAGAGCTAAGAACGAGAACATAACACAAGAGCTTTATTGACTGTCTCTACACCTGGAAGTCAAGGAAACAGACGATACTCTGTTTTCCAGACAAAAAATAGAAGAGGACTCAGAGCGAATTCTGATCAATCAAAGGATTCCAAAACTACCCGACAATCACTAGAGCCATTTCTAATCTCTAAATATTTGCTCTGTGATTTATCTTTTTACATATTGAGCAGTGTGTGTTTTATGCTGTATTTTGCACACACACTATCTCCTGTACTCTAACTGGAGGATTTGTAAATCCTCACTCAACACTCTTACATCTTTTCTTTCCCACTGAGATAGTGGTAGAGGTTGTGTGAGACCCGGACAGCTGGTTTCTATTGTTCTTTTTCCCATGAATAACAGTGGTAGAGGTCTTGGACCTGGACAGTTGTATACTGTTGTAATCCCCGATCCAGGGTGTGGATCACTTTTATATAAATTTTTGAGAGGACTAAGTCTCAGCTTGAGACTGAACCTCTTGGTTATATTTGCTGTGCTATATCTTTCAAAGTCATTATTTTATTCCGTTGATAATCTCTTTAAAACCAAAACTGTTCTAAAGTCACTTTGATAATTAAATTCGCAAGTGTTTATATCAGTTGTAAATCAGTAAGTTGGTTTCAAAAGTTAATCAACCTTTCTGTTTTGATTAACTGGGAAATAATCAATCCCTTGAGAACCAAACCGAACCCTTACTTTGATATAAATTCACAACAGTTTAATTCAGTATTTTATTTGGGGGTTTTGAAGACAAAGTTTTTAAAAAAGAAATTTTAATTGGAACTCAATTCACCCCCCTCTTGAGTGTCCACTCCGACCAAAATTTGGTATCAAAGGATTGTTTAAAATATTTTGTACTCTGTTTTTCAACTGTGATTTTAGTTGTATTTTAAAGTTCTTAAAATTTCTGTTATTTCTAAATTTTTATCTCTTTAAAATATTTACTTATAGTTTTCTATCATGGATAATAGAGTTGAAGGTGTTGCTACCAATATAACACCATTTTTCAATGGCACCAACTATGCTCAGTGGAAAATCAAGATGAAAATTCATTTAGAGAGCATGGGTTTTGATATTTGGACTGCTATAGAATCAGAATATAAAATTCCAACTACTGCTAGAACTACTTGGAATGAAGCTACTAAAACAGCCTACAATAATAATTATAAAGCTATGAATGCTTTGTACTGTGCTCTAGGCAATGAAGAATTTAATAGAATATCTGCCTGTAAAACTGCTTATGAAATTTGGGATACCTTAGCTGTTTCTCATGAAGGAACAACTAATGTTAAAGAGATGAGATTGAATACCTATACTATTATGTAAGATAATTTTGAGATGAAGCCTGATGAACCCATTTCTGATATGTATCTCAGGTTCAATGAAATTGTCAACACAATGACTTCTCTGGGAAAGGATGTTCTAGCAAAGGAACAAATCATGAGAATTTTGAGATGTCTACCTGAAAGATGGAGAGGAACCTCTGTCTCCATTAGAGAATCGTGTGACATTGGAGAGCTACCAGTCAAAGAAATAATTGGAAAACTGATGATGTATGAAGAGGAACTCAAAGTAAACAAAGAAGAAGATGATGAATCTAGAAGGAAGTCCGTTGCCTTCAAAACTACAACCTCAAAGAATAAGGATAAGGAAAAGCTTCAAGATATCAATGAAAGTTCAAGCTGTGAAGACAGTGAGAGTGATTCTGATAGTGATGCTGAGATGGCTCACATTGCTAGAATATTTAAGAAATTTTTTAGGAAGAAGAAGTATTTCAGAAAGTCAAACTACAAAGGTAAGTATGACAACAAAGGACATTGGAAAAAGGATTGGAAGAAGCCTGATAAATCAGATGAAGTTGTCTGTTATGAGTGAAAAAGGAAAGGACACATAAAAGCAGACTTCCCAAAGATGAAATACAAAAAGAAGTATGAATACAAGGATAACAAGTATAATAAAGCCATGAAGGCCACTTGGAGTGCTTCTGAAGACAGTTCTAGTGAATTTGAAGTTTCTGAAACTGAACACAGAAACAAGGCAAACATGTGTTTTATGACAAACACTTCTGAGGTAACTTCAGAAACTCTTTCTTCTAATTCATATTATTCTGGTGATGATTCTGAATGTGATAACATGTCTAAATCTGAACTGTTTGAATTTTGTGATATGTTAGAAGAAACTTGTAATGAGCTAAAAGACAAATAACAAGGTTTAAAGAAACAGTATGCTTTAACTATTAAACATAAATCTTGTCTTGATATTGAAATGGAAAAGAATGCTCAGTTTCTTAAAGAGAATACTGAACTAAAATTATCTAATGAGAAAATAAAGAAAGTCTTAGAGAAATTTACCAATGGTAAAGATACTCTTACTCAGATTCTAGGTAACCAAATAGCACCTAGATACACTTCTGGTATAGGATACCAACCTGGAAAAAGGAAAATTACCCTAACTAGATTCATTCCAAAATCTGGACAGAATGTAGCTAGCTCTGGAACTTCATATGCTTCAACGAGTTATATTCATAGTTATGGATCTAATAAGGTTTATCTTTCAAAATATGTTGATTCTATAAATTTTATGAGACCCATTAGACAAATATGGGTACCTAAAGTGTAATTGGCTAACCTGTCTGGACCCATGAAAATCTGGGTACCAAAATCATTTCCTGTTTAAATCTGTTTTGTAGGAAACCTGCTTAAAGAGCTCCTGTAAAAAGACCTGGTACTTGGACAGTGGATGTTCAAGACATATGTCAGGAGACTTCTCATGCTTTAAAAGATTAGTCAGAGTTGATAGAGGGTTTGTCACGTTTGGTGATAACTCAAAAGGGAAAATCATCGGCTTAGGCCAGATTGGTAACACTTACTCATTACTAATTTCTAAAGTTTTATTTGTTGATGGACTTAAAATACAATTTGTTAAGTATTTCTCAGTTATGTGATGATGGTTTTTATGTTAAATTTGAAAATCATTCTTGCAATGTTTTTAATTCTAAAAATGTTTTAGTATTTTCTGCTTTGAGAAATGAAAATGTTTATACTATTGATTTAAATTCTTTGGCTAAGCAAAATATTACTTGTTTAAATGCTTTTCATAAAGAGTCTTGGCTTTGGCACAGAAGATTAGGACACTGCAATGTGAATTCACTTAGAAAACTTGCTAAGAAGAACTTAGTTAGAGACCTGCCCAAACTTAAATTTCAAGCAGACAAAGTTTGTAATCCCTGTCAAAAGGGAAAGCAACATAAAGTTTCTTTTAAATCAAATTAAGAAGTGTCAACTTCTCAACCTCTCGAGTTGGTTCACATGGATTTATTTGGACCTTCTAGAGTTTCTAGTTTAAATGGGAAGCATTATGTCTATGTTATTGTAGATGACTTTTCTAGATATACTTGGGTATATTTTCTAGCTCACAAAAGTGAATATTATTCTTACTTTGTTAAATATTCCAAGTCTGTAGAGAACCTTAGTGGACTTAAGATTAAAACCCTAAGAAGTGATCATGGTTGTGAGTTTGAAAATCATGAGTTTGAATCTTACTGCTCATACAGTGGCTATAGTCACAATTTCTCTGCCCCTAGGACACCTCAACAAAATGGTGTAGTAGAAAGGAGGAATAGAACCCTGCAAGAAATTGCTAGAACTATGCTTAATGAGTATGACCTACCTGTTTATTTTTGGGCTGAAGCTGTAAATACAACTTGTTATGTTATTAATAGAGTCTTGATCAGACCTGTTCTTAAGAGGACCCCTTATGAGTTATGGAACCATAGGAAACCTAAGGTTAACTACTTCAATGCTTTTGGCTGCAAAGTCTTTATTCATAATACTAAAGATAATCTTGACAAGTTTGCATCCAAGAGTGATGAAGGAATTTTCCTAGGTTACTCTATTTCTAGTAAAGCCTATAGAGTTTTTAATAAGAGAACCAAATGTGTGGAAGAATCTGTTCACATCATGTTTGATGAAACTGTTCCACATGAACCTAAGACCTCTCTTGAAAATCTTGAAGATGAACTCCCTGGTTTGAACCTTAATGATAAAAACAGTGGACCTGTAGTTAAAACATCTAGCTCTGAAAATTTTCCAGACCCTGCCTCTGTTGAACCTCAACCTGTAGATGAACCTGAAATTTCTAGCCCTACCTTTTCAAGACCAAACAGGATTCTAAAGAACCATCCTTTAGATGCTGTTGTAGGAGATCTAGATAGAGGAACATAGACTAGAGCTTCTCTAAGAAATCAGGTTGAACATCAAGCTTTTCTTTCACAGTTAGAACCTAAAAATGTCAATGATGCTATCAATGATGAATTTTGGGTAATGGATATACAAGAAGAACTAAATCAATTTGAAAGAAAAAAAGTCTGGAAATTAGTAGAAAGGCCTAAGGACACTATCACCATAGGCACAAAATGGGTGTTTAGAAACAAAAATGATGAATCTGGAAACATCATTAGAAACAAAGCTAGGCTAGTTGCACAAGGTTACAATCAAGAAGAAGGAATTGACTTTGAGGAAACCTTTGCACCTGTAGCTCGATTAGAGTATATTAGGATATTACTTGCCTATGCATCACATCTGAATTTTAAGTTATATCAAATGGATGTGAAAAGTGCTTTTCTAAATGGTTTTATTGTTGAAGATGTCTTTGTCGAACAACCACCTGGTTTTTCAAATCCTCATTTTCAAAATCATGTTTTAAACATTATAAAGCTTTATATGGTTTAAAACAAGCTCCAAGAGCGTGGTATGAAAGACTTTTAGACTTTCTTATTTCAAAAGGATTTAAAAAAGGAATAGATGATCCCACTCTCTTTATAAAAAGGATTTCAAAAGATGTGTTAATAGTACAAATCTATGTTGATGATATTATTTTTGGATCCTCTAAAAATTATTTACGTACTGAATTTTCACAGGTTATGAAAAATGAGTTTGAAATGAGCCTAATGGGAGAGTTTAAGTATTTTCTTGGTTTTCAAATTTTTCAAACTAAAGATGGAATTATTCTAAATCAAAGTAAATATACTAAGGATTTATTAAAACGTTTTGGTTTGGATAGTATTAAGGAAAGTGATATACTTATAAGTACCACCTATAAATTGGATGTTGATGAATCTGGGAAACCAGTTGATCAAACTAATTACAGAGGTATGATTGGGACTTTACTTTATCTTACTGCTAGTCGACCAGATATCATGTTTAGTGTATGTATGTGTGCTAGATTTCAAGCTAATCCTAAAGATTCACACTTACTTTCTGTTAAACGGATTTTCAAATATCTTAAAAATACTGTTATTATGGGTTTGTTTTATCCAAAAGAACAATCATTTGATTTAATAAGTTATTCGGATGCTGATTTTGCTGGCCGTAAGTTAGATAGGAAGAGCACATCTGGAACATGTCACTTACTTGGAAAATCCCTAGTATCATGGTGTAGTAAGAAATAGAACTTAGTTGCATTGTCTACTACTGAAGCAGAATACATCGCTGCTGGTAGTTGCTGTGCACAGATTCTGTGGATGAAACACACACTACTGGATTATGGATTTGACATTAAAAATGTTTCAATCAACTGTGACAACACTAGTGAGATTAATATCTCTAAGAACCCTATGTCTCACTCTAGAACTAAACATATTGATGTTAGACACCACTTTTTAAGAGATCATTATCAAAGAGGTGATATAACATTTGAGTTTATAGACACTGAACTTCAATTAGCTGATATTTTCACTAAGCCTTTAAGTTCAGAAAGAATAAGTTTCATTAGACACGAATTAGGAATGATAACTTATCCTCACCGTTAGGAAAACTCACCGTTAGGAAACCACACCATTAGGAAACCTCACCGTTAGAAAAACCTCACCTTTAGAAAACCTCCCTGTTAGAAAACCTCACCGTTAGGAAACCTCACTGTTAGAAAAATCTCACCGTTAAAAAACCTCACCGTTAGAAGACCTCACCGATAAGAGACTTTACCGGTACATCTCGCGCTGTTGTAAAATTCTGTAAAGCCGAGTCATCGAACCGTTATTTATTTTATTTATGATTTATGTGATTTATGAGTCCTAAATGATATTAAAACTCGAACTAGACTCACTTAATCTTACCGCGAACCTGTCTGCTCGAATTCTCCTAAACCTAAACCTCTCGACCTTCAGAACCCTAGCCTCCAATCCGTAATGGCCAGCGTCAAGAGACCCCAAGTCACAGATGGGAGTGATGAGCCACAAGCGAAACAACATAAAGTATCGAATGATAGTGGAAGTGGAAGTGTAGCTTGAAGGAATCCAATAAACCTGCATCTCTCAAGGAGAGAGATTGTTGTTGAAAAAGAAGTGTGTGCAGAATGGCTGATGGAAAGAAAATCATTAGTTCTTAAGGTTTTACAAGAACAAGGTTGGCTAGAATGCTTCGCGAACAACAACAGACCTTATTATCCAGGACTAGTGAAACAATTGTATGAATTCGTTCGTTTTGAAAAGTCTGAAGAAGTAAGAAGAATGGTTTCTGTGGTAAATGGTCAGGAAGTATCTTTTACTTTAGAGGAATGGGCTAGGAACTTAAGAGTTCCACATGAAGGAGATTATGCGTTATTCTCAAAGTCTGTACCTTCAACCAGTGATGTGTTTCAATATGAAGATGCTCTGCTGGAACTCACAGGGAATGAGACCCCTAGAAAGGTGATTGCTACAGAGATGATAGGAGAAGATAAACTGTTGTTTAAGTTTATTCAGCATGTTGTTAGTCCGAGAAGAGGAGACTTTTCCACTTTGAGATTCCAAGACATATATCTGTTACATTTGCTAAAGCACAGTGTGAGAATCAATTTATGTAGATTTATTATGGTTCAAGTGGAAGAGATGACTAGACCGAAGTCAAAATCAAATGCATTGTTTTTCTCAAAGCTAATTTCTGTGATGCTGAAAGTGAAGGAGATAGCTGGACCTCAGGATGAGCTGGTAGTAGTTAAGGACAACTTCTGTATTACAAGAACTGTTTGTAAATACATGAACGTCAGCTGGAATCCTTGGAAGAAATCATGGGTGAATGATGATGGAAAAAGTTATGACAAGTATACTCTTATGGATCATCCTTCTAGACCAAAGGATGTGAGGGATCCTGGTCTTGGACCAGATGAGCCAGAACCGGTCTACAGTGATGATGAAGCTGAGGAGGAAGAGACATCAGTAGAGGAAGGAGGAGATCCAGACTTACCCCCTAGTCCAATGCATCAAGTTATTTCTTATGGAGCAGCTAGCCCTCTAAAAGAAATACCAAAGAGAGAAACTGTCCTGAAGGGAAATGATACAGAGACTACAGAAGAAGAAGAAGAAGCATGCCAATATGTTGTCAAGGACACCTCTGAGGAGGATGAGACAACCGAATCTGATCAAAATGTAATTGAAGAAAAAGAGGCTGATGGTGAAGCAGTTGATGAGGAAAATGTTGAAAAAGAGCTCAGTTTGAGTCCTCTAATAGTCAGCACAGTCAGGACAGTGGCTGATCAGGAAGACATAGCAGCAACACCTATTAATGAGAGAGTCATTAATGACTCAGAACAAATGGCTATTGAACCTGCTGTGGTTATAGAAGAAATTACAAAATTACCTCAGGAAGAACAGTTGGAAGAAATATCTCAGGAAAATGTTCCAAGTGAGGAGGAGAATCTTGTCTTAGTATCTGTATTATATGTCATTGAAGGTTGGACATCAGATCCTGGATATATGATTCTTGGAATTTCTTATGGAGATTCGGATGAGGAAGACCAACCCCAAAAGGAATCAGTTACCTTACCCACTGTGGCTGAAAATGTGGCAACCAAGGAGGACCTTAAGTCTTTTAAATCCGAATTGATAGAAGCAATAAAGGAATCAGTGGAAAATATGAAGAAAAGTATGGTTGAAGAGATCAAAAGCATGGAGCAATCACTTGAGTTATCCATTGGATGTAGTGTGTCCAGTCCTGTCAAAGAAATGGTGGATGAACTTAAGGTGTGCCACACTCAGATTGAGAGTTGGACAGGAGCTATTGTTGCTCTTAGACAATCAATCGCTTCATTGACTACTTTGAACAGTTTTCAAACCCAAGTGAACACTGACATTCGGTATATCAAATAAGTGGTCAAACAATTTGTGGATGTTTTTGAGGCCTTTAAGAATTCAGTCAAAGAACATCTGAATAGTTAGGATGAACTTGTTCAGAAGATAGTCAGTAATCTGACTCAATCTTTCAAGGAGACAGTAGCCTTCTCAATGAAACCTCTTCCCTCAACTAGCTCCAGTATGAACCTTGACCAGATCCACACTGTTATTCGGGAAGAATTGTCTAAGGCCAGTCCCAGTGGTGCATCAGATACATAGATTCTTGCTACCACTAGGGAAGTTAGTAGTTTTGTTCGTGATCACCTGCGGGCAGCTACTGCTTCTCAAGAAGCAATCAAGAATAAGGTGGATGCTTATTTTGAAAAGGATTATACAAAGCACCAAATGACCAACCATTTCAAGCTTTTGATGGACAATATGAAGTTACCTCCAGTTACCCAAGCGTTCAGGGAACAAGTTAGCAAGTTCAGGGAGCTTACTCCTGCTTTGGATAAGTTTATAGAGAATAGAGATGATTTTGTATCTGCTATGGAGAGAGGTGGAAGCATCATCATGGATTTCAGGAATCTCTTGCTGCCTTTCCTGCATGTGGATGCTCAGCCAGTTATTGTACCACCTGCCCTTCCACCTTCTGCCTCTGGGAGTACTCCTCAACTGACTCTAGTTCAATCCATCAGAAGTCTGACTCTACCTCTGAACCCGCTGCTGATCCCAACGGAAAGACACCTGTTCAAGATGATGATTGAGTGCTTCTAGATCTTTTTTTGATGGGATTCATTGTATCTTTGTACTTATCTGGTTTCCCACTGTATCTTTTACTTATCAATCAAATACTTCATTCCTCTCTTCACTATATATTTTACCCTGTCTATTTTCTTTCCTAGTCCTTATCTTTTCTCTAATACCCTCCTTTTTGTTAATCACAAAGGGGAAGAAATTATTGAAAACTGTACCTAATGAAATTGATAGGGGGAGAACATCACTACTATGGAGAAAATCCGATAGATAAAATTGATAGGGGGAGAAATATGCAAATCAAAGAATCTTTCTTGTGCCTTCCTCTGATACTACATTATTTCTTGATATATTCCTATTTCCATATTTTTCCTCTGATACTATACTATTGATACCATACTTTGATATATTTTTTTGTTTGTTTTGTTTCCTATGATATTACTTTACTTTGGCATAAGTTGTGATTATCAAAAAGGGGGACATTGTTGAACCCTCTAGAATTAAGTGGCTTTATTGTGTTTTGATAATCCCAACCATTCTTTCTTTATATCTTGATTATGCTTAATACATTCCAAATATACTATAATATATGTTGTTTCTTTCACTATGCTTAAATTAAGTCTTTTGAATTATCAGATATATGTTTACTATGACTTAACTCTTTCTTCCAAGTGAATGCTCAAACAGTTTTTCATGTACCGTTACAAACGAGCTACCGAAATCGATTAGAGCTACCGATACGGAGTTTACCAATACTGTAAAGACCCGTAAAATTCAAGGAAAATTTTTCTTAATTTTCTTTGTAATTTTACAAGAGCGCGGTTTCAGACGGCACCTGATTCCGAGGCCCGGAGTGCCCGGAATCAATTTCCGAAGTTTGGCTCAGGTACGTTCAGTGAACGAACGAGCGGGAATTTCTAACTTTTGATCCGGTGCTCGGAATTGAAATCCGAGGGCACCGATGAACTCGCAGCGCCGATATTCACTTAAAGAGACCTTTTCGGGAGTTGCGTTTGTTTTGGGTTGAGAGTTAGTTTTGGGAGATTAGAATAAGTTAAATAAAAATATGTAAACACAATTTTTATTTAAACTTAATAGTTAACTTCTCTCAAAGGAAGTTAGGTGTGGTACCCACACCCACTTAACCTCCCTTGAGAGGATTAAGTGTGGTGGGGCCCACATGAAACCTAACTTTACATCTTCCCTCAAACTCCCTTAACCCCTCTTTAATTAACATGACAATTTGTTAATTAATGTGGAGTTATCTCTTCTTTGAATTTCAAACTTTTGAAATTCTAGTGTGTTGTTGTGTTAATAAAATAAGATAGAGTCTTATTTTATTTTGGGTTTAGTTTTGTCTCCTTGAGAGAGTTGGGAAGGTTCTTCTTGTTTCTTCATCTTCTTCAACCTCGACGAAGAACACGAAGAACGCCGTTCTTCAACGAAGAACTTCTTCGCCGAAGAACTCGGTTTTTCTGCGACGCCATATCCACGACGTGACGTTCTTCTTCCGCATCATCTCTTCCGCGACGGTTTTCCGCGACGAACACCATCGACAACGACTCATCCTCCGACGTCAAAGGAATCGACACCGATATTCCACGACTACGTCAACGTGCGACTATCGAGGTAAGGGTTCTTGAGTTCGTTGTTTTCTTTTTATTTGACTTTCCTCAAGACTTGACGAAGAACGCTCAAGTTTCGACGAAGAACGCCGCTCCGCTCTTCTTCGTCTTCCATGTCAACGAGAGAGAACACCGCTTCTTCCTCGGATAACCTTCGTCGGCGTACAAGGTTTCCCCAACGACGTGCCTCTTCAGACGCACCTCTTCGTCATCGAATTTGACGAACAACGACCGCGACGCCCGACCTCCGCGACGTCGTCTTCCGCGGAACGTAGACAAATCTTCGAACCTTATACCAAGGTAGGGGTTTTTGTTTATTGTTTAATTATTCTATTCTTGCTCGTGGATCGCATGACTAACGTGAGGAATTTGAATATTTTATGTTGTGTTGTTATTTAACGTGAGGGGGGCCGGACCGCACGAACACGGTCGAACCCCCCTCCATCGTTCTTGTTGAATTGCTTGCGGGTGGATGAATCAAGGTGGCGTGGTGCCGACGCACCACGCGGATATTCGCCCAATCCTTATTGCGTGACGCCGTCGCGCCGCGCCATGGAAGAAACATCAAGAACGCGACGCCGTCGCGCCGCGTTGAAGAAATCAAGATGCGGCGGAGGGGTGCGGTGCCGTCGCACCACGCCGGATGACGAAAACCGCGGCCGATTCCGGGCCGCGGCGGAAGAGAACACCGGCGGCCGGGCCACCGGCGTCGGAAGCCGAAGGGGGGACCGGAATTTCCGGTCCCGTTGGAGAAAACCGGCCGGCCAGCTGGCCGGCCCGATGGCATTAAACCGGGGGAATTAATCCCACGGCCATCACATAAAAACCCCCCTATTAATGAGGGGGGAGCGTTTTCTTGAGGGGGGGGCAGCCGGCCCCCCGGTTCCGCACAAACAGGCCCCCCACGTGGGGGGGGGGGGGCATTTTAAAAAAAGGGGGGGGGGGGGGGGCGCGGCATGTAGCCGCCGCCGCCCTTCCCAGGAAGCGGGGGCTTAGCCCCCCGCGTGCAGCCACCGAGCGGCGCCCGGCTGCCGCGGCCACCGCGCCGCCGGCCGGCCGGGCCGACCAAGGGGGGGGGGGGTCGGGCCGGGTCGGCCCGGACCCGGACCCCCCCGTTTCGAACCAGTTTCGGTCTTTTGGACATAACTTGAGCCTCGGACCTCCGATTGACAAACCGTTTGCGGAAACACGATCCTTGGATCGAGACGGTCGTTTCGATATATCGCACTCAAGGTTTCGGATTACTTTGAGTTCGGCCGGGTTGGTTCGTTCACAAAACCAACCGGACCTTCGGAGCGGAAACGCTCATATCTAGAGCTACGGACGTCCGATTGACGTGCCGTCAGCTTTGTTGTGTTCCTCTTAGTGAGACGGATCTTTTGGCATACTCCGCCCGAGGTTTGGACGCAGGTGGAGTACGGTCGGGTTGGTTTTGCCTTAAAAACCAACCGGGCCCCGGGGACGAAAATGCCAATAACTCTCAGACCGGGCGTCCGATCGACGCGCCGTCTGTTGCGTTGAGTTCCTGTTGACGATACGGAACTTTTGGATACATCAACTCTGGACTTTGTGACAGTTGATGTATCAGCCTCTCGGCTCGTGGAGCGGATCCTCCGAACGAGCTTGCTGTGTGCGGGAACCCTAGTGCTGGTTGCGACTGTTACTGTGACTACTACTGCAACTACAGCTACTGTGACTGCGACGACGACAGTACAGAGATCCTGTGTGGATTCGATGACGATGACTTCAGCACTCAGCGATCCTACGTGGATCAGTGCTACAGGTCCTGTGTGGGCCCGATCCTATGTGGGTCCGATCCTGTGTGGGTCCGCGCTCAGCGGTTCTGTGTGAGCCAGCGCCTACAGGTCCTGTGTGGGCCCGATCCTGTGTGGGTCTTTGCGGGGGTTAGTTACCTATCGATCCCTCATGGGTCCGATGACTTAGATGGATCAGAGGTCATCTTTATCGTCCTTTGGTTAGTTACCTATCGATCCTTCGTGGGTCCGACGACTTAGATGGATCAGAGATCATCTTTATCGTCCTTTAAAGAAGTATACCTGTGTGAGCTGAATCTGTTGCTTTCCTGTGTGGATTGTGTTGTGCAATCCTGTGTGGATTACGTTTTGCTTTCCTGTGTGGAATACGTTTACTTTACTGTGTGGACTGAGTTGTACTTGGGCTCGGAGGTTGGAGCGTATTTGAATTTGATGACTTAGGTATATGTATGGGCATATACCTAAGCAGAGTCGGTTGTTACTTCGTGATTGTACCTTTCTTCGTGGTTTATCCTTTGTGGATTTGAGAGACCTTCAGGGGTCTCGGGGTCCCTACTGAGTAGTTTATACT
Organism: Viscum album; assembly: GCA_963277665.1. Taxonomy (NCBI): domain Eukaryota; kingdom Viridiplantae; phylum Streptophyta; class Magnoliopsida; order Santalales; family Viscaceae; genus Viscum; species Viscum album. The sequence continues at coordinate 759,973,750 of OY728161.1, forward strand.
CACCCCTGCACGGGCTTTGCCCGCACTACGTTGTGTTGGATGCAGACGACGGACATCGTTGACCTTAGCTGAGGCTTGCAGAGCGGGACGGTACCCGGAGGTGGACCACTGGGCGGGACGTGCACGGAGCGGACGACGGGACCCGTGGAGCAGAGGAGCTATCTGTACCCACCCTTCAGGTGGGATTTCCAGTGGACAGCTCGGAGTAGCGACTTTTACTTTTCAGTTGCTGTTTTCCCTTTCGAGTTGTACTTTACTTTTAGTTTGGGTTTGTATTTTGGCCCATTTATTTTTCCGCACTTTCAGTTTTACTCTGATTTTGTTTAGTGTTTACTTTCCGCTTGCTTACTCTGTGGTGTTTGTTTACTTTACAAAGGCAATGCCTTCCCTTTTTACCGGGATTTACGCCTTGGTGCTAGTCGCCAGCCCCTGGCTTATGGAAGGCGGGCTTGGGGTAGTCACGGCATGGACCCCGCGGGCGGGTCGTGAAAAATTGGTATCAGAGGAGTTCGGTTCTACCGCGAACTCTGATCTTTTCTATGTGAAGCAATAATGTTTAGCGTATTGAGTGTGGTTATCAGTCCAGGGAGGCCAGTGTTGGTGCGGCGGCCGACGTATCCGTACACCAAGACCCTGACTTCTGATTTCCGACTTAATGCATGAAAACATTGATTGCGTGTGTGTTTCAAAGTTTTCTTTGTGATTTCTTTGTGTCAGCTCACCAGGTATACTGTTTGACCGTGGCGCACCTGTTTCCTATTCAGGATGGCCCCACGACGGCAGCCAGCTAGGGTTCCGAGAGTTGAGCGTGACGACAGCCCACCGAGCGACGAGGCCTCGGTGCAGGGCCCTTTGTCAGCAGTGGCACCGGCGGTAGCACTACCTGCCGAGCCCCCGATACTTCCAGCACCAGCCGCTGACGATGCACGACGCCTCAGCGCACTGCATGAGTTTCAGCGCCAGCGACCACCCAGGTTTCGCGGGGAGACGGATCCCCAGGCAGCAGAGGACTGGCTGGAGGCAGTGGTACGAGTGTTTAGGCTAGTGAGGACACCAGCAGACCTCATGGTGATCTTCGCTGCGAGCCTACTACACGCAGCAGCAGGACGATGGTGGAGCTTGATGCTCCAGGTGCACGATGAGGCATCTCTTCTTTGGACGGACTTTGAGAGCCTCTTCCGCTCGGAGTTCGTCCCAGCCACCCTTCGTGCGGTGCGTATCCAGGAGCTTCTACAGCTGCGGCAGGGCAGCATGACGGTCGCTCAGTACTCGGCGAGATTTACCGATCTCTCACGCTACTCGACCGACATGGTACGGGACCCATTCTTCCGGGCCCGGACCTTCGATCAGGGTTTGAGACATGAGATCAGGGCATTGCTGATCTCCCTCAGCATACCGAATCAGACAGGAGTACTAGAGCGGGCCCTTCTGATCGAGAGCTTCCTTGCTGAGTCTACACCAGCACAAAGACCCACCGCAGGGCGGCACGTAGCGGAGTCTTCGGTACTAGGTAGCCGACAGATGACTCAGGGGTCCAGACAGACCAGACCTTCAGGCAGACGACCTCAGGGCACTAGCTCAGCAGTGCAGGGCACACATCGAGGAACCAGTCTTTTGAGTGGAAGACAGTGCTTTGCATGCGGTGGGCAAGGCCACAAGGCTCGTGACTGCCCGACCCGCCATGCGGAGGAGCAGCAGACGGTTGAGGAACCACCTAGGCAGAGGCAGAGGTTCGACCATGGCGGTCTGCAGGGAGGAGGCGGACGAGGCAGACGAGCTGGCCGAGCAGCAGGTGGTGGACGACGCTTTGAGGCTCTACCACCACCACCACCAGGAGGTCCACCCCGACCGCAGGGGAGAGCTCAACTTCAGGCAGCCGAGGCCTTCGATCATGGAGCTCTGGGAGCCGATGGACAAGAGCAGAACTAGTGGATACATCCTTTGTACTTCTGGTTCCTTGTTGCTTTTGTGTAGCATCTTGTATTATGAGCTGCAATAATAAAAGACGCATACCTTTGTGATATTTTCGTTCCTTTCCTCTTTCGTGATGATACTAGGAGGTTCCAGTTTTGGCTGTTGACTTGACCCTCACTTGTGAGACATCTACTGGAGGAGACCCAGTTACCACACACTGATGCCGACAGTGTGACTCAACCCTTGGAGGCGAGATTAACGGTTGAATCTCTTAGTAGTAGCATCGAGGCCTTACGACGTCATCCTTCGTATGGATTAGTATCATCCATGTTAGGATTGACTGTTTTAGGCAAAGAATGTGGTTCATCCAGGGGATGAGACTAGATTTCTCTTTTCGGCAAAGAAGAAATCTTGCAGCTCTTGTGGGACCTGTGATGGTCCAGGCCATGACAAAGAAGGTCCAGGTCATCCAGGAGCGGATGAGTACATCTCAGAGCCAGCAGAAGTCATATGCTGACAGGAGGCGGAGGCCACTAGAGTTCGAGGATGGCGACCACGTCTTCTTGCTGGTCTCACCTCGACGTGGTATTCAGAGTTTTGGCCGAGGCGGCAAGTTATCTCCGCGCTTCATCGGACCCTTCCAGGTCCTCAACAGGGTTGGTGAGGTGGCTTATCGCCTGGCTCTACCACCTCAATTGCACCGGGTGCACGACGTCTTCCACGTGTCTCAGCTGAGGAGATACGTGCACGACCCGACGCACATCATTGACCATGGGGAGCTTGACGTTGACGATGGGGCGACTTTTACGGAGTTCCCGGTGGAGATAGAGGATCGTCAGGAGCGGGTCCTGCGTGGGCGATCGATTCCTCTTGTGCGCATCAGATGGCAGCATGGGAATCTCCAGGAGAGCACATGGGAGCGGGAGGCTTAGATGCGTGCTCAGTACCCTCATTTGTTTCCCTAGTTTTGATGTATCTTTACGTGGACGTAAAGCCCTGAGGTGGGAGTAATGTAAAGACCCGTAAAATTCAAGGAAAATTTTTCTTAATTTTCTTTGGAATTTTACAAGAGCGCGGTTTCAGACGGCACCTGATTCCGAGGCCCGGAGTGCCCGGAATCAATTTCCGAAGTTTGGCTCAGGTACGTTCAGTGAACGAACGAGCGTGAATTTCTAACTTTTGATCCGGTGCTCGGAATTGAAATCCGAGGGCACCGATGAACTCGCAGCGCCGATATTCGCTTAAAGAGACCTTTTCGGGAGTTGCGTTTGTTTCGGGTTGAGAGTTAGTTTTGGGAGATTAGAATAAGTTAAATAAAAATATGTAAACACAATTTTTATTTAAACTTAATAGTTAACTTCTCTCAAAGGAAGTTAGGTGTGGGACCCACACCCACTTAACCTCCCTTGAGAGGATTAAGTGTGGTGGGGCCCACACGAAACCTAACTTTACATCTTCCCTCAAACTCCCTTAACCCCTATTTAATTAACATGACAATTTGTTAATTAATGTGGAGTTATCTCTTCTTGGAATTTCAAACTTTTGAAATTCTAGTGTGTTGTTGTGTTAATAAAATAAGATAGAGTCTTATTTTATTTTGGGTTTAGTTTTGTCTCCTTGAGAGAGTTGGGAAGGTTCTTCTTGTTTCTTCATCTTCTTCAACCTCGACGAAGAACACGAAGAACGCCGTTCTTCAACGAAGAACTTCTTCGCCGAAGAACTCGGTTTTTCCACGACGCCATATCTGCGACGTGACGTTCTTCTTCCGCATCATCTCTTCCGCGACGGTTTTCCGCGACGAACGCCATCGACAACGACTCTTCCTCCGACGTCAAAGGAATCGACACCGATATTCCACGACTACGTCAACGTGCGACTATCGAGGTAGGGGTTCTTGAGTTCGTTGTTTTCTTTTTATTTGACTTTCCTCAAGACTTGACGAAGAACGCTCAAGTTCCGACGAAGAACGCCGCTCCGCTCTTCTTCGTCTTCCATGTCAACGAGAGAGAACACCGCTTCTTCCTCGGACAACCTTCGTCGGCGTACAAGGTTTCGCCAACGACGTGCCTCTTCAGACGCACCTCTTCGTCATCGAATTTGACGAACAACGACCGCGACGCCCGACCTCCGCGACGTCATCTTCCGTGGAACGTAGACAAATCTTCAAACCTTATACCAAGGTAGGGGTTTTTGTTTATTGTTTAATTATTCTATTCTTGCTCGTGGATCGCATGACTAACGTGAGGAATTTGAATATTTTATGTTGTGTTGTTATTTAACGTGAGGGGGGCCGGACCGCACGAACACGGCCGAACCCCCCTCCATCGTTCTTGTTGAATTGCTTGCGGGTGGATGAATCAAGGTGGCGTGGTGCCGACGCACCATGCGGATATTCGCCCAATCCTTATTGCGTGACGCCGTCGCGCCGCGCCATGGAAGAAACATCAAGAACGCGACGCCGTCGCGCCGCGTTGAAGAAATCAAGATGCGGCGGAGGGGTGCGGTGCCGTCGCACCACGCCGGATGACGAAAACCGCGGCCGGTTCCGGGCCGCGGCGGAAGAGAACACCGGCGGCCGGGCCACCGGCGTCGGAAGCCGAAGGGGGGACCGGAATTTCCGGTCCCGTTGGAGAAAACCGGCCGGCCAGCTGGCCGACCGGATGACATTAAACCGGGGGAATTAATCCCACGGCCATCACATAAAAACCCCCCTCTTAATGAGGGGGGAGCGTTTTCTTGAGGGGGGGGGGGGGGGCAGCCGGCCCCCCGGTTCCGCACAAACAGGCCCCCCACGTGGGGGGGGGGGCATTTTAAAAAAAAGGGGGGGCGCGGCATGTAGCCGTCGCCGCCCTTCCCAGGAAGCGGGGGCTTAGCCCCCCGCGTGAAGCCACCGAGCGGCGCCCGGCCGCCGCGGCCACCGCGCCGCCGCGCCGCCGGCCGGCCGGGCCGACCAAGGGGGGGTGGTCGGGCCGGGTCGGCCCGGACCCGGACCCCCCCGTTTCGAACCAGTTTCGGTCTTTTGGACATAACATGAGCCTCGGACCTCCGATTGACGAACCGTTTGCGGAAACGCGATCCTTGGATCGAGACGGTCGTTTCGGTATATCGCACTCAAGGTTTCGGATTAGTTTGAGTTCGGCCGGGTTGGTTCGTTCACGAAACCAACCGGACCTTCGGAGCGGAAACGCTCATATCTAGAGCTATGGACGTCCGATTGACGTGCCGTCAGCTTTGTTGTGTTCCTCTTAGTGAGACAGATCTTTTGGAATACTCCGCCCGAGGTTTGGACGCAGGTGGAGTACGGTCGGGTTGGTTTTTCCTTAAAAACCAACCGGGCCCCGGGGACGAAAATGCCAATAACTCTCAGACCGGGCGTCCGATCGACGCGCCGTCTGTTGCGTTGAGTTCCTGTTGACGATACGGAACTTTTGGATACATCAACTCTGGACTTTGTGACAGTTGATGTATCAGCCTCTCGGCTCGTGGAGCGGATCCTCCGAACGAGCTTGTTGTGTGCGGGAACCCTAGTGCTGGTTGCTACTGTTACTGTGACTACTATTGCAACTACAGCTACTGTGACTGCGACGACGACAGTACAAAGATCCTGTGTGGATTCGACGACGACGACTTCAGCACTCAGCGATCCTACATGGATCAGTGCTACAGGTCCTGTGTGGGCCCGATCCTGTGTGGGTCCGATCCTGTGTGGGTCCGCGCTCAGCGGTTCTGTGTGAGCCAGCGCCTACAGGTCCTGTGTGGGCCCGATCCTGTGTGGGTCTTTGCGGGGGTTAGTTACCTATCGATCCTTCGTGGGTCCGATGACTTAGATGGATCAGAGGTCATCTTTATCGTCCTTTGGTTAGTTACCTATCGATCCTTCGTGGGTCCGACGACTTAGATGGATCAGAGATCATCTTTATCGTCCTTTGAAGAAGTATACCTGTGTGAGCTGAATCTGTTGCTTTCCTGTGTGGATTGTGTTGTGCAATCCTGTGTGGATTACGTTTTGCTTTCCTGTGTGGAATACGTTTACTTTACTGTGTGGACTGAGTTGTACTTGGGCTCGGAGGTTGGAGCGTATTTGAATTTGATGACTTAGGTATATGTATGGGCATATACCTAAGAAGAGTCGGTTGTTACTTCGTGATTGTACCTTTCTTCGTGGTTTATCCTTTGTGGATTTGAGAGACCTTCAGGGGTCTCGGGGTCCCTACTGAGTAGTTTATACTCACCCCTACACGGCCTTTGCCCGCACTACGTTGTGTTGGATGCAGACGACGGACATCGTTGACCTTAGCTGAGGCTTGCAGAGCGGGACGGTACCTGGAGGTGGACCACTGGGCGGGACGTGCACGGAGCGGACGGCGGGACCCGTGGAGTAGAGGAGCTATCTGTACCCACCCTTCAGGTGGGATTTCCAGTGGACAGCTCGGAGTAGCGGCTTTTACTTTTCAGTTGCTGTTTTCCCTTTCGAGTTGTACTTTACTTTCAGTTTGGGTTTGTATTTTGGCCCATTTACTTTTCCGCACTTTCAGTTTTACTCTGCTTTTGTTTAGTGTTTACTTTCCGCTTGCTTACTCTGTGGTGTTTGTTTACTTTACAAAGGCAATGCATTCCCTTTTTACCGGGATTTACGCCTTGGTGCTAGTCGCCAGCCCCTGGCTTATGGAAGGCGGGCTTGGGGTAGTCACGGCATGGACCCCGAGGGCGGGTCGTGACAGATACATCAAGTTCACCGGTACTCAAAGATCACCGCTACATTAAAGTCTACCGATATGGTACATCAAGTCTACCGATAGAGTAACAGCTACAAGCTCACCGGTACTCAAGCCTACCGCTACATCGAAGTCGACAGCTACCGATACAGAGCTACCGATATGTTGAAGTCCACCATTATGCAAAGTCTACCGATAGAGAGCTACTGCCACCATTACAAGGCAGAGCCACAGCTACCGATAGAGAGTTACCGCTACTGGTAAAGGCAGAGCCACCGCTACTATTACAAGTCCACCGCCACTGATACATCAAGTCTACCGACAGACAAGTCTACCGTTACAAGTGTCTACCGATACTCAGACCTACAGACACCCACTGTAACACAAGTCTACCGATATCAAGAGCTACCATTCCAGAGACAGAACCCGACACTGATTTAAATTCTTTATCATTATTTAATCTAACCAATGGTCATATCAAGGATATTTTAATACATTGACATTTATTTAATGTGTGTTGTTGGATGTCAGGGAACCGTACCTTGTACCTGCAAAAAGTAACTCATCTTCTGCCGGAGCACGTGGTTTTACTAAAGGAAGGATCTGCTACTACAAAATAGGATGAATAGATGAATACAGAGAGATACATATACCACGAGGTGTGCTGGAGAACTACCAAGTGTGAATGCAAAGAGACGACAGAACTTACATGAAGAACTCATTACTTTATACCAGTGAAGAGCTAAGAACGAGAACATAACACAAGAGCTTCATTGACTGTATCTACACCTGGATGTCAAGGAAACAGACGATACTCTGTTTTCCAGAAAAAAACCAAAAGTGGACTCAGAGCGAATTCTGATCAATCAAAGGAGTCTAGAACTGCCCGACAATCACTAGAGCCATTTCTAAACTCTAAATATTTGCTCTGTGATTTATCTTTTTACATATTGAGAAGTGTGTGTTATATGCTGTATTTTGCACACACACTGTCTCCTGTACTCTAACTGGAGGATTTGTAAATCATCACTCAACACTCTTAAATCTTTTCTTTCCCACTGAGATAGTGGTAGAGGTCGTGTGAGACCTGGACAGCTGGTTGCTGTTGTTCTTTTTCCCACGAATAACAGTGGTAGAGGTCTTGGACCTGGACAGTTGTATACTGTTGTAATCCCCGATCCAGGGTGTGGATCAATCTTATATAAAGTTTTGAGAGGACTAAGTCTCAGGTTGAGACTAAACCTCTTGGTTATATTTGCTGTTCTATATCTTTAAAAGTTATTCTTTTATTCCGCTGCTAATCTCTTTAAAACCAAAACTGTTTTAAAGTCACTTTGATAATTAAATTCGCAAGTGTTTATATCAGTTGTAAATCAATAAGTTGGTTTCAAAAGTTAATCAACCTTTCTGTTTTGATTAACTGGGAAATAATCAATCCCTTGAGAACCCAACCGAACCCTTACTTTGATATAAATTCACTACAGTTTAATTCAGTATTTTATTTGGGGGTTTTTAAGACAAAGTTTTTAAAACAGAAATTTTAATTGGAACTCAATTCACCCCCCTCTTGAGTGTCCACTCCGACCAAGAAACATATTCTAAGGTTGGTTCAGTTTTTCTAAATATGGAATACATAGTTTTAGGAGAGTAATACATAATAAAAAAAACAACCCTAGTTATTATTAAAATTTTATATTTAGGTTTATTTACTTAGATTTTATAACCCTTAGCACCCTCAGGATACTTTATAATGATGCATTGGGGGATCTGTCGATTATATTTTAATAGTTATAATGTTTTCATATACTTTCAAACCAAATAATCTAAAGTGGGTATAGGAAGTGGGTTTACCATTCCAATATTCTCCATGTTTTCCAAATTGATTTGTAGAGGATGGACACCAATTTATTAGGTAAATAATAGTGCGGATAGCTTCTTCCCAAAATGAATCCAAGAGGCCTGATCATGAAATCTTTCTTCAAACTCTTTTTAGGATGTTTTTATTCATTATTTATAATAGACCATTTTGTGGGTAATTTTCCTAACATTTCAATACCTTTTAATTCATTCAAATTCATGATCCTAAATGAATTCAATGAAAAATAATTCAAGCCAATTATAAAATATCATGATTTTGAATTTCTTTTTTATTTGGTTTTCAACTATATTTTTCCTAGTTTTAATGATTTGGAAAAAATGTTATTTATTTCATAGAATATAAATCCATAATTTAATAGATAATTCATCTTTAAAATTGATAACGTAGAATCCTCCACAATGAGAGGTAGTCCAAAATATTCCCCAATGATAAGAATGGATATATTTCAAGAGGTTGTGTGCTTTAACGATAGACCAAATAAAGGAAATTTATTTCCCATTACTATTATACAATCTTCAAAAAATGGATGATCATAAGGTGTGATGCCACTCAACAACCTATACCTACTGCGTTATTCTTGTCCATTTGAGCTAACAAGAACCAATATCATATACCAAAGAGTAGTATTGTTTTTTGTATTGTTGAAACAATCCAACTTCCATGAATGTGTCATTACATTAAAGAAATATACCCCATTGATTGAAGAAAATTTCAGAATGGTTCTGGAGCCTTCAGTGATTTTACAACAACCTATTCCGAACCTTAAATTAAACCCTTTATGATCTACGATATCTAAGAAAATTATATTTCCTTTATGGTTGGGAACCCACCATAAATCTAATAAATTAATGATTGAATTATAATCTAGATATAAAAGACATGGAATTATCATCCATTTCTAAAAAAATATCCTTTTCTCTCAACCTTACAACTCTTATTATCACCTGAGAGGACATCATCATCTACCATTTCAAATAATTTTGGGAATGACTCTCTAAATAGACACAAATGAATTGAAATAATATTTTGGAAATTTTTGGGGTTACAGCGACATAAATAGTGAAAAATGGAAGAGTAAAAAGGAAAAAAAGAAAAAAAAGAACACAATTATTTATGTAGTTCATGAAATAAACCAAATGTCCATAGGGAGGAAGAATATTCACAATAATTTGGGAGCACAATTATAGAGTTTTTTAATAAGTAACCCTATCCAGAAATGGGTTACAAATGGAAGAAGATGATCCATTGTTCCACCAACCTCACATGAAGTCTGGGTCGCTACAGTACAAGGCAACCACCCAATTCAAAAGTTCTACAGTGGTTTCAAACTGGAAGTACCAAAGGATATATTAAAGCTGACTTGAATGTCCGCAATACTACAATGCTCTATCAGTATCGGTCGGTCAACTCTGCTACAATGGTCAGAGATTATACATTACCAAATAATTGGGAGGGTGCCTTCAGCCTAAGAAGCCCCGGAGCAGGGGCGTATTTCTCCCATGAAACCCCCAATGAGATCACCATGGAGCTCCACCCATGAGAGTTGTGGGCCAGTGCGTAGTATGGGACACAAGCATTCAGTCCAACTAGATCAGGATTCACTAATCAAACAACAACTGAAGTATAAGACCTAACCTTCATTGAGTGCATGTATGGGAACATTAAGAACATCAATAGTGTCATATCTATATGCATCTAGAAGGAACTGATCAGTGGGATATTTGGACTCCAACACATTTTTGAGTTTTCTACATTCAATCTTAATGTTTCATAGATTTCCATAATGGAAGAAAGTCTCATTCCTTTCCTTAGAATCAAATCCATGTTTAGGGTGCTTATCGTACTATCTTATATCCATAATAAATTGTTTCTTTTTATTTTTAGATTGTTCTCTACCCATAGATAATATTCTCTCTACAGCACCATTGATTCTAGATTAGTAGTGTATTTCTGTAGAAAAAATGGCTAACTTGACCTCTTCAAGAGTCAATGAGTGTTTTCCATACATCATGGTATAAAAAAAGTGTCTTAGACATTCTGTTGATAAATTAAGTTGTTTATTTACTGATCTTAATCATTATAAAATCATCAATTATTTATAAATCTTGCATTACTTTGTTAAATTCAACAATATATTCTTTAATAAATCTATAAGGTTTCATTTTAGATTTAATAATACAATATTTGTTTATAAATACTACCAACAAGTGAAGAAGTCATGTATAAATTCTCTAGATTTATCCAAATGTGAGTAGTAGTAGGATCATAAGAAACTTATATTTGAACATTATCACCTAATGAATGTTGTAAAGAGCTATGTTCTTTAAATAACACAAGAGATGGAATATCTATGTTTTCAGTAGTTGGATTTATGGTCTCATTCACTATATTAAGAGATGTCTAAGGCCCACATAGGTCATCAACTAGGCCCTTATATACAAGTAGGGATCTTATATTTATTTTTTATAGGTTAAATTCATTATCAGTATCAAATTTATTGATTTCACAACTCATTATTGACATGTTAATCTAAAGAGTATATGTCATGTATTGGTGTAAAACCTTAAGCATACGCCCCCAACAATCAACCCCTCTCTTGGATAAATGATTCTTATCCAAATGGATATAAAATACTATTAAATAGTATATGGAATAATATCTTTAAACCAAAATAACTAAGACAATAGCTAATTAGGAATAGATAATAGTTTATAAATTAGGAAGAAGTTAAAACTATAATGCAGAAACATGAATTGTTAATTGAAACTAATATAAAACCATTGAAATTACTAATACCACTTTTTGAGGGGAAATGTTTTACCAAATGAATGAATACTACTGAACACTAGAAGGACCAAAATGTTTTATTGATTATAGAAGTTAAAATTATCAAACCAAACAAAAAGAATACCAGATTAAGGGAAGAAGTGATGGAATAAAAATATTTAATGTGCTTCAGTCTCAGAGGGACCTATGTGAATGGTATAAAAACCACCTTTTATGCAGATGATTTATTAATACTCAAAAGAAAACAAAATCTAAAAACTAGAAAGAACTTGAAATAAACCAAAAAACTGGAATAAAAGTGTAAAATATTTATGAATTTCAAAATGAAAAAAATTAATTCAAATTCTTATAGATTTGGACATGATATGGGATGGATATCATGATCACTTCTATCTAATGTAATTGGTTTCAACATGTATGGATATGAAGGTTCCCCTCCCCTTTGATCGTTTAGAAATAGTAATTGATGATGGATGCACATCTTCCTCCTCAGAAGGACATCGTCACCACCACAATGGTAATAATGAGATATAGTTGGGGGAGAGAAACATGCGGAGACTGAGCCCCATGAATTCGAAATTGGAGAGATAGGGTTTCCCAAAGGAAAATGGAGAGCTAGATCCAAGAGTGGAACTAATAAAAAATGAAGAATACCCAATGAGATGTCGTACTTAGGCTGATCAATTCCCCCTAACACTGGGCTACCCCTCGAATATCCCAACCAATAAGAAGAGGCCAAAAATCATAATCAGAATAGAAACACCAGAGGTCAACAAATAATCCACCTGAGATGGATGGATCAGTTGAAATAGATAAAAAAATAAATAGCTATAAATAAATTCGTGAGGTTTTCCACGGTTTCATAAGGGAACATGGGTGATAGGGCTTCTGAAGTCCACAAGCCACATGAACACATGACCACATGGAAATAAGGAGGCCCAAGTGGGAGCTAGACAATATAAATTAGAACAAATCATTTAAAACTACTACAAAATGAACAGAATTTTTGCATGCATGCATATTATCTACATATATGGGATGAATATAAAGAGATAATATTCTATATGAAAAAAGAAAAAAGAAAACCACTACTAGGATTTTAGGTTCTAAAATGATATTTAAGTCCCCACTTAATGGAAAACATCTAATAATTTCATTGGTGGATTATGAAATTGTTTAAAAATGATTTATTATAATGACAAAACCAGGAACCACTGAGGAAGATTATACTAAGTGTGCTTCATGTAATAAGACAAAAATGAAAAATATCAAAATAATAAAAATTAATTATGTATTTAGTAAACCTTTGTGTATAGAAACCAAACCACATACCTAATACTTTATTATGAAACATAAATGCCCCATGAATTTAGAGATATGAAAAAAATTAAAGACTAGGGAATTGATTTGAGGAAACTAATCCTTGAAACAACAGGCCGTGATTTCCAAATCTGGCTCATAGAGTTAGTTATTCACCTACCAATATATACGTACACTATGCACATAAAGTATAAAAAGGCAGTTCAAACACGAAACATTACCAAAAACAGGAATACAAAAAAATTATATTTATATCTATTGATACTAAGATATTGATAATGGATAGAATGAAATTCTGAACCTTTAGGCACCTTCATATGTAAGTATTAGTACTCTAAAGGAAAAATGTGTCCATTTATCTTCATTGGAATTATACACTAATAACTGATGGTTGCAACTAATAATTTGTTACTTTAGTGGAAACCATGGCCTTTGATGGCCTCTTGGACTCTCTATTCAATGAAACCAAAATAATGAAATGTTTTTCCACTCAGTTAGAAATGATAATGAAAAAAAGGTAAAGAATTCCCAAAACCTCCACAAATCAATACTTCTTCATGGTAATTGAAGAGTCATGTGAGTCAGATGAATACAAAGTTTTAGGGTTTGTGGTGATCCCGACATGATTCGGAGGGGATGTTTTATGGAAGCATCCTCAATTGAAAAACCACATGTTTTTTAAAATTAAAAAATATAGAGGCATGATTTATTTTGGGAGTTTTTTTATGAAGTAATTTTTTTAAAAGGGACTTAGTGATTGGTTTTTTCTACATGATGTCAATATGAGGATAGATTTTTGTTTTTGTGGCTGAATTTGATTGGCGATCAGTTTTCATCTAATCATGGTAATTTTTCATCACCCATTTATTAATTTTATGATCTTTAGATCTGTATAGTTAGATTTATTATTTTATCTTATTTTATAAATGAAATTCTTTTGTCAGATCTCGTTTCTTTCTCTCTTGTCCACATTATTTTTTCTTTTCTTGTATTAGAGATTTATTTATTTGAGATCCCATTCAACTTAGGAGTCTCTACTGGGTTCTCATTGATTTTATGGGATCTTATTTCTGGAATAGGTCTCGTGGGTTTTCTTTTATTATGTTTTCCTTATTAAAAATTTTCATGTTGAAATATATTTTTCATTATCATATTATTTTCTCTCTCTGCAGCCAATTTAATTTTACAGGATTGTTTGAAGAGAAATAAAATTTATTTCCACTCTGAATTCACTTTACTATTGTTTCCACATTCATCACCTTTCATTATTCCCAATATACTGTATCAAAGTTTTTTGTTTTAATTTCATAAATATTATGGAATCTAATTATAGTCTGATGATATTGTTTAATGGTATCAAAAAATATATGTGGTGATTAAAAATTAAGGATATTCCTTTTTTTAATAAAATCATCTTTCGATGTTTAGTACTCATAATCCAATAAGAATTTCATATTAAAATAATTGTTTTAGAATAATATGGTTTGAGGTTTCATTCTCTTGTTGGTCGAAGGCAATGTGATTAACTATATATTCATCATCTCTCAAGCCAAATCTCTGTAGGAGAAGATTAAGACAACCTATACTTCGAAGACAAGAAACAATAAATTGTTTCTTCTCAATCAAATGTTGAATTTGAGGTACAAATATGGTACATATATTTCTAACTATTTGAGTGAATATTTTGGATATTTTGATCAATTTTATTGTATGGGTATTAATTCTGATGATGAGGTTTTAGTTATTTTGTTCCTCAACACATTACCCAATTATTGGATGAATTTCAATGTTACTCTAACAGGTTCTTTTCCTAATGGTGATGTCACATTCGTTTTCATTATTTCTATTGTTTAAAATGAATAGGTTATGATACATTAAAGAGAAATATTATTCAGATCACTGAGCCGGATAGAATAGGGGGATAATCTAGGAAAATATTCATGGATAGAGCTGTCGAGGTGAGGTAATAGGAAAAAGAAAATCTAGGTCAGAGTAGAGAAGGTATGAATGTCATCATTGTGGTAAGAAAGAAAATGATAAAATGTTTTTCTATTAGATAAAAAGTTAAAAAATAATGAAGGAAGATGAACATAAGAAAAATGGTGATGTAGCTAATCATGTCGCTTCCACTACATGGGTTATCTTGTTATTATTTACGACTTCATTAATATTACACTGATGATTTATACAGGATGATGATATTGGTTCATATTTTCATGAGACATTGAGAAAGGATCTCTTTACATCTTACTGCCCAGGTAATTGTGGGATTTTTTATATTGATAATGATAGTCATAATGATGTTGCAGGTATTATGAATATTTTTTGGAGACCAGTACTAGAGGTAAATTGATTTTTAAAAATGTTTGTCAAGTGGTTAGGGTTCATATGAATCTTATTTCTACTAGTATTCATGATGATTATATATTTATCTATACTTTTGGTGATGGAAAATATAATATTCCCAAGGGATATGTTATTGTGGCTCGAGGGAAGAAGCAACTAGGATTGTACTATACCAGAGCATATGATTCTTGTGATACTGCTTTCATTATTGAGTAAAAGATTTCATCCATGTTGTGGAATAAGATTCTGAACCATATTAGTGAGAAAATGATTTATCTTTTAGTTAATATAATACTCTGAAATATTTTATGAGGGTCAAATCGGACATGTGAAGTCACCGTATGTCTGGAAAATAGTATAGAGTGAGTTCTAACATTCATCCTCAACACAGGAAGTCACAGGTACATAAATTAGTGAATTCTAATATATGTGGTCCTTTGAAATATAATACCTTTAGTGGTGGTCTTTATTTTGTGACTTTTTTATGATTAAGAACGTATGCTTTGGGTTTATGTTTTGAATTCCAAAAGATAGGTGCTTAGTGTTTTTATGAAATTATAGGATTCTTCTAAGATGGAATCTGGTATGAAATTGAAATGTATCATCACTCATAATGGGCGTGAGTATAGTGGTACTTCTGATCAATATTATAGAGTGTATGTTATTAGGTATCAGGTGAAGCTTCTAAATACAATTCGGATAAATGTGTATTTGATAGTATAAACTATAATTTACAGGAAGGATTTTATTTTTTTCCTTTAGAATAAAAAATAGATGGAAATTTTTGGGGTGAGGCATTATTTACTTCTTCTTATATTATCGGATTTTCACCTATGGTGTCTTTGTATATATAAGATCCCAAATTTTTCTTGTATGGAAAAGAGATAAGGTCTAATCACTAATGTGTTTTTGGTTACAATGATTTTTTCATGTGCCCATAGATGAGGGATTAATGATGGATGTGAAGATATACTAGGGTATTTGTATTGGCTATGAACATGATGAGTTTTTGTACATGTTCTAAGATCCTACATTTATAAATGGTTGTGATGTAGTGTTTAAGGAGGATCAAAATATTACAGATATTATTAATGGTGAAAAAACATCCCTAATTTCTGATGGCCTTAACAGTATTGATCCATGTTCTAATTCAAATATACCTCATACTATTGATTTTTATGACCATGTTAATGTGAAAAATGTTGTTCATGGTGAACAAGTTAGAGATTATGTTTTGGATTCACCAACTCCTTTTGATGAACTAGTTCTAGAGGTTATTAATGAAATCTTCGTTCCACATTAGAGACCATATCAGAATAATAGCATTTTTACTTGTTATTCAACTAATCATTATGTGCTCCTCAATTAAGGGGTATAACCACAATCTTTTGACGAGGTGATGTAAAGTGGTCAAAAAGATATATGGGTAGTGGAAATTGATGATGATATGAGATCATTTCATGAAAAACATACTTTTGAGCTGGTGAAGTTACCTATAAGAAATATAGATTATTCAAATCCATTGATTTATCAAATAAAAAATGAATAATCTAGTTATGTTATATTATAAAAGGAAAGGTAAGTTATTAAAGAATTATGTTAGAAGAAATGTATTGATCTTGATGATATTTTTTCATATGAAGTAAAAATGTATTCAATCTTGGTAGTTCATAGTTTGGATACTAGTTTGGATTTGAATATTTAATAGTTGGATGTGAAAATAGGATTTATCCATGGATATTTAAAGGAAGAGATTTATATGGAGGATCGATAGGGTTCTGTTGAAACATGTAAGGGGAATCATTTAAAGATGTCAAAGAATAGTTTGTATGGTTTTATGCAAGCTCTGAGGAAGTTGAATATGACATTTGAATATGTCATTTTTCATTTGGGTTTTTGGAATAAATCATATAATCATTGTGTTTTAATTCATATATTTACTGATTATTATTTTTTTAAACTATTTCTTTATATTGATGATATAATAGTTGTTGTCCATTATTATAATAGAATAGTCTGATTAAAGAAGGATCCTTGTCAGTCTTTTGTGATGAAAAAATTAAAGCTAACATAACAAATTACTGTCTTGTCAATCATCCATGAGAGAAAGGATAAAAAATTATGGTTATATCAGGAGATATATATTGAGAAGTTTCTTTAGATATTTTTGATGGATATAGAGAATGTGGTAAGTACTCCCCTTTTATAACATTTTATGTTATGTACCAGTCAATTGCATTCTATTGATTAATAGAGATTGTAGATGCAACATAAACCTTATTCATATGTTATAAGCTATTTTTTAAATGTGATTTTATGTCTTAGTCTGGATATAGATTATATAGTTTTTGTGGTCAATTATTTTCAATCTAATTAAGGTAGAGAGAATTGGAGAGCAGTGAAGTATATATTTCATTATCTTTGTGGAACATGTGATCTAAGATTGTGTTTTTTAAATAGGGAACCTATGCTTTATGGATTTAAAGTGTATGATATGGATGTAGATAATAATTCGATGAAGTCTACTTTAGGATATTTGATCACATCTGTAAGGGGATCTATATCTAGAAAGAATGGATTATAGAGAAGTGTTTCTTTATCTACCATAGAGTCTAATTTTATTACATCTACCGAGGCATGAAAATAATTATTGTGAATGAAAAAATTATTCTAGATATACATTTTAATCAAGGAGATTATGATTTTTTATAGTTATAGTGGTATATTTTGGGAAATATTATATGTTTTCATGGCAGGTCGAAACATATTGATGTTTGGTATCATTGGATATGTGATCTCATTGATTCGAGATAGTTGGATCTCAAGGAGATCAAAACTGATGAAAATGGGTTATACATGATGGAAAATAGTTTACCCAGAGGTAAATTTGGACTTTGAAACTGATTTTAGGGTTGGAAGTGATCCCAACATGAGTTATAGGGGGAGTTGTTTTTGGTATCCTCCTTAATTGGTGCACAACGCATTTTCAAAATGGAAAAAACATGGATACATGTTTTCTTTTGGGGTTTTGTTTTTATATGTGGAAAAGTTTTTTTAAAATGGAGTTAGATGCTAGTTTTTCATATGACATAAATACATGGATAATGTATCATTTTTTATTGTATTTGATCAAAAATTAGGTTTTTTTATCATTGTGATTTGTTATCACCTGGTTGTTCACTCGATGATCATCAGATCCATACAGTCAGATTTATTGTTTGATCTTCTTCTATATAAGATTTTCTTTTTTAAGATCTAATTTCATTCTCTCTATTCCAATGGTATTTTCTTCTACTATATTGGAGGTTTATACATTTGAAATCTATTTAATTTTTGGTTGTATCTAACATGTAGCCATTGGTTTTAGTGAATCTTCTTTCCAGACCCGGTCCTATGATTCTTTCCTCATTGGGTTTTCAATCCAAAATATTTTGGTGTCACCTTTTATTTTTCATGATCATATTATTTTCTTCTTCACAAATACATTAGTCTTGCATCCCTTTTGTTCATGGGGGTCACTAGATAAAATGTTCCCCTCCCTCATCGGGTTTCAATCCGAACCATAATGTCTCTTGTAGCATGGGTATGATGAGGGGTGGTGGTCTTGTCCGAGATCAACAAGGTTATGTTATCTAGTCATTCTCGAATTTATATGGTTAGGGTGGATTGTTTAAAACGGAGGCCTATTCCATGATCTCTTGTCTTCATCTTTACAATGATAAGCACATGTCTATGTCGTTTGTGGACACAGATTCCCATAATTTTTGACGCCATTTTCAGGAGCTCCCTTTCTCCTTGGAGTATCTCTTATCAAGTTCAAAAGTGCAGAAAAATGATCCATGTAAGGAGTATCATTTCTCGCACATGTCGCTAGGGGAATAAAACATCTTCCTTCTTTTCTTCTGGAGTAACTCATCATGTATCTCTCATATTATTCTATAACCTCGACTGCATTCCCTTTGAGGGTATGAACATTATTATTAGTGATGCTCTAGGTTTCAGTTCATTAGTCCCCCTTAATCTACCTTTCTGGTTGTTTGGAACTCTACTGTCTTTAATAAAAATATCCAATTTAAGTCAGTCATTCCTTTTTGATGGGAAATAAAATTTATTTTTCTACATGTTCACTTTTCTATTGTTTTGACATTCATATTTTTCCATATTTCCCAACAGGATAGAATCTCAGTTTCTCTATAATGTGGAAGAAAAATAACCAATGATTTTTTCACCCATGAATGAGAGAGAATTAAAAAATGTGGAGAATTCCAAAGCCCCAAAAATATTGATACATCATGACATAAGGGATGATACCAGTGAGTCGAATGAATACATGGGGTGAGCACCATGTGGAATTCCATGATGAAACATGATGTTCAATTAATAAAATGTTTAACAGATCGATGAGACACACAACCTAAATCCATAGGATACAAATCATAAACACAAATGATCCTGTAAATGAAATAATAAGAAGTCTCATTTGAAGAAGAAAACAATGGAACACCAGTATCTATTCAATTAAAATGACCAACGACCTCCGAATACCACTATCAGGAAACAGAGATCCCACAAACAGGTAAAGAAATCATGAAAAATAGTTATTTTTCATCTGTTAAATAAAAATATACATAATACAAGAAGATAATATTCATCAAATAAAGGAATGCAGTTTCCAGGGAAAAGAAATGAAAACATAAATTTAATAGAAGACTAAGCATGGAATGAAATAAAATAAATGTTTGCATATTCATTAAAAGCAGAGGAATGATAAATCCATATTTGCGTATAAAATTATATTAAAATATTTTCAAATCCTTTACTTTAATTAAAACCCATTATGGATCATTATGAAAGAAAATTTAGAAGAGAGAGGATCTTAATATCTGAATAAGAAAACCCCTACCCATGATAGCTATCAGTTTTTATAATGGATTTTGAGAAAAATAATTATTTATAACAATGTTAAAAATATTTTTAAAACTAATACGTAATGTTGTAAATGACCTTAAGTCCATTGGGGTTTTCAGGTGGAGCCAAAAGTCATTATGGGACTTAATGCTTTTGACTTGGTCCAATAAAAATTTGTTAAACCCCCTTCCTCATCTTAGTTACCATTCTTTTTTTAAATTCATTTTCTTAATATTTAAACATAGTATATATATTAAATCCTTTTTAGTATTTTGTAATGTTTGGTTGCTATGTTACTCTCCCCCTTCCACTTAGTTTAATTTTTTTCTATCTTTTAAAAATCGAATCCCTACACTCCCCCATCCCTTAAATACCGTCATCAACATCATTTTATGTTTCCCATGTGAATAACTAATAATTAATTAAAAATAATATAAGTAACCACCTGATAATTTTTTGAAATATTTTTTTCTGTTAAATTTCAATTTTCTCATATTTTTGATTGTACATAAAACCGTGTTTAATTCGTCTTATACACAATAATGAGTTTCATTGATTTTATATGTTTTATACAAGACTGAGTTGTACCAAACAACAATATACTATTAAAATGATTATTTAATATATCACATATCTATTAAAGGGAAGTGTATGAATAGGAATAGGTAAAATATGAAAATATATGTTTTACATACTTTTATTAGTTATTTATTGATTAGTAATTTTAAACTCGACCCATTGGGGTCCGAATCGTGACTACTTGAAGCCCACCTCAAATAGGATATGGGTTGAAGACTAGTGCTGAGTAGAAATATCCCATAAAGGGAAGAACTTAGCCTAATGTACATGAAAATATGCACACATATCCAAGCCCATAAAATGATGAAATTTTAAAACAATTAAAACAAATG
This sequence comes from Viscum album, assembly GCA_963277665.1. Lineage (NCBI taxonomy): Eukaryota > Viridiplantae > Streptophyta > Magnoliopsida > Santalales > Viscaceae > Viscum > Viscum album. The sequence goes on from OY728161.1 coordinate 759,994,530, forward strand.
CAGGCATACACCTATAATTCCACAATCAAAGTACAATAGTAAAGAAATGAAAAACCAAAAAGGGGAAATACAAGCCAAACCAAAAATTGTTAAGTGTGAAACCAAATACAAAGGAGAGAACTATTATAAAATGAATGATCTCTAAAACACCATATTCTATCTAACTCAATATATTCTATACCTAGTCCACATCCTCCCAAGACACCGTCAAAAGGGAAGTTGTCAGCATAAGACATGATATGTGTAGGCATAGCCCATGAAAGGGTGAGTATAAAATACCCAGAAGGAAACCCCAAAAACACTAAACATGAATCACTAACTAATGTCCTCTCAATTCAAGGGAAATAATTAATGTATATTAGAAAACACTAAGATATTCTTAAGAAGGACACTATGCCACCAGGAACTCACAACCAACAGTCAGCCACAAGATTCAAGTAAATTTAGTTCTTGTTCTAGGTGAATCCACTGGACAAGATCTTTTATCACTGGAGTATCTCGTTGAAAAGGTATAGATAATTGTGCCCATCTCATGAAAGATCCCTAGTCTTAGAAGACCCAGATACTCAGATAGAGGGTCACGCTAAGAACCTATGGGGGATACCATGAACCCAAGAAAGATCAAACCACTACATAGGGGATCATATGTCAATGATACCCCAAACCGTATCGATACATCCTATTTGATGGAGGATCTATAACGAAATAAAATAGGTCACACAAATTCCATAAACCCCCCTATGTGTATAAAAATGATAGAGGATCTTACTCTAGTCTCATGGAGGGATGCCGTGAACTCTATATGGGATTCATCATCTAAAGGGAATCAAAGTCCATTTCTAAGGGCACAATTCAACACTATACCCATGAGGGTACAAAACTTGGGGAAAATCACTCAACCAACCATATTATGAACTGATGAGATGAAGATCTCCAAGCTGTCTCTAATATAGTTAATAAAGTGTAAGTAGAGTAGAAAATGTTCCCTACTCAGCCTGAATCTGCCCATGTGGTGATGCCTTACAAAGAATGTAAACTTCAACACACATTGAGTTTAAGTGACACACATGGAATGTAGAGGTCTCCTGACACCCTGACCATAAATCTTGGTCATGTCTATGTACCGTTGGTCATCCCATGTACACCAGGTTATATCCGTTTTATAGTACAAGGTGTGTTAGAGCTTCTGTAATCCTAGCCATGACTATGTACCATCTGAGTTACATTTTGATCCACTAGGGTGGGGTTACATAGCGGGTGATAGGGTCACATGGTGTGTAATATTTTACACACTACGGAAACCCTAACACCACATCTTGGGGATCCCACACAGTGTGTAATCCTGAAATACAATCCTTATATAGAATGCTATTACAAATCTATTGGGATATTCCTATACATTATCCTATGTGTCCCTAGATCCACCTCCCTCAATAGAAATCCCATATACGTGGTCATAGAACCCATTTTGTCATCTCTATCATGGATTTGAGTCCTTTATCTACATAGAAAAAAACTCTTAATCCACCTGTCACAGTGCCTCAAAACTGAGAAGAACATGAATCACAAATCCATATTACCCACCTTTGATCAACTAGTGACATCATCACATATCAATATCATTAACGACCAAGAACTGCACCATCAATATCATTTTGTTACATTAAAGAATAGTTGTGCAACAATCGTATATTGGGTATTCATTGAACCGCAAACCAAAAGAATCATCTATGATGAGCATGTGAAGAGTAGGGGAAGAAATATTATAGACATCAAACCTACAGAATGAAACTCAAAAAATTTTCATTCATACCCCAATCATTTTCATAGAAAAAGATAATTGAAGGGGAATAAAACACAACAAACAAATTTATTTAAATAAAATTAAATCTATAGATGATGTGTGTATCTATTATATTCGTGGAATTGATCCGTGTTATTATAGTATTAAAAAATGGGATAGAAAAAAATAAAGATCCTACTTAGAGTTTGGATTAAACATTAATGGATAATAGTTTTGGGTTTCCACTGTTGACGCGATCCAAAAACACCATTTATTAAAATGATCTTTGATTTGATCTGAATCAGTCATAATTTGGAAAGAATGCTCTCTTACAATGGTCTCTAGGTCTCTAGGGGTATGAATCCATCAATTAGACATAATCTATAACCATGGATTTAGAGAAAACTATGTTTTTGCATAAAAAACAAAATATATTAAATAGTATACATATTTTATTCATTTTCACCAACTGAAATTTTTTAACAAATTCATTACACATAAAAAAGGTTATGTCATAGATAGGGTACAAATAAAGTATTGAAATCAATGATACTATAATTATTTTTATTAGGGCCCTCATTCTGGTGTTATTCAACTTTTCAATTATACTTTGTGGTTGTTTTATTTAATATATTTCATATATTACATACATTTATTCAGGGCCCACTGGGCCTCTGAATAAAAAATTGTCTCAGTGACTATTCCTGAAATTACTCCAAATAATATACTAAAATGAATAGATGAAATATACGGGTCATTACATTATTCCCACCATGGTGTTTTTCTACATGAAAAGAGAAAAACATACTAAAAATGATGGGGTAATGGGCTCACATATGGGTCTCCAACTCACATGTGATCTCCTATAGATTCACATGCTTCCAACAGACATGCACTAGGGGAATTAGTTTCCCCTAAAGGATCCTCTCTTGATGATCCTTGATCTCCACAAGGTAGTAACCAGTGGTAGATCCATCTTCTATGTACAGATCAACATTGTTGATAACATTCCATGGGTTGTGCATGTATCTCCTCAGTTATGACACGCGGAAGAGGTCATGTACACAGTCCAACTACGGTGTAGAGCTAAGTGGTATTCAACCTCTCAAAATCTATGTAGTATCTAGAAGGGACCAGTAAATCTTATATTTAGCATTCTGTCCTAGAAAAATCGCGACAATCCACATTGATCTTAGACCCTCAAGAACACATTTTATCCTTCAACAAACTCTAAAAGTCTATATTGTTGGTTTGTATAAGACTTTTTATGTCTATATACCATCCTCATCCTGTTCTAGAAGGTTTAAATATACTCTATAGTTTCTCACATCAACTATGAACCCATGAGTACTAAATCACGTTGATCAGTTCAACAAAGTGCTGACCAATAGAATCTACCATAAAAACCCCTAACGATGAAATAAAAATGGTGGGATTGTAGTTGTTTTTGTATGTAAAATCCACCAGGGGTAGATGATCCTCCCAACTATAGACAAAGGATAACACAAAATCCCACAACATGTCCTCCAAAACCAGAATGGTATGCTCTATCTATCAATTAGTCTAGGGTGAATCATTGATCTCAAGTTCAACTACGTCCCAAAGGCCTCCTATGATCCTCTAAATAATTGTGATGTGAAGCGAACATCACGGTCAAAATCAATCATCAATGGAGCCCCATAGATTCAAGCTATCTCTTGCATACAGTGTAATCCCAAGATCTATAATAAAATATTCTCTTGGATATCTAAGTAGTGGGATGACTTGGTGTGTTGGTCTATAATCTCTTAGATTGCATTGTATCCCCTAGATGAATGTGGTAACCCCATTATGAATTACATGGATATTCCATCCTATATCCTCTCTGGAACCTCAAGGGGTTTATCTAAACCCACATGAACCTTGTGCTCAGCCTTCACATTCTGACATGTAAGGCATTGAGAGAAAAACTGTACAACATAACTCTTTATGAAACATCACCAAAACTAATGTCATAGGTGCAGATACATATTTTTTCACATCTAGATGTAGTTCCAAATGGGATGAATGAAACACCCACATCACCTCGTCATGTAACGTCAAATTCACTGTCATCCACACTGTGAAAAGGATAGCAGGATCCCCACATTTATAAAATAAATAATGTGAATTTCTAATGGATATATGAGTATATAAGGTCCCACAATCAGTATCTCCATGATGATAATCTCTATAAAACTATATAAATGGTGTGTTAACAGCCATAAACTAATGATATAAGCTAAAGACAACTGCATTGAGGTTAACCACTCTGGTTCCATGACCAAAAACTGAGAAAAATATCTGATACTAAGTATGCCATCCATGACCTTCCCCTTAAATGTTGAATAAAAAATCTCTAATTCATAGTCTTGGAGTAACTCAAGACATAAACTCATTCTCATGTTCAAATCCTTATGAGATAATATATACCTGAGACACTTCTGGTCAAAGTAAACGATAAACCAATTTCCCATCAGGTAGTGTCTCCATATATTTAGTACGAATACAACCACAACTTACACAAGATCATGGTTCATGTAGTAATTCACATGTGGTATGAACTGATAAGAATCATAAGAAATCACTTAATACCTCAACATCCAAAAAAAACCAAGTCTTCGCCTCAATGCATCATAGAAAAATAAGTTCTCAACACCCTACTCTAAGTATATCAATGTGGGAACACTCGTCAACTTCTTTCTCCACTCCTAAAAGCACTACTAGAAGATTTCCATACACATGAAATAATACCCCTTTTAGGTTAAAGCTTTCATGGATGCTTTCACTCTATAGAAATAAATCCCAAACTAATGATAGTATACTACCAACCCAAGAAACCTCCATACCACAGTTACTGTCTTGGGATGGCTCCCAAGAACGTACTATCTCAACCTTCACCGGGTCTACTACTACTCCTGCCTCTAAGATTATTTATCCTAGAATGTGGACCTCTTGAATAAGTAAATAACACTTTGAGAGATTCACAAAAATTTGGTGATCTTGGGGTGTGTCTAGGACTATCATCAAGTGACATGTGTGCTCTTCCTTTGATGATGAATACACTAATATTTCCTTGACAAAAACACCATAAACTGGTTTGATAAGGGATGGATGATCCAATTCGTCAATCCCATGAACATTATTGGGGTGTTATTCATTCCAAATGGAATAACCACATACTCATAGTCACCATTACAACATCTTAATGTTGTCATATATATATATATATCCTCATCTCATATTCAATGCTGGTGTCAGCCTAATCTGAGGCCATTCTTTGAGAATCATATTCCCCTATCAACTGATTGAAGAGGTCATAAATAATTGAAAGTGGATACATATTCTTAATGATCACCGAATTCATGTGTTGTTAGTCCACACATAACATCAATCTCTAGTAGGGATTTTTGGAGAACAACATTTGGGCTACCCATGGGGAAACATTGGGTCTCACAAATCCCTTCTCCTGAAAGTCATCTAACTACACCATCTGCTAATGAAGCTCTATGGGGGCTGTCCGATATGCTAGCTCAAATAACATGGTCTTTTTGGGGTACAATTAAATAAATTATTATAGCTATCTGTGGGGAGATAAGCCTGAACCATAATTAAGAAAGACTTCTTTGTATTCTACATCTATTGTAGGGAACTGGTATCCCATAACATCAACTTCTACTAGAGTAATGATAAACAACTAATGAGTAATTAGATATACTATTCTATTCTAGTTCCCATACTACTTCTCCATGGTTTATATTTTTCCCACAAAGGAAAAATGCCTGCCATCACTGTAGACACGTTGTATCATCCACCTAAAACAATTAATATAGGAATTAAATGTGGATATCCAGTACATGCCTAATATTTCATATTAGGTCCTCATCTCTAATAAAATGAGAAACCCTAAATAACTATCACCTCCAAATATTAGATTAAACTATTGGAACAAGTGTGTAATCACTGATTCATCGCTTATCGAAGTCTCCAACTGCAAGGATTGAGGAAATGGATCATCCTAAATATCTATGTCTCAATCCATATAATTTTAATGGAAGATAATACTCTCACATAAGACTATAAATCCTACATCTAATGTATAAAACACATATATTGTGCCTTGTTTTCCACCCAGAGCCTCAGAGTCCTAAGACTCCATAGGCTACAGTTGGCCCCATCCCTGACCACTAGATCTTTGAGCCTAGCAAGGACCACCTATGGATGGTGGTGGTAATAGTTAAAACCTTCAAACACCTCATGATACTCTTCCAAACCCTCTTCCATTTATGTGACTCTATAGTCCACTCTAATCATGCCTCTTTCTATATATCTTTAATCCCTCAAACATCTCTTAGGAAGATGTATGAATGGTTAGAAAATCTCGATGTAGATGTCCCTAAACATCATATAAGAATAACTGCCTCTCCCTCAGCTGATTCGTACCATCCTGAGATCCCTACACCACTGACCTTGATTCATGGGAACATCTCATGAAGTTATTGACACACATATATCATTGAAACTATCATTCGATATCTTCTACTGAGGTCTCAGCTTGTGGGTTTCTGATACCAACACCCACTGTTGGACCCTACTCTTCAAAGAATCTATCCATGACCAAGGGCTGCTCAAGAACCCCATCATAGGTGGGAATACAAATGGATTGTACTAAAGCCTTGATGTCTAGGCATGAGCCCTACTCGATGGTCAGTGCTCTGGAAAATGGATCTGGAACCATTTCCATGGTATTTCATGAGTGATTAGTAAACCATGAAGAGTACTCTTCCAAAGTAAACTACCCTACTGAGGAAAATGAAGCTCCCATCTATGCATTGAAGTAACCATGGCTGGATAAAACTCCTCCCGAAATAGCCGCCCATATTCTGACTAGGAGAGAGCTGTCTCATCAGGTTACTGAGTAATTAAGATCCAACATTTCCTTGTAGAGTCCTGAATAAGGCTTGTAGTGAAGGCCTCCATCTTATCTTCTAGAGTCCTAACAAGGTATAAATCTATAGGGATAACATGTACCTCGTCCCTATCCACTTGGGGGTGGATCACCTTGATTCCTGGGAGGTATCTACCTCTAGAGCTTATGAAGCATATTCATCCAATGAAAATACTCATATGGAATTTACAATACTAGTTTCTCCTCAACGGGTGGTAGTATAGATGGTAAACCACTCGGAGGTGACCTATATATATTCCCACGTAATGATTCCTCATCACATGGTGTACAATTACTATAATCATGCAATGGAATCATAACTCGCAGCCTTTATAGAGGCATGTTGAAATAATGAAATATGAACCATGATCAATGAGTATATCTAGGGAGATGACTCAAGAATAACATCGATAATAAAACACATTCCCATATGATACGTGTACCAATGTTTTTCCTGAAACCAATGTCTACATGTACCGAGTCGAAAGGATGGTGATCAGAGACCTGGTGTATGGATACATCAGCCACTGTACCAACACTGGAGTCACTGGCATGAAATCATAAATCAAAACCCTAAAATATTTATACCCAAACCAATCTCATTGAATCATGTTCTATGGTACAACTGATATCTATGATACAACTCCATCATGTCCTGACCCACTAGGGTCTAACCTATGACTTTCCAAAGCCCGCCTCCAATATGCCAGGGGATGCAGACAAATACTGACTAGGAATATCCCAAAAATTCGAGGCATTATCCTAGTGCACATACGCACAAACAAAAACACACACTAGTATATATTTATATATATGAACTTTTAATGTTATTAGGGGATGTTGAAATTGCTATCAATTTCTTAAAACGATGAAAATTCAATGAATGTTTTAAATTAGACGATATCAGAGGTAGTTATTGTTTATTAAAATAGCTGTCATTAGTGATTTGTGATTGAAATTGAAAAATCATGTTACCTTGATGAGGTATGCTTTCTCATTTTATAAGTTCCCTTTTGGTTCAATGTCCTTAGATGTGGTTTTCTGGTTTTTCTACAGGCTGCAGAGTAGGTACACAATGTATACTAGAGACACACACTATGTAGGCACAAACTGTGTAGGTATAAATTGTGTACTGGAGGTACACATTGTGTTCCTGAGGTAAAACTCATGTAGGGGTTAAATAAAAGGTTTTTAATCAGAGGTGATGGGTTTTTTGGAATAAATTTTCCAGTGTGTCCTGCACGATGTAACCAATGGGTACACATCATGACTCGACCAACGCCCTGATTAAAGCCGCTATTTTTTTCATATGGATCTGTATTTTATTATTATATTTCGTTACTCTAGTCCATAGTCTGATCGTAGGTGATTTATAGAGGAGCCCCTCCTTCTAGATCGATATGATCAACTTCGGATCTTCGTTGCGTCTTTGGCATGTCTCTCCATGTAAGTGTTCTTTCTAGTTCTTCTTTATGGTTGATCACGATATCACCCTAGCCTAACATTATCAGATCTGCTGATATGAGTTGGAAGAGTCATATTTTATTCTTCTAGATTTGTTATGAGATCTTATTCTGGTGGTTGCTCATTGGCTAGTCGTGTTGCAAAAGACATCCATTCATGAGGTATGTGTGTTTTCTTCTATCTGCAAACACATTGTCTTCAAAATCGAATCAATATTTACATATATGTTATTTTATCCTATGATAATAATCCTTATTGTTTTGGTTTATAAATTAGTTTATTAAATCGGGATGATTGTCTGTTTTTGTTGAAAAAATGGGTTTTAAAAGAGAAATGGGTCTTCCCTAGTTTTTGATAAATGGATTGTTAAATGGTTTTGAATGCTTTTAAAATCATTGAATTTGTTTTGTGAAATTGAGTACATGGGTTACCTTGGGTACTTAGGTTAAAGGTTTATCTTGTGGCCACTGTCCATTGCTTCGTGATTGTCAAGGGGGTTTATCTTGGGGCTTTCCTCTGTTTCCTAGGACCATTTTTCTTGGGGATAGATAGTGACATTTTGGGGGGTTTACTCATGGGTTATTTCTCTGATTCTTAGGCTTGTGTTCTAGGAACAATTTTTGTGCACTTGATTATTTTGGTATGAGTAGACTATGGCATGGTCATGTAGTATTCCTTGGCATTGTGAAACATGTACTTCTATTTTTTATTGATTTCCTTTCTGATATAGCCTTTATATGCATGCTTATGATTGTAAAAAATGACATGGAAAATATTATTTGAAAATTATATATCTTATTTTGTTTAGAATTGTGAAAAGTGGAAATGTTTACCATGTTTTCTATAAAACATTTTTATTTCTTATCATGCCATGTTTTATTTTAAAATTAGCATATATGATTTTTTATACATAGACTTGTTATGGAACACCTGGGTGGGATCCTACTGAGCCTGTTAGCTCACACCATGCACACCTCTTCAGTGGTGAGTAGACCCTTGTTTGTCTTCTAGTACAGGAAAAGTCAAGGCTCCATATTGAGGCATAAAGGTTCATGTCAGATGTGATTGGTTGATGGTGGTGAGATGAAGGGAGCTAGTACATGCAATCATTTGGAGTAGCTATTTCTTATAGTCCTTTTTAGTGGGATTTCTATTTTGAGTTTTTGTACTATTACAGTTTTTCTGTTTTCCACTATTTTCTTATAGTTATGAAATATATATTTGGTTCATATTTTTATTTTTTCATTTCTTTCTCTATATATGTATGACATGTGGTTTCATGTTGGGTGAAATCATTCCCTTGGTTTTGTCGTTCAATGTTCGAGTGCTTGTCACTAGCCTGTGAGCATCAAAAATGTCCTTCAGGTATGTGACAGATCAGGTCAGGTGCCAGGTTTGAGGGTAACTAGGTTTGGTTCATTACATTTTGGTATTAGATAAGGTCTTTACTCATGAAATTTTTCTTGGGACATCTGTTAGACTAGAGATGGGATTTTTAGAACTTGATACGTATGTTTCGATAAGTTCCCGACGAGCTCTTATTGTAAGGAGACTCAAGTTATAATGGGTTGTCAGGATATGTGTCTCTATTGTTGGTTTTTTCTTTTGAAATATCAGTTTTTTGCTTATGAATTTTCTAGTTTGAAATTATATTTGTTCTGTGTATGTTCATTATTATTTTTCAGTGTACAATAGTATGCCTTTGAGATGTCTTCCATGAGATCATTAGGAGGGTACAGTAGACTCTCTTCAAGTAAATCCACCTATGGATCAAAATCTCATCGATGAAATTGTACGAGTAGTATGTGATGTCGATCAAGATGTTCCAGAAGTCCAGAATGCAGTGGTTGAAGTACAAACAAGATCTGGAGGAGAGAGATATCGATCGTGGGAGTTCCAGCGCGAGAAGCCACTGTCCACTGATGGAATGAATGAACCTAAAGTGGTAGAGGATTTATTAACATGATCGATCAAATATTTGACTTCATATATGAACCGAAGAATATCAAGGTGATGTGTGTAGTGTTCAAATTCAATTGTTCTGGAAAGCGATGGTGGGATTCTATGGTCAAGACAGACAAACATGTGGGATTGGATTTGATGGGTTTGAAGACCTTGTTCTTTCAGTAGTTTTCTACAGAGTATCTGATGATGGAAAAGTCTCTAGAGTTACATTCATTGTACAAGGGAGAGAATTCAGTATCAGCCTACAGTAAATAGTTTTTTGAGTTTGTCTATTTTTCTATGGACATGGTAATGAATGAAAAACTAAAGGCTCAGAAATACCTATAGGGTTTACGACGGGACCTCAAATCATAGTTGTTTGTGCTAAAGATTTATACATAGGTAGAGATGTTAGATGGAGTAATGATGGTAGAAATGTATATTGATGGAAAGGTCAAAATTACCCCCTATTCTCTTCCAATCGGTGACACCTTCAGTGGAATGCATGGGAATAAGGGTAAGTGGTAGGACCATCTCTGAAGTGGTGGAGCTGGGTCTCAATAGTGAGCCTCCTCTCCACAGCCCGTTATAGCTGGTAGTGTGCCAATGACTTACTATCAGTTCAGCAAGGTATGTCAAACAAGACATTCTTTACCTATACCACTGAAGACATGCAATAACTATGGATTTTTTGGTCATCTATAGTATTTTTGTCAAAATATGAATATACCTCGTTATTGTTATGGTTCGTCGCCTCCAAAGACTACTACAGTGTAGTCAAAATCATTAAAGACTATATGGATCTAGCCACATGACTTAATAGTGAAGAATTTAAATCTAGTAGATAAGTGTCTAATAGAAGTTTATGTAGGTATATCCACAGTGAGATGTACAATTCTTCTAGAATATTCATTACAATTTTCTTTTTCTGATACTAGTGTTTTCCAATCCTTCTATCTTCACTCATTGTTGATGCACTTATTCTTCTAATGGATCTTATTCCATTTAAAATGGAGTTAGTAGTACCTATTGGCAGGAGGAAATAGAAGGGGTTTCAATGTACTTTTTACTCGTTAACGATAGCCGATACAGATTCCATATAGGATTTTGTCATTCTTGATATGGATCTATTAGAATTCTTCATCAGTACATATTTTCTTGTCACTAATAAAGATGAGGTTGATTATTATAATTGGCATTTTTCCTTTCATACTGCTTATGGTAGCTCTTGTGTGTTTCAGGGGGAGTGGGACCCTATGTCTGGCCGTGCAGGACCTTCCTGCCCAGAGCACATGAGTTTGTCGGTTGCTATTGTGTCTCAACACGATAAAATTATTTATTTGTCTGATATTCCAATTGTTTTTCGAGACATACCTAACATTTTCTCAGATGATTTATCCAATATTCAACCAGAGAGATAGGTAGAGATTACAATTGAACTAGTTTCGAGTACACATCCTATATCAATGCATTCTTATTTCATGGAAATATTGGAGAATAAAGAACTCAATATTCAGTTGGATGATGTATTGAAAAAGGGTTTTGATCACCCTAGTGTTTTTCCTTGGGCATCCCCTATGCCCTTTTCCATGAAATCAGATTGTTCACTTCGGTTATGTGTAAACTATCAGAAATTGAACTGGGTAACAGTTAAGAAAAAATACACTTTTCCTCGTGTTGATGTTTTTTTGATTATATGAAGGGAGTAATGTGGTTTTCAACGATCTATCTTCGGTCCAGATATTATTTCTTCAGAGTCTGAGAGTCTGATATACAAATGATGGCCTTCAGGAGTAGGTATGTCCATTATGAATATCATGCGATAAATTTACATCTGACTAATACTCTTGCTGTTTTCATGGAATTGATGAATAAGATATCCCACTAATATATTATCACTTTTGTTGTAGTTTTGATGTATAATATTCTGGTGTATTCAATTTCCAAGCGTGAGCACGAGCACTATATGAGTTTGGTTCTGGAGATTTATAGTAATCGCTATCTGTATAGATAGATTTCAAAATGCAGTTTCTAGATTCAGTAAGTGATGTTCTTGTGGCACATAATTTTGAGAATGGATTATCTATTGATCCAAATAAGGTAAAATAGGCTTTGTATTGGAAGTAAACAAAAACTTTCTTTGAGATATGAAGCTTCCTTGGTCTTGCTGGATACTACTGACCGTTCGTCAAATATTTCTCAAAAATGGAATCACCTTTTACTAATCTTACCGAAAAAGTTGTAAAATTCACATGGGATGAAAATATTCCGTCTTCTTTTGATGAAGTAAAATAACTTATTAAATCATTAATTGTTCTGATCTTACCTGAGCCAAGTAAGGGGTACATGTTGTTTTGTGATGCATCTGATGCTGGTTTGGGATGTGTGCTTATGCAAGATGATCATGTGGTAGCTTATAGTTCTTGTCAACACTGACCGCATTAGAAGAACTACCCCACTCATGATTTAGAGCTTGATGAGATGATGCATGCTCTAAAGTGTTTGAAGCAAAATCTCTTTGGGGGGAGAAGTTCATAATTTTCTATGATCATAAGAGTCCGATCTATATATTTGCTTCGAAAAAAATGAATCTTAGACAGATGTGATGGGTAGAATACCTTTAGACATTTAACTTCGACATCCCCTACTCCCTGGAGAAAGGGAATGTTGAAGATGCTCTATGTATAAAGGTACCATCATATGCTATTTTGGAATTGGAGGAGAAGTGGAATCTTATAGGGCTTTTCACTCCATTGCACTTGGAATCTCAGAAAGATGTTTTAGGTATGGTTCTGACCAGTGTTTAATTATCATCATCCCTCATGGAGTCTATTTAGTAGATTCATCAGTATTATGACGTGTTTCAATAAATTTGGGAAACCCTTTATGGTGGGGATACAATCCCTGGATGGTCTCTTTCATCAGATGGTATACATAACTTTGGAAAGAATGTTGTCATCCCAACACCTGTTAGAAGATAGGTATTGTTTGATTGTCATAGATTATCATGGGTTGTTAACCCAGGCTCTAGGAAGATGTATTTGGACATGCGAATAATACTGTTGTGGCTGGGTATGAAGTGTGACATTACAGATTATGTGTCCACTGTTACACCTTCTAACAGATAAAGGAAGAACACTTGAAACCCTATGGTTTGCTGCAGCCTCTTTTGAAACTGGTTTGGAAATGGGATGAGGTATCCATGTACTTTGTTATTTTTTTTAGATTGAAACCCCAAGGGAAAAACACTATCTAGGTGGGTTTTGATCGATTGGAGATGTTTTCTCATTTAATTCCGATCAATGAAACCACAAAAAGTTGATGATATGGGTAAGTTGAATTTGTAGTAGATTGTGAGGTTACATGGGAGTCATTATATTTTTTTTTAGACAAGGATCCTAGGTTTACCTTTAGGTTCTATATGAGTATTCAAGAGGCAATTAGAACTCATATAAATTTGAGAACGACTTACCATACACTGAATGATGGTCAGACAAAGTATGTAATTTAGATCCTGGTGGCTATACTTTGTGCCTATGTCTTATATTTTGGAGGATTGTGGGATAGCCATCTGGGATTGGTTGAGTTTTTTTACAACAACAGTTATAAGTCATTGATAATAAGGGATCATTTTGAGGTGTGGTATGGTCACCCATTCAGATCACATATTTTTTGGTCATAGGTGGGTGTGGTAGATTTGGTTGGAACATGTTTGGTTTAGGAGATGATGGTGAAGATTCAGGATGTGCAATGATGTCTGGTTATAACCTTGAGTCGATAGAAATCATATGAATATCGGTAGCTTCTTCCTCCAGAGTGTTCCATGTGTTACTGGGTTTTCTTGAATGTTTATCCTTATTTGGGCCACTGTCGTCTTGGAAAATAGGGAATTATGGATTCTAGATATGTTTGAACATTTGAGATATATGAACAACTCATACATGTCACTTATCGGTTAGTATTTCAAATTCTGTTGATGAGCATCCCCTATTTTTTCCATATATCTCATCTTAAGAAGTATCACCTTGACCCTGCTCATGTTTTGTGTTGGGATGAAGATGTGTTAGATCCACATGCTTTTAGTATGGAGAAACCAGTTGAGATCGTTGACTATCAAGAGAATGTCTTGCATGGGAAGTCAATTACATTGGTCAGAGTAATATGGAAGCATGGATCAGATTCTCATGATACTTGGGAACATGATTCATTAAGGAGGGAATATAAGAATCATATTTTTCCAGGGATAACATATTCCACATTAATTCATGAGTGTAACTCCCCGACCCCAGTTACCCAGAGTCGGTGCATTATTACGTAACATTGGAAGGATAAAAAAAGATCATGTCTGGGAAGACCGATTAGTTTAGTAGCCTTGGAAACACTACATACATTCATAAACATTACATTACATCATAAAGTGAAAAACTACAATAACATAGTCTCCACAGTCCACACTCAACTCCCCTTTAGACTATCCCTGCAGGTCATTCATAAAATACTTCTTCACATCCTAGAAAAATTAAAACATTGAAAGGGGTGAGATCAGATTCTCAGTAAGGATAACAATATAGTAGAAACTTTCATAAAGAAACATAAACATTTAAGGCAATGTATAACTAAAACAAAAGCCTTTTAAACTTGAACTTCAGCATAATATGGAAAAAGTAAAATTAAATAATTCCATTTACTTATTCACATGGATATTCTACTAGTCAAATAATCACATGCAATATCAATAACCACTTTCATAATGATGGAATGCACAATGCCAGACTATCATAACCACAGAGCCAATGCCTCATGCCAAGACTACAAATAATATTTTGTCAAGGCCTCGTTCCAAGACACTAGTTTGTCTCATGACACCTACCGATGCATTGAGGAGCTATAGAGAGCTCCACCCATCAATTATTAAGTCCAATGCATTCTTCATATGAACAGGTTTAAACAAATCATAAACAATTACATAATCGTATCACATAAAACATCCATAAAGGAAACATAACATTTACACATTTCAATCACAATATATCAATACAACACATTGATATAATAAAAAAATATTCTAAACCATTTTCAATACCAAATTAAAAGAAAATTAAAACTTGGTATTTATTTTTCATTTTAAAAAAGTTATGGCTTGTAGAGGAAGCCGAAACTCAAATAATGGTCACGGCGGCAGAGAAGTCATTGTCACCGCATATGTAAGACAAAACATTCCTTTTGTCGTTTAGTAAAAATGCTTCGTATAAAAAGATTACTTTTGAATAAAAGTAAAATTTATAGGTTTTTATACACCATATAAAATAAAGTTGGGTATAAAATAAAATATGCCTCAATGAAAGGAGATTGAGACGAAGTCCCTTACCTCATGTCCGACTTGACTCGATAGTTCTTTAACCTCCTGAATAATAAAATAGAGTTAATTTCTACTCTCTTAAGAACCTTTATCATGTTCATTATTCATTTTATATCACTTATTACCATGTTATGAACATTATGTAATTATTTAAGTTAATAACGGTCGTTTTGTCGATCTTTGGTGCTTGAGTCAAAAATAAACTTCTTATAATTACAAGTTGTTCATGTGGTAAAATATCCATTATATCCAGAATTATATTCATGATTTATATATCATATATATCATATATATCCATTATATACATTCATTCATAATATTACGTAACATTAAGAGGTAAGAAATGAAATGCACTGTTCATGGAGACGGTAAGCCGTACGTTTGCATAAATGCTACTTTCATTTATATTTCATATTTAATGGAATGAAATATAATGATACAAAGGTGTATTATAATTCCAGTATAATATCATATATAATATCATTTACTCCATCCTTTACACGTCCCACATATGGCATTAATGATTCAAATCACTTTGAGGGGGCGGTAGTCCGCACTTCCTAAAATGAAATTATCGCATTTACCCATAATGGAAATCACAAAGGTATGCCATAAATGAAAAATACAGAATCATAAGGAAAAAATAAACATAATATATATCATATATAAATATAGTGACATCTTTATGGCCACCATGAGAGGTGTTAAAAGAAGATTGAATAATCATTGTTTCGTGAGGCAGTAATTCGCCACCCACAGAAACAGTATGTTCTTTAACCATTAGATGAAGTTATGTGAAAGTGTAAATCAAATAATTTTCATAAAAACATCCTAGTATATTGAATATACTATCTTTGTTACAAAATAAACGAATAAAAATAGTTAAAGGGGTTGGAGGAGCAAAATAAAACAAAAGAACATAAGAGAAGACATTACATTAAAATCTGGTAACTATTTTTGATTTGAGCCAAATGCTTCCTTGGGAAGACGTCTTCCCAAAGTGAGGATTCTAGGAGTAATAGAGGGAAGTTGAGAGTGTATTTGGGAAGAGTGTTTCCAAGCCAAATGGCTTTTAATGTGTGAATAAGGTGGTAGAGGTGGGGGCCTTTTATAAGAGAAGAGGAGGAGCACTCTTGGAATGTCATGAAATGTTTCATTATTATGAAAAGATTTTTGGATTTCAAAGGTCCCAAAATTATATATTTCAAAGATAATGTTATAAGGGTTTAAAATATACTCATATAATAGGTTTTTGACAAGTGTAAGTCTATTATTTTACATTATCTTTTCATTTTATTTAAATCGTTAATTAATGAGGTAATCGCAGCATCATCATGGTGTTATAAATAAATTTATTTATTTAATGCCTAAAAATTATACGAAAATTACCTTGATGTAGGAAATCTCTTTATCTTTCTAATGGATATTTATAGTCTAAAATATAACTTGTATATCCCCTTGTAAAAATTGTTTTAGTAAAACAATACAAGTTTGAGACACTTTTATTTTTACTTTAAATAAAAAGTTATTAATGCCATTTTCTTACCCAAGTGGATCCATGGGGTCCCCAAGATGACCCATGGATAGTGTTGGTCGTCCATGGCTCATCCAATAAGGGTAGGACAAGTGTCAAGATATTTTTATATTTTTATAATATCATTTTTACCTTAAATTTCACTAATTACATTTAATCGCGATTAATTGAACTTAAAAGTTACTATTGACCAAAAATTATTTTAATCCCATTGAACCACATTTTACTTCCTAATGAAAATGATGTATGTTGGATTTTTGAAATTTAAATCACAGAGGTGGTAAAATTTCATTTAAACAAAAAATCAGTTTTTTTAACTACCACTAAGTGGTTTCACTATTCATCAAAAATCGATGTTTTTCAGAAAAATACCAAAAATTCACTCAAAGATATATTTGATATTCCAAATTAAAAAATGATGTCTATTTTACAAAATTAAAAACATATAAGTTGAATTAATTAAATTAATAATTAATTCCCGCTGTCACAACAAATAGCATGTTTTTAAGAAACAATATATATCAAAAGATTGACAATTGTTTATGTCCAATTTCAAAGTGAAATTAATTATAATGACCACCATTGGATAAAATGGTAAAATTATATTATAATTATACTTTAAAACCACTCAATGGTATAATTTATCACTATTAATTATTTTTATTAAAAAAGTTGTTTTTAATTAAAATTTAGTAATTTTCACTATTCATCAAAATATAAAGGTTATCCGAAAAGTTCCAAAATTTCACCCTAGGATAAATTCGATATTCCAAATACAAAAATGAAGTCCATTTTGAAAGATAAAATTTATAAAATTTCAAAAAGTAGGTATTACTATTCATAGCGTCTAGTTTGATTGGTTCTGGTGTGTTAGAATCTCAAACTTGCGTACATCGCAATCTATGACATTATTGAAAGAGAAGTGTACTGTGGAAGCTTGGGGTGTTACATTGTCCCCTCCCTCAATAAATTGTGTCCTTGCAATTTGAATTTTTTTTTATAATAAAAGGTTGAAAATAGAAAATACCTTTGTGGAAAACCCACATCAGAAATAGGGTTAATAAAAATATAACTTTAAAAGAAAGAAAGAGAAGTACAAAGGTCACCCGAGATAGCCCATACTAGGATTCTATGAAAACATTGATATGGAGGAAAAAAAACCATCAAGTTCTGATGGAGAGTTGTAGAAAGAAGAATTTTGAGAAATTTAACTACAAGAAAATCACAAAATTGTGATTGGTTAAACGATCTTTGATTGACCAGTAGGAAAAGTAAACCGACAATGTTTTTTTTTGTTTTTAGTTACCTTTAATAAAGTTGAAGAATTTATTTATGAGATTTACTAAGAAAGTAAGGAAATATACTTATCATGTAGACATTCATTCTTTACTAAATTTTTACCACAAACCCATATTTCACTCCAAAAGGTAATAGAACTCAGAAATATTCTATTTATCCTAACCGTATAGGGTTCCAAAAATAAATTTATAATTCATCTGTCAGAACTAAAAAACTAAATTATAGACTCCAGGGACTTCAGGTAGTCTAGTGGTAGGCGATAAATCCCAATCGCACTATGGTTGTGGGTTCGATTCCCACAGCTTTGTCCGACGCGATGGGTTGTCACACGGTCTACGTGTTGTACTTTTTATAAATATCAAAAAATAACCTTAGCAGTAGTATCCAATGTAAAATATAATCCATTCTAACCTTTATAGTTATCCAAAATACCTCTATCCAGACTTTCTCTAAAAGGTCTTTAAATTCCAAAATCAATTGTAACGTCAGATTCTCCAAACAAAGTAAAGTTTCTCTTATTGTCACATACTAAAAATATGATTAACTTAATCATATTAAAACCCTAATGAAAACAAAAAGTATTGTAGTTCAATCCTTATTTATCACATTATTCTTATAACCAGTACATCGTTGATACAACACTCAAATGACATAATTATTTAATAACAACATAAGAACTCTAATCATTCCCCCTCATCTGTGGTAGTATCATAACTTGATTATTATCCAATAGCATCATTTGGGGTATACTCTGATGATTTGGACATTGGTTTGCATAGTGTCCCCACTCCTTACAGATGAAGAATTGTACAGTAGAAACCTTTTTCTAACCCTTGTAGTCACGCACTTGGTGTCCTTTTTCCCCACACTTATAACAAACACCCTTCCATTCAGGCATGTTCCAAAGTGTTTCTTCCCATAGTTATCACATATTGTAAAATTCTTATTTTCCCTCTTCCCTTTATCCATCTTTCTCTCTTTCATCCTTTTCTTCTCTTGCTTACCTTCAAATCCATAGGACTCAAAGAATTCTTTACTTATCTTATTAACACATGATACTATTTCTTCATATGTTGAGAACACATGGGAGACTATTTCCCTTATATATTTCAGCATAATACCATGAAAGATATGATCCTTCTTACTCTTTGGATCATACGTATTGCTGGAGTTTGCATTCCTTCTACAGGGCGCCATTTCTATACAATGGCATAAACTAGGTCAGTTTATGAATTGAAATGAATAATTCCAAACATGTAAAATAATTAACGTAAATTGAAAGGTTTATGGATATTATCCATAATAATAAAGATTTTTTCTTTGAGGAAGTATATACTCATAAAACCTTCATAATGGTTTGTAAAGAGAATGAGAATTATCCTAAGCATATCCCCCAGGAGTGTCGTAACCAAGAGTGCAGCAAGGCCCGTTGTCGTGCACCAGTTCCCATTTCGATTCTAGCTCAAAGAGGTGTTTTTGGGTTTTACCCCTAGGTGCATCTGTGCTAGAGTTTCCTCTATTTTCTCGTATCTAGACAGGGCTGTATTGCTCGGAAAACTCACAAAATCTCTATAATACCAAAATTCTCGGAAGTTCTTCTATACTAATCCTCAATGTCTATCTTAGGGCTGTGTGCTCTAATCAGAGTTTTTCTAAATCTACCTTCTAAGTTTAGTACTAAACTGCCTCTAATACCAACTGTAACGCCCTGACCCCAGTTACCCAGAGTCGGTGCATTATTACTTAACATTGGCATGATCACAAAAGATCATGTCTCAGAAGACCGATTAGTTTAGTAGCCTTGGAAATACTAGATACATTCATAAACGTTACATTACATCATAAAGTGAAAAACAACAATAACATAGTCTCCACAGTCCACACTCATCTCCCCTTCAGACTATCCTTACAGGTCATTCATAAAATACTTATTCACATCATGGAAATATTAAAACATTGAAAGGGGTGAGCTCAGAAGCTCAGTAAGGATAACAATATAGAGGAAGCTTTCATAAATAAAATAAACATTTAAGGCAATGTATAACTAAAAAAAATCCTTTTAAACATTAACTTCAGCATAATATGGAAAAAGTAAAATGAAATAATTCCATTTACTTATTCACATGGATATTCTACTAGTCGAATAATCACATGCAATATCAATAACCACTTTCATAATGATAGAATGCATAATTCCAGACTATCATAACCATGTAGCCAAGGCCTTGCGCCAAGACTACAAATAAGATTTTGTCAAGGCATCGTTCCAAGACACTAGTTTGTCTCATTAGACCTACCGATGCATCAAGGAGCTATAGCGGGCTCCACCCGTCACTTATTAAGTCCAATGCATTCATCAGATGAACAGGTTTAAACAAATCATAAACCATATCATAACCGTATCACATAAAACATGCATAAAGGAAACTTAACATTTCCACATTTCAATCACAATATATCAGTACAACACATTGATATAATAAAAACACTGTCAAAACCATTTTCAATACCAAAATAAAAGAAAATTAAAACTTGGTATTTATTTTTCATTTAAAAAAAGTTATGGCTGGTAGAGGAAGCCGAAACTCAAATAATGGTCATGGCGGCGGAGAAGTCATTGTCGTCGCATATGTAAGACAAAACATTCCTTTTGTCGTTTAGTAAAAGCGCTTCATATAAAAAGATTCCTTTTGAGTAAAAGTAAAATTCAATGGTGTTTATACACTGTATAAAATAAAGTTGTGTATAAAATAAAATATGCCTCAATGAAAGGAGATTGAGATGAAGTCCCTTACCTCGTGGCCGACTTGACTCGATCATTCTTTAACCTCCTGAATAATAAACTAGAGTTAATTCCTACTTTCTTAAGAAACCTTTTCAAGTTCATTATTCCTTTTATATCACTTATTACCATGTTATGAACATTATATAATTATTTAAGTTAATAACGGTCGTTTTGTCGATCTTTGGTGCTTGAGTCAAAAATAAACTTCTTATAATTACAAGTTGTTCATGTGGTAAAATATCCATTATATCCAGAATTATATTCATGATTTATATATCATATATATCATATATATCCAGTATATACATTCATTCATAATATTACGTAACATTTAGAGGTAAGAAATGAAACGCACCGTTCATGGAGACGGTAAGCCGTACGTACGCATGAACGCTACTTTCATTTCTATTTCATATTTAATGGAATGAAATAATAATGATATAAATTTTATTTTAATTCCAGTATAATATCATATATAATATCATTTACTCCATCATTTACATGTCCCACATATGGCATTAACGATTCAAATCACTTTGAGGGGGCGGTAGTCCGCACATCCTAAAATGAAATTATTGCGTTTACCCATAATGGAAATCATAAAGGTATGACATAAATGAAAAATAAAGAATCATAAGGAAAATATAAACATAATATATATCATATATAAATATAGTGACATCTTAATGGCCACCATAAGAGGTGTTAAAAGAAGATTAAACAATCATCATTTCGTGAGGCAGTAATTCGCCACCCACAGAAACAGTATGTTATTTAACCATTAGAAGATGGTATTTGAAAGATTAAATCAAATAATTCTCATAAAAACATCCTAGTATATTGAATATACTGGTGTTGTTACAAAATAAAGGAATAAAAATAGTTTAAGGGGTTGGAGAAGAAAAATAAAACAAAAGAACATAAGAGAAGACCTTACCTTAAAATCGGGTAACTCTTTTTGATTTGAGCCAAAGGATTCCTTGGAAAGACTTCATACCAAAGGGAGGATTCTAGGAGTAAGAGAGGGAAGTTGAGAGAGTATTTTGTCAGAGTTTGTCTGAGCCAAATGTCTTTGAAGGTGTGAATACGGTGGTAGAGGTGGGGGCCTTTTATAAGAGGATAAGAGGGGCACTCTTGGAATGTCATGAAATGTTACATTATTATGAAATGATTTTCGGATTTCAAAGCTCCCAAAATTATATATTTCAGAGATAATGTGATAAGGGTTCGAAATATACTCATCAAATAGGTTTTTGACAAGTGTAAGTCTTAGATTTTACATTATCTTCTCATTTTATTTAAATCGTTAATTAATGAGGTAATCGCTCCATCATCATGGTGTGATAAATAAATTTATTTATATAATGCCTAAAAATTATAAAAAAATTTCCATGATGTAGGAAATAGTTTTATCTTTTCAATGGATATTTATAGTCGAAAATATAACTTGTATAACTCCTTTTAAAAATTGTTTTAGTAAAACAATACTTGTTTGTGACACATTAATTTTTACTTTAAATAAAAAGTTATTAAGGTCATTTTCTTACCCAAGTGGCTCTATGGGGTCTCCAAGTTGACCCATGGATTGTCTTGGTCTGCCATGACTCATCCAATAAGGTTAGGACAATTTTCAACATATTTTCATATTTTTATAATATCATTTTTACCTTAAATTTCACTAATTACCTTTAATCGTGATTAATAGAACTTAAAAGTTACTATTCACCAAAAATTATTTTAATCCCATTGAACCACATTTTACTTCCTAATGAAAATGATGTATGTCGGATTTTTTAAATTCAAATCACAGAGGTGGTAAAATTTCATTTAAACGAAAAATCTATTTTTTTAACTACCACTTAGTGGTTTCACTATTCATCAAAAATCGACGTTTTTCCGAAAAATACCAAAAATTAACTCTAAGAAATATTTGATATTCCAAATTTAAAAATTATGTCTATTTTAAAAAATTCAAAACATATAAGTTGAATTAATCAATTTAATAATTAATTCTCGTTGTCATAACAAAAAGCGTGTTTTTAAGAAACAATATATATCAAAAGATTGACAATTGTTTATGTCCAATTTCAAAGTGAAATTAATTCTAATGACCACCATTGTATAAAATGGTAAAATTATATTTGAATTATATTTTAAAACCAATAAATGGTATAATTTATCACTATTAATTATTTTGATTAAAAAAGTTGTTTTTAATTAAAATTTAGTAATTTTCACTATTCATCAAAATATAAAAGTTATCCGAAAAGTTCCAAAATTTCACCCTAGGATAAATTCGATATTCCAAATCCAATAATGAAGTCCATTTTGAAGGATAAAATTTAGAAAATTTCAAAAATTAGGTATTACTATTCATAATGGCTAGTTTGATTGGTTGTGGTGTGTTAGAATCTCGAACGTGCGTACATCGCAATCTATTGCATTATTGAAAGAGAAGCGTATCGTGGAAGCTTGGGGTGTTACAAAGGGGATGGAATGTATTTATGGTGGGGAGTTTGTGACATATTTTTACCTTGATCAGGCATGTTTTCCCTTCTTCTAAGTTCTCTATTGGTTTAAAGTCCATAAAAGTGGTTTTCTTATTTTTTTGCAGGATGTATAGCAGGTACACAATGTGTACTTGAGGTACATGCTGTGTACTGGAGGTACACATTGTGTAATTTATGTATATTCTATATAGTTTCACATCGTGCACCTGAGGTAACATTATTTAGGGGTTAAATAATAGATTTTTAACTCAAGGCAATGGGTTTTTGTGGTGTAACCTATCGAGTGTGGCATACTCGACGTGTCCAATGGCTACATGTCGTGACTCATACCACACCCAGATTAAAGTCACATGTTTTTCAATTTCTCTTGGTATTCTCATCCAATACATTGTTTCTATATACCCTAAGATTCTATTAGGTAATTTTTGGGTAGTACCCCTCCTTCCGAATTGATTTGATCGGCTTCAGATATTCATCACGTCTACGATGCATCTCAATAAGTTAGTGTTATCTCCAGTTCATCCTTGTAGTTGATCGTGACAACACCCTAAACTTGCATTATCAGATCTGCTAGTCTAGGTTGGATGATTCTTGTTTTCATTTTCTAAATCTGTTATGCGATCTTATTCCAGAAGATGTTCCTTGTCTAGTCATGGAACAAAAGACGTTTGTTCTTGAGGTAAGTGGATTCTCTTCTATATGTCAACCCCTTGTCCTCTAAATTGAATCAATATTAATTCAGATTTTATTCTAAGGACTTTGTTGACGTTGTTGGGTTTTGTTGATCTTCTATTCCATTGCGGGTGTGTGTGACCCTAACATTTAGGTAGGTGGTTACATCTCTAGCATATGATAATAAACCTTCTTGTTTTTTATAATAAACTGATTTATTAAATCAGGATGATTTTTTTTTATTTTTGTTGAAAAAGGGTGTTTTAAAAGAGAAATGGTTTTCTAGGGTTTTTGATAAATGGATTGTGAAGTGGTTTTTAATGGTTTTAAAATAATTAAAATTGGTTTGTAAAATTTAGTAAATGGGTACCTTGGTTACGTAGGTGGGAGGTTTAGCTTGAGGCCCTCGTCCATTGATTTGAGATTATCAAGGAGGGCTGTCTTGTGTATTTCCTCTGTTTCTTAATCCCATTGTTCTAGGGGGATGGCAATGAAAATTTTGGGGGTTTACTCATGGGGTATTCCTATTCTTCCTAGCCCTTTGTTCTAGGATCAGTTTTTGTGCACTTGATTTTTGTGGTATGAGAAATCCGTGGCCTGGTCTTTTAATATTCCTTGGGGATATGATACATGTGATTTTTGTTTTTTATTTCGTGTATTTTTGAGTTATCCTTGATATACAGGCTTATGCTTGTGAAAAATGATATGGAAAATATTCTTTGAAAATTATATATCTACATCAGTTTAAAACTATGAAAAAGGGAAATGTTTACCATGTTTTCTATAAAACTGCTTTACTACTTATCATGCCATGTTTTAATTTACAATGACCATACACGATTTTTTATATAAAGACATGTTATGGAAAACCTGTGTATCATCCAATAGAGCTTGTTAGAACACACCCTATGAAACTATTCAACGGTGTGTAGAACCTTGTTAGTCTTCTAGTGTAGGGAAAGGCAAGGTGCCATAGTGAGGCGATGTGGTTCTATTTTGATGGGATGGGTAGCTAGTGGTGAGATGGTGTGAGTTTGTCCATGCCATCATTTAAAGTAGCAGTTTCTTTTAGTCTTTTCCATTCGGACTTAACTATTGTGTTTTTATACTGTTATAGTTGTTATATTTTCTGTAGTTTTCTTATAGTTATGGAATATATATTTGGTTCATCTTTCACAATTTCCTTTCTTACTCTATATATGTATGCTATGTGGTGCTTCTGGTTGGGAGAAATCATTCACTCAATTTGGTCATTCGATGCTCGGGTGCTTATCACTAGCCCATTGGGATTATGAACACCCATAAGGTATATGATGGATCTGGTCATGTGCTGGGTTTAGTGTAACCCGAGTTGGTTCGTTACAGACACTTTGTTTATAAAAATGATTGGTGAGATCCCATGAAAAATGTTGTTTATGTTTCTTGATGGTTTGGAGTGGTGTATTTGAGTTTGTTGGTCAGTGGAATATGGTTGTTTTTAAGGATCTTATTAAAAATTTCATAATAAAATAACTAGCAAGAGAAGAAGTAGAACACCACAGTTAGCAGCTGAGTTAAAACCCACAACCAGAAAACAAGAGGCTGTAGAGTACATGGGAATTTCTACAAGAGGCAGGAAATGTCAGAGAACCAACATATAGGTTGACACAATGAAGGAGGTGGGTGAAATAGTGCACCAACAAGAACTTTTATGGGGGTTTATAGGAGAGGGAGTTGAGATTTATTTGCAATGGTTGTCGTGGCTTGTATTTTAATGAAGTGGAAAAGGACTTGTGGTTTCGATATGGGATTCAATCGAATTAATCAAAACCATTCATTCATTTGATTGTTTAAAATGGGCCATTGATATGTTCATCCAGATATAAAAAATGTGAAATGAATCATAGCCATATGACCTATTACAATCCATTTGATCTGAGCCATTAGATCAATTTATGCACCTACTCTTCAACCTCGATCATCAAAGAACCTCTTCTTTTCGTTGAAGGAGCTCCATGTGGTGATGTCGATAGTGATTCAACAAATTCCTCCGAGATTCATTCAAGTATCCTAGTGATCCAAATACAATACAAATCATTATGAAACTTCATTGCCATAATATATGTATGAACAAATCGAAACTCCATTGTGTGCTAAGGATTTAAATTTTGGAGAGAGTGATTCTAGACACCGTGAAACAGAAGTAGTGTTTATTATGATGAATAATGAAGTAGTCACTATGATTCTATAATGTTCTGAGATTTAGTATGTTGCATATAAATATGGGATTTCAATCTCATTTTCATATAGTTTTTATCTCACATTTGAGAGATATTTTTGAGAGAGAAACTACAGACCATGAATCTTTCTGGTTCACGAAGGTTTCCATGCTACAACTATTTTTCATGAAGAATAATTGAAACCGCAAGCATTCGACATGTGATTTGCACACATTAATTTTTTTTTGAAATGGTTATTTGAATCACTTGATATAGCGTGATATTCATTCTCTTAGTTTGAGTGAACAAACATTAAGGAACCTAATGAAAGTGTTTACACACACAACATATTAAGATAATCTTACTTGCATTAAAAAATCATATGTATTTGGGTTTGTGCATGCAAGAAGAATATTATACAGTGACCTTCATGCATCCAGTTTGTTTGTATAAATATATTATTGAGCTGAGATTGAAGAAGAAACTGCATATCTTAAAGATCTTGGGCGCCCTAGGTTTAGAGTGTCTGTACACTGTTGCACGATGGGGTAGTGGCATGAGGATGTGAATGCAGTTAATAGAATACAATGTGTGTGTGTGAAATGGCAGATAGTGTGTGAGATAGTGAGTGAAAATGAATTAAATTTTCTGTGTGCATAATTGTTATAAAAATATGTAGTATTAATGCACAAGGAAGAATCACATGTATGATACACATGCATGGATAATAGAAGTGCAATGATTGTGCATGTATTCAATGTGTTTAAGGGGAGTGTACAAGGAAATAAATAATGTGTGTGAATTGTGAGTAAAAAATGGACAGTGAATGTGATTAATGATCTCTATGAAAAACACACACATGAATTAAATCATAGTTACATGAATGTGTAAGAAATATAAAGAGAAGGCCATGTAGTGTATTATTTACATACATTAATATTGATGAAGTGAACATGAAATTTATATTTCTTATTCTGTGTATAATATTTTTGAGACTAATTTCGGGAAATTATTTCTTGTAGTGCTTCAAAATATCTGTGTATCCACATTTTCAGTGGTTAGTGTTGAAGGGTCTTCTATATAGTAATGAATTTCTCCTGAGAAGTGTTTTACTAAGGGATCTGATTATATTTAGTGATCAGATTTATTTGAGAAAGTACAACATCATAGAAATGGAACATGAATTGTACTAGAGCCATTTTTATCCCATAATCTCATGGAGGAAGATCAACCAATCATCCAATTTGAGGACTAGATTGTAAAAGATGTTGGATCTTCTGGATGGGGGGTCTAACCAGTGGCTAAAGAGGCTCGAGAGACTGGGTGGTTAAACTAGTCAAATGGTTGTGAGGTCTAACAGACCGAGGAAAAAGAGTTGGATTGCTGGGGAGTGTAACCAGAAGCAATTGGAGGATCAATTACTATGGTGTATAACAATTTGCTTCCAAAACAGATGTAATTTATAAAAATATTGTAGTGGATAATCAATGTTGGGGGGTCTAACCAACATGTAAAGGATGTAATCCTTAGTACCAAACTATAAAAAATATTTTGTGTTAAGTTCCATTTACATTCATCATTGCATGAATGATTTACTCATCATAATAGGTGATATATGTTTGAATAAAAAGGTGAAAAATAATTTAGTAAAATTGGTCACACATGATTCACCCCCTCATAGTGGGACTGCATGATCCTTGGACACAACAATTTGCATTAGAGCATCAGCCAACTTAGATTGGATCTAGTGTAGTTCTCCAGGGATTTATATAAGAAGTATATAAAGTTTATGTTTGAGTTAGAATAATAGTTAGAAGAGAATCATATGGAAAATCCTATCTATACTTATGAAGATAGAAATGTTTATGTTTCAGTCACATCAGAGAAAAATAGGTTGAAAATAGTGGAAAAGAAGATTAAGACAAATTTAATGATGAATGAAAGTCAACTAGTATCTAAAGGAACTGATTGTGTAAATTTTTTAGTGAAATCGTTTATGAATCACGTTCAATATATGATGATGATATGTTCAATTATGAAATTAGAAAGCATCTAAATAAACATCCTAATGAAGTTTTCAAATGTATGACCATAATTTTCAAGGATATTTGAGATGAAAAATTATTGATAGAAGAATAGGAAGAAGCTATGGAAGAAAGTTTGACTAAAATGTTTATCATTGAAAATACCCTCACAAGACTTGTGAAAGCAAAGGAATAAATAATATATCTTTTGTAATAATGATATACTAATGTTGTTGAAGAATTGGAAATTAATTTCTGTGAGAAATAAATTTTTGAAATTGTTTTTACAAAAGCTATCCATGCACTTGAAATGTTGAATAATGTATCTATGAATGTCAAAGATGAACAGCTAATTGATAATGTATAAAGAATAAAATATATCTACAATTTGTTACTGAAGGAAAATAATATTCATGTAGATGAGATTCAGGAGATGAATATTCAATTGGAATAAATCATGAAATATGTTGAATATTATATGATTTCCCTCAACATGAAGTACCTTGAACTAGAAGTAAAACTGAGAAATATTTAAGAGACACAAGATGAGACTTCCCATGTTTCTATGTAAATATGAATGGCCAAATATTCATTTTGTGAGAGTAATATTTCAAAAATGAATCAAATTAGTGGCCAGAAGAGCATGAGATCATCTAATGATTAATATATTATTGGATCATTGAATAAGATAACCCTTTGTACTAATAAATATGTGTGTAATAATTTTGATTTGATTACTTGTGCGGATTCAACTTTAAAATCTGAAAAAACATGGGTAAATAGAAATTCCTGTTCTCCAAAAAATTAATAGTAGAAGAAATGTGCTACCCCAAATCAGTGAAATTTTAAATATATTAAAAATGTGTTATGGAATAATAAGTCAAGATTTGTTGGCTACTATCAGTATTGTTTGATGTTTGGGAATCAGGAAATTAATTGTTGGAATAATATATCTTTACATGAAAATTATATAATTCTTTCATTCTCTGGGAGAAAAGCTTGATAAAATTTGAAACCTGCATGACAGAAGAAGAATTAACAGAAATATAATCTGTTTTCAAGAAAAAATAATATTACTTTGAAAATTTTTATGATTATTGCAACAAAAGTGGCCTCTATTATGATGGGTTTTGGTATGTACCAATCATTCAAAAATAATTTTTTGATGTGAATAGTAGATCACAACAGAAATTAATGTATGTAAAATTTGAAGATGATAGTTGAGCCTTGGGTTGTGAACTAAAGAAGAAGATTTTTAAAGAAGAAAATCTCAAGAAAATTATGACGAATTATGTGAACAGTGTCTCCGAAAAGAAAAAATGTTTTCATTGTTATATGAAATGTCATATCATGGACCATTGTAAAAGTTTTTTGAACATTCATACAAAAGTAAGCAAGATATAATCAAATAAAGAATCATTAGATTAGAGAAATAATAGGTTTGATTTGTTGAATGAAATTACTGATGAAGAATATGAAAAGTTTCCTAAAAGTGGTAAATTGTTTAATTATAAATTTGTGTGTGATAGGTGAAACATGTATGGAAATTCAAGTACACATTGTTTGAAATTGTTATATGGTCAAAAATAATTATCGAAGAAGAATGGGAAAGCATATATGACTTCAAATATTGGGAAAAAGAATCCTACACACAGAGTAATAACTGAGCATGTACATAAGAAGTGTTTGATCATATGGACATAATATATGGAGGTTGCTTAAAATATGGAACTAGATGAGAGATATGAAATTTATTTTCTATCAAATGCTAATAATCCTCTTTCATCTATGAATATAGTAGGGTTGAGAAGAAACTCATAGCCCTGTTACTCTAACTAAGGTGCATAGAAGAACCACATTATTACCATATATTTTGTATTTGTTTTTAATATAGGGAATTGAAGTCGAATCATATATTCATGGGGTGACGTGAATTTATATTAGTTATCCATCATGGAAGACTATTGGCATTATGTTTTCACTTTTCAACATTTAAAAAATTATTATGTTATGATTCTGGGATTTTAATCATGAAAAAAGCCAATGATGATGATGAAGCATTGAGTTCATCTATTGAGGGGGCATAGAAGATCATCCATAAGATATTTATATCACTGTATATGTCTTAGGAGTATTATATGTTCTATTTAGGTATGAATCAAAGAATTATGAAAGATAAATATTTCTAAACTATTTAGTGAGATGTATGTAGGGTATTAGTTCAAAATAATTCGAGAAATTCCTAAAAATATGTTTTAGTGATTGGTAACACATACTGAATGTTTATAGACAACATTGAGGCATAATTTTATCACTCTTGTTTTCTAAAAAAATAATTTCTCAAATAGACCTAGAGTTGATTAATATTACCAAATTGCTAAGTTAGTAGTGATTCCATCCATATTTGAAGTAAATAAATTAATATGTGTCATGAGGGAAGAGGATATTCATAGAATTTGAATTTTTGAATTGAGAATTCCTTCCCAATCCTATAACTTTGGAATTATATCCAAAAGGGGGATAAGATATCATTGACTTTTAATATGAATTTGGTACTGACTACAAATCCAAAGTGGGAGATTAAAATTCTCCTATGATCTGGTGAATTTGAAATTGTTTTCACTTTATTAAGGAGATGATATTTCAATGAATTTTTTAATTAAAATAATGTAGAGATTGTTTTTATAACTTAAGATAGGTTACATTGCTGATTTATGTTCGGTAGTTTTTTTACAATAATTATTTTTGAGATCCCATGCAGTTTTTTTCATGACGGTTTGTACTGGAGTATTTGAGTTTGTTGGACAGTGGAATATGAATGTTATTTTTAAAGAGATTATTAAATATTTATCTATATCCTATCCAGACAGTAGGGAAGCATCACCCCATAGTGGGATACTGAGAATAACCCCATATCCAGCTAACATGAGGCCATAGAGTACATGAGAATGCCTATGAAAGGTAGAGCATCAGTGGATCACCACCATGCTGGGTGCCACAACGACAGAGGTGGGCATAAGAGTGTGCCTATAAGAACTGGTAAGGGGAGATACCAGAGGGTGATAGGATAATTCTATGTAATGATTTTACTTACTTGTATTATAAGGAAGCATCAAAGGGATTTTAGTTTTGATGTGGGATTACATAGATTTAATCAGGACTATTCGATTATTTGATTGTTTTATCCAGCCATTGTCCTGTTCATTCAGATTTAAAAAATATATTACCAATCACAACCACACAATCTATTATGATCCATTTGATATAATCCATTGGACCAATTTCTGCACCTTTTCCTCAACCTTGATCATCCGAGAACCTCTTCTATTTGGCATAGGATCTCAATACTGTAACATCTATAGTGCTTCCACCAAGTCATCATAGCTTCATTTGAGTGTCCTGATGATCATACTATAATAGAAAAAATTATGCATATTTTTTTCATAAAATAAGGATGAAAAAGATTATAATCCATTGTGTGTAGAATATTTATATCCTGGAGTAGTTGATTCAATAAACTGTAGAATATAAGCATTGTTCGAGCTGAGGAGGAAAGAAGTCATCTACGTGATTCTAGATAGTTTTGAGATTTTGTTCATTTACTATAGATATGGGAGGGTGAGATCATTTGTGGGTATCATATATCTCACATTTGAGAGGTATTTTTGTGATAGAAACAGAGCAATGTGAATCTATCTAGTTCACAAATGTTGTCATGCTACCACTATTTGCATTAATAATACATGAACCCAAAAGCATTCGACATGTTCTTTGAACACTTAAATTGTTCTGTGACAAACTTTTTATGAGAATCACTCAAGATAGCGTGATTTTTAGTCTCCTGGTTTGCATGAAATAAATTATAGGAACCTTATGACAGTTATTCTAAACACAATAACTCTAGACAATATTTCACACATTAACAATTCATATTCTTTTGGGTTTGTGCATGAATGAAGAATATTATACAGTGACATGCACACATCTGGTTTATTTGTTTTTATATACTATTGATCTAAGTTTGAGGAAGAAACTACATATCATGAAGATATTGGGTATCCTATGTTTATATGGTGCGTGCACTATTTCACAAAGGGCTAGTTTCATGAGAATGTTAATGTATTAGAATGACGATTGTGTGTGTGGGAAAAGGCAGACAGTGTGTGCGACCATGATTGAAAAAGATTTAAATTGTTTTATTTTTATATTTTGTGCAAAGAGGTAGTATTAATGCATAAAGAACATTCACATGTATGATACACATGAATAGAAAAAGGCTATGCATAGACTGTTCAAGTATTCAATGTGTGCAATCTGAGTGCATAAGGAAATAAATAATGTGTGTGAATTTTGAGTAAACAAAATGGATATTTTGTGTGATTAAAGATCTATATGAAAAACACATACATACCTTAAATCATATTCACATGTATTTGTAAGAAATAAAATGATAAGGCCATGTGGTGTATTATTTATATGCATAAAGATTGTATAAGTGAACATGCAAGTTATATTTCTTATTCACTGTATAGTGTTTTTAAGAATTATTATGGGAAATTATTTATTGCACTGTTTCACAATATTTGTGTATTCATGTTCTTAGTGGTCAGTGAGTCCAGGTCTTCTACAGAAGAAAGAATAGACTGAGAAGTGTTTTATTAAGGAATATGATTACAATCAATGATACGAGTTATTTGAAAAAATATAGCATTACTGAAAAAAAACATGAACTATACACGAGCCGGTCTGGTCCATCAATCTCATGGAGGAGGATCAAATGAACATCTTATACGTGGATCATATTGAAGAAGATGTTGGAGCTTGTGACTGGGGGGTCTAACCAGTTATTAAAGAGGCTCGAGAGACTGGGGGGTCAAACGTGTTGAATGATTGGGGGGTCTAACCAATAGTGGTATTAACGTTGGATTATTGGGGGGGGGGGGTATAACCCAAATCAACTGGAGGATCAATTAAAGGGGTATATAACCAGTTTCTTCCTGAACCCTTATAATTGATAAAAATATTATAGTGGAAAATACATTTTGGGGTGTCTAACCAACATGGAATGGATATTTGTCTTAGTACCAAACATTTTAAACATAATGTGTGATGTGTTCCATTTAGTATTTTCATTTCATGTATGATCCACTAATTTAATCAGGTTATAGAGGTTAGAATTAAAATGTAAAAACAATTCAGTAAAATTGTTCATACTTGATTAACCCCTATTAGCGTGACCGCACGAACCTTGGACACTTAAATATGTATTTCCAAGCCCATAAAATGTTGATGTTTAAGACAACTAAAATGAATAAAAGCATAAACCTATAATTCCATAACCATAGTATGATTGTAAAGTACTGAAAAATAAAAAATGAGCCAAATTAAAGACGAACCAAAAACTGTAAATAGTCCAACCTGGTCTCAGGGTGAGGATTATGATAAAATGAATGATCATAGAAAAAACCTCATTCTGCCGAGGTTAAGCTACATTCCACACAATCCATTTCCTCATAGGACCCCATCATAAGGGCCTTCTTATGCACAAGGAATGACATATGCTGGAAGATCCCATATAAGGGAGAGTATAACAATACCCAGAATGACTCCCTAAAAACATTACATATGATGTATAAAGTATAGTTATATTTATATGAGGATAAAAATAAATGTATAAATGAAACACCTAGTTATACTCAGTATATACACCATGCCACGAGGCTGTCATAACTAAAATCTGGCAACTAGATTATACTAAAATCAATTATCATTCTTGATGAATCCACTCCACGAGTCATTTCATCACCCTAGAATCTCATATAAGTGGACTATATTATTGGGCCCTTTCAAAGAAATCACATTGGTCTTAGAAGACCCTAATACTTAGATATGGGGAAACACTTAGAACCATTATGAGACACCGTGAAAAAAATTTAGTCAACCCACAATGTATGGGATCTTATGCCAATGATTCCACAAACCCTAAAAATATGGACTTCTAGATAGAGGATCAAGGACTTTCTGAAAGAGGTTACACCAATTCTCCAAACCCCACCTAGTGTATAATGATCATAGAGGATATCACACTAGTATCTTGGAGGGACACCAAGAAATATCTCAAGGATTCATCCACTTGATGGGACCAAAATCCATATAAATGGATTTAATTCCCTAATGTACACTCAAGGGTAAGGTCCAAGGTGAAAACCACTCAACCAACAATGTTATGAACTAAATAGACGATTAGATACAAGATGTCCATAAGGGATTACATGGCCTGTATGAAGAGTACAATGTGTTCCTTTCTAAACCTAAATCTACCCATGTGGGGATACCTAACATGACATATAAAAATCAAAATACATAGTGTGTGATTGAATCACATTTTCTGTAGAGGTCACCCAACACACTGCCTGTGCTACTTTGTTGTGTCCACATATCGCTGGTTGTGTCGTGTACACATGGTCATGTCCGCGTCAGAGCACAAGGTGTGTCTGAGCCTGTGTACTCTTGGTCATGTCTATTTACCCTCCTAGGATCACAAGATCTACTAGGGTAGGGTTACATTGTGTGTGATAGGGTCAGAAGACATGGGATATTTTATAAAATTAATAACCCCTAGTGCCACATCGAGGGGGTCCCACAGTGTGTGTAATCCGATAGTAGATGTCATGTATAGAAGAATTTTCTAGAATCATTGGGATATTTCTCTATGTAATCTTGTTCATTACCAAAGATATTAACCTCACCAGAAATCATAGATCTAGGGTTGGCCATACCATGCCATCATCACTATCTTGGATTCAGGTCCTTGATCTACTCAGAAAATATACACTCAATCCATTTTTCACCGTGAATCAAAACCAAGAAGAATAGGAACCAAAATTCTGTAAGATATTCTCTTGGTCACCCACCACTAATTTCACACCTGAATCACACCTTTGATCATGAAATTCACCAATGGAATCAATATTTTGTGTTCAAGAATGGGTATATAATTATCAAATACATGGTATTCTTCAAACCATGAGCCCAAAAAATGATTGTGATGAACAAGAACGGAACAAGGGTTGAAATCCAAAACCTATAAAACATGGGGAATTGACCATATCTTTTTTTAATTAATTTTCAATTCATTTCTGTGGAAAATTTCTATTTAATAGAAATAAAGCACAATATATAATTTTAATAACATCAAATCAAATCAACTAAAAATGTTCATATCTATTCTGTTTGTTGAATTAATAAATGTTTTTTAAGATTAAATAATGGGATGGAAAACTCAAATCAATACCCAACATAGATTTTGGGTAGATAATTGATAGATAATTTTTTTATGTTGTCATTGTTGATGAGATCCATGAACTCTATTGGTGCAATGATCATCGATCATGTTTGGATACATAATTGTTTTCAAGATATTCTCTCCTCTAATGGTCTATATGTATACATGTTATAGAGTCCATCCATAATATAAAATCTATGTCAATGGATTTATATAAAACTCATCCGCTGCATCAAAAGATAAAAATAAAATAAAATAATTCATATATTTTATTTATTAATTTGTTCCTGTGACAAATTTTTTCACAAATGACTCACACTAACAAAAATTATGTATCAATTTGCGTAAAATAATCTTTTTGAACACAAAAATCCCCTATATTTTCTAATCTAGTCCCCTATTCATGAGTTATTCCACTTTTTTAGGAAAACTATGTGTGCATGTTATTTAGTATATTTAAAAAATTTATTCTGTGATCTCTGAGACTCAAAAAGACACACTATCTCTATTCATGGTCTAAAAAATATACCATATGACACCCAAAAAATAATTCCTTTAAAATTGAAGCAATAAAAATTAATCAAATAATAAAAATTTAAAAGAAAACAAAATATTTCTAAAAAATTGTATTTTTCCAAAATGTTGATTAGTCATGCATTACACACATAATTTAAAATTAATATTTCTATATTTTAAGAAATCTATTTTAAAAAATAAAATTCAATTTAGAAATATAAAAACAAAATTATCTTAGTGTTAATGTTCTATATTTTTTTGAAATGTTTCTTATTTTGTTGAATAATGAAAAATAATTACTTTTAATTGAAAAATGTTTTTTTATTTAATTATTTTATAAAGATAAATTATAATTTGAATTTGTTTGAAATTAAAATAAGTTAAATTATACATAAATTAATAAAATTTATTTCATTTAAATCAATTTAATATTGAATTTGGATATGAAAACATTGTAATCTTTTGATTTTTTTCTCTTTGAAAACCCACTTTCTCGTCGCATTTGTGAGGGTAATTTTAAATACAATTATACCACCTCTATTAATTGTACTTGGATATATTTATTCCATATTTTGAATAATATTAAATTATATTTTATATCAATTCTAACATAATTTTTTACCATATTTATTGGTTAAAAAATTTAAAATTATTTTCTATGATTATGGTTAAAAGGGGGTTTTGCGCAATACATGCTTTTGTTTATATATTACTTTTACATAAACATAGATTTTTATATAATAAATTTTATTTCATATTTAAAATAATTATGTATAAATTATATAATAAATATCATTTTAATTTTATTATTAAATGGTAAATTACCAAGGTAAATAAAACGATAAATGTAACCATCGTAAAAATACTAAATAGGTGAAATTGAGTAAACATAAAGACTAAGGAATAAAATGATAATTTTTTTTAATTTGTGTGATTTAATTGTTTATAAACCAAATTATTATTAAAATCCTTTTTTATGTATTTTGGAGACAAATGAGGTAAGAGTGACCTCCTGACAGTGAACAGTGTTAGGTATTTACAAAAATTACACCCTCCCCAATTATAAAAGGGAACCCACTCCCATTACTTATTCAATCCTCTAAATAAATTTGGTTCGAAAACACCTAAATAACTCACCTCCCATATTCCCCCTATCATACTATAATCCTTATTTTGGACAAAAACCCAACCAAGGAAGGATTTTATTGAAAACCTAAGGAGATACCTGAAGAAGAGGTAACGTTCATCAATGAGCGTTCATGTTTTATAACTTCCACCACCTTATTAAATAATTATTATACAATTATGATATAATTGCCTTATTATATTACATATAATGAGGTATTTTTTAAATTAATGTAATGTCTTAAAACCATATCAACTTCCATTATATGGGATACTAAATCACCATTAGTGTGAATGGTCGACTACCGCCTCGCTAATTTTTTTCATTCGTTTTCTATTACAACCGATCAAGGATAGAAATAATGAAAAATTTATTTTTTATTATGATATTTATGATATTATTATACTATTTGAATTATTATATAACAAAAAACTTCATGAATTTCATTTTATGGGAATACGATAACATCGCTCATCTGTACGGTAGACTACGACTATAAAAATCTATGTGATTCATTCATACATTACATTAAAGGTATTAAAAATAGTTTTACTGATAATATTTAATATATATGACATAAAAGAATTATGATAAGGTAATATATCTTTACCTTTATTTCGTTCTTCCTGATAAGAAAATTAAAACAACGTTTAGGCGTACGTAAGGCCTACCGTCTATATGAACCGTGTATTTCATTTTCTATAAATAATATTTATAGATTAATCTAAACACAAATATAATAAGTATATATTCTATTTATATAATTGTTAAAATACTAAATATTATGAAACCCTAATCATACAATGAGGAAAAAAATTAAAAATCAAGACATATAAGAATAACCAAATTAGTTATTACCCAAAACATAACATTGACATAGAATTGATAATAAATTGATAATAAATTTAGATAATAAAATAATATATTATATGATATAGATAATTATTTTTCTCTAAAATGTGTATAATAATTCTATATTGTAAATACATGTGGTTTAAATGTGTACAATGGAATTCTAGTCTTATGGTACGAGATTTTTAGTTCCCCTTTTTAATTCTGGGGGACATATGAAAATTTACAACTCATTTATTTTTTTGTGGTCTATAATACACCTTTAACATTTTAATCTTGAATATCCTTATTTTCATGATAATTAATTTTTCATTTGATGATATTCTTTGTTGGGTCTTATGATTCAAAAAATTACTAAAGTGGTAATGGATTTTCCTCTCATTATTTTTGTAACGTGAGACATATTCCATATTAACCACATATTTTTTATGTGGTGTATATAAATACCATTAAATTATCATAGGATTCATATCATCAAAATTATATGGTTTTACATATCAATTTTAGTATCTCTTAGACATGGTGTTTAGGTTTCAAAAGATAACAAATCGGTAATGAATTTTTGTCTCAATTTTCTTTATATGAAAAATAAGTATTTCTATGCACCTATATTATTTTATGAGGTGTATATACATCCACTTGAAATGTTATATATAAAATATAACTATTTTAATTTTCTTAAAATATTCACTTACTATTAATATTTCCTGTGGATTATGATTCCAAACTACCCATGTGGGAAGTGTTTATGTAACATTCTCATCATTTATCAGGATTATCTATGATTATTCTTTAAAATAATGAAATATTACAATCAATATATAAATAAAATCATAAAATTTCTTAACCTATAGTAATTTCATGATAATAAAATTTATCCCTTCATTTTATACTATTTATGTACTTATGAGTTCAAAAATATTGTTTTTATGAATAATCACCTTTTCCACCGAAAACCTTTTTTCTTCGAAATTGATGTTGTCTAACAGAAAAAATAAAAATTTCCATTATCATTAATATTATTTTATTTAAAAAACCCTTAATAATTTTTCTATTATATTTTCAATGAAAAATATTTTCAATATTTTTTATATTTAAAAAAGTCTTTTTCATATAAGAAAGTTTATTTTTCACATGAAGTTATTAATGACCGATTAAAATAATTTTCCATCTATGATGTCATCCATTATTGATACCTATTTCTTCATAAGTATATGATTCAATGATAGAATTATTATACTTTATGTAAATTGATTATTTTTATTAGGTAATGATGTTTATGAATCACATTTCTCTTCAATGAGTTATACCATGATAAAATTATTATGAAACACACTAATTTTTCCCTAGATTGTGAAATGATGAAATGAAGAAATTTTTATGAAACATATTTCTTTTATATAGGTTATTATATGATGAAATATTTATAAAACCATTTACATTTATGGGTTATGATATGATGAATGTTTTATGATCATTTGGAAGACCTAAAAATTTTATTCATTAAGATATGGGTGGGACCTATATCTTCTTCTATCTTTCTCTTATTAAATGTTCACAATGTTTGTCTTGAACCTGATTACATGATACCAATGTTATATGTTAACCTGATTACATGTTCACAATGTTATGAATTAACTAGATTATGTGTTCAAAAATTTATACAAGAACCTAATTAAATGTCCATAGTATTATGTATAGACCTTTCTTTCATGTCCATATGGTTATGTGTGGACCAGGTTGGATGTCCCTAATTTTATGAGAGGGCATAATTTCAGGTCCTTAACTCAATGAGTTAACCTGTATTTATGTATACATGTGAAAACTATTAGAATATAGTTTTTGTTCCACAAATCTATGTCTTATGACTATGTTATTCTATCATGGATCTTTTTGTTTGATTTTCTTATGATTCATGTCTTATGAACTGATAATATTACTTCCATGAATCATGATTATGACATTTGATATACAATGTATGGTTTTCTTAAGTTAATATCTTATTATTATACCATTATATTTGTTTTATACTTATATATATGACATTCTTACCCTTACTGAGCATCTAATATCAACATTTCTTATGTATCCTTTCCCTAGGATATGATGAAATGTTTAAGCAGATTATCATTGTAAAGAGTACTAAAGGGGAAGATATTAGTGGTAGATATTGAATATCTTTCTAGAAATTAATAATAGCATGTTCCATGTTTTCAAAGTCACTATGCTATTACAATACTTAGGAATTTATTTGAGTATTGAATTGAATATTCATCTAAAAAGATCTAATATCCTTGTTTGGAAATACTAGATCTCTATAGATGGTATCTTAAGGAAGATTTAATTAACATTTGGAAACATGGATGGGAGAACATTAGAGAGAACCCTAGGTATATTTTTAAGGATATGTCTTGGGATATCTTTAAGGATAATTCTAATGATGAATAAATTTATAATAATGTTTCTTGGAATTTTTGTAAATGGAAGTGAAAGTGGTTTCCTACAAAAATTATCCTTATTTAGATTCAAAAAGTGGATGTGGCTCTGGAAAAAGGTACCTTGTGAAAATAACTATGAAAATAGTGAATTGATCTAGATTATATCACCACCTAGTTTTTGAAAAAGGGCCTTTCTACACACCTAGTTTGACACTTTTTGTTGGTATTATTTATAATTCCACAACATCTTTACTATCCATAATGAAGGATATAAATGGATGATGATCATGGATAAACTAGGTGAATCCTAAGATATCATATATTTAAAATAAAATTTCATGATATATACATCTTAAAATTGACTTTCCACGATTATGTGGATTCAAATATTGATTAGTGTTTTCACTCTATGATTTTTGGTTTTAGTCAATACCGTGAACTAGAATAAACTGAGTTAAAATTGAATGTGATTGGTAATTTTGTCACGAGTATCCAAATGGGATGGTGATTGGATTAATTTTTTTTTGATTATACCTAATCAGTTATCAATGTTTACATTAAGAAACTCTCATACTCACCAAAAAATAGAAGGATAGAGTTTTATGAGAGTCTAGGTAACAGAAACTGTGGAGGAAAAAAGTATATGTTGAGAATATTGCATGAATCATGGAATGGAACGTTTGAGTTGAATGGGAAGTTGTTTTGAGTGAAAAAATGACCCAAATCGTTTAATTGATGAGGAAAAAGGAAAAATTCAGGTAACAAAATGGATGGGAATAATGGTCTCCCTAAATAATTATCAATAAATGAATGTTTTAATGTGGAATATATGGGAACTATAAAAACAAATTTCTAGGGTGAATGCCGGTGAAGAGAATCACTAGGGTTGTACGATTAATGGTTATATTATTGATAATAAAGAGACTATGAATGAAATACTAAAAGAAGGATGAATTAATTAATAATATGAAAAAGAATAGTTAATGGTTCGAGAAGGAAGTATGATGATTAAAGTGTTTATGTTTTTGAATTCAGGAATTATGAAATATATACGGACTATACAGCACAAGTTTTTCATTAAGTAATTTAAGGAATATGTTGAATGATGATGATGACCTATAAAAGTGATTTAATGGAATGGTTATATTCATGGAAAACAAATTATTAAGGGAAATATAACCTTTAATATATTCTTAATGTTGAGATAATGATTTTGGGATATAGAGATGAATGATATGAATAAATTAAATTGGAGAGTATTGATGGCCTTGGTATGAAATAATGATTTTGTGGAAAAAATGATGTTTGTTATCATTATTGAAGTTTAAACCACTATTAAATTTATTTAATATATCCAATAATATAATGTTTTATTCAAAGGATAAAGAATCATTTATGTTTTAATTATGTTTTTATGGTAAAGTAGGT
The DNA here is from genome assembly GCA_963277665.1 of Viscum album. NCBI lineage: Eukaryota > Viridiplantae > Streptophyta > Magnoliopsida > Santalales > Viscaceae > Viscum > Viscum album. Next base: position 760,036,713 of record OY728161.1, read on the forward strand.
CATTACCATGTTTCAGGAGAATACATGACAACAAGTATTTATTTAATAATTGAGAGATACTCCGTGATATTTATGGGATTAAATATATGATATCTTTGATAAATTTAGCAACAATTATTATAATTTATAAATTTTGGAAGGGTTATAATATTAACCTCTTATGTAATGTTTTATGTTGAATTTTGGACGAGGTGTTATAGATTAATATATTATTTCAAATATAAATATTAAGGATTAACATGTGTAATCCATTTTATTTTTCTAACAAATAACGAACGAAGGAATATCTTATGTTTATAATATGGATATTACAATCCATTAAAAGTGAATTTTAAAGCTATTGGAATAAAAAATAAATTTTTGGATATTCATTTATTATAGGAAGAGATGAAATGGAATGTGATTGATGAACGTGATGAACATTTTCTTATGAAATTGAATCATATAAAATAAGAACATTTCTTTATATTTTTAGATTTTAAGAGAATTCATAAACTCTAGTATACGAATATTGAAACAAAATTTTATTTTAATACCTTCAATTTTTTAACCGATGATCTTTTAAATAATCAAATATATTATTGTTTTTAGGCCCTAAACATTCCATTTATGATTCACTTTCTTGTAATCAATGATCACTATAACTATCTATAATTTTTTATACTCTTCTTCTATTCCAAAATCATTAGTTCCAAAAAATGATCCTTTGTTTGGAAACCTAGTATGTGTCATTCTAGATGACCTTCAAACACCCCTTTCCCTTTTTCATGATATTTTTTATTAAACATTTTTATAAGGTGTTTATAATGAATGAATTTTCAAATTACAATTCTTTAATGGACGAGATGAATTTCAATGAAAAAATACATTTTAATAGAGGGTAGAATGTAACACAACATGATTTCTTGAATTGTTTTTTCAATTTAATTTTATTTTTGTAAATTTTTTATTACAAGAACCACTGTGTTTACTATGTGTTAAAAACAAACATGAGTTTCTTCTATAGCTTGCATTATACTGAAGACTGAGTTTTACCAAACAACAATATATTATTAACATTCTTATTTAAAATATCCCACAACCGTTAAAATGGTAGGTAGGAATTGAATTAACTAAATTATTAAAATATTTTTTTACAGTCATTGAATATTTATTTATTTAATATTAATAAAAAACATACATCTAAAGTAAAAATAAATATTTATAAAAACTTTATTTTTCTAGAAGATAAATTAGTCGTGCATGGAGCACATAATTTAAAAATAATTTTTTCCAGTTTTAGAAAAATATATTTTATGAAATAAAAATAAATTTTTAAATAATAATTTCAAACTTATTTTGGGGTTAATTTTTTTTTATTTTTTTGAAATATTTCATTTTTCAATGAATAGTGTGAAATACTAGATTTTAATTGAAATATTAATTTTTTTAAATTATGTAAAATCTTAAATTATATTTTGAAATAGTATTAATGTAAAATTAGTTCAATTATATATAAATAATTCTTATTTAGTTCACTGGATTCAGTTTTATATTTAATTTTTATATAAAATCATAGTAACATTTTGAATATTTTTATTTGAAAACACGCTTTCTCATCCGGATTTTGGGATTAGTTACAAATTAAATTATTCCAATTTTAAGTATTAAAATTGAAAAACTAGATTAAATATTTTCAATAAGAATAATTTACATTATCTAATATTTTATTCATAATTTTTCCAATAATTATTTGAATGAAGTTAAAATTAATTACTGTTATAAATGTAAAAATGAGGTATTGCGCATTACACGTAGTTTTGTTAAAATTACTTTTACACAAGAAGAGGTATATATTTTATATATTTTTTTTTTCATATATATAATAATTAGGTCTACATTATCTAATAAAAATAATTTTTATTTTTTGTATTAATGGATAAATTTTCAAGCTAAATAAAAAGATAGAAGTTACCGTCGTAAAAAAACCGAATGGGTAAAAATGAGTAAACATAAAGACTAAGTAATAACATGATAAAAACTGTTCTTATTTTATTTTTTGTAGTATATAATCAAACCCATAATCCCCCCAACTCCATTCTTAATTTTTATTTAGTCACATGACTTAATAGTGACCTCCCACTACTGAATACTTTTGGAAATTTACAAAAATGCCACTGTCCACAATTATAAAAGGGATCTCACTCAATGCACTTATTAAACCTCTCAAGCACTTTGGATCGAACAAATTATACCGTAATAACCTCAAAAATTCAATGCAATCATCCTAGAAGCCTAATTTTGGGCATAAATCCAACCATGAATTGATTTTGGTGAAACCTAAGAGGATACATGAAGAAGAGGTAATGTTAATCATTGATAATTTTTGTTTTATTTAATCCACCAAATCTTAAATTATTTTTATACCATTATGATATAATAACCTCATTTTATTAGACATACTTATATTTTTTTTAAATTACGTACAACTATATCCAGTTCTATCAAATGGTTTTTGAAACCATCGTTCATCGGTAGAGCGGACTAGCGCCTCGTGAACTGATGTCATTATTTTTTCTATTAACACCTCTCAAATATGAATATAATTATTTTTATATTGATTATATATTATATTAATGGTATTATTATTACTATGAAATTTTTATATCACACAAACCATCATGATTTCCATTTTATGGGAATACGATAATGTCGCTCGTGTGTACGGTGGACTACCCCCTCGTGAAGTGATGTGATTCATTCACTCATTTCATGAAAGGTATTATGAATGGTTTTAATTGAAATATGTGATATATATTAAATAAAATATATAATGGTAATATATCATTTAACTATATTTCTTTCAATAATATAATAAAATGGAAACAACATTCATGCGTACATATGGCCTACTGTCTCAATGAACGATGTATTTCATTTTCTTCCACTTAATTTTATGGATTAATTTAAATACATATATACTGAATATATTTAATATTTATATCATTTTTAATATTATTTATTTTATTAAATTAGGATCAAAGTAAGATTATATGAAATTACAAATGAAAACATATACAAAAAAATCAAAGCAGTTATTACCCGAAACAAGTTTTAACATGGAATTGTTAGTAAGAGAGTTATAAATGTTTATAAAAAATAATATATTTGATGATATATAATTATTTTTCTTTAATATATTTCTGAAAAAAATATTTATTTATTATATAGGTGGTTTTAACACGTACGACGAAATCCAAGACTTATTGTGAGTGATTTTTAGTCCTCACTTTTTTATTTCGAGGAAACATATGAAATTTCACCACTCATTTATTTTTTATGGTGTCTATACTAACCCTTTGAAATTTTATATCAATAAAACATTTATTTTAAAAATAATTAATGTTTCATAAGATTATATTCTTCATTGGGTCTTATAATTCAAAATATTACTAAAGTGGTAAGGCATTTCCGTCTAATTTTTTTTACTTTTGTGAGACAAATTCCATATTAACCACATATTTATTATATAGGATTAATATAATTCTAATGAATGTATCATATGATTATTATCCTGAAAAGTATTTGGTTTTACAAATCAATTTTTTTTATCTCCCATTCATGGGGTTTATGATGAATGTTTTATGGTCTTATGCACTACATAAATATGGTTTTCATTAAAAGATTGGAAGGACATACATAACCCTCTAATGAATTTGGTAAATATGGATATCTCATGAGTCAATATGTTATACATGAATCTGATTACATTTTCTTAATTTTATGGGTGAACCTTATTTCATGTTCAAAATTTTATACATGAACCTGATTACATATTCTCAATGTTATACATGAACATGAATACATGTTCATAATGTTTTGCATAAAACTGATTACATGTTCACAATGTAATGTGTAGACCTATATTTCAGGTCAATAATGTTATATAGGGACCTATATTCATGTCCATAAGTTTATACAAGGTCTTGATTTCATTTCCATAACTTAATGAGAGAACCAATATCTAATTATACACGATCACAATGTTATAAGATGATTTGTATTCCAGAAATCTATATCTTATGCTAATATAATGCACTCATAGATCATGTTTCGTAATTTCATTATGATTATTATCTTATGAACTACAAAATATTAATCCATGACTTCAAATTATGACCTTTGATATGCAGGGAAGAGTTCTCATATGTTATTATCATGTTCTCACACACTTATGTTCATGTTATGCATATTTATCTTCCTTTTTACCCTTACTGAGAATCTTAGATAACCTTTTCTTATGTTTCCTTTCCCCAGGTAAATAATTAATTTTTAATTGGGGAATTTTTTGAAGATTACTAAAGGGTAATACCATTTTGGATACATTAATGATATTTATCCAAATTAGGAAGATTGTTTTATATTTTTCCAAAGTCACTAAATGATTAAAATCCTCAGGTGTTGTTTTGTTTAATGTAATGAATATTCATCTAAAAAAATTAACATCCATTCTTGGAAATCATGGGTCATTATAATATAATTATTCTAATAAAAAATTATAAAATAGAGATAATTTTTCTTATTAAACTTTAACTAATTAAATAATGTTTGTGTCATGTACATAATTTATTATTATTTTATTGATGAAATTATTTTTATTTTCAATAATTTTTTATATGTTTAGTATATGTTTTAATTTTTAATTATAAATTTTTATATGGATTTAATTTTATAACATTTTAATGTTATATTCATGAAATTTAATATGATTTCTTATGTTTGAGTAAGTTGACATTGAAATATTAGAAAATCTAAACTATAAGTAAAATTAAAAAAAAAATTAAAAACTAGATAAACATATAAAAAAGACATTACATTTTAAAAAACATTATCTTCAATATAATAGATATAATATAATATAATGGATGGAATAAAGTTTTGTTTAAAATAGATTATTTTAATAGAAAATATATAAATGAATGGGTACAATAACTATCAATGATGAGGTATCATCCCACATTATGGTGTGAGAATGGGAGGCCCATATCACGATTGTAGACCACTGGGTGGGGGTAGAGTATGACTTGTTGGAGAGGGATATTCTTCAAGTGATGGAACCTAGAATTTCTAATGTTATTCCCATAACTCATATCAATGAGATGACATATACAAGTACTTATGTAGACATAATCCTTCTCCCACTACTTAAGTGGAAATATCCCCATAATCTAATGGGCAAACCATAAGCCTTATAAAGGATTGGTCATGAAATATAGAGGCATGGGTAAGGAACCCTAATATCAGCTCCAATCAGATATACATGGTGAAGTGTGGATATCCTGATAACACAAGTATATCACATACCTCCTAGTAAAAACTACAATTGGATATTGATGGATTACTAGAGGTCCATCATTTTCCAATGGAATAGGTGACTCCTTAGGTGAAAAATGACATGGCCTATGTCACCCTCGTCAGGGATCCACAACATCAGTAGCTGTAGGATGATGTTCCTATGTAGGAACCTTCACTCCTTGGGTGGGAACATAATCACACTAAGGTGGGTGGTCAAAGATACTATCTTGTAGAACACAATTCATAGACATCATCCCATGCACTGCACCATGGTACAATTCCTTTCATAAAACACCACCCTCCTCAATATCAATAATGATGATATTATATTGTAGTCATGTATGATGTAATTATATTCAAAATTAATTAAATATTATAAAACAATATAATAGAAATTTATGATCATAAAAGTTCCAAAATACCTATTATGTGTTGATTAAAATATACTATAGACCATATTATATACCCTGGATCATACCTGAGATTCTCTAATAGAGGAAATCAGATCATATACATCCCCTTGATTTGAAGTAATTCACATCTATACAAAAGGTTGAGATACTATACCTATCATTGGCACCATTCGATGTCCTACCTACCCATTATCTTTGTAAAATGAAGTGTACCTGACTATCTGGTTGAAGAAGTAATATGCTGAACAAATCCAAAATGGCATATGGTGCTATCAGCCTATTTACACTCAATAATATGAATGTGAATGTGATGAACTAGAACCATGGACCATTGAATCCCATTAGTAGAGTATGTAGGTAGACAATCTAATAGTGCCTAAAATAGAATCCATTAATTTTGAAATAACATGTGGAATTTTGGAAAATGTGTTTCTAATAAAATACAAAAATGATAATATTATAAAATTTATTAGTCCATGGAAAATTGTATATACTTAAGTCAGTGGGTACTAGACTATCAAACAAGAGAATACAATCTCCCAATTTCTGCCTCCCTTTTAAAAAAAACTTGTGTTCATGAATTACCATATAACATAAAACATATAAAGAGATAAATAATATACTATATAATATAACAACACATAATAGAATCAGATAACAATAAATATGAGTGATTATACTAGATTCCATGAATAGAATCACATGACACAACCATATGAAGCTATGATCCAGTAATAATAAGGGAAAGGGGATGGATTTTCTCCCATTCCCACTTATGATTAAGGATGACGCATCCCAAGAGATCATTGTGATCAGATCTGTTTACTATGTAAAATTATTTATACATGTATTCCAAGAATGAAGGTCCCTTACTGTATCTCCCATCCTTATCAATGTCCTCCAGTATCCCTAGATGCATCACGTGGAAATGCATAATAGAGTGGTTAGTGAAAAGTTCCCAACAAATCAGCCCTGATATATATAATAGAGTGTGATTCATGATATTTTATAGTTAGTGTTGATGAGTATCTATGTAAAATGTATGTCCAACTAGATCATAACAGTGACCCAGCATATATAAAATCATTATCTTGAATAATGTTGACACCAAGAGTTTGATGTACATGCAAAGGCCAGACTCCATTTGTGGGTCCCATAACTATAAAAACCCTAATTGGGAGAGTAAGAATAGTTTCCACATCCTCAAGGGTGATGGTCATTTCTCCCACAAGCCAGTTGAATTTTTGAGTCTCAGGTAACCATACCTAAATGAGGGAATCAACGAGGTGATGATCAATTGATTTGTAACCAAAAATATCGATGCCATAGAATCCGGCATGGTTTAGGTATGCTGTAATACTAGTTAAAGGTCAAATGTAATGATAATGGTGTCCTCTACGCACCCTAATGCATTTAACCTTATGGACTACGAGAAAATCACATGAAACATGCCTATACTACTAAGTGAGCAGAGTAGTATAATACATACATACATATAAAAATTTATATATCTTATGTAACTATAAAATTTAAATATAAAATTATGGTTAGAAGAATGTTAAATATGGTAAAATGAAGGATATAACATGTAAATTTATGTTGTTTTATGAAAATTTTATTACTAAAATAATGAATAATGTATTCATGTTTCTCAATAAATATTTCATATGATTTCAGAAAATAGTTTTTCATATATGTCAACATGTATTTATGATTTTCATCATTTAGTGGGGATTTTCTAGAATTATACTATCCAACATCATTCTTCAGATGTATTATTATGATTTTTTAATGAAACTATCAAGGAATCCATTTGGTTTCCATTAGGAAATTATGTAAATAGGTAATAAAGAATTCCCTTAGGTTGATGTGTCATAAATAAGTATGGTTAATCCTTTAGTGAGTGTTGGGTCTAATATAACTATACAATACATTAGTTATTGTTTTATATCTCATAGGTACACTTTAATTTGATCTATGTTTTTCTTTGAGATTTTCCTAGTTTTTTTGAGGATCTACCTTCATTATGGATTGGGGTTTTAATTCAGGTCCTGCATGTATACCAATAGGTTACAACCCAATGGAGTGACTTGTCATTTATGTATGATATGTCACATCATAATATATATTTCATGGTTATTTTCTCCCCATATTTCTTTATGGTGTATCCATGGTTAGTTTGATTATACTTTGATGTCATATAATATGTATTTTTCAGATTCATTATTATATGAAAAGGAAAATATTATTATTAAATAAAAAGGATGACTTTAGAAATGTAATTTTCATGTGAAATGTTGTAAAATTGTGGAATGTTTATCTTGTTTGTTATTTATGTAAATGGTTTCATAATTTGTGAACTGATTATTATATTACGATAAAATTATTTATAAAACTCACATAATTTTTCAAAAATGAGTTTATATTATAACCACATTATTAAAAATATGAAATTTTCACATTAGTAGAAATACATCACAATGGTAGAGAGTTGTAACTGAATCCAATAATTTTGGGGACTGTTTTCTAATTATTTCCTTCCCTATGACATTGTGAGTTGAAAGGTATACTTTCTACTTTTCCATTTTATAATTTCAAAAATCACAAACACATTCGTAAACACACTTTTAATATCCTTATATGTCCCAATTGATTTTTTATAATTTTTGTAGAAAATATATTTTCATACCAAAAAACAAAATGGTTTTAATATATTATAATCTTAATTTTTTTATTCAATCCGATACACTTGACTGATGGTGTGTTTGATATATCAGTCCAACTAGTATTTTGTCCAGTGGTTAGTTAAATGTTTTTTCAATTTAGATATCCAATTTTATAAACATGAGACCAGAAATATTTTAGAATAATTAAACTAACACTAATTAAGCTATCAGATTGATAATTATTAAAATAAAAAATTATAATGATCAATGTTTATAAATAGAGTATTTAGAATTGTTTGTATCAGATAGAATACATTATTTAGAATTGTAATGGTGCTAAAAAATGATGTCTGATAATGAATTAATTATAATAATTTTTAATTCAAGATCATGATCTATATAATTATGATATTTCAAATTTAATGCTGTCTGAAGTTGTTTCAACCAACTCAAAAATATGACTAAAGAATAATTTCTTATAAATAGTACGCGATTTGAAGGCTAGGAGCTGATTAATTTTCAACCCAACAAGTATAATGATCACTTTTCACGAACATATTGATCATAATATTGATTATCATTTAGAGAGGTATAGCTAAAATTTATCCTTATAATGTTTTTAAATTCTTAAGAATATTTTTGTTTTTTATTCATTCTGTATGATAATGGTTAGATCGAGGGCTTCCAGGCATAGGAAGATGGTTGAATCTGATCCATCAAATATTGGGATTCTAGGGATAGGAATAAGGAGATATACCAATCATTTTAATGAGGTTTTTTTCATTTAAGAAAGATTGAGATGATGACAATCAAATAAATTGAGGCCTTCTAGGATTCTGGAAGATAGAGACATTCTAATCATCATATCATGGGATTTATTGGTTAAGAAAGTCAGAGTGAATACTCATATGTAGGATCAAATGATTCTAGTGTTTTGGAAGACAGATACTTTCCAATAATTTTCTCAAGGGATTCACTAGTACGGAAGTGCAGAGCGTTATAGTAGGTATTGAAACATTTGATATCCTATGTCAGTATTTTTTGACTTCCTTAACTCTTATGGTTAAAGTGTAAAATTACCTTTTAAAAACCATATAACTCATTATTAATATTATAATATATTTTTTAATTATTATTAAAAGTATAATATTGCACTATTAATTTACATTAAACATTATTTTAAACTTCTATTTATAATAATAGTTTTATCAGAATGTTAGTGATACTGATAAAAACTATGATATATTAGACAATCTGTGGATCTGATTAAAACACTATGATCAATGGTCATAGTTTTTTTATTATCTTATTGACTTAAGAGGTTTTTTGTTATTTTATTTTATTTTTTCGAACTAAAATTCACCCACTTCTTGTATCCATCGTATATTATTACGATTCAACAATTTGAATCAGATCAGGTTTTATTACTATACTTTTATGTTATTATTATTATATATTGCATGTTGTTAATCTTTTGGTATAAAATGTTATTTATAATAAAATTTTAGACTAGCATTTTTAGGTTGAAATGTGTTTCTATTAGATACGATGGAAGGTTTGAATAGAGGTACAAATTGTAATATTAATCTCAACATACCACATAATTTTGGTGGGAATGATTATGAATACTATAGAGAATGAATGAATAAATTTTTTATCAATATTGGTGTAATAACTTTGTGATGATAAATGGAAATTATTTGATACCTAAAAATGAAGTTATTAGTTTTACGTATCCGGAAAAACAAGAATATCAATTGAATTATTGTGTAATAAATTATCTACATTTTCCTATGATAATAAGTAGCTAAAGGAAAACATCTTCATGTCTAGAAGCTGATAATATATTGAAGATATTAGAGGTAACTGACTCTGTAACATTGAATGTTATGGAAATTAGAAGATCAATTTTGAGATATTTCTATAAAGATTTTGATTTCATACCCAAAGAATTAGTTGCTAAGACACATCAATAATTCAGGGAATTTTTTTACAGTTTCCATTATCATGGAGGTATTGATCTAATAGATGGAATATTAGTGGAAAATATAGATGAAATTAATTATAATGAAATATAATAGAAAACTATTACCTTAAATGATATGGTAAAGACTAAAAATCTTATTTTACAGGATTTTGTTGGTACCCATATGTAATATGAATTTAAGATCGAAATGGATTCATAGAAGATAAAAAAATGGAGGATTTTCTTTTATAACTATATATAATTTTCCTACTAAACCTTAATCAGAAAATAATTTGGAGAAATATACTATAAAGAATAATTTTATAGTTGATTCATATAATAGTTCATTAGAAAATTATGAGAATGAATTGGGTAATCATAAAAGAAAGACGAACAATATTTGGGGAATGAATGACTTTCAGTATAAATATGACAAGGGTCACATAGATAAATGTGACAAGAAGTATTCTTATAAGGTTATATGTTATGGGAATAAAAAAATAGACATTGAAGACCTAAGATTCATAATATTAAAATAATGAATAAAAAAGAGACCAGTTATGAAAAAAAATTATTAAATGTACTAACAATATAAGAAAAAGAAGAGTCTGAACATTTCAAAAAGATGTGGTGATTTTGGAAGAGACATTTATTCTTAATATTATTCATAAAATTAGAGTTATGGAAAGAGAAATATTGTTTTATATATTGAAATTAAATTTTTTTAAAAATTTCTTATGTTGAAGTTAAATAATGATAAATATATTACTAATACTACATTAAATGAAAATTACCCAGATATTAATGATGAGAAAAATTCTATATCTTCGAATGAAGAATCATCGTCAAATAAATGAGTTAACAATTTAACTAGTAATGAATATGTTTCTATAATTTTTTAATTAATTTATAATGAAAATAGTAATGTTATTAAAAAATATGAAAACACTAAAAATTAACATGTCAAAGAAAAATCATGAATTACTTCTCTTACTACAAAAAAATTATATCTTTATAAGGAGCATGAAAAAGAATAATTTTGAAAAAAATACTCTTTATAATGATCTTGATAAATCTGTTTCATTGAAAACTATTTTACAAACAGACTTTATATAACTTAGTTTTCATATTTATACTACTCGGGTTAAAAACATAGTTGTAAAAAAATATATAAAATTTCTAGTATGAAGAAAATATGTATAATTCTGATTATAGGAAGCTAAACATTGATGAAATTTATAATCAAATCAAACCTCATAAGCATACATATGGGAATGGGATTTATTAACATATACCCATTTTTGGTAATATTTACATTATTCAAAATAGTTCTTCCTTTTGAACTAAATGTCCAAGTGGTGGACATTAGAAGAAAAAAATTTCTTTGAATAATGTTCGATCTCTAGGTTTTCAAAAAGATTAATTTTTAAAATAAATGACATTTGTTCAAAATAATAATGCTTAAAAAATGGGGTGACCTCAAATTTTATATTCTGATAACATCATACCCAAGAAGGTTTTGGTTATAAAATTCTAATGACTTTTTTTAATTAAAATAATGATAAGTCCATCAAAAAAATATTTGGAACATGGATATTGGTTGTTCAAAACATATTAATGGAAGGAAATATTTATTTGAGATTATCTAATAAATAAAAGGTGTAAAAGTCACTTTGAGAGATAATTCTCAAGGAGAAATTATCATTATATGTAACATTTTTTTCTTGGAAAATTATTAATTTTAAATGTTTTATTTTTTGTAAGACTTAAGAACAACCTTATATGCATAAATCAATAATGTAATTAGTTTTATCTTGTGAACATCAATAATGTAAAATATATATTTTTTATTTTTAAATATGGGTTCAATATTTTTTACAATATGAACGAGAAGGCCTAAATAGTAAAAATAAAGGACCTTAGGAGCTAGGATCCACCTTATCTTAGTGAAATTGATGACCAATACTGGTTATGAAATAGGTGATTAAGAAATTGTAATCTTATGCCATTATCTACATTTTCAATGAATGAACTATTGGTGAATCAACGTGAACATAGGTTCTATTCATCAAAAGTTTTTGATCCTTGACAATTTGTTAAGAAATATACGTAGAGTTTTAAATATATTAGTGAAGTCTCCACTTATAATGTATTAAATTTAGTTTACGTCAACTTATTTGGTCCTAAAAACATGATTTATTGGTGGAAAATACTATTTATATGTTTTAGTTGATGATTACACTATATACCCATAGGTTTATTTTCTAAAAATTAAATATGAAGCCTTTAAATATTTTAAGACTTTATTGGCTAAAGATAAAAATTTGGAAAAACCACTTCTTCATAAATATTCATAGTGATCATGGTGGATAATTTGTAGATTCTAATTTTGATAATATTTTTAGTAAAAAATGAATTATACCTAAATTTGTAGAAACTAGAACACAATAAAAAATTAGTGTATTTGAATAAAGAAATAGAGTTATTCAATATATTAATAAAAACATGGTAAGTGAATACTTATTTGTTATTTTTTTTGTTAAAGTAGTCCGTATTTCATATGATATTATAAATCAAGTTTTAATAAGACATCTATTATTAAATCTATTTATGAGTTATGGACGAGAAGGAAACCAAATCTTTCTTACCTTAATTTTTGGGATGAAATGTATTAACTATGAATAGTAAATCTAACATACCTAAATTTCCTCCAAATGTGGAGGAGGAATAATTTTTGGTTTCTTTACCTATATTAAGGTCTATAGAGTTTTAATAAAAATAAATCTACTATTAAGAAAACTGAAAATGTTATGTTTGATGAAACTGATCCATTTTTCAAACAACATCATCCGACATATTTGGATGTTTTTTATAAAATCGATTTTCAACCTATATATAGAGGTTATTATCATGAGAAAAGAATTGAAGAATATGTTTCTAATGTTATTCCTCAAGAATATTTTAAACCTATTGCAGAAGAAGAATGTTTTTAAAATCCATGATATCTGTTGTTTCTTATGAATCATTACTATGATAATATTATTGGTGATGTAGATAAATTGGTTAGAAATAGATATTCTTTAAGAAATGAAATTGAAAATATATCATTATAATAACAATTTGAACATGATAATCTATATGAGTCTTTAAGTGATGAGGGTTTGATATAAATATTCATGATAAACTCAATTATTTTTAAAGTAACCACATATTAACTTTCACTCAATGACCTAAAGGTACTTAAATAATTTTATTAAAATGGGTCATTCAATTTTTTTTGATGAAAATGGTATAATATTTATAAACAAATTTAGACATGTTTCTAAGGGTTATAATCAATAATAATGAATAGTCTATAAAAAAACTTATGCTCCAGTAACTATAATTGAAATGATTCATTTCCAGTTTTTGATGGAAATATCATAATTTTAATTAAAAAAAGTCATTTGAATTTTATAACCAAATCCTTCTTGGGTATGATGTTATCAGAATATAAAATTTTAGGTCACCCCATTTTTTAAGCATTATTATTTTGAACAAATTTCATTTATTTTAAAAAATAATCTTTGTGAAGTCCTAGAGATCGAACATTATTCAAAGAAAATTTTTCTTCTAATGTCCACCACATTGAAATTTAGTTCAAAAGGAAGAACTATTTTGAATAAAGTAAATATTAACAAAAATGGTTATATGTTAATAAATCACATTCTCATATGTATGACTATGATGTTTGATTTGATTATAAATTTCATCAATGTTTTGCTTCCCAAAATTAGAATTATACATATTTTTCATCAAACAAGAAATTTCATATATTTTTTTACAACTATGTTTTTATCCCCAGTAGTATAAATATGAAATCTAAGTTATATAAAGTTTTTTTATAAAATAGATTTCAATGAAATAGATTTTTCAAGATCATTAGAAATAGTATGTTTTTAAAATTAGTCCTTTTCATGCTCCTTAGAAAGATATAATTTTCTTGTAGTAAGATAAGTAATTCATGATTTTTCATTAACATGTTAATTTTCAGTGTTTTCATATTTTTTAAAAACATTACTATTTCTATTATAAATTAATTCAAAAATTATAGAAACATATTCATTACTAGTTAAATTATTAACTCATTTAGTTGGCGATGATTCGTCATTCGAAGATATAGAATTCTTCCCAGCATTAATATTTGGGTAATTTTCATTTAATGTAGTACTAGTAATATATTTATCATTATTTAACTTCTACAGAAGATAGTTTTTAACAATTTTAATTTCAATATATAAAACAATATTTCTCTTTCCATAACTCTAATTTTATGAATAATATTAAGAAGAACTCTCTCCTCCAAAATTACAACATCTTTTTAAATTGTTCAGACTCTTATTTTTCTTGTATTGTTAGTACATTTTATCATTTTTTTCATAACTGATCTCTTTTTTGTATTATTTATTTTAATATTATGAAAATTAGGTCTTGAATGTCCTATTTTCCTATTCCCATAACATATAACCTTATAAGAATACTTATTGTCACATTTATCTCAGTGACCCCTGTTATATTTATACTGAAAGTTGTTCTTTCCCACAATTTTGTTCATCCTTCTTTTATGATTACCCAATTCATTCTCATATTTTTCTAATGAAATATTATATGACTCAACTATAAAATTATTCTTTCTATAATATTTCACCACATTCTTAGATGATTAAGGTTTAGTAGGAAAATTATATACAGTTATAAATGAACCTCCTCCATTTTTATTTTTATCTTCTATGCATCCCTTCACATCCTACATTAATATTACATACGGGTACCAACAAAATCCGGTATAGTAAGATTTTTAGTCTTTACCATATCATTTAAGGTAATAGTTTTCTATTATAATTCATTATAAATAATTCCATCTATATTTTCAACTAATATTCCCGCTGTTAGATCTTTACCTCCATGAGAAAGTAAACTATATAAAAATTCCATGAATTATTGATGTGTCTTAACAAATAATTCTATGGGTATTAAATAAAAATATTTATATGAATATCTCAAAAATGATCTTCTAATTTCCATAACATTCAATGTTATAGAGTAAGTATCCTCTAATATCTTCCATATATTAAGTTCTTCTAAACATGAAGAGGTTTAAATTTATCTAATTATTATCATAGAAAAATGTAAATAATTTCTTACTCAATAATTCAATTGATATTCTTGTTTTTCCGGATTCATAAAACTAATAACATAATTTTTAGGTATCAAATAATTTACATTTTTCATCACAAAGTTACTACACCAATATTGATAAAAACAATTATTCATTCATTCTCTATAATATTTATAATCATTCTGACCAAAATTATGTGGTCTGTTGAGATTAATATTTCCATTTGTACCTCTATTAAAACCATCCATCATATCAAATAGAAGCACATTTCTACCTAAAAATGTTAGTCTAAAATATTATTATAAATTAAATTTTATTCAAAAATCATAACAACATGCAATATATAATAATAATAATAACATAAAAGTATAGTAATAAAACCTGATCTCATTCAAATTGTTGGATCGTAATAGTATACGATGGATACAAGAAGTGGGTGAATTTTAGATTGAAAAAATAAAACAAGAAAAAATAGAAAACCACTTAAGTCAATAAGATCATAATAAAACTATGACCATTGACCAGAGTGTTTTAATCAGATCCATAGATTGTCTAATCTATCATAGTTTTCATCTGTCTCACTAACAGTATGATAAAACTATTATTATAAAAAGAAGTTTAAAATAATGTTTAATGTAAATTCATAATGGAATATTAGACTTTTACGAATAAGTAAGAAATATATTATAATATTAATAATGAGTTATATTGTTTTTAAAAGTTAATTTTACACTTTAACCTTAAGAGTTATGGAAGTGAAAAAATACTGACATAAAATATCAAATGTTTCAATACCTACTATAAAGCTATGTACTTCCTTAATAGTGAAGCCTTTGACAAAATTATTGGATTATATCTGTCTTCCGAAACACTAGAATCACTTGATCCAACATATGAGTATACACTCTGACTTCCTTAACCAATAAATCCCATGATATGATGATTGGAATGTCTCCATCTTCTAGAATCCTAGAAGGCCTCAATTTGATTTATTGACATCACCTCAATCTTTCTTAAATTAAAAAAAACCTCATTAGGATGATTGGTATATCTCCATCTTCCTATCCCTAGAATCCCAAGATTCGATGGATCAAATTCAACCATATTCCTATGTCTGGAATCCCTCGATCGAACCATTATCATACTGAATAAATAAAAAAGAAAAATATTCTTAAGAATTTAAAAACCTTATAAGGATAAATTTTAACTATACCTCTCTAAATGATAAACAATATTATGAACAATATGTTCGTTCGAAGTGATCATTATACTTGTTGTGTTGAAAATGAATCAACTCCTAGCCTTCAAATCGCATACTATTTATAAGTCTTCCTCAGTCATATATCTGAGTTGGTTGAAACAACTTCGGACAACATTCAATTTGAAATATCTTAATTATATAGATCATGATATTGAATAAAATATTATTAAAATTAATTCATTATCAGACATCATTTTTAGCACCATTACAATTCTAAATAAGGTATTCTGTCTGATATAATCAATTCTAAATACTCTAATTATAAACATTGATCATTATAATTTTTTTTAATAATTATTTATCTGATAGCTTAATTAGTTTTAGTTTAATTATTCTAAACTATTTCTGGTCTGATGTTTATAAAATTGGATATCCAAATTGACAAAACATTTATCTAACCACTGGACCGAACACTAGTTCGACTGATATATCTAACACACCATCAGTCAGATGTATCAGATTGAATAAAAAAAATTTAAGTTCATAATATATTAAAACCATTTTTTTGTTTGGTAAGAAAATATATTTTCAACAAAAATTATACAAAATCAATTAGGACATATAAGGATAGTAAAAGAGTGTTTAAAAATGTGTTTGTGATTTTTGAAATTACAAAATGGAAAATTAGAAAGTATACATTTCAACTCATAATTTCATAGGGAAGGAAATAATCAGAAAACATTCCCCAAAATTATTGGATTGAGTTAAAACTCTCTACCATTTTGATGTATTTCTACTAATGTGAAAATTTCATATTTAAAATTAAGTGGTTAGAATAGAAACTCCATATTTTTTCAAAATAATGTGAGTTTTCTGAATAATTTTGCTGTAAAATAAAAATCAGTTCATAAATTATAAAACCATTTACATAACTAACAAAGATGATAAACATTCCAAAATTTTACAACATTTCACATGAAAATTCCATTTTTAAAATCATCCTTTTCATTTCAAAATATTCTTGTCCTTTTCATATAATAATGAATCTGAAAAATAAATATTATATGACATCAAATTATAATCAAACTAACCATGGATACACCATAATGATATATGGGGGGAAAATAACAATGCTATATATACTATCATGTGACATATCATACATAAATGACAAGTCACTCCATTGGGTTGTAACCTATTGGTATACATGCAGGACCTGAATTAAAACCCCAATCCATAATGAAGCTAGATCCTCAAAAAAACTAGAACAACCTCAAAGAAAAACCTAGATTAATTTAAAGTGTACCTATGAGATATAAAACATTAACTAATGTATTGTATAGTTATATTAGACCTAACACTCACGAAAGGATAAACCATACTTATTTATGATGAGTCGGCCATACCCCACCAGGATAGGAAATCAATTATCGGGTCGGGATGACCACTTATCTGGGTCGGACCTGCCGAGCCAGGACGGGCTGACCCGCCAGCCCACCGGGCTTGACGGGCTGAGCCCGTTTCGCTTAAATGCGAATAACTTCACGACCGTGCGTCCGATCGATGCGCCGTCTATGGGACTGGGACCCTTGCAATGAGGCGGTCCTTTTGTGATAATATAAGTGAGTTTTGGATGAATTTGTAAAATGGATGGGATTGGAATGAGCGTATTTCCAACCGGGCCCCTGGAAAGAAAAATCCAATAACTCTGAGATCGGGCGTCCGATTGACGTGCCGTCTATCGCGTTGGGTTTCATTTGATGAGACAGAACTTTGTGATACATCAACTCTGGACTTCGTGATAGTGGATGTATCGACCCCTTTGCTCGAGGAGCAGACCCTCCTAGAATCGAGCGTGCTGTGTGCGGGGATCCAAGAGCTGGGTGCGACTACTACGACTACTGTACTGGAATCCTCCGTGGGTTCGACAACGATGACTATTGCACTGGAATCCTCCATGGGTTCGACAGTGACCACTATCGTACTGGAATACTTTGTGGGTTTGACGACGATGACAACTGTACTTGTATCCTAAGTGGGTCCGATATTTTGACCTCTGTACTTGCATCCTGAGTGGGTCCGACAGAGTAGCTGGTCAAGTATCCTATGTGGGTCCAACAACTTAGCTGGTCTACTATCCTACGTTGGTCCGATTGTGTAGATGAATCATTGACTACATCTGATCATCTCTATCACAATATGAAAGATCTGTACCTGTGTGAGCTGAGTCTTGACTTTCAATCACTATCATCGATGTGATTGACTTTCTAATCTGTGTGGACTGGGTTGTGCTTGGGCTTGAGAGTTGGAGCCGAACTGTGATTGATAACTTAGGTATATGAATGGGAATATACCTAAGTATAGTTGGTTGGTACTTCGTGATTGTATAATTTTTTAGTGGTTTATCATTCGAGGATTTTGGGAGATCTTCGGGGGCCTTGGGGTCCCTAATGAGTAGCGTATACTCACCCATGCATGGGATATGCCCGCACCATGTTGTGTTGGATGTAGAAAACAGACAACACTGACCGAGGTAGAGACTTGTGGAGCTGGATGACACCTGGTGGTGGACCACATGGTGAGACATACATAGAGCGGACGGTTAGAACTGAGGTGTTGAAGAGGCCATCTGTACCCACCCTTAAGGTGGGGTTTCTGAAGGACGAATCAGTGGTTTCTATTTTACTTTACTGCAGTTGTACTAGTTTTTCAGTTGTACTATACTTACTATTGGGCTTATATTTCCGGCCCCTTTCCTTTTAACACTTACTTTTGTATTAAGTATTATTTAGTTCTTACATCTGTTGCATACTCTGTTGTGTTGTTAACCTTTATAAAGTATATTCCTTCCCTTTCAATGGGATCTATGCCTTTGGTGCTAGTCGCCAGCCCTTGGCCTATAGAAGGCGGGCATGGGGTAGTCACAGCATGGACCCCAAGGACAGGTCATGACAAATTGGTATCAGAGGTGTCAGTTCTACTTCCGAACATAGGACTCTGATCTATCTTACTGTGAAGCAATAGTGTTAGGAGTATTAAGTGTGGTTTTCAGTCCAGGGAGTCCAGTGTTGGTGTGGCGACTGACGTATCCATACACCAGGACCCTGACCTCTGATATCCAACTCAATGCACAAAAACACTGATTGCGTGTGTGTTTCTTTTGAAAAGTTTTCTTGGTGATTACTTTGTGTTAGCTCACTAGTTATATTGTTTTGACCATGGCACACCTGTTTCATTTAAGGATGGCCCCCACGAAGTTAGCCAGCTAGGGTTCCGAGTTATGTGCGAGATGGTAGCCCACCATGAGATGATGCCTCGGTGTAGGGCCCCATCATAGCGGAGGCCCCAGCGGTACCACTACCCATAGGGACACCGTTACCAACAGCCCCAGCAGCAGAGAGTGCACGCTACTTGAGTGCGTTGTACAAGTACCAGCGATAGAGGCCGCCCAGGTTCTGCGGAGAGACGGACCTACAGGCAGCTGAGGATTGGATGGAGGCTGTCGTTAGAGTTTTCAGATTAGTAGGGACACCAGCGAATCTTATGGTGATCCTTTCTGTGAGTCTCTTGTACATAAAAGCTGGCAGATGGTGGAGCCTGATGCTCTAGGTGCATGATGAGACATCTTTACTTTGTACAGACATCGAGAGTCCCTTCCACTCAGAGTTTGTTCCAGCCACCCTTCGTGGGGTGCAGATTCAGGAGTTAATTCATATGTAGCAGGGCATTATAACAGTAGCTCAGTACTCAGCAAGGTTCACTCACCTCTCACACTACTCCACAGATATGGTACGGGGCCCGTTCTTCAGGGCCCGGACCTTCGAGCAGGGACTGAGGCATGAGATCAGTGCTTCGACGATTCCCCTCAGCATTACGATGTAGGAGGGGGTGCTGGAGCGAGCCCTTCTGGTGGAGAGCTTCCTCGATGAGCAGTCTCCAATATTGAGACCCACCACAGGGCGACACATAGTGAAGTATTCTGTGGACGGTAGTAGACAGATGTCACAGAGGTCCAAGCAGACCAGACCATTAGGTGGACGACCACATGATACAGGTTCGGTTGTGTGGGGTACACTGAATAGATCGAGCTATACGAAGAGAAGGCAGTGCTACGCATGCGGCGGGCAGGGTCACATGGCTCAGGACTGCCCGACCCGCCATCTGGATGAGCAGCATACAGTAGAGGGACCTCCCAGGCAGAGGTAGAGGTTCGACCGTGGTGGTCCTCCGGGAGCGGGAAGATGAGGCAGAGGAGCTAGCTGAGCAGCGGGTGGTGGACGACGTTTCAAGGCTCTATCACCACCACCACCAGGATGTCCACCCCGACCACATGGAGCTGGAGAACAGAGGCTAGATCAGCTCCAGGAAGTCGAGGCCTATGACCACGGTGCACCTGAGATGATTTTAGGTACTATCTGTGTCAACTCCACCCTTGCTCCAGTGCTTATAGACATAGGTGTGAGTCATTCTTTTATTTCTTCTGCCCTTGTTCGGAGCTCGGAGATTCCGACAGAGCCGTTAGCTTGATTCTTACAGATAAAGACTCATACGGGAGAAGACTCGACGATTACACATTGGTGCTTGCAGTGTGTGCTTACTCTAGGAGGCTAGAGATTTCGCTGGGATCTTCTTTTAGTGGTGTTGAGGCCTTACGATGTCATATTGGGTATGGACTGGTTGTCTACAGTCCATGCATAGATCGACTACATTAGGCGCAAACTGCGGTTTGTCAGCACAGATGGGACCAGGTCACCTTCACCAGTGAAAAGGGAGCCTTTGCAGTGCAGGATGGACTTATGCAGAGTATAGGGAAGACAATCACACATTAGTTAGATAGTCTCATCCTCAGATCAGTTGATGTGCGAATTCTGAGTTTTCCTATTGTGGTTGATCAGTATGCGGACATTTTTCCTGACAACATTCCAGGACTACCTCCTTGCAGAGAGGTTGACTTCTACATAGACCTGTACCCTGGGACAACACTGATATCTACTCCATCATATCGTATGGCTCCCACCGAGCTTCATGAGCTGCGGGTACAACTGGAGGACTTGCAGGGGAAAGAATTTATCTGACACAGTGGTTCACCCTAGTCTTCTCCGATTTTGTTCGCCAAGAAGGCGGATGGGAGCTTGCGACTGTGTGTCGACTACCATCGCCTGAATCAGGTGACCTTAAAGAACATGTACCCACCCCTAAGGATTGAAGACCTCTTTTATCAGTTTAAGGGAGCACAATGGTTTTCGAAGATAGACCTCAGGTCAGGCTATCACCAGCTCAGAGTTCGAGATGAGGATGTGCAGAAGACGACCTTCATGTGTTTTTATGGCCACTACGAGTTCTTGGTTATGACCTTTGGCATAACCAACGCTCCAGAAGAGGTCTTAAGACTCATGAACAAGATATTCCAGCCTTACCTCGATTGATTTGTCGTAGTCTTTATCGACGACATACTGATTTACTCGACTACTGAGGAGGAGCATGCCCACCACTTGCGGGTTGTACTGGATACACTCGAAGAGAACCAGATTTATGGTAATCTCTCAAAGTGTCAGTTCTGGATTCGAGAGGTTCACTTATTGGGACATGTCATCTCGGAGACTGGATTTGCAGTGGATCTAGCGAAGATCGAGGCAGTACTTTCTTGGAAGCCACCCAGGAGTGTGACAGAGGTGTGGAGTTTCCTAGGTCTGTTTGGGTACTATTAGTGATTTGTGCCAGACTTCTGCAGAGTTGCATCACCACTTTCAGCCTTGAAGAAGAAGGGGAAACCCTTCATGCGGTCAGACAGATGCTAGAAGAGATTTCAAGAGCGGAGGTAGAGATTGAACAGTTCGCCCATCTTCAGTCTACCGGAAGAGGGCATAGGGTACGTAGTTTACTGCGATGCATCAGGGATTGGGATCGAGTGTGTCTTGATGCAGGAGCAAAAAGTGATCACTTATGGTTCACAGTAGTTGAGAAAACATGAGCAGAACTATGCTACCCATGACCTGTAGTTAGCAGCAGTGCTCTTCACCTTGAAGATGTGGCGACACTATCTGATGGGTGAGTTCTTTACAGTCTACTTTGACCACTATAGTCTCAGGTACATATTCTAGTAGACGGACCTGAACTTGAGACAACAGTGATGGTTTGAGTTCCTCCAAGACTATGAATTTGAGATAGTTTATACTCCTAGGAAGCGGAATGTTGTAGCTGATGCTCTCAGCAGGAGATCGGGTATTTAGCTGCTAGGAGAGGTGATAGAGAAGCTTACCGCGTTGCAGATATCCTTTGTGGATATTGATGGAGCAGCCTTTCTTCAGTCTCTCACAGTCTCTCCTCGACCTCTTCATTGAGTAAGAGAGGAACATCGTGGGGACATTTATTTTGAGACGTGACGTGCTCAGATATCCTTAGTATACACACCTGATTGATTTTCTGAAGGAGGGGAGCATGTCTTCCTTTTCAGGGGACATACCATGGTGCCAGTTTCACTATAGGAGGAGGTGCTGAGGGAGTTCCACACCTCCCCTCTAGCGGTACATCCAGGAGTGGAAAATATGTATCAAGACCTCAAACGACTGCACTGGTGGCCTGGTATGAAGAAGGCAGAAGCAGAGTTTGTTTCATGATGCATCTCTTGTCAGTAAGTGAAGGCGGAGCACCAGGTACCAGCACGCTTGGCACAACCCTTAGAGGTCCCAATGTGGAAGTGGGACTGGATATCTATGGATTTCGTGACAGGGCTTCCACGTACATCCAGAGGACACAGCTCTATTTTGGTGATCATAGAATGAATCACCAAGTCAACCCACTTCTTACCGATCAGAGAGCAGGGATCAATAGAGAGATTGAGACGCCTCTAAGTTTGGGGGATCGTACGGCTTCATGGTGTTCCATCTTCTATCATTTCCGATCGATATAATCGATTCACTTCCTAGCTTTGGAATGGGTTACAGGAGTCTTTTGGGACGTAGCTACATCTGAGCACCACCTTCCATCCTCAGATGGACAACCATACTAAGAGGACCATTCAAACTCTTGAGGATAGGCTCTGTGCATGTGTCCTCGACTTTGGTCACAGCTGGGAGGATCACCTACCCTTGGTGGAGTTTGCGTACAACAAAAGCTACCACTCCACCATCGGGGTGGCCCAGTACGATGCATTGTACGACCGACCTTGCAGATCACCTCTGTGATGGACTGACCCAGGGCAGTCAGCACTTGTAGGACCAGAGATGGTTCGAGCTATGATGGAGAAGCTGTATATCATCCAAGAGAAGATGAAGACTGCACAGAGCAAACATAAGTACTACGCTGATAGGATATGGAGACCACTGGAGTTCGAGGATAGAAACTTCATTTTCCTATGGGTATCACATCGACGAGGTCTACGGAGATTTGGCCGGGGCAGCAAGTTATCTGCGTGCTTCATTGGGCCTTTCTAGGTCCTCAGCAGAGTAGGTGAGGTGTCTTATCACATGGCCCTTCCACCTCAGTTGCACCTGGTGCATGACATCTTCCATGTATCTCAGTTGAGGAGATACGTGCACGACCCGTCCCACATCATCATCAACGGGGTGCTGGAAATCGATGACAGGGTGACATTGATGGAGGTCCCGGTGGAGATCGAGGATCGACAGGAGCAGGTCCTACATGGACCGTCGATTCCTTTGTTGTGCATTCGAAGGCAGCACAGGAACCTCCAAGAGAGCACTTGGTAGCGGGAGGATCAGATGCGAGATCAGTACCCCCATTTGTTTCCCTAGTGTGTGTTTTAGCTTTACCGAGATGTAAATCCCTAAGGTGAGAGTAATGTAAAGACACATAAATTTCATGGAAATTATTTTTCCTAATTATTTGGAATTTTATGAGTACGCAGTTTCTGACGGCGCATGATTCCGAGGCCCGGTTTGCTATGAATCATTTTCTGATGTTTTGTTTGGGTACATTCAGTAAGTGTATGAGATGAATTTTTCTATCATTTGAACCAGTGATCAAAATTGAACTTCGAGGACACTGATAAACTCATAGCATCGATATTCGTCTATGGGGACCTTTACCACAGTTGCGTTTGGACGAGATGAGAAGTTTTATTTTGGGGTTTCTTAATAATTTAAATAATTTGTTGTGTTAAAAAATTATTTATGTTTGGTGGTAATTTTATACAAGGGGTAGTTAAAGGAGGGACCCATACCCACATAACCTCCCATGAGAGGATAATGTGAGGTGGGGACCACACGAGCCCCTAACCTTTCAACTTCCTTTAAACTCACATTAACTCCCCATTTTGAAAATCTTGAAATTCCCATGAATTAATGAGGCCACCTCTTCTCTCAAAAATTGTGCCAACCCAAATAATTAATGTCTACTTTAATTAACTTGGGTGTCAATAAGTTTTTTTGAATTATTTCTAATTGGTGGGAAAATATTTTAAAATTAGGGGAAGCCTTATTTTAATATTTTCTTGGAAAATATTTTGGGGGTACCTTTGGAATTAGATGAGATCTTAATCCATCCATGAAGAACGATGTTCTCTCCACGTAGAAATTCATCCTTACTTCTTCCTCTGCAACAAGGGAAATAACATCATCCGCAAGGAGCGTCGACTACGCTTCCTCCTCGGACGCACCTGATGTCGTCTTCAAATCCTTTTTCCGCGGCTCGAATATGTGCAACGTCATAATTGAGGTAGGGGTTTTGTATAATTATACGTGAATAAATTATGTCGTTCATGTTGAATTCATTGGAATGTCTTTGGCCAACTGAAACCACCTAACACAGAGGGCACAAGATGAACCAACACGGCCCGAAGACCCTCAAATGTTTCCTGATTTTATTCATGAAGGAGGCGGTGTTGGAAGAGGCGTAGTCGAGTGAAGGCGGCGGCCGCGTGCCTACCTTGTGTGGAAGAACCATGCCCCGTGACTGCGGGCCGCTCGGCCGAAGAAAAACCAGCTGGCCATAGCCGACTGGGCTGGTGGAGCCGTGGTGCCCCATGGTGCCGCGCTGCGGAGGACCTTGGCCCGCTTCGGCGAGTGAACGGGCCGGCTCGTCAGCCGGCCAGGTTGGAGGAGGCCGCGGCGCCGCCTGTGGCCGTGTGTAGAGGAAAGTGGCCCACCCAAGTGGGCTGCTCATGTTGGAGATGCCGGAGGGCTTCATCTGGCCAGGAAGGAGGGTGGCACCGCTCGGACCTGCCGGTTCGGGATGTCGGAGAGCCGTCCCCCCCCCCCCCCCCCCGCTCGGCGTCGCTCGACCAGTTGGCTGAGCCACGACCAATAGCTGGTCGGGCCGCGCCCTGCCGGGCCTTGCCGCACCCTTGCGTGGGCCGTGCCTCCTGTCATGTGCCGGGCTGTGCCCCACTGGGCTAGGCCGTGCATTATCGGGTCGGGCCGACCCCTTAGCCGGGTCAGACCTACCGAGCCAGGACGGGCCGCCCCGCCAGCCCACCAGGCTTGACTGGCCGAGCCCATTTCTCTTAAATGCGAATAACTTCATGACTGGGAGTCCAATCGATGCGCCGTCTGCTGCACTGGGACCCTTACAATGAGGCGGCCCTTTTTCATTACTCTAGTTGAGTTTTAGATAAATTTGGAAAACGGTCAGGTTTGGAACGAGTGTATTTCCAACCTGACCCCTCGAACGGAAAAGTCAATAACTATCAGACCGGGCATCCGATTGACACGCCATCTGTCACGTTGGGTTTTTTCTGACAAGAAAAAACTTCGGGATACATCAAATATAGACCTCATGATAGTTTATGTATCAAACCCTTTGCTCGAGGAGTGGACCCTCCCAGAATCAGGCGTGCTGTGTGCGGGAACCCTAGAGATGGTTGCGACTGCTTCACCTACTGTACTAGAATCCTCCATTGGGTTGACAGCGATGAATATTGTACTGGAATCCTCTGTGGGTTCGACAACTACCACTACCATACTGGAATCCTCCGTGGGTTTGACGACGATGAAAACTGTACTTGTATCCTAAGTGGGTCCGATAGTTTGACCTTTGTACTTGTATCCTGAGTGGGTCTGATAGAGTAGCTGGTCTAGTATCCTATATTGGTCCGAAAACGTAGCTTTTCTAGTATCCTACATGGGTCTGACAGCTCAAATGAATCAGTGACTACATCTGATCATCTCTATCATAATATAAAAGATGTATACCTGTGTGAGATGATTCTTTACTTTGAATCATTATCATCGATGTGATTGACTTGCTTTCTTGTGTGGACTGGGTTGTGCTTGGGATTGGGAGTTGGAACCGAACTGTGATTGATAACTTAGGTATATATATAAATATATACCTAAGTCGATTTGGTTGGTACTTCGTGATTGTCTCCTTGTTTAGTGATTTTTCCTTCGTGGATTCTGGGAGATCTTCGGGGGTCTCTGGGTCACTACTGAGTATCGTATACCCACCCCTGCATGGGCTATGCCCGCACTACGTTGTGTTGGATGCAGACGATCGAGAACACTGACCGAGGTGGATCCTTGTGGAGCTAGACGGTACCTAGAGGTGGACCACTTGGCAAGACGTACACGGAGCGTACAGTCAGACCTGAGGTGCTGAGGAGGCCATCTGTACCAACCCTTCAGGGGGGGGGGGGGGTTCCGAAGGAAGAAAGTGGTTGCTGTTTTACTTTACTACAGTTGTACTAGTTTTTTAGTTGTACTGTACTTACTGTTGGGCTTGTAGTTTCGGCCCCTTTACTTTCAGCAATTACTTTTGTATTTAGTATTACTTAGTGCTTACTTTTGTTGCATACTCTATTGTGTTGTTTACCTTTATAAAGGCAATGCCTTCCCTTTTAACGGGATCTACGCCTTTGGTGCTAGTCACCAGCCCCTGGCCTATAGAAGGCAGGCTTGGGGTAGTCATGGCACGAGCCCCGAGGATGGGTCGTGACAATTATGAACAATATTTAATTGGATAATAATATCATTTTCATCATGTGCAGAGCAATTTACATTCATTTCTTCAATCACACTTATCATCTACCATTTGTGATGGCATTCTCAAATATATTCATTATATGACTCACATCTTAAATCATATTCCATATAATTCCATTTATATATTGTGTATAAAAATTCAACATAAATCATATGGTGGTACACCATCCATATTCATTTTCTCATGTTA
This sequence comes from Viscum album, assembly GCA_963277665.1. Taxonomy (NCBI): domain Eukaryota; kingdom Viridiplantae; phylum Streptophyta; class Magnoliopsida; order Santalales; family Viscaceae; genus Viscum; species Viscum album. The sequence goes on from OY728161.1 coordinate 760,064,581, forward strand.
AATTCTATCTATGAAATTATATACTTCCAAATCTTATTATCGATGAAAAAAGTGATCTTTTTTCAATGGGGTAATGTCATCATGTATTTTTGGGAATGGACAATTGAAACTGATTCTAGGTCATCCATAGGATATCTGTTTTAATTTTCCCATAACTACCTTGATCTATAATCCATAAATGATCTCCCTAGAGGAAAACACAACCAATATGGAATTTAGAAAAATCACAATATTCCACATATCCCAGAATTGGTTTTGGAAATAATAATATGAGTTCCGTGGTGATATGATTTTCTAGAACTAGAATTATTATTTTAAAATTATTATCCCATACGAATAGAACACCCATTTCTGTCAAATAATTATTGGGAGTTTAAATAATAGGGATGTATACAACAAAGATATGATAATTTTCTGATAATCATAAAAAACTGCATATTTCAAAAACATTATCTGTTTTCCTCCAAGAGGGAACTAGTTCAATTTTTCTAGTTTCAAATGATATTTATTCTTTTTAAATTTTATTCCTAATGTATAGACTTCAAAGTAAAAAAATTCACACATATAAAAATTAGTGTAATTTTGATAATCACGCAATGTTCTCAGTAATATTTCCAATAATTCATCAGGGCCATTTTGCGTACGAGGGAAATCTAAAATATTATCAAAAAAATAATATACCAGCCAAGGTACCTTGGGATGATATGTCTCACTAAGGCCATTAAGACTACATGTGTATTCATAAAACTAACAGGTATGATAAAAAATTTATAATGTCCATAGGGGATGTAAAATTATTTTTCAGGAAATCAATTTTTCAATCAATGTTAATGATGTATTGAGTTTAGATCAACATCAAAGAACTACTTGGATATTTTTAATAGAATAAAAATTTCATAAATTTTAGTTATATTATAATAATGTTTGATCATAACTTGATTCAGTTTACAATAATCAACACTTAAGATTAAAATCCACCTACCTTTATAGAAAATAAAACTATTGCAGCGCAAAGAGATATACTAGGTCTTATGAAATATTTACATTCCAACTCTTCTAGATGATCCTTTAACTCCCAAAAAACAATTATAGGAATTTTTTTAGACAATAATGAAATAGGTATTACTTCCAAGAGTACATTTATAAAAAAATTTATTTACCACTTGGGCGTTAACCAAAATAAATAATTTGAAAAGACTTGTGGTTTTTGATTCACTATGTTAGGAAAAGTACCATTTTCGATTTCTTCCACATGTGATAAGGTCTTTGTGGATAACATGGAATAAATGGTTCTATCAACTATTACTAATGTTATCACTATACCTAAGGACCATTATTTGTATTTATTAAATTCATTTAAATTTTAATTTAATCACGTTAGAGATCTGATGATGTGTGGAAGGGATTCTATCACATTGGAAGAAGTGAAATCTGTAGTATTGTCTTGGGATCTCCAAATTCATTGTTTTAAGATGGCAGGTAGTGGGAATGATTTTGGGCATGAGGTTTTGAGTTTTTAGAGTTAACATAAAAATAATATCATTGAAAATAAGTATGGTAGTCATTTTAAGAAGATCAGATGCAATGAATATAGAAAGACTACCCAAATTAAGAGATAATTTCCTAAAGATATATATAAGAACAGTTTTGACAAAAAAAATTTGTTATAACATGATTATAATATCGATGAGGTTATCTGAGTATTTTTTGCATCCCTTAGTATACAGACAGTATAACTCAAGTTTTTCCCTTTTCTATGATCCAAGGACTAGCTCTGCATGTGACCAATAGAGAGAGGGTTTGGGTAAGACTATTTGTTTGAGATGCTTGGGATTAGGTAGAGTCTTGTCTCTTTCCATATTTGGGTATTTAATTTTTATGTGTTTTTATTTTCTATTATTTCTACAAAATTAATTTAGAACTATTTCAAAATTTATATTTTTTATACCCCCACAACATAGTTTTTCATGTTTGATTATGTTTGTGGTATTTGGTACTACTCTATTTTAATTAAGTGTTCTATGTGAAAATGAGAACTCATTGAGACATATAATGGAATTTTTCCTTCTAGTAGTTGGTATATGATAATGGAAGCTTAGATAGGTGACGGTATGAGTCTGGTTTAATGTCAAAGATTATATTTTTTTTTGTTTTTAGGGCTTGTTTTAGTAGTTGAAAATAGTAAATTTGATAGTAAAGGTGGAAAAGTTTTGATGTGGTATATACTAGGGAGTTCACCAGGATGGTTTGATCGTGTTTAATATTAGATTCCATTTTTATTGAAGACATATGAAATGAGATACTAGTCAAGGATAATGTATTCATATAAGAGAATTGTCCCTTTTTTACATTTTATTTGGTATAGTTGACATTTTTTAAATTTTCCATGATTTTTATTATTAAAAAATAATTTTATTTTTTGTGTTAATTTCATGTGTTTTTAATATATTATTTTATAATAATTAATGTTTTATTTTTTTATTTACATCGAATGTTTTGGGAATTTATTTTTCTCATTTTTCATTTCTCTTATGTGTTGAAATCCTTCCTTTAAAAGATATTTTTTTATCCTTATATAAGTGGTATGTTAAAACAACATGAGCTTTTATATGGGATCATAATTATATGGGGGTTATTATGACCTTACATAATTATAGTGATGTGTGTCATACGCTTACATAAGATATGGTTTACTATTACATAACTTGATGATGGAGAATATCTCCCTTATGTTATCCTAGAATTACCCTTACCCGAGAAGTGCTATATGTCTTACCTTTATGAGAGGATCGAAAGGTCCTTATGTTGATAATTATTTTTATCGACCCTTACACATTGGTTTGTTAAATATTTATGTGGAAATTCTAGGTTTATGATACCATTTTTCAGAATAGAAGGACCCCTATGCAGTGGGTGTAAGATCCTTACACAGTGTTGAGGGACCCATAAATATATCCATATCGAAAATTACATATTGTTTTCCATTTTAGTTATGTTACAATAGATTATTCAATGTCCACATAGATAAAAAATGAATCATTATGTTATTAAAGGTTTTACATGTTTTTTTACTATTGATTTAAGAATCGAGTTACTCTCTTTTTTTGAAAGACAAATTGAATTTTTAGGGAGGTAAAGGCCATGAGAAATCTGGGAGAAAGGATATGATATCAAATGAGGGGAGGGTATTTTTGTGTCTCTATTTGAAATATTTCTTAGAGGTGTCTTTGGATTTCTATTCTATTATTTTTCGCATGGGTTGATTGATTTTGTTGAAGTGGAAAGAGGTTGTTGTTTTATTGTAAGAGGGTTTGAGGGATGGGAAAGAATGTTGGAAAAGAGTTTGTCACCTGATTTCCTTTGTTCTTATCAAAATGAATTTATCATTATTCAAGTTTTTGTTTCATTCCTCCTCATTGGGTGAGAATTATTTCACCATTCCTATGGAATTCATCTAAATTTATATATTTCCCTTCCTCACATTTATATTAAAATCTTTCTTGATTTTCCTTGATTAATAATGAAATGTTGGGTGGTGTTATTTTCATAGTCTTGGACAAAACAGGTCCGCACCATGTAATTATTTTTTGTTATTTTTATTTGTTGATTTTTTCATTTAAAATTATTCCATCAATAGGATTTTGTTTGTGTTTATTTCTATTATTTTTCAATGTATACATTTTGGGTTTCTATTTTAGTTTTTGTTTGGATTGTGAAGCACTATCTCCTAACTTAGATTCACTTATCTTTAAGGAATCCCTCCTATAATATTTTACAACATGGGATAGCAGTAATGGTTTTTTACTATGGTGTCGACCTTGAGGATGATGGTCTTGGAGGATACAAATATGGATACAACATCACCAATAGATTGATTAGATAAATTAGATCTCCTAGTAAGGGGTATGTAGCCTAATATTTATTATTGTAAATCATTTTTTGATCATTATATCTGATTTTATTTTCATATTGTTTTCTAGGATTTCTTTCAAATTTTTTACACCTTTATTATTCATAGTAAAAACACATTGTGACTCTTCCCCATGAACCTATGACAATTGGATGGATAATGTTACATCGTTACATACCATTTACTTCATTCGAGTGATTTATTTATAAGACATGTAATGCTGATAACCAAATTCATGAATTTAATTAAAATATAATTTTTGAATTATTTTTCTATATATATATATTTTTTGATATTTTATTCTCATTTTTAGTCACCAAATGATGTTGAATTTATTGCAGATTTATTTTTAGATTTCATACATATTAGAACCTGGTTTTAGGCTGTTGAAATGACATTTGTGAATGTAGAAAATTAATTTTTCATGATTCACTACTATTTATTGTAATTAGTATGGATTTTTTTTGTTTATGAGAATTTTCATATCTTGAGCTGCTCTATTATCCAGTACCATTCCATTTTCATGTTATATGTTCACTTCATATGTGATTTATTCACTTCTTTCTATAAAATAATTTTTTAATTACTAGATGTTGGATACTACTTTGAATGAAACTGATTATATTCAAAATTATTAGATATATAGCAGAAAAAAATCTTATCTTTGTAAATTTCTTTTTTGGGAATATTATGAAGAAATATAAAAAAACAATTAGATCCATTTCATCTGCATGTGGAATTCATTATTGCAGAACAACCCACAATAATATCTAATCAAATCCACTTCTAAAACCGGGTATGGTGAGTATTCTCAACATACGAATAATTCCCCAGGTGCATTTCATCATGTCCTTGATCATATACATATTTCCTTACTAGGTCTAGTGAAATGTCTTTATAAGTCAAAATTCCATTATCCATTAATGGTTATGGAACCCACCCTTTATCCAAAATCTATTTTTGTTCCCCCAAATTAAACCTAACATGAAAATCCTTAGATCTAATTATTTCAGAATCACATTATATTCCATCGTAATGACCCTTCTTAGCATGCCAAGCAGTGATGAATTCCATCAAACAAATCATGAATCTAAATTTATCAAGTTGAATCAAATATTTTTTTTTCAATTTGAGTAACACATTTTTATGGGATACATTTTAGGAATGTTCCTGGGATTCCTTCAGTTTTTGAAAATAATAATTTTACAAAATAATTATGTCATGTTCCCCATGTTATTATAGGTGTCCCAAGAATTACAAATTAGTTAATATTTCACTAATACCTCGAGCATATTCTCTTCTATAACATGGAATAAAAATTCAATATGATGAGGGAAAATATATAACTCCACTAGATTTTAAGAAAAATATAAATAGAACACAATTTCTATTTTTTGTCGAATTAGATATATGATCCCACAAGTGATGTGACATCCCATTAAATTTGAGGGTGCTAGAAAAACCATTTCAATCTCATATCCCTAATATACACATATATTCTCATGAATCCATGATTAAGGGATAAAGATCCAGATACCCATTGTTTGTTTTGAATCTCAATAAGAAAACCCAATATGAATAAATCACTTACTGATGAAAGTTATCCTCTTATCGTTGAATCACCATATCTTGATTAGCTAATTATGATGTATCTATAGAATCTATGTCTTCCCCATTCATAAATTTCAGTCATGAGATAACAAAGTTATCAAAATCCTTTATTTGAACCTCATGGATATTTAGATTTCCTTCAATCTAGTGATAATAGAGTTCTCACACTCCAGGATTAGCTAATTCCTCAATGATTTTGTGTATGATTGGTTTCTTTATATATAAATATAATTATAAACATATATTTCTTATTATATAAATATTAGTTTATATATATGTATATATATAATTATTTATATATATAAAAATATTATATTTAATATTATTTATTTTTAATATGGGGTGGGAGCATCCAATTAATTGTTTCTCATAACCAGACCTTCCCAACACTAATTATATTGGTATTTGGAAATCTATATTTCCTAAAAAAACTAAGCAAAAATATATTATTTAAAATGAAAATAAAAGCACTTAATTTTAATTTTTCCCACAAATGAAATAAATCCATATGATGTAGAGGATAAATGCGGATCCTCCTCCAAATGAGAGACCATGAAAAAAACTAAAGAAGCATGCATCAGTGCACATGGAGTCGTTGGATAAAAAAAATTATTTATTTTATTAATATAAAAAATGTAAATATTTTATGGAAATAGGAAATATAATGAATGTTAAAAATGAAAAATATTATTATTTTATAGAAAATAAAATAGTTCACATAAAGTCACATATCAACTAGACAAAAGAAAACCAAGAAGTAATTTAATTAAATACCAAACAAGGAAGAACCAAAATACAATTTCGCATATCCAATTGAAGAATATGAAGGATAAACCTGGATTAACATGTAAAATAATAATGTGGATTTTTAAATCCTTTATATATTTGAAGGTAAAAAGGAAAATTAATTAATTGATCAGTGATAAAAAAATACACGAGTGTTCAACCATAAAGGAAACTCCTCTAACAAATATTTTATAATGCCGATGAGACCACAAGTCACCAAAAAATTAGAAATCATATTCTTGTATATTTTGATAAAGGATATGGATAAAAGGAAAAATTGAGGATAAGGGAGTAAATAATCAAAACCATCAAACCATATAGTTATTTACCAATATTTATTGAGCATATAACATTGATAATTTTTATCCATTCTACTCCATAATGATAGATCTCCAACATTTATCAATAAAGGATTCTATTCCATAAATAATGGATTAGGATTTATCTATTAGTGGAACTTATTTTGATCAAAAATAGGGTTTAAATCTATTGAAATCTACAAAAAATAAATTTGAATGATCTCACAAACACCAATAGACCCCTTTCCTAACTGAAACATGTCCACATTATTTTTTATTACACCCATTGTAGGAGGGTTCTAGCTGCATGGTTCAATCTATGATCTTGGTATATTTTGTTGAATGTCATAGATGTTTGAGATAGTCAAACAATGATACTCCCATTCAACTTAGAAGAATCATTTCCATGCATTCAAATTATACATAAGGTCACTTCTTCTTACCCAAAGAATATAAGCCATTGTTATATGAGAACTCAATGCCTCCATAGAGATCGATGAAGACCACTTCAACATAAGTGCTACAAATCTCGTGTCCATTTCCAAGAAATAATAAGAGAAAACATTCCAAGGATGCGAAATGGATCTAACACCAAGGAAATGAAACATATAATATGAAGAAGATTCTAACTTTGACATGTAGAGTAGAAAATTCAGAACATTGGTCGCATGGTGGAAAAAGGATCTCTATTAAAGGGAGGATCATGGAATAAACATTCCACCAAATGTATTAGGCTATAGGATCTATTGAGAGGCACCATATAATCCTCCAGGTAATAACATCACTCAAGTTCATCATTCCCAATGCTATCCAATAACCATAATTAACCTAGTATGCAGAAGACAACTTTATAATTCAGCATTACTAATTTGTTCCTAGGTCCTTCGTTCAAAATATTCTTATAAAAATTCTTTTATCTTTTACATTGAATTTATAATCCAATTTATTAGCACCCCAACCATTCCCTTCTTCATTAAATAATGATAGTATCATAGTATTTTCAAAACTAGAAATCATTATGTATGTTTCCTTAGAAAAACCATTATCAAGATTCCAACGATCCTTCCAAATACACACAATTTTTTTCCAATTCCCTAATAAAGAACTATAATTAAAATATCTTAAGAAACACACAAGCTTAATGAAAAAAAATGTAGTGGTGTACTAATGTAGCTCCATATAAATCTATGTGAGGAAAATATTTAGCATATAGTACGTTATCCCATAGAGAGTCTAGGGAATGGATATGCCACCATCCTTAATAGAAATAATTGAATCATGATGAAGGTCAACCTTCCTACCCAAAGGAACAACCAGGATAAAATAAGTTTCTTATTTTATAGGAATGACCATTTTCCCAGAATCCATCCCATACTAGGGAATATGGTGGAAAATGACCCCATTTTCCCCTAAGGTCTCTTAATAAAAATAATCTTCTATCTAAAAATAATTGATGAGAAATAGGTGGCCCCCACTGGGAAATCCTCTCATCATGATTTTTTTCATTAGTAGTAACTAATATAAAATTAGAGAAAACATAAGCCACTAATATAGAAATGAAATGGAAGATAAGATATCCCTAAAGGAGAGACCTAGAGGGGGTAAACATTGAGTAAAGTCTCAAATGATCTGGATTTTAATTGTAACCAATGTAACACATTTTATGTCCACCTCAATCAATTTAGAAAAAAACATTATATTCATCAAAAACTAAATGAAATGTCATTCCATTAAATCATATGATTTCTTCATAACATGTTTCCATTCCATAACACCACTATTAGTAGTAGAGAAATTTTTTATGTAGTAAAAAATTTATTGATATGTAATAAAGTTATCCCAGATTAGTATCTTTGGAACAAATTCACAATGATTAATAGAAATAATACAGGGCATCCAAATACTCTGATGGTTAACAAGAACCATTAAAAAATGTTATTGATAACATTTCACAAAATTATATATCTAAATACCAAAACCAAAATAGTATTTTAGAACATAGGGATGGAGGTATTAAGGGTTTAATCAATATAGGAGATGTTGGATTTATCCCTCCTATGATCATTCTTACTACTCAATATATCTAGACCAATAATTTTCTATAATATTTTCATGAATATGGAATTAAAACCATCTCAGCATGGTGATTTTTTGAATTTTATTTTCCAAACGTCCTAGATAATTCAATCATTTGTAATCTCATGAAATATTTGGTACTTCATTGTGTTTGTGATCATTTATCTAGTTGAAGACATTATATCTAAAGAGAAGACATATTACCCAACTAAATAAAGATCCTAGAAAAAAGTATTGTTAAGAAAATAAATCTCCTTATCATTTGATGTAACTCCGCCATTATGAGTAGAGAGACCATAGATAAAATTCATATATAATCTTTGCAGAAGCCTTTTGGTGAATTTATATAATGCTGATATCACCTTTTTTTATCATGGGATTCCCACAAATTCTTAGAAGATATATTTCCTTAATTATGAGGTCCACGACCAACTCTAAATCAAGGGATGGAATTCTAGATAACACTACATACGGGGGTAAGAGAGTTGAGCTCATTCAGACCCCTTTTGACAAGATTATATTGGATGTGTGGATGGAAAAATTTATTATCACTCCATACTTTTAGCTTAGAATCCACCTAAAATATTTTATTCTTGATATGAGACCCCCATAGACCAACCCAAATAGATCTCCCCTTAAAAGTCCACCTACATAGAAAAAAATTTCATAACGGAGGAGCCTTTCTTTTATATTATTTATGAACTATGGGGAAAAGTATGTGAGGATATGACTGTGATATGACATTGTAGTACCATAACAAGAGAACTAAAAAAATTTACCGGTTGATCCATTCGATCGAACTTAGAAATCAATATTGTTACTCCACCATGAAAGTAAAATATGACATCCCAAAATATCAGTTAAAAGGGTATCCTAGGATTTACAGATTAGAAATACCCATAGTCTAAACTGTATATAATAAATTCATCATTAGAGAAAAATTCTTAATGGAATTCCCTCTCAATTCATTTTATTACATGATTTCATTAATGTCCCTACTAATCAGATGTTTCCTAGGTAGAAACTCCCACAACCACTTGAGAAGCTCCCAAGATTTCCATTTAACCTCCTCAGATGAACTGTCATGCAATTCATTAAAGAACACACAAGGAAAGCATGATGATGGATATAGGATGAACTATGATTTGAAGAGGAAATCTTAACCCTAACAACCAGATACTCATCCTACAGATGGCATCATCCACTTGACTAACCTTGTCAGAAAACCAACAAAAAACCATAGAAACCTACCTTTGTCACAACACCACATATTTCTTTACAATTAAACATTGTTTTTGAAAAAACCCATATCATGGACACTTCTTTACTCTAAGGCTTAACTATCTGAACTGTGCATGGGTTTCAAAGGCCACGATAGTTCTAGATTAATATTTTTTTGGATAGTTGGTGATGGATCACTGTAGAATCAATTTATATATATTCAAGAAATGATACATCCCAGATTTTTTAAACCTTTCATTGTATCACTCAATAACATGTGGAACCTCCATACCTCATTTAGAGAAGTTAGTTTCTGCTAAGGAAATATCAGAACCGAGATCCCCTAGACCCATTCGACTATATGTTTGATGATTTTTTGGGACAACCTTCATAGTCACAATCTAAATACTCATCTTACTGGGAGGAGAGAATATGGGGATCAATACTCCAAATGAAAACATAGTCAAGATGGTCAGAATGGATCCATTTTGAACTAGAGGGAAGTTTTGTGTTAACCTCAATGGTTGTATAAAATCATCTAGTAGGGGTTGCGATCATCATGGAAAATTTATCTTGGATGTCCAAGGTATTACTAGAATCAATAGAAATTGTTTAGGTGGCGAGAATCACAGAATCCTTCAATATTATAGGAATTTTAGGGCCAATAAAATAAGGTGGTGGTTCCATCCTAAGGACATTATATTGATCAAAAAACGATTGATCATGTATGGTTATATCAAGTTACCCATTTCCCTTTTCCTATCCTCCACCAACATGAAAGAACACCCATGGTTTTTTCCATAATACATGGACCATAATATTTTAAAATATTACCCATACCTCCCCCATATTAGTGTAGAAATATTTATTTGCACGTATGATGCATCCATAAATTAAAAGAAATATTGTCAATATTTCATGCATAAATTAGATCAATTCATTTGAGTCTTCAATAGAAAAGAATGGCCACCTCATAATTGGTTTCAAGATGTCAACCAAAACCCTGATACACCTAAGAAACCCCCAGATAATGGGATTTTAGAAATCCCAAAACACAAATTCCCTATTGCATCTGCTAATATCATGTATAATTCTTTCAGGTCTTTCATAACTTAAGATGTCTGAAATTAGAACCCAAAAGAGTTATTTAGAGAAAATGATATTGGAAACACTCCCATCATCTCATTGATGCTTTATTATAAAGATATTTTGATCAGAAAACCATAATCTCATAAGAATTACTTACCAATTATCCTTTACATTTATGAATACAATGATCAGATTCGTAGATCATATGACTCTTATAACTACACCATCCATTAGATGTCATATGGATTGAAGTGTATTTTTTCATGAAAATAAAATGGAAGTGACAATAGGTGATGAATTTACCACTTTTAGGACAGAAATTCGATACACCATGAGGCATCCTCCTTTTTTGAAACAATATACAATTTTTCCATATTCGTAAGATAGAGATTAACAAGGTTATTCACCAAATCATATTGTACTAAGACAACTATATAGAAGAGGAGTATATATCACCATTTTGAAATACACATGGTCAATAGTCATGATTACAAAATCACTCCTAAGGTATCACAAGACCTAGTTAAACTGTATAAGTCACTAAAACCTAGGAGAGACATGTAACACACACTCAATGATAGAGATAAATTATCCTCTACATTGACGTGAAACCATGATTTTATAGTTCATGATAAAAATAGATAAGATAGAAATTTTAAATGTCATGGAACAAAGTGGAAAATCCTTAACTGCCTTATATATAAGATTATCTTTTAAAACATTACTAAAAATATAAGTTGATATTTTAATTACTAATGTGGGAAAAAAAATTTAATATTAAAAAAATTTAAATTATATACCCAATCAATTTTTTTGGAACACAATTTCCTAATCTACCAAATGTTTGGGGCACAGTTTTGTGGAGGTTGAGAACATAATCATAAAGCACATTATTTAACAATTGTTTAATTTAGGTTGTTTGTTATGAAGTGGATTAGATTCATTATTTCTGATCAAGGCACTTTATTATAATGTTCCCACCCTTCTTCAGATTAATTTATTTTAATCAGGGCATTTTTAGAATTTTTAATATATTTGTAATATTATTTTATATTTTATTATAATAAATGTTACTATGTATTAATATAAATTTATTAATAAATATAATATATAATAATATATTTTTATTATTAAAATATATATAATATTATAAAATATCCTAAAATATATTATTATGAAAATATTGAAATAGATATTTTTTTAGAAATATAATATGTTAATATTAACAATATACCATTTGTTAATTTTTGTGTTATAATATATGCTAATATTTGTTATATATAAATATTTATATTATATTTATATTATATTTCATTACAATATATGTAAATATATCTTACTATAAATATGTTTATAAGTTATGTTAATATTAATATAAATATATATATTATATTAAAATATGTTAGTATATATATATATATATATATTGACGTGTATGAGTGGACAATGCGTCAATCTGACTTGTAGTGTGCTCAAATTTACTGAATATACATCTCATAAAAAATAGAGTTCTCAACACGAACGTATCATGTAGTCAAAACTAATAAAATTTTATTTGATTGTTGTGAAATAATAGGATAAAAAATATATATTAATTGTTGTAATATATGAACTGATGGCATATCAATCTTAACATTCATTTACCTGACATGACCTAAAATTCATTTTGAGTAAACGAAACACGAAATTTGAATTTGATGGTGGAATCTATATAAAATTATATTCAATTAATAGGAAATTATATGTAAATTTTGATGAAATTATTTTTTATGTGTATGAGGATACGATGAATCAATCCAACATGCAGTGTGCTCATACATGTTGAATAAGTAGTTCATAAATAATGAAACTGTTTAAAAACATCTTCCATGTAGTAAAAAAATGAACAGATGATCTTTTATTGGTGTGAAATCATAGAAAAACAACCATAGATTGATAATCAAAATATAGAAAATTAAAGTTCATGAATACGAGTTATCGTTTGACTGAGAGGACTAAAAGCATATTTTTAGTAATTAAAAATACCAAAACATGTGTTTAATGGTAAAAAACATATAAAATGATTTAAAATTTATGATAAATCATTTGATATCTATGTTAGAAATATTTCAAAACTATATAAGTAGACGATTCATTAATCTCACAAGAATTGTGCTCGAACTTTCTAAATAAGAAGTTCTTAAATAATGAAAGTTCATAAGAATACATTCCACACAGTCAAAAAAAAATCAAATGAGATCTCATTGATGTGAAATCAGAGGAAAAATCATATTTGTTTTTGAAATATATAAAATCAAATCATTTCAATCAGAGCATTCATTTTCCCAAGCTGAATCAATATAAATTTTTAGTATTTTAAAATATTAATGTGTCTGTTTAACAGTAAAACCCACATATATTAATGTCAATTATTTTATAAATAATATGAAACAATTCTTGGAATTATTTTTTTGTGTTTAGGAAAATAAATCATGTCAATATGACATGATGTGTCCTCATAATTACATAACAATACGATCTTAAAGAATGAAAATTTTTAAAAACATGATCCATTGAGTCAAAACAGACCAAATGAGTTCATATTATTATATATTCAATGGAAAAAAACCATAGGTTGATATTGGAAATATATATATTAAAGTCATGTCATTCTGTCTATTGATTTCCCAAAATGATTGAAAATTCATTTTAATTATTTAAAAACACTAAAATATGCCTTTTATGCTAAAAACCATATGAGATGATTAAAAATTTATTTTAAATCATATGTATCCTATTATTGATATATTTTTGACATGTACAAAAAGATGGCATGTTAATCTTAAAAGAAATATACTTGAAATTATAAAATAAGGTGTTTTTTATGAATCATGGTCTATGTAAACAAGTTCAATAGATTAAAAACAAACCCAATGAGCTCCAGTTTGTTTAAAATCATAAAAAAAATACATAGATAGATTTTGAAATATAAGAACTGATGACGTGCCAATCAGTGTTTTCTTTTTCCTAGGATGGCTGAAAATGCATTTTTAGTAATTAAAAAAACTAAAACATGGATTTAATAGTGAAAAACATATAAAATAATCTCTAATTGGCTTTAAATCATATGAAACCTATCTAATAATTATTCTTGATGTGTAAAATAATATTATGTGTCAATCCAAAAAATGTTGTGCTCAAAAAAAATAAATATGGAGTTTTTAAAAGATGTTAGTCTTTAAAAACATGCACCATAGAGTCAAAATTAAGTAAAAAAGATCTAATTGGTCTTAAATTATAGAAAAACATACCTATATTGATTTTTGAAATATGGGAACTCATTTCACATCTATCAAAGCTATCATTTGTCCGAGATGATCAAAAATGAATTTTATGTAATTTAAAATAATAAAAATTCTTGTTTAATAGTGAAACTATAAAAAATGATATGTGATTTACATGAGATAATATGAATATTTTCATTGAATTATTTTCTATTTGTATGATCTGAAACACATCAATCTGACATACAGTGTGCTCAGACATACTGAATAAGGAGTTCATAAAGAATGAATGTGTTTAAAAACATGGTCCAATGTGTGAAAACCAACCAAATGAGCTCCAATTACTATAAATCAATATACAAGAACCATATATTTATATTCAAAATATTTCAACTAAATGTGTTTCAATATAGTTTTAAATTTTCCAATGATGACCAAAATAAAATTTAATTAACTTAAAACACTAAAACACTTGTTTTATTTTAAAATTGATATATAAAATGATCTCTAATTTCTATGAAATCCAATGAAACAATATTTTTTTTTAATTTTTACTAGCATAAACTGCATTAATCTGACAAGCATTGTTCTCGAACAAACTAAATACAGTGTTATTAAAGAATGAAAGTCTTAAAAACTTGTGTCATAGTGTCAAAACTAACCAAATGGGCTCTGATTATTTTCAAATTATTTGAAAAAACTATAGATTTATTTTTGAATTATTCGAATAGGTGGTTCCTTAAGAAGATATTACATTTACATGAGATGACCAGAAACACATTTTTATTTATTTAAAACAATATAATGTGAATTTAACAATAAAAACCATATAAAATGATATCTAATTGACATGAAATAATACTAAACTTGTCTTATTATTATTTTTGTGTGTACGAGTAGAAGGAATGTAAATCTGAGAAGTTATGTGCTCAACACGAATAAAGATGGTGTTCATAAAAAATAACTATCATTAAAATCAAGTGGTATGAATTAAAAAAATTATTAAATAATCATTTATTACAATGAAACCATTAGAAGGAAGATATATTCATTTTTGATAAATGGGAACTGATAGTGAATCAATTGGAGTTTGTGTTGGCCTCAGATAACCAGAAATGGTTTTTTTTCATAATTTGCAATAATAAAAAGTGAATTTAATGATGAAAACCATTTAAAATGATCATAATTTGAAGTTATGTCAAATAAAACTTTTCATGGAATTAATTTTGATTTGTATGTGTAGAGGACACATCAATCCAACATTTGTTGTGATTTCACATATTAAATAAATAGTTATTAAAGAATGATAGTGTTTAAAAACATGTGCAATAGAGTAAAAAATAACCAACTGAGCTTTAACAACATTAAAATAACAAGAAAAAAACCAAAGACTAATATTTGAAATGTGGGAAAAAATGGAATGTCAATTTGAGATGTCATTTTCCAAAGATTAATAATCATACATATTAATAATTTAAAATAATAAAAAGTGTATTTAACTATTGATTCATTTTTGGAATAAAAAATAGCACCAAGGATTATTGAAAGATATTTATATTACTATAAATAATTAAAATTTTAAAGATACTGCAATGTGAAATTAATACATAATGAATGTCTATGGGCATGTATGTATCCTACTGTCCCACACCTCAGGTCTTTGATATTATTCCAATATCGACTAGTCTATTGAGTATGTTTTGGAGTGTTCTCAACAATAGTTCCATGGGAGATGTCCTTAGCTTCAATTCCAGGTTCAATTTCCATAGTAGTAAGTCTTGTTGTAGAACTAGAACTACTCTACCTTATACATGAGTGTTGTACAAGAAACTAGATGCTTGGAGGATCAGGATGAGGTAAATAACTTATTGAAACACCCAAACTGGAACTCGAATATAAGGAATGTGGAACTATATGAGCTATAGATATCATATGGTATATAATATAAATATAAATTACCCAATTAGTGTTATAATCAGTGCCCCACTCCAGAGAAGGTGGCATGGGGAATGTGTTAGATGGCACTATGTATGATGAGGATGGTCCAGTCAGTGGCTATGTAGTAGTCTCTATAGCCATCTGAGAAGTGGAGTGATATGAATGTCATTATCAGGATGTTTGTTCCTCATTGATGTTTGATAAATCGATCATGGCCTGAGGATGAATTGGATAATGGTTAGGAGAATTGTCTTAATGTAGAGAGATGCTCTCAGAATTGTGTAACACACCGATCATCACTGAAGAACTTAACTCACATCATCAAAACTGAATGTGTGACAGGTCATGGGTGTGGTCATATCATTAACCTTATCAATACCATCACACTAAAAAACATTAAATAATATATTAATATATTAGTAATAAAGAATCAATAATTGAAATAAAATTAAATTACCTTGGTATAATATGACTCTCCAAGACGATTAAAAAATCTTCTGGTCACTCGCATATACCACACCATTTACTCATTGCAGGGGCCATGATGAAGACATAATCTAACATATCCCATGACAAAATAATACTCATTTTAAACTTTTAGGGGGATTTATGAATCATGTATAATATATCAATATCGGTCTTATTTTCCTATTAGTATAATTTTGATCACCTTTAAAACATTCATCAATGGCCTCAGAATCAGTTGTGGATATTCGAAATAACATCTAGCCATATCCGGTCATTGGTAGTCAAAAATATGACAATTGATTAGTGGATCCATGAACGTAGAATGATACAGTCCCATCATATTGTAATATTGAATATATCCCATAAACTCTCTAGGATATGGGATCCAATAAATCCATATAGAGATTAATAAATTTAATCATTCACTAAACAAATTTCACATAATTATATCAATAGTGATTCATGTATACCTTGTAAATGGAAATATGATCAAATAGAAGATGGTAATATGAAACGCATTGTGAAGGGATATATAAATATATATTTTAGTATCTCACCTATAAATTCTAAGTAAAACAATTTCATAAAATATATAATTAGTATATGATAATATAAAAAAGTTTGTATAAATATTTTAATGTTCTTATTGGCCAAATGACCCATACACAATGTGCTGACTAGTAAATTGGAGATAAATTGCTGTAAAATTATACAGAATCATTTTCAATCCCACACCTTTAATAAATACTATCAACCACATATCTCGTTTTCCTTCTTGTATGATTCCCTACACCATCCTCTATACATATGTGAATCACATGATAAACCCCAACTATATCTCCAAACATGCTCAAAATCCTCATTAAGCGGTGGTTGCAACAGATAAACATATGATCCAAAATGATCTTAAAAAAATATACCACAAATCAATCATAAAATATATTCTAATAAATATTTCAGGAATGTGACCTTATACATATCTATATCAATGTGGTCAAAATGGGTGTCTATCCAAGGAATCTGTAGCCTACCTCCTCTAATTGTCATTGAAACGTCTGGTAACTGTAATTATAAATATTTGTGTAAAATGAAATCCCTGGTATTTATCATCAGACCTATAACATCGTCCCCATCTATAGGAATATCCAATAATATAGAGACATATTATAACATAATCATAATCTTACCCTAGGCATATGAAATTCATGTGTCTCTGGTCTCCATCTCTCAACCAAATAAGAAAGGAGTAAACAGTCAATGGGAATATACCCACACATGATCGACCCATAGAACCTAAGTTGATGCAAATGAAGTGTGATAGGATATTGTTGGTTTTCATGGTGAAAGTGATGGGCTGTGTGGAAATTCAGTATCCTATAATCACCACTATCCCATAAGTTCTATGTTATGTGCTCACACTATGTGGTAAGAGGAGATTGATCCTTAGGGACTAGAAGTGGATATATGGATTATATCTATGTACATTGATAACTAAATAGTAAAGATATAAATCCATTAATAAATATATATGTTTATTGGAAAAAAAATCAATACAATGAAATTATTCAAACAAAAAACCTTTATACATTGAAAATAAAACAATTACCATAATGAAATCACAATAAAAAAAATATTTTATAGCATGATGATTAACCATAAATTTTATTGTTCTACTAACACTGTTTGTGATTATGGCCCTCTTTCCTACACCATCCACTTAATTTCTATATCCCTTTATCCTTAGTCCAATACTTTTCATTTCTCAGGCATAAATGACAATTTCCCTAAAACCAAGAAGAATTCAGAATAGAAGCTGGATGATATATAAGAGTATTTCATATTTATATATCTCTAATTGGGGTCTAATATATAATGTTTTAATCCTTCATTGTATTGAGTCTACAAAATAGGTCAACATAACTCACACATGGGAGGTTTTGATGAGAACTTGTTTTATGTACATGTGAGAATGGAATATTTCATGCTTTGAAGTTACCACACTCATATGTGTATTTCTCTAGCATAAAGGTCATCACCCCACCACAGAAATTGGTTAGTGGATACTGACCCTCTTCAACATCAAACCTAATTTTCTTCCAATGAAAAATACACATATGGTATGATGTGTAATGTGTTTTATTAACCTCAAGATCCTTTCTAAAACAGTCGTATTATTGATGAACCAAGGGATCCTCTTTGTCAACATCCTCAGATCCGTCAACAATGTATTGAGCACATCCATACAATTTCTGATAAACAGTTCCTATGATTTTTAATTTTATAATAACCTTGAATATGACATTGATGCATTAAAAAATGTTTATAGTGATGCACCCATATCTCTTACCTTCATCAAAATACAATGACTATTTCCTCTATGATATGTGCATTAAGTACATATAGGAATCCTCATAAGTTCCTCTTATTTATTCATGTATTTAAAAGAATTTTTTTACTTGGTTCATATGCTGTAAAGTAATGAAAGAAAATTTTAAACAAGAGCCCATTGATATAAATTAATCCTAAGTAATGAATATGTATAATATTTAATACAATACGTAATTTGATGATTGTTTCTTCCTGTTTTCTAAATAATAATATGTCTATAGATTGTTGGAAATGTGTATCATGTAGTAATGATGGTATGAATTGTGGGTATCCAACCATCATCCTCGATATTCACTACTTCTCTGAGATATATATAACTATATGAAATAAGACATAGCCCTTCCCAATTAGTGGCATGAACATGTAGAAAAGATAAAAACCACCACCACACCCCCAGGTTCTCCTTATATACTATTTCAAATACCAATATAATTTGATATCAATTCCTATATTGAGTGTTGAAAATCAAGATAATTCCATTATATATTCCATATAGAAAAGTATCATCCACTTATATAATTTTTTTATAGTAAAGGAATATAGAGATTCATGGAATTATTTCCTCAAATATTTGGTGAAAATGGACTATGTCATCCATGACACAATTGTTCACAATAAGTTCAACTATTTCCAATTGATAGAATGCCTAGATGGGTGGAACCAAATGCTCAATCCAATAAAAAACACCTATAGTTTTGTTCCTCAATCAGCATAAACAACCTCGATAGATTTTTATTTTTCAATAAATTTTTTCTTATATAGGATTTAATATCCATACTCACTCTCCATGCATTTCTGTATTAACTTAACTTAAACATCCTGATTAACTCCAAGAATACTAAAAACAACAGATTATATGAATGTCGATTCGATGTTTCTATTATTTTAAGTTATCCCTGGATTCATATAAGTGTGTGGTCATAAAAGATTATAATTTTACAATAAGTTTGATTTTTGATAATGGTTTCTCACAATAACATCTTGCATGTGTCATCAAACTGCTGATATTTTAGATAAAATATTGATCTCATAGAGTCATTTTTGAGGTGACTATAATGTCACATCACATGTTAGTGCATTAGAACAATATTTAATTCCTCATTAATCATAAATTTTCATCCAACAAACAAACCATGGTCAATCATTCCGAAATTGGTTTGTGAAAAAATACTCAGGAACTTAGTAATTGGTCTAACTACATCCTAATAAAACTCAGAAACCATTGGTGTAATATCATATGATGATTTTACACGACATTTATGTTCTATTTATGGATCATTTTCTATCATCATATCAAGTTCACAGTTAGATACTTCCTCATCCTCAAAATTATCATCATATGCATCATTGATCACAATAATATATAGATCTGTTATAATAATAGATGTTGTAAGAACTTCTATAAGTACTATAATCTAAAATCATTAGTTGGATCAACATGTATTTTTTCACAAAACACACCATGAAAAACTGATTCAGATGTAAAAATTTAACCCTCATTAAATCCTTCATTATCTGATGTATTTTGTTCGATTGGGGGGGGGGGTATCTTCAGTTGGCTTAATATCAATACACAATTCCGTCAAAATAATCATTCCATGATCTTGCAATGTATCACAATAAAGCCTCAAATCTTCATCATCGACCAAATGATGATTCATGTAATATAGATTATCCTGAGCTTGATGAAATATATAAACAATAGATGATATGCACTGATTTTTAACAAGCTCTAATAGATCATGAATTTTATAGTTAACTTCATTTATTGTATCACACCAAGTAAGATTTACTAATCTTATAGGTCCAGCATTACACGATATCTCATGCTCATCATTGGCAATTTCACTTCCATGTCACAAAAACACGAACAAGTGTTTGACCATATTTGTGAAACTGTTAATTGAAATTAAAAGTATTATTTAATATATTCACTAATATATCATAAAAAAATTATTATAAACAAAATTTAAACATTACTAAGTCAATTATAATTCCTATAATTAGTAAAAAAAATATATGAAACTAACCACGATGATGGATTGTCGTGATAGAGCACAGAGCGGTATATAAAAATTTTAATTAAAAATCAATAATAATTTATTTACAATGTAATAATATATTAATATATATATATATAGTTAATTTCTTTTATACAATGTAATAATATATATGTAAAATATACAATCAAATATCTACCAAATTAATTTTAATCAAATAAAACGAAATTACTAATTAATATTAAAAATAAAAAGGAGTTTCAATATTATTTAAAAAATATTTATTTTTTCATCAACCATCAAATTGAATAATTTGACCTACTCATTTTGTGAGTTGAATTTTTTTAAAAACCCATTAATTTATCTAACTAAAAATTTTAACTTACTATTAACTTAGTAATTAATAATTTTTTTAGATATAAATAATATTTGAACTAAAATATTAAAAATATATTATCATATAATATATTATATACAATGAAATAATATATATTAATTAAAATACAATGATATATTAATAATATATTATTCAATTATTTTGTCATTTATAATTCTCATTAAATTACAATATGATAATATATTATTATATTGATTTTATAATATGATAATATATATATTATAAAAAATAATAATATATTAATTATTAAATATCAAATTACTATTATAATATATTTTAAAAAATTATATAATATATATAGACACACACAATAGAATGAAATATTTTTTATGAAAATATTAATGTAATTTAAATAACAGAATTAAATTACAAACCAATTAGATATCAGAATATAAATCATTTAAACTTAATAATTATAAATAAATTCCCCAATATAAACCACAAAATAATAAATTAAAATAACTATTCAATAAAATATTATACAATATTAAACTAAAAAGTATTAGTAATATATTAATATATTAATAACAATGTAATAATATGTTATTTACAATGTAAAAATATATTAATATATATACAAGTGTTTATTTTGAACAATACAATAACATATATCTATATATTTATACAATACAATACCATAAAAAAATAGTTACTTATAGATAACAAAATTAATAATTCATATATAAATTAAAATTAAAATTAAAATTACTTTTAAATTTTTTTTATTTATGATCTACTATCAAATTGAATTAATTGATGTAATGTTTTTATCAGTTTAAATTGATTAAAATGATTTAATTTAGCCAACATAAAATACTAACTTCTAATTAATATATATATTTTACAACAAAATAATATATCATTTTAAAAATTAATAATTAATTAAAAAATAATATATTTTATACAATGCAATAATATATATATATATATATATATATTAATTACAAAATAATGGTTATAAATAATATATTAATTAATTTTTTAGATTCTTTTCATCATTAAATTACATTGAAATAAAATATTATTAGATTAGTATAATAATATAATAATATATATTACTATATTAACTACTACGAAATTAAATGTTGTTATATATATCAAACTGTTTTATAATATATTTATTATCAAAATAAAAAATTAATTTAATACTATATTTTATAAATTTAAATAATACACACACACACATATACTCACAAATAAGATGCAATAATTTGATCCCAAATATTCCTGTAATAATAATACCACAATAAAATTACAAACAAAACAATAAAAAATAAAATAACCTTTTTAATTATAAAAATCTAAATTTTAAAAAATATAAACCATAAAATAAAAAAAAAATAAAAAAACAGAATTGATTAATTTGTTATACACTTACAAACTAAATAATATAACACATCAAATAAATTTTTATAAAAACTAATATCTAAATTAAAGTAAATATTAATTCACCAAAATAAATAAAACATTAAATTCAACTAAAAATGCTTATCAGAGGGAGAGTTTGGAGAACCGAAGACTTTGGAAATGGGAGTTTCACAAATATGTTCCCGAAGAGTTTCATGAAATGGATTTACCAACAAGTGAAATTCACCCCACATGTTTTTCATAAGACCAGATTTGGGGGATACCCACAGATTGTTGTGTAATCATCAACATCCTCAAGGAATGTTTCTGAAAATAGATTCACAAAATTGAATCTACAATTTTTTGATGATTTATATAGATTCACGAATATGAAAGATTTAATCATTGAAGGAAAAGCATGTCAGATTTGAGGTTCTAGATCGATGAAGGGAGTGAAGACAAGCACTCCACTACCACAGATTGTCACATATACATCACATTCTCTTATCAGTGCTAATCATAAAGGATTGATAAAAGGGGTACCTATATCAACATTAGATGAAAGCACTAAAAAAGGTGACCATTATCGATGTTAAAAAACACAAATAATGGTGCACCATTTTTCAGCTCTTCTTTTAGCACTGATGAAGATTGATCTTTATTTTTAGAATCAAATATTTATAAATATATTTATTTATAATTTTATTTATCTGTAAATATATATTTTTAAATAATTATAAATTTATAGTAAATATATTTAAATAATATATATTTATAATATTGGTAACTATTTATACTTATATTATTAAATGTATATAAATATATATATATATATATAAATATATGTAATTATATTAATAAATTTATTAGTATATATAAATATATTTGTTTATAATTATAATTAAATATAAATAAATAAATATTTATATATTTGTAAATAAAATTTTATATTAAAATTAGTATAAACACACACACAAACACACATATACTTAACTAATATATAAATATGAAATATATAAATTTTAATAAATTTGTTTTTATAATTTTTTATATAAAAAATTATCAAATTTATATTAGTAAATTTTTTTAATAGTTTATTTATATACATTGTTTAAAAAATGTGTCTATAATTTAAAGAAATATAATATATTAATATTTTTTTAAATAATTACATAATTTATAAATTAATATATTTATTTAGTAATATATTTATATTGATATTAAATAATTTTAAATATATGTACTTGTTTAACTACATGTCTGTATGTGTTTGTGTGTATATACATATGTGTATGTATACATGTCCATGTAGATGTGTATAAAAAAAGGTTTGGGATAAGGTATAGAGGCTCAATAACTTTTATTAAAATAAGAAAGTAAAAAACAGGAGAGGAGAACAATCATGGAATAAGCCCACATCAATAACAAAGACCAATAAGTCACGGAGAAACCTGAAAATCAACAACATGAGTAAGATCCGGGCCTCGATAGCCCCTCATATGAATAGGTATTCCTCACGAAAGACATATTTTCTTCAAGGTATTCTCTCTCTAACAAGTTTAATGTTCATCCTCTAAAGATGAAGCCACGATTTCTAATGCACCTATCCCTTGGTGATCAGATATATGCTTCATACCTTGGAATGAATTTTTACTTCCTCCCCTAGAGTCATCATCCAATATTTTTGAAATTTTAAACAATGTATCTGAAGGAAAATCTTAGCCAAATCCATCACCAACAAGGTATTAGAGATGGGGATCATGGACGTTTTCAGGACAACGGCCTACACAAAAGTCTTAAGTGTGAACAGTTCAGAGCCACCCAACCGAGGCAGGCCATCCACATCACCAAAATGGGTCCCGTGTGACTTATCATTGATTATTTAATCCCTTATGAGGATAAGTGGGAACTTATATCATGATCTCATTTATAAAATTAACTTCTTGTGTTCCATTTGGTTGACATGTTAGAATAAAATAGCCACCCAACTATTATAATTATGGGTACTTGAGACTAGAATTAACCTTAGAAATAAATGCAACATGTATGTTTCGTACATTAGAATGATACAAAATAATATTCAAATCTTTCAGATTATCATAAAGTATAGGGACAGTGGTGGTGAGGCCCCCAACACCATCACTGGAACACCGTAATCAGATCGAAGCACTACTTATTTTTTATATTTTAACCTCATAAGGGATACAAAATCCATTTTTTGTTTAAATTTGTGAACCCCTGATGAATCGATCCGGTCATGATCTAAAAGTTTATCAACTAGATTTTTCACATCAAAATCATAAATGAATTGAAAATCCATCAATTCATCCTCATATCCACCGTCTCCTCCTTGTTGACATCTCTGTGAATTAGATTCCATATCCACCATTGGTAGGGGGATCATGATATGACCATAATTATAAGATAAACCTTTATTAAAATTAGATACCATCATATCTCCCTACTGGACATCATCTAGTGTATCAGTAGGTCCTTCAATGCTATATAAGGCTACATCAAGGTTGTCTATGTCATTTTCAAACCCCTTACATTAGAAACTAATTCATGAAACATATTCCCACTGAATGAGACAATATTAGTAGATTTATCATCTTCAAAAACTATGTCATCCATTGATTTATTATATTGATCAGCTCGTTTGAATCTATTTTAATCATTGGTATAAATGTTAGTGTTATTATACACCGTAAGATCACAAAAATTTGTCTCCATGTTCTTATGAAGATCCTCTTCTCGTTGTATACCAACTACAGTATCAACAACAAACGTAAGGTGCATAATGATATTAACTCCATAATTCTTCAACCCACCTCATGCATCACCACCAATGGATTCCATGTTTCCGTTCTTCTTAAAGCACTTCCTGTCATCATGTCCTCAAACCAATCAGATGGAACATGTCAAAAATCATATATAGTCTTTTTTTTTCAGGACAAATCACTCTACAGTCCCAAAAAATAGATACTTTATCATGTTCAATATACAATTTAAAATAATCACCATTAGTTGATACAATCACCTTATCAACTAGGACGAAACTGAAATCCACTTCAACAGAAAAAGTTCATAATGCTTGAATTTTGATAATTCTATTTCTTTATCCAATTTAATTTGTATGCAAATGGAAGGATAAATTTTGTGATTTTTTTCGATTTCATGAAATTCAATATAGTATTTATATCTTGACCCATAATTGACTAAATGAATTTAAAACCTCTAGTTGGTTGATGTTACAATCCGATTACTGAATGTAAATAACACTCGAATTGAAGAATACTAAATTGAAGCACCATGTTTTCTTCTTTAATTCTGTCGATGGAATTAATTAGAAAATCCACAACATATAGAAACACACTTCTAGTTCGTCAAACCCCATATTTATGAATGGTGTGATTCTAGGTCACTAATTCTCTAAGGCATGGGATCTTGTGGGAAAATAAATTGAGTAATCATAAAATTCATACAAAGATTTAAATATTCCAAAATCACTATAAAATCTGCTTTTAAATTCATAATGTTACCCTTTCTTAAGAGACCTCCAATGTTAGTGTTCTTGAAGAGGGAGAAGGAACAGTTGGATCCAATCTCTAGTAGAGAAGTAGCCCAATGAATATCGAACCACAAGCACTCCTTGCCATTATACAATTTGAGGAAGTCGAAGCACCCATTTAATTATATATGTATTTTTGGAATTTAAATAAATTTTAAGAATTCACTTTTTAATAGTTTTGTAATTTATTTAATATAATTCATCCAAATATTATAAGATATTAATTAAAAATATTAAAAAAATAGTAATGTTTTAATATTTTTTTTCATATATTTTTTTTCTATACATGTAACATTTTCAATATGTGTTTAATTTATATGAATAATATTTATTCATTTTTTATTTATTAAATTTGAACATTTAAAATATGTCTGAAATTTTTATAATTAATATAAATAAAGGATCTAATTAAAACTCTTTTAATTTAAATATTTCATTATAAAATTATAAATATATGTAAATTTTTTAAAAAACTTTTTATAAAATTTTAAATTAATATATATTTATTTCAATAATTATAATACTTTAATAAATTTCTTTAAATAGAAAATTTTTTTAGAGTATTTATAAATATATATAGGTAATTTTTAAATATATTTATTAGTAATTATAATTATAAATAAATAAATATAGTTGTTATATTTATATATAAAAAGTTTTTAAATATATTTATTTATAAATATAATTTAAAATAATTATTTATTTATATAAACACTTACAAAATTATAATAAAAATATTTTCATAATAAATATAGTATTATATTTATAATTCTATATATTTATATATTGATATAAATATAAATAATCTATTATATATACTAAAGGATGTGCTTCCTCCTTACACATGTCATTACCACATCTATTTCCCTAACATGGCTACCTCTTCCTCCCCTCCTAGTTCCCCATCTCCCACCCAAACTACCCTCTCTACCTCTGCCTCTGCCTACCTGACTCCCCTTTTCTGCTCCTCTACTCATTCTTCCTCCTCCTCACCAAGGACCCATGATCCCTCCCCAAAATCTTCCATCTTCACTTTCGAGAACCAATCTTATACCCAAATTCATCCACCTTTATCTCCCTGCTCTGTAATCACTCATCTCTTAAACATTACATCCTTAAGATCCAATTTCCTCCACCTATACCACTTCACCTTTAATTTCACCACATCAAATCCCATTAGTTTTCCTTGAAATTACCTCCCCTTCATCATCACAGGATATCAAAGCTCATCACCCATCATAATCTAGGAACACTAAAAATATCTTGCCACTTCCATTGAAAATCTCTAAATGTTTCGTCAGAATACCGCAAGTCACCTTCACCTCCACCTCCCCATCCCCTATGCCTTCTTGTCTCTTACACCCTTCCAACTCCTCCTCCCAATTATTATTGTGTACTATATTCCCTTCTCCATCATTTCTCTAGCCACCGTAATCCCTATACATCCACCCAATCCTCATTCTCTTCCTCTTTATACTATGATCACCCTCTTACATCAGTTTCATCACACCCATAATCGCTCTTCTCATCCACATCAATTTTTGTTCTTCTGAGACATTCTCAAAAAACTCGCCATCTCTATTTGGGGTTAGTCAACCTCTTTATTAGTTTTACAACCACTTTTTTTCCATTCAACCAAGATCCTTTTTACCACTTCTGTATATCATTTTTTATTAGAATTCCTTATTCTTGACATTATCTCCACTCATTAAAGGGTGAGTCTACCATGACTACATATTATTTTACCTATAGGTTTTTTAATCTATTACAAATAACATTAACGTTTTTACATTTTCATATTTGTATTATTCTATAAATTTTAATGGATTCATATTTTTTTACTAGAGTTTGTTTTTTAAGTAAATATTTTTTAGAAGTTCAAATTTGTGGATAATTTATTAATATTTATCTATATAGCTACACTTGTTTTTTAATACTAGTATATATATTTATTGTTCACATGATATTTTTTTTAATTTTTAGTCACATGGTTGTTTATATATATATTTAAAATGATTATACTTCTGTATATGTTCATTCATTTTCTAATTTTTGGTAATTGATTATCCATTTTTCATTATCATCAATTCAATAATAGTTAGTTTGTTTGTGAGTTTTTATTTTTTTTATTTACCAAATTCCACTATGCATTTTTTTATATGTTATTTTTTTAATATAAATCTTTTTGATCTGGTAATTTTAATATTATATTTTCAAACATTTTATTCCCACCAAAAATTTAAGTCCAATTATTTCATAGTTTTTCATATATGTTGACATATATTAACAAAATAATTTATTCCACTTTTATATAATGGTGAATATTTTGTATAGGTTATTATTTGTTCATACCTGTTATATATTTTGTAATGGTTCAACTTTTTTATATTTTTTATATGGTAATATTTTATTATTAGTACAATATTTTTCACATTTTTTTCCTTATGCATGGGTTAATATTTTTATAAGTTCATATTTTTTAAAAGGATCATTTTTTATTAGAGTTTTAATATTTATAGGTTCATATTTTTTTTCCCATTTCATATTTTTCTGATGTTTTCCATATCATTTTCACACAAGTGCATTTTTTAATACTGTTCGTTATTTTCGTCATACGAGAACATATTTATTATGTTTAATTGAGTATTTATTTATATATTTTTATAATTTATTAAACATGAATATATATTTACATTATTTATTCATTTTTTTCAAATATATGTATATATTCATTGTAATATTCAATTAAATCTATACATATTTATTTATCGAGGTCATATTTTTTTCATTCAAGTACATAATTTTTTATAGGCACATTTATTTAATAGGGGATTGTATTTTTATATGTACAATTATTTTTTCAGGTCAATTTGTTTTCAATGGTGCATATTTTTACAGATTAATATTTTATAACCAATTGATATTTTTTACACTATTTTATGTTTTTACAGGTTCATATTTTTTTACATTTCATATTTTTATTGGATCATAATTTTTTCTTGCAGGTATATGTTATTTACTTGTTTATTCCTTGTTCTGAGGGAAACCATGTTCAATATCCTCAAAGACACTATAAAAAAAAGAAAACTTCCAATAGGTCATGTGACAGTAGGTATTATCATTTCTCATGTGCTAAGTGCCAGCCTACATATTCCACGTCATGATGTAGATATTAAAATAGTCATGATAGCTATTAGAAAATTCATATCATGGTCATAAGATCTTATAAAAAACATGTCGACAATTAGGTACTCAATACCAATTTATTTTCCATTATAAACCTGTAAAAATTATTTTAAAAATGTCTAAACAGATGAATTATATTGTAGGAAAACAAAGTTAAGGGGATGATATGAAAGGTTGAATAAAAAAAATAAAGGATCAACTTATAAATTAAAAACATCCTCACAAAACAAATTTAATCCAAATGTTGAATATCCACATTCAATAACCATGAAGGTTCATGCAAATATGAGTTTATAAAATGGTAGTAATAAAATAGTTTATTTTGGTGAAAAAACATATAGAGTATCTATTTCAAACTTCATTTCTCTTTAGAATATAAATTAAATCCCCATGTTCAAATATATATGATTGTTATTAGTAAATATATACATGAGGAGTGTTTTCATGATCTATTTTTCCAATAACTGATCTACTATCTTAATTTTGACTAAACACAATTCATATTTTTTTGCAGGGATCGATATCAATATGATTTTAAGGGAAACCCTATGAACATAAATATGGACTCATTAGTCCTCACATCACTTCTACAATCCAATCCAAAATGGATTAAATAAAATTGATGATAATGTGGAAAAACAGGCCGTAATGTTTGAAAGAAAACTTACGAAATACAAAATTTTCTAATTTCCAATGATTAATGAGTTAAACTCTAAAATTTAATCATATAAAGTATATTTTAATTACATTAATTATGTATTCCTTTTGGTATTTTTAGGAATCATTGACTACTCATTGTATTCAATTTGAATTATCCAATTTTTTATTTCCTAGATTCACTATAAGGACCCGACCTTAAAACATTACATAATCTTCAATTAAATGAATAATTCACAATGAGGATATTTTCAGGTTTTGAGTTTTAGAGAATTAGGACATAACTATTACATGTCAACATTAATATTACAAAGTTGACACTTCTACTATAACTATTTTTTTCAAATCCATAAATAGAACAAGAATTATTTTCTTGATATACATCTTCTTAAATACTTCCTTTCTCTTAACCTTCCTTAGAACCTATGAAAATCATTTCCAAAACTTGGGATGAGCATTAAAAGCTCAGTAAGGGTTATAAAATAATTAAAATAAATATTAACCCATCAAAAATAAAAATCAATGAAACCATAATTTTCAGTCAGAACATACCTTCTGAAATCATAATATTTATGAATAACACATAGTAATCACAATTCATAAAGGTAACTGAAGGAATACATAACATACATACATTTTAGCTATCACAACTACATAGGGAGTCACATTTGGAATACCCATAACAGTATATTCCCTAAATCTCTTCGGACAAACATTCACGTTTACCTCTTTCATATTACCCAATGCATTGGAGAGCTATCTCGGGCACACCCGCCATTAGTTTATCATGGAGCCACCCATATACGAAATAATGGCCAAGAACCGTAACATAATCATAACTCATAACATAAGCATAAAAGAAAGATAACATTCCCACATTTCAGTAAAAATATAAAATTTTAAGATATTGAAATAATAAATCCTTTCTAAAAACCATATTCAATACCAAAATACGTAAAAAGAGTATATGGTATTTATTTTTCCTTTGAAAACATTACGGCTTGTTAAGG
Source organism: Viscum album (assembly GCA_963277665.1). Classification (NCBI taxonomy): domain Eukaryota; kingdom Viridiplantae; phylum Streptophyta; class Magnoliopsida; order Santalales; family Viscaceae; genus Viscum; species Viscum album. Next base: position 760,095,798 of record OY728161.1, read on the forward strand.
AATCCATAGATCAAATAATACTCACGGTGGCAGAAAAGGTCATTGTCACCAACTACGTTAAAAAATATTCCTTTTTGTTGTTTAGTAAAACACTTCATAGAGAAAATATCCCCTTTGAATGAAATGAAAATTCAAAATGGTTTTATACACCGTATAAAATAAAGATGTGAAGAAGTCAAAAGATCCCTCATGGAAAGTAGATTGAGACGAAGTGCCATACAAATACTGTATCCTTAGATTAAGGATAAATCGATTACATAATTATTTGTGAAAAATATAAATACACAAAATATAATTGGATATTATGTTTAAAACAATCAAGGGTCATCCAACCATATTCATAGCACAACATAATAAAGATGTAGAGGTTTAACCCAAATAATTGAAATTGGGTTAAGAAGTTCCCTTACAGAAATTCTACAGCCTAACGACATCACTTTAAAATTTAGAAAATGAGTTGATTAGAGATAAAAAGGGTATCTCATCACATGGACATAAAATTTACAGTAATAAGGATATATAAGAACATATCCCAACATAAGAAGATGTAAATTAAAATACCTTACAAAAATAAGACTTTTAAAAAGAGGAGGGTGAAAGGATTCCTTACCGATTTGGGAAACTTTCGAAACATACACCCCATGAAAGAAGGACTATACAATATTGATGTAAATACCCATAAAAAAGTATATTACCCAAAAAGTAGTATAATGGGTAGTACATACACCACTCAAAGGAGATAGTGACGAATATAGCATGAATCTCATGAAAATAAATAGTGAGAGAAAAACCTCTTACCTCGTTGTAATAAATCAAGTCATACGACCAAAAGATAATAAGAACCAAATGAATCACATAATACCATGAAAATAAATAGAATCATGATAATATATATCAAATGAAATTACACAATACACAACATGCAATAAAGAATTGGTGAACAATGGAAATCTCTTGGAATTAAAAGTTAGATAAGAAATTCCGTTACCTCAGGTCCGACTTGTCTTGTTCGTTTCTTTATATTCATGAATAATAAACCGTGGTCAATTTATAATTTCTTAAGAAATTCCCTTGAATTTTACTATTCACTTCATATCACATATTGTAACACCCCAAGCTTACACGGTACGCTTCACTTTGAATAATATAGTAGCGTGTGTTGTACGCAACTTCGAGTTATAACACACCACAACCAATCAAACTAGCTGTTATGAATAGTAATACCCACTTTTTGAAATTTTATAAATTTTATCTTTCAAAATGGACTTAATTTTTGGATTCGGAATATCGAAATTAGCTTAGGGTGAAATTTTGGTGCTTTTCGGATAACTTTCATATTTTGATGAATAGTGAAAATTACTAAATTTTAATTAAAAACAAATTTTTTAATCAAAATAATTAATAGTGATAAATTATTAATTTGAGTGGGTTTAAAGTATATTTAGAATATATTTTTATCATTTAATACAATTTTGGTCATTGGACGTAATTTCACATTTAAACCAGACATAAACAAGTGTCAATCTTTTGATAGTTATTATTTCTTAAAAACATGCTATTTGTTTTGAAAAAGGGAATTAATTTTTAAATTAATTAATGAAAATTATATATTTTAAATTTGGTAAAATAGAAATCATTTTTTAATTCATAATATCAAATATATATTAGGTAGAATTTTTGGTATTTTTCTGAAAACTTTCCATTTCTGATGAATAGTGAAAAATACCCAGTTATAGTTTAAAACCAAATTTTTATTTAAATAATTATTTCTCTTATTTAAATTTAATTAAGGAAAAAATATATACATAATAACTATATAAGATCAATTAATTCATTGAAGTTAGTTTAGAATAATTTTAGATATATAATAATTTTATTGAACTTTTCACGGTCTTTTACCCACCTCCTAGTAGAATTTGGAAATTTACATAAAACTTAATTTTACCACTTCTGTGAGTGGAATTTCGAAAATCCAAGAGGCACGATTGATATCAAGGAGTAAAATGTGGTTAAATAAGATAAAATTAATTTTTGATGAATAGTAACTTTTTACTTTTATTTACCACAGTTAAAATTAAATAGGGTAATTAAGGGTAAAAATGATATTAATATTACACTAACACATGTCATAATTCTATTGGACAAGTGTATCTCGACCAAAAAAAACCTTAGGAGTAAAATATTATAATTTAGGTCCACTTGTATTAGATTAGGGAATTTATTATTATTTAATTCAAATAAGAGTTAAAAGAGTTAAAATCAATGTTTAATAACTAAAACATTTTTAATATAGGGTTTTAAAGAAGATAAATTCCATTATAAATATTAATTAGAAATATGAAAATACTTCCTATATCATGGTGTTTTATTTATAATTTTTAGACATTAAATAAATAAATTTATTTATGACACAATGATGATGTAGTAATTACCTTATTCATGAAGGAATCAAATAAATGGTATTATAAATATTAAAATAAATATAATTTCAATGTATTTATAAAATACACGAATTTTCAAAGTGAATATTACATGTTAGGATTGATTCAATGTATTTTATTTGAAGTAATCATGTTGTTATTATTTTAACAGAAAACAAATACCAAATAGTGTCAAAATTGACATAAAATTGTTTTTCTAACAAATATTATATTATTAATTGATATAATGGTCCTAAAAATCAAAATTTCGGCAAAACGAATTATATAATAATATATATGACCTTAAGGAACCAATTGGGCTTTGATTGTTAGTATATAGTATTAAAAATATAGTGTAAGAATACAAGAAGACATGGTAAAAGTTAAATTATTTAACTTAGAGTTAAATCTAAATGATAAGGTTAAAATGGTAACCTAAACTTTTCTAAAACCTATTGGTTGAGTTTTTTTCGACCTATACCCACCTTAGACTTTAAATAATAATCTTTGGAGCCATTAGAAACAGAATATGAATTTATTATAAAATATTATTATAAGTTTTTCCTAAGGTGGCCCTCAACCCTCTTATAAAAGGGCACTCCCCCTTCTCTTTAATTCACACCTTCTAAGCCATTTGTCTCAGCCAAACCCTTCCAAAATACCCTCTCAACTATACTAAATTTAACCTAGAGGCCTTAGTTTGATCAGAAAGCCAACCTAATGAGCCATTTTGATCAAATCCGAAGGAAGAACCTGAAGAACTGGTAATGATTTCACCACCCTCTTTCAAGTTCCTTTCTTCTTCCACTTCCTTTTTCTTTGTTGTTTCCATTATAAAATAATAACTCCAGTATATTCTATATGCTGTGATGTTATTATAATTATGGTACAACCAAATTAATTATTCTATCCACCCTTTGAACGACATTTTACCATACGCGCGTACGTACGACTTACCGTCTCCACTTCGTGGTGTATTTGTTATTGAATACATTATTATTTGGATGGGTATAATAATGATGTTTATTTGATGTAAATAATAAATATAACATGATAAAGGTTCTGTATATATATTATATAAAATCCAATTATATATTATATTAATATCAAAATAATGATATTTTCACTCGTGCATACGTACGGATTACCGTCTCCACGACGCGATGAGATTCATTTCCAAGTTCTCCATTCATCGATGATTATAAAAAAAATATATTACTAATAAGTATGTAATATATGACATAATAATTATACTAGAGATATATATATATATTTATATATATAATTATTTATGTACTTACCTATATCTTATTCAGTTACTTCCGTTCAATACTATATGAAAACGGAAACAATATTTATGCGTACGTACGGACTACCGTCTCCATAAAAGGTGTTTTCCATTTCATATATACGTCTATTATAAATTTTTATATTCAAAATATATATGATAAATAAATCATGTTTTATATTTTGGAATTATTGAAATCATGATCTAAGTGATACAACCAAGAGTAACAAGTTAAAACCCGTACGATAAAGAAAGCGATCATTACCCGAATTATTAATATAACATGGAAATTATTATTAATTGGGTAGTATAAAGTCATAAATTAATAGTGTATGATATCATAAATATTAATATGGTTCTGGTATAATTTAATACCATACTATAGTCTTCATACAAGAGGCTAAACATACCCTCTACTAAAGGAAAGTTCAAGGTAAGGAGTTTTCATCTCACTCCTTATTCCCGCGAGATTCATGCCATATTTCCACTATTACATTCTATATAGTGTATGTACTGAATATAATTGTATTATATGTGCAATACAATTTCATTTATTTGTATTTACATATTCATTGTATGATACCTCTTTCATGGGTTGTATGGTTCGTAAGTTACCAAATTGGTAAGGGTTAATTTCACAATCTCTTTATTATCCGAGGTTGTTTTTACGTAAGTATCTACTGGGACATATTTATTATCCATGTCCATGTATTATGAAAGTGTTTTCAAAGGGATTATTTTAAGGTAATTTTTTACTAAAACATCATTTCAAATGTTTTAAATATTTATTCTTCTAAATCTTTCTCATTAATGTCCATGTCTTCAAAATGGGTTTTAAGGATTTATTTATATGGACATGAATGTTTTTAAAATTTTAATTCCTTTCAAAAGCTTCAAAGTGGTATGGGACACTTTTATTCAAAAATTTCTTTAAATTACTTATTTTCTAAATTGTGTAAATTTTAAATGTTTTCATGAAAAAGGGGTATTTCTCTCAAAGAGTTTTACAAATATTTTTCATCTATGTCAAAATACTTTAATGGATTTTAAACTGGTTTTGAAGTTGATTTATCATGATACAAATCTTCCATATTGTGTTGAAGGTTTTGTGATATGTTTCACTATGGATGTGTTATTTTTATACCATTCATGGTTTATGGGTAAAGTATTGACATTTTGTATGCTAGTTTTAATACGAATGTTTATGTTTTGTTTAGAACTTTTCATATGAGTAATGAATTGGACTTATTAAGTGACGAGTGGAGCCCGCTACAGCTCCTCGATGCATCTGTAGGTCTGATGAGACAAACTACTGTCTTGGCATGAGGCCTTGAAAAAATATTATTTTTAGTATTGGCACGAGGCCTCGGCTACATGGTTAGGATAGTATGGCATTATGCATTCCATCATTATAAAAGTGGTTATTGATATTTCATGTGATTATTCGACTAGTAGAATATCCTTGTGAATAAGTAAATGAAATTATTTCATTTTATCATTTCCATATTATGTTGAACTTCATGTTTAAAGGGCTTTTGTTTTACCTATACATTGCCTTAAATGTTTATGTTTATTTATGAAATTTTCCACTATATTATTATCCTTACTAAGCATTTGAGGTCACCCCTTTCTATGTTTTATTTTTCCCAGGATTCCAAGAAGTGTATTGTGATTGATATGCAGGGTTAATACAAGGGAATAATGGAATTCATAATGGATTATTTATGTTGTTTTGTATGTTATTAAGTGTAATGTAACATTCATGTGTGTAATCTATTTTCTTATACTGCTAAACCGATCAGTCCTTCGGGACGTGATTCCTTGTAATAATGCCAATGTATGAAAATAATGCACCGACTCTGGGTAACTGGGGTCGGGGTGTTATAGTTGGTATTAGATGAAGTTTAGAAATAACCTTGGAAACTAGATTTAGATAAACTCTGATTAGAGCACATTACCCTAAGATAGACTTTGAGGATTATTATAGAAGAACTTCCTAGAATTTTGGTATTGTACATATTTTGTGAGTTTTCTGAGAAATACATCCCTGTCTAGATACGAGTAGGTAGTGGAAGCTCTGGCACAGATGTACCCAGGGGTAAAACCCGAAAACCACGCTTTGATCTCGACTCGAACGGGAACTGGTGCACGAAAACGGGCCTTGATGCACTCTTGGTTACGACACTCCCGAGGGATATGATTAGGATAATTCTCCTTTTCTTTACAAACCGCTATGAAGTGTTTATGAGTATATACCTCCTCAAAGAAAACATTATTGTGATTATCGATTATATCAATAAACTATTCGATTTATGTTAGGTATTTTACATGTTTGGAATTTTGAATTGTGATTCATAAACTGACTTAGTGTATGCCATTTTTTAAAAATGGCGCCCAGTAGAAGGAATGAGAACTCCAGCAATACGTATGATCTAAAGAGTAAGAAGGGTCCTATCATTCATGGTATTAATAAAACATTTAGAAATGAAATAGTCTCCCACATATTATCATCATATGAACAAATAGTATCAAAATATCAGTAAAGAACTCTCTGAATTCTATGGCTTTGAAGGGAAGCCAGAGAAGAAAAAGATGGTAAAAAGAAATTTGGATAAAGGGAATAAGGGAAAGAAGTATTTTCCAATATGTGATAAATGTGGAAGGAATCACCTTGGTAAATGATTGGAGGGAATGAGTGTTTTTTATAAGTTTCGAGAAAAAGGACACCAAGTACGTGATTGCAAGGGTAATAAAATGATTTCAAATGTACAATTCTTCATCTACAAGGAGTTGGGACACTACACAAACCAATGTCCAAATCATCAGAGTATGCACCAAATGATTCTATTGGAAAATAATAAAGTTATGATACTATGACATATGAAGAGTAATGACTAGTGTTCTTATGTTGTTATTAAAAAATTATTTCATTTGAGTGTTGTATCAACGATGTACTGGTTATATGAATTATGGATATAAATAAGGACTATACTGTAGTACAATTTCGTTGAGGATTTGAGATATTATGGTACTATGAAAAGTGATTCAACATCAATTTAATATTTTTTTTGAAAATATATGGTTGAAGGAAAGGTAATACTTAATGTGGTCTTGATACTAAGGTAGTACTTTTGGAATAAGAGATGGTTGATTTGGATGAATTATATTGAATATTCTTGACTACCTTGGAATTGGTTAATGGTTTGTTTATTTCATCATTGTTGTAATATTCAAAGTTTTTGGATATAAAGAATATATCTAATATTCTATAAGGAATAAGGTAGCATGAATGTAATCAATAATGTTTTAGGGTAATTCAGGGTGTTGCCATATTTTAATAGAATACATGATGAAGGTGTTCACATGCTATTACGTGAAAAAAGGATCTTCATTGTGTTTACCTACCTTAAAAATTTTGGACTGTGAGTTTGGGAAGAAGTATTTTGGATAATTATAGTTTGAGATTATTTTTGGATTTCCATAAAAAGGACAACCCGGAGGTTGGGCGGCAACCCGTCGCGTCCGGTAAGGTCGCAAGACTTGAACCCACAACCGAAAGGCAACAAGTGTAGGATCGAAATAATGATGAAGATGCTCAATATACAAGAGGGGGGGGGGGTGAATTTTATACTTTAAAAATTTCCTTAGACAAGGAAAAATCTATGTTTAACAAAGTTAAACTATGAAAATTCACAACACCTCTAATCACCAATTGGAGAATTGGAACCAAAGTTTACAATATGAGATTCTACCTTAAAGCGTATAGAATCTAAAGTCATTAGAGTACAAGTGTAAGGAAATATAAGAAGGATATACTTCCCTTACAATACAAAAGTGCAGTAGAAAAACTAGTAGTAAAACTACAAGTAAAAAGATATAAGTCTTTTAACCCAAAGAGAAGGGTATCCAAAAACCTTGGATAAAGGTCCCTTGATTTATACTTTCAAGCAAGTCTGTCTTACCCAAACCAGGGTAAGCCCTCAATACGAAGATTGAAATATTTGTCTTGCTATCCCTGCAAGCCCTCAACTTCAATGTAGTTGGAACCTCTGTCTTCCTCAGCAAGGAAGCCCTAAAACTTCAAGGTAGTCGAAACCTCTATCTTCCTATCCCCGGAAGTCCTCAAATGTAATCACCAACATTCAGAGTCGCATGAAGAAATCTGAACGAGAATTTCAGTACACACAATTCATGAAAAGCTTATCTCTCTAGAAATTACCTTAATTGCGTGTGGTCTCTAGATTGATCAACTTGTTTTTGAGCTCTTTCAAATGATCTCCTATTTATAGGAAAATTTCCAACAGTCAGCTCCCTCCTCCAATGGTCATATTTTCTAGGAAATTCGGAGGGTCCTGTACACGTGTAACTCAACCAACGGTTAATTAGAAACCGAATGGACGACATCGTTTAATAATAAATCATGTATAACTGAATGAAAGACCTCATTTTGAAATGGATCATATGTAAGCAAAATCCATACAAAATTTCGGAGTGTAAGAAAATTAAAAGTTCGGAGTCAAACCAAAATGAAATTCGGAGTCTATGTTAAGAAATGTTTAGATTCTATTTTATAGGAATTCAGAGTCTGGTTTCACTAGAGTTTAGAATCTAAACTTGCAGAAGTTTGAAGTTGAACTTCATAGAAGTTCAGAGTCGAACTCATGAAAGTTCAGATTCGAACTTAATAAGAGTTCGGAGTCTAACTCATGAATATTCGGAGTTGAACTTCATAAGAGTTCGGAGTCAAACTCATGATAGTTCGGAGTCGAACATCATAAGAGTTCTGAGCCGAACACATCAATGTTCGGAGTCGAACTTCATAAGATATCGGAGTCGAACTCATGAAAGTTTTGAGTCAAACTTCAGAAGAGTTTGGAGTCGAACTCATGAAAGTTCTAAGTTGAACATCATAGGAGTTCAGAGTCGAACTCATGAAAGTTCGGAGTCGAACTTCATAAGAGTTTGGAGTCGAACTCATGAAATTTTGGAGTCGAACTTCATAAGAGTTCGTAGTCAAACTCATGAAAGTTCGAAGTCGAACTTCATAAGAGTTCAGAGTCGAACTCATGAAAGATCGGAGTCCAGAATTTGGATTGGAACTTCATTACAGTTCACATCCAGAATTCGGATCCTAAAAACCAAATGCTCCAAATCTTGACATTAAATGACTTCTGGGATTTTGGGTATGAATTTGGTTTTTGTACTTAAGAAAAATATTGCTATGTATAAGAAAATCTAGATTAGGGTAAATTTCCTTAAAGAAGTCAATTTTCCTTATAGAGGTAAAATTTATATTTTCTTAAGTATAATGTGTTTGTGATATTCAAAACAAGAAGAAATGGAAAAGTCATAAGTAAACCCTTAATGACTCAACAATCTCCCCCTTTTTGGAAAGCACAAACATCCTTATGAAATAGAATATAAGGACTTTGAAAAAATTTAATTAGACTTTGAAATTAAAACTAATCTCCCCTTGTCTATGGATGAAAGTGAATAAAACTGACTCCCCCTTAGGCATTGAAACTCTAAGGATTTTATTCTGAATTTCCGTAGTGGAGTTTTCATTATTGTTGGAATAAAAAACTTCAAAGTATGAAACTCCCCCTTACTTTAAGGATATTTCACTTAGAAATTTTTTTCTCCTCCTTTGGAATAGTTCTTTTTCCTTCTCCCCCTTTGTGATTTTCAAAAATAATTTAAGGGAATGGAAAATAAAATATGGTACCTAAAACATTAGTATATGACAAGATACATCCAACCAAATAACATTTCATTAGAGTTGGAAAAATTTTACAAAGAAAGACAACTACAACAAAAGATCAGAGTGGGTTTATTTGTCTTCCTTTTCCTTTGGAATCAGCTTATTTAACAATGTTTTGAGCTTCTTTAGGTCTCTTTAGTCTTCCTCGACTTACCTCTACAAGGCTTTTGTATTTTCTTTTTGATATTTCAAAGCCTCTACCTGAGCCACGATAGCTTCTTTCTGCATCTTTAACAATTCATCTCACTGTACGAGTCTTTTCTCAAGCTCGATCCGAAGATTTATATCTCTTGAAAAGATTTTGAGCTAGAGAATTAGCCTTGTCACTTAGTTACTTCACTTGTTGACTCAAAGAACTCTGCTCATCAATCAGCTTAGCTTGAAGATTTTTAATCTTTTTATCTTCGGTGTCAAAGGAATTTCAAAATTCACTCTGAAAATGTTCAAAATGCACTAAGTCTTCATCAAATCTTTTAGACCACTTTGTTTCCTTACTACAGGACTTTCTATGCACATCATGATTGATAAGAAAAATTTTCTGTTCGGCCTCAATCTTCACACACTTATCCATGACCATGGATAAGGAATCCGATTTCTGATTCATACTCTGTTGCATCATCATGCATCTGGAATCTATAGTTGGAAAAATCGTAATGGTTTCCACCAACTTCTTTAGAGATTCAACCACAAAATCTTTCCCATGAGATGATGATTCCGAATAAGATAAATCTCTTGGAGATTTCTCTTCTTCAATTTGCACAAGTTTACTCTTAGAAGAACCACCAACCTCCTTCTTCCTGAAGACTTCTTTTGTTGGAGTATCCATGAGAGCTTGCTTCCTCTTATCAGACTTCGAAATTGGTTCCTTATTAGAAGATACTTCCTCGGATTCAGAAACTTGAATAATCTGGTCTTTATCTGGTTTCTATTTTTCTTGTCCGTCCCCAAGAAAATTCCTCTCATAGGATTCTTCGTCATCATATAAAACATTTTTTTTCTTGCTATTGCTTATAATCATTCTTACTACCTTCCTCACCTTCTTTTCCTAGAGTAACTAACTTTGTGTATTCTTACTTATCTTGATAATCCTCTACTTGCTTGATCAAGACATCTAAATATTCACTTCTATCTTCTTCTTATTCTTCAAACTCTTCCTCTACTTCTTCAGGAGCTTCTTTTCAGCTTTTTCAAATACTTCTTTACCCTTGGATTTTTCTGGAGTGACATAATTCTTAGCTGGAGTTTATGGTAAAGAAGGTTCTGTACGGAAAGTTTTCGGAAAAGGAATCAGCTCAGAAGCTAACTCTGTAGCTCTCAGCAAATATTTCACCACATCAGCTTCAGACACTTTCTTTTTCATTTTATTCTCTTTCTCCTGCTTCTCTAACTCTATTGCAGCTCTTTCTTTCAAGGCCTTAGCCTCTGTAGGGTCCAATCCGAATTGTGGATCCCCTTCTTTTCTATTCTGCTTATCTTTACTCTACTTCGCAGCAACTTCATCAGGATAAGTTTTTTGTTTCTTCGGCTTTGGTGGAGTAGGCTGAGTTTCCTTAGATTTTGGATTTTCTTCATCAGCAGCCACTTCCTTAAGTTTTATCTTATTCCTTTTCTTTTTAGATGGTTCCGGAGTGTGTGTACCTTTCTGAAGTGCCTCATCTTCTTCCACAGAAAGAGAGTAGAATTCTCTGGATTCACTAGAAAAACCCATATTCATCCTCTTCAAAGTATCATCACTTACTAGCATAAGCTTACAATTCTGGACTTTTGATTTGCATGAAACCTTGAAATACTCTAAGCACCGAACTATTAGATTTAATAGTAAGGTAGGGAACATGATTATTTTAGCTATCAAATTCCCTTCTTTGATGTTCTTGATTGTAATCAAGACATGTCTCCTCAGATTTATCTTTCTTAGATTTACCAAGAAATCTAAGACATAGATTTCACTTTTCTTCAAATTATCATTGTCACCTCTTCATAGAACCAGAAATCCTTGCACCAAAAGCTGAAGAATTCTATTGTTCGGAGTGAGATGAGCAATCTTAATGGTTGAAGCATCCTTATGTCCAAGACACTTTAGTGCATTCTCCTTGTTGAAACTTCCTTGATCATCCGAAAGTTTGTGTGAGCAGAACTCAGCTTCTCTTTCGTAGGATAAACCAACCAAGCTCGCGGCCTTGGTGTGAGATTACTTGTAAGTCTTCCCATAATACTTGAATGAAAACCACTCTCTGCCATCTTCCATCTGGAAGGAAACAGACTCGTAGAACTTGATCAACAAATCAGTGTAAACCGGATCCTGTTTATCTGACTTTGCTATGAAAACATCCTCCCATCCATTCAGTATAATATTCTTTCAAATAAGAGAATCAAACTTATAGAAATCCGAATGCACCAACATTTCCCTAATGATTAACCACTTTGATATTGGCTTTGAAGTTGACATATTTTGAGATGTTTCTTCAACAGACATTCGGAACAGAGAGATCTGAAGGATTCAGAACGGCTCTGGAAAGATCAGAACCGGTCTTTAGAAGGTTAGTAGGGATTTGAGACACGAATTCTTTAGAAAACCGATGTGGGAAGAGTATTGGGGTCCCCAATATATAGGTGATGGATGTGACCTTTGGTCTTCCAAAAGCCATCTAACGGTTGAAAAACTTTTGATCTGATATGACAGTTGAGAACACTCCCACAAGGAAAACTTGACTCTGATCTTTTTAATTTTTAAGGAAAACATTCGGATTTAAGGAAAAATATAATCTGAATTTTTTAAAACTCAGAAAAATACCAAAAAGAAAAATATTATTACAAAAATTTAATTAAGGAAATCATACATTTTGGATTGGCTAGAATGATTGTTCGTAATTGGTAATATTCTTCATGAAGAAATGAATTTAAAAACCAAACTCATTACGAAAGTCCTAGTACGAAAATATTGTTAGGAATGTTCTAGTACGAAAATATCATTACGAAAGTTCAAGCACGAAAATATCCATTTCAAGAATTTCAATCCTGAAAATTTCAGTTCTGGAAATTTCCATTCTGGAAATTTTAGTTTCCGAAATTTCCATTCAAGAAACTTCAGTTCCGAAAAGATTGAAAAACTAACTACGAAAATTTTAGTAAAAAAATTGAGAAAACAGATTACGAAAATTTTAGATACACTATGTTTGAAAAACAGATTATGAAAATTTAGTTACACTATGTTTGAAAAACAGTTATGACAATTTTAGTTACACTAAGTTTGAAAAACAGGTTACAAAAATTTTAGTTACACTAACAATCAAATGTACTCCCCCTATGAAAAGGATTTTATTACTATTAGGAGAATTTTTCAACAAGAATTTAATGATGAATGATTACCTTACGGTTATCATTCATAACTTTTGTTTTATGTATTCAAATCTATTGGAGGGTAATGATTTTGTGAAAATATCAACAAGTTGATCTTGCGTTCCGATAAACGGAAGAATGATATCTCCTTTTAGTGTGTGATCCCTAAGAAAGTGATGCCTAATATCTATGTGTTTTTCAAGAGAGTGATGTGTAGGGTTATTACTTAGGTAAATGGAACTTGTGTTATCACACAAAATTTGAGTCTTAGTAAAACTCAGGCCATAATCTATGAGTGTGTGTTGCATCCACAACACTTGAGCACAACAACTTCCAGCTACTACATATTCAGCTTGAGCAGTGGAAAGTGATACAGAATGTTGCTTCATGTAGGACCAAGAAACTAATGAATCTCCTAAGAAAAGACAAGTTTTGGATGTAATATTTCTATCCATTCTACATCCACAAAAGTCATCATCTGAAAATCTTTTTAGAATAAAATCATTTACAGAAGTATAAAATAATCCTAGATCCATGGTTCATTTTAGGTAGTGAAAAATTCTTTTTACCACCTTTAAATGAGATTCCTTAGGATTGGATTGATATCTTGCACATAAGCATACTGAAAACATTAAGTTTGGTCGACTAGCTGTTAAGTAATGTAGACTTCCTATCATACCTATAAAAGATGTTTTATCTACTAGTTTCCCATTTTTATCAAGATCTATGGAGTTTGAGGTACCGATGAGAGTACTTATACTCTTAGTGTTGTCATAATCATACTTTTTGATAAGATCTTTAATATACTTATGTTGATATATATAGGTTCCTTCTGGTCTTTGTGAAATTTGAAAACCGAGGAAAAATGTTAACTCACCCATCATACTCATTTTGAACTCAGATTTCATTAGACTTGCAAACGAATCAGTTAAAGATTGATGAGTTGAACCAAATATGACGTCATCAACATAAATTTGAGCAATCAAAAATTATTTGTTATCTTTATTTATAAAAAGAGTTGGATCCGTATTTCCCTTAACATAGTTATTTTGAAGCAAAAATCCTGTGAGTCCATCATAACAGGCTCGTGGGGCTTGATTAAGACCATTCAATGTTTTGGTAAGTCTAAAAACATAATCAGAATGTTTTTTAATTTCAAATCCAGGAGGTTGTTCAACAAAGGCATCCTCTTGAACATAACCGTTAATAAAAGCACATTTCACATCTATTTGAAAAATTTAAAATTGAATAATGCTGCAAAAGCAAGTAAAATATTAATAGATTCAAGTCCAGCTACTGGAGCATAGGTTTATTCATAGTCTATTCCCTCTTGCTGATTATTGCCTTTAGCAACTAGTCTAGCTTTATTTCTTACTATGACTCCATTTTCATCACATTTGTTTCTGAAGATCTATTTGACTCCAATAATAGAAGTTTCCTTAGGGATTTCAACCAAGGTACATACTTTATTCCTTTCAAATTCATTTAGTTCATCATGCATGGCTTTGATCCAATCATCATCACCTAAAGCTTCATCAGTGATTTTTGGTTCTAATTGGGAAAGAAATGATAGATTTTCTACTTCATTTCTCAAGTAACTTCTAGTCCTTATAGGTTGATTTACATCACCAATGATTCTATCACTGGGATGATTCTTAAGAAACACCTGATTTAGGTTTTGTAAAACCTGTTCATCAACATAGGGTAGAAAGTATTATGGGGTAAATGTTTTGGACGTATCTTCTTGAAAATTTTCCTTATCAGAAGGATATTCTATCAAAGGTTGATAATAAGTTTTTGAAAACACATTCGAGGATGTAGGTTGGGATGGTTAAAAACAAAAGGATCAGACTCATCAAATTTTACATGCACTGTTTCTTCAATAGTACAAGTATTTTTACTGAAAACTCTATACGCCTTATAAGTTGTGGAGTAGCCTAAGAAAATTCCTTCATCAGATTTTGGTTCAAATTTATGTAAATTATCTTTAGTATTCAAGATAAATACCTTGCAACCAAAACCCTTGAAGTAGGAAAGTCTAGGTTTTCTACCAATCCATAACTCGTAAGGAGTTCTATTAAGAAAAGGTCTAATCAAAACACGATTTATAGTCTAACAAGCAGTACTGACAGCTTCATCCCAGAAATGTATAGCTATAGAATACTCACTCAACATGGTTCTAGTTATTTCTTTATGAATTCTATTTCTTCTTTCAACTACACCATTTTATTGAGGAGTTCTAGGTGCTGAAAAATTGTGAGTAATACCTTTTCTACTACAAAAAGTTTCAAAATCAGAATTTTGAAATTCTCCTCCATGATCACTATGAATAGTTTTCAGTGGAATATTTTTTCTCATTTTTAACATGTTCTCTATAACATTTGAAATAAGAAAAAGCTTCAGACTTCTTTGATAGAAAGTAGACCCATGTAAATCTACTGTAATCATCAACTAGAAGAAACACATAATATTTTCCTCCAATACTTCCAGTTTGTGTTGGACCAAAAAGATCCATGTGCACTAACTGTAATGCATCAATTGTTGAGACTTTACCAATTGATTTAAAAATGGATTTATGTTTCTTCCCATATTGACAAGGATCACAAACTTTAAAAGAATCAAATCTAAGCTTCGGTATATCCTTAACTAGTTTTTTCTTAGAAAGTTTACATAAGTTTCTAGGGTTACAGTGACCTAGTCTTCTATGCCATAACCAAGAATGATCTTCCATTGCACTTAGAAAAGGTAGGTATTGGCTCCTGAGGTCTTCTAAGTTCAAAGTGTAAACATTCTCTTTCCTATTAGCTGAGAGAATAAATTCTTCCTTGGAATTGTGAACTAAGCATTTATCATTCCTAAAATTCACAAGGTATCCTTCATCACATAACTATCTTATGCTAATAAGGTTGTGCTTAATAACCATAAAAAATAAAACATTTGAAATCAATGTTTTTACCAAGAAGAACAATATTACCTATACCAACAATTTCTCCCTGAGCATTATCTCTGAAAGTTACCTTTCCTCCTTTAGTTTTGATAATCTTTTAAAAATAGCTTTTGTTACCAGTCATGTTCCGGGAACATCCATTATCCATGTACCATGTATTGTTGTTGGTACTTTCTTTATCTTCCTAAAATCAAGAAAAGAATTAGACTTTTGGAATCCAAACTTTTTTGGATCTGTGATTTCCAGATAACAAAAATTTTGGCACCCACACCTTCTTAGAAAAATAAGCTTTATGAAAACCTAGAGATTGGGTTTTATTTAAAGAAAAATTCTTTTCCCAGTGACCACTACATTGACACTTTTTAAAAAATGGGGCACTTTGTGGAACAATGTAGTTGTTACTAAAAGTTGGTTTTTCATGGGTATAACCAAATCCGGATTTGTTTCTTAAAGGTCGTATTTGTGAATACATTTTATCAAAATTTTCTTTAAAATGGGTAAAGTTTGATAAACACTTATTTAAGGAAAAAATTTTGGACTTGATTTTTATAACCAAGTTTTTATCTTCAATGTCATTAGATTTGGAACTAGAGCAAGGCTCAAAATCACTTTTCTTAGAAGTTACTTTTTCTAACTCTTTAGAAAGTTTGTTCTTCCCAGAGCTTACTTCTTCAAGATTTTTTAAAATATTTATAAAATCAGCATTTTTCCTATCAAGATCTTTAGAAAGATCTGATATTTCTTTTGTATGAATAGAATTCCTAGAGTTTTCCTTATCATGTTTTTTATTGAGTTTAGAATTTTCAATCTCAACAAGTTCAGAAAACCTAGATACTTCTTCATAGGTAGGTGAAGTATTTTATTCATCAGAAGAGTATTCTTCATCTGAAGAGTTATAATACTTACTATCATTAGAATTTAAAGAAACATTGGTCAGTGATTCAACATTTTGTACCTTAGCTACAAAGCAATGATTGTTGATAGGTAATCTGGCTATAAGACCAAGATTCTTCTGTCATGAAGATTCATAATCAGAAGATTCATCTGAAGAGTCACCTCCACTGGAACTCTAGGTGTCATTTTCTTTCAGAACATTCTTAGATTTGGTTTTGTAATAATTTTTTTCTGTTCCTTTCAAAATGCCTCTCTTTTCTTTCTATATTTTTGAGCAAAGGAAAATCTGGTCTAATATGTCCAGCTTTCTTGCATTTATAACAAGTAACTTCTCCATCTTTCCTATCTTTCCTTTCATTTTTCTTATACTTGGATTGATAATTTCTCAGTCCAGCTATCTTGTTCATCCTTCGAGAAAGATTTTCTAACTCATTCTCTCAGACTTCACTATCACTAGATTCTGATTGAATAAAAACTTTCTTAGACTTGGATCTAGTTACTCTCTCAGGAGTCTTAGTTTTCAAATGATTTGATGTTGTTGTATAAGCAAAAGTACCATTTCCATTCTTCTTTTTGATGTTGTCAGAATCTCTCTTCATTCTTGTTTCATGTTGGAGAAGAGTTTCAAATAGCTAATCAAGGGAAATTTGAGTGACCTTCCTATTCTCATAAATTGCTGTTCTCTTTGATTCCCACTCATTAGGCATAATATCCATTATCTTATCCACAAGGGCTTCATCATCTAACCCTTTTTATCCCATAGACTGTAAGCTATTGACTATATTCATAAATCTCTGTTGAACTTTACAGATTGGTTCTCCATATTGAAAATTGAATCCATGGTATCCAGCTCTAAGAATAGCTCTCCTAGTTTCAATCACTTTAGAAGTGCCAAAGTGTGTAACCTCTAACTTCTTCCAGATACAATTAGCTGCTTCACAAGAAGAAATTTGGCGATATATATTTCTAGTCATTGGACATAGTAAAGTATTGCGTACCTTATAATTGAGCCGATACTCTTTTTTTTACTGGTTAGTGAAAGTTCTAACTTCCTTATCAGGAATTTTATAATCACCAGCAAGCATAACGAAATTATCCACTCTAGTATTGATAAAAAAAGTCTTCATTCAATCAATCCAGTACTCATAATCATTCCCATCAAAGATTGGTGGTCTTGTTGGGTTTAGATTATCGATAGAACCAACATTGATTCCTGCCATTCTTAATAAAAAACATTGGCAACCAAACTTGTTAGTAGGAAAAGTTCATTACCACAAAGTTCAGAATGACAATTGGGAATGATAATTTGGAATGACAAAGTTCGGAATGACAATTCAGAATGAATAAAAACTTTCTAAGAAAGGGTGAAGAACAATGAAAATGTGAGCAAGAAAAACTTATATGCGAGTATATGTATTTCAGAGACCTCCTATGATACCAATTGTAGGATCGAAATAATGATTTAGATGCTCAAAATACAAGAGGGGGGGGGGGATTGTATACTTTAAAAATTTCCTTAGAAAAGGAAAAATCTATGTTTAACAAAGTTAAACTAAGAAAATTCACAACACCTCTAATCACCAATTGGAGAATTGGAACCAATGTTTACAATATGAGATTCTACCTTAAAGAGTATAGAATCTAAACTAATCAGAGTACAAGTGTAAGGAAATATAAGAAGGATATACTTCCCTTACAAAAAAAAAGTGTAGCAGAAAAAAAAGTAGTAAAACTAAAAGTAATAAGATATAAGTCTTTTAACCCAAAGAGAAGGGTATCCAATAACCTTGGATAAAGGTCCCTTGATTTATACTTTCAAGCAAATATCTTACCCACACCAAGGTAATACCTCGATATGAAGATCAAAATCTATGTCTTGCTATCCCCACAAGCCTTCAACTTCAAGGTAGTTAGAACCTCTGTCTTCCTTAGCAAGGAAGCCCTTGAACTTCAAGGTAGTCGGCACCTCTGTCTTCCTATACCCGGAAGTCCTTGAATGTAATCACCAACATTCAGAGTCACACGAAGCAATCTGAACAAGCAGTTCAGTATGCACAAGGAATGAAAAGCTTCTCTCTCTACGAATCACCTTAACATCGTGTGGTCTCTAGATCAATCAACTAGTTTTTGAGCTCTTTCAAATGAGATCCTATTTATAGGCAAATTTCCAACAGTCGGCTCCCTCCTCCAACGGTTATATTTTCCATGAAATTCAGAGGGACATTTACAGGTGTAACTAAACCAATGGTTAATTAGAAATAGAATGGATGACATCATTTAATAATAAATCATGTATAACTGAATTCAGGACATTGTTTTGAAATAGTGGATATGTAAGAAAAAGACATACAATATTTCGGAGTGTAAGCAAATTAAACATTTGGAGTCTAACCAAAATGAAATTCGAAGTCTATGTTAAGAAATGTTAGGATTTTTTTTATAGGAATTCAGAGTCTGGTTTCACTAGAGTTCAGAATCTAAACTTGTAGAAGTTCAAAGTTGAACTTCATAGGATTTTGGAGTCGAACTCATGAATGTTCGGATTCGAGCTTAATAAGAGTTCAGAGTCGAACTCAAGAAAGTTCGGAGTCGGACTTCATATGAGTTCGGAGTCGAACTCATGAAAGTTCAGAGTCAAACATAATAAGAGTTCGGAGTCGAACTCATCAAAGTTCGGAGTCGAACTTCATAAGAGTTCGGATTCAAACTCATGAAAGTTCAGAGTCGAACTTCATAAGAGTTCGGAGTCGAACTCATGAATGTTCGGAGTTGAACTTCATAGGAGTTTGGAGTCGAACTCATGAAAGTTTGGAGTCAAACTTCATAGAGTTCGGAGTCAAACTCATGACAGTTCGAAGTCGAACTTCATAAGAGTTCGGAGTCGAACTCATGAAAGTTCAGAGTTGAACTTAATAAGAGTTTGGAGTCGAACTCATGAAAGTTCAGAGTCGAACTTCATAAGAGTTCAGAGTCGAACTCAAGAAAGTTCGGAGTCGAACTTCATAAGAGTTCGGAGTCGAACTCATGAATGTTCGGAGTTGAACATCATAAGAGTTCGGAGTCAAACTAATGATAGTTCAGAGTCTATAATTCAGATTGGAACTTCATTACAGTTCACATCCATAATTCAGATCATAATAACAGAATTCTCCAAATCATAACATTAAATGAGTTCTGGGATTTGGGGTATGAATCCGGTTTTTGTACCTAAGAAAAATATTTCTATGTATAAGAAAATCTAGATTAGGGTAAATTTCCTTATAGAATTAAATTTTCCTTATGGAGGTTAAATTTATATTTTCTTAAGTATAAGGTGTTTGTGATTTTCAAAACAAGAAGGAATCGAAAAGTCATAAGGAAAACCTTATTGACTCAACAACAAGGGTGTATCACCTAACACTAGCCCATGTGATGTCCTGGATAGAATAATGTAGTTTTTTAAAGGGTCTGATATGTGAATTATAAATTCATTATTTTTGGAACCTTATACGATTAAGATAAATAGAATATATATATATATTTTAAATCTTTTAGAGTGAAAGATGAGTTTGTAGTAGGAATTAGTTGAAGGATGGAACTCTACTTGTCAAGTATATATAAATACATATACATACACACACACACACAAATATATATATATCCTCTTATTTTATGGATAAATTAATTATTAAACATTAGGGAAGGGATCTTAAAACCAAAAATGTGTTATCCTAATACCTTACGTTTTGTTGAACCGAGGATATTTTAAATCATCATAAATTGGTGTCTTTGAGGCCCACAATTATACAATTGTTTGTGATTGATGACCTCAATCACTCCTTATAAATATTTATGTTTTTCCTCCAATTATGTGTCTCTAATTTCCACCAATGTTCTCCTAATCGAGATCATAATTTGGTGGTGACCCTTTCTTTTCCCTTTTCCTCTTATTAAGACTAAATTTTATTAACCCAATTTCCAATGTGGGTTTTCCCACAAAGATATTTTCTATTTTCAACCATTTATTTTCATAGAACAATTTCAAATTGCGAGGGCACAATTTATTGAAGGAGGGGAGAATGTAACACCCCAAGATTACACGGTATGCTTCACTTTGAATAATACAGTAGCATGTGTTGTACGCAACTTCGAGTTATAACACACCACAACCAATCAAACTAGCCGTTATGAATAGTAATACCCAATTTTTGAAATTTTATAAATTTTATCTTTCAAAATGGACTTCATTTTTGGATTCTTAATATCGTAATTATCTTAGGGTAAAATTATGGTGCTTTTTGGATAACTTTCATATTTTGATGAATAGTGAAAATTACTAAATTTTAATTAAAAAAAACTTTTTTAATCAAAATAATTAATAGTGATAAATTATGAATTTGAGTGGTTTTAAAGTATATTTAGAATATATTTTTATCATTTAATACAATGTTGGTAATTGGACGTAATTTCACATTTAAACCAGACATAAACAAGTGTCAATCTTTTGATAGTTATTATTTCTTAAAAACACGCTATTTGTTTTGACAATGGGAATTAATTTTTAAATTAATTAATGAAACTTATATGTTTTGAATTTGGTAAAATAGACATCATTTTGTAATTCATAATATCAAATATAGCTTAGGCAGAATTTTTTATATTTTTCTGAAAACTTTCAATTTTTGATGAATAGTGAAAAATACTGAGTTATAGTTTAAAACCTAATTTTTATTTAAATAATTATTTATTTTATTTAAATTTAATTAAATTTAAAAAATGATACATAATACCTATATATGTTCAATGTAATTTATTGAAGTTAGTTTAGAATAATTTTAGATATATAAAAATTTTATTGAACTTTTCACCGTCTTTTACCCGCCTTCTAGGAGAATTTGGAAATTTACATAAAACTTAATTTTACTACTTATGTGAGAGGAATTTTGAAAATCCAAGAGACACAGTTAATATGTAGGAGTAAAATGTGGTTCAATAAGATAAAAATAATTTTTGGTGAATAGTAACTTTTTACTTTTATTTACCACGTTTAAAAATAAATAGGGTAATTAAGGGTACAAATGATATTAATATTATCCTAACACATGTCATAATTCTATTGGACAAGTGTATCACAACAAAAAACAACCTTAGGAATAAAATATTATCATTTAGGTCCACTTGGATTAGATTAGGACATTTATTATTATTTAATTCAAAGAAGAGTTAAAAGAGTTAAAATCAATGTTTATTAACTAAGACATTTTTAATATAGGGTTTTAAATGAGAAAAATTATATTATAAATATTAATTAGAAACCTAAAAATATTTCCTATATCACGGTATTATATTTATAATTTTTGGACATTAAATAAATAAATTTATTTATGACACAATGATGATGCAGTAATTACCTTATTCGTTAAGGAATCAAATAAATGGTATTATAAATATTAAAATAAAAATAATTTCATAGTTTTTGTGACATACACGAATTTTCTAGGTGAATATGACATGTTAGTATTGATTAAATGTTTTTTATTTGTAGTAATAATGTTTTTATTATTAAAAAAAACAAATACCAAATAGTGTCAAAATTGACATAAAATAGTTTTAAAAAAAATATTATATTATGGATTGATATAATGGTCCTAAAAATTTAAGGTTCGGCCAAAATACTTATATAATAATATATATGACATTAATGAACCAATTGGGATTCTATTGGCAGTATATAGTATGTTTATTAACCATATAGTGTAAGAATACCAGAAGACACTGTAAAAGTTAAATTATTTAACTTAGAGTTAAATCTAAATGATAAGGTTAAAATGGCAACATAAACATGTCTTAAACCTATTGGTTGCGTTTTATTCGACCTATCCCCACCTTAGACTTTAAATAATTATCTTTGGATCCATTATAAACCGAATATGAATTTATTATAAAATAATATTTTATGTTTTTCCTAAGGTGCCCCTCACCCCTCTTATAAAAGGGCACTCCTCCTTCTCTCTAATTCACACCTTCTACGCCATTTGTCTCAGCCAATCCCTGCCAAAATAACCTCTCAACTATACTACCTTATACCTAGTGGCCTTAGTTTGATCAGAAAGCAAACCTAAGGAGCCCTTTTGATCAAATCAGAAGGAAGAACCCGAAGAAGAGTTAATGATTTCACCACCCGCTTTCAAGTTCCTTTCTTCTTCCACTTCCTTTTTCTTTGTTGTTTCCATTATAAAATAATAACTCCAGTATATTCTATATAAATTGATGTTATTATAATTATGGTACAACTAAATTCATTAATCTATCCACCCTTTGAATGACATGTCACCATAAATGTGTACGTACGACTTACCGTCTCCACGTCGTGGTGTAATTGTTATTCAGTACATTATTATTTGGATGGGTATAATAATGTTGTGTATTTGATTTAAATAATAAATATAACATGATAAAGGTTCTGTATATATTATATACCATCCAATTATATGTTTTATTAATATCAAAAGAATGATATTTTCGCTCGTGCGTACGTACGGATTTCCGTCTCCACGATGCGATGAGATTCATTTCCAAGTTCACCATTCATCGACGATTATAAAAAATATATATTACAAATAAGTATGTAATATATGACATAAAAATGATACGGGATATATATATATATTTATTTATATATTTATGTACTTACATATATATTATTCACTTACTTCCATTCAATACTATATGAAAACGGAAACAACGTTTATGCGTACGAACAGACTACCGTCTCCATTAAAAGTGTTTTCCATTTTATATATACGTATATTATAAAATTTTATATTCTTAATATATATGATAAATAAATCATGTTTTATATTCTAGAAGTATTTAAATCATGATTTAAGTGATACAATCAAGAGTAACAAGTTAAAACACGTACGATAAAGAAAGCGATCATTATACGAATTATTAATATAGCCTGGAAATTATTATTAAATGGGTAGTATAAATTCATAAATGAATAATGTATGATATCATAAATACTAATATGGTTCTGTTATAATTTAATAACATACTATAGCCTTCATATAAATAGCTAAACGTACCCTCGACTAAAGCAAAGTGCAAGGTAAGGGGTTTTCATCTCACTCCTTATTCCCGTGACATTCAAGCCATATTGACTCTATTACCTTCTATGTGGTGAATGTAATTCCAATAATTGTATTCTTTTTGTAATACAATTTCATTTATGTGTATTTACATATTCATTGTATGATAACTCTTTCATAGGTTGTATGTTTCGTAAGTTACCAAATTTGTAAGGGTTAATTTCACAATCTCTTTATTATCCGAGGTTGTTTTTACATAAGTATCTACTGGGACATATTTATTATCCATGTCCATGTTTTATGAAAGAGTTTTCAAAGGGATTCTTTTAAGGTACTTTTTTTACTAATACATCATTTCAAATGTTTTAAATATTTATTCTTCTAAATATTTCTCATTAATGTCCATGTCTTCAAAATGGTTTTTAAGGATTTATTTATATGGAAATGAATTTTTTTAAAATGTTAACTCCTTTCATAAGTTTCAAATGGTATGGGACACTTTGATTCAAAAATTTCATTAAATGACTTCTTTTCTAAACTGTGTGACTTTTAAATGTTTTCATGAAAAAGGTGTATTTCTCTCAAAGAGTTTTACAAAAAAATTTCATCTATGTAAAAATCCTTTAATGGATTTTAAACTTGTTTTGAAGTTGATTTATCATGATAAAAATATTCCATATTGTGTTGAAGGTTTTGTAATATGTTTGACTGTGGATGTGTTATTTTTATAAGATTCATGGTTTATGGGTAAAGTATTGACATTCTGTATGCTAGTTTTAATACAAATTTTTATGTTATGTTTAGACCTTTTCATATGTGGAATGCATTGGACTTAGTAAGTGATGGGTGGGGCCCGCTATAGATCCTCGATGCATCGGTAGGTCTCATGAGACAAACTAGTGTCTTGGCACGAGGCCTTGACAAAATCTTATTTTTATTCTTGGCATGAGGCCTTGGCTACGTAGTTATGATAGTCTGACATTATGCATTCCATCATTATGAAAGTGGTTATTGATATTGCATGTGGTTATTCCACTAGTAGAATATCCATGTGAATAATTAAATGGCATTATTTCATTTTATCTTTTCCATATTATGCTGAAGTTCAAGTTTAAGAGTCTTTTGGTTTAGTTATACATTGCCTTAAATGTTTATGTTTATTTATGAAAGTTTCCGCTATATTATTATCCTTACTGATAATCTGTGCTCACCCTTTATATGTTTTATTTTTCCTAGGATTCCAAGAAGTGTATTGTGATTGATATGAACGGTTAAGGCAAGGGAATAATGGCATTCATAAAGGATTATTTATGTTGTTTTGTATTTTATGAAGTGTAATGTAACATTCATGTATGTAATCTATTTTACAAGACTGCTAAACCGATCGGTTATTTGGGACTTGATTCCTTGTAATCATGCCAATGTATTTAAATAATGCACAGACTCTAGGTAACTGGGGTCGGGGAATTACACATATTATCATCTTAGAATAACTAGTTAATTATTTGAGTTCATATCATACGTTTTGTCGATGTTTGGTACATGAGTCAACAAAGAACTTGTTTGAAATGAATTGCCCATGTAGTTATAAGTACATCATCTCCAGAATGGTATTAATGATTTAAATATCATATATATCTAGTATATATTCATTTTATACTATTCCATAACATTAGGAGATAAAAAATGAAATGCACCGTTCATGGAGACGGTAGGCCGTACGTACGGATTAACGCTACATTCATTTCTTTGTCATATTTAAGGAATTAAAACTAAATGAGACATATATATATATATATATTATAATTCTAGTATAATATATATTATATATGTCACATAAGTTCATTAATTACATTCTTTATAAATTCTATGTTTAGCATGAACGAGTCACATCACTTGAGATGGTGGTAGTCCATAATTCCTCATATGAAATTATTGTAGTTACACAACATAAAAAGCATTACGATGTGATTTAAAAATAAAATTCAGAAGCATATAGAAATAATAAATACCATATATATCATATATAAATATAGTGGCATCATAATGTCCACCATTAATGGTGTTAAAAAAAGATTGAACAATAATCGTTTCATGATGCAGTAATTCGCCACCCACAGAACAGTATGTTCATTAACCATTAGACAAAGGTGTGTGTAAGTGTAGGTATTATACTTATCATAACAACATAATAGTATATTGAGGATATTGGTGTTATTATGAGATCAAATAATAAGAAGATAGCGGTGAGTGAAGAAGGAAAATAAAAGAAAGAAACTCGAGAGAAGACATTACCTCTAAATCGGGTAACTCTTCGTGATTTGAGCCAAAGGCTTCCTGGGAAAGACTTCTACCGAAAGTGAGGCTTCTAGGAGTAATATAGATATGTGGAGAGATAATATGAGAAGATCTTGGAAGATCCAATGTCTTAAGAGGTGTGGGTAAGGGGGTATAGGTGGGGGCCTTTTATAATAGGGATGAGGGTCACTTTTGGAAAGTCTTGAAATGATACATTATTATAAAATGGTTTTCAGATTTTAAAGGACCCAAATTGATATATTTTGAGGATAAGGTGATAAATGTTCTAAATCCACCCATCCAAGAGGTCTTAGAAAAGTGTAATTATTAGATTTTACTTTATCTTTTCATTTTATTTAAATCATCCATTAATGAGGTAATCACTGCATCATCATGGTGTCATAAATAAATTTATTTATTTAATGTCTAAAAATTATAAAAAAACTACCATGATGTAGGAAATATGTTTAGATTTAAAATTAATATTTATAGTCTAAGAGGTCATTTATGTAAACAAAATTAAAATAGTTTTACTTAGGATATTCAAACCATTGTTATATTTTTCTTCTTTTTAAAAATAATGTCACAAATGCCACTATCACACCCATGTGACTTCATGGGCCCTAAAGTTTTGTAAAAATATACCCATGGACTAAAATGAATAAAAAAAGAGTATTTTGACACATTTTGGGGTCATTTTATATTATTATGATATTATTTTATTACCCTTAACTACCTGATTACTAATTAATCATGATAATTAAAGATAATTACCGTCGTTACAATTCATAATGTACAAAAACAAAACAGTACTAGTTAAATAATTTGGACCTTCTGATTCAAAATATGGAATCCATTATACCAAATTCCAAAAACAGAAATTGAATTAGTTAATTTAAAAATAATTCTCATTGTCACAACCAAACACGGGTTTTTAAGAAGCAAAAATTTATCAAAAGATTGATTTGTTTTTGTATACAATTGAAAAGTAAAATTACTTAAAATGAATATAATTGTATTAAGTGATAGAAACATAATTCAATTACAATTTAAAACCAATTAATAGAAAAATCTAACTATATAATTAAATTAGATGAAAAAGCAGTTTTGAAGTAAAATGCAGTATTTTTCACTATTCATTAAAAATGAATATTTGTCAGGAAAATACCAAAAATTTATCCAAAGTAAATTTTATATTCCAAATTCAAAAATTATGTCCATTTTAAAAAATTCAAAACATAGAATTTTCATTTATTAATTTTATAATTATTTACCGCTGTCAAATCAAATAGCGTGTTTTTAAGAAACAATATCTATAAAAAGATTGACACTTGTTTATGTCAAATTTTAATGTGAAATTAATTCAAATGACCACCATTGAATTAAATGGTAAAAATATATTCTAATTACACTTTTAAAAAAATTAAAAATATAATCTAACCAGATAAATAAATTATATTAAAGGGAGGGTTTGAATTAAAATATAACATTTTTCACTATTTATAAAAAATGAACTTTATCGAAATAATAACAATAATTTACACAAAGTAAATTTTGATGTCCTGATTCTAAAGAAAGATTTTATATTGTCAAATATAACATATAAAATTTTCAAAAAGAGGATTTAAAAAAAGGGTTCTCCATCAAAAGGCAGTTAATCGACCTTTTAAAGAATATTAGAATATATATGCTTAAAATCAGATTCATTCGCATTTTAAGCCTCTATCATTTATTGGGTAAAAGATAAAATATTAAAAAAACATATATAATCATTTTGTAGTTAGTTTTTTTCATTCCCACTATTACAATGGCAAGGCATTAACTACCATTTAAAATAATATTATTATATTATTAGAGTGCAACATAAGATTTCAAAGAAAATCATTGTTGCGTATTGGGTACGCCGTCGAACATATCATCCCCTTTAAATTATTATTAAGATTTTATTAAAAAATATTAATAAATATGAAAATTTCATATTCTCTATTTACCTGGGATGTTACATCCTTCCCCCCTTTTTGAATTGCGTCCTCACAATTTTAAAATTGGGCTCGAAAACTTCTTTGAATACCCCACATTGGAAAAGGAGTCAATAAAACTATCACATTAAAAGAAATAAAGATAAGTACAAAGGTCACCGAAGTTAACCCATACTAGGATTCCATGTAGTAAAACATGGATATAGAAGAGAAAACAAAGGGACAAGTTCTGAAGGAGAGTGATAGAAAGCATGATTACGAGAAAGTTAACCACAAGAAAATCTCAAACTTATGATGTGTGTAAACAGTATTTGATTACACAATAGGAAACATAAACCAACAATGTTTTTGCTTTATGTCCTTTTTCATAATTATGAGGAATTAATTTACTACATAGAATAATAACATAATGAAATATACTTACCTTTGAGAAGAGTTTCATCCTTTAATAAGTTTCTACCAAAACAAATCTTTTCTCCGAACGATGAGCACTCAAAAAGACTTTTTCACATCAAAAGAACAAGAATCATCTTCTAGAGAATCAATTAATCCACAAAAGATGAACTATATATTTCCCATGTCTTTAGACCTTTTCCAAAACCAAAATTCTTAGTTCAAGATCAGATAATCCCCAAAAGGATAATCCTTTATAAAAACAAATACTACTCTTAATATCCAAAATTCAACAAAAAGATCCCAAGGATCAAGAAAGTTCATTAAATAAATATCTATCCATAAAATTATTCAAAGTAATCCAAACTAAGATTGAAACCCAAATCTCTGAAGGGTTTAATCACATAGTCTTCCAAGGTAAATCTTAACATTTATCTCCAAATAACATTAGTTACTCTTAAATTATCATATTGAAAAGTAATTAACCTAATCACATATTCTCCATGATAGGTTAATCATTTCCATAAATAACCCAAAATCATCTTATTCCTGATTCATAATATCATCTAACTAAAAATAATTAGTCATACTAACAAGGGACTTCACGTAGTACAATGGTAGGAGATAAATACCAGTCATAGTTTGGTTGTGGGTTTGATTCCCGTAGCTTCATCCGACGCGATGGGTTGTCACACAGTTTGTGTGTTTTCTCTTTTCAAAAACTACATATTTTTTTAACAATCCCAAAAAGAGGTAAATTCATCAAAAATAACCATAACATATTTTAACCACAAAGGTTATTTAATAATGTTTATTTTTCATCCCAAAATGCATTAACCTGTAATTACCTCAAATTCAAGGATTATATAAACCCAATTGGTACTTTATAACTATATCCACAAAAGTCAGGATAACTATTTCTTGAATAAAATTTTCATATATCAAACATCAGGGTTATACATACTATAAAAATTATTCCAATGTAATCTCATCATCAAAAGAGCCATAATAGTTCTAAGAATTTCACCATCATAAAATATACCATAACTCTTGAGTCCCTTATATATTGACTTCTTAATCATTCAACATTCTGCATGATCCCTTAACCATTACATTCCAACTTATTCTGAGATACTTATTTCCTATAAAAAAATCATGAATCATATCCTAAGATTAAATAATAGGAAAACATATGTTAAGAAATAATCCATTCCATTCATTGGTCATTTTCAGCTTCTTCGTCCTTAATCGGAATGGAATTAGGTATTGGTAAACGAATATTTTTATAATCCTGGTGATCCTATTCCCGAAACTTCTTCGTAGGACATGTGTTTGCATAATGACCATGCACACCACATTTAAAACATTCAATTGATCCTTCAGAAAGAACTTCATTCCCTTTCCTAGAGTCAACTAGATGCTTCCTTTTTCCATGGCATAATCTTAAATTATGACCTTCATTTCCACAACTATAGAATCTTTCTGTTCTTTTGAAACATTTTCCTTTGTGTTTCTTTCCAAAGATATGAGACATAAGTTTTTGAACATTCTTACCTTTATGATTATTACCTGATCTTATGTAGGGATTTGTTTCTCGCATATATGATGCCTTATAAAAATCAATAAGGTTCAGGTGGTCAATCATGACTCTAGATAGTTGGTTGAGAATACCACAATAATTCTCATTGCAGCTCCCATATAATTCAGTTTCTCGTTCAAAAAACTGTCACAGTTTTCTTCACATCCACTGTTACTTTGGGGCCTGCTAGATCCATCCATTTAGTAAAACCAAAAAGGTCACTATGAGTATATTAGTAAAATCATCTTATAATATCTTATGAGGAGGGTAAATACAAAGATATGTTTATTCATGTTATCTTATTCTCATTCACTTAATATAAATAACTATGACTCATTCTAAAATCCTAACCATTATGGTAATGTCAATTATGCTTAAAGAATACCCTGACATCTAATGTTATCTAAACCGACCTCTAATACCAACTATAAGGACCCAACCCCAAAACATTACATAATCTTGAATTAAATGAATAATTCACATTGAGGATCTTTTCAGGTTTAGAGTTTTAGAGAATTAGGACAGAAATATTATATATGAACTTGAATATTAAAAAGTATAAACTTCTACTATAACTATTTTTTTCAAATCCTTTAATAAAAAAAGTGTTCTTTTCTTGATATAAATCTTCTTGAATACTTGAATTCTCTTACCCTTCCTTATAACCTGTGAAAAACATTTCAAAAACAAGGGATGAGCATAAAAAGCTCAGTAAGGGTTATAATATAATTAAAGGAAACATTAACCCATAAAAAATAAAAATCAATGATACCATAATTTCCAATCATTACAAACCTTCTAAAATCATAATATTTATGAAGAACACATAGTAATCACAATTCATAAAGGTAACATAAGGAATAATTAACATTCTTACCTTGTAGCTATAACAACTACATAGGGAGTCACATTTGGAATAACCATCACAGTATATTCCCTAAATCTCTTCAAAGAAAAATTCAAATCTACCTATTTCACATCACCCAATGAATTGGAGAGCTATCTCGGGCTCACCTGCCATAGGTTTATCAAATAACCACCCGTATACATAACAATGGCCATGAACCATAACATAATCATAACACATAACTTAAGCATAAAGGAAAGATAACATTCACACATTGCAATAACAATATAAAATTTTAAGATATTGAAATAATAAATCCATTATAAAAATCATTTTCAAAACCAAAATATTTAAAAAGAGTATATGACATTTTTTTCCATTGAAAACATTATGGCTTGTTAAGGAAGCCACATATCAAATAATACTCGTGGCGATAGAAAAGGTCGTTTTCACCGCTTACATTAAAAAAACATTCCTTTTTTCATTTAGTAAAATGATTCTTAGAGAAAAGATTCACTATGAATGAAATGAAAATTCAAAAGGGTTTTATACACCGTATAAAATAAAGTCTTGTAAAAATCAAAAGATGCCTCAATGAAAGGAGATTGAGACAATGTCCTATAC
Source organism: Viscum album (assembly GCA_963277665.1). NCBI lineage: Eukaryota > Viridiplantae > Streptophyta > Magnoliopsida > Santalales > Viscaceae > Viscum > Viscum album. The sequence continues at coordinate 760,127,237 of OY728161.1, forward strand.
AAAGACGATATCCTTAGATTAAGAATAAATACATTATATAATTATGTGTTACAAATATAAATACACCAAATATAAGTGTATATTATGTGTAAAACAATCAGAGGTCATCCAACCATATTCATAGTACAACATAATCAAGAAGTAGAGGTTTAACCCAATGAATTGAAATTGGGTTAAGAAGTTCTGTTACTGAAAGTCGATAGCCTAACGATGTTTCTTTAAAATTCATAAAATGGGTTGATGAGAGATAAAAGGGTATCTCATCACTTGGAAATAAATTTTACAACAATAAGGATATATAAGATCATATCCCAATATAAGAAGATGTAAATTAAAAGACCAAACAAAAATTGGCCTTTTAAAAAGAGGAGGGTGAAAGGTTCCCGTACCGATTTGGGTAACTTTTGAAACGTACACCCAATGAAAGGACTATACAATTTTGATTTAAATACCCATAAAAAATTATATTACAAAAAGAGTAGAATAATTGGAAGTACAAACACCACTCAACGGAGATAGTGACAAATATATCATGAATCCCATGGGAATAAATAGTGAGATAAAAACCCCTTACCACGTTGTAATAAATCGAGTCATATGGCTAAAAGAAAATAAGAACCAAATGAACCACATAATACTATAAATATAAATAGAATCAGGATAATATATATCAAATTTAAGTACACAATACACCACATGCAATAAATAATTTGTGAACAATGGAAATCTAACAAAATTAAAAGTGAGATAAGAAATCCCCTTACCTCAGGTCAGACTTGTCTTGTTCATTTCATTATATTCATGAATAATAAACTTTGGTCTATTTATAATTTCATAAATACTTCCTTTATAGTTTATTATTCAATTCATTTCAAATATTATCATTTTATAATAATTAGTTAATTATGTGAGTTCATATCATACGTTTTGTCGATGTTTGGTACACGAGTCAACAATGAACTTGTTTGAAAAGAATTTCCCATGTAGTTATAAGTAAATCATATAAAGAATGGTATTAATGATTTCAGTATCTTATATATCCTGTATATATTCATTTTATACTATTCCATAACATTTTGAGAAAAAAATGAAATGCACCGTTCATTGAGATGGTAGGCCGTACGTACACATGAACACTGCTTTCATTTCATTGTCATATTAAAGGAATTAAAACTAAATGAGACATATATATATATATTATAATTAAAATATAATATATATATTATATATGTCACATAAGTTCATTAATTACATTCTTTATAAATTCCATGTTTGGCATGAACGAGTCACATCACTTGAGATGGCGGTAGTCTACACTTCCTCAAATGAAATTATTGTAGTTCTACAACATAAAAAGCATAACGATGTGATTTAAAAATAAAATTCAGAAGCATATAGAAAAAATAAATACGATATATATCATATATAAATACAAGGAAATCATTATGGACACCATGAAAGGTGTTAAAATAAGATTGAACAATCATCTTTTAATGAGGTAGTTATTCACCACCCACAGAAAAGTATGTTTTTTTACAATTAGATGGAGGTGTGTCTAAGTGTTGGTGAAATATTTATCATATCAAAATCCTATTATATAAAGGATACTTGTTTTATTATGTGATCAAATAATAAAAAGATAGTGTTGAGTGAAGAAGGAAGATAAAAGAAAGAAACTCGAGAGAAGACATTACCTCTAAATCGGGTAACTATTTTTGATTTGAGCCAAACGATTCCTTGGAAAGACTTCTTCCCAATGTGAGGCATCTAGGAGTAATATATAGATGTGTAGAGATAATAATATCAGATTTTGGATGATCCAAGGTCTTGAGAGGTGTGGGTAAGGGGGTAGAGGTGGGGGCTTTTATAAGAGGGAGGAGGGCCACTTTTGGAAAGTCTTGAAATGTTACTTTATTATAAAATGGTTTTCCAATTTTAAAGGACCCACAATGATATATTTCGAGGATAAAGTGATAAGGGTTCAAAATCCACCCATACAATAGGTTTTATACATGTTTATATCTTATATTTTACCTTATCTATTCATTTTATTTCAATCGTTCATTAATGAGGTAATCACTGCATCATCATGGTGTCATAAATAAATTTATTTATTTAATGTCTACAAATTATGAAAAAAATACCATGATGTAGGAAATAAATTTATCTTTCCAATGACTATTTTTAGTCTAAGTGATAATTTATGTAAAAAAAATTAAAATTGTTTTACTTAGGATATACAAACCTATGTTATATTTCTCTTCTTTTTAAAAATAATGTCATAAATGTCACTATCACACCCATGTGACTCCGTGGGCCGTCATGTTTGGTAAAAATCTTTCCATGGTCGGCCATGACTCAAAAAGTGGATTTGGACACATTTTGGGGTCATTTTATATTATTATGATATTATTTTATTACCCTTAACTACCCGATTACTAATTAATCACGATAATTAAAGATAATTACTCTCATTACTATTCATAAGGTCCCAAACCAAAAGAGTCATAATTACATATTTTGGACATTATGATTCCAAATATTGAATCCAATTTACCAAATTCCAAATACTTAAATTTCAGTTATTAATTTAAAAATAATTTCCGGTGTCACAACCAAAGACATCTTTTTTGGAAGTAAAATTTATCTAAAGATTGACTTGTTGTTACATCCAATTGAAAATTGAAATTACTTCCAATGAACATAATTGTATTAAGTGATAAAAACATAGTTCAAGTATACTTAAAAACCAATTAAAATGTCAATATAACTATATAATTATATTAGATAAAAAAGTAGTTTTGAAGTAAAATGCAATATTTTTCACTATTCATTAAAAATGAACATTTGTCAGAAAATACCAAATATTTATCCAAATAAAATTTGATATTCCCAATTAAAAAATGATTTTAATTTTACCAAATTAAAAAACTATAATTTGAATTAATTAATTTTATAATTAATTCCCACTGTCAAAACAAATATCATGCTTTTAAGAAACAATATCTATTAAAAGATTGACACTTGTTTATGTCCAATTTCAATGTGAAATTAATTACAATGACCAACAATGAATTAAATGGTAAAAATATATTATAATTACACTTTAAAACAAAAAAAAAATAATATAACCATATAAATAAATTATATTTAAAGAAGGTTTTGAATTAAAATACATCATTTTTAACTATTAAAAAAATGAACTTTAACGGAAAAATAACAAAAATTTACACAAAGGAAATTTTGATATCCAGATTCTAAAGATGGATTTTATATTGTCAAATATTACATATAAAATTGTCAAATGTAGATTAAAAAAAGGCTTCGATATCGAAAGTCGTTTACTCAACCTTTTAAAGAATATTAGAATATTTATGCTTTAAATTGGATTCATTCGCATTTTAAACCTCAATCATTTATTGGGTAACTGTTAAAATATTTAACAAGAATATATAATCATTTTTTAGATAGTTCTGTTAATTTTATCCATTACAATGTCTAGTAGTTAACTACCATTTAAAATTATATTATTATATTATTTGTGTGCAATGTATGATTTCAAAGAAACTCATTGTTGCGTATTGGGTACACCATTGAACACAGAATTCCATTTAAAGTAATATTAATATTTAATTCACAAATAGTAAATTTTTTGAAAATATCATATTCTATATTTACCTGGGATGTTACATCCACTGCATGGATTCCCAAAAAACCAACCACATGTGATGATTTTATTCAATATGTAACACACTACATCCAACATTTTGGAACAAAACATAATGTTATATATTTTATATTATATCATAATAAATTTTTTATATAATATGTATGTGTTTTAATATAGTAAAATTCATGGAATTAGAACAATAAATTTGTACAAGGAACCTGTCAAAATCCATAAGTGGATACGTATAATGTTATATATAATTTGATATCACTATCAATGATCATATTAAAAAAATTACATATTTTTCTAAATGTTGACACAGTATCCAAAACAAACCAATGGAATATATTATTGTTATAATGTTAAAAAAAATGTATGAGTGATATCATATACCATGAAAAAACCAACATCCCAAAATAGCTATTTTTGAAGGTAATTAATATTTAATTTATTATATTCTATAATCATTTGTGTATTTATATTTTTCTAGTACTAAAATGATTATAGAAAGTATTTATATTGACATGGAGAAATATTTTTGTTCATAAATGACAATGAAACATACAATATATAAAAATGAACACAAAAATCATTAAGATGTGGCTTCCAACTACATATTTAGTTGATTTTCTCATAATTTCATCAACTTGTTTAGTTAATTTCCTCATAATTTTTATTTAATAGTTGTTTTGTTGATGTTTATAGAGATCATGAAGAATGTGATTTTTTATAATTATTTTTCACTCATGTACTATGATCATGCCCCATAGGATAAAAAGACATTTTGGAATCAACCATACCTCCATCCAAGACACGGTGTACCTGGTATGACTCAAATTGTGTGGTCTTAGTTTAAAAATTACATTTTATTAATGTATTGTTTCATATGGATGTTTAATTTAATTCCCTATAGTAATAGTAAATTATGAATTATTTTCATATATAGATGGATTATGTTGAGAAATTTTTTTTCCTTCAACATTGATAAATAATCCAAAAAGAGAGAACATGTTGCTTTTAGATGAGGCATTTCAGGTAACATGGGGATTTATTCTATCAAAATAGAAGAGTTCTCTCTTTTCTAACATGGTGTAAACAGTTTAGTGAAAAATGCACATCACAAACTCAATCATCTTTACCTCAATTTGATAAAAAGTGTGCTCTCTATGACTTGGACTATATGATTTTAGTTTTAAAATAACATTTATCTTCAAAACACATAGCACAAAAAAATAAGAACCCACATTCAGATTGTTTTGATACTTTAAGAAAATTACCCATATTTTATTTTCGACATGTAAGAGTTATCTGCACCTCAAATGGACCCATGGAAAGATTGTTATGACTCAAAATGTATCTTTTTAATTATAATTGAAATTAATTTTTTTATAAAAACATATGTGACATACATAAAAATAAATCAAACACAATAATATCATTTTAATAATTTAGGAAAATAATGTATAAGTCATTTGTGACATGTTGGAATCACCCACATCTCAATATGATGCATGGTGTGAATGGTATGGATCCAAGTGTGTCTTTTTAATTAAAATTGAAATTACTTTCAGTAAATAGTAAAATTGACATACTTAATCAAATAAAATTATTTCATATTATTTGAAACATTATAAAAATAATCCATATGTCACTTTTTATTTATATAAATCAACCAAACATTAATATGATGAACAATGTGATGGATATAACTCAAAGTGTCCATTATTTGTTTAAAATTGACATTTTAATTCAAAAAGTGTACAACTCATTCAAAATTGAGAACACATGCTCTTATTTCCTTGATAATTTATGCAAACAATTCCTTTGAATTTTTTGATGTTTTGGATGTATCCTCATGTCATATTGACACACAATGTGAACCGAATGAATAAAATTTCGTGTTTCCAATTTGAAATGGAATTTTTGTAAAGAAACACAATTGAAATTCTCAAATCCAAGAAAAAAAAAATTGGATTATTATGATACTTTAAGAAAATGATCCATAAGTCATTTTTGATGTATAAATATCCTAATCCTCAATCTTACAAATAGTGTGATTGATATGACATCAAATGTGACTTTTCATTTAAAATTGACATTAATTATATTAAAAAGAACATGTGTAAAACTCAAAACAGGGTGAAAACATTATTATTATTTCGATACATTAGTAAAATGATCTATTTGTTATTTGGGATGTATAGGAATCAACCTCACCTTAATATAGTGCCCAATGTCACTGGTATGACTCAAATTGTATGTTATTAGTTTAAAATTGACATTTCTGTTCAAAATTTGTGTCACTCATAGAAAACCAAGAAAAATTCTTTGATTTCCTAGATAGATTATAATTGTGATTTTTAATTAATTTTTAACTTGTAGGAAGCAATCTCATATGGAAATTATACACAATGTGACTGCAATGACACAAATATTGTACTCCCAATTTGAAATGTCATTTTTGAAAAAAAACAAGTGACATACTCAAAACAAAGAAAATCATTTTGGACTATTTTGATAACTTTTGACAATTATCCACTGTTCATTTTTTGACATTTAGGAATAATATGCACATCAATCTAATGCATGGTTTTACTGAATTGACTAATTGAGTTTTTTTAATTTTAATTTTACATTAATTATAGTTAAAATAACAAGTGAAATACTAAAATACTAGATAAAAAACTAAAATTATTTTGATAATTTAGGAAAAATCGATATGTTATTTGTGATGTGTAAAAATCAACGTCACCTCAATCTATTGCATGGTGTGACAATTATGACTGAAGGTGTGACTTTTCATTGAAACTGACAGTAATTTTACTGAAAATATCAAGTGACATACTCAAAACCAAGAAAATGATTTAATATTGTTTTTATACTTAAGGAAATTTATGCATATGTAATTTTTGATATGTAGGAATCGAATATACCTCAATCTGATGCATAGTGAAATATGTATGACTCCAAGTGTGATTTTTCAAAATAACTGACATTAATTTTAGTAAAAATTATAAGTGAATTACTCAAGACAGAGAAAACATATAAAATTTATTTTTATACTTTAGTAAAATGATCAATAAATCATTCTAAGTTCATAGTATGACTCAAAGTGTTCATTATGAGTTTAAAATTAAAATTTTATTTCAAAAAATGTGTTAGTAATTAAAATATTATAAAACACACTATTATTGAATTGATAATTTATTAAAATGATTCATAAGAACAATATTAAGCGTGGAATCAGTTACATGTCAAACTAATAGAAGATGTTATCAATATAACTCATAATTAATGTTTTTAGTTTAAAATGAACTTTTCGTAAAAAGAACACGTGACATACTCAAAAATAATAAAACACATTCAATATTTTTTTGATAATTTTTTATAATGATTCATAAGTTAATTTTGATGTGTAGGAATTAACTGTACATAAATATGATTCATGGTGTGACCAGTATGACTCCTAGTGTGTCTATTTATTTTAAAAGGTCACTTTAGTAAAAAAACACGAGTGAAATATGTAACTTCCCGGTTCCAGAAGCCACCCAGAGGTGCCCCGTACCCGGTTGGTCAAATGGCCTCATGCGCATTTCCCAAAACGCCAGAGGCTGCCGACTAGCAGTGAGGGCCTTGGGTGTGATAGTGGGGAAACAATGCCCTCATTGGTAGAGTACACAGTAGAAGTAAACATGCACACAATAACGGAAGAAGTAAATATCCAACAACAATAAACATCTGGAGACTAAACCAATAAACAACTAGAGAGGACATGTATATAAGAAATGATGTATGATACATATGTCTAATAAATCAGCCAAACAAGTCACATTTCTGAACACAATACTAATCCAAGGTACAAAACAAAAGTAAACAAGAAACCCCTCAGCATCGCAAGCCTCATCTTGGTCCCATGCTCTCCTGCTCCAAAGAAATCAATTACCAGAAGTCTAAAGGTGCTTTCCCTTGTCTATACCTGCAACAACATAGTCTGTTTGGGCCCAAAAGCATGACCCAAATAGGGTGTGAGACTAATCCCAATAGGAAACCACCCATAGATCAGTGCCTTACTGTTAGTGAGTATATGGCAGGTAATAGTACAGTAAGCAGTAAACTGTAAAAGTAAACAGCAAACAGTAAGCAGTAAGTAGTAACAGAATGATATACAACAATAATCAAACCATAGAACAATAAGCAGCAGAGAAGAAAACAACTAAACACAATAGGAACCCCTCTAGGAAGTACTCACAGCCAACCCCTCTGGTCATATCCAAGGAATCCCCACAACCCTCTGGGAAGTGCACTTAGCCTAAGCCCTCTGGTTTGGTCAAATGAAATTATAAGACTCTCTGGGGAAGCTTTCTCGGTCAATTCCCCTTATAGTATAGGGTAGTCAGAGACTATATGAGGAAGATCATGTGGTCTAACCCTCTTATATACCCAAGGTCTAGAAACTCTCTGAGGCAGCTCACTCGGTTAGTTCCTCTTATAGTCTCTAGTCTATCACATACTCTCTATGGAAGCTCTCTCAGTCAATTCCTTCTCTAGCTGGGAGAGGTTTTAAAGAAATTCAAACAATGTAAAGACTCTTGGAGGAAGCTCACTAGGTCTACCCTCCTCTAGTCTATAATATCCAAGACTCTCTGGAATGCTCACTCGGTCTATCCCCTGTAGTCTATAATGTCCAAGACTCTTTGAAGAAGCTCACTCAGTATACCCTCCTGTAGTCTATAATATTCAAGACTCTCTGGGAAGCTCCGTCGGTCTATCCCTTATAGTATATAGGACTAGGATCTCATAGTCCCATGCCGGTCAGTGCATAATAATGCTATAAGGCCAAAGTACACCTACAGAGCTACTTGGATAACCATTCTATAGCATAACAAGCATGTTAAGAATATCATTCCATCCTATGGTCACAAGGCAGGGAAAACTAGTATTACAACCAAAGGCTAACAAGACCCAATGTTTTTAACAAAAACAAGGCTTGGGGAAAACATCCAAGCACAACAATTATCCACAAACATGATCAAATTACCTCTACAGAAGCATACAAGCATGGCAAGAAAACAACAGGGAATAAATGGTAAACACGTAATACCCCATTCACGAGTATTGGTGGGATTTTCAAATAAAACTCAAAGACTTCTAAAGGTAAGGCACAAACCACCTACCTGGATGATAGGAGATCAATGTAATTTGACCACGAGGCTTGATTCTTCTTAGAACGACATAAGTCTATGAAAACACACAAAACGTTCAACCCACAATATCTTGAGACAGAGGGAAAATCGTGGAATGAAACTCAAGAAGAAGGAAGAGCTCACCGCTACGGTTCCAACGCAATCGAAGACGGTCGATTCAGAAAACAGACGGAGGATCAGGGGCTCAGATGAAGTTCGTGGCCATACGTGTCACCCTCGGTCGAGGAACCTGGAGAGGAAGGCAATTTCATTGATTAGTCATGACCTCGGTCCGTTTAATGAAAAAAAGAAACTACACAGCATGTACTTCTGGGGTACACAATGTGTACTTGGTCTTTTCATACTCCGCTTTAAGCGGCATCCACATCACCCCTACACACCATTTGTGTGGCCCAGACTTGGCCATCATACTTCCTCACACTGTATCAAAGTACACGGTGTGTACTTATAAAGTACAGGCTGTGTACTTGGAAAATTTCTAGATTTTCCTCTTTTTCTCAAAAAATGACCAGAAAAGGAAAAACATACCTGAAACGAAGATCCAGGTTCATACAAAATACACAATACCAATAAAAAAAATTTAATTGTTTTTTTCCTTAAGACAATGATCAATAATTCATTTTTGAAGTGTATGAATCGACTTCACATCAATCTCATACACGGTGTGGTGAATATGTCTTTATGTGTCCATTATCTATCTAAAATTGACATTTTAGTTCAACACACATGTGGCTAACTAAAAACCATCAATGTGCTCAAGGATTTTAATGATAATTTTTTTAAATAATTCATAAGTCATTTCTAACATGTACAGATCAGTCTCATATAAAACTGAGACACGATGTGACCAATATGACTTAATGTGCGTGTTTCCTATTTAAAATGATATTTTTTTGAAAAGGAGAAGTGACTTACTCCAAATGATGAAAAATTTTACAATTTTTTTTGATACTCTAGGAAAATTACCCATAAGTGATTTGTGAGATGTAGGATTCTACACCACCTCAATCTGATGCATGGGGTGATCAATATGACTCCAAGTGTGTCATTTTATTTTAAATTGAAATTTTATTAATGTGTTCATTCAAATGTATTTTTAATTTTTTTTATTATAACTAACATGTGATTTTTTTCATATATATGTGGATTCATTTTCCAGGGTTACAGTGTTTTTTCAGAAATTGAATCCATGGTCATGCTTTTTTGAGAGGGGGTCGCATGTTCCAAAGATGATGAAACATTATTATTTTTAAATGTTTAGGGATAGCAAATTAAATGTAAAGAAACTAAAGACTGTTTTAAATTTTTATAGGGGTGTTTTTTATTTTTGATGTAAATTTTTATATTTTTTATATTTTTGATTTATGTTTATTTTCATACAGGATTATACAAGTGTATTGGCATCAATGTGCTTTCACTCAAACATCACGCTATAGTAGAATGGCCTTTATGAGGGATATTCTTAACACTGATAAAGACCCCCTTTATCAACAATAAAAAAATTACTGATAATGTATACCATTTATCATTACTTTTATTAGCACTAATAAATTTTTCCCTTAATGGTTCAGAGGATAAAATCACTTGGTTTTCAATCTTAAACCCCTTTTTGTGTCCAATTAACAGTACAACCTATGTTAGTTCTCGAAACATCGAACCGGTGTTTTATAGGGAAATGTGGGAACAATATTTCTTCAAAATTGTCTTTTTTGTCATATTTTCTAACAAGGAACTTTGAAATAAATATTTTTCAAATATTTAATATATTTGGAATTGAATTTTTATAAATATAATTTTTATACACAAAAAAAGGTGATGCTACTGCGACGACATGAATTATAAGTGAGGAAACCTGGAATAAAAATAGATCACTATGGGTCACAAAAAATTAACAATGTGGAGACATTAAGGATAATAAAAATACCCTCATGAAGATTTTGAGTCATCTATTCTTGAGGAAATGCGAAGTGGAATGAAAGTGGAAGAAGATAAAGGAAACCTGGAGTAAAAAATGCATATATGATAAAGGGTTTGGTTCACCTAGATGTGTTTTGTAAATACAGGATGAGGGGGAGTGGTGTCAGCACTATATACATTATTTTACAAGAAAAGGACCCTCCCCTTAGTAGTACAAAATAAAGGGTTCATTTCAGTTGTGAATTATTCAGCCAAAAATATCGACATAGGATTGGGATCTATTCTGACCTGAGTTATAAATATTTATATATTTTTTTATTTAGAAATTTTTATCAAAAAAATCATACCTTAATTTTTTTTTAAAAAAAATAATAGAAACACATCACTCCATTCTACTTCTTTCTGGTTTTTGGGAAGATTCCCAGGGCATTAATGGGGAAAACCCATTTGGTCTGGGGTAAAATCCAAAGGTGTTATGACACTTTAGAATCATCTTTTCTATTAAAAAAATATCAATAATATTTTTGTTTTTTAATATATATATATATATAATCAAATAAACAACATTATTAGTATAACATAACTATTATTTAATATAAAATATTATTTTAATTAAATTAGTATATAATTATGGAATATAACCTAACACATGTCTCCCTTTTATAAGTAGGATTATCCTAAATTGAGGGTCTTTTTATGAAAAATTTCATTTCAATACATTAATGTGTTAGAAAAATACACTCTATTTACTTTTTATACAACACCCTTCCAATTCACTATATTTTTTTATAAATATAATTATTATAATATGTTATATCCACCTCCATGCAATACGACTCATCCAATGTAATGCCCCTAGGACATGATCACGAATGAGCTGCGACCAACCCCCAAGACTCCCATATCATTCATTGATCCATGTTCACCTTTACAAGTATATTAAATATTGTAATTAAAATAATATCATCATTATAAATTCATATTTATAAATATATTTCTTTACTTTAAAATAAAATAAATAATTTCAACTTTAAAAAAAAATATATATATAATTATATTTTGAAAAATAAATTTTTTTTATAAGAAAAAAATTATTACCATAATAATAAATGAATTTTTTAATGTTTATATAATTTTTAATGTTTTAAAATAAATTTATATAAAACCATTATTTAATCAAATTTATATATAAAAATTATAAAAAACATAATATTATAATAATACATTTATATATCCATATTTATTTAATGTTGGTAATGTTTTAAAATAAAATAAAATTGAAATTTATGTTGTTTTTATAAAAACCAATATATATATTAATATAAAATTTTTATTTAAAAAAAGAATCATAAATTTTCTACATGTTGGGGGACAAGCCCATTTTTTAATAAAGAAATGAATTTGTCTTTTTTGGATTTGAGAGGGAACATATTTTATGACTTGTAGACACATACAAACAAAGGCCCATACATGGTCCAAATGACCCATCATATATAGGACGTGGATACCCCAAAGGATTATTTCCTATTGGCCCAAATAATTGTAAACTATATTGGATTGAAGTCACTATCGTCTACCTATCCCATTTCCACAAGGTCAATTCTGGTTGCCTCCCCCTTGTTCAATAGTAACCTCAGACAGGGAACACCATCACCCATTGTCTACAACCCCCACCTACAATGAAATCTCCTACCACAACCTCCACCAAACTTCCTCTATATTTATATAATGTTTATAATGGTTAAAAATTAAAAAAATTAAAATTTTTAATTTTTCAATTGGGGAGATGGGAGATTCTCTTTGTCTATGTTGTTATGGCGGTCAATCTTGCGATTGCTCAATTTTACAGATATCTGAGGATGATTGAAAGATTTTTGTGTTTATTTGGCATAGGGAGATTTCTTCCTACTACTTCCAATGCAAAATAAGTGATCTTGAAAAGGGAGAATATCTAAAATGGGATAATTTGATGGAACTGGCGATCAAGAAAAATCACACATTTTTTGTAATGATCTTCATGTATATTGAAAATTAGGGAAGACACTACCTCCCAACGATGACAATCTCAATGATACACACAGAGGGTTTTATAATTTATGGATGGGATGATATTCCTTTGATGTATGATGTGGATGTTGTGGATGAATATTAGTAGCATCCCCTCACTGGAGGGGACAATGTGCTGGTGGTCGTTGAGTGTTGGATCCCGATTGCGGACTTTTCAATCTGGCTTGTGGTGACCTGGTGCCACATTGACAGTGGGGAGATGAAGAGGATAGTGGTGTGGGTTAGAGATGATTACGTCTTAGTGGGATCCATTTGTTTTGAGTCTCTTGTGTTGAGTGGTAGTTGTTTTGGGACCTTGGGGGATCCACCCGATGAGGATGATTGCCTCACCCATTAGCGGGGTTTGTAGTGATGACTGCGCTCCGACAAGATCTTGTTTTCAACTGTTAAAAATCCCTCATTTTTTATCATTTCGGGTGATCCAGCATGACAGAGATGATGGGGATTACCTTGTTTCTATAAGATGAATGATTTGTGGAGTTGACCTCAGGTATTGAGCACTTGGAAGGCTATGTGGCATGTTAGTGTTTGCAGATATTTTTTTACCACATAAGCTACTCAGATTGGTGAGGTGTGCTGTAGGAATTAATGGTTCTCATAGGGCCTTGGGCCTATAGTGGGTTTTCAGGTATAATTTTAGCCATTATTTCAGGTCCATTATTGTCTATTTGTGATGGTGTGTGGGTATCTATACTATTTATTGTTTTTAGGAAGCATGGTTTTTTCATTTTTCTAGATTGGTTCAACTTTCTATACCTCATGTTTCTTGTGTTTTTCTATATATCTATTTTCTTTAATAAATTTTTAGGAAAAAGATCTCTTGATCCATGAACATTCCTAATATAATGTTTTTGAAACAAAATATATATTAATAAAACTATTTTAAAATTTAACAATAATTATATTGTTAACATATTTGGGGACTAACCCTCTTTCTAATAAGGAAAGATAGCCTTCTTTTTTTCTAGATTGACAAACAACACACTGTTATGTTAGAAAGGGTAATGGCATATTGTCTGGATGTGGTCAATATAGAGAAATATTTTTTTTCAATGAATTAGATGAATTATGTAAATTAATTATAAAATTTATTTAATCATGTTAATTAGAAGTTGAATAATAGAAATGAAAAAATGATGTTTTTATAGTAGTTTGATACAATGTGGACCTAGTCAACCCTTTTACTTATTTACTAAGTGAGATATATGTTTTTCACTAATCTAATTTTTAAAATGGAATCATAACACAATTATAGAATCTATAAGGCCCTAGCCTTAAAACTTACTTAATCTTGAGTTATTACAAGATTACACATTGAGGATCTTTTCAGGTTTAGAGTTTTAGAGAATTAGATCATGAAACTTTCATTACATTCCACATTTAAACAAAGTGGTTACATAAAAGACAATATTCACTCTTCCCATCAACGGAAACATATTGAAAATAAAACATAGATTCTTTCTTGACACATCCTGGACACTATCATCACATCATGTACCTTTCCCTTGACCTGTGAAAAACATTTCAAAAACTTGGGATGAGCATAAAAAGCTCAGTAAGGGTTATAAAAATATGGAAAGGAAACATGAGTTCACATACAGATAAGAATGAAATCATACTTTACCCATAACACATAGGCACTTCAACATACCTCATCAAATCATGAAAAAATCATAGAAATCATAAGACATAAAGGTAACTTAAGGCATTAATAACATTCTTACGTAGGGAGTAACCCTCTAGGTTACGTTTGGAATAACCATCATAGTATAATCCCTAAATCTCTTCGGAGAAACCTTAACGTTTCACTCCTTCGCGTTACCCAATTCATTGGAGAGCTATGTCAGGCTCACCCGCCCTTAGTTTATCACGGAACCACCCGTTTTCATAACAATTCCCAAGAACCATAACATAAACGTATCACCTAAAACATTCATAAAGGAAACATAACATTTCCGCAGTTCAATCAGAATATAACATTTTAGGACATTGAAATAATGAATCCATTCAAAAAGAAACTATTTTCAAAACCATTTAAAACATTCAATAAAGAGATTTTTGAATCAAAGTGTCCCATACCACCTTGAAGCTTTTAAAAAAAATTAAACCATTAATATCCATATAAATAAATCCTTAAAAACATTTTTAAAACATGGATATTAATAAGAACAAATCATTAAAACATTTAAAGCGATATTTTGGTTAAAGGGGTTTTACCAAAATTAGAGACACTTGAATACAATAATTGAGGAATAACATTTAGTCAGAACTTTATAATATCATGAGAATAAATGGATTCATGATATAATATTCCAAAGGATAGTATATACACCACATAAGAGTGAATTGGTGCATAACAACAAAGAAGTCTCAATAGAAATGTCAAATGTGATGCATTCCCTTATAAAGAAGGTATCCTTAAATTAAGGATAATTCAATCTCAAAATTATGTGTGACAAGTATGAATACACCCAATATAAGTGGATATTAAGTGTAAAACAATAAAAGGTAATTCAAACATATTCAAAAGATGACATATTCAATAACTACATGTTGAACCCAAAGAAATCAAAATTGGGTTAAAAACTTCCCTTGGTAAAATTCGACAGCCTAACGATATCACTTCAAAATTCAGAAAATGAGTTGATGAGAGATAAGAAGGGCATCTCATCACTTGGACATAAAATTTATATCAATAAGGATATAAAAGAACATATCCCAACATAATAGTATGTGAATTAAAATACATAACAAAAGAAGTCTTTTAAAAAGAGGAGGGTGAAAGGTCCCCTTACCGAGTTGGGTAACTTTCGAAACGTACACCCCATGGAAGAAGGGTCATACAATGAAGATGTGAATACCCAT
The DNA here is from genome assembly GCA_963277665.1 of Viscum album. Taxonomy (NCBI): domain Eukaryota; kingdom Viridiplantae; phylum Streptophyta; class Magnoliopsida; order Santalales; family Viscaceae; genus Viscum; species Viscum album. The sequence continues at coordinate 760,142,960 of OY728161.1, forward strand.
AAATGAAATTATACTACATAAAGTGTATAATAATGGGCAGTACATACACCACTCAATGGAAATTGTGGAAAATGTAGCATAAATCTTACGGGAATAAAAGTGAGATGAAAAATCCCTTACGAAAACTCGGCAACCTAACAGCGCCACTTAAAACATCCAAAATGGATTGATGAGAAGAAATAGGGTATCTCATCATATTAACATAAAATGTACAGTGAGTGGAATATAAAAGAACATCCCCCATCATAACAAAGAGGAGCTTAAAAGAAGTGACATAAAGGAGAGTACTTAAAAAGAAAGAGAGATGTTATATCTCTTACGAAAATTCAGCAGCCTAACGGCGCCACTCAAAACTTACAAAATGGATTGATGAGAGAGAATAGGGTCTCTCATAATTTGAACATAAAAATTTCCATAATATTAATATAAAAGAACATCCCAATAACAAGAAAGATGAGCTTTAAAAGGAATGACATAAAAGATTGTACTTAAAAAGAAAGAGTGAAGTAGGATCCCTTACCTCAGGTCCGACTTGACTCGATCGTTATTTAACGTCCTGAATAATAAAATTGAGTTAATTTCCACTTTATTAAGAACCTTTTTCTAGTTCATTATTCCTTTTATATCACTTATTGCAATTATATAAACATTATTTAATCATTTAAGTTAATAATGTTTGTTTTGTCGATATTTGGTTCTTAAGTCGAAAGTGGACTTCTTACAATTACATGTTGTTAGTGTGGTCAAATGTTCATTATATCCAGAATTATATTAATGATTTGGATATCATATATATCATATATATCCAGAATATACATGTATTTATAATATTACATAATCATTTAGAGGTAAGAAATGAAATGCACCGTTCATGCAGAGGGTAAGCCGTACGTACGCATGAACGCTACTTTCATTTCTATTTCATATTTTTATGGAATGGAATAATAATGATATAGAGGTATGTTATAATTCTAGTATAACATCATATATAATAACTTTAAATCCATCCTTTATACGTCCCACATATGGCATTAACGAATCACATCACTTTGAGGGGGCGGTAGTCCGCACTTCCTTAAATGAAGATATCACGTTTACCCATAATGGAAAAAATAAAGGTATGCCCAAAAAGAAAAATACAGAAGATTAAGTATAACATAAACATATTATATATCATATATAAATATAGTGACATCTTAATGGCCACATTTGAAGGTGTTAAAAGAATGTTGAACAATTATCGTTTCGGGAGGCATAAATTCTCCATCCACGGAAACAGTATGTTCTTTAACCATTAGATGTAGGTGTGTGTAAGTGTAGCTCGAATAAATCTTATAAAAACATCCTAGTATATTTATGATACTGGTGTTGTTACAAAAGAAATGAATAAATAGAGTTTATGGGGTTGGAGAAGCAAAATAAAACAAAATAACATAAGAGAAGACATTACCTTAAAATCGGGTAACTCTTTTGATTTGAGCCAAAGGCTTCCTTGGGAAGAATTCTTCCCAAATTGAGGCTTCAAGGAGTAATATAGGGAAGTTTAGAGACAAAATGGGCAGGGGTTGGCCGAGTAAAAGGCTTCGGGAGTGTGGGTAAGGAGGTAGAGGTGGGGGCCTTTTATAAGAGGAGATGAGGGGCACTCTTGGAAAGTAAGCAAAGTTTACTTTATTTGAAAATGGTATTCGGATTTAAGAGGTCCCACATTGATGTGTTTCAAGGATAAGGTGATAAGGGTTTGAAATACACTCATCCAATAGGTTTTGGACAGGTGTAGGTCTTAGATATTACATTATCTTTCCATTTTATTTAAATCGTTAAATAATGAGGTCATCGCTGCATCATCATGATGTCATAAATAATTTAATTTATTTAATGTCTAAAAATTATAAAAAAAATACTATGATTTAGGAAATCTTTTTATATTTCCAATGAATATTTATAGTCAAAAATCTGATTTGTATAACCCCATGTAAAATTTTTTTTTAGAAAAACATTTCATGTTTGTCTCATTTTTACTTTAACTTTAAATAAAAAGATATTAATGTCATTTTCCAACCAAAGTGGCTTCATGGGGTCCCCAAGCTGACCCATGGGTTGTCTTGGCTGGCCATGACTCATACAATGAGGTTAGGACATGTGTCTAGGTCAATTAATTTTATTAAAACATTATTCTTACCATAAACTACACTAATTACCTCTAATCGCGATTAAAAACTTAATAAGTTACTATTCACCAAAAAAAATATTTTTATCCTATTGAACCAAATTTTTCTTCTTAATAATAACCATGTATGTCTGATTTTTGAAATTTAAAACACAAAGATGGCAAAATTTCTTTTAAACAGAAAAATCAGTTTTTATAAGTACCACTTAGTGGTTTCACTATTCATCAAAAATTGAAGTTTTTCAGAAAAATCCCAAAAATTCACCATAAGCTATATTTGATATTCCGAATTCAAAAAATGAATTATATTTTACAAAATTCAAAACATATAAGTCACTTTAATTAATTTAATAATTAATTCCCGTTGTCAAAGAAAATAGCGTGTTTTTATGAAACAATAAGTATCAAAAGATTGACACTAGTTTAAGTCTGATTTCAAAGTGAAATTAATTCCAACGACCACTATTGGATTTAATGGTAAAAATATATTCTAATTTCACTTTAAAACCAATTCAAAAGATAATCTACTCATATAAATAAATTAGATTAAAAAGAGGTTTTGAATTAAAATACAACATTTTACACTATTCATTAAAAAAATGAACTTTATCAGAAAGATACCAAAAATTTACACAAAGTAAATTTTGATGTCCCAATTCTTAAGAAGAGTTTTATTTGGTCCAAAAGGATGTATAAGAGTGAACAAAACTATATTTAATGATGTTTCTCCATCAAAAGGCGATAAGTGAACCTTTAGTGAAAACTAGGGCATATACGCCTAAAATTGTATTCTTTCCGTATTTTAAGCCTTTATCTTTTATTGGATAAATGTAAAAAAATTTAAATACATATATAATCATATTTTAGTTATTTCTATCCATTCCTACCAATACATCGACTACATGTTAACTACCATTTAAAATAATATTATTTTATTATTAGAGTGCAACGTAAGATTCCCAAGAAACTCGTTGTTACGTGTTGGGTACGCCATCGAGCATAGTGTCTCCTTTAAAGTCATATTAATATTTTATTCACAAATATGGATAAATATGAAAATGTAATATTCTTTATTTACCTGGGGTGTTACAGAATCCTTTTCTATAAATTGGAGGGATAAAAACACACTAAAACACTATATTTTTTATGGGGAGTCACAACCCAAATACCAAAATGAGATTAATCAAGGAGAGTCACAACCTGAATAACACTGACTTTAGTATTTGGAAGCCTCAACACAAATAGTGAAAAGTAGAATGATTTTGAATTTAAAATAAACAACTGAATGTAAGAGCACGTGTGAGTGATTGTTTGAAATGTTATAGACAATAAAAACAAAGACTAAGTTGCGGATATAAAAATAAATCACAAGTATTGGTTCTTGAAAAATGCATTCATTCCTTTCATAAAGAAATTTTTTGTTATAAAAGTTTTTTTTCAACTCTTGAATGACTATCCAACATATGAAAGCTTGATCACATAGGTATAACACATCAATATTTAGTGTAATGAAATTTGGATTCATGAAACATTTTGTTCTTGTCATTTTTTGTGTGTATATACTTAAAATTATACCTGAAATATTTAAATATAATTTTTAAAAAAAATCTCCAACCAGGAAAAGAAATTCAAATTCAAACTACAAAAATTTACAGTCGATAAAAAATTATCATTCACAATTATCATAATGATATTTATTTGAATTAAAATTTAAATACCAATTAAAAACAATTTTTAATAGTTATTAAATATTTAATGCTGTCTCCATAAAGTTAGATCTATTCAATCCCATGAATTTTGTATGATAATTTGACTATTTAAATTCAAATTTCATAAGTCATTAAGAAAACATAGAATAAAAATATTTATAATTTTCAATTATTTTAAATGAATAAAATATAGATTTAAAAATTCCCATGTTGTTAAATTTTATTTTATAAAATAATAAATCAAAGAAATGAATTTTAAATATAAAAACATAATCATTGAAAAAAAATATTTATGTGTATGCATGATTTACGAATAAACTAATACATTTTTTAAAACTATTAAAAATATTTTTAAGTGGTTCAGATGGATTCTATATAATATATATGAATTTTATAATAAATAAAACACTTAATATAATTAAAATAAGATTTAAATTTACCATATTATCTAAATTTATGAAAAGCAGAGCATGTTGGAATATTTAGATTTTAGAAAAATAAAAAAACTATGAAACACACCTTTCACACCAAATTCACTTTCTGTCGATATATTTTATCATTTCCATAATGTGTGGTTGGTTGTCTTATGATCAGTATACTAATCGTGTCAAAAGTGCATGATCACTCAAAATAAAACATGTGATAAGTATGAAAATAATAAAAGTTGTGGGAATACCTATCGTGAATGTATAGTTGGTATATAGAGGATATATGGTAGGTTTAAATGGGATTTAAATGCAAGAATAATTTAGAAAAATAAATAGCTATATATCTCAATCATTAGTGATTTTTTAACCCATCTAAACAATAGAATAGGAAAAATTTCCAAAATATTTAAAAATAAATATATTTGAGGTCAATCCATTGGATTAAAAAATTATAAATATCTTATATATAGCATGATATATCACCAAGAAATAGTGAAGTATATAAACTCAAATTTCATAACCACTAACAAAGATGTTTTACATATACGTCAAAATTTTAAGGTAACTCAATGACCTTTTTAGCCAATTAGAATGATAAATTAAATAAAGATAAATATATTATCTTTCCAAAGAAGAAAAAATCATGTTATTATAATGAAAATAGATAATGTTATTTAAAATAGATGAAATAAAATTCTCTAAATTCAATAATTCCATAACAATTGAATATATATAAGAGAAATTTTATAGTTGTTAAACAAGTGCTTTAGACTTCCATATAGTTTAATGAAATATAAAAAAATGTATCTTATATTCAAAGGAACAAGTTTCTTGAATATCCATGCTATATAACTAATGTTAAAAAATGTAACTAATGAAAAATATTAAACACTAGAAATTGAAACTTATAAGTACAACAAAATATATGTAACATGTTTGGACCAAAATTTAAAACAATATATTGATTGATTTAGATTTTATCAAATTTGAATTGAATTTTGATAAAGTTATCATAATTAATATGAAATATTATTTTTTTTTAAAAAATAATATTACATGGGATAAAATATTAATACAAAGTTTTAATAAAATTATATTTCCACATATGTATTGAGAGGGTATAAAATATTAAAAAAATAAAAATATAAAAAAAGTTCAACAAACACCAAAAAAATTTCCCCTTTTTTGAAAATTAAAAATCTTATTCAAGATTTTTTAAAATTCTCTCACTTTTTTGAATTTATTCAAAAAGACAATATTATGAAATAAGAAAAGGGAATTGGAAAAAAATGATATTCTCAGATAATAAATACAAATTAAGGCAAGTTAAAAATCGAAATAATATAAAATTTTTAAAACACATTTATGAAATACTATGATCATATTTTATTTTCTTGGATTGAGAACTATATAATAACATAGAAAATATGTCTATAATATGATTCTTCAAGGGTATAAATTTAAAAAAAATATCACCTTTATTCAAAAGATCTATAAAAAATAAAATCTAATATCAATAAAATTTTTCATGAATAAAGTAATGGAATTTTAGAAATTGAAATTTTAGATTTGTTATAATAATAAACTATAAATTTATCAATATAAATACCAAAATAACATAAAATTTTCATTAATCCATAAGCATTGAGAAACATAACATATAGTAGACATACACTAATCTTCTATAGAAGATAGTGAAATAGAATAATACATCTTAGATGACCATGAAATGAAAATTTTCCATGAAAATATTACAAACTCAATGTGTTTTTTCATTAAAATATAAAGAATCCAAAATCAGATTTTTAATAGGATATTAAATTAGAATAGTTATATTTAGTATAAAACAAACTATACTTAATAGTTATTTTAAGATATCTAATTATCATTTTGAAAACATTAATATAACTCTTTTTAGGAAAATCTTGAAATCTAGAATATAAAAAACACTAAACATGATATTAGGTCTCGACGATGTTACATAAATCTAGCTACTTATCACGAATCTTTAAACATTTTAACATCAACAGATTTATTATATGCATTAATATCCAATTTTAAACTAGTACTCATTGGAGTTTTCCTAGACATACATGAATCTAAACAAAACTATTTAATCGTCTTATTCAGTCCCAATTTGTTTGTTATCCACAATTAATTTTAAAAATGAAGAAACATTATTTCTAAAAAACACATTAATATTATCATACATAGAAAAAATCCAGATAGAATCATTTAAGGAATCAACATCATTATATGGAACATGATTATAAATAAAAAAAGAATTTAAATAAAAATTTATTACAAAATATCATGTTTTAATACCAAAATTAATATTATCAATAAAATTTTCCACAAGTTTTTCTCTATAAATCATCCATGATCTGAGATCTAGTTAAAATGGAGTGTTCCCCCATAACTTGATTCATCTAATCCTGATGTTTTTAATTACAAAATGTAAAATCTCTAAACTCATTATAAAAAACATTAAAAATTATTTTAATTTCATATTATTTTGACAAAACAATACTTGAAGATATTTTTCAATAACCAAAGTTATTATATCATAAACTCGATATCATTTATTAGTATTAGAATAACCAATAAAAATACACTCATCCATTTTAGAATGAAATTTATCAAATTTATCCTTCAAAATGAAAATAAAAAACATTTCAACTAAGAACTCTAAAATAACCAACTTTAGCATTTTTACCTTTAAACAAACCATAATTTATTTTATGCAATAAAGTTCTAAAAATACTTTTATTTGAAATATAACAAGCACAAAAAATAGATTCAGTCCAAAAATATATAGGAAAATTATATTAACTTAATAAAGTTCTTGAAATTTCAACAGTAGTTTATTTTTTTGGATCTACAACACTATCTTATTGTGGTGTTCTTTGAGAAAAATATTTATGAAATAAAAATTCTTTTCTGAATTGTTTTAGTTACTAAATTATGAAATTTCCCTTCATTATGAGGAGAAATAGAAATAAATTTCCATCCTTTTTATTTTGAATAAAAATTATACAAAGTAATAAATCTAGATAAATTGTCATTTTTATGTGAAATAAAGATAACCAAGGTAAATATACTATAATCATAAAAAATAACTAAAGTAAATTTCATACCTTGATGAGAATGTTATAATTTTGACATGATAATAGAAAATAATAGAATCTTGGATACTAGTTTCTCAAGTGATCCGTTCACTTGGTGTAATGACCATCATAAGAGTCACAGATCAAGGATCCATTTGAATCGATTCTTGGTGAATAGAGGAGCTCTTTATTCCATCCTAGATATCAGTATATCCCACCTAGTGAATGACCTTTCAAAACATTCACCTATTTTCATTAACATGATGTCTAGAAGTTACAATAATGATTTTTCCACATTTTTACTTGAGGGGTTGATAACACAATTTTCCTTGAAATAATGAGAAATTCCTGAAAACTTTCTATTATAGGTAACCCCCAGATCTCCCTCCATAAAAACCTAATACAACACAAAAGTCACCTTAGATCTTGGTTCATGAACCTTCCCCATAATTATTTTGAACTAGAGGTAATAAGAAGAGACATTGAACGACTTGAGTCTATTTTGGAGAATTCATGGGATGATGATATTTTTGATGATTTTTATGTGAAAAATATATTCTAGCTAATATGATACTGAAGTAGAAATGTGTTTCTATAGGAAAATCATGAATTAAATGGATTGGTGAAGGAGACTAAAATATATTATATTTCAATGATTTCATTAAGGAAAAAAAATTCTCTAATCCTAACCTGCTATTCAGGGATGTGTCCAACACCTAGGGAAGTGTTATCATTGGAAACATGGTTGAATAACACATCAGGAATTTACTATAATCTCCAAACCCATGCATTGATGGTAGCTACCTAGGAGGCTCCTCTGATTTTTTTGACTTTATTCCCTCTTCAGTTTCTAAATCATTGACTGAATGATTGCATGCTCTTCTATATGGGAATAAAATATGAGATGTTGTTTGGTCCATAAATCATGTATGTGCTACTGGTCCAGCTGCTTTCCCTACCTCTTTTCATAGGGATACCTGTTTTATTTTGAAATAGAGTTTGGTTAGTGTAGTAATATTCTTTTTATAATGGGGAAATCTTCCCCGAGTGGTATATGCTACTAAACACGTGTTAGTTCTGTAGTTCAAAACACACTATGCTATGAATCATTACCATTATATTAGATTTTTAAATGTACCTTATAATATCCAAGTTTTCAATCTTAACACAAGGCTTATCCTCTTCCTCCCATGTAGTGTAATTAAGGAACAACATGGTGTTGTGAAATAAGGATCAATTAAAGGGGCTATTTCCTTTTTCCTAGAAGTCATTAGTGACATAAACCTGAGGTTATTTGGTCAAAATGTGGCCATATAGCTTGATATGGTCAAAGATTATGATATAGTTGAATAGAGCTTTATCATTAGGGTCCCTACGAACATGGTTTTTTTCTTGGGTTATTCATCATCTCTTTCTTTGTTATAATTACATATGGTTGAAAACTTATTTAATGGGAAAACAATTCTGTTTTTTCAAAGCTGTCAGAGGATTGAGATAGGGGGATCCTATTTCCCCCAATATCTTCATCAGGGATCAAGATGTTCTTAGCTGCAATATTAATCACAGAATTGTAGTTTTAAAATTTACCCAACCCAAAAAATAATTCCTTTGGGGGTATTTTTCATCTCATGTTCGCATAAGATACCATACTCTTTGTCAATGGTAATGTAAGATCTATATAGGGGAATAATGAGGATATTGATGTTTATTTTTCATAGAGTAAGAAAGTTCATAACCATGAGAAGAGTAATTTCATTGCTCCTAACAAATGATTAGAGAGTCGAACAATGGATTTTGAAATTCTATATTGGTTTCACAAAGATTCCTTCCCTATGAATTACATGGGTGCACACATGTCCCCAAAAACCCTTCACATAAGAAACATCAATATGGGTATTGATAAAATCACATAATACATTGTAAAATAAAAGAAAAAATTCATGTCATTTGGAGGTATAATCAATTTTATCAAATCTGTTCTATCCTCATTCCCCGTGCATATTTTGTCCACTATCAAGGTTCCAAAGAAGGTTATTTGAAACATTGATTCAACTTTGACATCCTTTTTATAAGATATCCAAATACAAGGTAAATTTCATTAGTCTTCATGAAATAAGTTGGAAAAACCCATTGAATAAGGGAGTGTTAACTTAAAGAGTGTTTTGGGTACTATGAATGGTCTTCGTGCCATGACTTCCTGGTAGTTAATTGAGTGGAAAAAATTGTTGGGAGACATATACATAGAGCTTATGTCCCTGAGGGGATATTGACATGATGTACACAATCCAATATTCAAAATATGATCTAGAAGCATCTGCCTTTTCGTCAATAGAACACCTGATGGATACTTAGAAAATAGGATATCAGTTATTGGTATCATAACTGGTCGGGGAAACTCCTCGTCTTTCTGATCTTGACTACACCGAATATCACATTTAGGGAGGCTAGTGATCATCCCATCCTCATCCAAGCCACCATGGATGCCAATAAGATAAGACTATTTCACAACATGTTGATGACCAGTTAATTGGATATGTGCTAATTCATATGATCTGTGGAATGTACTTTCTCTATCATATACATTCCAAAAATTCAATATGTTTCCTCCTCTCATTATTTTTGGGGTGGAATTTAATGGTGAAATAATATCCCATAAAAATTTCCCTTCTTGGTTTGGCATGTTCGACCCAATTCTTTGTCTTCTAATGAAAATTTCTAGTAAATAAAATCGGTCTTTCCTCAAAGTGCCTCTTCTGTAGGGATTCGAAACCAGAATCTATAGATCGGTAATTCTTCAGTAGTTAATGAGAAAAATGATATTTTTATTCCTTTCATATAGCTAACAAGATGTTTTGATCGAGTATTATCTAAGGATACGTTTCCCCAATAGTGGTTCCAACCCATATGTAGACCCATTCCATAGAGGAAGGCTAGAGTGATTATTTTCATTAATAGATGTTGGATTCTCTAGTTTTTATGAAATAATATTCAACATTAGATTATCTCATTATCCACCTCATGTATCATCATAAAAATAAGGATTTTAATACTGGACTTCTATAGGTTGTACAAATACTAGGTGAATGTTCCTTTTCTCAAGCCTCTGCTCCCCCTGCATTCCTCCCTTAATGATAATACTACAACTCAAATAAAATGGATCCTATGGGAACAGCCTCTCACGAGGAACAAACTGAACACTGATATTTATAGTTCTATGGGTTCCATTCATGAGGGTGGAGTTTTCGGATATTCAAAAGGTTTTATTTTTATTTTTTCAGTTTTCTTTAGAATTAATGATTCCCTTCAAGAGAAATTCCATTCCTTGTTATCAGGACTCTTGCTATGAAATTAGAGAAGCATCTTTATCAGGGTGATTAAGAATTATTCTATAAATATCTATAATATAATTTTATGAAATGGACCTATACCATGGTCCATTAAATATTCTATCAAGAGATGTAAGTCTTTTATTAATGATGACATGGCCATTCTTCATCTTATAGAGAGAGGAATGTTGTGCTTGGTTATCTTACTTCTAAAGAATATCTAAATGAACATCTAATTATTTTCTCTAGTCTTTAATATTATCCCATGGAGGGTACAAAATTTTTTCTTGTTGATTATCTTAGGATCCATTATTTCATACCCCCTTAATTGTTTCCTTATTGGATATTCACCACTATCTTCTTTTAATAATATAAAAAGGCTTTTGTGGTGGTCAATACTAAATATTTTCCATTTGATTTTCATGTAATAATAATGAATTATATTTTAAAACTAAAAACATATAATTTTGAAATTTTACATCCATTCCCCATATTCTTAATTTAGATATACTAATTAAATTGTATTTGAAAACATCAACATATAAAACATAAGAAATATAGTGAGAATGATAAATATAGAATTCCCTAAAACCATTTACTTTGTCATTAGAATTATGTCTAAATGTAACAGTGCCTCCATTACATGTATTCTATGTGATAAAAATTTATAGGTATCTATAAATATTCATAGATTATTTATTGTCCATATACCATATGGTGTTCCAGATACATCCAAGAATATTTCCTACAAAAATAAATTACTTGACAATTTTAGCACCTATGCTACTTTGGGACCAATCGGATTAGTAAAATAATTTTTGGGTACCCCTACAGAATTTGAACAAGAAATGTATGGTACTCTGAATAAAAAATATTTGGAATATGAGTATTTTTAAATCCAATATACTATTTAAATCAAGAAGAACAATCATTTTCATATTGAAATTTCATTTTAAATCAAAAAATGCTACACTATTAGTAAAACCATTTATAGTTTTTAAAGAATGTTTTCTGTATATTTTAAGGAACCACATATCAAATAATGCAGCATATTTAATTTTTATTTATTTTATTCAAGAATATTATTTTATTTTATTTTACAAGACCTTGAATAAAATAATATAAATTTTCGTACAACATTCAACTTATATTTTCAAAATTTTATTCAAATCATTAAATGATTTAAAATTATCATTAACTATTTAATGATAATCCAAAAAAGCATTCCTTACATTTCATTATCTTTAAAAACCACTTTATTATTAGAAACTATTTTTTCATTATTATCCTTTTTCTTGTTATATAAATCAGTATATTTGATGATATATTTTCAAAGGTTTTCAATTTCTTCATTGATCTTAGAAATATTTGGATTTTCATAATCGTAATAAGTTTAATATGATCATGAACAAAATCATGACCCACTAGCCTCATTCAGAGAAGCCATGGATTTTTTTTCATATTATTTGTCATTTCTATATTCTTCACTATAAGAGGTTTTTGTTGTATAAATCCAACAAGACTTAAATTCCATTTCTCTTTCTTTCCATATACATATTTATTCATTTTCTTGGATAATTTTTCTTGATAGAACCATTCATTTTTCACTCAAAACAAGTAACGTATGATGTATTATAATTATTACTCCTTTTATTATTTACCTTTTGATAGTTTCTTCTAAATATGCTCTTGAATCATTTATTTTTGACTATTTTGTAGACAGTAGTGAAAATATGATCCATATGTTGTATTTTAATTTCGTGAATATCAAAATCATAAGATTCAGTAGAAATAGAAATGACATCATAACAATGTACCTTTTTTTCTCCTCTATTTATTTATTCATCAATTCAAGTTTATACTGAAATAGTGATCTATACAATTCATTTTGAGTACAAAATTTTATGTTCATTCAATCATCAACAATGACCTTGTTTTTATGAAATTTATATATTAGAGTACGTAGAACTCTATCAAGAAGTATAGTGTTATCCAAATCCTTTCCAAGGGAATTCCTTATATTAAAATTTCTCTTTAATTAGTGGAAATATTTTTTAGTTTCATATTCAACCATATTGAATTCCTTGTACTCATCTAGAAGAATTCCATGATTATTTTAAAACATTTTGTCTAAGACAATTTTATTAACTTGAAGAATCCTCCAAATATCATAAGTTTTTTTTGGATGGAGATATATATCTTACCACAATTTTCTTAAAAGATTAATTATAAAATACTTATCTCTTTTTAATTTAAAACATATTTAACATTATCGTTTATTGTAAGAGTATCTGGTTCTTCTTTTGTTAGTGTGTACTATATTGTTGATGATTGAACTAGGTTATATGCCTAATGTTTGAAGTATTCCTCCAACATCCTGAAAATTTATAAGTTCTTAAGTAATTGTTTTTTCATTTGAATATATTAGGTTATAAAACCTCTTTCAGAAACTAAGTGATTTTATTTAATAAAAAAATTGGTTTATAAGTGAAATATTTTACTTTATATAATATTTTTTTCAAAAAATATCACCATTATTATATATGATAAAACAATAAATTATTTAATTATGAATCTATAATTTTTTTTCAAATATTTAATTATAAAATTGTTAAATAATTTACTAATTTCATGTAATAATATTTAATTATAATTTAATTTGAAAAATTATAAATAAAACCTATTTCATTGTTTTGTTTTGTTTAAAAGGATTTTTTTATTTTTTATTTCTATGGAATATGTTTTTTATTTGAAAGTAAAAACATTATTAAATTAAAAAAAACAAAAATATTTTTTAAAATTATAAGCCTATTTTGAAATATTTTTTTTGATATTAATAATGTTAAATTTCAGTTAGCATATATTTAATATATATATACTTATTGTTTATAACATAATATTTTCTTGGAATTATAATTTAACATACGAAAATGATATATAATTTGCACGTAAATAAATTTATATAAATTTTAAACAAAACATCTAATTTTATTAAAGATAATATAATATATTAAATTAGAATATTTTTATATTAAACATACTATTCATTTTTTAATAATATTAAAGATAATATTATAATTATTTTTTATAAATAATATTGCTTATTATTAATTTTATTATATAATATATTAAATTATATATTATTATTTTTAAAATTTTGAATTTATAAATCTACATATTTATATTATTATTCAATATATTATAATAGAAAAAATGAAACAACGAGTTTTTAAAAAATAAAAATAAATTAAATGAAAATGAAAAAACCCAGAAAATTGGTTTTGGGGGGAAACATAAGACAGTTTTTGGGGATGGCTCTTGAGCACTAAGGGAGAGGGGGAACTGACCAATGCAAAGGGATTTGGAAGAAATGAGCTAGGAAAAGAGGTCCAAATTTGGGATGCATCAAAGCTAAGCTCCAGCTAGGGACCTTAAGAGATGTTTGAAATTGAATGGTGATCAAGAGCGGTTTTAGTGAGAGAGGATTGAGTGATGTCGAAGGTCGGAACACAATTACATTTCAACCATGTTAAAGGTATGAGATGATTCTTTGTCTATTATAATTGATTATTGGTCCTGGTGAAATATGTCTTTATTTTGATTTTTAGATTTCAAATCTACCTAGATCATTTTCTATGGGACAATATAATTTTGGTCTATTTATTAACTTTTTCCACATCAATAGATTTCTGCACCCATAAACGTCATTAGGTGGTTCATTCAATATATATACTAATTTAATTCACTATTGTCTTTATTTTGTATTCTGCTTTGATTCTGAATCAATCATTTTGTTTCATTGATGTTAATTCAGCGAGTATAATATATATATATATATATATATATTTGATTCATTTTATTTTTTTGATACCCCCTCTTAATATCTTCTACTTTTGGTGTGGACTGAACCTTTAATTTTTTTTTGTTTCTATTCGTTCTCTAATAGAATTTTGTTATGAAATTATATATACAATTAGTGAATTTGATTTTAAAAATAGGTGTTTCATTAGGGTAAAGAACCACTGCCTCTCTATTATCTTTTTTTGAGCTCCGCACACCTTGATCACTATTTGAACAGTACACTATCTTTTGTGACCTTCATGCTTTTCTTATGGTGTCTCCAATCATTTCTAGAAATCATTCTGGTTTTATGGTAAGGGATTGTATTTTTTTAAAAAATGAATTTTTCTATTGTAAGGGTAATTTTCTTCTAAAACTGTAATATGTATTTCAAATTTTAGTTATATATATATATATGTATGTATGTATGTTTTGATTTATTAAAGACTTATAGTTTGATGTTTATTATTAGGTATGCGTCTATATAGATATATGTATATGGATTCTTTTCAAATTCCATGTTATTTATTTACAATTACCCTAATTTTATAAGGGGTAATTTGAAATTATGTTAATGGAAAATCATATTTATTAAAGTGTATATATGTCTTGTTTTTATGTATGATTGTGTGATATATGTATATATAACTAATTAATTTTTATTGAATAAGAGAGTAAGAAATTTATGTATTATTTCGATTTGAAAGTACCATCTTACTCTAGTTGGTTATGCATGGATGATATGTTTATTTTAAAAAATTTACTTTTTTTAATTTCATTTGAATTATTTAATTTCGCTTTTATAAGATTATTTTATGAAAGAATAATTATATTTCTATATATTTAAAATAACTAATTTATGTGAATTATAGTTTCATAATTACTATTATTTAATGTGATGATTTATTCCTTCACAGAATTCTTTTATGTATAATATAATAATTTTATTTGAATATGGATCTCTAAATGATAAATATTAACATTTTATCTCATTTCTTTAATAATTTTTTTTTCATGAGTTCGTCAATAAATCATTGAACACATATATGTTAATAATAATTTTCACAAACATTCCATGAATAGGATTATGTCATGAGTTTTGGTTTTACCAAGTATTGTAAGTGATTTCCAATGAATGTTCTTAATTATATATTTATATAAAAATAAAAATGTATATATGGATTTAATGCATGATTATGTTTTTAATGAAAAATCCATGTCAAATATATATATCTATATATCTATATGTTTGTGTGTAAGAAAACCATAATTTTTTTTCACAAAATTTGGTGCTTAAGATTTTTAAATATGATAGGGAGTGGGGAGTGAACCTCTCCTGACTGAATGTTGGTGGGCCTAGATAACCTTTAATGTTTTGAATGACATCATCGTTTTATTTTAAAAATATTTCATAATGTTTTCCAATAGAATAACATGATTTTTTATGGAATTTTTCAAAGATAATATTTTTTTTCTAGGTACTATAGTATATTTTTCTCAAATGTGTAATAATTTTCATGTTATTTCAAAAAACAAATTTTATAGATTTTTCAGTCATCCCATGTTTTAAATTTTTTTCAATGTTCAATTAGATGTTTCTAAGATGGGTGAAAATTCTGAAAGATTAAGATTAAATAATGTTTCTGGGTTATTTTATTTAATGTTTTGTTCATATTGAAATCCTTTAATATATATGTTTAATTATCCAAAACCTAGTATAAAAATGGTCGTGGCATGTAATGTTTTATGTCTATTTTTCCGGTATCTTTACCAAAAAATTCACATCATTTTTATGTTCTAAATCTGAAATCATGGGATTGGGAATTTAAAATTGGAATGAGATAAATGTTTAAGAAAAATTTGGAGATTAGGTATTTTCATTCTAGGCAATAGATTATAGAAGTTTAGAAGTTCTGGCTTTTAGTAATTATGAATATGGAAATTTAGAATCTTTTTTAGTCTGATGAAAAAATTGCGAGGAAGCATTTCTATTAAGGGGATGAATGTCACATCCCAATAATATATAAGTGTTTAATAGAATTTTTTATTATTTAAATAAATTATGTTATGAAATTATTTTATAAACTAAGTTATTTAATTTAATGAAAATTAATTTTTTTATAAGTGAAATATTTTACTTCGTATTATTATTATTTTCAAAAGTTACCACCTATATTATACAAGATGAAATTTTAAATTATTAAATTATGATTTTATTAAAATATAGTTTTCAAATATTATGTTGTAATGTTTTAAACTAGATTATTAATTTCAAAAAATAAGATTTAATTTTTATTTAATATTCATAATTAAAATTGAAAATTGTTATATAACTTTATTTTATTTCAAAGGTTATTTTGATTCGAGTATTTTTAAAGTATATGTCTTGTGTTAAAATGTAAAACGTTTATTAGATTTTTATCAATAATTGAAATATGTTTTAAAATAATAAGTTACTTATGAAATTAAAAATATTGATATTATAAAGTTACATTTTGGGGATCATATATTTAATATATATATATATATACATTTTTCATACAATAATATATAATAGTAATTACAATTTAACATGTAAAAATTATTTGTAATTTAAAAGTATTTAACATTATATTAAAAAAACATATTATGTTATTAAAGATAATCAAATTTATGAAATAATATTTTTTTATATTAAATATAAAATATATTTTGTAATAATATTTAAGGTAATATAATAATTATTATCTTTAGGTAATTAATATTCATAATTATTAATGTTATTATATAAAATTATAAAATATAAATTATTTTTAAGAAATTTTGGTATTTAATAAAAATAAATAAATAAATAAATATTTATATTATTATTTCATATATAAGAAGAAAAATGAAACATTGAAATTTTTAAAAAATATCAATAATAAAAAACGATGATAAAAAAACAGAGATAATTGATTTTGGGTAAAACCCATGTGGGTTTTTGGGATGGGTCTTGAGCACTAAAATAGAGAAAGAACCATGTAAATCTAAGGGCTTTAGAAGAAATGATCTAAACCGTGGGATTTACCGTCGTGATGGGTCAAATAAAAGCATGGACATGGGACCCTGAGTAATGTTTGACCATAGATGAGGATGAAGAGCTATTTCCAGTTAGAGTATACCAATCAATGTCAAAAGTCTTAATGTGGTTAGTTTTAGACTTTAGTAACGGTGCTGGCCGATTATTTTTCTCCTACGATTGGTTATAGATATAGGTGACATAGGTCTTTGTTTTATATTGTAGGTGTCAAATATTCATGGATCATTTTCTACAAAATAGAATAATACTTGCATGTTTATTCACATTTCCTACCTCGATCTCTTTCTACACCCATGGTCACCAATTTGTGGTTCCTCAAGTATATATAATAATTTTATTCTCTATGGATTTTATTCTGTAATATTATTTTTTGTTGAATGAATTTTCTTCTTTTGTTAATTTTAATTCGGTTAATATAGAATATATTTCCATATATGATTCATTCGTTGGATTTTTTTTTGATACCATATAATGATCGGTTCATTATTTGGTGTAGACTTGACATTTATATTTGTTTGGTTTCAATGTCTTCTCCAATAAAAATAAGTTGGGAAATTATATATATATATATTGAAGTTGAGTTTATATATTGGTGTTCCACTATTTTTAATCCCCACTGCCTCTCTATTATCATTTTTTAGTTCTGCACCACTTTCTCACTATTTTAGTATTGCACTATCTTCTCCACCCTTCTTAATTTTCTTATGGTGTGTCCATGATTTGGAAGAAGTCAGTTCGAATGTATTGTAAGGCATTAAATTGAGATTTATTAATATTATATTTAACAATGAATTTATTCTACTGGAAAGAGAAATTTCTTTTAAATTGTTATATGTGTTTCAAATTCAATGATATATATATATATATATATCAGCGTTTGTGTGTATTGATTTTAAATTTCAATTTTATTTTATTTAATCATATATATATATATATATATATAATTTTAAATTTCATGTTTCTTAATTTCTTCATGACTTCTAATTTCATGTTTATTATTATGTAATAATCCCTATAGATCTATATATATGGATTCATTTCAAACAGCATTTTATTTTTCTCTATGGCCCTTAATTTTATAACGGTGTTATTTAACGTTACGTAAATGGATTGTCAAAATTATAAATGTTTATATATCTGTTTTTTTAATTAATTATTTTGTGCTAAATGTATATATACCCAGTCCAATTTTAATATAAATGAGTAAGTAATTAATGTATTATTCCATTTTAAAATTACCATCTCACTGTAGTTGGTTATGAAAGGTTTTAATTTTAAAATGTTACTTTTATAATTTTATGAGAATTATATAATTACTATTTCATATGAATTTTTTATCAAAAGAAATTATATATCTATATATTTAAATGCATTATTTTATATCAATAATAATTTCACAATTAATATTATTTAATGTGATGATTAATACATTCACAACATTCTTTTACATATAAAATGATATTTTTATTTGAGTCTGGATCTGTAAATGTTATTGGTAAAAAATTTATGTCCTTTTTCAAAAAAAATGTATTCCATTAATTTATGAATTAATATTTTAATACATTTATGTTAATTATTTATTTATTAATAGTCCATGAAAAGGGTCATGTCATGAGTTATGGTTGTACTAAATATCGAATATTATTTCTAATGAAATTTCATATTTATATATAAATAAATGTGTGTATGCGTATTTAATGCATTATTATGATTTTAATGTCAAAGACTACTAATAAATGCATATATATATATATAAGGAAATCTAAAAGTATTTTTTTATAAAATTAGGCACTTGAACATTATAAATATGATAGGAAGTGTGGAGTGAACCCGTCCTTTGAGAAATTGGGTGGGACCTGAAAGACATAAATGATTGAAATGACCTCATGGATATTTTTCAAATTCATGAATAATTTTTTCGAGGAATATCACTATATTATTTTTGAACCATATTTCAAAGCATAAGTATTTTTCTTCAAAGTACTATAATATTTTTTCCAAAGAGTAAAAGTTTGAAATTTTTTTAAAAACCATTACGGCTATTTTTTGTTCATCCCATATTTTTAATTATTTTTAATTGTTCAATTAGATGTTTCTAAGATAGATTAACTCACTTAATGAGTTAGGTCATGCATATTGTTTTAGTTATTTTATTTTTTTGTTCCTCTTGAATTAAATGTAATGTATAGGTATAATTCTACCAAACCTGGAACATGAATGTTCTTGGCATGTAAAATGTTCTTTTTATTTTTCTTATTACTTTATAAAAATATATAAAACATTTGTATAAAGTGTATTCAAAATTGTGGGTTTGGGAAATTATAATGCCTCAATAATAGATCTCAATTTTCCATTTTTGTTTGCATCAAACTGAAGTAGATTATGACGAATCCAATCATTTTTATGTTTATTTCTTCCATCTTATTGATATTATACAAATAATGTGTTGTCTAGTAATAGGTTTTCACAATAAAATGTAAAAAACATACTCTATTGAATGATGGGTTAAATTCCGAAAGGAATAACCTTTGATACAAATTATCGGTATTAATAAATTGAAAATATAACTATACTATAAATTCATAAAAGGATCAACCATTGATTCTAATTGTTTTGTTGTAAAGGGTAAGAAAAAATGAACCAGAGTAGTGTGAATAAATAATATTAAAAAATTAATGAAATTATTTAATTATCTAAAATATTTATGAATTTTAATTAATAGTGTTAATTAGTAGAGAAATAAATGAAGGAACCTAATGATATTTTTAATAGTAGCTTAATCCAAAGTAGTATTATTCTTGACTTATAACTAGCTTATCAAAGCGAGACACATTTTTAAATAATGTGATTTTTAAAGGAGAATCATAACTTAATTAAATAATCCTTTTATTCAAAGTGGAGAGGAAACCACACTAACAATATGAATTTTTTATGCAGAGTCACATCCAAAATGTTACACTGAATTTATAAAATTTTAGTCATAAACCTAACCATTATAACATTATAACCCATGGGTCATAACCTAAATAGATAAAATAGGAAATAATCTGAATTTAAAGTCATAAATATAAAATGAGTGCTCATGTGAGAGATGGGAACCGTACAAAAAAACAAGGAGTTAGCGAGATTTTTGTTCTATTGGTAGTAGTTTGAACATATGAAACATTATTTAGTGGTGTCTATATATGCTTCATGGTATTTCATAGTTCGTTATTACATAGAAATAGTTTTTTCTTGTTTAGTGGGTGGGGGGGTTATATGTGTTTTGGGTACTTAGAGGTGGTTCTTTATTCAATTGGATACAGTTTTTTTTAAAATTTTAAAAAGTTGAAAATAAAATGTGCAGAATTAACATAACTCCAAATATCAATCATTGTGGTGGTTTTTTTAGTAGGGGATCCTAGTAACTCCCAATAAATAGAATAATAAATCTTGTTTCACAATGGTTATCATAGAACTCCGCTGAACAAGATAAAAAAATATCATTTTAAAATGTATTTAATAAAAAGAAAATACATATAAAAAACATAGTCATTTAATAAACTGAACCATAAATTCATAATAAAATAATCATACATACACAATCATACAGACACTATTATAAATCTATAATCATCTATATGCTACCAATTGTGAACCTATAACCTCAGTAATAATTATATACATATAAAATAGGTCCAACGTCCACTATAAAAAATGGCCTATATATCCATATTATAACCTATATTACACACAAAAACCTCCATAACCATGTCCATCATATGAATAACTGACCACATAAATTTATTGACTAGAATAATGTTAAAATAGAAATAAGAAATGAACCGAAAAAATTAGAATTATAGTAGAATCAGTGATAATATTTAACCATATCACAGAAATTAAGAGCCATCACGACATCCTTATCAAGAATGTTAAGGATCAGAATGATTATCCTCCAGCCAATTGTCTGTATCTTTCACCTATATCACAAACTAGACCATTTAATTAATGAAATAAAAAATGTAATAGAAAGAGGATATGTTATGAATTTTTCACATAAAATTTCGTACATCTTTAATTAAACAAAATAAATTTAAATACAAAACAAATAATATATCATGTAAAACGATATGAAGAAATTACTTATTAAAGTAATGATTCAAAAAATGTTACTAAAAATGGTTATGTGTATAACATTATAATAAATTTTTAAACTAAATTATGGTGTGGATGTAATTACTCGATAATCAAATTTTAATGTCTTTAATGGAAAAAAAGTTTATATATTTAAAAAAAATAAATTGTGGTTTCCCATTATTTCAGGTCAATACAAGGTTATATTCTATATTTTTGATATTTAAATGCATCTTTATTGGTTTAAAAACACTAAAAACGTGTTTGTAATCCTTTTCCTATGATTTCATGAACATCCGACCATGTTTCCATTATTTTAACCCCATGGAACATGTTTTAAAAGGATTTTTTATATTTTAAAACTCCATATTGAATCATTTTGATAACACAAATGGTGAATGATCATGTTTTCTACACATAAACATCAAAAAAGTATTTAATAATGATTATCCCACGATTTCACATCAATATGAGGTTGTTTACTATGGGTTTGACCGTTCCATGTTTGTTTTAGTGTCTTAAGACATTAAAAATGAATATATAGGAATCCAAGACAAAATATAATTTGGATTTATGTGGAGTCAATTGATAAATTTCAAAAATCAATCTACAATCATTTTCCTATGATTTAATGTACATATGGCATCGTTTCCATGGTTTTTAAACCCTAACACATGATTTAAATGATTTAATATATTATAATATTGTTTGTTAAGTAATTCCTAGAAAATTGTACATCAGATAAGTGTGTTTTATTCTTTAACATGTCCCAAATTAGTCATCAATCATTTTCCCATGATTTTACATCATCTTGGCATTTTTTTCTATGGTATTGACCATTACACTTATGTTTTAGTGTTTTAAAACACTAAAAACATGTTTACGAGAATCCTAGAACATCTTTACCTTGGATTATCATGGAGTTAGTCACCAAATTTAAAATCTCACTATATGGTTCTTGTAATATGATTTCACAGACATCAGAAACTGTTTACTTGATCTTGACTCTATAGCACATTTTTATTGGCTTTAATATCTCTTAAAACTACTTCTTGAGTCATTTAGGGCACACCACAAGATGGATGGATATGATTTATACTTTTACTTGTAAAAATTAATTCAATAGTGGTTTACCCATGATTCACCTCAATATGAGTTATTTTATATGTGGTTTTAACTATTACATTGACATTTTAGTGTTTTAAAACATTGAAAACATATTTTCAAGAAACCTGAGAAAACCATAATCTTTATTAGCATGGTTTTAGTTCAAAAATTTAAAAAATGAATAAATTGCCCATTTCCAATTATTTCAAGGTCACCCCACATTGTTTCAATAGTTTTCACCCCTTACACTAGTTTTTAATGTCTTTGATATCTTTAAAAAATGTTTATTGAGTCATTCCGAGAACATCGCACATCAGATGATCATGTCATCTACACATAAACAAAAAAAATATTTCAATAGTTTATTACTGTGATTTCAAGTCAATCAAAGGTCCTTTTATATTGGTTTAACTGTTACATGCATGTTTTAGTGTTTTAAAACACTAAAACATGATTACATGCATCCTAGAAAAACCATCACATGCATAGAAAAGGATTCAGTTACTAAATTTCCAAAATCTGAATATGGTAACTTTTCTATGATTACATAGCCATGTTGTTCGATATTCTTGGTTTTCACCCCTTGAAACATGTTTTTACAAGATTATGTATATTTTAAAACTACTTACTTATTGATTCCTTGCACACTACATATCGAAAAGAATTTTTTCTTTCTCATAGGCATTAAAAATTGTTAAATTGTTGGATTCCCATAATTGTTTTTAAATAAGGTCATTTTATTTGTGTTCTACTATAAAATTAATATTTTTGTCTGTTTAAACACAAAAAATGTGTTTATGGTCATCCAAGGAAAACTATAACTCAAATTAATGTTGTTTTATTTCCTACATTTTACAAATATATCTAAATTCATTTTCATTCGATTTTATAGCCATCTGACCATGGTTCTTTAGTTTTGACCCACTAACCCTTATTTTTTAAAGGTTATGGAATCTTTTTAAAACTAATTACTATGTCATTATAATAATATCAAACATTAGATGGTCATATTATCAAATTGTACACATCAAAAAATTATTAATTGATTTTCTTATCATGATTTAACACTAATACGAGGTATTTTTCTTAGGTTTCGATAATCACATGCATTTTTCAGTGTTTTAAAATACTAAAAAAACTTTACAAGAATCTCAACCAAACCATATCACAGATTGATGTGATGTTATTCCCATCACTTAAAAAATAAATCTACAGTCATTTTACCATAAATTCATGGCCATATATTTCATTTTAATTGGTTATTACCCCAATAAACATGTTTTTAATGTCTATTTTATCTTTTAAAAATGATTTTGATTTATTTCGAGCATAAAACACATCCGATGGACATATTATCTACCCACATAGATCAAATAAAATTTAATGGTGGTTGGTCAGTGATTTGTTTTCAATATTCTTTTCTTTTCTGTAGTTTTTACCATTACACACATGTTTTGATGGTTTAAAACACAAAAATATGTTTACACGCATTTATCCAAACCTTAACTTATATTGATGTGGTGTCCCCTTCTACATTTTAAAATTCTATCTGGAGTCCTTATCTTATGATTTAATAGACTTATAATGTTATTTCGGTGGTTTTGACCCCCTGAAACAAGTTTTTAATGGATTTCGTATCTTTTGAAACTTCATATTGAGTTATTCCTAGCACACTACACTTCAACTTTAAAATTCATACGGATCTAATCATGATGCTTCAAAATATTTTATTTTATTCATTAAACCCTTCTATTTATAAATACTCTTAACTATAGTACCCGACCATGATTATTTTTATTGGATGTTTTTTGAGATGAGAACTATGATAAATAAGCTACATGAGAATTATGGGATAATTTGTGTTTTAAAATGTGTAAATGAAATATCAAGTTTAGAATTTACATTAACAGTATGAGATATAAGAGTATAAATTTCCTCAGGGATCATGCCCATAATCCTTTGAAATATAGAAACACTAGCATGATATCTTTATAACCACCACTAATATTTTTGTTTTTTATGAGAAATACTCTTTCAGTTTTTGATTCAATCCTATAATTTATATTATAATTCCCAATAAGAAAAGTTTGACACCCACTGGGTGTAGCATAAAATAATGACAATTCCCTAATAAAGAAAACTCATGGAGTATTCCAAGAACCCATTTTTCATACACACATGGGATGATCCTTCCATAAAACTATTTAGAAAACATTTTTCTAAGAACTTGATGATGATTATGAAGTATCCACATCCCAGGATTTGTAATGTCTTGGATTTTCCCGTTTATTATTTTAAATATTATGGAATTATTTTGAGACCGGGCGTGAAGACGACACATCATTCCAAGGTCCAGTGAGCTCGGAATGGTGGTATGAAATTTTTTATGTTAAGTGAGTCGGCGCTAGTGCACAGTTGTGGTAGTTTCCAAACAGATGCCTGGATTAAAAATCTGAGGGCTCCGTTGCATCCGAGACGACAACTTTTCCTATGAACGAGATTAACCTTGACCGTTTCGGGTCAAGGGAGAAAGTTTTTTTTTCGGACGTTTTAAGTAAATTAAAATAAAATAAATTAACAAGTTTATTTTATTTAAGGAAACATCCACTGCAGCGTGACAACAGCGCTGCAGTTTCCTAAATAAATGGCGTGTCATAATAACTTCAAAATGGCGAGTCAACATCATTAATGCTGCCTCATAATTAAATGTCAACATGTTTCCTTTTTTAATGGATTAAGAAATTTTTTATCATTGGAAACATTTGAGAGGAACCTTTTCTGAATCCGCGAGGCGTTAGAGACAATCCTTGGTGACGAACGATGACGGATCAAGATCGAGAATCGTTGCACCAACGTTAAAGGATCTCGACGACAATGGCAGCACGACGCCTTCGTCAATGATCGATCATTTTAAAAGGTCGGGGTTTCTTATTTCAATTTCTTCTCCCCTTTTGAGTTTAAACAATGAACGCAGATCAACCACAAAAAAGTTGATCCACGGATTCGTACATTCTTGTGGGAGGGATTTTCTTTCAGATGATTATGGGGAATCGATCCATGCTTTATTTTGTTGTTGATTCTTGCTCCATTTAAGCCTATTAACGGGAGCAGATCGATGCCGTGACGAACGATGGTGGAGGTTCGTTCCTCTATTTGTTTATTTGGATTTCTTCCCCCTCCTTTCCTCGAGCGTTCTTCGCGTTCTTTGCGGGGTGACGAACAACAGATCATTGCGCATCCGTTCTACGATGGAACGATCCTAAATTGAAGGTTCGACACCGGAACGACCTCATGGAGGTGCGGTGACGATGGTGGACGACGAATCAGACCAGATTGGAAAGAGCATTTTTCGAGCGTTCTTCATGCAAGAAGACCAGAACACGTTTTTGGAGACGATCGGAGGCCCTAAAATGACAGAAGTAACTTCATGGTTTCGGGGTGACCAAAACCTGGAAGTTTTGCAGTGATCAAACAGCAGGATCAATGATCGGAGCACCATGTGAGGCGCGCTGGCAAAGGGCGTCATTTCTGGAAAGTTATAGAATATATGGCATGTACTTCTGAAGAACACTCCATGTAGTACTGGTAGCAGCGACTAGGGTTTCAGGGTCAGAGATAGATCACACGGCGTGTGACCCCGGTGACACAACTTGTTGGACTTTCCCCAAAGCTCGATGTGTAATTTGGGTAGTACACAGACGCGGGATGAGCAACACGGATTCAAGCGACATGGCGTGTACAGTGCGACAGAATCGGCTACGCGGAGCTCGGCGTGCATCTCGGGGATACGTGGACATGGGATGGAGTACACGACCATGTACTCTATCACACGGCCAGGTGAGGCCAGTAACGCTGGTCACCCCGTGTGCAGATTACACGGGTTGGAGTACACAGGTTGATGACCGTGTACCGGCACATGGCCAGAGTACACAGAGCCAACCCTAGTTACCCAGAATCGACATGTACACCGTACTACACGCCGTGTACTATGTTTTTCTACATGACCAGCCTTTTACATAGGCCGTTTTACATGGGCAATACCCGGGGTCAGACAATAAGGCGTGTACTTTTTGGAAAACGGCTTGGTCCTTTCGTTCACCGTACCTTGGATGTATCTTTTGGGTTAGTTCCCCTTCTTCCCGTCCCCCTGAAGGTCAAGAATTATTTACCACTCAGGAGTATGATCCCTTCAGCATGACTTTCTGTGATAGAGTTAGGAATCCATCTGAGAGGCCCGAATTCAGATCCTCTATCCATTCCTGGCCCTAGGTTGAGTCAGACACCGACATGACCAACCTTATTGGGCGTTGATCCTCTACCTAGCTGGTGTATCGCCTAACTGGTGAATCTGGATGAGTCGCGGTATTTTCCATGGCCCTGGCAGTGATCCTCATTTGTGTATCGTGATCTTTCCCACTCAGGAGTGTGTCTCCCATAATGAGTTCTTCTACCTACCGTAACCATTCCACTCAGGAGTGTGTCTCCCGTAATGAGTGTAGCTATCTCTTGTGATGGTTCCCGATGAACAAAACTTATTGGACGGACGTCATGAGAGCTATAAGACTCATGGAGTGTGTTCTCCCGGAACGAGTGCATCACAGAATCTTTGAACAGAATCCCTAACGGGGTATATGGTTGTGTGACTTGTCTCTAGACCACAGGTCTGGGTTTTGAGTATATATGGTTTGTTCTATATGTTCTGTAGACATATACTATGCATAACTGACTGTACCTTTACTTTGTTTATAGCTTTGTGGTTTTCAGGGTCCTCTACTGAGTATTGTTATACTCACCCTTGCACGGTCTTTGCCTGCACTTCTGGTGTCTTGTGCAGACGAGCAACCTTTTGACAGAGTCCAGGGCGGACCAGGACATGACCGAGCTTTCTGACTTCCCTACATGCCGAGGCGTTCCTACGGCTACAAGCAGCAGTCCTAGTAACTTTTGTGCTTACAGGTTTGACTTTGAAGTTTTTAGACTCTTGTTTTTTGTGGGCTTGTATTCTGGCCTAGTTTACTTATACAGTACTCTACCTTTCATCGTACTATGTTGGTTTGGATTTAGTTATATGCATGCATTTTGTTCCTTAGTGTTTTACATTTCAGCATTTGTGGGCTTGGAGATGTGTGCGTGTGTATAAGTACTTAGGAAATGCCTCCCATGTTAGTGATATGCCTACTCGGTGCTAGTCACCAGCCCCTGGCCTATTTGAGGTGGGCTTGGGGAGTCACGGTGCGAGCCCACTGGGATGGGTCGTGACAGAGTGGTATCAGAGCTGGTCAGTTCTACCTTAGGACCAAGAGTCTATGAGTTTGGTTTGGGTCAACAGTGTTATGTGTTTCGGGTTCGGCTTTCAGGACAGGGTCTACAGTGTTTGTGCGGCGGCCAACGTATCCATACACCAGGACTCTGATAACCTGCTTTTCGACTCGGTTCACGAAAACACTGGTTTCAGAGAAATAAAAGGAACATGCATTATATAGAAATGGGTTGTGTTTTCCATTCCCTTTGTGTCAACTATCCAGATATACTCGTTGACCATAGAACATCTTGTTGGTTACAGGATGCCTCCGCGACGCATACCCTCTAGGGTTCAGAAGCACAATCACGGGGATGACCCCCTCAGTGACGAGGCTTCGATACAGGGAAAAACTCCCCAGGCGGTGCCACCATATGGTGCACCTGCTATACCACCACCAGTGGGGAAGCCAGTGGTACCCATGGTACTGACCGATGAGGAGCGCAGTCTCATCGCGCTCCATGAGTTATAGAGGCAGAGACCCATTAGGTTCTGAGGCAAGCCCGACCCCCAGGTGGCTGAGGACTGGCTTGAGGTGGTGACTCAAGTTTTTCATCTTGTGAGGACACCAGTAGAACTGATGGTGGTTCTAGGAGTGAGCCTTTATCAGGGTTCGGTGGGACAGTGGTGGAGTCTGACCATACAGACTCACGACGAGGAGAATTTTTTGTGGACAGAGTTTGAGCCACTCTTTAGGGAGGAGTTCTCTTTGGTTACGCTGAGAGCTGTGTGCATCCAGGAGCATATTTAGCTCCACCAGGGCTATATAACAGTATCTGACTATTCATCGAAGTTCACCAACCTTGCCAGGTACTCGATGGATGTGGTCAGGGATCAGTACTTCAGAGCTCAGACCTTTGAACGAGGTCTACGGCGTGAAATCAAAGCTAGTGTCGTGCCTCTATGCATTTCCACTTATGCTGGAGTGCTCGAACAAGCCTTAGTGATCGAGAGTTTATTGGAAGAGCAGAGATAGTCGCCGGCAGTCAGCAGCAGGCATACAGTTGCAGAGACCTCGGTGGCACGAAGCCGGCATCAGACACAGGGATCAGGATGTGAGAGACATCGGAGGAGGACCCAAGATTGGGGTCGACAGTCCAGGGCTCTCAGGCTAGATCCAGTCACCCTAGGGAGAAGTGAGGCTTCACATGTGACGGTAGGGGACATCTCGCTAGAGATTTCCCGACCTGTCGGGCTGCTAATAGGGAAGTGGTGGATGGACCACCAAGGTAGAGGCAGAGAACATAACAGGAAGAACCGCTAGGCGGTAGATGTGGCAGAGGACCAGGGAGAGCTGCTGGTGGTGGCAGACACTTCGACTTACTTCCCCCACCACCCCCAGGAGGTCCGCAAGAGGCTCAGGGAGCTGTGGGACATGGATGGGGACAGCTGCATGCTGTCGAGGCATACGACCCAGGGGCTCCCAAGATGAATCAAGGTATGATATGTGTCTTTTCTACCTTAGCTATTGTACTCATAGACATAGGTTCCAGTCATTCCCTTATATCCACATGTCTTGTACAAAACCTTGAGATTCCGGTTGAATCGTTGACTCGATCCTTATGCTTGGAGAAACCTACAAGAGGAGACTCGACGATCACACTCCTTTGCAGAGAGTGTGATATTACCCTTGGAGGCGAGAGTTTTGGTTGGAACCTCTTGGTGGAAGCGTCGAGGCCTTACAAAGTCATTCTCAGTATGGATTGGTTATCTTCGGTCCATGCTCAGATTGACTATTTTAGGTGAATAGTGCGGTGTGTCCATCGTGATGGAACGAGGTTTTCCTTTGTCGGAGAAAAGGAGACACATGCAGCACAAAATGGGTTCATGCCTAGAAGGGTGCAGCCGATCACTCATGAGTTGGATATATTTACCCTCGGAGTAGTAGATGTTGTGAGCTCTCAGTTCCCAGCAGTGGTGGCGGAGTATGAGATTTTATTTCCCGAAGATGTTCCAAGACTACCTTCCTGCCGGGAAATCGACTTCTACATCGACTTACACCCCGAGACGGCACCGATCACCTCATCATCATATCGAATGGCTCCCGCAGAGCTTCGTGAGCTGAGGGTGCAGTTGGAGGATTTGCAGAGAAAAGGTTTCGTGAGACCCAATGTCTCACCCTGGGCGGCCCCAGTCTTGTTTGCCAAGAAGGAAGACAAGAGTCTAATATTGTGCGTGGATTACCGGCGCCTGAACCAGGTGACGGTGAAGAATAAATATCCACTGCCATGGATTGATGACCTCTTCGATCATCTAAGAAGGGCACAATTGTTCTCAAAGGTTGACATTCGATGAGGCTCTAACCAGCTACGAGTGCGAGATGAGGATATACCGAAGACAACTTTCAGATGCCACTATGGTCACAATGAGTACTTGGTGATTCCTTTTAGCATAATGAATTCCCCCACAGTGTTCACGGGACTGATGAAATAGATAATCCAGCCGTATGTGGAACAGTGCATAGTGTTTTCATCGATGATATCCTTGTGTACTCGGCGTCAGAGGAGGAGCACGCGAGACACCTGCGGATGGTTCTGGATGTACTTCGAGAGCACCAGCTTTATGGGAATCTCTCGAAGTGTCAGTTTGGGATTCAGGAGGTCCAAATTTTGGGACATGTTATCTCTGCTGATGGAGTGGCTGTGGACCCAGCCCAGGTGGAGGCTCTGTTAGCATGGGAGCCACCTCAGAGCGTGATGGAGGTGCGAAGCTTCCTTGGGATGACAGGGTATTACCGGAGATTCATTCCTTACTTCTCCCAGATATCAGCACCAATGACAACCTTGAACAGGAAGGAAAAAAACATCATGTGGACAGAAAAGTGCCAGTAGGATTTTGATAAGTTGAGACAGAGTTTGACGAGCGCCCCTGTCTTGAGATGGCCAGAGGAGGGTGTCGAGTATGTAGTTGTCTGCGACGCATCAGGGACCGGGATCAGTTGTGTCCTGATGTAGTGGCATGAAGTGATTGCTTATGGTTCGCACTAGATTCGGCCACATGAGCAGAACTATGTGACCCATGATCTCGAGTTGGTAGCGGTAGTCTTCGCATTGATGATGTGGTGACACTACCTTATGGGTGAGCGGTTTATTGTCTACTCTGACCACAAGAGACTCAAGTACATATTCTCACAGAAGGATCTAAATCTGAGGTAGAGGAGTTGGCTAGAGTTCCTCCAGGACTATGATTTTAAAATCATCTATACTCCTGGAAAGGGGAACAAGGTGGAATATTCCCTTAGAAGAAGGTCGAGATCACAAGAGTTGAGTGAGGCAATACAGCAGTTAGCCGCGTTACAGCTATCCTTCGTGGATGGAGATGATACAACTTACCTACAGTCGATGGTTGTCACCCCTACACTCTTACAACGAGTTAGGGTGGCACAACTTGGGGATGTCGACTGTGTGGCTTTACATGCTCAGTTATACATAAGACATGATCCTGATGGATATTCAAAAGGTGGGGAGCACATACTTCATTTTAGAGGACGTACTGTTGTACCAGTGGTGTTCCAGGAGGAGGTCCTGAGGGAGTTTCATACATCCCCTTTGGTGGTACATCCTGGAGTGGAAATTATGTACTAGGATCTCCAATGATAGTTCTGGTGGTCAGGCATGAAGAAGGCAGTAGAAGAGTTCGTTTCTCAATGCCTCACATGCCAGCAGGTGAAGGTTGAGCACCAGGTTCTAGCGGTATTAGCTCACCCTCTCGAAGTACCATAGTGGAAGTGGGATGGAATATCAATGGACTTCATGACAGGATTACCACAGATGTCCATGGGGCGTGATTCCATCTGGGTTATCGTTGACCGACGCACCAAGTCAGCCCACTTCATAGCTATCATGGAGCAGAGTTCCGTTGAGAGCTTGGGATGCCTCGACATGCAAGAGATAGTTCAGCTTCATGTAATCCCCTTGACTATAGTCTCATACCGAGATGCCCGCTTCACATCCCGGTTATGGAAGGGATTTCAGGAGGCTTTTGAGACTCAGCTACACTTGAGCACAACGTTTCATCCCTAGACGGATGGTCAGACGGAGAGGACTATTCAGGTCCTAGAGGATATGTTACGATCCTGTGTCTTGGGTTTTGGTCACAGTTGGGAGGACCACCTACCACTGGTGGAGTTGGCATTCAACAACAGCTACCACTCCACCATTGGTATGGCACCATTCGAGGCTTTGTATGGGAGACACTACCGGTCACCGTTTTGCTAGACCGACCTCAGAGAGTCAGTACTCTTGGGTCCAGAGTTAGTGTGAGACACCACAGAGAAGGTGCAGATCATCCGGAAGCTGATGAAGACTGCACAGAGCTGACAGAAGTCTTATGCTGATAAGCGGTGGAGACCTCTGGTGTTCGAAGAGGGAGACCACGTCTTTCTTTGAGTCTCACCTCGATGAGGGTTGCAGAGATTTGGATGAGGCAACAAGCTATATCCGAGGTCAATTGGACCTTTCCAGATTCTGTGCAGAGTTGGCGAGGTGGCGTACCACCTATCTCTACCTCCACAATTTCATCGGGTACATGATGTCTTCCACGTGTCACAGCTGAGGAGGTTCGTGCATGACCTATCGCATGTCATGGACTGGGGCGAGCTGGACATCGAGGATTGAGTGAACTTCGCTGAGTACCTGGTGGAGATCAAGGATCGGTAGGATATGATCCTTCGTGGGTGACTGATTCCCTTGCTGTGCGTCCGATGGCAGCACGTGAATCTTCAGGAGAGCACGTGGGAGCGGCAGGCTCAGATCCATGCCCAGTACCCTCATCTTTTTGAGTAGCTCTTGTTTTGGATTTTCGTGGACGTAAATCCCCAAGGTGGGGAGAATGGAATGTATCATATTTTTCGGTTTATTATTTTAAATACTATGGAATTATTTCGAGACCGGGTGCGAAGACGAAACATCATTCCGAGGTCCAATGAGCCCAGAATGGGGGTTTGAACTTTTTTAAGTTAAGTGAGTCAGCGCTTGTGCGTGGTTGTGGAAGTTTTCAAACAGATGCCCGGATTAAAAATATGAGGGAACCGTTGCATCCGAGACGACGAATTTACCTACGAATGAGCTTAACCTCGATCGGTGCGGGTCGAGGGAGAATGGTTTTTTTCCGGTGGTTT
Source organism: Viscum album (assembly GCA_963277665.1). Lineage (NCBI taxonomy): Eukaryota > Viridiplantae > Streptophyta > Magnoliopsida > Santalales > Viscaceae > Viscum > Viscum album. The sequence goes on from OY728161.1 coordinate 760,176,239, forward strand.
TAAGTAAAGTAAAATAAAATAAATTAACAAGTTTATTTTATTTAAGGAAACATCCGCTGCAGCACGACAAAGGCGCAACAATTTCATAAACTAATTGCTCATTATAATAACTTCAAAATGGTGAGTCAAAGTCATTAATGCTGCCGTGTAATTAAATGACAACATGTTTCCATTTTTAATGGGATAAGAAATTATTGATCATTGGAAATGTTTGAGAGGAACCTCTGCTGAATCCGTGAGGTGTTTGAAAGAATCCTCAGCGACGAATGAAGATGGATCAAGATCGATAATCGTTGCACCGACGTTGAAGGATCTAGACAACAACGACAGTGCGAAACCTTCATCAATGATCGATCCTTTCAAAAGGTAGGGGTTTGTTATTTCAATTTGTTTTCCCCGTTTTGAGTTTAAAAGACGAACACAGATCATCCACGAACAAGTTGATCTGCGGATTCGTACGTTCTTGAGGGAAGGATTTTCTTTGGGATGATTATGGGGAATTGATCCATGCTTTATATTGTTGTTGAATCTTGCTCCGTTTAAGCCTATTAATGGTAGCGAATCAACGCCCTGATGAACGACGGTGAAGGTTCGTTCCTCAATTTGTTTATTTGGATTTCTTCTCCCTCATTTCCTCACTATTTCTTTGTGTTCTTCATGGGGAGACAAATAACGAATCGTTGCACTTCTATTCTACGAAGCAACGATCCCAAATCGAAGGTTCGACACCAAAACGACCTCGTGGAGATGCGGCGACGATGGCGTACAACAAATCATACCAGATCGGAAAGACCGTTCTTCGAGCATTCTTCATGCGAGAAGATCAGAACACATTTTCAGAGTCGATCAGAGGCCCAAAAACAACGGAAGCAGCTTCATGGTGTCGGGGTGACCAAATCCTGGATGTTTTACGGTGATCGAATGGCCGGATCGATGATCAGAGCACCACGGGAGGCGCGCCGGTGAAGGGCGTTGTTTCGGGAAATTCTTATAATACACGGCGTGTACTTCCGAAGAAAATGCCGTGTAGTACTGGCGGCAGTGGCTAGGGTTTCAGGGTCAGAGAAGGATCACACAGTGTGTGACCCCGGTCACACGACATGTTGGACTTTCCCCGAAGCTTGGCGTGTACTTTCGGTAGTACACGAACACGGGATAAGCTACACGGCTTCAGGCGACACAACATGTACAATGTGAAAGAATTGGCTACGTGGAGCTTGGAGTGTATCTCGGGGATACATGGACATGGGATGGAGTACACGACCGTGTACTCCCTCACATGGTCAGGTGAGGCCAGTAACGCGGGTCACCCCGTGTGCAGATTACACGGGTTGGAGTACACGAGTTGATGACCATGTACGGGCACATGACCAGAGTACACGGAGCCAAACCCAGTTACCTAGACATGGTGTGTAGAACATACTAAATGCCGTGTACTATGTTTTTCTAAATGACCATCCTTTGACATGAGCCGTTGTACACGAGTAATAACCTGGGTCAGACAACACGCCGTGTACCTTTTTTACATGCCGTGTAATTTTTGGAAAACAGCATAGTCCTTTCATTCACCATACCTTGGACATATTTTTTTTGGGTTAGTGGCCCTTCTTCTCATCCCCTTGAGGGTCAAGCATCATTTACCACTCAAGAGTATGATCCCTTCAGCAGGACTTTCTGTGATAGAGTCAGGTATCCATCCGAGAGGCCCGGATCAAGATCCTCTATCCATTCCTGACTCTAGGTAGAGTCAGGCATTGACATGACCAACCTTAACAGGCATTGATCCTCTACCTAGCTGGTGTATCACCTAACTGGTGAATCCAGATGAGTCACGGTATCCACCATGGCCCTGGCAGTGATCCTCATCTTTGTATCGTGATATTTCCCACTCAAGAGTGTGTCTCCTGTAATGAGTGCTTCTACCTACCGTAACCTTTCCACTTAGAAGTTTATCTCCTGTAATGAGTGTAGCTATCACTCGTGATAGTTACTGATGAACATCACTTCTCAGATGGACGCCACCAGTGCTATAAGACTCGTGGAGTGTGTTCTCTCGGAACGAGTGCATCACGGAATCTTCGAACAGAATCCCTAACGGGGTATGTGGTTGTGTGACTTTTCTCTAGACCACGGGTCTGGGTTTGGAGTATATATGGTTTGTTCTATATGTTTTTTAGACATATACTATGCATAGATGACTGTAACATTACTTTGTGCACTAATTTTTTGTTTTTGGGGTCCTCTACTAAGTATTGGTATACTCACCCCTGCACAGGCTTTGCCCGCACGTCTGGTGTCTTGTGCAGACGAGCAACCTTTTGATAGAGTCTAGGGCGGACCAGGACAAGACCGAGCTTTCTGAGTTCCCTACAGGATGAGGCGTTCCTATGGCTATGAGCAACATTCCTAGTACCATTTGTGCTTACAGGTTGGACTTTGTAGTTTTCAGACTCTTTTTTTGGCGGGCTTGTATTCTGGCCCAGTTTACGTTTTTCAGTACTCTACCTTTCATCGTACTCTGTTGGTTGGGATTTAGTTGTACGCATGCATTTTGTTCCTTAGTGTTTTACATTTCAGAATTTGTGGGCTTGGAGATGTGTGTGTGTACAGGTACTTAGGCAATGCCTCCCATGTTAGTGATATGCCTACTCGGTGCTAGTCACCAGCCCCTGGCCTATTGGAGGCAGGCTTGGGGAGTCACGGCGCGGGCCCCACTGGGACGAGTCATGACAGGATTCCTCAATTTTAATCTATTAGTGTAATAATTTTAACAATTATTTTCCAAATTCTCTGAACATCATAATTTTATCTAATTAAAATAATCATAACTATTTAATATTATTTCATTACAATTAAAATATAATAATTTAAAATAAATCATAACAAACACAAGACTTAAATGAAATTAATAAGAGACAACTAAGTGGATCAAACAATGATAATGAACCTAATAAGAATAGTTTGATCCATGTATCTAACCCCATTTAATTGGATTTAAGGCTTCTTTTCTTACATCACTACTAAAAAGGTACTATATTTCTATAGATATATTGAAATAAATTTATTTGTCCACGTTTATAGCCTAATTTATAGCCATTTTTAATTAAAATTGTGGATATATGTTTATTATAAGGCATAGTTTTACAAAAACTACGGACTTAGGGTTAATAAATTTTTTCACACCACTCCCCTACCTTCGCATGGTTATCCTCCTTTCCATGACCCTCATATAATTACCCTCATGAGCTCTAATCTCCACAACACTCATCCCATTACACTCACGATCTCTCCTCTCCATAACCCTCATATCATTACCCTCACGAGCTATCATCTATGTGACACTTCTCCCCCAATGCTGCTACCCAATGCAGCCAACCCCTCTCCATTGACACTAATCTAAGACGACCTCCCCACATCCTCATTGGGTACAACTTCAACATGGAATCCCAACCTCCTGGAGATCACCATCCCCCTCCCTTATCATGGTCTGTCAGACCTCATTAAAATTAATACCTATTGATGGTATTTATGGGTTTCTATTTTCATATTTATGCAATTCTTTATTACTTTCCTTTAATGTGAAGTGTCTCCCCTATCTCTAACCAAGTCGTTGATTCATTCTTGCTCTGAGTGGGTAAATGTTTCCAATTTTTTTTGGTATGTTCTGTTTTTATTAATCCCTCTTATGTTAATAAATTTTTTAACTAGTTTTCTTCTAATCTTTCTACATTCACTATATTAAATATTATCCCTGTTAACTATTTCACATGCTTTTCCAATTCTACTCTAACATTTCCCTTTCCAGTCTTTCATTACCATGTTATAAGTTTTTATGTTACTATGGAGGTATGATTTACTAGAATTAATCAAAATTGTCTATTTCCTACTTTATTTCATGTCTCCACACTTTCCTACAAGAAATATTATATCAATGTAATTATATAGGCATTGAAACCATGACACAAAAATGATATTGAACTCCAGGAATTATGCATGCCTTTAAATTCATCTTGTTGTTCATAATTGGTTTCATTTCAAATTATGGTACATCACCTTATGTAAGAATGCATTAAATTTTATTCTAGTGCATTAAATATTTGTTTTTAATTCCTCAGTATCTTTATCAATTAAATTTCTACCAAAAAACTAATATATTCTGGTTTTTTGTTATAGGGAGTCATTGTTATAAAATCAATCCATGAGAAATTATTCAGAACAATGATGGTTTTTATTTAATATAATGAAATCATTGAATCATTCCAAAATCTCATTGAATAGTTTTCACTCATCCTAAATAAATATAGTTATTTTTATATCTTATCCTAGTATACATTACCATTAGATAGAATTTACTCATAGAATCACTAAACAATTTAAACCATCTTTCAAAAAGTACATTATCCATTTCATGGAACCAAATACTAGAGTTCCCATTAATAAAAATTAGGAAAAAGCCAGTTTCATTCAAACATCACTAAAACCCTAATGTTGTTGTTGATACACCAAGATATATAATTAACGAATTTATACATGCATGTTTTCTTTTGGTAATACATGAAATGATGGAATTACAGAAAACAATGATTTTTTTACCTCATAATTTTTTATACCTATGCGGTTTCATAATACATGTTGTATTTATATAAACTATATAAAATTATCCTATTTAATACTAAATAAATCAAACACATAAATCATAGGTTATGTGAATTAATGAATATGATTTGAATATTTGTCAGATTATACCAATTATAATTCATTTTTAATTTCACCAATTTTATTAAAGAAATATTTCTATGAATTTCCAGAGTAATGTGCTCTAATATTTTAGTTTCGAAGATATTTTACTTCACACAATTATATTACTGAAATTATATTTTTTATTCCCATTTATAATAGATTTTTTCATTTTCATTTGCCTTTATAATATCTTAATTCTTCTTGGTCATATGTTCTTTCATCCACAATGGTACAAAAATCCGACTGAGCATATTGCTAATGCTCTATGGGTTAATTATTAGCTGTTTCTTTGGAAGCATGTGGCAGGAATTTTTTCATAAAAAACAAAATATTGGTTACTTAAAATTTCCATTTTCACATGAAAATTATCATATTCACGTTTCCTACATTTTTTTGTTTTCTTATGCATGATATATTTAATATGAAATTTATTCATCAACATAACTAGATAAAATATATTGGAACAACTGATTCTAGTTGTGAAACATTTTTTATAAGGACCCGACCTAAAACATTACATAATCTTGAATTATGACATGAATTCAAATTGGGGATCTTTTCAGGTTTATATTTTTAGTGGATAAGGCCACAACTATTACATAACAAATTTAATATTACATGTAAACACTATTACTCAGTATCCACTTTTCATAAAATAAAAACTCCTAATAAGAAACATGTCTAGTTCCATGTTTTAGACAACATAACTTTTCCATGACCCAATCCTTGGCCCTTTTAATCTTTATGTCCTGTGGAAAGAATTTCAAAAACATGGGATGAGTATAAAAAGCTCAGTAAGGGTTATAAAATAAGGAAGGAAAATATTACCCATCAAAAAATACAATGCAATGAAACCCATACTTTTCCAATCATAACATATCTTACGAAAACATATGATTTATGAATAACACACAGAAATCATAAATAAAAAAGGTAACTTATGGCATACATAACATATTTACATTGTAGCAATCACAACTACATGGGGAGTCACATTTGGAATACCCATCGCAGTATATTACCTAAATCTATTAGGAGAAACATTAACGTTTAACTCTGTCTCATTACCCAATGCATTGGAGAGCTATATCGGGTTCAACCACCCTAGGTTTATCATGGAACAACCCGTATATGTAAACAATTCACAAGTTACATTACACATTGAACAAACATAAAGGAAAGATAACATTTCATCATTAAAATAATAATATATAATTTAAATATTTTGTAATAACAAATAAATAATCTAAACCATTTTCAATACCAAAATTCCTAAAAGGGTATAAGGTATTTATTTTCCTTTTAAAAACATTAGGTCTTGTAAAGGAATCCAAAGATCAAATAATACTTGCGGCGGCGGAAAGGATGTTGTCACCACGTACGTTAAAAAAATAAACATTCAATTTTGTCTTTTGGTAAAATGCTTTGTAGAAAAAGATTACCTTTGAATGAAATGAAAATTCAACGGTTTTTATACACCTTATAAAATAAAGTCGTGTATAAATCAAGGAACAATAAAAATAAGAAAGATAATATCATCCCAAAGAACGAGAATTCGGTTAAGAAGTTCCCTTACCAAAATTTGGAAGCCTAACGTGTAAAGACCCGAAGCTTGACGTACATAGACATTACATTACTTTTGTGGAATACATAGTACATAACAAAAACAAACACACAAGTATAGTAATATTTTAGTGTCTTTGGAAACACGGAACGTAATCTTCTAGTCGTTGTGAAAGATCTTCAACATCTCCCATAAAGATCTTCCCATTTTTTTTCCTTACCTAAAATATTTCTTTTAATCCTCGGGGAAAAAAAACATAAAAAGGGTGAGCTCAAATTCTCAATAAGGGTAAGCATGGATAAAATAAAACATACCATATACATTTGAACTTAAAAAAAACAGAAACATTAAAAATCACGAGCAACGACATAAAACAAGGAAGTACATAAGGTATAGATCATAATGGAACATAAATCATGATAAAATAGAATGGGAATAAAACATGTAATTATGGAATCCATTAAGCACATGTAATGATTTCCATAGTAGCCAAGGCATTGCTGCCAAGACCATCTTAGCGGACAAAGTCCCTTTCTGAATCGAGTTCACTCCTCGTTCCAGTCCTGTAATACTGAACCGGATTAACTTACAGTTCTAGCCATGTTTATCTCATGAGATATAAATCCTTACCCAATTCATTGGAGGGAGATATAGGTCCAACCAATCTCATAATGAAATCATTCTTACTTGTGCCACAAAATAAACATACATCATTCCTAATAACCCAACGAATAAAATGGGTTTCATAAACATCATCCCATCATAAAATAATCCATATAAAAGAAATGAAAATCATTTCATAATAAGAAAAGTTAAACCATGTAAATCATAGAGACATTATACTTAAAACATACACATATGAAATAATTTCATTTTAGATGGAAAATGGTTTTGATAAAACACATGAAATGAATTCTTTAGGAAAATAACCTTTCTTCTTTAAAATCATTTTCTTTTCACAAAATGTCATGCGTTTTTAAAAGAAAAGGATTTTCTTGAAAATAGTCATGAAATATTTTTGAGGAAGCTTCATTAAAATCAAGCTTTATAAAACCGTAAAAATCTGTTCGTGCTGTATAAGTTAAAAAAACATTCTTCTCGTACTTTTGCCGAAAAAGTCAAAAAGTACCTCATATGAAAAAAACAAAATATTTCTTTCATATCCTTTACTAAAAACTCACCGAAGGGTAAAATTGGATTTAAAAAATTTTAGGTGGATGGAAACAATATTACATAATGTGGGAACATGGATGTGGATGATAAAATACACCCTAATAAATACCAAAGTATAAACAATCTCGGATAAAAATGAGATTGTGATATTTTACCTTACCTTAGGTTCGATTTGCTTCATAAGTGTCCGAACCTCCTTTATAATTATTTTAAAAAATTTTATTGGCTTATTACAGAATCATATTCATTGTTATGATATCATATATGGTCCACTTATGACTTTATATTACCCGTTCTTTTGTAAATTCCAGGTTAAAGAGCGTTTTGGGTAAAATCGTTTCATTTTTCGTCCGTGTTTTGACTTGTAATTATTCATATGATTACTTAGATCCTGATTAAATAATTACAGAATATAAAACATTATTTATATATAATATATATTCAGAATATACATATATATAATAGATCAGTAAATGGAAAGAAATACACCGTTCATGGAGACGGTAGGCCGTACATACGCATGAACGCTGTTTTCATTTCCTTATTGAGTTGAATGGAATTAAGTAGATGACATAAATATATATACACATAAATCCAGTATCATTATTATGTCATATATTTCATGATTACTTATTATATATACTTTATAATCATTCATGAATGGTTAACGTGGAGAATGAATCTCATCACGTCGTGGAGACGGTAGTCCGTACGTACGCACGAGCGATGATATCGTTCTCATGATCGTGGAATTGTATTGGAGTGTATGTATACTATTTCAGAATCAATATCACTTTAAAATAATCATACATAGTTATTATGTACACCATTATACCCATCCAAGTATGGTGGTGGTGGAAAATAGATTACACCACGGCGTGGAGACGGTATTTCGTACGTACGCACGCGCGGTGATTTTGTTTTCCATGGGATGGATAGATGGTGAAATAGGGTTGTTTAATTCTTATAATAACATATCAGTATATTAGTGATACTGATGTTATTACTTCATAATGAAACAACCTAAGAATAAGAAGTGGAAGAATAAATAAAGTTGAAAGAATCGGTAACGGACATTACCTCTTCTTTGAAGCGCCTCTTTGAGATCTCCTTCTAGGGCACTAAAATTGGTCTTTGAGGAAGACCAGAACCTCTATAATATTTCTAGGTTAGTGGAGAAGAGAATTTTTCAGGGGATGGCCGAGATTGAAGGCTCAAAGTGGTGTGAGGAAGAGAGGGAGGAGGTTCCCTTTTATAAGGGAGGAGAAGGGCACCTTTGGAATAACTAAAAATATTATTTTATTATAAAGTCAAATTCGGTTTTTAATATCTCCAAATTGATTTATTTCAAATATAAGGTGGGGATGGGTCTAAATCCCTTCATCCAATAGAATTTAGACATGTTTAGGTTCCTATTTTAACCTTATCATTAATATTTAACTTTAAGTTAGATAATTTTACTTTTACCGTGTCTTTTTGTGTTATTACACTATAAGGTTAATAAACTTACTATAACAAGACAAAAGAACCCCAAGATCTTTATAATTAATATTTATAACCTTATCTAAGTCATTTGGCTGAACCGTATATTTTTAGGAATAAAATAACAAATAATATTATAATAGTTTTTTTAAAACTTATTTTATGTCAATTTTGACACTATTTAGTAATTGATTTTTGTAAAAATCATAACAGAATGATTAGTTCTCAAAAGGTTAATTAAATAAATTCTAACATGTCATATTAACCTATAAAATTAGTGGAATTCCTAAAAAGTCTCAAATTACATTTATTTGGATATTTATAACATCAATTATGTCAATATTTCATTAATAAGATAATTACTGCATCATTGTTGTGTCATTAATAAATTAAATTATTTAATGTCTAAAAATTAAAAATAAAATACCATTACGTAGGAAATATTTTTATCGTTCTAATGAATATTTATAGTCGAATTTATCTTATGTATAACCCTATATTAAAAATTATTTACTTATTAAACTTGGAATTTAACTATTTTAACCCTTCTTTAAATAAATTAATAATAAATGTCCTAATCTAATCCAAGTGGGCCTAAATGGTCACAGTTTATTTCTAAGGTTGTTTTTGGTCGAATTACACTTATCCAATAGAATTAGGACATGTGTTAGGGCAATAATAATATCATTTTTACCCTTAATTACCCTATTTATTTTTAACCATGGTAAAAAAAGTAAAAAGTTACTATTCACCAAAAATTATCTTCATCTCATTGAACCACATTCTACTTACTGACATCAACCGTGTCTCTCGGATTTTTTAAATTCCACTCAAAGAAGAAGTAAAATTATATTTTATGAAAAATTCATTTTTTAACGACCACTTAGTGGTTTCACTATTTATCAAAAAATGAAAGTTTCCAGAAAAAACCAAAAATTAGGCCTAAGATATATTTGATATTATGAATTCAAAAATGATATCTATTTTACCAAATTCAAAAAATATTAGTTTCATTAATTAATTTATAAATTAATTCCCGTCGTCAAAACAAATATCGTGTTCTTAAGAGATTATAACTATCAAAAGATTGATAGTTGTTTATGTCTGGTTTAAATGTGAAATTACATCCAATAACCAATATTGTATTAAATTGTAAAAATATATTCTAAATATACTTTAAAACCACTCAAATTAATAATTTATCACTGTTAATTATTTCTATTAAAAAGGTTGTTTTTAATTAAAATTTAGTAATTTTCACTATTCATCCAAAAATGAATGTTATCCAAAAAGTACCAAAATTTCACCCTAATCTAATTTCGATATTCCGAATCAAAAAATGAAGTCCATTTTGAAAATATAATTTACAAAATTTCAAAAAGTGGTTATTACTATTCATACCGGCTAGTTTTAATAATATTTTAATAGCATATCGTTGTTTAGTGAAACTCAGTATTGCGTACTACACACGCTATCGAGGAAGGTCGTGATTGCGTGTAATGAAAGGCAAGTCAAGGATGCGTGTTGTGAAAGCTTCTTTTGGTGTAGCATATAATAGAAGATATTAATGAAATTAAAAAGAATATTTTTCATAAAATCTCGGGGTGTTACATTCTACCCCCCTTAAAATGAATTTCGCCCTCGAAATTCGTCGGGGTTATAAATGGTTTACAACTCGAAAGTTTCTTTAATAGAAACCCACATCGTAAAAATTAATACCAAAACCAATCTTTAAAAACAAAAGTATGAAATGTAACGGTTACCCAAATAAACTAATCATTGGGTTTCCACATAGGTGAAAATATGGGTATGGAAGAGAAATCTAATCATCATGTTCTGATGGAGAGTGGTAGAGAACATGGCTATGGAAAAGCCAGCAATCACAAACCCATAAATTTGTGATGATCTATGGTACCATCTGATTCATCGGATATAAGGGTACTAGGACAACATTTTTGATTTTCAAGATCATTTCCCTAAAGTTGATGAAATTGAAATTAGAAGAAATACTTTCGTGATTTTGGTATAGTCTCACTGTTGGTCGTTCTTTGGACAATTTCCACTTCATCTCTCAAATAAATGAAGTTGAATTTGTCATTCGTGATGTGTTAGAAGATCATGTGATAGAATGATGGTTCATTCCATCTATCTCGAACAAAAGGTTAGAAAAGTTATCGAAAAAATACATAAGTCCATCTATAGTAAGATTAATCATATATGGTTCCTAAAATGGACTTATACTTCATATATCATACTAATTAATATAATAAAACTAGTTTCTACTAAACATGGACTTTTTGTAGGCCAGTGGTAGGAGATAAAGGCCGGTCGCACTTCGGTTGTGGGTTCGATTCCCACAGCCTTGTCCGACGCGATGGGCTGTCGCCCATCCTGCAGGTTGTCCTTTTTATAAAACTACATTACTATAACATCCCATAAATAATATAAAAAAAATTCTATCCTTAAACAATACTAACTTATGTCCAACATAATCCATTCCAATCTTTAGTCTTATCTAAAATACTTCGGTCCATGCTCATAGTATAAAGAAAACGATTACTTGAAATGTTATCAAACAAGCATGTGAATACCATCATTTATCCCCCATATATCTTTTTAGTCACATTCCAATCATGTGAATACCTTAATCATGTATTCTCTTAAAAAATTAATACCCATTAAACCTTAGTGAAAACATGAATGCGGTCAAAAGTTAACTCTTTCCACATACCAAAATCCAAAAATTCTATATACTCAAACCATGATATAACCTTCTCCTTATATCATTCATGATCTCATGAATACTATAAAACAATTAATTTTCTCCTTATCCTTTCATTATGCGCATATCATCTACATTCCAAAAATATCTGAATAACCTTTTATGGATACTGGTACCATTAATCATACACTTTCAAAACTCAAGGAAACACAATAGTGTAACAATACTTAGATGTCTCTTTATTCCATAGTACCATGAGATTACTTATACAACATTACACTTGATAAACATGTAATCATTCCACTACCTTCTTAAACCATTGACCGAGCTTCAACAATTCTTTCATCTCATATATCATTTGTAGTCTATTCATCATCATCAACATAAATATTACCCATACGACCATACTAATTCTCTTCATGAGACTTTCCCTTAATGCATTGGTTTGCATAATGCCCATACATTCCACATTTATAACATTTAACCATTGTTGATGTCGTAGCAATACCGTTATCTTCATCCATGATGTTAACTGAACCTTTTCCTTTGCACTTACTGGATTTATGTCATTCTTTTCCACACACAAAGCATATTCCATTTCCTTTGAAACATTCTCCTTGATGCCTCTTCCCACATGATTTACATAGAGGAAATTGAACTTTCTTTCCTCTATGATCATCACGAAACTCCATCTTTCTCTTATTAGCTGAGTCAGGAAACTTACCCAATTTGAGTTTATTGATCATATTATGAGATTGCTAATTCAGCATAATAATGATGTTTTGACTTGAAAATCCCATTTCATTTGGTTGCTCATGAATAATATCATTCCATTGTCCATCATATGCTCCATTATCATGAATTTTCCGGTTTCAAGCCATTTTCTAAAACCCAAAAAGAATAGTGTGAGAGGAAAAAATCATGCAAGGGAAAACAACATAGTAAAGGGGGATTACCCTCAATATCTAACATCTTAGGTTAAATTCTAAGATTGTTACCTTAGTTCTAAGACTATATCCTATATGTATACTTATCCATAGGGACATCCCTATACATACCTTAAAAATATCTCTAGGGATCTCATTAACGTTTTCGCATCCTAGTTTCCAAAGGATGACTAAACCTTTCCTTTGATACCAACTGTAAAGACTAGAAGCTTGATGTACATAGAAATTACATTACTTTTGCAGAATACTTAGTACATAACAAAAACAGACACACAAGGACTGTAATAGTTTAGTGTCTTTGGAAACTTGGAACATAATCTTCTCATCGTGGTGAAAGATCTTCAACATCTCCCATAAAGATCTTCCCATTTTTGTTTACTTACCTAAAATATTTCTTTTAATCCTGGGGGAAAAGAAAACATAAAAAGGGTGATCTCAAATGCTCAATAAGGGTAAGCATGGTTAAAATAAAACATACCATATACATTTGAACTAAAAAAAAACAGGAACATTAAAAATCTTGAGCAACGACATAAAACATGGAAGTACATAAGGCATAGATCATAATGGAACATAAATCATGATAAAATATAATGGTAATAAAACATGTAATTGTGGCATCCATTAAGGACATGTAATGATTTACATAGTAGCCAAGGCATTGCTGCCAAGACCATCTTAGCGGACAAAGTCCCTTTCTGAATTGAGTTCACTCCTCGTTCCAGTCCTGTAATACTGAACTGGATTAACTTACCATTCCAGCCATGTCTATCTCATGAGATATAAATCTTTACCCAATGCATTGGAGGGAGATATAGGTCCCACCCATCTCATAATGAAATCATTCTTACTTGTTCCACAAAATAAACATATATCATTCATAATAACCCAACGAATAAAATGGGTTTCAAAAACATCATCCCATCGTAAAATAATCCATATAAAAGAAATGGAAATAATTTCATAATAATAAAATTTAAACCATGTAAATCATAGAGACATTATACTTAAAACACACACATATGAAACAATTTCATTTTATATGGAAAATGTTTTTGATAAAACACTTGAAATGAATTCTTGAGGAAAATATCCTTTCTTCTTTAAAATCATTTTCTTTTCTCAAAATGTCATGCATTTTTAAAAGAAAAGGATTTTCTTGAAAATAGTCATGAAATCTTTTTGAGGAAGCTTCATTAAAATCATGCTTTATAAAACCGTAAAAATCCGTTCGTGCCGTATAAGTTAAAAAAAACATTCCTATCGTACTTTTTCCTGAAAAGTCAAAAAGTACCTCGTACAAAAAATGACAAAATATTCCATTCATATCCTTTACAAAAAACTCACCGAAGGGTAAAATTGAATTTAAACAATTTTAGGTGGATGGAAACAATATAACATAATTATGGAACATGGATGTGGATGATAAAATACACCCCAATAAATACCGAAGTACAAACAATCTCGGATAAAAACGAGATTGTGATATTTTCCCTTACCATAGGTCTGATTTGCTTCATAAGTGTCCGAACCTCCTTTTTAATGATTTAAATAATGTTATTGACTTATTATAGAATCATATTCATTGTTATGATATCATATATGGTCCACGTATGACTTTATATTACCCGTTCTTTTGTAAATTCCATGTTAAAGAGCGTTTTGGGTAAAATCGTTTCATTTTCCGTCTGTGTTTTACTTGTAATTATTCATATGATTACTTAGACCATGATTACTTAATTCCAGAATATAAAACATGATTTACATATAATATATATTTAGAATATACATATATATAATAGATCAGTAAATGGAAAGAAATACACCGTTCATGGAGACGGTCGGCCGTACATACGCATGAACGCTGTTTTTGTTTCCTTATTGAGTTGAATGGAATTAAGTAGATGACATACATATATATACAAATAAATCTAGTATCATTACTATGTCATATATGTCATGATTACTTATTATATATACTTTATAATCATTCATGAATGGTTAACGTGGAGAATGAATCTCATCACGTCGTGGAGACGGTAGTCCGTACGTACGCACGAGCGATGATATCGTTCTCATGATCGTGGAATTGTATTGGAGTGTATGTATACTATTTCAGAATCAATATCACTTTACAATAATCATATATAGTTATTATGTACACCATTATACCCATCCAAATAAGGTGGTGGTGGAAAATAGATTACACCACGGCGTGGAGACGGTATTCCGTACATACACACGCGCGGTGATTTCGTTTTCCGTGGGATGGATAGATGGTGAAATAGGGTTGTTTCATACTTATAATAACATATCAGTATATTAGTGATACTGATGTTATTACTTCATAACGAAACAACCTATAAAGAAGAAGTGGAAGAAGAAATAATGTTGAAAGAATCGGTAACAGACATTACCTCTTCTTTGAAGTGCCTCTTTGAGATCTCTTTTTAGGGCACTAAAATTTGTCTTTGAGGAAGACCAGAACCTCAAGGATGTTTCTAGGGAAGTTAAGAAGAGAATTTGTCAGGGTTTGACCGAGCTTGAAGTCTCAAAGTGGTGTGAGGAAGAGAGGGGGGAGGTTCCCTTTTATAAGGGAGGAGAGGGGCACCGTTGTAATAACTAAAAATATTATTTTATTATAAAGTCAAATTCGGTTTTTAATATCTCCAAATTGATTTATTTCTAAGCTAAGGTGGGTAAAGGTAGAAATACTCTCATAAAATAGAATTTAGACAAGTTTTGGTTCCTATTTTAACCTTATCATTTATATTTAACTTTTAGTTAGATAATTTTACTTTTACCGTGTCTTTTTGTGTTCTTACACTATATGGTTAATAAACATACTATAACCATCCAAACAAACCCCAAGTTGTTTATTATTAATATATAAAACCTTATCTAAGTCATTTGGCCGAACCTTATATTTTTAGGAATAAAATAACAATTAATAATATAATATTGTTTTTAAAAACTATTTTATGTAAATTTTGACACTATTTAGTAATTGATTTTTGTAAAACTCATAACAGAATTATTAGTTCAAAAAAAGTTAATTAAATAAATAATAACATGTCATATAAACCTAGAAAATTAGTGGAATTCATAAAAATTTTCAAATTACATTTATTTGGGTATTTATAACATCAATTATGTCAATATTTCATTAATAAGATAATTACTGCATCATCGTTGTGTCATAAATAAATTAATCCATTTAATGTCTAAAAATTACAAATAAAATACCATTATGTAGGAAATATTTTTAACTTTCTAATGAATATTTATAGTCGAATTTATCGTATGTATAACCCTATATTTAAAATGATTTTCTTATTAAACATTGATTTTATTTATTTTAACCCTTCTTTAAATAAATTAATAATAAATGTCCTAATCTAATCCAAGTGGGCCTAAATGGCCAAATTTTTTACTAAGGTTGTTTTTGGTAGAATTACACTTATCCAATAGAATTAGGACATGTGTTAGGGTAATAATAATAATATCATTTTTACCCTTATTTACCCTATTTACTTTTAACCGTGGTAAAAAAAGTAAAAAGTTACTATCCACCAAAAATTATTTTCATCTCATTGAACCACATTTTACATACTAACATCAACCATGTCTCTTGGATTTTTGAAATTCCACTCACAGAAGCGGTAAAATTATGTTTTATGAAAAATTCATTTTTTTTAACTACCACTTAGTGGTTTCACTATTGTCAAAAAATGAAAGTTTCAAGAAAAATACCAAAAAATTAGGCCTAAGCTATATTTGATATTATGAATTAAAAAATGATGTATATTTTACCAAATTCAAAACATATCAGTTTCATTAATTAATTTAGAAATTAATTCCCATCGTCAAAACAAATAGCGTGTTCTTAAGAGATAATAACTATCAAAAGATTGACAGTTGTTTATGTTCGGTTTAAATGTGAAATTACATCAAATAACCAACATTGTATTAAATTGTAAAAATATATTCTAAATATAATTTAAAACCACTCAAATTAATAATTTATCACTATTAATTATTTATATTAAAAAGGTTGTTTTTAATTAAAATTTAGTAATTTTCACTATTCATCCGAAAATGAAAGTTATCCGAAAAGTACCAAAATTTCCCCCTAAGCTAATTTCGATATTTTGAATCCAAAAATGAAGTCCATTTTGAAAATAAAATTTACAAAATTTCAAAAAGTGGTTATTACTATTTATAACGGCTAGTTTTAATAATATTTTAATAGCATATCATTGTTTAGTGAAACTCAGTATTGCGTACTACACACGCTATTGAGGAAGGTCGCGATTGCGTGTAATGCAAGGCAAGTCAATGATGCGTGTTGTGAATGCTTCTTTTGGTGTAGCTTACAACACAAGACATTAATGAAATAAAAAAGAATATTTTTCATAAAATCTCGGAGTGTTACATAATGACGTCACATAAAATTTCAGAAAAAGAGATGATGAGATAAATAAAAGAATCCCAACACCTGAACATAAAATTTTCAGCAATAATGTTATATAAGTACATATCCCATCATAATAATACATGAATTAAAAGGAACAACAAACAGAAGTGTTTTAAAAAGAGGAGGGTGAAAGGTTCCCTTACCAATTTGGAAACTTAAGAAACATACACCCCATGAAGGAAGGACCATAAAATGTAGATGTAGATACTAATTAATGAAAGTATATTACAATAATATTAGATTAATGGGTAGTACAGACACCATAAAAAGGAAATAGTGGAAAATATATCATGAATCTCAAGGGAATAAATGTGATGTGAACACATCTTTCCTCATTGTAATCAATCGAGTTGTATGACCATAATATAATAACCACCAAATGAATCACCTAATACTATGAATATAAAGAGAATAAGGATAATATATATAAAATGGAAGTACAAAATACACAACATGCAAGAAATAAGTGGTGAACAATGGAAATCTCACGGACTTGAAAGTGAGATAAGAATCCCTTACCCTCTTGTAATCAATCGAATCGTATGACCAAAAATTACTAACCACCAAAATAATCAGAGAATACCATGAATATAAAGAGAATACTAATAATATATATCCTATTTTATTACAAAATACACCACATGCTATAAATTAGTGTCGAACAATTGAAATCTCACGGAATTAAAAGTGAGATAAGAATCTCTTACCCCGTGTCCGGCATGACTTGTTTGTTCCTTGTTCTTCCTGAATAATAAAATTAATTTAATTTTTACTTAATTTAGAACCTTTTTCAAGTTTCTTATTCCTTTTATATCACTTATTACGATTTTATAAACATTATATAGTCATTTAAGTTAATAATGGTCGTTTTGTTGATATTTGGAAGTTGAGTAAAAAATGAACTTGTTATAATTATAAATTGTCCACGTGGTCAAAATTACATTATCTACAGAATTATATTCATAATTTTGATGTCATATATATCATATATATCCAGTATATATATGTATTTATAAAAATAAATAACATTTGGAGATTATAAATTAAATGCACCGTTCATGGAGATGGTAAGACATACGTACACATGAACGCTACTTTCATTTCTATTTCATATTTTAATGGAATGAAAAAATAATGATACAAAGGTATATTATAATTCCAGTATAATATATATTTTATATATGTTACATATGTTCATAAATTCTATCCTTTATATGTTCCACGCATGGCACAAACGAGTTATATCATTTTGAGGGGGTGGTAGTCCACACTTCCTCAAATGAAATTATCGCGTTTAACCATTATCGATATCATAAAGGTAAGATATAAATGAAAAATAAAGAATCACTGATACAATAAAAATATAATATAAATCAATTATAAATAATGATCCATCATAATGGTCACCATGAGAGTCGGTAGGAGATAATTGAACAATCATCATTTCATGAGGCTATAGTTCCTCGTCCACAGAAACAGTGCGTTCTTTACCAATTGGATGGAGGTGTGTGTATGTTTAGTTATAATACATATCATAACAACAACCTAGTATATTTGGGATACCGAATTTGTTATAAAATATAGGTATAAAAAGAGTTTAGGTGGTTGGAGAATTAAAATAAAACAAAAGAACATAAGAGAAGACGTTACCTTTAAATCGGGTAACTCCCTTTGGTTCGAACCAAAATGTTTTCTTGAAGTGAATTCTGCCTATGGTAAGGCTTATAGGATGAATATAGGGATCTTGGGAGTATATTAGAGTAGAGGTTGGACGAGATAAGTGCTTGAGAAGGTTGAGAAATTGGTAGGAAGTGGGGGATTTTTATATGGGGAGAGGAGGGGCTCTTTTGGAATGTTTGAAAATATTATTTTATTATATAATTATTTTCAGTTTCTAAATGTCCAAAAATAATTACAGTCAAAGATAAGGTGGCCCATGTTAGAAATAAAATCATCCAATAAGAATTGGACTTGTTATTGATATTTTTTTTTAATTTTTATTTTCTTATTTATTTAAATCACTCATCAATGACGTAAACACTACATCATCATTATGTCCTAAATAAATTTATTTATATGATGTATAAAAATTATAAAAAATAACATGATTTATGAAACCTTTTTATCTTAAAATGAATATTTATAGTCAAATAAATCAATAATATATTCCCAGATTAATGTTTTTTTAGTAAAACAATACATGTTTATGACATTTTTATTTTTACATTAAATAAAAAGATATTAATGTCATTATCTCACCCAAGTTGATCCATGGGGTCCCAAAATTGACCCATGGATTTTCTTGGTCGGCCATGAATCATCCAATAAGGTTATGAAAAGCGTCAAGGTAATTTTATATTTGTATAATATTATTTATACCTTAAAATACCCTAATTACCTTTAATCGCGGTTAATTAATGTCTAAAGTTACTATTCACCAAAAATTATTTTCATCCCATTGAACAAAATTTTACTAACTAATGAAAACAATATATGTATTATTTTTGAAATTAAATTCACAAAAGTGGTCAAATTATGTTTTATCCCAATTTTTAAATGCACTTAGAAGCTGGGTAAAAAGACGTTAAAAATTTCAATATTATTTTATATATCTTATCTTATTAGAAAATGACTCCAATTAATTAAATTATATTAATATATGTAATATGTATCTCTTTTGAATTTAAAATAAATTTAAATTCAAAAAATAATTTTTTAAATAAAAAGTTGGTTTTAGACAATAACACCGTGTTTTTCACTATTCATCAAAAATTAAATGTTTTAGAAAAATAAAAAAATTCACTCTAAGCAAAATTTGATAATCCGGATTCAAAAATGATGTCTATTTTACCAAATTAAAAAAAAATATAAGTTGCAATAATTAATTTTACAATTAATTTCCATCGTCAAAACAAAAATCATTTTTTTATGAAATAATAACCATCAAAAGATTGATAATTGGTAATGTCCAATTTCAATGTGAAATTACTTTAAATGGAAAAATTTGGATTAAATGGTAATAATATAATATATTTACAAATTAAAACCAATTAAAAATATAATCTGTCCATATAAATAATTTAGATTAAAAAGTGGTTTTGAATTAAAATACAACATTTTTTCACTATTCATTAAAAAATGAACATTATCAGAAAAATATCAAAATTTCATCCAAAGTAATTTTTGATCCCCCGATTCTAAAGATCAAAATTATATTGTCAAATTGAACAAATAGAAGTGACAAAAACTAGATTTAAAAATCATTCCCCATCAAAAGGCGGTAAATCAAACCTTTAAAGAATATTAGTGTATTTATGCTTAAAATTAGTTTCATTCACATTTTATGCCACTATATTTTATTGGGTAAAGGTAAAAACATTTAACAAACATTTATAATCATACTATAGTTAGTTATGTTTTTTCCCGCCAATACAACAGCTAGGCGTTAACTACCATTTTAAATAATAATATTATATTGTAAGTGTGCAACTTAAGATTTCAAGGAAACCTGTTGTTGCGTATCGGTACGCTATCAAACATAGAAACCCCATTAAAGTAAAAATAATAATTAACATAGAAATATTAATAAATAAGAAAATGTAATATTTTTTATTTACCTGGGATGTTACATCCTTCCCCCCTTTTGGGAATTGTGTCTTTGCAATTTTAAAATTCGGCGTAGAAACATCATTGAAAGCCCCACATTAGAAAAAGAGTCAATAAAACTATTACTTTAAAAGAAAGAAAAATAAGTACAAAAGTCACCCAAGATAGATCATATTAGGATTCCATGTAGGAAAGCTTGATAATGGGAGAGAAACGAACCATCAAGGTCTGACGTAGAGTGATAGAAATCATGATCAGGAGAAAGTTAACAATCTGAAAACCATAAACTTGCTATGGGTAAAAGTGTTTTTTATTCTCCAGTGGGAAAAGTTAATAGACAACGTTTTTGTTTTAAGTTAATTTTCTTAAAGTTTAGGAATTTATTTATGAGAATAACTAAAATCATAAGGAAACATACTTACATTTCATGTTGAATTTCATACTTTACTAAATTTCTACTACAAAATCATCTTTCCACCAAACGATGAGTATTGAAGACAACTTGGTCCCTTCAGAAGTTATAGAATCAAATTCAAGAAAACCACATAATACAAAATGATGAACTATATATTTCCCTCATCTTTAAATATTAACCAAAACCAAAATAGTTAGTCCATGATTAAATAATCTCTAAACAAGATTGTACATTATAAAAAGAAGTACTACACTTAATGTCTAAAAATCAACAAGCAATACTGAAAGGTTAACAAAAACCATTCAATAAAAAATTTTCCATAAAATTATTCAAAAAAAAAAACAAACTAAGTATGAATCCCAAAACACAATGAATTTAATCGCACAGTCTTCCATGATATATATTAACATTTTTCTCCAAATAATATCAGCTACTCTTAAAGTCTCAAACTGATAAGTAATTAAACTAAAAACATATTATTTATGATAGGTTAATCATTTCCATGAATAACCCAAATCACCATATGCCCCAAAAAATAGAGATTCTTCCAAAATAAAATTTCAACCATTACTCCACAAACGAAATCCCACAGTATTCTATTTTACTTAGTAATATAGTGTTTCCAAAAGCGCTAACGTCTTCCAAAATAACATTTATCACTTAATCAACAAATCATTTTCCTATATTAAGGATACCCATTTAATAAAACATTAGATCCCAAATTCAACTTATTCTTCATCCATATAATCATTTAACTAAAGAAGAATAAGTCATTCAAACCAGGGACTTCACATAGTTTAGTGGTAGGTGATAAATAACAGCCGCACTTTGGTTGTGGGTTCGAATCCCGTAGCTTTGTCTGACACAGTGGGTTGTCATGCGGTCTTCATGTTTTCCTTTTTCAAAAACTATATAATTTCATAACATTCCCAAAAATAGATAGATTCATAAAAAATAACCATAACATATTTTAACCATGAAGTTTATATAATAACATTCCATTTGCATCCCAAAATGTATAACCTATAATTGCCTCAAATTCAAGGATCATATAAACCCAAATGATTCTTTATAACTATATCCATAAAATAAAAGATAATTATTCCTTAATTTTTTTTCATATATCAAACTTCCAAGTAACAAATACTACAAAAAGTATTCAAATGTAATCCCATCATCAAAAGAGCCTTAATACTTTTAATAATTTCACCATCCTAAAATCTACCATAACTCCTAAATCCCTTATATATTGAATTATTACTCATTAAACATTCTTCATGATCCATTATCCTTTACTTTCCATCTTACTCGGAAATACATATTTCCTATAAGAAAAACCCTGAATCATATCCTAAGATTCAATAATTTCAAAACATATTTTAAGAAATAATACATACATTTCACTTTTCATTGTCAGTTTCTTCATCCTCAATCGGAATGGAATTAGTTATTGGTAAAAAAATATTTGTACAATCCTGGTGATCCCATTCCCAAAACTTCTTCGTAGGACATGTGTTTGTATAATGACCATGCACACCACATTTAAAACATTAAATTTATCACTCAGAAAGAAATTATTTTCCTTTCCTAGAGTCAAATAGATGCATCCTTTTTCCATGGTAGTTTCCTGCTTTATAACCATCATTCCCACACCTATAGTATCTTCCCCTCCAATTGAACAATTTTCATCAGTGTTTCTTTCCACATCCTTGACACATAGTTTTTTGAGCATACTTCGCTTTATTATTATTACCTGAACTTCTCTAGAGATTTTTATCTCGCATATATGTTTCCTTATAAAAATCACAATGGTTTTGGTATTTAATCATAACTACAGGTATTTTGTTGAGAATAACCACTAGAGTTCTAATTTTAGCTCCCATTTCATTCAATTTCTCATTCAAAAAACTGTCACAGTTTTATTTCACATCCACTGTTACTTTGGTGCCTGCTAGATCCATCCATTTACTAAAACTAAAAAGTTCAGTGTGATTATATTAGTAAAATATTCACAAAATATATTATGTTGAGGGTAAATATTATGATATAAATATTCATGTTATCTTAAACTCATTCACTTTATCTAAAAAAACTATGACTCTTTCTGAAATCCTAACCTTTATGGTAATGTCACTTATGCTTAAAGAATACACTAACCTCTAAAGTTATCTAAAATGGCCTTTGATACCAACTATAAGGACCTGACCTTAAACATTACATAATCATGAATTATGTCACGAATTCACATTGAGGATATTTTTAGGTTTAGAGTTTTAGAGAATTAGGCCATAACTATTACATAACAACTTGAATATTACATGTAAACACTAATACTCAGTATCTACTTTTCATAAAATAAAAAATCCTAAAAATAAAAATGTATAGATACATGTTTTAGACAACATGACTTTTCCATAATACAATACTTGACCCTATTCATCTCTATGTCCTGTGGAAAACATTTCAAAAACATGGTATGAGCATAAAAATCTCAATAAGGGTTATAAAATAAGGAAGGAAAACATTATCCCATCAATAAATAAAAAGAAAAGAAACCTATACTTTTCCAATCTTAACATACCTTACAAAAACATAATATTTATAAATAACACACATAAATAATAAATCATAAAGGTAACTTATTACATACATAACATACTTACATTGTAGCTATCACAACTACATAGGGAGTAACATTTGGAATACCTGTCACAGTATATTTTTTAAATCTCTTAGGGTAAACATTAACATTTACCTCTGTCACATTAAAAAATGAATTGAAGAGATATATTGGGCTCACCGTCCCTAGGATTATCACATAACCACCCATATATGTAAACAATTCCCAAGAACCAAAACATATAAAACAAACATAAAAAAAATATAACATTTCCACAATTCAATCACAATATATAATATAAATATATTGAAATAAAAAATCCATTATCAAAACCATTCTCAATATGAAAATACATATAAGATTATATGGTATTTATTTTCATTTTAAAGAAATTATGGCTTGTTAAGTTAGCCAAAGATCAAATAATACTAGCGGTGGCGGAAAGGTCATTGTCACCGCGTACGTTAAAAAAAGAAACATTCTTTTTGGTCATTTAGTAAAATGATTCATATAAAAAGATTCCCTTTGAATGAAGTGAAAATTCAAATGTTTTTATACACCATAAAAAAAATTCATGTATAAATCAAAGAACAACTTAAATAAGAGAGATAAGATCAACCCAAAGAATGTGAATTGGGTTGAGAAGTTCCGATACCAAAATCTGGCAGCCTAACGACATCACATAAAATTTTAGAAAAAGAGTTGATGAGATAAAAAAGGGTATCTCATCACTAGGACATAAAATTTACAGTAATATGGAAATGTAAGAACATATACTAACACAAGAATATGTGAATTAAAAGACATAACAAAAGGAGGTCTTTTAAAAAGGGGAGGGTGAAAGGTTCACTTACAGATTTCGTAACATAAAAAACATACACCCCATGATAGAAGGACCATACAATGTAAATGTAAATACCCATAAATTAAATTATATTACAAAAAGAGTAGAATCATGGCTAGTACACACACCACAAAATAGAAATAGTGTCAAATAAGCATAAATCTCTCGGGAATAAATGTGAGATGAAAACACCTTACCTTGTGGTAATCAATTGAGTCGTATGACCAAAATAAAATAACCTCCAAATTAATAACAGAATACCATGAATAAAAAGAGGATCGTGATAATATATATCAAATTTAAGTACAAAATACCTCACATGCAAGAAATATGTGGCGAACAATGGAAATCTCACTGGCTTGAAAGTGAGATAAGAATCTGTTACCACGTTGTAATCAATCGAATCGTATGAAAAAATATAACAAACCACCAAAAGAATCACCTAATACCATTAATATGAAGATAAACTAATAATATATATCCAATGTAAGTACACAATACACCACATTCTATAATTAAGTGGCCCACAATGTAAATCCCACAGAATTAAAAGTGAGATAAGAATACTTTACCTTGTGTCCACCTTGACTTGTTTTTTCATTGTTCATTCTGAATAATAAAAATATGTAAATTTATACTTGATTAAGAAACTTTTTCAAGTTTATTATTCCTTTTATATCACTTATTACCCCTTTATAAATATTATGTAGTCATTTATGTTAATAATGGTCTTTTTGTCGATATTTGGTACTTGACTAAAAAAACGAACTTGTTATAATTATAAAATGTCCATGTGGTAAAAATTCCATTATCTATATAATCATATTCATAATTTATATGTCATATATATAATATAAATCTAGTATATATATGTATTTTTAATAATACATAAAATTTTGAGATAATAAATAAAATGCACCGTTCATGGAGACGGTAAGCCGTACGTACGTATGAATGCTACATTCATTTCAATTTCATATTTTAATGGAATGAAAACATAATTATACGTAGGTATATTATAATTCCAGTATAATATATATGTTATATATTTTACATATGTTCATAAATTCTATCCTTTGTACATTCCTCATATTCCATTACAAGTCATATCATTTTGAGGTGGCGGTAGTCCGCATTTCCTCAAATTAAATTATCGCATTTACCCATTATGGAAATCCTATAGGTATGCTATAAATTAAAAATACAGAAGAATTTTAAATAATATAAATAAAAAATATATATCACATATAAATAAAATTCCATAATAATGGCCACCATGAGAGGTGGATAGAAATAACTGAACAATCATCGTTTCCTGAGGCAGTAGTTCACTCTGCACAGAAACAGTATGTTCTTTACCCATTAGATGGAGGTGTGTGTGAGTGTAGTTAGAATAAATATCATAACCCCATCCTAGTATATTTAGTACACTTTTTTGGGTTATAAAATAATGGAATAAAATGATTTTAGGGGGTTGGAGAAGTAAAATAGAACTAAAGAACATAAGAGAAGATGTTACATTTAAATAGGGTAACTCCCTTTGGTTTGGAACAAAAGGGTTTATTTAAGTGCTTTATGACATATTTAAGGATTCTAGGATGAATAGAGGGATCTTGGGAGTTTATTAGAGAATATTATGGATGAGAAAAGTTCTTGAGAAGTGTGAGAAATTGGTAGAAAGTGAGGACTTTTTATAAGGGTAGAGGAGGGGCTCTTTTGGAATGTTTGAAATGTTATTTTGTTATATAATGATTTTCGGTTTCTAAAGGACCAAAAATAATTAATGTTGAAGATAAGGTGTCCCATGTTCGAAATAAAATCATTCAATAAGAGTTGTACAAGTTTTGGATATTGTATTAATTTTTACCTTCTTATTTATTTAAATTATTTATCAATGACGTAAACACTACATCATCATTGGGTCATAAAAAAAATATTTATTTGATGTCTAAGAAATATAAAAAATATTACATGATGTATGAAATATTTTTAGCTTTATAATGAATATATATAGTCAAATATATCAAATATATAACCCCACATTAAAATTATTTTAGTAAAACAATACATGTTTATGGCATTTTTATTTTTACTTTAAATAAAAAGTTATTAATGTCATTATCTCATCCATGTGGATCCATGGGGTCCAAAAATTGACCCATGGATTATCATGGTCAGAACTGACTCATACAATAATGTTAGGACAAGTGTCAAGGTAATTTTATATTGTTATAATATTATTTTTACCTTAAATTACCCTAATTATCTTTAATCGCAGTTAATAAAAGTCAAAAATTACTATTCACCAAAAATTATTTTTATCCCATTAAACCACATTATAATTAATAAATAAAACTATGTATGTCATAATTTTTGAAATTCAATTCACAAAAGTAGTAAAATTATTATTTATGCAAATTTGGAAAAGCACATAAAAGGTTGGTAAAAAGACGTTAAAAAGTTCAATAGAATTTTATATATCTAATCTTTTAATAAAATGAATCAAATGAATTACATTGTATTAATATATTTATTATTTATATATTTTGACTTTAAAACAAATTTAAATTTTAAAAATAAAAATTTAAATAAAAATTTGTTTTTAAACAATAACGTAGTATTTTTCACTATTCATCAAAAATTAAATGTTTTCAGAAAAGTACCTAAAATTCACTCTATGCTAAATTTGATAATATGAATTAAAAAATGATCTATATTTTACCAAATTAAAAACATATAAGTTTCATTAATTAATTTTATAATTAATTTTCATCGTCAAAACAAAAAGCATATTTCTGAGAAATAATAACCATTAAAAGATTGATACTTGTTAATGTCCAATTTCAAGATGAAATTATTTAAAATGTCCAAAATTGGATTAAATGGTTAAAATATAATCTATTTACACTTTAAAACCAATTAAATAGGTAATCTAACTATATAAATAAATTAGATTAAAATGCGGTTTTGAATTAAAATACAACATTTTTCACTATTCATTAAAAAATGAACATTATCAGAGAAATGTAAAATTTTAATCCATAGTAAAATTTTATGTCCCAATTATAAAGATGAAAATTATGTTTTCAAATAGAACATATAAAAGTGAAAAAAACTAGATTTAAAAAGGGTTTTCATCAAAAGGTGGTAAATCAACCCTCTAAAAAATATTAGAGTATTTATGCTTAAAATTAGATTCATTCACTTTTTAAGCCACTAAATTTTATTGGGAAAATTATAAAACATTTAACAAACATGTATAATTCTATTGTAGTTACTTTTTTTCATTCCGTCCAATACAACGACTAGGCATTAACTACCATTTAAAATAATAATATTATATTGTTAGTGAGCAACTCAAGATTCCAAGGAAACCCGTTGTTGCGTATCAGGTACGCTATCAAACATAGAAACCCCATTAAAGTAAAATTAATAATTAATTTAAAAATATTAATAAATATGAAAATTTCATATTCTTTATTTACCTTTTATGTTACATATTTATAATCAAATAATCAATAGACCAACAAAAAAGAATATAAAGATATCTTTTAAATAATTAATCGATTCATCATCTCAACAATTCATAGAGATAAATCTCAAGTGATCATACATATATTTTGATAAATCAATTTATAAACAAGAACATTCTTTTTTAAATTTATTTTCACCCCACTTCTTCAATATATCATCATTGTGCTCTATCATTGTTCTTAGTTTTTTTTAGAAAATATAATACACATGTTTGAGAAAAATTAAATCCTTTTAACCTCATTTTTAAATTATTAATAATTATTATAATATTTTATTCTTGTCTGGAGAGAAAACTACTCTAACCCAATTTTGAGGACTTACAAAATTATTGGATAATGTTAAGATATACAATTTAGTGATAATAATCAGTATGTCTTTGGGTAAGATCTTAATATATTTTTTCTTCCCTATTTGAAAATTTATAGGGAAATTGGGATAATATATCAGAAACATTGCTAATATATTATATCCTATATCAATTTTTTAATTTGTTTAATTATTTATTATTGGTAATGTATAAGTTAACATCCATTGTTATACTATATAGAATTTATATATTTTATTTTTAATGTAATATTTTTCAAAAAATTATTTTTATAAGGAATTTTCATTTAACAAATAAAACACCAGTTCTTCCAAAACATAAATATGTCCACTGGGATAAAAAATGGTACTAGATGTGTTATCTAACTATAAAAAATTCAATTGATTAAAAAAACTAAAAATCTTTGAGATAAAATGATCTGATTGAATCTAATGTTAAATTTTTTTTGGATATAGACAACTACACCAAGACATAATTATTCAATGCACCTATCAATGAATAAAGAAAATATCATACACATACATTGTTTGTGAACAAGAAAATGATATCATTTCTAATAATGTAAAACATAATACAAAATCCAAGTGAATGTATTTGTTGTATTTTAGGATTTTTAATGAGTGGTTTTTGAGTTTGATTTAGGAAAAAGAGACACACAATTATTTATATATATATCTATTTATATCAACAATCATATTGAAAAATAAGATATGATATATGTAAAAGTATCTATAAATTTCACCATAGTGTATAAAATGTTTTTAAATTATTTAATATCTAAATTTAATATCCAAATCTATATTCCAAACCTATATAATATATTTCCAAAAATATGTTATTGAGTTTCAATTATTTTCCACAAAATATATATTTTAAAATATAATTATTACATATATCATATTCATTCTTCAAATCTCTTTTAGATTCCCCAAAATGAATGCTAATCAATGTCAACATGACATGAGGATGATGAATTCATTACTATGATCATTATTGATGAACACATTGAGACTATATTGAAACATGAAATGTAGATCACGAAATATTAGTAAAATAACATCTTAAAAAAGGAATAAATTTGAAGTATACTGTTACTATTCTTCATGAATATTGATATTTACCTTACCTCGTGCCACATTCTCAAATATATTCTATGGATTACTACACCAAGAACCTTTGAAAACTATAATCTCATATTTTCATAACACAATCACCAAATGATTATAATAACAATGAAGATATCCCCAATTGGGATCCCAAATTTCAAGAACAATAATTATTTGATTAGATAAACATATATGTTATGTAAAGAATATGGAGAATAAAATGAGCTCAGAATCATATGATATATCCTATTCTTTTGTACATATATAACTTAATTTTCCATTTATTATATTTGATATTAATTTTTTATAAACATGATATTGATGTTTAGTTTTTAACATAAAAAATAAAATATACTAACTTATGTAATTTTCTACATTATTTATTTAATTTGTGTTTATTTTCATCAAGATAGATATAATTTTGATGTACAAAGTTGACCAAATCACTGATTTGTTTCAAATGGAAAAACAATATTTTTTATACATTTCATCTAATAATGATTCATATCGAACATTTATTCGATTCATGTGTTTTGATAATGATGGAAGAACATGGTTAAAATTTGAGTAACTGAGTTTCTATATCACTAAACATGGTTTCCAAAAAAATATCATATGTTGTATCATAATGGATAAAAATCTCAAGTGGAGAATATAATCGATTCAAGTGAATGTATTAGCATGAAAAAAATGATTTCTAGTTAGTTTCAATTTGTTTCTGAAGCAAACTCATCATCTATACAAGTACATAAGGAAATGAATAGGGGAACACAATTTCCTTCTATTGATCAGAATAATGATGTTGAGAGTCTTTGAACGGTGATGGAATATGTGATTACCCCAGTACATCAAGCATGTGGAAATATGAGGAAAAATGAGTTTTTAATGTGATTATTTCTTGGGAAAGAGACCTATGGATTTAGTAATACTACAGTTTACTATCCCCTTACATTGATTAATAATTAACAACCTAAAGATGCATGTATTCTCGAAAATGATTTCATGGGATGGAATTTGATTGAAATATTTTGATTTTCATCAACTAAGATTCATTCTTTAACAAAATTTTGTTGTCTATTATGGAAGAAAAATTCATAGTTGAGTTAGTGAAAACTGAGTGGTACAACGGGGTGGAATAATTATAAAGATGAAACTCAATCCTGCATACAATAGAAATTGATGGGAAAGTTCCCTTTAATTCGTCTGATTCAAAAATAATTCCATAAAAATGGAATGAAATATGACATGGAATGTTGATGAATGAAACAAGGACAATGATGAAATAGTGCACCTAGAAGATTGGTTATCTTTAAAGAAATTTGATAGGTTAGATCCTGATTCTGTAGCTGAACCATAAAATTTTAGATGAGGATTATCCTTTTATGGGTTCAAATCCTTTCACCAATTGCATACTACATACATTTTATAGCCTATTTTCATTCCCACTTATTACATTCCTTGATGGATTTATATGATGAATTGATTTACGATTATGATTATAATGATATCTGGGCCCAGTGATCCTAAAAATGATATTTACATATACATAAATCCATTAATATGTGACTAAAAGAATATTTTTATTTTTGGATCACAATCATATGATGAATTTAGTAAGGGGTAATTTCTGTTTCTTGCAACATCATTATAGATGAAAATTGATTTTCCTACATCTATAATGATTTCCAGTTGGAGTATAAAATTAAATTTATCATTCCCTATTCGTATGAAAATATACACATTGTCTGGTATTAAATATTCAATGAAAATTCCTTTTTATTGGGCATTTCTGATTTCAACATATGGATAATCCATACAGGAAAAATTAAACGTAGCTCAATAATTCTTTCGAGATAAATGAAACACCTCAATGAGTATTAGGGAATGAAATTATTTAAGAACTTGATGTTTTAAATTAGGTTCTTTTAAAAATTACATTTAATATTAGAAATTGAAAGCATGTTAATTAAAATTCTTATAGTAATTGGTTAAGGGAAAGTATATTATTTGAGTTTTCATATTTTTCATCTAATTTATTTCACCAGAATTTGGATGTAATTCATATCGAGGAAATCATTTATAAGATGTTACATGATACTCATTTAAATTCGAAGGGAAAAACAACATATGATTTGTAATAACATAATGATTTAATTGATTGGTGTAAAAGATGAAGACATAATCCTGAGTTAAGTTTTCAAAATATGTGGAAACTCTTTTTTTCATGTTATACAATAAAAAATGTAGAGAAAAAACATTTTCTTCAGGATTTGGAAATTTCGATGGATCAATATGGTAATTCAAGTAACATTTCGAAAGAGGTGAGTACACAATATGTGAAACTAAAATATCATAAAACTAATGATTACCATGTATTATTACAATAGTGGATTCCCATTCCCATTCAACATTTACATCCTCATGATGTTATAGTTTTTGTGACTATGTTATCTCATTTTTATCAAGACATTTGTGCCAAAAGACTGAGTAAAAGCGTTTCTTTGTAAATTATATTGATATGTACCAATTATTGTATTTTACTTGGATAAATTTTTTCCACCATCTTTTTTCAAATGAATATTAAATCTTACTACGCATCTTCCCATAGACATTCTTTTTAATGGTCCAATTTTGAGTTTCTAGATGTATTTGATTGATGGAATGATGTTTACATAGAAATTTTATTTGAGAAAAAAATATCATCCTGAAGGATCTATTCTGAAAGGATATTTAGAAAAATATTTCATGTATTTATATTTATCATACTTGGATAAAGACCCTATAAGGTCTAATAGACTAATTTGAACTGAATATGAATGATCCATTTGTGCATGTATTTATTTCACCACCAAAAATAGGTGCGATGTCTAGATTTCAGTCTTTGTGTACATCAAGAAAGGAAGAGTGATAAATGGATTAACATATTGTGTAAAACAACCGTTGTGTTGTTGATGAGTATATAAAATAAGTAAACTATTAAATAAGATCTTTTTGCATTATGTTATATCTTTATATCATATAAAATTTAAATACTGTTATATTTTTAGAGAACATTTACAAATTTTAAAAAATTGATAAACTGTTCTCTATCTATTAAGTGAAAGGGACAATTTCACAATAATGAATTTATTTCTTGGTTAAATTCAACGGTAATAGAATTTGTTTTTTTTCTTATAACATAATCACCTTTATCTTTTTAATGATTTATATTGGTATCTTTCAAGTTATAATTTTACTAATGAATGAGTTATCAGATGATATAAGAGTTTTATACTTAGATCTAAACAAAGTGGTACATGATTGTAATAAAATGGATTTCTATGGTTATAAATTTATTATAAATAGATATACATAAAAAAGGGAAACAAGGAATGATGGGGTCATGATAAGATCCAAAAAATATTTTTATATGATTTCATCATAAATAATCATTGATCAGAAAATATTTCATATTATCAGGTTGTTGATAGAATCATTTTATTTTTTTACTATGCACATGTTCATTTCACAATGATGAAAGGAAATTGGTTTGATTTAATGTCATGGAAAAATAATTCATATAGAAAACTTTGGATTTAGAGTTTCTAATATTAACATTAAACTTCATATTGATGAACCCTGTATTCTTTCATCACAATATAGAAATGTGTATTAAATAATTGACCCAAAAAATAACAATTTACTGTTATTATTAATGTAAATGATAGAAATAATGTTGATAAAAGCATGGATGATAATGATTTTGTGTATGAACCAATAATAATTTATTTTAATTCTTCATTTGATGAAATATATGATTCAATTATTTGAATAGATTTTGAACCATAAATTGTAATAGAGCACACATAGATTTGAAACATTTTTATGTATTTACCTAATTTTATATCAATATTGTATATTGTTTTATACATTCATACATTATATCAAATTGAACAATATTTCCGATCATTCAATTTCATGAGTTATGATGTTTTTTTAAATAATTTATTGATTATTAATTATGAATATCAAACATTAGTCTATAAATAATACTTTTTAAAATAAAATACTTATTTTTTAATGTTCCAAAAATATCATTTTTTATGACCAGTAGTGTCTGTATAATTTAACACAATCATACAGGTCATGTGTACAATATTTAATCTGACTTATTTATATATGGACAACTATATAATTCTGTAGACCAATAAACCTAGAGAATCCAATTTTTTTGATGTTATAGATCATTCCTTGTGTATGGTCTAGTCATGGTTGAAAATATTATAATAATAGTGGTGCTAAAATATAACATCTAAATACTTCATGTATTCAATTAAATATGTTTCTAACACTAAGTTAATCAAACAATAAGTCTAAATGAATCTAATTACCATTTAAAAAAAGTCTCAATAAACGAACCAAACTGATAGTTATATATATTTAAACTATATAATGAGACCCTTAATCCCATTAATTGGAGAAGATAATTCATCAGTTTTATCTCCTATATTCAAAAATTCTTTCAGTTCCTTGATGAATACAGCGGCTTATTGAAACATTTTGAAAACCTTAATTAATTATCATAAAGCATTTTGATAATTCCCAAATAACCTAGGAATTCTATTTTTTCACAATGGACTGGGACTAAAAATTCTATAACATACAGAAGGGAGAGAACAGACAATGAAATCATTAGAAAAATCCAGTTAAATGACCTATTTGAAATCAAATTTCATTAAGAACGGAATCCAATGAATTCATATGTAAATATTATTAGTTTAGTAAAGAGATATATCTAATGATATATTTATTAGTCTCTATTATAAAGTCAATAAAAAATTGTAACACTTTTAAGACAATCACAATTTTTGTAATTTATAGTTGAATGTTAAATTGATCGAATGATTTCTACGAATGACCATATTGTTGATTTTAAAAATCATGGAATTTCAAAACATCTAGCATGGTCCATTAAACCTAACCAAGGTAGTATTGAGTTTAAGGGTGTTCAATATGTAGATATGTTTAATGATATTCTCAATATTCGATATTTACCACTCTGATTAATGGTAACCATATTTCCAACGAATGATAATGGTATTCCAATTTAGAAACTCTAGAATAGGGACTTTAGCATGATCTTGGTTTTTATGAATATAATTTTTTTTATATAAAATAGATGATAGAGTCAACCCCTATAATAATTGAGTCCACTTATTTTCAATCAACCACAAATACTCCTCCAGAATCAATTGGGACATGGTGAAGAATGAACTCTAAAATAGTAATATGCATGAAATATATTTAGTACACATTTTAATGATACAAATAATGTTATGAAAAACTATAATAATGAGAAAAAATACCAAAATAACATTATATCCCTATGAATACTATATGAATATAATTTATTTCATTATAAATGATAAATGATATAAAGAAACATAAAATTCTATAACCCATATATAATTTATTAAAATATCATTTTTCCAATGAAATCAATAATTTTATAAATTCTAGAAATTAATATTATGAAATAACTTCATTTATATAACTACATAAATTATATCATACATGAAAATAAATTTAAACCTCATGACATTATGACAAAATATTTGTAGATGGCACAATATTTTACTAAAATGGAAAAATTAAAAGTTATTGTATTAGTTCATAATTAATGATCTTATTTTAAAAGTTGTTCACAAATCCTGAATCTCTAAATAAAATTAAATGAAATCTAATAAAACCAAAATACAAGATCTCTAACCTTATATGTTAAACCACAATGATTACATTATTTAATTCAAAATAAAATACTCTCATACAAGAATATATCAGAACAAATCCATCCTAACACATCTATATTAACGATATTATATAACAAAAATTATTACAATGAAAGGTAAATATAAATATAGAAAAATTAAAAAATTATCAGATATCAAGTTTTTGTTCACCCAATCTAAAACAAAATTATTTAACTATTCCATGTCTACTAGATATTGTTTAAAAATGGAATTGAGGATTATAAAATACAATATAAACCATACAAAATAACCTCTTCGTGCTAGTTTTTAACCCATTTTCACCCCAAAAAATGATGTTTTTGAAAATAAATCATTGAAAATCAATGCGAAATTTAAAAACAAAAATAATGAAAAAATTAAAATAATAAACTCAGAAAAAGGGACATTATTGATATATGGGAATCCCGACCTCCTTTAGTAATACAAGGTTCAATATTAATAGTGTTGGCCAGACACATGCTCACACATGTATCTTATGATCTGGTAGTCCTATAACATGTCTACCATGACTCCCAAAAATATATTAACAAAACTATGATTTGATAAAATTATTCATGGATATATGAAATGATGATATTGAAATGATTCTTCTCACAAGTTCTTGTTTTATAAGTTATATTACATTACATTTGCATTATTTCTATTTATCTTTGAATATTATTTTAATGTTTTAGGTCAAAATGTCTAATTATTATGATGTTAGAAGAAAAATAAAACATAGAAATAGAGAACATATTTGATATTTAGTCATGAATCCTCTGATCACCCTAGTGTGTACTGTTTAGGTATGTATATTATGTCATTTCTTATTATTTATCATGTTATGATTTGTTTTGTTTTATCATCCATGTTATTTTAGGATAGATACCCAAAGATATGATTGGATTATGGCGTAAGGGCTCATAGTATTTCATCCTCCCTTCATCCCGTATTGGTTTCTTGGAGGTCATCCTCCAGTTATTCCATCTTTATATTTTCCATACGAACTATTTCTATACCCCTTTCCACCTTCACCCACAAAGAATGGTAGTTCTCATGCTTGCATCCCTACTTATTACCCATTACAACCATCCACTTTAGAGGGAACTACCACCCCATATATCCCCCCCATGTCCATTCCCATATCCACTAATATTTTTATAGGTCTACTCATCATGTTTTATCCCTCCATAAGTACACTTACCATTGTCAACTATAGTCAGTAATTCTATTATACATATCCAACCTACCACATACGATACTTCCCCTTCTCTGAATGCAACACTTCGGGGGTCAACAGATCCCCAATGTACTGGTATGTGTTTAAGAATTACTAATTGA
The DNA here is from genome assembly GCA_963277665.1 of Viscum album. Classification (NCBI taxonomy): domain Eukaryota; kingdom Viridiplantae; phylum Streptophyta; class Magnoliopsida; order Santalales; family Viscaceae; genus Viscum; species Viscum album. The sequence continues at coordinate 760,212,903 of OY728161.1, forward strand.
TTTTAATAATAAATTCATAAATATTATTTTCCTTTATTAATTATTTGTAATGATTATCTATATCCACTACCAGATGATTGGGCCACAAAAAAACGAGAGTAGTTTGGAATCGACACACAAAGATCATGTCTCAACTAAATGAAGACAGTGTAATAATTGCAAAAAATAGTAAGGAATTGAAAATGATTTATGGAAACACTTTCTAAACATAGAAATATCATTATAGTTTAACTAATAAGTTTGAGAGATATTAGAAAACAATTAAATAGAAAACCATGGGTATAAATTTGAAAAATTAATGTTAATCAACATTTATATATATTATTTTATTTTATTTTCTTAATATTTAATTTTTTCCAGTGCAACTCTGATATAATTTTAATGATGGAGAAAATTCGAAGGCCATAATATTGAAGAAATTGGGTTATATGTGGTGGGAAAATAATTGTGACTTTTATATTTGTTTGAAAGGGATATTTAACCTGGATCAAAATGAAATTACAATCATTCATGATTCCCCAATTCCAGAATACAGAGAGATGATCAGCTGTTAAAAGTGTACATACTTTATGATATTGGTTATATATATAATTATTAATTAATTTGAAAATTTTTTATAAAATATAAAATTTTTTATTTTATTTTTTAATGAAATTATATAATTTATTATTTATAATAGAAATCTAAAAGACAGAAATTAAATAAGACTAAAATTAAATACATTAACACACATGGACACACTTCACTCATAGATCATGTGAATTTAAAGGTAATTTAACAATAAAAATATTTAACTTAATTTAATTGAAATATATATTTATTTACATTAATATTTTGTTTCCCTATCATACTATTTTTTTTATATAGTATTCCATTTTTAACAATTAATTGTTCATTTATCTAGCTTCCTTTTCCAGCTAAATTTTCTCATCATGTAGCACCCACATAAACTCAAATATATAAATGAAAACATGAAATGGAATATTATACATAAACCCTATTAATTCAATGTTTTAATTTTTAATTAATTTCATTATTTTCCATTCCCCATACTTAACCAATATCGTATCAAATTCCTAAAATAGATTATGATTATCATTTTTGTTGAAAAAAATCACTTTGATTACCGTACAATTGTGGTGGATCCTACTTCAACTACTTCATAGAAGTTTATTTTATTGATTTAATTTCATTCATATTCATCCTTTTTTCAATGTTATGGTTGAGACCTCTATCGTGGAAATAATTATATAAAAAATATTGTCTTGAATTGTTGAACACAATGGAAGTTTCATCAATGAGAGAAATGTTGATGAATGGGAAAACTCAATCTGAAAACCCTACCAAACTATAAGTAGCAGAAAATCAACAATTCAACTTATATAAAACACTCACAACAAGTGATTTTTTGTGAAGTACCCCCATTCGAAAAGAATAATAACTCATCCTCTTACGAATTAACCATTACTTGAACTCATTGCATCGAAAAATTGAGACATATACCTATAATTATAGATGTGCTCCATAGTAACCAAATGCTTCTATTGATTTCACTACAGTTGAAAATTCATGGTCTTCCTTCCACTTAGTAAAATAATCTAGTTGATATCTACCAAATCAACTAAACCATCAAGTGAATAGTAAATTTATGGATTCACTATGGTTTCTCCTATGTCCACATTCCTACTTCTAAAACCACATCTTATTGCTTCTAGACTACATGTATAAAACAAGATCATTGTCTACCTAACCATTAATATCCTACATCCATTTTGATTAATCTAATATACCATTTATAAACTATTTTTAAAACAACATAATATTATTTTTATATTTCATACCCCATCAGAATCATTTAACTATAAAATATTCCATTTCTACTAGAAATTCAATCCACATCTGAAAATAAATATGGTCACTTCATAATGAAGTGGATTCTTCATCCCCTATTGCTAACCAAGAATTGACCTGAACATGGTGTTGATGAAGTAATCCATTTTGGTTCTTTAGGTTTAATCCTGGAAAATTATTTTCTCAAAATTCCAAAACATTAACCTAATAAAAATTAAAAAAAAACACTACAATCTTTTACTTTAGAATTTTTCTTCGGTTATGTACAGAAATATCCCACTAAAAGACCATTATTGAAGATTTATCCAATTCCAACCAATAAAACTTTGAATATAATCTTATTCTAATATCTTTTTACAATGTTTGTGTATTCTTCCACTATGTTCACAATCATAAAATCCCAATAAATACAAAACTATATGACAGTTCTAAAATATGAACACTCATTTTTTTAGCAAAAAATCCTTCATAATGACTCCCTAGAATTTATTCTATGAAAACAGGCTCAAGTAACATTTTAATTTATGGAAGTGTCATCAATAATCATTTTTTACATTTCTATTTGCAACGTACCAATCTATAAATTCCATTGTTTGTAAAACTATTTCACCATGATTCTACAATTCTGAATATTGTTATTATATCTATATGTATATATACAATCAAAACTGAACACTATCATAGAAAAAATTCAAGGATTTACCAAATAATCTAATAGTCACACTCCCATTAGAATATAATTTACACATTTTTTAGTGCGTTCATAAATGTTATAAAATCCCAAATTCAAGTTAAATATCTACAAATTGTGGTTTCAATAGTTCTTTTAATTATTCCTCTGGTTATTGACATAATAAAAAACATCGTTTTGTGAATATCATTAATCATTTATCATTAACATCCTGAAAATCATATTTTTCTAGATTACCGTAAAGGAAATGATTCTTAACAATTTATTGTAACTGATATTCAAAAAATTCAAAAAATTATTTTATAAATTTTATTTTTCATGTTTTATTAGACAAGTATTATTCAATATATGCACTCTTCTGTTCTCAATTCGATATACTTCATAATTTCTTCAACAAATTCAATATGTTTTAGAAAAAAAATTCATGCATGCATATCTCAATCTTATGCTAAGATATACATAAAACCCAAACATTGACATGAAAATTATTCTATAAAATATTAAAATACATAACATTTTACCATTACCATTCAATATTCATGAACTTGAAATGATCTATACTCATGCAAGATAACTGTTCACCCAGTGATATTCACTATTTCTAGTGCTCAATTTTTTTTAAGAGAAAAAACTCACACAAGTCAACAAATCAACAGAAAATCATTAAATTCTTTCTTTCATAAGGGATAAATCAAATGAAACATAGTTCACTATTCAAAACCAAATTTTCTAATATTCTAACTTTTCTACTTATAGTATATTTATTCTTTATCACACATGTATATGTTTTACATACCATTCTTATGTTCTATCATGATCATTAAAAATAGTTAAACATTTCATTTGTAATATCTAATTGGAAATAATTAATTGGGAATATATCACATCATTCTCACATCCTTTTTAAAAATTATGAATCTTAAAAAATATTTCTATGTTAATCATTTCATATATAGAAAATTATATTTAAATTAAATCATGTCACATTAATTCCATTTTATCATGTTATGTCCACAAAATGCATTCAATGGGGTAGATTTAATTCCATTATTTAGACTCAAACATTTTTTATTATTTATATTTTCTTCATGAATCATCAATAATATGATTAGATGTATAAAAATATGAGTTTTATATCCCAATTTCCTGGAAATAGTTTATCTTCTCTTTCTTTCACAATTTGAAATCATCTTAGGAGAGTCTTAAAAATCAGATAATGTTTAAATTCATCCTTATTCATTCATTTTGGATTACTCTTTTGTTTAATTTTTTATTTTATAATGAAAATTTATTTGTTTTCAATATTTTCATTTATATTATAATATATTTTATTAATATCAATTAGATTTATTTTATATTGGTTTAGTGTAATTAATTCACTTCTACTCTTTATTTATTTATTTTTTTATAAAAAATAATTGAATATTGAGTTTATTGTTCCTAGATCTATCTTGTTTTGTACTAGTATGAAAAATAGAGAAGGTTTTTTGGTAAATAGAGACTACCATGTGATGTTTATAAGTATATTTAAATTATTTTTTAATGAATTTAATTCTTTATATTGTTTTTTCAATTTAATTTATGTTATATATTACTAAACACATAACATTAGAGGCATTAAAAAAATGAAATAGAAAATTTAGGACTGAATGATCATTTTAATTCGGTATTTGGAGATGAACATCATGAATGAGTGCGTTGTATACATAGGAAAAGTATTTTAAAATCTAGATACTGGTCAAACAATGAAGTTTCGTCGAGTGACATTCCTTTTATGGTCACAGTGGAATAATGGAATTATGGAATCGAATAATAAATTGAAATGTTAAAATAATATACTCAACATTAAGAAGATAAATGAACATATGATTAATTTTATGTTTTCCCTTTCTTCTGCACTTCTGTAAGAAGTTTTTCTAGTAGTTGATGATTGTTGGATGTAAATAAATTCTCTTTATGCATGATTAATGTTATTCTTTTTATTCCCTCTTCTTAAAGACTATTTCAATATTTATGTTACATATTTGTATAGGTAGGAAAATAAAGTTTCTTATGCTTTATATAAGAGGGAAATTATGGATGCCAGTTCAAGATAGTACATAATGCTCCAAAATGATTGTTCTGTTTTGGTTAAAGTGGATTCACATTAGAATTTTCATACCTATCTTTTTAAAGACAAAATTTCATGTCTATCTTTGCAAATTATCTTTGAAATAAAATTTTTCTGGAGTAGGATTTCCTCCCCCCTGAACCTTATGATTAAAATAAAATCAATATTTTTCTTTTTGTAAAAAATCTCTAAGACCCATCAATATGATGAATGAATTTTTTCTCTTGATTCACTTTATTATTTTTAGATAATTGATGAAGAAATAGAATTGTTAAAACAATTATAATATTTTTATTTGTATTATTATGATACTATAAAATATGAAATCACATAAGAAGATACATAATTGTTAATATCAATTGATATCTTCTACTATTCATGAGAGACACATTTAGGAACATTATCAGAATATAGTGGAGAGGTCAAGGACATGTAATTAAATTCATATCATAGTCTCTATTTAAAATATATACATTTCATTACAAGAAGTTATAGATTCCATGGTCATGAAATAGAATTAGGGATATAAAAATAAAAAAACATATAGAAATAAAAAAAGATAAAACTTTATATGTCTACTAATAATTTTACTCATGTCTTTTAAATTAGTTAACATTGAATATTAGATTAATATTTCATGTATTTGGTTATCAACTAATTAATTTTATCATATTGTGGGAATATGAAAATAATATATATACTTAACAGGAAATCTCACTCTCTCGAAAGAATTCTTCCGAAGAATTTATCCACAAATTTCTGATGCATCACCAGCAGTCAGCTTTTACTCATCAAATGGACTGATAATCTTGAAATACTTTAGGTCCCAATAATTTTTTACATTCATATTTATATCTCTTATTTTTTTTTATCAATTTTAAATTTTTATCAAACATATAATAAAATATATAGTTATTTTTGAAAAGGAATACATATTAGTAATGGTGAAGCTTTAATAGCCTTTAGATGGAGGGGTCACCAACTGCTCCATCACTAGAGGTTCATAGGACAGTGGGATACCAAAGACATCTAGAGAAATTGTAGGCTCTCTAGAAGTCTCTACTATAGAAAAATCACCCAGATCCACTTTAGATGATGGTAGTGGTGGTTTTCTCAATGATTTTGATCTACTAGGATCCCAAAAAATTTATCAACATTCATACATCTCAAATGCTTTATATTATATTAAATTTATAAAAATAATAGGAATTTTTTTTTGAAAAAAATAAAAATAAAATAATGTATATATGTATGACAAAGTCTAAAATGATTACTTTTAATATAGTTTCATTACCAATTTATACCTTAAATTATCTTTTTATTCATTATATACATTTTTAAAAACATCCATTGTAACGAGTACATCATTTTCATCCTATATTAAACGTTCTATTGTTTCAATATTATCATCAAATAAAACTATTGATTTTTTTTGTATTGATGTGGTTTATTTTCATAATGTACCAATTGACCTTCATTTCTCATATCATACACATATCATTATTTTAATAGTAAAACTACACTCATTTCATCATGTGTTTCTTCATCCACATAATAAACCATATTCTCTTGGGTAACCAAGATTAATGTATCACACTCTACATGATCATATGTATAGAAGAAGTAGCAGAAGTTGATGCAATGAAAATGTAACACTTTTCCAATTACACCGCTATCAATATTGACCAACTTTTATTTGAATAAAATATATAGAAATTGACCCTGATAGATTTATTTTATTATATTAATCATTTTTCCACACTAACCCACCTCCAACAATGTAAATATACCACAAAATTGGGTTTTTAGGTTTTCCTCATGATAAATTGTACCAAACATGAATCCATAAATACTGCAGGCATAAAATCATTTGGATTTATATTGTATACCGTGTGATAAAAACATAAAATCATTCGATATTTAAGCTCAATTGTGGATATTCATTATCTAGACAGGAAGATATAAGGTCTTACTTTTAACATAGAAAAAAGAACTACATGTTGATAATATTAATATAAGTATATAATTACAAAAAGGTAGAACCATTTTATAATCTTATTTTTAATAGATTTTATTAATTCTAATTTGTTTTGAGCTGAACCCCTTAGTCACCTCCCTATTTACCGTCTCAATTACTCAATAAATGGACCTGTAATAGGAATTCTGAGTTGCACATATATATGATATTATAGTAACTAAAATTCAATGATTGTAAAATTTATCCCCAATCAAAATGGTCAAAAAATAATGGGAAATGCATATAACTTTCGGAAATATATTTATTGGGGTTGTCTTTAACACATCCAACATGAATGAATCTAATCTTTATAACACATTAATACCTAGAATAGAATTTAAATCACTCCTTAGCTATGTAACATTCATAAATGAAGCCTTATGGTTGATATTTATTCTTTAAATATGATTTCAAATTTCCTATTTACCTAATGAAAACAATATTAAACATAAAAAAATAACACATTGATTTGATAAAATTTTATTCATCAAAGAAAAAATAATAATATTATTGTAGACATAAATAGGATACATCCATTGATAGTGTACCAATCCAATAAGTGTTACTTATTCAACTAAATGAATGGTCAAACGAATAATGATTGTGAAAAATGAAGAGGTGAATAAAATATTTTAATTAATAGGTGCCCTAAATTTTACTTCTTAAACTTTATTATTCTTTGTTGGATTTTGAGATTTTCCACAAGGCACTCTAAAGAAGGTAACCAACTCAATTATAACTACAATTATTTTCTTGTACCATATTACGGAATTCCAATTGTAATAAATGATCCATAAAAATACATGAATCTTGTAATTTCAATCCATGTAACATTAAATGTTTTAAGTCAAATCCACTTCAAATGTTACTAGAATATCCATATAGAACTTTTACATTCTTTTAATGTTTAATGGAATACAAATTTCTCCTAAATTTTTAATGTAAAAATAGTCAAACTATACATCTTGTAATCATTTTCCCCACAACCATGATTTTTATTCTTTGATACCAAATCCTTACAATCATTAAAGTGATCCTTTGAATTACCCTTCACATTATGAAATGTAAAATTTACATTATCATAGACATTATTTTTAATATGCATTACGATAAGATTATTACATATAAAATTAAACTCCCAATAAGGATGTATTGAACATATACTAATTATATTACACTTTTGGGTTTCATTTTCTAGTAATATTTTACCTCACAGGCTTTCCCCCCTTTTAAAAATTGATTAAAATCAACAAATTTTACAGTTTTATTCACTAATTTTTACAATTATTTTGATCTATATAACACCATTAGTGACATTATAAATTCTATATCTCTTTTGAATTATTTATTTTTAAAATTGAATTGATGGAAAGTATCAAAAATATATAATGACACATAAAAACCATTCTCTATTACAAAGAAATTTGTATGATTAAAAATAAACATAAAAAATTGGGAAATACAATCTAGAATTAGTATTCCATCCTCATATGTTTACTAGTCCAGGAAAGTCACTAATTATAAACATAAAGAAGATTGAAGTTAAAATAGTTTTACCATTGAAGCATCATATATTTCCATTCCATCATTTCATAACTCCCATAATTATTTTAATAGATTTTTATGGTATAAACCAATTTCACTTCCATGAATTTTCATTCCATGAATAATCATAAAAAAAATTGAAGTATTGCTTATAATTATCCATGGAGGTATATTATAGTGAATCAAAAAAAATTTCTATATGATATAATTAGTATAAAAGTACCAAAATGGGAAAAATCATTAGAAGGAAATCCCAAAAGTAAATTCCTTGGACTTAAAGAAAAATATCATTATAATGAATCAAATTCCCTCTTTGATGTTGAATATTTTGGATACCTCCACAAGCCATCATTTTACAATCCTGAGTGTTCGACTTCATGTTGTATAAGGTATTAGATGACTTGAATAATATTCTCAATCATTTTTTAGTGTATTGTAACATAATACATTTCCATGAGTTTTCTTCTTCTATATATTCCTTATGTTACATTAATTTTTAATCTCAATTTTTTCTCATTGACAATCATATTAATGTATAAAATCATATGAATTATTCTTTATTGGACTCTTTTTCCTAGTAAATCATGAATTCCTTAGGGCCTGAATGTATCTCAGGGTAATCAATTCCAAGGTTTTTGCTTATTTTATTCGTCTTTTATAATGATCCAGAGATCTTAGCTTCACTAAATTAATTGTAGAGAAACTTTTAAATCATGTATAGTTATATGTAAATAATTTCTCAAAGATAGTTGATATAATATACCTTGATTAAAAAATATGACTTTGAATACATGGTACTCCATTAATACAGTTCTTGTTTTCCATCTTCCACAAATTCATAATACTCATTTTTTAGTCCTTAAAGCTCAAGGGAAGATTAAGCCACTCAGGATAAACTGAATGTTCTACCAATCTATTTAAATATTTTTCAATATATAATACAAATCCAAATGTGTAATTTTTCATGTTTTTACTTTAATTTTCCTCCAGTGGGTCACTTTTTTATTTCACATAGTCATTATTTTGAATTTCCCAACTATTAGACTCACCTTTCGAAATTTAATATTCATGTTGAGCATGAAACTATTTCAATATGAAATGATCATATAATTTGTTTCTATTAAACCATTACCTGAATTTACATTCAATACATAGAAATTTTATTCTACAATCCAAATAATCAGTTTTCAAATGAATAATATAAAAATTATTAAATCTCATCGAATATCGAGGTGTGTTTCGAGGTAAAGTAATCTAGATTTTATCTATAGGAATTATTATCAACCTCTTATCATTATTCATTAAAATTTAAAGATATAAATGTCAAATAAAATTATTGTAATGAAAATTAAACATCAACAACGATCATTAATGTCTAGGGTAGGGTATTAATTCAAATCCCACAAATTTTACATGAACATGATACAACATGACATGAAAATCATAAACAATATAAATGATTATATAATACACCACAAAATAGTGAGTTCACATATCATGGAATAAGTTAACTATGTCGAGGAGAGGAAAAAAGATAACTTAGTTGTTTGTGAGATGATTATAGTGATGTTCAACTCATGAGTGTATATGGGTAGGTGAAACCATGTCGTGGAAGATGTAGTAGGAGGATGGGGTCAAGGGGAGAAGGGGGGATTCTATTACTGTCAGGGGTCACAATCATAGGGAAAAGGGGAAGAGAGGGCACTATGGTGGGTCACATTAATGAGGAGAATGGTTATTCGGGGGAGGGGTCTAGGGGTTTTCAACACACGATCATCCTTGAATGGAGTTAGGGGCTGGGGACCTAGGGATTGGGGGTTTTGGACTACAAGGCTCAGGGGGTGATAAAGGATTATTTTGATGATTTATGGGAAATTTTAACAAAAATAACACAAAATTAAAAAATGAAATTTTTTTAGGATTATACTAAACCATTTCATTATTTTAAACAATATTTAAATGATTTATTTAGTGGAGGATTCATGACCAACCCCTAATACAATTTTTTTAGTTGAAGAAGTGTTGCAGACATACGAGAATGGGATGAAGTTGAAGTTAAAAATATAAAGCATGGATGCTAGTTTTTGGGAGATGTATCAATTCATCCAATCAAGTTAGTTGTAGTTGGAGAATATTTCATTCAGCACTTGATAGACTGTCCATCAAATGAAAACATAATAACTTAGGTATAACACATTAAAGTTTAGAGTAATCACATATTTATTCTCAGGACACATTTTTCTTAAAACTATAATGTGTATATATAATTTGAATGTGTTCTGAATACATTAAATAGAATATTTAAAAACTAGAAAACCAATCTTCTATTTGGAAAATCAATTAAAAATAAAACTAAAAAATTATTTATGAATGTGAAAATTATCATCTAGATTGATCATAATAAAAAATTTTCAAATTCAAATATTAATGACCAAATCAAACAAATTTGAGTTACCTTTTAAATATAACAAATAGTCTTTCTAATAATATATCAAGGAAATCCCTTGAATATCATTGGATTATTTGGCTCTCCAAATTCAAAATTCAAATTATTTTATCAAATCTTGTAATAAAGAAAATATATTATACTGCATTAAATTATGAAAAATACGAATGAATATTTTCCATTTTATTAAATATTAATTTTGAAATTAATAACTCACATAAATAAACTCAAAATATAAAAATATATACATTCAATAAACCAGTTGTATTTGAAGACAACAATAAGAAATAAGTCAATATACTTTTTAAAAAAGATTAAATTATATTAAAAGTAGTTCATATGGATTCTATATAATATATAAGAAATTTGGAAATTAATTAAATAGATAAAATAATAAAATTATCCATGCAGTTAATCATATTATCAAAATTAAAGAAAAACATAACATGTTTAAAAATTTAAATTTAAGAAAAAAATAATGTTTTGAACTGGATATGCACACCAAATGAACTTTTAGTCAGTATACTGATCATGTTCGAAATGTGTTGTTGGATGTATTGTTTTTAGTATTCTAACCTTTTGAAAAATGTACAACCACATAAAATAACACATGAAGTTAGTATGAAAATGACACATATGGTAGGTGTATTTACCATGAATGTGAAATCCACATACGGAGAACACGTTGTATGTTTAAATGAAATTACATAGAAAGAATAAAATGAAAAATTGAATAGCTTGATATCTCATAACATGAAAATTTTTCATCCCATCTATACAATAGAACTTTCTAAAGGTCTAGAAAAATTAAATATATATATTTTCGATATATTTTGAGTGGATTAAATAACTCTTGGATCTTACATCTATAACATGAGATATCATTATAAAATATTAAAACACATAAAATAAAATTATATAATCCATACCGAAGAATTTTTAGAAATTTGAACAATATTTGAGGTATCTAAATGAACTTTTCAACCTTTCATGTAGTTAAATGAAATTATGATAAATGTATTATCTTTTTAGTTAAAAATATTTCATGTAATTCTGATGTATATTGTGAGAGTTTTTATTGAGAAAATGAATAAATTGAATTCCAAAAATTTAATAATTAAATAACTATTACATAAACTTTTGTATATTTTCATAGAACTTAAACAAGGGTTTTAGACATCAACTTGTTTTAATGAAATGTAAAAAAAATTTGTACATCCATATGAACATGTCACATGATGATCTGATCTAAATAAATAATTTTATAATATAATAACAAATGAAAACATCAAAACGCTATAAGTTGAATATTAAAAATATAACTAAATTCATGTAGCAAGTTTAGACAAAAATGTGAACATTCTTGAAATTGAATTACACATCCTCATTGCTTATTAAAAGATAAATAAACATGTTATGGTTGATATGAAAAATAATATATAAATAACCCATCACTATAACTAATGATATAACAAAAATATAGAGAGGTAATAAAAAATAATTTCCACATACTATATTGAGTGTATTTTTAATGGGTATGAAGGGGGGACCCTAATTTTAGACAAATAAATAATATCCTTTTATAGGTAGTGGCATCCCACTACATGAACCATAGGCCTAGTGGGCATTAAATCCCATGATAATTGGACCCGAAGTCCAAAACCACTAGGTTTATCCCATACATTCCTTCTTGGCCTTCATGTCCTTGATCCACATCTAGCTAGTCTAATGATTCATTTCATGGAAAATCCCCATGTGTGAATCACCAACCTTCCTAGGATTCATTTTTCCATTGTAGTTGGAATGAACAACTATTTCCACCATCTGTCACTCCAGTAGGACCATAGATTCCTAAAATTTCATGATGATAACTTCCACGACCACCATACCCATCCCTTGAGGTTTAATTCCAATCATTCATCCACTCATCATCTCCATCCATATTTCTTCCTTAGGATGTTCATCCATGGTCACATTAGTGACTCAATATTTCCTTCGACATGGGACTGCACTTCCAAAATAAACCTCTATAGATATATATACAAACCCCCCAATAATAAAGAAAATTCTTGTTGTGGGTGGAAATCAAACCATGTACTCCCCATCCATTGGATTTATCAGAATATTCCTCATCACCGACTAACTTGTGACCAATTTTATAATGACAGAGTTTCAAATATTCTAAAACATAAAATATAAACTAAAAAAATAAATCCCCAAAACGAATTAAATAGCTTGTAGTCCTAGTAGTATAAAGACTCACTCATGGTCCACGAGACCTGACACAACCCGCTCCCCACAAAGAGTACCCCTCCTGGGCCATCAATGTGGGAAGGGAGATAATGACCCCTGATTCCCGCCTCAAGTAGGCCCCAGGTTGGAGACTAGCACCGAGGGTATAGCAAAGACACATATGGGAGGCATTACCCTCTAAGAGAACACATCTAAAAGAGAGAGATAAGGCAGACACCAAACAACTCAATGTCAGACTACAATATAAATAAAATATCAAGTACACATATGAAATGTAATGAAAAACTACTACAACTGAAAGGGGATAAACTACAAGTACCAAAGGAAAATGAAAACAACAGTGACTATAAAGCCGAATCTACTCCTTCAACCCCAAGCTAGGAGAAAATATCATGATTTCCAACCTCCTCCTAGTGACCTGAAAATCATTTTATATATACATAGGTGAGTATAATAGTATACTCAGAAAGATCCTCCCCGGAGCCTCTGGCACAAAAGTAATGAAATAATTCTAAAGCACAGTGAAAAACTAGTGAAACTAACTCGTCACCTTAATAGGTATACTAAGCTCCCAACCTCACTACGGAAACTCTCACCAAGTAACACATATAGAAGTATATAATATAATAAATAATATCAATGGTACCCTGCTAGTACTTCCCCACTGGTTTGCCACATTTCCCCAATATCGCACATCCTAAGCATCTATTTCCAAAATGGATTTCCCATAGACACTAAGGAAAAGCACCACAACATGCACCTCATGCAACAAAACTACCACGCCCACATAATCAAAGTAACCAGGTAGTTTCTGGGAGCCACCATAGCTTGCATGACATGTATCATACACCATGTATTAATCCTCAAGCCATTATAGCCCATACACTGAGTAAGGATCCTCAAGACATCACATCCTATACATGTTACAACCATAATATTCCATTAGAAACTATATCCAGAATATATGTGTGTGAATAACCACAATCCATTACAACCCTTTACACACATATATTGGTGAAAACTAACCATTATTCCTACCAGCACAGGTAACTTCCAAGAAAAGTGTGTAGGGCCAAAGGGGGTAGTCATCCATCTATCCTCCCACCAAAATGTGGGGGAAATCATCCCCCAAGGCTCAAAATCCCCCTAGTGTAAGTTTCTCTTATTGACGGGGTGGAGTAGCATATATAAACACAAAAAGAATAGAATATATTATAGCTCACAACCACAATATGGGCATAATCTTGTCTTATACTCTACTACATCTAACGTCTCTTGGACTCCTGACTACCACTTCTAAGACCAGGTATAAAATAAGAAAGCAACCATTAAAATAGATTTATCATATTACTCCATTCCCTTTTTATCAGTTTCACTTTACGTTAATTAATTCATTAATCATTAATTAACTATTAACAATTTCCACATTATATTTCATTAGAATCACACCCAAAGTTCAATGTTATTTTAAATTACCACCTCAGAATTTCTCCCCAGCAAGGTCCAACCCCATGGGTTAAAGTCATTTATTCAATTATTTATTTACACTATTAATTTCCCAAATTCCTAGGCATTCTTGAAAAACATTATATGCTACTAAATAGAAGGGAATCAACATGGTGAGTAGATGAACTAACCATCGAGTCATTTATACATAGAGAAAGAGAGTAGACCTATCCTCCCTTGAGAAACTAAAAATGGAAAGCACGTGATATACCCCATGCATCTTTGGCCCTTTCAAAAGAAGGGTATGCAAGACCAGTTTCCTTGTGTAGTGGGGAATGTAAAGCAGATAAAAAACCAATGAGAATCAGAATGCATCCAACATTCATAACCAACCCATTTTAACATCCCCAGTGTCCTCCCGGACCCCCACATGCATAAACCCATGCATATCACAAGTCTAGGTGTCGACTTCTGCCACAACCAATAGGCCTCCATGCCCCCACATATCACAATATCCATCTAGGATCACATCACAAAACATGAAGCAAGAAAACAAAAATCATATCAGTCAGGCTCTTGGCCCTTATACAGGCAAGAGGATAATTCTTGAACCCTACAAGGAATTATCTTTTATCAAACAACCAGTTCTTTAATCTATCTTGAACTAGACGATTTATTAATCATAGGATCCAACTTAGGGAAACCTTAAAAGAAATATATCATATTTTATAAAAATTCTTATTGCATCAATTTGATTAACATAAAACAACAACAACAACCAGATTCATTTACATGCATCTTTATCTTTATCCAAACAATTAGTAATTAATTCCAGCTTTAAATTCATTATCAATTTCCATCAATAACTAAAAGCAAAAAAAGAAATTATATATATCAAACTATCTTGAAAATCAAGGGGCAATAATATCCTATCAATATCAATTTATTTATCCGGTTCAAATATTTAATATTTTAATTCAATTATGATCCTGTGGATAAAACATTCTAACTCTATAGTTGCACATAAAAGATAATAGAAGCAATGAATCCCCTACCTAAAATAGTTCTTGACATTCTTTTTATGAGAACGACCCACACAACGGGTTAAGATATCTTCCTCTATGACAACTGTATCCAACCGAGGATGCAAAGACACCACAACATTGGCCAACACCCAAGAAAATCCAATTAAGAACTCGGGGCTAAAATTCCATAAAAGGGAAAGGAGATACAGAAGGAGGTGAACGTGAAATAATGATGATAGACCATACCTTATATCAATGATTGATCGATATTTCTTGGTTTCATAAAAATAGAGTGGAACCAATCCCAGGAGGAATGAATGATTGTGCAACTCCTATAGAATGGAATGAAATGTTTGAGTGTCTCACAGTTGAGAACAAGGAGGGAGAATTAGGGAGGAATATATCTCTTCCAATTAGAGGATTTAACCGACCAATGGATTAAGATACATTGGATTTTACATTAAAAGAATATCTCATTAAGCCACATGGGTTGACCAAATAAAATCACCCTGATCCTTAGGAAAAAGTAATATAGGATTTGTGGCCATTGAATTGGCCTTAGAGTCCTTAATATGATTTTTTAAATTCATTTTACTTCAAAGGAAACAAAAAAGGAGAAAACTATAGGATGTTGGAAACACCGTTCAGGAACATGAAATTACCCAAGGGAAATAGATGTTATCGATTGACCTCACCGTTCTGGAAACAATATTCATGAACTCAAAATTTGGAAAAGGAAAAAGAGGTTTCTAATGAACCTCACCGTACAGGAAAAACATTTCACGAACTCAAAATTTAGAAAAGGAAATAGAATTTACCGATGGACCTCGCTGTTCTAGAAACACTTTTCACGAACTCAAAATTTAGAAAAGGAAATAGTGGTTTCTGATGGAACCTCACTATTCTGGAAACACTGTTCATGTACTCAAAATTTGGAAAAGGAAAGAGGTCACCATTGGATCCTCACTGTTTCACTGTTCACATAAGGTTACCGATGACACTGTTAACATAATGTTATAGATGACACTGTTCACATAAGGTCATTGATGTCACTGTTCATATATGGTCACTCTTTCACTGTTCACATATGGTTTCTGATGACACTGTTCATTGAAGGTTACTAATGACACTATTCACCTAAGGTTATTGTTTCACAGTTCAACTAAGGTTACTATTGCACTATTCACAGAAGGTTACTGATGACACTATTCACCTAAGGCTACCGATGTAGTGTTCACCTAAGGTTACCATTGTACTGTTCACAGAAGGTTACCGATTACACTTTTCACCTAAGGCTACAGATTCACTATTCACAGAAATAGAAAATTAGAAATGTGTTGGGGATAAATCACCAAAACATCATGGAACACATCAAACACCATATTTTTACAAAGGAATAGACCAGAGAGGTCCGAGCCATTACATCAGAGACCTCTCAAAACATTCTCTTCCTCGAGAATTAAAAACCATCACAAAAAGGGAACATAAAAGAAGTATGAACAACCAAACATTGAGATTACTCTTAAAAGAGAGCCAGCCATAAGAAGAAACCAAAGAAATATATCTCCTAAACAAAAAAGGTCTATAAGCACAAGGTGAACATCGTTACATGAAAATATTTAAGCATTAAACAACTCTAGGTACTGATCAAGTATTTGTGACTCACGTTCTTAGGTACTCTTCTCCATGCCACCGTGTCACCACAAGACACGAACCAAGGGGAAAGAAGGTCTGCAAAACACCTTTTCTTTGCAGTCTTCAATCTCCATAGGTCACTTCTCGAAGGTCGCATCATCATCAAAATCGATCTCTCCCCAATCGATGACATGCGGGTCTTCCTTAAGATAACGACGAAGCTGTGATACATGGAAAACATCATGTATCCAGTTCATCTGTGGGGTAAGTGCTTCTCAATATGCCACATATACAACACGAGCTAACACCTTGAAAGGCCCCACAAACTAGGGAGAGAGCTTACCCCCAGGACCAAACCTTCACTGCCCACGCCGGGGAGTCACCTTCTAAAACATGTGGTCCCTAATAAAAAACTATAAGGGTCTCCTCCTTTGATCAGCATATGATTTTGATGATCTTTCACTATAATAATCCACTCATGTATCACCTGAACCATCTCTATTGTATTCTTCACTTGTTCTGGTTTGAGAATTTCTGACTCTCCGACCCCAGTCCAGTATTCCCATGGGTTTTTATATAAACACCCTTCTATTTTTTCTCCTATGTGTGAAGAGAATGAATTGTAAGGAGGGAGCTACCAAGAACGTGGATATTGTTCAAATTGGAGTCGAGATGAAACCCAACCATGAAGTTATAGAGGAAAAAGGTGGAATATTGTAATTTGACCCCAGACATGATCAAGGAGCATTTTCTCTCAATGGTTAATTGTTTGTTTATTTTCACCCTAATAAAAACCAATTGGTAAAGATCATGATAAATAAACATTTTATTTATTTTATTAATATCGTATATATTATTTGTTTTATTAAAGAAAGACCATGATCACATAAAAAAAATGAATTAATAAGAAAGTGTGGAATTAAAATAAAAGGATTATGCATAGTCATTTAATCCAGTCCATGGATAGTCAGATTAGTAAATTACACATAACATTATAGGAGAATTTAAATGTATAATGTAATAAAGATTATGAATAATAAAAAAATACCCCAAGTTAATATTAATTCATTACGCCTTCCACTATCTACATTAACACAGACCATTGTTAAAGAGTTAGTTTTGGAAATAATCTATTGAATTTTGAATTATTAATGAGTCAAACTATGATAATACTTTGAATTATACAAAAATAATAGAATTCAATTTCCATAGTACATTAAATACAAATTTAGATGAATATTTTTAGGAAATCCAAATCAGGATTACAAAATATGATTTTCCAATCAATGGAACAAGGAATTACTGGCCCGCTATTGGAAATTCTGCCTACCAAAACACCTTCTTATGGATTTCATGGAAATAGTATGAATCATAAAGGGATATATATGAGTAATTTCCAAAATAATGGACAATTTTATTGGAAATTATAAGTGTAATGGTGAGGTTCATCGATACATTATAAAATTGTGGGAGACATAAAAATATTAAAATTATAATGTCCCACATTAAATTTAATAATGTGATGTAAAAATAATATTCACTCTTATTATTATTGAAAAATTAAATGTTCATAAAATAATAAAATGTTGTGAAAAATTTGTTGAATGATAATCATATAAATTATAATAATTTCATGGAATGATCCTAACTCTTAAGGGTTGAATTCCATCGGGAAAAGAAGATTTATGTACTAGAACAATCAATCCTTGATCCACTTCCCATGGAGGTATGTGATGAGGAGTTAATTTTCCATGAAAGCACCTAAATTATGCACTATATGTTTAGTGTTTAATGATATCATCCATTATATCTAACTCAATATGTCCATTAAAATCATGGATGCCTATTGAATGATCTTTAATATTCACAAACTTTTCTAGGATAGATACATACATGGATGTTTTAAGATATTAATGAAATCATTCACTAGAAAAATCAAAGAAGGTTGAACAATAAGGATTAACATACTCAAACTCATTCACTAAATAAGGTTTCTAGGAGTTATAGGGTTTATGTTTCCTATATAATTGTGCACTGTTATCATTAGTTTTTTACTCCATCAGAGCAACAATGGATTTTTATTGTAAATTTTTGTATATAATACATAGAAGTGTCTCCCCATGATTATATCACTCCACTTCACCATGTTGATAAGGATATGGAGTGAAAAACGACTTTTTTCCTTATCATGAATAAAGGAAATGGACCAACGAAGATATCTATGTTTGATTCCATGTATTAATCTTATTCATAGAGGCCTTACAATAAAATTGAGATCAAGGGTAAAGAAAATGAAAAATACGGTATATTTTTTCTCATGTGAAAAGGAGGGTCTCTTTGAGAAAAACTGCACCCATACAAAGATGCATGGGGAATATTCAGGTGTGTCTGTTATCAAGATAAATTTATCTATTTATACACATTAGTTATTAGATTCAACATCGGGTCCTCATAATATAATCAATATTAGGAATGGATTTGATTATAAAAGAGATCCCTTGGTGTGGTAGATATATGACCTACCAAAAGAGCTAGACATGTTGTTGTGGATATTAGATATAACCACATCACATTAAGAATTTCAATGTTATTTGTTTTTAAATATAGTTATTATGTGTCTTCAGTTATCAAAAACAAGATTTCTATGTCCAAAATTAAAAAATATGGTTATATTTTCTTGATTGGGATTTTGTGTTGATATTTTACAAATATATTATCTGTTGTGGTACAATGTATTTGTATAAATTACTATTTTCTAGATTAGACAAGTTATGTAATGCTAGTTTGTGAAAAAATTGTTCACACAACATATACAACTACCATGTTTCGCGTCACTCTCTAGCCCATGTAAATGAAATTACTCAACTAGATTACATAAATATAAATATTTTGATTCATTTAAACTAATACCACATGGTATATGTCACACATGTTTACATGAAAATAATGAACTGAGAAACTTTTTTGTTTAAATAGAAAAATGTACATGGATCTTATTGAGTTTTTATACCAATGTGCATGAACAACTACAAATTAAATCGAGGGATGATTTTTCACCCTTCATAAATTTTCATAATGACATTCTTAAATAGGGATATGTCTACTTAATTAGGTATAAGCCATATTTTGTTGGTAGTTTCAAGGAATTTAATTATTAGGTTAAGAACTGATTTGGTAAGAAGATTAAGAAAATCCACTGATACTAGAGTGAATAATAACTTAATAAATAATTCATTGATTATTTATGGTAGTTTTGGATTATATCCCAACTCAATCATCGATTTATACTATAGTGGGATAATGTAAGTGAAATAAGGAAAACAACTTGTTAGACATGGTGATATCAATAAAAAGTCATTAAATTGTTCCATTATCCTTTTGGGGATATGAAATATGAGAGTCATCATACATTTTAAATTGAGTTCCAACTAAATTAGAAACTAGTATTCTATATGAGCATTGGTATCAAAATTAACTCATGTTATCATATGTATGAGTATTGGGTAGAAAATCATTTATTAAGGATATTTATTGAAAGAAACTTGATCCAGGAGTCACTATATGTTTCTTTATAGGGTATTTTAAAGAATCTTAATGGATATTATATATTTGATCCATCATATGACATGTTTTTTTAAAAATAGACCTTCTATCACTCATTAAAGAGGCCACATCTCTAAAATAGATTGTGGGATTGGGATATTATTTGATGAAGTATAGGTTTAAGATGGAAAAGAGTTATCAGAGCAATAGATTTCCCGAACCATACAAAATTATATGTTCTAGAGACATTAGTTCTATTATAGAGTATAAGAGTCGTTATATAACCATAATGATATGATTTTATAGCCATCAATCTTGGTAACTCGATTTTAGTATATATTAATGATCCAATAATCTATAAGAAATACATATGTAGTACAAAATCTACTAAATAGTAGGTATACATGAATACATAAATGCATTCTTTTTACAAAAAATAGGAATGGTATTTTATAGATCCTATAGTGGATTTAAATACCATTGGTTGTAAATGAGTATTTTAGAATAAATAAGAAATGGATGGTTAAGTCATCACTAATTAGGCAAGTCATGTTCCAAAAGAGTTCAAGAAAAACAGTGCATTAACTATGATGAAACCTTATTACATGTTATTTTTGGTTAAATCCATTACAATTCAACTTAACATAGAATAATTCATGCAATATGAGATTTCATATTAAAATTTCAATACATAAATTTATAATGAGAACCTTCAGGAAGATGTCGATACGGAACACCCTTAAGGGATTATGAATAAAATGGATAATAACAAGGTATGCACATAATAGATATAATTTTTTTATTATGTTATTAATTATGATCATTGAAAATTCTCTTTGATGAAGCCATAATGTAATTTAGTTTCATAAAAATAAATGTTAGCCTAGTGTCTATAAATTGTTATGTCGGAGTGCAGTCATTTAGTTTGTATCATATAAGGATAACTTATAACTTATTGGGAAAAAATACCAATATTACAGTCTAATAAATCTTTGCTAAAAACATGATTCTCTATGAAGTAACTTGGATAAGATGAACATATTCTTGGGATTATTATTGATCATGGTATATCCAAGAGGTTTTATGGACTATGTCAAACTACATACATTGATAAGATATTTAAAAAATATTGTATGAAATAATCCAAGAGTGGATTTTTTCTATTGTAACATGTTATTCATATTTCAATGAAAATTTCTGCTTGTAGAAATAATAAAATAAAAGGGTTGTAACGAATTTTATTTGTCCTGGATATTTGGTAATTCATGTATGTGATATTATGTACAAGGATATATGTTTCCTATGAAGATATCAAGTTGTCCTGGGTGACCACTATTAGATGAAATTAAAGACTATCCTTAAGTATATAAGGAAAATTATGTATATATTAATGCTTTATAGAGTACATGAAGAGCTAATCAAAAAAGAATATGTATTTATTATTCTTCAAATTGATCAAGTGGAACTAAAATCATACATAGGAAAAATCTGTAATATTAATGGTGATATTGTTAACCTAAAGAGATTAATGAAATCTATAGTTTCTAATTCTATAGTGGAATCATAGAACATTATAGATTCAATGGAAAGTAAATATATTTTTTGTAGATAAAAATTCATCCAAGATCTTGACATTGTTCTTAATAGTAAAGACCCTATCAGGCACTATTGTCGTAATACTAAAGTATTTTATCTTGAGAAGGATCATGGTCACATTAGCAAAAAATGCCCCAAATTTTGAAATTTCATCTCTTGAAGGATTTATCATACAGAGGTGATGTGTCCATGAGAGAGATTCCATAGAGGATAATTGGGAGGACCCCTCTCGGATGAAACATGATCATCAAGTTAGATCTATTAGACAAAAACTCATTGGGAGTTGGTTTGAGTCCATGTTGTAATTTTTTGAGATGGTGTCTTGGAATTAACTGTTGTTATGTTAGATTTCATATATATATTTGAGGAATAGAATATAAATAAAATATCTTATTATATAAAGTTCATTATTCAACATGAATTTAGTTTAATAATGACATATAATATCTCTTAAATTGAAAAAGGTCCTAGAAGTTCCATGATATTATGAGGAACATGAAATGATATAATGATATTCTTAAAAAAAATTTATGATAATACAAAAATCTATGACGGGACACATGTTATTTCTATTTCATTGTATGAATACTCATAAAATAATGAGACATTATCTTAGGATGTCCTCACATTTTAATCTTATAGACGGAAGATTATGAGAACATATCCATATATAGGAATTACACATTTTTCTAAATCCTTATATATTCTTACATACGAGTGTGAGTAATGGTAATATACATTAAGATTATTATTAATGCATCTAATGAATCCCAAACATACATGTATGATCATATGTTATCAATGATGTGAGGTATGTTGGGTGTGTTTGAATGATATGTCATTAATGAATACTTCAATGAAGGATTTATATTTTCCATCATTATAAATATTAATATCTAATCCCATTGATTGAAAGAGAATGTCACATTAAATTTGGGATCCATGGTGTATATGATAATTCATTTAAGATAGTAAAAAAATGATGTATCAAACAAATATATTGATGACATGGGTGTGTATATTGCATTACGAGATATCATGAAAAAAGTATTATATTACACAGTGAGAATTTATATGTGGGAATTATCATTGTGACATGTTTTCTTCCCACATGGGTGCCTTTATATATTTCTAGAAATTAATATTGGAAATCATGTAAGCTTGACCAATTCCATTAAGGAAGAAGCCATGGAGGTTACACACACACTATTTCCTTTAATTTCTGTTAAATATCATTTATATTTATGAAAGGAATAAATATTATTATTTGGATTTTGAGTTAATATTTATTCATGTTCTATAAATTGATGAAAAATATTACAAAAAATATTTACTTATAAGTTATATATTTAATTATTTGAATATATAATATTTATTTATCACTTATTATTCCTAAGGTAATAAATAATTTTTTATTTATTAGATGAAAATTTTATTTAGTATGTGAATATTATATAAATATTTATTTTCCATATTTTGAATATATTTTATTTATTTATTTATTGAATGATAAATATTTATTGAAATATTTATTCAATAATTCAATAAATTTCGTGGTGGGTTAGTGGAATACATTTTGTTCGGTGATAAATCTTTCTTTAGTAGATTTAAAAAACAAATATTTATCAGTTTGTGGTGTAGCACACATCATGTAATAAAAAAATTATATTATTTTATAACGTAGATTGGGGTTTCATTTGAGTTTAATATATTATGATGGTCCTTCATGCAATTAATGAAATATTAAACATTATCCCTATGTCTTTATGTATACATTTATATTCTTTTTGAATAGGTGATTTTTTGTACATCAATTTCCTCATATTATCTGCCTCTTCTTATCCAAAAAAGTCAAAAAATAATATGATAGATTCCATCTAGCTTGAAGGAATGTGAAGTGATCATAGTAAAAAATGTCGGATGATCAATCAGTTTTACTAGAACCCAAGATTTCACTAGTGCGGTTTGGAGATTGATGGATCAAATTAGGATCACCAAAATAGGCATCATAATTTTATATATTACTATTAAATGATGATACATTTATCTTCTTAGAGTGATAAACACCATAAAAAATAAAGATCTCATGACAGAGGTAACAACTAATATTGTGTTATAAATTTAATGTAAATTTTATGAAAATACCATGTCAATTGGTTCTGAGGAACTCAATTTTAAGTATTATTTAGAAATTTTTTCTTTTTTAAAGATATTCATGTCATGGATATTTTTGATGATATGTTGAATCCAAAAAAATCTAGTTTTATATTGGCCAATCAAGTGCTTTTTCTACCACTATAACTATCAGAGGAAACTTTATAAAGACAAATAGATTTATTAGAGTGTACAATCAAGCACTCAGAGTGGTAAACATTACAATAGAAAAGAATAATAATGTTTTAGATAACATTATCATTCGGGTAACAATTCCTACTATATTGTTCTGTCTGAAAATCAAATTAATAAAACTTTTCAAAGAAGCTCACTAATAAAAGAAAATAATATTCTAATCTTCATTCTAGATATATGCCACTCTAGACTTCATAAAAAATATCCTTCCTTCTATTGAAGGGAACCGTTAAGGTTGTTTTCTAAATTAGGGAGTCTATTAAGAACATATTTAGTGCATGGAAGGGGAAATCATTTCCTCACCTCACTCACAACATAATTGAACCTACATTCAAAGCCCAAGAAATTTATAAAACTCCAGTCCTAAAGGATCATTGTGACTTGAAATATATAATTAGTCAAAGGATAATTGTAAAAAACCCAATAGGCTTTGAAAACATCCACACATCCAATTGTATTTTACCTTATATAACTAGGGGATGTAATTTAAAAAAAAAGTTGACTTGGAAAGTATTTCCCAATCAGTAAATGAAACTGGGGGGAGATTTGTGCTGAAGGTTGGTAACTGATCGAGATGGTTCTTCTTAGAAATAATATAATGAAGGGTTTATTGGGGATAATTTTCCCTTTAAGATACCTCTCAATAAGGCTTTTTTAAAAAAATTCCTTCTTCATACATTTCAAAAAGGGGGATCCGTCTCCTACAACATTGTCCCTTCTATCATTTAATAATAATAATTTTTTTCGTTGTTATTTTTATAGATAAATATATATATAGAATAGAAAATAAAAGAGATTTTTTTTGTTTTATAATCAATATTATATTAATAAAATTATTCAAACTTGTTTCATAACATACCACACAACATCCCCTATTATAATGGTGGTGTACTCAACATATGTTCTTTATTTTTGAGGTTGGATTTCGTCACCAATTTTCTACCATTTAATGAATAATAAAATATTTATAATAAAACATAAATGATAATAAAATATTTATCATGATAGAGTTTCAAAAAATAATTATTATATGATAATTTAATAAATAGTAATTCATAATCACAAAAGAATGTTTACTAATAATATCATTTATTTTTTTAATATTAATATATATATAAATTTTTAATGATTATGCGATTAATAATATTATTATAAGTAATAATAATAATAATAATAGAAATAATATTAATATCAATTTCTAATACAAAATATGTTTTTTGGGGGGAGAATTATGAATAATTAATAATTTTTAATATAAAATATATAAATTTTAATTAATATTATAATTAACACGATATTTTAAAATAATTATTAATAATTAATAATTTATTTAAAATGAATTATTATTAATAAATATTTTTTTTGTGTTATGTAAATAATTTGTTATTATATTTACAAAAAATAATAATGATATTGATAATAATAATGATGATGTTTATAAATAAAATAATTCAACCAACTTTTTAAATTATTTTATTAAATAATTCATTAATTACATTAATAATAATATAATTCACATCATTTGTTGTTATTCCTTTTATATTAAATTAATTATTTTGTACATTCAATGTTTTAAGTTTAATTTAGATTTTATTTATACTATATTTTATACACTTAATTTTTTTAAGTGAAAATGTTATTTTTTAAATCCATAATGTTTTTTTCACATAAATTAATTTTTCATTATTATATTAATGAAATTAATTTTATTTTTAAATATTTTCTATATGTTTCAACCATGTTTTATGTTTTATTGAAATTTTACTGATAGTTTATATTTTAAAAGATTCAAATTCCCCCTACATGAAATGTAATAATGTTTCGAGAAAGCGACATTGAAATAATATAAATTATGAAGTAAAAATTCAATATATATAAAATTTGAAATGTTGACTAAAAAATAAAAAGAATAATTGAAAATAAAAATATTTTTTATATAAAATTATGAAAAATATTTTCAATGGAAAAAAAATTAATGTTTCTTCTAAATTGAAAGATTCACTTATATGTTATTTTTACCGTAATTTTTTTTTGTGTAAATTAAAATTTTTTGTTTATTTTTTTTGAAATTCCTATTATTTTTAATGAATTTTTATTTGTAAAGTAATGGTTTTAAATTTCATTTAGATTTTATTTATCCTATATTTTATGCACATAATTTTTTTTGAAGTTTTTCTTTTATTTGTTTAGTCAATAATGTTTATTTTATGGAAATTAATTTTGATTTACAACAGTTATGTAATTATTTTTATTTTCAACTATTTTTAGATGATTAATCAATGTTTTATGTTTTATTTATATTTTATGAATACTTTATACTTTATAAGCAAAAAAAATGTCCAACTTAAAATGTATGAATATTTTAAGTAGGTGACTTATAATTACTATAAATTATAAATTATAAATAAAATTTATTTAAAATTTGAAATAGTGGAAGAAATATAAAGAATAATAGAAAATAAAAACAATTTCACAAAAAAATAATGATGAAGAATAATATAAATGGTAGAAAATATTATTGTTTCAAATCATAAAGTTGTACTTATAATTATTTTTTCAGTAACATTTATTGTTTAAATTAATTTTTTTTTCATATAATCATTTTAACATTCCATTTTTGCCAATTATTTTTATTATACAGTCACTGTTTAAAATTTCAATTATTTTAGATTTTTAGTATATTTTATGAACATAAAATTTTTAATTTTTTTAATGATAAATGAACAATCAGGCCCTTGTGTTAAAATAATGAAAGATTATAAGAGGAAAAACAAAAGAATTTTACTTATAGATCATAGGATAATAGAAAAAAAACACCATGAAAGGTAGTCAAGTGTTGGAATCTATCTGAATTCCCCCTTTGTTAACATCCCCCTCAGAAATATTGTTTGCATCCCTGTATGAATGAGTAATAAAATAGTTCAATGAGGGTATCTTGTCAAGAAAATTTATCGATTTAGCAGCCATAATCCATGAAATATGCCTATGACCCACTCTAACAACTTTCACTAGGGTGGTGGAATCACATTCAGACTGTACACTATTCCATTTTCTTTTGAGAATAGTTTTAACCCCCATTATGAGACCCATCATCTCCATTCAAGTGCAATGATATATCCACAAGGGCTATACAATAATTTGATGACATCCCCATACCCATCCCGAAATATTACTCCATAACCCGAGGGGTCTTTATTTACCCTAGAAGCTCCATTAATGTTTCACTTTATCCAGTTTTCAGATGGTTGTGTCCAGAAGGCATCCATAGTCTATTGAGAGATAGGAATGTTACCAGCTATGTTCATACGCCGAAATAATACCCAGTATTCAACTAAATTTCTACATTTTTTCTAATGAGGGGCATTTTTAGTGTGAACTGCATTGAGAATGGAAGCCTGCCCTTGGCCGTCATTGAAGTAGGACCTTTCATTCATTGCTACATTCAAACATTTCAAGATCAATTGAATTGCCTCAAAACAAGCCACATGAAATAGTACCTTTACCTTCTAGGAAATATTGATATTGAACATTGTTTTATGAAATCCTCAGACAGAACTAGTGCACAGTAGTTGGAGACCTAATATCTGCTATACTGCCATCCAAAGAAAAGAGGCCACCTTGTAGCTCAAAAAAAGATGATCAATATCTTCTTTGTGGAGCATGAAATGGGAACATCGAGAGCATAAGGAAATACCAACTCATTGAATGTTTTCATCAACATGTATTTTGTTGAAAGTTAGCCTCCAAAAGAGTGTGAACCATGAGGGTGTCATATTTTTTTTTTCAAGTTTCTAATCCATTAAATCTCACCCTCAATAATATGCTGATAAAAAAATATTTAGTCAAGAAATCCATTTACAGACCCTTCCCAGATCAGCGTATCCTCCTGATTGAAAAAAATATATCTGTTAACAATGGTGAAAATATCATCTGAGAACATTTCCATATTTTCCAGCTACTTTGTATTTTTAATCTTATGATCAATGTCATCGTCTTCTAGGTTAACATGAATAATGAGTGTCTTACCAATCTAGTTGTCAAACCAAAAATTTAGGGAAGAATTCTTTTCCACCTTCCATTTAGAGTGGTTGAGAATTTTCTGAAATTCTTACATTATCTAAAGACAAATGGAATATTCAAGATAATATGTTTATCCATCAATAATACATTCCATAAATTGATTCTGTAAGAAATATAGGGCATGTGATATTATGTTGGTGAGTTTCCCAAAAAACATAGCTTGTAGAGAATGTTTGAATGCCTCTAGGTTCTTAATGTCGAGGCCTCCCAGAGAATATTATAAGCATCACTTGTTACATAGAGCTCTGATTATGTTCCCTTACACAATATTTACACTCTGAAAAATGTTTTTTAGCATTGTGTTGAGATTTATAAGTATAGAAACTGGCCAAAGATACATCATAAAAGAGTAGACCTTCTTCGAGGTTATAACATGCCTAATAAGGAAAATGCACCCAACCATGGAAAGGGACGTCCCCTTCAAAAAGACGATGAATTTTATAATTTTATCTATATAATTTGAGAAATGTCACTATCGAGGTTTTCTCTATAAAATTGGGACCCCCAGTTAGACAGAAGGCAAGGCCCCTCCTTTATTCCCAGAACAGAGGTGAGACGTGTCTTCCTAGGGGATGAAATGCTTTTACCAAAGTAGATATAAGATGTTTTCCAGCTAATGACTTGACTAGAAACATTCTCATAATGTTGTAGTGTTTTTTTAATATTTTTTATGTTCCTTCTATCTCAGTGTGTAAGAAAACAATTTCATCACAAAATAAAATGTTAGAGGGAGAAGTGATACCTCGACCTACTATGATGGTGGACAATTCACCCATGTTCACCATGTCAAGGAGATGTCTGCTCATATAATCTTCTACTATAGAAATAATAATGTTAGAGAGGGGATCCCCCTACCTCACACCCTAGAGAATGTATTGTAACCTTCTGGGCACCCATTAATGAGAATAGAGATGCAAGATGAATAATATAAAACCCTAATCTAGTGAATGAATCCCCTAATGATGCCAATTTTGGGAAACACCTTGACAATAATGCCCTAGTCCATTGTGTCAAACTCTTTGGTGATGTCCAGTTTAAGTGTAAATGATTTATTCGTAATCAAAAATGTTTTTGAAATGTTAATTAATTATTCCTTGTTATATTTCAAAAATTCCTTTTTATTTCCCCCTATATTCTATATATTAAATCCATGTATTAATTTTCATTTATGTTGTACATGTAATTTATATTTTATAGGATTCCAAAGATACCTACATCAAATAAAATATGTTTTCATTTGTTTCAAGTAGAATAACATGAAATCTAATAACAAATAAACTATAAAAATAATCAAAATGAAATTTAAAACATAGACTAAATAGATAAAAAAAATTAAAATAAATATATCTACATCAAAATAATAAATAGGCATTAATATAAGTGATATAAAACATTGTTGGTTCAAAACATAACATTTTTACCTTAAAATATATAGGTAACATTATAATCTTATAAAACATAAATTATAATTATACTCTAAAAGAAATTTAAGACATTCACATAAAACTAATAAAATAAATGAAAACGATAATAATTTTATAAAAATAATACTATTTACTATATTGTTATAATAATAGAAATTGATTTTATAATAAAATTATAATTACTTAATTAAATAAAAATAATTTATATTTTGTATATACTAATAATAATAAATCTCATCATCTATATTAATTGTATTTTTATCCAATTAAAAATTATTAATGTAATAATAATAATTAACACAACTTAATCAAAAATATGATTATTTACAAAATTATTTATTAATAAATTAGTATCATTATTCATAAATTATAATAATATTATTATTAATAGGAATTTAAGAGAGGTATATTATAATTATTTAATTAATTTGACTTTATTAATAATATCATGAATTAACTATAATGAATTTAGTATTATTAATTTCTTATTATCATGAATTATTTTTCATGCCTAATTATCTGTAGTCATGTTCTCGGATGCGTTTATGATATTTGAATCTGTCATTGTATGAAACCATCAATATATAATAATAATAACATTATTATTATAATTATTCAAAAATATAACAATTAAAAAATTAATTTACATTATACAAACATTATTGATTGAAAATATTTCATTAAACATTAAAAAATTTTGTCACATAATTATTATCAACCATCACATTATTAATTATATTATATTTTTAATTATTAATAATTTCACATTTATTAAATAATATATATATATATATATAATATTTTTTATTTATTTAGATAATTATATTATTAATTTAATAACTTCTTTATTTATATAATTGGCCATGTAAATTATGACAAAATTACTATTAATTAGGATTAATAATTTTTTTATGAGTCTAGGTTAGAGTAGATCCATTAAAAACTAGAGAAAACAAAATAAGAAATAATTTTTTCTTACAAGGATAAATTGCCATCATTCTCAACAGAATTAAATGAAAACAATGTTCATAGAACAAGATTTTTTTAATCATTGCCTGAATGTGGATACTCTCATTTTTAAGCCCCACCAATCAATCTGGTAATATGCATGCCCTCCTCCACCTGGTAGACGACCCCAATATAAGTTTTTTTTCACATTAAAAATGAACAGTAGAGCCAATTGATTCCGCACAGTCTTCAAAATCCCTTCTCATGATAACTCTATGAGAATTTCATTTCGCTGAAAAGTCACTAGATAATTCAACCTTACTTTTATTGAATATCCTCATGGGCCCCCTTCAATCCTCCCCAAAGAAACATTTTTGGTCCCTGAATCTATGGGTCTCAAACCAAAGTCCTCTTCTCTAGGGTCGTCAATCTTCACAATTTGGCTCTTGAAATTTGAAAGAGAAAAAACATTATCAAAAAATGCAGAATTGTTTTTCTACCAAGGAACTAAATTCAATGAAGATGTGGTAGAATGCATGAATTAATCATTGTCTTCACCTTTATTCCTTGGTACCCATTGGAAATAATCTATGTTATCCTCCTTCTCGGGTAGTCCACCATTTTGTTTTTGAAGTTCCGTGAGGTTTCCTTCACTAGACTTATGGTCAACATGCATAAAAGAAACATAATTATTATTAACAATTAATAATTCCATAACTAATGATAATAATAAATTCATAATTTATAAATTCATAATTAAAATAGAATCAATGAATAGTATATTATTTTTATTAATTCATAGTAATTAATATATGATTTGAGAATAATAATATTTATTAATAGTAGTATTATGAGCATCATCATCACCATTATTATTATTATTAGTTATAAAAATAAAAAATAAAAAATAATTTAATGTACCCAAATAATTAATATTTTTTAGTAATTAGTAATTATAATCATAATGCTATCAACAAATTTAATGATAATATAATTAAAATTTTATTATATTATTTGTTGTTTATTTTTTGTTAATATGAATATTAATATATTATTAATTACATTTTTATATTTATTATTAGATATTAATAATAATAATAACCATATTAGGATAATTATTATTAATTACATTATTAGTGACATCATTTAAATAGAGTATTATTTTATGTGAATTATATTTTTAACTAAATTAATGACATTATTTGCTATCATTACTATGACATTATTAATTACTAATTATTTCGTTAACAAATAATAACTATTTTTGATTATAAGCCTTTATTAAGAGTTTATTATCATCAATATGTTATAATATTTAATACATTAATATATAAATTGTGGGAAAGTTGTTTCATAATCCCACATCAAAATAAAAGAAAAGATATCGAGTACCGCACCCACATTGGTTGGGATGCCGAGTTAGATTATATATAATATTTTCAAAATACTTTTCTTAATGTAATACCTAAAGTATGAATATTTATAATGTATAATTTTTTTGTTTTTATGTATATATATATAAACAGAACATATATTTTTTAAAAAAAATATCAAAGGGAGGGATGAATTTGAGACAATTCCCACATTCAGAAACATCTAAATAAGGTGTTTTCAAAGTCACCTCCAAATACAGATGTATCTTAAAGTGGATATTGTCTCAATCAATGCCTTATTTATTATATTTTTGAAGATTTCTTGGAATTATATAACGACTTTTGAAATATTTTAAAGAAAGAATAGTCTTGGATGACATGAACCATTCATCACGAATCCCTAGAGTTATATAGTTAGATTGGGAAATATCTTATCAAACTAACTTTTTTTTCATTTTTATTTTATCCATTAACTCGGAAAAGCTTTCCATCCAATTTCTTGGATCCACATTCTCTTATAGGGAAAATCCCACCATAAAATAATTTCATTAGAATAAAAATTCAACTTGATAGTTTTAGGGTAGCGGTCTGATGAAACAGGGTGTAATATGGAAAATCATACCTCCATGAACAATATTTCCTATCATTTGATCCAAAAAACTGGTAATTCCACTCAAAAAACTACACCTTAAAAGTTCATACTTGATGCCTGGTAAATGGATCCCTAGAATGGACAATAACACATTACTCTATTTTTTTAAGAGTATCATGAAAAAATCTATTACCCAAAAATTCCAATAACCTCAATCATAATTTTCGTATCCATATAGAATTTTATTAAAAGTATCATTTAATAAACATATTCCCTAATATGTTGTAGAGAAGTTATTTCATGTGATCCCATTACATTCTTTCTTTTTTTTAGGATGATCCTATCTATAGATACAAATGAAATCCCATCTGGGAAATCAAGATAGTGAAATAGTTGTTTCAACATGATAGTAAGAGAAATAGAAAATATTATCCTAGGAATTATATGAAAACTAAAAATATAAACCTCCATCATACCCCCTATTATTTATATGAAAATAATTCTAAAAACCCAACTTCATTTTAGTGGCCCTAATATCCTTAATGGTAAATATTATTTTGGACTAGAAAAACCATTTAAAGGTGAAACTTTGTCCTCTAATATTGAAGCATACAAATCATTCAAGAATTTCCCAACCCCCAAAATTCATAAAAATCATGAATCATTTCCATAGGTGGTAATGTTTCATACCAACCTATACCTTTTCAATTGGATGTATCAAGTCATATGAAATTCCAAACCATTTTTGGGAACACATATTACCCCTTCAATTCGGTCCTCATTTTCTCATTTAATTATTTAAATCATCATTTTAAGAACACCAATATTTCTTAAAACTTGATGTTTCATTCACTAACCACTTTGAGGTAAAAATCAAGAATCAAATCACTGTTAACATCTCCATAAGGTTCCATGAGTGTTATATTACAACGGAAACTATAGGGATATCTCCTTCTAAAATACCATGTAAAATATCATTATGGATTGTAACAATATTCTAAAAATATTTTTTTAGTATGTCATGAAAGGAATATATGGGAAATGATGAATGAACTATGTACACATCAATATCCACTAAAGAAAAATAGGGTGCAAATAATTAGGTGAACATATTATATGATAATCCCTAAAAGATCACATCCATAAAATACATCCCCTTCCCCCAATAATATTTTTAAACATACGAGCTTCAATATATGAATCTATAACCCCTAAATATTATTATTCAAAAAATATATAACTTTTCATGTATTTCACCTCACTGAATAACTAATGACCTCTATAGTGCAAAGGGGGTCCTGGGAAGAACACATACATAGTCTACTAATTATTTTGAATGTAATAATCATATTATTTTTCTAATTACTCTATATTTTGGTTTATCCAATTCCATAATGAAAGAATGCATCATAACAACAGCATAAAGCTATTCCCTATGTTGAAAAAAATATATCCATATGTTTTTACCATCATTTTATCACATCACTTTTATGAATACCCAATCCAACCATAATAGAATTAAAAAAATGGGAGTCAGTCATATATGAATGAAACCCTAAACCTAAAAATAATTGGGTTTAATAATTTTTTATCGTGGAGATGAATGCTCAATAGAAACCAAAGACCTCATCCGAAAATTGGGGCTTAAAATGATTGGATCTAATGTATCACATTCATGAATCTCTAAAATAATGTCCATATAAACTTTATAACCTTAGTGGTTAAATAAAAAATATCACGACCCATCCCCCAAGGCACGTGAGGTGGATACCCCAAGCACGCCTCACGAAGTATTGGGGATGGTGACTAGAGCCGATGGAAACAACCTGAAAGTGGGAGGCTTTTTCTAGGGTATCTACACACACACACATCCCACATACTGGAAAGGGTAACAATTATACCACTTAAGAAAGAATTATTACTAGTAAAATTAGAAATCAAATGGGCTATAATTTAAATCCATCAAGGACTAACTGGAAAATAGAAAACTACAGAACAAACTCGGGATAGCCACCCACTAGGAACCCCACTAGGTAGTAAGAGAAGAGTAGGTTTTGGATGTTGTAGGAGTATGCCCCGTCTGCCAGATCTCACTGAGCCCTGCCAGGTTCTATGCCACAATGTACTCCAATTAAAAGTCTCTCATCTGCACAAGACATAACATGTGCGAGCGAAGCCCGTGCAAGGATGAGTAACACAATAATCATTAGGGGACCCCATTCCACTAAGGATAAACACAACAATGAAACCACAAAGAAAAGATATAATGTTATCCCACAAAGAAAGGACAACTCACACAAGGTATAATCTAAGCCATTGGGAAAAGGATCATCAGTTATAGTGAATAAAATTTTGTTTAGTTTAGGGACTCATCCCCGATGAGTTTTTGATGTATGCTGGGCCACTAAGGTCTAAAAAACTACTGGTCATCTGCCAAGACATAGAGGTCCACAATGATCTTCCAGGCCATTGAGGTCGCCAGGACTACTGGTCTGTCGGGCCACTGAGGTCCACATGGCTACTTGTCTGTCAGGCCATTGATGTCCACACAGATGATGCTTGTCTGTGCACTTGATCCATGGAGAACTGCTCCCCCAAACCATACATTGAAATTTAATTCCATTCATGTCTCCTTACATAATACCAAATTATCCACCTTGTCGAGAGGATCCCAACACCGCAAACATCTTGTCAATCGAATGCCCGATTAGCAACTTATTAGAGTTTTAGGAATTCGGGGCCGATTGCGTCTGGGCCCGGTCCGACCCGATCGGACCGCCCTTATCAAACTGGCCCAGGGGTCCCACATACCCCATATTGATTCAACTAACCTGACTTGACCTGTTTTGGGAAAAGGGAGATCTGGTCCGGCCTGGCTAGTGGGCCAGGCCAAATGGACAGTGCTGGACTTGGCCTATATAGGAACATGGTCTAGCCCGCCTGGTCACCAAGTGACCCATTCTCTTCCAACCCAGCTCGAAGGGCGCGGGTCCGGCCCATGGGGTGGGAGCACAAACAGCTAGTAGAATCATGTATGGAAAGGGGAAGACTAGTGGTTTGTTCTCAGGATGTGGCAACCACTTCCATGTCCCCTCCCTTCCCTGCGAATCATCCATGGGG
Source organism: Viscum album (assembly GCA_963277665.1). Lineage (NCBI taxonomy): Eukaryota > Viridiplantae > Streptophyta > Magnoliopsida > Santalales > Viscaceae > Viscum > Viscum album. The sequence goes on from OY728161.1 coordinate 760,248,947, forward strand.
CCTCCCTCGGCTATAGTCGAGCGAATGCGGCTCGCACAAAGAACAAGACGAGGACCACTGCCTCCATGTGGTGCTAGGCTAGCGCTGCCTCTACTGCAGCCAATGGGGTGGGTCCTCCCCCACTACGGTGCACACAGGCACACTGCCTCCTCTAGCACAGACATCGAGGGATTACTGCCTTATCTAGCATATAGTGCATGGGGTGGTCTTACCTCCTCCACACGGCTAGTCACCAGCACAGCCATGCCGATGGTGTCGGGGTAGGGGCATCTTTAACGGGGCCACCGGGTCCACTTCAGCGGTCTGATATCTAATCTATATGTTCTTTTAGTCCTCTCGGATTGCTTTCGTCACTTCCTTGGCACTGGATTCCTCTTTCTATCACTTGAGGATACAACCACAATGAATAGACATGTGAAGGGACTCGTGCCTTGTTCTTGTCAGCCTATGCCCTTCATGTTATAGGTTTAAAACATGGATTGTATTAGGGAATGTAGTTTAATCTAACAGGTGATAATTTAAACATGAATAAAGAAATCCCAAAAAGTCACCCTTCCTGCAAATTACTCACGATTCACAGTTCAATCGGTTCGTGGGTTGATCCTCATTTTTCTTCAGAAAAAAAAATTAGAATGGGGAAGAACTTTAAACAATTTAAAAACCACAGCTAGATTGAGGATCATTCTTTGATGAGGGGTGAAGCTCTGAGCCATCATTGATCATTGATCCATTAGTGTTTGTCATCATCCATCGATGGGTCTCTCCATTATTCTTTGGAGAGGAAATACACCAATGGTTTTTCAAATAATCGTATGCCAATTAATTTTCATCTCTCTAACATGTAAAAAAATAAAATGAAAACACATTACAACATTTTAGCTATATAGTAATGTGATTTCTTTATGATGATTCATTTATGAAACAACATAGTTGTTACACGTCATTTAATGTGTCGTTATGCTGAGGGTTTTTGATCCATTAATGATTTCTATTAATGCACCTCATCGTCACATCATAGTGTTTCTATGTCTCCTCTTGTCGGTTGAGGAAAATAAATAAAATATCTTTTTAAAAATGTTTTATTTTATTCCAAATGGTCTGTAAATTAAATTTTATGTTCAGCCCTCCCTGACGAAGTTATGTCCTTTCTTGGTGAATTCTAGAATTTTGAGTTAAACGGTGCCCTCAGATTTTCGATTAGATCTCTTGTTCAAAAGTTAGAAAAACCCACTTTCACATTTACTTAAGTGGACTAAAAAGTCCAAAATTCCGTTTCATGCTCACTTGGCCTAAAAATGTCATTTTTTCAGAGTATGTAGTCTCAAAATAATTCCATATAATTTAAAAAAAATTACATGGAAATTATGAGACATTACATTCTCCCAACCATAGGGCTTTACACCCCCAAAATACAAAACAATGGATAATCAAACAAATTGGGGTATTGAGAACGAATATGGGCCTCCTACTCCCATTTAATCTCTTGGAAATTATTGTGCTACCAACTAATGCACAATAATGAAAAACCACCCATGTAGAACCCACTCTTATCAATCCTTTATCTCCAACAGGAACTCTTCAAATGTCTCCCCATCATCAATTTCCAGCTCACCACAATCGATGACGTGCGATGGATCATGCACCTATCTCCTTAGCTGTGACACATAGAAAACATCATGTACTTGGTGCATCTATGGGGGCAGAGCTAGGGGGTATTTTATCTCTCCAACTCTTCTCAGGTTCTAAAAATTCATGATGATCCTCAGAGATAGATTCCCACCCAGGGAAAATCCCTGCTATCCCCATCGGGGAGGGGCCTAAAGGAAGACATGGTTTCCCTCCTCAAACTATGAGGGTCTCTTTCTCCTCCCGACAGATGAATTTTGTTTACTCTGTGCCATCCTCATACACACTTAGATGACCTACATCTTCTCAGTGGTATCCCATACCAACTCTGGACCCATTAGTGTAGACTCCCCTGGGTCTATCCAGCATTGAATTGATATGTATGGCCACCTGTACAAGGCCTCAAACGGTGTCATGCCGATAGTGAAGTGATAACTATTGTTGTATGAAAACTCCACTAGTGGTAGGTGGTCCTCCCAAATATGACCAAAATAATGAATGCAAACCCAAATCATGTAATCCAGGGTCTGTATGGTCCACTTTATATGACCATCCATCTAGGGATGGAATGTTGTGCTCAAGCGCATCCGAGACCCAAATGCCGCCGGTAATCCCTTAAAAAGTCGGGATTTAAAGTGAGAATCACGGTCTAAGACTATCGTTGATGTCACCACATGAATCCATAATATCTCCTAGATGTAGAGGCATATTAATAACTCTACTGATCCCCAATCCCAGATTGGTAGGATGATAGCTGATGTGGTGATTCGGTCAATGATCACCCAGATAGAGTCGTGGTCCCTACATGTGCATGGTAATTCCATCATGAAGACCATCAACATAACATCCCATTTCAACTCTGGTACATTGAGTAGTTGGGTCAAGTATGTGGGGACATGGTTCTATGTCTTCACTTGCTGACAAGAAAGGCATATAAAGGCAAACTCTGCTATTGCCTTCTTCTTCCCGGGCCACTAGTACTAACTTCGGAGGTCCTAGTACATCTTTTCCCCAACTAGATGTAAAGAAAATCCTTATTTATGGAACTCCCAAAAAACCTCCTCCTACAACTCCGATGGTACAATAGTGCACTCTCTAAAGAGGATAACATGCTTCCCACCTATCTAAAATCCATTAGGAGACTATCTTTAGTATAACATAGAACGTCGGTCCTCGCAGTTGACATACATGAGTTGTGCCTCCCCAAATCGCTATAAAAGTGGAGGATTGACAGTCATTAGGTCAAGTTAATCTTCTATATCATCATCCAAAAAGGATATCTGCATCGTGACTAGATGCTCTGTGACCTCGCTCAGTAGCTGCAAACTGGACCTCTTACTGAGTGCATCCACCACCAACTTCCACTTCCCAAGAGTGTAGACTATCTCAAAGTCATAGTCCTAGAGGAACCCTAGAAATCACCTTTGTCTCATGATTAGGTCCTTATGGGAGATGATATTATTGAGACTCCTGTGGTGGGAGTAGATGGTAAACTGTTCACCAATCATGTAGCGATGCGACATCTTCAAGTAAAAGACCACTACTGATAACTCTAGATTGTGGGTCGTGTAGTTCTACTCATTCTACCTTTACTATTGTGAGACATAGGTGATCAATAATCCCTCCAGCATTTAGAAACAACCCATTCTAGACCCTGATGCATTGCATAAGACTATATACCCAATTCCCTATTCTGGAATTCTTAATATGGGGGAACTCGTCAATCTCCATCTCAGCTCTAGGATACTCTAATAGCACCCCGATCTTCAAGATTGGTCTTCCATTAATTTTCAATTTTTAAAAGGGTGATTATAATATTGATGACATAGGCATGAACCTCTGGTAGTATCTGACCAACCCCAGGAAACTCCACACCTCAGTCACACTTCAGGGTGGCTCCCAAGAAAGCATTGCCTCTATCTTCATCAGATCCACTAGAACTCCAGCCTCTAAGATGATGTGTCCCAGAAAGTTGCTCTCCAAAATCTAGAAGTGTCACTTCAAGAGAATACCATAAATATCATGCTCTCAGAGTGTATATTAGACTATCTGAAAGTGTGTAGCATGCCCCTCCTCCGACGATCATTACACCCAGATGCCATCAATGAATACCACCACGAAACTATCGAGGTAAGGCTGGATGATCATGTTCATGAGTCCCATGAACACATGTGGGGAATTGGTGATGTGGAAATGAATCACCAAGAACTTGTAGTGGACATACCAAAATCTAAAATCTGTATTTGGTACATCTTCATCCCATAAATGAAGTCGTCGATAGCCTGATCTGAGGTTGATCTTCATGAACTACCTCACTCCCTTCACTTGATCGATGAGGTCATCAATCCGTGGCAGTGGATACCATTTCTTCACGGTCTCCTAGTTCATGAACCAGATGTCGACACATAGCCTCATGATTCCATCTTACTTCATAGAAAACTACACCAGGGGAGCCCATGGGGAATGTCTGGTCCTTACAAACCCCTTACCCTACAATTCATCTAGTTGTACCCTTAGCTCACAAAGCTCTACAGGATCCATCCGATATACCTTTGTGTATATAAGTTCCATCCCAGGATACAGGATGATGTAAAATTATACCTCTCTGTGATGAGGATGTCCCAGAAAATCCTCGGTAAATACAACCCTATAATCGTCCACCACTACAGCAATGCTTGGACTCCCCTCTTCCACCACACTGAAGGTGAGTCTAGCCAACTGATGAGCGATTGGCTACACCATCCTCTATGAAATTACAAACTATTTTGTACATTATCACTTCTCACTGGGGAATGACAACCGGGTCCCATCCTCATAGACACACTTCACTTTACTCCTAAAACATTTGTTATGATATTGGACTATAGATAACCAGTCGATACCCCAGATGACATCGTAAGGCCTCAACACTGCTACTAAGAGATCCCATCTGAAACTCTCACCTCCAAGAGTATGCTCACACCTCTTGCACTAGTGTGAAATCATTTAATCCCATTCCATTAGAGTCTCTGGTCATAATGATTGAGCCAATGGCTCAATCCAAATATCTGAACTCTAAAAGAGAGTTGTGGAAAGGAATGATTGATTACCTCATGTGTCTACAACAAATGAGACTATAGTGGAGAAGATATAGATCATATATTGAATCAATTATGGAGGGCCTTGGTAATATTCATGCACTTCTTGATGCTGAGATCAACTCTATCCACCTGCTCCCTGAGGTCGGGGTAGACCACCTAGAGGTGGTGGTGGTGGTACCTCAAACAATCACCCACCACCTACTGCTCAGATGCCTCCCCTTCCACTTCCGTTGCCTTGTGTCCAACCTCACGAAAACCTATTACATTTTATCAGAAGTCCCATGACCATCTACTAATGGTCTATACGACAGGTTGGGATGTCACGACCCATTTGTCCCTGACCACCGCAAGAGTCACATACCCTGCCCCTCTTCTATCATTTATTGTCATACCAGTCTCTCACCACCGATCCTGAGTCCTAGGGTCATCCACTAGATGATCTAGCCTATTTGAACAATAACACCATCTGTCAACTACCTTCCATGGATGGATCTACTACCTATCGCCTGATGGTGGCACCCACTGTTGGTTCCTGCTCAATGAGGAAGATCTCTATTAGTAGAGATCACTCCAGCACTCTAGCCCATGTGGGGATGCAGAGAGACAACATGAATGCCCAAATATTTTGTAGTAGCCCCTTCTTGAATGATCGATCCTGAAAGAAAGGGTCTCACACCACGTTTGTAGAGTTTATGGAATGCTCTGTGAACCTCACTGAGTACTCATCTACCGTCATGATGCCCTGCTAAAGGTGAAGCTGCATCTGAATGTGCACCAAGAAAAGAGTAGCACAGAAGAACTCATCCTAGAAAAGCTGTTCGAAGTCTATCCAGGTGAGGGTCACCTCATCATGCATTTGGAGGGTCAATCTCCATTATCTTCATGACAAGCCCTACAAAAGTCTCATGGCTAGGACCACTATCTTGTTAGGTGACGTCCTTACTATTTGGGAGACCAGCAAAACTGACTTCTTCCAATCCTCAATGACATGAGGATCTGGTTCCCCCCTAAAAATGGGAGGTCTCTTTCTCTAAAACAAATGAAACAAAATGATCTTGCACATGTCTTCATCTAGTACCTCCAGATAGATTTTGACCAACGGGTGGTGGTAGCACTGGTGGACCACCCAGTGGGGTCATCAATAGAACTTGTCCCTAAACGAACCCATCATCACAAGGTAGACTGTCCTCCTGACCATGTATTAGAATATTTTATATTCGTACATTCGGAGGAATCATGATATAAATAAATTTGGTACACATTAAATATGTTATACATAGTCAGTAGGCTCTTATACAAAAGAACATATGGAGATAGTTTTTCAAACAGGGTTTCTATGCATTAAGCTGAAAAGAAGAATTCATGGTCCTGGTGTGTGGATACATTGGATATCACATGAACAATGGACTCCCTAAATCTGAAAGTTGGAATCATAATATTTAACATTATTCCCAAAAAAAGTCTCTCAATCGCTGAGACAGAACTGACCACCTATAATTCCACTTTGTCATGACTCGTCCCCTAGGGATCGTGCTATGACAACCCCATGCCAACCTCTTAATGGCCACAGGATGGTGACTAGGGCCGAAGGCATCAACCTGAAAGTGGGAGGCATTATCCTAGGTACCTAGACACACACACACACACATCCCACAAACTTTGATGGGTAAAAAGTATACAACTAAACAAATGAAGAGGACAATTAAAACTAAAAAATGAATGGGAATGAATACCTACACAACAAGGAATTACTGGAAAAAAAGAAAGTACAGAAGTAACTCTGGATAGCCACCCACTGGGAACCCCACCGGGTAGTAAGAGCATAGTAGCTACTGGATACTATAGTAGTATGCCCCGTCTGCCAGATCCCATTGGGCCGCTGCCTAGTCCTAGGAAACCAAGACCTCTATCAAACCATATGTAATCTTGAAAAGACACAACACGTGTGGGAAAAGCCCTTTTAGTGGTGATTAACATAGTACTCAGTAGGGGCCCCCAGTCTACTAAGGATATATACCACAAGGAATCTATAAAAAAATCAACAAATTAAAGACACAAAGAAAGGATGAATCACACCAGGAATAATATGAATCATTGAGAAAATGGTCATCAGTTATAGTGAATAACATTTAGTACTGTTGAGGGACTAATCCCTGATGCGACACTGATGTCTACTGGGCCACTGTGTCCACACGGATGTTTCTCATCTTTTAGGACAATGAGGTCCACACAGCATTGATGGGCCACTGAGGTCCACATGGTTGCGAGTATATTGGGCCATTTTGGTTCACACGGCTACTCGTTTGCCAGGCCACTGAGGTCCACACAACTACTACTCATCTATGCGCTTGATCCTGAGAGAACTGCTCCCCCAAGCCATATGTTGAAATTCAAATTCCTTTTAAGTATCCTTATATAATACCAAAAGATACACCTCGTCGAGAGGGTCCCAACACCGTGATCATCTCATCAATCGGATGCCCTGTTTGCATGCTATTAGCATTTTCGTAATTTGGGGTTGGTTTCGTTTGGGCAAGGCCCAACCCGGTCAGACCGATTCGACTAACCCAGCCCGTGGGTCCCACATGACCCAATTTTTTTGAATGAACCTAACTAACTTCGTTCGGGTCAGGGGAGGTCTGGTCCGGCATGACCAGTGGGCCTGGCCCAATTGGCCTCGCTAGACCTGGCCCAGTTTGGCCGATGGTATAGCCTCACATGTTTCCCGGCGACCCGATCTCATCCATCCTGGCCCAAAAGATGTTGGTTCGGCCCACGACATGCGGGGCTAGGCTGCTAGGCCATGGTTTTGGCCCAGCCCACTAGTTTGGGGTGCGGCCCTTCAGAAGAAGCCTGGTCCATTAGGGACGGACCGATAGAGTGTGTCTGGGATGTGGCAGTTACCGCCGCATCCCCGCCCTACCCCACAACTCATTCGCAGGGCCTACGTCTGCCATGGTAGAGGGACCGTGGCTCGCTATGGTGGGCCGGACATGGGATGCGGTATCCACGTGTCACTAGGCTGGCACCACCTCTACCGCGGCTTACATGACACAACCTCCCCCATTGTGGCACACAAGAGTGTGCCCTCTCCATCAGAACGAATGACCACCTCATCCAGCATGTGGCACTACCTCCTCCAAACAGCCGGTGAGGGTCAACCGCCACTATTAGTCACCAGCGCCACTGCGCCTACAGTGCCACGCCATCGACACCTTACACAGACCCCCAAGTTTTCTCTAGTGGCCCTATCTCTAATCCATCTACGCCTCCGGGCCTCTTGCGTCACTGTCTTCACTACCTTGTCCCTCTATTACTATTTCCACAACTTAAGGATACAACCAAGAAGAGCTCACATGTGGAGGGATCCGATTCATGTTCGTGTCTGCCCGCGCCCACCGTGTTAGAGGTTTAAATCATGGGGCGGAGCAGGGATTATATTTCAATCAAAAAAGTGATAGTTTAAAACCAGATAAATAAATCCCAAAATTTCACCCTTCCTTCAAGAACACATGTTCCTCATATCATCCTATTCATGGGTGTATCTGTGTTTATCATTTAGAAAAAATTAGAATATGGAATAACTTCAAAAAATTTAAATCCCTTATCGTGATTGAGGTTCTGTTGCTGATGAGGGGCGAAGTTCCAACCCATCTTTGATCCTCAATCTATTAGTGTTCATTGAATTTTTCCGATGGCACTAATCATTCTTCACTGGAGAGGAAATGCGCCAGTGGTTCATCAGAGAATCATCTGCCGATTAATTAACTATCTCTCCAACGTTTCAAAAAAATATGAACAAAACATGTCACAATGTTTTAGTTATGCTGTCTCATTTATGAAACATCATAGTTGTCACAAATCATGTAATGTGTCATTACAATGTAGGTTTTCATCGATTTAGGAGTTCCATTAATGTGCCTCGTTGTCGCATCAAAGCATCACTGTGTCTCCACTTTTCTGTTGAGGAAAATAAATAAAATATATTCTTAACGATGTTTAATATTTTTTCCAAAGGTCCTAAAATTAAAATTTCTATTTGGCCCTTGCCGACTAAAGCTATATACTTTATTGAAGAATCCCATCTTTTTAAGTTCAACGGTTCCGTCATATTTTTGATCTGATTACTGGATAAAACAATATAAATATTGCTCGCACGTTTACTTAAGTGGACTAAAAAAATTTCAAAATTCTACTCTGGGATCATCTAGCCTCAAAATCACTTTCCCTTAGAGAGTGTAGTCTCTAAATAATTCAATACAATTTTATGAAAAATTATATTGCACACAAAATATTATTTTTTTCAGAATTAAAAAAAACATAAGAAATACATATTTGGAGGATTAATGTCCTTTTCCAGATAAAATATAATTATGGATTGATTATATTAATTTTATGGAATACTTTTCTATATATTATCTATACTATAAAACCTACAATATTCAACGATTAATTATCCCACCACCCTCCATGATAAATATCTCATCATAAAACATCTATACCATCCACATCATAGCCATTGAACCGTTAAAATTAAATATTTTTCCCATAAAAATACAACTAGGATATGCTAAAATAATTTATAAATAAGTTCACCCACCAAACCTTTTGAATCATTAAAAAAATTATTCCTTCTTCACGATGGAAAATAATTTTTATCATTCAATAGGATCATCTTTTATAGGGAAAAACACAAACATCTCAAGAAAATGGTGTTTGAGTTGATGCTCAAGAACCAACTATTTTAACATTGGATTACATGTATATTGAAAGAGATGAATATTAATTAAAATATATTAATACATATTATTCTTGTTTTTTAGTGACTCTAATATAAAAATGTCCACGAGTATCTGTCACATTAAAAAGGTCATAGTAGTTCCATACTTTGATGAACAACTTTTAGATTCTGTGAAGATATTGCATAACCTATTTCTTTTATCAGATAACATTATATGATATAATTTTTTTTTGTCTGATTGTTTGGTGTGAGTACTCATAATAATTTTATATATACTCTCATGATGTTCAAACCTGGTTACTCCAAGATGGGCGATTCTAAGAACATGCCTTCTAGTAAGAATTTTTCATGTTTATGTGTCATTAAATATTTCTGTCTGTGAGTGTGTATAATACTACTTATAATTTAATAATAACTTTATTCCAATTATCGACTCACACTAATTTATTTATTGAACAAAATAAAGATTCTAAATATTTGAGGGATTTATGGTACATTGGGTGCATCATAAATGGCATGTTATTATTGATTATGCCGTGGAAAGTGTTTTCCCCTCTATATTAATGTAATTTTATATTTCACCACATTGAATGAAGTGTAAATATCATATTAAATTTCAATTCCATGGTGTAACAATGAGTTTATTTCCAATATTATAAAAAATATGCATCAAGATTATTAGTTGATAAAATGAATGTGTAATCATCTTGAATATATTTTGGGAAAAATTTATTATATTACATAGTGTGAACACATATGCATTTTTTGACATTACAAAAATAACATATTTTTTAGGCATCTTCACCCATTTCATCATCTTAAACATAAGCAATAGTTATGTGGACAAAATGACAATGAAAAAGCGTCCTAGAGGATCACACACTAAGTGTTTCTATTGATATCAATTAATCTATATTGGAATTTTATTTTTTGAATAAATATAATTATCAATATAAATGAATAATTATTATTATGACTTAAAGGTCATATAAATTATATAAATATTTAATCATATGGTAATGGTAAATTACATCAATACACAATATATAGTTCCTTATTTAATGATTAAATATTTATTCATGTATTTTATGAATTCCAAGGAGGTAAAGCATACATAGTTTTTGTTGGTGGTAAATATTAATTTCAATAATAGTAAAATAATATTTATCACTACGCCAGTTAGTTTCCACCAAGAGAACCTAATAATAATAATATTATTATTATTACATATCATGATGACATATATGGATTACTGAATTATTTAGGAATTGTTTTGCAATAAAATAATATTTAAAACAAACAATATCTCTATAAATATTTTTAAGGCCCCGAACCTAGATTCCCAAAGCCAGTGGATTATTTTAATACATTGGCATAATTAGAAAGAATCAAGTCCCGAAAGACCGATCAGTTTGGCAGTCTTGGAAAATAGATTACATAAATGAATGTTATATTACACATTCCAACATACAAAAAAACCATTTGAGAATGCCACTGTTCACTAATCATAACCCTGTATCTCAAACGTAAAACACTTCTTGGGATCCTGGGAATATTAAAACAATGAAAGAGGTGAGCATAGATGCTCAGTAAGGATAACAATATAGCAGAAACGTTCATAAATAAGTATAAACATTTACAGAAATGTATAAGACTAAATTAAAATCCATTTAAACATAATATTCAGCTTAATATAGCAATGATACAATAAAATAATTCCATTTACTTATTCACATGGATATTATACAAGTTGAATAATCACATGCAATATCAATATCCACTTTCATAATGATGGAATTCATAATGGCAGACTTCATAACCACATAGTCAAGGCCTTGTTCCAAGAATACAAATAAGATTTTGTCAAGGCCATTGGCCAATAACCTAGTTTGTCTCATGAGACATTCCAATGCATCGAGGAGCTATAGTGGGTCCACCTGTCACTTACTAAGTCCAATTCATTCCTCATCTTAAATGGTTTAAGCATAACATAAACATTCGTATTAAAACTAGCATACAAAATGTAAATACTATATCCACAAACCATGAATGGTATAAAAATAACACATCCAAAGTCAAAAAATCATAAAACCTTCAATACAATATGGAATATTTGTATCATAATAAATCAACTTCAAACAAGTTTAAAATCCATTAAAATATTTGGACATAAGTGAATATGATTTGTAAAACTCTTTGAGAGAAATATCCATTTTTCATGAAAACATTTAAAAGTAAAAAAATTTAGAAAGGAAGCCATTTAAAGAAATTTTTGAATCCAAGTTTCCCATAACTCTTTCATACGTTTGAAAGCAAATAACATTTTAAAACATTCATATCCATTTAAATAAATCCTTAAAACCATTTTGAAAACATGGACATTAGTGAGAATGGTTTAGAAGAATAAATCATTAAAACATTTAAAATGATGTTTTTGTAAAAAGTAACTTAAAATTAATTCCTTTGAAAACTATTTTATAAAACATGGACATGGATAATAAATATTTCCCAGCAGATACATACGTAAAAACAACCTCAGATAATAAAGAGATTGTGAAATTAACCCTTACCATGCACTTTACTTTAGTCGAGGGTACGTTTAACTTCATGTATAAAGACCGTAGAATTTTTATTAAATTATAACAGATTCATATTAATATTTATGATATCATACATGATTGATTTATCACTTTATACTACCAATTTACTAATAATTTCCATGTTAAATTAACATTTCAGGTAATAATCTCTTTCTTTATCCCACATGTTTTAACTTGTTAATCTTGATTTTATCACTTCGATAAAATTTTAAATACATCAAGAATATAAAACATGATTTATATAATATATATATTTAGAATATAAATATGTATAATAGACATATATGTGAAATGAAAATCACTGTTTATGGAGATGGTAGTCCGTACGTACGCATAAACGTTGTTTCCATTTTCTTATCATATTGAACAGAACTAAGTTAATAAGATATATGTAAGTACATATATATATATATATATCTCCAGAAGAATTATTATTTCATATATTACATACTTATTAATGATATATATTTTATAATCATCATTGAATGGTGAACGTGGAAATAAATCTCTTTACGTCATGGAGAAGGTAATCCGTATGTACGCACGAGCGATAATATCATTATATTGATTGATAAATCGTATTTAATTGGATGGTATATCATATATAGAGAATCATTAACATGTTATATTTATTATTTACATCAGTTATACTAGTTATTATACCCATACAAATAATGAAGTATTTGAATAACAAACTACACCATGAAGTGGAGACGGTAATCCGTATGTACGCATGTATGGTGACTTTGTCATTTATAGGATTGATAGAATAATGAATATGATATTGAAATTTCCATAATAACATCACAATATGTATAAGATACTAGAGTTATAAATTTAGAATGAAAAAAAAGAAAGAGGAAGAGGAAGAAGAAAAGAACTTGAATGATGTGATGAAATATTTACCTCTTTTTTGGGTTCTTCCATTTAATTTGATCAAAATGGCTCCATAGGTCAGCTTTATGTCCAAAGAAATCCCTCTTGAATTGAGGTAGAAATGTTGGAAGGAGATTTGGGCAGGGGTTGGCTGAGACAAATGGAGTTGGAGGTGTAAAATTTAGAGAATGGGATGTGACCTTTTATAAGAGAGGTGAGGGTCACTTTATGAAAAGCTAGATATATTAATTTTTAATAAAATCATTTTCGATTTATAATGGCTCCAAAATTATTCATTTAGAGGATAAAGTAGGGATGGGTCGAAAACAACTAAAACAATAGGATTTATACAGGTTAAGTCACCATATTAACCTTTACTTTTAGATTTAACTCTTAGTTAAATAGTTGGACATTTACCATGTCTCTTTGTATTTTTATATTATATGGTTAATAATCACACTATAAAATGTCAATCGTACCCCAATTGGTTAATTAATTCCATATATATTATTATATAAGTCTTTTGGTAGAACCATATATTTTTAGAACTATTATATCAATTAATACTATTGTATTTTTTTTAAAAACATTATTTTGGACAATTTTGACACTATTTGGAATTTGTTTATTTTTAAAATCATAAAATCATGATTACTTCAGAAAAACTTGATTAAATAAAACATAACATGTAATATTAACCAATAAAATAAGTGTAATTAATCAGAAGTCTCAAATTACATTTATTTGGGTATATATAATAACTATTATTTGAATCTTTCATTAATATGGTAATTATTGCATCATCATTGTGTCATAAATAGATTTTCCTATTTAATGTCCAAAAATTATAAATAAAATAACATTATATAGGAAATATTTTTAGCTTTCTAATAAATATTTATAGTCTAATTTATCTTATGTATAACCCTATATTAAAATTTTTTATTTATGAAAACATAAATTTATCACTTTTAACTCTTCTTTAAATAAAATAATAATAAATGTCCTAATCTAATCCAAGTGGACCTAAAGGATCGTATTTTATTCCTAAGGTTGTTTTTGGTCGAATTAAACTTATCCAATAGAATTAGGAAATGTGTTATGGTAATTATAACATCATTTTTACCCTTATTTACCCTTTTTACTTTTAACAATGGTAAATAAAAGTCAACAATTACTATTCACCAAAAATTATTTTCATCTTATCGAACAAAATTTTACTTACTGTGGTTAACCGTGTCTCTACGATTTTTGAAATTCAATTCACAGAAGTGGTAAAATTATGTTTTATGCAAATTTGCAAATCCTCCTAGGAGGTGGGTAAAGACGGTAAAAAGTTCAAAAAAAAGTTTTATATCTAAACGTATTATAAAATGACTCCAATGAATTACATTGAACATATATAGGTATATGTAACTATTTTTACCAAAAATAAATTTAAATAAAATAAATAATTATTAAAAAAAATCAGTTTTAAACAATAACTCAGTGTTTTTCCCTATTCATCAAAAAATTGAATGTTTTCCGAAAAATACCAAAAAATCACATTAAGATAATATTGATATTCCGAATTTATAATTAAGTATATTTTACCAAATTCAAAACAGAGAAGTTTCATTTATTAAATTAAAATTAATTCCCACTGCCAAAACCAAAAGGTGTATTTTTATGAAATAATAACTATCAAAAGCTTGATACTAGTTTATTTCCATTTTCAAAGTGAAATTACGTACAATAACCAGAATTGGATTGAATGGTAAAAATATCATCTATTTATAATTCCAAACTATTAAAAGGTATATTTTAACACTATAAATTATTTTGATTAAAAAAGCTGTTTTCATTTAAAATGTAGTATTTTTCACTATTCACCCAAATATGAAAGTTATCAGAAATACAGCAAAAATTTATTGAAACTAAATTCTTATTTCCCAATTCTAAATAAAAAAGTTTATTTTTTCAAATTTAATATATAAAAAATTAAAATATTGGATTTAACAAAGGTTCACCATTAAAAGGCAGTAAAAGTTTATTTTTTTTGAAAAATACTTCTTTCATTTGAAAAAAATGAATTAGTTCTTACATTATGTATAAGAAACTCATAATATGGATTATAAAATTATAAAGATTATATAATGTTCAAAATTCAATTAATACTATTCATAACTGCATTGGAACGACTAGTTTTGTAAGTCATGGTGTGCTTGAACTCGGTGTTGCGTGTTGTGGAAGTTATTAAATTACTTTAAAGAAATAACATACTATGAAATCTTGGGGTGTTAAATTTTTCACTCCTATAATAAATTGCATCCTCTCAATTTGAAATTTTTATTCCAAAATAAAAGGTTGAAAATATAAAATACCTTTGTGGGAAAACCTACATTGGAAATTGGGTTAATAAAATTTAGTCTTAATAAGAGGAAAAGGGGAATAAAAATGTCACCACCAAATTATAAAATTAATTATGAGAACGTTGGTGGAAATTAGAGACACATAATTGGAGGAAAAACGTAAATATTTATAGGGAGTTATTAAGGTCATCAGTCACAAATAATTGTAGAATTGAGGGCCTCAAAGCCATCAATCTATGATGATTTAAAATATCACCGGTTCAAAAAAACATAAGGTATTAGGATAACACATTTTTAGTTTTAAAATACCCTACCTAAAGTTTAAGAATTAATTTCATCATAAATTAATAGAATAATAAAATATGTTCTTGACAAGTAGAGTTCCATCATTTAACAAATTTCTACCACAAAGTCATCTTTCACTCTAAAAGATAATTGATCTTAAAAAAATATTCTATATATCCTATTAGTATAGGATTTCAAAAAAATAAAAATTCATAATTCATCTACCATACCATTTAAAAAAACTACATTATTCAATCCAGGACATCACGTGTGCCGGTGGTAGGTGATTCACCCTTGTCGCCCTTCAGTTGTGGGCTCAAGTCTAGCGGCCTTTCCGAGCGCGATATGTTGCGACCCAACCTCCGGGTTGTCCTTTTAATGCAAACCAGAAATAATCTCAAACTAGACTTATCCAAAATACTTCTTTCCAAACTCACAATCCAAAATTTATAAGGAAGGTAAACACAATGAAGATTCTTTTTTCCACGTAAAAACATGTGAACAGCTTCATCATGTATTCTTTTAAAACACCGCGACATCTTGAATTACCATAAAACCTTATTGATTACATTCATGCTCCCTTATTCATTATAAAATACTAGATATACTCCTTATATCCCAAAATGTTGTAAACTCCGACAATGATGGAATATACAAATCATTAATCGGTTTCATGGTATTCAAGAATGTCCAATATAATTTATCCAAATCAATCATGTATTATTCCAAAATCAATAAATCAGTATCAGAACCATATTAAGGTCTATCTTTCTCTAAACCATATACTTTTAAAAAATTTAACCTGCAATTGAGTCACTTTTCTTGGTTCTACACAGTCTCAAGTCCTTAATAAAATAGTACTTCAGTACAATCCTTATATACTCTATAATTCTTATAACATGTACATCATTAATACAATACTCAAATGAAACAATACATTAATAACAAAGTAAGAAATCTAATCATTCATATTCATCTTCGGTAGTATCATAACTTTATTATTATCCAATAGGAGCATTTGGGGTATACTCTAATGATTTGGACATTGATTTGCATAGCATTCCTAGATGATGCATTTTACATTTGAAACCATTTTCTTACCCTTAAAATCTCGTCCATGGTGTTTTTTATCCACACTTATAAAATACTATCATTCCATTCAAGAATTTACGAAGGTGATTCCTTCCACAGTTATCACATATGGTAAAATCCTTCTTTCCCCTCTTCCATTTTTCAATCTTTCTCTCTTCCATCATTTTCTTCTCTTTCTTACCTTCGACGCCATAGGACTCAGAGAATTCTTTAATTATATTATTAACACATGATACTATTTCTTCATATGTTGAGAATACATGGGATAATATTTTCGTTCTAAATTTTGGATTAATACCATGAAGGATACGATCCTTCTTACTCTTTGATTGATACGTATTGCTGGAGTTATCATTCCTTCTACTAGGTGCCATTTCTAAACAATGACATACAGTAGTTTAGTTTATGAATCACAATGAATAATTACAAACTTGTAAAATACCTAACATCAATTGAAAAGTTTATGGATATAATCCATAATAATAAAAATGATTTATTTGAAAAATAATTTACTCCTAAATCCTTTATAATGGCTTGTAATGAAAATGTCAATTATCCTAAGCATATCCCGCAGGAGTGATGTATCCAAGAGTGTAGAAAGGCCCATTATCATGCACCAGTTACCATTTGAGTCTACTTCAAAACAGTGTTTTTGGGTTTTACCCCTAGGTACATTGGTGCCAGAGCTTCCTCTACCTGCTCGTATCTTGAAAGAGATGTATTTCTTGGAAATTTCACAAAATCTCTACAATACCAAAATTCTAGGAAGTTCTTCAATACTAATCCTCAAAGTACATCTTAGGTTAATGTGCTCTAATCAGATTTTATCTAAATATATATTACAAGGTTTGTGTTAAACTTATTCTGATACCAATTGTAATTCCCTGACCCTAGATTTCCAGAGTCGGTGCATTATTTTAATACATTGGCACGATTACAAGGAATCAAGTCACGAATGACTGATCAATTTAGCAGTCCTAGAAAATAGATTACAAACATGAACGTTAAATTAAACTTTCTATCATACAACACACACAAATATATTTGAGAATTCCATTTTTCCCTTAGCTTAACCCTGCATATCAAACATAAAACACTTCTTGGGATCCTGGGAAAATTAAAACATAGAAATGGGTGATCTCATATGATCAGTAAGGAAAACAGTATAGTGGAAACATTCCTTAATAAGAATAAACATTTAAGGAAATTTACAAGACTAAAAAAAGACTTTTAAACATAAACATCGGATAATATGGAAAATATAGAACAAAATAATTCCATTTATGTATTCACATGGATATTCTACATGTCGAATAATCACATGCAATATCAATAGCCACTTTCATGATGATTGAATACATAATGCCAAACTTCATAACCACAAAGTCAAGGCCTTGTTCCTAGATTAAAAATAAGATTGTTTCATAGACTTGTTCCAAGAAACTAGTTTGTATCATTAGACCTACCAATTCATCAAGGAGATATACCTGGCTCCAACCATCACTTACTATGTCCAATGCATTCATCATTTGAAAAGGTTTAAACATAACATAGACATTTGTTTTAAAACTGGAATATGAAATGTCAATAATTTATCCATAAATCATGAATGGTATAAAAAATACACATCCACAGTCAAACATATAAAAAAACCTTCAATACAATATGGAATATTTGTATCATAATAAATCAAATTCAAATAAGTTTAAAATACATTAAAGGATTTGGACATAGATGAAAATGACTTGTAAAACTCATTGAGGGAAATAACACTTTTTCTTAAATACATTTAAAAGACAAAAAATTTAGAAAGGAATCCATTTAAAGGAATTTTTTAATAAAAGTGTCCCATAAAACATTGAAACTATTGAAAAGAATTATCATTTTAAAAGATTCATTTCCATTTAAATAAATACTTAAAACCATTTTGAAAAAACGGACATTAATGAGAATGGTTTAGAAGAATAAATCATTAAAAAATTAAATTGATGTTTTAGTAAAATGTTCCAAAAATATAATCCCATTGAAAACTATTTTATGAAACATGGAAATGGATAATAAATATGTCCCAGTAGATACCTACGTAAAAACAACCTCAGATAATAAAGAGATTGTTAAATTAACCCTTACCTTTCACTTTCCATTAGTCGAGGGAACATTTATCCTCCTGTATAAATACTATAGTTTTTTATTAAATTATAGATGAACCATATTAATATTTATGATATCATACATGATTTATTTATGGCTTTATACTAACCATTCAATAATAATTTCCATGTTAAATTAACATTTCGGGTAATAATCGCTTTCTTTATCGTATGTGTTTTAACTTGTTACTCTTAATTGTATCACTTATATCATGATTTAAATAATTCCAGAATAAAAAATTTATTTTTATATCATATATATTTTGAATATAAATATGTATAATAGACATATATCTGAAATGGAAATCACCGTTTATGGAGACGATTGTCCATACATATGCATAAACGTTGTTTCAGTTTTCAAATCGTATTGAACAGAATTAAGTGAATTAGATATATTTAAGTACATACATACATACATATATCTCCAGTAGAATTATTACTTCATATATTATATACTTTTTAATGATATAAATTTTATAATCGTCGTTGAATGGTGAATGTGGAGATGAATTTCATCACGTCATGGAGACGGTA
Organism: Viscum album; assembly: GCA_963277665.1. Lineage (NCBI taxonomy): Eukaryota > Viridiplantae > Streptophyta > Magnoliopsida > Santalales > Viscaceae > Viscum > Viscum album. Next base: position 760,268,285 of record OY728161.1, read on the forward strand.
TTCCGTACGTACGCACGAGCGAAAATATGATTATATTTATGGAGAAATTGTATGTAATGGGTGGTATATCATATATACAGAATCATTGAAATGTTATATATATTACTTACATCAGTTATACTCAATATTATACCCATCCAAATAATGAAGTTTTTGAATAACAATCTACACCACGACGTGGAGACGATAATCCGTATGTACACACGTATGGTGACTTTGTCAATTATAGGATGGATAGAATAATGAATATGGTTTTACCATTTCTATAATAACATCAATGTACCTAAAATATACTGTAGTTATTATTTTAGAATGAAAAAAACAATGAATGAGGAGGTGGAAGAAGAAAAGAACTTGAAATATGTCCTGAAATATTTACCTCTTTTTCAGGTTCTTCATTTTGATTTGATCAAAAGGGCTGCTTAGGTCAGCCTTTTGACCATAAGAAGGCCTCTAGGATGACAAGAGGGATTTTGGGAGGATATTTGGGCAGGGTTTGTCTGGGAAAAATGGATTTGGAGGTTTGAAATTAAGAGAAGTAGAAGTGCCTATTTATAAGAGAGGTGAGGGTCACTTTAGGAAAATCTTGATATATTATTTTATAATAAAACCTATTTCGGTTTATAATGGATCCAAAATAATTTATTTAGAGGATATGGTGAGGATGGGTTGAAAACCTCTCAAAAAATAGGTTTTAGATTGGTTTAGGTCACCATATTAACCTTAACTTTTAGATTTAACTCTTCGTTAAATAGTTGGACATTTACCATGTATCTTTGTATTCTTATATTATATGGTTAATAAACTAACTATAAATTTCCAATAGAACCCCAATTGGTTCATTAATGTAATATATATTTTTCTAAAAGTATTTTGGCCAAAAAATATATTTTTAGGACTGCTATATCAATTAATAATATAATATTTGTTTTAAAAACTATTTTATGTAAATTTTTATACTATTTGGTATTTATTTTTTGTTAAAATAATAAAAGCATGGTTACTTCTAATAAACTTGACACCATCAACCCTAACATGTCATATAAACCTATAATTTTTTTAATTCATTAGAAGTCTGAAGTTACATTTATTTGGGTATTTATAATATTAATTATTTTAATATTTTATTAATAAGGTAATTACTGCATCATCATTGTGTCATAAATAAATTTAATTTTTTAATGCCTAGAAATTATAAATAAAATAACATTATGTAGGATATACCTTAATATTTCAAATGAATGTTTATAGTATAATTTATTTGTAACGTCCCAGACCTGCGTACCACGCAATGGGTGCCCCGAGACCGGTTCGCCACGTGACCTCAAGTGCATTTCCCCAAATGCCAGAGGCTTCAGACTAGCAGCGAGGGCCCAAGTCTGATAGTGGGGAAACTATGCCCTCATTTTTCAAAGTATATCGCTGAGGAATATCAAAATAAACATAAAACAAACAGCAGAAGCAGTAAACACACACAACTGAAATAACTACAGCAGTGGATATAACCAACAGTATATAAGTGATGATGCTACATGTTTCAAGTTCTAAGAAAACAGCCAGAACATGTTATACATCAATACTGTACAGCAGAAAACAGAGTACAAAAAAAACAAGCAAAACTACTGGCAGGGGCATCGCGAGCCTAGGCTCAGTCCCATGCCCTCCTACTCCTCAGCAACAGTCAAGTACCTGTATAGGGAATCTTTCCCATATCTACACCTGCAATAACGTAATATGTTTGGGCCGAAAAGCGTGACCCAAATAGGGTGTGAGAAATATATCTCAGTAGGCACCCACCAAAGGCCCTTTCCCAACTACGTGTAAGCATGACACAACAGTGTGCAGCAGGCTACCTGAAAACATTCACCAGCGCTCAGATGTCATACCGAAGACCATCCTCAAAACGTCTGGCTCTCAACGCCTCATCACCCACCAGCACGGGTGCAAAGCGCTGAAGCTCCGTAAAATGAGAAGAATAATCCATCACTGACATAGAGCCCTACTACAGATTCATGAACTCTCGAGCCCTATCTGCCCTCAGCATCTCGGGAAAGAAGAAGTAATAGAAGACTGCCTGAAAATCTTCCCACGTCATGTCCATGTGATGCTCTGACTGGGTGGTAACATCCCACCACCTCTTGGTAGAATCACGCAGCATGTAAGTCGCGAGCTTGACCCTCGGCCCTGGAGGCGTCTCAAGATGCTCGAAAATAGCCTGCATCGATCCTAGCCAAGACTCCGCAGCCTGCGGTCCGCCATCCCCTGAAAACGTTGGCAGATGCTGCTGCTGGAAGATATGAGTCAGCTCAGCCATAGATGTAGAAGCCTGTGGTGCTCCCTGAAAGGTTTGCATAAACCCCATAAAACCTTCACGGAACTACGCCTCCACGCCTGTGTCCTGTATAACAGCTAGTGCCGCATCTGGCTCTGCTGGTGGATCCATTGGTAACCCATGGCCCACCATCTCCGGAGTATAATTGTCTCCGCCCTCCTGGCAAAAAACTCGTGGTCGGCTTGGTGGCATGACACTACAAGGTCAAAATCACGCCTCAGATTCAAGATTATTAAGACTGAAAGCGAAGGAACCACAAAGGAATAAGAGGAAGTAGGCTTTTCAAACTTTGAAAAACAAGACTACACGACGTGTACAATGACTACACGACATGTACTTGACTTCCTTTCCCCTGCCCAGGTCCTTCTACACAGCTAAGCCACACGTCTTCCATTCAACAAAACTACACAGTGTGTATAAGATCTACACGGATTGTACTGTGTTATTTTCCAACTGCCCGTGTCGTCTGTGACACGGCCGACTACTCGGCTTAACACTACACGGCGTGTTACACCCGCACACGACGTGTACACCATCCCATTTACCAACCACACGGCTAACTCACCACGGTATGTCCTCGGACAAGACTACACGGCGTGTCCCACAGGTACACGTCGTGTTTAAGGAGAGGTGATACCGACCCGCGTTGTTAGTTACACAGTCGCGTCCCTAGGTCACACTGCACGGCGTGTCTATAACTGGCACGGCGTGTTCTGTCAAGGAGTTCACCAACCCATGTTGTTAGTTACACGGACGGACTCCAGGTCAAAACTACACGGTGTGTACAAAACTACACGGTGTGTTTTACCCAAGCCCTTCCCTACCCCGTGTCGCCGCTCACACGGTTTGTGACACAGGAAGAGACTACACGGCGTGTACTCAGGGTACACGGCGTGTACTCAAAAAGTTCATTTTTCCCGAATAAAAGAACACACATGGCATTTATGAGGTTCTACACGGCGTGTATTCTAGGTTTTCCGGACAGTATGCCTCAGAAACTTCTCCGGAACCTAGAAAATACTGAAAACAACACCTAAGTGTCAAATTCCGACCCGTGGAGGCCCATACACCCCATGAATCAAATTTTGACATCTTATTTGTGTTATAACTAATAAACAGTCAATGATCCACCAACTTTCGGTCAATGGGGGCCCATACAACCCAAAAACCAAAGTTTTGCGTCCATTCTATAAACATGCTCAAACAATAATACCATATCACAAGGCATGTATTTATCATGTAGCTCTCACAACAATATGCTTTAATAGCACAACAACTATCACAAAAACATGAAAATTCTAATTCACCTACATGGCATGGAAACTATGCATTGAATGTGATATCTATCATGTGACTATATGATGCATGAGACGGCTTACCCTCATCTCATCGGGTTGCAACTAAATAGAACCCACAGATAAAATTTAAACAGCACAATCCAAGTGCGTCACCCAATGGTGAAAACATATCAACCATAAAATTGCAAAATCCAAGAAATGCAAAATACGAGGTAGACTGGCTTTTACCTGTACACGGGTTAGCTACGCCCGGGCACAGCTTATTACCAACTACAGTTCGTCCTAACTCTAACTACGGCTCCAAATAGTATGTCAATGAAATGAAACTCGTTTGATACCACTTTGTAACATCCCGGACTCGGGTGCCACGCAACGGGTGACCCGAGCTCGGTTCGCCACGTGACCTCAAGCGCATTTCACCAATCTCCAGAGGCAGCCGAATAGCAGCGAGGGCCCAGGTCTGATATTGGGGAAACTATGCCCTCATTTTTCAAAGTGTAACGCAGCGGAATATCAAAATAAACATACAACAAACAGCGGAAGCAGTAAACATACACAACTGAAATAACTACAACAGTGGATATATCCACAAGTATATAAGGGATGATGCTACATGTTTCATGTTCTAAGAAAACAGACAGAACATGTTATACATCAATACAGTATAGTAGAAAACAGAGTACAACAAAACAAGAAAAACTACTGGCAGCGGCATCGCGAGCCTAGGCTCGGTCCCATGCCCTCCTACTCCTCAGCAATAGTCAAGTACATGTATAGGGACTCTTTCCCCTATCTACACCTGAAGCAACGCAATTTTTTTGGGCCGAAAAGCATGACCCAAACAGGGTGTGAGAAATATATCTCAGTAGGCACCCACCATAGGCCCGTGCCCAGCTGCGTGTAAGCATGCAACAACAGTGTGCAGCATTAAAATGCAATAAAGTAAGCAGTACTCAAAAGTAACTAATTACCAATTATATTGCCATTTCATTATCCATTTAATCCATTTAAATATTAGAATCCACCACAGTTCATTTCTAGGTAAACAGTTCACGTCCTCAGACAAATAAAACCTTACCCTCAGGTAAGAAGAATTCAACCCGCAGGTATAGCCCTCAGGCGTAACAGAAATTTCCCTCAGGCATAGGAAGTGTCGCCCTCAGGCATAGAAGTCATGCCCTCAGGCACGAAAGGTTTACCTCAGGAGAAATACTACAGACCTCAGGATAAATAGTGCAGTGCCCTCAGGCTAATCACAACAACGCCCTCAGGCTAAATAAAAAAATTCCCTCAGGATAAACAGGTAACCGGGCCATGCCCAACAGGTAAACAAGCAGTAACAAGAAATTTCTCTCAAGGCAATTCTACAATTACTACTTTAATGGCATACCCTCGAGTATCCTGGCCAAAAGGCAAAACAGTGAAACACACCCCGGGGGTTGTTCTGGATCCATGCAATGATCTTAACCTGCATTTTAACATCACAATTTAATCACCTATAAAATTATAGGCATTAAACATAGAAACGGCCTCAGCCACACGACACCCCAACATGGGTTCGTGGAACAAAAACACACAAAACACACAACAGTTGGAAAACTAAACATAAAGCCACCTACCTTATATGCCAACGAACGCTATACCTGAACGCCGACTCCAGAAACACCCAAGAACAGCGTAGATCTGATGAAGAAAAAAAATCATTCAAACGTAAATAACTTATATTAGGAGATGAATTGGCAAGAATGGTTCCAGGATGGGAGAGGGATCACCCGTGTGGTTCCAACGAGATCGTCCGAAGCCGAAACAGATTCAAGACAAACGCCGGGTGGATCTTAAAAGATCTGGCCTCCTCCTTTGGCTCCAAAATGGCCCAAGTGCCTCTTCTTCCAAATGAGGAGGCTACTGCCTATTTTAAGCCGAAAAAACAAAGTACACGACGTGTACTTCAAAGCACACAGCGTGTACTCCCTTCATTTAACTTTTCATTTGGCGGCACCGTCACACTGTTCATCCGTCGACCTGAGTACACAACATGTACTCTTGAGTAAACGGCGTGTACTGTCTCCCAGCTGGCAGCGACGCCCCCGCCTTACTGTTTATGCTTTCCGACTGACTACAAGGCATGTAAGGAACCACTACACAACGTGTAGTGGTTTCTACACCCTTAATCGTCAGCATGGCTACACGCCCCGTGTACTCATTCCAACACGGCCAAAAGTACACAGAGTGTGGATAAAGTACACGACGTGTAGTTCCAGAATTCAGGATTTTTCCCCATTTTCCTTATTTTCTCAAAAAACTTAAGGAAAAGGAAAAAAGGAAGCCCGTACCTCAAAAATAAGAACCGGATTATTACAAACTTCCCCCCTTATAGAAATTCGTCCCCGAATTTCACTTCCAAGGGTGTCAAAGAATAAGCTCAGAACAGCTCTAGCCACTGAGCACGTACGTCGGCCTCCCGCTCCTAGGTCTCATCCTGCACTCGGCCATGCTGCCATAGCACCCGTACGAGAAGAACTAACCAGCCTCAGAGAACGTTCGTGCTCCGATCAAAAATACGGATAGGATTCTCCTCAAAGGACGCGTCATGCAGAAGCTCAACCTCCTCTAGCTGAAAGGTGTGAGACGGGTCTGAATGGTAGCGACATAACTGAGACATGTGGAAGACGTCGTGCATGGCTCAGTACCACTGTGGTAACTGCAACCTATAGGCAACCAGCCCGACTCCCTCTAGTATCTCAAATGGTCTCACATACCTCAGTGAAAGCTTACCATGTCTCCTGATCCGTTTGTGTCCCAGCCTTGGCGAAACACGCAAGAAAACCTGATCCCCGACCATGAACACCAAAGGTCATCTGCAGCGATCAGCATAAGACTTCTGATGAGACTACACAGTGGCCATCCGCTTCTGAATCAACTGGACCTGCTCAGATGTCTCCTACACGAGCTGCGGCCCCAGTAAAGCTGCCTCACCTGCCTCTAACCAGCACAAAGTTGATCAGCATGGCCTACCATAAAAAGCCTCGTATGGTGCCATCTCAATAGTTGCCTGAAAACTATCTTTATAGGCAAACTCGACTAAGGTTATATGCTTCTCCCACGAGCCCCCAAAGTCTAGGACGCATGCACACAACATGTCCTCCAGTACCTATATCGTCTGCTCTGACTGTGCATCTGTCAGAGGGTGGTATGATGTGCTTAGAAGCACCTGTGTACCCATCGCCCTCTGAAAACTCTGCCAGAAAAAAGACATAAAGCGAGCGTCCCTATCTAAAATGATAGAACAAGGGACCCATGCAGATGTACGATCTCTCGGATATATAGCCTTACAAGCTCGTCCACACCAAAGATCGGCAAGAAGTGAGATACCTTCATGAGTCTTTCCACAACAACCCACATGATGTCATTGCCTCGAGGTGACCACAAAAATCCCGTCATGAAATCCATCACGACATCATCCCATTTCCACTCTAGAATGGGCAACTGCTGTAATAGCCCAGTTGGTCTCTGATGCTCTGCCTTCACCTGCCGACAGGTGGAACACCTCAGAACAAAACCATCTATCTCTCTCTTCATACCCGGCCACCAGTACGGACGTATCAAGTCACGATACATCTTGGTAACCCCAGGATGAACTGCCCAAGCTGAAGCATGAAACTCCCACATCATCTCCTCACATATATCCCCTGGAACCCATACACGTCCATGGAAACACAAAACCTCATCGTCGCCTATTATCCAACCGGGAGAAGGTTCCTCACTTTCCACTGACTCCCGTAGAACTAGGCCTTCTGAAACTGATAGCTGCCTCATCCTCACTCTATCCAGGAGTGTAGAAGTCACAGCTAACGAGGAAAGATATGTCTACCCCTAACTGTCATGCACCTCTAGATGAATCTCAGAGAACATAGCCATAAGCTTCCACTCACCACAGGCCGCCTACACTGCATGTATCTGATTCTTCCTGCTCAGTGCATCGACTACTGCATTACCTTTACCAGGTGTATAGGCAAGCTCAAAATTGAAGGACTGTAGGTACTCGACCCACCATCTCAACCTCAGATTCAGGTCACACTGAGTAACGATATACTTGAGGCTTTTGTGGTCTGTAAAAACCCCAAAATGCTCTCCCAACAGATAATGTCTCCAAAAGCGCAACACATGGACAACTGCAGCCAACTCGAGATCATGCGTCGGGTAATTCCTCTCATGTGGCCTCAACTGCCAAGACCCATACGCCACAACTCGGTCGCCCTACATCAAAACGGCTCCCAACCCAATCCCTAATGCATCATAGTAAACCATATATCTCTTCCCATGTTCTGGTAGTATCAGGATCGGTACTGATGTTATCCTTCCCTTCAGGTCCTGAAAAGCCGTCTCGCATGCTTCTGACCAAAAGAACTTCACACCCTTCTTAATCAGACCTGTCAACAGTTCTGCTAAGCGGGAGAAGTCTTTTATGAAGAGCCTGTAGTAACCATCCAGCCCTAAGAAACTCCGTATCTCAAACACATTCTTAGGCTTCTCCTAGGAAACTACTGCTCTCACCTTCTCTGGGTCTACTGCAACTCCTGCCTCTAAGATGATATGACCCAGGAAGTGAATCTAGTCTATAAAAAAGTGGCACTTTGAGAGCTTATCATATAGCCGATGTTCTCTCAGTGTACTCAATACGATCTCAAGATGGGTGGAATGGTCGTGTCGAGTGTGAGATTACACCAAGATGTCGTCCAAGAATACTACCACAAATGAATAAAGATACGGATGAAACACACGATTCATCAAAGCCATGAAAATTGATGGCACGTTCGTGAGTCCGAACGGCATAACCGTATACTCATATAGACCATACCTACTCCGAAAGGCTGTAAGCGGTATATCTGATGGTCTAATACATAACTGATCATATCTGGATCTCAAGTCAATCATCGAGAACACTCGTGCTCCACGAAGCAGATCAAACAAATAATCTATCCTCAGCAAGGGATATCGGTTCCTAACCGTCAACTGGTTCAGCTACCGATAATCCACACAAAGTCTGAGGGTACCATCCGACTTCTTCGCAAAAAGGACCGGAGAACCCCAAAGACATGTACTAGGTCGGATAAAACCCTTTTCCTGCAACTCCTCTAACTGCCTCTTGAACTCCTGCAACTCAGGCGTGGCCATACTATAAGGAGGAATGGACACCGCTGCAACTCCAGGCACTAGATTAATAGAGAAATCCACCTCGCGCACTGTAGGTTGACCTAAAAAGTCATCTGGGAAGACATCCCTAAAACGATCAACAACTAGAGGGAAATCCTTCTGACAAGTCCCCTGGTCATCTAGATATAAGCTCTCCATTTGGGCTGTGACTCTACCTCGCCCCTGATGCTCTCGTCCAGCTCGACTCGCCTGAACATCCCACTCGCCCTTGTATAGAAACTCCCCGCCCACTGGTGACGTGAAACGCACCCTGCGACGATAGCAGTCTACAAAGACTCGAAAGGGAACTAACCAGTCCATCCCGAGAATGACGTCATAACTCGTCTTCTCTAGGACATAGAGGTCCCAAAGGAAGTGACACCCACCAACCCCAAGGGGCCCTCCTTTCACTGATGCACACAAACCGTCCTAGTCCTCAACGAAGTTTCTAGCGTCAAGATATCAGAAGAAGTAGAAACACCAAGCCCAAGGCTCTCCACAATGGGTACAGATACGAAACTATGTGTAACACCCGTATCAAAAAGTACTGAAGACAAGACAGAAGCTACTAGAATAGTACCTCTGACTGTTGAAGGTCCGGGATCCTGCTCCTGCTGGGTCTGTTGCACTGCATATGCCTGCCCAGTGCCACAGCCCTACGACACAACCTGGCTACCCTGAGATGTCCCGCCCTGCTACCTCTGCGATCTTGGTGTCTGGCTACCACGACCACGACCACCGTCTCTGCCTGCATGCCCTGACGTATTCCAGTTCCCTGACTGGTAAGAAGCCACTGGTCCTGCTCCCACACGTGGAGTCTGCAAAGAACCCCTCTCACTAGCCACTGGTAGAAACGCCCTGCAAAAGTGCTATAGATGACCCATCTTGCCGCAAGCTCAGCACTCCACTGGTTCTTGTGGACACTACGGCCACTTGTGCCCCTTTCTGCCACAATGGTCACACCTGACAGGTCTACCTGAAGAAGTTGCATGGCTGGTACTACTGCCCTGAGAGAAGTCCATCTGTCTCTTCCTCTTTCCAGCAGAAATAGTACCAGTAAATGGTGCTAAACCGCTCTGGCCCACACCACTTGATTCCCATAGGTTCCTATCTGAAATCAGTGCCTGATTCACAATCGAGTGTACAGTAGGAAACCTGAAAACATTCACCAGCGCTCGGATGTCATACTGCAGACCATCCTCAAAACGTATGGCTCTCAGCACCTCATCACCCACCAGCATAGGTGAAAAGTGCTGAAGCTCTGTAAAATGAGCAGAATAGTCCATCACTGACATAGCGCCCTGCTGCAGATTCATGAACTCTCGAGCTCTATCTGCCCTCAGCATCTCGGGAAAGAAGAATTCATAGAATACTGCCTGAAAATCTTCCCACATCATGTCCCAGTGATGCTCTGACTGGGTGGTAACATCCCACCACCTCTTGGTAGAATCACGCAGAATGCAAGTCGCGAGATTGACCCTCCACCCTGGAGGAGTCTCAATATGCTCGAAAATAGTCTACATCGATCCTATCCAAGAATCCGCAGCCTGTGGTCCTCCATCCCATGAAAACGTAGGTGGATGCTGCTGCTGGATGATACGAGTCTGCTCAGCCATAGATATAGCAGCCTTCGGTGCTCCCTGAAAGGTCTGCATAAACCGCATAAAACCTTCATGGAACTGCGTCTCCGCACCTGTGTCAGGTATAACAGCTGGTGCCGCATCTGGCTCTACTGGTGGATCCATTGGTAACCCATGGCCCACCATCTCTGGAGTATAATTTTCGCCGCTCTCCTGGCGAACAACTCGCGGTCGTCTTGGCGGCATGACACTACAAGGTCAAAAGCACGCCTCAGATTCAAGATTATTAAGACTGAAAGAGAAGGAACCACAAAGGAACAAGAGGAAGAAGGCATTTCAAAATTTGAAAAACAAGACTACACGGTGTGTACAATGACTACACGGCGTGTACTTGACTTTCTTTCCCCTACCCGGGTCCTTCTACACGGCTAAGCCACACGGATTTCGTTCAACAAAATTACACGGCGTGTATACGATCTACACGGCATGCATGATGTTATTTTCCAACTGCCCGTGTCATCTGTGACATGGACGACTACTCGGCTTAACACTACACGGCGTGTTACACCCACACACAGCGTGTACACCATCCCGTTTCCCAGCCACATGACTGACTCCACATGGTCTGTTCTCAGACAAGACTACACAGTGTGTCCCACAGGTACACGGCGTGTTTAAGGAGAGGTGACACCGACCCGTGTTGTTAGTTACACGGCCGAGTCCCCATGTCACACTACACGGCGTGTCTATAACTGGCACGACGTGTTCTGTCAAGGAGTTCACCGACCTGTGTTGTTAGTTACAGGGCCATACTCCAGGTCAACACTACACGGTGTGTAAAAAACTACATGGCATGTTTTACCCAAGCCCTTCCCTACCCCGTGTCTCCGCTCACATGGTTTGTGACACAGGAAGAGACTACACAGCGTGTACTCAGGGTACACGGTGTGTACTCAAAAAGACCATTTTTCTTCCCGAATAGAAGAACACACACGGCGTGTATGAGGTCCTACACGGCGTGTCTTCTGGGTTTTCCACACAGTATGCCTCAGAAACTTCTCCGGAACCCAGAAAATACTGAAAACAACACCTAAGTGTCAAATTCCGACCCGTGGGGGCCAATACACCCCACGAATCAAAGTTTGACATCTTATTTGTGTTATAACTAATAACCAGTCAATGATCCACCAATTTCCGGTCAATGGGGGCCCATACTCTCCAAAAACCAAAGTTTGGCATCCATTCTATAAACAAGCTCAGTCAATAATACCATATCACAAGGCAGGTATTTATCAAGCAGCTATCACAACAACATGCTTTACTAGCACAACAACTATCACAACAACATGAAAATTCTAATGCACCTACATGTCATGGAAACTATGCATGGCATGTGATATCTAGCATGTGCCTATATGATGCATGAGACGGCTTACCCTCATCTCATTGGGTTTCAACTAAATAGAACCCACAGATAAAATATAAACAGCACAATCCAAGTGCGTCACCCAATGGTGAAAACATATCAACCATAAAATTGCAAAATCCAAGAAATCCAAAATACGAGGTAGACTGGCTTTTCCCTGTACATGGGTTAGCTACGCCTGGGCACAACTTATTACCAACTACCGTTCAACCTAACTTCGACTATGGCTCCAAATAGTAAGTCAAAGAAAAGAAACTCCTTTGATACCACTTTGTAACGTCCCGGACCCGTGTGCCACACAATGAGTGCCCCGAGCTCGGTTCGCCACATGACCTCAAGCACATTTCCCCAAATGCCAGAGGCTGCTGACTAGCAGCGAGGGCCCAGGTCTGATAGTGGGGAAACTATGCCCTCATTTGTCAATGTGTAGCGCAGCAGAATATCAAAATAAACATACAAAAAACAGCGGAAGTAGTAAACATACACAACTGAAATAACTATAGTAGTGGATATAATCAACAGTATATCAGTGATGATGCTACATGTTTCATGTTCTAAGAAAACATCCAGAACAAGTTATACATCAATATAGTACAACAGAAAATAGAGTACATCAAAACAAGCAAAACTACTGGCAGCGGCATCGCTAGCCTAGGCTCGGTCCCATGCCCTCTTACTCCTTAGCAACATTCAAGTACCTGTATAGGGACTCTTTCCCCTATATACACCTGCAACAACGTAATCCGTTTGGGCCAAAAAGCGTGACCCAAATAGGGTGTGAGACATATATCTCAGTAGGCACCCACCAAAGGCCTGTGCCTAGCTGCGTGTAAGCATGCAACAACAGTGTGCAGTAGTAAAATGCAATAAAGTAAGCAGTACTTAAAAGTAACTAATTACCAGTTATATTGCCATTTCATTATCCATTTAATCCATTTAAATATTAGAAACCACCACAGTGCATTTCTAGGTAAACAGTCCACGTCCTCAGATAAACAAAACCTTACCCTCTGGTAAGCAGAATCCAACCCGCAGGTATAGCCATCAGGTGTAACTAAAATTGCCCTCAGGCATAGTATGTTTCGCTCTCAGGCATAGAAGTCAAGCCCTCAGGCACAAAAGGTTGCTCTCAGGTGAAATACTATAGCCCCCGGGCTAAATAGTGCAGTGCCCTTAGGCTAATCACAACAACGCCCTTAGGCTAAATACAAAAATGCCCTCTTGCTAAACAGGTAACCGGGCCATGACCAACAGGTAAACAAGCAGTAAAAAGTAATTACTCTCAAAGAAATTCTACAATTACTACTTTAAAGGCATACCCTCAGGTATCCTGGCCAAATAGATAAATAGTGAAACACAACCCGAGGGGTTGTTCTGGATCCAAGCAATGATCCTAAGTAGCATTTTAACATCATAATTTAATCACCTATGAAATTCTAGGAATTAAACATAGAAATGGCCTCATCCACACGACACCCCAACATGGGTTCGTGGCACAAAAACGCACAAAACACACAGCAGTTGGAAAACTAAACACAAAGCCACCTACCTTATATGCCAATGAACGCTATACCCGAACGCTGACTCCAGAAACGCCCAAGAACGGCGTAGATCCGACAACGAACAAAACTCATTCAAATGTAAATAACTTACGTTAGGAGAAGAATTTGAAAGAACGGTACCAGGAGGGGAGAGGGCTCACCCGTGCGGTTCCAACGAGATCGTCCGAAGCTGAAACGGATTCCAGACGAATGCCCGGTGGATCTTCAAAATCTGGCCTCCTCCATTGGCTCCAAAATGGCTCAAGTTCCTCCTCTACAAAATGAGGAGGCTACTGCCTGTTTTAAGCCGAAAAAACAAAGTACACGGTGTGTACATAAAAGTACACGGCGTGTACTCCCTTAATTTAACAGTTCATTTGGCGGCACCGTCACACTATTCATCCGTCGACCTGAGTACACGACATGTACTCTTGAGTACATGGTGTGTACAGTCGCCCAGCTGGCGGCGACGCCACCGCCTTATTGTTTAAGCTTTCCAACTGACTACACGGCGTGTAAGGCACCACTACACGGCGTGGAGTGGTTCCTACACCCTTCATCGCCGGCATGGCTACACGCCGCGTGTACTCATCCCAACACGGCCAAAAGTACATGACGTGTGGATAAATTACACGGCGTGTAGTTCCAAAATTCAAAATTTTTCCCCATCTTCCTTATTTTTTCAAAACACTTAAGGAAAAGGGAAAAAAGAAGCCCGTACCTCAAAAATAATAACTGGGTTCTTACATTATCTTATGTACAACCCTATATTAAAAATTTTTTAGATATGAAAACTTGAAATTAACACTTTTACCTCTTCTTTAAATTAAATAATAATAAATGTACTAATCTAATCCAAGTGTATGTAAAGGATAATATTTTATTCCAATTTCATTTTTGTTGAATTAAACTTATCCAATAGAATTAGGTTATGTTTTAGGGTAATTATAATATACTATTTACCCTTAATAACCCTTTTTTACTTTTAACCGTGGTAAATAAAAGTCAAAAGTTACTATTCACAAAAAAATTATTTTCATCTTATCGAACAAAATTTTACATCTAAGGTTAACCGTGTCTTTTTTATTTTTGAAATTAAAATCACAGAAGTGGGAAAATTATGTTTTTTGAAAATTTGAAATGCTCCTAGGAGGTGGGTAAAAGACGATAAAAAGATCAATAAAATTTTTATATATCTAATCATATTATAAAATGAATCCAATGAATTTAATTGAACTTATATAGGTATTATTTATCTATTTTTAACAAAAATAAATTTAAATGAAATAAATAATTATTTTAAAAAAGTCGGTTTTAAACAATAACTCAGTGTTTTTCACTATTCATCAAAAAATTGAATGTTTTCAGAAAAATACCAAAAATTCACTCTAATATAATATTGATATTCCGAATTCAAAAATGAAGTCTATTTTACCGAATTCAAAACATAGAAGTTTAATTTATTAATTTCAAATTAATTCCCGTTGTAAAAACCAAAAGGCATATTTTTAAGAAATAAAAACTATCAAAAGATTGACACTTCTTTATGTCCAATTTTCAAGTGAAATTACATAAAATGACTAGAATTGGATTAAATTGTAAAAATATAATCTATTTATATTTCCAAACAAATAAAATGTATAATTTAACACTATAAATTATTTTTATTAAAAAAGTTGTTTTCAGTTAAAATAAAGTATTTTTCACTATTCACCCAAATATGAAAGTTATCATAAAAACATCAAAAATTCATTGAAAATAAATTATTATGTCCTTATTCTAAAGAAGAAGTTTATTTTGTCAAATTGAATATATAATATTTTCAAATATTGGATTTAACAAGGGTTCACCATTAAAAGTCGGTAAAAGTGCAGTTTTTTGAAAAATACTTCCTTTATCTGAAAAAATGAATTAGTTCTTAAATTATGTCTAAGAAACTCATAATATGGATTCCAAAATTATATGGATTATATAATGTTCAGAATTCAGTTAATACTATTCATAACTGCATTGGAACGACTACTTTGGTAAGTCATGGTGTGCTTGATCTCAGTGTTTTGTGTAGTGAAAATTATTGAATTACTTTAAAGAGATAACGTACAATGATTTTTTTGGGTGTTAAAATAGATGACTATGCCTAATGTATATAGTTTTAATGATGTATAAAATTATTGTGAATGATAAAATCAAGAGCTTTCATTTAAGACTAAAGAATTCTTTAGATATTATCTCTCCTCCTACATCATCCCAAGAAAGATTTTAAAAGTCCAAATATTAATGCCTAATGTAATTTTCATATTAATCAATATGAAAACCTCAAGATGTCCAATATGTTGTTCTAGCACCCAGTAATCCATAAACATTTTTTGTAGAACATTGGATCATGTTTGGATCACTGCTAGAGGGATTGTATACTTGGATCTTACAAGTGTAATGATGGTTGATCGAAAATTGGATTCAGGCGATTAATTGATTCATCGAAGAAATATCATTAGATTTATGTATTATTTAATTAAATATATTTATATTAATTATAAATTTTTCATTAAAAGATATCCTATAGGTTCTGGTGGGCTTCTTTATCAATATTATTTAGAAAAATTTATTTTTCAATGTTGTTTACATCTTATAAAATATGAAAATGATCCTTAGAATGTGATAATTACTAAATTAGGATTTGTTCGGATATATGCGTTCACCTAGCCTGGAACCATTAAGTGGTATTAGAGTGGTCACATTCAAATTTATGAGAGCCTATTTTATTTTTTATCGTTATGCATTTAAAAAATAAATTTCACTTGACTTTTTTATTAGTTCTTGATCTTTCATCAAAGTAAATACTCTCCCATATTTTCCCTCTAAAATAACCCATATTGGATATTAATTAATGTATAATGCATTTGGATAACCCATCTATAGGTTCCAATAATTCAGGTCAAATAATACAACGTTACATGGCATATACTATTTTGTAACATGAAGGGTATCCTTGTTAGTTGCACAAGGACCCCATGATGGACTTTATGTCATCATGTAATCAATACATGTAACCTCAATTAAATGAATTTTGTGTTAAAAATCCTCATTGTAACTTATATTTTCCATAATACATTCCTTATTGAATTCATATATGCCATGTTGTTCAAGTATTTACAAATAAAAAACATTGGTTCAAGACGTGTTTGAATAAAATACTATGTCTATTTAATACACTGTGTGTATATGATGAAAACTGTACATCGTGAAGTACACACCATGTGTACTTTCTACATTCCATTTACCACCTAAATGTTAGTAGGAAGTACACACTAAGAGGTTTTGGATGTATTATAGATATCCAGAGTATAAAAGTACTTGCCATGTGGTGAACATTCACACATCATGTACTTTTCTTATTTATGTCAAAATATCAATGGTTATTAATTGCAACATTAAACATCATCATTATGATTTATGTGTGATGTTAAATCAAAAATACACACCAACAATTAGATTTAATATTATATTAAATGAATAATTAATTTCATGTAATATTTGAAACTATATATCATGCATGGTCATAGTATACTAAAGACTCTATGAATTAAATAATATCGACAATGTGATATTCATGTGTTCCAAGTTTTATTAATTTCAAATTAAACACCATGTAATATATAAACATTTCATGTACCCAATATGTCTTTTTAGTGCATTGTATTAAACAAGAACCATAATAAATTGTTTGGATATATAAATTTCGATTTATATCCATGTACGAAGTTCTCTACTAATTTTATTTGTTTTAGGTAAAAAAAAATTATATATTTTTCATAAAATCATTTTGGATTTAAATTTCAAGATGATTTCGCAGAATAAGATAAAATTAATTAATTATTTAATAAGTCCATTAATTATGCTAATTAAAGCATGATTTATATAATTAAATAATAAATTAAAGTGAATACAAGCATGTTTTTTAAATGTGTACTGATTACAAGTGTGTGACCGACTATGAAATTTGACTAGACCTATGTATGTATCGTTTTTTTTATTTTATCTTATTACATAGTTTTCAATGATTTATTATCAAATTAAATAAATTTACAACTGTTTCATACAATCCTTAATTATGTATTAAAGGTGTGCCTAATGTTGTTTTATTTAATTACCCTTAACCCTGAAATTCGTTCCCCTCAACTACATGTTTTTTATAAAACATATGAAATAAAAGGATTGTGTGAAGGTCAATTGAGGAGGTTCATGATATAATTGAGGTGGAACATAACTGGAAATACAATACTACGTAGGAGGAATACTTCTACTCATGACATGACCAGCAGATGGTAGTTTTCCCAAGGTTCATAGAATGATTTGTTTTACATTCAATAAATCAATGATTAGATAATGATCATGATCATGGAATTTATGTATTTTATTTATTTCCTATTCGTGATTAGTTTTTTTAAATAATGACTATAGTCACATAAATAAAAGGCTAATATGGAATGATAGAATTAAAATAAATTGATTTTGTGTAAATGATATATCAGAAAATGGTTAATCCCTAAGGTAAAATAAATTTTATATTAACAATATAATTATATTGTAAAATAATAAAAATCCCTCAACTAAATATTATGTCAGACCAATCCTTCCATTACTTTATTATGAATGAATCCATATATATAAGTGTTTGACCAATCCTTTTTGGGAATCATTCATTTATTATGGAGTTCTTGTGAATGTTTTGGGTGGAAATAACCAATTTACTTAAAGATAAGTAGTCCTCTCTAGAATGTATACAGCTTCAAGGTAACTGTAGATAAAATCCAAGAAAGGGGTTTCAATATTGGGTAGACCACCCAATTGTACAAGGATATTCAAGCCCATAGTTAGATAAGGCCTACATACAAAAATAGATTTGAGTAATCAATTGATCCTTCACCTAGGTTTTGAGAATGGGCATATGTATCGTTACCACATGAATATATGAGAAACTATACATTCCATGTCTAATGGTGAGGGTTTTGGGGTATGATAAAATAGTGGGAGACTTAATAAAATAAAAATGATATTTTTATAATTAATCACATAAATTTTTAGAAATTAATGTAGTAATAATATATTATTTTTATAATGTTGAATGTTGAAAATATATTATATCACATTATACATTAGATTAATTATATAAAAATATGATATTATTTCTGTAAGTAACATCAATGAATGGTTGAGACACCTATAGGTAGTATTTCACCATGAACAGAGGTCTTATATAGTAGAATATTCACTACCTGATCCTCCTTCTGTGGATGTTAGTTATGGAGAGTTAACTATATATAATAAACAGCTAAGTGTTGCATTAGATTTTCAGATTTTTATTCATTCAATCGTTTAAAATGAACTCATTATGTCGCATGATTACAAAAATGACTATATAATTATAAATCATTTCATTGGTTTTTATCAAGAGAGAGAAATACATGACTTGCTTGAGATATCCAAGGGGATATTTCTTAGTAAATATAGAGAAAGTTTTTCTACTGGGGCTCACACTGTCAAACGCATTGGCTACTTTGGGCACCAAAAGGATCTATGATTTATGATACATGAATAATTTCACACTGATCTCATTAATTCATTACACCCTTATATTTTCTCCAAATAATTTTTTCAATTTCAATATGATAAAATTGAATTCGATCCCAAATATTTTCACCCTAATTATCTATACTAAAAGGGATATGATGTGTGAAATTTAGTCTTTCATTATAGTTAATAAAAGGAAGGACCATGATACTATATATAAGTATATATACACTTGAAAAAACCATTACAATTATAGAAATATCAGTGGATAAAGGAAAGGAACATGATGATATCTATTTTTTATTTGGATGGAAGGTACATGAGAAGAAAAACACCACCCAAGACAAGAATCTTGAGGAAGATTTAGGTGTGGTTGTTTTCTTGTGAAATTTATCTATTTCTATAAATTGGGTATTAGAAAAACGTGAAATTCTAAAATCTATATTCAAATAAAAGAATAAAGTAAGTTCCCATGGATTCCCTATGGTGAGGTAAATCTATGAGAATCAAAGGGATCTAGACTTGCAGTTATGGCTATCAAGGACTACAACCTCACATTGTTGAAGACAATGTTTTGTGTCTTAAATTATTTTTATTATGTTCCTTTAGTCACCAAAAATAATATATCAATTTGCAGACTTTATATATATGAATTTATTTTCAAATTTTGGAATAAATATTTCTTTTTTAAAAAGTTATCAAATGTTAAGGTAATCCATATTTAAATTTTTTTATGGATTGGATTAAATAAACCATATAATGTTAATCGATAATGAAACCAGTTCATATAACTCATATAACAAATAAAAAAATGATTTTCTTGGTTTTGTAAAAAAATCATCTGACCATATTATTACAGGAAATATATTTTGATTCATTTGATCTAAAACCACTTGGTTTATGTAACACATACTTATAATGAAAAATTTGTAAAGCTATATTTATTGGATAATCTGAAAGGGAAAAGGAGCTTCTTGAAATAGTTTACATCATTACTTGTGGGATATTTCTAGTTAGTGCAATCAGTTAGTATGTATACTTAATAAATTTTAATGACTATTTTATTAGGTATTCGAATTATTATTTAAGGAGGTATAAGTAAAACACATTTTAATAATTGAAGGAGTACAAGAATGATGTTGAGAATCATATTTGAAAGAAAATTATGAATCTCTTCTCATGTGGTGGTGGGAAATATTTTAATAAACTATTTATTGAATATTTAAATAAGTTAGGGATTCTATCCGAACAAACTCTTTACACAAAAAAATTGCATGCAATAATAAAAAGGACGAACTTTACCATGATGGAAATAGTGATATCAAGGATGAACCATGTGATCCTTACATTATACTTTTGGGTATACACACTATAGAGAATAATATAAATACTATACTATGTTCCAACTAATGTGTTAGATTATATTTCATACCATTTATGGAGTGGAATTAATCCTGCGTTGTCATACATACATGTATAGGGTTATGAAGAATTATTTAAGGCCCCTTGAAGAAAAAATCTTTTACCATAATGAACATGGTGTTCCATTGTAAGGTAACAAAATAAAATAAGGT
This sequence comes from Viscum album, assembly GCA_963277665.1. Taxonomy (NCBI): domain Eukaryota; kingdom Viridiplantae; phylum Streptophyta; class Magnoliopsida; order Santalales; family Viscaceae; genus Viscum; species Viscum album. Next base: position 760,288,800 of record OY728161.1, read on the forward strand.
GATATTACCAATAAGAATCATCATATAAAAAGATAATTATGGAAATTCATTCTATATTTTATAAGCGGGATAACAACAATAAAATGCTTAGTAATAGTGATGTATACCTTGAATAATTCCAAGCGTACATTACTCAAACATTGGGAAAGTAATAGTTTCTAGAAGACCAAGTGGAAGAAGCCATTTTAGATACACAAGTTATATGTAGGATTGAAATATAAGTTACATAATTTAAAGATAAGGTTTTATAGTCATCATTTCTGGTGACTCCTTGTTAGTTGAAAATAATGATCGTATAAATTACAAGGAAGTAATAAGTGCCACAAAAGTTTTCAAATGGTATGAATTCTAAAATGGAATTAATTTACCAAAACCATGTCTATATATTCATAAATCCTCCCATTTATATAATGTCCATTGATTATAAATGGGTATTCAAGAGGAATCTCGACATCGATGGAAATTCCATCACCTAAAACATATGAATGGTTTCAAAATGATTCAAATAATTTCATGGAATGGTATGTGATGAGTCCTTTTCAAAAACAAATTATGCTAAAATCCATCATAATTGTACATTAAATTGCATCTTACTAAGACTATGAGATTTGGAAAATTGATGTCAAAATAGACTTATTTAATAGAAACATTCAATAAGATTTCTATATAATAGAGCAAAATATGTATGTCACTCTAAAGGATTAAATTAATTTTTGAAAATTATAGAGATCTATTTATGGAATAATTAAATATTCCAGGTCATAAAACATTCATTTGAATATTACATAATGGAATTTGGATTTATAATGAATTAATGTGAGCCTTGTTTGTATAAATGCTTTATTGGGAGTATTTTCATTTTCATAATATTTTTTTCAAGGATGTTATTCTTATTGGAAGTAAAATACCAGTCTTACAGTCTATTAAATCCTCAATTAACATTGTAATAACCATGATGTACTTAGGTAACTGGTTTCATGATACATTGTGATGGATCCAATAGACCACTTGGTTTAATTCGATGTATATATATTGAAATGATGTTGAATGGATCCATTAATGAATAATCCAAAGGAGGATTATTTCTTACATGACATGGAATTAATATTTAAAATAAACCATGTCCTTAGGAACATAATGAAATAAAAATTATTGAATGTAATCAATTTATAATGGTGACTGGGAGAGTAAGGAATTTAATTCTATGTGTAAGGAATGATGTCACCTATACCATAATCACTATTAGATGAAATTATAATGAACCCAGTGACTTCCATTAGATGGGAGTAAATAAAATCCTTATGCATGTAAGTTAAAATAAGGATATTTTCCTGGTCTATGGCGGTGATGATGATGTCGTTATCAAACAATACATATATTTTAGTTTCGAAACTGATCATGATGATCTCAAAATCACAATTGGGATACTTTATTACTCTTTATGGAGGTGTTGTGAGCATGGAGAGTTATAAGAAGGATGTTATCATAGATTATATAGTGAATTATGTGTATATTATAGATTCCAAGGTAACTAAAATAGGATTTCAGATATGAAACTTCTTCCAAAATATTGATGTAATTTTTTGTAGTAAATACCCTATCACGTGATATTGTGATAACACTACAATGGTGGATTTTTCAACGGTTACACGATCACATCAATGGATGAAGAAAATTCTTAAGATGTATTTTATCCAGATGTATTTTTATCCATGAAATATAATATGGTATATTTTTTGATAAATTCCTTAACTCATCAGAAACACGATCATCATGTAAGGCATAGTGAATTAAAATTCATTTGCAGTTGGCTATAGTCCATGTGAAAGTCCATTAAATGTTTTTTATCAAACCAACAATTTTTTATTTGTAATGTTTTTATATTCATTGAATTAAAAATTTATTAATCTATTTTACTAAATATCATTCTTATTTTTATTTGACTTTAATGTAATGTCCCCGAGCATCAGTTTCATTGAAAAGGTCATAGTAGTTCCCCAATATGAGGTGAACCTTGAGATATCATTATGATATTATTAAAAATAGTACAATTTTCTATGAAACATTCTTTAATAGGGAGCATTTTATTTTCACTCTCAAGTGTGATTACTCATTAGAATATGATATTTACTCTTATGAATTCCATGCTTGGTAATTCCTATGATAGTAGATTATAAGAACAGACCCACAAGTAGAATTTATACATGTTTTTGCATTATTGGATAATATTTACAGTGAGTGTGTGTAGTGGTCCTTAGACATTACTTTTAAAATTAATTCATGTAATGAATCATGGACTTTGATATAATGACACAAATTGTGACACCATATATTCTCGGGATGTTGGGTACATTTGGATCCTAAATAATGAAAAGATAATATTTAATATCTCAATGAATTATTTGTATATTCCATATTAATTGAAGATTATATCCTAGAAATCTTATTTAAATGGAACTATCCCATTAAATTTTTTCCCATGGTGTAAAAACAAGTTTATTTCAGATAGTCAATGAAGTACATATAAAGCGTATAGGTTGCTGGTATTGGTTTCAAATAGGGATGCTGATATATTGTGACAAAGGTTTTATATAACATAATTATAAATTATATTTTGTAGTCAATGTGGTGACATTGAATTATTTATTCTAGGTTCCTTGACACATTTCTATACATTAATCATAAACAATATCATAGACCACCTAATACTGACAAGAAAGAGGCCTAAAGGGTCACACACTATGTCTTTCTTTTGATCTCAATTAAAATATATTAGAGTTTAATTTGTGGAATAAATATTATTCTCAAGACCATGGGATAATTTTATTATGGATTTATTTTTAAAAATTATCGGTAGGCCATAAGTCACCCCAAAATCAGCCCTATCAACTGTCCATGTGATGAATGAACACACCCCCACTTCCACATGGATGGTACTATCCTCCATCATCTCAGGTTTTTAATTTTCATCCCCGATAACTAAAATCCAGGACCATTATAATAATATCCAACTTATGACAATTAATATATCCACTTGGACAATATCTTAATGGTAATCGTAATGCACCTTAGTGTGATATTATGCTTGGGGTACTCAGTTTGAGTTATAGAAGAGGTAGAATAAAAACTCTAGATTGTATGGGATAATAAATTTCAAATGGAATATGGAGAGGCATTTAGCTGATAATTTTCCGAAAATTTAATTATACAAAAAACATAATGTGATAAGAATATAAGAGTATTTTTATATGAAAATGTATTATCATAATAAAAATATATTAATAAATTATTTAATGGATTTTAATTAGTGTAAAACCAAAATTTTCACCTTTAAATATACTAGGTAATATATTTGGATTTAGGGACTGTGTTGGAATGAGATTCAGAGGTCAGTAGAGCCTTGACATTAATATATTAAAAATATAGAATATATATTGATTAGAAAATACAATTTTACAATAAAAATGAAACATATATCGAAAGATGTATTATAAATCAAACCTGAGACCACCGTTTTTTCCAAGATATAGGGTTTACCATAAGAACAATGTATCATTTTCTTTCTTTGGATTTTTTGTAACAACACATATGGGGATAATTTATTTAATTTCATATTATAAATTTTTTGGAAAATTTCTTTGTATCTTTAAACAAATGCATTGTATGATAAATCATTGATAACTGTTAGGTACAAAATGTGGGTTTTACCCTAAGCATGACATGACCTTTGTGTGTTTAAGAATTCTAGTTAGATCACACATAAAGTAATGTTATTTAATCTTTTCAATTATATTAAAATTATTCTAATTTATTTAATTCATTATTAATTATATTTGTTCTTCTCCAATTAACGCGGAATGCATAATTGTTGTACAAAGTTTAATGAAAAATCATTACAATCATATGTTTTTGACCAATTAAAAATGTTAACACCTTAATGTTTATAAATAAAGGATAGTGACAAAAATTTATAGTTAAATCATAAATTAAAATGGAAATTTTAATCTGGGGTTTTGATGTTCCTTGATTTTTGGGGTTCTAAATAGCTTACCTGCAACATTTTCATTATTATTACATTAAAATTAGTCCATGTGATTGGAAAAAACCATGTTTCATGATTGATGAACATCCATTGAAGAGTTTTCAAGAGGGGATACCAGATCTCCTCTTCTTACTGGTGTTATAAGGATGTTTTACCGTGTTTTTCTTTTGTTTTATTTTATTTTTTATATAATTTTTTTATTTATTGTTTCCTCCCAACCAAATTTTATAATGGCAAAAATGTTGGGATGATATTGAATGATAAAAAAGAAATTTTCAAAGGGTGGTTTTTTGATTTTTTGGATTATAGGTAAAAAAATATCAAATGATAATTTTAGCAAATTGTAAAATAAATAATTACAATGAATTATCAAAGGATAATTTTTTAGAATTATCAAACATAATTCTCCAATATAATCAAATTATAATTTTAAACAAAATTATAAAAGGATAAATTATTAATATTATAAAAATATAGTTAAAAAGAATTTTATTGGATAATTATTCCTAATTATCAATGGATAATTACAATGAATTATCAAACCACAGTTACACTATACTATCGAATAAACTAGTATACCATTAATGAGAGTATAATTGTATAGTAACTATCATGTGTCAATGATTATCAAAATTATCATTGGATAATTACATATATTATAGAAAGATACTCATTAATAATTATCAAGAGATAATTATACTAAATTATCATAGGATAATTTACAGAAAAATTATCAAAATTTAATCACACTATTTATCGAAGTATAATTTGAAATAAATTATGATATAAAAATATTAAGACTATAATTTATGCAATTTGTTGTAAGATAATTATTTATACTATCAAAGAATAATTATAATCGACCACCACATGTGTTATCAATTTAATTTAGGGAGATTATGATATCTAATGTGGTTTTATTATTATTATAAATAAAATATTGTCAATTTATGCAACAACCTTAAAATATAAACCAAATATTTTCTGGGAGTGAGAAATTACTAATACATGTAATATATTATATCTTGTTGACTTAAAATAGCTTGTTATGGTTTTTGGAACTCTTGGTGACCTTGACTATTGAAATGTTGATAAATATGATTTTAAGGCTACAAGGAGGGGATATAGATTGTTTAGGTTTCCACTACAGTTTTCTGACCACACAATTTGGTTTTTTCATGTTGTTGACATCTATGAAATTGAGGAAGGATGTTTCGTACCTATAGAGATATCGTTTACACATATTGCCATACAATAATGTTTTCATTGATGTATTTGACCCCAATCTTGATTATGATCTCATGTTGGTGTGTGTGTATCCCATGAAACCCATCAAGATATTTTATTCGATGAGTTATACTAGTTCAACATCTTTCAATGTATTAAAATTATAATGTATGTTCTACTATATAGCCAATATGATATGTTATGTCTACTTGTGCAATCACCTAGTATGTATATTTCAATGCCATTGTGGTTGTTAGTGGTACATGAGATAGGTGGACCAATGTATTATTTTTCATCATTAGTGGGGGAGTGCATGAAGATGAGAATATAGTGACACGGGACCTAAGAAAATAGTGGATTTATGAGGTATATATGGTGTCATGGTGAGGATTGTCTCAAGGCAGCCATCATTTTCATAGTGCCATGCTCCATGTTGTAGAAAAAACTATGTGAGTACAGGATATTCTCATTGAGAAGATGTCAGATGATATGGACCTCTCTTGGGATATATGATTTTGGGTGACATGTTCACATTACATTTTGAGGACACCATACATGAGCTTGTTTGGTTACTACCAACTTATTTCCTTAATATGTTGGCATGGAGCTGAAGAAGGTATGGTCGTGGGTTCATGGTGGCTTGGTTAGTGCATGACTTCTCGGTTTTGGATTGTATGTTTATATCTGTTATGTATTTATTATTATTATTCATTTCACCTGTTATAATTTAGAACATTAGGTTATGGATTCATTGGTGGTGTGCAAATGATTCTTGTACACACCCCACGCTCAAGAATTTTGAGGGGTTTATATATTTCATGAGGGATCAAGTGATGGGAAAGGCCCCTATTTGGGAATGATATATAGAGGAGGATGAAGATAGAAGTGGACCAGGGCGGAATATAGTGGACCATGTAGTTATTTTGTTATATTAATATTATCATATTATTCTAGACATCCTTATAGTATTGGGGGTTATTATATTTATATGCCATGTATGCCATTTATTTAGTTCCACATGATTACTCTAACATTTTATAGATTTTCTTCAATGATAATCAATCTAATGAGATGATACATAGTGTATAGTATTCCCTTCGTCAGATCCATTCCATAACTACTAGTCAACAACCTCATGGATATGGGGAGGCACACATGAGGTCATGTGACCATTCTTCTTGGAATCGTAGGTTCGGGTCCGGAAGTTACGTTATTGATACTGTAAATTAAATAAATAATTTTTTCACACGGTAATTATTAATTACACAAATATATAATATTTATTTATTTATTTAATGAATAATTTTTTTTAGTATTTGATAAATATTTATGAGGATTAACATACTAATATCATATAAATTGAATAAAAATAATTTAATTACTGGTATAATAATAATTATCATTTCACCAGTTCATGCACATTGTAAAAAAAATATTATTACATGGTAAAATTAAATATATGGTTTACTATATTATTTAAGACCTATTTTGAAATTAAATAATAGTTTTACCATGACCACATCTTCAAAAATAGATGATCATTAATATTGAGTTAAATTTTTTCAATGTAGAGAATCATTATGTACAATGAAATCTTGATCTCTCTTTTAAGGATGAAGAACAATTTACAGAATTTCAATTCCTAGATCATACCATAAATGATATTTCTATGATTTCTCTTCAAGACTGAATGATTCATCACAATGATCAAGATGAAAACTACAAGGTTATCGATCTAATGTGATTGAACTCCAAAATCCATATATGTTTTTTGGATATCAAAGGAGAGCATGTGGATCAACAATAGAGGGATTTTAAACATGGATCCTATAAGTGAAATGATAGTTGACCAAAAAGGCATTCATACAATCAACAGTTTGATCGAACATTGATATTGAGATCAAAGTATTATTTATGTTTATTTATATGTATTAATTATAAACATAATGTGAACATATTATCTCTGGTTTTCAAAGACCTTCTATGTCAATATTTATTAGAAAAATGTCATAGGTAATGAAAATTATTCCTTATGCAACATTTGAATCATCCATCGAATCTGAAAATTTATATGTCTAGATCAACCCTAATAATAACATTTTTTAACCCAGAACTATCAAATGATAATAAATCTTCAAATTAAACACAATAAGAGACTATAAAAGGATAAATAAATTGAAAAACAAGTATATTTAAGAAGAACCACTTAGAAGAAACCTTGTATATGACTCCCAATGAAGGGGGTACTAGAAATCATTTGTGAACATACTTATATATATGTATGTGTAAAAATGTACATATTTCTATACTTATATTAGAAAATATATATGTATATATTCAAGAATATAATTATATTAATATGTATTTACATATAATGATATTTAATTTTCAATATAAATTTCAATTAATAACTAAAATATTTCACTCTAAAATTTCATCATAACTATAGAAGCTTCCAACTGAGAAATAAAATTTGAGTATAAATTTACACTAATAATAGGAATGTTTGACTATAAATTTTTATCAAAAAATATAAATATAAATTATTTAAAACTCTACTGAAAATAAGATTTTGATTATAGATTTCCATGAGTATATATAAGTAAATATTGACAAATTTATATAGAAATTTTGGTATACTATATTGGAAATTAAATTTTGACTATAATTTTATGCATTTGAATATAAATAGAAAAATAAATATTTATACTAAAATAATACATATATACCTATAATAATTAAATATATATATATATATATAATAATCTTATGTTAATAATATTAAAAAATATAATAATTTCATTATGATAACCTTTATAATAAAAATAATAATTTAAATATATATATATATATATAAATATTAGTTATATTTGTATTATTAATTAATTTCACATAATAATTATATAATAAATATAAATAATTTAGTATTTATAAATTTTTTGATATAAGAGAAATAGTAATGAGTGGTAGCCTCCAAAAAGGGTCGCATGAGTGTTATTTTTTAGAAATAGGTTTGGAATCATAGGTTAGGACCTCCAACCTGAGATTATACTAATCACCAAAGTAGAAATATTATCTCTGGTATCAGATTTGACCTGGGCCTACAATTGAATACTGGGATTTCTTTATGGATAATGGAGAAATATAAATCATCTAATTATAGATTCATAAATCAATGGAATTTTTTCAAATAAAACCATTGTGAACACATTTATGTGCTAAAACATATATCATTCACTCTAATTTCTTGTCACACCCCACTAACACACTATATATTCATTATATGTAAAATGATGATGATATTTATTATTAATATTATTATTATAAAATTTTTGAAAATTTATATTTATAGATATTTTACATTGCATTAATATTAAATAAGTAACATCAATTTTTTAAAAAATTGACATATAAATATGTTTTCATAAATAATTTTTTTATTAAAAGAAAAAAAAACTATTATGATAATAAAACTTATTTATGTTTTTATATTTGATATTTTTTTATTGTTTTAAAATAATATTACACAAATTCATTTTAATCTAATTTATATATATTATTCTGAACTGAAATTAATATTATAATAAGAATTTTATATATCCATATTTATTTAATATTTTTAATGTGGTAAAATAAAAAAAATCATATTTTCTTTTGTTTATTTTTTTAATATCTATTTATAGAGCTTTATTTATATATATATAACCATATTATTTATTCACACTATAAGGATACAATGTGAATTTCTTAAAACAACATGTAATAATAATTATTATAACAATAAATTTTATGTGTTTATATTTAAAACTTTTTTAAAAAATTTAATTCCCAATATTTTATTTTAAATAATATATATTAGGATATATTATTTTAAGAACAAAATAACCTTAATAAAAATTATAAGTAAACAAGTATTCTTCAGGAAAATAAAATATCTATTCCAACATGAACCAAATCCATGGATACAAATGATAAGGCCTCAAGAGTTAAAGAACTGAACCAAATAGACAAATTAGAAGAATGAAGATACATAACAATAAAATGGGGCACCATATTATGATCTAATTTAATGAAATAAATAACAATGGGAATATTATAAAGGCATGTATAAGATCTCATCCAATAGGAGCCTTAATGGTGTAGATGTGGTAAGGAGGGACTTAAACAGAGATAAATATGAGATTAAATATGATTCAAAATACTTTTATGCCAACCATGATCCCCCAAAAATATCATAAGGGAAACACATAAGTCAATATGTCTAGCAACCTATTGACTATAATTAGATGTGATAACAAGTAATATAAAAACAAAGAACACCCTAGAATAACATTAACCCATAATTCCCACTCCAACAAAAAAATCATCAAATATAGTGGAATCTATATTCAAAATTAAAACACACCTAAAAGGAATGTACTATGACACATCATGCAATAATACATTTTCATAAAACCCCTATATCCCATTATTTTTTTGAACCTCAACCAAACCATAAGACTGACTTACCCTATATTTTTCATGAATCATCTTATTATTAGAAGAAAATAATTTCACTGTATCTAGAAAATCCATAAAATTGAAAAACAAATCTTGAAAAAATGATGAAAAAAATCCATAAACCACATATATAGGCCACCAAATAAAAAGGAACCCTCATTTATCCTAAAAGACACATTCTACTATATTTCCCAAATAAGATTCATGCTTAGTAATTGAATTATAACATGAAAATTGTTCCCTGAAATGAACATGTAAACCATCCACATATCATTTATAATATTATGCGACCACATAAAAAACATTAATTAGAACCTTATAACCCAAAAAGCTCCACAATTATTGTTGAATCATTGGTAAAAAGTAGGAAAACTAAATCTTCTTCTAAATTAAATTATAGTCATGATAAATCCTCCTCAATGCCATCTAATATATTAATTTAAACGTGGACCATTTATTCTAAGAGAATATCTAGAAGAAAATATCACCAAACATCAATTAATATATAGGGATATTTAAAATATAATTTTTTCCCTCATATTAAACCCAAAACTAATATTATCAAAGATCTATCTTCATAAATAATCATTAAAAATATCTCTAAAAACACTCTTTATTTCATATGTGGTTATTTATGAGGTAAACCAAAAAGAAACAACCTATAATAATGATCAATAACAATACTAATAGTCTTCCCTGTATTGATGAGGAAATATATAAAATAATGTAGAAGGACCTTGGATACCCAAATAAATGTTCCAAAAAAAAACATTTTCTATTTTTTAATTGAAAACTATATGAAAACAACACGAGTTAAATATTTAACACATTGGAATTTAGCATAATTTGACCAAAGATAACATAAAATCCTCCACCAAAAGATATCAAGAAGAACCGTGTTTAAATACCCCATATTCAAAAATCCCAAACATCAATTCCTCTTAGGGGAACATATTCATTTCCATTAAACCACATGAAAATGGTGTTAGAGTTGGTGACCTAGAGATAACGTTTTAGGACATTATGATAACTTGAATTCATTTTTTTGAATTTTAATAAAATATTTATCGCATCATTATTGGTAATTGAATTTTAACAGTATGTGATAAATTTATAAGAGTAGTTGTAAAACTAAAATGTCATAGTGATTACCCACTATGATGAGAACCCAGAAGTACCATGCAATTGTTCTTAAATATTAGTTTTATAGCTAGATGAAATCATTTGGGGAATTAAAATGATACAATCTAAAATGGGGGGTGAGTCATAGTAATTTTTGGAAACATTCCTTATTTTACTCCCTTGGTAATATCTTGTATATGATTTTATGAGACGGGGACCCGCTAATAGAAAATAAAAATTTATATGTTCTATATAATGTACCATCATTTGAATTAATGTATTAATCTCTATAGTTGTATATAATTATTAATGATTTATATAATTTATGTAAAATTATATATTGATGAAAACGATGATGACATATGTTTGTGATTAGGTAGGATATGTTGGTGGTATCACATGTAATATTCAATTAATAAAAATTCTAAGAAAGGATTTCTAGCTTAGTTTATTTAATAGAAGGTGTTATCTTGTGAATTTTCATTGAAATAATATATCCTAAATAAATCCATGGTCATGGGGTTTTATAGTCACGTTTAATTTCTATAAATTAAAAAAATGAGACATTATGCACATTAGTTGATGGAACTGGCTTGAAACATTCTAGGTTAGAGATATCATGATATAGGGATTATATTACACAATAAGTGTTTGTATGATTTAATATCCCATAGATATATTAACTTCTTTATCTATGGTTGTCTTTGTATATAGCCAAACGAAAACCTTGGAATTTAGGCTGGTTCACCTAATTCCATTGATAAAGATGATTAGAGGGCCATAGACTATGTATATAATGAATCTCCGTTAAATAATATAGTATTAATTATTATTGAATAAGTGTAGATAATATTATTCCATCATTTAATTTAACAATTATTCACATTTTCTTGATCCATTATATTCTACTAGCAGTTATTTGAGAAAATATTGTTTGAGTGGAATATTTAATAAATATTTATTTTATATTTAGTGAATATAATTTTTATCATTTTATTAGAGAATAATGATGTGATATTTATTTATTATATAAATAATCATTATTTAATGCTCACAAAATATTATGGATTATTGGAGAACTGAGTTTAATGGTCTGCTGAGAAATAATATATATTCAATGTTACTTGAATAAATAATATTTAATTTTAATTCATGATTTGACAACATGTCAACAAATAATAATAATATCAATATTATTATGGACCTGGGGTTTCTTAGGGGTTAAATAAATAATAATGGAAACTTATTCTATTATTTATTTCGAACTCTAGAAGTATATAAAACCAATTATTATGTTTTTATAGAGAGTAGATTCATTTTTCTGAGCATAATAAAATCCATAGTTAGATCTCTTTCTCTTTGGATGTGATTCTCTGGGAGATGAAAGGATAATGAACAAAATGACAGGATCTACCATTCTAGAACCCATAGATTCCTACGATGATGTTTGGAGATTTGTGGAGCATGTGTGCATCACAATTAGAGGGAGTATAATAATGATTCCTACCATACAATGATAATAATACATAGATCTGTTGTTATATCTATCAATGATGTAATAATTTCATGTATGGTAATACTTTAACTATTTAAAATAATTAGAAATAATATATTGATGATCATGAGCTTTGGTTCTAGAATTTATCCATTGTCTACATTCTTTAATTCAATTTCATTGATCATGGTGGTAATCATCTTGTATATCTCTAATCAGTCATTGATCATGACAAAAAGAAATGTTAATAATAACCTATGACATGCTTCAGTGGGACCTGGAAACTACAAGTTGTATTAGAGATTCCATATAAATATTTATAATTATTTAAATATAATTGAATTATTCATGCATTTATTATTTGGATTTTATTCTATATTAATCATTATTTAGTATGAATTATGAGAAATATTTTATTCCTCTTCATTTCTCATAATAATAATTAAATAGATTAATATTATGAAAAATGTTTATTCAGAGATATTACCACGAGGTGTCTATGAATATTTTTGAATACCATAGGAGTACACTCCATGTAACATGAGGTACATGCCGTGTACTAGTTTTTAATTCACCAAGAATTAATTCAGAATGAATTCAATTCATTTAGATTTATTTCATGCTGTGAATTTAATTAAACAACATATGTATACAAGGCCATCCTAGCCCATGGTTAGCTAGTGTACATGTCGTGTAACATCAATACAGTTCGTGTGGTCCCTTACTCACAGATAATCCATGTATTTTCTTACATGACCTACATGAATGGTGTCAATGTAACTCAGGGACCTTCCACCATATACTCCAATATTATTTGTGGAACAATCACACGATGAGTCCCTAGGCATGTGTTGTGGATAGATAGTTTGAAAAGTATTCATACATTGTAGCTCTAATGTACATGTCGTGTATTTTTTACCAAATTATGTAAAATTAAATTAGTTTTTTAATATGGATACCATATCAACGTGTTCTAGTGTAAGGTAATTATGTTGATTTGAAAATCCATGTGATTTGTTATATTTATATAAATAAAAAATTTTTTCTACTAGATTTTTCAATATACATATCATGTATAATTCATATTAAAGATATTCATCGACATGAATTAAATCATTACATGATTTGTAAATAGAATTTTAATCATGTGATCCTTATGTTTATGGTACATGTCCTAAAATTATGTTACATAGTCGGGTATTGTACATGTATCAATAGTATACCATATATGAGTATAATAAATGTTATAGAGTTTTTATAGGTACTCACCATGTAGTCCCTAAGGTATATTTTTGTACATAGTTAATTTTAAATAAATTTATTTAATTTTTTTGAATTATAATTGATGAAAATATAATGGAATTATCCTAGGAGAATTTATAAAATATAATTGATTACATAATTATGGTAATTAATTTATTAGAGAAAAAATTTTCTTAAATTTTTTTTGAATTGAATGGTAATTTTATCAAATATGTAATTAAGTACATTCATGTGGATGATCATGATCCAATAATAGACATTTTTATGTGATTGATTTCATTTAATTTACTATTAAATTACTTTTTTTCATGTGTGTCACTCTCATGTCACTCTGTAAGGGAATTCAAGACCACAGTTTCTTTTGTGAAAACCCACTAACCAATCCTTTAGTTTCCCTCAGCTATGTGTGAGTAAAAGAATATGTAATGGATTGATCTCCCTATCACAACCCGAACCAACCAATCTCGAGCTGCAACTACCCCAAGCCTGCCTCTATAAGCCAGGGGCTAGCGACAAGCACCGTAGGTGTAGCAATCTTGGGGAGGCCTTTTCCTACGTACCTATACAGACACACACACATAGTCCACTCGATGCAGAAGTACAGAGTCAAAAGAAAACCGAAGGACAAACAAACTATCACCCAACCAAAGTCACGCATCATATTCTAAATAGATAAAATTAATGTGCAGAAAAGTACAGACATGATACTGAACAAAAAAAGCGGAAAAACACGCCCAACCCGAAAGCTTCCACGACCCGGAAACAGGTAAAAAAAAGTAAATAGATGATGAGTCTCACACCTGAAAGTCCTACTATGACCACTTAATGCAGCCCAAGCTTTTGTGTCCTCAACACTCCTCTGTAGTCTCGAACGACATATATGTCATCTAAAAGGGAACACCAAGAGCAGGCAAAGCCCAAGCATGGGTGAGTATAAAGATACTCAGTAGGATGTGCCGAAAGCTCACATGAGAATCAATGGAGGTACTAAAACGGTGAGCAGTAGACAGAATAGAGAACAATGAAAGAGTACAGTAGATAGATTGTAACTCAACCAAACGAGATAAAGGAAGTTGGCTCGTTCGACCAAGAGGAGCTAGACATAGAATGCATGTGGTATATCCTGCGTGTCTTCGCCCTTCCTAGAAGGAGAGTAACTGAACCAATGGAGTGAGAAGGAAAGTAGTGTGTATATATATATGATCAATAAGAAACCCGAACGAGTGTGTAAGGGGATCTCCATCTCCAAGCTCAGCCCCGGAAAATTCGCCTATAGTTCTAAGGATATCTATCACTTATGCCAGAAATTCCCGCACACCAAAGTTGTCTCATCACTGAACCATACAACCAAGAGTCTCCCTCTGGTAATCACGGAGAAAAGTCACTGACCAGCCTCATAGGAAGGGATGAGTTTGAAGGAAGTCTTCAGGTAACCGAATGCCCAACCCAACTGAAGGGTAAACCCCAAAAGGTCATCGGTTGATCCACTTCCCAAACCTACTAGAGGGTAAACCCTAAAAGGTTGTCAGGTAAGCTACTGCCCAGCCCTACTAGAGGGTAAACCCTAATGTCAAAAGGTAACCCACTGCCCAGCCCCGCTGGAGGGTAAACCCTAAAGTCAACCCACTGCCCAACCCTACAAGAGGGTAATCCCTAATGTCAATGGGTAACCCACTTCCCTGCCTAGCTGGAGAGTAAACCATGATACTCTGGTGGTTAACCCACTACCCAGCCCCACTGGAGGGTAAACATAGAACTGGTCTGATAACTCCGCTCTGCCCGTGCGATCACTCAGTGTCACTAACATCGCGACCGTGCGTTGGATTGGAGTGTGTCAAAGGAACATAAGTCCAATTCCCTTTCATGTTTCCACATTTTAATGATATTTTGAAAGATTCTCTACACGCCCAAACTGATTACACAGTTGTAATCCTCACAAAAAAACACACTAGATAGACTACTTACTCGCTGGAAAAGGAATCCCAACGAAAAGTTATTCAACACTGCTTTATGCCCATATGGGGTCTCATGGGGCCCACAAATTGGTCCTAAAAGCGGTCAGACGAACAACGCTATCATGATTCTCTCGAAAAAACACACCAAAACGACTACTCATTCGTCCCGAACGGACATCCGATGACAAAGTTGCAAAATGCTGCTCACAACATAAAAGGAGGCTCATGGGGCCCACCCCTCAACTCCGTATTCAATGTTTGAAACCACAATGGTGTACATCGTCTCAACACTAGGATTACAACTCTGCTGACGGCGCCTAAAACGGAGTTCGGATGTGTTCACGCCATCCGAAAGAAGGATCCTAGCGAGGCTCTAAACAATACTTAACGGGTGCTTCACGCCACTTAGCCCCCGTCTCGAGAATCAAAATTCCCCAATACCATCTCAAAAACTCCACCTAAAGCAGAGGATTGCACTGCCATAGATGGAACACAAAACTGACACCCGTAGTGAATGTTACGGGTGTCCGAAGACAGGGGGCTAACCCCTTATTGCTGGACCAACCTAGTCCAGTCGGTCCACCCGGCCTGGGCTGGCCCATGACGCAGGCCCACAGACTATTCGCATGGCCCAACGATTGACCCGTGGTCCACCCATGCTGACCGGCCCTCGTGGTCGGTCGCTTTCCCGCGCGGAGACCCACGGAAGGCGTGTCTCGGTCTCCCGCTCGGGGTCGCGCCCCGCACCGGCGACCTCCGCCCGCCACTGCCACCTGGGACAGCCGCCACTTCGTGGGTCCGCCACACCACCGCCTGGGAACCACACCGCCATCACCTGGGAGCCCACCACGCTGGACGCCATCCCAGATTGCCCGAAGCCTGCCAGAAACCCCTAGAACCACCGGAAAATAGGGAAATTGGCCGGAAAGCTTCTATGGGACATGCCGGACACCCTGAGAATCAAAACTTCTATCTGAAAAGAACGTCAGAAATCTCAGATCGAGACCTACGCATCTATGGTCTTTGATTGAATATTGGAAAGCATTTATACGGAAGGAATTTAATTCATGGAAGATGCAGAAATTTAAAATGAAAACACAAATTCTTACCTCGCTGGGAGTAGCCCGTCGCTTCACAAGTGATCGGCCAGACCGCCGTGCCGATTTTGAGGGATGGAGATGAGGAGATTGAAGGGTGGTTTCTTCCATTATTGAGAGAGCTTCCACCAGGGAGAAAATGAAAGGGGAGGAGAAGGGTGGGGGTAGATGTGTTTAAGTAGAAAATTAATTTATTTTTTTAACCACCCACGAGAAGGCCCGTACCCGTACCCTTGACGAGGTCGAGGTTAAGTCGCCCCTAGGGTAAAATATGCATTCGAAGCACAACAGAGGTCTTGGAATATTAATTCAATCCTCCTTTCAGAATTAATAATGTTCACCACTGGGGACGCTAAATTACAAAAATTCCCCTAGTGGTGTTTTCCGCAGAAGGGCCACTCCCTTAAAGTTACAATCCTCCTAGGTTAAACGACATGATCTGAAACAACGGTGCCCTCTGTTTTACAATCTGAGCAACTGTTTAGGTGTTATTCTCTTTATTTGGCGTGTCCAGTGTGAACGCAATTAAAATTTAATTCCGGACACACCGGGGATCAGAATCACATGTCTTCTGAACGCCCTGCTCTGGAATAACATCAAGAAAATTTCAAAGTCTTACAATCTCCAAACCTAGGTTCTTACATCATTCCATACTTCATGTTTCTCATCCCTGAAAAACAAAACTACAAAAAAAACTTAGGATACTGAGCCCACATCTGGCTCTCCAATTCCCAAGTGCTCTCTTGCACCCTCTCATGCTGCAACAGCACATGAACCAAAGGGATGATCCATCCACATAGTGTCCGCTTCTACCTATCCTCAATCGCCACCGGGTGCTCTACAAAGGTGGTTACATCCTCGATGTCTAGCTCTCCCCAGTTGATAATGTGCGTGGGGTCATTCAAGTATTTCCTCACCTGTGAAATGTGGAAGACGTCATGCACCCTCTCCAGTTGTGGGTGTAGAGAAAGACGGTAAGCAACCTCACCAACCCTGCGCACGATCTCAAATGACCCAATGATCCTCGGGGATAGTTTGCCTCCCCGACCGAACCTTCATGTTCCACAGCACGGGGAGACTCTAAAAAAGACATGGTCCCCCTACTTGAACTCCAATGGCCTGCAACGACGGTCTACGTAGGACTTTTATTTGATCTGAGTCGTCCTCATCCGCTCACGAATGACCTACACCTTCTCCATTGTCGCCTACACCAACTCTAGGCACATGAAGGAGGTCTTCGCAACCTTCTTCTAACACAACGGTGACAAGAAGGGTCTCCCATAGAGGGCCTAAAAATATGACATGCCGATATTAGAGTGGTAAATGTTGTTGTACGCAAACTCCACCATGGGATGGTGATCCTCCCAACTCAGGCCAAAGCCTGACATACACTCCCTGAGCATATCCTCCAACCTCTGGATAGTGCGCTCAGTCTGCCCGTCTGTCAAGGGATGAAAATCTATACTCATCCGAAGCCACATCCCGAATGCCTCCTGCAGGCCTTGCCACAAATTTTAAGTAAACCGTGCGTCGCGGTCAGAGACGATCAACGAGGGTACTCCATGTAGGTGGATGATCTCCCGAACGTACAACTGCCCTAGACTCTCCACCGATCTCTGCTCTCTGATAGAAAGGATGTATGCTGACTTCATGAGTTGGTCCACTATCACCCAAATGGAATCATGTCCCTTCGCTATGTGTGAAATCCCTATGATGATGTCCATAGATATTCCATCCCACTTCCACTCCGGGATATCAAGGGGATGCAACAACCCTGCCAGAACCTGATACTCTGCCTTCACCTACTGATAGGTATGACACCGAGAAACAAACATAGCTATGTACCGCTTCATACCAGACCACCAAAACTGCCTCAACCCATATGCAATCACTACCCATTGCTGCATCAGCACCCTCCCGAGCCCAACTCTTGAGGCGCCGCAGTACACCACCAACTCAACGACCTCCTCTTGAAGCCTTAACACTGGAGCACAAGTCATCCTCTATCTCAACTCCTTGAAGGCGTTCTGGCACTAATCAGTCCCGGTGAACGGTCATCCCTTCTGCGTCAATGTGGTCAAAGAGGCAGTAATCTTGGAGAAATCTTCCACAAACCTCATGTAGTAACTTTCTAAACCAATGAATCTCCACACCTCTAACACATTCTTTGGTGGATCCCAAGCAAGAACGGCCTCAACCTTTGTGGGATCTATGGCCAATCCCTACTCTGTAATTAAATTCCCCAGAAAGTGAACCTCATGAATCCAGAATTGACAATTCTTAAGATTCTCATATAGCTGGTGCTCTCAGAGTTAGTCTAGGACCATCCTTAAATGTTCTGCGTGCTCCTCCACCATTGCAGAATAGATGAGTATGTCGTCAATAAAGACAACCACAAACCAATCCATGTACAACTGGAATATCTGGTTCATCAACACCATGAAAACGGTGGGGGAATTCATCACCCCAAAGGTCATCACCTAAAACTCATAATTCCCATAACGACAATGGAAAGACAACTTCGGGATGTCATCCTCACAAACCCACAACTGGTCGTAGCCGGATCAAAGATCAATCTTGGAGAACAACTTCGCACCTCTCAGCTGGTTGAATAGGTCGTCTATCCTTGGAAAAGGGTACCTGTTGTTTATCGTGGCCTTATTCTGGCGACGATAATCTACACAATGCCGCAGGCTCCCATCTTATTTTTTCACAAAAAAACTGGAGCTGCCCCGGAAGACACACTAGACCTGATGAATCCCTTCTCACGAAGGTTCTCCAACTGAATTCATAGCTCTCAAATCTCTCTGGGTTCTATATGATATGCTACACATGATATCAGGGCAGTCCCCAGCTACAAGTTAATATATAACTCCATCTCTCGCCTCAGAAGTTGTCTCGGGACATCCTTGGGAAAGACATCTATGTAGTCATCTAAAATTGTAGGGATCTTGGTGCCTATAGCGTCTACTTCTCCGAGAGCCATTATCACCAATTGATGAGAAAAAGGTCATGGTCTCCTACTCAGAGTACCCATTTACTCTACCATGAGGTCTCATTCACCACAGATGGTGAACTTCGTCCCATTAGAATGGACGCATCTGACTAGTCTGGGCAGACAATCAATCTGGGCATAAACCCTGGAAAGACAATCCATTCCGAAGATGAAATCATTTGTTTTCATTGTTATTATGAGTAGCTCCCACGTGAAACTCATTCCTCTAAATGACAGTCTTCACCGTCGGTAGATAAATGTCACCAACGAGGCACTTCCCGTAGGATCCTCGAGGATATGTGCAGGTTTCAGCTCCTCTATTGGAAACTAAAACTCCCGTACCAAAAGTATCGATATAAATGAGTGGATGCCTACTAGTACTGAAGAAAGAGTAGAGTAAACACAAATCATACATTGGACCATCTCATGTGATGGGTGGTCATGAACACCCATTGCCTGAAGCTGCCCACGACCCCTACCGCCAGCTCCCTAAGCCTGGAGTGGGCCGCCCAGTGGTGGCGGTGGAAGGACATAGAAACACTATCCCCCAACACTAGGTCTTGACGCTCTGCCTGCGCAGCCTCCCTAAGGGCCACCCTGTCCTCACTTAGGGGATCCCAGGACATGACACTACCTCTACCACTGTGGTGCACCCACTGCCTGTCAGGGTTGCTCGGTACGCTTGGTCGGGCAGTCCCACGCTAGGTGACCCCATCTGTCACAAGCATAGAACAGACTCTCTCCTAATGGACACCGTGCTCTACGGCGCCACTATAGTGTACAAACATGCCCTTGAGTCTGATCACATAAGGGACTATTCAACTGAGGCTCTTCCCTCTACCGCATGCCTGCTACCGACGGCTCTACTCTGAAGTGGCCACTACTAGGCCCTATCATTTGTCCCCCTCATCCAAGAATATCTCTGTCACAATATCCCTATCTAGCACCCCGAAATAAGTAGGGATGTAAAGGGGAACTACACTAGCATAAATCTCCCTGCGAAGACCCTGCTCAAACTTCCAATCTCGAAAGTTACTATCATGTACCATATCCTGTGAGTAGCGTGTCAGATTGGTAACCCGGGCCGAGTACTACGCCACAGTCACCCCTAATTCATCTCTAGAAGCTCCTGAATCCAAACGGAGTGTAAATAAGAGGGAGATTACTCCTCCCGAAATAGCTGTTGGAAGCTATCCCATGTGATAAACGACTCGTCCTGGGTCTGGGTAACCATCCCCCACCAACGCCCAGTCGTCCCGAGGAAAAGGCTGGAAGCTAGGTCTACCATCTGGTCCTCTTGTGTCTGTACCAGCGTAAAAAGTCGGTCCACGGACTCTAGCCAGTCTTCCACTGCCTGGGGATCCGGGTCCCCATGGAACTTCTGCGGCTGCTGACGCTGGATGTCTCGTAGTGTACTCATCCTATGCTCAACATCGGCCTGCGCTGCCAGTACTAACTGTCGCTCTCTAGGTGGAGGGTCTACTGTTGATGCATTTGGTGGAAGGTGACCATGTGAGGGTCCCTGAACTAACGCCTCGTCGCTCACCAGATCGTCATCACAAGCTGGAGAGGGTAACCCGACTGGCTGCTGTAGTTGGGGCATCCTGAAAATTATCATGGATTACCATGATCAGATGAGAATATATATATATAACAGTAATCGCAAATGGGAGCTGACTCAACAAGGACAGTCAAAGACTCAATCCTACCTGATGCATCTTTCAATGTTTCCTAGAACAAATGTCTTAGCGTTCCGAGCTGACAAGCAGGTGATCGGGGTCCTGGTGAGTGGATACATCTACCACCCGTACCATCACTAGACTCCCTGGCTTGAGATCCCCTCTCAGGACACATCGACACTATTTCCCAAAATTCCAACCAATTCATTTTTAGTGACGTCCGAACAATTCCCCAAGGAACGAACCACCTATGATACCTCTTTTTCATGACCTGAACCTACCGCTCTCGAGCCGCAACTACCCCAAGCCCGCTTCCATAGGCCAGGGGCTGGCGAAAAGCACCGAAGGAATAACAATCTCGGGGAGTCCTTTGCCTATGTAACTATACACACACACACACATCCCTCTCGATGCAGAAGTGCAGAGTCAAAAGAAAACTGAAGGAAAAACAACTATAACCCAACCACATTCATTCATCGACTTCTAAATAAAGAAAATTAAAGTGCTGAAAAGTACTGACAAGATACCAAACAGAAAAAGGAAAAAACACTCACCCAACCCGAAAGGTGCCACAACCCAACAATAGGTAATCAAAAGTGAACAACTGATGAGTCTCACAAGTGAAAGGCCTACTAGGACCACTGAAAGTAGCCAAGATATTGTGTCTTATACGCTCCTCCAAAGTCTCGATCGACCTGTTCCTCATCTGTAAGGGCACACCAAGTGCGAGCAAATCTCCAACAGGGGTGAGTATAAAGATACTTTGTAGGATTCCCTGAAAGCTCGAGGGATCAACAAAAGAGGTACTAAAACGGTGAGTAGTAGAAAGAACAGAGAACAATGAAAGAGTATATTAAATAGAGTGCAGCTCAACCCAAGAGGAGAAAGGAAGTAGGCTCGTCCGACCAAGAGGATATAGACATGGAAAGCACGTGGCATACCCCGCGTGTCTTCGCCCCTCCTAGAAGAAGATTATATGAACCCAAGGAGTGGAAACAAAAGTATTGTATATATATATATATATATGATCAACATGAAACTCGAACTAGTGTGTAAGGGGATCTCAATCTCCAAGATCAGCCCAAGAAATGTCTCCAACTGTTCTATGGAGATCCATCACTGATTACCAAAAGTCCTGCATGCCAATTTTGTCTCATCATTGAATAATACAACCAGGAGTCCCACTCCGGTAATCATAGAGAAAAGTCACTAACTAGCCTCATAGAAAGGGCTGAGTCTGAAAAAATTTGTCATGTAATCCACTTCCTATAATTACCCATACATTAGATACATGGTTGTTATTTCACAATTGAAGCATACTCATTACAACATATTACAAAACCATGGTAGGACCGTATAGGTATAGTTTCCTTAGAAACTTGGAAACATAAACAACTATTTCATAAATCATCTAAATTGTCTCCCGCTTATTTCATCATATCTAGAGTCCTTTTTTGGAATATCCTACTTAATACCCTTCTTCTTGACTTGGGGAAAAGAAAACATAAAAAAGGGTGAGCTCAAATGCTCAGAAATGGTAAACAAAATAAATATCAATCATATCATATTGATAAGAACATAACATTTTGAATATCTTAACCTGCAAAAGAGATCATAATATCATAACCTGGGATAAATCATATTAGTGAAATTTAATCCCAACAATCATAACATAAATCAGGAAACTTTGTGGAATACACACATAATCATAGAAAATCATTTCATTTTAGTCAAGAATCATTTCCAAGACTATCATAGCGGACAAAATCCATTAATTAACCGAGATTGCTCCTCATTCCAGTCATGTATCACTGAACCGGATTAACCTACCATTCCAGCCATGTCTATCTCATGAGATATAAATATTTATCCAATGCGTTGGAGGGAGATATAGGTCCCACCCATCTCATAATAAAAACATAATTATTTGTGCCACAAAATCATAAATCATACATAATAGCATAACCCATGTAATAAAAATGGGATTCTTAAACATCATGACATCATAAAACAATTCATATTAGATAAAGGACTTCATAAAAATAATTCCATCACAACATAATCAAATCAATGTAATAATAGGAATAGAAATAGAAATCTATATTATATTATATGGAAAATAATTTTGATAAAACACTTGAACTCCATTCTTGAGGAAAATATCCTTTCTACTTCAAAAACATTTTTCCTTTCTTAACATGTCATAAAATTTTAAACTAAAAGAAGTTAATTAAAAATACACTTGATAATTTGTAAAGGAAGATTCATGGAAATAAGGTTCTATGGAATCATAAAAATCCATTCATGCCATATAAGATAAAAAAACATTCTTCTGTTACTTTGGCCGAAATTGTCAAAAAGTATCTGGTACTGAAAACGAAAAAAGATTCCTTTCATATCTTTTACTAAAAATTCACCAGTAGGTAAAATTGGATTTTAAAAATTTTAGGAGGAGACATATAATATTACATATTGAGGAAACATGTATGTGGATGATAAATATTCCCCAATAAATTCTGACGTATAAACAATCTAGGATACAAATGAGATTGTGAGATTTTCCCCTACCTTAGGTCTGATATGCTTCGTACATTTCCGAACCTCCTATATAATGATTTAAATAATGTCATAGACTTATTATAGAATCATATTAATTATTATGATATCATACATAGTCATATTCTTATCTTCTTATTAGTAATATTTCATTGTTACTTGTTATTCGGGTGTTCAATTCTTTATGTTCTTACGCATGACTTGTCGAATAAATTCTTATTCCAATTTTTAGTTTATAGATACATTATTTACATAATTTTATTAGTTTAATATATATCATATTTATTCATTCAATTCATTTATATAATCATTATTCAATGAATATCATCTAGAACGACTCGCATCACATCGTGGAGACGGTAGGCCGTATGTACGCATGGGCAATGATATCGTTCCCATAACTATTGAATGGTACTAGAGTGGAAGATGGAGTGTCTCAGAATTAGTATCATGTTATAAAAATAATATATAGTTATTCTTTACACCATTATAACCATCCATGAAAGGTGGTGGTGGAAAACAGATTACACCACAGCGTGGAGACGATATTCCTTACGTACACACGCACGGTGATTTCATTTTTTGTAGGATGGATAGAAGTTGAAATAAGGTTGTTTCATAGTTATAATAACATATCAGTATATGAGTTATACTGATTTTATTAATTTATGATGAAACAAATAAATAAGATGATGTAGAAGAAGAAATAAAATGGAAATAATCGGTAAAGGATATTACCTCTACTTTGATCTTATTAGGCTACTCTAAGGGCACTAAAGTTGGTCATTGAAGAAAACCAGGACCTATATTATGTTTCTAGGGAAGTGGAGAAGTGAAATTGGCAGGGGTTTTCTAATCATGAAGGCTGAAAGTGGTGTGAGGAGGACAGGGAGGAGGTTCTTTTTTATAAGGGAGGAGACGAACACCATTGGAATTTTAAGAAATATTAATTTATAATAAATTTTATCCCCACATAAAAACCTTCAAAAATGCCTAAAATCAGATTATTAGATTATATAGGGTTGTAATCTCATCAAAAAATACAATTTAAACAAGTTGGGAATTTATTTTAAACATTATCAACTTGATTTATCCTTATATAATCTATTTAATTTTATTTTTGGTAATAATATTATCAATTTTAAATCATTATAAATAATTACTTAAATGTTGGGAATTGTCCATAATTGTGTACTTTATTAAATTTTATACCATATAAATTTTGATTTATAATTTTTAAATTTTTTTGTTATTTTAAATCAATTTTATAATATGAAATTTTTATACAATAACAGTAGTTTCAATTTGGACACAATTCATTTATTTGAATTTAGATAAACTATACAAGAAGATATGTTTGAACTATAAGATTTATCAGATTAATAACATTTCATATTTAGCTATAAAATTAGTGGATCACATTAAATAGGACATATAATATTTATTTTAATACTTTCAAAATCATTTATTTTATATTTCAATCAATAAAATAATTTCAACATCACTATTGTGTCAGAATTAATAACAATTATTTAATACCTAAAAATTATAAATAAATTCACATGATATATATAATTTTATTATATTTCTAAAGAAAATTAATATTCAAAGTTTCATTATTTTTATCACTAAATTAAAATTATAATACTTATAATATTTAAGAGAGTGACATGTTGTCATTTTCTTTGGTTTTAATAATGATTAAATTATTTTAATAGTCAAAAGACCTTAAAATGAATTTATTACTACCCTTAGGAGATAAGGTTCGACTTTTAGTCATACAATAGAATTTTTTCAGGTGTTAGTGTATTTTTATAATCTTATTTTTACCCTTAATTACCTTATTTACCTTAAACTGCAGTAAATAAAAATTACCGTAGTTTCTAATCATAATATGAAAAAAAATAAAAGTATACTGTTAATATAATTTGGACCCACTGAATCCAAATATGGAATCCATTTTTTAAAATACAAAACATATAAGTTTCAATAATTAATTTAAAATTAATCCCGTTGTTAACAAAACGAGTTTTAAAAGATAAAACATTACCAAAGATTGAAATGTTTTTACCTATGAATTCAATGTAAAATTACTGGTAATGACATACATTATATTAAATGGTAAAAATATATTCTATTTATACTTTAAAACCATTAAATATTATAATTTAACAATATAAATTATTCTGATGAAAAAAGTTGTTTTTAAATAAAATATTGTGTGTTTTTTCTATTCATTAAAATATGGAAGTTATCAGAATAATTTGAAAATTCTAAACATAGTAAATTTTTATATCCTGAATCCAAAGAAGAATTTTATTTTAATCAAATTGAACTTATAAACATGTTAAAAACAATATTTAAAGTTGGTGCGCCATCAAAAGGCGGCAAAACTACATTTAAAAAAAATAATTATTTCACCCGAAAAATTTACTTTAGTCACATACCATGTTTTAGAAAATGTGTAAGATGAATAATAATGTTATAAAATTCCAAATATAGTTAATACTATTCATAATGGCTAGTCCATAATAATATTATAACAATATATCATTGTTTAGTGAAACTCGATATTGCGTACAACACACGCTATCGAGGAAGGTTTCTCTTGCGTATAACTCAAGCCAAGCTAGTGTTGTGTGTAGTGAAAGATTAATTTGATGTTGCGTATAAAATAATACATATATATATATATATTTCTTATAAAAAATCAGGGTGTTACACTGCCCAACCCAACTGGAGGGTAAACCCCAAAAGGTCATCGGGTGACCCACTACCATGCCCTGCAGGAGGAAAAACCCAAAAAGGTCGTCAGGTAACCCACTACCCAGCCCTGTTAGAGGGTAAAACCTACAGTCAAAGGGTAACCTACTACCCAGCCCCGCTGGAGGGTAAACCCTAAAGTCAATGGGCAACCCACTACCCAGCCCCGGTGGATGCTAAACCCAAGGGTCAACGGGTAACCCACTGCCCAACCTCAGAGGAGGGTAAACCCTGATACACCAGTGGTTAACCCATTGCCCAACCCTGCTGGAGGGTAAACCTAGAAGTGGTCCGATAACTCTTTGATGCTAGTGCCATCACTGGGTGTCGGTATCATCACGATCATGCATAGGGTCAGAGAGCATCAAAGGAACCCCCAACCAATGCCCATTAATGATTCCACATTTAATGAGATTTCGAAAGAGGCTCCATATGCCCAAACTGATTACACCATTGTAATCCTTGAGAAAAAACACGCGAGATAGACTACTTACTCGCTGGAAACAGACTCCCGATGAAAAAGTTATTCCACACCACTTTATGCCCATACGGCATATCATGGGGCCCACATATAGGTCCCGAAATAGAATAGGCGAACTGCGGTATTGCGATGATCTATGAAAAACATGCCAAAATGACTACTAATTCGCCCTGAACAGACGTCAGATGAAAAAGTCGCAAAACGCTGCTCATAGCATAAAAGATGGCCCGTGGGGCCCACACATAAACTTCGGATTCAATTCCTGAAAACACCCCGGTGTAAATCATCTTGATACTAGGGTTACAACGCCGTTGACGGTGCTTAAAACGGACTTTGGATGTGTTCGCACCATTAGAAAGAAGGATCCCGGTGAGGCGCTAAACAATACTTAACGGGCGCATCGCGCCACCAAGCCCCCATATTAGGAATTAAAAATCCCCAAGACCTTCTCAAAAACTCCATCATGAGACGGTTATTGTGTTGCCTCATATTTAATGCAAAACGGACACCCGTAGTGAATGTTACAGGTGTCCAAAGACAGGGGCTAACCCCATTAGGGCTAGACCGACCCGGTCCACCGGGTCCAACCGGCCTGGGCCGGCCCGCAGAGCTAGCCCACAGCCCTTCTGTGTGGCTCGACCGATGAACCACCATTCACCAACACCGACCGGTCCTTGTGGCCGACCTCTGTCCCATGTAGTGACCCTCCGAAGGTGGGTCTCAGTCTCCCGCTCAGGGACGTGCGCCGTGACCCCCCGTCGCGCCCCGCACCGGCGACCTCTGCCCGCCGCCACCGCCTGGGACCACCGCTGCCACCTTAGACCAGCGCGTAACCGACTGAGAACCTCTCTGACGTCACATAGAATCACACTACACTAGCTGCCATCTCGGACCACCTGAAGCCCACCGGAAACCCCTCGAACCACCAGAAAACGGGGAAATTGGCTGGAAAACCTCCCTGGGGCACCACAGACACCCCGAGACTCAAAAATTCGATCCGAAAAAAATCATCAGAAATCTCGGATCGAGCCCTATGCATCTATGGTCTTCTCTCGACGATTGGAAAACATTTATATGCAATTAATTTTATTCAAGGAAGATGCAGAAATTAAAAACGAAAATGAAAACTTCTACCCCACTGGGCGTAGCCCCTCACTTCACATGTGATCCGCCGGACCGTCGTGCTGCCTTGGAGAGATAAAGGAGAGGAGCATGATAGGAGGTTTCTCCCTTTTTTGATAGAGATTCCTCTAGGGAGAAAATTAAAGGGGAGGAGAAGGGTGTGGCTGGATGTGTTCAAGTAGAAAAATTATAATAATTTTTTAACCACCCACCAGTAGGCCCGTAATTGAACTCTTGATGGGGTCATGGTTAAGTCACCCCTAGTGTAAAACATGCATTTTTATCACAACGGTGGTCTCCGAATTTTAATCCGAACATCCATTCAAATGTTATAATTTCCACAGCTGAGGCCGCTAAATTACGAAAATTCCCCTGGTGGCGTTTTCCACAGAAGGGCCGCTCCCGCGAAAGTTACAAAATACTAAGGGTAAAGGGCATGATCTGGACTCAATGGTGTCCTCGGTTTTCCCATCCGAGTAGCCGTTTAGGAGTTATTCTATTTTTTTGGCCTGTCTAGTGTGAATGTACTTAAAATTTAATTCTGGCCACAACGGGGCTCAGAATCACACGCCGTCTGAATGCCCTGCTCTAGAATAACATCAGGAAAATTTCAAAATCTTACAAGCTCAAAACCCAAGTTCATACACTCCAATCCTAGTGGAGGTGGTTAATGTTTGAATCAGAGGAGATACCAATCCAAAATATATACATAATTAGAAAGGTAGAAAGATGAAACATGATCCATAAATGGTTCAATGTGTTTCCCAAAGGTCGAAAGATAGTTTATCATCTAATTGGAAAAAAATACATTAGTAAAAATCTCATGATCATAAAAATTTATTATTATATTGTGTTTTTGTTTCATGGCTCTTTGATTATGGATATTGTTTTGAGATCACATGAAATAATGAATTAACAATCATAAAAGATATAACTAAAATAAATTGGCTAATCCATATATATTATCTAATACATAGTTAATCACTTATGTAAATATAATTTATATTAAAAAGCATTTACTAAGTTAATAATTGATAATTTATGCATAAAATATAAAATCCCTAAAATATATATTATGTCAATATATCCTTCAACAAATTCAGTTATAACTGAACCATAGTTCAAAGTGATTGACTAGCCATAGTTGGGGAGGATTCAATTGTCCTTGAATTATAACAATAATTTTTGGGTTAACATAACTTATTTCATATCAATGGTAAACTACCAAAGAAGGATATGGTGTAACTAAGATGAAATGTTTAATGAAAAACAATTTAAGGATTTTTTCTTTGGGGAATCCACTCAACATATCAATGAACTATGATTTAACATAGTTGGAATATGTAATTCCCACCTAAAACCCTTCATATTTCCAGATCATCCAGATTTGTGGTGATGAGAATGGGAATATAGATCATTTCCAATAGAAAATCCCTGAAATAAGATATTTTGAATCCAAGTCAGTGGGCTATTGGGATTAGATTAAATAATGGGAGATTAATAAATATAATATTTATTAATTTGTCCAATGTTTATTAGATATTGTATTAAAACTCTTATAATCATATTTATAGAAAAAATATAAAAATTAATTGAAATATTTAACTGTAATCCATACATGTGAAGGATAAAATTATCATCATAAAAAATATCCATTAATGGAAAATGAACTTACATGTTATCATATACCAGAAAAGGAAATTTCATATTCATGAATAACCAATTCCTAATGCACCTGGTAATGAAGCTAGATACAAAGAGATATATCTCTATGAGAAACATTTGAATGATTCCATATATGTTCAGGGATTCATGATATCATCCATCACCTATGTGATTTTCATGAAACATTAGGACATGAATACGTATAGCATGGTGTCTCGATATTAGGATCTCTATCAAGATAAGGAGAGAAAAGAGTGATATAAGATCTCCAATGCTCTTTTTACATTTATGATTCAAGTGTCAGAACAAGTTGGACCTCATCTATTCCTGATTATTATCAAAATTGAATGCATAAAAATCATATGGATTAAATTCACAGATGAGTTGCACACATATCTTAAACATTCCTCACTATCATTGGCCTTCTATAGTTTTATAATTAATTATACCATGATAAATAGTGAGAAGAGTCTTCTAAAACTATTTTCTCTAATTAACCATGTAGATAAAGACCAAGGTTTGGAACAACGCAAAATCCATATCATAAATAAAAAAATGAACAACTATGTGAATGATTTGAATACTCATAACAAGTCTAAATCTCTCAGGGGTTTCTCTTTCCATGAGGTAGATGATCTAGAAGCTGTGAAAGGAAGATGAGCTAGTATGTTTTGCATGTGGCAAGCGAGGCCACTAGAAGAAGTAATACAACCATAAGTAAGGGTAAGATAAAGGTGATTTATTTATTCAATTTAAGGTTTCAATATCTAGACATTGGGTATTAGATACATTTTTTAAATATCACATCTCTATCCAAATGTAGGAACCTGGTATATTCTGAAAGATTTCAAGAGGAGTGGTGTATTAGTTAGCTACCAATGGTTAATAGTTGCACGATCTAGCCATTAGGGACTACCAATATTAATTTATAATAGGAATAATATTGGTATTAAGATATTCATATAATGTATCAATAGTTAACAAAAAGATAATTAATGTGACATTGATGATTTTATTTTCATTTTTGCAAAAAAAAAAAATTCTTGAAAGATATTTTATAGTATGGCACATTTAAAAAAATCATTATGTATTCAATTATAAAAACCAATTAAGGTCAATAGATAAAGATTCATGTTCAAACAACTCATATTACACCACGATATAGAACAATCATCATGGTCATGTAAACGAGAAGAATATGAAACAGATTTTCATTATAGTTGTTTAGACTCTTATGAACTAAAACCACTTGAAATATATCATGTTTTTTATAAGAAAAAATAAATAAATTGACATTTGGGTTTTAGGATTAAAGAGCCACAGAGCTTTTTGGATTCGTACACACATATTTGTGTGGGCCACTTCCAGTACAAGAAAGATGTTGGTATTCATACATCTTAATAATTACTGATGAAATGAGAAAATATGGGTTTGTATAATTGATAATGTTTATGATTATTTCATTTTAAAATTTTAAATAATTCATTAATGGATTATAAAATAAATTTGGAATAAGATAAACAATATATTGGTAGTTCGAGGTGGTGGAAATCTTAAATAAGAGTTTATCAACATTCTACAAGTGTTTCATATTCTATCTTAACTCACTCCACCATACCGACCATAGTGTAATGGTGTTAGTGGATGGAGAAACCATACCCATTTAGACATTTTATTTTATATTATGGGTCATGAATATCTTCTATTATCCATTTGGGACACACATTACAAAATATGAAATATATATTACTTTGAGTACCAACCAAAGTGGAAAATGAAATTCCATTTCATTTGCAGAGGAAAAAGAATAATTTTTTTTCACAAACACATGTATGAGGTCATGATGAATTTTTAAGGCCTTTTATAGAGATAGACTAGAAATCTATAAAAATACTTGTATCTTTAATTTTTATCCTACGAAAAAATGATACTTAATATAAAACCCCTTATAATGTAATGTTATTATCTCCAGACAAGTCGTTTTTCTTGGGATGGAGAACATGCACAAAAATTATAGTGGGAGAATGATTGAAATCAATGAAGTTGATACACAAGATAAATTAGAGCTAGTATAGAAACATATTCCATAGGTCCTCTTAGAATAAGTAGTTCCTAAATAACATGTAATGTGTTGAATCACTTGATATGTAAGAGAACCAAGGAGATATTGTTTCCAATTTAATTAATATGGTGATTCGTTATTGGTTGAAAATGATGAACCTATCATCTATAAAGAGGTAGTGGAGTGTTAAGATGTAGAATCATGGAAAGAGGCCATGAATACTAAAATGGATTCCAGGTATTAAAATGAATTTTTGGATCTATCTGATGCAAAAATTGATGTAAACCCATTAAGCATAAATTGTTATTCAATAGAAAATTCGGAATAGAAGGTAAGTTAAATACCTATAAAGAAATGACAACGGATTGAGGGTTTTAATAGAATCAAGGAATATACTATGATGAAACATTTTCACATGTTTAAATTATTTAATACATAACAATTACACATTCTATATAAAATCGCCATGAATTTTAAATTTGAACTATTGACACCAAAATAGATTTTATTAATGGTAACATTAAATAAGATGTCTACATGAATCATCTATAAGGGTTTCTGACTCCAGATGATGTTAAACAGATTTTCAAGTTTAATAGATCAATTTATAGATTAAATAAAGTATGTAGTCCATAGAAAATTTATTCAATGAAGCTATAAAATAGTTAGTTTTTATTAGTAATGAATTTGAGTCATGTGTTTTAAATAGGTTTAGTGGGAATGTGGTCATTATCCCAGAAGTATATGTCGATGAAATATTAATTATTCGAAATGATGTACTACTCTTACGTTATATTAAGGACAAGTTAATGAAGTGTATCTCAATGAAATAATTATATAAATATACCTTTATTCATGATATCAATATCAACTGTGATGGATCTAAGAGATTGGATGGACTATGTCAAAATACATATATTGACTAGAAACTAATGAAATCTGTATGGAAATATCTAGGATGGGATTGGTTCTAGTGTCACATGGTATACTTATTTATAAGAAAATGTATCATTAAACACAAATGGTGAATGCGAGAATGCGTAATATCACATCCACATCAATGATAGGATCAAAAATATATTCTATGTTTTTAATTATACTGGATGTTTCATATCCATTGATCATGGTAAGAATATATCATGAAAATCCCAGAGAACAACATTAGTAAGCTGTTAAGGTTATCCTCAAGTACCTGAGATATAATAAGGATGTATTCGAAGTGTTTACATGAGATGAGGAGTTGACCATCAGGGGTTATATTTATGTTTGTTTGTTATATATCTGAACTATATGAATGCTCAATTATGATATTTTTTCCAACTTAATGGAGGAGTTGTGAGCATGACGAGTTCAATGCATCCATTGGTCAATGGTTCTACAGTGGAGTCTGATTATATACTAGCTTATGATGTAGCCAAGGAAACTATTTTGATGTTATAAATTTCTATAAGAATGATAAGTTACCTATCAGTAATGAACCTATCAAATTTTATTGTGATAATATTATAATGGTGGATCCTTTAAAAGAAACAAGGTCACACCAACAGACAAAGAACATACTTAGGATGTATCACGTCTTGAGATATTTATATCAAAGGGGTTAAGTTATACTAAGAAGAGTTCCCATAGAAGATATCATGGTTTACCCATTTAATAAAGGCATATCTCAAAGGAAGAATAAGTATGATGTGATATCTAGAAGACTGAGGATATTTAATAGATGGATCTAGTGATAGTGGGAGTCTATTGGTGTTGGTTCCCTAGAACAATATTTGGAGTAATTTATTATAAAAAGTATTCATTATTTTGAATATTAATAAACTTCGTATCAAATCATAACTGTTATTCTATGTGACATAGTATGTGATAATTTATTAAGAGTATTTGTCACACTAAAAGTTCATATTAGTTCCCCACTACGATGAAAATCCAGAAGTACCACAAAAATATTTTTATGTATAGTTTTTATATCTAGATTAAACCAGTAGACGGGAAAAATGATATAGGCTATTATGGGTGGAGACAAAATAAAATTTGAGTAACATTCTCCTACTGTATGAGCATGGTAATATCCTATGTAGTATACTGTTAAAATGAGACCCTCACATAGGAAATCCACATTTATATGTGTTGTAGGATATCCCTATACGTGCACATGTGTTTTTATCCTTAAAATTTAGGATTAATATTAATGAAAGTTATAAAAATATTACTTTTATATACATATGAAAACAATGATGACATATGTTCATGGCGATGTCGGATATATTAGGTCAATCATGCGTAATATTTCATTATTGAATAATCCATGAAAGTATTTTTCCCTTCTATTAATTAATCGATGTTGATGTCTCAAGCCATTTTATGGAAATGATATATTATAAATTAATCCATGTCCATGTTGTTTTTTTACCAATTTTCTATTTCGAGAATGTAAATTCTAGAGACATCAAGCATATTGGTTGATGGCACCAGCATGCAACATTATTGATTATTGATATCATGATAAAGGAATTATATTACATACAAATAATCCATATAAGGTATTATTTAATTTAAAGACTACATTATTTCTCAATGGGTTCCATTGCATTTTGTTAGATTCTAGCCTTGGACTTTAGGATAATTCATCTAATGCCACTGAAAAAGATACCTGGATTTCCACACAATAAGTGTATCTACAATATTAGTTAAATAACATATTAATATTTTTTTGAACAAGTTCAATAAATATATTTTCCGAATGTGGTTTAATAATTATTCTTGATTTATTGATCATATATATTCAAACACTAGTTAATAGAGAGAATATTTTGTGAGAGGAATATTAAAAAAAATATTTATTTCTTATTTAGTGAATATGATATTTATTTATTTATTATTGATTAATGCAGTGATATTTATTTATTAAATAAATATTCATTATTCAAGAATTGATAAATATTAATGAGGATTTTTAGACTAAGTTTAATGGTCGGGTGATGTATAATGTATATTTAATATTACTGGAATAAATAAAATTAAATTTTAATTAGTGAGTTTAATGCATGTTATGAAATAATAATATTATTATCGTTAATGACGTGGGGTTATGAGTTTATTAAATATATAATAATGGATACTTGTGAAATTAGTTATTTATACACCTAATGGTGTATAAACCAAATTATATTATTTTTTCAGGGATCTAATTCATTTTTTTTGTACAAAAAATGCTAGATAATCCTCTAAAAGATGAAGATATCTCCATTCTCTAAGAACACTATCAATAAAAGAGAGAGAACATACTCCACCTTCCATTTATGAGTATAATGAGATCAGGGAAAATTATTTTAAAGTGATTCTTTTGATGACTAAAGGAAAACAATTCTAGAGATAATATCTACCATGCTAGAACCTAGACATTCCTATGGCGACATTCAGAGTTTTGTGGACCACATGTGGATCACTGCTAGAGGAAACCTAATCTTTATTCATAAAACACAATGTTGGAATGACTTAGATCGACTTATAGATCCATAAATGATGAAATATTTTCATGTAATGTAATTATTTAATTTATTAACATAAATATATATATTCTGCGACAATTTTTTACTTTGGTTTTGGCATTTTACAATTGTCTATATTTATTGATTCAATTCTATTGATCACAGTGTCCTTTTTCATGTAAATCTGAAATTAATAAAATATCGTGAAAAAAGGTTGGGAACAACCCATCAAGTGCTTCCACTATAACGAGAACATATATATTTTTCCTTCTATCCAGAGAATCCCATATTACATCTGGAAACATGGAATAACGATGATTGATAAGAGTGATTGGGAGTTTGATGAGGGACATTAAACAAATAGGAATAGATTATGCCATTGATGTGATCAGGATAGTCTTCCCATCCCTTGAAAAAATACTCCCCCTCCATCCATTAATCTACATTGAAACCCTATTGATGAAAAATGTGAACACATATATTTTAGTTATTCCAATAACTATGCAATGATAGATACAATAATTATAATTAAGAAACTAATTAACATGTAATTTATCACTCAAATCAACCCTATTATCTAGAATAACCTATTTGTTAAATGATGATTTTATTTATGAGAATTTAATCTTTAGGCATGGTGGATCATAGTAACATCAAAGTAGTTGTGAAATTTTATAATTCTCTATAAAAGTTTCATTGAATTAAAGAAATAATTCATATTAAAAATATGTGTAATTTTTAGGTCCATTCTTACATTCCCTAACACAAGGTATATTTCTGTGCACAACTCTGCTTGAGATATTATTGAAAAAAACATGTTAAATGATAAAAAAAGGTAAATGAATTTATATTCATATTTTCATGAGTCTCTAGATAGGATAAAATGATCAATAAAATCACCGTTCACATTAATCTTATAACTAAATTTCGAAACAAATATCAAGTTATTTCAAAATAAAAATTAATGAAACCTAAATTTAAGGAGGATATGTACATTATTTCCCATTTCATATTTTTATATTATGTAAATATGTAAATATTTAATTCCATGGAGTCTTTCATGTAAAAAAATCTCACATTCATCTAATAGAAGACATCATTGGACATAATGGAATTATCTATGATTAAATCTTATGGAGATAATCAATTTGATTTTCCAAGACACATGATGGAAATATAATCATCAATTTGATATCCAAGACATGAAAATTTGTTTTATATATAACGTTTTAGTGTCCAATGGGTTACCAATTTTCCATTGAGAATGAACTTGAAACTTTTCGAGCCAATGATATAATAGTTTCAATTTATGGTGCATGTTCTTTCACACCCCTCCTAACCTGCCTCAATATATTTAAAACATATGGACCAACCATGTTCCCTAACATCATATAAAAAATCACATGGATTCCATCCATAATTAGTTTCATTAATAATTAATTAATTTAAGAACATAAATAACCCCACTATCTTAAATAGAATTCAGTAATTTTTCATTCATGTATAAAGAAATAGAAGGCATGAAAAATTTAATCATGTCCTATAAGAAAACTACTTCCTCTGATTTGATGAAATTGTCTTTATCTATGAAAAAACATCAAAACACCACCCCCATTCTAAACAAAACACCTTTTAGAGTCTCGAGGATTGTAAATAATGTTCCTTCACCTCTTAGAATATTCCCTTTGGTGGAAAAATTTTGTCTTGTTATCACATTATTGTGCATGAAGAGCATTAGAGTAGAGATTCCCAAACTATTCTTTACTTAGAAGAAAATATGATAGCTACTTCCTGAGAAACCACTTAGTCTTTAGAGATATGCCAGATAAGACACGACCATATAATTTAATCATATTAAAATCTTTGTAAATATCATAATGGTTTATATAGAAAATGATTTTAAATTAAAGTCCTCATTATTTATTTCATTAAATACAAACACCTCTTTTCACTACCATACCACTCTTACAGTCCCCTCAAAATTCAAATTGTTTAACCACATTTATTAAAAATGAAACCTCCTTCACCTAGACATCAAAACAACTCCTATTAAAAGATACCATTATGAACTTATGCACAACGGTAATGTGTATCATGTGGGATATTTTAAAAGATGTGAAAATTTTCACCCACTCAAAAGAAGTCGAAGACCTACCAAACATTCAAAAATACGAGTGTTGGGTCTGCTACATATTGACCATGTAAAAGTGTAACCATCATGACAAAATCCACCATGGTTTTATCATAAAATGCACTCTAAAAAATATGCATTAAATTCATATTCCTCATGACCCCAGCAATAATCTCCTTTGAATAATTAATTTTATTAAACTCTGCTTCAATAAGAATAGGGATAGAGAACTCTTGAATATGTAGTTTGAGAAGATTCCATGTCTTCTACTTGTCAACTCCCAATGGAAAACAATACATACTAATAAAAAACTATACCCCGAGACCATATTCTTAAATAGAAGTAGCAATATGGGTTTGGGAGTAGTGACAACTGGTAATATCTAATCCATCTCTCCAAAAGAGGCCAAGGCCAATAATAAGACTAACAATATAAAAATCCATTTTAGAAAACAATGTGATACATTGAGAGAAGTGATTACCTTTCTTATGGATATTTTTTTAGACACAAATACCATATTCATGAATTATTTCAAACTATAGTGATGGAGTATGAAAACTATGTATGGGTTACTCTTTCCTAAAAAAAATAGCGTTCTTGGTCCTGGATAGAATAGTAATAATGAAACTACACTGTATATTGATAATACTGATGAAAATTACGAATAAAATGATTTAGATTGAGAGGGGACAATAAATCTAATGAAAATATCATATACCATGATTCTGGTCAACCCAATTTGGACACCTAATCAATTTGGTAGATATGTATATGGACTAGTCCACTAGGTGTAAACACCCAAAAACTCTACAAAACATTCTAAATATATTCAATCGGTTCAACTAAACTGATGCAACTGCATATATAAAATAAATATGATGAAATCTAATTAATCTAAAGTTGACCGTTATAACCAATGAAATCTAATACGATTCAATTCAACTGATCAAACTATGAAACCTTAATTTTATCTGAATAAACTTATTTTTAATCGGATAATAAAACTTTAATGTAGATTCAATCAAACCAAGGTATTTAAATTATGGAAACCCAAACAATTTTATTCTATCCATATAAAATAGTCAATATATTGCCACTAAAGATGGTCGGTATAAAGAATCAAACCATGGAACTGATATAAAATCATTCTGATCAAACTAATACATATGGGCAGGGGGGATAATGAGAACCACAAAATTGAACCAAGAAAAAAAAGAACAAACTAGCAGGTGGTGGAGAATCTTGGTCAAATCCAAGAAAAAAGGTCCTACAAATTGGAGAGAAACTTCTACATATTGGTTAAATGCATTGAAAAGTCTAAAAATTATTTTTCAAGATAAAAAAATTAAATTAATTCATATTTTTTAAATCAAATATCTATAATAAACTATAATATATTTTATGTGAAAATTTAGACAAGCAACTTTTGTTGAAATATAAACTAAAACTTTCTAATGGGAATTTTCAATAAAAGAATCCATTTAAAATTTTCAAGAAAAAAGTTTAATTTTTTTTAAATATGTTTATTTATTTGTTGATATTTTTTATTGAACCTCAAAATACAAATTTCCAATAGAAATTTGACCTAAAATATTCAAAGGGAAACTTTCACATAAAATTTCCTTATGAAAATGAGTTCAGAATTTATGTGAAAAATTAAATTATTTATTTATGTCTTAATATATTTGTATTGCAAATTCAGAAATGAATTTATTTCATAATTTTGGTTTTCAAATTTTCCACTTATTTAAAACAAAAAATAATTGTAAATTTTCTAAAAAAATTATGTGGAGATTTAAAATTAATGTTTCTAGTGAAAATTTGTAGTTCAAATATGCATTGAAATTTTATATTTATAATAATATAATAATATATTTTTAATTATATTTTCATATAATTTATTTAAAAAAAATAAAATATATATTATAAAGATAAATAAAATAGAAAATAATATATGCATGTTTACAATAATGTGTATTTCCATATAATATTTTCAATGTAAATTCTAGAAAGTAAAACTAAACACTATATTTACATTATTGTAAATATGTACAGTCATATTATTATATATATATATACACACAAAAAATATTCACTATATGTTTCCATAAAAAGTAGAGTATATGTTTACATAATGATATATATACAAACAATTATAATCACAAGCACTCATAATGTATAGAAAATATACAATGAAAACAAGCTCTATAAATTATGTGGAAATTTATAATAATGTTTTCTAGATTTAATTTACTATATAATTTTATTGTAAAACTTTTCCGAAGCAGTTTTTTGTAAAAATATAAAATTTTTATTTACATATTAATAGATTTTCATTGAAATTTTAATTTAAAATTTTTATTGAATGTTTCTATATAATATTTCATAGAATATTTCCCTTCGAAATTTACAATAACGTGTTTTCGTGATAATTAAAAATCATATTTTATGTGTAAATAGATTTTCATTATAAATTTAAAAATAAATTTATTTTAATGTTTTATATTAAAATTTTTATTACAATTATAAAAACAATAGTGTTAATTTACACTGAAATTTTACACAAAAAATTGAATTAAAAATTTTCTGTAGTGATTTGCATTAATATTTTTTGATGAAACTTTTCAATGCATATTTTTAGTGATAATTTAAAAATTTTATGAACAAATATATTTTTATTATGATATTAAGTGTAATGTTGAACTAAAAATTCTCTTCTAAAACATATGTGAATATTTCTGATTTTATCTTACACTGTTTGATGGTATGTTTACTTAAAAATTCATTTTTTTGTATTCAATTTTATATATAATTACAATAAAATGTATATATGTATGTAGTTATATTAATATGGATTTATGTTTATATTTATGTATATAATTTTATTAATATATATATATATATATATTTATGTTGAATTTTGATTATAAATATGAATTAGTATCTAAAATATTTTGGTCAATATTTTTGTTGGAAATTATCATTGGCATTATGGTTGTTTTCATTGGAATGTAAATTTTGAGTCTGAATTTATGCAAGTTCCCTTACACTATCAATACCATTACAACGTTTCTTTATGTAGGTACCCTAACATGGGACTTACTTTAACATAATACCCTAAATCACCCAATACCCTTACGTGTTAATCCTAATGAAAGGAATGTTAAGTGATATAGAAAATCATAGTGATACATCTCCATGAATATCCTAGGATAACCATTTTACAGATTGTTTTTTATTAATTTTTTTGATGTATATTATGGTGAATCGAAATGAGATGACAATACAGAAGAAAAAAAGAAAAAAAATCAAGAATGGAAATGAGATTTAACAATATTTAGATCCATTATGATCCAACATACATGGAATGAACAATAAAAAAAGAAATATATTTTTTAATCTAAAAGAAAAAAAAGTTGGAAAATGATACTCGAACAATATGAAATAGTATTCTATTTAAAGAATACGTACATGTAAGAGAGGGTATCTCTCTAGTGTTTTTAATATATTCATTATATTGGAAAAACATTTGGATATCATGGTACATTGTTCTATTGGATCTACAGGATGAAGAAAGTGGCCACACATCTTCTTATCGAAGGACTACATCAATCACTCCACCAAGAATAGAACACTAGTAGTAGATGAGGTTGAATAAAATATATTATAAATATTTTAGAATATAGATAGTTGGGTTATTCTAGGGATTCACTAAACTAGAATAGGGAAGAAAAAGTGAGGAGAGGTCTACAGTTAATGATTTTTCAACTACGGAAACATAATGTTGTAGGGTGTATTAAAATATATAACAACGTAAAAATCCATTTTAACATCCTAGATAATCAATGAGGGCCACAAAATATTGAAAAATTGAAATGAAACCATGTAATAAAAAAATAAAACAAAATATAGGAAATGTAAGTGTCACCATTTAATGGTATCTATACTATAATGGTCCCACAAAAGGGTCCTCAGTTATGTGAGGGTATGAAATATTTTTTCCTAAAGTTATAGAATCATAATAATCAAATTCCTAGGGGTAAACATATAAGTGTATTGGGTAATTAAGGGTATTATGTAAATGTAAGAATGGTGGGAAGGGAACTACATAAAGGAATCATTTATGGGAACCGAAAATGTAAGGGTATTGGTGTAAGGGTATTGTGACACCTAAGGTGAATAATGTAGTATTACTTCCCTAGGTAAGGGTACCCATGTAAGGGTACTACATTTCATAAGTGTACCTATGTAAGGGTATTGTCCTGCATATGGGTTTCCTTGTAAGGGTATAACCACACATAAGGGAACCTACATAATTTGACATGCCTTACTAAGGGAACCCATTTATGGGTGCACCCATACGGAAGTGTACCAATGTAGGGGTCCCCCACCTCTTTCCGTTGCATAATGGTACCTATGTATGGGTGTCATGATCCATGTAATATATGATGTGTAAAGGTAGGGGACACCAGATAAAGAATACCCAAACCCATGTGGATGTAATGATTCCCTTGTGTAAGGGAAGACTTTATGGTAAATATCTAAATAAAGAGTATACTAATAAAGGGTTAAATAAAATTCACATTTTTCATGCTTGAATAGCAATGTATAAATAGAATAAATTAAATTAAAAATTTATTATAAAATTAAAAAATAAATCTCCAAATTTTTTATATGAGATTGGTGATGTCATTTTAATATTTTGTATTCAAATGGAACCATGTTTTCTATGTATAAATCATGCTTGGACTCATATAATGTCACAAACATAGTCAATCTATCAGCTGAAATGTCATTTGTATGTTTCTTTTTGCACACAAGGTTCCTAATTCAATAATGTCTTTAATGAAATAAAATATATTTTCAATATTATTTGACCTATATATACATAATAAAATTTTAAATAGGTGTATAGAAGATATAAAATTATTTTACACATTTATAATTGAGTTACTAACACAATGTTCACAAAGAAAACTATTACGCCAAATGTCATACTTGACCACATTATTCAAAGCTATATGTTCTGTTCTTGTGGTTGAGAGGGCATCCAAGTATTTTATATTTCATTTTCAATGCACAGGTCTTCCATAGGCTGTGAATACATACCATGTGAATTATGTTTTAGTATCTATATTTCATACATAATCTGAATCTGAATAACCAACAATAGGGTCAGAAATATCATCATTATTTCGATAACAATATATAATGTTTCTGTATGGGAATTAAATATAAGAAATCATTTTAGAGTTTCCCAAATTGGATCTAGAGGATTACTCATAAACCAACTAAGAGTATAATCATTATATACAATATTTGGTCATGTAAAAATCCTCGCAAACATGATGATATATACTGCACTAGAATATGCTATCTAAAATGTAAATTAATAATTAGATTCCAAATTCTAATAATAAAATTGTAAAATATTAAAAAATTGTCCTATTAGTACATTATAAGGTTTTATGATTTCAAAAATACATCTATTAAAAACTATAATAAGATAACCATGTTGTGATAGGTAGAGAAAATTATTATCACTTTTCCTTATTATTTATTTCCACAATAATTTCCAAGTATTTTTTAGGCCCTTTGTTAGAAAAAAACATCC
This sequence comes from Viscum album, assembly GCA_963277665.1. Lineage (NCBI taxonomy): Eukaryota > Viridiplantae > Streptophyta > Magnoliopsida > Santalales > Viscaceae > Viscum > Viscum album. The sequence goes on from OY728161.1 coordinate 760,332,060, forward strand.
TTTAATTGAGACTTAAAATTAATAATACGTTTTATATCCGTGAAAATAACAAGTATTTAATCAACAAACATCATCAAATAGAGCGTAAATATTTTGATAGTAATGTAATATACAAAGACATCATGTTTACTTATATTAAAAAATTATTATAGATGAATGTTTCAACCATTAAATATCCCTTCCATAAAGTCAGCTTCGAACTATAAAAGGAAATATTAAAATGAAATAAAATATTCGGTTTGAAGTTATTTTAATAAATATCTGGTGGTTCCATGTAAATAGTCTCATTTATATCCCCAGGAAAGAAAGATGTTTTAATATCCAGATACTCAATGTGAAAATCCATATAAGTAGAAAAATCATGTAATAAATGGATTGATGAATGTTTAATATTATGAGAAAATATCATAGAATAATAAATTACCTATAAATTTAGGAATCCATTTGATACTAACATAGAGTTAATCTTGATTTTATTTCATTGGTGTTATATTCAATACATTAAAATTTTATGTTGTATCCACTCAACTGAGAATTGTTTGGATTAGAAAGAATATTTTTATGTTTTTATCTCATATGAATTTTATTTCATCATCTATGGAAGTGTCCAACTTCTTAGAGTATCTTCCATTTAAATCATGTCGATAGGTTTGAGGATCCTCACATTCATGATCCAAGCAAAATTTTACAGAAAATGATGCATTGAAATACTGGTTAAACAATAATGAAGGTATGATGAACCTATATTCACTATCCCTAGAAAGATGGTAATCAGCATGTGCCACATTTAGATTAGCATGTAATAAAAAAAGAGTTAAGGACATTAGGTCTTTCAGGGGGATGTTCTAATAGATTAGTCTTATTTGGAGACTCAGACTATGTTTTGTTGTCATTTTGAATAGCCTCAATTTGAAGTATATCATGGTTATCATAATTTATAGATTTAAATATTTGAACATGATAATCATAGAACACTACATCCTATCATATAATTAAATTTTGGTAACCTGTTTTGTCAGAAAAAATATTGTACCCCTTTTACCAATCTTGATATCATATGAATGTACATTTATCGGATCATGGTTCAAGATTATCCCCATTAAAATGGGTACATGTTGTTATTCCAATAACATGAAAATTTTTTAATAAGAAGTCAGTTAAACAATAACTCTTGAAATTTTTTTAAACTATTTAAATAATACATGCATCAGTTTATAAGGTAAACTGATATATATGATGTTTATACCTAGAAAAATTTGGGCAGACCTTAGTATATGGACATAATTTTTACCCTTTCATGTAAGGTAATATTAATATATTATACTAAACAATTATATTCGGGTGCTTCCATAAAAATCTGAGGTATAAATAACATTTTATCTCTTTAAAATGGATGAATTTTGATGTGAGATACTCAAATATATTTTATATTCTTAAACAATTCTAATTTCTTCTAATTTGGTTCTCAATAATGGATTTAAAAGATATAATGGTTTAAAAAAATTCAGATTTATTTATATGGGGATAAATCGAAACTCTTATGAGTAATCATTATTTAATGTTACAAAATAATAGCCTCCCCCATGAGAGGTGGTCCTGACTAAACCCCAAATGTCAAAAAGCACATATTATAAATGTTGAAAATATTTAAATTATTATTTATTAAAACTAACTTTGTTAGCCTTTCATGAAAAAAATGACTAGAAAATGGAACATTTTTTAGTGTTAAGCTAGTCAAGGCACCTTTCATACTCAACTCCTCCACAAAATATGAAATTACACTAACTAATAATCTATTAAAAATCATAGTAATATGTATATTAGTGACATATATACTTCCTATCTATCTATGATGTGTCCTTCCAAATAAAACATAATGAAAAATCATAGAAATTCATTTGAGAATTCTCCCAAATCTTATAGAGATCCTTAGACTGCCAAAATTATGACTAAAATAGTACATTTTTTGGTACAATAAAATTATTTAAATGATGTTTCTATGTATGTTGGGAACCCATATTACATATAGTAATGTCATTGAAGAGTGATGAAAAATCTCTATCAATATATATCCTCTACCCTAAACACTATACCTCTTATTGTTACCTATAACAACTTATCCCAAACATGCTTGGAATGATTTAGAAAGGATTATCAAAAATAAAACATTTAAAATTAAATAATGTATCACTCAACCAGTCAATAGATATTAATTTTGTAGTAATATTTAGAACATCAGAAGTACCGTAACTAATATCAAATTGAAAACATTGATCAGTAGGTTCACGAGGTTGAAGGAATTGTTTTTCTTAGTCTTTCATTATTATGGAGAAATGTGTCCATGATTTTCATGACTATTGCAAGTTACCTTATTTCCCATAAACATCGATTTTTTGTTTTTGTTGTTTATCATTATAGAAAAATTATTAATTATTGTATTTATTTTTATTATTACATTAAAATTTACCCCAAGTGAAATGGATTCATACTTCATACATCACATTAGGTTTACCATGAGATTCTAGAGAAAGGAGGGAAGATTTTAATTATTTAATTTATAGAGAATCTCAACGATACATCATTTTCTTACCATGTTATTATTGGAACTATCATGAAAAATTGGCATGATAATTTAATTGTCATCATACCCAAATTGAACCTTAATGTTACAAGGATATAAATAAATCATATTTAATTCAATGAGGTGAGTTTGAATTGAGGTACCTAGGGTAATTATAATATTGAATGGATTATGATTTTTTATAGGAGACCAAAAAGTGAAGTAGTCATAAATAGTTATTTATTTTTTTACATTATACTAGAAGCAGTGGATTTATAATGAACGTCTCTAAGGACTTTATCACATAGGGATAAAAATAATCAAGCTATATTCATTATTAATGGTGTTAACTAGAACATGTTTATATGTGGTGATAGTATCTACATCATCATAAAATGAATATATAGGATTCATAGGACCATGTATAATATCGATAAGTCCGTGTTACACAGGAAGCATCCTCATTTTGATTTAGGGAATGTTGAAGTCACATTTACTATCAAACTTTTCTATTTTATATTAAGTGGATTACATATTAAAAAAAGTGGCCCTAATTCTATCAAGGATAATGTTACAGTCCCTCTCATTAAAATAATATTGAATCTTATCCGGATAACAACTATCCAAACTACCTTTAAAGAAGTCCTTAACTATGTTCAATTCTATTCTAGGAAAAAACTCTGATGTCACCTTCATATCAGAATCATCAATGATCTAGGGATAAGTATATATTTTAAACCTCTCTATATTATCAATCCAATAATATATCCCATTACCAAAACTATAAAAAATCACCTATATTAGAATATTAATTTCCTTTATCAATGCTAAAAATCATTGATGTGATGTCCAACCTTTAATGCGTGTTCCCTTTATAAGTGAAAAAAGAGATGTCAAAGGTGACCATTATCAGTTCTAAAATAAAAAATGATAAATTTTACCTTTAAAAATTATTCATTTTAGGGATGATAAATGTCATATTTATTAGTAATTTTTTTATTGTTGAGAAAGTCAATGGTAACTGCTGAAAATCTCGGATCCCTGCATCATCCATATAAAAAAATAGATTAGAAACAGAATCTAATTAGAATACAAATATATAAAAACCTCATATTATAATAAAAATAGAATGTTTTCCAATTATTTCAATTAAAAATTTTCAATTATAATATTTATATTCATGTGATATTTAAAATTAATCAAAAAAATTACAACCAAATACAAAAAATCAAATCTCTTATAACATTATTTTCCACCAATAATCTTCTAGAATAAATATTTTACATTTAATTAAACCAAATTTTATTTTACAAAAAATATATAAAAAGTAAACAAGAAAAAATTTTAATTTTATATCTTTAATATTTGGTAAATTATATTCTCAAATAATAATTATAATAATTAAATTATGAGTTATACTATTATTTTATTATTAATGATTATATTGTTATTTTTATATTAATTTAAAAATATTTGTATGATAATAAATAATAATTATATTATTAATTATTAACTAAATTATTATTCAAAAATCTCTATAAATTATATTTTTAATTAAAGTATATATGAATGATGTTATTAAATATATGTTTTCTTGATTACTTAAATAATTCTGAATAATTATATCATTAATCCAAAATTACATTTTTATATTTAAAACATGCACATTGAATCATAACATGAACATTGTGACTTAGAATATTTAACAATCGATTATTACACATAAAAATGAATTAAGGATTGTTTTCCAAAAGTTTGGAAAAAATTTGATCTTATTTACTCACTTTATACAATAGGATAGGCATTTTAAACTAAAATCTCACTTTTATGAGGATAACACAAACATGGAATCATACCTTCCACATCATATGTTAGATTGATGTCCGACAGATTCTTATATGTAAAAAGTGAATTACAGATCATTTTACTAAATTTTAAAAATAATTAGTTCTCTTTTAATTTATTTTTACAATGTAACATGCATTTTAAACTAAAATGGCACATTTATATTGAAAGGATTCAATTTAATTAATTCCAAAATCATCAAATTTGGAAGATTACTATACATTATAAATTAATTGTGGATCATTTTCTTATAGTATGAAAACAATATGTTTTCATTTTGATTTTTTTCTATGAAAATCATATTTTAATCTAAAATTAAACATTTTTAATGAAAACACATAAATTGAGTCATACCAACCACATTTTGAATCGAATTGATTTGTGTTCGATTCCAATATGTCAGAAGTGAATGATGGATTAATTTCCAAAATTTTAAAAACAATTCGACATGATTTTCTTGGGTTTTGGTTATGGGATGTGAATTTCAATCTAAAATGACACATCAATATTGATGAAACACACACAGATCCATTCCAACCAAATTTTGTTTCATATTTACATGTGGTCTATTCCTACACAGAAAAAAAATTAATCATTTTCCAAAATTTTGAAATGAATACATGCTCATTTTCACTATTTTTTCCTCTTTGGCATTCATTTTAAACTAAAATGACACTTATATATTGAAATAACAAACATTAAGTCATACAGGACACATCATGTGTCATATTAATGTTTGTATAATTATTATATGTGAAAAATTCATTATGGATCATCTTATAAATTTGACAAAAAAATCTCAGTTTATTGTCTAGGTTTTGGACTTATGACAGTTATTTTAATCTAAAATGATGTAATTACTATGAAAACACACAATTCGAGTCATTTTGTACATATTGAGTGTCAAATTGACATGTGTTCAATCACTACACATCACTAATGAATTAAATATCATTTCCCAATGGTTTTAAAAAACAAATCTTAGTTCATTTTCCTAGTTTTGGATTATTCATGTGTGTTTTAAAACTAAAATGGCATTTTTAAAGTGAAAACACATACATTGAGCCATAAAATTATCATCATGATTCATATTTATGTTCAATTTATTCATACACACAAAAAATGAATTATTTATACATTCCAAAATTATCATGAAAATAAGAGCTTCTTTTTCAGTTTTGGCTATGTGATGGGTTTTTAATCCAAAATAACTCTTTTAATGTTAGAACACACACATTGAGTCATAATAGACACATTTAATGTTATTTTGATGTGTGAGCACTTATTATGAATCAAAAATTAATTGTAGATCAATTTCATAGTGTTTAAAACAATTTTAACTTGTTTACTTCCATTTGACAATGTGGCATGCGTTTTAATCTAAAATGACACTATTATTTTGAAAACACACACTTATAGTCATACCTTTCACCTCATGTATCAGATTGATGTTAGATCAATTACTATAAATTAAAAATAAATTATTTATTTTTTATAATGTTTTTATACAATATGATCCTATTTACATGTTTTTTCAAATGTTGAGGGTGGTTTACATTATAATTATTCCTTTAATAAAAAAATACATACTTTGAGTCATACCCACCACAACATGTGGTGGTTTCATATGAAGTCATTTCCTACACAACCAAAATTAATTAAAAATAATTTATATAGTTTTTAAAATAATATATGAGTGTTTACTATGTTTTTATAATGTGACACTAGTTAAAAAAAATGAATCTTTTATATTGAAAACTCACATATTGTGTCATACAAACGACATTATATGTCATAATAATGTACAAAAAAATCCCAAAAAGTCAAAAATGATTTGTGGAATAACTTACAAAATTTTGAAAATAATCTAATATTTTTTCTCAGTTTTGAATATGTGATGTGGATTTTAAAATTAAATGATACAATAAAATTAAAAATGTGCAGTTTGAGTCATACCAGAAACATAATATATCAGATTAATGTCTAGATGATTCCTAAATCTCAAAAAATTATTATGAATCATTTTCATATATTTTGAAAATATTCAAAGATCATTTTTTAGTATTGGAAATGGTAATTTTTTTAATCTAAATTACATTTTATAGATCAACCAACCTCTCAATGTTTTCTTCTTCTAACCCTTGTTCAAATTCTATCATAGTTAATTCATAATTTATTATTTGATCATTGGATTGAGATATGGATAATGAATATCAATTTATTTTTACTATATCATTCATTGATATGACTTTTGATGAATTAAATGTGACAGTGAAGGAATTTAACTTTCTTCTTCATCATGGAGGTGGAAGTAATTGAAATAGATCCTAGAGAGGTTTTGAAACATCATCAAAAGAAATTAAGAAAAAAATGAAATTTATAAGGCTGGTAGCATGTATGTTCTATCCTTCTATATTGGAAATATTTCTTATGATTTGTGGGTATAAGGATCGTTGAATAATTTATCCTTCGCCATTATCTCTACCGCATACTCAGATTCAAATCTCTTACAAGAATGATCATCTTGGAAAATGTTATTAGCTATTCCAAAATCTATTGTGTGTAACTTTCTATGATACATCTCCTTGATAAATTTCTCGAATATTTAATTCATTATAGGTTTATCACCCATGATTTTTGTTAGTCTTTACTAACTCATCCAAACAAATAAATAAAGTAAATTAATGAATAATTGAAAATAAATACATGTGAAATTAGAATTTAGTATAATGCCATTAAAATCATTGAAAATGATAGTAACAATAGTAATATAGATGTTCTCACATGAAATACCATTTTAGTAAATGTATCTGAAAGGTTAAACTTAAAATCAACTATATCCTTATATTCATATAAATTTTAATGAATATGAAGTGATTTGTTATAATGTTTTGGGTTGGTATTGAGATAATTTAATAACAAATCCCAGATGAAACAACCTCAAACCAAACATTGAAACTGGTTTCACTAGGTAGGGGAAGCATAGGTGGGGGATGATCATAAATATTATAGCCTCTCTCAAAAAGTGTAGAAATTTTTTGGTGGAGTTGAAATTCCATTATAATTATTCAAGGATCCAATCTAAAAAATAGTTTATATGAAGATTAAGATTTTATGATTAGAATAAAATATAATTAATATATTAATAATACAATATAAATTTTATTTTTTGAAAAATTATATACAATAATTATGATTCTAATTATTTCATACCAAATGTATGTCTAATTTCATAACCTACTCTAGATCACCAGAATAATTAGTAATCAACATAACTTGATGTCAACAAACATTCTGACTCCTTGTACACTTCTGACTCATCACTAAAATATTTACTTATACTTTTTAGAATGTATTCTATTGTAAATCATCATATTAAAAATCAAATCTTTGAAAAAAAATATTAACAATTATAACAAATTAAATTGTAATTTGATTTGAAAATTACATATTTGGGTTGGAAGATTTTTTTATGGGCTATAATATCTTTAATAAATTTTCAAATGTAAAAACCAAATTCATTTCATATATTTTTATTCAGAAACTACATAAATTGTGACCAAAATATGTTTTTTTGTAATATGTTTTGATATTTAAGTAATATTATATATAACTTAATCTATATCAATTTGAAGATATCCTTAAGATTCTTCTCTTTAGTCACTAACATCATACCATGATTATGTTGATATTTTAAGATCACCCTATAATAATACAATTTTTATTAAAACAAAAAATAATGTGTATAATTTAAATTTTATCAATAAAATATTGATTGTTGTGAATTAAAAATTCAAAAGAGATGGAATGTGTGATTGATTTGTTTGGAATCTATTCATTAGATCCATAAAAATAATCATTAGGGGTATCGATGTTAATTTTGATGACCATCCAATGTTTCTTAAAAACACAAAAGTAATGATTTTTTTTTATATAATTATATTTTAATGTTTTACACCTATGTTTTATGAAATAATAAGATTCTACTATCTCTTAATTTCTTTTCAAACGTTAAGATATGTTCAGATATTTTCAATTTAATTTCATCAAATTCCAAGAAAAACATTTTATATAGAAATGATTGAGGGATTAATTATTCCACATCATAATTTAAAAGGATTTACATTTATAGTGTAATAATATATAAAACTATAAGAAAATATGAATAGTTATTAATTGTAATGAATGTAATAGTTCATTTTTTTGGAAAATTAGATTATCAAGATGTAACTTGTGTATGTATTGATAATTTAGTATGGAAACCCTTCATACAAGATACTTTATTTTTAATATCAATAATATCTTTCTATATATTTGAAAATATAAATATTTCATATTCATATGTGAAATAAGATATCTTTTGAAATTTAAATGATGTATACACATGAACATGTTATGTTAATATATATTGATGTGGAATTGGTAGTGTGATATTACTCTCAAAAGGTCGTTTTGATTTTTTTTGATCTGCTATATTATAATGATCCAACATTCCATTTCCCTAAAAAAAATTCTCCGATAATATAAAACATCTGTTTATAAATTTTTTTATCAATTTTCAAAGGTTTTAAATTTGAAAAAAAATTATCCAAATTACTCATTTATTGTTATAAGATTTAATAGTAATTCTATGATATATAATATCATTATCGACCATTGTAACATCTAGATCATCAAGAAGAATATGAAACTTGGAACTTGGACAATGAAATACTACAATCTACACTATCTCATGATCTTTTCGGTGTTTTTTGTTATGTTTCATGTATCCTAGGATATTGTACACTATACCCAAAAAAACACAATGCAATGGTGTTGATTGATATAAGTCACAAAAAATTTCCCCCTGTTTATTTTTAGTATTTTATTGTTATCATAATATTTTTTATTCACATTTAAGTGATTGATTAAAGATGAAATTGATTACCTCCTGAAGTTATGTGGATGAGGGGAATGAGTAGACACAATGATTGTTGGGCCTTTTGTCTCTTCAGGTACATATCTTCTTTAAATTATTTTTTTTCATTGATCTTATTTCATATAGTAGTAAATCAAACTAGAGAAGACAATAATATTTTTTAAGGAATCTATCTGTTCCTAGATTCCTTTTATCATATCATATGTATCTTTTTTCCTGTTTTTATTCTCATAATTTGATCCCTGTTAAACTCCAAATCATTCACCACTAATTCTGAAATATTTTTTGGGTTTCTTCAGATCTACTACAAGTTGTTCTTCTTCTAATAGAGATGATTCTAATTATTTTGTCTAATCCATATAAAAAACATTTGATCATAAGTGGATATTTTTATGTAATACTATTATAATGAGTCAAGAATTTCTATTATGTTATATATATACATGATTCCCATACTTATTTTAGGTTTTCATTTACTATATTACCCTCTTTATTTACATGAGCATCGCATCATAGAACATGAAATGAGATAGAATTTTCATTGTGTTTTGATTCATTAATACATATATAAATAATGGATCATATGATTTTATATATCACATAAATTTTTTATTATAGATTATAAATAAATACCATTAATCTTTCAAGTGTGGTGTACCACATCCATTATTTATAGTAGGGGTAAATTGTTTTTTCATGATTATTATTTTTAGAACAACTTTTTTTGTTTCATAAATTATCAAATTTAAATCAATGTAAATGAAATTAATATTTTCGAATAAAATGTTATCAATTATAATATACCTAAAATGATTCCCAATAATTACGACTAAAGAAATATTCCACAGTTTCCTGGTTTATAATGTTTTCATACGTTGTCGGTGGGTAGAGGTTCCCTTTCCCATTATAATACTTGATATGATTCATTTAAAGATGTGTTTAGATGTCTCTATGATCTTTTCCTACGACCATTTTGAAAAATTTATTATAGTAATAAATTAAAATAAACAATCTCTATAAGGGATAATGAAAATTAAATCAGTATTAAAATATAATTTTTTTTGGTAAAATAGAGAAACTATATCATATCCTATTCTTAATATCATCCCACATGGTTTTCTTCAATGTAGGTGTGATATTATTACTTGTATTCATATCAATTAGCATATGCATTCATTTGGGGTCCGCAATGTAACTAATAATAATTGGATGGTTGGGGTAAATAGTTTGGCCATGATGATTCTATAAATGAAAAAAATAATACATTTTTCTAATGGAGACAACATTATTTATCCTTGTGATGATACACCACTCTTGATTTTTTCTTCCACATGTTGTTGATCCCATAATAATTCTATAGTTCTAGCATTGATGGTTTGTTTTTTCTAGGGATTTTTAACATCAGTGTGGAAAAAAATTATCTACATTTGTAGTAAAACATTTAATTAAGATTATATAATTTCACTTTATAAAACATAATATTATGGGGAAAGGTTTTGTATTTGAAGAAACACTTTAACATTTTCATTATACTATGTCTTTATTCTTCAAAGGTTGAACAGATTTCAATCCCTTATCGAGTACCCAAACCCCTTAATTTTGGTCAACTATAACATATGAGACACTATCTTCATTGGGACCGCCATGGAATTATTTTCACCTCCAAATTAAAGATTCATCCTCAAATGAATTTTCATCATACACTACAGTTTTTTAGTCACCAAAGGAGAAATTGATGAATTCCAATTTAATGGATCTTGGATACAAAACAATTTCACTAAATGTGATTCCATTATGAATGGGTTTTCCTTATACACATCAACATTGAAATTGACATTCTAAAATCCAAATTCATCAAGTTTAACTTCACTTCTACTGTAAAAACCTTTCAAATTGGAAATTAGCTCTTAAAATACTGTATAATCCAACTTTAATATTTGATTGATGATAGTGAAGTATTAATATTGAGATAAATTTTATTTCTATCATTAGATTCATATATTTTCATTGAATATTCAATAAGTATTACTATAGTCTTTTTCATTGTAGAATTTTCATCTTATTCATTTTTTTGGAATGTATTACTATTAATTATAAAAACATTATAAGTTATAAAATTTACATTTTACACCTGGATAGCCCTTAAAGTGAGTTGATAACTAAATTTGGAATTTTTGATAAATAATTATGAATATAATCTCAGAACCATCCAATTAACAACTGATTATGTTTTTTTAAAATCCATCTTGAATTCCTTGAGGGATTTAAATGTCGATGAATTAAATAATGAACATAATAAGATATAGAAAACTCTACACAATTTTGTAAAATCTAGTATTTATCCAGACCCCTTTATGTAATTGTAATTGTAACAACATATCTTCCATAAATCCCTTCTCCTATAATGTTTCAATTGTGATTATATTTTTTATTCCCAATGCTATCAACATTAGATAGGTAATCATTAAAAAATTTATCATCTTCTTCAAAAATATAGCACAATGGAATATAACATTATTTCCACTATTTATTCTTTACATACCCTTTTAAAATATTCATATATAGTTCAATGAGGTACTACCATCTTTAATTTGTATAATAATATAGATGAGTCCTTCTAACAATGTGAACCATCAAATGGACCATTATATTAATAAGTGGTTGCAAAAAAAACATATAAAATCCACAAATATGACTTCAATATCATTATTAATGATTGGGAATTTTAGAAGGTCTTTAACATTTCAAAATATAGCTTTGAAAATTAATAAATGTTTGGTTAATGTTTGTGGTTCATTTTTTGGAAAAACTCAATGTAATGTTATATGCATTAAATATTAAATAAAAAATATGAAATTCAAGTGATTTTGGAGCCTATATCATAAAATTATTCATTAACAAGAAATTATTTATATTTTATAAGTATCCCTCTTGAGCTTTCACACCATTAAAAAATTTTAAAATTTTAAAATTTTGTTTTTTGATAGAGTTTAAGCCATTAGAGGTAGAAATATTCATCATCCACTCGTCACAGGTTCCAACTTGTTTCATAATCCCATATCAATAATCCCTAAACAAGACATGATTCCCTATTTTGTTTTTTAGATAATTTAGTAGTATGGAAACTATGATCTCATATATATTTTATTCTATATGAATTTAATCAAGAAAATTTCTGATGTATAAAAAATTCATGCACAGTAATTTGAAGAAAATGATCTCATTTTCCATCCTTATTTCATAAGTTTTTTTTAAAAACAATATAGAAAATATTTTAAAAATATTTTATATTATTTAAAATTTGATAAGAAATTAATGAATATAGTGTTTTCCATTATTTTGTATTTCTATTGACTAATATTATCCAGTATCAGTATTTTTTCACGAGGGTAAATATTTTTGAGGTTTTAATAATGGTAAGCGAGGAATGTTTCAACCAAAATGAGTTTTTACATTCTAAAATAACGGGACACCCCAAATTTCATTTAATTTTATAGCCTAAAAATATTCCAAAATTTGGAAAGTCATTTATTCTCCCACAAAAAAATTCTATCAAATTGAACACTTCACTTCTAAGATGATCATAAAATATAACAACATTTTCCCAAATTATTTTTATGTATTCTATCAAGGGAGAATAATTTAAATCAATATAATAAATTGGTTTTTTTTCTATATATGAGAAAATATAACATAATTTATTTTCGATTCATGAATAATCAGATTTGGAAGTTATAAATTACCAACATAATTTGAATTGTAAAATAAGTAAAAAATTGACACTAAAATTATGTATTCTATATATAAATAATAGAATACAAATGTTTCTCAGATTAACTCCAATGTTAGGATACTCATAATCAAATTCCTATAGCATAGTACAGTCCTTGGGTAGACTTAATTTCATAAATTCAATTATTTAATATGTATTCTATGTCAATATTATATAATTTTGATAATATATATATAGTTGTATAAATATTAGAATTATTGGAATGTACCATATATATTTTTAGAAGATTCGTCTTTCTGGTATCAATATTCACCACACTTAGGGTATTTTTTACGAGATACACAATCATTGAAAAAATAAAATCATTTGGAAAGGAGTGTATTTTTTAGGGATCCTACACAATGAATATAGAATTATTTGACTATTATATGTTTGATAAGGAATCTACTTTTATTTTGGTACCATATCATTCTATATATCATTTTGTCTATAAAGCATGAATTTCTCTATCTCATACTAGATTTTAAATTATATAATATTAAAATTGCTGAAAATGTTGTATGTCTCGTACAACCAGTATACAATGGTCACTTTAAAGAAACTATTTTAATTTTTAAAAAACATTATAAAATACTGAATTTCATATTCAATTTTCCTTTTCATTTATTACATATGATCCCAATATTAATTTACATTGTTATTCATATAAAATTATCTATAAATAACAGTACCATCCATGTTAGTATGAATATTAATATTTTGCCCATGTTTAGTCAGGAATTTTTAGTTTTAATCCATTTGGTAAAACATTAAATATTCTTCCAACTCATATGGATGAATTAATTACTAAAAAAATAATATAAACATAGACAAATGATTTAATAAGGGCCGTATAAATGATTTATTACAAAAATAATGCACACTTTAAGTCATCCCTCAAAGTTCTTTTTCATGCAATTAGAATCAATTTATTTTTTAGTCATATGAAATCTATTTTTAGAAAAATATTCATATTATATAAAATAAATAAATAAATACACATAAGAAATTCACAATCAAAGGATAAAGTGATAGATAATTATATTATATTTTATTACTTTCTAATGAAAAAATTCATAATCACTTTATACAATCAGAGATGAAATAAAAACATAATTTATATTCACCAAAAAAATAATTTATTGAAATTTAAATTATAGTGTACTTGTGAGAATGTGTAACATTGATAACCTCTCCATATAAAAAAAATTTATAGGGTTCTAAATAAATTATGATAGTGTGTGAAAGAATTAATGTGGGAAATTAATGATTCTAAAATCTTTACAGAAGTGTAATCAATGATAAAGAAAGTTACTAATAAGGTGAACCCATATTGGATGATAACAACATTGATTTTGATATTCTATTTGGTAGATAATAATAATAATTTAGTAATAATGATAATATTGGAATATAAAGTAGATTTAGTATCACCATTTGAATGTTATAGGTGATGATTCCTAATAGGATTTCATTTTACGCATGGGTAACATGCAAGGAAACAACATATGGTGGATGATGGGTTATATGCTCTCCAAAATAAGGAATAAATATTTAAGAATTCTTATAGAATATCTTAAGAAACCTGAAGCTATTTTTCACAAATAATAAGAGATGGATGAGGTGTATTGATATATTTTTAGTGGTGGAAATCATTGAAAGAAGTTAATTACTGGTAACTATAATGTTAAAAATAATCTAATTAAATTTTAATCTATGAAAAATCATATAGATTAATAATTTTCACTCACCAAATTATTAACTGTTATCATTTTGGATGAAATATAAAAGGATAATGATATTTTTTTGTGAGATACCATAAATCATTTAATGTATTTGAAGATATTTTATTTCAAGATAATCAATTACTAATTACTATAACCATAAAAACAAATTATTAATGTGTATAATGAATTAAAATTACCATTATAAACTACATGATTTCATCATAGTCAAGTATGAAACACCTATTGGATCTAGGATACATTTATTTACTTTATTTGAGATACATTATACATTATAAATTTATACATATTGGTTTCAACATTAGTTGATAACGTCATCATTTTTAGACGGATCATTGGATAATAAGTAACATAGGGAATTAAATACTATTAGGTGATAATGAAAACCAATAGGTTATTCATGGATTTATTTATTGGAGGATTTTGAGAAGCAATAAACAATAATTGAGGTTGAGTTAGACTATAAATAATAAACACTGGTTTGAAGAAGCAAATGAATAAAAGTTGTTCAATATGAAAATTTACTTGAGAAGTGAACATTCATATGTCATGCTAATATTATTAAAGTAAAATACCTTTCTAATATATTTTTTATTAGAAAATAACATGATCATAATATAGTTTTTAAGACGTTATTTCCTCTAACTACTACCCTGACATTCAGAACATTATGGTTAGTTCATGTAACCCGCTTTATTATAAGCATTTATAATAAATTATTTCACTTGGATGGATCCAAAATCTAGAAAATATTTTTATATTTCAATACATACATAATGAAGTCAGATTCCACAAGTAATAATGTTATAATGGGAATAATGAATTTAATTTATTTATTAAAATATTATACTTGAATGTTATAGGTGATGTTAAAGTCATAGTGGAGGATAAAAAGTGTAGTGGCTAATAATTAGTAACTCAAGTAAGATTTATTAAAATATTGTTTTCAATATACACATATATGATTGAATGAAAATATTAAATAAATCAATATCATTTCTTTTCCTCTCCAATCACTCCCCCAAACATACTTTTAAGGCTTGTTTTTGTTAAAAAAAAAAATCATCCACTGTGAGTATTGAAAAATTAATGGCCCCCAAATTTTAGAATAAAAAACTTTTGTTAATCATGTCCAAACAAATAACCATGAAGTAATTAGTTCCATAAATCCTAGGTTATAAATAATTTCCCAGTCTTGATCATTTGGGCAATGCTAATCCACTGTGGTATGGGAATGGGGGTGGTATCGTACATGAGGAAACACAAAATAAAAATGGTGAAATAATGGAAGATAGTTTAAAGTGCATTATAAAGAATAAAATACCTTAGGTTCTTAGAGGGATCATTCATCCATGGAGTTCAATGGGAAGCATTTGAAGATGATGAGTTCTGTGGGAGCATAAATAACATAAAAGATTGTTGTTTTTAAGGTTGAATTTAATAGATTGGAATTTTTTTATTATAACTATTAAAGATAGGTTTATCATCAATAAAATAATATGTATTGTCAAAAAAATCACTCTATTAGTGATAAAATTTACAACTGGTAGGGATCTATCATTATCAATGATAGAGTTTTAGTTCTTTTAATGAGATGTTTTATTTATGATTATTATTTTATCACTGATGAAACCAATATTTATCAGTTATTTTTTAAGAACTAATAAAAACTATTTAAAATGTGGAATACCTCATGGAAATGTAACATGAGATAGATATTATACTAGTTAAGTCGTATTCCTCCCTCCCCATAGAGATTGTGGTTTTATTATGTACAGTGGCTTGAACTACCTATGCTTGAAGAAACAACACTATCTTTGATCAGCTATCAAGAAAAAAATCATTTTGGATTGACTAGGATTCATCTTGGTTAGATATATTGAAATAAAAGGTGGTTAAATATGATGATAATGAATAATACATATTCGTATGTTTGTAGAGCTGTACCCTGATAGGTACTTTGGAGATTAATGTAGACGTGTCTCTCTATAGGTAAGTTTCATTTGGTGTTGGTTGGATAATGTGTGATTCCCGTCGGTGGATTGTTGTGGACTTTATAAAGTATATTTAAACTAATTGGGTTCAATTGGTGGCTAAATATAAATCCCTTTTGGTCATAATGATGCCCTATATAGAAATAGGCTTGAAATTAATCATTGTGGAGTTGGACCACCTTTGAGTTCTCAATAATATCTCTTCACCAAAGTGTGGATTCCAACCATTTGGATTGATTATTTTTTATATTCTCATTCTTCTCCACTTATTCTATTAGATTAATTTATTTTTCAACAAAATATATTAGAATAGGGGATAAAACATGATTGAAGCCTAGGGCCTTTTTGGTGATTCCCATGGTTGGTTGGATGATTTTCCTTGTTGGATGAGTTCTCTAGTACACAATAATCTTTTATCATCTATTTAAAAAAAATTTCGTTTCAAATTTTTTTTATCATATTTTAATCAAATAAAATAAAATACATTATATTTCAATCAATATAATATATTTTTATATAAATATATGTTTTTATTATTAAAATTTATTATATGAAATATAAAAATTTTTAGTGTTGTTTTGAAATGATAAATGTCACACTTTATCAATGCTAAAAAATCGATGACAGGGGATTAATTTTCTCCATGCTCATATAATAATTGATAAATAGAGAGTCTTTATTTTTGTTTTCTTATCATTAATAATCACAACCATTATCAACATTTTTTTTCACTATGAAAGTGTGAAACTTATTACTTTATTTAGGAAAAGCAGATAAAGGGTAGTGGTAACTAACTTAATCTTACATTTTAATTTTCAAAAACATTTGTTGAATAGTGGGATCCTAAATAGTATAGGATACAAGCATCACGTTCAATGTGAGATAGAAATTCCATTAATGTCTAATTTAATATTATTCAACATGTTGTCCCTAAATAATTTCTAGTAGAAACTAAGTACCTATCTGGATGGATCATCCTTGATACAATCTTCAAACCAATAATCTATCTTTTTCTCTATTTGGATTTACTCCTCGAGTTTTATTTTTCTTGCATTAAAACCCAATACCAAAACTCTATCTTTCTTTTTGATCCACTCTACATGATCTTTATTAGTTTCTAGAAGTATACGTCCTAAATAAATCCTATTATTATCCTCTTGCAATGCATTGATCAGGAGAACATATTCCAATATAAATTTATCTGAGTGTTGGTAAGGTCCTAGGTTTGGGTATTAGATGGAACCTCCTTGGTGACTTATACATTGAGTCATTCAACTCATTTCCATGATGTTATGTTTCCTTTTGAATAATTCAGATCCTTGCATACATATTGTCCTTCCTCCCTTTATTACTTATAGGGCTATGAAGCCTTTTATCCTTCCCTTGACCACTATTATTATCGGGGCTTTAGATGGAAATCTCATTTTCTAGACCTATCCTAGACCATATGTGATAATACCTGATGGAATTCATTAACGTAGCATATTTGATGTCATCATGCATCTCCTCCCCTTGAACTCATACTGAATCATTGACCTCTAGGTTCCAATAATGGTTACTAACTCTAATTGTTTGGTTAACCCTTCTTAACCTATCCCTATTTATAACATTCACCCACTCCTCACTACCATCAGGGGAAGAAAAATCAGAGGCCTCTCCATTACCTTCTTCATATAGCACCCCCATGACCGTGTCACAATTTTTCGTAACCTCATCCTACTTACATCATGTTGGAGTTTCATTGAGGGTTTCATCAGGCCCAGTAGCAGTCATTACCTTCGAGTCACATTTTAAACATTCAAATAGATAATCCACCATTAGAGCCATATACATCCACTATTTTTTTCAATATAGTGACATCATTTCCTACTCTTGGAAACACCAGTTCAAAAACATACCTATGGGTAGTAATTTATAACTTATCCCAATACCCCAAATGTAGTTTATTTCCTTGATTATAATATCCCCACCAAAAATTAGATAAACCATAATGAATTTGAAAAAATGAGAGTATCTTGATTATTAAAAAAAGGAATCACATAAGCGGGAACAAATTGATCCACCTCTATAAAAACAAACATTTTCATATCCATAAAATCCTTCCTACCATTCTAGAGTTGAATTTTATTGGTGATCTCATAATTAATAGCTTGAAATATCTCTTTCTTTAATCATATAATACTATAGTAATTCCAAGATACTTTTCGTATTTTTTAACTACTAGGATACATGAGTCTTTATGAAATTGTTCATTGAAAAATCTGCTTACACATTTTATAAATGATATCTTTTACTCCATTAAATTATACAACTGTCCTGACTCCTTCTAAAAACCTCAATAAATATCTAAATGACCCGAAATTCCTCTACGGAATCCCAAGAGAATAAAACGTAGATACATGAAAAAGGGGGATGAGAGTGATTCAACGAAAATATTTTTCACTGTGAATAGAATAAACCATATAATCTCCTAAGATAAGATTCAAAAAAAAACATTGAAAATAATCGTGGAGAGCTACAAGGATAATAGTTCTCCATGTCAAAGGCCTCCAGTGGGAGAAAAACCTTGGGTCAGGTTTACATTAACTCAAATCTAAAATAAAATGAATAAACATATTACATAATGACCTGAAGGAATTGAAAATTAAGATCCATTTTAATAAAAAAAATGCAACAAATGCCATTCCAATCCATTATATGTTTTTATAATGTGAATTTTTAAGTCCATCGCACCTCTTTTTGAAAAAGAACATGTCTTAATTAAGTGAATCATTTCATGGTAACATGTATAACAATCAAATATAAGTATTTTGGTTATGATTGAACTTTGTTTTTTAAAATAAATAAATGAAGAATATTTTTAAGGAAATAGAAAATTATTTTTGGGAAAATAGTTTATGTCACATTATAATGAATGATAGTTCTTAATTATGAAACACACATAGGCTTATGCACCTTGGGAATAAAAATTTTTAGAGTTTAAGTAAAAGGAATGAATTGATACTTACCAATCCATAAATCATTAAAGATCCTCGTAATATTAGGGACCACAATTTGACAGAACTATCTAAATAATAGATCATGAAACATATCATTCCCTAGGGATTTAGTGGCATGGATGTGTTTGAGGGCCAATGAAACCTCCTCAACAGAAATATCAGAAATTAGTTGTTGGTTCATATATGGTGTAACAACATGAGATATGTAAAAAACAAAATTATTAGGAATTGTTAAACCCCTGAAAGAATAAAGATAACTAAAAACTTTCTAATAACATCCAATTATTCACTTTAATAGGTATAAGAGCTTCCATGAGATAACTCCAGCCCAATGATAGGATTCTTCCTATAGTTAGTTGATTATTTCCAAATGATATACATGGTATTATGATCTCCTAACATAGGTATATTATAAAATAAAATAATATATAAAAATATATTTTTATCCAAAAAAATGAATTTATATATACACATATAACCATGTAGTGTAATTTGTCATTATAAATTTTCAGTATAATATTATAAAGGGATTTGAAGTTCAAATTTTTACATAAACATAAAATGAAAAATTTCACTTCATTTTGATAAAATTGTACTATATTTTTGACTAAAAAAACTAAAATAAATTAATAATTTAATTTTTCATGAAATAATATAAAAAAATAAATGAATAATATGATTTTGGAAAAAACATTCCTTCAATTTTAAAGGTAAATTTCAAGTTCAAATTTATAGAGAAAATTTTGAACTCAAATATTCAGTAAAATCGTCAATTAAAATATGATAATACATAGAAAATTACATCATCATTATAAATTTGAAAATAAAATTTTCACTTGAAAATGTCAATATAAATTTATACCCAAAACCTTTTTGATTGAATTCCCACTTATATTTATGGTTCAAAATTTCAACATAAATTTTCAACTCATAATGATTACGTGTGAATTTGTATATGAATGTATATACATTATAATATTAATATATAATTTATTTAATGGAAATTCTTATTGAAAATTTTCAATTTAAACATACATGCATATATACATACATACATATATACATACATAAACTTGCATGTATATATTTACACAAAAATTAAATATAATGTGTAACTATAATGTTTAAAATTTACATTGAAAATATTCTATAGATATACACATGAATGAATACATAATTTTCTTATTTTTAATTTTATTTATATTATTATTTTTTTTAAACTATAAAAAAATTTCAATTCAACTATTTGAA
The DNA here is from genome assembly GCA_963277665.1 of Viscum album. Classification (NCBI taxonomy): domain Eukaryota; kingdom Viridiplantae; phylum Streptophyta; class Magnoliopsida; order Santalales; family Viscaceae; genus Viscum; species Viscum album. Next base: position 760,353,144 of record OY728161.1, read on the forward strand.
TACATAAATATCAAATGAAAATTTCCATCACAAATTTTCACTGAAAATATGACAATAAAATTCTATTATATGTTTCCCATAACATTTTTATATAAATTTACACAAAATTTTGTATATAATTATAATAAAAATATGATTACCAAATTTCTAAAATGAATCAATTTTTTTTGAAAATATATTAGCACATAAATAAATAATGTTTGTTTACATAAAAAATTTGAATTAAAAATTTCCTAGGGAAATTTCCACGAAAAATATTAATTTGAATTTTTCCGTTTGACATTCCACAATGAATATATATCAGTACCCAAATAAAATATAAAAATACACACTAAAAATATTCATTTATAATTTTCATCGGAAGCTTTCAGTGATGATTTGCACTAAAAAAATGACAATTCAAATTTCCATTTACGATTCTAGTGCCAATTTTCTAATAATTTGTATTATAATTTGAATGGTAACATTATTACCAAAATTCAAGAATAAAAATATGTTTATTTGTATTTATTGTTAAAGTATTAGGTTTTTTAAATATATTATATTAATATATATATATATATATAAAGTGATTATTGGGAATTATAAGTTTTCAAAACATTATAAATGTATATGAAAAACATTATCATTACAATAATAATTATTATACAGCATGGAAAAATATGCATTTTTTCATCGAGTGATAAAAAAATGAATCTTGTTTATATATAAATATATCATTTTGATTCAGTTTTTTATTACTGATATATCAAAAACTAAAAATAAAAAATAAATTTGTTTTCATTTTTTTAAAAAAAATATTAGATTTTACAAATTTTTATTTTAAAACATTATAAACTTTAAATATATATATATATATATGGATATATAAAAATGTCATTATTATTTAGATATGTTCAAAGTTAAAATATTAATATTAAATTTGAAAATTGAAGTTATATTATTTTATTTTATAACATTATAAAACATCTAAACACACAAACATAAATGTGTATTCATTATGATAATAAATTTTTTATTTATAGAAAAAATTTATATCAACCAATAATTGAACGTTTCTATTTTAAAAAATTCATCATTATTTATTTTATTCTAATATAATGAAGGTATTTTATAAATAATAATGGTTATTATATGTATAACAAATATATAGTGTATTGGTGCTGAGTGAAGAAAATGTCATTTTTTCTAACCCATAAATTTGTTGAATTATTTCAAAGACCCTCAGTTCAAAAATTCGTTATTTAATTCCAATTTTTTCTCCTTTATCAATACATCTATGCCAACCTTGAATAGAAGGGACATGTTGGATCCCGACCCATAGATGATATTTTTTTATTGGGGATTAATAGAAAAATATCATGTCAAGTTTGGAATCCAACCTGACCCTTCAAATCATGACTGGGATGGCTCCATGGATAAAATAGAATTAAATGGAATCAAATAAATAATTCATAATCTGAGGGAATTATTTTATAAAAAATTGCATTTTAAACATATATATGGGTTGAAAAAATACCATTCATTCTTTTTTCATATCACACCCCACTAATACAGTATATATTATTTATAAGTAAAATAATTACAATAATAATTATAATATTTTTTTTTGTAAATTAATATTTATAAATGTATTTCAGTGCTTCAAAATAAAATAAAAAATGTATATTTTTTCAAAAACTGACATTTAAATTTTTTTCCATAACTAATATTTTATTATATTTAAAGAAATTATTATCATAATAATATCATATTTATGTTTGAATATTGAGATATTTTTTAATGTTTTAAAAATAAATGTATATAATCTAATTTTTTCAATAATATTTATAGATTTAAGAAAGAGGGGAATTAATATTATAAAATAATTTTTATATATCCATATTTCTATAATGTTTGTAATGTTTTATAAAAAAATTTATAAATTTTTTATTTTTATTAATTGAAGTACAATATATCAAGGAAGTTTTTATTAAAATATGTATAAAAATTTAAGATCTCTATATATATAAATATTATTTATTTTAAGGGATAAGTTGCACTATGGGTTTTTTTAAAACACCATATAAAACTTTTCTTTATAACAATAATTTTTTTGATTATATATTTATAATGATTTAAAAAACTGTAATGCAGATTATATTTTAATATATATATATATATATATATATATATATATATATTAATGAAACTTATTTAAAAAACATAAGACCCAAATATTAAATATTAATAAATATTTCAATACTTTAATATTTTGGTAGACATTTCCTATAAAATAATGAAAAAAAATAAATGTAAATTTTCATTGGAAATTTAGGATGAAATTTGACCTGTAATTATTTAGTGGAAATTCATACAAAAATTTTCATATGAAAATTATAATTAAATTTATATTTTAATAATTATTTATTTTTATTATGGAAGATGAAGATGTAAATATATAGTGAATCTTTGAACTAAAAATATCTTTTGAAATTTGTAGTTCAAAATTTGATTGAAAAATTACATTTTTTATGTGTTAAAATATTTTCATTAGAAATTTAAACATAATATTTTTTATAATTTTAGCAACAAAACTTTATATACATTTATAATAAAATTTGTGATGAAATGTGCACTAAAATTTAATATGTAAATTTAGATTAGAAGTTTCTAGTGGAGAATCCCAATGTAAATTTTCGTTGAAAATTTACACTTTATATTATATAAAAAATATATTATATGATATTTTAATGTAATTCATTAAAAAGCTAAATCATAAAGATAAATAAAATTGAAAACATTATATGTATGTCTCCATTCATTTGTTTTTACATAGAATAATTGCAATAAAAAATTCAAACTGTAAAATATATATATATATACATATATTAGTGTATATTTTATTTGAAAAACAAACGAATATATTTAATAGAATTATAAAGGAATTTGAAGTGCAATACAGCTAAAACCTGATGGAAACACATCAGGCCAAACATGGGCCTCTCCAGAAAGATTGTGGGTCACAAGTAGATAGGCTACCCCATTCCCCTCTCTATTTGTATATGAGAAGGAACAGAACGAAAAGATATGCTGTATGGAACAAAACTGTAAAATTAGAATTAAAAATAATTGAAATCCCCTCTATGTTTCATGGATAACATTAAAATGGTGAGACTTTTTGGTCCAATGATTTTGGATTTCCAGCAACTCACACAAGAAAACATCATTCCATCGTAGATAGGATGAGATTCATCCTCTAATGACAACTAAAATGTATGAAGAAACTCTTTTCATGCCACAATAATACATCCAAAGGATTCATGAGCTAACACGCCAATATAGATCAACACACTCCCAAATATTGAATGATGCACATTAATCATTAAAACACGTTTTGGTGGGGGTTTCCAAGAACTTATTTGTGTTCGTATGTTTATATTCTCATAATTAACCTCATGAACATTAATTTATCCAACCAAGAGGTTTCCCACTTAAACCCGAATAAAGGTAGTTTAGATATCTATTAAAATATATGGTCATTTATTCTGACCCAGATAATCAATTCCATAGTGAATATCAATGCCACCATCCATACAAAATGGGAGGATGACCACAACATTATTAGCATGAAAAGTACATACGATCTATCTAAACAAAGATCAATATTTTCATTCCACAAGTTCCTTATAAACCTAGCCTTGAGGCATTGGATAATCACATGAAGTTGACTTTTCACCACTACCATGCACACATGGAAAAGGGAGTCTCCAGTTACCCTGTGATTTGAGAGAAACTCCATGGATCAGAGAATTTCTATAAAATTAAATCTCTAGTACAAATGAACATTTAGTGGGACCACCAAATGGTAAATGATTTTCTAGGTCTTCTCACACTCCAAATAGTTGTCTCAAATGTCGTCCTCTATCCTAATTTCTCAAAATAAAAACCCAATCCATCGTTACTCTTGTATTTCAAATTTCGACCCCTATTTATCACGCATGGGATGCTAGAGATGGCCCTTATATATCTTTAATTAAACCATGTTGAATTATTTTAAAAACACCACCCATCACCTGTATAAAATAACAAACTTGTTATTTTAGGGTATTTTTTACAAAAAAAAACATTTGGAACACATTTATGGGTTCAAAAAAGTGCCATTCATTCACACTTTATTTCTCACCCCACCAATACACTATTTATTAAAAATAATTTTAGTGACAATAATTATTACTTTTAGATTTTTTTAAAATAAAAATTATAAATATTTTTCATTTAATTTAAATAATTTTTTTAATTATATGTTTAAATATGTTTTGATAAATAATTTTTTATTAAATGTTAAAAAATTAATATAATAATAATAACATATTTATGTTTTTATGTTTAGATATTTTTTATTTTTATAAAATAAAATAAAATAATTTCATTTTTAATCTAATTTTTAATTTATAATTATAATAAATTTATAATATAATAACATTTTTTGATATGAAAAATTTCATAATGCTTAATAAAATTCAATAAAAAGATGATGTCACATGTTTTTTTAAAAGAATATATATTTATACGTGTTTTTGAAAACAAAATGAACTATATATATATTTTTATATATAAATATGAATTATTTATATACACTCTAATGTTACAATGTACATTTTCTAAAAACACTATTTAATAATTATTATTGTAACCATAATGTTTATTCATATATACTTATAATGTTTCAAAATTTATAATACCAAATATTTTCAAAAATATATTAATATTACTTATTTAAAAAACATATAACCTTAATAATAATGATAATTAAAAAAGTATTTATTTTATAATTTTTGTAAGAAAATTTCTATTAAAATTATAATACAAATTTAGTGAATGTTTTCAAAGGAAAGTTATGTAAAAATTTGAACAAAAATTATATAGTAGAAATTTTTACTTAAATTTTCCAATGAAAATTTTAATTGTAAATTTATAGTGAATTTTTTATTTATTATCCCATTTAAGTTTATTGTTGTGCTTCAAAATGGAAATTTCTTAAAAAAATTATCAATGAAAATTTCCACTTGAAATTTTCACATTATATTTAATGTTGAAAATTTCCCCAAAAAAATTCCCTATCAATTTATAGTTCATATTTTAAGTTAACAATTAAATTCATTATTTATGTGTTAATAAATATTTTCTAAAAATTTAAACAGGAACTTATTTTTGAATTTGGGTAATAAAATTTTAGGGGATATTATAGTAAAAATTATTCTAAAATATTCATTGAAAATTTAGTGGAAATATAAAATAATTGATTTTAGAAAAATAAAGAATGAAAATTTTTTGTGAAAATTTTGAATTAATATTTATATATTTTATATTATCATTTATATTTTAATATACAAAAAATATATATTCAAAATAAAAACTCCTGAACATTATTAAAATAAAAAAAGAAGCATGAAAGGAGAATGGGGTCAAAAACAGAGACTTTACTTCATACAAAAAGGTGCATTATTAATCCAAAAAATTTGGATCATTCCCATAATCATAATTAGATTTATGTGTAGTTTTGCACTCTGACAATGACTTTTCATGATTAATAATCTTATGGTTTCCTACAGTAGACCATTCATACTATAGGGTGATCATGAACGTTGAACCCTTTGAGAAAATCATGGTTGTAAGGGTCCTTGGTTGATTAATATAATCATTTTCTAAACATCTTTTTTTTAATATCACTATATCCTCTTAAAATGAAAACATCCTTAAAAGAAACACCACTAGATGGACTAAGATGAACAGTTTCCAAAAAAACTCCAACTGTTGATCTTTATCACTACCATTATAAAAAATATTACCCTAATTTATAATTCTATATTAGTATAATTCATTCAAAATATACTAAGGATATTTCATATCCTTATGAATATCATATAGTATGGACCCATCATCATATGGATCATGTCCAAATAAATACACTGCTAGTGGTGGCACTAAACAACCATGCCATTCATGCTATGAAATAACATCCTTTAATATGTCACAATGATTAAAATCCTCGATTACAGATTCTTCAATTCCACACCATGTTGAGTGTTATCCCTTATGTTATGAACTTTTATTTCCATTAAATTAGAAGAAGATGGAAAATCTGAGAAATCAAAGGTAGAGTAATTGTTTGTCCCCATTCCACCATCATCCCATATTAGACTAATACTATGAAGTTCTTTTCCTTACTAAGAGAGGATATATTGTCACAAGAAAGAGCTTCATTTTTCTTCACATTCTGAATCGTCATTTTCTTAATACAAGAGGAATAATGATATACTTTTATAGTATAAAAAGATCATACAATATTTGTATGAAACTTATCTATAACGTGACCAATGGTTTGAAAAACTATGCCAAAATATAGAAGTGTTTTTTATTCTACTTTTTGATGGATTTCAACATACAGTTCTAAGAAAACATGTTTTTAAATCAATAAAGGGAATAAGTCAAAATCTACCCAGAATCTAGCATAATGAAAAAAGGTTCCTCGCTCTGTGCACATACCCTTTTTGATCAGGACTCCCATAGCATAAGAAATATCAAATAAAATATTCTGATGTCTGTGGATCCAATTATGACCATAAATTATAATGTAGACATGAGATCTAGTATATTTTATAGAATATGGATTGAACATAAAATACTATTCTTGAAATAAAATCATACCTTTATTTAAAGAAATTTATTTGAACCCCAAAACTCAAAATTTCATCTCCTAAAATGGAGAAATAATATATAAGAATCCCCAAAACATGGGAATACATATCTAGTGAGTAGAAACCCATGTAAAAGATAACTTGTGAACTGGAGTATCAATTTTTTTCCAAAACCCCAACATGAATAACCAATATGATGATGATTGAATGCTCACAGATCTCTAACCTCTCAAGAATATCCCCATTGCTAGTAAAAAATTAGGGAGTGTCACTATTATTTGAAATTATATTAGGATAAATAAACATCATATCAGTTAAATGTATTCTATTTTAATAACCTCAAATCACAACCTGAACATGAGATAAATTCTACATAACTGTTGGACCAGATCATCCCACCCTCACCATTGTCTTAGAACCACGATGACACATCATGCATGCCTTGCCCTCTGTCATATTGAATGCATCCATAACCATAAAACAACTGCACAACATGAATATATAGTCACCTTTATATCTTTATGGTCATCACTCTCCTCAATAACCATTTTTGTAGTCTGGAGAAGATATACTCGATTAACAGTTTTCTGCTTATCATAGAAAAGTCATCAATTATAGATTATTAGGATTCAATCACACTAGTCGATCCATCTGATGATCCTTGAACTCCAATATAAGACTTCTTTAGTCAGGAACCATCATTTTATGATCCAATTAAAATAAATTCATGATCAAGGAAGTGCATATGTTCCATGAGAATCGATGACCCCTAATTCCCCTAACCATTTCAATGTAAGGACTCTCACTCCCAATCCCTCATCTGGCCTCCCAAATTAAATTTCTATATAATTATTAAAAAAACACTTAAATAAGAATTTTATATAAAATAGATAATTTTTTATATAATTTAAAATTCCATATATTCTCTATGAAGATCTAAGAATTATTATATATCCGATATTTTTAATGAAATATCTTTTATATCATGTTTAAATGTATATTTTTTCATATATAAATCATTTTTAATAAATTATAATATATTTATATCAGTAAAAATATATTCATATTTCAATTTGTGGTTTTTATTGTTTTTTAATATACCTATTGTCCACACATTTTAGCCCTAACAAATGGTGACCTTTATCAACACTAAAAAAGAAGTGAAAAGGTTCCCTTTTATTATCACTTAAAAAATAGTGATTAAGGGGTGTCTTTAAGTGTAAAAAATTTAATCAAATTTTTAATTAATAAATATATATTTCTAATTTGATATATGTTTCACGTTGAAAAAATGGACTTGATAATAAAATATCATTAAATATATATTAATATTAATTAGTCAATTTTTTTAATTAATTTTTCTTTTAATTAACAAATATAACATTTTTCATTAAGTACATAACTAATTTATTAATATATTTCAATATTAAATATGATTTACATATAAAAATTTATTAATATATAAATCATATTTATGAAAATTTTAAATATAAATATAAATATAAATATATTAAAAATCTGATTTTAAATAATGTATAATTTTTTATAATTATTATATAATTCATTTTCACTAAATAATTTAAGAAGATGTTTAAATGTATATTTTTTCCTCATATATATCATATTTAATACAATATATTATATTTAAATAAATATATTTATATTTATATACTAATATATGATTTTTAATAATATAGGTTTTTTTGAAATATTCTTTTTTTCATCACATTTTTTAGCATTGATGAAGGTGACCTTCATTAGCACTGAAAATAGCCCTGATAAACTAGGTTCCTTTATCATCACTTTTAAATAGAGTTGATAAAGTCCAACAATAAATAAAGTAAGATCTGTAGTGTTGGATGTTGTTGTCTAATATTAGAATATTTGAAGAATCTTGATGTCATTTCATTAGCGTGGAAGCATTACATCAACATAAATGGTAACATTGATCAAGTCCTCTTGAGTGACTGGTGGGTTGTAGGAGTGTAATTTTTAGGTACAGTGAAACGTAAGGGAATCAGTGTGGGGAAGTTGGTGTTGGTCATATTGGATAAGGCAGTGGGGTGGATGTACATTGGGTTGTGGTGGAACATGTTTTCTAAAACCATAAACATTTAGTGTGTCAGTGTCACAATATCCATTCATTCACTTACGTTCCCATACAACCAATCAACCAATGGTGGAATGACTCTTCTCTAATTATTCGTGCAAGAAATACTTTTGACAATTGTCAATACATCTTTACATACACTTAGATCAATAATAAATTTATTATTAATTTTCATTGATGTATATATATATATATATAAATTTATTAACAAAAATTAAAATATATTAAAAAATTCATATATTTTTCTCAATACAGAAATATTTACATACAAGCCTCATATATATGTTTTTATAATGATAAGTTTAAATATCTATTTATATAATAAACGTTTTATATGTGAATATAAAAAAATAAGTATGTGTATATATTTATATATTTTTTTAAAAATAACAAAAACATCAATAGAGGATGGGGTCCAGGGGAGGGGCATGGATGGTGGAAGTGGATGTAACATCAGGCTAGTAACTAATTAGGGAGGGTGTTTGTGGTGTACATCTAGAGAGGGGTGATGTTATCCATATTCATCTACACACCATCATCACACACTCTTCATGCCTTCTAGCCTGAAGATGCTTGGGATGTGTGGAAATCATGGTGTTCATAGGTGGATCAACATGTTAATTTGGAACCTCAACATCCATAAATGCTAGTGATTTGGACTTCCTCTCTCCCAAAATAGATGGTAGCATCATTGTCCACTATTTAATGCATCATTAGGAATAGAATAAATAACCATATTTTCAATCATATTTCAATACCAAACTCATTTTGGGTGGAATTGTACTATTCTATGTTGGAGACATGGAAATGATTGGAAATATATATTGAAGTTTTATGTTCCCAACCATTCATAAGCATTGAGAATCCCCCCCAATGGTGTCTTAACGATCAGCATAGATGAATCACTCCTTGGGGATGGACTTATTGTCATTGGATATGTGGTTCATGATTCTTTTGGGGAGATTAACACAAACATCCTTGTATCAGGAAATGCCTTATTATACCCATCTATGGATGAAGACCAAGAAAAATTTGCTGTAATGATATTTTCTATGAAGAGAGATTATAAATATATCATAATTGATCTAGACTATCTAATTATTTTCAATACTAGTCATCTGATAGGTGCTGGCTTACAATCATTTCATCATTGATATTGAAAATTATGTCACTACTCCTTCATTTCTCGACATGTTCTTTCACCTTTATTAAATGATCTAGGAAAAGAGAAGCTAATTTTTTGGTGACCAGAGGACATTTTGGTGAGACTCACATTTTTTGGATGATTTTTCTACATGTATTATTTCTCATGTACTTCTAAATAATCAATGTTTTAATTGAATTCCATATAATTGTCAAAAAATATAAATATTTTCCAGGAAACATAAAAATTAGTTTATTTTAGGATTTTGGAAATCATATTTTCAATGAAATTATAAAATGCTTAATTTGAAATTTTAATTAGAAATTGAAGTGGAAAATTGAAATGAAAATTTCTAATGTATTTTTTTACAATGAGTTCCAAATGAAAATTTATAATTCAAATTTCTATGTAAAATAAAATATTTTTTATTTATGAATAAATGTATTTGAATTAAATTTTAATAGTAATATTAAAATTTAAATTCAGTTTTAAAATTACATTGAAGATTCAGAGTGTCAACATACACTGAATGATCATAAGTGTATATATAAATATATTTGTGTATATACTTATATGTGTAGATAATTGTTTTAAAATATATATACGTATGTAATTATATTAACAAATATGAATGTTTATATGTATGTAAATACATATTTTATTATATAACTATATCTTTATTTATATCTTTATATAGATACTTATATTGAGTTTTGATGATAACTTTTAATTAATAACTACAAGTATTCACTATAAATTTTCACTGGAAAATTTAATTGGTGTTATTAAAATTTATATTAAAATAAAATTTTGATTATATAATTAACCATAAATTGTAAATATTAATTAAAATTGTAAATGGAAATTTATGATTTCTCTATTTAAAATTATACCTTGAGAATATATTTACATAGTTAAATATAAATAAACGATGAAATTTTTGAAATCTCTATTGGAAATTGAATCATGAGTAGAAATTTATAAGGATAAATAATAAAATTTACATCTAAATAAATTAATATATATATATATATATATATAATTGAATGTTAGTCTCCTCTCTATAAGATTTTCATCTTGGTTTTTCCATATTTTTTGAAATTGGTTCCTTGTTTCACCAGTGGATTGACTAGTTGGAAATTATTTTCCTCCATGCCTTCGTTCCATCAGTACTCTCAAAAAAAGATGGTTCCTTCCTTCTTTTCATCACCATTTGGTTTCTTCCTTGACGTGGTTCACCCACATCTTCCATATTGGTTGTTCTTGGCTAGTGTTTTTTGGATGGATTTATCATCATGTGACATCATCCTCAGTCGTGTGGTCATTTAAAAAGCATCAAACATGCAGATTTGTGGTTAAATTGTGATTCTTTGGGTGTCGTACCCCGACCTATCTTACCACCCGAACAGTGCTCAGAGTTGGTGTGCCACTGGGCCTTTGGTGAACCTCCCCAAAGTATCAAGGCTTACGACTAGTAGTTATGGTGTAAGTGGTGATAGTGTGGATACTATACGATCTAGAGGTGAATAATAATAATGGTCTATGTATAACATGAAAATCATAATGATAGGCCATAAAACACATGACTAGTAACCCACCCATGTAGAAAGCGTATACAACCAATAGCAGAAGCATAATCAATATCTGCAGAGGAAAGAAATAAACAATCAAACATACCATTCATAACTAAGAATGCATATCACAATAGGTCATAATAATAGTTGTAAAAATGGTCTCCCATTTCCATCCTCAGAAGTATATACTTATAGGAATTATGATCCAAAAGAATGAATCCAGGAAAACCACTCTATCTAACTAAATTATCCAAGGTTCATTCCATCCCTCAAGTGGAAAAGGTCCAACATTACCCATATGGTCCATCTCCTGAGCTCGATCCCTTACCTGGTTGATGGTATAAAGTATACATCTGTTAAAAAGGGCCCATCTTGGGCATGAGAATGAATCTCAGTTGGACAACAAAAATGTCTTCCTATCATAAATTTGTTATTATGTAGGTGTATACTAAAAATAAATAAAATAAGCACTTCACACCATATATTTATATACAACCTACATCACTTTTAGTGAAAATACAAAAGGAATCATTCATATTCTCCAACCATTTTGAGTATAACGGTAGTGCAAGGATCCATAGAATATATCGTACATAATCCTTTGTTTGAAATCATTTGAGTGAACTCTCCAATTCCATCTTAAAAACATACCTCGACACCTCATACCATCATCACGTATATATTGTACTAAATGAATTCCCATTAAAAAAACAAGATCCCTATAACCCCAAATCATATTCCTTATCGTCTTAAATCCTAACTACCAAGTCACAAAAGTTTCTATCCTACAATTCATCAAGACTTATGGCCTCAACATATGATGAACCTCATCCCCTAACCAACTGTCTTAACACCTAAAACTGACTGATCCTCACCATCCACATGTCTTTATACAGCAATCATATCCAAACAACACACTATTCCACATCAAACAGAGGACTCTAAAAACACTATTTTTTAACAACACCTCATAATTTGAGTTACATTTCCATGAACATGACTCAAAACTGTGTGTTTTCCATTCATGATGTGAAAAAATATAGAGACAATTATTATTCCACATCATCTGGTTCTACATTTTCCCACCACCATATCATCTCATCCTACTGTCAAGACCACCCAACATTAAATGGTCGTGATCTCAACATGATGATCACATAGCCTCATCCTAATGACCAATTTTTCCAATCAGTCACCAATATCACCAATGATATCCTAGAAAATCCTATCCTAATTACCAATGTTTCATCATCCAAATGGCCAAAACCATCTCCCACCTTGGGTCACACCCATCACATTTCTTGGGAAATGACATGAAATTTATATAATTTAAAAAATTAATTTGTATAAAAAAACTATATCGCAATCTTCCAATGGTTTTAACCCTCTCACTCAGTTCATACCACTTCTAGTCTTGATCTAAAATTCCCATAGGCATATCATTGGTTCAATTATTTAATAAAATACAACCAATTAAATTTATAGGGTCTCTCTCAGTAAACCCAATTTATTTCCCAATAAGACTCCCTTAATACACTCAGGAAATCATAGAGGATTTAAAGTACCACCATCCTTGTTTCGGTAAATTTTTTCACATAGTATCTTAGCGTCTAACTCATGTTGATTTTGAATAAATCCTTATTTTGGATGATCAACATAAAAATAGGGTAAATCGGCTCAAACAGATTTAGTGAACTGTATATAGTGATAAATTGAAAATATAAGAAAGGGGATTAAATCCCATTTGGTATGGATTTAATTTACGTGTTGGCTTAAATAATGGATATTGGATGATGAATTGATCTAAAAGCCTAATGGAAGAGGAAGGGAGAGGCATAGTGACTAGATAAGAGGCCCAACCTTGGGAGAATAAAAAACGGAGAAGAAACATAATGGATGTTAGAGGGAAAATGTCAATTTTCCTCTTTAAATGAGGTTCATGTTTGGATGGAATAGCTTGGATAATTGTTTTCCGACCATGTGGTAGCCACTACCTAAGGCTCCACCTCACACGACCATAGTGCAAGGTTTACCAAAGAGTGCTTCTACTAAAAAATTCCCATATTATAGAAATTTCTAAGGGTCCACACAATCATGAAACTCCTATTAGATTGTTGAAAAAACATGCATAGTAGACCTAGAGGGTTTTATGGTTATACCTAAGAGGTGAAACTTCTTTTCCAAACCGTGCACCCCAGAAAGGTGGGGTTTTTTCTCTCTAACCCACCGGAAACATAACCAAAACCCAATGTCATGTCACAACCCACTAAAACCATCACAAACGGTATTGGATTTATGATGTACTCATAATTAAGTTCTTATAATAATTAAAAGAGTTTGTAAACCAACCAAACATTGAAAACTCATAATGGGAAATGATTTTAACCCGACCAAAAAACCGTAGATGTTTTAATCTCCCCACCATAACATAGCTCATCCTCATGCTATTAATAATTTTCAATGATGGTAACAAACATACCCATCAGATTTCTATTTTTCTGGTATACAGCAATTATAAGGCACAAGTTAACTTTTTAAAGGTTCTGCCCACCTTAGAATTGACTTACCATGGTTGCTTCATTGTACAAAACTCAAATTAAAAACTAATGGTCCTTCATCCATCCCATGACTCATAAATCCAACCATGATTTTTTTACTAGCTGAACCTCACCAGGTTCTCACAACACTATTGTTCCATAGCTAGCACCCATCAAAAATTTCCCCTCATCAGATTCCTATCTCATTCCCATTCTACCCATGTTACCTACAAGGTTCCACAGATCAATAGATGCTCATAAGATCTCCTAGTTTCTCACACATGACATAGATACACATTTCACTAATGTCTCAACACCAATGCACCTCAAGAAACATACATCACATGGGTGTACATAATAAATCAAAGCTGCTCGCACCTTATTGATTTATATAATGCATCTGAGCTAATTCCAACCAACTAACCAGTACCTTATTAGTACAACATTACATATCATGAACCACCTGAACTAAAAAAGTACATGCGCAGAACATGGGTCCATGCCAAAATAAAAATATTAAAACCCATTCCTGACCATGACCTACCTCTAACCATCATTGGATCTCCTGCCCACTCTACACCAAGCAGCTCAACATGATTCACTTGGCCTAAATCCTGAATTCCTAAAACATTTCCTACATATGGTGTTGCACCAGCCACTAGTCATTGACCCAAAAATAGGGTCCTGTTATATGTCCCACAACCTCTCCATCTTGTAGACTTTCGTATACCATCTCTTGGTACCACTCCAGGTCGAACCACAGATAGAGGAGTCTGGCCCAATCCATGGCTCTAATTTAACATTGAAGGATTCCTATTGAATATATCACAATGACACATCATTCGAAATTCCCATAACACCTTTGGAGGCAACTCAAACTTGGTCAAAACATGTATCGACTTCCCACACATGAATCACCCCACTGAAGACCCACTCCTCAGCTTTCAGCCTAATTCCTTGGCCTGACATCCCATCTATAAATCCTCTATTCCACACATACTAATAACTACGTCATCACCACTAATCCCATCAAAATTCATCACTCGGATCATGTAAGATGGGTTAGTCAAATTTCCATCAACAATGAGAGCCTGATTCACAAATAATGGGAATGAGACTAGCCTGAAAATGTATACCTCCACCCAATTGGTGTGTCGAAAACTATCCTTGACATGCCTCACCCCCAAGGTGTCTTTACCCACTACACTAGGATACTAAAAGATAACTCAATGAATGTAGATTTATTTTACAAGATCTCCATATCTCCCTACTGGAGACTCAAGAACCACCAAGCTCCCTCGTGAACCCCATAGATGACATGTATCAGGATCTCTATGATCTTTATGTATAGCCACTACAAAAAAGTGTCCACATCTTGTGGTTGCACCCCCTATACCTAATCATATTAAAACATCTCATGACATGCCTGAACCATCAGTGTCTCAATTATACATGCTCACGAGGCACCATATCAACATCAAACTAATGCTGCATTAGAGGTCGTCTTGGCTGAATTCCAATAACATGATTAGACAACCATTATATATATGTATATATAAAATAGATTGAGAAATAAGTAATAGGAATCAAAATATCACTATCATTACCCACCCCCATTGCAACCAATTCACATGACATCAGGTCCCTTGGCCCATTACGTACCCATATCAAAGCTAGGTATCACATATTAATCTAGACCCACGACCCCTTTCATACCCACATCAGAGTCATGCATGGAATATCCATCCATGTAAGTTTTGTAAGATGCCAAAAAATATATCTAGTATGTAAAACACTTCCAAACTTTTTTTTTGATATTTTATATAGATCAATCCATATTTCTTAGGCCACACCCATCCTAAATAACCAATTTCTCCTCAATTCAATGACTATGTTTCTTGACCTAGTGATCAGTAAAACCCCATTTCCTCATCCGTTCATCCTCAAATATGTTCTAGGATGGTAAATATATCACAACACATAGATATCACACATATGTCATTGGGTACACATTCCTAAGATATTTGAGTAAAATGACAACTATGAAAGGCTAGGTAGGAAAACACATCTTATATTTCATTGTTTATTCTTTAAAAAACCCAACCCCCCTTATCTCAATACATTTCCCAAATGAAAATACCAAGAAATATATCACAGGTCCATGGGTATTTATATGAAACGCCATATGTGCCTTACCAGAAATCATAACAAAACCTCGTTTGCCATAGCAATCCAAGGGTAAAAAATACTCCCTTTCCATAATAGGCCATGGTCACAAATCATAACCACTGAAAACCACGCCCAAGATCACCACTCAATGTGGAAATCATATCAACAAGAAAATTGAAAAAAATTACAACAATTCCTACTCTTGGAAACTTGGTTTGTCCCCAGTGCATGAGGCACCAGGCACCCAAACATGAGCTTTTAACCCAACTTCGAAAACATCCTAATCTATGGTCTATCATAACACAATAGTAATACCAAAAAAAAGAGATTAATATGATTTAATTAGTATCCATTTTAACACTTCTATGAATTCCAGATAATGACCTACTCTGATACCACATTATAACACCTGAACCTCTCCAGACCCCTAGACAATTCGTAGGGTTTGGGTGCCACTGGGCCTCAGAAATGAATCCCCATATAGAAAAGGCTACATATGAGAACCATGTGAGTAGGAGGTGAGAGTTGGGAGAATATACCTTCTGTAAGTGAATAATAAAAATGCTCTTAGAATTATAAGAGCCGTGTAAATTAAGGTCATAAAAAATTGACCAGTATCCCTCCCATAGTGAAAGAACATACATCAAAAAACAAAAGCATAATCAATAACATCAATGAAAATAAATACAAAACCCAACATACCATTTTTATCTAAAAATTCATAAGACAACTTATAATAGAAAAATGTTGTAAAAAAGGGCCTCCCATGGCCAACATGAGAATTAGAAACTAATAGGTATGTTTATGCCAAAATAAATTCGCAAAAGAAACAACTCTAGCTGATGAATGCACCCAAGTATCCTACCATCCATCACATCAAGAAGGTCCAAACTTTTTACTATGGTATAGGTACAATCCTTCGTCCCACACTTGATCGTAGAAGCATAATGTCTACACATGTCCCAAAGGGCCTATGTATGGTGTGAGAAAGAATCTCAGTTGGGAACCACAAACATGTTCCTATATTAAATCGATGATTAATTATTTTTATACTAAAATTTAATAAAATAATCAATGAACATTGTATATTTATCTATAAACTTATTCCATTGTTCTAGAATTCCACAAGGAAGCATTCACCTTCATTGGCCATTGCTGATATAACTGTAGTGCAATAATCCTTAGAATATATCCCAAGACATCTTTTGACTTAAATCAGTCCAGGTGAACCCTCTTGTTCCATTGTCAAAACATCACTCAACACTTCATTACATCATTAATTATTTAATATCCCAAAGGCACTCCCATGAAAAAACATGGTTCCTCATACCACAAATCATATTCCCCATTAGATCAAAACATGGAATCTAATTCACAATGGTGTTTACCATCCAAATTATCCTCTCCCATACCCTTTAGTAAATAGCAATCCGTAACCCCCAGATTAGGGTCTCAAAACCATCAAGTGATGGCTCCTCAATATCCATAAGGATTTCTATGACAGGAACCTCCAAAATCACTCTAATCCACATCAAACTGAGGGATCTATACACAAAAGTGGTCAACACCACCTCATCATCTGTGTAAAATCATGGTGGAAAGGACTCCAAGAAATGTTTTGGATAATATTTATTAGATTAAATAACGAAAAAATTATATGAAATATCATATAGCTCTTTCTTCCCCTACAATCTTGTCTCTCAATCTGATGGTCAAAATAATCCAACATCACACATCCCATTACGACATCCTAATGATCTAAACACCTAACCCTGATGAACAGTTATCCTAAATGATGATCAACAACATCCATGATATCTATTTCATTCCCAACCTAACTACCAACATCACTTCATCTATATGGTAAAAATAAACTCAATCAGTAGGTCGCACCTGTCACATTCCTGTGGAACCCAGAAGCCATTTATATTAATAAGAAATAACATTTTACTCAATCAAAATCCATCTTGGCCTAATATTCTCAAGGATAAATTTCCCTCACTTGGATAATACCACTTTTATCCTTGATTGACAATGACCATATGAATCTCATTATTTCAATTAATTAATTATTGATAAGAAATTAAATTAAAAGGTCTCACTCTGTTAACCCAATGGTGCTCTCAAGAATGAACCCCTAAAATACTCTAGAAGTCATGGTTAATGATATGGACCACTGACCTCATGTTGGTAGATTCTCAAAAGTGTTATCATAACTTATAGATCATGATAATTCTGATGAAATTGGTGTTTTAGGTGAACACCCAAATAATAAGGTTAATTTCCTTGCACTGATTTAGCGAAACATATTTTGAGATCAATGGAAAAGAGAAGAAACAAGATTGAATCCCATACCCTAAAAGATGGAATGCTCATGGCAGCTTCAAGAATGGATTATGTACAATGAATCGATCTCAAAGAATAATTGAGGTGGATTGGAGATTCATGGCGCAGGGAGAGGAATCCCACACATTGGAGAAGAAAAATGGGAGAGGGAAGAGAAAATAAAGGTGTGGGAAAGGTTATTTTTGTTTAAATTAGATACATAGTGGGATCACAATGTCTGGCTAACCATATTACAACCATACAGTAGCCCCTCCCTAAGGAACTACCTCACACAAAAATGTTATATGGTTAACTCAACCGTACACTAGCCATGTGAATTCCCTCTGGTGAAAATTGCATTGGTGTTTCAAGGTCGTGTGCCCATACAAACTAATTTTTCAAACCATACACAGTAAACCTAGAGAGTTTCATGGTTACACAGGGGATCCCACACAGTTGGTCCAAACCATGTGCCCTAGTCTATTTACCCTGCAATGTTCAGTGTTCTTCCACCAAAGAACCCAAAACATAACCAAACCCACGATTTATTTGAAAATACTCTTAACACATACAAAAACATATTCGTGGTTGTATGAAACTATTGGAATTAATTATTGATGATGAAGAAAAGATTTTGTTTGCCCACAAAACTATAAAAATTAAAAAAAGGGATACGAATTGAACTCTCTCTAAAATCCTAGGATGCTAGAATTTGTGTTCATTTTTCATTAGACCTGTGGATCTATGGATAATCATATGTATCCATCTATGAACTCCTTATTTGTATTTTAATTCCATTTTCGAATCAGAGGAACATATAAATATCATTGATCATCTTCTTTAAATATTCTTCTATTTTTCTTTTTATGTTTCTGGTTACCACTAATTTCTATGAAGTTGTTCTTCTTGCTTTTTTCCCACAGCATATGATGTAGCATTTGGGTATCCATGATATGGGTTCTCATTATTATCTTTTATTAAGCCTAATTTTTATATTACTGCTCAAATGATTTGTGATTAGTATTATGTTCGATTGGTCTCCTTTATATCATTTCCTTATAAATATTGAATGCTAAAACATTAATTGTCATGGAAATCGATGCTCTGTTTGTATAATCTATATATTGTGCTTAAAGTATAAACATGTTAGGGTTTTCTATTCTAATAGATTCATGGAATGAATAGATATGAGAGGAATTTCATTGAAAGGAAAGTTTCATAATTGTTTCATAGTTGGATGGCTAGGTCATGTGTCTAGCTATTGCTTGAGTTGGAGAGAGGATTTCAATGATTTAGTGGTCATCATTTCCCTAAAACACATTTCCATTTCAATTTTCTAACCTCAAGAACCTAAATTTAACTTTGTCGATTATTGTGGATGAAAAAAAAATCAAAAAGTTTAAATACTAGAATATGATTAATTAAATCATAAATACACTTCATGGATCCTTTTTTGGGAGATTTCATTGAAATATTCTATAACAATGATAAGAAAATTTTCCCTAGATGGAATTTTTCTTCCATGATTTAATTATGGGATTGAACGCTTCATTCATGCCTCTCTAATCTTGGATTATTAGGGATACCATTAATATTGTTTTTTGGACGCAACCATGCCTCAAGATCATCTAAAAATCTTGATACATTTGTGATGTCTTATGAGTTTTACAACAATTTTGGGGTATGTGTTTTCCCACATCCCTATATTTATATTTGAAAATTTCCTTATATTTGAATTGATTAAGGTGGTTTCATTGAGTGAAAAACCAAAACATGTCTTTAGATATGAATTCAAGTGGATTCATGACAATAAATGTAGGGATGCGGTGAAATCAATTTTTTCTTCATCTCAAGATCATTTTTGTGATAAGAGTAAATTAGCAGGCTCTTAGCTATTGGGATAGATTATTAAGAATTTTAGGAACTTCGATCAAAAAAATTTAGGATGAGGACGATCTTGATTGATGTATCAAGGTTCCCACATGTGATTTCACCTCGTAAGAGATAGTTATTTTTCAAATGTAGCTATATGTGTTCTGAGAGACCCAAAAATTAATTAGCTTTCCAAATCAATGGAGGATTTCATCAAACAAGGTGACCAAAATTCAATTTACCTTCATCAAAGAAGCCTTATCCAGGAGGATAAAGTACATAATTTATAAATTGGTCATACGGGATAGAATATTGAATTATAATGGGGGATCGATTTGAGAGTTAATTGGATCCTTCTATAATGATCAATTTTCTTATAGTAATGGTTCCTACCCATTGTCCTTCTGAGATATATGTAGCCAAAAGTTACTGAGCGCAAATCATGGGATATTAAGTTGGAGATTTCTTGGGAAGAAATTATGTCATCCTATAAGAAAATTAATTCATCAATGGCTCCAGGAATTGATGGTTTCCATGAATAATTTAGTAAGTGGTTTTATAATATTATGTGTCTCGAAATTGTCATTATGATGCAGGTTTTATGGGCGAGCTCTAGAAGTATAAAAAAGGTCAATGAAACCATTATGGTTTTGATTCCAGAAATCACTAGACATGTTTTTTTATTATAGGCCTAGATGATCATGTGATACAGTTTTTAATATTTTCTCAAAACCCCCCTCCCACCACTAGGGAAGGTTCCTTTTTACTCTTATATCTATGAAGCAAAGTTCGTTTTATTTCATGATACTTGTTACAAAAAATTCCGTTGTTTCTCCTGAAATCTTTTATTCTATAAAAACCCATTTTATATATAGGAGGGGGATTTTTTCCAAAAACATTGGTCATGAAAAAAACTTATGATATAGTGGAATATGATTTACTAGAATTCGGTAAGAATATACTAGGTATTGGCCTAAAAAATGGATGAGAGATATCACGAGTTGTGTCATGATAGTCCCATTCAGTGTCTAGATCATTGTATCTTTCAAAAAGAACCTCAAACCATCCAGAGGCCTATGGTATAATGTCCCTATTTATACATATTTATTTATATTTATTTTTTCTTATTTTATAAAATTCAATAAAATGAGTCATTTGGTGGACTCATTAAGTTGGAAAATGATTTTTGATATAATATTCCCATCACTCAATTATTTTTCATTATTGATTACCTCATTTTTAAAGTAAAAATTATCTAAAATTCCTACAAATCCTTCAAATAATTTATTCTATCACCAAATCATTATTATAACCTATAAACATCATCAAATAATAGTTATATTTTACTCAGGGAGTGCAATATGGTATTAGAGATACCATTACTAGACTATGAGGAATCAAGTACGTAGAGAAATATTGAAGCAATTTGGTCCTTCCCATGGTTTTTGGGATTTCTATAATATTTATCATCTCTTTCAACCTCAATAAATTTCATAAAAATGTATATGAAGGTTTTAGTAAGAATCTATCTAGGGGATAAAATGAAGTCCTTATCAATGTTTTGGATCATGCTGTTCCATCCTATGTGGTGTCTCTCTTCATGCTCTCAAACAATATTATCCACAAACTTCATACTAATTTTTCTTAGTTTTGGTCAGGTAATTACAATAGTTAAAATAAGTTTCTCTATACTTATTGGGGAATGTTTTTTGTTCTAGTGGATGGTGGTGGAATGATATTATAGGACTTGAATGTTTTTAACAATGACCGTCTATCAAAGAAAGAATGGTGATTTTTATAGGGCATGGATAGCTTGTGTGAATAAGTGGTAAAATCCATGTATTTTCCCCATGGTTAATATTTTAATTCCATTATTGTACCTTGGTAGAGGTTTTTATAGAGGATGTTTTGGGGATCGAAATTTGTTTCGAACCATTGTCTTTATTAGAGAATTTACATAGGTTATTTGGTTAATAAATGGAGAAATCCTTGGCATTATGGTTTGTCCATTATAAAACCAACATATAAACCAATCCCTAGCCTTAAGAATGCATCAATTAGGGATATTTTGGTTTATTAACATAGTGGAGGATATTTTTGGATTATTGAGCTTTGGTTTTATAATTCTAAAAAAATGAATTTTATCAGTTCTAGTGGCGCATGGAGCTTGACTAGACTACCAGTCTTAATATTCATAGAGTCCAGGAAGCATCTATACTAGATCAGGCTACTAGATATTCCTGGAATGGGGTGATACTTTATGGAATTCATTATGGAAGAATATTTGGATGTTTAATTCTCCACCAAAGGCCAAAATCTTCCACTAGAATATGTGTACTGGTATCCTTCCCACCTTTTCATTTTTTTGTTGATTGGCATCTATCTAAGATCATCTTATTCCATCTTTGTAGGAACCCTACAAAAACTCTATTTCATGCCATATTCTACTATCCATTATTTTATGGGATATATTCGACATGCAACATGAATGATTTTTCTTTATGATGAACTATCAAAGATGTAGACCTCATTGTGTGGGAGTGTCTATGATCACTGATAACGTAGACTATCATGGGGTTTTTGTAGCCACATACAAATTATCTAGTTCCATATTTATATCTTTGTTTTTATGTTCATTGTTGGAGAAGATATGATTTTTTTATCTTGGATGAATAACTTGAGTTATCTATGTAATTCCACTAGGGGATCATCCCCATTGACCAGTTCATCCTACCCCATCTTGATGGCTTCCTTCCCCTCCAGGCATCTTCAAAATTAATACATATGCAATGCTTCCTGGTGATGTTTCTTTTGGCCTCAGGGTGGTTACTAATGATCATATGGGCTCCATTATCATGGATATATTCTCTATTGATGTTTCATGCTGTGATCCACTTCAGACCGAGGCTACGGATTTTGGGAATGGTTTATATTTCCCCACTTCTAATGGTTAGAGGAATATTTTTTTCAAATCCGACTGTGAAGTCATTATCAATTATTTGGTAGAGGATGAATGCAGATGCCTCTATCTTGGGTCCATTATTTATAACACTATATCATTATAGAATTTTTTCTCTTATTATGGTTTATCATTTTTTTAGAGATAGGGAAATCTTGTGGCACATTTCATTGATCCTTTTCTAAGTACTCAAGGAGTCTTTGTATTTGGTTTATTACTTTCCATATGATTTACAATAATTGTATTACATTGATATTTAAAGTTGAGGATTTTACCTTTCAAATATATATATATATATATATATAGTAATTTAATTTATTTATATATATAAGAATTCTCCAAACAGATTAATAAAATAATATTATAATTTCTGTATAATTAAATTTATGATATAAATAATAATTCCAATATATATATATATATTTATATTTATTTACATTTTATGTATGTTAATATTATTATTAAATGTGCATGTCTATGAAACAATAATTAATTCATATGTGTTGTTGTATATCCACCGATGAGAAAGTAATCTCAGGGTTTCCTAGGGTTGGGAAATTCTATGTTTTTCTTATGTTTGGTGGTGATATGGTGGTCAATCATTGATCATTTTTACCAATTATGATATTCCATAATAGTGATGTTCTACTTCTCCTTCTATGTCATGGTGTGATGGACAGAGGCATGGTGAATCAAAGGTAGAAAATATCAATAACGAATAATTAGAAATTGACCATTTTTAAAAAAAAGTTTGAATACCATTCCATGGGGAATAATATGTCATTCCTTACCCTAGGTAAATTTATTACTAGACGATACACCAATTTGAATGCCTTAAAAAATACACCTCATAATGCATGTTGATTAGAGGATGGCGTAGCCATATTATAAATTGGATTTGGGCATATGATTTCATAATTTTTCAATGAGAAGGATAATCAAAATGTAATTCTTGAGAAGTTATGTTTATTATATAATATCTTTACATAGGTAGATAATCTATGAAATAGAAGGGTGTTTTGAAACATCCCTATTTCCAATAAACAATTTAGGGTTCGTCAAAAATGGTATCCCATTTCTCAAGATATTATAATGGATTATATAAGATATTGGAGGCCACATAAGAGAGTATACTGAATGGTATTACTCAGATCTTATTCATTAGGTGTAGTTTGTGTGAATTGGTGTCATGGTCAATGTTTCACAACGACTAATGAGGGGAAAATTCCATCGATTGATGATTCAAGAACATGGATCTCATTTCCATATGAGAAAATGTATCTATTTTCTTTTTTTTTGATGTATTGGGAATATGGAAAAATATTTCATCTCACTTATAACAAATAGATAATGTATTATCATTCATATGGCACAGTTCTCCATTTAAAAAACCATGGGATCTAATTAATCCTAGAAAAAAACAATGAATTTTTGAAGGGTTAAACACTCTATTGCCCTATGTGTGAAATCATCTTTGGACAAAAAATAGGTCATCATGCATGGACCACTTGCATATTTCATATTTAATAGTAACCAAGGTTGGTTAGTTTATTTTAATAATGATGTGACACAACCGGTGTATCATGATATTTTGAAAACATTTGAGAACTAGCGTAAACCTTCTATGTTGATGACCTTCCATCGTGAAGTTTTCCCACAACCATTGTTGGTAAACTATAATTTTCCGAAAACTAAAATATGTCTATTCCGACCAAGTTGATTTGCATAACCTTTTATGGTGTGTTCCCCCTTTTCAATCCCCTCTGTTAAATGTGGTCCTGAATGAATTTATAATTAATATACCTAAAAAAATTGGACATGAGGGGGGATGATATAGTGGACTTTGAAACTGATATTTCATTGGTAGATCCCCACTACTCCAATGGATGTTTGGAGGCTCTACAAGATGTCGAGCAATATTATGAAAGCTATAAAGTGGTGAGGATTTTTACTTTTTTGAATACATACATGTGGAGGCTAGAGTAAACTATCCTCTACTATCCTAGTGAAAGTATATAGCTAGAACTATCAAAATCATGGAAAAACAAGAATAGTTCAAATGTTCTAGAACTACTGTGCTAAATGTGGCATCGAAATGGTTTAACCATCCAATAAAAATTTTTAATGAAAGGACATGTGTATATTCATGAAAAAGTTGGGTTTTAAAATGAGTCTTCTTATTTCACTCGAAGGTCATTTTGATGCGCTTTTCCTCTTCTAGAAGGATTACATGGTAGTTATGGTACGAATATTTTATTCAAATAATATTTCCGGCTATATCCACTAGCATAATGTGCATTGTAGGGAATTTTTGGGTTTCTATAGATAGTCGTCTCACAACGGGAAATTTAAATCTTTGGACCCTTTCACAAGTCTATGGTATGATCTTCTTGGGAATCTTGTAAATAATGGGAACATCAATTAATTTATATTCTAAAATGAGAAGGGAGGGGTAGATAGTTAGCATTATGCGTTGATCATTGATTTTATAAACGTATCCCAAACACCAGGTCTTTATGATCTTGGATAATTGGGTAACCCTTGTACATGGTATCATGGGAATTCATATAATTTCTACGTTGTGTACCAGCTAGATTGGTTTTTGGGAACAACCGAATGGATAAAACCCCAAATATTTTCCATATGTCTAAAACTTCTCCCACAAAGTTGGATCATAGCCCTATACTCATCAACCCATCCCATAGTTTTAGGATAGACAGATAAGAAATTCCCTTTATGCTTGAAATATTTTGGTCCTGAGGGAAAGAATGTGAAGTGGTAACCTGATTGTGTCAGATGATGAGGGATTTCGACATCAAAAAGAAAATATATCAGGTACCTTAAAAGATTACACTTTATAGTGATAACATGATTTTTTAGCATGAAATCCATTTCAATGTTATCAAAAAGTGGTTAGATTATCTTTACCCAAACCACCCATCATACATGGTAATATCTAGAATCTGGACCCTTGAATATGATTTGAATGAATCTATATAAATTAGATAAATCTTAGGGGAAATTAGTGATTGTGAGGAACACACTAAATATGGATGATCAAATACAATATATTTACATCGAATGTAATGCATTATTTTTAATAATAATCTCTTCTCCAACCTCACTTCTCCTAATGGTAGACCTAGTTTGAAATAGACGAAGATCCATAACCTTATTATGTATTTTTTTAGGCTCCCTATTATTATAGGGAACTATCAATCCCCCCGATATCACTTTTTTACATCATCATAATTATCATAGACATGATGATTCACTAGTATATTCTGGAAATTTAAGATTATACAATACATTTTTCCCTAAATAAAATCCATTACACTAAATGACTGAGTCTTGATGGGTTTCATGACTTATTTATTAAAATGGTTTAGCAAGTCATCCAGCCTGATATCTCAAATTTTATGTGATATTACTCAATGGGTAAAGAAAATTTATTTTCTATCAATGCCGATATTATTATAATAATTATTACGATTCAAAAACCTTTAATGGTTTCATAATTCAATCCCATAAGTTTATGTAATGTCACATATAAAATCTTTTCCTGGATCTTGGTCAATCACGTTCATACATGGATGACTTTTATTATTTTTGATAATCAATTTTTTTTAAAATAAGATTATTTTGGATAATGATACTATCACTCATGAAATTTTACACTCCATTAAAATTTGTTATGTAGCTAACAGAGCTTTCATGTCTTAGAAACCATATATGAAAAGATCATAAGACATAGTCAAATGATTTTAAATATATTTTTGATAAGTAATATATGTTTTTAATATAAATGGATTGAAGTGGTTATGAAAGGTGTTACATCTATTTCCATAATGATTCAGATCAATTGTAGCCTCTATTAATGATTTAACCCATCTAGGGGTCCTCACTATTGGGAACCTCTCCCACCTTTTCTTATTATTATGGTGAATTTATTTCCAATCACATTTTAGTGAAAGCTAATAAATTCCATATTCATAGTGTGATAGTCTATCATTGAGGAACATATAATTCTAATTTTTCTATTTTTTTGATGATTTCTTATTTTTATCATGGTCCTCCTTGGTACAATAAGATTATATTTCTCAATTTATTCATAATTATTAAATGGATTTTTGGATTGAAATGTATTTTTTAAATATGAAATCTATTTCAACTCATGCACCCTTTTCAAATGAAAGTTGTTATTTTCAATGATTATGGTATCTAGATAGTTTGAAAGTATGATAAATACCATTTTCAACATCACAGATTTTTTCCATTCAAAAAATATTAGTGTTCTAATGTATTTTGGATAGGGTGGGAAAAATGAGGGATAAACCAAAAAAAGGGTTTCAAAAGAAAGAAAATACGTTCTCATAAATTTGGTGTCCCAAAACGTTTTTCAGTATGTCATGTGCATTTATAAACATTCCTTATTAATTATCGACTAACATTGTTTGTGAATTTCTAATTAAAGATAGGACTTAAGAATGTGATAATTAAAATACAATGGATTGTATTGGACAAACTATGCACCCTAATGTGTTCAAGGGAATGGGTTTCATGGATTTATATAACATAAACTATTATATTCTTTCCAAGAAGGTCTAGTAGATCATCTATTACAAAGATTGTCTATGTTTTAAGGTCCTTCATGAAAAATATTACCTTTATTCATAATTCTTGGGAGACTTTTAGGACCACATCGTAGTTTCTTTTGGAATATCCCATGTAATTCGTGTCAGATAATAATTAGTTAGTGATATTTTATTATTGTACATAGATCCACTATTAATATCTAAATGGAATCATTGTTGGTAAATTTTGATTACTCCGAGGCAATGTCCCCTATGGTCTATTTTTTGGAATATTCAAGAATTTTCCATTTTCTTAATGAGACTCATAATGGTTATCGCACCAATAAAATGAACTCCTAGTTCATTGAGATATACATGATTATTATTGTTATTATCCCATGGGTGAGAGAGATGGGCCCAAAACAACTTTGATGGAGTGATGATAGTTCTGGTGGATACTTCGTGAAACTGAGTTATAAGATAGAGCTTTAATCACATAAACAAGGAGATAATTATTTATTTAGGACCCTATGGTTCCTCCAAATTCAACCCAACGTCTAGTACATTGAGTGTAAATCATGCTCCACGAACCTCCAATCTATGGTGTTCATCAATATTTTTCATGGTACTACTGATATGACCTATGGACTTGTAGTGTTTTCATCATAGTGGACTTCTTCCCTCACTATGGTGGTCTTGAGTACCTTGTGTACAATGTCTTGGACAATTTGGGCTAGAATTATTGATCTAAAAATTAATTAGGTAGCCAATCCAAGATCATCCAAGATTGTGTGTTCGACTCATTGGATGAATACGTGGAACCACAATGATTATCAACACAATGGTACTAGTTCATGTCTAGATCCATTCATATGAAACCCACCCCTATAAGAGTTATGTTGATAAATGTTTTCATGCATCATTCTGATGTATGTTTCACTTCTGTTTTCATATATTTTTGGGATTCTCTTGAGGCAGTAATCATATTATACCAAAATAAATTAGAGAAAATTGAGTTCCATTGGTGTATGAATCCCAAGCTCATATTGTTTTTTTGGAGTTTGGCATCGATGAAAGCTACAATTCCCTCATTCAAGTGTTGAAGTACCTCGACAATATAAATGGAATCTAAAAAATGATGGTTTGGATTCTGCCATTTGGATTTTTAGTGTTAGTGTCTATTTACTCCGGCCCTAGGTCTTCTTGGCCCAATACATTAGCCCTTCCAGGTCGTATCTTACCACCCTTGAGTGATAGGATGAATTTTCTATCCTTGATTATATGTAAGACACCAACCTTTTTTTAATCCCATGTGGGACTTGGGTTTTCACCCAAAAATTCTTCCCTCATCCCGACGACAACACAATAGGTTCTCCCCTTCAATGACAATCCCCCATATCCAACCATCATGCACTTCTATTTTCTCATCACTCTGACTCACCATATAACAACATATATTAGGAAGAATTTCTACAAAAGGGAAAATGGATCAACATGCTTCAAATTATCCATCGTTATCTCTTAAATACTATTTTGGGTAATAATATACCCTACATCACACATGGTATGTACCACGATTATATTACCTCTAGTTAGGATTGTTTTTCTTATGCCCGTTTTGTAGCCTACACTCACCCTCATTTTTATTCCCCTCAATTAAATTTACTTAACCAAATTAAATTCCATAATAATGGTAGGGTCCCAACCAATTTGAAATAATTGAATTTGGTGGAAATTACTATTATATTCCCTCTCTAATAGTGTTCTGACATGATGGTACCAGGAATAGTGGAAGATTGTAGTGGGGGTTATATATTAAAATTTATTTTATTAATCATTTTTCATAACCATTATATAGGATATTTCAAATCAAATTTATAATTAATTTAATTTATATCTGATGAAGTGGATACCTATAATTATGAACATTTTTAGATGAAGAATATTGATTGTTGCAAAACACCTTTTTAGATTGCCTTCATTACATTGTAAGATTCAAAGGATAGAATCCTTCTTATGGAAACCCACTCATACTCAAATTATATCCAAGAAACAATGCCCAATATATGGGGGCTATCATTGTGAATTTAATTTAAGGTTTTTTTCTGTCATGATGACTCAATTTTTGGCCTTTATGAAATCTAACTTGCATTTATCAGTCTTGAGATAGATATATAAGGAGGATTCATGAGATAATTCGTTTTTGGAAACAATTCCCCATTCTTAATTTTGGATGTTATATAAAATAGATATAACCATCTATTTATAGAGTTGGAGTTTAAGTTAAAATATAATCTAATTCAATGCCATCCATGAAATTTCATTTAAATCATTTAATAATCTTCATTCCCCATAATAATAATAATTTTTTTTTATTTTTTGGTGCACTCTAACTTTTTAATATTTTTTATAACTATCTTTTTAATTAGTATTTTTATTAGACTCGATCTTAGTTTTTCATACTCTTCTAGAATTTATAGAACATCTAAATAAATATTTTCTTCATAAATTAATATTTTATTCAAAATACAAACAATAAATATATATTTTAAAATTTAAATAAATAAATAAAATATTTTATTCATAATCTAATTTTTTTATATATTCACATGTTAAAATAAATTATTTATTAATAAAAAATAATTATTTTTTTCCTGGAAAACATTAGCGATCAACAAAAATTGAATAAAATTATTCCTCATCGTTGATAATAATATTTATTCCAATATTTAAATTCAAATAAAATTTAATTGAGATCAATAGAAACACTTATTTTATGACCACTAGGATTCTTTCTCATTAGCATTAGGCAGGGTATCTTGAAGTCAATGATTATTGGATAGAAATGGGTCAAGGAACTGAAGAAAAAGAACTTTATTATCCAAAGATGAAAACCACATAGGAATGTTTAAATTTAAATATAATCCCTTTGTGGTAATATATAATCATGAAATTTGAAAATATGTTTCACCAACCTATGATCTATTCATCTATCATTTACTATCTCAAATAAGCACTTTTTTACACCATGTTCATGGAATTTAGGGTAAACGTTTCACTCTAATAAAAGGGTCGAGATATCGGCTTTTATAAATATGGAAGGGGTAAATATTTCCTTGACTTTTCCATTAATGACATGCCACTCTTCATGCACACAAAATTTCCAACTTCTCTATGATTTTCTATCACTATGGTTTATGAAATACGTCCAAGTAAACAAGTTGTAACATGCATTAATAAAAATCTTGAAGTCTAAGGACCATCACACACAGTCACAGATAGGAGTATCTTATGCCACCAAAACCTGTAGATTCCTAATTTCTGGTATGTTCTCATAATCTCTCATCATTGAGATTAACACGTGAGAACATCATGAGAATATACCTCATCAACATACATTTACTCAAAACAAATAGTTTATGTACTATGTGTCCCATCATAGTAAGTAATCTTAATATAGAACAATTATTTGATAACATCATCATAGCACATCAAGGTAATCATAATAGTACAGAACAAATATGAACTTATTAATTGGATGTATAATCCCAGACATTATTACATTATATACATGTAGAAACATAATCAATATGTTATACGATGATTTATTAAAATTAAACACATCAAATATACATGTAATCAATGTACAAACAGTTTTTCCTAGGTAATTAACTCACAAAAACTCTCACATGGACTAGAGCCAACATCCTATAACCTTTAGTCTACTATTCCTAACATGATAGTCATGATTCTACTAATTCAAAGTATTAGTCATGTTATCTATCACATTTTCTTCAATGGAAATATTTCTCACATTAACTTTACCACTCAGAGAAAAATCACACAAGAGATTATACATTTGAAGTATTTTCTTTATCCATGGATGTGACCATGTATCTTTTTCAAGACCCACCACTATAGTATTATAATTATAGAAGGTGATTTAATCTTTATTTATAGGTACCACATCAAGAACTCTGATTAAGTTTTACATATATGATAAATAATTAGTTTCCTCAAAAGTCACAGTATACTTATAATTTGTGGTAGAATCTAAAACTATAGGTTTCTTTGAGCTCTTCCATCTCACATCACCCTCATTCAATTTGATTATATATCTCGACTGTTACATCATGTAATCATGATCTATTTGGAAACTAGAATCATCATATCATATGATGACTATTTCTTCATATACTTTCTAAAATAGAAAAATATCATTAGTATTCATCTGATACATAAAGATAGTTTTGACTTACATCCAAAGGAGGTCACCTAGATCATCTTGATATCTTCCTAAAATAATTATTGTGCAAGTGACATCTAAACTAGCACATAACATAAAATAAATGACTGAACCAATCTCTAAATCATATGGAATACTTTCCATTTTCTCTTTCCTCATGTTTTTGTATATACATCTTCCTATAAAGTTGAATTGGATGTGATGCTAAAAAATCTCTTCTTGGATTGTTACCTACTTAATATTTTCAATATAATTTCAATGCATGCACTTTGACTTAGGCCGTGTAACCTCTTGACTATGTCACGAGGAATCATTATCCCAAAAATATATGCCTCATCACCCATGTACATTATAAATAATCATTTATTCAACCATATCATAATAGATTGTAAAGATGGAATTTCATTTTTAATTTGTATCATGTCAACAATATATAATATTAAGAAAAAAACATCACACCCACTAAACCTTTTATTAATAAAAAACTCAACTTTATTCTTTATAAAAAAATTCTATTATTGTATCATCAAAATGAATGTTCTATGACATGGATGTTTTCTTTAATCCATAAATGGAACTCATTAACTTCCATACCTTTTAGGAATCCTCTATAGTCCCAAACCCTTTAGGTTGTAGTATATAGGATTCTATCAGAATATTTATATTATGGTATACTAGTATATAATCCATTATATAAATATAATAATCATGGAAAAAAAGGAAAAGTGTAATTATAATGGATTTCTTCATTGAAATTGGTGAAAAGGTTTTATCCTAGTCAATGTCGTAACACTATTTAAACCCTTTTGAAACAGGTCATGCCTTATAGGTTCTAAAATGTCCTTAAATGTCTAGTTTATTCTGGAATAACAATTTGAAACCAATTGGATTTAAATAAAAAGGAGGGTCTTCGAAAATCCCAAAATAGTTTTGGTAGATGGAATCCCTTTTAGAATTTATAGACAATTTCTGCTACAAAATATTTTTTCCCACTTACATATTCCTTGTTTGTTAAAGGATCAATATTTTCATCTAATAATTAGTTACCATCCTCAATGACTAGAAACATATTTTGTTCTAGTTATATTACCTCTCTAGTAATCCCATAGTGTAATTGTTTCTTTGAATCAATTACATCTTCCATGGGGTGTAATGGAATTTTTTCCTTTGCCAACTCTTTTGTATCTTGAGTATGGAATTCATAAATGTCTATATATCTCCCACCATATATTTTAGATATAATAGTTTCCTCATGAAATATTGGATTCTTTTCAACCACAAAAAAATTATTATAGATTGTATAGGTATAATCCCTTATTTATTTGGGATATCCTATAATGATACACTATGTACCTCAGGGTGAAATCTTGTTACCTGATGAGGTCTTAAAAAATGTTTGGTACCCCCACACATGTATGTAAGAAATCCCAAGATTCATTCCATTGCATAATTGGTATGGTATACCCTCTTTTTATCTAGTTTGAAATTTGATTAGATAATACGAATATATTTTTTATTTGAATCTGAAAAAAGATAATGGAAGACTTTTATGACTCGTCATTAATCTCACCATGTCCAACAAGGCGTGGTTTCTCAATTCTCTTACACCGTACCACTATGTTTTATATGGAGGATTGAGTTGAGATAATATCCCAAACCTCTTTAAATAATAAATTATGCCCTTATTAAGATATTCACCCCCATGATCTAATGGAGTCTCTTAATATTCTAACCAATTTGGTTCTCAAATAAATTCTTATATTCATCTAATTTATAAATTGAATTTTACTTATACCTAATTAAATAGAAACATTCGTATTAATTGAAATACTTAGTAAATTTTATGAAGTATGAGTACCCACCCCTTTACTCAATAGGAAATAGTCCACAGATATTGGTATGAACTAATTCAATAAGCACTATATCCCATTCAACTATCCCACTAAATGGACATTTGGTCATTTTTCCTTGAAAATATGTGTGAAATACACCGATAGGTTTTAGGGAAAAGGAATATAAATATTTATTTGATGAAATTTAGTCAATTATTTTTCATTTACATAACCAAGTTAGTGATTTAAATGATAGGTGTGGTAATAGTAAAGTGAAGTAACATCGTTATCAATATTTTTACTTGGATTTAGTAATCCAACATATAAATACCATTATATAAATATTAATTACCATAAAATGATATATTTAAAAAATAATAAACCTTTATTTCAAAATTTGGAAATAAATCCATCTGTATATAGTCTTGATATATAAATGATGTTTTTGGTAACTAAAGGCACATAATAAAAACCCTTTCAAACCAAGATCATTAAGGTTGGCATTGTGAGCTTTTTGTCCATGATAGCTACACCAATATGTTTTTCTCTATTTTATGTTTGAATATCTACCTCCCCTTAATCTATGCTCCGAAATTTAGATGGTCTCTATAATGGAATACACATTTGAGAACCACATGTTGTGTCTAATACCCAATTTGTATAAAAAGATAAATTTCACTCGATAACAAATTCACATGAAGCTTACCGTTGTTTCTTTGGTTGGGTGAGGTTTTTCTTTCCAGTGGAGCTTCATAACAAAATCAAAACATAAATCATCATATTATCTTCATTTTCCCATTATATTCCTCTTATTGGAAAAGGTGAAAAGAATCCAGGGACATATAGATCGTTTCCATCCCTTTTTATTTATTCACCATAAGAACAAAAGGATTTTCTCACATTGAATCCTTATAGTCTTTTTGAAGAAGAGTGAGAAGATCTGTAGAGACTTCCCAGTGCAATCCATATTAAAATGTACCCTAAATATGGAGAACCTTTGAGAGAGTGGTCCCAGATTGAGTTCAAATTCTAGTTCTTTAGGAAGAATATATAATGGAACCTCAAGGCTTATCTTGTATCCAATGATCATTACTACATGAGTTTTAGATATGGAACCGTCTCCATTATTTCTCTCAAAAAGAACCTTGTAGATCATAAATATATAATATATTTCATTCTCCTAGTAAAAACCGTGGAGGCGACCAAGAATTCTATATACATTCATGTTTTCTTTGGAATTCATGAGTATATTAGACATTGATTAAATCACATGTAACACCCCAAGCTTCCACGACACGTTTTCCTTTGAATAATGCAAAAGCTTGCATTGAACGCAACTTCGAGATTCTAACACACCGCGACCAATCAAAGTAGCCGTTATGAATTGTAATACTTACATTTTAAAATTTTATTATTTTTATCTCTCAAAATGGACTTCATTTTTGGATTTGGAATATCGAAATAATCCTAGGGTGAAATTTTGGTACTTTTCGGATAACTTTTATATTTTGATGAATAGTGAAAATTACTAATTTTTAATTAAAAACTACTTTTTTAATGAAAATAATTAATAGTGATAAATTATGAATTCAAGTGGTTTTAAAGTATATTTAGAATAATTTTTTTCCATTAAATACCATTTTGTCCATTGGGCATAATTTCACATTTAAAGCAGACATAATCAAGTGTCAATCTTTTGATAGTTATTATCTCTTAAAAACACGCTTTTTGTTTTAACAACGGGAATTAATTTTAAAATAATTTCTACCACTTATGTGTTTTGAATTTGGAAAAATGGATTCCATACTTAGAATCAGGATTTATAAATTGTGTAAATATATAACTTTTATTTTTAGATATTTCGAATAATTACTTCGGTAAATATTTTATTTACCATGGTTAAAGGGTAAATACAGTAAATAAGGGTAAACAAATAATATTATAATAATAATAAATTACCCTAACTGTCATCCTATCCATATTGGCTGATACATGTCCGACCATGTGCATATTTGGGTTGATTTTGGGACTCCATGGAGCCATATGTAGGTGATAAGGACAGTTTATATTAATTAAGTCAAAGTAAATACAAAAATGATAGAAGCATATATGTTTTCGAAATTTTTTTTACATAATGTTATATATGTTATATTTTCCACTATAAATATTCATTATAAATATAAAAATATTTCCAACATAATGTTATTTTATTTATAATTTTTAGACATTTAATAATTAAATTTATTTATGACACAATAATGATGCAGTATTTTCCTTATTAATGAATGAATCGAATAATTGGTATTATAAAAGTTAAAATAAAAATAATTTTAAAGTTTTTATGACATAAACGAATTTTATTGGTTAAAATTACATGTTATAATTTCTTGAATGAATTTTATTCTAATTAATATAGTTTTTATGACTTTATCCAAAATCAATTTTTGAATAGTGTCAAAATTAACATAAATGAGTTTTTAAAACAAATATTATATTATTAATTGATATTATATTCCTAAAAATATAAGTTTTGGAAAAAATAAATATATCATGGTAGGTGTATTATTAATGTACAACTTGGGGGTCTCTTTGATGTATATAGTAGGTTTATTAACTATATAATATAAAAATACAAAGTGACATGGTAAATGTCAATCTAATTAACTAAGAGTTAAAACTAAAATATAAGGTTAATATAATGACCCAAACCTATCTAAAATCTATTGGTTGAAATTATTTTGACCCATCTCCACCATATAATTTGAATAATCTAATTTTGAGCCACTATAAACCGAATATGAATTTATTATAAAATAATACATTAAGTTTTTCCTAAAGAGCCCTCCTCCCCCTTATAATAGAACACCACTTCTAACCAATTATTGACACCATCAAAGCATTTTGGTTCGGCCAAAAACTGCCCAAATATTCTCTCAACATCCCTCACTTCAACATATAGGCCTTATTTTGATCATAACGCCATCCTTAGGGGCCCTTTTGATCAATTCAAAAGGAAGAACCCGAAGAAGAGGTAATGTTTTCACCACCCTCTTTCATGTTCCTTTCTTCTTCAACTTCTTCTTTCTATGTTATTTCAATTATAAAAAAATAACTCTAGTATATTATATATACTGCGATTTTATTATAAATATGGTATAACCATATTCAGTATTCTATCCACCCATTGAATGACATGTCACCATACGTGCGTACGTACGACTTACCGTCTTCACGTCGTTGTGTAATTGTTATTTAAAACATTATTATTTGGATGGGTATAATAATGATGTGTAATTCATGTAAATAATAAATATAAAATGATAATGATTATATATATATGATATAACATCCAATTAAATATTATTTTAATATCAAAGGAATTATATTGTTGCTCGTGCGTACGTACGGACTACAATCTCCACGAACGCGATAAGATTCATTCTCCATCGTATCCATTCTAGTATAATTCTTATTTGATGATTAAAAATAATTTTTAAGGACTTCATATCATTCTATATATGAATAACATACAACAAATCCATAACAAACACGTCTTATGTAACAAAACGGATTAAAGAAAATGATTAAGTTAACACCCGAAACGACGATAATACTAAAATATTATTAACAAAGCAATGTGAAAAGATAATATATGATATCATATTAATGTATATGATTCTTGTATAATTTAATAACAATAATTTCCTCATTATAAAGGAGGTTAACCTACCCTTATCCATGTAAAAGTACAAGGTAAGGGTTTATTTAACAATCTCTTCATTATCTGAGGTTGTTTATACGTAATTATATGCTGGGACCTCTTTATCATCCACATACATGCTTCTTAAAAATGTATTTCAAATCCTTCTTACTATTTTAAAGTCTCTAGTTTAATGTCACTTATACCCTTGTTGACTTTTTATAATATTTTTATAACGGAATCTTTCTGTCGTTTTCCAAACAAGGTCCTTTTTAACCTTTTCGATAAAATTAAGGTAAGAATGTATCTTTTTAACTTATACGGCGGGTGCAGCTATTTTCTGCCGTTATAAAATCATCAAAGCATACCTTACATGATAATAAAGATATTTTCAAATTAAATGTTTTATTTTATAATTATGTGACTTTTTAATGATTTAAAAAAAAGATATTTCTCTCAAATAGTTTTGATTTCAACTATGTCAATATCCGTTGATGGATTTTAAGCTAATTTGAAGTTGATTTGTTATGAT
Organism: Viscum album; assembly: GCA_963277665.1. Classification (NCBI taxonomy): domain Eukaryota; kingdom Viridiplantae; phylum Streptophyta; class Magnoliopsida; order Santalales; family Viscaceae; genus Viscum; species Viscum album. The sequence goes on from OY728161.1 coordinate 760,391,398, forward strand.
ACAAAAATTCCATATTGTATTGATGGTTTTTTGATATGTTTTACTATGGATGTTTTATCTTTATAACATTCATTGTTTATGGAGAAAGTATAGACATTTCGTATACTAGTTTTAATATTAAAGATTTTGTTATGTTTAAACCTATTCATATGAGGAATGCATTGGACTTAATTAGTGACGGGTGGAGCCCGCTATAGCTTCACGATGCATCGGTAGGTCTCATGAGACAAACTAATGTCTTGGCACAAGTCCTTGAAGAAATCGTATTTTTAGTCTTGGCACAAGGCCTTGACTATGTGGTTATGATAGTCTGGCATTATGCATTCCATCGTTATGAAAATGGTTATTGATATTGCATGTCACTATTCGACTAGTAGAATATCCATGTGAATAAGTAAATGGAATTATTTAGTTTTATTTTTTCCATATTATGCTGATGTTCAGGTTTAAAAGGATTTTGTTTTAGTTATACATTGCCTTAAATGTTTATTCTTATTTATGAAAGTTTCTGCTATATTGTTATCCTTATTGGGAATTTGAGCTAACCCCTTTCTATGTTTTATTTTTCCCAGGATGTGAAGAAGTATTTTATGAATGACCTGCAGGGATAGTATAATGGTATATGAGTGTGGAGACAATATTTTGTTGTAGTTTTCACCTTATTATGTAATGTAAACTATATGAATGTATCTAGTGATTCCAAGGCTACTAAACTAATCGGTCCTTCAAGAGGTCATCTTTTGTGATCATGCCAATGTTATGTAATAATGCACCTACTCTGGGTAAATAGGGTCGGGACGTTACAGTTGGTATCAGAGGAAGTATAGTACAAATCGTGGAAGCTAGATTTAGATAAAATTTGATTAGAGCACATAGCCCGAAGATAGAATTTGTGGATTAGTATAGAATAACTTCCTATAATTTTGGTATTGTATGGATTTTGTGAGTTTTATGAGCAGTACATCCCTATCTGGACACGAGAAGGTAGAAGTGGCTCTGGCACAGATGTACCTTGGGGTAAAACCTTAAAACACCGCTTTGAGCTAAACTCGAATAGGAACTGGTGCTCGACAATGGGCCTTGTTGTACTCTTGGTTACGACACTCCCGGGGGATATGATTAGTATAATTATCATATTATTTACAAACCATTATGAAGGGTTTATGAGTAAATGCATCCCCAAATAAAATATTTTTTTATGATTATGGATTATATACATAAATAGTTCAATTTATGTTAAGTGTTTTAAAAGTATGGAATTATGTATCTTGATTCATAAACAGTTCTAGTTTATGCCATTTTTTTAAATAGAGCAGAGTAGAAGGAATGGATACCATATCAATGCATGCACTCCATATAGGGATTTCCCTCCCGCTCAAGATAATTATAGTGGAGCTGGTGATGCAACTGGTGCGGATCAACTAATCACCATACTGGGACAACTCACTCGGGTTATGAATAATTACCTTACCCGTATGGAGAACCCTGATCCACAGTGTGGAGGATCAATGTTAGATTGCTTCATGAGGAAACAACCACCAACCTTTAGGGGGAGTACAAATCCATTGGTAGTTGAGCAATGGATAAGTTCTTTAGAGAAAATATTCCACTCCTTGGGGAGTAACCAAAGGGAAAAAGTTGTCATGGCAGTTTACCGCCTCACTGGAGATACTAATCAATTGTGTTCATTGATTCAAAACATGAAGGAAGAAGATGAAGTATAAAATATGGAATTGAGGGAGTTCAAAGTGATTTTCATAGAAGAATTCTTTCCTCGTGACCATCGAGCAGATATGGAAAGACAATTTCTGAGTCTTAGGCAAAAGGAAGATGAGAATGTTGCAAAGTATGAGGCTAACTTTACAAGGATAGTGAGGCATGAAACAGATTATTTACGTAACCCAAGAAGTAATATTGATCATTTCTTTGATAGGTTAAAACAATTTCTTTGTCAAGCATTAGTGTCACGATCATTCTCGTCATACGAAGATATTGTCTCATGTGCTATCAAGACAGAAAAAGAATTATCTATGTCTTATGACATTAAATAAAAGAAAGAGAAAAAGAGGTCTTTTGATCAATATGGAATTGTAAATAAGGGGAAGAAGGTAAAAGTTTAATATCCATCATCTAGTAAATGTGGGAAGAAACACCCTGGTACTTGATTAAAAGGAATGTGAGTCTGTTACAAGGGTGGTGAAAAAGGCCATCAAGCTTGTGATTACAAGGGGAAGAAAGAAGATACCGATGTTCAATGCTACAACTGTAGGGAGATAGGTCATTATGAAAATGAATGTCTCAAGTGTCAGGGGAACTTACCTCAGAATAGGCCAAGGGATCAAGTCCAGTATTATTCTATCATTACTGCCGAGGTAGATGCTCCGAAAGTCATGGTGGTAGGTAATTTAATGGTTTTCTCATGTTTAGAAAATACATGATTTGATGGATCATCGCATTGTTTCATATCCTCAAAGTTTTCTAAGAAAATTAGTTATTTCCAATTTGATTTAACAAGGGAGTTGTCAGTCAAAAATCCTATGGGAAGTATCATCGCAACAAAGTTTTGAGAATCAGTTCCCATTAGATCATATAAATGTTCTTTATCTGCTGATCTCATCATCATACCTATGATTGAGTTTGATATAATCCTCAGTATGGATTGGATTTCAGACCATGATGTGAAGATTTATTGTAAAAAAAGGAAGTTATGATTTTTGATGATGATGATAACGAACACCTTATCTTTAGTGGAGAATCATCACCACCTAATTATTATCTAGATCCACCTACAGTAGCTCAAATAAATTCAATTATTGGGGAGGAAGAGAATGAAGTAATAGTGGGTGGGGAAAGGAATGTTCAAATAGATAATGTACCTATTGTGAAAGAATATGAAGATGTGTTTCCGGAAGATTTACCTATACATCCTCCAGAACTAGAAATTGAGTTTTCCATTGATTTAATTCCTGGTTCAAGGCCTATATCGAAGACCCCTTAGATAATGGCCACTGTAGAATTAGTTGAACTAAAGAAACAACTAGAGGAATGAAGTAATAAGGGTTTTGTTCTCCCTAGTGTTTCTCCATGGGGAGCCCCTGTCCATTTTGTTAAGAAGAAAGATGGATCAATGAGGTTATGTATCGACTACAGGGAGATCAATGCTATAACAATACAGAACAAGTATCCCCTACCCTGCATTGATGATTTATTTGACCAACTGTATGGAGCTCAATACTTTTCAAAGGTTGACCTTCGATCTGGATACCATTAGTTGTGTGTGAAGAAGGAAGACATTCCGAAGACAACATTTCGAACCAGGTACGGGAATTACGAGTTTACAGTAATGCCTTTTGGGATAACTAATGCACCCTATATTTTCATGGATCCAATGAACAAACTTTTCATGGAATATCTCAATTATTTTATAGTTGTATTTATTAATGATATCTTGGTATACTCGAAACGCTACGAAGATCAGGAAAATCACTTGCGCATTATCTTGAAGACACTTAGAAGACTTGAATTATATGGGAAGTTTAGCAAGTGTGAATTCTGGCTTCATGAGATTTCCTTTCCTGGCCATATTGTCTCTAAGGATAGAATCTCTGTTGATCCTTCTAAGGAATGAGCAATCCATGAATGGCCAGCACTGAGGAGTATAACTAAGATACAGAGATTTATTTTCTTAGCAGGTTATTATCAGCGTTTTGGCCAGAACTTTGCCCGATTGGCTAACCCATTAACGAAACTCACACGTAATGGGGTTAAATTTGTTTGGAAAAAAGAGTGTGAAGATTTTTTTTGAATAACTGAAGAAAATATTAGTCAATACTCTTATATTGACTCTACCATCGGGGAATGATGGGTTCATTATTTATAGTGATGCATCAATTAAAGGGCTTGGTTGTGTCCTTATGAAGAATGAGAGAGTTATTGCCTATGCATCATGATAGCTAAAAGTTCATGAGAAAAAATATCCGACTCATGATCTAGAGTTTGAAGCTATGATCTTTTCATTGAAGATATTGATACATTATCTCTATGGTAAAAAATGTGAGATATATACCGATCTAAAGAGTTTGAAGTATATTTTCTCATAGAAAGAAGTCAGCATGAGGAAAACAAGATGGCTTGAACTACTCAAGGATTGTGATTCAATGATACAATACCACCCGGGGAAGGAAAATAACGTTGCAGATGCTTTGAGTATAAAAGATCATGGAGTTTTGAACCAGATGAGAGTTGAGAGGGATACTATTTTCATGGATCTAGTTAATATGGATATGGGAATCACCATGGAAGGTGAAACATCAATACTTTTTCAAATGGTTGCCAAACCATCTTTACTAGAACGGATAATGAGTTCTCAGACCGATGATTAAAAGTTTCAAAAGAAGATTAAAGCTGTGAATGATGGGAGATTGAGTGACATTGTGTATGAAGAGGGAATTTTGAAATTTGGGAAGAGAATTTGTGTTTCCGATATACCTGATCTAAAAAGGGAATTGTTGGACAATGCTCATAGTTCCAATTTCTCTATACACCATGGGAGCACCAAAATGTATAGAGATTTTAAGGAACATTTTTTGTGGGACAACATGAAGAGGGAGATTGCTGATTTTGTGTCAAGATTTATTGTTTGTCAACAAGTGAAAGCTGGAAGGCAACAACCTGGAGGAGTCATGCAACCTCTTCCCATACCTGAGTGGAAATGGGATAATATCATGATGGGCTTTTTCATGGTACTACCCAAGACTCCAAGAAGGAACAATGAAATATGGGTCATTGTTGATCGTCTTACTAAGTGAACACATTTTCTTGCTATAAGGGATGATTTACCACTTGAACATCTAGAAAGTCTATATATTAATGAAGGTGTGAGACTTCATGGAGTACCACTATCGATTGTTTCTGATCGTGATCCCCATTTTACTTCAATATTTTGGAAAAGTCTTCAGAAATCCTTGGAAACTAAACTTTGTTTCAGCACTGCCTACCACCCCCAAACAGATGGACAATCATAATAGAATATTCAAACCATAGAAGACATGTTCAGATCATTCTAACTTGACTTTCAGGGTATGTGGGATCAATATTTACCACTGGTATAATTTTCCTATAATAATAGCTTCCATTCAAGTATTCGAATAGCACCATATGAAGCGTTATATGGAAAGAAATGTCGCATACCAACCTGTTGGGATGATATTGGTGAAAGAAAACTCAAAGGCCCAGAACTGGTGGAGGAAATGATGGAAAAGGTGAAGGTAATCCAACACCACATCAAAGCAGCTCAAAGTACGAAGAATAGTTATACCGATAACCGAAGGAAGGATTTGGAATTTCAGGTAGGAGATCTTGTTTTCATAATGGTATCACCATGGAAGGGAGTCATACATTTTTGGTAAGAAAGGTAAATTGAGTCCCAGGTACATCGGACCTTTTGAAATTCTAGAACCCATTGGGGTTATAGCTTACCGTTTACCAAAGCCGCCAAATCTCTCCAAAGTTCACGATGTGTTCCACGTGTCACTGTTGAGAAAATACATGCCTGACCCAACGCATGTTCTCACCTATGAGGAATTAGAACTGGAACCTGATCCGTCTTATTGTGAAGAGCCCATCAGGATTCTTGATATGAGAGAACAAGTATAGAGAAACCGGACGACTCGTCTGGTAAAAGTTCTATGGAGGAACCATAAGATGGACGAGACAACGTGGGAACCCGAGGAACTTATGATGAAGAACCACCTGAGTGTTTTTATATAGTAATTTTCACAAAATTTTGAGCAAGAAATTATTTGGACGGGATAATGTAACACCCCAGGATTCCACGGTATGTTTCCCTTTGAATAATGCAATAGATTGCATTGTTTGCAACTTCGAGATTCTAACACACCGCGACCAATCAAAGTAGCCGTTATGAATATTAATACTGAATTTTTAAAATTTTATAAATTTTTTCTCTCAAAATGGACTTCATTTTTGGATTCAAAATATAGTAATTATCCTAGGGTAAATTTTTTTTACTTTTCGGATAACGTTTATATTTTGATGAATAGTGAAAATTACTAAATTTTAATTAAAAACAACATTTTTAATCAAAATAATTAATAGTGATAAATTATGAATTTAATTGTTTTATAGTATATTTAGAATATATTTTTACCATTTAATTTAATTTTGGCCGTTGGACATAATTTCACATTTAAACCAGACATAAACATGTGTCAATCTTATGATAGTTATTATATCTTAAAAACACGTTTTTTTGTTTTAACAACAATATTTAATTTTAAATTAATTTCTGCCACTTCTGTGTTTGGAATTTGGAAAAATGGATTCCATATTTGGAATCATTATTTACAAATTGTGTAAATAGGTAACTTTTATTTTTAGACATTTTGAATAATTACTTCGGTAAATATTTTATTTACCATGGTTAATGGGTAAATCCGGTAAATATGGGTAAACAAAATAATATTATAATAATAATTAATTACCATAAAACATGTACTAACATTATTTATTGATACATGTCCTACCATGGGCATCTTTGGGTCAATTTTGGGATCTCATTGAGCCACTTGTAGGTGATAAGGACCCTTTATATTAATTAATTAAAAGTAAATACAAAAATAACATAAGCATATATGTTTTAGGATTTTTTTGTTACATAGGGTTATATTTGTTATAATTTAGACTATAAATATTCATTATAAAGATAAAATGATTTCCTACATAATGGTATTTTATTTATATTTTTTAGACATTTAATAATTAAATTTATTTATGACACAATAATGATGTAGTATTTTCGTTATTAATGAAAGAATCAAATAATTGGGATTATAAAAGTTAAAATAAATATAATTTGAATGTTATTATGACATAAAATAATTCTATTGGTTAATTTTACATGTTAGGATTGATTAAATTAATTTTATTCAAATTAATAAAGTTTTTAGGACTTTAATGAAAATCAATTATTGAATAGTGTCAATATAAAAATAAATGAGTTTTTAAAACAAATATTATATTATTAATTGATAGTCTATTCCTAAAAATCTAATGTTCGGCCAAAGGACCTATATCATTATAGTTGTATCACTAATGGACCACTTGGGGGGTCTCTTTGATGTATATAGTATGTTTATTAACTAAATAATATAAAAATACAAAGTTACATGGTAAATGCCTATCTAATTAACTAAGAGTTAAAACTAAAAGATAAGGTTAATATAATGACCCAAACATGTCTAAAATCTATTGGTTGGAAGGATTTCATCCCATTCCCACCTTATATTTTTAATAATCTACTTTGGAGCCATTAGAAACCGAATATGAATTTATTATAAAATAATAAATTAAGTTTTCTTAAAGAGCCCTCCTCCCCCTTATTAAAGGACACCACTTCTAACCAATTATTCACTCCTTAAAAGCCTTTTGGTTCAGCCAAAACTGGACCAAATATTCTCTCAACATCCCTCAATTTAACCAAGAGTCCATATTTTGATCAGAAAGCCAACCTACGGTTCCCTTTTGATCAAATCAAAAGGAATAACCCGAAGAAGAGGTAATGTTTTCACCACCCTCTTTCAAGTTACTTTCTTCATCAACTTATTCATTCTTTGTTATTTCCATTATAAAATAATAACTCAAGTATCTTCTATATACTGTGAAGTTATTATAGATATGGTACAACCATATTCAGTATTCTATACATCCATTGAATGACATGTCACCATATGTGCGTACATACGGTTTACCGTCTCCACGTCGTGGTGTAATTATTATTTAAAACATTATTATTTTGATGGGTATAATAAGGATGTGTAATTCATGTAAATAATAAATATAACGTGATAATGATTCTATATATATGATAATCCATCCAATTATATATTATTTTAATATCAAAGGAATGATATTGTCTCTCGTGCGTACGTAGGGACTACCGTCTCCACGAACGCAATGAGATTCATTCCCCATCGTATCCATTCATGTCTAATCATCATTTGATAATTAAAAATAATGTTTAAGGACTTGATATCATTCTGGATATGAATAAGATACAAACTATCCATAACATACATGTCTTATGTAACAAAACATATAAAAGAAAATTAGTAAGTTAACACCCGAAACAACGATAATACTAAGATATTATCAACAAAGCAATTTTAAAAGATCATATATGAAATAATATTAATGTATATGATTCCTGTACAATTTAATAACAATTATTTCACCATTATACATGAGGTTAACCTACCCTCAACCAAAGAAATGTTCAAGGTAAGGGTTTATTTCACAATCTCTTCATTATCCAAGGTTGTTTATAAGAAATTACTTATTGGGACTTCTTTATCATCCACATCCATGTTTCTTAAAAATTTATTTCAAATCATTCTTAAAATTTTACAGACTATGGGATAAATAAACTTATACCCTTGTTGACTTTTTATAAGATGTTTATAAAGGAATCTTTCTGTCGTTTTCCAAAAAAAGTCCTTTTTAACCTTTTTGACAAAATTAAGGTAAGAATGTCTCTTTTTAACTTATACGGCGGCTGTGGCTATTTTCTACCATTATAAAATCTAAGAAGATTCCATTACAAGCTAATAAATATATTTTCAAAGTAAAGGTTTTATTTTATAATTATGTGACTTTTTAATGATTTCAAAAAAATGAGATATTTCTCTCAAATAGTATTTATTTCATCTATGTCAACATCCTTTGATGGATTTTATGATTATTTGAAGTTGATGTGTTAAGATAAAAAACATCCATATTCTATTGAAGGTTTTGTGATATGTTTTACTGTGGATGTGTTATTTTTATACCATTCATGGTTTATGGAGAATGTATTTACATTTCGTATGCTATTTTTAATATGAATGTTTTTGTTATGTTTAAACCTATTCATATGAGGAATGAATTGGACTTAATAAGTGACGGGTGGAGCCCACATTATCTCCTCGATGCATCGGTAGGTCTCATGAGACAAACTAGCGTCCTGTCAAAAGGCCTTGAGAAAATATTATTGGTAGTATCAGCACAAGGCCTTGACTATGTGGTTATGATAGTCTCGCATTATGCATTTCATCATTATGAAAGTAGTTATTGATATTGAATCTGATTATTCGACTAGTAGAATATCCATGTGAATAAGTAAATGATGTTATTTCATTTTATTTTTTCCATATTATTCTGAAGATAAAGTTTAAAACACTTTTTTTTAGTTATACATTTCCTTAAATGTTTATGCTTATTTATGAAAGTTTCTTCTATATTGTTATCCTTACTGGGAATTTGAGCTCACCCCTCTCTATGTTTTATTTTTTCCAGGATGTAAAGAAGTATTTTATGAATGACCTGTAGGGATAGGATAAGGGGATATGAGTGTGGAGACATGATGTTGTTGTAGTTTTCACTTTATGATGTAATGTAAATTTTATGAATGTATCAAGTGATTCCAAGGCTACTAAAATAATCGGTCATTCTTGACTTGATCTTTTGTGATCCTTCCAATCTTATGAAATAATGTGCTGACTCTGGGTAACTAGGGTCATGGCGTTACAACATAAAAAAATGAACATCAACAACATTGTACATATGTTTATCATATCCTATGAACTCTTTATCACATTCCTCAACAGTAGTCGTATTAGGAAATTATGAATCTATCATGTACAATTTTATTTTATGTTGTAGCACAACCAGAAGGTGTCTATACCATTCCTAGAGGTTACTTCTATTTAAGATCTACCCCTTATCCAATATTGATCGTAGGGTTAATGTATAGGACATTCATTCCATTTTATTCTAAAATTAAAATATTTTTTTATCAGTACTTTTCTAAATTACAAATTGGTAGAGATATATTAAATTAATTGATTTTATTAAATCTCCCACTTTTTTTAATGTAAAAATATCTCTGACCATTGAACATGTAATTTCATTTTATATGAAATTCTAATAGAAATGATCCATGTTGCATTTATTAAGGATCCATTATTTTTCAATGAAATCTATAAGAAAGTTATTAGGTTTGTGGTCATTCCAACTACATGCCTGCAACCCCTTGGTCTATTGAGTGGATTCCACTATCATAATATCATGTCTTCTATTTCCTCAACACATGCCTCCAAATTTGTATTGAACAAAATTTGGATGTTAGTCTTAATACATGTTCTGTTAATTCTACTGAAAAATCTCATGGGAACTCCCAGATAAAAGTAAGTGTTCAGGGTCTAACCATATACTACACTTATTTCTATGTTTTTTATTTCAAATTAAGTAATGAATCGTTGAGTCTGAGATAATATTATGCTGATGGATTCTTATTAATTTATGCATGAATTTTATGTTTTTTATTCTTTAAATGTCCTTTTAATATTATGTTGATGTCACATAATTAATTAACCATGTTGAATAAACAATGTATGCATAATTAAATTATTTAATTTCAATCATTCCATATTAATTCATTTATTTATGTAACTATGATATTGCATACATACAATAAATAATGTATAATCATAGATAAATAAATAAAATTAAATGACCTGATCACGATCTTAATTGACATTGATTTAATGAGTTAACATTAAATAAACCTATGACCTATGGAATAACTCCATTTTTCTATCATGGAATTGGTTATAGTATCACAAATATATATCTATGTATCATTGAGTAGGGATCATCATCATTATCTCTTGAAATACATATAGACACCTTCGGATTATCCATTAAATAAAAATATAAATTACACACTTTAATTCATGGGGAACCAAAGGATTTGTTAATGTGGATTATATAAATCTCTTTTAACACGTAGGTTTAACATATCAAAAGAGGGAGGGATGACTCCCATGCCATAATATAATTTTATATTAAATAATTTCAACCCCATGAAATAAATTAAATTGAATAATTTACAACACATACATATGTCTTATACAAGCTCATCAACGATCATACATTCAAATAATACGCAAAAGTAACCATCTGGAATTCATTTCATTCTTTGTTTATTATTATTAATATAATGATTCATTCATTAATTAGATAATTAATTGCATTCTATTTTAAGGATCATATAATATTAATGGAATATATGCATCATTTATGGAATTCATGGTAAATAAATGGAAGAACTAATAATGACATATTAATTTCAATAAATTAATTGAGAATTTAATATTCATTGGAACAACTATAAACTTTCAAAAACACATTGTTGTACTAATGAATAACATAAGTATTTAATGCTAAATTTTTCTATTGAATGTAATTTTTGATTCATTATTTCAATGGGAGACTACACGACATGTATAGTCAACTAACCCATCATGTTCCTCAGATGCATTGTATCTATGTTAGATGCTTGGGGATTTGTGATGTTAAATTAGTTGGACTAGACAACATTTTCATGCCATATGCACACCATGTATCTTCATTCTATATGCCAGGTTGTCCTAGTCAACATGTGGTGTGAAATAAATGCACTATGTTCAATTAAATTCCTGAGACATCTTGGTAAAAAGAAAATGGGTATACAACATGTAATTCGACTACATGTCGTGTAACCATGTTTTACCAACCAATGATTTGTTACTTCCTAATAAAATCTCTAGTAATTATTTATATATTTTTTAACCTTTAAGAATATGTAAAACTTTATGGGTATGAATAATATGTCAAAGCATGTGAATTCAATCTAGATTGATGAAGGAATAATAAAAAATAAAAAATCCAACACTGATGTGTGTGGAAGAACAATCAAATAAATAATTATAAACTCTGATGTGACCACTCTAATACCACATGTTGGTTCTATGCGTAGTAGAAACAGGTAGTGTTGGGTGATATATTAAAACATATTTTAATAATAATATCTAGAATCCCTTAGTGAGGATCTTTCACATCATATTTATAATTATGTTATTTAATATATTTAGAAATAAATATCTTGGATTAGAAACTTTCTTCATTTATGAATATTAAAAATATAAAAAGTCAATTTTATATTGACTTCAATTCAATGTTTTAACCATGTTTATAATTCATTTAGTGGTGATCCACATGTTCTCCAATGATATCTATGAAATGGCACTAAGTCACTAGGTTTAAGTGTGGTGAATCGAATTTATTCTATTGGTCTTTCATGATCTAATGTTCATCATTATTGAGTAAATCAATCTTTTTTTCTCTTCCTTAAGAGGGAGAGAGAATGAGGGGTTAATTGAGAATTCATTATGTATAATAATTATCTATTCATCAATTTTGGATGCAATATAAAATATACATAACCATCTATTAATATAGTTAGAGTTTAGGATACAATATTATTTTATTTCACGACAACGATTAAATAAAACATAAAACCTTTAATAAAAATCATGGCACATAATAACAATATCCTTAAAATTATTTGGGTGAAAGTTCCAACTTACATAATAAAAAAATATTATGTAATTTTCTTGTTGACTTATATTTTTCGTTGGGCTATGTCTTCATCCATTCAAACTACTCTAGCATTTAATGAACAAACAAATAATTATTTATTCATAAATAAATATTTTCTTCACATTCTAGTCAGAAAAAAATTAATTTTTAGTAGTCAATAAATTAAAGAAATATTTTATTGAAAATATTTCAAATAAATGTTTAATATATATTTATGTAATAAAATACATTTTTTATTAATAAAAAAATAAATATTTATACCTTGTGATTATTTTAGAGATCAACGAAACGTCAATAAAATTATTCCTTATTCATTAGAATAATATTTATTACAATAATTAAATTCAAATAGAATTTAATTGAGATAGGGATAAAACCATAGGGTGTGACCCTATTGGATTAATTATTATTTTTATTTGGTTGGAATTCCTAAAGACAAGGATTACTATCTAGCAATGGGTCAAGGCGGTCAAGAGAAGGAGATTAATTTCACAACAATGACAACCACAAAAAAACACTCAATATTTTATATAATCCCTTTATCTCAATAACTCATCTTGCATGTTTCACATCTATGTGACCAACCTATATGTTTGACACATATTTCTTTTAATATATAAAATAAAATTTTTGATACACCATGCTGATGGAATTTAGGGCAATGGATCCATTCCGATCAAATGGATGAGATATCAACTTCCATAAAGATAGGAGGAGAAAGTCTTTCCATGACTTATCTGTTAATGAGATGTCACTCATGATGCAACGAACATATCCAACTTCTCTATGAATTGTTATGATCATGGTTTATGAGATAAAAAATTATGTGATTTGTGACCTGAGTTGTTAGTAATATTAAAATTTATGGACCATCACACACACTCACAGATAGGAAGATCCAATGACACCAAAACATGTGGAATTTCTACTAGGAGGTCTATTCTAATAATCTACCATCATAGGTATTACCAAGTGAGAAAATTAGGATAATAATCCTCAGCTTCTTATGTGTAGTCAAAACTGATAGTCTATGTATGATATTCCAATTATAATATGTTATCCAATTTCAAAACATTTATTTAAGAATATCGTTATACCGAATCAAGGATTTCATCATAACATGGAACTTTTAGATAATTTCAATGTGATGTATAATTTAAGAAATTATTATAATATAGTCATGAAGATCAATGACCAATATTCAATAATGAGTTTCATAAATATTCAATACAAGGAATTAACTTGTAATCAATGTACAAATAGATGGCCCCCAGGAACCATCCCCAAAACTAAAAATCTCCCAAATGGGGATCTGGTTAAGTACATTTAACATCTTTATAGATCATTTATATCATTGAAACATGTCTATTATGAATCTATACTTCCACCTATGGATTTAAACCGTCTGAAATTACCAGTTTTAATCACATTTATAATGAACCAAGACTGACGTACATAGAAATTACATAAATTTTGTGCTACATTATACAAACATTCTCCAAAAAGACCATATTAGTTTATTTCCTTTAGAAACATAGAACAAAAAATTCTTGTATATTTAATTATATTCAGTGTTTCCAATATAGATATTCCCCTTTTGAACTCCTACGTAAAACCATTCGTTATAACATGGGGACAAGAAAACATAAGAAAGGGTGAGATCAAATGCATAGTAATAGTGAAACAGTGTTTTACGTAAACATAAACATGAGCATAAATTTTATGAAAACGTGATCAAAATATTAGATGTTAATTATCTGCATATCAAAGGTAAACTTGAATCATAAGTAAATGAGTGAACATAATCTATAAGATGATAAAATTGACATAACACCTGAAATTATGGCATACACATAAACATGTAACATTGTAAAAATGTAAAAATAGTAACAAATTACCTCATTTAATTAAGGACATGAAATTAGGCCATTACATAAACATATGGACAAGGAAACAATGTACACTAGTAAAATTTGTGAAAATTAAATAAGGTTTATCAATAACATATATACCTCATGATTTATAATTATTTACCCAATGCTTTATATGGAGATATTGGTCCCACCCATATCATAATTAAATCATACATACCTGTTCCTAATGATGATAAACAATCATATCATAACCCATGAAAAGAAATGTTAATTATAAAAATCTATTAATATTATTACCTATAGAAAAGATACAGGTTTTATAATCATTTTAGGAAAACTATAATCCCTGAAAAGAAGTGGGTTTCTTAAACATCATTCCTATAAAACATAATCTATTTGGAGAAATAATATTAATAGTATTCATGATCTATAACAAAGTATGTTCTATTGAATGTGTAAAGATTATGAAAGATCATTTGGAACATGAAGCTTCCATAAAAATAAATTTCTAAAACATAAAATACTTTTATAAATCATTACATTGATTCCTATTTGAAAACATATAAAGGAATCAAGAAAAATAATTACAAACATTTCACGAGGAAAATATCATATCTTCTTTGAAATTGTTTAATTTTCCTAAAATTTCAGACATTTTAAAAATAAAACATTTTGTTTGAAAATAAAATTGTAATCAAGTAATGGAATATTCAAGGTAATAAGGTGTCATGAATGCATAAAAATACATTTATTCTTTATTAGTTAAAAAAAATCCTCCCATACTTTGGTCGAAATAGTCAAAAGTACCTCCTTAGAAAAAATACAAAAGAATCATTTCAAACCATTTAATAAAAAGTACTTCATGAGTAAAAATAAAATTAACTGTTTTTATAATATTAGATTTTTTTGGAAAAATAGTTTGAGAAACAGGAAAATGGATGATAAATATACCCCATTTATTAGTTTTTTATAAACAATCTGAAAAAATAATGAGATTTGGGAATTAACCTGTAAAAATTAATAATCAATAGAATACTTTGACCAATTAAAAAAAGTAAATTATATGTATATTAGGATTCCATAATTTTATGTTTATGTATTATAAAATACATTCATCGTCAGTATATACACCATGAAGACAAAACATGTAGTGTATAAAGCATTGTCTCATATAATTAATGGTGATACAAAAGTCCCTTACCTTTGATCTGGGTTCCATTATATGTATCTAATACTACAATATAATGGATTAAAGAGTGTTATATACATATTCCAGAACTATATTTATATTAATTATATCATATATGATCATATTATCACCATTTTAATAATATTTCATTATTACTCGTCTTTTGTTGTTAATGATATTATTTTCTCAGGAATTTTTTTCATATAAGTCCAAATTATTGTAAATAAAATAAAGTTACATAATTTAAAGAATTATATAAAGTTTGTTTATATCATATTTATGAATTATATATATTTATATAATCATTAATGAATGGTGGACATGAAAATGAATCGCATCACGTCATGGGGATGGTAGGTTGTACGTACGCATGAGCGACGATATCATTGTTTTAATTGTGAAATGGAATGGAATATAATGATTTATATATTGTTAAATACTCAATATCATATTATAACAATGTGTTATTTTTTTATTTCCATAATTATAAGCATTATATTACGGTGGGGGTGAAAAAAAGATTATATCTCGGTGTGGAGACGGTAAGTCGTACACACGAATGTGTTGTTGACACCCTATTTTATAGGAAGGATAAAAGGTGGAATACGGTCGATACATAATAATAACATATCAGTATATATGTTATAATTTTTTTATTACTTTATAATTGAAATATCAAATGAATAGGAAGTAGATAAAGAAATAATTTTGAAAGCATCAGTAGAGGAGCCTACCACTTCTTCATCAATCTCCCACATGAACTCCTATTAATGGCACTAGAATACATGTTTTGAGAAGACCATAATCTCTATAATTTTACCAGGGAATTTGATAGGGGAAATGGGTAAGGTATATTCTATCTTTAAGGCTCAATGTGAAGTTAATAAGTGAGAGAGGAGGTTCCATTTTATAATTGAGGTAAGAGGCAATTTTTGAATCTCAAAAAATATTAATTTATTATAAAATCATAGCACATCTAAAAATGAATAAAATTTCATATTTTAGATTTTGAGATAAGATATGAGTATAATGTAATCAAAATTTTTTTAAAGGCTTTTATATCATTTAATACATTATCATTTTAATTAAACTGGAGTTATTTAATTTTAATTTTAACTAATGTAACAAATGGTTCCATATTAAAAGACTGTAATTTTTATTAATTTTATGTCAATTTTACAGTAAATGAAATCTATAAATAATATTAGACTATACAATAATTTTTTTATATTTTTAAAAATGTATTAAAATTTTAAAAAAATTAACTAAATCATTCTTTTGACAATATATCAATAGTGTTAATTATGACAGTCATCATTTCGTAGATTTTTAAAAAATTCAAGAAAAGATTTTATCCTCGAAAACTTTATTTAATTATATCACTAATAGGTCGAGGTTATCTATTAAATTTATTTTATATATAAATTGTCCAAAATTATATTTATATTAGTATTTGTAATAACACTTATTTTATATATCCATTAATAAAATAATTACTACATCACTATTGTGTAATTATTTAACATACTAAATTGTAGAAAAAAATTAAATAAAAATATTATGAAAAGTGTAAATTCTACTTATTTCAAAGAATACATATATTATAATAAATGTTTTTTAAAATCCATCAATACTAACGATATTTGTATTAAAACTAGAATGTGAAAAATTTGACATTACAATAAATAAAATATTATAAGTGTCATAATATTTAGCATGTGGCTCCAATTGGATAGTAACTCGACATGTGGATGATTATGAACGATATATACTTCAAAAACAAGATTTGATAAAGTGTTTTTGTCTTTTAAAGGTTATTATTATTTTAAATAAATATATTTAACTAATTTTTCATCGTTTAAATAATTTTGACATCATCATTGTAGAACAAATTATGGTAATTATTTATATCCCAAAAATAAAAAAAATTACCATAAAGAAAATTATTATTAAAATGAGTATTTATAGTTAAACTTATATTTTTTATAACTTTATAAAAAATGATATAATTATTAAAATTTGAGTATGACTTATTTTTATTTTTGTTAATAAAAGATATTAAATTTCATAATCTCATCCAAGTGGGTTCTAACGGATACAATTTCAACCAAAGGACGATTTAGGTAAAAAAATCATCCAATGACATTAGTACACATGTTAGGGTTATATTATAATATTATTTTTATCACTAATTTCTCGATTTACCATTTTACAGTATTAATAAAAATTATTGAAGTTATTATTCACAATGACCAACAATAAAAGAAAACTATTTACATAATATGGAGTCACTTATTAAAAAAATTAAAATCATTTGTCCAAAATTAAAAACAAAGAAACTACTATAATTATTATAAACTTAATCCCATTGTGAGAATGAAAAAACAAATTTTTAAAAGTTAAATCTTGAAAAATATTGAAATGCTTTTACATAAAAATTTAATGTGAAAATAATGCCAGTGACCTAAATTATATTAAATGATAAAAATATAATATATTTATAATTTTAAACAATTAAAATATATAATTCAACACTATAAATTAATTTGATGAAAAAGTAGTTTTCAATTATAATGCATTAATTTTTTATTATTCATCAAAATGTTAAACTTATCATAAAAATACCATGAATTATACCAAAGTATATTTTGATACTCTGATTTCAAAGAATAAGTTTATATTGTTAAATAGAATTTAAAAAAAATCAAAAAAAATTTAAAATGCTTGTTCCATCAAAAGGCTGCAAAACTACATTTAAATAAAATAATTGTTTTATCCCAAAATTTTAATTTGTTCTTATATCATGTTAAGAAAAAATATAATATAAATTTTAAACAATATATTGAATGTATAAAACATATATTTCATTAATATAATCCATAAAGAGTGATTTAATCATTTTATACACTTACTTATTTAAATTTAAATATTTTTATGAAAAACATTTCCTTTTATATAAAAAGAGTTTTATTTTAATTAATAATTAATTTCTCACCAAGGAATTAATTAAATATACATGTTCAAAGAATATTTTCATAATTATGTTAATACTTTTCATACCCACCATTGTAAGGGGTACATTATAAGGTAACATAATAATATATAGTTTTTCTCTTAAACTCGGTCTTAAGTTACTTGAATTCTATCAAAAGAACTTGAAATTATGTGTAACAAAATCCATGTATAGTGTTACATATACCGAATGATAACACCATGTTTCAAGTAGCGCATGATTATCTTGGTGTAGCATACAACATAGTACATAAAATAAATTTTTAAAAAATACATATTCTATAATTCATAGGGTGTTACATTCTACCAACCTTAAAATGAATTCTCCCATTGAAATTCATCTCGGCTATTAAATGTTTAATACTTGAAAGTTTATTTCATTAAAACCCACATTGTTAAAACAATGACAAACATTTCCCTTTAAAAAGTTATATTTTTAATACAACCATTATCCAATGTTAATCATAACTATACTGAAAATTCATTTTTAATGGATTATCAAAAGTCGCTTTAAAGGTGAGTAGGAACCAAAAGGAAAAGTATCCCATTACACATTTCAAAATTCAAAACCTCCAAAAACCCCAATTAAAAAAATTCAAAATTATAATGATATCAAAAAACCCAATGATCTGAATCATCATCATGAGTATCATTATTTCTTTCTAGTAATCATAATCATGAGAACTACTATGTCACCTCCATCCATCAACACGTCTTCATCGCCGTCCTAAAACCGCACCAGACACAGATGGCCGCCAGAGACCGAGGAATGCTGGTGCTACTATCAAAATCAACACACACACACACCATCTTCTTTACACTTGTCATCACCATCTATGATGACATCGAACAACGCAACAATAATGAATAACATTGAAATCAGATGCCAGCATGACTTTTCTACCGAGTGAACATTAAATAAATCAAGAATTTGTAGAAAATCACTACAAACATTCATTGAAATCATTGGGTGAAAACCAAAAAATAGATATGAATAACTAGGAACCTTCTTCAACGGAGGACATCAATTCAACCCGCGCTTGGAGCCCCAAAGGCCTCCGAACCGCACATCCCAAAACGTCATACCAACCCATGCTTGAAATTCTTCAAGGAGAGGCACCGAGGAGCCCAAATTCAGAGTAGGTCTTGGAAAGCTTGAGGGTTCAGAACACCAATGTCATCAAAGAGATAGAAGTCCAAAAGTTGTCCAAGAAAAGGAAATCCGACTCCAGTAGTGCCTAAAAAGTCATCTTCCACTAAACCAATACCAAAAACCACTTTGAAATCGCTGCTCCATCACCGACCAGAAGAGGCACAGAGAATGGTTAAGCTAGTGAAAGACTAGGGAAGCTGAGGGAATTGACAACACAACACCATTGGCAAGGAAGAAAACCCACCGAAGCAAGCACCATAGAAAAGAAACAGGAAATGGAGGAAGAAATCACCACTAGATAAAGAGAAGAAAAAAATCCGAATTAATGAAGGCTGAATAAGAGGGAGGAAAGGGAAGATCCAACATATCTAGTGGGCCAAGGAAACCCTAGGGGGAGAGCATAGAGTGAGAGAGTGTTGGCGAATGGGGAGCCATACTTTTACCATGGCCTTTATTTAGTTTCACAATGTAAATAAAAACTACGTCTCTATATAATAGAATATCAATGATGATATGGGCACCTAGGAATAGATTAAATAATCATAGATATTGAAAAGAGGTCAATTATAATAAAAAAGTGAGTGATCTACAGATAGTTAACAATCAGAAAACCATAAAGTAAGAAGTATGAAAGAGGTAATTTGTATCATCAAAAAATGATTATAATAAGACACCCTTTTATACCACAAACCATTTTTTAATATCAATTAATTATAATGGGAAGTTATACATATTTGATTTCTTTATAATCTCTCTATTGGTCATACCTTGAATAATTTCCAATTCATCTCTTTTTCAAATAAATTGATTTCAATTAGTCATTCCTGAAGCATTAACAGATCATGGGATCCATAAATAGAATGATATGTAATTCCATCTCTCGTTATCACAAAAAATGTTCTCCCAAGTTATCAAATATTCATAAGTCCGCCTATAGTGAGATAATACTTTATTATAAGTAACATTATCTGATGTCTGAATTAAACATTACATAAATTACCTTATGAAAGATAAAAATACCAAAGAATTAAAAATAGCTTCACTGACTCGGCATACCATTTATACCCACATATATCAAAAGGTATCTCTTTTTGGTCACATTATAAACATGTGAACACCTTCATCATGTATTCTCTTGGGACAAGGTAATATCATGAATTACCATATATCCTTATTGAAAACATGAATGTTTCCTTATTAAAAACATTATTAGGTATATTCCTTAAGTCCCAAAAATTTTTGTACTTCATCAATGATAGCATAAACCTGTTGAAAACAAATCCATCACTACATCCTAATAAACTAGAATAATCCAATTTAGATATTCATATCCACCATATCTTTTTTCAAACTTCATTATCTTAACATAGTGGAAATTGTATGAGTTATCTTTCCCTTAATCACGTGTCTCTCTAAATATATCACCCTACCCACAAATAACTTTTATAATTATTTAGAACTATTCGAAATATCTTTTACAATCCTTAATGGAAATATTATAATGAAAACCCATTTTAATTTCATAATTCATATTACATAATATTTAAATTCTAAAAAATACAAACCTCAATCATCTAACTTTATTCATAAACCATTACTCAAGATCCATCATATTGGACTTTCATGAAATAAGAATCATGTATTATGGTTACTCAACCTTATTCTAACAATTCTTGTTTGGTTTAATTAAAAAAAACAATTCTAGAACATCCCAAGATTTCACATGTCATTTAAAATGTCTTTATCCTATGTAGTATCACCAATAATCATACAACCATCATGATTCTCCTCATGACATTTCCACTAAGGAAATTTATTTTTATAATTCCCATACATTCCACATATGACACATTCAATTCTAATCATGTTCTATCTAGTTCTGACTATTGACTAAGACAAAAATAAAATGTGTGAGAAATAATTATCATAGATGAAAATCACATAACCAATAGAAATTAATTATAATATTTTAATCTACGATATTGAAGGAATAATCCTAGGATATTCATGATTGTTAAAAAAATTATAGGGTTGCAACCTATAATTAAACTTATTCTTAGAACATCCCTAGACATATCCTTAGCGATATATCTATGGTTGTCAATAACGTTTTCACATCCTATTTTACAAATGTTAATTTAACCATCATAATGATACCAACTCTAACGACCCAAGATTGATTCCCATGGACATTATATTACTTTTTGGGAATACTTAATATATTATACAAAGAGAAACCCAAATACTTTATTAGTTTTTTTCCTTTGGAATCATAGAACAAAAACATCTAGTCTAGTGAATGATCTTCTATGTTTCACAAAAATATCATCCCGTTTATTACTCCTTCAAAAAACCATTCATTATGACATTCAGAAAAGAAAACATAATAATGGTTGAGATAAAATGACTATTAAGAGTAAAAAAAGGTTTTTATATAAATATAAACATTAGAATAAAAGGTATGATAATGTGATCATAATAATTTAAGATCCTGACCTACATATCAATGTTAACTTTCAATCATATGTAATTAATATAAAATATTATACAAGATCATAAAATTGATATAGGGAAAAAAAATTTGGCATACAGAAAAACATATAACATCGTGAACATGTATAAATAGAAAAAAGTTCACTCATGAAATTAAGGACATGAAATTAGGCGATTGTATAAACATATAGACAAGGAAACCAGGTCCACAAAAAAAATTGTGAACATGAAATCAGGGGCACACATAACATATATACCTCATAAGTTACCCTTATTTACCCAGTGCATCTAAGAAAGATATAGGACCCACCCATTTCAAAATGAAATCATACATTCATGTGCCACACTATCATAAACAATCCTATCATAACCCATGAAATGATAAGTGACTCGTAAACATGTAATAATATCCAATCTCTTTGGAAATATATAGGCTTTGTAATAATTTCATCAATACCAAAACCATTGAAAAGTGGTTCTTTTATAAACATCATTACATCAAAACATTTACTATTATGGGAAATAATATTAATGGTATTCAATAACTATAGCAAACTATGACATCCTAGATGAGGAAGGATTCTTAAAGATAATTTGGAAAATTATATTTCCTTAAAAATAACACATTAAAACATAAAATACATTCAAAATCCTTCCAATTAAATCCACATTGAATAAAAATAAAGAAACAATGAAAAATCAATTATAATATTTCTTGATAAAAAGCAATTTTTTCTTTGAAATTGTTTTCTTTGCTTAAATTTCCATGAAATTTTAAAATTAAGTTTTTTATGAAAGTAACATTGGATGATTTTAGGTTAATATTAATGATATAAATGCTTTATGGAGGCATACAAATCCATTCATTTTATGTATTTTAAAAAAACATTCCTCTTGTAGTTTTTCTCAAAATCTCAAACTATACCTCATTAGAAAAATGAAAAAAGATTCATTTCAAACCATTTAATAAAAAGTCATACATGGGTAAAAATTAAATTAAAATTTTCTAGAATATTATTAAATATATTCTTCAAAACAATTTAAATTATTGTAGACATTGATGATAAAAAGACACTAGTAATTACTTACTTATAAACAATCTCAGATAATAACGAGCTTGTGAAATTTACCCTTAAAACATTATAATCTGTATAATTGTATACCCCATGAAAAAATGAAACTATATAGATATTAAAATACAATAATATTATTTTCTATGTCTCATAAAATACATTCATTGATATTATATACAAAACCTAGAAGAAATAAGTAGTATATGAGGAATGTGTCTCACAAAATTTAAAGTGAAAGAAAAATCTGGTACCTTAGGTCTCAGATCTTTTATATGAATAAAAAACTCATGTATAATGGATTAAATAATGTTATAATATTATTATAAAACCAAATTTATATTTTTGATATCATAAATTATCATATTATAATAATTTAATAATATTCCATTATCACTCTCTTTTGTTGTTAAATTTGTTTCTCTTGCATATTTTCTCATATGAGTCCAAATTATTGAAAATGGGATATAGTTCGATCATCTAAATAATTATATTAAGGTAATATATTTTATATTTATTCATTATATAGATTTATATATTCATTCCTGAATTGGGAACATGTAAATGAATCATATCATGTTGTGGAGATGACAGGTCGTACGTCCGCACAACCGACAATATCATTCCCCTAATTTTGAAATGGTATGGAATTGGATTGTGTATATTTTTTTCTAGCCTATATATAATGTTATAACAACATTAAATATTTATTAATTCAATAATTATACCCTTCCATGTATGTTGGGTGTTAAAAATAGAGTACACCATGGTATGGAGATGGTAAGCTGTACATATGCACTATTGGTGATTTAATTATTCATATGCTGGATAAAAGGTGGAATATCACTATTCCATAATAATAAAATATCAGTATATATGTGATAATATATTTATTACATTATACTGGAACCAACTCATGAATAGATATTATAAAAAGAAATGAGTTTGAAAGAATCAATGGATGAGATTACCTTTTTTTGGAAGATAAACCACAATATCTCCTCTTAATGGCACTATAGTTGGACTTTTTGTGAATAAAAACATATATATAAAGTATATATTTAAATTTATATGGTAAACGGTCAGATTATTAGTGATCATGAAGTCTAAAAGTGATGTGAATATGTGACAGAGGGGGTGACATTTTATAATTGAAGTGAGGGGTAGTTTTAGAATCTCAAAAAATATTAATTTTTAATAAAATTAAATACAATCCAAAAACCTAATAAAGGGAATATTTTAGAATGTGATATAAAATAGGGTTTTAGTATCATCAAATAAAAAATTTTAGACATGTTTTTCTATAAATTAATATAACATTATTTTAAATAAAAAATAGTTATTCTATTTTAAGTTTAATGAAGGTAACAAATAGTTCAATATTAAAAGACTGTAAATTTTAATACTGATATTTGAATTTGAAAATAAATTAATAATTTATAACATTTTATACCTTATAATAATTACTTTATATTTTAATATATGTATTATGATTTCCAAATAATTTTGTTTAACATTATTTTGAAAAAGTATCAATATTGTCAAATTTGACAGTAATCATTTCATAGTTTTTTAAAATATCAAGATAAAATTTCGTCCTTTATCCAAATATTTTATTATATATCAATGGTGTTAATTAAATATATAAAATTAATTGGATAAATAATTATCTAAAATTATAAAAATTTTAAAATTATTAATAACATTTATCTGATATTTCCATTAATAAAATAATAACAACATCAGTTTGTTTATTGTTTAATATACTTATTTTTTGGTTGAAATTTAAAAATAAAATACTATAATGTTGATAAATTATCAATTTTTTATAAGGTAACTTATATTCATATATATATATATATATATATATATATATTATGAAAAATAAGACATTAAAAATTTATTATTTATTAAAACATGAATGTGACAACAATAAAATTACTTTCAATATAATATTATAAGTGTCAGAATATTTTTTGTGAGGCTCCATACGGTCAATATCTCAACACATGGATAATTATGTTTGAGATATATGTGAAAAATAATATGTGTTCAAGTTTGTATTTCGTTAAATGGTTATTATTATTTTAATTAATATTATTTTCTAGTTTTTCATCAGTTAAATAATTTATGCATCAACATTCTATAAGTCCTAAAAGTAATTATTTATATCCTAAAAATTACAAAATAAATTTCCATGATGAAAAAAAATTAGCTTAAAAAAATTTAATATTATTCTAACATATAATTTTTATAACCATATAAAAATGATATAGATATTAAATTTCAGTAATGCGTATTTTACTTTTTATAAAAATATATAATAAACTTCCTAATATCATCCAAGTGGCATTCAAATGATACCATTTTAGCCAAGGATGAATTAGGCCTAAACACACTCATCTCATTACATTATTAAACCTGTTAGAGAAATTTTTTGAAATTATAATTACACATAATTAATCGATTTATCTTTTTTATTATGCTAATACAAATTACAAAGGTTACTATTCATAATTCCAAAAAAGAAATAATTTTATAGAATTTGGACACACAGAATTAAAATATGGAATTTATTTTTAAATATTATAAACATCGAAATTGAAATAATTATTTTAACATTAATCCCCTTGTCAGAATGAGAAAAAGAGTTTTTAAAAATTAAAACATGCAAAAAATTGATTTTTTTTACATTAAAATTCAATGTAAAATTAATGGAAAGTATATAAATTATATTAAATAATAAAATATAATTTATTTATACTTTAAAACCATTCAAATATATAATTTAAGATAATAAATAAAATTGATGAAAAACACTTTTCAATTAAAATGCATTATTTTTTACTATTCATCTATATGTGAAAATTACCATTAAAATACCAAAAATTAAGCCAAATAAAATTTTCATACATTTATTTCAAATAATACGATTATTTTTTCAAATAAATTATAGAAATATGTGAAAAACTAGATTTAAAATGGGTGCACCGTCAAAAGCTGTTAAAACTGCATTTTTAATAAAAAATAAATCTTTTTTTAAAAAAATTGAATTTTTATTATATGATGTTTTGAAAACATATAAGATTAATTTAAAACATTATATTGAATATATTAAATATATATATCATTAATAAATTCAATAAATGGTGATTTTATCATTTTACAAACTCACTTATTTTCATTTAAATAATTTTATAAAGAAACCATTTAATTTTATTTAAAAAGGTTTTACTTAAATTTATATTTAATTGATCGCAAAAGAATTAATTATATATACATGGGTAAATAATACATTCCTAATTCAATTAATACATTTCATACGTCCATTATAATTTTAGGGTTACATGGTAACATAATAATATTCAGTAGTTCGCTTAGACTAGATCTTCCATGATATGAATTCTATCAAGAGAACATGGAATTTTGTGTAACAGTAGCCAAGCATTGTGTTGCATATACCACAAGCTAAGATGGTGTTTCCTTTTCTGCAATCTTATCATGGTGTATCATAAAACACAATACATCAAATAAATTTTAATAATATATATCTCTCATAAGAAACTCAGGATGTTACAACCATCATCATGAAATCATACAAATTTTCATCAGTGTGAATTCTATATATATCCACAATTCATTCCTCATCCACATCATGAGAAAAATTATTTTTTATTTTAATTTTATTTTTCCTAGAATAAATTTTTTAATTTCTTGTAATTTGTATGGAACTCTAACTATACAAAATAATGAAATTATTTCTATTTGTGCATGGTATACTTCAAAAGTCATTCCTTTAAAATCGTGACATTGAAAGAATATATAGGGGCCATGTAATCTATTATATATGTGGATAAGGCCACAATATATTGTAATGTGGAAATCCATCTCATATCCAATCTTGTAGGAGTAAGCACTTAACTATTAGTGAATTTCCATAGGTCAAAATCACTAAAAATCTAAATCGACATAGCCTCTGATTATAAAATATGATCCTCCAATACCTAATGCAGCATGTGAGGCCTCCTTAATGTATATTAAGATCCTTTTTATCATGTTTCAATTCTCATATACTAGATTATTTATGTAATCACTAAATTCTCACATTACATGTGAAATATCAGATTCAGTACAACCTCAATAAAACATGAGTCACAGAACTAGTGATGCATATGGAATTAGAGACATTTATATCCTCTCTACATAAAAACTATAACTAATCATGGAGGTTGAATTGAAGTTAATTGAAATTGGGGTTGTTATTGTATTACAGTCTTGAAATTTATAGTACATCAAGAATTTATTCATGTTATTATTCTTTTATTGACAAATCAACCTATTATTTAGGTCTCAGTGAATTTTCATACAATGAATCATGTTCATGGGTCTCATATCCTTCCTAAGAATATTATTTTTCCAATTATTCAATTTTATATCATATTTAATCAATGTTAAAGTCTAAAACCAACATTTCATTTATATTAAATAGTAGAATAGTGAAATCATTTCCAACTAGACCCATAAAATAGGAGCAATGATCTGAATTAAGTTTTTCATAACTAATGATCGTGATATAGGAATAAAATCTCTTATACTGACACCTTGGTTCCTATTTGAAATTTTACAAAGAAACTTTCATCCAACATACCATGTACACATTAAATTATTCATAAAAACAATCAGGTTGTAGTATATAGATTATATCATCATGATCAGCATGATAAAAATCTATTTTTACATATAAATTCTCTATATGTAGAGTGTATGTTTCAATATTTTTAGAACTACAAGAAGAAAAATAAGTCTAACAATAGGAAAGAGTATTTCATTGAAATTGATAACATCCTTCAGAGAATATCTGTTGAAATCCTGTCTTGCATGATATCTATCTTCCTGGTCTGTTTCATCCTGCATCATCCTATTGACCCATTTGATCATAATGGCCTTTATTCCTTGAGGTAATCAAATAACATCCCATGTCTTGTTCTGGTGTTGGAATTAATGTTCCTCCAGTGTCATCATCATCCATGATGATACATCCAGACTCTAGATCTCCTCTATAAAAGAATGTAGTACTACATCCAATGTCAATAATAAAATAAACAAAATTTCTCTCAAAGGCAAAATCTGAGTTCCATGATGGTGGTATTTTATCTTGATTTGACCATCATAGTCAATAATCATCTAGAACATGATCAGTATGCCCTATTAATAAAAAAGAGGAAACTTGATCTTTCTTTGTTTCACCCTCCACCTTTACTATTTTAGTATTCATATTGTCCTTCTCTGTGTCTTTATAATTTTTCATTTTCTCCTTGCATTTGGAAAAAAATACATCCCAGATGATGACATGTTTTTGGGAAGTGGGATCCTATAAATGATACACCTTCACCATAATAGTGTATTCCAATAAGATATATTCCCTGGATCTTGGGTACAACATTAATATTTATTAGTAATTAAAAAGTGAATATGTATATATATATTGGACTATAGAAAATTTCCATAGTACTAATAGTTAGTAGTTTTACTAGTTTATATTCCCATTTATATCATTAGATTAATTGAAAATGAAGGGGATTGATTGGTCACAATACATGTGGTAATTACTATTTGTAACTAGAATGTTATGTATACTTATATTATCTTCAACATTGATCTTGTTCTGTCTATCATATTTCTATTCAGCCACTATGGCACTCCATTCTACTAAAGAGTGTACGCCATTGTGAACTATCTCTTCATTCCAACCTGTTGACAAATGGAATCAAACACCTTGATTTAATTTTCTCCATGATTTTCAGTCCTGAAACATTTAATATTATATTTAGATTCAAGATCCTTTCATGAATTAAATTTTTTGATGAAAAAAAGAGATATGAATTCCACTAGATTTGGAATACCCAAAGTATTTACGAAAACTCATCAATTAAATATAAAATTCACCTTACTAATCCTATGTATATAATCAATGTTTCCCAAATTTCAGAATGCATCCAATACATGATCACTTTGCTAAATGTTGTTGACGTTACAAACATTAACATACACTTCTTCGTCAAAACAAAATACATAAAAAATGATTTGGATACCTTCGTAATCCTAGAAAACAACATCTGATTAGAAATGATATTCATTCTACATAAAAAATATATATCTTGGAATTTGATGCCCTTATTCCAAAAATGCTTTTTTCTAGGTAGATTATTAAATAACTATCTTTGGTTCCCCATACAATTCACCAAGAATAAAATATAAGTTCACCGAAGGGATGAAAAAGGAGGGTGAGATAATGTTGTAAATGGGGATCTCCCCAACAATTTTGATCAACCATTTTCTCAAGAAACTCAAAATCCCTTGGTATTATATTTATTAAGTTATTTTGTGGGGTTTTTTTCATTTATTCAACATAGAATATGTTTGCTGCATTCTCCTTGTAATTAAGAGATACTATATACTCTTATTTTATCATAGTGATATCCTCAAATTCCCTCTTGGGGTTTTTCCACTTCATTTATGGGGTTTTCCACATTATATCTCATGCTCAATTTTATTTTCACATTTTTAACTATATTTATATCTCTCAAATATTGTTCTACTGATGGACCAATTGATTTTTGAGCCTATTAGTTAGCTGTGAATATTTATATCTTCTCCAACAATTATCTTTATACTATTTCTATTTTATAAATAGGTAGGGAAATATTTCCATACCCCTTCTACAAACCATGGTCTTTCTAACCATTTAAATGTTTGGTTGGATGATTTATGAAATTTGTTAAATACCCTTTTATTTCCTGATATTTTATATTAATAAATCAAATATATATTTTCCATTCATAAAAATATTCTCAATAAATTTAATAAGAAATATATATGATAAATATCATATTAAATATATATATATATACATTATTATATTTCTAAAGGTATTTTTAAAAAAAATATGTTACAGCCTCCAAAAAAAGTCTCTTGGCTATTAAGGTATGGAAATAGTTTTGGACTCTCATGTTGGGATACATAAACTAAGATGATAATAATACTTGATGGAAAAATATTAGCACGGGTTTGCGATCCAACGTAACCTTTTAATTCACATTTAGGATAACTCTATTGATAATGTAGAAATACAAGGAATCAAATAATGGATTTCAAACATGATGGTATTTTTTTAAAAATGTTCATTTTGAACACATTTATGGGTAAAAAAATACAATTCATTATATATTAATATCAAAACCCATTAATACACAAAGAGTGTTTTTTTGAATCCATACACAATATCTATTTATAAGTGTTACAAATTCTCAAATACAAAATATAGTTCCCCAAGAGGCACAAAAATAATCCAGACTGACACAACTAAAGAGTTATGATACATTACAACAAGATGGGGAACTATATAACCCTCTATATTAATGAATGAAAAAATGGGACATTTCTAATGATACTGACATGATCTCATCTAAATGGAAACCAAAATATATTGATATTCAAGGATTAGACCTAACAAAATAAAAAATGGAGAGATAGTCAGGAACCAAAATTACCATATCCCAACCATGATCCATAGAAAACCCTAAGGAAACATAGCATAAAAAACATCAATTACCTATAGAAACCAATAAATAGTGAAATTTTAATGAAAATAAGCCAAAACATCAAAAGAAGAAATTTGGCCCACCATGCCGAATCCATCCAAAAAACAAAAAATATCACAATATCCTTATATACCATAACAATACCCATAGGTGGAAAATATTGGGACACATTATGCAACACTTCTTGTCCACAAAACCCCTATATCCAATGTTTATTTCAAACATCAATTAGAACACATGATTATTTCCCGAGTTATTCAGAAATAATCATCTTATTATTAAAAAAGGAATTCATTTTTTTCATATATAGATAAACAAATATATTATTATTTTTTGAAACCTATGGTATTAGATTTGGATTTCCTATGGAAAATTCTATCAGAAGTAAAATAAACCACATGTATTCTCAGAGATATCACCTTTCCCCATATCTCCCATGTTGGAATAATGGTAGATAATCGAAATATGACATAGAGATTACTATTTGGTGATCAATTACAAAAAGGAAACAAATAATCTATAATAATATGACTGCCCCATAAGAACTTATATCTATAAGTAAAATAGTAACATACATCCATATAAAATCTTGAACGTTTAATAATATGTTAAAAGATCAATTTTCATTCAAACTATATTAAATCCATGATGATGCCTCAATATTTCCAACCAATATCAATACATCATAATATATTACATTGTATGTTTTCTAAAACCAAATCATTTTGTTTTTAATTAAATGAATATTCCATGAAATGAATATTAATTAATAATATTATTGCATACTACTCATTTTTATATTTGTATTTAATGTCATAATGTCTTCGAGTATCTATCTTATACAGAAGAGAATGGTAGTTCCCTATTAAGATGGAACCATGAAATTCAATGATGATATTCTTAATCCTAGTTCTATGGTCAGATTAAGATTATATCATGGAGAATATAGTACCTTCATTGTTATGTGCGAGTGATCATGGGTGGATGATACCTCATCTCAAAATATTTGTACATTGAAATCTACGGGATGAGAGATTTTCCAAACTGACCCACTTGTAGGAAATGTATATTCTTATGTGTCATGGGATATTACTACCAGGGAGTGTGTGTAATGGTCCTTATACTTTATGATTATTATTAATACAAGTATTTAGTTGTATATATAGCTTTATTATTCCAAACTTCATTTCCATAGTTATTTCAAAATTTGGGTTTGTTGGGTTTCTAACGAATTACTTATTATTCATGAATAAATCAAGGAAGGATTTTTCTGACCACTATTTATTGAAGTAGATATCATGGACCATTTATTGAAATTTTATTGTCCTATAAAATTAAATGGTTATGATGTAATGACTTGTTTATTTAAATATTAATGGAATGATATATAATTAATATAGGTTGATGTCAAAGGTTTAAAACCTACTTACGAGATATTATGACAATGATATTATGTTACACAAGGAGAGATCATATGTTCTTATCGATGTCATGTCATTAAATTCTATTTCTTGGGTTCCTTCACCCAATACTAGAACATAATATTTGACAGTAGGCTAATCTTCCAAAAAACCAACGAGAAAGATTCCTAAAGGGTCACAAACTATATGTTTCGGTTAATTGCAATAAAAATGTATTTGAATTTAATTATTTGAATAGATATTATTCTCAAGAACGATGAGTAATTTTATTCCGAATTGATAATTGAATAAATTATATAAATGAATATTCGTGAGGTAATTGTTAAATTAAATAGATATAAAATATTTATTGATTTATTATATGTTTATTAATTTTTTATTCTCCAAATAGTCAATATAATATTTTTTCATGATTAAATATTTTGTATATTATTTATTTGTGTAGTTGATAAATTAACATGTGGAAGAGAAGACCATGATTGTGTCTAGTTGTAAATATTAATTTTCAAGCTGGTCACATAATGTTAACCATTTTTCATGTGAGTGTGATCCATGTAATTAAAATAATAAATTATTATTTGTAATAAATGTCATAGGGTCAGTCATGGGTTTAACATTTTATGAAGGGAACTTATGTAATTAATTAAATTATAAACCCTAAACTTGTGTCTATAAATAGACCGATGATATATTCTAATGGAGGTAAATTGAGAATCGTTTTTCATAATAGATTACTCTATAGAATCATCCTCTTCCTTCTCTCATCCTCTTAATAATAGGAAGATCAATATATTTTCTTCAAGAAAAATGAAATATGAAGTAATAAAGAAGAACAATGTATATTTATCAATCAATCTTTCTTTCTCTTGGTGATTCATAAGTGTCATTTAGAGGTCATATGAGCATTTGTGGTTCATTTATAGGGGAATTAAGAAGTTGTATCCAATAATCACAGTGAAAATTTAATGAAAAGGGGTTTATATAATCCACATATACTTTGAAGGAAGGCATTATAAATGATTTTATAAATCAAAAAAATTAATTAAACTATTTACAATATTAACCTGAAATTATATCCTCTTGAATTTGAAATATTCAATCAATATTCAATTAGAAAAAATTAATTGGTCATGGCATTTAGGTCTTGTAGAATAATTAAATGATTCATTGAATTATAATTTTGATATGCTAGGCTTGGACATAATAAGTAAGTTAAATATTTTAAAAACCATCATGTTGTGTCATATATATCATGTTAAAATTTAAAATAACTTATCATATTATCTATCATTGTGCATTTTAATGTTCAAATTCATTTCATGTTATAATTCATTATTGATATTTTGTTGAAATATATTATTCCCATTATTAATTTCTCCCTTATATTACCAAGATCCATTAATAATTAAATGAATATTCACATCTAAAGAACCTATATGGAGTTTCC
The DNA here is from genome assembly GCA_963277665.1 of Viscum album. Classification (NCBI taxonomy): domain Eukaryota; kingdom Viridiplantae; phylum Streptophyta; class Magnoliopsida; order Santalales; family Viscaceae; genus Viscum; species Viscum album. The sequence continues at coordinate 760,425,135 of OY728161.1, forward strand.
AAAAATGTTCACAAGATAATAACAGACTACATAGCATGTACATCTTTGTTATATGTTGTGCATCCTTTTTCAATTTCATATGGATTCCCAAATGGTTTCTGGGTCATCATGTAATTAGTACACAACACATGTAATAAATGAACCACATGTAAAATAGTAAGGGTGGAATATTGCTTTTCAAGATTACACACAGTATACATTTACAACATGTTGTGTAGTCCACAAGCTGCCAAGGAGGAAAAACATAGTCAAAATGCATCATCTCATTATTACACCGCATGTATTTAATACATGATTAATAATGGATAAAATCCATGTAAAATGAATTAAATGATCTGTAACATATATACATGTTTTGGATATCATTAATTTTTACTAAAACTAAACTCTAAGTACGTGGGAATGTACTGTGAATATATGGTGAAGAGGAGTACATGCCATGCAGCTAACTTGTAAAAACTGTGTACTTAACCTATTTACTTGTAAATCATAATTTGTATTAATCACTACAATTATCTTAATTAACCTGAGATCTATAGGTAATTATGTTGAAAGTATATTCATATCGTTAGTTATAATATTATATTCATGGCCTAATTAATTCCATATATTATTTAAAACTGTGATAATGTATACTTTTTCTTATTAATAACTCAATATATTAACATTTACATGAAATGAATTTTCCATATAATCAACAGGGAATTAAATTGTTTATATAGAAGATGAAATTATGACCCATTCAAAATAAATAATCTTTCATATGAGTAAATTATTTAAAATTAATACCATACTATGTAGTTTGGACTTTTAATCACAGAATGTGTTCCAAGAAAAAAATAGTGTACTATTTTATTTAATTATAAATAAAATAATTCATTTTATTTAAAATGGAAGAGGATGGAAATTAAATGGAAATTGGATGAAATAATATAAAATTAATTTGTTAATTAATAAGATAATTAATTGGATTACTTAGTGTAGATTTTATAATATTAAATGATAAGTCTAAGTGAATTGATCTAGTTTTTTTAAATATATATTTCTTCCATATGAATAATCAATTGTGAAATTTTACTAGAACTATGTATGTGTTGGTTTTATTTTAATTAGTTCTATTCCATGGTTTTGATATTTACTATATCTGGATTAAAAATAGATGGACCATGAGTCATCCCTCTATCCATTTTATTATTTAGAACATCCTTTTCTATTATTTTTTTCTATTATTCCCCTTAACATATTCTTTGGTTCCCCTCACCTGAATGTGTGGTATAAAAATGTTTAATAAAAAAAGTGTCTAAGTGAAAAAGGATTTAGTTCAATGTGGAGTGGAGGCATATGTGGTTCACGATAGAACAGATAGGATGCTGACATGAGAGATACAATGGTAGAGATGTGGGATATTTTCTATCATGCCATGATTTTCATAATGTATTTATCCTGAGGGTCATATGTTAAATTATTATCCACATAAAAAATTTAACGTCAGCATAATATCAAGATCATGGAATATATTTATTTTATTACTAAAACATAAATAATATATTATATAGATGCAAGGCTGTGAGAACATAAAAAATGAAATATTATGAAATGATGGAATTAAAACCAATGTTTTATGTGTAAATGAATTATAAAAACATGGATAATCTATAAAGTAAAATCTACTTTCTATTAAAAATCCATGTAATGGATAAAATATGAAAATAAAACACAAAATAAATAAAATCCCTCAACAAAATATTAAGTTTGAAAAACACATCCATTAATTTATTGGGAATGAATCTAGTAGAACTATATGTTTAACCAAGGATTATTTGGATACTTAATTTTATTATGGGAGTTCTTATTAATGTTTTTAGTTGAATTAACTAGTTTTCATCAAGAGGAGTATCCCTTTATAAGGTTCGAACATCTTGGAGGAAGGTGTTCACAAAATCCAAGATTGGATTTTTAGATTTGGGAGTCCACTCAACAGATTAAAAAAATATTATCTGATAATTGGAAATATCTTCCTACCAAAATTCCTTATATTAATTGTCTATTACCATTATAGGATTATGAAAAGGGGAATATAGATCCTTGATACTAATTTTTTTAGCAACTATAAATTACTAATCTTATATAAAATGTTGTTGGACTTATTAAAATAATGAGATACCTAATAAATTTAAATTAATTGTAGTCCCCCATAAATAATAATCATATTATGAAGTAATAATCTTGAATTGTGTAATTATAGTATAATATAGTGTTCATCGACAACATTATCCCAGCAATCAATTTTGGGGAATGACTAACTCTTTAATAGTTGTAATTTCTAGGATTGGTTCAGATGCCTATGGGTAATATTGGTCCATGAATAGAGGTATTACATAGTGGAATCCTAAATTCATAAACCACCTACTAAAGGGGTGATTTAGTGGGAGTTTAAAACTATGGTAATCATATGATTGATGTGGTCAATGGTAAATGTATAATGCTTTCATCTAGGTCTAATGAACCTATAAAACCACATGAAGACATTGATTCATATATTATGATCCATCATCTCGGTGTTCTGTATCAGGAGAGACCTAAATTGGAGCAGTTTGGGATATATATAAGGAAACCATTCATTATAAATATAAATAAGGTGTTCCAACTAGGCCTCATATAGTAAATATCATTGGATACATTGGGCACTTGAAATTTATAGGCTTTCAGACGCATGATGAAATACTAACCAATCTTATTATTTCACCACACTCTTACAGATCCTCTAGTGTTATGGTCAATTTTAATATGAAAATCATTGATAAGGAACACACATATCTTATCACAATTCTTACCCATGTTTTCATGTATATAATGATAGAAAATAATTTTGTAATTTATATGGAATAAAAGGAAATTCCATGTGATGATATCTAAGTCCAATGATTCTTTAAAATCCGTTACAATTAGAGCTTTATTAAGGGGAAAGAAATAGAACAAGATTAGGTCTATTTTTTATATGTAAAAAAGTTACACTAGAAGAAAAAATACACCTAGGAAAATAAAACTTCGAAAAGATGCATATGAGTTTTTTTATCCAGTGAATTTTATCTATTTCAAGAAATGTAAAATTAGATACAATATGTAGAGATCACATATATAAACCAAGTAGATTCTGAAATATTTATATATGTGAGGTAACTATAAAAGAAGAAAACATAGCAAGACATGTTGTCAGGGATATAGGAGACTACCACCTCAATTTTCTAACAATAATAATATTGTTTTTAACATTTTGTTATTTTATGCCACCAATTAGTAAAAAAAACTATTTCTACATGAAAATTTGATAATGATTTATTTATTTCAAATTTTAGATAAATAATTTTTCCATTAAAAATAAAACATATTTTATGTTAACATATACTTAAATAAGAGTCTTTAAATGTTTTATTCTATAAACCAAGTAACAAAAATTGATAATGAAACTAGTTTAAATGAATCTTACAACTCCCATTTATGGGATCAGTGACTTTGTCTTATAAAAAACAATATGATCAAATTAAACCAAGATGGGTAATTTGATTCCTTTAATATAAAGACACTTGGTGTATGTCTTGCATGTTTATATGTAAATTGACCAAATCCACATTTAGTGGAACTGGTGAAAGGGAAAAGGAGCTTCTCAAATTGGGACATGTTGATGTGCATGGGCCTTATCTATTTTAAGCAAGGGGTGGGTACCCATACTTGAAATCTATTAAAGATTATTTTAGAATATATGTTTATGTCTGCATTATGTGGTATACGTGAGATTAATTTTTCATATTCAAATAATATTATAATTATGTTCATAACCATCTTGGTATGAAAATTAAGAAACTCCACTCATAACATATGTGATAGTATATTAATCAATTCTCTATTAATTATTTATAAGATTCTATTATCTTATAAAAAATCGCTCCTCCTCCTTTGCAATATTTCAATGGTGTGTGTGTAGAGAAACTAAACCATATTTGATATGGTGAGATCAAAGATGAGATGTGATGTCTTTAATTATCCTTTAGTGATACGCATTATAGATAGCAGCACATATACTATACCATGTTCAAAATAATGTGAAAAAAGTATTATGTACAAGCATTTGTGTGAATTGAAATACTTTTTTTGCGAATTTACTTGTGTGGGGATACAAAAAGGTTGTTATGTATTCTTTAGGTAACATATATGCACCTCATGGAATAATGAGTACCTTTATGGGGTTCCCTTAGGAAATAATTTGATCACTCAGAAAAAATGTTTTTATGGTAAGGCACAATATATTCCATGAGAGGAATCATAACTCAAAAGAATGATATAAACATTGTTGAAATCTAGGATCAAGGAAAACAATCGTTGTCACATGAACATACTCCAAATACCTCCATGGATAATGAATTTATAGAGAAACAAGTACTTTATAGGAGTATAAGATAGGTTACACAACTTGAAATATATGTGTTATAGTTAATTTGGATGATAACTCATTATTATTTAATAATAATGATAATTTAACATATAAGTAATCAGTAAGTGAAATTTATGATTCCAATTAGAATAAATATTTGAATTATAAAAATTATTCCATGTATCAAAACCATATTTTTGATTTTGGAAGAGACTTTAGTGTATGTAAATACATTTGGTTAGAAATGGGTATTTATTTTGAAAATGGACATGGATAGACAGGTTAAAACATAATAGGAATTTCTATTTTCCAAAGTGTACAAACAACATAAAGGCATTGACTATGATGAAACATTTTCACAAGTTTCAATGCTAAAATACCTCGTAATATTAAATTAAATAGTTCATTATAATCACAATGAGATTTGTAAAATGGATGTCAAAATAGCCATCTTTAATGGGATCCTTTGGAAAGATGTCTATATGAACCAACCTAAAGAGGTTTTTGACCTTAATGTGTTTCAACAAGGTATAAATATTATAAAGATCCATTTTTCGATTTAAGAATTATTTTTGGTAATGGAACATTAAATTTGATGTCTCTATATTGGGATATGGTTTTATAATGAATTAATTTGGGTCTTGTGTCTATAAGAAATTTAGTGGGTGTGCTGTCATTTTATTAATAGTTTATTTCAATGACGTTATAAATAATAGAAATGAAATTCCTTTCATACATTCTATTAAATCATGGTTAAATACATACATCTCCATTAAGGACATAGGTGAAGAAATATATATTCTTGGGATCATGATCTATCATGATAGATAAAATAGTCTTCATAGTCTATGTCAAAGTACATATATTGAAAGGATGCTAAATAGATTCAATATACAACAATTGAAGAGGGGATTGATTATATTGTATTATTAAACTCATATTCCAAATGAAAAGTTTCCTTAGATATATGATTATTGAATAATTATGGAATGGATTCAATATGCATTGAATATTGGGCCAATCATGTATGATATGTTCTATACTAGACTAGATGTTAACTATGCCTTAACTGCTTTTTGAAGATATCATGTTGAGCTATGTGACCACCATTGGATGGAAATCAAGACTATTATTACATATCTATGATGAGTTAAGGATGTGTTTCTAGTCTGTGGATGAGTTGAGGAAGTATTCATATGAAGATATGGATATTCTTGTTTCCAAACAGATCAAGAAAATCAGAAATTATAATCGGGATAAATCTTCATCCTCAATGGAGGTGTTGTGTGGCGAAAGGTCACAAAATAATCATGGTCAGTGATTCTACAATAGAGTCTAATTGTAGAGTGAATTCTAAAAACACTAATTAATATGTTTGGATATGAAAAATTTTCCATGACTTGGAAGTGTCACCTAGCATTAAATACCCTATTCGACTCTATCATGATAATACTATAGCAATCAATCATAAAAAGGATCCTATTTTATATTTGAGGATGAATTATATACAGTAGATGTATCATGTTTTGATGTATTGTTACTGGAGGTGAAATTCTAGTGAGTAGAGTATTCACAGATGTAAACATGGTGGACCCCTTGAATAAACCCTTAACTGAGTAGAAACATGGTAATAATTTAAGGTCTAGTAGACTAAAAGTCATATGCAGTTCACTTTAGTCCAGGTGGGGGTATGTTAGAGTCTGTGGTCTATATCCAAGTACTTGTATTATGTATTACATTCATATTAAAATAAGTGACTATTAATGACACATTTTATTATATACTATTTTTTCTCCAATTATTTTAATATAATAATGTCATAGAGTACCTATAACATTGAAAAGGGAATAGCAGTTCTTTGATATAATGATATCATTTAAATTCAATGATGATGTTCTTAATCCTAGTTCAATAGCTGGATAACATTATTGATGGGGAATATAATATATTGACTATCAGGTATACATACTCATAACTGGATGATTATTCATCTTATGACATTTTCAATTGGTAATATCAAATATGAGAGATTATGTGAACTAACACACAAGTATTAATTCTTCATTTTTGGTATCATCAAATATTCCTATATTAGAGTTTATGTAATGGTATTTAGACTTAATGATTATTCCTAATTCATTTCATGACTCACGTACTAATATTTACTAAAAAAAATATTATTCCAAATGATTTTTGGAAGAAGGGTACATTGGGTGCATCACGAATGACATGTTATCAATGAATAAGTTGATGAAGGATTTATCCCATCCATATTTATGGAATTTTATATATTATCCCATTGATTGAAATAAAACTATCACATTAAATTCAATAGACTTGGTTTAATGATGAGTTAATTTCAAATATTCAGAGATTGATGTATCATGTATATTGATGAATGACATGTGTTGGAAACCTAATTGATGAGATATTGTGACAACAAAATTATATTACACAGTGAGTGATCTTATGTGGCTATTAGCTTCACATCATTAACTTCTTTCACTTGGGTTCCTTACCTCATTTCTAGAAAATAATCATGGAATTTACGCAAGAATGCTTTATACCAATGAGAATTAAACCCAATGTGTTATCGACTATGTTTTTCTGTTGACCTCAATTAAATTATTTTTGAATTTATTTCATGGAATAAACATTATTTTCTATAATAACGAAATTTTATATTTAGAATTATTTTTTTAATAAATTAAATAAATATTTATTAACAATGTAATTACTAAATTAAGTAAATATATAATATTTATTTATGTAATATATATTTAGTTAATATTTTTTATCATATTATAATTTTAATTTTAATTTTAGTAATAAATATTTAATTCCAAATTTCATTGTGTTTTCGATAAATTCAAAGAAGGATGACAAGAGGAATATTGTACCCGATGATAAATAATAATTTTCATGATTGTAAAATAATATTTACCACTGTCATAGTTATCACACACCATGTCATAACCATAATATATTAAAATTTTCAATACATGGAATGTGGTTGGACATGGGTTTGAAATTTTATTAAGGGTACATTACAAATTAATTAAATTACAAACTCTAACCCTTGATGTATAAATAAACCTCTGTTATTTTCTAAGAGAGGTTAATAAAGTTATTTCTGCCTAAAATATTTCTTTATAGAAACCTTATCTTCCATATCATAAACTCCCTGAACGAATAAGATCAAAATATTTTATTAATGTATGAAGAAAAAAAGAAGTGTTCAAGATAAACAGTGCAAGATGATCAATCAACCATGCTAAATCCCAATGATTATTAGGATTTGTTTACAAATCATAATAGAACAATTGAATCACCATTATAGGGGTTCTAGATTTGTATTCTACAATCACAGTGAATTATTTCCCAAATGTATTTAAGAAAAACAACATGTAATATGAAGAAAGATCACAATAAAAATGTAATATTTAAATAGATTTAATTATAATATTAATAAGTTTAACATGAAAATATATCCTCTTGGGATTGGTTTATTCTATCAATATTCATTAAAAAACTTCCTTTTTCATGATGGTTACATATTGTAAAATATACAGATAATGAATTGAATTCATCATTTTCAGATTAATGATTTTACCTGATAACTTCTTCTATAACTAGATCCATCATTATTGTAACATAATATTATTTTTCAATATATCATTTTTAGAAATTTATAGATTATATTCAGATTTAGGCAAAGAGGCGGTGTGCTATTTTGAGTCCCAGTGTTCAAAAAATATAGTTTTGAGGCATATTATATATATTAAATGCATATATATGTAGTTTTCCTAAAAAAGTGGAAAAACCTCTAAACTGGTGATTGGAATGGAAATATGAGGATTTCATTGAGTTTATAGCGGGGGTGTTACCCTATGCATGATATAACCATGGAACACATTGGTTAATCGTATTGTGGAAGAGTCTTCAATGGACATTAAAATAATTTAATTAATTTAATTAATAACCCAAACATAGCTTATTTTTATAAATGCACTATTTTGGAGAACTTCAAGTGTTATCTTCCTAACCTCTCAAATTGTAATAATCAATTAGAGAGCATTGGATGAGCTTCCATTGGCAATAAAAAACCATACCGTGGATCATAAATCAGTGTCAGATGGAACCAAATGAATATAAAAATGAAAATGAAGCAAAACCATTCATCACAAAAAATGATACAAACTAAGGCATGATTTGTTTTTTCATTCTTCCGCGTATATTTCCTTCAACGATGATAAAAAATAAATCGTCCAATAGATTGATTTGGGGATCGATCATATTGTGGGTCTGAGATTGTGTACATGGATTTTTGGGAGAGTTATTGATTTTTATTTTGATCTCCATTAATCAATTTAATTGAAATGGATTGATTCCAACCGAACATGGCTATGGTTCATTCCTCTTCTATGTGTTTCTTGTATTTACCACATCATTTTTTGTGTTCATCATCAGTGTTTATTTGATGGTTTGTACGACAAATGTACTATTACCCCAATTGTTGTGTACTTGTTTCATGGAAAAATAAATGTATATCATAGATCATGGAATGGAATTAGGGAGGGATAGTGAGATGATTTTAAGGATAGTTTATTAGTTTAGTTATAGAATTCCTTAGGACGGTACCAATGTGAAATAGTTGAATGACCCAATGGATAGAATTTTTCGTGTGATTTTATGGTCGGAATTCTAGTGAGCGGTGATGGTGAAGTCTGATCAAACTAGATCTATGATCTTCATGTGCGATTAGTGGTGGAAATGGAGGTGTTGAAAGTACTCTATATGTGGAGGAAGAACACACGGTTACTATGTATTCTTGATGAACATGACATGTAATCCCATGACAGACAGTATGTGGGGCCCTGGCTACAATGCTAAGGTTCTACGAGAAGATAAATATCAGATAGAGTGTGACCCTTTCTTAATGTATTGGTTTGTACATAGTTTGTTACACAGGAATGTGAATGGGATCATCAATGGATATTTGTACACAAATATTGACATCTGGACATTTACATGGCAACAAGTACATGATCTTAGACACATAGTGTACTCCAAAATGGAAATAGAATGGTCATGATCCATGATTCATGGGTAGGACCTAGAACGAATGGGGAATATTTTTTACTACAAGTAAATGTTCTGTAATCCTTCAAATAAGTCTTACTTACCTAATATTCTTCAATATTGTAGATTATTTATTAGTGTTTATTCCCTAGATACATTCCCTTAGGTTAAGTATGGAATCACATCCTACAGACGGGATGGTGATCCCTTCCACGGTTCTACAAGTATAGAGTCATTTAAATCCTTCCATGATTCCTACAGTGATATCCACTATCATCATATTATACAAGGTGGAGTTCTTGGTATTGTTGTGACAAATACTCAGTGGTCATTGATCATCTACATGAGGGTTATTCTATAGAGAGTTTTTGGTGTACCCATTAGGCTTGGGAGTGATCCAAAAATGGTTATAGTTTCCTTCAATGTTCCATCGTATACTTGTAATCGTGATACCCAATGAGTAGTATGTATCAAAAATATTTAATTAATGTTTTCAGACTCATAGAAAATGTTCTCTGAGACAAGTGCTTTGAGGAACCTTCATGCAAGACTCCAAAACTAGCATTAGAGTTATGAATTTACATTAAGATTGTGTATATTTTTCGATTATATCATGATATCTTTGTTATGAATGTTTTATAAATATACACGAGATGATCATACTATTTTTCTTATTTTTATATACTTAAGGATTTTGGGGTTTCAATATGGGTATTGTAATACTCACCCCTTCATGTGAGTTTCCCACATATGTCATGTCTTTTGCAGATGACCAACCTTTTGATGGAGTCCTATAGGGACCTAGGCCCAGAAGAGATTATTGAGATGGAAAAACTATGTTTTTTTCTTATGGTATCATTGATAATAGTACCCTTCTCTAAATTCATGTTAGACATGTTTTCAAAATCATTGAGGTAGGCTTGAATTTGGCCCTTTTTCTTTCTAATACTTGTTTTCATACATTGATTGTTGGATTTAGATTTATGCATTAATTTTTTATTAGATGTTTTAAATTTAAACATTTTTTTGAGATTGGATATGTTTTCATGTGGACCGGTACATTAGGATAAGGCCTCCCATGTGAGTGATATTCCTACTCAATGTTGGTCACCAGCCCCTTGCCTATTGGAGGCTGACATCAAGTAGTCATTGTTCAAATCATTTTTGGATGGGTCCTGAAATATTTTTATCAGATGATGTTATTTTTACATTAGGATTGGTGTATATGATATTGGTTTCATGAAATAGTGTTATGTATTTTGAGTTTAGCATTCTGGCTAAGGGCCTCGGTGATGGGGCAACAACCAATGCATCCATACACCAGGAACCTGATCACCATCTTTATTTCTCGATACATGTAGAAAATGTTTTTTGTAAATAAATTGGTACATGGAACATTTATGAATGTGTTGTGGTTTCTATTTATTTCTTGATTGAGCTGTCCAGATATAATCATTGACTGTGGTAGATCCTGTCTATTATAGGATGCCTCTATGACATATTTCATTTAGGATTCAGCATCAGGATCATGAGGGCAATCCCCTCACTGATGAGGCTTTGATACATGTTCCTATTCTATAGTTGTTAGCTTCAGGTGGCACACCCGTTCTACCACCACTTATCATGTTGCTCATGGTACCCACAATACCATCCAATGAGGTGTGTAGTCTAAGCATGATTCATGAGATTCGACAACAGTGAACCCTCCTATTCCTAGGTGAGCACCACCCATAGGAAGCTGAGGGCAATCTTGAGGTTGCAACATGATTTTTCTGTATTATTATGACGACAAAATATCAGATGGTGGTACTAGTTGTGAGGGTTGTACTTGGATCAATAGGATGATGGTGGTGATTACTGGCCTATTTATATGTTTTGGTGACCCTTGCATGGTGTTAGTTCAAGTGCCTTTTCTTAGAGGAGCTCTCTCTAGATAAGTTGAGGTATTATCGCATCCAAGAGTTTCCACAGCTTTGACAAGGTAGTACAATAGTGGATGAGTATTATTTGAGTTTCACCAACCTCTCTAGGTACTTGATGAATATGGTTTGTGATCAGTTCATTCATGATTGGTCCTTCGACCTCAATACATTTATAATTGTGATGCAGTTATAGTGAATTCCATGGAGGTTGAAATTATAGAAGCCAGTTAAATTTATAAAATTTTTGGTTGTAGTAGAAACATATGAGAGAATATTTGGTTGTAGGGATCCAACATTAGATTCAGGGATCTGAATGTACAAGGAGTTTTAAGAAGAAATACTATGACAGAGGGCATGTGGTTAACGACTCACATGATGGATCTAGTAATCTCAACGAGATGTGGTGATACTCTTAGGAAACTCAGGGAAATCTTGCATTAGAATGTTATAACCACTATATGGCTGAATGAGTTATAGTATATGGGTCCCCAAGTTAGAGGTAGTGAAATGAACAGATAGTTCTGTAGTGTCATGGTAGTGGTATAGGTTTTGACTTGCTTCCACCACAACCCATAGGTTGTTTATGCCAAGCTTAAGGAGATTATGGTCAAGGGTGAGGGAAACTACTTCTAGCCATGTTTTATGATCTTGATGCTCGAGGGTTGATAGAAGTAATGATCTTTATCTTTTGTACCATATACATTTTACTGATAGATACAGGTGCGAGCCACTCCATTATTTCCACATATCTGGTTCGATACATAGTTATTCTGTTTGAGCCCTTGTCTCAACCCTTGTACATTGAGACTCCTAATAGAGATTACTCAATAGTTAATCAGTTGTAATTAATGTGTCACAAATCTATTAGAGTGAATAGTTTCATTTGGGATAACTTTGTAGTATTTATGAGGCTTTCTGTCTTCATCAAAGGTATGGAATGGTTATCTATAGTTAAGCCCAAATAAAATATTTCAAATAGTGGAAGTCGTGTGTCCACAGTGATGGGACTATGTCATTTGGTGTAATGGAGATCCAGGATTTGTATTATGCACTCATTCATAAAACGGTAAACCTAATTACTCATTAGTTTGGTATAAGGACCATTAGTGTGGTGGATATAATGATTTTTTAGTTCACTGTAGCGGTGGTCGAGTATAAGGACATATTTCCTCAGCAAATTCCATGATTACCTCCCCACTAATAGATAGGATTATGTATTTATCTAAAAAATCTATATTAATATATTGGATGTATCCAATAGAGCTTCACAAGTTGAGAGTACATTGGGAGGAATTGTAGAGGAAGGGCCCTGTTAGACCAACTGTTATTCACTGGTCAACCCAAGTTTTGTTTTCTAAAAATGTGGATGGAAGATTGAGGATATATGTCGACTACCATAACCTAAACTATGTGATAATAAATAACAAGTATCCAATACCAATGATTGAGGAACTCATTGATCAATATATAGGGGCAAGATGGTTCTCAAAGATTGACCTTAGATCAGGCTTTCACCAATTGTGTTTACATGAAAATGATATACTTAGGATGAAATTCTAGTGTCACTATGGATACTAACAGTAATTGTTGATGCCCATTTCCATGTAGAACTCATCCAAAATGTTCATTAAATTCATGACCAGATTTTTCAACCTTTCTTAGACTGATTCATGGTAGTCTTCATCAATGAAAACTCTGGGTACTCTATGTCCGAGGAGAAGCATGTGTGAAACATGGGCATGGTTCTAGACGTACTTTGATTGCACCATATTTACATGAATATATGGATTTCATTCATCTAGATTTAGGAGGAACATCTTCTAGGACATGTTATCTCACAAGATGGTGTGGAATTGGAACTAGAAACTGTTGTTGTGGTGCTATATTTTGAGGCACCAACGAGCGTGATAGAGGTACATAGCTTCCCTGTGTATGAAGGATACAATCAGAGATTCATAAATGGATTCTCTATGATATCATCTCCCATGAAATATTTGATCTAAAAGGAAATGCATTTCATGTGGATAGAGATGTTCCAATAGGCTTTCCATTTAGTGATGTAGAGATTGATGAGTGATCCCATATTGAGATTGCTAATGGAGTGTGTCGAGTACGTAGTGTTTTACGATGCATCATGGAATGGGATTGGTTGTGTAATAATGAAGATTTAAAAGATGATTGCCTATGGTTCATGTCATTAGAGACCACATTATCATAACTATGTGACCCAAAATACAGAGTTAGTTGCATTAGTCTTCACACTAATGTTTTGGAAACACAAACATATGGGTCAGTGGTTTATCATCTATTCTGAGAACAATAGTATCAATTATATCATTGCATGGAATAATATAATATTTAGAAAGGGGAGATGTCTAGAGTTACTCCAGGATTATGACTTCAATATTGTCTACACTTAAGGAAGGGGAATTTGGTAGTAGATTTTTTTGTTGCAGATATTATTCGCAGTTGTTGTGTGATACATCTGTGTAGTTGGACTTATTATAGATATCATTTATAGATGGGGATATATAATCTTAACTGAAGTTGCTGGTTATTACACCTCCTCTTATAAATCGATTCATGGATTCATAAGTTGGTTATACCGATAGTGAGACCCTATATACTTTGATATTATCTTTCCATTATCCTGATGGATTTCTTGAAAGTGGGGTGAATTTCATTATTTTTATAGGATGATCGACGATACCGATGATGCTGCAGGAGGGTGTTTTATGAAAGATTCACACGTATACATTATTGTTACATCTATATGTTTTATATATGTACTAGGACCTATGACATCAGTTTTATGGATATGGATAAATAATAGAGCTTCAAATTTTGTCTCTTGATACCTTACTTTCCAGGAAGAGAAAGGTGAGCACTAGGTTCTAGTGGGTTTATATTAAACCCTTGAGGTCGTAAAGTGGAAGTGGGATGGGAAATAAATGTGATTATTTATAGGTTCACCACATATTTATAGGGGAATTTATTCCATATGGGTGATAATAGACAAACATACCATGTCAGAACAATTCATAGATATTCGGAAGCAGAGTTCGATAGAGAGCTTACGGGGACTCTACATGAATGAGATAGTCTGACTCAAGGGAGTTACCTAGACGATAATTTTTGAATGTGTTTCTCATTTCAAATCCCTATTATGGAAAGGATTTCTAGAGGGTTTTGGGACTTAGATATATCTATTCATGGGTTTTCACCACTAGATTGGTGACTAGATAGAGCGGACCATTCAGGTCTTGGAGGACATGTTGTGGGATTGCATATTAAGCCTTGGCTGTAGAAAAAAGAATAGATAACCATTTTTGGATTTTTTTATAACAAAAAATATCATCCCACCATCCGTATGGAGCAATTTTAGGCCTTATAAAGGTGACCTTGTAGGGCCCCACTATGCTAGACCGACATAGGATAGTCGGCACTTATGGGCCCAAAGATAGTGTGGCCCACTGAAAAACTGAAAAATATCTAGGAAAATTTGAGGGATGCATATATCCCAAAAATATTCATTAAAAATAAACAACTTATGAAATTGGAAATCAAGTAGGGAGACCACATATTCTTGAGGGTATCACCTTAACACGGATTATGGATATTTTTCCTGGGTGGAAAGTTATCTCTATGATTCTTTAGACATTTACAGATACTATGTAGAGTTGGTGATGTGTATTACCGCTCAGCTGTATATCCATTCTTTGACTGGGTACATGATGTCTATCATGTGTCATAGATAAGGATGTACATGCATGATCTATCACATGTTATAAACTGGGGAAATGTAGATATTTTAGATGGAGCTACATTTGTAGATTACCTTGTTGATGTCGAGGATTGGAAAAAGTGAATCCTTCATGGTTGATTGATTCTCTTAGTACGTGTCTATTGGCATCATGAGAATCTTTAGGATAGAACCTTGGAATGGGAAAACCATATACATGGTCAGTAACCATATCTCATTTTGTATCTTTTTTTGGATTTATAAGACATAAATACCCAATTTGGTGATAATTTAATGACGTCTATTTTCCCATATAATGATTTAGAATATTTTTTATATTTTTTCCAATATTATCACATAGAAGGTGTGAGATTCGGAGGTTTGTGATACCCAAAATAAATTTCAGAAATATATATTATATATTTAATGCATGTACCCACTGTTTTTTCTAAAAAAGTAGAATAACATTCATATAGTGGCATGGATCATTAATCTAGGTTCTCCATTTAGTTTAGAGTGTGGGTTATAAAGTAATTATGATATATCCTTGGAACACATCTGGAGTTTGGGTTGTGGCACAATAATTGGAATGTGTTTAAATAAATAAATAAATAAAAATAATTCATTTAATCAATTAACACAATCGTGATTTTTTATTAATACACCATTAAGGAGAATTTATAGGGTATGCTGCATAACCTAGAAAATTAGAAGGATCCATTGATGAGAGATGGAGAAGCTTCTGTTGGTGAGTGATGAAAAGATCATGGGTCATCAATTTCTATGTGATAAAACCTAAGGATCTTTCCAATGATAAGAAATAGAATAATTATTCGCAAGAAATTGATCTGAACCAATGTATGATATTGTTTTTTTGGATTCTTCCTCATTTGAATATCATTAAAACAATAATTAATCAATCACTCAAAGGATTGATTCGTGGATCGATCTTATTGAGTGTGCTGAATTATCTAAAAGGATTTTTTGGGAAACAATTTATTTTTATTGGGATATTCATCCATAATTATAATAATAATGGATCGAGGTCAATTAAATTCAGGTGAGGTTTCTTATTATTCTATGTTTTCAACATATTTTTTCAACCTTTCTTCACGATTTCAACACTGGTGTTTCTTGCACCGGTCATTTGACCCAAATATTGAGAAACCAATCTTCGTGAGAACTTTTCAGGGCTCAATATACTGATATCAAAGTTTTGGTATCATTATGATGTTTCAATCATGTGATGATGGTTATGATAATGGATTGGTTTGGTTTTCAGATTCCTAGTTCCAGTTTCGGCATGTCAGAGTTAAACGACCTAACATCGAGGGTATGTTGTGTGATATAGTGGTTATAACTCTAGCTAGTAGAGATTGTGAAGTCCATTAAATCTAGATATAAATTTTCCATGTGTGATCGGTTGTAGAAAAAATGATGATGGTGGTGAAACATGCACTGAGGAAGAGCACATGGGTTCTATGAAATCTTGTAGAACCCAACATGTAATTTGTGATTACACGGTGTGTGGGGCCCTTGCTATCAAGCTATGGTTTCCATGAGAATATAAATATCACATGTATTATGAATTTTTTACCCATGACATGTGACCCTTACTTATATGATCAATGTGTACATTGGGAGAAACATGGGCAAGGGAATTGGCATGGCTATCTATACATGGACACGGTCTACCAGACAAAGACACGTCTAAGAGTACACGAGATCTGACATTCAATATACTTAGGAATGTACATGGAAATCGACATGGTCCTAGATACACATGATGGTCCTAGTGTCAATGGGGCACATCGTGTACTACCAGTAGATAAGATGAATGACTTCAAATAAGGTATAGAGGCCTAGTTCTCTTCCTCAAATATAGGTTTATGTAGGGTATCTTACCTTGATCCATTACCTAAGGATTAGCATGAAATGTTCTCCTACACATAGGATTGTGATCCCTTTAGTTGGAATCCATGGATGTAGTTAGCATAATTCTACTTTGTATCCTAGAGTGAGATTTTAATCATCATCTTCCCCTAGGTGAAGTTATTAGAATCATTGTGACCAACACTATGTGTTCATTGATCTTATACATAGAGGATGATAGAGATAATATTTTCATAGATATTCTTATATTTTAAATTTTTTTAATCCCTTATAATTAATCAATTTTATCTTATTTTCATCTATTTATCATTTTTGGTCATTTTTTGGTTAATTGTGAAAATAGATTAAATCTATAAATTTGATAGTTTTTTTGGAGATTATATATTTTAATCATTAAATTAACAATATTATTCAATGAATGTTATTATTTTTTTATTATTTATATAATTTTGGGTTTGAATTTTCTCATTATGCACTAGACCGAATTAAAAAATCTACGGTCCCGAAAAAAAAACACATCATTTTTGAATAATTATAATGGCTGATCATGTGGACCCAACATCATTAAATGAAGAATTAAAAAGGGATACACAACTCCAATTGAGATGGTTCCACATGTAATTGAACAAGAACTCATAGAATATTTTCACCAGAATATTCCATTGAGTTATGAAATAATTAAAATGTCCAATGAATGATTTAAATTTAATATATATTTCAGGAACTATCATCCAGAAAAATTATTACTCAATATTAATTAGAAAAAAGTATTATATATGTATAAAATTAATTTAAAAAGAGTATGATATATAAGGAATTAAAATTTGAACAACCAACAGAAATATAGCATGGGGTGACTCGAAGATATGGTGGAAAAAATAAGAGCCAACTTTTGAAATACAGATTCTGAATGGGACATTGCTACAAACATTTATTTTCTTATTTTAATTTTTTTATTTTTATTTTGAATTTAATTTAAATATGGTTTCATTTAAATACAATATAATTCATTGATTTTTTTTATTCTTTTAAAATCTTCCATACCCTTCTTTTTCTTCCATTCTTCTTATTCTTCTTCTTTTTGTCTTCTCGTCTTACAACTGTGAAGTCTTATAATAATGATTATAAGTAACTAACCTGAGGAATATCTTAGTGGATTTTTCCGGTTACAGAACATGAGTACATTTTTTTTCTAGATTGACTTAATAATAAAGATAACTTATAGATGGTGTAATCATCAATGGGGTCTTCCAAAGTTTATCTTTTTGATCTGCAACCATTTTACCTGAATTGAGGATTTGGATGGAGGGTATACATGGAGATATATAAGAACACTTTGGATTCATAACTTGAGAATATTGTGATGTGAACAAATTAGACGGAGTGTATTTATTAAGTATATTTGAATATAGTCAATGATGATTCCACTCGATATTATATAATAAGAACCTCCTTTCATCTATAATTCCATTCTATTCACCATTGCATCATAAATTAGAATTTAATGTTAGTTTCATCTTATTTTTTCATTTTGTTTATTTTCTTAAATATGATTGTGTTCATAAAATAAAAATAAAAATTAATTCTTAGGTGAATTAGAATAAATGAGTAAAAAACTGAGAAAGCTCATCATTTGAGATGAATCTCTCCATCCTTGGTACTTCACAAGAAAGAAAATGATATTGGATTCTGTCACGCCCTATGATAGTCATTCTTAAAAAATGGCATCATTGTGAGGGAGCTAATAATTTTATTACATGTTTTTTTATTTTCCATTGTATATAACTTTTCAATGTTTTTCCTTAAAAACAAAAAAAAACATTATTTCCCCGATGTATCCCAACATCTATTATTCTTCATGGAATAATTAATCACATGTGAAAAAACAATAAATATACTACACCGTGGAGGCCCTCTAATGAAGGGATTATGCTGCAATGATAATGATCAAATAGATGAAAAGAGGGAAAGAGATCTGGATCTCCCATATAGATTTGATGAGCATGATAGAACAAAACTAGATTCTCATAGAAATATTCAAGGCCAAGAAGGAAGTGCCAATGGTCTTTCATGTTTTCAATGATGAAATCCATAAAGATTAGGCCAAACTCGAGGTGGAGGAGCCCAACTTCATGCCTCCATATATCAATAATCAACTCTAATAGGAACTCTCCATTATAGAATAGATTCAACATGAACCAAGTCATGGACATGAAGAATTCATGAAAACAAAATCACTTAATTTTAATTAATCTTCATTGAGTATTACTCCCAATAATATTGATTTTTTAGAATCGGTTAAATCTTATTTTTTCTTGGATGATGATGACGGAAAATAAAATTCACCTATTAAGGAACACATGGGGATCCCTGCCATTATTTTTAGGGAGTCCCAGAAATAATTCCAGGCCTTTGGGGCTAAATTACTCAAGATAGAAGTTTCTCACATTAAAATGAAAATTTTACCTTAATTACCAGGATCATGATTGATTAATGATGTTGAAGGAGAAGTTAGAAAAGTCCCATAATAATGAAAATACGCAAGGCCCTTCCCCTGGGAGTCAACTTCTCCTTTAATAACAAAATACACTATATGAAAATTTTATTATGAATAATCCCTTGGTCACCATAGTTGGTTGTGTGCACTATTTATAACAATAATATTTTGGTACGTTATGCACACAATACCTTCCAGCCAGAAGAGTTACCTCACCACATTGTGTATTCATTGAGAATGTGCCTGAGGATTGAGAACCCTTTCTTCCTTTTCCATAGGACCAAATTTGTTCCTCTCGTATGATGGGATAATAAAAAGAAGCATCATTTTTATATGAGTTCTACTGTTCTGTATCAACCACATCACCCCATAAAATACTACTATTGTGATATTCAAAGAAAAAAAAATCCTATATAAATCCTTCATTTGAAGAAGCACTAACATCACTTATAATAGGAGTTCAGAAATCATCACTAGCCACGACATTAGTATAATATTATGACATATTGTTCCATTTATCAGAATTATTAGAATAAAAATATCATTTTTATCATTTAGTAAGATTTTTTTTCATAATATCATTATCCAAGGACATACTCCCCAGCCAGCATCCATATGATACAAGACCTAACTTATTACATAGTGTGAAAACAATATCTCTTATTCATTTATCTATAGTATGTCCAATACATGATGCACATCCAAGGAGAGGATTTTTCTTGATCTCAATTGATGGTTCAACCAAATTATACTGGGAAAATAGAGTAATAGTTTCAATTAAGATTGAGCTAAGAACAATTTTTATAGGGATTCTAAACAATTCTTCAAATTCTTCTCTCTCCATTTCAAGATCAATATTGATCAACCTTAAATTGTAGATTCAACATTCCATATGATTTTTTGTTGGACGAAAAAACAACTAATAACTCTAACTCTAATAAATTCCATGTTAGTAGAATTGTTTCCTATCTCTAGATTGGTGAAATAAAACCATTCATAAATCTTCTAAGTACATGGATGGAGTTGGATAAATATGGATCCACAAACATGATACTTGAATTCCACCAATGGAATAATAAGGTAGAAGAAACCTTTTCCAATGGATTTCTTTCTCTAACCCACAAATATCACCAATCTTGCATTTTAGGGAATCAAAATTCCAATTTTGATCCCCTGATAAAGATATATGACTGATGACTGAATACCCACATTTCTTCATTCATTCACGATAGAAGTATTGATATGATTTGACGAGGGAAATAGATCCATTATTTTTTATGAGTTATGGTATAGGTGATTCCCTTTCTCGAAGATCCAAATATTCTCTAGAGATGTTAGATATTGAAGAAAAAAAATCCATCGAAACCTTCGAGGTATTTGAATGGACATGATCTTCTAAGGAAGGATTCACTCGATCCACTACCCCAAAAAAGAATTATCAATCAAGGTGGTATGAAAACCACCACGAGGTTGATGTATCAATCAAACGAGTTTCCCACCAAGGATCACATAGATTTCCACAGAATTTCTCAATTAGCCCTCCCGGCCATTTCCCCTAATTAACTTATGTACATCTATAAAATATAAATAATAAAAATAAATTATTTATTAATATAAATAAAAATAAGGATCAAAAAATTACTATTTCAGAAAATATAATTATAAATGATATTGTTATTATGAACAATTTCTTATATTTTTAAATACATTTTATGTATATTTATTAATAAAAATATATAAATCTATATATAAAAATATATATAATTATATAATTATTAAAATTTAATTACAAAAAAAATTATATTAAATTTATGTATTTTTATATATAAATTTATTTTCATTTATATAATTATAAATATATTTAAAAATATTTAATATGTATTTATATTAATTTTTTAAAATACATATTTCTAGATAAATATATATTTAAACGAATCTATATATAAATTTTATATATACTAATAACAAAATATATTTTTTTAAATATAATTTTTAAAATTTATTTACATTTCAATTTAAAATTAATATTTTTTTAAAAACTATTGGTTGAAGCCACTTTTAATTATGAATGTAAAGACGTCATTCTATCTGGGTAGAGGGAGACCCACTACATAGACTATAGGCCCACGTCTACATGTCCCATGAACATAGATTGGAGGATTAGTGTAACATCATGTCCGCATCGTCATGCTTGTGTCACTGTCTATATCACCGCCTACCCGCGACATGTTTGTGTCACCACCAGCATCATAAATCCCCCCTAGGGTCTTTCCAAGATTCAAACCCTAGTCTTTTTTACATAGTATTATGAGGTTTACCATGGATGCACCACCTCTACTTCTTTTATAATTTATTTGTAAATATATTTAATATTAATAAATAAAAATACATATTTATTTATATAATTTGCAAATATATATAAAGAACTATAAATATTTAATTAGAAATATATATTTATAAATATAAATAAAAACAAATATATTTATATATTTATTTTTTTAAATATATTTATATATATTTAACTAATGATATATATTTATATAATAATATGCATGACTTCTATATTTACTATATATATTTAGCTATTAAAATAAATAAATTAATATTATTATGAATATATTTAAATAATTTTGAATAAATATATATAAATATAGTATATATAAATTTAGAAGTATATTTTTATATTAATTAAAAAACATTATTAATAATATTTTTAGCAATATGTTTTTATATATATATTGATAAATATTTCTAAATATGTTTAGGGTTCAGAAAAGGGTTAAGTAATAAAGATGTTACCTTAACACAACTGAATTAATAATGAGCTAATAATTCTTAGCCAAATTGTTTTATATATATACATAATTATAAATATATGTAATCATATAAAAATATAAACCCATTTATAAATATAGAATTATATAAATATCTCAATATATTAGAAAATATTTAATTATAATTAAATAAATATATATTTCATTATTTATAATTCTAAATATATATTTACTTGTATATTTATTTATGCTTTAATTTAAAATTTTAAGGGGTGGCTGTAGGATGAATTGGTGCTTACCCCATTTGGGCGAGCGCCAATTCATTTGGCACTGGGACCTCAAATTTACCATTAAAAAAACCAATCCACTATTAAAATTTTAAAATTTCCATGTGATAAATATTGACCTCCACTAGGTATAATATCTCATGGCCCAATAATATGAGTTTTTAGTTTGAATCAAGGCGGATGAAAGTTGGACATTATGAGAGGATTATTAATGTTCCATGGCGGCAAGTAGGTGTGAGTGTCCTAAATAAAATTAAAAATGTGGCTTTACATAGGTAATTATGGGGGATATATATCATAAATATTTTTACACTGGGATTGATAGTGAATTGTGTAGGGTATAGAGATATTCTTCATCATGTTTATGAGCTATGAAAATTCATTTTCTAGACCAGAAGTAGGATTTTGTTCTTATCAGTAAGTATCAGGTTTGGATGATCTACTATAGAGCTCTTAATGAATATGAAATATATTAGAATATATTTTTATTTACAAAAATTCACATACCAGGTGGAAAAGGAACTTCATTCATTTGATTAATGTTTCTTATAATTGATGGGTGGAGTTTAGACAAATTATGTTGAGGCCGGTTTGGTGTGTTAAACCTTATTGTTTAAATATATGGAATTAATTATTTTGGATGATTTGGATACAGGTCTCTAATAAGTTATCGAATCAAAAAATAATGGTATATTACATTGTGATATTCAGTAGAGAGAAGTTATCAAGGTTCTAAAATTTATTCATTGTTTAAAGGAACTAGTGTTTTATAGCATCAATGTAATTATTTATAAGATGTTTTTGAATTTGATTGGATTAAATGATTTAAATAATGTTTAATAGTTCATTGATTGTAAAATGAATCCTGAACCATATAATATAACTATTAGTATGTTTGTTTGGAAAGTCATAAGCCCTTTTCCAGTGACATATTTTCTTTCTATTAGTCTTTACAATGTGATTAACGGTATTTTTTCTACTAGCATGGCCAATATATCGAGGAATATCTTCTCATAATTATATATAATACTCAATTATCTTATATTCATCGTTGGTTGATCATAGATAATGCCATTTTAGTTCATGAGGAGTTCCATTCGATGAAAATGAGATCTTTGGTTATGAATGGCTCCATGGATTTGAAGCTTGATATGGTGAAAATATATGACATGGTTGAATTGGGTTTATATTAGTATATCCTTTACAAGTATGGGTTTCATCTTGTTTCTATTTGAATCATCCAGATATGTTCTTTAATAGATACCTATAAGAATAAAATTTATAGGGACTTTACTGATCCTATTTTCTCATCAAGAGTTATAAAAATGGGATCTCATCTCCTCATACCTTTTCATAATAATTTTTTATGTTTTTTTAAAAATAATATCAAATGAAAAACTGGAGAGTAAAATCGACTATTTTTTGGTGTGAATGAATGGCCCAATGATATCATACATGTCGTTTTAGATGTTTCAATGCTTCTTTTAAGGGACACTAGTGAGAATTGTACTCAAAATACTCATTGTATTCATTTTTATTGTGATCCATTGGGTTAGATGAATAATTTTTCAAAATTATATCCCACATTTAGAAATTGAATCCATCTAGAGTGGAGGGATTAGTTATGATAATTTCAATATGTAAATTATGAAATTATGAAAATAAGTATCTAGGGATACTAATAATTATTAAGAGATCTAAAAAGGAGGTGTTTGCATATGTTGTAGATGGGGTCTGTAAGAAGATTAATGGTAGGAGATGGAAGGGTCCCTCAATGTGTAGGGTTGCTTACCTTGATAAAATTTTTGTTGAATAATATTCTTAAATAATTAATGACCCATTTATGCTTCCAGAAACTATCGTCAATCAGATTCATTCCATGTTTTTAGACTTCTATTAGAGAGCCATGAATGGTAGTAGGATAATGCATATGGTTTCATGGGAATGATTATGACTCTCTTTGAAGAAAGTGAATATGGGATTTAGGTATATTGGATCCTTTAATACTGCTCTTCTCAAATAATAGTGTGGAATGTTTTTATGTTTTTCTAGTTCCCTTCCTACTCAGGTAATAAGTGGTAAAAATTTTCCTTAATTGTTTTTTAGGATCTCCTTGGACCATGAATGAGTTTCTTATAGCTTTATATATAGGAATCCAAGTTCTTTATTTTGGAGGTAGTGTATTGGAATATCTCCAATGGGTGTTCTATTATTATTTGTATGTATCATTGGATTTATGGTGCTTATTTTATATTTATATTATGGATTTACCCTACGGGTATGTAGATGGAGGTGGTGGAATAGATTATTGATGATGATTTTTTTGAATCAAATTTGGTTAAATTTAAATTCTTATTTACTGAGGGGGATAAATGTATGATCATATTAATACCTATTTGTAGGATAATGGACTATGATAAAATATTCTGAATTTTCTGTTATTTGGGAGAGTTTTCTTATCATGACCCATACTTATAAGGCCTGATCAGTGGCTACCCTAATCCCACCTCCAATAGTCCAGGGAGTGGTGACCAACACAGTGTAGGCATATCACTCACATGGGAGGCCATATACAAATTAACCTATTCCCACACATCCATCTCCAAGCCCATGAAATTCTAAAAGGTTAAATAACTAACCAAACATGCATAGAAACATCTAAATCACACCATCAAAGTGCAACAACAATTACTGAAAAAGTGAAAAATAAAAGCCCACATAAAAGTCTTTGAAAACATGTCTAACATGAATGTATAGAAGGGGACATCTGTCAATACTACTACATAGACAATCCTTAGTATGTTTGGATCACTATGCTCTTCCCGGTCCTCGTCATTCTAGGATTCTATTAATTTGTTGATGGTCTCCATAATACATGACATGTATGGTAAAATATCATGTAGGGATGAGTGTGAAAATACCTATTAGGAATCTCCAAAATCACTAATAATATAACATTGGAAATAAGAGTGATCACATCACATGTATATGTCTCAAAAATATATGACAGAAATATCCTGATGTACTCAACGATGACAAAAAAAATCTCAAATTAATTTCATAACCATGATTCTAGTTTAGGATTCCTACTAGAAGGTTCTACATAACACCCATCCAAGAGAACTTTCTCCACAAGTCTGATAGCACTGATGGCATCTATCTGAGATGTAATGCTCATCCAATCTCATCATAATATGTATACACTAAATGTATAAAAAGAACGATACACATACAAGGATCACTCCCAGTAAAAGGTGGTATAAAAACAAATCCCTCCTGAATAAACCACTAACGTATGC
Source organism: Viscum album (assembly GCA_963277665.1). Lineage (NCBI taxonomy): Eukaryota > Viridiplantae > Streptophyta > Magnoliopsida > Santalales > Viscaceae > Viscum > Viscum album. The sequence goes on from OY728161.1 coordinate 760,451,060, forward strand.
ACATCATTGGGAGTGGAAAAAAAGAATATTTCTCTGTTTTCCTAGTGCAGCATAGTGGAAGACTAGGGTTTTCTCTCTCGAGGAGTTTTATCTTTTGGTTCAATCATAAAATCTAATTCACCTAGAAATAAAATATATTATTTGATTTTTTTTATATAAAAATATATATATTTAATAAAGTAAATTAAATGAAAAATGGAGAAAAAAATAACAATCAATTCTGAATTACCATGAAATATGAATAAAGTAGAATTATAGAAGAAATGAAATTCTCCTGAGAGAATTTTCATGATGCGCATTTAATTGACCATATTCAAAACATCTTAGTGAACACACTCCATCATATGAGTGAACACCACAAACTGCCCCGATTATGAATGAAATGTATACTTAGTGATCACCATGATCACCCTACATCCACCTCTACAATAAGGGGGAAATGATTTAGGATCAAGAAGTTAATCATTAGACCATGATAGTGAGGATTACACACACAATAAATTTTCCATATAATTAAATCAATGTAGAAAAATATCATGGCCTTAGTTTCAATAATCGGATTACCCCCCAGGATATTCCTTAGTCCAGTTTCTCATAATCATGAGTATAGGAGTTCACGGTGGTAAGATGATAATAAGAAAAGAAAAGTAGAAGAAAAATGGAAGAAAAATAAGGGTGAATAAAATGTACAAAAAAAAAATAAAAACAATTGACAAATTATTTTATATAAAAATGATAATTAATATTAATTATATTTAAAATAAAACTAATGTAAAAAAAGATAAATAAAAATAAATGAAGAAATGTAATGGTTGCAGTAGCCCCATCAAAATCATTATTACAAAAGTTGGCTTCTGGTTTGTCCACCATATCTTCGAATCACCATAAAGACCCTTATTTTAGGTTGTTTAAAATATAATTTCCTATATACTCTCAATAATTTATGATTCATTAAATAATCCTTGAAGAATTTATAGAATTAATGTGGAGTATGACTGTTTCTAGTTAGGATTCAAGAAATATTCCTTTAATTCAAATAGTTCATTGGTCACCTCAATGATTTAATATGTCCATGAAAGATACCAGTGAAATGCGTCTATGAGTCCATATTATATTCCTTGGTGGGATCAACTCAATTTAAGGCCTATATAACTAGTTATGATTCATTTATGATGGTGGTTTCCACACGACCAGAAAGAATAATTTTTCAATATGTCTAAAATTTTCAGGCCCTTATATTTCCAAATTGGGTATGGGGCCAAAAGAGAATGTCGAATCACATGAATATCGAAATCCTAAAAACAAATCACATCTAATGGAGTGAAATTTAAAATTATAGGTTAAAAATAATGAATCTTCATAAGATTGTTATTTTTACTAAATTAATCCATTTATAAAATCATTCAAAAAAATCACCAAAAATACCAAAATTATGAGAATAATATAAAATTGATTAATTGGAAGTGATTAAATCATTTAAAATATATTAATAATTAGGAAAATATTATCTCTATATATCCCCCTGTACTTTACCTCCCCTCACATAAATGATTCCTATCATCAAACATAAAATATAAACATTAAAAATCAGAGGGTACTAATGTTTCCAATATTCATATTCCATATAATAAAATCAAACATTTATATATGTCAAATAAAAGTTTCAAATGTCAGAAAAAATATAAATTCAATTTACCATTTTTCAAAGAAACAATCAATTCAAGAATTTTACATTTCCCCATTTAAAAATTATGGAACACCTCCTTTCATTCATCCACACATCTAAAATAATTATTATTAAAAATTATAAATCATGATTTCCCACAATTTTGAATCTTTACATTCATCTCTCATGATACAAATCAAGTAGATTTATGCACATATCTTGATAACATATTACTTCTCCATTGGACTACAATGAACTAATTTATTTACTTTGTAAAAACAAGAGGTACATAAAATCACAGGGACATGAAACAAAGGTTCAAATGACCATATGATTATGGTTTGTAGGATTTAGTACATTAAAAACTAACCCTCGATGCCGAGGATTATCTCTTAATTACAATTCATGATATCAAAAAAATTTGTAATTAAATTAACACCTTCAAATTAGAAACTCACACTATAACACCCCCTAATGATACATGGTTAAATGATTAAATGATATGACTCATGTCAACAAGGTGCACCTTCCTTTTCGGGAGTCTACCTGATTAGAACTCCATAGTTAAGCATGTTTGGCCTGGAGTATTGATCAAGATGGGTGACCTCATGGGAAGTTTCTCAGGGTTTGTGTGAGTGAGGAAAAAACACACTGGAAAGGAAATGTGTTGGCCCATGGAGACTATCATTAGTCAGACAACCCATTTGGGCATGTGGGTGGGACTTACGGTGGGGCCCACGTGTCTGCGGGGCAACTGGTGGGTGGGGCCCAATTGTCACATTTGGTATCAGAGGTGGTACCCATCATTAAGTGAAGCCCACTGCCTGGGCTGAGATGTAGGGCCCACAATGAGGACGTTGTGCTCTAAGGGGGAGGGGGGGTGATTGTAACACCCCTGAATGATACATGGTTAAATGACTAAATTATATGACTCATGTCAACAAGGTGCACCTTCTTTTCGGGAGTCTGCTTGATTAGAACTCCATAGTTAAGTGTGCATGGCCTAGAGTAGTGATCAAGATGGGTGACCTCCTCGAATGTTTCTCAGGGTGTGTGTGAGTGAGGACAAAACACATTGCAAAGGACATGTGTTGACCTGTGGGGACTGTCATTAGTCAGATAACCCGTAAGGCCATGTGGGTGAGACCTACAGTGGGGCCCATGTGTCTGCGGGGCAACTGGTGGGCGGTGCCCAGTTATCGCACCCACATCCACCAAAATCAATTTAAGGTAATGATCAAATCATTCATAATGAATGATTTGTGAAACCTCTTGAAATTTTATAGTTTTTGGTACTTTTTCCCTCCTCAATGAACCTGTGCATTTTTTTTAAAAATTAATTCTTGTAACACACTTCAAATCCATAACATAACCTCATATGATAAAAAACATTGGTCTACTAATGCTGATTTTTTGTTTTCCAAATCACAAACTTTTTTTATTTCATTTTTTTGTTTTTCCTATTTTTTATTAAATATGGGAAAACAATAAGCATTACAATGAATGAATCAAATGAACAGTCTAATTACCCAAAATAGAACCCCCGAACATCTTCCCTAAAATTTATGTCACCCCTTCCACTATGATTCCCTTTAACCCCACACTTCAACTTTATAATACCATAAAAATTCCAAGAGTAGGGTAGGAATGGAGAAAAATTAAGTGAAACATAGATCGTCCCAATAAAATCTATTCATGGTCTCTATGGAAAAAAAAATAATTTATGTAATGGTGGTCTTTTATGTATAAGTGGTTTATCAAAATATTACTCAATTATTTTAAATGTGTTTTTGCACTGTGATATCTTTTATATGTTCAAATGAAAGTACTTGTCACTGACATGTCCCATGATTACTCAAGAAATATTCTCAAGATATTAATGAAATTAATGGTCTAGAAATACTCAGTGGAATTGGAATTTGATTTTGCAGAGTCACCGAAGGCATGAATGATAATATGTTAATTCAAACGAATTTCAAGAATTCAAATCATGAGAAATGATTGGGAAATTTCATTTACACGAATCCAATTATTCCATAAAATTATATCTATTCATTTCAATATCCGCGATTCATTGTAATCATCCAATTATCAATTTTACTCATTCAACTTAATTAACATTTAAAACTAAATCATCGGATCACTGGATTCTTAAGAGACACATTCCTATTATATAAGTCAAGTAGAGAATGAATTCAAGCATGGGAGTGAAATTTTTCAATTTAATGATAAAACAATGTTATGTGGAAAAAATATAAGAATTTTAATAGATAAAAATTATATGTGAACTCCATTCTGAAATAAATCATAGTCCTATTTATTCCATGGTTATTTAGGAATTTCCATATTCCATCATGAACATAACAAAATAATATTTTGTAATTAAAAAAATATATCTTTTCATTTAAGCTAAAATATATAAGAGGCAGTGGGTTGTGTGGTAGAAAAATAAAAAAATTAAAATGAAATATATTTTCCTTGCAATAATGTACTGATAAATCTAGGTTTGATCCCCCATGTGGACCCTAGATTCTTTTACTGCCTCCAATAGGGAAGTACCAGCTATTACCCATAATAAGATGGTGGGTGGATCTTCTTTCACTTGAACCACCACATGTGAATTTTTCCATATTTTGTATCTTTGTTCATTTTGAGGGAAGATCCATATATATACTACATAAGATCCTACCCATTCTAAATTAATTATAGTTTTCATGTTGGGGGTGGATGAAGCATGGGTCATCCTTTTCCTTGGTTTATACTTATTTAACCTCCTCTTAATTTTACAGTGTTGTATTGATGTGATATTCATGAATTGTAATTTCAGACATTAGGTTAGAAAAAAAATTCTATCCTAACATTTTAAAATAAAATTCATGAATATCAAATTATGCAAACACTAGAAAATGAAGAGAAGGTAGTATTAGTAGAAACCAAGGAAGAGGATAATCGATACTTAATCCTACCCCACCATGAAAACAATACTTAATTGATATAGTGGTAGTGGATCTGGTTAAATCGATGCATGGATCATTTCTAGAAATGAACATTGAAGCCCAGGATGGAAAAATCCACATATGTTGGTTCAAGTAAATGAAGATCCACCCACCATCTTATTATGGGTAATAACTGGTGATTCCCTTCTGGAGGTATTAAAATAATCCAGGTCCAACATGGGGGATCATACCATGATTTATCATTACATTATTTCTAGGAATTTTTATTTCAATTTCATTTATTTATTATTGTATAATAAAACCCACTCCCTTTTTTTCTTAAATGAAAAGATCATTGTTCTTAATTGTATTATTTTATTTTGGTTGGTTCATTATGGAAAAAAGGAAATTTCCAAATAACCAAATAGGAAAAAAAATTGAGGCTTATTTTAAAAGGTATATTAAATCTAATTTTTATATCCCTAAATCCTTAATTTTTTTCCAATTCACGATTTGAACTTTAAATTGAGAAATTACATTCCCATTCTTGAATTTATACTTTACATGACTTATCTAGGAGACCTGAGTTTCTTAGGAGTCTAATGATCACATGATTTAAATTTCAATGTTAATGAAGTTGAATTAGTAAAATTTACAACTAGATGATTAATAAGAATCATTAATATTGAAATGAGGACTCACGATATTAATGTAGAATTTGATTCATGTAAATTAAATTTGTAATCATTTTTCTTTCAATGATTTTTTAAAATTCCAATTAATTGATTTTTTGTTATTATTAGTGCCTTTAGTGATTTTGCAATATCAGATTCCCATTCATAAATGGATTTCTAGACCAAGTACATCTTATTTTATCTTGAGAGTATTTCTTCGGTGATTTTGGGACAATTCAACGAAAAAAACATTCATTTGAACATAACCCATATATGAATGTTCAAAAACTCATTTTAAATGATTGAGTAATATTTTCATAAAACACTTATCCATAAGAGTAAACGTTTACAAAAATTCTTCTCTTTCTCATAGATAACATGAATGAAAATTATAGGGATGAGGCATGTTTCAATCAATTTATATCCATTCCAAACATATTATTGGTATTTGAATGATATTTTAATGTTGATGTGTGGGGGTAAAGGTAATCATGGCGGAAGGGGATATATTCATTGTATGGAAGAAGATTGGGGGTGAGATTTTGAGTAACAAGAAAGTTCATTTGATTCATTCATTGTAATTATCATTTTTTAAACTCTTTAATAAAAAATAGAAAAAAATAATTAAAAATGGGTTGTGTTTTTGGAAAAACAAAAATCACCATTACCAGACTGATGATTTAATTAATATGGGGTTATGTGAGTTTTTTGAGGTTTGATTAAAGAAATAATCTTGTAAAAAATAAAAAAATGAAAAGTTTCATTGAAAATTTAAAAGAATATAAAATTTTAAAAATATTCAAGATGGTTCATCAATAATTCATTATGAATAATTTGATCATTACCTTTAAATATGTTGGATGTGGGAGTCCATACATTGAAATGGATTATTTTATTACACTATTTTTTTTATTATCATTCATTGTACTTAAGACAAAAAACTCCTCCATGAGATTTAATTTTAAAGCATAATATCCTACCAACCATAATCTTAAGATCCATTTAAACCTTTGGGGAAATAACTCTTGATTTTATGTAACTTTTATCACTACAAAGTAGATAAATTAGTTCCTTTATAAGCCTATATATAAGTAAAATGTTCTTATAATATGATCATAAATATACTTTCTTTGTGTCCCGAGAGATGAGAGATAAGATTCCAAAGTGAGATAAACCATGATGTGGATCCTTAATAATAATGCTTTGAGGAGTATGATTGAATGAAAGGATATGTTCCATCATTTTACAAAGGGGAAATATAAAATTAATACATTGATAGTTTCGTTGAGAAATGGGAAATTGATTGCATATTTTTTGTGCCATTTTATAATTTTATTTTACATTGAAAATTGTTTGATTTTAAAACTTTGGAATTCGAATATTGGTAACATTAGAACACTCTAACTTTCAATATTTAGATTTTATGTTTTTGGACAAGCATGGTTTATGTGTGGGGAAATAATCTCTGGGGTAAATGATATAGATAATATTTTCATAATTATTCATAAGTTTTTAAATGATATATTCCATTAAAATTAATCAAATTAATCTTATTTTAATAATTTTAATATTTTGGGTGAGTATTGGTAATAATTTTTGAAATGGATTAATTGTGTAAATTTAACATTCTTATGAAGATTCACTATTTCAGTCATAAAATTTATATTATCACTTTATTTGATGTTATTATTTTTTTAGGATATCAATGTTCATGGGATTAAAAATTATCATTTGGATCCATACCCAATTCATAAATCTAGGGAACCAAAAAATAAATCATATTGGAAAATTATTCTAGATGATCAGGTGGAGCCCCACCTCCATAATTGAATAATATATTTGGATACACACCTTCAATTTAGGCAATTTCTCCTTAAATTGAATGAAGACTCATAGAATCATTTCAGTAGTAACATTCATGAATTTATTAAACCATTAAAGTATCCAAGTAATGATTTACATTGAAGGAATATTTTTCCAATTATTTGATAGAAAATTTCATACTCAACATTAATAATATAACATCTATTAGGATAGTCTATCTAATGTAAAATTTTGAGGGGATATAGGAAATAAAATTGTTATTAACCAATAACAAGGTACCTTGGGGTGATTAGATGATATGGTGGAAGAGAGAGGAGCTAACATTCAGAAGATAGATTCTAAATGGGATGTTTTCGCAACCATTTCATTTCTTCATTTATTTTTTATTTTATTTTCTTACATTAGTTTTATTTTAAATGTAATTAAAATTTATTTTCATTTAAATACAATCTCATTCATGAATTTTTTAAATATTTGTGTCTAGCTTATTCACCCATATGTTTCTTCCATTCTTCTCCTTCATCTTCTTTTCTTCTTCTCTTCATATAACCTTGTATTCCTATACTCTTGATTATGAGTATCTTACTCAAGGAATATCCTGGGGGAGTAATATGATTCATGAACCCAATGCTATGTTTTTTAATTACATTATGTTAATTATAAGGATAATTTATAGTTGGTGTAATTCTCATCATGGTTGTATAAAATTTAACTTATTGATCTTCTATTATTTTTCATCGATTGGGGAGGTGGATGGAGAATGTGCCTAGATATCACTAAGTACTCTTTTGATTTATAACAGAGGTAGATTCATGTGTGAAAACACAATATGGAGTGTGTCCACTAAGTATATTTTTAAATGTTCATTGAAGGTTCTCCCAAATATTTCTCTTGGGAGAACTTCTTTTCTTTTGTAATTCCATTTTTTATCATTGCATGGTAATTTAGAATTCAATGTTAGTTTTGTCTTATTTTTGAATTTAATATACTTTCATAAAGTTAAATGTTTTCACAAAACATGAAAAAACAAAAATAATTATTTCCAAGGATTATTATATTAATTTTTTGAAAAATATAATAAATCTCCCCAAGTGAGACGACCCAGGTTACCACTGTGCTTCTCTTGGAAAACATAGAAATATGATTTTACCATGCCCAACAACATGTGTGCATCAGCAGGTTATTCAAGAGAGTTTTTCTTGTACCACATTATCCTCAGAGTGATCCTTGTTTTTTATCGTTCTCTTCACATGTCCAATTTATAATTATTATAGGGATATTGGATGGCTAATAAATCTTGGACGGATGCCATTATTGTTATCTGACTTGTCGAGCGTGTTCTCCCTAACAAATTCTATGTGGAACCATCTAGAAGGAATCCTAGACTTGTATTATGGTAATGAAATTACGTATTGATTTTGTAACATTATTTAGAATATTTTTATATTCTTTTCATAAATTTTGTAGACATATACAAGCGATAATATCACTCTTATTATTGATTTTATATTATTAGTAATTTTGAGGTTTCCAAATCGGTTTTTTAATACTCACCCATGCATGTACTTTTACTAGACGTGTCATGTCTTATCCAGATGATCAACCATTTGATAGAATCCTATAAGGACTAGTACCAAGAAGAGTTTAGTGATCCAGCCAAACTAAGGTGTGTTTATGTTATAGAATTTATAGAAGTCTTCTTCTATAAATTTAGGTTAGACCTATTTTCAGACCCATTTATGTGGGATTGTATTTGGAACTTTTTCTTCTTATTAATTTTTTTATACTCTGATGGTGGGATTTAGATATATGAATACATGGTTGTTTAGTTATTTTACACTTCATCATTGTATGGTCTTAGACATATGTGTTTGTATGAATAGTCAAATTAGTATTAGGCTTCCCATGTGAGTGATATGCATACTAGGTGCTATTAACTAGCCCCTAGCCTATTGGAGGAGGACTTTGGGTAGTCCTGGTTTGGTCCCTCTTAGGATGCACCATGATATGTACACTCCCCATGATGAGAGAAAATCTAGAATATTTTTTCACAAACCATTTTCCTACAAATAAGGTTTCATAAGATCCAACTTATATACCCTTATTATATAATGAATTAAATTTAACCATATTCCATACAAATACTTAATCTTCAATAATTTATTTTACTACAAACATCTCCATACATTTAAGGTATGTCAATGATATAAATAGACAATCAACACTTAAAATCTAATGATCCATCCAAATAATAATATACAACCCATTAAATATATTCTAATAGGCTGCCTCCAAAATAAGGACCGTGTAAACCATTATATAAAGCCATGGAAAAATCATTCATTATTCAATGAGATCATGCAACAAACAAAATTGAGGAAAATATTTATAATATAGTACTCAAGCATGAGGTTTACTTGAAATAATTAAAAACATTCAACACTATTTTATGAGGAGAAGAGTATTGAACATTCCAATATACCTAAATCCCATATTTCCTTCCTTCTTATGGAGACATAATAATTCCAATGAAACCCTATGAATCACTCTCATATCATCCATGAAGCTCCAGTAGATGTATGAAAACATGGGATGAAGATGATTGATCAGAGTGTCTGGATGATTAAAATGATTATGTAAATATGTAAGGATATCTTTAACCACAAATTTGATCAATATGGTAAACAGAGTACTTGAGAGACCCTTCCCGATTCTAAAATTAATCTTCTTCCAGGCCCTATACACAACATATGAAAATGACCACTTTTTATATCTCCAAATAATAACAGTATCCCCATATGATTATTTTTCATATAATATAATTTACATGAAAATGATAATAAATAATCCCTCCAATATTGATGGATTACCTTTCTAATATGGATTTTGATTTAGATAAAATAATATTATAACTTGATGGGTCATAATAAATATGAATAAGATGATTAATATGAGTACAATCCTCTTGACTGGCCCTAAAAATAAGAAAAAAATCATCTAAAAATAACATGTACGAGATAACATGTCCTTTTACTCTCACCCTAAAAACATGGATTTTACATTGCATTATCTCATTTGATATTAGCTTCAAAAAACATAAAAATTGATTATAAAAAGGTACTTAGATATGGGATCATATTTTCATAATCCCCTTGAAGGGAAAATTGGATTAGTAAATTCAATATTTTTTTTATTCTTAATAGTAACTATTGAAGAAAATATATTGGTGTATCAAAAAAAACTGATGAAACCCATATATGGAGATGATGTACTAAAATAAATCCAATTCAAACATGTCATAAAAGTTCATAATTTCAAACTAAAAATCCATGGACCCATTCATAATAGAAGAACTCATTTTCATCCAATAGCACACCTCATGAGCTTGAATCGAATTATATATGATCAAACATTGATGCATAAATGAAAATTGAGAATTATATATAATGATGAAAATATAAGCCACGATCTATTGGATGAAATGTAGAGACCCTAAGCATGACGTAAATGGATATTACATTACTTTAGCGGAATACATAATACATAACAATAACAGACACACAAGGATCGTAATAGTTTAGTGTCTTCGGAAACTTGGAACGTAATATTCTAATCATGGTTAAAGATCATCAACCTCTCCCATAAAGATCTTCCCCTTTTTTATTACCTAATTCCTTTATTTATATCCTAGGGAAAAGACAACATAAAAAGGGTGAGCTCAAATGATCATTAAGGGTAAGCATGGATAAAATAAAACATACCATATACATTTGAACTTAAAAACATGAACATAATGTTTAAACATCCAAATCATGAGAAATGATATAAAACATGGAAGTACGTAAGGCATAGATCATAAAGAAACATTAAGAATGATAAAATAGCATGGAAATAAAACATTTAATTGTGGAAACCATTAAGTACATGATATGATTTCCATAGTAGCCAAGGCATTGCTGCCAAGACCATCTTAGTGGACAATGTCCCTTTCTGAATCGAGTTCACTCCTCGTTCCAGTCCTGTGTTACTGAACCGGTTTAACTTGCCATTCCAGCCATGTCTATCTCATGAGATATAAATCTTTACCCAATGAATTGGAGGGAGATATAGGTCCCACCCATCTCATAATGAAATCATTCTTTCGTGTGCCACAAAATCATAAATCATACATCATAGCATGACCCATGAAATAAAATGGGATTCTTAAACATCATGCAATCGTAACATAATCCATAAATAATTGATATCATTTCATCATAATAAAATTGAAACAATTTAAATCATAGAGACATTTTACTTGAAACATACACATATGAAATAATGTCATCTTAGATGGAAAATAGTTTTGGCAAATCACTTGAAATGAATTCTTGAGGAAAATATCCTTTCTTCTTTAAAATTATTTTCTTTTCACAAAATTCCATGCAATTTTAAAAGATAAGGGTTTTGTTGAAAATAATCATGAAATCTTGTAGAGGAAGCTTCTTGAAAATGAGGCATTATAAAACCGTAAAAATCCATTCATGCCGTATAAGTTAAAAATAACATTCTCCTCGTACTTTTGTCGGAAAAGTTAAAAAGTACCTTATATGGTAACCAAAGGAAAGATTCCATTCATAAAATGTGGTAAAAAGTCAAAAAAGGGTAAAAATGACGTTAAAAATCCATGGAAGAATGGTAAACATTTAATGAAAGCATTTTTAGAAAACATGGTCATGGATGATAAACGTAACCCCTGTAAATACTTACGTATAAGCAATCTCGGATAAAAATGAGATTGAAAATTTATCCCTTAACTTAGGTTCGATATTCTTCGTACGTATCCGAACCTCATGTATAATGATTTGAATAATGTCAATGACTTATTACATAATCATATTCATTGTTATGATATCATATATGTTTCACTTATGTCTTTAAATTACCCTTTATTTTGTAAATTCCATGTTAAAGCAGCGTTTTGGGAAAAATCATTTCATTTATCGTATGCTTTTCGAATTGTCGTTCTTGATATTATTACTTATATCCTGATTTACATAATTTCAGAATTTAAAACATGATTTACATATATTCATCATATACATATATATATTATATGTCGATAAAAGGAATGACATACACCGTTAATGGAGACGGTAGGCCGTACGTACGCATGAACGCTGTTCTCGTTTCCTTATTGAATTGAATGAAACTAAATAGACGACATACATATATATATATATACATAAATCCAGTAGCATTATTATTTCATATATTTCATTATTATTCATTAAATAAACATTATGATCATTCCTGTATGGTTAACATGGAGAATGAATCTCATCGCGTCGTGGAGACGGTAGTCCGTACGTACGCACAAGCGATGATATCATTTCCATAATAATTGAATTGAATTGTAGTGGATGATACAATATATCAGAATCAGTATGATATAATAATAACTATTTATAGTTATTATTTACACCATTATACCCATCCAAGTAAGGTGGTGTTGGAAAAACAGATTATACAACGGCGTGGAGACGGTATTCCGTACGTACGCACGCGCGGTGATTTCATTTTCCGTAGGATGGATAGATGGTGAAATAGGTTTGTTTCATACTTATAATAACATATCAGTATATGAGTGATACTGATGTTATTACTTCATAATGAATCAACTAAAGAACAAGAAGTGGAGGAAGAAATAAAGTTGAAAGAATTGGTAACGGACATTACCTCTTCTTTGAAGCGCCTCTTTGGGACCTCCTTTTAGGGCACTGAAATTGGGCTTTGAAGAAGACCAGGACCTCTAGTATATTCCTAGGGAAGTGGATAAGAGAATTCGGCAGGGGTTGACAGAGATTTAAGGCTCAAAGAGGTGTGAGGAGGAGAGGGAGGAGGTGCCCTTTTATAAGGGAGGAGAGGGGCACCTTTGGAATAACTAACAATATTATTTTATTATAAAGCGAAATTCGGATTTAAATTGCTCCAAATTGATTTATTTAGAAGATAAGGTGGGGATGGGTCTAAATCCTCTCATCCAATAGAATTTAGACAAGTTTAGGTTCCTATTTTAACCTTATCATTTAGATTTAACATTAAGTTAGATAATTTTACTTTTACCGTGTCTTTTTGTGTTCTTACACTATAAGGTTAATAAACATCCTATAAGAAGCCAAACGAACCCCAAGTTGTTTATTATTAATATATATAACCTTATATAAGTCATTTGGCCGAACCTTATATTTTTTGGAATAAAATAACAATTAATAATATAAAATTTGTTTTAAAAACTATTTTATGTCAATTTTGACACTATTTAGTAATTGATTTTTGTGAAAATCATAATAGACTGATTAGTTCGAAAACAGTTAATTATATCAATAATTACATGTTATATTAACCTATAAAATTAGTTGAATTCATAAAAAGCCTCAAATTACATTTATTTTGGTATTTATAACATCAATTATGTCAATATTTCATTAATAAGATAATTACTGCTTCATCTTTTTGTCATAAATAAATTAACTTATTTAATCTATAAAAATTACAAATAAAATACCCTTATGTAGGAAATATTTTTATCTTTTTAATGAATATTTATAGTCGAATTTATCTTATGTATAACTCTATATTAAAAATGATATACTTATTAAAAGTTGATTTTAACTAGTTTAACCCTTCTTTAAATAAATTAATAATAAATGTCCTAATCTAATCCAAGTGGGACTAAATGGTCATATTTTATTCCTAAGGTTGTTTTTGTTCGAATTACACTTATCCAATAGAATTAGGACATGTTTTAGGGTAATAATAATAACATTTTTACCCTTAATTACCCTATTTACTTTTAACCGTGGTAAAAAAGTAAAACGTTACTATTCACAAAAAATTATTTTCATCTCATTGAACAACATTTTACTTACTGACATCAACTGTGTCTCTCGGATTTTTGAAATTCCACTCACAGAAGCAGTAAAATTAATTTTTATGAAAAATTCGTTTTTTAACTACCACTTAGTGGTTTCACTATTCATCAAAAAATGAAAGTTTCCAGAAAAATACCAAAAATTAGGCCTAAGCTATATTTGATATTATGAACTCAAAAATGATTTTTATTTTACCAAATTCAAAACATATCTATTGCATTAATTAATTTAAAAATTAATTCCGTCGTCAAAACAAATAGCGTGTTCTTAAGAGATAATACCTATCAAAAGATTGACACTTGTTTATGTCTGCTTTAAATGTGAAATTAAATCCAATGAACAACATTGTATTAAATTTTAAAAATATATTCTAAATATAATTTAAAACCACTCAAATTAATAATTTATCACTTTTAATTATTTCGATTAAAAATGTTGTTTTTAATTAAAATTTAGTAATTTTCACTATTCATCAGAAAATGAAAATTGGCCGAAAAGTACCAAAATTTCACCCTAAGCTAATTTCAATATTCCAAATCCAACAATGAAGTCCATTTTGAAAAATAAAATTTACAAAATTTCAAAAAGTGGTTATTACTATTCATAATGGCTAGTTTTAATAATATTTTAATAGCATATTGTTGTTTAGTAAAACTCAGTATTATGTACTACACATGCTATCGAGGAAGGTCGTGATTGCGTGTAATCAAAGGCAAGTCAAAGATGCGTATTTTTCAAGCTCCTTTTGGTGTAGTGTACAACACAAGACATTAATGAAATTAAAAAGAATATTTTTCATAAAATCTCGGGGTGTTACATTCTACCCCCTTAAAATGAATTCCGCCCTCGAAATTCGTCGGGGGTTATAAATGGTTTACTACTCGAAATTTTCTTTAATAGAAACCCATATCATAAAAAGGAATACCAAAACTAATATTTAAAAACAAAAGTATGAAACGTACCAGTTACTCAAATAAATTAATCACTGGGTTTCCACATAGGTGAAAATATGGATATGGAAGAGAAATCTAACCATCATGTTCTGATGGAGAGTGGTAGAGAACATGGCTATGGAAAAGCCTGCAATCAAAAAGCCATAAATTTGTGACGATCTAAGGTACCATCTGATTCATCAGATATAAGAGCACTAGGACAACATTTTTGGTTTTCAATATCATTTCCCTAAAGTTGAATAATTTGTATTAGAATAAATACTTACTTTATTTTGGTACAATCTCACTGTTTTTCATGCCTTGAACAATTTCCACTTCATCTCTTAAAGAAATGAAGTTAAATTTTTTATTCGTGAAGTGTTAGCCGATCATGTGATAGAATGACGGGTCATTCTATCTGTCTCAAACAAAAGGTTAGAAAAAGTTATTAAATATACATAAGTTGATCTATAGTGAGATTAATCATATATGGTTCCTAAAATGGACTTATAATTATTATATCACACTGCTTAATATAATAAAACTAGTTTCTAATAAATAGGGACTTCTTGTAGGCCAGTGGTAGGCGATAAAGGCCAGTCGTACTTCGGTTTTGGGTTCGATTCCCACAGCATTGTCCGACGTGATGGGTTTTCTCCCATCCTGAAGGTTCTCCTTTTTCTAAAACTAAATTACTATAACATCCCATAAATAATATCAAAAAAACTTCTATCCTTAAAAAATACTAACTTATGTCCAACATAATCCATCCCAATCTTTAGGTTTATCCAAAATACTTCGGTCCAAGCTCATAGTATAAAAATGATTACTTGAAATGTCACATAACAATCACGTGAATGCCATCATTTATCCCCCATATATCATAAGATATATCTTGTTGGTCAAATTAAAAACATTTGAATACCTTAATCATGTATACCCATTAAACCTTAGTGAAAACATGAATGCAGTTAAAAGTTAACACTTTCCACAAACCAAAATACTCAAAATTATTTATACTCAAACCATGATATCACTTCGTCCTTATATCAATCATGAGCTCATGAATACAATCAAACATCTCATTTTCTTCTTATCCCTTCATTATGCGCATATCATCTGCTTTCCAAAATATTTGAATCACTATTCCTGGTTACTGGTACCTTAAAATTATTGAAAACTACAATATAATAATAAAAAAATATTCTAATACACAATAAAAGTACCTCAGCAACATTATTCATGAATACCAATACATAAACACTTCAATCCATACTCTTAAATTATTGTCCTGGAATAAGTCCTTCCTTGATTTAGAAGTAACTTTTTTGGTCAGGGCATTGAGTTGGGTAATGCCCATGTTCTCCACAAATAATACATTGAACTCCATAATAGTCTGTCACTCTATGACCCTTTTCTCCACACAGATAACATCGGTCCCTCCATTTGAGCTATTCCTCAAGGTTCTTCATCCCTTATTTAGAAATCTCAATCTTCTTTTCTTTATGCTCCTCAACATGAAAACATGCATAATTGTTTATCTTCCTCTTCTTTGATGAATTAGGCATACCACTAAATTTTACCTTGTTAATCATATATCGCGACGACTGATTTGGAATAATCACAATATCTTTCTCTCTAGGAATTACACAATTTTGTTTCTCATAGTAACCAATTTGTCCATTGGATTCAATGTCAACCTAATTCCTTCTGGTTCCCTCCATTAACTAAAACACAAAAAGAATTCTGTGAGAGGAAAAAATCATGCTAGAGAAAACAACATAGTAATGGAGGAGAACCCTCAATATCTAACATCTTAGGATAAATTCTAATATCGTTACCGTAGTTCTAGGAATATATCCTATACGTATACTTATCCTTAAGGACATCCCTAGACAAAACATAGAAATATTTCTTGGGATCTCACTAACATTTTCGCATCCTAGTTTCCAAAGGATGACTAAACCATTCCTCTGATAACAACTATAGAGACCCTAAGCTTGATGTACATGGATATTACATTACTTTAGCCGAATACTTAATACATAACAATAACAGACACACAAGGATCGTAATAGTTTAGTTTCTTTGGAATCTTGGAACGCAATCTTCTAATTGTGGTGAAAGATCTTAAACATCTCCCACAAAGACCTTCCCCTTTTTTTTCTTACCTAAAACCTTTGTTTATATACTGGGGAAAAGAAAACATAAAAAGGGTGAGCTCAAATGCTCAGTAAGGGTAAGCATGGATAAAATAAAACATACCATATACATTTGAACATAAAAATATGAACATAATGTTTAAACATCAAAAGCTTGAGCAATGACATAATACATGGAAGTACGTAAGGCATAGATCATAAAGAAACATTAAGAATAATAAAATATCATGGAAATAAAACATGTAATTGTGGAAACCATTAATCACATGATATAATTTCCATAGTAGCCAAGGCATTGCTGCCAAGACCATCTTAGTGGACAAAGTCCCTTTCTGAATCGAGTTCACTCCACGTTCCAGTCCTGTATTACTGAACTGGTTTAACTAGCTGTTCCACCCATGTCTATCTCATGAGATATAAATCTTTACCCAATGCATTGGAGGGAGATATATGTCCCACCCATCTCATAATGAAATCATTCTTTCATGTGCCACAAAATCATAAATCATACATCATAGCATAACCCATGAAATAAAATGGGATTCTTAAACATCATGCCATCGTAACATATTCCATAAACAATTGATATCATTTCTTAATAAGAAAATTGAAACAATTTAAATCATAGAGACATTTTACATGAAACATACACATATGAAATAATGTCATCTTAGATGGAAAATATTTTTGACAAAACACATGAAATGAATTTTTGAGGTAAATATCCTTTCTTCTTTAAAATGATTTTCATTTCACAAAATTCCATGCAATTTTAAAAGATAAGGGTTTTGTTGAAAATAATCATGCAATCTTGTAGAGGAAGCTTCTTGAAAGTGAGGCTTCATGAAACCCTAAAAATCCGTTCACGCCGTATAAGTTAAAAATAACATTCTCCTCGTACTTTTGTCGGAAAAGTCAAAAAGTAACTTATATGGAAACCAAAGGAAAGATTCCATTCATACAATGTGGTAAAAAGTCAATAAAGGGTAAAAATGACTTAGAAATCCATTGAATAATGGTAAAAATTTTATGAAAGTAATTTTAGAAAACATGGTCATTGATGATAAACGTAACCCCAGTAAATACATACATATAACCAATCTCAGATAAAAATGAGATTGAAAATTTATCCCTTACCTTAGGTCTGATATGCTTTGTATGTATCTGAACCTCCTGTATAATGATTTAAATAATGTCATTGAATTATTACAGAATCATATTCATTGTTATGATATCATATATGTTTCACTTATGACTTTATATTACCCGTTCTTTTGTAAATTCCATGTTAAAGCAGCGTTTTGGGTAAAATCATTTCATTTATCGTATGTGTTTCGACTTGTCATTCTTGATATTATTACTTATATCCTGATTTACATAATTCCAGAATATAAAAAATGATTTAAATATATTCATCATATACATATATATATATTATAGGTCGATAAAAGGAATGAAATACACCGTTAATGGAGACGGTAGGCCGTACGTACGCATAAACACTGTTTTTGGTTCCTAATTGAATTCAATGAAACTAAATAGATGACATACATATATATATATACATAAATACAGTATCATTATTATTTCATATATTTCATTATTATTCATTAAATAAACTCTATGATCATTCATGTATGGTTAACATGGAGAATGAATCTCATCGTGTCGTGGAGACGGTAGTCCGTACGTACGCACGAGCGATGATATCATTTCCATAATAATTGAATTGAATTGGAGTGGATGATACAATATATAATAATCAGTATGATTTTATAATAACTATTTATAGTTATTATTTACACCATTATACCCATCCAAGTAAGGTGGTGTCGGAAAAACAGATTACACCACGGTGTGGAGACGGTATTCTGTACGTACGCACGTGCGGTGATTTTGTTTTCTATAGGATGGATAGATGGTGAAATAGGGTTGTTTCATACGTATAATAACATATCAGTATATTTTTTATACTTTTGTTATTATTTCATAATGAAATAACTAAATAAGAAGAAGTGGAAGACGAAATAATGTTGAAAGAATTGGTAACGGACATTACCTCTTCTTTGAAGCGCCTCTTTGAGACCTCCTTTTAGGGCACTAAAATTGGTCTTTGAAGAATACCAGGACCTGTAGGATGTTTCTAGGGAAGTGGAGAAGAGAATTTTTCAGGGGGTGGCCGAGCATGAAGGCTCAAAGTGGTGTGAGGAAGAGAGGGAGGAGGTGCCCTTTTATAACGGAGGAGAGGGGCACCTTTGGAATAACAAAATATATTATTTTATTATAAAGCCAAATTCTGTTTTAAATAGCTCCAAATTGATTTATTTCGAATATAAGGTGGGGATGGGTCGAAATCCTCTCATCCAATAGAATTTAGACAAGTTTAGGTTCCTATTGTAACCTTATCATTTAGATTTAACATTAAGTTAGATAATTTTACTTTTACTGTGTCTTTTTGTATTCTTACATTACAAGGTTAACAAACTTACTATAAGAAGCGAAACGAACCCCAATTTGTTTATTAGTCATATATATAACCTTATCTAAGTCATTTGGCCGAACCTTATATTTTTAGTAATAAAATAACAATTAATAATATAATATTTGTTTTAAGAACTTTTTTATGTCAATTTTGACACTATTTAGTAATTGATTTTTTTGAAAATCATAACGGACTGATTAGTTAGAAAAAAGTTAATTATATCAATAATAACATGTCATATTAACCTTGAAAATTAGTTTAATGCATTAAAAGTCTAAAATCACATTTATTTTTGTATTTATAACATCAATTATGTCAATATTTCATTAATAAGATAATTACTGCATCATCTTTGTGTCATAAATAAATTAAATTATTTGATCTCTAAAAATTACAACTAAAATACCATTATGTAGTAAATCTTTTTATATTTCTAATTAATATTTATAGTAGAATTTATCTTATGTATAACCCTATATTAAAAATGATATACTTATTAAACTTTGACTTTAACTATTTTAACCCTTCTTTAAATAAATTAATACTAAATGTCCTAATCTAATCCAAGTGGGCCTAAATGGTCATATTTTATTCCTAACATTATTTTTGGTCGAATTACACTTATAAAATAGAATTATGACATGTGTTAGGGTAATAATAATAACATTTTTACCCTTAATTACCCTATTTACTTTTAACCGTGGTAAAAAAAAGTAAAAAGTTACTATTCACCACAAATTATTTTCATCTCATTGATCCACATTTTAATTACTGACATCAACCGTGTCTCTCGGGTTTTTTAAATTCCACTCACAGAAGCGGTAAAATTAAGTCTTATGAAAAATTCATTTTTTTAACTACCACTTAGTGGTTTCACTATTCATCAAAAAATGAAAGATTCCAGAAAAATACCAAAAATTAGGCCTAAGCTATATTTGATATTATGAACTCAAAAATGATGTTTATTTTACCAAATTCAAAACATATCTGTTTCATTAATTAATTTAAAAATTAATTCCTGTCGTCAGAACAAATATCGTGTTCTTAAGAGATAATAGCTATCAAAAGATTGACACTTGTTTATGTCTGTTTTAAATGTGAAATTACATCCAATGGCCTAAATTGTATTAAATTGTAAAAAGATATTCTAAATATACTTTAAAACCACTCAAATTAATAATTTCTCACTTTTAATTATTTCGATTAAAAATGTTGTTTTTAATTAAAATTTAGTAATTTTCACTATTCATCATAAAATGAAAGTTAGCCGAAAAGTACTAAAATTTCACCCTAAGATAACTTCAATATTCTGAATCCAAAAATGGAGTCCATTTTGAAAAATAAAATTTACAAAATTTCAAAAAGTGGTTATTACTATTCATAACGGATAGTTTTAATAATATTTTAATAGCATATCGTTTTTTAGTGAAACTCGGTATTGTGTACTACACACGCTATCGAGGAAGGTTGTGATTGCATGTAATGAAAGTCAAGTCAAATATGCGTGTTGTTCAAGCTCCTTTTGGTGTAGCATACAACACAAGACATTAATGAAATTAAAAAGAATATTTTTCATAAAATCTCGGGGTGTTACATGAAATCCTAGAAAAAATATCATAAGTCTCATTGAAAAGACTAATAGAATGAAAATATGTCACCGAGAAAGGGATTCTGATTTTGGAAACAAATGTACTAATAGTTTCATTATATGGTCAAATATTCATTTTACCATTCTAGAACTAGTAAACATGATTTAAAACTTCGGATCTAACCACATGTCAAAACTTATTATAAAAAATTACATGGGATATATGAACTCTATTTTCCTTTAATAAATGTATTCATTTTTGAACATTGATAACTTCACTCTGTGGAATATCACAAATTAATCTTGCGTTAATATATGAAGAAATAACTTGATGAAGACATGTATCCAAATCGTCTGAAATAATTACCTACTCTTATTTAAAGACTATGGTTTAAAATACCAAAACAAGACTCAATATACCTTATCTAGACACCAACCAACACCCATATGAATCATTAATCATGTGAATTATGTTCATTTTCCACCGGTTATATTTCTTTTTTTAATGATATTTGTATTTTGATCTATTTCCACTATATGAAGATCTCTTGATGAGAGCTTCCGAAACTACTACTTACTCAGAAGATAATAATTCATCTTCTAGTCTATTAAATGAATATTATTGGATCAAAACCTTGATGAAAAACATCCATATTCCCTACCAAATTTTCTCGAAAATAAGAAGAATCAAAAAATCAAATTTTTTCTGATTTCTATCCCCCCAATTTAAATAAATTTTTAGCCACATTCTATATTTTATATAGGACACTCAAACCTCCTCACTGCCATGAAACTTTAACAATCTTCTCTAAATTTTTATCTTTCAACCACCTTGTTTATAACTTAAAACTACTATGATTTGGATGAGAGATTTTAAAACTACTGAATGCCAAAATTTATTAGATGGTATTTTATGTCACTTATGGTGGATGGGTTTTTTTATTAGTAAAATGGGAGGGGCCAGTGCCAAATGAAATGGATCTCACCCAAATGGGGTAAGCAGTAATTAATCATGTACTCACACCCTCCAGATTTATTAAAAAGAATACAAATATATACTTGTACTTGCATACTAAAAATTATAAATATATATATTTAATTATTTTATTATAATTACAAACATTCTAATATATTGATATATTGATATAATTATATATTTATTAATAGCTTTATATAATTATATAATTTCATAAATTTATAATTATGTATATATGTAACAAAATTAGACATCAAATTATTACCTGATTTTTAATTCAGGCAAGTTCAGGTAATATTTTTAAAATTTGAACCCTATCTGATCTCGAAGAAAATTTAGGAAATAAATTGTTATCAATATATTTATAAAAATATATTGGTAAATAAAATTTTATATATAATGTTTTTTGAATTTATATAAAAATATATTTTTAAATTTATATTTATAATATTTATATATATTTATTTAAATATATTTAAATATATTCATAATAATATAAAATTATCTATATAAATTAATATATAATAAATATAGTTGGAATTAATATTATTATAAAAATATATATTATTATATATATATAAATATATTTATAAATATATATTTCTAATTACATTTTTATAATTATTTAAATATATTTGGTAATTATATAAATAAATATGTATTTCTATATATAAATATTAAATATATTTATAAATAAATTTTGAATGTTCCTTGGGTGGTGCCTGAGTGGTAAATCTCATTATCCTGCATCCAATAGACTATGGTTTGAATCCTGGCCATCCCCTTTGGGGGGGTGGGGGGTTACAATGTTGGTGGTGATGTAGGCATGACGTATGTAGGCGGTGACGAAGACCGGGACATAGATGAGATCATGTAGACATGATGTTGCACCACCCCTACAAGTTATGATAATGGGCCCCACGACCTTGGGACTATAGGATATGTATTGGGTCTCCCTTTAACCAAATATAAATATGTCTTTACATTCATAATAAAATATGCTTTAGTCAAAACTTTTTCTTAAAAATAAATTTTAAATTAATATTTAAATATATTTTAAAAATTAAATTTTTATAAATATTATTATATTTATATAATTTTTAATATATATATATCATTTATATATATATATATTTAAAAAAATTATTTAAAAATATATATTTCTGAATATAGTTATAAAGACATATTTATAAATTTAAATAAAATTATAATTATATAAATATAAATATTATATTATATATTAATATATAAATTAATTTTAAATTTATATAAAAATTTAATTTAATAATTATATAAAAGTATATATTTTTATAAAGAGATTAATAAATAGTTATTAATAAATAAATTAAATATATATTTTAAAAAATAATTAATTGTTAATAATAACATTATCATCAATTTTTATATATTCTAAAATAGTAATCATATTGAGGTTTATTTTTAATTATATTAATAAATAATTTATTTTCATTATTTACAATTTTTTGGATGTACTAAATTTGATTAAGGGTGATGGTCAAAAGGGCTACTTGAGCGATTCCTTGGAAATCTCTGAGATACTCGATGGGAAACTATCTTGATTGTTACATCAACCTTGCATCGGTTTTCATACCACTTGGATGGTTAATACATTGGTGGGGGGAAGAGGATTGAATGAATCATTCCTTGGAGGATCACGACCATTGAAATGATCCAAATGTTTCGAGGGATCTTTTTTCTATATCCAACCTCTCTAGGGTGTTTGTGGAACTTTGATAAAGGGATTATGTTATACCACAAATTGTCACAATGAATGGATCCCTTTTCCCTAGTGGAATTAAATCAATATTTCCTAGGTGGAATAATTGTGAAATGTAGGTGTTAACTCATCTGTTGATGGTCCTTATCAGGGGAGGATAATTATAATTTCAATGCAATGAAACAAGGGCTTAATGATATTTGGGTTTCTCGGTATTGGATAATGAAATACATAGAAAATGGTTTCTTCGACCTTGTTTCTCTCTTGGATAAATTCAGGTATCATGTTTGTGGATCCAACATTATCCAGATCCATCCATATACATTGAATCTTTAAGGATGGGTCCATTACATAAATCAAAATATAAGCAACAATTCGACTACTCTATAATCAATTAGAGTAAGAGGTCTTAGTATTTTTTTGGCCTCCTAAAATCTGATGAGATGTTTCCTGTACTTTTGGAGTTTGATCATGATTTATCATGAAACTGAAAGAAAACAATTTGGGCATTTTTTAGAATGCATATAGAAATTGATCATAGATCAATAAAAAATGAAACTATTATTCTATGTTTCTTGTATAATTGGTTTGAAACCTCAATTTAGATCATCAAAATCCCTTATTATGTATGTGCTTCATGTATTTTACATACCAGAGAAAAATGAAAAAGAGACTTGGTTTTCACCCTATGCAATAAATTAGGTCTTGGATCAGATATATGTAGGATGAGGAGTATATTCTTGGTAAATGATATCACAGACAATGATCATACTCAATAATATAAAGATATTTTTTATACTAGGAATTCTGATAAAAGGTAGGATTTTTCTAGCTCTTATGCCAACATTGTGGTTAGTGATGCATCTCAGACTCCTGTTATTGGTGAAGTTAGTGATTCTTCAATTGAAGGGGTTACATAGGATATTAATGTTATTTCATCCCATGAATGGATAATTATATGGGGTATTGTGTTTGATACACAACATGAGAATAAATATTACCATGATTTTTCTATGAATAATTCCGACTTTTTACAGGAAAAACTTTGGTTCTATAGAAATGGAAAAAAGGGTTCCCATATCTCAGACACTTTCTCATTGAAGACACAAAGGAGGGAGGTGACTCAGGTGGCTAAAAGGCATGTCTTCATAGGGAAGAAATAGATTATGGTCATAAATGCTTCACCTAACCAACTGTGGTGACCCAGGGTTTTGTCATAAAAAATGTTGATATAGTTTATGTTGGGATTAAAGGAGCATCTGACACCCATGGGAAGATCCTAGGATCTTTTTATTTTCTTGGGGATATTCTAGATTCTCTTTCAACATCATTAATCAATAATGGTCCTTATCATTTTGGTAACATTCTATCTAGTCTACAACTATTAACTTACGGGTCATGTTCTTCCAAATCTAATTCAATTAATATATTCAACACTAAATAAGGTGGTCAAACATTTTTCACTGCCAGAATAAGATCATAATCTCATGGAAACACGTCAATTTTCAATTAAAACTCATTACGAGTATGAGTTACTCGGTGCCTTTTAGGAGGCTTAGTAAGGTGGTGATTATTAATTTTATTCGAAGTATGATGATGTGGAGATGAACAATGTTCACGCACCCACTAATTTGGTGGCTCTTATTGGAGAAGGCATTTTTAGTAGGAACTGGGATCATGGATTATGGTCCATGAACACTAGATCATAACCCATAACGATGGATAACCCAATTTAATTTAGAAGAAATAAGGTTGTTATAGAAAAAATTGTTTTATAGTTACCCATGGATGATGATGATGGGCTAGGTTAAATACCCAAGACATGGAGGAGAGTGGGGCATCCTGGTAGTAGGTGATTGTAGGTCTCTCATGACATCATGGGAACTTGGTTTTTGTTAATTTATATTCTTCTAAGATGACTGTTTTTGACACATGTCTCATTGTTTTTGTTTTTTTATGTGTGAAGATGCAGCCATATCTGACCCAATCACCCTTGTTGAATCATTTAGTTTTTCGTTACTTAAGGGTCCCTTCACCATCTCATCATGAGTTATATAAATTATTAATTATATTTATTAATGTTTTTATTGGAATTTTTTAATAATAAAATAAATATTTATTGATAAAATACTTGAGAACATTCAATAATAACTACATTAATAATAATACTTTATAGTAACATTTTTAATAATATAACACATAATAAGGAATATGACCATAAATGTTATATTTTTTGAATGTAATATTTTTAAACATTGATGTTTGTGTTATGTAAATTAGTTTTTGTTTTCTATATTTTTAAATTTTTATCTAATTTTAAAAAAAATTATTATATTTTTAGTGAGTGTGATAATGTTTATTTAAATCATTCTTATAGTTTATAATTAATACGCATTCAAATTCACCTATATGAAAAATAATAATGTTACTAGTGTGTGACTCTGAAAAATTATAAATCGAAAAGTATAGATACAATCTAAATGAAATTTAAATTTTTACTAAATATATAAAAAATAACTTAAAATAATACGAATTTCGTAAAAAAGTTATTGTAAAATAATTTTAATAAAAAAATATCAATTTTTTCAAAAACATAACATTTGAACACAATTTTTTTGACATTCCTTTCACTATTTGAAATTGGATCAATACCAAAATAATAAATTAATGTTGAATCCCCTCAGTACCAAAGCCTAGTGTAACAACCTCTTGTCGACGTGTAGTACTCATGGGCATTGGCATTGATTTATTCTATTAGTGTAGATCAGATTTACAAAAGTGAAAGCTATGAAAAAAACAATTCAGTATAAATGATATGTTTTGAAATAACATTATTTTATTCCATTAAAATTATTTATCATTAAAAATTATGGTGAAATTATTATTTTATTTAAAATTATTATTTATATGTTTGGTAAATATTTTATGTTTCATATAGATTTTATTTATTCTTTTCAAGTTTTACAGTGTCAAATTAACATACTTGTTAAATTATGATGCTTCATATATGTGACTTCGAAAGCATGTAAAATATATAATATAAATACTATCTAAATGATATTTTACTCACTAACTAATAATGCAATAAATTATTGAAAATAAATAGAAATTAAAAAATATAGTAAAACCTAATTTACATGACATAATCATTATTGTTTAAAAACATTACATTTATACATTAAAAGTTTTGTGGTCATATTTCTTACTATGTATTATTTTATTAATTTTAATTGTTATGAAATATTATTAATTATTTTATTATTATTTAATTTATTAATTACATTATTAATAAAAAATGGTAATATTATTAATTGTTTTCTATAATGACATTTATAAATATGAATAATAATGTAAATAATAAAAATAATATTTCTAATGATATAAATAGAATAATTATTTATTAAAATAAAACCATAAAACATTTATTATTATTAATAATGTTATTTTAAAAACTTTATCGTATTTTTAAATATATATAAAAATTATTTATAAAAAAATATTTTTAACAATATTTATATAAATAGATTTATAATTATATAATTATAAAAATAAATTTCTAAATGTATTTAAAATATAATTTTAAATTTATATATTCAGATTTATTTTAATTTATATAATTAAAAATATAATTAATTAATTTTAAATGTGTATTTATAAATATATTTATAAATATATATTTCAAAATAATAAATTATTTAGATAAATATTTATATAAATAATTAATACATATATAAATAAATAAATATAAATATTTTTAAAACCATATAATTATTAAAATATATTTATATATATGTTAAAAATTTATTTATACGTTTATTTAATGTTTGTATATAAAAAAATATATATGTATTGATATAATTAAGAAATATATTCAATGAATTTCAAATCTGTAATTATAAATATATATTTAGGAATATAATTACAAAAAAATAATTATATTGTTATATATATTTATATATGTAGTTACATTTATATAATAATATGCATGTCAAATATATTAATTTTTTAAAAATATTTATAAAAATTAATGAAAATAAATCTAAATAAATTTAAATAATTTGAAATAAAAATATAAAAATATATATTGTTATAAATATTGTAAATATAAATTTACATATATACATTTATATAAAAATATATACATTTTTATTTACAAATATATTTTGGTAAAAATAGTGATTAAACATATTTTGTAAATATATTTCCTGTTTAAACAAGGTTCTAGTATTAAAATAATACCCAAACTCATCCAGATTTATAATCAGGTAATAATTTTAAATTCAATTCTTTATATATAATTTTAATATTGTTTTTTAAATTTTTGGTAGGTGAGTGCAATATGAATTAGCCCTCACCCCATTTTGGGCCAGCACCACATTATTGTGCACTGTCCTGTCCAACATCTTTAATAAAACAAACCCTACCTCAAATAAATTAAAAAATAAATATCTACAACCACAAATTTGGATTACTATATTCGGCTTATAAATAGATAAAATGGGTGAAAAGTGTGTACAATTACAAGATGAAAAAATCATACATCCATTCTGAAAAATCCAAGGAATAATCAATCCTTTCTGATATACTAGGAGACGAGAACCTTCCCCAAAACCTCATAAATGGGTTGAATTCAAAGCCCAAATCCATCAAGACTGAATCATCTTATCGACTTTGAAAAGTCTATATTAAATTTCAATTCTTCTTGACCCCACCAATATTCTCCATATTTTAAAAGGTTTCATTAATATACCCTCTAATTAAAAGTGTTCTTGAAATTAATTCTTTTGGAAGATTTTATTTCTTCAATGTATCCATTCTTGATGAATTTGGCTTCCTCCATCGCATCGGGGGATAGAAAATTCACTAGAAACATTCCTTAGATGATCTATGTTAGATGAAACATCTTCATTGTTAATCTGTTGGAAAGAAAAATATATTTATTAATTGATCAGGATACTTCATGGTTGGAAATATAAAAACACAATCATATGCCGCAAGACATTCGAGCCTTGTGTCATGGTTCAGGTATATGGATCTTTTATCCAAAATTTTGTTTTAAATTAATGTTGATGCATCTCTTTCTGAGGGATTAACTACTTCATTTGGTGTGATCGTTTAGGATTCTCTCGGCTCGATTACTGGGGCATGACAAAATAAATTTTTTTTGTACAAGGACACCCCCAGTAGAAAAAGACCATGATATCATAATTTAATTGGAATTCTCTATCAAACATGAATGGAAATCTATCATATTGGAATTGGATTTCCATATAATTCTCAAAGTTATGTCTTTTCTGGAATGTTATCAGAAACTATTTTGTTTTTTGGTCATGAATGTTACCTCCCCTCAACATCTTTTCATGGAATGGTCCTTCCCTTTCTCCAAAAGACGTGTAAATTAGCATACTCACAAATTGGTGACCCATGGCCTTTCTGGTGAGTCACATGTTTGGTAAGATATTTTCTCATTTTTTCATATGTTGTACTTCCCGATCATCAATCCTCTAATTAAATTACTTTTCTCATATATATATATATGTGTGTGCGTGTGACTTTGAGTTTATACAAATAAAAAAAATCTAACTCCCTGATCCTTTTCCCAAATAGAAGCATTAATTTGGTTTTGGGAGTATTGAAAAATAGCGACACTCAATACATATTTCTATAAAAGTACAAGCCCACCTCCATGGCCTACCCTATCAGCAAAAAATTTATTTTGAAACCCTAATGTATATTTTTGAAAAGATGTGTCCTTATGGACTTACACATGCATTTGAACTGGTATAATAATTACTATTATTACAATGATAACATTTTCAAAATTTAATATTTTTATTTATTTGAAATTCGTTTATAATAAAAAAATACCATTAATATTTAGTAAAATACATGTTTAATAAATTATAATTTGATAAATTATTTTTCATTATAAGTAAAAATTGTCAAAAAAAACAAAATATATATGTTAATATGTTTAGATATTTTTTTTGATTTTTTAAAATAAAATTATATAACATCATATTTTAAATCATAATTAAATATTTTAATTTTAAAAAAATTAAACATATAATGAAATTTTTATATCCATATTTATAAAATATTTATAATTTTTTAAAATAAAATACAATGTTTATCAATGATTTAAAAAAATATATATATTAGTATAATATTTTCAAAAATAACTGAATGATATATTTTCGTACACACATACACACACACACATATATATATTAATATAAACACCTGCTATTTGTTTGCACTGTAAGCTTGTAGTATATTTTTTTGAAACATTGTATAATAATTATTACGGTAACAACAATGTTAATGCATTGATATTTAAAATATTTTAAAATTTTGAAATTCCCAATACATTCATTTAAATGATAAATTTTAATATAATCTACTTAAAAAACCTAATAACTTAGTAATAAATATAAATAAACATATATTTATTTTAGAATCATAGTAGTAAAATCTTTATTTAAATGATAATAAAATTAAGAAAAAATATGCACTAGAAATTTAACTGGAAATTATAAAAAATCCAGTGGAAATTTTCGTTGAACTTTTGAAGTGAAAAATTATGAAAAAAATTGTTAGTGAAATTTTAAATTATTATATTTATGTATTGATATATTTAGATTTATGAACTTCATATAATAAATTTCATGTGGAAAATTAAAATTAAAATTTGTAATTTAAATTTGATGTGTAAACATATATTTTTTATTTATTTTCAAATATATTTACACATAAAATTAATACAATAATTTATCTTATAATTTTTCAAATTAAATTTTCAATTCTATTATAATAAAAATTATCTCCAACTTTTTATTGAAAATTAATGTGGAAATCTACATTTAATGATTCTTATGAACATTTTGAATAACAATTTCTGATGAAAATTTACATTTCATATTTAGGTATTAATATATTTTCATAAAAAATTTTCTAATAGTTATTTAGACCAATTCCTAAATAATAAATATAAATAAAACAGAAAAATTTATGTGTATATATAAATTCATGTATATATCCACATAAAAATTTCAATTTCAATTTCACACATGAAAATTACACATTAAATTTAAATTGGTAAAAATATATTTATATATTTACTTATGTATATATGTATGAAAGTTTATTAGTCAACCTGAAATTAAATTTTTCCGAAAAATTATAATTTATTAAATGAAAATAATCATTACAAATTTGATGGATGATGAGACAACCTGATATAGTTCAACCACAAAGGGAAATCAAGCAATAAGACAAATTATTCTCTTTAAAGGCTATGGGTTTTCAAATGGTGTGCCACCTTATTAAAGTCTATTTTGATGAATGATATGGAAAAATATTATAGAATATGGAACAATGAATAGATCTTCCCAACCAAAATATGATACGGTTGGAAGATAAACTTTGGGGATGAAATGACATTAGATTTGATTGGAAATCTGACCCCATGATGATGCAACTATATCATCTATCGATCGAAAATTCCAACAAGCTATGATCACTTGAACATAAAAAACCAGCGGACCCCACCATGCATAGAAATACATGTCGAATGATATAATTATGTACCTAGAAGAGTCATGAATGATCACACCAATGGATGAGAAGGGTCCATCATTGACTGATGGATCAGTTTTAATCATAATCATATTTATTGGGATGGCTTCTAGGAAGGTCATCTGGACTTCAGTTCCATTCCAACACCCTAAGTATCACAGGCATTCCATGTGGAAATCCAGTAGAAGAAATGCTCATAAGTGATCATATGATTTAAAACAAGGTCATTTCCCTGAACCCAAACCACCATATATATAGTTCAAAATTAATTAATAGAATCCACGAAATGCGATAAGAACCATTTCATAAGGAACTCAACAAATAAATACGATGACTCCAAAAATAAACCATCCAATTCGTTCCACCGAAATCAAAATCAAAAGGCTCCTAAGCATTAAAAAATTGTGTGAAAAAAGACTATGGTGCCACCATACAGAGAGGACTGCGCAGGTCATATAAAAAATAGAGATCCTTAAGGACCACCATAACAGGGAGAATGTATCTGCATGATTTCTCCCAATCAAATCGAGCCATGGGTGGAATCGAAATAAATTATACAGTTTTCCTGATCGCCACTGACTATAGATTCGATAAAATAAGCACCATGGAATAGCTAGATATCACTGAAAAAACTCTAGGAGGTGTCTGGTTCTAGAATATCTTGTCATCCCCATCTCCCTTGAAATTGGAATAATCAAAACCATGTTTTGGTATCCCTCATTAAACAATTTATTCAGTGTTTTAGTGAACCTTATGTTTCCATTATAATTGAATAATTTGTTCACCTTTGCATTTTCATACATGAATAACCCATCGATATTTCCAATTATCCTCCTCCATCCAAGGAAAATTTTAGATATACAAATTGTACCATCCACAATCCACTAG
Organism: Viscum album; assembly: GCA_963277665.1. Classification (NCBI taxonomy): domain Eukaryota; kingdom Viridiplantae; phylum Streptophyta; class Magnoliopsida; order Santalales; family Viscaceae; genus Viscum; species Viscum album. The sequence continues at coordinate 760,483,418 of OY728161.1, forward strand.
CACATGAAATTATCATTCAGATAACAGGAACCCCCCCATCCTCTTATATATGATTCTCTAGTGTGGGCCGAGGATAGAACCTATGATGTCCATTTTTGGGAAATATTTTGCTTGGAGGACCCAAGAAGATAAAAAGAAAGGATGCTCCAGAATTCAACATCCCTACATGGTGAGTAGGGAATAATTAAAAATAGAAAAATCACAAAAACTCTTTCTTATACAGTCAATAAATATACATATCATAGACTAGGACACTGTAATGACCCGTAAAATTCAAGGTAAATACTTTCATAATTTTCTTTGGGGTTTAAAAGAATGCAGATTCTGACGGCGCCTGATTCCGAGGCCCGGTGTGCCCGGAATTAATTTCCGAAGTTTAGCTCAGGTACGTTCAGTGAACGAACAAGCGGGTTTTTTTCTAACATTTGAACCGGTGTTCAGAATCCAATTCTGAAGGCACCAATGGAACTACAGTGCAAGTAATTGCTTAGGAACGCCTTTTCTAGAGTTGCGTTTGCTCGATTTGAGTTGTTTAAATTTGAGGATTAAGTGTGAGTGAAATAAAATTTCGTTAAGAATTTTATTTCTCTTTTCCATGTGTTAGAACCTAGGTGTAGGAGTTAGGGTGGGGCCCACTGATTGTTAGTTTCTCTTGAGTGGATTAAAGGTGAGGTGGGACCCACACGAGCCCCCACCTTTTCAATTTCCTTAACTCCCTAACTCCTCTTAACCCCCAACTTATGTTGTGTAACAATTTTAACTTTTAAAATTTCCTTAATTTGGGTGACTTTTCCTCTCCTCTCATTAAGTATGCCAACACACCAATTCAATTAATTAAATTAAGTTATGATTTTTGAATTGTGGCATGAGTTAATAAAATAAGGATGATCCTTATTTTATTTTGGTTGGTTGTTGTGTGTGGAAAATTGAGGAGAGAGCTCTTGGGTGTTTTCATCTTCATCACGAAGAACACCAAGACATGGATGAAGAACGCTGTCACCGTAAGAAGAGATCGACGTGCCGTCTCTTCTCCTCTCCGCAGCCGGTGTGTGACCTTTTTCCGAAGATCGACGACGCACCCTCTTTCGATCTTCTTTCCGTGTCAACGAAAAGGAGACGCCACGTCCTCCTTGGAAGTTCTATGACAACATACGGAGCATCACCTCGTGACGTCGTTTTCCGCGGTGAACCCCCGTTCTAGCTACGCTCAAGGTAGGGGTTAATTAATTAATTTGTTCATGTTTAACAACTTGTCGTTCTTTGTGAAAATATGACCATGTGCTATCGATTAATGAGAGGGGTCTGGACCGCACAAACACGGCCGACCCTCCTCCTTTATCAATGTTTGTTTCATTGTGGTTTGAAAAGAGAATGGCGCGATGTCGTCGCACCACGTGTGATCGTGCGACAAGGAATGAGCGGCGTCGTCGTGCCGCCCTGTGGAAACGAACAAGGACACGATGTCGTCGCGCAGCGTTGGTGAAACCCGAAGACACCGCAGCCGGAGCGAGGCCGCGGTAAAAGAGCACAGCGCCGTCGTGTCGCACCGGACGACCAAGGCCGCGGCCGATTCCGGGCCGCGGCGAAGCAGGATGACCGGCGGTCGGAGACGGGCTGCCGGCGTCCGAGCAGGGAGGGGACCGGCCGTCGCCGGTCCCGTGCACCAAGAACCGGCTGGCCAGGGCGGGCCAGCCGGACAGGGGAAGAGCCGGGGTTCAAAACCCCCGGCTGGCCAGCTGAGCGGCCCCTTAATTTGGGTCGTGGTTTCCGAACGGCGGGTGCCAGTGCGCCCTCCCCCCCCCCCCCCCCGCATAACCGAACCGGATGGCGATGCGCGCCAGCGCGCTGGTTCGACAGGCCGGTAGCCGGGACGGGTCGGGCCGCGCCCAGACAGGCCAACCCGGACCCGAGTCGGGTTTCCCCGGTTCGGGCCGACCCAGGGGGTCTCGGGCCGGGTCGGTCTGGGCCCGAAACCCCGGTTTTCAGACCGTTTTGGTTCTTTTGCTCATATCTCGGGCTACCGACCTCCAATTGACAAACCGTTAGTGGCGATGAGATCATTGGATCGAGACGGGCGTCTAGAAAAATCACACTCAAGGTTTCGAAATACTTTGGGTTCGGATGAGTTGGTTCATACACGAAACCAACCAGTCCCTCTGAGCGGAAACGCTAATATCTTGAGCTCCGGACGTCCGATTGACATGCCGTCAACTTTGATGGATTTCTCTAGGTGAGATGGATATTTTGACTTACTCTGCTCAAGGTTTGGATGCCATCGGAGTGCGGTCGGGTTGGCTCGTTCACAAAACCAACCGGGCCCCTAGAACGAAAAAGCTAATAACTCACAGACCAGGCGTCCGATTGACGCACCGTCTGTCTCGTTGAATTTATCTTGATGAGACGGAACATTTGGAATACTTCTCCCGAGTTTTGGTTTCTGTTGGATGGTGTACGCGTTGGATTTTACCCAAAATCCAACCGGGACCCTGGAATGGAAAAACTGATATCTTTCAGATCGGGCGTCCATTTGACGAACCGTCAGCGGCGTTGGTGATCACATTGAGAAATGGTCCCTATGAGTTTACCCTATGAGAGTTCGTGGTATAGTTGAGATACGGACGGGTTGGTTCGCTCATGAAACCAACTGGGCCCCTGGGACGAAAAGGCTAATAACTCACAGACCGGGCGTCTGATTGACGCGTTTTCTATTGCATTGAGACCCCTATGACGAGGTTGTCCTTTGAGATACTTATTCATGGGACTTTGAGATACTTGATGTATTGAAATGTAGCTTGTGGAGTGGACCCTCACAGAGACGAGCGTGCCGAGTACGGAGACCGTGTAGCCGACTGAGACCTGACGACTAGTTGACCGACTCGACTTGGAGTGAGTCGACTAGCCCAGTGGACGGAGCACCCGGTATTTGGCGGCAGACCCATGGTGGACAGAGCACCTGGTAGTTGGCAGCAGACCCGAGGTACTCAACCGGAGGAGTACCTCTGTAGGCTATTAGGGGGAGCGCCCGGTATTTGGTGGCAGACCCATAGCAGACGGAGCACCCAGTATTTGGCAGCAGACCCGCGGTACTCGACAGGAGGAATACCTCAGCAGACTTAGGTTGGTGAGCAGTACCTCGGAGACGTGACATGATTAATGTACTCCCAGAGACGGAGGTCTTCAATAGTTACGGTTTCGATAATGAGAATCCTGGTTTGAGCGGATTCTATGACCTTTGTATTTACGTCTTGATTGAGATGGGTCACTTGATAACTTAGGTATATGTAAGGGCATATAACTGGGTAGTGGTTATCCGTTGATTTCATAATCTTTGTGTTACCTCATGATTGAGATGTGTTACTTGATAACTTAGGTATATGTGTGGGCATATACCTAAGTAGAGGTTATCTGTTGAGATATTCATTGTGGTTATCCTTGTTGGTTTTAGTGAGACCTTGAGGGTCTTGGGGTCTCTAATGAGTATCGTTATACTCACCCCTGCACAGGCTATGCCCGCACCTCGTTGTGTTGGTTGCAGACGACGGGCAGTGCTGACGGAGGCCGAGTGTTCGAGGACTGGACGGTACCCGGAGGTGGACTACACGACAAGTCTGTATCCGGAGGTGGACTTCACTGTGAGACGACACTCAGAGGAGGTTGACGAGTGAGAGCGTTGTAGAGGCTATCTGTACCTACCCTTCAGGTAGGATCCGTGGTGGACGAACCAAGAGCTGCGCCATCTATACATACCCTTCAGGTAGGATCCAAGGAGGACGTCCCAGGAGCCGCTTCCGTTCTTCCAGCTGTTGTATTTTTCTGTTTTACTTTTGTTCAGTTGTAGTTGTAATTTCAGTTGGGTTTGTATTATGGCCCATTTACTTTTCATCACTTCTCTTTCTACTTAGTGTTTTACATCTTCTTGTACTCTGTGGTGTTTTGTTTACTTTTATAAAGACAATGCCTTCCAATTTATCGGGATTTATGCCTTTGGTGCTAGTCGCCAGCCCCTGGCCTATGGAAGGCGGGCTTGGGGTAGTTATGGAACAGGCCCTGAGGACGGGTCGTGACAAATTGGTATAAGAGGAGTCGGTTCTACCGCAGAAGTTATAACTCTGATATTTTCTTTCTGTGATGAAATAGTGTTAAGGGTACCGAGTGTGGTCTTCAGTTCAGGGAGTCCAGTGTTGGTGCAGGTGGCCGACGTATCCATACACCAGGACCTTGACAACTGATTTCCAACTTTGTGCACGAAAACACTGATTGTGTGTGTGTTTCCAGAAGTTTTTAAAAGTCAGATCAAACCAGTTCTGCTCACTAGGTATAATTCGTTTGACCGTGTCACATTGTTTCTTTCAGGATGCCTCTTCGTGGACGACCAGCTAGAGCCCCGAGAGTTGTTCATACTGACATCCCGCCAAGCGACGTGGCCTCAGTACAGGGCCCTATCCCAGTAGAGACACCAGCGGTACTACTACCCGTTGGGACACCGATTCCACCAGCCCCAGTAGTAGATGGTGCACGTCGCTTGAGCACACTGCACGAGTTCCAGCGCCAGAGGCCACCTAGGTTCAGGGGAGGGATGGACCCTCATGCGGCTGAGGATTGGCTGGAGGCTATGGTGAGAGTCTTCAGGCTAGTGGGGACGCCAGCAGACTTCATGGTGATCATTACTACCAGCCTTCTTCAGGCAGCAACAGGCAGATGGTGGAGCCTGATGCTTCAGATACATGACGAGGCGACACTTCTGTGGGAAGACTTCGAGAGTCTGTTCCGGGATGAGTTTGTGTCGGCCACCCTACAATCGATGCGTATACAGGATCTGCTACATCTACAGCAGGGTAGCATGACAGTGGAACAGTATTCAGCGAGGTTCATAGACCTCTCGCGCTACTCCACAGATATGGTACGGGACCCATTCTTCAGGGCCCGAACCTTCGAGCAGGGGCTCAAGAGGGAGATTAGATCTTCTGTTGTTTCTCACAGCATTCCGACCCAGACATGGGTGTTGGAGAGAGCCCTCTTAGTGGAGAGTTTTCTTGCTGAGCAGTCTCCAGCAGCACGACCCACCACTAGCTAGCTTGCGGCAGATTCTTTTGCAGCAGATAGTAGACAAATGACGCAGTGGTCCAAGAGGACCAAACCTACCGGTGGCCTCCTGCATGACTCGGGTTCAGTTGTGCGGGGGGAACCGGGGTGGAGTCAGAGCCAGTCGTGCCGAGAGTGGAAAGTGTTACTACTGCGGCGGGATTGGTCACATGGCACGTGATTGTCCGACCCGCCATGCAGATGACCAGCAGTTAAAGGAAGAACCTCCCAGGCAGAGGCATAGGTTCGATCAGGGCAGGCCGCAAGGAGCAGGCGGCCATGGATGAGGAGCTGGTCGTGCAGCTGGAGGTGGACGACGCTTCGGGGTGTTTCCACCACCACCACCAGGAGGCCCACCCTGACTGCAGGGGACAGGAGGACATGGGAGAGCTCAGCTTCAGGCAGCTGAGGCCTATGGTCAGGGAGCTCTGGAAGCAGATGGACAGGAGTGGGACTAGCTCCAGACGTAGAGGCTATTGATCATGTTGCTTCGAGTTTTGTTGTTGTTACATTTATGTATTTATACTATGATATGCAATAATGAAAAGACACTTACCTTTTTAAAGTTTGCTTTCCTGTCCTTTTGTTTGGTTGGTAATGAGTGGCCCCAGTTAAGACTGTTTACTTAACCCTCACTTTCGAGATTTCTATTGGAAGAGACCTAGTGACCTCACACTGATGCCGACAGTGTGACTCGACCCTTGGAGGTAAGAGTGACAGTTGGATCTCTTGGTAGTAACTTCGAGGCCTTACGACGTCGTCCATGGCATGAATACATCATTCATGTTCTGATTGACTGTATTAGGCAATGGATGTGGTTAATCCAGGGGATGAGTCCAGATTTCTCTTTTCAGAAAAGAAGAAATCATAGTGGCTGTTGTAAGACTCAAGAAGGTCCAGGTCATCCAAGAGTGGATGAGGACAGCACTGGGCCGACAGAAGCCTAATGATGATAGGAATTGGATTCCTCTAGAGATCGAGGATGACGATCACGTCCTTATACGGGTTTCACCTTGACGAGGTTTACGGAGATGTGGCCAAGGCGGAAAGTTTTCCCAGAGGTTCAGTGGACCTTCTTAGGTCCTCAGATGGGTAGGCGAAGTGGTTTATCGCTTGATGCATCCACCTCAGTTGCACCAGGTGCATGACGACTTCCACGTATCTCAACTGAGAAGATACGTGCTCTACCATTCGCATATCATCGACCATGGGGAGCTGGACGATGGAGATCTGGTGTCTTTCACGGAGGTTCCAGTGGGAATCCGGGATCGACAGGAGCGGATCCTATGAGGATGGACGATTCCTTGGGTGCGCTTTCACTGGCAGTGTGAGAACCTCTAGGTGAACACATGAGAGCAGGAGGCTCAGATGCATGCTCAGTATCGCTTTTGTATCCCTAGTTTGTGTTAAAGCTTTACGGGGACATAAAGCGCTGAGGTGGGAGTAATGTAAAGACCCATAAAGTTCAAGGGAAATTTTTTCTTAATTTTCTTTGGTATTTTACAAGAACACAGTTTCTGACGGCACCTGATTCCGAGGCCCGGTGTGCCCGGAATTAATTTCGGAAGTTTAGCTCAGGTACGTTCAGTGAACGAATGAGCTGGTTTTTTCTAAATTTTGAACCGGTGCTTGGAATCGAATTCTGAGGGCACGATGGAACCACAGCGCCGGTAATTGCTTAGGAATGCCTTTTCTGGAGTTGCGTTTTCTTGATATGAGTTGTTTAAATTTGTGTATTAAGTGTGAGTGAAATAAAATTTCGTTAAGAATTTTATTTCTCTTTTCCATGTGTTAGAACCTAGGTGTAGGAGTTAGGGTGGGACCCACTGATTGTTAATTTCTCTTGCGTGGATTAAAGGTGAGGTGTGGCCCACACAAGCCCCCACCTTTTCAATTCCCTTAACTCCCTAACTCCTCTTAACCCCCCACTTAAGTTGTGTAACACTTTTAACTTTTAAACTTCCCTTAATTTGGGTGACTTTTCCTCTCCTCTCATTAAGTATGCAAACACGCCAATTCAATTAATTAAATTAAGTTTTGATTTTTGAATTGTGGCATGAGTTAATAAAATAAGGATGAGCCTTATTTTATTTTGGTTGGTTGTTGTGTGTGGACAATCGAGGAGAGAGCTCTTGGGTGTTTTCATCTTCATCACGAAGAACACCAAGACTTGGACGAAGAACGCCGTCACCGTAAGAAGAGATCGACGTGCCGTCTCTTCCCCTCTCCACAGCTGGTGTGTGACCTTTTTCCGAAGATCGACGACGCACCCTCTTTCGATCTTCTTTCCATGTCAATGAAAAGGAGACGCCACTTCCTCCTCGGACATTCTCCGTCAACATACGGAGCTTCACCTCACAACGTCTTTTTCCACGGCGAACCCACATTCTAGCTACGCTCAAGGTAGGGGTTATTTAATTAATTTGTTCATTTTACCACCTTGTCGTTCTTCATGAAAATACGACCAAGTGTTATCGATTAACGAGAGGGGGCCAGACCGCACAAACACGGCCGACCCTCCACATTTATCCATGTTTGTTTCACTGTGGTTTGAAACGAGAATGGCGCGGCGCCGTCGCACCGCGTGTGATCGTGCGACAACGAATGAGCGGCGTCGTCACGCCACGCCGTGGAAACGAACAAGGACACAACATCGTCGCGCCGCATTGGTGAAACCCGAAGACACCGCGGTCGGAGCGGGGCCACGGTGGAAGAGCACGACGCCATCGCGCCGCACCGGACGACCAAGGTCGCGGCCGATTCCGGGCCGCGACGAAGTAGGGTGACCGGCGGCCGGAGACGGGCCGCCGGCGTCGGAGCAGGGAGGGGACCGGCCGTCGCCGGTCCCGTGGAGCTAGAACCGGCCGACCAGAGCGGCCCGGCCGGTAGGGGATGATCCGGGTGTCAAAACCCCCGGCTGGCCAGCTGAGCGGCCCCTTAATTGGGGTCGTTGTTTCCAAACGGCGGGGGGGCAGCGCGCCCCCCCGCATAACCGAACGGCTCGGCCGTTCGGCCGAGCCAGCTGGCACCGCGCGCCGGTCCGCCAGGCCGGCAGCCGGGCTGGGCCGCGCCGCGCCCGGCCTAGCCGACCCGGACCCATGTCGGGCCTCCCTAGTTCGGGCCGACCCATGGGGTCTCGGGTCGGGTCGGTCCGGGCCCAAAACACCCATTTTCGGACACTTTTGGTTCTTTTGCCCATATCTCGTGCTACGGACCTCCGATTGACGAACCGTCAGTGGCGATGCGATCCTTGGATCGCGACAGTTGTTTCGACATATCGCACTCATGTTTTCGGAATACTTTGGGTTCGGCCGAGTTGGTTCGTACACGAAACCAACCGGGCCCTCGGAGCAGAAATGCTCATATCTTCAGCTACGGACGTCCGATTGACGTGCCGTCGACTTTGATGGATTCCTCTAGGTGAGACGGATATTTTGGCTTACTCTGCTTGAGGTTTGGATGCCGTCAGTGTGCGGTTGGGTTGAATTTTTCACAAAACCAAATAGGCCCCTGGAACGAGAAAGCAAATAACTCACAGACCGGGTGTCGGATTGACGCACCGTCTGTCTCGTTGAATTCCTCTTGATGAGACGGAATTTTTGGAATAATTCGCCCGAGTTTTGGTTACTGTTGGATAGTGGTCGGGTTGGATTGTACCCGAAATCCAACCGGGCCCCTGGAACGGAAAAGCTGATATCTTTCAGATTGGACGTCCCTTTGGTGAACCGTCAGCGGCATTGGTGATCACATTGAGAAACTGTCCCTGTGATTTTACCCTATGAGAGTTTGGGGTGCATTTGAGATTCGACCGGGTTGGTTCGCTCACAAAACTAACCGGGCCTCTGGGATGAAAAGGCTAATAACTCACAGACCGAGCGTCCAATTGACGCGCCGTCTATTGCGTTGAGACCCCTATGATGAGGTGGTACATTGAGATACTTCTTAGTGGGACTTTCAGATACTTGGAGTATCAACTTCTTGCTCGTGGAGCGGACCCTCCCAGAGAAGAGCGTGTGGAGTACGAAGACCGTGTAGCCGAATGAGACCTGGTGATGGCTTGACCGACTCGACTAGGAGTGAGTCGACTAGCCCAGTGGACGTAGTGCCCGGTATTTGGAGGCAGACCCACGGTGGACGGAGCACCTGGTAGTTGGAAGCAGACCTGCGGTACTTGATCGGAGGAGTACCTATGTAGGCTATTAGGGGGAGCACCCGGTATTTAGCGGTAGACCCACAGTGGACGGAGCGCCCAGTATTTGGCAGCAGACCCGCGGTACTCGACAGGAGAAGTACCTCAGTAGACTTAGGATGGTGAGCAGTTCCTCGGAGACGTGACATGATCATTGTACTCCCAGAGATGGAGCTCATCAGCAGTTACAGTTTTGATAATGAAAATCCTGGTTTGAGCTGAGTCTATGACCTTTGTGTTTACGTCTTAATTGAGATGGGTCACTTGACAACTTAGGTATATGTATGGGCATATACCTGGGTAGTGGTTTTCCGTTGATTTCATAATCTTTGTGTTACCTCATGATTGAGATGGGTTACTTGATAAATTAAGTATATGTATGGGCATATACCTAAGTAGAGGTTATCTGTTGAGATCTTCTTTATGGTTATCCTTGTCGGTTTTGGTGAGACCTTGAGGGTCTCGGGGTCCCTACTGAGTATCTTTATACTCACCCCTACACGGGCTATGCCCGCACATCGTTGTGTTGGTTGCAGACGACGGGCAGTGCTGACGGAGGCCGAGTGTTTGAGGACTGGACGGTACCCAGAGGAGGACTACACAACGAGTTAATATCCGAAGGTGGACTTCACGGTGAGGCGACACTCGGAGGAGGTTGAAGGGAGAGAGCGTTGTGGAGGCTATCTGTACCTACCCTTCAGGTAGGATCCGTGGTGGACGAACCAGAAGCTGCACCATCTATACCTACCCTTCAGGTAGGATCCGAGGAGGACGTCCCGGGAGCCTCTTCCGTTCTTCTAGCTATTGTCTTTTTCTATTGTACTTTTGTTCAGTTGTAGTTGTACTTTCAGTTGGGTTTTTATTCTGGACCATTTACATTTCTGCACTTCTCTTTGTACTTAGTGTTTGACTTCTGCTTGTACTCGGTGGTGTTTTGTTTACTCTTATAAAGGAAATTCCTTCTCAGTTATCAAGATTTACGCCTTTTGTGCTAGTCGCCAGCCCTTGGCCTATGGAAGGCGGGCTTGGGGTAGTCACGAAACGGGCCTCGAGGACGGGTCGTGAAAAATTGGTATCAGAGGAGTCGGTTCTACCGCATGACTTATAACTCCGATATTTTCTTTCTGTGAAGAAATAGTGTTAAGGGTACCTAGTGTGGTCTTCAGTTCAGGGAGTCCAATGCTGGTGCGGGCGGCCGACGTATCCATACACCAGGACCCTGACAACTGATTTCCGACATTGTGCAAGAAAACACTAATTGCGTGTGTGTTTCCAGAAGTTTTAAAAAGTCCGCTCAAACCAGTTCAGCTCACCAGGTATAAATCTTTTGACCATGTCACGTTGTTTCTTCCAGGATGCCTCCCCACGGACGACCAGCTAGAGCCCCGATAGTTGTTCATACTGACAGCCCGCCGAGCGACGTAGCATTCGTATAGGGCCCTATCCCAGTAGAGGCACCAGTGGAAGCACCAGCGGTACTACTACCCGTTGGGCCACCGATGCCACCAGCCCCAGTAGCAGAGGGAGCACATCGCTTGAGCACACTGCACGAGTTCCAGTGCCAGAGGCCACCTAGGTTCAGGGGAGAGACGGACCCGCAGGCGGCTGAGGATTGTCTAGAGGCTGTGGTGAGAGTCTTCTGGCTAGTGGGGACGCCAACAGACTTCATGGTGATCCTTGCTGCCAGCCTTCTTCAGTAGCAGCAGGCAGATGGTGGAGCCTGATGCTTCATATACATGATGAGGTGACACTTCTGTGGGCAGACTTCAAGAGCCTGTTCCAGGCTGAGTTTGTGCCAGCCACCCTTCGAGCGGTGTGTATACAAGAGCTCCTACATCTACAGCAGGGTAGCATGACAGTGGCCCAGTATTTAGCGAGGTTTAGAGACCTCTCGCGCTACTCCATAGATATGGTACGTGACCCGTTCTTCAGGGCCTGAACCTTCGAGCAGGGGCTCAGGCGGGAGATTAGAGCTTCTGCTGTTTCTCACAGCATTCCGACCCAGACAGGGGTGATGTAGAAAGCACTCTTAGTGGAGAGTTTCCTTGCTGAGCAGTCTCCCGCAGCACGACCCACCACTAGCCGGCTTGCGGCAGAGTCTTCTGCAATAGATATTAGACAGATGACATAGAGGTCCAAGAGTACCAGACCTACCGGTGGCCGACTGCACGACTCAGGTTCAGTTGTGCGGGGGAACTGGGTGGAGTCATCGCCTGTCGTGCCGAGAGTGGAGAGTGTTACTCCTGGGGTGGGATTGGTCACATGGAACGCGACTGTCTGACCCGCCATGCAGATGACCAGCAGTTAAATGAAGGATCTCCTAGGCCGAGGAAGAGGTTCGATTAGGGTAGACCGCAAGGAGAAGGCGGCCATGGAAGACGATCTGGCCGTGCAGTTGGAGGTGGACGACGCTTCTAGGTGTTGCCACCACCACCACCTGGAGGCCCACCCCGACCGCAGGGGACAAGAGGACATGGGAGAGCTCAACTTCAGGCAGCTAAGGCCTATGGTCATGGAGCTCCGGAAGCAGATGGACAAGAGTGGGACTAGCTCCAGACCTGGAGGCTATTGATCATGTTGCTTCTAGTTTTGTTTTTGTTACATTTGTGTCTTTGTACTATGAGCTGCAATAATGAAAAGACACCTACCTTTTTAAAGTTTTCTTTCCTGTCCTTTTGTTTGGTTGGTACTGAGTGGTCCCGGTTAAGACTGTTTACTTAACCCTCACTTTCGAGATTTCTACTGGAAGATACCCAGTGACCTCACAATGATGCCGACAGTGTTACTCGAACTTTGGAGGCGAGAGTGACAGTTTGATCTCTTGGTAGTATCGTCAAGGCCTTATGACATCGTCCATGGCATGAATACATCATTTATGTCTAGATTGACTGTATTAGGCAACGAATGTGGTTCATCCAGGGGATTAGACCGGAATTATCTTATCGGCAAAGAAGAAATCATAGTAGCTCTTGTAAGACTAGAGAAGGTCCAGGTCATCCAGAAGCGGATGAGGACAGCACAGGGCCGACAGAAGCCTTATGCTGACAGGAATTGGAGGCCTCTAGAGTTAGAGGATGAAGATCACATCCTTATACGTGTTTCACCTCGACGAGGTTTACGGAGATGTGGCCAAGGCAGCAAGTTATCGTGGAGGTTCAGTGGACCTTCTTAGGTCCTCAGCAGGTTAGCCTAAGTGGTTTACCGCTTGACGCATCCACCTCAGTTGCACCAGGTGCATGAAGACTTCCACGTATCTCAACTGAGGAGATACGTGCTCTATACTTCACATATCATCGACCATGGGGAGATGGACGATGGCGATGTGGTGTCTTTCACGGAGGTTCTAGTGGGAATCGAGGATCGACAAGACCGGATCCTAGGAGGATGGATGATTCCTCGGGTGCGCTTTCACTGGCAGTATTGGAACCTCCAGGTGAGCACATGAGAGCGGGAGGCTCAGATTCGTGCTCAGTACTTCTTTTGTATCACTAGTTTGTGTTGATGCTTTACGTGGACGTAAAGCCCTGAGGTGGGAGTAATGTAAAGACCCGTAAAATTAAAGGGAATTTTTTTTAACTTTCTTTGGGTTTTTACAAGAGCGCAGTTTCTGACGGCGCCTGATTCCGAGGCCCAGTGTTCCTGGAATTAATTTCCGAAGTTTAGCTCAGGTACGTTCAGTGAATGAACAAGCTGGTTTTTTCTAACTTTTGAACCGGTGCTCGAAATCGAATTTCGAGGGCACCGATGGAACCGCAGTGCCGGTAATTGCTTTGGAATGCCTTTTATGGAGTTGTGTTTGCTCGATATGAGTTGTTTAAATTTGTGGATTTAGTGTGAGTGAAATAAAATTTCGTTAAGAATTTTATTTCTCTTTTCCATTTGTTAGAACCTAGGTGTAAGAGTTAGGGTGGGACCCACTGATTGTTAGTTTTTCTTGAGTGGATTAAAGGTGAGTTGGGGCCCACACGAGCCCCCACCTATTCAATTCCATTAACTCCCTAACTCCTCTTAACCCCCCACTTAAGTTGTGTAACACTTTTAACTTTTAAACTTCCCTTAATTTGGGTGACTTTTCCTCTCCTCTCATTAAGTATGCCAACACACCAATTCAATTAATTAAATTAAGTTTTGATTTTTGAATTGTGGAATGAGTTAATAAAATAAGGATGTGCCTTATTTTATTTTGGTTGGTTGTTGTGTGTGGACAATTGAGGAGAGATCCCTTGGGTGTTTTCATCTTCATCACGAAGAACACCAAGACTTCGACGAAGAACGCCGTCACCGTAAGAAGAGATCGATGTGCCGTCTCTTCTCATCTCCGCAGCCGGTGTGTGACCTTTTTCTGAAGATCAACGATGCACCCTCTTTCGATCTTCTTTCCGTCTCAAAGAAAAGGAGATGCCACTTCCTCCTCGGTTGTTCTCCGTCAACATACAGAGCTTCACCTCACGACATCGTTTTCCGCGGCGAACCCCCGTTCTAGCTACGCTCAAGGTAGGGGTTATTTAATTAATTTGTTCATGTTTACCACCATGTCGTTCTACGTGAAAATACGACCAAGTTCTATAGATTAACGAGAGGGGGCCAGACCGCACAAACATGGCCGACCCTCCTCCTTTATCCATGTTTGTTTCATTGTGGTTTGAAATGAGAATGGCGCGGTGCCGTCGTACAACGTGTGATCGTGCGACAAGGAATGAGCGGCGCCCTCGCGCCGCGCCATGGAAACTAACAAGGTCACGACACCGTCGGGCCATGTTGGTGAAACCCGAAGACACCAGGGCCGGAGCGATTCCGCTGTGGAAGAGCACGGCGCCGTCGCGCCACACCGGACGACCAAGGCCGCGACCGGTTTCGGGCCACGGCGAAGCAGGGTAACCGGTGGTCGGAGACGGGCCACCGGCATTGGAGCAAGGAGGGGACCGGCCGTCGCCGGTCTCGTGGAGCAAAACCAGCCGGCAAGGCGGGCCAGCCGGATAGGGGAAGAACCGGGGGTCAAAACCCCCGGCTGTCTAGCTGAGCGGCCCATTAATTGGGGCCGCAGTTTCTGAACGGCGGGGGGCAGCGCCCCCCCCCCCCCCCCCGCATAACCGAACGGCTCAGCCGTTCGGCAGAGCCAGCAGGCACCGCGCGCCAGCACGCTAGTCCGCGCCGGGCCGTGCCCAGCCGAGCCGACCCGTGCCCGAGTCGGGTCGCCCTGGTTCGGGCCGACCCAAGGGGTCTTGGGCCGGGTCGGTCCGGGCCGGAAACCCCCGTTTTCGGACCCTTTTGGTTCTTTTTCCCATATCATGGGCAACGAACCTCCGATTGATGAACCGTCAGTGGCGATGCGATCCTTGGACCGGGACGGTCGTTTCGACATATCGCACTCAAGGTTTCGAAATACTTTGAGTTCAGCCGAGTTGGTTCGTACACGAAACCAACTGGGCCCTCGGAGCGGAAACACTCATATCTTGAGCTCCGGACGTCCGATTGACGTGCCGTCGACTATGATGGATTACTCTAGGTGAGACGGATCTTTTGGCTTACTCTGCTAGAGGTTTGGATGTCGTCGGAGTGTGGTCGGGCTGGCTAGTTCCCGAAACCAACCGGGCCCCTGGAACGAGAAAGCCAATAACTCACAGACCGACGTCCGATTGACGCACCGTCTGTCTCGTTGAATTCCACTTGATGAGACGGAACTTTTGGCATACTTCGCCCGAGTTTTGGTTGCTGTTGGATAGTGGATGGGTTGGATTGTACCCGAAATCCAACCGGGCCCCTAGAACGGAAAAGCTGATAGCTTTCAGACCGGACGTCCGTTTGACGAACCGTCAGCGGCGTTGGTGATCACGTTGAGAAACGGTCCCTATGAGTTTACCCTATGATAGTTCAGGGTACTGTTGAGATACGGCCGGGTTGGTTCGCTCATGAAACCAACCGGGCCCCTGGGACGAAAAGGCTAATAACTCACAGACTGGGCGTCCGATTGACGCGCTGTCTGTTGCGTTGAGACCCCTATGACGAGGTGGTACATTGAGATACTTTTTCGTGGGACTTTGAGATACGTGGAGTATCGACCTGTAGCTCGTGGAGCGGACCCTCCTAGAGATGAGCATGCGGAGTACGGAGACCGTGTTGCCGACTGAGACCTGACGACTGCTTGACCAACTCGACTTGGAGTGAGTCGACTAGCCCAGTGGATGGAGTGCCCGATATTTGGGGGAAGACCCACGGCGGACGGAGCGCCTGGTAGTTGGAAGCAGACCCGCGGTAATCGACCAGAGGAGTACCTCTGTAGGCTATTAGGGGGAGCACCCGATATTTGGCGGCATACCCACAGTGGACGGAGCGCCCAGTATTTGGCAGCAGACCCGCGGTACTCAATAGGAGGACTACCTCAGCATACTTAGGTTGGTGAGTAGTACCTCGGATATGTGACAAGATCACTGTACTCCTAGAGACGGAGCTCTTCAACAATTATGGTTTTGATAATGAAAATCCTGGTTTGAGCTGAGTTAATGACCTTTGTGTTTACATCTTCATTGAGATGGGTCACTTGATAACTTAGGTATATGTATGGGCATATACCTGGGTAGTGGTTATCCGTTGATTTCATAATCTTTGTGTTACCTCATGATTGAGATGGGTTACTTGATAACTGAGGTATATGTATGGGCATATACCTAAGTAGAGGTTATCTGTTGAGATCTTCTTTGTGGTTATCCTTGTTGGTTTTAGTGAGACCTTGAGGGTCTCGGGGTCCCTACTGAGTATCTTTATACTCACCCCTGCACGGGCTATGCCCGCACATCGTTGTGTTGGTTGCAGACGACGACCAGTGCTGACAGCGGCCGAGTGTTTGAGGACTGGACGGTACCCAGAGTTGGACTTCACAGTGAGACGATACTCAGAGGAGGTTGACGGGAGAGAGCGTTGTGGAGGCTATCTGTACCTACCCTTCAGGTAGGATCTGTGGTGGACGAACCAGGAGCTGCGCCACTTGTACCTACCCTTCAGGTAGGATCTGAGAAGGACGTCCCAGGAGCCACTTCTGTTCTTCCAGCTGTTGTCTTTTTTCTGTTGTACTTTTGTTCAGTTGTAGTTGTACTTTCAGTTGGGTTTTTATTTTGGCCCATTTACTTTTCATCGCTTTTCTTTGTACTTATTGTTTTACTTATGCTTGTACTCTGTGGTGTTCTTTTTACTTTTATAAAGGCAATGCTTTCCCAGTTATCGGGATTTACACCTTTGGTGCTAGTCGCCAGCCCCTGGCCTATGGAAGGCGGGCTTGGGGTAGTCACGGCACGGGCCCCAAGGACGGGTCGTGACAGGCACATAATGTGTTTTATTCATTCCATTATTCATACCCCTCCATACGTTTTCCAGTTTGGAATGTAATTAGTCAATAGAATAACCAGGAAACATGAATAGGGAGAACAAATATGTGGGGATATCCTGTTCTACTAACTTGAGGAGGATCTTCTTACCTGCATAAGAGTCCCTTTTGATGGTCCTGGATTGGATATTATTTCACACCCTTTACATAATACTACAATTCATAAACTTTTTAGCATCTATAGATGGTAGGAAACCCGAGATATTCATTGTGTTTATTAACCACCAAGATCATGTATTTGGTTTGAATTTCAACCATCCATCATGGATGGTCACCATAGCTAATGGAGATATCATATAGGGATATATTAATCGATTGTTTCACGAATGAATCCATTCTCCATGTTGCAGATGTTTTATCTCATCTATTATCTAAAGAAGCTCCAGATAGACTCATAAATGGGGATACGGCCTTTGAGCAATGTATCCCTATTACACAACTTTTCTTTACATGATTATTTCCTCATTTAATTAAGAGAAACTTATTAGGAGTGCCAAGATATTATAAACATTATTGATTATTTTACCATGTCCTCTATACAATGTATCAATTTATCTAAATATGAGATATATTTTTGTCATGTCATGGATGAATTGATGAGAAACATTATTTCTAGATTGTTTCGTATTGAGTTCATGGATAAAAATAAAAAATTTCTAGGCCCCCTAATGGACTTTGAATACTTAAAAATAGAGGTCATATCATTCATTCCTGATAATATCTATAGGAATATATAGTGATGGCCAGATAAAAATCTATCTAGGTCAATAAAGGATGTTATATTGAAAACTATGGCCCAAGGTGTTCCATCTTATGTGATTTACCTCTTCATTCTCTTGGATTACATTATCCATAAACATTATTCTTCGTTTTCTAATGTTTAATTTGCTTGTGATAATGGTAAAAATTATATATATTGGATTTACTGGACAATTTTATGTGCTCCTAATTCTTGTTGAATCTTGGGATTTGGATACATGAATTTTTTTAACAATACCCTTATAGAAAAGTAGGACATGTGCCTTTTGCGGAACCTAGAATGCATGTGAGCTAGAGATTTCCATGAAAAGTTTTTTCCATAGGTAGATTATTTTTATTCTATTATTGGTCCATCAAGAGTTATTTTTGGAGGAGAATTTGGGGTTCATGGTCTCTTCGGAACCATGGAATTTATTGAAAAATTTCTAGAAATTATTTGGTTGATATTTTATTATTTATGTGGCTTCCTGGTTTGGATGGTTCGATTCTCGCATCTTTTCCTACACCTGGAAATGAGCGTTCCCTTGTGAGTGAACTCTTGGTTGAAGACCTTTCCGGCTAGGACCTTCTGATTCTCGGTCACTGGCTTTCTACATTTGCTAATATGTATATCGTAATAGTTTTAATGGTTCATGATGCAGGCCCATGCAAGATCTAATTGTCTTATGATTCCTATAGATGTTACACTATACATTCGAGTTATATATCATGCTTCATGGACAGAGAATGTACTTGTAACCATTTTCGAAAACAACTTTGAAATTTAAATGATCTTCTTGAATTCCTTGATTTTCAATTAAAAATTATTCAGGGGTATCATTCCCACATACACTATAAAATCTAATAGGCACCCCTCTAATAATGGCATCTTCTTCCTCCATGGGGTTTCAGTGGAGATTTGTTTCAATTCAATTTTCTCTGCAACTGGGTTACGTGACTTTGATCGATGTGTGCATCACAAGATCTCATTATATTGTGAAATCTTGTCAATGTAAGAATTATTGTGGTTGAGAGTTTTATATCTTTTCCTAATGTCTATCCACAAAAGTGTATAATATTAATTGTTAATATTTTAATATTATTGTATTTCAATGTCCATAATCATCAGTTTTAGGGAATTCTATAATTTGAACTCAATTTCTCATCACATGTGGAATTAATGTTTAATGTGAAAATTTGGACCCAATTAATCATCTACATGTGAAATTAAATTATAAAATATTTCAATTTTATATTTTGGTAAATGATTTATCACTTTTATTGTAATATTGTTTCTTTTAGGATAAATGAATGAATTTGAAGGGAAGATAGAGATTTTTGGAATGTAATTCTGAAATTTTCTTGACAAAGCATAATGGGCCTAAGGACCGCCAAACAAATTGGGCCCACAATCCAAGCTTAATGAAGCTCAAACATTATCTATATATATATAAAAATATAGATATATTCTATTAAAACTATTTCCACATCTAATTCTGAATTTTTATGATGATCCAAGCTGTCAAAGACGATGATTAAATGTATGGCCAGATCTGAACACCCCTAAAGTCAGCCATCAATTTTGAGCATAAAATTCATATGGATGAATAATTTTCCATGAACATTTTATAGCTGATACATGAAACCTAGAGTAAGATATTTATCTGATACGACCATCAATTATTAATCCATCTATAATGACTTATTGTCATGCCCAGAGTGGGGTGAATCTGGTCATATTTTGTGGTCAACATTGAAACATCAAATTTATTTCATTCTCACCCACCTTTTGACTATCTTAGTTAATGGGGTGGGAATTTATTATTGGCCGGTTTCACTAACGGTCATAATATTCCAATATAAGGAGATGGTGGTGATGGGAATTAGAATCCAATTTTTTCATTCAATTGTATTATTATGATTTCAATTTGTAATTGTTTTTTTTCCCATGTAAGATTTTTAAATAACAATTGATTATTAATAAAATTTATTATTCATATCATTTTATACAAATTTTATGCATTTATTCAATTTCATATGTGAGTACAGTTATATACATAATCTGATGTAAATTTTTTTCACAATGGTGGAGTGATCCTAATTCATTATTTTCTCTTCTTCAATCTCGTTTCATTAAGTCGACTTCCCAATTACATCGATATAATATTATCAATGGAAGGCTAAACATTTATGGTTTAATACAAGGGACTTATTTGTGGGTGTATTGAATGTAATATAATATTGTTTTTAGAATTAATTCATTATTTTATGACTTCCATTCAAAGATTAATTTTCTTCTTCGTTATCACCAACTATAATAATGACACATTCTAAGTGCTAGTATGATCCATTTCCTTCGAGTGATCATGAATGTGATAATCTATGAGCATTGGGGATTAGCCTTAGAATTCTATAATGATTTAACTGGTGAAAGAGGTTGTAGTATTATGTCTTCTTGTGGTTACATCTCGAATCAGTGATCACAAACTTTCTATGAGAACAAATACATCCAATCCACCCTATATTATAGTCGAGGATCAATTCATCATAATTAATTTGTTGAGATCATGTAATTGTGTGTTTTTTGTTCATTAAATTAAAATATTAGTTCTTTGATTACAATCAATACCCATGTTGGTCACATTATATCCAATCCTCTATAAAATCATAGTTTCTATAGGATTATTCTTTGATCATTATGGATTCGATAACCCATGTTGTAGTGCAATTGACCGCTTACACCATATATCAAGGGTAAATCTTGGCACAACCAAATTTGGGGGATATTTATAGGGACCCTTGTAAGTACCTTAGATTTTATCATTCCTTTATCATCCCATTTACCTTTTCCCACCACTATATATATTTTATTTTCCAAATTCTAATTTTGTGTGTTTGGAAAATCTGAAATCAAAATCTCCATCCACTCTAATGGAATATCATCAATAATACCCCAATGTAAACTCATGATTAAATGTAATTGGAAGTCAATATTAGGATGCCCCTAACATAAATAATTTATTTTACTAAACCGTGAATGATTATCCCACACATAATGAAATGAAAAATAATTTTGATGAATAATGTTTAAAGGATTAGTTTCTATCCCTCTCAAAAATGATTAAATAGGTAAATCTTGGGAAATTACATTATTTTAAAACTTATATCAATCAAAATATCCAACAAAATATTGATTTTTTTGAACAAATGAATAAAATGAATTCATAAGTCTCTTCTTTGAGATTATAACTACAAGTAAATAAGACAATTTTGGAAACAATAACCACTAATGTTGTAATTTAATCAACACTAACTGAAGAATATTTTCTCACACAAAACAATTAAGGAAAATACCATGTTGTAAATGTTTAAAGAGTGAGAAATATAATGAAATTACTGAACCATTTATTTTCATACCATCAGATTCTTCAAAATGACATGAAAACCCTAAAGGTCCAACATTAGAATCTCAGAAATCAATTTTATAAAATGAACTATATTTTTTATGAAATTATGAAATTTAACATAAATATATAGAGGGAATTGTTAATGGGTGTCTATATCATGATGACATTGATTTTCTGAATTCACATGAGGGAATGTTTTTCCATGGTTGGAATATCTTTTATAGGGCTCCATTTATGTTATCTTAGAAACAGTAATCCCAAAAAATTAGGATAAATAAAAAATATAGAGTCCATAACCATTCCTAACACTCATCTATGAAATTTTGTGGTCGAAAAATCAATTAAAAATCAACCAATTCTGTTAACCCCATATTGAATTCAATGTTGATACATCCTCTATAAAGCGTTTTGTAATGTGGGATAATCAAACACATTTTTTTATCATTTCATAGTCAATTTAAATTACTAAATATGAATTTATACTTGACATATTTTGTAAGACAAGGAATGAAGTTGGAATGAGAAATTTGGATATTCATGGGAATAGATCATTCAATGGGACGTATATGATTTATTATGAATCAATTTTAAAACCTTCTTTCCAACCAAAATATAGAATCAATCATTATCTAGTTAAGGTGGAGAAAAATGGGTTCCAAAAAATGTTGAAAGTTGGTATGTGGTAAGCTAGGGGGTCTAGGATGAGTAAACAACTTAAAATTATACATTTTTAGGTAGGCAATCTGACTTCTGCATTTTTTTATTTATTTTTTGGGGTTTGGTGTTTTTTCTGACTGAAAACCCCTTAGGTTTTCTAATGTGATCTAATGTCTCTTATGTGTGAGATTTAGAAACTTCCTCATTTTAATATTTAAAAAAACGAATGAATTATAAAGTTCAAACCCAATAATCATTCATCCCTAAGGAGTCGACCCGTGAAATGATGACATAGTGGGGGATTTATTAATAAAGGCTCATAAATATCAAACCAGGTGATTTTATTCTATGATTTTGTTTAAAATCACCTAAAACATGACCCATCTTTCTTCACACCACCAAATAATTTTTTCATTTTATAAATATTCAACATTAAGGGTGGGTGGGAACCTTACATAAACTAATATCTAAATTCAAAAACACCCTAAATAATAGGGACATATAATTACACCATTCCATAATCCCATTCAAGGTTATAATTTAATAAATTCAAAATCAAAAAGTGAATCCCCATTTCTGCTGGCGAAGTGAGCTGCCTGAGAATCGCTAAAGTCATGACATTATCATTGTCATCATTACCTCGCCTATCTATTTTCTCAAAAACTATCACTATTGTCACTTCAATGCATCATCATTGTTGGTTGCGGCTTCGCCATCAAGCACCATCCATATCGAAAACCTAAGTGTCGTCGTTTAGCGAGCTAAAATACGTTGCATGCCATCACATGCATCAGAAAATAGAACCACATAAGATCCTCCACGAGCAGGACACCCAGAATAACCAATCGCAAAATAACCATGCCAACTAACATTAGTGACATCCGATGAATCATGAGACTACCAGTACCCTCTATCTTCCAAGTTATTATCTCTCCCTTCTATTCTGATTAAAAACTTGCTGTAGTTCATTTATATGTTTGGAGGAGAAAAAATATTAGATTTGGAAAAAAATATTTTCATGATAATATTAAATTGAATGAAAAAAATTCAATTCATTATTCATTTATGCCTTAATTTACATTGCAAAATCCGATTACTGAATTCCAATTGATTTTGAATTCCATGATTATGATTTTAATTATAGTTTAAGTACATTAGATTAGTTTTTGGAATTTGGGGTTATCTGATTTGATTTTTCAACATTTAATTTTTCATCATGTTAATCAAAATTCCTAAATACACATCCATTATATCTAGTGTATAAATTTGATTTTGAGGGACCCTTTCATCACACCATGGGGTTTGGGGTAACATTTAGTTTAATTTTATTATAAAATGTACTGAAATCAAACACCACATTGAGAAATGCATTTTAAAAATGTGCTGTTGTTGGAAACTTGTGGATCATGAATCCATACTCATCTTTCCAATAGTTAGACTTTATATCTCTATCGTTGAGCATGGAATTGAAAATATGTGTCGCTCTTGACTCTTGGGGATCGTGACTCTGAAGTTTTCTTTGCAAGAGTTATCCTTTTCATCTGAATTATGGCTTAAAAAAATAAAAAATATAGAAAAAATGTAAAATTTTATATTCAAATTATGGTTTAGTTTTATTCCCACAAAGTTCAACAATTTTTTTTACCTTGAATAAGAAAATGGTCCCCATTTATTTTGATATAGAAAACATATCATCATGTTTAAGTGAAATTAGATGAAATGTTATGTTGAATTTGAACAAATGAATGGGTTTGGGGGTAGGATATGCTTATCTACCTAGATTATGAGAAATTATTTTGATTTGTTTCAAGATTTTCCCTCATTATGTATTTTTATGAGCATTTTATGTTAAACATTTTGTGGAAAAAGGAATTAAATTTTCAATTTTTGAGATACATTTTTTTGGGAAATGAAAAAGTCATGTTTGGGGTGTGATTATAAACATAAAAGGGTATTATTAAAATTTTATATTTTAATATTAATGTGTTTCAATGTCCATAAACATCAATTTTTGTTCATTTTATAGTTTGATAACAATTTCTCATCACATGTAAAATTAATGTTTAATGATAAAATTTGGGCCCAATGAATCATCTACTTATGGAAATAATTTTATTAACTATTTGAATTTTATAGTTTGGGATATGATATATTACTTTTATTGTAACATTTTTTTAGAATCGAGGAATGAATCTAAAGGGGTGATAGAAATTTTTGGATATGAAAGCATAATTTTCCTTGATAAAGCATAATGGGTGTAAGGTACATCAAACAATAGTTGGACCCACAATAAATGCCCACTGAATCTGAAATTTTAAATTTATAAATAAGAACTTTATGTGAAACATTTCACCTAACTCTGGTCAGAGATAATTCTGAGGTGTTCATGATGATCCCGAAGATCAAAGGATAAGATTAAATGTACAGCAAGATCTGAACACCCATAATGTCTGTCCACCATTTCGAGCATAACATAAAAACGGATGAAGAAATTGTCATTAAATTATTACATATGATATTGGATACCTATATGAATATATTTCCCTTGTATTACTATTAATGATTCTTCCATCTATAATGACATGCCATGCCTATAATGAGGATGAATCTAGTACTATTTTGTTTTAAACATTGAAACATTAAATTTCATTTATTCTCACCCACATTTTTAGTCTTATAAATTATGATTGAATTTATTTTTTTCATTGAAATAAGGATGATAATATTTATATATAATGAGCTGGTGGGGAAGGGAATGTGCATCCATTTTTTCATTTAATTATATTGAAATCCATTCATTTTCGAATTGCTTGTTCATTATTTTCCATGTATTATTTTTCAATCACAATAGATTCTTAATAAAAATTATCATTATTCTCCTTTTATATCCTTTTTAACACACTGATACTATTTACTAATGAATTAAATTTATTCACATAATCCTTTGTGAAATTATTTACACAATGGTGGAGTGTTCGTTATTTCATTATTTTCACTTCTTCAATATCACTTCATTAGGTCGAATTCCTACTACCATTGATATAATATCAGCAATGGGGGGATAACCATTTATGGATTAATTCTAGTGAGTTTCATGTGGTTGGATTGAATTCCATTTCATGTGATTTTTCATTAATTCATTATTTTATGACATCCATTTGATGAGTTATTTCCACCATCGTCTTCACCGACTTTAAGGATGACATATTCTAAGTGATAGTAAAGTCCATTTACTTAGAGTGGTCGTCAAAGTGATAGTCTATGTGTTTTGGTGATTTGAGATGGAATTGTGTACGGATTAAATTGGGGCCTGAGATTGTGTGATTATTTCATTTTTTGGATACATCATGAATTTGTGATCTCAAAATTTTTATGAAAAGAAATACATCCAATCCACCCAAAGTGACAACCCTAGTTCATCTCCTATGAATTAATTGTTTTTGATAATGTAATTAAGTGTTTTTTATTTGTTCATTAAATTAAATTATTAGTTCTCAAATTACAATAAATATCCAAGTTGGCCACTATATATCCAATCATCCATCAAGTTATTGTCTTTGTAAGTTTCTTCTTAGGTCCTTATGGTTTCGATATCCCAAGTTATACTACAAGTGATCACTTACACTATTGAAATTGGGTAAATTTCGGTGCAACTACATATTCAAAATATTTTAGATTTATGTTTCTATGTCTAGATTTTATTGTTTCACTAAAATTCCTTTATTGATAAAATAATTAACAAATAAGTTAGGTTATGGATTAGGAGGATGAATAGTTGGGGCTCTTAGTATGATGATTTTGAGGGTTTATGACCTCTTATACTTGTTCAATCCCATTTGGTTAGATGGATTCCTCCCGCCCCGATGGTTTATTTAAAAATTTTAAATTGATTATTTTATTTATAGATATAATAATGTTGGCCTCGATGTAGTTCTATAGGACTATGCAGGCTCTATTATTATTGCTCTTCATTCCCTGAATGTTTCATGTTGGTCTCCTGTGGTAGAAGAGGACATGGCTATTTGAAAATTTATGCGGTTTATCTTGTATCTTGTATGGATGTATATTGTGTTTGAATCTTATTTTCATGTTGTTATCAACACTTTAGAGGTGGATTAAAGTGGCCACCAAGCCTTTGGGTCTATTACTGACATCATCAGATCATTAGTGTCTTATATATCTTATTTTTGTCCCTTTTTTGGGAGGGAGGGAAATCATGTGACTCAATTTATGGATAGTCTTGGTTGTTCGTGGGGGTCTAATTGTTGGTGACTGAAATATCAACATGACATGGGTTTGGTAGGAAGGATATGAATAGAGTCGGACCGTGAGGGATTCAATTGTGTGGATGGTGATGGTGTCCCACTCAATGGAATACACAGGTGACAATGGTGGCATAAATTCCGGTAAAAGACAATGTTATAGAGGTCATGAATGATGACTATGATGGTGGCAGGTTATCGATGAAGGTACATGTTGGTGTATGACAACAAGGGTATTGGGGCGGTCAATCAAAGTAGAAGTAATGGGAAATGATAGAGCACATGGGTGTGGGGCTACAAACAACAAGGCATGTGGGGTATGGGCTTCGATTGTTCCATTTGATTGGGTTCTTAGAATCTTGGGCTCTAGGTCACAAAAAATGAAATAAATAAGTCCATTATATGATTTTCATTCTGAAGGGGAGGTATAAATTTAAAAAACAGGTCCTTTAAATGATTATCAATCCTAATGGGATAGATAATGCTTAACCAAATAGGGTGCATATGGTTATTGTTTGTTTTATTTTTTAGCCTCCCAAACTATAATAAATTAAAAATAATAATAACATATAACAATTTTTTACTAATAAATTTTATAATTTATATAATTATTAATTAGTGTCTGAATATATATTTTTTCATGTATAATTTTATTATTGTACATTTTAGAGAATAAATATAGATAGAAAATACAACATTAAATATGTATAAATTATATTATATTCATAAATATATAGATATAATAGAAAAAATAATGAATGGTGTACTATAAAATAAGGGTTGTAGGGGACATTATTGTTCAAAAATGGGATTTCACTCTCCCAAATGGAAAAATATAATCATAGGTTTTGGAACCAAACTAATACTTCAGTCAATGAAAGTTATGGTTCTATGGATAAAATAAGAAATATTTGGCATCAAATTACTTATTTTTAATTTAACGGGATTTCTAAAAAATAACATTTTGAACATATTTATTGGTTGAAAAAAATACACTTTATACCCATTTTATTTCACACCGCACTAATAAACTATTTATTATTTATAAGTATAATATATAGAAATCAAAATCATAGTCCCCATTTATTGAATGAAAATAAAAGTGTTACAATAGTCTGATGACTTCTATTTAAAAAACATATTTTATATAGATATCATTAAGATAATAAATTAGATGAACTAACCAAGCATAAAAAATATTGAACATAACCATATTTTCTAATAATCCATCAAGATATTTTCCTTTACAATAACCAAGTGTGACAAATTTTTTTGATAAAAGATAAGTAATTTAAGGAAATCATACATTGAGATAAAATATTATAATATAAGTAAATCTAACCACTCCATAATGCATGAAAAATAATTTTAGAATATATTTAAATCTATAGATTGCTTCATCCATTAATATATTTGTCAGTGATTTCATGATGGACACCAATCATTTCATACTCCAATGAATAATCAATTTCACAATTAGAAAATAAGATGTCCTTAATGTCCATAGATGGTGATTGGAAAACTGTACTCTATCTCACAACCCTATAATTTCCATTTGATGCACCTTCATAATTAATCTTCAACTAAGTAGAAGGTGTATTATTCCATAAAATACTCATATTACCTCTATAATCATTGAAATAACCTTCCATTAGAATTTTATGAAACATTGGACACACATTTTGGGGGTCCTCGATTCTAATTCTTGTTGGGCCTATTGATGGGTACATTTATGTTTGGGGGTAATTTTTGTGCCCCATCATTTTTTGAATTATATTTACTTATTTTAATAAATTTTCTGGGCCATGGGCTAAAACTCATGGTCTATACATCTTTTAGTAGAATAGAAAACTAAAATTCTACATGAAAACTTCTTTAATAACCCTTTTCCCACCCATCCCTCTAAAGGAACCCCTCATTAGTCGACAATGGTGAAAGAGAAATAATAACACCTGAAGCCCACCTAAAATAGGTGATGGGTTGGTGATGATCATTAATGGTATATGATGACACATATGAGATGCATTACCCTCACATAGATTTGAGAAGTAAATGATTAGATAAGAACAACAACAAACTTTTTTTATTCATTTTAATCATGAAATACCAATAAATGAAATCAAATGACATATGATTGAAAGAGTTGAAAACACTAAAACAACTACTCAGAAGTCACCATGAAGCATGAATAACTCCTCAGAATAGTAATGTCCAGCTCGATCACCTACCAATCCCTTCAATCAAGAAAAACTGTTTATATATACACATGGTGAGAATTACATGTATACATAGTAGGTTCCTCCCTACAACCTCTCAAGAATGATTTGAAATAATGAGATTTTTTCTTTTTGAGTAATAAAATGAAACTAAGTCAATACCTAAATAGGTTTACTATTCTTTTCAAATCATCACTAATGATTACTCACAAAATAATTAATTGAAGAATAATATAATATTCAACATATATATAAAGTGACGTTTCTACTAATTCCCCATTGGTTTTCCAATCTTCCCCAACTATATACACCATAAGCTGTCTCTCTCCAAAAGTATGATAGCTCAAAGAAATTTGGGATAATATAGGACAACCAGAAGACACATGTGATAACGAAATGTACATTCACCCCATGAATCACATCATCCAATCCACATATCCAGACCTTAAACAAGAAATTTCTAAGAGTCACCACATCCTATATGTTGAGTATAATACCTCAATACACAACATTGAACACACTACATACCTATAATAATCCATAGGATACTATATATGGTGATACATTCTTGTGAAAATAACCCTAATCCTTTACATCCTTCTATTCATATATATGGTGAATTATAACAACCATGTATACCAATACATAGTACGATAAGGATAAAAGAGTGGGGTTAGAGAGGGTAGTTAGCCATCCGTTCCTCACCAATTTAGATTTAGGGAAAAATAACCTACCGTAGTCCACTTGGTGTCAATTTTGTTATGTCAGAATCAGATCGGTCCCAGGATAATAACTCAGTTTTAAACAATTAAAGTGTCATAATTGACAATTTAAATGAAGCACGAAACCAAATAATAGAATAATAAACGGGGACACTGGTTTTTACATGAAAACCCCTTTGATATAGAGGATTATAAATATCACAGGGAAACTCTGATAAAATAAACTAATAATCATTGAGTATACATATATACATGTAAATCTATAACCTTGAATCGACGATATAGTGTATAAAACCCTTGTTAAAATCCATAACCCTATCTGCCAATATTTACACTTTGATAATCATACACGAAAAAATGTCACCAATAGGAAATCAAAAACCGCACATGCGGATTCATTGCAGAGCCTAAAATAATTCATTGCACAACCCAATCTACCAACTACACAGTGCTTCCCATGAAAAATGACCACAAGTGATATATTTGCATGATTCATCTTCGGAATCATTCTCCACACCACCCCCCTCTTCAGGAGATGTCTCCTCGCCCATTTTATTTGCAAATTAATGTCTTCTCTACACCTCATTCAAAAAGGAATCAAATGCGATAGAAAAATATGGTCATAAAATCCGAATGTACATATAAGAAACTAATAAGGGAGTGTCTTGTGAAATTTGAAAACATTATCTTCAAAACATCCAATTGCATGGTCTAACCCCCTTAAATCCCCCTTGATCCCATTAAATAAGTAGATCACATTCAAAAAACTCATTTAGAGTGAAAAGTAGTTGGTATCAAACCAAGTGTAATCCTAGGTAAAAAATATGGAATACCTAAATTTAATCTATGAGGGTAACCTGATAACTCTCCCAATAAATTAAATCCATATTATGATGTCTTCAACAAACCCATGTTTTCACTTATAATAATAGAATCAACAATATATTTCTACCTAGTAAATATGATCAATACATAATCTGAATCACCTACAAGATTTACTTTCTCCCAATAATCAACATTATCCATGAAGTCTGAAACACACATTACATTACCCTGATCATTGACTTTAATTAATTATTTACTTGTAGAATTCTATAATAGAAAATAATTAGCTATAGGTACCAAAACACATGAAAAGAAATTATTTTTCTTCCAATCAATCTTCATCTTAGTTGACGGTCATAAAATCATGTGTAATGATCACATGTGCCATAAATATTATAATGTCTTCTTCACAACTGGATACATCACATTACTACACACATTTACATTTATCTTGTAATGTGAGTTATCCATCCATCACCACGGATAAACTATAACTCCATTATACATGTTCCATATTCCGCTAATAAAAAACAAATGAATACATCAGTATCGGGATTACATGGAGTTAAAAAATTATGGTGTATACCTAGAACATGTGTCACATCATTCAACGTCATCATTAAACTAGTATTCGTACTGATAAAAATAACACCAACAAAAATGAAATCAATAGAATATCCACTCACCCTCTAAAAAATACAAAATTTGTCTTCTTCGTATGATGAAAATAATTCCCTATTTGGTGTAATCCGAAATGATGAAACTGAATCAACCTTCCACTTAGTAACATATTTGACATGCAATAATGAATTCCAAATGAATGTAAACCACGCTCTCCCAAAATGAGACTTACACTGGTATCCTCAGAACTGTTTTCATGAAAATTCTTTTCATCATTATGTTTTTTCAATTCATAACAGTTTCTATACCCATGACCTTAATTTTCTTATACGTATCACTTGGATTTTCTTCTTGTCTTCGACTGACCACTCTGATTACCACATCAATCTTCCATATCTAGAATATCACTATTTCATGAAGATTCACTATCTTTGGTCATTTTACGCGTCTTTTTCATCAATAATTATTTAATCATGTCATCTAACAACATTTCGTATTTCCCAAAAAGCAATGCAGTGATGATATTATCATATTAATGAGGAAATGAACCCAATAGAAGAAACACATTTTCTTATTCTTCTATTTGAATCGGTACTATATTAAATTTTTCATCCATCTTGATTTCTAGAAAATACATATCC
Source organism: Viscum album (assembly GCA_963277665.1). NCBI lineage: Eukaryota > Viridiplantae > Streptophyta > Magnoliopsida > Santalales > Viscaceae > Viscum > Viscum album. The sequence continues at coordinate 760,514,156 of OY728161.1, forward strand.
TTCATATGTTTGTTGAACCCATACAAATGTTTACCTAAATCCCTATTATATAGAATTAAAAAACAATACAACCATTTTATCATATATAAATGATTTCTGTGGGATATTGATTTACACATGCTTTCAAGATTTTCACAGATATGCTTTGGATATTTCAGATTCATCACATCCTATAGATTATTATCAACTTAACAAATATGAATAGTTCTTGTCTTCAACTCACTCATATCCTTCCAATCACCATTTCTCATCTTCTCCGATTTGTCTTATTTTTTCCATAATCCCTTCATAATCTTCTCACGGACCAAAATATTTTTAACTTCTTATTTACAATGTGTAAAATCATTTTCCTATTAAATAGTACAATGTGGGAAGAAATACCATGGTTTGAATCCATCGTATTTAATCAGCATGAAACATGAATAACATACCTCTGATACCCATTCTTCGGTCAAAATCTGATTAGTCCTAGGATAGTAACTCATTTGTGACAAAATATTGTGTGGGAAATACTAATGTAAATGAGACCTAAAACCAAATAGAAGAATTATAAATGGAAACTGACATTTTTTTTCATGAAAACCCCCTCTAATGTGGAGGATTAAAAAATCAAATGGGAAACCCTTTGAAATACACTAATAATCAGAGTTTATATTCAAATCGAAATAAATCCCATAACTTGAAATGTAGAAATATCTTAGAAAACCAGTTTGTAAATCCACACATTGATATGTCTCCATCGCCTCTCTGATAATCTTCTAAGAAAAATATCACCCCAAGAAGATCAAAAACAAAACAATTTTTGTATTGTAGAAAATCATATAAACTATCACCTAACATAATCTTCCCACTGCATAGTGATTTCCAAGAATAAAGACTACTTATGATATATCTTCACAAATCATCTCTACTATCATGTTGCACACCACACCCCTATTTTGATGATGAATCCTCGCCTATTTTATATGAAATAGAATATCTATTGTCTGACTCATTCAAAAATTAATCAAAAATTATATAAAAATATCAAAAAAAACTCTCGACATGAAAATAAGAAATTGAAAAGTTCATATGTTTTGAAAATATAAAATTTAAAATTTCAAACACCAAAATAGATGGGATGATCCCACGAAATTTTTCCTAACTACATGGGCGCATAGTATATGAAATTAAAATAAATATAGGATATAAATCTCATAACCACGCTATGGGTAACTACCTAGCCTTAGACACATATATCACTAACGTCACTCATGAATCCCAACTACCACTAATAAGGCCTTGGTTTCTAATGCATGAAATCATAAATTTACTAATTAATATATTAATTTTACATTAATTAATATTATTCTATTTTATTTTCTAATATTGACATTTAAATCAACTTATACATGGGATGGTGGAACTATTAATCCATTTATTATATCATCATGTCTGTGATATTCATAATATAAGAATCAATATACAACCACATTCTTTCATTAGTTCATTTATCACTCAAAATATTGGAGGTACTCAAGTACACAACCTAAGGTACCACATAAAAGATTGACCCAAAGTGCATAAAATAAAACTACTTCCCGTAGTTAGAAAATGATTATATAAAAACAATAACCAAGTCAATCATAAACCCATTCTATCTGTTTTGGTTCCAAATTCAACACCAATGTATGTAACATAACCTATGTCATCCCAATACAATATCATCATCATCATGAGCACCCCAAGCCACCACCGTCATCATAAGTTCCACTCCATGCCACCATCACCTTTTTTAGAATCACCACCCATTACTCAAACCTCCAAATATTTTCATTCAATCATATTATGGATAAAAATTCATATTACATATTAAATTTATTATTCCACACATGATTTGATGATAATCACCAACAAATCAAATAATTTATTTCTTCCTTTACTGAGAAACATCAGGCACGTTTTTCCCTAATTAAATGATGTAAATAATCCTTAAATTTTTATCACCATATTTATCTTATCGATTAATTTAACAATAAATTTAATCGACCACCCATATAAATTTCAAAATCCAAATATTATTTATTTAATTTGGTATTCCACTGTAAGTTATTTTTTCATATGTAAACAATATGAGAAATTTTTATTTCAACATGCCTCTTTTATTATAATCAAAACCTTACCATCATTAGGTAGTTTTTTATTCTATCATAGTAGCCATGCTAATAAACAATAATAATATCTATCACTCAATATAGTATATATCATAAGAAAAAATAGATATTTAAATATCATGAAATCACACAACAAAGAACATTCATTCTTAAATATCAACATATTCACATGTGATGCAACATAATATTCTCATAATTTAATTAAATTTTAACAAGTAATAATATTCATAAACACGAACAATAATTCACCACAAGCTATAATATTATATAGAAATAATAATAATAATATATAGATCCCATTTGATATTTTCCATTTTCATTTTCTAATACCGAAATCATATCAAATTATTCTCATCAATATTATTTATAAGGATAAACACCATGGAATGATATCGTTTTGATTTTATAAAATAAAAATCAAGAAATTGAATAAAATTATTTATCATTTTATTAAAAAATTTATCAATTATCATGTTAATCCATAAGATACTCTAATTTTTTTATAATGAAAAATAAAAATATATAACCAATGGTGATATTTTTAAAGAGAGACAGATTATTTGATGACATTTGAAAATAGTTTAAAAATAATTATTTATCTTTAATAGGATTTATAAATGTCTATCACCTGAATATTTCAAGATAATTTTAGCATTAGATAATTATAAATTTTCTTATGTAATTAAATGATATTTCATTATAAATATTTCATTGCAATAATTTCTTCTTGAAAAATTTGAAATCCATATCATCATATGTTAAACCATTAATAGATTTTTTCAGATATTTTTTCTAATTATGTTTAATCACATTAATCTAAATAATGATCCTAAGGCATGCTAATTTCCCACTTTCATAGAAAAAAATAAGGATAAGTCATAGCTTCCCTTCATTGTGTCTTTTTCCTCTTAAAAATTGATGATCCAAATATAATGAGATAAGAAAATTTCATTAACCTAGAAAAACAAATGTCTAGAATTTTAAAAAGCCGCAAATGATTCATAGAATAATCATAAAACTCAAATGAAAATGTATGGGTTCACCAAAAATCATGATAGGTAAAAAAACATTAAAATGAGGTAGAGATACTCATTTTTAGGACTCCCAAATATCTCCCTATAAAAAATACATAAACTCTATCGAATTCCAATTTATCCCCTATTTAAATGATTTTTATCACAAAACATAATTACGTTCCATTTAAAATATTTGAAAACCATAGATATAATTTTAAATGATTCAAAAGAATTTAATGCCAGTATTTTTTTCATTCTAAATCATTAAAATTAAATTACTTTTCAATCTAGGGGAAAACATTCAAAATTTTGTGTACATATAATTACCCTAAAATAGAAGGCATTAGTTGGGTAAGGGTAACATGGTTTTCCATAACATGACTAGTTACCTTTTCGTGACAAATGAAAAAAGTGAATTGGCCATTTACCAGGCCAAAGATACCTTTGTATAGCCTATTTAAAAACATGTATACCTTTACATGATGAATAAACTACCTTTAGATGGGAATAAGGAAACTCAACAATCCATTACGCGGACATGGGATCTTACAAGCTACCCTTATGCAGCTAGTAAAAAACCTTCTTACCATTTCTCAACTCATAAAAAAAGAGATCCAACAATATGAAATGCATAGGAATCACTACTAGCCCTCACACAACTAATGAAATACATTATGCACACTTACACAAAGAAGAAAATAATGTGGTTACCTTTATATAACCATTTAAAAAACATGACTTACACTTAAACAATTATGTTTTCATTATTAATGTTAAATATTTTTTTTAAAATGTTGCATTTAAAGAAAATCAATTTATTAATAACTATTAAAGGGTTTATTATCAGTCCCAAAATCCCAAAATACTCTAAATCACAATAAAAACGTCAAAATATAATTCTAAATAAATGTTTAATACTTTGAAATTACTTCCATAATTTGTAAAAATATTTCAAAACCACATTATATATAACAAAAATATTTGAAAAAATAAATTCAAAATTTAATAAATTTTACTTGATCCACTAGATGCCCTAGAAAATAAAAGTAAGGGATTAGGAAAATATGGACTATTACATTCAATACCTTTCAAATAATTTTCATCCTCAAAAATTAAATCAAAAATCAGGTGGGAGATGCAATCAATTGGAAAAAATTATCCCACCCAGTGCGAAAAATGTAAAATATGTATCTATATTTTAATCACAACAACAACTATAGTAACAAATCATAAAGCAATGCAACTCATTAAAATATTTCCAAAATAATATACTAGGAGTGATACCTCTCAAACAATAATAAGACTATTAATAAAATATTTTATAAAGGAATTGAATCAATCTCATATATCAAAATGATATCATAGACCTCATCCAATTAAGATTTATAGTTAAATATATTAAAATATCAAGAATGCGATTTTGACTCTTCTTCTTATAAATGGTCAAATAATCACATCAATGACCACATGAATTTCCAAAATAAACCAGATTTTAATATATACTAACAAAAAAATCATAACATTTAAACCAGAAAATGGAAGGAGTACATTGAAAAAATTGTTCACGTTGATTAAAAAAGGTCACAAAACACCACATTCATGATAAAAAATCTATTATATCATGTTTTTCAACAATGTTTTATGAGTTGTGACATTAATTTAAAATCTACACACACTCTATTATCATTTATAATAATAGTAAATTTAATCCACAACATTCAGAATATATCATGCCTAACCTGAAATGTGAAAGAGTGTCTTAACATGCTTAAAAAACAATTTATTAATATTCATATATTTATATGCTACATAAAAGATTTAATAATATCAATAATGGATATAGAGTTAAAAATGTAATTATGTTTTCCAAAAAAATCCTTTATTTTTTACATGTATCCTAAAAATTGATAGTAGAGATCATTAAATATTAATAAAATTTTCTAAAAACATTTCACCATGTTTCATTTGATTGAAATTAGCCAGGTTATGATAAAATTAATTGAAATTACCTTTTAATCCTTCTTTATAAAAAAGTATTTATGAAAAGAATCTTTTTTTAAAAACCATTCAATAAATTTTACAAAAAACCTGTTAAAATAAATGCACGTTTAATTGAAGAATCAGAATTTTCTATTTATGAATACATGTTATGATAAAATATAATTTTCTATGTGGGTGAAAATGAAAATTATTTTAAAAAATAAAGAAAACATCATAGGATGACATAATAAAGGTAAAATTTATATTACAAAGACATTCTATATTTAACATGACCTCTGTGAAAACATATATACATATACAAGTTACATACTTTCATCAAATTACTTTTATTTAACTAACAAATATCTACCAATTTATATATATAATTAATATAAATACACAAAGCATCCAATTTAATATCATACATACATCATAACCAAACCTATGGTTGGAAAAATCCATTTTACATAGATCTAAATTTTTCCAATATCTGCTAGAAAATTATTACTAAGGGTAGACTCATGAAAAAGATACAGAGGATATAATGTTCTAGTTTCCATTTACCATTTATCATAGTTTTATGCCATTACATAAAGAGTAATAAAATTAATAACACATATCACTCCTCAACCATCAAAATCACCATGATAAAAAAATAGAGATGATGTATTCATAAAAATAAAAAGAACCTATTAACAACAACATGATAATATCTTGTTTTTGTAGAAATAACTCTCCCACATTATTTTAAAATGCATCAGAATATAACACATAATGATTTGTGATATGGTCCCACTCTACATATCCTCATGGATAGAGTAGACTTAAACTGCATGATAGAAACCCCTTCAAGGGATGTATGAAAACAATTCAATAGTCAAATCATAAAAAAGTTATGTTCTCTTTAAAAAACAGACAAGAATTTAATTAATAACATAGAGATAAACTAATAAAACACTATAAATTATTGGAAAACATACTAAATTTTCGTTCCCCGAACCATGTACCATAAAAATTTTAATAACTGAAGAGTGTATTGATTTAAATAATGGAAGATATAAAATAACCCCTTCTCCATGAACCAATATCCACCACATTGGGCCCAAGAGAAGAGTATATGATGAATATGATGACAGAAACCCCTCCCCCATACCAAATAAAGACCAGAGGAGAATGTAAATAGAGACCCATCCCCATAAACCAAAAAAGATGTTGATGATAGAATAATCGAATGATATAAAAATTGTTTGATAAACTCCTTCCCCAGACTATACCCCCATATCAACCCCATTCTTGTGGAATTTGTTATACTTTCCATATACAAAGTCCAAAAGGCGTGGGATTGGAACTAAAGGATGATGTGGTACCCAAAATCCTAAGTCAAATATTTATTTAGTGGGTTTTAATAAATTAAATAAAAGGGATTCCCTTCACTCATTCTGAATGGATAGAATTCTTAGGAAGACAACAAACCTAATCAATCAATTTATAGGGTTAAAAATCCCATGGTTATATGCTCCAAGAGGAAATTAAAATTTCTCACCATACATTTATATCATTAATCAGTAATCCCAAGTACAGGAAAATATAACAGGATAAAAATCCACCTTAAATATGCATTAGAAAACTTTTCATGAAAATTAATGTTGGAACATTCCCACAAAACATCTAACCCCTAACAAAATTTTCCAAAAAAAAAATTAACGCTATTGAATTTTGTTAAATAGAAACATCACAACCAATATACCCAGGTTGTTCTATAAGAAAGATTCAAATTGAATTTTATCACTACATCCTATAAAAAACCAATTTCTCACAATTTGAAATAGATCCCTTAAACTATTTTAATCTTCGGTGCTGAAACTCTCTGAGTGACACCCTTGGAGAATTGTTATCATTTTTCTACACTATTCAGTTATTTAATAACACATACAATTTCAATATCATGGTATAAAATTGACGGTAAAATTGAACACGAGTCTCTCCTATAGAAGAAAAATACTTAAGTGATCCTATCATATGACACAAATTGTTTAAGATCGATTAATTACTTCATTATTAATGTTTTAACATTTTCTAACCCATTAATAATATGCTCCATAAAATCATGATGCATAACCTTTTACATTGTATCTACCCTTAATATAGTGTCACTTCACTTATAATATCCAATAAAAGTCAATGTATCTATCTCAGATCAAAGGGGTGCCTAAAATCACATGTCCTGGCCAATCTCCATTTTTTACAGCAAATACGATGCTATGATGAAAATGTTTCCCAAAAAATATCACAAGTTCTTAAATTAAAACTCTATATTATCTCTCAAACATCACCTTTTATGCCACTCTTTAATGACCCACTCTTCTAAAGGTATCTCTCTTAGGATTGAAATGTAGAAAAATAGAGAATAACACTCAAATGATGTATCCAATAGTCCTTGGGTTGTTGACAATCACTGAGGGTAAATAAGGACACATGTAAGAAGAATTATCCTAAAATAAAATTGATATGTTAAATGAAATATTTTAAATAAAACCAAATAACTCATTATCATAGTAAAAAATCAATGCAAATACAATATATATAAGTTTGTATGACCAAAACAACTAAAAACACAAAAACAAATCATCTAAGGAAACCATAATGCTCTGATGGCCTTGTACAACTCCTTATGCAATTAAAATCCAGATTGATCACCCAACATACCCTTTTATCCCAAAAAAAATTAAATATACATATGGAGAGCATTACATGTATACTCATTTGGATCCTCCCTATAAACTCTCATTTAAGATGTGAAAGAAGCATACCAAAGGCCATTGGGTAAGAAAATGAAACTAAAACATCGTGGAAATAGGTTTTTCTGTTCTTTTCACATCTTCATCATATATCAATAACAAAATAATCTATAGAATAATAATATAATTTCCAACATATAAATAATGTGATGGCACCCTGCTACCACTTCCCCACTATTTGTTTCTCTTCCCCAATATCACACATCATATTCCATCTCTCCCCAAAAAGTATACGAGCATGAAGAAACCTAAGATAAATTAATATATCATTTATGATATGCATATAAATAATCCTCCATCCCATCATCCTATTATCACATCCACATATACATACAGTACCTAATATTTTTTTGGTAGTAATTGTAGCTCAATGTCATGTATTATACCTCAATGTAGGCCAGATCATACAATTCATACATATAATTATCCATAGGATAATATATATGCAGATAAATGTGTTTTAAGAAATCCACAAGCCATTACATCAATATTTACACATATATAGGGATGTATAAGCACCATTTAAACTGCCACTTAATAATACCAGGACAAATGATCTGTCTCATAGGTTCTAGTAAGCCATCATGTCCTATACAAACCGAATGTTGGGTAAAACACCCTCTTAAGGCCCACTAGGTGTAAGTTTGATCACCCACATATGTGGGGAATCATATAAAAAACAAAACATGTATGATAAAATGCTCCCAACCACACTATGGGAAGCCGCCTATACATAGACTCATCTTCTAATAAAGTTGCTCATAATTCCTAGTTACTACTTCTAAAGACTAGCTATTAAAATCATACAAGTTGCAAGCTCAACATTAATTCATTTTTTAATTATTAATTACTTTCATACTATTCAATTTCTGGGTTACGGTAACAGTACTATAGCTGGGCAGAAATGTAGCAGAAGTGACACTGTAGTGGCGGAAGCACTATTTCATGTTACGGTAGCGGTGACGGGTAATATAGTGGAAACTGTAGAAACGCGTTTACTGTAGCAGTAATATTCACTGAGGGGTCCTTTGGACAAAAGACGGGCTTTCATGCCTTGTATTCAGGACACTTGGCCTTGGGCCTTCGGACTATGTAATGGGTCTCCCTCTACCCATGCTAAAGAGGTATTTGATTTAAATAACAAATTTAGGCTTCGACCCAAACCTTTAAAAAAAAGAACCAACCATTTTCTTTTATTATTTCATTCATCTGTTATTATCATTTTCATACTCTTGGAATATGTCTAATATACAACATAGAAGTTGAAGTCACAATGCATTATTTATAACATTTTCATATAGTTGGAAACAAATTAAATATATAGAAACCAACCATCAGCCATTAAATAAGATGATTCATTATTCATCAAGCATCCCATCTTTTAGAAATATTATTTATTAAATTTGGAATACTTTCTTAAGATGATTTTTAATATCTCAAAAACATCAATGATACTGATTTAAACATGCATATTTTATTTTAATCAATGAATTTCAAGATTTAATTTTTTTTCTATCCATGAATATTTTCTATACATAACAACTATGTTAATAGATAACTCATACTCATGTAAATATAAAAGGAAATAAAATATATTTTTAAATAATATGATCACACATAACAAATCATTAATTCTTAAATATCAATATATTAACAAGTGATAAAACATACGGGTCAAAAAATTTAATTAATATATAACATATGATAATGATCATAAAGAAGAAGAATGATTCTAAACTGGTAGTCATATAATTTGGAAAAAGAATAATATGAATAGAACGTGTGAAAACCACCATTTCAGTTTTATAATATATACAATAATCAAATTATTATCATCAATATTATTTCTGTGGTCAAACACTTTGTAATGTTATGATTATAATTTTATCAAATATTATTTAAATTATTCCATTAAATTTAATTTTTTTCTATCATGGATAATTTAAAAATGATCTAGTTAAGCCGTAAAATACACTAATAATTTTTTCATATTGAATAATAAGAATATATAAAGTGATACCATAATTTTAAAGAGGGTGTAACTTTTCCACAACATGGAACAATATGTTCAATATAATTATTTACACACAACAAGAAATATTAATTTCTCTCACCTGAATATTACATGATAATTTCAACATGATATAATTGTCTATTTTCTTAATTATTTAAAACAGAATTAGTTATGAATATTTCGCTAAATTCATTTAATCTTTATGCTTTGGATTTTCTAGATAATCATATATTCAACTAGCATGTGATTATTCTTTATGGTTTTTATTTGATTATTGTTAATCAAATTCATATAAATAGTGAATTCTAATGAATGTTAATTTCATAGCTTTATAGTATAAATTGAGGATCATTCATTGATCCTATATCATGCATTTTATTCTATAGAAAATTTATACTCCGAGGAAAGAGCAGAGAGAATGATTTCATCGACATGGAAGAACTCTAGTCGGGAAGTGAGAGATGACTCAAGTGATTTTTTGGAGAATTTAAAAAGATAGATGTCAAGATTCTAGATCAAGAAAATAGAAGGAAATAAGGAGAGACTCACATGAGAAAAAGAAACTCAGTTTGAATACTCATAGACATCTCAATTTGGATATTACATAAACTCTATTAAATTTCAATTTATCCACCATTACATTTTATATTTGCTAAAAACAAAATTTTCACCCATTTACCACAATTAAAAATGATGGATATAATTTTAAAATTTTCAAATTTATTTAAATCAATTATTTTTTCCATTTGAAATCTTGAAAATGTATTCATGTGTCAAACTAAGGTAGAACTTGAAAAAATCTAGGTAAAAATCATTACGCTAACATAGAATGAATTTGATGCATAAGGGTAACATTATTTTTAAAAAAATTGGGGGAAGAAGCCCCAATTATTATATTAAAATTCCTGAGTAGGAGAGTCATCAAGTACAGCCAAAATCAACAAAAAATCAAAACCAGCATTCTCAAGTTCCCCTTTCCGGGTGGCCAATCTCATTTATGATTTTATCAGCGATTATCCGTTATTTGTCCCACAACTCATTCTAGAGTTTGACATTGAGGCGCCCATGCCCTCGCCCTCTAGTGTATTGGGCTTATATTTCTTTTTCTTGATGATGTAAAGTGTCCAGATATTCATCTGAACGGTCATCTTGTGCAACCTATTTTTTATTCTCATCTTCAATTCTTTTATCATTTTTCTTTTGGCTTCACGTACTAACATGTTTCCATGAGCCACCTTCCATGCCTTTAATATTAGTAGCCTGGTCAGTGTTGTTAACAACTGCCAGGGGCTCCATTTCATGTTGTTCCTTTGGTGTTGCAACCTGCACACTTGAAAGAGATGTGTGAGAAGTATTATCACCCAAAGAAGTACTCACCTCTTGCCCAAGAGAAGTCTTGACAATGGACCGGTCTGTGTCATCCAAGACAGTCACACCTTGAGAAAAAAGTGCAGCCTCAGCACTGGCCACCTTTTTTGGATCAGAAGATGCAGGAGTAGCAGTCACATTGAGCATATCCAGATCATAATTTGCAGAAATATTAAGAGTAGTGTACTGCTCAGATTTTCCAGAATTTGCAGTCACTAAATGTTCTGAGTTTGAAGTTGTGACAACATCAAACCCATGGACACATAATCCAGCTTGGACCATAGGTAGCAGAGCTGAGGGGTCAAAAACACCCTCTTCAACCATGTCAACCCAGGCTTTTCTTCCTTGTCTAGTAAGCTCAGCGCCTTTTTAGGCTCATTGTTGGGAACTACCGCCTCAACATTGTGTTCAAATAAAGAAACATCATGTTTAGGAAGCTTACCATGCTTAGCAAGGTGATTTATTTTGACAGAATCATCTTGAACATATATCTCCTTCCTTGCTTTAGGACATGATTTGAGATCATGTCCACGAAGAGAGCAGTGTTTACAGAAAATGGACCTTCTACAGTTAGAGGTGTCATGTCCTATAACCCTACAATCAGAGAAGAACCTTGGAATACCCTCAAATTCAATTCATAACTCTAATTCTTCTTCATCAGTGTATAGATACACCTTATCAACCAATGTAGAACACGTGTCTATCTCAACCAGGCACTGAGCATAATGACCATACCTAGAAATTTCAGTTTCTTTGTCCATTTTAATTGGAATACCAATCACTAATGCAATATCATAAAGGATTCAAGGATGCCATAAAATCCAGATTAACCAAAAGATTTTAATCCAAAATTGAGCAGAGGAGTTACCGATTTCAGTTGGGTTGAATCTCCTATCCCAATCTCTTATATTAATAGCACCTGGTTTGAGAGACAGTGATCCAAAACCCCATGCGTGCATTTTAAGCTCTTCCGAGGGGAAGATCAGATGGAAATACCCTTCACCCCAGGAGACACATTTCCATGTGTCGAACCCCCAGATGCCTTAAAGCTGCTGCGTGAGATAATCCATTCTCCATGGTTTAATTCCTTTGTGCAAAACGAGACGCGCTATAATAGAGTGTTCTCCAAACTCAAATCCTTCAGAAATCGTAGCTGGATCTTCCCTCACATGAGCAACAGAACTGCACCGACGTATGCCGACACACAGACCCTTAAACTGAAAAAAGGAACAGTTGGAATCGCTAACCTCAATAGTTTTCTTCTTGTGATTTTCACATCCCCGAATCTCATATCTCTCTATTTCACTTGCAACATGCTTGTGGGAGAACACATATGGGTAACATTATTAAAAACTCAAATACCATTTTGTGAGGAATTGATACCATTACGATGGATTATGAAATATCAATATACCTATACACAAATACTGTAACATAAATGATAATGTTACATTTCTAATAACAAACCCTAATTAGATTTATAAAAATAATAGAAAATTTTTTCTAGCATTGTAAAAAACATAGAAAAACTAATTTCCCTTATAGAACTAATGAAAAAAACATACCCTTATGTACAACATTAAATCTCAAAAATACCTTTTCAAAAGAATTTTAAAACATGACTAACCATTTCACAACTCCATTTTCATCCATAAAGGTAAATATTTAATTGCAAATATTAAAATTATTTAAAATAAGTTTTTAATAATTATGAAAATGGCTTATTATCACTCTCAAAATCCCAAAAACACTTAGAGTAATTTTAAAATCATCAAAAATAAATTCTAAATACACTTGTAAAAATTTGAAAGTAATTCTAAAATTTATAAAAACGATTTCAAACCCTCTTTATAAATAAAATGTAATATTAAAAAATTCAAAATTTATAGAATTTATCCAGAACCTTCAGGCAATATAGAATGAAAAAGTAAGGGCTTGAGAAAATTCATACCCTTAAAAACATAATGTGGGTAATCCTCCATAAATCCAATACGTGTATGGTTTGATCAAGAACATATAGGAATAGTTCATCCAATTCATATTAATAGTAATTGTATTGTAGTTTAAAAAATAAAATAGATTGGTGGAATGTGAACTGCATCTCATTGGGGTATAGAACAAAACATTATCATGATACTGAAGAAAATGATAATTTATAACATGATAATTTAAAGAGAAATGAAATACATTAATATAAATAAATTCATTGTTTATAGTTATTTTTGAATTAAATTTCAAACCATTAATCAATTTAGAACCAGAATATTGAAAACCTATCCTGATTTCCACCAAGAATTTGAGGGTAGAGTTAGCTGAGATATCCTATTTTGAAATAACAATAATATATAAATACTACACTTTTTTATCCTAATAGACTGATAAATCCGAATGATTATCATGACCTTCTTTCATACCCTGGATAAAAATGCATTAAAAAAATGAAGACTATGAGATTTAATTTTGAGAAGCATCCACATAAATTTAGAATGTAATGTTTCATTAAATCCCCAAGGATTATTAATAGCCATTTTGATTACCATAATAAGTTAACAATAAAATTTACAAGGCCTACAGACCATTTTCCTTTCAAATTTTCTTTAAAAAGACACAAAATTCATAATCATAGAGTCTAGGTTTTATGTATCATCTAAGGTGTATTTATAAACCATGGTAGAAGTAAATCGACTTACCTATGATGATATATTTTACAATACTAACTGTTCATGTCATTAGAAGATACTTACCTTTACAAGTAACAAGTTTCTGCCTAATCTGACATGTAACATCATTAAAAAAATCAACCTTGCGAAATATCCGAAAAAAGTAACACCACGGTAATAGGAAAAAATATATTAATGTTTAATGAACCCGTAATGGTATACCTACTACCATGAGAAAATTATTTTCTTAAAATAATCATAGTGTTTCTATCAATTGACCATTTTCCATGATAAATTCATGTAATTAAGAAACATTTACATTCTTTTTGTAATATTTGAATTTTCCCTTATATAAAATAATAATATTTGCAACTTAAAAAATATGATAATGGGTAGAAAACTTCTTCCAGCCCACATGACCTTATGTTTTTCATCATGAACCATATTATGAATAATTTAACTAAAGTACTCTCCAAAATTTCAAATTATGAGAGCTAATAGAGGACCCCCTATATTGTAGCATGTGATAAAGAGAAAAAACCATCAGGTGATACATTATAATGAATAAAAATATTGATAGATTTAAATTGATCTATATTCTTATAAATGAAGGCTCTATCAAATAAAATTGAGATATAAATAAAACTATAAATTCCCCACTCATTATGTAAAAGAATTTAGTAACATCAAGTTTAAAGGAAATATTAGCATCCAATGGGAAATTCCTAAGATGGTTCACACATTCTGAAATTGTGATAATGTAGTGATGAATGTGCCTACACATGATAAAACCAAAATTCTTTGTTGAGACAAGTTTATTAGAAAGGATGGTTTTTATATCAGAAATTATCTTCAAAATAATTGTATAAACAGTGTATACTGGGGAAATAGAAATGTATTATTTTATCTCATTACCATTCTCATCCTTAGTAATCAATGATATAAATTGATATTTAATATCTCTAGGTAGAAGCCCAGATTGAAATAACATTTCTAGAAGATTCTTCATATCAGGATGGACTATATCCCTTAACTCTAGTGAAAGATGTTAATAAATCCATCTTAACTAGGGGTGCTATCACTATAGGAATGATGGAGGAAAAATTTCCTATATAAGGGTGTCATCCTCATTAAATATCTTCGAATAATTACCAACAATAGATTCCATCATGATATTATTTTTGAAATAGTACCCTCATCATATTTAATTTGGGTGATATGTTTGTTGACCATCATGTCCTTTCGAAGATAGTTAAAGAAAGAGGTGTCCCAGTCTCCCTCACAATTCATCTTAACTCTATTGGTTTCCCTGAGATAATTCTCATTCTAATTTATGAAATAGTTGACCATAAAAGAAATAACATGTTCCCTTTTGAGGCATACTTATCATAACACAAGTCTACATTTCCCATCATGATCCAACATGAAGGTTTTCTCAATGGAGTTTAATCCAAAGTACATTCTACCAAATCATGCTTAATCTATGCCTCTAGTATTATTTTTAAACTTCTCACATTCATATCCTTGGAAAAGGAATCCAAAATAGAAATAAAATTGAAATTTATGATGGGGATTTTGAAACGGTTTTCATGACCGTAAATAAATAATTCAGGAAATTAGATTTAGTGGTTGTTTTTGAAAAACCAATGCATGATTTTTTAATTTTATTTATATTTCGCAGATAAAGTTTAAATACCACAAGTAAATTTTATTTTTTAAATTATTATATTTATTTCTAGAAAATGATTTATAAAATCCACCACTAAATTAATCGAAACACAATAAATAATTATTAAACATTAATTATTTAATATTAATAATTAATAATTATTATTGTTAGTAATTTATTTTATTATTATTAAATATTTTAATTAATTATATTGTTCAAATTATTATTTATTTACTGTAATTTGTTACTAATCATTTGAGACAACAATTTACACTTACATGTGTAAAAAATCAAACATCGACATGACCTGACTATATCTTTTGATCCGAAATTCCATTTTTTCTTTAAAAATATTCAAATAAAATATTATAAAATTAAAAAAATTAGATAATAATTTGAAAATAATTAATTTTTTTTTTATTATTTTATGATATGGAAAAAATTCCATTTCCATTCAAAAAATCCATGAATTTTTCTCTGGGGGTTCAATTAGGTTGTACCACATAACAAATCAAATTCTACAGTGAGATATGCACCATAGATACTAGAAAAATCATTATAATTGTTTTGTGGAGGTAAAATAAGATCTAAAAATGCTGCCAAAACTGATTTTTTTATTTAAGATTATTTTTAAACATTCGATGTGATTTAATCTTCTTTTAAGAGTGTTTTAATATTCTTGTTTGGCTATCCAGTTGAGATTATTAAAAATATGGATTTGTGATTTGATTTCAAACGATAAGGGGTGTCATATATGTGTGTGAGTATAAATATATATATTAATATAATATTAATGTCTATTTATATATATATATATAAGTAAATTTCATTATATTTATATTTATTTGAAGAAATTTATATCCATTTATTTACATTGATATACATTAATTTATATTTATATATATGAAATTAGTATATATATTTATATATATAGTGTTGGTCGATGTGAGTGTGTGTGTATTCAGGATTTTATATATATATATATTAATTTAAATTTATTTATATTTATATTTTTATATGACATATAAAACAATATAAAAATAAATTTATATGTAAATAAATATTTTATGGATCTCTTTTAAGGATGTGGGATATATGTGACAAAAATCCCTAACCCCGCATAGTTGGGGTGTTTGGTGAGCTCGAACATACTGAGAAATGGATGGCCACATGTGGTAGCAAGGTCTAGAACTATGATGTATTTTTCAATGGTGACATTGGATCTCCCAAGTGGGGGTAGGCTAGGGATAGTGGTAAAACATAGACCTATGAATTAGAGGTTGGAGGTGATATTGAATCTATTAAGAGAATATCTTGTGAGAAGAGTAAGACTACGAGTGGTGGAATTACGATATTCTCAACTAAAAGAAGATATGGACATTAGACCTTCATTCGATAGATGATGATTTCCATTAGTATAAAATTTATATCTATGAATACTTTCCTTCCATAAATAATAAATAACAAGGATATAGTATTATCCCTTATTGATGAGAAGGTTGGAAGTTTGAATGTGCGGCTGGAAAATCCATATATGGAATGGGGGTTAGTGGTGCTGAATCGTGATGATAAGGGTATATTTTTTATTACCAAGAAAGAACCTTATTGGTAGAAGGGTCAACTATGGGAGTGTGATTCAGTGTATATATTTTCAGATCTATTGCCTAAAAACATGGATAAGGTGTAGAATCACAGATGGGGATCAGAAGATGCTAATTTGGTGGGTGAGTACTGCTTCTGTGGAACCTACAATCGGTGACACTGATGTGTCACTTTTGATCATCGTTATTTCAACACCTTCACCCAATAATCTATCTTCCAAGATAATTTTGATTATTAGTAGTTAATCTTGAGCTAATGGTGGTGCTGTTGGGGTGTTGACAGGTGAGGGTGTCCGCAACCGCGATGCTGTCCTGGCATAGGCAAAGAGGGGAATGGTAATTTCATCATGATCCACACCACAGGTCATTTGGAATAGATATTCAATGCTATTGGTAGCTAGGTATTTCTATTGAAATATAATATTTTGGGCATTCATTTTCTTCAAGCCCTTAATGAGGAAGTTTGATTTTTATAGGCTTTTGGATCATATTTTTGATTTCTTATTGTTGTGGGCCATCTTTCTATTTCCCTTAGGTCTCTTGACTTGTAATGGGTTTCAAGCACCATAAATTAGGGGTTCATCGTTATCTTTTTTTGATAATGAACCCTGGCTGCAACCCATTTTTTTATTATATTTTATTATATATATATATATATTTATTATCTATTATTTACTATTTATTATAATTTATAATTTATTATTTATTATTTGGGTGTTTCTTTTCCTTTTCTTGTAAAATCTAAGACCTTCTATGATTATTTATAATATATTAATTTATTTTGGAATAATTTGTTATTAATTTATTATTAATTTTTTAATTATTTATTATTAAATATTTATCATTTATTTATTATAAGTTATATATTACTTATTTATTACTTATTTATTATGTATTTAATATTTATTATAAATTTATTTATTATTTATCAATTATTTTTTACTATTAATTTATTATTTAT
Source organism: Viscum album (assembly GCA_963277665.1). NCBI lineage: Eukaryota > Viridiplantae > Streptophyta > Magnoliopsida > Santalales > Viscaceae > Viscum > Viscum album. Next base: position 760,532,376 of record OY728161.1, read on the forward strand.
TGGTCATTTAACAAATTAATTTTAATTTCATACTAATTATTTATTATTTATTAACCTATGATTACATTATTTTTGTTTTATTTTCATTAAATTTTGTGATTATAGGTTATAAACCCTGGTCCAAATTGTTTTGGTATTATTTCTTTTATTATTATTATTATTTATAATTATTTTTATTAACTATTATTATTTATGTATACATATTTATATGTGTATATATATATAAATATAATTATATTAATTTAAATTTACTCAACACATGAAGGGATTACCTGAGTAGTAATGTATTTACAGAATAAACGGGTGCTAAAGGTTTAAAATCTCACCTCAATAGAAATATATATGCTCAATTTCAACATGGCATGGATTTCCTATGCATTCATTGTATGATATGTAAAAATAATATATAATATATTGATTTAAGTCAAGACAATAAAAAGAGAATATACTAATAGACACCCATAATTCCACAACATTTTCATTCAAAAAGGTTTATCCAACTTGCTGGAAGCATGGCTTCTATACCCAGTGAATCTACAAATAGGGAGAGAACTCTCTTAAAGATACGTAAATTCAGTATATTCTAAGAATTATCTTCCTTTAATCTGAAATGGTGTAAAATCATTATTTTTATTATAATCATTAATGACATTGAAATCACTAGGGACCATCATAGATAATTGGATTATGTATGTGTATATCAAACTATAGATATATTTTTTACCAATACCTATTAACGGAATAAATAATAGAATTGGAAATTTCCTCCCTTAAAAAAACATGATGAAACAATATGATTATTGATGATAATAATTTAGAGGCTCTAAAAAACATAAAATTGAGAAACCAAGATGATTTCACATCTGAATTGGTAGTACTAATGACTAATATACTAAAACCCATTTTTTGAATTTGATCAAAGTGACTACTATTGAAATTCATCATGGGATTAGAATAACAAATCAATAATAAAATAAAATTGAAAATATATATCCTGATGCATCTAAGAGACCCATCATTATTTCTCCCTATACAATTCTAGAAATATATTTTCCGTTCATTGAAGATTTACCAATATTGTTTATCCAGTATTCAATTTCATATTGCCACAAACCTTAGACCTACTAGGTATTCTATTTTTCTTTTTATATATTGGAGTATTAGAATATTCATTAATTTACTTATTAAAAATATACACCCCTAAAGTAGTTACATTATACTTCTTTAGAGAAGTCATCAACTTATTATAATTATCACCATAATAATATATGGATAATATTCTAATATGAAATGAATCATTAATAGTTCCTTTAATTAGTTTAATATGCTCACCACGTACTCTAACAAAATCTTATAGAACCTGAACCCCCACCATATAATAATCCCTTTCAAATATATTATAAGAATCATCATACATTTTCCTAATATTAATATCTCCATTATCTTTTAAATCTGATCAATTAGTTTTAATAGGTTTTCATTTCCATCATTCCAAGTTACCACAATAGATCTATTAGCACCATTATGATTCCCCTGAGATCTATACTTGTAAAATTTATTAGATGTAGGATAATAATAATTGTTAATATTACTAATATCAACATCTAAATTATCTCCAATCAACCCGAAGTAATCATTGATGCTTTTCCTCTCATCAAGAGTCATTGCATTGTGAATGCCCATAACAGATAATCCTAAAATTATATTAATATGGTCATAATTCTACTAAATGATAACTTAATTCTCTTCATCCCCAACCATTTGGATCCATTTTTTCATAGATATGATCTCTTTTTGAATCCCTTATGATTTTTTCAAGGATCAAAAGATAGAGCATAATAGAATACACTAGATACAACATTTCAAGAATATAGAACCAAATAAATTATATCCTCTTGAAATTTGGGAACCAACTACTTATGTTCCTCATCTCTTACTTTATTATTTCCCATTTCATTATCACCTCTCGAACCCACTTCTTTTGTGGATTTCATATAAAATATATAAGGATTTATATTCTTTGATATTAGTCCGAATTGTGAAACCAGATAGCCAGAAATAATTAAAAAATTAAAAAGTGTGGTATATAATCATATCATTATGATCCTCAAATCTATAGACCTCATCACTACCAAATATGGATTCTATAATATTATAATTTTTATTGGAATCAACCAAAACTAAAATATAATATCCCATTTATCCCTTAATAGTATTTTCATTTATCTTCAGCAGAAATTAAATAGAATAAGTTAGATCATTAGGAATCCAAAGATGAAAAAATACACTACACAAGCCATGTAGCCTAATCCAAATGTTTTCACATTTCTATTTTTCAGTAAACTGATGAAAATTTAAATCCCATTCAGTAAACCTAAAAAATCCTGATCGAAGTTGATATTTCCAAACATTAAGACCCTATTACATGACTTATAACTATTTAGAATAATATTAATGATCACCAGCCTAATTGGAATTAGTTTCCAATTAAAGAAAACATAAATATGTATAAGCTTCATTTTCATATCATTTAGATTTCATTAATGATCACCCTTATAAAAAAATAAATTGGTAATAAATGAAACATTTATAAGGCTCTAATGATTTCATGAGAAAAATTAGGCCTATATGAATTTTCATGTTCTAATCCTCCGATCTACACACCTTAGATCTAGATTGAAATTTTAATGTGCAATAAATCCCACGATTCTTATTAAAAGTCTTAGAAAATGAGTAGCTATTTTTAGCTTGTGCACAAGTCCCTCTCTTATCGTCAAGGAAACCCTCAAATCTGAACTATTATAAGAAATATATTTGGAGTCGTCACCATTCATAATTAAAAAAGATTTTTACTTAATTTTTTATGAATATTTTTTTATAAGTAAAACAATTTATTATAAAAATAATAGATTTATGAATGTATGTTTATATTTTTTCAAAGTATTAAAATAAAATTATATAACATCAATTTTACTCATATTTATATATTTAAATTAAAGAAAAATTGATATTTTATTAAAATTTATATATATCCTTATTTTTATAATATTTATGAAGATTTAAAATTAAAAAAAATAATTATCATTATTTATTTTAAAATAAATAAATTTAATATAAAATTTAAAAAATCGAATTATAAACAAATATTTATATCAATAAAAACATTATTTATTTTCACTATATTGTTATTGTGTATTTTCTTAGACACCGCTTAATATTATTTATTATTATAATAATATGGTTTATGCATATATAATTATAATGTTTAAAACTTAAACATCCCAATATATATATATATTAACATAATGTATTTCTAAAAAATAAATCTTTAATAATAATGAAAATTAAACATGTATTTATCATAGAATTTTTGAAAACAAATTTATAGAAAAATTATAATACAAATTATGTTAATATTTAAACTAGGGATTTATTTAGAAATTTGAATTAGGATTTTATAGTTCAAATTATCATTTAATTTTTCCAATATAATATTTTAATGACAATTTCAAGTGATATTTTAAATATTGTATATATGTGTTGATATATTTTCATAATAAAAAATAGAACCGCAAATTTTCTAAAGAAATTTGAAATGAAAATTTCTTAAAAAAATTTCACTAGAGGTTTCCTGTAGATTTTTTTTGTTTCAAATAATATGTGAAATATTACATTATTTATTTATGTGTTAATATACATGTAATAAAAATTTAAACATGAAATAATTTTATAATTTTTGTAATAAAATTTTGAGAATAATTATAATAAATATTAGGTAAAATTTTCACTAAAAACATTAGTGTAAATTTATATTAAAAGTTTCTTATGAGAATTATTAATGAAAATTTAGTTTGTTAATTTAAATTATATGATTATGAATTAATATATTTTAAATTTAAATTTCAATATAAGTTATTTTAAAAAACATATATAGAAATGACTAATAAAGTTAAAAATTGTATATCTATGTATGCATGTATATGTATATACATAAAATATATGTATTAAAAAAATTTCAAATTGGAAAATTAAACATAATATTTGTATTAGGGTAAATATATACATACAAACGTTTCATGTATACATGTATGCATGTATATATATGCAAAAAGATTTCACTAAAAATTTCCACAAAATTCTAAATAACATAAACTAAGTTGGTTTTTCTAGAACATTAAATTTATGAATGTAATCACACATTGTATGATTTTACCAATAAAAAATCTTAACATGCTATGAAGGGTGAGTTAGTTTATTATTCCCGTATACATATGGTTTCAAACATGTAATCTAAATTTCTTGAATCTATCACTCTTACTGCACTTGATAATAAATTATTGGTGGATATTGAATATGAGAATCCTCCCTTCATCAACATTCATAAAATTGTTAGGAAAATTATTTCAAATTGTATTTTCATTCAAAAGAATGAAAAACCTATAACAATAGACAATTCTATGTCCATGAAATAGGTTATGAAATATTAAAAGGCTAGGGGTTGTATATATTATAAACATGAATGTTCAAAAAATGGTGACAATTGATTGAGGAAATGAGATCCCACCTAGGATTTCAAGAGAGTGAATAGTATAACAAATGAAACATTTAATAATTCATGGGTTGTATTGGATAAGGAGGAGGAGTATTTATATTTCATGAAATATAACAAACAAAGTGTTTTTTTGTGTACATAACCCCTTGGGAATGAAGGCCTTAATGTGAATGATGGGAATGACCCTCTAACATCCCTAGAAAATGATGTCTAAGTCTCATATCCATAAATTGATCATGTTGAAAAGTATATTGAATCAAAACCAGAAGAGAATAATTTAATCCATGAAAATGATGGTAATTATTTTTCTCTATTCCAGTTTCTTTAAAAAATTAATATAATACTCTATAAATTGTTAAGGCTGGAAAAGTTTTGGAAGCTCAATCACAGAATAAGAATCATATTTTAATTATATATATTGTGGTGAACCCTCATATGGAAGATATGAGGCATTCCAAATGTGATCAAAATGGTAACCCCCCTGTGGATTTCAAGGCAGATATCATGTCTAGAAAAAATGTAAACAATGAAGATCAAGATGAAAATAGGTTTTATGAAATGGAAGCCCCCCATGTTGATGTTATTCCAAGCCCTATACATATCTTAAAAGATCAAGAATATAATCTAACTCTAATTTAAAATGAATATCCTTGTTTCAATGTTTAAAATTTCGTCAATTAGTGGTGAAGGTGATTGACTCCATTATTTAAATTATAACCTTAAGTAGTAAAACTAAGTATATTCAAGTGGAATTAATGGAATTTGTTAAAAGAGTTCTGTGTTATGAAGTGAGGGAGATTCCAAATAATAGGAATCCAAGTAGGCCTATAGGATAATCTTCTCAGAACAATTTATAGGGAAAAAGATAACTCTATGCCCAAATGAATATCTTTTATTGAAATTTAAAAGGATTCCCCAAATCATAAATAACCAAATATTTGAAATGATGTATCAAAAAGATAGTCCAAATTTAGTTGGTATTTCTGAATAAAATATGACTTTCTCCACTATGGTTTTTAGTCTTCATAAAAATGGTTACCAACTGGTGGGCATCAAAAACTAGGATGTATATATGGAAACACATTAAGATATTACTCACTCCTCTTTGGGGAACATTTATTTATTTAGACCCAATGATTATGTGGTCACAAGAAAGTTTGAATATCATGGAACTAATGTGTTTTGTTCTTTCAATTATGAAAATAATAGATATCATGAAAAACAATACTCTAGTTTTATATAGATGTAAATAACCTATAATTAAGTTACCAGGGGTAATTCATATAGAATTTATTAGGATCCTAAATCTTGATTAGAAAACTAATCTTATTTCATTGTCCATCTTATATAGTGAATTAAAATCCCTAATTGATATAAAGCAACTTGTGGAGGAGATTCTAGTTGGTTCTTTGTACTCTATGTATAGTATACATGAAAATAAATTAGTTCCTAGAAAACAATAAAAATTGTTTTTCAATGATCCAGATCATGAACTTTGGGATTTCATCCCATGAATCACCTATTTAATGGTCAATTATGACAATCAATTGACTTTTTTAGTCACTAGATGTGGAACTCAAAACAACATCTCCCATTTAAGATCAAAAACTTCTAGGAACATCACATGAACTATAAAAATAGGTTTTATGGGGTTTGAGATTCAATTAAAGATTAAAAATTACTTCAATTTTTTTATGTTAATGAAATTACAGAAGAATAATCCAAATGTATAAAGTAGGGTCTTATTTCAGCTAAATGGATAGAGAATTATCATATCATGAGTATTGTTTAATGAATATTTATGATATAAACCCTAGAATCAACTTATTTTAGTAAATTTATTATGAGGTTGAGATCACTACAAAAAATAAACACCCTTCTTAGTTTGAAATAATCCATATAGAGAGTAAAATTTAAAAATAAATGTCTTGATTAATTGGATTGAAACAAAATTTTATTCAAATTTCATCAAAGAACCATGAGTATTTAAATAACTATCACTAATCAAACATCTTCAATAGCCCTTGCCCCAGTGGTGGTTCTCTTGAGAGTTATATTATTACCCTTGTATCCTAGTAGGATAATGATATACTCACTAGTAGTCCACTTGGGGTAGATATAAAAGACGATGTTTAGATACATAATTATAGATGTTATCTAGATATAGATGGATCCACTAACATATTTTATCATAAATTTTAGTATGTGCTTCAAGATAATGATTTTAGGTATTTTACCAACTAATTTTATAATGGAATTATTCCTAACGGTATCAAGGCCCAATTCCTCATGATATTTCTAAATGATGTGAATTCCCATGATATATATCAATTCAGGAATATTTCTCTTGATAACTCTATTCATAAAACCATCAACAGGAACATAGATAATCATTTTTTTCCATCATCAATAAAATGATTTCTTGTAACTATTTTATCTTTACGAATTGGATATCCAACTAAAATTTCTTTGTTATAACATAAACATGGGTTATCCTAAATAAAAATCCAACATGTATGGTCAAATAAAAATAAATATTCTTGAAAAAAATCCTTTATAAAGTTGATATATGGATTTATCATTATTTTAATAAACAAATTTGAATTATTCCTTGGGGAAATATATGTAGACTCATAAATAATCTATTGATCTGGGAAAGTATAAGACCATGTTGGCATCCAGAGGTCCTTCTACCACCACACCCATCTGGTGCCCCAATAATATCACTAATTTTATAAAAGAAGATAAAATATCTTCAAAATCCTTAACAGACATCTCTCACACTATGAGAGTGTCTCTTTCCCAGAGATCAGCAAATTAAAATCCTTCATCTACATAGGTAACAGTATATACTACTATTATAGATATCATTTTGAATGGGATATGAATTAGGTATGGTTATATTACATTTTGTATCATAGTGTTCCCATGTGTAATTTTAGGCCTAATTTTTTCCATTTCTATGTTATTTCCTACCATGTGAAAAAACAAGAAAATTGGAATGGAAACTCCTTATCATTAAAAGGAATAATTTAACCAATCAAATCAGTGATCATATTTAAATTCGATTACACATTCATGTTACATATATATCACCTTGATATAATTAAATGTATCATCATTTTCATATATTAGTTTTTTAGGATTCAAAGTACCATTGAGAGAAAAATAGACATCTTGACTTGGAGGAATTTTTATGAACCCTTTTTACCTAGGGGTAAGGGAATTAAGAACACAAAAAATGATAATGAATCTCATCATGCATATATTTTTTTGAGAAATATGAATGAATATTCTAATTCTCTAGGATTTCCTAGATCTTAGATTCTCAAGAAACTATATGCTACCATCTTCAACTACATTTAATCACCCATTTAAATGAGTCTCAAGGACTCTTAATCTAATATATTACCTCATTCTAGATTTATTTCTAGAAATAAAAATTCCCTTAATTTTAGTCTTGGTAATTAGATAGTTATAACCCTTCTCAACTACATTACAAATAATAACACCGCTCTAGACCTTCACCTCTCCATGAAATATCAATTAACTGATTCCCAACATACTCTCCAAGATGAGAATGAACATATTACGGGAAACATAATTTTTATTCCTAGAAAAGTAATCATTATATGATAAACTATGAAGAATAGAGTTTTTATAGTTAAACTCTATTATAATTATATCCCTATAAAACCTCATTAAATATATTCATAGATGCATTAACATTGTAATCCTAGGATCATCCCCTCCATGGAAACCCTTAATTAGAAATTGTTCATGATAGGATCCCCACTTATTCTTGTTTTCAATATTTTGAAATTTTTATTTATTCTAGTTGTGTTTTCTTTTGTTGATACATGGTAGATAATTAAAAAAATTTTCTCGGTTGTGCCACTACCTCATCATTTTGGAATACTATCGTTATGTTGTTTAAAGTTCCACATCTATTTGGTGTTTCCATCTAGGCCATCATTCAATAATTACTAGAAAATCACATATCCCAATGGGTCTAAAACCACTCCTATGATTCTAAAATATTAATTCATTGTTCTCTACTGTCTTCTCTGAATCCTAAATCCACCATAAATTACCCTTCAAACTATAATATTCTCTAGAGAAGACCATCACTACTTCAACAGATTTTGATTTATCCCTATAGGGTTTCTTCTCTAACTAAATCCATGGATTCTTTTTCATAATGACTCCTGGCATTAAAGGTATTCTGAAACCTTGTAATAGATCCCATGATTTTTTTTAAATCCATATCTCTAGGAATGATATAAGTTATCATGGCCAATTCTTCAAAGTGGAGACTAGGACCTTTGAGTTATGGTGTTTGATTTAGGGATTATACCTTGACTACTCTTGTATTATTCTATAGAACTAGTAGGTTGTAAAATATTCTTTTAATCTAATATAATCAACATCATCTATGTGATTTTCTTCACCAAGAAAATGGATTTTCAAACATGTTGATGTATAGATATTCTACCACTACTATTTAATCCTTTAGAAAAAGCATTATCCATATAATATGGAACATGTCTACTAGATGTATTGTATGTATGAAATCCCATTATACATAATAATTACCATTACACATGTCTATTCGGATTTTAACTCTTTAGTGGATGGACTTTTTAACAAATGAGTAATCTACATTGAACTTTTTTAGTCCAAAATGTTATCGATTTCATTATCTAGTCACATTGAAATGGATCATTAAAAAATTCCCTCTTTTATAATTTTGTGAAGATTTATTTGTTAATAAAGGACTCTTATCCATCTTGGTCATGGAACAATCCTATTTTTGGTATATAAATGTTCACTCACACATAGATTATATAAAATATGCATTGAAATTTTTTACTATAAATTTCAGTTGAAATTTCCACACAAATATATAAATATAATTATAGTAAAAAATATTCTATAGAACATTTTCCATAAAATTTTGAATTGAAAATTTTCATTATTTTTTTGTTAATATATTTTTAATTTAATTTTTAGTGAAAATTAGAACAAAAAAATTCATGTGGGAATTTTCACTTGTGAATTCAATTAGAAATTCCCAAATAAAATTATCAATGAAAATAAAACTTTTTATTTATATGCTAATTTATTTATATGGAGAATTTCAAGATGAATATATTTTGAATTTTTGTAATCAATTTTTTATTACAATTATTAATAGTTTTTTTTTAAATTTTTCATCATAAATTTAATTTTAAATTTAAGCATAAATTACCCAGTGGAGATTATCACTAAAATTTGCTAGTAAAAATTGTCAATTTGAATTTTTGATTAAAATTTACATTTGAATTTCTGTATTAATATATTATTATTATGAATTAAATTGTAAATTTAAACTAAAATTTATATTATAAAATTACCTTGAAAAATAATTCTATTAATATACACAGAATTATTTCATGTGTATATATTTCAGGATACATGAAAAAGAGTAATATACTAGACCCCTTTAATTTTTTCAAAGGGGAATGATCCACCCTTTGATTCCCCAACCCATTAATTTGGTAAAATAGAATTGAATCACCCTTTAATTTTCCTCATTTAATTTAGTCAAGGATGGAGGTGGTGCAATGGTTTTAATGTTCCCTATAAAAAGTATCTATCCAGTCATTGGAAATCATCAAATTTAGGAAATCAACTTATCATATTCAAATTTCATTTTTTGAATGGTATTTATGATTTGTTTCTCTATTTACACATGATAAATATTTTTAAAATTTTCATTTTTAATATTTACAAAGATTATATACAAATTTTTTTCCATAGTGAGATCTTTTTATTTTCCCATTCTTTTTACCCCTTTTCATTTTAGATTTTTTTTCACCTTTCACCCAGTGTTAAATTTTCGTTCAAATTTTCAATTTATTTTTTATATCATAAATGTCAATTATCTATACATGATGAGACTTATTAGTATGAAAAAATTATTATGATGATTTCCTATGGATATTTCAATGTCTCATGATGAAACTAAAAGAAGTAAAAGGCATAAAAATTGCTAGGGACTTACACGGAAGAGAAACAAGATAGATCTGCACAGACGAGCTACGTGACAGAGCTACACAACAAGATTTTTTCTATACCCATACAAGGAGGAGCTGTGTAGAGGAGATCCACAGCCGACCTACTTCAACGAACACCTTTCGACCATCTCCCCAACTTGCCTATAAACAAGACTCATGGGCTACTCATTGGACAACTAAAAAAAGATGGAAAAACTCATACAGCTCCCATTGCGTAGCTCTTTTGCCCAGATCCAACAAATTTTCTTAGGTAGCTCTCTAAAAACATGATAGAAGAGGGATTTTATTCAATAATCACATTTTGAAATTCCTTCAAAGTTTACTGATTGCATAGGCTTGGTTATCCTATGCAAAGAACTCGTTCTTGAGTATTGCTAAGACCTGTGCAACACACCAACACAACATACATGAAAGATGTACCTACGCGGCTTACCTATGAGGTATAACAAGGCTGAATAGCTATGATTTGGGCCTACACATCATCTTGTAAACCCTCTTCAAAGATGATGATGGTAGGGTATCTCCTACTTTAGTTCCCTTATATGAAAGGGACTAAGTGGAAGCATCCACGAAAACCACATGTCATATCAAAACATTAAGAGGGGCACAACAGTGTGTCTCCTATTTGGGTTTGTATATCTATAGTTAGAGGTTTTCCACATTTTATTGTACTGGGGTTAGGATATAAGGAGTGTATGTGGGTATGTATATTTGCAGTCACATGGACCTTTCTCCTTGGAATAGTGTTGTGGAGTTCTCGGTATGGAGGATTAGGGTTTGGGCAATGACCTCCCTTTTAATCTATAAGACATGGAACATCCAGTTCCAAATAGGGAGAGTTAGGGGAACACATGATTTTTACTTTAATCAATGGAAAAGTTTCTCTCCTCTCCTTGGATATAATCAGGGCACTCCCACCAAAGTAAGTCCATAATCTTCCAAGAGACCTGCTGCATGACCTCCAATGTCATCACACTTTGATAGGTTCATCACTTCATTCCCTCTCCCAAGGTTGCATCAGCTTATTTTTTATAGGCCCACCCTCTCCCACCCATGAAAAAGAGAGTTTTTGGTTTGATGAATCATTCACATTCTCTTGTTTCTCCAAAATAGCACGACTCACCTTGGCTTAGTGAATTCTTATGATCAGAACATCCACATAGTATAATCACATGAACTACATGAAATCTAATTCCATCCTTTATTGGTATATGTAGGAATCCTTAATCAGGACCTTGGATCATTGGTTATCCCCTTCAATAATCCCACCTCAATTCAGATAATTTTTGCATCCTCCTTAGGAGAAAGCCCCGAATTAACCCCCCACCCTAAATCACTTGAACTACTTGAACTATGACTACTACCATAATTGGGATATATAGTAAGCCTTGATTATGGTCTGAGATCATTGGATATAGTCTTTAGGAATCAAAACTCATTTCCCTTAATTCAGGCATCCTCCATTGGAGTAATCCCCAAATTAACCCCCATATATAACTTGAACTGTGAGAACTCTTTTTCCAACAATAATTGGGATAAGTAGGAAGCCTTCACTAGGGACCAAGATCATTAGATATCCTCTTTATTAATCCAACCATATCTTCCTTAATCTGGACATCCTCCAAATGATTTAACCCCAAACTATTTCTCTCAAATGATCATACACCCCTAAAATACTCACCGAGCATCCCAGGATTTCATTCCCATTTGAATGGGACATGTAGGAAGTCTTCTTTGTGGTTCAAGACAAACACTCCAAAACAACCATATTTTTCTTGGTCCATATTCCAAAAAGGATCTAATCTAACTTGGAAACTCATATCCCTCTCTAATTTCATTGGGAATATTATACAGAATTCCCACACCAAGATTTGACTAAGAACCTTCTTCTTAGATGTCCTCACCACATGACATTAATTTGTACTGTTAGGTCTTTATCAAATGATCTTTAAATGTAGTACGTGTCCCATAATGTTGCACCAAACTATGTGGGTTCTGATTCATTTCACAATTATATGTAGATAGACCATTTATGGGTATGATCCCAACATCAAAACAAACTTTTGTCTCCCTGGACAAAAATAAATTCCAGAGTTCCACACATAGTGGCATAAATACCAGTATTATCATAACAATTGTTAAAAAATCTCTAAATAGAAGCTAACATTGATGGAGAACCTCAAATACATACAGATGATTTGGAATTTTAAAATTTCTAATAATTGATTGAAAATTTAATGGGAAACCTATTTAATACTTGGTGAATTAATAATGATTAACGAAAATATCTTAAATCTATAAGAGAGTCTTGGAGTAATAAATAATTCTCCCCAAAAAGGGTGTGATGAGTCCGACCTCCCATATTCTCAACCAATGTGTGTTCTTAAGAATCGTATGTCCAAACCTAATGAACACCTGCCTTTGGAAACTAGATACTTTTGGATATAGAACTATTGGATGTTTTCAGTTCCATAAATAAATCCAATGGAAACCATCGGTATGTAGTGATTCATAAAAAGAGTACATGTTCCAAGGGACACAAAACAAAAATGGTGAACTCGATGTGAAAACTTAACCATGTTGATAGTATTACTCATCTTTTAGCCCCTATAAATTGATAAAGGAAGGATAGAAAAAGGAATAAATCATTAATTCTTCCTTCTAAAATATGTTTCTTAAATGGATTTTGTTGTTTGTATTTCTTAGTTTTCTCAATACTCCCTTCACTCCAAATAGATTCCTTCAGGGATTCCACTATGAATTCTCTATCCACGGATGATGTTAGATCCTTATCCACTGGATGTATATCATCCCTAACAAAACATCATAATCACGGTTAAAAAATTATAGGTATAGGAATATCATCAACATTATACTATCCCAACCCTAGAGACTGCTCGACATGCTCTCCATGTTAGCAACAACCCTAAATCATTTGATCAACGATGACTGGTGTTCAAGAAACATATGGTTCCAACCACCGTATTCAACAGTTTCAGTTCGTAATCCCCAAAACTCAATAATAAATCCCACCTATACTATAGGGAGGTGGATCTGGAGGTCACTCATTGACTCTACTCAATGATACAGGGGTCCTTTCTAAGGGCCCCCACCAAAAATCTTCGCCAACGGGATCATGCAGCAGTGAACCCCTAATATGATTGGGGGTGTTTCCATCAGTTTTTTGGCTTAAGTCCCTCAGACCCAGGCGTGCAAGATGAACTTCTAGGGAAAAAATCTGGCCAACAGGGAGTGGGTTCTTACTTTTTCCCCCTCCAGATAAGCCAATCAAACTGACTTGGTGGAAACCAATGAAAAATAACATACACACATCCACCATAATTCCACTAGCCAGCAGAATTGTCTAGCAGCACACAACCAATACCACCATTCAAATCCGATGGAGTACCAAGAGTATGAACATAAACCTACTCACAATAAATCTATCAATAAGGAGACTCCTCTTTATAAATTCATGGAACCCTACCATTCATTTATTATGGAAACTGGTAAGTAAGAACATACAACTGCCCGAACTCACCAATCCTATCAGCAGTCTCGTCTATCAGCATTAAATGAATTCCATAAATCATTCTTGTTAGAAAATAGTCAGCAGGCCAATACACCTACCCTAATTCATTAAGCCTGTTAGCTGTATCATTTGGAATCACCATGATAAGTCAGTCAAAATGCTCCGACGACAAAACTGGGGTAGACTAAACTCTATTCCTCTACACATGAGTAATTTTAGTATCCACTAATAGGAAAGAGATTAAAGGAGTATGATCATACACTTAATCTTGATATAGAATTAATGTATATTCATGTTCTTACCGGTGATGTCACCAAATGCATTTTATCAATGGTGAAAATGTAGACACAAATTCATTCCCATATTCTAGAATCCAACCACAATATCATAATGGAATATTTGGTACTTCCAAGGGTAAAACACATAATTCTGACCCAACACATAGGATAACTCATTGAAATTCCATCCCCAAGTAGATACACACCACTATTCTAGTCTAAGAGGTTAATGGGGCATAATCCCATATATCATACAAACAACTAGATTAGGAACATACACCCTTTACCATTGGAGATAATTGGCCTATTTTGATTATCACACAAAAGTAGACACATATACCTACCCAAGATAACCAATTATCCCATTAAGTGACCCCAACTCATTGTAAAATAGAATCTGAGAATAATTATCACCAAAAACATTTGGAAAATAATGATTCAATCTACGATATGACTCTTCTTAATGATCGAGTTCATGAATACCTCTTATTATTATATATTGAAACTCAAGATCATATCCTCCAATAACCAAATTATGAGAGTGTTAGTAGTAATTACGAAGTTCCTCATTGGGTAGTTCATCATGAAGGCTTAATTCATGAAAATTCAGTTACTCCAGAGAGATTATCTCTTAATGAGAGCCAAAAAAACCATATGTTTGGCCCAAATATCTAGGAACTAGAGGATTAATCCCTTACTCTAATCCATCATGGTGGTCTCTCCAGGATTTAATTCACAACAAAAGTTCTCTCCACAGTACTATTTTTCATTGTCAAGATAATTCATGAATTGATAATGTAGTGATGAGAAATCCCTCTTATCTCAAGACACATTACAAAATAAGACCAGCCATTTCTGATGACTTGTTATTAATAGGTGAAATAATTTATCAACAAAAAGACATCCTATGGAGATAATAATTATCAGACCCTCCCTTAGTTCATTTTCATTCTAATATGGAAGTGTAAAAAGAAACTGAATCTATTTTTTTAATAAAATAATCAAGAAGAGTCCACTTTGGTCGGACCAAGTTGAGAAACCTCTAGAAAAAGATGGTGAGGATATGTTGAATATGAGAAAACAACTGTCTTATGGTAAAATAATAGTCATGTTCTCGAATTTGGAAACCTCTCAATACAACATTATAGAATTGATGGAAGAAGATTGCATTCATGATATCTGACTGAACATATGGAAGACTCTTCATCATCTAAAAGATAATTTATTACCATAATATGAATATAAAATTCATTTAAAGGTAATAGATGGGTTGAAACACCAAATTGAATTGGAATCTCTCTTAGTTTCCTGATAATCAAGGGTTGAGAAGTAGCAGGGAGGACTTCATCATGTAAGCCTCAATTTACTAATGAAGATATGCTAGTTAATTACTGATACCCCATCGGGTGTTCATATCAGAGGATGGGATTCACACTGATAATTTCATTTCACTACACTCCAAAAACTGGAAATCCCTCTAAAAGTGGGCTCAAGAAATATTATTTCCCTTGGATGTCTAAAATCAACAGTTCTTTTCCATGATCAATGATATTCTCAAGAACAAGACTCAACTAGCTCCCATCAAATTCAGGCCCAAATCGAGAAAGATATTGAGATACTTTTTCATCAATCATTTGAGAACATTATGCAGACATCTCACTTTTAGGAGTTCATCCATCATATTGTGAAAATGTATGAAATTACAAAATGGTCTTCCAAAACAGGAGATTTAAGTCATTTTCTTATAATGAACCCAACCAATGTTAGACTACAATTTGTAACATCAGAAGAGAAGCTTTGATAATCTCATCCCTAGTAGTTCAGGTACCACCCTACCTTCCAAGGATTTTGTCTTGATTAACTGAACCTTAGATTTCAATAAAAAATGTTCGACGGTTTGAAGAAGAAGAACAAGAACCACCCCAACCAATAAGAATGGGGGATTTTTCAAATCTACAATCCCCTCCTCAATGGAAGTATGTTTTCTCTTGATTAGGGAAGAAGCCACAATCTGAACACACAACAGAACTGTCCAATGATTCCCTTCAGTTTATTGTCCCTCAAAATGCTCTCGGGAATTGAACATATTAGAAAACAAAATCACCTGGAGGACACAAAAAGAGATTATCTTACAAAGATACAGTTTGAATTCCACCAATTCATTATGCATCAGTGAATGTCATTAATACAATTATGAAAGTTTCTCTAGAAAATTATTCTAGTTTGGGGGGGGGGGGGTTGGAGGATAAAGTTATTATTCATAGCATAGTACACCCTAAAGGAAGTGGAGAAGGTGTGCTTTCATGAAATCAAAGGCTTGCCTAAATTATAGGTATTCCTTCAGGTAAACAACTACCACCCCATTGAAAGATATCAATCAAGTGGAATGATAAAGGTCATATCATGTATCACTTTTCTACGAGATAAGTTCAATCTCCTAATTTTAGGAAATTTATTCCAGAAAGATGCAGAGATGAAAAATGTGAAAAGATACAATTTAGGGTTACTTCGAAGTAGTATTTCATCTAGACATGCTCCACAACTAGTTCCTCAACTTTCACATCCTGTAGTAACTCCTCAGAAAAGAGGGCTTATTTCAAATAAAAAAATTTGGATAATAAATTCATTTCATTTGAAACATTTACTTAACATGATCAAACACATCATTATAAGACTATCCCCAAGGGTTATGAAAACAAAATAATAGCAGCACCACCAACAGTGGTATTTCTAGTCTTTGTGCCAGTTCAAGCTCTATTTGTTGTACCTGTATAGGTTCCAACTCATCAAGATATTCCCAAAATTCTAATGAAAACAATTGAAGAATTAACAACTCTATTGGTGGCTAATGAATAATGGTGTGCACTATTAAAAATAAAAAATAAATCTTTCAACAAATGGGTAGATCTGATCCCTCCACTAACAAACATTGTGAATACAACATTTCAAATATTTTATGGTTTGAGAGATCCTAAGAAGCACTGAACACATTTTTTTATCGTTATGATCGCATGGCAAGGACCCCTCAAAAACAAGAAGAAATAAAGATTAGATGATTTTTTAAATCATTACAGGGTCCAGACATTGTCTTGTATACTAGCTTGTAGTCCTGATCCATTACTGGATGGGAAGTTCTCTGTCAGAAATTCCTTTTCCAATTTAGCCCCACACTATCGAAGACAATATTTTTTTATCTTAAAAATTGAAAAAATGGGAGAATGAAGGATTTTCTTATCTCATTTATCAATGGAATGGATTAACATATTCCATTAATCTACCACTACCTCAAGAATTATTATATCCAATTTGTGTGGAATATCTACATGATGAGTTTTGCACAACACTATTCCCTATGTGATACATAGAAGGGTTTTGAGACATTGCTTCAATCGCCCAATAAGTAGAGGATTCCATTGTGGAAACCAATGATATATCTCGTGTAATCCCATAAACTCTTGGAAATAGAATATGGAAAGTAGAGGCTGCCATAGTAACATTCAAACAAGCACTTATACATACCTCTACTTCAAAAAAAAATTCATACCGAAGGGTTCCACCTCCCGAGTGTCAGAAGAAATGACTGCCTATCATGGTGATCAAAACAATCAAATGTGGAGATATTTTGTGGAATTAAAGAATAATTTATATTATTTTCAGAATGAACTGGTTCTCTGTTACTTCATTTCAGCTTTGGAAGACAATTTAGTTCAGCTTCCAAGTCCATAGAAACCAAAAAAAGGAGGAGATGAAGATCGCCTAAATTATTTCCCCATTCATCAATTGTTGGGGCATCCCATTCATGAGTGTTTCTTTTCAAAGACCTCCTACAAAAAATTTTACACTCGGGAGATGTGAACAAAATAAATCCATCAGCCCATGTAG
Source organism: Viscum album (assembly GCA_963277665.1). NCBI lineage: Eukaryota > Viridiplantae > Streptophyta > Magnoliopsida > Santalales > Viscaceae > Viscum > Viscum album. The sequence goes on from OY728161.1 coordinate 760,550,679, forward strand.
CATGTGTTACTGCTACCATTCCTTCGGAAGAAGGCATATGGAAAAAAGTCAAAATAGAACATGTGCATATGTATGATGATTGGATGGTTAAGAAAATTATCAACCAAACTCATTATATTATACAAACACAGTTGAAAAAACCAATTATGACTCATTCCACTACCCTAATAGAAAATCAATATTCATCGAAATATCATTCAACTAAAGGTCAATTCTCAAAAAAGTGACCTGATCAGAAAGATAAAGAACAGTCAGAAGAAGACAATCTGTTGTCAAAGACAATGATGTCCTTGAAATTGGAAGATTTCAAGCCCTCTATCTCAATATCACGGGTCCCATATTTCCAAAAAACACAACATGAACTAAAGTTTCAATCACAATCTTCAACAAATATTTAACTGATCTTTGGTCCTATTAACGTTATCCACTTAACAGACACTTATTCAAATGTTGAATCTGGTTATGATGAACCAGAATTCCCAATACATGATTGGGGAATTAGAGGAATAAGTCACTGTCCAGGATACATTGGAAGATGTGGATATTCTAGAATCCATTATTTTAACAATATCCCTGCTCGAACTATTTATGCAGCAAAAACATGTTGGAGATCCCTTCAACGGGCTCAATAATAACAAGGAAATTCTTCCACACATGACAGGATTGATCCTAACATGATCATATTAGAATAATTATTATAGTTTACCCCATCACTCTGTCAACAAATAGATATACTTAGCTAGTCTAATATACCATAATCAGAATTATTTCATATTCTTCCCTAACACATGTTACATCTACATCCGTAGCATCAACTTCCAAGGCACCTACCAAACCACATCTCCATGCTAGAAAAAATAAACTTTTAGACCAAAATTATGATGTTTTGAAATATCTATCCCATGTACTAGCCGTGTTATTAAATCTTGGATGTTGTGAATATATCAAAATATATTTGATATGTACATATTGAGGCTTTTTCATGCCTTCATGAGTTTGAAACCGATGTTGCTGCTACTGAGGTTTATCTTATAGAGAACAATCTTATAAGATTTCATGTAGTTATATCATTCACGGATGATGATGAGGATGATATTGTACATCAACATATCATGCCCTTGTATATATCTTTACGGGTTAATGATATAGACCTCTGATGAGACTTCATAGATAATTTCGAAGGTTTTATCCACATTCCCATCTGTACACTTCATCGATCATGTCTCACTGAATCTATCTTATCTCTTTCAACATTGATGTTTCATGGTTATGACATGAGTGAAGAAGAACCTCTATATGAGATTGAACTCAGAACTCAGTTTGGGGACCTTGTATCTAATTTAGATTTCTTGGTTGTATGACATGACTCAGCCATCAACATTATTCATGGAAGGCCTTGGCAACATAAACATGCATCCATTCCTTCATCATTCAACCAAAGTATCATGTATTGATTCAATGGTAATATTGGGACATTTTATGGTGACAAGGCTCTATTCGAAACATCTGAATACTAGTATATTGGTGTAGAACTATATAAAACAATGGGAACCGGGTTTGTGGAAAATGATGTAACAAGATTCAATGCTCAAAATTTTCTAAAAAAGATTTCGGCTAACCCATTAAAACGTCTAGGTACATATTATGTGTTGACTATCTATAAAATTGAAAGGATATGCCCAAATACAATCAATCTTCTAGTTGTAATGTACCAGTTTTAGGTGACTCCCAATGGTACCCCATACCTACTTGGTCACAAGGCCTCAAGTGCATTTCCTCATGCCAAAGGTTGCAGACTAGCAGTGAGGGAATTGGGTGTGATAGTGGGTAACCAATTACCTCATTGGCCGAGTAACATAGTGGAAACAAATAATAAATAGTAGAGAACGCGTTAATACCATACTACCAAAGTAAACAGTGGAATAATGAAAATAAATAAACAACTGGAACACATATATAAATGAAGCATGTCACAAATGTCTAGTAAAGAAGCTACACAAGTCACTATGTTGTAAATACAATACTGAAACCAAAGTATATAAAATAGTAATCTCCCACAGCATCGCAAGCCTTAGCATGGCCTCATGCTCTCCAACTCCAAATAGAAATCAAGAACCTGATGTAGAAGGGTGCTTTCCTTTATCTATAACTAAAACCATATAATCAGTTTGGGTCCAAAAGCCAGACCCAAATAGGGTGTGAGATGAATCCCAATATGAAACCACTAAATGATCGGTGCCTAACTACTAGTGAACATATATATAGCAGGTAATAAGAAGAAATATAGAATTAAACTAAGAGGTAATCAAAAGTAAACAATCCTATAGTGTTCAATAACATTTATTTACTTTTATAAATTATTCAAACCACTGAATAATGTAACCTTGGGATATATCCTAAGCTATGTATCCCCCTATATAGAAATAACAAACATGCATCTCAAAAGACCGTAAAAAAAATCTTGTAAGACGGAGTCCAAGCTTGTGCATTGGCTTGATAGACTCATCACGATCATTCAATCATTTTAAAGAAACCCTTTGGGAATGTTATAACAGTATAACCCCTCAGGATTAACATATTCTCAAAACATATATAACAATGACCCTTGGGGAAAGTAAAAATAGTCTAACCCCTTTGGTCACCCATAGAAATAATCAATTACAAACTACCACCTTGGTATCTCTCATGGTAAATACCCCTTGATCTGCATAGTAACAAAAATTATAATGACCCTTTTGTAGCTCTCACTTTAAATTACCTATGGTCCAACAATCATTTAATAATCACCCTCTGGGTAGCTCCCAAGGTCAAAACCTATAGTCAATAACCCCATTGTAGTTCTGATAGTTAATACCTCTATTCAATCATAACAACAGTTATACATAAATTACAGTACCTCAAGAACCTCTAATAGCCAATTCTCCTTGGTCATACTTTCAAAATGCAAAACACTTTCATCTCATAAAAATAATAACTCCTTCTTAATAGCACTAGTAATTTAAAAAAGCAATCCTAACAAGAAATTATAGACCAAAAGGCCATAATCAATCAAATATGGGAAACACACCCATAATCAAGTAATTAAACCTTACACCTAGGAAATAAATATTTCTCAGTCAAATGAACCCCACCAAGAACTAAACATGGTTACAATCCATAGCACACAATACTAACAGGGGTATTCATAATTATGATCATATATAAAACAAATATAACCAAATAAAGGAACAAACCACCTACCTTGATGTTTTTTGATGAACACACTTGAACGTTGACCCTTGAGTTGTCCTAGAACATCATTGATATACAAAAATGTCAAAATAGTTCAAGATTGGATAACTCAAGACAGTGTAGAAATCAATAAGAGAGGCACTGGGGGAAGATTGAACTCATTGGAGAGAATCTAACAGACTTAGTGGCGTCACAATCAGATCTCAGGTAGAGGAATGGGAGGAGCACAATGTTTATCAGTTGTTCATCTCCCTCCTATACGAAACATCGGGGGAATAATGTGTTTCTGGAAATGAGGCTTGATCCCTCACCGATATAAAGAAAAGTACAAGCCATGTTCATTTAATGTTCAAGATGTTTACATTCCTCAAATATACCTCACTTTAGGTGGTCTTCCTGGTCACCCACATATTCATATACATGGATTTCACATGGTCAGTACAGGACTACTTGTGGGGATTGGATACAAATTGTGTACTCAGAAAAATAAAAAATTCACACATTTTCCTCAAAAACAACACAAAATAAATATCTATACTTGAAATAAGGATCTGGGTTCTTACAAACTTCCCCCCTTAAGGAAATTCATCCCCAAATTTCCCTTCCAAGGGTGGTAAAGAAGAATATTCAATCAATTCATGCCACTGCGATCGAACATCCGCCTCCCTCTCTCAGGTCTCATCCTGTACTCACTTGTGCTGCCATATCACCCTTACTAAAGAAACAAACCTTCCATGGAGAACATTTATGTTGTGATCCACAATCAAAATAGGGTGTTCCACAAAGGATGCATCCACATCCAAATCATCCTCCTAGGGTTGCAAAATGTGAGACATATCTGAAAAGTAATGTTGTACCTAAAAAATATGGAAGACGTCGTGCATAGCCCGGTACCTCTGAGGTAACTTCAAGCAATAGTCAACTAGCCCGACTCTCTTCAAGACCTCAAATGATGCAATATATATCGGTGAAAATATATCCTGTCTCTTAATCCTCTTGATTCCCAACCACAGAGTGACATGTATCAAAACATTATATCCGACCTCAAACATGATCAATCATCTCTTTCAATAAATTTATTATTTATAGATATACAGTGTACTAGCCATCCTTTTCCAAAAAAACTCCCCCCGCTCTATGGTAACCTAGACAAGACGAGGTCCCAACATAGCTTCCTCTCCTTCCTCTAGCTAACATAGAGGTGATTGGAATATCCTACCATAAAAGGCCTTATAATGTGAAATATGAATCATCGCATGAAAAATGTTATTGTGGGAAAACATCACTAGGGGTATGTGTCTCTCCCAAGATCCCATGAAATCCATGACGCATTCCCATAGAATGTCCTATAAAACCTGAATTGTGCACTCTAATTTTCCATCTTTCCAGGGATGGTATACTGTACTCATAAGTACATGTGTACCCAACACTCTCTGTAGTCCCTTTCAGACACGAGAAGTAAACCAGGCATCCCTTCACAAAATGAAAGAGTGCATAACCCCATGCAAATGTACAATCTATCAGTCATACATACATCCAATCTCATCAACACAGAAGGTTTCTTTGGAAAGAAATAAGTGTGAAAACTTCAAGAGTCTGTATATAAAAACACAATCTACATCATTATCTCGAGATGACCTTGGTTGACCTATCACAATATCCACCGCGACATCATTCCCCTTCCACTCGAGAATGAGTAACTGTTGGAAAGCCCTTCTGGTCCCTGATGCTCTACCTTCACCTGCTAATAGGTGGACCATTTCATGAAAAATCCAGTTTCATCCCTCTTTATATCTAGCCACAAATAATGATTGTGTAGATCTCGATACTTCTTGCTGAATGCAATCCGAACTCCCTAAATCGAGGAATGAAAATATGGCATCAACTCCCCATGTGTGTTTTCTAACACCCATATGCTTCTTTGAAAATGAAAGATCTCATCCCCACCTATGGTCCACCAAAGATTAATGTCCTCACTTAACACACTCTCATGTAGGACAAGGCCTTCATAATCTGATAGCTGACTTATTCACACTCGATCCAATAGGGTAAAGGTAAAATATATAGAATAATGAAATTTCTTCCCATGTCTATCATGAACCTTCAAATGCGTCTCAGAGAACATGCCATAAGTAGCCACTCACATATGGCATTTTGAACTTCCTATTTATGAGTCCTCACACTCAATGCATTAGGCACTGCATTTCCTTTCCCAGGCTTGTAGGCATGCTAAAAGTCAAAATACTAAAGGTAATCAACCCACCTTCAATATTTCTAATTTAGATCAAACTGAGTAATGATATATTTGAGACTTTTGTGGTTAGTAAACACAAGAAAATTCTCTCCCAAAAGATAATGTCTCCAATAGTGTAATTGATGAACAACTGCAGCTAACTCGAGATTATGCACTGGGTATTTCCTCTCATGTGGACTTATCTACCGAGACCCATACACAAATACTCATTAACTCTACAAAAGAAATGCTCCTAGATCGATATATAATGCATCATAGTAAACAATGTAACTCTTTCATAGCTCTAGAAAAAGTAGAATCGATGCTGATGTAAATATCCATTTCAGCTCATGAACGGTTTAACCCTAGGAATCATCCCACAAGTACTTCTCACCCATCTTAGTCAGGCCCATCAGCTGTGCTGCTAAGCCTGAAAATTCACGTATGAAGCACTTGTAGTAACCAGCCAGCCCCAGAATACTCCATACCTCGAATACATTCTTTAGATTCTCCTAGGAAAATATTTCTCTCAATTTCTCTAGGTCTATTGATACTCCTGTATCTGAGATAAAATGACTCATGAAGTGAATTTGGACCATCCAAAAGTGGACTATTGAGAGCTTTGGTTATGACTGATTCTCTCTCAGTGTAATGAATAAGATCTTATGGTGGGTGGCATGGTTATGTTGAGTGTGAGAGTACACCGTGACATTTTCCATAAATACTACCAAAACGGAATCCATGTAAGGACGGAAGACTCGGTTCATCAGTTCCATGAATACTTCCAGTGTATTTATGAGACCAAATGGAAAAACTACACAATTGTATAGATCATGCCTGCTTCGAAAAGTTGTAAGAGGTATATCTGATGGTTTAACACGCAATTCATGATAACCGCATCTCATGTCAACCTTCAAGAGCACCTTGTCTCATCGGAGATGATCAAATAGATCATTAATCCCTGTCAAGGGATATCAGTGTTCGACCATCAACATGTTTAGAATTTGATAATCCCCACAAATTCTGATGGTACTGTCAGCCTTCTTTGCAAAAAGTACACGCGAACCAAAATGAGAAGTACCGGGTCAGAAGAAACCCTTTACCTATAACTCTTCCAACTATTTCTTGAGAACTTGTAACTCTGGTGGATACATCTTATAATGTGGAATGGACACCTGTGCTTATCCTAGAAACTAATACAGAGAGATATATACCTCTCTCTATAGAGTTAAATTGGAAAATTCATCTAGAAATACATCCTTAAAACAATGCACTACTACAGGAATATCCATCTGTGAAGTCCCCTAGTCATCCGGATACAAACTAGCAATCTGGTCTACAATTACTCCGAACCCATGGTGCTCGGGTCCAACTCTGCTCCCCTGGACATCCCATTCACCCATCTATAGAAAATTCCTACCCTCTGGTGACATGAAACTCTCCCTGTGGGAATAACAGTCAGTAAAATTCGTAAAAGAGAAAAAACATTCCATTCTGAGGAGGAAACCAAATAATGTCATATCTAAGTCATATATTTCTTATAGGAAGTGACACCCACAACCTAAAGAGGGTACACCTTTCACTAACATACACTAGACATCCTAATACCCAACTGAGTGTATAAAATCACATTATCCCCAATATTGAATATACATATCCCATGGTTCTTCACAATGGTAACAAATATAAAACAATGGGAATCTCTTGTATCAATAAATATCAGAAGCTAAAAGTTTGGAAACTAAAATCGTACCTCTAACCATAGAGGTCTAGGGATCCCTCTCATGATGGTTATGCTCCACTGTATATGTCTAACTTGTACCATGTCCATGCGACCCTTCCAGACTACCCGGTGTTGATCCACCATAATAATGCTAAAAACATTCAGCGTGACTACCATGGAAACAACCACCTCCTTTCCCTGAACGGCTGGATGAACACCAGTTCCCTGACTAATGTGGAACTTCTAGTTCGGGACATGAATGTGGAGTCATAATAGAACACATATCAATCACTGCTCGGGATATCTCTCGAATGAAATCATAAATATGGCCAATCATTCGGCAAGACCGGCACTCAACTGTGACTCCCGGGCACTGAGGTCTCAAATTCCCACTCTTCTCACACTGGTATCATACCACCTGGATACCTGAAGAAACATAGAATTAAATCTCCTTGTGGCGTTTCCTACTATCTATTGATGGAGTACCAGACATAGACACTGAACTGCCCTAGATTGTAGCTCCCAACTCCCTCAGACTATTCTTCGTAATTAGTGCCTAGTATACTATAGCCATCACTAAATTAAGCCTAAAGAAAATCACCTACGATCGAAAGGAATACCTGATACCATCCTCAAATTTCCTAGCCAATGACAACCTGTCACCTTCCATGATAGATGTGAAACACAGAAGCACTGTAAAATGTGAAGAGTAATCCATCACTGAAGGAGTGACATGATCCAAATGCATGAAATCTTGGGCTCGATCGGCCCTCAAAGTCTTGGGATAGATGTACTCATAAATTATCATTTGAAACTCTTTCCAAAAGAAATCCTGATGATGCCCCACCTGTGAGTATCATCCCCCATCTCTCGGAGGAGTCATGTATCATGTATGTGGAATGACTCACCCTTCTATACAGAGGAATCTAAAGATGCTCAACGATAGCTAACATGGCCTTAAACCATGACTCTACAACCTATGGTCCTCCATCCCTAGAATAAGTGGGAGGATGATACTGCTGGAACAACTGTGTAAGATCTACCATATATGGGGTAGGATGTAGTGATCCCTGAAAAATTCTATATTATCCACATAAATCCTTAATGGAATTGTGAATCACTACCTATGTCGGGTATAATAGCTGGTTCCATGACGGGCATGACATGAGGATATACTAGTAGTCCTTGATCTATCCTTTCAGTGTTTGGTCATCACCCTACTCCTGACGTATAACCGGATGAAATATTGGAATAATGGATCTAAAAGGATAAGAGAACACCTATGTTTATGATTATCAAGGAATGAAATTTAGAAGTTAATGAAAGGAAAATGATAACGGAAAAAATCAGGCTTTACTAAACATTGTTATAGTGTGTGTATGAACTCTACCTTGTATGTTCCCTTAAGCTTTTAACATGGTCTTTACTTCTTCAATACCTAGCTATATAACACCCCTACACACAGTGTGTTCCTCACGAGTCATGGTTTGTAATTGAATTTTTTCTCCTGCCTAAGCACTCTTATATGGCTACACCACAAAATTATCTCTTTGGTGACACAACACGACAAGTCCACCCTATACATGGCATGTACTAATTATGTTCTATCCAACTATTTCATTAGTCACAATGTTAGAGACACGGTCGACTCTATACGACATGAATGATTGGGAAATGGTGTGTAATCTTCATTTTCATCCACTAGTGGCATTAGTCATAGAGATAGATACACGGTTCATTACAACACAACACGTACTTCCAGTACACGGTGTGTTCCACTAGTAATTTCCCAATCCCTGTGTCTCTACTCACTTAGTCAGTCATAAGTATAAAGACTACATGACGTGTACATTTGGTACACAATGTGTACATAGAAAAATTTGTTTCTTATAGATCGGAAGACCACATCGTGTGTGTTAAAAACCAAACACGCCATGTTCTCTGCGTTTCCAAATAGTAGGTCGTTGAAACATCTCTAGAACCCCTATAAACAAAGAATTTTGTCCATAAAATGATAAATTCCAACTCATGAGAGACCATACTCACCGTGAGTTGAATTTTTGAATTGGTATTCATATTTAAACTTGAAAAAATTAAATTAATGTTCAATAATGATCTACAAAATTCCAATTCTAGAAGACCCATAACACAATAGAAACCAAATTTTGATGCCCCTACAAATGAAACATTACATATTTAAATACCCTATCAAAAAAGTAGGTATTATGTCATGGCATCTATCACAATAGAATTCATATCTTGCAAAATATCTATCACGACAACATTTAATAAATAATTCACCTTAAATGGCATGACAAGAATATATGACATGTGATCTCTAACATGTGACTATATGATGCATGATATGGAATAACCTCATCTCATCAGGTTTCAACAGGAATAGAACCCTAATAATATCAATGATAACAACACAATACAACTGAATCATCCAACGGTGAAATCAAATCAATAGTAAAAATTGAAAAACAAAAAATTGTAATAATCGAGGTGTCATGGCATTTCCCTATACAAGTGATGGCTACTCCTAGGAACAAATTATTACCACCACATATTATTTATACTCCTTATATATAGGCTCTTAATATTTAACCAAATAAAAGAAAATCCTCTGATACCCCTTTGTAACATCCTACTTCAGGATGCCACCTAATGGTACCTCGTACCCGGATGGTAACAAGTCCTCAAGCCCATTTTCTCAAATGCCATAGGAAACTTACTAGAAGTGAGGTAATTGGGTGTGATAGTTGAAAACTATTACCTCATTAGTAGAGTAACACAACCGAAATCAAATGTAAACAGTAGAAAAAGATGTTAGACCATACAACAGAAGTAAAAATTAGAAGAATGATAGTAAATAAACAAATGAAGCACATATATAAATGATTCATGTCATATATGTATAAGAATGTAGCCAAAAAAGTCACAATTCTAGAAATAAAATACTGAAACCAAAGTACAGTAAATTAGTAAATTCCAATAGCAACACAAGTCTTATCATGGTCCAAAGCTCTCCAGTTCCAATCAGCAATCAATTACCTGATGTTGAAGGGAACTTTCCCTTATCTATACTTGGAAACATTTAATATATTAGGGTCCAAAAGCATGACCCAAATAGAGTATGAGGTAAATCCTAGTATGAAACCTCCAAAAGATTTGTGCCATACTGTCAGCAAATTTATATATAAGGTACTAAGTAGAAATGAAGTAATAACCTAAGGAGCACTCAAAAGAAAACAATCCTACATTTTTCAATTACATTCATATAAATTTATTAATTATTCAAACAATTGAATAATGTAACCTCAGGATCTAGCCTATGATCTGTATCCACCTGTATAGTAATAACAAAGAGGCATCTCAAAAGACCAACTAAGTAATGAAGTAAGATATAGTCAAAGCTTATGATTGGTCTTAGCAGACTCATCGCAATCATTCAATCATTTCAAAGAGACCCTTTAGGAATGATCTCAATGTCTTACCCCTCTAATTTAACATATCATCAAAATAATAAATTATAATGACCCTTTAAAAAAGCACACATACTCTAACCCCTTCAGTCCCCCATAGAACTACTCCATTACAAATGACCACCTGGGTAACTCTCACAGTAAATACCCCTTGGTTTGTATAGAAAAATAATTATATTGACCCTCTAGAATCTCTCACAGTCAATTCCCTATTGTCCAACAATAATTTAATAACGACCCTCTAAGTAGCACTCACGGTCTGACCCCTCTGTTCAATGACACCACATCAGCTTTTATAGTAAATACATCCAGTCAATCATGACAACAATTATAAATCAATTACATGACCTCGAGATGATCTCACAGTCAATTTCAATTGGTCATACTTTCTCAATGAGAAAAAAATACATCTCATATAAAAAATAACACCATCCTAATAACACTTGGAATGGAAAACACACTTGAATAATATAAAATTAGTGACCAAACGTCCATAATCTGTGAAATATGAGAAACCCCTACATAAAAACTTATTATACCCTACACCTAAGAAATATCCCATTCTCAATAAAAAAACCATAACTGGTACTAAAAAGGGTTAAAATCCATAACACACAATACCCTAAACATGGTTATTTAGCACCATGATCATATATAATCCATAGATGACCAAAAAAATGCACAAACCACCTAACTCAATGTTGTACAATGAACACTCTTGATCATCATCCCTTTAATTGGCCTAGAACATCAAAGATCTTCAAAAAGGTAAAAATAATTCAACCTTGGGTAATGAACGAGAGAGGAGAAATAAATAAGAGAGGATCTAGGGGAAGAGAGAACTCACCAGAGGGAATCTAATACACCTAGTGAAATCTTAATCAGAGCTCAGATGGATGAATTGGAGGATCTCAAAGTTCATTGGCCATTCATCACTCTCTTGTAAGAAACATGGGGAGAAGAATATGTTTCTGGACATGAGGGCCGATCTCGCACCGATATAACAAAGAAAAAGTACACAACATGTTAATTTAATGTACATGATGTGTAATTACCTCAACTAGCCCCTTCATTAGACAGTCTTCTTGGTCACCCACACTACCATGTACTAAGCCATTACATGTCCAGCACATGGCTACACGCTGCAACCAAATACACAGCATGTACTCTAGTGTACACGACGTGTACTTAGAAAAATCCCAAATTTTTTCTTTATACAAAAAAACACAGTGAAATAAATATCCATTCATGAAATGATGATCCAGGTTCTTAAACCAGGGACATCCATAATATAAATTGTTGCAATTGATCTTTTACAACATTGGATATCTTATTGATTGTGGAAGTTTAAATTGAGTTTTCTTCATCATACCCACCGAACTTCAGCAAGTCTTTTCTGTGTCAATAAAGTTAGAATAATTATTCTCCTTAATAAAGGAAGACAAGGATGTTGATTTCCCACTCATAATTCTCTCTTAAATGGTCCAAGAAGACCCTTCATCATTTGTAGGGTCAAAAAATTGTTGCCTCTTCTTCAGGATGTCCAAATAAAAACTCCTCCCCTAGATCTGATAGTTTTGATTCATCACCTATACATCAAATAGAAATAGAATAAGTGACACATGAGGATGAAGAAGAATAAGATCTTAAAGATGACCCAAACATTGGAGGAAGGCGTCTCCACCACTGTGGATGAGCTCAGGATGATATATATGGGTACATAAAAAGATCCACACTGTACTCTAATTATTGAGGACATGATTTTTGAAGAACAAGAGATGTAAAAATCATTTATAAATAAACATAAAAATTTATTTTATTGGAAAAATATAAAAAATCTAGGCCCTAATCACTATATAGACACTCATCATTTGAGTTTTCCATAAGAGCATCAAGGATTTAAGCAGGCGGTATAAAAAACACACACAAATCATGCCTCTAAAATTAAAGATGATGTTGACAAGCTTATAAAAGATAAATTTTTGAGAGAGGTGCAATATCCCAAGTGGATGGCCATCACTGTCCCAGTGAAAATGAATAATGGGAATTTCATACTTTTTATTTATTTTAGAGATCTTAACCGTCAGTGTCCCAAACACGACTTTCCGGTTACAATCAAAGAACTTTTGATTGATGTAATAGCTAGCTATGAATCTAACTCTTTCATGGATGGATACGCTGGGTATAACCAAATAAGGATGGCACTACAAGATGAGGAATCTATAGAATTTAGATCCATTCAAGGCTTATTTTCAAATATAGTAATTCCATTTAACTTAATGAATGTTTGTGCAACCTATGAACGTACCATGAACCATATCATTAAACCCTTCCTTGGAAAATTTGTAAAATATTATGTGGTTCAACTATTGTTTAAATCCAAATAATTTTCGGATAACATAACTGAATTGGAGACCATACTCAGTAATCATTGGCAACATTATTTGATGATTAATCCCTTGAAATGTGCTTTCGAGGTAACCTCAGGAACTTTTTTCGCATCATAGTACGACATCATTGAATCGAAGTTGATCTTGAGAAGACAAAATAAATCCATGGCATTCCACGTCCTCAAAATTTGAATTAATTGATACGAATTTTGGGAAACATGGCCTATATTCATTACTTTATCACCAATTAGGCAGGCTACTATTTCCTCTTCATTAGATTAATGAAGAAGGGAGTTACATATAAATGAACCAAGTACTGTAAAGCAGTATTTGATACCCTCAAGTAATATCTCTTTATTCCACTAGTGTTAATGCCTCCAGTTGAATGAATAACTCTTATTTTATATGTGACAACTTTAGAATGATCACTTGGTACCTTACTTGTCCAAAAAAATAATGTTGAGAATCAAAATATCCTTTACTATCTCAGTCGAACCATTCTTAACATAGAGACTAGATATTCAAGTATTTAGAAGTGCTAACTGATATTAATATTTGTATTTCAGAAGTTAAGACACTACCTACAGCATCACAAGGTCCACTTGAAATCTCATAATAACGAGCTAAAATTTATCTTCAGTTTTCCAATTGTTATAAAACTTTTATCATGGTGGGCATTTATTTTTCAATAGTTCGATATCCTATTCGTGCATTAGAATGAAATAAAAGCCCATGCCTGTGAAGACTTCTTTGTTGAACAACCATCTTCTAGTAGATAAATCTTTGAACACTGAACTTCCTAACGAAGAAATCTTCACTATTCAAGATAATACCTAAGTGTGTGAAATGTACTTTGATAGTGATTTTAAAAGTCTAACGGGGAAGAGAATGGGAAATAAAATACTCAACAATGTTGGGTTAGGAATTGTGATTATCTACCCAGAAAAGGCAGTGTATTTGAATTCATTTTTTTATATGATGTCGGCACCAACAATGAGTAAGAATATCAATCTCTCATTTCAGGCCTAGAATTGGAGCTCTAGGTATATGTGAACCACTTGAAAGTGAAAGGTGATTAATAGTTGTAAATAAAATTGATCTATGGGGATTTTTGTTTAAAAAAATAAGAGTTAATCCTTTTTGTGATTATTTTAGAGGGATAATGGATGAATTTCCCAAATATCCAACATTTTCCGACATCCTACATTCCAAAATTCCAAATATGATGCATTGTAAAATGCTTCCACTACCCTAGAAGATCCAAATTGGGAAAATAATATTATCATTATTTCCCATCGTCGTGTGTTTTCACATTTTTTACAAACTAAAATGCAGGGAATTAATGAAATAATACCTATTTATGAGCTTTATGGTCATACTAAAAGAAGGATGACACATATAATGGATTACCTTTAAAACGGGGTACTTCCACTAGATATAACTGATAAAGAACATATTTGGTGATGAGTGGCCAATTTCTCTACTTATGATAGACCATATCACCAGAAAATTCGTTAAAAATGAGGCTTTGATAGAGTCCTCTTCAAGTGTATTGAGTGAGAAGAAACTACAACTATCATGAAAGAAGTATATGCAGGATCATGGGGTGCTCACAAGTATGGGCATATGATTTCTTATCAAAACTGATGTCCTGAATACTTCTGGCATTCAATGATGTAGGATTTCACAGATCTCACTAGGAAATGTCATCCTTTCCAAGTTAATTACAACTTTATTCATCAACAACCATATTTTATACATTCCGCTAAATACTCTTGGCCATTTTATACTTATGGGATGGATGTAGAAGGACGTTATCTTGAAACTATGAAAAAGAATTTTAAAAATATTCTTACTGCTTCTGATTTCTTCTCCAAATGGGATAAGGAAATACCTCTCAAATAATTCAAGTCCAAAATCATTTTTAGCATTTTCAAATATAATATTGTTATAATATTTGGTGTCACTCAAAACATGTTAATGGAAAACAACACCAAATTCCTTTTATGTTTCGATAAAGAAGTTAAATCAGGAGCACAAAATCAAATCCAACATTTCATCTCATATTTATTTAATTACCAATATACAGATAGAGGCTTTCAAAAAGTCCATATCAAATATAATCCAAAAAATGGTGGATAAAGATAAATATTTTTGTCATAATAAACCATTATATGATTTATGTTTTTACCAGACTACTACCTGTACTTCCACTCTGGCCACTCCATACTCATTGGTGTAAAAAATAGAAGTAGTTTTTCCTATTAAAATTCAATTTCCTTCACTCTATGTTACAATCTATGATCTGTTATCTTAGATTCAATTTGATGAGCTAGAATGATTAGACGAAAAAAGATTGCATACTTTGCATCATTTGAAAGTATATCAGAACTGAATAGCATGTCATTTTAACAAAAAAAGTTCACAATCATTCATTTTTTCCAACATAATTGGTATTAGTCATTGGGACTCTAATGATACAAGGAAACAAGCCTCCAAAATTTTTTGTGAAGTGGGAAGGACCTTATACAGTACATTATGTCTACTTTAATAGAGCTTATTAACTAATCTAAATGGATGGAAAACATATTATAACTACATCCAATGCAAGATTCTAGAATAATTACATTGTTTAATCACAGAACATCATTTGTCCTCACTTCATGACTTGAAACTACACAACCTAATGTCCTCATTTCATGACTCTATACAGCATAGCAGAAAGACCTAGTTACAAGACACTAAACTGCATAACAACCATAGGCATCCATGTTGCATGATGTTAAAATGAATAGCATATTTGACCTTGTTTCATGACATTAAATTTCAATTCGACATTTTTCCTTTCTACATGGCATTAAAATGTACAACTAATGTATTCTTCATTTGATGATAAAAAATTCCATAATATAACACAAATTGGCGTCCCTTGAGATTTAAAAAAATGAGTAGCTTCCATGATCAAGAATTACTCACATCATTGCTACTCCTTAGTGGAACACGAGTTCTATTAATCTATATGTTTAAATTAGATTTTCATAGAGACCTCATTTAATGATCTATGTGTGGCTTGGTTATCACTTCAATGAGATACATAGAGATGCCAAGATCTCCAATCCTGGGCTGAGCCGCAACCACAAAGAATTCCATTTCTCTTTTTCTTCTTATATATGAACCAAATCTATACTGAGTACTCTTCCAGGATATATGGATTGATCTTCATACCATCTTGGGTATTAAATTTAACCATTTTTCCAAAATGTCATAGAATCTTATGTCTTTCGCATCGAACTCAATTTTCATTGGAAACAATTTTCTCATGAACTACGGGTTGCATGATTCTCATTTTAAGGGGATACATAGTGATGCCCAGATCTCAAATATTGGTACCACCCAAAACAAAACAAAAATTATTTTAACTCCATGCCTATATGAATCAAACTAACATATAGAATGTTTCATGAACTACTTGTGGGTTGATTTTTATGAATATGAGATACTTAGTTACAACCATGTTTAATTTTCTAATGTAACCACAATATTCATTTTTCACACCATAATCACTTAATGTACATATTGCATGGCATTAAACTACATAGTACCCTAATAACCAAATAAGGATTGATTCACATAACAATTGAGATACATATTGAAAACTAGGCCATAACCCCTTGTCCGAACCGTGGGATAATTTTTTTTCCTCTTCCACATATAATTAACAATCTATGCTGGGGTATTCATTTTCGGTCCTCTCCATAGATATCCCATCAAGGAAACAATAAATATCGCAATTTTACATTTGAGTCAGATATTTGTAAGGGAATCCAAACTCATGGAAAATATTGATTCAAATATTTATATTTCACATCATTCATTACTCCCTTTTTTCTGTCACACTCTTAATCTTGAATAATTTCATATCATCAAAATATTTCTTAAAGTTTTTTGTGCCCAAATTTATGATACCTAATATCTCTTTTTATTGACTATACAGAATGGGCCTCTAGGTATTCATGAAAATGTATCCTACATAACTAGTCGGCCAGTCAAAAGATGCCACTGTTTGGCTATCCAGCATATGACCTAGTTAACCCTATATAATATAGCCCCCATAATAGTTTTTTTAAATAGTGGTATCTTTGTTCTTTGTAAAATTATCATATTTCCCATTCAAACAGTAATGATAATATACAATAATTTGTATCTAAAAGTTTGTATTCATGTATATTTTTCCCATTACATTTATCTTGATCTGAATGTCTTCAAGACCAAGGTTCACACATTTTCCCCATACATTTGTTCAATGAATTTTGAAATAACCATGGATCATTTGACCACATATCATCTATTTTTCCTATTAGATCTTGGTCCTAGTCGTGTGACTTGATCTACATGGACCACTTCCTACATTTGGGCCAGATCATCATAGGGAACCATTCTCTCCTTTTCTTTGGAAATCATGATTGGAAATATTTTTTCTCTATTTAGGTACCATTCTCTATAAACCGACCTCTATGTTTTAAAAATCTAAATCACCATAAATTTTCTTTTGTTATTTTAATTAGAATCTTTGTCACCCAAGAGGTATTTTTCCTAACTATGTTTTATGTGTCCCTAGGTGGCCTTGAAAAAGTGGCCTATATAACTGGACTTCCATTCATAAGATGCCAATATTTGGATATGTAGCACATTACCTAGTCAAGCCTGCATATTACAACCCCCATAACAGGTAATTCATATAATAGTAACTTAATTCTTGGAAAATACTTTTTATAATGCCTTTATCCCTTTTCCCACATCGTTATATAGAACCATAAATTCCCAAATCACAGTTTAAAATTCTTTCATTCCATACTTGAACATTGTTGTATGTTTCAAGAAAAATTATCATGAAATTGGAGACTCATAACCCTTTAGTAAAAGATAAAGACCTTAAATTAAATCCACCCAATTTCCTCACTACATGAATTGAAAATGAATAGAATAATTTCCTCAGTGCATGACTTGAAGCTGCATAGTAAAATGTCTTCCCTACTTGACATTAAAACCGCATAGCATGATATCAGAAATCCCCATTTCTATAAAATTTTAACAATTTATAAAATACCAATTTTTTGTCGAAGTTGTATCCGCATTCACGACCTATACAAGCATACATGGCCCTTTATTCATAAAATCCCATTCCTTATAAAAACCACCCACAATGGTCTTTATTAACCCAAATCATATTTTCCTTTGCCTATCAACAATAAAATGGTAATTTTTAGATCTATTTTGCTTGAATATGAAGTATGTGCCATTAGCTGTCCATGTAAATGTTTCCTATATAACATGATTGTTACTAAAAAATGACATTGTTTGGCTATGCAGCATATGCCCTAGTTGGCACTGCCTAATACATACCCAATAAATGAATTTTCATGTAATGGTAAATTAATTCATGGAAATAACCTCCTCTATGTTTATACATCATGTTTTAGATTTTTTGACCATAAAATTCATAACTCAAGATCCCCCTTGGAATTATCTAATGACTATTTGAGAAATTACTAGCCATCGAACTTTTTTGGGATCTAATTTAAAATTTTATGGTTAAAGATATTTGACCATAAACACTAGCCTTATTATTACAACATGAATGACTCTAAAATGCCAATAATAAGAGACATGGTACTCACCCTATAGCAATCCCACATGTGGATCTATGAGAAATAGTCATGTCTCAGCTCACTAGATGTACATTTTGCATAGTTTAAGAAACATTGAGCAATAAAATGTCAAATAATACAATTTTTTAGATTTTTTATATGTAACGCTACTAAAAATAAAAATATTCTCATTAGGCCCTTTGGTTTGTGTAGAAAATTTTGAGAACACCCATTCCTGCAATAGTAATTATGATTATCTTACATAGAGGTTTGATGGTAAAAATATCATCACCATAGATATTGAAATAAAAAGACTGAATAATGAATGATGAAAAATATTATTGGAGAACAAATATCATTCATTCATATGATAACATCAGTGGAACAACCACGGAATGGATCCTATCTCTCTTGTATTAATAGAAATTCTCAGAATGACTCTTCATCTATTAAACAACTTCATGAGTCTTATAAAACACTTTTTAAAGATGAGATAAGTGATAAAATTCATCTTCCTTGTCTTGACAAAGTGCTTCTTTGGTATTTGAAATGGAAGTAATATTTTCCAACCGGGTTTTTCCCAATGTGAGGTTTAATTTCTCAACCTTGTTATGAATAGCATCAATTTACTATTGAATATATATCATCATCTACTTTGAATATTTAATTTTTTGGAAAATTTCTATCCACCTCTTGCTATCGTCGGTCTCTCCCTCAACTACTATATCTTGGAATATATCCCCATTAATAATTCATTTACCATATTCATGATCTTTCCACAACTTATGTTATTTCCCCCAACGATGAATGGTCTCTTCCATTATGTTTTAGACAGGGCGATAATGAAATCCTCCAAGCCCCAAAATGAAAAATTGGGATGGGAGTTATCTCAAATGGGATAGAATATCATATAAAGGATTCTCAACAATTATCATCCAAATATATTTCAATGTTTTTTGATTCACCATGCAGAGATCAAACAACATATCTAAATTAAAATATTAGTCTCTACCGTGGGAAAGACTGTACTTTGAAAACAAATCACTTAGAGAGGTTCCTGGCTATGCTTCTCTTAGAACAGTGGATTCATTACTTTCTATTAATGTTTGAGACAACATAGAAGTTTCACCATCTGATATAGATGTGGGAGATAATAATCCTTAATAGTGAGTTATAATCACTGTTAGTTTGAGAATAAAGGGTAAAATGGGGCATTATCTAGAAATTAGATTACATTTACCCAATAATAAGTTGTCTTCTCAATTAGATTCATCCCCATTCTTTTCATCTTTTGTCGTATAAGAAATTATTTCATGTTGAGGAGCATTCTCCTGTGTTTTCTGAGTTGTTATTATGGAAGGCACTGAAGGATATCTCAACATGAGGTCCTCAGTTGGTATTTCTCTTACATCAATAGATGATGGATAGAGTATAATTCCACATTCTAGAAGGGCCTTCGCAACATTCTCTATAGAAAAATCTATATAAGTTGAACTTTAATGTGAAGTACCATGTAAAATAAGAAAAATAATGTATTGAAAATGGACGAATGAGAACACACATCTTTTAAATTCCATATGGATGTCCCCAAACTCAATGATGGAACTTGGAATATCAATATTTAGATTAATGTAGTCCATCATTTAAGTGTATGCGGCTTTTTATGTTATAGAATCATCACAATTTAAAGTAGCCAAAAAAAATTTTTGATTACCAAATTATATTCGATAACTTTTAGTTACGTCAGTTATTAAAATGGTGCAATGTCATTAGGTCTTTCCAAGTCAGAATCATCACCAATATCTACATCAGGTTTCCCTGGATCCTCATTTCTTCCTTCTATAGTAATATAAAAAACATCATTGATTATTAGAGGGTCCATTACAAATGACAATTGATCTAAGATATTTTGAAGAGAAGAATATTATAAAAGAATTTGCTACTCATTATTAACGTATTTTATATTTCCATGACCTTTCTGTATCTCTATAGAAATAAAAATATATGTATTTTCCTCTCTTGGTATATCTCCTATTAAAGTAAGAGACTCGTCAACATGAACATGTGATTCTCTTGGGGTTTCTTTCTATGTTCTTGAAGGAATAGTTATTATGCCCTTAAGTGAAGAGAGAGACACATATCCTACGATAGGATGAACATGGTCACCATGGTGTTTCATGTAATCCATAATACCAAAGGAAAATACAAATAGTTACTTATTTGATGTACACATTGTACCAATCTCAATGCCCTTTTTTTTCTTTTCATATGCTCATAGAGAAATGTAAATTCTCTTCTTGGCAGTAGAAAAGTAAGGTAGTGGATGAATATTATCTATCACCACTATCCTAGTCGTGATTTTTTCTCTAGGAGAATTTTCAAGTGACATGGGGATATCATCTAATGTGTCAATAGGGGAACATTATGGTCCATACCTTTTTTAATCGAGAACCTTCCCTGAGGATACTCACCAAATTTCATGTTTAAAAATGTAATCTCATTCAGATTAATAATGGGGAATGTCGAAATAAAATTGAAACCAAAATAATCGGAAATAAATTATCAATGTTATCATAAATGTCCCAAACATATTTAGGGTGAAAAATTACTACTTCACCTATCCATATTTCAATCATATCAGAAACTCATTTTGATGATTAGAAATGGTCATTAGTTTTATATATAATGGTGTCTAGCTCTGCAATTTACTCACGTACTTTAGACAGGTTATTAATTAGATGAAAATCAGAAGACGATTTAATTTCACCCTCATCTATTATAAAATTTTCATTTTGGAGGAATTATCATTCATCCCTATGTTCTCAAGGTTAGATTTCCAAATATTGAATAGCCGATGGCTGCACATAATTCAGTTTTGATATGGTTGGTTGTGGAGAAAAACTCAACACCCTCTAATTGGAGTTCCTCTTCATACAACACATCCTCTTTAGAAAACTTAGAATATGGGATGGGAATATCATTTTGATAATGGTGACTAGATCTCCTCGGTGCTGGAGGTGAATTTCCCCCGCCTTAGTATTCATGGTGTATGCTCTGTAGATATGTTTTCAAGGTTCTGAATCGTTTGTGTTCTCTACATCAATTTTGGATTTAAACTTATTACCATGATTTAAATTGTCAACATTTTTCTTGTCCGCTATATGGTATATTCATTTAATTAAATCCCGTCGAGTATATGAAGAAGCACAAGATTTTTCAAATCCATCATCGAATCCAATTGATGCATCTGATATAGGTAAGGTAATTGATAATTTGGTTGTATCTAAAGACATAAGAATCCACAATAGTCTCACTACCATTGGGAGTTTCTCAGGTATAACATACGTAGGAGGAAAAATGATTGATTGTTGAATACATTTGAACTAGAGAGTAAACCTATAAGAGACATAATCATCGTAGATAATTTCTCCATCAATCATAGTTGATAACACGTTGTTCCTAAATTCTATCATGTAGGACCTTAAATCATAATTTTCTTCCTTACCATCATCAATACATTTTCTAGTTATTGGGTTATTACTTGTGAAGAATCTAAATTCATATGATAAATTCAATTACCCCATCACTAAATTAGGTCTCATGTTCAAAGGATGAATATTAGAGACTTTCTGAAAAAATGGGGTAAATTGCGCATTGGGGACTCTAACTAAATTCAACATTGAATATGAAGAAATGTGTGCAGAAATCCAGCCCCACAACACATATAATGACCCTGAATGACATAATGGATCCTTATCATTGTACAAATTTAGTGGGGAATAATAAATTCTTTCCAATATATAGGTTTCTAACCCAATATATTTTCCCTCAACAAATTTGGTTGTGATAACAAATGTCCCCATCCTTACACGGCCACCAGACTCACAAACTAGAAGTAAGTAAATCCCTAACCACATGGGAATAACGACAGCTAGTCATGACATTGCATCAATATTAGATTTTACATTATAGCCTTAGTGTGTGTAGTCACCTCTATCTAATGTGGGCCAACACATACCCGAAATACCCGTATTAACTACAGATGAACAAATAGTAGGAAGTCCACAGGTGGGACCATTCTCTATTTTTGGTTCGAAAAATGCTTCCATCCACACTATTTTCTGAATATATTTATTTCACTTAGACAATTATTTTTCTATTTCTAATATTTCATGAGACAATGGTGATGTCTTAGAATCATCACCCAATGTTGTTACTGGTGGAATGAACTCATCATACATCTCCTCGAGAATGGGGACCCCATATAATTTGTATATATTCCATAGACTTATTCCAAACTCACCATACGTTAAGTGAAATGTATTTTCTTGTGGAATCCATCTTCTCAGCAATTCATGAATAAAGTTGGTTTTTTAAGAATATGTTTGTCCCATTCAGAAAACATCATGAAAGTGAACATTCGACAGTTCTTTCTTAAATTCTACAAAGTCAGGTGTACCCAAAATGATCACATCCATTCAGGTTTAACTCCTCCCCTATAATGAATATCCTTTTCTTCCTATCAACCATTAGACTGATCTGTTTGAAAAGTGCAAATGGTTTTATAATTACAATGTTTCCTTGGCTCTAAAACATGATCTTTTATATCAGAGTTACAACTAATATGGTTTATCATGCATCCCATAGGGATTTTTCCCTCATTAACATGCATGTTGTTCATGATAATATTCATGCAATGATAGTTGATATATTTGAGAAACCAATTCTTTGTAAAGTATCTATTAATAGCTGTAATGTGGGAATCATGAAAAAGCCGATGACCATACAGAGCTAGATAGTGACATTGTGGATATTCACATTGATATGGAATCAAGACTTTCAAATCCCAGGGAGAGTACTCATCACAACATCATAATAGTCTAGTCTGAAAATTTTCTACATCTGGTTTTGACGAGCTCTAGCTTCTTTAAACATGGTCATCAAGCGTTACGTTTTCCATAAAAGAATTACAATGTTTTCCCAATTTGGTCTAAATTTTTACTTATGAAATTTCAAAATTTTATCTTAAAGGAATTTTAGAATTTGGAAAAAGAAACTCTCTATGTAGGTCCTTCAATGAGTTCATCTTTGTATTTCCTTTGATAAGGATTCTAGAACAAGTCCTTCTATAAAATCCTTCAGTGTAGATCCATTCCTCAAATGGTTTCACCTTTGGAAAATATCAAAGGTCCTACATGAGAGTACAACATGGAAAGGGTGGACGAACGTTCTGTGAAATGAGAGAAAAAAATATGATATCCCAGGTAAAGAAAATCATAAAAGAAATGAGATATTTATAGTCACTATAAACCTATGCAGCATACCTGTGAAATATATCTACGTGGAATACTTTCATGGTTTAGAATTTATTATATAGCCTTTTCCCCATAATCGTACCTCAGGACTGAACCATATTTCAAGTTAGATCCAATCCTTAGGGGGCTGGGGGGGGGGGGGATTTCGACACACCTTATTAAGTAAAAAATATTATGATGATGTCCTCAAGATATTTCAAAGGCTCATGGAATGAAAAAATACATAAATGGTATTAAAATTGAAAGGGACCTACACAGAGGAGCTATGTGACAAAACTGTGCAGTGGAGATAAGTGATAGATCTATGAAACAAGATGTTATCTATACCCATACATGGAAGAGATATGGGGAGGAGCAGCATGACTAACCTACACCGGAGAACTCCTTTCGACCATCTCCCCTCCTTGCATATAAATAATACCCTTGGTCTCCTCATTTGAAAACTAAATAAATATTTGGAAGAACTCTTGAATCTCCCATTGTATAGCTCATTCACCTAGATCCATTAATCTTTCTCAGGTAGATCTATAAAAATAAAAGAGAATATATATTTATATTGGAAATGTGCATTTTGAAATCCTTTTAAAATAATGAAGATTTCATATACATGGTTATCCTATGTTGTGAACTCTTTTTGAGTCATCACAAGGACATGTGTGACACACCTACACAACATACCTACATGGTGTACCTATGTGACATGCCTACGAGGTATTGCTACAATGCATAGTTGATTTCAAGGACTACAAATCATCATATAATCCCTCTTAAAAGACAGTCATGGTAGGGTATCTCCTTCATTTTTTCCCTTATCTGATAGGGACTAAGTTGAAGCCTCCACTAAAATCTCTTGACTTATCAAAAATATTTTGAGGAAAAATCAGCATGTCTCCTATTTGGGATTGTATATCCGTAGTCATAAGACTCCCACATTTGTTCTGTAATTGATTTAGGATTCAGGGAGTGTATATGTGTTTGTATATTTGCAGTCATAGAGACCTTTCTCCAAGGTACAATGCAGGTGTGTTCTATGTTTGGAGGATTAGGGTCTGAGGAATGACCTCTCATACTCATATCTAAGACTCGGAGCCTCCAGTTCACTATAGGGAGAGTGAAGGGAACACTTTATTTTCTATTTAATCAAATTAAACATGTCCATCCACTCCTAGGATCCAATTAGGGATCTCCCACTTAGGTAACTCCCTAATCTTGTAAGAGTCGGGCCACATGACCTCCAATATCATCCCACATTGAATGGTTCATCGCTTTGTTCCCTCTCCTACCATCTCCTCAACTTCAATAATAATAGGCCCTCCCTCTACCATAAAGGGAAGAGAGTGTTTGTGGTCTGTTGAATCATTAAAATCTTCTTGTTTCTCATGCAAATTGTGACTCGCCTGGGCTAAGAGAATTGGGATGATCACATCATCCACACAATCTATATCACTTGAACTATGAGAAGTGTGATTCCCACTATAATTGGGATACATGGGAAGCCTTTATTAGGGATCAAGCTCATTGGATGTCCTATTAAAGAATCCAATCTCAATTCCCTTAATTCGGTCATCTTCCATAAGAGTATGCCCCGAATTAATCCCCTATAAATCACGTGTACTTCAAGATCTCTGATTCCCATCGTAATTAGGATACGTAGGAAGCCTTCATTAGGCCCCGAGATAATTGGATATCCTCTTTATGAATCCAACCTTAATTCCATTAATCAGGGAATCCTCCATAAGAGTAAGCCAAAAATTGACCCCCCGCCCATAATGACTTGAATTAAGGGAACTCTGATTCCCACCAAAATTGGGATATATAGGAAGCCTTCACTAGGGACTGAGATCATTTGATATCCTCTATAGGAATCCAACCTTAATTATGATAATATGTTCACCCCCTAAAGGGTATTCCCCAACTTATTTCTCTCAATGGGACATACAGCTCTACGAGACTCACTAAACTCATGGGCTTCGATTTCCATTCGAATTAGATACGTATGAATCCTTCCAGAGGTTCAAACTCAACACTCCAAAACAACCCTATTCTTCCTTGTACATTTTCACATCATGGTCTAATCCAACATTAAATCTCATATATCTTATAGGTTCCTTGGGCTGCTTGTTCGTATTTCCCACACCATGCTTTGACTAATCACCTTCCTCTAAGATGTCCTTACCACATGTCATTAAACTATAATGTTAGGTCCTTTCCACACGACCAAAAAAATTATGATGTGTCCAATTATGTGGCACCAAATAATAAGGGTTCGGATTCCTTTGACAAGGAAATTTTGGTTTCCCATTTACCTGTATGATCCTAATATAAAAACAAACATTCTTCTCCCTGGATGAAAATAAAATATAGTGTTCCCCACTGAGTGGCTTGAAAACCTGTATTATCATAACAACGATTAAAGGAATCTCTAAATAGTATATAAGAGGATACCATTGACAGAGAAACATGAATAAAAAATAGATGATTCCGTAATTCACACATGCAATTAATTGATTCCAAATTTTAAAGTATACATATGTTATACATTGTTAATTAATAGGGATACAAAAAAATATCTTAAATCTATACGAGAGTCCCAGAGTATTCAATAATTCTCCTAAAAATGGGGTGATGAGTCTGAAATCACATCCTCTCGACTAGTGTATGTTCTTAAGCATCGCAAGGCCAAACATAATGAACATATGCATTTGGAAAGCTGGTCCCATTGGATAAAGAACCATTGGTTGTTTCCAATTCCAAATTTAGATCAAAGGTAAACTTCCTAGAAGTAGTGATTTCTAACCATGAGTACATGTTCTTATGGATGAGAAACAACCGGTATAATAGTTTATGGTCCCAATAACTCATATGGAAGATTATTTTTCTACCTAGATGGTCTTAAACTAACGACAAGTCCAGATAGGGGAATAATACAAGATTGAAAAATTCAACCAGAATAATTTTCTACTATGGAAATTAATGTTGCATGTGGTGTTAATGAAATATAATTTCCTATTCAAAATTGGTGAAAGAATTGGTGGTTGTGATAGAGGATATATTTAATAGTAGGGATAGTAATTTTTCTTCCAACATGCATTTGGATATGGTATATGTGGTCCTATTAATCATTATAGAGAAAAAATGGTGAAGGAAAATACAGACACTATTATGATGTTTTACAAGGTGATGCAACTACCCAATAAGATTTTCCTAAAGATAAATTGATACAATATTTTAATGGTAGATTAATCATCAATGATTTACAACATCAATATATTCTGTACCAAATTTTTTCATCTTTTATTATTAGGATAAAATTTTGTGGATACTAATCATGTGGAAATTTTACTCTAGATTATCTTAGATTCATATGATCAACTCATCATCAAACTCACCAATAATATATATATATATTGATATACTTATCTTCCATAGAATAGATTTTTTGGTTCTTAATGATTATGGTTGCTGAAATAACGATGAATATATATTGAAAACAATAGACCGATTGATGCCTCTTCCATTAGAATGAGGAAGAATGATTGATCATGGCTCTAGTGGGATCTATTATCATGGTATGTCAAAATAAAGAGCAAAGAATAAAAATATCTAATTTTATAAAAATTTCAAGATGGTTAATTTTAGAAAATAAAACAGGTAAGGAAAATTTGGTTGAATTAAATCTAAAGGATATGTTTCATGAACTTTTATAAATAGACACGTACTTTTCGGGGAAGTGGTGATGGCTATATATATTAGGAAAAGTATCAAATAATATATATTAATTAAATCCTAGGAAATGTGGGACATGAAATCTTTATGGTAAGGTTTTGATCCGTATAATACTATCCCAAATTGAATTTTTTATATGGTGAACTATCACACCATGAAGACTGTTAGAGTTAGTACCATCAAACTAAATATGGATGATCGTACAGTTCAAAACATCATAGAGTTAATTTGTGGGAATGTATTGAAAAAATTATATTAGGATTGGGTGTATTTGATGACATCAAATGAAAGTTTTCTTTAACATTTTATAAGCATTGTATTTTCGAAAAAAATAGGTTGTCGTTTAGGACATAAATTAGGAGAAGAGAAGAGGTTGTATAATTGATATATTATGATTCTAGATAAGCATCGGTTATATCCCAAGGATGAAAATATATATATTTTTCATTCATTTATAATTTTTATAGGAAATGTTGGGTTTAGTAAATAATTAGTAAGGTATATGTTATTGAATTCATCATAGAGTTAAAATCATGGAATGAGATTCAATATCAAAAAAAGTCCCATTGTTTGGGGACGGAAAATAATAGACAATATACAAGTTAGGAGTTTAATAAATTTTTCAATAGTAATGAATGAAGATATAGTTCACAATGGAATATATTACTAGTTGGAATAATTTAGAAAAGTAGATGAAGAAAACCATGTTAGTTAAACAAATAGTAATGTTAAACCCTACTAAAGTTTCCCAAATGCTCTGGGTAGATGCAGTGAAGACCAAATGTAATTTAAAAAATTTATCTCCTTTTATGGTGATAGATTTTAGGAGACCGGTAGATATGTGGGAAGGTTTACCTATTTACTATTCATGGATACATATGTAACAACCCAGAATCTATAAATTCATAGACGATTATTATATTACATTATGGGAACATAATACAAGAAACATGAAATAATCCAAAATCTTTGTTGACTTGCAATACTATATACATACATATTTTTCATATTAAACATGAGAACATAAATTAAAATATTATAACTCTATGAGTAATTTAATATATCTTCTTTAAGATAAATGGAAAATATATATAGTTATCTTATATGTTACTTAGGGAATGAAAAAATTATGGGTGAGCTCAGATGCTCAGTTAGGATTAACATACAGTTGAAGGTATAATAACATATTCATAAAATAAATATCATACAAAAATTAGTATTATTAGAAAAATTATATAATAAAATGATACTAATGGTATAACGTATCCATTAAAACAAATAAAACCATGTATAATAATGACTGAACTCATACTAAAGGAAATCCTCATGTTAGAAAATAAAAATATACCATTATGGTCTTATTCCAACGAATAATACATAATCATGTAATACATAAAGAAATACCCAAGAATATATATCTTAGGAGGCCAACTGATGAATTGTGTTTCTTTCTATATAGATCCCTACCCATAACTAATTATGTCTGATGCATTAATAATATTAGTAAATAAGACATTTCTGAACATTCCAAAAGAAACTTATATCTTAATAATGGGAAAATAAAATAATGGTTTTCTATCTTATGGAAATTAAAAATACAAAATTTTTCAATTTTATAGAATACTGTGTCTATCTTGGAGAGTATCCCTAAAAATAAAAAATAGAAACAATATTGTTTTTTCAATTTAATAAGAAGTTCCCATTTCAAGGGAATAAAGATAAGGTGGTAGAGAGGGTACTTACCTGGTGATGGTTTATAAATAATGGCAGTAATTCTATTTATTAGTATTCAATGGTAGTATAATACTTCATTAAATTTAAAAAATATCAAGTGAATTATCTATAGAATATCACTTGTGAGTTTCTCTCCAAGTGTACAGTCTTAGGCCCACTCATCCTGAACTATGTAAAGATTGTTTTGATTTTCAACTAGAAATTGCATAGTGATCACAAATATTTTAATTTTAACCATAATCAAATTCACTATAATGTATCTAGATTGGGATGTAATTTCTAAGAAATTAACACACACTTTTTTTTACAAAATTTATGATTTTTGGGTGTTATGATAGCTTATGTACCATATTAATCAGCATCCATTAATGGATTCAAT
Organism: Viscum album; assembly: GCA_963277665.1. Classification (NCBI taxonomy): domain Eukaryota; kingdom Viridiplantae; phylum Streptophyta; class Magnoliopsida; order Santalales; family Viscaceae; genus Viscum; species Viscum album. The sequence continues at coordinate 760,580,546 of OY728161.1, forward strand.
GTAAAATAGGAAATCAAATACCAAGAATAATTAGAGAATCATGATATACAATATCCATGGTGTAGTAAGTACACCATATAATATATAACACAGCATATAATATAATTATGTCATAATGAATCGAAAGGTTAGACAAAGAATCATTACCTTTATTCCCACTTAGCGGAATGTTGTCGAACCATATGCATAAAACACTGACTATATTAATGACATATTAATAACCTTATTCATACCTAGGGGATTATGTAAAATTTATTTATAATTATTCTCTCTATTTATAATAATTATGTATTGTCTATTTTAAATATCATGTGTTCGTAATCATGATCGTTTTGAATTTGTTTCATAATAGAGGTGTTATTATTAATTATTATAACAAATTTTTTCAGTCCTAGATCATTACATATACTCAAATTTATGATTTATAATTAATTATATTGTTATAATTTCATTCTATGGGATATTTTTGTTAGGATTCTTAAAGATAAAATCAGGTATAAGCATGTTTTAGTGAATTTTAACAAACCAACATTTGAATCTTAACTAATGATTTTAATGATAATGTTACCATTACTAAATAAAATAAAACAATTATTTTCTTATTTATGTAATATATTACCATAAATTATATTTTCATAGATATTTATGGATTTTTTCATTTTTTAATTAAGTGATTAATTTGACCCAAACAACATCATACAATTATTATTGGATAATAGTGAAAATATCATGTTTTAATATCATTATACTGGATGAATAATGACTTTATATAGTTCTAATTTGTTTTTATATCCTAATTTTCATTTTAAATAAAAATAATAACATATATGAATTTATTATATTGTACATTGAAATCATTTTTATCTCTTATAATTCTCTTTTGGAATGCTGAATTTTCCATTATTATTTACTGGTCATATTTTAAATTGGTTTCCAAATTTTTCATTCCATAACCATAATAATTACATAAAATAATATTTATCCATTAAATCCGATATAATGGCCTTGCATATAAGGTGGTGGTGGAAATAAAAATAGAATTCAATCAGTCCATGGAGGTGGTAGTCCGCACATACGTATGGTTGGTGATTTCATTTTACATAGAATGTGAGAAATGTATAATTTTTTTATAATTTTATAATATTAAATATGATATTAATTTAAAATTTTCTATTGAATAAATCATTAGTACCATACGTGTTTGATGGATAAGGAGAAAACATGATTCTTTGTAGAGGTGGTAGTTTGCACACACACCTGAGTGTTATTCTTTTCCTTAAGGGAAAGGGACAAAGTGAGTAAATAGTAATTAAATTAGAATAATAAAATTATGTGTAGAAAAATAATTATTTATTACATAGTAATGAAATGAATAATTTGAACATAAATATATAAAATAAAATAAAATAATTATGTTTGTACTCGTGTTGAGGACATGTACTTTACCTTTGGGGACTCCATGAAAAGGGATGAAATATGAAAAAAATTGTAGCCATAATATTAAGGGGTGAATTAGGAATATAATGTAAGTAATTAGGGAATATTATTAATAGGGAACATGATTTTATGAGTGGTATTGAAGGTTAGGTGAGATAACCCCTTTATAAGTGGTGATAATGGAATTTTGTAAATAATTAAACTAAATATAAAGAAAACACATGTTTCACATGTCCAATGGCTAAATAAATTTTCAATAAATGAGTTTGGGATGAGATAAAATTTATAATAAAAAATAAAATCATTTATAGTAATGTTTTTCCCATTATTCAATATTATTTCCCCTAGATTAATTATGTTTACCATTTTTGGTTTCACGGTTGTAACTAGTTTTTTACTTAAGTAACTAATTTTATGTTCTTAAACAATTAAATGGAACCAATTAAATAATTTGGAACTAAAAATAAAAAATATGAAAACGTTGTTTTTAGATAAATTTTATATAATTAAGAAAAATAATTCATAACATTGGATCATATAAAAAATAAGCAATTTTATAAAAAAATAATATTTTTATGTTTAAAATTTATGTGTAGGTTAAATTTTGAATGTCTTGGATTTTCATGACAATTTTTTTTATTATAACATAAATAAATGAAATTTGGATTTCAACGTAATAAAAACAAAATTTTCCAGAAAGTATATTTAATTAAAAGAAAATACCTAATATATGTTTTGTTGAAAAATATTTCATAAACATGTAAAATTATTATCACAGCAAATATAACTTCAAAATAGTATTTTTAAAATATATAGTTTTAATTCTGAAATAATTACTTGAAAAATTATTGGGTATTATAAAATTTCAAAAAAAATTATAAATTTGATAGACTTAGTAAAGGAAATTTTTTTTTGTTATTCCCCAAATAAAATCGACTATTTCATAAAAAAACAAACATTTACCCTATGATAAAATTGAAATGATCAATAAACAATTTCCATATAATTTTATATAATATAAATATGATAATTGTATAAATTTAACTTTCATGTATAATCAACAATAAAGGATCTTTAATGTTGATGAGTTATTTTGGGATATAGGTTTTACCTATTGTAGGGTGGTCTCAGATATTACATTACCCTCCCCATCTAAATAATTTATCTATCAAAATTTGATACATTAAATATAATAAAATTGTGTGTGTATTCATTCATCATTTATTCATTAGAATCCCATGTTTTCTACTCTAGTTTTTAATTTCTCTACATGACTCTCGCCAACTGGGTTGTCTAATTATGTAATACAGTCTCTCTAGTGTCAAAAATCTGGTTAGATTATTAATTATAAGACTATTCTAGATCCAAATATATTCAACCATATGTGAGTATATGGGATGGATCTGACATGAAATACCTAAATAATAAAACATTGAATACTTCATGCACATTATAATTGTTGGGTGACAAACTAGCCTATAAGATAAATATCTAACACTCTCTAGAATATCCAAAGGTCAAATGAACATATATGTTAACAAACCCATTATTTAAAATATTATAATACCTTTTCATTGTGAAAATTATATGAATTCCTGATCCCATGCTTGAAATTTCATGTCTTTCATTGTATTATGAACACATATCCCTGAATGGCCTGAAGGCCTTATTTTTATTGATTTTTGGATAATCCCGTTTTAAATGGGTTGAGAGGGAAACCTTACATGACTCATAGGCCAATTGTAATAAGGCCTCGTACATGACCCAATGGCCCAGAGGCACAATGCCCCATACAAGAACTGAAGGCCCAACCCACTAGAACTGAACCTCCACAACATCTGCATCATTGAAGGCGCCTATCTTCACACCTCACAATATTGTCCGACTAGCACTGGACTATGAAAATCCATATAGTTCTTAGTCCTAATAGAGATTTCCATACCCTCTCATTCTTCCTATGTAGTTATCTCTTTTGTGTTGGTATATAATTTACTCTGAAACCTCATCATAGACTGCTCTGTGTGGAATCCGGGCTCCTCCATGGTCTTTATGCCCCGAAGGCCTAATGGTCGGAGGCCTTTTGGGTGTAATAAGGGCCATGTGGCCCATATGCCCAAACTTCTAGCTCAAAGACCCAAACAAAAGAATAGTTTTGTATGCCATGGTAACAATATCGTACTTCTAGAGAACTACTATAGTAACCCATAAATATAAAACGATCGAGATTTGATGATGGGTTTCATGTATGTTGATATGGTGTGTTAACCAATTGGATACCACCCCAACTACATGTTATAAACATATAACTTTTCAAAATTTTAGTTTATATGATTATATTATGAATAATAAATACATTCATTGTTATCACTTCCACATGTTCTAGGCCAACTAACATATTTTCTCCAACTTTATCCCAGAACATTGGTGTACACCATCTCTTCCCATAAATTACCTCATATTGTTCCATATGGTTATCAAATGGAAAATATAATTTTATTTAAATTTCCTCAGAGGTATATGTTAATCCCATTATCCTAAGATGTCACTAGACCATGATGGAATTAGGAAATCAAGTGTTTTAATTGTCCTTTATGACAACCATTTAGTTTGGGAATGATAAGATGTTCTTAAATGTAACTCACAAAAGAGATCCTTTTCGAGGTTGTCCTTAAATTTTTAACGTGAAGTAAGGGTCATAATTAAAAACAATTGATATAGATTTTATGTTAAGTCTCATTATTTCATTTATTAATATAAAAAAATTTGATCAAGGGGTTGTACTTCCCTTAATTATATGTTATATATATACTTGTTAATGTAATCAACGATGACCCATATAGAATTTCCCTTACTTAATGTTTTCAAAAGTCCAGTGAAAAAGTTTATTATAATATTTTCCCACATCTTTATAGATATAAGAATACATTTCAGTACTACATTAGGATGTTTTCGTTTAACCTTTACCTTCTAGGAAAATAAACATCTGAACACATAATCTATAGTTTCCAACTTTATACCATCCCACTAGAAATGTTATCATAAATCCCAATACATCTTGGTGATACCTGGGTGAATAGGAAAACAATTTCTATTAATTTCATCTATTATCCCCCTATTTAGTTCTATTATTTATAGAAAACATAACCTATTTAAAAATTTACAACTACATATTGATAGATAAAGTGTGTCAATTTCCCACCATTCACTTATTTAATACTACTTTTATACCTTTATCATGTGACTGGTTATTTCCAATATTTTCTATTAAATATGTTATATACATTTCATAGAAAATATATTTTGAATCCCCTTAATTAAAAATTATCATATACATTTATAATAGATCCCTAAATATAGAATCCTTATCAATATTTATCATTGTCATAACATCTTTATACATCCTACTCAATACATCATCCACCTTGATTTCTAACATTGGGAGGTAGTGTATCAGGAAATCATAATCTATTAGTAGTTCCAACCATTTTTTGATGATATCATTCTAAGAGAAAATATAATTTAAATATTCATGGTCTGGATATAATTATTATATTTTATTATACAGATAGTTCCTCCATATCATTAAGAATAATTTAACATCTACCTGCCCTCGGTCATGAGTTGGATAATTATATTTAGGACTCTTCAATTATCATTAATGCATAACTAGGAAATTTTTAATCCTTCATAAGGACACATCCCATCCCTTTCATTAATGCATCACAATATATTAAAAATACTTCATTTCCAAATTGTTAATTCAATACTTTTGAATTAGTTAATATCTTTTTAGTATTTTTAAAACTATCTTAAAATTTCCTAGACCATTTGATTTAATCCCTTTAAATGTCTTCTTTGATAGAGGGTTCTCCTATCGTAATTTTTTTTGAACAAACAATTGATAGTAAACAAATAAAATAAGGAAATTACATATCTCACTTATATTCATTAGTGTAGAACATTATTTTACTACATTATTATTCATAGGATCAAAAAATATTCAATCCTTAGGGATAATAAAGTCATGAAAAGAAACATCATGGATCTAAAGTTCACACTAACAAAATTTACCATATAATTCATTTTCACTAAGGGTATCATGAATTATTCATGTATGGTTCTCATGATATCTAATAAATTGTTTTTAATATTAAGATAACATCAATAAACACTTCCAAATATTTATTTGTATAGTCCTTGAAAACTCAATTCAAGAGATCCATAAAAATAAAAGTTTAATTACTCAATCTGTTGGGCATTACAATAGATACCTAATGTCTAGATCGTAGATAAAACATTATCATCAGTATATCCTCATTATTTTTCCCTATATTATGATAACCAAAGATAATTTTTATTAAAAAAATACTGATCTCCTTGATATTGATAAAATAAAACATCATTTCATAGTAAATGGAACTTATTCTATTTGTTAATATAATTGATATCACTATTATCAGTGATAAATCTCATAAAACATCCACTTTAATACAAAGGAATTTGGTCTCCCCATTTTGAATCATTGAGGGTCTATAAAATACTTACCAAACAACTATTTTAGTTCTTTCTTTATCTTTACTAAATCCACTAGTGTCATTCAATATAGAGTTTTAAATATGGGTCTTGCATCAGGAATGAGTTCAATGGAAAACTCAATATCATGTTTAGGTGGATGATTGAGAAATTACTCTAGAAATACATAATTGTTTTTCTATAAAATTGTTACATCATGAGTCATTGGGATTTCCTTTCCATTAAAAAATATCTTTTTTCCATCATATCCCCCAATTATTTCATTATGTTCAGCTAATCAAGGTGGTTTTATAAATTACTTTAGTGGTGAAGTGTAATGACCCTGAAATTCCATATAATTTGATTTAATTATATAGAATGATTTAGGGACTGTGAAATCTGACGGCGCGTGATTCCAAGGCTCAGAGTGCCCAGAATGATCAATCGAAGTTTTTTTAAGCATTAATTAGCACACGTAAGCAGTTTTTCTAAAAAAGTTGAGTTACTTTTAAAAGGTTACATGGATCAAAATTTTGAGGGCACCGTTGCGCTCAGGATGACAGGTTTACCTTAGGCCTGACTTATTTGTAGTCTATGTGGGCCTCATGTGAGAAAACCCAAAAATTGCATAACTGTAAATAAAATAATTAAATAAATTATTTTATTTTTCAAATACTTTTAACACAAAAACGGTAGCTCGGATTGTAAATCTAAAGCCACCGCTGAACTAATGAGGGCATGATTTATTTATGAAGATACTAACTTTGGTAGGCACGGGCTACCACTGAGAGTTCATTTTTGGCCGTAAATAAAATAAATATGTGACAATTAATTTATTGTAAAATCCATAACTTTTATAATATAACTCGGATTGGAAATCGAAGTCTACATTTGGGTGTGTTGGGGCATGTTTCACATAGGAAGATCCTAAACTCGACCAGCACGGGTCGAGGATGACTATAAATAAATTTGTAAACATTTTTTCGGGTATATTCAAGAAACACATAAGCAGCGTTTTGTAACATTTGAACCGGTGCTCGGAATTGAAATATGAGGACACCGTTGAACTTGCAGCACCGATATTATCTTAAGTAAACCTTCACCTCGACCATAGTTGGTCTATGATGTAAGTTAGTTTTTTGGATTTTTGTGGTAGACCTAGAAAATAATAATAAAATAAAACAATCATTTTTTATTTTATTTATTTGAAACCACTAATTTGAATTCTGGTGGTGGGGACCACCCGAACATGAACTCCTCTCTTAATGTGAGATAACTCTTTAAATTCCCCCAATTAATGAATCCAACATTAATTGATAAATTAATTAAGTAAGTTTAAAGGAGATGGGCTCCACACCACTCATGTGGGGATGGGGGAAAGTTGTTGGAAAATAAATTTGGTGGAGAACTCTCAAAGGAAGAGCATTCTCCAATGAAGAACGACCTCTGAATGAGGAACAATGAACCAACATTCGAGAAGCATAGACAGATCTTCATCCACATCACACTACCTCCAACAGCCGATTGAGTTAGGGGATTTTACGTTGAAGTATGATAAATATCTATTTGTTAGTTCTTCTAGTTATTGATTCTCAACAATGATGGCCAAAAAAACATGGCCATCGATCCCCACAAATACCATTATCCTTTGTATTTATTTATTAATGTTTCCTTCATCTCCAAATAATTAAGTGCATAAAAAACTCAATGTTTCATTGATCACAACATACGGGCACGAAGATCTCGATCCAAGGATCGCAAATCTGTGATCGTTACAATTTTCGGGCTTTGAAAGATGATATAGCGACCCATGGAAGGGCCAACAGGGAGGTGTGATTCTAGCATGTGATCAAGACATGAATCCTGGCGAGATTGGTAGTGAGACGTAGTGCGGTGGTCGGCGCGACTATGGTTGTACAGGGCAGCATGAAAAAGGAAGTCTGACAGTTTGCAGTGAGTCCGAGGCTGCTTCAGCCGACAGTCTAGTTGTGCAGTAGGGGATCAGGCTATGAGGTACGAGACTGTCGAGGGAGGACCGCATATCTGGGGTGGTCGGCGTGTGATGGGAATGCGGGGTAAGATCCAGCAGATCCGACAGAAGAGTTCATCGCATGAAGGGATGTCCGATAGGGTTTGGAGGTTGGGTTGGAGTAGCTAAATTTTAAAGGAAGTGTTAGATTGGAGAGAGAAATTATAAGGTGATGAAATAATAATAAAAATAAAGGTATTAATTGATGCAAATTGTTTTCATTGTGTAACAACGACTTCAAAAACATGGATTGATTTTGGTGTTAGGAATTGTAAAAAAAATAAGTAATTAACAACAATAATAAAATATTGTTATTATTACTTTTGATGATAAAACACCTTTTTGTCCGTAACATCTTCGTGCGACATCGGTTTGATGATTCGTCTGTGGCAGTGCGACCCCAACTCCGAGATGGACATTCTGAGTCCAATTTTGGATGTCATTTTCTAGTTTTTGGATAAATTACCCGAAATACATGTGAATTAATAGATTTAACATTATTATTAAATCTTCAACCATCCATAAGTCTTGTGTGCGTCGTCCATTTGACTTTCCATCAGTGGCTATGTGATCCAGTCATTAATAGGGTCGATTCAAGTCTAATGTTGGATACTAAATTCTGGTTCATGGCTAGGGTCCACGATACACCCAATAATAATAATAATAATAATAATAATATTACAGGATCTTGTATCCAATATATCATCCTCATTAAGTTTCGGAGTGATGAACCGTCTATGATGTTGTGACCCTGAAATTAATACGGATGTTTCAAGACCAATTTTAGATATTTATGTTGTGGTTGAGGCGCGGGCCCTATGAGGCCCAGTTCATGCATGCTGTGGTGGAATTCTACCTTTTCACTGGGTATCCCTTTTGGAAAAATTGGTAGTTCATCTCGTTTGTTTTTTCGTGCGAAATATAAAGATGTGACTTGTTTGGTTATCCGTCACCTTTTAGATTACGATCGGGTTTGATCGAATCCCGAATCCAACCAGGCCCTCACAGTGGGAATGCTAATAACGTACAGAACATACCCCCGATTGACGCGTCTTCTGTTGTGTTGGGTTCCTTATGACGTTACTGACCTTTGGAATACTTTTTCGTGGGACATCATGGCAGTTGGATAATGGACTATTGTCTTGGGGAGCTGACTCTTTTAGAGATGAGCAAGGCCTAGTGCGGAAACCCAGAAGCTGGTTGTGATGAGAAGAGTTCTCTCCTAGTGATCCTCTGTGGGTCAGATTTTAGTTATCTTATGTGGGTCAGCTCCTAGTGATCCTATGTGGGTCATCTCCTAGAAATCCTATATGGGTCAGCTCCAACGATCCTGTGAGAGTCAGCTTCTAGCGATCCTGTGTGGGTCAGCACCTAGCGATCTTGTGTTGGTCAACTCCAGCAATCCTGTGTGGGTCAGCTCCAAGCGATCATTTGTGGGTCAGCTCCATCGATCCTCCGTGGGTCAGCTCCAAGCGATCCTCTGTGGGTCAGCTCCAGTGATCCTGTGTGGGTCAGCTCCTAGCGATCATTTGTGGGACAACTCCAGCGATCCTATTTGGATGAGCTCCTAGAGATTCTGTACAGGTTAGCAGCAGAGCCTCTTAATGGAGTAATATGATTTGGTAGTTACATATAATCATCTCTACTATTTTACATAACGATATACCTGGTGTGAGATGAGTATTTACCTTTTGGTACATTCCTTCATTGTGATACCTTGGTGGTATTCTTCTTTTTGGTGTACCTGTAAGGTACTTACTGTTGTGGTATTCCTTTCTTTATGGAAAAGTTGAGCTTTGGGCTTTGAGTTGGACTCTGTGTTTTCATCATGATTGTGATGGGTATACCTGATAACTTAGGTATATGTATGGGCATATACCTGTGTAGGGTTGTCAGTTGATTTCATGCTTTGTTGTTTATCCTTTGTGGATTTTGTGAGACCATGAGGGTCTTGGGGTCCCTAATAAATATCGTTATACACACCCATGCACATGCTATGCCTACACCTTATTGTGTTTGGTGAAGATGACGGACAACACTGATCGAGGTTGAGGGAACTAGGTGTAACATCCCATGTAAGTAATGAATAATAGATATTTTTATCTATATCTATTAATGATTAAGATAGTTTTATAGAGTCTTAAAATGAAAATAATTACAATCTTATGCATGGAATACACTAATATTCTTAAAAGATTGTTTTACTGCCTTATAATGGAAAACCCTTTTTAAATCTATCTTTTAACAATTTAATAAACTATGTTGGTCAAAATAAACTTATTCTTTATGATTGGGACATCAAAATTTACTTTGTGTGAATTTTTGGTATTTTTCTGACAATGTTCATTTTTTAATGAATAGTGAAAAATACTGCATTTTACATCAAAACTGCTTTTTAATCTAATTTATTTATATGATTATATTATATTTTGAATTGGTTTTGATGTGAAATTAGAATATATTTTTACCATTTAATCCAATGGTGGTCATTGGAATCAATTTCACTTTGAAATTGGACTTAAATTGGTGTCAATCTTTTGATACTTATTGTTTCATAAAAACACGATATTTGCTCTGGCAGCGGGAATTAATTATTAAATTAATTAATGTGACTTATATGTATTGAATTATGTAAAATAGACTTCATTTTTGAATTCAGAATATCAAATATAGCTTAGGGTGAATTTTTGGTAATTTTCTGAAAAACATCAATTTTTGATGAATAGTGAAACCCATAAGTGGTACTTATAAAAACTGATGTTTCCGTTTAAATGAAATTTTTCCATCATTGTGTTTTGATTTTCAAAAATCCGACATACATGGTTGTCATTAAGAAGTAAAATGTGGTTCAATGAGATTATAATAATTTTTTGGTGAATAGTAACTTATTAAGTTCTTAATCGTGATAAGTGGTAATTAGCGTAGTTTAAGGTATAAATAATGCTTTAATAATACGAAATAACCTAGACACATGTCCCAACCTTATTGGTTGTGTCATGGACGACCAAGAAAAGCCATGGGTGAACTTGGGGACGCCATGGAGACACTTTGGTTGGGAAATGACATAAATAACTTTTTATTAAATGTTAATGTAAAAATGACACAAACAAGAGATGTTTTACAAAAACAATTTTTACATGGGGTTATAAAGATCAGATTTTTTATTATAAATAGGCATTGGAAATATAAAAAGATTTCCTACATCATAGTATTTTTTTTATAATTTTTAGACTTTAAATAAATTAAATTATTTATGACATCATGATGATGCAGTGATGACCTCATTATTTAACGATTTAAATAAAATGGAAAGATAATGAAAAATCTAAAACCTACACATGGAAAAAACCAATTGGATGAGTGGATTTCTAAGCCTTATCACCTTATCCTAGAATTATAGCAATGTGGGTCCTTTTGAATCCGAAACTCTTTTTAAAATAATGTAACTTATCTTTACTTTCCAAAAGTGCCCCTCCTCTCCTCTTATAAAAGGCCCCCACCTCTACCTCATTTCACACACTCCTCAAGCCTTTGGCTCGGCCAAACCCTGCCCATTTACTCTCTCCACATCCATCTCCTCATCCTAGAGGATTCCCTTTGGGAAGAACCCTTTCAAAGGAAGCCTTTAGGCTCAAATTAAAAGGAGTTACACTTTTAAAGGTAATTTATTCTCTCATGTTCATTTGTTTTATTTTGCTTCTCCAACCCCCTAAACTATTTTTATTTACTTCTTTTGTAACAACACCAGTATCATCAATATACTAGTATGTTGTTATAAGATTTATTTGAGCTTCACTCTCACACAACTACATCAAATGGATAAAGAACACACGGTTTCTGTGGATGGTGAAATTCTGCCTCCCGTAACGATGATTGTTAAATACTCATTTAACACCTTCAAAGGTGGCCATTGTGATGTCAATATTTTTATATATGATATATAATATGTTTATGTTTTCCTTAAGCTTCTGTTTTTTTTCATTTTGGGCATACCTTTATGGTTTCCATTATGGGTAAACATGATATCTTCATTTTAGGAAGTGCGGACAACCGCCCCCTGAAAGTGATTTGATTCGTTAATACCATATGTGGGATGCGTAAAGGATAAAGTTAATGATATTATATATGTTATTGTACTGTAATTATAATATACTCTTAAATCATTATGATTCCATTCCAGAACATACGAAATAGAAATGGAAGTAGCGTTCATGCGTACGTACGGCTTACCGTCTCCAAGAACGGTGCATTTCATTTCATACCTCTAAATGTGATGTAATATTAAAAATACATGTATATGATGAATATATATGATATATATGTTATCAAAATCATTAATATCATTCTGGATATAACGAACCGTTGACCAAATTAACAACATGTAAGTGTAAGAATTCTATTTTTGACTTAAGAACCAAATACCGACAAAATGAACATTATTAACTTAAATTATTACATGTTGTTCATAACATGGTAAAAAGGAATAATGAACTTGAAAAAGGTTCATAAGCAAGTAGATATTAACTCAAGTTTATTATTTAGGAGATTAAAGAACGGTCGGGTCAAGTCTGATACGAGGTATGGGACTTCGTCTCAATCTCCTTTCATTGAGGAATATTTTGTTTTATACACAACCTTCTGTTATACGGTGTATACACCCCTTTGACTTTTAAGTTTATTCAAAAGGAATCATTTTTATACGAAGCATTTACTAAATGACAAAAGGGAATGTTTTTTTCGTACGTATGCGGTGACAACGACTTCTCCGCCGTCGTGACCGTTATTTGAGTTTCGGCTTCCTCTACAAGCCATACCTTCTTTTTAAAAGAAAAATAAATACCATGTTTTACTTTTCATTTATTTTGGTATTGAAAATGGTTTTCACAATGTTTTTTTGTGTTGTATTGATATCTTGTGATTGAAATGTGGAAATGTTATGTTTCCTTTATGCATGTTTTATGTGATACGATTATGTTATGGTTCTTGGGCATTATTATGAAGACGGGTGGTTCCGTGATAAACTAAGGGCGGGTGAGCCCGATATATCTCTCCAATGCATTGGGTAACACGAAGGAGTGAAACGTTAAGGTTTCTCCGAAGAGATTTTAGGGAATATACTGTGATGGGTATTCCAAACATAACCAAGAGGGTTACTCCCTACGTAAGAATGTTATGAATGCCTCAAGTTACCTTTATGTCTTATGATTTATATGATTTGTTCATGATTTTATGAGGTATGTTAAAGTGCCTATGTTTTATGGGTAAAGTATGATTTCACTCTTATGTATATATGTACCCATGTTTCCTTTCCATGTTTTTATAACCCATACTGAGCTTTTTATGCTCATCCCAAGTTTTTTTTGAAATGTTTTTCACAGGTCAAGGGAAAGGTACATGATATGATGATAGTGTCAAGGAAGTGTCAAGAATGAATCCATGCTTTATTTTAAATATGTTTCCATTGATGGGAATGAAGAATAATATCTTTATGTGACCACTTTGTTTATATGTGGAATGTAATGCAAGTTTTATGATCTAATTCTCTAAAACTCTAAACCCGAAAAGACCCTCAATGTGTAATCTTGTAATAACTCAAGATTAAGTATGGTTTAAGGTCGGGGCCTTATAGTTGGTATCAAAGGTCGGTTTAGATAACTTTAGGAGTTAGAATTATATTAAATGATTATCCAAAAATATTTTTTTATGGTCAAATTGAAGTGATATAGCATTTGAAGATTACCATGTTGCTTCATCTAAGACATGTTTGTTCAGAATGGTTTTCCGCAGAGGAAACAGGGAAGCAGTGCTAGGAAGGCATACAGATGGAAATAACCTTCCGAATCAGCATCCAGAAATGGTCGGAATTGGAACTGAACAGTTTGTTGCAGTAATGGCGCAGCTGACTCAAGCGATAAATGGTGGTGGTATCCATGCACGAGATCAGGCAGATCAACCGCAGAGGAACATGTCAGTGGTGGAACATTTCATGAGGCAACATCCACCATCATTCAGAGGATCATCTAACCCTGTGCTAGATGAAGGGTGGATTAAAGCACTGGAGAAGATTTTTGATGTCATGGGGTGTTCAGAAAATCAAAAGGTTAGTCTTGCTATTTACCATTTGGAGGGTGAAGCAGATCAGTGGTGGTCTATGGTTAAAAATATCAGGGACGCCGATGAGATTGATGCTCTTGACTGGGATGAATTCAAAGGTATGTTTCTTGAGAAGTATTTTCCTAAGGCTGTTCGACTTGGGATGGAAAAAAATTCTTGGAATTGAGGTAAGAGGAAGACTCAGTGGCTGCCTATGAAGAAAGGTTCACTCGATTGACAAGGTATGCTCCAACTTTTATCCGAGACATTGATAGTAAAATCAATCATTTTTACTCAGGATTAAAGCCAAAATATCGAAGGGCATTAGCTTCTCGTGAGTTTAAAAGTTATGAAAATCTTGTTCGATGTGATGAGAAGGTGGAAATGGAGTTTGCTGATGACCAAGTGTTCTATAACAACCAGCAGAAGAAGAGACCGAGGTGGAAGGAGAAAGGTAAGAATTCTTCAAAAAAGTATGATTGTAAGAGAACTAAGTTTCCAGTTTGTGATAAATGTGGAAAAAGGCATGCTGGGGAATGTCTTCTGAATTCTGGAAAGTGCTACTGATGTGGTAAGATGGGACATAAGGCTCGTGATTGCACTGGAAAGGATCAAGGTGAAGGTAAGAACAAATTTGATTTACAGTTAGTGAAATGTTATAAGTGCAATGAGATGGGTCACTATGCAAACGAGTGTCTGACAAAGCGCTTGAGTGATGGGAAGCAGTTAGACTACAAGCAGAAAGGGGTGGTGAAATCCTTTGCAACTACTTCAGCAGATGTCGGGCCATCAAATGAAGTTGTATCAGGTACTTTGTTTGTTTTTTCAGATTATGCCAGGGTGTTGTTTGATTCAGGGTCTACACATTCTTTCATCTCTGAAACCTTTTCTAGTAAAATGGGAATACCATCTCAAGAAATGACTCCTGAACTTGTGGTAAAAACACCTGGGGGAAATGTTGAGGCAAAAAGAATTTATAAGAATCTTCCTATCCTTATCTGTGGAAAGAACCTACTTGCAAACCTTATTGTTCTACCTCTAGTAGAGTTTGATGTTATCCTGGGTATGGATTGGATCTCTATTTACCATGCTAAGATTGACTGTAGAGCTAAAGAAGTTTCTTTTCAGAAAGACTTTCACTTTGTTTACAAGAATGAACCCTCACTTTTGATAACATATCAAGAGGCCAAGAAGCTTGTAAAAGATGGAAATGAATGTTACCTTGCACACGTCATTGAAAATAAAGGAACTGTTCAGATTAATGATGTGCCAGTGGTAAATGAGTATCCTGATGTTTTTCCTGATGAGTTGCCTGGAATAATACCAGATCAGGATATTGAGTTTACTGTTGACTTAGTTCCTGATGCTAAGCCAATTTCAAAACCCCCTTATCAAATGGCACAAATTGAACTTTTAGAGTTGAAGGAGCAATTTCAAGATTTATTAGAGAAATCTTTCATTAGACCTAGCACATCACCATGGGGTGCTCCTGTTTTATTTGTTAAAAAGAAAGATGGTTCTATGAGACTTTGCATTGATTATAGAGCCTTGAATAATATCACTGTTAAGAACAAATATCCATTGCCTCATATCGATGATTTGTTTGATCATCTCCAGGGAGCTCAGTTTTTTTCAAAGATTGACCTAAGATCGGGGTACCATCAGCTGAAGGTAAAGGAGGAAGATATTCCGAAGACCGCGTTCCGTATGAGATATGGCCATTATGAATTTCTAGTAATTCCTTTTGGGCTAACCAATGAACCTGCTGTATTCATGGACTTAATGAATAGAATATTCCATGAGTTCTTGGATAAATTTTTGGTGGTTTTCATTGATGATATTTTGGTGTTTTCTAAAAGTAAAGAGGAGCATGAAAGAAATTTAAGGGTTATCTTGCAAACCTTAAAAGAAAAGAAACTGTATGGGAAATTCAGCAAGTGTGAGTTTTGGTTGCAAAAAATTTCTTTCCTTGGTCACATTGTTTCTAAAGACGGAATAACTGTTGATCATACAAAAACAAAAGTTGTGGAAGAATGGCCAAGACCCACACATGTAACCGAGATTCATAGATTCCTTGGTTTGGCAGGCTATTACCGAAGGTTTGTTAGAAAATTTTCACGGTTATCTAGTCCAATGACTAAGATAACTCGGAAGGGTGTTAAGTTTATCTGTACAAAAGAATGTGATGATTGTTTTCAGGAATTGAAAAGAAGATTGGTGAATGCTCCGGTTTTGGCACTACCTTCCAGGAATGGTGAGTTTGTTATATACAGTGATGCTTCATTGAAAGGACTTGGTTGCGTCCTAATACAGAATGATTAGGTAATTTCTTATGCTTCACGACAGTTGAAAACTCATGAGGTAAATTACCCTACACATGATTTGGAATTAGCTGCTTTTGTTTTTTCTTTAAAAATTTGGAGGCATCATTTGTATGGAGTAAAGAGTGAAATATATACCAATCACAAAAGTTTAAAGTATATATTCACTCAGAAATAATTGAACATGAGACAAAGGAGATGGCTAGAATTAATCAAGGATTATGATTGCACAATTCATTACCATCTGGGAAAAGCAAATAAAGTGGCTGATGCTTTGAGTCGAAAAAGTAATGCTTCATTAACAATGTTGCGTTTGGAACGTGATCCTTTGGTTAAGGATTTGATGAACTTTGGCATAGAAGTTATTGGTGCAGTAAGTCCTTCTGTTTTGTTTCAGGTATCATTGAGATCTTCTCTATCAGATAGAATCAAGGAAGCACAGAAGCAAGACAGTGAGTTTCAAAAAAAAGGTAGAGCTGGTTCAGAAAGGTAAGATGCCTGAATTCATCATTGATAATGATTGTGTTTTCAGATTTGGGAAGAGATTGTGTGTGCCTTGTGATTCACAGTTGAAGAGAGAGTTTTTATGTGAAGTTCATAGTTCTCCGTTTTCAGTTAATCCGGGAAGTACTAAAATGTATAGAGATCTGCAGGAGTATTACTGGTGGGATGGAATGAAAAGAGATATTGCTGATTTTACTGTGAAGTGTTTGACTTGTCAGCAGGTTAAAGCAGAGTGGCAGTTAACGAAAGGGATGCTTCATCCTTTACCAGTGCCATAGTGGGAATGTGAGAATATATCCATGGACTTTGTTGTTGGATTACCGAAGACATCTCGAGGTAATAATCCAATCTGGGTTATTGTTGATCACTTGACCAAATCTGCTCATTTCCTTTCTATACGAGATACTTGTTCCCAAGATCAACTTTCCCGTTTGTATCTTAAAGAGATAGTCAGGTTACACGGAGTTTCTCTCTCCATTGTATTTGATCGTGATCCCAGGTTTACTTCTAACTTTTGGAAAGGCCTTCAGAAGTCGTTGGGTACTGAATTACATTTTAGTACAGCTTTTCATCCTAAATCAGATGGGCAGTCAGAACGAACAATTCAAACCTTGGAGGATATTCTACGAGCTTGTTCTATGGATTATCAGAGAAGTTGGGACCAACATCTTTCTTTGGTTGAATTTTTATATAATAACAATTTTCATTCCAGTATACAGATGGAACCATTTCAGGCATTATATGGGAAGCTGTGTCGAACTCCAGCTTTCTGGGATGAAGTGGGTGAAAGGAAGTTGATGGGACCAGAATTGGTAGAAGAGATGGCAGAAAAAGTTCAGCTGATTTAGAAACACATGAGAACAGGTCAGAGCAGGCAGAAGAGTTATGCGGATAACCAGAGGAAGGGTCTATCTTTCAAGGTAGGTGATCATGTTTTTCTCAAGGTTTCTCCTTGGAAAAGTGTGATGAGATTTGGTAAGAAAGGAAAGCTGAGTCCAAAGGTTATTGGACCATATGAAATTCTGGAGAAAGTTGGATCAGTTGCATACATAGTGGCTTTACCTCTGAGTTTATCTCAGGTATACAATGTTTTTCATGTTTCGATGTTGAGAAAGTATATGCCAGATCCAGCTCATGTTTTGAGTCTAGAGGTAGTTCAGATTGAAGAGAACCTGTCTTATGAGGAACAACCAGTCCAGATTCTTGACCAAAGGGAGCATGTGTTACGGAATAAGGTGATTCACTAGGTAATGCTTTTATGGAAAAACCACATGATTGAAGATGCAACATGGGAATCTGAAAATGCAATGAGGGATAAATACCCCCATTTATTTGATAAGTAAATAAATTGCGGGGACGCAATTTTCTAAAGGGGGGAAGGATGTAACATCCCAAGTAAGTAATGAATAATAGATATTTTTATCTATGTCTATTAATGATTAATATAGTGTTATAGAGGCTTAAAATGAAAATAAATACAATCTTATTCATGGAATACACTAATATTCTTAAAATATTGTTTTAATGCCTTATGATGGAAAACCCTTTTTAAATATATATTTTGACAATTTTATAAACTATGTTTTTCAAAATAAACTTATTCTTTATGATTGGGACATCAAAATTTACTTTGTGTGAATTTTTAGTATTTTTCTGACAATGTTCATTTTTTAATGAATAGTGAAAAATACTGCATTTTACATCAAAACTGCTTTTAATCTAATTTATTTATATGATTATATTATCTTTTGAATTGGTTTTGAAGTAAAATTAGAATATATTTTTACCATTTAATCGAATGGTGGTCATTGGAATCAATTTCAATTTGATATTGGACTTAAATTGGTGTCTATCTTTTGATTCTTATTGTTTCATAAAAACACGCTATTTGCTCTGACAGCGGGAATTAATTATTAAATTAATAAATGTGACTTATATGTATTAAATTTTGTAAAATAGACTTCATTTTTGAATTCGGAATATCAAATATAGCTTAGGGTGAATTTTTGGTAATTTTCTGCAAAATTTCAATTTTTGATGAATAGTGAAACCACTAAGTTGTACTTATAAAAACTGATCTTTCCGTTTAAATGAAATTTTGCCATCATTGTGTTTTGATTTTCAAAAACCCGACATACATGGTTGTCATTAAGAAGTAAAATGTGGTTCAATGAGATTATAATAATTTTTTGGTGAATAGTAACTTATTAAGTTCTTAATCGCGATTAGTGGTAATTAGGGTAGTTTAAGGTATAAATAATACTTTAATAATATGAAATGACCTAGACACATGTCCCAAACTTATTGGTTGTTTCATGGCCGACCAGGACAAGCCATGGGTCAACTTGGGGACCCCATGGAGACACTTTGGTTGGAAAATGACATAAATAACTTTTTATTAAATGTTAAAGTAAAAATGACACAAACAAGAGATGTTTTACTAAAACAATTTTTACATGGGGTTATAAAGATCAGATTTTCGATTATAAATAGTCATTGGAAATATAAAAAGATTTCCTACATCATAGTATTTTTTTATAATTTTTAGACTTTAAATAAATTAAATTATTTATGACATCATGATGATGCAGCGATGACCTCATTATTTAACGATTTAAATAAAATGGAAAGATAATGAAACATATAAAACCTACACATGGCCAAAACCAATTGGATGAGTGGATTTAGAAGCCTTATCTCCTTATCCTTGAATTATAGCAATGTGGGACCTTTTGAATCCGAAACTCTTTTTAAAATAAAGTAACTTATCTTTACTTTCCAAAAGTGCCCCTCCTCTCCTCTTATAAAAGGCCCCCAGCTCTACCTCATTTCACACACTCCTAAAGCCTTTGTCTCGGCCAAACCCTGCCCATTTACTCTCTCCACATCCCTCTCCTCATCCTAGAGTATTTCCTTTGGGCAGAACCCTTTCAATGGAAGCCTTTAGGCTCAATTCAAAAGGAGTTACACTTTTAAAGGTAATTCATTCTCTCATGTTCATTTGTTTTATTTTGCTCCTCCAACCCCCTAAACTCTTTTTATTTACTTCTTTTGTAACAACAAAAATATCTTCAATATACTAGGATGTTGTTATAGGATTTATTTGAGCTAAACTCTCACACAACTACATCAAATGGTTAAAGAACATACGGTTTCCATGGATGGCAAAATTCTGCCTCCCGAAACGATGATTGTTAAATACTCATTTAACACCTTCAAAGGTGGCCATTATGATGTGAATATTTTTAAATATGATATATAATATGTTTATGTTTTCCTTAATCTTCTGTTTTTTTTCATTTTGGGCATACCTTTATGGTTTCCATTATGGGTAAACACGATATTTTCATTTTAGAAAGTGCGGACTACCGCCCCCTGAAAGTGATTTGATTCGTTAATACCATATGTGGGATGTGTAAAGTATAAAGTTAATGATATTATATATGTTATTATACTGGAATTATAATATACTCTTATATCATTATGATTCCATTCCAGAAAATACAAAATAGAAATGGAAGTAGCGTTCATGCGTACGTACGGCTTACCGTCTCCATGAACGGTGCATTTCATTTCTTACCTATAAATGTGATGTAATATTAAAAATACATGAATATGATGAATATATATGATATATATGTTATCCAAATCATTAATATCATTCTGTATATAACGAACCTTTGACCAAATTAACAACATGTAAGTGTAAGAAGTCTATTTTTGAGTTATGAACCAAATACCGACAAAATGAACATTATTAAATTAAATGATTACATGATGTTCATAACATGGTATAAAAGGAATAATGAACTTGAAAAAGGTTCATAAGCAATTAGAGATTAACTCACGTTTATTATTCAGGAGATTAAAGAACGGTCGGGTCAAGTCGGATACGAGGTATGGGACTTCGTCTCAATCTGCTTTCATTGAGGCATATTTTGTTTTATACACAGCCTTCTATTATACGGTGTATAAACCCCTTTGAAGTTTATGTTTATTCAAAAGGAATCTTTTTTATACGAAGCGTTTACTAATCAACAAAAGGGAATGTTTTTTTCGTACGTATGCGGTGACAATGACTTCTCCGCCGTCGTGACCATTATTTGAGTTTCGGCTTCCTCTACAAGCCATACCTTGTTTTTAAAAGAAAAATAAATACCATGTTTTACTTTTCATTTATTTTGGTATTGAAAATGGTTTTCACAATGTTTTTTTGTGTTGTATTGATATCTTGTGATTGAAATGTGGAAATGTTATGTTTCCTTTAAGCATGTTTTATGTGATACGATTTTGTTATGGTTCTTGGGCATTATTATGAAGACGGGTGGTTCCGTGATAAACTAAGGGCGGGTGAGCCCAATATAGATCTCCAATGCATTGTGTAACGTGAAGGAGTGAAATGTTAAGGTTTATCCAAAGAGATTTTAGGGAATATACTATGATGGGTATTCCAAACGAAACCAAGAGGGTTACTCCCTACGTAAGAATGTTATGAATGCCTCAAGTTACCTTTATGTCTTATGATTTCTATGATTTGTTCATGATTTTATGAGGTATGTTAAAGTGCCTATGTTTTATGGGTAAAGTATGATTTCACTCTTATGTATATATGTACCCATGTTTCCTTTCCATGTTTTTATAACCCATAATGAGCTTTTTATGATCATCCCAAGTTTTTTTTTGAAATGTTTTTCACAGGTCAAGGGAAAGGTACATGATATGATGATAGTGTCAAGGAAGTGTCAAGAATGAATCCATGTTTTATTTTAAATATGTTTCCATTGATGGGAATGAAGAATACTATCTTTATGCGACCACTTTGTTTATATGTGGAATGTAATGAAAGTTTTATGATCTAATTCTCTAAAACTCTAAACCTGAAAAGATCCTCAATGTGTAATCTTATAATAACTCAATATTAAGTAAGTTTTAAGGCTGAGGCCTTATACTAGGACTGGATGGTGACCGGAGGTGGACCATATGGCGTGTCGGTATGTAGAGGAGATGGGTGGACGTGGAGTTGTGAGGAGGCGATCTGCACCTACCCTTTAGGTAGGAATCTCGTAGGATTACCCAATAGCTATCTTACTCTATCTTCGGTTGTATTTTATTTCAGTTTTACCTGTACCTTTACTGTTGGGATCATATTACGGCCCCTCTTACATTCCACACTCTTTTTTCTATACAGTTTACTAGTGTTCTTATCTTGTTATGTGCTTGGTTTCATGTGTTTACATGATATAAAGGCAATACCATCCCAGGTTTAGGGAATTCGCATTTTGGTGCTAGTCTCCCGCCCCTGGCCTATGGAAGGAGGGATTTGGGTAGTCACTACATGGGCCCCAGGGTACGGGTCGTGACAAATTGGTATCAGAGGAGTCAGTTCTACTGTATAACATAGGACTATGATCATTCTTTTTAACGATGATAATGTTATGTGTAGTGAGTGTGGTTATTAGTTTAGAGAATCCAATGTTGGTGCGGTGGTCGAAGTATCCATACATCCGGACCCTGACTTCTATTTTTTGACTCAGTGCATGAAAAAACTGATTTCATGTGTGTTTTGAAAATATTTCTTGTTTTTTCTTGAGTCAGATCACTAGGTATAACTAAATGACCAAGTAGAACCTGTTCCTTATCAGGATTCCATTGTGTAGATAGCCAGATAGGATTCCCAAGAGAGTACAAGATGACGACCCACCGAGCAATGAAGCTCTGGTGTAGGGACCTCTTACTATGTTGGCACCTTCGGGTGGTGTACTAGCAGCACCACCACCCATTGGGAAGAATATACCACTAGCCGCACTGGCAGACAGTGCACACCTACTGAGCATATTTCATGATTTCCATCAATAGAGGCATCCATGGTTTCAAGGAAAGACAATTTCTCACGTAGCAGAGGGTTCACTGGAGGTATTTTCTAGTGATTTATGCCTAGTAGAGACACCAGTAGAGTAGATAGTGACCTTATCCAGTTGAACATTTCAGTTAGTGACTGTGAGGATGATCCTTATAGTGATGTGGCTTCTGTATGTGGACCATTACCTGAGATAGTACCTTCGGGTACTGTGTCAGCTATATCATTGGTCGTTGGTCAGAAGATACAGCTAGCGGTATGGGTAGAGGACAGATGTAGGCTTAGTGACTTAGGCATGATTCAGAAAAAGATACACCTCATGTTTTGAGGTGAGGCCGACTCACTAGAGATTGCGTACTGGCTTGAGGAGGTGTCAGAGAGTTCTCTAGAGCTTCTACAGCTTTGGCTGCCCGACATGTGAGTAGATGAGAATTCATGGAGAAGTACTGATCATTCCTGATACTCAATGAATTTGATACAATCAGTGCTTCGGGGAATGGATTTTCAGGTGTAGTGTGTTTAAGGACGTCTGATCCAGCACCATTCCTATTTGAATTTCCTACTTATGTTGGAGTGCTAGAGAGTACCTTTGTGGTTGAATGTTCTTTGGATGAGAGGATATATTCCATGACTGTTAGTAGTGGAAAAACCAGAAACTAGCACCAGTCTTAGAGACTTGTTCATGTAAAAATGTTTCAGGAAGAACATGTTTTAGGGATAGATGAATCTGCAGGGCTATAGATGTGGAAGACGATCTAGGAGAGTAGCATGCGGTGGTGTACATTTCGACATGTTACAACCACCTCCCTATGTGGTCCTCACTAGGCTCAGGGAGCTAAGAGATAGGGGAAGGGAGTATATGCATAATGTTATGGAGTGCGGCCTAAGGGCTCTAGGAATGATTCGAGATACGGTCTGTGTCGACTACTAGTTGTCGTATCAATAGACATAGGTACCAATCATTTCATCTTTCCACAAATCTTGTTCAAGACCTAGAGTTTTCGGTTATGACGTTGACTTGACCCTCACATCTAGAGATACCATTTGGAGGAGACATGATAATCATACTTACGCCGATGGAGTGATATGACCCTTGAGGCTATATTTTAGGTTTGAACCTCTTGGTGACAACTTCGAGGCCTTATGACATTAGTTTGGGTATGGACTGGACATCCATAGTTCATAATCATATTTATTGTGTTAGGAAAATTGGTTGTGGTTTCTCTATAATGAGTGAATGGGGTTTTCCTTTGATGTCAAAAAGGAATCCCAAGCAGTATAGGATGGACTCATACATAGTAGGGTGCATCCGACCACTCTTGAGTCGGCCTACCGTACCCTCATGGAAATAAGAGTTTTGAATTTTAAATTCCCAGTGGGAGTGGCTAGAGTTCATCAAGAACTATGAATTTGAGATAGTCTATACTCCTGTGAAGGGGAAAGTGGTAGCAGATGCACTCAGTAGGAGGTCTGCCTGCTGTTGCTGAGTGAGGTGATAGGGCCGCTAGCTGCTTTATGGATATCCTACATGGATCGAGATGGAGTAGCTTATCTTCAGTATCTTACAGTCACTTTGCCACTTCATCAGCGAGTCAGGGAGGTGCAGCATGGGGACAGTAACTGCGAGGATCGACTTGCTCAGATATCCACAGGAAATACACCAGATGGATTTTATGAAGGTGGGAGCATATCATCCTTTACAGAAGACATATTATGGTACCAGTGGCTTTATTGGAGGGAGAGTGGATGGTGTTTCACACATCCCCTCTGGTGGTACATCCTAGTGGAGTGAAGATGTAGCAGGACCTTCAAAGTCAGTATTGGTGGCCAGGTATGAATAAAGGAGTTGAATTTTTTTTATCACGATGCCTCACTTGTTAGCAAGTGAAAACTTCTCAGATGCGGAAGAAGTCTTATTTAGATAGGAGGAGGGAGATCATGTCATTCTACAGGTCTCACCATGATAATGTTTGTGAAGATTTGGCAGAGGCGACAAGTTATTACTGAGGATTATCAGTCCTTTTCTAATACATCAGAAGATATGTGAGGTGGTATACCACTTTGCACTTCTACCGCAGTTGGAGAGGGTGCACGACGTCTTCCACATATCCCAGCTGAGGAGATATGTGCACGACCCACCCCACATCGTCAACCACAGCGATCTGGACTTCAATGATAGGGTGATGTTTACGAAGGTTCCAGTAGAGATTGAGGGTTGAAAATAGCACGTACTTCGTGGGCAGTCGATACCTCTAGTGCACTTTTTCTTGCAGCACAAGAACCTTCAAGAGAGCACATGGGAGCAGGAGGCTCAGATTCACGTTCAGTACCCACTTTTTGTTTTTTTTCCTTTTTGGTGGCTTTCAGAGACTTAAATTCCTAAGGTGGGGAGAATATAATGTCCCGTAAATTCCATATATATTTTTTATTATATGGAATTATTTCAAGACTACAAAATCTAAAGGCGCACGATTCAGTGGCCTAGAGTTCCCGGAATGATCCGTCAAAGTTTTGTTAAGATTTAATTAGCATGCATAAGTAGTTTTTCTAAAAAAGTGGAATAATGATTAAATGGTTACACAGATCAGAAATCTGGGGGCACTGTTGTGCTCAGGATAGTGGGTTTACCTTAATCCCAACTTATGTTTAGTCGGTGTGGGCCTCCTTTGAGAAATCACAAAAATGGCATAAACTTAAATAAAATAATTAAATAAAATATTTTATTTTTTAAATGCTTATTAATCACAAACTATAGGTTGGATTAAAACTATAATACCATCACTAAACTCACGAGGGAATGATTTATTTACGAAAATACTTTCTTTGGACGGTACGTGCCACCAGTAAAAGTTAGTTTATGGCCCTAAATAAAATAAATAAGTAACAATTCTTTTATTGTAAAATCCATAACTTTTAAAAAATAACTCGGATTTGAAATACGAGTGTACCGTTTGGTTTTTTGGGGTAGTGTTTCACTTAGGAAGAGCCTAACCTTTACCAGGGTGGGTTGAGGGTGACTGTAAATAATTTTCCAATCTTTTTTTTGTGTACGTTTAGTAAACACATGGGCGACATTTTTTAACTTTTGAACTGGTGCTCAGAATTCAAATCTAGAGACACAGGTGAACTCGCAGCACCAATATTCTCTTAAAGAGACCTTCACCTCGACTACAGTATGTCAATGGTGGGAGTTAGTTTTTTGTATTTTTATGGGAGACATAGAAAATAATAATAAAATAAAACAATCAACTATTATTTTATTTATTTGAAACCACCAATTTGAATTCTAGGGGTGGGGACCACCTAATCATGAACACCTCTCTTAATGTGAGATAACTCTTGAAATTACCCAAATTAATGAATCCAACATTAATTGATTAATTAATTACTTAAGATTTCATAAATGAGAGGGGCTCCTCACCTCTCGTGGGGGGTTGGGGGAAAGTTGTTGGAAAATCAATTTGGTGGGGATCTCTCGAAGGAAGAGCTTTCTCCAATGAAGAATGACATCCGAACGAGGAATGGGGAACCAGCGTTTGAGAAGCACCGACACATCATCTCCTTCCTCACGCTACCTCCAACGGATGATTTAGGTATAGGGTTTTATTTTGAAGTATGTTAAATATCTATATTTGTTAATTCCTCTGGTTCATGATTCTCAATGATGATGGCCAAACAAACATAGTTATCGATACACAAATAGACCATAATACTTTCTATTTCATTCTTCATGTAATATTCATCACCATATATTTAAGTGCACTAAAAAATAATTGTTTTGTTGAGTGCGGTATATGGACACGAAGATCTCGACCCGAGGATCGTGAATCTGCGATCGTCACAATTTTCGGGGATTGAAAGAAGATGCAACGACCCACGGAAGGGGAGACATAGTGGTTTGATTCTATCATTTGATCAAGGAATGACTCCATGACAGATATGCGGTGCGTCTTACTATGATGGTCGGTGCATCTCTGGGTGAGCAAGGAAGCGCGACAAAGGCAGTCTGGCATTGTGCGGCGAGTCCGAGTCGGATTCGGCCCACTGTCTGGGTGCGCAGTAGGTGACCAGGTCACGGGGTACGAGACTATCGAGGGAGGAAAAAATCGCTGGGTGTTCAGCGTGTGGTTGGAAAGAAGGGTAGGAGCCAGAAGATCCGGCGGAAGAGGTCACCGCGTGAAGGGTTGTCCGATAGGGTTTTGAGGTTGGGTTGGAGGCACTAAATCATGAAGGAATGGATAGATTAGTGGGTGAAATTATAAGGTTATTAAATAATAATAAAAATGAAAAAAAATTAATTGATGCAAATTATTTCCAGCGTGCAACAAGGGATCCAAAAATATGTATTGATTTTTGTGTTAGGAATAGTAAAAAATTAAGTAATTAACAATACTAAAAAAATATTGTTATTATTACTTTTGATGATAAAACACCTTTTTTGCAACCTCTCTGTGTGACCTCAGTTTGACGATTCATCTATGGCAGTGTGACCCTGACTTTGAGACGGACATTCTGAGTCCAATTTTGGATGTCTTTTTTGAATTTTTGGATCGAGTAACCGAAACACATCTAAATTAATAGCTTTAATATTATTATTAAATCTTTGACCCACCATAAATTCTGCGTGCGATGCCCGTTTGACATGTCGTTAGTGGCTATGTGATCCTATCATTAATAGGGTCAATTCATGTCTAATGTTGGATACTAAATTCTGGTTCGTGGTTTGGGTCCACGAAACACCCAAAAATAATAATAGTATTATTATTACGGGATATTGTATCCGACATATCTTCCTAATCAAGTGTCTGAATGATGAAACATCTGTGATGTTGCGTCCCAAAAATTAAGAAGGATGTTTCAAGACCAATTTTGGATATTTATGTTGAGGTCAAGGTGTGGGCCCTATAAGGCCTGGTTCACGCGCGTTGAAGTGAAAAGCAACGTTTTCACCGGATATCCATTTTGGACAAATGGGTCATCCATCTTGTGTTTTTTTCTTGTTTAAATCATAACGATTTGACCTGTTGGGTTATTCGGTGCCATTTAGAGTACGAATGGGTTGGATCGAACCCTGAATCCAATTGGTCCTTTAGAGCGAAAATGCTAATAACATACATATCTGGTATCTGATTGATGTACCGTCTGTTGTTTTGGGTTCCTAATCACGTTACTTAACTTTTGAATACATATTCATTGTACTTCATTGAAGTTGGAGAACCTACTAGTGGATTGGGGTTCAAACTCTCTTGGAGACGTGCAAGCCTAGTGCAAAAACCCAGTAGTTGGTTATGATGAAAAGAGTTCTCTCGTAGCGATCTTGTGTGGGTCATCTCCTAGAGATTTTGTGTGGGTCAGCTCCTAGAGATCCTGTGTCGGTCATCTCTTAGAGATTATGTGTGGGTCAGCTCCATCGATCATGTGTGGGTCAGCTTCGAGCAATCCTGTGTGGGTTGGGTACTTGAAATCCTATTTGGGTCAGCTCCAGGTATCCTATGTGGGTTAGCTCCTACCGATCCGGTGTGGGTCAGCTCTAGCGATTATGTGTGGGTCATCTCCTAGTGATCTTGTGTGGTTTAACTCCAGTGATGTTGTGTGGCCATCTCCTAGTGATCATGTGTGGGTCAGCTATAGTGATCCTGTGTGGGTCAGCTCCTAGTGATTCCGTGCTGGTTAGTAGCAGAGCCTCTTAATGGATTAAGTCGATTTGGTTGTTAAATTTAATCATCTCTACTATTGTTCATAATGATATACCTTGTTTGGGCTAGGTCTGTACCTTGTGGTACATTCCTTTGTGGTAATACATTGGTGGTATTCTTCTATGTGGCATACCTGTGGGGTACTTTCCATAGCGGTATTCCTACCTTGGTCAAACAATTGAGCTTTTGGATTTTAGTAGGACTCTGTTATTTCCCCATGATTGATATGGGTATACATTATGACATAGGTATATGTATGGGTATATACCTAAGTAGGATTTTTAGTTTATTTCAGGCTTTGTGGTTTATCCTTTGTGTATTTTCTGAGACCATGTGGGTCTTACGGTCCCTAGTGAGTATCATTATACTCACTCATGCACGAGTTGTGTCTGCACCTAGTTGTGTTTGGTGTAGATGATTTAAAGTGTTGATCGGGGCTGAGGGTACGAGGACTTGATGGTTCTTGGAGGTGGACCAAGCGGCGTGTTGGTACGCAGAGGAGACGGGAAGATGTGGAGTACTATGTAGGCGATATGTACCTACCCTTTATGTAGGAACCTCGGAAGATGACCCAGTTGCTGTCTTTCTCTTCCTTCAGTTGTATTGTATTTCAGTTGTACTTGTACCTTTACTGTTGTGATTGTATTCCATCCACTCTTACTTCCAACACTCTTTTTTATATACAATTTACTTGTGTTCTTATCTTATTGTGTGATTGGTTGCATGTTGTTACATGATATAAAGGCAATGCCTTCCAGGTTTTAGGGAATAAACCTTTCATTTCTGGTTTCCAGCCCCGGGCCTATTGTATGTGGACTTGGTGTAGTCATGACATGGGCCCTGGGGGACGAGTTGTGACATGAAGTCTCTCCCTATAAGAAAAGATATTTTTTATCCCCTTTAAAAGTAGTAATCAACTTATCTTAGAGAAAAATTCATTAATTATAAATTTAGATACAATCCATTCTATGTATTAAGTAAAAATAACCCATAGGAATGTCAATTATTTTTTCACATGGGAATATATATGCATTTTAATAGTGACAACATAGTAAATATTCATTTCAATAAGAACACCATTAAGTGTCTTAACTAAAAACCTGTTTTTTATAGTATGAATTTATGTTACAATTTTCTCAAAAAAAAATAATTATATAAATAAGGGTGTAGATCTGAAGTCAAATTTTAATTTCACTAACAATGAGTTTAAGATCAATATATATATTATGATACCACTTCTTATATAAAACTCAATGGTAGTGATTTTATAAGATAAAAATTTTCACCTGACCATTTTCTAATGTAAATTCCCTTGATGTTTGGTGCATTGGTTTTCTGTGTAACCCATCCCATTATCTTTTATGTATTGAAAATAAGAAACATTATAATTTCATTTTCATTTGATTACATGATGACCTTTTTATCCATATATGAAACACACTAGAATTACCTCATACAAGCACTCATGTGTTTCTTCCCACAATTATTACATATGGTAAATCACACTCTTCATTTATTCCCCTATGAAATCATTTTCCTTTCAGAATTATCCATAGTTATCTACATCAATATTTTTAGTGAATATATGATTTTAGACCCCAGAACACACTTAGAGGGGAGTGGTCAATCTGGGTGTCAATTTTTCATTAAATTAAATTTGTTTTATATCAAAAAATTTGGGATCTTCTGAAACATGTTTTATAGAATTGTTCAATCATCCAACACCCATATGATAAAGTGATAACATAACAAAATAGTTTTACTTGGTTCACTGCTAAGTTGTTGTCCATAGTGACTACTCTGAATTTTTTTCAATCAAACCATAATCCACCATGATTGAACAGATTTTGTAGATTTTAATTTTTAATTAATGGTCACTCTATTATATTATCTCTTCTATTAAAATAATTTAGGTATGAGGAACTATCACTATAAGATCATTTCCTTCGAACCCCCTTGCTCACTACATAGAGTGAATTCAGTTTTTGTTCATCATCTTGATGGTTGCTTTAAATTTTATGTATACTTTAAATTTCAAGAATATTGTATCTTATAAGAAAAATCCATATTTTAAATTAAACACCTTTACTAAAATCCCTTATATCTCCTTAGTTATCAATCATTCTTTGCCCGAAACATTTGTTTTTGTAATGTTTCAATTTCATGTCTGAAATTTTTTCATGTATTAATTTAAATAATCCAGAGCAATAATCTCTCCAATAAAGACTTATGTAGTGTAAAAGAAACATAGAGTCTTGTTTATAGAAATACAAAAACCATTACTGAAAATATATGTTTCTCTCAAAATATGTCTCTTCTGATTTTCTAATGTCATCCTTTTCAGGGAACTCATTATTTCAAGATCCTTTTGACTTTTACTTTGGTAATGAGTTTTAAAAACATTCAATGAAATTCTCCAATATTCATTAAGCTCTTCCTTTGAGTCAGAAATAACTCATTTCTTCTAAGAACATTGATTTTTTTAAACTCTGCCTTTTATGGATTTTTATGAAAAAAAATCTCTATACATTGGAGAATTGTGCCACATTCAACACTGAAGCCTCCCTCCCATATTATATCACTTGAATTATAAACTCCATGATCAACCTAGTGTTAATTAACATAAAACACAATATATAATAAAATTATATCTATAAATAACATTGGTTTCATCAATCTCTCCTGATGGGTTAATTGGAAACCTATTATTATTTCAATATATTACTAACAGAAAAATAAAACATTAATAGCTGTGAAATCACACATTCATCACACATAGGTCAATGTGATTAAATAATATTATATAAAAAAATTTTCTAGTGATAATTTCACTACATTAGACTACTATTCTAGAAATTTAACTTAAACCTCATTGTATTTCACCATTCCCCTTTATTGGAAATAAACATAAAGAAAACAATTATATTAACGTCATAAAAACACTCGATCATATCTACACTAGAAACCTATAAAAATTAAAAATAAAGTATGAAAGAGTGAAAAAAATGATTATAGGGGTTAACATTGGACCTCTATTTTAAATGGTAGGTGGATGAACACTGAGGATCAACCATTGTTTCCAAAATTTCTATGAAGCCAATTAAGTAGTAATTATGTTCTCTACTTGATCTTTAGTTCCATCATTCTCTATATTGATAATAAAATTTTCAACATTTTCTTTTATTAAGTGATATATAATCTTATTATATTTTGTATGAATGTGTTTAATTATATTTTTCATGAGCTTAATCATTTTCATGTTTTCATAGAATGTCACCATCGACTAATTCACATTATGACCAATATCGAAAAGTTGATGTATCATCCAAAATAACTAAGTGAATTCCTTTTTAAAAAATATATACTCTGATTCCACCATACTCAATGATATATTTTCATACTTTTTCTCAACCACATCATACATATCTTTCCAATGAACAAGGAACCACCATAAGTGGAAATTTGATCCACTATAAAACTAGCCTTGTCGGCATTAGTAAATAAATAAAATTCATGATCTTTTTCTATTTCCATGTACAAACAAAAATTTATAGCACCTTGAATCTACCTCATGATTAATTTGATTCCTAAAAAGTTAAATTCCTTTGTATTACTACGAAATTGAGCCTCTAAACAAATTGCAATGATGATATCTATCAATGTTGTATTAAAATATATCAAGATTATAAATATAGTAATTTATAAGGTCGGATCAACATATTTACCATCCTTCTGTTTCCTAATTTTTTCCCAATGGAAATTAGAGATGAAATTGGTAAAGATTATTGTATGTTAAAATTATTCAATAAATATATTACTTATTTGTTCTAAAAAATAATGTTGTATTCATATTTTCAGATTAACTGAAGCCCAATATAGTATATTAGTTAACAAATCATGTACATTTGAAATTATAATTTTATATGATTAAAAAAATCATTTATCCGTCATTTATTCTGCAAAAAAATTTACAGGAAACATATACAAGAAAAATAAAGTGGTTTCTATAGATGTCTTCATAAAGAGATGATGGTCTACACCTCCCATTTTAAATTACATCATTTTCAATTAGGAATCCAATTCATCATACCATACTCATGGTGTTTGATTTAGGCCATATATAATATTCTTTAATCTACACACCTTTTGTTCATCATTTCTATTCATGATTCCCATTGGTTATTCTATATATAATTCTTCTTCGAGAATAGAATTTTAGAATATACTTTTGATATATATCTAAAATAATCTATACCCCATTTTAATTTTCATAGATAAAAACATCCCAATTGAATCTAGTTGAGATACATGACAAATAATATCTTGAAAATCAAAGCCCTCAATCGGTGCATACCATTTAAAAATAATTGTTTCCTTACATCTGATCAAATTTCCTTATTCGTTAAATTTTTTCATGAAGATCAAATTGTTCCAAATAACATTGGGATTTTATATCCTCCTAAAAAGATGAAAATTATTATTTTTCTCAATTTTATCTTATTCCACATTTATGGTATTAACCCATGATTCATTATTTTCTTCTTTTTTGAATAAGGTTTGTTCCCTCATTAACAAAACAGAAGAGTGTGTTATACTCCTCATTCTCCTTATTTGTGTATTTGATACCGAATCCCAAATAATGTTGTATGGATCAACTTTTACTCTCATTATTCATCTATGAGAATTCTATTGAGTTTCCTCTATAATGTTTTCCTCATTTAATTCAACTTCTGAATCATTATCATATTGAAAATTCAGAAAGGAATATGATTTTTCAACATGTTATGTATTTCAACATGTTATTTTTTCAGCATCTTATTCATCTTAAAACATAATTACATATGATTTCCTTGACTTATTGATAATTTCAACCTCAATGATACTGATATCATTTTCCTACATTATTTTTCTAATAATATAATCTATAATTTTTAAGCCATAGTCGTTATTTAGTGCCTATGTAATATTCATTCATCATCACAATCCCCCCACTTACCTTGATTTCCATCCACCCTTACTAAAGAAATCTTCCCACATTTCATGTGATAATGAATATTTTCTAATTACATGTCACCACCGGTCTTTGTTCATAGAGTTTAATCATAGTTAGGAAATTGTAATGTAGAACATCCACATAGATTAGTTCTATTTTTTTAGCTCATCACTTTTAAATTAGTTATTTCTACTTCCTTTAATGTTTAAGGCACCATAAATTCCAAAACAAACAGTTTTGTCAACTCTTTCCGTACTATTCTCAAAAAATTCACTTTTCCTATCATGTGAGTGAGAATCTACTATTAGGAACATGAATAATACTATTCCTTGAAGTGCTATGTGAGATATATAATAGAATGGATTTATGAATCTTCTTATATTTCATAATTGAGACTCCTGGTTGATTTAAGGAATAAATATCCTCTACATTCTCTTCTCAACATGTGTGGTTTAATCATAATATTCTTTTTCTTAAATGTAAAGGTTCCAAATTAATAGGGTGATTTCTCATGTTTGATCAATATTAACCTCTATCTAAGTTATTAACATACTATATTTACTTTTAATTTTTCTTAATGAATTGATTTATTCTAAAATATAGAAAACAATATCCATAGAAATTAATTTTTTAGGACGGAATATAAGATCTCATTCTCCATTATTGACTACCAAATGCTTTCCCAATTAGATATATTAAAGAATCATTATAATAATACACTATATGGGCCAAAAATCCATTGAATTTACACTTATTAAGACAAAAATATTCAGAAATTAATTCCTCCATATTTTAAAGGATATTATATATTTTTTTGGTTACAAATTATCTTCAAAAAATTTAGGATTATTTCAACCAAAGAATTAGTTTGGTTCAAATCTATCCCTATTAGAACTTCAGTTGTCATTGTGTTTTTATATATATAAATACTTTTCTACATTCCTTTATTCTATCCCTCCACATTTAATGCCTTTTATGTTTCTATATCATAACAATTTCCACTTCTTCTCATATAATTTTATCTTTGATCATTCAAATATTTCACTACTCCTTCAGAGCCACGTATGACTTATTATAAAATATTTGTATCTCTGAACCATCCAAAGTAATGTCTATTCTTTAGTTCTACTTATTTTTTTCAAGATTTAATCTTACACTTTTAGGTAATAACATATTCATAAATTACCTCAAATATATTATCTTTCTTCTCCGACCACAAATGAAGGCCATTGGTATGTTTTTAATTCTCTTATATCATAATTTTAAAATCTATAACCTCTATTGATAATTACTGATTGGTAAATGTTTTTTCCTTACTATCCATCTATTAAGTTAATCTATAATTTATGAAAATCCACAATCACTAGTGATTAATTGAAAAAATTTACAATGCTTCAATTTTTCTTCTCTTAATGTCATGATCTTCAATTTTACCCTCATGTTCATCCTATTGAATTAACACACCATAAAATAAATTATCTTTTTTATTTAATATGTTCTTCTTTCTCAACTATTGAAATCAAAGAATCTTCATCATCAGAATTAAACTATATTTAGATATTCTAATGAAATTAACTGTCATTATGGTCCACTTTTCTAATAAATCTCTTTTTCTTTAATTTATTTCCTAATTTGAGGTTTCATTTTATAGGAACCTCAATATAGTCGATTTCATGTTTTTTTATTCACTACATTAATCATCTTGTTTTATTTAGATTCAATTTTTTTTCAGACTACTTTTTCACATCTAAAAAATCTGATGGAATATTTCTTTAAAATCTACCATTTTCCACGTTGAATTAAAAAAAATAATTGAATGAAATTCGTATTACAGAAATTCTCTATCATCCCTACCATTACAATGAAATTTTTCATGTATTTGAATCCCATTGATTTTCATGATCACATTTTTTTCTTGACCTAGTTGAAATCTCATTACATAGGCCATAAAACTAATAAATAGATGATAAAGTGCAATTATACACAAATTCCTCTCTTTAATAGATAAAAGATTCAGATTGTACATAGGTTGATAACTTCTCATGATTTTCATTATGATGTCAATATCCTTAAATTCATCATCAAAACATAAAATAGATCCAAATAGATAAATAATTTAATAAAACAAACTATAGTCATTTTCATTAAGATGAATTTTTAGATCATTAAACTTATTGTGCATAATATAGAGTTTTTCTATTTCACGTTATTATCACCATCATATATATTTTACAATTTATACCACATCTCCTTCACAATAAATAAACTAATCTCCTTGAAATATATTTGATTTGATAACACTATAGTAATAGTATTTTGAGCCTTTGAATCTAAATAAATAATTTTTTAGTCTGATTCAGTCCTAGATACTGATATCAAATCATCGATATCAATCTTTTGAACTATGGAAATGTTATGTTCTATATCAAGAGATTTAAAATGAGATCACATTCTATTCTTCCAAACCAACACCTTTTTTCCACCATAAAGAGATACAGCCCTAAATTAACAAAATTATCCATCGCAACAAAACTAGGGGATACCTTAAATTCCTAAAACCTTGTAATGATATCCCTTTTTAAACCCTAGAACACACAGAGCAAGGAGAAAAAAATAATGGTGTAATTTTTTTTGAATTAAATTGATATGAAATTTAAAAACATGTCTAATGTAATTTTCCATTCTCCCAAAACATATATGTATATGTTAAAAAGCTACACATCCGTTTTACCTAGTTTACCACTATGGATTACTCGATCAGGAATATAATGATAGTGTTTTAGTCATACCAAAATGCCCAAAAATTCACTTGATTTTTTGGATTACAATTTTTCAATCACTATCACTCTATTCCGGGATCGTTCCCTTTAAAAGAATTTAGGTAAAACACACTGGCTTTATTGGATCACATCTACCAACTCTCCCTTCATCACTACATTCACTGAAATAATCCTTAGTTTGATGAATTAATTATTTCTTCCAATTTTTTCATAACTGCTTAATTTTATAAAATTTTTATCTCTAATGAATCCTCATGAATTTTTGAAACCCCATTCACTGAATTTAAAAAACTTAGTTCCTTACTATTATTTTTGAAAAACTAATATTCATGTATCATTTCTCTTTCACATAAGTAATATATTCTCCTAAATATTTTATAAAAATAGAGTGATAAACCATCATCTAAATTATATGTGTGATAAATGACACTTAGAGTCCTACTTATGGTCATGATGAAATCATTCCTAAAAAACTATCACACCTAGAAAATAAATCACCTACGATTATGGAAGTCAATAATTATTTAGCCTTTCGACATTGTATTCATTCGTGAGTTTATATATTTTCATTAACATTCACCAACATTCAAAAAAAAACTTCCTTTGAGTTATAACCACTTTTTTTATTATGAGAACACTACTTTTATGAAACAATTCCTTGGTTACATATTTTCGGGATATTTTTTGGAAAACACAAAAAAAAATTCACAAAATTAAAAAATGATGGATTCCACATATATTAGATAAATTTAACAAAAAACTAACTAAAAAACCCATTGTGTATTAATAAAAAAAATACCAAAAATTTCCTGCATTAGATGTCCTTGGTTCCACCACATATGTATTGGATTACTCTTTATCAATCTTTATATAACTTCAGTCTATATCATCATATTCTATAAATGTATGAAAGGATAAATCCCTTCAAAGATTAGAATTGTCCCATCAATAAAGATTTAAATATGGTATTATATTATATAATTTTTTTCTGGAGATTATCAATCTAACCTTGTAACATTATCCTAGTAATCAAAAATATTTTCATCATCCTTCTCTATGAGATTGAGTAGTTTCCTTATAATTTTATAACTTTTCTAACGAGGAAAGTATTTTTCATAAAATATATCCTTAAAATTTCTTCATTCCTTTTCCTCTATCTATAGTATCACATTATTGTTATGAATTAGTGACCACCATTGATTGATATATTCCTTCAGATGAAAAAACACTATGAATAAATTTTCCCTTCCACTACTTTCCAACATAAAAAAAATTATAGGGACATTATCCATTAATCATATACCATTAGATTAAATTTTACATTAAATTGTGGTGGTTTATGTATCATGAAGTGTTCCAACATATTTTAACTACATTCTAGACCATAAATTTTCTTTATATATGTGAGATTATTTGCAATAACCTAGGTTAACTTCCCTAATATAGTAATGATTTTATCACCTCAAACTCTAGTCTAATAAACATGTTCATGAATAATATCCCTTCATTAATTATGGGTTTTTATATGGCTCACATTCCAACTGTTAATTTCCATCTATTAAAAATGGAATACTAATAAAAATCCCAAGATATTGAATTACGAAACAAAATTCCTACAAGGTTTTAGAGGGAGAAATTCATAAAAATCAAAAGGGGATTCCATAATAATATTAACATCAAACAAGGTTACTCTAAATCCAGTCCCCAATGTTTCTACCAAACATACTATGATACCAAATAAAATATCCTAGAATATAGAAATCTATATATAATATTGATAATACATTACTGGTATAAAATAAATGAGTTCTCGAATGATCTAATAGCTTAGTCTTCTTGGAAAGATAGATACATTTCTTTTTTATCATTACAATTTAAAACATCAAGTAAAAAATAAAAACTCCATGATAAAATTATTGTTTATTCTATAAGATTCATGAAAATTAAATATATTTTTCTTCTAGTACTCTTGTGTAATGGAAAAAATAATGAATATCTTAGATTCTCATTAAGGAGTAGCATATGAAATAATTTATCATATCACAAGAATGGAATAAAAAGTATGGAATAACAAATTATATGATCAGAATTACTTCATATTAAAAATTTACTAAGAGTGTACCATATCCATGTAAATAAATAAAAAAGGATAATAATAAATAATATCATACAAATAGTTTTCAGAGTGTCATGAAACATAACCATACCATCAATTCCTTGTTCCATTATATCTAACATAAATAGTGAAGGAGTATATAAATACTGAAGTTCATTTATCTCTTAATACCTACTATTGAATGAATTTTATTTCTATACCATAATCGACCCATCACTTATTTAGTAAGATGCCTACATTATTTTAGTTAAAAATTCAGTTAATAACATTTCCTATGGAACATATTACATAATCATGAAGAATCAAAATAATAGATATTTATGTCTAAGAGAATATATTAATAAAAAAACATAGACAATATTGGTTGTTCACCATGTAAAATAAAGTAACATTTTTAATGAAATAAAGAAAAATTTCTGGAGATAATACATTCAAATTGATGAGATACTGATTAAAGATAGTAATTTAGTTTGGATGTTTGAAATGGTTGGATACAAAAAATGGCATGAATATCATTAATTTATGTTTGTATAGATCATGTGAATTATCCAAATAATATCAACTAGGAGTGTGTCACTAGGTTTGTAGATATAGGCGCACTCATTATATAATGTGTGAGGATTGAGTAGATAATCACAAATACTTTTTAGGGAATATTCCCCTTGGAGAATCTATTCCTCATTTTCATCCCCTACCTATTTTCCATATATGGATATAATTTCTAGGAAAACGACATACTCATTACTTTCCAAAATTTATGATTTTTTGGAATTGTTATGGATTGGGTAACATTAGGTTCCTAGAATAGTGTTTGTTCCTTTAGTGGGAATTATATTATGATATTATTTTTTAAAAATTTTCTCAAAACACAAATAGAGGATATTTTCACAATAATTTTATAATTAATTTATTTATATTCTCTAAAATAAATACCTAGTGTAGGGATCATTAATTGATAATGATGATGTTGATCATATGAAAGACCCTTTTTGAGTTAATATTGTTGTGATTTTATGATCCATGTGTATATTCCCTCTAGTAGTGATGCACACATGCTCATTTGATATCCAGATAAGGCCAATTTATTTTCAGGTTATAGCATAGGGAATTAATAGTCTTGCATTATTAATTTGGATCACTCCATTATCCTTCATTTTTGAAGGATTTTTTAACATTAATGAGGGGAAATGGGATTAATTGGATAGGGAAAGAAGTTCATTGTGTACTATGATTCCATATTTTCTATTATCGATTAACCCAACATGATAAACAAAACTATCTATTTAAATAGCTAATGATTAGGATAAAATATTATTTAATTTCATAATAGCCCATAATAAAATATTTAAATCATTATTAAAACCCATTCTACATAATAATAATAATAATAATAATACTATTTCTATGTTTTGGAATGTGTGATAAATTATTCAATAAAAAATATAATTTTACCATCTTGAAAATTGATATTTATCACAGGTTATGGTCTCGGTCTCTTCGAATTCCCCAAAAATTATTGATTGACTAAATAAATATTTTATTCATAAATAAAAATTTTATTGAAAATACAGTCAATAAATATTCATTATATAGTCATATAATCAAGTAAATTATTTATTAATAAACAAATAATTATTTATTACCTTACAAGTACTAGTAACCAATAAATCATGAATAAAATTATTCCACAATTTTAGAATAAAATTTATTCCAAAAAAAAATTCATATATAATTAAATTGAGATCAATGAAAAACTATTTATGTTACCCTCTTGGATTCTCTCTCGTTGGAATTAGGTGGGCTTGCCTAATATCCAGGATTCCAATCCAGAAATAGGTCATGGAACCAATTTGATAGAACATATATTCCCAAAATCAGCAACCACATATGAATACTCATTATGTAATATAATCCCTTTTCACAATATCTCACCATGAATGTTTCACATAAATTCCATCAAAAAATATGATCGATACAACTTTCTATGATTATCTGAAATAAAAAATTTGTTACACCATGGAAATGGAATTTAATTCAATGGTTATATTCCAAATAGTGGGTAGAGATATAATCTTCGATAATGATGGAAGGGTAAAATAATTATTTTACTTATTAATAATATGTCAATAATGACTCATCCAATGTACCCCACCACATTAAAAATATACTGAGTCATCATTTTTTTTAAAAAAAAAATTCAGGACTCATGATATGAATTAATGATAATTATATTGGCTAAGGACCACTATAAATTCTCACAAATAGGAATATCTGATAACACCAAAGGATGTGGGATTCCTACTATAAGGTTGATTATCATAATCTCATTTCTTAGGAATTTACATGTGAAAACATTCGGAGAAGATGTCCCATCTTCTTATGACTACCCTCACCTTTTAGTCTATAAACTGTGTTCCGAATCATTGTATGTTATCCTATTTTATAACTTTATTTGAAAGATATTTTCATATCATCACAAGTTTATTATAATAGTGGGTAACTACTATGACCTTATCAATGCGACATAAACCCTAGGACCATATCACATCAATGTTATGTAGAATAATAATAAATATTTGATAATATTTTTAAATTAATATAAACTAATTTGGAAAAAAATGTAATCCAATGTAGATAGTAATTGGATCTAGGTTACCAACTCTGAAAAAATACCACATACACTAGGGAAAACTACTAATGAATTCTTAGTCCTTCCTTTTTTAACATTATTCTGGTGATTATGTCTACGGTTTCAAGGCCTACCACATTTCCATGGATGGGGTGGGTTAATCAAAATATCTATGTGATGAATCTATTTAATACAACATTACTATCTAATGAAAATTTTTCATGTAGATATATATCTATGCATCCTCATTCTTTTCCCAAGTATAAATCATGATATCTTGAATAAATCCATCATCTCCAGTTTTCATAAAATGATAAATCTATTTGTTTTGGTATGACCCAACACTGGAATTATTTGTTTCTAAAACACTTCTTAAGTCCCGTCAAAATCTTCAATGTACTCAGATATTGTTTATATGGTAACCGCTATAAATAATATGTTTTTCAATAAAATAACATTATCCTTATTAGTGATACTATATCAAATTGAACTAAGTGAATATAAATGTTCAATTACATTTATGACTAGTATTAACTCATCTCAAGACACTTGGAACACATCATGTTCTACATTTCTTATAACTGCCAATGAATTAAAACAACAAGTCAACACAATTATATTTGATCTATTTGATATTCACCTATTATTCTATTTAAATAAGTAATATCAAATTTGAGTACATATTTTGGAACATGAGGTAAATTCCTAGAACTAAATCTGTTGAAGATCTTTTAATCACCATAATACTTTTCTATTCCTATTCATGTTCAACTAAAAAGAATATATGCCAATTTTTTTTGAATTCATTAAATTTTTTTATTCAATACATTGTTAATATATGTTTTATTACTAGGAAAAGAAAAAAAATTTATCTATTTTGTAAATATTGTTCCCTATAACATAGATTCTATTTTAAATTATGCATGGATAAATTTAATTCCAAAGTCTTAATAAGTTTGTAATACATATAATTTTTCAATATATATTATCAACATATCTATCCTCAATTATTTTTAGCACTTTCCCTAGAAAATTAAAGACACCTGACACACATAAAATTTGAAATAAATATTCTATGATCATTGTGAATGATTTATTCATAAATAAATTTATGTAATATATATTTATTATTAGAATTAGTTACCACAAATAACCCTTTTAGTTATTTATATTAGAAATATACCGTAGGGTATCCATTATTATATTTTTATATAGAAATATTTGATATTTATTCCTCTAAATGATGTGTCCTTGACAATCAGTATCCGAATATGATGATCATAGAAATATTCATTGACATGTAAAATTCAAAAATTATTTTCTCTGGATGATTTGTGAATTTTTTTTTCCATAGACTATACATTTCAATAACCCATCAAGATATATAGGTATCGTTCTATACCATCCATGTTCAGTTTCCCTTGAATACTCACCTGCAGTGCGAGACCTTATAAATAATGAACATACATATTCCACGAATCATTATACATATAGTCCATTTCTTGAATTTATAAATAATTTTCAAACATATAATATTAGATAAAAATTTATTCTTTTTATGAATCTTTATATTGAAACAAAACCAATCATTGTGAACATAAACCACCTCATTGGTTTTATTTTTCTACACAATATGTGTCTTTGGATCTACTCCTCCACATAAGCTCAGTAAAACCAAACTATCCTATTTCAAATCAAGTGCATTTATATCCTTAACAAATATATTTTATGTATGCTCCCAATATAGTCAAATAGATAGTATTCCATTATTGAAATATATTTGATATTGACTATACATTAATATCATTAAATTTTATAGTATCATTAAAATTGATGCACCATATGGATGTAATGTTTGTTTGTAGATGAGGCTAGATTTTAATAAAAAATAGATGGTTTTTTCTAATATATTCTTATTATATATAAAATGGTATGATATATAATAGGAAATATAGTAAGAGTATGGTTATTTGTTTTTGTTTTAGTT
Organism: Viscum album; assembly: GCA_963277665.1. NCBI lineage: Eukaryota > Viridiplantae > Streptophyta > Magnoliopsida > Santalales > Viscaceae > Viscum > Viscum album. Next base: position 760,623,500 of record OY728161.1, read on the forward strand.
TTAAAAATATGTTTTAGATCATTTAATGGATGATTTAAAATATATATATATAAGAAAAATCATTTATATTTCTTCTACTTCCACCAAGAAAATGGTGTTTGTAAGAAATCTGTATTAAGGATAACACATAATCAATATAAATAATCAAATATTTCTTAGATAAGATGTTTTCTCAATATATCATAGAGAATGCTCATTATTTAACAAATGATCTAATTTACATTACTTATAATTTTTCAAATTTCATTAATAAAATATCATAAATTTATGAAGTTACCTTTAGTTTTTAAATTTTTCACATACCCATGTTGAACTAACTCTAAATTTTATTATGTTACTTTATTTATAATGGATTATTTATCTAAAACATGATAATTAGTTTTTATTAATATACATCATCAGAACTTATTTGAGATAAAAAATAATACAAATGAATATACAAGTCAAATTACTTAATTATATTTGGTAAAAAAATTTCTTTCCCAAATGGAGTGACAGTATTATATTTTATATTCAACATTTATTAAAATAGATAAAATTGATTCAATATTTATTCAAACAATTATTTAGTATTAATGTACCATAAAATGTTTTTTAAAAATGAAATAACATCTCATTATGTCAATATGGATTATGATATAAATTTTTTAGTAACACAGATTAAATGCATAAATTGATCCATTTGGAAATAAGTAATACTTATCTCCCATTAACGGACATAGTAATAACAGTTTCTTCTAAATTTTTGAGTTCACTCAATAAAATTTATATTCTTTCTTGTTTGCTTTATTTAAATACTTGTTTTTTTATCGTTTTTAGTTAATATAAATGTGATGAACAAATTCTTTATGAATATACCTGAGGTGGATAAAACTACTTACTTCTTCAATTCATTTTAATTTCGTTTCCAATGTCCATTCTTTCACATTTAAATCAAAAACCCTTTTATTCATTCTTATTTATTTGATTTATTTTCTCATATAAGGACACACAAAAGGATCAATAGACTTTTATTTAAAAAATTTAACAATAAGGTGTGAAGAAATATGTTTCATCAAGTCCTTATGTTTTTGGAGATGTATGGAAAAGTGTGTTGACTGATTTATCGATTTCATTTATCCGAGCTTGGATAATTCAGGTTAACCATTACGTTAAAGTTAATATGAAAAGATTAATTTATAATTTCCTATCCAAGTAGGAGCTGGATTTTTCTAATTGATCAATATACCCCTATATTTTGAAAGAAGTAATTATATCTATATTGACTTCTTCCAATTAACACCAATATAGTAAATTAAAAATAATATATATTTCATGCATTTAAATAACTTTATCAATAGAAATAAGATGATATATTATGTTGTAAGCATCCAGGCATTTTGGTTTTGTCGTGAACTGACCAAACATAGTTTATAATATAATACAATAGACATAAGAATCATCCTAAGACTACCTCTGCTAGGCATCCTTTTCCCCTTCCCTCACCTACAGCGGTGGCAGAACATGAGTAAGGTATTTAAAAAAATAATATATACTTTTTTGTTGAAATGCATCATTTTAATGATTGTACCATATCTAAAATTTTTTATTGTAAGTAAATACCCTGAGTTAAGGAATTATCACATTGTTATTATAGTTTTTCATGTCATTTTCTACAATAATTAAAATAGACCACTAGTACATTACATGTCTAAAATTTATTTGATAAATAATAGAAATTAATATAATTAATTCTTAGAATATTTTTCAAAGTCCCAATATCTCTCACAATTGAATTCTGAATTTCTTTTTGAAAAGATATTCTAGTGGAATATATCCATATTTTCAATATTTATGATCTAGAATATTTCTATGAATACATTAAGAAGATATTTAGATAGGTGGGCTTTAAAAAGGTTGGATTTAGGATCCCTGGTCCATTGAATGGACTCCCCAATCGTCAAATCTTGACTAGGATTTCATCAAAACCTTCCTCCAAATTCATAATGAACTGACTTTGGCCATTAGGTTCAATTCATCTACAGTTAATTCAACCCACGATCTTAGTTAAGACATTATGGAAACAAAAAATTCCCCTATTGATTATCGAATTGAAATAGTAATCATGGGTTTATCTTAATTCAATTAGTGGATGGATTAATGAACTACTATTTACATAATAGATTTTATTAATTATGGGTAAATTTTATGTTTTTTTTATTTTTACAATCCATTTAAATATTATGTGAATTTTTTCATAATTTATTAATCGTGTTGGATAAAACATTTAAAAATAATCCATAAATTTGATAAAAATTCATTGAAAATGAATTCATAAAATAAGGGGACATTGCTCTTGCATTTATAAATTAAAAATTGAATACACATAAATAATAAAAATTAAATGACCCAATCATCAGCTTATTTAACAGTTGATTTATTGAGAGGGAAATATGTCAACCTTTATCCATTGGTAATTACTCTTTCATCGAATCTTGTCTTCTGTTGATGCATTCCACCTATCCACCGATGTATCAAAATTTTTGAAATGTATTATGGTTCCGTATTGAACTACCTTTTTGCATCTTCAGATTCTATATTAATTACATGTATTTATAACTCACCCAAAGGAGATGGAAACCAATGTATCAGTGGATGGGGAATATGTAAATAACCATATACACATATGTCATATATAATGATCATGGGAGGGTTGACTCACATATCATATAATTTAATTTAATACTAATAATTGAAAAAAATGAAATAAATTAAATTAAATAATGTGATCTCATAAGAATGTATAGTGGAGCTCATGGTCGGTTATACACATGAAATGATTAGGGATTTAAAATAATTATCTATAATTCATTTCATATCATTCTTTAATAAGATAAAATGTGAACAAACTAATATGATTACTTATATTATCATTAAATTAATTCATTTTATATTATTTCAAATAATCATCCTCAAATTCTCATCTACATTTATTTTAAATTAATTAAATTATTTTGTTTTAATAAAATTAATTAAACAATAACAATCATTGTACATGGATTCAACTTATAAATTAGATCTCTAAACTACATAGTATAGTGTAATTGTGAATATTTCACTCATAAAACATATTGTGTACATAGCATGTGTCATAATATTATAGTGTGTACATATAATTTAATGCCACATGAAATACAATAAAATTATATAGAATGTAAAATTTAATTCATTGAGACTTTGATATACTATAACCATTCATGATTCATAACATAAAATATTACATAAAATTATTTATGAATTTAAAATAAAATAAAACCGAATGAATGGAATGTACTATCAAATTTTACAGCAACACAAAATATAGGTCGATGAGGATTAATGGAATAATTAATTAAATAAAATATTTATTCATAAAAAGGTAAAGTACATGGTTTGTGAATGGCAGACACATGGCGTGTACTTTGCTTTGCTCGATATCGGTAGTACACTCGTAAGGACACATAGTGTACTTCTGATGAACATTTATGATGTACAGGGTGTGTATAAGGTATACATGGAATTAATGTCATGTTTCATGATTTCCATTATGTACACATCATGTACTAAACATTAACAATGTATTAATTAAATGACATTGTTTTACTCTATGTGTTCCATCTTCAAAATGTGTGGACTACATAACGTGTGTTTAATATACATGATGTGTACTCCAATAAAACTATGTTCTTCCATAGCCAGTCTATATGTGTTTCATTTATGTCATGTGGCGTGCACTTATTAAACCCTTACCCAGAATCCATGAGGTAGTCCTTACACAATTCACAAAGATACATGGAATGTAACATTAGAGTACAATTTTGGTACTGTTCTATTATTCATTCAATATTATTAAGACGACTAGATGGGATAATAATATTGAAAAATCATTAATCATTGTCCTATCATGGTATTATTTGTGAAAAACTAATAAGAGGATGAAGTGATATTTACAATATATCAATAATGAATTAAAACATCAAATAAATCTTTACAGTTAAATGCACAATGATCAACAATCAAATTAATAATTATAAATTAGAACATAACCCCTATTATACAAATTATAGGGTCTAGGTGTAACAGAAATTCCTTTGGTGGGAATTATATAAAAAATTAATTTAAATTATAGTTTAATAATTCCACAAAATTGGATCAACACATGTTATATTTATAATTAATTAATTTAGATCTGATGAAATAAATACAATGATATTTATATATTTGTTTTAGGATAATTATGTTGATCATCTAAAAGACCCTTGTAATGTGATTAATATTTCTCCTATATGATCGATGCATAGAATACCTCTATTGGTGATTGACACATGCTCCTTTGATATTTAACACTGCCATATAATATATGGGTACCAGCGTAGTGAATCATTTTCCTTGTGTTATTCGTCTTGATCACTCTATGATCCTTTGGGCTTGAAAATTTTATTCTATTTCTTTAGAGGAAAAGTGTAAGAATTCATGTGATGGAGAGAGGGAGATATAATTCTATTGTGTGAAACGATTTTCTATTCCCTATTTTTTGTTAACTCTACACAACATGCATAATTATATATTTATAGAGATATGGTTTGTGATAAAATATTATTTAACTGTGTACTGGACATTAAATAATATTAGAATTTTTTTAAACCCCATTTCAGAAAAATAATAGTAATATTATAACTATATTATGGTGTATATGATAACTTTTTAAATAAAAGATATTATTTCACCATCTTTTAAATTAATATTAATCATTGAACATAGTCTTAGTTCATTTGAAATCCTCAGAATTTATTGAATGACCTAATAAATTATATATTCATAAATAAATATTTTTTACATAATCTATTGAATAAATATTTATTATATATTCATGTAATTGAATAAATTATATATTAATAAAAGTAATTAATATTAATTACATTGTGAATAATAGAGATCAATAAAACTTCAATAAAATTATTCTTATTCTGGACAATAATATTCATTCCAAAAATTAAATTCAAATAAAATTTAACCTAGATCAATGGAAACCCTTATTGTGTGACCCCTTAGGATTAGTTCTCTTTGTAATTAGACGTGCTTGCCTATGGATTAAACATAATATCTATATATAGTTCCTAATAACCAACAGAAAGAACTTAATATTGTAACATTGACAACAACATATAAACACTCCCTATGTAATATAATATCTTCTTTGAAATATCCCATCCATAATGTTACACATCTGTGTCATCATCTAATTTTCTCCAAACATCTTTCTTAGAATATTTAAAATATACAATTAATTACATAATGGCCATGGTATTTAATGTGATAGTTCTATTGCAATAGAAGAATTAAAATATCAACTTCAATAATGGTTGAAGGAAAAAAAATCCTATACATATTAATAACATGGAAATTGGGACGAACCCAATGTACCATACCACACCATGAAAAAAAAGATTCATGGATTTAATTTGAAAATCTATGTTTGAAAGTTATGAAATTCATTAAGGACAATCTTAATGTGTAAGGACCATTGCACATACTTACGAGTCCGAATATCCGATGAAACCAAAACATTCAGAATGTGTAGTAGCAGTTTGGTTCTATTAATCTACCTTCATAAAGATTATCGAGTGAGAACATCATGAGAAGATGTTTTTCCCCTTCATAATACTCACACCTAACGATATATATACTATTTCAACTATCATAAAATGTAATCCGACTATTGAACTATATTTTAGTGATATCATCATAGCATCTCAGAGTTCTCATAGAGAATTACTATGACATTATCAATGTAATAGATACTCTATGACATATCACATCAATGATATGTAGAATAAAAATCAATATGTTATAATATATTTATATTAATATTCACTAATTTATATATACATATATTCCAAAGTACAAAGCGGTTGGTTTTTTTCCATCAAATCCTATAGTAACATCAAAATAAAAATCCATTGAAAATATAATTTCTAATAGAAAATTAAATACCACAAAAAATGATAGAATTATGATGTAAAATATAAAATTTGTTGTTTATAGACTAAAAAACATAAGAAATCTTGTATTACACAATCACATATCATGGTATTGAAATTTTAGACATGAAATCCATTACATTGATCCCTCGTTGCAAAATGTTCTCTAATCACCGAAAAAATAACTACCTTAACCAACTATTTTATATACTTATTCATACATATTACTTTTTCTATCATTATTTTTAAGTATTATGTATATGTATTTTGGTTATTTATTATCAATTTTCAATATTGTATGTGAATAATATTGATCAATAAAAAGTAGTTTTGTAATAGTAGTGTTGTTATTCATTATCATCTCAATGGTCATCATTAACAAATCATAAATCTTATATTAATTTATGATTTCAAAGGTTATAATTTCTTTCTATGGATAAATATTAAACTAACATTTATAATGTTTCATATATCATTGAATACAAATATTTTTATCATAACTAATGAGTTTAATATTAATTTTTTCACTTAAAAACAAAATGAATATCATTACTAAAGAATATATCATATGTTTCCATAAATTAAATTACATTATGAATCGATAATATAAATATTTATTATTTTTGAAGAGGGTGGTTAAACCAATACCAACAAGATCATACAATAATTAATTAATGATCATGAACTAATTTTTTGTCATATATTTATAAGAAATTATAATGACATTATTTAGTTTTTATTAGTGTTTTATATTGTAAATATTTATATAAATAATAATATAAAATATATGAATTTATTACATAGTATGATGAAATATTTTTTTCACTTTGAATGCTCATTTGGAAGATTTAATTTATCACAGTTATTTATTTCTCATGTAGTTAATAAGTTATATACTTTATATTTACATAACCTTAATAATTTAATAAAAATTATATTTATTAATTATCTCATTTTTCATGAACATCCATTTGTGGATTTGATAAAAAAGAAAATGGATGCCAATCATTCCTTGGAAGCAGTAATCCATGCATATACATGGTTCATGATTTCATTTTCCATAGAGAAAGTGAATGTTCTAATAAATTTTATCATTTTCTAAATCAAAAAGATGTTATAAATATCATAAATATTTATTAAATTTAATATTACAAACATCCATTTAATATATATAGTGAAAACAAAACATGAGTCTTTGTGGAGGCGAATGTCCGCACACACGCATGAATGTCATTTTTTTCCTTTGGGATAAATGTTAAATGTGGTTTATTTATATTACATTATCAAGATATCATTATTTGTGAAAATTTTATTCATGAAAATATAAATTAATGTGAAAAATATATTTAAAATTGTAATATAAAATATAAAATAAATAATAAAATTAATACCACAGTTGAGGACTTGGGCATTCACTTGGAGGACTCTTGGAAGGAGATTTGGATTAGGATAATCTCTTGTGAACAAAATCTTACATGGGTGAAATAATATTATGTGATAAGTATTATAGTCACATTTTTTAGAGAAAACCGAATTGTTTGAGTGGTATTGAAGGGGTTATGAGAGGCCTCTTTTATGAGTGGTGATAAGGTCACTTTTTGTAAAAATTTTAACATAATATATAGAGAGAACATGTTTTCCTTGGGAAATATCCCAAAAAATATACAATAATTGAGTTGTAGATTTGATAAGTTTGATAATTTGAAAAACAATATTTATAAATATGTTTCATCCATGTTTCATGAACCTTTCACCATGATTTTCTATATTTACCATTTTCAATATTTCTGTGGTAACTGATTTTCTTACTACATAAATATATGTTTACAACAAAAATGAAATCATTAAATAATTTGAACCTACATTTTCAAAATATAAAATCATTTTTTTTATAAAAAAATTCAATATATAAGAAAAATAAAATTTAATATCAGCACATTTAATGAGTAAAAAAGAATTTTTTTAAATAAATGTATTTTTAAGATTAAAATTTATACGATGGGTAAAATTACTAATGTATTTAATTTAAATTATATAAATTGGTTTATTATAAAAAAAATATATATTAATCCATCCATAAAATCAAAAACAAAATTTTACCCAAATAATATCTTATTACAAGTGAAGTCTAAAAACAATTAATAGAAATTTTTTACTTTATCCTTTGAAATTTTATCAATTCTTTTTATATATTCTATATAGTATTTTTAATTTTTTTGTTTTACATATTTAAAAAATTCTATTCCAATTAAATTGTTTTATATATGTATAATTATTTTGTATAAAATTTATAATTATGGTAAAAAATATATTTCAACATTTCACAGAGAATCTATTATTTCCAAAAAAATACAAAAAAATATCCCTATGATAATTATTACATGTTAAATTAAAATATGAAATAATTTTATAAAATATAAATCTGGTAATTTTGTAAATTCATCATTTATGTATAATCATGAATATTGGCTCTTTATAGTGTGCATTTTTCAATAGTTTTGGTATGTAGTGTTTACCTACTATAGTGTAGTCTCAGGTTTTACAACATAAATTCTCCGGTACAGTATAAGCACCATCTAATGACCAGGAAATGTAACTATTTGATTTTTGAAACTAGAAATATACCTTCATAGGATAATTTGATGGTGTAAATGTGTACCATGTCTAATTCCACACTGCTCAAAAAAATATCATCAATAGATATATAATTTTTGTAGAAGGCTAGGTAAAAATTATGATTTATTGAGAAATAAATAAATTGAGTATATAAAGTAAAAAAGGTGGATGGTGAAAAAAAAAGAACAACCATTTTCAATTTGGGAATTACATGATAATTATGATCAACTATTGCATGATTCTAAGCCACGACAATATACATGAGAGAAAAGAGTGTCTATACTGCAATCCAACATTATCATTGGGGGAAATATTGTGTAATTATTATTTCTGAAGGATGGATATCCATACTTTTTATAGAGGAATCAAATTTTCCATATGAATCATCAGGGATGGATAGAATTCATGTTGAACATGATGTTCTACATAAGAAAAACACTTGGGATCTTTTTTTATTACCTCACATATGAGAGGCTATAAAAAATAAATTGGTCATTAACATCATGTAGAAATGGAATTACCAGGTGGAAAATACATTGTTTGAGAATGGGGGTAAATGAATTTATTGATAAATATTTAATTGATTTAAATTAAATATTTCCTATTATTATTTGTCTACTGACTATTCAATTAGTTCTATAAATTTTTTCTACATATAGTTTACATCTATAGCTACTGGTTATAATGATGTTGTTTCCCCATGATGATATTATGGACGAAATAAATATTTATAAACAGAAATTCTCACTTACAGAAATGATAACTTGTTTTATAGGTTGAACAGATCTTTATATGATCTTAAGTCAGCACTAATGTGTTATTATAATAAATTTTATTCCCATATAATGAGTCTTGGATACAATATAATTCATTTATATATTTTTGTATATTTCAGCAGACCATATACCAATTATTTAATCATTATTCTAATATATGTTGATGATATATTGATTGTAATCCACAATAATGATCTAATATAATATATGAAGGAAAAATTTGATATGCATTTTGATATAAAGTACTTGAGACTAGTATACATAAATATTGGGATATATACTTATCGATATATAAATAATCATATGATTTGGATATCAAAAAATAATTCGTTATAAAAATTCATAATGATCCAAAATATAAAATACTATAATATAATCTCTACACCTCTCTCTATTAATTTCATGTTAACCTCGATGATGATTCCTATAAATGAAAAAGAGATGAATGATATTTTTCAAGTATCGTATGCATTAGTAGTGGGGTGTCTTATGTTCACTATGTTTTGTACTAGTTCATACATTTCACATCGATTGAGAGTATTTATTCAGTACACACTGATAGAAGAATTACTTTTTATTTCAATAAATGTGGAGAAAAGTACAGAAGCACGTCAATGAGGTCTAAAATAATGCAAACCAGGTGCATCAGCCATGAAAAAATAGTTATAGTCTTACATTAGGGATCTAATTCAGTAATATATAATGATTCTTTTACTTCCATTACTATTGTTTTCTAGTGAGCCCACAACATAATTCCCTTCCCCACCGACATGTTTAACTTCAATGCCATGTTTCAAGAATGACCTGCATATCCTGATAAAATAAATCAAGCCCCATGAACTTCTAATTTTTTCCAAAAATAATATCAACCTTCATGTCAGAATCAGATTGCACTAATAAAATAGGGTTGTTATACTTGTTGCACCAGGAAAGACCACTGCACAACGTCTAAGCCTACACTGCAAATGAATTTCCTGGCCCATAAAAAAAAACTAAAACAAAATATCAATGATCCTCTTTCATCCCTATCTAGCCCCCATCCTCACATTACCCCCACAGCACCGGAGCCATAAAAGTTTAATTTTAACCCACAAGATGGGGGGCCCCAATAAACCTAACACCCAAGCAAGCTGGATGATAATGGCACATTAGTGATCCTATGTCACCAAAGTAGATCTTTGAGAAACACATAACACGTTCCAATATGAATCAATGGTATCAATTCACACAAAATAATCCTTACCTAAACTTTTATATACATGAACCAACATCTGCAACCAACTCTCTCCCTATTACTAAATTCTAGAGAACCTAGAAGACAAATTTAAAAACTATTCAATGAATTCTACTCGCCTTTTCATTTGCATCCACCCCATGACACCATGACTCTTGAAAATCTTTCAATGAGTCCCTACTAAATGAGAATCCCATCCATCGACTGGCATAATCCCATATTTTAAAATCCCATTCCCTTTTGAAGTATAGTTTCCACATTGTTTCATAACCATGTGCCTCACAAGACAAGAAAAGAGAAAAAATATGAATGTCATTCTTTTGAACATTTTCATATATAGAAATTGGTTTATTTCATACCCACCAAAATAAGAAGTTCATATTCACTATAATCTCCTTGCACCATATTCTTATAGCCCAATCATCTAATCAATTCGCTGAATGTATCCATACAAGATAAACCTAACTATGGAGATGTCTGGTCGAAGGCTCATCATGAACGTAGCTATCATGATCCACTGTCAAGGTGATGTTTCCAAATATCTACTTCTGGTCCTCTCTTAAAAACAAATTAATGAGATATGAGTAATTAATGGCTTCAGAAAAAGAAGAATTATGAATTGGGAATCCTTGATAGTATAGTGGTCATCCCATGTAGTTATCATTCCAAAAGATAATATTACCGCACCCCACCACCCACTACATATTCTCCTTATGATTTTCTAGATGATACAACATGAATATTGCAAGGCCAGATTTCCTACCTGATCTGGTAGTCCACACTTGCCAATCCATCGCATACCTGGCTTTCATAAATTTATCCCAAAGTGAATTTCTATTAATAATATCCCAATAAAGTGTCTCTTTCATGAATTTTATGGATTATGCTACACTCCGTAGTTTGATACACCCCCTCTTCAATAGGTCTGGACAAACATTCCCTAGAGGCCCAATGGTATTTTCCTTTTTGATTTGCATCTCCAATCATTGTTTCAATGACTTTTTCTATCTTGTTAATGGTACCCTTCAACACTATGATCAATAAAAAAGTATTCATGGGGATGGAAATGAGAATATAGTTAACAAGGGTAATTCTTCCTCACAAAGAAAAAAATTGATTTTCCAGTTTTGAATCCACATGGTAATTCTACTAATAATACGCTAAAAAGGATATTTTGATCATATGATCCAAAACTGGGGCACCCAAACTGGCTGAAAATTAATTTTTTATTATAAAAATTCGTTTCAGGATAAGTGAGAAACCACAATATCCCATTCTAACCACAAATCAACAAAAACATAAAAAAACATACGCAGGATCAGCTTCTCCCCAGCGGTTGCACCATATCAAATCCTTCATCAAATAATTACCATTCAGTGAACAGTCCCATGCATAAATGCACAGGCACAGAATCGATGGTGAATCCATACCCTATCAATGACCAAATCTGAAAGGCATGCTTTGGGGAAGACTTCGTGCTATAATCCCCATCTGGAGAAAATATTTGTGTAGTGTTGAGTGCAAGCATAATAATTTTTACAAAACTAACCAAAGAACTGAACATAACCCAGGTACAGCTCGCACAACATTTCACTAAAACAAAATAACCATAGAAAACTAACATAAAAAATCCTAAAAGAGTAACTTACCATTACCAATTCTCACTTACCCTAAAAATTTCGAATATAAAGATGAGCCTTGGGTGTATGGTACCTTATTCATCTGCTTTTCAAACTGAAAAGATACCTGGTCCGAGGAATTGATGTACTTTTTTATACTCATCAGACCTTTTTTGAAGCCTAATACCAAGATGATATCATGTTTTTCAATCCAAGAATCATTCTCCTCATTTAGAGACACTCTTAGGAACCTCACAATCATCTTGGTTACCTCATCTTCATTTGGATTCCAAACAAAGACCTACTCAGTCACAACCTTGTTGGAACCTAAAATCAAATACATGGTTTGATCACCCTCACCACCTCTTCTCTTATGACTTGGATTTTAATGGGAAAACATACTTCCATTTTACTTTTTTTCCAAGTGGGTCCCCAAAGGAGAATTTAGCGAAGAGTAATCCTTCCTCCCCTTATCTCTCATAACACACATGTTACTCCATGGACTTCATGCTTCATCTTATGAGAGTTCGGGTTCATTCCCATTGGGTTACATCCCACATCCCTCATCTCGTTTATCAGGGATATCTGAATTAGTTCATACATCAGGCTCTGGGAGGCCTTCTAACTTGTTTACCCTGTGGACTGGTGTCCAGTTCCAAAAACCCGAACCCACTGTATCTTCTCTTATATTTGAAATAAACATGCCCATAGTGGGTCCCTAATTCCCCTTACTCTCATCCCCATCATTCACCCTTTACTACTCAACACACAAACCTGTTGACACCACCTACGCACCTCCCGTATTCAGTTCCAAGACCACATCCATCTCATTCCTCTGAATTTACAGTCATACAAATTCATGCTGAGACCTTCTCTCACCTCTCCACACACTACAGTTTGAAGGACCCTAAAGATCTCTCCTTTGTCTGATAAAAACCTAATACACCCGTGGGTTCAAATAATGTTCCATGGCCTTATTCCCCACCTCTGAACCTAAAACAACCTCAACATTCACTTTCCAATCTGCTGAACCGCTGATGCATCGTTCCTTCTCCATCAGTTGCAACAACTTGGTTCCCCACCACTATTCTCTCTAGTCACTTCCAACGGTTCTTCACTGCCCACCATCTTAGTGGCTTTTTGAGCACCCTGGTGACCAATACCTCTTTCCACCAGCATTGCAGACCACCATCGAAATACATCAGAGTTATATCCCAACCTCTTGCAGGATGAGATGAAATCCGACCATCTCGCATGGACCACATACTTTTTACACCTATACTCTAAACCAATTGTGATCAATACATAATAATAGGTAATTATAGAAACCTCTATCTCAACACACACCCCAGGATTCAACGGATGACAAATAGATATCGTGTGTCTATCAATTCATATATACCAATTAACAAGGTTACCAAGAATTTTTATCATAGAAGGTTTTTGAAATAGTAGCGGGAGGTTGTGGAAACTGACCCAAAAGGCGGTAGAAGGTGGATCACGTTTCATATAAAATTTAAACGAACATTAAAAAAACCCGGAAAGATTGATGCACTGGGAGTGGGGACCTCAACTAGGTACTGATGAGGTCCTCCTACGATGCAAATCGGATCATGATGTGGTGATTGTGGAGCAATCCCACAATCTCCCTTTCTCGGAGGTCCATGAGTTGATGATGTATCTATAAAATGAGTCCCTAAAGGCCTTCGATGCTTGAACCCCTCAACCAAGGTGATCTTAAGGAGAAATGAGATTTCTATGAACTCTATGGTCAATATCTGAAGATTCAGGAAACCATCGATGTGCTCTGGAACTTGAGGGCTCAGCATAGCTTTCGGAAATTAAGGAAGAAAGGCTGGGTAAGAGAAGGGACAAAATGGGGCTTCTCCTTTCCTAATTTTTATCAAGGTTCCCTCCCCTGCTGAGGGGGAGGGATTGACCTGGTATCCACCATTTCCACTAAGAGAAGTAGACCCTCAGCCTAGGGTTCCCGAGAACCCTACAAGGGCACGGAGATACTCGATCAGAAGATTTTATCTTTAGAGAATTGTGTACACATTCTTCAGATACATCATGGTGGCCCCATGTTCTTTATTATATTATAAAGGATAAAATTTTACTATCAGAGGATATGTTTCTTAGTCATTAAAAGATATTATGACATGAGAAAATCCACTTCTAGTTATGTGTTTACTCTTTAAAAAAGATATTTGACTTGGATTTCATATTTACATTCATTTATTCCTTTAACCATGACCATGGTAGATTACATGGTATCTAGATAAGAATAAAAAGAGGTCATTAGGATGAGAATGTTATTAAAGGATCTTAGCCACAAAATGGACTAAATCCCATTTTTTGTGACAGTTTGACTGCCTTGAGAATTTTAATAAATCCATATTTTAATTCCTGGATGATGCACAATAGAAAATAGTATAATTTTTTAAAGTGTGTGGGAGGAAGGAAGTGTGGATATTCATAAATTTCATATTTTTTTTAAATTTCATAACAATGGAAATCAAATCAAATACATTCAAATGGTGAAGATCATTTATAATCTTCACGGAGTTGTGAGTAGTCTGTTTTGGAAGATATAAAAGATGTTCTTATATGTGATTGGTTCTAAAACAAATCACCATGTGGGATATATATTTGGACAATTATATAAAGAAACTCTTACCCCCCTTAATTTAGTCAAAAGGGGAGGCTACCACGTTATTCCTCCCCTAACTAATTTAGTAAAAGGTAAAACTATTTTACTTTAATTAGATTAATTATGTTTATTTAGGGAGGCAAGGGCCAAGTGGGTGAAGGTTCCCTATAAAAGGAGGCTCTCTCCTCGTCGTAAATCATCAGATCCAATAAACCTCTCACATTCAGATTTCAATTATGAGTTGTATTTGGGAGGTTTTTCTTAATCATTTTATCTTTATTATATTGATAAAGGGTCTATTAAATATTTTAACATAGTTAGATCCTTTTATTTTTCTACAGGGTTTTACCAATTATAATTTTGGGGGTTTCCCTTATTACAACCAATGTTTTATAATTTCCAATATTTTATATTTATTTTTAATCTGATAATTATCGTTTATTTAAATAGCTAGTTATTTTCAGTAGAAAAAATTAATAAAAACATTTTTAGTGTTTATACATATATATATATACACAAATTTATGTGAACTTATATGTGTGTATTTACATATACTATTATTCTTCCCCATTAATTTTCATGGGACATATGGGATGCTAAAAAACATAAATAAATATATTTTAAAAATGAATAATGTAATGAAAGTCTAAAGCTAGAAAATAATGAATGAAATATCTATTATAATAAATTAAATATTTGTGATATCTAACATTCATAGATATTTTAAATTTTCTAGATAATAATATTTCAATTTAATATATATGGTAAATGTTATAAAACATTTTAATTCTTTATTATGTAAAAAACATATAAAACCCCAAAATAATATATATAAATTCATTATTAGGGATATGTATCAAAGTAAATAATTGAAAAAGTGTTATAATTTCACTTAATTAGGGAAAAATATATTATATATATGACACATATAGTGTGAGGAATAATAGATAAATATTCATCAGATAGAAATAGTACATTAATTTCAATATAAAAGGTTACAAATAATAAGAAGTAATTTAAGAACAAAAAAATCCTAGAATAGTAAGAAAAGAAATCAGCAATCCCTAAAATGTTACATGAAAAAAATATATAAGGTGAGGATAATAAAATGATATAGAATGTACATGACAAAATTTTATGTTACGGATATAATTTAAATAATTTTAATTAGAGTTATTATTTCATAAAACTCATATATATTTTATTTTGTATCATTAAACTATATTAAAAATGTATATGTGTAGCTGAATTTTTTACTTTCTTATTGATCATTAACCAAATCTCTATTATGTAGGAGTATCATGGGAATTAAAATTTAAAAAATGAAATATTAATAAAATTTTGATAAGGAGTACAATGAAATTATGATATTCAAAATTCTCAATATATAAATTATTATTAATTAAAAATATAAAAAATTTAATACATATTGTGAAAAATATTTTTGACATCCCATGTATATAATTCATTTCACATGGTGCAATACCAAACATATATAAGTATACAACTTGATGAAATAAGTCATTTGGACATAATGAATAAATTATATTAGAATAATATTAAGAATATTTTAATTTGATTATTAAACCTCATATAATAGAATATACATTACACAAAAATAAAAAACTTTTTATATGAAAATGTGGATATAAATTAAGATTATATAGTAATTGCATTTTAAATATATTTTTATATAGAACAAAATATATTACAATTAATAGGTATAAAACCTGAAATTTGCACATGATAATGAATAATATATTCATTCCTTCATATATAATCATTATCCAAAATAAATAGTGTGTGTATCCAATTTATATAGGATTACTAATTACATAGATTTTTTCTATCTTAGATAAAAATTTTATGTTTCTTATTTTACATCCTTGTTATGTTTTTTGTATTATATTTCGAAACATATTATTAGAATGAAAATGAAATTATGATTTTTAGTTTAGTCAATATTTTCAGTCTTTATTTTCTTCATGTTCCAATCACCACTTTTTTGATTTTGATTATCCATGTATATTTTTTTCCATTTCAATTATAATTAAAAATGTGGAAGTGTACATGAAAGATTAAGCCGTATGTTATGTTTCCATTATTTAATTGTATGTATTATTTGAAATCATCTACTTAAAAAATTAACCCTATAAAATAATAAAAAAAGGAAATTTCGGATGCATGACAAATATATTTTATATAAAGTATAACTAGAATATTTTGTAGTAAAAAACGTTAAATATAAAAAACAAAATTTGTAAAATTTCTATATTAGTTCAAAAAATGAATAATAAACATTATATATTTGGTCATAAATGGAATCATTTAAAAAAGTGACATAGATGAAACATTACTTCAGAGGAAACTCCCATCATGTGGTCTAAAATCAAGGTCAATTTTAAATCATTCACACTATTTTTATTAAGGATTTTATTATTAACATTGGGGAAAAAATTTAGGAATAAAAACAAATACCATATTTATGATAAATGAATAAACTATATTAATACTTAAAATGAAACAACTCAACACCATTTTAACATGAAATATAGTTGATTACCTTAGAGGAAATAGAAATATAAGAAATAAAGAAAACATGGGCTCATATGATTTCAAATATATTGTAATAAAATAAATTAATTAATTTATATTTACTTTATGTTATGAAAATTAATAGAATTGAAAATTCAAAAAAATCTAAAGTCAGTTAATTTTTTTTAAATATATTTGTGTCCAAAATTCATGGGAATATAACCTTTTATCATACCGAAAAGAAAAGTGAATTCATCACCTTTGAATATCCCCAGAACCCCTCTATCAGAATAATATATTGTGATAGAAGGATAACAGTTCAAAAGGATTCATTAAAGTATTTTAACATAAAAAATATTCTAGTGATCCTATGATTCATCCATTATCTAATATAAATCAAAAATTGCGACGAAAATGTTGAGTGATAATGAAATAACTATAATTTTCAATGGATATAGAAATATCAACATTAAACATCACTAGTGATCTCAAAAAATCATGAAAATATTATATTATTTATGCTCATGTAGTCCCATGTGAATACATGGGTGAAATGTGAGTTTATCTGAAAATAATGAAACAAATAAACAACTAATTTATTATTCTTAGCAACTAAATACCCAAATACAACTAATTTATTTAAATTTGAATATTTCTTATTCATTTATTGTTATAAGAAATATTAATAATCATTTAACAACCTTTGAATCTACCGAATGTATGAAAGGGACACTGGATTATTAAAAGATGATTATAACCCATCCACCACTATAACATAATAATAAGCCTCCATTGTGTACATAGTTTATTGAATGATAATACAAATGTTGTTATTAGGTAAACTGGACAAATAGAAATAATCTATAAAATATGTGTGTGTTTCTATGTTGATATTATTTTAGTGGGTGTACAATCGAATACAAGAGAACATACCTAAAATGAACATGGATATTGTTTTTTAATTAAGGAGGGTTTTTATAGACCTGACAAAAAAGTGCATATAAAACTATAAAATAATTAACATTAATTATTTTTCAAAAACAATTGTTTAGTTTAATTAATAAAAAACATTTATAGGTTAGAAAACCATTATTCAATCACTAGTTTGAAAAACCTTTTGTATAATTAGATAACATAAAACATAAATAAAAAATAAAGTTAAAATTCAAAAATGATCAATATCCCAATAATGATTCAAATATTTTATATATCTCTTTCATAAAATAAATCTACAATTCCTTAAAACCTTTCAGATTAATCCTTGAATATAAAACATTGAATCGTGGTCATAACATATGGTAGACATAATAAAAAATTACAAAAAAAATAATACAATGAGAAAATAACTAAATTAATAATTTTTTAAAGAATCATTGGATTTGATTATATAATCAAAGTGAACCTAATGATATACTATTAAAGAAATAAATATAAATCAATTACATAAAAATGATATCCAAGTGACATAAATACTTAATATAATTTACTCATTTTCATACATATGCCACCATTACACTATTAGGTTTCATAAAATTCTTTATATATATTGAAATCCATTTGCTGATTAGGAATAATGTTTATGTTTTTTACAAACATCATTGGATATAGGGAACATCTGAAGGGTGATATAAACATGAAAATATTTGGAAATATGGAAGGGGATGTATTTCATGGAAAGACGAACCTATAGTGTAAAAAGGGGAAGGCAGAAGATTGAAATTTAACTTAGAGGCTTATAGAAGGGGGAAATCTAGCTTTTGAGCCTATGAGTTCTCATCATAATAGAGAATTAAATAACATGTATTTTTTAATGTGTAAATAATAATCAAGGGAAACTATATTTAAATTTAAAATATTCGAACATTCATACTTACCTAAATTTGAATCAACCAATCCTAGAGGATAATATTGCCTCCCATTAATGGTTAACCCATTGTTCCGATATAGAATACCGTTATCAAATTTGAGTAATTTCAAGGAAAAAATATCACAATTTACCCTAAATGCATGAGAGTGTAAAATATTATAACAAATTCCAGAAACATTACCCCTATAATATGTTACATCTAGCTAGAAATGTATTAGTATGGTATCAAGTCCAATATTCATCCATTAATTAATTCTTCATTAAAATCAATAATTTTTTAGATCATCCGGACTACAATGAAACATACAACAGACACACTAATATGTACTTATGTATTGTAAATAAAAACAAAATATTATAGTAAATAATTGAAGGTAAATTGGGGAAAACTTCATACACATTTTGGTGAAAAATTGATAACATATTAGGAATGAAATCATTTAGTATAATTATGATGTTAAAAATGAATATAATTAAATTTTAAAATAAAAAAATAATTAATGGAAAGAAAATATTTTTCCAACATGAAATATATATACAATTTGGTATAGAAATCTTTTTATACGTGAAATATTCTATATGAAGTTTTACTAAAAAATACATGAGACATGTTTGTAAAAGAATCACGATGAAAGAATGCATAATGTGAATTAAAGGAATTTTAAAAATTATAAAAGTGATGTTATATTCATAGAAGTCCATTACACATGAATCTGTGCTCCGTATCATATGTTCAGCTTTGTACTCACTAATAAACACAATAAAAATATAATACATATTAAAATAAAAAATTTATGGAATATATAATACTAAAGACCCATCCAAAAATTACCCACAATAAAAAATATCTAAATAGAAATGAAATTTTAATAACTAACAAAACACTGATAAAAAAATATAACATTCTACGATATATAATATTGAAAT
This sequence comes from Viscum album, assembly GCA_963277665.1. Lineage (NCBI taxonomy): Eukaryota > Viridiplantae > Streptophyta > Magnoliopsida > Santalales > Viscaceae > Viscum > Viscum album. The sequence goes on from OY728161.1 coordinate 760,643,726, forward strand.
AAGTGTTCATAAAAATGTGATTTATGAAGTTTATTGATGTAATTAAAAATATCATTAAGACATGATAATAATATAAGTATGGGAAATAATATTGCAATGTGAAAGAAATAAAGGTTAAAAAATAAAAGTGATGTTATATTTATAAAACTCAGTTAGTAAATGATTCAATCTGCATCGCATTTTAATTTGATAATTAGACAGGATGAAAGGATCTGATTAGTAAATTTTCACAACTAAGTTAACTTCCAATGGAGAATTGAACTATTAATAAGAACCTACCTATTGGGGTGGTTATGAATATAAACTCTGATTTGTAGGATATGGATCTAAAATCAAATACATCTTATCAGATGCGATAAATATAATTCTATTATGAGGATATGGGATCATTGAAATAATAGAGCTGACTATCATGAGTATATTATATGGATGATGAAAAATAGATATTTAAGATAGATTGGATCCTAGTAGGAATGGGAGAATGTTCTGTAGTTAAGGTGATGGAAAAAAGAGGTGGGGTGGCAAGAAAGGGGGCAAGGTAGAGTGGGAGTTGAAGGAGATAGATAGATGGAGGAGGGGTGGGGATGTGTATGGAGGACATAAATGCATAGGTGTATATATGGATATCAAGAATTGTAGATTCATGGAAGTGAGGAGGGAGCTAGGACAGACATGGAATCAGGAATGGGGGTAGAGTGGACAGAATGTGTAGAGAGTATTGGAGTGAAAAGAACTAGAGTGAGGCAAGAAACAAGGATTTATAGATGACTAGAAGATGAAACAGATGGGGATTCAAGAAGGTGTAGGTCGAGGTTGGGAGGATGTAAATAGGGAATGAAAAATTGAGGTCATGAAAAATGAATATAGAGCTGAAACATGTATATATAAATATAAAAATTAATATAATTATTGATTTATTTACATATGTTTGTATATACATATTTTAATATACATATTTGTATATATTTTTTTAATTTTGATTATAAATTTCAATTAATAATGAAATTATTAATTGTAATTTATCAATGGAATTATTGAATATTACATTCATAATTCAATATTGTGTATAAGTTGACACCGAGAACTAGAAAATACCACATTTAATTTTCCTTGAAAGTCAAAATAGTAATTTTTAATGTCCCCTTTTGAAATTATATTTCGATTATATATTTCAATGGCTAAATGTAAATAAATACTGGAAATTATCATTGTATTTATGGATGTTTCCATTAGAAATTTAATATTGTGTATAAATTTACATAAATTACGGGAAACCATCATAAAAAAGATATTCAATTAAAATTATAATGTAAATTATTTAACATTATTATGTAATTTTGATTTTTAGTATAGATTTCCTTAGGTAAATATAAATAATATTGAAATTTTGGAAGTCTCTTTTTAATATTAAATTTCAGGTAAAAATTTACAAATAAGTATCTAAATATTTGTAATTAAATATAATTAAATATAATATATATATATAATATAATTATTTTCAATATATATTAATATAAATATATACAATAATTTAATCAATAAACAATTTATAATTGAAATAATAATTTTAATATACATATATTTTTATATTTTATAAAAATTTATATTATTATTAAAATTAATATAAAAAATATATAATAAATATCATATGAAAATAGATAACTTTTATTATATTTATAAATGTATAGGTTTAAGTGAAAAAATAACTAGAAGCAACTTCCATAATAGGGTTGTATTGTTATTATTTTCCATAAATGGGTATGAATTCTTTGGTTGAGACACTCTACCTGAGACAATATTAACCCCCATTGAAAAATATTTTTTCAGATTTGGGATCCAACCTGAACAATCAATTCATTATTTTTATGGATCTATGGATAATGTATTAATATGTGGAATGAAATAATGGATTCCTAAATTGAGGGTGTTTTTAAAAATAAATACTATTCGAACAATTTTTTTGGTTTTTTAAAAATTCCCCCTGCCCCCATTCTAATTCTATATCACACCCCACTAAAAAAATTTGAATTTTCTATAATTATAATCCTAAAAATATTGAACAATCCGATACATAGCCTATTCCGTAGGCCTAAAAATTTATTAAGATAAGAAAATATATGAACACATACTGGAGTACATATAGTATCAACATAGAATAGGTGGCCCAAAAGACGCCACTATAAAAGCACAAACATAAAAATGTCAAAGGCAAAGGCCTTTTAATATTGACATAAAAATCATGTTTTTTTGTTTGATTTCACTATTCTGTAGACCACCCAACATTTTATAGTGTCAAAAACTCCTACACATAAGGCATTGTGTGATATGATCATCCATGTCTGATGCCCCATCCTTCCCACTTAGAACTAACTTAGAAATGTTTTTCTCCTTAGTAGGTTCCACTAAATTAATGTTCAACTCCACCTCCATGGAGTGTCATGAAAATATCACAATCCCTTCATTTGGATTTTTTTAGTCTATAATGCTTTATCCATGTTGTGAACTACCTTACATATTATGGTGAATTATATTAGCCTTAGTTTTATCTAATACAACCATAACAAGATCAAAACTTTTAGTCCCCATGGTTGAATATTCTTACAAAACATTCAATTCATCCCTTACTAATGGTGTTGTTCCTTGTTAAATTTTACTAAAATTTTCTACTGAACCATGTGTTGGAGAACAGCATTCTCAGTTTCCATGGGAGTTAAAGTCCTCCTATTACTACCTAGTTATTTCTGAGTGCACTCAATATAGATCCTACTAAACTCAGGGGTCATGTTAGATTCAAGAATCATGACGAATCTTGGGTGGAATTTTCCAAATTACTGGATCCCAATTCAGATCCAACATCCAATTTCATCCCATCTTTTTTAGAATTCGTGTTGTTTGCATATTTTGTTAGTTGGATAGATGTGTTGGTTATTTGGTCTTATTTTGATAATGGAGCATGTGCCTATGAAATAACCACATATGCTTTCATAGTTAAACCCATGAAATTCCTCCTTCAATTCTATGGTTAGAAAATATGGAATGAATGGTTTTTTCAATGATAGGGTTATACGTCCAATAATCCTAAAAATATTTATGTTTCATTGATAGAGTTTTCTATCATTTAACGATATAGCTAAGGACACCCCTATGATCACAAGCCACTATATATATAGTATTCAAATAAGTGTCAATATATCACATCTATATAATCAGGACATATTTATATGAATAATAATAGATTTTATTATTATAATATTTATTTAGTTAATATTTATAATTATTTATCATCAAGTTGAATTAAAATATAGAGTGAATTTCTTTTAAAAAAAATCACAATTATTTATGTTTTTTGTGATAAATTATTTTTTATAAGTAAATACAATATTTATCATAATACTAATGAATACATTTAAAAATGTATATATATATTTTTTAATATTTTCAAATAATATTATATAAATTGATTTATTAATATAATTTATATTTCATAATTATAAAAAACTAATTTTATTAAACAAATTATTAATCCATATTTCATAATATTTACAATATTTTCAAATAAAAAAAATTATATTGGATGTTGCTTGATTGGATAAAAAATCTACAATAATAAAACTGTTTAAAAAAATTAGTTGTAAATATATATATATATATATACACACACATAATATTTATTCACATTGCGAGGTTACAATGTGTTTTTTAAACACCATGAAGTTGTTTTTATTATAAGAATAATGTTGATGCATATATATTTGATTTTTATTTAAAAACCAAATTGACAATATTTTCATTCAAAATATATTATTACAAAATATATAGAAATATGAAAAAATTATAATATATATAAATAAACTTTTATTCATTTTATAATTTCTGTAATAAAATTTATAATAAGTAAAAATATAAAATATGTGATAATTTTAACTAGGAATTTAAGTTCAAAATTTTAGTTAAAGTAACTACGGAATATTTTCAATGAAATTTATTATAAAAATTTATATTTTTATTTATGTATTGATATATATTCATTGTGGATGATTAAATAGTCATTTTTGGTATAAAATTTTTTATTGGAAATTACTAGTAGAAATTAACTCTGTAAATATCACTATGAAATTTTTTGATCAAATTTAATGTGAAAAGTTACATTGGATATTTTAGTGTCAATATATTTACCCAAAAAATTTAAACATGATTTTATTTTTGAATTTTTGAAATCATTTTTTAGAAACCATAAAAAATATTATTTAATTTGATGTTCTAACATTAAATTTTAGGTGAAATTTACATTAAAAGCATCAAGTGAAAATTTTCAATGAAAATTTCTAATGAACATTTATTTTTAAAAATTTATATATTAATATATTTCCATTGAAATTTTAAGATGAGTTATTTAGAAAAAAACATAGTTAATACAGATAAATAAAATAAAAAAATAGTTTATGTATGTATTCATGCATGTGTATATCCAATAAATATTTTCAATGAGACCCTTATTCCATTGCTTCCCAAAGTTCCAAGACTATCTCAAATTTCTTAATTTTGGCCCATAAACCTTTGCAATGTGTTCTATAAAATATTCTCAAATGTTTTGTTTGGTTACCTTTAAAGCTTGCTTCAGTCTCTTATCTTTGAAAAGTGATGTTATTTTATTTATAAGTGGCTTATTTAAAACAATGTTATCAAAATTTATGAAGTATTTCACTCATGTATAACAAGTTCTACATTGAAAATTGTAACACCGAGATTTTTTTAAGATATATATTTTTTCAAATAATTTTTATTCTTCAGTAGTTTTCTTTTCACATAATCCTGAGTTTAAACGAACCATGAGATGCCCTTAATATAAAATTTCCAATATATCCTAGTAGGTAGGTTTGCGTGAATAATTATAACTATCTTATGAAAATTCATTATGAATTTGTTGGCTATTAATTATTTATAAAAAATATAATTCATTTAGATATTTTTATTTTTTTCAGTGAATTACATTTGGTAATGAGATTAATGAAATATAAGTGTTATATAATTAATAAAATATTTTTTATATTCATCCAATTGATATTTTAGATATAGGATATGAATAAAACTCCATTTTTTGTGTAAGAACCTATTTTTTAAAAAAGTTTAATTTTATACCATTGATTGAAGAACCAATTATAAATTAATATTTGGTCACATTATTAATTTCAATTTGAAAAAATAATCATTTTATTTTGAGTCAGTATATAAAAATTTACTTTGGATACATTTTTGATATTTTTTGGATAATTTTCATGTTTTTATGAGTAGAAAAAATATGATAAATTTTAATTAAAAATGAATTTTTCATCGACATAATTTATAATATTAAATTATCATATTGAATTGTATTAAGGTATAAATATAATATATTTTTAACATTTAATATAATTTATTTCAATAGAATTTATTTTTCTTTGAATTTATAGGTAAAAACATTTCAATCTTTTGCAACGTTTTAACTTTTAAAACTCATATTCTCATTTCAACAACGAGATTAATTTTAAATAAATTATTAAAAATTATATATTTTCAATTTGGAAAAATAGATACCATATTTAGAATTGTAATGTCCAAATTTTTTGTATAGGTACCTTTTAATTTTGGGCATTATGAATAGTAACTTCAATAATTATTTTATTTTACATGGTTAAAAGGTAAATATGGTAAATACGGTTAATAAATTAATAAATTAATAATATAATACTATCCTAAAATGTGTAATAATGTTATTGGATGAAATATTTCTGACCATGAGAATCCTTGGGACTATTTTAGGACACCATGCATTAACATGGATGTGAAAATAACATTTTATAAAAATTATTTTAAATTAAAGATAATTATAACATAAACATATATCTTTTACTAATTTGATTTTAATATAGGGTTATATTAATGATATATATTCTTATAAATATTCATTATAAAGATAAAAATTTTTCCTACATCATGGTATTTTTTATTTTATTTTTAGATTATATATAAATATTTTTATTTATGACACGAATATGATGTACTGATTACCTCATTAATGAAATATTTAAAGAAATGAATTTATAAATAATAAAAGAAATGTAATAAGATTATTTTTAAATAATGCACAAATATTCTAGATTACATTAACCTATTATCTTTCAGTTCATGCCTTATTTTTGCAGGAATAAAGTTTTTATAAATTTTTAAAAAAGTTAGGTATGAATACTGTCCAAAATTGACACAATTCATATCTTAAAACAATAAAATTTTAATAAATGGTATTAAATTCTTATAAACTACGATTTATCCAAATGGTTACTATAAACCCAAATATTTCAAAAATAATTTTTTGGCCCCTTTTACATGATATGGTAATTAAATTAACCCACAATATGTAAATAACATTATATCACTATTTTATTAAAAAGGGAAAAATAAGGGATAAACGAAGAAGATAAAGATAGAAATTTATTCTAAAATTGTATAAATACAATTGAATTATATTTATTCGGACCAAAATCATCATTTATTTTCATTAAATAAGTATTCGAAATTTTTTAGTCGAAATTGAATTTATTATAATTAAATATTTTTTGAGATTCCTAAAGTGCCCCTCTCCTCTCTTATAAAAGGGAACCTCCTCCCTCTCCCCCTCAATCAATTTTTAGAAATCAAGTTAGAACAAAACGTAAAAATTTATCTTATAAACTTCCCTACTTACATTCTAGAGGTTATGTTCTTCTCAAAAGACCATCTCTAGTGCCATAAAAGGAATGTTAAAGGAGGCGCATCGAGGAAGAGGTAATCTCTTCTACCGATTCATTCAAATTTCATTCCTTTTCCACTTCCATTTATTTAGTTTCTCATCCTAATTTAATAATATATGTTTTACTCATATACTGATATGTTATTATAAATATGAATAAACTCTATTTTACCTTCGGTCCGTCTTATGAAAAATGAAATCACCACGCGTGCGTACGTACAACTTAGTGTCTCCATGTTATGGTGTAATATGTTTTTCATAGTAACATTAATTTAATGGGTATAATACTAGAAATAATAACTATATATGATTAATATAACATGATACTAATTCTAATATACTATAAACCAAACAATTCAATACCACTCAACAATTATGGGAATGATATTGTCGCTCGTGCGTACGTACGACTTTCCGTCTCAAAGGTGCGATTTGATTCTTCTACATAATATTCATTAAATCATGATTATATAAAATAATTGAATTAATAAATATGATATATATTATACTAATATATTGATTTAAATTATAAAACTATAACAAAAAGAACAATAATAAGAACTTATCTGACAAAACATACATAAGAACGTAAATCAATTAATGCCCAAATAACAAATAACAACGAAATTTTGGTGACAAATAGATCAAAATATAGTCCTAAATGTTCTTATAAAAATGATTCTGATTCATTAATAAATCAGAAACATTATTTAAATCATTACACAGGTGGTTCAGATACATACAAAATATATCATTCCTAAGGTACATAATAATTTTGAAATTTCAATTTTTTTCAAGATTGCTTATAAATAAATATATACGGGGGTTATATTTATCATCCATGTCAATGTTTTCTAAAAATATAATCATAAAATGTATAATATTATTCCATTTATTTTTAAATTCATTTTAACCCTTTTTGACTTTTGCTACATTGTATGGAAGGAATATGTCTTTTGTTTACCATACAATGTAATTTTTTGAGTTTTCCATCAAAATTACAATGAGAATGTTTTTTTAACTCATACGAACTCAAAATATTTTTACTCTTTCATAAAGAATTATTTACCTAAAGCTTCCATTACAAATATTCATGTTTTTTTCAATTATTTTCTTTTTTTTTGAATTGCACTACATATTGAGAAATGAAAATAGTTTTTTGAAGATGATGGGACATTTTTCTCATGAACTTTGTTCAGATATTTTATAAAAAATAATTCAATCTATGACGACATAAGGTTATGTATCTATCCATATTATTACTTTGATTTTATCAAATTATAATGGAATTATTTTAATGAAGTCTTTTTATCTTATATGGGTTATGTTATGAAGGTATGATGTTTATGAATCTCATTTTATTACATGGGTTATGCTATGATGTATGATTTATGTTTTTGGGTAATACGTATGAATGGTTTCATTATGAGATAAGTTTTACCTATATCTCCCACCAATGCATTGGTTAAAGATTTATATATCATGAGATAGACATGGCTGAAATGACAAATAAATTTGGTTCAGTAATACATGGATGGAACAAGGAGTGAACTCGATTCAGTAATTGACTTTGCCAGCTATGATGATCTTCAAAATGAGTCTTGGATAATATGAAATGATTTTCTATAATTATATGTGCTTAAAAAAATCATGTCTTATTTTATGACTATTGAGATTTCATTGGGATCTTATGATTTATCCCATGATATGATATTGTCATATTTAATATACAGGATTAGATTTTATAATGTTATGTTCTTATGAATATGATACAATTGTTATTTAATTTGTTTACCCTTACAATGAATTTGATATCACTCTTTTATATTTTTTCCCTTGTACATGAGGAATGGTATTAAGTATGATATTCCAAAAAGGATTCTAGATATGAAGAAATAAACAGGAGACAATCTAGATGTTTTATGAACCATTCGATGATGTTTTCCAGTTTCTAAAGAAATTGTACCCATACAGTCCTATCACAGTTTTGTTATATGTTGTAATAAATATTATTCAATTTTAAAGTGATATCAATGTATGTAACGAATGGTTCATTATAGTTGGTATCATAGGAAAGGTATAATAATCCTTTGGTAATTTGGATGAGATATTCTTAGTAAGAACCATAAGGATATGTCCAAGTATATGATACAATCCTAGTGTTTTAGTAATTACCATGAATAACCAAGGATAAAAAATAATGTTTCCTAAATGGAAATTTTATTCTTGATTATGTGGTTTTACTATAATAATTAGTGTCTCTCACACTATGCTTCTTGGTTTTAGTCAATTGCTGGAACCTGAAGGAACCACATTAAAAATGAATGTGACGGGAAATGCATTGATTGTCCCCCTGAGCAACCAAATCTTATGGGATATAGAATGATAAATCTTGTATCCATGATCACAAAACTCTCTCAAGCTATGAATCTAGTAGGACTTTCAAATAAGAAATGGAAGATGAAATATTCTATTGAATCCTTCATGAGGTCATGTCCACCTTCATTTAGTGGGTCATCTGATATTTTTGTGGATGAACAATGGATCAGTACCAGTGAAAATATTTTTTCATTTCTGCAATATTTGGAACATGATAAAGTCAACATAGTTGTATATCATTTGGATGGTGAAGTTGATCAATGGTGGAATATTATCAATAATATGAGGTAAAGAAATGAAATTGATTCCATGGAATGAGATGAGTTCAAGATCTTCTTTTCCAATAAGTACTTTCCTCATATTCTTTGAACAAATATGTAGATGGAGTTCCGTGAACTTAATCAAAAGGATGATGAATCTATTAGTACCTAAGAAGAGAATTTTACAAGACATGTAAGGTACACTTCTATGATTATTATACAACCTGATAGTAAAATTGATCAATTCATTAGTGGCTTAAAACCATTTTTAAGGGAATTATCCATAAGGGACTTCAATATCTATAAGGAAATTTTTTGATTTTATCTCAAGGTTGAGATGGATATTAGAGTAACCTATTAGTCATATGGGTTTGATATGAAGAAGAAAATGGAATTCAAAGGAAAATCTAACAACCACACTGAAAAGAAGATGAGTTTTCCCTTTTGATCAAAGTGTGGGAAAAATATAGGGAATTGTCTTAAAGGGACTAGTAAATGTTTTAACTGTGGAAAATGAGGGCATCAGGAGGTTGAATGCCAATGTGATGGGATGAAAATTTCTAATAATGAGATAAAAGAAAAAGCTACCTAGAATGAACCTCCTACACTTCAATATTACAAGTGCAAGGAAATGGGACATCATATGTATAAATTACATAATCCATTTTTTATTGATGATAATCGGCTTCAGCAACCTCTTAAGGAAAATGAAAAAGTAAAGTCATGGGAAATTACTATCAGCCACATAGAGTATGATAACTAAGTGGTGAATTCTACACTTATCATCCACTCTAAAGTATAAAATGTTTTATTTGATTTTGTATCCACCCACTTTTTTATTTTTGAATAATTTTATAAAGGTATCACCACATTACCTCAACAATTAGTTGTTGAGTTAGCTGTGAAAACACCTAATGCACAACAGTGGCATCAACAGTTTACAGTTCTTATCCAATTTAGGTTTGTGGGAATGTTATTCGCATAAATCTTGTTATCCTTCCTATAGTGGAATTTGATGTGATACATGGCATGAATTGTATTTATTTATATGGATCTCATATCAACTTCCAATGAAGGGAAGTCACATTTGATATTCAGGATCAAGCTATGATCATTTATCTATGCAAGGAAGAACATAACCCTCCAATGGAAATTTATTTTATCTTATGGGTCTTTATTCCAATAAATAATGGTTATTTATCTCAAATTGTTGGGGAGAAACTCATGTTTAATAATACTCCCATTGTGTGGGTGTTTGACGATGTCTTTCTAGAGGAATTTCCAAGTCTTCCACGAAATCGTGAAGTTGTGTTTTCAATAGAAATCATACTGAATTCTATACCTATTTCAATGACACCCCATATAATGGCCCCAATTTAGTTGCATGAAATGAAGAAGCAACCCCAAGAAAATATTGATAAAGGATTCATACGCCCTAGTGCGTCATCTTGGAGAGCACATGTACTATTTGTTAAGAAGAAAGATGGATCAAAAAGACTTCTCATTAATTATCAAGTATATAACAAGATCACTATCAAGAAAAAAATATCATATTCCCTTCGTTGATCTCTTATTAGACCAACAATTCAGAGCTCAATACTTTTCTAAGATTGATCTTCATTTTGGGTATCATAAATTATGTATAAAAAAGAGGATATACCAATGATGAGATTCCGTATAAGGTATGAACAATATGATTTTATTGTTATTCCTTTTGGTCTTTCTAATGCCTCTACTAAATTCATGGATCTAATGAATATATTCTTTAGGGACTGTCTTGATCTGTTTTTGGTAGTCTTTATTGATGATATCCATGTCTATTCAAATAGCAAGGAAGAACATGAAGATCACTTGAGAATTATATTGAATACCCTGATAAAGGATACGAGGTTTTCATGATTTGGATGTATATTATTGATATCTTTTGAATTCAAGATTACCTAATGCACTCAAAAATTTGACTTGGAAAGGAGTTAACATCATTTGGACAGAGGAGTGCGAAAAGAATTTCAAAGAGAGAAAAAGAAGGTGAGTCACTGAACATGTTCTCACATTGCCTTGTAGTGTAGAAATGTTTATGATCTATAGTGATACATCCAAGAAGGTTCTGGGGTGTTTTATCATCCAAAATGATATGGTGATATCTTATGCCTCATGATAGTTGAAAATCCATGAGAAAGATTACCCACATCTTCTTTTGGAGTTAGCTACAGTAGTCATTTCATTATTGATTTTGAGGCAATATCGTTTTTGTGAAAGGTGTGATATTTATACAGCTCATACAAGATGAAAGTATATTTTCACACAAAAGGTGATGAATATGTAACAAAAAAGATGGTTGGATTTTATTAAATATTACGAATTCTCAATACATTACCACCTAGAGAAAGAAAACAAGGTGATAGATGCATTAAGTCGAAAAGACCATGCATGCTTAAACGTGATGAGGATCACGAATAATCCATTATTTATGGATTTTCAAAGGATGGATATTGAAATTATAATGTAAGGGGAGAAATATATTCTTTCTAAAATGAATGTTCAACCATATATACAAGTGAATATTAAAGAGGCACAAAAGGAAGATGTATAGTTAAAAAAGATGGTGGGAAATGTTCTAGAATTCAACCTTGATCATTATGAAATAATATGGTTCATGAACTAGATTTGTATTCCTCCCATAATAGAATTATACAAGTATATTTTGGATGAGGCTCATAGTTCATCCTTCACTATTTACCATAGAAGCACAAAGATGCATATGGACCTGAAATAGTACTTATGGTGGGATAGAATGAAAAGGGAAGTCGTTGAATATGTCTCTCGATGCATGGTTTTCCATCCAGTTAAGGCTGAGAGACATAAGACTAGGGGGATATTACAACCATTACCCATACCATAATAGTAATGGGAAAAATTCACCACAGACTTTGTCCTCGAACATCCCAAAACATCCAAATACAATAATGCTATCTGGGTTATAGTAGAGCACCTTACAAATTCGACACATTTCATTCCTATTAGAGAGTATTTTTCTCTTGATCATCTTGCCCTGATACATATAAAAAAGTGGTAAGATTTCATAGAGTAACACCTTCCATTATATCTGATCGGGATTTTAGGTTTACCTTGATGTTCTGGTGAATCCTTCCACATTCTCCTGATACAGTGTTTTGTTTTAGTGCAGGTTATCTTCCTCGGATAGATGGTCAGTCTGAAAGGAGAATTCATACTATGGAAGACATGTTGAGAGAAATCACATTGGATTTAAAATGTGGTTGGGATCAACACCTATCATTGGTGAAATTTTCATACAATAAAAGCTTTCACTCCAGTATCCAGATGGCTCCTTAGGAATCCCTCTTTGGAAATAAGTGCAGATCTCCAACTTTTTGTGATGATTTTGGGTAAATAATGCTATTTTGACCATATATTCTTGATGAAATAGAAGAAAAGGTCTGATGTATTCAACAACAAAGAAGATCTGCTCAGAGTCGACAAAAAAGTTATGATGACCACCAAAGAAAAGACGTAGAGTTTGAAGTGGGTGATAAGGTGTTCGTACGAATATGACCGATGAAGAGAGTAATGAGATTTTGAATGAAGGTAATGTTAAGCCCAAGGTATATCAGTCCTTTTGCAATTCGGAATCATGTTGGGAAGGTAGCTTCTCGATTGGTGCTTCCACCAAATCTCTTTCATGTTCATGATTTATTTCATGTATCTCTCTGGATAAAGTACATACCCTATCATTTACATGTAATATGATCAGATGTTATACCGCTAGAGGAAGATATTTCTTTTGAAGAACAACTGATAGGGATTTCAGATCGTAGCGAAAAAGTTCTACGAAACAAGACCAATCATTGGATAATGTTTTGTAGGGGGAACCACCTATTTGAATAGGCTACATGAGAATCTGAAGATATGATTAGGGATCGTTATCCGCATCAATTTATTTCTAGGTGATGAATTTTGAGAGAATAATTCATTTTAAGGGGGGTAGAATGTAACACCCATATGTTTTTATAAAATAATTTATTTAAACAATTTTTATTATTTAGTATCTTGCTTTTTAGACTATTTTGAGATTAAAAGAACCACGATATGACCATAATATAAAATTACTACTATATCATAGTCATTAGGTTAACATGAATAATTATAACTAACTTATAAAAATGATTTATGAATTCATTGGCTATTAATTATTTATGTAAGATATATATCAATAAGATTTTTTTAATTTTATTTAGTGAATTACATTTGGAAATTATATAAATAGGATATATGTGTTATATAATTAATAAAATATTTTTTCATATTCATAAAATTGATATTTTAGACATAGGATATGAATATTACCCTATTCTAAGTACAATAACCCATTTTTGTAAAGGTTAATTTTATTCCTTTGATTGGAAGACCCATTTTAAATTAATATTTTGAAAAATTCATAATTTATATATGAATAAATAAAAATTTTATTTTGAAGCGGGATATAGAAATTTACTTTGGATAAATTTATGATATTTTTTTATAACATTCATTTTTTGATTAATAGTAAAAATACGCTAAATTTTAATTAAAAACAACTTTTTTCATCAACATAATTTATATGATTAAATAATAATATTTAATGGATTTAAATATAAATAGAATATATTTTTACCATTTAATATAATGTATGTCAATAGAATTAATTTTATATTGAATTCATAGGTAAAAACATTTCAATCTTTGGCAATGTTTTAACTTTTAATATGTGTATTCTCATTTCAACAACTGTATTAATTTTTATTCAATTTCTGATAATTCTATGTTTTAAATTTGAAAAAATGGATTCCATATTTGGATTTATAACTTCCAATTTTTTTGAATTGGTACATTTTATTTTTTGACATTTGGAATAGTAACATCAGTAAATTTTTTATTTAGCACGGTTAGAGGTTAAATCTGGTAAATAATGGAAAAACATTAGTAATTTAATATAATAACACTACCCTAAAACATTTCCTAATCCAATTGGATGAAATATTTCCAACCATGGTCATCTTTAGGTCGATTTTTGTACCCCATGGATTCACATGGATGTGAAAATGACATTTTGTAACGTCTCGGATCTGGGTGCCACTCAATGGGTGCCCTGAACCCGATTAGTCACATGACCTCAAACACATTTCCCCAAATGCCAGAGGATACTGACTAGCAGTGAGGGCCTAGTTCTTATAGTGGGGAATCTATGCCCTTATTTTTCAAAGTGATGCATGGCGGAAATTAGGATAAATAATATACAGAAAAATAAAAAAGGAAAGATAACTGGCAGTCATACATATATGATGATGCAATATGTACTATGTCTATGATAGCAGTCAAACAGAATACACTAAAATCAAATAAAATATTGTACAAGTACAAAAAAGCAAAGTAAACAGTGCAGTAGGAAATCAGCAGCATCACAAGCCTAAGCTCAGTCCCATGCTCTCCTACTCCTTTAAAATAATCTTGTACCTGTATAAGATCCCATTCCATTATCGACACCTGCATTAATATAATCTATTTGAGCCCAAGACATGACCCAAACAGAGTGTGAGAAATAAATCCTTATAGGCAATCATCAAAGGCCTATGCCAAACTGTCAATAAGTTTGTGCGACAATAGTGTGCAGTAATGAAATTATTTAAACCAGGAAGGGCGAAAAATTAAACATTCCTTATAGTTCCACTTCCATTTAAATATTATTCAACAATTCAATGTAATTTAATTATAAGTTCCCTAGACTCAGCCTAAGCCGACAATCTTCCTAACAGTGTCGTAGCAAAACTACAACAAGATATATAACCAGTACAAGGTAACACTATACCATGCTTCTGCTTTAGCTTGGTAGGTATGACATGTAAAATCCCCACAGTGAATATGGAAAATAAACATTTTCCATAGACATGAAAATCCTTACCCTTAGTTAATCAGAATTGAGACTTGCATGTTATTTCCCTCATAAATAACCAGTATCTCCTTCTAGCATATGAGATAATGCCCTCAGGAATGAAAGAAACTACCCACATGCATAAGAAAAGTTTCCCTCATGGTAAACGAAACACTGCCCTCAGGCTAAGAAAACACTGCCTTTAGGATCAACTGGTATCCGGGCCAAGCCCAACACATAAGCATGAAATTATATAAGTTCATCTCAAAAAAACTAAAAACATGTTATTGATATGGCATACCCTCTGGTATCCTAGCCAAATGGCTAAACAGGGGGAACACACCCATGGGGTGGCCCTGGATCCAAGCAATGATCCCAGAAAAGAATTTATAAATAATCATTAAATTACCTATGCAATTCTAGGCTTTTAATTATTTGAGGCCCCAGCCAAACGACACCCCATCCATGGGTGCATAGCACAACGGTACTCAAAAACAACATGACAGTTAAAATTCAACATCAGACCACCTACCATGATCTCCTATGATCAATGTATGTGAATGACGCCATCGAAAAATGTCTGAGAACAACATAGATCTGGGAAAACGATAACCCTTTCAACCCCAAATAAATCACCTCAAGAAAGAATTGGTAAGAATGGCTCAAGGAGAAGGAAGTTCATACCTGCATTTCTCAAACAAGAATGACAGCGGACGAAACGGATTCCCATTGTGCGATTGGGAGATACTTCATGCTATGGCCTCTCCTCCCGAGCTCCAGACGAGTTTACTACCAACTCTGCCAAATGATGAGGTTTCTGCCCTTTATAAGTGAAAAGAAATTACACAGTGTGTACTCTCAAGTAAACGGCATGTACTCTCATGTACACTAAATGTACTTTTCATTTTTTAACTGTTCCCCTGGTAGCTACTTTTCACCGTTGAACTATTCATCTGTCGACATGAGTACACGACGTGTATTCCTGAGTACAT
The DNA here is from genome assembly GCA_963277665.1 of Viscum album. Lineage (NCBI taxonomy): Eukaryota > Viridiplantae > Streptophyta > Magnoliopsida > Santalales > Viscaceae > Viscum > Viscum album. Next base: position 760,660,049 of record OY728161.1, read on the forward strand.
GGTGTGTACTGTCGCTCTGCTGGTGGATGCTTCCACCACCTTACTATTCACCTTCCATCTTGATTACATGGTGTGTAAATATTACATACACGTCGTGTAGTTATTTTTTACACCCTTCATCACTGACAGGCATACACACCCTGTGTACTCATCCTACACGGCCATAGTACTCGGCTTGTGGAAAATTACAAGGTGTGTCCCCAAAAAATTTGGGATTTCTCCCAATTTTCGTTATTTTCACAAAAAAACCGAAGTAATAAAGGAAAATAAGAAACAAATACCTCCAGAATAAAAACTAGGTTCCTAAAAACATTCCCCTTAAAGAAATTTGACCCTGAATAGCCCTTCCAAGGGTGGTGCAGATGAAGCTCAAAACAACTCTGGCCACTGAGCATGTACGTCAGTCTGCTACTCCCTTGTTTCGTCCTGCACTCAGCCATTCTGCCACAACACCCGTATGAGAGGAACTAATCGGCCGAATATAACATTCATGCTCCAACCAAAAATACAAATAAGATTCTCTTCAAAGGACGCATCAACCTAAAGCTCAGCCTCCTCAGGCTGAAAAATGTGAGACGGGTCTGAGTGATAACAGAGCAGCTAAGATACATGGAAGACATCGTGCATGGCTCGGTACCTCTGTGTAACTAGAACCGATAAGAAACCTGCCCAACTCTCCCCAGAATCTCAAACGTCCCCACATACCTCGGTGAAATTTTACCCTATCTCATGATCCTCCTATGTCCCAACCTAGGTGAAACACGTTAGAAAAACAGATCCCCAACCACGATCTGCAAGGGTTTTTTGCGGCGATCAACATAAGAATTCTGAAGAGAATATGCAGTAGCCATCTACTTTTGTATCAACCGGACCTGCTCTGACGTATCATGCATGTGACATGGTCCCAGTAAAGCTTCCTCGCCTGCCTCCAACCAGCACAACGGTAATCGTCATGTCCTGCCATATAAATCCTCATAAAGTGCCATCACAATAGTTTCCTGAAAACTATTATTATAGGAAAACTTGATCAGGGGTATGTGCTTCTCCCAAGATCCTCCAAAGTCTAGGACGCATGCACACAACAAGTCCTCTAGCACCTGTATCGTACACCCTGACTGGCCATCGATCTATGGGTGGTAATTTGGGCTCAGAATCACCTGTGTACCCAATGCCCTATAAATAATCTGCCAGAAACAAGATGTGAAATGGGAATCCCTATCTGAAACGATAGAATGAGGCACTCCATGAAGGCGTACTACCTCTCGGATATACAAAATTTCAAGGTCATCAAAACAAAAAGTCTACTTGATCGAAAAAAGTGATTTACCTTCATAATTCTATCCACAACAACCCACACGGCATAATTTCCTCGAGGTGACCTCAGAATACCTGTCACAAAGTCCATCGTGACATCATCCCATTTCCAATCCGGAATAGGTAACTTCTATAATAGTCCAGCTGACCTCTGATGCTCTACTTTCACCTATTGATAGGTGGAACATCTAGTAACAAAACCAGGTACCTCTCTTTTCATACTTGGCCACCAATACTAAAGTCTCATGTCACGATACATCTTGGTTGACTCCGGGATGAACTAGCCAAGCTGAGGTATGAAACACCCACATCAAATCCTCGTGTATTTCCCCTAGAACCCAAAATCTTACATGGACACACAGTACCTCATCATTGCCTATCATCCTACCGAGAGGAGGGTCCTCTCTTGCCACTAACCCCCTTAGAACTAGGCCTTCCGAATTAGATAGGTGTATCATCCTCACTATATCCCATTGGTTTGAAGTCATATCTAAAGATGAAATATAGTTTTCCCCCCAAATTTCGTGCACCTATAAATGCATCTCATTGAACAAAGCCATAATCCTCCATTCACCACTGGCCTTCTGCACTGCCTGTATCTGAGTCCTACTTACTGCATCGGTGACTGCATTACCTTTACCAGGTGTATAGGCAAGCTCAATGTAGAAGGACTGAAGGTATTCAACCCACCTTCACTGTCTCAAATTCAGGTCATGGAGGGTAAATATATATTTGAGACACTTGTCATCCGTAAACACTATAAAATCTTATCCCAAGAGATAATGTCTCCAACAGCGTAACACATGATCAACAACATACAACTCAAGATCATGCGTTGGGTAATTCCTCTCATGTGGCCTCAACTACTGAGACCCGTACACAACTACTTGATCGCCACGCATCAACACCGACCCTAAACCAATAACTGATGCATAACAGCAAACTGTATAGCTCTTCTCTTGCTCTTGATGTATCAGGATAGGTGCTGATGTCAACCTTCCCTTCAGCTCCTGAAAGGCCATCTCGCAAGCTTCTGACCAAACAAACTTCACACCCTTCATAGTCAAACCCGTCAATGGCGCTGCTAAGCAGGCGAAGACTTGTATAATGAACCTGTAGTAACCATCTAGCCCCATGAATCTTTGTATTTCTAACACGTTCTTAGGTTAATCCCAGGAAACTACTGCTCTCACTTTCTATTCCTCTCCAGAAACTCCTACCTATAAGTTGATATGAACCAGTAAGTGTATCTAGTCCATCCAAAACTGGCACTTTGAGAGTTTATCATATAGATAATGCTCTCTCAGTTCAATTAGAATGATATAAATATGGTTAACATGTAGATTGTGATAGTACAGCAAGATACTGTCCACAAAGACTACCACTAATGAATCCAAGTATGGGTGGAACAATCGATTCATGAGATCCATGAAAACTGCTGGCACGTTCGTGGGTCCAAACGTCATGACCAAGTACTCATATAGACCATATCTTCTCTGAAAATCTTTAAGCAGTATATCCAATTGTATAACCCGTAACTGATGATATTCAGATCTCATATCAATCTTCAATAACACTCATGATCCTCAAAGTTGATCAAAAAGAACATCAATCCATGGAAATGGATATTGGTTCTGGACCGTCAACTAGTTCATCTTCCGATAATCCACATAAGGTTTGAGGGTACCATCTGCCTTCAGAGCTAACATGACAGGAGAACCCCAATGTGAATTACTGGGTCGGATGAAACCCTTTGCATGTAACTCTTCCAACTGCCTCTTGAGCTCCTGAAACTCCGGTGTAGCCATTCTATAAAGAGGAATGGACACCGGTGCTACCCACAACACAATATCAATAGAGAAATCCACCACTTTCTATGAAGGAAGACCTGAAAAGTTATCCAAGAAGACATACCTGAAACGATCAACTATAAGAGGGAAATCTTTCTGACAAGATCCTCAGTTATCCAGATATAAAATAGAAATTTGGGCTTTCACTCCACCTCTCCCACGATGCTCGTGTCCATATCGGCTCGCCAGGACATCCCATTCGCCCATTTATTGAAACTCTCCGCCCTCTAGTGACATGAAACTCACCCAGCAATGACAGCAATCCACAAAGTCTCGAAAGGGTACCAAGAAGTCCATCCCAAGAATGATTCCATAACTCTTCATATCTAATACATAGATGTTACATAGAAAGTGACACCCACCAACCTCTTGGGGGCAGTCCTTGCATTGATTAACACCTGCCATTCTAGTTCTCAATGGAGTGTCTAGAATAATAATATCAGAAGAAGAAGAAACACAGAGCCCAAGGCTCTCCATAACGGGCATAGATACAAATCTATGAGTATCACCCTTATCGAAAAATAAAGAAGACAAAACCGAAGCAACTAGAATAGTACCTATGATAGTAGAAGGTCCGGGATCTTGCTCCTGCTGGGTCTATTGCACTGCATATAACTGCCCAGTGCCACGGACCTGCGACACAGCCTGGCTACCTTCAGTTGACCTACCCTGCAGCTTCTCAGATCTGGGTGTCTGACTAACATGGCCATGACCACCACCTCGGCTTGAACGTCCCATTTTAATCTAATTCCCTAACTAGTAAGAAGCTTCTGGCGCTGTTCCTGCTTGAGGAGTCTGCACAGAACCCCTCTCACTTGACACTGGTGGAAACACCATGCAAAAGCGCTGCAGATGACCCATCCTGCCACAAGCTCGGCACTCCACTGGGAAATGTGGACACTGAGGTCCCTTGTGCCCCTCTTTACCGCACTGGTAGCACATCACCTGGCCACCTGAAGAGTTAATCTAGCTAGTACTTCCACCATGAGTGAAATCCATCTTCCTCTTCCTTTTACTGATAGGAATAGTACCAGAAATCAATGCTAAACCTCCTTGGTTCGCACCACTCGATTCAAGAAGGTTCTACTAATTAATCAGTGTCTGGTTCACAATATCGGGTACTGTAGGCAGCCTGAAAACATTCACCAGTGCCTAGATTTCATATCGAAGGCACTCCTCTAAGTGTCTAGCCCTCAATGCCTCATCTCCCACCAGAACAGCTGCAAGACATTGAATTTTAGTGAAGTTGGATGAATAATATGTCACTAACATGGAGCCCTACTGCATACTCATGAACAATCGAGCTCGATCTTCCCTCAATGTCTCTAGAAAGACAAATTCATAAAATACTGCTTGAAAATCATCCCACGCCATGTCCCGTTGACACTCGGTTTGGGTGGTAACATCCCACCATCTCTTCGTGGAATCACACAGCATGTATGTAGAGATCTTGACTCTATACACAGTAGGCGTCTCCAGGTGCTCAGAAATAGTCTGCATAGAACCCAGACATGACTTTGCATCCTGTGGTCCACCATCCCCTGAGAACATAGGCGGATGATGCTACTGGAATATACATGTCAGCACTGCCATAGATGTGGCAGTCGATAATGATCCCTGGACGGTCGGCATAAATCGCATGAAGCCTTCACAGAACTGCGCATCAGCGCCTGTGTATGTTATAACAGTTGGTGCCACATCTGGATCGGCTGGAGGATCCATCGGTAGCCCGTGTCCAACCATCTCTGCAGTATACTCATTGCCGCTCTACTGGAGAACAACTCGAGGTCGTCTTGGTGGAATGACTCTACAAGGAAAAACACACCTCAAATTATGATTATCAATGACTGAAATAAGTATTTTAAGAAGGGAACAAGCGAAAGAAAAGATTCATGTTTTACAAAACAATACTACATGGTGTGTATAAAAATTACACAGCGTGTTCCCTCCAGTATTCCACATGGGCATGTAATATGACCAAACTTGTTTTGTAACACCCCAAGCACACGGCGTGTTTTCCACACACACTGTGTGAACCTGAATTTTCTTCTCATGCCCAAGTCCTTCTTCAAAGCATATCCACACGGTTCTATTTTGAATGAGACAACACGGCGTGTATAAGATGTACACAATGTGTACTAAATAAGCTTCACCAACCCGTGTGGTCCGCACACACGGCTAGGTACACAGCTCAGACTACATGACATGTTCTAGATAGACACGACGTGTACTGCTTAGATTCCAACTTTCCATGTTGTTAGTGACACGACTAGCTAATCGGATGAATCTACATGGCCTGTTACACCCGCAAATAGCATGCACACCACCCTGTTTTTCCAGCCACAAGGCCAAGTCCACATGACCTCTCACCGGTCAAGACTACACGGCGTGTCCCTCGGGTACACGGCGTGTTTAAGAAGAGGTAACACTGACCTGTGTTTGTTAGTTACATTGCCGGATCCCCAGGTCAAACTACACGATGTGTTCTTCATTAACACGATGTGTGTAAATGAGGATTTCCTCTGTCCGTGTTGTTAGTTACATAGTCGGACACAGATTCCAAAATACATGGTGTGTACAATGTTTACAGGGTGTGTACCCTTAGATTTTACCATCTCTTGTTTCTTCCTACATAGCTTATGACACAGTCAGAAACTGCACTTTTTGTACTTACGGTACATAGCATGTACTTTATTTTATTCCATTTCTTCCCAAACAAAAGATTAAACATCGCGTAATCAGAACTACACGGCGTGTATTTTGGGTTTTTTGGATAGTAATCCCTAGAAACTACTCTGGAGCCTAGAAACACAAAGAAACCACACCAAAGAACCATATTCCATTCTGTGAGGGCCCATACTCCCCGTGAATTAATGCTTGTAATCTTATGCATGTTATAACAAGGTAAACAGTCAATGATCCACCAAATTTCAGACAATGAGGGCCCATAATCCGCAAGAAACAATGTTTGGAATTCATTCTACAAATCCTCAAATAACAATACTCTATCACATAGATGGTTTTTTATCATGGTATCTATCACAACAACTTTCCTTTTCTAGCACAACATCTATCACAACAACATGCAATTTCTAATGCACCTTTATGGCATGGAACAATGCATGGCATGTGATTCTAACATGTTCCTAAAGGATGAATGAGATGGCAAACCCTCATATCATTGGGTTGAAACTAAATATAAACCAGGTATAAAAATATAAATAGCACACAACAGGTGTTTCACCCAAAAATGAAAATTAGATCAACCGTAATGTGCAATATCAGAAAAATTGCAAAATGAGGTAAGTTGGCTTTTCTCTATAAACGGGTTAGCTACTTCATGGCAGAGCTTATTACCATATACCTATTCGTCCTATCCTAGACTATAGGTGACAAAAAGAAAGTCAATGAAAAGAAACCCTTTGATACCACATTGTAACATCCCGGATCCGGGGGCCACTCAATTGGTGCCCTGAGCCCAGTTAGTCACATGACCTCAAGAGCATTTCCCCAAATGCCAGAGGCTGCTGACTAAGAGCCAGAGCATAGGTATGATATTTGGAAATCTATGCCCTCTTTTGTCAAAATGTAGTACGTCAGAAATAAATATAAGGAATATAAAGTAATCAAATTCAAAAGGAAAGATAACTGGCGGTCATACATATATGATGATGCAATATGTTCTATGTCTACGAAAGTATTCAAACAGAATACACTGCAATAAAATACAATATAGTACAAGTAGAGAAAATCAAAACTAACAGTGCTGCAAGAACACATTACCTTCACAAGACTAATCTTGGTCCCATGCTATCCTACTCCACTACAAAAATCATGTACCTGTATAGGGTCCCATTCCCTTATCGACACCTACAACAATAAAATTTGTTTGGGCCCAAGACAAGTCCCAAACAAGGTGTGACAAATAAATCCCAGTAGGAAACCACAAAAGGCATATTACCAACTGTCATCACGTTTGTGCAACAGTGTTGTGTAGTAATGAAATGCAGTAAACCAGGAAGTACAAAAAAGTAAACATTTCTACCATTACCAATTCTATTTAATTATTACTCAACAATTCAATATAATTGAATTATAAGTTCCCAAGACTCATCCTTAGCCGAAAATATCCCTAATACTACCACAACAAAACTATAACAATCTATTTAACATGTACAAGGTAATAAAATACCAGACATGTGCTATTGCTTGGAAGGTATGACATGTAAAATCAGCACAGTGAATATGAAAAATAAACGTTGTCCGCAGACATGAAAATCCTTACCCTCAGGTATTCAAAATAGAAACTTGCAAGTGATTTCTCACCGGCATAAAGAATATTTCCCTCAGGCGTATGAGATAATTCCCTTAGGCACGGAAGTAAGTGCCCACAGAAATAAGAAAAGTTTCCCTCAGGCTAAAAAAAACACTGCCCTCAAGCTTAGAAAACACTTCTCTCTGGCTAAATAGGTAACTAATGCGAGCCCAAAACATAAGCAAGAAATTATATAAGTTCATCTAAAGAAAAATCCAGACATTTTATAGATATGGCATCCCCTCAGGTATCCTAGCCAAATAGCTAAACAGGGGGAACACACCCACGAGGTGGCCTAGGATCCAAGCAATGATCCCAGACAACAGTTTATAAATATTCATTAAATTACCTATGCAATTCAAGGCATTTAATTAGTCAACGCCTCATCCATACGACACCAAAACCATGGGTGCATAGCACAACAGTACACAAAATCAACATGACAGTTGGTATTAAACATCAGACCACATACCTTGATATCCTCTGATCAATATATGTGAATGACGCCTTCCGAAACATCTGAGAACAACGTAGATCATGGAAAAATGTTAACCCATTGAAACGAAAATAAATTACACTCTAGAAATAATTGGTAAGAACGGATCAAGGGGAAGGAAGGTCTTACCCACACGATTCAAACAATATCAACGATAGAAGAATCGGATTCTCAGCGTGTGATCGAGAGCTCTTCCATGCTCCGACCTCTCCACCTGAGCTCCAAATGAGTTTACTACATCCTCTTCGGATTAAGTTGGATACTGCCCTTTTTAAGCAAAAAAAAAACAAACTACATGGCATGTACTCTCAAGTACACGATGTGTACTTTTTTAAAACTGTTCCTGTAACCACTAATTTTTACCATCAAACTGTTCATCTGTGGACATGAGTACATGAAGTGTATTCCTAAGTACACAGCATGTACTATTGCTCCGCTGGGAGCTACTTCCACCACCTTACTATTCACCTACCGACTGATTACAAGGCATGTTAATACTAAGTACAAGGTGTGTAGTTAGTTTTTACACCCTTCATTGCTAACAGTCCTACACGCCCTGGGTACTCATCCCACACGGCCAAAGTACACTGTGTGTGGAAATGTACGTAGTGTGTACCCAAAAAATTTGGGATTTTCCCCATTTTCCTTATTTTCACAAAGACACTTAAGGAAAAAGGAAAATAAGAAACATGTACCTCAAGAATAAGAACTGGGTTCATACACATTTTATAATCATTAATTTAATGCAAAGATAATTATAAAATAAACTTAAATCTTTTTCTAAATATATTATAATATAGGGTTAAAAACTAATATATATTATTACTAATTATAATTTGAATTATATAAAGATTTCATACATCATGGTATTTTATTTATAATTTTTAAAGATTATATAAATAGTATTTTTTATGACACAAATTTGATGTAGTGGTTATATTATTAATGAAATATTTTAATAAGTGAATTTATAAATATTAATAAAATGTAATTTGGTTATTTTTATGTCATAAACAAGTTTTATGGATGAAATTCACATATTATCTTTGATTTAATGCATTATTTTCAAATTAACTGATATTTAATTCCAATAAAATATACTATTTGTCAAAATAGTTAATATAAGTCCAAATATATCATAAATAATTTTATTTGGGTCTTATGAGAATATATGGTAATTATATTAACCCACAATGTGTAAATAACATGATATCACGATAAGATTAAAAATGGTAAAATTAAGGATAAACAAAAAAGATTAGGATAACAATATATTCTAAATATTGATAAATATTATTATATTATTGTTATCCGAAAAAAATAATCTAATATTATAATTAAATAAGTTTTGGGGCAATTTTAATCGATTTGAACTTATTATAAAATAATATTTTTGAGGTTTTCCTAAAGTTCCCCTCTCCTCTATTATAAATGAGCACATCCTCCCTCTCCTATTCACTGCATTTTGAGGCATCACGATTTTAAAATACCTAAACATTTCTTTTATATAATTCCCTAGTAACTTTCTAGAGGTTTTTATCTTCAAAAAAGACCAACTATAGTGCCTTAAGAGGAGATTTAATGGAGGCATGTCGAGGAAGAGGTAATCACTTCAACAGATTCTTTAAAATTTATTGCGTCTTCTATGTTCCATTCAATATTTTTTTCATTATAATGTAATATCATAAGTATTTATCGTATACTAATATGTTATTATAAATATGAAACAACCCTATTTCACTTTTTCACTATCCTACAAAAATGAAATCATCGCGCGTGCGTACGCATGGCTTGTCATCTCCACATCGTAGTGTATTTTCTTTTACACCATAACCTTACGTGGATGTGTATAATGGTGTAAATAATAACTATATATTATTAATTTAAAATTAATCTAATTCTGAGATATATAAACCATCCATTTAAATACCACTCAACAATTATTGGAATGATATCATCGCTCATGCGTACGTACGACTTACCGCCTCCACAGTGAGATGTGATTCATTCTACATAATCTTCATTAAATCAAGATTATATAAATTAATTGAATGAATAAATATGATATATATTGTACTAATACAATGATGTAAATTATATAACTATAAAATTTTTTTAATAAGAACTTATCTGAAAAAATATACATAAGAACGTAAAGTAGTTAATGCCTGAATAACAAGTAACAATGAAATATTACTAACAAACTGATGAAAATATAATCATAAATGGTATTATACAATATATTATGATTCTATAATAAATTATTAAAATTATTGAAATAATTAAATAGGAGGTTTGGATATATACAAACCATATTGTACCTATGGTATGAAATAAATTTGAAATATCATTTTTATCAGAGATTTCTTATACGTAAGTATTTACTGTGGTTATATTTATCTTCCATTTCAATTTTTCTAAAAATTTTCCATAAAATTTTTAAAATTATTCCATGTATGTTTAAAGTCATTTTTACCCTTTTTTACTGTTACTACTTTGTGTGGAAGTAATCTTTCTTTTTTTAGCATACGATGAGCCTTTTGTCTTTTCTAGCAAAAGAACAAGGAGAATGTTCTTTAAAACTTATACAACAAGAATGGATTTCTATAATTCCATAAAGAATTATTTACATGATTATACTTTTATTATTTTCCAATTTTATTTTCAATTAACATCTTTTCTTTTAAAATTTCATGAATAATTGAGGAAAAAAATGTTTTTCAAATGAAGAAATAATATTCTCCACAAGAACTAAGTTCAAGTGTTTTATTAAAATTATTTTCCATCTAAGATGACATATAGTTTTCTTCTATCCCTATTATTACTTTTATTTGATTTAATTATGATGTAATTGTTTTAATGAAGTCCATTTATCATATATGAATTATGTTATGATGGTATGATGTTTAAGAATCCCATTTTATTACATGGGTTATGCTATGATGTATGATTTAGGTTCTTCAGGAACACATAATAATGGTTTCATTATGATATGGTTGGGACCTATATCTCCCCCAAATTTGAAATACCCAAAAATTCCATGAAATTTGTTTTTATTATTTTCGATTAGTATGAGTCTAAAAAAATTGATGGCACATGATTCTGAGGCCTGGGGTGCTCGGAATGAATTGATGAAATTTTTCTTAAGGTACATTCATTAAAGGTGCAGGTGACGTTATCTTTTTTTTTTGAACCTATGCACGGATTAAAAATCTGATGGTATCGTTGAATCCTCAACATAGTGATTCTTTTAATGGAATCATCACATCAACCATAGTAGGTCGAGAGAAAAAGTTAAATTTTGGACTTTAAATAAAAATAATAAAATAACTAAACAAGTTATATTATTTCATTTTCTCCAACGGATGAGAATGGATGGTGGGGACAGGTGGCTTTTCAAGATAATTAATGGATTGACCCTTATTTATTTTTAATTGCACCGTTTTGGAATTAAGTGGTATATTCATTAAATTTATCTCATTATTTCCTCAGTGCGTTACTCATTCCCCCCCCCCCCCCACTATTTATGTGAGGCTCAGGGTGGAGTTTTGATACGGATTCACCAAGAAATGAACCACTGGTGAGGTGAAGTGGAATCTTACACTGATGGAGGAGGGGGGCTTGGGTGGAAATGATTTGGGATCGAAATAATCCGATGACCTCACTCTGATGAGGACTCTCCTCCCTCCAATGACCTCAATAACTACAACTAATCAGAAGGTTGGGGGATTGTTGATGAAATTGTCTGTGATGAATTATTATTCCTCCCACTAGTTATCATGTAAACAAGGTGTGTATGGGCCAAACGAACAAAGAATGGACACTCCGCTTCTTCATTTGTGTTTCATTATTTGGGGGACAATTCTTCAACTCATCAAAATTTTAAATCCGACAGGTGCACAATGGCGACGACATACTGAGAGGAATGTAGGTGCATCCAGAAGGAAGAACAGTCCACCAGAACTCACCCAACGGCCTGTAGCAGAAGCTCCAGTGTGGTGGCATTGGAAACATGCGCTGGAAGATGAGGGTGACGGCAGGAAACAACCGACCGAGGCGATAGTGTGTCGCCGTTGTGGTCAGCTAGGGGGCTGGCAGCAGCCAGCCGTAGAGGTGGAGGCGGTGCTCCATTGCTCTCCATGTTGAATGAAGCCATGAATTCAATTTCACGGTGGAGCTGGCAAGGGAGCCGCTCCCCAGGTCACACGAGTGACGAGGCAGTAGCACCTGGCGCTGGCAATCAAGGGATTAACGGCACCATTGATCCCTTTGACAGGCGGATCACGCTGTTCATGCCAGCTAGCGGGTCATGATGGTCTGCAGCTCACTGGGCCATGCCCTCCACGGTCTAGCCCAACCGCGCCGGCCTAGGCTGGTTCTATCTAGGTTGGTCCGACCCAGACAGGCCTGGACCCAATCCCCTATCGGGCGCAGATATTCTTAAGTGACCATATCTCACCAACCAGACTTCAGTTTGATGAACCATCTACGTCTCTAGGATCCTTGGAGTGAGATGGTCCTTTTCAGATAATCCACAAGAGTTTTAGGGAATGCAGAGGTATATATGGGTTGGATCGACCCTGAATCCAACTAGTCCCTCAGCACTAAAATCCCTATAACATACCGACCAAGCATTTGGTTGATGTGTCGTCTGTTGCATTGGAACCCTTATGACATGATGGATCATCAGGTTACTTCTTCATGGGAATTCGTTCTAGTTGAATTATGACTAATGGATTTAGGAGTTCTTCTCCTATAATTAAGCATACAATGATTAGGAATCCAGTTGCTGGCAGTGAGGTGAAGGTTTGAGGCAGATCATACGGAAGTTAGTATCAAATGATCCTATGTGGGTATTCACCTAGAAATATTGTGTGGATCAGCACCTAGAGATCATGTGTAGATTAGCGTCGAGTGATCCTATGTGGATCAGTAGTACGCAACCCGTCAAGGACCATCCTTAGAGAGGCCCATCATGGATCAATGACATACAGAACATGTGAGGGTCAGATCTTGTGTGGGTAAGTTCTCAACGATCCTATGTGGATCAACACATACCTATATTTTGTGGGTCTTACGAGGGATAGTACATATCGACTCTAAGAAAGTTGGATCTTGTGTGGGTCTTGCAGGGGTTAGTACCTATCGACTCCTAGCAGGTCGGATCATGTGTGGGTTTTGTGGGGGTTAGTATTTTTTGATCTTGTGTGGGTATGACTTTGTATAGTCAGCAGTAGTGACTATAGATAGAATATGATGATCTAGCTTCATGACTAATTTTCTATACCTCTTTTCATTACATATACTTGGTTTGAGCTGTGTCTATTTATGTGTGTTTTGTTATTGAGATCATGTTTGTGGTTTTCCTTTGTAGAATTCTGTGAGACCTTCGGGAGTATCGGGGTCCCTACGGGGTAATGATATACACACCCCTACATGGGATTCTCCCGTACCTTGTAGTGTATAGTGCAGATGACGTGAAGCTTGGTTGAGACTTGATGGAGCCCGGACCAGACAGTACATGGAGGAGATTGGCTGACAAGGAGTGCAATGGAGATGCACTTTACATACCTGTTAGGTAGGATCCATAGTAGATGATTTCAGGAGTTGTTTTCTGTTTTTCAGCAATATTTGTACCTTTCATTTGGGCTTGTACTACATCCACTTTTAGTTTCAGTACACACCTTTTACTACTACAGTTTTTATTTATTATTACATATTTTCAAGATCTTGGACTATGTGTTTTTAAATGTTTAAAGGCAATTCTTTCCAGTTTTAGGGATATTCCTTTCCAGTGCTAGACACAAACCTCTGGCCTATGGAATAAGAGCATGGGGTAGTCACGTCATGAGCCTTGGGGGATGGGTCATGAAAAGATGTATTAGAGCATTTGGTTCTACCGAAGAACTAGGACTGTGATATTTTTAAGGGAGAAATAGGGTTATGTGTTTTGAGTATGGTTTACAATTTAAGGAGTCCAGTGTTTGTGTAGCGGCTGATGTATTCATACACATGGACCCTTAATTCTGATCTCTGACTCAGTGCACGAAAACACTGATTTCATGTGTTTTGAAGATATCTTTACTTTGATCTCTTTTGATTTAGGTCACCAGGTATAACCTATTGACCAAGCAACACATGTTTCTTTTCAGGATGCCACCACATAGATAGCCATCCAAGATTCTCAGTAGAGTACATGATGAGGACCCACCTAGTGATGAGGCTTCGGTGCAGGGCCCTCTTACTATGGTAGCACCTTGGTGTGGTTCACCAGCAGCACCACCGCCCATTGGGTAGCAGATTCCTACAACCTCACCAGCAGAACGTGCACGCTGACTGAGCATGTGGCATGAGTTCCAGAGACATAAGACCATGTGTTTTCGAGGTGAGACAGATCCCTTGGAAGCTGTGGACTAGCTAGAATATGTGGCATGATATTACCACCTAGTTGGGACACCGGCATAGAAGATTGTGATCCTAGTTACAAGTAATTTTCTGGGCACGATTGGAAGATGGTGGAAGATGACGCTTTAGTTACATGACATGGTGACCCTCTCCAGGATAGAATTTTAGATCCTCTTTAGGGTGGAGGTCATCTTAGTGACACTATACTCTGTGCATATTCAAGAGTTTCCGCATTTACTGAAGGGCAGCCTGACAATTTCCTAGTACTTAGTGAGATTCACTGACCTCTCACACTACTCCCCCGACATGGTACGATACTCATTTTTCTAGGACATGACCTATGATCAGGGTATCCAGTGAAAGATGATTTCATCAATGATATCACTGAATATCCCGATACAGGATGGAGTGCTCGAACGAGCATTGTTGCTGGAGATATTCTTAGCTGAGTTGGCACCGATGGTGAGAGACACCCCCAGAAGACATGTATCTGAGTCATCTATAAGATGTAGTATAAAGATGATGCATAGGTCGAAGCAGGGAAGATCCCCTGTTGGATGACCTCGGGATGCGGGGTCATAAGTGTGTAGCTCGCATGGCAGAGGAGGTCAGCTGGGAGGCAGAGTTTGCATAATGCCTGGTGGGTAGGGCCACAAGGCTTCCAACTGCTTGACCAGTCATACCAGTGAACAGAAGACAGTCGAGGGACTGCTGAGGTAGAGTAAGAAATATGACGGAGGTTCGTAGGGCGGAGGAAGAGGCATAGGAGTATTCCGTGAAGCATGCGGTGGGTGGTGATTTGAGGTTCTACCACCACCACCACTAGGAATTCCACCTCGACCATAGGGAGTAGTTATACAAGGGCGACCATAGATACAGGAAGTAGAGGCAGGCAACCACAATGCTCTGGGTATGAATAGAGGTGAGATCTAAGTCAATTCCACCCTAGTTGAAGTACTTATAGACACAGGTTCCAGTCACTCTTTTGTAGCCACGACACTCATTCGGAGCTCGAGGGTTCTGATGGAGCTGTTTGATTGATCCATATGATTAGAGACTTCTATGGGAGACGATTTGGTGAATACACACTAGTTCAGGCAGTTTGAGCACACTCTAAGAGGTGAGTGCTTCGACTGGGATCTACTAGTAGTGGTGTTGAGGTCTTACGATGTCATCTTGGGTATGGACTGGAAATCCAAAGTCCATGCTCATCTTGAATATTTTATGTGAAAAGTGTGGTGTGTCCATGAGGATGGGATCAGGATTATATTCATTGGTGAGATGGAAACAATTTCAGCACAATATGGACTATCCCATATGAAGGTGTAGATGATTATTCTTTATTTGGCTAGCCTCACCCTCAGAGCAGTTGATATGAGGAGTCTGAGTTATCTTGTAGTGGTGGACCAGTATGCTGATGTCTTTCCTAATGGTGTTTCAGGAGTACCTCCATGCATGGAGGTAGACTTTTACATCGACACGTACCCCAAGAAGGAATCGATATGTACACCATAATATTAGATGGCTCCAGTGGAGCTTTAAGACTTGATGGTACAGCTGGAGGACTTGTAGGGAAAGGGGTTCATAAGCCCTAATGTTTCTCCATGGGCATCCCTGATCTTGTTCGCAAATAAGGCAGATCAGAGCATGATCTTTTGTGTGGACTATCGGTTCCTGAACCAAGTGAACATGATCTACCAGTATCCTCATCCAAGGATCGATGATCTCTTCAACCAGCTACAGGGAGCTCATTGGTTTTAGAAGATAGATCTCAAATCATGATATCACCAACTCATGGTATGAGACAAGGACGTATCGAAGACAACCTTCATATGTCAGTATAGCCATATTGAGTTCATGATGATGCCATTTGGCATGAACAATTCTCTAGAAGTTTTCATGGTGCTCATGAACAGGATCTTCCAGTCAAACCTCGATCGATTTGTGGTGGACTTCATTAATGAAATCTTGATATACTCAGCATCGGAGGAAAAGCATACCACGCACCTACAGATAGTTCTCGATACACTTCAAGGGAACCAACTTTATATAATGCTCTCGATGTTCTATTTATGGATATTGAATGTCCACTTCCTTGGGAACATTATCTCGGAGGCTGGAGTCGTAGTTGTTTCGGAAAAGATAAAGGCAGTGCTTTCTTGGGAGCCACCAAGGATTGTGACCGAGGTGCGGAGTTTCCTTGGATTGTCTGGGTAATACCGAATATGTGTACCTGAATTTTCAAGGGTAGAGGCACCCTTGACATCCTTGATGAAGAAGGTGGAGCCTTTCATCTGGGCAGAGATGTTCCAGTAGAGTTTCCAGGAGCTGAGGTAGAGACTAATAAGTTCTCCCATTTTGAGTCTACCAGTAGAGGGTGTTGGGTACGTAACTGAAACAAATTAGGGACTATACTAGGTTGTGTCCCAATGTAGGAATGATTGGTGATCGCCTACGGCTCATGGATGTTGAGAAATAACAAGAAAAACTATGCTATCCATGAACAGAAGATTGAAGTAGTGGTCTTTGCAGTAAAGATGTGGCGACACTACTTGATGGTTGAATGGTTTACTATTTTCTATGATCACAAGCGTCTCATGAATATCTTTCGATAGAAGTACATATGCCTAAGAGTGGGATGATGGCTAGAGTTCCTCGAGGACAATGACATTGAGATAGTTTGTACTATGGTGAAGGGGAACGTTGTAGAAGACACACTCAATAGGAGGTATGGCATATAGTTGCTGAGTGATGTGATAGAGCAGCTAGCGACATAAGAGATATCCTTTGTGGATAGAGAGAGGGTAGATTATCTGTATTCTTTGACTGTCAATCACCCACTTTTTTTCAAGATCGTGAGGCATAGCTTGGGGATTTAGACTGCGAGGCCCGAGGTGATCATATATTATTAGGACAAGCTCTTGATGGGTTTTTAGAAGGTAAAGAGCATGTCTTCCTCTTCCAAGGATGCACTATTATACCAGTGACACTTTGAGGGGTGGTGTGGAGGGAGTTACACACATCCAATTTGGCAGTACATCCAATAATAGTGATGATGTACCATGACTGCTTGTGTCAGTAATGGTGTCCAAGGATAAAGAACACAGTGTTAGAGTTGGTCTCCTGATGCCTTACTTGTCAAGAAGTAAAGGTTGAGCACCAGGTACGAGTAGGTTTAGCTCATCCACTTGTGGTACCAGAGTGGAAGCGAGATGTTATCTCCACAGACTTCATAATTGGGCTACCATGTATGTCCTGGGGCCATTACTCCATTTGGGTGATCGTTGGATGACTCACCTTGTCAACCCACTTCATACCCATCCAAGATAATGGATCAGTAGAGGGCCTGGATGCCTCTATGTGTCATAGATAGTGAGACTTCATACAGTGTCTTCAACGATCGTCTCAGATTGCGACACACGTTTGACCTCCTTATTGTGGAAATGATTGTAGTAGGTGTTTGGGACTTAGCTACACTTGAGCACCACCTTTCACCCTCAGACTGATGGTTAGACAGAGTGGACCATACAGACACTCAAGGAAAATCTTCATGATTGTGTCCTCGATTTTGGCAGTAGTTGGGAGGACCATCTTCCCTTGGTGTAGTTTTCAGAAAAAAATAGTTATCACTCCACCATCGGCATGGCCCATTTGAGGCTTTTTATGGGTGAAAATGCATATCACCTCTTTGTCGAACAGACCCAGGAGAGTCAGCACTTATGGGTCCAGAGTTGGTACACACTACCAAATAGAAGGTGCAGATAATGTAGGATCATATGAATACTGTAAAGAGCTAGCAGACATCTTATGTCTATAGGAGACGAGGACCCATGGATTTTGAAGAGGGAGACCAAGTCTTTCGACAAGTCTCACCATGAAGTGGATTATGAAGTTTTTGTGATGGTAGTAAGCTATCTCTGAGTTTCATCGAACCATTACAGATCCTCAGAAGAGAAGTTTGGGTGATGTAACATATATCTCTTTCCCCACAGATGAAAAGGATGAACAATTTATTCCACATGTCACAACTAAAGAGATATGTGCAAGCTCAATCACACGTTATCAACTGAGGTGATCTAGATATCGATGATGTGGTGATGTTTGTAGAGTTCCCATTGGGGATAGAGTATCGACCAGAGCGGGTCCTTCATGGGAAGTCTACTCCTATGGTTCATGTTTTTTGGCATCACATGAATCTATAGGAGAGAACATGGGATCAAGGGGCTTAGATGTGTGCTCAGTACACCCATTTATTCCTTATTTTTGTTGCATATTTTTAGGATGAAAATCCCAAATGTGGGGAAGTTGTAAAGGCCCAAATACTCAAGTTAATGTTTTTTATTATTTGGGATTATTATGACCCTTTGAAAATTTACAGTGTGTGAGTCCAATTCTTGGTGTGCCCGAAATGAATATATAATCTTTTTTAAGGTATGTTCAGTAAATGCGTGGGTGGCATTTTCAATCATTTGAACTATTGCTCATATTAAAAATCTGACCGCACCGTTGAATCTACAGTGTCCAGATTCTCATAAGGGAAGCATCACATCAACAAAATTAGGTCGATATAAAGAACTAAGATTTAGACTTTAGCAAAAAATAATTAAATAATTTAACAAGTTATTTTGATTCTTTTTGTCTAGTGGATGAGCTGTGGTGGTGGGGACCAGTGACTTGTGATGAAAATTAATGGATTGACTATCCTTTATTTGTAACTCCACCATTGGGGAATTAAGAGGTTCATTCATTAAATGAACCTCATTTAATTTTGCAATGCGTTAATATCATTTTCCCTTCTATTTAAGTGAGGCTCGGGGTTTTGTTTTGACACAACTTCACAATGTGAGGAACCTATGGCGATGTGATGTGACATCTTCCACCGATGAAGGATTAGATGTTGGGCGGTGATGATTTGGGACCAACGAATGCCAAAGACCTCACTACGATGAGTACTATCCTCCCGCTAATGACCGTGATACCTACAATGAATCACGAGGTAGGGGTTTATTGTAGAAATTGAAATTGATGAATTAAAATTCCTCCCACTTGTTATCATGTTAACATGGAGGATGCATGCCAAACGAACAAGGCTCCGACCCTCCACCACTTCATTATTGTTGAGTTCTTTGGGGTAAAACTTTTCAACTCATTAGAATCTAGAATATGAGAGGTGTGCTACAATGAAGACATCCCTAGAGGACCGTAGGCATGTTCGGAAGGAAGAACAGACCACTAGAGCTCACCGGATGGCCCGTGGAAAAAGCACCGACGCGGAACCAGCATGGCTGAACTGAAAAATGGTTTTGGCAGATGATGTAGTGTGGCCAGAAACACCCAGCCACAGTGGAAGATAGGTGCCACTTGGCACCGTGGTGGTCGTACAAGCGGCCAAAAGCGCCCAGCCAAGGAGGAGGATGCGGCCCACCATCGTTCACCATGCGGAAGGAAGCTGCGACGGAGATGGAAATGGACCCGATCCACGTGTCCCATAGGAGATGAGGTAGTGCCACATGTTTCTGCTAATCATGTAGCTGAATGGATCCTTTGAGCCATTTGGCAGGCAGACTGCGCGACCCCACATGTGTAGTGACAGCTGGCGGACTGGGCTGGTCCGCAACCCAGTGGGTCGGGTCAGTCCAAAGGCCCACTGGCCGAGCCCGCTGTAGTCCCACCCAACGTAGCTGGACTAGGCTATTTCGGACTAGGATAGTTCAGACCCAGACTGAGTCGAGTCAACCAGAACAGGATCAGGTCGGGCCATGCCGATTCGGCCTGACCGTGCCGGACCCGGACCCCTCTCGGGCCCCGATACGCTTATGTGACCGTATCTCGTGAACCAGACATCCTTCTGATGAACCGTCAATGGCGCTGGGATCATTGGATATAGATATTCCTTTTGAGATACACTCTGAAAATTTTGGAGACTCTTGATGTATGACCAGGTTGGATCGACCCTGAATCCAATAGGGCCCTCAACACGAATATTACTATAACATACAGTCCACGAGTTTGGTTGATGCACTGTCCATTGAATTGGAACCATTATGACATGATGGATCATCATGATACATATTTTTGGGACTTCGTGCTGGTTGATTTATGACCAATGTCTTGAGGAGTGGCTCTTCCAGAATAAAGATTACTATGTGAGTGAATCCAGTGGCTGGTAGTGAGGCGGTATTTAAAAACTTATCATACGGTGGTTATTACAGAGAGATCATGTGTGGGATAACACCTAAAGATCTTGTGTGGATCACCACCTAGCAATCCTATTTAGATCATCACAGAGCGATTCTGTGTGGATCAATTGTATGTGACTCGATGAGAATGAACCTTAGAGATACCAGTTGTTGATCAGTGACATAGAGATCCTGTGGTGGTCAGATACTGTGTCGGTCATTGCTCAGCTATCCTATGTGGGTCAGCGCATACTTATCATGTGTGGGTCAGATCCTATAAGGGGTTTTCGGGGGTTAGTATATATCGACTCTTAGCGGGTTAGATCCTATGTGTGTCTTGCAGGGGTTAGTACATGTAGACTCTGGGCGGGTCAGATCCTCTGTTGGTCTTGAGGTGGTTAGTACATATCGATCTTGTGTGGGCCAGACTCTGTATGGTTAGTAGCAGTGCCTCACGACTAAATAAGATGATCTAGATTATCTTCTAATCATCAATACTTCTATGATTTAATTATACTTGGTTTGAGTTGTGTTAATAGATTTTTGCATTGTGATTGAGATCATGCATTGTGGTTTTCCTTTGTGGAATTGTGTGAGACCTACAGGGGTCTCATGGTCCCTAGTAGATATTTTTATATTCACCCATGCACGTGAATTACCTGCATCATGTTGTGTTTATGCAGATGACGAGCATCATGGATGAGACTTTATGGAGCAAGGACCAGGTGATACACAGAGGTGATTGGCTGACGTGGAGAGAAATGAATATGGGCTTTACCTACCCTTCAGCTAGGATCCTAAGTAGATGAATTTAAGAGTTTCATTCTTGTTTTTTCGTTGTAGTTTTACCATTTAGTTGTGATTGTATTCAGTCCCCTTTTATATTTAGTACAGACCTTTTACTATTGTAGTTTTACATGGTGGTTTCATGTTGTCATGTTCTTGGATTGTGTGTTTGTACAGGTTTAAAGGCAATGCCTTCCCATTTTAGGGATAAAGCTTTTCTATGATAGTCTCCAACCCCTGGTCTATAGAATGTGGGCTTGGGGTAGTCACGACATGGGACCTGGGAGAAGGAATAGGACACCAATGCATTTGGTAAATATTTATATCTCATCAGATAGACATGGATAAAACGGAAAGTAAATCCAATTCAGAAATATAGTGTTGGTAGGAGGAGTGAACTCGGTTTAGTAATGGACTTTTTCCACTATGATGGTCTTGGAAATTCTTCTTATCAAATATGAAATGATTTTCTATGATTATGTGTGTCTGCAACACAATTACATGTCTTATGTTATGACTATTGGGATTACATTACACTTTTATGATTTATCCCCTGATATGATATTATGATATTTTATATGTAGGATATGATTTTAATATGTTATATTCATATGAATATTATATGATTGTTAATTCATTTGTATACCCTTACTGATCATTTGAGTTCACCCTTTTATATGTTTCTTTTCCCCCAGTCATGAAAGAGGGTATTATGTATGATATTCCAAAAAAGTAGTCTAGATATGATGAAATAAACGGGAGACAATGTAGATGTTTTATAAACCATTTGATTATGTTTTATAGTTTCTAAAGACACTATAAATATATTGTCTTATCCTCGTTTTGTTATATTTTGTAATAAATATACTTCAATTCTGAACTGATATCAATTTATGTAAAGTATGGGTCATTAAAAGGAGGTGTTACTTAATGGATGATAAATATGAATAAATCATTCAATATAGTAGAATCATGTTACCTGCAACATATTTTGGATAATTTGGATTTTAGTACCAAATGAATTGATATCATTATGAAGTGTGTTTACTATGTCACTTGAAAAATATAGGTTAATAGAAACCTCACTTATAGCCATTCCCCCACCCTTGTACTATAAAAAGGGGATACTCTCTCCCCGCTCCTTTTTATTCTTATTGTTTTTTTATTTCTCTAAGAATACATTAGGAGTATAAAAGTTCATGAATATCAATGATGATAATAATTTTCATTGTAGTAATGAAAAAACTAACCAGTTATTTTGTATTACTTCCTTTCATTTTGGAGAGCCAATCATAATGAATTAAAATCTATCAGAAATATTATACACTATAATGAAATAGATTTGGTACAATCAGAGAATTATTTTAAATATAAAATATCATTTAGCAGATGTATATTACCAAGTAGAGGGGATTATTTGAAATTCATCCTTGGTATACATTCAGTGGAGAATCATAAAAATTTCCCATTCTCCCTACCATCATCAAAATATCCATGAGAGAAATTTTATCTACTATTCCTGAAAGGGTGTCCATTAAAATATATATTTAGAGGTGTAGTATAATTTCAATGTAATGAAATAAAATCCTCATTAGCGTAGTGTCTTAATACATTCCTTTTAATGTGAGATCACACATCAATCATTTGAACGGTCTTCTTGACTAATTAAATTGATTCACTATTTCCTTTTTTAGGGGCCCCTAGAAGTTCAATAAAAACATCACTTGATGAACTATGATAAAATATATTTACATAAAGAATGTGAGGGGATAGGTTCCATGGAATATTTACTATTTATTGATTCACACAATGCTAAATAGGGTAGGTGCATTCTATTTAATCATGATTCCTTATATTCACAAGTTCTAAAAAATGTATTTTCCTTAATCAAGATAAAACAATGTGAATTTGAGGCTTTAACCATGCTATCTTTATTTTTTTTCTATAGGGATCATGAGAACTATTTAGTATAAGCCTTAATTGGAGAATAAGTAATGTATATAGTCTTAAAATATAGAGTGTTCCATTGATTTTTATGATATTGTTTTTCATGATAATTCACCATTGATCCCTATAAATTAATAGTTCAATGTGAAATCTCTCCTTATAGATAATCTATATGGTTGGTTCTATGAAAAGGTTACTACCAAAGTCAATAAAAGGTATCATAACATAATCCTTGATATTCAATTTATTTATTGTATATGGGAGACAAATCTTGTACTGTATCGGGGATTTTTCCAATGCCAATTTTGATAGGTTTTCTATAATTTCACTCTAAAAACCCATCTCCCCTAATTGTCTAGGTCGTGTGAGGGCCTCTGGTGGATGTTAGTCAAGACCATGTTTTTTTAACTTATAGTCAATAATTCTCAATGGTATTCTCCAATATATTGAATTTTTTATGCATAATAATTCCTTTAGTGACCCCACTTATCTACTATATACATGAAGAATGGAAAGATCATTACTTTAGATTCTTCATTTTCCCATATATATGGGGATTTAGTGTTCCTTGAAAGAGGAATATAAGGATTTTTATATCTCCCTACTGATCTTACCTCTTTTATGGAAGAGTTGATTTTAAAAATCCTGGTAACAATTGTTTGACAATTGTGAGGGAAAATATGGATGATTTGGGTTCAGTAGAACAAGTTTATTTTAAATCATTTGTGTAGCCTAAGTTACATTTTGGTTAACCATGCTATTGAATGAGTTTACACATGGAGTTCACTATCTTACCCTCAACCTTATCCTTCATGAATTCCCATTACTTGAAGATGGATCCACCAAAGGTGGTAGACATCAATGTTAATTTGAATTTCTATATTCTTGGGAAATGTATATTTTATTTTGGAATTCTTCCTCATAAAAATTGTGGTTTAATAGTTATATTTACTAAAGTTCACATATTTTGAGTTGGTGTCCTCAATTGGATAAGGAATACGCTATTCTATTTGGATTGGAGTTTTCAATTTACTAGTTTAGGTCATCCATTGTCTTGGAATCTGATTTACATATTTTTATCAGCTCGATTTTTTTCACAAGAAAATAACCTTCTTTGTTTTGGCCATCTTGTGAATAATATGAGATCTCTACACTAACTCATGTCATCATGGGGGATATATTTTATCAAAATGGAGGGGAATCTTGTGGATCATCAATTGTAAACGTGAATAAAGGATACTGGACCTCAATTCTCTCTAAATTACTTTCCTAGGTGTATTTTTATCTTATTTTGAAGGATACATCATCTATTTAAGTGAAATTTTCATTCAAAAAAACTATACATAGATTTTTTGTTATCATATATCTATGTATTTATGTATACACATGATATTTCCACTATACATTTTCATTAAAAATAAATTATATATGTATATTATGATATATATATACATATATAAATGAGCACACACACATAGTATATAAAAAATACATACAGAGGACCCAAAGTAGAGACCCTCTAGCAGCGATCTACACATAGTATGTTGATCTTCGAACAACAGCATGTGAATGTCAAGGGCTAGAATGGAGGATCAAAAATCCTTTTTTCATCTTGATCACTTCAAAGATCTTCTTGGCTTAAATGATTCATTCTTATTATCTTCATTCTTAAGAGAATGTGAAAATGATAAACCTGTTGAGAAATGCATGGTACAAAATGCTACTCAAATCTCAATTAACCATACACAATACATATGGTTATTTATTTATAATGGTAGGGTTAAGGTTGTAATATTATTTAATTACACAATGACCCTAAAATAATATAAAAGACTTAATCTAAAACCTTTTCATATAATAATATTATTATTTTTATTGTTCTACTATGTGTCCTAACTGGTAAAACAATATATATTATTTAATCATCATGTAAATTAATATTTATCTCTACATACAATCTTAGTCCACTTTTCCACCTCAACATTTATCTAATACCCAAATAAATATTTAATTAAATAGTTTATTAAAAAATAAATATTTTATTCTTAGTTTAGAGAATTAAAATTTTTGAAATATTAAATAAATCAAATAAATAATCTATTTAGTGTCAACCAAACAAATATTTATTTAAAATTCATGTAATTAAATAAATTTTATATTAATGAATATATAATTATTTATTACATTTTGAAATGTTTTGATCAAAAAATCATAAATAACATTATCCATCTATATTATGAATAATATTTAATCCAATAATTTAAATTTAAATAGATTTTAATTGAGATCAATGGAAAACTTATTGTGTTTCCCTATACGATTCTTTCTCGTTTGCATTAGGTGATCTTCTTTTATGTCCAAGGTTACTATCTATAAACAATTTAAGGAACCCAAGAGATATAAGTTAATGTCGCAACATCAATAACCTCACATGAATAGTTACTGGGTAATATAATACCTTTATTAAAATATCTCCTCAAGAATGTCTCACACACATTTCATCAACCTATGTGCTTGATAAGTCTTTCTTTCACTATGAGAAATAAAATCATCATTACATTATGGATGTGGAATTTAATGTGATGGTTTCATTTCAATCTATGGTTATAGATATCGACTAACATAAATATAAAAGGTAGAAATCCTTCCCCAACATATTCATTAATAGCATTTCATTTTTTATGTACCCATCATACCATTTTTCCTAGAAACATATGGAATATGATTTTTTGTTAGTACATTAAATTAAGCAAGTAATTTATTGAAATAAGAATAATTTTAAAGTATAAGGTTCATTACAAATTCTAGAAGATAGGAATATTTGATGACACATACCTATGTGGGATTCCTAGAAGCTTGTCTATTATCATAATATCTCATCATGGAGATTACTAAGATGTGAAAATCATGAAATGAAGTCTCATATTACGAAATGTACTATCATTAGATAGTCCATATTCTTTATGTCCCATCATAGTGCGGTATGTGATTATAGATATTTTCTTTATAATATTTTCCTGTAATTTCAGGGTTCTCATCATAGCAATGAACATCAAAGACATTATCATTGTATTAGATACTCTGGACCATTTTAATAATAATGTATGATAGAATGTTGAGAATTATGAAATATGATATGTTATTAATATTAAATCGTTAAATATAAAGGTAATCCAATGGGATTTTTTTTTCATAAAGGCCAACTCAAACATAAATGTTTTTATACAAATGTAGAATTTCAATACATAATAATAAAATATATAAAATTATTATAAATATTATAAATATTAAAATATACATAATAATTTAAATAAATATATATATTATTTATATTTATATTAGTAATAAATTTCATATAAGAAATATGTATATATATATTAAATATCATAGTGGATATGTACAAATATTTTTATATTTACAAATCACTACTAGAAAAGGGGAGTTATCCACCCCCAGTAATAGTCACTAAAGCCCTTCAATGAGCACCTAGATATCTCCAAATGATTTAAATGTTTTGTTTATCTCTAAAGTCTATAGAAATTACTTTTTGATGACCAATAATGGCATGATCCCAAAATGAGTTTATTTTAGTCATGAATGGGGTATATAAAACATGTGATGTTGGGAAAAAAGGGGGGAAAATATTAAACCCTTTGACCATGGAATATTTATTACTATGGTAGAGCTTTAGGGTGAGTTGGGGTTAGTCGATTTGTTCTGAGGGGACATCGAAGGGGAGACCTATGAAAAAAAAGGTTTTTGGGGTTGTTGGAGGTGTTCGTTGCATCTATGGAGTGAACAAGGGTGGAATGGTGGTGGTAGGTAGGGTCTTGGTGTAGTGAGGAAGTGGTACAGATGAGAAGATGGTGTAAAAAATCCAATTTACCTTTTTATTATTAGAGTCATCTACTTGGATGTTTCTAATACCCCATTTAGTGACCATAAAATAGTGGTCACTAATTGAATTTATTATAAAGATAATAATTCTAATATAATTATGAATATTTGTATATTTATATAAATAAAAATATAGTTGGATGATTTTATTTTGTGGTAATGGATCTACATAATCATGCAGCAGACCTAGGTTAAAATTTTTGTGAGAGAGAAATTTCATAGGATGCTAGTGAAGCAGGAATGTTGTGACGTATGCATGATACAAACTCGCTGATATAGGTAATATTATGCATCCACGACAATAAATGGGCCATTAAGACAGTTTATGGGCCTTTGGGTTATGTACATGGATTTATTCCCACTATTCCATCAGGCCATGTAATGAATAAATATGGCATGATGGGCGGGCTATCCCTTAGGGGGCCATGACTGGCCTTTCTGTCCTTTGCGTGTGGTATGTGTGTGTTTCTTGTAATTGTACCTCCAATAACCTAATATATATATATATATATTTATTATTAATAGGTTTCAAGTAATAAATATAATAGTAAATATTAATAAATATTATTATATTTATCAATGTATAGATATAAGGTAAAACTAAAAGGGAGATGACCTTCGAAAAAATGTTTGTAGTGGAATTGTTATCTTGAAATGGTTTTGGACTCTCAGGTTGGGAACACCAAATTGATATAATATCAATTAATTATTCACCCAATGTAAAATAATTATTATAATAATAATATAAATCATTATTCTAATTATTATTTTTATTATTTACCTCTTTGGTGCAAGTTCATAGTAGTACCATCTGTGGCTTCACAACATTGTCTCGGGTTTTAGTCTTAGTGTGTTTATTGCTGCTAATTATGTATGATTTTAATTTTAATTTCCCCTATATAGAAACTTTTAAATTATTAGTATTATTATATTATACATTTAAATAAGTAATCATTATTTATTTCTTTGATGTCCTCAATGTGCTGTGATGGTGACTTCTCATTTAATTAGTAATATCAACTATCAATTCACATGATCATGAAATATATCATAGGTTTCTGGTTGCTTTCACATTCCTCTTAAGATTTTCGTCTCATATTAAACTTAAATCATTTAATATGGTTGAAATAAAATGTGATATGTTTAAAAAATCTATCTCTTATTGGTAAATTTTGGTTTTGGCATATTAAGATCTTTATAAATGTTTAGGGATACAAATGTACTATTTTGAATCTAATTAATTCAGTTAAATTTAGAGGAATTTTGATGTCTCCAGCCTTAAATATATTTATGATAGATGTTGACGAAACTCTTTCATAAGGGCTTCAGGTGGGTCTTGGTATGGATTTTTGTCATTGGTGTGGCTGTTTCAACTCAATATTGTGGGACGAGATTTTTACAAATGGAAGATTATTCCTATAGAAGTTAAGGGAGTGATAGAATGATTTTAATGGATGGAATATTTTCACTGGAAAAGATGTATCATTAAATATGATTAACTTGTATACATTTATTCTATTCTCTCAAGAGAGTCAATAATTTTTTTTGTTTTACTTTCAAGGATGAGATCACTTCATTACCTTTGGGATTTCATTTTTGGAAAGTTTTTAGAAGACTAGGTACTCAGGTTGTACACATTCTAGTCCCTAGTTTCATTCATTAACCTTGTTATGTTTGTATCTCTGGGTTTTCTATATCCATTTTTTCTCTGAAGTCAATGGATTTTGTACCCATTTTAGTTTCTATTAATTGGTTTGTTCTAATGCATGTTTTTTCTTGATAAAATATTAATTAATAAGGTGTTTTATTATTTTTTTATATTTATACAAACATTTTTAACATAGTAAATTATATATTTTATCTTTTTTGAAAGGTAATATGTGTTTCACATTTAATCCCACATTTCCAATTTAATTTTTTATTTTAATCGTAATCTAAACATTTTGATTCTAAAAATGTTTTTTATATTTTTTATATCAAACATTTTTCTTATTGATATAAAATAAAAACATTGTAATAAAAATATTATAATAAAAACATTTTATAACAAATTTTTTTAACATAATATGTGATGGAGATGAATATATCTGTCAAAGGATAAAAACATAAAGAAACAAACAATTTTTTAGGAAATTTATAATGATTGGGGTTTGAGTAACTATATGAAACCTGTAAATCATGCAAATCCTTTTCAATGTATGAAATTAGATGTTTTTTGGGTGATTAATATTCACTTACAACTAAGGGAGGGTAATGTAACTAATTCAATCATGTATCAACATATTCAATATTATGATCACTATGGAAAAATTAATACCCTATTCTTGATGATAATTATTCGGCAGATCCATCATCATTTTTTAGGAAATAATGTAGTCATTTTTTATGGAATTATATATGGATATCTCTATTATTAATGGGGTTCATACTATCACTACATAACCCTATTATGGAAGATATATTGAATTTTTTATGTCATTCCTTAAAAACAATATCATTCAATGTCTTCTCATATGAATCCAGTACTAGGAACTAATTATAAAGAAGATGATAAGATTATGGAAAAACAATAGGAGACATCCCCATAAAAATAATTGATTTACTGAACGAGGCTTCATCAGATGAGAAATTTTTTATTGACAAAATAATAAATCATGTTGTTGAGATTGATTTGCTAAATTAACCTTTTGTGGTTCATTTCAGTGATAGTAAATAACAACTGATTGGTTACCATCCTTCATTATTGACTTCTTTAGTTATAAGAATGTCACGTGCATAAGAACGTGATTAGGATATCATTATACCAAGTTCAAATTTCCTAGGAATTTTAGGTAACAAATCCACCTCAAACGATGTTAAATTGTACATTTCATTGTAGTTTTAAACTAAAAATGAAATTAAAAATTTTGTAAAGAAATACCATATGTAGATCAATTTTTCATTTGTGGTTGATGAGTCCAAGAAAGGAAAATACATCATTAGTTGTGATAAATATGAGTCAAATAATAAATTTCACAAGTCAATTTATATGATAAAATTTTCATGTCTTAAGATAAGTAATTTATAAGCCCATATACTTGTGTGAACCTAATCCTGGGACATGATTATTCTCCTCTGGAAGAAGATTTTATATCAAATAAAATTTATATTATAAGAATGTGTCAAGAAAATATGGTAATCCTAATTTAGGAACAAATGTAGAAGTTTTCCTAACACAATATATCATATAGTAAATATTATATTACAAAAAACACCATTTTATGGTGATTAAGATTATTCATATATTTATTTTACCAAAGTAAATGGGATTATTATATCATAACTGTCAAGTCATTTATCATTTTGACATCATTGAGTATGTTTCCCATGATAATTGGGCTGATTTTAAAAAAGTGATGTTCCAGAAGATTTTTTACCAATTTAAGATATGTATCAAAACATTTACTTACTGTAAGAAACTCATTCAAGTCAATGTAACATTCCTCTAGAGAAAATATATATGTTTACTACTCATTTATGCATCACAGGAGGTAATTGTTTTATCATCCAACGTGTATTCACTATTTTTGAGGTGTCAAATATTAAATCATAGAGTTGGTTCCTTGAATTTATACACATCCATGTTACAAAAATCCTAGTAGTGTGTTTTATATTTTATCATCATCAAGAGATTATTGATCCTGTTAGCTTTTATTAAGTATCATGGGGAGAATAATTTTATTATCATTGATATTACATCACACATATTTCTATAATACCTTTTAAAAGTTTATTAATGTAGAAATAAATAATGAAATCATAAAATTGAATAATGTTTCCTTATGATTATATGTATTTGAATACTTTTTTCTATTAAATAAATACATTAGTGAATTAATATTTTTAAATATCATTCACAAAAAAGTAATTTGGATAATCCGATTGAAAGAACACAAAGGGTTAATTGGAGTTTCAATGATTTAATGAATCATATTTCGAAGGAGTGTTCCAATTTGGAAAATGGTAGTGGTAGTATATTTGGACTTATGGACAATAATATTTTGGAGTATATACATAGGGACTTCAATGGTTTTCATAAACTACCAATCAATTACATAGAACATGAGACATTATACAGATGTGTGGGGTACTTTGTTTAATACTCCAAATTGGCTTATTTGGGGAGGAAACATGGAATGCACTATGGTTAGATCATTCTAAGAGACACCAATAATATATTACTAGAAGAATCATCCATCAAAAGTTTATGTTCTAATATGGAAGGGACACACTTGGAGGAAATAGTGTGTCGCCACCCACTAATAAGAAAAATTGTTCAAGTGATAGTGGTCCTACATGAATGAATGTCATGTGATTATTGTTTTTTCTATGAATTTAGGTATCCTAAAGAACAAGTAATTATATCCTATGTGTCGATGAACTTATCATGGGAAACCTCCATCAAGCATTAAATCTCTTAAGCACTCTAGTAAACTTTAATAGTGATCCTTGGATGTCCATTGATGATTTTATTAATTTTACAATGCATGCTGATCATCCATAAACAATCCTTAATATTACCATTTTTTACACTTGGGGATGACGAAAGCCAACTCATATTAAAAATTACATGTACTATCCTCGAGAATGTGTCATGGTACTAAAATGTGGCATATGTAGTGTAGAATTTCATAGTCATAAAAAAGTCCCAATGTGGAAAGAAGGAGACCCAATTCACAACATTGATACTAGTGTATAATAATTTTAACACGGTTGTGTTAATATTTTGAATTATTCTATCATTTTTCAGGGGAGATTCCAAAAAAATATTCATTTTCATTTAATGACTATCTTGGATTTTATTATTTCATAGTAGTTTAATATTTTACATGTGATTATTTTTTTCTTTATCAGGTGTCTTGGGATTTCAAAGGACATAGATCCTTCATGCATAACTCAGTTTGAATAAAAAAATATTTCTATTCATATTTAATCATTTAAGACCATCATATGAATTAACATGTTCATGTCTATATTATTCTTGAACAAAAATACCATTTCTTCAAAAACTAACTCTTTTTTCACCAACATGAATCTCATGCCCTTTGAGTGTTTGATAAATTTTATAACATTAAATAATAATATATATATATATATAATTTTAAAATCAATAAAATAGTTTAATCATATCATTTAGGTTTTTAGTAAATTGAAGTATTAAATTTTTATTGAAACATAGTATCAAATTTCATTTAAAATACATAGAAGATTATATAATGATGGCGATTAGTTTTCTTAAAGGTAAACATCAACATCTATATGTTAGTTAAAGGAATATCTATCTATAAAAAAGGTCATATGTGTTTATATAAAGGGTGAATATGTCTATGTAAAGATAATTTTTTTACGAAAAATAAAAAAAAAATAAGATTTATGGAATTAAAAGCTAACAATTAACATCTCAAAAAATCAATCTCCTCCTTTTATCACTCACTACCATTAAATTAAATATAGATATGGTGTACATTTCTTTTCACACATTGCAGGAGAGACATATTTCTCACCTTGTCTTAGAGGGTGTCTATGTTCCTTCCTTGAGTGTACGAAGGTCACACCACTTACATCATGTCACACCCCTAATTCAATGATCCATCATCTTCAATATGAATTTTTCTATGACATAGTGATGTTTGATCTCACCTTTGTGGACCATCAATTAATTGCAGCCCTTATAGAGAGATCGATGATGGAGACACATGATTTACATTTACTAAATGGTGGGATGATGATTAATAATCTATATTCTATATTATACATAATCAAGAAAGGTAATGTACTTCTTGAAAGTATCATCTTAGTCACTGCCATGTGGAGGGAAGGAATAAATGTGGAAGATCACATGGACTCTATGTAAACCCCTTGTACGTTGTTCTGTTATCTTTCTCATGTTTCTCATTTCAAACCTGAGGGGGTGAACTTGATTCGGGATGATTCCCTTGGTCATCATTATTTAATTCCCCATAGTCACATGCTTACTTCCCCCACTCTTTGTAAATGTTTGTTTGAATAAAAATTGTAACATTGATTATGACGATCTAATGATGTAGACAAGATCATCATGATTATATTTTCACATGAATACATTCTAAGACTTATTTGAAATGTGATCTTCATCAATAATTGTACAATATTTCTTCGTTTCATGTATTTTTCATTATTTTAGGACATAATCGAAACATTGAATCACAAATGTGGTTTTGTATGTCTTAATTATATGTACAAAGTGTTATGAATTTCATTTTTCATTGAAAAAATATAGATTACAGGATTTTTTATTCTTATCCAGATGTGCGTTTGAGTGCACATCAATCTCTTTAGTCGAAATGTTTGGGAACCACTTCTTACTGGTATTCTATATGATACCTCTCACTGATAATGGTATGTTTTTACTTCATTATGTGGAAAACAACCCTTTAAATTTTTATTATGAATGTATAACTGAAAAAATGTTTTCATCATATGGATATAGAACAATTAATATTTAGATACTATAAGACATGATGTCTATTCTAATAGACTTATTCTATACTGTTTCCATCCAAAATAAATATATGATTATTAATCTTATATTTAAATTATTATTTTGTTATGTACATTATTTGGTTTTTTTATTTCATGTTTAGTTTTTTTATTTAACGTTTCATGGATAACATATATATGAAATGTCTTATAGATTATCCCACACTATTTTATAGTGATTTCTACTATCATCACATGTGACACCCTAAGGATTGACTTATCTAGTATTCAATCTTACATCATCCTATCCCACACTTCCCTATTAATTTCCCACACATGATTTACTAAAGATTTCAAGGAAAAGATATTATGACTAGAGGTGATATCAATAACACTTCATTCATATATAGGTCATATTTCATGGTTGCCGATATTTAGAGGCAGGAACAATATACATGAAGTTAACAAATCATTTGGATTATGCATGGTAAAACCCTTCCTATATAAATGTTTTTTTATTTTCAAGGGAAATTTGAAATGTGTCTCAATTGATTATTTGTTTCTTGAATTGGGGTTTAGAATAGAAATTTTAATGTTCAGACCCCTGAAAATTTAATTTTTTTATTATGAATCAGTGTGAAAGGGTGCTAAAGAGTAGTGGAAAGAAATAAAAAAAGAGTTTGTGTTATAGAATGTTACTATAACTGTATTGGTTGGAAGGTATAGGTAAACCACTTATCCGGTGGATGTGTAAGTAACCCTCCATTGGACATGGTCTCATGAGCCACACAAAGTTCCACTAACTAGCTGATGGAGGATACGAACCAGCTGGTTGCCTCCTATAGTCTTTTTAAATGAGGGGATGCCCCATAATTTCATTGTGGCCGCAATTTTAACTTATGTCATGAGTTTTTATACCTATAAACTCTTAGTAGTATACTCTAATTTTTTTATCTCACATTCTTTATGGGTCGAATGATCTCCCTTAATTCTTTTTAGTCTCAAACACTATATCTTATAATCATGATCCTATAATGTGGATAACTATCCATTTCTCATCCATTTATTTTTATATAATATTTTTTATTCCAGTTAGATATTTCATTGATGATTACAAAATATAATTATTGAATAATCATGAGAATTTGGGGCTTCCATGCATCATATCTAGAGGATCCCATGAGATAATGTATCTATGTCATCACCAAACATTTTACAGTGATAGTTTTTAATTTACATTTTTTAGGGATTTTGAGTTAAATTATACGTCTTTTATTATATTCTTAGTTCTGATTGATAGTTGTTTATTAAAATTTAGTGCTAAGAGTATAGTAACCCAGTCCTTATACACATATTATTACATGATTTTTAATCATAATTTTCCTAGAAATGTAATCAAAGGATTGATAAGTCAAGTGTCTTTAGATGAGTAGGTACATAATTAAACATTTATGATACTAACAAAAATATTCTTATGAATCTCTATTATGAGAATATAACTACCTTTGAACTCATACTAAAACATTGGATAACCAAGGAATGATATAAAAAAAGTGATGAGGGAAAACACCAATAAGAGAATAAATAGAAATTGAAACATATCCCATTAGTTAGATTTCATAGAATGATAAATTAAATTGTATACAACATGAATAAACATATAGAATCATAACATACAGAACATGTAATAATATGATCAAGGAAGCATAATAATGTGGTAGCATCATATTTCATGATATAAACATGACTCTAGGATAACTTCCAATACTATATCACATCGCGAACATAGTCCCATAAAGGACTACGTTTCAACTCTAATCCCATACATAATGTATCCTGAGACAAAACCATTAACAAATGTATTAGAGAGGTATATAGTCACAACCATCATAACATGGTGATGCATATTTCTGACACATAAATAATAAAACTATAGGAAGAAACATTAGGCTTACCCATGGAATGAAATGGGTGTCATAATCATGTTATATGGTATAATCGAAGAGAGTTTGACAATGGTGTCCATGAAAAAAATTATCTAAATCATTATATGTCATTTACAAGGGTAAAATAATATTTTAAGATAAATAATTATGTTCAATTTAATCAAAAACTAGAAAGAGTGTGGTAAGGTAACATTTGAAATGTGCAACATAATCATGGTTTTAATAAAACTAATAGTAATTATTTAAAGATAATAAATGAATACTTATTCTCATAAAACCCATAATGTAAAAAATTATTCATGATAAATTGATTATTTTTATAAAAATATTAGAGGATTAATTTATTTTATGGATTTTAATTGAATATGGTTATGAAACAGAATAGTTCTCTTTAATCAGGTTTGCTTATTGAGATGAATATGATAAGAGAATCATTATAAAACATGTAATTACTAATATAATAAAGATTAATTGAGATAAATAATTTTTTTGGTACATAGAAATAGAATATATGATAATTATATATGAATAACTAAGATATAAATAAAGGAGAAGATAGAGAAAGCGAAACCCATAGGAAATAAGTAGGTTTGAAGAGATCCCTTACTCTATGTGTGAATGTATTCTTCACCAGCACTTACTGTCCTAGATAATAAAATTCTATTCATTAATTTATTAATTTCAAACCAATTACACATGTATTGGATTTATTATAATTTTATTAAGGTCATCAATTGTATGTTAGATGAGTTATAAGGTTCAGTTTTATTGTTCATGGAGTGTTCCTTTCATGGTTTCATGGTTGGTTGACTTGTGTACTACAATGGATGTTCTGGTCGAATTTGAATAATAATAAACAAGTAAAATGAAATGGTATTAATACAATTAAAAAGCTTAAATGGTCTCATATACTATTTTTTCTATCATTTGGATGATTCATTTGATTAAATGTTAATGCTAAATATTTATTTATTTTGGCAGTTTTTTGAACCATCACACATTTATTTCACATTATTTTATGTTATGTATATTTATTACTCATACAACATGAAATAAATTATAATATAATATTTATTATCTTATTTATCCATAATAATAGTTTTATTGCATGCCATAAAGGTTTTAAATTATATTTAAAACTCATTTTCCATGGAGACAGTTAATTGCCATAATTTGGACAATGGTTTCCATTCATTGAATAAATATGAGGTAAAACAAATATATTGATGCAAAATATTTACTTATAAATATAATATTCAAGTAAAAATATGATAATATATTTATTATTCTACTACGGATGAAATTGGTGAGAAGAAGGTAGAAGAAGAAAATAAATTAAAAGATGAAGTTTTAGAATGTTACCACTTGAATTTCACGTCCCTGAAGGTCAACTTGAGATACATGGAATTGTATATTTTGTGAGACCATAAGAACATAGGAATGGTAAGAGTGTCGAAGTTATTTTTTTAATAAATATTTTAAAATATTATATTTTTTTAAGGAGTGAGTATTATCTGTGGTGAAGATTAATATTTAAAAGTGGAAGAGAAGGGTGTTTTTGGAATATCTTGATATATTAAAATATAATAAGACTATTCTACAGCCAAATGATTCCCAATGGACTATAAATGAACAATATATTAAATTATAGACAATATATTATCATATTTGTTCCTATTTAATTTTTTTTTTGAATTTTAAATAATTTAATATCATATTATTCCCATAAAATATCATTATTGTCAACTTTAATACTATTAATTAATTTGGGGATAAAATCATTTAGAAACCAAGTAAAATTCAATTAATCTATTTTATTATATCCAAATATTGTATTTAGAATCTATATTATTCTTTCATGTCCATAACTATCTCAAATTATATTTATTTTAATAATTTTGATATCATTTATATTAGTTTTACATTTATTGAATAACTATTGCATTAGTGTTATGCAAGAATTTAGGGTAATGATTTCATCCATAAAAATTTAAAATAAATTAAAATTATGAAGGAAAAGAATTTAACATTAAAATAATTTTTATGGAAAACATATCTTTTTAATAACCACATATATAAAATTTCATATTTATTTAAAAAATTAGTGTGATGTATTTTACTTTTCATTAAAAAAAATATTACAAGGAACATAATGTAAAAAAGTGGATCCAAAAGGTAATAAAATAAACCCATGGATTATTATGGTCTAATATTACACTTCAAATATAATTAGGGAACGTTTTTGTTTTAATTTTATAATCCTTATCATATTATTTTTTCAGTTATTTAACTGATTTACCCTTAACCATGGTAACAAAAGTTACTAAGGTTGTTATTCATATAGAAAATAATCCAAAAAGGGTATTTTGAATAAATTTTTACCTCATTATTTAAAAAATGTAATCCATTTAAGAAAATTAAAACATGTAAGTGTCATAATTTAATGTAAAATTAAATCAGAAAAGCGCAATGAGGAGCCATTTTTCTGAAAAATCCCTTTTTAATTAAAAAATGTTTTTATGCTAATTTCATATATAAATTACATAAAATATTCACAAATAAGATTATTTATAATAAAAATTAACTAATTTAAATTAAAAAAATAATTCTTATTAGAATTTTACTTTTTAAATGCGTGAAACAGACGTACATTTTTCAATGTAAATTAGTATTTTATTCACAATTTATTTTAATTTAAAAAAATTTATAATATTCTACAAAATTATTCAAAATATAAATATTAAAATATGAATTAAAAATTGAAGTTTATATTTTCAAATAAATTTTAAAATAGAGAAAATTTTAATTATATTTATTTTCTCAAAGAATGTATTAAAATTGTTTTTTAAGAATACATATTTTTGAATGATAAAATGATATTTCTAAAAATCAAGATTCTATTTCCTATGAATAAATACATAAATTTCATAATATAATTATTTTTATTAATACCCTCCAAGTCAATTAAGAGTTTAAAATGTTCATGTAAATATAAAAATATTTTAGTAGTATATTGGAGTTTGTTTAAAATTTGTGTTGCGTGAAAAACAAGATACCAACGAAATAAAATTATATAAAGGGTAATGTTTAATAATAATTTTGGGATGTTACATTATTCCCACCATATAAAATTTCACCCATTAAATTTTATTTTAAATATTAAGGTGAAAACATAGGAGGTTTAATAGCTATGGAGAATATAAAAATGCATCTATGAACGTGGAAGGTAGTACATGTAAATGAAACTTATGTCCTAAATTGTGATTCTATATTTTCAATATAGGTAATATAGGGTGATATAATAATCCATAACATTATTATTATATTTTGGTTGAACTAATACCCAAAAATATATAAGTCAATATCTAATACCAAATATAAGAAAATGGAATTGTTTCTAGTGGACTATAATTGATACCTATCAGGGCACTCCATGTGAAGGCACGCTCTTGGGAAGGACCCACAGCCATATCCAGTGGCATCCCTTTCTTTATGAATCCCTTGGACGGAGATCCATGATTCTTCCATTGATCGCAATTTGGAATTCTAAAGGATTGGATTCCTTCATTTTTTTAA
Organism: Viscum album; assembly: GCA_963277665.1. Taxonomy (NCBI): domain Eukaryota; kingdom Viridiplantae; phylum Streptophyta; class Magnoliopsida; order Santalales; family Viscaceae; genus Viscum; species Viscum album. The sequence continues at coordinate 760,699,258 of OY728161.1, forward strand.
TAATTACTATAGATACTTAAGACATTTACATATATTATTACATTATTTTAAAGAATAATTATCCATTGTGTATAATACATGAATTCATATGTCTAGTGTCATTGTAAAAATAGGTACATAATTATAAAACAAGAAACTATAATAAAATATCATGTTATTAATCACACTAATGATATCATGACACCCTTGGATCTCCTAAAACTACATATGATAACCTTGTAAATACCTAGATAAAATGGATAATCTAGAAAACCCACTAAGGGAATATACTTTGGAATAATGAATAACACAAGACATAGAAGACATAAAATGACTACATGAAATGAATGACTCAGGAATAAAAATATTAATGAATAATATATAAATCTTGGAATAATATGATCAAGGAAATATAGGAATGTAGTATAAACATGTATCATGACATTTACTTGAATCAAACCAAAGTACCAATACAATTTCACATGGAGGAAAGATCACACTGGTGGACTAGGTTTACTCCCAAAACCCATACATAACATATCATATGACAAAAAATAGTACCCAATTCATTGGATCACTATCTAGGAACACCCATCAGAACATGTTTATTCATATGTCTTCCACATAAAAAATCGAACATTAGGAATATTTTTAAGGGTTACCAATGGAAAAAATAAGTGTCATAATCATGTCAAAATGCATAACCGAAGGGCGTATAAAAATGGTATCCAAAAAAGAGGGTATTTAAATAATAATTATTCATTAATAATAGAAAATTAAGAACGTATCATGAATAATGATGTCCAACCAAATTGAATACAAGAAATAGAGTGTCTTGTTATCTTTAGAAATGTGTTACTTTAGCATAGTTTTTTAGAATAGAATAATGTTTCATTAAAGAGGTTAAAAGAAATCTTGTTTTAATATAACAATAAGTGATAAAGAATGTGTTTTCAAGATAAAATTTTCTTATTGTAGAATAATATTGTATGTTTAAATAATTTGATAGAGTGTACATGGAAATGGGAAACAAACAAATAAATTACCATTTTTCAGGTTTTCTTATAAAGAGTAATTTGAATGGAACCAAGTAAAACATGTAATTACCCATTAATGAAAAAAAAAATTAATATACATACATATGTGTGGTAAATATTGACAAAAATTAAGATAATTATATATGAATAATGAAATATTAAATGGAGAAAAAGGGAAAGAAAGTGTAACCTAAGGGAACTATTGAGCTTCAAAGGGATCCCTTACCTAATGTATGAATGCCTTATGTACTTAAACTTATTTTCTAGATAATTAAATTAGATTCATTAATATATTAATTGATAAAATATTTTAAATATATTTTATTTGTTATAATTTTATTAAGTTATTTTATGGCCATTTTGATGAGTTATATGTTTCAATTTCATCATTCCAATGGTGTACATTTAATGATTTCATGGTCGGTTAACTTGAGTATTAATATTGATGTTCTTGTTAAATATAAATGATATTCTAGATGAAATTTGAGTGTTATTCATAAACATACAGAATATTAAATGGTCCCATATATCATTTAATCCCAAATTTATAATTATTCTTCCGAAAAAACATTAAAGAAAATGCTTAGTTTTTTTGGCTATTTTTCTCACCAATATGCATTAGTTTTATTTTATTTTATATTATGACTATATATTAGTTAAAACATGAAGTAATATATATTATACTTTTTGAAATATTTTTCTTCCATAATAATATTTTTATTAGTATCCTTGATGGTGTTAATGGAAAAAAAATCATTACCCACAGAGGTAGTTAACCACCATAATTCAAACAATGGTTTCAATTCATTGATTAAGAGGGGTTTACAAAATTGGATCATTAGAAAATATTCCCTTAACAATATGAAATTCTTGTATACACCTGAAAATTTATATATTATGATTAGATGGATTGGCATGATGAGAAGAAGGTAGAAGCAGCAATGAAAAAAATAAGTTGTCAGAAAATGTTTCCTCTTGAATATCACCTCCTTGAAGGACCTCTTATGGAACATTGAACTGCTCTTTGGGTAAGACTATAAGTACTTGAATGTGGGTAGATTTGGGATGATATTTTTTGGTAGAGATTTTTCATGCTTCGTGTTTTGTAAGGTGTGAGGATATGGGGTGGTGATGGTTTGTTTTATAAGGGAGGAGATAAGTGGTTTTGGATTTTTCTCAAAATAATAAAATATAATAAGACAATTATTGATCCAAATGATTTCAAATGTAATATAAATGAATATGGGGTCATATTTTAGACAATATAATATCACCTTTTTCCTTATATCAAATTTTTTTATTAGTAACAAATTTAGAGAATTATTAACCCCATAATATATCATTATTTACGAATTTTTTTACTATTCATTAATTTTCCATTAATATAATAATGAAAACAAGTAAAATTAGACCCAATATTTTATTATATCATATAAATGTCATGATAATATATAAAATTTTTCTATCTCCTTAATTATCTCAAATATTTTTTTATTTTAATAATTTTAAATTCATTTATTTAATTTTTCAATTAATTGAATAATTACTACATCATCGTTATGAAAAAATTTAATGTAATTAATTTTACATAAAAATTGAAAATAAATTATCACGATGAATAAAAATGTTTTAGATTTCAATATAATTTTTATGGTCAAACATATCTTCTAAATAACCACATATTAAAAATGTTACACTTATTAAAAACAATATTGTGACAAGATTGAGTTATCATTAAATAATATACTGGGAGGGGGATATCATCATCCATGTGACCCCAGAAGATTATAAATTAGACCCATGGATGATTATGGTCAAAAATTACTCATCCAATGGAATTTGGGAATGTTTTGGCTCATTTTCAAATCATTGTCATTTTTATTTTACCCTTAATAACCAGATATACCATTAACCATGGTAACAAAAATAACTATGTTCACTATTCATATTGAACATAAAATAATAAGTGAAAATATACTAATTTTGGTCTTCTTGATTGAAAATATGGAATCCATTTTTAAAAATTAATTACACAAAATCGTAGAATTTAATTTAAAATTAAACAACAAAAAACAAAAAAGAATAAAAATTTTCTAAAAAATGCCCATTTAAGTATGAGAAATTTTTAGGCTAAAACCCTATAAAAAATTTATTTCAAAGATCAAAATTTTATTATTTAAAATCAAATATAAATAATTTCAACTTAGAACCAATCCAAAATATAATTTTTACTTTAAATTCTAGAAAATAAAATATATTTTTCAATTTAAATCATTACTTTAAACTATTTATTTTAATTTCAAACTTTTTAAAAATTTCTCAAAAACTGAATCCTAATAATAATTAGATTTTCTAAATAAAAAAAAATTTATTTTTTCAAATAAATTTTATAAAATTATAAAAGTTAATAATATATATTTCATCATAGAAATCAATAAAATAATATTTTTTTGAAGAAATTTTTTTTGAAGAATAAAATGAATTTACATAAAATTGGGCATTTATTTAAAAATAATTCATAAATATATTTCATAATATGATTATTCATATACATAACCAACAATTCACCATCTATGTAATAAGAGGTGTGCGGAAAGAATAATATTTTAATTATATACTGTGGTTCGTTTATACTCGATGTTGCATGTAACACAAGCTACAAAAGAAATAAAATTATTTAAGTAGAAATAATTAATAACAATATAGGGGTGTTACAAAGCACATGGAACTACCCTTTCAAGGTGTTTCGGTCTTCGTTTTTGTGAAACGTGGGTAATTTATGAGTGAACGTCCATTTATCCAGATGTTATGTTAGATTGAAAATTTTTTAACGATTTATAATTATTTATAATTTGATTATATTCATTAAATTATTTTTTTGGATGCATGTTAGGACTAAAGATGGCTTGACTATGGTCCATGATCTTAGAAAATCTCTAGTAACACTTTTCTAGTTTCGGAATAAAAATGAATAGGAATCCTTGAAATAGGTTAGTGCACTACTATAGTTTTTCATTTATGTAGTGATGTATTTTTTATCTCTAGCGAAAAGCACAGATAAAGGTTGCAGTTATGAAAACATTTTTATAGTTGATAAAGGGTAACATTTATAGGTGGATTTTTTAGCCCTAATAAATGGTTTCCTTTGTCAATGATTTTTTAAGAACACATAAAGGGTAACCTTTTTCAACACGCTTTCCAGCACTAATAATAATGTATTTATCAATACTCAATGAAATGGATAATAAAATTGATGTGTGAGTCCCAAATCAAAAAATAGTAATGGATGACCACTTTTTTATATAATAATGTGGCTTCAACTTTTCAGAAGACTACAGTGGGGATGAGAACCCACATACACACTCCAATAAAATTTTTATGGGCTCATGCTAACATTCATAGGCATATGCGAGCCTTAGTCGACCCACTATTCGATAGGTCATCCCTATGAAGGCTACCTAAATGGTTGTCCCTTCATGTTGAGGGTCAAGTGACTTAATAATTTTATTATAATTAAAATTTTATTTCTTACATAAAAATATACATTGAGATATACAAATATATTACATTTTAATATATATATATATAGTGGTTATTAATATTTATTAATATTTATTCATTGGTTTTCATAATTAAATTCTTATTTCATATATAAAAATATATATTTATATATACCAAATATATTTACATATATAATAATTATTTATATTAATATTTAATATATTTAATGTATATATTTAATGATATTTGTTTTTTTAAAGTTTTATTTGATTAATATTTTATAAAAATTAGTCATTTTAAATATTTATTTATATATATATATATTCATTTTTTAATTAAACAATTATTTATCTTATAAATATAATATATGAATATTTTTATAGAAAATTATACAATATATATATATGAATATATATATTTAAATACATAATTATATTGATATTAAAAAAACTAAATATAAGTACATGTGTAATTGTATGTATGTATGTGTATGTGTGTATATGCATGTAGGTGTGTGTGTGTCTATGTGTGGATGTGAATGTCTACATATGTATTTCATTTATGTGTACATTTGTGTGTGTGCATATTAGTTAATTAATTTAAATATAGATATTCTTTTTTTATAACTCTCGTGTTTTAGTATTTTATTTTTAATATTTATTCATTTTTAATTTTAATTTATTTTAATCAATTCATCATGTATATATATATGGTTTTTAATTTAATTTAATTTTATTTAACGAGATTTATTTTAATTATTAAATTTTTGAATAGTTAATATAATTAATTTTTTAGAATGTTTTTATTTATATAATTAATATCATATAGTTACTCATTTTCGTCGTATTTATTTGTCTATTCTTCATGTAAATGATACAAATTAACTTGTAAATATTTTTGTAATTTATTTTATTTTTTTAACTCTTTTATTATTATATATTTCATTAATATGTTAAAAATATATAATCGTTTTGATATATTACTAAAAACAGCATGAACCATGTGTTGTACCCCATGATTCAAAAATATATTGAAAATAAAAAAGAAATAAAGTGAAAAAAGAGATGGCCTGTGAAAAATTGAAAAACCATAGCCACAAATCCAAGTAGGAGAATGGACATAAAAAAGGAAAATAGAGTTTATCTTGCAATCTAAAAAAATCCACCACCCCTACCTCTTTGGTAAAATCACCACATCCATGTTTTGGTCTTTTTTCATTTTCTAATATCGTCAACTTGAGGGCTAGATTTGTTTTCTGGTGGGTTGGGTTCCATAAGGGGGTGAGGATCATGTTCTCTAACTAGACCTGCGCCCTCAAATAATACATCCTTAGAATTTCTCATTACCATATAAGTCTCAATTACTAATGATTTTCCTTCTCTAATACTCAATTTATTAGAATTTCCAAATTTCTCATGTAATAGATCCCTAATATTATCTCTATTTTAGTTTTTAAACATGCTATACATTTTTTACAAGGGCCAGACTAGGATAGAGTCATCTCTCTACCTATAGTTGAACTCTTCTCATTGGTTTTAGGGACAATACTAGGGATTTGAACATCAATTGGATCCCCAGCTTATAGTGTACAACCAATACCTAGTTTTTGGTTTCATTATCAACATGATCATTCTTTTCATCCCCCTTAACACAAGAGAAACCTTTTGGTCCTCAATAACAATCTTAGAGATAGTGATACCCTATATAATTTTAGGTTGATCAACTTCCTTCATAATAGAAGCCTCAATTGAATATTAAATTCTAGCAGCATGATCATATCATGTCACCTAGATGAATGTAGAGATAGCCTCATTTCATTTATCTGTGGAATCATTATTTTTATAAGGTTTCCAAATTTAATGAGACTATACCAAAGATAATACATTCCTATTATATAGAAAAAAATTCCAATAATAATCTCCATCAATATCCCAACATCCATCCTATCCTCCAAATGAGATGATTCAATCACATGCTTTATGGAATGTGAATCTTTTCCACTAGCTAGTTATCCAATAAACAATCTTGCTTCAGCCTTGTAGAAGTTCCACTCAAGTTGGTTCCAATAACCACTTTTGCAAAATAAATGATTAGCGATCTATTTTCCAATATCTCCCCTAGTTATAAGTAATGAAGGGGAATCGTTCATGCCCTTGTTCATTTACTAAGCTACCACACCACCATAGTCATTCTAATACATCATTTGGAAGGTCCTAACCCTATTAAATGGATTGGGTCCCCCATTCAGAACACATACTATTGGACTCCTCATGTATTAATCATGTTTTAATGATCACAAATCCTATTACTATTAATTAATCTCACTCATAATTGAATGTATTTCTAATACTCTTCAATATCAATAATAACTACACATCATGTTTTAATGATAGAAAATCTTATTGATGTTAATTACTCTCTTTAGTATTTACATGTCTTATGCATGATCACAAATCTCACTTATATTATCTAGCCTTTATGATTCAAGTTCTCTTACTCTCTAATGATTATACTTAATCCATATTCTACATATTGTGGTCTAAATATAAATACAGATATTTGTCTATGTATAGAGACATTGTGATGTTTGAAATTGTAAGACAAACTGTGTACAAGACACAGTCACAGTCACCCAGACACCATGAAGGACACACCGTGACCCAGAAAACGTGAAGGACACACCGTGACCCAGACACCGTGAAGGACACACCGTGACCCAGACACCGTGAAGGACACACGGTGACCCATACACCGTGAAGGACACATTGTGACCCAGACACCGGGAGCTACACACCGTGACATGGAGACACAGTAAAGAACATACCGTGAACCACATACCGTGAAGACTATTCCGTGAAGAAGACACTGTTTACATAATCACTATGACACTATTTCCTAACATTTTTTCAATATTATTTAAATAATGCTAACTGTCATATTTTATGTTTTTAATGAAATTAATGTTATTTAATGATAGTTGTTGGAATGTTAGGAAACCATATCTCGTACCTATGAAAAGGGAATCATTCCTACTTCCAGAACTCGTGGAATATAAGGAAGATTGAGATGTAGTACACGAGTGAAAGTGTGATAATACAAAAAGAAGAACTTACATACACCCAAGAGAATTGTGCTGAACAAGAAGAACAATCCTGAGCAAGAAAGTGATTTCAAGACGTTAAAAGCAATCTCATCAGTGCAATCCAACATCACTGATGAACCGACGACGAATCAAGAGATCATTTTCACTCCTGTAGAACACAAGTTGAACTACGACACTCTGTTTTTCAATAGAAAAACCAGAGAAGGACTCAAAAGCATTCCTTCTGAATCCAACGAGTCCAGAAAATCATTGCTAATCACTAGATCTTTCTAAAATCTTATTTATTATATCTAAGTGATTTGTTTACTTACATTCAAACAGTGTGGTGTACTTTATATATCTTACATGCACACTGTCTCTTGCACTGAACTGGAGGATATCAAAATCCTCACTCCAAAACTCTTAACTCTTATTTACCCATGTCAACTATGGAAGTGGTCCTTGTGTGGCTTGGTCTTTGATTTATTTCCCACAAAAAACAATGGTAGAGGTCCCTGCGTGGCCTGAACAGGTTTGTAAACTATTGTTAACCCCGATCTAGGGTGTGGATCAAATTTATATAAATTTGAGAGGACTAAGTCTCGGCTTGAGGCTGAATGACTTGTTATATCTGTTGTGCATCTTTAGTTTATGTTTAAGTATACCACATACATCTTTTATATTCCGCTACTATTACATTGAAATACAAAACTATATTAAAGATACATTGATAGTTAAATTAAGAAGTGTTTATACTTATTTTAAATCAGTAGGTTAGTTTCAAAAGTTAGTTTAATCTTGTGGTTAAATTAACTGAGACCTAATCAATCTCTGAGAAGCTAAGGTAACATCTAAAATCTGTAAAAAATCACTACAGTTTAACTTGTTTTATAATTTGGGGGATTTTAAATAGACAATATTTTAACAGAAATTTTAATTGGAACTCAATTCACCCCCCTCTTAAGTATCCACTCTGACCAACATTTGGTATTAGAGGATTTGTTTTTGTTTAAGGATTTTTGAAATACTATGTTTTTCAAGTGTGATTTTAGTTTCATTTTTAATGATCTTAAATGTCTGTAAGTTTTAAATCATTATCTCTTTAAATATAATTTCTAAAATCTAGTTATGGATAATAGACTAGAGGGTGTTTCTTCTAACAGGTCACCTTTCATTAATGGTACGAACTATTCTAAGTGGAAAATGAAAATGAAAATTCATTTGGAAAGTATGGGTTTTCATATCTGGAAAACTATAGAATCACAATATAAAATCCAGAAACTGAAAGAACAACTTCGGACGAACCTACAAAGACTACTTACAATAATAATTGTAAAGCTATGAATGCTTTGTACTGTGCTCTAGGAGATGATGAATTTAACAGAATTTCTACCTGTTAAACTGCTTATGAAATTTGGGTTACATTAGTGGTTTCTCATGAAGGAACAACTAATGTTAATGAAATGATATTAAATACTTATAATATTAAATATGATAATTTTAAATGAAGACTGATGAACCAATTTTTGATATGTATCTCAGGTTCAATGAGATAGTCAATACGATGAATTCACTCGGAAAGGCTGTTCAAGCAAAGGAACAAATTTTGAGGATATTGAGGTGTCTACCCGACCGATAGATAGGAACATATGTTTCAATCAGAGAGTCATGTGACATTGCTGCTCTACCGGTCAAAGAACTCATTGGTAAGCTTCTGATGTATGAGGAAGAACTCAAGGTGAATAAAGAGGAAGAGGGTGAACCAAAAAGAAAATTAGTGGCTTTCAAGACTACTGCTTCAAAGAACAAGGACGAATAAAAATCTCTAATACAAAATGACAGTTCAACAAGTGAAAGCTCAGACTCTGACAGTGAAGCTGAAATGGCTCAGATAGCCAGAAGGAATAAGAAATTTTATAGGAAGAAGAAATTTTTCATAAAAACAAATTACAAGTGTATGTATGACAATAAGGGACATTGGAAGAAGGACTAGAAAAAGCCAGATAAAAGTGACGCAGTTGTTTTCTACGAGTGCAAAAGAAAAGGACACATTAAAGCAGACTGCCCAAAGCTAAAAGTCAAGAAGAAATATGATTATAAGGACAAGAAGTACAAGAAATCTATGAAAGAAACCCGGAGTGCTTCATAGGACATAACAAGTGAATTTGAAGTTTCTTATTCTAAGAAGAATCGTGCGATCACGTGTTTCATGACCAACGCATATGAGGTAACTTTAGATACTCATGTTTTAAATTCCTATTATTCTAGAGATGATTCAGAATCTGATTCAGATTCTGAAAACACGACTAAAGCTAAATTATTTGAATATTGTAATATGATGGAAGAGACATGCAATGAGCTTAAGGATAGATACATATCATTTAAGAAACAGAATGCTCTCACTACAACTTATAAAACTGAACATACAATTGAAAAAGAGAAGAATTCGCAACTGTTAAAGGAAAATAAAGAACTGAAAATTTCAAATGAGAAACATTGAAAAGACTTAGAGACGTTCAAAAATGGAAAGGATAAACTAACTCAAATGCTAGGAAATCATGTAGCAGCAAAATATACTACTAGAATAGGCTACAAACCTAGACAGAGACAGATTACTATGAATACATTTATTCTTAAATCTAGACAGAATACTTCTAGTTCTAGTTCTTGACATTCATATGCATCAACCCGTTATTCACATAGTTATAAATAAAATAGAGTTTATCTCTCAAAATATATTGACTCTAAATATTATATGATACCCATAAGACAAATTTGGGTAACAAAATCATTTATTTCTAACCTGTCTGGACCCAAGAAGATCTGGGTACCAAAATCATATTCTATCTAAAACAGTTTTGTAGGAAACATTCTTAATGAATTCTCACAAGAAGGTATGGTACTTGGAATGTCGATGATCAAGACATATGTATGGATATTATTCATGTTTCAAGAGTTTAATAAATGGTGATAGAGGCTATTTCACCTTTGGTGATAATTCTCAAGGAAGGATCATTGGCCTAGGCCAAATTGGTAACACTGATTGAGTTTTAATTTCCAAAGTTTTGTTTGTTGATGGGCTGAAATATAATCTGTTAAGTATTTCTCAATTGTGTGATGATGGTTTTAATTTCAAATTGGAAAATTATTCCTGTAATGTTTTTATCTGTAAAAATGTTTTAGTATTTTCTTCTGTAATAAATGAAAATGTTTATGCAGTTGATTTAAATTCTCTAGCTAACCAAAATGTTACATGTTTAAATGCCTTTCAAAAAGAGTCTTAGTTATGGAATATGAGATTAGGACACTAAAATATAGATTCACTTAGAATAATAACTAGAAAAAATACGGTTAGATACTTACCTAAACTTGAGTTTCCAAATGACAAAGATTGTAATCCCTGTCAAAAGGGAAAGCAACAAAAAAATTTCTTCCAAGAAAAAAGTTTCAACTTCTCAACCACTCGAGTTGGTTCACATGGATCTGTTTGGACCATCTAGAGTTTCTAGCTTAAATGGGAAGCACAATGTCTATGTCCTAGCATATGAATTTTCTAGATATAATTGGGTATACTTATTAGCTCACAAAAGTGAAGCTTGTTCTCATTTTGTTAAATACTCCAAGTCTGTAGAAAGTATTTGTGGACTTAAGATTAAAACTATAAGAAGTGATCATGGCCGAGAATTTGTAAATCATGAATTTGAATCCTATTGCTCACACAATGGATATAGTCATTACTTATCTTCTCCTAGGATACCTCAGGAGAATGGTGTAGTAGAATGAAGAAATATAAACCTTAAAGAAATAGATAGAACCGTGCTTAATGAGTATGACCTGCCTATTTACTTTTGGGTTGAAGCTGTGAACACAGCTTCTTATATTATTAATAGTCTTAATAAGACCTATTCTAAAGAAGACTCCTTATAAACTTTGGAATAATATAAAACCCATATTATTTACTTTATAGACTTTGGCTGTAATGTATTTATTCTCAATACAAAAGATAATCTTGATATGTTTTCTTCTAAGAGTGATGAAGGAATCTTTTTTGGATATTATTTAACCAGCAAAGACTATAGAGATTTCAATAAAAGAACCAAGTGTTTGGAAGAATCTGTTCAAATCAAATTTGATGAAACTGATCCACATGAGCTTAAAACCTCTCTTGAAAATCTTGAAGAAGATTTGAGTGTTCGGGACCTTAATGACAAATCTAAAGAACCTACTATAATGACAACCAGTTCTGGACTTATTCCAGAATCTACTCCTAATGAACCCGAACCTAGAGAAGAACATGAAATTTCTAGTCCTACCTTTACAAGATCAACTAGAATTCTAAAGAATCATCCTTTAGATGTTGTTGTAGGAAATATTGATAGAGGGACACAGATTAGAGCATCTCTTAGAAATAAGGTTGAACATCACGCCTTCTTGTCATAGCTTGAACCTAAAAACATTGATGATGCTATTAATGATGAATTTTTGGTAATTGATATGCAAGAAGAACTCAATCAGTTTGAATGAAATAAATTTTGGAATCTTGTTGAAAGTCCTAATAACACTTTCACCATAGGAACTAAATGGGTGTTTAGAAATAAAGTAGATGAATCTGAAAATATAGTCAGAAACAAAGCTAGGCTAGTTGCACAAGGCTATAGTCAAGAGGAAGGAATTGACTATGAGGAGACTTTTTCTCCAGTATCCAGATTAGAAGCCATTAGGATTTTACTTGCTTATGCTGCACATCTAAATTTCAAACTATATCAAATGGATTTCAAGAGTGCATTCTTAAATGGATATATTGCTGAGGATGTTTTTTTGAACAACCACCTGGAATTTCAAACCCTCATTTTCCAAATCATATTTTCAAATTATCAAAAGCATTATATGGTTTAAATCAAGCTCCAAGAGCTTGGTATGATAGTTTAAGTTCTTTTCTAATTTCTAAAGGTTTTACAAAAGCTATAGTTGATCCTACTCTATTTATATAACGAATTTCTAAATATTTTTTAGTTGTAAAAATTTATGAAGATGATATTATTTTTGGATCTTCAAGAAATTCCCTATGTACTGATTTTTCTAAAATGATGCAAAATGAATTTGAAATGAGTTTAATGGGTGAACTAAAATTCTTTCTGTATTTCAAATATTTCAAAATGATGATGAAATTATTTTAACTCAATTTAAATATACTAGAGATCTTTTAAAATGTTTTAGATTGGATATCACAAAAAGTAGTGACACTCCCATCAGTACCACCTGTATGTTGGATCTTGATGAAGATGGTAAATCTGATGATCAAACCACTTATAGAGGAATGATTGGAAGTCTACTCTATCTGACTTCTAGTCATCCTGATATTATGTTTAGTGTATGTATGTGTGCTCATTTTCAAGAAAACCCTAAAGAGTCACATTTAAATGCTGTAAAAAGGATTTTCAAATACCTCAAGCATACTCCCAGTTTAAGACTGTTCTATCCCAAAGGACAATCATTTGAATTAGTTAGTTATTCTGATGCTAATTTTTCTGGATGTAAGTTAGATAGAAAAAGAACCTCTAGAACATGTCACCTTTTAGGCAAGTCACTAGTATCATGGTGAAGTAAGAAACAAAATTTTGTTTCATTATTTACTGTAGAAGCTGAATACATAGCTGCTAGCAGTTATTGTGCGCAAATTTTGTGGATGAAACACACATAACTAGACTATGGATATCAATGCAGACATGTCCCAATAAATTTTGACAACACAAGTGATATTAATATTTCTAAGAATCATGTTTCTCATTCTAGGAAAAAACATATTTATGTAAGACATCACGTTTTGAGGGATCATTATCAAAAAGGCGATATCACTTTGGAATTCATTGGTCCTGAATATTAACTTGCTGATATATTCACTAAACCATTAAATTCTGAAAGAATATACTACATCATACATGATCTTGGTGTGATTAATCAATAATAGATATCTTACTAATCATAATGTTTAATACTTTACTGTATTTTACTTTACGGTTTCATGCTCACAGTTTTACAATTACTGTTTCATGCATACGGTCTCACCGTTAAGACCTTGTGCTCATGGTCTGTCAACTCACTATCACACCGTGACTGCACAGAATGGTCACTGTCTCACCGTGATTGCATAGAATGGTCACTGTCACAGCGTGATGACCACCAAATGTCTCACCGTGATGACTGGTTTTCATCACACTGTAATGCCTACTCATGGTCTCACAGTGAAGATTATTTATACTTTTATTTTAACTCTTATCACGGTAATTTTTATTTCTCCTCTATTTGATTTTCTACATTTTTTTTATGACGTTTGACATTCCAAAATGATAAAACATAATGGTTTCATTCAATTCCTTACCTGAACTCTCTCCTGAATCATCTCACTCTTTAAAACCTTCTCTTATCTCGCATGAACCTTTAGTGGATGCTTAGGATGAAGCATTAATCTTCACCCTCATCTGAGAATCACCACTCTAAGAAACAGAGGAGAATACCGAGGATAGCTCCTGAAGGTCCTCTAAACCCAAACTTGGTAAGTCGTACTGTTGTACCAGAAAAATAAATTTTCCCTGAGTGGCTTCTGTCTAGCAAGTCATTAGTTTTGAACGTTTTAAGAGAACAAGGATGGATTTAATGGTTCTATGGACAAAATATACAGATTTACCCAAGGCTGGTTTCTCAATTCTATCAATATGTGATGTTTTCCTTTGATTTTGGGGAAAACATTATGGTGACCATCTGGATCAATGGTCAGAAGTGTTCTTTCTCTTCAATGATGTGGATTGCATGCCTACGGATTTCACATGAAGGAGTGACTGATGACTACCAGAGAGACCCTCCTCCATCATCAGATATCTTGAATCTGGAATATTCCTTGGAAACTCTAACTGGTAATGGAACCAAGAGAAGGGCTATAACTGCAGAGCTAGATGGAGAAACTAGACTTCTATTCAAATTTTTTTCAGAATTTGATCAGTCCGAGAAAAGGAAATTTTGCTGTAATGAAGTATTAGGATGTGTTCTTGATTCACCTGTTGAAGAATGGACATAAGATCAACCTATGAAAGTATTTTATCAAAAATATCTGTGAGTTGATTAAAGTCACTTCCAAATCCACCTTCTTGTTTTACTCATGGATGATTTCAGCCAAGCTAGTTGCCAAAGGAATGGTTGGACCGAATGAAGAAAAGTTAGAGGACTTTGATTTCTGCTTATCCAAGCCTATCATCAGAAGGATGAAGATTATTTGGAACCCCTAGAAGAAGAAATGGGTTGAGGATAATGATCAATTGTATAAGAAGTTTAATCCTGTTGATTATCCAAGAAGGCCTAAGAATCTAGCTGATCCTGGTTTGGAACCAGATGAAGTGGTTGAGTATTCAGAAGAAGAAGAAGAAGAAGAAGAGGAAGTGACAACTAAAGTATCACCTATAGAAGAATCATGAATAACTCCAATGGAAATAGCTCCTGTTGAAAAATAAAGGACTGTTCTCCCTACTATTGTCCCTGCTGAAATACCTCAAGGAGAGGAAGTTGATGTTGGTTTGATAGAATAGGAAGATCCTTCTTCTAGTAAGGATATCAATCCCGAAACTCATCCAATGACTGCAAGAAAATTGATTTTCCTTCATTTAGAGCAGAAAGAAAACATAGATATATATCCTGTTGAAGAGGATCTCCCTATTGAGAATGAAGTCAATCTGGAAGCACAACCAGTGGAACAATTGGTTCCTGAGATAATTCCCTCTGTTGAAGAGAGGATGGAAATTGCCTTTCAGCTGGAAAGGCAATATTTTGCTGAAGAGTTTAGAGATGATCCTGTGGATCCTGCCCTTTTTGCTGAGCCTATTGTCTCTGAAATGGAAGCACAATTTGAAGGGGAGTAACCTCACAACATTGAGATTATAGATGCTAGATCTGCTGAACCTTCTCAACCTACTATCACATATTCTGTGTAAACTCGTTATGTTTTACCAAGCTTTTATGATGTTAATTAGTAAGAGAATGTGACTACAACTACAATGGATCTCTCTTCTATGTTTCAATTGAATTCTGTAGCTCATCTAGAACCAAACCAGAAACAAAGCCCCATTCTCAATCTGAATCAGAATCTCAGTCTGAAGATGATTCTGAACCGCAACCAGAACCTACTCCACTACCTTTACCTTCACTCTAACCCGAGCAACACTCCCTTTTAACTAAAGATGATCTGAAAGTATTTGGAGAGACTATGTTAGCTGGAGTTTTGAAAATATTATCCACTCAACCTCGTCCAGTAACTCAACTGAGTCAATAAGATGCATCAATTCCCTTGAAAAATATTATATTGCATATTCAACCAAGGATGATATGATAAATTCCAGAAGTCAGAGTAGAAAATATGCTACTGGTTTCTGATGTTGCAAACCTGAAAAGTATGGTAGAAAACTTGCAGAATGAGTTTTCTTTGATATTAGAGCATGCTCCTATTTCTACACCTTCACCTATTGCTGCTTCTCATGAGCCATCTGATTCCACCCTTCCTAGAGAGATTGTGTCCCATGTTCATCCATATCTATTATCTTTTGATGAAAATATTGGAACAAGAAACACCAAGATGCTGGATCACGTTAGGGAGCTTATAGAAAATCTGAATAAGCTCATAGATGAGTACACTGGATTTCTGCAGAAAGTTTTGAAACAGCTCAAAGTTCTATCCATAGCCGTAAAAGCTTCTCCTTCTTCAGGACATCCTTTTGTTCCTCATTTGGATGATTCTCTACTGAGATCCATAATCAAGGAAGAACTTCAAAATGCCTTCAGTTGCTTGGATCTGTCTTCTTTGTCAAAAGTGGATAAGAACAGTGAACGAGCATTGGACTTGGTTATAGTTAATTCTAAGATAGCCAATGATTCTCAATAGAAGATCACCAAGAAAATAGATTGTTATCTCACCTGGATTTTCTCCAAAAGTGATATGACAGATCATTTTAGATATCTTCTGGAAAACCTGAAAATCTCTCCGGTAACTCAAGATTTCAAAGCACAAGTTCAAAATCTTACAGAGTTCACCATATTGTTGGACAAATTCATGGAGAATAAGGACGATTTTGAAAAGGCTATGAAATATGGTGGAGAAATCATTACTGATTTCATCAATCTTTTGAATCCATATCATCATGTGCAGAGTACTACTATAGTTTCTCCAGCTGTTGCACCCCATAGACTTGGTCTACCTGCCTTAGCCTCAACTGCCATGTCAGTCATCCAATCTCTTTGTCAGATCCGGCCAGTCATTCTTGAGGAACCGTAGCCTAGATCTTCTTCTACTCATACTTTGGCTCCATCCGTTTTGAAGGTCTACCCTTACCCTCTTTGTCTACCACATCTATGACTTCTTCTACATCGGCACAAGCTCCTGCTGCTGATAAAGGAAAGGTAAAATTGGATCCCTAAAGAGTCTAGAGACTGTTTTTGTATTCTTTTTTGATGGGATGTCATTTGTTTTTTAATGTTTTTATTTCTCATGTATGTTTTATTCTGATCCTTTTCAATGACAAATGCAGTGTTTCCCTTTATTTATCTCTACTTTTTGATAATCCCAAAAGGGGGAGAAAAACTACAAGTATAATTACTATAATGAGATATTTTATTATCGAATCTGTTATTCTTGAATTTTTTCTATTCTAATATGATAGTTTCATTAATGTTACATTTCATTTATATTTTGACTATATATGATTTGTGATCATCAAAAAGGGGATATTGTTGGACTCCTCATGTATTAATCATGTTTTAATGATCACAAATCATATTACTGTTAATTAATCTCACTCATAACTGAACATCTTTCTAATTCTCTTCAATCTCAATAATAACTACACATCATGTTTTAATGATAGAAAATCTTATTGATGATAGTTAATCTCTTTAGTATTTACATGTCTTATGCATGATCACAAATCTCACTTATATTATCAAGCCAGTATGATTCATGTTCTCTTACTCTCTAATGACTAAGCTTAATCCATATTCTAAATATTACTTTCTAAATCTAAATACAGATATTTGTCTATGTATAGAGATGTCGGGATGTTTTACACAATAAGACAGACTATATACAAGACACAGTCACAGTCACCTAGACACCATGAAGGACACGCCATGACCCAGACACCATGAAGGACACACCGTGACCTAGACACCGTGGTGGACACACTGTGACCCAGACACCGTGATGGACACACCATGACCCAGAAACCGTGAAGGACACACCGTGACCCAGACACCGTGAAGGACACGCCGTAACCCGGATACCGTGAGCTACACACCGTGACATAGAGACACCGTGAAGCACATACCATGAACCACATACCGTGAAGACTATACCATGAAGAAGACAACGTTTACACAATCAAAGTGACACCACTTCTTAACTTTTTTTCAATATTATTTAAATAATTCTAATGGTTATATTTGATGTTTTTAATACAATTAATGTTATTTAATGATAGTTGTTGGCATGTCAGGAAACCATATCTCGTACCTTTGAAAAGGAAATCATTCATACTGCCAGAACTCGTGGAATATAAGGAAGATTCAGATGCAGTACACGGGTGCAAGTGTGACGATACAACAAGAAGAACTTACATACACCAGAGAGAACTGTGCTAAACAAGAAGAAAAATATCAAGTAAGAAAGATATTGAAAGACTTTAAAAGAACTCTCATGAGTAAAATCCAACACCACTGAAGAACACATGACGAATCAAGAGATCATATTCACTATTGTAGAACACATGCTGAACTACGACACTCAGTTTTTCCATAGAAAAACAAGATAAGGACTCATATGCATTCATGCTGAATCCAATGAGTCCAAAACAGCATTGCTAATCACTAGAGATTTATAAACTCTTATCTGTTCTCTCTAAGTGATTTGTTTACGTACATTCGAGAAGTGTGGTGTACTATGTATATCTTATAGGCACACTGTATCCTGCACTGAACTGGAGGATATCAAAATCCTCCCTCAAAAACTCTTAACTCTTATTTACCCACGTCAACTATGGAATAGGTCCTTGTGTGTCCTGGTGTTGGTTTTGTTTCCCCCGAAGAACTGTGGTAGAGGTCCCTGCATGGCCTGGACAGTTTTGTAAACTGTTGTTGACCCCGATCTAGGGTGTGGATCAAATTTATATAAATTTGAGAGGACTAAGTCTCGGATTGAGACTGAAACTCTTGTTATATCTACTATGCATCTTTAGTTTATGTTTAAAGTATACTATATACATCTTTTATATTCCGTTGCTATTACTTTGAAATACAAAACTATTTTACATCTACTTTCATAGTTAAATTAGCAAGTGTTTACACTAATTGTAAATCAGTAGGTTAGTCTCAAAAGTTAGTTAAATCTTGTGGTTAAATTAACTGAGACCTAATCAATCTTTGAGATTCTAAGTGAACATATACAATCTGTATAAATTCACTACAGTTTAACTTGTTTTATAAATTGGGGGATTTTAAATAGAAGATATTTTAACAGAAATTGTAATTAGAACTCAATTCACCCCCCTCTTGAATATCCACTCTGACCAGAACATACAAATAGAAGGATTAACATTCATTAATCAATAACTAGATAAAATTTCTTACAGTTAGCAAAAAGCAGTCCTATATGGAATTTTTCAATAGATTGCATGATTTTGTGTCATTTCTGACAGAATTCTGGTGTATTTTCCACATTATTAAAAAATTTGAATCTATACTCATTGTCTACTAGCATTACATTTTTGAGATTGTGAAACTCATATCAATCTCAACGAGAATTAAATAAAATTCAAAAATATTTCACATTACATTTCTTTTTCAAGCTTTATTTGGATCCCCACCATGGAGGTAATGTCTTTAAAATATTGAGGGTTCAATAGATACTAATGTATTCTGAAAACACAAACCCGTATCAGAGTGGTTTATTTCCAATAAACACAGGATTAAAACTGAGATCCCAGTATTGGATTATTATAATTTTATGTTTGAGAGAACCAAAATAAATTCCATATTATTTAACCATCAGATCAATTAGTGGAAATAATATGTTAAAAAACATGACTGAGTAATGTGATTTTCCATCCAAAAAATCTAGAAAAATCATAAATAGGGTTTCACAGTTCCTCAAAATTATAGGGTTTTGATCTCTACTAGATCACCAACCTAAAAATAATCATGCGTTTTCACTCATAAATACGCTCTGAGATAATCAAGTGATTTTCATTTGAAACCAAAATTGATCAATTTTTCATGATCCACCCATAAGGTGAGGACCCAATTTTAAAATCCTTGAAAAACTTGGATGGGGTCATATGGCCATGCGTCACGTTATTGTTTCGATCCAAGTTTGTATTATCCTCCATGATAATCTTATCATCACTGGGAGAATATTTTATTCCACTGGATCCAGATCGAGTGGTATCCTCTTTCCCCCATCACATAGGACCTCTTTGAATGATGGGTCAGAACCATCATTTGAGATTTGG
Source organism: Viscum album (assembly GCA_963277665.1). Lineage (NCBI taxonomy): Eukaryota > Viridiplantae > Streptophyta > Magnoliopsida > Santalales > Viscaceae > Viscum > Viscum album. The sequence continues at coordinate 760,719,396 of OY728161.1, forward strand.
ATCACCAAAGGAGGGAAAACCATGAGAACCTGAAAATTAAAAGAATCATCATTAGTAGGATCTGAAATTGAAATCATTGCAACCATGAGATTAAGGAAATCCTAGTAACTATAGAAGTCACCCCAATAATTTTTTATTATTAATTCATACATATATTTATTTACCATACCATTAACATATATCACTATATATATAATTAGATAGATATGTATAATTATATAAATATTTAAAATTTGATAAATTCATTTATAATTATAAATATATATTTTTAATTAAATCTATTTATAATTATAATAAATATATATATATATATATAATTATTAAATTATAATAAATATATTTAAATAATAAATATATATGTTGTATCTTCAATTATATATATATATTTATATACTGATAAATATTTATAATTATAAGAATAAAAGTAATTCTTCCACCAAGAACCTAATATATATAATTACATAACTGAATACAATTATATATATATATATTTAATTATACAAATATTTTTTTAATTATGTACAAATATATATATATATATATATTTATATTTAAAATTAAAAATATAATTAAAAATATAATTAATTTTAATTATAATTAAATAATTATAATAAATATGTTTAAATAAATATTATAGTTTTTATATTTATTTTATTATTAGGGATAAATTCTATTTTAATTATGAATGTGAAGACCTCTTTCTATCTGGGTAAAGGGAGACCCATTACATTGCTCGTAGAACGAAATAAAAGTTTCCTGCAACATGCTTGCTTCACCACCTTCCTGTGTCATGCCTGCATTACAACCCCAATGTCATCACCTGTGTTAGTGCATGCATTATAAATCCCCCAAGGGGATTGTCTGGATTTGAACCATAGACATTTGGATATCAGATTATAGAGTTTCCAACTTAGGTGTCACACCAACTATGTTAATATATTTATAATTATATATTTCTCGTTATTAAACTATTTTTTTAGCTGCCGATGAATTTATGTTAGAGGTCTCGATAAGGTAGTAGAGATTTCCTGATTTTTGTGCAAATAGTCAATGCATTGGACATTTTAATAGAAATTTCCATAAGGTTCTGAAATACACAAAATAGAAAAAAGTGGCCATCTGATAGAGCACTTTCAATTCAAGAACCATTTTACTGATAAAAATTTAGTTGGATATGGATATAAAGGTAGGAAAAAAGGGTTTTCCAGAGAAATATGTGGTTGATCCTATGAGAAATTAGGGGATGTTTGGTGCATCTTCCAGTAGTGTAGATAATGTTCAAGAACCCAATGTGATGACACCTGAAAGCTCATTTGTTGTAGTCATTTTGTTTTATGATTTTTCTACAGCAATCCCTGGTTCAAACACTATAAATACTAATTTTGAGATTGGTGATAAGGCTTCATTTATTTCTCAGATACAGGTTTACATAGAGTCTATTGTTGAGCCTGATGTTGCTAATATGTTTGGTGATATAAATATGTCATTGGGGAACAACACGATAACCAAATCATTTAGTATGGATAGGGGATTTCCAATTTATCATTCAAGGAAGAAGCTCAATATATCATCTTTCAACTGAAGGAAGAACTGCACCCCATTATTGGATGAACAAAAAGCATGACAAGTGTAGGAACCTCTTGTTCCACAGAAAAAGTTTTCAAACATGATTTTTCAGAAAGTGTCCTAGATGATAATAATGATTGTACGGTGCAGATACTCTTGGATGTTTCTCAGCTCATCAAAAAACCTATAGTTTTTACTCAGAAGGAACCATTATAGAAAATTAAGGAAGAAGATCTTATTCATCAAGGTCCTGCTCTAAAAAAATTACCTTCCTTAGAAGCTGATTTAAAATCACAGTAGACCAAAGAAATGGGAGGGAGTTCTTTGAATATCTTTTCGATGTTCAATTTTTTCAATTAATTTGAATTTGAAAAGATCAACATTATGAGTCTTGATATGAAGTTTTGTAAGAACAAGTGAAAATCCTCACTATCTCTACATGGAAGTGATACTAATCTAGAGTTTGTTAATAACACCATGTAGGGTTCACCAAAGGATTATTCCCCTCATAATCAGCACGTGAAAGATGATGAAAAAGTCCAAGAGGAATGTCTAGGGCCGCATCTAGGAACTCTAAATGAACCTATTGAATAATAAGATGATGGAGAGGTAAATTTGGATATGGTTGATTCAAAATCTCAGCAACCTCCCCAATGGTGGAGAGGTTAGAACTCAATATCTCAAGGAGGATCTTGGGGTAGGGGAGGCTGACATAAAAAATGATTATTTATATTTTGTTTATATCTTTCTTGGTTTGGTCGCATTGTTGTTCCATTAGACTTTTCATTTCAACCTCTTTGTGCCCCTTGTTCCTTTTATTAATAAATTTGAGGACTGTGCATGCTTGACCTTGATCCTTTGGAGTATATTTATATATTATTATTAATATATATATATATATATTACAACTATTTTTAAATATATTTCTTTATAATTATAATTTCAAATGTTTATATATATATATATATTAATAGTTGTTAAATTATAATTAATATACTTAAATAATAAATATATTTTATATATTTATGAATATAAATATATATATATATTATTATATATAATTATATAAACATATTTATTATAATTTTATAAATTAAGAAATATATATATATATATTATTATATATATATAATTATACAATTATTATTAATATATTAATATATATACAAATTAATTAAGATATATAATTATATAATTATATAAATATGTTTCTAATTACGTACACATATTTTAATATATATTTATTTATAATGATATATATATATATATCTTTATAAAATGGTAACAAATATATATAAATAATAAATATATTTATTTATAATTTTATTTTTAAATATACTTTTTTAATTATTTAAATTGTTTTTTTAATTATAGAATTTTTTTTAATTATGTTAACTACATTATTAAAATTTTGTCATTATCAATGTTTCGTTATCAGTAATAGAGAATTAGTTTTATGAGAACTAAAAAAGATCCTATAAAAAATATCTTTATCGACACTATAATTTAGTTCTGATAAAATTATTCCTCATCTATTAAATAGAACCAAAATAGAGTCCTCCATGTTGACATCATTCATGCTCTGATGGAGCCAAATTATTATCGCTAATCTTCCTTGATCTTCATAGATGAATCGATCTTTTAAAAAGCAAAGGAATGTGATTCTTTTCACTCCTTTTTAATGACAATCCATGAACATTCCCTCGCCAATTTATTTTATTTTCACATGAAGATCCACTGCTCAACGCATGACACCACCCTACTCTCATCACACCTTCATCCTAGAAGATCTCCACCCATATAAGGGAGTGTAGCACATTTCCTTCCACCATTATAGTGATCCCCAAACACAGTCATCCTCAGTGTCTCACTCATCTACCCACACTGCAACCGCCCCACCTTTTATTAGTTTTTCCTATGGCCTACCATTATTTTGTATACAAAAATATGAGTTTGCATGTTGTTTGGAAATTCTTCGTTTTATGGTTCATATCATGATTATGATCAGTATTCATTTCGCTGAATGAATTGAAATTGAAATATTTTTTGCATGTAAATTTTGATTCTGTTCATATTTTAATGTGTTCATGAGTGTCTACACCAAGCATAGTGATTCCCATTAGTTTCTTGGTGATTGACAGGGTGATGCATCTGATTTAGTGACCATTAGTGCAATTTATTATTAATTACAAATATATGGTTGTAAATAATTTGTGTGTAAATATTTTAAATTGGTTTTGTATATAAATTTTGTAGTAGTTGAAATTTAATGGTTTAAGGAATAATTTATTCTAATGATTATGGATTAATTTATACTATATATTTTAAAATAAATAAATATATTGATTTTGCAAATGTTTTTAATGAATTTTTGAAGTCACTTTTGAATAACCATTTTTTGAAATATAAAATTTGTATTAAAATATTTTTCTTAGTTTAATGTTTATCATTCTTTTTAAAAATTATAATGATATATTAATCCCAAAGTATGAATAAAAATTTGATCCATTGTTATCACTCAGATAACTTTTTTTTTAATTTTTCCAAATGGTTTGAATAGCATGAGTGAAAGAGATCTTATTATTTCTCGATCTACCTTGTAGATTCTACAACAGATCCCCATTACCTTAAGCCATTGTTGGCTCACCCAATTCCATTACTTCATGTTCCTTTCACTCATTCATCATTATTTATCACTGTGATTGAATGGATATCTTAATTGTACACTACAAAAACCCTTCACATTTATCTAGTATAGTGGTGCCATGAAATGATAAGTAGGTAGATTTTTTGAAGTTCACATATAGTAATCTGCTACAAGTTCCATGTATCCCTCCCTCTCCCTTGGTTTAAAATCAAATAGTTATACCCATTTTATTTCATGTATCCCTCCTTATACCATGGATTAAAACCATAACATCTTTTTAAACAATTTCATTACCATGAGTATTTTATTTTTAGCGAACAATTGAGTGTCATCATTCAATATTGTTTTCTTTTTATGAAAAAATTATATTATGAAATACGGTTTCATTATGGAATCAATTTCCTTTTGATATTAGTGGATAGTTTATTTGAATATTAAATGACAAACAGGAAAATATTATTAATTATTATGGGTTATTATGCTTTGTGGAATTATATTTTTTGAATTCACTTTCCTTTAATTTAAACGGATATAGAATATGGATATTTTCTTATATAAAATATAATTATTTTTATCATAGAACACATGTTCAATAATTGGTTTTGTATTAACTGTTGATTATTTGTATGTCATTTATTAATTATATTTTTTCTTATTAAATCAGAACATATGTTTTATGAGTCAAGACATATGTTTAGTGGGAATGTTTTTATAAAAGTAGCACTTTATAAGAATGTTTTATGCTTTATTAATTTATAACACATTTCCATTTCATTTTTTTCATAATTAATATTTTGAATATATTTTTATATTATTAAATATATTTAAAAATATATTTATTAATTTTTTTAATTTTTTTTAAAAAAATTTCTTTTTTGAAGATACTAAGTAGTTTTAAAATTATAACAAATCATTGTTCTCTATATTCTGATTGAATATTTTATCAATATACATTTATTTGTCGTATAGTTTTCTTGTATATTTAAAATTATATTACATATATTATATTATTATATATTAATAAATTTTCATATTCTATAAATTTTTCAAATCAATTTTTGGGATATGTAACCATTATTTTTAATTAAATTTTTAATAATGTTACATATCGAGAAAAATTAATTAGAAATTAAAATCATGTGATTTATAATTTTAATTTTAATATTCATTAATTATTAGAGTGTTGACTTTGAATAATAAAAGTGGATTTTTATTCTCATTATCGTATAATTTTTTAGTCTCTTACATATGTGAATAACTCCTATATTGCTTAAACGGTATCATTTGAACATACGTCAATTATGAGTTAATTTTATTCATTTAATTGTTTTTTATTAAAGTACATTTCTAAAATATTTATTAATATTGTGTGGTATTATTTAAATTAAATTATGGAGGCACTATTTTTGGATTCACTTTTTTATTATTCTGTTTAAATAATTCATTCGACAAGCATTAGTATCATTATTTTTCCCCATGTTCTATTTAAAACACTTTTTAGTTGATTATGTACATCGTTTATGATACATTCAAAAATACATCCTTGTACTAAATTATTTCTATTTAATAATAAAATGATGATTAAGGATGTAGGTTCTTCTATTGAGAATCATTTTATTGAGGACAACAAAAACCCAAGTATAAGGGAGTGGGTTAGTTGTAGTGAGGTCATACAATTTCTTCATTTTATTTTCCCATATTTCATTTATATGTGTATAAAAATTTAATAAATATTGTAAAAAAACATATTATTAACTGTGTAATATAGGTTCAACAAGTTGTAACCATAATTATATATTAATTACACCATCATAATATTGACATCTCATTAAAAAACATTCATAAAAAACCATTTTCTTATTTAAAATATATGATCATATTAATATTTAGATATCTTTTTGATAAATAGGATGTCACATCCTAAAAAATATATATTGATAACAACACAATGGAAACAACATGTCACTAATTCCATCAAACCAATAATATATTCATCATTACCCCACTCCAATAACCTTGTCCTCAATAGAAGCTAATCACTTCTCAAATTCTGTCATTAAACCAATGGCCTTTTCCTTTTTATGGATTATGTTAAGGATTTATTTCAATGGTGAAGTTTTAATAACAATCTTAGAATTAGTACGTGTAAGAGATGGGGGATTATTCTGAGAGAAAAAATGTTGTAATAATAATTAAGGGGATAATGTTGATGAAGATGTCGGTTGTCTCTTAAAATCTAAATGTTCTTGGGCTAGGGAGTTGGTGAAGTACCATATGAAATTTCTTATATTGTTTCATAAATATAGAGTTAAAGAGTTCAACATAGTTCTAATAGAACAAGAATACAACCACTCTCAAATTATTTTTCAATGTTCGCATTGATTTTATTCAATAAAATTAGTCCATAATAGTTTTACAAACATTTGATTTTTCACAAAATAGATCAGAGGTATAGATGTACTATACATGGGGGAAAAAATAATGTGCACACCAATTAAGATGATACCTTGGTTTATTGAAAATTTAATATGAATACAAGTGTGAATAATAATGGGGACCGTATGGAAGAAATTAAAATGTAAATTTATGATGAACTTTGTTATTGTACAATTTTTTTTGATATGTTAAATAGTTGTTCTAAGATACCATTGTATACTGGTTGTCCTGAATACAAAATAGTACTAGCCATAATGAATTTATATAATTTGAAAAATTGTATTAGATGGGTTGAAACCAACTTTACAGAACTGCTAGGTCTTGTAAATAATATTCTACTAGATGAAAATGAACATCCTTGTTGATGATATGAACCTAAATGAATGCTATGTTCAATGGTCACAATGTCTAAACAATACATGCTTGTCCAAATGATTCAATCTTTTTTTTTCAATGACCGTGAATCACAATAAAAATTTACTAAGTGTGAAATGAATTAATACACTAAATATAAATCATGTCATTTGAAATATATATGGTATATTCCTATCATTCCATTTTTAATACTACTATATGGATGATAGGAAACCATGATAAAATTGAAATGAAATGATGATACCAGAATTAATTATGGGAAACTACATTATCCATTTCACTATCCCCAGTATAATAAAATTGAAAATGAGTGTCCTAAATTGGTAAATTGGCCCTGGAACATCTGACATGAGTTACCTATAGATGGAATAAAGCCTTTTGTTGTACATAGTATTACTCACAATACATTTCTTGTAATGTTGGTGATTTTTAACTTTCCTACTTGGTTATACATGAGAAAAATATTTTGTTGTCTCTACTTATATCTTTACCAGAGAAAACCAGTAATGGAATTGATGCTAATTTTTCTCTGTTGATCGATGATCTGAAATTGACGTGGGATAAATGTGTTACAATGTATGATTCTATTAGAAGTGTTGAATTCAAATTAAGGTCCATGTTTTATGGGATCATAAATGAAATTATGGGTTATAGAAATTATTTTTCCTACAACATTAATAAAATGTTAGGATTTCCTATTTGTGAATAATGAACATACTCAGTTTAGATAATAAATTCCACAAAGAATGTTTTTTAGAACATTGTATGCTTTTTCATCGATGATATGAAAACTGATCTCGTATCACATCATTTGATGGGAATAATGAACAAGGTACAACACTATCTCTATGACTTGAGGATCAACATTTCGATAAATTAAATTATATTGAAACTATTTTCAGTAAACTATTCTTGTAAAATATTATCAAAATTAGTTTGGAAAAAGAGATAAATGTTCATTATAATACCGTACATGAATTTTTTATACGTCTTAAATTTTCTTGATGTTATTCATGTGAAGATAAATAAGTTTCTTATTTTTATTTTCACATTAACAAATTCTCCTTGGAAAACAAAATATGGAATCAAGTATAAGTTATACATGATTTTCATGGATATAAAGGAAGAGTTGGCATCCAGGAAGGATAAAAAGGAGACTTATCTTCTTCCAGCTTCTTACACTCTCTCCATAAAAGAAATTTTTTAATTTTTTTCTTTAATCGTGTAAAAGTTTCATATATGTATTCATAAGATACAGAGAATGTTGTTTCAATGGTTAATTTAAATTTAAAGGGACAAAAATTACACAATAATCAATTTTTTATGAAATATTTGATGTTTTCCCCTTTAGGTTACTTTTTTGTTAAAACATTATGATATACATTAAACAGATTCTACATATTTTTCATATCCATTTGTAAACATGTTTTAACCTGATGAAGTTTCCAATCAGGGATAATGAGGTTTCATTCATATTATTTGAGTTAGAGATGTTTTTACCACCATCATTTGTAGATATAATCATCTACCTAATGGTTCACACGGTTATATTGGTTGAACTATGGGGTCCAATCCATTATAAATTGATGTACTCCATTTAATGGTATATGATATTTTGATTTGGTGAATAATTAATTCATATATTCCATAAGGTTGTATTGCAGAATGATATATTATTAAAGAAGTTATTGAATTATGTACTAGTTACCTATCAGATGTTGATAACATCGGCCTCCAAGTGTCTCATCACAGCGGATGACTTATAAGTGAAACAATTTCTAGAAGATATTTTCTTACAATTCCTATCATATTTCAAGATAAATATTACCTTTAAATTTTATATTATATTGAATATTTTCATCCATCGGTTTAATCAATAATTTAATTCTTAAACATTTGAATCCATTAAGGGATGAAGGATTCACATCAAATAAACATAATAAAAAATTTCTAGGATGGTATTGAGATCATATTTATAAGAGTTTTTCTAAAAATATGAATTCAGTGGTTAAAAAACATTTCTGAGAATCTAGGAAACTAAATTAAATTGTTATATCTTACAATGGTTATACCTTTTATAAAAAAGAACACAATGACCATAGTTAAATGAAACATTCTTGCGTTATGCATATGGAAGAGGTAATGAAAATATCAAATTACAAGGATAAAAATCCAATTAATGTGAATATATCATATTTTGGAATCATCAAATATAAAAACATATTAGTTTATACAAAATTTTAAGTGCTTATTTACATTTTCCAATGGTTTTATAGTCAGAGTGTAGTGAAATTTGATGAAATGGGATTTGAGAAGGTGAATTTCAGTGTGAAATTTTTAAAGGATGATCCATTCATAATGGAATCAAAAGCATTGTAGGTATTTCAAGTCACATGTCCAGAAAATATGAATTTGTCAATTGTCCTACTGGTGCCTAAAATAACTACAGGGTTAGATGAATATTTAATCAAGGATTACCCTTTCATTGGGCGATCACAATAATTTCATGTCGGCCCCAATATATATAAAGGAATTTGTACTTGAGGGGACCAAAAAAAGTGGATTTAGATTTTCGATAGAGGATCCAAATTTCCATTACCATTAAATAAAAGAAAGAGTGATCTATGAGAAGGTTAAGGAATTATTAATTTACTATGATTTTCATTACAATTTTATGTGTTCTATGTTGTATTAACATAATATAAATTAAATATTTCACTACTCATATTGAAAATACTTATTCACATTATAATGATACAAATCATGGGTAATAACCTATGTTTGATGCTAAAATTATATAATTATTAGTGGATCAACAAAATGTTTGATAAAAAATACAAGAATAATGTATCATCATTATGTTGACTAAAATTATTAAGGCATGAAGCAAGGGTATATAATTTGAGGATGGATCTAATCAACACAACCAACTTGATGACCCCAACATGTAATTATTCTTTAGTTATGTTGGGGCCACAATACGAATGATTGTGTCAATTGATATGAATTCATTTCACCATGTCTAGACTATGACAAAAAATATCTTTTGGGATGATATTAAGGTAATGGTATGATCTATATTCTATTTTTTACCTAAAATATATATATAATTAAATATATATTTACATTTCTTTATCTCTCATAGAGTTTTTTAATTTTAGATGATTTCCATAAGAATTGTGTCTCAATTGCCACTATAAAATTCAATAAACACTGGAATATACTTCATTCCAAGTTTCATCTTATGGGTGAATGGGGAAGAGGAATTTATCACCCACTAAGTTTTTATGAACACATTATTAAGTAGGAAACAAGGAATTTTTTTCATTAGTCATCGTGATAAAAAAAAATTTAGGTGCATTGTAGTAAACAATATAATATTTGACATTATTTATCTTAACCATTTTTAAACAAAACTGTTAATATATGAAATAGAAAATGAGTGAAAAATAGACAATATGTATCAAAACCAATGTACCCATATCGTAATGTAATGATGGTAAACACAAAACATGGTAAGGAAATATAATATATTTTAAATCTATAATAAGTTTTTTATGTGATATGAAAAAAAAATTATTTTGTTTATATATTTATTGATAAATCAAAATCTAAAACCACATCCATTCAACATCATGTGCTTTGGAAGGAGGAACACATAAATAAAGAGGGTAAACTTGTTGATGGAAATAAAAATTTTATGGGAAATAGGTGTATGTATGGAATATTAGTATTTCGTAATTATTTATAAAAATATTACATAAATATATCAATTTATGTTCATATATTTTTTATATGGTTTAGATATTAGAAAATACAGTGGGTGTACATAATGAAAACTACCATATGTAGAATTGAAGCGGCTAGAAAAATGTGTCTCCTTATAGGTGTTGGTTTTTTAGTGTCAACTGAAACTTATTTCGAGAAGACAAAAATATATGAATTTTAATATCATCTAATGAAAAAATTACAGTAATAAATATATGCATTGCCACATATTATTTTCTAATATAGTTTTCCACACTCATATCTAATAAAGGGACAAAGAGTACTGAAAATGGAATAAACATAATAACATGAATAACCAAATGAACCCACAAGATTTGAGGCCATCCATTAACCTCAACTATACACATTACCTGAGTTAATAAATTTTTAAATTTCTCTTTATCCTAAATGGGAATCATATAACTTCATATAATAATATATTATTAAATTTAAATAGTGTAATGTTTTATGTGATTTCAATCTATCATCACCCATGCACCGCCATGTTGCTTGGGGTATGGTGTATAATATCAGGACAAATAAGATACACAACCAAGAACTCCAAAAATAATGCATGAGAGTGGGTATTGAAGTATCTCAATATCCAGGTGATGAGTTCCATGATCAACTTGATGATCCTGATAGTAAAACAGTCAATGATGCTATTATTACTTTCCCAGTATGGCTATAAAATATTATAAAGATAAATTCGGTCTATAATTTAAAATTTTTTCCAAATTTGATTCTCTAATAATTCATGTAAAAAGGACTAAAATGAGGTATGGAATAAAAAATAGATAATATGATAGAAAAACTGGTGGTTGGATCAAGAAAATCCAGTTAATCGACCAAAAAGAGAAAAATACCTCTTGGGAGTACCCTCTCTTCGCTTGTTCCACAAAAACATATATTATCATTACAAGATCATACAAGAACAACATTCGAATATGGACATGATTCCATATTTTAATATAAAGAATAAATATTTTAAACATTCATTACATATGTGGTTCATCTCAAGAGTATAAATTAGATTCTCAAGTGTGAATTGTTGAGAGAATCATGTTTAAATACATACATAAGGTACATTTTCTTAATACGTCTCTCCAAAAAATGACCGAACATGTTTATTAAAGTTAATAACTAAACATAATTTCTAAAATTGTTTGTATTAATAAAATATAGATGGATACACTACGAATCATGATTTGGATTCATTAATCACTGTATCACTTCAGTAGATGAAATTTATTTAGAGTTGAAATGAATTGATAAAGAAAAAGATGCACTAAAAGTGGAATTTCAGAAGAAAATAATAGATTAATGACACCTTTTGATTAAAAAATGCATGATTAATGATTTGTAATTTAATCATATATATTATATTTTTTTAGTACTTATTTATTTTAGAATCAATCGATGAAGATCTCAATCATATTTAGACATCGAAAATATTTATTCTTCGGATCCAATACATGGACGTCTATCTAACCGACCATGAATAATGCCTATTTTGAATTTTTAATGAAATATAATAAATATTTTATAAATAAAATTTGATTTGTAAATTCCAATTTTTGTTTTAACCATAATATTTTTATGATATGGTGATCTGTAAATATATGCCAAATCATGGTATGAGGTCAGTGACTGAAAATAAGAAGCCTATAGATTTTTTAAAATGGAAATATATTAAGGTATGTATAGATATATTTTATCAATGAAAACATATTTCAATACAATTTACTAATTTTTTAAATATTTCTAATGTGTCTAAAGAAAGATAATAGTAATGATTGTTGATAATATATTTTCAAATTTAGTTTAGATATCATATGTCCAAAAAATACTAGCACCCTATAATAGGTAAATTACGAATATATTTATAATCTATTTAAAAATATTTCTTAATAATTTTTTATCTATATTTTCTCATTACCACAATTCTTTAAAATAATTTACACACTCAAAGGAAGAAGTGAATTTGTGTACTGATGAGTGGGAATCTTACATGGTTTGGAAATGTTTTGGGACAATAAGAATAGTTGATTACCTGTTTGGTTTGTAATCTAGGTCGAAATATGAATTTAGAGATACACATGGAATTTTAATCATTATTATAGGAATGATTATAAATAAATTGTGATCTATTTATTAACATGAATTTTAATGGAGGAATTCAATTTGTTTAATAATGAGTTGGAAGAGAAAATGGTGTCAGAATGCATACATACTCTATAAATAGTTTCTTACAACTACTTATTTAGTTAATTTCCCATCCTTCTGTGCACTTTTATTAGTTAATTTCCTTATATTGTTTATCTGATACATATTTTTAAAATTTTAAAATTTGATCAACAAATATGTCACATGATAAAAACCAAGAAAATAATGTTAAATTTTTTTGATGAATTAGGAAAATTACCCAAATGTATTTTTTATGTGTACAGATCGACCGTCAATCCATCTGGCACAAGATGTGGTCAGTATGACTCAAACTACATGATTTTATTCAAAAGTATCATTTTAGTTTAAAACACATGTCACATAAAAAAAATAAAATGAGTCTGGACTAATTTCAATCATTAAAAAACAATCCATAAATCATTTTCACATGTATGAATTGACTAAAAACCAATTCAACACTCAATGTGGATGGTATGACCTGTAGTATGTGTTTTTAATAAAAACAATCATTATAGTTAAAACACACATCACATAGACAAAACAAAGAAAAAAGTCTATGATAGTTTTTAAATATAGATTAATGTCCATAATTGATTTTTCACATTTAGGAATCGACTGCACATCAATATGGAACTAGATGTGGGTGGTATGACTCAATGAAAGTTTTTTCAATATAAATGTATCATTTTAGTATAAAAGATGCATTAAATATCCCAAATTGATAAAAATATCTCACATTGTTTGCAAACATTAGGAGAAAATTCTGAAATTCATTTTTAACACTATTGAATTGACCTCAAATCAATTCAAGACATGATGTGATCGATATGAACCAAAGTGCATGTTCTAAATAAAAAGGTTCCATTTTAGTTAAAATGAATTTCAAAATAACAAACATAATAAAATGATCTTATATTTATTTCAAATTAAATAAAATTTTTCTATAATTTATTTTTCATATATAGAATTTGACCATATGCCAATCAGACACACAATCTATTCGGTATGAATCAAATTATGTTATTTTAATAGAAAATAATCATTTTAGTTTAAAACAAAAAACTAAACCAAATCCTAGAAAATGATATTGAATTTTATTCAACCTAAATTATAATTGTCTGCAATTAATTTGTGAATTGTGGGAGTTGACCACATATAAATATGACACCTGATGTAGTCGATAGGACTAGAATTGAATGTATTCAATTCAAAGTATCAGTTTAGTTGGAAACACACATCAAATGGACATAACTAATAAAATGATATCAAATTATTTTTTAAGTCTTCCAAAATAGTCCATAATTCATTTTTGATGTGTATTAATTGACCACACTTTAATCCAAGATACTATGTGATTGATATGACCCAAAGTGCATGTTTTTAGTAGAAAGGTTCCATTGTAATTTAAAATCAGTTTCATAACTACAAAACCAATAAAAATGAGATCATATTCTTTTCAACCATCAGTATAATTATACATAATTCAGTTTCCACATTTAGCAATTTAATACATTAAAACCAGACACCTGGTGTGGTGGATATGACTCGAAGTACATGTTTTCAATATTAAATAGTCATTTTAGTTTTAAATAAATCAAGGAACTCAATCTGAGAAAACAAGATCAAATTGTGTTCCAAATTTAATAAAATAGTTTATTATTAATTTTTGAACTATACAAATCAATAACACATCAATCTAACTCCGAATGTGGTCAGCATGACACAAATTATTTGTTTCATATTCAAAAGTGTCATTTTAGTATAAAAAATCTTTCAAATATCAAAAACGTAGAAAAAAAACTATTATTTTTTACAAAAATTATGAAAATATTCTACAATTCATCTGTGACATGTAGGAATTAACCACAAATAATTTTGACACATGATGACACTGATGTGACTCAAAGTGCATGTTTTTATGATAAATGTGTCATTTTTGTTTAAAATGTGTGTCAGATCGCTAAAACTAGGGAAATGATATCACGTTATTTTCAATAATTCGAATTAAAGTCTATAAATATTTTTGGCATGTATAATTTAATATAGCATCATTTAGGCACACAATGTGGTCGGTAAGACATAATACACATGATTTAAATATATAAGTTTCATTTTAATTTTAATAACAAATTCCTGATCCAATACCTCTTAAATGATCATATATTGTTTTCAATATTTAGGAATATAGTCCATAATTCAAATATGACCAGTTGGAATTAACCACATGTCAATCTGACACCCGATGTGGTCATTTTGACTCAAAGTGAGTCTTTTCAATAAAAAAGTGATCTTTTTAATTAAAGAACATATCAATTATAAAAAATTTGAGAAAAGAATATTTTATTGTTTATACAATTTATTAAAATGATCCATAATTTATTTCAGACATTTAGGAATTGATCAAACGTCAATCTAACACATGATGTGGCCGATATGACTCAAATTGATTGTTATTAATTGAAAGGTTTTAATTTTGTTTATAACATGTGTCACATAGCTAAAAATAATATAATGAACATACATTGTTTTCAAAATATAAGACAATTATTCAAATTCATTAGTGACATTTTGAAATAAAAAACATTTCATTCTGACAAACGATGTGGTATGTATGACTTGAAGTGTGTGTTTTAAATATATAAGTGCCATTTTAGTAACAAAAAAATCACATTGAAAAAACCATGGAATAGAGCTCTTATTGTTATAATGTTTTTGATAAATTGACCATAAATAATTTGTGACATTTAGGAATTGACCACATGCCAATATGACGCCTGATGTGGTTGGTGTGACTTGAAATGTGTGTTTTCAATAAAAATGTTTCTTCAAATAGAAAAAAATGAGAAAACCATCTTTAATTGTTTTCTAACATTTGGAAAATGGTCCATAATTAATTTTTGGTGAGTAATTATTTACATCACCTCAATTGTACACATGATGTGATCAGTATGACTCAGAGTGCATTCTTACAATATAACGGTACCATTTTAGTTTAAGAAACATGTCACATATCCAAAAAAGAGAAAAAAGGGGTCAGATTATTTTCAAAAAAATATGAAAACTATACATTTATAATTTTTTCAGTGTTGGAAATGACCATACACTAATCCGACATATGATGGGTTTGGTATGACATGAAGTACATGTTGGTAATATAAAACTATCTTCTCAGATTAAAATTCATCACATAACCAAAACTCATAAAATGATCTCATATTATTTTCAAACATTATAAAAACAATCCATAAATAATTTTTGACCTATAGAAATCAACCACACATCAATCTGAAAATTTATGTGATCAGTATGACGTGATTTTCATGTTTTACATATGAAAGTGTCATTTTAGTTTAAAACATGCATCAAATAGACAAAAATGATCAGACAATTGAATATTATTTTTTAACATTAAGATAATGATCCATTATTGATTTCAGAGGTTCAAGAATCAATCACACATCAATTCGACACATGATGTGACTGATATATCTCAACGTGCTTATTCTCAATAGAAATGATCCATTTTAGTTTAAAATGCATGTCACATTTCCAAAACTACTAAAATGAGCTCACAATGTGTTCAAACATTAGAAAAATGATCCTTAATTCATTTTTAATGTTTATAAATTAACCACACTTTAATGTAACACAAAATGTTGTTGATTTGACTCGAAGGTCATGTTATCAACATATAAGTTCCATTTTAGTTTAAAATGTTCATCACATTGGTAAATATGCGCATAACATTTTGAGATTGGTTTCCCATAATTTTATCTACTATAAAATTATTACTTTCCTTGACATTTTATTTGATTCTTATTTAGTTAATTCTTACTATGATAATACTACAATATGAATTAGAAATGGTGTGGCTATTGAAGACTTGTTCTAAAAAACGATGTCCTCTTAAATTGGATATCATCTATAGGGAGTTTTTTATCACCACAAATGAAATCAAATTCCAGATTACCTTCTTTTGAGAACAAAATTAAATAGTGTGATGGATAAGAGTCATTTGCAACTCAATCTGATAGACAGTGAATCGGGCATAACTCAATGTATTTGTTTCTAGTTTTAAATTGACACATCATGTTTAATTTATTTATTTATGTTATTACTAACATAATATTTTTTTCTTATACATGTGAATTATTTTTCTCGAGTTTGGGTGGTTTTTTCCAAACACTAATAGTTTGATTGGGGTTTGGTGCCGAAATATAAAAGGAACATTGATGTTTTTGAATGCTTGTGATAAATTTTACTTAGTCATATAATTGTACAATCCCTTGTTTGAAATATCTATAATATTGTGCTTGTTTATCTTATTTGGGTTATAAATTTTATTTTAATTAAATTCTTTATTTGATCTCCCCATATTTTCTCCTTGTTTTTTCTTATACAGTGTGTTATAATTATAATAGGACATCACCAGAGAATTTACATTTATCAGTGCTAGTAATAACAATGACAATGGGATCCATTATCGACTCTATAAGAAGTGATGCAATTGGTATCAATTATATTCAATAAGAAATATGATGATAAAGGAAACATTTATTAGTGCATTTCCTAGCACCAATAAATATATTCTTTATTGGAACCTTTTCTAGAATCTATAATGAGTCTATTTATATACACTTTTTCTAGTGGTGATAAAGGGTCGATTTATCAACACTACATAAAAGTTTTGTTGAAGGGTCACCTTTATATGTTCTTAAAGAAGTACATATAAAGGGAATCTTTATCAGCTCTTTTATAGCATTGATAAATTCATAGGGCTTTTAATGGAGTTCCAATTCTCATCCCTTATTTCACTGACAATGCCTTATTATAGTGCTATTAAAGGCCTTATTTATATTATTGGTGGACCTTTAAAACCAATGCATAATCCAACCTTATATTCTTGTGGTGTGTTGTGTGGTCACATAGACCATTATTTCAGTAAAATAGTATCAATTAAATTTCATATTGGTGGATTACCTCTATTTTCTAATTATTAAATTATGCACAAATGACTTAATATATATTTGTGATTTGAATTGGTTGTTGAGAAATGTAATTTCACAATTGTCGTTATTTATGAGTGGAATTGACTATAGTTTTTGAACTAACGTAATGGAAGACATTGATTTGTATGTTAAAAATTTATCGTTAATACTATGATGAATAATGATATAAAATTGGTTTTTGAATTATAATTTGATGCAGGTAAATTTGAAATAGGTTTTGAAATTTTTTACAGTAATGGAAAAACCCTATGAGTATTTAGATGATATTTTTCATGTAAAAAATCCTTAGGGGAGGTATATGTTAGTTATTGGATTATTTTAGGGATGAAAAAATCTCTTATGGGAGGTCCCTGTTACTATTTCGATTATTCCAAAACTAAGAAAACTCATGTATAGAAGTTATGTTCAACATATCATGTATACCAAGGAATCCTAGGCAATGAGAACCTAAATTTTTAAATAGTTAAACTAATTTTAAAATTTTTAAATCCCCTAAATTAATTAAAACATGTAAACATCTATGTATTTTGAAACAATTTCATCTTTTGAGTATATTTATTTAATTTCTTAAAATTTATTTTTTTAATTGCCTTAAACATTATTTTTATAGCCATACAATTTTCAACAATGAATTTAACATTTTATGGACTATTATCTCAGTTTTTTTAAATTTTATTTCCATCTTTACATGTGATATTTTTTATCGATTATTTGTTTCGAAGGACATTTTTTATCTCGGTTTCCTTGCTTCATCATCATAACTTTCCTTGGATCGGTGGATCATCTATTGAGAATCAGATTTTTGAACATGTGGTTTCTTATATGGAATAGTGGATCATCAATGGAAATTTATATTTCAGTTTTCATGGATATTTTGATCCTAGGAAACCTTCTTTTTTTAACATGTTTTTAAAAATTGTGGGATATATGTAGATATGTGGATCTATTGTGGATCACTACACGCCATTTGTGGGGTTCTGTTAGTGGATTTATGTTCATCAGTGTGGTCTCCGTTGGTTCCTAGGTAGAGGTTCTTCGGCTTCACAAGTTCAATTATTGGTACTTCTATTAGTTCATCATTGGAGTTGTTCTTCTCTAATTCTGGGATCAGTACCTCTTATGACTAGTTATTAAGGAAATATGTGATTTTTTCACTATATGACTTGTTTTTTGTCTATTCCATATTAAAATCCTATGTTGGTATTTTTAGGGCTTTGAAACCCACGATCAATTAGGATTCTACAATGAATGTGTGTAAAAAGCTTCCCTGATATGGTTTTTATGTTGAAATCCATATTAGAAAAAAATGACATTATGATATTGAAAACATTCAGTTTTTATAATCACTTCCTCATCTCCTTCCATGTCCACATGTGTGGTATTTTAGTTTTTGGATATAGGATATGGTCATAAGGGTTAAATATTACTCTCTAAATAATATTGTGGCTTGCATCTGCCCGCATAACACACCAGAATGGGGTTTTTAGTATTATATCATTTCACTCTAAGAGGAATAAATAGAATTCTTAGAATCTTTTCAAGGAAATATATGAGATTTTACCCAAACCAATCTTTATTGGTGTGGATTTAAATAAAATTATGTTCCATCATGAATATAAATGTTTTTCCATAAGGCCTCTCAAGAAAATTAGGTATTTTCAATAGACTTCTTAGAGTAAGAAACTTTCAAATCTGGGGTTTTTTTGGAAACCATCACACATGGTTTCGAGGGAACATAGATAAAACACTCAATGAAGTCCGTATAGAAATTTTCCTATGATAAAGTGAATGGAATAATATTTTCAACTTGTTCTAGGTTTACCACCTTTGAACATATCCTTATCTACATCAACTTTTTTTGGGCAACGAATGTTGAGATAGGAGAGGCGCTTCATATTTTAAATCTTATGTTTTAAGGACAAGGAATAAAAATAAGAAAACCATTAAATATGGATGGTAGGGGATCATGAAACTGAGAGATATATTAACCATGTCGAAGTTAAGTTTAAATAGTATAGAAGCATCATGTTTTATCAACTAGATTCTATTTAGAACATAATTTAAAGGAAACTAAATGTGTTATACTCTCTCCACAACAGAGATAAATTAATTCATATATTTTCATATCTTGAAGCGTAGATGGTTGTGACCCATAAAATTAAGGAATAATTATGGGCCCTATGAGAATGTGAACTAATATCAAGAAAGGTGATTCAAATTCATTCTACATCTATCAAAAAGATTCTATGAGGCAGCGCAAGAACACAATCTCTTATCTGACAAATCAGGAAAGAAAAAAGGTTTCAAATAAAATGTTGATACATGATAATATCATTAATTTTTACTATATTATATTTATGGACTAGGGGTGTACAATTTATTCTAATATTTCATCTTTCATGGAATAGGTAGTCATGAACACTAATAATTACCAGCTTACACATGACATCACTAATGATGAAATCTTTATAGCCCTTAAACAAATTCATTCAACAAATACACGAAGGTTATATGGGTTCAATGACTTATTTTTAGAAAAACATATGGAATATAATTGGTCATGATATCTTGGGACTCATGAGAGACTTATTTTATTGTACTAAAAACATCTATATGTTGAATAAAACATTTATTTTACTCATTCCAAATATAAAAAAACTATCCTTGATCTCTAACATTCAACCTATTGGCTTATGTAATGTTTGAAAAAAACAATTCATAAATATTTTTCTTAAACACATAGGTTCAGGTCAACCTTCTATTATCTCTAAAAATATGAGTGAATTTATCACCAAGATAATTATCATTGGTAATTACATTACCAATTAGAATGTATTTCACTATATGAAAACATACTCTTCTAAAAAGAGATGTATTATGGCTAGGAATCTCGATATGACTATGGCCTGTGATAGGGATGAATGGAACCTCCTAGAGATTTTCAGGGGAAAAATGGGGGTTTCCCCTAAATAGATTGAGGTTACAATGCAATTAATCTCATAATTGTTTTTTAGTTTTAAGATCAGTGGGTATATCTAAAATAGTTTTTTCCTTTGAGGGGACACTAACACTGGGACTCTATGCCCCCTTTTTTTATTTTGGTGGATAATGTGTTCTATAATAATTTTTTAGTTTATGAAGATTATTACATGATTCATTGGGTAATGAATTGAATATTACTCCCCCCATCTCGCATTTTTTCGTTGTAGATTATTATATTCTATTTCTAGGGCCACCATTGACGAATGAAATTTCATTTTTCTTCTAATCATCTTGTATTATAGGAAATCCCAACATGATTTTAACCTTGATGATTGAGAAAATCCTTTTATTTCTAGATTTCCTAAAGTAAAAAATGATAACCTTAATTTATCTTCATGTAGGTTGTTGAAAATCATAATAAATACATGTGATTTCAGATGATTTTTTGGAATGTTTAAAAGTTATATTTTCTCATTAACTCTAGATATATTGGAAATAAAATATAGGTATGGCCTTTTAGGATATTATCTAAATTAGGGAAGGGAAATCTCACTAAAGTGGTGGATGAGGAAATACCAACCTATTTTATGTTCTTATTTATGCTCCTTGGTTTCATTTGGGATCAAATCCATTCATTCCTTGCAAAATTTTGCTGGAGTATGTGTAATGAATGAAATAAAATTCATTGGGTATCATGGGATAAGATTTTAGACCCAAAAGATAGTAGGGGAATGGGGTTTGGGGATATGAGATGCTTCAATGAGGCTTAAAATATGAAGTTATGATGAAGGCTACTATATCATCCGAATTTCATGTGTATGGGGAAACTGTAAGCCAAATATTTCCCTCATGCTGACATATATGGATCATATTTTGGCCCCCCTTTTGAGCTTTATTTAGAGAAACCTATGATGGTGCATGCTCCTTCATGGTGGTATTTCTTGGAGAATAATTTATCTTTTCATGGTAAAGGCTTGGAGTGATCCCTGGATGTTGGAAAGATATGGGAAAAACGATACATCTATGGTATTTTTTAGCTGGGAAGATTCCAATTATAATTCACTATTTTAAAATGATGTCATCAGATGTTTCATTGATAAACAACAATGATGGTTCAAAGAGGGTGATAGTATAATTATTCTAATAATCCCTTTAATAAAGGATTTGAGTTAATATAGACTGTATTGGATTTTTGAAAGCTCAATAACCTACTCAATTAAGTCAGTGGATAAGATGGAATTGGAATGGGTTTTTTTGAAGATGAACCGCTTTAGAAGAAAGTGAGTAATTTTTCCATTCCTCTTAAAGTATAATTTTTGGTAGAATATTTATATAGGAATCCTTCCAGCAAAAGATTTTATTTAATATTTCCATGTTGTAAAGGACAATCATTACTAGTTATGCATGGTCATCATGGAGTGCAAGTTTCATGCTCTTTGTTCCTGCCCTTGGGCCAGAGAAATATGGAATGCATAGGATCCCAATGTATATACCCTATTAAAAATATCAACTTTTAAAATACTACTATTGAAGTATACATGTTTTTTTAATGTTTATATGGTTAATTCAAATCACACCATGGCATAGAGGATCTAAGTAAGAATGAATAAAATCATTTTTAATCATATGTCAAAACTAACTTCCTTCTAGATTGATTGGGTGGAATCCTAGTCAGAAGCATGGAATCATAATGAGTACCATCTCAATATACCAAATAGAATTTAGTTTATTGGAAAGTGTATTCCTCCCCCTACAAATTTGTTAAGAATAAATGTTAATCCGCTGATCTCTAGAAATGGATCTGTTGGTTTTTTGGTTTTTCATCGTGAATCCATTGGATGGATCATTGCATAATTCCATGAAACTTTTCATGCACATTTGAAGCCACCAATGGTTGATGCATAGGCCATTTGTGTGGGACTAGGGCTCAATATCGAGAGAGGATGAAAATATAACATTTTGGGGTTGTACTACCTTAAAATTATTAATTACATACATTGACCAAAGAAAATACTATAATATATTGGTTTATGGGTTATGAATATCCACTCACATTTTCACAATTTATCTCATTGAACATTCTCTTTCATCCGAAGAGTTGGAAAAAAGGGAACCTATTTTTTAGCTTCTCATTGTCTCAATTGTGAGTTTCATGTTTTGTTTCTTAATTTACATCCATGAATAACTCTATTTTAATTCATGATTGATTAAATATTTAATCAAATTCTTTTTCAAGTCAAAAAAATATAAAAACATCGTTAGTTAAAAACCTGTTATCATGAATAGTGAGTTGTGACATTGCAAAGACACATCAGGGACCGTAAGATGATTTTAAATTTTGGAATTCAATTTATGATTTCATATTGAATAAACATTCATTATATTCTATTTTTTTGATAATATGTCTTGAGTGAAAAAAATATTTTATATTTTTTGATACGGTCAATTGTTTATATTGTAGGGATTATTTACCTACATGGGCATTCTTGCCTAGGTCTTCTTCCTTCCATGTGGGCCTTGGACTTTTCGCCTACCCTACTATATTATCCTATGATGACACATCGATTCAAAACATATTGATTCCCAAACATTTATTATTCTTATCTCCCTTTTGATATTTTACATCCACATGTTTTGGCTTATCTGTTTTTTCTCTTAGTTATAGTTTCGGCTTTGCCGGGTAGCAGCTCATGATTCGGTACATCATCTCGATGGATTTATAGTGGTAGGGTAAATGATTACACCTACAGAAATGTCCATTTTATGACCCTAGATTCATTTTGGTTTTTAATTGTTTTTTAATACTAGGTGATCTTGACATGGTTCTTGTTTTTTATTCCTAGAGGGTTCTATATCCTCTCTCTGAGTAGATATCGGGTCTACTTTCCTCTATGTATAATACTTATATACAAAATCTTGTGGATTTCATGATAGTGTCATTCCCTTGGAAGAAGTGTAGAAAAAATCTGATGTGGAGTTCCTCTGTCATCCATTCCAGGTGAGTAGGAGTACATGTGTGACACCTAATACACTCCGTTATCTTCATAATGAAATACATCAATTGATACAAGGGTACATATCCTAGATTCTAGTGTTTTATGTGTGATTACTAAATATTCTTTGTTTTCTAAACATTATGTGTTCAAATAATTTGTTGTAGTTTTCGTTTTAGTTAGCTTGTATGTTGTGATCTATTTTTTCTTTGAGTTTATAAAATGTAAGCGTACTGGTTTCTATTCTTTATATGAATTTAGGTCCCCATGGGATTAAAGATAATAAATAATTATGTTCATTATCATAAAATCATTTTTTTGATTTTTTTTTGGTTATGTAACATTTGATTTCCATATTCAAAAATCCAGTTTAGTCTAGTGAGGATTTTATTTTTGTCTATATTTAAATCACTCTTTCCCCTTATAAATTTGTATGATTGCCTCAGTAGTTTTATTTTTCCATCTAACTCGATTAATTCTTTCTTGTTTTCATTTATGATTTCTATTTTTATTTTATCACATAGATGAAATCCAAATTTTCCATTGTCTTAATTGTTACTTCTTCTAAAATATAGAGACCCGTCTGTATTTCCTAGCATTTAAAATCCCTTTGGATAAAAAAAATTTACCCAAAAGATTAGTCGGTTTTTGGGGGAGTATGCTTAATGTTGTCCAAAAGAACATAGTAACTACTCTTTGGGTAATCTTGTCAACATCAAGACTGAATTCAACATATTAGTTGGAAATACTGACTTTACCATTTGAAAAATTAATATTAGAGAGGTGCTGGTTTTGTAGGGCCAAATTGATTCGCTATGTGGGCCTAAGAAACCTATACTAACTATAAATAAAACTGAACATACTACTACTAAATACCGAGATGTATGACATAATGTGTTAGTTCAAGAACATATCTTTTTAAAACATTCATTATGTGATAATTTTCGAATATAAGTTTCTTCTATGTCGATTTTTGATTGTATTTGTCTTAAAATGTAGATATTATACATGAGTGCTTCATGGGATGATAGGATTTATAAAATACATAGCATGTTTTCATTTAAAATGAAACATGTTTATTCTATTAAATCCCTTCTTGATGAATTCGACAATGTTATGTTGGAACTTTCCATTATTAATGTAAATTTCCATAATTAGGATCAAAAAATATCATTTTATATCATTAAATAATTTCTATAGGGAAATAGTATAAACAATGATGTTTGTTCGGGACTACGTTACCCTTAAAAAGGTTAGTTCAACCCCTCTTTCTAAAGAACTGCACTCTAAAAAAGAATAAAATATGAGTAAGGGAGCTTATTATCTAGGGGGAAGAAAACAATATAAATCTAAGAAGAAATAGTTTTGTAATGATAAAATTTATCTTAATCATGAAATCAATCCTAGGTCTAGTTCTAGGGAAAAGAAATTCACTTTCTTCCATTGTGGTAAGCCTGGGAATGTTAAACCTAGGTGTCGGAATCTCAAACAAGAGTTATAATCCAAATATCCCATAGAATATTCTTTTATAGTTGACTCTGGTTATGAAGCTATTTATGTCCCTAAAGTGTCTATCCATGCACTCAGTCAATAGTTGGTCTAAGACACTGGTTATTCCCTTCACATGTGACCATTTAGAGATCCATTCCTAGAATTTTTGGAAATGATATATGGAGATATCCACTTATGAAATATTATGAGGATTAAGGTTTTGGGAATATGTTCTGTTTTGTTAGTACTAGATGATCATTCTATAATCACCTTAAATTATTTGAGGTGGGTTCAATGACATAAAATAAGTAGGGCCTCCTTAGGACATCTAGATCAAATGAGATTCACTTTTAGATATGATATAGGTTTTCTAAAAATATATAAAGGCTATAGAACCATCATTATTGTGTCTCTTATCATTGGTTTTTTTCTTGAATGGAAAGACCCATTCAATGAAGTTGTATGTTTTTTTGTTCCACAAAAATAGATAATACTATGTCTTTCATAGAATATTGGGGCATGTTAGCTCCAAGGGCCTAGAATAACTCAACAAGCTAGGGCTTTTGAGTGACATCACACTTACTAATCTTCATTTTATTGTGAGGATTGTGTGAAGGGAAAATCCAAAAGGGTAAAATTTGATAGTTCCTCATTTAAAGTTGGAATCCCCTTGAGTACATTAATTATGATCTATGGGGACAAAGTAGGAAAACAACTCATGGTAGAGGATTCAATTTCATCACTTTTAAAGATGACATTTCCCAAAAAATTCTGGATTTTCATTCTGAATCAAATTGATGTTTTTCATGAATTAAAAACCTAGAAAAAATTGGTTATAAATAAGAATAGGAATAAAATTAAATCCATGAGTATAGTTAATGGGATTGAATACCTATAAATTAATTTTTTTCAATATTGAAAATTTGAATGTATCAAAAGTCAAAGAACTATTTGGGATTCTCTCGAAAAAATGAACAAGTAGAAAGGATGAATAATACAATCTTAGGGATATTGTAATGCATGTTTCCATGATCATGTCACTATAAATATTTCATGGTAGAGAATGATAGAACTATTGTATACCTTATTAATATGTCTCTTACTTTTTCTAGTCAATTTAAATCACATGGAGAATTATGGAATGGTAATCCTCCATCTTATACTTACATAAGAGACTTTGGTTGGACAACTTATGCTCACATTAAAACTGATAATATAGAATAAAGAGAACTAAAACTCATCTTAATTGGGAATTTTGAGGGTATTATGGTGTATATACATTGGTTAGATAGACAATGTTTCCATAAGTTCATTATAGGTTGGGAAATTGTTTTCCATGAGTCTTCTTTATCGGAACACGAAGCTTCCACATCTTGACGAAGTGATCCAGCCTTTGAATAGGCTGATGAAACTGTTCCTATAGCCCATTTTGAGTTTCTTATCCTACCACTCCATAGGATGAACATTCTACAATTGAGGGTGATTCTACATCTAGTTCTGGTTTAGATTTTGAATTGGAACCATCTCCCACCAATACTGATTACCAATTGACCCAACATAGAGAAATGAGTGTCCCTATACCTCTAACTCATTTTATCTAGTATAACATGGCATTATATGAATTCCATGTGGCCTTGGATCTTATAAATAATGATCCTAAATCTTATAAGGAAACTATATATTACAAAGACTCAAAGAAGTGTTTCTTTTCAATGGATGAATAAATACACTCTTTAAAAAAAGACCACACTTCCTGTACTTTTAATAAACCACCTGATGAAAAATTCATTGGTTTTGACTGGATTTATAAGAGAGAAGAAGATAAAATCATGGAAAATAATATAAAATACAATGAAAAGATACTTACTAAGGGTTTCTGTCAAATAGAATGTATTGATTATTCTAAAATCATTTCCCATGTTGTTAATCATTCTTATATATGAATTTTTCATGCTTTTTCTACAAATATTAATTTTCACATTGAATAGACAGATGTTAAATCTTCCTAGATATATGGTGATTTAAATGATAATATTTATATGAATCCTCTTGATGGATACTCGAAATAAATCAAATTGAATCAATTATACCTCTCAAATAAATCATTTTATGGTCTTAAACAATCCTCAAGACAATGGTATAAGAAATTTGATTCCTTCATATTAAATAACCAATTTACAAGGAGTCAATATGATGCATTTGTCTATTTCAAATATCAAGTAAGTACTATATGCCTTATATGTTTCTTTATGTTGATGACATGCTTTTTATTTTTAAAAGTATGACTCTTATCATTACTTTTCAATCAAAATTAAAAGGAATGGTTGAAATGAAAGACTTTGGCACAAAATATGAAAATCTTAGTTGTTGAAATTATTGAATACATGACAAATAATATGATTTATATTTCTCATAATGCTTATGTATTAAATATTCTCAAAATATATATGATTAAATCTCTCAAAACTGTTAATAAACTTATTGGACAACAGTTTAAACTCTCTTTAACAAAATAATCCATAGATGCTGATGGCGTACAGTTAAGGTCTAAAATCCCTAATTCTTATACTAGTGGAAACATTATGTAATCTATGATTTTAACTAAACACAATACTTTCTATGTAATATGAAATCATAGTATATTTATGGCCACACCTGGGAATTTACATTGTATTTCCCTCAAATGGCATCCTTGATATATCCAATGTTTCTCAAATTTGTTTTTTATGGTAAATATGCTAACACTTATAAAATTATTGTTTGATATGTATATACTGACTATGAAGGTAAAATAAACTCCATAATATCGTTGAATGATTATATGTTCACAACATATAGTGGCCTAATTTCATGGATATGAGACATGTAGTCTATGGTTTCTCATTCAACTACATAATTCTAGTATATTTTCTTGACCGAGCTAGTGAAAGAAACGTTATGTCTTAAATTAATTTCGTCTGAACTTAACATTTTTAATTTTTTTATAAATTTATTTTTGGATAGTCAATCAGTAATTAATTTTTCCATAGATTTATTATTCCATGGTACATCCAAGAACTTATATATTAGGATATACTTCATTGGAGATGTTGTAAAATATGGAACCATGTGTTTCAACAAGATACACATTGATGATAATATGGAGGATAGTTTGACTAAAGCCATGGTTATTGTATTTTATCCTTAGATTGTTGAATTTAAAATTCTATTATTATTGTTTTATATATTATTTGGTTCATATTACATTTAGGGTGTTATATTTTCATGGGGTATATGCTGCATGGGACTATTCACGTGGAGTTTTAATTTTATGGGTTTTATTTTGGTTACCCGATTATTTTCAAAGAATGTATTTGTTTTACTTACCTTTATAGAAGCTAGTTATCTGGATTGATGATTAACAGATATTTAATGGACCTCATTTTCTCCGGGTGTGTTACTTCAATCGGCTTCAATCTGTTGTTCCACCGTCATGCCTATCCTACTATGTCATGTGTCCGATGCATTGTCCTACATTCAGTTACTCAAACTTTCATCTTTGATCAGAGATGTCCACGTGGCTGTAATCTCATCCCTCCTCCTGAACTGCATGACCCTCCCAAGAATTCCATCATGGCTCTCTCTAGGCATGGATTTACTGTTGCAGATCTCTCGCTATGGGGGGTCACATTTGGTTTGTTGAGAGCTCTCCTAGTGTGAGGCTTTTTTGAATTATCAGATATAAAGAAGGAGATCTAGGGGATTCCTTCCACCCGAATTCCCCTCTATCAAGGTCATGCCACCTCCTAGAATAGGATTACTTCTCTAGTAGATATTCAGTGGTGAATCGACTTGGTTCTGGGTTTTGGATGACTGCTGTTCAAGAAGGTTTCAGATATTGACATATCATTCATCATAACAAAGTTTATGTATAAATTCATTGAATTTTATAGATTCAATATATTATTTCATGTAATGTTTTTCTTCCTTTTTAGGTGTGAGAATAGATTCCATAAAATAGAGGATGACATTGACTCTACATGATAGGCTTAACAGCTGCCAACTAGTTCAATGAGGATGGCCTCCTCGGATAGATTCTTTAGGTCATAAATTTTTTTTCATTTGAGACTTTATTTGATTTTTTTTTCTTGCCTCATAATAAAACGATTACGAAGGTAGTGTTCTCTTCATGAACATAGGGTAAAACTGATCTAAACTAAGTTATATATTATGACCATTACTTTTCTTCCCTCACTCTTTTATATGACTAGTATCTCATTTTTTTAATTATTATATTATTTTCATGTTTTTTGAATTGATTCAGTGAATTTATCAATAGTTAACATTTCATATGCCATAGTAGATCTTGGATGTTTTAGGGTTTAACAATTTTACCCCAATAAGTGGTATTAGAACCTACTGTAACGTTAGTTATGGGTTCTAAAAAATTCGATATTGATAATTTTGATGGTGAATATGACTATAATATTTTGATAATTAAAATGACATCATTATAAGAACACAATTATTTAATTAATTCCTTCTCTAGTTCTAGAAGGAAAATTACCACCACGACAGCCACTTCTTACATTTATGTCCCTAATTAAGCTCTATGAAAAGCCCATAGAATAATTAGTTTTTATTTAACGTATAACATTTTTAGAGATGTTGCATATAAGTCCTCAGCCGCTGGTATATGGTGTAGGAATCTCCCATTATATGACTAAGTCCCTTGTTGGTAAATTATATAAGAAAATGAGATTATATACATTCAAAATTCTTCCTAGAACTACATTTAGTGTTCAACTTGATGAATTTTTAAAAATCCTGATAGATATATCCAACAGAGACTATAAATTGGATGTTGAAGTCTAGGATATTATACTATTTACATATTTATATTATTACATTATTTCTGCTAAAGACTCTGATTCATGGAATAGATAGACATACTCATGAAGAATTCAAATCTTCTTTACTCTCCAAATACAATCAAAGGAGGGTTAGTGTTATTAATGAGGATGATGTTTTATGTATAAAGGAAAGAAGTGATTCTAGAGGTATATGTCTGTATTGGGTTAGGATAAAGTAAAGGGTTTGGTATATGAAGAAAAGTTACATGTCTAAAAACAAAGTGAATAAGTGGTTTCAATTCTAGAAACTTGGACATATTAAGAGGAACATCCCTAATAAGAAATGTGACTATACATGAAATAGTAATTACCATTCCTTATTAGTTGATAATGAGGTTGACACTGATGACATGTTAAATTTTTTAGACAATTCCATCGTTGATGAAAGGATCTTGGATGTGAGATTTTCATTCCCCAGGTTTCATGGGATGGATTTCCCTACTCGTATGAAGAAAATTGAATCTATTGAGGTATTTTTAAGGAAAAATAGGAGAAATAACATTATAGAAATAAGATATGTTTCATTAGAACGTCATAGTGGGACTGTTATGTCTCTTAAAGAAGTTAGGTGGGTACCCATGTTTAAAAGAAACCAAATATCACATAGAATCCTTGACTAGAAGTGGTATATCATTATGTTGTATTCTCGAAGCCTTTGAGTTTTTTTAGGATCCCTCATTGTTTTGAAAGTGTCCCTTTGCAATGGTCTTTATGTGTTAGATGGTAATGATCATAAAAGTCAATTGTATACCTCTTGTAGTTAAAAACATGATTCCCCACCCTTTGGAATAGAATGTTAAGGATTTTTAGTGAAAAGGCCATTAGTGAACTCAAAAAATGTAGGATTTTGAGTAACATCACTCCTAGTAGTCTCCCATTCAGTGAGGATTGTGTATATGGTAAATACAGATTATTCACCTAAAGTACCATTATGTATAATGCTAAATAACCCCTTGATTGTGTTCATTTTGACTTGTGGGGTCCTTCTAGAGTCACCTCCCTTGGTCGGGGCTTATACATCAAGACATTAAATGATGACATAGATAGGAAATTATTTATTTATATACTCAATAATAATTTTGAAACTTTTTATATCTTTATGAAATTGAAATATTTGGTAGATAGTGTGTCTAATAGGAACCACAAATCATGAAGAACTAATAATAGTTTAGAGTATATGTTTGTATAATTCATTGAATATTGTGAATATAAAGGAATAAAGAGATACTAGACTATTGTGGAAACCCCAAAACATAATGTATTATCAGATAGAATGAATATTATTGTTCTTGAAAGGGTGAGGTGTATATTTTCCAACTCAAAACATAGTAGGTCCTTCTAGGTAGAGGATTCTTCAAAATCGGTATATCTTATCAATTGATTCACATCATCTGCTGATTCATTTAAGACACCATAAGAACTTCAAAAAATTTCACCCTTGAGCCTATCACACATTATGACATTTATATCCATAGATTATGCTCATACATGCACTGATAAGCAAGATGATTAGGTTATTATGTGTATATTTTTGGGTTACCCATAGCGTGTTTAGGGGTACCATCTTTGTGTAGAAACACCAAGCTAGTAAAAATGAATAATTATCCTAGATGACATGTTTCATGAGTCTAGATTCACCAGTGATAATGTATTTTAACATTTCGAGACCTCTGATGACACTGTAGGACCCTCAAGAGCACCAACTCCTAAAGGAGTTGAAGTCCCTTTTGAATCCAATCACCACTCACTGTCTACTACTAGTGTTTCCCACCCTATTTTCCATACCAAAGTCGGATCCAATTCATATTCAGACATAGAGCATGAAACTAAGGAACCTATGGATCTAATAAATTATCATCTCTCTCAAGATAGAGAGAATAGATATATAACACCTCCAATCCATATCAATCAACTAGAAACTGCTACCTATGATTTTAATATATTACTGGATTTGTTTAATGATGATCCAAAAAATTAAAAGCATGCTTTGAATTCCAAGGAAGCCACTAGGTGGCAGAGCTTAATGAAGGAATAGATCATTAATCTTCATAAAAATGACACTTGGTTTGTTGTTTCTAGACAGAGTAACAAGAATGATATAGGTTCTATGTGGATTTATAAGAAGAATGAGAACAATGTTGGAGAAACTAAAATCGAATTGAAATCCTGAATGGTTTTAAAAGTATTTCATCAACGTGATGGCATTTATTATAGTAATAATTATATATGTTTTTTTAACATTCTTCCATTATAATTCTTCTTGATTTTTTTCCCACTTTTTATTTGAATGTTGAATAATAAGATGTATAAACTACTTTCATTACATGGTACTCTACATGAAATAATTTATGTGACTCCTCTGGAAGGATTTTCAAAACTTTTCCAACCTAATCAATTTTTTTCATATAAAGAAGTATTTATGTGGGATGAAACAATCAACAAGATAGTGGTATTAGAGATTTGATTATTTTATGATTGAAAATAGTTTTTCCATAAATTAATTTTATGCATATGTACATTATAAATCTATTAAACATGAACTTTCTTACCTATTATAATTTGTTGATGAAATGATTTTAATAAGTAGAATCATGAGAATTTAAAATCATATCAAGACTATATTGAATTATGCCTTTGAAATAAATGACATAAGACATTCTAATCAATTATTAGGCGGAAACATAATTAGAGATATGAAGTCTACAACCTTGTACTTCTCATAGTCTACTTATATTAAGAAGGTATTAAAATGATATTTTTTGATCATGTTAAACATATTAGTATTCCTATAGGAACACATTTTATGTTTTATTTCAGACCAATCACCTAGAAATAATTATGTGTATTCCTTCATGAGTAAGATTCAATATACTAATGTAGTATGAAGTCTTATATATGTTGTGGTCTCCTCTAGTCTAAACATTTCATTTTATTTGTGTATTATGAACATGTTTATAGAGAATCTTGGTAAGCCTCATTGGGATGCACAAAAATGACTACTGAGGTATGTCACTAGGTTTAATAAACAGTGCATTCAATGTGGTAGAAATACTATTTTTGATAATGATATTTTTGGCTTTGTTGACTATAATAATGATGGAAATTGTGACACTAGAAAGTCTATCACTAGTTTCTTATTTCGTGCATATGGAGGGATAGTCTCCTAAAAGTGAAATATAATGATAGTGGATGCAATCTACACTACTATGGTAGATTATATTGCCTTGATAGAAGCCTAAAAGGAGGATATTTGGTTGAACGGTTTTGTTTCTGAGTTGTCTTTATCTGCTAATATCATAGTAGTCCACATTGATAGCCAATATTCATTACATTTATCTAAGAACTATGTATTCTTTGGTATATTGAATTACATAGAAATTAGATTTCTATTTTTTAGGGATATTATAGAGTATGGGATGGTGAGTATCACTAACATACCCACTGGGGATAATCTGGTTGATAGTTTGACTATGGTCATGCCATAGTCCAAATTCATTCATTTCAAAAAATTAATGAATTTTGTCCTAATTAAATAACAAAGGTTGTGAGAACATCATCCTTAAATTCCAATTAATTTCAAAGTGTTGAATTTTTTTCTTTTCCCCTCATTTATTTCATTTAAATTCAATTACTATGGTTTCTTATATGATTTTATTCATATTACAATAATGGTGTTATATTTTCATGGGGTACACACTGCATGGAACTGCTCACATGGGGTTTTAATTGTTAGGTTTTTATTTCATTTTCCTGATTATCATCTTACCATGTATTTTTTTCCTTACATGTATAGATTCTGGTTATTTATAAAATTGATTTACTAATATCTAACATCCCTCATTTGCTCTGGGTGTGTTTCTTCACTCGACTTCGATCTGTTGTGCCACAGACATTCCTATCATGTTGTGCCATCTGTCCCATGCACTATCCTACCTTTAGTTACTCGATATGATGACTTTGATCTCAACTGTCCACATGGATATAATATCATGCCTCCACCTAAACCACCTGACTCTCCTTGTATTTCCATAATGGCTATTTATGTGCATTGATTCTTTGTTCTGGATCCCATGCATCAGTATGTCTTATTTTGTTCACTATGATCTCTCCATATTTGACTATTTGTTGCACCTTCTTGGAGAAGGAGGAGAAATAGGGTATTTCATCCTCTCATGCTCCCCTCTTCTAAACTCATGACATCTTCTTGAGAAAGTTTATTTTTCTATTGGATATTCATAGGAGAATCAACCTAATTCTAGGCTCAAAATGTCTATGTTTTAAGATGGTTTGAAATCTTAACTTATCTATCATTTTAACCATGTTTTGGTATATATTCTAGGATCTATATAAATTCAATATATTTTGTCTTGTATTGTTCCGTATCCTTTATGGTTTTTTATGGTAGTCCTTCCAGGAGTGGATGACGTTGAATATGTGTGATAGGTTTCACCACTACCCACTTGTTCAGCAAGGTCAGCCTCCTCGGATAAATTCTATAGTTCTTTATTTTTTTCCATTGAGTCTTTATTTTCATTGTTTGTTTTGTTTCTTCATAATAAAATCATTACATTGGAGCTATTCTCACTGTGCATGTAGGATCAAACTGATCTATAACATGTAATGTTTGCTGTCCTTTTCTTTTGTATATTAATTATTTTGTTGTTCTAGTATCATATTTTGTAAATTATTCAGTTCTATTACTTATTAACCAATTAATTAATTGAATATATAAATAATTAACCCTTCAAACAATACAGTGGATCTTGGTTATTTTAGGGTTTATGAATTTAACCCTAATAGTAGAACTCTCTGTATTCAAATTCTGTTAAGATATGTAATTTTTTCCCAAATCTATAACCATAGGTTAAACAACATCGCCAATTACAATTTAAAATGTTGGAGATTTGTGAATTATGTCATTCAATATTATTTTTTATTATTTTTTTATTATGATCATGTGTATATATTATTGGGATTATTTCCTAGAATGGGCCTTACTGCCAGATCCTTGTTCAATCTGTGTGTCCCTAGTCCCTTTGGCCAACCCTACGTCCTGAGCTTCTGATGACTCATCGATCCACACCATCATGATTCATAGACATTGATTATTTCTTCACCCCATTTGATCTCTGTCATCCACCCATTTCATCTTATCTATTTCATCTCATAATTTCTATTTCGGCTTGGCTTCATATCAACATAGGATTCATAGTTGTATATCAAGGGACAGATGGTGTTTGGGGAAATGATGACCAATTCACTGATGTTCATCCCATAACCAATGGAGAAATTTTATTTTTCCTTTGGTTCATTTCACCTCTGTATTTTTTTCCAGTTTTGGTTTTTTGTTCCTCGAGGGTTCTTTATACTCTCACATAGTAGATCTTTCACCTATCATTCATCATGTATACTATTTGTGTACATTGTTATGATGGTGTTCATGATGGTATCCTTCCCTTGAAAGATGTTTAGTGTTGATCTAAAGTGGATTTACATTAAAATCTAGTCCAGGTGAGTATGAGTACATGTGCGATGCTTAAGCATCTGCATCAGATTCCCAACAAAACACATGAGGAGATTGGGATTGTTGGATCCTGGCATCTTTTCTTGTAAGTATCATAACCGTCTATTCCTTTTGTTCTGAGATTTATGTGTTCAAATAATGTACCATAGTTTTCATTTCAGTTATATTGAATGCTGTAATCTATTCTTTCATTGATCATAGTTAATTTATTAGCCACTAGGTAATGTTCTTGTCATGCACGTAGGTCCTCACAGGACCAATACACCAAAATAACTGTGTTATTTCTCTTATTTTTTCGTTATTGCATCATTTTTTTTTCAAAAAAATTTGTTTGGTCTTTTTGGGTTTTCTTGGGTTCTGGTTGTATTCAGGTCACTCTTTCCCCTCACAACCAGGCGTAATAATTTTTTCCCATGTGACAGTGTGCCTACTGTTGTAGGGAATTCCTTCCATTTTTTCCCTTTTTCCTGCACCTGTGATGACTCTTCAATCTACACCATCGTGATTCTTGTCCATTTACCATGCCTACCTCCTTTTTTATTTGTTCCATCCAACTATTTTAGCTTATCAATTTCGTTTCTTGGATTATATTTCATCTTGGCTTCATAGTAGCTCATTATTAGTTGCAACATTTCAAGGGACAATTAGTGTAAGAAATAATGACAAAAAAATTATCTTCTATGTTCCCTTTCATCCATGTATTTATTCCTCCACATATCCCACACAAAATTTTCTTCCATCCTCACCTATCCATAGCCTGCTTCCTTGGAATGTACACCGCCATAAGAGAATCCAATATATAGTTTTTTTTGGGATGGAGTTGCTTCCATGAAGTCCCCTTATATGCATCACAATAACTCTACACAATATTGTTGATAAGTTAATCAATCTGTGACCACTACTAAAACCAATTGAATTTAGAACCTGAACAATGAAGTAGTGGGTACTGAAGCCAAATCTTGTAGTTTTATTCTATGCATAGGTCAATAGGGAAGAAGATGACAACATGAGTTCACCCATGATGGATGATATTCATCCATTCCCTAGCTACTAGACCAGGGATAGGGATCCTAATCCACACCACACTATGGAATCTGAACCATGTCGCAGCAATTATTTCTAGACGAAAACAACTGACCCAACTAGAAAATGATGAAGAAGATTGATGTCGATCAAAAATAAATTCTTTTCCCTCTACAATTTAAATTGAATTTATGTACCTTAAATTAAAGTTACTATTTGTATGGATAGATGTGTGTGTTCATGGTTCATGATCTGTTGTTCATACATGAAAACTTTTCATGTGGCTAATTTAATTCTCTTTTAGTTTTGGATTTTTTTTACCTAGGATATGGGTTTTCCTTGTTGGTGGATGTGTATTCTTCAGATGATTCCACCCCCCCAATTTCTCAAAAGGGGTTGGATGTTTGGTAGTTGGTTGGTGTCCAACACAAAAAAATCCACTAGTTGGAGAGGCACAAGGTAGGGATGGCGGAACCCTATAAAAAGAAATCTCCTCCAAAAATTTCAGCATCACCTTCAGCATCTCATCACCTCCACCAATCGGAAGTATCATCTTCCATTGGTGTGGTATTTGTGAGGGAGTTTCCCCACATACTTAAGAGATATTTTCATGAGGATTTTCTAGTTGTAATATTGAGAGAGTGTATATGCACTTCTAATAATAGTGATACTTTAATTTTCCCATGGGATTTTACATATATCATTTTGGTTGTTTTTACGTTACATATGGAGTCCATTTACATCCACATTTTCACCTTATTTTATCTTCTTATTATTACTACACCATGGGCTAATAATTGTTTTGGTCCCAAGAAGTGGTATTAGAGCATGATTCTAGCCGGTTCTGTAACAATGAAAACATTAATAAATGAAAATTCCTCTTCATCTAATTAAATTTCGTATTATGTAAAATGGTTATATAATATATGCCATTACTTGGTTTTATTTTTTTTAGATTTCAAAATTTTTTTATGAATTGTTATTTTTTCTAATATAGCTGTGGAAAAGTGATCACATGATTAATATAAATATGGAGATTCAAAAATCCAATTTACTCATAGAAATGAAGTGATGAACTCACCTAGAAGAATGGCTCCATACGAAACCCATTTGTCAGAGAATAGAATGGAGGTGCTATCACTGGGTTTCAGTCCTGAACAATCTTATGCAGAGCTTCAAAATTATATGCTTGAATGGAATTTCCTATGGGAGAACTGGATGTTAATAAAGATTACCACCCAAGTGATTTTATGTGAGCCACCCCAAGAGTTTTTCACCATGCTGCACCATTCCCTTAGGTCTTATGCAGGTGTTTTCAGGGGTTATGTAGCAAGACCCTAGAACTATGATTATGTTCATCATTATTATTTTTCTATAGAATAAACAATATACATTCGTTTTATTTTTGTTACTTTGTAAATAGTTTTTTAATCAAAAAAATCATTTTAGTTAATACTGAATTATGTATACAATTTTTATGAAATAATGGATTTTTTAATTAAATAATATTTTAATAAAATATTATTACTAAATTACTTTTTATTATATATAAATTATAGAATACTTTTTATGGTTATAATTGTAATTTTTATTAAGGTTTCAAAGTTATTTTTTTCAAAAACCATGAATTTTCAATAAATGTCATTATTTATTTGAAAAGTAAAAATTCACATATTTAGAAATATATTTACATAAAATTAATATTATTTTTTTATTCAGGATGTCAAAATTATCTTACGGTGAATTTTTAATAACTTTTTGAGATGGTCGAATTTTTGGGTATGAAATTAAATACCATAAAATATATAATGTTTTTTATGATGTTATAATGATCCAATAGTGATGTCATAAAATATAATAAATGGGATTTTCATAAATATATTATTAACCTTTAAAATAATGTGATTTTATGTTTTATTTATTTATTTTTCAAAGCCTTAGTTGACCCCCAAATACTTATAAAACATTTTTATCTTTTAAAATGATATCTATGAGAGTGTGACACTCCTCCACATAAGAAAGCCTAATATTTTAAGATGTTAGGACATTTTACCTATAAAATATTTTTTTCAACTCCCCTTTTGAAAAAACTTTGGGAAAAACCATTGGTTGGTTTTTGGTTTTGATTATTTTAGTGTGTGGGGTCCAAAACCTAAATAATAAATAATTCCCTCTTTTTTCCAATATAATCCCACCCAAGATCCCACTTCTCTTCACTAAAAACACTTTAGGAATGTCCCTAATATTTCCTACTATCTCTAGTAACCTCATAAGGTTCCCTAGTCTCCCAATAAGCCTCTCTCAAGCCACCCCCAACCCTTTGGGATCACACGTCCAATTAATATATTTTTCCTCCCTCATTTTTTCCCAAGATTCTCTATGTTGTTGTACCCCTGTATTTTAACCTAAAAATGTTGGGGTATTATTTATCACCTCACCTACACTTGTATGCTTATGTTTTAGTTATTACAGACATTTTTCTCTCTCATTAATTCCACCCATGTACAACTGTTACCATGCCAAAATTCCATAAGGTCTTTCTCTCTCTTCATTTACATTCGATTGATTCTTTTGTATTATGAATATAAATTCCATTAAATATGTTGGAACATGTATCCATATGACGCTGTTATAATCCATTTCGTATTAATATTATGAGACACCACTTTCTCTCTCATAAACCATTTTTAATAATTTTTATGTCACGTCATTATTATGGTTAAATTACACCGCGATTTTTCAAGTCAAAGTCATTCTGTAGTGAATACAATGCCCATTACTCTATTAATGTTATTCTCTATTATACATGTTTAATTATTTATTATAGAGTTTCATGTATGAATTCCTTATTCCATTATCATGGAATAAATTAATGTGATTAATGAATCTATGTTATATGATCCATGTGGCACAATTGTGCATGAAATGAATTGATTAAGAAGGGTGCGCCCTAATGGCACTCCAATGCATTAGCTAAAGATTAGTATCAGGGTATCTAAAGTGAAATTATGTTTTACTCATGATAATTCATTATCAATGAGGTTATAATCATGATCCATGTTCAATGAGCCTTGTCCTATGTTAAAATATGGTTAAATTTTGTTGCAATATTTCCATGTTTTATTAACTATGTTATATCCTAACTTTATGTTCATGTTTCTCATATATTCCATTGATATGCCTATTTCCTAACATGTATTGTATTATTGATGTAATTATTTTATTACCCCTTTACTGGTCTTAATATCTAAACAGTTTTTTATTCATGTCCTCAGCTTATCCCATGAAATGATAAGTTCAAAGGAATGTGTCTTGTTATGTAAAATAATTTTTCAATAAAGATGTGTATTTAATGTTTTATGTTGTTATGTAATGTTACT
The DNA here is from genome assembly GCA_963277665.1 of Viscum album. NCBI lineage: Eukaryota > Viridiplantae > Streptophyta > Magnoliopsida > Santalales > Viscaceae > Viscum > Viscum album. The sequence goes on from OY728161.1 coordinate 760,759,669, forward strand.
AAGACACAAATACACTAAACCACTCAATATTCAATGTTGTATAAAGTGAATATTTTATGTAATAAATTATGTTTATGTGCGAAATACAGAGCAAGGATGTCAAAGTTGGTATCAAAGGATATGTTTAGTTATTTTTTTGATTAGGATTAGAAAACCCTTTAGAAATCCTTAGGGATAGGACTATGTATAATAAAAACATCCAAAAAAATTTCTGAGTATTGAGTAAGTGTTTTATCAAGAAAATACATCCCTATATGGATATGAGCTGGTTGAGGTGGATGTGGCACATTTGTATCTAGGGGTAAACCCCAAAAACACCACTTTGATCTAGACTCAAATGGGAACTAGTGCATGAAAATAGGCCTTGCTCCACTTTTGGTTATGATACTCTAGGGGTTATTCTTTGGTAAATTCATAAGATTAGTATGAACCATTATTAACGGAATTAAAAAAATACTCTAAGAATATATGTTGGGATGTACATCATGGATAACGTAGATTGAAGCCTATAAATTCATAATATAAGGAAATAAAATTAAATTATAAGTTATCCCTATTTGTCTTTGGATTCAGCTTTTAAGTGTTACCACTAAATTTCCTTTTATTCCATCCAATGGCCGGTAATGGGAGGACTCAAGCAAAAAAATGATGCCAAGATCAATGTGAGAACTATTCTAATGAGATGCCCAATCTAATGGGTGTAGAAATCGCAAACATTACCACAATACTCTCTCAGTTAACTCACATTTTTAATAGAAACATGGGTCAAGAGGAACTATATTCCTGCCCTAATAAAGAAAAAGTCACAATCGATAGCTTCATGAGAGAAAGGCCTCTTAATTTGAAATGAGCATCTGATCTATCAGTTTTTGAGAAATGGATCAACCCCATAGAAAATATCTTATCCCTCCATCAATGTTCCGAAAAATTGAAGGTTCTTTTGGCTTCTTATCATACGGAGGGTGAACCAGATCAATGGTGGATATTGATCAAAAATATGAATAATGCTAAAGAGATTAAGGCATTGGAATGGGAGGATATCTGGAAAATGTTTTCTGATAAATATTTCCATTACAACCTCATACATGTGATGAAATGGGACTTCCTTGACCTCATGAAAAAAGATGTCAAATCCATTAGAGCGTACGAGGAATACTTTACAAGGCTAGCACGATATGTCTCCAACTTTTTTTTACCCTCGAATGCATGGTTGATCGCTTCTTTGGTGGGCTAAAACCTATCCTATGGAAATCCCTAGAGATCCTTGACATAGAGAGCTATGAGAAAATTGTCTTATTTTCCCTGAAGGTCAAAATTAAGATCGGCGAATCTCATGGGTATCATGGGGATAAGAAGTGTAAGGTGGACTTCAATTCTAGTGGTCCAATGGATAAATAAAATGGTGATAATAAAATCTAGCACCCTTGGTGCCAAATGTGTGGATAGAATCAACCCAAAAATTTCCTAAAGTGGATGATGAAATCCTTTATGTGTCGAAGAGAAAGGAACATAGCTATTAACTATTAGAATGAAAAACATGTGGTTGTGAAAGATGATAGGAACATTCCGTTCGACCCTCAATGTTTTGTTCATTGCTTCAACTGCAAATAACCAAGGAACTTTGAAAACTAGTTCCCTAATCCAAGTGTTTTGAGAGGAAACCAACAACGTCCAAGGCAGAATGGGCGAGTTTTTACCATCACTACCACTTAAGTTAACCCTGACAATGAAGTGGTGACAAGTACACTAGTTATTCAATCATGAATTGAGAATGTACATTTTTTATTCTGGCTCTATGAATTATTTCATATCTCGAATGTTTAGTAGAAAAAACGCAACACCACCATTAATCAAAGATTTAAGGATGTCGTTGGGAATTAAAAATGGGGAAATCATTTCATCCCATGAATATAAGTCATACCCTATCATAATTTTTGGATTGAACTTCCTGGTGAAACCCATCATACTCCATATGGATGAAGTTAATGCAATTCTTGGCATGAAATTTATTCTCTATATAGATCCAACATAAATTCCAATGAGAGAGAAATGACTTCTATATGGTGAATCAACCCCCGATTCTGTAAAATATGAACAAGGATGATGAATCTTCTTTATAACCATCATCTCAAGAGTGGATATTACTACCATATGAGCACACATATCTTGCCTGGATGATTGAGTCTCATAATGAAAGAATCCTTGAAGACATGCCAATTGTGATGGAATTCATAGAAGTGTTTCCCAAGGAATTTCTTAGTCTTCCTCCAAGAAGATATGTTGAATTATCAATTGATATTATACCTAGGGTGTTCACTAAATCCAATAATCCATATATATTGATTGTTTTGGAGCTTGAAGAGCTAAAGAAACAACTACGAGAGAATCTAGAAAAAGGTTTATATTCCCATGTGCTTCATCATGGGGTGCACCAGTCCTCTTCATCAAGAATAAGGATGGGTCAATTCACCTTTGCATTGATTATCATGAGCTCAAAAAAGTCATGATAAAGAACAATTATCATCTACCTCAGATTGATGAATTGTTTACTCAACTATGTGGAGAAAAATACTTCTCTAAATTGGATCTACAGTGGGGATATTATCAAGTAAGGGTAAATGAGGATGATATAACCAAGACTACTTTTATTAAAATATATGGGCTATATGAATTCAAAGAAATGCTTTTTAGACACACTAATGCTCCATCAATATTTATTGAAATGATAAATAGTGTCCTTAGAGATTGCCTCAAAAAATATGTGGTAGTCCTTATAGAAAATATTCTAATATACTCAAAAACTAACGGGGATCATGAGGAGAATCAAAGAACTGTACTAGAGACCTTGCAAAAGGAGAATCTCGATGAAAACTATAGAAACTGTGAGTTCTGGTTGAATGAGGTCTCATTAGATTATAACATCACAAGAAATGGGATATTTGTGGATCCCTCCAAGAAAACTACAATTAAGGGATGGTCAAGGCCAATGTCGATGACTGTTATTCATATCTTCTTGGGGTTAGTTGGATATTATCTTCGATTTGGGAGATATTTCTCATGATGATTCGACCCTGTTAAAATGACAAATTTTCTGGGAGTATAGTTTTATAGGAGTGATTAATGCAAAGATATCATCCATGTTTTGAATAAAATTCTTAACACTACACTCATGCTCACACTACCCACAAGTGGAAATCTATTTGTGGTATTCTGTGATGCTTTGAGGAAGGTCTTTGGTTTTTTTTGTTGACAAATGACAAAGTCATTACAAATGATTCATGGGAATTGAAAGAGGATGTGAAAAAATATCCTACACCAGATCTAGAGTTGGCTATAGTAATCATCAAATTTAATATTTTGGCGACATTACCTCTTTGAGGAGAAGTGTGAAATATATCCGTACCTCAAAAGCCTCTAGTATATATTCACACATAAAGAGTTGAATATGTTCCAACGATGATGGTTAGAGATAATTAAAGAATACGAGTGCTCAATCCATTACCACCTTGTTAAGAAGAACAAGGTGGTGGATGTTATAAGTAGAAACGACCAAGCAATACAATCACTGATTAAATATTAAAAGGATCCAATTTTCATAGATTTAATTAAAATGGACATGGGAACGATAAAGAAGTGAACATCATCAACAATTTAACAAATGATTTCTCAAACATCTATTTTTGAATGGTTCATGGATGCTCAAAATGATTATGTGGAAATTCAGAAGAAGGTGGAAACAATCAAAAAAGGTAAATCCAAGGATTTCAATGTTATTAATGATGGAAATGTGAGATTTGGGTCAAGAAAATGTGCTCCATAAAATCCAAAGATAAAGAAAGAACTTTTGGATGATGAACATAGTTCGAATTGCTCCATTCACCCCGGAAACACAATGATGTATCAAGATCTATGAATGTATTATTGGTGGGATAACAAGAAGAAGGATATCACTGAATATAAATAAAAGTTTCTAGTATGTTACCAAGTTAAATATGAGAGGAAAAATTCTAAGGGAATGATGCAACTATTACCTATACCAGCATGTAAATTTGAGAACATCACCATGTACATGGTTATCAGACTTCTGAAGACATCCATATGAAAAACTGCTATCTGGGTTGTTGTGGATCGTCTTAAAAAGACCGTAATCTTCATTGAAATTTGGAAGGATTTTTCATTGGATCAATTAGAAATGATGTATATCTAAGAAGTGGTTAGGCTTCATGGATTACCACTATCTATTATATCTGATCAAGATCCATGATTTACCTCTATGTTCATAACGAATCTTCAACATGCTCTGAATATTGAGCTGAACTTTAGTACATATTATCATCCTCAAACTGATGGCCAATCTAAGTGGAATATTGAAACACATGAGGATTTTATTGGAGAATTATCAATGGTCTTAAAAGGATGATGGTATCACCATGTTTCTCTGGTTGATTTCTTATAAAATAATAGTTTCCACTCAAGCATCCAAATGATTCCATATAATTCCCTTTATATGAAGAGGTGAAAAAGATTGGCATGTTGGGATGAAGTTGGGGAGTGAAAACTCCGAGGTATAGAAATGGTTGAAAAAGTGGTGGAGATAGTTAAGACCATCAAGTAACACAATAAATCTACTCAAAGTCGAAAAAAGTGCTATGTTGATAATCATCGAAAGACCTATAGTTTGACGTCGGAGTCATTGTATTCCTCCACATATCATCATGGATGAGAGTTATGAGATTTGAGAAGAATGGAAAACATAGCCCAAGGTACATAGACCATTTTGAGATCCTTGTTCTCATTGGAGTAGTGGCCTATCATCTAGCACTCCCACCAAACCTATCTCAAGTACAAGATATATTCTATTTATCACTCTTGAGAATGTACATACCATACCCATCGCATGTACACAATCCATAGGTGGTGCCATTGGAGAGTGACCTCTCCTATTAAGAGAATCCGATGAAGATCATAGATCTTAGGGAAAATGTTTTACGAAATAAGAAAATGTACCTTCAGAAATTGTTGTGGAGAATCCAGAAGTCAGAAGAAGAAATGTGTGAATCAGACGAAGTGTTGAATTAGAGTTAACCTCATCTATTATTGTGTGGTAAAAGGAAATTTTGTTGGAAAAATATCTTAAGGGGGGAAGATTATTACAAAAAAACATTTATTAATGAAAATTACTCTTGATTTAATTAAATGTATTTTTTTTTTAAAATGGTTATATAAAATATGCACTAACTTCGTTTTATATTTTTAAATTTCATAATACAATTAATAATTTTACACATTGCTAATATATCCATTGAACAGTGACCGCATGATTAGTATAAATACATGATTTAACAAATCCAATTTACATTGAAAAATGATGGGATGGTCTCATCGAGTATAATTTCTCCGCACAAATCCCATGTTTTAGATCTCATAAAGGAGGTGGTGTCACTGGGATTTTCCCTTGACCAAGCCCAATCTGAAAATCAACACGTTAATCTTGAAACAAAATTTCTATGGGAGAAGTGGCAGTTAGTAGAGATTACCACCCAATTGATGTTATATGAGCCACCCCAAGAGTTAGTCACCATCACACGCCTTAACCTTAGGTATTATGTTGGTGTTTTAGGGGGTTATATAACAATACCCTGTCAAAATTTTTATGTGCGTTAATTTTTTTATATAATAAAAAATATACATTAATTTTATTATTGTTACTTTGTAAATAAATTTTAAATCAAAAATATTATTTTATTTAATATTGACATAATAAATATATTTTGATGAATTAAATAATTTTTTAATTAATTAATATTTTAATAAAATATTATTAGTAAAATAATTTTTCAACATATAATTGATCGTTTAATTTTTATAAATAAAATTTTAATTTTTAATAAGGTTTGAATACTGTTTTCTGTCAAACCCTTGAATTTTGATAAATACCTATTTATATATAATAGTAAAAATTCATATATTTAGAAATTTTTTAAAATAAATTAATATTGTTTTTGGATTCAGGACATAGAAATTATCTAACGGTGAATTTTTCAAAATTTTCTAAGACAGTCGATTTTTTGGGTAAAAATTTTAATGTCATTAAATATATATGTGATTTCTGGCATCATAATAACCCATTAATGATGTAATAAAATACTATAAATAGTATTTTAGGAAAATATATCTTTAAAATTTAAAATAATGTGATTTAATGTTTGTTTAATTTTTTTACAAAGCCTTAGTGGACCCTATAAGACTTATAAAACAATTTAATCATTTAAAATTATTTCCTTGCGAGTGTGAATCATGTCCACATAAGAGAGCCTAATATTTTAATATTTTTGTACATTGGACTTATGAAATAATTTTTTCCACTCCCATTTGGCCAAAAACATGGGAAAAACCATGGGTTGGATTTTGAATTTGATTAGATTAATATGTGTTGTCCAAAACATAAATAATAATGAATTCTATCTCTTTTCCTATATAATCACATCCAATCTCCCACATAGCTTCACTCAAAACCCATGGAGAATGTCCCTACTCATACCTAATCTCTCTATTATACTCCCAAGGCGCCCCAAGCTCACAATAATCCTCTCTCAAGCCTCTTCCAACCCTTTGGTAACACACTTCCATGTACGGGATTTATTCCTCTCTCAATTTTGTCCAAGATTCTTTATATTACTATAACCTTGTATTTTGAATTAAAAATTTGGGGTATGATTCTTCACCTCACCTATAATTCCCTTCATATGTTTGAATGATATGAAACCACCTTCTCTCTCATTAATCCATCTCATGTACACCCGTTACCCTGCGGAAATTTCTTAATGGATTTCTCTCTCCTCATTTACATTCGAGAGATGATTTTGTATTATGAATATAAATTACATTTCATATGTTGGGACATGTATCTATATAACCCCTTCATAGTCCATTTCTGGTACATATTATTAGAAACCACTTTCACTCTCATCATCCATTTTTATGAATTCTTATGTCACGCAGTTATGCTGCCGAAATTGCAACGCTATTTTCCACACCAAAGTCATTATGTAGTGAATACAATGCCCATTTCTCTATCAAGGGTACTCAACTTTTTGAATTTTTACTTATTGATTATATATTTACATGTATGAATTACAAATTCCTTTATCGTGGATTAAATGATGATGTTTAATGAATCCATGTTATGTGATCCATGTGGAATAATTATGCATTAAATGAATTGATTAAAAAAGATGCACCTGATATCATTCCAATGCATTGGATAAAGTTCAGTATCATGATACGTTAAATTTAGTGAAGATTTAATCATATAAATTCATGTTAAATAAGGTTTTACTCATGATCCATGTGCAATGATCCTTGTCTAATGCTAAAATCTAGTTAAAAATTGTCGCCACATTCCCATATTATGATAACCATGCTATATCAATCCTTTATGTTCATGTGTATCATATGATAAATTTATATGCCTATTTCCTAACATGTATTATATTCATCATTTTATTTCTTTTTTACCTTCATACTGTGATTTATAGACCACCCGTTTCTTATGCATTTCCCCATGTTATCCCATGCAATTCTAAGTACAAAGGAATGTGTGTGGTCATGTAAAAGAAGTTTTCAATAATGATGTGTATTTCATGTTTTAAGTTGTTATTTAATATTTCTAATCCTAAAAGTCATTATACCTCCAATATACTATCTTTCCTCAAGTGAATATTTTATGTAATAAATTATGTTCAAGTGTGAAATAAAAAGAAGGGTTGTTATATGGGGCTGGTCATGTTTTCGAGTATTAATAAATCTCTTAATTTTTAGTATGCTATGTGTGAAATAATATTTTCATTTTAATTTTTTTTATTTTTTCAATTCATCGTGTGTTTTTATTTTCATGGATTTTCCTCTTTTGAGACATTTTTGGGATGCTTTCTCGAATGCCACTTTGGAAATGTAGATGTAATTGCGGCCTTCTCCTCTGGTCGTTGGTCTAGCCCACCACCTTTTGGATCTAAACCATGAAACTAATTGAGCATCTCCACACATCGTTGGATAATCTATTTCAGCATGGATTTTTTAAAATCTTTCTAGGGGGATCAGTTATCCCGTGACGATCGATGTGTTCTAGCATCCCCATTTAGTGGGCTTCATTCATAATCACACATCTGATCTTCAAGAGAGGAATTGACATGGAAGAGAGACATGGGATCCGCGATCTGAACACCATCTCCCCTGAAGCACTAGTTCCATACTAAACAGATCTAGATATTCATCTCCCCTAGAGTGGGTTTTCAACAAGGTAATCATATCTAAAAATAACTTTCTCTCACGACGCAGGTGCACTGGTGTGCTGGATGTAGTGGAGATCATGAGAGTATTTTACTCATAAAGAAGCAAAAAAGAAGACCTTGAAGATATCATGATAGATTAGGTGGATATAATTTTAGGTCCTCTTACGGGGTGTCTAGATGGAGTAGCAGCACCCTCATTCGATGAGGGGAGAGAATTAGGTTTCTCGGTTGTTAATTAATATCCTTTCTGGTGAAGCCCTCTTCAGGCTCATTATGTTCATGGGATATTCTAGATCTTGTGGAGTTCCAGATAAGCCACAGAGGACCATGGTGATCCAATGGATACCTAGAATACAAGAGGTAATTCATACATTTTTTCAGACCTTTTCCCAGTTCCCTTTCGATTCATTTCTGGAATCTGTGCCCAACATGTAATCGGACAAATTTTTAAAATGATGTACACATGGTTTTTATTATGTAGTCTTGGATGCAGATTCTTGAACACTAATTGTATTAATTTGATTCAAATTATTTGTATTTTTTAGGAAATTCTTTTGGATGCATCATTTAATTGTTTTTATTTTGAAAATAATAAAATGTGTGATTTGGGTGGTGTTTATTCCATGCACCTAGGACCAAAAGCTGTCTAATGATCTTAAAATACCAATATCATTTACTTATTTCCATTCTTCATTCTATCAACCTATTAAATGATGAACATTCCTTAGTTCCTGAATATTAATTTTCCTTTTTAATTGTAACATACAAAAGAACCAAATAGATCATGGGTTATTAAATGAAGACTGCCCCTTGTGATGGGGCTCTCCCCACAACAACGTGGTATCAGAACCAAATTTGGTATTAGTTTTTCTTTGATAAAATTTGATACTGATAGTTTGTATGTATAAATTTTTTTTTTGGATTTTACCTATTATATAATTCTTTTCTTTTGTTCATCTTGGTTATTACACTCTTGGTTTGTAATTTTTTTCTATTTTTTGTAGTCTTTTTTCCTTATCATTTACCATTCTTTTTTTCATTTTTTATCTGATCCACAAATATTCCTCTTGGTAGTTTCTTCCTATGTGTGTATATGGTTTCATGATATGAATGGGTTCTGTGTGAGGTTTACCATTGTCTGAGGGCTTTTTAGAAGTAATATCTAGGGAGGATCTTGTGTCTCAAATTTCTATCATTTTCCTATATGATGAGCTTTTGTTGGATTCATTGTTTTCATCCTCATCCTTTAGGATTTCTTGCTCCATATATGGTCTTGTTGCGAGCTAGGTGTTTAGGTTTGTGTAACATATCGGTGTAGTGCTTTAGTTTGTTTCTTGGATGATCACAAATATTTTTGTTTGTTTTTCAACCATATTTAGTTGAATTGATTGGTTTCTGAGGTATTGTGAGCCATTAGTAAGTATAGACTATGATTTGTGGCCCTATTACTAGATTTAATCCCCCTAGGATTGTAGATGGATATTGACCACTATTCTAACATCATTGTGTTGTCCTAGAATTTTGGGACTGATCTCATGTGTCCTTTCATTTTCCCTTTGTTTGAGGAATTATCATTTTACCTTTTGTTATGTAGTCATATCCTTTGTTGAAAATTCTGAATCCATGTTTTAAGGATCTTTTATTACCTTTCGTTGAGCATCTTCCTCTTATATTTTTCAAGAGGTTTGTCTCAGTTTTAATGATGGCAGTTCTTTGTACATTGTTCTTTTTATGTCTTTGTTGGTTTAGGTGGAGACCTCTTTGGGTTGTTTCATTAACTGTTCTGGCTTCCCCTTTTTGCATTGATCTTTTTTTGCTTGTTTTCTATGGAATGTTTTATTTATGAGTTTCATTCCTCAATAATTCTTGATATGTTTTGTTTCATTCCATGTTTTTCAAGGATAGAAACTATATTGTTCAATTTCATTATGCAGACACATATGAGATATTTCGAAGACCTATTATAGCATCTAATTTGGTGGTCCATCATCCTCCTTCACATCATCATAGAGGGTGGTATAAATAAGTGTAGGTATGTTATTGGTTTTTTAGAGCCATTTATTCATAGTATTTTTAGAAGTTGTTTAGAAATCATTCTATTGGGATGAAATTTATCACTATTATACATGTTACAGATAGTTTTATGTTTTCCCTATAGCTGGAACCTATTTTGGATGTGCTACCCCAATTGATATTAGTATGTTCAAGAACATTTCCAATATTATATGAAAGTGCTGTTGATTTGTGAAATGTTAATTTCATTTTTTAAATTCATCATGCATTTTATTTTTCTTTGATTTTTTTGGGCCACATTTAACGGGATACTTTCTCGGAGGCCACTCTAGAAATAAATATTTAATTTCGGCCTTCTCTTTGGTCCATTGATCAAGGACACCCCGTTTTTTATCTCAAACATGCATCCACATGAGTTGTTCGATATGCCGTTGGAGAATATGTCTCATCAAGGCTTTGTGACATGCTTTCTTAGGGAAAGCAGTTAGCCGGTGATGGTTAGTGAGTTCTTCCTTCCCCTTGTGGGTGGCTTCATTTGTATGTGTAGAAAAGATATTTAGGAGCGGCCTCGGCAGGATAGATAGGGATGGGATTTGTGATGTGAACCTCATATCCCCTGAAGTGCAAAGATCAATACCAAACATATCTGTATATTCATCTCCCCCATAACTGTAGTTCCACTGGGTAAATAGATATTGAAAATCAAATTCTATCTCACTACAGGTGCACTAGTTAATGAGATATATTTGATATCATGAGAGTATTTTACTCTTAAATAAGAATACAATTGAACCATGAAGATATCTAAATAAATCTGGTAGATATTGTTTTATGTCCTCTTATGATAAGTTCTTATAGAGAATTGGTGCCCCAATTTGATGATGGGAGAGATTTAGGGTTCTCATTTCTTTCTCATCATCCCATTCTATTGAAGTTATCATGGAATGAATTTTATTCAGTTGTTATTTCATATCAATAGGAGTTCCAGAATAGGCATTGAATACCAGCCATATCTTGTGGCTACCCAGATTGAAGGAGGACATTCGTGCATGTTTTTAGACCTTCTCCCAATGCCTTTCTATTTAATTTTTAGAATTCCTACCCAAAATGTCGTAGGATAGAGTATTTAAATGAGTTACACTATTTATGTGGTAAGAAGTCTTGGTTACATATTCATGGAAACTTATCGTATTATGTTGTTTCAAATTCAATGCAATTTTTTTGATATGATTTTTTCATCATCTTGATATTGTATTTATTCTGATCATAATATATTGTGTGAGTCGAGTGGTGTTTTTTCCATGCACTTAGGACCAAAATAAGTCTGAATAATGTAAATTACCTGTGTATTTTACTACTTTACTTTTCACATTTATTCATCCATTAATATTGGAATCATTCACAGCTTCTTGAATATTAATTCTCATTTCAAATTTTAACAAAACAACAACCCCCAATATATTTTGGGCTATTAAATGGGAAATTCCCCTTGTGATAGGGTGCTCCTGACTCTAGTTAATCAATCACATTAGGAAAAATTTATTGAGATTATTGAATACACCATTTTGAAATAGAGTAGGTTTTGGACTTACAGTGTGTCTAGATGGTGGAAAAATTCAAGATCCAAAAATTCAATAGGAATAATTTACCATTGTGGGAAATTAAGATTCAGGTAGTGTTGCAAATAGATAATTGTCTATTGGAAATTTGAAAAATACCACCATATGTGATGATGGAGCATTATTCCAGTGGGAGCTAGAATTAGGTCCTGGATGAAATTGTGGTGAGCACTTCTGGAAATGGAGATATACTAGTTAATGAAGTAGTGATGACTGATGGAAGAATACAACATCTCAACAATGCTAGAATAATTTACTTAGGAGAAACATGGAACATAAATTCCCGGAAGTAATGGTTTTATCAGTATAAAACCATCCTCGAAGGACTTTTCTACATGGGAAATGATCACAACATGGAGATCATTGGAGTTGGTTCAATCAAACTGAAGATACAATATGGCATTGCCAGGACCGTCCAAGGAGTACGTCTTGTGAAGGTCTTGAAGACGAATATATTGTCTTTGGAACGATTAGATGATATTGTATGAAAGGCTCTCATGAGTAATGGAGTGATGAGAATTTTGAAGGGTGTTCTTTTTGTGAGGAAGGAAAAACAATCTCGAAAAACCTATATGTGATTTTGGGTGAAATGTACAAGTTGGTTGAGATATTTGACGCATCAACTACCCTGATGGAAGAGTTGATGATGTTATGGAAATTGAATATTGTCCATATGTTAGAAAAAGTCCTGAAAATTCTTATAGATAAAAAGTTTATTCATGGGATAAAAATGGGTTACATACTATTTTCTGGGCATTGTGTTTTGATCAAACAACAGAGGTTAATGTTCGGTACATCAACAACAAGAAAAAAGTAGATCTTATAATTCATCCATTCTGAAATTTCTAAATAACCGATTGTATCCTTGTGAGGAGAAAGGTACTTTTTATCATTCAATGCTGATTTTTCTAGGAGATTTTCGGTGTACCAAATCAAGAGTAAGGTGGTTGTTTTTGATTTCCTAAAAACTGTCATACCATGGAAGGAAATTGAATCTAAAAAGAAGATCAAGAGTTTTAGGACTGATAATGGTGGTGAATATACTAGATAGAAGTTAGATATTCCTTATTAGGAGGAATGAATCAATAGATAGTTCATAGTGTCATACACTCCATAGTAGAATAGAGTGGAAAAGTTGATTAATAGAACCCTATTTTATAGAACAAGGGTGTTGTTGAAGACAAAAGGAATTTCTAGAACATTTTGGGAAGAAGATATGAATACAACCTATTATTTGATCAACAGAAAAACTTCATTGGTGATTTATATAAAGACACAAATTGAGTTGTGAACTGGTTAACCCACTGACTATTTTGGTTACATTCTTTTGAAAGTCCTATATATGAAATTTTTAATGATCACGAAAGATCAAAGCTGGATTCTACATCCTTGAAATGTATCTTCTTGGGGTATAACGATGGATTGAAAATGTATCTTTTGTGGGACCCCATTTTCCAAAAACATATCATACTAAAGATGTCATTTCTGTAGAGAAAAGGGTGAAAATGATAACTGACAAAGAAATAGAGAAGTTGAATATAGAAACCACAACATTCGAAATGGAGATCAAATGCAATGAACAACTAGTTTCCTATGAAGAATTAACAGAGAAAAATATCACTTACCAGTTGATTCTAGATCATGATGATCAACATGGGAGATAAGAGCACAAATATGGAACTTAGATTATGACACTAAAAGAAATATTTGGTACTTCTTATTGAAGATGGATAGAGAGACATTCTCTTTTATGGAGGCAAACCAGAGTCCAGATGTATCCCCATGGATAGTGGAAATGTAGGAGTAACTTTATTTAATACATAAGAATGTGACTGGGGATCCTGTTTGGTTACCGCATTGAAGTAAGGCCATCAGAATAAAAAATGGGTCTTCAAGATAAAGCGGGATGGAATGGACCAGGTGGAAATACATCATGCTAGACTACTAGTGAGAAGATATACACAGAAGGAAGGTATTTATTTCAATGAAATATTTTCTCATGTTGATATAATGAACCCTTTTTAGATAGTTTTGAAAATTAATACAACATATATTTCGCATCTAGAGAAACTGGATGTAAATACTTCTTTTCTCCATGGCGATCGTGATGAGGTAGATTTATATTCTCCAACCATAATGAGTTATATAATATAACAATGAAAACATGGTTTTCAGGTTGAAAAAATATTTGTACTATCTCAAGTAGATGTCGACGTATTGTCACAAGAGCTTTGATTCCTATATAATGATCCTTGTATATAGCAGACTTCATTTATATCCTTGTTAATATTTTTTTGGTTCAAATGGTAATGATTTCATTATTAATCTATTTCATGTGGATGACATGTTGTTTGTAGGCCCCTAAAATGATCATATCTTGTAGATGAAGGAACAATTATATAGGGAGTTTGATATGAAGGTCATATGACCAGTAAAAAAGATTATTGGGATTTGTATTTACTAACATTGATGTTATGGGTTGATTTAGCTATCATAGAAGAATATATTACATAGAGTCTTGAGATGATTCAGTATGAACAACTATAACCAAATATCCACCTATAATCCCACTTATTTCATGTTATCCTCTTTAATGAGTCCTAGTAGTGAAGCATATAAGAGGAATACGCCTCGAGTACCAAAATCCTTAGTAGTGGGAAGTCTGATGTTGTCTATGCTTTTTACTATACCAGACATTGCACATGCATTGGGAGTAGTTAGTCAGTACATGGTGAATCTTGGAAAATAGAATTTCAACATAGTTAATAGGATCCTAAGATACAATAATAAGACATCAAATTATAAATTATGTTATGGAGGATGATATTTCACTATTAGAGGCTATATTGATTCAGATTTTATAGGTGATTATCACAGGAGGAAATCCACTACTATTTATGTGTTTACTCTTAAAAGAAGAGATGTGAGGTGGATTTTAATGTTACAATATGTTTGGTATTTATCCACAAGAGATTATAAGTACATGGTAGCTATAAGGGCTTCCAAAGAATCAATTTTGATTAGAAGGATGTTAGAGGAGCTCAGGCATAAACAGAAGAAAGATCCATTATTTGACATTTATATAACCATTCACTTTGAAAGGATTCTGACTTTTCATTCTTTGGAAAATCACATTGGGGTAAAAAATAAAATTATCCTAGATGTGTTGGAGGAAGTGTGGATATGAAAAAAATTCACACTTAAGAAAATATGGAGTTGTTCCTGATGAATTCAGTTGACTCTGATAAGTTCAGATGGTGTAGATCCTCAAGTGGCCTTATATAGATGTGAGCAGCATGTTTTGGAGATTGAAAGGATTTCTGAAGATATAATATTTTCTAAATCAATTCTCCCTATGGGATATGTGTTGGAGGATTTTTTATTCGCTAGATGGTGTCACCCCCCCCCCAAATTCTTTTATAGGGGGCTAGGGGCTGGGTCGGTGGTGGATGGCCAACCCCACCAAATGAACCAGTATAAGAACCTCTAGGCATGGATGGAAGAACCCAATAAAATGGGTTCTCCAATAATTATTTCATCATCACCTTCGACATCACATAACCTCCAGCAATCAAAAGCTGTATATTTCATTTGAGTGTTATTTGTGAGACAGTTTCCCCAAATATTCAATAGAGATTTTTTTTAGTTTTATCTGTTTTTAATTGAGTGGGAGTGTGTGACCACTTTTACCCATCACAATCCTTTTATTTTCATGTTGTTTTTTACCCCTTTAATTTGAGGGGAGGGGGGGGGGTTACATGTTACTTCTAGTTTCCATTTTATTTTTTTCATTCTTCACATTATTTAATCTCATGATTTTTTGATGCACCATAGGCCAATCATTTTTTTAGTCTCAAAATTCCATGGTGGGAAGTAGTTTCGTTCTAGAAAGTCTGTCCAGTTTGTCCCACGCCCTCGATTACTCATGGTTTGGATTCTATTACTCATATGGATTGACTTCACTCCTTGATAGAAACTTTTGTGCTTCCACTTGTTCCACCAGCTACACATCCTTCTATTAGGTTAACCATCGATGTGATCTTAGTTGTCCATGAAACCTCTGTCTGCGCCTCATAAAATTTCCATTACACACCAATATTTCATGCCATTATTTTGATATTAGAGATACACACTCATCTCATTCAGGTTCTATATAGTTTGGGTTTGGAATCCTTCGAGATAGATTTAGTTTTACATCACATGGAATGACAACTAAAATATGATTGAATCTCAGGTTTCCGGGAAATCTGAACACCTGACCTTCATGCCTGTGAGGATCCCAACAACTAGAGTTTCGCTTCAGTGGAGATTTGGTGAAGGAAATCCTTGACAATTGGTCATGGAAGACTAGGAAATGATTATTAAACTTAATCATGAGAAACAAGTATCAATATGACAACCTATTTCTACATGATCGGGCTCCTCTGAGAGTTTGTCTAGTTATCTTGTATCAATTAGAGTTTGTATTTATGTCATTGATTCCATTTAGTGATAAAATAATTGAAATGAGGATAGTGTTTTATCAGTGCTAAAATAAGTTTTTATGAGCACTAAAAAGGTGATTACAATCAAGTTTCTATTAGAAGGGGCCACTTTTATCAGTTCTACAAAAAAGAGCTAATAAAAGTCAAAAAAATATTAAATATTTTAAAAAAAATCTAAAAATTCAATGGCCCCTTTTAATAGAGCATGACTGTCCTTTCAACTACACTAGGAAGCCCCACCTACACACATAGACACCACACCCATTTAACAGTGCTTGTCTAACATCCCCCACACTTTAACGTCCCTAGCCCCCCACCCTTTGTGCTCACCCGTGCACCACTTCCTTTGATTGGATTCGAACCCGAGACCTCTCCCTTGCACTCCTGCACCTTAACCACTAGCCCATATTTTGTGTTCTCCAGTTAATGATATATCCATATATATATATATTAATATATATATATATATATATATTTCTATATATATTTCTATATTTATTCATATATGAATATATATTTATATTAATATATATATATATATTAATATATGTATATAGATATATTAATATATATTAATTTGTATATTAATATCTATTCATTTCATTTTATATTTATTAACTTATATATATATATAGTTATATATTTTTATTTATATTTATTGATATATTTATTCATATATTAATATATATATATATTTATATATTTATTAATATATTAATATATATTTATAATATAAGTTATAAATACATTTATAAAATAAATTTTTTCTGTTTTTATAAAAAAATAAATATATTTATATAACCTACATACACATGTATATATATCATTTATCTGTGTACCATTATGTATAATCATACATAATTATATGTATATATATATACATATATTATATATTTATATGTACATTTATATGTTAGAATATATAGATAATATATATCAGTTTGTTAATACAGACATAGACATTATATAGGTATATAAATCTTCATATATATGTTTTATAAATATAATGGTTATAAATTTTTGTTTAAATAAGTCTTATATGTAGATAAATTTTATATATATATATTTTTCTGTGTTTAATTATTTTTTTATAAAAATAAATTTTTATTTGTGAATATATTAAATAGAAGTATATATTGTTATATAAATGATTATAAGTAATTGTACATTTTTGGAAAATGATTAAATTCCAATTCCATAATATCAATATAAATTTATAACCTACAAATAAATCTCATCCCCATAGAAAAAGAGAATAAATACCCCCTTAAAAGAGGCTGAAAATCTATCGAATGATTAAAAATTGGATTACCCAGAATAAAAACTCATTTTTGGAGCCCTTATGGGCATTTCATGGCCTCTAAAAATGTAACAACGGTTTTCTTGTGTCACTAAGGGCATTTATCTCGTCATAAGATTTGATTTGATTTGTAGTAGAGCTCAAATGGACACCCAGATCAAAAGTTATATCTTATTGAAATTTGAGTTATTCTTTCAACTTATTTTAGATCTTTAATTTAATTAATTATTATTTTTTATTTCTTCAAGTTGTTATTAAATGATTATTACTCTATAATAATTTGAAAATTTGTAACTAATTATAGTTTCTAAAATATTTTACTTGTCACTTTCACTAAATATCTAATATATTATGTGTAAATTTCTATTTACAATAATATAATTAATATTTACAAAAATGTATTTTATACTTATACCATTGTAAATATATAAATTTATTTATATATTAATATATTAATATATTTTTTTATGATTGTTTTGATTTATACACCTAAAGCGCTAGTAAAAAAACCAATAATAAAGTAACAACTTTATCAATGCTACAAAAAAAGTGTTGAAAACGGGGCTCCCTTTAATAGCACTAAAAAAGAACTAATAAAGGGTGTACCTTTATAAGAGACAAAAAAGAACTAACAAAAATGTACTTTTAATAGTTTTTTTTAGCGTTGTTAAAATTACCCTTTATTATTGCTTTTTTCTAGCACCGATACTGGTACCCCCTTTATGGGAATTTTTTTAGAAAAGTTAAAGGGTGTCACTATGAATACCCTTTTCTTTGAAGTGGGTTCTATTTTCTAAGTACACATATGATAATTATGATTTGAATCATGTTACATCCTAGTATTCTTAACTGTTTTATGTCTTCTTATCATTTAGTTTTTTTCAATCTAGAAGTTTCATTTATAGAAAACTTGTTCTACTTTCATTTATCTAAGAAATTAATTTAGTCCTATAAATTCTTAACCCATAAGTACATATTAGTGAAACATATATCATTCTTTGGGACACCCACCACAACATTGCCCCCAACAACTGGTATTAGAGCCTGCTGAGATGTCAAAATATGCTCTATAAGGATTGGTATCCATAAATTTTATTATAAAATGATATCAACACTGGAGGATCATAATGGCCTCCCTTCTAGATCATGGTGAATTAATTTATACTCTTGTAGTAATAAAAATAATGTAACCACCAATTCCCATATAGACAGACTATGATCACCAATGGTGATGTTCTCGAAGAGATCCTTTGGAATTCACATAGTCCTATGCTCTTTTCTATAGGGATAATGATCTTAGATATGTTTTTAGATGAGACATATAATAATCATATATTGTATAAATAGGAATCCCTTTACATTTCTAAGTCCCTTGTTTGTTGGATATATAGAAAAAATAGAATGTATTCTTTTAAAATGAGCCCATGAATTCCAGTCAGGTCACTTATTGATCAGCATAATAAAATCTTATTAGATATATCCAACATATATATCAAATTAGATGATGAATACCCTGCCATAATACCATTAACATAATTATAGAACTCATTTAATTTTTTTAATGATTCTATGTTTTATTGAATAGACACCCTTAATCTCAATAAATTTAAATCTTGTTTACTCTCCAAACACCATCAAATGAAGTGAATTATTATATTTGAGGCCAAGGGTTCCAATTTCAAGGGAAAAAATGAGTCTGGGGGTAAATGGAAAGAATTTGTTCAGTCTAAAAATCATTAATTCAAATCCATGAACAATGAAATCAAATGATTTCAATGTAAACAAACTTATCACATATAGGAATTTCCCTAACAAACAAATGAAAATAAAGTGAATAATAATGACCATTACCTATTAGAAGAATATTATTTTGACAATACTGATGTGTTAAATGTTTGTGATGTTTCCATCATTGATTAATGGATCCTTGGGTTCAGATGTTCCATCCACATGTGTCCTAGAAGAGAGAGATTCATATAAATAAGGGAAATTAAACTGAATGAGGTGTTCCTAGAGAATAATAGGAGTTTCAAAATTATATGGATATTCCCATTTTCATTAGTGCTTCATTATAGTATTGTTAAAATTCTTAATGAGGTTAGTTTTGTCCTTGAACTAAAAAGATACCTCATTTCCCTTATAATCCTTGATAAAAATGGTTCTACTGTTAGGCATGACTCTAAAAGTATTAGGATTTCTTGAGGATCCCTCACTATTATAAAAGGAATCCTTTGGAATGGAATTGATGTGTTTTATGGTAGGGTCTATAGAAAGAATTTAAATTCTTTCATTGGTATAGGAATAGATACTACCTCTCAAGGGCATATAAGGATAGGGAATATTATTGAAAAAGGCAATGATAAACATACAAAAGAAGGGATTCTGAGTAACATCACTCATTGTAGTTTTCCATTATATGAAGATTGTGTGTGTGGGATATCCAGATGGGTTATATTTAGTAAGTCCCTATATAAGGATAGATAAAACATTGATTTTGTCAACTATAACCATTGGGTTCCATCTAGGGTCACATCCCATGGTGGATGTTTAAACATTGTGTAGGTTCTGCGTGAAGTAGAAGTGCGAGATGGGCGGTTCCCAACTTTGATTTTTTTCCATAATAGATGATCAACCTATGATCTATGCACGATGAATTCCATGATCAATGGAATTGAATAAATGAAATATAAAAATGGGTAATCACACTGAAACCTATGAGAGGAGACCAACTGATATTGTTTATAATTAATTTAATTAAATAACAATTACCTCTATGGAATTATTTATTCCTTGACACTATCATCACATCATGTACCTTTCCCTTGACCTATGAAATACATTTCAAAAACTTGGGATGAGCATAAAAATCTCAGTAAGGGTTATAAAAATATGGAAAGAAAACATGAGTTCATATATACATAAGAATGAAATCATACTTTACCCATAAAACAAAGGCACTTTAACATACATCATCAAACCATGAATAAATCATAGAAATCATAAGACATAAAAGTAACTTGAGGGATTCATAACATTCTTACGTAGGGAGTAACCCTCTTGGTTACGTTTGGAATACATATCACAGTATATTCCCTAAATCTCTTCGGAGAAACCTTAACGTTTCACTCCTTCGCGTTACCCAATGCATTGGAGAGCTATATCGGGCTCACCCGCCCTTAGTTTATCACGGAACCACCCGTCTTCATAATAATGCCCAAGAACCATAACATAAACATATCACATAAAACATGCATAAAGGTAACAAAACATTTCCACATTTCAATCACAATATTAAATTTTAGTATTTTGAAATAATGAATCCATACAAAAAGAAACCATTTCCAAAACCATTTAAAACATTTAATAAGGAGAATTTTGAATCAAAGTGTCCCATACCATCTTGAAGCTTAAAATTTTAAACCATTAATATCCATATAAATAAATCCTTAAAACCATTTTTAAAACATGGATATTAACAAGAACAAATAATTAAAACATTTAAAATGATATTTTGGTTAAAGGGGTTTTACCAAAATTAGAGACACTTGAATACAATAATTGAGGAATAACATTTAGTCAGAAATTTATAATATCATGAGAATAAATATATTCATGATATAATACTCTAAAGGACAGTATATACACCATATAAGAGTGAATTGGTGCATAACAACAATGAACCCTCAATAGAAATGTCAAATGTGATGAAATCCCTTATAAAGAAGGTATCCTTAAATTAAGGACAAATCAATCTCAAAAATATGTGTGAAAAATATAATTACACCCAATTTAAGTGGATATTAAGTTTAAAACAAAAATAGTTCATTCACACATATTCAATGGATGACATATTCAATGACTACAAGTTGAACCCAATGAAATCGAAATTGGGTTAAAAAGTTCCCTTGATAGTTTAACGACATCACATCAAAATGAGTTGATGAGAGATAAAAAGTGTATCTCATCACTTAGACATAAAATTTACATCAATAAGGATATATAAGAACATATCTCAACATAACAATATGTAAATTAAAATACCCAACAAAAGAAGCCTTTTAAAAAAGAGGAGGGTGAAAGGTTCCCTTACCGACGTGGGTATCTTTCAAAACATACACCCCATGAAAGAAGGACAATAGATCATTGATGTAAATATTTATAAACGAAAGTATATTACACAATGTTTTGAATAATGGGCAGTACATACACCACTCAATGTAATTTTTGGCAAATGTAGCATAAATCTCACATGAATAAAAGTGAGATGAAAAATCCCTTACGAAAACTCGACAGCCTAACGGCGCCACATAAAACTTCCGAATATGGATTGATGAGATCAAATAGGGTATCTCATCACATTACAATAAAATTTATAGAAAGAGGAATATAAAATAACATCCCCCAACATTACAAAGAGGAGCTTAATAGAAGTGACATAAAGTAGAGTACTTAAAAAGAAAGAGAGAGGTCAGATCTCTTACGAAAGTTCGGCAGCCTAACGGCGCCACTCAAAACATCCAAAATGGATTGATGAGAGAGAATAGGGTCTCTCATCACATGAACATAAAAATTACAGTAAATGTAATATAAAAGATCATCCCAATAACAAGAAAGATGAGCTTTAAAAGGAATGACATAAAAGTGTGTTCTTAAAAAGAAAAAGAGGAGTAGGATCCCTTACCTCGGGTCCGACTTGACTCGATCGTTATTTAACGTCCTGAATAATAAACTTGAGTTAATTTAAACTTTATTAAGAACCTTTTTCTAGTTAATTGTTCCATTTAGATCACTTATTTCAATGTTATATACATTATTTAATCATTTAAGTTAATAATGTTTGTTTTGTCAATATTTGGTTCTTAAGTCGAAAGTGGACTTCTTACAATTACAAGTTGTTCATGTGGTCAAGTGTTTATTATATCCAGAATTGTATTCATGATGTAGATATCATTTATGTAATATATATCCATTAAATTCATGCATTTATAACATTACATAATCATTTAGAGGTAAAAAATGAAATGCACCGTTCATGGAGACGGTAAGCCGTACGTACGCATGAACGCTACTTTCATTTCTATTTCATATTTTATAGAATGGAATAAAAATTATACAAAGGTATATTATAATTCCAGTATAATATCATATATAATATCATAGTTCCATCCTTTATACGTCCCACATATGGTATTTAACGAATCATATCACTTTGAGGGGGCGGTAGTCCGCACTTCCTAAAATGAAGATATCGCGTAAACCCATAATGGAAGCCATAAAGGTAAGAAAAAAATGAAAAATACAGAAGCATAAGTAAAACATAAACATATTATATATCATATATAAAAATAGTGACATCATAATGGCCACCTTTGAAGGTTTTAAATGAGTATTGAACAATCATCGTTTCGGGAGGCAGAATTTCGCCATCCACGGAAACCATATGTTCTTTAACCATTTGATGTAGTTGTGTGAGAGTGTAGCTCGAATAAATCTTATAACAACATCCTAGTATATTTTAGATACCGGTGTTGTTACAAAAGAAGAAAATAAAAAGAGTTTAGGGGGTTGGAGAAGTAAAATAAAACAAATGAACATGAGAGATTGAATTACCTTTAAAAGTGTAACTCCTTTTGATTTGAGCCTAAAGGCTTCCTTTGAAAGGATTATTCCCAAAGGGAATCCTCTAGGATGAGGATGGGGATGTGTAGAGAGTAAATGGGTAGGGTTTGGCCGAGCCAAAGGCTTGAGGAGTGTGTGAAATGAGGTAGAGGTGGGGGCCTTTTATAAGAGGAGAGGAGGGGCACTTTTGGAAAGTAAGAAATATTACTTTATTTGAAAATGTGTTTCGGTTTTAAAAGGTCCCAAATTGATATAATTCGTGGATAAGGTGATAAGGGTTCGAAATACACCCATCCAAAAAGTTTTTGACATGTGTAGGTCATAGAGTTTACATTATCTTCTCATTTTATTTAAATCGTCAGATAATGATGTCATCGCTGCATCATTATAATGTCATAAATAATTTAATTTATTTAATGTCTAAAAATTATAAATAAATTACTATGATGTAGGAAATCTTTTTTTCTTTCCAATGACTTTTTATAATAAAAAATCTGACTTGTATAACCCCACTTAAAAATTGTTTTAGTAAAACATATCATGTTTGTGTCATTTTTACTTTTACATTAAATAAAAAGTTATTTATGTCATTTCCCAACCAAAGTGGCTCCATGGGGTCCCCAAGTTGACCCATGGCTTGCCTTGGTCTTCCATTACACATCCAATGAGGTTAGGACATGTGTAAAGTTCATTTCATATTATTAAAACAATATTTTTACCTTAAACTACACTAATTTCTCTAATCGCGATTAAAAACTTAATAAGTTACTATTCACCAAAAAATTATTTTTATCCCTTTGAACCACATTTTACTTCTTAATGACATCCATGTATCTCGGATTTTTGAAATTAAAAACACAAAGATGTCAAAATTTCATTTAAACGGAAAAATTAGTTTTTATAAGTACCACTTAGTGGTTTCACTATTCATCAAAAATTGAAGTTTTTCAGAAAAATCCCAAAAATTCACCATAAGCTATATTTGATATTCCGAATTCAAAAATGAAGTCTATTTTAAAAAATTCAAAACATATATGTCAGATTAATTAATTTAATAATTAATTCCCGCTGTCAAAACAAATATCGTGTTTTTATGAAACAATAATTATCAATAGATTGACACTAGTTTAAGTCTGATTTCAAAGTGAAATTAATTCCAACGACCACTATTGGATTTAATGGTAAAAATATATTCTAATTTCACTTTAAAACAAATTCAAAAGATAGTCTAATCATATAAATAAATTATACTAAAAAGAGGTTTTGTATTAAAATACAACATTTTACACTGTTCATTGAAAAAAATGAACTTTATCGGAAAGATACGAAAAATTTACACAAAGTAAATTTTGAGGTACCGATTCTTAATAAGAGTTTTATTTGGTCCAAAAGAATGTTTAAGAGTGAACAAAACTGTATTTAATGATGGTTCAACATCAAAAGGTGATAAGTGAACCTTTAGTGAAAACTAGGGCATATACGCCTAAAATTGAATTCTTTCCGTATTTTAAGCCTCTATCCTTTATTGGATAAATGTAAAAACATTTAAAAACATATATAATCATATTTTAGTTATTTCTATCCATTTCCGCCATTACAATGGCTACATGTTAACTACCATTTAAAATAATATTATTTTATTATTAGAGTGGAACGTAAGATTCCCAAGAAACTCGTTGTTGCGTGTTGGGTATGCCATCGAGCATAGAATCTCCTTTAAAGCCATATTAATATTTTATTCAAAAATATGGATAAATATGAAAATGTCATATTCGTTATTTACCTGGGGTGTTACATCCTTCCCCCCTTTTGTGAATTGCGTCCTCGCAATTTTTAAAATTGAGCTTGGAAACATCCTTGAACGTCCCACATCAGAACAGAGTCGGTAAAACAATCACTTTAAAATAAAGGAAGATAAGTACAGAGGTCACCCGAGTTAACCCATACTAGGATTCCATGTAGAAAAACATGGACATGGAAGAAAAAGCAAAGGGTCATTTTCTTGAGGGAGAGTGATAGTAAACATGTCTAGGAGAAAGTTAACAATGAGAAAATCACAAACTTGTGATGGGTTAAACAGTATTCGATACCCCAGTAGGAAAATCTAATAGACAACATTTTTGTTTTAAGTTACTTTTTATTGAGTAATTTATTCATAAGGAAACATAATCACTTATCATGTTGACTATCAACTTTTACTAGATTCCTTAATCAAACTCATATTTTTTTCCAAAAGACGAGTATTTAGGGAGACTTGTTCGCATTTAAGAGTACTATAATCAACTTCTAGAGAATCACCTAATCCACAAAAGAGAACTATATACATCCCATGTCTATAGGCTTTAACCAAAACCAAAACTAGAAAGGTTAGTACAAGGTCAGATAATCCAGAAAAGGATAACCCATTAAAAAGAAAATCTATTCTTAATCTCCAAAATTTGCCCAACAAACCCAAAGTTCAACGAGGACCATTCGATAGAAAATTTTCCCATAAAATTCTTCAAAGTAAAACAATCTAAGATCGGAACCCAAATGTTTGAAGGGTTTAGTCACATAGTCTTCCAAGTTAAATCGTAACATTTATCTCCAAACAACATCAGTTGCTCCTAAAGTCTCGTATTGAAAAGTAATTAACCTAATCACATATCCCCCATGATCGGTTAATCATTTTAATAAATAACCCAAAATCAACTTACTCTTAATTCATAAAATCATATAACTAAAAAGAATCAGTCAAACTAACCAGGGACTTCACGTAGTCTAGTGGTAGGCGATAAATACCAGTCGCACTTTGGTTGTGGGTTCGATTCCCGTAGCTTTGTCCGACGCGACGGGTAGTCACACGGTCTGCATGTTGTCCTTTTTCCAAAACAATATAATTCTCAAATCATTCCCCAAAAGGGATAAAATCATCAAAAATAACCATAACATTATCCTCAATTTATCTCATTCCTTTCACTTCAATCATAAAATATAGTAACCCATAATTACCTCAAAAGTAAGGATCATATAAACCCAAATGGTTCTTTATAACTATGTCCACAAAAGAAAAGATAACTATTACTTGAATAAAATTTGCCTATGTTAAACATTAGGGTTACACATAATATAAAAAAGTCTTTTAATGTAACCCTGTCATCAAAAGAGACTTAATACTCTTAAGAATATCACCATAACTCTTGAAGCCCTTATATGTTGACATCTTACACATTCAACATTCTTCATGATCCATTATCCATTCCTTTCCAACTTATTCTGAAATACCTCTTTCCTACAAACAAAATCATGAATCATGTCCTAAGATTCCAAAATTGGAAAACAATAGTCATGAAATAGTACATACCTTTGATTGGTCATTGTCAGTTTCTTCATCTTCAATCAGAATGGCATTAGGTATTGGTAAAGGAATATTGGTACGCTCTTGGTGACCCCATTCACGAAACTTCTTCATAGGACATGTGTTTGCATAATGACCATGCACACCACATTTAAAACATTCATTTGATCCCTCAGAAAGAACTACTTTCCCTTTCCTCGAGTCAACTGGATTCTTCCTTTTTCCATGGCAGGTTCTTGCTTTATGACATTCATTTCCACATCTATAGCATATTTCTGTCCCTTTGAATCATTTTGCTAGGTGTTTCTTTCCACATCTTTGACACATAGGTTTTTGAACAAACTTACCTTTATGATTATTACCTGTACATCCGTAGGGATTTGTTTCTTTCATATATGATGCCTTAGAGAAATTTCCAAGGTTTAGGTGGTCAATCATGACTCCAGATAGTTGGTTGAGGATAATCACAAGAGTTCTCATTGTAGCTCCCATATCATTCAGTTGCTTCTCAAAAAACTGTCACAGTTTCCTTCACATCCACTGTTACTTTGGTGCCATCTAGATCCAGCCATTTACTAAAACCAAAAAGGTCAGTGTGAGTATATCAATAAAACCATCATGTACTAATGAGTAAGATAAACACTAAGATATACTTACTCATTCACTTTATCTAAAATTTGTACTCTTTCTGAAATCCTAACCAATATGGTAATGTCACTTGTGCTTAGAGAATACCCTAACCTCTGAAGTTATCTAAACCAACCTTTGATACCTACTATAAGGCCCCAGCCTTAAACCTTACTTAATCTTGAGTTATTACAAGATTACACATTGAGGATCTTTTCAGGTTTAGAGTTTTAGATAATTAGATCATGAAACTTGCATTGCATTCCACATTTAAACAAAGTGGTTACATAAAAGACATTATTCATTCTTCCCATCAACGGAAACATATTGAAAATAAAACATGGATTATTTCTTGACACATCCTTGACACTATCATCACATCATGTACCTTACCCTTGACCTGTGAAAAACATTTCAAAAACATGGGATGAGCATAAAAAGCTCAGTAAGGGTTATAAAAATATGGAAAGGAAACATGAGATCATATATACATAAGAATTAAATCATACATTACCCATAAAACAAAGGCACTTTAACATACCTCATCAAATCATGAATAAACCATAGAAAACATAAGACATAAAGGTAACTTGTGGAATTCATAACATTCTTCCGTAGGGAGTAACCCTCTTGGTTACGTTTGGAATACCCATCACAGTATATTCCCTAAATATCTTCGGAGAAACCTTAACGTTTTACTCCTTCGCGTTACCCAATGCATTGGAGAGCTATATCGGGCTCACCCGCCATTAGTTTATCACGGAACCACCCGTCTTCATAATAATGCCCAAGAACCATAACATAAATGTATCACATAAAACATGCATAAAGGAAACAAAACATTTCCACATTTCAATCACAATATTACATTTTAGTATTTTGAAATAATGAATCCATACAAAAAGAAACCATTTCCAAAACCATTTAAAACCTTTAATAAGGAGAATTTTGAATCAAAGTGTCCCATACCATCTTGAAGCTTAAAATTTTAAACCATTAATATCCACATAAATAAATCCTTAAAACCATTTTGAAAACATGGATATTAACAAGAACAAATAATTAAAACATTTAAAACGATATTTTGGTTAAAGGGGTTTTACCAAAATTAGAGACACTTGAATACAATAATTGAGGAATAACATTTATTCAGAACTTTATAATATCATGAGAATAAATGGATTCATGATATAATACTCCAAAGGACAGTATATACACCATATAAGAGTGAATTGGTTCATAACAACAATGAACCCTCAATAGAAATGTCAAATGTGATGAAATCCCTTATAAAGAAAGTATCCTTAAATTAAGGACATATCAATATCAAAAATATGTGTGAGAAATATAATTATACCCAATTTAAGTGGATATTAAGTGTAAAACAATAACAGGTCATTCACACATATTCAATGGATGACATATTCAATGACTACATGTTGAACCCAAAGAAATCAAAATTGGGTTAAAAAGTTCCCTTGACAGCTTAACGACATCACATCAAAATGAGTTGATGAGAGATAAAAAGTGTATCTCATCACTTAGACATAAAATTTACATCAATAAGGATATATGAGAACATATCTCTATATAATAATATGTAAATTAAAATACCCAACAAAAGAAGTCTTTTAAAAAAGAGGAGGGTGAAAGGTCCCCTTACCGACTTGGGTATCTTTCAAAACATACACCCCACGAAAGAAGGACAATAGATCATTGATTTAAATACTCATAAACGAAAGTATATTACACAAAGAGTAGAATAATGGGCATTACATACACCACTCAATGGAATTTGTGGCAAATGTAGCATAAATCTCATGTGAATAAAAGTGAGATGAAAAATCCCTTACGAAAACTCGACAGCCTAACGGCGCCACATAAAACTTCTGAATATGGATTGATGAGATCAAATAGGGTATCTCATCACATTACAATAAAATGTACAGCAATAGGAATATAAAATAACATCCCCCAACATTACAAATAGGAGCTTAAAAGAAGTGACATAAAGGAGAGTACTTAAAAAGAAAGAGAGAGGTTAGATCTCTTACAAAAGTTCCGCAGCCTAACGGCGCCACTCAAAACTTCCAAAATGGATTTATGAGAGAGAATAGGGTCTCTCATCACATGAAAATAAAAATTACATTAAATGTAATATAAAATATCATCCCAATAACAAGAAATATGAGCTTTAAAAGGAATGACATAAAAGTGTGTACTTAAAAAGAAAGAGAGGAGTAGGATCCCTTACCTCGGGTCCGACTTGACTCGATCGTTCTTTAACGTCCTCAATAATAAACTTGAGTTAATTTACACTTTATTAAGAACCTTTTTCTAGTTCATTGTTTCTTTTTATATCACTTATTGCAATTTTATAAACATTATTTAATCATTTAAGTTAATAATGTTTGTTTTGTCGATATTTGGTTCTTAAGTCGAAAGTGGACTTCTTACAATTACATGTTGTTCATGTGGTCAAATGTTTATTATATCCATAATTGTATTCATGATGTAGATATCATATATTTCATATATATCCAGTACATTCATGCATTTTTAAAATTACATAATCATTTAGAGGTAAGAAATGAAATGCACCGTTCATGGAGACGGTAAGCCGTACGTATGCATGAACGCTACTTTCATTTCTATTTTGTATTTTATAGAAAGGAATAATAATGATATAAAGGTATATTATAATTCCAGTATAATATCATATATAATATCATAGTTCCATCCTTTATACGTCCCACATATGGTATTTAACGAATCAAATCACTTTGAGGGGGCGGTAGTCCGCACTTCCTAAAATGAAGATATCGTGTATACCCATAATGGAAGCCATAAAGGTAAGACAAAAATGAAAAATAAAGAAGCATAAGTAAAACATAAACATATTATATATCATATATAAAAATAGTGACATCATAATGGCCACCTTTGAATCTGTTAAATAAGTATTGAACAATCATCGTTTTGGGAGGCAGAATTTCGCCATCCACGGACACCATATGTTCTTTAACCATTTGATGTAGTTGTGTGAGAGTGTAGCTCGAATAAATATTATAACAACATCCTAGTATATTGAAGATACTGGTGTTGTTACAAAAGAAGAAAATAAAAAGAGTTTAGGGGGTTAGAGAAGTAAAATAAAACAAATGAACATCAGAGAATGAATTACCTTTAAAAGTGTAACTCCTTTCGATTTCAGCCTAAAGGCTTCCTTTGAAAGGATTCTGCCCAAAGGGAATCCTACAGGATGAGTAGAGGGATGTGGAGAGAGTAAATGGTTTGGGGTTGGCCAAGCCAAAGGCTTGAGGAGTGTGTGAAATTAGGTAGAGGTGGGGGCCTTTTATAAGAGGAGAGGAGGGGCACTTTTGGAAAGTAAGAAATATTAGTTTATTTGAAAATGTGTTTCGGTTTTAAAAGGTCCCACATTGATATAATTCATGGATAAGGTGGTAAGGGTTCGAAATCCACCGATACAATAAGTTTTTTACATGTGTAGGTCATAGAGTTTACATTATCCTCTCATTTTATTTAAATCGCCAGATAATGATGTCATCGCTGCATCATTATGATGTCATAAATAATTTACTTTATTTAATGTCTAAAAATTATAAAAAAATTACTATGATGTAGGAAATCGTTTTATATTTCCAATGACTATTTATAATAAAAAATCTGACTTGTATAACCCCACTTAAAAATTGTTTTAGTAAAACATATCAGGTTTGTGTCATTTTTACTTTTACATTAAATAAAAAGTTATTTATGTCATTTCCCAACCAAAGTGGCTCCATGGGGTCCCCAAGTTGACCCATGGCTTTTTGTGGTCGGCCATTACACATCCAACGAGGTTAGGACATGTGTAAAGTACATTTCATATTATTAAAACATTATTTTGACCTTATACTACACTAATTTTCTCTAATCGCGATTAAAAACTTAATAAGTTACTATTCACCAAAAATTATTTTTATCCCATTGAACCACATTTTACTTCTTAATGACAACCATGTATGTCGGATTTTTGAAATTCAAAACACAAAGATGTCAAAATTTCATTTAAACGGAAAAATCAGTTTTTATAAGTACCACTTAGTGGTTTCACTATTCATCAAAAATTGAAATTTTTCAGAAAAATCCCAAAAATTCACCATAAGCTATATATGATATTCCGAATTCAAAAATGAAGTCTATTTTACAAAATTCAAAACATATAAGTCAGATTAATTAATTTAATAATTAATTCCCGCTGTCAAAACAAATAGCCAGTTTTTATGAAACAATAAGTATCAAAAGATTGACACTAGTTTAAGTCTGATTTCAAAGTGAAATTAATTCCAACGACCACTATTGAATTTAATGGTAAAAATATATTCTAATTTCACTTTAAAACCAATTAAAAAGATAATCTAATAATATAAATAAATTATATTAAAAAGGGGTTTTGAATTAAAATACAACATTTTACACTGTTCATTGAAAAAATGAACTTTATTGGAAAGATACCAAAAATTTACACAAAGTAAATTTTGATGTCCCGATTCTTAATAAGAGTTTTATTTGGTCCAAAAGAATGTTTAAGAGTGAACAAAACTATATTTAATGATGGTTCAACATCAAAAGGTGATAAGTGAACCTTTAGTGAAAACTAGGGCATATACGCCTAAAATTGAATTCTTTCCGTATTTTAAGACTCTATCCTTTATTTGATAAATGTAAAAACATTTAAAAAAATAAATAATCATATTTTAGTTATTTTTATCCATTCCAGCCATTACAACAGCTACATGTTAACTACCATTTAAAATAATATTATTTTATTATTAGAGTGCAACGTAAGATTCCCAAGAAACACGTTGTTGCGTGTTCGGTACGCCATCGAGCATAACATACCCTTTTAAAGTCATATTAATATTTTATTCACAAATATGGATAAATATGAAAATGTCATATTCTTTATTTACCTGGGGTGTGACATCCTTCCCCCCTTTTGGGAATTGCGTCCTCGCAATTTTTAAAATTGAGCTTGGAAACATCCTTGAACGTCCCACATCGGAACAGAGTCGGTAAAAAAATCACTTTAAAATAAAGGAAGATAAGTACAGAGGTCACCCGAGTTAACCCATACTAGGATTCCATGTAGAAAAACATGGACATGGAAGAAAAAGCAAAGGGTCATGTTCTCTAGGGAGAGTGATAGTAAACATGTTTAGGAGAAAGTTAACAATGAGAAAATCACAAACTTGTGATGGGTTAAATGGTATTCGATTCTCCAGTAGGAAAAGCTAATAGACAACATTTTTGTTTTAAGTTACTTTTTATTGAGGAATTTATTCATAAGGAAACATAATCACTTATCATGTTGACTTTCAACTTTTACTAGATTCCTTAATCAAACTCATATTTTTTTCCAAAAGACGAGTATTTAGGGAGACTTGTTCGCATTTAAGAGTACTATAATCAACTTCTAGAGAATCACCTAATCCACAAAAGAGAACTATATACATCCCATGTCTTTAGGCTTTAACCAAAACAAAAACTAGAAAGGTTAGTACAAGGTCAGATAATCCAGAAAAGGATAACCCATTAAAAAGAAAATCTATTCTTAATCTCCAAAATTTGTCCAACAAACCCAAAGTTCAATGAGGGCCATTCGATAAACAATTTGTCCATAAAATTATTCAAAGTAAACAAATCTAAGATTGAAACCCAAATGTTTGAAGGGTTTAGTCACATAGTCTTCCAAGTTAAATCGTAACATTTATCTCCAAACAACATCAGTTTCTCCTAAAGTCTCGTATTGAAAAGTAATTAACCTAATCACATATCCTCCATGATAGGTTAATCATTTTCATAAATAACCCAAAATAAACATACTTTTAATTCATAAAATCATATAACTAAAAATAATCAGTAAAACTAACCAGGGACTTCACATAGTCCAGTGGTAGGCGATAAATACCAGTCGTACTTTGGTTGTGGGTAAGATTCCTGCAGCTTTGTCCGACGCGACGTGTAGTCACACGGTCTGCGTGTTGTCCTTTTTCCAAAACTATATAATTCTCAACTCATTCGCCAAAAGGGATAAAATCATCAAAAATAACCATAACATAATCCTCAATTTATCTCATTCCTTTCACTTCAATCATAAAATATAGTAACCCATAATTACCTCAAAAGTAAGGATCATATCAACCCAAATGGTTCTTTATAACTATGTCCACAAAAGAAAAGATAACTATTACTTGAATAAAATTTGCCTATATTAAACATCAGGGTTACACATAATATAAAAATTATTCTAATGTAACCCCATCATCAAAAGAGACTTAATACTCTTATAAATTTCACCATACCTCTTGAAGCCCTTATATGTTGACATCTTACTCATTCAACATTCTTCATCATCTATTATCCATTCCTTTCCAACTTATTCTGAAATACCTCTTTCCTACAAACAAAATCATGAATCATGTCCTAAAATTACAAAATAGGAAAACAATAGTCATGAAATAGTACATACCTTTGATTGGTCATTGTCAGTTTCTTCATCCTCAATCGGAATGGCATTAGGTATTGGTAAACGAATATTGGTACACTCTTGGTGACCCCATTCATGAAACTTCTTCATAGGACATGTGTTTGCATAATGACCATGCACACCACATTTAAAACATCCAATTGATCCCTCGGAAAGAACTTTTTTCCCTTTCCTCGAGTCAACTGGATGCTTCCTTTTTCCATGGCAGGTTCTTGCTTTATGACCTTCATTTCCACATCTATAGCATATTTCTGTCCCTTTGAAACATTTTCCTAGGTGTTTCTTTCCACATCTTTGACACATAGGTTTTTGAACACACTTACCTTTATGATTATTACCTGTACATCCGTAGGGATTTGTTTCATGCATATATGATGCCTTAGAGAAATCTCCAAGGTTTAGGTGGTCAATCATGACTCTAGATAGTTGGTTGAGGATAATCACAAGAGTTCTCATTGTAGCTCCCATATCATTCAGTTTCTTGCTCAAAAAACTGTCACAGTTTCCTTCACATCCACTGTTACTTTGGTGCCTGCTAGATCCAGCCATTTACTAAAACCAAAAAGGTCAGTGTGAGTATATCAACAAAACCATCATGTACAAATGAGTATGTTAAACACTAAGATATACTTACTCATTCACATTATCTAAAACTAGGACTCTTTCTGAAATCCTAACCAATATGGAAATGTCACTTGTGCTTAGAGAATACCCTAACCTCTGAAGTTATCTAAACCGACCTTTGATACCAACTATAAGGCCCCAGCCTTAAACCTTACTTAATCTTGAGTTATTACAAGATTACACATTGAGGATCTTTTCAGGTTTAGAGTTTTAGAGAATTAGATCATGAAACTTGCATTACATTCCACAATTAAACAAAGTGGTTACATAAAAGACAGTATTCATTCTTCCCATCAACGGAAACATATTGAAAATAAAACATGGATTCTTTCATGACACATCCTTGACACTATCATCACATCATGTACCTTTACCTTGACCTGTGAAAAACATTTCAAAAACTTGGGATGAGAATCAAAAGCTCAGTAAGGGTTATAAAAATATGGAAAGGAAACATGAGTTCATATATACATAAGAATGAAATCATACTTTACCCATAAAACAAAGCAACTTTAACATACCTCATCAAACCATGAATAAATCATAGAAATCATAAGACATAAAGGTAACTTAAGGCATTCATAACATTCTTATGTAAGGAGTAACCCTCTTGGTGACGTTTGGAATACCCATCACAGTATATTCCCTAAATCTCTTCAGAGAAACCTTAACGTTTCACTCCTTCGCGTTACCCAATGCATTGGAGAGCTATATCGGGCTCACCCACCCTTAGTATATCACGGAACCACCCGTCTTCATAATAATGCCCAAGAAACATAACATAAACGTATCACATAAAACATGCATAAAGGAAACAAAACATTTCCACATTTCAATCACAATATTACATTTTAGTATTTTGAAATAATGAATCCATACAAAAAGAAACCATTTCCAAAACCATTTAAAACATTTAATATGGAGAATTTTGAATCAAAGTGTCCCATACCATCTTGAAGCTTAAAATTTTAAACCATTAATATCCATATAAATAAATCCTTAATACCATTTTGAAAAAATGGATATTAACAAGAACCAATAATTAAAACATTTAAAACGATATTTTGGTTAAAGGGGTTTTACCAAAATTAGAGACACTTGAATATAATAATTGAGGAATAACATTTAGTAAGAACATTATAATATCATGAGAATAAATGGATTCGTGATATAATACTCCAAAAGACAGTATATACACCATATAAGAGTGAATTGGTGCATAACAACAATGAACCCTCAATAGAAATGTCAAATGTGATGAAATCCCATATAAAGAAGGTATGCTTAAATTAAGGACAAATCCATCTCAAAAATATGTGTGAAAAACATAATTACACCCAATTTAAGTGTATATTATGTGTAAAACAATAATAGGTCATTCACACATATTCAATGGTTGACATACTCAATGACTACATGTTGAACCCAAAGAAATCGAAATTGGGTTAAAAAGTTCCCTTGACAGCCTAACAACATCACATCAAAATGAGTTGATGAGAGATAAAAAGTGTATCTCATCACTTAGACAGAAAATTTACATCAATAAGGATATATGAGAACATATCTCAACATAAAAATATGTAAATTAAATGACACAACAAAAGAAGTCTTTTAAAAAAGAGTAGGGTGAAAGGTTCCCTTACCGACTTGGGTATCTTTCAAAACATACACCCCATGAAAGAAGGACAATAGATCATTGATGTAAATACTCATGAACGAAATTATATTACAGAAAGAGTAGAATAATGGGCAGTACATACACCACTCAATGGAATTTGTGGCAAATGTAGCATAAATCTCACATGAATAAAAGTGAGATGAAAAATCCCTTTCGAAAACTCGACAGCCTAACGACGCCATATAAAACTTACGAATATGGATTGATGAGATCAAATAGGGTATCTCAACACATTACAGTAAAATTTACAGAAAGAGGAATATAAAAGAACATCCACCAACATTACAAAGAGGAGCTTAAAAGAAGTGACATAAAGGAGAGTACTTAAAAAGAAAGAGAGAGGTTAGATCTCTTACGAAAGTTCGGCAGCCTAACGGCGCCACTCAAAACATCCAAAATGGATTGATGAGAGAGAATAGGGTCTCTCATCACATGAAAATAAAATTTATAGTAAATTTAATATAAAAGATCATCCCAATAACAAGAAAGATGAGCTTTAAAAGGAATGACATAAAAGTGTGTACTTAAAAAGAAAGAGAGGAGTAGGATCCCTTACCTCGGGTCCGACTTGACTCGATCGTTCTTTAACGTCCTGAATAATAAACTTGAGTTAATTTAAAATTTATTAATAACCTTTTTATAGTTCATTGTTCCTTTTATATCACTTGTTGCAATGTTATAAACATTATTTAATCATTAAAGTTAATAATGTTTGTTTTGTCGATATTTGGTTCTTAAGTCGAAAGTGGACTTCTTACAATTACATGTTGTTCATGTGGTCAAATGTTTATTATATCCAGAATTGTATTCATGATGTAGATATCATATATGTCATATATATCCAGTACATTCATGCATTTATAACATTACATAATCATTTAGAGGTAAGAAATGAAATGCACCATTCATGGAGACGGTAAGCCGTACGTACGCATGAACGCTACTTTCATTTCTATTTCTTATTTTATAGAATGGAATAATAATTATATAAAGGTATATTATAATTCCAGTATAATATCATATATAATATCATAGTTCCATCTTTTATACGTCCCACATATTGTATTTAACGAATCAAATCACTTTGAGGGGGCGGTAGTCCGCACTTCCTAAAATGAAGATATCGCGTATAACCATAATGGAAGCCATAAAGGTAAGACAAAAATGAAAAATACAGAAGCATAAGTAAAACATAAACATATTATATATCATATATAAAAATAGAGACATGATAATGTCCACCTTTGAAGGTGTTAAATGAGTATTGAACAATCATCGTTTCGGGAGGCAGAATTTTTGCCATCCTCGGAAACCATAAGTTCTTTAACCATCTGATGTAGTTGTGTGAGAGTGTAGCTCGAATAAATCTTATAACAACATCCTAGTATATTGAAGATACTGTTGTTGTTAGAGAAGAAGCAAATAAAAAGAGTTTAGGGGGTTGGAGAAGTAAAATAAAACAAATGAACATGATAGAATGAATTACCTTTAAAAGTGTAACTCCTTTTGATTTGAGCCTAAAGGCTTCCTTTGAAAGGATTCTGCCCAAAGGGAATCCTCTAGAATGAGGATAGAGATGTGGAGAGAGTAAATGGGCAGGGTTTGGCCAATCCAAATGCTTGAGGAGTGTGTGAAATGAGTTAGAGGTGGGGGCCTTTTATAAGAGGAGAGGAGGGGCACTTTTGGAAAGTAAGAAATATTACTTTATTTGAAAATGTGATTCGGTTTTAAAAGGTCCCAAATTGATATAATTCGTGGATAAGGTGATAAGGGTTCGAAATACACCCATCCAATAAGTTTTTGACATGTGTAGGTCATAGAGTTTACATTATCTTCTCATTTTATTTAAATCGTCAGATAATGATGTCATCGCTGCATCATTATGATGTCAAAAATAATTTAATTTATTTAATGTCTAAAAATTATAAAAAAATTACTATGATGTAGGAAATCTTTTTAGATTTCCAATTAATATTTATAATAAAAACTATGACTTTTATAACCCCACTTAAAAATTGTTTTAGTAAAACATATCATGTTTGTGTCATTTTTACTTTTACATTAAATAAAAAGTTATTTATGTCATTTCCCAACCAAAGTGGATCCATGGGGTCCCCAAGTTGACCCATGGCTTGTATTGCTCGGCCATTAAACATCCAATGAGGTTAGGACATGATTCAAGTTAATTTCATATTATAAAAACATTATTTTTACCTTAAACTACACTAATTTCCTCTAATCGCGATTAAAAACTTAATAAGTTACAATTCACCAAAAAATTATTTTTATCCCATTTTACCACATTTTACTTCTTAATGACAACCATGTATGTCGGATTTTTGAAATTCAAAACACAAAGATGTCAATATTTCATTTAAACGGAAAAATCAGTTTTTATAAGTACCACTTAGTGGTTTCACTATTCATCAAAAATTGAAGTTTTTCAGAAAAATCCCAAAAATTCACCATAAGCTATATTTGATATTCCGAATTCAAAAATGAAGTATATTTTACAAAATTAAAAACATATAAGTCAGATTAATTAATTTAATAATTAATTCCCGCTGTCAAAACAAATAGCGTGTTTTTATGAAACAATAAGTATCAAAAGATTGACACTAGTTTAAGGGTGAATTCAAAGTGAAATTAATTCCAACGACAACTATTGGATTTAATGGTAAAAATATATTCTAATTTCACTTTAAAACCAATTCAAAAGATAATCTAGTCATATAAATAAATTATATTAAAAAGGGGTTTTGAATTAAAATACAACATTTCACATTGTTCATTGAAAGAATGAACTTTATCGGAAAGATACCAAAAATTTACACAAAGTAAATTTTGATGTCCCGATTCTTAATAAGAGTTTTATTTGGTCCAAAAGAATGTTTAAGAGTGAACAAAACTATATTTAATGATGGATCAACATCAAAAGGTGATAAGTGGACATTTAGTGAAAACTAGGGCATATATGCCTAAAATTGAATTCTTTCCGTATTTTAAGCCTCTATCCTTTATTGGATAAATGTAAAAACATTTAAAAAAATATATAATCATATTTTAGTTATTTATATCCATTCCTGCCACTACAACGGCTACATGTTAACTACCATTTAAAATAATATTATTTTATTATTAGAGTGCAATGTAAGATTCCCAAGAAACTCGTTGTTGCGTGTTGGGTACGCCATTGAGCATAGCATCCCCTTTAAAGTCATATTAATATTTTATTCACAAATATGGATAAATATGAAAATTTCATACTCTTTATTTACCTGGAGTGTTACAACGGGTGCGAGAACGAAGAAAGAACCACATGAGAGAGAGAGACACGAAAAAAATGGATGGCTAGGATCAAACGCATATTGATCGGACGGCTTAGACACAAATGGGATTTAAAAGAAATGGACGACTGTGATCGGAGGGGAGAGATCGGACAGCTCAGCTTGATGCGGTGTTTTAAAACACGCGGCCCCTGATTTTTTTTCCAACATTTTTAACATATAAAATTTTTTATTTTATTGTTTTATTAAAACTATTATAAAATCATTATTATTATTAATAAAAAATTATTACTAAACTATTATTATCCAAAATAAAGGGTTATAAATACACCTATATATTAAAATATTAAAATATTAAACCTCTATTTAAGACATAAATATATATTATTATTTTCCCTGAAAAACAATTATCTTAATTTTATAATTACAAGGAATGTTTTGAATACATTTGTTATAAAACAAATTGGTTGCTTAATTCCATATTTAACATAATTTCAAAAACACAAACTCATATAACATTACTAATTATTTTAAATTTTTACCATCATTCTATTATCTTAATTGTTTTTAAAGTAATAAGAGTATTCAGGTAGTCATTAAGATAAAGACGCAAAATTTGTAATGTAAATTAAACCATAATTTGACAAAGTTTCAAAACAGTTATTAAAAGTTAAAATTATAAATATTTACATTATTTTTATTACTTATATTTAATTTTAGAGAAAAAAATAATTCATTTAATTTAAATTTTGATGTAATATAAATATATATAACTCATAAAGTAAAATCCATCAGATTTAATATAATTAGAAGATAAAAGTTTAACTTCTCAAGTTAAAAATATGTATAGTAAATAGTGGAAATAATATAAATTTTCATTGTTTTGAAACATAAAAATATAATTCGCATTTTGGGAAAACAAGAAATAAATTAATTAAATTATCACTGATGTCATTCTTAATTAAAAAATTAACATTCCGATCCTTTCGGGGTTAATCCATCCTTATCTCCAACGGTCAAAAATAAAACATAGAGTATAGAAGAATCCAATGGTCAAATTTATAGCCATTTGGGTTCAACGGTCGGATTAGTGTGTTTATAAAGATTCTGGTCGCGGGGTGTCCCTCACTCCAAGTGACTGAAGGAGAAAAGAAGATATGGTTCGTGTGATTCCCTTGGTGCTCAGCACGGTTGCAATGGCTTCGGATATCGTCATGTTCATTCTGATGGATGCCAGAAACCCTTACCACCTTCTTGTGGTCCTGGTGGTTTTAAGAAGTCTCCCAATTATTGTAATCATGTTTTAATTGGGATTTTTGGTTAGCTTATCCTCTTGTTCGATCAGTGTGAGTTTTAGCCACCGTGATGTTACTCTTTTGAATAAAAGGAGCTTTAATTCATGTGATACATTTTTCTATTTTATTATTATTATCTTATAAGTTGATTGTTTGTTCACTTAACAGGTGGTATTGTAAAATGAACTTGTCATAACTCAAAACACGGTTTCTCGGGTCGTTACACTGTGGATTATCTTTTATGCCTACATGCATAGTATTTTTCATGAGAATGGGTCCAAAAAAGTGAGACATTCTAAAATAATTCTCAACCCAAACCTTTTTCTTGTAGTGAAATTTTATGTAGATGATTTTTAAGAGATGGAATAATTTACCGCATCTGGAACTCCAAATGGGTGAGCCTCATTTGAATTTTCCCAAATAAAACAAGATACACAATTATTCAAAATGATAATAATGAAATAGTGGTTACATGAATTTACAGTAGCGGGAAATCTTGGATTGACTATAAGACATTGAATCTATCCACCAACAAATACCACATATATATTTCCTCTATAGACCAAATGATTGAAAATATGGTTGGGATGGGTCATTATTGTTTAATTAATGGATTTTCTGTGTACTTTTAGGTTTTAATTTCTCTAGATGACTAAGACAAGACAACACTCACTTGTCCCTTTGGTTCATTTTTCGACCAAATGATGACTTTTGGTCTTTTCAATATCCCATGTACCTTTCAAAACTATAATAAATGTATCTTTAAAGCTATTTTTAAGAGATTATTTTTGGTATTTCTTGATTACATTACTATCAATGGAACTTTTTTTCATATTTTTCTCTATACTCTTGAATGTTTTTAAATGGATGTATTTAGAGGAACATGGTGATAAATGTTGTCAAGATTAATTTCATGATAGAAGATAGAAATGTTTATGACCACATAATTTATAAGAATTAGAATGAAGTGGATAAGGCCAAAATTGCTTTCATTTTTATAATTACTTACCCAAATATCATGAGACATAAAAGATCATTTTTATACCGTACTAGATTTTACATAAAAAATTATATGGAATTTAGAAAAAAATACCACTTAAAAAACAATGAAAAAAATAAACTGAGTTTGTTTTTGATGATTCATTCATTATGGATTTTCAGAAGCTAAAAAAAATCTTGATGACAACCCCCATAATCATCCCACCAAACTGAGAACACCCCTTTTAAATACATTGTGATTCTACAAACATACGTATAGGTGATGGATATTACCAGAATATTGATGTACATTCACATGCGATAGCCTTTGATTCACAACCCCTATGCACAAGACAAATTAATTTTATAAAAATATAGACGTATTTTTTCTAATTTTTTATTTCATTATAAACATTTCTTAATTTTCATCATAGTAATTAAAGTAAATATTTATTATCATCATGTAGAACTCTTGTATTTGATTAATATGGCTGATAGAAAGCCAATTATAGTGACAATTTTGTTTATTCCATATTATTTTGACATGTAAATAAAATACAATAAGGGTTGTATGAATATAGTTGTAGAGAACATGGGTGTACTACCCCACACTGCCAAGTTAGAACCACTATCTGAAGAAAATATGGATGATTCTTTATTGTGGGAAACTATATAAAGCCACACATGTTCTTGGGAATAAATATATTATGACTTTTCTAGTCACATTAATGGTACCCTGATTGTTTTTGAAACATCATATTCTTAAAAAAAATCTGAATCAAAATTTTACATTTTGGAAGATCTTTATTTTTAGAAGATTTATAGTGATCTTGTAATTATGGCATGTATCCCAAAAGTGGATATTAAATTAATGCTTCCATTTTTTCACACTTACATGTGGTGGATATTTTGAACTTTAGTGAATATCCAAGTATGTTTTGTAAGATGGTTTATTATGGAATTCAATTTTTAAAGACTCAAATAAATTATAAAAAAACTCAACCCGACAGTTTTTTGGTGGAATTTCCAAGAGACATGAAATTTACCAAAAAACGTATTATTTTCTACGAAATATTTTATGTATGTGGATTTGATATCATGGGCCCATTTCATTTGTTATTTTATTTTCCTTTAATTTTGATAGGAGTGGATTATTATTCTATGTGGATTGAATCCAGATGTACATGAAATGATTATACCAAAACTATGATTGTGTTTCTAAAATGAAATATTTTTTTATGTTTATAGTTAATAAATAAATAATAAGTGTCCAACGAACAAACTTCTAAAATAAAAACCTAGATTCTCTAATGAATAAATATAGGGTACTTGAAAAATACAACTAGTGTATAACACCCACAAACTAGTGGGATGGTTGAGGTTTACAACAGGGATATAAAAATTATTATGAAGTAGAAACATCAACCCAACCATAATAATTAGAGAAAAAAATCTTGAATATGAATTATTGGAATAAAAACTACAAAAAAATATATTATCAATGTTTTATTAAATAATCTTTTAAGGAAATCACTATCACCTATCTATTTAGTTTGGTAACAAAGCCCACTTGGTTTCTATGAGAGTAAACATGGAGTTTGGAAAAGCTAGAGAATAAAGGATCTTGAAGATGATATAACATTAAGATCTAAGAAGTTATTTCTATGACAATTCCATTTCATATATGGTGAAATCCATATCTCTCCATGAAAGGCTCTTTAATAAAAGTAATTTTAAAATTGGATATAAAGTGTTTTTTCTCCACAAGGTTGAAACTAATTCTATGTAATTTTCATTGTAAATGGAGTCGGCTATATATAGTGACTAATACATTCCATTTTAGGAAGTCGAAATTAGTAGAGAATATTTAAAGAAGCCAATCAAGGTGAATGTCCAACAAGTGATGCATTAATATGAATATTTCTAGAATGTACCAATAGAGTAGTCTCAACTCCACCCCACATACAAATAATGAAGAAAATTCAGGCTATATCCTTCATTCACAAAATTATAAAAATATCCTACTTAATCTGTTTCACTATAAAAAATGTATGCATATAATTTAATGAATGTTCTTTTGAACTATGTGTGGGTGGGAGGGAAAAGTTGTCAAGGATACAAATACCATTTCTAATATTATATTTATTCTCTATCCTAACTAATGATAAAACAAAAATCTATTTTTAGGAATATGTACATTGTTTTTTTTAGTTTTTTTTTATATTTTGTATTTTTAAATAAAAAAACCACCAACAACAATATGAAAAAAAAACGAAAACCAAAAAATTTAACATTGTTATCATATTTACTTGTAAAAACAACATGGTATAGTGGAAGTATTTTACTTGTTCTAAAATTGTTAGAGTTAAAATAATGATGAGGGCTTTTTTAATTCCATATAATTTTGTCATGGAACATTGAAAATGAGTGTGAGTGAATTTTATTTGTGGAATCAAATTTATTACATGATATCACTAAAATTTTGAAAATAATATGAGGTAGCTTGTCCTATATAAAAAAATAGAACACTTTAGGGATCCAACTGAAAATAAATTTACACAATTCACTTGAAAATAGAGTAAAATGGGAAATTATTATCCCATCTTCAACCTCCCTATCATTAGAAAATATGTTAATGAGTAATACCATTTTTATATATTCAATATGCTCTTTTCCATTGTTCTTCTAACATACTTAGCTAAAATATCAATGAAGTACATAATTTTATAAAATTAATTCATTCTGGTGAGGGGGAATATTGAAAACAATTGAATACAATGAAAACTAACTTATAAAAAAATAATTTTATTTGTATCAATGAAGTGGATATTATAAAATTTGTTAGATAAAATTAGGAGAGAGGGATAAATGAATTTTCTTCTCATTATGGTTTTGGTTCCACTTAATTCTAATTTTTTCTACTCAAAGACATGGAACATTGGTATAACACAACTAATATTGGGCATTAAAATCATATAATTGGTTTGTTAATTCAAATAATTTAGGAACATATGATTTTTTCTTCTATGGCTTGTCTATATTGGTATAAGAATAACAATTCAACGTATTTCATAGGAGGAAAATAGTTCAATTGGAGTGAAGTGATTAAATCCAAAATATTCATATTTTTTAACTAATTTTTTTTATAACCACCATAATTAATTAAAACCTAGAACAAATAGTTAATTTTGATACA
Source organism: Viscum album (assembly GCA_963277665.1). Lineage (NCBI taxonomy): Eukaryota > Viridiplantae > Streptophyta > Magnoliopsida > Santalales > Viscaceae > Viscum > Viscum album. The sequence continues at coordinate 760,804,570 of OY728161.1, forward strand.
TATTCAATTACGTAATTTATTTATATAAATTATTAAAAATGGTATTTTTAATTATCTTTTTTTAACCAGACCTGATGCTTCCAAATTCTCTCCTCCAATTTAGGCACATCGAATCAAAAGTATAGTGACATTGAGAACATATATACATAGGGCCATTATTATGAATCATGTCTATCACATTGATCTCCCCATAAGATCTAATTAGATAATGACTTGATTTCCAATTTGATCATTTATTACTGAAGGATTTCACCCTATAACTCTACTCGATTGGATCAAAAATTGAAAATTGGAAGGAATGTTTTAGTTTTAAGATTCATGTGACATTAATAGAATCCATTAATATATGCTCATGGAAAAAATATGAATAGAGAAAAATGGGCTCTCGATTTTATGAATAATTCTTAATTTTTGGGGTAATTGGAGGAAAATACAACGCTAATCATGGAAGATTGAAGAACTCTAATAATTATTATATAAATTATTAACTATTAACATGAATAATGGACTTATTCCATAATCACTCGATTTTTCTTGAATTATTTTATTCTTGTTATCATTTCATTATATTTCTTTCATAGTCTCAAATAATGGAACACAAGGCCAATAGTGCTAATGCTTAAGATAACTCTCCAAACCATGTGATGACTTCTATTTATTAATGATAATTCTTTTCATCTTAATTATATGAATGTGTTTGGATATGTAACTTATAGGATATTTCCATTAAACTATACTTTTAAATTATTCATTCATTTTTCACTGGTTGTAAAGATTTGATGCTTTGCAATTCTTTATTTACAAATGATAGTTAGTAGTGTATGACTCAAGAGTGATTTGTGGTGTCAAATAACTAGGCCATGTAAGGTTATTGAATACATTGATTGTTGTATGTCTGTTTTCAAAAGAAAAATTGATATAATAAGTTAATTAAGATGATTTGTATTAATTTTAGATTAATTCGGTAATTAAATTGAATAATGGCCCATTAGTATGCGAGGAGTGAATTACAGGGTTATACCACAATAATTTAAAATAATTTAAAACCCAATTTAATTAAACCAAACCAAATCCATACACAGGATTCAAAAATATAATATATTAAACTAAATAAAAATACTCCCACAACACAATACTCTTTGAGACAAAAACTGAGTATAATATTATTTTAATTTTATTGGTTTCAATATTAACTTGATTATGGACTCACTATAGGATTCAGTAAACATGGTATGTCATATTCGGAGGTGTGGTCCATGTGATATCCTCATAGACACCATGGAACTATCAAAAGAAAGTATGTTCGATCAGGACCACATACCTAAGGATCAAAAGTAGAATAGCCATCCTTGGGTGTCACTATGAAACTAGAGTATTGGTGGTTTATTTTTTCTTAAGAATTGTTATAAAATAGTAAAATCATTTAACATGAGAACTTATAAATGAAATTTATTTATCAAACGGATCATATTTAATGACACTGTTGGTGGTATCTTTCTATGTTATACACCCAACTTGCTCAAACAAATATGACACTTCATTACCTAAGAATATTCTACATGTTTGTAAGTATAGGCTTGGGAAGTTAGGACAATGCATGTGAATGTAGGACCAGATGAGCACTCAATATCATTTTTAGTGTATTTCATGCATTATATTTTCATCATATGGGTGATATTATAATATTGTGTGACATGTAGGGTTTGCATTTCATTTATTATGGAAAGGTTGATTTTGATTATTATTTTTTACTTGACTGGATGTCATTCGGTTGCCCTACCATTATAGATGTATATGATTTTGATTATATATACGATTTATTTAAACTGATATTTAGGACTAGTCTACCCAACATATTACCTTATACGTGCATTACTAATATGTATCATCTGGATTATGGGAAAGCACACCTATTTTATAGAAGCGTTCTACCAGTCTGGGCACCAATAAGTGGTCTGGGGTGGTGGGATGTTACTATGATGAATTTGATCCATTTATCCTTTCACATTCTATTTTGGAAAGGTGGACATGATATTAGGGAAATTTCAGTACATTCTATGGAATTTTTTATTAAAACTAGAAGTCCCACGTATGATGGAACTCCTTATTGTTAGCGTTGATATTGAATTTCATGTAATTCTTTTTTACTGTGTATTTGATTTTACCTCGAGTGATTCACAAGATTATGAGGTTGTTTATTTATAAAATATAATCTCTTAGACCGATGCATATAGATAAGGTGTGTTTATTAATTATATCTGGCACGTTGGATTCATATATCACTTGTTTGATTTTTAATTATTGATTATATTATTATCCAGGATGTGACTTGGGTCATTAATTTAAAGTGTATACAACAATTTATACAATGATTCAGTATAATTTTATGGTTGAATCACACATAAATTATCATTAAAATGAATAAAATAAATGTTATATAAACACTTGGTTGGATTATTATGAATATTTGGATAAATGAAATTCAAATTATAACATAAATGTATAATTACTCTATAACTTTTAACTGACATCATATTCAACTAAACCATAGCTAAGAATTGTTTTTATTAAATAATATTTTTAATAGTAAATTATGGGAACACTTACCATGGTTATTGTGTGGTTTCATATGAATAATGTTCCACGTACAAAATATAAATCACTTTCTCATATAACTTGTACATGAAAATTCTTTTTACTAAGACCTTTCTTTTATAAATTCTATTTAATGTATGAAGAATTTTATGGACCCTATATATATATGTGGTGTGTAACTAGTGGTTATTTTTGTTCTAACATATGTTTGGAAAGTTGGGGTTATTCTGATTGCTCGATTTAAATGATATTCTTATGATGTGGGGAACTCAAAACTGATATATGTAATTTTTGTACATTTCCATGTGTTCATCCTAACATTGAGGTTTTAAAAATTTGGCTATAATGGGAGCATAGGTTTTATAGAATTTTTTTATTGGTTTTATGGTAACGTGAAATGCCATATCTATGGAAGCTTAGTTGGAGGTGTGACCTAGAGTTTGTGGGGTGTTGTAATTTCATGTGGCCCTATTAGTTTGCTCATGACCTAAAAATGGGTAATAGGAAATAGAATATAACTTGTTCATGAGATCCCATAGTGGTTTTTTGGAACAATGTATTCCTTGTGTCCTTCGAATGGGGTTGAGTTTCATCCTAAGAGTTGTGACCTATGTCAGGTTTCATGTATGGGATTAGTGGGAGATCCTAGTAAACATCTTTTAATGAAAATAAAATTGTGATTGGGTGCCTTGTTACTATCAAGGGTGACCTATGTAATGGTTAGAACAACCAAGTGAGTGTCTATATTTTCATGAGGCATATGTGGATGTTTATGAATATGGGATCGTTACATGAAGGGTGATACTGGGTATGTGGTTTAATAATGGTAGGTTTCTTTGGATTTATTGGATGAATAACATGGGTATGGGTGAATTTATTTTTATGTTTAGTTTTGGGAGATGTAAACTCATTCATATGTATTCCCCAATTAACTACTTAGTATGGGTTTCAGTGGATCGATTGATGATAATAATGTATGGTATATCTAGAACTATTGATTTGTTGCTAATCATCTATTAGGATCCAAAGAAAAGGTGGATCATGGGGACATATAATTAGGCATATGAAGTGGCTTGAAAATGATGGTATAGGTGGGGGAGACCTTTTGACTATAAGGAAATCATGAATGGGGTGCCTATGAATAAGAACACCTGTGAAATGGGTATGATGGGAGGGAAGTGGAAATTCCTGGTACTCTAAAAATGAAATGAACATTGATTTATGGAACTTTTGTTGTGATTATGGATTTCAGGGGAAGGATAAATCAATTTCATAGCCCTATTATTTAGGTACACACCATTAAAATTGTAGTGAGAGAATAAATGAATCCTAGATGAACATCAAGGTAATGCCAGAGTTTTGAGGGGCCATGTTAATGGATTTTTTTGTTTAATGAGATAACTCATGTTTTAAGAGTATTGATGGGGATTTTTATTTGTGATACCGAAATGAAGGAGACTAATTACCAATGTATTGGGAAAGTGGGGCTAGTTTGGATAAATAATGGATTGATACAGTTGATATGGGTTCTCTTGATAGGTTGTGTAATAGAATGAAACTATTTATATTCAAAGAAATCCTAGAGGAATGTGCACATTGAATAAGTGTTTGAATGTTTTCATGTTTTTTAGGAAGTATAGTTGTGTACTCCTCATATTATTAACATTTGATTAGTACTAAATGTGTTGGGGGCTAATTTCGGTTTCATGAGGGATTGCTGACATGGAATATAGGGGACGTGGTTTAGAGTCTTGGTGTCCCATTATGGGGTATAAAAGCATGGATTGATCGACTGTGACAACATAAAAACTCTTAGATTAACATCATTGGGGGATATAGTGGTTAACATGGAATATTTTAGGGTGTCACTCAAGAGGAGTGACACATATCAATCGATGTTAAAACCTAATGAGACTATGCTTGAAGATAAGTAAGTAATAAGTCAGATAGTGTGGAGTATACCACCAGATGTTTAAATGTGTGTCCCTCTTAAATGAATGGTTTTCCATTGAGAGACAATGGTGATGTTCCCATGATCCTGGGGTGAGAAATGAATTACCTCTCATAATGACTCTCAATGAGGAGTTGTCTTGAAACCATTTATTAATCATGTTCATTATTGGGAATAGTATGGTTTGTAGATATCTAAGTATGTAGTTTAGTGATGTGGTTAAAATGATTCTTCTATATTGAGGATTATTGAGCTTTACATGAATGTGAGGTCCCATGTGTATCATATTTTAGGTTGGTGATATTGATCAATAAATGAATATTTTGGTATTTTGAAGATGATTGTCAAATGAGTTAAAACTCATTTATTTTTTAGTTAATGTTCTTGATAGAATCGGATGTGGTATATGCTGAGTTGGGTGTTTGATGTAGAATTTGATATGGTTTTCGGGTATTTTGAAGGTTCCTTATATTGGTGGGGGAATCAATACTTTTGGAATGACAAATTACTAGATAATGGAAGATAATGGGTAATCCTTGGGATGATCATGGGAGGATTGTAGTATTACTCAAGGATGATACTTCATTTGGTGTATCGAGACAATCATGAGATGCCTCTTTGATTTAAGACATTGAGGTAGAGATTGTTGGTAACATGTCAATGAGGGAAGTCGAGCACATTGTGGTTCTTCTATTTGAGAAAGTCTAACTTCTATTTTCACATGATGTTAGACATGGTGATTTGAAAACCATATCGAACATGTCAAATTCTGTGAATTTTGGCATTCAATTTTTTTTTTCATATTGTAATTTTCTTCATTATATTATTCCATTTTCATTGATAACTCATTCCATGAATTTTTTATTCAACTTTCCATTGTTATTATACTCATTTTATTTTGTTCTACATTTCCAAATTAAATATTTGTCCACTTTTACTCTATGTGGGGTTATCCTATTTTGCCTTGGATTTTGGCCTGCTACTGCTCTTGTCTGCCTATTTACCTAGTGATACCAGGGTTGTTTTTTTATTTTCTATCCAATGATAATATTCAATGCCCGTTTGATGTAAAATATCTACTGCTTTCATCATATCTGCTTACACCACTAGCAATCTGTTTCTATTTGTGTTTGTGGACCCTCTTTATTCTACCTCTTATTTTGAGGTTCTAACATTGGGAGGAGAAATTTATCACCCCCTATTCCAGTTGGATCACTCTGGATGATTCGGATTTCTCCCACTCATAGATTTGGCTATCGGTTTTTCTTCGTCAACACCCTAGTGCATCATCTTAGCGAACGGTGACAAATCCCATCATATTTCTCTCCCTTAGCTACAATTCAATGTCATATCTATGGTGGATAAAATTTCCTTCCAAGGAGGAAGAGGTGGGTCCATCTTCATCAATGATTTTCAAAATCTCATGTTGAAGATTAACATTTAGATCAAGACATATTGCAACCACTCACACCATCTCCATGAGATTAGAACTACTAGACTCTGTTCATACACCAACATGGTAAGTGTTACATTTTTTAGTTTCCATGTTATTAGAAGATGTCTTTATTGTTTTTTTGTTCATGTTTTCATCCCCTTTCATTTCTATAAATTTATTGTTTTTCTCTTTGTGAATTAATAATATTCTTTTGTACTGGTTGGTGTTTTTGTGGTGCACGTAGGTTCCCATGGGATCATATCATGTTAAATATTGTTTTCCTATACTTCTATTTATTTTATTGAATTATGATTTATTTGACTATGCGATTTCTAATTATTCTTTCAAATAATAATTTTTATATTATAGGGATTTTTTGTTTTCATTCGGGTCTACATTTTCCCTAAAAAGTGGTATTAAAGACTTTACTTGTTTTATTTTGATAACCAATTTTTATTCTTGTTTTTTGATTTATAATTATATTTTTTAATCTCTTCCAATATTTCTTCATATCTTAAATCACCATTGTTTAAATAATATAATTTTTTAAAATCCATTCTCACATATAATTTTTCGTAGTATTTCATATTCCTTCTGATAAAAATCATTTATACAAGAGATCAATTAACTATTAGGGGAGTACACATAACTTACTCCGCTAGAACTATAACTCTTATATTTGGATAAACATGTCAACAATGATGTATGAAATCAAAAAATTTGGGGGCGATAACTTCTTTCACCTATAGTAAATTAAGATGAGATCCCATCTTGTACAGTAGGGATGAATTTATTAACTTTGTGGACAAAACAAACTTGTTATTATTGTAAATGAAACTATAAATCCCATAAATAAATACATTGATGTTTTCCCTGATGTGTTAGTTAAAGAACATAACTCTGTACTAAATTCATTATGTGATAATGTTCTATGTAACTTCTCTAATGAGTATATTAAAACTTCTATTTGGTTTAATCTATAAAAATTATTATGAATCCTTCACATGTTGGAAGGATTTATAAAAAACATCGCATGTTTTCATTTAAAATGAAACTTTGTAGTTGTATTAAATCCCATCTGGATGAATTTAACAAGGTTATGTTAAATTTATCCAACATTGATGTTACTATTAATAATGTAGATAGGGAAATGATCTTCTTAATTATTTAGACAGTACTGAAAACACTTTAGTTGTGACCATGATGTATGGATGAGACTCATTTACTCATGGAGAGGTCATTTTAACCCTTATTTCTAAGGAAATTCACAAAAATCCTAGCATTATCCTTTTGAATAAAAGCATCAGCCAACTTAATCTCTATCCTAGGGTGGTAATTTATTGAGAAGTCATAACCCTTTATCATATATAATAATATTCTTCAGAGTATGTTCCACTCTTTTTGTGTGAATATATATTTCAAGCATTTATGATCAGTATATATATCACACTTTTCTCTGTAATTATAATTCCTCCATATCTTTAAAGTAAAAATTATCATAGCTAACTAAAAATCATGAGTTTCATAATTTTTATCTTGAATCGTCAATTTGTATAAGGGATAGTCTATAACCATGTTATTCTGAAAAATAACACATAACGATCCCTTCATGGATGCTTCACTACTAATTAAAAACCCTTATCCACTACCAGGTATGGTAATAATAAGTTCACTTACTATCCTTAATTTAGTTCATTGAAATTTTCCTCACATTCATCTATTAAAAAGAACATGGAACACTTATGAGTTAACTTGGTTATAATATTAGATATTCAAGATATGTTCTCCAAATCTCATCAATAATATCAATATAAACCAAGAAATCTGCAAATCTCAGTCACTATGGTTAGTATGGTCCAACATTCAATTTCTTATATTTTTGATGGATCAACTACTATACCATTTTTTAAGAGTAAATGACCAATGAATGAAACCTCTTGCATCAAAAATTAACACAATTTAAAATTTTAATACATTGTCACCTTCCTTAGGGTATTTATTACGATTCTCAAGTGGTATGCATACTCTTCATTTCCCTTTTAATGGATAATAATATCAACTGTAAAGACAAATAAAAATTGATCTAGGTAATCTCTATATATTCAATTTATCAAATCTAGGATGATAACATGGGAAATAGTAAGACTAAAAGGCATCAAAATATATTCATAGGTTCCATAATTCATATGGAATGCCATATTGGGTATATCCTTAGTAATTACTGTCATGGCCTATCCTCAGGACCCTTGCCATGACTACCCCAATCCTGCCTTCCATATGCCAGGGGCTGGAGACTAGTACCAAAGGTGTAAATCCCGAAGCTGGGAAGACATTGCCTTTATAAAAAGTAAACACACACAATCATAGTACACAAGTGGAAGTAAATAACTTGTAGGAACAGTACACAAAAGATGTTCTGGAATGTAAAAAGGGGATGGAAATACAAGCCCATCAATAAAGTACAAGGAAAAGGAAAAAGTGGTACAACTAAAAGACAAGTAGCTGGAAGGTGTCTAGCAGCTCATGGATCGTCCACTACAGATCCTACCTGATTGGTAGGTAAGGAAAGCATCCTCAGCACTCCTTGTCCATTCGTTTCCTCTAGGTACTGTCTCGTCGTGAGATCCACCTTCGGGTTCCATTCAGTCCTCGTACACTCAGCCTCGGTCAGTGATGTCCTTCATCTGCATACAACACAACGAGGTGCGGGCATAGCCCATGCAGGGGTGAGTATAGCGATACTCAGTTGGGACTCCTAGATGCTCAAGGTCTCACAAAATCCAACAAGGATAAACCACAAAGTATGAAATCAATGGATAACCATTACTTTGGTATATGCCCATACATATACATATGTTATCAAGTAACCCATCTCTATCATGAGGAAACCACAAAGGACATTGACTCAGCTCAAACTAGGATTTTCATTAATAAAAACAAGGCTGCTAGAGAACTCCTCCTCTGTCGTGTATAGTGGCCCTGTCGCGACTCTAAAGTGCTGCTCACTAACCTTGGACTGCAGAGGTACTCCTCCTATCGAGTACCACAGGTCCTCTTCCAAACTGGGTGCTCTGTTTGCTGTGGGTCTGCCGCCAAACCGGACACTCCCCCTAATATTAGTGATAGGTACTCCTCCTATCGTGTATCATGGGTCTACTGCCAAACCAGGGGCTCCGTCCACCGTGGGTCTCCCGCCAAACCGGGTGCTCTGTCTACGAGGCTAATCCAATCACTCCGAGTCGAATCGGTCAAGCAATCGTCAGGTCTACAGATACTAGGACTCCGCAGTCTATATGCTCTTCTTCGAGAGAATCCCTCCACGAGCTACTGGTTGATAATACAAGTGTCAAAAAGTCTCATGTGGAAGTATATCAAAGTACCACCACATCATAGGGGTCTCAAAGCAATAGACGGCCCGTCAATCGGATGCATGTTCTGTGAGTTGTCATCCTTTTAGTCCCGAGGGCCCGATTGGTTTTGTGTACAAACCAACCTGACCGTATCTCGACTATACACTGAACTTGGGGGGGGGGGGGGGTTCTGAAAGGGGATGCCTATGCTCCAAGAAAACTGGCACCGCAGATGGTTCATCAAATGGACGTCTAGTGCCAAACATATGGACCAATTATGTAATGGGTCGTTAATGGGCTCGGGTCCGGTCCGACCCAGTCTGGGTCGACCTAGTCAGACTCCTTGGGTCTGATCAGACCCATTGGGCGGGTCAGATCGCTAAATTTTGACCCAGTCTACTAGGCCCGTCCTGGCATACCGCAAGGGCAGTTCAGTCTGATAGTCGACACGTAGGCATCTCAGTAACTGGCCCCAAAAGACTGGGCCGGTTCAGCTAGCGGCACCGCGGGGGACACCGTGGGTCGGCCCGAGAGGCCGGTGGGAGGGAGGCCAAAGGGCAGTCCGTGCGAGGGCACGGGCAGGCCGGCTGGTCACCGGGTTGTTCACTGGTGCACCGGGTAGGGTACCGGGAAGGCCGCCAGTAGGGGCCGGGTAGGTCGCCGGCAGGGCGCGGGGGGGGGGGGGGGGGGCGGGCAGGCCACCGGCAGGGCGCGGGGGGGGGGGGGGGGGGCATGCCACCGGCAGGGCGTGGGGGCACCGGGAAGGTCGTCGGCGGGGTACAGGGTCCTCAGGCAGTGCGCCGGTGAGGCGCGGGGCGCTATGGGTAGGCGTGCCGGGTGCTGCTTGGCCAGAGATGTATGGTTGGGAGCACCGGTGCTCTGTGAGGCGGCACAGATTGCGGAAGTCACGGGTAGTGCAGCCTCATTTTTTCCCGCCTTCATCACCTTGTTGTAGAGCGCCAAAAAAGAGAAGAAAAATCAATAGAAGATGTTGGGCCGTGTTAGGTCGGCCTGAATCCATCATATTTAAGGCAATAGAAAATGGATCGATAAAATGAATCATAACTACCTCCATTCTTCATTTTGAGAGAAAGGAAGAACATGAGGAAAAGTTCATACAGTGAATAAAAACAAATCCCTACCTCGCTTGTCACTCAAAGACAACAGAAGGAGGTGACGTCTTCCTTCCGTTGACATTGGAGGAAAATGGTACTCATCATTAGAGGAAGTTCATTAGAAGGTGATGAAGTCGAAGATGACGTCAATGTTCTTCATGGTCATCGATTCCTTTTCCTTGACTTGGTTGAAGAACATTGAAGAAGGAAGAAGATGGTGACGGTTCTTTGTGTTCTTCGTTGGAAGAGAAAAGGATCCTCTCAAGCTCTCTCCTTTCTCTGCTCCACCCAAGTATAATGCACAAGCAAAATAAAATAATAGGTTTTCCTATTATTTTATTGTTGGAAAGAATTTGAAAAGATTCAAAATAAATTAAGTTACTACACTTAATTACAAGGGTGGAGTTGGCTCATTAATTGGAGGGGGTAGGTGAAGAGGCTTCCCTAATTAAGGTGGGGGTTCCACAGAGTTTAAGGGGATTAAGAAGCTCGTGTGGGCCATACCAAAAGTATCCTCCCTATGGAGGTTATATTCGGGTGGGACCCACCACCATAACCTCTCATGTGAGGTTTGGGTGTGGTGGCCCCCACCTCCAACCTCCCCTTGGTGGTTTTAACCAACCATGAAAAAAAGGTAAAGCTTTATTTTATTCAATTTAATTAAAAACCCCCAAAAACTATCTTTCACTCATGTCAGAACGCAACTGTGGTAAAGGTATCACTAAGCAATCACCGACAATGCAAGATCAACGGTGGCCTCATATTTCAATTCTGAGCACCTGTTCAAAAGATATAAAATCCCAAATGTACGTTTACTGAATGTACCTGATAAAATGTTCGGAAAATTATTATCAGTCACCCTAGACTCACACCGGTAACGGTTAGGCTTTGCCTAGGTGAAAAACGCCCCAAAGAACCCAACGATACTCTCATATTTTCAATCTGAGTTACCATTTAGAAGTTATAAATTTTACAATAAAATAAGTGTCACATAATTATTTTATTTGCGGCGAAAAGTTAACTTTTTTTGGTGGCCCTCGCTAGCCAAAGTTAATATCTGATTAAATAACGCATGCCCTCACGAGTTCAATGGTGGTATCATATTTTTAATCCGAGCTGCCATTTGTGAGTTATAAGCATTTGAAAAATAAAATAATTTATTTAATTATTTTATTTACAGTTATTCCATTTTTGGGATTTCCCACAGGAGGCCCGCACTGACTAAACTAAAGTCGTGCCTAGGGTAAACCCAACATCCTGAGCGTAACGGTGCCCTATGGTTTCTGTTCTGAGTAATCAATTAAGAGTTATTCATCTTTTTTAGTAAAACTGCTAACATGTGTTAATTTAAGCTTAACAAACCCTCAGAAATTGATTCCGGGCACACCGGGACTTGGAATCAAGTGCCGTCAGAAACCGTGGACTCATAAAATTTTCATTAATTTATGAAAAAAAAATTTCCACGGAATTTACGGGTCTTTACATTCTCCCCACCTCAGGGATTTATGTCCTTGTAAGCTACAACTCACACTAAGGGAACAAATGGGGGTACTGAGAACACATATGAGCCTCCCGCTTACATTTTCTCTCCTAGAGGTTCCTGTGCTGCCAGTGAATGCATACCAGAGGTATCGACCATCCAAGTTGGACCTACTCCTATCAATCCTCAATCTCCACTAGAACCTCCCTGAAAGTCCCCCAATCATCGATGTCCAACTCACCCTGGTAGATGATGTGTAAAGGGTTGTGCATGTATCTCCTCAGCTCAGATACGTAGAAGACATCAGGAACCCTATGCAACTGAGGTCGTAGAGCTATGTAGTAAGCCACATCGCCTACTCTGCTAAGGACCTGCAAAGGTCCGATGAATCACAGAGATAACTTGCCACCTCGGCCAAATCTCCGTAGACCTCGTCGAGGCAAGACCCGTAGAAACACGTGGTCTCCATCCCCGAACACCAGAGGCCTCTATCTCCTGACAGCATATGATTTCTCTCTGCTCTGTGCAGTCTTCATCTACCCTTAGATTTTATGAACCTTCTTCATGGAAGCTCGTACCATCTCTGGTCGGTAGTAAGTGGGCCAACTTGGTGACTCATTTGACGATCACCCAAATAGAGTCATGTCCCCTGGACATACGTGGAAGACCCATCATGAATCTCATGGATATCTCATCCCTTTTCCACATTGGGACCTCTAAAGGATGAACCAATCCTGTTGGTACGTGATGTTCTTCCTTCACTTACTGACTAGTGAGGCATCAAGAGACAAAATATTATTCTGCCTTCTTCATACCTTTCCACCAATGCTGTCGTCAAAGTTCTAGGTACATCTTCGCCCCTTTTGGATGTACCGCTAGAAGGGATGTGAGAAACTCCCTCAACACTACCTCCGGAAGTGACACTGACACCGTAGTACATCCTATGAAGAGGATGACGTGCTCCCCACCTTCATAAAATCCATCAGGTACTTTCCCTATGGATATCTAAGCACATCGTGTCTTGCAGTCATCGTATCTACGCTGTGCCTCTGTGACTCGCTGATGAAGTGGGGGAGTGACTATAAGAGACATTAAAAAGGCTACTCCATCCCTATCCATGATGGATATCTACAAGGTAGCCAGCTTCTATGTCACCTCTCCTAGCATTTTTATACCAGTCCTTCTGCTGAGGGCATCTGCAACAACGTTCCCCTTCCCAAGAGTATTGACTATCTTGAAGTCATAGTCCTCGAAGAATCGAATACTCGAAAATATTGATGCCACAAGGGTAAGGATGGCCGACTCAAGAGTGATCATCCACACCCTCCTATGAATGAGTTTATCCTCTGCTTCCTGGGTTTCCCTTTTTTCCGACCAAGGAAAAAACCCCATCCCAACATTGTAGATAAACCAAAACCTTTTTTCCTAATATAATCAATCTGTGAATGAACTATGGTTGCCCAGTACATACCAAAACTAAATTTGTAAGGCCTCAATGCTGCCACCAAGAGGTTCCAACTGAAACTCTCACCTCAAGGGTCAGATCACACTGTCGGCGTATGTGTGATTATCAAGTCTCCTCCCAAAGGTATCTCTAGACGTGAGGGTCAAGTCAATGGTTTTAACCAGAAACTCTAGGTCTAGGACAATATTCGTTGAAGGAAGGAATGCTTGGTACCTATGTCTATTGATAAGGCAGTTATTAGTTGACACAGACCGTACCATGAATCATTCCTAGTGCCCCTGGGTCACACATATTGACTGCATGCAACTATTATCTACCCCTACCCTCCATCACCCTGATCCTGGAAGGGACTACATGGTTGGTGGTTGTAACATGTCGAAATGTACACCACCTCATGCTGCTCTTCTAGTTTTACTTCCAGGTCTAATGTTCTGCACATTCAACTGTCCTTAGCACTTCCTCTTCTTGAATCATTTTTATCGCCCAAGTCTCTGAGACTGGCACCAGTTCCCTACTTTCCCACTAATAACATTCACTTACTGTATCCGTTCAGCCAAAGAACATTCAACCACAAAGGCTCTCTCTAGCACCCTAACATAAGTAGGAATCCATATAAGAAAAGTGATGGCTCAGAAGTCCTTTAAACACACCTCGCTCTGAGGTTTGATCTCTAAAGAACTGATCTTAGCATAGTCAACATGTACCAAGAACGATCGGTATGCCTCGATGAATAATCATCTACCGACATCTCTTCCTGCCGAAGCTGTATAAACTCTAGAAAACTCTCAACCACCTCCTCAAGCCAGTCCTCATCCACCTGTGAGTTGGGATTGCCTCGGAACTGGAGGGGTATCTAAGGCTGAAACACATGTAAGGCACTAAACCAACATGTTTCATCTAACGGTATCACCGGGTATAACTGCTGACAAATAGGTAGTGATATAGCTGGAACACTACTAGAAGGTACTATCTTGGGGATCGATCCACATAAGGAAGCCTCACCACAATGCGGACCAACATCATGGTCACTCAGGGTAAAAAACGTGTAAATAAGTCTACCATACACTCTACGGGTGTCTCAACAAGGAAGAAAACTCTAGAAATCCCCTCCCTCGAGTCCTTTGTTGCCTCGGAATCTCTCTCAACTCATCACCTCGGTGGGTTCTGCTGCTGGAACTCGTGCAATGCGCTCTATTGGCGTGCACCGTCCGCTAGTATGGCTGGTGGCATCTGTTGCGCAATGGGTGGTGGTGCAGCTGGTACACCACCTGAAGGTGCCATCATAGTAAGAGGGCCCTACACCAGAGCCTCATCGCACGTTGGGCCATCATCAGGTACTCTCTCGGAACTCAAACTGACTGTTTTCGTGGAGGCATCTTGAACAGATGCGACACGGTCAAATTATTTAAACCTGGTGAGCTGACCTGGTTGAGCTGACATAAAGAAACTTTTTGAAAATAGACACGCAATACGTTTTTTCATGCACTGAGTTGGAAATCAGAAGTCAGGGTCCTGGTGTATGGATATATCGGTCGTCGCACTAGCACCAGACTCCCTAAACTGAGAACCACACTCAGTACCCTTAACACTATTGCTTCAAAGAAAAGAAAGATCAGAGTCCTATGTTCTGCAGCTGAACCGAATCCTATGATACCAATTTTTCACGACCCATCCTCGGGACCCATGTCGTGAGTACCCCAAGCCCGCCTTCCATATACCAGGGGCTGGCGACTATCACCAAAGGAGTAAATACCTAAGCTGGGAAAAAAATTCCTTTATATAAAGTAAACACACAAAATCAGAGAATGTAATTGGAAGTAAAACACTAGTAGGAACTGCACACAAAAGATGTTCTGGAAAGTTAAAAGGGGACGGAAATACAAGCCCAACAATAATGTAGAAAGAAAATGAAAAAACTGGTACAACTAAAAGACAAGTAGCTAGAAGGTGTCTAGAAGCTCCTGGATTGTCCACCATGGATCCTACTTAAAGGGCATGTATATATAGCCTCCTCAGCGCTCCAATTATTTTCGTCTCTTCCAGGTATTGTCTCGTCGTGTGGTCTACATCAGGGTTCCGTCCAGTCCTCGTACACTCCGGCTTAGTCAGTGTTGTCCGTCGTCTGCATCCAACACAATGATGTGCAGGAATAGCCCATGCAGGGGTCAGTATAATGATACTTAGTAAAAACCCCGAGATTCTAACGGTCTCACAAAATTCAATAAGGATAAACAAAAAGTATGAAATCAACGGATAACCATTACTTAGGTATATGCCCATACATATACCTAAGTTATCAAGTAACCCATCTCAATCATGAGGAAAATACAAAGGTCATTGAATCAGCTCAAACCATGATTTTATTTAATGAAACCATGGCTTCTAAATAACTCCACCTCTATCGAGTACAGTGGCCCTGTCGTGACTCCGAGATGCTACTCACTAACCTTGGACTGTTGAGGTACTCCTCTATTCGAGTACCGCGAGTCTATTTCCAAACCAGGTGCTCCATCTGCTGTGGGTCTGCCGCCAAATTGGGCGCACCCCGTAATATCCGTCAGAGGTACTCCTCCTGCTGAGTACCACAGATCTGCTGCCAAATCAGGAGCTCTTTCAGCTATGGGTTTTCCGCCAAACCGGGCGCTCCGTCTACTCGGATGATCGAATCACTCCGAGTCGAATCGGTCAAGCAGTCATCATGTCTACAGCTACTAGGTCTCTGCACTCTGTATGCTCATCTCTAGGAGGATCCGCACCACGAGCTACTAGTAGATACTCCATGTGTCACAAACTCTCATATGGAATAATCTCAAAGGACTTCCATGTCATAGCGGTCTGAAGGCAATAGACGGCGCGTCAATCAGATGCCCGGTATGTGAGCTATCATACTTTTTGTCATGGGGGCCCTGTTGGATTCATGTACGAACCAACCTGACCGTGTCTCAACTATACCCCAAACTCACATGGGGTATTCTCAAAGGAGACGGCTATGTTCCATGAAAACCAGCGCCGCAGACGGTTCATCAAACTGACATCTGGTGCCAATGATATGGCCCAAGAAGCTAATGGGTCAGTAATGGGTCTGGGTCCGGTCTGACCCGGTCTGATCGACCTGGCCCAACCCCATCTGAGCAGACCCGGTCTGGGTCGACCCGGCCCATTGGGCAGGTCAGCCCGCTATGTTATGAACCCGTCCATTGGGCCCGGTTCAGTAGACCACATGGGCGGTTCGTCCCGATAGTCACTGCATGTGCGACTCAGTAACTCGGCACGGGAGACCGGGCTGGTTCGGCAAGCGACACCACGGGGGGTGCCGCGGGTCGGCTCAGGAGGCCGGTGGCCGGGAGGCCAGTGGGCTTGCCACGTGGGGGCGCGTGCAAGTCGGCTGGTCACCGGGTAGGCCGTGGGTGCACCGGGAAGGCCGCGGGTGCACCGGGCAGGCCGCGGGTGCACCGGGCAGGCCACCAGCGGGGCATGGGGGAATCGGGTAGGCCACAAGCGGGGTGCGAGGGAGCCGGGCCGTGCGCCAACGAGGCGCGGGGCACCACGTGTAGGCGGGTCGGGCACCGCTTGGCCGACGGTGATTGGCCGGAAGCACCAATGGGCCATGAGGCGGCGCGGTTTGCGGAAGTCATGGGTAGCTCGGCCTCATGGTTCCCGCCTTCGTCACCTTTCCGTAGAACGCCACCAAAGAGAATAAAAATTAGTAGAGGATGTGGGGCCTTGTTAGGTCGGCCCAAATCCTCCTCGTTTAAGGTGATAGAAAACGGCTGGCTTGTATGAAGCACAACTACCAACATTCTTCATTTTGGGAGAATGTAAGAACATGCAGAAAAGTTCATACTTTAAAAAAAATTAAACCCCAACCTCACTTGTGTCTTGAAGACGGTGAAAGGAGGTAACGTCGTCGTTTCGTTGACATTGGAGGAAAAGGGTACTCTTCGTTGGCGGACGAGCGTTCGAATTTGACAAAGTCGAAGATGACATTAGTGATCTTCATGGGCATCACTTCCTTTTCCATCCCTTGGATGAGCAATGTTGAAGAAGGAAGAAGATGTCGATGTTTCTTCGTGTTCTTCGTTGGATGAGAAAAGAATCCTCTCAAGCACTCTCCTTTCTCTACTCCACCCAAGTATAATGCACAAACAAAATAAAGTAATAAGTTTTCCTATTATTTTATTGTTGGAAATAATTTGAAAATATTCAAATTAAATTAAGTTACTATATTTAATTACAGGGGTTGATTTGGATCATTAATTGGGGGGGGGGGGGAAGGTGAAGAGGATTCCATAATTATGGTGGGGGTTCCAAGGAGTTTAAGGGGGTTAAGAAGCTCTCGTGGGCCCTACCAAAAATATCCTCCCTAGAGTGGTTATAATCGGGTGGGCCCCACCATCATAACCTCCGATGTGAGGTTGGGTGTGGTGGCCCCCACCTCTAACCTCACCTTGGTGGTTTTAACCACCCAAACAAAATAAAGTTAATACATTATTTTATTCAATTTAATTAAAAACCCCAGAAAACTCTCTATCACTCACGTCAGAACACATCTACGATGATGGTCTCACTAAGCAATCACTGACGCTGCGAGTTCAATGGTTCCCTTAGATTTCAATTCCGAGCATTGGTTCAAAATATTAAAATCTCAAATGTACGTTTACTGAACGTACCTAAAAAAAAGTTCAGAAAATTATTATCAATCACTCTCAACTCACACCGGTTGAGGTTAGGCTCTGCCTAGGTGAAACACACCCCAAAGTACCCAACTGTACTCTCATATTTTCAATCCGAGTTACCATTTAGAAGTTATAAATTTTACAACAAAATAATTGTCACTTAATTATTTTATTTGCATCCCAAAACTAAATTTTTCTGGTGGCCAGTGTCGGCCAATGTTAGTATCTTCTTAAATAAAGCATGCCATCACGAGTTCAGCAGTTGTCTCAGATTTTTAATCTGAGCTACCATTTGTGAGTTATAAACCTTTGAAAAATAAAATAATTTATTTAAATAATTTATTTGCAGTTATTCCATTTTTGGGATTTCTCACAGGAGGCCCGCACTGACTAAACTTAAGTCATGCCTAGGGAAAACCCACCATCCTAAGCACAACGGTGCCCTCATATTTCTGATCTGATTAACCTTTTAATATTTATTCAACTTTTTTAGTAAAACTGCTTATGCTTGTTAATATAAGATTAAAAAAACTTCAGAAATTGATTCTGGGCACACCGGGACTCGGAATCAAGTGCGGTAAAAAACTGTGGACTCGTAAAATTCCCTTTAATTTATGAATAAAATAAAATAAAATTCCACATAATTTCTGGGTCTTTAGATTGACCCTCAATTTATGATATCCCAAATGAAGTTCAATATTTGAATATAATTAATCACGTCACATTTTTTGAAGAATCTATAAATAAGTTGAATGTGATAAATGTTCTTGATCGTGATATTTTTCACCCCCCGATAATCAATGATTAGTTGGAGTGATCCTTTTTTCACAAAAAAGTATTGGTGCACCCCATTGTGAGACATGTGGCTGAATGAATCCCTTTTCAAGGTATTCATAGAGTTTTTTGTCTAATTCCTTCAAAATATATTGGGTCCATTCTTAATGGAGTGTATATAAATTCCATTGAACACGGTATGAGTCTTATTGAGAGCTCAACTTCACATTTTGAGAGAGGGATAGGAAACTCTTCCAGAAAGACATCAACAATTCAGAAAAAATAGTCATATCATCAATGTTGATTTTCTCCCCTACAATTTTAAATAAAATATCCTCCAGAATATAAATTACAACCAATACATAGGATGTAAACTTCAATGGAAGTTCATAATTATTGTAACCTTGATAGTAGATCATATATTTGTATGAAAGATCAAACATAACATATCTTTTTCAAAAATTGATGCAGGCTTTATGCAGAGAAATAAAATCCATTCCTCAAATGACATCAAATTCAACTAGATAAAAAATATAAATATTTCTATGAAGCACATTCCCAAAAAAATAAATTTGAGAGGAATCATATACTTATAGTGAAATCATCACACCACTAGTGTTTTTCACTACAAATTCCACATCTAATTGTTTTTGGTGGAATCAATATTACCCTTATAAAATTACTTAGATATGAAAGAGTGAGTGGATACAGAATCAAATAAGATATTATTATCAATATATTGGATGGTAAGGGTCCTCTTACCGTGTCATTATCGCACCCATCATAGAAAAAAATAATCACATGATATTTCACTTAGTCCCTAATATTAAGAGGTTGATGACATCGGTCATCATCATTAACCATTAGGTTTGGGTAATGGTTAGAATAATTCTCATTCTACATAGACTTGTAGAACTAATATGGGGGAGGTTCATTTAGTATATAATTCTATCCATTCACATTGTTAGCTAACTTCTTCCCATCACTCTAGAAATCAAATTCTAGATGACCTTCCCTTCCATACATAAGAAATTTATTAGACACCGTATAAAAATTTCCACCATGATTCTTTACACAAATAGTGGATAAAAAAATATCATCTACATCTCTACATGGTTTTTAGATTTTCCATTGATCTCCATATATTTTTCTTATCAAATCTATGAGATTGATACATTTCTCTAACCAATATATCAACCTTGATTTTACAATACATAATATCTTCATAGATACTATGGTATCTTATGGATAACTACCTTATAATGCTTTTCATTAAGCCACTAAATAACCTATCAATTATAATTTCATTTTGGATGATAATATATGAATCGCAACTCATAATCTTGTAATATTATCCTCATAAGTACTGACCGATTCATCATCCATTTTTTTAATAAAGGAAATCATTATCTATATTTATATGAATAATACAATTAATGTAATTATTGAATAATATGTTCTTATACTCTTCCCAATCCATGGATTAAATCTCATCACACGGCCTCATATTCTTGATTTGAGTCCACAACTAAACTGGTTTTCCTTTAAACCAATAAACAACCAGAATGACCTTCTCATGTTATTAACACTAGATAATGATGAATATGATTTTAGATGTACTAATCAATTTTTTAGAAACAAGTGGATCAGGAGACCCACAAAAATAATTTTAATTCTTCCTCGTGAAGGCCTCAATGTAAGGTTATTCTCTATTTTTCACATTTGGAAGTCTAGCATGATTCATAGATTGAGAATGTTGGGTGAGAATATCAATGAGATTTTTCATTCCATATCCCATTGCATTTATATTATTATTAGAACAGTAATTAAATTACCCATATCACTCAATACTACCATGGTTCCATTGTGTTCAAGACACTATCTAAAACAAAAAATAGAGAGTAAGAAACAATTATCATAGATGGGAACCACATGATCATGAAAAACCACTAATAGGATGTATACATTTTGAAACAATAATTAATATATTAGACCTTATGTTTATCCGAGGTTATTCATATCCAACTTCCATATAAACCCATCATTATGGTTCATGATGATTTTGTCAACTTCCAAAGCATATCCCTCATGAGTGTCACACTAGGTGTGTAGAAAGGCCCATTTTCATTCACCTGTTCCCAATCGAGTCTAGATCAATATGTTATTTTTTGGGGTTGTTATCTATATGTACATATTTAGAAGAGCCACATACACTTGTAGTATATATATAAAAAATTATATATGGGAAACCACTCTATATATCCTTTAACAAAATTCTACGACATTTTCTAATACTTTTACTAATCCTTAGAATTATCCTTACAGACATGTCCATAGGGATATCTCTAAATATTTTCTTATCCTAGATTTCAAATGAAAACTAAATTTATTCTTTGATAAAAACTATAGAGGACCTCTATTACTATTCATATACATTACAATTTTTTTAGAATACTTCATACATTACAAAAATAGACACCCAAATATTGTATTAGTTTGGTTCCTCTGGATACATGGAAAGATATTCACTAATACATAAGTGGCCTATATTATCTACCACTAGGTTCTTAATTACTATCACCCTTCCAAGACACTTCATACATAAAACATTTATTCATAACCTGGGAAAAGGAAACATAAGAATGGGTGGTATAAAATGCTCAATAAGGGTAAACCATGGATATATTTATGCATAATCATGATCATAAGGGTATGATAACATGATCATAAAAATAAAATATCATACAATTCATATCAAATTTAAAAAAAATATTAGTGGAATAAATATTTCTAGTTCATAATACATGATTCCTAAGGGAATAAATATAATAATCCATGGAATTATAACAAAGGAACAAGTCATAGAATTGTGGAAGACACATAAGAATATAAAATGATTTCCATGGTACTAAAGGCTTAATTCCATGCCCATGTTACTAGAATAGGTTCCCTCCCAAAACTATCTTAGTAGTCTTAGATCACTCCAAGGACAATCTTAGTAGTCAAGGTTCACTCCAAAGACTATACTAGTGGAAAAATTCCTTTACCGAACTGAGTTGACTCCCCAGTCCAGTCATGTCTATCTCATGAGATATAAATCATTACCCAATTAATTGAAGGAAGATATATGTCCCACCCATCACATAAAGAATTCATACATATATGTTTCACTAGAGCATAAAAATTAATCACAACAAAAACCATGAAATGAAATGGTTATCAAAATCATGTCAACATATTATAACGTACAGAAAAGATGTAAAATTCTAAATCATTTCACTATTTTATAACCCACGAAAATAAGTAGGGTTCATAAGAATATATCTTGTGAAAGAGAAACGAGTACATAAACATCATTCCATAAAAACATAAATCATTTGGAGAAAGAAAATGAAAGTTACCCTTATATAAATTCCCCATAAAGGTAGGAGTAACAAAAATGGATTTCATCTTAGAAGGAAAATAATTTTGAAATGCCTTTAAAATCATTTCTTGATAAAAGTTCCTTTTCTTAATTAAAAAAATATTTTTAGAACATAAAACATTTTTTAATACAAGTTATTTGAATATATCCTAGAAAACACATAAAGGAATATTTAAAAACCATTTTAAACAAATTTTAAAACATCGTACATTTTTTAAATATGTTTTAACATTTTTTTATAGAAAAATGATTTTTGAATAAAATAGATTTCTGACCAAAAAGAGAAATAAGGTTGGGTTTTCTTAGAAACATTCTCCTAATCATCTTAAGTAAAAAATAGTAGAGAAATGGTACTGTTACATGAGTATATCATGAATAAACATATGATAATAAATTCATGAGATTTTTTGAGAGGTGGATTATACGATTTTTCCAATTGTAGAATAATTATAAACAATCTGGATGAGCAATGAGATTATAGCAATAAACACTTACCACTTCGGTAACATTGAATCATAATCTCCATGAGATAATAAAAATTAATATAGACAAAATATAATTAAAAAAATAATATTCATGATATAATATTTCAAATGGAATTTATATACACATCACAATAGAATATATATGCATATAACAATATGTATCACAAATAAGGAAAATTGAGACAAAATTACCTTGCCGATTTGGTAAATTTTGAACTGTAAACCCCATGAAAGAGAGATCATCAAATAGATATTTAAATAAGAAAAAAATTAATGATAATATTAATATAATACATTCACAGAAATTATATACACCACATAGGAGAAACATGTGGCGAATATGGAATAAGTCTCGTAGAAATAAAAGTGAGACTAGGAATCCCCTTACCTTTTTCCTTGACTCAAGTCAAAATCATTCCAAATAGCTGTACAATTATTATAATATTACTAAAGATATATTATAGAACCATATTTAGTTATATCCTTCCATATATTATTTTTTTATGACAATTTATTACATGTTTATTAACAATTCCATGTTAAAGTTATGTTTTGGGTAACAATAGAATTGTTTTTCGTATGTGTTTTGATTCCATATATTTTGGTTCCTCATACATATATAATTATATAAATAATGTAAAAAATGATATTAATGTCATATATATAATTTATATATATATTCATAATTATCGAGAAAAAATATAAATTAAAAATGAAATGCACCGTTGCAGGAGATGGTAGGTCGTACGTACACATAAACGTTGTTTCCATTTTAATCTAGTATTGAAAGAATAGAAGTATATACTATATTTATATAAATGTATATATTAAAATTAAAATATATTTATTATTTAATATATATATATCATATGTTTATTTAAGCCATATTTGATTCATTATGTGTAAAGCGTGAATGAATCACATCGCATTAAGGAGACAATCATCAACACATCCAAAAACGATGTTATCGTATTCCAAAAAAATGGAAATCACATTCGTTTGTGTTATATAATAATTTAATAATAATAAAAAAATTAATATATTATTTATAATAAATAAAAATTAAATGAATAATTATTTCAGACCATAATATGTGATCATGGAAGGATGAATGACATCGGTTCGCGAAGAGGTAGTCCGCCGTACACAAGAATGATGATTGTGTATCTGATTCAGGGAAAGAGCGAGTGAGTGTAGCTCATAAAAATTAAATAAATAAATATATGTATATTTTTTATACTTTTATATCTATATAATTATTGAATAAGAATAATTTATGTGGTGGAAAATGAAAAAAAGTGCTTGTTGAAAGATGTTACATATTCATTGGGAAACTTCTTTTTGTTTTCGCCAAAACAATTACCTAGTTGGAATTCTTCAAAAAGGTAGGATTCTTGGATTATGTTAGGTAATTTTTTAGGTGATTAGGATAGTGTTTTTTAGTGTCCAAGTGCTTGAGAGGTGTGATGAAGTGAGGGGTGTGAGTTCCCTTTTATAAGTTGTGGAGGAGGTGCATTCTTGTAATTATAAATATGTAAAAAATATTAAGAGGTATCCTATAAATCATTATCCTCCAATCCAGGTAAATTTTCTATCCAATCGATTATATGGTCTATAAACTTCCACCCAATGTTTTTTTGACATGTTTAGGGCCATTTTTACACCTTAGGATTAATGTTTAACCACAAAGTAATCAGTTTTTACCTCAATCACAGCAACTTATTTAAATTAATTGCACGAATAGTTTTTTTCAAATACTAATATTAACTTATTATAAATTATAAATTATGATAATTAAAAATAATGAATCCATTATTAAAAATTATAAAAACATAATTGGTGGAAATTAATATTAAATAAATCATATAGACGTTTCGTGAAAGATGGATTTTGAAATATAAAAACTCCAAAAGATAGAATTGTTATTATTGAATTACAATTTGAAATTATTACAATGACTTCACTTTAATTTGTTTACTTGATAGAAAATTTAACAAATTAAAATTTAAAATAAAATTAAAATATATTATAAATGTATAAATAAATCATAAGAAAAGAAAGTTTTCAATTAAAAGTTTGTATTTTTTTTATTCATCCAAAAATGATGTTTTTCAAAAAAAATCCCAAAAATGAACAGTAATATAATTTTAAAATTATGAATTCAAAAATAAATTTTCATTTATAAAATTAAATTTATAAAAGATCCTAATATTAATTTTATTATTATTTACGTAATAACATAAAAAGGAAGATCTTTTAAGAAAAGAAATTATTTTTCAATCATATAGACTTTACTAAAAATTATCCATTTCATTATCAATATCTTTTATTTATGTGAAACCATTATAAATTATATTTAAAATTTAGTTATTATTATTAATATTTGTAATTGTAATGGCTCATTTACAACTATGTCATTTAAATAAATATTATAATAAAGTGATGTTTTGTAGAAACCCAGTGTTGTGTGTAACTCAAGCTAAGTTGGAGCTTCGTGTAGCAGATGCATAACTTGATGTAGCGTAAAATGAAAGATAGACTTGGTGAATCATGCCATGAAAGAAATTAAATTAATATAATTTGTTAAAAAATAAAGCGTCATATAAACTAAGCATGTTACAAAAGATCACAAAAAAATATAGTGGGAATAAAATGGACATCATTGATTTTGTGTCTCAAGGTACACAAGAGTTTCTATAATAAAAAATTCCACAAAGGATTGTGGTAGAAAAAACTATTCTATAGACACATGTAATATATAGGAGTAAAAGAGAGGTTAGATAACCAAAACTGTCTAGTTTTCCAGTCACTGAGGATGGTGACTCATTATTAATGGAAAATAATGATCCACTAGCTTACAAAGAATCATTAAGGGGAACAGATGTTTCCACGTGGAAAGAAGCCTTGAAATTGAAAATTCATTCCATGTGTCAAGACCATATATAGATTTTTGTATCTGATCTAGTGTATTTAAAGCATATTGGTTGACAATTTTTATCCAAGAATAAAATACACATGGAAGAACATGTTTATACCAATATAGATCAATTGGTAGTAAAATGGTTTAATCAGTGTCAAGGCATTGACTACGGCAAAAACTTTTCAACGGTTGTGATACTGAAATCCATCATAATTCTACTTTCCATTATGTCTTACCATGACAATGAGTTTGTAAAAATGGATTAAAAAAATATATTTCCATAATGTGAATCATAAGGAATATGTTTATATCACACAACCTAAAGGGTTTGTGACAATATAGGATGCCACAAAGATATAAAACATGAAAAAAACCATTTATATGTTAAAACAAAAATCCATTCCATGGAACATTCATTTTTATGAAGGAATAATGGAATTTGGTTTCTTAATGAACGAATGTGAGCCTTGTGTCTACAATAATTTTAGTGGTAGTGGTGTCTTTTTCTTAATAGTATATATTGATGCCATATTACTCATTGGAAATGAAATACCAGTCATATTTATCGTTACAAAATGGTTGATTAAATTATTCTATATAAATGAATTGGGTGAGGAGCCATATATTCATGCGATTAATATAATTCCTAATATATCCATGAGACATCATGACTGAAGTCAGAGTACATACATTGGTAAAAGAATGAAGATATTAATTATTGAATATTTAAAAATGGGATTGTTTCTAGTGTCACATGTCATTCATATTTCCCAAAAAATATTCCCTTAGTATCATGACGAAAAGAAATAAATTGGAAAGTATTACATATGCATCAACGATTGTGTTAGTCATTTTTGATATTATATGCACTATTTTATATGTATCATATGAATTAACTCTTTTCAGAAGATATTAGGATGACACAGGTCAGTGAAATTGGAAGGTATTCAATGCTATCCTTGATTATCTGAGGTGTAATAAAGATATGCACCTAGTTTATGTAGGATATTCAGAAATAGTCATCAGAAGATATGCATATATAAGTTTCAAAACCTATCATGATGACATGAAATAAAAATTGGGATACATCATCCCTTTTAATGGAGTTCTATGAGCTAGAAGTGCTCAATGATGACTATAGATGTAGATTCTACATCAGAGTCTGAGAATATTTATACTTAAGATGTAGCTAAATAAGTAGTATCAATGTGAATCTTAATCTAATAACATGACATGGTACTAATAATTAATGATCATATTTCACTCTTTAGTGATAATACTATAATTATGGCTCTCGCGAAATATCTGAGGTCACATAAGCGGGAAAAACATAGTTTGAAAGTATAATCTCTTGAGGGATTTGTCCTAGAGAGGTGTGGTTGTAGTGATAAGTATTTAAATGGAATAAAATGTGGTATCCCCTTGACTAAATCCCAGACTTAATAAAACAAGATTATCAAGTGAGGTCCAGCGGACTAAAAGTCTTTGGTAGTTGTCTCTAGTCTATGTGGGAACTTGTTAGAGTTTGTATCCTTGGACAAACTATTTTAACATTGATTACCTTTATATTCGATGATATAAATATTAATAATAATTCTTATTATGTAATGTTTTTTATTATACATGAAATTAATTTAATAATTTTCTTTAGTATACATCACATTGATAAGGTCATAGAAGTTCCCCACTATGATGAGAGCATTGAAGTGCTATGGAGATATTCTAAAACAGTGTTCCAATGTTGGATAACATTCTATGATAGCATGCATGAAACATATAATATTAGGTATCTGCACTTGTAAGAGGAAGAGGCTTATTCTCCGGAAGGTTTCCCTTGGTAATCTCCAATATGGGTGATTATGAGAATAGACCCACCAGTAGAAATTCCACATATTTTGGTGACATCTAGTATTCCTATATATTAGAATGTGTAATGGTAATAAGACATTAATATTTTAATTGATTCATGTGATGAATCACACACATAGATTTATGGAAAAAAATAAAGGAAATATGTTGGTGGGATGTATGGTACGTTGGGTGTGTCACGATTGATATGTCACTAGTAGATAAATTGATGAATGAATTGTCCCTTCCATGTGTATGGAAGATTAAATCTTATCCAATGGATTGAAATAGAACTATTTCCCTAAATTACATGTTCATGGTTCAATGATGTGTTCATTTTAGATTTTCAAAGAAATACATATCGATCACATAGTTTGGTGACCTATATGTGCAACCTTCTTGATGTTATATTTTTATAAATGTATTATATTACAGAGAGATAATTCATTTGTAATTTTAATTGTTTCGACATTACGTTCCTTATCATGGGTGTTTTAATCTGTTTCTAGAAAGAAATATTGTACTTTAATAAATCTTACCTAACACCATTGAGAACGAATCCTAGAGGGTCAATCTGTAAGTGTTTTTGATGACCTCAATTCAATTCTATTTGAATTTAAATAATTGAATAAATATTATTCTCAAGACCGAGGAATAATTTTATTCATTTTTTATCAATCTAATATAAATATTTATGTAAAATAAATAAATAAATAATAATCAGTTATCCAATAAATGTTGAGGAGTACGAATGAACCAAGATGAATTCAGTGAAAAATATTAACTATCATGTCGGTTAAATAATATTTGTTATATCCCAAGATGGTACAAACCACAAAATAATAGTAATAATAATAATATTGTTATTATTTTGTGTCCTAGTTCTTTAATAGTATGATATTATTTTAATGTATGGAATTAAATTAAAATATTTTTTAACATATATAGTTGATCTATAAATAGTTCTTCATGGCTACTATGTAGGGTGATCCGATCTAAAATCGAAACTCAAAAATTAATGCACAAATATAATTATCTAATGAATTTTCATTCTAAATACCTATAAAGAAGTAAAAACACAAGATAAAATAATTTAATATCGAAGGACAAGTGATCAACATGAACAATTCAAAATTATCTTATCAACACACTAGTAGTCAGAGATCGATTGGAATTATTCAGAGATATAATTTGCATGTGTGGGTCACCTCGAGAGAAATTCTATTCATGGATCCCCACATGGAAATGAAGGGAATATGAAAGGGTATTTTTATATGATCACCATCTTCTCCAAATAAAGAATACTAAAATTAGGCATTCATTTCATCTGATAATATATTAATTAATATTAAATTTTACGTGCAAGATCATTTCTTAGGGTTTCCAGAAACACTATATTAAAATATATTTTATTATATAACCCATCAATCAGGGCTTTTTCTACACCAATAACCGACATCTAGAACTTCTTATCGTAGATGAGCCAATCCAAAGGTTTTCCCTATTGTGGTCCACCACACATTTTCTAGTGATTTCTCTATAAGTTCTCTTACTTATTCAGATAATTATACCATGACAGATGGGGTATGTAATGTGTTTAAGTCCACATTTTCCCCTAGTGAGTAGATACACAATACAAAAAAACCATCTTCCTCACAATTGTTAGAGAGTTTTAGCTAGTAGCCAATTTCCTTCCATGCATGATAGGGTATGGGTGAGGAGATTGTGGATCAACTGCCTATCACATAGGATGATCTGGTGAAACTATAGTAGATGTTACATTGGATGTACATACATGAGAGCATAAATATAGATAGAAATGACATGGTTGAATTGATTATACATTATTCTCTAGCTTTGATCAAAATCGGAGATAGCGACATAGACCAGAGTGATACGTTTACCGTTCAAATTTATTTAACTAATTTCATTGTTATATGGATTTAAAATTATCAATTTCGTGTTATATAAGACAACATTTTATAATTATATATTAAAATGTATAAGTAGAAGTGTACTTATTATGATGAAAAAGTTCATTTTAAATTGAATGATATTTTAAAAAATAATATTTAAAATTTATATTAATTATATTTGTATTCATTAATTATATAAAATTTATTATTTAAATTCTTAGGGATAGTTATTATATAATTAAATATCCAATAATTATATTGATAACATAATTAGTTATTGTTAATATAATATTATTCATTATTCATTATTTTATTAATTATTCAATTAAAGATAAATTTTTCTTCTTAAACTATGATTTAAATCAACACCCTTTGGACACAAACCAAGATAAGAAACCTGTCTGGAGGATCAACCCGACCCTCAAAACTCCCATCCCCTCCCACTCTTCCCATCCCACATCCTATGAGGGGTTTTTTCTACTAATATTATTAATGCAATTAGTGTCTATTTATATAATAGTATCTATTATTAATCATATTACTAACTATATAATTTTAATTAATGTTATTATTAGTAATTATTGTTTACATGTTTTATTAATATATTACTAATAATATTATTAATAATGACAAATTCAAACATTATTCATAATTAATTATATATTATTAAATAATAATTATAGAATCCATTAATATATTACAAATAATTATATTAACAATTAATAATAACATATTAATTAATATTTGTATTTTTTTTGGGGAACATGAGATCATAGGGACTTCATTAGGATAAAAAAATGTTACTGGAGCCTAAAAGAATGTTTTTTAATTTTTTCACGAAGGAAAATAGGAAGCATGTCATAAGGAAGAATATTATTGCATATGTGCCCCAATAAAGACACACTTATGTTTGGAAAACCCTCAAAATGGTAATTGGATTATCATAATGCATGAGTAATGATGCAGTTCATATATGAAGGCTTGCAAAGATAGTTCGTCTATTTTGTTGTACGCTTCTGCGAGATTTGGATTGTTCCCATCCTAATGGCATGCATAATGGTAGTGGTTTCATAATCAAACCAAACATTTAAACAACCTATTTGACATGCATGATCAATAGAACTTATGAATCCCATCATTTCAACTTCTATGGTGGTGACATTGCCACTAGGACTATAGAGGCAATCGATAGAATCACTATTGTTGTCCCTACAAATGATACCATATCCTCATGGACCCAGATTTCCCATAAAGGCAATATCTGTATTATATTTAAGCCATCATTTAAAGGAATAAAACCAAAAAGAAATTAAAATTGCTATAGGTATTAGGAATGTTACCTGAAATATTTATATGCCTAATGATAGTGATGTCCTTGACCAAATTATAGCATGACTAAAACATGCAATGATTTTCTATACTGCACTTCTGTTATAATGTTGTCCAGCATCATTTTAGAGTTGAAGTGAGAATTGGAGTGTATGGATTGATTTCTAAATCTCCAAATGGTGTGAAACAGTGCAACAATCATGGAATTATAGATAATTTCAATCTATTTTGAGAACTGTATATCGCACAGTGTGGATAGGAACACATGTAGTGAGTTTGTATAAGGTAAGTGTATTTCAAAAATCTCTAGAACAACCTAACATAGAGATGTAGAGGTTTTGCATCACAAAAATAGAGGATCTACATCTTCCCAGTGCTGATGAAAAATATCACACTTAGAGCACAATAAAATATATACATATAGCATATTAACATCAAATGAATGTTTATTGTGTGAGAGTCTCCATACATGGGTCAACCATGATGGTATAAACCATAATTTTCTTAAGATTCCAATCTAGTTATGGTCTCCTTAGACTGTTTTTGTAATAAGTCTTGGAATAAATATGGCCATTTGAAAACTGATACCATATAATTAAATCATCAATTTTTATAAAATCATAGTTTGAGATAGTAGAAGTAATATCATCAGGGAGTAGGTCCAGGTATTACAACAAAACATTAATCGAAAAATTATGATTAATTCTGGGATCCGATGAACTGAACTGGTCGATTAGAGGCTCTCAAGTCTAGTACATGTGCCAAATGATAATATATGATTTTTCATTAAAAATCCTGTGATAATTCAGGTTGCTTATTTGAAATATAGTTGTTCATCTAGTACAAAATTGAAGATTCGATGTATTTCTTATTTCCAGTACGAAGCCTTGTGATGAATCTTGATCTAAGAAAGCCCATGAAGTCCAATTTCAACTATTTTTTAATATGTTCTACTATATATTAATTAATAATAATTAATATATTAATAAGTATAATAATATTATGTAATATTTTTAAATAATATAATAAAAAATTTATATTATATGTTATAATTAAAAACATGAAAATGGGGTGTCGGATGAGTGCTATGACACGCCCCAACAACATCATTTTTTCTAGGGTTCAAATCCTAGAAACCACATATTTGAGGCCCCTAATTAAATTGGGATAGCATTCTTTGAGGGTTTGAGTCACCTTGACCCTAGCATGGTATGTATCCTACACTACGTGAACATCAGATATAGAGGACCCTCTCAGAACGATAAGGGTGATTTTGTTTGTCGACATCAACTAAAGCCAACAGAAAAGTGTGGATTGTCTGAAAGAGAGGTTGATGAGTCTAGAACACTTTCATGGAATAATTATTATTATTATGGGTATGATGAAAAGAATGTGGCAAAAAGGATATTACCTAAGTGGTGAACGTGATGGTGGAAGGTTGAATGATATAGGGACACTGTTGGAATGATGACCATGGGGAATTGTGGATAGCTGGGAAGCAGATAATGAGTGTGAGCTAGTGAAGATAGTGATGGTGGAAGAAATAGTTCCCATCCTGATCAGTGAGGCAGCAAAGGGGAGGAATTTTTTTTTGAAAATACAAACCTCAACTTAGCTATCAACCAAATACAATCGACACAACTCTGAGGGAAAAGAAAAATTCCAACACCTAGACCCCCAACATCTCCCAAAGGAATCCGTAAAATTCACCATGTGATTGGAAAATCTCACAAAAAAAGTATAAAAATAATAAGAAAAGAAGGGAATGAAAGATCTGATGGTGATGGTAATAGGCAAAAAATCACGGTGGATTCCTTCACCCCCTTCCAATGCATTTATAATAACATTAAATTAGGATTTTAACACAATATACTTTTAGCGAAGAGATGATAAACACTACATACCCTTGAAAATATACATGGACATAGACAGAGGAGGAGAATAACATTCAGCGTATGAGGAATGATGAGCCATAATAATGAATACTGCATGGTCCTAGAGAACATCCCTATGGCCAAAATAATCATCACCAAGAATCATCAAGTCATTATAATTTTTAAAAATTCCTTGACAGGTGGAATCTATTAGACCAGAAGTGATTGAACAAGCATTGGGTGAATAACCCCTTGAAAATCATTTCATTGCGAGCCACAATTGTGCATCCTAGAAAGCCATACCCTGTCATCTTAAAAAAATTTCAAAAATGAAGTCATATCGATGAACCCATATAATCCAGGCATGGATACACAGTCCCACGATATTCTAAGAGAGAAATGATCTTATCCACTTCCCCAAAATAAGACATAAATACCCAATATTTCTCCCAATATTGATATCTTTTTTCATGAACGTCGACCACAAACTGATGCCACAAAGGAAGGAGAAGATGGAATTGAAATTTGTTTACCCCATAATCACATATAGTGGGCACATATTGTTATTAGGGATGTTTCTATCATCTGGGAGAGAATATGTGGGAAGGATAATCCTAAAAATTTATTACAGAGACGATTGGCCATCAACGGCATATTCAAATTTCAAAATTTTTCCAAAGAGAAGTCCTAGTACATTCTCGATCGTGAGTCCTGACTAGTAACCTGATTGTATAGTGCAGCAACCAGAAGAATCATGAGACTAGCATAGCTATTCCAAGCTTTGATTTTATACCATAGGAACAACTAAATTTATTTTTTTAGATAGAAGTCATCAAACTTGTGGTCCGGGTTATGAATGACCTATATAGAATAGTTATCAGCTTGGATCTCTCTCACAGTGATATTCTCATAGTCGGGAACATGTGTTGATGTAAGAATCATACATCCATAATAAATATCCAAGAATCATGAAAAACATTTCCTAAACCCCTGCTCCAAATTCTCCAATATATTCTACATTTTATGAAGAAATTTTACTCCCAAACACTCCTCAAAAAATGAATGGGGAAAGGTACCATGCTATTGGAAACAAATCATCATGGGGAAAATAAATAGCATTGAAAATTATAGAACACAAGCTGTATGGGTCCTATAAAAGGTTTCATCCTTACATAGATATTATGGAATTGTTAAAAAAATTAAAATCCATAAATATTGTGCCCTTATAAGCCTTAGGAGAACACAACTACTCCCATTTTAGGTAATGTAAATGATTTTTTCCATTAACATAGCCACATCAAAAATTAGAAAATGATTAATAGTGATGATGGAAAATGAAATCTAGAGTCGTGAAGATGGACATAGTGTAAGATATAATAGATTGGGTAGAGATTTAATAGGGACCTCCATTCTAGTCGAAGATTTATTCTTACATGATCATCCATGGATTTCTCTGGGGACAATTTCAATAATGAAAGAGAATAAATGTCCTTCAGAATTTCCAATGAAACTCATGATGCCCATATATTTTTTATTTTTCTTCATGACCTCAAAACCACACAATCCAGAAATAATATATCACATCCCTTATTACATTCCACAACTAAAAGAATTATTTTATTTACTGAAATTTTCCTATTGTCCCATGGTATTGGTAAAACCATCAATAATTTTGGGAACCACTTTGAACTCAAATGATGTTTATCTTGAGTAAATAATTTAATCATAGATAAAGATAATATGAGTATTGGTATTACAATGAGGAAAAACCTTGTCCCCGTGGATGATTCCATCTAGATATTATTTTAATGAATTATTAGAAAAAACATCTGTGATAATGAGAAATAAGTAAGGGGATAGAGGGTCAATCTATCATAGGCCTAAAAGGTTGGAAATTCATTGTGAGAAATCCACTAACATTGACTCTATTCGAATTTTTTATCAAATCTCATAATCACTCTCATCCATTTTTGGAAAATCCCATTTTACTCATAAAATCTTCTAGGAAGGCCCATTCAACCCTATCAAAATCCTTTTACATTTCCTATTTCATTACCTGAATCCCCCTCTTAGATGTAGAATGAGTATTAATTGAATGAAATATTTCATGGTTCATAATAGTGTTATATGTAATAAGACTATTGGGAACAAAATAACATTGTTTATCAAAACAATCGAGGGGAGGAATCTTCTGATGTTATAGGATAGGACTTTTGGAAAAATCTTATAGGCCACATCACACATGATGATGGAACAAAAATCAGAAATCTTAACTGGGCCATAGATTTTTCGGATCATCACAATAAGAGTTTCCATAATATTTTAAATACCTATAGAAGAATACTATAATACATGTATCATGGAAATAATTTTTCGACCCACAATTTTAAAAAACACATGAATTAAATGGAATGGAACCCATATAGACAATGTTCCCTTGATGAATGAATACTATTAATGTCCACAATAATATCATCCCCTGAAATATCCACCTCATGATTCATATCTACATCCATAGTCACCTTAGGCTCTACAAAGCTCAGAAGTTCCCCCTAGTATGTACATATCTCAGAATAGAAAATACATTTATAAAAGGAATGGATCAG
Organism: Viscum album; assembly: GCA_963277665.1. Lineage (NCBI taxonomy): Eukaryota > Viridiplantae > Streptophyta > Magnoliopsida > Santalales > Viscaceae > Viscum > Viscum album. Next base: position 760,839,813 of record OY728161.1, read on the forward strand.
CTCCCAAATCATCACCCCATTAAAAATTTTGCTTCCATTCACATCCCATGACTTTGATATGAAGTTATTTCTTCTTCTGGTAGATGGTTTTTAATGAAAATTCACAATATTTTGATTTCTAAGTTTGATAAAGGCCTCCTTTGAATATAAAAACCAATAGAAATATTTGTCTCTCAATTCCACAACCAACTATGTTCCTACTGTCACTACCACATATAGAGAAAAATAAGAATAATTTTTTCATAGAATCTAGTGAGAGCTTTCGTAATTCAAATAATTCACTAGTCGAAATTCATTATGTTTTTTTGACTCCATCACCACAATTAATCAGACACCCTCTTAGCCATATCCAAAAATTGTTCACGAGATCATGACCAAGAAGATTTGAAAAAATCCCTACAATTATCATTTTGGAGCCTCATGCATTCAAAATAAAATCTATACATTGGTTATTTCCCATAGAAACAACCTACCGCTGAAGAAAAATGAGGCATTGGTCAGATGATACTAAAGGAAATACTGAAATATCATACCAAGATAAAAAATACATATTTTCACAGGATTCAAAAAATATATCCTTCCATTCTAAAATTATATATGAATGGTCGCATCAAGGGAACCATGTAAATAGGATCATAGAGTACCCAAGATCTGAATTTCCTGCCTAATGAAAATATATCTAAAAGCTGTTGATGGAAGTAGCACTCTATCCAGCGATTCTATGCATCTCATGATGGTACATGATCTCATTGAAATCCAAACAAAATAAATTGGGTCCTTGAAGCATATTCCTGATAGAATTAACCAAATTCTAGGATCTACACTTATGTCCTTCTCCTAGAAAGTCGTAAAAACACACATAGTTCCAATTAATTTCACGATGTTGCTAGATCATGATGGAAATGTGGTTATTGGTGAATTTAATCATCAAAGCAACGAATTCATATTTTCACATGAAACAATGTCTTCTAGCATGGCCCAACTAACCAACTGAGAAACAATTATGAAACATGGACATTGAGGAAATTCATCTTCTGTCCTTGCATTCCAAATTTATCATGAATAATAATACCATGCTAGGGATATACATACATCTATATTGGAATATCATACAAACAAACCATGGATTTTTAAACCACAACCATTCAAATATAATGTTTTCATTACGGATGTCACAGATATTTCATTCCATCACCCCCTATAAAACTTCTAGAAGATAACCATCACTAGAAACGCATTGTATATTTCTGAGATACACCTCCAATATAGGGGCCACAAATCCTTGAATAGATCCATAAATAACAAGATCATGAATTACACATCCCAAATTCCTTCTTTATAATCTCCCCCATTTATGATGATTTTAAGAACCTGACCTCGTCCCACCATAAATTTTGACTTCCAACTCATGTAAATTCATAGAACAATCTATAGATTGATAGACAACTAGGTCCATAGGGTATGAAATAATATAATTAATCTAATAGGGTGACATAGAAGTATCCTCTGGCATTGATCCTATCTGTGCAAGTGGAACTTCCATCTTTTTATGAAAATTAACCTCTCCAGTATGGATGATAATAAATGGCCTAGAAGTGTACAAGAGAAATATCATCCAAGACATAGTTGTCATTCCCTGGTGAACATTTGGAGACACATAAGGAGGAGGCCATTAATGGTTTAGAACATTAGTTATTGGTGGATAAGGATCTTATGGCTTCACCTCTCCTATAAAATATGGAAATGATCCCCCTATCCACCTCAGATGATAGAGTTTTTCATGATAGAGAAACACCATAGTCTATTTATCACCCAACGATGGAAGAACAAGCTGATGAATATGTGGAGGACCTAAATTATGGCACACTATAACGACAAACATGTTCTGCATGGTAGATTTTTTTCAGACATCATTATATTCCTATTCACAATGAAAATTTTATCATCATCTGAAAGTGCCTTATCCACTAACCCGTATAAATAAAGGCCATGATCTGAGGGAAATAGTACCATTGGATGATGATAGGACAAGCTATTTGAGGAAAGGGGGAATGTTGATGGACTTAACAAGATTTTCATTTCCATAGATTTAATGGGAATTGGACCACACACGTATTGATCATAACTATAGCCTTAAGATTTTTATCCCCTGACATAAGACATTTAAATGAGGGTTTATCCCAAAGTCGTGGTATATATTTAAGTTTCAACAGTCCCTCTGAATCTAATTTCTTCATTTATAAATTTTTTGCCATGTGACTAATGTTTTCAAAAAAGAAACATAAAGAAGGTAGTTATTTAAATTCCAGAGATGCCTAGACCATGGAATCAGAGAATTAAAAAAACCGCATAAGGGGTTGAGTGATGTCCACTATATCTCTAATCTACACCAAGGGACCCCACTAGATCAAATATGTATCATCCAAATCCATGAACTCACTGATAGAATTCCCAAGCACTTTCACGACTTAATCATTTATACCCATAAAGGGAATTCCTTTTCCCCATATCTAGAAAGGGTATGGGGATAAATCCATATTATAGATATCAAATCCAATTTCAAATTCATTGATCAGAATTAAGTTGTTTTAAAAATACGAAAAATATCCATTCAATACTCTAATCTTGTCAGAACCACTATATAATTCCAAAATATTGATCCCAACGTCTATTTCTTTGAAAGAAACTCCTTATTACAAACTCCATAATGACTTCATCTTTTTTACGGTTTTCAAGTTATACGATATTTTAGATGAATTATTTTCCACCTGAAAAATGACATGCTATTTAAAAGATTAATGTCCTCTGTGGTACAAGAATCTAGTGTCCATTTTTTACAATCATTAATCAAAAACACATCCAAATTATTTAACATATCATCATCCAGAAATTTAGAGAAAAGAAACATTGACTCTATAACAAGTGTCTCATCTACCTAATATAAAATGATGGCCCTGGTAAAACAACCCAAGGATAGCTGATCAAAATAAACAAACAATTGGAATAATTATCCTTCCATGGTAGAAACACTCTGATGGAACCTAGGATACCCTAGGATGAAACCCCGAACATGAGAGACTCAATTCCATGTATGTATAGGGGTGTAAAATACATCTATGGGGCTTTCGGATGGACCATACAGGCCTTTGGGTTCCATATAAAAATGGGGATTCAATGGTCTATATATCAGGTTTTTCAATAGAACTATATATATTTATAATAAATAAATAAATAAAGGAGGAAATTTGGTGGGTTACCTATTTGGGACACAATGTCTTGCCCTTCGGATTTATGGGTGTATATTGTGCATGTGTTTCATTGTAATTACACCCTCAATTACCTAATATATATAAATTCAATATTAATTACTATTTATAGATATTTTATAAATAAGGAAAAATTATCTTAAATATATTAATTATTTAATTATGTTTTAGTTGTTATATTAATTTTTAATTAACTAAATTTTACATATTATATTTCTAGTTAATAATATTATTAATATAGAAAATCAAAAATGAATAAACGATCACATAATTTTGTTAAAAAATTCTGATGCAACCAAGAATGTAGAACAATGAACAATGTTCACCATTTATAAGCTCCATTTTTCAAAATACTAAAAACCACATCCCATCAATGTGTTTTACCCTACACTGGATTCATTACATAACATGAACATTACCCTCACCTAATGGTCTAAATCCATCCATGCAGTACAAAATATAGCTCGATGCCTGAATTAGATTAGCCTAAAAAAGACAGAATCAGGTCATGCATGAAAAATCATGACTTGGGAAGATATGCTGGTCATGTCTGGAAAAGGCCACTATATTTTAGCTCAATCTGGCCCAAAATCATGACCCATTATCCTGTCTAAAAATCTGTACTAGGTTTCCTTCCCTACAATCCTATAATAAACTAAAAAATTACTATAAAACCTATATTATGGGTGATACAAACCCCTTAAAATTGTCTTACATGACTGCTCTTGGACCAACTAGTCTAGAAATTTTTCCTAATATATTTATATGATATTTATATTTATATATATATATATTACAAAATATATTTTACTGGTAATTTATGTAACACTCCAGATTGGAAAGGGGTTAAATGAATAAATTATTTGACTCATATCATCAAGGTGCACCTTCCTGGGCGAGTATAGGATGAGACATGGGAGAGGGAGGACGACGTATGATCAATGTGGCCAATATTTTTTGAAGATAATTCTTCACCACACATTGTAGGGAAATTTGGGGAAAATATATTTACAGGGAATGTTTATAAGAACACATATCATTATTTTAGGTATGGATCTTTAAATCGGGTTGTTTTTTAGGGAAAAAGATGATTTGGGAATTTTATAAGTACATGCGGCGTACTTTTGAGTAAGAATCGTGTACCTAGGTACATCGTATATCCATGTACTCGCCATGTAAGAACCAAGTACATGGTCATGTAGGTGACCTAGCAGACCGCCTAATGCGCGGGGCTAGTTGAGAAAAGTACACAGCGTGTACATTAAATGAACTCACCGTGTACTTTTCTATTTATTTGATAAATCGGGGCGGGTTCACGTCTAATGTCCAGAACATATTTCGTCTCCCCTCAGATCATACAGGCGTGTGACAGAATGAACATGAACATTGATCCCCTCCTGGCTCTCCATCTGAGCTCTAATCAAGGAACTGTTGGGTGTGTTGGAATTCCACTAGTGAGTTCTCAATTTCCCTAGGGCCTTTCATCCTGATTCTTCCTCTCTCATGAGTTATCTTAGGATGATCAATTTACCCTTTTGTAGATCAACGTTATTCTATCCAATTCAAGTGCCTAAATTCAATAGTATTGATCGTACAACATCCAATTAGGTGGTTTCTTCATTTTCCCCTCATCTTTGGATTACATATGCTAAAAGTCCCACATACCCACGTTTGGGGTACTTAATGATTGTAAATTTAACAATATTATTTACCTTATATAGTTTATTTGATTGAAAAGGGGTTGTTGCATATGCATAAGGTTAGATGTCTTGTTTACAGGACACCCCATGGGAGTGTTTCCCTTGTTTGACTACTTATGGTCAATTGGACTCTGTTTCCTATAAGTCATATGTGACAACTGGGTCCCGATGACAACACATACACCCCACCTTTAACATGGTCATCAAGTCATGGCCCTCCAGGTACCACCAGTTTCCTGACAGACACATGGTCCCCACCCTAGGGCCCACCCACGTGCCTGAATGGGTCATCTGACTAATGATAGTCCCCAAAGGCCAACACATGTCCTTTCCAGTCTTCTTTTTTCTTCACTCACACATAACCTGTGAAATGAAATTCACCCCTTCTTCTCATGTTGTACTATTAATTAAAATGGTTTTTCATCCTTTTTTATACCATTTCAGACATTTTACACTTCAAAAAATAGAAATATTATCTTTTATTGTGGAAATATTTGTTCCACATTAAATACAACATTTCCAATTTATTTATTTTATTAATATCAAAATCCAATAGTTTTTATTATAAGAAATTTTTCATTTGAAATTTTTTATATCACATATTTTCATTATAAAAATATTATTAAAAATAAATACAAATGTTCTATAACAAAAACAAATTTTAGCACAATATGCATTGTTCTCTGGATAAAAAATTCAACTGGATAAGCGATTCATCAGAATCTCCATCAAACATGACATTTTTATAGAATTATAAAGTTAAATAAACTCCAGATATAATTATATTTAAATTCATGTATTATAACATAAAAACATTCGTCTTCAAGAATCTTTATGTGACATCAGCAGTAGTTTTTAAATAAATCAAACTCTTAAATTATATCCTCCTCGAAACCCAAATATGGACTGATTGAACCCAAATAATAATTAATTTTAACTTGATAAATGATGGTACTAATATATTCAATTATCTGACTCTCACTCTGGGAATATTCTATCACAATATAGTGTTATCATATAAATATGAATGTCCATCACAATTTATAGTCATCCTCAAACTCATTCATATAGACACCAACTCTTATAACAGGTCATCCACATGAGTATGTTTTCACAAGGAATTCAAATTCCCAAAAAAAGTTATGATTGAATACATGGATAACTAATGTAGGAAAATCGAATCATAGACATATTATTTGAAATGAAATATGAGTGATTAAATCTTATTCTTGGTCAAATTCACCATATTCATGGTTTTGGTCATTGTATTCCACCAATACAACATGGGTTTACTACAAACTGTATTCCCCATCGGCCCTATCCTCCATGGACTAGCCCATATTCACCACACCAAAAAAATCATGGTCTATTAAACCCATAAATTTTAGCCTATAATGACTCAGTCACATCACATGACATCATACATGTTGTAAAATAACATGATGCCCTAGAGTGATATTTTTGTGCTCACCCACTCAAAAAGTGTTGTAGGAGATATGTAAAATTATGATGGTCGGTTGATGCATCATCATCAAGTTGAAAATGTCAACCTTTCAGGGAAGGGAGGATGGGTGATATCCCATATTACTCTGTCCCAACCTAGTGGACCAACATAATAGGGATATAGAGCATCTAAATAACCGGATCCCATGAATCGTGTGGCATAATTTATAATAATTTGTCAATCTATCCTCCCCAACCTCATTTCACCATCTCACTATGGAGTACCAATGTATCATGATTTAGATCATCCCACTAGATCCAAAAGGTTTTAATCCATGAATGTAGGTATTTTTTGGAATTGTGGAAGACATTCCATACAACTGGGCATGAGGATTCCAAGGATGAAAGTACTTTGTCAAAAAAGATTCCTATATTTCCAATGACAGACCTATGAGCCATCTAAATAGTACTTCTATTACAACTCTTGTTAATTTTGGGGTTATGTTTTTTTGGGGATGGAATTGGTGTTGTTGTACCATATAATGGCCTAGATATACATTGGTGTTTTATATGGTTATGATGTTATTTAGAAAAATTATTTTATTAGAAAAACATGAATCAAGTAATAATTTGAATTATTTGATGGGAAAAGAAATGAAAAATAACAAACAACATCAAGATATAACATTTTATGGATTGATTTGATCATAATTTCATGATTAGAACACCAACATCGAATGGTTATTATTATAGAAGAGAAAAATAAATTACATACTCAATGCAAGATAGTAAAAGAACCATAGAATCACTCCATAGTGGTAGGCCTTGCTAAAACAAGTGGTTGTGGTGAACATATTCATGTAGAGTTTACACTGTCCACTTCGAGACAGACTCATGAACACACCCAACATAATGGATACACTAGTGGAAAACAAAAAAAGAAACCACTTACAGAGCTAGATTTTTAAACAAAAAATTGGTTCTGTTAGATGTTGTAAATCTAGAGAAACCATTATTTGTGTGAGGGTCATCCAAATATGATTCCCAATTGAATTCGACACTGAGTCTCCCCTGGAGGATATTTCTAGTGGTAGAAGAAAAAACCCTTGCGTAATATAGAACAAGAAGAAAGTAATGATACAATATATATATACTTTTCTCTTGAGATCCTCTTAAAACTAAAGGATTTCCTCCTCTCAAATATCACAGAACACCAACCAAATGAATTAAAAATGAATATAATGAAGGCATGAGAAAAAAAATCCTTCTATAATAGTAATGGAATGTCAGGAAGCATCAGGCTACAAGAACAGAGTATATAGGCTGAACATAGAGTGGATGACCCAGATAAAATAGGCAGCTCAATTAACCACATGCAGAATAGCTACAAGGGGAATGTAGAGGCACCCCGTTGGAAGTGTTGTGATGAAATAGATCAAGGTAGAGGCATATAAACACATATGATAGCTCATATAGTCATTTTATCAAGCTTGGTCAATGGTTTATGTTCAGTCTGGTATTAAGGAAAATGAAAGTAGTATATAAGTGCACCATTTTGAATATTGAGACAATTTAATTAAAAATATAATTTCCAGTAGAACACAAGTAATTATAAAGAAAAACAGCCAACATATATGTTTCAAGATTAAGAAAATATTTTAATTAAAAATAATATAAACTTGGAAATTTAAAAACCACTAAATCTCCACCTTGATGTTTAAATGGATCATTTTACTGATGGTGTTCTTGAAACCACAATCATTGAATTGGGAATAATTTAATAACATCTAAAAAATGAAAAAATTTAGAAAGGGAAAAATATTTAGTCAAATTATGAGTTGGATTATCCTCGAAGTGTATCTTAATGATTCAAGTTTTCTCTAATTCAATTATATCCCTAAATAGTGAAGTCTAATATCAATAATCTTCATTCAACCATGGAAAACATAGTTCAGGTAAAAAATAATCTAAAATAACTATCATAGTGTAAATCTACAATAGAATAAGATAATGATTGCACATGAATAATACCTTTCAAGAAAATTGACTCATTAATACATTGGTTTAAAGAGATATACTTAGCCTCTATGGTGGATAGAGAAACTATGAATTTCTTGTTACATTTCCATGATATCAGACCACCATAAGCAAGGAAAACAAAACAAATAATTGATTTACAAGTATCAATATTAGCATCATAGATAGAATATAAAAATCCTTCAATTTAATCATCAGAGATTTCATTTTTTATAAAAATAATATAGAAATAAGAGGGAATTGATACATTCAAAATAATCCATTTCAGATCATGATAGTTTCATTTCCCAGGATTTCCCATTAAAGCACATAGAGTACACACTAAAAATTAAATATTTGGTCTTGATAAAACAATTTCATTGATCAAAATCTCAACTATGTCATTATAAAGGATCATTACCACGAAATCAATATCAGTATCACTCAAGGGGGACTGATTTAGTTACAACATAATGTGTTGGCCCATGGGTATTCTTAATGTTTTAATGTGATCATAGAAGTAACGGTTTAGGAGAATTTTAACATAATCATACTGCGAAAAAAAAGTGTTATATCTCTTTTATGTCTAATGAGTTCCATTCTTAATTTTTATTTTATCATTTACTAAGTATTTCATTTTGAAGAAAAAACAAAATTGGGTTTTTTATAGAAAATTAACATCATGTTTTTACTAATAGCTTTCATATCAACAACATATAAAAGTAGGTAAATGATATACTTCTTAACATTATTTTAACAAAAAACATGCATCGAATTTCCTTCTATGAAAATAATTTTCAATTATAAAATAATAAAGACATTTTTACCATTACCATGTAGATTGATTCAAACCATACACAGACTATTGTAAAAGGAAATCATGATTCTTTTTAAAATTATGTTATAATACTTTAGGTGGACTCATATAAATGGTTCCCTCCAATTTCCTATTAAAAAGGTCATTTTAAAATCTCACATATCTATATGGAAAACATTTTTAGTAGAAAAATAAAGAGAAACACGAATTTGTTAATTCTTAACAATTGGGGGAAAATATCTCTATTCTCAACTACTTCACATTGAAGGTGTCCTTTAGTGACTAGTGAAGATTTATATTTGATTTTAAATTCCCTGGTGCTAACCAATTTATTCTAAAAAATCTCTATACAACAAATCTTCTTTTCATTTAAGGGATTGTTTAGTATAGTCCAGCTGATATTCGTAAGAATTTAATTTTTTTTCATAATTCATTGAAGACAACCATTGTCAGAATTCCATAGAGTTTAGGACTTTATTAGAAATTTTTGGTTCTTTGTTATACTTGTTTTGAGTGAAAATAACGGAATAAATCACCATATTTACATGGATAAACTAATAAGGGGGGTCTTATAATTCTCTTATCATGGTCTACAGCTAACTACTATCACCAAAGGTCACCCGCCTCAACATCAGTTTATGAACCAATATCTGAATCTAATTCGCTATGTGGGGGTTGAATGGAAGGGATATGCCCATTTTTTAGAGGACCCTATGGTTCAGAATCAACTTCAACTCCCACGGTTTTGGGTATACTAAACTCTTAGGATTCAAAAAAACATCATTCCTGGGATACTTGACTCAAGAATCACAACATCACACATGATGATGCATCTTTTATATCCTGGATTTTCAAACCACAGTTTGTACCCCTAAATGCCCTCTAGATAACAAAAAATGCACATAACAGCCCTATTTTCCATGTTATCATGCATAGAATATGAATAAATTGTTGATCCCAACATTCTATGGTGGCCAATACATGGTTTCTTTCCTATCAGAAGTTCAATATGTGTTTTAATGGAATTATATAATGATGGGAATCTATTAATTAGGTATATTGTTGTTGTAATATCTTTTTCCCAAAAGGGCTTGGGATAGGGGAATAATATTGTAAAAACCTAACTATTTAAAAGTTGGTCCAATTCATTCCCTCAGCTAACCCATTCTGATGTGGTGATTTCAAAAGAGTCTTATAACTATGAAAAACCTCCGAGATATAAAATATCAAGAAACTTAGTGGATAGATTTTCCAAACCATTTTCAATTTTTAAGGCTTTTAGTTTTTACCAGATTAAGTTTCTACACTATACTTCAAATTCATAATGGTTTGAAACGTATCATATTTGGGTTTTAGTATGTAAATCTATCTTTTTTAGGAGAATTCATTTACTAAGGTGACAAAGTAATATCCTCCCCCATGGGAAGCAATCATATAAGGACCAAAAAGATTAGAATGAACTCATTCTAAAGGGTCAATATCTTTGTAAAATGACATAATAAATCTTACCCTCTTAAAATTATCATACACGTAGTCCTCACAAATACATAAAATACATTGATACACACTAGTTAACAGAACATTTTTTCAAAGTTCATTGAGACCCATGGAAATAAAATTCACGAGTGTTCTATTCTATATCATTGTATTGTATTATGATGGAACATCAGAAACATTTAATTGTGGTTTGGGATTCCTAACTTATAAGACAAAAAACCCATTCCTAAAAGTTACATTTAGTAAATTAATAGAGCCACATGAAATTTTGAGGCAACCAGGGCCATATTTAAAGGTATAACCCTCCTTCTCCAGAATTCATAAAGAAACATGGTTAATCATATGTTTGGGTACCCACATAACCTTTTAAAGAGTTCTAACTAGTCTATTATGATGTTCTAATGAAAAAGAACCTATACGCATAATTAAAAAACTCCAATTATACCCAAGGTATACATCACATGGTTCAATATCTCTTAGTTATGTAATGGTCTCATAATTCAAAAACATATTGAATGAACATCCTAAATCAAAGATCCATTCCTTAGAATTAGGATGATCACTGACATTCAACACATCATAACTGTTGAAATATTGCTCATTTATTAAATAATGGTCAATATTATTATTATTATAGTCATTATTTTTATTGGGAATGATTCATTTCATATGTATGGGGTGTTTATAATTACAACATTTAAACCCGTTATTATTGGGTTATATATTATTAGACATAGAACTCTATTTTCTAGATAAAAACGTACCATGATGCTTATCTCTATGTTTATTTCAACCACTTATGTTTAAACCTTCAGCCTCAATCCTATCAGTGACATTATTTTGATTTTATTTGGCTAATAGGGTGTAAATAACCTCTTCAAGAGCATCATAATACCTATCTTACATCATAGAATCCACAACAAAAATGTTACAATAATCCAATGTAGTTATAAGTTTTATTTATTTATCCTCATCCAATATTTTAGAGTTTATTTTGGAAGGGTATAAGATAATTCTATTAAAATATTCAAGATGTATCATGACTTTACTTCTCTGACACATTTTGAAAGTAAAATATCTTATCTTTTTATATAACCTTCCCTGAAAATATTTATTCATGTATAGTGGTTCTAATTGGGACTAAATACTAGCAGAACAAGACACAAAAACTACTTCCCAAGGAACCTTGTAACCCAATGTCAAAAAATAACTCTACATGATTTTCTATGAACATAATCAAAAACATCAACATATGTTGTAGCGATCTTTCCATTAGAAGATAGAGTGGTAAAAATTTCCTTGGAACCACCATGTGCATCAATCAGATCAATGTGATCCAACATAATATTCTTATTAATTCTCCAGATAATGAAATCTTTATAACTTTTAAATTTTTCAATTTTGAACTTTGTAAAACCCATTGGAAATTCTTTGGAAAGTATCTAATACCAATTTTTAGGGTAAACATTGAAGTGGTTGTCCCAAATAATGGCCAAGATCCACTGAGGCATTTTATATACTTACTGAGTGATTTAGACATATACAAATAAAAAATTCAAATCATCTAACAATGTAAATGTTTGGATTGAAATAGAAAAGTAAATAAAACATGACCAATATATAATTGGAATTAGATTCAATTGAATTATATGTTAATAGATATAGCACCACCCAAGAAAGATTATTATTATTGAAAAGAAACAACAAATTACATATTCAATGCAAGGAATTAAAAGAACCAGATAACCCATGCGAGGATTTCGGTTATACTGAACTAGCTTGCAGTGGTGAAATCATTCATGTGGAGTTATCTCCATACACTCATGGATTAAACCACACAAACACCCATCATAAAGGATACAGAAGTGGAAAAATAAAAGAAACCTCTCGTAGAGAATTATTCCTACACCAATAACTGGTTATCATTGAAAATGTAAAACCACATTATCCATGCTTTTTGAAAGGGTTGTCAAGATATGATTCCTAGAAAAAGTCTCTACCGATTCTCCACCAGAAAAAATGTCATGTTTCATAATAAAAGAAATTAGAGAAACAGGGAATAGAAATCAAGAACTGGTAACACAACTCTCAACCATTCTATCAAGGTATCCCAAAATCCAGTGGGTTTCCCCCTATAATATAACTCATAACACTATACAGATGAATAATAAATGTAATGAATTCAAGGATGAGTGAATAAATCCAACGAGAAATGTAATGGAATGTATGGATGTGTCAGGTGGAAAGTGTATTGGACACAAGATGAATGCCACATGATGGCCCAGATGAAACAGGCAGTACCAGTAACCACGATTGATGTAATTGGTAGGGACACACAGGGGAACCCCATTGCATGTAAGGTGATGAAATAGATAGATCCAAAGATAAAGAAACACAAATAGAAGCTGAATTTGTCATTGGATCACTCATGATCAGTGGTCTATGATCAGTTTGTAAATAAGGAATATCATACCATTAAAAATGTTAATGAAAAAGAAAATTGTGATAAATTTATTGGAAAATGTAATTTCCAAAGTTGTACAAGTAAATATTAAGAAGAAAATGTATAATATATGTTTTACTATGAAATTACTATTTGAAGTGCAATATATCTAAAAATGGAAATGGGAAAAAATAGTTTTCAAAGGGGTGAGACATGTGACACCATGATTGAATTTAAATTAAATTTGGATAAGATAACCCTCATGATATTGGTCATATGAGTGAATGATTGGAAAATTATTTTACTTTGGAACCTCATTGGCTTTAGGCAGTGATTCAAATGAATCAAAAACTAAAATCACATTTTATTCAGACATCATGTGAATACCCGACAATGGTATCAAGGATGCACATATTTTATGCAAGGAGGAATCATCATCAACTATTTTGGGTGGCTAGAAGATGTAGTTCGTGACTTCAATGATTCCAGCCGATACAAAATCATGGGATAATTCTCTTACTATGGTTTGTGTGAAGACGTGAACAAATACTATAGGTGGAGGTTTCCAAAGTGGAGTGTTACATACATTAACATCTATTTTGAAACTCATGGGTTATATTTTGATTCAATTAATTTTCATTCACATACTCATCCAAAAATATTTAAAATTTTTATTTGATGTCTAGGGTGGTGTTTAGGCATAAAAAGGGAATTATTCCAAATAAAATTTTTGGTTTAATGGTTAATTTTTTAAATTATCATTTATTATAAGTGGATGTCATAAGACTACATTTATGAGGAGACCTCATTTTCCAAACACTTCGTAATGGTTAATATTTTGGTTTACCTAGACATTATAATTCTAACATTAGACTTGGTATTGAAGGAATCAATCCAAATTGACATTACTATATAATCAAAATTATTCAGCCCTATCCTTTTTTAGTGCTAAAAAATTCCCGAATAAAGGGATTAATTTTATATGTGTTATCTGAAAGAATTGAAAAAGGTACATTTATTATTACGGAAAAAGGTACAATTTATCATTAATTTATTTAGTGTTGATAGTTGGTCTACGTTTTCTATAAGAAGATAGAAGAAATGATAAATGGTGTATTTATTAGCATTGATAAACCACTCGATTTATCATTGTTTTTTATAAGGGCCCCAATTTGTAGAATTATTAAAAACCACATATATAGCATATTTTTTATTGGTTATAAAACGTGTAATTCATAAAAAAATTATATTTTAATATATATAAAAATTATATTGATATATATATATATATATATATTATTTTCTTAATGATGATTTATATAATAATAAATTTGTTTTTACACATATTACGTAATAGATTTAGTGAAATATGATTTATAATATAATTAAAAATAAATATTAATTAAACCATTACTAGTAAGTATTGACTTAAAAACATTTAATAAAATTTTGGTGAAATAGAAAATTATTAAATTAATTATTCAATTACATGTGTAGAAAAATTGTCTTGAAATTCCAACAACCACATATTTTGATCAGGGTTTCAATTTTTCTCTACAAGATTTCAAATCAAATCTTGTGAAGAGATCTTTGAATTATTAGTGAGGCAAATTATTTACCTATATTTTAGTCATAAAATGTCTAAATGGAATTTTCAATTGTGTTTGTAGTTGGAATAGCATAATTTTTAAACATAATATGAAATATCAACATCATTTAAAACTATTTCCCATTATTTTTTTAGTGGAGACTAAATTTATTTCATGATATTCCATTCATAGGGATATTATGGTGTTGATATTTCATAAACTAGGTCATAGAACCATCTTACCAGGCACCTAAACCTTCTATGGGATGGCCCAAATGGTGTTCTAGATCCCCATGTGATGGAAACCAGTTCCTCAGTGTTATCAATATGCTTTCATAATGATTTTAATCATTTTTAAGAATCTTAAATAATCAATAGATCCAAACCACAAAAAAACCAAAACCAAAAAAGGCACAAAAATATGACCATTCAATATTTTACAACATTAAACCAAAAAGAAAACACTACAATGGAAGGAAAACAATTAAATGGACCAAAAACCTCTATGAAACATGAGGAGAATCACCCTCAAGCCACCACCACCAATATCGGCAACATGAAGAACACCAGGAACCTGAACTATCAACACCTCCACGATTAATCTTGCCTTTACCTGGGTTTTAGTTAACAAGGTCTACATACACCTAAGGGTTTATGTGGGTTGTGATCCAAATCCTATTATGATACCATAAAAAAGAATTTATTTCATGATACAACATTATAAAATAATTTAACATGCTCATTTATGTAAAATCCTTTGAATCGTTTTTAAATAATCATTTTAAGAAAAATCATTTTCAGCCCAACAAATATTAATGTATAATTTAAACCGGAATAATTTACTAAAATAATATTCCATTATAATAAAATACTATCAAGGTACACCATATGATGATGGATGGAACCCCAACACATAATTCTCAGGCCACAAGAGAGCTTCATGGGTAAATACCTCAGGGGATTCTAGCCCATGTGAGACCCTAAAACCATGTACCTCATTTAAATGTTGAATAGTAACCACAATTATCGTCATCCTCTTGAATAATCCCTTTGAGAGAAGAAACATCCAAAATTCTAGAGGCATCCAATCATCATCGTAGTTTAGTTTTTGTTGTAATTTTCCAACATGCTATGTGAAATCAGGATTTTCTACTTTCGAGTCACTATCATACTAGTACTAGTCTTCCCACCTAGATTCCTAGGATTCCATTTTTTCTCAAGATCATGTTTACATGTCACACATATAACCACTTTCACATACACATGCTAATTATTACATATATACCGGAAATCACAATTTTGGAAAAACAATTAACACCATATTCTATTTTACACAAATCAAAACAATTTTTTAGAACATTTTACACCACCTAGACAATTCATGTGACCACTTTGAAATTATAACATGATTGTCACATAACTAATTTAATCATTTTCATGACCGAGTTTTCTTTCAAATCCATAGAAATAATTCAATTTATAACATGATTACCTTTATTTTTACGATCCACAATACAAATTAAAAGTACACAATAAGGAATAAATACATCCACAAAAATCCATTTTATTTGAAAAACTCACCTTAAAATACATTCAAACCTCATGTTCGATTGAAAGCACATTATACAACCTTCAAATAGTTCATAACACACTCACAAGGAACCTCACAATAAGGCAGACAAAAAAATGTAACCATTCCCTTCATAAACTCTCATTTACTCATATATGAATTTAAAAATATTTCTAAAACATATTTTGAAACACCCAAATCTATCATATAACTTATTTATAAATCAATAAAAAAACTAGAAACATATAAATATGATAAGCATGGAACCACCTACCTCCCACAGAATTTTTTTTATAAATTTTTTCATAACAGAAACCGCACCACCACGAGACCCTAACAAGGAAATATTTAACCCAAAAATTATTATATTACTCCAAAACAAAAAATAAATACCTCCCTTAGTGAAGCAACCCGCTTAAAATTTGGAACACAAGAAAGGGGGAAGAAAACCCTAGAAGGAGGGAAGAAATCATGGGGTAAATGACATATTTGATGTTTCATTGAAGAATCCACACCAAAACAACCAAAAAGAGACAGTTCAAGGAAGCCAAGAGGGATAGATAGAGAAACATAGGGTTATGTAGGATGAATGGGGAAATAAATATGAAATTTGGTGTTAAATCCTGAGAGGACACAGGGGTAATTTTCAAATTATTAATGACCATGAAAAAAATTGTGATTTTCCAACATGGTTTACCAAAAATTACATTAATTGTGTTCCCCTCAGTACCCAATAGGCATAGGCTACATGTTAAGGAAAGATTGTTTAAAAACTATTCTCTAATTTTGTGTTATCGACTATTCAAAAATTCCACTTTTCCACAAAGTTACTAGGAAATGGTGAGCGATTTAATAAACCATGCGCCTACCATACAAGACGTCTTATTGAACAAAAATTCCCCATTTTTACTCAAAAATAAAGGGGCTACCCCATATAAAATCACTAGACATAAAATAAAGAAAGTAAATACCTCAAAATTCAAACCCATCACACCCAGAACTCTAGAGAAAAACTATGTCCCAAAAGAGAACTAGAACGAGAATGAAAACAATAACATGGGTGTGACAATTCTTCCCACTATAACGCTTCCTTCACCTAAAATGCCAAAAAAATGTAGATATAAAAAAACAATATTCCTCCACAGCTCAAGAAAATTCTTGGAAATCGTCAAATTATGTGGGAAGAAAGAACACCATAAATTGAAATCATGATTCATGAGGCTTTACCTGGGTGGTAATAATGGACTCCCCATTATATGCCTTCTTTCTACCCCCAAAAGGCTACAACACCTCTAGTTAATCGATCAAAAGAAAAGAAGTTCTTAAAACTAGATAATCTATCCAATAAATCCACGGAAACATCTGAAATTTCCAACTGAAACTCATACCACATACCTGTAATGAATAGACAAACCCAATCCATGTATCAATAAATACCTTCACATCTCGGTTTCAACAATCCTCTTGGTGCACTCCAACCCCAAAATTTACTCAAGGATAGAACTCAGAATTATATATCACCAAATGAGGCCACCCACTACAAATCCAACACTAGAAACTAAATTGAATAAGCAACAAAAGGAGACTTAAATGGGCTTCTCTCCATTTCAAAACAACTATTTCCAACTCGCTATAGATTAAATCTCAACAGGACCTGTGGTGCGTCTCCCCACCATAAGAACCAATCAAATTCACTGACTAGAACAAACCAAAAAACATGAACCAACCAACACCTCCCCCAAGCATCGTAGGTAACAATGATAAAATGTGGCCACCATATATATCCTCACAAAATAGGTCCATTCAAGTTGAAACAACCATATAGAAATCATAAACTGTCGTTATTTACCACACTAATGAAAAAAAACTAGACCACTGTTTATCACACCCATGCTATTCCTAAGTACATGACATCCTAAATCCATGACCTATGGATGGAGCCCTGATGATTGAATCATCTCCTTACTCATATATAGAATATGACAATCTATCATCGGATGACTTTCCTTTGGATTCATGAGCGACCACACAATACTACCAGATAAACCAAAATAACACCATAGACTGTAGAACTCACACAACCTTAGCATGGACCTTCCACAAAGATATTGAATTAGAATATTAACATGCACGATCCCTTTTCACCTCAAATTATAACCAATGGAATCTGAAACATATGTAAGACACCCCAATTAAATTGGACAAATTTGGAAGACCTAAAGGAAGAACAAACTTCTATTAAAGAATAAGTTCTTGAAAGAGAAAAATCCAACTCAAGCACTAATAAAACAAAAAGGAAACATCAAAAGAACATTACCAGAGATGACTATTAAAAATAGAGAACCATTTAAGAGGAGGGAATTTAATCCCATCCCCATGGTGCACATTATTTCCGCAAATGCACATGAAAGATTCTTATGACCAGACATGCCACACTGATGGAACAAATTGATCCCATTATTAAATTAATCCTACGAAATATCTCGGCGACTTTAAACACCATGTATATCACCACTAGTCTCAAGAATCCTTCCACTCTCCCCACTAGAATTTCCTTCACATCTTCAAGACAGTACATTCAAACATGGGTGTTGAGAAACTACACCTTTAATTACTCATCCAACTCAAGAAAAATAATGTTTATTTCAACATTCCACAATCACTCTTCCACATTGAGAGGATTATCATTATTATAAATTATATTTGGATTAAAATCCTAAAAATCAAGAATAAAATACATGGTTTGATCAACTGTAGGGCTTACCAATGTTGAACTACCCATGGTTTCATTTTGAATATCCATCAAAAAAATTGGGGGAATACACTATCCAACTGGGAAACCAAGAATCTGATAAAACTAACCCATAAAAAACACATCATAAATGATCATTGAAAACAAAAATAGAACCAACATAATTTATTCCCAAATAATTTTTCAAAATAGACAACAAACAATTATTTCAAAACCAAGTCATTGACAATTACACAAACTTGAAACACCATTTAAACATCAAGAGACCTAAAACTCTAAAAAACCCGCAAGAAACAATCTAAAACTGCAAATAGACACACATAAAAAAACACCGGTAATTAAAACATCAAATATTTTCATAAAATTGCTTCCAAAAATAAATCAATCTCATTGGGTTGCACACTCACCAGCGGTCTTCCATAGTGTCTCACACATGCATATTCTCATGCCAAATCGGGCACCCATAATCTCATGTCAATGTGGTAAATATTCCACTAATTCCATTAACCATCAAAAATTCCACATATATCCATGCATGTGGTCAATTATGGAAACCCCAAAGGTCATAAAAATGATTTTCCAAATTTCAAGACAAAAGGTTAAACCAATTTTTTCAACTTCTATATTTATTTAACCATTTCAGAAATCATAAAAAAATTAAAAAATAACACTAATTAACACACCTAAATTTCATTTTCAAACTCCACTAATAAATCCAATGAAATCTCATCCTATTCAGAACCATTTGAAAATTCTAATTTAAAACAATAAAAACACTTTTCTGTAGTTCAACCGATCTCAATGAAAACAGATTTCCAAAAACAACCATGAAATAGTTATTATTTTCCAAGAAACCAAATTTGATAATACAGATATTATAATTACAAAAATTCAATAAATATAAATTAATAAAAAACTCATTTCTCTTTATTTAAAATAATGTTCCAAAACCTTTCTCAAAAAAAATTTGTTTCTCAAACAAACCATTTCAATAACCCAAAATATTAATTAAAGAGGTCCTATATCATTAAAATCATCCCCATTTCACACAAAGTACATTTCATAGAATTAAACCTTTTCAAATTTCTCTTCAAAATTATTATGAAAATTCATCTTCCATATTACTAAAACTAAACTAATACCATTTAAAATTATAGCTTTAACAATTATGAGACAATTTTCAGAACCCATGAAGATGCAAACCAATTCAAAAGAGAAAACTACAATGGGTGGGTGACATGGTCCTTGGGTTGGAGGCCATATTCCAATCACACCACCTAAAAAGAGAGTATTCTTGGAACATTCCCCCATATCCACATGGCTTTCCCATCCAAGCGAGCTCCGTGATACCATTGGACCAACACCAATTTTATTTACAAAACATTAAAAAACCTCATGAAAAAAAAACCCAAATAAAACCTGAATTTCCATGGAGGCTCGAGTCCCATTATTTGGTTTACTAGGTAGGAACCCTAATAAAAAAGTCATTTATTGTTATTCCAAGATTAATTCTATCCAGACTCTTCCCTAAATAACATGACCCAAAAAGAGAATAACCTCTTCTGATACCAGTTTTTCACGAACCAGGATGAAGAGTTATCAAACCTAAAACCGACCTAGCATGTGGAATGGATCAAAGGACATTTCAAATCCCAATAGTCTTGATACTAGTTCAAATTTATCAAATATATTCGTTGGGAATTATTTCAACCATTTGTATAAGTATAAATAAAAAATAGAACCAAACATCACAAAAATTTATTTCCAAAACCAAACAAGGAATAACATTCTTCAGATTCAATATTTCACATCATTAACCAAGAAAACAATACAACAGAATGTAAACCACAAACAAAAACAAAAAACCTCTTTGAAACATGTGGTTAATCACCCTAAAGCCACCACAACCAAAAAATACAACCTGTGGAACACTAGCAACCCAAACAACTGAACGACTGACACCTCCAATACTCATCTTTCCTTTACATGAGTCACACATAATATGGTCTACATACACCCCAAGTGGTATATATGGCATGATTAAAATCCTAGAAGGATATCACCCAAAATTAATGATTCTATGATAGAACATTAGA
The DNA here is from genome assembly GCA_963277665.1 of Viscum album. Classification (NCBI taxonomy): domain Eukaryota; kingdom Viridiplantae; phylum Streptophyta; class Magnoliopsida; order Santalales; family Viscaceae; genus Viscum; species Viscum album. The sequence continues at coordinate 760,861,001 of OY728161.1, forward strand.
AGACCATTTAACATGCTCATTTATTTAAATGATTTTCAACCATTTTGAAAGAATCATTTTAAGAAAAAACCATTTTCTGCACAACAATTTTAATGGAAACATTTAAAAAATGAAAAATTTACTAAAATAAATATTTAGGAAAACTAAATACATTGAAGGTACTCTATATGCTGACAGATGGAACTACTTCACATAATTATCATGCCACAAGAGAGCACCATGGATAAATCGCTAAGCGTAATCTAGCTCAAGTTAAACACTTGAATCTAATTTCCTTAGTCAAACATGGTATTTAACCACAACAGTATGAATCCTCATGAAAGATCCACTAGAGAGTAGAAAAATCCAAAATTATAGTGGCATCCAATCATCTTCATTATTTAGTTAGTGTTTTAACTGTCAATCATGCTATTTGAAACTGAGATTTTTAAATTCCTAATCACTAGCATACTTTTCCGGGTCTACCCACCTAGATTCCCAAGGTTCACTTTTTTTTATCAAATTCAGGTTTATAAGTCGCACATATCACCAATTTCACAAACACGTTCCATGTAATAGAAATATACCAGGAAACCCCCACTTTTAAAAAACTTGGCCACTTTCCATTTTACACTCACCTGAATAATTTTCAATTAAAATTTACACCACTTTGAAAATTCATGAAACCACTTTGAAATTATAACAAGAAAGTAACATAACCAATATATCCATCTAAGTGGACTATTCCCCTTTAAATTCCACTCACAACCCATTTTAACAATACAAAAGGCTTTCCATCATTTAAAAAATTTATAATTCTAATTAAAACTACATTTTTTAACCTTCAAAAAAATCATAACACACTCCAAAGGAACCTCACAACAAGGAACATAATAAAACATAATCATTTTTTTATAAAATACCAATTCATGTTGTATGAATGTAAAAATATTTAAAAAACATATTTCACACCACCCAAATCAATCGTAGAACAAATTTATAAACTCAAGAAAGCTAGCAATAACAATCTAAAAATGCTAAAGCATATGACCACCTACCTTATAGTATGAGACTTAAAAAAAATGGTGTGAAATAGAAACTGCACCACCAAGAGACCCTAAAAGAAATTATTTTAGAAAAAACGTCAAAATATTACTCAAAAACATGTTATATAACCCTTCATAGGTCAAACAAACCACTAGAAATTTGGAACACAAGAAAGAGGGAAGAAACCCCTAAAAGAGGTATGAAATCAAGGGAGAAATAACTTGATGTTTTATTGATGAATATAAATGAAGGCCACAAAAATGAGTGAGCCAAGGGACCCAAGATGGATAGTAGGAGGTTCCAAGGCTTGGTAAGGCTGAATTGGGAAATCTTGAGGAGATTTGGGGTTAAATCATGAGAGGACACATGGGTCATTTTCAAATTTTAATGACCTGGAATATATGAATTATTTTCCCACATAGTTTACAAAACACTATAACAACCTTGTTCCCCTAACTATCCAAGAGGAATATGACACATGGTTAGCCCATACCAGTTACATACTATGCAGTAACAGTGCATTATCTAGAGTCCAAAAACACCACTTGGTTGAATGATTACATAAGAAAGGGCCCACGATTTACCAAATTGTGTGCCAACATTACCCCACTTTATATTTAAGAAATATTTTACATTTTCATTAAAAAATAATGATGGAAACAAAATGTAAACCACTATATAGTAAATTTTAAAAAAATTATATACCTCAAAATTCAAACCTGTCAAACCCATAACTCAGGAGAGCAATTGAGACAAAAAAGAGAGACTAATCAAGAAATGGGAACAGAAAATCTAGGTGTGATAGGATATTTTAAAATTTTTAATACTGTATTTTTATTTATAATCAATTATATACATATATATACCCATCCTTGGGTGTCACCGTGAACCCGGTGTATCAGTGGTTGTTTTTCATTGTATTAAAAATAGATATAAAAATGTCAAATAATTTAACTTGAGAACATTTTTATGTAATTTATATAACCAATTTGTTATATTTAGGGATTTCATTGGTGATAGCCTAATGTGTTGTACTCATACCTTACAGTGGATTCCATGAAACTTTGGTAACTGAGAAGATGCATCTTCTTTGAAAGTCTATGCATGGGCTGCATAAAAAAAAGAATGAAAACTTGGTACAGATCAAGGACTCTAGATTGTTTTCATAATATTATTGAGCTTCATCTTTTAATATCATGGGGCTTGTACAATTATTTCTTGACATGTATGGAATACAATTCATATATTATTTCATGGATGATTCTATTATTCTTCATCAAATTACTAAATCTCGTTAGATTGCCTTATATTTGTAGGTGTATGTGATTATATTTATTTATATTTCTGATTTAAATTTATATGTTGGTATAGTCTCTCAAAAATAATAAATTAGACACACACTACTTATTGGAATCCATTATCATATAGGGAAGCATGCCTACATTATAGAAGTGTTACATTAGTCTAAGTACTAATTTTGGGTTCAGGGCAGCACGACATTACATGCTCCCTAGTACCTCAAGACAACATTGTTATATCTTAGATCACATAAGATATTATTTCATCCATTGTTAATAATTCTTCCCAACATTGAATATATATTTTATAAACTATATTGAACTAGATAATTTGCCTTTATGTGTGATGCTTGTATCACACACTTGACTCACATATGTGATCCTACTATGGGAGGAATATTTTACCCATCATATCATCACAATGAAGTGATGGAGCTTATTATTCCCAAGGATGAGATTTACCATTATATTTTCTTTAATGAGTTAGAAAATGATGAGGTTTATGAGCCTTATATTGATTTTCCAAAGGGTCATAAACCTATTAGGGATGTGAAACATGATGATGTAGAACATGAAGATGATTTCCAGCACAATCAACTAGATGTTATTCCAATTCCTTTCATAGATGAGCCACATCTATAGGCTGTCACTATAGAGGTCTACAATGCATATGGTTATAATTTTAATACATAGTATCTTACTTATTTGGATTATTCTGTAGTGATATAAGGATACTACATTGTGTTTGAGTCTATAATTTTTCTTAGTGAGCAGATAACCAAAACACAACAGCCATTTTCTTTAAATATGGGAGATATTTCTAGCCATCATCCACTATCCTTATATCCATTAAAGGGTATTGGTGAGGAGAATTTGGATATCACACCCATAATTATTTTTTCAGGTACTTATTGTATGCATTTTGAATTTATTTTCATCTATATACGTTTTGGGGATATTCCTTTTTAAAATATAGGTTTTTGGGAAGACATTGTATGGTGTATTGTTGAAACATAGTTAGGGGAAAACATGCACCGCCATCAAAATACCATGTGTCCTAAGAAAATGGTACAAGATTACAGACACTATTAAAATAAAAGCTTATAAAACTGTGTGACCAAACCCTGGAAAATCTTCTTGTAGATCTATAGGTACCTAAATAGTTGGTGGATGATTTGAAATATAGTGTGTCCGACCTAGGTAATCTTCCTAATTTATAATATAATTTAAATTTATAAACTTCCACTCACGGATGTAACCAATTTCCCTACTCATTTTCTCATATTCACAACCCCACCACACCCTTTCACATTATCCCCCTTCTCCTCTCCCCTCATGAAATAAATTTTCAGTGGATTTCTGCCTAATTTATTCAAGTAAACACCATGTATGTGTCTATTCTACCATCTTCTTAGTAAATACTCTCTTCATTCATATGTTTCTTTCTAACAAATTTTTTGACAGCCTAGTGTTTTTCTAAAAAATACTGTATTGCATGGTATTTTATGTTAATTGTTTATTATTTATTTTTTATGATCCCATCTCTTCTTTTTTCTCCTACTCAAATAGTTCTTACAGTTCTTATGGGAAAACGAATGTGGTTTCATGTTGTTCATATTTTTGAAAAAGTAAATGTTCTTTCTTATAGATGAATTTTTTTATAAAAAATATTTTCTGTATAAATTGGTGAATTCAAATGTGAGGTGTTATATGTGAATGGTATTTTAAACTGATTTACCCTATGAAAATTATTGGAAACGATATTCTTTAGCATCTGGTGGGATTGCATGTGTGGAAGTTTATTTTTATTACTTTATATAAATGTAAAAAAATACACGAGAATTTTGGGTATATTGGGGGGGGTATAGCAGGGAATCTACGCCAGATGATGTAGTGTGGATTTATAATTTCCTCCCTATATGGATTACACAACAACACTAACTAAATGAATGTTGATGTGTTGTGATGTAATGGTTATGGATTAAGCATTGGAATAAAACTACATGCATGTTCTTCGATCACTAAGAGTAATAGGATCTGAGGCCCCCACATACCCTAGATACATAGTGATTTAACATTATGATTGTGTTATGGTATTACAAACTTACTAGTTATTCCTCTTTTATTCACTTTCTATTTAATTTTTTATGCAATTTTTTAACATAAAATGTATCTTTTCTTTTAAAATTGTAATATTATATGATATAATTGCTAGGAATATAACACTTTTTTTATACTACTGAGATGTTATTTCACACCCTATATAAACCCAATGGGTGTATATAGTCAAAAATTTTATAACATGGGTAAAGAAAACAAATTGAGGTGGCGAGGTCTTATGCTAGTAGCCTTTTAGTATTAGTGATAGAAATGACATGATGGGTGATTAAGCCTTGTTTCATATGGATATTTGTGGCATTTGGTAGATCACTTTTCATTTTTTTCATTTTTTTAAGGATATGCGTGAAACCATGAAAATTTTGTATTGTTCCTTCGATTTTATCTTTTTTATGGGTGATTGTTATAATTTCTTATGATGATATTGAATTATGTGATTTCCAAATTCCTCCCAAAGGCGATCCTAGATACCCATGAACTATTTTCTGGCCTATGGTGATCAATAATTCCCTTTGGTCCATGACACTATCAAGTACATGTGTCAGTTTGAATGATAACCAGTGCTAGTTTATGAAAAAATAGTATGAGATTAGGTTTTTCATTTCTTTGGACCTTGTTATTTGGGGATTGTATGGATAGAAAAGTGATAAGAATGTACGTGTTTGATGTTCTAGTTTAGGCTGAGGTTTCAAGAAAATGAAATTTATGAGAGATGTAACACCCAAATCTTTTACCGTAAACTTCTCATTGAATAACACAATAGATTTTGTTTCCACAACCCCACGTTCTAGCACAACACGTCCAATCAAACTAACCATTTAAAAATATGTTTTGAATAGTAATACCCACTTTTTAAAATTTTATAAATTTTATTTTTCGAAATGGGCTACATTTTGGGATTTGGAAAATCAAAATTTTCATAGGGTGAATTTTTGGTATTTTATTGAATACCTTCAATTTTTGATGAAGTGTGAAAACAATGAGTTATTGTTTAAAATAAACTTTTTATTTAAAATTATTTTGAATTTATATTTACTTTAATTTCAAAATAGATACATAATACCTATACTAGTCAAATTTAATTCATTAGAGTCGTTTAATAATTTTATTGAACCTTTTAACGTCTTTTACCCACCTTTTAGGCACATTTGCGAATTTGCATAAAACATAATTTTACAACTTCTGTGAATTGAATTTCAAAAATCTGATACCCATGGTTGTAATTAGTATGTGAAATGTGGTTCAAAAGGAAGCAAATAATTTTTGGTGAATAGTAACTTTTAAATTTTATTTAGCACAGTTAAAATAAATAGGGTAATTGAAGGTAAATGATAATATTATTATAATATAAAATTACCCAAATACATGTCCTAATTCAATTGGATAAATGTATTTCGACCAAAATTAAACTTAGGACAAAAATATGATCCTTTTTGATCTACATGGATTAGATTATGAAATTTATTATATATTATTTAAAGAATTGTAAAATGTGTTAAATTCAAATTTTATTAAAAACCTATTTTTAATATAGAGTTATAGAAAAGATAAATTTGAATATAAAATTTCATTAGAAAGATAAAATTATCTCCTATATCATGGTATTTTAATTATTATTTTTTGTCATTAATTAAGTAAATTTATTAATGAAACAAATATGATGCAGTAATTACCTTATTAATGAAAGATTAAAAAATCATTTTATAAATTTTAAAATAAATTTAAATTGAAAATTTTGATGTCATCCACAAATTTTATAGGTGAATATAAAATGTTAGGGTTTATTAAATTTATTTTTTAATTAATAATGTTTTTATTACTTTTACAAAAACTAAATACTAAATAGTGTAAAAATTTACATTAATGAGATTTTAAAACAAATATTATATTATTCAATGATATATTATTCCAAAATATATATGCTTCAACCAAAAGACATAGATAATTTTAGATATGTAATTACTGAACCACTTGAGGTTCTATTATAATTTTATAGTAACTATATTAACAATGTAGTATAAAATTACAAGAAGTCATTGTAAAACTTAAACTATTTTATGAAGAGTTAAATCTAAATGATAAGGTTAATATGATGACCTAACCGTGACTAAAACCTATCGGTTGAGAGGATTTCAAACCATCCGTAAAAAATCCTTGAAATTAATCCATTTTTATCTTATAGAAACTGAATATGAATTTAAAATAAATTAATAGTTCAAGCTCTTCCTAAAGATCCCCTCACCTCTCTTATAAAAGGTTACTTCCCCTTCTCTCAAATTCACACCCCCAAATCCATTTATCTCAGCCAACCCATTCCCAAATCTCATCCCAACTACCCTTAAATCACCATAGAGGCCTTGATTTGACCATAAATCCAACCAATGGATCCCTTTTTTTCAAATCAAAAGGAAGCACCTGAAGAAGAGGTAATTATTTCATCACCACATTCAATGTTCTTTTCTTCTTCCACTTCCTCTTTCTCTATTATTTCCATACCAAAGTAATTATTATAGTACCTTATACATACAATCATTTTATTATAAATATGATACAACTCTATTCATTATTCTATCCTATGAATGACAATGTCATCATACATTTGTATGTGCGGCTTACCATCTCCACGTTGTGGTGTAGTTTGTTATTCAACACTTTATTATTTGGATGGGTATAATAATTATTATAATTGATGTAAATAATAAATATAACATTTTAATTATTATTTATATATAATATACCATCAAATTACATAAAATTTCACCATCAATATAATGATATTGTCGCTCGTGCATACGTACGACTTACCATATCCACAACGCGGTGGGATTTATTTCCCAATCATAACAATCCAATAATAATTATCATTTTATGATAAAAAAAATAATGTTTATGAGCATAATATCATCATGGATATGAATGAAATACATCCTATCCTTGAAAAACATGACTTACAAAACAAATCATATAAAGGATAAATAATCAGTTAACACCCGAAACAATGATACTACTAAAATATTATTGACTGTGTAATATTAGAGGATCATATATGATATCTTATTTATGTATTTGGTTCTTTTATAATTTAATAAAAATGATTTAACTATTATACAAGAGGTTAACATACCCTCGATTTAAGTACAAGTACAAGGTAAGTGTTAATTTTAAAATATCTTTATTATCCGAGGTTATTTATATGTAAGTATATACTGGGAATTCTCTATCATCCATATCTATGTTTCATAAAAATTTATTTCCAAACATTTTTAATATTTAATAGACTATGGGTTATAGTAATTTATATCCTTGATTAACTTTTTTCAAAGGAATATTTTAGTAATTTTCCAAACATGGTGCATTATGACCTTTTCAAAAAACAATGGAAATAAATTTTCTTATCTTATACAGTAGGTGTAGATATTTTCTTCCATTATAACAACTTCAAAGCTTCCATTACATTCTTATAAGAATATTTTTAAAAATAAATTTTTTATCTTATAATTATTAAAATTTTAAATGATTTTAATGTGGAAAGAGATATTTCTCTCAAATTGTTTTTGGATTGATTTCATCTATGTAAACGTCTTTTGTTGAATTTAATGATTCTTTGATGTTGATTTATTATGATAAAATATTCCATATTGTATTGATTGTTTTTTGATATGATTGAATGTGGATGTGTTATTTTTATTTCATTCACAGTTTATAGATAAAGTATTCAAATTTCATATATCATCTTAATTCAAATTTTTATGTTATGTTTCTCACTTTACATACGAGGAATGCATTGGTTGAAGTAAGTGATGGGAGAGGCCCGATATAGCCACTCGATGCATTGGTAGGTCTCATGAGACAAACTAATGTCTTGACATAAGTCCTTGAATAAATTTATATTTTGGGTCATGGAAAGAGGCCTTGACTTTGTGGTAAAGATGTCCAACATTATACATTCCATCATATTGAGATTAGCAATTGATATTACATGTGATTATTCGACTAGTATAATATAAATGAGTATATGTAAATGGAATTATTTGATTTATCTTTACCATATTTTTCTAGATTTTATGTTTAAAAGTTTTGTGCTTTTGTCTTGTACATTGTCTTAAATGTTAATTCTAATTTATGATAGTTTCCACTATATTTTTATCCTTACTGAGCATCTGAGCTCACCACTTTCTTATGTTTTATTTGTCCCAGGATGAGAATAAGTATATTATGAATGAACTGAAAAGATAAGATAAATAATATCAGTGTGTTCAATAGAGACACAATGTTGATTTTACATTTCATAATGTATTGTGAAATTTATGTATGTATCTAGTACATTTACGGATACTAATCTGATCGGTCATTCAGGACGTGATCTCTTGTGATAATGAAAATTTTATGTAACAATGCTTCGAAACTGGGTAACTAGGGTTAGGGAATTATAGTTGGTATCAGAGGAAGTTTAGTACAATCCTAGTAAACTATATTTAGAAAAACTCATATTATTGAACCTTGTTTGAAATTCCTGACGGATATGCATAGAATAATTTACATTTTCATTACATCCCATTATGATGGATTTATGAGTAAATGTGTCCCCAAAGAATTTTTTTATGGGAATGGATTATAGGAATAAAAAATTCAATTTATGTTAAGTATTTTCTATGTTAGGAATTATTCATTTTGATTCGTAAACTAATCTAGGTTATGCCATTTTTAGAAATGGATCCTAGTGTACGGAATGGAAATTGTATCAACTCGCATACTCCATAAAGTCATTTCCCTACTTTTAATGATAATTATTGGTGGGATTGTGATGCAACTATTTCTGAATATTTTATAACCGTACTGAGATAACTCACTCCGGTTATGAATAATAACCTTCCCTGTATGGAGAACCCTGATCCACAAGACGAAGGTGCAATGTTAGACCACTTCATGATGCAACAACCTCAAACATTCAATGGGATACATGTCCATTTGTATTTTAGAAATGGATATGTTCCTTAGAGAAAATATTTCTTGCTTTGGGGAGTAGAGAAAGTGAAATGGGTGTCAAGGATGTTTATCGCCTCTCAGAAGATAAAGATCAATGATGGACATTAATTCATACCACAAAGGTGGATGAAGAAGTACCAAATATGGAATGTAAGGAGTTTAAAGAGATTTTAATAAGAAATTACTCTCCTCGTGAACATCGAGCAGATATGGAAACGATACTTCTGAGTCTGAGGAAAAAAGAGGATGATAAAATCACAACGTATGAGGTGACCATTACAATGTTATCAAGGGATGCTACATATTGTATACATAACAAAATAAGTAAGATTGATCAATTATTTGATTGGTTAAAACCATATCTCTATCAACCATTTGTCTCACAATCATTCTCAACAAACAAAGATATAGTCTCATGTTCTATAAAAAAATAATTCACTATGTCATACATCTTTAAAGAAAAGAAAGAGAAGAAGAGATCTCTGTTAAACACTCTGGAAAAGGAAATAATGGGAATAAGAGAAATGTTGAATTTCCTTCATCCAGTAAATATGGGAAGAAACAACCTAGTACATTCTTGAAGGGAATGGGATTCTGTTACATGTGTGGAGAAAAATGCCACCAAGATCGAGATTTCAAGGGGAATAAAGAGGTTTTCTATGATTAATGCTACAATTATAATGAAATAGGGAATTACGAAATTGAATGTCTTGAGCATCATAGATACATACCTCAGAAAAGGGAAAGGGAGTAAGGCCAAGATTATGTGATTACAACTACTAAGGTTGATTCTAGAGGATTTACCTGGAATCCTCCAGAACAAGAAATTGAGTGTTCCATTGACATAATATTTTTCTGAATGCACATTTCGAAGACCCCGTTTAGAAAAGGCACAGTGGAATTAGTGTAACTAAAGAAACAACTAGATGAATTCCGTAATATAGGATTTATACGCCCTAGTGTTTCTCCATGGGGAGCCCTTGTTCTTTTTGTTAAGAATAAAGATGTATCAATGTGGTTTTGTATTGACTACATGGAGATCAATTATATAACAATAAAGAACAAGTATCATATAACTCACATAGATGATTTATTTGATCAACTTCATGGAGCTCAATATTTTTCAAAGATTCATCTTCGATCTTCATACCATCAGTTTTGCGTGAAGAAGGAATGCATTCCAAAGAAAGCATTTCAAACCAGGTATAAGAATTCTGAGTTTATAGTAATTCCTTTTGGACTGACTAATGAACCCTCAATTTTCATTGATCTAATGAATAGAGTTTTCATGTAACATTTTGATGAATTTTTAGTGAAATTTATTGATGATATCTTGGTATAATCCAAAAGATAGAAGATCATGAAAATCAAATTCACACTATTCTAACACTTTTAGAAGAAATGAACTATACAGTAAGTTTAGCATGTGTGAATTCAAGCTTCAGAAAATTTCTTTCCATTTCCATATTGTCTCTAAGGATGGAATATCTATTTATCCTTTAAATAAATGGGAAATCCAATAATTTCCAGAACCGATTAGAATAAATGAGGTACACAGTTTTATCGGTTATGAGGTTATTATCGGCGTTTCGTCCCGAATTTTTCCAGATTAGATAACCCATTAACAAAGATCACACAAAAAGATGATAAATATTTTTTGGAAAAAATATTGTGAAGAATGTTTTGAATAATGGAAGATAATAGTAGTCAATAATCCTATATTGTCTCTTCCATCAAGGAATGGTGGATTTTTTATTTATTGTGATGATTCCATGAATAGACATGGTTGTGTCCTTATGGAAAATGATATAGTTATTGCATACACATCATTGAAGCTAAAAATTCATGGAAAAAACTATTCTACTCCTGATCTTGAGTTAGTAGTTGTAATCTTTTCTCTGAAGATATGGAGACACTATCTCTATGGTAAAAAATGTGAGATATATGAAGATCACAAGATATTGAAGTATATTTTGTCACATATAGAACTCAACATGTGGAAGAGGTGATGGCTCAAACAACTCAAGTATTTTGATTGCAAAATAAAATACCACTTGGGGAAGGAAACTAAGGTGGTAGATTCCTTGAGAGGAAAGGATCATGATGTTCTGAACAAGATGATATTTGAAAGGGATCATATGTTCATTGATATTTTGATGATGGATATGGGAATAGTAATGGAATGTGAAACATCAATAATTTCTCAAATGATTTCCAAAACATATTTACTAGAAAGGATAAAAAGTTCTCAGACTAATGATGAGTACATTCAAAAGAAATTTAGAGCTATAAATGATGGGAGATTGATTTACTTCGTATATGAAGAAGGGATTTTTAAATTTGGGATGAGGATTTCTGTTCCCGATATACCTGATCTAATAAAGGAATTTCTGGATGATGCTTATAGCTCCAATTTCCTTATACACCCTAGTAGCACTAAGATGTATATATTTTTATGGAACATTTTTTGTGGGACAACTTATAAATGGATATTGCTGATTATGTATCAAGATGTATGATTTGACAATAGGTGAAGGCTATAAGACCACATCCTAGAAGAGTCATGAAACCTCTTCACATACCGGAGTGAAACGGGATAATATTATGATTTTCCTTTTCATGGGGCTATCATAGACTCTAATAATGGATGATTAAATATGGGACATTATCGATCGTCTTACCTAGATAGCACATTTTCATTCTATAAGAGAAGAATTACCACTTGAACATTTAGAAAGACTATATATTAGTGAATTTGTATAACTTCATGGTGTACTCCTATTGATTGCATCTGATCATGAACCCTATTTTATATCATGAATCTGGAAAAGGCTTCAGAAATACCTAGACACTAAACTTTGGTTGAGCACTGCCTACCACCATCAAACTGATGGAAAATCAGAACAGAATATTCAACCTTTAGAATATATGTTGAGATCTTTCTGACATTAATTTAATGGTATGTGGGATTAGTATTATCTTTTGGTATAATTTTACTATAACGATAGCTTCCATTCAAGTATTCAGATGGCATCTTATAATGTAATATATGTAAAGAGATGTCGCACACAAACATGTTGGGATGATGTTAGTGAAGGAAAACTCTTAGGCCCATAACATGTTGAGGAAACTATGGTAAATGTAATGATTATCCAAACCCACATCAAAGAAGCTTAATGTCGGTAAAATAGTTGTGTCGATAATAGAAGGAAGGATTTGTAATTTCAAGTAGGAGATCATGTTTTATTAAATGTATCTCCATGGAAGGATGTTATATGATTCGGTAATAAGGGTAAATTAAGTACCAGGTACATTAGACATTTCGAAATTCTAGAATGTATTGGAGTTGTAGCTAACTATTTGGAAATGCTTCCAAGTCTCTCCTACGTTCATGATGTGTTCCATGTATCACTGTTAAGAAATTACATTCCTGACCCAACACATGTACCTTCTTATGAAGAAATAGAACTGGAACCCAATATTTCTTATTGTAAAGATCATATCATAATTCTTGATACCAGAGAACAAGTGTTGATAAACCAGATGACTCGCCTGGTTAATGTTCTCTAGATAAACCATAAAATGGAAGATGCAATATGGGAACCTGAGGAAATGATGATGATGAAGCACCCAAATATTTATATGAAGTAATATTCTAGAAATTTCGAGGATGATATTATTTTAATGAGGGAAGAATGTAACACCCCATGTATCCATAGTACGCTTCCCATTGAGTAATAAAATATCTAGCGTTGTTCACAACCCTGAGTTATACCACACCACAACCAATCAAACTAGCCATTTAAAATGAAGATATGAATAGTAATACCTACTTTTTGAAATTTAATAAATTTTATTTTTCAAAATGGACATCATTTTCGGATTCGGAATATCAATATTAGCTTAGGTTGATTAATTATTATTTTTATGAAAACATTCAATTTTTGATGAATTTTGAAAAAATGTGTTATTATTTAAAACCAACTACTTATTTTAATAATTATTTTTATTTTAAAATTATTTTATTGTAAAAATAGATACGTAGTACCTATATTAGTCCAATGTAATTCATTGGATTCATTTTATAATTTTATTGAACTTTTTAACGCCTTTTACCCACCTTCTAGGCACATTTTCAAATTTTCTTTAAATGTAATTTTACCACTTCTGTAAATTGAATTTAACAATTCTTACAGAAAATTATGTAATAAGTATGTAAAATTTCGATCTATAGGATAAAAATATTTTTTGGGGAATAATAACTTTTAATTTTTATTTACCACGGTTAAAATTATATAAGGAAATTGAAGGTAAAAATAATAATATAATAATATGAAATGACTCAAAATGATTACCTAATTCTATTGGATAATTTCATTTCGACAAAAATAATCCATAGGAAAAAAAATTGATCCTTTTTTATCCACATGGATTATATTAGCACATTTATTATATTTTATTTAAAGAAGTGTTAAAAGTGTTATATTAAAATTTTATTAAATAAAACATTTTTAATATAGAGTTATACATAAGATAAATTAAACTATAAATATTCATTAGAAAAAAAATATTTCCTAAATCATGGTATTTTAATTATAATTTTTATACATTAAATAATTAAATTTATTACTGACACAATGATGATTCATTAATTACGTTATTAATGAATGATTAAACTAATTAATCTTATAAATATTAAAAAAATGAAAAATTGATAGTTTTGATGCCATACACGAATTTTATAGTTTAATATGACATGATAGGTTTGATATAATGTATTTTTCCTATGTAATAATGTTTGTATGACTTTAACAAGAAACAAATACTAAATAGTGTTAAAATTGACATAAATGGGTTTTTAAAAAAAATACTATATTATTAAATGACATAATATTCTAAAAAATATACCATTCATCCAAAGGATTATATAATTATAGATATTTAATTAATTGTCTGCTTTAGGTTTTCTTGACAAATTATATTAAATAAATTAATCATGTAGTATAAAAATACAAGAAGATGTGGTAAAAGTTAAATAATTAATTGAAGAGTTAAATTTAAAAGATAAGGTTGATATGGGGACCTAAACATGTCCAAAACCTATTGGTTGAGATTATTTCGTCCCATCCACACCTTATTGTCTAACTAAATCAATTTTAAGCTAATATAAACCGAAAACGATTTTATAATAAATTAATATTCCAAGTTCTTCTTAAAGTGCCCCTCACCTATCTTATAAATGGGTACATCCCCTTCCCTCAAATGCACACATCAAAAGACATTTGGATCATCCAAAACCTAAAAACATAACCTCCCCAAAACCGTCACATTATCCTAGATGCGTTAGTTATATAAAAAATCTAACCTAGGGAGCCATTTTGTTCAAATCAAATGGAATAACCCAATGAAGAGGTAATTTTTTCATCACATATTTCATAGTTCTTTTCTTCTACCACTTCGTATTTCTTTATTGTTTCCAAGACAAAATAATAACTATAGTACCTCATACATAATATGATGTTATTATAAATATGGTACAACTATATTCATTATTCTATCCATCTTATGAATTAGAAAGTCACCATATGTGCATATGTAACACTTACCGTCTCCACGTTGTGGTGTAGTTTGTTATTCAACAATTCCTTATTTTCATTGGTATAATAATGAGAATAATTGATGTAAATAAAAAATATATCATTTTAGTTATTATGTAGATATAATATACCATCCAATTTCATAATATTTCACCATAAATAGAATGATATTGTCGCTCATGCGTACGTACGGCTTACCGTCTCCACGACACGATGAGATTTCATTCCCCATAGTAACAATTCAAGAATAACATTCATTTTATGATTGGAAAATAATGTTTAATAACTTAATATCATTCAGGATATTAATCAAATACATCATATACATAACAAACATGACTTACCTAACCAAGCATTTAGTGGAAATCGAATCAATTAACCCCCAAAAAAATGATATTACTAAAATATTATCAACAAAGCAATATTAAAGGATCATATATGATATCATATTTATGTAAGTGGTTATTGAATAATTTAATAACATTTATTTTACTATTATAAATGATATTAACATATCCTCGACTAAGGAAAAGTACAAGAAATGTTTAATTTTACAATCTTTTTATTATCCGTGGTTATTTATACGTAAGTATCTACTAGAATTTCTTTATCATCCACATATGTGTTTCTAAAAAATGTATTTCAATTTTTTTTAATATTTCCTATACTATGGGTTATTTTCATTTATACCCTTGTTTTAATTTTTTGAATGGAATGTTTCTATCTTTTTCCAAACTAGGTACTTTATGACCTTGTCAACACATTATGGAAAGAATGTTTTTTAACTTATACATCGGGTGTAGCTATTTTCAACCGTTATAACACCTTTTATGCTTCCCGTACAAGATTATAAAAATATTTTTCAAAATAACTATTTTATTTTATAATTATGCAACTTTCAAATGATTTAAAAGTATAAATAGATATTTCTTGAAAACAGTTTTTGGATTGATTTCATCAATGTCAACATCTATTTATGGATTTTGTAATTATTTGATGTAGATTTATTATGGTACATAATTACAAATTTTATTGATTGTTTTATGAAATGTTTGACCATGGATATGATATTTTTATTTAATTCATGGTTTATGGTTAATGCCTAAACATTTTATATGTTAGTTTAATTGAAATGTTTATGTTATCTTTCACCCTTTTTATATGAGGAATTCATTGGACGTAGTAAGGGATGGGTGGGGACCATTATATCACCTCGATGAATCTGTAGGTCTCATGAGACAATCTAGTATCTTGTCACAAGGCCTTGAAAAAAATTTATTTTTAGGGGCAGGTCATGATGCCTTGACATTGTGGTTAGGATATCTGACATTATGAATTTCATCATTATGACATTAGCAATTGATATTACATGTTATTATTCAACTAGTAGAATATCCAAGTGAATATGTAAATTCAATTACTTGAGTTCTCATCAACCTATTATGGTGATGTTTAAGACTAAAAGGCTTTTGTATTAATCATATACATTGGCCTAGATTTTTATGCTTATTTGTGATAGTTTGCGTTATATTGTTATCCTTTCTGAGCATCTGAGGTCACCCCTTTCTAATGTTTTATTTTTCCCATGATGAAAAGAAGTATATTATGACTGACCTACTAGGATAGTCTAATGAACATGAGTGTGTTCAATGGATACAAAATGCTTATTTTTCATTTCATTATGTAATGTGAAACTTATGTATGTATCTTGTACTTCCTAGGCTACAAAATTGATCGGTTCTTCAGGGCATGATATCTTGTGATCATCTCAATTTTATGTAATAGTGCACTAATTATAGGTAACTGGGGTCAACGAATTACAATGGACCTTGGAAAACCATGGGATATTAGAGAATATTTTTTGAATCCACCCTAGGGTGTAATAAATTGGTTATAGACTAGCCATGGAAAATAAGGTTGGTGATCTAGTATAATTTATGAGAATTTTAATTGTGATGTTCATATGGTTCCTAGTGGTATGATGTATTTTTGATTTTTTTCATATGATTATTTTTATAGTATCATGCCTCCTTGAAGACCACTTTTACAACAATGGGTTGGGGCTAGGGAGAATTCTACATCGACTAACCCAATAGATTTTCAATGAATCACAGAGGTAGTGGTTCAATATATAAGATCCTTAGAGTAGAGAGTGGCCTTAGGTATTATGTAGTCCAGGGAAATTGAAATGAGGATTGATATGGATTGGGATCTGGAGTTCCTCATCCATAAACTCCCTTCAATTAAGGAAATAAATAACCCATAGGAATCTAAATAATGGGAAGACAATGTCTAGAGGATATTGGTTTTCCTTGGAACTCCCAAATCCATTAATGTGAATTATGATTCATTTACATTAGAGGGCACCGGTAGTATGTGGTGGGAGATGGTGGTTGTAGTTACGTAGCATTAGCTGATAGGATGGAAGGATTTTAAGGCCAACTTCACAAAGAAATAATTTCATGATAATTTGACTCTTACCAAGTCTAAGTAGTTTTTGTCCATTAAGTAGGGGGATCATTCAATGATGAAATACAAAAACTACTTTTTAGATATGTCTCAATTTTATCCTCAGTTGATCACTAAGGGTAGGTTGAAGGAAAGATGGGTTTAAAATGGGTTGTAGTCAGATATTGAATCCCAAGTCTTCTTGCATAATTAGAATACCCATAATTGGGAGGGAGATCCGATTTTATTGGTTGAAATTGACTAGTATGTTATGTAGGGATTGACTGGGATACTTCAAGTACTTGGATAAAGTGAGGATGGGTTATTAAAAATGCAGAGGACGTGGGACAAGTAATCAAAAAATGGTTGCATTAGCATTGGATATTCACACAAACTGCTCCCATCAGAAGTTGTAAGTGTTATAATTGTTGAATGTCATCAGTGTGGAATAACTTAGCACATGTGGTTCATATTATATAACCCACCGAGTTTGTTACACTTTTATTTAAATTTGTTACATCTGTAAAGGTTTTGAATGAATTTTCTTACATCTTAAAGTGGGGAATTGTAACACCCCAAGCTTCCATGGTACGCTTCTCTTTGAATAATACATTAGTGTGTGTTGTACGCATCTTCGAGTTCTAACACACACCAAAATCAATCAACCTAGCCGTTATGAATAGTAATACCTACTTTTTTAAATTTTATCTTTCAAAATGGACTTCATTTTTGGATTTGGAATATCAAAATTAGCTTAGGGTGAATTTTTGGTATTTTTCTGAAAATTTTCAATTTTTGATGAATAGTGAGAAACTCTGAGATATAGTTTAAAATTGAATTATTATTTAAATAATTATTTATTTTATTTAAATTTATTTTAGGTCAAAATACATACATAATACCTATATATCTTCAATGTAATTCACTTGATTTAGTTTATAATAATTTTAGATATATAACAATTTTATTGAACTTTTCACCCTCTTTTACCCACCTCCTAGGAGAATTTGAAAATTCACATAAAACATAATTTTACCACATCTATGAGTGGAATTTCAAAAATCCAAGAGACATGGTTAATATCAAGGAGTAAAATTTTGTTAAATAAGATAAAATTAATTTTTGGTGAATAGTAACTTTTTACTCTTATTTAACACGGTTAATTGTAAATAGGGTAATTAAGGAATAAAATGATATTATTATTACACTAAAACATGTCCTAATTAAATTGGCTATGTATAATTAGAAAAAAACCAACCTTAGGAATAGAATATGAACCTCTTTGGTCCACGTGGATTAGATTAGGACATTTTTTTTATTTAATTCAAAGAAGAGTTAAAATATTTTAATTCAAGTTTAATACCTAAAACATTTTTAATATGGGGTTATACATAAGATAAATTAGATCATAAATATTATTTTAAAATATAAGAATATTTCCTACATAAATTTTTTTTATTTATAATTTTTATACAGTAAATAATTTAATTTATTTATGACACAATGGTGATCCAGTAATTACATAATTAATGAAATTTTAAAATAATTGATATTATAAATATCCAAATAAATTTAAATTGAGACTTTTTATTACATAAACTAAATTTATAGGTTAATATTACATATTATGGTTGGTTAGATGAACTTTTTTTGAAGTAATAATGCTGTTATGAATTTATAAAAAACAAAATACCAAATAGTGTCAAAATTGACATAAAAGAGTTTTTAAAAAACATATTATATTATTAATTGATATTTTATTCCTAAAAATATAAGGTTCAGCCAAAGGACTTATATAATTATATTTGTATCATTTATGAACCACTTGGGTTTCTCTTGGATGTATATATTATGTTTATTAACCATATAATATAAAAATACAAAGAGACATGGTAAATGTCAAACTATTTATCTAAGAGTTAAATATAAATGATAAGGTTAATTTAGAGACCCAAAATTGTCTAAAAAATATTAGATGAAAGGATTTCGACCCATAAACACCTTATTCTAGAAATAAGTCACTTTGGAGCCATTATAAACCGAATATGAATTTATTATAAAATAATATTTTATGTTTTTCCTAAGGCGCCTCTCCGCCCGCTTATAAAAGGGAACTCGCACTTCTCTCAAATTCATACCTTCAAAGCCTTTTGACTCGTCCAACCCCTAGCCAAATATTTTCTCAAATTCTATCACTTCATCCTAGAGGACATAGTTTGATCATAAATCCAACCTAAGGATCCATTTTTATCAAATCAAAAGGAAGAACCTGAAAAAAGAGGTAATGTTTTCGCCACCCTCTTTCAAGTTCCTTTCTTCTTCCACTTCTTCATTATTTGTTATTTCCATTCTAAATAATAACTTCAGTATCTTCTATATATTTTGATTTTATTATAAATATGTTACAACCGTATTCAGTATTATATCTATCCTTTGAATGACATGTCACCATATATGCGTAGGTACAGCTTACCGTCTCCACATGGTGGTGTAATTGTTATTCAGAACATTATTTTTTGGATGGGTATGATAATGATGTGTAATTGATATAAATAATAAATATAACATTATAATTATTCTGTATATATGATATGCATTCCAATTATATATGATTTTAATATCAAAAGAATGATATTGTCACTCGTGGGTACGTACCGACTACCGTCTCCACAAACGCGATTAGATTCATTCCCCATCGTATCCATTCATGACTAATTATCATTTGATGATTAAAATTAAAGTTTAATAAATTTATATCATTCTGGATATGAATAAGATAAAACTTGTACATTACAAACATGTCTTACGTAACGAATCATATAATGTAAAACGAATCAGTTAACACCCGAATCAACGATAATACTATGATATTATAAACAAAGCAATGTTAAAAGATCGTATATGATATCATATTAATGTATATTATTCTTTTATAATTTAATAACAATTATTTCACCATTATAGATTAGCTAAAACAACCCTCGACCAAGGAAAATTAATATTTAATGGTTTATTTCACAATCTCTTCATTATCTGAGGTTGTTTATACGTAATTATCTACTGGGACCTCTTTATCATCCACATCCATGTTTCATAAAAATTTATTTCAAAACATTCTTACTATTTTACAGAATATGTGTTAATTTAATTTATACCCTTGTTTTACATTTTATATGAATTTTATAAATGAATCTTTTCGTCATTTTCCAAACAAGGACCTTTTTAACTATTTTGACCTAATTAAGGTAAGAATGTTTTTTAACTTATATGGAGGATGCGGCTATTTTCCGCCATTATAAAATCACTAAAGCTTCCTTTATAAGCTTATAAGAATATTTTAAATAAAAATGTTTTATTTTATAATTATGCGACATCTAAATGATTTCAAAAAAAGAGATATTTATCTCAAATAGTTTTGATTTCATCTATGTCAACATCCTTTGATGGATTTTAAGCTTATTTGATGTAGATTTATTATGACACAAAAATTCCATATAGCATTGAAGTTTTTGTGATATGTTTGAGTGTGGATGTGTTATTTTTATACAATTCATGGTTTATGGAGAAAGTATTGGCATTTCGTATGCTAGTTTTAATGTGAATATTTATGTTATGTTTAAACCTGTTCTTATGAGGAATTAATTAGACTTAATAAGTAACAGGTGGAGCCCGCTGTATCTCCTCTATTCATAGGTAGGTCTCATGAGGCAAACTAGTGTCATGGCACACGGTCTTGAGAAAATCTTATTTGTAGTCATGGCATAAGGCCTGGATAATGTGGTTATGATAGTCTGGAATTATGCATTCCATCATTATGAAAGTGGTTATTGATATTGCATTCCATTATTAGACCAGTAGAATAACCATGTAAATAAGTAAATTGAATTATTTCATTTTATATTTTCCATATTATGCTGACGTTCATGTTTAAAAGGATTTTGTTTTAGTTATACATTGCCTTAAATTTTTATGTCTATTTATGAAAGATTCTGCTATATTTTTATCCTTACTAAGAATCTCATCTCACCTGTTTCAATGTTTTATTTTCCCAGGATGTGAAGAGGTATTTTATGAATGACCTGGAGGGATAGTATGAGGTGATATGAATACAATATGTTGATGGATTTTTTTTTTCAGTTTATGATGTAATGTAAGACTTATGAATATATCTAATGTTTCCAAAGCTACTAAACTAATTGGTCTTTCGAGACATGATATTTTGTGATCATGCCAATATTATGTAATAATGCACTGACTCTATGTAACTGGGGTCAGGGCATTACCATTGGTATCAGAGGAAGTTTAGTACAATCCTTGGAAGCTAGATTTAGATAAACTCTAATTAGAGCACATAGAACTAAGATGGACTTTGAGGATTAATATAGAAGAACTTCACAGAATTTTAGTATTGCAGAGATTTTGTCAGTTTTCTATGAAATACATCCCTGTCTAGATACAACAAGGTAGAGGCAGCTTTGGCACCGATGTACCTAGGGGTAAAACCCTAAAACACCACTTTAATCTTGACTCGAACATGAACTGGTGCATGACAACAGGCCTTGCTGCACTCTTGGTTACAACACTCCGGGGGGATAATCCTAAAATAATTCTCATTTTCATTACAAACCATTGTGAAGGGTTTATGAGTATATACTTCCTCAATGATAACATTTTTAGGATTATGGATTATATCCATAAACTTTTCAATATATGTTAAGTGTTTTACAAGTTTGGATTTATGTATTGGGATTCATAAACTAATCTAGTGTATGCCATTGTATAGAAATGTTGTCTAGTGGATTGAATGGAAATTTTATTAATGCACGCACACCATGTATGTTTTTTCCTCCTTCTCAAGATAATTATACTGATGCTGGTGATACAACTGGTGCTGATCAGCTTATCACCATACTGGGAAAACTCACTCAAGTTATGAATAATAACCTTACCTGTTTGGAGCACCCTGATCTACAGTGTGGAGGATCAATGTTAGATCACATCATGAGGAAACAAACACCAAAATTCAATTTGGTTACAAATCCTCTAGTATCGGAGAAATGGATAAATTCCTTAGAGAAAATATTCCACGCCTTGGGGAGTAGAAAAAGGAAAAAAGTTGTCATGGCAGTTTACCACCTCACTGGAGATACTGATCAATGGTGGTCATTGATTCAAAACATGAAAGAAGATGATGAAGAATAAAATAGGGAATAGAGGGAGTTTAAATAGATTTTCTTAGAAAAATAATTTCCTCATGAACATCGAGCGGATATGGAAAGACAATTTCTGAGTCTGAGGAAAATAGAGGACGAGAATGTTTCAAAGTATTAGTATAACTTTACAAGGTTATCAAGGCATGCTAAAGATTATATACGTAACCCAAGATGAAATATTTATCATTTCATTGGTAGTTTAAAACCATTTCTCTATCGAGCATTAGTCTCACAATCCTTCTCACCGTACGAAGATATTGTCTCATGTGCTATCAAGATAGAAAAAGAATTCTCTATGTCTTATGACTTTAAAGCAAAGAAAGAGAAGAAGAGATCTGCTGATCAATCTGGAAATGGACATAAGGGGAAGAAGTGAAAAGTTGAATATCCATCTTCTAGTAAATGTGGGAAGAAACACCCATGTACTTTCTTAAAGAGAATGAATGTTTGTGAAAAGTGTGGTGAAAAAGGCCACCATGCTCGTGATTGCAAGGGGAAGAAAGAAGCTAGCGATGTTCAATGATACAATTTCAGGGAGATGGGACATTATAAAAATGAATGTCCTAAGCATCAAGGGAAATTACCTCCAAAAATTCCAAGGGATCGAAGCCAAGCTTATGCTATCACTACTGCTGAGGTAGAAGCTCTGAAAGACGTGGAGGAAGGTAATTTTATGGTTTCCTCAAGTTTCGAAAATGAATTATTTGATTCTGGATCATCACATTATTTCATATCATAATAGTTTTCTAGGAAAATTAGATATTTAAAATTTTATTTAACATGGGGGTTTTCATTTAAAACTCATAAGGGAAGTAACATCACAACAAAGTTTTGTGAATCCATTCGCATTAGAGCATATAAATATTCATTATTTGCCGATCTCATCGTCATACCTATGATTGAGTTTGATATAATCGTCGATATGGATTGGATTTCAGACCATGATTTGAATATTTATTGTAAGAAGAAGGAGGATATGATTTTTGATGATGTTGATACGGAACACCTTATCTTTAGAGAAAAATTATCACCACCTAATTATTATCTAGATCTACCCCCAATAACTCAACTAAATTCTGTTAGTGGGGAAAAAGATAATAAAATTACTATGGGTGAGGAAATTAATGTTCAAATTGAGTATTTACCTGTTGTGATTGAATATGTTGATGTGTTTCCAGAATATTTACCAAGACATCCTCCAGAACGAGAAATTGAGTTTTCCATTTATTTAATTCCTGGATCAAGGCCCATATCGAAGACCCCTTATAGAATGGAAAATGTATAATTTGTGGAACTAAAGAAACAACTATAGTAATTGAGTAATAAGGGATTTATTCTCCCTAGTGTTTCTCCAGGGGGAGCCCCTGTCCTTTTCGTTAAGAAGAAAGATGGATCTATGAGGTTATGTATCGACTAAAGGGAGATCAATGCTATAACAATAAAGAAAAATTATCTCCTACCTCGCATTGAAGATTTATTTGACCAACAACATGGAGCTGAATACTTTTCAAATATTGACCTTGTATCTAGATACCATCAGTTGTGTGTGAAGAAGGAAGACATTCCGAAGACAACATTTCGAACCAGGTACATGCATTAGGAGTTTACAGTAATGCCTTTTGGGATGACTAATGCACCCTCTGTTTTCATGGATCTAATGAACAGAGTTTTCAAGGAATATCTTGATGACTTTGTAGTGGTATTTATTGATGATAACTTGGTATAATCTGAAAGCAATGAAGTTCATGAAAGTCACTTGCACATTATATTAAAGACTCTCAGAAGACAAGAATAATATGGGAAGTTTATCAAGTGTGAATTCTGGCTTCAAGAGACTTCTTTTCTTGTCCATATTGTCTCTAAAGATGGAATCTCTAGTGATCCTTCTAAGACATGAGCATTCCAAGAATGGCCAGCTCCAACAAGTATAACTCAGGTACGCAATTTTATTGGTTTAGTAGGTTATTATCGATGTTTCGTCCAGAATTTTTCCCGATTGGCTAACCCATTAACGAAGCTCACACGTAAAGGGGTTAAATTTGTTTCGACAAAAGCATGTGAAGAATGTTTTGAAGAACTGAAGAGAATATTATTCAATTCCTCTATATTGACTCTACCATCGAGTAATGATTGGTCCATTATTTAATGTGATTAATTGAAGAAAGGACATGGTTGTGTCTTTATGCAGAATGATAGGGTTATTGCCTATGCATCACGATAGCTAAAAATTCATGAGAAAAACTATCATACTCATGATATTGAGTTAGCTACTATAATCTTTACATGGAATATATAAGGAAATTATCTCTATGGTGAAAAAATGTGAGATATATACCGATCACAAGAGTTTGATGTATATTTTCTCATAGAAAGAACTCAACAAGAGGCAAAGGCGACGGCTTGAACTACTCAAGGATTACGACTGCATGATACACTACCACAAGGGGAAGGAAAATAAGGTTGCAGATGCTTGGAGTAGAAAGGATCGTGGAGTTTTGATGAAGATGAGAGTTGAAAGGGATCCTATTTTCATTGATCTAGTGAAGATGGATATGGGAATTACAATAGAAGGTGAAACATTGATAACTTTTCAAATGGTTTCCAAGCCAACTTTAATATAAAGGATCAAGAGTTCTCAGACCGATGATGAAGATTTGAAAAAGAATATTAAAGCTATGAACAATGGGATATTTAGTGAGTTTGTGTATGAAGATGGAATTTTGAAATTTGGGAAAAAATATTGTGTTCCAGATATACCTGATCTAAAAAGGGATTTGTTGGAAGATTCACATAGTTCAAATTTCTCTATACACCCTGGGAGCACCAAAATGTATAGAGATTTAAAGGAACATTTTTGGTGGCCCAAAATAAAGAGGGAGATTGTTGATTTTGTGTTAAGATGTATGGTTTGTCAATAAGTGAAAGCTGGAAGGAAACAGTCTGGAGGAGTCATGCAACCTCTTCCTATACTTTAGTGGAAATGGGATAATATTATGCTGGACTTTTTCATGGGACTACCAAAGACTCTTAGAAGGAATGATGAAATATGGTTCATTGTTGATTGTCTTACCATTTCAACACATTTTCTTGATATAAGAGAGGATCTACCACTTGAACATCTAGAAAGACTATATATTAATGAAGTTTTGAATCTTCATGGAGTACCACTATTGATTGTTTCGGATCATGATCCCCATTTTACCTCATGATTCTGGAAAAGTAGTCAGAAAGCCCTTGATACTGATCATTGTTTGATCACTGCCTACCACCCCCAAACTGATGGACAATCGGAAGAGACTATTGAAACCTTAGAAGACATGTTAAGATCATAGTCACTTGACTTTCAGGGTATATGGGATCAATATTTACCATTGGTCGAATTTTCCATTAATAATAGATTCCATTCAAGTATTCAAATGCACTGTATGAAGCGTTATACAGAAAGAGAAGTCGCACACCAACCTGTTGGGATGATGTTGGTGACAAAACATGTAGGCCCAAAACATGTGGAGGAAACTATGGAAAAGGTGAAAGTAATCCAAACCCAGTCAAAGCAGCTCAAAGTAGGCAGAAGAGCTATACCGATAACCGAAGGATGGATTTGGAATTTCAGGTAGAAGATAATTTTTTCTTGATGGTATCTCCATGGAAGGGTGTTATACGTTTCTTTAAGAAGGCAAAATTGAGTCCCAGTTATATCATACCTTTCGAAATTCTAGAATGAATTGGGGCTGTAGCTTACCTTTTGGAAATGCCGCCAAATCTCTCCCAAGTTCACGATGTGTTCCACGTATCACTATTGATAAAATACATTCCTGACCCATTGCATGTACTCACCTATGAGGAAGTGGAACAGGAACACGATATGTCTTATTGCGAAGAGCTCGTTAGGATTATTTATACCAGAGAACAAGTGCTGAGAAACCAGACGACCCATCTGGTAAATGTTATATGGAGAAACCATAAGCAAGAAGAGGCAACATGGGAACCCAAGGAACTTACGTTGAAGAACCACCCCAGTCTTTTTATGCAGTAATATTCTAGAAATTTCGAGGACGAAATTCTTTGATGGAGGGGACAATGTAACACCCCAAGCTTCCATGGAACACTTCTCTTTGAATAACAAAGTAGTGTGTGTTGTACGCAACTTCATGTTCTAACACATGCCACAACTAATCAAACTAGCCATTATGAATATTAATACCCACGTTTTGAAATTTAACTTTCAAAATGGACATCATTTTTGGATCCGGAAGATCGAAATTAGCTTTGGGTGAATTTTTGTTATTTTTTTGAAAACTTTCAAGTTTTGATGAATAGTGAAAAACACTAAGTTATAGTTTAAAACCGAATTTTTATTTAAATAATTATTTATTTTATTTAAATTTATTATAGGTCAAAATAGATACATAATATCTATATAAGTTCAATTTAATTCATTGGATTCAGATTATAATAATTTTAGATATATAAAAAATTTATTGAAGTTTTCACCGTCTTTTACCCACCTCCTAAGAGAATTTGAAAATTCACATAAAACACAATTTTACCACTTCTGTGAGTGGAATCTCAAAAATCTAAGAGACGCGATTAATATCAAAGAGTAAAATGTTGTTCAATAAGATAAAATTAATTTTTGGTGAATAGTATCTTTTTACTTTTATTATCATGGTTAAATGTAAATAGGGTAATTAAGGATAAAAAACATATTATTATAACCCAAACACATGTCCTAATTCTATTGGCTAAGTATAATTCGAGAAGAAACAACCTTGGGAATAAAATATGAACCTCTTTGGTCCACTAGGATTAGATTAGGACATTTATTATTATTAAATTCAAAGAAGAGTTAAAAGAGTTAAAATCATTTTTTAATAACTAAAACATTTTTAATATAGGATTATTCATAAGATAAATTCTATTATAAATATTCATTAGAAATATAAAAATATTTCCTACATAATATTATTTTATTTATAAATTTTCGACATCAAATAAGTTAATTTATTTATGACATAATGGTGATGCTGTAATTAACTAATTAATGAAATATTAAAATAATTGATATTATAAATATCCATATAAATGTAATTTTAGAATTTTGATGAATTAAACTAATTTTATAGGTTAATATTACATATTAGAGTTGGTTAGAAGAATTATTTTCGATGTAATAATGCTTTTATGAATTTAGCAAAAACAAAATACCAAATAGTGTCAAAATTGACATAAAAGAGTTTTTAAAACAAAAATTATATTATTAATTTATATTCTATTCCTAAAAATCATAAGATCGGCCAAAGTACTTATATAATTATTGTTGTATCATTAATGAACCACTTGGGGTTCTCTTGGATGTATATAGTACATTTATTAACCATATAATATAAAAATACAAAGAGACATGGTAAATGTCTAACTCTTTAACTAAGAGTTAAATATAAATGATAAGGTTAATTTAGTGACACAAACCAGTATAAAATCTATTGGTTTAAAGTATTTCGACCCGTCCCCACCTTATCCTCTAAATAATTTACTTTGGAGCCATTATAAACCGAATATTAATTTATTATAAAAAAATGTTTTAAGTTTTTCTTAAGGTGCCCCTCACCCCTCTTATAAAAGGGAACTCCCCCTTCTCTCAAATTAATACCTTAAAAAACTTTTGGCTTGGCCAAAACCTGCCCAAATATTCTCTCAACTTCCATCACGTCAACATAGAGGCCTTATTTTTATCAGAAATCCAACCTATAGATCCCTTTTGATCAAATCAAAAGGAAGAACCCGAAAAAGAGATAATGTTTTCACCACCCTCTTTCAAGTTCCTTTCTTCTACCACATATTATTTATTTGTTATTTCCATTCTAAAATAATAACTCTATTAAATTCTATATACTGTGATGTTATTATAAATATGGTACAACCATATTCAGTACTCTATCCATCCTTTGAATGACATGTCGCCATACATTCGTACGTACGGCTTACCGTCTCCACGTAGTGGTGTAATTGTTATTCAAAACATTATTATTTGGATGGGTATGATAATGATGTTTAATTGAAGTAAATAATAAATATAAAATTATAATTATTCTGTATATATGATATAATATCCAATTATATATTATTTTAATTTCAAAATAATGATATTATCTCTCGTGTGTACGTATGGACTACCGTCTCCACGAACACGATGAGATTCATTCCACATCGTATCCATTCGAGACTAATTCTCATTTGATGATTAAAAGTAATGTTTAAGAACATTATATCATTCTAGATATGAATAAGATATAACCTATCCATAACAAACACGACTTACGTAACAAAGCAAATAAAGGAAAATGAATTAGTTAACACCTGAAACAATGATAATACTAAGGTATTATTAACAAAGGAATGTTAAAAGATCATATATGTTATCATATTAATGTATATGATTCTTTTATAAAGTAATAAAAATTATTTCACTATTATAAAAGAGGTAAAACAACCCTCAACCAAGTAAATGTAGAAGATAAGGGTTTATTTCACAATATTTTCATTATCTGAGATTGTTTATATGTAATTATCTACTGAGATCTCTTTATCATCCACATCCATGTTTCTTAAAAATGTATTTCAATACATTCTTACTATTTTACATAATATGGGTTAAAGTCATTTATACCCTTGTTTTACTTTTTATAAGAAGTTTGTAAAGGAATATTTCTGTAATTTTCCAAACAAGTTCCATTTTAACCATTTCGATAGAATTAAGGTAAGAATGTTTATTTTTACTTATACAGCGAGTGCAGCTATTTTCTGTCGTTATAAAATCGTCGAAGCATACATTACAAGTTTATATGAATATTTTGAGAGTAAATGTTTTATTTTATAATTATGTGAATGATAAATGATTTTAAAAAAAGGGATATTTATCTCAAATAGTTTTGATTTCATCTATGTCAACATCCATTGATAGATTTTAAGCTTATTTGAAGTTGATTTATTATGATACAAAACGTCCATATAGTATTGAAGGTTTTGTGATGTGTTTGACTGTGTATGTGTTATTTTTATACCATTCATGGTATATGGAGAAATTATTGACATTTCGTATTCTAGTTTTAATACGAATGTTTATGTTATGTTTAAACCTGTTCATATGACGAATGCATTGGACTTAATAAGTGATGGGTGGAGACTGCTATAGCTTCTCGATGAATCAGTAGGTTTCATGAGACAAACTAGTGTCTTGTCACAAGGCCTTGGCAAAATATTATTTGTATTTTTAGTACATGTCCTTGAATATGTGGTTATGATAGTCTGACATTATGCATTCCATAATTATGAAAGTGGTTATTGATATTGCATGTGATAATTAGACTAGTATAATATCCATGTGAATAAGTAAATGGAATTATTTCATTTTATCTTTTCTATATTATGCTGAAGTTCATGTTTAAAAATATTTTAATTTTAGTTATACATTGCTTAAATGTTTATGTTTATTTACAAAAGTTTCCACTATATTGTTATTCTTACTGAGCATCTGAGCTCACCCCATTCAATGTTTTATTTTCTCAGGATGTGAAGAAGTATTTTATGAATGACTTGTAGGTATAGTATGAGGTGATACGAAGTCAATATTTTGTCATATTATTTTTTCACTTTATGTTGTAATGTAATAATTGTGAATATATCTTGTGTTTCCAAGGCTACTAAACTAATCGGTATTTTGAGACATGTTCTTTTGTGGTCATGCCAATATTATGTAATAATGCACCGACTCATGGTAACTGGGGTCAGGGTGTTACAAGAATTCCCTATAGATCAAAGAGGAACTGCAACTCTATCTAGTTATTCAATGGTAGTAGGGACTTTATTTGGAGCACATGGTTAAAATGATAGATCTTATTGTGGTTATAGTTAGCTAAATGGTATCCATGAGTTATTAGTATACCTTCTTCTCAAATAGTGATGTAGCACCTGGATGTTATTGATTAGGAACTGGTGGAATCTGATGTCGTCCCCGGGAATGTCAGAGGATATATTCATATTCCACCATCGATGATAATTTCATTGTTCAATATAGGTGCATCAAACCACCTAATATCTTCTTTTCTTGTCGATTTTTTGAAAATTCAAACCCTGATTATTGTATAATTAATGGAGCTAGTTACACAACTTTTCAAAATGAAGGATGTGGGTTTTCAATGCCCATCATGTGTTGAATCCTTGTCATAAGTTAATTAGAAATGGGGAACTCATTTCCCATAGGTAGAACTTTTTGATGTGATGTCATAGATGGATTAGATGATGTTATTTAAATCCCACATCAATTGCTACCATTGGTGGGTTTCCATTACAACCTTCGATGGGAGCACGTATATTTTTATGGACATTGGGATCTGTAGTTAGGATGAGAAGGACAAATACTTCATTAGTTAAGAATATTTACTTACTGGGCATCCTCCCTCCTAACTAGATTTTGATGGGTATGTTTTGGAGAGTAAGTCTCCTTCCATGGTAAATGAGTTTCCAAAAATTTTCACAAAAGATTTATCACACATTTTTTCAGAAAGGGGCCTAGATTACACTATTTATTTGGTTATAGGGACATCGAAAATATCCCTCCCTCAATATTTAATAGACCCCATAGAATTGAGGGAGCTGATCATTTATATGTATGATTTGGGGTCCAAAGGATTCATTCACTCGATCATCTCTCTATGGGTAGCTTCAACACATTTTTCTATGAAATCAAATGGATCCCTTTTATTATGTATTGATTTACTCAATTTTTATTAATCCACTGTCAATAATAAAAACCGATTTACTCATATTAGTTATATCATTTACAAATCAAAGGGGGAAGAGGATTTTCAAATATCTAACTTCATTCATGGTATCACCTAGTCTAGGTGAGTGAATTTGATGTTCAGAAGACCTTTTTCCAAAAAAGATATGGGAATTTCAAATACCTAGAAATGTTGTTCAGAATAGAAACTTCCACCATAGTTTTCATTGCTCTTATAAATTGGGTATTCCGTAAATAACACTACGCCTTCTCCATTGTTTTATTGGATGGAATTTTGGTTTACTCGAAATCAAAAAGGAGAATCAAAACCACATGAGGATAATTATGGTAACATTAATGGACCATCAATTTTATGATAAACTATCAAAATTTAGTTTATGGTTTCTGGAAGTCAAAATTTTGGGGAATGTTATATCATAATGCGGGGTTTCAATTGATATCGATAAATTCAATGATGTTATATAATGGGAGGAGATGAGGAATTTTTTTAATTGATTATATTTTTTGGTATGGTAAGGAATTACACGCTATTTCTCAAAAAAATTTCACAAAATGCCTAACTTATGATAGAAAATGCCTAGAAAAGGATAAGGATTTCATGAAACCTTTAATTTTAAGAATCATTTGAAGATATAAAGTGATACTTGACATCTATCCCTATCTTGGTCATACATGAGGTAGGTTATGGTAACGTGGTCTACTGTGATGTGTCATGTACTTGTTTTGTTTGTGTGCATATGAAAGGTGACCATGTGGTGGAATATAGATCTATAAAACTATTTCCATATAAGAAATATTACCTAACCCAGGATCATGAGATTATATCTATGATTCATTCATTCAAGTGCTACACCTTTATCATTTTTTGGGAAAATTTTATGGTATTCTAAAATTATAAAATCACAAGCTATATATTTTCCCAAAATAATTTGACCTTAGGGTAGAGATGGTGGATATTGTATCCACAATGGTATGACTTCACCATTGTCTAGATTCTAGGTAAATATAATTTTATGGATAGTTCTCAAAGATTTTTTACATATACTTTGAAGGAGCCTAATTTTGAGTGGAATAGTTTTGGGATTTTTCCCAAATGCATGAGGAATCCCAATAAGAGAAATTGTGTATGATTTTTTGTTGAATTTTGATGACACCATTTATTTTAGAGAAAATAATGAAATGTTAGATAACTGAATATTTGTTCTAGTATTCCATATAGTCTCTAAATAGTGGGGAGGTACCCGATGAATGGTTTTTGTCTCCCTAAAGTGGAATTTTATTCAATGTCCATTCTATGGTACCATTGTCTTTCAGGACAGTGGTGATGTAAAAAATCGCCAATCATAGTTAAATAATAATTATAGTTTCAGTAATAGTTGTTAGGTTGTGTGATATCAGCAATGGTACCCATCCATTAAGCATCACATCATTGACTACTATTTTAAGTGTTATACTTGTATAAAAATCAAAGATGATCATTAGAGGACCTTGGTCTTGCTACATACTCTCCCCATTCCTACCTTCTAGCAGCATGTTTTAGACCTATAAATTATTATAGGGTTACCTCATACACCCTGGGGAAAGAATTAAATTTTGGTTGTCGTTGATCATTTGAAAAAAATTCACACTTTATCATTATCAAGAACACCATCAAATTAGAAGAGCTAGGAAACATGTTTGTTCTGGAGATAATGAGAATGCATTGAGTGTCATTTGATATTAATTTTTATTAGGATCCCTACTTCACATATTATTTTTGGGAAGGCCTCTAAAATGGAATTTTTTCACAGTTCAAGCTTAATATGTCATACCATCAACAAATAATTTCTTAGATAGAGAAGAAAAATCATATTTTAGAATACAAGATTCATGAGTGTGGGTTAGATATCAGAGTTTCATGGCATAACAATTTGGGGTTAGTGTAATATTCATATAATAATATTTATCAATCCTCAAGAAGGATGGATCCCTTTAATTCCTTATATGGTTGGACTTGACCATCCACAATGTGTAGGACATAAGTGGTAGAGAAATTTTTAGTGGTACCAAGAATTATTTAACAAATGACCAATATGTTTTAGATGATCAAGAAGAATTTGAAAAAATACTAGAGACATTAAATGTATTATGTAGATCATTGACACGATGCCTTGGTATCCTCATTTGGTGAATAGTTGTTTTAAAGGTAACACCACATTTAGATTATCTTCATCTTGGAAATTAAGGAAAGCTTAGTCTATGGTATGTCATGCCTTCCAAGATTACTAAGAGGATTAGTAATGTTTCATAACACTTAATATTTCCTTCTCAATTGTTGTAGATTCATGATGTTTTCCATGTCCTTATGTTGAAGAGGTATAATATGGGCCCTTATAATGTATTGAGTCATGAATTGATTATGCTGGAACACAACTTGTATGTAACTAAGATTCCAGTTCATATTTTTGATTCACAAGTGAAGGTGCTTCAAGAGAAATCCATTAATCTATTTCATGTACAATGGAAACATGAAAATTTTGAGCATGATACCTAAGAATTGAAGTATTGTGTTGAAGAGAAACTTCCTCAATTACTATCCAACCAGACTATGGATTGATTTTTTTGTGTGAAAAGTGTCATGTTGGGGAGAATAGTCACACCCAAGGTGCGAATTTCATGTATTTATTGATTACTTTGGGAATATATTTTCCCCCATTAAATTTAATAGTATATTTATTTAAATATTTATTTTTTGGGAGACAATGGTTGGAACACAGTTAGCTCACAGTTAGGGGAAACCAATCTCCAACCTTAGAAAGTGATACGAGTTTAGAAAGTTGAACTAAATCACCCTCATAGTTGAGCATATAGTTTTTAAATTTTACATCCTCTTCTAGAGGAGCCATGGGAACCTTCATGGATGGCACACTATTTAAAAAAAATATTGGGGAAAACCATGTGGTCTTCCCATTTATAAAATATTTTAAATTCCTATATTATCGCTCACTATTTTAACCACTCTCTTCCCTAGTTATTCTTGAACAGAACATCGACATCTGCACTAACACCATCCCCCTCTCCACTAATGTATTAAATTTTTGTTCATTTTGACCATGGTTATTCCATGAAACATTATGTAATTGTCTCCTATCACCTATTCACGGTCTCCCCACCATAATTTTTTTGTTTTATTTTTACCCAGTGTTTATGATGACCTATGGATTCTCTAATCTAAACCCTATAGATTGAGGTTTTTTATTTATGGATTTTTCTTTCATATGTTGGATCACCTCTATTCATGAAATGACAATTTCAACTCATTCAATGTGGATTAATGGAATATGGTTGGTGGATTCATGTTTTTCTATTATTTGACAACATAAATTTTCATGCTTCTAAATTCAACTGTTTTATAAATTATATTTTTTTGGTTAAAGGGTGATTTAAAATTTCATGTGGTGTGTGTGCAAGTTATTTAAAATTTATTTCCTCTATGAAATGTTTAAAAATTATTTTCTTTAGAATGTGGTGATTTGGAATATCAGGAAATAGTTTTCTATATCTTAAAAAAGTGGTACCAGAAGGGAATCCTATATATCTATGAAATAAGACTAGGAATAGTATATTATATGAGGTAGTAGGGCTTCATATTTTCCTCCCTACCAATATTATGCTACAACACTAACTAAATGAATTTTCATGTGATTTTTATGGATCGAGCATGGGAATGTACCTTCATGTACTTGAATTGATCACTATGATTTCAAGGAACCTAGGTCCCTACATACCTAATATACTTAGGTATTTCACTTGGTTCTCATGTTTTTGTTTTACCTACTTACCAGGAATTCTTGTTTCCGTCACTTTTAATGTATTGTTTTATTCTTGTTTTGAAAGAAATAATTTTCCCTTCGTTGAAAAATGAAATCTATTTTAGTATTTTAATAGATATTCTTGGAACACATGGTTGTATCCTATTGGTGATGAATGGTCAAACCCTACATACATTGAATTGGTGTATGTAGATCCTGTATTTTCTATCATGGGTAAAGGCATGTCTTGGTATGGTGGTGGTGAGTACTGATGCTAGTTCCCTTTTAGGAAACATGTGAGTTAAGAAATGATGGTCTGTTATCCCTTGTTTCATGAAGAGATTTTTGAATTTTTATTGGTCACTTTTCCATTTGTTAATTTTGGTACTTGTTTATGGATGTAAACTTTAAAATTGTGTATGGTTCCTTTTGTTTTAGTTTTTATTATGGGTTATAATTATAATGGTTTTTGAAATTGTTGAAAAATTTTATGGAAAGATGACTCCAAAAGTAGTTCTTCTATTTATAGAAACTGGTTGTAGCTCATGGAGACTAGGAACACCCTTTGGTCTATGCCTTGGGCTGGGTTTGTTGTTGTATTGAATGGAAGACTAGACCAATTCATGATTTTTCACTCCACCACATGTCACAGAGGATTGTGTGGTGAAAACTACAGTAAAAACAACATATGATGTGTCTAGGCCAAAGCAGGAAGATTATCTAACAAAACATGAACACATTGACTACACACCATGTTCTGGCATTTTAGTGTTCTATAATGGGACATTCCTCTATCCATAAGAGGTTCCGATGTGAAGTGGACTGGTTCAACTTCTAATAATGTGAAGTTTACGTGAAAGGGAATTTCCATTGCTGAAGCCCTCTGTAAAGGTACACCACTGAAATAAGATGTTTTAATTCATGCTACTCATGAACCTCAAATTTTCATGTCAGATAGTTGGAGATTCACGGCCACTACTGATCCTATGGAACTCAATGAGAATCTAGATGCCTGCAAGTTCATAGTTCTGGTATGTTTAATTCTGTCTAATGGGGATAAACCGATGGAAATGAAAGATTTGAAATCAATGATTTCTAGGCTCTAGGGAATTCTAAATTGGTGGATTGTCTACATTGACAGAGGCTCTTTCCATATTCTATTTCCATATTCTACCGATTTGTTGAAGGTCTATAGTGACAGTTTCTTATCTTTGAATCCATGTTTTTCTTGACTTTCTACTTAGGAGTTTAATTTAAACCCTTACACGAAGAAGCATTCAAATTTATAGATAAGGGATAGAATCTATGTTTTAAATTGGGTGGTTTGGTATACTTTAGTTTTGAATGATTTAGTTTACAGCATTGGCATGCCTTTAAATATTGAATACAACAACAGGGAAGGAAAAATTAGTTATTTCACATGGGAATTAGTTGATGATGATTTGATGAACAGTCTACCTAATTGTGCCACTCTAATCAGCAATGTTGAGACTGATTGTCAGAATGTTTGGAAAATCTACTTGAGTTGCACATGTGAAAATCCCTTGATGGCAATGTCTCCATGTATAAGACTCAGGATATAGCTTCTAATGGGAATCCCAAGTCTTTAGATAAGAAGTCTCCCCCCACAGAAAACTAGGAGCATTTTCAGAATGAGAAGGTCCCATTGGATATATTCCATGATTGATATGTTTCTAGGAAAGAGATTTTTCTTAAGGATATTGTTACTATGGTAAGTCACACCTATGTGTCGTCATTTAAGGATTCGTTTATTAGGAGCACCAAAATGATTGGATCAAGGGATAATATTGAATAATCTACTAGAGATGATGTTGAACATGTGGATAGGAAACTGTAGAGAGGTATGTCTCCCTTCAAAAAACCAAAGGTTAGGAACAGTCTCTTTGTTGGATTACCATTCTTAATATATCTAATAGAAAGGTTAATTTCAATAAATAATTTGGAAATTATTTTTGGAGCACAATCCATAGGGATTATGCTGTCAAAGGAATGTGGAATTTTTGACTCCAAGGATGGTTCAAATCTAGATGATTTCTTGATTCAACTCATCGGGGGCAGCGAATCTCATGCTCATGAAGTCTTAACATGAATGGATTATCATGATGAAACTTGGCAGGACCATAAGGAATGGAAGAGAAGTAGAAACTTGAAAGCTCAGGGTGGATCTCGAGGGAGGGGTTTCATACATAAAGAATGGTGATCATTGTTTTATGTGCCATGTTTCTACTATATTTCTCAACATCTCCTTTTCATGTGTACTTTCCTTTTGATATGAAATTTGTAGGACCCTAGGTTTTAATCCATGGTTCACAGCATTTATAGTATTATATATTTTAAATTATTTTATTTATTATTCAATTTAGAAAACAATTTTTTTATTTATATTATAGGTTACACATCACTCATTAGACAAAACTAAAGATATGAAATCGATTTGGGAGCTCAGCCCTATGACTAGCGCTCCTAACCACTCACATCTGAACCATCCCGATGCCTACAAGGGAAGTTTTACTAATTAAATAATTAATATAATTAGTAATTATTCATATAGAATTATATATTATTTTTTCATAGTAATACGTATATAATTATAAAATTAATATTATAATTAATATTATGATTCATAATTATTATTGGAATTGTTCGTTAACATATTATTATTTATTATATTAATAATTACTAATTCATACAATACTAATAATTAATAGTATTTTATCATATATTATTATTTAATAATAAATAAGACAATCAGTAATTAATAGTCTTTCTATCTAATAATACATTAAAAATATTTATATGAATAATTATTAAAAATATATTAATTAATATTATTTAATATATTAAATAAAATATTAATTATGTATTATTAATGTAATAATTATTATAATAGCATAAAATAATATTTTTAATTAATAAAATATGTAATTAATATAATATGCTATATTTGATAATTCGTATATATTAAATTATTAAATAAATTATTACTTACAACATATTGTTATTATGATGATAATTACTAATCATCTAAAAAAAATTATTTAATTAATCATGTAATAATTAGTATTTATTTATTTAATTAATTAGGTTTTATGTATTATTATTTTAATTAATATATATATATATATATAATAGTAGGAATGAAAAAAAATCTCATATTTCTTTAAAAAATATTTAATGTGCAATTGGGAATATAGAAGCCTGATTGAGGTTCACCCTTCGGTAGGAATTTTTTTTTGAAATACTAAAAAACCTATCCAATCAATTAGGTTCACCATTAAACGTATGTGATATTCAAAAAGTAAAAAACGTTCTTTTATAGGTGTAAATATGGCCTAACAACCCCAAATCTAGCTCGAAGCCTGACCAAGAAAGGCCTGAAAAAGCCAGACTAGAGCCGAACCATAAAAAATGACTATCTCAGACTAAAGGTGTCAGCTGTACCAAGCCTGGGACACTAGATATTAGCTAGGTCTAGACCAATAGCCCAACTGATGTCCGGCCCTGAATGCCATACCCGACATCCCACCCTACAAGCCCTGAAGAACCAAAAAAATTTACAGAAAAACATATGATATAAGAGATTCAAACCCCTAACCTTATCTTCTAAGGCCCCTCTAGGACCAAAATTTCTAGTAGTTAGGCCAAATATATTTATATGATATTTATAAATAAAGACCAGTTTTATAAAAAATTAATGTAATGGAATTTTTTTTAAATAATATTATTATACTTCAATATTAATTTCCCAATCACCCAAGCTTGTGGCCCGACACATCCAACTCGACCAACCCCCAATGAATTTTTTTCATCCTATGGTCGGGCCCTAGCTGAGCTACAACACTATTTGGGCTCTCCTAAAAATGTTTCTTCCAACCTCATGATTTTATGGTTAATCCCTACCGGGACTATATTGACACCCCTTACCTAGGGCATGCATGGGGTGAGGGATTAATATTAGGTACAATATATTTTTCAAATTTTTTACGTTTATTATTATTATTATTATTATCATCATTTTTTACGTGATTGAATCGATATTGATTATCCAAATTTTCCATTCATGTCCTGAATTTATTGTTAATGGGATTTAACATTTAATTTATAACAATACCTTTCAATTCAAATTATTTATTTTTATTAAAAATTTAATGCAACTTAAAATATTAATTTTGATATTTACATGTGAGATGCATGATGTGTCCCATTACCTATAAAAATGAACACGTGGTTTTAATCAATTAGGTCATGTATTAATAAAAAAATTATAATTAATAGTTAATTTTGACTTTGTTAATAATGGTAAAAATATCTTTAATTATTTGACTCGTGTTCTTGGAATCTTCTTTGAAAAAATGAAATACATGTACATTTATATATATATATATATATGAATACCCATCCCAATCCATGATCATAATCAAAATCAATTTTCTAGACATTCACTGTGATTTCTGATCATTGGTCAAAGAGGTTTTTCACACAGAATATGAATCTACACAAAATAATTTTCTGTGAACACATGGTTGAATAAATAAGGAAAATCTAATAATAGACTAATTATTTGAAACTATGTATGAATGATGAAATCATCTTCCAAATACACCATTACATCATCATAGTTCTAGTATTAATGTTCTCCCAAAACCACAATGTCTTAATCCACACTACCTTCTCCCTCGGTAATAACCACCATAGCCTGCCCCATCACTGCAACACTAAAAACATCAAGATCTAGTACACCAGAAAATTCATCTATTTTAACTTACCAGTGAGTCCACAATACTTGATTTGTTTTATGTAGAACTAGAATACTAGGAACACTACATATATTCACTCATACTCCCCAAAGGGCCGCACGATTTAAGGATGATATTGATGTTCGGAAATTGATTCATTATTGATCCATTGATTTTGGTCATACATGGTAGGAATGATGGGTGAGATCCATGTTTGCTGATCCCATACCTAGTGGACCAAATCAAAATAGACCTAGTGCTGCTTGGGAACCTGATCCCATGTTTCATGCTAAAAAAATAACTATTCCATCGTTAATCATTCATCGCCACCCATATTGCACCTTATATAAATGGAGTACATGTGTATCATAGTGTTGATCATCTCATTATCATAACTAGGAATCAACCATGAAGGATTTAGTTTGATAGACTTATGGAGGGGATTCATCATCGGGGCACATAAGGATAAAAAGGGTGAAACTACTTTGTTGAACCAACTTTCCCATATTTTTAATGAAAGACCGGTGACCCATATAAACATATTTTATACTTCCACTCACGATTAATTAAATATCAATTTGAGAATGTAGTCACATGAATCACTCTAAAATAATATTATTTTTAAATGGTAGTTAACATGTAGCCGTTGTAATGGCGGGAATGGATAGAAATAACTAAAATATGATTATATATGTTTTTAAATATTTTTACATTTACCCAATAGAAGATAAAGGCTTAAAATACGGAAAGAGTTCAATTTTAGACATTTATACCCTAATTTTCACGAAAGGTCCACTTATCACCTTTGGACGGAGAACCGTCATTAAATATAGTTTTGATCGATCTTATAAATTCTATTGGACCAAATATAACTCTTCTTAAGAATCGGGATATCAAAATTTACTCTGTGTAAAATTTTGGTACCTTTATGATAAAGTTCATTTTTTTAATGAATAGTGTAAAATGTTGTATTTTAATTCAAAACCTCTTTTTAATCTAATTTATTTATATGATTAGATTATCTTTTGAATTGGTTTTAAAGTGAAATTAGAAAATATTTTTACCATTAAATCCTATAGTGGTCGTTGGAATTAATTTCACTTTGAAATCGGACTTAAACTAGTGTCAATCTTTTGATACTTATTGTT
The DNA here is from genome assembly GCA_963277665.1 of Viscum album. Taxonomy (NCBI): domain Eukaryota; kingdom Viridiplantae; phylum Streptophyta; class Magnoliopsida; order Santalales; family Viscaceae; genus Viscum; species Viscum album. The sequence continues at coordinate 760,902,186 of OY728161.1, forward strand.
TCATAAAAACACGCTATTTGCTCTGACAGCAGGAATTAATTATTAAATTAATTAATGTGACTTATATGTTTTGAATTTTTTAAAATAGACTTCATTTTTGAATTCGTAATATCAAATATAGCTTAGGGTGAATTTTTGGTAATTTTCTGAAAAACATCAATTTTTGATGAATAGTGAAACCACTAAGTGGTACTTATAAAAACTGATTTTCCGTTTAAATGAAATTTTTCCATCATTGTGTTTTTATTTTCAAAAATCCGACATACATGGTTGTCATTAAGAAGTAAAATGTGGTTCAATGAGATTAAAATAATTTTTTGGTTAATAGTAACTTATTAAGTTTTTTATCGCGATTAGTGGTAATTAGTGTAGTTTAAGGTAAAAATAATGCTTTAATAAAATGAGATGAGCTTGAAACATGTCCTACCCTCATTGGTTGTGTCATGGCCGACCAAGACAAGCCATGGGTCAACTTGGGGACCCCATGGAGCCACTTTGGTTGGGAAATGACATAAATAACTTTTTATTTAATGTAAAAGTAAAAATGACACAAACATGATATGTTTTACTAAAACAATTTTTAAATGGGGTTATACAAGTCAGATTTTTGATTATAAATAGTAATTGGAAAGATAAAAATATTTCCTACATCATAGTATTTTTTTTATAATTCCTAGACTTTAAATAAATTAATTTATTTATGACATCATGATGATGCAGCGATGACCTCATTATTTAACGATTTAAATAAAATGGAAAGATAATGTAAAATCTATGAACTACACATGTCCAAAACTTATTGGATGGGTGTATTTCGAACCCTAATCACCTTATCCACGAATTATTTTAATGTGGTACATTTTAAAACCGAAACACATTTTCAAATAAAGTAATATTTCTTTACTTTCCAAAAGTGCCCCTCCTCTCCTCTTATAAAAGGCCCCCACCTCTACCACCATACACACACTCCTCAAGCCTTTGGCTCGGCCAAACCATGCCCATTTACTCTCTCCACATCCCTTTCCTCCTCCTAGAGGATTCCCTTTGGGCATAATCCTTTCAAAGGAAGCCTTTAGGCTCAAATCAAAAGGAGTTACACTTTTAAAGGTAATTCATTCTCTCTTGTTCATTTGTTTTATTTTGCTTCTCCAACCCCCTAAACTCTTTTTATTTACTTCTTTTGTAACAACACCAGTATATTCAATATACTAGGATGTTGTTATAAGATTTATTCGTGCTACACTCTCACACAACTACATCAAATGGTTAAAGAACATACGGTTTCTGTGGATGGTGAAATTCTGTCTCCCGAAACGATGATTGTTCAATACTCATTTAACACCTTCAAAGGTGGCCATTAAGATGTCACTATATTTATATATGATATATAATATTTTTATGGTTTCTTTAAGCTTCTGTATTTTTCATTTTGGGCATACCTTTATGGTTTCCATTATGGGTAAAACACGATATCTTCATTTAAGGAAGTGCGGACTACCACCCCCTCAAAGTGATGTGATTCGTTAATGTCATATGTGGCATGTGTAAAGGATGGATTTGAAGTTATTATATATGATGTTATACTGGAATTATAATATACCTCTATATCATTATTATTTCTTTCCATTAAAGTATGAGATAGAAATGAAAGTAGTGTTCATGCGTACGTACGGCTTACCGTCTCCATGAACGGTGCATTTCATTTCTTATCCCCAAATGTAATGTACTATTAAAAGTACATGAATATAATGGATATATATAATGAATGATATATCTAAATGATTAATATAATTCTGGAATTAAAATATACATACCTATCATTTAGTTTTAATTCCATTAATATGACAAAGAAATGAAAGTAGTGTTCATGCATACGTACGGCTTACCGTCTCCATGAACGGTGCATTTCATTTCTTACCTTTAAATGATTATGTAATATTATAAATACATGTATATTCTGGATATATATAATATATATGATATCCAAATCAGGAATTTCATTCTGGATATAAAGAACCTTTGACCACATGAACAACATGTAATTGTAAGAAGTCTACTTTCGACTTAAGAAGCAAATATGGAAAAAACAAACATTATTAACATAAATGGTTACATAATGTTCATAACATATCAATAAGTGATATAAAAGTAATAATGAACTTTAAAACGGTTCTTAATCAAGTATAAATTAACTCAAGTTTATTATTCAGGATGTTAAAGAACGATCGAGTCAAGTCGGACCCGAGGTAAGGGAATTTCTTAACCCAACTTCCATTCTTTGGGTTAATCTCCTACTTTCAAATTATGTCATGATATTATTATGTCCTATTTTGTATTTTTACTTTCTTTATGTGTACCTATAGTTAATACACATAATAGATATATTTTATTTTAAAAATGATCTTTTAAGGACTTCGTCTCAATCTCCTTTCATTGAGGCATATTTCGTTTTATACACAACGTTCTTTTATATGGTGTATAAACCCCTTTGACTTTTACTTTTATACAAAAGGAATCTTTTTCTACGAAGCGTTTTACTAAACGACAAAAAGGAATGTTTTTTTAACGTACGCGGTGACAACAACCTTTTCCGCCGCTGCGAGTATTATTTGGTCTTTGGCTTTCTCAACAAGCCGTAATGTTTTTAGAATAAAATAAACACCACATACTCTTTTTTGTATTTTGGTATTGAAAATGGTTTTGAAAAAGGATTCTATTATGTCAATATATTTATGATATATTGTGATTGAAATGAGGAAATGTTATCATTCATTTATATTGGTTTTATGTTTTATGATTTTATACTGGTACTTGGACATTTTAACGGGTGGTGCCGTGAATACCAGGACGGGTGGTTACGTTATAACCTCCAATGCATTGGGTATGGAAGTCGGCCGTATGGCTATTCCATTAAGTATGTATGGAAATTGGCCGTATGGCTATTCCATTAAGTGATATGTGTGGAAGTCGATCGTATGGTTATTCCACTTAAGTATGTTTATGTCCCAAGTTACCTTTATATATGTTATGTGTTCTTTTTATGGATTTTATGGTAATCCGTTGGTTACAAAAAGGTAAGTAATGATACTTTATTCAGTGAAGAGTTTTTACTACTTCATGAAGGTGAAAGTATTACTTTGATAGAGTATATATGGTTTATTTGATGTTTGAAAAACTAACAGTTTTCATTCTTTCTGTATCCCTTACTGAGCTTTTTATGCTCATCACAAGTTTTTTTGAAATGTTTTTCACAGGTCAAGGGAAAGGTACATGATATGATGATAGTGTCAAGGAAGTGTCAAGAAATAATCTATGTTTTATTTTAAATGTGTTTCCATTGATGGGAATGAAGAATACTATCTTTATGTAACCACATTGTTTTTATATGGGATGTAATGAATGTTTTATGATCTAATTCTCTAAAACTCTAAACCTGAAAAGATCCTCAATGTGAGTTACTCATTTAATTCAATATTAAGTAAGGTTTAAGGCCGGCGCCTTATAGTTTTCATTAGAGGTCGGTTTAGATAACTTTAGGAGTTAGAACTCTATTAAGTGATTATCCAAAAATATTTTTGTTGAAATGATATAGCATTTGAAGATTACCATGTTGCTTCATCTAAGACATGTTCGTTAAGAATGGTTTTTTCTTAGAGGAAACAGAGAAGTTTTTTTTGGGAAGGCATACTGAGGGAAATGACCTTCCAAATCAGCATTCTAAGATGGCCAGAATCAGAATTGAGCAGTTTACTGTAGTGATGGCTCAGTTGAATCAGGTGATAAATGGTGGTTGTGTTATTGATGATATTTTGGTGTTTTCTAAAAGTAAAGAAGAGCATGAAAGGCATTTAAGGGTTATCTTGCAAACCTTAAAAGAAAAGAAACTGTAAGGGAAATTCAGAAAGTGTGAGTTTTGGTTGCAACAAATTTCATTCCATGGTCATATTGTTTCTAAATATGGAATAACTGTTGATCCTGCAAAAACAAAAGTTGTGGAAGAATGGCCAAGACCGACAAATGTAACCAAGATTCATAGCTTCCTTGGTTTGGTAGGATATTACCAAAGGTTTGTTAGAAATTTTTCACGATTATCTAGTCCAATGACTAAGCTAACTCGGAAGGGTGTTAAGATTATCTGGACAAAAGAATGTGATGATTGTTTTCAGGAATTGAGAAGAAGATTGGTGAATGCTCCAGTTTTGGCACTACCTTCCAGGAATGGTGAGTTTTTTATATACAGTGATGCTTCATTGAAAGGACTTGGTTGCATCCTAATGCAGAATGATCAAGTAATTACTTATGCTTTACGACAGTTGAAAACTCATGAGGTAAATTACCCTACACATGATTTGGAATTAGCTGCTGTTGTTTTTTCTTTAAAAATTTGGAGGCATCATTTTTATGAAGTAAAGTGTGAAATATATACTGATCACAAAAGTTTAAAGTATATATTCACTCAGAAAGAATTGAACATGAGACAAAGGAGATGGCTATAATTAATCATGGATTATGATTGTACAATTCATTACCATCCGGGAAAAGAAAATAAAGTAGATGATGCTTTGAGTCGAAAAAGTAATGCTTCATTAACAATGTTGCATTTGGAACGTGATACTTTGGTTAAGGATTTGATGAACTTCGGAATAGAAGTTGTTGGTACAGGAAGTCCTTCTGTTTTGTTTCAGGTATCAGTGAGATCTTCTCTATCAAATAGAATCAAGAAAGCACAGAAGCAAGACAGTGAGTTGCAGAAAAAGGTAGAGCTGGTTAAGAAAGGTAAGTTGCCTGAATTCAACATTGATAATGATTGTGTTTTGAGATTTGGGAAGAGATTGTGTGTGCCTTGTGATTCACAGTTGAAGAGAGAGTTGTTATGTGAAGCACATAGTTCTCCGTTTTCAGTTCATCTTGGCAGTACTAGGATGTACAGAGATCTGCGGGAGTATTACTGGTGGGATGGAATGAAAAGAGATATCGCTGATTTTACTGTGAAGTGTTTGACAAGTCAACAGGTTAAAGCAGAGCGATAGTTACCGAAAGGGATGCTTCAGCCTTTACCAGTGCCAGAGTGGAAATGAGAAAACATATCCATGGACTTTGTTGTGGGATTACCGAGGACATCTCGAGGTAATAATGCAATCTGGGTTATTGTTGATCGCTTGACCAAATCTGCTCATTTCCTTGCTATACGAGATACTTTCTCTCTTGATCAACTTTCCCGTTTGTATCTTAAAGAGATAGTCAGGTTACATGGAGTTCCTCTCTCCATTTTATCGGATTGTGATCCCAGGTTTACTTCTAACTTTTGGAAAGGCCTTCAGAAGTCGTTGGGTACTGAATTAAATTTTAGTACAGTTTTTCATCCTCAATCAGATGGGCAGTCAGAACAAACAATTCAGACATTGGAGGATATGCTACGAGTTTGTTCGATGGATTATCAGGGAAGTTGGGACCAATATCTTTCTTTGGTTGAATTTTCATATAATAACAGTTTTCATTCCAGTATACAGATGGCACCATTTCAGGAATTATATGGGAAGCGGTGTCGAACTCCAGCTTTCTGGGATGAAGTTGGTGAAAGGAAGTTGATGGGACCGGAATTGGGAGAAGAGATGGCAGAAATAGTTCAGCTGATTCAGAAACACATGAGAATAGCTCAGAGCAGGCAGAAGAGTTATGCGGATTACCAGAGGAAGGATCTATCTTTCGAGGTAGGTGATCATGTTTTTCTCAAAGTCTCACCATGGAAAAGTGTGATGAGATTTGGTAAGAAAGGAAAGTTGAGTCCAAGGTTCATTGGACCATATGAAATTCTGGAGAGAGTTGGATCAGTTGCATACCGGGTGGCTTTACCTCCGAGTTTATCTCAGGTACACAATGTTTTTCATGTTTCGTTGTTGAGAAAGTATATTCCAGATCCATCTCATGTTTTGAGCCAAGAGGTAGTTCAGCTGGAAGAGAACCTATCTTATGAGGAACAACCGGTACATATTCTTGACCACAGGGAGCAGGTGTTACGGAATAAGGTGATTCATCCGGTAATGGTTTTGTGAAAAAACCATGTGGTTGAAGAGGCAATGTGGGAATCTGAAAATGCTATGAGGGATAAATACCCCCACTTATTTTGATAAGTGAATAAAATTGTGAGGACGCAATTCTCAAAAGGGGGGAAGGATGTAACATCCCAGGTAAATAAAGAATAAATTTTTTTCATATTTATGAATATTTACAAATTAAATATTAATTTTACTTTAAAGGGGTTGCTATGTTTGATAGTGTACCCGATACGCAACAAAGAGTTTCATTGAAATCTTACGTTGCACTCTAATAATAAAATAATATTATTTTTAAATGGTAGTTAACATGTAGCCGTTGTAATGGCGGGAATGGATAGAAATAACTAAAATATGATTATATATGTTTTTAAATGTTTTTACATTTACCCAATAGAAGATAAAGGCTTAAAATACGGAAAGAGTTCAATTTTAGGCATTTATACACTACTTTTCACGAAAGGTCCACTTATCACATTTTGACGGAGAACCATCATTAAATATAGTTTTGATCGATCTTATAAACTCTATTGGACCAAATATAACTCTTCTTAAGAATCGGGACATCAAAATTTACTTTGTGTAAAATTTTGGTACCTTTCTGATAAAGTTCATCTTTTTTAATGAATAGTGTAAAATGTTGTATTTTAATTCAAAACCTCTTTTTAATATAACTTATTTTTATGATTAGATTATCTTTTGAATTGGTTTTAAAGTGAAATTAGAAAATATTTTTACCATTAAATCCAATAGTGGTCGTTTGAATTAATTTAACTTTGAAATCGGACTTAAATTAGTGTCAATCTTTTGATACTTATTGTTTCATAAAAACACGCTAATTGCTCAGACAGCGGGAATTAATTATTAAATTAATTAATTTGACTTATATGTTTTGAATTTTGTAAAATAGACTTCATTTTTGAATTCTTAATATCAAATATAGCTTAGGGTGAATTTTTGGTAATTTTCTGAAAAACTTAAATTTTTGATGAATAGTGAAGCCACTAAGTGGTACTTATAAAAACTAATTTTCCGTTTAAATGAAATTTTTCCATCATTGTGTTTTGAGTTTCAAAAATATGACATACATTGTTGTCATTAAGAAGTAAAATGTGGTTCAATGAGATTAAAATAATTTTTTGGTGAATAGTAACTTATTAAGTTTTTAATTGCGATTAGTGGTAATTAGTGTAGTTTAAGCTAAAAATAATGCTTTAATAAAATGAGATGAGCTTGACACATGTCCTACCCTCATTGGTTGTGTCATGGCCGACCCAGAAAATCCATTGGTTAACTTGGGGACCCCATGGAGCCACTTTGGTTGGGAAATGACATAAATAACTTTTTATTTAATGTAAAAGTAAAAATGACACAAACATGATATGTTTTACAAAAATAATTTTTAAATGGGGTTATACAAGTCCGATTTTTGATTATAAATAGTCATTGGAAAGATAAAAAGATTTCCTACATCATAGTATTTTGTTTTATAATTTTTAGACTTTAAATTAATTTATTTATTTATGACATCATGATGATGCAGCGATGACCTCATTATTTAACGATTTAAATAAAATGGAAAGATAATGTAAAATCTATGAACTACACATGTCCAAAACTTATTGGATGGGTGGATTTCGAAACCTTATCACCGTATCCACGAATTATTTCAATGTGGGACCTTTTAAAACCGAAACACATTTTCAAATAAAGTAATATTTTTTTACCTTCCAAAAGTGCCCCTCCTCTCCTCTTATAAAAGGCCCCCACCTCTACCACCTTACACACACTCCTCAAGCCTTTGGCTCGGCCAACCCCTTCCCATTTACTCTCTCCACATCCCTTTCCTCATCCTAGAGGATTCCCTTTGGGCAGAATCTTTTCAAAGGAAGCCTTTAGGCTCAAATCAAAAGGAGTTACACTTTTAAAGGTAATTCATTCTCTCTTGTTCATTTGTTTTATTTTGCTTCTCCAACCCCCAAAACTCTTTTTATTTACTTCTTTTGTAACAACACCAGTATCTTCAATATACTAGAATGTTGTTATAAGATTTATTCGAGCTAAACTCTCACACAACTACATCAAATGGTTAAAGAACATACGGTCTCCGTGGATGGCGAAATTCTGCCTCCCGAAATGATGATTGTTCAATACTCATTTAACACCCACAAAGGTGGTCATTAAGATGTCACTATATTTATATATGATATATAATATGTTTATGTTTTCTTTAAGCTTCTGTATTTTTCATTTTGTGTATACCTTTATGGTTTCCATTATGGGTAAAACACGATATCTTCATTTAAGGAAGTGCAGACTACCGCCCCCTCAAAGTGATGTGATTCGTTAATGCCATATGTGGGATGTGTAAAGGATGGATTTGAAGTTATTATATTTATGTTATACTGGAATTATAATATACCTATATATCATTATTATTTCTTTCCATTAGAGTATGAGATAGAAATGAAAGTAGCGTTCATGCGTACGTACGGCTTACCGTCTCCATGAACGGTGCATTTCATTTTTTATCCCAAAATGTAATGTACTATTAAAAGTACATGTATATAATGGATATATATAATGAATGATATATCTAAATGATGAATATTATTCTTGAATTAAAATATACATACCTCTCATTTAGTTTTAATTCCATTAATATGACAAAGAATGAAAGTAGCGTTCATGCGTACGTACGGCTTACCGTCTCCATGAACATTGCATTTCATTTCATACCTTTAAATGATTATGTAATATTATAAATACATGTATATTCTGGATATATATAATATATATGATATCCAAATCAGGAATGTCATTCTGGATATAAAGAACCTTTGACCACATGAACAACATGTAATTGTAAGAAGTCCACTTTCGACTTAAGAAGCAAATATTGACAAAACAAACATTATTAACTTAAATGGTTACATAATGTTTATAACATAGAAATAAGTGATATAAAAGGCATAATGAACTTTAAAAAGGTTCTTAATCAAGTATAAATTAACTCAAGTTTATTATTCAGGATGTTAAAGAACGATCGAGTCAAGTCGGAACCGAGGTAAGGGAATTTCTTAACCCAACTTCCATTCTTTGGGTTAATCTCCTACATTCAAATTATTTCATGATATTATTATGTCCTATTTTGTATTTTTAATTTCTTTATGTGTACCTACATTGAATACACATAATAGATCTATTTTATTTTAAAAATGATCTTTTAAGGACTTCGTCTCAATCTCCTTTCATTGAGGCATATTTCGTTTTATACACAACTTTCTTTTATACGGTGTATAAACCCTTTTGAATTTTACTTTTATACAAAAGGAATCTTTTTCTAAGAAGCGTTTTACTAAACTACAAAAATGAATGTTTTTTTAACGTATGCGGTGACAACGACCTTTTCCGCCACCGCGAGTATTATTTGGTCTTTGGATTTCTCAACAAGCCGTAATGTTTTTAGAATAAAATAAATACCATATACTCATTTATGTATTTTGGTATTGAAAATGGTTTTGAAAAAGGATTCTATTATGTCAATATATTTATGATATATTGTGATTGAAATGTGGAAATGTTATCATTCATTTATATTGGTTTTATGTTTTATGATTTTATACTGGTACTTGGACATTTTAACGGGTGGTTACGTTATAAACCATATGACGGGTGGTGCCGTGAATACCAGGATGGGTGGTTACGTTATAACCTCCAATGCATTGGGTATGGAAGTCGGCCGTATGGCTATTCCATTAAGTATGTATGGAAATTGGACGTATGGTTATTCCATTAAGTGATATTTGTGGAAGTAGACCGTATGGTTATTCCACTTAAGTATGTTTATGTCCCAAGTTACCTTTATATATGTTATGTGTTCTTTTTATGGATTTTATGGTAAACCTTTGGTTACAAAAAGGTAAGTAATCATACTTTATTCAGTGAAGAGTTTTTACTACTTCATGAAGGTGAAGGTATTACTTTTATAGAGTATATATGGTTTATTTGATGTTTGAAAAACTAACAGTTTTCATTCTTTCTGTATCCCTTACTGAGCTTTTTATGCTCATCCCAAGTTTTTTTGAAATGTTTTTCACAGGTCAAGGGAAAGGTACATGATATGATGATGGTGTCAAGGAAGTGTCAAGAAATAATCCATGTTTTATTTTAAATGTGTTTCCATTGATGGGAATGAAGAATACTATCTTTATGTAACCACTTTGTTTATATGTGGGATGTAATGAAAGTTTTATGCTCTAATTCTCTAAAACTATAAACCTGAAAAGATCCTCAATGTGAATTACTCATTTAATTCAATATTAAGTAAGTTTTAAGGCTGGGGCCTTATAGTTGGTATCAGAGGTCGGTTTAGATAACTTTAGGAGTTAGAATTCTATTAAATGATTATCCAAAAATATTTTTTTGAAAAGATATAGCATTTTAAGATTACCATGTTGCTTCATCTAAGACATGTTCGTTAAGAATGGTTTTTTCTTAGAGGAAGCAGAGAATTTTTTTTTGGGAAGGCATACTGAGGGAAATGACCTTCCAAATCAGCATACTAAGATGGCCAGAATCAGAATTGAGCAGTTTACTGCAGTGATGGCTCAGTTGAATCAGGTGATAAATGGTGGTTGTGTTATTGATGATATTTTTGTGTTTTCTAAAAGTAAAGGAGAGCATGAAAGACATTTAAGGGTTATCTTGCAAACCTTAAAAGAAAAGAAATTGTATGGGAAATTCAGAAAGTGTGAGTTGTGGTTGCAACAAATTTCTTTCCTTGGTCATATTGTTTCTAAAGATGGAATAATTGTTGATCCTACAAAAACAAAAGTTGTGGAAGAATGGCCAAGACCAACAAATGTAACCGAGATTCATAGATTCCTTGGTTTGGTAGGATATTACCGAAGGTTTGTTAGAAATTTTTCACGGTTATCTAGTCCAATGACTAAGCTAACTCGGAAGGGTGTTAAGTTTATCTGGACAAAATATTGTGATGATTGTTTTCAGGAATTGAAAAGAAGATTGGTGAATGCTCCAGTTTTGGAACTACCTTCCAGGAATGGTGAGTTTGTTATATACAGTGATGCTTCATTGAAAGGACTTGGTTGCGTCCTAATGCAGAATGATCAGGTAATTGCTTATGCTTCACGACAGTTGAAAACTCATGAGGTAAATTACCCTACACATGATTTGGAATTAGCTGCTGTTGTTTTTGATTTAAAAATTTGGAGGCATCATTTGTATGGAGTAAAGTGTGAAATATATACTGATCACAAAAGTTTAAAGTATATATTCACTCAGAAAGAATTGAACATAAGACAAAGGAGATGGCTAGAATTAATCAAGGATTATGATTGTACAATTCATTACCATCCGGGAAAAACAAATAAAGTGGTTGATGCTTTGAGTCGAAAAAGTAATGCTTCATTAAAAATGTTTCATTTGGAACGTGATCCTTTGGTTAAGGATTTGATGAACTTTGGCATAGAAGTTGTTGGTGCAGGAAGTCCTTCTGTTTTGTTTCAGGTATCAGTGAGATCTTCTCTATCAGATAGAATCAAGAAAGCACAGTAGCAAGACAATGAGTTGCAGAAAAAGGTAGAGCTGGTTCAGAAAGATAAGTTGACTGAATTCAACATTGATAATGATTGTGTTTTGAGATTTGGGAGGAGATTGTGTGTGCCTTGTGATTCACAGTTGAAGAGAGAGTTGTTATGTGAAGCACATAGTTCTCCATTTTCAGTTCATCCTGGCAGTACTAGGATGTACAGAGATCTGCGGGAGTATTACTGGTGGGATGGAATGAAAAGAGATATTGCTGATTTTACTGTGAAGTGTTTGACAAGTCAACAGGTTAAAGCAGAGTGATAGTTACCGAAAGGGATGCTTCAGCCTTTACGAGTGCCAGAGTGGAAATGGGAAAACATATCCATGGACTTTGTTGTGGGATTACCGAGGACATCTCGAGGTAATAATGCAATCTGGGTTATTGTTGATCGCTTGACCAAATCTGCTCATTTCCTTGCTATACGAGATACTTTCTCTCTTCATAAACTTTCCCGTTTGTATCATAAAGAGATAGTCAGGTTACCTGGAGTTCCTCTCTCCATTGTATCGGATCGTGATCCCAGGTTTACTTCTATCTTTTGGAAAGGCCTTCAGAAGTCGTTGGGTACTGAATTAAATTTTAGTACAGCTTTTCATCCTCAATCAGATGGGTAGTCAGAACGAACAATTCAGACATTGTAGGATATGCTACGAGCTTGTTCGATGGATTATCAGGGAAGTTGGGACCAACATCTTTCTTTGGTTGAATTTTCATATAATAACAGTTTTCATTCCAATATACAGATGGCACCATTTCAGGCATTATATGTGAAGCGGTGTCGAACTCCAGCATTCTGGGATGAAGTGGGTGAAAGGAAGTTGATGGGACCAGAATTGGTAGAAGAGATGGCAGAAAAAGTTCAGCTGATTCAGAAACACATGAGAACAGCTCAGAGCAGGAAGAAGAGTTATGCGGATAACCGGAGGAAGGATCTATCTTTCGAGGTAGGTGATCATGTTTTTCTCAAAGTCTCACCATGGAAAAGTGTTATGAGATTTGGAAAGAAAGGAAAGCTGAGTCCAAGGTTCATTGGACCATATGAAATTCTGGAGAGAGTTGGATTAGTTGCATACTGGTTGGCTTTACCTCCGAGTTTATCTCAGGTACACAATGTTTTTCATGTTTCGATGTTGAGAAAGTATATGCCAGATCCATCTCATGTTTTGAGCCCAGAGGTAGTTCAGCTGGAAGAGAACCTATCTTATGAGGAACAACCGGTCCAGATTCTTGACCACAGGGAGCAGGTGTTACAGAATAAGGTGATTCATCAGGTAAAGGTTTTGTGGAAAAACCATGTGATTGAAGAGGCAACGTGGGAATCTGAAAATTCTATGAGGGATAAATACCCCAACTTATTTTGATAAGTGAATAAAAGTGTGAGGATGCAATTCCCAAAAGGGGGGATGGATGTAACATTCCAGGTAAATAATGAATAATGAATTTTCATATTTATGAATATTTACTAATTAAATATTAATTTTACTTTACAGGGGTTTCTATGTTCGATAGTGTACCCGATACGCAACAAAGAGTTTCATTGAAATCTTACGTTGCACTCTAATAATAAAATAATGTTATTTTTAAACGGTAGTTAACATGTAGCTGTTGTAATGGCGGGAATGGATAGAAATAACTAAAATATGATTATATATGTTTTTAAATGTTTTTACATTTACCCAATAGAAGATAAAGGCTTAAAATACAGAAGGAGTTCAAATTTAGGCATTTATACCCCAATTTTCACGAAAGGTCCACTTATCACATTTTGACGGAGAACCGTCATTAAATATAGTTTTGATCGATCTTATAAATACTATTGGACCAAATATAACTCTTCCTAAGAATCGGGACATCAAAATTTACTTTGTATAAAATTTTGGTACCTTTCTGATAAAGTTCATCATTTTTAATTAATAGTGTAAAATGTTGTATTTTAATTCAAAACCTCTTTTTAATCTAATTTATTTATATGATTATATTATCTTTTGAATGGTTTTTAAAGTGAAATTAGAAAATATTTTTACCATTAAATCCAATAGTGGTCGTTGGAATTTATTTCACTTTGAAATCGGACTTAAACTAGTGTCAATCTTTTGATACTTATTGTTTCATAAAAACACGCTAATTGTTGTGACAGCGGGAATTAATTATTAAATTAATTAATGTGACTTATATTTTTTGAATTTTGTAAAATAGTCTTCATTTTTGAATTCGTAATATCAAATATAGCTTAGGGTGAATTTTTGGTAATTTTCTGAAAAACTTCAATTTTTGATGAATAGTGAAACCACTAAGTGGTACTTATAAAAACTGATTTTCCATTTAAATGAAATTTTCCCATCATTGTGTTTTGATTTTCAAAAATCTGACATACATAGTTGTCATTAAGATGTAAAATGTGGTTCAATGAGATTAAAATAATTTTTTTATGAATAGTAACTTATTAAGTTTTTAATCGCGATTAGTGGTAATTAGTGTAGTTTAAGGTAAAAATAATGCTTTAATAAAATGAGATGAGCTTGACACATGTCCTACCCTCATTATTTGTGTCATTTCCGACCAAGATAAGCCATGGGTCAACTTGGGGACCCCATGGAGCCACTTTGGTTGGGAAATGACATAAATAACTTTTTATTTAATGTAAAAGTTAAAATGACACAAACATGATATGTTTTACTAAAACAATTTTTAAATGTGGTTATACAAGTCATATTATTGATTATAAATATTCATTGGAAAGATAAAAATATTTCCTACATCATAGTATTTTTTTTATAATTTTTAGACTTTAAATAAATTAATTTATTTATGACATCATGATGATGCAGCGATGACCTCATTATTTAACGATTTAAATAAAATGGTAAGATAATGTAAAATCTATGAACTACACATGTCCAAAACTTATTGGATGGGTGGATTTAGAACCCTTATCACCTTATCCAAGAATTATTTCAATGTGGGACCTTTTAAAACCGAAACACATTTTCCAATAAAGTAATATTTCTTTACTTTCCAAAAGTGCCTCTCCTCTCCTCTTATAAAAGGCCCCCACCTCTACCACCTTACACACACTCCTCAATCCTTTGGCTCGGCACACCCCTGCCCATTTACTCTCTCCACATCCCTTTCCTCATTCTATAGGATTCCCTTTGGGCATAATCCTTTCAAAGTAAGCCTTTAAGCTCAAATCAAAAGGAGTTACACTTTTAAAGGTAATTCATTATCTCTTGTTCATTTGTTTTATTTTGCTTCTCCAACCCCCTAAACTCTTTTTATTTACTTCTTTTGTAACAACACCAGTATATTCAATTTACTAGGATGTTGTTATAAGATTTATTCGAGCTACACTCTCACACAACTAAATCAAATGGTTAAAGAACATACGGTTTCCGTGGATGGCGAAATTCTGCCTCCCAAAACGATGATTGTTCAATACTCATTTAACACCATCAAAGGTGGCCATTAAGATGTCACAATATTTATATATGATATATAATATGTTTATGTTTTCTTTAAGCTTCTGTATTTTTCATTTTGGGCATACCTTTATGGTTTCCATTATGGGTAAAACACGATATCTTCATTTAAGGAAGTGCGGACTACCGCCCCCTCAAAGTGATGTGATTCGTTAATGCCATATGTGGGACGTTCAAAGGATGGATTTGAAGTTATTATATATGATGTTATACTGGAATTATAATATACCTCTATATCATTATTATTTCTTTCCAATAAAGTATGAGATAGAAATCAAAGTAGCGTTCATGCGTATGTACGGCTTACCGTCTCCATGAACGGTGCATTTCATTTCTTATCCCCAAATGTAATGTACTATTAAAAGTACATGTATATAATGGATATATATAATGAATGATATATCTATATGATGAATATAATTCCGGAATTAAAATATATATACCTCTCATTTAGTTTTAATTCCATTAATATGACAATGAAATGAAAGTAGCGTTCATGCGTATGTACGGCTTACCGTCTCCATGAACGGTGCATTTCATTTCTTACCTTTAAATGATTATGTAATATTATAAATACATGTATATTCTGGATATATATAATATATATGATATCCAAATCAGGAATTTCATTCTGGATATAAAGAACCTTTGACCACATGAACAACATGTAATTGTAAGAAGTCCACTTTCGACTTAAGAACCAAATATTGACAAAACAAACATTATTAACTTAAATGGTTACATAATGTTTATAACATAGGAATAAGTGATATAAAAGGAATAATGAACTTTAAAAATGTTCTTAATCAAGTATAAATTAACTCAAGTTTATTATTCAGGATGTTAAAGAACGATCGAGTCAAGTCGGACCCGAGGTAAGGGAATTTCTTAACCCAACTTCCATTCATTGGGTTAATATCATACTTTCAAATTATGTCATGATATTATTATGTCCTATTTTGTATTTTTACATTCTTTATGTGTACCTATAGTGAATACACATAATAGATCTATTTTATTTTAAAAATGATCTTTTAAGGACTTCGTCTCAATCTCCTTTCATTGAGGCATATTTCATTTTATACACAACTTTCTTTTATAGGGTGTATAAACCCCTTTGAATTTTACTTTTATACAAAAGGAATCTTTTTCTACGAAGCGTTTTACTATACGACAAAAAGGAATGTTTTTTTAACGTACGCGGTGACAACGACCTTTTCCGCCGCCGCGAGTATTATTTGGTCTTTGGCTTTCTCAACAAGCCGTAATGTTTTTAGAATAAAATAAATACCATATACTCTTTTATGTATTTTGGTATTGAAAATGGTTTTGAAAAAGGATTCTATTATGTCAATATATTTATGATATATTGTGATTGAAATGTGGAAATGTTATCATTCATTTATATTGGTTTTATGTTTTATGATTTTATACTGGTACTTGGAGATTTTAACGGGTGGTTACATTATAAACCATATGACGGGTGGTGCCGTGAATACCAGGACGGGTGGTTACGTTATAACCTCCAATGCATTGGGTATGGAAGTCGGCTGTATGGCTATTCCATTAAGTATGTATGGAAATTGGCCGTATAGCTATTCCATTAAGTGATATGTGTGGAAGTCGACCGTATGGTTATTCCACATAAGTATGTTTATGTCCCAAGTTACCTTTATATATGTTATGTGTTCTTTTTATGGATTTTATGGTAATCCTTTGGTTACAAAAAGGTAAGTAATGATACTTTATTCAGTGAAGAGTTTTTACTACTTCATGAAGGTGAAGGTATTACTTTGATAGAGTATATATGGTTTATTTGATGTTTGAAAAACTAAAAGTTTTCATTCTTTCTGTATCCCTTACTGAGCTTTTTATGCTCATCCCAAGTTTTTTTGAAATGTTTTTCACAGGTCAAGGGAAAGGTACATTATATGATGATAGTGTCTAGGAAGTGTCAAGAAATAATCCATGTTTTATTTTAAATGTGTTTCCATTGATGGGAATGAAGAATACTATCTTTATGTGACCACTTTGTTTATATGTGGGATGTAATGAAAGTTTTATGATCTAATTCTCTAAAACTCTAAACCTGAAAAGATCCTGAATGTGAATTACTCATTTAATTCAATATTAAGTAAGGTTTAAGGCCGAGGACTTATAGTTGGTATCAGAGGTCGGTTTAGATAACTTTAGGAGTTAGAATTCTATTAAATGACTATCCAAAAATATTTTTGTTGAAATGATATAGGATTTGAAGATTACCATGTTGCTTCATCTAAGACATGTTCGTTAAGAATGGTTTTTTCTTAGAGGAAACAGAGAAGTGTTTTTTGGGAAGGCATACTGAGGGAAATGACCTTCCAAATCAGCATACTAAGATGGCCAAAATCAGAATTGAGCAGTTTACTGCAGTGATGGCTCAGTTGAATCAGGTGATAAATGGTGGTTGTGTTATTGATGATATTTTGGTGTTTTCTAAAAGTAAAGAAGAGCATGAAATAAATTTAAGGGTTATCTTGGAAACCATAAAAGAAAAGAAACTGTATGGGAAATTCAGAAAGTGTGAGTTTTGGTTGCAACAAATTTCTTTCCTTGGTCATATTGTTTCTAAAGATGGAATAAATGTTGATCCTGCAAAAATAAAAGTTGTGGAAGAATGGCCAAGACCGACAAATGTAACCGAGATTCATAGCTTCCTTGGTTTGGTAGGCTATTACCGAAGGTTTGTTAGAAATTTTCCACGGTTATCTAGTCCAATGACTAAGCTAACTCGGAAGGGTGTTCAGTTTATCTGGACAAAAGAATGTGATGATTGTTTTCAGGAATTGAAAATAAGATTGGTGAATGCTCCAGTTTTGGCACAACCTTCCAGGAATGGTGAGTTTGTTATATACAGTGATGCTTCATTGAAAGGACATGGTTGCGTCCTAATGCAGAATGATCAGGTAATTGCTTATACTTCACGACAGTTGAAAACTCATGAGGTAAATTACCCTACACATGATTTGGAATTAGCTGCGGTTGTTTTTTGATTTAAAAATTTGGAGGCATCATTTTTATGGAGTAATGTGTGAAATATATACTGATCATAAAAGTTTAAAGTATCTATTCACTCAGAAAGAATTGAACATGAGACAAAGGATATGGCTAGAATTAATCAAGGATTATGATTGTACAATTCATTACCATCCAGGAAAAGAAAATAAAGTGGCTGATGCTTTGAGTCGAAAAAGAAATGCTTCATTAACAATGTTGCATTTGGAACGTGATCCTTTGGATAGGGATTTGATAAACTTTGGCATAGAAGTTGTTGGTGCAGGAAGTCCTTCTGTTTTGTTTCAGGTATCAGTGAGATCTTCTCTATCAGATAGAATCAAGAAAGCACAGAAGCAATACAGTCAGTTGCAGAAAAAGGTAGAGCTGGTTCAGAAAAGTAAGTTGCCTGAATTCAACATTGATAATGATTGTGTTTTGAGATTTGGGAAGAGATTGTGTGTGCCTTGTGATTCACAGTTGAAGAGAGAGTTGTTATGTGAAGCTCATGGTTCTCCGTTTTCAGATCATCCTGGCAGTACTAAGATGTACAGAGATCTGCGGGAGTATTACTGGTGGGATGGAATGAAAAGAGATATTGCTGATTTTACTGTGAAGTGTTTGACATGTCAACAGGTTCAAGCATAGTGGCAATTACCGAAAGGGATGCTTCAGCCTTTACCAATGCCAGAGTGGAAATGGGAAAACATATCCATGGACTTTGTTGTGGGATTACCGAGGACATCTAGAGGTAATAATGAAATCTGGGTTATTGTTGATCGCTTGACCAAATCTGCTCATTTCCTTGCTATACGAGATACTTTCTCTCTTGATCAACTTTCCCATTTGTATCTTAAAGAGATAGTCAGGTTACATGGAGTTCCACTCTCCATTGTATCAGATCGTGATCCCAGGTTTACTTCTAACTTTTGGAAAGGTCTTCAGAAGTCTTTGGGTACTGAATTAAATTTTAGTACAGCTTTTCATCCTCAATCAGATGGGCAGTCAGAACGAACAATTCCGACATTGGAGGAAATGCTACGAGCTTGTTCGATGGATTATCAGGAAAGTTGGGACCAACATCTTTCTTTGGTTGAATTTTCATATAATAACATTTTTCATTCTAGTATAAAGATGGCACCATTTCAGGCATTATATGGGAAGCGGTGTCGAACTCGAGCTTTCTGGGATGAAGTGGGTGAAAGGAAGTTGATGAGACCAGAATTGGTAGAAGAGATGGCAGAAAAAGTTCAGCTGATTCAGAAACACATGAGAAAAGATCAGAGCAGGCAGAAGAGTTATGCGGTAACCGGAGGATGGATCTATCTTTTGAGGTAGGTGATCATGTTTTTCTCAAAGTCTCACCATGGAAAAGTGTGATGAGATTTGGTAAGAAAGGAAATCTGAGTCCAAGGTTCATTGGACCATATGAAATTCTGGAGAGAGTTGGATCAGTTGCATACCGGGTGGCTTTACCTCCGAGTTTATCTCAGTTATACAATGTTTTTCATGTTTCAATATTGAGAAAGTATATGCCAGATCCATCTCATGTTTTGAGCCCAGAGGTAGTTCAGCTGGAAGAGAACCTATCTTATGAGGAATAACCGGTCCAGATTCTTGACCACAGGGAGCAGGTGTTACGGAATAAGGTGATTAATCAGGTAGAGGTTTTGAGGAAAAACCATGTGATTGAAGAGGCAACGTGGGAATCTGAAAATGCTATGAGGGATAAATACCCCCACTTATTTTGATAAGTGAATAAAATTGAGAGGACGCAATTCCCAAAAGGGGGGAAGGATGTAACATCCCAGGTAAATAAAGAATAAAGAATTTTTATATTTATGAATATTTACGAATTAAATATTAATTTTAATTTAAAGGGGTTGCTATGTTCGATAGTGTACCTGATACGCAACAAAGAGTTTCCACTAGTGCAGAAAACATTTTTTACGTCGGTTAGTTTTCATTATTTACGTCGGTTTTTAGGCGACGTTAATACGGACGACGTTATAAATAACGTTTTTTACGTCGGTTATTTAAAACCCGACGTAACATCCCTTCCCCGGGCCTATTATCACGTCGGTTTCTTAAATAACAGACGTGATAAAAAGGCCTGGGAAACGTTTTAGCACGTCGGTTATCCAATAACCGACGTGGTAAATCGATTCCCAGTCCTTTTAGCACATCGGTTATATTAAGAACCGACGTGATAAAAGGCCCGGGAACGGTTTAGCACGTCGGTTCTCGAAAAAACCGACGTGATAAACCCCTACCGATTTATTTACCACGTCGGTTATAAAATAACTGACGTGAAAGCGATATTTTTTTTTAAATAATTGCACTGCTCTCACCAAAAAGCAACCAGAAACCAAACAACAAAAATAACCATGCCAGCCCTCCCCCAAGCCCCAACTGAACCCCACCCTCATCTATACCCACCTAACAACCTGGCCAGCCCTCCCCCACCACATTGGAGCCCCAGCACAACCCTTGGACACCCCCACCCCTTGGACAGCCCCCCCACCCTCATTTATACCCCCACGACCCCTAGTACAGCCTCAAACACCCATTGGACACCCCTCCCATATCCCTTGGACACCCCCCACCCCTTGGACACCCCCACCCCTTGGACAGCCCCCCCACCCACATTTACACCCCCAAGACCCCTAGTACTGCCTCAAACACCCATTGGACACCCCCCACACCTTGACAGCCCTCCCAGACCCCTTGGACACCCCCCCGACCCCTGGACACCCCCCCCCCCCCCCGAGCCCTTGGACAGCCCCAAACACCCCTTGGACACCCCTCCCATATCCCTTGCACACCCCCCCCCCACCCATTGGACAGCCCCCCCCCCCCCACCCTCATTTACACCCAACCGGCCCCTTGGACAGAACTCCCAGACACCTTGGACACCACTCCCATATCCCTTGGACACCCCCACCCCTTGGACACCCCCCACCCCTTCGACAGCCCCCCCCCCCCCCACCCTCATTTACACCCCCCGAACACTAGGACAGCTCCAAACACCCCTTGGACACCCCTCCCATATCCCTTGGACACCCCCCCACCCCTTGGACACCCCCCCACCCCTTGGACAGCCCCCACCCCCTGGACACCCCCCCGACCCCTTGGAACCCCCCCCCCCCCCCCCCCCGACCCCTTGGAAACCCCCCATCCCCTTGGAAAGCCCCAAACACCCCTTGGACACCCCTCTTATATCCCTTGGACACCCCCCACCACTTGGACACCCCCCACCCCTTGGACACCCCCCCACCACCCTCATTTACACCCAACCGACCCCTTGGACAGCCCCAAACACACCTTGGACACCCCTCCCATATCCCTTGGATCACCACCGGCCAGCCGCTGGATCACCACCGGCCAGCCGGTGGACCAGACAGAGAGCCTTCCTCTGTCTGGACCACCGGCCGGCCGCTGGCTCATCACCGGCCGGCCGGTGGACCAGACAGAGCTTTGCTGTCGGGACCACCGGCCAACCGGTGCTCCACCACCGGCCAGCCGGTGCACCCAGGATAGCCCCCCACCCACCCGGACAACCCCAACCCTCTGGACAGCCCCCCACCCACCCGGACAACCCAAAATACCCTCTGGAGAGGCCGCCACCCACTTGGACAGCCCCCCACACCCATCCACCCCCTTGGACACCCCCTGGACACCCCACCGACCCCTCTGGAGAGGCCGCCACCCCCTTTGACAGCCCCCCCCCCCCCACACACCCACCCATCCCCTTGGACACCACCCTGGACACCCCCCGACCCCTCTGGAAAGCCCCCGACCCCTCTAGAAAGCACCCCCACCCCTCTTGGACACAACCCCCCACCCCCGACCTCCTTGGACACCCCCCTAGCCACCCCCCAACCCTCTGGACAGCCCCCCACCCCTCCTAAACACCACCCCACCCACTACCCCATTGGACACCCCCCTGGACACCCCCCAACACCCACCCACACCCTTGGACAGCCCCCCACACCCACGCACCCCCTTGTAAACCCCCCTGGACACCCCCCGACCCCTCTGGATAGCCCCCCACCCCTCCTGGACACCACCCCCACCCCCTACCCCCTTGGACACCCCTGGACATCCCCCAACCCTCTGGGCAACCCCCCCCCCCCCCCCCCCACCCACCCGGACAACCCCAAATACCCTCTGGAGAGGCCGCCACCCACTTGGATAGCCCCCCACACCCATCCACCCCCTTGGACACCCCCCTGGACACCCCCACCGACCCCTCTGGACAGGCCGCCACCCCCTTGGACAGCCCCCCACACCCACCCATCCTCTTGGACACCACCCTGGACACCCCCCGACCCCTCTGGACAGCCCCCGACCCCTCTAGAAAGCACCCCCACCCCTCCTGGACACAACCCCCCACCCCGACCTGCTTGGACACCCCCCTGGACACCCCCAACCCTCTGGACAACCCCCCCCCCCCCCCCACCCCTCCTAAACACCACCCCCACCCCCTACCCCCTTGGACACCCCCCTGGACACCCCCCAACACCCACCCACACCCTTGGACAGGCCCCCACACCCACCCACCCCCTTGTAAACCCCCCTGGACACCCCCCGGCCCCTCTGGACAGCCCCCCGCCCCTCCTGGACACCACCCCCCACCCCCTACCCCCTTGGACACCCCCTGGACATCCCCCAACCCTCTGGACAGCCCCCCCCCCCCCCCACCCACCCGGACAACCCCAAATACCCTCTGGAGAGGCCGCCACCCACTTGGACAGCCCCCCACACCCATCCAACACCTTGGACACCCCCCTGGACACCCCACCGACCCCTCTGGACAGACCGCCACCCCCTTGGACAGCCCCCACACCCACCCATCCCCTTGGACACCACCCTGGACACCCCCCGACCCCTCTGGACAGCCCCCGACCCCTCTAGAAAGCACCCCCACCCCTCCTGGACACAACCCCCACCCTCGACCTGCTTGGACACCCCCCTGGACACCCCCCAACCCTCTGGACAGCCCCCCACCCCTCCTAAACACCACCCCCACCCCCTACCCCCTTGGAAACCCCCCTGGACACCCCCCAACACCCACCCACACCCTTGGACAGCCCCCCACACCAACCCACCCCCTTGTAAACCCCCCTGGACACCCCCGACCCCTCTGGACAGCCCCCCACCCCTCCTGGACACCACCCCCCACACCCTACCCCCTTGGACACCCCCCTGGACACCCCCAACCCTCTTGATAGCCCTCCCACCCCCCTGGAATCACTGAAAATTTACCATAATAAGAAGTTGGGCCATTCAAATAATGTTTTTTAGGTGTGGAGGAAGAACTGAGTTTCAATAGATAGAGAAGGAACTCGACATTAGGTTGTCTATTCCAGGTGTGGATTTGAAGGAGTTAATGTTTGTTCAGTGACCCAAGAGATTGAATCAGAAATTCAGATGTTGTGCCATTTTCTCATGATGAGGATGAATAATTGGTGGGGTTTGACTTTTAAATAGAGAGCTTAGCAGACCATCATATTTTCTATAGATCAGTAAAGGATGTTAGCATCGAATATAAGTCTTAAGGGATGCTTTCAGATCCAAATATGTATGTTGATGGATGCAATGGATCTAGTAGAGGTTCTAGAAAGAATGGTGGTTTTATTTGTTTAGGATAAGTAGTGAAGAAAAAACTAGTTAATTTTTTACTTGCTGAAAAGAGGGTATCTAAAATTTTTAGCATGCCGAGGGGAAATATGGCGAGTCCTCCTCGTGAAACTTTGTTTGCAGGGGGTGAAAATGGTGATGTGATCCCAAATCCATGCACCTATGCCATGGTTGTGTGTGAATAAAGTAGTAACAACTGTAAAAGGGCAACCCATCCAAATGGACACGCCCCAACCCTCTCGGGGATTTATAGAAAACGATGAAAAATTAGTGAAATCATAAAATTAGTCAATATTGCAAGTCGAACTAATAGATCTAGGGATGATAAATAAGATTATGGTGCCAAAACGAGTTAAAAGGGTTTGCAATCGAAGAATCTTAGCTAGTTTCAACAAAAAATCACAACACATATATATATACTATCCGCGAAAAAAAACGAACGAGTGGGAGGATTACCTGAGTGCTGCGAGTTTAGATGATTGATCCGAGGAGATTAAATATGAGAAACGATGATCGCAAAATGAATCTAAACCAAAGAAATGGACGAGTCGATTCGGGTTTACGCGCGAGAGAGACGAGTCGCGACTGTCGAAGTTAAACTCGCGAATGACAATCCACGGGTCTGGGTAAATTTTTAAATGAGTTATCACGTCGGTTATTCAATAACCGATGTTATAATTTTTTTAAAAACATTTATAACGTCGGTTATTCAATAACCGACGTAAAAACCTTCCTCCGATTCTTTTTTTACGTCAGTTATAAAATAACCGACGTTATAAAGGGCTCAAAATCCGCGTTTTTTTACGTCGGTTATTCCATAACCGACATCAAAAACATCTACAGATTCTTTTTTTACGTCGGTTATAAAATAACCGACGTGAAAAGGCCTTCAAAAACCACGTTTTTTACGTCGGTTATCGAATAACCGACGTAATAACTCGTACATATGTCGATTTTTTACGTCGGTTATTGAATAACCGACGTAACAAACACCCCCCGCTTCTGTTTTTTACGGCGGTTAATGTATAACCGACGTAAAAAACGAAGCCGCGCGATTAATAACGTCGGTTATAAAAATAACCGACGTTAAAGGTGTACTAAACACAGGTTTTTACGTCGGTTATTAAATAACCGACGTAAAAAAACTTGTTTTACATATTATGACGTCGGTTTTATATAACCGACGTAAAAAATGGTGACGTAAAAAACGTTTTCTGCACTAGTGTTCATTGAAATCTTACGTTGCACTCTAATAATAAAATAATATTATTTTTAAATGGTAGTTAACATGTAGACGTTGTAATGGCGGGAATGTATAGAAATAACTAAAATATGATTATATATGTTTTTAAATGTTTTTTCATTTACCCAATAGAAGATAAAGGCTTAAAATACGGAAAGAGTTCAATTTTAGGCATTTATACCCTAATTTTCACGAAAGGTCCACTAATCACCTTTTGATGGAGAACCGTCGTTAAATATAGTTTTGATCGATCTTATAAATTCTACTGGACCAAATATAACTCTTCTTAAGAATCGGGACATCAAAATTTAATTTGTGTAAAATTTTGGTACCTTTCTGATAAAGTTCATTTTTTTAATGAATAGTGTAAAATGTTGTATTTTAATTCAAAACCTCTTTTTAATGTAATTTATTTATATGATTAGATTATCTTTTGAATTGTTTTTAAAGTGAAATTAGAAAATATTTTTACCATTGAATCCAATAGTGGTCGTTGAAATTAATTTCACTTTGAAATCGGATTTAAACTAGTGTCAATCTTTTGATACTTATTGTTTCATAAAAACACACTTTTTGCTCTGACAGCGGGAATTAATTATTAAATTAATTAATGTGACTTATTTGTTTTTAATTTTGTAAAATAGACTTCATTTCTGAATTCGTAAAATCAAATATAGCTTAGGGTGAATTTTTTGTAATTTTCTGAAAAACTTCAATTTTTGATGAATAGTGAAACCACTAAGTGGTACTTATAAAAACTGATTTTCCGTTTAAATGAAATTTTTCCATCATTGTGTTTTGATTTTAAAAAATCCAACATACATGGTTGTCATTAATAAGTAAAATGTGGTTCAATGAGATTAAAATAATTTTTTGGTGAATAGAAACTTATTAAGTTTTTAATAGCGATTAGTGGTAATTAGTGTAGTTTAAGGTAAAAATAATGCTTTAATAAAATGAGATGAGCTTGACACATGTCCTACCCTCTTTGGTTGTGTCATGGCCGACCAAGACAAGCCATGGGTCAACTTGGGGACCCCATGGAGTCACTTTGGTTGGGAAATGACATAAATAACTTTTTATTTAATGTAAAAGTAAAAATGACACAAACATGATATGTTTTACTAAAACAATTTTTAAATGGGGTTATACAAGTCAGATTTTTGATTATAAATAGTCATTGAAAATATAAAAATATTCCCTACATCATAGTATTTGTTTTATAATTTTTAGACTTTAAATAAATTAATTTATTTATGACATCATGATGATGCAGCGATGACCTCATTATTTAACGATTTAAATAAAATGGAATGATAATGTAAAATCTATGAACTACACATGTCAAAAACTTATTGGATGGGTGTATTTCGAACCCTTGTCACCTTATACACGAGGTATTTCAATTTGGGACCTTTTAAAACCGAAACACATTTTCAAATAAAGTAATACTTATTTACTTTCCAAAAGTGCCCCTCCTCTCCTCTTATAAAAGGCCCCCACCTCTACCACCTTACACACACTTCTCAAGCCTTTGTCTCGGCCAACCCTTGCCCATTTACTCTCTCCACATACCTTTCCTCATCCTAGATGATTCCCTTTGGGCATAATCCTTTCAATGGAAGCCTTTACGCTCAAATCAAAAGGAGTTACACTTTTAAAGGTAATTCATTCTCTCTTGTTCATTTGTTTTATTTTGCTTCTCCAACCCCCTAAACTCTTTTTATTTACTTCTTTTGTAACAAAAACAGTATATTCAATATACTAGGATGTTTTTCTAAGATTTATTAGAGCTACACTCTCAAACAACTACATCAAATGGTTAAAGAACATACGGTTTCCGTGGATGACGAAATTCTGCCTCCCGAAACGATGATTGTTCAACACTCATTTAACACCTTCAAAGGTGGACATTAAGATGTCACTATATTTATATATGATATATAATATGTTTATGTTTTCTTTAATCTTATTTATTTTTCATTTTGGGCATACCTTTATGGTTTCCATTATGGTGAAAACACGATATCTTCATTTAAGGAAGTGTGGACTACTGCCCCCTGAAAGTGATGTGATTCGTTAATGCCATATGTGGGATGTGTAAAGGATGGATTTGAAGTTATTATATATGATGTTATACTGGAATTATAATATACCTCTATATCATTATTATTTCTTTCCAATAAAGTATGAGATAGAAATGAAAGTAGCGTTCATGCGTACGTACGGCTTACCGTGTCCATGAACGGTGCATTTCATTTCTTATCCCCAAATGTAATGTACTATTAAAAGTACATGTATATAAAGAATATATATAATGAATGATATATCTAAATGATGAATATAATTCTGGAATTAAAATATACATACCTCTCATTTAGTTTTAATTCCATTAATATGACAAAGAAATGAAAGTAGCGTTCATGCGTACGTACGGCTTACCGTCTCCATGAACGGTGCATTTCATTTTTTACCTTTAAATTATTATGTAATATTATAAATACATGTATATTCTGGATATATATAATATATATGATATCCAAATCAGGAATGTCATTCTGGATATAAAGAACCTTTGACCACACGAACAACATGTAATTGTAAGAAGTCCACTTTCGACTTAAAAACCAAATATTGACAAAACAAAAATTATTAACTTAAATGGTTACATAATGTTTATAACATAGAAATAAGTGATATAAAAGGAATAATGAAAATTAAAAAGGTTCTTAATCAAGTATAAATTAACTCAAGTTTATTATTCAGGATGTTAAAGAACGATCGAGTCAAGTCGGACCCAAGGTAAGGGAATTTCTTAACCCAACTTACATTCTTTGGGTTAATCTCCTACTATCAAATTATGTCATGATATTATTATGTCCTATTTTGTATTTTTACTTTCTTTATGTGTACCTACAGTGAATACACATAATAGATCTATTTTATTTTAAAAATGATCTTTTAAGGACTTCGTCTCAATCTCCTTTCATTGAGGCATATTTCGTTTTATACACAACTTTCTTTTATACGGTGTATAAACCCCTTTGACTTTTACTTTTATACAAAAGGAATCTTTTTCTACGAAGCATTTTACTAAACGACAAAAAGTAATGTTTTATTTAACGTCTATGGAGACAACGACCTTTTCCGCCGCCGCGAGTATTATATGGTCTTTGGCTTTCTCAACAAGCCGTAATGTTTTTAGAATAAAATAAATACCATATACTCTTTTATGTATTTTGGTATTGAAAATGGTTTTGAAAAAGGATTCTATTATGTCAATATATTTATGATATATTGTGATTGAAATGTGTTAATGTTATCATTCATTTATATTGGTTTCATTTTTTATGATTTTATACTGGTACTTGGACATTTTAACGGGTGGTTACGTTATAAACCATAAGACGGGTGGTGACGTGAATACCAGGACGGGTGGTTATGTTATAACCTCCAATGCATTGGGTATGGAAGTCAGCCGTATGGCTATTCCATTAAGTATTTATGGAAATTGGCCATATGGCTATTCTATTAAGTGATATGTGTGGAAGTCGACCGTATGGTTATTCCACTTAAGTATGTTTATGTCCCAAGTTACCTTTATATAAGTTATGTGTTCTTTTTATGGATTTTATGGTAATCCTTTGGTTACAAAAAGGTAAGTAATGATACTTTATTCAGTGAAGAGTTTTTACTACTTCATGAAGGTGAAGTTATTACTTTGATAGAGTATATATGGTTTATTTGATGTTTGAAAAACTAACAGTTTTCATTCTTTCTGTATCCCTTACTGAGCTTTTTATGCTCATCCCATGTTTTTTTGAAATGTTTTTCACAGGTCAAGGGAAAGGTACATGATATGACGATAGTGTCACGGAAGTGTCAAGAAATAATCCATGTTTTATTTTAAATGTGTTTGCATTGATGGGAATGAAGAATACTATCTTTATGTAACCACTTTGTTTATATGTGGGATGTAATGAAAGTTTTATTATCTAATTCTCTAAAACTCTAAACCAGAAAAGATCCTCAATGTGAATTACTCATTTAATTCAATATTAAGTAAGGTTTAAGGCTGGGGCCTTATAATTTTTACTTTGGAGCCTCATTTATATTGAGTGGTTCTTCTGAAGAATATGAAACAACAAATTCACCACCTATTTTTATATCATGGACATGCTCATCAATGATATCAAGCTCACCCAACTTCTGTGCAAGTAGGTAATCATCAACAACTAGATTGGTGATCTTGAAAATGTGGCTTGCCTCTTAAAAATTGGTAACCAATACATCATCTTGGGGTATTTCTATAATAATGATTTGTTTGGAGATAGGAACAAATACTACTGGCTCAGGTGGACATGGTGGTGTTTTCTGTACATTCATATAAATATGGAATCTACTAAGGGAATTTTCTCTTAATATGTAGTTGTTCATATACTCAACCTCAAATTCATCGAAAGTAACATTGATTTCCAGGGCACTGTTCAAGAATCCTAAAATTTGAATGTTATTTGTAAATTTCCAGGTTTTATTTGTTTGTGTTATAAATTATCATTTATTGTGTGTGGATGTCATAAGTATACATTTATGAGGACTCTTCATTTTCAATAACTCTTAATTATGTCAAAATGTTTGGTATATCAAACCATTTAAGTTATGGAATTGGTCAAGATATGGTTGGGATCAATATCAATAATTACTACTAGAGAATCTCACATTTCAGTGCTACCATTTATCAACGCTAAAAAATCATTGATAAAGCGGGGTCTTTTATAAGTGATTTCTAAATTCACTAATAAATGGTAAATTTATCTTCACTGATAAAAGAACATGTTTATGTTGGATTATTTTTGATAATAAAGGCCATCCTTTATCATCATATTTTAAAAATATCATTATAAGTTCTTTTTCAGTGATAATAAAAGGCGGACTCCATTAAAAATAATATATTTTAAAGAATCACATTTTAGTCCATAAAGATATTTATATTTATAATGATATAATATATATTCTTAAATATGATTTATACAATACCAATGATTTATTTATACATATTATGTAATATATAAAGATAATTTAGATTTATAAAATAATTTAAAATTTATGTTAATTAAAACATCAAATTAATATTGACTGAAAGACATTACTATAATTTTGAAGATATAAAAAATAATAAATATATTAATACTACAACACATTTTGAACACCTAACATGAACATCAAACAACTTTAGCTTTTGATCCGGGTGTCAGTTTGGTCTCCATGACATGTCAAATTAAATCATGTGAAGAGATATATGTTTTTTAATTAGAAAACCTATGTCCATTTTTTTATTGGTAAAAAGGAATAAAATTCCTCCTGAACTAATTTTTTAGTGGGGATATGTTGATATTTAAACATTTTATGAAATTTCAACATTAATTAAAAGGGATTTCTTATATTTTTTCCAAGGAAAATAAATTTATTTCCCATGTTTACATCCATAAGGATGTTATGGATTTTTAATTATAATATTTGTTATAATTTTGTGGAATTTATAATCATATAAATATATATATTTATATATATTAACATTCTTAGGTGAAACTATTAACCCTTGGAATAAATGTTTTCTTTATTATTTTTAAGCATTATTTTAAAACTATTAAATTTTATACTTTTATCACTTCAATATGAACATTATTTATCAGACTAGTTATATTTAGGGATTACTTTTGTGGTGGCCTACTATGTTATACTCAAACCCTAATTGGAAAACCAAAGAACTTCAATTCCCAAGAAGATTCTATTTTTGTGTAGGTCTGTGCTTGGGAATCTTGGACTATGCATGGGAATTTTGGATTGGGCCAAGACTCATGGCCATTTTTAGAGTTTTTCCTAAATATATCTTTTTATAACTTTTTTCTTGTTGTATGATTGTGTGAATCGTCTGGTATATTCTTTTTATTATTGAATGGTTGATTTTTTATTTTTCATTATTGACTTGGATGTCATTTTACTACCCTATCTTTTTGAATGAATATGACATTGTTTATTTCATGTTTTGATTTTATATACAATATGGGTATAGTTAGTGAACCTTACCTCCTTAGAACTATATTTATAGTTAGAATACTATGGAGTACAAGGTGGAGTGCCTGACGTATTGTAGCATTTTATTGGTCTGGTTACTGATTAGTGCTTCGAGGCATCGAAACACTACATGGGACCTCATATCACTTGGCCTCATTGGTATATATTATATGAAACCATAAAGGAAATTATCATTTGATAATAATTCCTCCCACTTTTGAATAGATTTTTCATTAAAAAAAATTAATTACACTATTTTTTATATATGATTCTTATATCACAAACCAAACTCACATCACTGATCCCGTAGTGGGAGGATCTTTTTACCAGGCCAATTTTCACTTATTAGTGACAGATTGTCTACTTAATTTGTGTTGTGTGGAACAGCCAATGATATAACACAATATTCTATTGATCATGAAATGAATTAAGGATTTCATCCATTAATCAAATAATAGGATTTGTTGATAAAATAATGATAATTGTATAAAATAAAGAATGAATGCAGAATGAAAGAAAACCGAAGAAGATATAATATTTAACATAGTTCAGTAGCAGTTGGTCATACTCCATTGAAAGAAAATCACCCTACTATTTATATTTTATGGAATAACAAACTACATACATAATAAAATGAATGAAATAACAATACTTGAATAAGATAACTATAATTAATATAAATGATATAATTGTTAAAAAATTTGGAAACATCACACAATCAAATTTATCAACCAACATATTGAAAATTAATATTTTTAACATCATTTTTTTTCTTTTTAACATTGGTTAAAAAAAATTTTGACAGGATTTTTCAAATATGTTTTAGTATCAGTTACAAAAATAGAAATTGTAAATTATTTTTTTTGGATTTTTCAACCATGGAAATTTTATAACTGATATAGACCCCCCCACACAATTTATTTTTCACATCAATTATAAAATAAACAATAAGAAATATCAATATTGTTGGTTCTTTATTTTATTCTATAAATTAAATGACAGTAATGATCTGATACCATTGTTCATTCATATCGAATATTTCACAACAAAAGTGAAAAATTATCATTCAAATCATTTATGGAATAATTTACTTGAAAAAATTGATAGTATTGATTTCACGCAATAGTTATTTCATAGTCGATGTGAAAAAAGTTTTAATTTTTTTTTGAATCTCCCCCTCTCTAATAGAAGCATGTATAAAACCATTAAATAGTAGAACCTAGATAAAAAAATAGGAGACTTAAAATTTGAATGTTCATGTTTATAATATATACTAAATATAAACAAAAATTCAAACCAAACTATGAAAATATTTTCCCAATCAATTTTTTTTGTGGATCATATATTGTGAAATATATTTGTAGGATCATCAACATGATACAATTTTTATATAAATTATTTAACTGTAATTTTGATTAAAATGAATTATATATGAAGGAAATTTTTATAATGAAATCTATCCTTCAAGAACATCATAATCGTCCCAGTTGATATTATTTCATACATAAATATTAAAAACATTGTATCCACATTTATTTACACATTCCTTCTATTTAATGGTTTTTTTGAAATAATTAAACAATTCAAAATAAAATTTTTAAGTAATATATCCAAAATTTAGTAGTTCTAAATTAAAATTCACTATAGATTTTACATAGATGATCTTAGCGCTCTTATTTCTTCTCATCTCTCTATAAAAATTACATGAATTTTTGGAAAACAATATGAATAAAATAATTTATCTCATTATCATATAAATAATTATTAAAAAATTCAAACATACGTGTTCAATAAATCCATAAAATTCCCATAGAGTTCACCATGGATCGAGCATATTTAGAAAAGTTTCTTCTCCATTGAACAAAAATAAATCCAATATCCAATTGACACTGATATATAAAAAATTTAATATGAGATGTTATTTTGCTAAGGGATATATAATACATTGTGGGAAATATGTTTCTCACTCATGAATATACAAAAACATCCAAAACTGAATAATTTCATTCTATTCAAATATTTCATTAATATAAACTATTCTTTCTACCTCTCCAATTGTCCTTGCTATATGTAAAATGAACTATGTGTCCAAAAATATGTACACTTATACCGTATTATTTTTTTACTAATTTAATAATGATAAGTATTACAAAAATACTATGTTAAAATTTTTAATCAATTAAATAAATGAAAAATTATTGTAAATCTAATATCATGAAAAAAATTTGTTGTGTTGATTCCTAGATAGTTTCTAGTTACAAGATTTGTGATATATTTTTTGAAAATATCTATAGTAATTTCACACCCCCAAACACTATATTCAATGGTAATCTTATAAATATACCATAAAATATTTTAATATATTGACAATCTTTGATGACTAATCGAAATTGCATCTAAGGTCATAACACATTGTATTTGTTGTTTTCTATACAGTTCTTCATTAACTTTGAAATATTCATATAAAAATAGATAAATATATAAAATTTAAACTGATAAAAAAATTTAATAGAAAAATTAAATAAAATGTAAAATTTACACACACCTCTATGGTAATATATCAAAGAAGTCTAGATGTACAAACTGAAAAATGTATGATGCTTTCTCTGATTGTAGTCACATAATCTATAAGGAATGGTATTCTTGATGATCAATATATAATATCTTGATGATCTATCTATAATATCATATACGTACATGAAAAAATTAATTTAATTTCTTAAACAAGAGGATGAAAATTGTTAAGATGAGATATAAAAAAAATGTAACAAACCAACCAAGAACACATTATAATATGGTATCCAAAATAGTTTTTCACTAACTAGATGATCCAGGGGTTCCATAAGAATTCTTATTCAATATATATCCTGATAGAAGAGGTAAATAAACCTCCTGATTCAAAAAATTAGTGCTTTAATGACATTAAATGAGGAAGAAAATCAAACTGAAGCACATAAAATGTAAAAAACATTGATGAAAATAAATTTTATAAAGAATCATCCATGCAACGATAGAAAAAGAGGGACAACAATGTGTGTGGCTTACATAAGAGATTAAAATATAAATATATGAATGTGAAACAATGAATTTGATGAATAATAAGGATTTATGAAGATGTTATTGTAATATTTCTATCCACATAATAAATAAAATACGAGAGTTAGTGATTCTGGAAAATTGAACGATTGAAAGAGAGCTTCAATTTGTGAGGCTTACTTGAGAGATGCGAAAATATTTATTCAAATGCACAATGATGAGGTAAAATAACCTATGGGTGAATGAAGTTGGTTATATGATTTTGGTGTCCACCAAAACGATGAAATGATTGTTTTGGCTTCCATGCGAGGAAATGAGTTTTATTTCATGAGATCAGATAACACTGAAATTATTTAATATGACAATTCATAAAATTTTAAATCTAATATAATTTCATTTACTACACAACTGATATGAAAAATATGTATTTTAATGCCTGTTAGAATATAATAGATATGGAAAAGTGTGTAACATTCTTTCACATGTAATTTATATAATAACGAACATGAAAAATAAATTTACATGTATTTTCACGTCTGTTATTTATAACCGATGTGAAATGGATAACATGGTAACTGCTTTTTGTAACAGTGTGATTGCCAAAAAATACCTCTTTGTGTATGCTATCCAGTGTCAATTAAGAGGAGAAATGAGTGTCCCATGTACATGACTATGATATCCCCAAAAACAAAGCATCGGGGATTCATTGTTCTTCAATAGAGAAAGAAACATCACACCTAGAAGGTTAGGAAACCACTACCTCTAACTTGACATCCATTTATAGAATATCTCTCTCACAATTGATATATATCTTCTATGATCTATTGTGGAATTCCATCGAATAAAATTCAATCAATGATCACCTTTTTTGCAATTGATTAATATCACATAAGAAAAATAGAGGTATGAGAATGCATCAATCCAAAAAAAATACAATGATAGGAAAATAGACAAAACCCACATTGTTACAACTCCACAATAACATATAAAAATTAAGGGGTGAATTATATACATGAATTATATAATAGTTACATGGGCCAAATTTTCTACGTGATCCAAAATGGCTACGTGACCCAAAATAGCTACAAGATCCAAAACATATATGTGATCCAAATCAGCTACATCAGAAAAAAGTTCTACCTAATTAATCCTCCACAAACATAATTTCACCACATAAGGGAAAAAGATCAAAAAAAAGAAGGAAATAAATAATTGAAAATTATAATGGATACTATACAATGTAAAACATAAATAATTGACTGATAAAAAAATTTCATTTGGAAATCAGGCATGCTAAAATCAAAAAATATCACAATTTTCCAATGAAACATATGATAACTAATGATGGTCTTTATCCTAAGGGTTATTCAGGTGGATCCGTGAACATGATGGCAAAATAATTCATGAAATTCAATAAAGTTACAGCCATAGTGAAAATATCGGCTAGATTTGAATCTATACATATCATGGTGAAACACATTGTTTTCTCTTTTGTGAAATCTATAATAAATTGAAGACATATGAGTATTTTCTTATACCTACCATGGAATACTAAATTTTTTGATAGATAATGGGATGATTGAGAATATGAATGTACAATAATAACATATTTTCATATTTTGAGTTCAAAAATCAAACACTTATTCCATATGGGTTCTTTGATAGCTTATGTTAGTTCTATGTACTCAACCTCAGGGGTTTAAGGGGAATCCCTTAATTTAATATTGTAGTTCCATAAAATAGGTCTTCCACATGAAGTGAAAACATAACTAGTTAATGAATTTCTTGTATCCCAATTTCCATTATATTCAAAATCAACATAACCAATCACAAATTTAGATGAATTATCATTATTTACCAAATAATATTGAATGAAATGAAGTAGAAGAAATGTACCTGAAAACCAATAAAATCATGCCAGTGTGGCTTTCCCAATTATTCCATAAACCTACTCAGAGTACAAATAGAAATGGAAACATTTGGTCATATACAAATCATATATACATAATACTTCCCACTTCATTATCATACATGATTCTACTCATATATTCTACACTAGAAGTATTGGATCATTACATAGATAATGGTACCTTAAAATATTGACAAAAATGAACATTAATAGGTTTTTGAGAATAACAATACCTCTTAATCACTTTATGTATATAATAATTTTAAGATAGATAATGAAGCCTCATTTCAAATGATAAATTCAATTTCATTTTAACATGGAAAATTAATTCCATGTAACTACAAATAAGTATTATGTCATCAACATAAAGATGTAAATAAATAATTTAATTTTTAATTAATTTAATTTATAAAAATGTATAAAATTGAATCCTATTAAAACCATTCAATAACAAAAAAAAATTATAACTATTATACCATTATCTTGATTACTTCTTTATCTCATATAATTATTTATCATGAAAATATTTTTTGTTAACATTGATCTCATGGTCAAAACTTGTAGGAGGAATCACGCATAATTTTTCATTTAAATCACTACAAAAGAAAAAGTTTTTACATCTATCTTTTTTATGTAAAAGTCTATGTGAGAAATAAAATATAGATGAATTATTATCGATGAATTTTTAACTATAATAAAAAATTAGAAGAATTGATTCCATCACTTTGAATGAGACTTTGGCTACAATACTATATTTATATTTTTTATTACTCTCTATAGTGTTATCTTATTTTGATTTATAAATCCATTTACAGCTAATCAGCTTTGAGAATGTTGATTAATTAACTATGGAACAGTAATGGATATTTCATTTGTATTATGCCTGATCTTACATGGATGAAAACCAGTGATTAATGTTGTTTTCATTGAAAAATAGATTGTATCTTTGGGGATTCACTCCACCCTGATTTAGGATTACATGGAAGAAAACATGAAGCTATATAAAAATGGATTTTACCAAAATAAGTTATAATGATTCTTCTATATCTATAACTAGTGAGATGATAGACTCTAAGGTCAGTAGGTTCTCCATCATTATGAGTATCATCAAAATCAGACTCAGATTCAAGATTAGGATGATAAGGGGAAACATAGTGGTTGATAGAAGAATATTAACTGAATTCTCTTATATATTGGAAGGATCAACCACAAGATCCCTCTTCTGAGATGGATTATCACTAGAATTAGTGGGATGTTAGACTCTTGGAGGAAAGAAAACTTATAACAGAACATCATGCCTAAGAATATATTTATGAAATCCAAGTTTATCTACCCAGAGATTATACCCCTTAACCCCTTTGGGATACCCTATTGAAATGAACATGACAGCCCTAGGCTCATGTTTTTCATACATGACAAGAGAACATGTAGTGGATCTAAACACTCTATTACTCCTATAGGATCGGTTTTTTATTCATATCTCTCTAAGAGTCTTAAAATCATTTGTAGATAAGGGAAACATATTTATCATGTACGATTCTTTTGTGATAGCCTTTGTCCAAAATAAGATGGTAAGGATCAAGTATGCAATTATTCTATGAAATAATTAAAAAATGGTACAATTTATACACTAATGTGGACCACTATTATGAGGCATATGAAATTCATATTCATGTCTCAAAAATCCCTTATCTTCAAAAACCAATATGAATTTATTCAATAGGTTTTCAAGGCCATTATCAGTCCTCAAATATTTTAACTTCTCCTGAGATTGAATTTCTATAGATACTTCCAATGTTATAAACAAAATAAAGATATAAAATTTATTTCTCAAAGTATAAATCCATAATTTCTTTAAAATTCATCTATAACAGTGAAAAAGAAGGATCCTCCACCTTGGGAGGTAGTCATAGATTGTACACATAATTCCAAGTGAAAATACTCAAGTGGGAATCTAGCTTTAAAATTGGATTTATGAAAATAGACTCTTTTAGGCTTATGCAAGTTACATTGCTTATAAAACACTATGTTACTCGGTATAACTTTAGTGACAATAATTTTCATTCTCAATTCCTCGGTCATTTTAGAACTCACATGTCCTAACCACCTTTTCCGACAGAGAGTAATAATATTATTAATACCATAGGTATTTTCCATCTATTTTACGTGTCTTCTTCCATATAGAACAAAAAACCAACTCATCATGGATCCTTTCATAACTATGTAAGCACCCATGGAAAATTTTAATAAACCAGAATATAATTTAATGGTGTAACCACTCTGATCCAATACATATAATGAGATGGTATTATATTGTAAATATGGAACCCATGTAAAATGTATTAAGGGGACTAAAGGGTATCCTAAGAGTTGTAGAATAATAGATCATCTACCCATGACATCACTTATATTATTATTTCATAAAACTACCTCTTCAACTTCCCCCTCCATCTATATAGAGAAGAATATTTTAATGGGTCCCATAAGGATTTGCATCCTTAGTTTAAAATCCAATTAGATGGAAGGGCGTCTTAGGACACACACAACATCTCAACTATTTCATACCATTATTCTTCATAGTGTAATTGAACCCCAGACTCCTTATGATATTTACCAGACTTCAAATTAGGGCATTGGGTCAAACAAGCCTATGTTTCATGCCATTCTAGTAGGTAACCACTACTGGTTTGAAGATAGGATGGGACTCCCTATATTGGATATGTTTCATTCCAACCTTATTTCTTTTACCTATATTCATACATTATAACTCTAAATAACCTATCACATGTGAGAACTAGGGATTTAAGTTTTACCTTATCCATCCCATGAAACTCATAAGGAAAAAAATTTAGTCATGACTTTATCTGAGGTTAATGAATATATTACATACATTATAACCTCTATGTAATGATTTTATGAACTATCTAAAAAATTTAAAATTTTAATGTCTTGGTCCTCATATTAAATACTAAAATTTATATTGGATAAATCTAGTAGGATTTCATTAATCTCATTATGTTATGCCTAAATAGTAGTTCAAGGATGCATCTTAAAGGAATACAATTTTTTATTCAAAAAAAGATCACCAATTAATGATTATTTCTTGTAATTTCCTTCACATTTGGTCCAAATACAAGAAATATTAGTTTTATAAGTGATGCAAAATGAGACATTATCAACTAAAGATAACATTAATGAGCTATATGATTTCATCAATATGTTTTTATGGGAATCTCAATTGGTTGTGACTGTATATACATCCATATACTGATATATATAGGTATTCTTAGGCCCGAAAAAGGAATGTTGGGGCCCTTGATAGACTAACAAGGCTCATATATTTAAGACCCATTGACCAAAATTATTATTATCATCAAATTTCTCAATTTGATTCTTTTGAGAAGCCATATCCTAAACATACAACTCCAATGAATGTTTTTGTGTGGAACCACCACAGATATACCAGAATGAGACATGGATAATACAAATAATGAATGTATTTATCCAGTAAATAAATGAAATGATTTTCGGATAAACCCATGATTATAGTTTTAAATAAAAAATATAAACAAATAAAGAAAACAAAATTACACAGAATACATAATGTGGTTCGATACTAGTTATTTTTACACACATGAAATAACACCACACTATTGGAAGTATTTTTTTAAAAACAAAACTAATTACATCCAAACAATAAAGAATAAAATAAAAATAATAGAATAAGAAAAATGAATATAAAAAAAGAAGAAAAAGTACAATGGAAATAAGTTCTCACATCACATAACCAAATTTACTAAATAATCACTAAAAATCTCTTCGTGTATCCTCTTTGGTGTTGATGAAGATGAGAAAAGAAAGATCATGAATAAGAGGAAAATGTTCAATAGAAAAAAAATTGAAAAATGTTCAGTTTTCCAATATTAATGGTGATAGAGTATCGAGAAGGGTAAGACACCACATGCTCCA
Organism: Viscum album; assembly: GCA_963277665.1. Taxonomy (NCBI): domain Eukaryota; kingdom Viridiplantae; phylum Streptophyta; class Magnoliopsida; order Santalales; family Viscaceae; genus Viscum; species Viscum album. The sequence goes on from OY728161.1 coordinate 760,942,240, forward strand.
ACTAAACTTCCAATATACAAACCATTATTTCATAATCAATTTCAATCATCTACTATCTATTGAGGGATAACACAAGAGAAAATAATTTGGAAGATCAAGGTTATTGCAATTACATAACTGAAACTAATAAAAACACAGGGGTGACAATGAAAAAATCTTGAAAAAATAGGTATGAATTCAGGAGTCAAGTAGATAAAACCCACCTAGTTGGAACCCCCTCAATTGAATTCAAAAAATTATGGGTGAGTCAGATACATGGGTTACATGATGGATACATATTCCAAATCAGCTACAAATCAATAACATCCATGTAACCCAAATGACTATGTGATCCTGATAGGACACATGATCCAACAAGAATATTTGTGAAAAAATAAGAACGTGATCCAAAATGGATATGTAAGCTAAACCAACTACATGAGTTAAAACTGATATGTGAGCATGCCTCCACACATACGATTTCGTTGTGTATGTGAAACTAGAAAAATAAATGAAATAAAGAATGAAAAAAAATATTATATAATCAATATGTATATAAACATTATAAAACATATATAATAAACTAATAAATATTTTATTTTAATTTGGAAATCAACCCTGACAAAATCAACCCCATTGATGTGATTTATCATGATATTTTCTTCAAATTTCATATAATATTGTATGTGATGGTCATCATATGACATGACACATGGTGATGAGTCTTTTATTGTGGTGCCTAATAATGATGTTAAACATTAGGTAGATTTCAAGCATGATTGAACATCGCCTCCTCCACTTCCTTTCAACGATGAGCCACATCAACATGTTATCCCTATAAAGTTTCATGATGTATATTATAGTGATTTTAATACATAGTCACTTATATATATTTAATATTTTTCATTGAGAGGGGGAAGTTCGAGTGTTTCAGATGATATATTATTTTTATAGGGAGTAGATACTAAATATTCTATTGACATCTTATTTACATGTAGGAGAGAGTTCTGACCAGCATCCACTTTCCTTCTAACCATGATAGGGTACGGGTGAGGATACTTTGGAACCACCACCTATAACCTATAACGATTTGTCTATAACTAATTCATATGCAACATAAGAATTGTGTATTCCATAGCATAAACCTTAATAGGCACGACATGGTTACATTGACTATACACTCGGTTGGGGCATGTAGGTGAATCATAGATACTGATGTAGACCAGAGTGATACATTTACGAGTTATAAATTATTCATTGAGATAAATGTTATATATTTTTAAAATTAATAGTTTAATATTATTGAAGACTATATTTTTCAATTAGTTAACATATTTTATAATTAACAGTCTAATTATTATTAAGAACCCATTACATTTTACTATAATATTATTTTAGAAACTACATATTAAAATTTATATTAATTATATTATTAATCAGTAAATATATAAAATATATTAATTAATTTTTCATTTACTAGTTATTATATTATTAAATATATTAATAATAATGATATTAATAACATAATTTTTTATGTGGTATGATTTGAGGGATTGACCATGAGACCGCCGCTCCAAACCCCTCCCACCCTAGCAATCCAACTGAATACGAGGGAAGGTGTTTCAAATTATATTATGAATTTAATAATATATATATATAATTAATAAAATTACATATTATAAAATTAATATATATATATATATATTAGATATTTGGGGTACAATACAACCAAATATACAGACTCACACACACCAAATGGTATAACCCAACCCATACCCTATTGGTCCGTAGTTAAGATATAAAAATTTCCATGAGGTGGTTGAATTGGAATATTTAAAATAAATTTATTATTATATATGAATATAAATTCTAGTGCAGCCGAGTTAAAATAAAATGACCATAAGGGAATTTTAGTGATGTTCATATCTAAATGATCATATTATAGACATCACCCCTCTCATGAACAGAGAGACATATCACCCACTACAACCACTATAATGGATACATATAGTGAATTATTCCCACATTGAGCCACAACCCAATTTCAAAACATTTTCCCCCCATAGGCTGAAACCTAATAAAATATAGCCTTTTTCTACCTAGAAACACAACCCAAATAGTCTTCATTTTTACCTAGGAGTCACAATCCAATGTTTTAATTTTTAATTGGGAGTCACGAACCAATTACATTTCATTTAAAGGGTGTTATAACCATTTACATGTATACACATGGAAAAAGAATAGGAAGAGTTAATTCTAAAGAATCAAATGAATGATTCAGGGTATGCGTGTTGAGGTAGTAGTGAACTCTCTTGCATAAACGTATCATATGATTTTAGTTCAGTTAAGTCAAGTGTTGATAACCAAATTATACCACACTTTAACATTGCGATAATATCAACAACCTTTTTATCCTGAACTGGATGTGTCAAACTCTTTAAATGATATTATTATTTTCATAATAGATTAAAAGCATGAAGCTTATTGATTCTTATCTTTCGCAGTTAATCAATCACATTAATGTCAATTTTTTCAATGATAATACATTAGAATAATTAATACAATATCAATGAATAATTATAATCAACATTAAAATCCCATGAAAAAATCCCATAAATTATGAATGATAAGCTATTAAAATTCCATCAAAACATAATTTGGATCCCTTGATTTCCAAAAAAATAGAGTGAAACTTCAAACCACAAGATGAGAATTTAATGCAATACAAAATTATTCCAAATAAAAATAATAATTATTAAAATCCATAATAAGTAGTTCTAGAATATTTAATTCATGATAAGTATATGAAACAACCATTCCTTAATTCAAAATATAAATGTATTAAAAATTAGTTAAGGAACAAAATTAAAATATCAAAAAAGAATAAATTGAACATAGTTAGGGCATAAGTTTGGTTAAAAACATTTCTAAATTTCAATTTAGAGTCACATCATTTTTGTTCATGTGGTTAGTTAATTTTTGTTCAAGTGGTCAGTAAATTTCTATTCATGTTACCATTACATTTGTTTCATTTGGTTAGCACATTTTTGTTCATGCAGTTTGATAATTTTTTTCAGGCGGTCAATACATTTTCTGCATGTTTTCAGTACATTTTTTTCCATGTTCAAGAAATTTTCTGCATGCACCCAATATATTTTTTTCATTTGGTTGTTATATTTTTATTCATAAATTGAATACATTTTTAATCATTCATTCAGTTCTAGAAATAATAAATTTTTTACTTTTTTTTAGTTCCAAACATATGCAAATTTTCACTCAACGTCAGTTCTATACATAGCCAAATTTTCACTCATGGACACCTCTAGACGTATCCAAATTTTCACTCATAGTCCCTTCCAATAACAGCTGAATATTTGAGTCACGATAACTTCTAAATTTTACAATTATATGTAAAAACACAATGCCAACAAATATTATATTATATAAAAAATTAAAATCATTATAATTATCAAAAATACAAATAAATTCAATAAATATCCAATTCAACATTGACCCACCTCCCAAAGGATAGGATTGATTTATAACCATATTTTATGTTATATATATATATATATATATATATATATATATTAGGGTATCCCATAGGCCACCCACTAAAATTTCAAGAAGTCCCACAAGTATTGAACTATTTATCCCTTGAGAATAGGGTCCATAATCCGGTTTAACAACTATGACATTAATAATTCATTGGACAACCTGTACAGGACCTACATTGGCCTTGCTAACACTACCCACTGCCACACCTTCTGCCCACATCTAGTAACATCGTCCAACACATCAGATCCTACCTCACTGCTTTCAGATATTTTATTGGACCTGACCACCATTAGTGACCACCACCAAAACAATTCTAGCTTGTTGCATCCAAGATCTCCTTCCAGCACACCTATGCTTGCACTAAAACTCTTTAATACTAATGCATCATATCTATACCATACTCTCCTAGTGTCAGATCATTGTCCCACCGTCCTGATTACATTGGTGATAATGAACTCAATACAACCACCCCTACCTCAGTGGGGGGGGGGGGTCCTCATATACCGCCACATGCATGTTGGAGCAACACTCCAATGATTCTAGCATCATTTGTCGCCATCCCATTAGTAAACCCCAATTAAACTGGTTCCAAACAACATAGTAGCTTGGATTTGAGCCAGATATATTCCATCATATGTAGCATTATGGGGAACCTCCACAACTAACGCATGAACCCATCTAATTATATAATTAATATTTTGTTGAATAATTAATAGTTATTATTTAAATTATTTATAATTATATTAGTAATAAACAATTCATTCATTACTAATAATTAAATATAATTAATTATATATTATTAATGATTAATAAATAATATCATTTGAAGTTAATAATTATATTATATATATTAATATACACAAAATAATTATGTTTAGATTCATTAATAATGTATTAATTAATATTTGTTTAAATGAAATATAATATATTAATTTATATTTATTAGTATATGGATAATTTTAAATATATGAAATATTATTTTTAATTAATAAAATAACTTATTAATATATTTTTAATTAATAAGTACTATAAATTATATTATTGATTGCATTGTTAATTACTACTTACATTTATTGTACTAACAATGACTAATTATCTAATATATATTAACTTATAAATTATATATTAGTTATTATATAATTTTTTAATCCATTATGATTTATATTATATATATATATAATAATAGAAAAGAAAACGTATCAAATAGTTTTTACAAAACAATTTTATTCATGAGCTCCCGGGAATGTAGAAGAATGAATGATGTTCACCTTTCACTAGGAATTTTTTTTGAAATACATAAAGCTATTTCACATCAATTTTGTTCACTTATAACTCGAAGTGTTTGTAAAAAATAAAATTACCTTCTCTATATGATGTAAATATGGACTAATGCATAGAAATCTAACTCGAAGCCATATTGGTCTGTGCCCAAATAAGTTATAACTCAGGTCTGGCATGAAAAATCCATACCTGGGTTCGAGGTGGGTCATTCCTGTTCGTGGACATTATATATTATCCTATCCTAACCCCAATCCTCAGCCATGTGACCCATCCTAATAGCCCTACCCAATTACCCATCTAAGAGGCCAAAAACCCAAAATAAAATCTCCAAAATGAATGTGTTTTAAGAGATTCTCACCAACTAACCTTATCTTACAAGGCACCACCTATACAAACAAGGACATTCATTATCACTAATAGAATAATATGATATATATAATTATACATATTTTTATATAAAAATGTTAAAATTGTAAATTAAAAAAATATTATTATGTTTACTTTGGAATTAAAGAACCAGTCGCCTAGGCTCGTGGGCCTTCCAATCAAACCCAACCCCACCTAATTAAATTGGTTTTCTGTTGTTCGATCCATGGTCAAGAAACTATTCTATTTAGGACAACATGAAAAGTTTCTTATGACCAAAAGACTTTAGAATCTACTCCATCCTGAAGTGTTTTTTCACCCCATCCTAATGTCATGCATGGGGTGAGGGATTCATTTTGGTTAAATTATATTATTAACATGATTATAGATTATTATTTTTATTATATTTTAAAAGTTTCAATAAATAATGATTATCCATGTTTTCTTTATTAATTTCAGAATCATTCATTTTGCACGATTGGCACATGGTTAGGGAATACCATTTAGTTTTTCCCAGGAAATTGTGTGGAAATGTTGGTGCATCTATAAGGGGGTGCAAAAATTTTCAAAATTGTATGACCATTACCTTAAACCATTAGCTTAAAATAGTGATGGTTTTCACAATGGGTGAATGATTAATATAACCACGTGTCTAAATTTTTCTCCTCAAATAAAATCCACGTGATAGCGCATAGTTAGGGTTCAGATTTACTACTACTCGTGTACGCCCTCTAGAAAACTATGTGCACAGGTGTTTAACCATCTAGTAATTTAATTAAAAATCCCAACACCCCCACCCCCGTTTAAGATTAAAATTCACCTCATTCATCCCTAATATTATTTCCTTGGTATTGATGGTATTCAGGTAGTAGTTTTGGATTTTCAAACCCCCTTTCTTGGAGGATCAAAGCATAGTTGATCTCATTCAATCACTTTCAGATATGTAGATATATACCCACATGGTTTCCCCTCATTTCCACTAATAATCTCCTTAGATATTGATAGATCATCATGTTATTGATGGATCTTATATAATTTTTTATGGATCTTGATTCAAGGTTGTGTTTCATGATCTACTTCATCGTGTTCATCATTGGTGATAATGTTACGGGTGTTCTCTATTTGACAGTGTGATTAAAGGTAGGTACTTCTATTAGTGTTTTCTGATATATTGTAACCCTATATTACTTTAATTATTTTAAAAGAGTTTTTAGATTATTAAAAAATATGTATTTGATTAAATTTGATCTTTTATTTGTAATCGGAATGGTAGTTGATAAAATAACCAATTTTAGTTGAATTAAAATTATGGGTTTGTTTTGTGTAAAATGATGGTCGATTTGGAAATCATTTTTATTAAAATATTTGATTTTAATCTTGAGAAAATCGATTAAATTGATTTTTGATTTCTAATGGCATGAAATGAAGCAAACCAATGATTTAGTTTTAAAATGAGAAAGGCATATTGAAAAATAATATTGGGTAATCATATTTTGATATGATTTGAAATGATTAATTTCTGATTTGATTGAATGATTGGTTTATTGAAACACATGTAATCCAAGGTAGTATGTACGTAACTGGGATGAGAACACTAGTATCATGATCCTGTTGCAATAGAATTATGATGATGACACTAACTGAACTAAGATAGGATTTATTTTCATTATTGGATCCCCTAACAAGGGTGGATTGATTTACCATAGTGTCTCCTCGAATGGTGTGTTGATTTGAGTGCATAAACATATCTAGAGACTTATTGATAAATGATAAGAGTGCGGATCCTATTACTAAGAAACTAATGTATTGTAGGTCACATTAACATGTTGATTGCTTTATATTTTTTGTTATACATGTCATTGATGATTTTCATATTTTATTTATGCCAACTAATTTATATATACCATTTTATATAATGTGTTCATTTAATCATATTTTGGTATATCTTCAATCTTTTTTAATGAAATCGTGTTTTTTATTAAATATGAAAATGATATTTCATGCCTAGTATTATTTAAAATGAAAACATAACTAGTTTATTATTTGGGTATTTCTCATAGAACACATTTTGAGACCCTACTGATATTTTTAGCTCTAATACTACAATTGCCTTCATGAATTTGTATATTATTTTATTTGAAGTCCAAGAAAAGGGAATGTTCCACTTCGAGGTGGCAGATGTACACGATCATTTGGACTTGTGATAGAGGTGACAGGAGGATATGTGTTCCACTAGCTGAATGCATATATCTAATCTTTTTTCTACACAGTTACTGAGTACATTAATGATGTATTTATTTGGGTTTTTATTGCCCTATTTTTTTATGATTATATTCTCATTTTTTGATTTTTTAGAATACTATATTTTATATTTATCCTCTAATGATTTGTGGAAAAAATCTTTCCCAATTTTTTCTTATCTCATGATAGTTTCTAGTAACCACCCAGTGGGGATTGGGAATGTCCTTCAGGTCATCTATTTGTTGGATTTGGTATCAGGGTACCAGTGTATTCAAGATAGTTCATGAAAAATTGATATCAGATGATTAAGGTTGTTGTGTTTCTTTCCATGATGTCGGTATTCATTTGGGTTGTCCTAGTAGATAGGACGTATGAATGTTGGAACATAGGGGGATGTTGTGAACAAGTACTGGAACATATCTCATAGTAACATGATTTATGACACAATGGATGTTTGGAAAAGTTTTTTGAATGATTTTATGATCAAATTATATATTTTCCCTAACATTTATTTGAATTTTTTGAAATCCTAATATATAATTTTTTGAATGAATTAATGTTCTTATATCCTTTATATATGTATCCCAGAATTGAGTAATATTTTTCATGTTTTCATGTTGTATGTAGATGTTGTGTAGATTTCTTAAATTGGATAAGGTATTTTAATATGTACTATGGGGAAGATTTTGTTAAACCATAGTGGAAGAATACTCCAGTGGACTATAATCCTGTTGATATGGTTGTGTGTACTATCGAAGAACTGGGATAACAACCTGCACCCATTCCCATTCATTATCCAGCTATGGATGCTCAAAGGGATGACTCATGGAATCAGTATCAAGAGTTTATTCAAAAGAATACACATGTATTGAAAGGATCTAATGATAGACATGTGGTATAGGAATGGTCAAAAAAATATTGAGCTACTTTTTGAGTTTTTCGAAATTAATGATTTGATTAAGATAGAGGGTACTTCCTTCAAGATGGAAGGGCGTAAAATGTGATGGTGGGATTAGATGGTGAAAATAAAGGACCATTAGATATTATATTAGAAAAAATTTAGAGATCATTTCACTAATATAATCTATCGAATTTCTATAGTTCTAGAAAAATATATGGAGTCTATAACCATCAGCAGGGTGATGGTACCATAGCACAAAATGTGAACGATTTTGTTGAGCCCATACAGTCCACCAAGGAGGTTGTGACTAATGATAAATTGAAATCCCAATTATTTGAAATGGTTCTTCGACCTGAAATATGATCATAGTTTTTCATGATGAAATTTATTTCTTATGATTTTTCACTGTATAGGGAGTTGACGGTGATGTTTTATTTGGCTGGAAAGTCAGGTATAATGGGAGTTTCCAAATATCTTAGAGGTAGTTCTTTGAGTTATTTTAAATGGAATAAAAAACATGACGAGTCGATGGGTGGATCCTAATAGTATGCATCCTCTAGACCTCTTATAGTACCTAGAAGAGGACCTATGGAATGATTCTAGTGTGTAATGGTTAGGTATTTGAAATGGGGTTGCACTGAGACACCCAAGATCTATGCATCATGAGGTCATTTAGTACAACTATAGAAATTATTCCATAACACATCTTCTATTCATACTAAAATAGGCTCATTATTCCTAAAAATTATGGTCTAATTAAATGTCTTAAGAAATAAGGGGTTCCATACATAGGTATCTATAATTAAGCCTCTTTACATAATTGAAGAATCTGAAATGGAAGTGAATGTGGTTCCAGTTACCGTGAAAGGTAACATCACTATAGATTCATCTCTAGTAATAATTTTATTTGATAAAAAACATTCCACTAATTCATATCAACTGATATTGTGAACCCATTAAATCATTTTATGTATTATTTCTCATATGTGATGGAGATTACTACACCCATAAGAATGAAGAGATAACATGTTCTTTGATATCCTTTTTGTGTATTCACTTTATTATTAATTTTTATTAACTAGGACTTTCTATTACACAACATATATCCTATTGAACTTTTTTTAGGATGGATTGGCTCATTGCTTATAAGGACAAGATTTATTATTACTTACATTGGGTCACCTTTACAATGCTCGATGGGGTGTTCCAGGTGTTTCCAGTGGAATGGGAATCGAGGTCAAATAGATATGGAACTTCTTTTTCATTTTTTGGGAATGTAATATCAGTGTTTTTATTCAATCTGGAGGGGTAATCATTGGTTGATGTTATCCATCACGTTTTGGATGAGTTCTTCGAGATGTTTTCTTTTAATTTCTTGAATTTTCCATTTGTAAGAGATTTAGTGTTTTCTATCGATTTAGTACCTGGTTCCTAGCCAATGTCAATTCATTAATACTGTATGGCACATGTAAAATTAAAATAGTCAGATACATACTTGTATGATATTCTTGAGAAAGCCATTATTCTCACTAGTGAGTCATCTTGGAATGTTCTAATTCTCTATGTGAAGAAATATGATGGAATGTGTCACCTTTATTTAGATTATCAAAAAATGAATCGAGTTAAATTAAAGAAAAAGTATCCACTACAATGGATTAATGTTTTACAAGACTAGTAAAATGGGGAAAAGTGGTTCTTAAAGAATTAACATTGATATGGTTATCACTAGTTTAGAATAATGGAATCTAAAATTTAGAACACCGCATTTTGGAGATTTTATGTCCACTTTTACTACATTTTAATATAGTTCAGTATGATCAATGCTCCTACAATAATTTTGAAAATAATGGGAAAATATTTTATTAGGGCCTTGATTCGTTTTACGTGGTAATTTTTTTGATATTCTCTTTTAATCTACATATGAGGAGGATCATTTGAGTTATCAAAGATCATTTATGAAAATGTTTTGAAATCACCTAATCAAGGTGAATATATCAATACGTGACTTATGGATTAGAGAAGTGAAATTATTGTCACAATTTGTCTTAGAACATACTATTTTAGTTCATCCAGTGATGGTGAATTTTGTTATTAAATGAGAGAAACCAATAAATGTTTTCAAGATAAAGAGATTCTTGGGCATCACAGGGTATACACACATGTTTTTTTGGATTTAGAAAAATTGTTTTCTCAGATGATCAATATCGCTAGGAAGAGATTGATGTTTTTCTGGGATGAATAAAGTTAGATTGACTTTGCACCAGATTTGACTATTATAGCAGTTTGGAAGGTCTATGTTTTTTATGTTGTTTTATGTTTAGGTTGTGGTAGTGTTCTAATAAAATGTGATCATTTAGTTTCTTATAGATTTCTGAAGCATAGGCCACATAAGAAGAAAATGTTGACTTCTGATCTTGAACGTTCAATTGTGATGAATTCACTTAAGATTTGGAGAAATTACTTTCTTAGAGATTGTTTTATTGTTGGTTTTGAAAAAAAAATAGTTATATGTTCTATAAAAAATATATGAATCACTAACATTGTTTTTGGGTGGAGTACCTATAGTCTTTTGATTTTCACATCGATTGCACCCTAGGGAAGTGTAATTTCAATGTTCATGCTTTGAGTAGGAAAATACAAACTAGGATGTGAATGAATCATTAGAACAGTGGAATAAAATGGATCTATTTACTCATTTTCATTTTGAGGTCTGAGGGGATGAAGGTAATGTTTTCTAGCCAGTGTTAAGTCTACCTATTCTCTTCATGAGATGATTATTTAGGAACAACTACTTGATGATTAATACTATGGAATTATAGACTCTATTTATGGTGGGGAGATCATCTATGAGTGGGAATTCTATTTAAGGGGTATTTCGTGTTTTTGAAATTTATTTGTTCTGACTGTTGTAGTGAGAAATTCAGTGATTGGGGATTTCTATAATTCCCAGTAGTAAGGGAACCCTGGAAATATGAAGTTTTAATATGATAATAATTAATTATTCTCATGACTAGGAATGATATGAGACATTTATAACTTTTTTTATCATTGTTATACTTACAACAGGTCAGGGTTGAGCACCATAGACCATTATATTTTCTTCATCCACATCTGGTGATGACTTTGAAGTGGGATGCTATATCGATGTACTTCATGGTGGGGAATCCATGTTCCCCTTATGGAATAGATGTGATATGGATTTTGAATGAATGAATAACCAATTAGGTCATATTTTTTAACATTCAACATAAAATTAATGTTGAGGAGTTTGGAAATCTCTATCTAAAAGAGATTGTTAATTTAGATGTTTTCATTCTCCTATACTCTCTAATAGAGGTCCTCATTTTCCCTATCACTTTTGGAGAGTCGTATTGGAAGAACTAGGTTCTTAGGTATGTTTTAGTACAATATATAATTAATAGATGGATTGTCAGACAGAATGATCTTTATACAATGTTTAGGATATGTTAGGTGCTTGTATTCTTGACTTTGTCGGTGCTTTAGATGTCTATTTAGAACTGTTAAATTTTAGTATAGTAATAGTTACTATTTTACGATTTTTGGGGAACAATTTGAAGAAATTTATGTAAATCCATGTAAATATTTATATTTTTGGATTTATATTAGTGAAAGATATTCGGTTGGATTGATATATGTACAAGAGACAATAAAAAAGATTCAATTTAATGGTCAGAGAATTTTGACAACACAGATCCATTAAAAATATTATGATGATCATCATTGATGATTTTGGAGCTTTCTATTGGTGACCAGGTGTTTTTAAGAGTTTAACCTCAGTTAGTTCACCGATGTCATTGGAGGCAAGAGAATATTTTTCCTCCATTTGTGGGTCCTTTTGAGATTGTAGATAATAGAAGAAAAATGGATTACCATTAAAAACATCAACATTATTTGTGTTCAATCTAAATTTAATTTCATGTAGCATATATTCAAAATTATATTTCTACCGATTCTCATATCTATATCTAAGAAGATCTTGATGTTGAGCTTGATTTATCTATGACTGAGAATCTAGTCAGGATTTTTGATTCAATGAGAATGGTAAATCATTTTAGGATGATACCTTTAGTTAGTGTGCTATGAAATCTTGATTCTAATTCACATGAGACATGGGAGCATGAGGCAATGATGGGTGATCATTTTGGTCATAACATTGTTATGAAACTTTCAAAATAGGATTTCTTGGGAACGAAAGATTTTATGGTGGGGAGGTTGTAACATCTTTTTACTTGTTTTCAAGTACTCCTAATACCCTGTTTTGATCCTCACTTATTTAGGGATAATTTAGGATTTCTAATGTAACATTTTGATCATTTTGGAGCATATTGGGCTATGTATGGTCGGCATATTGTAAAGAAAAATGTTTTGGTTTGGACCAGGAAACCATGTGGCCTTGTTGGAGCCATTGTAAGAGGATGCATGATTTGTCCAAACCCTAAAAAATGTCCTTTATTTTTTAAATAATGATGGTTTTCGTGGCTGTCACATAGTTAATGTAAACATGTGTCCAAATTGAGAACCACAACCAAAAACCCTATGTATGTGCATGTTTAGGTTTCAGGGTAATTACTATCTATGTATGCCCTCCAGCAAACCATCCCTACTAGTTTTTAACACTCCTAAAATTTAATTAAAAATACTAAAACCACTTTTTAATATTTCCAATCACCCCATTTGACCTTAACAGAAATTATATGGTTGTTAAAGCTCACAAGAAGTATTTTTGGCTCCATAATCCCTTTTTCAAGGTTGATAGAAGCATTGTTGATCACATACAATCACTTTCAAGAATATAGATCTATCCTCATTTTATCCTTCAAATATCATATTATGTCATACTAGTATATTGATAGATAATAATGTTATTTAAGGAAAAAATAATTTTTTTATTGATCTTGTTTCTAGGTTGTGTTTCTTGATTTTCACATCCTTGTTCCTCCTTGGGTATACCATTGTGGGTGTTCTCTTTGAACTCGTGATTAATGGTAGGTGGTTCCATTTGTATTTTACAATCAATTAAAGCATTGAATTTCTTGGGTATTTTTAAAAGAGTTTTTAGATTATTTAGAAACATAGATTTGGGATTATTTTATCTTTTATTTTAAATGGTCATGGAAATTAACAAAATCACAATTTCAATGCAATTGAACTTGTTGGGTAGATTTAAAAAAAATTTGGATTGATTTGGAAATATTTTTTATGAAAATAATTGAGGATAATCATGAGAAAATTTATTATATTGAATGATGATTTTTAATGGAATGAAATTATGAATGCCTATGACTTTTTTTAAAATTATAGTGGTATATTTAAAAGTGAAATTGGGTAATTATATTATTAATTATTTTAAAATGATTTATTTTAAATTTTATTGATTGAATGACCAATTGGTTGGTTGATTAAATCACATTTAATCCTGGGTAGTAAGATGGTAATTGGAAAAATTAGGATATGATATTGATCCCCTTGAAATTGAATTATGATGACACCACTAACTGAAATAATATCTTCGTAATTTCTAGTAGTGGTTCTCATAGTGGGGTGTAGATTTATTTCCTATAGTTTCTCCCCAAATGGGGTTTTGATTTGAGTGTGCACACATTTCTATATTTGAGTTGAAAAATTAAATTTATGAGAATCCTATTACCATGAAACTAGTGTACACTATGGCACATTATCATGGTACATTATTTAACTCATTTTTTATCCATGTCATTGATTATTGAACTATTTTATTTCGGCCAACTGATTTATTTAAATGGTTTAATTTAAAATGTTCATTTATGACTACATTTATATATCTTCCATCTATCTGATTGAAATGTTATTTTTTTGAATAATAAAATGACATTTCAGGCCTAATTTTATTTAAAATGATATCATAACTAGTTTATTGTTTTTTTTATTATTTATGGCACAATTTGTGAGAACCTAATTTGATTTATATATAAAAAAAATATTTTCCTTTGGCTATCTGTAGATTATCGTATGCTAGGTCTGAGAAAATGTAAGGTGACACAATGAGGTGGCAGATGTTCTTGATCCTTAGGACGCAGTGTGATGGAGATGATAGGTGGAGAATTTTTCAATTGGATTCAGTGGTATATTTGGTCTTTTTTTCTAGTTGTTGTGGACATTGATTATGTATTATTTTAGGTTTTTTAACTTCTTTCTTTCTAGTGGTTTATTCATTTTGGTATTTTGGGCATACACACATGCATCGTTATCTTCTGCTGTTTTGTGCCAAAATCATTCCCTATTTGTTCATAAATAATTCCTAGAGGTTGTCACTAACCCATAGGGATTGGGAACACCCATTGGGCCATTTAAGGGACACAATGTTTTTCAAGGTACCTTGGTAAATGAGATGGTTTGTGACATTTTTTTCATTGATGTTGGGAATCGTGATACACTACCTATAAAATCATGTAACACACAAATATAGAGATTATCTATGTAGGGCCCCAACTTGAGACTTCACTAATATCCATGGTCCAATTATTTAATTTTATATAAAGTGCTAAATGCCCTAAAATATTCATTTTGATTTTCACAAGTGCGAAACATAATGTGTTATGTTTATTATAAAAGTGTTCTTCTAGTATCAGTGGATTTGGTCAATTATTTATGAAAAATAATAACTAATAATTAAAATTTACTGGGTCAATGATGCTACTATACTTTCTCCTATTAGATTCAATCATAATTCATAATCAATTTATAAATATGAATTCCCATAACAATATACACTAATCCTCCATATCATGAATCAGGACATTGAATTTAATTGAATATCACTGACATGAGATGGTTTTCAGCATAAATTAGAAACTTCATAAATAGTTGATGTGTGAAAACTTTGATGATTAATGTTGGGACACTGAGTTATAGGCTACTTATTTATAGCATAAGATGAGTTAGGAAATCAGATTCCAGGTATGCTACTCATTCTTTTTTGATTATTTCATCATGTTCTACCATAACCCCATGATTTCCACCCACACTGACTTCTCCATAATCCCAACACACAATATCCTACCTCATAGTCACCCCACCGAAGACAACAAGGACCATTACACCAATAAATTCTTGGTCCAAAACCCCTCAGTCACTTCACATGATTTGATCTGTTTTATAATATCATCTTAAGTACAATAATTCCACTGTTATTCTCTACTACACCTACAAGGGACATAAGAATTGTGAAAGATTATAATGGTTTAGGACTACATCATCATCAGGTTGATTATTCCATCCTTAGAGGGGAGTAAGGCTGTGTGAGATCCCAAATTAATCAACATCTTCCTGGTGGACCAAGTCAACATAAACCTGGTGATGTGGAAGAAAGAGATCCCATTGATCATGATATTGAATTTCTGCACTATCATTAATATCTCCTCCCTATAAAAATTATAAATTTCCCCATGGAGTACCTACATAGCTGAATCTAGGCATTTTTTGGAATTTTGGAGGAGATGCTTCATTGGCAGACATAAGTATATTAAGGGTGAAACAACATCAATGATCAAACTTACCCATATTTTAAATGATAGACTTATGAACTATCTATATATTATTTTTTCTACCGCACTTGAAAATTTTGGTGTTAGGTTAGAATGTGGTGAGAAATATAACAGAATGATTGAATAGAAATTGAAATCTTCAAATGAAACCCTCATGATACTAGCCCTTTCAGTTAATGAATGGACAACATAATTTTTTTGTGACCTCTTCATACTTGAGTGGTGTTACTAGAGAATATAAAAACCTGAAATCACCTAATATTCATCCCTTAGGGGAATTCTCTTCAATGATATAATAGAAGAAATGCTTCCACTCAAGAAGGAAATCAACAAAAAAAGTTTGGGGTCCAGTCGATGTGGTTTCCTGCTTAAAAATATCCAATCAATAGATAATATTGTTTGATATTACTAATGTAGAGAAGAGAACAAATAATATAGGTGATGGTGACCAAGGTTTCATACTGTGTACATTCAAAACAATTTGTAATCTTTTGAGGGTATTTACTTTCATTTTTTATTTTTTATATATTCATCCTCACATTCCTCAAAATGTTCTTTTATTTCCATGGTGTTTATTAAGAATCCTAAAATGTTAATTTTACCAACCAATTTTTGGTTTTTCTTTCTTTGTTTTATAAATATTCAATATTTATTTGTGGAAATCATATGTATACTCTAATGAGGAATCACCATTTCCCATACATTTAATAATGTCCAAATATTTGTTTTCTCCAACCATTGGAATTATGGAATTGGTCTAGATATGGTAAGGAGAAATAAAAAATTCCACTACTATAGAATCACAATTATTCAGAGAAACCTTATATTAGTGCTAAAAAATCACTCCTAATGGGGATACATCTATCAGTTTTAAAAATTACCCCATTTAACATATCTTTTATTAGTGATGATAATGGGGTTACTTTTTTTCAGATATATCTAAAGGTGATTAAAAATTATACATTTATCCTCACTAATAGAAGAACCCCTTTAGCCTGAATAGCCCAAAGGCCTAATTTTTATTGATTTTTGATAACCCCAATTTCAATGGATAGAGGGAAACCTTAAAAAGACCATTGTATTTGAGAATACATGACCCATAGGTCATAGGAAATATTCATACTACAACTACATGGAACTGCTCATCACTTGCATCATCATCATGATGTTAGATATCCACCTTCGTGTGGATTTTTCGGCTTGGATTCTCTATAATACACATGTTGGTCCTGATTGAAATGACCTACCAACTATTTTTTAAAATTTCTCTTAAATTCTACTTTGGTGAATGTGCCTTCTATGAAACCTCATCTAGAGTCTGCTCCATGTTGAGTCTATTTGGTCATTAAGCAATATTTCAAGTGGCCTGAAGGCCTTGAGTTTTCCCTAGGCCCTTGAGGTTGAATTGATACCTTATTGGGCCAATGGCCATGGGTGGACCGAAGGTCTCAAAGGACCCGAGCCCCAAACCAGTGGCCTAAAAACTGAAATGGAGGAATAGATCCAACTGCTACAGCACTGAATAATACCTGTTGCAATGCCTGCTACAGTTCAACTATAGTACCACTACAGTGCCTACTACAGTGCTTCTATAGTACTCCGAAAATTATGTCTCCACCCGGTTGTGAACTCGGGTCTCTGGGATGCACATTTTGAGTTCTCACCAACTGGGTTGAGGCTCATGTGCAATAGAAGACCCCATTTATAAGTGTTATTCATATATAAGAGCCATCCATTATTAGCATCGTTAAACACTATATTAAACAATAGTTTTTGTTGTTGATAAAAGGAGTACTTCCTAAACAAATAATTATTATTAAAACTTATATTTTAATATATAATTTTTTTATATTGAAAAATATATAATATATTTTCTAATATATTATTTATATAATAATAATTATATATTTATACGTTATATGTAAATGATTTAAGTAAATATTAATTAAAAAATAATTAAAAAATAATACTAATTAAAAAAACTATAATTAGTATTTAGTAAAAAAATTTAATAACATTTCAGTGATAGAATGAATTACTAAATTAATTCATCTATTAATATAAGTTGAAAAAATGAGTTGAACTTTGAAAGGCAGTAACTTTTTATCCTTGTATCTTTTTTAGCTATGTGATATGTCAAATCGATTCTTGTGAATATATCTATTTCTTCGGAAATGATTAAACCTATGAATCGATTTTTTATTTCATGAAAAAGTTTTTAATTCCTCTAAAACTGTCTTTTTAGTTGGAATACCTTAATTTTTGAACATTAAATGAAATTTCAACATCATCTAATATGGTTTTACTTTTATTATTTCAGTGAAGATTAAATTTATTCCTTCATGTTTCATCTATAAGGATGTTATGGTGTTGAAATTTTATAATTTTTTATATTTTTTACTATTTATAATCAAATATATACAAATATATTTCATTCCATGGATGTCACTGTGAACCAGGTGTATTAGTGGTTGTTTTTCCATTTTTTTAAATTACTGTTAAGTTTTTTTCCTTAAGAAATTATACTTGAAATTTATTTATTTAGATTGTTATATATAGGGAAATCATGTATAGTGTATTATTGAGTTATACTCACACCATGATTGGGCCATAATGGCACTTTGGTACCTGAGTATATGCTACTTTTTTTAGTTCTAGGTTTGGATATCTTGGAAGAAGCATGAGAATCGTTGACCAAGGAAGGAGTCAAGACCATTTTCAGAGTTTTTCCAGGATATATCATTTCAACATTTTGGTCTGGATTCATGAATGGATGACATGTATTATATATAATTCATTTATTATGGCATGTTTGAAATTGATTATTTATCATCACATTCCCATATTTCATTTCATTACCATAGCTTTCTAGATGTATATAATTATGTTTACTTACAATATTGATTTACAGTGATATGAGTGAAGAGTATCTCAACTGTACCAACTAAGATCCTCACTTCTAGATAAGGGCCACTTGTGTACGTGGGATGTGGTCTTCAGGCACGACAGCCATCCACTAGACCATACACTGATTATTAGTTTGGGTGACAAGATATTACAAGCATTTTGGTATAACATGACCATATTTCTTTTGAATTAAACATATATCACGATTCAATTCTCTTCTATATGATGCTCGTATCACACACGTGAGTCACATCTCTAATCCTACAATGGGATGCACATTTATCCAGGCCTATTTTCACTATTTAGTGCAAACGATACTTCTTCCCATTGATGATATTTATCATGATATTTTCCTCAATGTGTCAGATGATATTTAGGGTGATGAGCCTCATATTTATATATAGATATCTTATTGGGAGATGAGAAAATTATAGATGTGCCACATGATGATGTGCAACACAAAGAGGATCTCCCAAAGGATAAACCATATTCTCCTCAATTTCATTTTATAGACACGAAATAGACAAAATATATCCCTATAGTTGTCCAAGATGCATCTGCATGTGATTTTACTGCATATTCTATTACTTATTAATATTATATTGTAGTTATAGAGGTTTATTGTATTGTGTTTGAGTCCACATTTTCCCTGGTGAGTAGATACCCAATACATAATAGCCACCCTCTATAAATTTGGGAGAGAGTTCATTCCTGCACCCACATTCCTTCGAGTCATGATAAGGTATGGGAAAGGAGACTTTTGATCCACCACCTTCCTCATAGGATGATGTAAAATCAACTATAGAAGATTCTACATAGGATGTGTATATCCAAAATCATAAACATGTACAAACATGAAATAGATACATTGAGTATAGACCTGGATTTAGTGCGGAGGAGTATCTAAGATAAAGACGCATAATAGTGTGATAAATTTACCATTTAATTTTTTTTACTATTATCAATGTTATATGATTTTAAAATTATGAGTTAAACATTACTAAAGACTACAATTTTTTATTCGTTAACATAATTAATAATTATTGGTATAAATATTATTAAGAGGGAATTATTTACTACTTGAATGTTATTTAAAAAACAACAAATTAAAATTTGTATTAATTATATTATTGTTAAGTAATTATATAAAATATTTTAATTGATTACTCATTTATTTGTTATTATATTATTAAATATATAACTTCTAATTATATTAATTACAAAATTAGTTATTATTAATATAATATTATATATTATTAAATAATTGATAAATTATTATGGTAACAATAAAATTTTTTAATTATATTATATGTCACACCAGCTCCATCAAACACAACCTAAGAAAAGAAACCGATTTAGGGGGACGAAAATGCGGTTGTCGCTCCAATAATATCTAGCCGGGACCATCTCAGCCACACCAAAAACATAAAGGTCCATTACATACTTAAAGTATTGGCTTCAAACTCATCATTTAATCTACATGACTTGATTCATGTTAAATTGAACAGTAATTCCATGTTTGACACTACTATGTTCTCCTAATCTTGAAAGGGCGGCATGAATTATGCAGGATTATGATGGTTGAAGGTGGATTCATTAATGAGTTGAGGATGTAAGTCTTACAGTGAATGAACGTTGTTTGATATCCTATATCACTCGACCCCTACATGGTTGACCTCTACAAAAATTACTTGGTGCTATTAGAGAACTATATCCCATGGTTCGTGCTGCAGGATTTCAATGCACTCATTAATATCCTACCAACCTCATTACAAAATATGAATAGGTTGTTATTTCATGGAATGGTTCTGATCATCAAACTAGCATCCATAGACATAAACCGTGAATGTGGGTATTAGTTTGACCTATGGATGGGATGACTCATCTGTGCAAATAAGGCTTCCAAGGGTACAAACCCTTCATAATAGTCAAACCATTGGGTTTTCCAACAACTGGAATTCTAGTATAGGATACGATATGGTAGTGATCAATCTCAATCATCACTACTCTAGAAACTATATTATTATGTGCTACACATTATCATCGATAAAAAAATCCATCATAAGGGAGATACTTTTTTAAGTGTTATCTAAAAGTGATTATAAGTGGTAAATTTATCAGTGATCATAAAATACCCCCATTATTAGTTATTTTTTTCTCTAATAAAGGGCTCACTTTAATAATTTCTAGCAAAAAGTGATGATGCATTTTAATTTCATTAGAACTAATAAATAAAACATGTATTAGTATTTTTAGTGCTGATAAAGGATACCCTTTATCAGTAAATTTAAAAATAATCTTTTTTAATTAATTTTTTAGTGATGATAAATGTTGTACTTCCTAAAAAATTATTATATATAATAAAAAATAATATTTTAATTTTTAAATATAATTATATTGATATAGATATAATATATATTCTTAAATAATATTTATACTAAAATATATATGTATTTAAACATAATATGTAATAAATTTAGTGAAATATGATTTATAAAATAATAAAAAAAAATTTGATTAAAATTTTACAAATTAGTGTTGTATGAAAAAAATTAATTAATATATTCGTGATAAGAAAAAAAATTAATTAATATCTTATCAGATATTTAAATCCATGATTGAATATCAAACAACCATATCTTTGGATCTACGTTTCTGTTTGGGCTCTACGATATGTAAAATAAAAACATGTGGAGAGATATATGCAATCTGAACTGATAAAACCCTCTTCCACATTCTTTATTTGTAAAAAGGCTCAAAATGCCTCCCATACAGTGTTTTTAGTTGGGATACCATAATTTTAAAACATTAAATTAACTTTCAGCATCATTTAAGAGTGTTTTCCTGTCATTTTATAGTTGCGTCTAAATTTATTCACTCAGGTTACATTCATATGGTTTTTATGTTGTTGAAATTTTGATGTTGATCCTAAAATAATGTTATAAATAATAAAAACTATATGTCAATATTGTTTTCCTTAGGAGTCATCGTGAACCCGAGGTATTTGTTGTTTTTTTTTTCTATTATTAATTTCTTTAAAAATGATAATTATTTTACCCTGAGAATTTATATATACACACTATTTTTCATAATGGTTAATTTAGGGGCACTATTGATGGGTTCCTACTTAATTGTACTCACACCTTGCTCGGGCAGCCATGGAACTTTGGTACCCATGATGATGTTACTTGTATATTGGTCTAGGCTTGGGCATCATGGATAGAGCTGGGAATCCATGATTAGGCCAAGACTCAAGACATCTTTCTTAGTTTTTCGTAGCATTATATTTTCTTATTTTTGGCCATGTTGTTTGATTTAATGAGATGTATAGTATAATGTTCATTTATTATGACATTATTTATTTTGAATATTTTTCAACACTTTCTTAGATGTAATTTAACTACCTTCTATTTCTGGATTTAAATGATTGTATTTATTTTAAATGCTAATTTACACTTATATACTGGTATATCCTCACCACCACTCCACCAAATTCCTACACTACTTGTTGGATGATTATGGAATACAAGGAAGCACGGCTGAGGTAAAAAAAATTCTACCAGTATTGGTACATTTTAGTGGATTAGTGTGGGTGAGGCAATACACCTTCTTTAGTACCACAAGAATTCACCATTATATATTTCATAACATAGGCTAGGCTGTCATAAATTGGTAATAATCACTCCCACTTTTGATAATATTATTTTATTAAATTTAGTTAAATATATAATTTTTATCTATATAGTGATTGTATCACACATCTGACTCACATTTATGATCTACTAGTGTGAAGAAAATTTGGACAGGCCTATTTTCATAGAGTAAGAACTTCTTCATCCCATGGACCTGTTTTATCATGAGATTCTATTCTATCTGTCAGATGATACTAAGGGAGATGAGACTATTACGAATGTTTCATACATTCATATGTCTATTATTGATGATTAAAATGATGAAGAGGCACAAGAGGATAATGTCCATCATGATCAATTAGATGCTCCTCCACTTACTTTCATATATGAGCCAAATCTACATTTTATCTCTATAATGGTCCATGATGCATCTGTTAGTGATTTTACTATGTAGACAATTACATATTTATATTATGTTTTAGTGATAGAGGGAGACTAAAGTGTGTTAGAGTCTATTTTTACCTGGTGATTAGATACACAATGGAAAACATCCATCTTCTTCACATGTGGGAGAGAGTTCTAACAAATAACCACTCTCCATCTATTTGTGCTTGGGATCAGGTAAGAATATATTAGAGGCACAGCCATGGTTACATTTTAAATTTTTATTTTCTCCTTTTTGAATTTATTTTCATCCATAGATATTTTAGGGATTTATACATTGATACTGTTTTTTTCCTTAGATATAGGTTGGATCACTATTTTCACAAGGTTAGGGGAAACTATGCACCAACATATGAAAACTATTTTTCCTAAGACAACAAAACAAGAGCACCTTCACTATTAGCAACATAGTTTGTATAACTATTCAACCTTTACTATTCATACTAGAGTAATCTGCATGGTTAGAATATTGTTCGGAAAATCATGTGGCAAAACTATGTGGTTTAACTCGTTTTTAAATATATGAAATTATTTAGCTACTCCACCTCGATCAAACCACTTAAACTCCTCATTTGTACCCATTATTAACTCCTCCATATCTAGGAACACTATTCCCCTTATATTATCTTCTTATATCATCAAATTTGGGTGGTTTTAAACCATGGTTCTTCCAGGAAAATTTAATTAATTATCTCATATCACCTCTGGTTTGTCTATCCTCCCTTCTTTCTTAATTTTATAACCACTCAGTTGTTGTGATGAGACATGTTTTTCCTTATCCAAATCGTATAGAATGGATTTTAATAATCACTATTCGTTATTTCTTCTATATGGTTCCCTATCATCAGGGATTTCACTTCTCTAATGGATTTTTGTGGATTCAAATAAATGGTAGGTGGGTACATTATGTTCCATTATTTTAAAAATTAACATGGTTTCTTTTGAATTCCATTATTATTGAAATTGTATTTTGTGTGTATTGGGGTGATTTTGAAGCTGATTTGGGGTGTGTATATGGTCTCTAAAACGGATTTACCTTATTTAAATTGTTGGAAAGGATGTGTTTCAACACATGGTGGACTGGAAGATATAGAAGTTGGTTTTTATGAAATATAAAAATGAAAATTCCTTGTATAAAAGGAGAATCGGTGTGGGATGTTAAACCAAGATGGTTTTTTTGATCCAATGGATCGTTCAAAATATTTTACATGACATGAATGACATGCCCAATGTGATTTTTTCACCAAATATTGACATAGAGAGACCTGTAACCTAGGGAGGGTCTTTCCATGTAAAAATTATAATTTATTTATTTAGATCAGAATAAATATATACCTAGTGTTCGAATCTTTATTTTATAATGATTTTTTTGATTTTTTTAAATGACCTTTTAAGATTATCATTTATGGGCTTTTATGATCCAAGTGCTTAATCCTTATACCAGTGATCCTTATGTGTTCCTCTTATATCCAAATGACACCGATTGATTTTTAGGTGCTAGCACACTGAATCAATCATCTCTCATTGTTCGTCTTGATTGCTCATACTTTAGACATGTAGTATTCTCTCTAGATTTTCATATACTCATGAGGGATTGATAAAGAGGTGTCAAGAATGAAATGTGTTGTAAGCATTGATTATCAATTCTCAATTAGTGTTACACAATAGACATAACCATCAATTTAATTTCCTAATTTTAGGTTAATATATAATTTAATTTGTTTTGATCCCCTAAATAATATTATAATTTTTAACACACCCAATTCCATATAATAATATTATTATTATTATTTTATTGCACATGTTAACTTATGCGACAACCCTATAGGATTATTTATCATTAGAATTAGGAAATCTTTCCTAAATCCCAAGATTACTACCTATTAATCTCTAAAGGTACCCATAAGAAATAAGATAATATCATAATGTCGAAAACTACATAAAAACACCCACTATATAATATAATTTGTTTTTATCATATCTCATTATGTAGATTTCACATCAATATCATCAACCTATGTTCTTGATAAGAATTTCTTTGACTACATGAAATAAACCAATCATTATAAAATAGACATGGAATTTAATTTAAAAGATTATTTTATTAAATGGATTAAGATATCATCTTCTATAAATATCAATGTGAAAAATCCATCCTTGACTTATTATTAATTAAACCACACTCGTGGTGCACCCAATGTATCCAAAATCACCATATACTATTATCATCATGGTTTATGAATCCCATTTATGTGAATGAGTCATAATATACATAAATTATAATCATAATGTCTAAAGAACATTACACACATTTCAGGTAGGAAAATTCAATGACACATGAACATATAGAATTCCTACTAGTGGGTCTATTTTCAAAATCTCATATCTTAGAGATTATCATGTACAAACATCATGAGAAGAAATATGATTTTCTTATGAGTACTCACATAAGATATTCAATATACTATATACCCTATAATATTATGTTCTCAAACTATAGAACTATATTTATGAATATCATCATATCCCGTCATTGTTCTCGTAACAAGGGTAAATTCTATGACATTATCAATGTCACTCAAACAATAAGAAATTATCCCAATAATATTATATAGAAGAACAATCAAAATATGATAAGGTAATTAAAATAATACTCACTTTATTGAACCAGTATGTCATCTGAAGTAAAAAAGTAGTTAGTTCTAGGGATTCATCCACAACAAAAATGGGGAACACATGGGAATCCTCAATATCATGGTTGGAAGACTAGAACCCATGTTCTTTTTTATGTAATAAGGCATAAAATTTTCCTCTCTATTAGGATTATGTTACATTAGTAACAAAATGAAATGTTATGTTATGTGATGTGACCGTTATAGCTTAATAATGGGAATAGAAATTAGCATTCTTGTTTTGATCACTGATAGTATGAGGATTTAAATTCCCTTGTTACCATATATACTTAGGAATTTTCCATGGACTTTTGTTTTTGTTTTAACTTATTACATGTTATTCTTGTTTTCTTATCTCTTCATATAATGTTTGATGAATTTTTAAAATGTAAAATATTTCACAACTTTTGAAATTGGCATTTATATTTGGATTATAATTGATATTTATGGAAATAATGTTGCTTTCATACTGGGAATGTGATCCCAAACCCTACATACATTAAATTGTTTAATGAATTCACATTTTAGTATAAATCAAGTAAATGAATGGATTTTTATGGTGGTGGTGGGGACTAATGTAAGTGGATGTTTTGGACATGATTCGGTGGTGAAATGTCAGGTTATTAGCAATTGTGTCACAAGAAGATTTATTTATATTTTATTGGATTATTTTATTTTTTTTCTTACTTGGATGTGGATGTATTCATTAAACTTTTTTATAGTTCCTTTTTTTAGCTTTTTTAGTATGATAGTCATAATTTATTATGATTATGATGAATAATGTGATGGGAAAATCATTCTCAATATATTTCCCCAATACCCATGCCCTAATTTCCATCCCATGGAGATTAGGATCACCCTTAGGTCCATGCCATGTGATTGTTAAGGTGACTATTTGAATGGAAACAAAGTACAGTGTAAGAAAAAATATTAATAGATCAGATTTTCTATTTCATTGGGTCATGTAATTTGGGGAATCTATGGATTGATATGAGTTAGGACAATCAAGTCATGAGTTTTTAGTTGTGAGTAGGGTTTATAAAAATCATACCTTCTAACATATCTTGTGTCACCATGGGATATTGGGGAATTATGTTTAACACCTCCATTATGAGTAATGCACAGGCTACAGACCAGGAATGGGAACCCTGAAAGGTGGAGTAAATTGGGTTACAATCTAAATTGTGGTTTTTGAAGATATTTTTTTGTATTGTTCATCAAGTTCCCAATGTTCTAATGTATTTACAATTTTAGTTTCTATAAGTTTTGATTTTTTGTAGAATCATGCTTCCTCAATGACCTCCTGTATAGAAATAGGAGGAGGCTGGGGAGAATTCTCTAATGGATAACCTACCAGTTGATCAGAGACTCATAGAGGTGGGGTATTGGATTTTCATGTCATATATTAGGGAGTGGGATCAGGTCCTTCTCAGCTAGGGAAGATGAATTAGGTGCAGATAAGGATCAATCATTGGATTTCATCAATTATAATCCCCCATCCATTAAGGAAAGTAATAACCATAAAGATGTAGAATAATGGGTGGAGAAATTTCAGAGGATGTTTTGATTAATTTTAACCTGAATTAGTTAAGGTAAATTGTAATGTGTATATGTAGGAGGTCCCCAGTCACATATTATGGGATACATTAGTTCAGGTTGGGAAACATGAAAAGATGATAAATAATTATTTTAAGGACATCTTCTTTGAGAAATTTTATCAAAATATATTGACTCTCACCCAGACTCAATAAATTCTTTCATTTTATCTAGGTGATCATAACGCGATAGAATATTCCAACAAATTTGTAGAGGTAGTTTTCATTTGAAATTATTTAATTACAAATGATATATTTAAAACTGGATGACTAGTAATGGAGGTATGTATAGATAGTTGATCTCAAGAAATCTAGATTAAATTAAGACATATACTATGGTGGGTGATCAGGATTTAATGGGTGAAATCGAATAGTTAGGTATATTGGGTGTGATTGATGTTGATCTACTGCATAGATATTGTATGGTTGGCACATTAAAAAAATAAGGGGAAGTGGGGTGAGTAATGTAAGAAGGGTTGTAGTGGTCGTGGATATCCACCTCATTAACCTCCATCAATAGATGCATTTGGATAAACTGTTGTGTTCCATTAGTGTGGATGGATCGAAGGAATGAGATCATTATTACTCATCCCTCATAGGAAATTCCATGTTTTTTTCGATTCATGGGCCATGTATTATAGTTTTTTAGAAATTTTCATCCTTCTCCGATTGGTACATGGGCTACCACCCCCCAAGGAATTTTAGCTCAGTCTGATACATCAAGGGAAATTGAGATTCACACAAATGGATGTTGTTGGATGACCAAATATTATCATGGGACAAGTCGAATTAATGAAAAGGAAATGGGTTATCGTAATCCATAGGATCAGTTAGAGATAAATTAGTTTCTCTCTAGGGATTTGGAATCAATGGAATTTGATATTTCCCCTGGGAAAGTAATAAGTACTATTATTTTTTAATCATTTATAGTTATTTCTTTATTTGACATAGGTGATTCAAACTCTATCATATAATTTCACCTTTTGGGTTTACACAAACTCTCATCCAAACTTGTCCCATTTGAAATTGAGTTTGTTACATCACTTTGAAAAGGGATCGATAAGGGTTTTTGATTCCCATCCTATGCATGTCTACTTCTAAAAATTTATCTAAAATTATAATTTTTTATCCTGGATATGGAAATTTTTTATGTCATCCTAGTGATGGATTGGGTGACATTATTTATGGCACACATTGGATTCTACAATTGACAGGTGACCTTTATGACCCTTTATGGGTTCACTTTGGTCTTCTAGGGAGAATGAGATTCCCAACCTGGATGAGAAGAACCTCTACATATGGAGTTAGGTATAATTTCTTGTCTAGTATCCACCCTTCAACTAGATGTTGATGGTGGAGAATCAGAGAGTCAGATTCCATCCATGGCGAATGTGTTTCATAATGTTTTACTTGAGTTTTTCACAAGCTTACCTCTTGAGCAGGACGTGGAGTTACCCATTTCATTGTTTCAATAGAAACAACTTATTACACCCCATTCATTGTGTATTTCCCATACTAGGATGAGGGAGTTAAATACTCCTCTAGATGATTTGGTTTCTAATGGATTCAGTTTTCCTAGTGTCACTTTAGGAAAGGTTTTATTAATTTGGGTCCATAATGATGATGGATTAAATTGGTTATGTGTCTGATAGTATAAGTTGAATAGGTTCAGGATCAAGAATAAATTACCATTTCCCCAAATTGATGATCTATTTCACTATATCAGTGGGGGGTGTTGGTTTTAATAAATTTATCACCATGAAGGGTATCTCCATTTTAGGGTGAGAGAAGATGATGATCTTAAGACCACTTTTTAAGGAAGGTATGACTAATTTCAATTCCTAGAAATGTCATTTGGATTATCAACTACTCATGTGGTTTTCATGGTTTGTATGAACAATGTGTTCCATAGATTCCTCAAATCCATCATTATAGTATTGGTGGATGACATTCTGGTTTACTCTAAATTGGAAGAGAAACAAGGATAACATTTGACGATCATTATGGGAATATTGTGGGACATTTATTTGTTTCCTAGATTGTTGAAATGTAATTAATGGATTCATAAATTCATGTTTCAAGTTTTTGTGATATCATATAATGAGGTTATTGTTGATCTAGATAATGTAAGAGAAGTGATTTCATTGGAATATTTAATGAATTTGTTTCAAATAATAGTCCTTTTGGTCTTGGAAGGGTACAACATGAGGTTCACCAATGAATTCATACAACCTTCTTCACCTATAAAAGATGTTACCCAAAAAGGGTTAACATTTTCTTAGAGATTAGATTGCTAATCATCTTTTGAACAGCTCCAGATAAGGTTTTCATCTATCCCTATCTTAATCCAACATTATATAAGTCAGGGATATATGGTCTATAGTTATGTATTATCTATGGGTTTGTGTTGTGTGCTTATACATGGTCATCGTGTGGGGGATTATTTCTCTCTACAACTCTGGTCACATGAGAGAAATTACCCAACAAATGACCTCAAACTTACAGCATTGATGAAAGATCTCAAGTATTGGAACCACTATCTTTTTAGGCTAATTTTTATTTTTAACACATATAATAAAATTCCACATATATATATATATATATATTCCCAAAAATATTTAAACATGTGGTGTAGATGTTGGATAGAGTATCTTCAAGAGGTTAACTTCAACATCATCTAGAATCCTTTTTACAGGAATGTAATTATTGATTCCCTATGATGGATGTTTTCACCTGGGGCTCTGATGGAGTCCAGTTTTGAGTGGAACCTTATGGTTTTTTTACATGGCTTCACCTAGAATCTAAATAAGAGAAAGGGGTCTTTTTGGAAAATAATAATTTGACTCCTCCTCTTATAGAGTCGATCAAGGATGAGAATCCAAATTATTAGTCATTTATACATTAATCCATTTCTAAAATGGTGGGGTGGTACCCAATGAATTTTTCTTATTACCCAAATGAGTTATTTTCATAAAATTAAATTCAATGGTACCATTGTTTTTGATAAAAGTGGTGAAATAGTATTTTAACTACTCATTTTGGCTCCTCCATCTCAGTGCCACCAAGATGTTTTATGATGTGAAACATTGATTCTAATGGACTTTCATGAGACATGAAATCATTGAATTTGTTCTCGATGTTATACCTAAAATCAAGTCAAAGATGAAAATCATAAGCCCTCAGGACTGGTTTAGACTCTCCCAAATCCTACGTAGAAGTGGGATAAAATATCTATTAAATTTATCATTAGGTTAGCCCATACACCCTAGGGAATGAATTCCATTTTAGTGGTCATTTATTGTTTTACCAAATACACTAACTTTTTTCTAATATAGGACACCACAAAAGTGGAAGAGCTCAAAAAGTTTCATGTTCATGTGATCATAAAGATTCAATGGTGTGTCATATTATATTCATTATAATAGGGACCCCCAATTCACTAGTAATTTTTGGGAAAGACAAAAAAAATAGGGTCATTTTTCATCTTATTATGACATATGATCCCTATAAAAATAGCCATATGGAGGTGAAAACTCAGATTTTGAAATACATGATTCTTGCCAACGAGTTAGATTTCCATGTTTCATCGGATAGTCAACTTGGGTTGGTGTAGTTTTTAATTAATAATAGTTAACAATTCATGATCAGGACGGATGCATTTGAATCTCTATATGGATGGAATTTATATTCCCCTATATACTAGATGGAAGTTTGTGAGACATCATTAGTGTGACAAATCATCGTTTAAAAAAAGTCCATCAAGATTCGGATTATTGGGTAGTATTTTGAAGACATCCCAAAGAAATTAAATGTCTTATGCTAATAACTGATGTTGAACCTTGGAATTATCATGGGATGTATACGTGTTTCTGTAGGTGAAACGTTGTTTGGGCCATCATATTTTTGTGAATAAATGGAAGCTTAATATGAGGTATGTTAGACCCTACAATATTCATGAGAGAATCAAAAAAGATGCATACCTCATTGCATTTATATATTAGATGATATTGATTTATGAAATTTTCTATGTCTCCAAGTTGGAGATGTATAATCTATACCATTTTCATGTGTTGAGTTAGGTAGATCTTCATTTCAAACCTGACTTACCAGAGATCAAGTAACCAGTTCATATTGTCGATTCTCAAGAGAAGGCGATTCATGGGAAATCTATTCCGTTTGTTTGTCCTCAATAGAATTATGTAAATGATGATCATGATATGTGAGAAAAAAGATTCTCTTTTTAATACCAATGACATCACATAATCCCTAATTAGAAAATAAATTGACTTATTTGCGGAGAAAAGTGACATGGGGGGGATAATTTTCAGACCCAATGTATCATTTTTAGGTATTTATTGTTTTCATTATATATATAATTTCTCAAATAGATTATTCTGAATTTTTATTAAAGTTGTTTTATTGAATGATTTTGGATGGCTTATGATTCATGCATAATTAGGGGAAACCATGGGAAATCCCAAAAAAATCATGTTACATGAGATAGTGGAACCAAATAACCTAAAAAGTTAGGCATATTATTTGTAATACCATGCAACCAAACCTTATGGTCTCTTCCAATAGATCCATAGGCACCCATTTAGTTATTTCACAGTTTATTAAACCATGCGGTCTAACTACTTTTTTAAAATATATATATAATTAAAATAAACCATCCCAATTAATCTCCCTTAACCCTTCATTTTATCTTTTTCCCGACCCCTCTAGCCCTATGTACACCATCAAAAGTATCCTATACCATCATGGACTCAATTTTTGGTGTATTCAGAGATATGTTCTTCAATGAAACTCTAAGTAAGTGTCTCAATTCCATATTCTTGTGGTCTCCCTACATTCTTTAATTTAATTCTACCTAGTAGTTGTGATGACCTAGGGTTGGTATAATATGAATTGTTTGTCATGGTATATAATGTTATTATGTTATTCATTATTCCATATTATCCCATCTTCCCTTGGATTTCACTTCTTAGTCGGTTCATAGAGGTTTCAAATAAAATGGAAGGTGGATTCATGTTATTCTATTATATGGAAACATAAATGTTCTTACTTCTAAATTTAGTTGTTTTCTAAATTATATTTTTTGTGTAGATGGGGGATTTCCAATGCGATTTGGAGCTTTTGTATAGTATTTGAACTAGATTCACCCTATGTAAAAGGTTGGATATTATATGCTTTGGATTGTGGTAATTTGGAATATGTGGAAGGTGATGTTTATGACTTGATAAAAATTGGGAAGGCACATGGGAATACTTCGTATCTAGGAGGTTAGAGTAGGACATGATAACTAGATGAGGTAGTTGGGTTTCATACATTCCTCCCAAGTACGATTATTCACCAACACTAACTAAATGAATTGTTATGTGATTCCTAACTAAATGAATTGTTATGTGATTGGATTTGATGGTTGTGGATTGAGCATGAGAATGGAACACCACATCCATGGTTAAATCACATAGAGTGTGAGGGTCTTAGGTCCCAACTCACCATATATTTAAAAGGATTTCTGATTATGAATATGTTTTGGTTTTATGCGCTTACCAGTTATTCATGTTTTCTTTACTCCCCATGTAGATTTTAAATCATGTTTTAAAATTAAATATATTCCCTTTTTTAGAACTATTATTTTATATGTCTTTTAATGGATATGCATGGAATAATTGGTTGTATCCTTATGAGAATGTTATCTCATACCCTAAAACATGATCGAGTATCCGAGTCAATGATCCAGACTATAATGATGCATTTTCCATTAAAAAATTCAAAACTGAGATCCATTTTATATATTTTTTAGAATTATCAGTTTCATGTTATTTAAGACTACAATTTATAATTAGTTATCATAATTAATAAGTTCCAGTATAGTTATTATTAAGAAGAAAATTATTTTTACTTGAATTTAATTTTAAAAAATACTAATTA
This sequence comes from Viscum album, assembly GCA_963277665.1. Classification (NCBI taxonomy): domain Eukaryota; kingdom Viridiplantae; phylum Streptophyta; class Magnoliopsida; order Santalales; family Viscaceae; genus Viscum; species Viscum album. The sequence goes on from OY728161.1 coordinate 760,975,297, forward strand.
AAATTGTAAAAAATTTATTTTATTAATCACTGAATATATAAAATTTACTAATTATTTACACTCGTATTAGTAAATATATTATTAAATTTATGAAAAATAAATATATTAACTACATAATTAGTTATTATTAATAAAATATTATAAAATATTATTTATTTTATTAATTATTCAATTAACAATAAATTTTTTTAATTATATTATAGGTTAAATAAACTCGTAGTCGGACACAACATAGGATAAGAAACCAATTTGGGTGCTCGACAATGCGACTGCAGCTCCCATCCCCTTCAACTCTATCCATCCTACCACCTACGAGGGAAATTTTTAAAAAAATTACTATTATAATTGGTAAATATTAATGTAATTGTATATATTGTTAATCATATGACTAGTTATATAATTAATAATTAATATTTTAATTAAAAATTATTATATACTCTATTTTTTAACAAATTATTATTAATTATAATAATAGTTAATAATTCATACATTACTAATAGTTAATAAAAATTAATTATAGATTATTAATTAATAATAAATAATATAATTAGAAATTAATAATAATGTTATATACTAATATATTACAAATAATTATATTTACAATTATCATTATAATATTAATTAATTGTTTTTGTATATTATATAATATATTCATTGATGATTATTACTATATTAATAATTATAAAACTATTAACTACTAATATTATTATTATAATAAATAATTAATATTATATGATATAATTATTAATTATTATATATTATATTATTAATCACATTATTAATTACAATTTATAGTTATTATACTAATAATGAATAATTTTCTTAAATATATTAATTTATTAATTATGTGATTGTTATTATGTAATTATTTATTAAATTATGTTTCACATATTATATTTTTAATTAATTATATATATATATATATGTGTGTGTGCATATATATATATAAAATTAGAAAATAAAAAATATATCTAAATGTTTTTTAAAAATGATTATTGTGTAATTGGGAATGTAGACGCATGGATAATGTTCACCCTTAACTTGGACAATTTGTTGACATAATGAAAACCCAACCCACACTATGAAAAGGACCCCTAATAAGATGAATTATTTAAAATTAAAACAACCATATCCTAAGGGTGTAAATCTGACCTAGGAAATCCTAACTCGGGTTAGGCCACCCTGAAAGCATGGCCAGGTGGCCCGCCCTACAAGCTCAAAAGAACATAAAAAAGTATCGTAAAACATGTGGTCTGGGAGATTCTAACCCCATACCCACTTATTCCAAGGTTTCTCCTTGACTAATTAGTTTAAGTGTTGTGCCTAATGTATTTATATGATATCTATAATTATATATCGATTTTATAAAAAATAATATAATGGTAATTTTTAATAAATATTATTATCAATTACGTAGAAATTAATGGACTGATCACTAAGGCTCGTGGATCATCCAGGAAAACCCAACCAAGACCAATGAAATGGGATAGCCCATGTTCGGGTCTATGTTGAGCTACATAACTGTTCAGGTCTGCCCTAAGAGTGTCTTCATATAGAAATAGTTTAGGGTCAACCACGACCCCGTCATCATTTACACCCCTTCTCAAGGTCATGCCAGGGGTGAGGGATGCATTTCAACTATGGTATATTATTCACATGATTTAAAATTATTAGTACTTTTATTATTATTACTAATATTATTTTACATGTAGAAATAAATATTGATTATCCACATTAACATTTTAACTCCTGAATCTGATTTGAATGTGATTCCCCATTAAAATTTGACACTAACATTCGATTCACATGATTTAATTTTTTTAAATGTAATATGTAACACTCGAGACATTTATGAGAAATATTTTGTATTTATGTTATATAAATCATAAAAGGAATCTTTCACTACACACAACACTAGCTTGGCTTGATTTACACACAACCACGACCTTCCTCAATAGCTTGCGTCGTACGCAATACCGAGTTTCACTAAACAACGATATGATATTAAAATATTATTAAAACTTGCCGTTATGAATAGTAATAACCACTTTTTGAAATTTTTTAAATTTTATTTTTCAAAATGGACTTCATTTTTGGATTCGGAATATCGAAATTAGCCTAGGGTGAAATTTTGGTATTTTTCTGGAAACTTTCAATTATTGATGAATAGTGAAAACACTGGGTTACTATTTAATAACCGAATTTTTATTTAAATAATTATTTATTTTATTTATATTTATTTTAGGTCAAAATTGACACATAATACCAATATAAGTTCAATGTAATTCATTGGAGTAATTTTATAATAATTTTAGATATATAAAAATTTTATTGAACTTTTCACCGTCTTTTACCCACCTCCTAGGAGAATTTACAAATTTACATAAAACATAATTTTACCGCTTCTATGAGTGTAATTTCAAAAATTTGAGAGAAACGGTTGATGGCAGTAAGAAAAATGTGGTTCAATGAGATGAAAATAATTTTTTGTGAATAGTAACTTTTTACATTTATTTACCAGGGTTAAAAGTAAATAGGGTAATTAAGGGTAAAATGATATTCTTATTACCCTAACACATGTCCTAATTCTATTGGATAAGTTTAATTCTTCCAAAAACAACCTTAGAAATAAAATATGACCATTTAGGCCCACTTGGATTAGATTAGGACATTTATTATTAATTTACTTAAAGAAGGGTTAAAATAGTTAAAATCATAGTTTAATAAGTAAGTAATTTTTAAGATAGGGATATAAATTAGATAAATTCGACTATAAATATTCATTATAAAGATAAAACAATTTCCTACATAATGATATATTATTTTTAATTTTTACACATTAAATAATTTAATTTATTTATGACACAATGATGATACAGTAAATATCTTACTAATGAAATATTGACATAATTGATGTTATAAATACACAAATAAATGTAATTTGAGACTTTTGATGAATTTAATTAATTTTATAGGTTAATATGACATGTTATTATTAAATTAATTATCTTTTTTTGAATTAATCATTCTGTTATGAGTTTCAAAAAAATCAATTACCAAATAGTATCAAAATTGACTTCAAATAGTTTCTAAAACAAATATTATATTATTAATTGCTATTTTATTCCTAAAAATCTAAAGTACAGACATTATACTTATATCATGATAGGTGTATCATTAGTGGACCACTTGGGGGTCGCTTGGATGTATATGATATGTTTATTAACTATATAATATAAAAATACAAAGTGACGTGGTAAATGTCAATCTAATTAACTAAGAGTTAAAACTCAAAGATAAGGTTAATATAATGACCTAAACTTGTCTAAATTATATTGTATGAGATGAGTTCGACCGATCCCCACCTTATCTTCGAATTATATTAATTTGGAGCTATTAGAAACCGAATTTGACTTTATAATAAAATAATATTTTTAGTTATTCCAAAGGTGCCCCTCTCCTCCCATATAAAAGGGAACCTCCTCCCTCTCCTACTCACACATATTTTATCCTTCAATCTCGGCCAAACCCTGCCTATTTCTCCTCTCCACTTCCCTAGAAACATCCTAGAGGTTCTGGTATTCTTCAAAGACCAATTTTAGTTCCCTAAAAGGAGGTCTCAAAGAAGCGCTTCAAAGAAGAGGTAATGTCCGTTACCGATTCTTTCATCTTTATTTCTTCTTCCAATTCTTCTTCATTAGTTGTTTCATTATGAAGTAATAACATCAGTATCACTAATATACTGATATGTTATTATAAGTTTGAAACAACCCTATTTCACCATCTATCCATCCTACGGAAAATGAAATCACCGCGCGTGCGTACGTACGGAATACCGTCTCCACGCCGTGGTGTAATCTATCTTCCCTCACCACCTTACTTGGATGGGTATAATGGTGTAAATAATAACTATATATGATTATTCTAAAGTTATATTGATTCTGAAATAGTATACATACACTCCAATACAATTCCACGATCATCGGAATGATATCATCGCTCGTGCGTATGTACAGAATACCGTCTCCACGATGTGATGTGACTCGTTCTACATGATATTCATTGCATAATGATTATATAAATGAATTTAATGAATTAATATGATATATATTATGCTAATACCATTCTGTAAATGAGGTATCTATAACCTAAAGAGAAGAATAAGAATTTATTCGACAAAACATGCATAAGAACAAAAAGTAATAAACACCCGAATAACAAGTAGTAATGAACTATTACTAATAAGAAGGTAAGAATATGACCATATATGATGTCATAAAAATACAAATGATTCTGGAATAAGTCAATAAAATTATATAAATCATTATACAGGAGGTTCGGACACTTGCGAAGCAAATCGGACCTAAGGTAAGGGAAATATCACAATCTCATTTTTATCCGAGACTGTTTATACTTTGGAATTTACTGGGGTGTATTTTATCATCCACATCCATGTTTCCTCAATATGTAATATTATTTCCATCCACCTATAATTGTTTAAATCCAATTTTACCCTTCGTTGAGTTTTAGTAAAAGATATTAAAGGAATCGTTTGTTGTTTTTCGTACGAGGTACTTTTTGACTTTTCCGACAAAAGTACGAGAAGAATGTTTTTTTAACTTATACGGCATGAATGGATTTTTAAAACATTATTTCCATGAATCTTCCATTACACGTTTTCATGTTTATTTTTAATCAACTTCTTTTAGTTTATAATTTTATGACAGGTTAAGAATGGAAAATTGTTTTTGTAGTAGAAAGGATATTTTCCTCAGGAATGGTGTTCAAGTGTTTTATCAAAATTATTTTCTATCTAAGATAATAAAGGGTTATGTTTATATTTCTATTATTACATTGATTTTGATTATGTTGTGATGGAATTATTTTTATGAATTCCTTTATCTTATATGAATTGTTTTATGATGTCATGATGTTTAAGATTCCCATTTTTGTTACATGGGTTATGCTATGATGTATGTTTTATGATTTTGTGGCACACATTAGAAGGATATCATTATGAGATGGGTGGGACCTATATCTCCCTCCAATGCATTGGGTAAAGATTTTATATCTCATGAGATAGACAAGGCTGGAATGGCAGGTTAAACCGGTTCAGTGAAACAGGACTGAAACGAGGAATGAACTCGGTTCAGAAATGGACTTTGTCCACTAAGATAGTCTTGGCAATGAGTCTTTACTAATAAGAAATGATTATCTATGATTATGTGTGTATGACACAAAGTTTAATGTTTCATGTTATGATTATTGGGATTACATTTCGCTACTATGATTTATCCCATGTTAAGAAATTATGATCTCTTTTGCCGGTTAAGATTTCCAAAATGTTATGTTGTTAGGAATATGATTTGATTAATATTTATTTTGTTTAACCTTACTGAGCATTTGAGCTCACCCTTTTGTATTTTTTATTTCCACAGGTTAGCAAGAAGGGTATTAAGAAAGATACGCCAAAAAGGGACTATAGATATGATGAAATAAATGGGAGACAGTGTAGATGCTTTATAAACTACTTGTTTATGTTTCCCAGTTTCTAAAGACACTATACCTATACAGTCTTTTAGTGGTTTTGTTATATGTTGTAATAAGTGTACTTCAATGTTGATGTATTAATGATTTATGTAAAGTATGGTTCGTTATATTTGGTATGAGCGGAAAGGTATAGTCCACCTTTGGAAACTAGGGTGTGAAAGCCTTAGTAAGAACCCTAAGGATAAGTCTAAGCATAGAACACAATTTTAGTGTTTTAGAAATGGCCATGAATAACCTAGGATAAGACCTTAAGTGTGAAATTTTATTCTTGATTATGTGATTTTCATATTATGATTAGTGTTGCTCACACTATTATTCTTGGTTTTAGTCAATGGTTGGAACCCGAAGGAACCGTGTTAATGCGGAATGCGACGGGTAATGCAATGATTGTCCTCCTGAGCAACCAAACGTTATGGGAGCTGGAATGAAAAATATTGTAGGCATGCTCACATAACTTTCTCAAGCTATGAATCATGCTGGACTTCCAAACGAGCAAAGGAAGGAGTAACATTCTATTGAATCCTTCATGAGGCAGCGTCCACCTTCATTCAGCGGGTCTACTGATCCATTAGTTGCTGAACAATGGATTAGTACTACTGAAAAGATATTTTCAGTTCTTTAATGTTCTGAACATGATAAAGTCATCTTAGCAGTGTATCATTTGGAAGTAGATGCTGATCAATGGTGGAATGTTATTATGAATACGAGGCAAAGGGATGAAATTGAGTCTATGGAATGGGATGAGTTCAAGAACATATTTTTCAATAATTATTTCCCTAGTATTCTTTGAACAAAGATGGAGAAGGAGTTTCTTTAACTAAAGCAAAAGGATGATGAATCCGTTGGTACCTACGAAGAAAATTTTAAAAGACTTTCAAGGTACGCTTCCGGAATTATTATCCAACCTGAGAGTAAGATCGATCGATTCTTTAGTGGAATAAAACCAAGTCTTCGAAGGGAGTTAGCCATAAAGGACTTCAATATCTATGAGGAAATTGTTCGATGTGCTCTCAAAGTTGAGATAGAGATTGGAGTAACCCATCAGTCATATGGGTTTGATAAGAAGAGGAAAATGGAATTCAAAGGAAAATCTAAAGAGCACACTGAAAAGAAGATGAGTTTTCCCTTATGCTCAAAGTGTGGAAAGATACATGGTGGGAGTTGTCTTAGAGGGACAATTAAATGTTTCAAATGTGGAAAAGAAGGTCATCGGGCATTTGAATGCCACAACGATAGGAAGAAGAAGTGTAGTGATGCGAACAATGAAAAGGATACACAGATTGCACCTCCTACACATCAATGTTACAAGTGTAATGAAATGGGGCATTATGCCAATCAATGCCCTAACCCAAGGGTTGATAATGATGGTCGACGTCAACAAACTCTTAAGGATAAAGACAAAGGAATGTCACATGCAATTTTTATCAGCGATGTGGAGTATGATAACGATGTGGTGAAAGGTACACTTACCATCCACTCTAAAGCAGAAAATTTTTTATTTGATTCTGGATCCACCCAATATTTTATTTCTGAGGAATTTTCTATGGGTATCACCATATTACCTCAAAAATTAGATGTTGAGTTAGTTGTGACAACCCCTAATGGCACAACGGTCGCATCAAATGATTATAATTCTTCCCCGATTGAAGTTTGTGGGAAAGTGCTTCACTAAAATCTTGTGATCCTTCCTATAGTTAAATTTGATATGATTCTTGGCATGTATTGTCTTTCTTTATATGGAGCTCATATCAATTTCCAAATAAGGGAAGTCACATTTCATATTCCATATCAATCTATGATCATCTATCGATGCAAGGATGAACACAACCTTCCCGTGGAAATTTCTTCCATCTTATGAGACTTGATTCAAATAAATGAAGGATATTTACTTCAAATGGCTGGAGAGAAAGTAACGATTAAGAATATTCCCGTTGTACAGGAGTTTGATGATGTCTTTCTTGAGGAATTTCCAGGTCTTTCACCAAATCCTGAAGATGAGTTTTCAATAGAACTCGTACCCGGTGCTTTGCCTATTTCAAAGACACCTTATAGAATGACCCCAATTGAGTTGCTGGAATTGAAGAAGAAACTCCAAGAGAATATTGATAAGGGATTCATACTCCCTAGTGCGTCACCTTGGGGAGAACCTCTTCTATTTGTTAAGAAGAAAGATGGATCACCGAGACTCTGCATTGATTATCGATAACTTAACAAGATCACTATCAAGAACAAATATCCTCTCCCGTGCATTGATGAATTTTTTGACCAACTATGAGGAGCTAAATACTTTTCCAATATTGGTCTTCATTCAGGGTATCATCAATTAAGGGTCAAAAGGGAGGATATACCAAAGACGTCTTTCCGTATAAGGTATGGACACTATGAATTTATAGTGATGTCGTTTGGTCTTACTAATGCCCCTTCTATCTTCATGGATCTGATGAATAGAGTCTTTAGAGACTACCATGATCAGTTTTTGGTAGTCTTTATAGACGATATTCTTGTATATTTAAAGGGAAATGAAGAACATGAAGATCACTTGATAATTATATTGAAGACCCTGAGAAAGGAGAAGCTTTATGACAATTTTACCAAGTTTGAATTTTGGCTTCAAATGGTTTCATTTTTGGGTCACATAATCTCAAAAGAGGGGATATCTGTGGGTCCAGGAAAAATAGAGGTTACGAAAGATGGTCGAGACCAACAATAGTAACTGAGATCTGAAGTTTTCTTGGTTTGTCTAGATATTATCAACGTTTTGTGAAAGATTTTTCATGATTATCTAATCCACTCACCAGGTTGACTCGGAAAGGAGTTAAGTTTGTTTGGACAGAAGAATGTGAATAGAATTTCAAGGAGTTGAAAAGAAGGTTATCCAGTGCACCTGTGCTCACACTGCCTTGTAGTGGAGAAAGGTTTGTGATATACAGTGATGCATCCAAGAAGGGATTGGGGTGTGTTCTTATCCAAAATGATATGGTGATAGATTATTCCTCACGACAGTTGAAAATCCACGATCAAAATCACCCAACTCATGATTTGGAGTTAGCTATGGTAATCATTGCATAAAAGATAAGGAGGCATTATCTTTATGGATAAAGGTGTGATATTGATAGTGATCATAAAAGGTTAAAGTATATTTTCACACAAAAGGATCTGAATATGCGCCAAAGAATATGGTTGGAGCTGATTAATGATTACGACTGCTCAATTCATTACCACCCTGGTAAAGCAAACACGGTGGAAGATGCGTTAAGTCGACAAGACCATGCTAGCTTATCAATGATGAGGATCACAAAAGATCCAATATTTATGGATTTAAAAAGGATGGATCTTAGAATTATAATGGAAGGGGGGAAATCATATCTTTATCAAATGAATGTTCAACCATCTATTCATGTGAAGATTAAAGAGGCACATAAAGAAGATGTAGAGTTACAAAAGAAGGTGAGAAATGTTCCTGAATTCAACCATGATTGTGATGGGATAATAAAGTTCAGGAATCAGTTTTGTGTTCCTCCCATCCCCGAATTAGAGGAGCTGCTGGATGAGGCTTGTAGTTCTTCATTATCTATTCATCCTGGATGCACGAAGATGTATAGGGACCTGAAAGAGTACTTCTGGTGGGATGGCATGAAAAGAGATGTTGCGGAATATGTCTCTCGATGCTTGGTTTGTCAGCAAGTTAATGCTGAGAGACAGAAGTCTAAGGGGTTGTTAGAACCATTACCCATACCCGAATGGAAATGGAAAAACATCACTATGGACATTGTCACAGGACTTCCTAAAACATCTAAAGGCAATAACGCTATATGGGTCATAGTTGATCATCTTACAAAGTATGCACACTTCATTGCTATTAGAGAGGATTTCTCTCTGGATTAGCTTGCCAGGATATATGTAATGAAAGTGGTAAGATTGCATGGAGTACCACTTTCTATTATATCTGATCAGGATCTGAGGTTTACCTCGAAGTTCTGGCGAAGTCTTCAGCATACTCTGGATACAGAGTTGAGTTTCAACACTGCTTATCATCCTCAGACAGATGGTCATCCTGAGAGAACAATTCAAACTCTAGAAGATATGTTGAGAGCTTGCTCTATGGATTTCAAAGGTGGTTGGGATCAACACCTACCTTTGGTGGAATTTTCTTATAATAATACCTCTCACCACAGTATTCTGATGGCTCCTTATGAAGCTCTCTATGGAAAGAAATGTAGGACTCCAACTTGGTGGGATGAAGTTGGGGAAAGAAAGCTATTAGGACCTGATCTCGTTGATGAAATGGTAGAAAAGGTCAGATCTTTTCAACAACACATAAGAGTAGCTGAGATTCGATAGAAAAGTTACGCCGAAAACCAAAAAAAAGACCTAGAGTTTGAAGTGGGTGATAAAGTGTTCTTAAGAATATCTTCCTGGAAGAGGGTCATGAGATTTGGAAAGAAGGGGAAGTTGAGCCCTAGATATATCAATTCTTTCGAAATATTGGATCGTGTTGGAAAGTTAGCTTACCAATTGGTGCTTCCACCGAATCTCTCTCAAGTTCACGATGTGTTCCATGTATCTCTCCTGAGAAAGTACACACCTGATCCTTCACATGTACACATCTCAGAAGTTGTACCATTGGAGCAAGATCTTTCTTATGAAGAACATCCGATAGAGATTCTAGATCGTAGAGAAAACGTCCTACGAAACAAGACCACTTGATTAGTGAAAGTTTTATAGAGGAACCACCAATTAGAAGAATCTACATGGTAACTTGAGGATATGATGAGTGAGAGGTATCCTCATCGTTTTGTTATAAAGTGAAAAATTTCGAGGGCGAAATTCCTTTTAAGGGGGGTAGAATGTAACCCCTGAGACTTTTATGAGAAATATTTTGTTTTTATGTTATATAAATCATCAAAGAAATATTTCACTACACACAACACTAGCTTAGCTTCCTTTACATGCAACTGCGGCCTTCCTCGATAGCTTGCGTCTTATGCAATACTGAGTCTCATTAAACAATGATATGCTATTAAAATATTATTAAAACTAGCCATTATGAATAGTAATAACCACTTTTTGAAATTTTGAAAATTTTATTTTTCAAAATGGACTTAATTTTTGGATTCGGAATATCGAAATTAGCCTAGGGTGAAATTTTGGTATTTTTCTGGAAACATTCAATTTTTGATGAATAGTGAAAACACTGGGTTACTATTTAAAAACCAAATTTTTATTTAAATTTTTATTTATTTTATTTAAATTTATTTTAGGTCAAAATTGATACATAATACCTATATAAGTTCAATGTAATTCATTGGATTAATTTTATAATAATTTTAGATATATAAATATTTTATTGAACTTTTCATTGTCTTTTACCCACCTCCTAGGAGAATTTGAAAATTTACATAAAACATAATTGTACCGCTTCTATGAGTGGAATTTCAAAAATCCGGGAGACACGGTTGATGTCAGTAAGTAAAATGTGGTTCAATGAGATTAAAATAATTTTTTCTGAATTGTAACTTTTTACATTTATTTACCACGGTTAAAAGTAAATAGGGTAATTAAGGGTAAAAATGATATTATTATTACCCGGAAACATATCCTAATTCTATTGGATAAGTGTAATTCTACCAAAAAACCTTAGCAATAAAATATGACAATTTAGGCCCACTTGGATTTGATTAGGACATTTATTATTAATTTATTTAAAGAAGGGTTAAAATAGATAAAATCAAAGTTTAATAACTAAATAATTTTTAATATTGGGATATACATAAGATAAATTCGACTATAAATATTCATTAGAAATATAAAACAATTTCCTACATAATGATATTTTATTTGTTATTTTCATACATTAAATATTTTAATTTATTTATGACACAATGATGATGCAGTAATTATCATATTAATGAAATATTGACATAATCGATGTTATAAATACCCAAATAAATGTAATTTGAGACTTTTTATGAATTCCAAAAAATTTATAGGTTACTCTGACATGTTAGTATTGATTTAATTAACTTTTTTTGAATTAATAATTATGTTATCATTTTCAAAAAAATCAATTACCAAATAGTATCAAAATTGACATAAAAAAGTTTTTAAAACAAATATTATATTATTAATTGCTATTTTATTCCTAAAAATCTAATGTTCGGCCAATATACTTATATCATGATAGGTGTATCATTAATGAACCACTTGGTGGTCTCTTGGATGTATATGGTATGTTTATTAACTATATAATATAAAAATACAAAGTGACATGGTAAATGTCAATCTAATTAACTAAGAGTTAAAACTAAAATATATGGTTAATATAATGACCTAAACTTGTCTAAATTCTATTGTATGAGAGGATTTATACCCATCCCCACCTTATATTCGAAATATATCAATTTGGAGCTACTAATAACCGAATTTAACTTTATAATAAAATAATAGTTTTAGTTATTCCAAAGGTGCCCCTCTCCTCCCTTATAAAAGGGCACCTCCTCCCTCTCCTCCTCACACCAATTTCAGCCTTCAAGCTCGGCCAAACCCTACCAATTTCTCCTCTCCACTTCTCTAGAAACTTCTTAGAGGTCCTGGTCTTCTTAAAACGCCAATTTTAGTTCCCTAAAAGGAGGTCTCAAAGAAGCGCTTCAAAGAAGAGGTAATGTCTGTTACCGATTCTTTCATCTTTATTTCTTCTTCCACTTCTTCTTCTTTAGTTGTTTAATAATGAAGTAATAACATCAGTATCACTCAAATACTGATATGTTATTATAATTATGAAACAACCCTATTTCACCATCTATCAATCCTACGAAAAATGAAATCACCGCGCGTGCGTACGTACGAAATATCGTCTCCACGTCGTGGTGTAATATATATTCCTCGACTACCATACATGGATGGGTATAATGGTGTAAATAATAACTATATATGATTATTGTAAAGTTATATTGATTCTGAAATAGTATACATACACTCCAATACAATTCCACGATCATGGGAACGATATCATCACTCGTGCGTACGTACGGAATACCGTCTCCACGATGTGATGCGACTCATTCTACATGATCATCATTGCATAATGATTATATAAATGAATTGAATGAATGAATATGATTTATTTTACAATAATACCATTTTGTAAATGAGTTATCTATAACCTATAGAGAAGAATAAGAATTTATTCGACAAAACACACATAAGAACAAAAAGTAATAAACACCCGAATAACATGTATAAATGAAATATTACTAATAAGAAGCTAAGAATATGACCATATATGATATCATAAAAATACGTATGATTCTGGAATAAGTCAATAACATTATTAAAATCATTATACAAGAGGTTCGGACACTTACGAAGCAAATCGGACCGAAGGTAAGGGAAATATCACAATCTCATTTTTTCCGAGATTGTTTATACTTTGGAATTTACTGGGGTGTATTTTATCATCCACATCTGTGTTTCCTCAATATGTAATATTATTTCCATCCACCTACAATTGTTTAAATCCAATTTTACACTTCGGTGAGTTTTAGTAAAAGAAATGAAAGCAATCTTTTGTCGTTTTTTGTACGAGGTACTTTTTGTCTTTTCCGACAAAAGTACGAGAAGAATGTTTTTTTAACTTATACGGCATGAATGGATTTTTAAAACATTCTTTCCAAGAAGCTTCATTTACAAGTTTTAATGTTTATTTTTAATCAACTTCTTTTAGTTTAGAATCGTATGACATGTTAAGAAAGGAAAAGTGTTTTTGAAGTAGAAAGGATATTTTCCTCAAGAATGGAGTTCAAGTGTTTTATCAAAATTATTTTCCATATAGGATAATAAAGGGTTCTATTTCAATCCCTATTATTACATTGATTTTTATTATGTTGTGATGGAATTATTTTTATGAATTCCATTATCTTATATGAATTGTTTTATGGTGTCACGATGTTTAAGATTCCCATTTTTTTACATGGGTTATGCTATGATGTATGGTTTATGATTTTTTGGCACACATAATAATGGTATCATTATGAGATGGGTGGGACCTATATCTCCATCCAATGCATTGGGTAAAGATTTTATATCTCATGAGATAGACATGGCTGGAATGGCAGGTTAAACCAGTTCAGTGAAACAGGACTGAAACGAGGAATGAACTCAGTTCAGAAATGGACTTTGTCCACTATGATAGTCTTGGAAATGAGACTTGACTAATAAGAAATGATTATCTATGATTATGTGTGTATGCCACAAAGTTTCATGTTTCAAGTTATGATTATTGGGAACAGATTTCACTACTATTATTTATCCCATGTTATGAAATTATGATCTCTTTTGCAGGTTAAGATTTCCAAAATGTTATGTTCTTAGGAATATGATGTGATTGATATGTCTTTTGTTTACCCTTAATGAGCATTTGAGATCTCCCTTTTGTATGTTTTCTTTCCCTAGGTCCGGAAGAAGGGTATTTAGTAAGATATGACAAAAAGGGACTATAGATATGATGAAATAAATGGGAGACAGTGTAGATGCTTTATGAACCAGTTGTTTATGTTTCCCAGTTTCTAATGACAATATACCTATACGGTCCTTTCGTGGTTTTGTTATATGTTGTAATAAGTGTACTTCAATTTTGATGTATTAACAATGTATGTAAAGTATGGGTCGTTATATAATGTACCATAAAATTTTTATTTAATGGTTTACATGTGAGCCACTTAGTGTGTTCTCATATCTAAAAAAGTTGAACATTAATCATACCAATTACCCACATGAAATGGTGGATGAATATGGTATGTCTGATGGTGTCTTGTCAGATAAAAATAGGTTGCATAATGTCCACTATCCCACATATTTTTTATTTAAATGACAATAATTTTATGGAAACAAATACCCTTGGACGCACAACATCTTACACCACCTTCTTATATATATATGTGTGTGTGTTTGTTTGTATGTATCTATAATGAAATCTATTAATGTAATAATACTTTTGAATATATTTATTACATTATTACTTTGATTATATATAAACATTTTTTAATTAATGTTTATATTTATTTATCATTATTTATTCATGTTTGTTTTTAAAATAAATTAATAGGATGAAAATCAAGTATTTTAATATATCTTTAGCATTATATATTTTCATTCCAAATTTATTAAATATATTTTATAAAATATATAAATATTTTTTAATTAATACTTATTAATTAAAATTGATTAATGTATATTCAATGTTATTATTATGATTATAGAAATATATAAATAATGTCATCAATTACAAATATATGTACAAGTGGCATACGTGAAAATTTTTATATATAGCTATATAAACCATTAAATATTTAAAATTATATTTTAATATATTTATATGAATAAATATAAATATTATTATATGTACATACATGAAAACACACACAATTATAGATACATATAGTTATATGTATATAAAAACATACATAGAACATTTGAAATATAAATCTTCTAGTGGAGATTTTTCTTCTGAATCACCCATTATAGATTCACCTTATGAATCGGCCATAACAGATTCAATATATGAATCACACATTGGATATTTTCTATGTGAATATCCCTTGTATTTTTTATAGGAAACAAACAATGCTATAGATTTGGAATCTTCCACAATAAGGGAAACAAACCAATTTTGAATGATTGATGAACAAATTTCCCCACCCTTAGAAACCACTAAGGATGCCAAAATGGTGGGTCACACATTTTCTTTATGTCATTGTGAAAGAAATGGGTAGGATGATAAATGAACAGTTAGGGCTTTAATTGTGTAGACCAGTGGGACAAAGGACTGGAGGCCATCATCCATCGAGCATAAAGAATTTATCACAATCTGACAGTCCAATTCCAAAATAATGAAACTCTATACACTCTCTGCCGAAAATTATACCTCAGAAAGAATCATTTGATATTTTAACAATGGAGGAATCAACATAGAATGAAAAGTTATTTGGAAATACACAACATTGGATCCAATGGAATTTCAGATGATCAACCCACAATTGAAATACCCATAATCATTAATGGAGGCATCCACATTTATTTTTAGTACATCTGTATGGTGGAGGGGAACCAAACAAATGAAGACCAATAAGATCTGGCAACAACCCAACTACCTTTATAAGGATTTTTTTACCTAGAATATATTTATCAGATTTTCCCCATGAAGAGTTTGATTGTCTTACACTATTGAAGATAAGATCATTTTGACAAATCAATATTTTCTATGTCATCATGGAATGAATAATAACCTTATCCAAAGAGACTGATGAAATCCACTTATCAAGATATAAAGGCTGACCGAATGATGGTACCAGTTAACAAAATAATCTTACATTCTAATACCACTAACATCCCTGACCCCAGAACATGCATGTTTCTCATGATAGATAGACATAAAATCCACATGGAAAAGTCTACATGCAGGTCAAATAATGGAGTGATGATAAACTAGTAATTCCTTAATATAATGAATTTGTGTGCACACCTACCACCAAAATAAGGGGCTTTAGGAGTATTCAGAAACGTCGAAAAATTTTCCAATATTGAGAGGGCCTATGTAGAGAGATATCGCAGGATAGTTTAAAACTGAACTTAACAATGTATACCCTATAAGGAACTTTAAACCATCAAAATGATCTTGAAGAGGACCATCAACACATAGGATTATCGAAATAATTATACTATCCCTCTCATTGAACAATTAATTCATCTTATCCAAGAACCATCCACTCTAATCCTCTTAAAATATATCCTATACTACCACATTCTCTATCCCCAAGACAACAAAAGAGTTCACCAAGGAACCACTGATGTCGGGAATTCAAGAATCCTCTCAAATATTATCTAAATAATCATTTCCAACTCTGTAGTACATTCAGTTATTCATAAGCTCATGGGAATCTCACACAAATCTCCCATATAGATATATGAAATTATATATATATATAAAAGGGTACATAGGACATTGATAATATAAATATCCCAGTAAATATTTTTCCCGTGAATCTCCCATTGGATATTGACCCTAAGAATATTTTACTTGTGAATATATAATTGGATATTATACCTATGAATATCCCACATAGATTCATATAATTATATGTATATAAAAACATTCATAGAAAATTGGAAATACAAATATCATTGTGGATATTTATGTTGTGAAACTAACTTTAGAGAGTATCCCTGTAAATCTTTTATTGGTGATAGGGCCTATGAATATCCCATTAGAGTTTTCCTTACAAATACACCATATTAAATTAATATATATTAATACAATCATGAATCACTATAAAAAATTGACATATACGAACAATAACATGACATATAATATATATGTTGGAGAAAATGGTTAGTTCCAACAGTTGTTAAGTTTTCATGATATTAATTTAATTGGAAATAAAATATTTTCACAAATAGATATATCTATTACTAATATTTTTTCAATACCAACAATTCGTTTACTTGTAGTTAAATCTATTAATTTATTTTTTGAATACAATCATTTTTTCAGCATAACATGAATTTATTATAAAGAACCATAATTAAAAACATATCTTTTAATATTAGAAAAATATGTCGAAATAAACTATTGGATATAAAAATATTTCATATTTATCAAATTTTAAAAAATGTGTTTCTTTATTATTATGAAGAAAAAAATATACTAAATTTTCTCCATGAGTTGACATATTCTTCCATTTGTTTCCTATTGTTTGTCAATTCCTAGGGCTTTCTTAGTCACAATGTTGATTTAGTTTCATCCTTGAATATATTGGATAAAGTTCTTTAACCTCTTTATTTCATCATTGGCCTATTTATTTTCTTGAGAAAAAATTTAATTGAGTTATATTCGACAAACCATTGGTAAAAATGTATCACGGATGGACAATGAAAAGATGATACTCATGAATTATAATGATGATGATTCATTTATTCGGTATTGAATTTCAATCCTGATCATTATAAAATTTATTTTCAATTTTCCCATCAATTTTAGATCCATAAAGAACATGCTAGAAAATGTTTTTCATTTAAAAGAGGGTGTATCCATAAGAGAAGATAGAGCATGATATATGATCATAGAATTATTTATTGAAAACTATAATCATATGTTTCTAAAGAGAGAGACATGGTCCATTAAAAACCAACTCATTACAATGAAGGATCTATGAGGTACAGAGTTTATCCCTAAGAAAATTCTATCAAAACCCTCATTTTAGATATAAATTAATGTAATTCAGTTTTTTGGTAGAAGGGAGCGAGTTATGCATGAAATTGGTGTCCTTATTAGATAATTGGTGGAATAGGACCAATCAAGTGCAATTCATTGGTGTCTATCATTGTGGGTTATAATATTGGTTGATATTCAAAAACTACTTACGATCAGATTATTTCTGAAGATAGATGATATAAATGAGTGGAAATCATTTAAAATTTCAAATCTAGAAATCTTCTTCTTTTTTCTGGTTTTCCTGTCCACATAGATAAAAACTGTACATTAAATAAGGTGGATAAATATGGAAACACCAATATTTAGTATGGTACCTCCACTGTGAATATTTTTATTCATCCTTCATATATGAACCACAAAAACAAACGGATTATGATAGAATTATGAAATACATTTGTATGAAATATGAGAATGATCAAAATAATTTCATCGTGTGGGGGCCTCTGGAATTTTATTTAGATCGGCATGAGGACCTATGACCGGTTAAAGGGATGTACCAAACTAGCATATTTGGTTCTTGAATCCTTGTGATTTGGAAGGATGACTGGGGTAATATCATGAGGAGAGGTCCTCCACCAATCCTTATTCCTATATCTATGGAGGTAATGAAAAAACCATCATCCATCACAATGAATATATTCTCATATCCACTAGATCTCAATTCTCCCTTGATTCTTGAAGGAACCATGTATCCCATATTAAAACGGGTTGCTCATATCCATTCCTCAATATAAAGCCATAAAAATATCAGTTGTGTTAGATAAAATTGAGAGAGGAGAATGGTAATTGAATTAATGCATGAGAAAATAGTGGAGTATAAAGAAGTGTAGAGGGACCTCTGGTTAATGATAGATCCTTTAAAAGGTGGAAAGTGGTGGGTGATGGAACATTCCTTGAATATTGAAAGGTGGAGGTGGGATTGATCCAATCCTACCTATCCCATTTAAAATACTATGTTGGATCTATCGTGGGATTGGAAACCCACAGTCAGTTTAAATAATACGTGCTGATTTGCCAAAATTACCCCTGATATGGATTCTTCCCAAACCCATATTGGAATGAAATGATATGGATGGGGACACAAACATAGGCATTTCTTGATATTTCCCAGTTTCATGGCAAGGACACAAGGGTGGCCCTGACCTTCTTTGGAGGGAAGAAGTGGGTGTTAGGATTAAATCATTATCTTATAATCACATTGGTGTAGTAATCCATCAACAATATACACTCACATGGGGTTTTTGGGATTTTAGGTATGGCCCTCCCAGAGGATAAATAGAATTACTATGAGCTACTGATTACTCTATCAGAGAACCTATCCATTATTCTCATTATTGAAATAATTTCATTGAAATTTCATTCAAGAATGAAAAAATAGAGGGTAATGTAGGTATCATTAATCTATGTTGGACTTTCAATATGTGATAATGTAATATGGACATTCTTAACTAAGATATTCTAGAAACACTTCTACATGGTTTCATTGGAATTATAAAAACACTCTCATTGTAGATCGGTTGGATTGATTTTTGGGGATGACTGGTTGGATTATTCTTTTAAATTCATTCTAATATACCAATATTTCTGCTACCACATTATAGCATTTCTTGATCCTCATTTACACATATTTTGTGCCCAAGAATTCAACGTATGATGAAATCCTTAGATTTAAGAGATTTTTTGTGCTGGATAATGAGTGAAAAGGCGTGATCTCATACTATTATAATGTGGGGGATCCTTACATCAAGTGATATATCTATCTTGTAGTGTCCAAGTAGAAATGGGTGAGTGATCTCACATTTCATCAGCCTAATATTCAATGTGGTGTTCTTGAAATAAATTTGAATGTGTTATATTATATCCCCCTTTCTGATTATTTCTTCTCCACTATATCAATACTAGAAGTGGTCCTAGAGGAGACACTTGTAATTAATATTTTTTTTTTCTAAACGTGCCTGAGAATACCACATTATAGTGGGTGACTCCAATACCATTTATTTCAATCATAAGGAATATGAAAAGAGGTGCATGATCTCAATCACTTTCCTTATTAATTATGAAGGTAGTTATATATCATATTGGAGTGGAACCCATGAACATATCAAGAGTTTTTATCATGAGGTTTTTATGAAGGCGGTCTTTCACTTCTTCTAATTTTTAATGATTTATTGAGAATGTGGTTTTAGATATGATGAATCACCATCTCACATCTGAGTTTACTAAGGGTTAGATTCTATTGTCACTAAAACAAATACACTCAATCATTGTACCTAGAATGGATGGATTTTATTATCTGTTCCTTAAAAAATACCATTATATTATCATGTTAGACATTTTAAATCTCATAAAAGACCATTGGATGGGAAAATCCAATCATTTTCTACTTAATGAGACTATTATTGCACTCATTTTTAAGATCAAAATACCCACCATGGTCTTAGACATCAGGAAAATAATTTTATCAAAAGGTTACTAAAAAAATAATATAAAAATTTTGGTTTACCATCTACACCAATGGCTACAATCCATTATTTTTGAAAACCAAATATCTTTAATCCATAAGAGACTCATCTCAGATAATTTTATTATTTCTTAAAACGTGTTTCACTCCATGAAAAATAGATTTGTTTCTATAATAATTATCATGACTTTGAAGCTGGATAAGAATAATGTGTATAATAGAGTTCGATGGCCTTTTATCTGGATTTTAATGAGTAAAATATGTTTTGTTGTAATTTTATTGAATTCATCATGAAATGAATCTCCACAGCCACTTTTATGATTAAAATCAACTGTGATATTTGTCAATAAATTTCCTCTTCTAGTGGACTTTGTAAGGGTGTCCATATCCACCCTTTCTTATTTATTTTGGTAGATCATGTTTTTTCATGTTAATTTTTTTGGAAACTGGGGACAATATGGTGTATGGGGAAAATCATTTTTTGGTAGAGAACACATATTTACAACCACATATTTTCGGATGAATGTTTTCTTTATATTAGATATAACTTTTATGAATGTGTTTTTTTATTTCAAATTATTAATAGGTATGATAGGAACTTTAGGTAATCTGTTAACGTCTCCATGATCGAGATATCCTTTAGTTCTAGTGTTCCTCGGATTAGGAAGGATTATCTCCACAATTCTCCTAGAACTTATGTGGTAGAAATTCACCAAATATACCTTGGGTTTTCTTAATTTTTTGGTGTTGAAAAGTTGGTGTTTTTTGGTATCCTTGATAGGGTTTTGAAGAAAATTTAGGGGAGGTCTATTAAAATGGTTTCAATTGAAGTAAAGGAAATCCTCATATAGACAAATACCCAGTCTATCCCTGCCTATTTTGTGTCCCTTCTCAAATTACATGGATTTTTTATTGACCAATTGAATGATCTACTAGATGATTTATGGTGGGGTAGTAATAAAGGATGGAAGAAACCCATATTGATTGTGTGGAACAAGCTTTTCCTCCCTATTTCTAGTGGGGATATGGGGTTTTGTAAACTATACAATTTTAATGAGTGATTCGTTCCATGAAGGTATAGTTTCTTCGGGAGTACTCAACTTCCCATTGTGCTTGGGTCTTTTGAGGAAATTATTTTCCAAATTTGAACTATTGTGAGTCGATGCTTGGCCCGTGACTTAGTTTCTTTTAAGGAAGTTTGTGGGGGGGGGGGTCTCATGACTTTCTCATTAAAGGACTCAACTAGAGCATAGTTGATTGAGCCATTAAAAATATTTGGAAATACCCTCAAGTGAAGAATTATAGTGGCTCATTAGAAACTTTTCCAACTGTCGTGGGTATGGAAAATGTTAATGTGCACTCTATTTTAAATACAGATGGGAGTGGATAGTGTGCTAAATAGTTGAATTAGTGTTTTAATGAAATATATTGAAATATAATTTTTATAACTCTAGGTGTTAAGGATTTGGGAGCTACCCTATCAAAAACCCTCCCAAATACCCTCATACTGTGATATCTGATCGAGTACTTATATAACCCAAAGGGAATTCTCCTTCCATGCAGAAGGATGACTAGAACTTGGTATCATACATGATAAAAGATGGAAAAAAATTCCCCAAAACAATGAAAGATAATTGTTATAAGTTAGTATTCTCAACACTCCAAAAGGGGAAACTACCATAAACAAAATAGTTATAAAAAACAAAATCAGTACATCATTAAGGTACTAAACATATATCAATATAAAAATCAATCATCTGAGGAAATAAGTGGATAAAATATCCACTAATAACCTCCATCACTCTAAACCATATGATCAAGAACATTCACGTCCTCTAAGAGGTTCTTTCCCTTTGTTGATATTTGGAATTAGAAAATATAGAAATACTCGAAGGAAATTCTTGGGTGTGAGCTATAAATCCCAGAAGGGTATCACCATGAGTTTCCATATCAACAGCATAATAGTTGAAATTTTATTATAACAATTTAAATAAGACAAGGCTTGGACTTTCATTTTCACAGTTTCAACAAAACATTCATTCATTTCAAAAACATTGATGATATTTATAAACAACTATAAAACAATATTAAATGAAAATTTTATATAAAATAGTATGTATAAATTATTAGTCATGAAAAAAACATCTCAACAACTCAATGGAATGTATAATTAACTCATGTAACTCCTTTATAAGAAAGAACTATATAAATAATCATTTGGTAATTCAGTTTATCAGGTAATTGGATTCTCAGACATCTTATAGTGTTCACAGATCTAACTAGTTGTGAAGTCACACAAATACACCCCAAAAGGGGACCTCATCATGGTATGTCTACACAATGCTAGGTGAACCCATTATAAGAAATCATGCCAAAGTTTTTTTAGTAATAGTTGTTATTTTTAATCCATTTCTAGGACGGAATGGTCCAATCAAACATTTCCTAGTTACTAGTAACTACCTAGGATAACATGTGTTTCAAAAATCAATAAATCAATCATATTGGGAATTATTAAAATCATTTAAAATATAATTTTACAATTTAAAATTCCAACATGCATTTATTTTTACAAAACCAAATCCCAAGTTATCATAATTTCATTACATTTCAAATAATCATTAAAATTATTCTGTTTTCTTAAGAACAACATAAAATCATTTCCAACATAATGTTTTGAAAAATCAATCCTTAATTATCCATAAATCTATTGGAAAAATTAAATTCCATTGAAAATTGGGGTTTTATCAATTTCCACAGATATTTAAAATAAGAATAAATCCATCCCATTTCCATGTTTCTAAATCTATTAAAATAACAATTCAATTTAATATAGAAGTTTAATGTTTCATTTTTAAGGAAAAGAATTTTGGAACCACCATACATTAATCAACGATCAAGAATTGACACTCGTAACAGTATCTACCAACAAAGAATGATGGCATCATAGATATAGAAATGAAATGTAGATTTAATATCCCATAAAATAGAGTTTAGATCCTTAAAAACATGATTATATAATACTATTTATGGAGGAGAGAATAATATATCAATAGATATTAAATGACCAAAAATCCAATTATCGGAGAGGGATCAGATCATCCCTTGGAATTTTGATTCATCCAAGGTGGGGTTTGGAGGAGTCAAAATATCCTCACGGAGCCTTATCAACCTTATAAATTTATTTACATCCCATTTTGGGTGATATTAAACTTAATAAATGGTTTTAGAATTTAATAATTAATTTATTGATTAATTAAAACCAATGAACACAGATTCCTAGAGAGGGTTTCACGATTCGGAAACCTGTACAGCCTAAGCGTGTTCCCCTATTCTGGTGTGCACGGTTTCTCCTAGGTGAGAACATGGGTTTTAAAACCATTCAACAACCATTAAAACCATCAATTTCAAGGATTTTAAGGTTTTATTGAGGGTGGGGAAATATTTTTGTAAAACCATGCACCAACCGATCACATCCCAAAAAGCCTCTAAATAATATCCAAATTTTACATAAACAAACTGATATAGACCACAACCAAATAATGATCAAAAAGAGATTCAAGGAATACATGAAAACATATAAGAGGATTTTAAAACCTCCTAAACAAAATAAAATGCCCTTCTTAAAACTACAATCAAGAATATTGCATATAAAAAACATGGGCCCACTACTCTCTCATTAGTGACTCGTGCTTCCATGTCTCATGGAAATCATAACTATGGTTCTCCAGACATATCATACCCCCATGAAGTACATTTATCATAGAATCAGATACCCTGACTCAACGCTCTATCTTGGAAAAATCTGGATCAACTTCGATATCTTACCATACCAAGACATGAGATGGTTTAGAAAGATACTTATGAAGCTACGTTGCATGGAACACATTATGTATCAATATAAACTGGGGTGGATGTTATAAACTGTAAGTCACTTTCACCAACCACTCAAAAACTGCAAAATGTCCCACTAAATAAGGAGTAATTTTCCCTTTCCATCTATTCCACCGATGACCTCAACATGGGGAAACTCTCAAAAACACCTAGTCACCAACTAAAATCTCCAACAGTCTATGATGATTATCATCATTGGATTTTTACCAGCTCTGTTCATTCAAAATTATTAGATTAATAAATTGATAATTTTATGAAATCTCTTGGACCATGCTATGGAAAACCTAGGAGAATTCCCCAATCTCCATCCAACATAATAAAGATTTAAAATTCATACCATAAAAGGCCTAAAAAGGATCCATTATGATCATGGAAATGTATCTATTATTATAAATGAAATCAAGAAATCCCAAATGGTATTCCCAAGATCTTCCACAATCAATGAAGTAAGAAAAAAGTATTTCCTAAAGATTTTTTATATCTCTCTCTGACTTTACATCCATTTATGGATTGTAGGACTTCTTGAAATAAACATAATATGCACTAAACACCTAAATGCATCCATAAAAATGAGACATAAAGAGTGATCTCTATCAGAGACTATAGTAGATGGAACATCATGAAACTGAAGAGTATATTTAACATAGTTATTTCCCAAATCCTCAAATTTGTATTTATCCTGAATAGATATAAAGTGAGTTGATTGGTTAGACTACCAATCAAAAACCATATTGCATTATTATTTCTGGGTGTATGTAGCAACCCCCCACATATTCTATATGAATATCATCCCACATCCAAGTCAACATTATAAAGGGATGGACAAAAACATAATGTCTCTGGTTGATTGAAATAACCTATTGGAATATATAATTAGAGGAAATCATGTCAATAATGTCTTATATCATACCTAGCAATCAGAATCGTCACCACATGTCATTAAACGTCATTGTGGTTTCTGGGTGCACAACCCATGGGGAATTATACAAATCCCCTATAAAATATTTTATCACAATAACAGGTACTTCGTACTAGTTTGAGAAACATATGATACCCTCAAAAGAGAATGGCCATTTTCCAATGGTCTGCCCACCACAAAGAGAGTCCCAAGTAAATCGGAATTAATCATCAAGATGATGATCATGAAGAACAATCTTGATAAGATAACGAGTCAACTAAACTGTTTCCAAGAAAACCATAATCCATATTTCATAAACTCTTATATGAAAATTTTCAAAAAATCCATCATGTTAGACTTATCTAATGATTCATTCATCTCTTGGGTTTGGAATTTCCATCTCATGGAATTAGTGATGAAATTTTCATTCCTTTTGGAATATGAAATTTATAAATTAATAGACTTTTGGTTCTCCACCCAAGGCCTCTAGTAGAGGATAACACCATATTTAGAGAATATATATCTCAGGATGTTGTTTTAATTGTACACAATAATCATTTTTAAAAAAATTATAATGTAGCTCACTCTTAAGAGCATGCATCAAAGCTATAAGTTCAATGTCCTGGGTCAGATCATTCTTCTCATGTGGCGTAATATTTCATGAACTATAGGAACCCACGAGACCACCACTATAAATAACACCTCCCATACCATAACATGATGCAATATAAAAGACCACATCACCATTCCCAGCCTCTGCATGAGTAAACAACGACACATTAGTAAAAATGATTTTTAGCTTAATAAATGAACTCTGACATTTCCCATCCCATGAAAACTTCACTCCCTTACATGTGAGATCTCTCATTAGAGAATATACCTTCAAGAAATACATCAAAAATCTGTATTAATACCCATCCAAACCCAAGAAGATACAAATATCAATAATGTTTTGTGGTTACTAACATTTCATAGTAGACTTTACCATTTAAAGGTCCACTAAAATAACATGTTTGGAAACCCAATGTCTATAGATATTCACTTCATATAACTATAAATTACACTTTTAATGTTTCTCATAGATGTTTTGATCTCTCAATATTTATAGAACATTTCTCTGATAATGCACATGATCCTCCTCAAACGTAATGTAAACCATAACATCCTACACAATTACCACTATGAAAGTATCAATATACTCATGGATCATTGAATTAATAAAATAAATAAAAATAAAAGGATAATTGGTTAGAAATAATTACATGATAGGAAACTCATAATGATTGTACCTACATCATAAGGATGTTTTTGGGATGATGGATTATTTAATTCTCAACTGGTAATAGCCTCATCGAAGATCAATCATTGAGAACTACTTATACCCTTTCATCTGGTCCAAGGGATAATAAATTCATTGAATAAGATACTTGTCCCATATAGCAACTCTACTGAGTTTATGGTAATTGACACGAAGAAAAATAATTCCATCATATTTCATAGAAAAGAGGACATGTTCCTACCTCGGTGAGTCACTCGGGTGTATAAATACTTTCTTAAACAGATCATTAATCTATGTCTTCAACTCTTTCAATTAATAAGGTTCCATATTATTAGAATATATTTAGACAGGATAATTACAAGTACATAAATATATAGAAAACTATAACTCTCTTATATGTGGACTACCACAGAAATTAGAAGAAAACATGTCATGAAAATTGAAAACAAAGAAAGGAAGATCATCACTTGAAAATTCCTACTAAAAATCAAAATAAAACACTAAAATCCATTTCCTCAACTCTAGATATGAAGGTTTGGCTCTAATTGAATTTAGTACCCATTATCCTTGAACTATACAGCACACCCCATCAGGTGTAGCAAAGAAGACCCATCAAAGATAGTAGTCAATTTGTTCTGTATTAGTAATGAGAATTCCATTATAAAAATGACATCAATATGATTCATCAAGAAGTAAAGAATCCATGAAAATAATGATATTTTTTTAATGAAATGATAAAATATGGGCAATGGAGACCCTGTATGTAACATCTTGGATCTAGGTACTACCCAAAGGTGCCTCGAACCCATTTGGTCACATAACCTCAAGCACATTTCCTCCAATGCCAGAGGTTGCCGACTAGCAGTGAGGTTCATGGCCTGATATTGGGGAAACTATTCCCTCATAGGGAGAGTATAAAAAATAGAATAACATATAACACACAATAGTAGATGAAATAATGCCATACAACAGAATTAAACAATGTAAGATTGATAGAATAAACAACTGCATTATCTATATAATGAATGATGCATGACACAAGTATCTAGGAAAGTAGCTGAACAAGTCACAATGATAAAAATACAACACTAAAACCAATGAATAGAAAACAATTAACTCCAATAGAATCGCAATCCACAGCTAGGTCCCATGCTCTCCAGCTCCATCAAAAATAATGTACCTAATGAAAAAGGGCACTTTCCCTTATATATACCTGCAACCATATAATCTGTTCCGGTCCAAAAGGATGACCCAAACAGGGTGCGAGACGAATCACAGAAGGAAAATACCAAAAGATATATTCTTATTACTCCATGAATATATATAGTAAAAATATAAGGAAATGAACTAATATATTAGGAAGTACATAAAAGTAAACAAACCAAATCCTTTCAATTACATTCATATTCAAATATTATTTTATAAATCCATTGAATAATATTTCCTGTGATATAGACTAATATATGTATCCCCCTATATAATAGTAACAACAGGAATCTCATAAGACTGTCTAAACAACCTGGTGAACCATGTCCAAGCTTGTGCTTTGGTTTGGAAGACTCATTCAAGTCATTCAATTATTCAAAAGCAACCCTCTAGGAATGTTCTCACAGTCTAACCCATCCGGTTTAATGTATCATCAATTAAGTTAAATAATGACACTCTGGGAAGGCTCACATAGTGTAACCCCATTAGTCCCACATATCACATAATCATTTACTAAGGACCACATTGGTAGATCTTATAGTCAATGCCCCTAGTTTTCAGAGCAACAATAAATTGAAACGACCACCTGGAAGCTCTCACAGTCAATGCCCTAACGTCCAACATTCATTTAATAATGACCCATAAGGTAGGTATGATAGTCTAACCTCTATAGTCTATGACCACCTGGAAACTCTCACATTCAATACCCCTGGGTCAACATAACAATAATTCATACATAAATGACCCTACCTCAAGAGGCTCTCATAGTCAATTCCCTTTGGTCATACTTTCACAATGTGAATCAAATGAATATCAAATAACAGTAACTCCATCCTAAATTATTCATGTAACACCCCGAGATTTCAGAGCACGTTATATCATTAATGTAATTTAATAGCTTGTGTTACACAGAACACCGAGTTCCAGCGCACAACAACTTACTAAACTAACTGTTCAAAAAGAGGTTATGAATTTTATTAACTGTATATTGAATCTTATATACTCTATATAATTTTAACATTCATATTATGTGTTTCTTAGACATAATATGAGGAAATTTTCATTTTTTTAGATAAAATAAGTATTTTTAAAAAATCCCAATTTTACCACCTTTTAATGGAGGACCCTTTTTAAAAACAATATTTTAAACATTTATATTTTCAATTTAATTAAATTAAATTTTTATTTATAATAGGTGAATAAAAATTGAGTTTTGATAAATTTTTGGTACTTTTCTGATAACATTTATATTATGATGAATAATGAAAAATACTAATTTAAATTGAAAAAAAAACATTTTTAATCGAAATACATTAAAGTGTTAAATTATTAATTTTAAAGGTTATTATGTATAATTAGTTTATATTTTTATCATTTAATAAAATTTAGGTCATTATAAGTAATTCCACATTTAAATTTTACATAAACACATGTCAATCTTTTGATAGTTTTGACATTTTAAAAACCCATTTTTTGGTTTTGACAGTGTGAAATAATTTTAAATTAATAAATTCAACTTATATGTTTATAATTTGGTAAAATATAATTCATTTTTTAATATGGAATGTCAAAATTTTGTTAGGATAATGTTTTGGTATTTTTCTGAAAACTTTTATTTTTTTATGAATAGTAAAAAACAGTAAGTTATTATTTGAAACTGACATTTTATATAAATAATTAGTTATTTTATTTTAATTTATTTCAAGTAAAAATAGTTATACAATACATATTTAAGTTCAATTTAATTCATTGGAGTCATTTTATAATTAGTTTAGATATATAAATGTTTATTGAACATTTTACTGTCTTTTACCCACCTCCTTGGAGTATTTTCAAATCTGCATAAAACGTAATTTTACGGCTTCTGTGAGTGGAATTTCAAAAATCAGAGAGACACGGTTAATATCATTAAGTAAAATATGGTTCAATAAGATTAAAATAATTTTTTTTGAATAGTAAAATTTGACTTTTATTTACCACGGTTAAAAATGAATAGGGTAATTAAGGGTTAACATGATATCATAATTACCCTAAAACATGTCCTAATTCTATTAGATAAGTATAATTTTACCAAAAACAACCTTAGGAATAAAATATATCTACTTTTGGTCCACATGTATATGATTAGGACATTTATTATTATTTTATTTAAAGAAGAGTTAAAAAAGTTAAATTCAATGTTTAATAACTAAAAGATTTTTAATATAGAGTTATACATAAGATATATTTGACTATTAATATTAATTAGAAAGATAATAAAATTTCCTACATAATTTTATTTTATTTATAATTTTTAGATATTAAATAATTTAATTTATTAATGACACAATGATGATGGAGTAATTACCTTATTAATGAATGATTAAAATAATTGATATTATAAATATCCTAATAAATGTATATTGAGGATTATGATGAATTCCATTAATTATATAGATTAATATGAAATTTTTGGGTTGTTTAAATAATTTATATTCAATGTGATAAAGTTTTTATGGTTTAAAAAAATCAAATACTAAATAGTGTCAAAACTGACATAATCGAGTTTTTCAAACAAATATCAGATTATTAATTGAAATAATTTCCCTAAAACTCTTTGGTTCATCGAAAGGATAAATATAAGGTTATATATATTAATAATGAACCACATGGGGTTCTATTTCCTGGTTATAGTATGTTTATTAACCATATAATATAAAAATACAAAGAGACATGGTAAATGTAAAACTATTTAACTAAGAGTTAAATCTAAAATATAAGGTTAATATGATGACCTAAACCAATATAAAACCTATTGGTTGAGATTTTTTCAACCCATAAACACCTTATTATTTGTAAATTCATTTTTGGGCCCTTATAAATAGAAAATTATTTTATTATAAAATAGTATTCCAAGATTTTTCTAAAGTTACACTCACCTCTTTTACAAAAAGGCACTTTCCCTCCCCTTAATTTCACACCTCCAAAGCCTTTTGGATCAGAAACACCTTCCCAACATTACTCCCAATATTCTTCCCTTCATCCTAGAGGCCTTTAATTGGTCAGAAAGCCACCCTATGGAACTCTTTTGATCATATCAATATGACAAACCCAAAAAAGAGATGAATATTTCATCACCTCTTTCAAGTTATTTTTTTCTTCCACTTCATCTTTCATTATTGTTTCCATTATAAAATAATAACGCATGTATATTCTATATAATGTGATTTTTTTATAAAAATTCAACAATGATATTCATTATTCTATCCATCTAATAAATTTCAAAGTCTCCATACATGCGTACATACGGATTACCGTCTCCACGTCATGGTGTAGTTTGTTATTCATACACTTCATTATTTGGATGGGTATAATAATGAATATAAATGATGTAAATAATAAATATAACTTGTTAATGATTCTATATGTTTGATATACCATCCAATTACATATTATTTTTCTTTCAATATAATGATATTGTCGCTCTTGTGTACGTATGGATTACCGCCTCCACGACGCGGTGAGATTCCTTTCCACGTTCACCATTCAATGATGATTATAAAATATATTTTATTAATAAGTATGTATTATATGAAATAATAATTCTAATGGAAATATATATATATATATATATTTATTTATTTATGTACTTACATATATCTTATTCACTTAGTTCTCTTCAATACGATATGAAAACGAAAACAATGTTTATGTGTACATACGACCTACCATCTCCATAAACGTTTTTCCCATTTCAAATATATGTCTATTATACATATTTATATTCTAAATATATATGATATATAGATCATTTTTTATATTCTGTAATTATTTAAATCAAGATCTATGTGATATAATCAAGAGTAACATGTTAAAACATGTACGATAAAGAAAGCGATTATTACCCAAAATGTTAATTTAACACGAAAATCAGTGTTTAATGGGTCATATAAGTCATAAATGAATCATGTATGATATCAAAAATATTAATATGGTTCTGGTATAATATAATAATATAATATGGTCATTATACAATAGGTTAAACATACCCTCTACCAAAGAAAATTTCAAGGTAAGGGTAAATTTCACAATCTCTTTATTTTCCATGGTTGTTTTTACGTAAGTATCTACTGGCAAATATTTATTATCCACGTCCATGTTTCATAAAATAGTTTTCAGTTAGAATATTTTTAAGTTAATTTTTTACTAAAACATCATTTTAAATGTTTTAAATATTTATTCTTCTAAACCATTCTCATTAAAGTCCATGTTTTCAAAATGGTTTTAAGGATTTATTTATGTGGACATGAATTATTTAAAATGTTAATTACATTCAAATGTTTAAATGTTTTATGGGACACATTTTTTAAAAACTATATTTTAAATGAATTCCTTTATAAATTATGTTACTTTTAAATGATTTCATGAAAAATGGTTATTTCTCTCAAAAATATTTCCTGATCATTTTCAACCATGTCAACATCCTTTATGGGATATTATTATTGATCAAGGTAGATTTGTTATGATACAAATATTCCATATTGTATTGAAGATTTTGTGATATATTTGACTGTGGATGTGTTATTTTTATACCATTCAAGGTTTAGGGTTAATGTATTGACATTTCGTAGGCTTGTTTTAATACGAATGTTTATGTTACGTTTCAAATTTTTCATATTAGGGATCTATTGGACATAGTAAGTGATTGGTGGAGCCCGCTATAGCTCTTTAGTGCATTAGTAGGTCTCATGAGACAAACTACTGTCTTGGAACAAGGCCTTGGCAAAATCTTATTTGTAGTATTTTCACAAGGCCTTGACTATGTGGTTATGAAGTATGGCATTATGCATTCAAACATTATGAAATAGGAAATTGATATTACATGTGATTATTTGACTTATAGAATATCCATGTGAATATGTAAATGGAATTATATGATTTTTATTTTTAATATATTCTGATGTTTATGTTTCAAAGGATTTTTTGAGTCCTATAAATTTCCTTAACTATATATGTTTATTTATGAAAGTTCTCACTATATTTTTATACTTACTGAGCATATGAGCTCACACCTTTCTATGTTTTATTTTCCCCAAGATTTCAAGAAGTGTATTGTTATTGATAAGAATGGTTAACATATGGGATTAATGATGTTCTCAAAAGGATAATTTATGATTTTTTTTATTTTCTAGTGTGTAATGTAACGTTCATGTAAGTAATCTTTTTTCCAAGACTGATAAACTGATTGGTCTTTCAGGATATGATTCCTTATAATCATGAAAATTAATTAAAATAATGCACCGAATCTGGGCTTCTGGGTTCAGGGAGTTACAATTCGTATCAAAGAATGTTTAGCACTAACCTATGAAATATATTTACTTAATCATTGATTCAAGTAAATTACCCTAAGATGGACTTTGAGGATTAGTATAGATGAACTTCATAGAATTTTGGTACTGTAGAGATTTTGTGAGTTTTCCAAGCAATACATCCCTTTCTGGATACTAGCAGGTAGAGGTGGCTCTGGCACAAATGTACCTACGAGTAAAACCCGAAAACATCGCTTTGCGCAAGACTCATACGGGGAATGGTGAATGAAAATGGTCCTTCCTGCACTCTTGGTTACGACACTACCGGGGGATATTCTTAGGATAATTCACATTTTCATTATAATCCATTATGAATGATTTAAGAGTAAATAATTTCTCAAAGAATACATTTTATGATTATAGATTTTATGAATAATCTTTTCAATTTAAGTTATGTATTTTATAGGTTTGGAATTATGCATTGCGATTGATAAAATAACCTAGTGTATGTTGTTGTTTAGAAATGGTTCCTATTATAAGGAATGATAAATTTAGCAATATGCATGATCGAAAGATTAAGAAGGATCATATATTTCTAGTTATTAAGCCATCATTTAAAAGAAAAATTGTCTCCCACATATCCTCATCATATGATGAAATAGTATCATGTGTTAATAAGATAAGTAATTAATTCGTTGTTTCCAATGGCTTCAAGGGGAAGCAATAGAAGAAAATGATGGAAGAGAGAAATATGGATAAAGGGAAGATGGGAAAGATGGATATTACCATATGTGATAACTGTGGAAAGAATCACCTTGGTGAATGCTTTAAGGGAATGAGAGTTTGTTATAAGTGTGAAGAAAATGGACACCATGTAAGTGATTGCAAGGGTAAAGAAAAAGCTATCAAATGTACAATGCTTCATCTGTAAGGAGTTGGGACACTACGTGAATCAATGTCCAAATCATCAGAGTATACACCAAATGTTGTAAATATATAATAATCAAGTTATGATACTACCGAATATGAAGAGGAATGATTAAGAGTTCTTATGTTGTTATTAACGTATTGTTTCATTTGATTATTGTATTAATGATGTACATGTTGTAATAATTATAGAGTATATAAGGATTTTACTGTAGTACTATATCATTAAAGACTTGAGATTGTGTTGAACAATGAAAAGTGACTCAATGAGAGGTTAATGTTTTAGAAAATATATGGTTGGGAGAATGATAAACTTCAATATGATTCTGGTAATGAGGTAGTGATTTTGGAATAAGAAATGATTGATTTTGATAAATTATATTGGAAATTATTGACATACTTGGAACTGATTATTGATTTGTATATTCCATCATTGTTGGAGTTTACAAAATATTGGGATAGAAAGAGTATAACTGGTATTATATAATTAATAAGGGAGTAGGAATGTAATAAATAAGGTTTTATGTTAATTCAGGGGGTTACATTGTTTTAAAAGAATTCATGATGAAATAATTCACATGTCATTACGTGGAAAAAAGAATCTTCATTGTGTTTACTAGCTTTATAAATTTTGGACTGTGAGTTTGGACAAATTTCATTTTGATAAGTCTAAAGTTTGGAATCGATTTTGTTAGGAATTGGATACTATTGTTAATGTTAAATTATTTCTTGAGATTATTTTTGGATTGTCATAAAAAGGACAACACAGAGGTCGGGCGACAACCTGTCGTGTTCGGCAAGTCCGCGATACATGAACCTGAAACTGAATTGTGACAAGGGTGGATCACCTACCACTAGAATATGTGATGTCCTTGTTGGAATAATGTAGTTTATTATATATTCTAAAAAATTAATTATAAATTCATTATTTATGGAACCCTATACGATTAAGATGAATATAATAATTTTGAATTCTATTATCTTTTGGAGTGAAAGATGAGTTTGTGGTACAAATTAGTTGAAGGATGAAACTCTAATTTTCAAGTATATATATTTATATATTCTTATTATTAAATGGATAAATTAATTTTTAAATTTAGGGAATTGATATTTAAACAAAAAATGTGTTATCCTAATACCATATGTTTTTTTTGAACCGATGATATTTTACATCATCTTAGATTGATGGCGTTGAGGCCCTCAATTATAAAATAGTTTGTCATTGATTGCCTCAATAACTCATTATAATTATTTATGTTTTCCTCTTATTATGTGTCTCTAATTTCCATCAATGTTCTCTTAATCGAGATCAAAATTGGGTGGTGAATTTTTCATTTCCCTTTCCCTCTTATTATGACAAAATTTTATTAACCTAATTTCCGATATGGGTTTTCCACAAAGGTATTTTTCTAATATTAATTATTTATTTTCAATGGAAAATATCAAATTTAAATTATTCACTTTATTGAAAGAGCATAGATTTTAACACCCCAATATTTCATTGAATTTCATCTCATTAAATTAATTCAATAGCTTTCACTACACACAACAACGAGCTCGAACGCACCACAACTTACTAAATTAATCGTTCAAAAAGAGGTTACAAATAGTATTAACAGAATTTTGAATATTATATACTATATATAATTGTATAATCCATATTATGAGTTTCATATACATAATACTAGAACAAATTCAGTTTTTTCAAATAAAAGAAGTATTTTTCCAAAAATGAAATTTTACCGCCTTTTAATGGAGAATCCTTTTTAAATACAATATTTGACACTTTTATATATTTAATTTAATGAAATTAAATTATTATTTATAATCGGGACATAAAAATATAGTTTGGATAAATTTTTTGTACCTTTCTGATAACTTTTATATATTGACGAATATTGAAAAATTATATTTTTAATTGAAAAAAACATTTTTAATCGAAATAATTTATGGTGTTAAATTAGGAATTTGAATGGTTTTGAATTATAATTAGATTATATTTTTATCATTTAATACAATTTATGTCATTATAATTAATTTCACATTTAAATTTTACATAAACACATGTCAATGTTTTGATAGTTTTTACTTTTTAAAACCCCATTTTTTGGATTTGACAGATGGAATAAATTTTAAATTAATAGATAAAACTTTTTTAAATTTGGTTGAATATACATAATTTTTGAATTTGGAATATCAAAATTTTCTTAGGGTAAATTTTTGGTATTTTTTTGAAAACCTTCAATTTTTGATGAATAGTGAAAAACACTACGTTATTATTTCAAACTGTCATTTTATTTAAATAATTAGTTATTTTATTTTAATTTATTTTAAGTAAAAATTGATATATAACACCTATAAATGTTTAATGTAATTCATTGGAGTCATTTTAATATAATTTTAGATATATAAAATTTTATCAAACTTTTTACAGTCTTTTACCCAACTCCTATGAGTATTTGCAAATATGCATTAAACATAATCTTACCAAATCTGTGAGTTGAATTTCAAAAATCATAGAGGAACTTTTAATATCAGTATTTAAAATCTGGTTTAATAAAATGAGAATAGTTTTTGGTGAATATTAACTTATGACTTTTATTTACCGTGGTTAAAAATAAATATGGTAATTAAGTGTAAAAATAATATAATAGTTACCATGTCACATGTCCTAATTCTATTAGATAAGTATAATTCGACCAATTAACAACCTTAGGAATAAAATATGGCCCCCTTTGATCCACTTGGATAATATTATGACATTTATTATTATTTTATTTAAAGAAGAGTTAAAAGAGTTAAACTCAACGTTTAGTAACTAAACCATTTTTAATATAGGGTTATACATAAAATAAATTCTACTATAAATATTTATTATAAAGCTAATAAAATTTCCTACATAATGTTATTTAATTTATAATTTTTATAAATTACCTTATTAAAGAAAGGTTAAAACAATTGATATTATAAATATCAATATAAATGTAAATTGAGACTTATGATGAATTAAACTAATTTTATTGTTTAATATTACATTATAGGGTTGGATAAATAAATTTTATTCAATGTGATAAAGTTCTTATGGCTTTCAGAAAGATTCAAATACTAAATAGTGTCAAAATTAACATAATTGAGTTTATTAAAAAATATTATTTTTTTAATTGATATAATTTTCCTAAAAATATAAGGATCATCCGAAGGACATATATAAGGTAATTTATATTATTTATGAACCCCATGGGGTTCTCTTGGTTTTTTATAATATGTTTATTAACCAAATAATATAAAAATACAAGGAGACATTGTAAATGTCAAACTATTTAACTAAGAGTTAAATCCAAAATATAAGGTTAATATGATGACATAAACCTATCTAAAACCATTTCGTTGAGAGGTTTTCGACCCATAACCACCTAATACTTTAGATAATTCTTTTATGATCCAATATAAACCGAAAATTATTTTATTATAAAATAATATTTCAAACATTTCCTAAAGTTACCATAACCTCTTTTATAAAAGGGCACTTTCCCTTCTCTTAATTTCACACCTCCAAATCCTTTTGGCTCATCCAAACCCTACCCAAATATCCACCCAAAATTCCTCTCTTCATCTCATATAAATTCCTTTGATCTTAATTCCATCCTAAGGAGCCCTTTTGATCAAATCAAAGGGAAGAACCCGAATAAGAGATAAATATTTCATCACCTCTTTGAAGTTCTTTTCTTCTTCCAATTCCTATTTCTTTGTTGTTTCCATTATAATATAATAACTCCAGTATCATCTATATAATTTTATGTTATTATAAAAATTTTACAACCATATTCATTATTCTATCCATCCAATAAATGAAAAAGTCACCATACATTTGTACGTACAGATTTCCGTCTCCACGTTGTGGTGTAGTTTGTTATTCAAACACTTCATTATTTTGAAGGGTATTATAATGAGTATAACTGATGTAAAAAATAAATATAACATGTTAATGATTCTTTATATATGATATAACCTCCAATTTCACATGACTTCTCCATCAATATAATGATATTGTCGCTCGTGCGTACGTACGGATTACCGTCTCCACAACGCGATGAGATTCATTTCCACGTTCACCATTCAACGATGATTATAAAATATATATCATTAATAAGTATGTAATATATGACATCATAATTATACTGGATATAAATATATATATGTAGTTACATATATCTTATGTACTTAATTCCATTCCATACGATATGAAAATGGATACAGCGTTTATGCGTACGTACGGCCTACCATCTCCATAAACAGTGTTTTCCATTTCATATATATCTCGATTATATATATTTATATTCTAAATATATATGATATATAAATCATTTTTTATATATTTGGAAGTATTAAAATAATTATCTATGTGATATAATCAATAGTAACAAGTTAAAACATTTACGATAAAGAAATTGATTATTACCCAAAATGTTAATTTAACATGGAAATTATCATTAAATGTGTTGTATAAAGTCATAAATGAATCATCTATTATATCATAATTATTAATATGGTTATGGTATAATATTATAACATACTATGGTCATTATACAAGTGGTTCAATTTACCCTTGACCAAAGGAAATGTAAGTTTAGGGTTAATTTTACAATCTCTTTATTATTTGAGGTTGTTTTTACGTAAGTATCTACAGTGACATATTTATTATCCATGTCCATGATTCATAAAAGAGTTTTCAAAGGGTTTATTCTAATGTTACTTTTTTACTAAAACATTATTTTAAATGTTTTAATTATTTATTCTTCCAACCCTTTCTCATTAATATCAATGTTTTCAAAATGGTTTTAAGGATTTATTTATGTGGAAACGAATGTTTCAAAATGTTAATTCCTTTCAAAAGTTTAAAAGTGGTATTGAACACTTTGATTCAGAACTATATTTTAAATGACTTCTTTTATAAATTATATTTCTTAGAAATGATTTCATGAAAAGGGGATATTTCAGTCAAATATATTTACTGATCATTTTCAAAAATGTCAACATCCTTTACGGTATATTATTCTTGATCAAGGTTGATTTATTATGATACAAATATTATGTATTGTATTGATGGTTTTGTGATATATTTGACTATGGATGTTTTATTTTTATACAATTCAAGGTTTATGGTTAATTTATTGACATTTTGTATGCTAGTTTTAATATAAATGAATATTTTATGTTACAAACTTTTCATATGAAGAATGTAATGGACATAGTAAGTTATGGGTAGAGCCCGTTATAGCTCCTTAGTGCATCGGTAGGTATCAGGAGAGAAACTAGTGTCTTGGAACAGTGCCTTGAAAAAATGTTATTTTTAGTCTTGGCACGAGGCCTTGACTATGTGCTTATTTTGTCTGGCATTATGCATTCCAACATTATGAAATTGGATATTGATATTACATGTGATTATTCAACTAGTAGAATATCTATGTGAATATGTAAATGGAATTATTTGATTCACCTTTTCCATATTATTCTTATGTTTAAATTTAAAAGGGATTTGTTTTAGTCTTATACATTTTAATAAATGTTTATATTTATTTATGAAAGGTTCTACTACATTGTTATCCTTACTGAGCATCTGATCTCACCCCTTTCTATGTTTTATTTTTCCCTTGATATCAAGAAGTTAATTATGATTGATAAGTAGGGTTAATCTATGGGATTTATGGTTTCTCAAAGGAGCATTTATGTTGTGTTTTATTTTCTAACGTGTAATGTAATGTTAATGTATGTAATATATTTTCCAAGATTACTAAACTGATCGATCATTCAATACATCATTCCTCGTAATCATGCCAATGTATTAAAA
This sequence comes from Viscum album, assembly GCA_963277665.1. NCBI lineage: Eukaryota > Viridiplantae > Streptophyta > Magnoliopsida > Santalales > Viscaceae > Viscum > Viscum album. Next base: position 761,014,913 of record OY728161.1, read on the forward strand.
TAATGAATAGACCCTTGACTTATGGGGTTGGGGTGTTACAATTCATTTCATAGAAACAAGGTATTCCTCATTGGAAACCTAGATCAAATGGCCATAATCAAACAATCATGGGAACACACCCATGGGGTGTCCCAAAACAAGGTATCTAATATTATGCATAAGAATTGACCCCTTACTCAATCAAAAATCCCTAGAAGGTATTAAACAGGGTTATATTCCAAAACACTCAATACCCTAAACATGTGTATTTGACACTTTAAGAATATATAATCCAAATACAATTAATGAAAGGCACAAATGACCTGACATGATGTTGTACGATGAACACTCTTGATTGTCGGCACTGGAATCATCCTAGAATGGCATAGATATACGAAAAGGTAAAAAACAATCAATCCTATAGAAATCCTAAGAGAGGAGAAATCAGGAAGAGAGTACAGGGAGGGAGAGAACAAACCAGTTGGAATCCAACGCAGCAGAAGACATCTCAATCAGAGCTCAGATTGAGAACTAGGATTATCTCGATGTTTCCCAGTGGTTTGTTACTCTGCTGTAAGAACTGAGGGAAGATGAATTCTTTTCGGGAGATGAGACACTACCTCACTTTAACACATTAAAAAAAGTATGTAGAATGTTTTTTTAGTATACATGTCTTGTACATTCCCTAACTAGATCCTGCATTAGCCGATCTACAAGGTCACCTACACTGCAGAGTACTTGGCCATTACACAGCCAGTACATGACTACACGCAACAACGGGGTACACGTCGTGTACTCAAAACTACACAGTGTGTAATTAAAAAATTTCTATTTCTTTCTTTTTCCTAAAAATAACATGAAATAAATATCTATACCTACACTGAAGATCCAAATTCTTTTAGACATCCCCCCTTAATACCAATTTTCCTCAATTTTCCCTTCTAAGGGTTGTGATAAAGAAACATCAAACTAATCTAGCCAATATGATCATACGTCGGTCTCCCCCTCCCTTGTCTCAAACTATATTTTTTTGTACTTCTATAGCACTCATACTAGGGGAATAGACCGGCCATGAAAAACCTTTGTGTTGCGATCCCCAATCTGATAGGGTGCTCTTAGAAGGATTCATACACAACCAACTCAACCTCATTAAGTTGAAAAACATAATACGGGTCTGAAAAGTTATCCCATAGCAGAGAAACATTGGATAAATTGTTCTTATATTAGTACCTATGAGGTAACTACAACCGATAAAGAACCAGCCTTACTCTACCCAAAACCTCAAACGGCCTGATGTATGTTGGTGAAATCTTCCCCTGTATCCAAATCTTCTTATGTCCCAAACTCATTGTGACCCATAAGAAAACTGGATATCCAACCTTAAACTCTAGAGGTAATCTCCATTGATCAACATACGATTTCTACTGAGACCTGTGTTGTATAAATTCTCTTCTGAATCAACTCCACATGATCAGTGGTCTCCAGGACAAGATGAGGTCCCAACATATCTACCTCACCTGCCTCCAATCAATATAGGGGTGATCGACAAGGCCAACCATATAAAGCCTCATAAGGTTCCATCTAAATGTTTTCCTAAAAACTATTATTGCATTCAAAATTTAATAAAGGTATGTGTCTCCCCCCGAAATCTAGGACGCATTCTTGGAGCATGTCGTCCAAAACATGAATCATTCACTTTGACTAGAAATTTTTCTAGGGATAGTATGATGTTCTCAAAAGTACATATGTACCCAAATCCCTCTATAGTCCATACAATACACAAGATATAACATGAGTTTCACTGTCTAAAATGGTAGAGTAGAAAACCCCATGAAAACCTATAATCTCTCGGATGTACAACCTTCCATGATCGTCAACTCTGAATGTCTCCATGATCAGCAAGAAATGTCCAACCATCATGAGTCTGCCAACAACAACCCAAACCGCATCATTCCCTCAAGTCAACATTCATAAAACCATCATCAAATCAATTGTGACATCATTCAACTTCCACTCAAGAATGGGTAACTGCAAAAAAATCCCATCCAATGATATCATTTAATAGATTCATAATGTTAAATAAATTTAAAAGTGTGAAATGGGGAAGAAAAATGGGATTTTACAATACAAATTGACAATTATTACTAGTGATGCCATAGTGAGTATATTATTCTCTACCTAAATTATGTTTATAATAAAATAATTAATAGTTTGTCTGACTAAATTAATATTTACATAGAATAATATCTAGTAAAAAAGAAATTTTGATCCATATTTTGTTAGAGAAACTAGTTAGATATACACTACAGTTGAATGGATTCTTTCCAAATTAACACAGCAAATCAACATTCTGCATTTATCATGTTTAAAACCAAGAAAAAATATTTCATCCACTACCACTAGATGAATCCTTAGTGAGGTGGTTATGGACACAAAATTTATTAGAAAGATGCATTAGAGATGGAATATTTCTTCCACTTTGACATGAAATCCATTTTTTTATAAAAATTAACATAAATAAATTTGTATTAATTAAATAAATAATTTATTAAAAAAACATCAATAAATGGATCCCTTGGTTACTAATACATGTATTCTCCAATGTTTTTAGTGTAAGATACTCTAATATAAGGTGATGCAACTATGGACTATGAAATAATATTTTTTTATTATGGAGATTTTGGAAAAATATCAGTAATATTAGAGGAATATAACAGAAGAATAAGTGGATGACATTAGGTAGTATATGGAACAATGCATCCTTTCTAACCTTACCAATATCCATTAAGAAACAAAATTAAGAAGCGTGAGTTTTCTAATTGATTCTGTGCCTCTAACATTGACATAAAAAATTAAAAATACATATTTTATGGGTGTGACATGATTTAGGAATTTAACATTTACATAGGTTCTTTCCTTTTTTCAAATATTTGGTAATGGTGTTACCTTTTATTGGACGTCAAATGGAATTAAAAAATTCTTTCATATAAGGTATGTGGTGTCAAATACGAAAATTGTTGTATTACCATTGAAAATAAAACATCTTGTCTAGTACTTCTAAAAATGATCAAATATCAATGAAAGATGTAATATAAATGGTTTCATATACCAATATAGTAATTTTAATAATTAAATTCATTTTATGATGCGTAAAAATTCATATTTTGAACGTCACATAAAAATTATAGTTTCTTAAAATGGTGTCATAATCCATTACAATTCAAACTATATTATAAATGGTCTTAGATTATAAAATGGTTTTATATAAATAATAACTTATTTAAATATATAAATTCTTCAGTAGATTAGAATAAAATCTCTCATATACAAAATTTTCATAAATATTTCAGTTTCAATAAATCGTGTTACAATCTATTAAACATCAATCTACCCTACAAATGATTCAATGGTTTCATATTAAAATTCTCATATAGCACATGTAAATACAAATTTATAATTATAAAAATGATATCCCAATAAATTACATTTCATACAAACCTATAAATTCTTTAGTGGATTTATTAAAGTTAAAAATAGTACATACATGGTGCAGAGGCATCACAATTCAACAAAAAAAAACAAATTCCATTCAAAATTTTTTCTACATGAACTTTTTCAATTCTGTATAAGTATACCTTCAATGTTGAAGTTACAAATTGGTTGACTGGTCTTATTGAAATATAGAAAAAAAACAATTGTAGAACATATATAAAATAATAATGTTGTAATAAAAATTAAATTTAACAATTCTTTTCCACCGGCAACAATAAAATATGATCTTTCTTGGTATGAAAATCCATGTGTGAAAAAAAATGATATCAGATATCATATTTATATTAAAATACTTATCCTAAAAATGGAATATATCAAAAATGAAAATTATATTGTCATCATAGAACTAGAATTTCTTATATTTTTATTCAATTGTGTTCACTTTCAACCTCAATTTTCTAAAAATCATTTTATTCTATCACCCCTTTCGACATTTTTTTCTTTTAAATCATGACTTTCGTAAAATTTTCTCAAAAAATTAATAACAAGAACTTATATCAATTTATGTATGTATTATTTTAAACTCTTTGAAAATCATACTAGAATTAGAGAACACAATTTCATCACCCACATCTATATAACAAGATATGGTGCTTAACTTCATTCCCATTTGTTCTAAATTTTTATAACATTTTTCTATAAGTAAATTTCTATATTCATTTACATGAAAAGAATATTCTTTGAACATTAGAATATTTAGATCTGATAGGGTCCACCTCCAAAAAATATATTATTTAGGTATTGATCTCACATCAATCTGATCATAGAATTTTAACATATGAAATCAAATATACCCAACAGACTCATGTTTTTGACAAGATCATTAATAAACATCATCAGAAGATTCATATGATTAATTTAATTGATCTTCAAAGTCAACCATTCAAAAAACATACATAATTTGAACTCCATATTCCATACATGAACCCAAAAAAAGCACCAATCATTTGATATTCATTTCAAAATAAATAAAATCACTTTTGTGTATATCTAGTAGAAACCTAGCACAATAATGCATGGTAAGGGTAAAGATTATGAGGAAACTTATCCCACATCTCAAATCCATCCTTTGTTTATAGATAGGTATTATTTTCCAAAAATCACTCAAATTGATTATATAAATAAATGAAACTTATATTTTTATGAACACTATCATTAATAAGTATATAAAAAAATAACTTAATTGAGTGCTACAAATACACAATGATAAAGCATCTTTTAAAATCAATGGACCCAATTTTCAAATAACATGAATATAAAAACTTACCATTATTATTTATTATCTTCATTTTCTTCTTTAAGGTTTTCTCACTCATAATTAATCTAATGAAAATATTGATTTGAGAACTCGCACTTCTTAAATCAAGTTTCAAATCAGGATCCTTCATTCATCCAATTAAATAAATGTTTAATTCCATTTTTCATCAAATGCCACATAAAAATTTAATGTTAAGTTCCTACTAAAACATCATAAATGGATCATCTATTATCCATATCATGATCTAAAAATATAGTTTGAGGTCACCTCATGTGATGTAGCTATAAATTGTTTTCGAAACAACAATGAAAAGGAAATCATGTTTACATCACATAACAATTATGCTCCAAAAAACATAATCACTTGATGATGATTGAATCCAAAAAATATTCATATGGGAATGTAATATTTAGTAGTTATTAAAGTGGTTTAAAATAAAACAACGTCACTAAATAACTCAAAATTGTTCTTTGTTTTTTGCCCATCCTAGAAAAATATTAGTAATTTTTCCACGCTTGTGAAACTTCATTGTATAGACAAATGATGGATTGTCCAGAATTTTTCATTCCAAGTACCCTTACATGCAACATGAATCCCCATGAACTAATTCCTTTTCTCGATTAGAAATTATAAAATTCAACATATCAACTTTTGTGTACCCAATAACATCCCCTTGCAATAGTTGTCTCCAAGTTAATGGAATCATTTAGTTTAATACCCTTATGAAGAATTCACATTTAACTAAGCAACTTGTACTTATAATACTTCTCATTGAGACCTCATCATATGAATTGCTTCAAGATTTTGAAAGGGATGACTATTACATTAATCATATATATTACATGCATATTTCATACATGAAAACAAACATACCACCATTCAAGAAAAGAATCTTATACATGTCTCAACTCGAGGCAATCCAATCATGTTTTTACATTTTCTAACCCTCCTATGAGATTCTTTATTACATAATAATAGCATTTAATGATAATTATTTTATCCTTTTTCTTTTTATTTGAGTATATTTTATACATACCGAATCCCTTTACTACCCCATGTGTAACATAGAAACATTTCAAATCATCAAATGATTTAAACATCATCCATACAATTAATTTAATAGATAATGATGAAAAATCAACATCACTAGCATTGGTAAATAATAAAAACATAAAAACATAGGTTCATGAAATAAATATAAACACAAATATTTTTAAATATCATATATAAATCCTTCTATCGAAATTTCCAAGGATGATCAAATGAATGATTGAGTGGATCATACAGTAAATGTTTTGGAAAAATATATAAAAAAATTTCCTGGATGTTACTGTTGAAGTTCTAAAATACATCCTGAAGTCTATACATATAGAAATAAATTTAATTATATATAAATTTATTAAATTAAATTATAAAATATCTGTATAACAATTTTTTGAATAACTTGTATAAAAACCGTTATAAATTTATTAACTATATGAATAAAAATGAAACTAAAACTATTATATTTAGGATAATAATTAATTAGAAATATAATTATATTTCTATAAATATAAATTAAACAATATTGATAAGTTATATTGAAAATTTTTTAAAAAAAATTCTTCTGGATGTTACAGTGGATGTTCCACAATACAACAAATATATTATAATTATAAAACTAAATTTAAATAAATATAATTTTTGTAAATGTAAATATATATACTTTTAATTAAATTTGTTACAAATTTTTTAATAAAAATATATAGTGGGAACTGTATAAACTATTTTAATAGATATTGAAATAAAATTTATATATTTTATGAAATATTTAATGAAAAATATATTTATATTTCTAAATAAATAATTAAATCTAAATCTGTAAGATATATTGCATAATGTTTTTATAAAATATCATGTGGAATATCTGTTGAAACATCTTGTGAAACTTCCACAATATAGACATTAGTTTATACATGTAAATCTAAATTTAAATAAATATAATTATATTTAATATAATTATAAAAACATTTTATTTCATTTTTAACATAATTTTTATAATAAAATCCCTTTAGAAATGTAAAAACTATAAGAATAAAAATGTAAATAAATTTATTATATTAATTAAAATAAATAAATAGAATTTTAGTTATATTTATAAATATATGATTAAAGAAAAATTTATAATATATATTAAATATATTTTTTACAAAAAAATCCACTGGATGATCTAGTGGGTGTTATAGTTGATCTTTGTGTGGATGTTCCATAGGATGTTTTGGTGAATGTTCTAGTGGAAGATTCAGTGGATGTTACTTTTGATCATCAATACCAAGTTCCAATAAAAAATCAAAGACATGTTCTAAAGGAACATTCAGTGAATTTTATAATGGAAGATCCCACTGAAACGTTCACAATAATCTTCAGTATCAGTTTCATTTATGTCATTCTTCAAATAATCTATTGAAATTGAACCCTTCATTAAAATACAATATACATTATTGGAAAGAAACTAATTCAAGTTTAACTAAAAATATAACATTAACAAACAACAAATATTATTTGGAATAAAATCATCTATGGTAGTTATAAGTAGAAACCAAAAAGAAACTCCAAAATGTTGTTGAATGGTGGAAATTATCCCCAACCAAATCGAGACTTGGAAAAATTGACATGAACCATCAAACATTCTCTCTAAAAACTAAAATTAAGACCTATATTACACCAACAATGGTAAGGCCTATAAAAATGACATACACACTCGAAAATATAAAATGAAGACTCTAAAGAAGCAGGCATCCGTTAAACACTATGGATAATCTTGGTGAGATTACCAAGAGAAACCCCACAATACACCCACAACATTAAAATCTGGCTAAAATGAACTTCATAATGTAATATTTAGTCCAAATACTCTATAAGACTATCCTCCACCAAATGGCATGATTTTCACATCATCGGTGCATGGTGAACATGCTCGGTGAAACCCCATGAAAATGCATGATTCTACAAATTCCATCATTTATGTGCTCCTTATTTCCCACGCCTCATTAAAGACTATATGAAAATGAACTCAAGGAAATCTATGAAATGTGATCCTACCACATGTAAAAATACTTACCTATCAAAATATAATTTCCTCATTAAACTATATTATAAAATAATGAACTATAGAAGATAAATCGTAAAATTTAATATAGGTCGTATCCTCCATTCATCGATGTTGCATCTCCTTGGAGGTTGTTGTATATATACCTTTCCCCCATGTATTTAATTTTATGTCTCCACACCAAATCTCCTCACCCTCATTGTCCCTGGTCTCCCAGAGTCTTCTACCTGCACGCTACCGCACCTCCCCAGCAGCATTGGTGGAAATTTCTTCCATCACCCGGCACCTATCAATAACAAAGATCATTATTGACAACCCAAGAATTAACTCGTCTATTCCTTAAATAATTATTCTTCTATCAATAAACCATTTTTGTATAAATACATATTTATATACCTTCATTCAAATCTATCAGTGTTAAATAATCATTTACATCAAACCAAAGGAAATTTTCTAACTCCTAGAAAACCAATGTGATTTAGAATTTTTTTTGGGAAGCTTGTAAACATAGTATAGTTACATGCTGCAATCAAATCCATAATATTCCCAAGTATTTGGAGTCTCCTTCAACAATTTATTTCTCTATTTTTTCCTCAATGCCTCTCTATGTAACTTTCTCTCCATATCCAGGTCGACACCTATGTTATTCAGTGATACTTGGAGCTCACATTGAAATATACATTCTAGGATCATTTATATTTCTCACATGTCCATGAAATCAAGTAATATTTCATCTTTATCTATAATTTCCACACATCCCAGCATCCCTTTATCTTTAATATTTTATTCTAATATCTTTCATTTATTTTATATGCATCATGTATTATTTATTTATTCCCATTTCTCCAAATTTAAAACCATTTTTTTAAGTTTTTTATATACAAAAAATATATATTCCACTTTATCTATCCATGGTATGAATGATATATATGTTCTATATGTGTATATGTACATATATATGCATGTGTGTGCACGATTTTTTTGTATCATTTATTCTTTTAGATATTGTAAGGGATACATAAATTGTATTCATATGAGAAGAGGGGCATATAGATTACCAAGGACTACTACAATATATGGTAATGATCCTCGATGGCTATGTTATGTCATTCCATTCCATGATTATATTTCATGTTTTATGATTAGTTTATATTGTTTTATCATTAATGGTATGTTTGAATAATTTTTTATGAAAGGGTTCATTTCTATTGATTTCATCCCAATTTCACTATTTATTTATGATATTCAACTAGTTATGTTAAACTCATAATAAGTATCAATATTTTTTACATAAATTTGGTATATTTTTATTGTATTTGTTCAAAACATGGTTAATAGAGACATAAAATTATGATATTGGTATTTTATCAAGAAAAAACAAAGATTGAGTTTTTTTGAGGATTCACAATGTGAAAATTATTTATCATGTTAAATATTTTCTATAAGCTCTAATGATCACCAACAAAATGGAAATGTAAATTATGTGACCATAAAAGTAGAAAACTAAATAAAATGTTTGGTTTAAGATATTTTTCTACCATGATAGGCATGTTATACTCAAGAAACTCTTGAAAATACTATAAAACATGAAATGTTTCTACTTGAATATATGATTCATCCAAAAATGTGTTATTTCTATGTGGGCAAGTCTACTTGTATATATGAACTCCAAAAAATTTGAATAAGCTCATGCACCCGATGGAAATATTCTCGTGAAATAGTAAACAATTTACATTACCTAACATCTATTACAATAATTTTAACATTAATATTTTCTTATGATATCTAATATATAAAAATATAAATTGGATACTCATATATGTGAAACATATCTAGTGTATAAATATTTTTTTATATTAATTTTTTTAAACACGGTTTTTTTCTAATTTGGATCATAATGTTCAAATTATCATAAGAACATTGGATCCAAGGGAAATCAAACTCCATTAATTCAATAACTGATGTCTAATTACATGTTCCCAGTAATAACATACATCCTTAAGAATAAAATGATGGTTTTATCTCTTTTACTGAATCAAAAATAAATTATATGTGTATCATTGAATTCAATTCATTAACAATTTTTAATTCATTCATTGTCTTTGTACCATTTGTCCATTATTTTTAAATGATTACAATCCATTCATATTACAATTAATTCATCAATTATGATTCCTTCATTCATAATCTATAAAAGAATACAATTAATTCATTATATTTATCATATTGAAATTCATTCCTTATCAGTGTATCATTCATTATAAATAATTCTTTATAATTCACTAACATAATATACATTTTATATCTATACTAGATTATTTTTATAATATCTTTCAATGATAATCTTTGAAATATCTACAACATATTTTGGGTGTAATATTTATATGTGTAATATATATATATTTGTGAGTGTGTAGCGGTATGTTTACTCAATATAATGGATTCTCTATGTAATCTCCTTAACAAATTAGCAGTGCATCATTAATTATAATTCATCAACATATTACAATTCATCATCATATTATCAGTATGTGTTATCTATTTAATCTATTTAACTAATTATTATCTATTATAAAATATTTGTGTAATATGTGTAATATATCAATATGTGTATTGGTATGTACCAAGTAGTGGATTGAAGGATAAAACAAGCCTATGAAGTTTTATATTATATTTGTACCAAGCTAAGGTGTGGGATAGATTTATGTTCATTTTTTATAATAGTGGCTGGTTTTTTTGAATTTTTAAGATATAGTCCACGTGAATTCAATTGAATATTGTTGGTCATGACTAAAATGAATTTGGTGGTTCATCTAGTTCATTTTTTCATTAGATATTTAGGTGGGACTATCAATATAGGAGAGATGGAATACAATGAGAGGTCTTGATATGTTTTCTAATAGAATATGATCGAAGGATTATTGATCCTAGTAATATACCTAGTCTACTACTGTGTGAAAATTCAAGGTTATTTTTAGTTCCCTCTTTAACCAATAAAAAAACTAATTGAAGTATTAGTGATAGATATTACCTCTTGGGACTTCCTTGTTCTATTTTTTCTATTTTTTCATTCTATATTAATTTTTAAAAAATTATATTAATGTGACGTTCATGTATAAATATGTGTGTGGGTTAAAAAATGTGAAGGTATTTTCTCTGATAGGAGGAGATGAAGCGTAGTGGCATATCGAAGCTGTAAGTCTTGGAGAATGTGGTGTGTGTTAATAGAGGTAGTGGCTGTATCAGTTCCTGACTTTTCCACCTCCTCATCCATTGTGGATACACCATTTATGACACTATCCAAAATCTCAATGATAGAAGGGAGAACAACACTTGGGATCCCTTGAAATAGATGATTCTTATCTCTCTATCTTCCAGATCAATCTCCTCCAATAGAACTCAGCCATCACCATCATTCGCGGTACCATTTCCATCGTCCAAATTGCATCCACCGACATCTATAACTATATTCCTGATCCCCAAGTGCTTTTGGATATAGAAATTCATGGAATGAAAAATGTTCTAATAGATGTGAAGGAGGCTGGGATTCATCATTTGGTAGTGACATCATCTAATTATGTTATCACAGAGACTCCTAAATAGACATTTAATGTCTTCAATGGGGGATATTATGGGAAAGATGACAAATACAAAATGTATAAGGGTCTATGTTATAACATTACTAGGACACCAGTGGAAAACCTTCTGGGGAATTTATCAAATATAATGGATTTGATGTTGTTGTATTGAATCATGGAACTATCATGGGTCATATTCTACCCCCATTGTTGATTTTAGGAATTATAATACTTCTTCACACCTACTCTACGGTATTTCTTTGCACAAAATTAAATTAAATTAATTCATTGACTGGTGAAACATTAGATTGAATTTACGAGACACTTTTAATTACTTAATTAGCATTTATAAATATGTCTCTTATTCAATATAGTTTTAATATATCAAAATTTTTAGTAATATCTTTATGTGTTATCTATGAAATCTGGAATTTTTATCTGTGAAATATCTAATATAATATTATTTATAAAGTAATATATTTGTAATGTGTTATAATATGTGTGTAATCCATTTCAGATACAACTAGGTGTATCTTGTTAGCATCTTTCTCAGTTCATAGTCTAAAGAATGTGACATAGGATCATCTGACTAGATGATGCTGTTTGGAACGGTGGTTTGACATCTACTCTAATGTGTTCCAATTATAAGTGATTGTTTTCATTGTGACCTTTTCATGACTAAGTAGGTGAAATGCATGTGCTAACCCCATCACAATTTTTAGTGATCACAGTGACTGACAATTCATGAAAAGAATTATGGATGGAGTTTTTTGTTGTTTCATGTAGTGTCATTTAGAGTTTGAACAAGCTTAAACATGTTTGTAACGTCTTTTTTGGAGATTTATGTGTTTTCTTAGAGTTTCAAAAGGTATTTATATTAATGTTTGAAAATGTTTTTTCATCATCTCTATTTTTTAGAATTTAATATAACCTAAATATTTAATTAATATATAATAAATATATTATATACAATTAGAATAATAAATATATATTTGGAATATCCACAAAAACTTATTTTATTTAAAACCTATTTGACAAATAGATTTTAATTTTCGGTATTGCTTGTAGAAGTTAATAATATTATCGACAGATAAATTTTTCATATGAATCTATTTCTAAACATTTTGATCAACCTATATATTATGTATTGATATTATTATAATTGTAATATAACTATTTTATCTATTTCTATAACATTTAGCAATAGAGTTTTTACCATTAATTTTGTGAAATTGACATATTTGTTTGTATAATTATTTACTAACCTTAAAGGTACATTTTCCAATGGATATTTCTATGTTGGAAAAAGAATAATATTTTTTATTATACCTATAAACTTGTATTTATATTTATATATTATTGTTTTCATATGTATGTATGTATATATAATAATATTGAGATTTGTTTTTATTCTCTTCATATAATATACATACAAATAAATATAGTACTATATGCCTGTATAAATATGTATATACATATTCAAGCATGTAATTATATATATAAATAATTAAATAAATTTTACTTTCATATAATCACAATAAAATAGATTTCTTTACTTATATTAATATAGATTTTTAAATACATTTCTGCATGAACCTATAAATAACCATATATATTTAACTATGTATGTATATGGCTATATTATTTTTTTTGTATAGTTGTTTTTATGTTATTAAATATAAATATATTAGTACGTTTTACAATCTTCATTGGTTTTTATATTTAACCATGATTAATAATTTTTATAGGAATATAAAAATATATTAATTTTTATGATATTTTAATACAGGTACAAACATGAATTTTAATATTATTATATCTACGTACATAGACATAGATACAAATCTTCATACATATAAATATATTAGTGTAATTATTTAGAATTACACATATCTAAAATTATATACAAAAAAATATTTATAGGTGTTTTTTTGTATACACCAGGTATAACACTTATTTATTACATTTTTTTGGAAAGTATGCATGTTTATACCTATTTTTAAATGTATTTATATTTAAATATGTCGGTAAATAATTAAATTAGAATGTATTCATATATGTATATATATATGTACTTGGATATATATATATATATATTCATTTATATGCATGTATATATAATAATATTCAGATGATTGTATGTAAATATAATTAAATACAGGTATAAATATTTAAATTTCTATATACCCATATATATGTATGTAGGCATGTATGTATATATTTACATATATTTTTACTTATATATGTGTTTTTATATATAAAATTATTCATATATTTAAAATATCTATACGTGTATATACCTATATTAATGTGTATGTATATATGTATTCATGCATGTACTTATATATGAAATTAATTTCTTTAATAATATTTGTATATAATAGAAAAAATAAATATATATGTTATTGAATTAACAAATATTTATTTTTGTATGTGTATCTACTCGTATTAAAAAATATTCCAAGAGGTTCAGGAGGTAGGGGAACCTGTTCCTATGAAATTTTATTAAAAAGGTAATGTGTGAAGAAACATTACGAAGAGATTTTACAAAGGCGAGTATTCTAATCACCTTGAGAATCAACCTCAACCAAATTAGAACAAAAATATAGTAACATAGTGGACCAACTCAAACCATCGTCTGTGATGGCACTCTTAGAAATAGAATCAATGAACTTATTTAACTCCTGGTAAACATGAGTAACATCAAGAGATATGGAGTTATCAAGATTAAGGAAAACATTATGGGGAATTAAAATTATCCAAGGGATATTCTTGAACAACTTATTAGTAATTCAATAGATACAGTTGACTCTGATTCCAACCATATAATACACTAACCAAAGTGGATATCATATCGGATCACCTTGATCATCTCCCACAACTCATCCTCAATTGCATGAACATATCCAATGAAATTATAGAATACTCATTTAACGAGACCCCGATGGCAATGAAATAAGCGACCACAACCCAAGGGCCCTACTACACCTGATTCCACCCAATCTACATTAACATTATCCACCATAAAATTGGGGGTATCCATATAATAGACTTGACCACAAGTGGTTCCATCACCGTGCCACAAACACCAAGTTACCTCAAAATAACAATGTTTGTAAAGTCAGTATTCATTACTCTAGTGTGAATATATGATGCAATAATAATTCATCTATTAATATAAGAGGCACCGTCATAAAATAAAGAATCGTGAATATTAAAATCCACATCATTCTGATCATTCAATGTGAAATAAAGAATAGTTGTACTAGCATCTAATAAGAGAGAATGGATATGTTTAGTACATTTCCTATGGAATAAATAGGAGAGAAAAGTTTACAGATTCTACAAATCAAAACTACATTAGATGATTTCCTGAAAAAACCTCCATAACATATAGTTAACATAGTAACGAACAAAAAAATTAGATAGGGATTCCTCATTATACAAAAAATAATGAAGGAATAGGATATGTTAATGACTTTCTGCTGAATAATACGTTGAGTAGGAAGATTATTTCTTCATATCTTACAGATTAGCATAATATTAGTATGAGAAATAAAGAGATTCTTAAATCCTAAAACCCATGAAGTTCTACTAGTAGAGGCCCTACATTTATATCTATATGAATCACTATTGTTGAAACTACAATCAATGTAAGGAATCCATAGAAAAATATCCTCGTCATCATATACATACGTGATGAATTCTATATAATGATGGGGGAGGGAAATAGATCATGAAATATAACATTAAATTAAAAATTAGAAATCATTGAATTCATCATAGAGATAGGGATAAAATGATCATCAACAATAGGTTTTGAATGTAATGGAATGTGCCAACAGTTCAGCTGTGACTGCTTATAGACCACCAATTTTTAAGAAGACATAATCTAAAAATAGGATTGCATTACAGCTGACAAAAAAATGAAGAAACATACCTGACATGCCAATTTTAATTTTTATTAACAGACCCAATGGTAAGAAATTCCAATGAATAGTCAGCTTTTGAAAGAAGTCTCCATGTGAAATTTTTCAAAAAGGTGTCACTGAAAATCATGAGATATTTGACTCCTTGTCCCACCAGGTTCACCGGCTTAATACACTTCATCAATGAAATTGTAACCAGATTCCTCTCATGGATCAATGCAGTACATATAGAATAGTAAATCATACTTTTAAACACTTTGAAGAGGGATTTAGGCCATCTATAAATCAAAAAATCATATATATATATATATATATACATATATAAGCATTGAAGTAATAGTCGTATTGAATTTGAAAATTATACCATCCTAAGACATAGTCTTCCCCTTCCAGGTTTCAAAATGATTAAATAATCTCATGGAGATACATTCCATATAACACCTTTTCACCTTACCCAAAAAGGGAAACTTCACAATGAATATAAGGAAAGAAACCATCCTCACACCAATACTTCGAGACACCAAATTATTTTTAGTAGTAATCACTCCTTTTTCAAACATGACTGAGGAATTATTTTGGATAATTACCTTCTAAACAACCTCCTCATAATAACCAAAAATTATTTTTATAAGAGATATGGTAACCCTATCAACCTTCCCAAAAAAATTGAGATAAACATAAAGTAAATGTAAAGGATAAACAAATCCCTCCAAACCTTCATTTGCTGATAAAGAACAAAATTAATAAGATCAGTAAAACAATAAAAGAAATGTAATCCTCAACTATAGAAATGGGAACCCAAAATAGAGGGTCCCCCTTTATGGCCAATCAAAAACAATAAATACCCCATAAGAGACCCTTTGTGGAGAATGAATAGTATAGTACTCTTAAGAATATAAAAGATAAAATTAATAAATCTCTATTAAAATCCATGAATTTTCAAAATAGAAAATATGACTTCCCATTTTATCGTATACAAGGATTTGGAGATATCAATCTTAAATCCCTTATCACAATCCCTCACTATATTATTCCTAACATTCACACACTCTGAATAATTGTAATGAAGGTTCTGTATATTCCTATAAGGAACAAACTCAAATATAACTGATGAGATTTTGGAATTGTTAATGTCACCCAATCTATGACTAAAAATTTGGAAAATTACCTTTGGAGTAGTATTCTTGATAGATTTAGGCCAGAGGTCTCTAATATCATGAGCATTATCATTTTTTGGAATCAAAGCAATAAAATTTTAATTCACTCCACAAAGAAAAGATGAATAAATAATGAAAAACCAAAATGAAATAATAGACTAAAGAAGAACAATTTCCCAATAGAAATGATAAATGTTTTGGTAAATACATTAGGACCAACAAAACTATAAATATTTAAAAAGAAAAGTACTTCATGTGTTTTGGCTAAATTAGGTGCCTCAACTAGCCTCCTATTCTATATGTCATCAACACTAGGATCAATAAAATTGATTATTTTTTGAGATTTTTCCTCCCCATTGTCTGAGTAAAGAATTTCAAAATAACATTTCATGATATTTTCAATATCATATTCGTTGTTAAACAAATTACCATTAATTTTATAAATATTCAGATTCCTTCTTTCCTTTTTCCCTATGCGTATAATGAATCAATCTTAATTTTCTATCTCCCTCATTGAACCGCCTGATATTGAATTTGTTATGGGAAAGATTATCATTATTAGACTGTAGACCATCAAGGTCAGAGAGGGATTGAATCATTCTTGAGAGGCAGAATCATGACATTCATTACACTTCTAGTAGTGAATTAAGAGAGATTCAGCCTCCATGATATTAATATCAATCATAGAAAAAGAATCATTACTTCATCCCTTAAGTTGTGGTTTAATAATATTTGACATTCTAGAAAAAATTTACATCAGGATGCCAAAGAAAAAAACCTTAGAAATGTCCCAAATAATTTCTCTACAACCAGTCACTATAACACAAGCATTATTGAATATGAAAGGTAAGGGAGGTGACCTTGTTTTAGTGACACATTTATCAATAAATAATGGGTTGTGGTTATACTGCTACTTTGGAAGAATAATTACCCATATATCAAATACATAATTCATCTCATTAACTTGTACAAATAACCTATCCAATTGACTATCCTTCTTCATATTGATAGTATATTAAATCCACATATAATCATATCTGACCATGGGAACTTCAATACAATTTTCATTTATCAATACAAGAATAAAAATCATTAGTTGGTAATCTAAAAAAGTTGCTTCAAATTTTATCCTTTGGTTTCAAAATATCATTGATGTTACCCATAAAAACCCTACTATGAAACATATTTTATGATATAGATTCCAAAATCCTCCAAAGATTCTTTATTCTTGGGTACCTGTTGTAAGCATAGACAATGGTCACAACAAGAAAATTTTCATTTAAAACACATGAAATTGTAACAGATTGGATGTTATTATTGGAAAAGTTAATAATCAATCTATAATTTTTAAGAAACCACAAGGATTTTATAACACCTTCAAATTGGTTATTAGAAAAAAAAGGAGTATCATAAAGAAATCCAATTGAAATCCCTCTGGTTATCAAAAATCAATCTTGGTTTAACTAGACCAATAAGAAGGGTGTTGTTGGTTAGAATAATGTTACTAAGGGCTTTGACTGATGTAGAATTCCCAATATCATGGAAATTTTAGATATGGATCTTCATTGATTAAGGGACTTGATCCTAGTAGTAGAAACCTCAAAAACAAGATCCCTCTCTTAACCATTGAGAATTTTTTCTTCGAGCATATCATCTTTTAATGGTAGAACAATAGCTTAAAAGATATTAAATGATTCCTCCTAAACATCATCCAATTAATCAACACTTATAGTATTAAACATATTGGTTGATTTAATTGGAATCACACTAAAACTTGAATAAAGCATTCTCTTTTTTTTAATTTTAAGATGGAAACTATGAAATTATGTCATCATAATGATGACTATAAATAGAATGTTCCATATAACGGTCCATTAAACATTCAAAGAAGGACATTAGGTCCAATTTTTCTATTTACACACCAAAATGTTCAGTAGAAACCAGCCCGATTCAGTGCCCATGTGTGTCTTTAGTTTCTTTTTAGGAAGCATGCTTATCCTGTATAGGAGCCTGACTAAATTTTGAAGAATATGTAGGAGAGTCAAATAAAATACTTGGATGTCCTCTAGCCTAACCATTGCAAGTAATACAAAAAATAGTAAATCTTGATAAGAATACCACATGTCAGCCACCATTAAACCATAAATTAGAGGAACCACATATGATTTGTTCATTTCCACATCAGACAGGGAACTGGAAACCAGCTTGGGTAAAGATCCAAGTATGTATTCAATTTTTGTATTTGAAAAATCATTTACCTGTATGGGTTCCTCCTTGAGTTCTAAATAAATAGTAGGAGAATAAATCAACACAACTAAAATATTTGTGGCCTATAAAGTGAAATAATTACCACCTAAAACCAATACATCATGAATATAGGAGTATTATCTTATGGAATCCATATATGGAAGCCCAATATTGATCTCATCAATCACACCCACATAGTCAGTGACAACATTTAAAGTATTGTCAGTTTCCTCAATTCCATCCTCAGGTGAATGTGCCATTAGACCAGTGGATGTTTAGGGTTTGGGAGCCTTATAATTGGATAGAGGAGTAAAATCATTCACATTCATCCCTCTTCAAGTGGAATCATCATGTACCTTGTTATTTCAGAAATTTCAAATATCATTTCTATTTCAATTAGCAACTGCATTTCCAAAAAATTGACAATTCACACATAATGTTAGTTTCCTTTCATAATAAATTTATATATTGAGAGGATCAACCCCAGTGGTTAAAATATTCACTTCAACAATAGTGGTGGACATATCAACCTCAACAAGGATACATACACAATTTCTGAACCCTGGATTATCCATTTTATTGTCCAATTAAATTTGATTTCTAACAGAATAAGTGAAATTCCAAAGGATTTGTGGGTGCCAATATAGACAATTCAATATACATACGCAAATAAAAACTAGGCCATGAGTATTATTTAGTTATATTTGTTGATATATTGATATGAAATAATTAATTACTACATTAAATTTATAGAAAATAAAGTACATTCTCAATTTTATATATCAAGATTTATATTGTATGTGTAATTATATATATGTTTACGTATATATACATATGTTTATGTGATATTTGTATGTAATTATATATATATATGCATGTAAATAATTATATATGTTTGTATATACTTTAATAAATAAATACATATACATGTATAATCATTAATTTTTTTTAAAATTAATCAATATGTATTTTTTCTGTTGTATTGTGTCTGTATAAACAAATAACCAATGGGAGTAAATTTATAGTGTAACCCTGTATATATATATATATATATGAAAAAATTATAATTCAAAATAATTAATCATATATGGGTCTAGATTTTTTAAAATTATTGTATGAATCACATTGGTGGTGACATATTGAAATTTTGATACCATTTTAAAATAGTATAGTAGATCAAATATTATTAGTGTAAAACATGAATGGATGACCAAGAATATCAATTTGGATTAGTTGTGGCCCATTAACCCGAGGATAATTTTTCTATTGTAATATAATTATTAATATTTTTAGAAAACTGGTGGATGGGTGGGATATGTATGCATCTCAAGTTATAATTGACAATAAATTATATGGTTGGAAATTTTGAGGATGGTTAGCCATAATAGAGGAAAGGTGGAACATGTATTTGTGAATTGAGTCAAATATTTATAAAAATTAAAAAAAATAATTAATGTTGACTTTGTAAATGGTACTGAGATATTCAATAATCTGATTCCCTTTTGTGGGAAATTACATCATAGTCCGTAATCCAAGTATAAATATGAATTCCCATAATAGTCTACACTCATCCTGAAACTCATCTATTGGCACGAGCAGGTATTCACACAAAATATAAACCCACCTAAACCTTTGACAGGTATAAACATGGATTATAAAAGATAGTAAATGGAATTGAAAACTATTATTTAGAATTCCATATGGGCGTGTTGATGGTTTTAATGATCCACCACTCAATATTCGGGGTTCCAGTTATCGAGTTCATTGATAACCAAATGGGATTCAACCACACCAACTTCTCTATCGGCCCCATCCACCATGGACTTCCCCATCTCCTCTACAAGGAAAAAAATCATTTTCCATTATTCAAATAATTTATTATCAAGTAACCCATCAGTCACTACACATTACTTGAAGCCTATTACAACAAAACTAGAAGCCCAGGCATGCGACTACTATGGTATCCAACTCCAGAAAGGGGAATTGGAGTTGGAGATGATTCTGATGGTTGATGTTTGCTTCATCATCGATCTAATGATGAAAATCTATAAGAGAATTAATGATTGGAGAGATCCTATATTATTCACCACTATAAAAATTCCAAACAATAAATAATATTTGGGGATTTCCTTTAAAATTCTATTTGTCGAGATGTTAACAAATACTATAGTTAGAGTTGGAAAAGGTGTCGTACTGCATACATTCATAGTTGTTTAGAAACTCTTTGGGGAATTTACGTAAAATGCCTTGTCATTATTATATTCATCCTGATATTTTTTGTCATTATTATGCTACTGGTACATTTTTATGTTATATTGGGTTGTGTCATAAATTATCATTTATTATGTGGAGGTATCATATATCTATATTTATGAGGGAAATTAATTTTTCAAACCCTTCATAACGGAAATTTTTTGGTTCCCAACATTGGAATTTTTGGTTGGGATATAAATGGTAGTGATCTATCTCAATCGTCAATACTACATAATTTCATTTATTCAACTATACACTTTATCATAACTACATTGATTCTGCACTAAATTCTATCAAACCTGAATAACACTGAAAAAGAAAATGGTTTTATTAGCACTTGAAAAGAAATATATGAGTAATTCTACATATATCATTGTTGATAAAATACTATATTTGTTAGTTTTTTAGTGCTCATAAAGGATTCCCTTTAATAGTGTTTTTAGAAACCATCTTTATCAACATTTTTTACTGTTGATAAAAGGTGTACTTATTAAACAATAATATATTATAAAAATAATATTTTAAAATATTAATATATTTATATTGATAAAAATATAATAAATTTTTTTAAATGTGATTTATATAAGACTAAATTTGTATTCACAAATTATATGAAACATATTTTCTGAAATATGGTTTATAAAATAATTAGAAATTAATATTAACAAAAAATAGATTAATTAATACTGAGTAAAATACATTTAATTAAATTTTGTTGATAAGAAAAATAAATAAATTAAATAGTATCATAATATAAGATAAAAGGAATAAATGACATTCAAATGAACATAACTGTTCATCTGAGTGTCCATTCGGGCTCCAGGATATGTCCAATTGAAGTATGTGAAAATATTAATGCCAATTAGATTTAGGAACTATGATTCATTAATTTTTTCATTTTAAAAAAAAGTCCTAGAAGGGCTTGGAAAAAGATTTTTTAGTTTTTGAAATCCTAAATTGTCAACATTTGATGAAATTTCATCTTTATTTAAAATATTTTCTTATCGTTTTATGCCCGTGACTAACTTTTTTTCCCAATGTTACATCCATATAGATGTTATGGTGGTGAAATATTAAGGTTTTCCATATTTTTGTGTTATCTTTAATCAAATACACACACACAAAAAATTAGATAATCGTATATATTTATATATAAAATTTTTTCTTTATAAATAAATCTTTAAACGTATTCACGTATAAACCCTAGTATTATCATATATAATTTATCCCTGATAATGGATGCTTTTATCAACACTAGGAAATAATATATAAAACTAATGCTGATAAAAGATTCCTTTATTAATCTTTTTTATAAAGATGATAATTAAGACTGGATTTTAAGGGGTTCTTACAACATCGACTTCAATTCTAGAAAAAATAAAAGGCCAATAAATATTAGTTTGGTGGATAAAATCTTGTTTACTATATATATAGACATATGATTATGAAATGTGTGAATTTTGTCCCTCAACACTTTTCTCTCTCTGCTTGGTGTTTATCTCTTATATTTGGATTTCCATTAATCATTTCCATACAAAATGTTGATACCGTATTACATCAATGATATACCTTCCATGAGAACGATCCCTTGCTTCTTAGTTCTATATTAATCATGGTTGAAGTAGGTTTGAAATTTGTATCACTACACATTTTCCACATCAGATTGTATCAAGATAAAAGTATCATTTAACTGACAACACATATTTACCATGGAAAATATTACAAAGTCCATGTTCCCCCTCATGATAGTCATGGGAAAAATTAATTTTCATGGATTCTAGATGATGACATGCATATAAATACATATTGATGTGGTGTGATGATTAAAGATAGCAATCATGATTCTGCTCCATACTATGACCAATCCCTAAAATTCTATAACCACTAGCCCTATAATAATTTAAGTATGAGTATTGGATGATGAAGGATCCTTTAGTGTTATGGAGAAAACATAAGGATAAAGATGATCACCATAAACTGGTAATATTAACAAGACCATTATACAATTGAATCCACTTTGGATTGAATGATTTAAAGAGGATATGTGAATACAACTCTTCTATGTTAAAAATAATAACATAATGAAAATTATATGGATGCTATATAAATTATAATGATTTTCTAAAAAACATACTCTTCTTTTTGTGCCTTTAATGTTATTATACAAAAAAAATATCATGATAAAAATGTTCACTAGTAAAAATAAGGAATTTAATACACTATAATAGGGATTTCTCAGTGCAACAATGAACAAGAAATCAGAGTTCCCTTAAAATACCTAGTCCTTTAGCTACTCAAGAAAAGAACTGCTAAAGTGACCCATTATCAGTGTCTAAAAAAGTTTTGATAAAGTCCACCATTATTAGTGATTCTTTAAGAATTGATAATGCCCACTCTTTATCCATGCATTTATTTAATAGTGATAAAGGGATCCTTTGTCATTGCTAAAAATAACATCAATAAAGGGGGTCCATTACTGGACCTAGTTTATGGATGATAATGGATCCCCTTATCAGCACCTTTTCTAATGGTGAAAAGGGTCCCTTTATCAGATATATTACTAGCATTAACAAACGAGAACCCTGGTTTAGGGTGATACTAAAATTATAGTACACTATAACACTAAAAAGTGGGAGAAAATACACGAGAAAATACAAGAGAAAAAAATTAAATTAATTGAAATAAAAATTAAAACACAAATATAAGGAGAAAATAATATATTTTTGACATTTGAAAATTTGATTTTACAATTACATGAGTATGTAAAATTTATCACATATATTAAAAAACATCAATGTTCCTTTCTATTTTCCCCCTTCCCTTGATCTGGTTATTAGTTGTAAAAAACCACCTAATAATGTGAAAAATAATACACTTGTATAAAAAGATATTATTTTGTTATTAACACTATAAAGAAATAAATTAAACACAATGTGTCCATTTTAATCTAAAAAAATATACTTTGAGTCATACTAGGAAGACTGTGTATCCGACTGAGTTGTGGTTGATTCTTACATATCACATTATTCCATGTTACTCTCAAATGTTGGGGATTTGGAATTGGGTCACATACATGGTGATTAAAAAAACTCACTATAGATGTGATCCTATTAAAGATAACATGATTTTTGAGAGCAATCCTTCAATAGTCACACAATTTATTCTTCATTTTTATACATCATCTAAATGAAAATTAATTAAATAACTATAAGATAAAAATGATCACAAAATCAATTTAGTAGTATAAGACAAAATGATAATGAATTAATGTGATATTTTTATGCTCAGTGTTTCCTATTTGGTGAATGTTATAAACTAAAATGGAACTTATATATTGATAACACATAATTCAAGTCATAACGACCACGTCATGTGTCATATTGATGTGTGGTCAATTTATAAATAATAAAAAAGAATTATGGAATTTTTTTCAAATGTTTGAAATCATTTCAGGTTGTTTTTTACTAGTGACATGTGTTTTAAAATAAAATTACTCCGTTATAATGGAAACACACACTTTGAGTCATATTAGTCACATCATGTGTATGATTGATGTGTTGTCAATTCTTACATGTCAAAATAAATTATTTACTATTTTCCAATTATTTAAAAATAATTTGATATCATTTTTTTGGTTTTGGCTATTTGATGCGTGTTTTAAACTAAATGATACTTTTTTATAGAAAACACACACCTCGAGTCATTTTGACCACATTGTGTGTCAAAATGATGTGTGGTCAATTCCTACAGGTCAAGACTTTATAAAAGATTGTTTTAAAAAAGTTTTAGAACAATCCAAGATCTTTTTAAGGATTTTTATGATGTGACAAACATTGTAAACTTAAATTGAACCTTTATAATGAAAACATGCACTTCATGTCATACCAACCACATTGTGTGTCAGATTGATGTGCAGTCGATTCCTATAAAAAATGAATTATCTATCATTTCCATGACAGATAAAAATTATTTGAGCTCATTTTCTCAGTTTTGGATATTTTATGCATGTTTTAAACTAATATAAAACTTTGGTTTTAAAAACACACACTTCGAGTCATACCAACCACATCAATTGTCAAACTGATGTGTGTTCAATTCTTACACATTATAAATGAATTATGAATCTTTTTTCTAATGTTTAAAAATAATCTGAACTCTTTATCACTATTTGGTTTTGTGATGAATTTTAAACTAAATTGGTTATTTTATATTGAAAACACATAATTTGAGTCATACCAATCACATAATGTGTCAGATGGATTTTCGGTCAATTACTACACGTGGAAAATGAATTATTGATCTCTTTCTAAAACATTGAAAATAATATGAGATCATTTTCTCAAAATTGGAGATGTTCATCTGTTCTACATTAAAATTTCACTTATATTAATAACTTTAATTTTTAATCATACCAACCACATTGCGTGTTACATTGACATGAAGTCAATTATCACACATAAAAAAAGAATTATAAGTCATTTTACTAATGTTTGAAAAACAATTCAGGCTTGTTTTCATAGTTTTGATGATATGGCAAGCATTTTTATAAAAACGACTCTTTTATATTGAAAACACACAATTTGAGTAATATCAGTTACATCGTGTGTCAGATTTATGTGTGGTCAATTCCTATATGTTACAAATTAATTATGGAACATTTTCCCAATGTTTGAAACTATATAATATTGTTCTCTCATTTCTTTCACTTTTTAGAATGTTTTATACTAAAAGGAATCATTTTTTTGGAAACAAGCAATTTGAATTCTACCAACCACATCACGTATTGAATTAACATGTGGTCAATTCCTACACATCAAAAATTTATCACAGATCATTTTCAAAATGTTGGAAGACAACTCAAGTTTGATTGATTTGTTTTGTCTATTTGATGCATGTTTTGTACTAAAAGGGCACTTTTGTATTGAAAACATGCACTTCAAGTCATACTCATCGCATCGTGTATTAGATTTATTTGAAGTGAATTAGTACACACCAAATTAAATTATGTAATAATTTACTGATGCATTAAAAAAATCTTATCATGTATTCTTGATTTTAACTATTTGAAACTTGTTTTAAACTAAAATTGCACTTTAATATTGAAAAAACGTACTTAGGGTCATACCAACCACACTAACTGTTTGATTGATTTTTGGTTGATTCCTACACATCAAAAATAAATTATGGGTCATTGAAAAAAATTAAATTCATATGAGTTAATTATCAGAGTTTTGGATATGTGTAGTGTACCCCATCCTTGCTTTGGGATATGGGTACATGGATTTTGATGCACATTGTTTGTTTCCATCACTCCTTTTTGGTAAAATAAATTAAGATTTTTGAATTAAATTAGATAAATTAAATAATTTAAAATAATACATTATTAATATAATGAACATGAAATGATTTCTCATCTTGAATACTAATTAAACATTTTCATGTTTCTTGAATTATAATGTCTTAATACATAACATGTTAGTTGGGCATCACTTTACCCTCAGTACCCTTAAGGCGAATCTTGGTAGGAAGTTTCCAGAATCAGATATGGGATTTTCTAGTTACCATAAAAACATATTTTTGTGGTCCCAATAAAAATCTCAAGAGGGGGGAGGGGTTTTAATTGAGTTCCTATACAAATTTCTGTCTTGAAAAAATTATTTAAAAATCCATCATGTAAAAAAACAAATAGAACAGTCAACCAAAGGATCATTTTATAAATTATATGATTGTTTAAAGGACTTTGGAAAGAATGATTAGTTCTCAGTTAAACAAATTTGAATAATTAATTTATATTTTGAACTATATCTACTAAAACAAATTCTAATATATACACTCCCAAAGACTTACTATTTGAGTAAAAAGATTTTTTTAAAAACACAAATAGAGAAAGCGAAACATGAATGAACATAGTGGAATTTAAAAGAAGATGTTCAATCTCAAGAACAAACTTAATCCTCTCCACCTGTTAATCACATACAACCAAGAAGTTTATATATACAATATTTGACCCACACCAGGGATCAGGGAAAAAAAGTGTGTAAACAAATTTCCATGTCACTAAGACCACTTCCACAATATTCTTCGGTGTGAAAAATCAACTTGGCCACCCATGGACTTCTTTCCATTATTATATGTTCGAGTGTATGATTTAAATGATGGTCTGTGAAATTTATAGTGTATCTTCTTGTTTTGGATAGGATATAATGTATGTTTATTAAAAAAATACACCCACACACTACTCGTAATATATAAAATAGTACACCTTCAGACCAAAAATATTTAGAAGGGATTTATATGGCTCTATGTGTTTGGTACTATTTATTTTCACTCTGAAATGATTTTTTGAAATGCATCTTTAGTCGACTATTGAAAATAGATAATAATACAATGCTTGATGAGAGATTCTTTATACTATTTCTAGTGATGTTTATGATTTTCTAGATGAGATCTTCTCCTATCTTTTCGTGTTGGTTAAAAATTTTCTTTGGTTTTAGTTCTCATTAATGACTACGTGTTTTCTTAGTTTTCTATCCTAATTTTTCTCTAGCACACAATTAACTTTTATCTTCTAGTGAGATTTTTGATCAGGTGTTCTCTTTATACATGGGAGCGGATAATCAGCATGATCTTGACTAGATATTATTACCTCATACCTCATACTATCATGGAAATGGTTTTGATGTGTTCTAAAAATTATCGATAGAGTTATTATTATAATTAGTAGTACTATGTTTCACATATATGACCATTAGAATAAATTTGAATTTAAAATACTATGTAGGAATTGATGGTATCTCTGGAATGGTGGCTCTAGAGAGGTGTCTCAGACATAGTGCATTGTGCAATTTGGAATGGTGAGTCATGTAGTGGTGACTCAGTAGTGTTATGTCTCTCTAATTGTAGCTTGATGTGAGAGTATATCATACTTTGTGAAAATTATGAGTTCAGTTGCTGGTATGTTGAACAATGATAACATAGTGTTTTGATAGCTTGAGTGACGTTGTCTCGTCCTTGATCAGAATTCGGAATCTATGCTGACTGTGTCACATTTGTTAGTGAGACATATTTTCAATACGTCCATGTCAATGATATCTCATAATTATCAGATTTTCTACCAAAAGTTGGATGTCCAACAGTGAGTTCACCTTAATGGTTACTCAACCTGAATGGTGATAGTTAGTCAACCTTAAGGGTGACTCTTACTCAATCAAATATTAGAAACTTTTCTATTGAGTTAACACACTAAAAGAATATATTAAGATGACATGTAAATATGAGTAAACAATGTTAATCATAATTTAACTTAATGAATCATTATTTGTGAGAATTAAAACAATATGAGTCCAATAATCTCCCTTAATTTGATGATAAAAATTCCTTTCATTATCAATTCATTCAAAATGATCAATGTACAAGCTATATTGACAGTGTCATATTGATCATGTGAAATTAAATTATAAGATAGAAATACTCAAATAAAAAGAAATACCAAGTAAATTCTATGTCATTCAAAAAATTCCTAAATTATTTCCATAATTATGCACAACCATTTTGGATAATAAAAAATTGAAATTGTAGGAATAGAACAAAGAACATAAATGGGAGAAAAACAGATAGTATATTTCATGATTGAACGAGAGTACATTAGATGAGAAAAATAGCAAGAGGTGTCCCTATCAAAGATCATTACAAAATCAAATCTTCGCTAAAGAAGGATCCAAGATTGATTTTCCCTTACAAGACGTAGTATGTAGAGGTGATGATTAAGGTTATTGTGTAGAAATTGGAGGTATAGAATGAGAAGAGGTATAAATATGATGAATGGGAACTCCAAAGTGTTTTAGGTGTACGAATATAAGGTGAAGAGGTAGGATATATAATTTATGGATAAATAATAGTCCTTATATGACTAACATCAACAGATTGAGTCATGGGATAAGGTTTATAGGATGAAGGAAGAAGTGAAAAATGGTTCCGAGTGAAGGTATCTTTGAAATTATGATCCATAGACTGATAGATTGTATTATAAGGATGGTTCTCGGTGACAAGTTTAATGGGAAAGGCCCCTAGTTCTAAAATAGCTGTAATCTAGACATGGAATTATGGATTCTAAAGGTTGGTAAAATCTATTATATTCTACCCACATTCTTTCAGAGACTTTGAAACATCATCTTTATTCTCTAAAAACATATGTTGTGTAGGAGTGATATCCTTGAGCCACGTGACATGTTACCTAAAGGCTTGAGTAACATGATGTAACCTCAATTTCTCATCTAAATTCCTAAAGTGACTATCCAACTAATGTTTGGTATAAATCCTCTTAAAGTAGAAATTTACCTTTTGGTGATCTCCTATTGAGACACAATATCCCCTTTCACATAAATCCTTACCATATCACACACATGGCCACTGTAGTGTTTTATTTTTCATGGGATTTCATGACCTAGACTAACAATCACAGTTTGTAGTTATTCTATGATCACTGATCTGATCACATAACTATTAGAATATTGAGTAGGAGTTGTAGTCATTGAGTCATAATTTAATAAATCTTTTGAAAAATGATAATAAAATATCCAAATTATGATTTGGAGGTGGAGTATTCTCATCCTGAGGAGACACAGAAGTGGAATCTCCAAGTCTTTTCAGTACCTTTTCAAAGACTCTCTATACTCAAACGACATTCCTTTAACAAAATGGATGAGTTCAATAAACTCATCACATAATCATTTATTTTCCATCCGTACATCTTGAAGTAATCAAATCACTTGAGTTTCAAGCTATAAAAAAACCTTTTTTAGACCATATCAGCATTGATGTATTTAAGACAAGATACATGATGAAAATGAGGTTGTACAATATGTATAATAGTTGAGCACAATTTCCCTTTAAAAACATTGAATTAATATTGGGTAACATAATCTATAGGCACTGGTAAAACCATGGGAGTAGGAGATGGACCAGGAGTAGGAGATACTACTTTGACTATTCCTGAAGTTCTAGGTCAGGATCCAAGTATCACTAAGATGGTGAGGGAGTGAATAAATGGTATATTTTTCTTTTTATGTTTCCTTCATTTTGAAACAACCATCACCTCCTATTAAAGAGTATCTTCCCTACTGAACACACACAACCATATGAACATGATATTTACAAGGTTCATTACTCAACAAGACAAGAAACATCTATGGTATGGTACAAAAACAATCAAGTTCCACATAATACACTGGAAAACAATCATTTGATGTGGAATAAAAAAGATAGAGATTCCCTTACACTCATGTAGCACTTTGAAAACAATACAATAGTGTGTGTTCTACCTATTTGCACAAATTGTGTAAAACAATGTTTTTTTGTTTATTGATGAATTTTGGAAAACCAAATCATTCAAAACAATTCATTAATTTCTTACCTAGAGGATGGTATGAACCTCCGTATGCAACCAGCTTTTTCATCACACCCTGCTTACGTGCCTCCCTATATGTGGTCCACTACATACTTCTGTGACACTATTGTGCATAGCTCACTACTTGTGCACCACCTTTCGCTTATACATAACACGCTTCTTGAACACACCTCTCTGATTGAGATCCCCCTATAACATGAAATCCACTTCTGTTTGGGTTCCCTACTTGTGCACCACCCACCTTGCGCGACTTATGAATAACTCCTAACTTTTGTGACACTTTAGCATGCACACCACATTCTACTACTTGCGTGATCAAAGCTCAAATATTCTCTTATGTATTGAGAATATAGAATTCTGGATGCTAGCGGTCTATTTATAGACATTTTGGTGTCTTTCATGCCACATACACCTGCAAGTTGTTCCTAATTGCGTGCCACTCCATCACTTTTGTGCCAATCCATCACTTGCATGACATTCCATCCCTAGCGCGACACTTTCTTTCCTTTGTAATATTTTGATATGATGGTTTTGAAATATTACTTGCACTCAACATACAATTGTGTGCCACATATACTTTCATGCCATACTTGATTCCACTTTTGACTCACACGCCACATTCTTTCTTCTTCCAAAAATGCTTCATTAATAATCATATCCTTCATAAGGATTGTATCCCAAGTTCCCTAAACATATTTTATTTGTGAGATAAAAATTATCATAGCATCATTATAGTTTTCAAGGATTTTAAAAACTAAATTGATTTATACTATTTTGACAACAAAATTCAACACTCTGCAAACATCATACACTTCAAACATCCTTCTCCGTCCATCATGGTCCCAACAATCTCCCCATTTGGATTTTGTTTTTAACCATGCCTCATAAATCACTGAACTTTTTAACCTCAAGAAATGGATTACTTATCAACAATTCTAAACCTACATGAGCTAACTCATTGTAGGACACAAGAATCATTGATAGCCAAATCCATACTGTCTAAAAGAAGTGACTTTGAAATTTCATGATCATATCTCCTAAGCCTTCTTCAGAACATCTTCCAAGATTCTACCTCATCATTCTTCACTTCTTCAATTTTCCTAGAAAACAAAAACATTGTTTCTTATAACCACTTTAACGAACTGTTTCTATATTTCACACACATACATGCTAGACTCACAGTATACCCACAAAACCCCCTTTATGCATGCTTCCATAAGGATAGATTTATAAAACAATTATCCCCCTTGAAAACCATATTCAATGTTAAGATGAGAGAGAGGAAAAACACATGTACCTCAACCTTGATGAGATGGAGATTGGAAAACCATGTTCAACTTTAATTTAGCAAATGGTTCATTCGGTAATGGTTTTGTAAATATGTAATCAACTTGTTCTAATATAGGAATGTACTCTAGCTTTAATTAATTCTTCTCCACCTTCTTTTTGACGAATTGGTACTTTATGTCAGTATGTTTTGAACAAGAATCTTTTACCAGGATCCTTGTAAGATTTATTGCACTCTGATTTTGACATCCCAAGAAAAAGGGTAGCTTTAATTCAGAAAGAGACATTCCAACTAAGTCTTTATCCACGTAAGTTGGGTAACAGCTTGATTGGAAGCTACATACTCAGCATCAGTCATGCTAAGAGTAACTGAATTCAGTTTCATAGTATACTAACTAACAAAAAAAATTACCTAGAATGAAAACTCCAAAATATGTGGATCTTCTATCATTAATACTTCTTGCCAAATCATTATCTGAATACCATAACAAAACAATATTTTATGTTCCATCATATCTAATTTCATAATTTTTTGTGCCTTTGATATATCTGAGAATACTATTTCCAGCATTAAAATGTGATTCTTTTGAAGAACTATGAACCCTTGAACATAAGGTAAAAACATAGACAATGTTGGGTCTTGAGGTAGTCAAATATTATAAACTTCCAATCATCTTTCGAAACACTTTCTGATCAACTTATTTGCCTTCACCATCTCTAGAAAACATGGTTCCCATATAAATTTGTATGGAAAATGGTTTTTAATTTTCAATGACAAAAATCATCAGAATCTCCTTAGCATACTTCTCTTGAGAATGAAAATTGTGGTTACTCTTATGTATAATTTGTAACCCAAGAAAGTATTTCATTTCTCTCTGCATAGACATCTCAATCATCTTCTTCATCTCTTTATCAAATCTTTCTCAATATCTTTCATCATTTCCTGCAAAGATAATTTCATCAACATAGACACTTACAGTGAGAGAAGACTCATTACATTCCTTGATGTAAATATTGCTGTCAACTCTTACTTTCCTGAAACTTGTCTTCCTTATGCAAGTATATGGTTTGGAATATCTAGCGCTTGGAGCTTGTTTTAGCACATAGAATGTTTTCTTTAGCATACACACATAACATTAATCTTTTGCAACAATAAATCCACAAGGTTGTTCAATTTAAACATATGCAACAATATTTCCATTTAGAAATTTAGACATCACATCCATTTGAAAAATTTTGTTACCTCATTATGCAGTAATAACAAGAAATATTCTGATTTTTTCTTGTCTATCCACTGGAGAAAATGTCTCATCAATATCAACACCTTCAATTTGTGAGTAACGATTACACACTAATCATTCCTTGTTCTATATCACTTAGCCTTCTTCATTCATCTTGTTCTGGGAAACCCATTTTGTACCGATAACATTTTTGTCATCCGACCTGGGTAAGAGTTCCCATGTATCATTCTTTTTTTATTTGAACAAGCTCTTCATTAATATCATGAATCCATTCTAGATGCTCAAAAGATTCATTCACATCATTTTCCTTCACATTTCAATACAAATAAGTATGTGTGAAAACATTTGTTTTTGTTCTTGTTTTAACCATCTGATATTGTTCACCAATAATGTTATGAGCCTCTACCTTCTTCCTTAGCCTATGATTAGTAGTTCAAATTTAATCCTCAACACTTGAAATTGTTGATTCTGATTATTCATCTTGAGTTGGATTTCCACTATCGGCAGCATTATCAGAATCCTTAACAATACTTTCCTTATCTTGTTCAACTTCTATATCTGCAAAACTCGTATTTTCTGTATCACCATTTCAATAACATTCACATTATAAGAATCTATGATTCTTCCTCTTTCTTTGTTGAAACATCTGTATCCTCTTTCTTATATATCATATCCATGAAAAATTCCATCATCTCTTTTTTCTTCAAACATTACAAGGATTAAACCATTTTTCTTTAAGATTCATGGACACACAAAAACTTTTAAGTGTTTCAAACATGGAGTTTTCTCATAAAAAAATTCATATAGAGTCATATACGAATGTGGTCTATAGAAGCATTGGTTCTGAATATACACTACATTACTCATGGATTTCTTCCAATAATAATGAGAGAGACCATGTTCAAGTAATGTATTTCTCCCCATTTCAACCAGATTTTTATTATTCCTTTCATCAACCCCAAATTGTTGATGTGTGTATGGTGAACTGAACTAATGCTGAATTGCATGCTTCTCAAGGTAACTTTCAAACTCTTCATTAATATACTCCCCACCATTATCAGTTCTCATCTTCTACACTGAATACTCACATTCCATCTATGTTTTCCTCATGAAATTCTTAATCATTTTCAGAGAATAGAACTTTTGTCTCATGTACATAACATAAGTAATGAGAGTAAAGAAATCAATGAAAGCAATCAAGTACATATCTCCTTTTGTTTATGTATTTCTAATCGGTCCACAAATTTCATAATGTATAAGTTCCAAGTGTTTTTTTCGAACGAATTCCAACTCTCTTATGCATAGAATTCGTAATCTTCTCTTTTTCACAAATAGTGCAACAAAAATATATTCTTCTTGATAAATAAGGCATATCTTGGACAATATCTCACGTTGATAAATTGCACATGTTTCCATAACACATATGTCCTACCCTTTTATGACATAACTGATTTTCAACCACCATTCCCATGTACCAAGAGTTCATTACTTCACCAACTTGGAACAAGTACTCTTTTTTATGTTGGCCTCTTGTAACTACCATTCCATAATTTTCACTATTCAAAACAAATCCATATTTCCAGAAGATAACTTTGTTCCCCTCATCATAGAGTTGTGAAACACTTATAAGATTATGTTTCACCCCATCAACATATAATGTTTTCTTAGATTTCATTTTTTCTTTCCTGATGATGGTTGTTCCAACATATTTGATCCTCATAGACTTATCATTTCCAAATGTAACTATTACTTCATTAAAGTATTTTACAATATTTAGCAACATTATGTCTCCTATCATATGAGAAGAACACCCACTATCAAGAATCCATGGATGTTCTCCTTTTGTAGCTTTCAAGGTGGTTTCAACAACATGAGATTTTTGTTCTTCCTTTTCATTCTTCACCTCCAGCATATAAGATGTGTTAAAAACCTTTTGTTGAGCTAGAAACAAAACAAGATATCCCTTAGAAATATTTCCAGGCGGTTTACATCTTTCACAAATATTTTCCAATGGTTTGAACTTATTTTCAACATTCACACCATCCTTCTCATATTAATTCTGAACAACCTTCTCGGACCTCCCTTTTTGAGAGGACTGACTCCCCCTCAAACCATGTTCTCCATTAATTTTGGAATATTAGTAATGTTTTCTATTTAACCAACACATGTTTTTAGTGTGTCCGAATCCACTATAATAATAGAAGAAACTATAAAATTAATATTTCCCTCTGAAACTTCTATACTGACCAGAGATGTGAACATGATTCTCAACAACAATCTTAATGACACTATATTGACCATCAACCTTCCTGTTTTCAAATGAAAATTTCGTCTTCAACTCAGATTTCTATTTAGACTTACCAGTACAAGATGTATTAGAAATAATTATAGACTAAGTATTTTTATATACTTCTGATTTTTCAGTATTGTTGACTTTGGCCACATACATAGTCTTTTCATCATTTTTTTTATCAAAACTAGTTCAGTCTTTCCTTTTATCCTTTGATGGTAACTTCAGTGGATTCTTCATTGGTTCATTTTTACTAGAACATTCACCAACTCCTGAGATAGATTTTTTGAAACTGATATTTATTTATTTATCATTAGGAAGTTTTTGTTGGAAAAGTTCCAACTCTTCTTATTTTGCAATCATCTTTACTTAAAGATGATCATTACGATTCATTGCATTCTCAAGAGAATTATTTAGATCACCAAACTCCTTTTCCATCTGGACATTCTCATAAGGAAAACCTTCTTGATTATTTAATTTGAAATTTTAATATATCAAATTATTTTTTTTCTTCTCAAGCCTTGTGATATTCCTAAAAAATTCTTTCAACTCTTTTTTAGATGCTATTCAAGTTGAGTTTTTCTTTTTTAGAACAGTGGCACTCGTAACCATAATTATTCACTGCTGTAATAAAGGTATTCTCCCTATTTTTTCTAGAAAATGATTTCTCGGATTAATCTTAACTATCTTCATCATCATCATCATTAGATAAAAATATTCTTCTTTTTTATTTGAATAACATTTTACCCTTCCACTTTGAAAAATATTCATCTTTGTCTGCTTCTTTCTTCCATGACCTTCTTAGCCTCCTGTCATCATCATCACTGTCGTCTTCTTTTTTTTCTTTTGAGGACAGTTAGCCACAAATTGGCCAACAGATCCACACTCAAAACATTTCAAGGGATGTTTACCCATGTATTTCCATGCTTCTCTTTTCACATTCACATAAAATAAGTATAAAATATCATTAATATTTTTACATACCTCATCTTCAGAATCGGACTCACCAGCATCATCATCAATAAGATTCTTCTTTGACTTATCTCTCTTTGCATCCTTGAGTGACATTTCTCTATCAATTTTTGTTATACTATTCATAGTCTTCACCCTTATCATTTCATAAGTAATGATAGTTCTATGAAAATCATCTAGACATAATGTTTCAGTGACCATTTATTTTAATGAATACACTTTAGCTTCATACTTGTCGGGAAAAATTCTCTTGATAATTTCAACAACAATATAATACTCCAACATATCACCAAGTCATTTGATTATACTAGAAATGTCATTTATCATGTTAATGAATTCCCCAACAGATTCATAATCTCCTATTTTCAGGTCTTCATACTTCAACCTCTAGATTTTTAGTTTTTCCATCTTCACTTTTGTATTTCGTTCAACGATGTTCTTTAACTTATCTGAGATGCCTTTAGTTGTAGTGAAAACATTCACTCTTAAAATTTAACTATTAGAAATATATGAGATTAATGTATTTTTAGATCTTCCATCATTCTCAAGATTCTTTTTATCAGTAGGATTATGACGAACTTTGTCATCAATTAGAGGAAATGCATCAGTTGTAGATTCAAGAACATCATTCACAAGAGACATAAGATGAGGCATTATTCTATATTTCTAGATGTGATAATTCTTTC
Organism: Viscum album; assembly: GCA_963277665.1. Classification (NCBI taxonomy): domain Eukaryota; kingdom Viridiplantae; phylum Streptophyta; class Magnoliopsida; order Santalales; family Viscaceae; genus Viscum; species Viscum album. The sequence continues at coordinate 761,051,836 of OY728161.1, forward strand.
CATAAAATATCATAATCCCCTTAATGTTCACACAATTCCAATTTTTCATCACAAAATCTCTTCAAAACACCAGAAAAGAATAAATGAAGGGAACCTCCCTCTAATTCCAATTGATGTTCCCAGTCAAGATCCATATATCACTAAGAGGGGGAAGGGTGAATCAGTTATATCATTTTATTTTTATGTTTCCTTCATTTTGAAACAACCTTCACCTCATGTTAAAGAGTTTCATCCCTATTGAACACACACAACCAAAGAAACACATGATATACAAGGTTCACTACTCACCAAGAGTAGCTATGTCCTTGGTATGGTACAGAAACAATCCAGTACCACACAATCCACTAGAAAAAAATCCTTTTATGTGGAATAAAATGAGTAGGATATGCCCTTACACTTGTGTAGCACTTCTAAAACAATCCAATAGTGTGTGTGCTCGCTCATAGAACGAATAGGTTAAATAATGTTTTTGTTCTTCTTGAGGAATTTTCACAAATCAAATCATTCAAAAAAATTCTTCACTTTCCTACCCAGAATCTGGTAAGAACATCCTGGTGCAGACAACTTGCATGACACACCCTACTTGCATTCCTCCCTTCTTGAGCACTAATAACTACTTTTCCACCACTATTGTTCACTACTCACAACATTCATGACACATTTCATATTATACACATCACACTTCTTGAACACACCTCCCTGCTTTTTCGCCTCTTACAACTTGTGCGCCACTTCTGCTTTTGTGCCCTACTTGCGCACCACACAGCCTATGCACTTTATATATAACTCCTTACTTTTGTGACACTTCATCTTGGATTCCACTTTCTACTACTTGCACAATCAGAGCTCAAATTTTCTCTTATGTATTCAGCATAGAAAAATGAAGAGGCTAGTAATCTATTTATATGGATTTTGGTGACTTGTGTTCTACACACACTTTCACATCATTCCTACCTGCGCGTTGCACCATTACTTGTGTGATGATCCATCACTTGCACACCATTCCATCACTAGAATGAAACTTTCAATCCATTTTCATATTTTTATATGATGAAGTTGAAATATGACTTTCATGCAACATACACTTTCACGCCACATTTACTTGTGCGCCATACTTGTGCACCACTTTTGACTTGCGCGCCACTTTCTTTCCTTTATCAAAAACACTTCTCTACTCCCCCAATCCTTCATAATGATTTCATCATAAGTTCTCCAAACTTATGATATTTTCAAAATAAAAATCAATAAATCATCGTCATAGAATTCAAGGATTTTACAAAGTGAATTGATTTATAGTCTTCTGACAACAAAATATAGCACTTTACAAAAAGAATACTCTTCAATCTTCCTTCTCCATCCAACTTGGTCCCAACAGTTCCAAACTGAACTATCTATGTGTGATCCATTTCTTCTACCCATGATCCTATAGGATCAGAGTACTAATCATATAAATCTAGATAGTCCTTTCCAAGGGTGACATATCCAAGGTATTTTTCCCATCCATCCACTATAGTCATATCAAATGTAGTAAGGTTGTAATATTTGAATTTTTCAGGTTGTTCCTCCCCCTTCAAATGGAAATTTTTTCGGAAAATAAACTTTTTATTGCATTTGAGCATTTAGAACTTCTTCCGCAACAAAAACATAGTTTTGTGCCTCCTATTGTTCAAAGACCAATTCTTATTATACTAAAACTATTTCAACATGATTCTTAGGTTCTTCAACCTGACCTTGATCCCAAACATGAGGATCCAATTCCTCACCAGCTTCACCATCATCATTTCAATTATCTTATTTTTCCACTTCATAATTTGAATCACATTTGCTTCCAATTTTTTCATATTATTCTTCACCTTCTTTTTATTCCTCTTCTTTTTCATCTTCTTCATACTCATGTTTATCCTATTCTTCATCAGACTAATCATATTCTTCACTGCCACTTTCTCTAGCTTACTCAATATCTCTAGATTCCTCTATCTCCTCATCATCATCACATGGTAGAGTTTTTTGTTAGGGAGCCTTTTTTGGATGGATATGACAGCCATAAGAAATTACTATAGGGATTTCAAAAATATCAAGATCACTCCTATTATAAATAAGATATTCTATTCTATTATCTTCCATAGATTCATCATCTTTTCCATCATCTAAATAGTCCCCTTCGTTATCTGTTCCTAGACCATGGTCATCCATATACATTAGTCTGGTGGGTAGTTGAATAGGATTGATATATTCATAAATTTTATCATTATCCTCCACCCACTATATCTACCAGGGATTCTAGTATATTTTCATCATTTTGGATATGGCCTTTGTAAAATAGATTCCACCACAATCCAATATAGCTTCTTCTCCTTCATTCACCACTCCATTAAAATTAATAATTGTATAAATAAACATAAAATAGAACATTGAATTTGACATAGATTGGGGCTTAATCATAGCACTCATATACAACATAATATATTTTTAAAATTTTATTTTGTTTCCATGCTTTATCAAATGCAACAAATAAACATCCTGATATTTCATTGAAGAAATGCCCTTTTTCCTAGTACACAGTTGGTACTAAATGAACCTAAAAAGAAAAATAATTCACTAAAATCTTTAGTTGTTACTGGTCTTCAGGGAATTCCATCATGATTTAGCTCAGTTAGTGATTTCTCATAACTAAAAACATGACTTTCGGGAGGAGAACTGCATTGATAATCATAAAAAATTCCTTCATGAGGTACCTTAAAAATTCTGAACACTACTCCGAAGAAAAGAATATCATTTTTCCATATATTTTTGACATAATATAGGACTCATATGTGCCCTAATGAATAAACTCACAATACATACAATATCCATGTACTCCCTTTGGATAAAGAGGCTGCATGTTTTTGGAGAACCAATCCAACAAGCCTTATTTTTGGAATACTTTTAAAATGAGAGACTTACTGGAGAAGATCTAATCTACATGAACATCCTTTTTATGAATGAATGGCCTTTTAAGAATATCATGGTTAATAGGTATGGGTTTAGAATCAATAAATTCACCCATTTACTTCTTAGAAGGATGAGTATCATCTATAGACATCATAGACATATTCTTCACTCGAAAAATTTAAAAGATTAGAATGGTTGAATTTTAGAGGAGAATTTAGTAGTAGATTGGAAGAGAGTGGTTCGAAAGAATGTTTTATTAAGTGATAAAATGATTCGTATCGATTAAATGATAATCAGTTAGGGATTTTAAGATTATGAAACACAAATCTTATATAAAACAAAAGAAACAATTTGAACAATAAAATTTTGTTCAATATATAAAAATAACTATGAAAAAATCATGAAGTCACAATAGTGAGTCCTAATGGTGATTATTCATCAGTGAGTCTCCACAGTGAGTCATCAATGGTGAGTCATCAATGGAGAGTCTTTAATAGTGATTCATCAATGGCCAGTAATCAATGGGGATTCTATAACGGTGAGTCATCAATGGTGAGTCAACATTGGTGAGTCGTCAATGTTGACTCACTCAATAGTTTGTCACTGAAAATTGATCATCCCTAACTCATTTCGGATGTAACTCATTCTCTCCAAATTTAATGTCTCAGAAAAAATGTTAGCAGGTTGATGTTCAATGCTAATTAATTCTAAATTTATATAACATTTCTGGTAATGATCTCTCAAAAAGTGATGTCTTACATCAATATTCATTATTCTTGAATAAAAAACTAGAATCATAGAGAGTTTAATAGAAATTTTTTTGTCACTATTTATAGGTAAATGTATAAATTTAAATATATATTCTAGTAAGGTGTGTTTCATCCACAGAATTTGAGCATAAAAACAGCTATTAGCATTATATTTAGCTTAAGTAGTAGATAAGAAAGCAATTTTTTTTACTATGCCATTAAACTAGAGACATTTCAAAAAGTGATTTGTTCCAATGGATCCTTTTCTATCTAACATGAAACCAAAAAAATCAGCATTAGAATAGCTAACTAAGACAATTGGTTTTCCTCTATTTTAGATCAGTCTTATGTTGGTAGTATATTTGAGTTATTTGAAAATTATTTTTATCGAAATTAAATTTCACTCTTTTGGATTTTCTTGAAAATGAGCACACATTCATACAATAAACATAATATTAGGTTGGATAACAGTCAAGTAGAGAATACTTCTAGTCATTCTTCTATAATTGATTTTATCCCTTGATTTACCATTTTCATCACGATCCAATTTACAGGTGGTACTCATAAGTGTTTCAATACATTTAGTGTTATCTATATTATAAAATTTTAAAACATATTTATTATATTTACATTTATTTAAAATAATACACTTCTTGTTTTGAAAATTTTGAAATCCAAGAAATAGTTTGAGTTCACCAATTAATCTCATTTAAAACTCATTTTGCATCATTTTTTAAAAGATAATACGTAATTAAATTTTGGAGATCAGAAAATAAAATTATCTAAATTTTTTTGAAAACAAAAAAATAATTAGAAATTCTTTTTTTTGAAATGTTTAGGATCAACAATACATTAAGTAAAAACTTTTGAAATAAGTAATGGGTTGAGCATATCATAGCAAGCTCTTGGAGCCTATTTCAAACCACGCAAAGCGTTTGTTAATTTGAAAACATTATTTGTAAAATGAGGATTTGTAAATCTGGGGGTTTGTTCAACAAAAATATTATCATCTATAAAACCATTCAGGAAAGTACTTTTTACATCCATTTGATAATGTTTAAAATTCAGGTGTGTTGGATAAGCCAGCATTATTCTAATGGCTTCATGATGGGCCATAGGTGAAAAAGTTTCTTCACAGTTTATTCATTCTTCCTGAAAATAACCTTGTGCAACTACTCTACAATTTATTATAACAATAGTGATATAATCATCCACATTCTTTCTAAACACAAATATAGAACCAATGGTTAAGGTGTCCTTATGTCAATCAACTAGTTCCCAAACTCTATTTCTTTCAAACAGATTTAATTCTTCTTGTATATCCACCATCCAGAATTCATCATTGATTTCATCATTGATGTTTTTGGTTTATGTTGTGAAAAAAAAAAATTTTGTTCAACCTAGTTTCTTAGAGAAGGTATAGTATGGGTTCCTTTGTCTTGTTCTCCAACTAGAAGATCTATTGTATTGTTTTTAAGAGTTCTAATAGGCCAAGTTAAATAAGGGATGGTCACTAATGGTTCATCTACATGTTTGGGATCCCTATGGACATAATCATGATATTTTACGGAACCGGTGGATTTATTTTCTTCTTTAACAAAAGAATCATAAGATTTAGGATTTTTTTCTATATTTGACAAGTTTTTTCTCATGATTTTATAAGGAGGTTTTAGACTCATATAGATATGTTTCATTTAATTTAACATGAAAAGATTCTTATATACATTTTTTTCTCTCAATAAAGTCTATGTAGGATTTTTTATAGATTGAATAAACTATGAAAATTCCTTCTTTACTTTTGAAGGAAATGTTTTCATGATTATATTTTGTATTGACAATAAATACTTTTCAACTTAAAAATTTGAGGTAATTGACCATATTTATCCTATTATTCAATATATCATAGGGTGTTTTCATTATAATAGTTCTAATTTGAATGCTATTGATTACCTAGAATGCAGTATTCATTGTTTCTTCCAAGAAGTAAACAGGTAGATCATATTCACTCAGTATAGTCTGAGATATCTCTTATAAGGTTATATTTCTCCTTTCTAATACTCCATTTTGCTGTGGTGTCCTTGGAGAAGAGATGTTTTTACTATAGCTACACTGTGAGAGAAAAAGAATCAACTTCATGATTTTCAAACTCAAGACCAATGTCACTTCTTATCGTTTTAATTCGATGTCCACTTATGTTTCCTACTGATTTAGCATACATGAGTAAATATGACCATGAATCACTCTTGTGATCTAAATATAAGGTACATGTATTACAATAGAAGTCATATATTATAACATAGACATAGTTATTTCCACATAAACATGAAACTATAGGAGGTCCAAAAAAATCATGTGAACCAACTCAATAGGTTATGAAGTTGAAACATATCTCTTTGTTTTGAAGGAAATTTTTTATTGTGATCCTATTTGACAAGGATTGAAATCATTATCATTAGGAAACTCTTTCTTAGGTAGATCCATAAATAATAATTTTATAGTAAGATTTCTATGAGAGTTAATATCAAAGTGGCCTAGTCTCCAATGGCAGATCCATGACTCTTTATGAAAGGCACTTAAGATAGAAACACTATGAGAAAAAAAATATTCCATATTAACAGTATATATATTTTCATTTATAAAAGCTGTAATGATTAAAACATTTTTAGAATTAAAAACATTACAAGAATAATTTTAAAATTTAACATGAAAACCATAATCAATAAATGTAGAATGCTAAGAATATTTTACATTAGACCATCAACAAAAAAACATTAGAAAATAAAACTGAAATGATGTTAACAATTTATCCAATTCTAAAAAAATTTCCTCTTTAATTTTCACCAATTTTTCCATGTCCACTATAAATATTAATCTGGTATTTAAAGCTAGAGTATTCTCCTATCATGTATCTAGAACACCCGAAATCAAAGTACCACAAGTTCATACAGGAACTATTCAAACATATTTCCTATAAAATATGTTTAAATAAGAAAAGTCTTTGGTACCCATATTTTCATGGGTCCAATAAAATTATTAATAAATGAAGTAGGAACCCACATTTTCAACATGGGTTTCCTATAAACTCTTGTAATGTTTTATAAAAAAAATCTATTAGTTCTTTAAAAACAAGAAGAAGTAAAAGATTTTCTACTCTTGGAATTTGAAAAAAAATAATGCAGATTTAGTATAAATACTAGATTTTCCAAATTAGGATAAAAAAAATTTTAACCAAATTTCATTTTCCATGTTGATAACCATTACCAATATCATACTTAGGGGAAACATGTTTTCCCAAAATTTGTGTTAATTTACTTTTACCATTGGTAAATTTTTCTAAATCCTTTTCAATTGATAAATACAATGTTTATGTGTAGTATTCTCATTTATCAGTTGAGAATTAATCTCTTTTTCTATTGTGATATTAAATTTTACAGTCGTAGAATGATCGTGTTGTTTATTGAGTGATTTTTTCTAACTTTTAGTTCATTTCAATTATCTTCAAGTATTATGGAAAATTCAAACATTTATTGATTGGTTATATTTTTATAATTTTCTTATTTAGATTCATCTTTAGAATAATAAGAGTTTTTTTGTAGGAGATACTAGGGTTTCCTCAGAAGGATTTTCCAAAAAAACATTTGCTGGATTTGTTATAATTTTAATAAGGAGATGATTCAGATTCACTGGAGTTATCCTTATAATCATTCGATGTAGCCTTCATACCCTTATTATACTTTCTTTCATTTTCCTCATACTTCTTCTTATTTGTTAGTTTTATACATTCATCCATCAAATTTTGTTTTTTATTACACTCATTGCAGACTATCTCATTGAAATTTTCACTTCTTTTCTAATCCTTTTTATAGTTACCTTTATTATCATACTTCCATATATATATAGGATTTGTAATGAAATTTTTTTCTATCTAATTTCATAAATCATTATCTAGTTGATCCATTTCCTCATCACTATTACTTGATGTATTTTATTCTCTATAACTTTCTATATGAACTTGAATTTTCTTCTTTTGTTTAGATGTAGTGGTCTTGAAAAATAGTAACTTTCTTTTAGGTTAATCATCTTCTACTATGTTAACATTCAGTTCTTCATCATACATCATCAACATACATATCCGTTCATTTACATGTAGTGAATCCATGTTGTTATATTATCTAATTGATACTAATGTTCCTTTCCATATTTATGGAAGACATCCCTAGATTCACATGATCTATTCTTTTGTAGTGATTGTATTTCCTAGTGAGATCATTATATTTACAATCTCATTGAACATGAGATAAATTTCTGAAATACGTTCTCCATGATTCATTTTAAAGTGATAATATTTGATAGTATATGTGTTATGCATCACCTCCTTAACATTAGTGGATCCTTCTTGTGAAACAGCTAATGTATCTGAATTTTCAAATTATGTTTTACATGAAGAAATCCTATAAAATTTATCATCACCTAGAGCATAGTATAATTCATTAATATATTTATAATTACTATTATAATCTTCTTCATTGGTATAATCCTAAGTATTTCTAGTTGTATAAGGAATCTTATATTCATATACAATTGCAAACCATATTTCAAAACCCATGCATTCTAAATGCATATTAATTTTGATTTTACACAGAGCATAGTTTGTGCCGTTAATGTAGAGAAGTATTTTGGTAGCAGCACCTTCTTATAGATTATCCATATAAATTTTATATAAGGGATAAAAATATTGATGACAAAAAAAATCAGATCTTTAAAAACACAACTAAAATTATAGTTGAAAACAATTTTGAAAAATAATTTTAACTATTGTGATACCAAATGTTAGTCTCAATAGGACACTTAGTGGGGGGGGGGTTTAATTGTGTTCTAATTAAAATTTCGGTCTTATAAATTAATTTAATAATCAACCATGTTTAAATAAAAATATACTAGTTAACCAAAGGAGAAATTTATAAATGATTTGGTTGATTGAAGGATTTCTCAAAGAGTGATCAGTTCTCAGTATCAAAAATATGAATAAATATATGAAATTTTGAAATCTATATGCTATAACAAATTCTACTATAAAAACTATTCAATATTAACTATGAGAGTAAAAATAAGTTTTTTCTAAAAAGAAAAATAGAAGAAAATAAACGTGAAAGAACACAGTGGAATTTAAAACAAGCGGTTCAAGCTCAAGGAGAGTCTAAATACTCTCCATTTGTTGATCACCCTACACCAAGTTGTTTATATAAATAATCTCTGATTCACAACCTAGATTGTGGTAAACAATTGTGTACACAATTGAACATTTCAAAAAGACCTCTTCCACTGTTTTTGTGGGAGTGAAAAAAATAAAATATCCATGCAGGGACCTATTCCACTATTATCCATGGTATTGTAGGGTGTAAAAGATGGTTTCTGATGATATTAGTGTATTTTTTTATTTTTCACATGGGATAGTGTTTTTTTATTAAAAATAGATAGACAAATTACTCGTGATATAAATAATAGTACACACATAGATAGAAAATAACGAGAAAAGAGTTAAAAGGCTATGTGTGTTTGGAAATGAAGCTTGTGACTCTTAGAAGATGTCAAGAAATGAAACTTGATTGAATAATGAAAACAAACAGTAAAATAAATCATTGTGAGAGATATTGTCTATTGAGTCAAGTGAGTCTTTTTATTTTCTTGATGATATCCTCTCCACTATTTCTGTGTTGCTGTGAAATGTTCTTCAATTTTATTTCGCAACAATGTCAACGAGTTTTCATAGTTAGAAGTCATTATTTTTCTCTAGAGAACCATAAGTTCTTCTCTTATATTGATATTTTTTATCAGCTGTTCACATTATACATGGTATTGGTCAATAATAATGATCTCAACCAGATCAACGTACATCATTCCTCATACAAGTCTGATAATGATTTTAATATTTTCTAAAAAATACAGACTGATTAATTATAATAATTAGTAGTACTAAAATTCCAAATTATGACTGTTATAATTAATTTGAACTTATAAAAAGTATTAATTGACGGTGTTTCTGAAATAGTTACTCTATAATAGAGTCTTAGATCTAGTGCATTTGGAAATCTGGAATGGTGAGTCATGAAGCGATGACTCGGGTATGGTAGGTCGGTCACACAATAGCTCGATGGGATGATGTCTGGACCTTTGAGAAAATTTTGTGTTGATATATCAATAGGTTGAACAATGGAGACTCAGTGCATCAGTATCTTTAGTGATGGTGTATCATCATTTTTCGTAATTTAGCAACAATTTTGATGGTGATATAGTTTTTAGTGATAAATACTATCATTAGCTCCATGTAAATTGTAGCTACTACATAACCGATTTTCCGCCAACAATATGATGTCCAATTGCCAGTTCACCTTAACCGTGACTTGACCTGAATGGTGATAGTGAGTCCACCTTAATGTTCACTCATACTTAATCAAATATTGGAAACATGTCTTATGATGTAAAACACTAAGTGAATAGAATAATATGATATATATACATAAGTAATCATAGTTAAACATAATTTGACATAATGATTCCTGATCTGTGGGCATTAGAACTAGATGAGTCTAGCATATTTCTGACAGAAAAAATCTAAAATAAACGAACTCTATAGTGGATAAATAAATGTAAAAGAACATTTGATTATATATTTTTTTAGTAAAATAGAGAATGATTATCATAAAATTACCTTAAAATATTCCAAAAGAAATTTATTCATTATAAATTGTAGATGGCTCCATGTGTCTATATCAATTGGAATATTCATTCTCCTTGTGACCTCAACATTACTAATGAATATTATCGTGTTGGGGTCAACAGGTAGGTAGTTTTGTTTCAATCCAACCACAAATTTTTTACCCTTACTTATTACATAGATAATGTCAGTCAAAATAGGGACGCATCATCACCCTTATTTTATTCATAATTTTTTTGGATCCCTTAATAATTTTGTAGTTGCATGTTGAACACCTTTTATTCCCCGATATTAGTAACATCATCATGTATAAAAGTCATTTTCGGCATGAGTAATCACAAAATTAATTTATATTATGTTAATAAAGTAGAAAACATTGGATATTATGATGGGAAACATAGTATATTAATAAAATAACCTTCTCAATGAAAATTTTATTTTTAGTAAATGTTGAAGGAAATTATATCTTCTATCAATAATCCATATCTCCTATTGGTGGTCCCCACTAACATACATGACATTGTCTATATTGGTACCACCATGGAATTATTGATATCTACCAATTAAAAGGTCATTATCAATTGAATTTTTATCTGAAAGTAGTTATTTTTGTCTCCAATAGGATAATGAATCAATTCTTGTTTGTTGGAGTGTAGTCCTAAAATACTTGCACTATTTGTATTTCCCTTATGGAAAAATCATCCATATACCCTTCAAAACTGAAATTCACCACCACGAATCCCATTTCAACCTCTTTAATTATAATCGAATTGTCAACACATTTTCATCGGAAAATCATATTTTAAAATTTTATATAATCCAACACATATATCCATTCGATGATGTCGAAATATGATATATTTTATAAAATTATATTTCTATACATGGAATTAGGTTTGTGTATAACTTCCAAAAGAATTGTACCTACAATATTTTTCATCATTTTTTGGAAATCATATTCTTTCTATAAAATTTATATCTAATAATTATAAAACGGGTGTATGATATAACATTCTCGTATGTCCCTTAGAAAACTATTAAATTCATTTGGGAATTGATTTCAGATTTTCAGGTAACACATTATAAATACAATCTCAGAACCATTTTATATAATATTGGTTAAATATATTTGATTTCTATTCTTCATCCCATGATGGATTCAATGGTCTATGAATTCTTTTATGGGATTGAATATATAGACCATTATATTCACAATTATATAAACTATGAAGGATAGAATTATCCTACCCTGTGATAGTAATTGTAAAAACATCTCTTCCATAAATCCATTCACCCAGAAGGAGTCCACTATGATGAGACTTTGGGTGATAGATTATATCAATATATGATATGTAATTTGTATAGAATTCAATAACTTCTTCGATAATATATCATTCTTTAATACGACATTTTGGCCAACTTTGATTCAGGATGTATTTGTTTAAAACATTATATAGTGTTCAATGGGGTATATCCATCTATAGTATATAATACCACATACTTGAAACCTCTCTAACCAAGTCAAAAATATGGTAGACAGTTATATCAAAGAATGATGTGGGGAAGAACATATCCAACTCAATAAATATTACTTCTACCTCATTTTCCATGATTTAAAGCTTCACTGGATCGATAAAATTAGTGTATACGGATTTTAATATGAATCATAGTTTTCTTAATGTCAGACATACATTTTTAGGTAGAATGAAACCTAATGGGATGTGTATCAAATATTCCATTAAAACATGTGATTCATGTGATTCATTCACTATAACCTCAGATTAGTCATTTACATGAAATTGTTGATATTTGATGGACACCCATCTGGAGCATTTACACCATTAAGAAAAATAAAAATGAAACTTCTATTATCTGGATTGATTGTAAGCTACTGGAGGAAAAAACGTCACCATTTCCCCATCACCAATGATAACTATAACCTTATCCCCATGTTAATCATGTCCAACCTAGCCTTGATTCCATATTTGGATTTCCTGAGAACATTTAGTTACATTTCAATAACATTATAAAATAAATTTTTCTTTCATGCATGACATTATGAATATTTCTGATGTACAAAAATTTATACTATGGTAATTCAATGAAAATTTCTCTCCATTTCCAACCAAATTTCATAATGTTTTTTGAAAATTCTTTACTAAAATATGTTCCAATATCTTTTACTTTATCAAAAAATTGATCAACCATTAGAGGAGATGTAGCTATACCTTTTTTGGTATTCCCATAGAATACAATCATCTAGGATCGATATTCAGGTCATTGAGGTAAATATTTTTGATGTCCTAAAAACAATGTCTTTGAGGAATGTTTCAACTCAAATAAGTGTCTATGTTATTCAAATATGTGAATCCTCAAAATTAGATTAATTATATATGCAAAAAAATTCCATAAGAAGGAAATTCATTTATTATCTGGTACACCATGTTCCCCATTTACTTCTGGTAGCATATCATTCATGATACCATGTATTTATATAAATATGGTATCACTCCATCCACTGCAAACATTCAAATTTTATAGCTTCAATTTTGTTTACAATTTTGTGTATTTAGTATAACTAGTATACAATGGTCTCTTTCCATAACTATTTATCTTCTCAAACATCATTGGACAATCACAAATTCATATTCAATTGATGTTTTTATTTCATCAATATGATTTCCATCATCATTTACACTGGTATTCATATCAAATGATCCATAAACCACAATTTCATCCCAATATGTGAGAAATATTAGTTTCCCCCCATTTTTACTCCAATATTGGTTGCTCTGATCTATTATATGAAAAATTAAATGTTCCTCCAACTCATCGAAACAAATTTGTCTTGAGTAATAAAAATATAAAAATGGAAAAAGGATTTGAAAAGGGTTGTATTCATGTTCTATTAAAAACATGATGAACTATTTAACTCTATATTCACAATATGTTATTTATTTTATTATAATGAATCCATTTTCAATTAATATTTATCCTATTAGTTTAGTAAAATATATAATTTTTTACAAAAAAAATAAAGAAATACAATATATTAATAATCAAAGGATAATGTTTTAGATAATTCTAAAATGGATAACCCATTATTTGAATATATAAAATAATCTTTATAAGCATTAAAGTAAATGGTTAATTGAATTTAATAAAATAATTACTCCACTGATTGTAGGTGTTACCCAATGAGTTCATACAAAATGAATATTGTTACCTAATATGGGATGAATACTACTTAGTGTAGTTCAAGAAACATAGGTGCATGTTAAGAATAGATGGGAAATTATTTTTAGGAAACAGAATTCAATAATAATAATTCATTAGATGAAGCTAATGAGGATCACAATTGTTTCACAATGACCGTAAATGAATTCTAGGTTCAACGATCTTGATTTTTAAAAAAATACCTAATTATCCAAATGATTTCATATTTTTCTCAATGAACATGAGTCACTTATAAAATTCACAAAGTGTATAATGAATCATTATAATAAATAATCATCATGTCCTTCGACTGATGTATGGTAATTTCCAATCATTCCATTGCTCAGACGACTAAATAGAATTCAGAAAACCATGAGACAATTGACATCACATGTATATACAAGAATTAAATATGGAAGAATATGTCATCTAGTAGACTCTCGTCACTAGAAGACAATTGTTTATGAGTGTCTAGAATTTGGAGTTTACATGAAGAACTTTCATATTCTGTTATTTACAAATGGATAAATCTTTGTAGTCCATAGAGTAGTACTCACAGTACATGGACAATTATGTTGGTAATGTATAACTTGCCTCCATGGTTATACATGAAGCACAAATAAATTATATTCTATCTAATTATATCGAGACAAAAACAACCTAATAATGATATTGATTTCTATTTGGATGTATTGATTGATGATTTGAAATATATGTGCGTTATAGGTGTTACAATGTATGATACTCATAGAATAGAATAATTCATAACAAGGGCCATGTTGAATGGGATCATAAATGAATTTCCTCATTATTGACATTTTTCACGGTATAGAATTAATGGAATGTTCAGGTGTCCCATTTGTGAAGAATTAACAAACTCATTTTGGTTGAATCGTTCCTCAAAGAATTTATTTTTAATTCAACATAAATTTTTACCTATATGGCATAAATACAGATCTTGGAGGAAAAAAATTGATAGGAATACAGAAAAAGGTACAAAACTATTTCCACTAATGGGTGATCAACTATTTTATAAAGTAAAAGGTATTGATATTATTTTAAATAAACCATTTTGGAATAAACTTACAAAATTAAGTTGTAAAAATAGATAAAAATCATTAAATTACCCTACTAGAATGGTATGTAAGTTAGGAATTTTCTTGATGTCATGCATGTGGAAATAAATGAATTTTATATTATTATTGACACATTACTAAATTTTCTAAGAAAAAAAATCGATAGAATCAAGGCTATGATGGACATGATTAAAATGGGAATAAGGGGAGATTTTGCATCGGTGAAGGGTAAAAGGACGACTTATATTCTTCAAGTAGCATACACTCTTTCTAAAAAATAATTTTTTAAAATTTTATTTTCATTAATGGTGTAAATGATAAATAGGGGTATTAATTTAATAAAAATAATGTTGTTTCAGTGAATAACTTAATGTTATTTGGAATAAAATCACACAAAAATTACGTTTTTATGAAAATTTTATTGTTCATCTTATTATGATTCATTTTTTCTAAAAATATATGAAATACATTATCCAGACAATACTAATTTTTAAAATCTATATGAAATATTTTTATAGACCCGATAATGCTTCCAATATATAATTAGGATGTTGGAGTCCTATTATGTGAATTATTGATGTTATTATCCTCATCCTAATTTGATGTAATCATCCACCAAATGGTTCACTTGGTTAAATAGGTTAAATTATATGGTCCTATTCATTACAGATTGATGTACTCCATTCAATTGTTTATGAGTATTTTTAAAGGGTGTATCACGAATTGAAGTAGGCCATTTGTTTGTATTGTTGGAAAAAATATTTTTGAAGATGATATTGAATTCTGTACTGATTTCATCTTAGATGTTGGTTGCATTAGCCTGCCAAAGCCTCATCACAGTGGACGTCGTATGGGTGAAGTGATTTATAGAATATATATTCATACAATTACCATCATAGATAAAGAGTAATATTACCATTATATTTTAAAATATAATGAATATATTGATCCATATGTTGAATACAATAAATAAATTCGTAAATATTTAGCTCTGTCAAGGGATAGAGGATGGATATCAAATAAATATAGTCAATAGTTTATAGGATGGTTATGATATCATATTTATAAGTTGTTATGTATAAATCCAAATTCAATTGCAAAAATTCATTGATGGAAATATAGGGGTTCAAAAGAAAATGTGATATCATACACTAGTTTTATAATTACTGGATATACACTATATATAAAATGAAATAATGACCCTAGAAGAATGAAAAATAATGGAGTCCTCTTATGGTGGAAGTGATGTACATATATGTTTTAAAGGATAGAAATATAATTTATGAAAATATGTAATATTTTGGAACCATACAATAGATATATGAGTTGTAGTGTAAAACATTTCATGTGTTTATTTTTAGTTGCAAATGAGTTGAAAATAGAAGTGCATTGAATGTTTGTGAAATGACTATCATGAATAAGAATTTTAATGTGAAAGGGGAAAAGGTTGATCCATTCATAATGGAATCAAATGTAGTGTAGGTATTCTAAGTCTCATATTCAGTAAATAAGAATTGGTCAACTGTCATTTTGGGGACTAAAATAACAATTTGGTTAGATTAGAATTCAAAAAATTATGACCCTTTCACTAGGAGATCACAATCATTTCATAGGGGTCCCAATGTAGACAATTGAATATATTTTAGAGGAGTCCAAAAAGTGTGTAATTGTATTTTCCATAGAATATTGGAATCCCCTTAACCATTAAAGAAAAGAAAAAGTTTTTTGTGAGAAGTTTCAAGTGTTTTTTTGATATACTTAGATTTTTCTCACTATATTATATTTTCTCTTCTATATTATAAAAATATAAATTAAATATTTGGCTACTCATATAGAAAATGACTTCTATAAATGATGATCTTATTTATCATGGGGAAGAGCATATGGTTGATGCTAAAATTGATGAATTATTAGGGGATCCACAAAATGTACATGAAACAAAATAAGATAAATGTAGCATCACTATGTTGACTAAAAATATTTATGCAAGAAGTAATAGGATAAATTTTGAGGTTGGATTAAATCAACACGATCAACCTATTGACCCCAAAAATTAAATGTTCATTAGTTTTGTTGGGATCAAAATAATAGTGATTGTTCAAATTTATATAGATTCATTGCACCATGTCCTTTATGTAACAAAAAAACACTTTGGAAATATTATGAGGCAATTTTAGGATATACTTTCTCTATTTTTTCAAAAAAATAGATAATTAATTTTTTATTTTCTTTTTAGTATCCCTCACATAGTTTTTTTATTTTAGATGATTTTCAAATCAAATATGTTTTATTGTCCCTTAGAAAATACAATAGATGATTCTTGACACATCTTACCAAATTTTATTTTTGGGATGCAGTGGGGAAAGTAAATTACCAACCACCAATTAGTTACACAGACATTATAAAGAATGAGACATGAAATGATTTCATCAATCACCGTGAAAAAAAAATAAGGTGCATTGTAGTCGATAATATATTACATGAAAATATTTATTTTATCCATTTTGATTCAAAATGGTTAATTTATAAAACATAAAATGATTGGTGAAAATAAAAAACATGCATTGAAACCAATGTACCCCAATCCCAAATAAAATGATGTTGTATGCTTCACTAGAGAATGGAATGGTACGTATTTTAAATCTATAGTAAAAGTGTAATTTGATTCAAAAAAACATAAACTACATTTTTTATATGTAGAATGATGAATAAAACTCTAAATCCACTCGCATCCCATGTAATGTGCTATTGAATGAGGTACATGTAAATAAAGTGGGTAAACTAGTTTATGAAAGAAAAACTGTAGTGTAGAAAATATGTATATGTATGGAATAGTATTAATTCTTTACTCATCATAACAATATTATATTAGAATATTTGTTTATGTTCAGATGTTTTTATATTGTTTTAACACAATAATAGGAAGTGAAGATACTTGATGAAAAATGACATTAAGTTTCAATGAAGTGGGCAAAAAAATTTGGTTGCATTAGTATTGTAGTTTATGGAGTGTCAGATCAAACATATGTCGATAAGACAAAACTACGAGAAGTTCATAACAAATGGTGAAATGATTACAGGAACAAATAAATTCTTTGCATGATATAATTATCTTATCTTGTTTGGAAGTCCAATAAATGATAATGGGTCAAAGAGAATTCAAAATAGAACAAATTTCAATACATGAACTGTCAAATCACCCCACTAGCATTGATTTTATTCAATCACCTGGACAGCATATATTACCCGAGGAAATCAATTTTTTCATTACTCTTTCTCCTAATTGTGTATCAAATGACTTTATATAACATTATATTTCTAAAATTATATTGGATAATGTTTTATGCGATTTATGTCTATCAACACCCTATCACCGCCTTGTTACCTGGATACAGTATAATAAAAGGGGAGACAATATAGAAAATAAATAACTCCCAAAACATTACATGATTGGGGGGATTTTATTATCTCAAGAGTCATGTGTTGAGTTTCTTATTCTACTTGATGATCCAGATAGTACAATAGTCAATGATGTTATTGGAACATTCATACCATGGTTATCAATTATTATAAAGATACATGAGTCATGTATTTAATAGATTTTTCAAATGAAAAACCATATAATATTTGATAAAAACGGATTGAAATGAGTTATGGTATAACAAAAAGGCAAAACAGTGGTGATACAGATGCTTGCATCAATTTAGTCCAATGAATCAGCTGATAAAACAAAAATGTCCTTCTATGAGTACCTTCTCTATTCAAATTCCTCTACAACATATATTATTATTACTACTTCATTTAAACATCATTTAAAAAGATAATAATGTGTCAAACATTCAATATGAAGATGAAATATTTTGATTTGTCATTATAGATATGGTTAGTCTGGAGAGTATAAAAGAGATTCTCATGTTTAAATGGTTTGGATTATTAGTTTTTAATAAACACATAAGGAGCATTTTTATAATACTTCTATCCATAAAATTATCTATTATGTTATTAACGGTTAATCACTATCCAGATTTTCAACATGAGTTTATTTTTCTACTAAATAAGAGTAAAACCTTGTGAAGCGCTACATGGATTAATTAATCCCTATATCATTTCTATGGATGAAAATTATATAGAGTTAAAAAAAATTATAAGAAAAAAATAAAAAAAAATATGCATTTGAGAAGAAAATAAATGTCAAAAAACTCATTAATACCTATATTCCTTGGGTAAAACTATATAATCAAATCATATAAAAATATTTATATTATTTTCATTATTTTTTATTGTTTTTTTAGAAATAAAGGGATACTTATCTCAATCTACCTTGGGTACTAAAAATAGTTTTTTGATTCAATGCATGTATTTCCTTAAAATTGACCACACATGATGTGTATTGTGAATTTTTAATGCATTTTAATAAAAAAATTTATAAATAATCTTAAAATTATATATTTTATTTTGTATATTAACAAGAATTTCACTATGAATGGGTGATATTTAAATATAGTCCAAATCATGGTATGAGGTCAGTTAAGGAAAATAATACACCGAGGGAATTTTCAAGTGGAAATAAAATAATTCATATATATAAATATTTAACTATCAAACCATATTTTTAAAAAATTTACTAATTTTGTGTATTTTTTCTCCTATGTCCAATATAAGATAACTACAAAAATTTTGGATATTAAGTTTGAATATTTTGGAGTGATATCATATATAATCCAAAGACCAACATCTCCAAATATATAATTTTAAAAAACAATTACAATTTCATTAAAAATATTTTTTAATATTATTTTATCTATATATTCTCATTACTAAAAATATTTCCAATAATCTACATACTCAATGAAAGAAGTAAATTTGTTTATAGAAGAGTGGGCATCATTCAAGGTGTCATAATGTTTTACAACAATATGTTTAAGTGATTACATATTATATTTCTAATATATTATGGGCAATGAAATTAGATATATAGTTGGGATGGGAATTATTATATAGGAATGATTATATATTATTATTGATTTTGTTTCTCAAGTAGTAGTATAATGGAAGAAATAAATTTGTTTAGAAATTTATGGGAAGAATATATGGTATCAAAATGTGTGCTTATATCATTAATATTTGGCATCATACTATTAATTAATTTGTTTTATCATTTTTTATTTATTTATTTATTTAATTTTATTATCATTTTATCTGATAAATATTTTTTAAAATATACACATTAGTTTAAAATATATGTGACATGATTAAAACCAAAAATACAAATTCATATTTTTTTATTCTAAAATAAAATGATCCATAAGTCATTTTTGATGTGTATTAATAGACCATAGATAAATATTGTACATAATTTGGTTGGAATTACATGAAATTTCATGTTTACAATAAATAAGTTTCATTTTGGTTTAAAACATTTTTCACTTTATGAAAACTAATAAAATGATATTGTATTTTTTAAAAACATTAGTAAAATAATCCATAAATCATTTTTATGTGTAGGAATCCATTGCACACAAATTCAACACATGATGTGGTTGGTATGAACCAAAGTGAATTTTTTTTAATAAAGAACTATTATTTCAGTTTAAAACACACTATACATTTCCAAAACCAAGAAATAGATATTTTTTTTTCAAAATTTAGGTTAAAATTTACAATTTAATTTTACCATATAAGAATCGAATGCACATCTATATGACACTTGATGTGGTCGGTATGACTCGAAGTATGGTTTTTCAATATAAAAGTATAATATATCTTTAAAAAATACATCATATAGATAAAACTGAGAAAAATATCCCATATAGTTTTCAAAATTTTGGATAATGGTCTGTGATTCATTTTTTATGTGTATTAATTGACCATATATCAATTCGAGATACGATGTGATAGATATGACTCGAAGTGAAAGTTTTCAATAGAAAGGTCCCATTTTAGTTTATAACATGTGTTACATGACCAAAAACTAGAAAATGAGCTTAGATTATTCTGAAAATTTTGGAAATCTATCAATATTTCATTATTCAATTATTGGAATTGACCACACACCAATTTGTCACACGATGTATTTGATAACCCATGATGTATGGGTATTCAATATAAGATTATAATTTTAGTTTAAAAACATCATTGATCCCAAATCAGACAAATGAGATTAGATTGTTTTGAAACTATAGTAAAATGGTTCATAATTCTTTTTTGAACTACGATAGTTGACCATACATCAATCTGAAACTCGATGTGGTTGCTATAACTCGAAGTGCATGTTTTCAATGAAAAAGTGTGATTTTAGTTTAAAATATAATCAAATGGAAAAAACTGGTCAAATGTGTTAATAAATTAATTTATAATATATTAAAATGGACCATAATTCCTTTTTTTCATCTACAATTTTAACACACGTCAATTTGAGAAATTATGTGATCAATATAGCTCAATGTGTGATTTTTCAATAAAAATGTGGCATTTTAGTTTTAAACTACTGTCACTTTTCCAAAACAAAGAAAATAGTATTTTATTGTTTGCAAACAATAAAAATATTATCCCTAATTCTTCTTACTGGTGTAGGAATTGACCGCATGCCTATATGTCACCAGATGTGGTTAATATGACACAATGTATGTGTTTTCAATATTAAATTGTCATTTTAGTTTAAAACACATCACATAATGAAATATGAGAAAAGTATCTCAAAATTGTATTTAATATTTTGGAAAATAGTATTTAATTCATTTTTATATATGTGAATCAACCACAAATAAATCTGACATATGATTCTGTTGTTTTGACTCGAAGTGTGTGTTTTTAACACAAAAGCGTCATTTTGGTTTAAAACATGTTTCAAATATCTAAATATTATAAAATAAACTATAATTTTTTAAAAAATTAGGAAATTATTATATAATTAATCATTGGTTTCTAGAAATAAACCACACATCAATTTTACACATGATGTGACCAATATGACTCAAGGTGCATGTTTTCATCTGAATAGTTCTATTTTAGTTTAAAACACATGTAAAATTTTCCAAAATGAGAAAATCAGCTCAAATAGTTTTTAAAAAAAATTATTGAAATGATTTATAATTAAATTTTGGTGTATATAAATAAACCTAATTTCAATCTGACATATGATTTGGTTGGTATGATTCGAAGTGCGCGTTTACAATTTATAAGTGTCATTTTAGTTTAAAACATGAATCAAAATAGAAAATGCCAAGAAAATGATCTTGATTTTTTTCAAACATTAGGAAAATAGTCCATAATTTACATACGACCTATAAGAATTGACCACATTTAAATCTGTCACCCGATGTGGTTGGTATGAATCAAAGTGCATATTTTCAATACCAGAGATTCATTTTAATTAAAACCCACATCAAAAAATCAAAAACTGATAAAATGACCATTGATTATTTTCAAAATTTAAGAAAATCATTCGTAACTCATTTCTAAAATGAAATAATTAAACTCATGTCAATATAATAGAAAATGTGTCTGATATGACTTAATATGCATGTTTTTAAAAGAAAGGTGTCCTTTTAATTTCTAACGTGTGTTGCATTTTGAAAACAGTGAGAATAAACTCATACTATTTTCAAAATCTAGAAAAATGATCCAAATTAATTAGTGGAATTTAAAAATTAAATTCACTTCAATATGACATATGATGTGGTCTCTTTGACTCATATTGTTTGTTCTAAATATATAAGTGTCATTTCAGTTTAAAACATGGATCAATAAGATAAACAATTAATCGAGCTCTTATTGTATTAAAACATTAGGAATATAATCTATAATTCATTTTTGACATGTAATAATTTACGACACTTCAATCTAACACACGATGTGGTCCTTGTGACTCAAAATTGTCTTTTCAATGTAAAAGTGCCATTTTAGTTTAAAACATGCATTATATAGGGAAAACTAAGAGAATGAGCTCAGATAGTTTTCATAATTTTGAGGAACGGTCCATAAATAAATTTTGATGTGTAAGAATTGACTTCACTTCAAAGAGACACAAGATGTGACCAATATGACTCAATGTATGTTTTTTAATAGAAAGGTTTCGATTAAGATTAAAACTCATGTCACATCACCAAAACTAAGAAAAAGAGTTGAAGTTTTTTTCAAAAAATAGGAACATTATCTATAATTAAATTTTTAGGTGTTTGTATTGACTGCACACCAATCTGACACATGATGTGGTTGGTATAACTTGAAGTACATGTTTTTAATATAAAAATACCATTCTAATTTAAAGCATATCACATAGCCAAATCTGAGAAAATGAGCTTCTATTGTTTTCAAGATTGAGGAAAAAAACTATAATTCATTTGTGACCTATAAGAGTTGGCCACACATTAGTCTAAAACCTGATGTGATCAGTATGACTCTAAGTGTTTGTTTTCAATAAAAAAGTTCCATTTTTGTTTAAAACATGCATTAAATTTCTAAAACAAATAAAATGAGATCAGATTATTTTTAATGTTTTCGATAATGGCCCATTATTCATTTTTGAAATGTAATAATCAACTTCACATCAATTCAACACATGATGTGACCCATATAACTCAAAGTGTTTGTTTTAAATCGGAAGGTTCCACTTATGATCAAAATACATGTCACGTCACCAAAACTGAGAAAATGATCTTGGATTACTTTCAAACATTAGGAAAATTATCCATAATTCATTTTTGTGTTTAGAAATTAATACAGTGTCAATATGACACATTATGTGAACGATATGATTCCAAGTTCATGTTTTCAATATATATTAGTGTCATTTTAGTTTAAATTTTTCATCACATAGAAAAAACTGATCATAACAAGATAAGATTATTCTCTCATCATTTTATCTTCTATAAATTAATTAATTTTCTAATAATTTTTGTTGGACAATTAATTAGTTAATCTTCAAAGAGATAATGCATGAATATGAACAAGAAATGATGTGACAATTGAAGACTTGTTCTTAAAAAGCAGATCCTCTTCAATTGGATCTCATCCATATGGTTTTTTCATAGAATATATGAAATAAAATTCAAGAGTATCTAATCATGAGAAAATTTAATACATTTTGTGACATGTAAGAGTCAACCAAAACTAAATTGAAAAAATTCTTTTCCACATATGAATCAATGTGTATGCTATTATCTTAAAATATAATTTTTTTTGTTTAGTTGATTTCATTATAGTTTTACTAACATAAGAAATGTTTTCATATGTAAGTGAATTTTTTTTATAATTTGGGGTTGTTTTTTTGTAAACTAATAGATTAAATGGGGGTTAGGGTCCAAAGGAAATGAAACATTGATATTTTTGAATGTCTGTGATAAATTTTACTTACTAAATTAATTATACAAAACATTGTTTGAAATGTATATAATATAGTTTTTTTATTTGTGATGTAAATTTTATTTCAATTAAATTCTATATTTGACCTCCCTATATTTTATCTATATTTTTTATACTACATTGTACTATAATTTTAATAGCACACTGCATTAGACATCCCTTTTATCAGCGTAAGAACCTGGATCTTCGTTTGAGGTATGTTTTTCGTTTTTCTGGAGTTTTTTGGAAAAATAACGTTTTTGGAAATTTATTGAAGTGCACATCATGTACCTTCTGAGTACATGTTGTGTACTCTTTTCCCGCTCGAAGTCGTGTGCTGTTCGTGCTTAGGCCACAGACACGGTGTGTAGGGGTGATGTGGAGGCCAATTTGGGCGGAGTACGGAAAGACCTAGTACACTTTGTGTACTTTCTTTTTTTCAATAAACGAACCATGGTCGCGCCTGACGCACACAAAGGTCTTCTTCTAGGTTCCGTTCGTCGGAGAGCACCAAGGATCCGTGAATCTTTGATGAGCCCCCACCTCTCCATTCGTTCTCCGTTTCGAGCACTATTGATTGCATAATAATCACAGTGATCTACGACGTTCTAAGGAGGATCTGTCAGCGATGTTCATGTAGATCGATCTCCTAGGATCGAGGTATGTGGTATGTGCCTTTCTGTAGAAAGTTGTTAAATATAATGTGTAATTTCCACCAATAGCATTGAATGGGGTATTGCGTGTTTCCTGTTTTTCCCTTTTTGTTTTCTTGCCTTTCTGATATTCATGTGTAGTGATCATTGCTTGTGAATAGGTTAGTTTTTATAGTACTTTGGGTGTTTCCCATGCATGTTTTTCTTGTTTGGCATTTTTCAAGTTGTCGTGCCTTGTTGTAGGATAGTGGGACTTTTGCTTTGTAATGATGTTGAGCCTTAGAATGATAACCAAGTAGTTCTTGAGGTTTACTTGGTTGATACACGCATGCTATGCATGTTTATTTTAAACAGGGATACGATAACCTAGTGTAGTGGACCATAGGAAGAATGGATGGAAGGGCTTCTCCAGAGTGTCTTAAATTACGATGTGAGACCATATAGGAAATTGAAGTTGAGTGCTTCCTCAGAGAGTATGTATTTCCTCAACGTGGGACACAGGGGTAATATAGGTTGAGTTCTTCCCTAGAGAGCCTTTAGTACGATACGAGACTATAGAGGGAATTGACGGTGAGAGCTTCCCCAGAGAGTCTATTAATTCTTTATCTAAACCAGAGGGGCATGACTATTTGTTCTTTCTTGAGGGTTTCTAGTACTTGTAGTTTAAACCTTATGGGTTAGGCTGTGAGAACTACCCAGTGGTTACCTTTTCATTTTTCTTGCTTGAGTTTTTGTTCCTTGTGTACTTCATATGCAAGAACTGTGTGTTGTAACTATTGTGTGCTTTTATGTTTACTACTTCCTGCACTTTTACTTGCCTTGTTTTCAATGACTGTTAGGAATAGATCTTTGGGTGATTTCCTATTGGGATTGTATCTCACACCCTGTTTGGGCCATGTTTTTGGGCCAAAGGAGAATTTGTTGTTGCAGGTATAGATAAGGGCAAGTGCCCTTCGACTTCCGGTACTTGATTTCTTGGAGCTGGAGAGTAAGGGGCCAAGCTTAGGTTTTCGATGCTGCTGGAGTTGCTGTTGCATTAGCACTTTTTTCAGTTGTATTTCAGCACATTGTTGTGTTTTTTGCTTTCCTTAGATACTTGTACATGCTACATCATTATCATCATTTCTATATATTTATTATTTCGCTGCATGGTTTCAGTTATGTATGTTGTAACTGCTTCCGCTATTGACTATTGTTTTTCTTACCTTTTATACCTTACCAAATGAGGGCATAGTTTCTCCAATAACATTACAAGGCCCTCGCTTCTAGTTGGCAGCCTCTGGCGTTTGGGGAAATGCGCTTGAGGGCATGTGGTGAATTGGGCACGGGGCATCAGTGGAGGGGCTCCAGAACTGGGTCGTTACAAAGTGGTATTAGAGGGTTTCTTTTCTCTTGATTTATTATTTGGAGCCTTTATCCAGGGATAGGACGGATTCGGTACTTGTTATTAATCAATGCTCGGGAGTAGCTAACCAGTGTACAGGGAAAATCCATACTACCTCGTTAATTGAAGTTTGTTGGTTTTGAGAATTTACGGTTGATGTGATTTCACCTAGAGTGATTCACATGCCTGGTGTTGTTATTGTCTTGACTATTGCAGTTCTATTTCTGTCGCAACCTGATTAGATGAGGGTATGCCATCTCATTCATCATATAGGAACTTCTAGAAATCACATGCCATTCATTATTTCCATGCCATCTAGGGTGCATTAGCGATTGCATTCTGTTGTGATAGACATTGTGTATACTATGCATGTTGTTGTGTTAGACGCTTGATAGAATATCTACTGCCTTGTTAGAGGATTGTTTGTATTCTACCTTGCTTAAATGAACACCAGATTTTGATTCTTGAGGTGTTATGGGCACTCTTCAATCGGAAATCGGTGGATCATGATGAGGTTTTCTCTTGTCTATGACTGTAAGAGATGCCAAGTTTTGATTCATGTGGAGTATGGGCCCTCACGAATTGGAATATGGAACCTCCTTTCCTTGTTTTCTATGTTTTCTGGGCTTCTGTGTAGTTTCTGAGCTACTCCCTAGAAAAACCCAAAATACACGGCATGTACTTTTTGACTTCACGCCGTGCAGTTTTTAGACCATGTCACTAACCATGTGAGTAGGGACACGCTATTGTAGAAATAACTTCCAGAACACGCTATGTACAGTAGATACATGATGTGTAGTTCAGAGGCATGTACCCAGCCATGCCACTAACAACACGGGTCGGGGAAGCTTGATTAGAACACACCGTGTTGTAAAGTAACACGCCGTGTAGTCTTGTCCATGTACCCGACCATGTCACAAACAACATGGTTTGGTGTTACCTTCTCTTAGACACGTCGTGTTGTTTTTGGTACACACCGTGTAGTCTTTTTCATGTACCCAACCATGTCACGAACAACACAAGATGGTGTCACCTTCACCTATACATGCCATGTTCGTTCGGAACCCGCCGTGTAAGCTTCAGCCATGTAGACGACCATGTATTTAACAACACGGGCCACCGAAGCCTTGTCTAGTACACGTCGGGTTTTTTCAGAAGACGCCGTTTGGTATTGGGTTAAGTCGGACCATGTGGGTTAGCCATGTAAAGAGACTCAGGCAGGGAAATTGTTTTCAAGTACACACCGTGTTTGGGGTCAACACGCCGTGTAGTTTGAGGTGTTACACGACCTGTAGGGCAGGGGTACAGGCCTATGTCAGTGGCTTAAGAAGACACTTCGTGTACTATTTATACATGTTGTGTAGTCAGGCTTTGTAAAAATGTGTGATTTCCTTTCCATGTTCCCGTTTTTACTCATGTGTTCTCAGTCTTTGTTATTCCTGATCTAACGTCTGCTTTTGATCTTTCAGAGCTATGCCTCTGATATGTCCTCCGGTTGTTCGTCAGTTGCTAGACTGTAATCAGACACTGGATATGTCCGATCAGGGATCTCCTGCAGATCCTCCTGCTATGCCAGCCTTGGCACTAGCAGTTATACCCATTACAGGCGTTAATGCGTAGTTTCGGGAAGGCTTTATGAGAATGATGCAGACCTTTCAGGGGGAAACGCCTCCTGCCACATCTATGGGAGACATGATGTCGGTTTTCTAGTAGCAACATCCTACTACTTTCTTAGGGGAAGGAGGACCACAGGCTATAGAGTCATGGATGGAAGCCATGATGACTATCTTTGAGCATCTGGAGATGCCTCCAAAGAGGCGGGTCAAGCTCTCTACCTACATGCTCTGAGACTCCTCCAAGAGGTGGTGGGACGTGATCTCACTGGTAGGTCATCAGTAGGTTATGGCTTGGGAGGGGTTCCAGTGCGTTTTCTATGACTACTTCTACCAGGAGAACCTGTGGGCCGATCGAGCCTGGGAGTTCATGAGATTAGAACATGGTACTCTTTCTGTCATTGAGCATTCCTCTCATTTTAAGGAGCTGCAGCATTTCACACCCCTCCATGATGGGAGTGGGGTGTTCATAGCAAGGAAGATTGAGGATGGTCTTAGGCGGGAGATCCGCTCACAGGTGAATCTCTTCCAGTTGACTTCCATCACTTCCATCGTCAACCAGGCACTGATTGCGGAGCACAATCTGAGAGACTCTAGAGCTGCGAGCCAGGGCGGTCTGCTTCTAGAGCTATTGTTCCTCTAGTTGACAGTAGTAAGCGTCGTAGGGAGCCTACGCGCAGGGATCCAAAGAGGCGAGACACATCTTCTGGCAGCCAGGTTTAATGCTACCAGGGCGGTAGGAGTGGGCATACAAGGCCACAGTGCCAGAAGGGCCTAGTGTAGTTCCGATCATGCGGTAAGATGGGTCACCTTCATCGTTTCTGCCAGGTTTTCCCACCAGTTGCTGGTGATAGGGGTTCTTCTATGACTCCTCCATCAGGAGAAGCACCACCAGTTTCACACCAGTCGGGGAACTGGAGTTCTTCCGGCGGTTCGGGCCGAGGTGGAGGTCGAGGTCATGGTAGTCATTCACTAGTCCTTCAGCACCAATAGGGAGGTTCAACTCAGAGTGATCACGCAGGGTCATAGGGCTGCGGGGCAGGCCAGACTTTTGCGGTGGAGTAGACATTTTAGGAGTAGGATCCCAGACCTTCTACAGTTCAAGGTACGATTTTAGTAGCCTCATTTTTTTCTTCATCTCTTTTCGATACCGGTGCTACACATAGCATTATCTCTATTTCTATTGTGGAGAGCCTTGGGCTCTGTATCTTCTCTTCTTCTGACTCGTTGACACTAGACACACCTTTGGGGACGAGGACATCTAGTGTACACCAGTGTGGAGAGTTCCCACTATAGGTTGTAGGGTATTGTTTCTTATGGGATCTATATGTCCTAGAGATGACAGGGTATGATGTCATCCTCGGGATTTACTGGTTGGTTACCTTCCATTAGTCGTCAACTGCTATCGCCACAGAGTGAGTTTCATTTCACCAGAGGGTGAATCTTTTCATCATAGAGGCGAATGGGATGTTCAGGCAAGTCGACCAGGACTCGAGCATCATGTGCTAGGAAGGGTGATAGTACAGATTGCTAGTCTTTATTTAGATGATCAGGAGACTTCGCACCTATACTGTCCTTCTGTGGTGGATCATTTCAGGGATGTCTTCCCAAATGACTTTTCAGGTTTTCCTCCATTGCGTGATGTAGAATTTTTTATTGAGCTTGTGCCAGGAGAAGCACCAGTGTCAATTCCTCCTTATAGGATGGCTACACCTGAGTTGCATGAGCTCATGAAGTAGTTAGAGGAGGTGCAAGAAAAGGGTTTCATCCAACCCAGTACATTTCCGTGGGGTTTTCCTATCCTATTTGCGAAGAAGGTAGATTTTACCCTTCAGCTTTCTGTGGATTATTGGAAGCTGAACCAGTTGACGATCAAGAACCGGTATCCCTTTCCATGGATCGATGACCTCTTTGATCAGCTTCAACGAGCCCAGGTGTTCTTGAAGATCGACATGACGTCTGGTTATCATCAGTTACATGTTAGACCATCATATATACCTCTGATATCCTTTAGGAGCAGGTATGGTCTATACGAGTATACAGTCATGCCGTTCAATCTCACGAACACGCCTTCAGTCTTCATGGCACTAATGAACCAACTGTTCCATCCTTACTTGTACTCCTTCGGCGTGGTCTTCGTGGATCATATCTAGGTTTACTCTCACACCCGACATGACCATGCTACCAATCTAGAAATTGTTCTAAGTACACTGAGAGAGCATCGACATTATGCTAAACTCTTGAAGTGTCACTTTTGGATGGATCAGATTCACTTCTTGGGTCATGTCATCTCAGAGGCAGGAGTATCTATGGAACTAGAGAAAGTGAGAGCTGTAGTTTCCTGGGAGCATCTGAAGAATGTTTTTGAGGTATGCAGATTCCTAGGGCTGCCTGGATACTAAAAACGCTTCATTCAGAACTTCTCATGCCTAGAAGCACCTTTGACACGTCTGACCAAGAAGGGGGCGAAGTTCTTATGGTCAGATTCTTGTGAGTAATCCATTTAGGAGCTGAAGGGAAGGTTGAAGTCAGCACTGATACAAGTCTTGCCAGAGCCAGGAAAGAGAACCACTATTTATTGTGTTGCTTCAGGTATCGGGATGGGCGATGCTCTTATGTAGGGAGATGGATTCGTTGCGTATGGGTCTTGGTAGTTGAGGCCACATGAGAGGAACTACCCGACACACGATCTGTAGTTGGCAGCTATTTTTCACGCCTTATACTGTTGGAGTCATTACCTTTTGGGAGAGCACTTTGTGTTTTTCACCGACCACAAGAGTCTCAATTACATCTTCACTCTACATGATCTGAATCTAAAGCAGCGCAGGTGGGTCAAGGATCTTCAGTCTTTTGATTTCGATCTTTTATATACGCCAGGAAAGGGAAACATAGTGGCAGATGCGTTGAGCAGGAGAACTCATATTCAGGTAGTTCAGGAGGCCAGCAGTGAGTGGAAGCTTATGGAACTGTTCTCTGAGATGCATCTTGAGGTTCACGATAGATAGGGACAGACTTTCCTATCTTATGTAGCTATTACCTCTATACTACTTGATCGGGTACGGATGAGGCAGCTATCAGACTCAGAAGGCATAGTCTTACGGGAGAGTGTCTCAGGAGAGGACCCTCTTCCTGGATGGATAGTGGGTGAGGATGAGATTATTCATTTCTAGGGATGCGTATGGGTGCCAGCAGACATACGCAAGGAGCTGATGTGGGATTTTCATTCCTCCATTTGGGCAGTTCATCCTGGCGTCACCAAGATGTATCGGGATATTCATTGCGAGTATTGGTATCCAGGTATGAAGAGGGATATTGCTTTTTTAATCTTGAGGTATTCTACTTTTCAGCATGTGAATGTGGATCATCAATGACTAGCAAGTCTTTTACAGCAGTTAACCTATCCGGAGTGGAAGTGGAACGATGTCGCGATAGACTTCATGACTGGATTGCCGAGGTTTCCTCAAGGGAACTATGTTGTTCGGGTATTCATCGACAGACTTATGATGGTCGCTCACTTCATGCCGATTAAAGAGACATTCAGTTCCAATGATCTGGGATGACTTTACATCCGTGAGATTGTGCTTCTACATGGATTTCCACGCTCCATTGTTTCAGACAGGGATGAAGACTATACTTCTTGGTTCTGGCAGGGACTTCAGAAGGCCTTGGGTACACATGTACTTCTGGGTACGACATACCATCCCCAGACAGATGGACAGTCTGATCATACGATCCAGGTTCATTAGGATATGCTCTGAGCTTGCATTCTAGACATTGGCAGTTCTTGGGAGAAGCATATTCCTCTGGTGGAGTTCACCTTCAATAATAGTTATTAGGCGAATATATAGATGGCACCATATGAGGGTTTGTACGGTAGGCCATGTTGATCCCCCTTATGCTAGATGGAGGCTGGAGAGGCAGCTTTGCTGGAACCCCATCTTGTTTTGGAGAATTTAGAGCAGATAGAGCTGATTCTGAAGAGGATGGATACAGCACAGTCTCAGTAGAAGTCTTATGTTGATCACTGGAGATGACCTCTGGAGTTCAAGGTCGAGGATCAGGTTTTCTTGCATGTCGCACCGAGGGTGGGACACAATATGATTCAGAGTCAGGGTAAGATTTCACCACAGTACGTCGGGCCGTTTGAGGTTTTGGAGAGAGTTGGTCGGGTCGCCTATCGGTTGAAGATACCTCAGAGGTACCGGGTCATGCATGACGTATTCCACATCTCTCAGCTCTGACATTACTTTTCAGACACGTCATATGTCTTTCAGTCTGAGGAAGTTGAGCTCGAAGCAGATGCATTGTTTGAGGAGCATCCCATCCAAATTGTCTATCATAGTATGAAGGTTCTCTGTGGGTGGTATGTTCCTTTAGTACGGGTTCTATGGCAGCACGGACGAGTACATGACGAGACCTGGGAATGGGAGGCCAATGTACGATCGCAGTGGCCAGAGCTGTTCGGGGTTTCTTCTTCCACGCCTCTTTAGTGAAATTCGGGGATAAATTTCTTTAAGGTGGGAAGTTTGTAAGAACCCAGATCTTCATTTGAGGTATGTTTTTCCTTTTTCTGGAGTTTTTGGGAAAAATAATGTTTCTGGAAATTTTTGAAGTACACGCCGTGTAAATTCTGAGTACACACCATGCACTGTTTTCCCACTCGAAGTCATGTGCTGGCCATGACCGGGCCACACACAAGATGTGTAGGGGTGACGTGGAGGCCGATTTTGGCAGAGTACGGAGAGAACTAGTACACTCCGTGTAATTTTTTTTCACTAAATGGACCGAGGTTGCGCCTGATTCACAAAAAGGTCTTCTTCTCGGTTCTGTTCATCCGAGAGCTCCATGGATCCGCGAATCTTTGACGAGCCCCTACCTCTCCATCCATTCTCCATTTCAGGCACCATCGATTGTGTTGGAATCACAGTGATCTACAAAGTTCTAAGGAGAATATGTCGTCGCTTTTCACGTATATCGATCTCCTAGGATCGAGGTAGGTGGATTATGCCTTTCTGTAGGAAGTCGTTGAATATTATGTGCAATTTCCACCAATACCCTTGAACAGGGTATTTCGTGTTTCCTATTTTGCCCTTGTTGTTTGCTTGCCTTGCGGATATTCCTGTGTAGTGGTCATTGCTTGTGAATAGGGTGGTTTTTACTATACTTTGGATTTTTTTCCATGCTTGTTTTGCTTGTTTGGCATTTTTCCAGTTGCCATGCCTAGTTATAGGATAGTGGAACTAATTCTTTGATAGGATGTTGATCCTTAGAGTTATAGAAAAGTAGTTCTTGAGGTTTACTTGGATGAGAAACGCGTGCTATGCATGTTTATTTTACACAGGGCTGTGAGAACCTTGTGTAGTGGACCATATGGAGAATGGAAGGAAGGGCTTCTCTAGAGTGTCTTAAATTACGATGTGAGACCATAGGGGGAATTGACATTGATTGCTTCCTCAAAGAGTCTGTAGTTCCTCGACGCGGGCCACAGGGGTAATAGACATTGAGGGCTGAACTAGAGAGCCTTTAGTACGATACAAGACTATAGGGGGAATTGGCGGTGAGTGCTTCCCCAGAGATTCTATTAATTCTTTAATTGAACCAGAGGGACGAGACTGTGTGTGCTTCCTAGAGGGTTGCTAGTACTTGTAGGTTGAACCTTTAGGTTAGGCTGTGAGAACTACCCAGTGGTTACCTTTTTGTTTTGCTTTCTTGAGTGGTTGTTCCTTGTGTACTTCATATGCTAGAATTGTGGATTTTAACTGTTGTGTGCTTTTTTATTTACTGCTTCCTGCACTATTACTTGCCTTGTATTCATTGACTATTAGGAACAGATCTTTGGGTGATTGCCTACTAGGATTGTATCTCAAATTCTATTTGGGCCATGCTTTTGGGCCCATGCAAAATTTGTTGTTACAGGTATAGATAAGGCCAAACGTCCTTCGACTTCTGGTACTTGATTTCTTAGAGCTGGAGAGAAGGGGACCAAGCTTAGGCATGCGATGCTATTGGAGTTGCTGTTACTTTAGCACTTTGTGTTCAGTTGTATTTCACAGGTTGTTGTGTTTGATGCTTTCATTAGATACTTGTACCTACTGCATCAATATCATCTTTTCTATATATTTATTATTTTGCTGTATGGTTCTTGTTATGTACATTATTACTACTTCCGCTATTGACTGTTGTTTTCCTTACCTTGTATACCTTAACAAATGAGGGAATAGTTTCCCCAATAACTTACCAATTCCCTCGCTGCTAGTCGGCATCCTCTGGCATTTGGGGAAATTCACTTGAGGTTAAGTGGTGAACTGAGAACAGGGCACCAGTGGAGGGGCTCTAGAACCGGGTCGTTACAAACAGTACTAGTAATAGCACTGATAAAGATAACCTTTATCGACACTAGAAAAAACCACTGATAATTGTATCCTTTATCTACACTAAGAAAAGAACTAATAAAGGATATATTTATCTACACCATTCAAATTTCTAATATAGGTATCCTCTATTAGAAATTTTTCTAGAACTCATAATGGATATATTTTTCATCACTTTCTCTATCAATGATAAAGGTTATCTTTATCATAACTATATAAAATCACTAATAAAGGTTCACATTTATTATATCTTAAATAACTGATTATAAATGGATCTTGTTAGCTATTTTCTAGTGATGATAATGTCCTAGTGATTTTAATGGAATTAAAATTTTCTGCACTTTTTTAACTGGAAAACCTATTTTGGAACTATTAAAGGGTTTTTTATATTATTGGTGTTCCCTTAAAACTAATCCCTAATCTCAAATATTTTTTCTAATGGTGTGTTGTGTGGTCACATCATCCCATTCCTTCATTAAAATTGATTCAATTAAATGTTTTATCAATGGCTTGCTTATTTTATTAAATTATTAAATTTTTCATTAATGAATTAATTGAGAATTATAATGTGAATCATTGATTGATAGTTGTAATTTCAAAATCAGCTATATTTATGAGTCGAATTAACCACGGTTGTATACCTAATATAATGATCAATTTTGATTGTTATGTTAATTATTTGTGGTAACTATGGGGTTAAATAACGATGTAAAATGGTTTTGGAATTTTAAAGTGAAGTTGTTGAATAAGAAATGGGTTTTAAAAAGATTTATTGTTAATAAAAACACACTTGGTGGTAATAATGTTTTATATTGAAATTATAATGACTTTGTTAGAGGGATATATATTATCAAAAATCCTTATGATGATGGTCATGATACATGGCCAATAAAACATCCATAGGTGAGGTCTGTGATATATATTTTCTTATTTCCTAGGAGAAAAAACTCCCATATGGGTGGCATGTGTTACTATTTGTAATTTTACCTTACTGAGAAAACTCATACATTGGAGGTTCATGTAACAAATCTTGTATACTAGGTAATCCTTTCTAATGAGAGCCTAAATTTTCCAATATTTTGTATAATATTTCATTTATTATAACCCCCTAAATTAATTTAAACCATTGCAAAGATAGAAATTTTGATAAATTTTAAATTTGGTTTTTTTTTGGATTAATGACATAAAATTGATATTTTTAATGGTCTTATATATTATTTTTAAAGCCAATCCTTTTTTTAATATTGTTATTAATTTTATTATATCGTATTGTCTCTATTTTTTAATAAAATTTTAAATTCCATCTACATTTGTGAGAATTTCCACGTATTATTTTTTTAAGGATGTTTGTTCTCACAATATCCCCATTTCACTATTGGATGTTTACTCGAATAAGTGGATAATCTATAAGGAATTAGAAATCCAGATCTATGGTTTCTTCTATGGAATAGTGGATAATATATGGGAATTCATATTTTCTGTTTCAAAGGTCTATGGATCACATGAAATCAGATTTCTTTTACATATTTGAAATAATTGTGGACCATATATAGATCTGTGGATCTTTTTTTGATCACTATAAGTATTTTATGGGGATTCCTCAGTGGAATTCATTTCATTGGTGTGGTAGTCCTTGGTTCCTGGGGAGAGGTTCATCTGCTTCACTGCCACCAATAATGGGACTTCCATCATTTATTCAAAGGAGGGGGTCATCTATTGTTCTATGATCATACTATTTTGTTATTTTTCATTAAATAGATTTTGGATTTTTGAACTATACGATTGTTTTCCATTGGATCTATTCCATTTAAAAATCCTATGTGGGAATTGTTATGGGCTTGGTAAACCAAGCTTAGTTCAGATGATACCACGCAAGTGAAAAAATCCTTCAATAATATGGTATTTATATCTAAAACAATATTATAATTCATGGACATTGATGGCATTGAAAACAATTAGTTTTCATAGTCTCTTTCCCATATCCCACCATGTCCACTCAGGTGGTATTTTTCTTTTTTGGAAAGAGGATATAAACTTAAGGGTTAAATCTTAATCTATCAATCATATTTTGGATTTTATATACCAAAATCACACACTAGAATGGTCTTATTTAGGATTTTATGTTTGGCCAAATCAGAGGGATAAATGATAGACTTACTATCTACTCAAGATCTTATGTGAGAGTTTAAGCAGACCACTCCATATTGGAAAAGGTTTTAGTAAAATTTTGTAACAAAATGGAATGAAATGTTATTTTAGAAGGCCTCTTAAAATAAAGAGAGATTTTAAAGAGGCAATTGAGAGTATACAAAATTTTATTTTTGGGTAATTTAAAAACCATCACACATGGTTTTGACAAAACTATATGAACACTTGCAATACGAAGTGTTTGGAAACATTCTTTGGTTTAAGTAAATGGACTAATATTTTCAGCTTCTTCCATGTCTCCCACCATCCCCATACCACCTCAAACCATTTTCATATCCATATCAATATTTCTTGGGGTTGATGAATTTAGAGTTAGAAAAGGCTCTTCAGGTTTTAAATATTTATTGCTAAAGACAAAGAATGTGAAGATGTTAACTATGATGGATGGAAGGTAGGGGATCCCGACATTGTGAAAAATACCCACCATGAGGAAGATATGTTAAAACAGTCAATAAACATTAAATTCCCCACCAATATTCTCTTTGTAAAACAATTGGAAGGAAACTGAATGTGTTGTACTCTCTCGACCCCATAGAAATGGTTTTTCATAGTATTTCAACCCTTGAAGCAGAGATATATGTGACACATAAAATTATGGAATGATTTTTATTCATACAATCATATGAATCCCACATCGAGAAAGATTTTTATAATCCTACCTAAATCTATGAAAAGGATTCTGTATAGATAGACAAGGACCTAACACCCTTTCTAAAAAATAAAAAGGTATAAAGGTTTCCAATGGAATGAGGATACATGATATTATCACTAATTTTTACCAAAATCTATTTATGTCTTGGGGGTCTACCATATATTGTAATATTTCATCTTATATGGAATGATTGATCTAAAACACTATTAATTACCATCTTAAACAAGACTTCACAGATGATGAAATCTTAACATCCCATAGACAAATTCATTCAACTATTACACCAGGGCTAGATAGGTTCCATGCCTTATTTATGAAAAAATTCAGGCACACCGTTGAGTGTGATATCTTTGACTTATGAAAGATTAATGATAAGGTAATGCATACCTCCTTGTGTTGAATGAAATAATTATAACACTCAATTTAAATAATATAAAACTATCAATGATCTCATACTTCTACCCCATCAGTTTATTAATTTTTTCCTATAAAATTTATCAAATATTTTGGTTAACCACATATGTGCATGGATTCTGTCTACTATTTCTAAAAAACGGAGTTCTTTCATATGAAAGAGGCTCATCTCTCATAATTCCAAAATCACTCATTATGTATTTAACTCTATGAAAACACGCTTTACTGCAATTAAAGGTACTATGTCTTGGAAGATTAATATGACTATGGACTATGACATGGTTGAGTTGTCCTTGAGGTAGTTTTTCATGGGTAAAATCGAGGTTTCCCCTAAATAGATTGTGGTCATAATGTAGGGAATCTCTTCAGTGTATTTTAGAATTAATATCAATGGTTGTATCTCCCATATTTTTTCTCCTATTAGTGATCTTCGGTAAGGGGACCTTATGTCCTCTTTCCATTTTAGTTTTGGTGTCTAATGTGTTCTATGAACTTGTTTTTTAATTTCAAAAAATTATAACAAGATTAATGGAGTGATGTGGGTGTAGAATAAGTCCCCCATATCACATATTTTCATTGTAGATGAATGATATTTCTTTTAAATGGCTACTAGTGACGAATGAAATTTAATTTATCAACAGATCTGCATATATGAGAGGTAATCCAAACCAACATAAATCCATTCTAAATTTGATATTTAATTTCGTTATGGAGTACCCATGGGTAGAAAGGATGAACTCAATGTATCATTGGGTTTTTGGGTAGTTGATAAAAATAAAAAATACTTTTACATGAACATGATTTTTAGATGTTATAAAAGAGTTATTTTTTCATGTATTATATATAGAATGGTAAAACAAATTAGAGGAGGCCTTTCAAGTTATTATCTAATGTAGGGAAGGAAACTATTATAAATATGGTATCTTAGTAAATACCAACCAATGTAACATCCTCATTTAACTTCCATATATTTTGTTGGGATAAAATCCATTCATTCCTTTTAAAATTACTGTGGGGTATGGGTAATGGAAGAAATAAAATTCATTCGGTAGCATGGGATAAGATTATCCCCCCCAAAAGCTGGTGGGGAAATGGGGGTATAGGAAATGAGATGTTTTTGTTATATTTTTTTGGGTGAAGTAATGATGAAGGATAGAACAAAATCCTAATTCACTCATTATAGAGACCCTACATGCCCATCATTTTCCTTATGTGGACTTCATTGTTTCAAATTTATGCCCAAGTACCTGCATATTTTGGAAAATTGTTTCGGCATCATGCATGTTCTTTTGTTGTGTTTATTCATGGAGAATCAAATATGGTTCCATGATCAAGTTCTGGAGTGATCATGGATGGTCGATGGAGATATGACAAAGGATACATCAGTGGTAGTTCTTGGATAGGAATATTTCATTTTTTGTTCTCTTTTTAATAATGACAGAACTAACGGGTGAATAAACAAACATCAATGTTGGTTCAATTGAAGGGATAAGAAAATTATTGTTGAAGCCTACCAAAAAATCATTAGAAAAATCACAAGGGAAAAAATAACTATTTATGGTTATTAGTTTCACCCAAAAATAAAATGTAGAAGAGGGTGGCCAAGACTCGAGGATCTCATGCGGCTTCAATGAATCGTGACCACGTGCCCATGTTATGGTCATGAGAAGACTCCTTTAATAGTGTGTTACCTATGGTGAAACCCGTAGAGTTCCCTCTAATGGATCATCTTGTTCTTATGAAGGTTATCCAAACCAAAAATGACCAATCCATGATAGCTGAATGAGTGCCCAAGATGCGTGGTTTTTCATTGGAAGGTTCCTAAAAACCCATCAAAAATCCATTAAATGTATTTCGGAACGATACCGAAAGGGAGGGACCCCAATGGATATAATTATTCTTAGATAAACCATAATTAGATAGAATAAAATATGTTGATGTTATTTAAGAAAAATTGTGGACCCGCCAAACCATTTTACAATAAAACCAAGGTGAAAATGGGGAGGAGGTGAGATGTGTTCTTGGTTGTTGTAAGACATGCAGTGCGCCATTGAAGGTCCAGAAGGCATCACGATTCCCAGAAGATATGCACGCCTCACTTCATGAAAGACATTTGTCCTATTAGGATCACAACATTGAAGTCATTGGGTGTCTCCGGGCGACAACATGATTCCCCTTCAGGGCATTAAGGACAAACTACTGGATTTGCCCATGAAATTCACACACACCCTCTTATGACCCATATTGGTCATGCGATACATCATTGAAAAATCAAGTAAACCCCATAATAACTAATAGTACAAAACTTTTATAACCCCTAAACATTGTAAAATAAAACAAATAAACTAAAATGGGAGGATTTGAGAGGTACTCAAAACATTTGTCACATAGAACATAGGCAATACAAATGTAGGAGGTGGGGGTACTCAAGGTCTCTAAATGTCATGTGATGTGCCTAGGAAGTTCATGGTGCAGTCTCATGAGACCATTGTATAGACTATCCCTGACTCATAGAGAGACCAATATATGTCATAAATCATCATTCGAATATATTTCAATAGGCACATGGATCTTGAGAAGATCCTTGGAATCATTAAAATAACAACAAGGATGTCCCTCAACATGTCCACATGTTCAAACAAGTCCTCATTAACTAGCGATAATCAAATAATGAATGTGTTGATGAAAGAAACCCACAACCACTAAAAATCAACTGGCACCCATAGAGTAGTCCACGACAGAGACTCATGATGTCATGTGGAGCCATACCCCTTTATCGACTCTATCCTGGACTCACGATTGATATTCCACACAAACCACCAAACAACTAGGGAGTAAATTATTATAAGTTACCCCACTCAAACATGAATAATGGGTTGGACTCCATACAACTATTCCATAGGTTTGACGTTCATAATCTTGACTTTTGAGGACTTCTCAGAAAGACCAATCACACAACTGACCAACCCTTCATCAGGCAATATACCATCGCACATTTGAAGTATTCATGCACCATACATAATGTAAATCATGTGAACACGCATAGATCACAAGAAGGGGTGTCAGAAATACCTTCCAAGGATATACCACATGTCTTCTGAGTCATGTGAGACTCGAGAAAAATTGATAATGAATTCATCAAAGGCTATCACAACACAAGGGTTACCACCAAGATTCCAAGTTGAAGACTTAATCAAGATAAATACTTGTTGTCCCTCATACACTATGTGTGAGACATCCGAAGACACATTACATCCCCAGGACATGTTTCTCAGGCCTCATGTCACTCCTCTGACAACCTATTTTAGATACATGAACTTCTTTAGACTATTCAGAGAAAAGTGAGCTACTCCTATCGTAGACACCACTTTGATCTCTTGAAACCCAATGGGTTTATCACCCAAGACTTGTGAATTCCTTAATAAACATCACCTGACTCATTTAATGGTGTTTTCACATATTAGTCGAGTGTTATCAGTGCATCTAGGCATGAAAACCATGTTCTCGTGATACACCCTGGGCAAGTCAGTCGAGACCCGCGACCCATTCTAGTCATGTTAGCTAGGTATTGCGATACCCTCTTGGGATGTCAGCCAAGACATGCGACACCCTTCAGATAATGTCATAATGGATCTCATAGTACCTTTTATATCTCCCATCTAGGTCTTTCTATGTATTTCAGGACATGCCAAATAAGTCCTGTTACACCCACTTGATAAGAAGTCAAGATCACAAGGGCATCCCAAGACTCGATAACATTGTCTTTCCTCAGTGTGTAATCCATATTCAATAATAAACATCATTGTGTAAGACCTGAAAAATGAACTACAATAACTCTAATTCCCACTATAATCGGGATACCTAGGATTCCTTCTTAATTCATGGGCTCTATACAAAACACCATAAGGACTATCCCAATATACAATTCCGTTATCCATATGCTGTGAGGCTGATCATTTTCTCCCTCTTATTTCAAACATTGATCATAAATCACATGGTCTTAGGGGGATTCAACCAATACCTTATTAGGCATCCAAAATTTTCATATTAATCATCCAGGGAATCTTCAGTGTGTAATCCCTAATATAAAAGGAACTATGATGACTCTGATTCTTACCATATTCAGGATATGTTTTCCCCCTATCCCTGAGGTTTGATCTCCATATCAACCATCCAGGGAATCCTTAGTGTGTAAAACCCCAGAAAAAGGGATCTATAGGGACTATGATACCTAGAATATTCCGGATCCATATGCCATCTCTTCCCAAGGATCGAGCTCCATAATAATCATCCATGAATATCTCAGTATCTATGCCCCTTAATCCAAAGTAATGGAATTGATCACATTATACCCCTTGTGTATAAAAACAATCATGGATCACATGGGTATAGGGAGTTTCACTAATCTTGTCATCTGCACCGTACACCCTAGGGTTACAAGGGAAACATCAGTGTGTTAACCCTGATATAAAACAAACTATGTGGGTTCTGATTCCTATAATTACCAGGAGACATATGATGCCTCGTAAGGGCTCAATCAACTACAAATAATGTTACACTTCTCATTACACGGTAGCACATACCAAATCACTTGTTAAGATAGCTTCATCAAATAAGCAGCCTCCCATTTTGGGAAAATGATCTGGAACCTCAAATCCATCCAAATGGCTCTATAAAAGGAACATAGATTGATCCACATTAAGTAGAATTATCCTATAGTCATCTTGTTAGGGTAACTGGTCCCAAATCAGGATTTGGAAGAGGTTCATGAAAATAAGTTAAATCCATAAGAGAGACCCAGTGTAGGCAACAATACCCCCAAAAAGGGTGTGATGGGCCCGACCTCCCATCCTATTGACCAATACGAGTCCCCAAGCGTTGTTGGTCCAAAAAACCTAGATGAACACCAACCATTGGAAAGAAGGTATATACTTAGCTACATACGGGGGAACCATTAGGAGTTTCTAGAAAAGTTACAATTGTAGCATCTCATTCCACCACCTTATAAATCCTGATGAAACTAAAATGGTGAACCC
This sequence comes from Viscum album, assembly GCA_963277665.1. Lineage (NCBI taxonomy): Eukaryota > Viridiplantae > Streptophyta > Magnoliopsida > Santalales > Viscaceae > Viscum > Viscum album. The sequence goes on from OY728161.1 coordinate 761,094,196, forward strand.
GATATGAATCTATCTAATGAAAAACAATTGGGTTAAAATCTGTCGATCCATTTTTCTTGCTCCCTATATGAAAACAATGTTCATAGGCTCTACGTGAACCTCTTATGCCACTTTCTTCCCAATCCCAATGAAAAATTAGTAGGACTAGAATGATCATATAAATGATCTTCTGAAATTGAGATTCTTGTATGTCCATCCTTGAATGGAAATGTACGCATGACAAGAATGATCCGAATGATAATACATGACAATTGTGTTAACCATTCATATTTGATTGAGAATTTTAATGCCAATGATATAAAATTAATCAATAAACATTATCCTTATTGACTTCATGATTGTAGATACTGCTCTCATCGATAGACACCCAACCTATGGATGTGTCTTGATCATGCAACATTCACTCCGGTAACTCATCTCTTATAGTGAAACCTATGGGTAAAAAAGAAATCTGACCTACGTGAAAACTCAAACGACATGTCAAAAATAATATGGTTTGGGAGTACCACCAACTCTATAAAATCCAGACAATTGAAGCTGCACATGTGTTTTTTAAAGCACATTAATAGGAGAATCTGCAGCACCCATCAAAATTTGTCGCTATGCTAGTATTCCTAGTCACTGCTACCAACCACTTTAAGAGCATATCCCTAGAGCACAAAAACCAAAACCTTCCATATCTGATTGAGGTGGATCAAGAAGCTAGCTGTGGATCCCATTTTTTAGGTGATATCGAGGGGGGAACCTATCAATCAATGTCACTAACAGCATCTCACTGGAACCAGTTAGTTGCATGCTGAGTGTACCATCTGACAGAAATCTACCACTGATTCACATGAAATGGATAAAATAAAAACTCACCATAGTAGAAAGGAATTGGATATATAGGAGAGGGATCATTTCCCTACATCTACTTAAAAATACGGTAGGCAAATTTAGGAATGAACTAGTGAGCATGCTCATATCCCTTTTAACTCAGAAAAATTCTACGGTCATATTCCCATAGAAAGCATGGGGGTGGCTCATAGTCTCACCCATATGCATAAACCCCATCAGTATATTCTTATTACACTAAGATGATAGAAGTTGGAACATATACCCAATTAAATTGAATATATTATTGAACAAAAAATGGAGCGAGAAATGCTCAAGATTATATATCTGCTCACACTTTTCTATAATGCCAATGTATTTTTGAAACAACTAAAGAGCTCTGCCGTCATATTCAGGTGCTGTTTTAGATAAAGGGAAAATCTCATTATCATATCTCTATAGTCAGGGAAAATCCACACTCTGGTAATTGTAAAGAGTGGTTTTACTATAGAAATGAAATATTCATGCTTCCACCTAAGAGGATTATCAAAATATTCTAATGAAGGGAGAGGCATTGAACCAATCTTATAATCTCCTTACAACTGAGTCTCACAAGGTGGGAATGCCACATGCCTTTGGAAAGGGGAAAATATCTGTCAAAAAGGTCTAGTAGCATATTAAAAGGCCTAGGTTAAGGTTTATATCCCTATTCTGGATGGGTGTTAACATGTGAGAGGCGAAAAATCCTTGTAAGAGGCTTATATTACTATCGATGATTTACAGTGGTGTACTCCAAATTACTAGGATTAGGAATATATCACCATTATGGAGGATTTTAAACAAGTGATAATGACGTAAGCCTTAGGAAAGGATCACATTCCCTCCATTGAATGTTCCGGGCATACTCTTGTAGATCACTGAAGCAAGGTTCATATCCCAACTTCCACCATTGATCAATTGTGTCATCATCATTCTAAGGAAAAATAAGAGGACGCTCATATTCCTTCTACCATTCCTAAGGCCCGTTATCATATTCTTATGGGGAATGCCTATGTTGACTAGGTTCACATTCCTGATCAAACCAAGGAACACTATTTGGGAACATAACATTCCTCAATGCATGCTCATATTCTTTCCAACAATGACCAGTGACATATCCCAAAGGCTTGTGATCAGGCTATTACTCACGTATTGAATGTGGCTCACCATGTGAGAATGGAACATCCATCGAGATAGGATCATATCTGTAGTGACCCGAAGCTTGACGTACATGGACATTACATTAATTTTGTAGAATACTTAATACATAACAAAAATAGACACACAAGGACTGTAATAGTTTAGTGTCTTTGGAAACATGGAATGTAATCTTCTAATCGTGGTGAAATATCTTCAACATCTCCCATAAAGATCTTCCACTTTTTGTTTCCTTAACTAAAACCTTTCTTTTAATCCTGGGGAAAAACAAACATAAAATGGGTGAGCTCAAATGTTCGGTAAGGGTAAGCATGGATAAAATAAAATATACCATATACATTTGAACTTAAAAACATGAACATAATGTTTAAACATAAAAATCTTGAGCAACGACATAAAACATGGAAGTACAAAAGGCATAGATCATAATGGAACATAAATCATGAAAAAATATCATGGGAATAAAACATGTAATTGTGGAATCCATTAAGCACATGTAATGATTTCCATAGTAGCCAAGTCATTGCTGCCAAGACCATCTTAGTGGATAATGTCCCTTTCTGAATCGAGTTCACTCCTCGTTCCAGTCCTGTAATACTAAACCGGATTAACTTACCGTTCCGGCCATGTCTATATCATGAGATATAAATAATGACACAATGAATTGAAGGGAGATATAGGTCCCACCCATCTCATAATGAAACCATTCTTATGTGTGCCACAAAATCATCAATCATACATCATTGCATAACCCATGTAATAAAAATGGGATTCTTAAACATCATGACTGTAACACCCGAAACTTTTATGAGAAATATTTATTTTTTATTATATATAAATCATCAAAGGAATATTTTACTACACACAACACCAGCTTGACTTTCTTTACATGCAACTGTGGCCTTCCTCGATAGCTTGCGTCGTATGCAATACCGAGTTTCACTAATCAACGATATGCTATTAAAATATTATTAAAACTAGATGTTATGAATAGTAATAACAACTTTTTGAAATTTTGTAAATTTTATTTTTCAAAATGGACTTCATTTTTGGATTCGGAATATTGAAATTATCCCAGGGTAAAATTTTCATATTTTTCTGGAAACTTTCAATTTTTGATGAATAGTGAAAACACATGGTTACTATTTAAAAACCGAATTTTTATTTAAATCATTATTTATTTTATTTAAATTTATTTTAGGTCAAAATTGATACATAATACCAATATAAGTTAAATTTAATTCATTGAAGTAATTTTATTATAATTTTAGATATATAAAAATTTTATTGAACTTTTCACCGTCTTTTACGAACCTCCTAGGAGAATTTGAAAATTTACATAAAACTTAATTTTACCACTTCTGTGAGTGGAATTTCAAAAATCTGAGAGACACGGTTGATTTAAGTAAGTAAAATGTGGTTCAATGTGATGAAAATAATTTTTGGTGGATAGTAACTTTTTACTTTTATTAACCACAGTTAAAAGTAAATAGGGTACTTAAGGGTAAAAATGATATTATTATTATTACCCTAAAACATGTCCTAATTCTATTGGATAAGTGTAATTAGACCAAAAACAACCTTAGAAATAAAATATGATCATTTAGGCCCACTATGATTAGATTAGGACATTTATTATTAATTTATTTAAAGAAAGGTTAAAATAGTTAAAATCAATGTTTAATAAGTAAATAATTTTTAATATAGGGTTATACATATGATAAATTAGACTATAAATATTAACTAGAAAGATAAAAATATTTCCTACATAATGGTATTTTATTTGTAATTTTTAGACATTAAATAATTAATTAATTTATGGCACAATGATGATGGAGTAATTATCTTATTAATGAAATATTGACATAATTGATGTTATAAATACCCAAATAAATGTAATTTGAGACTTTATATGAATTCCATTAATTTTCTAGGTTAATATGACATGTTAGTATTGATATTAACCACTTTTTTTAACTAATAATTCTGTTATAATTTTCACAAAAATCAATTACTAAATACTGTCAAAATTGACATAAAATAGTTTTTAAAAAAAATATTATATTATTGATTGTTATTTTATTCCTAAAAATCTAAGGATCGGCCAAGATACTTATATCATGATAGGTGTATCAGTAATGGACCACTTGGGGGTAGCTTGGATGTATATGGTAACTTTATTAACTATATAATATAAGAATACAAAGTGACATGGTAAATGTCAATCTAATTAACTAAGAGTTAATACTAAATGATAAGGTTAATATAATGACCTAAACTTGTCTAAATTATATTGGATGAGTGGATTTCGACCCATCCCCACCTTAGCTTCTAAATATATCAATTTTGAGCTATTAAAAACCGAATTTGACTTTATAATAAAATAATATTTTTAGTTATTCCAAAGGTGCCTTTCTCCTCCCTTATAAAAGGGCACATCCTCCCACTCCTCCTCACAATTTGAACCTTCAAGCTGGCCAACCCCTGCCAATTTCTACTCTCAACATCCCTAGAAACATCCTAGAGGTCCTGGTCTTCTTCAAAGACCAATGATAGTGCCCTAAAAGGAGGTCTCAAAGAAGCGCTTCAAAGAAGAGGTAATGTCCATTACCGATTCTTTCATCTTTATTTCTTCTTCCACTTCTTCTTCTTTAGTTTTTTCATTATGAAGTAATAAAATAAGTATCACTCATATACTGATATGTTATTATAAGTATTAAAGAACCCTATTTCACCATCTATCCATCCAACAGAAAATGAAATCACCGCGCGTGCGTACGTACGGAATACCGTCTCCACGCCGTGGTGTCATCTATTTTCCCCCACCACCTTACTTGGGTTGGTATAATGGTGTAAATAATAACTATATATTATTATTGTAATGTGATATTGATTCTGAAATAGTATACATACACTCCAATACAATTCCAAGATCATGGGAATGATATCATCGCTCGTGCGTACGTACAGAATACCGTCTCCACGATGTGATGCGACTCGTTCTACATGATCTTCATTGCATAATGATTATATACATGAATTGATGAATGAATATGATATATATTACACTAATATCATTCTGTAAATGAGGTATATATAACCTAAACATAAGAATAAGAATTTATTCGAAAAAACATGCATAAGAACAAAAACTAATAAACACCCGAATAACAAGTAGTAATGAAATATTACTAATAAGAAGCTAAGAATCTGACCATATATGATATCATAAAAATATGAATGATTATGTAATAAGTCAATAACATTATTTAAATCATTATACAGGAGGTTTAGACACTTACTAATCATATCGGATCTAAGGTAAGGGAAAATATCACAACATTATTTCTATCCTAGATTGTTTATAGTTTGGAATTTACTGGGGTGTATTTTATCATCCACATCCATGCCTCCTTAATATGTAATATTATTTCCATCCACCTAAAATTGTTTAAATCCAATTTTACCCTTCGGTGAGTTTTAGTAAAAGATATGAACAGAATCTTTTGTCGTTTTTCGTACGAAGTACTTTTTGACTTTACCGACAAAAGTAAGAGAAGAATGTTTTTTTATTTAATACAGCATGAATGGATTTTTAAAACATTATTTCTAAGATGCTTCCTTTACAATCATGCAAGTTTATTTTTAATCAACTTCTTTTAGTTTAGAATTGGTTGACATGTTAAGAAAGGAAAAGTGTTTTTGAAGTAGAAAGGATATTTTCCTCAAGAATGGAGTTCAAGTGTTTTATCAAAATTGTTTTCCATCTAAGATAATAAAGGGTTATATTTCTATCCCTATTATTAAATTGATTTTTATTATGTTGTGATGGAATTATTTTTATGAATTCTTTCACCTTATATGAATTGTTTTATGATGTCACGATGTTTAAGATTCACATTTTTGTTAATGGGTTATGCTATGATATATGGTTTATGATTTTGTGGCACACATAAGAATGGTATCATTATGAGATGGGTGGGACCTATATCTCCCTCCAATGCATTGGGTAATTATTTTATATCTCATGAGATAGTCATGGCTGGAACGGCAGGTTAAACCGGTTCAGTGAAACAGGACTGAAACGAGGAATGAACTCTGTTCAGAAATAGACATTGTCCACTAAGATAGTATTGGCAATGAGTCTTGACTAATAAGGAATGATTATCTATGATTATGTGTGTATGCCACAAAGTTTCATGTTTCATGTTATGATTATTCGGATTACATTTCACTACATGGATTTATCCCATGTTATGAAATTATGATCTCTTTTGCAGGTTAAGATTTCCAAAATGTTATGTTCTTAGGAATATGATGTGATTGATATTTCTTTTGTTTACCCTTACTGAGAATTTGAGCTCACCCTTTTGTATTTTTTCTTTCCCCAGGTCAGGAAGAAGGGTACTAAGTAAGATATTCCAAAAAGGGACTATAGATATTATGAAATAAATGGGAGACAGTGTAGATTCTTTATGAACTAGTTGTTTATGTTTCCCAGTTTCCAAAGACACTATACCTATACGGTCCTTTTGTGGTTTTGTTATATGTTGTAATAAGTGTACTTCAATTTTGATGTATTAAACATGTATGTAAAGTATGGGTCATTATAGTTGGTATTAGAGGAAAGGTATAGTCATCCTTTGGAAACTATGGTGTGAAAGCCTTAGTAAGAACCCTAATGATAAGTCTAAGCATAGAACACAATCCTAGTGTTTTAGAAATGCACATGAATAACCTAGGATAAGACCTTAAGATTGAAATTTTATTCTTGATTATGTGATTTTCATATTAGGATTAGTGTTTCTCACACTATTCTTCTTGGTTTTAGTCAATGGCTGGAACCCGAAGGAACCGTGTTAATGCGGAATGGGACGGGCAATGCAATGATTGTTCTCCTGAGTAACCAAACATTATGGGAGCTGGAATTAAAAATCTTGTAGCCATGCTCACAAAACATTCTCAAGCTATGAATCATGCAGGACTTCTAAATGAGTAATGGAAGGAGCAACATTCTGTTGAATCCTTCATGAGGTAGCGTCCACCTTCATTCATCGGGTCTACTGATCCATTAGTTTCTGAACAATGGATTAGTACTAATGAAAATATATTTTCAGTTCTTCAATGTTCTGAACATGATAAAGTCATCTTAGTAGTGTATCGTTTGGAAGGAGATGCTGATCAATGGTGGAATCTTATTAAGAATACGAGGCAAAGGGATGAAATTGATTCTATGGAATGGGACGAGTTCAAGATCTTATTTTTCAATATGTATTTCCCTCGTATTCTTGAAACAAAGATGGAGAAGGAGTTTCTTGAATTGATGAAAAAGGATGATGAATCCGTTGGTACCTACGAAGAAAATTTTACAAGACTTCTAATGTACGCTTCTGGAATTATTATCCAACCTGAGAGTAAGATCGATCGATTCTTTAGTGGCTTAAAACCAAGCCTTCGAAGGGCATTATCCATAAGGGACTTCAATAGCTACTAGGAAATCATTCGATGTGCTCTCAATGTTGATATGGAGATTGGAGTAACCCATCAGTCATATGGGTTTGATAAGAAGAGGAAAATGGAATTGAAAGGAAAATATAAAGAGCACACTGAAAAGAAGATGAGTTTTCCCTTATGCTCAAATTTTGGAAAGAAACATGGAGGGAGTTGTCTTAAAGGTACAAGTAAATGTTTCAAATGTGAAAAGGAAGGTCATTGGGCATTTGAATGCTGCAACGATGGGAAGAAGAAGTCTAGTGATGCGAACAATGAAAAGACTACACAGAGTGCACCTCCTACACTTCAATGTTACAAGTGCATGGAAATGGGGAATATTTCCAATCAATGCCCTAATCCAAGGGTTGATGATGATGGTCGACATCAACAAACTCTTAAGGCTAAAGACAAAGGAAAGTCACATGCAATTTCTATCAGCGATGTGGAGTATGATTACGATGTGGTGAAAGGTACACTTACCATCCACTATAAAGTAGAAAATGTTTTATTTGATTCTGGATCCACCCACACTTTTATTTCTGAAGAATTTTCTAAGGGTATCGCCGTATTACCTCAACAATTAGATGTTGAGTTAGCTGTGACAACCCCTAATGGCACAACAGTCGCATCAAAAGTTTATAAATCTTCCCTGATTGATGTTTGTTGGAATGTGCTTCCTACAAATCTTGTGATCCTTCCTATAGTGTAATTTGATGCGATTATTTGCATGGATTGGATTTCTTTATATGGATCTCATATCAATTTCCAAAGAAGGGAAGTCACATTTCATATTCAAGATCAATCTATGATCGTCTATCGATGCAAGGATGAACATAACCTTCCAGTGGAAATTTCTTCTATCTTATGGGTCTTTATTCCACTAAATTAAGGTTATTTATTTCAAATGGCTGGAGAGAATCTCACGATTAAGAATATGCCTGTTGTACGGGAGTTTGATGATGTCTTTCCAGAGGAATTTCCAGTTCTTCCACCAAATCGTGACATTGAGTTTTCAATAGAACTTGTACCGGGTGCTTTGCCTATTTCAAAGACACCATATAGAATGGCCCCAATTGAGTTGCAGGAATTGAAAAAGAAACTCCAGGAGAATCTTGATAAGGGATTCATACGCCCTAGTCCGTCACCTTGGGGAGCACATGTTTTGTTTGTTAAGAAGAAAGATGGATCAAGGAGACTCTACATTTATTATCGAGAACATAAAAGATCACTATCAAGAACAAATATCCTCTCCCGCGCATTGATGACTTATTTGACCATCTATGAGGAGCTCAATACTTTTCCATGATTGATCTTTGTTCAGGGTATCATAAATTAAGGTTCAAAAGGGAGGATATACCAAAGATGGCTTTCCGTACAAGGTATGGACACTATAAATTTATAGTGATGTTGTTTGGTCTTACTAATGCCCATGTTATCTTCATGGATCTGATGAATAGAGTCTTTAGAGACTATCTTGATCAGTTTGTGGTAGTCTTTATAGACGATATTCTTGTATATTCAATGTGCAAGGAAGAACATGAAGATCACTTGAGAATTACATTGAAGACCCTGAGAAAGGAGAATATTTATGCCAAATTTACCAAGTGTGAATTTTGGCTTCAAAAGGTTTCATTTTTGGGTCACATAAACTCAAAAGAGGGGATATCTGTGGATCCAGCAAAAACAGAGGTTATTGAAATATAGTCAAGACCAACAACAGTAACAGAGATCCGAAGGTTTCTTGGTTTGGCTGGATATTATCGACGTTTTGTGAAAGATTTTTCATGATTATCTAATCCACTCACTAGGTTGACTCGGAAAGGAGTTAAGTTTGTTTGGACGGAAGAATGTGAAGAGAATCTCAAGGAGTTGAAAAGAAGGTTATCTAGTGCACCTGTGCTCACACTGCCTTATAGTGGAGAAATGTTTGTGATCTAAAGTTATGCATCCAAGAAGGGATTGGGGTGTTTTCTTATGAAAAATGATATGGTGATAGCTTATGCCTCATGACAATGTAAAATCCATGAGCAAAATTACCCAACTCATGATTTGGAGTTAGCTGCGGTAATCTTTGCATTAAAGATTTAGAGGCATTATCTTTATGGAGAAAGGTGTGATATTTATACTGATCATAAAAGTTTAAAGTATATTTTTAAACAAAAGGAGCTAAATATGCACCAAAGAAGATGGTTGGAGCTGATTAAGGATTACGACTGCTCATTTCATTACCACCCTGCGAATGCAAACAAGGTGGCATATGCATTAAGTCGACTAGACCATGCTAGCTTATCCATGATGAGGATCACAAAAGATCCAATATTTATGGATTTACAAAGGATGGATCTTGGAATTATAACTGAAGGGGGGAAATCGTATCTTTATCAAATGAATGTTCAACCATCTATTCATGCGATGATTAAAGAGGCATAGAAAGAAGATGTGGAGTTACAAAAGAAGGTGAGAAATGTTCTTGAATTCAACCTTGATTGTGATGAGATAATAAAGTTCAGGTATCGGGTTTCTGTTCCTCCCATCCCCGAATTAAAGAAGGAGCTACTGGATGAGGCTCATAGTTCTTCATTCTCTATTCATCCTAGAAGCACGAAGATGTATAGGGACCTGAAAGAGTACTTCTGGTGGGATGGCGTGAAAAGAGATATTACTGAATATGTCTCTCGATTCTTGGTTTTTTAGAAAGTTAAATCTAAGAGACAGAAGTCTAAGGGGATGTTACAACCATTACCCATACCCGAATGGAAGTGAGAAAACATCACTATGGACTTTGTCACAGGACTTCCTAAAACATCTAAAGGCAATAATGATATGTGGGTCATAGTTGATCATCTTACAAAGTCTGCACACTTCATTGCTATTAGAGAGGATTTCTCTCTAGATCAGCTTGCCAGGATATATGTAAAGGAAGTGGTAAAATTGCATGGAGTAGCACTTTCTATTATATCTGATCGGGATTCGAGGTTTACCTCGAAGTTCTGGTGATGTCTTCAGCATACTCTGGATACAGAGTTGAGTTTCAGCACTGCTTATCATCCTCAGACAGACGATCAGTCTGAGAGAACAATTCAAACTCTAGAAGAAATATTGAGAGCTTGCTCGGTGGATTTTAAAGGTGGTTGGGATCAACACCTAACTTTGGTGGAATTTTCTTATAATAATAGCTTTCACTCCAGTATTCAGATGGCTCCTTATGAAGCTCTCTATGGAAGGAAATGCAGGACTCCAACTTTCTGGGATGAAGTTGGGGAAAAAAAGCTATTAGGACCTGATCTCGTCGATGAAATGGAAGAAAAGGTCAGATCTATTCAACAACACATAAGAGCATCTCAGAGTTGACAGAAATGTTATGCCAACAAACGAAGAAAATTCCTAGAGTTTGAAGTGGGTGATAATGTTTTGATAAGAATATCTCCCTAGAAGAGGGTCATGAGATTTGGAAAGAAGGGGATGTTGAGCCCTAGATATATCGTTCCTTTCGAAATAATGGATCATGTTGGAAAGGTAGCTTACCAATTGGAGATTCCACCGAATCTCTCTCAAGTTAATGATGTGTTCCATGTATCTTTCATGAAAAAGTACATACCTGATCCTTCACATTACTCAGCTCAGAAGTTGTACCGCTGGAGCAAGATCATTCTTATGAAGAACAGCCGATAGAGATTCTGGATCGTAGCGAAAAATTCCTACGAACCAAGACCACTCGATTGGTGAAAGTTTTATGGAGGAACCACCAATTATAAGATGTTACATGGGACCTTGATGATATGATGAGGTACAGGTATCCTCATCTTTTTGTTACAAAGTAACGAATTTTGAGGGCGAAATTCATTTTAACGGGGGTAGAATGTAACACTCGAGGCTTTTATGAGAAATATTTTGTTTTTATGTTATATAAATCATCAAAGTAATCTTTCACTACACACAACACTAGCTTGGCTTGATTTACACGCAATCGCGGCCTTCCTCAATAGCTTGCATCGTACGCAATACCGAGTTTCACTAAAAAATGATATGCTATTAAAATATTATTAAAACTAGCCATTAAAAATAGTAATAACCACTTTTTTGAAATTTTGTACATTTTCTTTTTCAAAATGGACTTCATTTTTGGATTCGGAATATCGAATTTATCCTAGGGTGAAATTTTGGTATTTTTCTGGAACATTTCAATTTTTGATGAATAGTGAAAACACTGGGTTACTATTTAAAAACGGAATTTTTATTTAAATAATTATTTGTTTTATTTATATTTATTTTAGGTCAAAATTGATATATAATACCTATATAAGTTCAATGTAATTTATTGGAGTAATTTTATAATAATTTTAGATATATAAAATTTTTATTGAACTTTTCACCGTCTTTTACCCACCTCCTAGGAGAATTTGCAAATTTACATAAAACTTAATTTTACCGCTTCTGTGAGTGGAATTTCAAAAATACGAGAGACACAGTTGATATCAGTAAGTAAAATGTGGTTCAATGAGATGAAAATAATTTATGGTGAATAGTAACTTTTTACTTTTATTTACTTCGGTTAAAAGTAAATAGGGTAATTAAAGGTAAAAATGATATTATTATTACCCTAACACATGTCCTAATTCTATTTCATAAGTGTAATTCGACCAAAAACGAACTTAGAAATAATATCTGACCATTTAGGCCCACTTGTATTAGATTAGGAAATTTATTATTAATTTATTTAAAGAAGGGTTAAAATAGTTAAAATCAAAGTTTAATAAGTAAATAATATTTAATATAGGGTTATACATATGATAAATTCGACTAAAAATATTCATTAGAAATCTAAAACTATTTCCTGTGTAATGGTATTTTATTTGTAATTTTTAGACATTAAATAATTTAATTTACTTATGACACAAAGATGATGTAGTATTTTTCTTATTAATGAAATATTTATATAATTGATTTTATAAATACCCAAATAAATGTAATTTGAGACTTTTTATGAATTCCATTAATTTTATAGGTTAATATGACATGTTATTATTGATTTAATTTACGTTTTTTGAACTAATCATTCTGTTATGATTTTCACAAAAATCAATTACTAAATAGTGTCAAAATTGACATATAATAGTTTTTAAAACAAATATTATATTATTGATTGTTATATTATTCCTAAAAATATAAGGGTCAGCCAAGATACTTATATCATGATAGGTGTATCATTAATGGACCACTTGGGGGTCGCTTGGATGTATATGGTACATTTATTAACTATATAATATAAAAATACAATGTGACATGGTAAATGTCAATCTAATTAACTAAGAGTTAAAACTAAAAGATAAGGTTAATATAATGACCTAAACTTGTCTAAATTATAGTGGATGAGAGGATTTCAAACCATACACACCTTATCTTTGAACTATATCAATTTGGTGCTATTAAAAACCGAATTTTACTTTATAATAAAATAATATTTTTAGTTATTCCTAAGATGCCCCTCTCCTCCCTTATATAAGGGCACCTCCTCCCTCTCCTCCTAACACCAATTTGAGCCTTCAAGCTCGGCCAAACCCTGATATTTTCTCCTCTCAACTTTCCTAGAAACATCCTAGAGGTCCTGGTCTTCTTCAAAGACCAATTTTAGTGCCCTAAAAGGAGGTCTCAAAGAAGAGGTAATGTCTGTTACCGATTCTTTCATCTTTATTTCTTCTTCCACTTCTTCTTCATTAGTTTTTTCATTATGAAGTAATAAAATCAGTATCACTCATATACTGATACGTTATTATATGTATGAAACAACCCTATTTCACCATCTATCCATCCTATGGAAAATAAAATCACCGCCCATGCATACGTACAGAATAACGTCTCCACGCCGTGGTGTAATCTATTTTCCCCCACCACCTTACTTGGATGGGTATAATGGTGTAAATAATAACTATATATGATTATTTTAATGTGATATTGATTATTAAATAGTATACATACACTCCAGTACAATTCCACGATCATGGGAATGATATCATCACTCGTGCGTACGTACGGAATACCATCTCCACGATGTGATGCGACTCATTCTACATGATCTTCATTTCATAATGATTATATAAATTAATTGAATGAATTAATATGATATATATTACACTAATACCATTCTATAAATGAGGTATCTATTACCTAAAGAGAAGAATAAGAATTTATTCGATAAAACACGCATAAGAACAAAAAGTAATAAACACCAGAATAACAAGTAGTAATGAAATATTACTAATAAGAAGCTAAGAATATGACCATATATGATATCATAAAAATACACATTATTCTGTAATAATTCAACAACATTATTTAAATCATTATACAGGAGGTTCATACACTTACGAAACAAATCGGATCTAAGGTAAGGGAAAATATCACAACCTCGTTTCTATCCAAGATTGTTTATACTTTGGAATTTACTGAGGTGTATTTTATCATCCACATCCATGTTTCCTCAATATGTAATATTATTTCCATCAACCTACAGTTGTTTAAATCCAATTTTACCCTTCGGTGAGTTTTAGTAAAAGATATGAAAGGAATCTTTTGTCGTTTTTCATACGAGGTACTTTTTGACTTTTCTGACATAAGTACGAGAAGAATGTTTTTTAACTTATACGGAATGAATGGATTTTTAAAACATTATTTCCAAGAAGCTTCTTTTACAATTTTTCAAGTTTATTTTTAATCAACATCTTTTAGTTTATAATTGTATGACATGTTAAGAAAGGAAAAGTGTTTTGGAAGTAGAAAGGATATTTTCCTCAAGAATGGAGTTCAAGTGTTTTATCAACATTATTTTCCATCTAAGATAATAAAGGGTTCTGTTTCTATCCCTATTATTAAATTGATTTTGATTATGTTGTGATGGAATTATTTTTATGAATTCTTTTATATTATATGAATTGTTTTATGATGTCACGATGTTTAAGATTCCCATTTTTGTTACATGAGTTATGCTATGATGTAAGGTTTATGATTTTGTGGCACACATAAGAAAGGTATCATTATGAGATGGGTGGGACCTATATCTTCCTTCAATGCATTGGGTAAAGATTTTATATCTCATGAGATAGACATGGCTGGAACGGCAGGTTAAACCGGTTCAGTGATATAGGACGGAAACGTGGAATGAACTCGGTTCAGAAATAGACTTTGTCCACTAAGATAGTATTGGAAATGAGTCTTGACTAATAAGAAATGATTATCTATGATTATGTGTGTATGCCACAAAGTTTCGTGTTTCAAGTTAGGATTATTGGGATTAAATTTCACTACTATGACTTATCCCATGTTATGAAATTATGATCTCTTTTGCAGGCTATGATTTCAAAAATGTTATGTTCTTAGGAATATGATGTGATTGATATTTATTTTGTTTACCCTTACTGAGCATTTGAGCTCACCCTTTTGTATGTTTTCTTTCCCCAGGTCAGGAATAAGGGTATTAATTAAGATATGCCAAAAAGGGACTATAGATATGATGAAATAAATTGGAGATAGTGTAGATGCTTTATGAACCAGTTGATTATGTTTCCCAGTTTCTAAAGACACTATACCTATATGGTCCTTTCGTGGTTTTGTTATATGTTGTAATAAGTGTACTTCAATTTTTATATATTAACAATGTATGTAAAGTATGGGACGTTATAATGACATCATAAAACAATTCATATAAGTTAAAGGAATTAATAAAATTAATTCCATCAGAACATAATCAAATCAATTTAATAATAGGGATAGAAATAGAACCATATATATTAATAGATGGAAAATAATTTTGATAAAACACTTGAACTCCATTCTTGAGGAAAATATCCTTTATACTTCAAAAACATTTTCCGTTATTAACATGTCGTACAATTTTAAACTAAAAGAAGTTGATTAAAAATAAAAATGAAAACTTGTAAAGGAAGCTTCTTGGAAATAATGTTTTAAAAATCCATTCATGTCGTATAAGTTAAAAAAACATTCTTCTCGTACTTTTGTCGGAAAGGTCAAAAAGTACCTCGTACAGAAAATGACAAAAGATTCCATTCATATCTTTTACTAAAAACTCATCGAATGGTAAAATTGAATTTAAAAAATTGTAGGTGGACGGAAATAATATTACATATTGAGGAAACATGGATGTGGATGACAAAATACACCCCAGGAAATACCAAAGTATAAACAATCTCGGATAAAAATGAGATTGTGATATTTTCCCTTACCATAGGTCCGATATGCTTCGTACGTATCTGAACCTCCTGTATAATGATTTAAATAATGTCATTGACTTATTACAGAATCATATTAATTGTTATGTTATCATATATGGTTCAATTAACTTTATATTACCCGTTCTTTTGTAAATTCCATGTTAAAAAGCTTTTTGGGTAAAATTGTTTCATTTATCGTCCGTGTTTTGACTTGTAATTATTCATATGATTACATAGATCATGATTACTTAATTACAGAATATAATACATGATTTATATATAATATATATTCAGAATATACATATATATAATAGATCGATAAATGGAATGAAATACACCATCCATGGAGACGGTTGGTCGTACGTACGCATGAACGTTGTTTTCGTTTCCTCATTGAATTGAATGGAATTAATTGGATGACATACATATATATATACATAAATACAGTAGCATTATTATTTAATATATTTTATTATTATTTTTTATATAAACTTTATTATCATTCATGTATGGTTAACATGGAGAATGAATCTCATCGCGTCGTGGATACGGTAGTCCGTACGTACGCACGAGCGATGATATCGTTCCCATAATTATTGAATAGAATTGGAGTGGATGGTATAATATATCAGAATTAGTATTCTGTTATAATAACCAAATATAGTTATTCTTTACACCATTATACCCATCCATGTAAGGTGTTGGTGGAAAAGCAGATTTCACCACAGCGTGGAGATGGTATTCTGTACGTACGCACGCGTGGTGATTTCATTTTCCGTAGGATGGATAGATGGTGAAATAGGGTTGTTTCATAATTATAATAACATATCAGTATATTAGTTATACTGATTTTATTACTTCATAATGAAACAAATAAAGAAGAAGAATCAGAACAAGAAATAAAGTTGAAGGAATCGGTAACGGACATTACCTCTTCTTTGAAGCGCCTCTTTGAGACCTCCTCTTTGGGCACTAAAATTGGTCTTTGAAGAATACAAGAACCTCTAGGATGTCTATATGTAAGTGTAGAAGAGAATTTGGTAGTGGTTGGCCGATCTTGAAGGCTCAATGTAGTGTGAGGAGGAGAGGGAGGAGGTTCCCTTTTATAAGGGAAGAGAGGGTCACCTTTGGAAAAACTAAAAATATTATTTTATTATAAAGACATATTCGGTTTTTAATAGCTCCAAATTGATTTATTTTGAAGCTAATGTGTGGATTGGTCGAAATTAGCTTATCCAATATAATTTAGACAAGTTTAGGTTTCTATTTTAACCTTATCATTTAGATTTAACCTTAAGTTAAAAAATTTTACTTTTACTGTGTCTTCTTGTTTTCATACACTATAAGGTTAATAAACTTAATATAAAAAGCCAAAAGAACATGAATTTGTTCATTATTAATATATATAACTGTATCTAAGTCATTTTTCTAAACCATAGATTTTTAGGAAATAAATAACAATTAATAATATAATATTTGTTTTAAATACTATTTTATGTCAATTTTGACAATATTTTGTAATTGATTTTTGTAAAATTCATAACAGAATTAATAGTTCTAAAAAAGTTAATTAAATCAATAATAACAAGTAATCGTAACCTAGAAAGTTAGTGTAATTCATAAAAAGCCTCAAATTACATTTATTTGGTGATTTATAACATCAATTATGTCAATATTTCATTAATAAGATAATTACTGCATCATCATTGTGTCATAAATAAATTAAATTATGTAAGGTATAAAAATTATAAATAAAAAACCATTATGTATAAAATTTTATTTATATTTATAATGAATATTTATAGTAGAATTTATCTTATGTATAACCATATATTAAAAATTATTTACTTATTAAACATTGATTTTAACTATTTTAACCCTTCTTTAAATAAATTAATATTAAATGTCCTAATCTAATCCAAGTAGGCCTAAATGGTCATATTTATTTCCTAAGGATGTTTTTGTTCGAATTAGACTTGTCCAATAGAATAAGGACATGTGTTAGGGTACTAATAATACCGTTTTTACCCTTAATTACCCTATTTACTTTTAACTATGGTAAATAAAAGTAAAAAGTTACTATTCACCAAAAAATATTTTCATCTCATTGAACCATATTTTAGTCATTGATATTAACCGTGTCTCTCGTATTTTTGAAATTTAATTCCCAGAAGTGGTAAAATTTCATTTAAATGAAAAAGTCGGTTTTTTATCTTCTACTAAGTGGTTTCACTATTCATCGAAAATTGAAGTTTTTCAAAAAAATACCAAAAATTAAGCCGAAGCATTATTTGATCTTCTGAATTCAAAATTGATTTCAATTTTTCCAAATTCAAAAAATAGAAGTGGAATTAATTAATTTTAAAATTAATTCCCTTTATCAAAACAAATAGTGTGTCTTTAAGAAACAATAACTATCGAAAGATTGAAACTTGTTTATATCCAATTTCAAAGTGAAATTATTTCCAATGACCAACATTGGATTAAATTGTAAAAATATATTATAATTACACTTTAAAACCAATTAAAAAGATAATCTAACCATAAAAATTATTTTGATGAAAAAAGTTGTTTTTAATTAAAATATAGCGTGTTTTTACTATTCATTAAAATATGAAAGTTATCAGAATAATATGAAAATTTTATCCAAAGTAAATTTTTATATACTTATTACAAGGAAGAATTTTATTTTGTCAAATTTAACTTATTGACATGTGAAAAACAATATTTAAGGTGGGTGCGCCATCAAAAGGTGGCAAAACTACATTTTTTGAAAAATACTTATTTTACTCGAAAAATTGATTTTGTTCTCATACCATGTTCTAGAAAATGTGTAAGATGAACAATAATGTTATAAAAATCAAAAAAATGAGTTGATACTATTCATAACAGCTAGTTCATAATAATATTGTAACCACATATCGTTGTTTAGTGAAACCTGGTATTGCGTACAACACACGCTATCGAGGAAAGTCGTGATTGCGTGTAATGCAAGCCAAGTCAGGGTTGCATGTTATGCAAGACTCCTCCTTTGTTTTGTATAAAATAATCCAACTATATTTCATTTATACATTGAATATATATATATATATATATTTATATATATACACTCAATGTTTCGTAGAATAACTACTATCACAATTGTGTGTAACATGATCCAAAAATATTGTTGTGTATACTGAAAGCTCATACGGTGTTGCGTATAGCGCAAGGTAATCTTGTTGTAGAATACAACACAAGAAATCAATGATATTAAAAGAATATTTTTCATAAAATCTCAGGGTGTTACATTCTAACCCCCTTAAAATGAATTTCGCCCTCGAAATTTTTCGGGGTTATAAATGGTTTATTACACGAGAGTTTCTTTCATAGAAACCCACATCGTAAAAAGGAATACTAAAACATCATTTAAAAAAGGAATGTTAGAAACATAACAGATACCCAAATAAATCATCACTGGGTTTCTACATAGGAGAACATAGGTGAATATATGGATATGGAGAAGAAATCTAAACATTATGTTCTGATTGAGAGTGGTATAGAACATGGCTATGAAAAATCCATCAATTACAAAGCCATAGATTTGTGATGATCTAAGGTACCATCTGATTCATCAGATATAAGATAACTAGGACAACATTTTTGGTTTTCAAGATCATTTCCCTAAAGTTGATGCAATTGGAATTAGAAGAAATACATTCGTGATTTTGGTACAGTCTCACCGTTATTCATTCTTTGGAAAATTTCCACTTCATCTCTTAAATAAATGAAGTTGAATTTGTCATTCGTGAAGTGTTAGCAGATCATGTGATAGAATGATGGGTCATTCCATCTGTCTCAAAAAAATGTTATAAAAGTTATCAAAAATACATAAGTCCATCTATAGTGAGATTAATCATATATGGTTCCTAAAATTGACTTATACTTCATATATCATACTGCTTAATATAATAAAACTAGTTTATACTAAACAAGGACTTCCTGTAGGCTAGTGGTAGGCGATAAAGGCCATTCGCACTTCAGTTGTGGGTTCGATTCCCAAAGCCTTGTCAAACGCGATGGGCTTTCTCACGTCCTGCAGGCTGTCCTTTTTCTAAAACTACATTACAATAACATCCCATAAATAATATCGAAAAAACTTCTATCCTTAATCAATACTAACTTATGTTCAACATAATCCACTCCAATCTTTAGGCTTATCAATAATACTGCAGTCCACTCTCATATTATAGTGAAAACGATTACCAGAGATTTCATATAACAAGCATGTTAATACCATCGTTGATCACCATATATCATAAGATATGTCTTGTTGCTCACATTCCAAAAATTCTGAGGTCTTAATCATGTATTCTCTTGAAAACTGAATACCCATTGAATCTTAGTGAAAACATGAGTGCTGTCAAAAGTTAACTCTTTCCACAAACCAAACCACCAAAATTCTATATACTCAAACCATGATATACCTATTTCTTTATATCAGTCATGAGCTCATGAATACTATCAAACATTTAATTTTCTCTTTATCCCTTTATTATGCACATATCATCTACTTTCCAAAAATATCTGAATAACCTTCCATGGTCATTGGTACCATACATCATATTTATTCAAATCTTAAGGAAAGACAACAGTGTAACAATCCGTAGATGTATCTTTATTCCATAGTACCCTGAGATTACATATATAACATTACACTTGATAAACATGTAATCATTCCACTACCTTCTTAAACCATTGACCGAGTTTCAACAATTCTTTAATCTCACATATCATTTGTAGTCTCTTCATCATCAACAACATAAATACTACCCATACGACCATACTAATTCTCTTCATGAGACTTTCCCTTGGGGAATTGGTTTTCATAATTCCCGTACATTCCACATTTAAAACATTTAACCATTGTTGAAGTCGTAGAAATACCATTATCATCATCCATGGTTTTAAATGAACCTTTTACTTTGCACTTACTGGATTTGTGTCCTTCTCTTCCACACCCAAAGCATATTCTAGTTCCATTGAAACATTCTCTTTGATGCCTCTTCCCGCATGATTTACATAGGGTAAATTGAACTTTCTTTCCTCTATGATCATCATGAAACTCCATCTTTATCTTATTATTAGAGTCAGGAAACTAACCAAATTTGAGTTTATTGATCATATTATGAGATGGATGATTCGGCATAACAATGATGTTTGGAGTTCCAAATCCCATTTCATTTGGTTGCTCATTAATAATATCATTCCATTGTCCATCATATCCTCCATTATCATGGATCATCTTGTTTCCAGCCATTTTCTAAAACACAAAAAGAATAGTGTGAGAGACAAAAAACATAATCAAGGGGGAGTAACTTCAATATCTATCATCTTAGGTTTAATCTAATATCGTTACCATAATTATAGTATTATAACCTATACTTATACTTAACCATAGGGACATCCCTAGACCTACCTTAGAAATATCTCTAGGGATCTTACTAAAGTTTTCGCAACCTAGTTTCCAAAGGTTGACTAAACCTTTCCTCTGATACCAACTGTAGAGACTCTAAGCTTGACGTACATGTACATTACATTATTTTTGCAGAATACTTAATACATAACAAAAAAAGACACACAAGGACTGTAATAGTTTAGTGTCTTTGGAAACTTGGAACGTAATCTTCTAATCGTGGTGAAATATCTTCAACATCTCCCATAAATATCTTCCACTTTTTGGTTCCCTACCTAAAAGCTTTCTTTTATTCCTGGGGAAAAATAAAACCTAAAAAGGGTGAGATCAAATGCTCAGTAAGGGTAAGCATGGATAAAATAAAATATACCATATACATTTGAACTTAAAAACATGAACATAATGTTTAAACATCAAAATCATGAGCAACAACATAAAAATTGGAAGTACATAAGGCATAGATCATAATGGAACATAAATCATGAAAAAATATCATGGGAATAAAACATGTAATTATGGAATCCATTAAGCACATGTAATGATTTCCATAGTAGCCAAGGCATTGTTTCCAAGACTATCTTAGTGGACAAAGTCCCTTTCGGAATCAAGTTCACTCCTCGTTCCAGTCCTGTAATACTAAACCAGATTAACTTACCGTTACAACCATGTCTATATCATGAGATATAAATCTTTACCCAATGCATTGGAGGGAGATATATGTCCCACACATCTTATAATGAAACCATTCTTATGTGTTCCACAATATCATAAATCATACATCATTGCATAATGCATGTAATAAAAATGGGATTCTTAAACATCATGACATCATTAAACAATTCATATAAGATAAAGAAATTCATAAAAATAATTCAATCACAACATAATCAAATAAATGTGATAATAGGGATTGAATCAAAACCATATATTATCTTATATGGAAAATAATTTTGATAAAACACTTGAACTCCATTCTTGAGGAAAATATCCTTTCTACTTCAAAAACATTTTCCATTCTTAACATGTCATAAAATTTTAAACTAAAAGAATTTGATTGAAAATAAACTTGAAAACTTGTAAAGCAATCTTCTTATAAATAATGTTTTAAAAATCCATTCATGCCGTATATTTTAAAAAAACATTCTTCTCGTACTTTTGTCGAAAAAGTCAAAAAGTACCTCGTATGAAAAACGAAAAAAGATTCCTTTCATATCATTTACTAAAAACTCACCAAAGGGTAAAATTGGATATAAAAAATTGTAGGTGGATGGAAATAATATTACATATTGAGGAAACATGGATGTGGATGACAAAATACACCCCAGTAAATACCAAAGTATAAACAATCTCAGATAAAAATGAGATTGTGATATTTTCCTTACCTTAGGTCCGATATGCTTCGTACGTATCCGAACCTCCTGTATAATGATTTAAATAATGTCATTGAATTATTATAGAATCATATTAATTGTTATGATATCATATATGGTTCAATTATGACTTTGTATTACCCGTTCTATTGTAAACTCCATGTTAAAGAGCGTTTTGGGTAAAATCGTTTCATTTATCATCTGTGTTTTGACTTGTAATTATTCATATGATTACTTAGATCATGATTACTTAATTCCAGAATATAAAACATGATTTATATATAATATATATTCAGAATATACATATATATAATAGATCGATAAATGGAATGATATACACTGTTCATGGAGACGGTAGGCCGTACGTACGCATGAACGTTGTTTTCGTTTCCTCATTGAATTGAATTGAATTAATTGGATGACATACATATATATATATACATAAATTAGTAGAATTATTATATAATATATTTCATTATTATTCATTATATAAACTTTATGATCATTCATGTATGGTTAACATGGAGAATGAATCTCATCGCGTCGTGGAGACGGTAGTCCATACGTACGCACGAGCGATGATATCATTCCCATAATTATTGAATAGAATTGGAGTGGATGGTATAATATATCAGAATCAGTATGATATTATAATAACCATATATAGTTATTCTTTACACCATTATACCCATCCATGTAAGGTGTTGGGGGAAAAACAAATTTCACCACGGCGTGGAGACGGTATTATGTACGTACGCACGCGTGGTGATTCTGTTTTCCATAGGATGGATAGACGATGAAATAGGGTTGTTTCATACATATAATAACATATCGGTATATGAGTTATACTGATGTTATTACTTCATAACGAAACAAATAAATAAGAAGAAGTGGAAGAAGAAATAAATTTGAAAGAATCGGTAACGGACATTACCTATTCTTTGAAGCGCCTCTTTGAGACCCCCACCTAGGGCACTAAAATTTGTATTTGAAGAAGACCAGAACCTCTAGGATGTTTCTACGGAATTGGATAAGATAATTTGGAAGGGTTTGGCCGAGATTGAAGGCTCAAAGTGGTCTGAGGAAGAGAGGGAGGAGGTGCCCTTTTATACGGGAGGAGAGGGGCACCTTTGGAAAAACTAAAAATATTATTTTATTATAAAGTCATATTTGGTTTTTAATAGCTCAAAATTGATTCATTTTGAATATAATGTGGGTATGGGTCGAAATACTCTCATCCAATAGAATTTAGACAAGTTTAGGATTCTATTTTAACCTTATAATTTATATTTAACCATAAGTTAAATAATTTTACTTTTACCATGTGTTCTTGTTTTTTTACACTATTAGGTTAATAAACATACTATAAAAATCCAAAAAAACCCCATTTTGTTTATTATTAATATATATAACCTTATCTAAGTCATTTGACCGAACCTTAGATTTTTAGGAATAAAATAACAATTAATAATATATGATTTTTTTTAAAAACTATTTTATGTCAATTTTGACACTATTTGGTAATTGATTTTTGTAAAAATCTTAACAGAATTATTAGTTCGAAAAAACTTAATTAAATCAATACTAACATGTCATATTAATCTAGAAAATTAGTGTAATTCATTAAAATCCTCAAATTTAATTTATTTGGGTATTTATAACATCAATTATGTCAATATTTCATTAATAAGATAATTACTGCATCATCTTTGTGTCATAAATAAATTAAATTATTTAATGTATAAAAATTATAAATAAAATACTATTATGTAGGAAATATTTTTATATTCATAATGAATATTTATAGTCTAATTTATTTTATTTATAACCCTATATTAAAAATGATTTACTTATTAATCATTGATTTTAACTATTTTAACCCTTCTTTAAATAAATAAATATTAAATATCTTAATTTAATCCATGTGGGCCTAAATGGTCATATTTTTTTCCTAAGGTTGTTTTTGGTCGAATTACACTTGTCCAATAGAGTTAGGACATGTGTTAGGGTAATAATAATACCATTTTTACACTTAAATACCCAATTTACTTTTAACCGTGGTAAATAAAAGTAAAAAGTCACTATTCACCAAAAAATATTTTAATCTCATTGAAACACATTTTAGTCCTTGATATTAACTGTGTCTCTCAGATTTTAGATATTCAATTCACAGAAGTGCTAAAATTTCATTTAAATGAAAAAGTCAGTTTTTAATCTACCGCTAAGTGGTTTCACTATTCATCGAAAATTGAAGTTTTTCAGAAAAATACCAAAAATTCAGCCTATGAATTATTGGATATTCCGATTTCAAAATTGATTTCTATTCTTCCAAATTCAAAACATATAAGTGGAATTAATTAATTTTAAAATTAATTCCCATTATCAAATCAAATAGCGTGTTTTTATGAAACAATAACTATCAAAAGATTGATACTTGTTTATATCAAATTTCAAAGTGAAATTAATTACAATGACCAGCATTATCTTAAATGGTAAAAATATATTCTAATTAAACTTTAAAACCAATTAAAAAGATAATCTATCCATATAAATTATTGCGATGAAAAAAAAAATTTAATTAAAATATAGCGTGTTTTTAATATTCATTAAAATATGAATGTTATCAGAATAATATGAAAAATTTATCCAAAGTAAATTTTTATATCCTTACATCAAAGAAGATTTTTATTTTTTCAAATTGAACTTATAGAAATTTCAAAAACAAGATTTAAGGTGGGTGCCCCATCAAAAGGCTACAAAACAACATTTTTTGAAAAATACTTATTTTACTCGAAAAATGGATTCTATTCTCATACCATGTTCTAGAAAATGTGTAAGATGAATAATAATGTTATAAAATTAAAAATTTAGTTGATACTATTCATAACGGCTTGTTCATAATAATATTATAACCATATATCGTTGTTTAGTGAAACCTGGTATTGCGTATAACACACTCTATCGAGGAAAGTCGTGATTGCTTGTAATGCAAGCCAAGTCAGGGTTGCGTGTTGTGCAAGACTCCTCCGTTGTTTTTCATAATAGAATCCAACCATATTTCATTTATACAATGAATATATATATATTTATATATATATAATCAATGTTTCATAGAATAACTACTATCACAATTGTGTGTAACATGATCCAAGAATAGTGTTGTGTATACTGCAAGCTCATACGGTGATGCGTATAGCGCAAGGTAATCCTGTTGTAGCATACAACACAAGACATCAATGATATTAAAAGACTATGTTTCATAAAATCTCAGGGTATTACAATATGTCTGTCAATAATTAGACATCTTATAGTCATATTATGATATCCTCTTAGTTGTGGGATCATACTCCTGTATCACCAAATGATTGTATAAAAGTTCTAGCAACCATCACACATCACAGTCATATCCCTAAAAAATCAAAAAAGGTAGGTTTGAAAGTTCTATCCCTGATGTAGAACATGGCCCAAATTCATAATCTGCTCAATTCCAGTATGATTGAGGTTTTTCAAGACACATTCTCCACAGAAAAGGGCCAGTCTAATCTTTATCAAATTAGAAGTATAAAACATTCATTATCAAGATAGTTCTCCTCATGGTATAAGGGACTCTACTCATAACCTCCACCATGGTCAACCTCCCCCATGATGATATATCAGATGGTCAAGGTAATCCTTACTTTTTCCACACACCTCTATATATAGAGGAAAATGAAACTTTGACACATTCATATAGAGAGGTGATTGAAACACCGTGGTCAACTGTATATGGTTCTCCAACAACTTCCAGAAACACTACACTCTTGTCAATAGGCGACCATCAGGTCCATATTATTTTGTATGATAGGATGTAGGATTTTATGTCCAATGTGGAGGAGGCTAACATTATAAAGTGGGGATATTTATCCAGAAAGAACCTCCCCATCATTTTATGGCCCCTCTGTACTTCTAGCTATGAGATCCCATATGGGATAGAAATGGAGTGCATTCCTTTTATATACAAAAAATAATTGGACTACACATATGGGACTGAAGGATTGATATCTCCCTTATCTAGGATACAGGTGTCACCTTTTGAAAATCAAAATAATCTATTTTCATATTGACATAGTTGCTATCTCCAGTGCCCGAGATCCAAAACAAAAAATGAATAGTACAAATACGCAACATTCTTTCTTCCATTGCATTAGGAAAATTTGGTAGATGATCTCTGAATCCCAATCATGCATCTACATTTGAGGATGGGGACAGTATGGAGCATTAAACTTTTTTGATCCCCTATAATAGAAGATCTCATCATATATGGGATCCTGTAATGGTATAGACTCCATTGAAATGAGGGTACTAGATAATATATAGGCTAGTTGGGCTCAGAAAGAAAATCACTTGATTCAATGGTGCCCAGAAACCACAGATGGGGAGAGAGGATAACAGACAGAATTTCAAACTAGGTACTTCAAGATAATAGGAGGATATTATAAACGTCGAGATCAAAGTTTTGATCAGCCAGATAACTTACTGTAGGGAATGGTTATCACCATGGGATCCAATCACACCCATCTCACACACACGCACAGTCATTCTACATCATGGATTCCATAGTACAAGCTTCCATAGCAGTTGTCTAGGTGTGGAATCAGCCCCCAGGTCCAGGAGAATATCTACAACTTCCTTCACCCATCCAATCATCAATCCCCAATAAGATTCAAGGCATACCATTGGATTTTATAGGTGACCCCCAACCCACTTAGTAAATGGAATTTATATCTCAATCACTATCTCTAGATTAATTGTCCCCTAAACGGAACCTAGAGACATCAGTGTGATTCCATATCAACCCTAACCCATTAGGCTGGAGGAATTTTTATCTTCATGTCCTTCCGGAGAATCATCAAGTCCTTAACTAGAGCCATTAGGTCCTCAACAACAAGACCAACTAATGCCAATGGAAGCCCCAAATGACCTCCACCCCAAATGGTTGGGGGCTTTTTCATTATCATCACCACAACCAAGAGAATATATTTTCATTACGACTGGAGGATGAAATCAACATTCGACATCCTACTAGTTACTTCCACTGCAAGATTAACCTCTTTTGGTTGGGGCTTTCTCAAAAATCCTGACCAGAAACTCCCTCAAGGTCAAAATTCATAGGCCAATACTAGAGGGACAAAAAAATCATACCACACCAAGGTCCCAAGAAAAAATTATCTCATAAGGCCAACGGTTCGAATAACGATCGTGATTGAAGCTATGAAGAATCATCATGTTGCGTGGAAAGAAATGGAACAACCCCCATTTCCCAATCTTCCCCTGTGGATTTCGTCACTATCAACATTGTTGGCATTGATCAAGACCCAAATTTAGTGGTATTAAAGATGGAATATATTCATGAGGCATAGAGTGATCTGGACACATCAAATAAGGATGCGCAAAACCAAAACCAATGAAGGCTTCAAAACATGGGAGCACCAAATATTGAGCTACAAAATCCTCAATGGAATAATATTAAAGTAAAAGGGAAAGACACAACGATATCTTAGTTTCTATACATGTAGGAAAATTTGTCACAATATGAGAGTGAGAAATGATCTCTCTAGTAACAAACTGTGGAACTTCTCCAGGGTAATATCCTAGTTGGGTATCGTCTCCAAACCAGAGATAAATATTCTCCCTCCTATAGATGATCGAATAGAAAGAGTGTAATCTGAATATTAGGTTAGCTTTGGATCTAAGTGGATGATCCACATAAATGAGGAAGGTTAAAATGATTCGGATGTCCCTCCATTGTGAAACAAAACCCCTACCTCGCGAGGGAAATAAATTATTCATATCAATAATCAAGGATCAAAAACATGTGAAAGTCGGACCACCTCAATAGCCCACACCCTCTCTATGAAAATGGGAAATGGATCTTCAAGTAGTTTTCCCAGAGTTTCTCTAAGACATCGAATCCTTGAATACATGAATAGAAGTCATGGAAGGGTGATGTGCACTTGTAATGTTTGAAAGGAAGCTATATCCTGAATGGGTGGATGATACTCCACCTCCAACCAACATTACTAATCCTACCTTTTCTAAAATTGATGGTTTATGGGTCCCTAAAAAATATCTCACACAAATTGTATCCCGACATGGGTTGATGATGGGCCCTCAAGATAAAAAGGTTTCAATAAAGATTAGGTGATTCCTAAAAACTTTGATAGGCCCGACATTTGTTTGGTATAACATTCTTCTAGTGAGATATATTTTTAGGATGACAATACCTTTGTCATTAGTTCCTCTATCATTTCAATTCGACACTAAGGAAAATAACAATACTCAATCTGATGAACTGTAAGAAATGAAAGAATTATAGGGTATATGATTTCAAATCAATGTGGAAAGGTTTAACCTACTCGCTCAAAATCTTCCTCTCAAAAGAGAAATTGCAAGAAATCTGTGCTAAAAATATCAGTGATGAGTAGCAGAAACCCCTTTTTCCCATGAAATATCTAGGTGGGTTCTAATATTTTTCTAAAATTTCACAACATAATGAAGTGGATATTCAGCGAACCTAATCCATGTCTCGACTCATGCTTGTATAACAGGTGAAGAAACAAGGAAGAATATAAGCTATATCTATTTATCTCAAGTTTGCAGTAGTGACCATCTATGAACCCAAGCTAGCTCCAATAAAAAGAGCACCTCCTACTGACTGGAAAAAACCACAGAATCACCCTCCAACTGATGTACATAGAAATTAGGGTTGAATAGGATATGAGGAATAGATAAACAATGTATACTCCTTCTGAATTAAAAAATTCCCGAGTAATTTCCTAGTATCCAGGGATAATAACCTTCTCATGCTCCAATAGTCTATAATGCCTCATGAGGTCAACTTCACTAATCATCCCATCTACTGCCCTTACCACAGATGTCTAGGTCATAATATCAAAAATGGCTTCATCTTCAAGGTCATCCTTCAAGTAATGTTTAACTTGAGACAAGTAAAGCAAGACAATGTTATGTCAATTAGTGTCTTTATAGCTTTTCTATTCCATTATGTTTTTAAAACCATAGACACATTTTCTTTAAGGAATTTTATCTTTCTATAATAAATATTTTTTAAGGAAAACTCAATTCCTATAAAAATGATTTTTAGCATACCTATGGTTTCATTTTCCTTATCTAATGTTCTTTTAAAGAAATAATATCTATATTTTTCCTATGTCAAAAAATTGGATCCTTTCCTAACCTATACCCTTTATGATTCTTAGAGTCTAATTTACCCTTAATTGTGACTCCGATTTATGCTAATATAAAACACAAATTTCTTTGGAAATCAGACTCTGGTTTCTCTTAAAATCATACTCTGATATCTCCTAAAATCAGAATCTGATTTCATTTGAAATCTACCATTGATTTCTTCTGAAATCAGGCCCAAATTTCTCTTGAAATCAGACTTTGGTTTCTCATGAAATTAGACATTAGTTTCTTATGAAATCATACTCTAATTACTTTTGAAATCAGACATCGATTTCTTTTTAATTCATACTTTGATTTCTTAAAAAAATAGACATTGATTTCTTCTAAAATAAGACTCTGATTTCCACAGAAATTGGACTCATATTCTTCTGAAATCAGACTATAATTTATTCTAAATTCAGACTCTGATTTTATCAGAAATTAGAATCAGATTTATTATTATGTCAGAATCTGATTGTTAATATTTCTAAACTCCAATATTCACTTTCTTAACAATATGATTAAATTAATTTATTTAAATTACACCATTTCATTAAAAGTATCATTTCATTTTATCAGATCCTAAACATGATGATGTTTCTTATACATGTTAATGTTTCATAATCTTGATAATATTTTCTTTCATATTGTTGTTTCATAAACATGATAATGATACACTTAAAATGCTTTTGTAAAATCTATTTTTAACTAATTGTTGGATGACTGACATTTGTATATGTGCCTCTAAAATTTATGAAAAAATATGATCATTGGAGGGGGAATTCAACCATTGGAATCCATTTCTATAAATACCTATCCATTTTTACAAGCCTAGCGAAAGAGATTTTGATGAGATTTGTTCATTTCTAGAAAAATGTTACACTCTGTAATAACTCTACTCAAACATGGCAAGTGTGAATTTTGTGAACAACTTGTTCAATCATGAGCATATTCTTCATCTTGTGTAGTGTAATTCTGATTGTTTTGGTACATTCAAGGGCTTATGAGGATATAAAGACATATATTATGATCACCATAGTGATTGAGGACTTGAGGGGATAGAAAGATGGACTCATATATTCTTATCTAGGGCATTCCCTGGTGTGGGTAAGAAATACTTTAATGAATGTATAAATAAAGGGCCCGTTATCCAAGGTTGTTAGATACCCTTCTATTTAGGTTAAAATATTTTTTATAATAGTTTAATAGTCTTTGTTAAAAGTTTTAATTCCACTATTATTTGTTAAAATGATGATCGTGTAACTTTATTATACTTTCTTATATTTTCATACTCTAATAAATAAGATTCTATACACTTTAAGGTAGAATCATTCCCTATTTAAATTTATCTTAATATTCTTTATCAGATCCATATTATCATATCCTATGTAAGATAGTTCCTTAGTTAATAACTAATGAGTGTTTGTGAATCCATTTTGTTAAACATTGTTAAACCTAGATTTTCTTAAGGATAAAAATGAATGTTTTTAAACTTATAATTCACCCTACTCTTGTAATTATGCATCTAAATATTAATTTCGATTCTGAAAATGGTATTATAGGAGGTGATTAATATACTTATACTTATATATAAGTATCATGCTCATAGATTCATGCTTATCTTTACTTTATCAAGTTTTTTTAAAATATTTTCTATGTTTATAAACTTTTACTACTAATATTTTTTTTGGAAAATATATTTTTTATTTTCTTATAAGATGTTAGGAATAAAAATTTGTTCTATAGAATATCTAAATCCAACCAGAACACTAATCATTGATTGAAATTACTATGAATATTGAAGATACTGAATGAATAACTTTTTTATTAACACTAGATTATACAACCTTGTAATGCTCATAGGAGATTACAAGATAAAGAAAATTTATGTTAGAACCTTCACAAATCAGGAAAAAAAATATG
Source organism: Viscum album (assembly GCA_963277665.1). NCBI lineage: Eukaryota > Viridiplantae > Streptophyta > Magnoliopsida > Santalales > Viscaceae > Viscum > Viscum album. The sequence continues at coordinate 761,125,896 of OY728161.1, forward strand.
AACTAAACTACAGGGTACACAATACCCTTTTATTATCCATGACTTGGAATATATATAGTCAAATATCCTCATATGAAGCTACCGATTGTATCTGGAAGAAACCTGGTGTTACACACTATGGAACTTCAAAAGTGATAGAAACAAGAACAGCTATGTTAAGAGATGAATATCATGGAATTTTATTTCCTTATGGAGAACCAGTTTGCAATGTGAAAAAATGATTTATGACTATCTTCAATAGTCTTAAATCATTGGGAGAAAACGAAATTTATGAAGAAATACTTGTGGAAAATACAATTGGTATCATGCCCAATGTGTGGGAATCTAAAACTACAGTTATTTATAAAAATAGTAAATTTTCAAACATTAATTTTGATTAGTTATTTGGGAATATTATTCATCCGGAAACCATAATAAAGAGGGATGCTGAGATCCATAATAAACATAAAGGTAATGGAAGTGTTTATTTCACTACTACATCAAATAATATGATTGGAAAGACTCCAGAAAGAGTTACTAGATCAAATGATAGGAAATCTATAGTTATATCTGAATCATGTGATAATGATGATTATGAGAATGAACTTTCCAATCTTGTTCGAAGGATGAACAAGATTATGTTAAATAATGATTTCTAAAATTTATATAAGAAGAATGACTAAAAGGATAAGAAAGATTCAAAAGTTACTTGTTCTGAATGTAACAGGGAATGCTATATTAGACCAGTCTATCCTATTATCAATAGGAATAAAAGAAATTATGATCATTAAGAAAGAAACAAGAAGAATTTCTACAAGGCAAAGTATAAGAATGTACTAAAATCTAGTGACATCTGGATTGCTAGTGGTGGTGATTCTTCTGATGAATCTTTGGTGAGTGTATTTTCTGGACAAAAATAATATTGTTTGTATAGTTAAAATTCATATTAAAGATAAATGTCTCATGGATAAGGTAAATACTACGGAAACCATAACCAATATTTATTTAAATGCAAATTTTCATAATGAAGAATATTATGAATCTTTGGATGAAGAATATTCCTCTTCAGAAGATAATATTTTACCTTCATTTGAAGAATTATCTAGGTTTTATGTGGGCTTGAGAAAGAAAATACTATGATCAATAGGAAAATTAACAATGAAAATTCAATAATATCTTCTTTAACAAAAGATTTATTAGATCTTTCAAAAGATCATGATCAGAAAATTCATGATTTTGAAAATGCTTCCAAAATCCATAAACATGTTTATTCTAAGAAGGATCAACTTTTTAAGGAACATGAAAATTATATTTCTATGAAAAATGATTTAGGGACTTACTAAAATTCTAATACTACTATCTATGAGGATAATAATTTATTAATTAGACTATGATCTCATTTTTTCATTAATGAACCATTTATCAAATATTACTTTTGGAAGGAAATAATTTGATAAAATGTATTCACAATGTCATTTTATTAAGAATAGGTCAGTATTTTTTTATACTCATTCAAAATTAGTTCTTACTCATAATTATATTGTTCCCAAAAGTTAACCTTATTTAACAAAATTTCAATATGATTGACATTGGGTGAAAAACAATTCATTGAATAAAACCCAATAATTAGGTTTTCATAAAGCTTTTATGTCATGATAAATGTGGATACCTCAGATATATCTTTCTAAATATTCTTGATCCCAGAAATATTGGATTCCAAAATTCAACTATTTTATATTTAGGGAAACAAAGGATGTGCCAACAACAATTCATAGTACATTGATAGTTTTTGTTCCCGAAACATGATGAGTAAAAAATCTTTGAAATGATTATGAAGATTAATGGTCGAAAACTATCTTTCAGAGACAATGCTCAAAGAGATATATTTTATGCGGGTAACAATTTTCTTCTTGAAAAAGTTATAATTTCAATTTTTTATTTAATAATGGTCTTATTCAGAATATTATAAGAAGAATCCAATTATGTGGTGAAGGTTACCATCTAATGTTTATGAATCATAAATTATTTGTACATAATTTCATGAATGATTTTATTCTCTCTGCCCACAGGCATTATAATTTTTATACACTTATCTTTGAAGACTATAGGATCCAAGACCTACCTTTCCTTAGTGCAATGGAAGATCAATCATGGTTGTGGAATAGTAGACTATGACACTGTAACCTTAAGAACCTATGAAAACTCTCAAAGAGAAGAATTGTTAAAGATCTACCAGAGCTTAGATTTGATTCATGAAAAGATTGTGATCCTTGACAATATGGAAAGAAACATAAGTTAATCATTAAATCAATTAGTTATGTCTCAAATTATAATTCACTACCTCTAGTGCATATGTATATTTTCATTCCAACACAAACTGAAAGTATTGGAGTAAAATACTATGTATTTTTTTAGTTGATGACTCCACTAGATTTATAAGGGTTTATTTTCTAAAAAACTAAATCTATATACTTATCTTATTTTATATCCTTATCATCCATAGTTAAAAATAATAATAACATAACATTGATTATTATCAATAGAGATCATGGTGATGACTTTAAAAATTCATATTTTGAAACTTTTTGTAGTAAGAACGGAATTACTCATAACTTATCAGCCCCAAGAACTCCTCAATAAAATGGTATTGTTGAAATAAGAAACTGAATTCTTCAATAGATAAATAAAACCATTCTGAGTGAATATTATATTTCAAAAAACTATTGGGATGAATTTATAATTACTGTTTGCTATAATATAAATCATGTTTTAATCATCCATTGTCTTAATAAAATAGATTCGGATTTATGGACTGGACAAAAACCTAATGTTTCTTACTACAAATTATTTGGATTCCAAGTATTAATCTTGAATAATAAATATAACATACATAAATTATCATAAAAATAGGATGAATGAATTTTCTTAGTCTATTTCACCTCTTCTATGGCTTATAGAGTCTTTAACAAAAATTCTTGTTTTGTTTAAGAAATAGTACATGTTAAATTTTAGGAAACTGGTCCTTTTCTTAAACAATCGCAACCTACATCTTCAGATGTGTTTTCAAAAACGGATTATCAACCTTTGATGGAAGATTATTATAATAAGTAAAATACTAAATAAAACCATCCTAAAGTATTTACCCTTGAAGTTAGTTTACCTTATAATAATCAATATGTGTTAAAAAACCAAAATTAGTTGTTTCATAAGAATCAACCTAGTGATAGTATTAGCAGTGATGTAAATAAACCTACAAGGACTTGATGTTCATTGAGAAATGAATTAGAACATCTATAATTTCAATCCCAATTTGAAGCTAAAAGTACTGATAAATCTTTAGGTGATGATGAATGGATTAAAGCTATGCAAGATAAACTAAATTAATTCGAAAGGAACAAATTCTAGACCTTGGATAAAATACCTAAAGAAACTTCTGTAATTAGAGTAAAGTGGGTATTCATAAATAAATGTTTTGAAAATGGAATCATTTTATTAAATAATGAATTATTAGTTGCTAAAGGCTATAATCAATAATAAGTAATAGACTATGAAGAATCCCACTCTAGAATTGCTAGACTTGGATCTATTCAAATTCTCTTAGCCTTTGCAGCATTTTTAAATTTCAAACTTTTTCAAATGGATGTGAAGTGTGATTTACATAATAGATTTTTAAAAGTCGGAGTTTATATTGAACAACCTCTAGGTTTTTAAGACACAATAAAACTTAAACATGTTTACAAACATATCCAATATTTATATGGACATAAGAAATCCCCTAGTGACTAGTATAATAGAGTTATAGGATTTTTCATAAAAAATATTTATGTTAAGGGAACATCTGATCAAACCCTTTTTATAAACAATGATAAAAAAACTTATTGTTCAAATTTATGTTGACTACATTTTATTCGAATCAACCTAGTAATCATTAATAGACTAATTTTTGAATCTCATGAAATCGAAGTTTGAAATGAGTATGATGGATGAGTTAACGTTTTTCCTTAGATTCCAAATTTCTCAAAAAACAGATGGAACATATATATATCTCAACATAAGTATATTAAATACATTCTTAAGAAGTCTTGATTTGAAAATATAAAATGTATAAGTACTCTAATAGGTACCTAAGACACTCTTGTTCTTGATGAATCTAGAAAACTGACCGATCAAACCTCTTTTTGATATATGATAGGAAGTCTATTATAATTAAATACTAATCATCCATACATAATTTTTCCCATATGATTATTTTCATGATATCAATCTAACCCAAAATAATCCCTTTTAAAATTATTGAACAGAATATTTTCCTATTTAATGGGAACCATGTAATTATGTCATTTCTATTATTCAAGAAATTATTTTTAGAAAAAGATTTTTGAATGCTAAATTTGGATGGCATATAATGGATTGGAAAATTAAATCCAGAAAATGTCATTTAATAAGAGATTTAGTAGTTTCCAATTCATCAGTGAAGCAACACTCAGAATAAATTTCAACTGTTGAAGTTGAATATGTTGAAACTAGAAGTTTTTATGCACAAGTATTGGGGATGAAACACACAGTCCCCAACTATAACATGAGTTTTAACAATAAATAATTAATTTTTGATAATACTAGTTCCATTGACCAAGGAAAAATCCTTACACATTACTCTCATTCAAATCACATAGATATTAGGAATCACTTTCTTAAGGATCACACACTTAAAGATGATATTATTCTTCAATTTATCAGAACATAAGATCAACATGCTAACATATTTACATAATTGTTACCCTATGATATATTTAAATACATTAAACAAAAGTTAGGAATGATAAATTTATTGAACTCACCCATATTAACTTCTTGTTGAAACAATCACCTTATATTAAGATACTCCTTTTCATAGGGGTAGTACATATGTTTATTATTTTTATATTTTCGTTTCCAGTTTTTTTTTGGAACCTAAAATTTTTAATGCATAAAAGGTTTTTCTTTCCCTAATAAAAATTTATGGAACCTACGTTCATTAAAGGAAACCCTTATCAATATTTAAAATTCTATGTAATAAATCAAAATGGTATGTTTCCTTACATAATTCGTTGTAATTTAATTTTTTTGGTATTTATATCTTGTTTTTAGTAAATGTTATCAGTTTCACATTCCACAAATCTTATTTTTACTTAATAACTCAAAAGATTATAACCTATAAAGCCTTCTTCAGCTTTGACATCAACTGTTAAATCATATCAAGAAAATATCAACAATTTGAATAAATAAGGAATACAATCTGTCACAACAATGACTATTTAATGGACACCCCTATTGATGCCCCATATCAGTTATCCCAGTCATTTTGCATCCAATCACTTCCACTCATCAAAGATATTTTTCATTTTTATCTACTTCCATAATCTTCTAATTTCACTTGATTTCTACTCTAAAACTCTGATGGCCTCCAACAAGGATCCCAAGGATTGGATAATTATCATAGAATGTTTTGTGGACCCAAATTTCATTATCAAATATGATTCTCTAATTTAAAAAATCGCTAAGAAAAATATTTGGTAATGTCTATGTGTAAACAAGGAAAAGAATCAGGATCTGGTATATCCTAATCTCTTTATAGAATTTTATGATAGATTTCAATTTCAGGAAAAAGGAGGAAGAGAGATGTTTTCATTCAGAAGTTATCGACAGACTTATTCATTGTCTTTTAAAAAATCCATTGGTATCTTGGATATTCTTTACATTGGGAAGAAATCTTTTTCTCACTCAAATTTCATGAAAAGTAAGGTTATTTTGAGAAGGATAAGGAAATTTAGTTTCATGGACTTTAAAAAGTTAATTCTCCATATATTACGAATATTTCAATAAATTATAGATTGCTAGATCTATGGATGAAACGTTTTCTCCTTCTGAGAAAGAGAGATAAGGATTACCTCAAAAAATTTGATATCATCATGGTGGGTTTCTTGTTAAACCTAAGGAAGATAAATCTCATCAAGTATATCATTTTAACCATCAACAATATCAAGAATGTCACCATAAAGTCTCAGATAATAATGTATCCTTCAATCGTGTTGAACATTATTGTTTGGTGTTTAGAATATTTCAAAATCTCATGAATCTCAAAGGTGAGAGTTTTTAAGATAATTTTGTTGAGTGATGATACTCACATGTGGATGAAAATTGGTTTTAGTATTAAGAGAATAATGTTCTATTAACTTCTTGATAACATTTATTAGTCTACTAGTAAGAAACGTGGTGTAGGATAATGTTCCAAGAAAACTCAAATGAAATGAAAAGTTAAAGAAATATAACCAAAATAGAATGTACCAGCAACTATGTTTGTATTTTCTCCACCCATGATGCAAATGAAAAAAACCTTTTCTGATGAAGTAGTAGATAAATGAAGAATGAAGAAAAAGAAAAAGAAAGGGGAGACACAGATTTTGGGTTAGACCCTATCGAGGATAAGGAATTTAAGGTTCAAGAAGCTAAAGTTCATAAGAAGAAAGATAATGGGAAGAAGTTAAAGAAGAATAGGTCAGAAGCTGATATGTTTCAATATTTTCTTAGAGATATAGAGAAGGAATTAGAACTAGTTTAGGTACCAGAATCATTCTTGTAGGAACTAGTGGAAATTGAAAGTATAGGTGCATATAAGATAAATAATGTTATCTAATTTCTGGAACCCATTATTGAAGAAGTATAAGTGCAACAAAGAGAATAATAATAATAAGAGGAAGATGAAAGTGATAATTTAATCAAAATTTTGGAAGAATATCTGGAGAAGGAGAGCATATCTGACAAGTTGTCTATCAGAATGTCCCAAGATGAATCCACCAAGTTAACCTCAAAAGAATAATAAGTTCCAAACAATTATTACTCTCACGATGATTTTAATCAACCTTTCGATGATGAAAGTATAAGATTTTATTTTATTCATTCTGATGATGATAATAAAAATTGTAAAAAATTATTCTGATAATGAAGTTGATGATGATGATAGAATAATTCAATATTTAGATGGAGAGCATGATACTCAGATTTTTGTGAAGAAATTTACCAAGAAAGGTAAATATAATAATGTATATGTTGAAACAATAAAGTCATTTTTAGTTTCAAAATCAATGAAACATGTTTTTTGAACATCTAAATGAAAAGAATATGAGCAAGACAATGTTTATTTACCAACAAAAGAATCTTCTTCTGAATCATCATCTTCCTTAGGACATTATTTTCTTGTTAAGTACTTGATGAAACTTGTGAATACCATTCCATAATTTCCATGTATTGATTCTAGGTGCCAAATGCTTCAAAAAACAATCAAACAGCGGTCAGATTCAACAATAATTCTCATGAAAATGTTTATCAAACTTGATACTGATTTCAAGAATTTTTAAATTTGTTATGATGATCATATAAGTTCTTGAAAGGAGATTACCAAGTGGTCTAAGTCAGTGATTGATGATCTGAAAATTATGGATGATTTCAATGACTCAGTCAAGGATTCCATTAATAATACTACTGACATAATAAATAACTATACAATAAGTATTTTAGAGAAACTGAATCAAGATAATGCTACCTGGATTCAAAATGATAAAGACCTAAATGTGAAGATGAATTAAATTACTTTAAATCTGAAAAGGGAAAGACATCCAAGGGAATATATGGATTAAATGTTTAAAGAGAAATAAGAAGTAAAAATGTGTCAAGATGAAATTATTATATCTCAAGAAGAAAGGATTAAGGATCCTGAAATGAGAAATCAAAATCATGATCAGTTGATCAAAAAGTATGAAGATGAATATAATGAGTTGAACAAGGTAAATGAAACCCTAAAAAGCTAATGTAGTTGGAAAGGAATAATGGATGATTTCTCAAATACCATAGTTTTTTTCCTTTTTAACAAGTTTTCATATCTTATTTAAACTTTTTATCATTCCGTTGACTTATTTTTTATATTCCAAACCATTCAGGTACATTTTTTTCCTTCCCTCGATTCCTTTTCAAAAAATCACAAAGGGGCAGAAAATAATGATTAAAAAAATATAAATAAAGGTATTTCTTAAGTAAGGGGGATATTATTTATAGAATAAATTCTTAGTTAATGAATATGTAATTTCTATATGAAAATAAAGAATACGATTATTAGGGATTTTAAAACCTATGGGGGAGTTAGTCGAATTCATCATGATCCTTAAAAAAAGTGGATGAGAGATAAGTATTTCAATTAAGTTTAATACTATATTTTTCCCTTATATTCTTTTATGAAATGTTTTTTGTGCTTTCCAAAAATAAAAATATTGTATGTCAATAAGTATCTTTATGAATTCTCAATTTATTTATGTTTTGAAAATCAAAAACAAATTTTCTTAAGAACAATTATCCTTCTCTAAGAAATATTTTCATAAGAAAAATTCACTTTCTCTAAAAATGATTTTTACCTAAGTTATGTTTTTATATTATTTATCTAATGTTTTCTTAAACCAAGGCTTTACATATATTTCTTAAGGAAAAAAGTTAGATCCTTATCTAACCTAGATTCATACAGTTTCATAGAATCTGATTTCCCCAGAATAGTGACTCTGATTTCATGTAATATCATACTACGATTTCTTCTAAAATAAGACTTTGATTTCATCTGATATTAGACTCCAGTTTCTTCTAAAATCTTAAACCAATTTTTGTTGATTTCGGACTCTAATTACTCCTATAATTAGTCTCTAATTTCCTCTGAAATCAGACTCCAATTTCATCTTAAACAAGACTCTGATTTATTATAAAATTAGACTCTAATTTCATCAAAAATCAGAATCTGATTTCTTCTATTGTCAGACTCTAATTTCCTCTAAAATTAGACACTAATTTTTCTGAAATCAGACTCTGTTATTTTTTGAAATTAAACGTTGATTTCATCTAAAATCAGACTCTAATTTTTTCAGAAAGCAGAATCCAATTCATTATTATTTCATAATTTGATTGTCAATATTTCTAGAATCTGTTTTCCCCTTTCATAAGAATCTAATTAAATTAATTTCATATAATTACCCCATTTCTTTAAAATTATCATTTTATTTTATCAGATCCTCAACATGTTGATGTTTCTTAAACATGATAATTTTTCCTATGTTTGATGATATATTTTTTTCATTTTATTGTTTCATAAAGATGATAACATTTCCCATAAAATGGTTTTGTGCATTCTATTTTTAACTGAGCATTTCTTGAGTGACACACGTATAGGTCCCTCAAAATTTTAATGAAAAATTAGACCATTGGAGGATGAAGTCGAAGATTGGAATCCATGTATATTTATACCCAACCATTCGAACGTGCCTAGTGAAATATTTTTCAATTAGAGCTATTTATTTTTTGAATGAAGTGACACTCTGCAAGAATTCTACTCAAACCTGCATTGTGTGAATGTTGTGAAAAACTTGTTCATTCATGAAAAAAATTTCAGCCTGCTTAGTGCTATTCTGATTGTTGATGTAAAATCTAGGGCTTTTTGGGATCAAAAGATAGAGGTCGTGATCACCTTAGAGATTTAGGGGTCGTATGGATAGAAATACGGACTCTGATCTTCTTATGGAGGGATTACCATGGTGTGGGTATGAAAGAATTTATTGAAATTATAAATCAGGGGACCTTTATCCAATGTATTTGGATACCATTATCTTTGTGTTAGAGGATTTTTTATACTTGTTTACTTGGATTTGTTAAAAGTTTCAATTCCTCTTTTTTTTTTAAGAAATAATGCGTAACTTTCTTATACTTTCGTATATTATTATACCCTGTTAAATAAGATTCTATACGCTTTAAGGTATAATCCTTCCCTAAGTAAATTTGTTTTAAGTTTCCTTATCAGATCCATATTATCAGATCCTTAGAATGTTTTTTCCTTGGTTAATAACTATAGAGGTTTTTTGAATCCGTATTGTTTAACATTGTTAAATCTATATTTTCATAATGATAAAAAAGAATGTTTTTAAATCTACAATTCACCCCCTCTTGTCCTTGAGACTCCACATCTTAATTCTGATCCAGTATACAACTCCCCAAATAAATTGCCTTATCTAACTATTTCCCAGTCAGAAGAAGAGGATAGATAGTCGAATGTTCCATCCATGAGAGAGAAAATGTTTTACAACTAGATGAATCGAAAAAAAAATATTGAGCTCATGCCACTCTAAAGAAACAGTTTCACAAAATCACAATATCTCCACCACCCATGAAGGAGATGTCTAATTTTCCTCCCACATCTGGGTGTGACCACAAGAAGCAAGAAGCGATAGAGGTGGAAGAGTCATATTATTCCCCAAATAAGGCCCTAACTTTTTCTGATTTCATCAATTCAACATCCGCAGCACGAGTACTGCCCCACCAAATGAAATAATAATCAAACTAAGAGATCATATTTGTTTCTATCAACATAATACATGTGAAAACCTTATTCTACAATGATGATTATTCCATTAAATATGGTTTCCATCATGTAACTAGGGAAAAAGTGGCTGCAAGATCATGAAATGAGGATACAGGGGAAAACATAGACATGGAAAAAATCAATATTTTAATCATATCCATTTGGACGAAATATATGCAGTTGAGACCTGTGGTAATGAACTCTGGTAGGCTCAAATAAGACAAGGAGGTACCCTAGAGTACACCAATAGTCTACCACATTAGATGTTATTACATGGCCACTTAGTGGGGGTTCAATATGATCAACCCAGGCAATGGGTAAGGCTGGTGAGACATATTCCACTAGTAGTAGATCCTTATTCAACCTCTACACAAGCCCCAATTCTATCTTCCTCCAATTATCCAGCTCATGAACTACATGCACATGACCGTCCCAATTTGTTAAGCACCAACCTATGGAAAAACAATTACTTATTCGGAAATATCTTTCTATAGTCACATCTAATCTCTCAATCATTGATGCACATTCTCTCTCAAAATAACTATAGGAGGCACTTATATAAGCCTTCCAGAGTCCACAAGAATTCGAGATAGAAGGTGCTGCTGTTGAGGTATTTCGAGTACAGATTGTGTCCTTAGGATGTCTTATCATCATCTCATTCATTGATCATGATCAAGATGGGGCCATCAAAGATCACATGATACCCTTATATGTTTCATGAAGAATCCTTAATTTCAATGTGAAAAGGGTGAGGATTGAGAATGGATCCAAGAACAATGGAATCCCAATTCAAACTCTCTGATGTTTGGGGTACAGGAAAGGGGATTTCTCCCCTACAAAGATACCAATTTAGGAATATAATAACCATGAACAAATACATCTTGGGATGATAATGGTCAAGAACCAATTTGGGGAAATCACATTTGATGTCGAGTTCATGGTTATCCACCAAGAAACTGCATATAATATCCTCCTTGGAAGGCCCTAGATCTATAACCACTTAAAGGTTCCACCAACATTCCATAAATGTGTACAGTACCCTATCAGTAGAATGGCCAGAATACTACATGGTGACAGAACCCCCTTGAGGACTTCTGGATCCACATATGCTAAATATGATTACTATAATAATGGAGGTAACTAACCAGTGGTAGATGATGATAGACAGATTTTAGCTCCCAATTGATTAGTCACTGCCCCTGCGAATCCACGGATCATGCTCAATGTTGATTATTTTCTCCCCATAAAAATGGTCGAAGAAGAATATCTAATCCCAATGTTCCAATCCTCTATTTTCATCATTTACAATGTGAAAGACAATTAGATTCGACATCTCTCTACAATAACATAGACAACAAGGGATGGTGATGTCTCTTCTAATACCCCCTCACCCTGATATTGATGGAGAACCCTATATAACCATCTTAAACTAAATATTTCTCCATAGACTCAAAAATGGCAGGGGATGAAGATGATCTTAGGAACACCCCTCTTCCATTATAGGAAGGTTTTTCCACAACCATATATGAACTTAGGAAAATAAATCTAGGAATATAAGAAGACCCAAGAACTACTCTGATTATTACCTCCATGCCCCTCAAAGAGCATGAGATGTACATAGAATTTCTAATGAATCATTGATATGTGTTTTCATGGAAGTATATATAAATTCTTAGACTGAATCCAAATGTGTAAACACACCATATCTAAATTCTCTCTGAGCCCCAAGTCTTCAAGCATGCATCCAAGATGATGCACCCCCATCATGACACAAATGTAGAGGTGTATGTTTACAAATTTATTGATTACAACTTTGTATAAGAAATCAATAACCCATGATGGATCTCAAATATCATCCCCATCAAGAATAATAATGGGTTGATTAGGGTCTACAATGATTTTTGATACTTTAATCGGCATTTTTCAAAGGATGATTTCCCATTTCTGATGACAAAAATATTGGTCTATGCAACCAATGGCTTCCGATCACTTTCTTTCATGGATGGGTACCCAAGGAACAATCATATAATGATTCCCCCTAAAGGAAAGAAGTCATCACTTTCATAGAACCTCAAGGGACATTTTTCTATTATGTCATTCCCATTAAATTAGTGAATGATAGGGCCACATAAAAACGTGCCACACATCACATATTTAAATCATTCTTATGAAGGATAGTTGAGTGTTTTGTCAATGACCTGATCATTAAATCCCAGTAGTGATGCGATCATATAATAGATCTACTAATGATCTTCAATAAGCTATGGAAGTACAGTCTAAAGAAGAATCCCCTAAAGTTTTCTTTTGGGGAAACATCAGTAATGTTCCTTTGCATTGTGGTATGCCACCTTGGTATTGAGTTCGACCCATAGAAGACTAGTTCCATTTTAGAAATTTCACCCATAGGAATATGAAAGATATAAAGGGACTCCAAGGGTTCCTTTCCTGTATTTGGTGATTCATATCTAACATGGCCAGAAAATATCTCCTCTTCTCAAGGCTAAAGAAGAAGTTATTTTCCTACCAATGTGATGATGGATGTCAAAAATCATTCTAATTTATCAAGTTGTATTTCTTATAACCACTGATTTTGATACCCCAGTGGAAGGGGGCCTCGTCATATTATATGTGGCCACCATGGAATTCTCGTTGGGAACCCTCCATGCATAGAAAAATGATTCAGGTAGTAATAATAGTCTCTACTACGTCATTTGGATCATGCTAGGTACTGATACATGATATTATGATTTCAAAAAGAACTACCTTGCACACATTATAGTGGTGAAAAATATGAGGCCATAATTTCAGCACCATGAACTCCACCTGGTCTCTCATATGGACCCACTCAAATGCATACTTATCTTCTCAATTTTTACTGGGTTCCTAGCTCTATGGGTTATCATTCAACAACAACATGACCACTATTTTATATCTCATAAATTAGTTAAAGGGAAAGCCCATGATTCATTCTTCACAACACTCCTCACCCTGTAAAATACATCGTAAGACACCGAGCTCCCTAATGAAGTGGTCTTCTATGCCCATGACACTCCTCGGACATGGTATATTTACTTTTAAAGTGTCACCCAGAGTATTTTTCTCATAGTAATGGAATATATAAATCTCATTCAGGTAGTACATTGATTGTATTTGTCTCTCCAAAAAAAGAATTTTTTCACTACTCCTTCTCACTGTCTGGCGGCTAAAAAAATAGTGAGGCCGAGTACCAAGACCTCATCACTATACTGGAACTATCCTTACAGATGCACATATCCTTCTTGAATTGAAATGGGGACTCAGAACTAGTGAAAATCATATCAATGGTGAATATTCCCTTGAAAATGAGAAATTGACCACTCTCACTTGAAATGTTAGGGGACTGATGGAAAAGTTCTCCCTTAATCCCCCATTACATTATGATCTAAGATCAAACAATGATAACGCCAACGCACTAGATAATGCAACTGTCATCCTCACTTACCCAGATCAAGAGGTAGTAACAATCCATTTTACACATTGAATAATGGTCCCATATATTGTCGTAAGTGATATGGAAGTGATCAATCAGGTGAACACTTCCCTAGAGAGGGACGAACGGATGACCACCCTTGAATAGATGGATCATATAATTAGTTGTCTTAGGGATGGAATTCTCCACATATATTAGGCTAGAATGGATATGATTGGAATACTATGATACATGATTCCATGGAATTCAGTTGGAATTTTAAGGCATTCCTGATTTATAACAACATCATCAATCATCTCCTAGAATTGCTACATACTACCATATGTTCTTCACCATTTACCATTTGGGGGATTGCTGTTTTAGGTCCATATCCCCTGGCCACCACTAAGAAGTTATTGTAAATCCATACCGCTATAGACTTGTTTTCCTATTGGGCTAAGATGATACACCTCAAGGAAGTCAAGATTAATAATATCATCAACTTTAGGAAGTTCCATATCATCACCAGGTTTTGAGTGCCTCAAACAATATTGATAGAAAAAACACAAAATTCAATTCTATAGAATTGTATAATCTCTACCAAGAGAACAACATTGAGTCCAATCACTTGTCCTGCTATCATGGACCAGAAAATAGACAGATCAAGGCCTTCAATAAAACTCTATCAATTATACTTCTGAAGATGGTGAATAAGGATAAAAATTATTTGTTCGAAAAAATCCTCCACAATTTATGGGCCTATAGTACCACCATGCGAACTTCTACACAAGAAATTCCATACCTGCTGGTGTACGGGGCCAAGGCAGTGTTAGGAATAGTGCTCCAACTACCCTCACTCAAAATAGCCATTTATGGATAGATCCGACATGATGAACAACCACAAATGTGGATTTTTGTGTTGGAATATCTAGATGAGAAGAGGTTTTGCACACAACAAAACCTCACTGTCCACTAGTATCAGATTCCATGGTTCTTCAACTAAAAAATTCTCCTCTATTCCATCATTAAAGGAGAACTAGTGTTGGATCTCAGAACCCCAATGATACCAAGGTAGTATCCCATAAAATTAGAGCCCATGTATGATGAACCATATGTAATATATAAGGTTTATCATAGTGGAGACAATTCACTGGTCACAATGGATGTGGAGAGTGTCACACCACACACCAATACAATATTTCTCAAGAAATAATATGTATAGTCTATCTGCATGGGCATCCAAAATGGTGTAAGTCCCATATCCTGTCCTCACTACATGATGTTAAACTGCCTTGAACACCCTCATCTTAACCCCATGTCATTAAGCTGCATGGAACACCTTCTCCCTCACTGCTTGACATTACACTGTATGGAACATGTTCTTCCTTTGAACATGATGACAAATGGTATAGAATACCACCTAACCACAAGATGTTGAACTGTATGTTGATCGTACTTTCCACAAGATTTAACAATTCACAATTTCCTTGGAAATACTTGTGGATTGATTTTCATCATCATGAGATACACAGTGACACCCAAAAATCTTATTCTGGGCACAACCATATGATTATATTCCTATCACATCAGGTAATCTAATTTCCATACCACATGACGTAAAACTACATGGAACTAGAACATTATCCTTTACGTAGGGTGACCCAATATTCTCACCGCATGACATAAAATTTCATAGAGGTGTGATTCCCACTTCCATTCACCAAAATTCACCCTTTTCATTGCCTCATGACGTTAAATTGTACGATCATTCAACAACTATGTATGGTTTGATTTCCATTTCCATTGAGATATGTAGGGATCCCTTGAGCCTATATGTTGTCCCTACCAGTATATAATACAAAATTCATTTGTTGTACCCCCTTCTATCTCTACAATATAGGGAAACCCATGTAGTTCCTTTCTTACCACACCGTTCATATCTTTCATGAGCTTTGGAATTGTGGTGGGGACCTACCCTCATAAGAAAGGCAATAAGGTACATAACAAGTTAATTACAGTCATGAATGAATGACCACAAAAGGGATTCCATGAGTACTTTCCACATGATTTTAAACAGAATGGTTCTCCAAGAATTACTTATGGTTTGATCCTCTTTCTCATGAGGTACGTAGTGATGCACAGACATCCACTATTGGCCCTAACCGCAATTTCTCCATCAATTCATGTGAGTCCACCTTTTTCTTTAACACATTATGTTAAAAGGCATGGATTTCATAGAACTACATGTGTCTTGATTCACATCCTCATGAGAAATGTAGTAAAACCTAGATAATTCAATTTCTGCCTAGACGAATGTACATATTTTTGGCCCCTTGGCCTAAGTGTTCCTAGAAGGATGTATGGTGGGGTTAAGACATCTTTGGTCCTCATTCTCATCATATTGATTAAGGCACCACACTGTGCATCCCCACGTTAGGATCTTAATCTTACTATGTGTTCCATTTGACCATAAATTGTTTATACATATCCTTAAAACATGACATTAAACTATGTGACATCATCCTTGAAGCTGGACAATAAAATGTGTCTCAAACATCATCCTCGTTTCATGATATTAAATTGCATGGAACATTAAGAACTATATGTAACTTGATTCTTGTCATCACAATATATGTAGTGATGTATGGATCTCCAATCTTGGGGGAAACTGTAGTGGCCAACCATAAATAATTCCCAACTCTATGTATATGTTATATTTTCATAGAGTATTTCATATACAAGAACTACCTGTTGCTTAATTATCATCCTTATGAGATACGTTGTGATGCCTGAGCCCCCATAATTGGGCCCAGATGTAACATTTTCCCCATTTTATGTCAGTTCCCATGTCCTTAACAAAAAACCAAAAACTGAATGGAAGTATGTCCTTATCGCATGACATTAAACTATATGGAAGTATGAGCTTCCTGTATTATGTTAAACTACAAGGATGTACATCCTTACCACATAACACTAAACTACACGGAATTATGTCCTTACTAAAAGATTTTAATCTTTAGGGAAGTAAATTCTTACTGCATGACATTAAACTGCATAGAATTATGTCTTTACAGGACTATGCTAAACTCCGCGGAGGCAAGAAAATCTCCACTATATGACAATAAACTGTACAGGCCATCTCCCATTTTCAATAATTATCAAAGGACCAGAAGATACATACCCCAGTCAACCAAAGTATAGGGTTCTTCTACCATATTTTAAAATCATCTCAATTTATGTCCCACACTTCACTTCTTTTATGCCTTATATTTATTTGAACCTTTCCTTTACCTTGAAAATGGAAATTGATATCTCTTGATTGGCCATGATACTAATGCAAAATAAATTTAGACCAACCAAACAATGACATATTGGTCCAACATAAATGGCATCCTAATTCTTATGAGCCTAACATCACCACAATGGATCTTTTCACCCAATTATGTTTTCAGTTATCCCCAAAATGATTGTCCCATATCATTTCTCATGATCTAAGGAACTCAAGATATGATTTACCACATTTCCACCTCCCACTCAGACGGATGTTGGAGTACTCTCTACAATGTTTATCTAAATTAGCCTCTTGTGTAACATCTCATATATTTGTTCCATGTCAATATTGAATGTAAAATTATTATTCTTTGGACAAAAATATAATCCCATAATCTTTAGACCATAATATTTCAAATGATAAGACGTTAAACTACTAATAAAATAGACAAAAAATTTATCAGGTTGAAAACCCATAAAGGGAATCCTGAGAAAATGTCCAGCCTCTTCCCGCTAAACTCATCACCTCTATAGTTGAGAAAACAATTAGGGTTTAAATAAGTGGTATAAATCTCATAGGGTCTATAATATAGCACCAGTAAAATCCCATCAATGATTTCTGAAAAATCTGGACTCAGAAAAAGTTAAAGTAATGATTTATCACATTTCCTCAATGCGAGAATATGTTCTCTAAGTGGTTTCACAAAATTTAAGGTACTCGATATCTTATTGGATCTTACATTTCCCATAAATCAAACTTCATGGTATAATGTGTATTGGGTCACCAAAAACTATTCATTTTTCATTATGAAGAAAACAGATATCTCAGTTGGCCATGCGACTAATGCAGAAGGGCATTGGACCCACCAACCAATGACATCTTGGACCAACATAAAGGGATTTTCAATTCTAGTGAGCCTAGAATTAGTACAGTGGAATTGAGCATGAAATAGTTATTTAAAATATCCCTAATGTGACTACCCCATACCTCCCTCATTACCTAAGCACTTTTGACAATGATTTACATTGTCCATACCAAACTATTCATGTGGATCTGACACCCCCAACATTGCACCACCATGATTCAAACATTTTTTTTCAAGGGGATAATGTGATATGTTGTTCTCAATCCTCTAATATCAAACACCTTGTGATTTAAATCCATTGTGCGTAGGGATTGAGGTTCGTAACATTGGAGTTGTGTTTCCCTATGTTTCCAGATCCCTTCTTGAATATATTTTCCTTCTGTTCCCAAATTCATCCTTTAGATGTTTTAATTTTCTCAAATGTTACATAGAACATGGAAAATAGAGGAGGAAATATTTCCTGGGACATTAAACCAACCCATAGGGGATTTAACCCTCAAACATAAGGCATATAATCCTTTCATAAAAGGTACTCAAATCCTTTTGAGACCTAAAAACACTATGGCAGAAAAAAAATCTCAAAATGTTACGGGACATAACCAACATGTCCTCTGCCTCACATATTCACATACTCAACCTTTTGGTTTATGATTTTTATCACGCATAGTATAACATTTGAGGTGGACCTCACATCCCTAGTATTTACCTTCACCATTACTACCATCATAAATCCTTCATAATCCTTGTAAGAGAGTATAGATCATATTATATTGTCCATGCCATTGATGTATAAAGTATTTAACATGCCAGCTAAAGGAATCTTCTCCCTACTTGAATGGAACTCCAACCCTCATGAGACCCACCAACAACAAGGAGGAACTCACCACCCCATAGTTTTTTGATTCATCCATAATCTACAATCCCCATGTCCCATAAAGTTATGAGGTAGAGGATATTAATCTACACTACACCAAAATTTTTGAGCTGGAAGACCCTAAATTGTAGCTATAATAAGGTCTGACCTAAAAGTCCATAAAATAAAGCAATAGAAGGTATGAGAAATAATATCATAAAATAAAGTAATAGAAGGTCCGAGCTAGAAGACCCTAAACTAATGAAAAATTATTTTAAACCTAAAAGACCCTAAACTAATGAAATATAAAGTCTAATAAAAAAATAGTTTAATCTAAAGCGTGTAGAAATTATTTTTCTAGTGAAATGTCATGAGGAAAACTACATGGCCTTAACACAATTGAGCTTCTCCATCTAATTTCATAACACCTTCTATAAAAATATAATGAACTCATATTCTAGGAAACAATCCCTGCTTGAACAATCCCTCTACAAAACAAATGATCACAAGATGTCAGGATCAGATTACCAATATAGTACCTCATGTGGGTAGGTATTAATGAGAATATCAAAAAGTGAATATTTTATTATTTAAAAATTTTAATTATAATAATTATTGTTTATTTAATATAAATCAAAGGATGGGTATAAATGGTAATTTCCAAAATAATTGAGTAGTGACACCCAAAGCACTAGTTCACGACACCATTAATGTCATTTGCAGGCATTGTTTTTTCCTCAGAACTAAGTACTCTAATACCTAGATTTCCCTCCAGATGGGGGGAATCAATTGATGCCTACTAAATAATCAGAAAAAAATTCACAAGGGAATAAAAACCTAAATAATATTATTATATTACTTGTAAAAGAAAATGAGGAAGAGGATATCCTAGACTCATGGATCTCTTGAGCCATTAAGGACTTGCAATCACATGACCATGTCAAGGTCACGTGGAGACTCCATTCATAGAAAAAAACCTATGGTGATTCCTTCAAAGTCCCCTCTAATGAACCTTCATTCTTTTTCTAATTATCTTCAGACAACCAATGGACACACTATGATAGCCTAAGGAGCTCCCATTCCACATGGTTTGTCATTATCAAGTGCCTGACAAACTGCTAGAAATCCATTAAAAATAAATAAGAATGATACACAAAGGGAGAGACCCCTAATGGCCGCAAAGCTCATGTACCAAATAATCATTGGAATGAATAAAATCACATAATGATATCTAAGAAAAACTGTAGTCCCCTAAATAAATTGTAGCACAAAAAAGAGATATAGGGGGGTGGAAGTGGTTTTTGGGGTCTCTAAAGAACATACGACACCCCCTAGAAGTCCTTCAGGCACCGTGAGCCCCAGACAACATTCCTCACTCACTACATGAGATCCTTTTTGCTTTTTAGCCTCACCACAATTAATCCCTTTGGTGACTCTTGGTGACCACTCACTTCCCCTTCTGTTCTCGAAAGCTAAACATGATGATTTGTCCAGGAAATTCTCACATTCCCTCATATGAATCGTATTGGTCATGAATGAAGTCCACAAAAAATCAAGAAAAAATAATAAAAACTACTCATACAAACTCACATAACCCCTTATATTTGTATAATAAAACAAAGAAATTTAAATCAGAGGATGTGTGAGTTTTTCCTTATCATTGAAGGAAATGTGACTCACCCCGCCCCCAATGATCTGCAACACAACATGAATCCTAGAAGACATGTCCACCTCATCTCACAAAATCCCTTTGGCTTATCATCTTTACTACATGGAATTCCTCATCCATTTCTAGAAAAATGCACAAATCTCAAAGGACAAACATATACATTTTTCCAAGGAAATGCTTTGGCACCCCCACATGACCCATCTTGGTTGTGTAGTGCATCACCAAAAAATAGAGGAAATATCCTCAACAACCCTCATGAAATCTCGCACGAATCCCATCCATTGTCACATAAAACAAAATAGATGCAAAGGGAGGTGGTGGGAGGTAATTGTGGTTGTTTAAAGACATGCGAAGCTCCCAGGAAGTATGTGGCAGGGTATCACGAGACCCCCGGATAGACCTTCCTTGTCTCATGGAGAGCCACAGACAACTCATCAAGAATATCCGAAATGACATTCAATTGGAACTTGGTTCTTGCAAAAATCCATCGACACGTCAATATGAAAAAATGGGATTCTTTCGACAAATCCACCTGATCCAAAAAAGTCCACAGTAATTGGATATAATTAAATAATATAGTCATTGACGGAAGAATCTCATGATCACTGAAAATCAGGTGATGCCCTAAGAGCGATCCATAGTAGAGACTCTTGATTCCGCATGCTGCCAAACCCCTTTAACGAATCCATATTATCTCATGATATATGCACCCCCAAAATTTTTTAGAGAACTATGGTGGAGATGCCTATAAATTCCCCACTCAAATGTGAAGAAAGGGATGGACTCTACATGGAATGTACGTAGGTTGGATTTTCGAACTCCCAAATTCTATGGACTTCTTGGAGGAACCAATCATGCAACCGACCAACCCATTGTTAGGTAATATACCATCGAGTACCATGAGTAGTCATGTTCTATACATAATTTACTTTTCAGGATCATTTTTAGATCACACAATATGTGTGATGATCCTCAGACACATTACATGGCTCATACAACACTGTTTTCTCATATTATTTGAGTCTTGCTGGAACATCTTGGCATGAAAACCTTGCTCTCATGACACCCCCTGGGCAAGTCAGCTGAGTCCCATGAATCCCTCTAGTCATGCTATCCAGGTATCATGATACCATCCAAGGATTTCATCCAAGACATGCGACACACTTCAGATCATTCCATACTTACTCTTGTGGCACCCTCTATAATTGTCTGCTAGTTCGTGCGCTGACTTTTAGTATAGGCCAACTAGGTTATGCAACACCCTCTAGACAAGAAATCCATATGAAAAGGGAATTCTAGGACTCGATAACATTATCTTTCCTCGGTGTTTAATCCCTGATCAATAAGTAAATCTCTATGTGTGTGCTCTGAAAAATTAATAATGGGAAATATAATTCCCGCTATAACCGGGTTACATAGGATTCCTTCTTATGGACCGAGCTCTATAAAAAAACTATAAGGACTATCCAAATATAGATGTCCCATATCCTCATTCAATGAGTCTAATCATTTGGTCCCTCTTGTTTATTCCCACGAGAATATATCACATGGGATTACGGGGTTGCAATGAAAACCTATTTAGGTATCATAGATTTCCATTTTAATCATCAATTGAAGCTTCGGTGTGTAAGACCCAACATAAAGGGACCCACAGAGACTCTGATTCCAATCATATTCTGGATATGTAGGAAACCATTCCTACAGGTTTGAGATCCATACTAACCATCTAGAGAAGCCTTAGTTTCTAAGCCCCAACATAAAGGGAACTACACTAACTCTAATTCCATCCAAATTCAGGATTTGTTGTCCACCTATCCCTAAGGTTCAATCTCAATATTTATCATCCTCGGAAATCCCACTTACTAGTCTCCTTCATCCAATGCATTGAAATTGATCACATTATACCCCATATTTTTCACAATGATCCTAGATCACATGGGTTACGGAGCAGCACTAATAATTTCATCTTCACCATACACCCCAGGGTTATAAGGGGAACATCAGTGTGTAAGCCAGGATATAAAAAATCTTCATGGGTATATATTATTGCAATAATCGAGATACAAAGTATGTGTCACAATCACTCAATACCCTCCTCAGAATATTAACTGCATCCTTACACAGGAGGACATACCGAAGAAATTGGTTATATGGCTTCATCAAATAAGCATCCACCCATTACCAGAAAATAATAGAGAACCAAAGATACATCCCGATGGCTTTACCAAAGAAGCCCAATAAATTTCAAAGGAATGATAATTAACTTATATCTGTCTTGTTAGGGTAACTGGTATCGAAATAGTATTTAGAAGAGATTCATGATCAAATCAAAAATCTATAACAGAGTCCATGATTAGGCATAAATTCCATCAAAATGGTGTGATGATCCCAAACACCCATCCTATCGACCAATGTGATTCCCCGAGAGTCACTGGGCCTGAAAACCCAGATGACCACTGACCTCTGGAAAGTGGTTCAGTACCTAACAACAAATTGTGGAACCATTGGGAGTATCTGGTAAAGTGAAAGTGGTATCTTGAAAAGTGAAACCCATTCCACCACCTACTAAATACTAATAAAAAAATTCTATGAATTCATTGAATTATGTGTATGAGTAAATATAGATTGTGCTAGAGTAATGAAATCTCAAGAATTTAAAAAGTTAAATTAGGGGACAAGACAACACATAGAATAGGGTGCCTAGAGGATGATGAAATTTGGAAGAAATCAAGGCATATAACCTTTTCTAAAAAATTATTATTTTTTGTGTGGAATATTTATATGGGAATCCACACAACAATTGAGTCCCATTAATATCTTCACATTGTAGAGGATCCTCTTTTCCCATTGTGCATGCCCACACTGGAGTCCCTATCTCGTGATCTTTTTTTCTAGAGGATAGGCCAATATGAAAAGCATTGTATCCTAATGAAAATACCTTATTCGGAACATAACATATGGAAATAGTCCTTTTATGTTGTATTATTCTCTTATAGTAGAGATAGTGGATGCGTGTTACATCGTGTCCTGAATGATCTGAGTAAGAAGTAACATCCCCATTTTTAATCTGATGTTGAAACTGAATTCATTATGGATCAGGTGGATTTATTTTGGTTTAGTAACATGTAATCACAATTAGGACCACATCAAGACCCCAAATACTGGTCCATGTATTAGAAAGTGGATTCCTCACACAATAGAAATTTTAAAAATAAATGTTGATATGGTGATCTCTGAAAATGGATCAATGGGTGATGGTTTTTTTATTCAAGATTCCCCCAAAATGATCATTATGGCATTCCATGAGACTTTTCATGATCATTGGGAGCCACCGGTGGTTGTATCACATACCTTTTGCATGGGAATGAGGTACACTATTAAGTGAGGATAGGAATCTATCATTTTTTATTCATACATCCTCACTAATATTAATGGCATCTATTCACCAAATAATGGACTCAAATCTTTTGGTTTATGGGTAATGAATATCCACTCCCTTTTTCACCTTTTGTATCATTGCATTTTATCTTTCCTCAAAATAGTGGGTAGTAGAGAACCACTTTTTTGGAATATTTTAGTCTCACTTATGAATTCCATGTTTGGTTGCTTAATGTACCTCAATGACTAAAATCTCTTGTAATTATTGTGTTATTTAACAATTAATAACATTCTTCTCCATGTAAATAAAATAAAAAAACTAGAATTATTAATAATAATGAGTTGTGACCATGTAAAGATAGTTCATTTACCGTAATACAACTATGAATTGTGGAAAAAAATTATTTTTTCATATTAAATATGAATTTATCATAATATTAAAATTTATTGTTTTAATATGTCATGAGTGAAAAAAAAATTAAAATCTTTAATATGTTTAATTTTTTATACTAGTGGGATTATTTCCCCATGTGAGCCTTCCAACTAGGCCATATCAATTCAATGTGGGACTTATCCATTTGGTCGGCCTTTCTACATGAGCCTATGATGACTCACCAATCCGCAACATCTTGATTCTTGACCATTGATTATTTTTTCCACCATTTTGATCTATAACATCCATGCATTTTTTCTTATCTATTTCTTCACTCAGTTTATTTTTTTCTAGGTTTTGTGGAAACTCGTTATTTTTTATGGAATTTTGATGGTCACCTAGTGTCATGGGAATTGATGGCCCCTACACCAATTTCCATTTAATGAACCCCATATTCTTTTTTTCCTTTTTTTTCTTCTCTTGGGTTCTATCACCATGGATTTGGTTCATTATTCTTTGAAGGGTCTTCATACTCTAATAGATTAGATCTTGATCATTCCATCACATGTGTATAGCATTGTTGTAATGGTTTTTGTGGAGTTCTTGATAGTGTCCTTCCATTGGATGATGTGAAAAAAAATCTGAAGTGTATTACCAAAAAAAATAGATTCATATGAGTATGAGTTCCATTGAAACACTTGATCATATTCATTGTCTTCACATTGAAACAGATCAAGAATTGTAGAAGGCCAACCCCTAGTGTCCAGATTTTTAATTATATTTACTATACGTTTTGGTTGTCCTTATATTTTATGTTTCCAAATACTCTACAACTATTTTCATTTTATTTATCTTGTTTACTATAATTTTTTCTTTCTTTGAGATTAATAAAATGTGTGAGTAATGGGTGTTGTTCTAGACCAGCATACAATTCTCTAAAAGATAGAAAAACAAAAATAACTATGTTCTTAATATTAATATTACTTTATTACATATCGTATTATTTATCTCTGACTTTTTAATTCCATCTGTAAAAATATAGTTTTATCATGTTGGGGTTTGGGGGTATCAGAGCTTCATTGGTTTTTTTTTTGCAAATTTGATTCGTGTTTCCTTATTTTATGTTCTCATTTCCATTCTAATTTCCAAACTATGATCTCATCCGAATTTTACAATATCTTATATACTTCTTATATTTAATGACATTGAACCATTTATATTTCAATGAATTTCAAATCCATTTAGGTAGAAATTATTACTCAAGAGATTGGTTTTTAATTTTGGTCATACAAATAACATTGTTGATAATAACTCAACATCAACTTGTTGGGTATACGTGTGAACAACTATATTCAAAATCAAGAAATGTAAAGGTGATAATGACATTACCCTTTGGATAATTGAGACGAAATATCTTCTGGTATAGAGGGGCCTAATAGATTCCCTCTATGGGCTTATGAAACATATTATAACATTAAATGATACTGGACGTACCACTACTGTATACTATGATGTATCCTCTAATGTGTTAGTTAAAGATCTAAACACTTTACTACATTTATTATGTGATAATATTTTAGGAGAAGGTTCGTAAGTATATATTATTGCTAGTATTTTCATAAACTAAAGAAATTATAAATTAATGCATCATTGGTTGTATGGATTTATAAAAAACATCGCATGTTTTCATTTCAAATGAAACATGGCAGTTTTATTAAATCCCAACTTGAAGAATTTAACATGGTTATGCTAGAACATTCCAGATTAATGTTACTATCAATGATGAGGATTTTGAAATGTTCATTTGATATCTTTAGAGAATGCCTACATCGCACTATTTGAAACTATGATTTATGGTGGAGAATCCCTAACCCTTAATGTGGTTATGTCAGCCCTTCTTTATAAAAAATAAACTTTAAAAAACCAATAAATGGTGAGTAAGATATATTATTCTCTATAAGAATACCAAAATCTAAAGGTAAGAAGATAATTTTTAGTAGAAATCGAATCATGAGCAATAATGAACCCAAACCTAGGTCCAATTCATGGGATAGTATAGTCAATTTCATCCATTGTGGTAAGCCTGGGCATATTATGCCAGAGTGTTGGAATCTCAAACATGAGATGGAATCCAAAAAACCCACTGACCATTATTTTTCAGTTGTATCTCGTTTATAGAACTATTGATGTCTTTAATATATCCATTAATTCACTCAATCACGGATGGGTTTAAGACTCAAGCAATTCCATTCACATTATCCCATTAGAGAGTCATTCTAAGAATTAGTTGAAAGGATAGAAGGATATTTCCTCTTAAAAAATAATAAGTGTTGTAAGGTTATGGGAATATGTTCTATTTTGCTAAAAC
The DNA here is from genome assembly GCA_963277665.1 of Viscum album. Classification (NCBI taxonomy): domain Eukaryota; kingdom Viridiplantae; phylum Streptophyta; class Magnoliopsida; order Santalales; family Viscaceae; genus Viscum; species Viscum album. The sequence continues at coordinate 761,152,523 of OY728161.1, forward strand.
TTGATGATAATTCCATCATCATCTTAATTGATGTTAGGTGGGTTCCCACCCTTCAATAAAATTTATTTTCCTTATAAGTTCAATATCAAAAGGGATTCACATTAAAATTCAAAATAGGTTGTTTAAAAATATTTAAAGGCTCTAGAACCATCATTAAGGTGTCTCTTGTCAATGGTCAGTATGTCTTGAATGGAAATAACCATTGATGGTTTTTGGGTAGTTTTAATTCCACTAAAATTGATAACGTAATTTTTTGGAATTGCAGATTGGGGAATCATAGCTAAATTGTCCTAGAAGAAATCAAAAACCACGTGATGTTGACTAACATCACACCTACTAATCATTATTTTTATGAGGATTGTATGATGGGAATGAAAAAGAGGTTTTCCTTTAATTAATAATCTATTAGAGCTATCATCCCCCTTGAACACATTCATTCAAACCTATGGTGGCCATCTAGGAAAACCTTCCATGGTGGAGGATCGTAATTTTTTACCTTTGTAGATGAATTTTCCATAAAATAGTGGATTTAAATTCTTAAAAATAAATATTATGTTTTAAAAACTTGTAAAACTTATAAACTTTTGGTTGAAAACATCTTGGAATAAAATAAAACCATGATAAAAGATAATGCTATGGGATAACTATGCACTAAATTTATTCAATATTGTAAATATGATGGTATCAAATTGAATATAACTATTAGGGAAAATCATCAACAAAATGGACTTGTAGAAAGGATGAATAGGACCATCATGGATATAGTCTGAAGCATGCTTTCATGCCCAAGTGTCTCTAAATAATTTTTGGATGAGGCTATAAGAACTATTTTCTTCCTTATTAATAGGATTCCATATTCTGCTAATCAATTTATAACACCTAAAGAATTTTGGAATCATAATTCACCCATATATACCCACTTAAGAGTCTTTTTGGTATGTTGATTATGCTCACATTATTATTGATAAATTGGAACCTAGTGATTTTAAATGCACCTTTATTAGGTATCTAGAGGGGTTAGTGGGTAAAAACATTTGGTACATAGTAATGGTTACCCAAAGTGAATTATTAGTAGTGATGTTGATTTCCATGAGTCTTCTTCATCCAAACCCTAGGTTGCCACATCTAGAAACAGTGATCTATCTCATGAATAGGATGATGAAGTAGAGATTATGATATGGTTTGAGGCTCCTATCTACCTACCCCTTCATAACGAATAACCAACTATAGAGGCTGATTCAACCTCAAGTTCTAGTTCAGATTCAAAATCTAAACTGTATGCCACAAATAGGGATTACCAATTGACCCGAGACAACGAAAGAAAATTCCCTTGACCTTTATCTTGATTCATTTTTTATAAAATGTATTATTATTAATTACATATGGCCCAAGATCTGATATATGATAATCCTTAAACTTATAGGAAATCATTTAATAAATGGGTCTCAAAGTAGTGTGTTTTTTCATGGATAAAGAAATACAATCATTATAAAGATCAAACTTGGTATATTATTAATAAACAAACCAACGAAAATGTAATTGGTTCGATGTGGATTTATAAAATAATATATGATAAAACTGATGGAAATAATATAAAAAAAGAAGGTTAGTTTCTGAGGTTTTCTTTCAAAGAGAAGGTATTTATTATTCAGAAATATTTTCCTCTATTATCAGGCATTATTCTATTCAACATTTGAATTATTTTTCTGCCTATAGTGATCTACACATTTAATAAATGAATGTTAGAACTTTTTTCTTACATGTTTATTTAAAGGAGAATATTTATATGAAGCTTCAAGATGGTTACTCTAAGGAATACAAACTGAATAAAGTAATGTCTTGAATAAATCATTGTATAGTTCTAAAAAGCATCATGAAAATTGTATATGAAATTTGATTTCTTCATGTTAGGTAATAATATTACAAGGAGTAAATATGATTCATGAGTCATGAAAATCACCACTCGTGTAATATTTTTAGACACAACTTGGAAGCCACATTGGCATGTCCTCAAAGGACATCCTAGATATCTCTCATATAGCTCTAATTTGTATTTTTGTTATCGTGAAGATATTAAAACTTATGAAATTATGGTTCGATATGTAATGCTGACTATTTAGGTATTATTTAAATAGAATGTCTTTGATTGGATATGTTTTCACTTCCTATGGTGACCCAATTTCATGGAAATGAAACATGCAGTCGATAGTTACTCTTTCAACCATAGAATCATAGTATATTGCCTTGACCGAGGTAGTGAAAGAATCCTCATGGAATACAATCCAATCTTCTAAACATATAATTTTCAATTATATTATAAATATATATTATAATAGTCATTAAGAGCTTAATTTGTATATAAATTTGGTATTTGATGATAAATTCAGGAACATAGATATTAGGTTTCACTTCATTAGAGATATTGTAGAATCTAGAACAATGTGTCTCCAAAGTATGCACACTGGTGATAACCTAATAAATATTTTGAATAAATATCTAGTATTGTCCAAATTAAAATTCTATTTAGATAAGTTGAATTTAGTAAGAATTTGATAAAACTTGGTTCAAGAACATCACTAATTTTAATTAAAAATGGTTATGATTTTTGAATTGTTTTATTCAATAAACATTTTTTTCTATATTTTACCAATTGTTTATACTGCTGAGATTATTTCCCGGTATTGGTATTCCAACATAGTATTTGTCTATTCTATTAAGGCCTTGGACTTTTAGAAGGCCATTTTTCCCTCACATGTGATTATTTGTCAAATCACACCATCTTTATTCTAGGATATTGATGATTTGTTCCACCATTTTGATCTTTGTCATCCACCAGTTTCAGCAAATCGGTTTTTTCACTTGGTTCATGATTTGGCTTGGATTCATTCTAGGACATAATTCACTATAGTATTTTAGGATACATCCAGTGTTAAAGAAATTTATTACCCATGCAACAATTTCCGTTTTACAAACCCTAGATTTATTTTCTTTTTTCTATGGTTTCCCGGTCCTGGGTTCTCTCTGCTTGGTTTTTGTTCATTGTTCCATTAGGGTACCTCACACTCTCTAAGAGTAGATATTTTTATTTCCATCCTCCATGTATACCAATGGGGGAATATTCCTTGGTGGATTTCTTCATGGATTCCTTCCCTTGGAATATGTGTGATAAAGATCCGAAGTGGAGTTCCTCCAACAACCAGTCATGGTGAGTACGAGTACTTATGTGATGCTTGAGGATCAAAATTTGATTCATAGTGACACACATCAAGAGATAGTGATGCTCAAACCCTATCTTTTGGTGTTTTATGTAACTTTATCATGTATTCTTCTAGTTCTTTAATTTCTGTTTTCAAATTCACTGCCACTATATTCATTCAGTTAGTATGTATGTTGTAATATGTTCTTTATTTGATCTTAATAAATTGTGTGAGTACTGGGTGGTGATATTGTCAAGAACTTCTGTCCCTATGGGAGAAAAATACATAAATAACAATGATCATTATCTGATTTTTTTAATTTCTTTCATCCTATTAGTATGTTCTATAACATTTTACTTCAATCTTCCATTATCCAGTTCAGTCTTATTGGGGTTTGGAATTCATTTTGTTTTCAGTTCACTCTTTCCCCTCACAAACACCATGAAATAATGTTTTCCATAGTAACCATTTTCTCAATACTACTATGTATTCCATCCTATAATCCCGTGTCTTTATCCATTAATAAGAAATCTAAAAACACCCTTGCACATGTAGCATACTTTCAAGATAATTCATCCATGTATGTCCCAGAAAAATTGAAACGGAAAATTTCCATCGGTGTGATCCTTCATCCATGGTTTTCTTCTTCTATGCATCTGATAAAAAACATTCTTCCATCCTCTCCCATCCATGAGAGACATATATTACTTGTTAAAATTCATCCATGAAACCACTAGAAGGATTTTCCATTCTCAAGTTGCTACTATTCCCACTTTTCCATACATCACAACTCCACATCATTCCACTGAGAACTGAAACCAGCTATGGTTTCCATAAAACGTGAAGGAATTTAAAACCCCAATGATGAAGAAGTGGGATCTGAAACCGAATCCACCGGTTTTTTTCAATGCAGAGGTCACCAGGAAGGAATATAAAAAATTTATTTCACCTAATATTGCAGATATTTATCCATTACCCTTTCGGGATGGTGAATCAACAATTACATGATAAAATGAAAAGAAAACATGTTGAAATAAATGAAAATAGATGTAATGTGTAAAACCCCTAAAATGAAATGGGTGAAAACCAATAGAAAATATAATGATCTCTAGGGATAAAAGTGGGTACAAACAACCTCAGTATTCCATGGAGAAAACCCGCATAATACTTCACTTGAATAATGGAGAAAGAACCTCAAAAACACCACAAAATGGATGATAGGAAGATGATTAGGATGAGAGGATATTCTAGAGGGGGGAGAATTATTTCATAGGACTCTATAATTCCCTACTTCTCTTCCTCCATAGGTGGGTTTGGGGGAGCTTGACACTAACATAACATCTACAATGCTTGCCCCCTTTGAAAAATTTATGGTAGCACCATACATGGAAAAAAATTCCTGACACATCTCCCACATATAGATTTGATTGAGAACCAATCACTTAACCACGCCTCCTTTAAATATTCCAAATCAATCTTCTCACATCACTACGAGGATTCTTTATGGATCTAAACTGTATGAAATTATTAGATTCAAATTCATTAAACAAGACATCTTCAATATTTTCTTTAGGGTGAATTTTAGATATATCCACACTTCATTCCTCCACTACATCTCAAAATAGTTATATTTTACCCAAATGTGCTTCACCCTAGAATGGAAATATGGATTCCTTCAAATGTATGAGGAACTATCACAAAATAATAAAATCTGCTATTGTATTTGACTGAGTTCCTCCTACAACATTCTCATCTAAATATATTCTTTAAAATCTAGTTTATCTTCCATGTACTCCAACTCTATCAAGGATAAATCTAAAAAATAATGTAACAATGAAATCCATCTCTGAGATCCTCCTAAAAAAGTGAACCATAACCAAATCTATATTTCCTTTGGTCGGAATTACCTAAAAAATCTAACTCAGCATTTCCTCTGATAGCATTCCATGAGATAATGGAATAGATCCAATTATTTTCTTGTGTAGGGATTCATGTTCCTCATTAATATCCACCATCTATAAGGGTTAATCTGGAATCTAGTTCACCATCACAAAATAATATTTATCTCCAACATTTTTCAATAAGAAGTATGAAATATTTCTCTCATTGACATTTTCTTACTGAAATATGATTTATATTTTCTACCATGTTGACCATCGTGGTCCAGACTCAACTGGTACTTTATCATCAAGCTCTAGTAACACATCATGGGAAATAGGTTCTTCCTTGTATTTTCCTCTACTTCAACTATTGTAGTTTCCATATTCAGTTTCTATATGTATCCATCAATTTTTTTTGTAAAACTTGACTTCTGTAAAAATGAAATCTCTCCAGATGATAGTTTGCAGGAAGTGGTTTCCCATAAATGATACCCTTTCACACCATCTGCGTACCTGAAAAAGATACATTTATAGGATCTCAAATCCAACTTCCACTATTCCCAGTCATTAGAAAATTCATTTATTAGACCTCAAAAAATATACAACTGACAATTGGAAGTGGGTATACCACACCACATCTCCATTATTGTCTTTAGAGAAATTACCACTAAAGGAAATCAGGTGATCACATAAGAGGCAATATTCACTGCTTCTGCACAAAATGTTTTGGAAATTCAAGTAGTATACAACATCTCCCTTGTTCAATCCAAAAGGGTTATGTTTATCCACTCTTCCCCTCTGTTATACTAAGGAGTGTGTGCCACCATGAACTATCTATTGTTTCCTTCTCAATAAAAAAAAGTATAAAACACCTTGCATGTGTATTCTCCTCTATTGTTAGTCTTGAATCACATGATCTTCTTTCCATATTCATCTTCATTCTGTTCTTTTAATTTTTGGAAGACATAAAAAAAAATACAATTTCTTCTTGATTGAGGAAACCCAAAATCACCTGGAATAATCATCATTGATGGATACAAAGAATCATACTCCTCTTGGGGATATAACCAATTCTGGAAAAACATTGGAATGGATTGACTCTATGATCTAATAAACATTTATTTTCAATATCCCAAAATATAAACAATTTTTATTTCTCAATGAATAATTCCCAAAAATGGTAATTATACCTTTTTAAGACTATGAAGAAACTTCTGATATGCAAGAATATTCAGGCCATATTCTGACAAATGACCAAGCTTCAGATGTCAAAACATCATCAATGCTTTCATTGAGGTTGTTCATATAACAAATATATTGTCCTCCTTGTAAATTTCACCTATAAGAATGTACATGCTCTTTGAGATCTTCTCTCCCTTCATCACCATCAGCACACCATTCATAATTCTCATCACTCCATTCTTGGTGTGATACTTGCATCAGATATTATCAAATTGTCCCAAATGAAACATGTTCTTAATTAGGCCGTTCACATGGTGTACTCATTGGATGCTTCATAGCATGCCATCATACATTTTTTATTTTATGGAACCGAATCTAATACTCATCAAGGTGCGATCATTCACAATGTTCACATGTCCTTCTAGTATAGTTTCATACTAATCAATCCATTCCCGTTAAGATGTCATGTGCAATATTGAACATGAGTTCAGTATCCATGCATTGTTGAGATGATTCCTTCTTCTAGGAGTCGTCATTACTTCACTGATTGGTTTATCTCTAGATGTAGTAACCAACTTTCTGTCCATTTCAGGATTATATATCTCATTGGAACCATGCTTCGTCATCTCATCTACTGGTCTTTCCCAAATTTCTAGTCGACAGTTATTATTTTGCAACATTGTATGCATCTTTATTTCCTGCAACAAAAAATTATTTTCGTTCAATTTTTCAATATAAAATTTTTACTCTATTTAGAAACAACGTTATTCAATAACCTCATATATTTTATAATGGTGTATTTAAGGATCTGAATAATTTTTTTGATGAGACAAATCTACTAGTCACATTCATAGAGCTTACATAAATTTATGATTGTAATTAATACCCAAAAAAGTTAATTGAACTGGTCCAGATTCAATATTTAATTCCATTATTTTGGATCATAAATTATTAGAACAATCGTGTAGAAATATTTTCAAGATAAAATAATGTGTAAAATATGTGGAAATAAATGACATCATATGTAATGTAGAAAACCTCTAAAAACGAAAGGGGTAAAAACCCAAGGGAAAGTGGAATGATTCCTATGGGTAAATGTGGGTACACATTCCATTAATTTTAAAAGGAGAAAACACTCATAGTATCTAGCTCAAATAATGAATAAATCATAACACAAAATACCAATAAAGGGATGATAAGAAGCTAAACTGGATAAGATGTTATACTAGAGGGTAGAGCCTCTAATTATGATCCTTTTGCAGCCCCTGTTTATCTTCCTCTGCTGGTGGGTTTGGTAGACATGGTAACCAACCTTACACCTTCCATGACATCACCCTATGAATCATTGGTAGCTGGAACCATCTATGGAAAACAACTATCAGTATCTCCAACTACTAGTCTTAGGATAGGGAACCTGAGGCACACCACATAGATGAATTTGAACCATGTCACATCTATTCCGACTAGAGGAATCAAACTGAACCAACTGGGACATTGTTGAAGAAGATAAAACACAAATATTACTAAATGTGTAATACCTAATTCATATTACATTTCATTTAAATTCCATACATTGAATTTTCAATTTTCATGGCTACTTGTGTGTACGCATGATGCATGATCTTCAATTCATTCATGGTAACTGTTAATGAAAATGTATAATTATATTTTTGTTTTGGATTTATTTTACTATAGATATATATTTCACACACATGGAAGCATCCTTATTCTGGAACACTGATCAATTCAGCATCCTGACCTAGATTACTCCCAATTGTGTTTCTTTTCCCTAGCTGGGTCTGCATCACAACCTTCTTGGACACTCACGTGCTTCCACATGTCCCACTAACTATGTAACATCCCAGGTAATTATAAAATAATACCTTTTCATATATATTAATATTTATGAATTAGAAATTAATTTTAGTTTAAAGGGGACAATATGTTCTATAGCGTACACAACACACAACAATGGGTTTCTCTGAAATCGTATGTTGCACACAATATTGAGATATACAGATAAATAAAACATTGTGAATATTATTATTTAAAATAGCAGTTATCTGCTAGAAATATTATTGTAGGGAATGAATATATCTAACTATATTATTTTTACTCATGTTTATTAAATGTATTACTTTCATTTATCAAATTTTAGAGACTTAAAATGAGAATTAATACAATTTTAATCAAAAAATACTAAAATATTTTTAAAAGGTAGTATTGCTACATTTTGATGGAGAACCATTATTAAATATTTTTTTATCATTTATATATTCAATTTGAAAAAAAACATATTCTTTATAAGTGGGGAAAACATACTTTGGTTGAATTTTTGTATTTTAATTATAAAATTCATTTTTAATGAATAATGATAAATAATACAATTAAATTCAAAACAATATTTTAGTAAAACGTATTTATATAGATATATTATACATTTAAATGTTTTAAATGTTTACTAGAATATTTTTTTATCATTTAATCCAATTATGGTTATTTTATGTAGTTTCACATTGGAATTTTATATAAACACATGCCAATCTTATAATGGTCTGTACATTTAAAAAACATGTTTTCTCATATAGACAACATGTATTAATTTTAAACTAATTACTCAACATATATGATATGAATTTTGAAAAAATATTCCACATTTGGAATATTAATCTTCAAATTCTGTCAATAGTTCCCTTTTTTGGACATTATGAATCGTAACTTTAGTAATTATTTTTATTTACCACGTTTAAAGGTTTAAAAAAGTAAATTAGGGTAAAAATTATTTTATAGTAATATTAAACTACCCTAAAACCTATTCTAATCCTATTTTTAAGGGTTATGAAAGACCCATAAAACTATTTGGATTCCTATATGTCCATTTGAATTCACTTGGGTGTGATTATGACACTTATAACTAATAATTTAACGTAAAGGAAAATATTTTAAAAACATATATCTTCTTACTAAATCAATTTTTATATGGTGTAATATAAGTGATCTCTTCGACTATAAATATTCATTAGAAAATTATAAATATTACCTACATAATTTTAATTTATTTATATTTTTTTGTAAATAAATAATTAGATGTTTTTGTGACACAATGATAATGTAATAATAGAATTTTTAATGAAAAAATCAAATAAATGATATTATAAATATTATGATAAATATTTTTCAAACTATTTGATGTCATAAACAAATTTTTATGATTAATATGAAATTTTTTGATTTATATAATGTATTTTATTCTTAGGAATCATTTTTTTATGAATTTAAAAAAAACCAAGTATGAATAGTGTCAAGATTGACATAATTCAGAACTGAAAATATAAAATAGATTATTAAATTTTATAAAATTCCTAAAAATATAATATTCAACCAAATTGTTATTATATGTCCTAATATTTCAAAAATAAAAATTCTTCTAGACATTTGACTTGTTAGGGTAATTACATTTTCACACAAAATAAAAATTACAAGATATCACAGTAAGATAAATAATGGTATGATAAACGTTAAACCAAAAATATAAGTGTTAAAAATATTAAAAACTTGTATAATATTATTTGTATGATTTATATTATACAAATAATAATCTTAGCTTCTAAATAAATTATTTTTATGCATTTGGAACCAAATATTAATTTATATTAATTTAGTATTTTAAGACTCTCCAAGGGTGCCCCTCCCCTCTCCTATAAAAAGGCACCCTCTCTTATGTCATACTCTCACTTAAAAACCCTTTTGGTTCAGAGAATATCTTCTCAAACATTTTAATATAATCACCAATCACATTATTGAGGCCTTAGTGTAGGCAGAACACCCTTTTTGCTGGTGATAAGGTGTTCTTCAAAGGTGATCAACCGATGAAAAGGTGTCATTTTTTATGTGTATCGATTTTATTTATTATTACACTTACCTTAAAACTTCTTCGTACATGAATAAATAATAAATACATTATCATATATTTAATTATATATTATTGTGCTAATATCATCCCCTAAATCCATCTCTAGTTATATCAAATGGGTAAGGAAATAATTGTTCATGCGTATGGGTGAATTATCACCTACATGAAAAGATTTAGTTCTTTCTCCATTAAAATATATAAATATTGGTTATAATGATGGAATTAATATTCATATGCCATATTAATTACATATATATCAATATAAGATAACAATATATCAATTACAGTCTTACTCTCCAAGCACATAAAAACAATAATGTCGTTCGTGCGTACATGTGAACTATCACCTCCAAGAAGCGTTGCAATTCATTTTAATTCACCACATAACATTTATGATATATATATATATATTTAAATTATTATTAATATTTTTATTATGAAATAATTATAATTATGAAAAGATACAATTATAATTACTTTATTTCTATAATGATTAATGAAAAATGGAAAATGTTACTCATGCTTACGTACGACCTACCGTCTCCATGAAAATAACGTTGTTCATTTTTCATACTATAAATAAATGGTTTGATATAAAAATATAATTGATGTATAAAAGTTATTATTATTTATTTAATACTATTTTTTTAGTGGATGCACTTATGACCACATAGACTAGTGACATCATACCATGTTAATTTTTGACTCAAGTACCAAATATTGACAAAGCGTCCGACATGAACGTAAATAATTTTTCAATTGAAATAAAATTGTAATAAGTGAAATAGAATTTATAATAAACATGAAAGAGGATCTGAATCAATTATAAATTATCCTATTTTTTTATTATGGAATATTAATTATGAATGAGGCATGATCGACTCAAGGTAAGGGACTTCATCTCAATCTCTATTCATTGACACATATCCTAATATTGTGAAACATTATTATCCTTTAGGATACCAACCTTTTAACATGTTATATAATGAATTGAAAAATTCTCATTATATATACTATTTTTTAATGTTATTCTTTAGTGATTCTTATTCATGTGATTCTCAAGTGGTAAGCGATTATTAAACTAAAACCCTCTTTTAAATGTTCTAATGATTTATTCTTATAAATATTTCACATTGATGTTCATGTTTTTAAAATGTATTTAATTATTTATTTATACGGACACAAATATTTTAAAATATTAATTCCTTTCAAAATATTCAAAGTTGAATGGGACACTTTGGCTCAAAAATATTCTTTTTAAAAATTTTAAATGTGTTTTGAAATTGGAATAATTATTTCAATAACACGGAATGTTTTTTAACATATACCCCATTAATGGAATTTGTCACATTCATGTCACTATTATGTATTGATGTTTACTTTAATTATTTACCATTTTAATTTAAAGTAATTTGTTTTCATTTATGAGTGCGCTTCTTGTAAATATGAAATGTTATTTCAAAGTGGAAATGTTATTTTTTCTTTAAGCATGTGTTATGTGTTATGATTAAGCTATGGTTATTGTTAATTCCTTAGGTATACATGCGGTTCCATGATAAAAATGGGGGGGTGAGCCTATAATATATATTCAATTCATTAAGTAATGTGATATAGGTAAACGTTAAAGATTATGCTATGATATTTAGGTAATATAGTATGATGAGTATTCCAAATTTAATCATGAAGGTTAATACCTCTGTAGCTATGAACGATAAAATATAAGTATGATTTGTATTCAAAAAGTTTCTTTTATGATTTATGATTTCTCTGAAGGTTTTTAATAATACTATGATTTCATGAGGTTTGTCAAAGTGTTTATGTCTTATGGGTGTAAAATATGATTTTTGTTAAAAAGATATCATGAGTTTTAAATATTAATAGATTAATTGTTTCATTCCTTATTTTATATCCTTTAATGATCTTTTTTGTCTTATCCCAAGTATTTACTTTTTTTCATAGGTCATATTATTGTTAAGGAAAATAAAGATGTTGTGATGAAAGTATTAATGATATGTCTTGAAATAAATTCATCTTTTATTTTTAAACGGTTTCCTTTTGTAAAATAATTGATACTGAGTATAAGTGTCCACTTCTGTTTTTTGAGTTTAATATGTAATAGTTTTTCCTAATTCTCTAAAACACTATACATAAATGTTATTTGGGAATGAAAGAAAAATTGTTCTTTTCAATATTCACTAGAATAACTTATGTTTAAGGCTGGGTAATTATATTTGGTATCAAAGAAGGGTTTAGAAATCATTAGAGATTAGGCTGTCTTATTTTGAGATAGGAATAGAATCATCGGCTTTTAATTTTTTGGGAGATAATAATTTTAATTTCCTAGAAACTTTTTTTTGGATTATGTAATAAATTTTTAAGGTGATAAATGGTTTTTTTGGAGACATTTATTTTTGAGTTAGTTATGGGTTATTACTTTTTTGGATAATAAAATTAAAGGTATATAATAAAGATTGAGGTTTAAACATGTTATGGTTATTTTTGAGGAATATATCTCATTTTTGTATTGTTATAAGAATTATAGAGTGTATGAAAAAGAAAAACACATAGACTATCTGACATCCCATCACATCAGATAAGGCTGTGGGAATCGAATCTACAAACAGATTACAACATGGCTTTATCACCTACCACTAGACTACTTGAAGTCCCTCGTTAGTATAAAATTTTATATATTGTTAAATAAATTTATAGAATAAGAATAAGTTTATTTTTGGAACTTATATTTTATCAAATGGATATCCTTGTTATTGTAAATTGATTTGGTGATTAAGTGAATAATGTTATTTTGTTGGATGTTCACTATTCTGGGAACCCTACATGATAATGGTAAATATAATACATTGAAATGTTATTTAAGGAATAAGTATTGAATTATTTTTGGATGAATGTATGATTTAATGTGGACATATGAATTTTTTTTGTGGAAATGATTAACCTATCTTAGAGAATATGTTATTTTGAGACATTAAGAGTTATTGATGTCATTTCGAGATTAATTATAAAATTTATCATCGAAGACTATCTGATCAAATTCTTCAGAGATTTGGGTTTCAATCAAGGATTAGATTGGATTATTTAAGAGATTTTAATGACAATTATTGGTTGAATGTTTTATGTTTATCTTCTTGATATTACTATAGAATTTACATATTAAAAGTAGTCCACCTCCTTAAAAGGATTGTTCTTTTTGGGTTAATTATATGATATTATACTAACTCTTTTGGTTTTAGTTAATGTTTAATGGTATAATAAATAGATAGTAAAACTTATGAGGATGATTAAAGTTTATTTAAGTTTATTATAATTATTCAGTCATGAATAATTCATTTTAAATACACAATGAATGGAGGAAAAAGATGAGTTTATAGTGGAAATTGATTAAAAGATGAAAATATACTTTCCATGTAAGTATATTCCTTTATCTTCTTATAATATGTTGTAAAATAATTCCCTTACACTATGAAAAGGATCATAAAAAATGTTTTCCTTGTAATTTTCTTAAGAAAATATCAATCACTGTTTAACCCGTTATATATTTATGGTTTTATACTTTTTATCTTTTTCCTCACAATGTTTTATATCACTCACCATCAGAACATAATGGTTAACTCTCTCTTCCATATCCATGTTTTACTACATGGAACCCAAGTATTTATTCTCTTAGGTGATATTCATAGTTCCCTTTCATTATTTTAATGTAGAGGTTTTATTGAAAATTTTTATAAGATGGTATTTCAATAGGGGTGTTTTGAAAAGTCATAACTTTGTTACCGACCCCGGATTAAATTTTTGAAGATGCAATTTCCAAAAAGGGGTAGAATGTAACATCCTAGGTAATTATAGAATAAGTCTTTTTCATATCCATTAATATTTATGAATTGTTTATTAATTTATGTTTTATGGGGACACTATGTGTGATAGCATACTGAACACGCAACAACAGTTTTCTCTAAAATCATATATTTCTAATAACATTGACATATACCAAAAAATAATACATTATTAATATTATTATTAAAAATGGTAGTTATCATCAAATCATTTTATTTGTTTGGAATGAATAGAACTAACTATATTATGTTTACACATGTTTATTAAAAAAATTTACTTTTATTTAATAAATTTTAGATGATTAATATGATAATAAAGCCAATTTTAAGCATAAAATACTCAAATTTTTAAAATAGTCATTTTACCAACATTTGAAGGAGAACCCTTTTTAAATATGGTTTTTTAACTTTTATATGTTCTCTTTGAAAAAATAATCTTCTTTGTTAGATGTTGGGTCTCAAAATTTACTTTGGTTGAATTCTGGTATTTTTATTAAAAAAAATGTTTTAATAAATAGGGAAAAATACTATATTTTAATTTAAAAATGCCTTTTCCTAACCTATTTATATAGATAAGTTATGATTTTAGTTTTTTTAATGTGAACTTGTGTTATGTTTTTGTCATATAACATAAATTATGGTTATTTTAAGTAATTTCACATTTAAATTTCATATAAACACATGTTAATCTTATGATGGTCTTGACTTTTAATAAACTCATTTTCTCATTTTAACAATGAAGATTAATTTTAAATTAATTTATATAAATTAATTTTTATTAATCAGGAAAAGTGGATTCAATATTTGTATTCAAAGGGTCCAAATAATATAAATAAGTCTCCTTTGTATTTGTATATTATGGACAGTAACATTAGTAATTATTTTTTTACCATAGTTAAATGGTAAACATGTAAATAAGGGTAAAAATAAAATTATAATAATATAAAACTACCCTAAAACATATCCTAAACCTATTGGATGTCTTATGGATGTCTAGTAAAACCCTTAGGATGCAAATATGGCCTTTTTAAGCCACTTGGGTTTGATTCTGACACTAATAACTTTTAATTTAATGTAAAGTAAAATATGTTATAAAAATTTATCTTCTTAATAATATTTTTTATATGGGGTTATATAAATGAAATATTCAACTATAACTAGTCATCATAATTATTAAACAATTACCTATATCGTGGTTATTTATTTATATTTTTTAAAAATTATAAAATAAAATTTATTTATGACACAATGATGATGAAATAATATATTTATTAATGAATGAATAAAATAAATGATATTATAAATATTGAAATATACATTTTTTAAAATATATTATTCCATAAAACAATTATGGATTAAAATGAAAATTTAGTATTTATATAACTTATTTTTTATACGGAATCATGTTGTTATGAATTTCTAAAAAAAGTCATGTATGAATAGTGTCAAATTTGACTTAATTCATAACATCAAATATAAAATAGTTTATTAAATTTCAGAAAAGTAAAAAAAATTATTATATACCAAATGGCTAGTATATGACTTAATTATTCATTAATTTCACTTTTATAGTATTTTTACATGTTTTTCAAATTATATTAACAAACAAAGTGCAAATAAAAATATATCACATAATTATTAAAAAGGATAAAATACAGGATAAACCAAAACGATAAGGATTATAATTATTCATAACTATTATAATTATTATTGTATGATATTTATTCGACCAAAAATAATCTTCTATTATAAATAAATGAATTTGGGACCATTTTTACTATAAAATTAATTTATATTAATTTAGTATTTTAAGTCTTTCCAAGGGTTCCCTTCCCCTTTCCTATAAAAGGTACCCACTCTTATCTAATACTCACACTTCCAAAGAATTTTGGTTTAGACAATATCTTCCCAAACATATTCAAATAATTCATCCCCATATTCTTGAGGCCTTACTTTTAGAATAATATCATCTTTAGTGGTGTTAAGGTGTTCTTTTATGGTGATCAATTGAAGAAGATGTATCGTTTTTTAAGTGTTTCTATTTTATTTCTTCTTCCACTTATATTAAATCTCCATATTCCAAGAAAAAATAATAACTATATTATGCTTAATATAATTATATTTTATTATGATAATATCATCCCCTAAATCCATCTCTACTTCCATCAAATGGGAAATGAATTAATCATTAATGCGTTCATGTGAATTATAAAATCCGGGAACAGATTTAGTTCATTTTCAATTACCATCTTTAAAGATTGGTTATAATGATGGAATTAATATTAATATTTGATATTTCAGAAATATATATATCACTATGATATAATAATATATCAATAATATTCTTACACTCCATTCACATAAAAACAATAACATCATTCGTGCGTATGTGTGAACTATCGCCTCCATGAAGCAATGTGATTCGTTTTTATTCACCACAACCGGTGAATGATATATATATATATATATAGTTATATATAATTTATTATAATTATGTTAATAATATAATTATAATTATGTAATGATAAAATGTTAATTACCATGTTTCCACAATTATTTATAAAAAATGGAAAATGTTACTCATGCGTATGTTCAACCTACCATCTCCATGAATATAACATTGTTAATTTTTAATAACATAAATAAGTGGTTAAATTTAACAATATAATTTATGTATTAAAGTTATTATTAGGTCAATAATAAAATTATGTAGATGATAATCTTAGGACCATAAGTACTAGTGACATCATACCATGTTCATTTTCGAATCTAGTATTGAATATCGACAAAACGTCCGACATGAAATTAAATAATTAGGTAATTTTTATAACATGGTAAAAAGTGATAAAAAATAAATAATAATATTGAAATATTTATGATAATTCTATAAATTTACCAACTTCCATTTTCTAGTATGATAAAAATGAGCGACACATTCCGGACTCAAGGTAAGTGAATTCGTCTAAATCTCCATTCATTGAGGCATGTCTTTATATTGTGCTCCTTTATTATCCTTTAAGGTGTATATATGACCCGTTTGACCTGTTATATCATTAATTAATACATTTTCATTATATTTATTGTTTTTTTCTCAGTATTATTCTTCAATTATTTTTGTTGAAATGCTTCTCATGTTGTAAGGGACTCTATAACTAAAACATCATTTTAAATGTTTTAAGGATTTTGTATTTTAAATCATTATCATTGATGTCCATATATTCAAAATGGTTTTAATGATTTATTAATATGGACATGAATGTTTTAAAATATATCTCCTTTAAAAAATTTCAATGTTCTGTCGTACACTTTAACTCAAAAATCATCTTTTAAATGTTATAAATTTGTTTTAAAATTGGATTGATTACATCAATAACATGGAATGTTTTCTAACTTACACACCATTAATGGAATTTAATTCTTTCATTTCTCTATTATGTATTTATGTTTAATTTAAATTTTTATCATTTTATTTTAAATTAATTTTTTTACTTTGACAAAGCACGACCTGTAAAGATGAAAATTGATTTCAATGTGGAAATTTTATTTTTCCTTTAAACTTGTTTTATTTGTTATGATTATGTTATGGTTTCTGAAAATTTCTTATGCAGAAGGGTGGTTCCATGATAACCCAATGGAAGGTGATCCCAGTATATCTATACAATGAATTAGGTCATTTAAAGGAGGTTAACGATAATTTATCTCATAATAGAGTTAGGGAATATATTGTGATCGGTATTCCAAATGTACACATGAAGGTTACTCTCTATGTAGTTGTAAATGCTAAAATGTAAGTTTGATATAGATGCAACAAAATACCTATATGATTTATGGTTTTGATGAAATTTTCTGTAATCTTATTATTTCTTGTGTTATGTTAAAGTGGTTATGTTTTATGGGTGTAAAATATGATTTTTTGGAAAAAAACATGAGTTTTAAATATTCATTGACTGATGGTTCCATTCATTATTTTTTATCCCATACTAACCTTTTTGTGCTCATATGATGTTTTTAAATGTTTTTCATAATTCATAATATTGGAAAGTACAATGAAGATTCTATTATGAATTTATTTAAAACGTGTATTAAAAGGAAATATTGTTTTATTTTAAAAGGGTTTCCTTTAGTAAAGAAATGGATACTAAGTGTATGTTCCCACATGTGATGTATGATTTTAATATGTAAGAGTTTTTCATAATTATTTAAAAATATATACCCAAAAGATATTTTGGAAAGAAAGAAAAAAATTCTAGTCAAAATTCCCCAGTATAAGTTATATTTGTGGTCAGGTCCTTATAAGATACACCCCTTCTATTTGGTGAAATATTACAGTGATAGTAGTTGTCCACACAACATATGTCCATGATGCCTAATGTTTCCATGAAATGGAAACATTTCACAGCACTATGTTGAATCAAGAGAGAAAATCTCAACTCATTCATTATTTTCCAATTTTTGGTTTCGATAACTTCAAGAGAGAGTTTTTCTTACCTCGCAGGAAGTAACATCAAGAATAAAGGAAAACAGGGGTTTCTCATCCCTATGAAATCCCCATCGTAATTTATGTCCCAAACATAAAAAACTACAGTTCCACATCAATGGTTATTTGGAAGATGAATTTATTGATGTTCTGTCCAGTCCAAGAAGATTTTTTTACCAAAAGGAGTTTCAGATCATCAAATTTATTAATCATCATAGGGTTTCACCACTGCCACCTAGTTCAATAAGGCCAATATCCTTATATTGTTTCTATTGTTATCTTCATTTTTTTCAAGTATGTATTTCCATGATTGATGTATATAGTGAAAAAACAATTTACATTGGGTTTTGTTCTCAAAGTTCATGTTGGATCATTATCATCTAAATCATGTTAATGATTAGTGTTCTTCACTATTTTAGGTCTTATTTTATTTTTATTCTTGTGAATTTAGAAATTAAATTTAATAAAAATGTGTTGCATTTTATATTATAGAAAAATCAAGTTAATTCTATAAATTTTTAACCCGTAATTACATATAAGTGGTTCATAGGTTGTTCATAGGCATAACCAAAACATTGTTACCCCCAAAAATTAGTACAAGGGCATAAAACCATGTAAAAATGGGATCTACAAAGGTTGATATTGATAAATTTTAAAGTGAAAACAACTACAACCTATGGTGGATCAAAATAAACATACCTCTGGATTATAATGAATTAATTGTAATATTTTATTCTCTTGGTGGTAATAAATAAAATATAAGCACCATTTTCTTAAATGGATGGACTACAATCATCTATAGTGATATCCTATAACATATATTTAGGAATTATTATAGTCTGATGATTTTCACTATAGGGTATAATGTTATGAGAGTGGATTCATATGAGTCTTCTACTAATAGTATATTTTCTAAATTGGGTTACATTTACATGAATAAGTCCTTTATTTGTATGATATACATTAAAATTTGATTATATTCTTTTAAAATGAGTCATGGAACTGCAGTCAGGTCACAAATTGTTGAATTTAATAAAATATTATTAGACCTAGACAATAAATGTATCAAATTAGATGAAATATACAGAGACATAATACTATTTGAATAATTAGGAAACTCCTTGAAATATGTTAATGATCCAATGGTGTATAAATAATAAACTCTTACTCATGATGATGTTAAATCATCATTACTCTCCAAACTCCAGTAAAGGAAGAGCAGTGTTAAGGCTAAGGTTGACGATCTCACTGAGAGGGGTAGAAGTGATTCTAGGGGTAGAAGGAAATATATAGTCCAATCTAAAAATCATTGATTGAAATCCAAGAACAAAGTAAAAAATTTATTTCAATGTAAACATCCTGGTCACATTAATAGGAATTTTCCTAATAGAAAATGAGACTATAAAGACAATAATTAGATGATTCTCTATTAGTTGAGTAGGATTTTGAAATGACTAATGTGTCAAATGTTTCTGAGGTTTCCATTATAATGAATGGTTCATTAATTTTGGATGTCCATTGAAAATGTGTACTAGAAGGAAGTACTATAAAAAATTAAGGGAAATTAAATTGGGCGAGGTGTTCCTAGGAAATAGTTGGGGTTTCCATATTACTGGTATATGCTCAGTTTCATTAATGATTTGTGATAAGACTCTTAATACTCTTGGGGAGGTTATGTGGGTACTCGAACTAAAAGGAAACCTTATTTCCCTAGAAGTACTTGATCAAAAGGGCTATACATTAATGTCAGACTCTATAAGTGTTAGGATTTCCCAAGGAACCCTCACTATTCTGAAAGAAAACCATTAGAATGGGTTATATTTTTTAGATGATAGGGTCTATATAAAGAAGATAAATGATTATATTGTTTTATGTTTAGATAGTACCACCCATTTGTATGAAATTTTATGGCATGTTAGTTCAAAAGGATATAATTAACATATAAAAGAGGGGTTTCTGAATGAAATCACTTTGGGAAGCTCTCCATATTGTGATGATTGTGTGTATGGGAGATCCATAAGTGTTAGATTTAGTAGATCAATGTATAGGTCTAAAGAAATCATTGAGTGTGTCCACTCGGACATTTCGGTTCCTTCTAGGGTAACATCCAATGGTAGAGGTCTATAAATTATATCATTTTTTGACAACTATGCTAGGGAAGTTATTATTTATATACTCAAGCATAAGTATAATACATTTTAGATTTTTAAGAAATGGATAACTAGTGTAGAATGAGAATTGTGTAAAAAAATCTAATCATTGTTAACTCCTAATGGTTAAGAATATTTTTCCATTTAATTCATTGAATTCAATGAATCTAATGGAATTAAAAGGGACCAAACTATTGTGGAAACACCAAAAAATATATTTTTATAATGGATGAATAAGACTATCTTAAAAAAGGTTAAGATGAAAGTTCACCCATTATAATATCTCCTGGCCCATTTGGGTCAGGGCTACATTCAATTTTTTCTAGATGATCAACTCTTTCCCTTCTTCTTATAATAGTTTTAAAACACCAAAATAACCCGGGAATGTATAACACTCAACTATTTTACACAATTGGATTTTTGGATCCATAGATTATTCCATTAACATGAATGATAATCAAGTTGTTAGGCCAGTAATGTACATATTTTTTGTATACCAAGAGGGTGTTAAAGGGTAATGCCTCTGGATAGATAAACTGGTTTTTCAAAACAATATCATTAGTTGTGATGTAGTGTTTTATGAGTCTGGATTCTCTAAAATGATATGAATAGTTCATGTAGAGTCTTCATATAAGTATGGTGAGTCTCCTAACATAATATTCCACCTGTAGGTTTTGAAATTCCCTTGGAAGCAAAAGACCAACCCCATACTAATTTTTTCTCTGCCCCTCATATTTTTCTGATTCAAGGTGAATCTGATTCTATTTAAGATAATTTACCTAAAACATAATTGTAATATAATTTATGTGATTATTTTATTAACCATGATAGAGAGAGAAAATTTCAATGCCTTTTACCTAATTTATCAAGGTTGATGTTGTTGCTTATTCTTTTTTATGTTTCTCATAAATTTTTTATTCATGAACCTTGGTTTTAGATGAAATATCATAATTATAAAGAAACTAGTTGATGGAAGGCTACTATGAAGGAGGATATGAATTTAATTATTAAGAATATAACCTGATATGTAGAATCCAAACGTGATAAGAAAAAAATTAAATGTTGTATGTAGATATTCCTAAAAAAGAAGAATATTTTGGAGAAGCTAAAATAAAATTTATAGCCTGAATGGTTTCTAAGACATTCCTTCATCATGAAGATACTTGTTATAGTTAGATCATCTCACTTATTGTTATTCGTTTGTTTATTAGGATGGTACTGAATTTTTCTACAATGTTTTATTTTCATATTGAACATTTGGTTGTAAAAACTAATTTTTACATGGTACTCTTAATGAAACAATTTATATAAATCCTCTCTATGGATTTATATATATTTTTAAACCTAATCATATTTTCCAATTGGACTCTATTTTTAAATGAAAAAACAAGAAAACTCTTATCAAATATTTCGTATGGACAATATTAGAGATAAGAAGGATCAATCTTATACTTATCTCAGTAGGCTTATATAATGAAAATGTAAAAATGGTTCATCTTGGTTTTCATCAAACCTATTATAATTCCTTTAGGAAAAAATACATGTTTTTATTTGAATATTATGATAAAAATGAGGTTTTGTATTCCTTATTGAATATGATTCCATATTATATTGTTATAAGAAGTCTTATATATGCACTAGTCAATTATAGACCAAATATTGTATTTTTATTGTGTATACTGATTAGGTTTATGGGGGAACCTCGTAAGAATCATAGGAACACATTATTGTGGATCCAAATATATTTTTCTTTCTCTATTAAATTATTCATTATATATAGATTAAATGATAGTTTTAATGATGAAATTATTGGATTTTTTAAATATGATTATTCTACCAATGTTGATACTCATAAGTCACACATTATATTTTCTTGGAATATGGATGTCTGATATCCTGAAATTTAAACATGTGATCAGTGGTTTTCCATTCCACCACTTTGGTATAGTATATATCCTTGACTGAATAAATCAATGAATATATCTGGCTAATAGGTTCAATTACCGAATTACCCTTATACACTAAAATAATTTTAGTTTATTATGAGAACTAATATATATTGAAATTATCTAAAAATTATGTACTCTATGGAATATTTAAGAACATTAACATTAGAATTCATTTTGTTAGAATCATTTCACAATATGTGACTGTGAGTGTCGCAATGATACCCACTATTGAGAATATGAATGATAGTTTAACTAAGCTTATCCCATTGTCTAAATTAACACTTTATTTAGAAATGATTAATTTGGTCCCAATTCAATAATTTAGGTTTCAAGAACACCATAATTAAATTAATTTTATTTCTAGGTGGATATTGTTTATTTCATCTTCGGCATAAGTTTCAATTAAATTATTTAAATTACATTTAAATTTTTCATTGCTTGTTGTTTGTGTGTGTGGTCCAGGATCTCTGGTGAATGTAAGGAAACTATTCATGTGGATAATTTAATTCTACTTTTAATTTGGGTTTATTTTACCTTGGTTATGTGTTTTTCTTGATTGGATGATTCCTTGTTCCGAATAGTTTGTCCAGTCGGTCCAATAACACAGAATGGACCTTGTTGTGTTTCTTTTCCTCAGCTAGACCCTCATCAAACTATTTAAATCCTTTCTCATTCTTCCACTAGTCCCACCACTTGTGATTCATTCTATTAGAGAACTATCACCATGATATATTCGATCCAAGAATCATTTACCTTTTTCCCTCAGTCCATTCCATAAGACATTTCCCTAAAAGACCATTATTTCTACCCACTACATTGATTTGAGAGAGACACTCTCATCTCATTCAGGATTTTTTTATTTAATTATAATTGAGAGATATATCGTCTAACATTAAGTGGAATATCTCAGAGAAGAAGATGTATACTAGGGTCTCCTATCCATCCAAATTCCCATCAGTTCTTCTTGTGAATATCGTTATAACTGGAGTTCCGTTTTGGTGGATAATTAATAGAAGAATGACTTTAGGTAGGATCCAAAAAGAATAAAAACTATAAGGAGTTTCAAATCATGAAATATATTCATCATTACAAGGATTGAGGTTTGAATCTTGTCCCTTTTTGAAATTTTTTTCTATCAGTCATTCTTGTAAGCCAATCCTTATTTTTTTTGTCATGATGATTCAATCAAGCAGTGTACAGTGCTGCATCTACCTGATGGGTTTCAATTCCACCACCTATTTCAACATGCACAACCACCATATATAATTTATCTAGTTATATTATTTTCAGTTATTCCTATATTTCCCTACTTTCTTTTGTTTAGTAATAAATCAACTATCCTAGGGCGGTGTTCTTATCATGCATATAAGATCACAATGATATGAATAATGTTCCATCTATGTGTTCTTTTCTATTTTATATTTTATTTTCATTCATTTTATATGAATCTATAAGTTCTATTTAATGAAAACATGGTCCATTTTCATTTGTAAAACATATCTTGTTAATCCAATTAATTTGTAACCAATATGTATGCATCAGTTGAACCTATGAAATTCTTGTTCAAAACCTAAAAAATATTTCCCAAAACAGAATTGGATTGGCAGAGTTCATTGAGAACAATGATAAAAAAGTATATTTTTCTTATTTATGATAAATATTTATCATATATAATTGATAAAGAAAACCAATTCAAGGAATTGATGTAGCAGATTGGGAGATAGCCACATATCAATCACCTATTTTAGGGATTTTCTATATTCCTTGAGAATGTATTAATAGATTTATTAGGCCTGAGATTCTTCTCCCCCCACCAAAAACCACAATTGAATGGGATGCATACATACTAATCAGTGAAAGTAACTAATGAATAAATCTCACTATGGCACCTAAACACCATGTGTATACCATTGAAGAAATAGGCCATCACTGACATAACAGAACTACCCATTTCAACAATATCTACATCGTAGCCTAGACACATTGAATATCAAAAAATTTACAACCACAATACAAGAACTACATGATCTCCACTCCGTCACCAACACATGAATTTAGTGTTTTCCAATAATTAAAGACCACAGGATAAATTTAAATGTACTGAAGCCTTGATGATCTACTTAAGGAAAATTCGAACCAACCCAAGTCCACAAATCCATACATCTGACCCAAGTCCCACAGATAAAACCAGAAATATGTTCACACCAAATTTAATCCCATTATTTTTAAATCCCACACCC
Source organism: Viscum album (assembly GCA_963277665.1). NCBI lineage: Eukaryota > Viridiplantae > Streptophyta > Magnoliopsida > Santalales > Viscaceae > Viscum > Viscum album. Next base: position 761,177,362 of record OY728161.1, read on the forward strand.
CTAGTTTATTATACCACAAAAAATACGCATTGAAATAAATTCAGTGACATATGTGACCCTATAAATGATCTAGCTAAAATAAAATATTAAACAAAAGATCAAGCCTATATCACATATATCCATTGATTTTCTATAATTCTTCTATGACCAAGACTATTTCACGAACAACACTTGAAGCTTCCAAATAAACTCATACATTTTATGAACCATGAATCCCATGTGCAGGGACATTGAGTCCTCCAGATATGCCCATTTTCAAGAACCATTTACAGTGCATGTAGCTCCCCACATGACCTGGTCTAAGTATCACTTGATTTACTCTATACTCGTGACATACCAAACCATTTCACATTCAAATTCTTCTCAAAGGAATAAATAATTTATCATGGGAAGGAATGACTCATTTGGCAGATTCATGTGACACTAATCTTAGAAACTAACATATACACATGAAAGCAATATAAAGTGATGAATTTGGACTTGGAATTTTAAGAATAATTCAAAATTTATGTGTTTGTTGGAAGGGAATATTTTGATAATCACATGGATGAAAATGAAATATTAAAGTCCCCTAAACATTCCTCAATAAATTTGGTATTTTCCACTTGAGGATGGGTCTACCTTCACAATCACTCGATTGATCTTGTATAAAATATCTATTGTTATCCTTAGATTCAATTTGTTTTATACTTTCTACTGATGTCACACTATTCCAATAGGGGATGATCGTAGGAGAACTCTCCCACCCCTCTGATGAATTATAGTTTCTAATGATAATTATTCTCTTCTCAATTATTTTAATGTGAATGGATTCATATCTTATAGGATATTTTCATTCATCTTCACATTTCAATCAATCATTAATTTTTCATTGGTACCACACAAATACATATTGGGAATTTCTTTGTTGATTATGATGGTTAGTAATTGGATGACTGTAGACTGATTGGTGGTATCCAATCACTTGGTTAGGTGAGGAAAAATAATATAGGGATTGTTGTATGGATTTGTTTCAGACTAAAATTTCATGGATTTGATAATCAGGGGGTTTCTTTGGATTATAGAATGACAGTGGTATGTAATTGAAAAATTACTCATTGGAAAGTGAGGAGAGTATTCCAATGTAAGATCATTATCATATAAACTATATCAAAAATAAATTTAATTAAAATCCACAATATTCATCAACTACCATATTTCCTAGATATAATTAAACAAAAGAATCATATAACCATAATAATGCCTTCTCTGAGAGATAACCCAAGTATATTATTATTGAATTTTTTATGGTTTTAAAATTAGTTTTTTGGAGGCCCCACAATAGGAATCACATCAAATTGGTTCCATTTCTGTGGATGTTAGTATTTTTTATGTAATTTTTTTAAAATAATTTCAAATAACTAGATAATATTCATCTCATCACACCATTTTTGATATAGAGGTCGAATGAATAGTTTTGGTGGGACTAAGAAGCATAAAAATCAATGAACTTGAGGAGAAAGGATATTTCAAAGGTACACTAAAAAAAATTTCAGCCTCAAATTCCTCTAATACTGGTATGAATTTAGAGATTGAAAACATAGAATAAAAACGTGCGATAATTGAATAAAAAATTAAGTGAACTTTATGAACCCAATTTCTACCATGATAATTAACTTCAACCACCTAACAATAAATATGATATTAAATGAAGAAATGGGATAATATAACTCATTCCAATGTTGTATAGATTTTTAGGAGAGGACCCTAAGTAGAATCTAAGAGAATTGTATAATGTTTTCAACAATTAGAATCCTAGATGAGTATCATAAGTACATGTTTTATGGAATTTCATCCAATTATCTATTAAAGGAATAGACAAAGAATGTCACTAAAAACATCATACTAGGTAAGTCACTACATGGTATGGGATATAGAAGGAATTCTATAAGAATTAATTCCCTTCATAAAGAAGCACATAGATTAATAATAAAATTCATTGGATAGGTAAAGAATGTTGAGAAAATATCCGAGAGTTCTGTAAGAGATTCAAGCAGTTGACAAACTCCTTGCACATCGGCTTTTAAAAGATCACTATTTCATTGTATTCTTTTAATAATGATTGATGGACAATGATCATAACTTTTTAGAATAATCCTTTAGATAAGAATTAACAAAAAAAATAACCTGTTAAATTCAGAGATCTAATTGAGATTATCATGAAAAATTCACAATAATTAAGTATAAAATTCATAGAGGGAGGAATACATGAGGTAAAAATTTATAACTCTCCTTTACTGGAATATAATACTAAATAACTAATCTTTATTGTGAGAAACATATCTTTTAACAAGGTATATGGTAGATCACTAACCGCACCTCCAAGGAAATATCATCTTTTCTATTCTCAAGACCACAAAACTATGGGATTCCCTAATGTTCTAACAATAGAGAGCTATGATTACATGTTCTTGAGGTAGTTATATATGCAACTGGTAAACAATAAAGTCCCTATGACATACTCATAGACACCCTAGAACTGTCAAAAGCAGGTGTGGTTGATGGAGAACTTATAGCTAAGGATCAAAAATTGTATACCTAACCTTGGGTGTCATAGTGAACCCTAGGTGTTGTTGGTTGTTTTTTTCAAAAATATTGTTATACAATTGTTATGAAGTTTACTTTGAAATCTTATACATGCACATTATTTATTAGACTGGTTATAATTAAGGAAATTTTTTTTAGTGGACTACTGATTTGTGATAACACCCTGCCCAAATTGATATGAAACTTCAGTACCCGAGTAGATCATACTTTTTTTCAGGTCAGGGATTGGGAAGTAAAGATAAAGCTTTCGAATCTGGGACCGATTGAGGAAATATGATGTTTTTTATGCCTTTCTGAGATTTCTCTTTTTTTTATTTGGTTCTTCTTATATGATTGTGTGACATGAATGGTTTAATGTTCATTTATTTGTGCATGGTTTATTTTGATTTTTTTTCACTTGATTTTATGTCATTACATTGATTTATATTTACTGATATGATTGATTATTATTATTTATACTGTTTATTTTCTCTAATACGTGGGTATAGTCTCCCCACCATACTACCTTAGACCTTAATTACTATTTGGTATCCTATGGAGTATGGGGAGTCACACCTATGGTATAGTAGTGTTCCTCTAGTCTGGGGACCAATTAGTGGTATGGGGTAGTGGGATGTTACAATGTTGTATGAGAGTAATTTTTCAATTTTAATTCTATTTTGGAAAGCTATACATGAGAGTAGAAATATATTAGGGCATGGTATGGAGTTTTTTCCTATGAGTAGACAACCCACATATTGGGGATATCATTGTTGTGAGGGTTGAGATTACGGTTTATGTTATTTGTTTTTACTAAAGATTATTTTTCACCTCGACTAATGCACTTGAATATGAGGTTATTGATTTATGAAATATTATCATTTGGTCTAATGTATAAAGACATGGTGTATTCATTAATTATTTCAATCACTTCTGATTCATATATACTTTATGTGAGTTCCTGTTTTTGATTATTTAATTACCTGGGTTGTGACTGATGTCGGCTATTTAATGTGTATGCAGCAATTTATACAGTTTTTACATATATTTTTATGCTCAAATCATACTTGATTGATCCTTCAAATGAATAAAATATATTTTATGTGATCACTTGGTATGATTATTTGGTTGTGTTAGAAAAATAAAATTCTGATTTCAAATTAAATATAATATTCCTATATAACATTTAATTAATATCTTCTTTAACAGAGCCTTAGCTATGAAATTTTTATAGTAAAGAAAATAGATAAAATTAAATTATGTGAACAGTCGCCATGGTTTTTATTTGGTATCATCTTAATAATTTCCCAAATACAACTTTTAAATAATTTTGTTATATAACTTGTACATCACATTTCATGAAATTGATCCATTTATTTTATATATTATGGTTAATATATTCATAATTTTATGGACCCTATATATATATATTAGGTGTAAATAGTGGGTGTTTTGTTACCCTATGTAGGGTAGTTGGGACTACTTATAGTTCTTGTGTTATATAATATCCCTTTGATTCGGACACCTCAAAATAGTAATATACTTGGTTTAAGACTTGGTTTGTGAGAAACCACCATGAGTTTGGGGAAAATGGGGAGATAGAGGAGGAATATGTTTTATGGGATTCTGATAAATGTTTTATGGGATAGTGAAAATGGGTATAATATAGTAGAATCAAACATGTTCATGGGATCCCATAGTGGTTGTATATCACATTATATGCCTTGTGGCCTTGGAATGCAGGTGAGTTTTATCCCAGGATTTATGAACTATGTGAGGATTGATGATTGGGATCATTGTTAAATCCTAGAGAATAAATTTTTATGGCTCTAGATTTAGTAGTGGGTGCCTTTTGACCTTTGAGAGTGACGTTTGGGGGGATAATCCAAGCTATCGAGTGCCTTTAAGTATGTTAATAATAGGTGGATGTTTAGGAATATGGGATCATTGCATTAAGGATGATACTGTATATGTTATTTATGAATGGTATTTACCTTGAGTATTTTTGGAAGAAGAACATGAGTATTGGTGGTTTTGTTCTTATGTCTCGTTTTGGGAGGTGTAGAGTCATTCAAATTTCTAGCCATGTTAATTTAAGAAACCCAGAACCCTGAGTGGGGAGGATTGAATCAGGGAGTGAACTATTTTTTTAGAAGTGATGGATCTTATTCCCATGTTAGTAGGAACATGTAAAACCTATTAGATTGTAATATTAAGCAATTTAATCATTCACATGAAATGATAAAACACATCAGTTTTACATGGTTCACCACTGAGGGATGGTCCATGGAGAATACACCGATAGTGTGTGAGTCTTACCAAAATATTTTTTTCTTCTCAAGTTGTGGAATAAAAATGTTCAAATATGGTCAATGTGTACTAGGCACACTACCTTTTCTATATTTTATAGATACCACAATGCGTCCTTCTGAACACTTCCATCAAATCCCCTAAGATTACATGTCTAAGAGAATCATTACTTAGTTTATAAAAATGAAGGTCACTTAAGTATATTTTCATTTATTTAATATTCCTTGACTAGAATGAGAGACTACTTTCCCCTTAAACCTGAGATGATTCATTTGAAAAATATTGTTCACTAAAACGATGAGTTTATAACAGTCATTTATGAAGTTCACTACCTTAAGAAAACTCACTATTTCAATGCAAAATACCCCATAATCACTAAGCTCCCATTCCTCAGAACCATTGGGATCATTCAGTACAAAAATATTCCTTTCAGAATTCTCAAATGCACATAGCAAACTAGTTTCGCAAATCTCCCAACCTTCATGAAGTCAAAGTGATTCAAACATTTCTATGATTATTTCATGTGTAATGGAGTGAGGGTAGCCTCATATAAATATGCACATCCATTCATGATGCACCAATTACTATTGTTCATTTTTTTATATGTTTTAAAAACATATTTTCGATAGTCATCCATTCACAAATCATCCATGAGATTTATAGTTTTCATGAACATCTACATCAAACCAACATGCACTCACATTGCTCCAATTCATGTAACCATGGAAAACACCATCAACTCATTGTTAACTCATGAAACTAACCATTTTGAAACCTAGTATTTGTAAAACCCTATAATATACAATATTTATAAATAGTTTATACCATAAAAGAGCAATTTGAGATGCTAGCCTCTTCCTCCAGATTTTGAGCCCCAAAATTTGGGAAAAACTGGGAAACAATTCCACCGTCAATATTATTGTAAGATTGTACTATAAGGACATTCTCTTGAAAAACACCCTAATTATCCATGTGTGTATTGAAAAATGACACAAACAAAATAGTATTTCTAGTTAGGAATAACCTTTTTCAAACAATATTCCCCGATGATTGGTTGGAAATATGCATATATATTCAATAAAGCACCAGCCTCTATCAAAACATGAAACACATGAAACAACTCATCCAAAACTCAAAATATATATGATCCATGTTTGATTTAGAAAATAATATAGTTGTAATAAATTGGGTTCTTGTGTTTTGGAATGCTAAAATATTTCCATCACAAGATCTGATCAAAACCTCAAACTGCCACACTTTTATATCATTGAATTTCTCTATTCTCATTCTCCTCCTTTGTGATGTTGAGTTTTTCTGTTCTACCCCATTGGTAATAAAACCAAAGAACCAATATTTTTTAATTATAGAGATCAAAACTCACTCCCCCTATATCTTATATTCCCCCATAATTCTACATTATGTCTAAAAAATGATTAAAATAGTTAACATAATTTGATGGAGGGGGATACTCAAAACCTCTTCATGCTTTGGGAGGTGGCCAAACATTGTGGTTCAACTCATGTTTCTTGAACACCTATGTTTCTATTGTCCTGGTCATAATATCATCTTCTTGTTCATTGGTTCAATGATGATCCATTTTAATCACTCCTTGTTCTACTCTTTCCTTGATGATGTTATATCTAATTTCAATATGTTTCATAAATGAAATCTGAACAGGATTTTTTGCACGATCGATAGTGGTCTTATTACCATAGTGAATAACCATTGGTTGTTTTACCTCATCCCAAATATCAAAAAAAAAATTGTTACATCCATAATATAGGAGGTAAAGCCTTTGTAGTAGAGATATACACTACATTAGTTGTATTAAGAGAAGTGATTTAATTTTTCATTCTCAACCATCCCACACACTTCTTGCCTATAAAGAATGATCCACCAAATGTTCACTTTTTATCTCCAGAATATACATCCTAGTTCACATTATAAAATAACAAAAAATCATTATAACTTCCTACATAAATGTATAATTCATAATTAAGAGTACCTTGAATATTTATGATTTTAATTTTAACTACTGCCAAATAATCTTCCTTCAGGTCACTTTGAAAGAAGGATGCCAATAATGTTGCAAAGATAATATCTAGACATGTTTCATTCAAGTAATGTAAGCGTCCTATGATTCTCCTATACAATGTGGAATCCACATATGCCCCATCCTCATGTTTTCCATGTTTTTTCCCAATCTAAATCAGAGTATATATATGTTTGGAGTCATTAATATTGAATATATCTAGAAACTCTTTTACATATTTTCCCTAGGAAATGAAAGTTTATTCCTTACTTTGAATCACCTGTATCCCATGGATGTGTAACTGTTAACCAATCCTAGACATTTAATATTCTGAATTCATGTGATTAGAAAATTCGTCCTATGATCCCTTCTTACTTCCACCAAATATAATATCATCCAGGTACACAAGTACCATAAATTGATCTTTAATTAAATTCTTCTCATAGATATTATAATCGAATACTCCTATTTTGAATTAATGTTCCTTCATATAACCATCCAGTTGAGAATACCATGTCTGATATGTCTACTTAAAACCATATATGATCCTCTTTAGTCTAAAGATCATTTCTTCATCATTTCCAATCATAAATCCCCCTAGTTGTTATTCTTATACTTATTCTTCATTAAATTAATTTTAAAAAGATGTTTTGACATACATCTGATACACTTTGCATCTTCTTTGAATTTCTATAGAAATGAAAAGCCTGATCTAATCTAGTCTCACCACTATAGAAAATGTTTCTTCAACAACAATTCCTTCAATATCTACATAGCCTTTACACACTAGGAATGACTTATTCCTAATAAAATTTCCATTCAAGTCAAATTTCATTTAAATGATCAATTTGGTTCCAAGATCTTTTGGATTTTTAGGTTTATTAAAAATATAAAATGTCTTGTTCTTGTTAATTTGATACAGTTATTCCTTCGTGGCTTTAACCCGTGATTTATCTTTTTCTACTTCTTCGGATGAGTTTGGTACCACAAATTTTAGGAAGGAAAAATTATCAGTATTTCTCAATATCCTTATCAGTGTGGGTGCATTCCAATCACCAATGATGTTTGATTGATCAATTTATCATCTTCTATTTCTCTTGGGTGGTTTAAAAGCAGTTTCTTCATCCATGGTTTCCTCTTCATATTCTTCTTCTAAATCATCATCCTTTTTTACCACTAAATGTTTTGAAAACCTTCCCTTACTTCTGTATTTGAATCAATTCCATGGACATAGTTTTATTTATCTTCTATCATATCATCATAACTTCTCCTTGGGGTATCAATGTTATTATTTTCAATGATATTGACATCAATTCATTAAACAATTATTCAAAGATGATTATTGAATTTGTTTAGTAATTTCCCTTTATTGAATATTTAATAAATATTCTCTCTTCTATAACAACACCATACATTCCATGATTTCTTTATTTGTTTAGGATGAAACATTTAATTGAAAAAAAATGAAAATACTTCATAGAAGGCTTATTACAATGCCAAAAATCATATTGGGTCTTGGTTTCTTTTATATAATCCCCTATTCGAATTTGAGTGGACACTGCTACTTGAACATCCTCTTTCCAAAAATGATGAGAGTTAGGACTCTCAATCAGCATAGTTTTTTTCCATATTCTTCACCTATTGATTTATCGTTTTATCAACTCCAATTTTCTGTGGAGTTCTCACTACATCCATCTCATGCGTTATTCCATTTTTTTCTAGGAAATTTTCAAATTCAATGTATGTGTATTCCCATCCATTGTTAGATCATAAAACCTTGATCGTGCAGCCAGTATCATTCAAAACATTTCGATTATAAATTTGAATTTGATAAATCACATTTTTTTACTTTTTATAACTATTACATGATCTATTTTAATATAATCTTCAATGAAAATAAAAATTACCTTTATTCATATGTTCTATCCACATTTATTACACCACATAAACCTATGAGGATAAGATCAAAATGATTTGATACCCTTTTTATTTGAATGATATAAACTACATACCAACTTTTCTTATATGAAAGAATCAAATGCCTTCTCCAGTACACACATTAGATTTAGGATATCAATGACATTTTTCTACTTGGATGTATTTTAAATTACTTGTTGACTATTTTGACCCAACGTCTGGTGCCACAAATTGTTTTCTTCTTCAACTGTCAAGTAGCCAATGTTCTCTCTACTATTAACCTGATATTAGTTTCCATATCTTCTCTAACCGTTCACAAGATAATTCTATGTATTTTCATTTATTTGGAACACCTTTTGATTAAATATCACTATTAGTCCAAATTCATAGTGTTTAATCACACTCAAAAAATTGTAACACAGACCATCCACATAGAGAACATTGGTTTTTTTATCTTGTAATTTGTTAGTTCATTACTTCCACTTCATTTGATCCTCAAAGCCCTATCGTTGTCAAAAATTATAGTTACATAAACACTTTTCTTAACATTATTACATAAATATACATTCCGAGTCATATGGGATTTGAATCCTCTTTCATCAATACATGTTATATTGTTCATTGAGGCTTTGAGAGCTATTTCTACAACGTTGGCTTTCTCAAATTTCATCTTTTACTTACATGAGAAATTTGATTGAGTGTAGGGTAATGGTGGATTTTTCAATATCATTTCCTTGTGAATTGTATCATTATTATCAAATTAATTTTCAAGAGAAGAATACCTATTTTAAAAAGAAACTCCACTTTGTTGATGGGTTTTAAATTATTTTTATATAGGTAATTTTACCATCATTCTTTTACATGAAATAAATTTTTTTATATACATCATTAGAGAATTGAAAAAGTATCCATAAAAACTATTCATTCTATATGATGTAGGATATGAATTCTCTCACCTCTTTTGACTTCGTAGATATTCCCCTTTCAAATAGCTCCTCGCATCTTTAGAGTGTCACATGGTGTGGCCAAAATAGCCACATAATTGACATTTCAAAAGAGGAAATGTATTTTAACTTTTATTACTCCTCATGTATCCTTTCTTATGAAATTTTTTTGACCAATGTTATTTGTTGGTAACATATGGATCATATTAAGTTAACCATTATGTTTTATTTGAGTCTTTAATTGTTATTACATCAGGTGCCTTTATGGTGTGTCCAACTTTTAGATTCCCATTACTTTGGTTCATCTTGTTTCTAGCCTTTGATGTTTCATCATTATAACTAATTATACTTTATCCCATGCATGTGGATCATTTATTGTTTAAATCATTCTATACTCCTTTAGAACCATGATTAGATATCTCAAATGGCTCATTTTTTAGGAATATTTCAAACTATATTTTCTTCCACATTTCCTTTTAATTTGATTCCCTTTCAAGTTTAATCCATAGATTGACATCTTCTTCTTCATGACCCTCAATAGACTTCAACTTCTCCTCCAATATGCATGAATGGTTATTGATGAAACTTCCATGTTATTAAATCCTGAGATTTATTTCTATTATATCTTCTGATCTTTCAATAGTTGTGGAATGTTCTATTACTACTTCTTGCAGTTGATCAATTTTATCTTCAAGGTGATCAATATATTCTAATTACTCAGCCATAATGGCTCTCAACATTTTTCTTCTGCATCATTGATTTTCATATTTACCAATAGAATCCTAAAGTTCCATATTGAGATCATTATAAAAAACAAACTAATTATCTATAGATTTATATTTTCAAGGTTCTTACTTTTCAATAGTATCCATCATGAATGATTCGGTTCAAGATTTGAACACTGGTTTTGCATCCTCAAAAATCTCATTATCATCATTTTCTTCTATACAGGAAAAACACCTTTTATTTTATTTCTTTCTATATTTGAGGTCTCCCTTTTAAGGAAACCCTTTCTTAGGATTCTTCATGTTTCCACTTTAACATTATTCATCTTCAAACTTCTTTGACCACTAAGATGCAATATTCCCAACTCTACCACATTGAAAATAGGCTAGAGGTTTCTTTCCAACAATTCTCCCTTATCCTCTCATGAATTTATTAGAAAAATGATAATGAATTTTATATTCCTAATTTCACCATCAACAATATCCCAAAAAATATTTAATTTTTGAGTGACATTGAAGTCCACTTATGTGCTTGCATGACTTATTTCATCTTCGGGTTTTACTTGCATTTCATATGCCACCAGACTGTTTAGCAGATCATGTATACAATGTTTAGAAAGATCCCTTTCCTCAAGTATTGACACTTTTAGATTTTATATAGGTGGAATCCTTCTTAATATTTTCATCACATTGTTAATGTCTGGGATTTCATCACTAATTCCTAGTTTTTTTTCAAATGAATTATGTAATTAGATTAATAATTTTATCTTCATTTTCCTGAAAATGTATTTACTGATCATCGAACCTATTATGAGAAACTTGGAGTATAGCCTCCTTCATTTTTTTCACCTTTATATATATTTTCATGATTTTACGACATTGATTTGGATAAATTCGAAATCATAACATTTAGATATATTAGATCAAAAAGTGTTATAGTAAGGGAATTTTATGCTTTAACATCAGCATTGAGAATTTTCCTGTATGTATCAGTCACAGATAGTCATGTTTCATTAGTGAAATGAATCCCCTATGCATTGGAAAAAATAACATCAATTCCAAGAGATCATATATGAGATATCATTCAGTTTATTCAACTCTAAAATTTGATTCTATAAAATAGAGGGTCTCCCCTGACATTTACTGAATTCTCCATGAAAAGAAAAGAATAGATTTTACTCCAGTAACTTTTATGCTCTGATTCCACTTGTAAGACCCTGGAACACCCGGATAGGGTAAGAGTGAATCATGGGGTCAATTGTTTCTTCAAAAGTGACAGATCTTGTTCCCTTATTGGAAGGAACCCATTAAACCTAGCAGATTGTGACATACAGTAATTTAAACATTCACATTAAAAGAGACAAAATAACATTTTTACATGGTTCAAAACTAAGTGAAGAATTATAACATATTCTTAAAATAGCCAAGTCGGTGTTATTTTGTCACTGAAAGGGGAGTGGGTGAATTTGTGATACTTTTCATTTATTTTTCCTTCAAACAACCTTTTCCACCTATTAAATAAGTTAATATCTTCGGAAAAAAATTCAAACACACATCCACAGGAACACAAAAATTTACAAGGTTCACTATTCAGTTAGAATATCTACGTCCTTGATATGGTATAGAAGAAATTCAATTATAAATAATCCACTACAAAAAAAATCAATGTATTACAATAAGTAGTATATTCCATTTCACTTGTGTAGCAATTTGAATACAATCCACAAATTCATTTTCATCCTTTAAGAACAAAAATGTAATACAATGTTGGTGTAAAACTCATGTTACTTAAGCCTCCATTCAGTCCAAAAAATTGTTTTCTTTGAAATAAAATTCTTCAATTTTTTACCAAGAATATGGTATGAAACTCAAGGACTTGATTTTGGATTCAATTCAATTTCCCAGGCTGATCTTCGTAATTTAATGAGCCCACTCCAATTCTTCATGCTCCGATTCTTCAAATTCGATTTCCTAATACAAAAGAAATTTCCCTAACGAAATATGGTTGAGACAATAAATAATTACATCCTCAGTCCAGAAATACCAATATTGAAATCCCAAATCAGATTTGTAACACCCCGAGATTTTATGAAAAATATTCTTTTTAATTTCATTAATGTCTTGTATTGTACGCTACACCAAAAGGATCTTGCTCAACACACATCCTTGACTTGCCTTGTATTACACGCAATCGCGACCTTCCTCGATAGCGTGTGTAGTATGCAATACCGAGTTTCACTAAACAACGATATGCTATTAAAATATTATTAAAACTAGCCGTTATGAATAGTAATAACCACTTTTTGAAATTTTGTAAATTTTATTTTTCAAAATGGACTTCATTTATGGATTCCTAGTATCGAATTTAGCCTAAGGTGAAATTTTGGTACTTTTTGGATAACTTTCATATTTTGATGAATAGTGAAAATTACTAAATTTTAGTTAAAAACAACTTTTTCAATCGAAATAATTAATAGTGATAAATTATTAATTTTAGTGGTTTTAAGTATATTTAAAATATATTTTTACAATTTAATACAATGTTGGTCATTGAATGTAATTTCACATTTAAACCAGACATAATCAAGTGTCAATCTTTTGATAGATATTGTTTCTTAAAAACACGCTATTTGTTTTAACAGCGGGCTTTAATTATAAAATTAATTAATGCAACTTCTATGTTATGAATTTGGTAAAATAGACTTCATTTTTGAATTCGGAATATGAAATATAGCTTAGGATGAAATTTTGGCATTATTCTGAAAAACATCAATTTTTGATGAATAGTGAAACTACTAAGTGGTAGTTAAAAAACTGAATTTTTCATAAAACTTAATTTTACCGCTTCTGTGAATGGAATTTCAAAAATCCGAGAGACACGGTTGATGTTAGTAAGTAAAATGTGGTTCAATGAGATGAAAATAATTTTTGGTGAATAGTAACTTTTTACTTTTATTTACCACGGTTAAAAGTAAATAGGGTAATTAAGGGTAAGAATGATATTAATATTACCCTAACACATGTCCTAATTCTATTTGATTAGTGTAATTCGACCAAAAACAAACTTAGGAATAAAATATGACCATTTAGGCCCACTTGGGTTAGATTAGGACATTTATTATTAATTTATTTAAAGAAGGGTTAAAATAGTTAAAATCAAAGTTTAATAAGTAAATAATTTTTAATATTGCGTTATACATAAGATAAATTCGACTATAAATATTCATTAAAAATCTAAAAATATTTCCTACATAATGGTATTTTATTTATAATTTTTAGACATTAAATAAATTAATTTATTCTTGTCACAAAGATGATGCAGTAATTATCTTATTAATGAAATATTGACATAATTGATGTTATAAACACCAAAATAAATGTAATTTGAGACTTTTTATGAATTCCACTAATTTTCTAGGTTACTATGATATATTAGTGTTGCTTTAATCAACTTGGTTTGAACATATAATTCTGTTATGACTTTCACAAAAATCATATATCAAATAGTGTCAAAATTGACATAAAATAGTTTTTAAATCAAATATTATATTACTAATTGTTATTTTATTCCTAAAAATCTAAGGTTCGTCCAAATGACTTAGATAAGGATATATATTAATAATAAACAATTTTGGGTTCGTTTGGCATGTTATAGTAAGTGTATTAACCATATAGTGTAAGAAAACAAAAAGACACTGTAAAAGTTAAATTATTTAACTTAGAGTTAAATCTAATTGATAAGGTTAAAATAATACCCTAAACTTGTCTAAATCCTATTGGATGATATTATTTAGACCCATCCCCACTTTAGCTTCGAAATAAGACCCTTTGGAACCATTATAAACCGATTTTGACTTTAATATAAAATAATATTTTGAGATATTCCTAAGGTGCCCCTCTCCTCCCTTATAAAAGGGCACCTCCTCCCTCTCCTCCTCACACCAATTTGAGCATTCAAGCTCGGCCAAACCCTGACAAAATCCCTTCTCCACTTACCTTGTATCATCATAGAGGTCCTGGTCTTCTTCAAAGACCATCCTTAGTTCTTTAAGTGGAGGCTAAGAAAAGGCGCGTCAAAAAGAGGTAATATCCATTACCGATCTTTTTCAATTTCATTCTTCTTCAACTTCTTCTTCTTTAGTTGTTTCATGATAAAGTAATAACATCAGTATTTCTTATATACTTATATGTTATTATAAATATGAAACAACTCGAATTAACCTTCTATCCATCCTACGGAAAAAGGAAATCACCGCGCGTGCGTACGTACGGAATACCGTCTCCACGTCGTGGTGTAATCTATTTTCCGCCACCACATTAATTGGATGGGTATAAAGGTGTAATGAGTAACTATATATGATTATTATAAAGTGATATTGATACTGAAATAGTATACATACACTTCAACACAATTCCACGACCATGGGAACGATATCATCGCTCGTGCGTACGTACGGACTACCGTCTCCACGACTCGATGAGATTAATTCTCAATGATTAACCATTCATGAATGATTATAAAGTATATATAATAAGTAATAATTCAATATATGACCTAATTATGATACTGGAATTATTTATATTTATATGTATGTCATCTACTTAATTCCATTCAATTCAATAAGGAAACGAAAACAGCGTTCATGCGTACGTACGGACTACCGTCTCCATGAACAGTGTATTTCTTTCCATTTACTGATTTATTATATATGTGTATTATGAATATATATATATAAATCATGTTTTATATTCTAGAATTAATTAATCATGATCTAAGTAATCATATGAATAATTACAAGTTAAAAACATGAACAACAAATGAGACTATTTTACCCAAAACGCTACTTTAACATGAATTTACAAAAGAACGGGTAATATAAAGTCATAAGTGGACCATATATGATATAATAACAATGAATATGATTCTGGAATAAGTCAATAACATGATTTAAATCATATACAGGAGGTTCGGACACTCACAAAGCAAGTCGGACCTAAGGTAAGGGAAATATCACAATCTCATTTTTATCCGAGATTGTTTATTCGTAAGTAATTACTGGGGTGTATTTTATCATCCACATCCATGTTTCATCAATATGTAATATTATTTCCATCCACCTACAATTGTTTAAATCCATTTTTACCCTTCGGTGAGTTTTTAGTAAAAGAAATGAAAGGAATCTTTTGTCGTTTTTCATACGAGGTACTTTTTGACTTTTCCGACAAAAGTACGAGAAGAATGTTTTTTTAACTTATACGGCACGAACGGATTTTTATGGTTTTATAAAGCCTTATTTTCATGAAGCTTCCTCCAAAATATTTCATTACTATTTTCAAAAAAATCTCTTTCTTTTAAAATTGCATGACGTTTTGTGAAAAGAAATTGATTTTGAAGAAGAAAGGATATTTTCCTCAAGAATTCATTTCAAGTATTTTATCAATATTATTTTCCATCTAAGATAACATAGGGTTCTGTTTCTATCCCTATTATTACATTGATTTGGTTATGTTATGATGGAATTATTTTTATGAATTCCTTTATCATATATGAATTGTTTTATGATGTCATGATGTTTAAGATTCCCATTTTTATTACATGGGTTATGAAATGATGTATGATTTATGATTTTGTGGCACACATAAGAATGGTATCATTATGAGATGGGTGGGACCTATATCTCCCTCCAATGCATTGGGTAAAGATTTTATATCTCATAAGATAGACATGGCTGGAATGGTTGGTTATACCGGTTCAGTGAAACGGGACTGAAACGAGGGTTACTCGATTTCAGAAAGGGACTTTGTCCACTAAGATAGTCTTGGCAATTAGTCTTGACTAATAAGAAATGATTCTCTATGATTTTGTGTGAATTCCACAAAGTTTCATGTTTTATGTTATGATTATTGTGATTACATTTCACCGCCATGATTTATCCCATGTTATTAAATTATGATCTCTTTTACAGGTTAAGATGTGATTGATATTTCATTTGTTTACCCTTACTGAGAATTTGAGCTCACCCTTTTATGTTTTCTTTTCCCCAGGATATAAAGAAAGGTTTTAGGTATAAAAAAAAGAAGATCTTTATGGGAGATGTTGAAGATCATTCACCAGGATTAGAAGATTATATTCTGAGTTTCCAAAGACACTAAACTATTACGATCCTTGTGTGTGTGTTTTTGTAATGTACTAAGTATTCTTCAAAAGTAATGTAATGTCCATGTACGTCAGGCTTCGGGTCTCTACAAGATTATCTAGCTTGATTCAATGAAAAGCTAAATATGATGACAAGCAGAATATGGTAAACATGTTAATATGATAAATTCTGAATACAATGACCAAATGAGTAACGTTGCAATCTTCTCACTTCTCCTATGAATTCTCTCTGTTGAAACTTCTTCAACAAATACTGAATACAAAAAATACTCTCTCCCCCCAAAAATTCAGAGCTTCTATCTCTTCTACAATGAACAGGTCCTTCATTTCATTTATATAAATATTACAATGTACTTTTCCCATTATAAATATGACCCTAAGATAACTTTGGTGGGAATTACCAAAAATTTTCTCTCAAAAGAAAATCCCCGAGAATATTTATTTCCATTCATTTTATTGTGAATAATGACTTGGTCAACAATTATCAAAACTTCTTCAATCATTTTCAAACATCACATCTTCTTCATGATTTCTTTTCAACTCCCAGTCAAGATCTGATTTCTGAATCTGGTCATCTCAATCCAATTTCATCAAAACGATGCATTGTGGTTATTAAATGATAATGTTTGACGAAATGGATATCCATATGATTTTTTAATACAAGGATCTGTACAAAATATTGGGAATAATCTAATCATTCTGTTTTAATATTCCCCTAGATTGCACTTTTATCATATTCCTTCATCTCTTCTCTCAAACCACTTCTACTTCTTCATAGCTTCTCCTCTTTTTCTTGATCCATGCGATAAATACACAATGTAATTCAACCCCTTTTAAATGGTTGAATACATTGTGGATCTTATTATTTTATTTTAATTACATTCATCAGTTTCAAGCAATTAGTCATCTTCTGAATACGATTTCACTTGAAGCCTTCTCTCTTTCACAAAACATTATCTTTTATCATAACATCCATCATAAATTTATAATACATTGACGGTAAACTTTTTCATTGTCTACATTTCAATGGAAATTATTGTAACTTCCCTTTACATCATCAATTTTTTTTTCTTTCTTAGAATGACTCTAATTTTCATGATTATTACTATCCTAAATACAATTATACATAAACGAATGGGCAAGAATCGAATCAGAATGAATACAATCTTCGTTATCACTTTCAGTTTTCATCATGATCTAATCAATTTAAATATGATTGATGGAATATATTTCACACCCCCTTTCTTCAATCAAGGATACATCACAAGTTTGACAACATTTTTATCATTTATGAGAACTCTAATATCAGAAAATCATCATCACAATTGATTCATCACAGTCATGTAGACTCTGATTCTCCATTAATACAATCACTTCTTCCATATCGGATCCAGCGTGAATAAGATGACCATTTACTTATAGAAAAATACATTCTCAATATGATCAATCCATTATTTCCTGACCTAGTGTGAATCTTATTAAAATCTAATAATTCCTCACTAAATTATTTTCCATTCCTAACCAAATGTGATTTTGATCAGAACCTTTTCTTCCAAACATATTCTTCTTGATACGATCGACTTTCTTAAAAAATGTTAGTTTTATTATCATGAATACAATGGATAGTCCAAATGTAACAAAAATAAAAGTGATTCAGAATTCCTTTCATATTTTATAAAGAAACCAATCACCAATGACCTATTCCATCCTTACGATGGGGAATTCTATTTCCAACAGTGGTTGAATTTTTATTAGCATCCCAATCAGATGAATTGTGTTTACTCGTCTAGATGTTTTGGACCTGAAACAAAACTTTAATAACTCACTATACTTTAATATAAATTTCAATTACCTTTTCAAAATTCTTTTCTTAATTAAACATAATAAACATATTGAACTATTGTCAATAAATACAATCAAAATACAGCTTTTTCTTAAAAATATCCCATGTTGTATCTGTTGTTGATAACCACCTAAATCCATTCATCCACTTCAACATTTCTCACATTTAATTCTCTCCATTTGTTTTCCTTCTCTCCCTCTTTTTTTGTCTATCCCTTTGTCTTATATCTCCCCCTTATTGACAATCAGATTCAAAGGGGCCACTATGACACGTTTCCCCCAAAAGATCTTTTTTCGAGGATTTGTAACTTTTCATCTTAGAATCTTAAAGCATTTATTTAACATAGATATCACATGAGTTTCTTAAAAATAACCTTCACAAAAACATCTCTATGTCTACATGGGTGAACCTATTGTCGAAAAAAAGAGTGTATAGTGAAGGTGATCAATGTTGTCCAATACTCACCCTTCTTGTAAAATATTTGTCATGTTTCATTCAAAACTTTCCTTTCTAAGGAAATCTTAAGAAGAATTTATTAAAGATAAAAATACCATGAGCTCATCTTAAAAAACATATCAAATTTTTTTGGTGTATCAACATAAATTTCAAAAAAAATTCATAACTTAATTTATTTCTTTTGAATGAATATTAAGATACTCATGCTTTCCGGCATCTTTATTTCCAATTCTCAAATTCCCTACACATTAGAACAAGTATAAAAATATTTTGGGAATGAGGAGGATCCTGCATTGTTTCTTAGAAACTAAAATAAAACTGAGAGTTCTCTACCAATCTTGACTTCTTCTTCTTTTTCATGGAATTATTACAATACGTGCTTTCTTCCATCTGTTCATTTTTTTCAGGTTTTATAAAAATGTTCTTCATATTTGTAGAATCTTATGATGAGTATGTTGAGGTTTCTTCATCTTTTGTAAAAACATTATTACAATCAGTTTTTATCATGTTGTCCACTCATTTATTTTTTTCTATAAAATTAATTAAAACACTATTGATATCATCCTTTTATTTCTCATATCTACAATATATTGATATAATTTTTTCCACATTCCTTATACATTCAAAAGATTTTTTATTCCACTCTTATTTTATTTATTTTGGTTCTTGCTCTAATTTCTTATACATGTCAATGTTTTCGATCCATATAGCGAACCAAAGGTTATTTTAAAGCTTAGTAGATCTATTTTCTATAGATTCCTCTAAGAATTGGTTAGAAATTTTTTTCATGCCAGTAATAGAACAAAAAATTCTTTCTTAATATGTCCAGGTATTCACATATTTCAAAAATAGTTTCCAAATATGGGAACCTATTTTCAACCATCACTCCAACAATTTCTGGTTTCATTAAAATATACTTCTGTGATTTCTTTTTTCGTATATTTATTCCCCCTTACCCTTTTCCTTTCACAACCTATGGAATAATAATAATGTTGTTGGCTAAACTCAAACAACTTTTTGGTATATACAAATCCACAACAATACCAATAGTATCTATACAAAGAGTATTTTACTCTAAAATTTACATACTAATTGAAATTATACATATGTTTCTCAACAACCCTCTTATCTTTCAGTTCTATGCCACCAACCTTTCTATTGTCAATCATAGTCTTCTTTTCCCTTTCACCCTTACCAGAAGTAGAGGTATTCGAAACTTTTCTAGATACAGATAAAACATTTTCAAACATAGTATGTTTTGAAACTTCTAAATTCTTCACTTTTTCTATCATGGACACATGTATAACTTTCCCATCCTTATATTTCATAGAAAAAATTACAATCTTATTCTCACTCATTTATGGTATATTTTTTTGACACCTTATCAGGTTTCACATTTATAGAACCATAACCAAATTTAGTGACGGATTATTGGAATCTTTTATTCTTTAAATCATCTCTATAAAACATTCATTGGAAAATTCCAAACTCATCTTCTTTTTTCCTTTGGCTTAACAATTAGATGATCATTATGATTATTTTTTTCTTCAAAATAATTCTTTAAATCATTAATCACTTATACCATCTTGTTTTGATCTTCAGAAAAACATTTTTCACTTGTTCAGGAACATTCAACTACTATATTTTTGTTTTTAATTTTAATTATTCTAATATTTCACAAAATTTAATCCAAATATTCTTTCAAATTCATTTCAATTTGAGTTTCTTCTTAATCAGAACTGAAACTTCTACATTCTTCATCAACAATTTTTCCAATAAATTTATCTTCACCAATATACATAATAGATTTTTCAGATTTAGCTCCACATTCTTCTTCTTCTTCAGAACTACCCTCATAATTAGTAGAAGAAATTTTCTCATTAACTATTTCAATAAACATGTTCTCTTCAACATCATATGTAACCTCCTCACTATCATCATTCATAGGTATAAAAAATCCTTCTGGATTTGGAGAACTTATTATCTTCCCTCTACGAATATAATTTTTCTTTATCACTGTTTGTCTTCTTTGATCTTTGTGGCCTTCTTTCTTCTTCTTCACTTTATTCATCATCACTTTCTTCTTCATGGACTCTTCATTGAAAATTTGAGATGAAATTCCCAATGGTTCCACATCTAACAAAAATCAATGGATGTTTCCCTTTATACCTTCTTATACCTGTTTTTGTATTTTTTTGAAAACAAGGACAAAATTTCATTGAGATTTTTAGATAGCTCATTTTATGAATCAGAATCTTCAGTTTCTTCTTCCTCAAGAATCTTCTTTGACTATTCCTTCTTGATAGCCTTGAAATAAATTTCTCTATCAAATTTTTTTTCCTTTCATAGAATTCTCCCTTCTCATTTCATATGAATTGAGATTACAATGAAAATCACACAGATATAATGTTTCTGGTTCCCTATAATCTAATGAAGAATCCATCACATCAAACAAGTAAGGTAAAATTCTCTAGACATTTTCCCCAACAGTAGAATCTTATAAATTTTCACCAGGTAACATAATAGTGCTAACAATTTCATTTACCCAAGTAAATAATTCCTCAGCACATTCATGATCACCCATATTGAGAACATCACACTTCCATATCCATCTTTGTAACTTTGGATTTTTCACTTTTAAATTGCCTTCGTAAATGCTGTTTAGCATATCCTAAAATCCTTTCATAGTATAAACTTCTCTTACTCAATGAAAATCACATTTAGAATTAGATTAATTAATTAGTTTATCTCCCATAATTCTAAAGATTTTCCTTATCAGCCTTTGTGATATTAGTGTTCTCAATACGAGGAGGGAAACCATTTTTGATATCTCTTGAGTCATCATACCCAATAGAAATGTGATAGGTAATCATTCTTCATTTCAATATATGGTAATTACTGTTGTTTGAAATCAAAAACCACTTAATGTTCACATAAATAAGATTTTACATATCATTTTATTCTTCAAATACTTCAGCAATGAATATATGAAGGAAACCATTGCCTCTGATACCACTTGAAGGAGAAAAACATCCTCTTCAAAGTTCCAAGTTAATTAATTGTATCACTGAGAGGGGGAGAGTTGAATTAATGATAATTTTACTTTTATGATTCTTTGAAATAACCTTCAACACCTATTAATGAATTCTATACTCACTGAAAACAATACAAAAACACATCCATAAGAACCGAATAATTAACAAGTTTTACTATTCAATAAGAATAGCTATGTCATTGGTATGGCATGGAAGAAATCCAATACCACAAAATCCACTCAAAAATAATCTTTTATTACAATGAGTAGGATATACCTTTTACTTGTGTAGCACATTTAAAACAATCCACAAGTGATTGTGCACACTCTTAGAAAAAATATGTCAATACAATGATTATGTTACAACTCATGTTGTCTATGATTATTTTTAATTCAACAAACATGTTATTTTAAAGAAAATTCTTCAAATTCTTACCCATAATATGGTAAGAACCTTAAAGAATTGATATAGGATTCAATTCAATATCCTAATCCAATATTCCCAATACTATTATCCCCCTTCAATTATTTAGGCTCTAATTCTTCTAATATAATTTCCCAATCCGATAGAAATAACCCTATCAGAATATGGTTAAAGGAATTTAGAATTCATTCCTCATTATGAAAATCCCAATATTAAAATCCCAGTTCCAATTATCATTCCATATATGGTTACCATCCTAATACGATGATAAGCTGAATATAATAAATAACTAAAAATGATAAATTCTAAATACGATGACCAGCTGAGTAATATTGAAATTTCGTCTCTTATCCTATAAATTATCTCCATAAAAAATTCTTCAACAAATACTAAATATGATAAAATCTTTCTCTCCCTAAAACATCAGAGTTTCTATCTCTTCTACAGTGATCAGTACCTCTATGCCAGTCATATCAAATGTACATTTTACTTCTCCCCTTTTATAGGTGACCCAAATATGTCTTTGGTGGGAATAGACGAAAATCATCCAACCTAGGAAAATTCCCAAAAATAAAAATTTACCTAGAATTTAGGTTGAATAATGACTTTTTCAACACTTCTAGAAACATATTAAATCTTCTTCAAACATCATCTATTCTTTCTTCTTTCTTTTCAATTGCAAGTCTATATCTAATTTCTAAATCCTATCGTCTCAATCATATTTCTTCAATATGATTATCCTTACCAATTTCATGAATATGTATGAAGAAATGGATATCTATTTTATTTTTGAATATTATTCTCTAAACAAAATATTGACAATTATGTAATCTTTTAATTTCAACCCCCCTTGATTATTCATTGATTGAATTACTTCATATATACTATCGAACCTCTTATACTTCTTCACAGATTTTCCTCATTCTTCTTGATCAATAATATCAATTAAAAAAGTAATCCATCCACTTTTATATGGATGAATAAATTGTTGATAATTTTATTTTCTTTATTTTTCATTCATTAGATTCATGAAATTATCTCTCTTCTGAATACAATTTCACTTGGAATCTTCTCCCTTTCATAAAACTCCATATTATATCACAAAATAATTAAATATTTTTGAATACTATGTAGATCAGCTATGTAATTTCCTAACATTCATTGGAAAATATTTTAACATACCATTACTTTATCAAAAAAATTCTTTCCTTATCATCCTGAATACGATTTTTATGATTCTTATTGGCCTGAATTGAATTGTCTACAAAGAAATTGGCCATAATTGAATAAGGATAAACATGATTGTCAATATATATTTGACTTTTCATCCAGATCTGATGAATCTAAATACTATCTACCACGTCCCGTTTACTCCCCCTTTATTACATCATGCTTGAATCATAAATTTTACATCATTGTTATGAATTATGAGATCTC
Source organism: Viscum album (assembly GCA_963277665.1). Lineage (NCBI taxonomy): Eukaryota > Viridiplantae > Streptophyta > Magnoliopsida > Santalales > Viscaceae > Viscum > Viscum album. The sequence continues at coordinate 761,201,206 of OY728161.1, forward strand.
CATGATCATAAAATCATCGTCACAAATGATTCATCATATTCATACAGACTCAGATTCTCCAATAATACAATCACATCATTCATAACTGATCCAGTGTGAATCTAATGACCATTTTCATCTACTAAGATGTATTCTAATTATGATCAATCCTTTATTTTCAGTTTCAATGTGTATCGGATTAAAATCAAAACCAATCCTCATTACAGTATTTTCCATACCAGACCCAAGGTGACTCCGATCAAAACATTTTCTTTTAGTCGACTTCTTCTTGATATGTTGGACATTCTTAAACAAATTCAGAAATATTTATCATGAATCTGATCTTCATTCCATATTTTACAAAAATAAAAGTGATTTAAAATTCCATTCTTTATTTCTAGAAAAACTGATCACGAAAAACATTCTTGCTGATTATGATGGGGAATTCAATTTCTAGAAGCTCTTGAATTTTATTCGGCATCTCAATCCAATTAATCATATTGAATCATCTTGAAGTTCTAGATCTAATAGATAACATTACTCACTCACTCTTCTTTATTCAAAATTTCATTTACCTTTTCAATATTCTTTTCTTTCTTCATACAAATTAGTATAATGAACTATTAACAACAAATGTAATAAAAAATATCTTGGTCCTAAAACTATGGGCTAGTCCATGGACTATATGCTGACAATGTGTCGTTCATGCCTAAATCCACTAATCATCACTTTTTGTAGAATACAAAAGTTCAAACACAATCACACAATTAGAGGAACACTTCCTTAACATGATTTTAGTAATAGTACACAACATCCCTTAGAACACTTCCATTGACTCCCCCTAGATCACTACTCTTAGATAATTATTACTCAATTTAAATACATGAATGATTCTTTAGTAGATTGGAATTTAATTATTTTTTCCTGAATAGAATTATATTTTTATTACACTTAATCCTAAGAGGATGCCCTTTGAAAACACTGTTCACATAAACCAAATGTTCAAAACTATAGTTCGTAAAGATCCTTAGCATAGCTCACTACCTTCAGGAAGATCACTAGGATGTTAAGTACAATCACATCGTCACAAAGCTTCAACTCCTCCAAATAATTGGAATTATTGAAGACTAAACTAGTCCATTCATGATGCTCAATCTCGTTTAGAAAACCAAATTTGTGGATCTTCTAACATTCGAGAAATTAGAGAAATTCAAAATTTTATCTAATTTCTTCATGTATAATTAAGTGAGGGAAGATTAATATATATTGGAACTTATATTAGTGACACCGCAATACTTTTGGAACATTTTTCAGATCTCTCAAAAGCAGACTCGTGGTGCTCCACCATTCGGGAAGCTCTATTGAGATTTGTGGTTTCTAGGAAGATCACTGTCAAACTATCACACACTCATGATGATCCAAATCTTGTAATCACAGAGAACACCATCAACTCATTATGAACTCGTGAAAATCACCTTTGAAAAACCTAGTTTTCATTAAACCTGTGCCTTTACCATATCCATTAAGATTCGATTCTAAAAACAACCCTTTACGATGCTAGCCTTTTCCACCGGTTTTTGAGACCAAAAACGTGGTAAACAATGAAAAACAGTGCCAATTCAAATAATGTTGACATCTTATACTATTACATCACTCTTCTTGAAAATATTATAATCTTCCATGTTTTCATAGACAAAAATCACAAACAAAAATCTATTTCTTGAAAAGATAAACCTTATTTTCAATATTAACATCTTAGTGTGGATTTTAGTAGATCTATTGATGATAATAATGAAAGTAAGACCATGAACTAGGGTCGTGTGGCTGAGAAATCTGTTAGAAACTATTTCACAAGAGGTTTATGGGGAAAATAATTAGGAATATGATGTTCCTTGAGAATTTCTGTATAGGTGGGGTAAACCTTGTGACTATGAGGAGAATCAAGAATGGGTTACCTGTGAATAAGAACACCCATGAATGGGATATGGAAGGAGTCATGTAGAAGTTATTAGTACTCTCAAATGATAAATAACATTGAGTTTTCTAACTTATGTTCTGTTTTCTATTTTCAAGGGCATGATCCGTCAGTTTCATGGTCTTTCCATTCAACATTACGATTTTTATTTAAAGAGGAAATCGAAAGAAATATAAAATGTTGACTCATCCTAGGAACGATGAAAATAATGTATCCCAAGGTAATCTCCATGTATTAGGTTCACCCTCTCTGGTTTAAACAAAGAAACATTATAAAAGAAACAAATTGAGGAACCAATATATGCGAGTGACAATAGATTGACTTCTACGTTGTCCTCCTCCTTCCACGTATGGGTGACTCTAACGTTTTTGTTAAGAAGAAGCTTGAATTTTCTCATGGTGTATAAGAGAGACCAAGGAATGTTTCCTTTACCTTTTAAGGAATTGTGAATAATCATGGAATCAGTTTCCACTTCATCAATGATAATGTCCCTCTGGCTTCAAATGGAGAGGCCAGTGAGGACTAGGTTAGCCTCCACTCAAATTGGGGTACCACTCCCATAAGGAGCCATGAAATCTAACAACACACTCCACTGGGAGTCCCAGACAACCCCTCCTCCCTGCATAATCCCCATACCACAAGAAATTTCTGTGTTGAGATCATAAATGAATCAGAGTTGAACGTTTGGATGATGCTCGAATTTTGAGTGGGCATGTATATGGTTTTTTGGATAATTGAGATACCTCCAGTTTTGAAACAATCTATTGGTAATTTTTCATGGTAATACTGGAATCCATGAAACGCATAGCATGTGTCTTGGGCGTGTGTAGCAAGTATTAATAATAAATAGAATTCTATAGTTGATTTAGGTCGACATTATGGGTTTTAATAGAGAAATAAATTATTTATATTTAATTAATTCCATGAGGATATTTCATATTGCAGATGTTTTTCACTATATAACATGTTTTTTGGTAATAATAGTTATGTATGATTGATATTCATAATAGGTAGGTAGTTGTGTATGAATTAGGGATGGATTTGGGTTTGATGATGGTGTTTAGACGTAAAATATGGGAGACTTGGTTTAGGTTCTTGGTGTCCCTTTATAGGGGATGAAAATATGGACATATTGAGTGTGATGAAACGTTCAATCATAGTTGAACCTTGATTATGGCTATAGATGTTAACATCGATGATTTGATGGTGTGGACTAAGAGGAGTGAAAAACATCTGTCAATATTAGAACCCATTGATACCATCCTTGAAGAGTATTAATGAATGATTAATGTGGTTTGGATTATATTAATGGTATTTTAAATTGGTGTCCCTCGTTGTCAATGATTTTTCAATTGAGATACTTCAATAATGCTCCCATGATCGAGCTATGGGAAATGAATTAAATTTCATAATGAATCTCTTAGATGAGTAGTCTTGAACCCATTTTCTACTGAGTTCAATAACAAGATGAGTATGGGGTGTAGAGATCCGAGAATGATGTTCAGTGATGTAGTGAATAGGATGCTCCTGTAGTGGGGAGTATCAATTTGGTCATGAATGTGAGGTCCCATGTTGGCTGGATTTTAGGTGGGTGAGATTGATGGATAGATGATCATTATGGTGTTTTGATGTAGATTGTTAAATGATGTAAAATTCATTGAATTTATTCGTGAATGTTACTGATAGACTCGGATGTGGTATTAGATAAGTTATGGGTTTGACATTTTCCTTCTTATGGTTTTGGGGAAGATTGAAGGTGCCTCAGATCAGTGGGATATCAATTCTCATGGAATGATATGATGCTAGAAAAGGTTAGTTTATGGTTTCACCATTGCTTGATCATTGGAAGATCATACGAAAATTAAAGGATTCCTCAAGGATGATACATCACTTGATATATCTAGAAAATCAACATATGACTCCTGGATTTAAGGAATTGAGGCAGAGATTGTTGGAAATGTGATGATGATGGAAGTCGATCTCTTTGAGGTATGTCAGTCGGAGGATTCCTAATAGGAGAATTCACATGATTTTAGACGTGGTGGGTTGAAAACCATATCCTCCATGTCATATGGGATATGGAAAGTTTGTTTTAGGTGTTAATAATGCCTTCTATGGATTGATGAAAATGCTTGAGAATGCAACCTAGATGACTATGCTCATCTGTTTTGGTTTGAAATTAGTTATTGGTATTTGTACAAGACTCTTCATGGTGTTTCTGTGGTGACTAAGAAATTTATATTGGAAACTATTTTTTTAAGATCGTAGAATCAAAAGATCATGTTTAAAAAATTAATACAAAAGGTTGGTGATACCATAGCTCGAGATCAGCTGTCGTGGGAGAAGTCACATGGTGGGATTACCTATGGCTGGTTTATCAGTATGATGACGGAACCATAGGTGTAATAGGGTATAATATTATTGTTTACTATCTTAAAATTGTTCATGTGAGTCTTTTAAGTATTGGTTTGTGTTTCTATGGTTTAATAACTTTGAATTAAATGTTTCCCATAGAAGCAAGTAGAATGTTCTTGGATGGAACGTGGTAGTTGAGAGGGTGTTGATGAAAGATATAGGATGGAAGATAAAATTGAGTAACCAATGAATCTTATATCATGATAATTTTTATAAATCTAATTTAATTTTCAAGGGAAATTTGAAATTTGATTTAGTGGGTGGTTTTTTTAAGAATCAGAGTCCAAAAGGTATTTTTTATGGTTCAAATCCCTAAAAAGAGTGTTTCTGAATGTGGAATAGGGGAAAACATGGTTGGTAGTAAATACAGTAAGAAATAAAAATATGGGGCTGTATATTATTACTACAGCTCCACCGACTATCCAGTGGCCCGGCATGGGACTTGAGCTCACTGGCCGGTTGGTAACCATGGGGCAGCAAGCTGGTGGAGGCTGCTGACGTGTCAATCACCTCCTATAGGATTTTTAAATTATGGGAATACATATATTTTCATCGGGGCCACCCATTTAACCCCCACTCAAGTTTTCAGTACTCTAAATCCTTATTAGTATACCCTTAAGTTTTTATAATCTTTTTCTGGATTCTTGGTTTATCTCCATCAATCCTTAGTGATTTTGGACACCGTTACTTATGATGAAGATTCTATGGTAAGGCTAAAACTCAATATATCTTATATTCCACTTTACCAAATTTATTTTATTTTAATTAGGTACTTGAATTATTATTCCACTATATAATTGTTAAATCATCAAGAAATTATGGGGCTTTCATGTAGCCCAGATAGAGGACATCCTTAGACCACATCGGTATGCCATCTGCCATCATGTTGATGGAGGTATGTCATTGTGTGAATTTTTTTAGGATTTTAGTGAAATTTAATATCTTTTATTATGTTCTTGGACATAGTTGATTGCGATTTTTCCCATGTTACTAATGAGATCCTAGCATGGACCTCTAACAAAGGGTTTCTTCGATTTTAGGTGCAATGGGAGTAACTGGTTAGTGAATTGTCATTTATACTTAAGTAATTTATGTTGGTTAATTAATTTTTAGTTTATAATTAATTATAATTGGACTATAAATATTATTTTATGCATGTTAGAAATATAGGTATTTTTAACATGGATGTCAGTGTGAGATGAGCTCAGGTAGTGGGTTTCTATGCTAGTAATCAAAAAATATAAAAACATCTAATGATATAGGTGATCCCTTTAAATTAACCCATAGTCCTTAAATATTTTCCATTGGTGCATTTTACCATTGCATCATCCATTATTGTACATAATTCATTTTAATTGAATGTATTGTCATTGATTTTCCCATTTTTTTAAATGAGTAAATTATGCTTAGAATGTTTAAAGGATAATTTTCTTGAGAATCATTGATTTTGAATGTCACGACCCGTCCTCGGGGCCCGTGCCGTGACTACCCCAAGCCCGCCTTCCATAGGCCAGGGGCTGGCGACTAGCACCAAGGCGTAAAATCCCAGTAAACAGGGAAGGCATTGCATTTATAAGTAACAACCACACAGAGTCAGCAAGCGGAAAGTAAAGTGCAGAAAAGTAAAGGGGCCGGAAATACAAGCCCAACTGTAAAGTACAACTGAAAAGTAAAGTACAGCAACTGAAGAAGAGACGGCGGTCTCGTGTCGTCCACTGGCAATCCCACCTGAAGGGTGGGTACAGATAGCCTCCAGGCTCCTCGGGTCCCACGTCCGCTCCGAGTACGTCCCGACCAGTGGTCCACCTCCAGGTACCGTCCTGCTCCACGCCCCAACCGTGATCAGCGCTGTCCGTCGTCTGCAACCAACACAACAAGGTGCGGGCATAGCCCGTGCAGGGGTGAGTACAACTACTCAGTAAGGACCCCGAGACCCCCGAAGGTCTCCCGAAATCCACAAAGGATATAGCACAAAAGAAAGATGAAATCACGAAGTAACATCTGACTTGACTTAGGTATATGCCCATACATATACCTAAGTCCCCACTTCTAGCTCTGCTCACGAGCTCAAGAACAACTCAATCCACAAGGGAAAGCAAGACTCAAATCCACAAGGAGAGTAAACAGTAAATCCACATAGGATAGTTCAACACAATCCACAAAGGAGAGTAAACAGTAAATCCACATAGGATAGTTCAACACAATCCACAAAGGAGAGTAACATAAGATTCAGCTCAACCAGGTATACTTTTTCAGATGACGTCAAAGACGATCACTGATCCGTCTCAGTCGTCGGACCCATGAAGGATCGATAGGTACTAACCCCCGCAAAAAGACCCACGTAGGATCGGGCTCACACAGAACCTGTAGGCAGTGGCTCACACAGAACCGGTAGTAAGGACCCACGGAGGATCGGGCTCACACAGAACCTGTAGGCACTGATCCACATGGGATCGCTGAGTGCAGTAGTCGACGCAGTCCACTAAGGATCTCTGCACAGTCGTCACCGCAGTCCACGAAGGATCTCTGCTCTGCCGTCGTCGCAGTCCACGGAGGATCTCTGCTCTGCCGTCGTCACAGTCCACGGAGGATCTCTGCTCTGCCGTCGTCGCAGTCCACGAAGGATCTCTGCTCTGTCATCGAAGTCACAGCCAGCGCTAGGGTTCCCGCACGTAGCGAGCTCGTTTAGGAGGGTCCGCTCCACGAGCCGAGGGGCTGATACATCAACTGACACGTAGTCCGAAGTTGATGTATCCAAAAGTTCCGTAACGACAACAGGATCTCAACGCGACAGACGGCGCGTCAATCGGACGCCCGGTCTGAGAGTTATTGGCATTTTCGTCCCAGGGGCCCGGTTGGTTTTTAGGGCAAAACCAACCCGACCGTACTCCGCCTGTATCCGATCCTCGGGCGGGGTATGCCAAAAGTTCCGTCTCACTTAGAGGAAACTACCACAGCTGACGGAACGTCGTTAGGACGTCCGTAGCTCAAGATATGAGCGTTTCCGCTCCGAGGGCCCGGTTGGTTTCGTGTACGAACCAACCCGGCCGAACCCAAAGTCTTCCGAAACCTTGAGTATAATATACCGAAACGACCGTCTCGATCCAAGGATCGCGTAGTCGCTGACGGTTCGTCAATCGGAGGTCCCAGGCCCAAGATATGGGCGAAAGACCGAAGAGGGCCCGAAACGGGGGTACTGGGCCCGGGGCGACCCGGCCCGAACCCCCCCCTGGGGTCGGCCGAACCGGGTCGGCCCGAACCGGGTCGGCCCGACCCGGCCCGAACCGGCTCGGCCGGGTCCGGTCCGGCCTGGGCGCGGCCCGGCCGACCGGACCGGCCGGCTCGGTCTTCGGCCGAGCGGCCGAAGAGCCGCCACCGCCGCGGGTTGAACCCGCGGCTTGAGGGAAACCGCGGCCCCGCGGGGGGGCCGCCTGTCACGCGGACGCGGCCGGGCCGCCGCGTCCGTCCCGGTTCCGCGCGGCCGCGGAACCGGCCGCCGCTGCCGCCGCGGCTTCAGCCGCGGCGGGCTTCCTCCACGGCGGCGCGCCGGGCGCCGCCGCCCCCGGTCGCCGGCGCCGCCGCGCCGGCGACCCGCGCAGCCGCCGCCTTCCGCGGGCCGCCGGAGATGCTCCGGTGGCCCGATTTCTTTCCCGTCTGCGCCGATGCTCCTCCCGGGGGATGATCTTCACTGCGGAGCCAACAAATTTCCCTTGCCGCACGGTTTGTCGACGTCCGCCAAATCCGCACAACAAAATAGATCGGCGGAGGGTTGTCGGGTCTTGTTCGTTAGACCCGCACCCTCCGCGTTAGTCATAATCCACGGGAGGAACAATAAAACAATCAACAACAATTTTAAATGTTAAAATTGTTCGAAGATCAAGTTCTTTACTTTAAAAGAAATAAAATCACGGGAAGGAAAATATTCCAATCAACCCTTACCTTGTCGTCGTCGTCGGACGAGGGGTCGTCGCGGAATCGCTCGTCGCGGAGGAAGGAGATCGTCGCGTCGTCGCGGAATTGCTCGTCGCGTCGCCAATCTCCGGATCAAGATCAACGGATTTAATTAGTTAAATCCGTGGTTATTGAAATTAAAAAGGGAGAAGAAAAGATCCGATTCTCACCTTTGTTGCCGAACGAGGGTCGGCCGCGGAAGAAGAGGCGTCGCCGAAGAATGTCGCGGGTAGATCTCGTCGACGTCGCAGATCTTGGTGTGCGTCGTCGAATTCCGGTCGCCGGCGTTCTTCTCATTCTTCGCGTTCTTCGCGTTCTTCGCGGAGAGGGTGGAGGCTCAGAGGAATAGCAATCCTCCCAAATAGACAAGTTTGTCTATTTTATTATTTTGCCAACAAACGCAAAACGCGTAAGTAACGACCCACTTAATTCGTTGAATTAATTCAACGAATAAAACAGCTCATTTAATTCACGAAAGAAACAGCCCAATTAAATGGTCTGTTAAGAATTAAAGAAAACGCGTCGGTTGACTTTTCAGTTACTTTGACGGGTTTTCGCGGGTGCGTTACTTAGCGAAAGAAACGGCGGGGCTCGTGCGGGTCCCACCGCACAAATATCCTACCAAGGGGTAGGATATTTCTGGATAGCATCCTATCCAGTTCAACTCAGTTCAAGCCGTCTTTAAGTGACTTCAAGTGGCTTCCAAGCAGCTTAAGTGAAATAAAATAAAGTTGTCGCACAAACTTTATTTTATTTCTGACTTAAAGCCGTAAAATTTAAAAACCACGTCTGAGCAAACGCAACTCCGGAAGAGGAATTTCTAAGAAAATACCGGCGCTGCGATTTCATCGGTGCCCTCAGAATTTGATTCCGGGCACCGGTTCAAAAGATAGAAAAACCCGCTCATCCGTTCACTGAACGTACCCGAGCCAAACTTCGGAAATTGATTCCGGGCACACCGGGCCTCGGAATCAGGTGCCGTCTGAAGCTGCGCTCTTGTAAAATTCCAAAGAAAATTAAGAAAAAAAAAATTTCCTTGAAATTTGCGGGTCTTTACATTACTCCCACCTCAGGGCTTTACGTCCCCGTAAAGGTACATCAAAAACTAGGGGAACAAATGAGGGTACTGAGCACGCATCTGAGCCTCCCGCTCCCAAGTGCTCTCCTGGAGGTTCCCGTGCTGCCATCTGATGCGCACAAGAGGAATCGACCGCCCACGTAGGACCCGCTCCTGTCGATCCTCAATCTCCACTGGGACCTCCGCAAAAGTCGCCCCATCGTCCACGTCCAGCTCCCCAAAGTCGATGATGTGCGTCGGGTCGTGCACGTATCTCCTCAGTTGAGACATGTGGAAGACGTCGTGCACCCGGTGCAACTGAGGTGGTAGAGCCAGGCGATAAGCCACCTCTCCTATCCTGCTGAGGACCTGGAAAGGCCCGATGAAGCGTGGAGACAACTTGCCGTCTCGGCCAAATCTCCGTAAACCACGTCGAGGTGAGACACGCAAAAAGACGTGGTCGCCATCCTCGAACTCCAGTGGCCTCCTCCTCCTGTCATCATATGACTTCTGCCGGCTCTGAGCTGTCCTCATCCTCTCCTGGATGATCTGGACCTTCTCTGTCGTGGCTCGGACCATCTCTGGTCCCACGAGTGCTGACTCCCCAGGGTCTGTCCAGCACAACGGTGATCTGCAGGGTCTGCCGTACAACGCCTCGTATGGTGCCATCCCGATGGTGGAGTGGTAGCTGTTGTTGTACGCAAACTCCACCAAGGGTAGGTGGTCCTCCCAGCTGCGACCAAAGTCAAGAACACATGCACGGAGCATGTCCTCGAGTGTCTGTATGGTCCTCTCCGTCTGACCATCCGTCTGAGGGTGGAATGCTGTGCTCAGATGGAGCCGCGTCCCGAACGCCTCCTGCAACCCCTTCCAAAGCCGGGAAGTGAAACGAGCATCTCGATCGGAGACGATAGATGATGGCACACCGTGAAGCCGTACGATCTCCTGGACGTAAAGACGTCCCAAGCTCTCCACTGAGCCCTGCTCTCTGATGGGTAAGAAGTGTGCCGACTTGGTGAGTCGGTCGACAATCACCCAAATGGAGTCGTGACCTCTGGAAGTGCGTGGAAGTCCAGTCACGAAGTCCATAGATATGCTATCCCACTTCCACTCCGGGACCTCCAAGGGCTGTACCAAGCCTGCTGGTACCTGATGCTCTGCCTTCACCTGCTGGCAGGTGAGGCATCGTGAAACGAACTCTGCCACAGCTTTCTTCATGCCCGGCCACCAGTGCTGTCGTCTGAGATCCTGGTACATCTTCGCCACTCCGGGATGTACCGCCAAGGGAGAAGTGTGAAACTCTCTCAGCACCTCCTCTCGTAGAGCGACTGGTACGAAGGTACGTCCTCTGAAAAGGATGTCATGCTCTGCTCCAAGGGAGAAACCATCAGGCGCCTGACCTGAGGATATCAGTGCACGCCGGGTCTCACAGTCGGCGTCCTCACGCTGAGCCTCTCTGATCCGCTGTAGAAGTGGAGGAGAGACTGTGAGAGACTGAAGAAAGGCTGCTCCGTCTCTATCCACGAAGGATATCTGCAAGGAGGCTAGCTACTCCGTCGCCTCCTCAAGCAGTTGAATGCCCGTCCTCCTGCTGAGGGCATCGGCTACCACGTTCCCCTTCCCAGGAGTATAGACTATCTCAAAGTCATAGTCCTGGAGGAACTCAAGCCATCTCCGCTGTCTCAGGTTCAGGTCCTTCTGAGAGAAGATATACCTGAGACTCTGGTGGTCAGAAAAGACAGTGAAGCGCTCGCCCATCAGATAGTGCCGCCAAGTCTTCAAAGCGAAGACCACTGCTGCTAACTCCAGGTCATGAGTGGCGTAGTTCTGCTCATGCGGCCTCAACTGACGTGATCCGTAGGCGATCACGGCCCGCTCCTGCATCAGGACGCACCCGAGTCCAGTCCCTGATGCGTCGCAGTAAACTACGTATCCAACTCCCTCCTCAGGCAACCTCAAGATAGGTGCGCTGGTCAATCTCTGTCTCAGCTCCTGGAAGCTCTGCTGACATCTGTCTGACCACACGAAGGGTTTCCCCTTCTTCGTCAAGGCTGAGAGTGGTGCCGCCACTCTGGAGAAGTCCGGAACAAATCTCCGATAGTATCCCGCTAGGCCCAAGAAGCTCCGCACCTCTGTCACGCTCCTGGGTGGCTCCCAAGCTAGCACTGCCTCGATCTTCGCGGGGTCCACTGCAACTCCCGCCTCAGAAATGACGTGCCCCAAGAAATGGACCTCACGTAACCAGAACTGGCATTTTGAGAGCTTTCCATAAAGCTGGTGCTCTCGGAGTGTGTCTAGCACAACTCGCAGGTGGTATGCATGCTCCTCCTCAGTCGTCGAGTATACCAAAATGTCGTCAATGAAGACAACGACAAATCGGTCGAGGTATGGCTGGAAGATCCTGTTCATGAGGCTCATGAACACTGCTGGAGCATTGGTTACGCCGAATGGAATAACCAAGAACTCATAATGGCCATACCGACACCTGAAGGCCGTCTTCTGCACGTCCTCGTCTCGAACTCTGAGCTGATGATAGCCTGACCGGAGGTCTATCTTCGAGAACCACCGCGCTCCCTTGAGCTGATCGAAGAGGTCATCAATCCGTGGCAGCGGATACTTGTTCCTCACTGTCACCTGGTTCAGGCGACGATAGTCGACACATAGTCGCAAGCTCCCGTCCGCCTTCTTGGCGAACAAAATCGGGGAAGCCCAGGGTGAAACACTGGGTCGGATAAACCCCTTGCTCTGCAAGTCCTCCAACTGTACCCGCAGCTCTCGAAGCTCGGCGGGGGCCATCCGATATGCTGTAGTAGATATCGGGGCTGTCCCGAGGTACAAGTCGATGTAAAAGTCTACCGCTCTACGAGGAGGTAGCCCTGGAACGTCGTCAGGAAAGACGTCCACGTACTGGTCCACCACTGCAGGAAAAGCTGGACTCCGCACGTCCACTGCTCCTAGGATGAGGCTAGCCAACTGATGAGAGATGGGCTGCACTCTCCTCCGCGGAAGTCCATCCTGTGCTGCAAAGGTTCCCTTCTCGCCGGTGAAGGTAAACCTGCTCCCGTCGGTACGAACACATCGCACCTTGTGCCTAAAACAGTCGATCTGGGCATGAACCGTGGATAGCCAATCCATGCCCAAGATGACGTCGTAAGGCCTCGACGCCGCTACAAGGAGATCCCAGCCGAAGCTCTCGCCTCCTAGAGTAAGCTCACACTGCCGGCACCAGTGCGTAATCGTCGAGTCTGCTCCCGTAGGAGTCTCTAGCCGTAAGGATCGAGCCAACGGCTCAGTCGGAATCTCCGAGCTCCGAACAAGGGCAGAGGCTATGAAAGAGTGACTCGCTCCTGTGTCTATAAGTACTGCAGCAAGGGTGGAATAGACACAGATCGTACCTCGAATCATCTCTGGCATGTCGGGGTCGTAGGCCTCCACTGCCTGGAGCTGGGCCTGTCTCTGCCCGCCAGCTCCCTGTGGTCGAGGTGGCCCTCCTGGTGGTGGTGGGGGTAGAGCCTGGAAGCGTCGCCCACCACCCGCTGCTCGGCCAGCTCCTCTGCCTCGTCCGCCTCCTCCCTGCGGACCGCCACGGTCGACCCTCTGCCTCTGCCTGGGTGGCCCCTCCACCGTCTGCTGCGCCTCTGGTCGGCGAGTCGGGCAGTCACGAGCCATGTGACCCTGCCCGCCGCAAGAGTAGCACAGCCTACCTCTCGAAAGGCTGGCACTCCGCTGTGTGCCCCGCACCGCTGAGCCGGTGTCCTGAGGCCGTCTGCGTGGGGGTCTGGTCTGCCTGGACCCGTGAGTCATCCGTCGGCTACCTGCTGCCGAAGACTCAGCTACCTGCCGCCCTGCGCTAGGTCTCGCCGCTGAAGAAGGCTCTGCCAGGAAGCTCTTGATCAGGAGGTCTCGCTCCAGCACTCCCGCCTGGGTCGGAATGCTGAGGGAGATCAGCGACGCCCGAATCTCCTGTCGCAAGCCCTGCTCGAAGGTCCGGGCCCGGAAGAAGGGGTCCCGTACCATGTCGGTCGAGTAGCGAGATAGGTCCGTGAACCTCGCCGCGTACTGAGCGACCGTCATGCTGCCCTGGCGCAGCTGGAGAAGCTCCTGGATGCGCACCGCTCGGAGGGTGGCCGGGACGAACTCAGAGCGGAAGAGGCTCTCGAAGTCCGTCCAGAGCAGGGATGCCTCATCGTGAACCTGGAGCATCAGGCTCCACCATCGTCCTGCCGCTGCCTGCAGGAGGCTCGCTGCGAGAATCACCATGAGATCCGCTGGTGTCCTCACTAGCCTAAAGATCCGTACCACCGCCTCTAGCCAGTCCTCGGCGGCCTGGGGGTCCGCCTCACCGCGAAACCTGGGCGGTCGCTGGCTCTGAAACTCGTGCAGTGCCCTGAGGCGACGTGCATCGTCAGCGTCTGGTACAGGCAGCATCGGTGGCTCGGCGGGTAAAGCTACCGCCGGTGCCACTGCTGGCAAAGGGCCCTGCACCGAGGCCTCGTCGCTCGGTGGGCTGCCGCCGCGCCCTACACTCGGAACCCTAGCTGGCTGTCGTCGCGGGGCCATCCTGAAAGGAGAACAAGAGCACCACAGTCAGAACAGTATACCTGGTGAGCTGGCACAAGTAATCACAAGGAAAACTTGAGACTTTCACAAAGCAGATCAGTATACCCGGTGAGCTGACACAAGCAATCACAAAGAAAACTTGAAACATACACGCAATCAATGTTTTCATGCATTAAGTCGGAAATCAGGAGTCAGGGTCCTGGTGTACGGATACGTCGGCCGCCGCACCGACACTGGGCTCCCTGAACTGATAACCACACTCAATACACTAAACACTATTGCTTCACATAGAAAGAAAGGACGATCAGAGTCTGCGGTAGAACCGACCGCCTCTGATACCAATTTGTCACGACCCGTCCTCGGGGCCCGTGCCGTGACTACCCCAAGCCCGCCTTCCATAGGCCAGGGGCTGGCGACTAGCACCAAGGCGTAAAATCCCAGTAAACAGGGAAGGCATTGCCTTTATAAGTAACAACCACACAGAGTCAGCAAGCGGAAAGTAAAGTGCAGAAAAGTAAAGGGGCCGGAAATACAAGCCCAACTGTAAAGTACAACTGAAAAGTAAAGTACAGCAACTGAAGAAGAGACGGCGGTCTCGTGTCGTCCACTGGCAATCCCACCTGAAGGGTGGGTACAGATAGCCTCCAGGCTCCTCGGGTCCCACGTCCGCTCCGAGTACGTCCCGACCAGTGGTCCACCTCCAGGTACCGTCCTGCTCCACGCCCCAACCGTGATCAGCGCTGTCCGTCGTCTGCAACCAACACAACAAGGTGCGGGCATAGCCCGTGCAGGGGTGAGTACAACTACTCAGTAAGGACCCCGAGACCCCCGAAGGTCTCCCGAAATCCACAAAGGATATAGCACAAAAGAAAGATGAAATCACGAAGTAACATCTGACTTGACTTAGGTATATGCCCATACATATACCTAAGTCCCCACTTCTAGCTCTGCTCACGAGCTCAAGAACAACTCAATCCACAAGGGAAAGCAAGACTCAAATCCACAAGGAGAGTAAACAGTAAATCCACATAGGATAGTTCAACACAATCCACAAAGGAGAGTAAACAGTAAATCCACATAGGATAGTTCAACACAATCCACAAAGGAGAGTAACACAAGATTCAGCTCAACCAGGTATACTTTTTCAGATGACGTCAAAGACGATCACTGATCCGTCTCAGTCGTCGGACCCACGAAGGATCGATAGGTACTAACCCCCGCAAAAAGACCCACGTAGGATCGGGCTCACACAGAACCTGTAGGCAGTGGCTCACACAGAACCGGTAGTAAGGACCCACGGAGGATCGGGCTCACACAGAACCTGTAGGCACTGATCCACATGGGATCGCTGAGTGCAGTAGTCGACGCAGTCCACTAAGGATCTCTGCACAGTCGTCGCCGCAGTCCACGAAGGATCTCTGCTCTGCCGTCGTCGCAGTCCACGGAGGATCTCTGCTCTGCCGTCGTCACAGTCCACGGAGGATCTCTGCTCTGCCGTCGTCGCAGTCCACGAAGGATCTCTGCTCTGTCATCGAAGTCACAGCCAGCGCTAGGGTTCCCGCACGTAGCGAGCTCGTTTAGGAGGGTCCGCTCCACGAGCCGAGGGGCTGATACATCAACTGACACGTAGTCCGAAGTTGATGTATCCAAAAGTTCCGTAACGACAACAGGATCTCAACGCGACAGACGGCGCGTCAATCGGACGCCCGGTCTGAGAGTTATTGGCATTTTCGTCCCAGGGGCCCGGTTGGTTTTTAGGGCAAAACCAACCCGACCGTACTCCGCCTGTATCCGATCCTCGGGCGGGGTATGCCAAAAGTTCCGTCTCACTTAGAGGAAACTACCACAGCTGACGGAACGTCGTTAGGACGTCCGTAGCTCAAGATATGAGCGTTTCCGCTCCGAGGGCCCGGTTGGTTTCGTGTACGAACCAACCCGGCCGAACCCAAAGTCTTCCGAAACCTTGAGTATAATATACCGAAACGACCGTCTCGATCCAAGGATCGCGTAGTCGCTGACGGTTCGTCAATCGGAGGTCCCAGGCCCAAGATATGGGCGAAAGACCGAAGAGGGCCCGAAACGGGGGTACTGGGCCCGGGGTGACCCGGCCCGAACCCCCCCCTGGGGTCGGCCGAACCGGGTCGGCCCGAACCGGGTCGGCCCGACCCGGCCCGAACCGGCTCGGCCGGGTCCGGTCCGGCCTGGGCGCGGCCCGGCCGACCGGACCGGCCGGCTCGGTCTTCGGCCGAGCGGCCGAAGAGCCGCCACCGCCGCGGGTTGAACCCGCGGCTTGAGGGAAACCGCGGCCCCGCGGGGGGGCCGCCTGTCACGCGGACGCGGCCGGGCCGCCGCGTCCGTCCCGGTTCCGCGCGGCCGCGGAACCGGCCGCCGCTGCCGCCGCGGCTTCAGCCGCGGCGGGCTTCCTCCACGGCGGCGCGCCGGGCACCGCCGCCCCCGGTCGCCGGCGCCGCCGCGCCGGCGACCCGCGCCGCCGCCGCCTTCCGCGGGCCGCCGGAGATGCTCCGGTGGCCCGATTTCTTTCCCGTCTGCGCCGATGCTCCTCCCGGGGGATGATCTTCACTGCGGAGCCAACAAATTGCCCTTGCCGCACGGTTTGTCGACGTCCGCCAAATCCGCACAACAAAATAGATCGGCGGAGGGTTGCCGGGTCTTGTTCGTTAGACCCGCACCCTCCGCGTTAGTCATAATCCACGGGAGGAACAATAAAACAATCAACAACAATTTTAAATGTTAAAATTGTTCGAAGATCAAGTTCTTTACTTTAAAAGAAATAAAATCACGGGAAGGAAAATATTCCAATCAACCCTTACCTTGTCGTCGTCGTCGGACGAGGGGTCGTCGCGGAATCGCTCGTCGCGGAGGAAGGAGATCGTCGCGTCGTCGCGGAATTGCTCGTCGCGTCGCCAATCTCCGGATCAAGATCAACGGATTTAATTATTTAAATCCGTGGTTATTGAAATTAAAAAGGGAGAAGAAAAGATCCGATTCTCACCTTTGTTGCCGAACGAGGGTCGGCCGCGGAAGAAGAGGCGTCGCCGAAGAATGTCGCGGGTAGATCTCGTCGACGTCGCAGATCTTGGTGTGCGTCGTCGAATTCCGGTCGCCGGCGTTCTTCGCGTTCTTCGCGTTCTTCGCGGAGAGGGTGGAGGCTCAGAGGAATAGCAATCCTCCCAAATAGACAAGTTTGTCTATTTTATTATTTTGCCAACAAACGCAAAACGCGTAAGTAACGACCCACTTAATTCGTTGAATTAATTCAACGAATAAAACAGCTCATTTAATTCACGAAAGAAACAGCCCAATTAAATGGTCTGTTAAGAATTAAAGAAAACGCGTCGGTTGACTTTTCAGTTACTTTGACGGGTTTTCGCGGGTGCGTTACTTAGCGAAAGAAACGGCGGGGCTCGTGCGGGTCCCACCGCACAAATATCCTACCAAGGGGTAGGATATTTCTGGATAGCATCCTATCCAGTTCAACTCAGTTCAAGCCGTCTTTAAGTGACTTCAAGTGGCTTCCAAGCAGCTTAAGTGAAATAAAATAAAGTTGTCGCACAAACTTTATTTTATTTCTGACTTAAAGCCGTAAAATTTAAAAACCACGTCTGAGCAAACGCAACTCCGGAAGAGGCATTTCTAAGCAAATACCGGCGCTGCGATTTCATCGGTGCCCTCAGAATTTGATTCCGGGCACCGGTTCAAAAGATAGAAAAACCCGCTCGTCCGTTCACTGAACGTACCCGAGCCAAACTTCGGAAATTGATTCCGGGCACACCGGGCCTCGGAATCAGGTGCCGTCTGAAGCTGCGCTCTTGTAAAATTCCAAAGAAAATTAAGAAAAAAAAATTTCCTTGAAATTTGCGGGTCTTTACATTGAAATATAATTTCTCAATCAATAGAATTTATGAATGTAATTGACCTTCGGTTTAGACCTCAGGAAATTGTATACATTGATTGGTATGTTAATGTATATTGGTTTCTAAGGTGTGAAAAAATAACATGAAAATGAATATTTAGTTTTAACGTGATATTTGGAAATAATAAATGGATATTGAAATGTTTTAATGTCGGTTAAAACACCATTGGGGTGATTCTGATTTATATTGAAATTAACATTTCCGTGGGGGATGGTTTTTATACTATAATGAAAATTCCATTTGAGCCATTCTATGATTCTTCTTTTGGAAAACACCCACAGTGGAGTTTTTTGATACTAATTGGCCTATATACTGGTTGAAAAAATTACCATAGGTGATGTGTGTGTTACTATTTGGATTACTCAATGGATAAGATAACTCTTAAAAGGGGAGGTATGTGTTACTTATCATGTATACCAGGGAAACCTTGGTCAATTATACTGGGATGAATGGACTACACGACATGATTAGAGCAATCATGACACTTACTAAAGAAAGTATGTATGATTGGGGTCACAGACCTAAGGATATATAAGGGTATAGCCATACTCAGGTGTCACTTTGAATGTAGAGACCTGAAGCCTGACGTACATGGACATTACATTACTTTTGCAGAATACTTAGTACATTACAAAAACACACACACAAGGACCGTAATAGTTTAGTGTCTTTGGAAACTCGGAATATAATCTTCTAATCGTGGTGAAAGATCTTCAACATCTCCCATAAAGATCATCCCTTTTTTTCTTACCTAAAACCTTTCTTTATATCCTAGGGAAAATAAAACATAAAAGGGTGAGCTCAAATGCTCAGTAAGGGTAAACAGAATAAATATCAATCACATCATATTCATAAGAACATATCTTTTGGAAATCTTAACCTACGAAAGTGATCATAATTTCATAACATGGGATAAATCATATTAGTGAAATGTAATCCCAATAATCATATATTAAAAAATGAAACTTTGTGGCATACACACATAATCATATATAATCCTTTCTTGTTAGTCAAGACTCATTGCCAAGACTATCTTAGTGGACAAAGTCCATTTCTGAACCGAGTCACCCTCGTTTCAGTCCTGTTTCACTGAACCGGTATAACCTACCGTTCCAGCCATGTCTATCTCATGAGATATAAAATCTTTACACAATGCATTGGAGGGAGATATAGGTCCCACCCATATCATAATGATACCATTATTAAGTGTGCCACTAAATCATAAACCATACATCATAGCATAACCCATGTAATAAAAATGGGAATCTTAAACATCGTGACATCATAAAACAATTCATATAAGATAAAAGAATTCATAAAAATATATCCATCACAACATAGTCATATCAATTTATTAATAGGGGTAAAAAAAGAACCCTTTATTATCTTAGATGTAAAATAATTTTTATAAAACACTTGAACTCCATTCTTGAGGAAAATATCCTTTCTACTTCCAAAACAATTTTCCTTTCTTAACATGTCATAAAATTCTAAACTAAAACAATTTGATTAAAAATAAACTTGAAAACATGTAAAGGAAGCTTCTTGTAAATAATGTTTTAAAAATCCATTCATCCCGTATAAGTTAAAAAAAACATTCTTTTCGTACTTTTGTTGGAAAAGTCAAAAAGTACCTCGTACGAAAAACGACAAAAGATTCCTTTCATATATTTTACTAAAAACTCACAAAAGGGTAAAATAGTTTTTAAACAATTTTAGGTGGATGGAAATAATATTACATATTGAGGAAACATGGATGTGGATGATAAAATACACCCCAGTAAATACCAAAGTATAAGCAATCTCGGATAAAAATGAGATTGTGATATTTCCCTTACCTTAGGTCTGATATTCTTCGTATGTGTCCGAACATCCTTTATAATGATTTAAATAATGTTATTGACTTATTCCAGAATCATACTTATTGTTATGATATCATATATGGTCATATTCTTAGCTTCTTATTAGTAATATTTCATTACTACTTGTTATTCGGGTGTTTATTACTTTTTGTTCTTATACGTGTTGGTTGAATAAATTCTTTTTATTATCTTTAGGTTATAGATACCTCATTTCCAGAATGGTATTAGTGTATCATATATCATATTCATTCATTCAATTCATTTATATAATCATTATGAAATGAATATCATGTAGAATGAGTCGCATCACATCGTGGAGACGGTATTCCGTACGTACGCACGAGTGATGATATCGTTCCTATGATCATGGAATTGTATTGGAGTGTATGTATACTATTTCATAATCAATATAACTTTATAATAGTCATATATAGTCATTATTTACACCATTATACCCATCCATCTAAGGTGGTGGTGGAAAATAGATTACACCACGGCGTGGACACGGTATTCCGTACGTACGCACGTGCGGTGATTTCCTTTTTTCGTAGGATGGATAGAAGGTTAATTAGAGTTGTTTCATATTTATAATAACATATCAGTATATAAGAAATACTGATGTTATTACTTTATCATGAAACAACTAAATAAGAAGAAGTTTAAGAAGAAAGAAATTGAAAAAGATCGGTAATGGATATTACCTCTTTTTGACGCGCCTTCACTTAACCTCCACTTAAAGAACTAAGGATGGTATTTGAAGAAGACCAGGACCTCTAGGATGATACTATGGAAGTGGAGAAGAGATATTTTCAGGGTTTGGCCGAGCTTGAATGCTCAAATTGGTTTGAGGAGGAGAGGGAGGAGATGCCCTTTTATAAGGGAGGAGAGGGGCACCTTAGGAAAATCTCAAAATATAATTTTATATTAAGGTCAAATTCAGTTTATAATGGTTCCAAAGGGTCTTATTTAGAAGATAATTTGGGGATGGGTAGAAATCCTCTCATACAATATGATTTAGACAAGTTTATGTTATTATTATAACCTTATCAATTAGATTTAACTCTAAGTTAAATAATTTAACTTTTAATGTGTCTTTTTGTTTTCTTACACTATATGGTTAATAAACTTACCATAACAAGCCAAACGAACCCCAAGTTGTTTATTATTAATATATCTATCCTTATATAAGTCATTTTGCCGAACCTTAGATTTTTAAGAATTAAATAACAATTAATAATATAATATTTGTTTTAAAAACTAATTTATGTCAATTTTGACACTATTTGGTACATGATTTTTATGAAATTTATAACAGAATGATAAGTTCGAACCAATTTACTTGTATCAACAATAACATGTCATATTAACCTAGAAAATTAATGTATGTCATAAAAAGTCTCATATTACATTCATTTGGACATTTATAACATCAATTATGTCAATATTTCATTAATAAGACAATTACTGCATCATCTTTGTGTCATAATAAATGATAATTATTTAATCCCTAAAAATTCTAAATAAATTCCTATGATGTAGATAATTTTATTAGATTTCTGTATACTATTCAGTTTCGAAGTTTCATGAATTTTATCACTAAATTAAAATTATAATACTTATAAGATTTAAGAAAGTGACCTGTTGTCACATTCTTTGGTTTTAATAATAATTAAATTATTTTCATAGAAAAAGTCCATAAAATGAATCTAATCTGACCCTTAGGTTATATGGGTCTACTTTTATCCATACAATTGGATTTTTCCAGGTGTTAGGGTAATTGTATAATCTTATATTTACCCTTAATTACCTGATTTACCTTTAACTATAGTAAATAAAATTTACCGTAGTTACTATTCACAATCCCCAAAAATAAAAAGTAGCTTATTAACATAATTTGGACCCACTGATTCCAAATATGGAATCCATTTTTCCAAATTCAATACAAAAAAGATGCATAAATTAAATTAAAATTAATCCCGTTGTCGAAAGAAAACAGGTTTTTCTTTAAAATATTGCAAAAGATTGAAGTGATTTAACCTACGAATTCAAGGTAAAATCAATGCTAATTACATACATTATATTGAATGGTAAAAATATATTTTATTTATACTTTAAAACCATTAAATATTATAATTTAACCACATAATATATTACAATGAAAAAAGTTGTTTTTAATTAAAATATAGCGTGTTTTTACTATTCATTATAATATGAAAGTTATCGGAAAAATATAAAAAATTTATCTAATGTAAATTTTTATATCCTGATTCAAAAGAAGAATTTTATTTTTTTCAAATTGAACTTATAAACATGTCAAAACTAGATTTAAAGTGGGTGCGCCATCAAAAGGCGGCAAAACTGCATTTTTTTAAAAATACTTATTTTACCCGAAATATTTATTTTGTTCTTATACCATGTTCTAGAAATGTGTAAGATGAATAATAATGTTATAAAATTTAAAATTTATTTAACACTATTCATAACGGATAGTTCATAACAATATTATAATAATGTATCCTTGTTTAGTAAAACCCAGTATTGCGTACAACACACGCTCTCGAGGAAGGTCGTGATTGCGTGTAATGCAAGCCAAGTCAGGGTTGCGTGTAGTGCACAACTCCTTTGCTGTTTCGTATAACAGAATCCAACCATATTTCATTTATACATTGAATATATATATATATATACTCAATGTTGCGTAGAATAACTATTATCAAAATTGTGTGTAACACGATCCAAGAATAGTGTTGCGTATACTGCAAGCTAATACGGTGTTGCATATAGAGCAAGGTAATCTTGGTGTAGCACAAGACATTAATGAAATTAAAAGAATATTTTTCATAAAATCTCGGGGTGTTTCATTGAACCTAGGGTATCATTTATTGTTTCCCTATTTAAAATAATTGTTTTAAAATTGTTAAATTGTTTTCCTTGAGATCTTCTATATGACCATTAGTTATCCTACTTGTTATATTTAGGGACATTGTTGGTGTTGGTGTACTAATTTGTAGTCACACACTACTCAGGCCTCCATAGTGCTTCTATAACCGAACATATACTACATGTTTATAGGGCATGGCATGGGAAGCCTGTATAAATCATGGGAATCTAGGATCAATACAAGACCAAGGACCATTTTAATTTTTTTCCTATAGTTTTTTTTATTCTTCAGTTATTGAATTATAGATTCATGAATTATACGATATAAAGTTCATTTAATATGGCATGAATGATTTTGATTATTTTTCACCACTTTCTTAAATTTCATATCATTGACTATCCTTCTATAAGTATATTATTGACTTTATTTCCTATATTTACAATTAGAATCCTCTATTACACTGGGAGTCATTCATGAGTTTCATCATTATTCTATTGGTCCGAGTATAGATTAGTCGTTCGGGATGGTGTTGCATTATATTTTCCCTTGTACTGCATGACCTCATTATTATATATTATATTAATTAAGAAAGGATAGAATCAATTAGTAATAATTTATACCACTTTTGAACAACTATTTTTTTTACTTTAGTTAACAACATAATTTTTTTGGACGATCATATCGTGCACCTAAGTCACATATCTAATCTTGTGGTGGTAGGTGCATTTGAATCACCATATTTTCATGGCGTAGTGAAATAGATACTTCTTGTCATTGATATGATTTATCCTGATATTTTATTTTATGTTTCAGATGATGTAGATGGTGATGAGATTCTATAAATGTTCCATAGGGTGATGATCCTGCTATGGATGATTCACATGATTATTTGGCATGTGAGGAGGATTCCCAATTTAATCACTAAAATGATCCTTTTTTGAATTTTGTGTCCTAGGACACACAATTCGTACATTCATTACATGTATTTTCAATGTATTAAATATTAATTAAACTAATTATTATATAATTCTTGGTGTTAATCATGAAAATAATGTAATAATTTCTTATTGTTAATTTAGGGTTTTTGATATTCAATTTTATTTTTTAATTTTTAATTGAAAAAATTGTTGGTGTTATTTTTTATTTCACAAAACGTTTTACTTTTTACCTCTTATGTTTTCATGCCTCCGTGTGGAACTTCATTCTGTTCGCTAGGTGTTCTTATAGACTGTGTCACTTGGGTAAATTTTTGAGAAAATGGGCCACCCTGTTTCCATGTAACCACTATGGAAATATTCCAGAGTAAATTTATAATGGTCATTGATTAAGCACCATATAATGGATCTTTATTGTTGTTTTGTTTTTATCAGTGTTCCTATCCTCTATATAAAATTTTCCATGTGCTTTACAAATGTCCCAAAAATCTTTAGATCTATTTCTCTTACTTAGATTCTCAATACATCAACTCGCACTATGCCTCACACCTATATTCCTCAACTATTGCATTGGACTTGACATCTCCTTGACTTGTTTTGTGCCTTATTATGATATATGGCCTTCCTTCTTCATGGTTTTTCTTCATGGTTATTCTCCTGTTGATAGATAGAGATGATAGAGAGGTGTGAGTGGAGGAACCCAAGCTGAAATCAGCCTCAACGCCTCTGTACCCCTATTCTGGTGAACATATCTAGTATAGAGTTAGGTACTCATGAGCTCTGTGTGGACTGCTTCTTGTTTGAGATCATCCAACCCAGGCAGAGATGCATCCCCTTTAGAGACATTGGTTTTGAAATGTTTTCCTTCTGTTATTTGGATTTTGGATTGTTTGATCTTTCTTTTCAATGTTGTTCTCAGGGTTGTGTCTATGATTCCATCTAGTTCAGTAGAGTACATTACTAACTCTGAGCCAAAGTTCACCACTTGCACATGGGGTGATGATTTCAATGTTCCTGGATAGTTTCTTTTTTCAATGTGTATGTATTTCTTTCTTTTATTCATCTATGTTTTTATGTGTTGTGTTTTCTTTTTTTAAAATAATTATGAAATATTTTGTGGCTTTCTTTTCATGGAGTATGAAAAAAAAGGACCAAAACACCTAAATATATGTGTTCAACTTTGCATTCCTGTATTCTTTTCATTTTCATTTTTTAAAAAATATTCCTATATTTTTTGTGTTTACTTAGAATGAATTAGGTAAACACTTCCCGATCCCCCAACAAGTGTTATCAGACCCTCTAATAATTTTATCAAAGTATATTAAATTTAAAATTGAAAATATTAATGGTGAAAAATATTTTTATTTTTGGAGATTCAAAATGTGTGATCTGTTGATCCATAATAGGCTTGTAGATTCTTTACATGGTACTAAAAAACATGTATTGACCATCATGGCTGATAGTCAATCCACCACCACATTATTTGATATCGACACTAGTATACTAGGGAAGGATAATTGTACACTTCTGTTAACTGTAGGAGATATATTACTTCATAAATTTGTAAATGAAACTACTACTAAATCTAATTAGTTTAAACTCAAATATTTATATATGACTAAATATTTTCTAGAGATTTTGTATAAAAAGATTCCATTGTATAATTTTAAGATGGATCGTGGCTCTTATGTGCTAGTCCTTATTGATGAGTTTAATAAAGTTCATTCTAATTTACCTAATATTTCCCCATAGGTTATAGGTGAGGAACATGCATTAATTTGTTTGACTTTACTAGATGACTCTTTTAATTATTTGAAATATTTCATGATGTATGGTCAGGAATCCATTATATTAGAGGAATTTAAGTCTATTTGTTTCTCTCTGTACCTTCAAACACATGGTTTAAAAGAGGAATTATACTGTATTAAAAATGAAACTCATTTAATGTAAACTAATGGTCCCATGAAAAATCAATTAAGTAATGATAATAATTTGTTTAAGGGTTTCCAAATTTTTTTGTGAACATATACTGATTGGTAATACCTTCTAAATGAAAAGGTACAATCGTAATATGAAAAATAGGGACAGTATAGACTGGACCCTTGTGTTTTGTTCTAGTTAGGAAACTAAGGATTTTTATTAGTTTTTTTTTCATTCCCCTCATTAGAACTTGCTATATGTTATTTATTGTATTTTTGCTATGATTCTAGGACTACACTCACTTTTCTTTTTCAAGGAACCATGTTGGGAAATAGGATTTTGTGTGGGCTAGTCTATGATGTTCAGGATTAGGTGGAGAGTTATCCTTTCAATTTCCTATTTATCATGGTTGTTGTATTATAGTAGTGGTTGTTGTTTTTTTCTACTTCTTTGTTACTATAGAATTGTGATCTTTTCATTCTTTTCATATTTTAGTGTGTTTTAACCTTTAAAATGGATTTTTTATTTTTAGATATTTTTATGCTTAGGATTTTTGTTCTTGATGAAGTTGAATGTAATATGTGTAAGATCTATTTAATGTAGATGGATCGATAGATTAATTTATGATATTCTTATAGTCTTATAGAATTAGATTTGTTGTATGGGTAAATCATGTGCCACAACTGATACATGCTAAGTGGTATACATGTTGGGTGAGTACTTGTAGACTTTGGGTTTTTAGTTTACGAAAATATTCTCGTACTACTGATAGGTTAAGGGTGGTTGGGTTGAAAGATCATCATCATTGTTTTTTTCAATTTAATTTCTAAAATAAGTTGATTTTTTGTTTTTGGGTTTAAAAAATTAAAATTTAGTTTATATTTTTTCCATGAAAAAATAGGTGATTATATTTTATTTTATTATGAAATTGTTTATCTTTTTGGACTTCTTTGTTTTTGGGCCTCATTTCTATTCAACGGGCTTGATATTGGACTATGTTGCTTGGGTGATTTATTAATTCATTGAACCAACTAGATTCTGTGCTTCAAATGTAGTGACCCACTTGAGTATATTTCCACTGGCGCAGGATTGAGATCCATTTTAGTGCTCTGGATTTTTTTTATGTTTCTATGTGATCTTATCCACTGATTCCTATTTCCCCATTCTTTTAATGTGTCCCAGATATCCCAGGATTTTTTTCCAACTCATATTCCCAATAATTACACCCCCTCTATGCTACACAACTATCCTCCTCGTCTATTTCACCTGAGAGACCATCGCCTCGACTTTTTTTTTTGCCATTATTAGGGTCTACAACCCTCATTATTTTTTGATCATTATTAGGGTTACCCACCTATTGTTAGAGAGAGCTGTGAGATGAGGAATCCTGATGGGCCACATCCTTAACGCCTCTGTTCCCTTGTTCTAGTGATCTTATTCAGTGGAGATTTCTAGACTCATGAACTCAGTGTGGATAGATTCTTGTTCCAGATCATCTTACCTGGATAGATCTACATCTCTTTTAGAGCTTATGGTTTTTTAATATTTTTCATTATTGTATTTGGTTTTTGTGTTGTTCAATATTTTTTATTTTTTTGGTCTGGTTTGTAGCATTGCGTGCACGATTCCATCCATTTGGTGGAGTAAATTGCAAACTCCTATCCAAATTTCACCCCTGGATCTTTGTTTGATGAGGTCCCTATGCTTAGATTAATTCTATGGTCCTTATAATTGGATTTATATGTTTTATTAATCTCAATTTTTATGTTCTCTTGATCAATTTTTCATAATAATAAATAAATCATTGGCGGTGATCTTGCTGTAGAGTGGTTCCAAATGTTCTGAACCACATAAATAGATGTTTTCAAATTTACATTCCTACATTTTCTTTTTCTATTCATTCACCTTTATTAAAAATGATTCTTGTATTATTTGTGATTACAATAAATGAATTATGTAAAGCCATCCCCACAACCCCAACACCTAGAGTATACATTGCATTGTTACGATCATAGAAGTTCCCTAATATGATGAAAACCTTGAATTTCTATGATGATATTCTTAAATATTGTTCTAATTCTAGATAACATACCATGATGTTACATTTAGTACATATACTTTCATGAGTGAGTAATCATTATCCAATGAGGCTTCACCTCATGAAGTTCGCCCAAGGTAATCTCAAATATAGATGATTATGAGAACAGACCCTCTAGTTGGAATTATGCATGTTTTGGTTTCATTGGATATTCCTATATGAAATATTGTTTAATGGTCCTTAGACATTAAATTATCATTGACGCATTTCATGACTCAAACACTTAAATTTGCTGACCCAAAATTCATGCAATATGTTGGTTGCAAGAAGGGTTTTTTAAGTTCATCATCATCAAAATGGAATTAATGTATATACCATAGAAGGATTTTTTTCCTTCCATATTTATGGAAGATAATATCTAGAACATTTTATTTGAATAGATCTACCACCCTAAATTCCATGACCATGGTGTAATGATGTGCTCATTTTAGAGTGTCAATGAAAAAATATTCATCAAATAGTTTGGTGACATAGTTGTTAAACATGTGTGATAAGAAATTTTGATAAAGGGACTACATTACACAGTGACTGTTCAGATGTGGTTGTCTTTGTTCTGACATTAAGATAATTATCTTGGGTTACATGACCCATTTCTAGATAGTAATCATGGAATTTAGGAATGCGCCTCTAATGCCAATGAGAAAGAATTCTTGAGGGTCACATACTAAGTGTTTCTGATGATCCCAATTAAATTATATTTGAATTTAATTATTTAAATAAATATTGTTCTAAGATATAGGGATATTTTTATTCTAGTGTTATTGATTTAAGGTTTTTATTACTGAATAAGGTATTTAATTAAATAATTATTCAGGTATTTAAGAAATGTGGAGGAGTTAAAATGGACCACGACTGAGTCTGGTGAAAAATATTAATTAAAAATCTCATTAAATAATATTTGTTATTTTAGAGGTTAGTTCACACAACAAAATAATATTAATAATATTATTATTATATTCCATGTGGTTTATTAAGATATTGATATTATTTTAAGGGATGGAATGCAATTAAAGAATTTCATATCCTAAACCATTTCTCTCTAAATAGTCCTTTAATGTTATTATATAGGGTGATACCATCTAAAATTGAAACTAGATAATTGTTGTGCACATTGAGTTCTCTATTAAATCCTACTCTCTCCCTCTCATGAATGAAAAATGCTAGACATATTCGTTCAATACCAAAGGGAGTGTGATCAACACAAACATTTAAAGACCATCGGTTTTCTATGCTAGCACTAGATATTGATCAGTGTTTCTCAGAGATCAAATGAACATGTATGGATAACCATTAGAAAGATTATATCATTGGACACTCACACAACAATGATGGGAATATCAAAGGGTATTTTTATATGAT
Source organism: Viscum album (assembly GCA_963277665.1). Lineage (NCBI taxonomy): Eukaryota > Viridiplantae > Streptophyta > Magnoliopsida > Santalales > Viscaceae > Viscum > Viscum album. The sequence continues at coordinate 761,230,133 of OY728161.1, forward strand.
CAGCATCTACATCAAAGAAATAATTCTCATATCAGATATTAATTACATATGATATAAAATAAATTAATTATAAATTTGATGTGCCAAATACTCACTTAGGGTTTTTATATACTCTATACTAAATGAAATTATAATATATCACCCATCAAATGGTTTTTCCACTCCACCCACAACCATCAATTTTTTTAGATGGGTCATATTTTTAATTTACAATTATTTATTTGATTGTTGATCTATACGAAATTGTGATTGAATTTTTTTTGATTTCATAAAATTTTGTGCATAATCTAGTTTTAATTAATATGTTATCAACATATTAATAATTTTCATTTTGTTATTAATTTTCATATGTATCTAAGAACTTCTGAAGAATGTTCAATGATTCAACAAGGATGTGAAAAAAAATTCTTGTAAGAGAGGTTTACGTAGTGTGTAGTCAGAGTACATGCCTTATACCCCAGTTTTTTACACAAAGACTTGCCATAGGATACATGGAATTCCATGAAATTATTACACACAATGTAGGTCATGTGTTCATTGGTCAACCTAACACACGGTATGTTGGATTATACAAACTGTATACAGTATACACACTATGTAGTCTACATGGGTCAGTGGTGTAAATTCCTCAATTTGTGTGGTCATTATACACAATAAAACTATGTAAGACTGGAAACCTATGAATTAGTGATGTATACGTCATGAATCTGGTGAACAAGACATGTAGTTCATTTACTCCAATATGTGAGATAAATACATATTCCTCATTATAGCTATATGGACACATAAAATTAGAGATTAATTGGTGTGTAGAAGAAGTACACATGTCATGTGGTTGACCCTTTCAGTGGGTTTCACTAGAATGTGGATTTTGGACCACCCAACATGTAGATAGTGTTTACACGCTATGTCAGCCTAGCTATATACATGTTGAATACACATGTGAGTATGCTGAGTACACAGGAAGTGGATAACATGGAATGTAGCTGGCATGTACATGCCATGTAGTCCTTTCCATGTCAACATGTTAGAGACCCAGGTGTGTATCCTAGATATATGGTAACTAAAATAAATGTCATGTTACTGGAATACACAGGTTATAGCCTTCCAATTAATTGAAGAATTTATAATTACATTAAATTAAAAATTGCAGCATTGAATCCTTATTTCATTTATTATAACTTTATATTTTTCACAATTTGATATGGATTTTATTGAATTTTAAATTTGCAATTAATTTATTCTAATAAATCTGAAAATATTGGTTCTTTCATTTCTTCCATTAATTACATTATGATGGTTATCTCCAAATGGTTTCATATGGTCATTAACATGATGTGGAATTAATTAATTAATTAATGCAAGTGTGATTATTTTAATAATAATGAATTAGTAATAACTAAATGTCATCCATTTACATTTGTGTATACATTTTGGCATGACCATTCAAGATCTTATCCATGAATTTTGTATGAGTTGGATGTTTTAATTTAATTATTGCAAGGTTCTTCAATTTTTTATTATTAAATAGAAAATTATGGCATTTTCATCATAACCCCCTACATTATTTTGTTGGAAATGTGTGGCCCATGATATTTATGTAAACCCCCATTAATAAATAATTTTCCCCTTAGCCTTTTTGTGATTTATAAAAATATGTAATTAATGGTGTTTCCAAAGGTGTTTGGATGTGTTTCGTGATTGAACCAAAACGGTCCCATCCTAGGAGATACACTGGTGAGAAGGGGGAATGTTGTAACTCATGCCATGACTGGTAATAGGAGTTATTTATCCAAGGTCAAAGGTTGATTTATTGTACACTCATTAAATAAAACACTAGATAAGCTCATGATCAGGTCATTTGTTTATTTATTTATTTCTATCTATGGATGATTTGTTTTATCAATTCAAGTCTAATATCCCAAAAATAAATGAATTAATGTTCAAATACAATATTTAAATATATTGATTACATATATAACATTCATAAGAATCTATGTAATCTTTACCAGGATAGATATAGAAAAGAACAATTTGTGATTTCCAAGTCACTTTTTTAGGTAAATAATGTAGAGGGTGCCCATGCTAGGCCTCACATAGTCTTCATCTTTTTATACATTGATCACCAAGAAGTTCTGGGATTAATCTACCTAATGAACTGGGAACCAATATTATTCAAGAATAACTTCTACAATGCATCTAGAAATTTTTTCAAATTTTAATATTCAAAACATTGAAGAGTCTCTTCCAAATCTTCTCACTCTTCTTCTCCAAGTACATAAGGATATGAACCAAGAAAATCCTTTCTATTGGAAAACAAATTAAAAAGGAAAGTGAAGATATCGAAGTAAAAATAGTTTACACGCCCTTCTATGAAAAGGTATATCATGGGGAAAACAAGGGATAATGATTATTTATATTTCACATTTAGAAATAAGTTCTACTGGAAGAAAAATTACACTGATCTAGAAAATTAATGGGAGGATTCATGTGCATTTATTTTCAGGTTAATTTTATCTATTTCTTAAAATTTCTTATTAGATACTGCTTGTGGTTATCTCATATGTATTCAATTATAGGAACCAAGAAGTTTCATAAAAAATTGACTAAGTGGAGGTATATCCACAATCATCCAACTGATCTATACTTATTGGTGAACCTATGGGGTCCTACCACCTCACGTTGTTGACCAAAATGATATTAGTTTTGAAAGTTAGATATTATGTTCCATATGTTACCAAAAAATTACTTCTATATCAAGACATGATATATGTGGGTTTATTTACAAAATTTCCAAATAAATGATTCTTATTTTAAAAAAATTAACATTTTTTAGGGTATGGAATATTTAATTAATGGTATTTAGGTGGTGTATTACAAAAACTAAGTAATGATATTCAATAATGAAGTTACCTCACATGAATCATACATCACCCAATTTTATAATTACCAACCTAGTCATGTAAATGAAAAGTGTTTCACTAAATTTACCAAGATGTATATTTTTTTATACTAATACCACTTGGCATATTTCATGCTTTTTTACAAGGAATTTTTTTTATAAATCTCCATTTAGTGGGAAAGGTGAAAACACTTAACACCTTCATGAATTAGTTCATATCAATTTGTGTGGACCATTTCTTATTGAATCCAGAGGTGGGAACTCATAATTCTTAACTATTACTAATTATTTTATTATAAATTGATATTTCTACTTAATGAGGTATAAGTTAGATTATTTTAATAAATTAATGGAATACAAGAATGAATTGGAGAACCATCATGGTAATTATATTATAAATATTTTAAAAACAATGATTTTTAATGTCTTAATCAAGACTTTATTGACTACATATGGGATATTGGGATCATACACCAATACACTCCTCCTTATACTCCATAGTGGGGTGGTGTAAGTAGAAGGAGGAACCACACATTTTTGGACATGGTGAGATAAATGATGAGTTGTATGAGTCTTCCATTGTCATTTTGGGCATATGTTCTACAAAATGATTCAAAAGTAAAAAACTAAATACTAACTAAATCGATGAATGGTATTCCATACCTTTTTGGACTGGAATAAAAAGCATGTTGAAATTTTTCATTTTAAGGGAAGTAATGAATTTTTTAAGGCCTCTTCATATAATAAACATTATCCTTGATGCACAAAGTGTACCTTTATATGATACACTATGTAAAAAGGGGATATTATGTATAAAATCCCTAAAAAGGTAATAGTGGAAAGAAACTCTATAAATCATGATAAGGAAAATATATCTAAAAGGGATTGTGGGAATGATAAAAGAGAAGTTTAAAAAACAGAACAATATAGTTTTATAGTCACTCAGTATAGTGACAAATTATTATTTGATAATAATGATCCTCAAGCCTAAAAGGATGTAGTAAGTGGAACAAATGTTTCCATTTTGAAAGAATCCATGTATTTTGTAATGGATTTCATGGACCAAAAATAAAAAATGGATTTTTTATATCCTCCCATGGATGTAATTCCAATTTTTTATAAATATGTATTCAAGAATAAAATAGGAAAGGAAGGTTAATTCCATACCTATATGGCCAAATTATTTCAAAAGTGGTTTTAATAGTTTCAAGGTATTGACTATGAGAAAACATTTCAACTGTTTCAATGTTGAAATCCCTTATAATTCTACTTTTCATTAAGGATTACCATGAATCTAATATTTTTAATACGGATATCAAAATAGATTTTGTTAATTTTAACCTTTATGAATAGGTTTATATGACAGAACCCAAAAGTATTTTACTCCAATGGATGGAAAAAATATATTCAAATTGAAAAAACAAATCATATGATGGCTTAGGGGAACCATTCACGTCATGTAACATTTTTTTGATGAAGCCATAATGGATTTTGGTTATATAAAAAATTAATGTGATCCTTTTCTTTAAAACAGTTTAGTGGGAGTGAATTTTTTTAATAGTATATGTTGAGGACATATTACTCATTAGAAATGAATACCAATCTTAGAGTATGTTATGTTGTGGTTGTATAAATTCTTTTTTATGAATGAAATTGTTTAGGATGCATATATTCTTGGGCTTAGGATCTATCAGGACAGATCCAAGAGATTTCATAGCCTGGGACAAATTATATACATTTGTAAAATAATGAAGAGATTCAGTATTGACCAATAAAAGATCAGATTGTTGCCAGCATCACATGACCATTATCATTCTAAGAAAATGTTCCCTTATAAACATGATGAAATATATCAAATATATTGGATTATATATGTGTTAGTGATTGGATCAGTCAATTATATTATGCTATGTTCTATACTAGGTATCTCTAATGAATTAAGAATGATAGAAGGATATCAAGCTGACCAAAGTGAGTTCCCTTAGATGGATGTTAAGTCTATCCTTATGTATCAGAGACATAACAAGGATATGTTCCTCATTTATGGAGGAGATGAAGAACTAGACATACGGATATATGAAGAAGCTAGTTTTGAAACTGATAAATATGGCATGAAGTCACAAATGGGATACATCTTCACTTTGAATAGAGGTTTTGTGACATGGAATTGATCTAACGAAGCTAGGTTCATAGATTCTATAGTATATATCAACTATATTTCAACTTTAGAAGAAGTTAATGAATTATTATGGATGTCAAGATTCATCCATTATATTAATATGGTACTAGGAATTAAATATCCAATCACACTCTACAGTGATAATAATGCAGTGGTGGCTCTCACCAAAGATCCAGGTCACAACAGTGGACGAAGCACATACATCAAAAGTATCCACTCTTGAGGGATTTTTCATGGAGAGGTGATGTTGAAAAGATCATTATTTCCATGGAAGACAAACTAGAATACCTCTTGAATAAATCCATGACTTAGTATAAATATGATTATCATATGTGGTCTAGTTGAGTAAAATTAATGGGAATTCAGATCTAGTCTAAGTGGGATTTTTGTTGGAGTTGGTGTCCTAGGAAAAACTATTTGTACATTAATAGATGATTATTATTTATATTGAATATTAATAAAACTTCATATTAAATAATGTTCATTATTATACAATAATATAATATAATAATGTCTTTTGTTATATGATTCATTGATAATTGAATTGTAGTCCCCCACTAAGATGAGAAACATCATGTGTAGTGATGATATTCTTATATAATGTTATATGGATTGTTAACATACTTTGGTGGCACACATAGTACATAGACTTCAACTTATGAGTACTTATAAGCGAATGAGGCTTATTCTCATTATGTTTAAACTTGTAATCTTTATGTTGGTAGATATTGAGAACTGATCCACCAGTAGAAATTATGCTTGATTTGGTGTAATCAGATATTCATATCAATTAGAATGTTTAATGTTACTTATATTATAAGATTATTATTTATTCATTTCACGATTAATCTAACCATAATTACTAATAAAAACTACAGTGAAGTATGATTGTGGGAAGTAGGGTATATTGGGTGTATCACAGTTGATTTTTCACTCATAGATTAGTTAAGGAAGGAATTTTCTATTCAATCATTATGATAGATGATATTTCCTCACATTGATTAGAATAGACCACTTTCCATAAATTCAATGACCATGGTGCATCAACGTGTTCATTTCAAAAATTAAAAGAAATATGTATTGATCAAATAGGTTAGTAAAAGAGATTTATAACCAACATGATGTGATATTGTTATAAATGGATTATATTACACTATGAGCATTCATATGTGATTTTCATCATTATGACATTAAGTTCATTCTCTTTGATGTCTTGACCAGTTTCTATACATTAATAATAGTCTTTAATAAATCTCACCTAATTCCAATGGCAAAGAATCTTAGAGGGTCACACAAAAAGTGTTTTCAATGATCTCAATTAAATTCTATTTGAATTTAATTAATTGAATAAATTTCATTCTCTAGACGGCTGGATGATTTTATTTACATTTGATTGATCATAAATATTTATGAGTGAATAAAATATTTAATTAAATATTTTTTTTGGGGTATCCAATAATTTTCAAGGAGTTAGAACTGACCAAGACTGAGTCTAGTGACAAATATTAATTAACAAGTTGGTTAAATAATATTTTCTATTATGCAAGTTGGAACACACAAGAAAATAATAATAATATTTATATTATTAAGTTTCCTAGTTCCATTAGATATATGAGATTATTTTAGACGATGTAATGAAATTAAAATATTTCATAACCTATACCCTACCTCTATAAATTGTCTTTTATGGCTACTATGTAGGTTTATTTAATATAAAATAAAAACTAGAGAATTGTTGCGCCCCAAGAATTCTCTCTTGAATACTCTTTCTCTAACAAACTGAAGATAATGAAGTACAATATATATTTCATCAATATCAAAGGGTGAGAGATCAATGTGAACAATTAATGATAATCAAATCATTGTGCTTGCACTTGGTGATCGATTGGCATTTTCAAAAGATCAAAGTAGAAGGTGTGCATCATCGCTATAGATATTCTTTCCTTGGATCCTCAAAACACCATGAAGGGAATATTAAAGGGTATTTTCAGATGAAAACCATCTACATTGATTAATTAATTCTGAGATAATTAATTTCTTTCTTTATATATTTCATAAAATTAATTATAAATTTTAAGTGCGAATCCTCATCCAGGGTTTCGTGAAACTCTATATTAAACAAAATTTTAATATATATTCCATCAACCATTGATTTCACTACACTAAGAAATAAAATCCTCCAATTACATTCCCAGATGATCTATATCCAATGGTTATCCCTGGAGAGGTCCACCACACATTGGCTAGTGATTTCTCTACACGGTCTCTTACTTATTTGGATTGTACTACAGTGATAAAAGGTTGTTTGAGTTTCTATGAGTCTACATTTTTCCATTGTGAGAAGATACCCAATACAAAATTAAAATCTTCTTCACCTATGGGGAAAAGATATACCTAGTAGTCAGTTTCCATCCAATCATGATAGGGTTTGATCGAAGAGGCTTTGGATTCACCACATGTCACATAGGATGATGTGGTGAAAATTTAATAGATATTACATATGATGTGCATACACGATAGCATAAATATAAAAAAACATGACACGGATGCATTGACTATACCTTAGGCTCTAGTATGGAGGAGTATCTTTGATAGTAACACATACTAGAGTGATACATTTTCCATTCACAAATTTTTTATTGAGATCAATGTTATTTGTTTTTAAGATTATCAATTGCACAATATTTATGTATACATTTTAAATTGGTTTACATAATTAATAATTTCCAATGTAATTGTTAATATAAAGAAAATTATTTTTAATTGAATGTTATTTACACAAATAAAAATTAAAATGTGTATTAATTATACCATCAATAATTAATTATATAAAATATAATAATTAATTACTCAAGAATTAGTTATTATATTATTAAATGCGTAAAAAATAATTATCTTAATAACATAATTAGCTATTAGTAATATTATATTATATATTATTAATTATTTTAATAAATATTATTTTAGAAATAAAATTTTACTGTTTATATTAGAGGTTACATCAGCCCACTTTGGACAGAACATAAAATAAGAAACCTATTTGGTAGCCCAACCCTACCACCACCACTCCCAACCCCTCCCTCCTTATCCATTTTATTGCAGACGAGGGCGTTTTTTCTAAATATATTAATATTATTATTAGTTATTATTAATATAATAGTATATATTATTAATCATATTAATAACATTATAATTAATAATTAATACTATAATCAATAATTTGAATTTCTAATTTTTAATAACATATTATTATTATTTATATCAATAAATACTAATTTGTAAATTACTCATAAAACATAGTATTCAATTATATATTATTAATTAATAGTCAATAATATAATTAGTAATTAATAACTATAGAAACTTTTATTATTTTACAAATAATTATAATAATAATTATTAATAATATATTAATTAATATTTGTTAATATGTTTTATTTTATATTAATTAATAACAAATAATATATTAACAAGTAAAAATTATTATATACATTTTCAACTAATATAGTATAAAATTAATATTATATGTTATAATTAAATACATTCAAATGGGGTGTGGGTCAAGTTGTATGGTACACCCCAATGACATCTTGTTTTGTTGGTTTCAAATCATATCAACGACATATTTGAGGCCCCCTATTAAATTGGGATGTAACTCTATGTGGGTTAGTGTCACTATGGTTTTTCACCAATACTATGTGGGCAACGGATCAGGAGGACCCCCACTCAATGTCAGGGGTGATTTTGGTGGATGGCGTCAACTGAACCAGGCATATGTTGGGGGTGCCTGATGGTGGGGTGATGAGACTAGCACTCCTGCTTGACACAAGAACTATTATAGTGGAGGTGGTGACTAACCAGTGTGAATTAGGATGCTACATGAGTGAAAAATGAAATGAAGGTGGACCAAATGTGGTACGAACACCATTATAATGCCATCCATGGAGTGATTATGATTGTTGGGTAGTGATTAAGGAGCATAAGTTGGTGAAGATAGCGACGAAGGGGTGGTAATGGTCGTCCTAATGTTTGAGGTGACAATGTGGAGGCTAACTCTATTGGGCATTGGGATGGACATTCTGGCCCTTTTTGTGCCACATAAAATTTCATTTGGTCCTCTATATAATTGGATTTTCAAAGGGCCCATATATATAACAGATAAATAAATAAAGGTGCCTATTGGGTGGGTTACCATTTTGGGGGAGCTATGATGATCACTTCGAGTTTATGGGTGTATGGTGTGAGTTTGTTTCATTGTAACGGTATCCCCAAATAAATAATATATATAAATAAAATATTAGTTAATATTAATAGTTATTTTTGTGAAAATGAAAAATTCTCTTATAAATATTAATTTTTTAATTATTTATTATCTAGTATATAATTTTTTAATTAATTCAGTTTCACTTGTTATATTTTTAATTTATATTTATATAAATAAATAAAAATAAAAAATAAAAAACAATCACATAGTTTTTTTAAAATAAGTCCTATGAAACTGGGAATGTAGAACCATAAATGAGGTTTACCCTTCACAACACCCATTTTTTTAAATACCAAAAACCCTATCCCATCAATTAGGTTTACCCATTAATGGATTCATTACTAATAAAGAAATATAACTTCTCCTAAAGGTGTAAATTTGGACTAGTGGCCCAAAAGATAGAATGAAGCCTGACCACGACATTCTTGAAAATTTTTGACTAGGGTCTGCCAAGAAAATTCATGACCTGGGATGAGGGGTTGGTTGGTTGAGGACAAGGAAACTATATTTTATCTTGGTCTAGCCAAAAATGTTTACGTAATGGCCTTATTTGAAATCCTGACCATGTAGACCACACTACAGGCCTAGAATAACCCAAATAATTACATGAAGACATCTTTTATGGGTGATTCAATCCTTTTACCCTTGTATTCAAAGCCTTCTCTTGGACCAAGTAGTCTTGTTGTTGTTCCTAATATATTTAAATAAAATTTATAATTATATATCTATTTTATAAAAATACACTAATTTTAAATTGATATATATGTATATATTTTTTTAAAATTATATTAAATATGTGATCTCCTTATCCTATGGCCCAAATTGAAATACCCATCCCAAGCTTATGAATTGGGTTGGCCTAAGTACTGGGATGTGCCATGATATAGAACTATTTAGGATGGCTTGAATAGTGTCTTCCTACCCGACCCAATTTTACACCCCATCCAGGGATTCATTTTTGTTTTGATATATTTTTCACACAATTTTAAATTATTATTATTGTTGTTATTATTATTATTATTATTATTTTTCTTGTTACAGTTAATATTTATAATCCAAATTTTCATTTTTAGCTGTGAATACTCTATAAATTGATTTCTCATTTAATTTGTAAAACCAGATATTAATTCACATGATTTCTTATATAAATCACAATGCACCCCCCTTCTTTACATGATGAGAATTAATTAATCTTGTGTTTCAGCTTGTTTTATATCAATTGATATGTTTTACACTTCAAAAATCACACAATTTATCTTTTAAAATGGTAATAAGTTTTTCACTTTTAATCAAAAATTTCCTTTTTATTTATTTTATTCATTTCATAATCCAAAAGTTTTTATTATTAAACAAACTTATTTTATAATTTTTTATATCACACATTTTTATTATAGATGTGTTATAAAAAAATAATAATAATGTTCAATAACACAAACAATTTTTTGCATAATATCTATTGGCCATCAGATAAAAATTCTATCCAACAAACAATTTATTAGTATCTCCATCAAACATGTAATTTTTATAGAATTTTTTGATAAAAGGATAATGTGATAAGTATTTTAAAATTCAAGTTTTAGAGGGTAAAAAATATCTCTTTTAAAATCATATTTGACAGTAGTGGGAGTTTTGAAATAAATAAAACTCCTAATTATATCCTCCTTGAAACCCAAATAGGGGCTGAATGAACTAAAATAATAATTAATTTTAACTATATCAATGATGGTAATGAAATAAACAATTATCTAAAACTCACTCCTAGATGTTTCAATTATAATCTAGAATCTGGGTATAAATATGAATTCCCATCACAATCTACACTTATCCTCAAACTCATTCCTCTAAACTTTGTCTCTGATCCCAATTCGTCTACATGAGTAGGTTTTCATAGGGAATATGAATTCATATAATCTATTTATTTTTTATTATATGGATGATTAATTAAGGGATATAGAATCATATAATGATTATTTTTAATTCAAGATGAGGGATGAAATCCGATTTCGGGTCCACCGCTACATATTTGTGTTTTTGGTCATTTTTTTCCACCAATACCCCATAGGTTTCCTCCCTATGACCTTCTCCATTAGAGACATCCATCGTGGCCTACACCATCTATACCACACTAATAAAATCAAGTTATATTACACATATAAAATCTTAGTTTAAAACCAATGAGTCACTCCACATCACTTGACTTGTGTTATAATGGAAATTGATTCCCAAGAATACTACTTCTATGATCTCCAACTTCAAAAGGGTTATAGGAGTGGTATTAGATTCTAAAGTTTAGGGGATACTTCATCATTGAGATTAAAATGTCATCCTTGTAGGGAAGGAAAAATAGGTGATATCCCATATCACTCAATCCCTATCTAGTGTACCACCACAACAAGGACTCGGTTCTACTAGAGAACAAGATCCCATGGTTTATGTGGAATACTTTATACACACCCATTAGTCTCTCCTCCCCAACCTCATTGCACCATTTCATCATGGAGTACCTTTGTAACTTGGGGTCGATCATCCCACCATATACAATAGAATTAACCTATGAAATCACGCATTTTTTGTACCTATGGTGGAGATGTCTTATCAGTGGGAATAAGGCTCTCAAGGGAGAAACAATTTCAATGAACTAACATTCCCAAATTTTCCATGACAGACCTATGACCCATACAAACATTCATTATGTTACAGTGATTGTTTGTTTTTGGATAAGGTTGTGTTGGGGGCACCATTGAAGTGGTCTAGCTAATTAATGTACAAGATTTACTGAGGCATTTTACATGGTTTTGAATTCATTAATAAAAATTATTTCATTAGAAAATGGATCAACAAACATGTTGAATGATCTGATTGTAACATAAATGAATAATAAGAAACAACACATAAATAAAAGGTGCATCTAATTGATGTGATCAAATGTACAAGGAGATAATACCACCCAAGAAAGATTATTATTAGAGAACAGAAATAAGAACATACAGACTTAGTGAATGAAAGTAAATGAAATAGATAAGCAATCCAAGGAGGCTGATCATGAGAAACTATGTGGTGGTGGTGAAATCAGTCGCATGGTTTTAGCACTATCCACTCCATGATGGAATCACATAGACATCCAACATAATGGATATAATAGTTGAAAAATTAAAAAATAGCATATAGATCCAGATTTATATACTTGAAAATGGATATGATTTGAGATGTCGATCCAAAACAACCATTATTTATATGAGGTTCATCTAGATATGATTCATATCCAAAGTGTCCACCAATTATCCAGTGGACAAGATTTCAAGTTGTAGAAAAATTAATCTCTGAGCACCAGGGAACATGTATCAAGAACCAGCACAACATCTGTCAGGACCCATCCCCCGGGGCTCGTGTGGTGACTACCCCAAGCCCAACATCCATAGACCAGGGGCTGGTGACTTGCACAAAAAGGTGTAATCCCTAAAATTGGGAAGGCATTTCCTTAAAAACCTATAAGAACACGCAAAAAAGCACTCTGTAAGATACAAATTCAAGTAAACTAAATAGAAAACGGTGTGACTATATTATGTAAAAGGGGCCTGGATACTAGCCACAATGGAAAGTACAATGAATTAAAAGTACAAGTAAACTGAAGAAATAAGGATGACAGCTGTTGGGACATCCTTTGAGGTTCCTACGTGAAGGGTAGGTATAGATTGCCTCCTCAGCACTCCACGTCTGGCTGTTTCCTCCGTGTACCGACTTTTCGTAAGGTACTCCTCATGGCACTATCCAATACTGGTATACTCAGTCTCAATCAATGATGACCGTTGTCTACACCAAACACAACACGGTGTGGGATTATCTTGTGAAGGGTTGATTATAACGATACTCAGTTGGGACCCTGTGGCCCACAAGGTCTCAGAAAATCCACAAAGGATAAACCTCAAAGCATGAAGTCAACTTTCAACCATACATAGGTATATGCCCATAAATGTACCTATGTTATCAAATATTCCATCTCAGTCTTGATGGAACACAGAGGTTCTGACTCAGCTTACACCAGGTATAACATAGGTACAATTGTAGAGATGATTAGTAATAACTACGGAATCATCTTATTCTGATAAGAGGCTCGGTTGGTGACCTGTATAGTATCATTAAGAGCTTACCCACACATGATCTCTAGGAGCTAACCCACATAGGATCGCTAGGAGCTGACCCACACATGTTCACTACAAGCTGACCCATAGAGGATCGCTTGGAGAATACACACACAGGATCGCTAGGAGCTGTCTGACACAGGATTGCTAGGAGCTGACCCACAGAGGATCGCTTGGATCTGACCCACACATGATCACTAGGAGTTGACCCGCACAGGATCTCTAGGAGCTGACTCGCACATAATCTCTATGAGACAACCCTCGTAGGATCGGTAGGAGCTAACCCGCACTGGATCTCTAAGAGCACTCTTCTCTTCATATCCACCTAATGGGTTTCCACACTAGGCTTTCTCGTCTCCTGGAGAATCCGCTCCCCAAGCCACTGGACAATTCCCCAACACCCATGATGTCCCACGAAGAAGTAACCCAGAGGACCGCCACGTCATAGTGGTCTCAACGCAATAGACGGTGTGTCAATCAGACGCTTGGTCTATAAGTAATTATCCTTTTAGTCCCAAGGGCCTGGTTGGATTCATTCTTGATCAAACTCGACCATTTCCCAATGTTATCCAAATAATCAGTGGGGTATACTCAAAGGGACCGTCTCACTCCAGGATTTTTAGTGTCGTTGACGGTTCGTCAAACGGACGTCCAGTGCCAAAGTTATGGCCCATGTAAAGTATAGGTTCGTATCAGGTCCAGGTCTACTACGAACTGGTCAGACCAACCCAACCAGACCTGGCCTAGGTCGACCCAGCCCGTGGTGTGCCTGGTCCCCTGGCCGTTCCTGTAGGCCGCGAGGGCCGCGAGGGCCGCGAGGGGCCTCAGAGGCCACGGGGGTGCCGCGAGGGCGTGGGGCAGCTCTGTCCATCCCGGGGCAGCTCGCCCAGGAGGGAGGAGGACGCAGGGTGGCCCGGACGGGGGTACCGTGATGGAGCGGGGTGGCTAGGCCCGGCCCAAGATGGCTCGGCCAGGGCAGTTCGGCCGAAAGGGCTGCGGCGGTTCGAACGGCGGATCAACTCGGACGGTGGTTCCTCGGCCCGAACGGCGGCATCAATTCGGTCTGGACGGCAACGGTGCCTCGGGGGGGGGGGGGGGGGGCTCGTTTGGCGACCCAGATGTCGCCGAAGCTTGCACGGCGGCCGTTCGGCCCAAATGGCAGCGGTTCGGCCCGAACGATAGCGGTGGATCAGGAGGGGGCTCAGCCGGGACGGCGGTGGTAGCTCGGCCCGGACGGCGGCAGCGGCCTGGATAGTGGCGGCAACCCAGACGACAGTGGTGGCTCGGACTACAGTGGTGGCTCAGCACAGCGGTGGCAGCTCGGATGGCGGCGGCAGCTCAAATGGTGGCGACGACTCGGGGTGGCTCGGCTGCGGACGGCGCGGAGCAGCGGGGGTGGTGTGGTAGTGAGGCGACGCACCTTCGTCGGTGGCTGGTTTATCTGGCCTCTCTCTTCATTCATCGTCATGGTGTAAGCCACTTTCTTCCATCGCAAAGAACACTATATGGAAGAACGACGGAGGGGTCGGGCCATGTTTTTTTGGCCAGCACCCTCCGCGTTAGAGCCGTTGCAAGTGGCTCAAGAATATTAGGACTCTAGGACAACAATCTCTTCAATTTAATATGAATCGTGGATCAAATTGATTTGGTTGATCCACATTTTCCATCCTTTCCAAGAATAAGGAAATTAAATAAGAGAATTCGAAAATTTAATAAAATCCTCCTACCATGGATTGTTCATTGATGTTGGCATGAGAACAAGTTGAAGTTGTCGATGTTCGTCTCATTCACCACACACCTCCAATCCTGGGCTCGTGCATCAGTTCATCGTAGTCAAAGATGTTCCTCATTGGAGCGTGTCCCGAGGAAGAAGATGAATTCGACATTCTTCGTTGGAGGAGCGTTCTTCATGGAAGAGGTGTAATCCTCCAAGGGTTCTCCTCTCACAATTCCACCCAAAAATGAAAGATGTGCCAATATAATTAACCTAAGAGGAAATTATGTTGGCACATTCAAACAAGATGAAAAAATTAATGTGGTGCATTGGAATAATTAATGTGGAGGAAGCTCATGAGGCTCCTCTACATTAAAGAGGGGGTTGAGAGGTTTCTCCTCCATTAAGAGGGGTCGGGTGGACCCCACCTCTAGGAATTCATATTTGGGTTTTTATGCTCGGGTGTCCCTACCACCATAACCCACACATTGGAGGTTTCAAGAATAAAAATAAAATGTTAAATAATTTTATATTTTATTCATTCATGAAAATCCCTAAATCTATCTTTAACCCTCGATCTACTGTGGTCGAGGTGAAGGACTCCTTAATCGAATATCAACACTGTGATTTCAATGGTGCCCATGGATTTTAATTCCAACCAATGGTTCAAAAGTTAGAAAAATACGCTCACGCGAATACTGAACTTACCAAAAATAATGTTCAGAAATTCATTCCGGGCACTCCGGGCCTTGGAATCACGCGCCATCAATTTTCACGAACTCGTAAGATTCCCATATATTTAAAAAAAATCATGGAAAACATGGGTCTTTAAATTCTCCCCACCTCCATGATTTATTTCCATGTAAGCCACAAATCAAAACTAAGAAAACAAGTGGTGGTATTGATTGTGCATCTGAGCCTCCTGCTCCCTTGTGCTCTCTTGGAGGTTCCTATGTTGCAAACGAATGCCCACCAGAGGTATCGACCACCCATGAAGGATCCTCTCCAGTCGATCCTCAACCTCTACTGCAACCTCTGTAAAAGTTTCCCCATCTTCGATGTCCAGTTCTCTATGGTCGATAACGTGGGAAGGGTCATGCACATATCTTCTCATCTGGGATACGTGGATGATATCGTGCACCCGGTGCAACTGAGGTGGAAGAGCTAAGTGGTAATCCACATAGCCAACTCTACTAAGGACCTGGAAGGGTCTAATGAAACTTGGAGATAACTTGTCACCTCGAACAAATCTCTATAATCTTCATCGGGGTGAGACCCATATAAAGACGTCGTCGCCATCCTCGAACTCCATAGGTCTCTGTCTCCAATCAACATATGAGTTCTGATTTCTCTGTGTAGTCTTCATCCACTCCTAGATGATCTTCACCTTCACTGTGGTAGCTCATACCATCTCTGGTCCAACTAGTGCTAACTCCCCTGGGTCAATCGAGTACAAAGGTGATCTGCAAGGTCTCCCGTACGACGCCTCAAAAGGTTCCATCCCAATGATGGATTGATAGCAGTTGTTGTATAAAATCTCTACCAAAGGAAAGAGATCCCCCCATCTACAACCGAAGTCAAGTATGCAAGCACGCTGCATGTCCTCGAGAGTCTGAATGATCCACGCAGTTTGGCCATCTGTTCGAGGATTGAAGGCGGTGCTCAAACGAACCCCAATCTCGAAAGCCTCCTATAACCCCTTTAATATCTGGGAAGAAAAATGTGTATCAATATCAGAGACAATTGTTGATGGTACTCCATGTAGCTGCACAACCTCTTGCACATAGACGCATCCTCTGCTCTCTACTGAACCCTACTATTTGATCGGTAGAAAGTCAGCTGACATGGGTAGTCGGTCGATGATCACCCAAATAGAGTCATGGTATCTATATGTACATGGATGTACTATCATGAATTTCATTGATATCCTATCCCACTTCCACTCTAGGACCTCTAAAGGCTGAACCAAGCATGCTGGTACCTGATGCTCTGCCTTCATTTGCAGACAAGTGTGGCCCTGAGAGACAAACTCTGCTACTCCTTTCTTCATTCCCGGTCACCAGAGATATCATTGGAGATCCTGGTACATCTTTTCCACTTTTGGATGTACCACTAGATGGGATGTGTGGAACTCCTTCATCACTTCCTCTCGAAGAGACACTGGTACCATGGTACGTCCTATGAAGAGGATGACGTGCTCCCCAATATTAGAATATCCATCACGTGCATGACCTATGGATATCTAAGCACGTCGAGTCTCACATTCAGTGTCCCCACGTTGTGCCTCCCTGACTCGATAATGAAGTGGGGGAGTGACTGTAAGAGACTTAATAAAGGATAATCTATCCTGATCCACAAAGGATATCTACAAAGTTGCCAACTACTCTATTGCCTCTCCTAGTAGCTATATACAGGATTTCATGCTAGGTGCATCTCCTACATTGTTCCCCTTCCTATGAGTATAGAATATCCCGATGTTATAGTCCTAGAGGAAATCAAGACAGCGTTGTTGTCTCAGGTTCAGGTCCTTCTAAGAGAAGATATACATGGGAATCTTGTGATTCAAGTAGACTATAAAGCCTTCACCCATTAGATAGTGTCACCACATCTTTAAGGAAAAGACCACTGCTGCTAACACCAGGTCCAGGGTAGCATAGTTCGGCTCATGTTATCTCAGCCGTCAAGAACCATATGCAATCACTTCTCGATCCTGTATTAGGAAAAATACGAGTCCAATCCCTGATGTGTCGCAGTATACTACATACCCTACGCCCTCTTTTGAAGCCTCAAGTTGGGGGAACTAGTCAGCCTTTGCCTCAGCTCCGGAAAACTCTGCTTGCATTTCTCCAATCAAACGAATGGTTTCCCTTTCTTCATCAATGATTATATTGGTTCTGTAACTCTGGAGAAGTCCGGCACAAAAATTTGGTAGTATCCAGCCAATCCCTAGAAACTACATACCTCCTCCACACTCATGGGTGGATCCCAAGTAAGTACTGCCTCAATCATTGATGGATCCACTGCAACGCTAGCCTCCAATATGACATATCCTAGAATTTGAACCTCTCGGATCTAGAACTTGCACTTGGAGAGCTTACCATAAAGCTGGTGCTCTCAGAGTGTGTTCAGTACTACCTGCAAATGATAGGCATGCTCCTCCTCAGTAGCTGAGTAGATCAAAATTTTGTCGATGAAGACTACTACAAAGCGATCAAGGTATGGCTGAAATATCCTATTCATGAGTCCCATGAATGCTGTCGGCACATGATTTGGAAAACTTTGTGTTCAACCCATGAGATCTACCTAGTTTTTAATATATTTGAAATTCCTAAGCTACCCCTCCCCATTTTAACCCATTTCACTACTCATTTTAACATATTCCCAACCCCACCATACAAAATCAAACTATCTCCTTCTCCTCATCCCCCATTGCATCAATTTTGACTGGATGTTGACATAGGTTGTTCAAGTAATATTCAGGTAAGTGTCTCATCTACACTATTCTTTGTCTCTCCTCGCTTCTTTCTTATGATTTTTTATACTTGGTGGTTTTTATGACCTAGTATTGGTCTATTCCAAATAGTATGGAATGGTGTTTGATGTATATGGTTTATTATGGCTCTTGTATGATCCCATATATTCTTTTCTTATGATTCTCAATTACTTCTTGGTGGTTTCAAGGAAAACGGTTAGAGGATTCATGTTGTTTAATTATTTCAAAAAATAAATTTGCATGATTCAAAATTAAATTATTTTATAAACTATGTTGTGTGTATAAATGGGTGATTAAAAAGGTGATTTGGTGTGTGTGAAAAGGATTTTAAAATGGATTTCCATCATGGAAATGGTAGGAAATTTTATTCTTCAGAATCTAGTGCATTGGAATGTATGGAATATGATTTTTATGGCATTATAAAAATGGGGGAAAGCACTTGGGATTTCTGGGTATCTAGGTGGGAACAGTAGGTAAAGTACGCTTGATGTCGTAGTGTGGATTCAGATTATCCACCTTAGAATTATGAGACTATTACTCTAACTAAATTAATTGTGATGTGATCTAATGTTATGGTCATGGCTCGAAAATGAGAACCAACCTATGAAAACATGGATTGATCACCGAGTGTAAGGGGTCCATTGGTTCCCACTAAACCTAGCTCCTTAGTGATTTACCATGGTGATTATTTTTTGGCTTTACATTCTTACTAGTTATTCATGTTTCCTTCACATTTCGTTTAATGTTTAATGAAGGCTTTGAAATTAAATTGTTCCCTTTATTTTTAAAAAATAATTTTCTTATATAAGGTTTATAAATGGAACCATTGGAGGAATCCTACTAGGAAGGTGATTTCACACCCTACATACACCCAATGGCTGTTTATAGACCTTGTTTTTTCTGACTCGGTATTATCATGGCTTCGAACAGGGGTGTAGGGTAATCAAGAATGTGGCCTTTTGGAATAGGTGTTGGAAGTGACATGAGATGTAATTTTCCAATATGGAATGAGTGTATTTTTTGTTTGTGGGTTGTTGACCTTTTATTTTTTTAATTTTGGTACTTTCCTATGGATGAAACCTTTAAAATAGTGTATGGTTCCTTCTGTTTTATCTTTTTTATGGATGATAATTATAATGGTTTATGATGATATTTAATTGTTTTATCACTAAATTATAGTTAAATGAGTTCCTAGTTTCTTGAGAATTAGTTTCTAGCCTATGGGGATCGATAGTTCCATTTGGGATGTGCCACTAAGCCAAATCAGGTTTCCGTATGAATGGAATCTCGAGAAAGTTCATGATAAAATAACATGATTATAGGTTTTTCCATTCTTTGTGATTTTTTTATTTGGGGAATGTTGAGATATATAGGTTATAGGAATTTCATTGTTTGAAGTTCTTTTTTTGAGTGGGGTTTCTAGAAAACACAACTTACTACTTACCTTTGGTCAGAAAGGGATGTTGGTGATTTTTTTTGAGTCCACCCAAGTGTGTAGCTAACATGCTATAGACTGGGCATGGAAACCAAGGTTGGGTGATTTAGTTCGAGTTTTGATCTATATTTTGGTTCATGAGAATTTTTACAGTGTTGTACGAAAAAGTTCCAAGTAGTATGATGTATTTATGATTTTCTTTTTTTTGTTAATTATATAGTATCATGCTTTTCAAAGACCACCTTTACATCCATAGGGGGAGTCCAAAGAGACTTCTTCATCAGATAACCCACTAGCTCACTAGAGACTGATAGAGGTAGTGGTTCAATCTATTTGATCCTTGGATTAAGAATTAGTATCAGGTCCTACTCATGATAGGCATGTTGAAATAAGGCTAGATAAGGATTGGGCTTAAGATTTCACCGAGCATAGACCCCTTCCTTTATTGAGAGAACTAACCCCTAGGAAGAGAAATATTGGGTTTATAATTTCTATAGTATATTGGGGATCCTTAGAAAATCTAAAGTCCTTAATGTGAAGTGTGATGTAGTTATGTTTGAAGGCCCCAATCATAGGTGGTTCAAGACTATTGTTTTTGTTGGGAATCTTTATAAGATGGGATCAAAGGATTTTGAGGAAAATATCATAATGAAATATTTTCATGAGAATATCACTCTCACCATGTCTCGGTAGATTCTATCCCTTCAGTAAAAAGATCATTCAGAGATAGAATATACAAACTACATTTCAGAGATGTCTTACTTTTTTCTTGAGTTGATCACTAATTATAGGTTGAAGGCCAGATGGTGTAAAATGGGGATACACCTAGATATATGATATCATATCTTTATTCATAAATAGAATACACATTATGAGGTAGGAGATCATTCATTAATGGTGTATATTGACCGTGAAGGTATGTAGGGTCTGAATAGGTTTCTTCCCTCACCTGGATTATGTCGAGCCAACTCATCTAAAAAAACCAGAAGCGGGAGGAGTAAGGGAAAAATGGAGGGTGTAGCTCTAGATATTCACACTAACTTCCCCCGTCAGTAGATATAAGTTGAAAAAAATATTATGTGTAATCAATGTGAAAATCATGACACATGTCGGGCACATGTTATGTCCCACCTCTGGCATGTAAATTTTTTGTACATGTGGGAAATATATAAATGTTTTTTAAGAATTTTCCCCCTTTTGAGAGTGGGTAAGGATCAATAGCTACTAGAGAAACAACATCTCTATCTTTTGCTTCAAGGGTAATGGGGTATTTCTCTAGTTGATATAATATAAAAGATAAATATATTTACGGTAAGATTCATCTTAATTAGAATACATGGGTTAGAAATAGACCTTAGGCTCAGACATAGATGTAGAACCAGTATGTTATGGATTAATCCTTAGTGCAATCTAATATAGGTCATGGGACAATCAGATGTACTATTAGTGTTGCATCATCCATGATAATTTATGTGCTTTATATAGGTGTTTCACACTCTTTCATATATTCTAACTTGAGTATTTTTTGAATCTCCCAACCAAGATTATTCTATTTATAATGGATCAACATAAAACACCTTTCAAAAGTAAGGATCAGGGTTTTCAATGTCTGTCATGTGTTGTATCCATGTCAAAAATTGAGTTGAAATGGGACTTTCATGTCCTAGAGATAGTCCATTTTGATGTGATCTCAATGATGGAATGGATGACCTTCTTTAAATCCCACATCAACTTCTACAATCGGTGTGTAAACTGTGCAGACTCTGATGGGAGTACTCTGGTTTTCTAGAGAGAATGAGATACATGATTAGGATGGGTAGGATATATACTTATAGTGTTAGGAATAATTTATTTTTGGGTATCCTCCCTCAAATGATAATATTATGGAGATGTTTTATAGAGTAGGTTTTCTTCAATTGTAAATTGGTTTCCTGAAGTGTTCTAAAGGGATTTATTATACACTCCTCCAAAAATGGTCCTAGATTACACCATTAATATTTTTCAAGGGACGTAGATAATATCACTCTATTCATATCATATATACCCCAACTAATTGTGGGAATTAATGATTCTACTGGATGATTTAGATTCCAAAGTTTTTATTCATTCGAGTGTTTCTCCATGGGAAGCTCTAGTACATTTTTTCAGTAAATACAAAGGATTCATTTTATTATGTATTGATTGTCTATAGTTGAATTGATTCATGATAAATGATAAATACACCTTTCCAAATATTGATGATATCTTCAAATAGTGTAACGGGGAATACTGATTTTCAAATATTAACCTTCACTCTGGGTATGACAAGGACATGGTGAGACAAGTTGATGTTCACAGGACATCTTTCTGAAGAAGGTGTGGGAATTTCAAATACCTAGAAATGTTTTTATATTATAGAGGGATCCCATTGTTTTATTATCTATTATGAATCGATCGTTCCATATATACATTTACACCTTCATCATATTATTTTTGAATGAAATTATGGTTTACTAAAAATAAAATTAGGAGCATGGACAACATTTGATGATCATTAATAGAATCTTGATGGACCATAATTTTTATGATAATATATCGAAATGTATTGTATAGAATCAATAAGTCATTTTTTTGGGTCATGTGATATCAGAACGTGGGATATATATTGATCCATATATATTAAGAGAAGTGATTTTATTGGAGTATATGAGGAAGATTTTTTAAGTCATAATATTTTTATATCTAGCTGGCTATTACATGCAATTTTTTAAAAAATTATCTCAACATGACTCACCTATAGAGAAACATACCCAAAAGGGATAATGATTTATTAAATACTATAATTTTAAGAATCACTTGATGAGCTAACGTAGTAGTTGACATTCATCCCTCTCTTGACCATACTTGAGTCAGGTCAGGGTCACA
The DNA here is from genome assembly GCA_963277665.1 of Viscum album. Lineage (NCBI taxonomy): Eukaryota > Viridiplantae > Streptophyta > Magnoliopsida > Santalales > Viscaceae > Viscum > Viscum album. Next base: position 761,253,163 of record OY728161.1, read on the forward strand.
AGGTCTGACATGATCTGTCAGGTAAAAGATTTGTTTGGTATCTTATTCTAGGTGACCATGTGGTGTCATATAGTTATATCCAACTCTAGACACATAATAAAAATTAGTTAACCCATGAACATGAGATTATATCTATGATCAATTCCCTCAAGTTCTTCTGTCGTTTTCTTTTTCAGGTAAAGTTTACAGTCTAATGAAATCATAAAATAATGAGCAATATATTTTCCAAGAAAATATTTCACAGAAGGGAAATGATGGTGGAGAGAGTATACTAAAGGTTTCAACATCAAAATTGAGTACAATATATGTAAAGGTAATGTATTTTACGATTCACTAAGTGGGAATTGTTTGACTCAGACTCAGATGGAGCCTAGTAGTGAGTTGAACCTTTTGGTGAATTTTATCCATATTCACATGGAAGCCCAATAAGAGAAATGGGGCATGTTTTTTTATAGAATTCATTTGATGCTTTATATTTGGGTGCTATTAATTAAAGAGAATACAAATGAGGATTTGTTTCACCACTCACTCTAGTATCCAATGTGTGAAGAGGTATTTGGTGAATGTTCATTGTCTTTCTAAGGAGGACTTTTATTCAATGGTCATTCTGTGGTACCATTTTCTTAGAGATAGGTAGTGATGTAGAACTATCATAATTCATAGCGGAATATCCATACTAGTTCCTCCCTATGGTTTTAGGATGTGTGATTTTAGTTCTGGTGGCCATGCATGAGATGTTACATCACTAACTTTGTTCACTCGTGTTATACTTCTTTAAAAATCAAAGATGATCATTAGGGGACCTCGGACGTTCTTCATCTTCTCTCCATTCCTACCTTCAAGTGTGAGTATTTAGCCATCAGATATATCATTTTGTCACCTCACACACACTAAGGAAGGATTTATATTTGGGTTTACATTGATCAGCTGACCAAATCTACTCACTATAACATGATCAAGGACACAAAAAAGTAGGAGAGATAAGGAAGTTGTATGTTCAGAAGATTATGAGGATACATAATAATACTTATGGGGACACCAAATTTATTATTGTTTTTGGTAATTCCTCTAAAATGAATAGGGGTTATAGTTTTAGCATAATATATCATATCATCCCCAGATGGATGGTCCGAAAGAGAAGACAAATCATGTTTTAGAAGACATGCTTCATGCCTATGTGTTAGATATCAAATTTTTATGGAATGACCATTTGGGTTTATTAGAATTTCCCTATAATAATAGTTATCAATACTTAATCAGGATGGATCTTTTTTATTCTCTATATAGTTGGCCTTGACAGTCTAGAGTTTTTTGGATGGAAGTTGGAGAGACAGTTTAGGTGGGACCAAGCATCGTACAATAGATGACCAATAATATTTAAATGATATAATGGGATTTAAAGACAACCCAAATTCATTAAAATTCATTTGTCGATCATCGAAATAGATCCTTGCAATTATTAGTGGGTGAAAATGTGTTTCTAAAGGTATCACCTCATTTAGGTCACCATCAACCTGGAAAGAAAGGGAATCTTACTCCTTGGTATGTCATACCATTCAAGATTACTAAGAGGATCAGTATAGTTATATAATTAATAAAATTTCTTTCCTATTTGATTTAAATTAATTATTTTCTATATGTATCCAAATTGAAAAGGTATAATATGGACCCTTCTCATGTGATGAGTTGGGAAGATATTGAGCTGGAACACAAATTCTTTTAGCTCAGCATCCTATTTGGAATTTCAATTCCCATGTGAAGGTGAATTGAGTGAAATATATTCCTCTAGTCTATGTACTATGGAAACTGGGACATGATGATCACGAGATATTGAAATGAAAGTATTGTGTGGAAGAGAAAATGCCACACTTACTATCTAATCAGACTATGGATTGACTTTCTTTGGGTGTAAAGTAACATGGTGGAGAGAATTTTCACACCCAAGGATCAGTTCTCAATTATTTATTTCATACTTTTGGTATTTATTTTCACCCATATAATTTCTAGGTAATTTGATTTGAGAATTGAATTTTTGTTGGAGAAAGAGGTCGGTACATGGTTAGCACACTGTTAGGGGAAACCATGCACCAACCTCAGAAAACAATATTACTTTAGAAAGTGGCACTGGAGCACCCACACAATTAAGTGTATAGTTCTAAAAATCATATTCCAATGTCATGTTTAGTCTGATTTACCCATGTGTATGGAACAAAGTTTGGTGAATAATGTGGGAAAACCATGTGGTTTTCCCATTTTTTAAAATATTTTAAATTTCTAAACTCCTAATCCCCAATTTAACTCCTTTCATCCCTCATTTTATCTCATTCTTAGTCCCATCATCCCCACTGGTAGTAACCCCCTTCACCTATCCACACATGGATTCAATTTTGTGTAGATGTTAAACTAGTTTCTTCAGTAAAAATCCAAGTAAGTACATACTCCCCCCTCCTTTTCGACTCTCCTTCCTTCTCTCTTTATTTTCTTCTTACCTGGAGGTTGTGAAGACCTAGGGTTTCTCTAATCTAAACCGTATGGAGTGTGGATTTGTTTTTATGTCTTGCGATTTATTCTTTATGATCCCTTCTCTTCTTGACCTATCATTTTCAACTAGTTCATGGTGGATTAATGGAAAAAGGTTTGTGGTTTAATTTTTGTCCATTGTTTTTCAACTTAAATTTTATTATTTCTAAATTCAATTGAGTTATAAATTATATTTTCTGTGTAAATTATTGATTTAAAGGTTATATGGTATGTGTGAAAGGTATTGAAAATGGATTTCACTTATGGAAATGGTTGGAAATGTTGTTCTTGGCATGTGGTGGTTTGGAAAATGTGGAAGATTATTTCTATGAGTTAAAAGGGGAAATGATATGGTAACCCTATATATCAAGGAAGGAAGTCTAGGAAATGTACTCTCTATGAGGTAGTAGGGCTTAAGATTTCCTTCCCTACCTAGATTTTGGTATAACACTAACTAAATAAATTGATATATGATGGGTACAGATCTAGCCTGGGAACAGACCTTCATAGATAGGGTTTGATCACTAAGAGTTCAAGAATCCTATGTCTCCAGTTACCCTAGCTACTTAGGGATTTTCCTTGGTACTTATGTTTTGGTTTCATTTTCTTACCAGTTAATCTTGTTTCCTTCACATTTATTGTAAATTTTAAAGAAAGTTTTGAACATAAACTGTTTCGCTTCATTTAAAACAAGAATATTTATTTTTCTTATAATGGATATGCCTGGAACACATGGTGGGATCATATTGAGTAATTGAGATCACACACTACACACACACTAAATGGGTGTATGTAGACCTTTTCATTTCTAACTCGGGTAAATGAAAGGCATCGAATGGTGGTGGTGATTACTCATGTTATTGGTCTTTTGGGACACATGTTGGTGGGAACATGATAGGCAATTAGACATTGTTTCATCAGAATATTTGAGCAATTTTTTTGGGTCTCTTTTCCTTTTGTTCATTTTGGTACTTGGCTAGGGATGTGACCTTTAAATTGTGTGTGGTTCATTTTATTTTAGCTTTTATTATGGATGATTTTCATAATGATATATGATAATATTGAATAATATTCTGGAAAATCATTCCAAAACGAGTTCCTCAATTCCCATGTAGCAGTTGTAGTGTGTGGGGTCCAAGAATGCCCTTTTGACCATGCCATGAGTAGGTTCGGCTACTGGTTTTAATGGAAGACCATGCAAATTCATGGAATTTTCCTCCACCACCTATCACATAGGATGATGTAGTGGGAACTATATATAATACTAAACAGGATGTGTCTATGTGAGAGTATAAAAATTAATAGACATGACATATTCACATTGACTATACACTATGTTGTGGCATTGAAGAGCATATGAGATATTGTTGTGGACTAAATTGATACATTTACTACTAATTTTTTTTAACAATGATTATTTTAATTTGTTTTTAAAATTATCACTTGAACATTATTTATGGAAACAAATGTATAATTATTTAATATAATTTATAATTAGTAGAATAATTATTAAAAAAAATAAATTATTTTTTATATGAATTTTAATCAAAAAACCATTAACTAAAATTTATATTAATTATATTATTAATCACTGATTATATAAAATGTAGATTAATTTAATATTATTGTATTTGTTATTATATTATTAAATGTCCAACTAATAATTATATTAATAACATAATTTTTTATTACAAATATAATATTATATATTATATATTATTTTATTAACTATTAAATTAAAAATGCAATATTTATAATTATATTATTGGTTAAAATAGTCCCTATGAGACGCATTGTAAGATAAGAAACTGATTTGGGTGCTCAACCCTATGGTTGCCGCTCCCAACCACCACCACCCTTACCATCCCTCCGCCTAAGAGGGTATTTTTCTAATTGTATTATTAATATATTTACTAATTATTGATATAATAGTATATATTAGTTATCATATTACTAATTATATAAATAATAATTAATATTATAATTAATAACTATCATTTTCATTTTTTGTTAACATATTTTTATTAATTATTTTAACAATTACTTATTCATAAATCAGTAATAATTTATAGTATTTAATTATATATTATTAAAAAATAATAAAAAATAAATTTTGTAATTAATAGTTATATTATATATAAATATATTACAAGTAATTATATTAACTATTACAAAATATATATTAATTTATATTGTTAATAGATTATATTATTTATTAATGAATTATTATTATTATAAAAATAATCATAAAAAAATTAACTAGTATTTTTAATTAATAAAACATGAAATTAATATCATATGGTATAATTAATAAGTATTATATATATTACATTATTAAACACATTATTAAATATTAATTATACTTATTATATTAATAATGACTTATTATCATAAATATATTAATAAATTAATTAGGTATTAGTCATTATATAATTATTTTATTTATTAGGTATTATGTCTTATTGTTTTAATTATTATTAAATATATAATAATAGAAAAAAAAATATCACATAAATTTTTTTAGAAATTAATTCATCTGCAACCAGGAATGTATAATCCTGATTGAGGTTCACCCTTCCCTTGAATCATTTTTTGAAATACTAAAAGACTTATCCCATCAATGAGGTTCATCCTTCACTTTATTAATTATTTAAAAAGAAAACAGCCATATTCCATGGGTCTAAATCCAACCCAGCAACAAGAATACCAGCTCGAAGCCTGACTGGGAAAGGCTTAAAAATGTCTGACTCAAGCCGAACCTGAATAAGACTAACTTGAACTATGGGGCTAGTAAAACCAATCTCAAGGCACTATATTTTAACTTGTACCAATCCAAAATCCCTACCAGATGACCCGCCCTGAATACCAGACACTCTAACCCATCCTACAGGATCAGAAGAACCCAAAAAATTACAAAAAAATAGGTGGTATATGAGATTCAAACCCCTCCCCTTATCTTACAATGATACACCATGAAAAAATTGTCAATCAGTTAGGCCTAAAATATTTATATCATATTTATAATTATAGATCAATTTTATAAAAAATATATTATAATAGTAATATAATTTTATTTAAAATTGATATTATAGGCCCAATCACCCAGGATCATAGCCCGACCCAATATATTCCAACCTCCACTTATGAATGGTGACTTATAAAGGTTGGGACCTAGCTAAACTATATGACTATTCATATTCTATGAAGTGTTCCTTCTGACTCAATTATTTTAGGGTCATGCCCGACCTGGCCCCTTTTTTCATCCCTTCCAAAGGTCATGCAGGGGGTGAGGGATTCATATTAGTTAAAATATATTATTCACATGATTTAAAATTTTTATTATAATTATCATTATTAACATGATTTAATTGATCTAATCAATATTGATTATCCACATTTTCAATTCAAGTCATGAATCTATTATGAATTGGGTTTCCATATAATTTGTTTACACCAACCTTCAATTCACAAGATTTATTTTTGTTAAAAATATAATGCACCCTAGAATATTTATTGGGATGTTTACATGTGAGCCTCATGATGTGTTCTCTTACCTCTAAAAGTGACAATGTGGTGTCTGTGAATTGATTAAAATATTTAAAAGTAATTAATAAATAATAATTAATTTTAACAAGTTCAATAATGGTATGGAGATATTTTTTTATTTCATGCTCATTCTAAGAATCTTCCAAGAAAATATGGAATCCATGTCTAAATACAAATTCTCATCCCTATCCACTATCATTCTCAAACTCATCCATCTATACAATGACTCTGATTTCATATCATTGGTCTAAGAGGGTTTTCAATCAAAATATTATCCCACATAATCCATTTATGTGTAAAAAACATAGATAATTAAGGTATGAACATCGAATCATAGAATGATTATTTGAACCTATAGATGAGTGAGGAAGTTTCCTTCTTAATCTGCCACACCATCTTCATGGTTCCAATCATCATGTTCAAACAAAACCATCAAGATATTAAACTGCATTACCTTCTCCATCGACCACATCCACCTTGGCATGCCCCATCTCTACCATACTAAAAACATCAAGGTCTATTACATTATTAAATTATTTTCTTGAAATGTATTAGTTAATCCACATTAATAGATTTGTGTTAGAGAATAACCTGAATCCAAGGAATGTCGCTTGTATACTTTCCTACTCCCATAGAGGCCATTTGAGTTGTGGAAGATTTTGATGGTCTACTGATGATTCATTATCAAGATAATGATTTTAGGATTTCAAGTAAGGATAGATGAGTGAGATCCCATTTTACTAATCCCATACATGGGTTACAAGTTCAATAGTGGTATGGTTCAACTCAGGAACTAAATCCCATGGTTCGTGTTGAATAATTTGTATGCCTTCAGTAATTTATTCTCCCCAACGACATTACACAATATCTCCATAGAGTAACTTCTTATTTTGGGGGTGATAATCCCACTATCCCCACTATGAATAAACCATGCAGGCCTTCATTTGTTGGAATTTTGGAGAATATGCATCATTGGTACACATAAGGCTACGATGGGTGAAACTACATCGGTGTACCAACATTCTCGTATTTCTAATAAAAGTCTTACGACCCATATAAAAGTTATGTCTACTTCCATGCATTCTATTTTTTGAGTTAGTATCCAGAGGGGTGAGACATCCGACTACATGCTCAAATATAAATTCAATTCATCCAAGATTTCACTTAGGATACTGGTCCATATAGTGAATGAGTGGACAATGTTTTTACTTTGGAACCTCATTGAATTTGATTAGTGTTTCCAGAGAATATACAACACCACATTCACATCATATGTAACTCCCTAACCCCAGAAGCCTAGATTTTGTGCATTATTATGTATCTTTCGAATGATCACAAAAGATCGCGTCTTGAAAGACCGATTAGTTTAGTAGCCTTGGAAGTACTAGATAAATTCATAAGGTTTACATTACATCATAAAATGGAAAACTACAACAAAATTGTTTCCAAACAAAACACTGAGATCCCATACACTATCCCTATAGGTCAGACACAATATACTTCTTCGCATCCTGGGAAAAATAAAACATAGAAATCTGTGAGCTCAGATGCTCAGTAAGGATAACAATCGAGAGAAAACTTTCATAAATAATCATAAACATTTAAGGAAATGTATATGACTAATACAAAATCATTTTAAACTTGAACTTCAATATAATATAGAAAATATGAAATCAAGTAATTCCATTTACTTATTCACATAGATATTCTAATAGTCAAATAATCATATGCAATATCAATATCCACTTTCATAATGATGGAATGCATAATTCTAGACATTCATAACCACATAGTCAAGGCCTTGTGCCAATACTACAAATAAGATTTTTTCAAGGCCTTGTTCCAAGACCCTAGTTTGTCTCATGAGACCTACTGATACATCGAGGAGCTATAGAGGTCTCTACCCATCATATTCTATGTCTAATTCATTCCTCGTATAAAAAGATTGAAACATGAAACAAACATTCATATTAAAATTGGCATAAAAAATGTCAATAATTTATCCATAAAACATGAATGGTATTAAAGTAACACATCCATAGTCAAACATATCACAAAACATTAAATACAATATGGAATATTTGTATCATAATAAATCAACTTCAAACAAGTTTAAGATCCATTAAACGATTTGATCATAGATGAAAATGGTTTGTAAAACTCTTTGATAGAAATATCCCTTTTCCTGAAAATAGTTAAAAGTCACACAATTTAGAAAAGAATATATTTAAATACATTTTTGAATAAAAGTGTCCCATATCACTATGAAGCTTTTGAATGGAATTAACATTTTAAAACATTCATGTCCATTTAAATAAATCCTCAAATCCATTTTGAAAACATGGTCATTAATGACAATAGTTTAAATGAATAAATCTTTAAAACATTTGAAATGATGGTTTAGTAAAAAGTCCCTTAAAATAATCATTTTGAAAACTATTTCATGAAACATGGACAAGGATAATAAATATTTTCAAGTATATACTTACGTAAAAACATCCTAGGATAATAAAGTGACTTTGAAATTAACCCTTACCTCATTGTAATCAATCGAGTCGTGTGAACAGTAGTAAATGACCACTAAATGAATCACATAATACAATTAATATAAAGAGAATCATGATAATATATATCAAATTTCAGTACACAATACACCACATGAATTAAATAAGTGGTTAACAATGGAAATCTCACAGAATGAAAAGTGAGATAAGAAACCCCTTACCTTGCATTTTCCTTTGGTCGATGGTACGTTTAAACTCCTGTATAATGACACTTGTATGTAATTAGATTATAACATAACCATATTAATATTTATTATATCATACATGATTCATTTATGACTTTATACTATCCATTTAATAATTATTTTCATATTAAATTTACATTTTGGGTAATAATCACTTTCTTTATCATGTGTGTTTTAACTTGTTATTCTTGACTGTATCATTTAGGTCATGATTTAAATACATCTATAATATAATACTTGATTCATATGTCATATATATTTAGAATATAAATATTTATAATAGTTAGATATATGAAATGGAAAAGACCGTTTATGGAGACGGTAGGTCGTACGTAGGCATAAACACTATTTCTGTTTTCATATTGTATTGAACAAAAGTAAGGGAATAAGATATATGTAAGTACATAAGTACATAAATATATATATAAATATTTATCTCTCAATTAGAATTATTATTTCATATGTTAAATAATTATTAATAATATATATTTTTATAATTGTCGATTAATGGAGAATGTCAAAATGAATCTCATCACGTCATGGAGACGGTAATCTGTACGTATGCACGAGCGACAATATCATTTCATTAAAGGTGTGGAATTGGATGGTATATTTATTTTATAGAGAAATTATAACTTTATTTTCATTTTTTATATAAATATTACTAATCATTATATCCATCCAAAAAACATAGTGTTGGATAACAAATTACACCCCGGCATGGAGACGGCAAGCCGTACGTACGCACGCATGGTGACATTATCATTCATAGGATGGATAGAATAATGAATATGGTTGTGCCATATTTATAATAACATCATATTATATATAAGGTATTGGAGTTATTATTTTGGTATTATAATAGCAAAGAATGAGTAAGTGGAAGAAGAAATGAACATCAATGAGGGTGGTGAAATCATTACCTCTTCTTCGGGTTCTTCCTTTTGATTTGATCAAGAGGGCTCCATAGGTTGTCTTTCTGACAAAAGTAATGCCTCTAGGATGGATGTAGGATTGTTTTGAGGATATTTGGGTAGGGGTTGGCCGAGCAAAATGGATTTGTAAATGTGAATTTGAGAGAAGGGGAAGTGTCCTTTTATAAGAGGGGTGTGGGGAACCTAAGGAAAAGATTGAAATATTACTTTATAATAAAATCATTTTCAGTTTCTAATGGTTCTGAAATAAATTATTTAAATTATAAGGTGTTTATGGGTTGAAAAAAACTCAACTAATAGGTTTTAGATAGTTTTAGGTCACCATATTATCCTTTACTTTTATATTTAACTCTTTGTTAAATTGATTTGCATTTACCTTGTCTTTTTGTATTTTTATATTATATAGTTAATAAACATACTTTAAAATCCAAATTGAACCCCAATTGGTTCACTAATGTCATATATATTATTATATAAGTCTTTAGGCCGAACCTTATATTTTGGGAACTGTTATATCAATTAATAAGTTAATATTTGTTTCAAAAACTATTTTATGTCAATTTTGACACTATTTGGTATTGGTTTTCTGTTAAGATCATAACAGCATGATTACATAGAAAAACATTGATCTAATCAACCCTAACATGTCATTTTAACCTATAAAATTATTTTAATTCATAATAAGTCTCAAATTACATTTATTTGGGTATTTATAATATAAATTATTTTAATCTTTTATTAATAAGGTAATTGTTGCATCATCATTATGTCATAAATAAATTTATTTATTTAATGTCTAAAAATTCTAAATAAAATAAAATTATGTAGGAAATTTTTTATATTTATAATGAATTTTTATAATCAAATTTATATTATGTATAACCCTATATTAAAAAATTTTACGTTACGAAAAATTGAATTTAAAACTTTTAACTATTCGTTAAGTAAAATAATAATAAATGTCCTAATCTATTCCAAGTGGACCTAAAAGATGTTATTTTATTCCTAAGTTTGTTATTTATCGAATTACACTTATCCAATAGAACGAGGACATGTTTTAGTGTAATAATAATATCATTTTTACCTTCAATTTACCTTTTTACTTTTAATCGTGGTAAATAAAAGTCAAAAGGTACTATTCACGAAAAATTATTTTTATCCTATTGAAACACATTTTACATACTGATATCAACCATGTCACTTGGTTTTTTTGAAATTAAATTCACAGAAGTGGTAAAATTATGTTTTATTCAAATTTGCAAATGATCCTAGGAGGTGAGTCAAAGACAGTAAAATTTCAACAAAATTTTCATATATCTAAACTTATTATAAAATGACTCCAATGTATTAAATTGAACTTATATAGGTATTATGTATTGACTTAAAGTAAATTTAAATAAAATAATTAATAATTTAAATGAAAAGTTGGTTTTAACCAATAACATAGTGTTTTTCACTACTCATCAAAAATTGAAAGTTTTCAAAAACATAACAAAAATTCACCCTAAGATAATTTTGATATTCCTAATTCCAAAATAAAGTCTATTTTACCAAATTAAAAAAAATGAAATTTCATTTATTAATTTAAAATTAATTCCCTTTGTCAAAACCAAAAAGCATATTTTAAGAAATAATAACTACCAAAAGATTGACACTTGTTTATGTCCAATTTCAAAGTAAAATTACTTCCAATGACCAAAATTATATTAAATTGGAAAACTATAATCTAATTATACTTCAAAACCATTCAAATATATAGTAGAAAACTATAAATTATTTTGATTAAAAATTTTGTTTTCAGTTAAAATTTAGATTTTTTCACTATTCCCCCAAATATGAAGGTTATCAGAAAAACAAAAAAAAATTATCAACACTAAATTTTTATGTCTTGATTATAAAGATGAAGATTATTTTTTCTAATTTAATATATAACAGTTTAAAACATTGGATTTAAAAAGGGATCTCAATTAAAAGGCGGTAAAATTTCATTTTTTGAAAATTACTTCTTTTATCTGAAAATTTTAATTTCTTCTTAAATTATGTCTAAGAAACTCATAATATTGATTCTAAAATTATAAGGACTATATAAAGTTCAAAATTTAGTTAATACTTTTCATAACAGCTTTTGAACAGTTAGTTTTTTAAGTCGTGGTGTGCTTGAACTCGGTGTTGTGTTTAGTGAAAGTTAATGAATTACTTTGAAGAAATAATGTACTATGAAATCTTGGGGTTTACATTCATCCCTCCTTCAATAAATTTAATCTACCCAGTTTTAAATTGATCTTCGAAAATAAAAGGTTGAAAATAGAAAATTCCTTTGTGGGAAAACCCACATCGGAAATTGGGTTAATAAAATTAATCTTAATAAGAGGAAAAGGGTAATGAAAAAGTCACCACCAAATTATGATTTCGATTAAGAGAACATTGGTGGAAATTAAAGACACATAATTGGAGGAAAAAAAATATTTATAGAGAGTGTTTGAGGTTATCAGTCACAAGAAATGTAGAATTTAGGGCCTCAAAGCCATCAATCTATGATGATTTAAAATATCATAGTTGAATAAAACATAATTATTAGGATAACAAATTTTTAGTTTTGAGATCCCATACATAAAGTTTAACAATTAATTTCGTTATATAACAAGAGAAGAAAAAATATATACTTGACAAGTAGAGTTCCATCCTTTAACTAGTTTCTACCACATACTCATCCTTCACTCTAAAAGATAATAAAACATAAAAAATATTCTATTTATCCTATTCTTATAGGGTTACATAACAAATGAATTTATAATTCACCTATCAGACCCTTTAAAAAAAGATACTACATTATACAATCAAGGGACTTCACATAGACTAGTGGTATGCGATAAATCCCAACCACACTATGGTTTTGGGTTCGATTCCCATAGCTTTGTCCACCGTGACGGGTTGTCACACAGTCTGCGTGTTGTCCTTTTTATAAAAATCCAAAAATAACCTTTACAATAGTCTCCAATTTCAAACTTAATCCATTCCAACCTTTAGACTTATCCAAAATACATCTATCCAAACTCACAATCCAAAATTTATAAGGAATTTAAACACAATGAAGATCCTTTTTACCATGAAACAACATGTGAACACCTTCATCATGTATTATTTTAAAACATGGTAACACCGTGAATTACCATAAAACCATATTTATTACATTCCAGCTCCCTTTTGCTTTATATAATTCTGGATATATTCCTCATATGCAAAGATACTGAATATTAAAACAATGATAAAATAAACAAACTATTAATCAGTTCCAAGGATGTCAAGAATATCTAATATAATTTATCCAAATAATTCATCTATTATTCCAAAATCACTACCTCATTATTAGGACCATATTAAGGATTACATTTCCTTCAACCATGTATTTTCTAAAAAGTGTAGCTTACTATTAACTCACTTTTCGTAGAACCATATAATCTCAAATGGTCAATAAAATTGTACTGCAATACAATCCGTATTTATCTCCATAATTCATATAACCAGTATATTGTCCATACAACACTCAAATGAAATAATTCTACAATAACAACATAAGAACACTAGTCATTCATCTTCATCTGAGGTAGTATCATAACTTGATTATTATCCAACAGAATCTTTTAAGGTATACTCAGAGGACTTGAAAATTGATTTGAGTAGTGTCCCAATTCCTTTCAGATGATGAATTGTATATTCGAAACATTTTTCTTACCCTTGAAATCACATACTTGGTGTCCTTTTTCTACACACTTATAACAAACTCCCATTCCCTTCAAGCACTTACCACAGGGATTCTTTCCACAGTTATCACATATGGGAAAATCCTTCTTTTCCCTATTCCCTTTATCCATATTTCTCTCTTCCATCCTTTTCTTCTCTTGAATCCCTTCAAAGCCATAGGACTCAGAGAATTCATTACTTATCTTATTAACACATGATACTATTTCTTCGTATGTTGAGAATGCATGGGAGACTATTTCCCTTCTAAATGTTGGCTTAATACCCTAAAAGATATGATCCTTATTACTCTTTGAATCATACGTATTATTGGAGTTCACATTCCTTCTACTGGGCTCCATTTCTATACAATGGCATACATTAGGTCAGTTTATGAATTGCAATTAATAATTCCAAACTTGTAAAATACATAACGTAAATTGAAATTTTTTTGGATATAATCCATAATCATAAAAATATTTTCTTTTAGGTGATATATACTCGTAAATGATTCATAATTATTTATAAATAAAATCATAACTATCCTAAGCATATCCCTTGGGAGTGTCGTAACCAAGAGTGCCGCAAGGCCCATTTTCATGCACCAATTGCCTTTTCAGTCCAACTCAAAGAGGTGTTTTCGGGTTTTACCCTGAGGTATATCTATTCCAGACCCACATCTACCTTCTTGTATCCATATAGGGATGTATTTCTTGGAAAACTCACAAAATCTACACAATACCAAAATTATAAAATGTTCTTCTATTCTAATCCCCAATGTCTATCTTAGGGTTATGTTCTCAAATCAGAGTTTACCTAAATCTAGTTTCCATGGTTTGTTGTAAACTTCCTCTGATACCAAAAGTAATGCCCCAACCCTAGAATCCTAGAGTTTATGCATTATTATGTATCATTGGAATGATCACAAAAGATCCAGTCCCGATAGACTGATTAGTTTAGTAGCCTTGGAAGTACTAGATACATTCATAAGGTTTACATTACATCATAAAATGGAAAACTACAACAACACTGTTTCCATAGACAACACTGAGATCTCGTATACTATCCCTAAATGTTAGTCACAATATACTTCTTCGCATCCTAGGAAAAATAAAACATAGAAAGGGGTGAGCTGAGATTCTCAGTAAGGATAACAATATAGAAAAAACTTTCTTAAATAAGCATAAACATTTAAGGCAATGTATAAAACTAAAACAAAAGCCTTTTAAACATGAACATCAATATAATATGGAAAATATAAAATCAAATAATTCCATCTACTTATTCACATGGATATTCTACTAGTCGAATAATCACATGCAATATCAATAGCCACTTTCATAATGATGGAATGCATAATTCCAGACTTTCATAACTACATAGTCAAGGCCTTGTGAGAAGAATACAAATAAGATTTTGTTAAGGCCTTATGCCAAGACACTATTTTGTCTCATGAGACCTACCAATGAATCAAGGATCTATAGAGGGCTCCACCTGTCACATAATATGTCCAATTCATTCTTGATATGAAAATGTTAAATCATAACATAAACATTCATATTAAAATTTGCATACTAAATGTAAATACATTATCCATACACCATGAATGGTATAAAAATAACACATCCACAGTCAAATATATCAAAAAACCTTCAATACAATATGGAATATTTGTATCATAATAAGTCAACTTCAAACAAGTTTAAAATCCCTTAAAGGATTTGGACATAGATTAAAATGACTTGTAAAACTCTTTGAGAGAAATATCCCTTTTCCCGAAAACATTTAAAAGTCGCTCAATTTAGAAAGGAAGACATTTAACGAAATTTTTGAATAAAAGTTTCGCATACCACTTTCATGCTTTTGAATGGAATTAACATTTATAACATTAAATTCCAATTAAATAAATCCTCAAAACCATTTTAAAAACATGGACATTAATGATAATGGTTTAGAAGAATAAATATTTAAAACATTTAAAATGGTGTTTTAGTAAAATTTACCTTAAAATAATCCCTTTTAAAACTCTTTCATGAAACATGGAGATGGATAATAAATACTTCCCTGTAGATGCATATATAAAAATATCCTTAGATAATATAGTGATTGTAAAATTAACCCTTACCTTGTTTTAATCAATCGATTCATATGAAAAATAGTCAATAAACAACAAATTAATCACATAATATCATTAATATAAAGATAATCATAATAATATATATCAAATGGAAGTTCACAACGCACCACATGCAATAAATAAGTGGTGAACAATGGAAATCTCACAGAATGAAAAGTGAGATAAGAAACCCCTTACTTTACACTTTCCTTTGGTCGAGGGTATGTTTAACCTCTTGTATAATGACCATTGTATGATATTAGATTATACCAGGACCATATTCATATTTATTATATCAGAAATTATTCATTTATGACTTTATACTACCCATTTAACAATGATTTTCAGGTTAAATTAACATTTTGGGATATAATCACATTATTTATCGTACGTATTTTAACTTGTTATTCTTGACCGTACGATTTATGTAATGAATTAAATACTTCCAGAATATAAAACCTAATTCATATGTCATATCTATATATAGTATAAATATTTATAATAGATAGATATAAGAAATGGAAAACACTATTTATGGAGACGGTAGGCCGTACATACGCATAAATGTTGTTTCTGTTTTCATATCGTATTAAATGGAAGTAAGTGAATAAGATATGTGGAAGTACATAAATACATATATATATATATATATATCTAGTAGAATTATTATTTCAAATATTACATACTTATTAGTAATATATATTTTTATAATCGTCGATGAATGGTGAATGTGGAAACGAATCTCATCATGTCGTGGAGACGGTAATCCGTACGTATGCAGGATTGAAAATATCATTTCCTTAAAGGTGTGGAATTGGATGGTATATTTATTTTACAGAGAAATTATCATGTTATTTTAATTATTTATATACATATTATTCATCATTATATCCATCCAAATAACATAGTTTTGGATAACAAATTACATCACGGGGTGCAAACGGTAAGTCGTACGTATGCACGCATGGTGACATTATCATTCATAGGATGGATAGAATAATGAATATGGTTTTGACATATTTATAATAACATAGAAGTATATATAAGGTACTTGAGTTATTATTTTGGTCTGGTAACAACATAGAATGAGTATGTGGAAGAAGAAAAGAACTTGAAAGATTGTGGTGAAATCATTACCTCTTCTTCGGGTTCTTCCTTTTGATTTGATCAAGAGGGCTCGTTAGGTTGGTTTTATAACCAAATGAATGCCTCTTGGATAAATTATGGCTAGTTGGGGGATATTTGGGTAGTTCTTGGCAAAGCCAAATGGCTTTGGAGGTGTGAATTTGAGAGAAGGGGAAGTGCCCTTTTATAAGAGGGGTGAGGGGCACCTTAAGAAAAGATTGAAATATTATTTTATTAAAAAATCATTTTCGGAGTCTAAGGGCTCAAAATGAATTAATTAAAGGATAATTTGGGTATGGGTCGAAAACCTCTCAACCAATAGGTT
Source organism: Viscum album (assembly GCA_963277665.1). Lineage (NCBI taxonomy): Eukaryota > Viridiplantae > Streptophyta > Magnoliopsida > Santalales > Viscaceae > Viscum > Viscum album. The sequence continues at coordinate 761,270,217 of OY728161.1, forward strand.
TTAGATAGGTTTAGGTCACCATATGAACCATAACATTTAGATTTAACTTTTAGTTAAATAGTTTGACATTTACCATATCTCTTTGTTTTTTATATTATATGGTTATTAAATTTACTATAACATGACAATATAACCTCAATTGGTTCCTTAATGCAATATATATTTTAATATATGTATTTTGGCCTAACCATAGATTTTTAGGACTATTATATCAATTAATAAGATAATCTTTGTTTTAAAAACTATTTTATGCCAATTTTGACACTATTTGGTGTTTGTTTTTTGATAAAATCATAAAATCATGTTTAATTAGAGAAAAATTGATTTAATCAACCCTAACATTTCATATTAACCTATAAAATTAGTTTAATTCATCAGAAGTCTCAAATTACATTTATTTGGGTATTTATAATATCAATTATTTTAATCTTTTATTAATAAGGTAATTAGTGCATCATCATTGTGTCCAAGATAAATTTAATTATTTGATGTCAAAAAAATATAAATAAAATACCATTATGTAGGAAATATTTTTATCTTTCTAATTAATATTTATAGTCGAGTTTATCTTACATATGACCCTATATTAAAAATGTTTTAGTTATAAAAACATGAATTTAAAACTTTTAACTCTTCTTTAAATTAAATAATAATAACTTTCCCAATATAATTAAAGTGGACCTAAAGGATCATATATTATTCATAGGTTTGTTTATGGTAGAGTTACACTTATCCAGTAGAATTAAAACATGTGTTTGGTTAATAATAATATCATTTTTACCTTTAATTACCCTATTTACTATTAGCCGTGGTAAATAAAAGTCAAAAGTTACTATTCACCAAAAAATATTTTTATCTTATTGAACCACATTTTACTTTATCATATCAACCGTGTCTCTTGTATTTTTGAAATTAAATTCCCAGAAGCGGTAAAATTATGTTTTATACAAGTTTTCAAATGCTCTTAGAAGGTGGGTAAAAGATGAAAAATTTTCAATAAACTTTTTATATATCTAAAATTATTATAAAATGACTTCAATGAATTGAATTGAAATTATATAGGTATTATGTATCTATTTTGACCGAAAATAAATTTAAATAAAATAAATAATTATTGAAATGAATAGTCGGTTTTAACCAATAACGCAGTGTTTGTCACTATTCATCAAAAATTGAAAGTTTTCAGAAACATACCAAAAATTCACCCTAATCTAATTTTGATATTCCAAATTAAAAATTTAAGTCTATTTTACCAAATTCAAAACAACGAAATTGAATTTATTAATTTAATATTAATTCTAGTTTTTAAAACCAAAAAGCATATTTAAAGAAATAATAACTACCAAAAGATTGGCACTTGTTTATGTCCAATTTCAAAGGGAAATTACTTCTTATGACCAACATTGGATTAAATAGTAAAAATATAATCTTCTTATGGTTCAAAACCATTTAAATGTATATCTAAACACTATAAATTATTTTGATTAAAAAATTTGTATTCAGTTAAAATTTAGTATTTATCACTATTCACCCAAATATGAAAGTTATCATAAAAACACTAAAAATTTATCAAAACTAAATTTTTATGTCTTGACTATAAAGAAGAAGATTATTTTGATTAATTTAATATATAAAATATTCAAATATTGGATTTAAAAATGGTTCTCCATTAAAAGGCTGTAAAATTGCATTTTTAAAAAAATACTTCTTTTATCTGAAAAATGAATTTGATCTTAAATTATGTCTAAGAAACTCATAATATGGATTTTAAAATTATAAGTACTATATAAAGTTCAAAATTCAGTTAATACTATTCATAACTTCTTTTGAATGAATAGTTTGGTAAGTCGTGGTGTGCTTGAACACGGTGTTGCGTGTAGTGTATGTTATTGAGTTACATTGAAGAAATAACATACTATGAAATCTTGGGGTGTTACATCATATTTTTCTATCATAGACAGGATCATTAATAAAATAAATGGAAACCCACTTCTATATGAGTATGCAATCATCAACAACTAGTTTGGGGGAAGATATGATGTGGTTTTCCTCTTCAAAAATGGAAACGAATACATAATATTATGGGATTACTCTTAAAATAGTTTGTGTGGAGATGAGAACAAATGATAAATTTATATGTAGACATGGTGGTGTGGTGTGTACATTAATATCTATATAGAAAATCTAGAGGGAATTTTCTATCAAAAATATTTTTTATTATACTCAGCCTCACATTCCTCCAAATGAACTATGATATATGGGGAACTGTTTAAGCATCCGAAAATTTGAAAGCTACTGGAAAAGTTTTCGTATTTCATTGTTTTTGTTATAAATTATCATTTATTATGTGTGAATGTCATTAGTATACATTTATAAGGACTAAAATTTTTCCATAACCCTTCATTATATCCAAATTTTTTGTTTATCCCACCATTGTAGTTGTGGAGATGAATAATGTATGGAAGGGATCAATCTCAATCATTAATACAAAAGAATCACACATATTAATCCTTAAAATTTATTAGTGAAAAAAATATCTTTGATAAAGTGGGTTATTTTATCATTTCAAGCTGAAATCAATGATATATGTTACCTTTATCATCATGGATAGAAGACACCCTTTATCAATTCTTTTTTTAGTGCTGAAAAAGATCATCCCTTGACACAGTTTATGAATCCCATCTTTATCAGTGATTTTTTAGTGCTAAAAAAAGGTCTAGTTCCTAAAAATGTTATATATTATAAACAATAATATTTTTATATAAAAATATATTTATTTTGGTGTAGACATAATATATTTTCTTAAATATGATTTCTATATTACTAAATATGTATTTACACATATTTGGTAATATATAATGTTTGTTATGATTTAAAAAATAATTTAAAGTAAATATTAATTAAAAATTGTCTTATTATTAATGAGTAAGATTAATTTAATGACATTTTATGATATAAAATTAATAATAAATTTATAAATCTCATAAGTTGAAAAAATGACATGAACTTCAAACTAATATAACTTTTGATCTCGGTCATTGTTTGGGCTCTGTGAGATGAAAAATCAAAGCCTATGAAGATATGTATTTCACTTATAATGATAAAACCTAGGTCCTTTATTTTATTGGTTACAATCTCAATGAAAGACATGTAAAATGAGTTTTTAGTTCATATACCTTAATATTTTCACATTTTACAAATTATGGCATCATTTAAGTATGGTTTCTTGTCTTTTTTCAATAGAAAATATATATATATCTCATGTTTACATCCATATAGATGTTATGGTGTTGAATTTTTTTTTCTTTTTAAGATTTTTTGGTTATTTACAATCACATGCACACACACACACATAGATAACATCATGTGTCACCATGAACCCAGAGTATCTGTGTTTTTTTCATTTTCTTAAAAATTGTTTTAATAATAATAAATTTTATACCTTGAGATCTTATATATGAATATTATTTATCAGACCATTAATATTTAGGGATTCCATTGGTGGTGGCCTACAGATTTTTACTCACACCATTCTTGGGCCACCAATGAACTTTGGTACCTAAGAAGATTCAATTTGTTTGTAGGTATGGACTTAGGAAGCATGGATGAAGCATGTGAATATAGGACTAGGCCAAGACTCCTGGCCATTTTTAGAGTTTTTTCTAACCTTATATTTTTATATTTTTTTCTTGATATATGACTATGTGACATGTATGGTATGAATTTTATTTATTATGTAATAGTTGATTTTTATTTTTTTTCGACACATTCTATGATTTCATTTCACTACCTTGTTTTTTTATGTATTTGATATTTCTTATTTCCTATTATAATTTACAATTATAAGTGGGTATAGTCTCCTGAACTTATTAAAATTTACCTATATTTATAGATTTAAACCTCTACAATAAGAGGTTAAGATCCTAAGCTATAACATCATTCTATTTTCCTGAGTACCGATTAGTTGTTCGGGGTGTCAAGATATTACATCGTCCCCAGCATCACATGACATCATTGGTAAATCTTAAGTGACATTTGAAAGGATATCATCTATTAATAGTAATTCCTACCACATTTTAATATATTTGTCATTAAATAGGGTTGATTAAATTGTATTTTATATACGTTTCTTATATCAAACACTTGACTCACATATCTGATCTCATGGTTAGATGATCTTTTGACTATGCCAATTTTCACTAAGTAGTGATAGATCATCTTCATCCTATGTGTTGTGGGGAACCGCCACTAATATACTCCAATATTCCAAGGATTATGAAAATAATGAAAAGTTTCCATCCAGTAATGATGTTATATTATTGATGGATAAACCAGTGATTACAATGGAAAAAAAATAACGAATGGAAAAATAATGAAAACAAAAGAACACAGAAGATTTAATGTGGTTTGGTACCAGTGGGTCATACACCATGGATAGTAAACCACCCTACTGTATATCTTTAATTAAATCTCGATATAGTTATTGAAAAACATGAACAAATGAAATAAAAACAATTTAATAAGATAACTATAATAAAGAAATATTAAATTACAATGAAAATAAGAGTCATACATCACAAAATAAAATTTACCAACCAATAGTAGGGAAAAAATTCATTTTAACTTTGTTTTTTTTTTTCTTTTATCATTGCTTAATAAATTAAGTTACTGCAACTGGGCCTATGGTCCAGGTATGGTTCTTTCTCAACTATTGAAATGGTATTATCCAAAATAAATAAAAATTTCATGCCTTTGGGCTTTATGGGTATTTAATAAATGTTGTGGACCCCCACCCCCCACACATAATTTTTTTACATCGGTTATAAAATACGTAACATGAAATATCGAAACTGTCAATTATTTAATGTATTTAATGAAATCACCAGCATGAATGAACTGATACTATTGATTTTTCAAATCAATTATTCCATAACCGATGTGAAAACTCATCATTCAGATCAGTTATTTCATAGACGATTTGAAAAAATTGATTGTATTGGTTTTTCACATTATTTTTTTCATAACCTTTGTGAAAAAAAAAAATTTAAAATAAATTTCATTTTATTATTCCCCTACCCAGTATAAACAAGAAAAATTCGAGTAAATAGTAGAGCCAATAGAAAAAAACACACTTACAACTTGAACATTCAAGTATACAATATATATTTCAAATGAAAAAAATATGATCCAAACTATGAAATGATTTAACCATTTTATTTTTTTGTGTATCACCTCTTCTGAACTATAAGTCAAAAGGTCAAAAAAATCTTTAAATTATAAAGAATTAATTTAACTTTCATTTCTATTAAACCAATTTAAATATTAAGGAAATGTTTTCAAATAAATTTATCCTTATGGAAAATCATAACTGTCCCAGTTGAAGATATTTTATAGATAAATCAGTAAACATTGTTTCCAAATTTCATTACACCTTAATGATGAAAATTGTGTTTAAAAAATTAAATTCATAAAAAAAGTTAAAGTAATATATTAAAAAATTTGTAATTTTAAATGAAAATTCACATTAACATTTACCTATATTATCTTGGATCTCTTCTTTCAAGTCATCAATCTATAGAAATTCCATTCCATAATTGAAAATAATATGAATAAAATTAATTTAAGTTATTATAATATAAAAAAGTATTAAAATGTTCACTATTATGTGTTCAATACATTCCAAAAAATTTCTCCCACTTCACCAAGGATAGAGTATAGATAGTGAAGGGTCATCTCCCTTTCTAAAAATCACCTAATGTCTAATGGCCCCTAACATCTGATAAAATTTAATTTAATTGGTTATTTTTTAAGTGATATATAAAAATTTCTAAGAAATATGTTTAATACTCTTGAAGGAAAAGAAACAAACAACACTGAATAATTGAATTTTGTTAAACTATATCGGCAGTATATAAAATTATTTTCTCATAACTCATTGTAACGCCCCGACCCCAGTTACCAAGAGTCGGTGCATTATTACATAACATTGGCATGATCACAAGAAAGATCAAATCTCGAAAGACCGATTGGTTTAGTAGTCTTGGAAACACTAGATATATTCATAAGTCTTACATTACATCATAAAATGAAAAACTACTACAACAACATATTGTCTCCATAATCCACACTCATATCCCCACATAATATCCCTACAGGTCATTCATAATTTACTTCTTCACTTCCTGGGAAAAATAAAACATAGAAAAGGGGTGAGCTCAAATGCCCAGTAAGGATAACAATATAGCGGAAACTTCCATAAATAAGAATAAACATTTAAGGCAATGTATAACTAAAACAAAATCCTTTTAAACTTGAACTTTTAACATAGTATGGCATAAATAAAATGAAATAATGCCATTTACTTATTCAAATGGTTATTCTACTAATTGAATAATCACATGCAAAATCAATAACCACTTTCATAATGATGGAATGCATAATGAAAGACTATCATAACCACATAGCCAAGGCCTCGTGCCAAGACTACAAATAAGATTTTGTCATGGCCTTGTGCCAAGACACTAGTTTGTCTCATGAGACCTACCGATGCATCGAGGAGCTATAACGGGCTCCACCCGTCACATATTATGACCAATGCATTCCCATATGAAAAGGTTTAAACATAACATAAACATTCGTATTAAAACTAGAATACGAAATGTCAATACTTTCACCATAAACTATGAATGGTATAAAAATAGCACATCCACAGTCAAACATATCACAAAACCTTCAATACAATATAGAAGTTTTGTATCATAATAAATCAACTTCAAATAATCTTAAAATCCATCAAAGGATGTTGACATAGATGAAGTCAAAATTCTTTTTAAAGAAATATCTCCTTTTATTTTTAAATCATTTAAGATCCATATAAAATAAAACATTTTCTATGAAAATGTTCTTATAAGCTTGTAAGGGAAGCTTTGAAGATTTTATAATGGCGGAAAATAGCCGCACCCGCCGTATAAGTTAAAAAAAACATTCTTACCTTAATTCTGTCGAAAAGGTTAAAAAGGACCTTGTTTTGAAAATGACGGAAAGATTCCTCTTATAAAAATTCAAACAAGGGTATAAATGACTTTAACCCATATTCTTTTAAATAATAAAAACGTTTTGAAATACATTTTTAAGAAAACATGGATGTGGATGATAAAGAGATCCCAGAAGATTATTACATATAAACAACCTCGGATAATGAAGAGATTGTGCAATAACCCTTACCTTGTACTTTTCCTTGGTTGGGGTAGGTTAACCTCCTGTATAATGGTGAAATAATTGTTATTAAATTATACAAGAATCATATATATTAATATGATATCATATATGATCTTTTAACATTGATTTGTTAATAATATCTTAGAATTATCGTCGTTTCAGGTGTTAACTTACTTATTTTATTTTATATGTTTTGTTACATAAGCCATGTTTGTTGTGTCTTATTCATATCCAGAATGATATCAAGTCCTTAAAAATCATTTTTAAATCATCAAATGATAATAATACTTTAATGGATACGATGGAGAATGAATCTCATCGCGTTCGTGGAGACGGTAGTCCGTACGTACGCACAAGCGACAATATCATTCTTTTGATATTAAAATAATATATAAATGGATGGTATATCATATATATAGAATCATTAACATGTTATATTTATTATTTACATGAGTTACACATCATTATTATACCCATCCAAATAATAATATATTGAATAACAATTACACCACGACGTGGAGACGGTAAGTCATGCGTACGCACGTATGGTGACATGTTATTCAAAGGGTGGATAGAATAATGAATATGGTTTTAACATATTTATAATAAAATCACAGTATATGTGAGATACTGGAGTTATTATTTTAGAATGGTAAGAACAAAGAAAGAAGAAGTGGAAGAAGAAAGGAACTTGAAAAGGGGTGGTGAAAACATTACCTCTTCTTCGGGTTCTTCCTTTTGATTTGATCAAAAGGGCTCCTTAGGTTGGCTTTCTGATCAAACTAAATCCTCTAGGTTGTAGTGAGGGATGTTGGGAGAGTATTTGGGCAGAGTTTGGCCAAACCAAAAGGATTTGAAGGTGTGAAGAAATGAGAAGGAGGAGTGCCCTTTTATGAGAGGGGTGAGGGGCACCTTTGGAAAATCGAGAAATATTAATTTATAATAAATTCATATTCGGTTTCTAATGGCTCCAAAGTTTATTATTCAAAGTTTAAGGTTGGGATAGGTCGAAAACCACTCATCCAATAGAATTTAGACAGGTTTCGGTACTTATATTAACCTTATCTTTAAGTATTAACTCTAAGTTAATTAGTTTCACTTTTACAATGTCTCTTTGTATTTTTATATAATATGGTTAATAAACTTACTATATACATCCAAGAGACCCCCAAGTGGTCCATTAATGACTAACCTATCATGATATAAGTCTCTTTTCCGAACCTTAGATTTTTAGGAATTTAATATCAATTAATAATATAATATTTGTTTTAAGAACTCTTTTATGTCAATTTTGACACTATTCAATAGTTGATTTTTGTGAAACTCATAACAGATTGATTACTTCTAAAAAAGTCAATTAAATCAATCCTAATATATCATATTATTCTAGAAAATTAGTTTAATTCATTAAAAGTTTCATATTATATTTATTTGGGTATTTATAATATCAATTATTTTAATTTTTCAATATTATAGTAATTAATTCATCATCACTGTGTCATAAATAAATTAAATTATTTAATGTCTAAAAATTATAAATGAACTATAACTATGTAGGAAATCTTTTTATCTTTCTAATGAATATTTATAATCTAAAATTCAACATATATAACCCTATGTAAAAATTGTTTTTCTAAAAGATATATGCTTGTGTCATTTTTGTATTCATTTTAACTTAATTAAAATAAAGTGTCCTTATCACCTACAGGTGGCACCATGGGGTCCCAAAATCGACCTAAATATGCCTATGGTCGAACATGTATCAACCAATAAGGCTAGGACACGTTTTAGGGTAATTTAGTGTTATTATAATATTATTTTTTAACCCTCATTTACCGGATTTACCCTTAACCATGGTAAATAAAATATTTACCGCAGTAATTATTCAAAATGTCTAAAAATAAAAGTTACCTATTTAAACAATTTGAACATCCTGATTCAAAATATGGAATCCATTTTTCTAAATTTGAAACATATAAGTGGCATAAATTAATTTAAAATTAATTCCTGCTGTCAAAACAAAAAGCATGTTTTTAGGAGATAATAACTATCAAAAGATTGACACTTGTTTCTGTTCGGTTTAATTGTAAAATTATGTCCAATGACCAAAATTATATTAAATTGTAAAAATATATTCTAAATATACTTTAAAACCACTCAAATTCATAATTTATCACTATTAATTATTTTGATTAAAAAAGTTGTTTTTAATTAAAATTTATTAATTTTCACTATTCATCAAAATATGAAAGTTATCCGAAATGTACCAAAATTTCACCTTAGGCTAAATTCGATCTTCCGAATCCAAAAATGAAGTCCATTTTGAAATATAAAATATATATAATTTCAAAAAATAGGTATTACTATTCATAACGGCTAGTTTGATTGGTTATGGTGTGTTAGAACTCGGTGTTGCGTACAACACACACTATCACATTATTCAAAGAGAAGCGTACCGTAGAAGATTGGGGTGTTACATTCTCCCCTCCTTCAAATAATTTCGTCCTCGAAATTTCTAGAATACTTATCACATGAAAAGACTCGGGCGGTTCTTCATCATAAGTTCCTCGGGTTCCCACGTTGCCTCTTCCATCTTATTGTTTCTCCACAAAACTTTTACCAGACGCGTCGTCTGGTTTCTCAGTACTTGTTCTCTCGTATCAAGAATCCTGACGGGCTCTTCGAAATAAGACAGATCAGGTTCCAGTTCTAATTCCTCATAGGTGAGTACATGCGTTGGGTCAGGCATGTATTTCCTCAACATAGATACGTGGAACACATCGTGAACTTTGGATAGACTTGGCGGCATTGCCAATCGGTAAGCTACAGCCCTAATTCGTTATAGAATTTCGAAATGTCCGATGTACCTGGGACTCAATTTACCTTTTTACCAAAACGTATGACTCCCTTCCATGGAGATACCTTCAGGAAAACATGATCACCGACTTGAAATTCCAAATCCTTCCTTCGATTATCGGCATAGCTGTTCTGCCTACTTTGAGCTGCTCTGATGTGATTTTGGATTACCTTCACCTTTTCCATCATTTCCTCCACCAGTTCTGGACCTACAAGTTTTCTTTCACCGACGTCATCCCAACAGGTTGGTGTACGACATCTCTTTCCGTATAACGCTTCATATGGTGCCATCTGAATACTCGAATGGAAGCTATTGTTATAGGAAAATTCTACCAGAGGTAAATATTGATCCCACATACCCTGAAAGTCAAGTGAGCAAGATCTCAACATGTCTTCTAAGGTTTGAATAGTCTGTTCTGATTGTCCATCTGTCTGAGGGTGGTAAGGAGTGCTCAAATGAAGTTCAGTATCCAGGGATTTCTGAAGACTTTTCCAGAATCTTGAAGTAAAACGGGGATCACGATCAGAAACAATCGATAGGGTACTCCATGAAGTCTCCCAACTTCATTAATATATAGTCTTGCTAGACGTTCCAGGGGTAGATCTTCTCTTATAGCAAGAAAATGTGCTGACTTGGTAAGACGATCAACAATAACCCATATTGCATTGTTCCTTCTAGGAGTCTTTGGTAGCCCCATGACAAAGTCCATCGTAATATTGTCCCATTTCCACTCCGGTATGGGAAGAGGTTGCATGAATCCTCCAGGCTGTTGCCTTCCAGCTTTCACTTGTTGAAAAACCATACATCTTGACACAAAATCAGCAATCTCCCTCTTCATGTTGTCCCACCAAAAATGTTCCTTCAAATTTCTATACATTTTGGTGCTCCCAGGGTGTATAGAGAAATTGGAACTATGAGCATCATCCAGCAATTCCCTTTTTAGATCAGGTATATCGGGAACACAAAGTCTCTTCCCAAATTTCAAAATTCCATCTTCATACACAAAGTCTCTCAATCTCCCATCATTCACAGCTTTAATATTCTTTTGAAATTCCTCATCATCGGTCTGAGTACTCTTAATCCTTTCTGTTAAAGATGGGTTGGCAACCATTTGAAAAAGAATTGATGTTTCGCCTTCCCTGGTTATTCCCATGTCCATCTTCACTAGATCCATGAAAATTGGATCCCTTTCAATTCTCATATTGTTCAAAACTCCATGGTCTTTTCTTCTCAAAGCATCTGCCACCTTGTTTGCTTTCCCCGGGTGGTAGTGTATCGTACAATCATAATCCTTGAGTAATTCAAGCCATCTCCTTTGCCTCACGTTGAGTTCTTTTTGTGAGAAAATATACTTCAAACTCTTGTGATCAGTATAAATCTCACATTTTTCACCATAGAGGTAGTGCCTCCATATCTTTAAAGAAAAGATCACAGCTTCTAACTCGAGATCATGAGTAGGATAGTTTTGTTCATGAATTTTCAACTGTCGTGATGCATAGGCAATAACTCTATCATTCTGCATAAGGACACAACCAAGTCCTTTCTTTGATGCATCACTATAAATAATGAACCCATCATTCCCCGATGGTAGAGTCAATATAGGAGCATTGACTAATCTTTTCTTCAGTTCTTCAAAACATTCTTCACACTCTTTTGTCCAAACAAATTTAACCCCATTACGTATGGGCTTCGTTAATGGGTTATCCAATCGGGTAAAATTCTGGATGAAACGTCGATAATAACCTGCCAAACCAATAAAACTGCGTACCTCAGTTATACTCGTAGGTGCTGGCCATTCATGGATTGCCTTGGTCTTAGAAGGATCAATAGAGATTCCATCTTTAGAGACAATATGACCATGAAAAGAAATCTCCTGAAGCCAGAATTCACACTTGCTAAACTTCCCATATAATTCATGCCTCCTCAGAGTCTTCAAGATAATGCGCAAGTGATTTTCATGATCTTCGTAGGTTTTGGAGTATATCAAGATATCATCAATAAATACCACCACAAATTCATCAAGATACTCCTTGAAAACTCTATTCATCAGATCCATGAATACAGAGGGTGCATTAGTCAGTCCAAAAGGCATTACAGTAAACTCGTAATGCCCGTACCTGGTTCGAAATGCTGTCTTCGGAATGTCTTCCTTCTTTACGCACAACTGATGGTATCCAGATCGAAGGTCAATCTATGAAAAGTATTGAGCTCCATGTATTTGGTCAAATAAATCATCAATACAAGGTAGGGGATACTTGTTCTTTATCGTTATAGCATTGATCTCCCTGTAGTCGATACATAACCTCATATATCCATCTTTCTTTTTAACAAAATGAACAGGGGCTCCCCATGGAGAAACACTAGGGAGAATAAATACTTTTTTACTCAATTCCTCTAGTTGTTTCTTTAGTTCAACTAATTCTATAGTGTCCATTCTATAAGGGGTCTTTGATATGGGCCTTGATCCAGGAATTAAATCAATGGAAAACTCAACTTCTCGTTCTGGAGGATGTCCAGGTAAATCTTCTGGAAATACATCTACATATTCTTTCACAACCGGTACATCCTCTATTCGAACATTCCTTTCCTCACCCACAGTTATTTCATTCTCTTCCTCCCCAATAATAGAATTTAGTTGAGCTACTGGGGGTGGATCTAGATAAGAATTAGGTGGTGACGATTCTGCTCTAAAGATAAGGTGTTCCTTATCATTATCATCATGAATCGTAACCTCTTTCTTCTTACAATAAATCTTCTCATCATTGTCCGAAAGCCAGTCCATACCGAGGATTATATCAAACTCAATCATAGGTATGACGATGAGATCAGCAGATAAAGAACATTTATGTGCTCTAATGGGGACTGATTCACAAAACTTTGTTGCAATGATACTTCCCTTAGGAGTTTTAACTGACAACTCCCTTATTAAATCAAATTGGAAATATCTAATTTTCTTAGCAAACTGGGAAGATATGAAACAATGTGATGATCCAGAATCAAATAATGCATTTTCTAAACTTAAGGAAACCATTAAATTACCTGCCACCACGTCTTTCGGAGCTTCTACCTCAGTAGTAGTGATAGCATAAGCCTGGCCTTGATCCCTTGGCCTTTTCTGAGGTAAGTTCTCCTGACTCTTAGGACATGCATTTTCATAATGCCCCATCTCCCTGCAATTATAGCACTGAACGTTGGTAGCTTCCTTCTTCCCCTTGTAATCACGAGCTTGGTGGCCTTTTTCACCACACTTGTAACAGACTCCCATTCCCTTCAAGCAAGTACCAGGGTGTTTCTTCCCGCATTTACCACAGGATGGATATTCAACCATTCCCTTATTCCCTTTATTTCCATTCCCAGATTGATCAGCAGGTCTCTTCTTCTCTTGCTTTTCTTTAAAGTCATAAGACTTATAGAATTCCTTTTCGGTCTTGATAGCACATGAGACAATGTATTCGTACGACGAAAAGGATTTTGAGACTAATGCTTGACGGAGAAATGGTTTTAACCCATCAAAGAAACGATCAATCTTACTTCTTTGGTTACGTATATAATCACCAGTGTACCTTGCTAACCTTGTAAAGTTAGCCTCATACTTTGTGACATTCTCATCCTCCTTCTGTCTCAGACTTAGAAATTGCATTTCCATATCTGCTCGATGGTCGCGAGGAAAGTATTTTTCTAAAAACAGATCTTTGAACTCCCTCCATTCCATATTTTATACTTCATCATCTTCCTTCATATTTTGAATCAATGACCACCATTGATCAGCATCTCCAGTGAGGCGGTAAACTGCCATGATAATTTTTTCCCTTTCACTGCTCCCCAAAGCCTGAAATATTTTCTCTAGGTAAAATATCCATTGCTCAGCTACTAAGGTATTTGTACTCCCATTGAACGTTGGTGGTTGTTGCCTCATGAATCGATCTAACATTGATCCTCCACGCTGCGGATCAGGGTGCTCCATACGGGTAAGGTTATTATTCATAACCTGAGTAAGTTGTCCCAGTATGGTGATTAGCTGATCGGCACCAGTTGCATCACCAGCTCCACTATAATTATCTTGAATAGGAGGTAAATCCTTACATGGAGTGCGTGCATTGATATGGTTTCCATTTCTTCTACTAGGCGCCATTTCTAAACAATGGCATAAACTAGATCAGTTTATGAATCAAAATACATAATCCCATACTTATAAAACACTTAACATAAATTGAACTATTTATGGATATAATCCATAATCATAAGAATGTTTTCTTTGAGTAATTATATACTCATAATCCCTTCAAAATGATTTGTAAAGAAAATGAGAGTTATCCTAAGCATATCCCCCGGGAGTGTCGTAACCAAGAGTACAGCAAGGCCCGTTGTCATGCACCAATTCCCGTTCGAGTCTAGCTCAAAGCAGTGTTTTCGGGTTTTACCCCTAGGTACATCTGTGCCAGAGCCGCCTCTACCTGCTCGTATCCAGACAGGGATGTATTGCTCGGAAAACACACAAAATCTCTACAATACCAAAATTCTAGGAAGTTCTTCTATACTAATCCTCAATGTTCATCTTAGGTCTACGTGCTCTAATCAGAGTTTATCTAAATCTAGCTTCCAAGGTTTGTACTAAACTTCCTCTGATACCAACTGTAACGCCCCGACCCCAGTTACCCAGATTCGGTGCATTATTACATAACATTGGCATGATCACAAGAAAGATCAAATCTCGAAAGACCAATTGGTTTAGTAGTCTTGGAAACACTAGATATATTCATAAGTATTACATTACATCATAAAATTAGAAACTACTACAACAACATATTGTCTCTATAATCCACACTCATATCCCCACATAATATCCCTGTAGGTCATTCATAATTTACTTCTTCACTTCCTGGGAAAAATAAAACATAGAAAAGGGGTGAGCTCAAATCCCTAGTAAGGATAACAATATAGCGGAAACTTTCATAAATAAGAATAAACATTTAAGGCAATGTATAACTAAAACAAAAGCCTTTTAAACTTGAACTTTTAACATAGTATGGCATAAATAAAATGAAATAATTCCATTTACTTATTCAAATGGTTATTCTACTAATCGAATAATCAAATGCAAAATCAATAACCACTTTCATAATGATGGAATGCATAATGCCAGACTATCATAACCACATAGCCAAGGCCTCGTGCCAAGACTACAAATAAGATTTTGTCAAGGCCTTGTGCCAAGACACTAGTTTGTCTCATGAGACCTACCGATGCATCGAGGAGTTATAGCAGGCTCCACCCGTCACATATTAAGTCCAATGCATTCCCATATGAAAAGGCTTAAACATAACATAAACATTCGTATTAAAACTAGCATACGAAATGTCAATACTTTCACCATAAACTATGAATGGTATAAAAATAGCACATCCACAGTCAAACATATCACAAAACCTTCAATACAATATAGAAGTTTTGTATCATAATAAATCAACTTCAAATAATCTTAAAATCCATCAAAGGATGTTGACATAGATGAAATCAAAATTCTTTTTAAAGAAATATCTCCTTTTATTTTGAAATCATTTAAGATCCATATAAAATAAAACATTCTCTTTGAAAATATTCTTATAATCTTGTAAGGGAAGCTTTGAAGATTTTATAACGGCGGAAAATAGCCGCACCCGCCGTATAAGTTAAAAAAACATTCTTACCTTAATTCTGTCGAAAAGGTTAAAAGGACCTTGTTTTGAAAACGATGGAAAGATTCCTCTTATAAAAAGTCAAACAAGGGTATAAATGACTTTAACCCATATTATTTTAAATAATAAAAACGTTTTGAAATACATTTTTAATAAAACATGGATGTGGATGATAAAGAGATCCCAGTAGATTATTACATATAAACAACCTCGGATAATGAAGAGATTGTGAGATAACCCTTACCTTGTACTTTTCCTTGGTTGGGGTAGGTTAACATCCTGTATAATGGTGAAATAATTGTTATTAAATTATATAATAATCATATATATTAATATGATATCATATATGATCTTTTAACATTGATTTGTTAATAATATCTTAGAATTATCGTCGTTTCGGGTGTTAACTTACTCATTTTCTTTTATATGTTTTGTTACATAAGCCATGTTTGTTGTATCTTATTCATATCCAGAATGATATCAAGTCCTTAAACATCATTTTTAAATCATCAAATGATAATTATACTTGAATGGATACGATGGAGAATGAATCTCATCGCGTTCGTGGAGACGGTAGTCTGTACGTACGCACGAGCGACAATATCATTCTTTTGATATTAAAATAATATATAAATGGATTTTATATTATATATACAGAATAATTAACATGTTATATTTATTATTTACATGAGTTACACATCATTATTATACCCATCCAAATAATAATATATTGAATAACAATTACACCACGACGTGGAGACGGTAAGCCGTGCGTACGCACGTATGGTGACATGTTATTCAAAGGGTGGATAGAATACTGAATATGGTTGTAACAAATTTATAATAACATCACAGTATATGTGATATACTGGAGTTATTATTTTATAATGGTAAGAACAAAGAAAGAAGAAGTGGAAGAAGAAAGGAACTTGAAAAGGGGTGGTGAAAACATTACCTCTTCTTCGGGTTCTTCCTTTTGATTTGATCAAAAGGGCTCCTTAGGTTGGCTTTATGATAAAACTAAGGCCTCTAGGTTGTAGTGAGGGATGTTGGGAGAGTATTTGGGAAGAGTTTGGCCGAACCAAAAGGCTTTGAAGCTGTGATGAAATGAGAAGGAGGAGTGCCCTTTTATAAGAGGGGTGGGGGGCACCTTTGGAAATGCTAGAAATATTAATTTATAATAAATTCATATTCGGTTTCTAATGGCTCAAAAGTTGATTATTCAAAGGTTAAGGTGGGGATAGGTCGAAAACCACTCAACCAATAGAATTTAGACAGGTTTGGGTACTTATATTAACCTTATCTTTAAGTATTAACTCTAAGTTAATTTGTTTCACTTTTACAATGTCTCTTTGTATTTTTATATAATATCGTTAATAAACTTACTATATACATCCAAGAGACTCCCCAAGTGGTCCATTAATGATGCACCTATCATGATATAAGTCTATTGGCCGATCCTTAGATTTTTAGGAATTTAATATCAATTAATAATATAATATTTGTTTTAAGAACTCTTTTATGTCAATTTTGACACTATTCAATAGTTGATTTTTGTGAAACTCATAACAGATTTATTACTTCTCAAAAAGTCAATTAAATAAATCCTAATATAGCATATTATCCTATAAAATTAGTTTAATTCATTAAAAGTTTCATATTATATTTATTTGGGTATTTATAATATCAATTATTTTAATTTTTCACTATTATAGTAATTAATTCATCATCACTGTGTCATAAATAAATTAAATTATTTAATGTCTAAAAATTATAAATGAACTATAATCATGTAGGAAATCTTTTTATCTTTCTAATGAATATTCATATTCTAAAATTAAACATATATAACCCTATGTAAAAATTGTTTTGCTAAAAGATATATGCTTGTGTCATTTTTGTATTCATTTTAACTTAATTAAAATAAAGTGTCCTTATCACCTACAAGTGGCACCATGGGGTCCCAAAATTGACCCAAAGATTCCTATGGTCGAAAATGTATCAACCAATAAGGCTAGGACACGTTTTAGGGTAATTTAGTATTATTATAATATTATTTGTTAACCCTCATTTACCGGATTTACCCTTAACCATGGTAAATAAAATATTTACCGCAGTAATTTTTCAAAATGTCTAAAAATAAAAGTTACCTATTTACACAATTTAAACATCCTGATTCCAAATATGGAATCCATTTTTCTAAATTCAAAACATAGAAGTGGCAAAAATTAATTTAAAATTAATTCCCGCTGTCAAAACAAAAAGCGTGTTTTTAAGAGATAATAACTATCAAAAGATTGACACTTTAATTGTAAAATTATGTACAATGACCAAAATTATATTAAATGGTAAAAATATATTCTAAATATACTTTAAAACCACTCAAATTCATAATTTATCTCTATTAATTATTTTGATTAAAAAAGTTGTTTTTAATTAAAATTTAGTAATTTTCACTATTCATCAAAATATGAAAGTTATCTGAAATGTACCAAAATTTCACCTTAGGCTAAATTCGATATTCCGAATCCAAAAATGAAGTCCATTTTGAAATATAAAATATATATAATTTCAAAAAGTAGGTATTACTATTCATAACGGCTAGTTTGATTGGTTATGGTGTGTTAGAACTCGGTGTTGCGTACAACACACGCTATCACATTATTCAAAGAGAAGCGTACCGTATAAGCTTGGGGTGTTACACTCATTGTCATCACTATAGGTGAAATAAACTCTCCGTCCATAAATTCATTCACTTATGTGTTTTAATTTTGTGTAAATTTTGTATAAATATAACTAATACTAAATAAACAAAAGTGTAAATTTTCAATAAATTAAAAGAATGGAATTTGTTTTAATAAAAATACATGGAAAATTTTTATCATTTTAATTCTTAACTGATCTCCACTTACAAGGTCCATGATATCATCGAAATCCCCAACGTCATTTGACACACACAAAAACGAACTTCAATGTGAATCTCATAAACTTCCATGAAAAATTGAATATGTTGTGAATCTATCAAGACTTGTAAAAATTACAACTAAAGTCATTACACTTTGTATGTATTTTTTCCTATATTTTGTTTATTTACCTCTAAGTATTCTAATAAAAAATTGATAAATATATAAACACTAAAATGGTAAACAAATTTAATATAAAAATTAAATAAAAGATATAATTTACACATACCTTTGTTGTAATATATTGAATAAGTCTAGATGGAAAAACTAAAAAATGGTAGATAGTTTTTCCAACCATAATCACCTCATTTGGAGGACATGTTATTCTTTATAATATATCTATATTATCTTATACAATGACCATATTATTCATTCAATCTATCTGTTGATGATGAATAGTATCACCAATATAAAATAACATCCTATATAAAAATATATAATCAGTATCATCAACATATAACTCACAATAACTGTGATTTAATGGATGAGTGGTGTTAGAATAAGAAAATAAGGAGTGGGGTTTTTAGGCAGAGATGTGTGAGTAGGATAAGTATGAGGAGTGGGATCTACGGGTGAAGGTGGAGGCGTCAGATCCGCAGTCTTAAATTTTATTTTCATTTCTACAAACTTTTACTATACTGAAGCTCAGATCCTATCCTCCATCATCACATGAATGTAATGAACCAAAAATTTCAAGGAAAAGTTATTTATTAAATAATTTGTAATTTTACGAGTCTGTGGTTTCTGATGGCACCTGATTCCGAGGCCCAGTGTGCCCGGAATAAATTACTAAAGTTTTTTTCAGGTACATTCAATAAACGTACATGAGAGTTTTTCTATCTTTTGAATCAGTGCTTGGAATTGAAATTCGAGGGCACCGATGAACTCGCAGCACCGATATTTTCTTAAGATGACCTTTACCGTAGTTGCGTTTTCACTAGAGGAGAAGTTAATTTTGAGGGATTTTTTATTAAATTAAATAATGTTGTTGTACACAATTTTGTTGTTTATGAGTTGGTTATTTCCTACAAGGGGGAGTTAGAGGTGGGGACCACACGCACATAACCTCCCATGAGGGGATAATGTGTGGTGGGGCCCACACGAGCCCCTAACCCTTCAACTCCCCTTCATTTAATTTGACAACTCCCCTCCTTTATTGTGAACTCTCCACCTTCTCTCTTTTAAATTTTAAACTCTTCACCTCCTCTTAATTAATGCCAACAACTAGGATTAATTAAATGCCACGTTTAATTAATCCTTGAATTCATTTGAATCAATTTGAATTCCACGAAAATTCTTTTAAAGTTAGGATGTCTTATTATAATATTTTCCCTGGCAAATATTTCAGTGGGGAAAAACTCTGGGGAATTAGAAGGAAGTGTTCCTCTACGTGAAGAATTCTCCACGACTAAATGAACGGGAATAAATTTCTCCCCACTTTTCTTTTAAACCGGAACAAGATCGTGAGGAACGCCTTCGTGTTTTCTTCCTCATCCGCGTCAAGGGAGAAGACACCACTCACGAGGAACGTCGTCTATGACAATGACTTCCATCATTGACAAGAAGACATTGTTCTACGCGACGCTGTCTTCCATGATGCCTGACTACCACGACACACATCTTCTGTCTCTCATAGACAAATGAACCTCAATTACAAGATAGGGGGTTTGATATAATTTAAAGTGAATAATATTATATTCCATCCTTGGTGAATGCATGATTTGTCTTCGGCCAGTTGATATCACCTAAGGCGGAGGGCGCGGACCGAATGAACACCGCTTGACGACCCTCCAATGGTACTTGAATATTTATTTTAGCGGCGGTAATGGGAGGCAGTGGCGATCGGAGGAAGCGGCGGCTGTGTGCCGGCCGTGAAGAGATGAACCGTGGTCCGCATCTGCGGGCTGCTCGGCTGAGGAAGAACCGACCGGCCGTAGCTAGTCCGGCTGGAGAACAGCAGTGCCTCTCAAGTGCCGCACCACAGAGAACCACGGCCCGTGCTTTGTGGGCCGCTTTGGTGGCAAACCGGCCAGCCACCTGCTGGCCGGGTTGAAGAAGGACACGACACCCACAGGTGTCGTGCTGGAGAACCGCGACCTGCCCATGTGGACTGCTTGCGCCGGGAAGACTGTCTTGCTTCGGCCTGCCAAACAGGAGGGGCGGCACTTCTTGGCACATCCGGTTCGGGAAACCCCCCCCCCCCCCTCACACTGCTCGGCCAGCCGGGCCGAGCCGCTTCCCGCCGCAGGTCGGGTCGCGCCATGACGGGTCGGGCCATGCCCCTCCATGTTGGCTCATGCCCCACTAGTCTATTCCATGCCCCCCGGGCAAGGTCGCGCCCACCGGGCCGGGCTGACCCCCCTACCAGGTCGGACCCACCGAACCAGGTTGGGCTGACCCGCCAGCCCACTTGGCTTGACGGGCCAGGCCCGTTTCACTTAAACGTGAATAACATTAAGACCGTGTGTCCGATCGGTGCTCCGTCTGTGGCACTGGGATCCTCGATATGAGATATTCCTTTTCCAATATTCGAAGTTTGTTTTGGATAACGTTTGAAAACGGCCGGGTTTAGAACGACTGTAATTCCAACAAGGCCCGTGGAACGGAAAATCCAATATCTCTCAGACCGGGCGTCTGATTGACGCACCGTCTATCGCGTTGGGTTATTTTTGACGAGAAAAAACTTCGAGATACATCAACTCTGGACTTCATTATAGTTGATGTATCGACCCCTGGGCTCGAGGATCGGACCCTCCCAGAATCTAGTGTGCTGTGTGCGGGAACCCTAGAGCTAGCTGCGACTACGACGACTACCATACTGGAATCCTCCATATGCTCGACAACGACGAAAACTATATTGGAATCCTTTGTGGGTTCGATAGTGATAACTAATGTAAGTGTATCCTAAGTGGGTCCGACAGTTTGACTTCTGTACTAGTATCCTGAGTGGGTCCGACAGAGTAGCTGATCTAGTATCTTGTGTGGGTCTGACAGCTTAGCTGGAATAGTATCCTACGTGGGTCCGACAACATAGATGAATCAGTGACTACATTTGATCATCTCTATCGTTATACGATAGATGTATACCTGTTTGAGATGAGTCTTGACTTCCAATCATTATCATCGATGTGATTGACTTGATTTCATGTCTGGATTGGGTTGTTCTTGGGATTTAGATTTGGAGTTGTACTGTGATTGATAACTTAGGTATATTTATGGCCATATACCTAAGTATAGTTGGTTGATACTTTTTGATTGTATCTTCCTTCTGTGGTTTATCCTTTGTGGATTCTGGAAGACCTTCGGGGGTCTCGGGGTCCCTACTCTGTATCGTATACTCACCCATGCACAGTCTATTCTTGCACTATGTTGTGTTGGATGTAGACGACGGATAGCACTGATAGAGGTAGAGACTTGTAGAGATGGACGGTACCCAGAGGTGGACCACTTGGCAAGACTTACCCAGAGTAGACGGACGGACCTGAGGTGCTGAGGAGGCCATCTGTACGCACCCTTCAGGTGGATTTATTGAGGACGACTAAGTGGTTGTTGTTTTACATTATTGTAGTTGTTC
The DNA here is from genome assembly GCA_963277665.1 of Viscum album. NCBI lineage: Eukaryota > Viridiplantae > Streptophyta > Magnoliopsida > Santalales > Viscaceae > Viscum > Viscum album. The sequence continues at coordinate 761,292,504 of OY728161.1, forward strand.
TAGTATTTCAGTTGTACTGTACTTACTGTTGGGCTTGTATTTCCGGCCCCCTTTCATTTCAGCACTTACTTTTGCATACACTTTTACGTAGTGCTTACTTCAGTTGCGTACTATGTTGTGTTTGTTTACTTTTAAAATGGGAATTCCTTCCTAATATATGGATTTGAACCTTTGGTGCTAGTCACCAGCCCCTAGCCTATGGAAGGCGGGATTGGGGTAGTCACGACACAACCCCTGAGGACAGGTCATGACAAATTGGTATCAGAGGAGTTGGTTCTACCACAGAACTTAGGACTCTGATCTGTCTTGCTGTGAAGCAATAGTGTTAAGAGTATTGAGTGTGGTTTTCAGTCCAGGGAGTCAAGTGTTGGGGCAGTGGCCAAAGTATCCATACACCAAGACCCTGACCTCTAATTTCCGACTCAGTGCATGAAAACACTGATTGTGTGTGTGTTTCCTTTGAAAATTTTTCTTTCTGATTACTTTGTGTCACCTCACCAGGTACACTGTTTTAACCATGGTGCATCTGTTTCATTTCAGGATGGCCCCACGAAGGAAACCATCTAGGGTTCCGAGTTATGTACGAGATGTTAGCCCACCGAGCAAGAGGCCTCGGTGTAGAGCCCCATCACAGCAGAGGCACCAGCGGTACCACTACTCGCTGGTCCACCGATACCACCAGCCCCAGCAGCAGAGAGTGCATGTCGCCTGAGTGCATTTCATGAGTTACAGTGCCAAAGGCTACCCAGGTTCCGGGGAGAGATGGACCCACAAAGAGTTTTGGATTGGCTGGAGGCTATCATCAGAGTTCTCATACTGGTAGGGACACCAGCCGATCTGTTGGTGATACTTGATGTGAGTCTCCTGCACGCAACAGTAGGTAAATGGTGGAGCATGATGCTCCTAGTGCATGATGAGGCATCTTTACTTTGGACAGACTTCGAGAGCCTCTTACACTCAGAGTTTGTTCCAGCCACCCTTCGTGCGGTGCGGATTCAGTAGTTACTTCATCTGCAGAAAGGCAGCATGACAATAGCTCAGTACTCAGCAAGATTCACTGACCTCTCACGCTACTCCACAGACATAGTATGGGACTCATTCTTTTGGGTTCGGACCTTTGATCTGGGACTCAGACATGATATTGGGGCTTCGATGATCTCCCTTAGTATTCCAATGCAGGTGGGTGTACTGGAGCAAGCCCTTCTTGTGGAGAAATTTCTTGTTAAGCCGACACTAGCAGTGAGACCCACTACAGGGCGACACATAGCAGAGTCATCTGCAGATGGAAGTAGACTATAGACATAGACATCCAAGTGGACTAGGCCATTAGGTGGGTTACCTTAGGATATAGGTTCGGTTGTGCAGGGCACACGGAACAGAGCTAGCTATACGAGGAGCAGGCAGTGCTATGCATGCAGCGGGTAGGGTCACATGGCTCGGGACTGCCTGACCTACCATGTGGATGAGTAGAAGATAGTGGAGGGACTTCCTAGGTAGAGGAAGAGGTTCAACCGTAGTGGTCCGCCAGGAGCGGGAAGACGTGGCAGAGGAGCTGGCCGAGCAACAGTTGGTGGACGATGTTTTGAGGCCCTACCACCACAATCACCAAGAGGTCCACCCCGATGACAGGGAGATGGCGGACAGAGGTGGGCTCAGCTCCAGTAAGCCGAGGACTACGACCATGGTGCACCTGAGATGATTCGAGGTACTATCTGTTTCTACTACAACCCCACTGCAGTACTTATAGACAAATGTGTGAGTCATTCTTTTATTGTCGTTGCCTTTGTTCAGAGCTCAGAGATTCCGATGGAGTCGTTTGATCGATCCTTACGGATAGAGACTCCTAAAGGAGCATACTCAATGATTATGCACTAGTGCCGGTAGTGTGAGATTACTCTAAGAGGAGAGAGCTTCGTCTGGGATCTTCTTGTAGCGGTGTTGAGGCCTTACAACGTTATCTTGGGTATGGACTGGTTATCTACAGTCCATGCTCAGATCAACTGTATTAGGCGCAAAGTGTGGTTTGTACGCACGGATGGGACCGGGTTCACCTTCACTGGTGAGAAGGGATCCTTTGCAGTGCAGGTTGGACTTACGCAGAGGAGTGGGTAGCCGATCACACATTAGTTGGATAGTCACATCCTAAGAGCGGTTGATGTGCGGAGTCTGAGTTTTCCTGTTGTGGTGGATCATTATGCGGCTGTTTTTCCTGACGATGTTCCAGGACTACCTCCTCGCAGAGAGGTAGACTTCTACATAGACATGTACCCTGGGACAACACTGATATCTTCTCCATCAAATCGGATGGCTTCCGCTGATCTTCATGAGATGCTGGGACAGCTGGAATACTTATAGTGGAAGGGATCCATCTGACCCAGTGTTTCACCCTGGGCTTCTCTGATTTTGTTCGCCAAGAAGGAGGATGGGAGCTTGCGATAGTGTGTCGACTATCGTCGCCTAAATTAGGTGACCTTGAAGGACAATTACCCACTCCCGAGGATTGACGACCTCTTCAATCAGCTTAGGGGAGCACGATGGTTCTCGAACATAGACCTCAGGTCGGGCTATCACCAGCTCAGATTTTGAGACGAGGATGTGTAGAAGATGGCCTTCAGTTGTTGATATGGCCACTACGAGTTTTGGTTATGCCCTTAGGCATAACCGAAGATTCAACAATGTTCATGAGTCTCATGAATAAGATCTTCCAGCCTTACCACGATTGATTTGTCGTAGTCTTCCTCAAAAACATATTGATTTACTTGACTACTGAGGAGGAGCAGGCCTACCACTTGCGGGTTGTACTGGATACACTTCGAGAGCACCAGATTTATGGTAAACTCTCAAAGTTCCAGTTTTGGATTTGAGAGGTTCTCTTCTTGGTACACGTCATCTTGAAGGCTGGAGTTGTTGTGGATTTAATGAAGATCGAGGAATTACTAGCTTGGGTGCCACCCAGGAGCATGAAGGAGGTGCGTAGTTTCATGGGTCTGGCTCGGTACTATCAGAGATTTGTAACAGACTTCTCGGGAGTTGCAGCACCGCTTTCAGTTTTGACGAAGAATGGAAAACCCTTCCTGGGGTAAGATAGATGCCAGAAGAGCATTCAATAGCTGAGACAGAGATTGACCAGTGTGCCCATTTTGAGGCTACCGGTGGAGGGCATAGGGTAGGTAGTTTACTGCGACGCATCAGGGACCAGACTCAGGTGTGTCCTGATGTAGGGGCGAGCAGTGATCGCCTATGGTTCATGGTAGTTGAGACAGCATGAGCAGAACTACTCAACCCATGACCTGGAGTTAGCAACATTGGTATTTTCCTTTAAGATGTGGCAGCACTATTTGATGGGTGAGGGCTTTACAGTCTACTCTTACCCCCAGAGTCTTAGGTACATCTTCTCGTACAAGAACCTGAACCTAAGACAGCGATGATGGTTCGAGTTCCTCTAGAACTATGACTTTGAGATATTCTATACTTCCAGGAAGGGGAGGGTTGTAGCTGATGCTCTCAGTAGGAGATCAAGCATTCTGTTGCTAAGATAAGCGACAGATAAGATAGCCACATTGCAGATATCCTTTGTGGATATAGGTAGAGAAACCTTTCATCTGTCTCTCATAGTCACTCCTCCACATCTTCCGTGAGTCTGGGAGGCATAGTGTGGGAATGTTGAATGTGATACATGACGAGCCCAGATATCCACAGGGTAGGCACCTGATGGATTTTCTGAAGAAGGGGAGCACCTCATCCTCTTCAGGGGATGTACTATGGTACCAATTTCACTACAAGAGAATATGCTAAGGGAGTTTCACACTTCCCCTCTAGAGGTACATCCAAGAGTGGCAAAGATGTATCGGGAGCACAGACGACAGCACTGGTGGCCTGGTATGAAGAAGGTTGTAGCAGAGTTTATATCATGATTCCTCACTTGTTAGCAAGTGAGGGAAGAGTACTGGGTACCAGTAGGATTGGTACATCCCTTAGAGGTCCGAGAGTGGAAGTGGGATGTGATATACATTGATTTCATGACAAGGCTTCCATGTACATCTAGAGGACATGACTCTATCTGGGTGATCGTAGACCGACTCACCAAGTCATCTGGGAGGATCACTTACCCTTGGTGGAATTTTCAAACAACAACAGTCACCACTCCACCATCAGGATGGCCCCATATGAGGCATTGTACGGTCGACCTTGCAGATCACCTCTATGCTATACTAACCCAGGGGAGTCAGCACTTGTAGGACCATAGATGGTTCAGGCTACGACGGAGAAGTTGCAGATTATCTAGTAGTGGATGAAGACTGCACAGAGTAGATAGAAGTCATATGCTGATAGGGGACGGAGACCACTGGAGTTCAAGGATGGCGGCCACATCTTTCTATGGGTCTCACCTCGACGAGGTCAATGGAGATTTTGTCGGGGTGGCAAGTTATCTTCACGTTTATAAAACCATGGCAGGTTCTCGATAGGGCAGGCGAGGTGGCTTACCTCCTAGCCCTTCCACCTTAGTTGCACCAAGTGCACGACGTCTTCCATGTATCTCAGCTGAGGAGATATTTGCACGACCCATCCCACATCATCGATCACGGGGAGCAGGACATCGATGACGGGGCGATATTCACAGAGTACCCAGTAGAGATCGAGTATCGACAAGAGCGAGTCCTACGTGGATGGTCGATTCCTCTTGTGCACATTCGCTGGCAGTACGGGAACCTCCAGGAGAGCACATGGGAGCGGGAGGCTCAGATGAATCCTCAGTACCCCCATTTGTTTCCCTAGTGTGTGTTGTAGCTTTACGGAGATGTAAATCCCTGAGGTGGGGGTAATGAATAGACCTGAACATTTAAAGAATTTTTTTTTCATAAACACTTTGGAATTTTACGAGTCTATGGTTTATGACGGCACCAGATTCCGAGGACTGGTGTGCCCGTAATCAATTTATGATGTTTTGTTCAGGTACGTTCAGTAAACATACGTGCAAGTTTTTCTATCATTTGAACCGGTGCTCAGAATTGAAATATGAGGGCACCGATGTACTCATATCACCGATATTTACTTAAGGGAACCTTTACCGCAGTTGTGTTTTCTCAAGAGGAGAAGTTAATTTTTGGGGATTTTTTATTAAATTAAATAAAATTGTTGTACATAATTTTATTGTTTAAGAGTTTGTTATTTATTTCAAGGGGGATTTATAGGTGGGTCCCACACCCACATAACCTCCCATGAGAGGATAATGTGTGGTGGGGCCCACACGATCCCCTAAACCTTCAACTCCCCATTAACTCTCCTTCATTTAATTTGACAACTACCCTCCTTTATTGTGAACTCTCCACCTTATATCTTTTGAATTTTAAACTCATCACCTCCTCTTAATTAATGCCAACAACATGGATTAATTAAGTTCCACATTTAATTAATCATAGAATTCATTTGAATAAATTTGAATTTCATTGGAATTCTTTTAATTTGGGAAGCCTTATTATAATATTTTCCATAGTAAATATTTCGGTGGGGAAAACATTTGGAGAATTAGAAGGAACTACTCCTCTCCGTGAAGAAGGGTCCACGACTCGAAGAACGGGAACCAATTTCTCTCCACTTTTCTTTTCAACTGGAATAAGATCATGAGGAATGCCTTAATCCTTTCTTCCTCCTCTGCATCAAGGAAGAAGACACCACTTGCATGGAACGTCGTCTATGAAAACAACTTCCAACATTGACGGGACGACATCATTCCGCATGACGCCGTCTTCCGCGACGCCTGACTACCGCGACACACATCTTCTGTGACTCGTCGACGAACGAACCTCAATTACGAGGTACATGGATTGATATAATTTTAAATGAATAAAATTACATTCTGTCATTGGTGAATGAATGATTTGTCTTTGGTCAATTGATATCACCTAATGTGAAGGGCGCGGGCCGAACGAACATGGCCTGACGACCCTCTGATGGTACTTGAATATATATTTTAGCTGTGAAAAAAGGAGGTAGTGGCGACCGGAGGAAGCTGCGGTTGTGTGCTGGCCTCGAAGAGAAGAATTGCAGCCCGCATCCGCGGGTCGCTCGGCCAAGGAACAAACGGTTGGACGTAGTCGGCCGATCTGGAGAATTGTGGGGCCTCTAAGGCGCCGCGCCATGAAGAACGGCGGCCGGCGCTCCGCGGGCCGCTTCAGCGGTGAACCAGCCGGCCTCTTGCCAGCCAGGTTGAAGAAGGCCGCAGCTCCCGCAGGTGCCGCGTAAGAGAACCACGGACTGCCCGTGCGGGCCGCTCGTGCCGGGATGACCGGTCGACTTCGGCCGGAAGGATCGGAGGGGCGGCACCGCCGGTTTAGGAAACTAGGGGACTGCCCCCCCCCCCCCCCCCCCACATCGCTCGGCCAGTCGGGCCGAGCCGGAGCCACCCGTGGGCCAGAGTGCGCCACACCAGGCCGGCCCGCACCCCACCGGGCCGTGCCACGCTAGGCCGGGTCGTGCCATTCCGGGCCAGGCCTCGCCCCACCAGGCCGGGCCACTCCCCACCGGGCCCAGCTATATGCCACCAAGCCGGGACGACCCCCCTGTCGGGTCGGACTCCCCGAACCAGGTTGGGCAGACATGCCAGCCCACTCGGCTTGTTAGGTTTGGCCCATTTCACTTAAACGTGAATAACATTAAGACAGCGTGTCTGATTGATGCGCCATTTGCGGCACTGGGATCCTCGACATGAGATGGTCCTTTTGCGATACTCTAAGTGTGTTTTGGATGACATTGGAAAATTTCCAGGTTAACAACAAGCGTAATTCCAATGGGGCCCTAGGAACGGAAAGGCCAATATCTCTCGGACCGGGCATCTGATTGACGCACCGTCTATTGCGTTGGGTTCCTTTTGACGATATGGAACTTCGGGATACATCAACTCTGGAAATTATGATAGTTGATGTATAGACCCCTTGGCTCAAGGATTGGACCCTCTGGGAATCGATCATGTTATGTGCGGGAACCCTAGAGCTGGTTGCGACTGCGACTACTACCATACTGGAATCTTCCGTGGGTTTGACGATGACGAAAACTGTACTGGAATCCTCTGTGGGTTTGACAGTGATGACTATTGTACTTATATCTTAAGTGGGTCCGAAAACTTGACTTCTGTACTAGTATCCTGAGTTGATTCGAAAGTGTAGCTGGTCTAGTATCCTACGTGGGTCCAGCAGCTTAGCTGGACTAGTATCCTATGTGGGTCTGACAGCTTAGATAAATCAGTGAATACATCTAATAATCTCTTTTGCTATATGAAATATTTATACCTTTGTGAGCTGAGTCTTGACTTTCAATCATTATCATCAATGTGATAAACTTGCTTTCCTGTGTGGACTGGGTTGTTCTTGGGTTCGAGAGTTGGAGCCAAACTATGGTTGATAACATTGGTATATGTATGGGCATATACCTATGTTTATTTGGTTGATACTTTATGATTGTATCTTTCTTCTATGGTTTATCCTTCTTGGATTCTGGGAGACGTTCGGGGGTCTCAGGGTCCCTACTGAGTATCGTATACTCACCCCTGCACGGGCTATGCTCGCACAACGTAGTGTTGGATGCAGACGACGGACAACACTGATCGAGGTAGAGACTTGTAGAGCTGGATGGTACCTGGAGGTGGACCACTTGGCGAGACGTACCCGAAGCAGATGGACGGACCCGTGGTGCTGAGGAGGCCATCTGTACCTACCCTTCTGGTGGGATTTCTGGAGGACGACTCAGTGGTTGCTGTTTTACATTACTGCAGTTGTAATAGCTTTTTAGTTGTACTGTACTTACTATTGGGCTTCTATTTTCTACCACCTTTCTTTTAAGAACTTACTTTTGTATACACTTTTACTTAGTTCTTACTTCAGTTTCATACTCTATTGTGTTTGTTTACTTTTTTAAAGGCAATGCCTTCCCAGTATAGAGATTTACGCCTTTGGTGCTAGTCGCCAGCCCCTGGCCTATGGAAGGCGGGCTTGGGGTAGTCACGGCACGGGCCCCGAGGATGAGTCGTGACAATGAATATCATAAAATTCATCTTATGAATTTTTTATTTAAAAAAAACCTCCATTGATGAATATTTTGAATGTAGGAACACTTTTTTACCAATACACCCACTAGGTATCCTTATAAATGATAAGAGTTCCCAAGGATTACCAATGTCTTAGCTAAAATATAATTCCTACCCTTTGATATATTGACCCCATGTGTGACATTCTCCTAAATAGAATAGTATATGGAATATTTGAAAAGATATGTAAATAATCAAAATATAAAATTAATTTTTTTAACATAAATAAACAAAGAAATAAAACATCTTATAATCATCTCAGCTATATTACTTGACACTTTTTTAAGACATTGTACTTTTTCTCATTTGAACCCTCTTGTATTTTCCATGTCTCAATGGTGGGGTTAACTTCTATATAGCTTGTAGACCCACCTCTCTATTTTTGATATTTTTCTCCTATCATTTGTTCTTCTAATACAATTTACCTTCCCTGAGGTAAAATATGAGGCTATACAATTAATGACCTAAACATTTATCAATGGAACTTTTACATTAATATAATTATGTTATTTGGTATAGAATACAAACATAGCATATAATACCTAATGAAAACATCAATTTCATAATTGTAGAATAAAATAAATAATATTTAAAGTAATTAAGGAACCTTTACCGATGGAAAAATAACTTAACCCTTGGATTAGTAACATGATCATTATGAATAGTAATATGGACAATAGAATAGTAACCTTGACTTCAGAAGTATAAAAAAATTATATATCTTATAAATTAAAAAATGATATATTTATATCCTGGAATAACTAGCTAAATATTTTAAAAAAGAGGAATTATTTGTCGGAATTTTTATGAAACAAAAATGTTTATTTTCAATTTTATAATAAATATAATGACTTTAAAGAAAATTTATATACATAAAATATATTTCTAAATTAATATTATGTGGTCTTATTATTATAATATAATTTTATGGAACCTTAATTAATTTTTCAAAATGTCATTAAATCAATGATAATTTTAATATCTGTATTTTACAAATTACTGATGATTTTTACTAAAAAATTAATTTTTAATATTTAGTAAAATATCTGAATAAAATTGAACCCATTTTTGAATTCTAGATATTTTTAAATAGATTGGGGTAATTTTTTGATTTTTCTAAAATAGTTGAATTTTTTCTAAATATTGAAATAATATAATTTAAAGTGTATAACATTATAAGTTAAATATGTTATTTCATAGGTCATTGATGGTATAAAAAATATAATCTGAAAAATTGCATTATTTTGTAATATATTTCATTTTATGTTAAAAACATTGTATAGTATTCTTCCAAATAACAAAATAATCAATAAAATAATAATAAAACACCCATTACCTCCCCTTTAAATACCACCCCCACCACATCTTCTCCCCACACCTCAAAATACTTGAATCATGTAACCATTCTTCTCCAATACTCTTCCCAATACCCCCACTCATTCATGATCCTATGTCCTCAATAAAAGCCCAATCCCAATTTCCTTATGGAGGTTCTCAAGGAGAAAATTTCATGAGGTAATATCCTCATTCGGTTTCTTTTAATTTCTTTTCAATTCCTTTTATTTTCTATTCTCTCCTCACCTACCCTTATAAAAGTGGAATTAAAACTCTAGTATCTTAAATATACTATAATTTTAATTTTTTAGTTGGATAATTAGTCATCATACATCTTACCCTCTCATTTTTAATCTAAAAATGAATACATCATTCGAGAGTTGTTGATTTATCTCCGTTGAGGATGAAAAGTTTTCATTTTCAAGTAATTCCTTCAAGTCTAGTCATAAATCCATTATAAGGGGTTGTAATAGATTTTAAAATGTATTTTATAATATTTCTTATTTTCTAAAACTAATAAATATACATAATATTAAAAAAATTAAAAATTGGTTCGTGATAATCAAAAAACCACCAAATTAATATGAACAATTATAATTAAATTTTTATCTAATAAATAATATTAGTAAAATATAAAAATGATATATAAGATCAATTAATCATCTTTATGTCAATTAATAACGTATAATCTCAATTCGGTAGAATTTTTTTAATTTTACATGAAGATCCAATCATGTATACAAAGGAACTGATCTCGAAAACTGAGAAAATGAACGCTCTCGAAACGATGAAATTGAACTATATAACTCACCAAAATGTCCATAAATGAAATTAATAAAATTATAACAAATAAAATTCATGTATTATAGGTTCTTGATGTAGTAATTAACTAATATAATTTAATATTCATGGATATTAATGTGAAGAAATCATTCAGACGTAAGGTAAAGGGATATTCTCAAGCCCAATTTCCTTTAATTAGGTTATTACTCTTTCATGAAAAATTTTAGAGTGGAGGTTATTTTAATATAATCTATTTAGACTTTTATTTTATGGGATATACATATTTTATTCATAATTTAATAACAAACAGAAATATTTTCCAAAAGAACTCTTCTTTCTAAAAACAAACCTTTTACTTCTCTTGAGATTGTTTCAACTTCACTCAAGATTGATGATTCATATATCATGTATGTTATTCAGTTATTGATTTTGGAAATCAAAAGTTTATTCATGAATGTATTATTTATGAAAGTATTATGAAATCCATTTCCTTTCTAGGGGTTATTTTATGACTAATATTGTTATACGTTCAATGTGGCGTTCATGATTATGTAAATGTTATGATGCAACAAGCCCACCTAGAATTATATTACACCCAAAAGAATAGCTTAATTTGATTTATATCATGCAATAAGGTACAATTTGTGTGAAAATGATTATATATTTTTCACAATGATTATGTTGTGATCATTCACATATGTTATGTATGAACATGATACTATATTTTTTCACAACTATGTGCGGTAGTTGACCATTATGAAATGATGTTTCATTTTTATGCATTTCCACATTATATTCCTTTATCTAATTATTAATATCATGACAATTATGATGATCTTATTTTTTTGATACAATTATGATGATTATTATCAAGCATTTTATATTGATTCATGTAATTATTTATCCTTTACAAGGCCGTTCTCTCGTCCCTTTGTTTGATGTATATCCTCAGGTGAATACATGTTCTAAGGAGATGATGAGCATTAAAAGCATAAATAAGAAAACATTAAATATGTTTTTACATTTTATTATGCATTAGTGATGTATGCTCCTAATTTACCAGGATACTAAACCATTGGATCCTGGTTTTGTAACACTATGTTATTTTTTAGCTTCATAATGATGTAACGGTTACGTAATTAAAGTAGGATTGTAATATTTGGTATCAAAGAACATTTTATTTTATTTTGGAATTAGGGATATATAATAATATGGAAAACCCTCACTATGAGTCTATTTATATGAAATCTCCCATGAATATTTATTTTAGAAAAATTCTAAACATAGGGATGCAAAAAAGATATGTTTTTAGAGTTATATTCACAGTGGAATGAATTATAAATTCATGAATTGTTGAATTATGTTTTGATCAAACCTTTTCTATTTTATAAAATAGTTGGAACTAGGGGTAACCATTCCATTAGCCCATATGAAGGAAAATGAGTGATTTCTAGAATGACATCCCAAATGCCATTGGAGGTGGAGTTCGAAAGTTAATGGTGATGCATAACCAGCTATCTCAGGTTATGATCAATATCCTGAATAATGTGTACTATCTTCCTTAACCTATGAGGGATAAAATAGAAATAGAGATGTTTATGTGGTAATGACCACCAATTTTTAGTGGATCATTTGATCCACCAGTCACAGAATAGTGGGTAATCTAAATGGAGAAGATATTTTTGTTGTTCGCTATTCTAAGATGGAGAAGGTGACTTTGGTCATTTATCGTTTAGATACAAAGGCTGACCAATGATGGGAATTGATTAATAACACTATGCTGGTGAAAAAAATAGAATATATTTGGTGGGAAGATATTAAGAAATTATATCTTAATAGTCATTTCCCGCAAAATCATCAAATGAATATGGAGATAGATTTCCTCAATATGAAGAAAAATGAAGGTGAATCTGAAAATGTGTATGAATAAAATTTCACAGGGCTTGAAAAGTGCAGGTCAGGTTTTCTTAACAATAGTTATAGAAAAATAGATAGACTCTTTATTTTTTAAAATCCCACCTTAAAATGGCTATAGATATTTAAGACATCGATATTTATGAAGAAGTTGTTAGATGTGATTTCAAAGTGGAGATGAAGATTATAGAATGGTCCCATGGATATGGAGATAAGAAAAGAAAGACAGACATTCAATTTGTAGGATCTAATGATAGAGGTGGAAACAAAGGTCAACCACTCACAAGATAAAAATTGGGAAGAAGCCTAATGAGAAATACCTCAATGGTATTGGAAAATGCTATATGTGTGGGACATAAGGTGACAATGATCGTGAATATCGAAGATACAAAATGAATCCAACTAATATGATGGAAGAAAGGAGAGAACCACCAATTGTTCAAAGGTTCAATTGTAGGGATAAAAGGAACTATAAAATCTAGTGCAGTAAACCTCAATTTTTCAATGGTATTTAGTGTGGGGAACCACTAGACCCAAAAAATAAAGGGAAATACTTTACCATCACAACTGCTGAAGTGGATCAATAAAATGAATTCATACAATTTAAATATCCTATTAACTCCAGAATGGAAAATGTATTATTTTATTCCTATTCTACGTATTCATTTATATCATTCATTTTTTCTTGAAATATTTATTTGAAGCCCTGAAACCTTCAGGTATATATACCCATAAAAACACATAGTGATGTGATCAATACAACCCAACTGTTGGAATCTTCTTCTATTGGCATATTCATGAAGATTCATCTGGTGAATTTCATGATACATTCCTTAGCATAATGTGATGCTATAATGTTAATAGATTTTATCTCATTATTTAAAACACCCATCGAATGTATTGAAAATTAAATATCATTTCAAATTCAAAACATTCATTTGATATTATACAAATGAATTAAGATCATGAATCTCATTTGGAAAATCCTAAAACAGTGTGGGTTTTGATGCTCTATGAAGAATCATACCTCACTTAGGTGGTTGATTCAATGGAAGGTATCAAACTATAAGAAAATCCCATTATAATGGAATTCAATGATTATTTCCTAAAGAGTTACTTGTAATTACCCCAGGCTATGAGGTAGTATTCTCTATAGATCTCAAACCCACAGCTACTCTTACCTCAAAATTCCCCTATAGGATGAACCCAATGGAATTGGATGAGTTAAAGAAGAATCTGCAAGAGGATTTGGACAGAAAATTCATACTCCCTAGTTTATCACCTCGGGTGTTCCAATTAACTTTGTAAAGAAAAGGATTGATCAATTCGGTTATGTATCGATTATTGAGAACTCGACATGTGCACTATAAAGATAAACTATAATCTTCCAAGGATTGATGACATGTTTTTCTCAACTGTGTGGTGCTCAATACTTCTCAACGTTTTTTATTCATTCTAAATATCATCAACTGAATGTAAATTAGGAAGATATTTATAAGAATTCTTTGCAAAAAAATTATTGGTACTATGAGTTTCTAGTAAAGCCCATCAAACTTTCTAATTCCCCTATGATCTTCATGGATTATATAAAAAGATTCGTTATATACTACCTTGATAATTGTGTGGTTATATTTATCAACAATATTCCAATCTACTAAAATAGAAAGGAGGGTCATGGAAAAAATATAATAATTGTGATTTTCACATTAAGGAAGGATAAATTGTATGTCATGTTCAGAATGTGTGACTTTTGGATGTAGTAAGTCACATTCTTTGGACATGTGATCACAAGTGAGAAAATCTCTATAGACCCTTCCAAAAAAAGGCCATTGAGGAATGGTGGAGACCCACTACTATCAAGAAAACCCATTGATTTCATGGATTATTAGGGTATTGTCGATGTATTGTGTTGAATTTCACATGATTTTCTAGCCCCCTATATTTGTTAACAATGAAAGGTGTAATGTATGTCTGAATGGATGAATGTGAGTAAATCTTCATGTATTTAATGAAGAGGTTGTTCACTACACATGTATTCACAATACCTACAATTAGATAATTGTTTGTGATATACATTGATTCTTCAAAGAAAGTATTGTGTTGTGTACTTATGAAAAATGTTAAATTGATAACCTATGATTCATGACTGTTGAATATACATGAGAAAATCTACCAAAAGCATGATCTGGAGCTATCAGTTGTAATTTTTTTCTTAAAAATCTAGTGGAACTATCTCTTTGATGAGAAGTGTAATATATATACTGATCATAAGAGTATAATGTATATATTCAAACAAAAGGATCTCATCCTAAATCCAAGGAGATATTTGGATTTTATCAAGGACTATTATTTCTTTATTCACTATCATCATGGGAATGAAAATAATGTAGCTAATTCTCATAGCTGAAAATATCCTTCCACACAATCTAAGATTGATATTGAGAAAGACCCTATCTTCATCGAAATGAGATGGATGGATTTGGAAATCATAGTGGAAATGAATAAATCCTAACTTAAAAAAATTATTTTCCAACCATTTATCCAAGAGAATATTATGGAGGCACAATGATATGATCCATAGTAACAAAAGAAGGTGAATGTTTTAAAGGAATGGGAGCATCAAGAGTTCCATATCGATGTTGATGGTGTGATTCGGTTTGAAACTAGGATTCTTGTTTCATAATAACCTATGATAAATATGAATATGTTTGATAATTACCAAAGCACACCTCTCTCCATCCATCCTGGAAGTACTAAAATGTGTCATGATCTCTGAGAACACTTTTAGTGGGACAACATGAAGTGGAAGATTGAGGACTATAATTCAAGGTTCATAAAATGTGAGAATGTTAATGAGGAACAAAAAACCATCAAGGGTACGATTAAACCCCTTCGTAGAACCATGTGAAAATGTGAGAAAGTGACATTGTAAATTTTCAGTGGTATCCCAAAGACATCTAAATGATATAATGAGATATGGGTTTTAGTGGATCGACTCACCAAGACTACCCGCTTTATTTATATTTGGGAATATTTGTCACTTGAGAAGCTTTCCTATATATTTGTGAAGAAAGTGGTGAGGATATAAATGATTCCACTTTTAATCATCTCTAATTGTGAATTGTGTTTCACATCTTAATTCTAGATAAGTCGCCAATATTCCTTGAGTAATGAATTGAATTTCAACAGAAACTATCACCCCTAAACTGATTTCCAATCAGAAGGGGATATTTAGATTCTCGAAGACATTATAAGAGCCTACTCAATAGAATTTAAAAGTGGATGGGATACGAATCTCTAATTGGTAGAGTTATCAAACAACAAAAAATTATACTTGAGTATTAAAATGGCTCCATATGAAGCTCTGTATGGAAAGAGATATAGAACTCCAACCTGTTGGGATGAAATTGGAATAAAAAATCTATTTGGACATGATATTGTACAAGAAATGAGTGATAAGGATCAATCCATCCAATAACATATCAGATCTTATATATGTTTCTAAAAGAGTTATGAATATAACCATTGAAGGGACTTTGAGTTCAACGTTGGAGATACATTCTTCCTTCAAATATCACCGTGGAAGAGAGTCATATAGTTTGGGAGGAAATGAAAGATTTTCCCAAGGTACATTGTCCCATTTTAGATCCATGATCTAATAGGATATGTGCCCTATCATATTTAAATTTCAAAAAATATTTTTACTTTTATGATTTGTTCCATGTATATCTCGTAAGGATGTACTTACCTAAGCCATAAAATATGATGAATCTAGAGGTGGTACAACTAGAGAACGACCTATCATATAAAGAGAAAAAGGTAAATGTCTTACACGGAAGAGACAAAGTCATATGTAACATTAAAATTCACCTTGTCAAAGTGTTGGGGAGGAATCAGAAGTATGAAAACGCAATATGGAACTACAACGAACAATGAGGGAGAAATACCCTTTCTTATTTATTTAAAATGAAATTTAGAGTATGAAATTTTAAAAGCAGGGAAGAATGTAACTATCAAAACATTTATCAATGTAATTTTCCACTTCTTATTATTATATTATCTGGTATAAAATACAAAAATATAAAAGATATCCCAATAAAAACATAATTCTAAAAAATGCAGAACGAAATAAGATAAATTTAAATTAATTAATGAACTAATACTGATTGAATAGTAACTCAGCCCTTTGAATAGTAACATGACCATTATGAGTAGAAATATGTCTAATAGAATAGTAACCTCATCTATGAATGTATGAATATAATTTATGTATCTTATAAATGAAAATATTATATATTTATATCTTGGAATAAGTAATTAAATTTTTAAAGAGGATAAATTATGTGTTGGCCTTCTGTGAAACAAAAATGTTTATTTACAGTTTTACAATATATAGACTGATTTATGGGAAAATTAATTTTCATAGAATATATTAATAAATTAATATGTTTTTGTCTTATTATTATAATATTATTTTAAGTGACTGTAATTAATTTTTTAAAATTTCATAAAATCATATGTAATTGTAAATTCTGTATTTTCTGAATAAAAGGTTATTTAAATTTAAAATTAAATGTATCATATTTATAAAATTATATTCATAAGATGGAGTCCATTTTTTAATTTGATATTTCAATAAATGGTTTAGGAAAAATTTTCGTATTTTTCTAAAATAGTTAAATTTTTGTGAATAGTGGAATACAGTAATTTAAATTATATAACATTATAAATTAGTACACTATTTCATGATTCATTTCCTATGAAAGCACTATATTGTCAAAATCTTATTCATTATTTAATATATTTAGTGTTAAGGTTCAAACAAATGATATTATTATCCAAATAATAAAATAACGAATAAAATAATAAAATACCACTGCTCTCCCCATATAAATACCACCCATCACTGGTTATTATCCTCACACCTAAAAATAATTTAAAGTTGTCCAAATTATACCCAATCCTCTTCTAAAGACCCTACAACACATAGAATATAATTCTTTCTCAACAAAATTTCAAATGCAATTTCCCAAAGGCGTTTCTCAAGATGAATAATTCATGAGGTAATATCCTCTTTGGTTTCATTAAATTTCTTTTCAATTTCTTTTCATTTATTATTATCTTCTCGCCTCACCTTATACTAAAGGGTTCATAACTCTATTATCATATATATATTAAATTTTATTATTTTAGTGGAATAATTAATCATCAAACCACTTCTCCTCTACCTTTTCTTCTAAAAACAAAAACATAGATATTAAGCTGTTAATTTATCGTTTTCAAAGATGAAAAGTTATCATTTTACATTAACTCCATCATGGATGGTAATAAAACCATTATAATGGGTGAAATATATTTAAAAAATTATTTTAAAACCTTTTTTTTGTTATGTAACTAAATTATATATTTAATATTAAAAAATAATGAAAAACTAGATCATGATGATTGGGAAACTACCATATTAATCAAAATGATTATCATTATATTTTTATCTAATGTATCATTATCATACTATATAAAAATATATATATTTGATCACTTAATATTATGGAATTTCATTAATAATATATAATCTCAATTCTTGATAATTTTTCTCATTTTACATGAAATTCCATACATGTATACCATAAAACAGTTCATGAAAACCAAAAAAATGAATGCTCCTGAAATGATGATATAAAACTATATAACTAATAAAAATTTCCATTAATGAAATACATAAAATTATAATAAAACAAATAAATGTATAATAGGTTATATATTTTGTAATTAACTAATTTAATTTTATTATTGAGGATATTAAAGTGAAGAAAGCATTTGGACATATTTTAAGGGGATATTTTTTAACCCAATTTCATTTTATTGGGTTATTCATCTTTCATGCCAAATTCAACTATGGAGGCTATTTTAATATAATTTTTCATACCTTTTCTTTTCATGGATATGCATGTTTTATAATTTATTTTAATAAAAACATAATAATTTTCCAAAATAAGTATTCTTCTTAAAAACACACCTTTTACTTCTCTTGAGATATAATATTCTTCACTGAGTATTGAAGATTATTATATAAAGAATGTTATTCCCTTTTTATTTTTGGAACTCCAAAGTTTATTCATGAATGTAAGCTTTATGAACTATCATAAAACCCATTTCATTTCAATTTGTTACTTTATAACTAATATTTTTGTACATTTTATGTGGCATGCATGATTATGTAAATGATATGAGGTGACTGGTACACCCGACATTATATAGCACTCCAATGGATTGGGTAATGTTATGTTTCTCATTAGATATTTTGAAAAATGCATGTACATTATTGTATATTATTTTCATAGTGATTATTTTATGATATTTCACACATGTTATGCATGAGAATATTGCTAGCATTGTACACAACTATGTGTGTTAGTTGACCACTAAGACATGATGTTTCATTTTTATGCATTTCCATATTCCATTATATTATATAATGCTCCCAATCATGGGTATGATGATGATTCTATTCATATGAAATCATGAAGATGATTATGTGCACGCATGTTACATTGATTCATGTTCTAATCTATCATCTTATTGGGATTTTAATTCCCCTCATTCTTTAATTTATATCCTTAGATGATTAAATGTACTAAGGATATTGATAGATTA
Source organism: Viscum album (assembly GCA_963277665.1). NCBI lineage: Eukaryota > Viridiplantae > Streptophyta > Magnoliopsida > Santalales > Viscaceae > Viscum > Viscum album. Next base: position 761,311,270 of record OY728161.1, read on the forward strand.
AAAGGATAAGGAAGAATATATTAAAAAAATTATGTCTTATTATGCATAAGTGATGTATGGTCATAAGTTTTCCAATATAATAAACCTGTGGATACTTATTTTTTATCTCTATTATCATTCTTATCATTAAAATTATGTAATGGTTATTTAAGAAAAATATGTTCTCTATAATACCATCGAGGTTGTATCTTCTGATGACATATCCTCAATTACTATAAATTAAGAATAAGAAAATCGTTAATACAGGAATTAATATAAAAAACATCTAGAAGGAAAAATGTAATTTTCCAAAAATACATCTCATTGTCTACTTTAAAAAAATTATTCCTTGTATCTTCATCTATAAATTGATATAAATCACATTGATTTTGTTTTTTTCTATTCCAAAAAATAAAATCTGATGTGTCTGTCGATCTAAAATCCATCATTCTCCTAGCAGCCATGGTTTGATATTTTAACTTGACTCCTATGGAATCAACTATAGAATATGGAATCTTATAAGATGGGTGAAACATATATTACTATATACATTCCATGATAGGTAAAATAACAACGAATGAGCTTACAAAAATTGTCTCCCATAAGTGAGATAGTAAATGTTTCATCATTTCAACAATCATCAAATAAAATACTCACTTTGATTTTAGCATGTATAGCTATAAAAGTATTGAATTTTTCTGAATTTGGACCTCTTAAAATATCATTATCATAAAATTCTACTAGTGTGCTCTGGTCCTAGATATGTACAAATAACAATTTTGGTAAATGTTTGCTTCAATGTTTACCAACACTCAGACAATGTTTCCCTATAGAAGTATATATCTCTCGTAAATTATGATCTAGAGGCTCATAGATAAGAGAATTAGTACGTTCCTCCACAAATGTATGAGTACTATCATCTCCAAAAGTCTATGGTGGACCAGATGATTGATCATCCATTATCCTAAAAATCAAAGCAATAAAAAATTTGAACACAAGTATATAAATCCTATTTTTACATTCAAAAGTAAATAAAAAAAAAAAAATTTCTTTCAAAAAGTAAATTAAACAAAACATAAAATAAATTATTCATATTTTTTATAGTTAACTAAAATGAAAAAATATTAGTGGGATATGAAATGACCTAAACGAATGAAAAACTTCCAAAAAATGACTGTGCATAATAAAAATCCTCCCACCTAATAAATCATTTTTTCAATAAATAGAATATTTTTTGAATATACTCTTTTAATATATTATTTTTTATTTTTTTAGTATTAAATTTAAATTATTTTTTTATCAAAATAAATTAACATATATGTTACAATAGCATAATGAATGTAAACTAAAAATATATATAATAATATAAACAAAAAATTGGACTTATTATTTATAATATGTGATTTAATATGTAAAATTTAATTAAAATATCTATCATTTGATGAAATTTAAAAAATAAAAAAGAAAAAAACATATGTCACATGTAATATTAGTAATGTACTGAAGGATTATTTCCACAAATTCATTCTTCATGATCATTTTGTATGGAACAAACTATGTCTATGATGTTATCATCAATATTCTCTTTTAATATTTTCATTGATATAGGGATCTCAAATAGATCAACATATTCGTTGTGTTTAAAATCACAAACATACTATGTTTTATATTTAAAACAATATAACAATGCACATAATATTGACCAAGAATATATATATTTTCTTGTGTATCCATGATAATAGGATCAGTTGTGTATTCCAATTTAATCAAATTAACTCATTTCATTTCTAATTCATCTGTCTAAAACAATTGTTAGTGATATAGCATTTGTAGTTAAACACTGGAACTTGAAATTTAATGAATTCAACCCTCTGTATTTCATCAATGACTTCTAATATATAGTTGATACAGATATTGGTTTTTTGTCTTTGGCGGTCATAAAATGCATTTCTTCTACGAACACAAATACACTATTACTCTAAACTACACTTCGATTTTCTTGATCATTCATATGAAATGTATAGCAATTATTTTCATACCCGGACCATTCTATCTAGTTTAAACTTAGACCACCCACTAACCATCTGTATGTTTCCAATGTATATTTTCTACCAAAAACATTCTCTTTAAACCATTGAAATTTTTTTATGCTCATTAAAAATCCATATATCATTATTTTTTGGATAACATTGATTAAATACATTAATATGAAATGTTATATGTGGATGGGAATCATCTATTTTATTCATGAAATATATATGTTCTTTCATTATATATTAACAAATTAACAAATTCACATTCAATCCACAGAATCTCCTACCTCCATAATTAACTCATTCATATACAGATGTAGGCAAACTGATGGGCTCTAGAGTAGAAAACTAGCTTGTACAAAACTCTACAACCTCTTTAGAAACATACTTCTCAAAAAAGTAGGATACAGATCGATATGTATTCTTCACATATCCCTTAAATATCATCATATATCTTTCAAAAGGATAAATCTATCATAGATATAAATCTCTTCAAAACATTATTTATCACACAAAATGAACCATTATATACCACATGATATAAAAAAGATAGAGTAAAGTGCATTTCCAATTGAAAAAACATAGAAACTGCTTCGTTCATTAAATTTTTTAAAATCAAAGTCATATTATTAATAATTGAATTTAAAAAATAAAACACCTTCATGATATCCATTCCAGCATTGATTTGAAATATTTAACACAATTCAACAAGTAGAAGTTATTGCATCGTGATGTGAAAATCCAGATATTTCATACCTATAAACTCCACATCCTTTAAAGACACAATACTTTTTACATTTGATGAATAACCATGTGATAATTTGATATGATGAAGACACTAAAAAAGATAGTTTTCTCCATCTTTGATAATGTAGGAAAACCTAGGGAAAGAGTGTATGCCTTTCATATGGAGTGGGAGCTAACTCTAAACATATTCCCATTGAGAGTAATTTCAATATTGCATTCAACCAATATTTAGTCTTTCTTTTAATATCTAAAATTGTTCTAATAATGATTCCATATATATTCTTCTCCACATTCATGAAATCAATTTTATATTTGACCTCACCATATCTAAAATATGGTAGCTCAAAAAATATTGATCCTTTCTTCCAAATATTTCTATACTTACTATATTTATGTGTCTTCTTGAATATAAAAACCATGTTTTTAAACCTATCAAAATAATGATTAGTGGATAATGTTTTTGGAGAAATATAAATCTATTATGAGATATTGAATGCCTTTTTTAATAATCTATAATATTTAACCATTGAAAAGAACATTTTATGACCCATGTATACTATTTTCCTCATGATGTAGTAGATAATATGTAGTTTTTGTTCACAAATTAGATAAGATTTATACCCTTTAAAAATGTATCCAAACAAATTTCCATAAACTGGGAAGTTATTTATAGTGAAAATAATTATTGAATGTAGTAGAAAATGATCCATTTTATTTTAATTATAAACCATTATACATTCCTCCCTTTAAAGTTTCAAATTATCAACTAATGTTGACAAGAAAATTTCAATATCATTTATGGGTTGTTTTGGTCTAGATATCATTAAACTTAGCATGACATATTTTTAATTCATAGAAAATTTGGAATCTAAATTTTAAATTAACAATAAATCAGGAAATGAACTATGTGTGCTTTTAGGGATTTGATATGTATATATTACATCGATGAACAGTGCAAGTCTAGGATTTCTAGATTCATATTCAAATGTAGAAAACTGGTAATCAATTTTATTCCCCTGTATATAATCAGATAAATGTCGTAATATTCCATTACATATCTACTCATAATCAATCCATATAATGTTTTTTCATAATGTGAATATGGAAATAATCATTTAAAATGACTAATTATAGGATGATAAAAAATGATTTTTTGGGGGGATTTGTAACAGCTAAATCACACTGTGATATTCATTTCAACTTATGTTGTGACATCCCACACATAAGAAACCCTATAAATAATTCATATTTCTTCCTATGGAGCACATATTCCTTTATGATGGCATGTATGTTTTACCCTAATACCATCTGGAAGAGTATTTTCTTCATATTATAATATGAATCTGAAAGATCATTGTCTTTTGGAATAATGTCTTTTGATAATTAAAGATACTCTATAATACTCATATCACTATATAAATGTTACCAATTAAAGATAATAAATCAAAACACTATTGAAAACCCCATAAATTTAATAAAACTGGAATATAATGGGTTTTTAGAATTACCATATAGATGCTCAGTTGTCGGTTTTTTCTCAATTGAATCTACTTCAATATCACACATCATTTCATAAATTTTACTAGAATTATAATCTTGCAAATAATCATCATCAATTGATCTAAAATTCTTCCTAGTTTCAACCTGAAAAATCCATGGTCAATTACCTAGATTAAAACGATGAAAAATTTAATGATATTTTATATCTATAATTTCTATCTTCTTAATAGTTATACATTTTGGCATGGATCAAAAAAACATGTTTTTTTGGAACATTTCGTTTAGAAAATTCCAAAAAAGCATCAACATCTTCCTCACATTTTAATCTTATTTGAGGTTTTTTATTCCAAAATCAACTCATTAATATATATAAAAATATCAGGAGTAAATATCTATTCAAAATAATATAGTGGTGATAAATTTAGTAAGAACGTAAAACTGTAGATTATTTCAAAAATAACCAAGAAGGCACATTTGTGGTATAATTCATCATTAAAATGTTTCTCTGATTTTCAATAATAGTGAATATAATGTTTAAAAAGATAATTACATTATAGATGAAATTTAATTTTAATTGGAATTAGTATATAATCCAATATAAAATAAATGATTATAAATTTAAATAACTAGAGAGTTAGAGTCTTACTATAAAAGGGAAAATGAAAACCTTAGAAGAGGAGATAAATATCTATAAAGATGAAGTAAAGATTTCATTGAATTGAATGTACAAAAATATTGAACAATAATATAGGATCATTATTTTCTAGAATGAAGTCGTTGAAGATAAGAAATTAATTATGTATGTATATTTTGTATTAGTTTCTACAAAAACAAGATGGAGGTTGAAGTTAAGATATCCCCTCACAGAAAAAATTTTAGTATTAAAATAAATCTAATGAAATGTCAAACACAAATCATAATGAATAACTACATCTTTTGGAAGAAAATATTAACATTAAATGATATAATTTTCATGAAATATCACTCTTATATTTTATTACTATATTCTTCATCCAATTAAAAGAAATATTTCACGAAAAAAATGAATTATTTTTGTAATGTAATAGAAGGTAAAATTGTATATCTAACTACATTAAATAAAATGGTGTGTTAAATACCATATTATATTTCCAATACATGGGAGAGATTTAATACACTCAACCATAAATAAATTATAAAAGTATCATATTTATAGAACATAAATGTGAAAATAATCATAATCCTAACATATCATATTGAACAAATGATCTATAAAATTTAAGAGTATTTCCAAAAAAATTGACAGTAATACATAATACAAAATGAGTTTGGAGGTTTCATTAGACTATATATAAATAGAATAATAATAATCATTAATGGGTGTTAATGAAGTTCAAGATTACATTATAATAGCGTTATATGGTAAAAATGAAATATAAAATTTTTTTATAATAATTATTTTCTTAGAATTTAATAAAAAGGATGTAATTTATAAAATATTGAAAATAAATACATCCATGAAAATTGAAGAAAAAAAATAAAAATACAATATATAAAAAATATAATAATTTTTTGTAAAAAATCATTCATGTTGATGTAATTAAAAAATATATTCCTTTCAAATATTTATAATTAAAAAAAATAAAACACAATTAAATTATAAAAATACATACAATGATATACATAAAACAATTTATAGAATATATAGATGGAGTAGAATTATTCTCATTTTAAAAATGGAATTAGAAAATGGTAAAAATACATGAAACAATTAATTTGAGTTATTAAACAATAGGATAATAAATTGTAAGATGAGATATAAAAATAAAAATCCAACAAACCAACTAATAATACATATTAATTGTGTATCAAAACTATTTTCTCACTAACCAAAATTACTAGGGCATCTAATATAGTGATTATTCAACACATATCATGAATTTAGAGGGAAATGAACCTTAGATTTTACAAAATCATGTATCTAATAACATGAAAAAAGCAACACAATCAAACTAGAACACTACAATTGTAAAATTCATTACAAAGAATCAATTTTACAAGGAATTGTCCATGAAATGACATACAGAGAGGATCAAAAATTTGTTATGATTACATGTTCGATGATAAGATCCATATTCTAAGAAGAAAGGATGACTCCAAAAAACATGAGGTTTTATGACAATATTAATGTGTTATTTTAGTCTTTAAGATCAAAAAACTGATAGTTAAGTCTTTCACTCCATTGAACGATTGATAGAGTGGATTGATGTGTGAGGCTTACTAAGAGACCAGAAGACCTATATTTGAATTTTCCATAATGAGGATAAAAAACTAAGGATGTATAATGTTTTAAATCTAATATTGGAGTCCACTGAATCAATGAAATGAGGGTTAGGGCTTCCAAATGAGAGAAAGGAGTGACCTTTTGGGAGATCGGATAACACAGAAATGATTCAAACTAACCACTTTAAAAACATTAAATGGTATATAATTCCATTATTACATATATATCATTAAAAATGTAGCTAAATTTATTTTTCACTTTGGTTATATAATTACCTAAAATAAAAATAAATTTTCATAGGTTTTCATGTCTTTTATTTATAACCAACATGAAAAAGATGATGCGATAAATACTTTTTAAACTAATGAGATCGCTAAACAAAATCTTGTTGTGTATCCTCTCCACCATAGATGAAGAGTAGAAATGAATGCCTCATTAAAATGAAGATGATCTCTCATATAACACAGCATCAAGGATTATTTGTTATTCAATAGATAAGGAGACAATAGGCCTGGCAGGTTTTGAAACATCTGCCTCTAACTCAACTTCTAGTGGTTAAAGATCTCTCTCGTAATTTATCTTTATCATATAATATCTCTTGAGAGCTGAAAAATATGAATATACCCTAAATGATCATGTTTTTTCTATTAATAAATAGAACCTATGAAAAATGGATGGATAAGAATGCATAAATACCTAACAATATGATAAAAGGAAAAAGACCCACGTGGCAACAACCCCGCCAAACAATATTTGAAAATTAATGGGTAAATGAAATACATGATTTAAAGAATTTATATATGGTCGAAATTGCATATTTGATTCATAAAAAATATGTGATACTAAAAGGCCTTGTGAACTGAAATGGATACAAGATCTAAAATGTCTATATGATCCAAATTAGCTACATGAGACGAATAATCTATGTGAGAAATCCTCCACATAAACAATTTCAACATGTGAATTAAAATGATCAAAATAGGATAAATAAAATTATTAAAAAATATTATAGATTTACAACAAATATTATTTATGCTAAATCTAGAAAAATTAACTAATAAAAAAATTTGTTTCACTTGGAAACAAAGCATGCTAAAATCAATAAATACCGACCATTTTCAAAAGAAACTAAAGACAAAAGAACATGGTCTTGAACATAAGGGTTATTCAAGAGGATACAAGTTCATGATTCCAAAATAATTCATGAACATTATTAAATCTACAATCTTTTTCAAATTATCTATTTGATTTTCACCAGTGTGTATTTTTGGGAATCACTTTGTTCTATTTTTTATAAAATATAAAATAAAGTGAATCAAAATTTATATGTTCTCTGACCAATAATGGAAGACTGTTTTTTTATATTTAAATATAATATTGATAATTAGAATGTACAATAAAAACATATTTACTTATTTTTAGATCAAAAATCAAACCCTTCAGTCATATGGTTTCTTTGAAAGATTATTTTAGTGCTATGAACTCAGCCTCGATGGCTGGGGGAAACCACCAATTTAATATTTCACTTCCAAGAAATATATCTTCCACGTGTAGTGAAAACATAACCATTTACTGATTTTCTTGTATCTAAATTTCCATCCTAGTAATAATCTACATAAAAAATCACTAATTTAAAATAATTAACATTCTTACCATATCATATTAAAAGAGATAAAGTATGAGAAACGTATCTTAATAACCTTTTAAGAGAATTCAACTATGTCTTGACCCAAATTTCAATAAACCTTCCCATAAAATAGATATAAAATGAAACAGTTGGTCTGGTACAAATCATATCATACATAATACTTCCTACCACATTAGAATATGGGATTCTACTCATATATTCAATACCAAATGCTAGGTATGGTTACAAAGATAATTGTATAATGAAATGTTGATCAAAAAGAACATTAATAGGTTTTAAAGCATTGAAAAAATACCATTTAATCACCTTATGTATATATGAATGTTTATATTGATAATGAATCCCCATTTCAAAAGTAAAATTTTATTTTATTTTTACATGGGTGATTAATTGCATATTACTACACATATGAAACATGTCATAAAAATAATGTACTAAATAAAACATTAAATTTTTAATTCATATAAATTATACAAATGCATCAAATCGAATCCTACTAAAACCATTCAGTAAGACAAATCAATCCAAAATCTTGTATCATTATCTCGATTCTTTCTTAAAGCATTATAATGATTTATTTTGAACACAACTTTTGTTATATTTGAAATCATGCTCCAAAACTAGTAGGATGACTCATCTATAATTTTTTAACTAATGCACCAAGAAAGAATGATTTCATAACATCAAGGTATTTTATGTGAAATTCTATATTAAAAACAAAATAAATAAAAATTCTTATCAATGAATGATTAACTAGAAGTGAAAAAATTTCATATTATTCTATTCCTTCACTTTGAAGGAAGCATTTGGCCAAAATTATGGATTTATATTTAGGATTATTATTTATAGTGTTTTCATCTTTTGTTTTATAAATTTATTTACAACTAATCACCTTAGATATAGGGTTTTTGTTGACTATGGACCAAGTATGGTTTTATTATATGGATTTTATCTCGTCTTCCATGGCCTAAATTGAATTCTTAGAGTTTTTGTCATTGACAGATTGATTTTAGATTTTGGCTTCCACTACCCCATGATCTTGTGATACAAGCAAGGAAAAAGTATCAATATAATCAAGGATATCCCTAAAAGGTGGAATAATTACTCCCTTATATCTATAACATGTGACCTAATAACCTCTAAGGTTAGTAGGTACTCCTTCATTAAGAGTATCATTAGAATAAGACCCAAATTATAGGTTAGTATGAGAAGGGGGAATCCTAGAGGTAGACAGAGGAGTCTTAACTGGAGACTAATTTACCTTGCGAGTATCAACCTCAAGATCCCTCTTCTGGGAAGGATCGTCACTAGCATTAGTTGCAGGTGAGACTCTAGTTAGAATGGACTCCAGAAACACAACATAAAATAAAATAATACACTTTTTAAATCCAGGTTTATCTACCCATATACACCTTAAGAAAATTCACTTTACTTCCCTATGCTCAAGTTTTACATACACAACATGAGCACATGAAGTGAATCTAAACAACCTAATATTTCTATAGGATGGGATTAACTGCTTCATGGATCTATATGAGTAATAAGGTAATTGGAAGATGATGGAAACCAATTTTTCAAGAATAATACCATAGTGACATGCTTTTTCTAGAATAACTTATGAAGGCCCAAACATGAAAGTATGCTATGAAACTACTCAAGGATTGTATAATTTGAACACTCAACTTGACCATTCTTTTGAAAATCATGACATACAATTTGGTGTCTTAAAACCCTATTATCTTCACAAAACATAGTGAATTATTTTGATAGGTATTAAAGGCCATTATTGGTCCTTAAATATTTTAACCTTTCCACATATTTAATTTCAGTAGGGGCTTCCAATGTTGTAAACACTGTAAATACATCATGTTTATTTCTAAAAATATAAACATATAAATTCATTGAAAATACTATATAAAGTTGAAAAATTAGTATTTTCCATTACAAGAGGTAGTCCTAGATGTTCTCCACAAAGTAGAGAAAAAATACTCAAGTAGGAAACATGACTTAAAGTGGGATTTATGAAAAAATTCACTTTAGGAATGGTAAATTAAACAGTGTAATATAAGATAGAATCCCTTTAATTCTCAATTACTCCATCACATTAGAACTCACACATCCCAATTGCATTTCAAAAAGAATAGTGCTATCACAATTATTGAAATAGGTGTTTCCAATTTTGTTTACATGTTTATTTCAATCTAGAACAAAAACCCCATTCATTATAGATCCATTCATAACTGTGTGAGATCCCTAAGTTATTCTTAAGAAACTACATTTAGATATAAAGGTGAAACCTCTCTCATCCAATACCCTTAATGAGATCAGAATCCGTTATAAATATTGAACCCATATGTCATATAAATAGATAACTAAAGAATATATTCATATCTGTAGAATAGATGAACCTCTACCTATGACATGACATCTTTTTTTTTAATCGAACTACCTCGCATTCAGCTCCCTCCATCTATATAGAGAAGTGACATTAATCAGTTTATATATAGAATGAGCATCCTGAGTTTAAAACACATTTATCATGAAGTGTTTTATCGGACAACACAACTCCACAACCCTATCATATCCTTGGTCATCAAAGAGTGATTATTCACCAGACCCCTTACATGGTTTACCTGAATTCAAATTCAATTATTAGGACTAACAAGCCAAGGTTTCTTGCAATGATAGTAGGTAACCTCTATCTTCTTGGAGATAGTCTACGACTTGGTATATTGGTTATGTTTCATTCCAACCTTATTTATTTTCCTATTCGTATTCCTTAAAAACTCTAAAGTACACATAACATTTAGAACCATAGCTTTAGGTTTTACCTTATCCTTCCCATACAAGTCACAAAAAAGAAAATAAAAGCAATCATTGTCTATGGTTAAGTAAAATCTTATATACATCATAGAATTAATGATATGTTCATATAAAAAATCTAAATAAATTAAAATTTTAATGTCTTTCTCCTTATCATAAATACTAGAATTTATTTTGGCTAAATCTAGTAATATTTTACTAAACTTATAATGTTATTACTAAATGGATGTTCTGGGATGAATATTAAAGAAACATTTTTTTATTATGTATATGGATGATTATTGATGTTTTTTTGTATTTTTTCTCATATTTTGACCAAATACCATCAGTACTAGTTTCATAAGTGACCTGACGTAGGACATTATAAACTACATATAATGTTAATAAGTTATATTCTTTCCTAAAAATGTCAGGTGGGACATCTGAATTGGTTGGGACTATTTTGTCATCAATGGATTAACATATATAGGGTTTCATAGGTCTAAAAAGAGCATTTTTTAGCCCTTTGTGGACTAACAGGTCTCACATCCTTATGTACCAAACTTTAAAATCATTATTATCATAAAATTTCCCAGTTTCATACTATCTAGATTCCATATCCTAAACATATAGATCTGATGCCAATAATTTTGTGGAACCACTACTGATATACCCTAATGTTCCATGGATTACGAAAATAAGGAATGTTTCTATATAGTAATGAAATGATTGACTAATAAAACCATTATGATAGTGGGTGACAAAGAATGAACAAATACACAAAGAAAAGAAAATAAAACAAATGATTTAATATGGTTCATAACTTGTTTTCCTATGGCATGGAAATAACACCAACCTATTGGAAAACATCATTAAAGATCAAACTACTAATTTACAAACAAGAAATATTAAAATAACAAAAATTTAATAAGAAAACTACAATAATGATATTCCAAAGCACAATGAAAATATGGTTCTCCAAATGCACAATCATATTTACCATCCAATCTCTAACCAATATCTCTTTGTGTGTCCTCTGTGGCATTTATGAATATGAGTATTGAATGCCTTGTGAACATGAGGAAAATATACACCAGAACAAAATTACAAGGAGTTCTAGATCATCAATAGCAATGGTGAGTATGTTTCAGGCAAGGTATGACACCATGATCTCTAAATTGACTTCCAACAGATGAATATTTCACTCTTAGTCAATCTCTATCATAAACTATCTATTGTGGGATATCATAGAAGAAAACTATCTTGAAGATCATGGTCATTTTAATGAATTATCGAAACCTTAGAAAAATAGTGGTCTGGTAATGAAAGGACCCCCAAAAATATGATAATAGATATATAGAAAAAAACCCACATGGTTGGAACCCCCAATGTAATCAAAAATTCATTGGTGAATCGGATACATGTGTTATAGAATGGATACATTTTCCAAATCAGCTACAAGATCAAAAACATCATTGTGATCAAAATGGCTAAGTGATCCTAATATGCTACATGAATCCAATTGGATATGTGTGAAAAATAGAAATGTTATGAAAAATGGTTTCCTAATTCAAATCATCTACATGAGCCGAAAATACTATATGACCAAGCCTCCACATACGCAATTTCATGGCGTATGGTAAAATGGGAAAAATAAGATAAATAAAAGAATTAAAAAAAAATATTAGGGAATTACTATGAATATTAAACATGATAAAACTTAAATAATAAACTAATAAATAGATTATTTTTATTCTGAAATCAGGCATGCTAAAATAAATAACATTGATGAGATTTATCATGATATTTTCTTCAATTTTTCAGAAAATACTGACGGTGATGAGCCTCATATGGATATTCCACAAGGTGATGATTCTTTTATGGAGGTTCCACCGGATGATGTCAAACATTTGGAGAATTTCTATCATGATAAAACATAGTCTCCTCTACTTCCATTCACAGATGATCCACATCCACATGTTATCCCTATAGAGGTTCATGATGCATCTGCTAGTGTTTTTATAGCATAGTCACCTAATTGTTGGTATTATGTTACAATGATAGAGGGAGAATATAGTGCATTTTATTATATATTTGTTTCCATTTAGAAGATACTAGATACACATGGACCATATTCTATACAAGTGGGATATATTTCTAGTGAAAAACCACATTCCTTCTAACCACGACAAGTTATGAGAGAGGATACTTTGGAACCACCTCCTGTCACCCATAGTGATTTGGAAACAACTATAGTATATTCTATATTGGATGTGTGTACACTTGAGCATAAACATCGATAAACACAAAAATGTCACATTGGATATACACTAGGTTGTGGCACAGAGGTGCATCAAAGATAGTGTAGTGGAATAGAGTGATACATTTACCATTCATAATTTTTCCAATGAGACGAATTTTATATGTTTGTAAAATTATTAGTTTCACATTATTTATGAAAATATTTTACAATTAGTTGATATAATTAATAAGTAATAGTACAATTATTATTATTATGAAATTAAATTTTTCTTGAATACTATTTCAAAAAATACATATTTAAATTTATATAAATTCTATTATTAATCACTAATTATAAAAAATATATTAATTAAGTAATCATGTATTAGTTATTAAATTATTATATATATAACAAATAATTATTTTAATAAAATAATTGATTTTTATTAATATTATTATATATTTTTTATGTATTTTATTAACTATTCAATTAAAAATACAAATTTTATAATTATACTATAGGTTACACCATCCCCTATCACTAACAACCAAATATCAAAAACCTATTAGGGGGCTCGATCGTGTGACTACCCTTCCTAATCTGTCCCACCCTATCAATCCTGCCGCATATGAGGGAATTTTTTTCAAATTAAATTATTAATATAATATTATATATTTTTAATCATATTAAATATTATTAAAATAATATATACATATATATATATATATATATTTGATATTGGGGGTATAGTTACAGACACACACATACAACAAATGGTATAACACAACCCGAATCTTGTTCGTCCAGAGTTAAGATTTAAAAATATCCAAGAGGGGTGTGAATTATAATTTTTAGAATAAATTTTAGATTACTCTTAAATGTTAATTTTTATCTTCAGAATAAAAATGAAAAAAAAGATATTTTAAATTAATTTTAGATCTAAATGATTATACTCTCTTCTTCACCCTTCTCTTGTATAGAGTGAGATATCAACGTCTATAACAACTATAATTGAAATTTACATTAACTTTTCCCCAACATGATTCACAAAAAATTTACCAAACCTTTTCCCCTATAGGTTTATACAAAAAAAATCTTGGCTTTTCTTACCAGGAGAAACAACCTGAACAGTCTTACTATTTAGCCTAAAGTCACGGACCAATGTCTTAACTTTATTGGGGAGTCAAATCCAAAATAAATACATTTTAATGGGTAGTAAAACACATTAAAATTATACATTGAGAAAAATCAAAGAAGTATGTAATTACAATAAAATAAGATGAAATATTCAGGGTCTGAGTTTCAAGGTAGTAGTGAACTCTCTACCAAAAACGAATCAAATGATTTGAGATCATCTAAGAGTGGAAGTCGATCATCAAAGTATGTCACACTTTTATATTTCAAGAATATCATCAACCTCCTATCCTGAACTGGATCTATGAATTTCCATATATGGTGTACTTATTTTCATTGCAGATTAAAAACATGAATCTTAGTAAATATTATCCTTCCAAGTTAATCTGTAACATTAAAATAATTTCACAAAATGATAATACATTATAATAATTAATATAGTACCAATTGACTTATTATAATCAATATTAATGTCAATTATATAAATCCCATCAATTATGTGAGATAAACTATTAAAATCACAACCCAATTTAATTTGGATCTCATGTTTTCCCAAAAAAACCATTGATGAACATCAATCCACAATATGAGTATTTAATAATAAATAAAATTCTTCTAAATAAAATTATTTAGTATTAAAATAATTAATAAGTATTTATGGAATATTTAAATCTAGATAATTATGTAAAACAAACATGCATTAATTAAAATTATAATAGTATAAAAAATAGATGAGGAAATGAAATAGAATTTTAAAAAGGAATTAATTGACCATAAATAGGTCATATTGTATGTTTAACACTTTTAAATTCATCTTCAAGTTCGTATGTTTTGTAAATGTGGCCAGTTCCTTTTTTCATGTGGTAAGTAAATTTTTTTCATTCGGTCAGTATATTTTTTTAATGTAGTCATTAATTTTTTGTTCATGTGGTTAGAACATTTTAATTCATAGGGTGAGTACATTTTTTTCATGTGTTCGTAAGATTTGTTTCATGTGTTTATTACATTTTTCATTCAGTTGGTATATGTTTATTCAGGTGGATAATATATTTTCGTTCATACGGTCATTAAATTTATGTTTATGTAGTCAGTTCAAGAAATTGTCAAATTTTCACTCACTTTTAATTCTAGACATAGCAAAATTTTTATTCAATGTTGTTTCCAAACATAGCTATATTTTCACACAAAACCACTTCAGACATAGCCAGATTTTTAATCATGATCACTTTTATACTTATCTAAATTTTCACTCACGATCACTTCCATATTTTACCACAATATGTAAAAACTCATGGACAAAAAATATTATAGTAAATAATATATTACAAAAATTTTAAATATTGATAATACTAATAAATTGTATTAACAATATAATTCAACATAATCCCCCCTATGATAGTATTGGTCTATAACTCAATTTTATGTATTATATATATATACATATATTGGTAACTTGTAGGTTATCCAAGAACATGTCCCGATGACCCCTAAGTATCGGCCTATTGATATTTTATAGAGATATCCCATAATTCACTTAAATATAAAGTACATAAATGAATCACAGGCCCACATTCATAGGCCACACACCAACCCCACTAACACTTCCCCCTTGCTGCTCAATGTTCCCACATTAGAGACAACCATGCCACAAATCAATTCTTTCCCTGATTCTATTAGAGATATTCTTCTACCTGTCCATCATTAGATACCACAGCCCAAACATGTTGGGCTCAATATATCAAAGATCACCCTACATCACTCTTGCGCTCATGCAACCACTCATAGAGACCACTTTCTAACCTATCTGGCTCTTACTATGTCATCGTCAGATCGTTGTCCTGCCTTGCTGATACCATTGGTGATGTCGATCTGAACACAACCACCCCTACCACATATTGGGGTTCCACATGTATTTCCACAGACATGTTGGTGCCAGACTCCAATCATTCTATTAACATTTGATTCACTCACATCATCTTGGGTCCAAATAACCTTGCACATCGAATGTGGACCCTAACTTCTCTAATATATTCATTATTACAGGAGCCTCTAAAACTATAGTTAATGGATTTTTTTATTAAATTCATAATAATAGTTTATAATTCACATGATTTTTTTATATCATGTTAATATTTTTAGGTAATCCTCAACCATTTTTTATCATGCTTCACATGGTATTCATTTTGACTTTTTTCAGGTGTAATGTTGAATATTCTATAAGCACATGAGGCTATGAAAAGTTTGAAAACAGTTTTGAAAAACCATTCTGTTTTTTCAAAGAAGCCATGTGGATAGGTTGGTTCCACTATAAGTGGGTGCACAATTTATCAAAACTAGAAGACATTTACCTCAAACTGTGTAGTTTTAAATGGTGAGGGTTTTCACAGTTTATACATAGTTAATGTAACTATGTGGTAAAACATTCTCAAATAACAAAAGCCATGTAAGGGTGAATGGTTTGAGTGCATAGTTACTACTAAGCGTGTTTTACCAAATTAAAACATTATGTGTTGGTTTTTAACATTACATAAATTTAATTAAAAAAATTAACCCTCCATTTAGGATGCATAATCACCCCATTCAACCCTAATATTAATTCCTTGGATGTGTAGGTTCTCAGGAAGTGGTTTTCGCTCCTCAAACCCCTTTTCTTGGAGGATTAAATAAATGTTCATCTCATTCACTATCTTTTATATAATTAGATCTCTCCATATGTGTTTTCTTATAATATTATCTTCTATACTCCTTAGATATTGAAAAATCATTATTTTTTTATGTATCTAAAATCCATTTTATGGATATTGAATCTATGTTTTGTTTCATGATCTCATTCACCTCATTCCTCATTGGAATTCCAATTATGGGTGTTCTATTTGACAGTGTGATTATAGATATGTGGTCCCATTATGATTTTCCAATCAATTTTAACCTTGTATTAGGAGATTTATTTGAAAATAGTTTCTCAAAAAACATGTATTTGAGATGATTATATCATTTAATTGAAATGGGAGTGGAAATTGAGAAAACAAAATAACTTCATGGGAATTTAAATTGTTGGGTGGTTTTTTGAAAAATGATGTCTTGATTTGAAAATCATGTTGATAAAATGATTTAATGTTGGTCATGAAAAATGGATTAATTTGAATGATTAGTTTTCATGAAATAAAATTATTAAAACCAGTGATTTGATTTTTAAATGAGAATTTACTCTAGAAAAATGATCATGTGAAATAATATATTGAAATGATTTGAGTAATTAATTTATAATTTGATTTATTAATTGATTTATTTATTGAAACAAATTTAATCATGGGTAGTTATATTATAACTATAACAATCATAGTGGGATCATGATCCCATATCAATGGAATTATGATGTTGACACTAACTAAACCAAGATCTGATTGTTTTCCTTCAGTAGATCCCCTAATAAGGTGTAGTTCGATTGCCTATGGTGGCTCCATAATTGGGGTGTTTATTTGAGTCGTCACACCAATCTAGTGGAATATTGATAAATAAAAGTTGTGAGGATCATATTATATGGAAACTAGTCTACCATAAGGCTCTTTAACAAGGTCTCTGATTTATTTTATTTTTTATACATGCCAATGATTATTGAAATATTTTATTCAATACCAAATAATTTATTTAAAATGCTTTATATAAAATTTTCATTTAATCCTATTGTGATATATCTTCGATCTTTTTGAATGATAGAATTTTTTGTTTTAAATATAAAAATGAAATAACATTCCTTGTTTTATTTAAATTGATATCATATCTAGTTTATTATATTGGTATTTATTATATAACACTTGATGAAACCATACTGATATTTATTGATGAAAAAATACCTTTTCCTTAGAAATTTTGTAGATTATTTTATGCAATGTCATAGAAATGGGAATGTGCCACATGGAAGTGGTTGGAATTATTGATCCTTGGGACCCATGATGGAGGTGAAGGGTGGATATTTATTCCACTTTTTGAATTGGGATATCTGAGACATTTTCTAGGTAGTATTTGAGTACATTAATGAGGTATTTCTTTGGGTTTTTTACCATATTTTTTCAAGTACCTTCTCATTTATGTATTTTTTAGAATACAAACTTTTATCTTTATCTTGTGTTGTTTTCTGAAAAAAAAATTCCCTTTATGTTCTTATATGATGCCAGGTTCTAGTAACCAACCCATGGGTATCAGGAATGTCATTCAAGAAAAGTCTTGGATGGCATGGGTATCAGGGTACCAAGGTATTTGAGCTGGTTCATGTCAAATTGGTATTAGAGGAGCGATTTTGTTTGTCATATTTTTTTGATGTTGGTATGTAGATGGGTTGTCCGGTAGATATAAGGTAGAAATTTTGGGACTTAGGAGGTTGTTTTGAGTGACTTCCTAGAAGTCACTCATCATAATGATCATCATATCACTATATATGATTGTAAAATTGTTTTAAAGAATTTTTTTATCTAATTTTAGTCTCTTCCCAACCATTCATTTGAATATTTTTAAATCCCAATCTTGAATTCTATTGATGGAATTGATATTAATATATCTTTGATCTATGTATCCCTAATCAGGGTAATATTTCTGATAATTTCATTTTTTTATATAGATGTTGTGTATCAACACGCCTCTAAAAATAAATTTCAATAGGCCCTAGAAGGATGTGTTTTTTGAACAATAGTGAGAGAATTCTCCAATATACCATAATCTTATTGAGATAGTTGTGTGTATTGTGCAAGCACTTGGATAGTAACGTACACCCTTTCCCATTTAGGATATAGTTTTGGAACCTAAAAAAGAATGAATCTTGGAATCATTCTCAAGATTTTCTTCACCATAATCCACTTGCTTTCAATGTCTCTTACAATCTTCAAGAGTGAGTGGACTGGTTAAAAGATATAGAGATATATTTTGAGTTCTTGGAAAAACCTAATTAAATTAAGGTAAAGTGTTCTACATTTATATTTCAAGGGCCTAGAAGGTGATGGTTGGATAGATTTTGAAAATAAAGAAGCATGGAGAATTGGAGTGGAATAACATTAGAGTTCATTTAATTAATCTGTTTTATACAGAGTCGATGATCCTAGAGAAATCAATGGAGTTCTTTAACCTTGTACGAGTGATGGGACCATGGAATCATATGTGAACTAATTTTTTATGCTCATAAAGTTCACTCTTGAGGTTTTGAATAAGGATAAATTTATAGACCATATATTTGAGATGGCTCATCAACCGGACATCTGATCATACATTTTAATGTGGATATTGCCTTATTATGATTTTATACAAGATAGGGTGCTGATGGATAAGTTTTATGTTGATGGTAATTCATGATTGATGGGAGTTACCTTTTCTCCCAGAGGTAGTTATGTGAGTAATTTTAAAATTAAGATAAATCATGATGTGTCTCATGGTGTATCTCAAAAACAGGCATCCTATAGACCGCCTGAAATGTCTAGAAAAGGCCCTATGATAAGATTCTAGTGTAGAAATATTGGGCATTCAATATAGGATTTTACTGAGACACCCAATATCTAAGGTTCCTGAGGTCATTCAGGACACCAATATAAGTTATTCCATATATTTTCTTCTCGATGTAGTTTCACATTTTATTCAAAAACAAAAAGTACTATGGTATAATCAGATGGTTCATGAACTAAGGGGTTTCAGTCACAAACACGTAAAATGATGCTTCTTCACATAGAAAAATAGTCACTAGAAGAATACAATATAGGTCCAGTGATTATGAAGTGTTCCATCACTTTATCTTTATATTTAGTGGAACATTTTTTTGATACTGATGCATCTCATTGTTTCATATCAAGTCGTATTATGAACCTGTTAAATCTTCCTATGGAGCTTTAATCATATGTGGTGGATATTACTACACACCACGGAATGAAGAGAGAAGATTTTTTTTTCATATACTACTTATTTTTTCTCTTTATCAGAAATTGAGATTACCTGGGATTTTATAGTTCACAACATTTACACTCTTGAGGTCATTTTCCAGATGCATTATCTCATCGATAATGAGTCTTAAATTTATTTTCTCTTATGATCCATATCATTTACAATTCTCAATTGTGTGTTCCATTTGATTCAACGAGAATGGGTCCTAAGGTTAACAGATATGGACCATATTTTTATATGTAGGGAATTTAATATGAATTACATCATTTGATCTAGAGAAGGAAATTTTGATTGATGATATCCCTATCATTTTTCTTGATACTCGTGATGTGTTTCCTTCTAATTTCTCTAGTTTTCCATTTGTAAGAGTTTTAGTTTTTTTGTTGATTTTGTACCTGGTACTTAGGAAGATTTTATTCATTCTTACGATATGGAACTAGAAGAATTAAAAGAGTTAAAGACAAATTTTTTTTATTCTATAGAGTGTATTTATTTTCCTTATTGTGTCATATTGAGTTGTACATATTCTATATGAGATGAATGATGATTGAACAAATCACCTCTATTGAGATTACCCAAAACAAAATCGAGAAATAGAAAATAAAAATTTATCTCCCATTATGGATTGATGATATGTTGCACTAGTTAAAATGGGAGAGTGTTTCTTGGAGATTAATCTTCGATCTGTTTATCACAAGTTGAGAATAAAAGAATCTAAAATTCATATGATTTCCATTAAGAGTACGAATGACAACTATGAGTACATTTTAATGTCATTTAGTCAGACTGATTCTCCTATAGTCTTCATGTAATTAATGACATAATGTTTCATTAGTACCATGATTAGTTTTATGTGGTATTTTTTGAAAAAATATTTTTTAAATCTATGTATGAGGAGGATCAGGTGTTTCTTCTGAGAGTAGTTCCTGAAATTTTTTGAATTTACATAAACAATGAAAATATATATAAATTTTACTTTTGTATTCAAGAAGTGAAGTTTTTAGAAGATGTGGTCCTGGAACAGAGTATTTTAATTAATCATGATAAGGTTATTGTTGATATTATATGTGGGAAATTGTGAAATTCTTTGAATATGCAATGATTACTTTTCATGGTAGGTTATTACCTTATTATTTTAAAGTATATCTAAAATTGTATTTGGTGATGATCACTGTTAGTTGAAAGGGGATGAATTTCATTTTGTTTGAAAAATATCATAGTTTTTTCATTATGTTGAAACATCATTTGACTTATACCCCAATGTTGACTCTTCTAGTACCTCAGAAGGGAAATGTCATCTTCTATGATGCATCTACTTCCAGATTCTGATGTGTTTTAATATAAGGTTGTCACATGGTTTCCTATGGAACTCAAAATATTAGGCCACATGAGAAGAACTAGATGAATCAAGATCTTGAACTCATATCTGTGATTCATTCACATAATATTTAGTGGCATTACATTTTTGTATAATGTTTTATTATGTATTTTTACCACAAAAGTTTTAGGTATATATTATATCAAAAAATACGATTCTCCAACATAGGTATTGGGTGGAGTACCTGTAGTCTCTTGATTCTTACATCACGTACACCCTATGGAAATGGAATGTCATTGTCGATGCTTTAATAAGTAAACATCCAACCCGGACCAAGATAGAATCATTAGAAGAGTGTAATCTAATGGCTATTTTTTCTCGTCTTATTTTGGGTGTCCAAGAGGATGATGATGATGTTTTATTACATAGTGTTTAGATAACCTATTCTATTCTCAAGATGATTATTTTAGTGCAATATATTGATGATGAATTCAATGGAATTGGGGTCTCTTTTTATGGAAGGGAGATCATAATTGAGTGGGAGTTATCTTCTAAGAGTATTCTATGTTTTCATAATTGGATTGTTATGACCTCAGTAGTGAGAAAGTACACGATGGGGTATTTCCATAACTACCAGTAGTTGATGATCCCTAGAACCATAAATATGTTCTATGAAAAGACGTAAGTATTTTTGTGGCTCGGTATGATATGAAACATTTCTAACTTTATTTCCCACTATTATACTTGAAAACTGGTCAAGGTCGAGCACGAGAGACCTTTGGGGTAGATTCAACCACTTTAAGTTCCAACTAGGTAGTGCGATTAGATATCTATGTACCTTCTGGTGGGGTTTCAATGTGATCCTCATGTATATAACGTGAAATGGGTTTTGATTGATAGTATAACCAAATCAGCTCAATTTTAACCCTTTTGAGAAACAATAAAAATTAAGTATTTGTGAATCCTCTATGTAAAAGAGATTGTTTTTTACAGGAGTTCCTTATACTATCATTTTTGATAGAGTTCCTCGTTTTACATCTCACTTTTGTAGGGTCCTCTAGGAGTCACTAGGATCATAGGTATGTTTGAGTAAAACATGTCATCCAAAATGGATGGTAATATAGAATGAACTTTTCCAGATTCTTTATCTCATGTTATGTGCTTGTGTTTTTTAATTTGGTGGAGATTCATAAGTCCATATTGGACTAGTTGGATTTTCTTTTAATAATAGTTACCAATATTTGATTTGTATGGATCCATTTGAGGCCTTGTATTGCTGGTTATGCGAATAACCATTTTTTTGGTGGGAGATGTGTGAATTTATTTGTTTGGACTATGTTTGGTACAAGAGACGATGATGGTGATTCAGTTGATTTTTTGATGAATTTTGATTTAATTGAGATAATAAAAATATAATTATGATCATCATTTATGGTCGTTGAATATTTCTATGGGTGAGCATGTTTTTTTAATATTTTCACCTCAATTTGGCCACAGATGCATTGGGAAGAACTAAAAGCCTTCACCTCGCATTATGGATCCTTCTAATATTTTTGAGAAAGTGAAGATAGTGGATTACCATTTAGAAATTCCACCTCAATAAAATTTAATCCACAATGTGTTTCATGTATCGTAGCTTCAGAATAATCTTTATGACCATTGTCATATCTTGATAATGGATTATCTTAATGTTTAGTTTGATTTACCAATGACTAACCATCCAATCATGATTTTTGATTCTTAGATAATGTTTATTCATGGAACGATGATTACATTGGTCTATGTGATATATAATAATGGTTGTAACTCAAATGATACCTGGTAGTGTTAAAAACTATTGAGAGTGTAGTGGACTTCTATCTTTGAAACTGAACATTCCTGACAGGATTTTTGGGGAAAAAATGTTTTTATGGTGGGGAGGATGTAAGATCATGTCACATGTTTTTCGGTACTCGTAGAACCATGTTTTTATTATTTCTTGTTTGGGGTTAACTTGAGGTTGTTTCAAGTGATATTTTGGAGATTTTTTAATCCAATGGTGTTGTTCAGTGTTATCATATGATTAGGGAAAATCATCTGGTTTGGAACTTGAAACAATGTGGCTATGATGGAGCCACTGGAAGGGGTATCAAGATTTTTCCAAACTATAAAACCTCTCCCATAAACCAGATGGAATAAAATGGTGAGGATTATCATTTTTGGTATGATGTTAAAGTAACTTTTTTCGTAAATTTATCACCTCAAATAAAGGCCCTATGATGGCTCATGGTCATTAATAACCATGTGGCCCCTCCGAAAAACCATTAGTGTGGGTCTCTAACCATCCTAAAATATAATTAAAAATTATAAACCACACATTTAATATTTATAGTAACACTATTAGTCCATAATATGAATTATATGGTTTTGAACACTCTCTGGAATCTCTTTTGGATCCTCAAACAACTTTTCTTAGTTAATCGAATAATAGTTGATCTCATTCGATCACTTTAAGGTAAGAAGATATATACACATGTGGTTTCTTATTATCTCATTTTCTATACTCCTTGGATATTGATAAATCATCATGTTGTCGATGGACCTAATCTCCATTTTGATTGATCCTGATTCTATTTTATGTTTCATGGCCTCCTTCACCTCGTTCCTCATTGGAGATCCCATTACCAGGGTTCTCTTTGACCTTGTGATTAAAGGTTGGTGGTTCCATTAGGAATTGGCAATATATTAAAACAATATATTTCTTGATTGATTTTAAATTAATTTTTAGATGATTTTTAAAAAATGATATTTTATTTGATTTGAACATTAATTTTAAATGGGCATGGAAGTTGAGAAAAAAACCATTTCAATGGACATGAAATTGTTGGTAGGTTTTGTGAAAAATGATTTCTCTATTTGAAAATAACTTGTTGAAATTATTTGATGTTGATCTTGAGAAAATGGATTAAATTGAAATAATATTTTAAATTTGGTAAAATGTTGAAAACCTATTATTTGGTTTTGTAATGAGAATGGCACATTGAAAACTGAATTTAGGAAATCATATTTTGAAATGATTTGAAATGATTTACTAAAAAATTAATTAATTAACTGAATAATTGATTGAATAATATGTAAGATTTGATATTTGGTAGGTAATTGGGACAAGGATTCTAGGATCTTGATCCCATAGCAATGGAATTATGAATACAACAATAACTGAATCTAGATTTATCTGATTTCCCATAATGGTTCCCCCAATGATGTGTAGTTTTATTTCCTATAGATTCTCCCAAAATGGTGTATTGATTTGAGTGTGAATACATATCTATATCTATGTTCAAAAATGATATGTGATAGGATTCCATTACCGTAAATATAATGTATGGAAAGGATCATTACCATGGTTCTTGCTGTATTTGATTTTTTTTATAAATATCATTGATTGTTGACATGTTTTATATGGGCCAATAGATTTATATAAATAATTTTATATAAAATGGCCATATAAGACTGATGTTTTATATCTTTTATTTTTTTTGATGAAATAATGTTTTGTTTTAAATATGAAAATGAAATTTCATGCCTAGTTTTATTTAAATAGAATACACAACTGGTTTATTGTTCTGGTATTGATTATGGAACACATGGTGAGACCCTGTTGAGATTTATAGATCACACCCTACATTTACCATTGGGTGTTATTATATTATCTTTTTTTAGGTCTAAAAAATGGTAAGGTAGAACTTTGATATGGTGGATGTTCCTGATCATTAAGACCTTGAGTGATGTAGATGATAGCTAGAGATGTGTTCCACTACTTTCATTGGTATATCTATGATTTTTTCATAGAATCTTTTGAGTACATTGATGATGTATTGTTTTGGGTATTGTTTACCTTATTTTTTATAGTAATTTATCTATTTCGGTGTGTTGATTATAGAAAATTATATCTTTATCTTCTACTATTTTTGGGAAAAATTATTCCATATTTGTTCTTATATAAAGAATTCTTCTAGTCGCTAATTTATGGGGATTAGGAACACCTTTTGAGCCATGTAAGGGGAGGAATGGGTACCAAGGTACTAGGGTATTCGAGCTGGTTTTTGACATTTTCTTTTTTTACAATGATGTGAGAAAAGGGGATACATTCCCAATAAAAGCAGGTAACTCAGAAATGAAGGGAAGAACTTAGTAAGGCTCCATCTCTAGAATTCAACAACATCCATAGTCACATGATTTATTTTTATTTAAAACACATCACTCTCTAAAATATTGATTTTGATGTTTATATGTGACACCCTTAATGTGTCCTCTCACCAGTAAAATTGGTCTTCTGGTATTATGGGATTGATCCAAATAATCATGAAAAATTAATAATTAATAATTAATTTTGACAAGTTCAATAATGGTACTACACTTTCTCTAATAATATTCCATCAAAATCCATAATCATTATATAAATATGAATTTAAATCACAATCCACACTCATCCTCAATCTCACTCATCTAGACATTGACTCTAATTTAATATCATAGACATGAGTATATTTTCACATATAATTTGATTCATCATATACTGTTGATGTATAAAAAAATGGATAATTAATGGAGATAAATTTAATCATAGAATGGTTATTTTTAGTGTAAGATGAGTTTGGAAATTAGATTCCTAGTACACTACTACTTCTTTATGGTTTTGGTCTCTATGTTCTACCATAACAGCATAGGATTCCACCAAACCACATTCTCCATGATCCTTATCCCCAATATCCTTCCCCAATGTCACCACATAAAAGAAATAAAGGTTCATTATACACATAAATTCTTGGACCACAACCCATCATTCACTCTATATTACTTGATTTTTGATACATAAGAACATGAATCTCAAGAATTTGACTATTATTCTATTCCACACCCTCAAGTGCCATGGGAGTTATGGATGATTATAATGGTTTTTGGATACATCATTATCGATTTGGTGTTGTCTGAATTTCTAGGAAGGAAGGATGAGGGATCCCATATTACCCATCCTCTTCCTAGAGTTCCAAGTCAACAACAACCTCATGATGATGAAAAATCTGATCCAATTGTTCATGCTATAGAATTTATACACACTCATTAATATATCCTCTCCAACCTAATTGCAGAATATCACCACTGAGTTCCTACATAGCATGGTGCAGATAATCCCACTAGCTCCCCAATAAATAAACTGAAAAAGAATGAATTTTTTTGAATTGTGGTGGAGATGATTCATCATTATGTGTATGTCTGTTAAGGGTGAAGCAAATTCAATGAACAAATATAAAAGTATTTCCAATGAAATACTTATAAACTATTTAAACATTCCTTCTTCTATATTTCTTTGTAATTTTGGAGATATTACTCAATTGGGAGAGAAATACAACAACGTGATCAAATAGATATTAAAATCTACC
This sequence comes from Viscum album, assembly GCA_963277665.1. NCBI lineage: Eukaryota > Viridiplantae > Streptophyta > Magnoliopsida > Santalales > Viscaceae > Viscum > Viscum album. The sequence continues at coordinate 761,338,278 of OY728161.1, forward strand.
AATGAAACCCTCACGATATTGGCCCCTCCATTGAAGGAGTGGACAAAATTTTATATTTGGGACCCCGTCATCTTTGAGCAGTGTTACTATAGAATCTTTTACATTGAATTCACCTTATATTCCTACATCAAAGGAATTATCTTCAATGATATCAAATAATCCCAAATTCTATCCAAGTAGGCAACAATCGAAATCTAGTTTGGGGTCCATTCGATGTGGTTATCATCTTCTCAAATTACAACCATACATAATGTTGTGGGATTTCCCTTATGACAGTTTGTGTAGAGAATTGAACAACTTCAATAGATGAAGTTTCCAAGGTGGTGTACTATATATATTCACATTTATCTGGAAACTCTATGTGGAAATTCCATTCAATTATTTGTCGTTATTATACTCAGCCTCACATTCCTCAAAATGATCTTTGATGTACAAGGTTTTTTTTAAGAATCCTAAAATGTGAATTCTACTAGTGAATTTTTAGGTTTTCTTTGTTTTTATTACAAATTATCATTTATTATTTGGGGATGTTATATGTATATATTTATGAGGAATCCTAGTTTTCCATAAATTTATAATGGAAAAACACTTATTTTATCCAACCATTAAAATTATTCAATTGAACTACATATGGTAGGGATCAGTATCAATTTTCACTAATATAGAATCACACATATTCAGAGCTACTATATATCAGTATTGAAAAAGCATTCATAATGGGTTGATTTTATCAGTACAGATAAAAGACCCCATTTATTCGTTATTTTTTTATTGATTATATAAGGTATACATTTTTTAAAAGATTTCTTAAAGTCATGATTAATAATACATTTATCAATGTTGAAATAAGACCCCATATAGTAATGTTTTTATTGAAGATAAAGGCCTCCCATTATTAGAGTTGTTAAAAACCTTCATTATCTATAGATTTTAGTTTTGATAGAAGGATTACTTTTTAAAATATTATATATTGTAAAAATTAATATTTTAATCTATATAATTATATATATTGATATAAATATATTATATTTTTATAAGTATGACTTATAGAATATTAAATATATCTTTACAAATAATATGTAAAATATTTAGTAAAATAATATTTATATAATAAATAAAAATTAATATTAATAGATTTTTTTTAAATTATTATAGTTTAAAATAAATTTGATAAAATTTTTGTTATATAAATAATTGAAAAATTAAATAATCTATTAATATAGGTTAAAAACAAGATGTTAACTTCAGATGACCAAAACATTTGATCTGGGTGCCTGTTTGGGTTCCATGAGTTGTCAAATCGATTCTTGGGAGGAGATCTATGTTTTTTGCAATGATTAAACCTATGAACAAATTTTTTATTAGTAAAAAAGGCTTAAAACCCCACGAAAATAGATTTTTTAGTTTGTATACCACAATTATTTGAACATTCAATGAAATTTCTGATTCATCTAAGAGGATTTTATTGTATTCATTCCGTTAAGAATAAATTTATTCCTAGAGGAAACATCTATCTGGATGTTATGTTGTTGAAATTTTATCATTTTATTAAAAAATGTTCTCAAACAGTTAAATTATTTTCCATAAGGACTTTTTTATGGAATTTATTTATCTATATGTGTAAATTTAAGGATACCATTGGGGGTGTATTACTTAGTTATACTCACACCCTGCTCAGGTCGACTTGACACTTTGGTACCTGTGTTGATTCTACTTTTTGAAAGGTCTGGTCTTGAGTAGCTTGGACAGAGCATCTGATTCTGGGACTGAGGTAGGGATGAATAATGTTTTCAGGGTTTTTCCTAGGTTTAGCTTTTCTAATTTTGGGTCTTTTTTTATGATTGCAAGACATATATTGTACCGTGGTTGACTTTGATAAATTTTTTATCACTTTCCTATATTTCATTACAAAACATTATCTTAATAGATGTATTTTATTGTATTTATTTCCACTTTAAATATACACTGATATGATGTAAGAGTATCTCTACCATATCACATTACACCGATACTGCTATTTGAAATCTTTTTAGGTATTGGGAGACATGATTAAGGAACAACAATGTTCTGCTAGTCCATGTACCAATTAGAGGTATTGGGTGGTGAGAAATTTCATGAACCCTAGTACTTCATGACCTTATTTTTATATCTTACGCAACATATGAAAGGTAATCATCAATTGATAATAATTCCTCCCAATTTTGATTATCTATATAATTAACTTTAGTTATCTTCAATAAAAAAATTTGAAATCCTCGTATCGCACTTGTGACTCACATCTATACTCCCATGTTGGGAGGAACATTTGGGCGTGACTATTTTCACTAAGTAGTGAAAAAAAATCTTATCCCATTGGATGAAATTTATCATGACATTGTATTCAATGTGTTCAGAGATATTGAGGTTTATGAGCACCATATTGATGTGTTATAGAGTCTTGACCCTGTTATGGACGTAACACATGATGATACGGAACTCAAAAAGAATATCTCATGTGATCAACCATATTCTCATTAACCTAATTTTAATGACATGCCATATCCACAAGCTATCGCTATAGAAGTCCAAGATGCATCTTAAAGTGATTTAACTACACAGTATCTTACTTATTTAGATGATGATACTGCGATAGAGGGTGATTGGAGTGTATTGGTGTCCAAAACTTTCCCCAGTGAGAAGATACCCAAATCAAAACAAGAATAATATTCACATATGAGATAGATTTCTAGCCCCCACCCACGTTCCTTCCAACTAGGATAGGATATGGGTGATGAGACTTTTGATCCACTTCCTGTCACACATGATGATGTAGCAGCAACTATAAAAGATTCTACATAGGATGGGTGTGTAAAAATCATAACCATCGATAGACACGGTAGAGACACTTTGACTATACACTAGGTTGTAGCACAAAGGAGCATCTAAGACAGCGACACATTACAGAGTGATACATTAACCATTTATAACTTTTTTTTGAATATTTATGTTATATGTTATTAAAATTATCATTTTCCCATTATTTAAGACAAAGTTTTTTAATTAGTTAATAAAATCAATAATTAGTAGTATAAATATTATTAAAAGAGAATTAATTTTTAATTGAATGTTATTTAAAAAACTACTAATTAGAATTTATAATAATTATAATACTAATCACTAATTATATAATATATTTTAATTAATTACCCATGTATTAGTTATTATATTGTATAATATATGACTACTAATTATATAAATAACATAATTGGTTATTATTAATAAAATATTACATAATAATAATTACTTTATAAATTATTCAATTAAGAATACAATTTTTCAATTTATTTTCTAGGTCACACTGGCCCCTATCAGACACAACCCACAATAAGAAACTGATTCTAGGGCTCGAACCTATGACTGCCACACCCAATCCCTCCAACCCTAATCATCTATCCACGAGCGAGGGAATTTTTTCTAATTATATAATTAATATAATTAGTAATTACTAATATAATAGTATATTTTCTTATAATATTACTAAACATACAATTTATAGTTGTAGAATAATTAATAATGATTATTTACATTATTTGTTAAAACATTATTATTAATTATATTAATAATTTCTAATTCATATGTTATTAACAATTTACAGTAATTAATTACAAATAATTAATTAATAATATATTATACGACTAGTATTTAATAATATTATTATCTATTAAAATATAAAAAATAATTATATTAAAACTAATTAACAATATATTAATTAATATTTTAAAATATAATATATTAAATAAATAATATTAATCAATTAATAAATATAACAATATTAACTAATACTTTAAATTAATATGATAAATAATTAATATTATGTGTTATAAATAATAAGTATTATATGTTATATTATTAAATAAATTATTAATTACTACTGATAGTTATTATACTAATAATGACTAATTATCTTAGATGTATTTTTTAGTTAATTGTGTATTAGTTATTATATAAATATTTAATTAATTTGGTTATACTTGTTATCTTTTTAATTACTTATATCTATATATATATAATGGAATAAATATAACATTCATTTTTTAAAAAAATATTTCTTCTGCAATTGGGAATGTAAGAGCATTAATGAGGTTCACCATTCACTAGAAATATATTTTGAAATACTGAAAATTTGTGCCACTATATTTTACTATGGGCTGGCCTGAAACCCCAATCTAGTGGCCTGCCCTGAAAGCCAGACCCGATGATGCCTTCCCAAAAATACGAACCTATAAATCCTCCATATGGGGCTTAAATAATTAGAATAAATTTCCGAAAACTAGTGCTATAGGAGAACTGAATCCCATACCCTTGTCTTCTAATGGTGCGGTTGGACCAACTAATCTAGGCATTGTGCCTAATATATTTATTATATATATATAATTATATTTTATTTTATAAAAAATTATTATAAATGTAATTTTAATTTTTTTTGATTTGATATTAAAGGCTCGCTCACCCAGCCCATGACCCAACATGACATGATGAATTGGTTTGTCCTAGATTCATTCATGGGCCAAGCTATGGAGCTATTTGGGAAATCATGAATAGTTTCATCCCACCCAATGATTTTTGGGTCATGATCGGCCCATCCCATTTTTATTCCCCTTCCCAATTTCATCTAGGGGGAGTGGAATTCATTTCGGTTACTATATCATTCACTTGATTTAAAATTATCATTATTATTCTTATATGTTGTAATCAATATTGATTATGCACAGTTTCATTTTTATTCATGAATATCTTTTGAATAGAATTCCCCTTTTAATTTGTAACACCATATTTCAATTCACATGATTTCTTATTATTTAAAATCTAATGAACCCTATTGTTTCCCTGATTAACCAAAAATTAATGTGCCGTTTCAGTATTTTTTATCACATCACATGTTTTAAGATTCAAAAATCAAAAAAAATTCTTTTGAAAATGTAACATGTGATTCACTTTTAATCCCACATTTTCCATTTATTTTTTTATTAAAATCGTAGTCTAAATTTTTTTATTCTCAAATGATTTTATTTTAATTATTTTATACCACTCGTTGTAAAAAAATATATATAATACAAATTTTTAAAAAAAATATATAATAAAAATATTTTATATTGTAATATGTGTCAGGTAAGAAAGAATTCATCCCAAGATATGAATTCCCCCCAAAAAACGATTTGTCACAATCTCCATCAAACTACACTTTTATATACTTCTAGGATAAAAAACTCAGAAGATTCATATTTGAAATTCAAGTAATATAAATAGATCGGAAAGGGGAATTCCAAAGATATAAAAAAACACCCAAACACACACATGAATGAAGCTATAGAGACTCAAAGAGGAGACCTCTCAGACACCCCACGGATCCCATATCCACTTATCTTGGACATGGCACTACCAAAAAATTGGGCAAGGGAAGAACTTCCCTTTATCAGTGCTAAACCGAAAGCGCTGATAAAGGGGTATACCTTTATCAGCACTAGTTAAAAACACTAATAAATCTAACATTTATGAGCGCTAAAATAGGCGCTGATAAAGGTATACCCTTAATCAGTGCGTTTTTAGCGCTGATAAAATGGTACATTTATCAGTGCTTATTTTAGCACTGATAAAAGTTTTTATTCTTAATTTATATAAAATCATAACATTTATCATCACTAAAATAAAAGAGCTGATAAAACATAAATTTATCAGGGATTTTTAAGCGCTGATAAAGAGATACCTTTATCAGCGCTAAAAAAGCACTGATAAAATACCTATTTATCATAGCTATAATTATAGTGCTAATAAATAGGTATTTTTTCAGCGCTTTTATTTTAGGGCTAATAAATTTATGTTTTATCCTCGTCTTCCTCCTACTCCTCTTCCTCCTCCTCCTCCACCACCTCCGTTGGGTTTGTCTCCTCCGCTGCTGCCTCCGAGCCCTTGGGTTTTGCTCCTCCGCCGCGACCGTCGCTGCCTCGGCCGCTACTACCTCTGCCCCTCCCACCTTCGCCTCCACCACCTCCGCTGCCTCTGGTCAGTGTATGAGTATTTTTCCTTCTCTTCAGTTAATATAAAAGATAAATGATTATCCTTAAATGATTATGATGACTTATAGTTTTTTATAAGTGAGTTGAACATATGTATGCATAGTTGGGGCAAGAGTGAGAGCTCAGGTGGTGAGACCCTTGTATTGTAGGTTTTTTTAGATAGTGGGTGTGTGAGAACCTATAGTAAGTGGTTGGTTTGGTTCACTAGATGATGTGTTTTTTGAGGTGGGTATAAGAGTGGAACCCATGGGCTATGGATTGTGTAATAATTGATGTAAGGGGTTTGTGTGAGATCCCAGTGGTCGTTAGCATGTGACTAAGAATGGTAGCGATTTAGTGAGTTTGGGTGGTTGGGGGGGACTACTGAGTGGGGTTATCTTGGTGTTATGAATACCATAGATACATAAATCTTGGGGAGATTCTTTAACATGATGGATTGATTCATATTAGGTGTTATCAAGTTGATAGCGAAGTAAGGGTCATGCCTTGGATTTGTATAATGGAGGCAATCTATATTCATGAGTTTTGGTGTTATGACTGGGTTGAGCGACATGAACATTTGGATTCCTAACCCTATTGATTTATAGAATGGTTTTAATGTGACCATCACTATTGAACCTATATGGATGGTTTTAGGGTAATGATGTAAGGGTATATTCCTATGGTTTTGGAATAATTTTGGGTAACTGGTGATCGTGTGGTGAGTTATGGAATGCTGTGATGTTATGATTGGAAAAGAGTACCAGGGGTGTCCCATTGGAAATATGTGCATTCCACCTAATTTTTTTCAAGATTTATGGGTAGGATCATTGAGTTTGAATAGGGATATGATCCTACTCACTAGATACAAAGTGTTGTGTTGAAAAGATTGTACAATGAAGTTTAAAGTCATGTAATTAGGATGTATGTGTCGTGAAAGCTGTGATAATAAAGGATTGATCAAGGATTACTCATTTTGGATATGCCATCTAGAATAAACTTGGGGATTATACCTAGTAAAGAGGACCTATTGGTCAGGGCTTACCCATTTTATGTTCATCTTTCATATTTTAAAAAGTCTGTTGAACTCGTTCTATCAATGGTGGGTTCTATAATTTCTTGTTATCTTAAGGTGTTTTTAACCATGGTGTGGGTTGATTTCGGTTTTAGTGGGTTCTTGGGGTTTGTGGGATGTGGTAAATGGTGTACTCGGTTTAATATTATTTTAGTCTCATGATTTTCCCCTATTTTATGTTTTCTTTTGAGTTGGAAATATCCTCTATGTACGCCTCTCCCCTGTCACGAATGCACCTCTGTCGTGTGCTTAACGACACCTTCAAGGTAAGTTTTCCCCTAATACTCATTGGTTTCCTCTTGTTCGTATGTTATTACTGTTTTATATTGACAGTTATAATGTGAAATTTACAGTCTAAACACCCTTCTTAAAATCATGGTCGTTGGTGGTCCTTGTTTGCGCACTAAATGAATTGCATGTTGGTTGGTTCTTGTTGAACATTTGAATATAAAAATTGGTAATTTATGTATACTTGACTTATGAATGAACTCCCCATGATGATAAAACTTCTGTGACAACCCCTTAATTAACAAACAAAATTGAATAAGGGATTCTTTGAAAAATCTAAAATTGTGATTGTTTGGTTTGTATGGTGTTGTGATTGTTAGCACGATTGTGTTTTTGTATGGTGTTGTGGTTTTTGGTATGATTGATATGCCATTTGTTTTACATGTTATATTTCTTCCACCATTGAATATCAATCCAAACATTACCCATTTAAATGGCACCACTAATTTGTTACTAGTGAAAAAGACAGGGCACAGTCCCCAGTATATGGATAGAGTTCAAGTACTTTCACATGTTTTGGGGTAGGTTCATCTATTTCATTATAGAGGAATTTTTAACATGATTTATTTTATAAAACCCAAACAATTATACCTGATTAATTAAAACATAATATTAGGAATGTTTGAGATCGAACCCATAAAGGCGATGAATATGAATAAAGAATGGATGAATTCCAATCGGTTAACAAAAGAGTATGAAGATGGTGTGAAAGAGTTTATAAAGTTTGTAGGAGATCATGCATGTGGCCCTTCTCAAATCCTTTGTCCATGTTTACACTATTATTATTCAAGACAAATTAGTCCAAAGGAGTTGGAAGAACACCTGATCTATCACGGAATAGACCGAAGTTATACATGTTGGGATAAACAAGGGGAAAAATGAATGCAGGTAGTGGCTCAGATAACACGACATTTTATGGAAGATCTGATATGATTACAAGCGTGAACATTGAAGACGATCGTATGGAGGGTGTGATTACAGATTTGAATGATGATGAAGATCGTATTGAGGAAATGACAAGTATAGTTGAAGATGAAATTTGTGATTGCCCAAAATTGTTTGAGAAGTTAAAGAGTTGTGGAAAAACGCCATTGTATGATGGTTGCACTAAATATACAGCATTGTCAGCAATACTGAAGCTGTATAATTTGAAAGCAGGAAATGGGTGGAGTTACCCCAGTTTTACAGAACTACTTGCTCTCCAGAATGACATGCTCCCAAGAAAATAATGAACTCCCAAGCCAAACATACGATGCTAAATGAATGCTACGATCGATGGGTATGATCTCTGATAGAATACACACCTGCCCGAATGACTATATATTGATTCACAAGGACCACAAATCACATAATGAATAACCAAAGTGTGGTGATTCTTGATACAAGAAAGATGATTCTAGTCCTACGAAATTTGTATGGTACATTCCAATCATTCCAAGGTTTAGGCGCCTATATGGAAGTGAGGAGACTACAAGACAATTGACATGGCATACAGATACAAGAATTAAAGATGGGAAACTACATCACCCGGAAGACTCTCCTTAGTGGAATTGAATTGATCATGTCTATCTTGAATTTGGAAACGAGCCGAGAAACCTTCGTTTGGCATTATCTACAGATGGGGTGAATCCTTCTGGCTTTCAAAGCAGCAGTCACAGTACATGGCCGGTTATGTTGGTAAATTAAAACTTACCACCATGGTTATGCATGAATTGAAAATATGTCGTGTTATCTATGTATATATCAGGGAAAAACAACCGGGTAATGATATTGATGTTTATTTGGCTCCATTGATCGAGGATTTGAAAATACTGTGGGATTCGGGTGTTACGTTGTATGACGCTTACAAAAAAGAAGATTTCACTTTGAAAGCCATGTTGTATGAGACGATAAATGAATTTCCTACGTATGGAAATTATTCAAGATATGGCCTTAAAGGAACTCAAGGGTGTCCCATTTGCGAACAAAGTACACAGTCAATTAGGTAGAAACATTCATCGAAAACCATGTTTTTAGGACATCGCAGATTTCTACCCCGACGGCATAAGTACCGATCTTGGATGACATCATTCAACGGAAGTTCAGAAGAATGTACAACACCGTCTCCACTAAGAGGTGATCAATTTTTTGAGAAGGTAAAAGATTTGAACACTAATTTTGGTAAACCGTTTTCGAAAAACCTTATGAAAACTAGTTGGAAAAACAGATCAGTTTTTTTTGAATTGCTATTCTAGAATTGTCTGTATGTCATACATTTTCATGATGTTAGGCATATTGAAAAAAATGTATGTGTAGTGTCATTGGCATATTGCTAAATGCACCCAAAAAAACAAAGGATGGAATTATGACAAGATTGGACTTGGTTGAGATGGGAATATGAGAAGATTTGGCACCAGTGAAGGGTGAAAAACGAACATTTCTTCTTCCTACTGCTTACACTCTTTCCAGGAAGGAGAGGTATCAGTTTTGAAACTTCTTGAATGACATAATGGTTCCAGAGGGGTATTCATCAAATATCAAGAACATCATGTCAATGAGCGATTTAGAATTAAAGGGTCTGAAATCACATGACTACCATGTTTTGATGCAAGATCTAACTCCTATAGCTTTACGTTGCATTTTTCCCAAGAATGTCCACCATACATTAACGAAGCTCTATTTATTCTTCAATGCTATATGCAGCAATATATAGACCCAAAAAAATTTCTAACTATGGAATGATAAATTGTCGTCATATTATGTGAATTGGAAATGTTCTTCCCACAAACATTTTTTGATATGATGGTTCATTGGATTATTCATTTGCTGAGAGAGATTCACCTATGTGGTCATATACATTATAGATGGACGTACTCCATTGAACGGTATATGAAGATTTTGAAAGGGTATGTCAAAAATCGAAGTCGGCCCGAGGGTTTAATTACGGAGAAATATATTGTTGAGGAAGACATTGAATTTTGTATCGAATACCTCTCTGTTGTGGAATACATTGGCCTACCTAAATCTTGTCACACTGAGCAGCTTGAGGGTGAAGGAATTTCTGGAAGAGAGGTTGTCACAATCAATATTACAGATCGGGAGCAGGGCCACCTTTACGTTTTTTATAACAGTTTTGACATTGACCAATAGGTTAAATCCCACAATGAAATTCATAGGCGTTTGAATCCATCTAGGGTTGAAAAATGGATATCAGATACACATAATTGACAGTTTATAGGATGGTTTCAGGACCATATTTTGAAGAAGTAAAATGAAAATCCAGACTCAATTTCAGAATGACTTTGATGGCTAGCCGGAGGAGAAAGTGTGTATGTATTATCTTAAAATGCTTATGAAGTTAATGGTTATACATTCTATACTAAAGAACATGATGAAGAAAGTACCATGAAGAATAGTGGGGTTACACTTGTGGCTGAGGCGATGCATGTTTCTGGTGCTAAGGACAAAAATCCAATTTCTGCGAATATATCAAACCGTGGCATCATCAAATGAATATGGGAGTTGGATTATAGGAAATTCAAAGTGTTGATTTTTCAATTCAAGTGGGTTGATAACAGGAGTGTTGTTAAAATCGATGAATTAGGATTCGTGAAAGGTGATTTCAGTAAGGAAGGAGAGAAAGACGATTCATTTATAATGGAATCATAGGCAGTACAAGTATTTAATGTTCCAGACCCCGCAAATAAAAATTGGTCAATTGTTCTCTTATCGACAAAAACAAAAGAAGGGTCAGATGAATGTTCAACGGAGGATGACCCTTGTATAGGGACTTCAAAATAATTTCACAGCGGTCCCAATATAGATGGAATTTTGTATGTCATAGGAGACCACAATGAAGGGATTTACATAGTCTATAGATGAGTCAAATCTCTTCAGCCTTTAAAGAAAAAAAAGAGAGTACAATAATCATGTTATTTGTTTATTATAATATACATTGTTTTACATTATTTTATTATCTGTCTGATTCTTCTTTTATGTAATCTAAATTAAATGTTAAACCACTTCTGTAGAAAATGAATTCTGCACCTACTGATGCGCCCAATATCGAGGCACAAAAGGTAACACAACCACCTTCTGCTGGTCCCAGTGAAGAGTAACAACAGGTATCTCAAGCAGCTACTGGTGGTCCCAGTGCAAAGCAACAACATGTTTCTCAACCTGTTGTTGCTGGTCCCAGTGCAGAGCAACAACAAGTTTCCCAACCTATTACTACTGGACCCAGTGCTGATTCTAGTGCTCCAGAGAAAGTTATTGATGATTCTTCTGATGAAATTGTAGAAAATGAAACCTTGAAAGTGAAAAAAAAACAAGAGCGTCGTAGTTTGAAAAAGCATCAAATTTGAGGTGGGATGGAATAAGCGAGTCCAACATGTTAACCCCAACAGAGCCATATTTAGTAGCTACATTGGAATCATCACTCGGCAATGCGTGCCGATTGATGTACAATCGTGGAACCATGTTGTCACCGGTCTTAAGACTCTAATGATGGGAGTGATTATAGTAATATTGTGATATCATTTTTTTAATTTATTAAAATAAAATACCAAAACATTGACTTACTCTTCATCATCCATTGCAGAGTGCATTTATAGAAGAAGCCTCGCACAAGGAATATGTATTAAGAGTTGTAGGAAGGATTCATAGAGGTTTACGCACAATTTGAACGAAATATCATCTTAAAGATGATGAATGGAAAATAAAACCACACCCACCTCCCTTTTATGCACACTTGATATCCCAATGACCATGGGATGCATTTATCAACCATCGTGGGGAGCATACATTTCAGGTACATTTTGTGGGGTAATACGTTGTTTGGTGTTTCTTGTATTCATCACTTTGATCGATAGTTTTTTATTAATGAAACAGCAACTGAGTGCTGAAAAAAAACATAGCAGAACCAGCGTACCCTTACCATAAAGCAAGTATGGGGTACGCTTCATTTGAGAAAAAATTGGTATGTCTTTTAAATCTACCGTACTACTTATATGTGACATAAAACAACACCATAACCATGTTTCTCTGTTTATATGGAGATTGATGAATCGAAATCGAAAGCCAAATCCATCCCACGACATGTGCTATGGAAGGAAACCCGTGTAAATAAAGAGGGGATACTGATAGATGAAATCACACAAAAAGTGTGGGAAACATGTGTAAGTATGACATAATATAAATTAGATTTTTTTTAAATCGCTATTACATTTCAATGACTACTTATTTTTCTATATTTTCTATTTGACATAGTCACAGGAATCAACAACACCCGCACCAGATGCAGACATGCATTCAGCAGCCTTGAAGCGCCATACCAATATAGCCACGTCAGAGTTGCGGGTTTTGGGGTGACACCCCAAACATATTTTCAAAAACATAAACAAGCGGAGGATGAAAATGAAAAAAATGGAAAAGCTGCAAGAAAAATTAGCTATTTTAAAAGAAAAATTAAAATACCAGAGAGACATGAAAACAACATTGATGGGGGAGAGGCAAAGAGAAGAAATAACTCAACAACAAACCGTGAGTGATGATCTCTCCCCACCCCCACCATCTTTGATGCAAGCCATTCCACTAAGAACCTGACTTAGTTGAGGTAATCAATGTTTTAATAATTGTTTCTATGAAATGTGATTCACATAAACACTGATACTTTTCTTGTACTAATATTCTATAGGGTGAAAATGACTGTGATTTATATCTATCAACTCCCACCTATTTCCTGGTAGCGAGGGCTACGATGTTCAATACACAGAACGACATGCTACACAATAGACAGCTTCCAACAAATCATTTAAGAGTGTTAATTAATGTAGCTAATGAGCCCAGTGTTGAGCTACCTATTTCAATTGATGATGACAACATTCATACGGTTGAACAAGCTGTTGGAACATTCATCACATGGCTGTTAGTTCTTGTAAAAAAATGTCGACAAGGAGGTATCCATTTCCAAGTTATTTTTCAAGCTGGACCTTTAACATTTTACGAAAAAAGTTCTTAGCCGATGAATATTATTATATAATGACAAATAGATTGGGATGAAACGAAATATCAGCTCAATATTGTCTCAAGGATCAACCAATAGATTGAAACGGTCTACTGAGAGCACCTTCACCCCGCATGTTCCATATCCATAGTTAATATCATTGCATGCTCATGTGGATACAAAGTTGATAGACAGCAATGGTCACACAGTTGATTATGAAAAGAATATGTATGGAGAGGAAACATCAGATTTCATTAGTGCTAAAAATGTAAATTAAATCCTTAAGTATGAATGGCTTGGCACGTCAGTTGTAAATGTATACATGAGGTATGTTTTCATGATTTGATTTTACAAAAGCTGATATACTCTGATAATTATGAATAAATACATTTTATATTTTTCATAGGCGTATATATGAAAAACAATTGAAAGGATTTCCCCATGAAAAAATTTTTGGACTTGTTAGTCCTCACACCACCTCTTCAAAAGAAGAAATAAATTCTGATAAAGAGGCTGTAATAATGTCATCCCTGCTCAATTCGTTTGAAAACAAAATTATAGATGATAGACTCTTTTTAATGCCAAATATGCAGGGGTAAAACTCTAAAATTGAATCATATCATCTCTATTTTCATTTCTTTCTTTACTTATTCCTTTTTTTATTTTTAGGGAGCATTGGATGCTGATTGCAGTCAATTTCGATACTCCAAAGATTTATTTTCTGGATTCAACACATGAATATCCAACAAACCGACCACGCATGATGGAATTTGTTAATTTGGAATACACTAGATCCAAAATTTTAAAACTAAACATCTAGTTATATAATTTATGTTATCTTTTAATGAGTATTCTATTTTGATAGGGTGGTGCATCAATATTGTCTAATGCATCGAATGAATCCTGTGCATAAGGATGATCAAGCCTACAAGATCTACAACCGGAAAAGTATTTGGGTATATATAATAACATTACACTATCCAAACACATATCAAAACAAATTACTTATTGTTTTTTATGTTTCTACAGTGTCCAAAACAAACAAACGGAATGAAATGTGGTTATTATGTTTGTAAATTTATGAAAGAGATCATATTTCATCGACAAACTAGCATCCCTGACGAGGTATTTTCTAAAATAATTATGAGTTCATTTAAAATATTTATTAATCATTTGTGTATTTATATTTTTTCAGTACTACCATGACTGTCACAAAAACTCATATTTAGAAGATGATATAGATGTGTTTAGAAACAAATGGGAAAAATACCTGATGGAAGATTGTACACAAATAAAATGAAGGTGAATTCTTACTAATTTTATCCATATATGATGATTGATATCTCCCTTGTTTACACTTATTGAGCATATATGATCACCCTTTACTATGTTTTATATCCTTAGGTAATGAAGAATTGTTTTAGATATGATTTTTCTTTCTAGTAAAGCATAACTCATTGGACTACACTGGTCAACAATGTGGAAGTTTACCGATGCATAGTCATTCAGTCCACTCATGAGAATCTTAATATCTTCATGGGAACCAATATTTTGGATTTTCAATTTTCTAATTTTAGTTTACCTTATATGTGGGTGGGGGTGTCCAAGAGGGAGGGGGTGTCCAAGAGTGGGGGGTGTCCAGGAGGGGGTGTGTCCAAGAGGGAGGGCATGTCCAGGTGTGAGGGTCTCTAGGAGGGGAGGGAGGGGGTGTGTCCATGGGGGTGTCCATGAGTCATTTTTGATGTGTACGAATCCACCATACCTCAATCCGACGCATGGTCTGATCGGTATGGCTAAAAGTGGCTGATATCTGTTTGAAATTTGCATTAACTTTAGAAAACAACACTACTGACATACAGAATACCGAGAAAATGCGTTCGGATTGTTTTGATACTTTAGGAAAACAAATCATGAGCCATTTGTGATGTGTACGAATCAACCTTAACTCAATCTGACGCACGGTGTGATTAGTATGGTTAAAAGTGTCTGATATCAGTCTAAAATTAACATAAACTTTAGAAAACAACACAAGTGACATACGGAAAACCATGAAAACGTGTTCGTATTATTTTGATACATTAGGAAAATGAGCCATGAGACATTTGTGACATGTACGAATCAACCACACCTCATTCAGGCACATGGTGTGACTGGTATGGCTAAAAGTGTCTGATATTAGTTTTAAATTGACATTAACATTAGAAAAAATCAAAATTGACATATGAAAAACTGAGCAAATTCATTCATATTGTTTTTATAATTTATGACAACAATCCATGAGTCATTTTTGAGGTGTATGAATCGACTACACCTCAATCCGACGCACGGTGTGATCGGTATTGTTAAAAGTTTCTGATATCTGTTTGAAATTGACATTAACTTTAGAAAAAAACACAAATGACATACGGTATACTGAGAAAAATCTCTCGTATTGTTTTGATAATTTAGAACAATGATCCATGAGTCATTTTTGAGGTGTACGAATCAACAGTCTCTCAATCCGACGCATGGTGTGACCGGTATTGCTAAAAGAGTCTGATATTAGTTTGAAATTGGCATTAACATTAGAAAATAAAAAAAGTGACATACGGAGAACTGATCAAATGTGTTAGGATTGTTTTGATACTTTAGGAAAATGATCCATGAGTCATTTGTGATGTGTAAGAATCAACCGTACCTCAATCCGACGCACTGTGTGATCGGTATGGATAAAAGTGTCTGATATCAGTTTGAAATTGACATTAACATTAGAAAACAATACTACTAACAAAAGGAAAACGGATCAAAAGAGTTCGGATTGTTTTGATACTTTAGGAAAACTATCCATGAGTCATCTGTGACGTGTATAAATCAACCACACCTCAATCTGACGCACGGTGTCATCGGTATGGTTCAAAGTGTCTGATATTAGTTTGAAATTGACTTTAACTTTAGAAAATAACACTACTCACATAAGGAAAACCGAGCAACCACATTTGGATTGTTTTGATACATTAGGAAAACGATCCATGAGTCATTTTTGACGTGTATGAATCAAATGCACCTCAATCCGATGCACGGTGTGATCGGTATGGTAACAAGTGTCTGATATCAGTTTGAAATTGACATTAACTTTAGAAAACAACACTACTGACATAAGGAAAACCAGGAAAACACATTTGGATTGTTTTGATACATTAGAAAAACGATCCATGAGTCATTTTTGATGTGTAAGAATCAACCAAACATCAATCTGATGCATAGTGTGATCGGTATGGTTAAATGTGTCTGATATCAGTTTGAAATTGACATTAACATTAACAAAAGTGACATACGGAATACCGAGAAAACGCATTCGGATTGTTTTGATACTTTAGGAAAACAATCCATGAGTCATTTTTGACGTGTAAGAATAAACCTCACCTTAATCTGACACACAGTGTGATTGGTATGGCTAAAAGTGTCTGATGTCAGTTTGAAATTGACAGAAACTATAGAAAACAACACTACTGACATACAGAATACCGAGAAAACGTGTTTGGATTGGTTTGATACTTTAGGAAAACGATACATGAGTCATTTTTGATGTGTATGAATTAATTGAACTTCAATCTGATGCACGGTCTGATCGGTATGGTTAAAAGTGTCTGATATTAGTTTGAAATTGACATAAAATTTAGAAAACAACACAAGTGACATACGGAAAACCGATAAAACTCATTATGATTGTTTTGATATTTGAAGACAGCTATCCATGAGTCATTTTTGACGTGTAGGAATTGACCGCACCTCAATCTGACTCATGGTGTGATCGGTATGGCTAAAACTGTCTGATATCAGTTTGAAATTGACATTATCTTTTTAAAATAACACTAATAACATATAGAAAGCTGAGAAAACGCTTTCGTATTGTTTTGATACATTAGAAAAACCATCCATGAGTCATTTGTGACGTGTACGAATCAACCCCACATCAATCTGACGCACAGTGTGATCAGTATGGTTAAAAGTGTCTGATGTCAGATTGAAATTGACATTAACTTTAGAAAACAACACAGGTGACATACGGAATACTGAGAAAATGCATTCGGATTGTTTTTATTCTTTAGGGAAACAATTCATGAGTCAGTTTTGAAGTGTAAGAGTTGACCGCACCTCAATCTGATGTATGTTGTGATCGATATTTCTAAAAGTTTCAGATATCAGTTTGAAATTGACATTAACTTTAGAAAACAACACTACTGACATACAGAAAACCAAGAAAACACATTCCGATTGTTTTGATACCTTAAGAAAACTATCCATGTGTAATTTTTGATTGGTGCGAATCATCCGCATCTCAATCTGACGCACAATTTTATTGGTATGGTTAAAAGTGTCTAATATTCGTTTGAAATTGACATAAACTTTAGAAAACAACACTACTAACATACGAAAAACCGAGAAAACGCGTTCGGATTGTTTTGATACTTTATAAAAACACTCCATGTGTCATTTTTCATGTGTATGAATCAACCTCACCTCAATCCGACACACTGTATGAGCGGTATGACTAAAAGTGTCTGATATCAGTTTGAAATAGACATTAACTTTTGAAAACAACACTACTCATATACGGAAAACTAATAAAACGCATTCGGATTGTTTTGATACTTTAGGAAAATGATCCATGAGTAATTTGTGACGTGTAAAAATCAATCGTACCTTAATCCAATGCATGGTGTGATCGGTATGGCTAAAATTATCTGATATCAGTTTGAAATTGACATTAACTTTAGAAAACAACACTACTGACATACAGAAAACCGAGCAAATATGTTCATATTGTTTTGATACTTTATTACAATGATCCATGACTCATTTTTGAGGTGTACGAATATACCACACCTTAATTTGATGCACGGTGTGATCGGTATGGCTAAATGTGTCTGATATCATTTTTAAATTGACATTAACTTTAGAAAACAACAAAAGTGACATACGGAATACTGAGAAAATGTATTTGGATTGTTTTGATACTTTAGGAAAACTATCAATGAGTCATTTGTGACGTGTATTAATCAACCATACTTCAATCCGACGCTCGGTGTGATAGGTATGGTTAAAATTTTTTGATATTAGTATGAAATTGACATGAACTTTAGAAAACCACACAAGTGACATATGGAAAAACCTAGCAAACGTGTTCGGATTATTTTGATAATTTAGTAAAATGATCTATGTGTCATTTTTTGATGTGTACTAATTGAATGTACTTCAATCTGACACACGGTGTGACCGGTATGGCTAAAAATGTCTAAAATCAGTTTGAAATTGACATTAACTTTAGAAAACAACACAAGTGACATATGGAAAATAGAAAAAACACATTCATATTGTTTTGAGACTTTATGAAAACAATCAATGTGTCATTTGTGAGGTGTAAAAATCAACTGCACCTCAATCTGATGCACGGTGTGATCAGTATGGTTAAAAGTGTCTGATATCAGTTTGAAATTGACATTAAATTTAGAAAGCAACACTACTGACATAGGGAAATATAATTAAATGCATTCATATTGTTTTGATACTTTAGGAAAATGATCCATGAGTCATTTGTGATGTGTATGAATCAACCACTCCTCAATCTGACGCATGGTGTGACCGGTTTTTCAAAAAGTGTCTGATATCAATTTAAAATTGACATTAACTTTAGAAAACAACACTACTGACATACGAAAAACGGAGCAAACGCGTTTGGATTGTTTTGATACTTTAGGAGAACAATCCATGAGTCATTTGTGACATGTACGAATCATCCACACCATAATCCGACGCACAGTGTGATTGGTAAATATTTTCATTAGATAAAGAATTAGTATTTATTAAATGAGATAAATCATCCAAAAACATATTGATTTTACATTATTCCCTTTCATTGTTATCAGAATGAAAACATTTGAGTTTATCATTTCCATATTTTAGTTTCAAATTTCCATATTAATGTATTCTTTTATATTAATGTTTTAATTTATTTCATTATTGTATTACTAACAAAATATTTTTTTTATTATATTGGTGAATGTTTTTCCTTGAGTTCGGATGCTTTGTTTGGCAACAAATACCGTGGACGACAATTTTTGAGAGGATCACGGATATCAAAGGAAGAAACATTAATGCTTATAACTGTTTTTGGATAATTGTAATTGTAACCATGTAAAACATTGTTTAAGATGTATATAGTAGTGTGTTTTTTTAATTCATGATATTAAGTAAATGTATATAGCATTGTTTGTCAAAATATTGTCTGTGGGTGCTGTTTTGTATAGGTGTGCGGGTGCTGTTTTATACAGGTGTGCAAGTGATGAGGTGCTGGTTTGTGCAGGTGATGGTTCTGAAGGTGTAGGGGATGGTGCCTTTATCAGCGCTTTTTTAGCACTGATAAAGGACACCTTTATCTTTTCAATCTTTAGCACTGATAAAGGAAACCTTTATTAACGCTATCTTGAGCAGTGATAATCAGGTGCTTTATTATCACTCAAGATAGAACTAATAAAGGCGGTCCATTATCAGCGCTTTTTTGAGTGCTGATAAAGGGGACCACCCCCCTTATCTTTGCCAGAATTAACAATGATTTTTTAGCGTTGTTAATGTCGGTTTATAGCGTTAATAAAATGAAAAATTGTAGTAGTGTGGGGACTGAATTCAAGTATTACTAGATAAAAAAATCACCCTTTACAAATCTATACATGACATCGGTGGGATTTTTGACGTAACTCAGACTCCAAAATTATCTCCTTCTTGAAACATGAATATAGGATTACTAAAACATAATAATAATTAATTTTATGTGCATTAATGATGATACTTATATCTTCAATTATTTGATGCTCTCTCTTGAATGCTTCCATCACAATATAAAATCCATGTATAAATATGAGTTCTCATCACAATCCAAACTCATCCTAAAACTCATTCATATATGAATTGGGTCCAATTTTAGATTGTGGATGTTATTAGGTTTTTACATCACAAGTAGAAAATCAATTTTGGTAAAGGAGGATTTAGGGCGACTACTAGTTGGCATTTGTGGTACTTTCTAACTCCCCGCCCAAAATGTTCTTCAGATTCCATCTTGTTCACCCTCCCTCGACCTCGTGACCCCACTCCCCTTCCTCCACATAGTGTTGTCCTCTATCCCACTATTGTCGAACCATCTCAACCCCATCACACCCCGATATTGATATGTCCCAACTCCATCAATCCATGTTGCCCCAGTCAATCCATCCCACAATTGTCAAGCCCTATTTCCGAGACTTCACACCCCCATTGATCCCTCCCACCCCCATTAATCCCACTTCATCAAGACCCATTATCAAGGCCTCCTAACCAGATCCTGCACCCATCAATCCAGGTCTTCGAGCCCCCTTTCATTCTCAATCATGGATTCCCAATCACATCTCCCCTCTTTACACACGGTCGAGTCCCTTTTAGGTAGCTGTTTTTCTAAAATCATTTTATCTTCAACAATTAAATGAATTATTGAGTTAAATGAACTATAAAAATAAACATTTACAAATAAATAATGGTTTATTTATTAAATTTCATTCTAATAACTCTATTGGAACTACTATTCAATGCCTCTTTTGAGAAAATCCTGATTTTGTGTGCGGTAGTAGTTAGTAATTCTCATCCAAGAAGAAGATTAATCATTTGTGATTTGGTTTACATGTTATATTTAAATAATTCTAAAAATAATTATTATTTTCAATGAGATACATTGGTTAGAAATCCCATCAACTATATTTTTGTGGAATATCCTACATAGTGTCACATACAAACTTGTTAGATGTTAAGCTCATTAACTATTAGTCTTTAATTTATTTTCCATCATTAATCATTGTAATATTATTCTTATTTTCATTTTTTCTTTATTTTGATAAATATTTAAGAATAGAAATTAATTACTGATGTGTTCAAATATTATCAAATGATTATCTGTGTCAAGTAGATATTTTAGAATCCCCTATGAGTGTTGATAGTGAACTGAAAATGAAATTTTGTTTAAGAATCTTAGTCATGTAATTAATATTTTACAAACATATTAATGTATTTTTATAGAATTTTTTATATTTATAAAACAAATTGAAATGGGGGTTGTTGTGGAGTGCGACTGCTGAACTAAAAGAATGCAAGAACTGAAATCTACGAAAAATTCTATTGGATGGGGAATTATATGACATAGGCAATGGTCATTTTCACTCTTTAATATTATTTAAATTCTTTCCATTAATATCTTCAGTACCACTTCCATGATTACTCCCCTCTATTGAAATATTATGGATTAAACCACATGGAAAATATTCATATGTGTATCAATCCCCACATCTTCCAATACATGCCTCCACTCACCCTACCAGACCAAACAACATCAACTATTATTCATGGGAAGGAACATGGTATGATAAAGAGTGGGGTAAGAGGGAAAAAAGTGACGAGTAGAAACCATCCCACTAAAACCCTTTCATGATACTCCCTCTCCATGAAATGAATAAATAAAATAAAATAAATGAAATAAATGGACTTGGGAACCATGGATTATCCAAAGTAAAAAATCATAAATTAGTAGCCCATCCTAATTGGCTTGAAGAATCATGGTTTGAAGGAAGAAAAAATAAGATAAATGATGAAGAAGTATTGTTATTGTAAAATTTAATAATAAAATATAAAAATAAAACCATATACTACATTATTATGTTCCCAAACTAATAGTCCAAAGTCATGAACCCCATCAAAAGTATTTATTTTTTTAGGTTTTACCTTTCATTCTTGATTGAATTAATTATTTTTATAATTTATTTTTTGTAATTTCATTCACAATAATTCATATTTAATTTTTGTAATATATTCGTTTATAATATATATGAGTAAATTCTTTGATCATTATAATTTATAGGATCTGGGGTATAATATTTGAAGAGGTCTGCACAATGTTTAATTGAATGTTTTTTATTTTTCTTAATTGTGTTTTCATATATTATATTTTCAGATTTGATAACTTCTTCAACTGGTTTTGTTTCATTGAGTTGGTTTTTCAACTCCTTCAAAATATTCCTAATAATGATGCTTCATTTGTTCATATGTTTTAATGGTGTGAGTTTCTTTAGAATTTAAATAATATATTCCATTTATTTACTTTCTATTAAATTTTGATATGGATAAGAGCAATCTTGATATGATATATAAGTTTTTTGATAAATATTTTTTGTGGATTAAGAGGTTTATGGATTTAAATAATAGATTTCAATGTGATTTTATTAGTTTTTCTTAGAGAAAATGTGAAAATAGATATATCTTCAAATGAGATACTGTTGGAGGAAAAAACTGAATGGGTTTTTTAAAAACTATTATACTTGGAAACGTTATGGCCAAGATTCTGTTTCGCACCACCAATTACAAAATATTCATATCGATGTTGATTCAAGAAAAGATTGTACGGTAAACATAATGTTTAATGAAATTATTCTTTAGTTTCAACTAGAAGATAGTAATGTCATAAATGATGATGTTGGAGGGAGTAACCCCCCTTATTCTGTAGAGGGAGAATCATAGAAATTATTTTAAATTATTGATGATTTGTGTACTGAATTATATCATGGATGAACTAAATTTAGTAAATTGAATTTTATCAGTGATTTTTTCACCTGAAGGTATTTAATTAGAGGATATACACATCATTTTACATATTGTTGGTATTGTTGAATAAGATACTCCCTCTTAGAGATATGATTCTGGAGTAATTCTATCAATCTTAAATGTTGACCTATGACCTTGGTTTTACATATGATACCATTTATGAGTGTCAAAATTACTATATTTTATTGAAAAAAGAGAATAGACAATTAAATAATTTTAATTTCTAAAATTCATCTAGGTAGAATTCCAATGAGATTAATCAGGGCTGTCATATTCTTCCTTATATGGACTTGAATCAAGAGAAACAAGCTACCGTTAAACGGATGTGTTATTTTCTAATAAAAATGAGACTGATGAAATTCCTCATGTCTACTAAACTTGCTAAATTGATTACTTTTAATTCAGAGAGAAAAAAAGATGTTGATAAATTAACTCACAGGAAAAATTCATTGGCATGGAAAGAGTTTTATCAAAGACACCCAAACTTTACTCGAGATAACCATAATGTTTGACTGGGTTTGGACCAGATGGTTTTACCCAATAAAGGTACTTGGTTGGTGTGACACATATTACATGGATAGTGTTTTTTATACTATACAACCTTCCTCCATGGGTATGCATAAAGAAATCATTTTTTTACTTTCAACAATAATTGATGGCCCGAGAGGAAATGGAAATAAAATCAATGTTTATATGAAACCTTTTATTGATGAACTTCCTCAATTTGGGGAAGATGGTGTAATGTCTTTTAATTCAGAATCTACTGAAATTTTTAAACTCTTGGGCACATTGTTTTGGAGAATTAATGGTGCTACAATATATGTTAACTTATCATGTTGGTGTACAAAAAGAGATTTCACTTTCCCCTTATTGTAATATAAATAAGAGATCTATATATATTAAGAACAGTAGAAAGATGGCATATCTTGGTCCCAGACACATTTTTCCTCCATTAAATAGGTTTAGAAAAGACAATGTGTCATTTAATTAGAAAAAATATCATGAACCATCACCAAAAATAATTTGTGTGGATAAAATTCATGCAAAACATGATCATGGAATCATTCATATAATGTTTTACTTTCAAGATTTAGTAGTTCATACATTTCATTCTATTCCTGTGGAAAATAGATAGATCAATCACAATTGGAAGAATTAGAGTATTTATTGAGTTTTCGTAATAAAAATATAACATTTAAAGACACAATTTTGATGTGATGCACATTGAAAAAAATATGTCATAATATAGTGTGAAACATTTTAGGCATCAAGGGGGAATCGATGAATAGTTCCCATGCTCGACATGATTTAAAAGAAATGTTATTCCAAAAACCACTACATTTATACTAGGGTGATGGTAATCTAGTATACATGCCTACCACACAATACGTAATGAGTAAAAAAGATAAACAAATATTTCTATCAATTTTAAATACCATCAAGTTTCTTGATGGTTATTTATCTAATATTTACAAATGTGTCAATACGGTGTTCCTGACATTAAAGGGGATAAAAATTCATGATCATCATATTCTACTTCAATATTCAACCCTAATTACAATTCATGATTTCTTACCTACCCAGTTTATTGAGCTGTTGATTGATGTTTTTAATTTTTTCAAAAATATCTATTCAAATAATCAACAAATGGGTGATTTGGTAGAAGGATAAGATTGTTCTTGCACTATGTAACCTAGATAAATTATTAACTCCATCTTTTTTGATGTCATGGTCCACATGACTATTAATTTTACTAGTGAATTCATTACAAGTGGTCATGTGGAATTCAGGTGGATGTATCCAGTAGAGCGATACTTCAATACATTGAAATGGTATGTGTGCAACAAATCTTATCCAAACGATTTAATTTCAAAGGGATTTTTGATGGATTTAGTGCACTAATTTTTGTGATTCAAATATTGATGAGATTGAAAAAAAGTTAGATAAACCCTCCTAGAATAATGAAGGCCTAATTAGAGTAGGGATAGATTTTGATATGCCCAAAGATGAGTGGGTTCAAACACATCAGTATTAGTTGTTCAATCAATCAGTTCTTCCATTGATTCAGTAAGCTTTATAGTTAAAATATTATACATTATGTTTCTATATTTATTTTATTACTAATATTTTATTATGTTGTGATTTAGGATGCAGATCACTAAGTTGAAATGTTAAAGTCCCAATCCAATTGACCAACAAATAAAAAAACATCATTTCTTCACATTTCATGAGTGGTTCAAGACTCGAATATGTAAAAATAATTGATATATTATTTTTAAAGTGAATCAGAGTTTTATTTTTACAATCCTTTATCCATTGAATTATATAAAATTTTCATATTCACAAGATGCATGATTTATGTACTCGTACTATGAGTAATGAACTCAACCAAATAGTTGATGATCCATTTATTATATCTCATTGCAATAAGTCTTTGCATGATAGCAGATTTTTATTCCTTATTAATGATTTTGATGTGAACCAAGCCAGGAAGAATAGTGGTGTTGGTTGTTCATGTCTTTATGCATATAATTATTATGGATTTTTTAGGGATATTATTGAGATTAATAACCATAGTTTCTTAAAAACATATTGTTATGTTGGAATTAGCTTGATCCATTTTGGGGATTGAAAGTTGATCACTTCCAATTTACATCAGTTAACATTAAAAAATATTATATGAAATTAACCAAGAATGAAAATATCCCTCCACACTAAAGTCATAGGCAGTGCAAGTTTACTTTTGAATTATTAATTATAATTGTAATGTTATGGTGAAAAGATCTAGAAGATGGGTTTTTTGGATTGATTGAGAGGTACCTGATGTCGACTTCTTTCCAAATCAAACACTTGACTAAACAACTCTCTATGTATGATAAGAATATATACAATGGGCCATAGAAACAATTGAAGAATATATGATAGTATTTCATGACCAGTGAAATATTTGTCATTTTTTCCTGTTAAGGTTTGTAAAAATAGTCATGAATTATATATATAAACAATTCATGATTTACCTGTAGATTTTTTATTAATGTTGATATGTCATAGGTTGGTCAGATTGGTTTACTTGATGTGGTTGGTATGTATGTTTCCATTTTTAAAATTAATTCATTGAAATTCTTAGTAAGTATATTTCCTTAACTATATCTAATTTTTAATTAAAAACTCACTTATTGGTAATTTCATTATAAATATTTGTGTATTAGGATTTGGTTCATCTTCTAGTAGATGTAGGGATCCTGTTAGAAGGGTTTGATACTGAAACTATCGATCTTGATAGGTTGTGTCATATGTTGACACATTTCACATAGTCGGAGAAGGTGGAAGTGTATTGATTCTCCAGTTGGATCATATGATACGAGTCCCATAAAAATTCCCATTGAAAACTAATTATTGGAATTCATTCCACTAGGTTATCATTAATAGATTGTGGAGGGAGGTTCAGGTAAATTCAATGTTTTTTTTATCACATTGATTTTATTATTACCGAACATACTAAATATTTTTTAGTATGATAATTTGACATCATGTCAAGATGATATTCAATCAGTATGAATATACAAATAACAAAAAAATTTGAAGGATTATAAGGGAAGGGTGAAGATAGATCACTCGATACTATTTTGGGTGTGACATACATTCCAGAGTAAGTCCTTCTAGGTGTTATTCCCATACTGTTGTAGGATTTGGTAGCGTTTTGGTCGAATGAGGTGATTATGGTAAAATTTATTGATTTTAATCTATAAATGAATCTAAATTTTATATATCTGTTAATTTAATAAGTTGAATGTTAACTATGTCCTCTTGTAATTCACATAATCGGATGATGTAGGGCATGCCTTCCAGACTTGGTACTCGACACATGTCATAGATCAGACATTATGTAAGTTTATAATTAACTATTTTGTAACATATTAAAAAATATTGTATTGTAACTAGATATAAATATTTATTTAGGGGAAATCATTATTATAGTTACACAAACAAGGTGATCCAACTTGTTGAATGTCGACATGGGTGAGGACTCTGTGCGTAGGTGATCCCAATGTTATTAGTGTTATTGTATGAAAATTATTTATAAACAAATTTATTTTTATTTCATTGGAATTATTCATATTTTTTTAATAATTCATCAAGAATATGCTATAGTACTAGTTTTATGTTGAGTCAGTAGAGTTTCTAAATGAGCAATGCCATAGTACTGTGCATAAAGATTAGATATTTCAATGTGTCATGGGTTGTGATGGTCATGGTTATTCGTTGACTTAGGGAACTGGTTTCCCAAAACATGAAATTGTTAGAGAAAAGGTGATGGGTGCCTGAAGATATACATGGATGAACACAGAAACAAATATATATGTTTCTATTCAGGATATGAAACACCATATAGATTAGAAATTTCAATAGTTGTGTACCGAGTATGAAGATAAATTGTCACATATGATAAAATGTATCGATAAAGTGACGATGCAACATCCTTTTGATGGTACACAAGTGGATTCATAGTTAAAAAAGAAAATAAACCATACTCATATTGTCCTTTTTTAATATTATTAATATACACAACATTTAAATTTGTTGTAGGATCCAGATATAGTTGGTGGACATCACAATGAGTTTATTGGTGATCCAGATGAGGATGAACCTCATGCATGAGGTAATTTAAATTATAATTGTATTATTTAACGTTCAATTTTGGATAAATAATTGAAATGAATTTTTTTATTTCCTTTATTACCCAATATAAAGCCTTCCAATTTTCATTTAGTGAACATGTGATCAACTGACTTTGTATCAAAATTACTATTGAAAAAACTTCTAGAAAAGATAATGATGACATTATGTTAAATCATCTCATCATTATAAATGGCATGGTGATTGAATATCCAGACCAAAAAAATTGATCTTGGATGTAACCACATAGTTCTGTGAAGCTTTAATATTAGCATCTATGAGAATCCCATAGGAAACCATTGAGATGTATTTAAATATTTTTAGTAAAAGTTGGGTTCTCGAGTGGTAGACAACACATACCTAGGTACAAGATCCAAATATAAATATAATTATGGTGTTAAAGTAAATTTTAAAAATAAACTCACTTATAATATTGAAATATCATGATAAAAAACATGTTGATAAGTATAGTCCATTTTTAATGAATTGGAGTTGACTATGAATGACTCAAAAACGATTTCAAATATTATAACCTATTAAAAAATTCCACTGAATTCTAAAAAATCAAAAGTGATGTCAATATAATTAAAACATGGAATTCCCTTGACAATACATCAAAATATAATAAAATGTTTCACGTTTCCATGTATTAATACATGAATAATAATATTGTAGTTTGAACCATGATAAAAATCAAATATAATCAGCATTTGAATACAGTATCATATCCCACATGAAACATGGTATTCCAACATCCAATATTTTCCATTTTCTCAATATCAACTGATTTTTCACGAGAAAATCATAGATTTTATATCAAATGTATAAGGAATAGAAAATGTAAACACTGATATTATAATAGTTAGTGTAAGCATCCGCCTCTTCTTCCTATATTTTAGTATGTTGAATCTTTTATCTTATTCATATTTCTCCATCTTATGAATTGTTTTATTCAGACTAACTAGGTTAAATTTCCTGATCGGGGTGAATCAGTGTATGAATGATTAAAATAACTACCCCTAAATATCTTGATCCATTGTTAAATGAAGCACTCTTCTCTCCCTTCACCAAAACTTTGTATGAACAAATATTAAAGCATGAATGACACATAATAATTTTACATGGTTCACCCTCACTGGGATATATCCAAAGAGAATACAACAACAATGTGTTGATGTACCAATTCCACTAAAATATCAGTGATGTTAACAATGTTAAGGGAAGACACAATGTCCCTCCTAGTTTACAACCTATCATGATATTAAAGCTAATTGATCTATAAACTATAGTGTGATCAGATATTCATCAGAATAAACCACATTGATCTCTTGAATTATTCTGTTTTACACCTAATTTAGTGTATCATTAACTTCCACTTTCATCTTGTTGATGAATACTACTTTTCCACCATTTTATTGGGAAACATGAATCTTTGTCAAACCTTTTGGGTGTCTTACAGACATATTTATTTCCCTAAGTGAAACATATATGTTTTGTCTTGGGAAACATCTTTTGTACTACTCCTTTATTACAGGAAAATTAATTCTAACACATAACTCCACATTCATGCAATTCTTACACTATTTAGAGCATCGTATTTTTCAAAGGGTTGAGCTTCTGAAATAATGAGGTATCCATATATTTATAGGCCCGACCAACCCTACATTCAGGATACTGACATGTATTTCTTTGCATGCATAATATCCTCTTCAAGCATGTAAAACCACATTTTTTGTCGCATTGGCTGAGGAAGCATCGTTCATGCCAATCATTTCATCATTATTTTTACAGCTGTATGCAAACCCCCTTTAACACAAAAAAACCAAAATATGGAAAGAGTGTTTCCTTATATATGTTATTTTGAACCTCTTATAGAGCATCTATCCTTTTTAATGGATATTTTTTATCATATATTTTCAATAATATCTCTATAACTCCACAAATAATCATGGAAATCCTTCATGCCAATAAAACAAATCAACCCAAAAATACATCAATATTGCCTTAAGAGATTTTTTTTCTATAGATGTAGAGTCTCTATAAACCATTATGAATGTAGAATTTATTTTTTTCATTATAATACATGTTTTTAATGTAAAAATATATCTCAAAACAGCCACGTTCTATCTGTATAGTGATGTATTGGATGAGTTGTGAGATAGATTCTGTGAATTATATAATAAAGTTGATATAATAACTCTGCATATCCATATATCATAGTGTTGTTATTTCTCTAAAAATGTGAGAAATGAACGTAATTATTTTTAAAAAACATGAAACTTATTTTAATTTTGTTGAATTCCGTGTGTTATCCATCATGCTCCAGTGCACTACCGCATCTAGAACTCTTGTTCAGAGTGAATTGAATATCTCCAAATCATGTTACTATCTATATAATAGCATCTTGATCATTCCTCCCATGGTTTAGTAAGACACATGAATCCTCCTATAGCACAACATTTTATCAAGTCGAAATCCATTCATATTGATGGAATATATGTCACTTATTTGAATTATCCACATATGTGATCACAACTAAAATCCTGTACTAGTACTCAACTTCACACTCCTATTTGAAACTAAATAAATTACCTATGATGGGATCCCAAGGGATAGTGAAAATATTTTAGTCAGCTTATTAATTTTAATTTGTTAGTGAGGTAAAAATATTCTTATATGTTATAAGAAAATACCCTTAAGGGATAAGAGGATTCATGGTGGTTTTTTATTGGGAAAAGTCTTCTAAGTGTTGAAGTGTTTCTTGATTGAAAACAATATAATGGAAACTACACATCATTACTAAAATTGTAGTAGGTGTTTTAACACATTAAATTCATGTTACTAAGTCTTTACACATTACAAATAGGTGAAATTAATTTATTTAGTTCAATTATATTTAAATTTTGAGAGAATAAGGTGTATTTTTAGCATGTAATAAAGTAAAATGGATCTAAATAGTATCAAATATGGATTAAAATGGATACGAGAACAAAAGAAATAAATGTTTTTAGGGATGAAATTAGAAAACATTAGAGGGGTTGGTTTGGTTTTATTGTTTCATATTTCCAAAACTAAATTTATCACCTCTTTGGCTACACGCTCAATCTATCATCCAATTACTCTCTCGATGCACTCATCACCATTGTGGCATAATCAGAGGTCTTTATAAGGATTCTATTTATAATTATATTTAGAAGATTATGTTCTCTTGGTCTATAATTGGGTTGTTCCATATATTTTTTAGGATACTCTAATAATTTATAGAAATAAGTCCCTACGTTAGTCCAAATTTTATAATTCCACTTTTTATACATTTCCAAGACCTCAATGTTGTTAAATTGCGTAATGAAATTAGTGAATCATTAAGATCAAGGGAATAAGATAGTAGAAATAGATTCATTAACACATTCTAAAATATTCAAAAACTATACCTCACCCAAAACCCAATATGTGATCTGCCACACATTCTCATGCTATTAAAATCATGAAAGATTAAGTAAGAAGATTTTTATCTTTGGCGTTCCTTATTTGTGACTTCCAAAAATGGCCTTATCTAAAAATATGTAAAATGTTTATCAATGTGAACCCAATCCTCCATCTTTTCAATCTCCATCTCCCAGTACATTGAATATTTTTCTTATACATATTCTCACCATTAATGATCTGTTTACATATAAAATTGAGTCTAAATATCCCTCCATGGATAAAAACATGTATAAACATGGTTAACCTCCATTAACCTTTCTAATGTAGATTAATTTTTCTCTCTCTCCCTGTCAGATAAGATTCCATATGTACCACTAAGAAAATAATCCTTGATTCTCTATTTTTTTAAATTTGACCAAAAAGGGTATCATAGTAAAACCATCATATAATTATATGGGATGCTTATGAGGATAGATATCAATCGAAAGTGTTATCTTTTCGAAATGACTGAATATGCAGTTTTTAAATATATGAGTACATTTAAAAACACATGGAGGGTCAAAAACATCTGATAACCCTATGAATTCAATGAAATCAATCAATGACAACCTTGGGGTAAATTTTGAAATGGCCGACTAGATGATACGTCATTCAGAGTCTATATGTTTCCGGGTTTATGAGAAGTGAACTTTTAGTGCCATAAAAATATAAATGTGTGTTCAAAAGTCAGATATGATAAAGGCCAAAAAATGACTTGAAATTATATGAAAACTATCTTATTATTATTCATGATGTTCATGAAAATATGGCACATCAATCGGATATGTGGTCTACCCGAAGTGACCGAATATGCTATTTTTAAAGGTTCAACGCCCTTTAAAAAGGTCTATTGGTTAGTAAAAACCAATAAACCGAGTTTGAATGTCTTGAAATCATACTAAAAAACCCATAAATTTAATTTTTAAATGGTCAAGAAGATGAGAAATTAATTTGAGCTGGCATTCGCCTAGGAGGAATGAACCTGAACGTTTAGTGCCATAAAACACCCAAACACGCATTTAATGGTTAGATCAAAAAAATGATCGTGGAATGACTTGAATTCATAAGAAAACCATATCATTTTTATTATGTATTTTTATGAGATAATGGTGTTTCAATAGGACTTGCGGTCTGCCTGAAACAACTAAATATTTAGTTTTTAACGGATTGATGCCCTTTAAAAATCCATGAGGGGTCAAAACCAACTAAGAAACCACTACATGACAAGACATCATAAGAAAACAACAATGGATTTAATTTTGAAATAGTTATGTAGAAATTATGATAATTGGAGGTGGTATTAGTCTGGGATGATAGAAAACACACTTTTAGTGTCATAATACACAAAAATGTTCACCTAACAGTTAGATATATAGAAAATGACTTCAGAATGACATGAAATCACAGGAAGATAATCTAATTATTATTCTTGACATGAATGAATACTAAAAACATCAATCAAACATGTTTTATGCCCAAAATTGTTGAATATGCACCTTATAAAGGTTTAATGCATTTTCAAATGGTTCGTCTAGGAGTCAAAACCAATCGAACGACATCTGAATGCCATTAAATGATAAAAATACAATCATAGAGTAATTTTTGAAATAGTAGTGTAGACAGTACATTAATAAGTGGTGTATTTTATCTGGGATGATGGGAAACACACTTTTAGTGTCACAAAACAACAAAATGTGCACTTAATGGTCATATATATAGTAAAAAACCACATAATGACATTAAATCATAGTTAAACCATATTATTAGGTTTTTTAGGTTTATAATTAAATTACATGTCAATCAGATTTCTGGTTTTCCCAGAACTACCAAATATGTAATTTTTATGGATTTGACTCCCATTAAAAGGGTGTGTTTGGTGGTTAAATCCAATCAAACGACATCCAAATGCCGTGAAATCAGGAAAAAAATATAGTTAATTGGGAAATGGTTGATATAAAATAACATTAATAGGAGGTTTCATTTTCTCGATATGATCAAAAACACACATTTAGTGTTATAAAACACCAAAGCATGTGTTTAACAGTCAAATTAAAAAAACAACCTCGTAATGACATAAAATAATAAGAAACTTGTATTATAGTAATTCGTGGCATGTAAAAGAAGATGGATTGTTAATCTGATGATCTTTCTTCCCGGAATAACTGAAAATGTAGTTTTTAAGATTTGATTCCCGATAAAAAAAGTGTGTTTCGGGGGACAAAACCAACCGAACAACATCTGAATTCCATGAAATCGAAAAAAAACTACCTTAGAGTAAATTTTGAAAAAGTCAATTTTAGGAAACATTAATCTTATTTTAAATTTTTCATGGAGGGCCGAGAACACATTTTTAGTGTTGCAAAACACCAAAACGCGTGTTTAATAGTTAAATCCATAGCTAGTGACCCCAGAATGACATAAAATAAAATAAAAACCAAATTATTATTATTCAGGAAAAGCAATATTAGATGACACATCAATCATACATGTGGTATATGTGGAGCAACTTAATATTTAGTTTTTAAGGATTTGAAACACATTAAAAAGGTGCCTCTATGGGTCAAAACTAGATGAACAACATCTGAATGATTTGAAATCATATGAAAACAACTACGGAGTGTATTGTGAAATGGTTAAGTATAAAAAACATCAATTTGTTCTCATTATTTTAAGAGGACATAAAATGCTATTTTAATGCCATAAAATACCAAAATGTTTTTTTAACGGTCATATCTATAGAAAAAGACCATGTAATGACTTGAAATCATAGGGAAATTGCCTTATTATTATTCATTCTGTATAGGAGTAGATGAAACACTATCCAAAAATATGGTCTACTAAAAAAGACTACATATGTGGTTTCTAATGATTTTATGCCCTTTAAAAATGTTTGTTCAGGGAGGGGGACAAAAACTAACTGAACAACTTCTAAAATCCATAAAATCAGAAAAAATAGCAATAATTTTGAAATGGTCAAGTAGATGAAAAAATCAATATGATATGGAGTTTACCTAGGAGGAATGAAAACACACTTTTAGTGTCATAAAACCCCAAAATGCATGTTTAGTTACTATATCCATGTAAATGAAATTATAACGAAAAGAAATAATAGTATATTATTATTATTATTATTATTCATTACCTGTACGGATATATGACAAATCAATTGGATTTTCTATTTGTGCGGTATGACATAATATGTCGTTTTTAAAGATTTGATGCCCATTAAAAAGGTGTGTCTGGTGTTTAAAACCTGCCAAAAAACCTTTGAATTCCATAAAATTAGGCAAACAATATTGTGGAGTTAATTTTGATATGGTTGAGTAGATGTTACATCAGTACGAGGTGTTTTTTAACGATGATTATGGAAAACTCACTTTTAGTGTCATTAAACACCAAAATAGGAATTTAATGGTCAAATCCATAGAAAAAATCCTCATAATGAAATAAAACGGAATTAAAACTCTATTTTTATTATTCATGACATGTACGAAGAGACGACACATCAATCAGACATGCAATCTGCTTAGAATGACTGAATGCATTCTTTTTAATGATTTGATGCCCTTTAAAAAGGTGTGTTTGGGGGGTCAAAACCAACTAAACAACATTTGAATGTCTTGAAATTAGATGAAAACAATCATATCTTCAATTTTAAAATGACTGAGTTGATGAAACATCCGTCTGAGTTGTTGTTTTACCAAGATGACTAAAAATGCACTTTTATTATCATAAAGCACCAAAATGCATGATTAATGGATAGATCCATATAAAATGGAATCATAATGAATTAAAATCATAAAAAATTAATCATGATATTATTATTGTTACATAAGGAAATATGTAACATCAATCAACAAGCAGTATGCAAAGAAGGATTGAATATGTGGTTTTTAAAGATATGACGCCCATTAAAAGGGTGCATTTGGGGATAAAAACTAACCGAACGACCTCGGAATGTTGTGAAATTAGAAAAAAAATGAAATTGGAGTTAATTATGAAATTTTTATGTATATATACTATCAATAAAAACTTCATTTTTATTAGGAGGACCAAAATGAATTTTTTATGACATAAAAAACCAAAACAGGTTTTTAACGGTCAAATCCATAACAAACTTATTGGGAATGATTTAAAATCATAAACAAAATTCATATTATTATTTTTTATATTTAGGAGAAGGAAAAATTAAATAGGACATGCGGTCTATTTGGAATGAATATATGTGTGGTTTTTAATGTTTTACTTCCCTTTAAAAAGGTCTGTTTGGGGGTTATTACCAGAAAAAATCTAAATGCAATGAAGTCTGATTACAATAACTATGTAGTGAATTTTAAAATGGTTGAGTATAAGATACATCCATTGGAGGTTTGTTTTGGCTTGGATGACTAAAAAACACTTTTAGTTTCATTAAACACCAAATGTGCATTTAACAAATAGATGTATATAAAATCACCTAATAATGACATGAAATCGCTAAAAAATAAAATTATTATTGTTTGAGCCATGTGAAAGAAAAAGGCACATCAATCAGACATGTGGTCTTCATTGAATGATATAATAAGAAGTTTTAAATATTTAAAAAATGATTCAAACTGATAAATTTATTTACAAAATAAAATAACTTTGATATATTGCAATATGATTTAATTTAAATATTTTATTTCATTTCGCTGATGAGTTGGGATATTTGATTCCATACTAATACTTTTTTTAAATTTTTTCAAGAAGTTTTGTTTGATGATTGTTGTGGATCATGGAATATGATGATTCAAAGAGATTTATGTGCCTGTGTTTTTGCATATTTTGCTAATATTTTTTTCTTGAAATATAGTGGTTTTTTTAAAATTTCAAATAATTTTTTAGAAAAACAATAAAAGTCCTATACCGGCCACCGTATTGAGGGTGTTATTGGTCATCCTAATTTGGGATATAGTGACTAATGTTTGGTGATCATTATAGGTGATCTCGACATCCTCAAAATAGAGGAGTTTATAGGAAAGAGTGATGAGACTAAATCATGATCCATTTGGAGAATGCTATGCGGACACTCTAGGAATTTTGAAACAACTATTGGTGGTTGCTAAATGACATTTTTCTACTATTGAATGGAATTTAAATCTTCATAAACCATTGAAGTGGGAAAACATATAAGAAGAAAGAAGGCACATCGAATCATAGAAAAATTATTTATAATGCGATATGGATGATGTAATTGGATTCCTAGTCCATTGCCCCATCATCATGGTTCCAGTCATCATGTTCCACCATAACCACATGGGTTTCCACCCCCACCGACTTCTCCATCGGCTAGCTACACCATGACCTGCTCCATTTCGAACACACCGAAAACATCCAGAACCAGTACACTGATAAACTCTGGGTTGAAAACCCTTCATTCATTCCACATTACCCGATCTGTATTATAATTTAACATCAACCCCAAGTGTCCCACTACTATTCATTCCTACTCTTTTAAAGGTCTCATGAGTTTTTCATTATTCTAATGGTTGAGTATGGATTCATCAAAAAGCTGATGATTCCATCCTTGTAGGGAATGAAGGTTGTATGATATTTTATATTACATGACCCCAATATAGTTGACCTGTTTAACAATGACACAGTGTTTCAGGAGAACCATATCACATAGTTTGTGCTGCGGAATTTCTACACACTAATTAATATCCCCCCAACTGTATTACACCATCTTGCCATGGTATACCTACATCGAATTGTTCAAAACATCCCACTATATCTTCTATATAAAAACCATAGAAAATGAATTTTTCTAGTTGGACGTGTGGTGATTATTCATCATCAGTAGACGTAAGTCTTCATAGAGTACAACTATATTGGTGAACCGAAATGCCCATATTTCCAATGGAAGATCTATGTCCCTTCTAAACATTATGTTGGTTATCAATCTTTCTAATTATGGAGTAAAGGGGTGAGACATGTGATTTTATTGAAATTCGAATCAACTAAGGGAACCATTAGGACATTGGCCCTTCTATATAATGACTAGACAATGTTTTTTCTTTGGAACTTCACCAGTTTAAAGTAGTGTTACCCAAGAATAAGCTACAATTAATTCACATTCTATTTTTCCATCATGGCAGTGATCTTCAATGATATGAATGATTCCCACCATCTATTCATGTATGGAGTCATCAACAACATTTTTGGGATCCAGATGACATGATTTTCCTCTTCAAAAATTCCAAAAAACGCATAATCATTGTGTATTTCCCTTCCAAGGGATTGTGGAAATGTGTAAAAACTTACTATTGCTGGAGGTTTTTAAGGCATCATGTTTCATACATTGACATTATTTGTAAACTCATAGGAAAATTTTCATCCAATTTTTGTTCCTTGAATGTCCCAAAGGCCTTCAATTTTTTTCATTTTTAAAAATCCCCATTTTAAGGGTTGAAGGGGAACCCTCATATAGCCCTTATAATTCATGACATTATAGGACCCAATGTTCATAAAGAAATTCATCCAAAACTATGACTAATTACAAGTGAGCCTCCCCAGTGTCTGCATCGTGATCTGATCTTAATCATTGCATGGTTGTTCAGCTGGCTGTTCTATGCAGAGATGAATTGGCATGGTACAGATGGAAAAAGGCATACCCTCTAATTCTTCCAAATATTATAGCTCTACTCTCATGAATTTCCTTGCTCTTAAACCTCTTATAGACATTATTCATTGTAGAATCTATTTGGTTTGAATCTACACATCAAGTGGCCCAAATGCCTTGAGGTTACCTGAATGCCTAAAGGTTTCCCAAAGGCCTGAAAGACTCCAGGATCAAACCGGTGGCCCGAAGGTGAATAGTTTCATCTTCTATAGTACTAAACTATACATGGTATATTACCTACTACAGTACCTGCTACAGTACTGCTACTATAACTTGGAAATATGTCTCCTCCTGGATTTTAACCTGGGTCTCATGGATTCACTTAATGAGTCGTCACCAACTGGGATGAGGCTCAATTAATTTTCATTCCTATTCTCATTCTCACACTCCCCATATGTTACATTTATGAGGACTCCTCATTTTCCAAACCCTCTATAATGGTCAAACCATTGGATTCTACAACCATTGGAATTATGGAATTGGATGGGATATAGTTGGGATCAATCTCAATCATCAACACTTCAAATTCATGATTATTCAGTGCTACCCCTTATTAGTGAAAAAATCCTAATAAAGGATGTGATTTTATCAGTTCTAGCTAAATGTGATGATAAGTTGTACATTTGTCAGTTCTCATAAAAGACCCCATTTATTATTTCTATTTTACCATTGATAAGGTGAATGATTTTATAATTATCACCAAAAATAGGAGATAAATGGATCTTTCATTAGCACTTATAAAAGACCCTCTTTATTAGTGTATGTTTTAGTGCTGATAAAGACCACCATTTATCAGTGTAGTTAGAAATCATTTATGTCAATTATTTTTTATTTATGATAAAAGTGTTAATACCTAAAAAATATTGTATATTGTACATAATATAATTTTAATAGGTAAATAAAATTTTATTGATATATATATGGTATATTTTCTTAAGTATTATTTATATAATACTAAATATTTATTTACACAAAATATGTAATAAATTTAGTGACATATGATTTCTAAATTAATTAAAAATAAATATTAGTTAAATAATTACTAATTAGTATAGAGTGAAAAATATTTAATAACAAATTTTTAACATAAAAATATTATTTAATTAATTAATCTTTCAACATATATTGAAAACTATGCTTGAAATTTAAACAACCATAACTTTTGATCTCGGTGTCTACTTTGGATCTTTGAGATGTCAAATCCAAACCTATGAAGAGATCTATTTGATTAGAACTGAAAATTCCCTGGTCCCCATTTATTTCCTGGTGAAAATGACTCAAAAGGCCATCAAAATTGAGTTTCTAGTTGGGATATCATAATTTTTAAACATTCGATGAAATATTTTCATCATTTATGAGGGTTTTATTATCTTTTTATAATGTAGTACAAAACATTTCCCTGATGTTACATTCATATGGATTTTATGTAGTTTAAATTTAAATGTTTTCATATATTAGAGTTATTTTAATCAAATATAAATGTATATATAGTTTTCCTTATGTGTCTTTGTGTACCCAGGATATTAGTTGTTGCTTTTTGTTTTCAAAAAAATTGTTTTAAAACAGTTAAATTTTTTAACTTGAGAAATTTAATATGGAATTCATTTTTATGAATGGTTATATATTGGGAAAAATTTTGTTGTTCCCTATTTATTTATACTCACACCTTGCTCGGGAATCCATGTAACTTGTGTACCAGAGAAGATGCTACTTATTGGTTGGTCTAGGTTTTGGAATATTGGATGGACCATGGGAATCTAGGAGCAGACAAAGACTTAAGACCATTTTAAGAGTTTTTTCTATCTTTATAATTTAATATTTTGGTTAATGTTTTATGATTTCCTGACATGTATAATCTACAATTCATTTATTATGTCATGGTCAATTTCGATTATATGTTGGCACATTCCTGGATGTCATTTCATTGCCTTATATTTCTATATGAATATGATTTCCTTTATTTGAAATGTTGATTTACACTGATATATTTGTAGTCTCTCCATTGCACCACCATAGTCCCACACTACTAGTAAGTAACCACTAGCATAAAGCGAGGCATACCTAAGGTAGAATAGTGTTCTGCTAATCTAGTTATTGATTAGTGGTTTAGGTTTGAAACGTAATACATGTTCCCTGGAACCTCATGACCTTATAATTATATCACACATAACATAGGGAAGACTATCATTTATGGTTAAAATTTTCACACTTGCTTGAACAATTTTTTTATCAATTATAGTAAACTCTATAATTTTCTATATAGGATTAATATTTCTCACATGTGACTCACATTAATGATCTAGCGGTTAGAGGCACATTATTCTAGACCTATTTTTACCTAGAAATGATAGAACTACATCTTCCCAATGATGAGATTTATCATGATATTTTCTTCTATGTTCTAAAGGATGCTGAGGGTGATGATCAATGTATGGATGTGTCATTGTGTCATAATCATATAATGGATGTTCCACAGTACGATGTGGAACATGAGGAGGATATTAAAAATTATCTACCATATTCACTTCCATTTCATCTCATAGATGAGTTATATCCACATGTTATCCCTATGAACATTCATGATGCATCTATAAGTTAATTTACTACGGATTCACTTAATTATTCAGATTATCATACAATGATATAGGGAGAATGGACAATGTTTGAGTCTATATTTTTTTCCCTTGTGAGTAGATACCCAATGGATTACATCCATCTTCTTCTCATGTGGGAGAGAGTTCTTTTCAAAAAAAAACATTACATTCAGATGTGATCGGGTACTGGAAAGGAGATGATGGATACCACACCCATGGTTCCATTTTCAGTTTTTTATTATCTTCTTTTGGTTTTTCTTTTCATCCATAGATTTTATGGTTATTTTCCAGTGAAAATTGATATTTTTGGGATATATAGGTTAGTGCACATTTTTAAAAAGGTTACGGGAAATCGTAGGTGAACCTTAGAAAATTGTGTGTGCTGAGACAATAAAACATGAGCACATGCACTATTAGGGATCTAGTTTGTAAATCTGTTTAGCCTCTACAAGTTAAGGATGATGAATGCTAATGGTTAGGAGATTATTTGGGAAACCATTTTTCCAAACCATGTGTTATGTCTAGTTTTTAAAATATTTTAAATTACTTAGATACCACTCCTTCAGTTAACCCCTTTCACTACTCATTTTCTCCCATTCCCAAACCCTACAGCCTTAGGCACACTATCCCCATTCTCCTACAACCTCATAGACTCAATTTTGGGTGGATTTAAACCTTTTTTTTAATGAAACTTTATGTATGTTTCTCATATCCATGTTTCTTCTCCTCCCTTCTTTCTTAATTTTCTTACTACTCGGTGGTTTTGATGACCAAGGTTTAGCATAGTAAAACTCGTATGGAATGGGGTTTGTTGATTATAGTTTCTTCTTGATTCAATAGGGCCTACTATCTTCTTATATTTCTATTCTCAACTGGTTTTTAGTGGTTTCATGGAAAATGGTTGCTGGATTCATGTTTTTCTATTATTTGACAACATAATTTTGATTTTTTCTAAATTCAATAAATTTTTAAATTGTGTTATGTGTGTAAATGGGTGATTTTAATGGTGATTTGTTGTGTGTAGACGGTATTTAAAACAAATTTACCCTATGGAAATGATTTGAATGGATGTGCCTCAACACATGGTGGTTTGGAATATGGGGAAGTTGATTTTTACAAATTGATAAAAATGATGGTTCCAGCTGCAGCAGAAGGTTCGTGGTGGGAGATTAATCCATAATGGATTTGTCGATTCAATTCCACTGAATATAGGTGTACAGAAACCCAGAACATGGTGATGATCATTTCACATTAATATTATTATTGATTTATATATATTAGAATAAATAAACACCTGTTCTAAGGATATTTATTTAATGATGATGTTTTTGGTCATTCAAAAGTCCCTTTTGGGATTCTATCTGTTGTTCTTATAGGACCCTTGTGTAGAATCCCTAAAATAGTTATCCATTCATGCGCCACTAATCTATTATGGATGTCATTTGATTTTGGGATTCTATCACAATGAATAAACCATCTTGAATTTTTCATATTTATTTCTCATACTTCGGACTTGAATGATTCTCTCAATATTTTCTTGTACTTGAGAGGGAGAGAGAAAGAGGTGTCGAGAGGGAAGACTATTGTACACATCGATTATCAATTCTTGATTAACCCTACAATATAGATATAATCATATATTCATAGATCTTGGATTTGGTTTAAAATATAATTTAATTGTGAACCAGTCCTTATATAATATTTTAATATTTAACACACCCCATTCCATATAATAATAGTATTATTATTATTTTATGGTGGGCACTAACTGTGAAATGATAAATATTATTTTACCAGCTTTTAAATTTATATTTATTGTCATATGTGATCATGGTACACTTGAAATCCTCAAAATTTATTAAATACTTCAATAAATATTTGATTACTAATCGAGAAGATAAAAAAATATTAAAATATTCAATAAATAAGATAAATAACTTATTCAAAATCTAGGGACTAAATATTTATTATATATTAACATAATCAAATAAATTATATATTAATTAAAAAATAATTATTTATTACCTTGTGAATATTAGTGATCAATAAAACATGGACAAAATTATTTATTGGTCTTGGGTATACTATTTATTTCAATAGTAATATTCAAATCAAATTTAATTAAGATCAATAGAAATGTATAGTGTGGGAACCACTTATATTATTTCTCTTTAGCATTAGTTGTGATTTCATAAATTTCATTATTAATTTCTATCAATAGTTCAAGGAACCCAAGATAAAGAACATAATATCACAATATCAAAATACACATTGTATAATATAATTTTTTTGTCTCAATATCTCCTCATGCGGGTTGCATGTCCATGTCATCAACATATGTGATTCATAAGTATTTCTTTGACTATATAAAATAAACTCGTCCTAAAACTATGGCCACAAAATTTAATGGGACAGTTATATTTCAATCAATGGGATGATATATCAACTTCTATAAAGATGAAAGTGAAAAATCCTTCGTTGAATTATTATTAATAACACATCACCCATGATCCACCCAATGTTTACCACTTCACCATAAACTATTATCATCATGTTTTATGAAAGAAATCTATGAGAATGTGGTATAACATACATTAATAATAATCTTAATTTATAAGGACCATTACACACATTCGTAGAGAGGAATTGTTGATGACACATAAACAAATAGAATTCCTATTAGTGGTTCTATTCTCAAAAACTCTCATCTTAGAGATTTTTAAGTGCGGACTTCATGTGAAGAAATCCCATCCACTTATGAGTACTAACACCAAATAGTCTATATACAATGTTCTCTATCATAGTTCATTATCCAACCATTGAATTATTTTTATGAGTATGAACATAGTACATCGATGTTATCATCATAGATGGTAACTTCTATAACCTTAACTATGTGACTGATACTCAATATTTTTTATCACATTTAATTAATACATAAGAACAATCAATATACGATAAGGAAATTAAATTAATATTCACATATTGGAATATATATGTAATAAAAGTACAAATTATTTGGTTCTAGGGAACCAACCCCCTCAAAATAGGGGGAAACCCATGGGAATTCTTAGTATATATTTGGGAATTCTAGGGCCAATCTACTAGATGAAGTAGTAGGTATTCAAACTATCCACTATAGTAGGATTATAAAGAAACAATAACTAAATGATTTGTGATGTGTTGTGATGTATGGATTATGGATGAAGCATAGTAATGAGAATCATAGGTCCCCAATTACCCAATATACATAGGGATTTCCCTTGGAAATTTTGTTTTGGTTTTAACTTTTTATAATTTATTCATGTTTCCTTCACATTTTTTATAATATTTAAAGAATGTTTTGCAATTAAACTATTTTAATTCATTGTAAATTTTCAACATTATTCGTCTTATATTAGATATGCATTAAAATCAGGGTGGGATCCTACTGGGAAAGTGATCTCACATGCTAGATATATTTAATTGGTGAATGTAGACCCTATTTTGTCTAACTCATATAAAATTAAAGCATTATATGTTGGCTGTGGCTACAAGTGTTAGTAACCCTTTTTGAAAAGTGTTGGTAGTGAAATGTTGGGTGATTAACCCATGATTCATGAGGAGAATTTTACCTCTTTTATTGGTTTCATTTTAATTTGTTCCCTTGGGTACTCATCTATGTATGTAACATTTAAACTTTTGAATGTTTCCTTTTTTTATTTTTTTATGAATGATTTTTATAATTTATTATGATGATGTTGAATAATGTGATGGGGAAATAATTCCCAATATAGTTACTCAATACCCATGCATTAATTTCCCAACCATAGGGATTGGTAATGACCTTCTGTACATGCAACTGGACAAGCTAGGTGTCTGTTTGAATGGAAGCTCCAAGTTGTTCATGAAAAAATATAATTCGAGCATGTTTTCCTTTTCTTTAGATATCGTAATTTGGGGAATTTATGGATAGATAAGAGTTAAAACTATCAAGGCTTGAGTTTCTGATTTAGAATGGGGTGTCTAGCCAACATACCTCATAAC
Organism: Viscum album; assembly: GCA_963277665.1. NCBI lineage: Eukaryota > Viridiplantae > Streptophyta > Magnoliopsida > Santalales > Viscaceae > Viscum > Viscum album. Next base: position 761,382,715 of record OY728161.1, read on the forward strand.
AGACCTTGGGTCCCCATAGGATATTAAGGAATTTGGTTTGAAAACTCCATTTCATGTAACGCACAGGCAGTAGAAGAGGCATTAGAACCAAAGTACGGTGGAGTACTTTGAGTAATGATTTAAATTCTGTGTTTTTAAAATGTTTTATTATGTTGTTCATATGGCTCCCATTGGTTTGATTTATTTAGGATCTTCCTTTATTTGGTTTGATTTGTGTAGAACCATGCCTCCCTATAGAATTCCTATGCATCCACAGGGGGAGGATGAGAAAATTATCCATTGGATAACCCACCAAATTATCAGAGACTCGTAGAGTAAGTGGTTTCTGGTATTCGTGCTATAAATTAGGGGGTGTGATCATGTCCTTCTTAGATAGGGAAGGTAAATTAAGGTTAGATAAGGATCAATATAATTTTTTATTCAAGTATAATATCCCTTACATCATGGAAATAATTGACTCATATGAAGCTAAAGATTGAGTGGACAAATTTGAGAGGATTTTTTGGTTCCTTGGAACTCTTAAATCCATTAAGTAAAGTGTGATGTGTTTATGAAGGAGGGTCCTAGTTGTAGGTTATGGGAGAGCATATATCAGGATGGGAAATATGAGAATATAGAAATGGGTGGTTTTAAGTGAGATTTCCCAATAAGAATATGAGTATCACTGATAGGGTGAGGGGTGAACCTATAAAATCTTTTTCTTTTATGTTTCCTTACTTTTGAAACAACATTCTCCTCTTCTTAATGATTTTTTCCATGTTGAAAACAACCCAAACACACATCCAATAGTAAAAAATAATTTATAAGGTTCACTACTCGACAAGATTAACTATGTATATGGTATGGGTTGGAAACAATCCAATACTTTACAATCCGATAGAAAAAAATATATATTTTTGTGGAATACAATAAGTAGGATATGCCCTTACACTTGTGTAGAAATATGTTCAATAAAACTATTCATGTGGATGAAGTAGCATGAAATGATGTAATAGAATTATATAACAAACATTTTATGGTTCTTATTGATAAAATTTCACAAATATATACTTCTAAAACCATTATTCACTTACTTATACAGCCACAGGAAAAATCTTCCCTGAACATTATAATGACACTCAGTCTGATTCCCCATTTTAATTCTTTATTCCCATTACAATATATCGAAAATATGCTCTACTATAATACCATAAAAAATTATCCAAAACTGCTTCTTCATCATTCCAGAAATCCCCTCTTGATTTCTAGGTCTGATTCAAGAAGCTCATAATATGATTTGGTCTCTTCTCATTTCCCTCTTCAATCTGGGAACCTTATTCGGGTAAATAGGATGTATAGATTTCTTCTCTCTACAAATTTCCAATGATCTACCTTATACATTAAGCATTACATCTAGTTTATAATGTACAAAGTTCACTAATTATTTATTAGAAACCCAAAAGTGGTTTAGGTGGGATTCTAAAAATCTTTCCCGCTCAACCAAATTTCCCAAAACATAAATTTATCTTGAATTTAGGATGAATCCCTAACATCATTATCACACCACCTCTCTTCTTGAATCTTCTAGAATATTCTCATTAATTCATCTCGTTCATACTTCCTTAACAAAACAAAAATATCATTCATATTTACATTACGATCACCTCATTACGATTAAACAAATGTAAAACAATAGATTCTTCATTATGTTGCTTCACGCTAATTGAAAACAAATGAAAAAATATTCTGAAAACATAAAGTTAACCTTGAAAAAACATTTATATCTCCTTATAAATATTCATGTAAGATCCTATACCTCCATTGAAAACAATTCCAAAATCTCCAAACAAGATTAATCTTCTTTTTTCTCCAGATCGATAGTCTTTCATTCCATAAATTTAATCTGTGTTAGCCTGTACTAGGAGAATCGGTCTCTTCTCCACTCCATAAAATTATTTTAGCTCTAGTATGATAATATTGATTGCATATAGAAAATATTAATGTACTTATTTCTCTTTACACAATTAAAAAAATTCCAACAAATACATTATCTTGACTTAAATGGTTGACTAGATTATTGATCTGTCTCTGACATTCATTCACTTATCTGAAATTTTAAGGGTCCCAACTATTCCCAAAGAAAACCATTCATCCTAAAATTTCATTTTTCAACCATCAATTCATTTGATTATTGGTATTAGGATTATTATAATTATTAGTGGCATATTACATCTGATGGACTAGTGTATGTAATAACTTCTTTCTAATTCTAATTACAATACTAATAGACTCTAAGAAACCATTAAATTTTTATCTCTAAAGATTTAAATATTTTGAATAATTAGTCTGATTGAAAACTTGAAACATCATATTTTCATGTCTCTAACAAACCTTCCCAGCCTTCAAATATTCTACATCTGTTGTTCTCAAACAGATAATTTGAGACTATAAATCATTATTTTCAACAACTTCCTTATTTCACAAACATCACCTTTTGACCATGAATTCCATCATGACATTGATTACATTGAAGATTTTCCTAGAATATTATATCTTATAATTGAAATTACTGAGATGTCTCATTCCTATAATGACTTTATTACTTCCTATAAACCATGAATATGATCGGCATTACCAATTCTCCCATTTTCCTTCTTAAGTATTTCACCACATGTTTCAAAAATTACATATGATTTATTTAAACTCCAATATCACCAAAGAATATTTATATTTTCATCAGATTCATTCTGACTCTGATCCTTATTACAATCATATCTTCCTTTATCAGATCCAAGGTGAATATGATGATCCTCTTTATATAGAAATGTTCTTCTCAATCCACTATATTTCTTATTAATTTTTAGTACTATTTGCTAAACATGATAGGGATTTTGATTTTCCCAACATATAATATCAAATTAATTATTTTCTTCTTTGAATATTCCTTGAAAAAAACTTTATCTTTGTCAACAAAAGACAAAACGTTTAAAATGAACTTATTTTATCTACCAAAAATAATTTCCAGCCAACTTGGTCCCATCAATCTCCCCCTATGGATTTTTTTTTAAAAAAGATTCAAAAATCAATGAACATTGTAATATCCATAAATGGAATACATATCAACAATTCTAAGCCTGCATGTGCTAACTCATTATAGGAAACAAAAAAATAATGAAAAATCATTTTTCCAAAAGTATTGACCCATGAAACATCCTCATCTTTAGTAAAAAACATTCTTCACTTCTTCAAATTTTCATATAAACAAATTTTTTCCTACAACCACACTAAATATAGATAGAACATTTGACACACATACAAGTTAGATTCTTATCTTACACACAAATTCCCTTAAAAATGATTTACTAACAATATATTTGCGAAAAAATTCTCCCTTTGACAACACTATCTAATGATAATATGAGAGAAGTGATAGAAACACATACCTAAAACATGATGATAAGGTGGTTGGAAACCCATTTTGAACCTCAATTTTTGAAAAGGTTCCTTTTGTAAAGGTTTTCTGGAAATGTCACCATCTGTTTCCGATGTAGGAACATACACCAGCTTCAATTCATTATTCTCTGCAAGCTCTATGTTGTAGTGGTACCTGATACTAATATGTTTTCAATTATATTTTTTTACTAGGTTTCTTTTAAGATTCAATAAGATTTTATTATCCCAACCCAATATCAAGGGTAACTTTATTTCAATAAATAATTCTTACAACATAGTTTTCAACCACATTAGTTGAGTAGTGGCTTGGGTGGTAGCGACATACTCAAATACAGTTGTAATAAGAGTAACTAAGATTTGTTTACTTATATTCCAACTAATATAATTTTTCATAGAAATAAAATTCCACAAGATGTGCATCTTCTATCCTCATGTTTTTCAATCCAATCAGTATCTAAACTCCTAAACCAGTCAATACGTTCTGAGATTTCATAACAGATTCCAAATTTTTTTTGTACCATTGATATATCAAGGAATTCATTTTCCATCCAATAAATGTGATTCCTTTGGATCTCTCTGAAGTCCTTCACATTAGGTAACAACATAAAAATTGTTGGTTCATGAGGTAGTTAAATAAAATAAACATCGAATCATATTTTGAAACAATTTTGATTTGAATTCCTTACCTTCTCCATATTCAATCAATGTGGTTTGCATTGAAATTGGTGGGGAACCTGGTTTCCAATTATCCATGTCGAACATCATAATAAGTTCATTAGAATAATTGTTTTTAAAAATAAAAATGTATTTCTTATTTTTTGAGATTTGTAACCAAAGAATTTCATGTACCTAGGAATTGATATTTCAAATAACTTCTTCATTTATTCATAAAATATATCAAAATTTCAGTGATCATTCCCAACAAAAAAAATTTCATCGATATAAAAAATTATAATGAAGGAAAACTCCTGAATTTCTTTGATGAAGATATTTCTATCAACTTTTCCATTCCTAAGACTCATCTTTCCCAAAAAATTATCTAATTTTTAATTCCTTATCCTCAGAGCCTCTTTTTCCAGTACAATAATTTCGTCATCTTACACACAAAACTTTCATCCTTCCCAAAAACAAATCCACATGGTATCTCAATATAATTTTCCTCAATAATATATCCATTCCAAAATGTGGACTTCACAACCCTCAAAAAAATTTCTAAATTCATTGTGCAGTAATAGTAGGAATGATTCTGATTGATTCTAACCTTGACACTAGTGAAAAATTCTCATAAAAGTAAATTCATTTAATCTTTGAGTAACCTTTGTACACTAATATTCTGTTGTTTCTCATTTCATCATATTCATTTAGCTTTCTCTGGAAAACTGACTTCAAAGCAATATCATTTTTTATCTGTCTTGGGTAGGTGTTTCCATATATCAATCATCTCTATTTGATCCAAATCAATATTAATGGCCAAAACCCATTTTTTATTCTCAATAGATTCATACAAATATTTCATCCTTACATTTGAATACAATGAATTATGCAAAATATATATTTATGTTATTCTTGTTTGAACCTGTTGGTATTGATCACCAATATTATTTTGAGATTCTACTTGCTTCCTCAGCCTTGGTTGATATTTTTGAGTTTATTCCACATCAATAGAAACAGATGAGTCTAATTATTCTTCTGTTGTAGGATTACAATTATTTGTATACTTATCATAATTTTTAACAAAACATTCCTTATCCTGATAATCTTCCTTAGCATTATGATTATGTTCAGCATCTTAATCAATATTTTCAGTGACTTTTACTTCAGAAAAATAAAAAATTATTCATGTTTCTTTGTTAAAACATCTATACATACTTCCTTCTGAAGAATATCCAAGAATATTTTCATCTTCTCATCTCTACTTGAACTTTTTTAAGATTCAACCATCTTTCCTTATAAGGCATGGACTCCAAAAAACACTTATGTGTTTCAAACATCATGTTTTTTGATAAAACATTTCACACAGAGTTAAATATAAACATGGCCTATAAAAATATAAGTTTTGAATATAAAAATCAGTTCTCAAGGCTTTACTCAAAAAGGTAAAGTGAGAGAGTCAATGTTCAAGTAACATAGTTCAATCCATTTATACCGAGATTATATTTTTTTTCAATAGACCCAATTTGTTCAGGAGTGTATAGTTTACGGAACACATTCTGAATTCCATGATTCTCAACATAATTTTCAAATTCTTAATATTTTTATTCCACGCCATTGTTTTTTCTCAACTTCTACACTAAATAATCACATTATTTATCATATTTTCTCCTAAAACATTTAATCATTTTCATAGAATCTGAATTATGTTTCATATACACAACACAAGTAATGCGAGTAAAGTAATCATTGAATGTAATGAAGTACTTATCTTCATTAGTTGATTATTTTCTCATCAGACCATAGATATCGGAATGGATAAGTATAGAGGGTTATTTTGATCAAATTTCAACTTTCTTATGCATTGAATTTGAAATTTTTTATTTCTAAGAGATATTTCAACACCAATAGATTCTTCTTAACATATTAGTAATATAATCGAAACTATCTTGTTTTGATAATTTAATCATATTTCTCTAACACATGAGTCCCAAAAGTTTATTCCACATCTGATTCTCTTCCAGCATGCCTAACTAATAATTTTTTTGAACCTCATTAAATTGAAATAAGTTTCCTTTTATTTGTTGGCCTCTTAAAACTATCCTTCTTTCATAATTAATTTTTTTAAAAAAAAACATATTTTCTGAAGATAACATTTTTACCTTCATCACAATGTTGTGAAACACTTAGAAAGATATATTTGAGACCATCAACAAAAAAATATTTCTTAGATTGAAATTTTACATTCCCAAGGATGGATGATCTAACACCATTAATTATGAGAGATTCATCATTTCCAAATGTCACCATTCCATCATTGAAGTCATTCAAATTCTTAAAAAAATTAGGCCTCCTAGAATATGAGAAGAACACCAACTATCTAAAATCCAAGTTTATTCTCATTTAGTAGATTTGTAGGAGATATTAACAAGAAGAGATTTTTCTTTTCCATTATCTTTCTTCACATATGGCTTTTGAAAACAGCGACCAAATTTTTTTTTGCGGGAAACAAAAAAATACATACTTTTCTGAGGTGTATTGTATTTTCACAACTTTCCCAGATTGTTTCCAGGGGTTTTATCCTATTTTCAAATTTTACACCTATGTTATCAGAATTCTTATGAATATCCTTCTCAAACATCTTTTAAACGTCCTTCTCAGACTTCTTCCTTTGACGGGAATGAACCCCCCCCCCCCCCGCCCAAACAATTCCTTCTACATATTTTGGAATAATTGTAACTTTTTCTATTAAATAAACACATATTCTCCATGCTTCCAAATCCACTACAATACCAGTAGTGTCCATAGAAACAATATTTTCCTCAGTATCTTTAATACTGACCAGAGTTGTGAGTATGTTTCTCAACAACCTTCTCATCTTTCTTATCATAAATTTGATAACCACCAACATTTTTTATATCTGTCAAAACATTTTTCTTATGCTCAATTTACTTTTCAGCCTTATCATAACCAGAAGAAATTGAAACTTTTTTGGAATCAGAATGTTAAGAAACTTGTGACTTTTCCACTTTTTTAATTATAGCCTCATACATAACATTCCCAATATTCTTCTACTCAAGAAAAAATTTAAATTTTTTTCAACCTTTGATGGTAATTTCTGATCCTTCTCATGTTAATCCTTTCCAAATATTCCACCACCTTTAGAGATAGAATTATTGAAACTTGTAACACTTTGTTTATCTTTAGAAGTTTTTTGTTGGACAAGTTACAACTCTTCTTCTTTTTATGTCCATTTTACTTCAACATATGCATTAAAATTATTATATTTATCCAAAAAAAAAATTCAAATCATAAATATCTCCTAGAAGCTTAACATTCTCATCAATAAAACACTCTTTATTAATTTTTTTATGATTCTTCACGTTTCAACTTCTTGATTTATTTATGAAGCCTTTGAATCTTTCTCCAACATGCTTTTAGTTATTCATTAAGATGAAATTATAAATGTGTATCTTCTTTCACGGAACTAGTACTTCTGAATTTTTCATTGTTAACTATGGAAATAAAATTATTCATACTAGGATTCCCATTAGACTTTTTATATTTAGCTTTATTATCTTCTTCTTCGTTATCTTTCGAAAAAAATCTTATTCATTTTTATTTGAAGAAATTTTTATCTTCCCATTTGAAATAGGATTAATAATTATTACTCTGTTTCCTCCACAACCTTTTTGGTCTTGTTTTATCTTCATCACTATCCTCTTTTTCCATTCTCCAAGGACAATTTACCAAAAAGTTCCAAATAGCTCCACATTCAAACCATTTCAAGGGATGTTTTCCCTAATCATTTCTTGTACATCATCTAAAAATTTAGAAATTATGGATTAAATTCATCAAGATTTTTACAAACCCCATTTTTAGATTTAGAGTTATCAACATCATCTTCCTCAATAACCTTCTTTGACTTTTCTTTCCTAAAAGCCTTGAAAGTCATTTCACGATCAGCTCTTGTTTTTTCTTTCACAGCATTCTCCCTTATCATCCCAAAATTGATAGAATTATGATGATAATCATTAAAAGATAATGTTTCATGACCTTATTTTTTCAATTAAGAAACATTTTCATCAAACATTTCTGGCAGAATTCTCAAGATCTTCTCAAAAATGGTTGTGCCTTCTAGCATCTCATCAAGAAATCAAATACTACTAATAAGGACATTTACACTGGTAAAGATGTCACCAACTAATTCATATTTACCTATTTTTAAGTCTTTATTCTTTAATCTCTATATTTGAATATTTTCCTTTTTTTCTTTTATATTTCTTTCATAAATGTTTTCTAGATTATCAATGATTCCTTTAATAGTGGAAACACCCTTAAATAATAAGAATCCAATTTCATTAAAAGATGATTCTAATACATTATTATCCCTTTCATCATTCTCAATATTCCTCTTATCAGCAGATGTAAAAGGAACTTTATCACCAATATGAGGAAATCAATCTATTGCAGCTTTAAAAACAACATATCCAAGAGATATAAGATAATACAAAATTTTCTATTTTAGGATATAATAATTCTTTACCATATAAGACTAGAACCCCTTTATTGTACACACAATTCAGATTCTCCATTACAACTTATCTTCAAAACAATAGAAGAGAAGAAAAAAGGAACCTTGTCTCTAATACCCATTAATATTTCCCAACTAGGATATGTGTGTCACTAATAGCAAGAGGGGGGAATTTTTGATATATTTTTCATTTATGTTTCCTTAATTTTGAAACAACCTTTTCCTCTTATTCAATATTTATTTCCTTATTAAGAAGAAACCAAACAAACATTCACATGAACACAAGATTTTTCATGTTTCACTACTCAAAATAGTATATATGTCCTTTATATGCTCTAAAATCAATATAATAGATTATAATCCACTAGAAAAAAAACTTCTGTGTAGAATACCTAAAATAGGAAATTCCCTTACACTTTTGTAGAACTATGATCAATACAATATTTAAAGTGCTTCAAGTTTCATGATATTATGTAATAAAAAATTTGTTAAAAATATGTTACGAAGCTTCTTAATCAACATTAAAAATTAATAAACATCAAAAATATTTCATCAATTCATTACCCAACATTAGGCAAAAACGTCAAAATCGTAATAATACTCAGTCTAATTCCATAGTTCGATTCATCATTTTTATTTCTCCATAAAAAATACTCTTCCATAATACCAGTAAAAAATCGTGAGATTCTTCCTCTTCAGCCACTAAATCCCAATCTTATTACTAGATATGATTCATGAAAATCTGAATATGAGCTTGTTTTTTCTCCTTTACTTATCTAGTTCAGTAACCTTCTTTATTTAATCATGACCGCGAAACATCTTCTCCCTGCAATCCTTTAGTACTCCACCTTCTCTCTTCTATAGTACATTCAAGTCAGAAAGTACAAAGTACCACAACTATATATTGCAGACAAAAAAGTTGTTTAAGTGAGATTATAAAATTATTTTCATCTCAATAAAATTTCCCAAACCATAAATTTTCCATGAATTTAATATAAACCTTTAATATATTCAGAACTTCTCAACTCTTCTAGAATCATCTGGAATCTTCTCATGACATCAGCTTCCTCCATACTTCCTAAACAAAATTCTAGTCCAATTATGATTTTTATTACAATCTACCTCATCACGAAAATTAAAAATTTTAAACAATAGAGTCTTCATTATGTTTATCGTCAATAATAGAATGTAAAGGAAATAATATTCATAGAAAATCATGATCCTTATTAATGAAATTTTGTATATCCTTCGAACTATTCAATAAATCCTTCAAACCCCTTTTTACAACAATTCAAAAACTATCCAAACAATATTAATTTTATTCATTTCTATAGAATGATAATTATGCATCCAATAATGTTAGTCGATGTCATCATGCACCAGGTGAATCATTCTCTACATCACTTCGAAAATGATTTCTACTCTAGTCTGATAGTCTTGCCTTCATAATAAAATATAAAAGTTCTTCATTATCTTGACCTAATTGGAAAACGACCAAAAAATATGTTATATTGACGAAAATGGTTTACTATATTTTTTACCCATCTCTATCTTTCTTTCAATTCATTTCCTTTTCTTGGTCCCAACAATTCCCAATGTAAACCAATGTTCCTCCAAATTCCATTTGCAACGATCAAAGCATCTAATGATCGGTGTCATGATTACTCTGATGATAAGTGGCACATTAGGTCTGATGGACTAGTGTAAGAAGAAACCTATTTCCACTTATGATTATGATATCAATAGACTATAAAAACCCATCATACTCTTTCTCTGAATATTTAAATCTTTTAGTTTATTATATTGAATGAAAACATGCATCTTTAGTTTGTTACATTTCCAACAAACCTTCCATGCTTTAAAAAAATTCATTATTTGGTGATCTCAAACCAATGATCTGAGACCATAAAACATTGAATTTTGAATTTTTTTCTTTAATTGGCATTATCTTGTAATCAGAACATCCTTCATGACATTTATTACATTTAAGATCAATATAGAATCATTTTCCCAACAGTGGTAGTATGGTAACATTACATTCCTCTAGTAGCATCATTCATTCCAACCAACCATAAATATAATGGTTAAACCTATTCTCCCATTATCCTTCAATAATCTTGAATAATAAGTTTCACAAGTTATATTGCATTTATGAGACCTCCCAAATTGGAAAAGCATTATTTGGTTTTATTCGGATCCATTCATACTCTGATCCTCATTATGATTAGACATTCCTTTATCATATCCAAGGTGGGTCCCGTGATTCTTTTTACCCAAAACTCATCTTCTCAATCCACTATACATTATTACGAATTTTGAGACTAATTTCATGAATATGATGGTGAGTCTGATTGTTGAAACCTACAATGTAAATTTTTTTCTTTTCTTATTTTACACGTCCCTGAAAAAACCTTTCTTCTTTGACAAAAAAATAACACATTTAATACAAACATCTTTCTTCTTCTTGAAAAAACATTTATCCAACTTGGTCCTAACAATAAGATAACTTTCAATGAGTAAGATTATCCTATGGATTTTAATCTCACCAAGAATCATGAGATTATTTCAATTTAGTATGGGTATTGTTAAGTGCTGGAATATGACCAATGAATTTGTAAAGCTAGTTCACGTTTCTACTAAGTTGATCAGTAATGATAGGTTGAAAAAACTAGTATTTTAAATGGGTTTGTGGAAATAAAAATTATCTCAATCCTTGTATTAATTAAATTAATGGCCTATACCAAGGTGGTCTATTGGGATTCAATGGAAGAAATAGTCCAGGTATGTATATTAGGTATAACTGGGTTACTTCCAGCACTAGGCCAATGTGGAGTGGAAACATTGTAAATGATCCTGAATTGGGAGGAGTAAGTAAAAAAAGTAATAGTGGCTGAAGATATCCACCTTGAACTCCTCCATAAGCAGGTACATGTGAAGGATCCATTGTGTGTCATCAGTGCGGAAGGCTCAACTATGTGTGATCCATATGTTCCATCCCTCAACAGCCATGACATAGTTATTGATTCATGGGCTATCTAAAGAGGTTTCTGTAGAAAATTTCCTCCTTCTAAGAGTGGTACATGGTCTACCATTCCTAATGTAACTACAACCCTAACTGATGCTTCATGGGAATGGAGTCGCACTCTGATGGACATGGTGGGATGTCCATATATTCTTATGGGAAGAGTCATAAGTAGGGACATTGGTTATTTGTCAAACATTGGATCAGGAATATATAAAATAGTTTCTTCTTATGAATATGGTATCACAGGAATCTGATATAGGCCTCGTGACAGTCATAGATATTGTTACTTTTCAATCATATACAATATTTTTTTTATATAGGTTCTCCACACTCTTTTATTTTAACCATAATGATTTTCCCAAACTCTCAAATGATCTTAAGTCGTATATAATGAAGTTTGTTACACAACTTGGAATGAACATGGAGTAAGGATTTCAGTTCCAATCATGTGTTTTCTCCTTTTCATAATTATGCTAAAATAGTACATTCTTATCCTAGAGAGGAAACATTTTTACATGATCATAGGTATGGATTTTATTATATTATTTATGGACCACATTGACTTATACTATCGATGGGTGACCTTTATGGCCCTTGATGGGAGCACTTGGGGTTTTCGGGGAGAATGGGAGCACTTGGGGTTTTCGGGGAGAATGGGATTCACGGTCTGGATGGGTAGGAAATCCACTTCTAGAGTTAAGTAGACATACACTTGATGTATCCTCCCAACTAAAATATGTTGATGAGAAAGTTACAAAAATAAGGATTCCATCCATGTTTAATGAGTTTCATGTTGTTTTCCCATAGTATTTCATGGGATTTCCACCTGAATGGGACATAGATTTTAGTATTTATTTCGGTTCAGGGACACAACTGATACCCCTCCCTTCATATAATATAACCCTTTACATGTTGATAGTGTTAAAGATTTAACTGGGTGATTTGGTGTCCAATGGTTTTACTCAATCGAGTGTATCGTTATGGGCATCTTCGGTATGTTTGGTCAAGAAAGTTGATAAATCCTTATGTTTATGTGTTGAATACTATAATTTAAATCAATTTAACATCAAGAATAAATACCCATTTTCCCTATTTATGATCTCTTTGACTGGATCTTTGAGGAAATATAGTTTTAATAAATTCACCCCCATTCACAGTATCACCATGTCAGGGTGATAGAAGCTGATGTTTGCTAGACAACTTTATAATGAATGTATTCCAATTTTTAATACCTAGAAATTCCATTAGGATTAAAAATTTCTCTTTTGTATTTCATGGATCTAATGAAATGGGTATTCTATAGATACCTCCACTCCTTCTTCGATGTATTTTTGGATGACATTCTTGTTCACTCTAAATTAGAAGGGAATCAAGGATACAATTTGAGGATCATTATGGGAATATTGTTGGACAATCATTTGTATACTTAATTTTTGGAATGAAATTTATGGATTCAGCTATTCGTGTTTTTAGGTTATGTTATATCGGAACATGCAGTTTTTTTTCAATGAAAGTAATAAAAGTGATGTTATGGGAATACATGAAGAATTTTTCGGAAAATAGATGTTTTTTGGTCTTGGAAGGGTACTACATGTGGTTCACCAAATAATTCTCAGGTCCTTCATCACTTATTATGGATATTACCCAAAAATTGGTATGGTTTTCTTGGAGCAAGGAATGTTATTCATTTTTTTAAGAGCTCAAGTAGCGGTTTATATCTATCCCTTTCTTGATATTGCATGAGGAAATTCAGGGCTACATGGTATATTATGACCTATCTATTATGGTTTGGGGATTTATACTTATTCAAGGTGACCTTGTGGTGGCTTATGGATCTCTGCAACTCTATCCACATGATAGAAATTACCCAACCCATGACCTCAAGCTTTTGTTTGTGATAAAATACCTTAAGTGTTGGAATCATAATATTTTTAGGTAAAGTTATATATTCTAATCAGTTCATAAAATACCAATGTATATATTTTCTCCAAAATATTTGAACATATGGTAGAGACGATGGATATAGTGTCTTCAAGGATTCAACATCAACCTCATCTATACTCCAAGTAATGGGGATGGAATTCCTGATTCCATGAAACAGATGTTATCGCCTCCAGATATGAAAGAGTCTAGTATTGAGTGGAACCTTATGGGACTTTTTTATTAGATGAACCCATAATCTAAAGAAAAAAAGGGGGTATTATTTGGATAAAATGTAGTTTATTACTTGTCTTCTAGAGATAATATTTTAAGGTAATCAAAATGATTAATTTTTTTAGCATTCCAACCATTTTTTATAAGGTGGGGAGGAACTAGTGAGTGTTCTTTATCATCCAAATGAGTAATTTACTTAACATATTATTATATGGTACCGTTTTCATTGAGGAAGGTGGTGATTAAAGACCATCACTAATCATATTGGCCACTCTATCCTGGATCCACCATGATTTTTTATGATGTACAACATTTATTCTATTATTTGGGCATGATACAAGAAATCAGTGACATTGTTTATCATTTTTATACCTATCAATAAGTCAAATATGAACATCATAATCCATCAATATTTCTTCTTCCTCTTCCTTTTCTTACATGGAAGTGGGATGAGTTATGCATTCATTTTATCATCGGGTTACCTCAACACACTAGGGAAGGAACGTTATTAGGTTGTTTATTGATCACTTCACTAAATAAACTCACACTATCCTAATATGGGAGACCAGTAAACTGCAATAGATTAAAAAGTTGTATGTTCATGAGATTGTGATGTTTCATGGTGTTTCTTCCTCTCTTCATTCTGATAGGGACCCCCATTTCACATTTCATTTTTAGGAAGGCCAAAAAATTAAATGGGGTCATATGTCAATATTAGTATGACATATAATCCCTAAAATAATGGCTAGATGAAGCTGAAGACTAAGATTTTTGAATTCACACTTCGTTTTAGAGAGAAAGATTTTTTATGTTTGTGGGATAACCATCTTGGGTTGGTGAAATTTTATTATAATAATATTTACCAATCATTGATCATGAGGGATCCCTTTTAAGCTCTATACAGTTAGCCTTTCCTATACCTTATTTTATGGATGAAAGTTGGTGAGATTTATTTAGTGGGACAAAGAATCTTGAAAGAATTGACCAACAAGATTTGGATGGTCAAGTGGTTTTTGATAAAATCCCATATCTGTTACACATCTTATAATAATAATCAATACTGGACCATGTAATTCTCAATGGATGAATAGGTGTTTCTATAGGTGGCACATTGTTTGGGCCATTATCTATTTGGAATGCAGTGGAAGATTACTCTGAGGTATGTTGGACCTTTTGATATTACTAAGAGGTTCACTAATGTTCTATACCTCATTGAATTTTCGTATTAGTTTATATTTATTCTCATCACATTTTACATGTCTCCAAGTTGAAAAGGTATAATCAATATCATTCTCATCTATCGTGTTGGGGATATCATTAGCTAGATATTGACATATCTGTGACTAGGAAACCTATTTAGATCATTGATTCCAATGTGAAGGTGATTCAAGGGGAATTTATTCCTCTATTTTGGTTCCTATGGATACATGTAAATGATAATAAGGAGATTTGGGAACAAAATCATAGGTTAAGACAAATGGAATCACTTACTCTATGATCAGACTATAGATTGACCTCTTGAGGGTGATAAGTGACGTGGTGGGGAGAATTTTCAAACCCATGGTGCCATTTTCTGGTTTTTATTTTCTACTTTTGGTATATATTTTAATTAATATTTTTTGGGTTTTTTTGAAATCTAATGTTTTGGGGAGAAATAGAATATTTTATGGTTTGTGCATGGTTAGGGGAATCTATGGGCCGACCTCGTAAAATTATGTGACCTGAGACAATGGAACCAAAACACCTACAAAATATTACATACAGATTGTAAAACCATGATACCAAACCATGTGGGCACGTCCAGTGGAGCCATAGGCACCCAAACAGTTATTGCACATTTTAGAAAACCATGTATTCTTCCCAATTTATAAAATAATTTACATTGATAAACTACTCATCCCCAATTTAACCCCTTTTACAACTCATTTTATCCCTTTCTTGGACCCTCAATCTCTAGGCACAACATACCCATTCTCCTCTCCCCTCGGGTCCTCAATTCTTAGTGGCTTTCAACCAAGGTTCTTTGGTGACACTCTGAGTAAGTTTATCCTCTACCCCCTTCCAAGTCTCTCCCTTATTTAATAAATTTCATTCTACCTAGTATTTATGAAGACATAGTGTTGGTCTGATCAGAACTATAAGTCTTGT
The DNA here is from genome assembly GCA_963277665.1 of Viscum album. Lineage (NCBI taxonomy): Eukaryota > Viridiplantae > Streptophyta > Magnoliopsida > Santalales > Viscaceae > Viscum > Viscum album. The sequence continues at coordinate 761,398,659 of OY728161.1, forward strand.
GGTTTTATGTTTATGTTTTATTATTACTCTTATAGAATCCCCTCTCTCTTTGGATTTCTGTTCTGAATCTACTCTTGGTAGTTTCAAGGAAAAGGTAGGTGGATTCATTTTATAAAATTATTTGACAACATAAATGTTATTTCTTCTAAATTAAATTGTTTTCTAAATTATGTTGTCTGTGTAAATAGGTGATTTGAATAGTTATTTGATTTGTGAGTTAGGTCTTTGAATTTGATTTCCCCAATCAAAATTGATGGATATGATGTGATTTAGAATGTGGTTATTAAGATTATCTGGATGATGATTTTTATGACTTGAAAAAAGGGGGTAAGCACATGGGAATCCAAGGTATCTAGGAAAGTAAATTCGTAAATGTATACTAAATGAGGTAGAAAGGATTAAGAATATCTTCCTAGGTTAGATTACACAACAACTATAACTAAATGAGTTGTGATGGGATGTGATGTGATGTGATGGTAATGGATCAAGAATGGGAATGGACATTCACATGTTTGGTTCAATCACTAAAATTATAAGGTTATTATGTCCCCACACGCCCATGTTTTATAGGGATTTCTTATAATACTTATGCGTTGGTTTTTCGTGCTTACCAGTTATTCATGTTTTCTTAACATTTCTTGTAACATTTCATGCATTTTTTGAACTTAAACAGTATACTTTCTTTAATAACTCTTATTTTTTATGTCTTATAGTGGATATGCATGGAATACTTGGTTTGATCCTTCTGGGAAAGTTAGATCATAACCTACATACACCGATTGGCTATATATAGACCATGATTTGACTTACTCACATAAAGGAAAGGTTTCATATAGTGGTGGCAGGTACTCCTACTAGTGGCCTTTTGGGAAAAATGTTAGAGGTGATACAATAGGTAGTTGTCCATTCTGTCATGAGGATATTTGTTACTATTTGGTTGTTCACTTTTCCTTTTATTCATTCTCATAATTGGTTATGGATGTAACCTTTAAACTTATGTATGGTTTATTTTGTTAATTCTTTTATTGTGGGTTATTTTAATAATAATTTATTTTGATATAAAATACTGTTGTTGTAAAATCATTCCCAAAGGAGTTTCTTAACGCACAATAACTAGTTTCTAGCCCATGGTGATTAGCAACACCCTCCGGGCCAAGCCATAGGTCTGGTCATTTTTTGGTTTGAATGGAATCTAGTGTCGATTTGTGACATTGGATCCACTTCCTGTAACACAGGATGATGCAACAACGAATACAAGAGTTTCTGTATATGATGGTCATATTCCATAGCATAAAAATCAGTAAAAATTACATGAAAACATTGATTATACACCAGTGTAAGGAATGGAAGAGCATCCAAGACATCGATCCAAACCAGAATGATACATTTACCATTCATTAATTCTTAACTGAGATTGATGTTATATGTTTTTAGAATTATTAGTTGCATGTTATTTAAGACTACATTTTATAATTATTTAAAATAATTAATTAGTATGGGTATAATTATTATTAAGAAGAAAATAATTTTTACATGAATGACATTTAAAACACTGTTAATTAATATTTATATTGCTTATATTATTAATCACTATAAATGTATAAAATATATTAATTAATTACTCATGTATTAGTTATTTTATTATTAAACATATAGAAAATGAATATATTAATGAAAAAATTAGTTATTATTAATGTAATATTTTATATTATTAATTATTTTATAAATTATTCAATTAACAATAGAATTTTTCTGGTTATAATATCGGTTACACCAACACCATTCAGACACAACCCATGATAAGAAACTCTAATAGGGGCATGACTGTGTGAACAGTGCTCCCAAACTATTCAACACTAACCATCCTGCCACCTATGATAGAAGATTTTCTAATTTTATTTTTTATATAATTAGTAATTATTAATATAGTAATATATATTATTAATAATATTACTAATTATATAATTAATTGTCAATATTATAATGAAAAATTATTATTTACATTATTTCTTAACATATTATTTTTAATTATACTAATAAATACTAATTCATTCATTACTAATAATTAATAGAAGTTAATTATATTTTAGTAATTAATAATGAATAATATATTTAGTAATTAATAATCATATTATATATTATTATTTTATATATAATTATATTAACAATTATTATTAATATAGTAATTACTATTTGTTAATATATTCTTTAAAGTATTAATTTGTAATTATTAATATATTAATAATTATAAAAATATTAACTAATATTTTTAATTAATAAAATTAATATTTATTATTATATGTTATAAATAATAAGTATTATATATTATATTATTCAATACATTATTAATTGCTACTTATAGTTATTATACTAATAATGACTAACTATCTTAAATAGAATAATTATTTTTTTATTATTTATTTATTATATATTTATTCAATTTATTTGTAATTTTTATAATATTTTTAATTATATATATTACAATATAATATAAAAAATATAACTAATATTATATTAAAAATAATTATTTTATATGTGGGAATGTAGAAGAAAGATTGACGTTCACCCTTTACTAGGCCCATTTTTTGAAATAATGAAAACCCAATCCCAAAAATGAGGTTGGACATTCACTGGATGCATTATCTAAAAATCATATGGCTCACTCCAAAGGGTGTAAATCTGACCTAAACAATCTGGATCTGGGTCAAGTGATCGCACTGTGATTCACAATTTCATTTTCACCCTTACACCACTTGCTAAAATTGTTTTATATTGAAAATTAGAAAAAAAAATAACAAATTGAATTCCATGTTGGAATAATTTATTTTGATTTCATAAATTTTTTTAAAAGGGCAATGTTACTTGTTTTGATTATTCGATTTTAGGAGAAGATGATTTGGAGGACCCATGATGATGTCCAAGAAAAATGGGCCAAACTGCGCAAGATCCATGCACATCAATGGACTCATCTACGCACTTCTCTTGAACCGTGAATCCAAATGGGATGTAATTTTGTGTTCTGGTCCAAAATTCAATGGGATACATTTCATATGAAGGAACCCAAGACTCATTCATTCACCTAGTGGCCCATCATACTTGATCTATCCAGAACACTGAATCTGCACGAAGTCACAAGTGGTGTGCTATGATCTGTCCATATCTCGGGTTCTAGATATCAAAATTGTTCCAAACATTCGGTGGATACATCCATGAGGTGGAGATACAACTGTGTTATTTTCTCCAAAGTTATTTAAGGCTGTTTTGGGGTTTAAACCCTTGTGACATGTGGTTTTAAGAAATCTGTGTGCTCAAAACCACCTTCTCGTTTTCCTATAAAATGGTACATTGCGCTTCCCATTTGGAAGTTTGACCAGGAGGAAATGGTATGGTATTTTGGAGATCCAAAAAAGTCATCTTCTCATCCAAGATGTTCGGGAGGCCCCTATAATCATAGGGGGGTCAACAATGAAGAATGAGTTCCACCTGAGCCTTCTCCTCCTCTCGATGGCGAGCTAAACAGTGGACGACCATTTTGAGGGAGCTACACATACTTGGTAGGGAGTTCAGACAATTGATACTCTACTAGTTTTGTGTTTTTTGTTTGGATTATTTCACTTATTTTTTATCTAAATATGTTTCTCCTCTGAATTATGTTCTTGGGTTTAATTAAGTGAACCTCTTTTCATTTCAACACTGATTGGGTAGAATTTTATAGTGGGAAACTTGGGTTGTTCCGATTGGGAAATGCCAGATTCCTCTTTCTGTCATACATAAAAAAGATATTTGTATGATTTTCATAGTCATTAATTTGTTCTTGATTTCCAAACCATGACAACAAGATTTTTGTGTCATAGGTTGTTACATTGTGTAACCTTTTGGGGGGCAAGAGCGGAATCAAGATCTTGACAAACCACAACCAAAGAATTAAACAAAACCATGTGAAATTTTTAGAACAATGAACTGTAAAATATATGTAGTGAACTTGAAGTGATCTCCTTATCTCATAATACTAAAACACCACTTTTTATCAACTATTAGACTCTTTAAATCATGTCATTTTCTTAAAATCATTTTCAAACCACCACCTCTTCCATTCTTCTTATTAAAATTCACACTATAAAAACGTCAATTCTCCTTGAGAGAAGACCTAGGGTATTCCCTAGACTATAAAATATTATTTAAATCACTATCAATTTGACATGCCATGAAAATGCATTCATCAGGCTACCCCAAAATCCCGACCTAGCGTCCTTCCCTACAAGCCCAAAAGAACACAAAAAATTATCATAAAACATGTGGTATGAGAGATTCTAACCCCCTACCCTGGACTTATAATTTCACACTTAGACCAATTATTTTAGGTATTTCACCTAATATACATATATATATATATATGAAATCTATAATTATATAACAATTTTATAAAAAAATATGATAATGGTTATTTTTAAAAATACATTATTATAATTTACTTTTATATTAATGGCTCGATCACTGAGGCATGTGGATCGGCCTGGAAACCCTAGACCTTCCCTGTAAACTAGGCCAGCCTGAGGTGGTTCTTGGGCCACGCTATGTCACTATTCAGGCCAACCCTAAGAGTGTATTCTAGCCCAATTATTTTAGGGTCAACCCCGACCCGGTTAGTTTTTAGACATCTTCTCAAGGCCATTATGGGGGAGATGGATTTATTTAAAATACAATATATTATTCACATGATTTAAAATTATTATTTTTATTAATTTAATTTTAATTATTTAAATATATATTTATTATCCAAAAATTTTTGAACATGTTATTCTTCTTTTAATGGGATTTTCCATTTAATTTGTAACTGAACGCTCATGTGTCATTGTTCATGGGAAATAGACTAAAATTTATAACCTAATTACTAGTTAGAAGAGTGGAAAGACACGGTCGAACCATAGGGAGGCATAAGGTTATGCTTTAGGATTTAAAAAATAAACTAAAGAAACACACACAAAAACAAACAAAATAAATCAAATGGGGGTACTGGAGTGAAGTGGAGTGAGTGAAATTCAGTGTGTGAGGAAGTGAAGTTGAACTGGTGAGTGTACAGAAGTACACAAGATAGATAGATAACTTGTTGTTAAAAAATCCAATATATGAGTAGGGGGAATTGCGCTGGCTTATTTGATATTTCATAGCCTCGTTCAAGCACTAAAGTTTAAGAAATATGGATCTGAATTAAAGTAACTGGCCAGATTTTTCATCCGGTCAGTTTTTGATGAAATAACTCATACAATCTTTCGACTGTAAAATACATTCCATCCAATGGAGATAATAAGTCATATCTCACTAGGTTCAACCTTTCAGTAGAGTTCAGTGTGTTTCTCTCATTTGAGCATGACTCAACTATCAGTGAGTTCCTCAAATTGAGGTAGTTTTCATTAAGGTTTAAACAAAATCAGTTTTCACTTAACCGTGTTGTTTTTAAAATAAATCAGTTCTTCCATGAGAGATAGAGAGATGTTCCAAAAAAAGATGATGTGCATGAATAAGAGTAAACAAAATCTAACCATCTATCTTACCCCACACCCAAAGGAGTTTATCTGGACATAATGGTTGGATTCAGTGAAAAAATAGGATTAAAATCTACGATGTGCATGTCAAAATGAGTTGTAGAAAAGTAGATCAAAAGGAAAATAAAGAAGTTCATCTCCCTACATGATCACCAGAATGTTCTAATCACTACTACCAGATGGTGCATTTGATGATGGAGTTTGTTCGATGTCCACAGATCAATCAATCAATGTCCATCGTCCTTCCCTCCTATGATGGATTCTAATCAACCCATAATCAAAGTCTCTAGAATCTCATCTGAAGTGTTCCTCGACCTCCACAAGGAGCTTTCACAGTTCCACATCTCCTGCATGGGTCACTGGTGCAATTTCTCCAAACTGAATGATGAGTGCGCATGCGGCAAGCTACAATCCTCCCTCTGTAAAAAACACACGTGTTTCAGATACAAAAATAATGAAACAAATATATAAATATATAAATATACCACTTCTTAAAAATACTTATTAATATATATATAAATACGGAATAAAAATACATATAAGAATATATATTTTATAATGCTTAATACTATTATTAATATAATAATTATTGTATTTAATTAATATCATATAGTATTATATAAGAAATTAATATTGTATATGACATATAACAAATAATATATATATTATATGATATGATATAATAAAATAGAAAACAAAATAAAAAAATAAGAAGAAATAAATGAAGAGGGGAGGGGGTTTGTGAGATGCGGGGGAATAAGTGGGAAGGGGTTTGGCTTCGAGTGATGCGGGGAGAGGGGAACAGGATGTGGAGGCTATGCAGGGGGTCTCGTTAGTGAGCCGGGAACTGTTAGGTTCTTGTGGGAGGAGGATCGAAGCAAGAAGGGGGCTCAATGAAGAGTGCTTTCAGATGGAAGAGGGGATATTTGTTCTTAAATTTTTTCAATATGCACATTTGATGATTTTTTATTGTTGTTCTTTTGCTGCTGAGATTTTATAAAGTTGTTTTCTGTTTTCGGTGGAAAAAATGGGGAATAAAGGAGTGAAGCAGTGCCATTGTTTGGTGGTGAAATAGTGGTAGGGGGTGTAGAGGTGAAGGAAGGGCAGTGGAACAACAAGTGAGTCACCATGAGGCTGGGTGCTAATAACGTTGACTGTGTGTGGGACAAACAGTGAGACAGGATGAAGCAAACATGGTGACACCTTGAGGTAGGAAGACACACTCACAGTCACACCATGAGTGGGGGATATGGTGGAAGGATCGAAAGAAATGGTGTGAAATAGTGCCAACAAGAAGAGCTGAAATTGTGGGATATTAAGAAGGGGCTAACGGGGGCACCGTGTATAGAAACGGTGTCAGGATGAAGTGTGGCTGGGATGGAGGATTGTGGCACCGTGAGTAGGGGATATAGTGGTAGAATGAAGAAGTGTGTAATGGAGACTAGTGACATCGTAATCTACAAAACCAAAATTAAATTTATTAACACTTTAACAAAACCAAGATAAAAATTCGTAAAAATTAAAAAGTAAATAAATTAGATAAATATAATTATGAATTATTTGAAATAAATAATTTATTTTTCTTAAATAAAATAAACAAATTAATTCAAGAACAAATTAAAATATTTACAGTTACTTTCATATATTAATTAACCACTTAATTAAAAAATTAATTAAATTAATGAATAAAAATATTAATTGAATAAGATTAAACTGTTAAAACTAATTAAATTATTAAAATACTAAAAACTAAAATGAGTTATTTATTTAATATTTAAACAATAAATAATTGACTAATTTAATTAATGAATTAGAAATTATTAAATCTAATAAAATAAATAATTAATTAAATTAAATTAAAATAAAAACTTAATTTTACTATTGAAAACAATAAAAAACAACAAAAACAAACTTTTAATACATAAACACATTATTTATAATGTAATTTACCAAACACTACAATTGATAAATATTACACAAAATACAATGGTTTGATTTTAAAAAGTAAACAAAAATATAAAAATGGATTTGGAAAAGATCATTAAAAATGAGCCACATCAAACTCCCGCACACATAATACTTTTTCTATCTACAAGCAAGTACATGTCTTAGAATTTAAAATAGAAATATTATTTGTGGTTTCAGTTCAAAAAGTTCATGATTATTCTTTAATAGCCAGAGGAACTCTACCAAACAGTGGGACAGGCTTTTCAAAGGTGTTCAAAAGTGATGTCCTGCTTGGCTTCAAAAAATCACTGGAAGTATATGGCTTCACAAATTCATACATTGTCAAGTATTTCATGCCTCTTATATGTACGAATTAACTTTCTTACTTGACTTTACAATTCAAGTTCAAATTCTAGGAGTGCTAACAAGTAAGATGGAGTGGAATTTAAAAAATAACCAAGGGCACCTTCTATTTGCACCTTCCCACGGGATCAAAAAATTAAAGTCCTTTACTTTCATCACTTTATTCACTCAACTCAAATAAATTTCAACCAAGCCAATTGCTCCCTTCATTATCTGGGTTCAAGATTCCCCTCACCTTAAAGTGTTCATTTTTTACAAGAAATCCTTATTTCTATTTTTCCCAGCCATATTCTATGTGAAAAGAATAGTGCATAGCACTTAATATTATTGAAATTGGATTTATATATTCACAAAAATGCACCCAATGCACTTTATCTTAGATACTCACTGTGGGATCCCATTTTCCCTTTTCACTCCAGATACAAAGGACTTAATTAATAATCAATCGAGTTGACTTCCAAAAGCGATTGAATATTATTATGTTTCAGAACGTGAGTCCCCTTGGTTATAGTTATAACTTCTAGTTACCCTATGTTATGATCCTTACTCCACAAAACCCATCCTATCACAATCCCATTCGCAGTTCCTTAATAGAAAGGTCTATAGAGACAGTGAACAATTGCACTAAGCAATCATTCATCCATAACAGTTTCTAACTAAATGCCACTCTCAATAACCAACAAATAGTTATCCACTAAACATGACATAATTGAGGTACCAGAGAACCTCCAATGACCATGATGTAATAAAATAATTTTAAAAAAAATGACCATTTTATTTAAAAAACAAACACAAACTCCATATTCAAGAATGGGGAATTTAAAATTACACAAGTATGACCCCTCTCCCCCACACTCATAACCCATCATTATCCCCAATGTTGAATCTCAAGGTGGGAGATAGTTTATGTTCAAAACTGATGGACATTTCCTTTGAAAAAGGGTATAGAGGGGTAGAAATGAGGTTCAAAAATTTGTTTTTCCCCACAAAAAGAGAAAGAAAAGAAATATTCAAAAAAGAAAAATAGAAGAACCCAACCCCACCGACCATCCCTAGCAACAAAATCAATTATATTCCTAAAATGTTCATTCTTTGAATTTGTTAATGAGAAGACAGAAGATTTTATCAATTTACATAAAATAGTAGCATGATTAGCTGTGATGTGAAACAACAGATTAAGAAAATTGAAATCAATGGGTGCAAGCATGTTTCACCACTCAACTCAAAAAAAATTCAACTCTCTAGATACTAGAAGTTAAACACCCATGATAGAGAACATTTTCATTTTTCACAAGTAAGGGGGAAGTCCCCCACACTTAATTCACATTGAAAATTAAGTAGGTAATTAAAAATATCAATGGCAGAACAACACTACCCTGAATTATTCGACCTTTAAAACTGACATCCATAGAATGATCCCATGAAGTAGAAATGGATGGTTACTCATCTTCAGTAACCTACAAGTTCAAATAAGTAAAATAAGATTGAAGAGTTTTATGTTCAAGATAAGTAACCCATGGGAGTGAGTATGAAGTAATGTTATCCATATGATGTAGTGGAATAATACCTTGGGTTTTTGTGGCCATTTTTTTAGTAATAACAACTCTCTCTATAAAATGACAACAGATCATGAGTCACCATCGTGTATTTAAGTGGCTAAACTGGAGAACAAGCAGCATGGGTTAACTTTATTGAAGAAAAAAATAAAAGGGAAAGAAACTAAGTAACAATGGGTTAGTTCTCATGCCATACTGATTTTATAGTCCTCTGTTAGAATTGAAACGGTTCATTCATTCAACAAGGAATTGGAATCCAAGCCCTTTGGTCTCCCTTCAAAGAAATGATTTATTCTTTTACCAATGACTATGAAAGGTAGATTTTCTTCTCTAACTAGCTCAACAACATCATTAACCAAGACTCGAACAATGGTAACGGGTCTTGACCACTTGGACTACAACTTTCCTGTAAACTGCTTCAATCTAGAATTGAAAATATGGACCCTCTCACCAACCTTGAAGTTCCTATTTTGAATGATTGATTCATGAAAAGACTTTTTTTTAGTATATTTCAGCATTCTCATAGGAATCTCATCAAATCTCCTCCTGCTCACTCATCTCTAACAGTCTCCTTTAACCAGCATACTTAAATTCAAAGTTATGTGCCTTCACTATCTAATAAGATCTCTGATGTAACTCAACAGGTAGATGACATGTTTTCCCAAAGAGTATCCTATATGGTGACATCCCTATAGAAGTTATATAAGCATTTATGTTGGCCCAAAGGGCCTCATCAAACTTCCATGACCAGTCCTACCTAGAGCTAGACATTGTTTTCTCTAAAACCTGTTTAAGCTCTCTATTTGAAACTTTTTCTTACCCACTGGACTCTGTGTGGTATGTGGTACCTATCCTATGTGAGCACCCATACTGCTCCATCAAACCTTTGACCTTATAATTCTTAAATTGAGTCCCATTATCAGTGATGAATTCTTGAGGAACACTGAACATTGAAAAGTTGTTTTTCTTGATGAATTTCACAACACTAGCAGCTGAATTGTCTTGCAGAGCTGCTGCCTTGACCCACGTGGACACGTCATCCACATGATCCAAAATTTACTCATTCCCATAAGAGTATGGAAATGCTCCCATTAAGTTAAATCCCCACACAACAATTATTTCAACCTCTAGATTACCTTTTTGAGGTAGTTCCTGCCATCTTCCAACATTTCCCAATAATTGACTTTTCTCACAACCAATTACCAGACTCCTAGCATCTATAAACAATTTGGTCTAATAGAAAACATCTCGTAAGACCTTTTGATATGTCCTTTATTTTCCAGGGTGGCCACCCCAAGGTGATGAATGGCAGCTCTCAAGTATGGTAAAAATCTCATCCTCAACCACACATCTTCTAAAATCCCATCAGTACACCTTTTAAAGAAAAGAGGGTCATCCCAAATATAATATATCAGATTAGATATAAACCTCTACCTTTGGTTGTGTGAGAGATCCTTGGGCATAACTCTAGCTACTAGAAAAATGGCATAGTCTGCAACCCAAGCAGACTACTATACAGAGGCAGAAAACAATTCTTCATCAGCGAATGAAGTGTTGATCTCTCTTGGTTACTTACTTGGAGTATTGGGAAATCAAGACAAGTGATCTCCAACTACATTCTCAACTCTCTTATTGTCATTAATCACTATGTCAAACTCCTATAACTACAAGGTCCACCTCTTTAGTTTGGGTTTTGAGAACTTTTTAGCCAGAATGTACTTTAGGTCCGAATGATCTGTGAAAATTATGATCCTTGATCCTATCAAATATTGCCTGAACTTTTCCAAATAAAACTTCACTACAACCAACTCCTTTCCAGTGGCAGAATAATTTTTCAAGGCATCATCTAGTATCTTTATTTCATAGTAAATAACATTTTGTTTCATATCCTTCCTCTGCCCTAACACATCTCCTACTCCAAAGTCACTAGCATCACAAATCACCTCAAATGGAAGTTTCCTATTAGGATCTGTAATTACAGGCGAATTAGTCAACTTTTCCTTGAGCAGATTGACGACCTCTAGACATGTTTCATCGAAGAAAAGGGTGTTTTTTAACCAGAAGGGAGAACAAGGGTCTAGTAATCTTAGAAAATTCTTAAATAACCTCTTGTAGAACCCAACATGACCCAAAAAACATCTGATACCTTAGAAATTTTCATGTGGGGAAAACTTTGGTATGAACTCTATTTTAACATTATCTAACTCCATCCCAAAGCATTGTATCCCAAAACTATGCCTTTAGTGTGTATGAATTGGTACTTCTCCCAGTTTAAGACTATGTTTGTCACTTGGAACCTTTCTAACACTAGTTCCAGATTTTTCAGATAGTTCTCAAATTTATTTCCCACAATAGAAAATTCATACATGAACACTTCAATTATCCTTTTAATCATGTCTAAAAAAATTTCCATCATCCACCTTTGAAAAGTGGCAGGATCACCATACAAGCCAATGGGAATCCACTGGTAGGCAAATTTCCCAAATGGACAGGTGAAGGTGGTTTTCTCTTGGTCCTTCGGTGCAATGGAAATTTGGTTGTAACCAGAATAACCATCATGGATGAAAAATAATTCATTTCCTACCAATATCTCTAACATTTTATCCAAAAAAATTATGGGAAAGTGATCCATTCTTGTGGCATCATTCAAATTACTGTAGTTTATGAAGACTCTACATTTGTTCACTGCTCTTGTCTAGATTTGCTCATTATTTTCATTACTGACCACTTTCACTCCACTCTTTTTGGGTACCACTAGGACAAGACTTACCCAGGGGATATTAGAAATGGGAAAATTATTACAGCATCAAGAAACCTAATAACATCTTATCGCACGACCTCCTTCATGTTTGGGTTGAGTCTTCTTTGAGCTTCTACTCTAGGCTTACACTAAGGCTCCATGGGAATTTTATTCTTGCAGAATCATGGACTTATCCCCTTGATATTAGCAATCGACCAACCTATGACTGGATTTTATTTCTTCAAAACACTAAGCAGATTTTTCACTTGACTCACCTCTAGGTTGGATGAAATGATCACAAGAAGTGTGGAACTGTATCTTAAAAAGGATTATTTGAGATGAGCAGGGAGGGGCATGAGTTCAAGGGTGGGTGTTGAATTTCTTGAGGGAAGACACATGGGCCTAGGTGGCCTAAGGTCTTCACGCTTCCTCTTGAAGAAAGAAGTAGATAAAGCTTCTTCATCATCACTAGAGTTTCCAAAACAATCTCCTCAAACATCGACTCCTATTTTAGGGTAAGAATGTTCTCCAACACAAACTCATATAGGTTCTCTAAAAATTCCCCCTCGTATTCATCAACAAATACTCTCTCCTTACTTGAGTTTAGCCCCATGCAAGAGGAAGCAGGGAATTCGGGTTCACTATTGATTTAGGCTATCATTTGCAGGCACTCCTCTTCCTCCTTATCAACATTATCTCATCAACTAACATCTCATATTTGGGTAATAATGGGTGGGTGGGTTCTGTGATTTTCTTAAAACAATTGATTTCTTCATTCTGTTCACCCGTATTGAAAAACAATTTTCCCTTAGACACATCAATCACAGCTCCCCCTATGGCCAGGAAGGGCCTACCGATAATGATAAGAATAACCTGGTCAAACTCCATATCAGGGATAAGAAAGTTTGCAGGAAAAAAGAGTTTTCCTACTCCCACTAGAAGATCATCAACCCTACCCACTTGATAAGTAATGGACCTGTCAACAAGCTGTAGCACAATAGTTGTTGGTTGGGGAACTCCTAATCTCAGGTGATGAAAAAGTGACAGGGGAATCAGATTAATACTTGAACCCAAATTACACAAACAATTGAAAATACCACATCTATACCCAAAGTTTCAAGGAATGACCATTCTTCCTAGGTCTTGAATCTTAGGAGGTATCCTATTCTGTAAGACTGCACTACACTCCTCTCTTAAGCTATAGGTGGAAAATTCCTCCAATGTATTTTTTAACATATTTTCATCATAGATTTTAGATATGATAGGCTTTGAATCAAGGCTTCCAATAATGGAATGTCAATATCCTACTTTAAACCACTTTCAAAAACATCAACAGTTCAGAATCATGAATTGTATTTTTTACTTCTTTGTGGTAAGGGGATTGTTGGGGAAAAATTCATCACAATTGGGTAAATCTCTCTAGCCTCCTTTTTAAAAGATTTAATCACTTTATTGTCTTTGTTATTTAAGCCATATTCTTTGGGTTTTTGAGTTGGAACCATAGGAACTAGATGGAATCCAGTGGTGTTGTCCAGTTTTCCAGATTCAGGTTCATTCAGATATGAGTTTCTAGCTTTATCCAGATTTTCAATTTAAGCATTTTGGAGTTCATTCCTAGGTTTCTAGCGAGTTTGGGAACAACTTCTGTTGGTCACATACTTGGTATTCTCCCTATTATTGGATTGAATTGTGCAAGGTAGCCTACCATTTTCTCTATTACTAGCATCATAAGCCAACCGCCGCATTTGAATTTCCAAGTTCAACATTCTACCATCCATTTGAACTTTATCATAATAATTTTTGGTCTTTTGATAATATAAACTCCCTATAAAATAATGGAACATGTATCTCACATCATCTTTTGAGTTGGATGAATCAACCTTAGGTTGGGGTTGGGGTTGGAATTGCTGCCTCAGCGGCAGCTGTAATCTAGGAGGGGAAGTAGGTCGGCGGACTCCCTGCTCCCTCCATGAATGGTTCGGAAGGTTCCTATACCCCTGATTGTAGGTGTTAGAAAAAGGATCTTCCCTAGGCTGCATCTAAGGTATATATCCGGTAAATCTGGAACTCTCATTAGGCTGGAAAGACATATTGAAGTTTGGATAGAAGGTTTGAGAATGGACATACATGCAACAGTGGTGGCATTGTTTTTTAAGGGTATGATGTGGATTCTCATTAAAGAACCCAGCATCTTGGGCATCAGCATGAGAAGCAGGGGTGGTTTCCTTTCGCACAATGGTTCTCCTCCTCGAGTATTTATGTTGGGTGTTTTGAGCTAAGGTATTAAAGGTTTGTTTGAGATCCTTAGTAGTCCTATACATACAGTTTCCTTCAGAAGACTGACCCACCCAGGTTTGGTGGTAAAAGGTGGGACTATTGTAGAAGGTTTCCATGAGGAATTAGGGTGTACATTGATGGTTTGGATGATGCCTATGCAACCCTATAAACCTATCCCCGGATTCATGAAATAGTTCTCCTTCATCCTGAAGGAATCTAGTTATTTTGTGTCTAATTTCATATGTCATCCTCCTAGGATATAATTTTATTGTGAAAGCATTATAAACTTGATCCCATGTGACAAATATTTCCTCTTCTAACTGTTGAAACCAAGACCTAGAATTTCTCTTGAGGTTGAAGGGGAACACTCTTAGTTTAAACTCTTCCTTAGTGAGACCCCTAAGTTGTAGATGTTGTACAGTATAGTAGAAGGGTCTAATGAGGTCAAGAGAGTCTTTATTAGGCATTCCATTGAAGGTTGGCAGCTAACTAAGCAAATATTTCTTGATCTCATAATTCTTGGACCTAGGAGAGAGTCTAATACATGAAGGGTTACTAGACACTGATGGTAGCAAGAAATATCTCAAATTTTGCCTCTCAACAATCTTATTTTCAGTTTGGTTCATCATTCTAGGTTGGTTCAAATTTTTAAGAAGTGGATTGTTCAATTTTTCAATTCTGTTATCTTCCATTTTGACCGTCTATTTTTCCTTTTTCACTTCCTTGAGGTGCTTATCAATTTCAGGATTTCCAAGTACTAATTATTCTAACATAGACCTGGTTTGCAAGGAGCAGGTTCCAATTTATTTATTTTTATTTAAATTTTCCTTTTTTATATTTTTTAGAGTTTTTTTAATTTTTTTATATGTGATTTTTTTTGTTTTATTAAATCTCACCTAGCTTCCCTAGCAACAGATCGGAAATATTCACATTCACGCGTCATTGGGAACGAGAGAAAAACTAAAATTTATAACCTACCTACTACTTAGAACAGTGGAAAGACAGGGTGGAAACACAGGGAGGCCTAATAATATGCATGATGATCTAAAAAACAAAAGAAAACAAAACAACTCACACACAAAAATACAAAATAAATCAGATGGTGGTACTGGAGCGATGTGGAGTGAGTGAAAATTAGTGTGTGAGGAAGTGAAGGTGAACAGGTGAGTGTATAGAAGTATACAATAATGCAAGAGAGCTTGTGGAAAAAACAACCTAGAGAAGAGTAGGGGAAATTTAACTGGCCGATTCGATATTTCTTAGCTTCATTCATGCACTGAAGTTTAAGAAATATTGGTCTGACTTAATGTAACTCGCTAGATTTTTTTTCTGGTCTGTTTGTGATGAAATAACCGTTACAGTCATTCGACTGTAAAAGTCATTCCATTCAATGGAGATAAAATGTCAGATGTCACTAGTCTCAACTTGTCAGTTGATTTTAGTGTGTGTCCCTCATTTGAGCATGACTCACTTGTTAGTGAGTTCCTAAAATTGATACTATTTTCATTATGTTTCAAACAAGATCAGTTTTCACTCACCTTATTGTTTTGAAAATAAATCTATTCGTCTATCACTGAGAGAGACATTCCAAAAAAATTATGTAGTGCATGAATAAGGGTAAAAAAATCTAACCATATAGCTTACCACACCCCCAAAGAAATTCAGCTGGACATAATGGATGGCTTCAGTGATAAAATAGGATTAAAATAAATGATGTTCTTGTTGAAATGAGTTGTAGAAAAAAAGAGCACAAGGAAAATAAAGATGTTTGTCTCCCAGCTTGATCTCCCAAAAATTATAATCCATGATACTTGATGGTGGATGAAATTATGAATTTCACTCGATGTATGAAATGTCGATCTACTACTCTGATCCTCCAATCTTCTCATTATGGAAATGGTGAACAACCAGCCTCCCTGGATCGATCAATAAATATTCTGCCCCCTGCCCTCTTGTGATAGATGCTAATCACCTCGTAATAAAAGTCTCTAGAATCTCATCTGATGTGTTCATCAACATCCATGTGGATCTTTCATATTTCCATGTCCCTCGCACTGGTCACTGGAGCAGTCTCTCCTAACTGAATGATGAGTGTGTGCGTGGCAAGTAGCAATCCTCGCTCTTCAAAAAAGGCTTGTGAGTCAGATACAAAAACAATGAAACTAATATGTAAATAAATAAATATATCATTTTTTAAAAATACATATTAATATATATATATATACTAAATTAAAATACAAATAAGAATATATATTTTATAATACATAATACTATTAGTAATATAATAATTATTGTATTTAATTAATAACATATATTATTACATAAGAAATTAATATTGTATATGATATGTAACACATAATATATATAATATGTTATATGATAAAATAAAATAGAATAAAAATTAAAAAAAATGAAGATGAAAGAAACAAAGAGGGGAGGGGGGTTTTGCGGCATAGGGGAGAAAGTTGGAAGGGGTTCGGCATCGGGGGATGCGGGGAAACGGGAACAGGGTGCGGTGGTTGTGTAGAGGGTCTCGTTGGTGAGAAGGGAATGGTTTGATTCTTGTGGGAGGAGGCTCGAAGCAAGAATGGGGTGCGATGGAGATGGATTACAGATGGCACAGGGTATATTTGTTCTGAAATTTATTCAATCTGCACAATTGATGATTTTCGATTGTTGTTCTTTTGCTGCTGAGATTTTCTATTCTTGTTGAGTGTTTGCGGTGGATGAAATGGGGGATAGTGGAGCAGAGAAGTTCCACCATTTGGTGGTGAAACTGTGGTAGGGGTGTGGTGGTGAAGGAAGGGAAGTGGAACAATAAGTGAGTCACTGTGAGGGTGGGTTCTGATCATGGTGACTATGTGTGGGAGAAACAGTGAGATTGGATGTAGCAAACACTGGGACACTATGAGGTAGGGAGACACACTCAAGGTCTCACCGTGAGTGGGGATACGTTGGGAGGCTCGAATGAAATGGTTTGAAATTGTGCCACCGGTAAGAGCTGAAATGTTGGGATAGTAAGAAGGGGCTAATGGTGGCACAGTATATAGAAATGGTGCTAGGATGAAGTGTGGAGAGGATGGAGGACTGTGGCACCGTGAAAAAGGGATACAGTGGCAGAATAGAGCAGTTTGGAAGGGTGAGACATGCCACCGTAATCTGAAAAACCAAAATTAAAAAAACTAAAACTTTAATAAAACCAGGAAAAAGATTCATAATAATGATAAACTAAATAAATAAGATAAAAAAATTATGAATTACCTAAAATAAATAATTTATTTGTCTTAAATAAAATAAACAAATTAATTCAGCACAAATTAACATATTTACAATTACTTTATTAAATTAATTAACCAATTAATTAATGAATTAGTTAAATTAAATAATTAAGATATTAATTTAATAAGATTAAATTGTTAAAACTAATAAAATTTTTAAAATACTAAAAACTAAAATGACTTATTTATTTAAAATTTAAAGAATAAATAATTAATTAATTTAATTAATGAATTAAAAATTATTGAATCTAATATCATAAAGAATTAATTAAATGACATTAAATTAACTATTTAATTTTATTATTGGAAAACAATAAAGAAACAAAAATAACACACTTTTAATACATGAAAATATTTTTTATAATGTAATTTATCGAACACAACAATTGATGAATATTACACAAAATACAATGGTATGATATTTAAAAGTCAATAAAAATATAAAAAAGGATGTTGCAAAGATAATTAAAAATGAGCCACATCAGTAACACCATATTTCAATTCCCTTGATTTTTTTATTTAAAATGAAATGTACCCTAAATTATTCATTGCATGGTTTACATGTCAGACCCCTAGTATGTAATATTACCTATAAATGTGGGATTTTAATCCTCTAAAATACCCACATGAAATGGTAGATGAAGTTGGTATGTAAAATGGTGACATGTGGGATAAGAATAGGTGGTAGATTGTCCTCTATCGCACATTTTATCTCTTTAAATGATACTAACTTTATTAATACAAACACCCAGGGACACATATCATCATACACTACCTCCTATAAATATATGCATGTATATATATAGACATATATTATTGTAATAATATTTTCAAATATATTTAAAACATTATTACATTGTTCATATATCAATGTGTATTAGTTAATGATTATATTTTTTTAACTTTATATATTACTATTTATTAATATAATAAATTGAGTGGATGAAAATCCATTATAGTAATATATTTTTAACTTTATATATTTTCATTCCCAATTCATTAAATATATTTTAAAAATAATATTATCATTTATCTATTAATATTTATAATTTAAAATTGATTAATATATATTTAATGATTTTAATATGATTATATGATGATATAACTAATTTCATTACAAACAAATATTAGTACATGTATGAATACATGCATACATATATATAGGTATATACAACATTAAATATTTATATGTATATTTTAATATATGTATATGCATAAATCTAAATATTATTATATTTACATACATACAAATACACTCAATTATAGATATGATATAGTTATGTGTATAAAAAAACATACATTTCTCATTGGAAATAAAAATCTCCCAGTGGAGATTTGTCTTATAAATCTCCCATTAGAGATTGGCCATATGAATCACCTATTGGGGATTTTCCATAAAAATCTCCCATAATTATTTGAGAGGAATGAAACAATCATATATATTGGGAATCATGTACAATAAGGGAAACAAGCCAATCAGGACTGATTGATGACCAAATTTTCCCACCACTTGAAACAGCCTGGGATGCAAAATGGTGGGCCACACAATTTCCTTCCTGCACTGTGAAATAAAATGATTAGGCTAAGAAATGAACAATAAGGTATTTAATTCTGATAACCAGTCGGATGAAGGGCTGAAGGTCATCATCAATGGAGCAGAAAGAATGTATCATGATCTGAAATTCCGATTCCAAAATAATGGAACATCATCCTCTCTCGATATAAAATTCTAGTTCAAAATAATCACTTCATATTATACCACTGGGGGACTCCACCTAGAAAAAAAATTCATTGGAAATCCACAGTAATGTAATGAAAAGAAACCCAGATGAACAACCCAAAATAAAAAACCCCAGAATCATTAATGGGGATATCCACCTTGCTTTTGAGTTCATCTATCACATGGGGGGCCTAAATTCTTACAGACCAAGAGGATTTGGAGGTAACACCACCAAAATCAGAATTGTTCGTACTATGCATCAAAAATATAGAATATTTGATGCATGAGGCACTGGGTTTTCTTCCACTATTGAAGACGAGTTCATTTCTACAAATCCAGATTTTCCATGTCTACACACAAAGACTGCTAACTATCTCCAAATAGAGTGATGTCATCCACTTGTCAAGAGAGGATGGTATCTCGACAAAAGGATCTTGAGAAGCTAAAAAGTACGCATTCAATGCCTTATAAACAACCTTGGTCCTAGAACATGAACAATTATCATAATTTGTAGACTCCAAATCCACATGGAAAAGTATAAATATAGGTTCAATAATGGAGTGATAAGAAAATATGAATTCCTTAATAGGAATATTGCATGAACAAACCTTCCACAAAATGAAGTGGGATTTAGGATGAATTGGAAGATTCCATAGATTTTCCTGTATTGATAGGTCCCATGTAGAGAGATTTCACTTGCTAGTTTAAAACTAGACTTAACGGATAAAACCCCAGAAGGATTTTTAATCCATTAAAGATGACCTGGAAGATGACCGTCGACACACTGGATGCTCAAAATAATGATCCTATACCTCTTTTTGAGATTTGAATTCAACTTATCCATACTCCATCCACTACCACACACCTAATATAAAGCCCAAAACATTTCATTCTCCATTCCCCACATCAAAAAGAGTAGTAACCAAAGACCCATCGATGTCTTGCATCCAATATTCCTGACAAATATTAACTCTAGGACCATTTCCAAATCTCCAATACAAGACCTTATTCAGCATCTCATAATAATCCCATACAAATATCCCATGTATCTCTATATATAATTATACGTGTATAAAAACATACATAGTACATTGATAATATAAATATCCTAGTGGATATTTTTCTTGTGATTATTTTATTGGATATTGACCCTAGGAATATTGGATGTGCTAATATCTTATTAGATATTTTCCATATAAATCTCTCAAATATATGAACTTAATTACATGTATATACAAACATACATAGGAAATTTTAAAATCAAATATCATAGTGGAGATCTCTCCGGTGAATCTCCCATTGGAGGTTTGACATATGTAACTCCTATTGGTGATAGGCCCTATGAATCTTCCAATGAAGATTTTATCAATAAATATCCAATATAAAATTTATATATATATAAATACACAAATATTTATTCATTCATGACTATAATGAAATGACATATACATAAAACACCTTAATAAAGGACAATATATATATTGGTAAAAATTGGTAGTTCCAACAGATATTATATTTTAGTGTTGATAATTTAATTTACCAACAAATGTTTTTACCAATAGATATATATTTTAATAATAGTTGTTTAATACCAGTAATTCTTTTACTAGTTTTTAAATATAATACTTTACTATGTCAATACCAACAATTTTTTATCAGCACCTGAATCTATTATTAAGAACTGTTATTACCAACTTATCATTGAACATTAGAAGACTATGTTAAGATAGACTATTGAATAAAAAAATATTTCATCATTATCCAATTTAAAAAACATAATCTTTATATTATTATCAAGAAAATTTTAAAAGTAATAAATTATATCCATGGGTTGAGATCTCTATCCTAGGGTTTCCTATGGTTTAGTGATTCCTATGGTTTTCTTAGGTGCAGTGGTGATTTACCGAATTCCCTGCAAGCGTTAGATGAAGTTTCAAACCTCACAATGTCAGTGTTTACAAATTTACATGATTGAAAAAGTGGATTAAAGGAGTCAGATCTGAGAAATCATTGGAAAATAAAATCACTGGCTGATAATTAGAGGGTTGTGGTCACGGCAAAAAAGGTTAAGGATGTGATTCTTATGCATAAAATTTCACTCCTAATAATCCAATTTTTTTTGTTTAATCGGACATTAAATATGGGAACCATGATAAACACACATTAATATGTTTTCTTTTAAGAATAGGGTGTAGCCAAAATAGAAATTGGAGCATTCTATATGATCTCTGAATTATTCAATGAAAATAGAAACAGAAGGTTCTCAAGGGAAAGACATTTTCCATTGACAACTATCTCATTCTAATGAAGGACCAGAGAGAGAGATAGGATATCCATATAAACATTCTAATTGAACACCAATTTTAGATATGAATTAAAAGAATTTTGTTTTGTCGTAGAAAGGAGTGAGTTATTCCTGCAATCAGTGGTCGTATCTGATAGTATATTGAATAATACTGATCAGATCTTATTCATTAAAAACCGACATTAAAGATTATGGTATTTGTTGATGTTGATAATCCACTTATGAGGAGATTATTTCCGAATATAATGGAAGTAGATGGATGGGTATCCTCCTATATTGAAAAGATACCAATCTTCTTCTTCTTTTTGGGTTTATTGGGAATATATAAAAACACAGTGTTCCAAAGAAGGTGGACAATGATGAAAAAATCATTATGTAGTATGGTCTATGGATTTGTAAAAAAAATATATGTTATCCATTATATATAAACCACAAAAAAAATGGGATTGGGATAGTCATATGAATAGATTTTGTAAGAAATCTAAGAAGAATAAAAATAATATCATCATGATGGGGCCTCTGGATTTTTTGTAGATATATGTGAGAACCTATGAGGGGATAAAAGGATGAAAAAAATAGCACAGCAGGTTTTGGTATCCATAGGATTTTTTATGATTACCAGCCTAATATAAATTGGAGAGATTCGTTCCCCAAGGCTTATTCCTATATATGTGTAGGTGATGAAGAAAAAATCATCCAACCTAATGACAATCTGCTCAGATCCACTAGATCTAAATTCTCCCTCAAAATATGAATAACCCATGTATCCCATCTTATAGGGGGCTGTTCTAATCAATTCCTCTATAATAGGTCATAAATATAGTGGTTGAGGAAGAGGAAAGTTAGATAGTATAATGGTAATGTAATTAATGTGACGGAAAATAGCGGAGTTAAAAGGAATGGAGAGAGAACTCTAGTAAATGATAGATTCATTAAAAGGTGGAAAGTGGAAGGTAATGGGACCTACCTTGAATTCTCAAATGTGGAGGCTAGATTGAGCTAGCCCTACATATACTAATAAAAATCCAATATTGCTACTATTATGGGCTTCAAAACTCATGATCAATTCAAATTCTCTAGCATCATTTCATTAAAATTATCCATGATATTGTTTTTTTTTTCAAAACCATATTATTAAGAATGTACATGGATGGTGTTGCAAAAAAAGTGGTCACTGTATAATTCTCGATTTTTTGGGAAGGCCACGTGGGTGGTCTCAACCATCTTTGCATGGAGGAAGTGGATGTTCAGGTTAAATCATTCTATTATAAAAAAATTGGTGCATTCATCCATCAAACAAATGAACTAGAATTTTTTATTTTTTTATGGATGTCCCTCCCTGATGCGTAAATGAAAACCTTGGAAATTACTAAGTATTATCCAAGATAACTAATCCAGACCTCTCTTTATTGGTGGGATTTCAATGAAATTTTATTCAGAAATGAGAAAAACTGAGGGGGAAGTATGTCTCACAAATATATGTTGGAATTTCAGTAGTCAACACAAATATTGTGACTTTCTGATCAAGGATATCCTGAAAACCCTTTTTCATGGTTTTAAGGGACTTCTGGAATCACTCACATTGTAGTGCAGTTGGAAAAATTCATGGGGTCTACTTACTAGATTATTCTTTTCAATTATTTCCACATTTTTCATCTTTCTCCTACAACATCATACCGGCCACGACCCAACCCGTGATGGGGATCAAACATCAAATACCCTAAGCCCACCTCCATAGGCTAGGGGGTGCCAACAAGTAGTGAAAGTCATGTCATAAATGGGAGTCCTTTTACTAAGTACCTATACACGCAAAATGACCATCTCAAGGTAAATTTTTGGTGGAAAAAAACTAAAAGATGAATAACACTAGAAAAACAACCATGCATGTAAAATCTATAGAAACTACAAGAGTATGGAAGTGAAAACTATAAAGTAAAGGTAAAAATACATGCCCAAACAAAAATATATCCCATATTAATAAAACTAGAAAAGTAAAATTCTGAGAGATCCCAACTCCTCAAATCTAAGCCATAACTAACGAATGTGTTCCTAAGAACAAGGTATCCATAAGATCATATAAAGACATTGATGACCTGTTCTTCATCAGCCTAAGACATGAAACCCATGGGCAAAGCCTATGTACCAGAGAGTATGTACATACCCCTTAGAACTCCCTAAAAGATGAAGTGGTAGTAGTAAGAGATAAAAAAGGAATAGAAAGATAGTAGATAGTACACATGATGCAAGCGACAATGAAAGAGAAAATATCAAGACAAACCAAGATAAAAGTAACATCGGCCAAACACAAGGGGCTCAACATGATTTGTATATGAACTACAAGTAGAGTTTTATCCACCTATATCAGGTGAGTAAGCTCATCCAACCATGGGAATCTAAACACCATAAGCACATGGAATGCCCTTTATGTAGTTAAAACCCATGGAACAAGATTAACTAAATTCAACGGTTTGGATACATACTTCTAAATATATATAATCAATCAAAATAATCCTAGATGAGCGAGAAAGGGGATCTCCATCTCATAGATTGTCCCACCAAAATGAGTCATCAAAATTTCAAAAATTCTATCAATGATGCCAATCATCATACGCATTTTTTCAAAAGTAACAATCCAAATCCTTCCACACCTCATCACTATAACACATAGTCAAGGGGCCACAATCTCTAGGTTGGGGACCCATGCCCTGGTGAAATTGGAGGGTTTCACTCAGTGGTAGAGGTCTCATAACTAGCCCAACTAGAGGGTTCCACTCTAGAAGTCAATAGTGGACCCATACCAAGCCCAGCAGAAGCGTTCCACTCTATAAGTCACTGAGGACCCTTTCTCGGGATAGTTAGAGGGTTCCACTCGGGAGATCTATAGAGGATGTATTCTATGTGCAGATAAGTGGGATCCACATTGATACCAAATGGAAGACCCATTATCTACCTAGTATGAAGATTCCACTCTAGAGGTAGAGGACCCATGCCCAGCCTAGTTAGAGGGTTCCACTCTTGTCATTGAGTACCCATTCCCAACCCATCTTGAGGGTTCCACTCGGAAGTGGGTATGACATGTATGCCATTTTCCAAAATGAGGGTTCCACTTAATACTATATAGAGTACCCATTCCTAGTCTAGCTAGAGGGTTCCACTCTAGAAGTCATTAAAGGCCAACGCCCAGCCCGACTAGAGGGTTCTACTCTAGATTCCGATAGTGATTCTGCATAATCACATCCATTATTTAGTTTCACCTAACCTATAATAATTCCCAAAACATTAAATATAATATCTGAAAATACACAACTGAGGAACCATCATGTTTTAAACAAAAAACATTAGATATATTATCATAGTACAAAATTTAAGTCCAAAAAAAGGAGATATGAAATCATAGGGTTATCTCAAAATGAGTCAAGGTTTTCATGGCATGTGAGGGGAACCACATGGCATGTGGTCCCACTCTATCACTTGTCCATGTATCTAGAGGTACATGTCTTGAAAACCTTATAGAAGTACACAATGTGTGGGGGATATACATATCATTCCCATTCCACATGGGTTCTGACCCATGTGCTTTGACTATGTTCATGTGTCCAAGTCATGTATGTGTACTTTACCCTATGTCTGTGTACTTTAGTATATGGTGTGCCCCTTCAAATGGGGTGTGGCCTATGTGTTCTGCTCATTCTTGTGTACTCAGGCACATGGCATGTACCCAGAAAGGAGTTCCACCACACGGCTCATCTATATGTGTAAGGTGGTACCCAACGTGTAGGAGGGATATACACCATTACATACTTATAATATCTCAAAACCCTAGATGCCATAGCCAAGGAGCTACAAGTTGTGTGTTAATCATGTTAAACAGTGTGTATTCAGGTTTTTCACAACTTTCTAGATATTTTACCATTTGTTTAATATGTCCATGCCACTTTGATTTCGTCTTCTATCCCACCTGAAAATATTGGATCTCTCTGTGGATCTTAGTTTCCAACTATTATTCATTGGAAATCATATTTTGTTGATCCTTGGAGATAGGTCGCACATTTCGTGTGCCCCTGAACCTTCCATCATTGATGATCCAGCCTGTGATCATTGAAAAAAACATCCATAACTAATAAAACCCCTCAATTTAACATTTAATATCGATCTATCTTTTATTAATGAATCCATAATGATTTTGAGGGTCCGATCTGGCTTGGTACCACCCAATAATATCAATCCAGGACTATGGGGTCATACAAGTGACAAATACAAAGAAAAGTAGAAGAAAGGAACCACAATAAATGTTTAAATGGTCATTTCCTAGATTTCTTGGACAAGAATTAAGACTGGGGGTATCTAGTGTTAGAGAAAAAAGATTAATCAATTTAATCGGTACTCAGGCGAAAGCTAAAGAAATAATTGGCGCTGATCAACAGAAGGGATTGATCTACTCAGTAAATTAAATCAAAAATGGAATAAAACAAAAATTGATGAGTCCTACCTAGATATTGGATCTTTAATCATAAAAAGAAAACACATGAAAAAGATCTAAAGAAGTTTTTGTGTTCTTTGTGCCATGATCTTCTCTGACCCAACGTTTTGTCAACGTGTGAGGTGATTTTCCAATTGAAGGATGGGGATAAGCTATCGTATTCACCCAAGGTTTATTCATCTAAATTTAGGGGATTATCCATGTAATTTAACATATATAATTTCATTTAGTTTAAATTAATTTTCTAATAAATTTAACTAATTAATTTATCCAATGAACGTACCACTAATGGGTGAGATATCTGAATGCCCAAAACTGGCCTATTTTAGGTTGTGCCATGGGTAAACAATGTGTTCCAGACTCAACCATGGCCACAAATTTCTGATCTAAAATTTCATTTAATAATTATCCCTCTTTCTTTAGAAAATTTC
The DNA here is from genome assembly GCA_963277665.1 of Viscum album. Taxonomy (NCBI): domain Eukaryota; kingdom Viridiplantae; phylum Streptophyta; class Magnoliopsida; order Santalales; family Viscaceae; genus Viscum; species Viscum album. The sequence continues at coordinate 761,425,299 of OY728161.1, forward strand.
ACGCAAGAAATATAAAATATATTTAATATTTTTGTAAAATTAATTCTCAGAACATGGTTCCTTGGAATCACAAATTGTCTTAGTGTCCGGCTATGATAATATATATAGTAACACTTCAAAGACATTATAGAAATAAAATGGGACTCTACATCATTCCCTCCTCTAAACATCTCATCACTAAAAATAAAAACTGAACATGAAACTCCATATACTAAGCCCATAATTGGATCTCCCTCTCCCAGGATCTCCGTTGCATGTTCATGTGTTTCCACAACACATGAACAAATGGGATAGTCCATCTATTAAGGGTACTCTCTTATTGATCCTCTATCATAACTAAGTGCTTAATAAGGTAGCTCCATCTTTTATTTCTATCTTAACCTAGTCGATGATGTGCATAGGGTATTGCACGTATCTCGTCAACTGCAACACGTGGAAGAATTTTTGCACCTCATCAAGATATATGGATAGGGAGTGGCAGTAATCATCCTCACCAAAACTCTACGTGATCAAAAATGGTCTAATGAACAATATTGGTTACATTCCTCCCCAGCCGAACCTCCACAATATTTTTTGTGGGGAGACTCTCAAAAAAATGTGGGCTCCAAGATGAAATAAAAGAGATTATGATAGTGATTTACGTAATATAATTTCATACTATAAGTCATCCTCATCCACTCATTGATGACTTGGATGGTTTAATTCATCACCTACACCATCTAGGGGCTATAAGATATGTCTCACTGATCTTTTTCCTGCACCAGGGTGACCTACAGGGTCTTCTGTACAGGGCCTAAAATGGTTCCATGTCGATTGTAAAGTGGTAGATATTTTTGTTTTCGAACTCTACAAAAGGAAATTGATCTTCCCAACTCTTGACAAAGATTAACACCCAATACCTCAACATATCCACCACCACCTCAATATCGAACTCATTCTTCCCATCATTCTGGGGGAGAAAGGTGGTACTCATCCTCATTTAGATCTTGAATGCATTCTACATGCCTATTTATAATCATGACTTCACCCACACATCATTATAGGAAAAAATCATATAGGTAACCCCATGAAATAGATTGATCTCTTGTATGTAGAAATGTCACAAAATCTCCAATGAACATGGCTCTTTGGTAGCGAGGATGTGTGATGAATTCATGAGTTGTTCAAATATCACCCAAGTGGCATAACAGACCGTCATTGGGCATGAATTCCCTATCAGAAATTCAATGGATTTTCCATCCCACTTACACTTTGGGATCTCAACGGGATGTAACAAACCTATCAGAACATGGGTCTTACCCATCACATGTTAATAGGTGGGGAACCGAGAGATGAAATTAGATATGCTACGGCTCATGATGGACTGAAAAAATTTATATTGAATGTGTCTTTACATCTTCCCAATACATGGATGTACATATAGGGTAGAAGTGTGAAAATCCTACATCACTTCCTCCCGCATCATGATTGGAACCAGCATTATTAACTAGTGAAATATGACATGATTTGCTCCTTCAAAATATCCATATTGTAAAACCCCCATGGATATCTAGTCACATAATTCTTCAAAATCAATGTATCTCACCCAGGACTCTATAACATGCTCAAGAAGATGATGAATGAACACCATCGACTAATGAAAATTTGAACCCTCGATCTCCACCAAGGTGATCTATAAAGAAGCCAACTGCTCCAGATCCTCTTGCACCATGATATTCTTGGACTTCCTACTAAGGGATTATGGTACTATTTTTTCTTTCCCAAGAGTATAGGATACCTCAAATTCATAGTCCTAAAGCAACTCCAACCAGACCTGTTGTCTTGTGTTCAATTATCTCTAAGTGAATACATACGTGAGACTCTAACAGACAGAGTAATCTAAAATGTGTTCCCCCAGGAGTTTGTTCCTCCACATCGACAGAGTGAAGATTATCAATTCCAGCCTTAATTCTTGAGTAACATTTTTCTGATCATGGGGTATCAACTACATCAACTGTTATGTCTTAACACTCTGTTACTACATCAACACACATCCAAGATTAGATCCAAAGGCATAACAATACACCATATATTCCTTTCCCTCCTCTGGTTGTCTCAATAGAGGAGCACTAGTCAGCCTTAGCCTTAAATCCCCAAAGGCCCTCTGGCATTTCTCAAACCACGTAAATGGGGCCCCTTTCAACATTTGGGCAGTCAAAGGGGTTGTAATTCTGGAGAATTCTACCATAGACCTCCTATTTTATGTTGTCAATCCACAAAATATATGCACCTCTGACATGCTCTTGGGTGGTTCCCAAGAAATCACTACATCAATCTTTTAGGGTCCATGGATAAACCATGCTCAGAAATGAAATTCCCTGAATAATGAACCTCATGATTCCAGAACTGGAACTTCGAGAGTTTCCCATATAGATGGGACTCTCAAATTAAATATAGAACCATCTTCATGTGCTTTACATCCTCATCCTATGATAAAGAGTATATGAGCATGTCTTCATTGAATATAACCAAAAACTAGTCGAAGTATGTCTGAATGATTGGGTTTATCAATTCCATAGATATAGAAGGGACATTCATTACTTCAAGGGTAATCACTATGAACTCGTAGTGTCTATAGCGTCATCGGAATTATAGATTTGCAATATCATCATTGAGAAACCTCAACTGGTGGTAGTAATACCTGAGAGTGATATTTGAGAACCATATCAAGCCTCACAACTGATCAGGAAGGTCATCAATCCTCGGAATGGGGTACTTATTATTTATTATTTCCTCATTCAAGCAGTGATAATATATGCAAATCCACAATCCCATATATGCCTTTTTCACAAACAACACTAGAACTTCCTAGGGGGGACCCATTGGTCTTAATGAAACTTTTATCTTGAAGGTCCTACAACTACAACCGTAGCTCTTGGATCTCGAAAGGGGCTATCTGATATGCCTCAAATGATATAGAAGTGGTCCTGGGATGCAAGTCAATGTGAAACTCCATCTATGGCCTTGGAGGTAGTCCACGAACATCCTCATTGAAGATGTCCATATAATCCACCATGGCTGAAGGAATTCAGATTCCAGAAGAGTCTTCTACACCAGGGTCTAAAATCACCAACTGATGGGTGATGGGATGAAACCTCCAACATAAAGAACCTTCTCATCCCTCCATGAGATCTCTCTAACAAAAATAATAATAATATCATCCCATCATGGATAAGGCATCTAAATCATCTATGGTGATAGTAAATTTGGGCACAGAATCTGGAAAACCAATCCATACGAAAGATTAAATCATAGGGTTCCATAATGATGACCAAAATTTTCCATGTGAACCTCATTCCACCAAGTGATTGATCACACGAATAGTAGATAAAATATAAAAAATAATTGTTTCTTGTAGGAACATTAAAAGAAACTATTGGGATAATGACTCAACTGGGAGATATTTCTCTTGGAAATGGGTAATAGATATGATGGAATGACTGGAAAGAGTATCTAATAATATTGTATCATGACTATAATAAACACAGATCGTACATATAATCATTGAGTGTGTTGCAGGGTCATAAGCCTCCAAGGCCTGCAGCTTTTCATGACCCTGAAAACCAACTCCCTGAACCTTACATGGGACTCTAGGGGGTGGTGGTGGAAACATTTCATAGTTTCTTCCACCTCCTAGAACTCCTCCTACTCCACTTCTAACTCCACCTCCATGGGGGACACCCTACTCTCGCCTGGGAGATCTCTAATCATAGCCATGACTTTGTCGTGGTGTTAGTAAAATAATCGTGTGTGCTCCTATGCATGTCTAGTTAATCATTCATGCACTATATGACCTTTCTGGTAACAAGCATAGAACTAACCCTCTCTAGGATTCCCTATTTCTTTGTATTATCCCTATACCACCCAACCATGCAGCTGAGTCTAATTGCGAAAGGATCTCCTACACCGAGATCCCTTTAAAAAGTGTGTGTTAGAAGATGTAGATGACTCATCTCTGTTATACCCACTGCCTGTTGTAGTAATCTGGAGTCCCTCTGAGAGAATTTTCTCTGTCACTAATTCCCACTCCAGCACCCCTTCATAGGATGGGATGCATAAGGGCACCACACTAACATGAATCTATTGATTGATTCCCTGATCAAACATATGTGATTGGAATTACCCATCACGGATCATGTCATGTATGTACTGTGTATGGTCTCTAAACCATGCTACATACTCAGACCCTATCATTACTCCTTTCTAAAGCTGTATTAACACTTGAATCTGAATCATGATAAAGTTAGAGGGGTAGTACTTCTCATAGAACAGCTGCTAGAATTAGGTTTATGAGAGTGTTGAATCATCACTCATCTAGGTAACAAGGCTCTACCGGCTCCCAGCTACTCCATGGAAAAGGATTTCTTCTAATGAAATAGCATGATCTCTCTGTGTCTGGATAATCTTGAAGACATGGACCACTGAATCTAGCCAACCCTCTGGAGACTGAGGATCTGGCTTGCTGTAGAACCCCAACAGTCTCTTGAGTTGGACCTCATAGAGCATGCTAAGCCTACATGAACACTCATCCTTATCGGTTTATATAATATGATACTCGAAAGTTGAAGTTACTACTACATTCCCACAAGGAGGAAGAATCCCGCAAAAAGACCATGAATTGATCCTTCATCATTCATTTGATCATCATCACGATTTAGAACTAGTATCCAAGCTTGTTATCATTGCAGAGGAATCCTGAAATTTATCAAGACATACCACAATCATATGATCACACACATATATATATTGGGTATTTGAATCAAGAATGATAGTCAAAGACTCAATCTTATATGATTCTTTTACCATTGATCCTTGTAACCAGTGTCCCAATATGCCAATTCAACAAGTATGTAGTCAAGGTCTTGGTGATTGGATGTGTCAGTTGCTCGTACCATCACTAAATTCCATGTCCTGAGAGATGCAATTGAGATAATTCGAAAATGTTTCCCCAAATCTGTTCAAAATCCTCATCAGTGGACTACTACAAACAACTTAAAAAGGAAGGAAATGCTCTAAAACCAATCTATCAAGACCCATCCCAACCCATTGATTAAGAAAAAAACTACACCAAACCCTCTACCATAATCAAGGGGTGGTGAAAATCATCCAACGGAATATCCTAAATGGGAGGAATTTTTCAAAGTACTTGTAAGCATGCACACATCCATCACAATGAAAAAGTACATAAGAATAAATTTAAAATCTGAAAAACACTAGGTAATCAATCATTCCTGTAAATACTCTAGATTTTATAAGACAATGGTAGTGGAAAATGAATGTTAAATAGGTAAAATACACGACAAACTAGAACTATGTTCCAACCTGAAAAAACAAGAATAAAGAAATATTAAAGATCCTAGCTCTTAATCTCTAATCTATGTCTAATCTATGTGGTCCAAAGTACCCTGTATCCATAAGCTCCTTTGAATTCATCATTGATGAGTCCATTGTCTTCATAAGACACGACACATGTGGGAAATTACCATGTATGGATGAGTATATACATACCAAGTAGGTTGACCTGAAAGATATAGGTGGAGTAGTAATAGTTATAAGAGGAAAAGAAATATATTAGAGAGTACATAAGATGCACGATATAGTTAATTGGAACAGATCAACTAAAACAAAGAGAGATGTAACCTCATCGAAGCATAAGGGGATCAACTTAGTGTGTGTATGAACTTCACACCGAGTTTTTTTTGCATATATAACATTATATTAGAATCATCAAACCATAATCAACAAAATACATAAATCAAGTGTCATACCCCATGAATCTTCTCAACCCATAGAAGGATAGCAACCAAATCCAATGTTTTGGATAAATATGTATATATATATATTTATATACTTAGTCAAAATAAGCCCAAATGAAAGATAAATGGAATTCCTATATAATAACTCAACCTTGGAAAAAGAGTCACCAACACATATAAAATCTCATCAATGATGCACAAAATATCACACGTCTGCTCATAAGTAACCATATAAGTCCTACCACACCTCATCATTGTGTCGCACATTTGAGGGGCCATAATCCCTCGATTGATGACACATGCACTATTATAATTAGAGGGTTCCACTCAGGGGTTTAGGACCCATTCCCATACCACTTAGAGGGTTCCAAAATTGAATTTGGTAAAAGAACCATGCCAATCCTCTCTTTAGGGGTCCTCTATAGAAGTCGTTGAGGACACATGCCTAGAAAATATAGAGGGTTCCACTTTGGAGTTCTATATATGACCCTTGTGATGTGATGATAGGAGATGTCTACTCTGATAGTTGATGGAGAACACATTCCCTCCCTAAAATGAGGGTTCCACTTAGGTGGTATAGGACCCACTCCTAGCCCAACTAGAGGGTTACACTATAGTCATCAAGGACCCTTTCCTGGACTTTCTCGAGGGTTCCCCTCAAGTGTTGGTAGAGCACCCAAGCCTTAGTCCCACATTTTGGTTCAACTGTAAGATTCTATAGAGGTCCCATTCCTACCAAAGTTGTAGGGTTCGACTAGAGATGACTCTCGTGATCCTGGAAGATCACTTCCATTATTAAGCATCACCTAACCAATAGTCATTCCTGGATCATTCCACATCATATCTAAAAGGCCACAACCATGGTCACCATCACATTCGACATGAAAAAACAATTAACATAGGCGAATCGTAGGCCAAAATTCAAGTCCAAACGATGAACATACGGAAGAGTAAAGTTTCCTAAAAACCCAAGGTGTACACTACATGTGAGGGGACCCACAAGGTGTGTGGTCTCGCTCCATCACCAGCCCATGTATGTGGAGGTACATGGCTCACCAACCATGTATGAGTACATGTTGTGTGGGATAAATACATGGTATTCCCATGATACTGAGGGTCCTACCCTTGTGCTTTGTCCATGTCAATGTATCCAAGTCATGTCTATGTATTTTACCCCATGTTCATGAACTTTAGTACATTGTGTTCCTCTTCACATGGGGTGTTTCCCATGTGTTCTGGTCATTTTTTTGTATTCAAGAACCTGTAGTGTACCTTTCCATGTGGTCCTCCACATGGATCATCCATAGAGTGAGGTTTTACATGACGTGTAGGAGGGATACACGCAGTTCCATTCTTATAAAATGTCAAAACCCTAGAAGCTATAACCATGGGTCTACACACTATGTGTTCATTACAGTACATGGTGTTTAGTTGGGTTTTTTATAGTATTCTAAATTTTATCGCATGAATTAAATCTATCCATGCTACTTTGATTATATATTTTATTCCACCTAAAATATCAAATTTGTCCATGGATCCTAGTTTTTGGTTATCATTCACCGGAAATAGGATTCTGTCGATCCTCGAAGATATGTTGCATGTTATTCACAACCCCTGAATCTTCTACCATTTATTATCTTGCCATTGGTCATTTAAATGATTTTCTAAAACTCATAAATTTCCTTGATCTTACCTTGTTCCATTGATCTATTCCTCGTTCATGAATACATCATCATTTCAAGGGTCTGATCGGGCATAGTACCACCCTGTAATGTCAATCTAGAACCCAGGGTTATACCATTGATAAATGAGAATAAATGGTGAAGCAAGGAACAAAAAAAAATTTAATGATCACTTCCAAGAGTCATTTTCAAATGATAAATAATGAAGATATCCACGGTTAGAAAACACATATTAATCAATTGAATCAGTACTCAGGTGCATGCTCAGTCCATAATTGGCATAGATCAATATAAGGTATTGATCATCTCAATAATTTAATTAAAAAGTGTGTAAAAAAAGTTGATGAGTCCAACTTGGAGATTGGATTGTTCATCATTGAAGAACGCACTCAATAATGATCAATGGAATTCATTGCATTTGATTCTCCATGAACTTCTGCAGTCTACCATTTTATCATCGTTCGAGGTGATTCTCCAACAGGAGGGTAATAATATCTAGAATCTTCCTAGGGTTTATATAAGTGACCTTATATGATTCTTCATCATGGTAATATTATAGAATTTAATTAAGGGTAATAAAATTAATTAATTTAAATTATTTATATATTTACCATTGAACGTTCCACCAGAGGGAGTGATATCCAAACGCCCTACGCCGACCCATTTTACGTCACACCTAGGGTAAAAAAATGTGTTATGGACTCAATTATGGTCTCTTATTTGTGATAAATGATCTTTTTTATGATTTGTCCCATTATTATTTAGAATCTTCATGCGTTTAATATAAAATATATTTAATGGTTTTATAAAATTAATTCTAGGAACACTGGGCCTCTAAATTGAACATCGTCTCTGCACCTGGCTCTATAAATATAAATTTAAATGTCTGAAAGTCTTATAAATAAAAAATAAGGTCTCTAAAAGACTATTTCCTAATCCTCATTAGCACCTCTCTTGGGACTAGGAAACCAAAGTAAAATAGAGTCGTCATATTTGAGAGCATTTGGGAAAAGGATAATGAGTTAGAATATTTGATCTGCTCCTATTGGAAGTTGGGCGATCCTAATATCAAATGAAATATCCATATTTTAGTGTCTAAGAAGGAATGGTGGAGTGATATCTAATTTTTTCAACCTGATATTCATTGTGACTTTCTTTAAATAAATCTGATGGAGTTATATTTCATCCTCTATTATGATTATGCTCTCTTCACTATTACAAGACTAAAAGTGGGCCAAGTTATGACACTCAAAATTAATAAATTTTAGTTGGCCTATACATGCTTTAGAATCCCACATCAATGATGGAGAATCCAATACCTTCTATTTCCCTCAAAAGGACTCCAAAAAAAGGTGCATTAACTATATCTCTTGACTCACTAATTTTGAAGGTCGACCTATATCGGATGAGAGAGGAATCCAAGATCTTATCAAGTGTTTTTATAAAGATATTATTACAATAGGGGTCCTTTATTTAATCTGATATTAATTCTTGTATTAATCCAATGGTTTTGAAAATGATGAATCATCAACTCTCACATTATTTTACTAATGGTGAGATTTTGGTGGAACTACAAAAAAATACACTCAACCAATCATTATATGCTATGTTAGCTACAAAATATTTTCAAAATTTAAGGGTAACCATATATGGACATGCATAACATCTATTATTTATGAAAAATAATTATCCCTTACATACTCATCTTAGATAATTTCATTATTTCCCATCATGTGTTTCACTCCATGAGAAGCAAATATGTTCATAAATGAGGTATCATGGCATGGAAATTAAATATGAATAAGGCATACGATATTGTTGAATCGCCTTTTCCCTAGTTTTCTATGAATAAAATGGTTTTTTATAAAAAAATTAAAGTCATCATGAAATGAATCCCCATCGTCTTTTTGAGGATTAAAATCAATGGTGGTCTCTCTTAATGCTTTTCCCCTACATGGGGGATTCTGAAGGGTATACCTATCTCCTATTTCCTATTTTTTGTATGGGTGATGTTTTTTATAAGTTAATTTCTATGGTATATAGGGGAAATATGGTGTGTGGGGTTATGGTTTTATAGAATAGCACACTTATTTTCCACCTCTACATTGTTTATGAAAATTTAATTTTTTGGAGAGATACCTTGGAATAATGAATTACTATCATCCAAATTATCCATAGGTATGAGGCAAAATCTGGGTAGTAGGATAAAATCACCAAGTCTAAGATATGATTTAGTTTTTTTGTTCCTCCAATAAGGGAGGATTATTTGAACATTACTTGTAGAATTCCGATGGTTGAAAATCACCAAAAAAATATCAGCTTTCCCATTATTTTTTGGTATTAAAAAAAGAGGATGGTTATTTTATCTTGGATAGGGTTGCCAAAAAATCAGGGTAGGGATTTCTAAGGTAGGCAAGGAAATCCTTGTCAAGGTAATTACCTAGTCTATCCCCACCTATATTATGTCCCTTTTAAAATTACCTATTTTTTTATTGACCAATTAAATGTAAGACTTGAAAATTTATAGTGGGAAAGTAATAATGAATGGAAGAAAAATACTTGGATGGTGTGACCCAAGAATTGCCTCCAAAAGTCATGTGGGGGTAAGGTATTTTTATTTCTATAACTTTTTAATGATTCTCTTCTTTCCAAGAAGGCATGGCAGCTACATGATCACCCTGCTTCTCCTTTTTATTGGGTGATTTTTGAAATGTATTTTATAAATTCGAACTTATGTGGGTAAAAAGCATAGCCCTTGTCCTAGATTATTTTGAAGAAGTTTTTTGAGGTCATGTGATATTATTGATAAAGGCCTCTACTAGAGGATAGTTGATACAAACAATTTAGTTATAAGTAAAGACCCTTTACTGATGGATATCAGTGGCTCTTTGGTAACTTCACTAATTATTGAGGGTATGGAAAATGATAAGTTATACTCTTTGTTTAATACAGATAATAGTTGATAGTCTACTAAAAATTTGATTTTATTTTTTGACGAAAGAGATAAAAATATTATTTTGAGTATTCCATGTATAAAGTATTTGGGAGAAGTCCTATCACGAGCTCTCCTAGATACTTAAGTACCTGATACCTCAACAGATATTGACATAGCCCGAAGGGAATTACTGATCCCTATGGGTTGCAGACTAGAACCTGGCATTATACATGATAAAATAGGGGACAACTTTTCCACAAACAAAGTGGAAGATAATTGTTAACAGTTATTATGCTCAACAATAAAGAAGGGTAAATTACCAGATATTAAATATATATAATAAAACCCAATACAGTACATTATCTACATAATAGAAATATATCAAGATAAAACTCAATCATCCCATGAAAGAAGTGGATAAAATCTCCCCTGATCAGGTCCATCACACCAAGTTGTTGAATCATGAACATCCACCTCCTCCAGGAGGTTCTTTACAACTGCTTGAACCTAGAATAAGAGATTATACAAACACCTGAATGAAAAGGTAGGTTGTGATCTATAAATCCTAGTAGGGTCTCAACAAGTGTTCCATAATCAGTACAATAAAAATTTAACCATAATTTTGTCGATTTAAATAAAATGAGCCATGGAATTTCATATTCATATTTTCAACAAAACATGACTTCATTTCAAAAAGATGGAAGATATTTATAAAAAAAATTCCAATGGTATTAAAAAAAATTTATATAAAACGGTTTATATAAATATGTTTCCATTAATAAAATAGTTAGAAAATTAAATGTCATGTATAATCATGTCAAACAACTCATAGAAAGGAAATCACCATATAAAAAATTCTCATTGTAAGTCAGTTAATTAGGTAAATGTATCCTTACAACTCTTATATTGATCACGACTCTTGTTAGGTGTGAACAAACAAATACACCATAAAAATGGGTTCCCGTCAAGGGTAGTATACACCCTAATAGGGGAACCCATTATGGGCAATCATGATAAATTTGTTTTAGTAATAGTTTTCATCATCAATCCATTAATAGGGAGGAAAGTACTTCTCACGATTGTCCTTTTACCACTAAATACCCAAGATAACAAGTGATTCAACAATAATTCAATAAATCAAATTATCAATTAATCGTTTTGAATCATTTATAATATAATTACATAGTTTCAACTTCCAACACGACATTCTCTTTTCAAAACCGAATCATTGATTTTAATCATTTCATGCCATTTCAAATCTTCATTAAATTTATTCCTTATTTTTGAGAGTCTCATTAAATAATTTTTATAAAAATTATTTTCAAAATCAAGATTCCATTTTCCATAAATCAATAACAGAATTTTAATTCCATTGAAATTGGTGTTTTATCATTTTCCATATCCCATTCAAATCAAGAATCAAATCATCACAATTCCATTTTTTTAAATTAATTTAAAACTCAATTCAATTTAGTCTTGTGATTAAAGGATTCTATTCGAGGGAAAAAAAATTATAGAACCGCCTTCCTTTAATCAAAGATTATTAATTGACACTCATGACCAATTCAATCAACAAAGAATAAGGAAATCATAGATCAAGAAATCAATCCTAGAATAAATATCCTATCAAATACAGTTTAAATCCATAAAAAACATGATGATATAATAATATATAAAGAGTAGATAAAGAGGTATTAGATGATATTAAACAAGAGGAAATCCACTTATTGGAGGGGGATCCAATCTTCCACTAGCACTTTGATTCATCAAAGGAGGGGGTTAGAGATTCTGAAATTGCTTCTAGGTATCCTTCTAAATCCTAGAAGTTGATTTAGGTCTGAGTAAGGGTGATAGGAATCAAAAAAGTGGGTTACAAAATTTAAAAATTATTTTAGGGATTAATTAAAATCCATGAGAATAGTTTCCTAGATAGGAATACATGGTTAGACAACTTGTGCACCCTAATAGTGCACCCCTATTCTGGGGTGAACGATTTCTCCAAGGTGGGCGCATAGTTTTGGAAACCACACACCATCCATGAAAACCCTCATTGTCTAAGGTTTCATACTTTTCACTAGGGGTTACATGGTTTTGGAAAACTATTCTCTAACCATGCACATCCTAAAAAGGCTCCAAATTATTCCCAAATTTTACTCGAAACAACCCATGATGAACCATTACTAAATCATTAAAAAGAGACGAGTTGAGGAGTATATAAAAATAGGTAATGGGATGTTACAACCTCCCCATCATAAAAAAATTTTATCCCCATAAATCATATCAAGAAGTTTACATATCATAAATATGGGTCCCCTACTCTCTCATCAATTCATCTCTCAACCTAGTCTCAGGAGAATTTGAACCATGTTTCCAGAGAATGTCAACCAAAGCTATCATCCCCCCATGGAGTACCTTTATCTCAGAATCAATTGTCCTAACTTTATGTTTAATCATGGATAAATCAGTATCAACATCAAGATCCTCCCATCTCAATACATGATATGGGTCATAAAAATACTTTTGATGGTGTGATACATAGAACACATTATGTATCGACATAAATTGTGCTGGATGTACTAAACTGTAAGACACATTCACCACCGACTCAACAACCTCAAAAGGTCCCACAAAACAATGTGAAATATTTCCTTAACTGCCAATACATTGATGATATGAATGATTTGATACCTTTAAGAACACTTGGTCACCAATTGAAAACTCCAATGTTCAATGATGATGATCAGTATAAGATTTATACCAACACTATCCCATCAATATTCTATGATTTATAAGCTAAATATTTTTTTAAATATCTTTTTTCAAACTCTATCCAACCACCACAACATAGAATTATAAGATCTAACATAAAAGGCCTCAAAAGTATCGATTTTTATCATAGACTGATATTTATTTTCTTGTGAGAAGTAAATCTGTCCAAAATAGTCCTCCAAATCACTAAAAATCGATGATGCATGCAATAATCATGTCCTAAATAATATATATCTCATTATATGATTGTCCATCAATATATTGATGGTATAACATACTCAAATAAACATGATATCCCATTATCTCCTGAAGGAGTCACTAAAAATGAGTATTAAAACAAGGATATATATCAAATACTATAGTATATTGAACTCAATGCAAATGAACCACCCCATTCACAAGGGTAAATCCTAATTCATCAACAATGGTTGTGTCTTGAATGGGAATAATGTGGGATAATTTTGTCATGTTATCAATCACAACTTATATAGAATTATTATTTATCTGGGTATATAGAAACCCCCCCCATAAATTCCCAAAAAATATCATCTTGTATCTAAGTCAGCACTAGAAGGGGATGGAGAAACACTACAGCTCACTAGTGCTCATTATTAACCTATGGGAAAGTATAAAAAAGTGAAACAATGAAAAAAATGTCTTGTATCATACATAGACACCAAAATCATCACTGCATGTCATCAAACATCATTATGGTTCTTGGGTGCATAACCCATTGGGAATTATTGTATTCCAGCACTACAGCTTGTCTCATTGGAGAAGGTAATACATACTGGTTTTGAAAACATAGGATACCCTCAGAAGAGAATGATCATTCTCCAATGGCATCCTGATCATAAATAGAGTTTTTAATGCTATGTAATTCATCATCAAGCTACATCTCATGAAGAATCCTCTCGATAAGGGAAGAGGTCAACTAAAAATTTTACAAGCCAACATCAGCCCATGTTTCCTGGACTCCTATATATTGCGGGTAAAAAATGATCCATCATGTTCCAATATTAAGATAATTAATTCTTCGTATGTGTTAGATGCTTCCTCCTCAAGGAATCATCCGTGATATTTCCCCTTCCCCAGGAAAAGGTAATGTCAAAATCAAAATACTAATGGTACTCCACACACATCCAATAGTAGAGATTCAAATATGTTTAATAGAATATATTACTCAGGATATTGTGGTCATAATAAATGGTAAACCTTTTTTTGAGAAGGTAATGTGGAAAAACCTTAGGCGCACGCATCAAGGATTTGAGTTCAATTTCATTTGTTAGGTAATTATTCCCATGTTTACTAAGATTTTATGAACCTTTGGCTATAATGTGATCAACTCTCTTAAGAACACATCTAAAAACTGAACATAATGCATCGTAGAAGACCAAATTTACCTTCATGAACTCTAGAAGACTCCAAAATAAAAAAAAAATCATCTCTATGAAAGAAATATATCATTTCTCATCCTTAGAAAAATTCACTTTTTCTCGAGTGATAGATGTCATCGAAGAATAAAAAGTTGATAAATACATCACAAACAAGTATTAAAACCCCACCAAACCCAATTATATATATATCTCAAAACATTATACAATTACTCCCATTTCATAATGGACTTTACCATTTCAGGTTCAAAGTAAATACCTAGTTCTGACTCCACGTGTCCAAATAACATTACCTCCAATAACAAGAATGTATACTTTTAAAATGTCTCATTGAGTCTGTGATCTCACAAGATTTACAGAACCATTCTCAGATGACAAATATAATCCTCCTTGGACATAGATTAAACTGGGATGGCATCCAAAATGAACACCATAAAGGTATCAAGATACTCATGGAAGACCCTAGTCATAAAAACCATAAATACCATAGGAGAATTTGTTTGACTAAATGAAATTACAAGATAATAAAAAAATTTACACCTACTCCATAAGGCTGTTTTTCAATGTCAAGTTCCTTTATTTTCAACTTAAGATAACGAAATCGAATATCAATCTTTGAGAACCACTTCCATCCTTTCAACTGGTCAAATATATAATATATTGGTGGAATCATATACATGTTCTTTACTATAACTCGGTTGATTTTCTAATAATCAACACATAGTGGAATTTGTTTATCTACTTTCTTAAAGAAGAAAACATGCTCCACTAAAGGTGATACACTAATGTGTATAAATAATTTCTCTAATAGACCATACAACTGAGTCTTCATCTCTTTAATTCTGATACAATCCATATGATAACAAGGTTTTGAAACTGGCTGATTACAGGGCACTAAATCAATAGAATACACTACCTCTATTGAAAGTGGAAAACTAGAGAAATCATATTGAAACTGTAAAGACCCAAAATATTATCAATCAAATTCCTCTTGAACTAATTAAATGTATTATTATGTAAAATGGTTATATTAAATATGCACTTAATTGGTTTTATGTTTTTGGATTTCAAAATATCATTAAGAATAGTTATCGTTGCTAATATAGTTATTGAACACTGATCACATGATTAGTATAAATATAGGGCTTTAACAAATCAAATTTACTCAGAAAAAGGAAGTGATGACCTCATCCAATAGACTTTCCCCATACCAAGCCCATTTTTCGGAGCTCCGAAAGGAGGTGGCTTCCTTGGTCTTAGATCTTGACCAATCCCAGGCTAAGCTTCAACCCATTAAGATTGAATGGAACCGTCTACAGGAGAAGCAGAAGTTGATAGAAATTACCACACGAGATATGTTATTCGAGCCACCCCATGAGTCTTAACCATGGCACACCTCACCCTTTGGTCTTATGAGGGTGTTATAAGTGGTTATGTAATGATACCCAAGTACAATGATTATGTACATTATTTTTGTATAGAGAATATACTTTCATTTTATTATTATTACTTTTTAAATCGTTTTTTAATGAAAAATAGCATGTTTAGTTAATTAAGAAATCTATTTTGATGAATTAATTGATTTTTTAAATTAAATTATATTTTAATGAAATATTATTACTAATTTAATTTTTATTAAATATAAATGATCATATAATTTTTATGAATAAATAGTGATTTTAATTAAGTTTTGAAAGTCGTTTTTATCAAAACCCATGAATTTTCGATATATGTCAGTTTTTATTTTAAGAGTAAAAATTCACATATTATGAAAATTATTTAGATAAAATTAATATTATTTTTTAAATCAAGAAATCTAAATTATCGAATGGTGTATTTTTCATAATTTTCAGAGTGTTGAATTTTTGTGGAAAAATTAAATACTGTTTAAGTATATAATGTGTTTTGTGACATCATAATGACCCAATAGTGATGTAATAAAATACTATAAACATTATGCTCGTACAATATATGTTTTACCATTATAATAATATCATTTTAATTTTTTTTATTTTATTTTACAATGCTTTAGTGGACCCTTCAAGACTTAAAAAACATTATACCTTTTTAAATTGATTTCTGTGAGAGTGTGACTAACCTCCACATAAACAACCCTATTAATTTATGAATTTCTTCCATTTTCTTTATAAAATATTTTCCCCCACTCCCCTTTGTAAAAACCCATGGGCAAAGACAATGGGATGGTTTTTGGTTTAAATTAGTTTAATGTGTGGTGACTCAAACCTAAATAATAAAGCATTATCTCTCCTTTCCTATATAAACCCATCTAAGATCCCACTTACTCTTCACTCAAAGCATTTGGAACTAGACCATACTCTTTACTACTCTCTCTATAATCCTCTCAAGGCACCCCGTGCTCCCAATAATCCTCTCTCAAGCCTCCCCATAGCCTTTGGGATCACACTTCCTAGTAAGGTATTTCTTTCTTCTTTATTAGTGTCCGTGTTTTCTTATAATGTTATACCATTTTATTTTCAATTAAAAATTTTTTATTATGATTACTAACCTCCCCCATACATCCAAAATTATGTTTGAATGATTATATACTCCTTTATCTCTCATTAATGCCTCCCATGAACACTCATTATCATGCCGAAATTTTGTAAGGGATTCCTTCCTTCCTCTTTTTATCCAAGATTCTTAATATTGGTATGTCCTTTTATTTTCAATTATAAATGTTGTGGTATGATTTATCACCTCCCCCATACTGCCCTATTTATTTTTTTAATGACTAGATACCCCTTTCTCTCTCATTAATTCCTTTCATGTACACCAGTTACCATGCTGAAATCCCATAAGGAATTTCTCTCTCCTCATTTACATTCAAGCAATTATTTTTTATTATGAATATAAATTCCATTACATATGTTGGGACATGTATCTATATGACCCCCTTATTTTCAATTTCATCTATATATATATGATGATACACCCAATTATCCTTCATCATCCTTTTTTTATGAATTCTTATGTCATGCCGTTATGCTGCCGAAATTGTACGGCGAATTTCCAAGCCAATGTCATTGTGTAGTGAATACCATTCTAATTTCTATATCAAGGGTATTCACCTTTATGCACATTTACTTATTTATTATAATGATCCATGTATGTATTTTTCATCCCTTTATCGTGGAATAAATTATGATGAATAATTCCATGTTTTATGATCCATGTGACAAACTTATTCATGAAATGAAATGTCTATGAAGGGTGCGCCCGGATTGCGCTCCAATGCATTGGATAAAGATAAGTATCATGATACATCAAGTTAAATGAGGTTTTAGTAATTCTATTTCAAGTGCAGTGAGGGTTTACTCATGCTCCATGTGCAATGATCCTTGGCTCATTCTAATACCATGTTAAGTGTTGATGCCACATTTCTATGTTATGATAATCATGCTATATCATGACTTTATGTTCATGTTTCTCTTTCACTCCATTTATATTCCTATTTCCTAACATGTATTGAAATTTTCATTTTATGACTTGTTTACTCCCTTACTAGGCTTTACAGCTCACCCTTTTCTTATGCATGTCCTCAGGTTATCACATGCAATGATAAGTACAAGGGAATGTAGTGGTATTGTAAAGGATGTTTTCAATTAAGATGTTGTGTTTCATGTTTTAAGTTGTTTTCTAATGTCCCTAATCCCCAAAGACACTAGATATCTAGATCTTCAATGTTGTATCTAGTGAAGAGATTATGTAATAAATCATTTTTAAGTGTGTAATAAAGATCACGGTTGTTATAGTTGATATGTGAGGATAGGTTTAGTTAT
The DNA here is from genome assembly GCA_963277665.1 of Viscum album. Classification (NCBI taxonomy): domain Eukaryota; kingdom Viridiplantae; phylum Streptophyta; class Magnoliopsida; order Santalales; family Viscaceae; genus Viscum; species Viscum album. Next base: position 761,443,674 of record OY728161.1, read on the forward strand.
TTTTGGGATTAGGATTATAAAACCGTAGTGAAGATGTAGGGATAAGACTAAGTATATTAATAACATCCCAAAATTTTGGGGAGTACTGAGTATGTGGTTTATCATGAAAATACATCCTTGTCTGGATACGAGCAAGTATAGGTGGCTCTAGCATAGATGTACCTAGGAGTGAAAACTTCGATAAGGAGTTTCGGGCTGGACCTGGGGTATCCTGGTACATGACAACAGGCCTTGTGGAACTCTAGGTTATGACACTCCTGGGGTATATGCTTTTCTAAATTCACAAGATTAGAATGAACCATTGTTAATGGAATAAAAAATTTCCCCTAAGAATATATGTTGGGATATAGATCATGGATAAAAAATATTGAAGCCTTTAGATTCATAAGTTATGTAAATAAAAGTTATTTTTTAGTCCTCTATTTCTGTATTTGGATTACCCTTTATGTGTTACCTTTAACTTTCCTTTTATTCCAGCCAATGGTCTGTAATAGGAAGGCTTGGGCTAACAAATGATGTAAATATCAATGTGATGACTATTCTAATGAGATTCCTTATATGATGGGAGCTGGAATCACGAACTCTTTCATGATTAACTCTTAGTAAAATCATGTATTTAATAGAATCATGGTTCAAGAGGAACTTTCCACCCACCCACCCACCTAATAAATAGAAATTCGCAATAGAGAACATCATGAGGAAAAGGGATCTTACTTTTAATGGATCATATGATCTCTCAATTGCCGAACAATGGATAAAAAACATTGAGAGGATCTTCTCCATCCTTCAATGCTACAAACAGGAGAAGGTTCTTTTGGATTCCTATCGTATGGAGGGTGAAGTAGATCAATGGTGGACATTGATCAAAAAAATAAAGCTGGAGGAGGAGATCAAATATTTGGAATGGAAGAACTTCCAAAAAATGTTTTTCGATAAATATTTTCCTCACACCCTCTGACTTAATATGGAAAGGGACATCCATGAACTAATGAAAGAAGATGAATAATCCATTGGAACGTACAAGTAAAACATCACAAGGAATGCACGATATGCCTCAAACTTTTTCATTACCCTCGAATACAAGGTTGACCACATCTTTGGTGGGATGATATCTAGCCTATGGAAATCCCTAGTGATTAGTGACTTTGATAGCTATGAGGAACTTGTCTGATGAGCCCTCAAAGTCAAAATAGAGATCGGATAATCCAAGGGGTATCATGGGGATAAGAAGTGTAATGTGGACTTCAATTCTGGAAGTCTGATGGACAAATCCATTGGTCCTATGAAAACCCAGCACCCCACTTTCCAACGGTGTGGAAAGAAGAACCCCAAAAATTACCTAAGGGGGACGAGGAAATGAATAGGTTGTAGAAGAGAAGGGAACCTAGCCATTAACTGATGATAAGAAAAACCCATGGCTATGATAGAGGACAAGGATTCTCCGTTCGACTCTCAATGCATTGTTCATTGCTTCAACTACAAATACAAGGGCACCTTGAAAATTAGTGCCCTAAGCCAAGGGTTTTTTGAGGAAACCAACATCCTCCAAGGAATAAAGTGGTAGCTTTTTCCATCACCGCTGCCTATGTGAACCACGACAATAAAGTGGTGACAGGTACACTAGCTATTCATTCAAGAATAGAAAAAGTACTTTTTTGATTCTGGTTCTATGAATTATTTTATATCATGAATGTTTAGTTGAATAATCCCAACACCCCCACAAATCACGGAAGAAAAGATGCCAATGAGCACGTAAAATGGGGATAATATTTCATCCCATGAATATAACTCCTACCCTATCATCATTTTTGATGTGATCTACCTGAAAAACCTAATCATAATCCCTCTAGTAGAATTAGATGTAATTATCGGCATGGATTGGTTTTCCTTATATAGATCCAACATAAATTTCCATGAGTGGTAAATCACTCTCCATATGGATAATCGACCCCTGATTCAATACAAGTGCATGGCGGAAGTTGAATATTATTTAGAACCATCCTCTCAAGTGTGGATATTACTACCCTATGAGCATGTGTATCTGGATCAGATGATTGAGTCTAAGGAAGAAACCATCCGTGAAGAAATTCCTATTGTGAGGGAATTCGCTGAAGTGTTTCTCAAGGGATTTCATGGTCTTCCTCATAAAAGAGATGATGAATTCTCTATTGACCTTATACCTGGGAATTTTCCAATATCCAATACTCCGTATATAATGGTTGTTGTGGAGCTTGAGGAGCTGAAGAAACAATTACTGAATAATCTAGATAAAGGGTTTATATGCCCAAGTGCTTCCCCATGGGGTGCACAAGTCCTCTTTGTTAAGAAGAAGGATGGGTCAATATGCCTTTTCATTGATTATAATGAGCTCAAAAATCATAATAAAGAACAAGTATCCTCTCCCATGAATTTAGAACTTGTTTGATCAGCTACGTGGAGCACAATAATTTTCCAAGGAGGATTTGTGGTCAGGATATTACCATGTATGGGTGAAGATGGACAATATCCCCAAGAATAATATTCGTACCAGGTACAGGCACTGTAAAGTCATATTAATGCCTTTATGACTCACTAATTCCCTAGAAATATTCATGTACTGGATTAATAGTGTCTTTAGAGATTACCATGAAAAATTTGTTTTAGTCTTTATAGATGATATTCTAATATACTCAAAAACCAAGGCAAAGCATGAGGAGCACCTAATCACTGTACTATAGACCTTTTGGAAGGATAATCTCTTTGAAAAATATAGAACGTGTGAGTTTTGGTTGTAGGAAATCTCATTATTGGGTCATATCATCACAAGCAATGGGATATCTGTGGATCACTCCAACACAAAAGCAATTGGGGGATGGCCGAGAGCAAAATCAGTAACAAATATCCGTAGCTTCATGGGATTAGCTGTATGTTATAGCCGATTTGTGAGAAATTTCTCATGACTTTACAACCCTCTTACCAAGCTAACTCGGAAGGGAGTAATTTTTTCTTAGAGTGATGAATGTGAAGAGATCTTCAGTGAGTTAAAAAATAAGCATATTAGTGTGCTCGTACTCACATTACCCATGAGTGGATAACTTTTTGTGGTATTTATTGATGCTTAAAAGAAGGTAATGGGTTGTTTGTTGATGAAAAATGATAAAGTGATAGCCTATGCCTCAAGGAAACTAAAAATTCATGAGAAAAACTATCCCATTCATGATATGGAGTTGGCGGTTGTGATCATTACATTGAAAATCTGGTGGTATTATCTCTATGGGGAGAAGTGTGAGATATATACTGATCACAAGAGGCTCAAATATATATTCACAGAAAAAGATATTAAGATGGACAAATGAAGATGGATAGAGCTCATCAGGAATTATGATTGCTCAATCCACTACAATATTGGTAAGGCCAAAAAGGTTGCAGATGCTTTAAGTATAATGAATCATATGTCATTATCAATTATAAGAATTGAAAAGGATAAAATATTAGTAGATTTGAAGAGGATGGACATGGGAATAATTAAGGGATGAACATAATTAATCATTTCTCAAATAATTACTCAACCATCCATCAGAATGAAAATAAAGGATTCTCAAATAAAGGATGTGGAAATTACGCAAAGGTTTAAAGCTATCAGAAATGGAAAATCCTATGTGTTCATGGTTGAAAAGGATGAAATTGTGGGATTTTGGTCATGATTATGTGTACCATATGATCAAGAGATAAATGATCAGATTTTAAATAATTCACATAGCTCAAACATATCTAGTCACCCAGGGATCACAAATATGTATCGAGATCTTCGAGAAAACTTTTGGCGGGACAATATGAAAAGGGAGATTTCGGAATATACATCAAAGTGCCTGGTATGTAAAAAGTGAAGGCTAAGAGTAAAATGTATAAGGGGTTTATGCAACCACTACCTATACCAACATGGATGTGGTACAACATTACCATAGACTTTGACACTGTAATTTCAAGGAAATCCATAGGAAACAATGTTATACGAGTCATTGTGGATCTTCTTACGAAGACAACTCACTTTATCGTGAGTCGGGAGGAATTATCATTGGATCAAATTTCACTAATTTAAATCAAATAAGTGGTAAGGCTTCATGGAGTACCACTATCTATTGTATCCGATCGTGATCCAAGATTCACCATGAAGTTCTAGAAAAGTCTCCAACATTCTCTATGCAAAGAACTAAACTTCAGTATGGCCTATCATCCTCAAACTGATGGCACCATATGAAGCATCTAAATGGGAAAAGGTTCATAACACTGGTGTGTTGGGATGATGTTGGTGAGCTTATGTAGCTAGGACATGAAATGGTCGAAGAAATGGTGGAGAAGGTGAAAACCATTCAGCAACATATCAAGGTCGCCCAAAGTTGATAGAAGAGTTATGCAGATAACTGCCAATGATAATTTGACATCAATGTTGGAGACATGGTATTTCTATGCATATCTTCATGGAATAAGTTCATGTGGTTGGTAATGAAAGGGAAGTTAATTCTTAGTTACATCATCCCCTTCGAGATTCTTGATCGTGTCAGGGATATGGCCAATCGACTAGCACTTCCACCTATCCTGGACAAAGCACATTATGTATTTCATATATCCCACTTAAGAAAGTACATACCAGACCATTCCCATGTAATCTCTTTAGAGGTAGTACAGTTTGAGGATGATCATTCTTACTAGGAGTAGCCTATGAAGATCTTAGATCATAGGGAAAATGATCTATGAATTAAGACAATGCCCCTTGACAAGGTGTTGTATTGAAACCACGATTTTGAAGAAGAAACATGGGCACCAGAGGAAGTTATGGAGAAGAGTTACCCGCATATATTTTAGTGTGGGAAAAGGAAATATTGAAGGAGAAATTTCTTAATTGGGGAAGATTTTAACAGCCAAAACTTTTATCAATGAAAATTCCTCTTGATCTAAATAAATGTTTTATTATATAAAATGGTTATATAAAATATGCACTTCCTTGGTTTTATGTTTCCCAATATCAAAATACCATTAAGAATTGTTACTGCAGCTAATATATCTGTTGAACAGTTATCACATATTTATTATTAATATAGGGCTTTAACAAATACAATTTACGCATAGAAAAGAAGTGATGGCCTCGTCCAGCAGACTTGCCACATAAGAAGCCCATTTTTTAGAGATCGTATAGGAGGTGGCATCATTGGGCTTTCTTCTTGACCATGCCCAAACCGATCTTCGACATGTTAATCTCGAACAGAACCGCCTATGGGAGAAGTGGACGTTGATAGGGTGTACCACCTGGGCGATGTTATCCGATACACCCCAAGAGTTTCTCAGTATCGCACACCTTACCCTTCAGTCTTATTTGGGTATTATAAGGGGTTATGTAAGAATACCCTAGTACTATGATTATGTATATTATTTTTGTATAGATAATATACTTTCATTTTATTATTATCACTCTTTAAATAGTTTTTAATGAAAATATAGCATGATTAGTTAATTATGAAATCTATTTTGATGAATTAATGGATTTTTTAATTAAATAATATTTTAATGGGATATTATTACTAAATTAATTTTTATTAAATATAAATTATCGTATAATTTTTATAAATACTATAGTGATTTTTATTATGTTTTGTAAGTCATTTTTATCAAAATCCATGAATTTTTTATAAAAGACATTTTTTATTTTAAGAAAAATAATTCACATATTTAAAAAATTATTTAGATAAAGTGAATATTAATTTTGGAATCAGGATTTTTATATTATCCAATGGTGAATTTTTCATTATTTTCTCAGACGGTCGAATTTTTGGGTAAAAATTAAATATCGTTTAAGTATATAATGTGTTTTATGACATAATAATGACCCAATAGTGATGTAATAAAATACTATAATCATTATTTTCTGAAAATATATGTTTTTCCATTAATATAATGTGATTTTAGTTTTCATTTATTTATTTTGCAAAGCATTAGTGGAACCTTCAAGACTTATAAAACAATTTACCATTTTAAATTGATTTCCTTCAGAGTGTGACTCAACTCCACATAAGAAACCATATTATTTTAATAATTTTGACCATTTTCCTTATAAAATATTGTTTTAAACCTCCATTTTTACAAAAACCATGGGCAAAAACCGTGGTCTGGTTTGTGGTTTGGGTTAGTGTATTGTGTGGTGAGCCAAACCCAAATAATGAAGAATTCCCTCTCCTTCCTATATAAACTCATCAAAGATCCCACATCCTCTTCACTAAATGCCTTTTTAGATATAACAACCTCTTACCTCTTCTCTCTACAATCCTCCCATGGCTCCCCCAACTCTCAATAAGCCTCTTTAAAGCCTCTCCCAAGCTTTTGGGATCACACTTACAAGTAAGGTATTTTTTCCTTCTTTATTTATGTCTATGTTTTCTTATAATTTTATACCATTTTATTTTCAATTAAAAATGTTGGGGTATTATTTTTCACCTCCCACAAACTTCCCTCCTTATGTTTGAATGATGAGACACCCCTTTGACTTTCATTAATTCCTCCCATGAACACCTGTTACCTTGTTGAAATTCCATAAGGGATTTCTTCCTTCCTCTTTTTATTTAAGTTTATTAATGTTGTTATTACCTTTTATTTTCAATTATAAATGTTTGGTTATGATTTTCCACCTCCCCATACTTCCTTGTTTATGTTTTAATGATGAGAGACCCCTTTATTGCTCATTATTTCCTCCCATTTACACATGTTACCATGCAAAAATTCCGTAATAAATTTCATTCTCCTCATTTACATTCAAGAAGTTATTTGGTACTATGAATCTAAATTACATTACATATATTGGGAGATATTTCTATATGACCTCATTACTATCTCTTTCATGTAGATATGATGATAACAACTTTCTCTCTCATCACCTTTTTTTATGAATTCTTATGTCACACCATTTTGCTGCCGAAATTGCACCTTGATTTTCTAAGCCAATGTCATTGTGTATTGAATACCATGGTCATTTCTATATCAATGGTATTCACCAGTATGAACATTTACATATTGATTATAAAGATTCATGTTTTTATTCCACATCTCTTTATCATGGAATAAATGAGGATGAATGAATCTATGTCGTATGATCCATGTGGCACACTTATGTATGAAATGAAATGTTTATGAAGGGTGTGCCCTGATAGTGATCCAAATCATTGGGTAAAGATTGGATTCATGATACGTCAAGTGAAATGAGGGTTTATTCATGATATTTCAAGTGAAATTAGGTCTTACTCAAGCTTCTTCTGCAATGCACCTTGGATCATACTAATAACATGTTGAGTGTTGTTTCCACATTTCTATGTAATGATAATCATGCTATATCATGCATTTATATTCATGTTTCTCTTGTGCTCCATTGTTATTCCTATTGCCTAACAAGTATTGTTATCTTCATGTTATTCCTTGTTTACTCCCTTACTGTTCTTTATATCTCAACATTTTCTTATTCATGTCCTCATGTTATCCCATGTAATTCTATGTACGAAGAAATGTAGTGGTCTTGTAAATGAAGTTTTCAATAAAGATGTTGTGATTCATGTTTTGAGTTATTATTTAATGTTCCTAATCCCCAAAGACACTAGACCTCTGTATCTTCCATGTTGTATCAAGTGAAGTGTTTATGTAATAAATCATGTTTATGTGTGTAATAAAGAGCAGGGTTGTTATAGAAACAAATTTAGAAAATTAAAAATAACTAAATGTATATCATCATCAAAATATTTCCACTCTAGAGGAAAATAAAATACTAAAATTGCTTTCCCCTACTCCAAATAATAAGGTCAGTCTCTACAAGACCTCAGGTCTCTTTCCCCATAAAAAATACAACACACCCCATCCAGCACAGTAAAGGAGACATGTGGAAGATGTTAGTCAATTTAGGCCTTATAAGTAATGATATAACGCATTATAAAAATTACCTCAAGAGGTTTCATGTATGGAACTAAAAAAACAGAGGAAATATTGATATCTGATAAAGAGAAGACACAAGTCGGACAATGTAGACCTTGCTCTCATATTTTTTGAGGGGCATAGTGATATCCATCACATAAGACAAACAAACCATAGAAATGTTTTTAATGTTCATAATATTAGTCAATATAAACAAATTAGATGCACTAGTATCAAATAATGAAGTTACTGAAGATGATGTTATAGTGATGGTATCTCTTCTGATCACTAGACCTATATCTTCTTCCTTAAGAGAATATTCCACAATGTAATGAAGCTTTATTCTATATGTCTGTGGCTTGACCCCATTTTTTCTTGAATAAGATGATTTCAATGTAGAAAATTAGGTGCTAATGAGCTCATTCTAGTATAAAGAGTAGAAAAAAACTGGAAAGATTTTTGTACGGGTCCTAAGAGACCAAAATAATGTTAGAACTTTGGAACCATATTACAACCACGTCTCAAATATTGAACCTTTCCACATTGGAATCAAGTAAATTGTCCTCTTCCATGAACTAAATGAGTTCTAGAAGATATATCTTATCAAGAAAAACTATGAGACTCATCAAGACTCCATTTCCCATTAAAGGAAATCATAGAACCACCACTTGGATATAAATGAACTCACGACAACCCTAACTAAAAATCCAGATCATGTTCAACCATAAATGTCACGGCCCGTCCTCGGGGCCTGTGTCGTGACTACCCCAAGCCCGCCTTCCAAAGGCCAGGGGCTGGAGACTTGCACCAAAGGAGTAAATCCCAATAAAAAGGGAAGGCATTTCCTTTATAAAAGTTAACAACACAACAGAGCACAAGCAGAAGCAAACACTAAGTAAAGCAGAAAATAACATATTGAAAGTACAACAAGCCGGAAATACAAGACCAAAAGAAAGGTATAGCTAAAACTGAAAGTAAAGTACAACTCAAAGGATAACAGCTGAAAGGGTGACAAGCAGCTCCTGGATCATCCACCACGGATCCCACCTATAGGGTAGGTACAGATGTCCTCCTCAGTACTCCATGTCTGACCGTCCATCCGTCCATCTCCTCTGTGTACTGAGTCGTCGTGAGATCCACCTCCGGGTACTGACTCATCGGGAGATCCACCTCCGGGTACCGTCCAGTCCTCAAACACTCGACCTCCATCATCACTGTCCATCGTCTGCATCAAACACAATGAGGTGCGGGCGTAGCCCATGCAGGGGTGAGTATAACGATACTTAGTAGGGACCCCGAGACCCTCAAGGTCTCACTAAATCCAACAAATATAACCACAAATAAGGATCTCAACAGATAACCCTTACTTAGGTATAAGCCCATACTTATACCTAAGTTATCAAGTAACCCATCTCAATCATGAGGAAACACAAAGGTTATGAAATCAACGGATTACCCCTACTTAGGTATATGCCCATACATATACGTAAGTTATCAAGTGACCCATCTCAATCATGAGGTAAACACAAAGGTCATTGACTCAACTCAAACCAGGATTTTATTCATGATGTCAAAACCATGGCTACTGGAGAACTCCTCCTCTGTCGAGTACTGTGGGTCGGCTACTACAACCAAGTGCGTTCCACTAACCTTGGACTGCTGACGTACTCCACCTGTCGAGTAATGTGGGCCTGATGTTGCAACCAAGCACATCCCACCATGGGTCTGCCACTACAACCAAGCGCACCCCCTCATAGCCTACATAGGTACTCCTTTTTTCGAGTACCGTGGGTCTTCCGCTACAACCAAGTGAACCTCCATCGTCGGTCTGCTGCTACAACCAAGCTCACCCCACTGGGCTATCCGAATCACTCTGAGACGATCGATCAGCAGTCGTCAAGTCTCTGCCAGCTACTAGGTCTCTGCACTCTGGTTGCTCATCACCGGGAGGGTCTTCTCCATGATCTACTATTCGATACTCCTAGTATCACAGGGTTATACGAAGAAGTATCCAAAGGGTCATCCACATCATAGGAAACTCAACACAACAGACGGCGCGTCAATCGGACGCCCGGTCTGTGTGTTATCAGCGTTTTCGTCCCAGGGGCCCAGTTGGTTTCGTGTACGAACCAACCCGACCATATCTCAACTATACCTAGAACCCTCATAGGTTATACTCAAAGGGACCATTTCTCAACGTGATCACCAACGCCGCTGACAGTTCGTCAAACGGACGTCCGGTCTGAAAGTTATCATCTTTTCCGTTCCAGGGGCCCGGTTGGATTTCGGGTTCAATCCAACCTGGCCACTATCCAACTACGTCCAAACCATAGGCAAATAATGCCAAAAGTTCTGTCTCATCAAGAGGACTCCAAAAAAGTCGACGGAACGTATATCAGACGTCTGAAGATCATGTTATAAGTGTTTCTGCTCTGAGGGCCCGGTTGGTTTCGTGCTCGAACCAACCCGACCGTACCCAAAGTTCTCTAAAACATTGTGTTTAATCAACCCAAATGACCGTCTCGATCCAAGGATCGCATCGCAACTGACAGTGCGTCGATCGGAGGTCCGTAGCCCCAGTTATGGGCTTTTAAGCGAACCTATCCGGTTTTAGGGGGTTTCAGGCCCAGACCGACTTGGCCCGAGACCCCCTGGGTCGGCCCGAACCGGGTCGACCCGACCCAAGTCCGGGTCTGGCCTATTTGGGTGTGGCCCAGCCTGGCGCGGGCGCGGCCCGGTGTGGTCAACTCAGCACTGGCCGAGCCGAGCGGAAAGGGAGGGCGGCTGCCCCCCTTGATTGAAACCACGGCCCCCATGTGGGGGCCGCTCCCTTTGCCAGCCAGGGGTTACGACCCCTGGGCTTCTCAAAAACCGGCCGGTTTGATTGGCCAGTGTGTCACCGCGGGACCCCCCATGGGTCCCGCCCTCCATGAACCGGCGGCCGGCGGTTCCGGCCACTGCTCCCTCGCTCCGTCGCGGCCTTGGTTCGTCCGGCATGGCGCGACGGCACCGTACCCCTTCACCGCGGCCCCGCTCCGGCCATAGCCTCCTCATGGTTCTCCGGCACCGCGTGATGGCACTACGGCTTTGTTCGTCCTCAATGGCGCATTTCGACAGGGATGGGCTTCTTCGCCACTTCTTCTTTGTTTCCGCACGGTGTCGTTTCACCGCGCTACCTTTGTTCATGCCGTGACAAACACATAATCAAAGGGGGAGGAGGGTCAGCCGTGTTCATGCGGTCCGTCCCCCTCCCATTAATCTGATATCAAGTGGCTAAGAAATTTATGTTTGGACGGTCAAAGAATATTCATGAACCAAATTAAGCCCCTACTTGGATATTTGACGTCGCATGTCGGGCGTCGCGGAGAACGGCGTCGTGGGGGTCAGACGTAGATTTCGTGGACGTCGGGGTGCGTCTGAGGAGGAAACGATGTCTCCTAACTTGTTTCAGAGATGAAGAAGGAAGGTACATTGTCGTTGGCGATGATCACCGCGGTCGATGATTTCTCCCTTGTCATGGAGGAAGAAGAGGATGAAGAACCGTGATTGCTGAGTCGGTGTTCTTCGTCAGAGCCTTGGCGTTCTTCGCGAAGAAGATGAAGTTCTTTAAATGTGAAGAATGCTCCCTCTCTCAACACAACGAAGCAACCAAAATAAAATAAGGCCTTTGCCTTATTTTATTACTTTTTCATACATTTTTAAAATTGAAAAACCTTAACTCACTTAATTAATTAGTCTTAAATTGACAAAATTAATGGTGAGATAAATTTGCATGAATTTGTGAGGAAGAGAGGTAGCCACAACATTTATTACATGGGAGGTTTAGAGGGTTTAGAGAATTTGAATAGATGGGGACTCATGTGGGACCCACCTCACTAATACCCTACCAAGAGTTAGAATTTTAGTGGGTCCCACCCCAGCTCCCTCACATGGAAGTTAAACCACAAAGATGTGAAATAAAAATTGTAACACAATTTTTACCTCCCTTTAAACTTATTCCATTATTTTTAACAACTCTTCCCGAGCAAACGCAACTCTAGAAAAGGTCTTCCAAAGAAATTACTGGCACTGAAATTTCATCGGTGCCCTCGGATTACGATTCTGAGCACTGGATTGAAAGTTATAATAACCCGCTCATTCGTTCACTGAACGTACCCGAGCCTAACTTCGGAAATTGATTCCGGGCACACCGGGCCTCAGAATCAGGCGCCGTTAGAAACTGTCTACTCGTAAAATTCCAAATAAATTAAGAAAACAATTTCCTTGAAATTGCCGGGTCTTTACATTACTCCCACCTCAGGGATTTACGTCCCCGTAAAGATTTAACACAAACTAGGGATACAAATGTGGTACTGAGCATGCATCTAAACCTTCCACTCCCATGTGCTCTCTGGGAGGTTCCCGTGCTGCCAACGAAAGCGCACTAGAGGAATTGACCATCCTCGTAGGACCCACTCCTGTTGATCCTCATCCTCTACTGGAACCCCAAAAAAATTACCCCATCGCCAAAGTCCAGCTCCCCATGGTCGATGATATGCGTCGGGTCAAGCACGTATCTCCTCAGTTGAGATACGTGGAATTCGTCGTGCACCTGGTGCAACTGAGATGGATGGGTCAAGAGGTAACCCACCTCTCCTACCCCGTTGAGAACCTAGAAGGGTCCGATGAAGCGCATAGATAACTTGCCGCCTCGGCCAAATCTCCGTAATTCCACATCAAGATGAGACCTGTAAGAAAACGTAGTCGCCATCCTCAAACTCTAGTGGTCTCAGCCTCCTGTCAGCATAAGACTTCTGTCAGCTCTAAGCTGTCCTCATCCTCTCCTGGATGACATGGAACATCTCTATCATGACCTGGACCATCTCTAGTCTCACAAGAGATGCTAAGATTTATTCTTTTCCGATAAGAGAAATCCAGTCTCATCCCCTGGATGAACCATGTTCTTTGCCTAATACAGTCAATCCAGACATGAATGATGCATTCATGCCATGGATGAAGTCATAAGGCCTCGACGTTACTACCAAGAGATCCAACCATCACTCTCACCTCTAAGGGTAGAGTCACACTTTCGGCATCAGCGTGAGGTCACTGGGTCTCCTCTAGTAAGAATCTAAAAAGTGAGGGTCAAGTCAACAGTTTTAACTGGAACCTCTTAGTACACAAAAATGAACGAAGCAAATGTCACAAGGACAAGTGTATTTTATTACTGCAGCTCGAAGTAACAAAGACACATAACAATGAAAACAAGGAAACTTGAAGCACCAAGATCAAAGGTCCCTTGCCTGGAACTAATCCCGCTCTTGTCCGCCAGCTTCCGGAGCTCTGTAGTCGTTTTCTTCTGCTACCTGAAGCTGAGCTCTCTCATGTCCACATGTTCCTTGTGATCGGGGTGGACCTCCAGGTGGTGGTGGTGGAAACACCTCGAAGCATCGTCCACCTCCATCTGTACGGCCAGCTCCCCTGCCTCGGTCTTCTGCTCCTTGCAGTCCACCTCGATCGAACCTCTACCTCTACATGGGAGGTCATTCGTTTATCTTCTAGTCATCTGTATGGCGGTTTGGAAAGTCATGTGCCATGTGACCAATCTCACCGCAGGAGTAACACTGTCTGCTCCTGGTAAGTCTCTCTCCACCCCGGGTGCCTCACACACACGATCTTGTGTCATGCGTTCGACCACCGATAGGTTTGGTCCTCTTGGACCTCTGCGTCATCTGTCTACTGCCCGCTACAGAAGACTCTGCCACAAGCCGGCTAGTGGTGGGTCCTGCTGCTGGAGACTACTCAGCAAGTAAACTCTCCACTAAGAGGGATCTCTACAAAACCCCTGTCTGTGTTGGGATGCTGTGAGAAACAACATAAGCTCTAATCTCTCGCATGAGCCCCTGCTTGAAGGTTCGGGCCCTAAAGAAAGGGTCCCGTACCATATCTGTGGAGTAGCACGAGAGGTCTGTGAACCTTGCTGAGTACTGGGCCACTGTCATGCTACCATGCTGTAGATGCAGTAGCTCTTGTATACGCACTGCTCGAAGGGTGGCTGTTACAAACTCTGCCCGAAACAGGCTCTCGAAGTCTTCCCACAGAAGTGTAACCTCGTCCTGCATCTGGAGCATCAGGCTCCACCCTCTACCTGCTGCTGCCTGAAGGAGGATGGCAGCAAGGATCACCATGGAGTCTACTGGCGTCCCTACTAGCCTGAAGACTCTCACCACAACCTGTAGCCAATCCTCAGCTGTCTGTGGGTCCATATCTACCTGGAACCTAGGTGGCCTCTAGTGCTGGAACTCGTGAAGTGTGCTCAAGAGACGTGTACTCTCTTCTACTGGGGATAGTGGCATCGGTGGCCCAATGGGTGGTAGTACCTCTAGTGCCTCCGCTGGTGCCTCAACTGGAAGAGGGCCCTGTACTAAGGCCTCATTGCTCGGCGGGCTGTCAGTACATACAACTATCGGGGCTCTAGCTGGTCGTCTATGGGGAGGCATCCTGAAAGGAACAAACGTGACACAGTCAAACGATTATTCCTAGTGATCTGACCTGGTTTGATCTGACTTTTAAAAACTTTTGGAAACACACACGCAATCAGTGTTTTCGTCCACAATGCCAAAAATCAGTTGTCAGGGTCCTGGTGTATGGATACATCGGCCGCCCGCACCATCACTAGACTCCCTAAACTGAAAACCAAACTCGGTACCCTTAACACTATTGCTTCACAGAAATAAAATATCAGAGTTATAAGTTCTGCGGTAGAACCGACTCCTCTGATACCAATTTGTCATGACCCGTCCTCGGGGTCCGTGCCGTGACTACCCCAAGCCCTCCTCCCATAGGCCAGAGGCTGGCGACTAGCACCAAAGGCGTAAATCCCAATAAAAAGGGAATGCATTACCTTTATAAAAGTGAACAACACAACAGAGTACAAGCAGAAGCAAACACTAAGTAAAGCAGTAAACAACGTACTGAACGTACAAGGGGCCGTAAATACACGCCCAAAAGAAAGGTACAACTAGAACTGAATGTAAAGTACAACTCAAAGGATAACAGATGAAAGGGTGACAAGAAGATCCTGGATTATCCACCATGGATCCTACCTATAGGGTAGGTACAGATGTCCTCCTCAGCACTCCACGTCCGATCGTCCGTCCGTCTATCTACTCCGGGTACCGAATCATTGTGAGATCCACCTCTGGGTACCGACTCGTCGTGAGATCCACCTGTAGGTACCGTCCAGTCCTCGAACACTAAACCTCTGTGAGCGTTGTTTGTCGTCTGCATCCAACACAATGAGGTGCGGGCATAGTCCGTGTAGGGGTGAGTATAACGATACTCAGTAGGGACCCCGAGACCCTCAAGGTCTCACTAAATCCAACAAGGATAACCACAAAGAAGGATCTCAAAAGATAACCCTTACTTAGGTATAATCCCATACTTATACCTAAGTTATCAAGAAACCCATCTCAATCATGAGGAAAAAAAAGGTTATGAAATCAACAGATAACCATTACTTAGGTATATGCCCATACATATACGTAAGTTATCAAGTGACCCATCTCAATCATGAGGTAAACACAAAGGTCATTGACTCAGCTCAAACCAGGATTTTATTCATGATGTCGAAACCATGGATATTGGAGAACTCCTCCTATGTCGGGTACAGTGGGTCTGCCGCTACAACCAAGCGCGTTCCACTAACCTTGGACTGCTAAAGTACTCCACTAGTCGATTACTGTGGGTCTGCTGCTGCAACCAATGGCATCCCACCATGGGTCTGCCGCTACAACCAAGATCACCCCCTCATAGCCTACAGAGGTGTTTCTTCTGTCGAGTATCACGGGTCTGCCGCTACAACCAAGCGCACCTCCACCGTCGGTCTGCTGCTACAACCAAGCGCACCCCACTAGGCTATCCAAATCACTCCGAGACAATCAACCATCAGCCCTCAAGTCTCAGCTAGCTACTAGCTCTCTGCACTCTGCTAGCTCATCATCAGGAGAGTCCGCTCCATGAGCTACTGGTCGATACTCCTATTATTACAAGGTTATACGAAGAAGTATCCCAAGGTTCAGCCACATCATAGGAAACTCAACACAACAGACGGTGCATCAATCAAATGCTCGGTCTGTGTGTTATCAGCCTTTTCGTCGCAGGGGCCCGGTTGGTTTCATGTACGAACCAACCCAACCGTATCTCAAATATACCTTAAACTCTCATAGGTTATACTCAAAGGTACTGTTTCTCAACGTGATCACCAATGCCACTGACGGTTCGTCAAACGGACGTCTGGTCTGAATGTTATCAACTTTTCCGTTCCAGGGGCCCGGTTGGATTTCGTGTTCAATCCAACCTGGACACTATCCAACTATGTCCAAACCTCAGGCGATGAATGCCAGAAGTTCTGTTTCATCAATAGGAATCCAACAAAGTCGACGGCACGTCAATCGGACGTCCGGAGCTCATGTTATAATCGTTTCCACTCCGAGGGCCCGGTTGGTTTCGTGTTCGAACCAACCCGACCGTATCCAAAGTTCTCCGAAACCATGAGTGTAATATACCAAAACGACCGCCTCGATCCAAGGATCGCATCGCAACTGACGTTGCATTGATTGGAGGTCTTTATCTCATGTTATGGGCTTTTAAGTGAACCTGTCCGGTTTTAGGGGTTTTGGGCCCAGACCGACCCGGCCCGAGACACCCTGGGTCGGCCCGAACCGGGTCGACCCGACCCGGGTCTGGGTCCGGCCCATTTGGGCACGGCCCGACCCTGTGGGCACAGCCCGGCCCAGCCGTCGCGGCCCGGCCTGGCCGGTGCGGCCGGTTGGCCTGGCACGGGCGCGGCCCCGTGTGGCCAGCTCGGCACTGGCTAAGCCGAGCGGAAAGGTGGGGGGGGCTGCCCCCCTTGATTCAAACTACGACCCCCACATGGGGGCCGCTCCCTTTGCCAGCCAGGGGTTACGACCCCCGGGCTTCTCAGAAACCGGATGGTTTGACCGGCCGGTGTGTCACCGCGGGACCCCCCACGGGTCCCACGATCCATGCACCGGCGGTCGGCGGTTCCGGCCGCCGCTCCCTTGTTCACCTGTGGCCACAGGTCGTGGCCTAGGTTCGTCCGGCGCGGAACGACGGCGCCCTGCCCCTCCACCGTGGCCCCGCTCCGGCTGCGGCCTCCTCGTGGTTCTCCAGCGCGGCGCGACGGTGCCGCAGCTTTGTTTGGCCTCAACGGTGCGGCGCGACGGCACCGCGCTTCGCCCGTTCATCTTTTTTTCCACGCGGTGTCATTGCACCGTGCTACCTTTGTTCATGCCGCGACAAAAACATTATTAAAGGGGGAGCACGGTCGGCCATGTTCATGCTGTCCGTCCCCCTCCCATTAATCCGATATCAAGCTGCTAAGAAATTGATGTTTGGACGGTCAAAGAATATTCATGAACCAAAATCAAACCCCTACTTGGTTATTTGACGTTGCACATTGGGTGTCGCGGAGAACGGCGTCACGGGGGTCAGACGTAGAATCTATGGACGTCGGGGTGCGTCTGAGGAGGAAACGACGTCTCCTCACTTGTTGCAGATATGAAGAACAAAGGTACGTTGTCATTGGCGATGATCACTACAGTCGGTGACTTCTCCCTTGTCGTGGAGGAAGAAGAGGATGAAGACCCGTGATTGCAGAGTCGGTGTTCTTCATCGGAGCCTTGGCGTTCTTCGCGAAGAAGATGAAGTTCTTCAAATGTAAAGAACGCTCCCTCTCTCAACACAACTAAGCAACCAAAATTAAATAAGGCCTTTTCCTTAATTTATTACTTTTGCATATATTTTAAAAATTCAAAAACCTTAACTCACTTAATTAATTAGTCTCAAATTGGAAAAATTAATTGTGAGATAGGTTGGCATGCATTTATGAGGAAGAGAGGTAGCCGCATCATTTATTACATGGGAGGTTTAGAGGGTTTAGATAATTTGAATAGGTGGGGACTCTTGTGGGCCCCACCTCACTAATATCCTTCCAAGAATTAGAATTTTAGTGGGTCCCACCCCAACTCCCTCACATAGAAGTTAAACCACAAAGATGTGAAATAAAAATTTTAACACAATTTTTACCTCACTTTAAACTTATTCCATTATTTTTAACAACTCTTCCCGAGAAAATGCAACTCCAGAAAAGGTCTTCCTAAGAAATTCTCGGTGCTGCAATTTCATCGGTTCTCTCAGATTTCGATTCCGAGCACTGGATTAAATGTTAGAAAAACCCACTTGTTCGTTCAGTGAACATACCTGAGCCTAACTTCAGAAATTGATTCCGGGCACACCGAGCCTCGGAATCAGGCGCTGTCAGAAACTGCGTACTCGTAATATTCCAAAGAAATTAAGAAAAAAATTTCCTC
Source organism: Viscum album (assembly GCA_963277665.1). Classification (NCBI taxonomy): domain Eukaryota; kingdom Viridiplantae; phylum Streptophyta; class Magnoliopsida; order Santalales; family Viscaceae; genus Viscum; species Viscum album. Next base: position 761,461,970 of record OY728161.1, read on the forward strand.
GAAATTTCCGGGTCTTTACAATGAAATCCCTATCTATCACATCATTATAAGAATAAATCTTCATCAAGAAAAACTGAGGATCAATATCTGGTTGAAGACCCATGTCAAACCATTGAGTATTCATCTTCTCATTCGATACAATCTCAATTGAAAACTGTAAATTCTTGGAAAACCAGTTCATGTATTCTTTCATGGTTCAGTCAGCCTATTTGAGTATGAAAATATCCATAGCCTTATCCACTACCATAGAATCTAGGAAGTATTTATTATTGAAAAGAACCCTAAATTCCTTCTACTCTAAATCCTCATACTTCTTTTCTGTTACAATTAAATCTCACCATCTCCTACTTGGTCCCTTTAGCTTGAATGTGGCACATTTTTCCTTAATTAAATCAAAACATTCCATGAAATCAAATAGAAAATCTATTTTTATCAAAAAGAACCTAAACCACTTGAGGATAATTTGATCCTTATAACACTTCTGGATTCTAGTGAAGTAATTATTGGGAATGACTCTAAGATTCTACCATTTTTTTCCATTATTAGAGTTGGAACAAGAATGGGTAAAAATTCGTATCCTAGAGATTGGACAAGGTGAACAATAATCTCAACATGATGCTGGTCCATGGGTGGATCCTCTCACTGTGGTTCACCATAAGATTCCTCTTATAGACTATTCACATTTCTTCTTGAATGTGTGATTCTACATAGCTTCAGTAAACAATAGTGAAGAAATCTGAATATTACTCAGACCATATACTCAAACTAGAGCAACATGAATAGCAATCCCATTAGATATGATTTCAAGATTTGGATTTCAACACACCCAAATTAGAAGTAGTAAAAATAAAATAATTAGTTAAAATTATTCATAAATATGTCTTTCCAAAACCACCCATGGTTATATTAGGATCCTTGCGAAGATAACTAGCTAGGAACTCATTCGTAACTACATCTTAATTCCTGACAAGACAACCTAAACTGCAAACTCACATCAAGGAAAGATGCTTAACCAACCTCTGATATCACTTTATCAAGAACTATCCCAGATACCCTAGTACCCAAATACCTAATCATGTAATGACATAGCCCTAAGGGAGTTCATCATCCCCACAGGTTTGAGACCGACACCAGGAATCATACATGATAAACAGGGGAATGACTTTTCCACAAAAAACAACATAATCTAAAAGATACAAATCAGTATTCTCAGCACACCAAAAAGAGAATGTAACTTAAAACAAATAGCTATAACACGACCTAAATAATAAAATCCTCAATATTCTCAAAATCTATCATGATTAATCTCAAACTTCCCATGCTAGAGGTGGATAACATCTCCATCCATAACATCTATCACTCCAATCAAAAGGATTAGTAACACAAGCCTCCTCCAAGAAATACATTCCTTTTCCTCAAACCAATAATAATAAAATATATAAATGAAAAAAAGAAAAGGTAGGGTATGAGATATAAATCCCATTAGGGTATCACCAAAACATCCATAATCTGTACTATAAAAATTTACCATTAATTCTTTCAATTTAAATAAAAATAAATTAATGAATTTCATTTTCATATTTTCAACAAAACATGCTTTCATTTCAATAATATTGTAAATATTTCAAAAAAAAATCTACCATTCATAAATTTATATTTTATATAAAAAAATTATATAAATCTGTTTGAATGAAATATATAGTTCAATAATTCATTGGAATTATTTATTAACTCAAACAACTCATAAAAAAAGAAATCACCACGTACAAAATCCCCATAGAAAGTAATTTTATTAAAAAATATGAGACTCACACATCTCATATTGATCAGAAAACTACTAATTTGTGCTCACATAAATATACCCCAAAAATGGGAACCCATCAATGGTATCCTACACCAAAATAGGGGATATCATTAAAGGAATCCATGAAAAAGATGTTTTAGTAAATTTGTCATCATCAATCCATTTCTATGGAGGCGAAGTCCAAAAATTCTTATACCAATTACCAAAACATACCTAGTGTTGAATTTTTTTCATAAATAAATGAACCAATCAAACTAGAAATTATTTATTTAAAATAATTTGAAATATAATTTCCCAATTTCAATTTCTGGAAAGCATTTCTATTTTCAAAACCAAATCATAGGTTTTAATCATTTCATGCCATTTCCAATAATAATTTAATTTATAATTTTTTCCCAAAAAAACATCAAATCATTTCCGTATAAATTATTTCCAAAATAAATTCATAATTTTCAATAAATCCATCCCATAATTTGAATTACATTGAAATTGCAGTTTTGATAAATTTACATATCCCTTTCAAATCAAGAATTAAATCATCATAATTATGTGTTTTAAAATAAATTGAAAAATATATCAATTTAATATAGTAATTTAAGGTTTTAGTTGTTGTGAAAAGAAACATCCAACCAACTACCTTTAATAAAATATCATGAATTGACACTTGCAACATGATATTTTAATGAAGAACGAAGGCATTAGAGATCCAAAGATCAAAACGGGAATAAAAATCCCATCAAACAGAGTTTAGAACAATCAAAACCTAATGATATATTGATCATTAAGTGAGAGAGAAATGGAAATTGGGATATATTTAATGGGAGGATATACACTTATTGGAGAGGGATCATATCTTCCACAAAATATTTGATTCATTAAATGAGGGGGTTGGAGGAGAAAATATTGCTTCTTCAGAGCCTAATCAACCCTAGAAATGGAGTTAGGTCTGAGTAGAGTTGATAAGAAATTGAAATGGTGGTTCAAAAATTTTTTGAAATAAAATTTATAATTAATTAATATCTACACACATAGTTTCCTATGGAGGGCCTCACGGTTGGAAAAATAGTGCACCATAACCATGTGCCCCTATTCTAAGGTATATGTTTCCTCATATGTGAGTGCATAGTTGTTCTAACCATTAACCAACTATGAAACACCTCACTATACATGGTTTCATGGTTTTCACTAGGGGAACGTGGTTTGGGAATATTATGTTTCAACTATGCACATCCCAAAAATACCTCCAATGTTTGTCAAAATTTCAGCAGATTCTACTAGAGATGAACCCCAAATAATAATTATTAAAGGAAGTTTCAAGGTTTGCCTAAAAATAAGTAACATGATTTTATTTGATCAGATATTTAAGAGTAATATCACCTTAGGATCTTACATAGAGAAATTTGGTTACTTGTTGGTGATGAAACTTTGGGAGTCGAGTTCGATTGTGACCTGGAAAGACCAATGTAAAATCCCAATCCTTTCCAAATCATGACACTTCTCGTGGAAATAATTATTGGTTATCCTCGATGGTAAAGATATCTTCATGGTGTACAATGCTTCCAATGATCCATTATGACCTCTCTTTATTTCTATGTCATAATCCACTTTTCATTCTATTTTTTAGTTCCCCAGTGCCATGGATGTGTGGAATGCATGGAACGATAAGGCTAATTATCTCTTTGAGTCGAAGCCTGACTTTTCTATGATACTGGCGAAGTGGAATTTAACTTTGCCTGTGTATTTTTTAAATATTTCATGCACCTTGTCCTGGATGATTTGGTTCTAGAGAAATGATTTTTTCATTAATAATTTGACTATACCATAATCCTTATGGTTTGAGGGGTCTATCTCCAAGATAACCACATGGGGTCACAGTGATGAAAATATCAGCTGCAATGGAACATATAATGGTTCAGATGCCTAGCATCCTCCCACAAATGGTACTCTGAAGATTAGTGTGGCTGCATTTATTTTTGGTAGATCCTTTTTAGGTATTGGTGTATTCATCCTTAACCCCCTCAAATTAATCAACATTGCATGCCATAAATCCATTTATATGAGGTGGTCTCCACTAGTGGCTGAAGAGTATGCAATTATTTCTGGTTTTGACTTGGCTATTTGGAGAGGATAGACTACTATTATCCTAGATTCCAGCTGCCTTACTATTCTAAATTCTATCTTGTCCCTATAAAATGACTATCAACATTTGTTCTTTTAGTTGGAATGATCTACCCTTTATGTACCCACTTTTCGACTTCCTCTTTCACCTTCATCAAAATATATGGAAATAAGGTTACACAACTTGTTGGAAATGAGTGTTTTGTAAGGAAAGTAACATGTATAGATGCATGATTTCCCTATGTGGTTGAATACCCTTATATTGGATAATTTTAGATCTTCCTCCTAATGAGTATTCTCCTTTTAAAAAATCAATTTATCAATTTTCGCATCTTCTCTTATAATATCCCATTATATATAATAATTTCATTTTTACAAGAATATGTATTATACATGAAAAGTAATCAACATTAATTGAATAAATTATAAATATGAGTTCAACAAATAAAATATATAGAAAATAATTAATTAATATTATTTTATTAATAATTATATTTACATTAAAATATTTACTTTCAATTAATGGAAAAATGTAAAAAAATTTATAAAAATATGGAATTGATAATTATATTTGAAATATTTTAAAATAATATTATGTATTAAATGATATTTTTTATTTTAATAATTCGAAATATCTAGAATAATAAATCAATAAATAATTTACATATGAATTCAATTTTTTACTAAAGGTAGGATGAATCCCCCATTTTGGTTAAATCAAATAAACAACTTATTTTCAATCATTAAAGCCCAAATAATATTTCATGATGGCCCCTCCACAACACTTCTTATGCCTTAACTTTAATGGATAAGAATCCTCCCATGTTACCCTTTTAACTATATATTCTAGTAAGACCATGAGATTATTACATAATTCTTGCTTCATTTTCATCCATTGGATCAATTGTGTAGGGAATTCCGGATATTTTAATTTCTAGATGAGTTTTACCTCCAAATATTATATCAAAAATCCCTAAGAGATATCAATTTTTGGATTATTTGACTAGTGATTATGGACACAATGATGACTCCAGTGATAATGACAACTCTGATGACTCTATAGAACATAGAAAAGGCCTTCACTAACAACATTGGTGACTCCATGAAGTTTTATGACACTGATGAGACCACCGAATGCATTTTCTAAATTCCCCCAGGCCTGCTCCAATAAAAATCCAAAAATTTTCTTCGCTGAGAACTAAGGTGACTTCGTTCATTCTTTGTTTCATTTTACAATATTGTTTTTTATAGAAAGAAGGAACCAATGGTATTATAATGTGGTGTATATTTACTATTTATACTAAAATATTTATTGTCCTTATCAGTGAAATATATAATTTCCATTTTGTAAAATCTAAATGTTCTCTTGATATAATTACTTTTTTAATACATCTCTCTTATTTGTTGTTTTCATTAAATGTATTGTATCTATATTTTTTTATTATAAAATAATATATTTAGAATTCAATTCATACCAAGAGAACAGATGAAATAATATTTTCCAATTTTACTGATGAAAGATCCACAACAAATTCACTTAGAGGTTCTACTGAGAACTCCATTGGAAATGTCACAGAAATTTCTACTATAATTTCCATGGTACGGTCCACTGGAAGTTCATTTGTTTCTATATTTCACATATAATTTATACTTGTACTTGTAGTGTATATTCCATTAGAACTTATGGTGTATATTAAATTAAAACTTCTAGTGGAAATTCATGTCATGTTATAGGATGAATAACTTATGTTTTGACTAAAACCTATAACATAATTTGTGGAATTATAAAACAAACATGTTTTCAATTATAGTTTAATTTTAATAGGATTGAGGGGGGAGATGTTCTATTTTCCCCGTTGGAACTTATAATGCATCTTCCACTTAAATTTACTATGGATCATCCATTGGAACATCATCTACCAGTTCCAATAAAGGATCTACTGGATATTCCACTGGAACATCCACAGGACCTTCCACTGGAGATTACACTATATCTTCACTTGGAACATCCACTAGAACTCCCACTAGATCATCCATTCAAGTTATATTTATTTACAGTGCATGTTGAAACTAAATAATTTAATTAATGGAATCTGTAAAAAATCATACTTTCTATATTGTAGTAAATGTTTTATAGGATTCAACAATGGATTTTGTTCGATTATTTTCCCCTCTAGTACCACTAAAAATTCCAGTGGAGATTCCATTGGAACTTATGGTGGATATTCTAATTGAATATCCAGTGGAACTTCCAGTCTTATTATACCTTATCCTATGAATAAATCCTACACTGTAATTTGTTGAATCCCTAAAAATATTTTTTTCAATATAGAACTTAAATTTTAAAATGATTTGATAGTTTATTTTATTATATTATTTACCCATTAGAGCATCTAGTAGATGATCCACTAGAACCTTAAATGCAACATCCAGTGGAACATCCACTAGAGAGTCTGGTGGACCTTCCCATGGAACTACTAGAGGAGTTTCTGCTCGAATACTAACTGGAACATCCAATCATATACTCATTGATTACAGTGAAAAGATACTTTATGTTGAAAACTATACTGTAATTTGTGGAATCCTAAAAAAACATGTTTTCTATATTTTTATAATATCTTTACATGATTAATTAAGGAATTTAGTTTTATTCATTCCCTTTTGGGACATCCATTGGAGCTTTCACTAGAGCTTCTTGTGAAGCATCTACTATAGCTTCTAGTGGAACATCTAGTGGAACATACATTGGAGGTTATAATGCAACTCTCACTAGATCTTATAACCATGTTCTATCTAATTATAGTATTAATATACATTCTATTCAAACCTATAATGTAATTTTTGGAATCCACAAAAATAATGTTCCTTATATTTTAGTGATGTTTTTAAATAATTCATAAGGGAATATGGTTTTGTTTTTCCCCTAGAACTTTGAGTGGATATTCAATTGGAATATCTAGTGGATATTCTAGTGGAACCACAAATGGAGGTTCTATTAGACCTCCCACAAAAACATATTTTTCCAATTCAAGATAATTATAGTCCAAAGATGTAATGACCTAGAACTCTATCACTGAATTTCCCTTCTTATGTTTATTTGATATAGTATATATCACATAAAATAGCTTAGAGAACATAATACAAACATCATAAATAAAGTATGAATGAAATAAGAGGTATTTCAATAAGTTAAGTAACTTATAATGATAAAATAATAACTTGGCCATAAGAATATTATTATGACCCTTATAAAGTAAATCAGCCTACTGAATAGTAACCTTACCCATGAAAGTATAAATAAAAGTTTGATACATTATAAATTAATGTAAAATATAATTATATCATAGTATAAGTAGATGAATATTTTAAAAATTATTAATTAAGTGTTGGTATTTTGTGAGTAAAATATATTTAATTAAAATTTTATAATTATTAAATTAATTGAAAATTAAAATTCAATTTTGTAAAATGTTTCCACAAATTAATATTTTATTTTCATAAGATTTTAGTATTATTTTTTGAGACCTTAGTCAATTTTTTAATGTGTAATAAAATCAGTTATAAATTTAAAATCATTATTTTTTTGAATATATGATGGTTTAAATAAAAAATAAAAAGTTTCAAATATATAAAATTATTTTCATAAAATGGAGTTCATTTTTAAATTCCACACATCAAAAAATGGTTAAGGTAAATTTTTTGGATTTTTCTAAAATATATGATGTTTTGGTGAATAGTAAAATATGATAATTTAGAGTAAATGATAAATACATGATTTATTGAGTCATAGATGATGTTAGGGGAATTTCACCCCATAAACAAAAACTCACAATCCCTATTTACTATATCTAGTCATGTTAATCAAAACTATTCATATTCTGGAGCCAAATAGTAATCTAATAAAAACAAATTCAAGGAAACCCCCCTCTCAACTATAAATACCACCCCTCACCCCCTCTTCTCCTCACACCTCTAAGCCTTGAATCATGTAAAAATTATACCCAAATCCTCTTACCCAGTCTATCCCTCATGTCTATGATATCTTGGTACTTCCAAATTATTAAAACCTTTTCCCCTATATATGTTCTTAAGGAAGATAATTATAGAGGTAAATCCTCTTCCTTTTTCATTTAATTTTATTTCAATTTATTTTCTTTTCTTATCCTCCCCATACCTATTGTATCCAAAAAATCATGATAACTATCGTATCATCTATATAATGGAATTATATCTTTTTAATTTAAAATCCATTATCAATCTCCATACTCTATCTCTATTTTATTTTAAAAACGAAATCATTGTCCGGGAGGTGCAGATTTACAACCTTTGTGGACGATGATCATTTACTCTTTAACATATCCTTCAAGGCTGGTCATGAAAAAAAATTTATAATTGAACAATATTATAAAACTTTAATTATATATTATTTAAGGTTTTGGAACCATTGTATATATATGATATAATAGAACAAAACTAGTTCATTGTGATCGATAAACCGCTAAAATTAAGCTAAATGATTATCATTAACCTGTTATCTAATGACTTAACCTCAAATATGGAAACAAATAAATACATAATTCTAATTCAAATTATGTTTGTTCATTAATGACATTAAATTTCATGACTAGATAATTATACCCATTTTACATGAACTCCATTACATATAATCAGGAAAATTAATCATGAAATCAAAAAAATGAACACTCAAGAATGACAGAATTAAATATTATAAAATATAAAAAAGGACATAAATGAACTTAATAAAATTATAATAAACTAAATAAATTTATAATCGGTTATTAATTAAATTATTAATGAATATAATTTTATATTATATGGCCTTAAGGTTATGTACGAAACACGTTTGGATATTAGGTAAGGGATTCCACCTGAACCTTCATTTTTTCCCTTCGAGTTGTTATTTCACTATCCTCGCCCTATTTTGATGATTATTTAATTTTTAACATATTTTATATTCTTTTTATATGCTCCAAAATAATATATTCAGATAATTTCATATTTCTTTAATGGTAATTATAACCTTTAATATGGTTCCCATCACAATTCTTCACGGTAAACAATCCTGATTTAGGGGAACTTCTCAAATTATTAATTATTTTCATGTACAATTTATAATCTGTTTTAAGACTCCATTAATTTCCTAAAATTAATCATTTTATTATTAAATCACTATCTTAGTTCACTTCTAGTTTTATACAATGTTTTTTACAAAATAACTCCTCTTTTCAATGTAAAAGAGTACTTTTCTCAAGAATTATTCAATGATTTTATAATAGTATTTTAATCTAATTAAAAACTCTCATTGATTATTAAATTTAATTGGAATTGATATTTAATGATATAAACTACCATATTTTATTGAATGGTTTATGATAATTTTCTTGTGGATGTGTTATATTGACACCATTCACCATATAACTCTGCATAGTTTGTGTTTATGTTTACTGGTTGGGGAAATTTTTTTAAATTTCATATATTAGTTTAAATAAGAATATATATTGATTATGTTGCACCCATTTCATATAAATAATTCATTAGACATATTAAGTGTTGGCTGGGTCCAACTATAGCCCCTCAGTGCATCAGTAGATCTCATGAGGCAAACTAGTTTTGGTCTTTACTCATTTCTGTGTGGTCTTGGCATGAGGCCTTGAAAGTATGGTTATGATGTCCCATATTATGCATTCCATCAATATAAAACTAGTAATTTATATTCAATGTGATTATTTGACTAATATAATATCCATGATTATGTTTTATTATGGAATTAATTAATCATCATTTATTTATTCCATATTATTCTCATGATTATGTTTTAATGGAATATGTAATTTTAGTTATTCACCGAAACTTATTTCATATGATTTTTCAGTGTTATTTATCCTTACTATAAACCTACACCCACTCCTTTCGTATGTTTTATTTTTCTCCAGGATGCGAATATGAATATTATGAATGACATTCAGGGATAATCTAGGAGTTATGGATGATTCTAATGAAGTTTATATATAGTATTTCCTTTCGATTTTGTTATGTAAAACATACATATGTATCATGTTTTCCAAATCTACAAAACATATGGCCCTTTGGGATGTGTCTTCCTTGTTTATATGTCAATGTAATAAAATAAGGCACTGATTGTGAGAAACCGGGGTTGGGGTTTTTATATTTCGAATCAAATAATGTTTATTAGGGTCCTTAGAATCTGAACATAGAAAATATAGATTGGGGAACAAAATCCTCTGATAGACCTTGAGGATAAGAATAAAAGAACATCCTAGAATTTTGGTATCGTATAGATTTTACGGATCTTCCTAAAAATAAATCCCCACCTAGATACTATAAGTGGATGTGTTTCTGGAATATATGTACCTATGAGTAACAACTCGGACAAGGATTTCTGGTACTAACATGGGGTAACATGTTACCTAACTATGGTACATACTGTACACCTAGTTTGACTCCCCCATGTGATATTATTTGGATAATTCACATTTTCATTAAAAACCGATATGAAGGATTAAATTTTAAATATGTTTCAATAGAAACCATGCTTATGATTATGATATTAAACATGCATAAAATTTCCATTTATGTTATGTTTTTACTAGTTCAAAGTTATACATTATGATTCATAAAATAATTTATTGTATGCCATTATTTAGAAATGGTGAAAAGTGTAAGTAAAGGAAACCGCATGAACACATTATCCCATGTGGGGATTTCCCTCTGACACAGGATAATGATGTTAGTTCTAATTTTGTGACTGGTGATGATTAACATATAACTATACTGGGATAGTTGACTCAAGTTATGAACAATAACCTTACCCGTATGAAGCATCCTGATCCACAATGTGGAAGAGCAATTTTTGATCACTTTATGCGACAAAAACCTCCACCATTTAATGGGACTACAACCCCGTTTGTGTTAGAGTAGTGGATAAGTTCTTATAGAATATATTTTTCAATCAGGTATATAATGAAAGGGAGATGGTTGTTATGCAAATTTATCATCTTTTAGGATATAGAAATAAATGTAGGTCATTTATTCAAAACACTAAAAAGGATTAAAAAATAGATAACTTATAATGGAGTGAATTTAAAAGAAATTTTTCTTGGAAAATGCATTCATCATTAACAGTGATCAGATATGGAAAGGAAGATTCTATGTCTGAAAAAACAAAGCATAATAATGTTGTAAAGTATCAAAAAAAATTCTCAAGGCTATCCTGGCATTATTAAGACTACATATGCAACCCATAGAGTAACATTGATCGATTCATTGATGTTTTAAAACCATCCCTATAACACGCATTGTTCTACCAAACATTCTCAATATATAAACATATAGTCACATGTACAATCAAGACAGAAATTTAATTATCTATGCCTTATAAATTTAACAAAAATAATGAGATAAAGAGGGTTGTTGAAAACTTTGTAAAAGGAAATTAGGAAATGGTGAGGAAGGGAAGATATGAATTTCCACCATGCAGAAATGGAGGGGGGAAACACCTAGGTACATACCTAAATGTAATAGGTATTTGATACAAGTGTGGAGAAAAAGACCACCAAGCCCACATTTTCATGAGAAGAAATAATATTCCAATGTGTAATACTGTAATTGTAAAGAGATAGTACATTATGAACATGAATGTCCTAGACTTCACGGAATAATTCCCCTGATAAGTAAAAGTGAGATATTCCAAGAATATGTGATCACAACTACTAAGTTTGAAGTTCCTAATGATGTTATGGAGGGTACTTTAATCGTTTCCCAACACTTATCCAATGCTTTCCATGATTCTATATTATCGCATTCTATTATATCAATAGAGTTTTATGATAAAATTATACATTTATGATTTGATTTAATAAATTATTTTTCAGTTAAAACTCTTAAGGGAAGTATCATTACAACAAAGATGTGTCGATCGGTCCCCTTTATGATAGATAAATGTACATCAGTTGTGGACCCTGTCATAAAACCTAGGATTGTCTTTGATATAATTCTATGTATGTATTTTCATTCAAATTATGATGCAAAAATCTATTTAAAGAAGGAATTTACAATTTTTGAAAATTATGTAGAATCCCTTATGTTAATAGAAACTAACTCATTATTTGATTCTTAACTAGATACACCCCTATTAGATCTAGTAAATTAAATTTAGGGGGGAGAGAAAAAATATATATGGGTGAGGAAATAAATTATCAAATTTAGGATGTACCTATTTTGTAAGAATACATTGATATATTTCTAGTTAATTTACTTGTACGTCCTCTAGAGTAGGAAATTGAGTTTTATATTAATTTAATTTTGATGAAAGACCTATATCAAAGACACCTTATAGAATGGCCATATAGAAATTAGTGGAACTGAAGAAACAATTGGAGGAGTTGAGTAGTAATTGGTTTATTCCACCTAGTGTTTCTCCAAGAGGAGATCATGTTCTTTTCATTAATAGGAAATATGGATCTATGAGGTTATGAATTTACTTTAGTGAGATCAATGCTATTATGATAATGAACAAGTATTAACTTCCTAACATTTATAACTTCATTGATCAACTTCATAGGGCCAAATATTTTTCAAATATTTAACATCAATATGGATATCATTAGTTGCATGTGAGGATGAAAGATATTCTTAAGATAGAATTTTGAACCAGGTATTAGAATTATGAGTATACAGTAATGACTTTTGGGATGACTAATGGACCCTATATTTTTTAGGATTTAATGAATAGAGTTTTCAAGGAAAGTCTTAATTAATTTGTTGTGGTATTTATTAATGATATCTCGGTATCCTCCAAAATCTATTAAGATCATGAGAATCACATGTGCATTATTCGAACAACTCTTTGAATAAACATGTTATTAGGAAAGTTTATAAAGTGTGAATAATATCTTTAAATAGTTTCTTTTCTGGTCTATATTGTCTCAAAGGATGGAATCATAGTTGATGCTATGATAAAAAAGGCAGTTCAGAAATCGTCTACACCAATGAACATAACTAAGGTATGTAGTTTTATTGGTTTAGCAGGTTATTGTCAATGTTTCATTCAAAACCTCACCAAATTGGCTAACCTGTTATCAAAGCTTACACATAAAGTGGTTAATTTTGAATGGATAAAATAATGTGAAGAATGTTTTTTGATTAATTGAAGAAGAGGTTATTGAATGTTCCAATCATTGATTCTAACATAGAGAAATTGTCGCTTTTTTATTTATATTGATGCATCATAAAAAGGACTCGGTTTCATATTATTATAGAATGATAAAGTTTTTTCCTATGCATCAAGGCATTTAAAAATTCTTGAATGGAAATATCTAACTCACGATCTTGATTTATCAGCTATAATATTTTCTCTGAAGATATGGATACAATATCTCTATGGAAAAATATATGAGATATATACAGATCATAAGATCTTGAAAAATATCTTCTCATAGAAATGACTCAACATGAGGCAAAGGAGATGGCTCAAACTACTCAAGTATTATGATTTTAAAATACACTACCACCTAGGAAGGAGAATAACGTAGAATTTTTATTGAGTATGAAAGATCATGGAGTTTTGAATTAAATGTGGATTGAAAGGGAATATGTGTTCATGGATCTAGTGAAGATGGATATGGGAATTATCAAAGAAGGTGAAACATCATTACTTTTTCAATTGGTTTCCTAGGCATCATTATTTGAAAGAATTAAATGTTCTCATCCTAATGAAGAGAATCTTCAAAAGAAAATTAAATCTATGAATGATGGGAAGTTTCTAGACATCTTACAAGGGGGTAGAATTCTAGTATTTGGGAGGAGTATATGTGTTCCCTCTATACCCGTGCTAAAAATGGAGTTTTTGGATGATGAACATAGTTTTAATTTCTCTATAAACCCTAGTTGCACTATGATGTATAGAGAGTTAATGGAACGTTTTATGTGGGAGAAAAAGAAGTAGGAAATTGATGATTATGTGTAAGGAGGATTAGTTTACCAATAAGTGGAGGTCAAACAACAACATAATAGAGGATTAATGAAACCTATGCCTATTCCTATATGGAAATGGGATGATATCACACTGTATTTGGACACTTCATTTCCAAATAATCCAATAAAAAATGAGGCAATATCGGTGATTTTTTATCGACTTACCAAATCCACACATTTCTTCGCTATAAGGGAGGATTTACCACTAAGGATCCCTCATAATATCTATATTAATGAATTTTTATGACTTAACGGAACACATATTTGAATAGTTTCTAATCCTGATCCATGATTTACATCAAATGTTTTGAAAATTATTCTGAAATCATTGGATACAAAGCTTTGATTGAGTACTACTTATCTCCCTAGAAGAGATGGGAAATCATATAGGATGATCCAAACAATAGAGGACTTGTTAAGATCATACTCACATGATTTACAAGGTATGTGGGATCATTATTTACCTTTGGTAGAGTTTTCCTACAACAAAAGCTTCCATTCAAGTATTAAAATGGCACCATATGAGGAATTCTTTAAAAATAGATGCCATACACCAACATCTTGTGATAAAGTTGGTGGAAGGGATCTTGTTGGCCAAGAGCTTGTAGAGGAAACAACATAGAAGGTAAAGAGTATTCAATCTCATATCAAAGAATCTCAAAGTTGGCAAAAGATCTATTCCAATAATCTAGGGAAGGAATTGAAATTTCAAGTGGGAGATCATGTTTTCTTGAACGTATCTCCATAGAAGGGTGTTATAATATTTAGGATGAATGGGAAACTCGACCCCATGTAAATTGGCCCTATTTAAATTTTTTAGAGAATTTTAGTTGTGGATTATTGTTTGGAAATGCCTCCTAGACTTTTTAAGGTACATAATGTGTTCCATGTCTCATTGTTAATTAATTACATGATAGACCCATCACATGTACTCACTTTTGATGGTATAGAATTAGAACTAGACTTATCTTACAGTTAAGAGACTATCCGGATTCGGGACACTAAAGAACAGGTGTTGAGGAATCGGATGACTCGACTAGTAAAGGTATTTTTGAAAATCCTAAAATTTAAGAGGCAATGTTAGATCCTGAGGATCCTATGATGAAGAACTACCAAAATCATTTAATGAGGTAGCAATCATGAATATTTTAGGATGAAATTTTTGTACAAGGGGAGAATGTAACGTCTCAGATCTCTATCAATGAATTTACCTTCTTAAGTTTATTTAATATAGTATTTATCACTTAAATCACATAGAGAATATAATACTAACATTATAAATGAAGAATGAATTAAATAAGAGCTATTTAAATATGTTAAGAAACTTATACCGATAAAATATTAACTTGGCCTTAGAAATAGTATTATAACCATTTTGAATTCTAAATTGGCTAAATGAATAGTAACTTCACCTGTGAAAGTATAAATAAAATTAATGTACCTTTTAAATTAAAGTATTATATTATTATATTAGTGTATATGTAGATGAATGTTTTAAAAATTATTAATTAAATGTTGGTATTTTTGTTAGTAATAAATATTTCATAACTATTTTATTATTAATAAATTTATTTAAAATAAAATTCATTTTAATAATATTTCTTAATAAATAATTATTTTACTGACTTATGATTTTAGGATAATATTATGATACCTTAGTTAATTTATTAAAGTTTTATAAAATAGAAAATAAATATAAAATCTATATTTTTTGAATAAATGATGTTTTTAATTAAAAATTAAATTTCTAATATTTAGAAAATTAGTTTCATAAAATGGATTTCATTTTTTAATTTCACATGTTGAAAATGATTTTGGTGAATTTTTTGGATTTTTCTAAAATACATGATTTTTTGTGAATAATAATATATGATAATTTACGATAAATGATAAATACATGATTTATTGAGTCATAGATGATGTAAGACTGATGTAATCACATAATCTATAAATTAAAATCCCTATATACTATATTTAGTAATGGTAATAAAAAATATTCATAGTATTGATCCAAATAGTGAACTAATTTAAAAACATTCAAAGAAACCCCCCTCTACTCCATTATAAATACTTCCCCCACCCCCTCTTTCCCTCACACCTATAATTCTTTAAGCATGTAAAAATTATATTAAAATCTAGTTCCCTAGTCTATACCTTATTTATAGGATCTCTTGGCCTTTCGAAAAGACCAAAAACCCTTCACCTAAGGATATTCTCAAAGATGATAATTCAAGAGGTTAACCTTCTTCCTTTTTCTTTTAATTTCCTTTCAATTTATTTAATTTCTTATCATATCTCCACCTCCTATATCTAAATGATCAACATAACTCCATTTTCATCTATATAATATATTGATATCATGTTATTAGAATATCCTTTATCAATCTTCTTGATCTATCTCAATTTTATTTTAAATACGAAATCATCATCCAGGAGGTGCTGATTTACAAGATTCATGGACGACAGACATTAATTCATTACATATTCCATCATGCCTGGTCATGATAAATTTTTTATGGTTAAACCAGATTATAAAATATGTATTACATTTTATTTAAGTTTCACTAACCATTGTGTATATATATGATATAATAGAACAAAACTACTTCATTGTGATCGAAAAACAATAAAATTAAGCAAAACAGTTATCATTAACATGTTATCTAATGATTTATCCACATATATAGAAGAAATAACATATAATACCAATTAAACTTATTTTTTTCATTAATAACATTTAATTCCACTTTTTTGGAATTATACCCAATTTACATGAACACCGTTACTTATAATTTGCGAACTGGTCATGAACTCAAGGAAACAAACACACCAGAATGATAGAATGAAATCTCAAAAAATATTAAAAAGGCCATAAATAAAAATATTAAGATTATAATAAACTAAATAAATTTCTGATAGGTTTTTTATTAAATTTTTATTGACTCTAATTTCATACTCCATGGTCATAAGGTCAATTGAGAAACACATTATGACATAAGGTAAGGGATTCCACCTGATCCTTAATTGTTTTCCCTTCATGGTATTCGTTCACTATCCTTACCCCAACGTAATGCTTATTTATTTATTTTACTTGTTATATATTATATTTATATGTTCCAAAATCATATATTTAGATCATTTAATATTTATTTTATAAGAATTATATGTTTTAAAATGGTTCCATTCTCAATTCTTCCTGATAAACAATCTCAATTCATTGGAACTTCTGAAATTCATACCTATCTTCAAGTGCACTCTAAAATCTGTTCGAAGAAAAATTATTTTAATAAAATCAATATTTTTATTATGAAAAAACTATTTTAGTACACTTTTTGTTTTCTATAATGGTTTTTTCAAAAGAACTCTTCTTTTCAAAGTAAAATAGTACCTCTCTCAAGAATTATTCGATGATTTTATAAGAGTATTTTCATCTATTTTGAAACTTTTGTTGATTCTTATGTTTCATTGGGATTATTATTTTATGATATCATCGACTATATTTTATTTAATGGTTTATGTTTAGTTTGACTGTGGATGTGCTATCTCAATACCATTCAACATATTACTCTGAATGGTTAGTGTTTATGTTTACTCATTGGGGAAAGATATTTACATTTCATATGATAGTTTCAATATGAATATATATGTTGATTATGTTTCACCCCTTTTATATAAGTAATGAAATAGAATTATTATGTGTCTAGTGGAGCCCACTATATCCCCTTGGTGCATTGATAGGTTTCATCAGATGAACAAGTTTGGATTTTTACCCATTTAAGTATGGCCTTGGTATGAGTCCTTAACAGTATGGTTATGATGTCCAACATTATGTATTCCCTCATAATGACACTAGTAATTCATAGTCCTTATGATTATTCGTCTAGTATAATATCCATGGTTATGTTTTATTATGTTATTATTAAATCATCTTTTATTCCTGACATATTATTCTCATGATTATGTTATAATTTCATGTGTCATTTTAGTTATTAACCATGCCTTATTTCTTATGATTCATCTATATTATTTACCCTAATTGTGTTGGAATCATGGTCGTTCTATGCATGAATTTGAGTATGGTTTGTGTTTTTTTTTTCAATCCTTAGTGGAAGTTCAGAATGAGTTCTAGTAAAATGATCATACAGTTCATGCAGAAAACAGTATTGAAGGTGGCGCCATTTCCCAGTGTTTTCCAAATTTTTGGGCCTCAAAATCCAAAAATGAAGACATGTATTGTTGGTAAAAGGAGGTGCGCAAAAAGAGGAAGTGGTCTTCAAAAAAGGAGGGATGTGCGTGAAATATTTTAGTTGGGTGTGAAAAACAACATGGTGCGTGAAATAGTGGATCAAGTTTTTTTCACGCAAAAACTGTTTCAGAATCAGAATGTCGAAAAATGGGAAAGGCATGGGCTGCATGAAAATTCTGGAGATGTGTGCAAAAAAAATACATGTGTGAAATATTACGCTCCAATGAGATGTCTTTCGTGCCATAGGTTGTTTTGCGTGTGGGGGTCTGAGAAGCCTATAAATAAGAGGTGACCCCGCTCATTCTGTACGGTTGATGACTTAGAGAAGATCTAAGGTCTGATGCGCGTAAAAGTTTCACTTAAAGGGGCTTGCGTGAAAGATTACGGGTTGAGCAAAAAATTCCGCGCTTTTCAAAATATTCCAGTTTGCGCGAAAAATTATGGGCTGTGTGAAAAAGGCAGAGCTGCGCGTAAAAATTGAGGTGGCGCAAAAAAGATTCAGTTGCACGAAAAAGGGTGTTTTTGCATGAAATATCTTTCCTCGTGAAAAAGAAATATTGCGCGCAATAGTAAGGTCTTGCATGTAAAGGGTTGGTGTTGCATGAAATTGTCACTAAAACTTGTCTGCACGTTCTGGTTATCAGGTTCAGTGGTTTAGTGCATACAATTGCATCACTTCCAGACATTGAGTCAAGCAGAGTCTAATGCTAAGCAGGGGAAAAGACTTCAATGTGAATCTTTTGAAGAGACCTTTATGTCTATAAACTGATTGGGACTTCACCGAAGGTAGTGATCCAGGGGGAGTCAATGGGAGTGACCCCAGGGATGCAGTGGGGATATCCCTAAATAGTTGTAAAGGCAGTGAGCTTGGATAGAGTGACTGTTCCCAAACCTTTGTAATCCATAACTAGCGAAGAATACTAGAATTTGGTACGACCGACAACCTATCAGTGTATGCTCCTTGGACGTAGCCCTTAGTGGTGAACCAAGTAAAAGGTGTTGTGTTATTTAATTGCTTGTGAATGTTTGATTGCTTCTCATATCCATCATACATGTTAAATTAGTTCCTACCATTGTGGGAAAAAGATCCATCAGTTTAAATGAAAAAGTTGAAACTGTGATTCACTCCTCCCCTCTTAGGGTTTCTTGGGGTCCTTCAGGTTGTATCAGAGCCAGGTTGCTGGTGTCTGATCTGTACTTGTCGACATGGAGAATACTGTCAAGACTAGGGGAACCCTCTCTTCGATGGAAGTAATTTTCATATTTGGATGAATAGAATGAGATCTCATTTAATATCTCTAGGAATGGAATTCATCTTTGCTACTATTCAAGGAATACATGTTATCGATCCAACAATTCTTGATATGACTAATACATACAATAATGTTCTTGATGCAGATGCTAAAGCTCAAAATGTTATCATTGAGGCTCCTTCTGTTCAGATATATCTTAAGGTGATGATTTGCACCTCATCAAAGTCTATGTGGGATAAACTTGAAAATATCTATGAAGGAGACAACAAAGTGAAATATGCAAAACATCAAGTCTTTCACAATAGGTTTGATGATATAAAGATGCCTCTTGATGAGAATGTAGATTCATTCTTCAATCAAATCACTTAAGTAGTAGGAACAATTCGAGGGCATGGAGAGGAAATCAATGACATTGATATCATAAAGAAAATCTTGTGATGACTACCCCTATGTAAAATGCAAAGGTGTCATCCCTTGAAGAAAGAGTTCTATCTAAACTATATTTGGATGATCTGTTAAGTAGTCTAGTGGCATATGAGATGAGATTCAAACCCAAAGAATCTATGACTCGTGTTAGAAAATAAATGGCATTCAAATCCATAGAGAAACTAAAAATTTCATAAGATAGTGGTGGTGAAGATGATGAGGAAAAAGAAATTATTTCTCCCATTTCCATGAAGCTGAAGAAGGGAAAAGGTAAATTTAAAGGTAAGTTACCTCTAGAATTCTTTCACTGTGGAAGAGTTAGGCACATTTCCTCTCAATGACAAAGAAAGTTCGATGATGAAGAAAGTGAAGCAGAAGACATTGGGAACCCTCGGAAAAGGGTTTTCAAAAAGGGTGACTTCAAATATGTAAAGAAGGTACATAAGAAGAGTTTTGTCTGTGAAGTGGAAGTGGATGATATTGAATTCTGTGAAGACGAAGAACCAGAATTTAAAACTGTAAACTATGATTCCATGATGGCTACCACTGAAAAGATAGAACCTTCAATTGATAAAGACAGAGACAATCATATGACTCATAATGGTGATCCCAAGTTGACAATTAAGTATGCCTTTTCAAATCTTGAGAAAAAATGAAAGATATATAGTAAGTGGAAAGAAATGGTGAAAGAATCATCAGAATATGTTGATGATCTTGAAGCTGAAATTCAACCACTATAAGAACTAGTGAGATTTCAATCTTCAATCCTTGAAAGCACAGACGACATTGTGGAATTGAATCTTAGAATTGAATAACAATCAAAGGTCATAAAGTACCTTACATCCAGACTGGAGGAGAAGTCCAGGACCGTTGAAGGTCTTGAGGAAGAATTTGTTACACATAGGAGTAACCTTGAGTGTCGATCAACCACAAATGAGGGTAAGAAGAAAATTCATTTTGGATGATTCCCAGATGTATAATTACTAAGAATATCCGTGTGTGGTTCAGATGGGGTTGGAAAAATCATGAACGATCAAAGACCCACTTGCATGGGAAAAAGTGGAATTGGCTGTGAAGTTGGGCCATCAACTACTGGAAGTGAAGAGATCCAAAATAAAGACAATATTAAAGTCGTGCATATTGAAACATTTCTTGAAGTACTGAAAAAGAATCCCTCAATCCAAACTAAAAGAAGAACTGAATATTTTCCTCAAACATTCAGAAATGATAGGAAGTCCAACCATTCTACCAAGGATGAAGTCATAAGGAGAAATTTATGTGAGAAGACATTTCCCCTCATGAAGTTTTAGTTCTGTGGCTATCTAGGTCATACCATGTCATATTGTGAAGAGGCAAGGAGCTACTTGAATGGGAAAGATCTAGGAAATCAACAAAGGATACTGATTTCATATCCTCTATCTTATAGAAGAAATAACTTCCATTGTTACTATTTTTAATATTCAAACATTGTCCATAAAGTTATGTTTTGCAGGTAGAGGTGCGATAGGAGAAAATCATACAACTCTCACAGATGGGTCAATTTTCACCCTCCTGATGGTGTTGTTCTCACAAATAGATTTTGTCCTCTGGAAAAAGATTTTGGGTATGAAGAATCTGATTATGTGGAGGAAATTATTAGAAGTACATCAGTATCCTATACTCAACCTAATATCTCGTATATAAAAAAGAAGAAGATCGAGAAATACAATCTTGCTAAAGTATCCCTAAAAGCTACAAAGAGCAGCTGCACCTGGATTCTTGATAGTGGATGCTCTTCCCATATGACGGGAAATGTTGACTTTTGAAGAACACTAAAAATAAAGTTGACGGAACAGTGAGGTTTTCTAATGATGGTTGTTTGAAGATTAAAGGCAGTGGGAATACTACTCTCACCAATGGAGTGCTTAAAAAAACTAAAGTTCTCTATGTTGACGGTCAATGTCACAATCTCCTCAGTGTGAGTCAAATCTGTGACTTAGGGCTCATAGTAACTTTCAATCAAAAAGACTTCACTATAAAGGGAAAAACCAGGAATTCTATTATGAAAGGCTATAGAACAGATGGAAACTTATATCAGGTTGAATGCAAAGTGAACTCCTGCTATTCTTCTATTGAAGAAGAAAAAATCTGTGGCATCGAAGGTTGGGTCACATTAACCAACAAGACATGGAAAAGATATATAAGCTGAAGATATTCATGGATATCCCCATTCTGAAATGTGAACGGGAAAAGTCCTATGATGCTTTCATTCATGGGAAGTTGGTCTGTAGTTCATATCGGCCCAAGAAGAAAAGGGAGTCTCATCTTATTGATCTAATTCATACAGATGTATGTGGGCCAATAAATGTTGATGGAACACATGGAGAGAGGTACTTTTTCCTTTTTGTAGATGATTATAGTATAATAGAATGTGTAATGGTTATTCACAGGAAACGACAAGTGCTTTATTTCATGAAATCATATCGGCGAATCGATGAGAATGATACTGGACAAACAATCAAAGTAATGTGATGGGAAAATGGAGGGGAATACACATCCACTGAATTTGAAAACTATATTGAGAAACATGGGATACAACATGAGGTAGCAGCAGTGAGAACTCCACAACAAAATGGAGTTGTTGAATGTAGGAATCGATAGGTGAACAACATTGCATGAACTATTCTGATTGAGAGTCGTATTCCACAACATTACTGGAAAGAGGCTATTCAAGCTGTAGTATATATTCAAAATCGAACAGGACTTTATATGGGTGAGAAAAGACAATATATGGATTGTGGCATGGAAGGATTCCCTCTTTGAAATATTTCCGTGTTTTGGAAGTAAATGGTTTATCAGGAACAAAGAAGTAAATGAAATGAAGTATGGTGACAATTTAGATGAAGGAATTTTCCATGGATACTCAATGAACATCAAAGCCTACAATTTTACCAACAAGCGATTAGGAAGGATTGTGGAAAGCAGTGGTGTTAAGATCATTGAAGAGAATACCATAAATGCTTCAAGGATTTCATATTCTGATGTGATAGAAAGTGAGGAAGAAATTAAACGTGGAGAAAATAAAAATACAGAAATAGAGGAAGGTGTACAAAACACTCAACAGTCACATCATGATGTTGACTCAGAAGAAGAATCTGAAGAAGAAACCTTGCCTAGAGAGAATTCAACTGAACCGCATAAAAGAAATCAAAGAGCTGAGATTGATCCATCTAACATAATTTGGGATATGAGAGCACCTACAAAAACAAGGAGGATGAGGAATAACACACAATATTCATTTTTATTTGTTGTGGATCCATCCTCATTTGAAGAACCAGCAAAGGAAGAATCTTGGGTAAAATCCATGAATAATGATTAGATCAGATTGACAAGAATCAGACATGGGATCTTGTCCAGAGACCCAAAGCTCACAATGTGATTGGTATAAAATGGATCTTCAAGAACTAGTTTTATGAGCATGGAAGTGTTATTAGAAATAAATAATGACTGGAATGTAAAGGATACTCCCAGATTTAAGGTGTTGATGTTGAAGAAACCTTTGCTCCAGTGGCTAGACTGGAGTCAATCAGGCTTTTCCATTCCATGGAACTCCAAGGAGGATATAAAGTATATCAAATGGATGTCAAGACAGCATTCTTGAATGGTGTTCTTGAAGAAGACGTCTACATTGGACAACTAGTAGGTTTTCTTCTTGGTACAAATGAAACAATGGTTTTTAAACTAAGGAAGCTTTATATTGTTTGAAGCAAGCACCACGAGCATGGTATTCCCGCCTAGACTCTTACCTCAAAAAGATGGAATTCAAAATAGGAGGAGTTGATCACAATCTATATGTGAAGAATTCTCCAAAAGATCAGTTCATGGTTCTAGTCTACGTTGATGACATTATATTTGGTGGCAGTAGGCAAAAATAAGTGGATGAATTTTCCAATCACAGGAAATAAGAATTTGAAATGTCTATGATTGGGGAGATCACATATTTCGTGGGGCTGCAGGTGATTGAAAAGAAGTATTACACTTTCAATTATCAAGAAAAGTATGCAAGAGAGCTACGGAAGAAGTTTAATATGAAAGACTCCAAACCAATGTCAACTCCAATTGCAGTTTGAACTAAACTTGGAAAGCATGAGGATGGGACCTCTATAGATCCCAACAAGTATAGGAGGATCATTGGGAGCCTACTATACCTGACAGCAACACGGCTAGATATTGTCTTTGAAACATGTCTAGCGGCCCTCTTTCAGAGTAATCCAAAAGAGGAACATATGGCAGTAGTAAAAAGTATCACGAGGTACAATCAACGTACTCATAACTTTGAGTTATATTTTGCTACAGGAAGGGATAGTGAATTATCAGGGTTTTTTGATGCTGACTGGGCTGGTGATGTAGTGGACAGAATGTCCACCAGTAGTGGAGAATTCTATATTGGGAATAAATGTGTTGTCTGGTTGAGCAAGAAACTAGAAATTACATCTCTTAGTACTATTGAAGCTGAGTATATCTCTGCTGCAAAGGCATTCAATCAACTACTATGGATAAGGAAACAACTAAAAGACATTGGTGATGAGGTGAAGCAACCAATGGTAATTTACTGTGATAACAATATCAAAATTGATCTTACGAATAATCTTATTCAGCATTCTCGTACAAAAAACATTGAAATTAGGAATCACTTTATCAAAGAAAAATTTGAGAAAGGAGTGATTAGAATAGATCACGTGGGAACTGATGAACAAGTGTTTGATATCCTGACCATGCCACTGTCAGCGGCTGTGTTTTAGAAGCTTCAGTTGAACCTCGGTGTTCAGCCACCTCCCAGTGATTAATAAGGTTACAAATTACCCCTCTCCCTGGTTTTTTTTACTTTTTTTAATCCGTTTATGGATGTGATGCAGGTTTGTGGGGGAGATACTATCCAGGGGGGAGTGTGTTTTGAGCTAAACAATGAAAAATTATCGGTCTTTTCTTTTATTGTCAATGGGGGAGAAAAGAATAAATTGAAGCGTGTTTACGCATGTCATGGACATGTAATTATTCTATAACACGATGATAATTTAGTGTCGGTGATAGGATGAGGATGATGCGAAGGAATACTTTGGACATGTAATGCTTCTGTGACACTGTCAGAAATTTTCTTGGGCGTCATTAAGAATTCCAAAACACGGGAACCCAATTCAATCTTCACCTCTTATTTTCTACACCGATCATTACTCACATAGAATTAGAGTGTTGGATGAGTTGATTCTTGCATTTTTGGTTTTCATGTGGATAGTGATCTATTGAATTTATTTAGTGATTTCCAATAAACCCAAAGGGGGAGATTGTTGGAACCATGGTCGTTCTATGAATGAATTGGACTATGGTTTGTGTTTATTGTCAATCCTTAGTGGAAGTTCAGAATATGTTCTAGTAAAGTGATCATACATTTCATGCAGACAACAGTATTGAAGGTGGCGCCATTTCCCATTGTTTGCCAAATTTTTGGGCCTAAAAATCGGAAAATAAAGACATGGATTGTTGGTAAAAGGAGGTGCGCGCAAAGAGGAAGTGGTCTATAAAAAAGGAGGGATGTGCGTGAAATATTTGAGTTGGGCATGGAAAATAGCATGGTGTGTGAAATAGTGGATCGAGTTTTTTTCACACAAATTGTGTTTGAGAAACAGAATGAAAAAAATGGAAAAGGCATGTGTTACGCAAAAAATCTGGAGATGTGCACGAAAAACAATACTTGTGCGAAATATTACGTGCCAAATGATATATTTTTCGTACCACATGGGGTTTTGCACGCGGGGGTCTGAGAATTCAATAAATAAGAGGTGACCCCCCTCATTCCGTTTGGTTGAAGACTTAGAGAAGATCGGAGGTCTGATGCACGTAGAAGGTTCGCGTAGAGAGGCTTGCATGAAAGATTCTGGGTTGCGCGAAAAATTCCGCATTGTGCGAAATATTCCAGTTTGTGCAAAAAATTATGGGATGTATGAAAAAGGCAGAGCGGCGTGTAAAAATTGAGGCGGCGCGTAAAATATTTAGATGCGCAAAAAAGGGTTTTTTGCACAAAATATCTTTCCGCGCGAAAAGGAAATATTGCACGCAATGGAAAGGTCTTGCACGTAAAGGGTTGGGGTTGCGCGCAATTGTCAGCGAAACTTGTTTTCACGTTCTGGTTATCAGGTTCAGTGGTTCAGTGCATACAAGTGCATCATTTTTGGACTATTAGGCAAGTAGAGTCTCAAGATAAGCAGAGGCAAAGACTTCAATGTGAATCTTTTGAAGAGACTGTCATGTCTATAAACTGATTGGGACTTTACCAAAGGCAGTGAGCCAGGGGGAGTCAATGAGAGTGACCCAAAGGATGCAGTAGGGAGATACCTAAATAGTTATAAAGGTAGTGAGCCAGGATAGAGTGACTATTCCTGAACCTTTGTAATCCACAACTGGTGAAGAATAGTGGAATTTGGTACGACCGACAACCTGTCAGCATATGCTCCTTGGACATAGCCCTTAGTGGTGAACCAAGTAAAAAGTGTTGTGTTATATCTTTTCATGTGAATGTTTGATTGATTTTCATATCCATCATACAGGTTAAACTAGTTCCTACCAATGTGGGAACAAGATCCATCACTTTAAAAGAAAATGTTGACACCCTGATTCACCCCTTCCCTCTCAAGGTGTCTCGGGGTCCTTCAAGTGGTATCAGAGCCAGGTTGCTGGTGTTTGATATATACTTTGTCGACATGGATAATACTTTCAATACTAGGGGAATCCCTCTCTTTTATGGAAGTAATTTTTAGATTTGGATGAACAGAATGAGATCTCATTTAAGATCTCTGGGAATGGAAGTCCTCTTTGCTACTGTGCAAGGCATACATGTTACCGATCCAACATGACTTGTTATGACTAATACAGACAAGAAATTTCTTGATGTAGATGCTAAAGATCAGAATTCTATCATTGCAGCTATTTCTGATCAGATCTATCTTAAGGTGATGAGTTTCACCTCAGAAAAGTCTATGTGGGTTAAACTTGAAAATATATATGAATAAGACAACAAAGTGAAGGGGGAAAACATCAATTCAAGCACAACAGGTTCGAAAATCAAAAGATTCATCCTGATTAGAATGTGAATTCATTTTTCAATCGAATCACTAAATTTGTAGGAGAAATTCGAGGGCTTGGAGAGGAAATCAAAGACGTTGATATCGTAAAGAAAATCTTGTGAATACTACCCCCTATATACAATGCAAAGGTGTCACCCTTGAAGAAAGAGATATATCCAAACTATCTCTGGATGATCTGGTAAGTAGTCTAGTGGAATATGAGATGAGAGTCAAACCCAAAGAATCTATGACTCCTGTTAGCAAGGAAATGTTATTATAATCCATTGAAAAACTGAAAATATCAAAATATAGTGGTGGTGAAGATGATGAGGAAAAATAAATTATTTCTCTCAATTCCAAGAAGCTGAAGAAGGGAAAAGGTAAATTTAAAGGTATGTTACCTATGGCATGCTTTCTCTATGTAAAAGTTGGGAACACTGCTTCTCAGTGTCTAATAAAGTTTGATGATAAAGAAAGTGAACTAGAAGACATTGGGAAGCCTCAGAAAAGGTTTTTCAAAAATGGAGACATCAAATCTGTAAAGAAGGTACAAGAGAAGAGTTTCATCTGTGAAGAGGAAGAGGATGATATTGAATTCGGTGAAGAAGAGTAACCTAAATTTAAAACTAGAAACCACGCTTCTATGATGGCTACAATTGAAAATATAGGACCTTCGATTGATAAAGACAAAGACAATCATATGACTCATAATGGTGATCCCATGTTGAAAATTAAGGATGCCTTTTCAAAGATTGAGAACAAATTCAATAGATGTAGTAAGTGGAAAGAAATGGTGAAAGAATCATCAGAATATGTTGATGATCTTGAAGCTGAAATTGAACGATTAGAAGAACTAGTGAGAGTTCAATATTCAATCCTTGAAAGCATAGATGACATTGTGGAATTGATGCTTAGAATTGAAGAACAAGAAAAGGTCATAAATGAAATTACATCCAGTCTGGAGGAGAAGTCCAAGACCATTTATAGTCTTGAGGAAGAAGTTGTTACTCATAGGAGTAAACTTGAGTGTCGATCAACCACTAATGAGCGTAAGAAGAAAATTCCTTTTGGAAGATTCTCAGATGCAGAATTACTGGGAAGAGCCAAGTGTGGTTCAGATGGGGTTGGAAAAATCTTGAGTAATCAAAGACCCGCTTGCATGGGAAAGAGTGGAATTGGATGTAAATTTTGGATATCAACTGCTGGAAGTTAAGAGATCCCAAAGAAAGACAAGATGAAATTTAGACATGTTGAAATGTTTCCTGAAATGCTGAAAAAGAATCTCTCAATCCAAACTAAAATAAGAACTAAATATTTTCCTCAAACATTCAGAAATGACAGGCAGTCCAACCATTCTCCCAAGGAAGAAGGCATGAGGAGAAGTTTATGTGAGAAGACATTTCCCCTCATGAAGTGTTAGTTATGTGGCTATCTGGGTCATACCATGTCCAATTGTGAAGAGGTAAGGAGTTACTTGAATGGGTAATATCTAAGAAATCAACAAAGGAGACCAATTTCATATCCTCCTTCTTATAGAATAAATAGCTTCTATGGTTACTATTTTCATTGTTCTAACTTTGGCCATAATGCTATGTTTTTTAGGCAGAGGTACGACATGAGAAATTCATACTACTCTCACAAACGGGTCAATTTTCACCCTCCTAATGGTGTTGTTCTCACAAACAGGTTTTCTCATCTAGAAAAATATTATGGGTATGAATAATCTGATTATGTGGAGGAAAGTATTAGAAGGCCATCAGTATCCAATACTCAATCCAGTATCTCATGGATAGAAAAGAAGAAGATCGAGAAATCCAATCTTGAAGAAGTATCCCTAAAAGCTACAAAGAGAAGAAGCACCTATATTCTTGATAGTGGATGCTCTTCCCATATGATGGGAAATGCTGACCTTTTGAAGAACATTAAAAATAAGGTTGATGGAAAAGTGAGGTTTGGTAATGATGGTGCTTTGAAGATTAGAGGCAGTGGGAATACTGCTCTCGCCAATGGAGTGCTTAAAAAACTGAAGTTCGTTATGTGGACGGTCTACGTCACAATCTCCTCAGTGTGAGTCAATTATTTCACTCAGGTCTCACAATAACTTTCAATCAAAAAGGCTGCACTGTAAAGTGAAAAACAGGGAATTCTCTTATGAAAGGCTATAGAAGAGATGGAAACTTATATCAGGTTGACAGCAAAGTGAACTCTAGCTATTTGTCTGTTGAAGAAGAAAACAATCTGTGGCATCGAAGGCTAGGTCACGTTAACCAACAAGAAATGGAAAAGATATCTATGCTGAAGATAGGTAGGGATATCCCCATTCTGAAATGTGAACGGGAAATGTCTTGTGATGCTTGCAATCATGGGAAGTTGGTATGCAGTTCATATCGGCCAAAGAAGAAAAGGCAATCTCATATTCTTGATCTAATTCATACAGATTTATGTGGTAAAATAAATGTTTTTGGAACACATGGAAATAGGTACATAGTCCTTCTCATAGATGATTATAGTAGAATGGAAGGTGTAATCATTATTCAGACGAAACAACAAGTGCTTGACTGCATGAAAATGTATCAGCAAATCACTAAGAATGATACTGGATGAACAATCAAAGTAATGAAATGGGACAATGGAGGGGAATACATGTCCATTGAATTTGAAAATTATCTTGAGAAACAAGGGATACAACATGAGGTAGCAGCAGTAAGAACTCCACAACAAAATGAAATTTTTGAATAAAAGAATCGATAGGTGAACAACTTGGAACGAACTATGCTGATTGAGAGTCGTATTCCTCGACATTACTGGAAGGAGGTTGTTCAAGTTGTAGTGTATATTCTAAATAGATCATGACTTTATATTGGTGGGAATAAAACACCATATGAATTTTTGCATGGAAGGAAGCCCTCTTTGAAATAATTTCGTGTTTTTGGAAGTAAATGCTTTATCCGGAACAAAGAAGGAAATCAAGGGAAGTATGGTGACAATGCAGATGAAGGGATTTTCCTTTGATACTAAATGAATAGCAAAGCCTACAAGTGTTTCAACAAGAGATTTGGAGGGACTGTGGAAAGCAGTGATGTTATGATCATTGAAGAGAAAACCACAAATGCTTCAAGTATTTCATAAGCTGATGTGATAGAAAGTGAGGAAGAAGGTGAATGTGGAGAAAATAAAAATACAGCAATAGAGGAAGGTGTACAAAACACTCAGCAATCACATCATGATGATGACTCAGAAGAAGAATCTGAAGAAGAAACCTTGGTTGGAGAGAATGCAACTGAACCGCACAGGGAAAATCGAAGAGCTGAGATTGATCCATCTAACATAATTGGGGATAGGAGTGCACCCACCCAAACAAGGAGGATAAGGGATAACACACAATCTGCATTTTTATCTGTTTGGGAGCCAACCTCATTTGATGAAGCATAAAAGGATGAATCTTGGGTAAAATCCATGAATGAAGAATTAGATCAGATTGACAAGAATCAAACATGGGATCTTGTCCAGAGTCCCGAATGTCACAATGTGATTGGTACAAAATGGATCTTCAAGAACAAGTTTTATGATCACGGAAGTGTTATTAGAAATAAGGACCGACTGGTATGTAAAGGATACACCCAGATTGAAGGTGTTAATGTTGAAGAAACCTTTTCTCTAGTTGCTACATTAGAGTCAATTAGGCTTTCCTTTCCATGGAACTCCAAAGAGGATATAAAGTATATCAAATGGATGTCAAGACAGCATTCCTGAATGGTGTTCTCAAAGAAGAAGTCTACATTGAACAGCCATTGGGTTTTCTTCTTGGTACAGATGAAACAAAGGTTCGAAAACTAAAGAAAGAATTATATGATTTGAAGCAGGCACCACGATCATGGTATTCCCGACTGGACTCTTACTTCAAGAAGCTGGAATTCAAAAAGGAGGAGTAGATCACAATCTATATGTGAATAATTCTCTAAAAGATTAGTTCATGGTTTTAGTCTACGTTGATGACATTATATTTGGTGGCATAAGGAAGAAATCAGTGGATGAATTTTCTAATCACATGAAGTCATAATTTGAAATGTCTATGATTGGGGAGCTCAGATATTTCTTTGGGCTGTAGGTGATTCCAAAGAAATATTACACTTTCATTTCTCAAGAAAAATATGCAAGAAATCTACTGAAGAAGTTGAATATGAAAAACTCAAAACCAATGTCAACTCCAATTGTTGTTGGAACCAAACATGGAAAGCATGAGGATGGGACCTCTGTAGATCCAAACATGTACAAGAGGATCATTGGGAGCCTACTATACCTTACAATGACATGACCAGATATTGTCTTTGAAATATGTCTAGAATCCCTCTTTCAGAGTAATCCAAAGGAGGAACATATGACAGTAGTAGAAATAATCATGAGGTACATTCAAGGTACTCATAACTTTGGGTTATACTTTTCTGCATGAAGGGAAAGTGAATTATCAGTGTTTTCTGATTCTGACTAGGCTGGCGATGTAGTGGAAAGAACTTCCACCAGTGGTGGAGCATTCTATATTAGCAATAAATGTGTTGGCTGGTTGAGCAAGAAACAAGAAAGTACTTCTCTTAGAACTGCTGAAGCTGAGTATATCTCTGCTACAAAGGCATGCACTCAACTGCTATGGATGAAGCAACAACTAACATACATTTGTGATGAGTTGAAGCAACCAATGGTAATTTACTATGATTCCAAGAGAGCAATTTATCTTACGAAGAATCCTATTCAGCATTATTGTACAAAACACATTGAAATCAGGTATCACTATATCAAAGAAAAATTTGAGAAAGGCTTTATTAGAATGGATCGTGTGGTAACTGATGAGCAAGTGGCTGATATCCTGACCATGCCACTGTAAGAGGCTGTGTTTGAGAAGCATCAGTTGAACCGCGGTGTTCAGCCACCTCCTAATACTTAAATAGGTTACAAATTACCCCTCTCCCCAGTTTTATTAACTTTTTTTAATCCGTTTATGGACGTGATGTAGGTTTGTGGGGGAGATACTATCTAGGGGGAGTGTGTTTTGAGCTGAACGATGAACAATTACAGGTATTTGGTTTTATTATCAATGGTGGAGAAAGGAATAAATTCAAGCATGTTCACACATTTCATGGACATGTAAGGCTTCTGTGACACGATGGGAATGATTTGAAGAAATACTTTGGACATGTAATGATTCTGGAACACTGTCAGTGATTTTCTTGGGTGTCATTGAGAATTCCTTAACACGAGAACCCAATTCAATCTTCCTCTCTTGTTTTCTACACTGAGCATTGGTCATGTAGACTTAGAGTGTTGGATGAGTTGATTCTTTCACTTTTGGTTTGCATGTAGATAGTGATATATTGAATTTATTTAGTGATTTCCAACAAACCCAAAGGGGGAGATTGTTGGAACCAATTTCGTTCTATGCATGAATTGGAGTATGGTTTGTTTTTGTTGAAAATCCTCAGTGGAAGTCCAGAATGTGTTCTAGTAAAGTGATCATACAGTTTATGCAGACAACAATATTGAAGGTGGCTCTGTTTCCCAGTGTTTGCCAAATTTTTGGGCCTCAAAATCAAAAAATGCAGAAATGGATTGTTGGTAAAAGGAGGTTCGCGCAATGAGGAAGTGGTGTGTGAAAAAGGAGGGATGTGTGTGAAATATTTGAGTTGGGCATGAAAAATAGTGTGGTGCATGAAATAGTGGATCGAGTTTTTTTCACGCAAATAGTGTTTCAGAATCAAAATGTTGAAAAATGGAAAAGGCATGGGCTGTTTTAAAAATCTGGAGATGTGCGTGAAAAAAAATACATGTGGGAAATATTATGTGCCAAATGAGATTCTTTTCATGCCACAAGGGGTTTTATGTGTGGGGGTCTAAGAATCCTATAAATAAGAGTTGACACACCTCATTCCATACAGTTTAAGACTTAGAGAAGATCTGAGGTCTGATGCGCGTAAAAGATTCGTGTAAAGGGGCTTGCACGAAATATTCCAGGTTGCCCGAAAAATTCCACGTTGTGTGAAATATTCCAGTTTGTGCGAAATATTATGGGCAGCATGAAAAAGGCAGAGCTACGTGTAAAAATTGAGGTAGCACATAAAAAATTCAATTGCACGAAAAACGGTGTTTTTGCACGAAATATCTTTCCGTACGAAAATTAAATATTGTGATCAATAGTAAGGTCTTGCGCGCAAAGTGTTGGTGTTGCGCACAATTGTCAAAGAAACTTGTTTGCACGTTCTAGTTATCAGGTTATGTGGTTCAGTGCGTACAATTGCATCATTTCTGGACTTTAATGTAAGTAGAGTCTCATGCTAAGAAGAGGAAAAGACTTCAATGAGAATATTTTGAAGAGACCATCACATCTATAAATTGATTGGGATATCACCAAAGGCAGTGAGCCAAGGGGAGTCAACGGGAGTGACCTGAGGGATGCAGTGGGGGTATCATTGAACAGTTGTAAAGGTAGTGAGCCTGGGACAGAGTGGCTATTTTCATACCTTTGTAATCCACAACTAGTGAGGAATAGTGGAATTTGGTACGACCGACAACCTGTCGGCGTATGCTCCTTGGACGTAGCACTTAGTGGTGAACCAAGTAAAAAGTTTTGTGCTATCTCTTTTCATGTGAATGTTTGATTTCTTCTCATATCCATTGTACAGTTTAAACAAGTTCTTACCAATTTTGGAACATGATCCATCAGTTTAAAAGAAAAAGTTGACACCCTGATTCACCCCTCCCCTCTCAGGGTGTCTCGGGGTCCTTCAAACTGATCACTGGAGGTCACCCCTTTCTTATGGTTTATTTTCCCCTGATATTTGAATTAGAATATTATGAATGACTTGTAGGGATAATCTAGGAGTTATTCATATTTCCAATGGAATTTATATATTTTATTTTCTTTTAATGTTGTAATGTAAATCCTATGTATGTATTTTTTCCAAATCTACTAAAGTATTCAATCCTTTGGGATGTGTCTTCCAGGTTTATATGCCATTGTAATAAAATAAGGCATGGGATATAAGAAACTATTGGTGGTGTTTTGAAGAAAGATACCTTAAGTGAAATCCTATACTATAAAATGCGAAATCCCAAGAAAAAAAATTATATGGAAGTGATGTTTTATAGGATTCAATATGAAATTTGGTTCTATTATTTCCCCACTATAACTTCTAGTGGATTTTCCACTGGAACTCCCACTTAAACATCAATTTAGGTTATAGATAATTTTAATGCAAAGATACCATAAGTTGAAACCTTTCATATAATATTTGGAACCTCTAATACAATCATGTTTTCTATATAGATGTGATGTTTTTAAAGGATTAAGGATGAAATTGTTTTATGTTATTTCACCACTGGTTCCATCGAAACATCTAGTGGAGGTTCCAGTCATATTGTACATTATGTTATCACTAAAATGTGTAATATAATTTTTGGAATCCCACAAAAATATCATGTTTTTTATATTTCACTAAATATTTATATAGGATCCATTAAGGAATTTGGTTATGTTCTTTCTCCACTGGTTCCACTGGGAATTCTAGTAGAGATTCCACAGGAACATTCAATGGAACTTTTAGTCCTATTCAACATCATGTAATCACTCAAACCTGTAATGTAATTTTTGGATTCCATAAATATCATTTTTCTATATTACATTTAATGATTCATAGGATTTAGTAAGGGATTGTTCTTTTCTTTTCATCCATTTTGTATGTTTTTTGATTTTCATGGATGTTTTTTGCTTTCAATTTTCATGTGTGCACATTATATTAAGTATGAAATATTTAAGAAGAGTTATACAAGAAATCAAACCAAATTTGAAAATATGGTCATACAGTGTAACTATAGGACAACCATTATTGTAATATGTTTGAGGAATTCCTATGAATCACTGTATCTGCATCAGATTGTAAGAAATCCGACAGAACTGTTTATTATGTTCTTGATAACTATGATTCCATATAAATTTATTTCAAAATTTTTGGTTTCTAATGATAATTATATGAAGTTGATATCTAAAGGATATTCGGGATAACTGATGGTGAAATAGAAATATAAGACTCGTATTATTTCAACCCAACCACAACATTGTTATATGTATTAATATTTCCAAAAATGTGTTAGATTATTAACATAAAGAGAGATTAAATAAGCTATTTTGGAAGTTATAATGGGAAATGAACTTGAAGATCATGTTTACATAGCAGCATGCTTATGTTTGTAAAGTTGTGCTACTATGTTTTTTACGACTACTAGTTCTTACTTATGTTTTGGTTCAATCAGTTATGATGATAGTTTGGTAGAAATGAGAAAACTAAAGTGGTATCATGCAATCCACCAATAATTGAAGAATTATATTAAATAATTTCCCAAGTATGAGTCAATTATTATGAGGTATATATTCTCATTACTGGTACAGATTAAAATTTATTTTCACTTATATATAGTGTGAGTCTTCATAACTTGATTATTTTTATAGTCTTGGTATTGTGAAGAAGGTGTATTTTTAAAAGGAAATCAACAATATGGAAATCATCATTTCACAAAATGAATCTTTTAAAATTTTGATATTCTTGTCACGAAACTAAAGAGTCAACAAGTTAGAGCCAGTGGGATAAGTATAACAATTAAACTCTTAATTTAATGATTTTCTGAAACATGGTTATGTAAAATGAAAAATATTATATTTTTAGAAACATGATGAACCTCTTGTGGCTATTGGTGTAGGTATACCAGTTACAGTCCTAAACTATTGATTTTCTCAAATCATGGTTATGGAAAAAAAAATATTGTAGATGAATGAACATAAAGATGGTTCTGTATATACTGGGGATATTCTACCAATTAATATTAAATTAATAACTTTCTCAACCCATATTTATGTAAAAATAAAAATATTACAGTTCAAGAGACATGAAGAAGGTGATGTAACTAGTTTGGTAAGTATACCAATTACAGTCCTAAATTAATGATTTTCTCAACCCATGGCAATGTAAATATAAAAGATATTACATTTGTATAAATATGAATTAGTTTAAAAAGAGAAAACATCCACTAAAAAAGGTGGTGATTCAATGAAGTAAAATGAGGATAAAAATTACATAATAAATTTTCATGAAAAAGAAAATTAAAAATTAAAAAGAAAACTACATACCATGGAATAAAATTTTAGAAAAATGGCTAAAAATTAAGAAATTGACGTTGTTGATAAGTCAAACCCAAAGAAAGAGGTGAGAAAAAAGAGGCTTTCACTTATAGAGAGGAGATGTGCCCTGAAATAGTGGATATAAATATCAAATAGAGTCCCAATGAAACTAGGATCTATGAGGCCACTACACACCTAGAAGAACCAATTAAAAAATCACACCACTCCTTGATAGTAGACAAAAATGTTATCCAAAAACACATACTCTCCAAACCAAATCATTTAATAAAAATTTGAAATCAATAATATGAATAGAAAAGAAATTTTATTTTTCATATATTTATGAAACCCAACCTAGGAGAAGAAGAGAAACAACAGTAGAATAAAAATTATTGCAAGATTCAGATGAGGTAGAAGAATCCATTGACATAGCCAGTATTTAAGAGATACTACAACACAAAATGTGTGCTACAGGTCTAGATGTTATATCATAATTAGTCAGGAAGATTCAGCCAATTTAAAAAATAAACTATGATCACCTAAAGAATATTCTAGATTTTTATTCATACTAGTATGTTCCCTTAATTTTAATTTTTCCATTAAAGCCCTCTTAACATAACATCATCATCATTATTTATTTATTAACCATGGAATGAAGGTAAAAATATATGTATAAACTTTTTCATGTAAAGGGGTCTAATATAATGTAGACTAAGGGAATCTCATCAGACTAAATCCATGCCTTCATGGGGAAGGGAGCCAAATGTAGAGAAATAGTTAATCGACCTATCTTGATAGGATTTAGAGGTTTGAAAGTCCACAATTTAGTCCCCTCACATAATTTAGAAATTCCAGCCAATTATTAATGAGAAATTTATTTCCGTATGAGGTAAGATACTGACTGATGAATGGGGTTGAGCATGCACAAGTAATTCTGAATGATTTTGAAGTCAGTTTCAACTACTGTGAGATCAATATTTACTTTTTTTGAAGGAAAAGACAGTATAGAATCACCCTTTCTATAGATTCAATAGATTCACTACCTCCAAATAAAAAAATAAAATTTATAATGATGAAACCCCAACTATTACCAATAATCCTCTATCCCCACATTATAAATGTGCTGCAAGATCCATTTGTGTTTATCTTAAGCCTCAGACTTTGAGAATGCGAACTGATCCACCGAACTTATAGGTCCCAAATGGAGGTGCATATAAAAGATATGGTATTCCACATAAACCTAATGGATGGGGACACATTACAGTACTTTTTATATCAATAGTGATTTAAATATAAACATTTAATTTTGAGAAAAATTCCTCACATCGAGTAGAAAATCCCCTCTTATTGTTCTTTGTTTATGGCCCTCTAATTTCACTAGCTTCTCACTAATAGAGTAAATATTATTGATTTATTTTCATATATTTTTTTCTCCATACCTTGAAAATGGAGTTCGAGTAAAGGGAATACCGAAGACACTTGATAATGAAAACCAGTAAACTCACCAAAGTTGTTCCATACTTCTTTCTCCCACTCCCCATTAAAACTGAAGTTACTAGATGATTTTCTTTAGGGTTCTACAAAATAAAAACACCTAAAAACAAGGATAGATCATGTTTATATAACATGTTCATATATTTAAAAAGAATTATTCGAAATATGATATATAAGGATGTTTAGTTTTGGCGGATTTTCTTTTCACCATAGTAAATTCCATCAATTCTTCGGCTCGGTAATGATGGACACTTGAATATGGTATACTTTAACAAGGAGACTCCCTGAAGGAGAATCTATAAACATACATCTATCTAGATTATAATAAAGATAAATGAGATCAAATAACATGTGATGATCATTTTCTAATACTATATGGGTGAAACTCGGGTAATCACTATCATTCCTAAAATACATGTCTACCATGCGACATCCTAGAAATCCTAGTGTTGTTCTGACCGAGTTGTCATGATAGAAATTGATATCTCCTCTACCCACAATCAAAATTTTGTACCTTTGGAGAACTAGGATATTAGGATGGATGGTGATCCACAAGGGGGATAAGTTCTTATTCCAATAACCCATATTATTTCTATTGTTTTGTGCCATGTGCCTCCACCATAGATTTAAACCATCAAGAACTTCTTCTGGCAACATTTCATGAAAACCATGCATATTTTAAGATAAACTTATGATGTTGATGCCACCCACCTTCACCATTTTCTCCATACTTTCCCATGACTCCCCATGATGTCTCCCATCTGAATGAGCATCCCAAATGAAAGAGGTTATAGTTTCATTATATTCATGATCAGTGCTTTTCAAACCAGGGGAGTTGAGAAAAAATACATTATAATTGAGTTTAGAACACTGTTAAGAAAGGTGATTATTTTTAAAAGGTCAAAAACTAATTATTCCAATTATTAATATCTCTGATAAATCTATCAAACACCTTGATGAAGTGGTGGATAAAAGGCCGACTCAGAGAAATCAGTGCACCAAGATAGTCGGTCAGTAAATTGTGGATTCGTATGTCCAAGATTCATTCCATAGGTATAACATGTTTTTTATGAACATATTTGATATTTACATGCTAATTTTATCTCAATTAACAACTTTCCCACTCAAGTGTATGTACTCCTCCAAAATTATGTTTATACCACTAATTGACTACTTACATCCATTTAGGAAAATTATCATTTAATCAATATATATAAGGTGGAGATTCTATATTTATGGTACCTACAATAATATGGAAGTATTTTTCCTTCAAATATTAGGGTGAGTATTAGTTTACCAATATTTTTGTAACATAATTTTCAATTAGTGTAACATCCTACAATCCTTTTCAATGATATCAGGTAGTAGATTCATGTGGTAAAATAATGAAAAACAAGAGTAAAATGGGGAAGACTCCTAGAATTTTACGAGATAAATCGAAAATTATTACAATTTCTACCATGGTGTGTATGTTAATATCAACATTATTTAAGTTTAAAATGTAATAATTAATATATGTTCTATCTAAATTCATATTTATAGAGAATAGTTTCAAGGGAAAATAAAAACTTTGTACAAATGTTGGTAGATAACTAGTTATAGATTCATTTATATTGAATGGAATAATTTTTTCCCCATCAACACTGCAAATCTATATTAAACATTGCACATTTTTAATATCATAAGGAAATATTTTAGACACTAAAACTCAATGAGTCATTAGTTGGGTGGTGGTATACCTGATATTTATCAGAAACATGCATTTAGTAATAGTAAATTTTCTCCACATTAAAATGAAATCCATTTTAAAATAACATAAATTACTTAAATTTCTATAACTTTCGGAAATAATTTATTAAACAAATCATAAATAAATGGATCCTTGATTACCTCGACAAGTTTGATCCAATGTTTTTAGTGGGAAATGCACCAGAATAATGTGATAAAACATTGGAATATGAAATAACAGTTTTTTATATTTTGGGGAAGTTTGTAATAGATCTATCATATAAGAGAAATATAACCCCAGAAGAAGTGTTTGACTTGTAGATGTATATGGAACATTTATTCTTTTCAAACCCTACTAATAGCTGGTCAGAAACATCATTTAGACAAAATATTTTTCTTCTAGATTATGAGCCACCAATGTTGACATAAACAATTAAACAACATAATTTTATGGGTGTTACATGAACCTGTAATTGAACTTGTCCTCAGGTTATTTCCTTTTATCAAATATTTTTTTTGGTATTACCTTTGTTTGAACATCCAATAGCGTGAAACAATGTTATCATATAAGGGAAGTGGAGTCTAATAACCAACCGGCAGTATTACCATCAAAAATAGAACCTCTTGTCATCTTTTTCCAATGATATTAAATGATCATTAAAACATGAAATATAAGTGATCTCAAATAGAAACATTTTTTTTAATAAATTAAAATAGTTTATGGGTGTGTAAAAATTCTCCTGCTGCACATTTACATTCAAATTACTATTTCATAAAAAATTTCTCATTCCATTACAATTTAATATAACCTATAAATAGACTCAAATAATAGAGTGGATATTTTAAAAATACCAAAATTGTGTCCTATTATAAATGATTCAATCGGCATAAAAATTATATTCACTTAAAATTATTTCCCAATTTAATAAAATTAAAACTACCCTATAAATGGTTTAATGGATTCATATATAAATTCTAATATAGTACATAAACATAAAAATATATATTATTAAAATAATGTACAAATACATTACAATTCAATCTATCCTATAAATAATTTATAAGATTCATTAAAATTTAAAAAATCTTGTACATGGTGCGAAGGCATCAAAATTCAACCAAAAAACAAATTTCATCCAATGTTTTCTCTACTTGACGGCTTCCAATTATCTGGTAGCTACCTACAAAGCTGATGTTACAAATTAGTTGGTTGGTCATCCTATAATAGAGAAATAAAAAATTTTAGAAATTATAGATAATAATAACGTTGTTAAAGAAATTACAATTAATAGTATATTTAGAACTACAACAGTAAAATCTAATATTTCTTGATCTTCAATTTCCTGCAAGAAAAAAATTATATCAAACAATATATTATGATTATATTGATTCTCATAATAATTAAATGTATTATAAAATAAAATCAAAAATTCATCAAAGGACTTAATTTTTTCATATTTTTATTTAATTGTGAACACCTTTGGCTACCATTTTCTAAAAAGATTTTCATTCTATCACCCCATTTCCTCTTTTGTTTCCTTTTAAAAGAGGGCTTTCTTAAAAGTTTCTCGAAACATTCATGACCAACAACAATATAAATTGATTTATTTACCATAGTATAATATTTGAAAAAATTCTTAAAATTAGGGAATGAAATTTCATAACTCGCATCTATCTAAAAATATATGGTGATTATGTTTAATCACATTTGTTCTAATTCATTAAAAAAATTCTATAACTATCTTTCTATCAGTATTTACATCAACAGAATCTCCTTCGAACATTAGAATATTTCAAGATGATACTGGACCACCTCCCAAAAATATGTTATTTTGGTATTGATATCACATCAATATGATCATATATATTTAATACATGATGAAATAATTACCCAATAGACTCAATTTTTTGACATCAACATTGAAAAACATCATTGGATGATTCATATGATATATAGAATTGATCTTCATATCCAACAACTCCAAAAATAAATACATAAATTAAACTCATCATTCAATACATGATACTAGAAAAGAAAAAAAGGACTAATCCATTGATATTCATATAGAAATAAATCAAATAACACAGTTTTATATCTATTATAAACTTGGCCCATAAATTCATAGTAAGGGTAAATATTACACATAAACTTCTCATGTATATCAAATTCGCTGTTGATTCATGATTGTGATTATTGTCCAAAAATAACTCAAATTTCTTATTGAATACGACATCACTTAACTGGTGATGAAAATAGTATTTAATAATACTAATAAATAATTCACTTAATTGAGTGCTATTAATACCCAATGTTAAAGCATCCCTCAAAAAGAAATAAACTCAATTTTCATGCAACATGAATTCATCATCTGACCAGTACGATTTCATATCCCAATGTTCTGCTATGAGGGTATCCCACTTATTATCAATATAATCTTTAGGATGTTATTGGGACACACACTTATTTAATCTAGTTATAAAACTAGATCAATGTTTCATCCTTTTACCTAAATGTTTAATTCCATTTTTTTAAAAATTTCATGTAAAAAAAGAAATGTTGAGTTCCCACTAAAATAACAGAAATGAATCTTCCCATTACTATATCCAAATAATTAAATGTAGTTTGAGATTACATCTTGTAATAAGCTTGTAATTTTTTTTAAACAATCAAGAAAATGAACATGTGGTTTCATCATATAATAAATATGCCACATAATTTAAAATCACCCAATGAGGATCGAATCCCATAAATAAACCTAAGGGTTTGTAATCATTATTAGTGTTTAATGTTGTTTAAAAAACAAAAAAATCGATAAATAACATATAAAAATTTTCAATTTTTGGATCATCCTAGAAAATATTAGTAATTTTCCCAGTCAAGTCAAATGGCATAGTATACATGAATGATGGATTTTCTTGACTTTGTCTTTCCATGTAATCTTACATGAAACATGCATCCCCATGAACCAATTTATTTTCATTATTAGACCATATAAAAATTTAAACTGATCAATACATGTGAACCTAATAATATCTGGACCCCCTGTAATAGTTTTCCTCCAGGATAAGGAATCATTTGGGCTGATACCCATTGAAACATCCACATCTAACTCTGCTACTTTTTCTTCTATTATTTTTATTTGAGATGTCATAATATGAATTGACCAATGATTTTTTAAGGTATGATTATTCCCATAAACAGTACATTACATTTATATTTCCCACAAGAAAACTAACTAACCTATATTCAATAAAGGAAACCTATACAAGTCTTAGCATGAGGAAACATCACCATGTTATCACATTTTTCGACCTTCCTATGACCTTATTTTCTACATGCATAAAAGAACCTTTGGGAGATTGATTTTTCCTTTCTCATTTTATTAGTTTATTTCCATTATACACTAACCCATTAACTTCCCCATAAATAAAATAGATAAAAATTTCATTATAAGGTGATATAATAATCATCCCTAAAATTGTTTTGATAGATGAGGTTGAAAAATCAATATCATTAGCATTGGAAAAACCTCAAACAAAAAATAATAATATCATGAAAATTACATAGACACAAAAAAATGTAATGTATAAATAATTCTATGGAAATTTCAATGGAAGATCCAATTAATGTTAAACTACAAATTCCAGTAAATGTTCTGATAAAAATC
Organism: Viscum album; assembly: GCA_963277665.1. NCBI lineage: Eukaryota > Viridiplantae > Streptophyta > Magnoliopsida > Santalales > Viscaceae > Viscum > Viscum album. The sequence goes on from OY728161.1 coordinate 761,504,978, forward strand.
TTGACAAATACCCTTTAGATGTTCTAGGGAAAAAAGAATTGGATATTCCACAATACATCCAAATTAAATATAGTTTTATTAAATGAAATTATAAAAATAATTTTTTACATTTTTAACCTAATTTGTAGAAAAATAATTTCAAATGTTATAAACAAGATGAATAAAACTGTAATTAACATTTATATATTTAGGAAAAAAATTAATTAAAAATAATTATATTTCTAAAAATATAAATAAAAAAAATTATAAGATATATTGAATACTTTTTTTATAAAATACCGTGTTGAAGTTCCATAATACAACCATCATTTTATTCTTATAAAACTAAATTAAAATAAATATAATTTTATTAAATGAAATTATAAATACTTTGTATGACATTTGATACATAATTTTTAAAAAAATAAACATTTGTAAATGTATAAACTCTATGGATAATGATGGTAAAAAATTATATATTTATGAAAATAAGTAATTAAAAATATAATTATATTTCTAAATATATAAATAAAACATGATTTATAAGATATATTGAATAAAATTTTACAATAATAACAAGATGATGTTCTAGTGAAAGTTCTAGTGAAATTTCAACAATACACCCAAATGATTATTATTATAAAATTAAATTTAAATTAGTATAATTTTTTAAATTATAAATTTAAAAACAATGTATTTAATTTGATATATAATTTTTATAAAAATAATGATCTAGAAATGTATAAACTATATGAATAAAAATGAAAATATAATTTAAATATTAATTAAAATAAATAATTAAAAATATAATTATATTTCTAAATATATAAATAAAAATTTATTTATATGATGTATTGAATATAATTTTTAACAAAAAAATCCACTGTAAGTTCCAAAGTAAGTTTCAGTGGAATTTACAATAGATATTCTAGTGGAAGTTATATTGGTAGTTCTATTGGATATTATATAGAAAGTTCAAGTGGAATTTCTGGTTGAAATTTCATTCCATGTTCCAATGGAACTTCCTGACCAAGTTCCAGTGGAACTTCTAGTGAATCTCCAAATGGAACATCCACCGAAACATTCAAAGTAATATGATGGATCAGTTTCATTTATTTAATTGGGTAAAGCATCCACAAAAATTCATCCCTTCAGATAAATTCATCATACATTTTTGGATAGAAACTAATTCAAGTTTAAACACAAATATAACATGAAAAAACTTCAAATTTAATCTGGAATACCATCATTTGTGGCCATTATAAGAAGAATAAAAAAAGGAAACTCCAAAATGCATCAGAATAAAGACTATTTCCCCCACCATGGTGGAACTTTGAAAAAATGACCAGCACCATCAAACCTACCATCTAATGGCTCTAGAAAACCCCATGTTGTATCTAAAATGGTTAAAAACAAAAAAATGACCTACAAACTTGAAACTACACTCTGATGAATCTAGAGAAACTAGCACCCAACAAGCATTGCAGTGAAACCCAGGGACCTTTCTTAGAAAAACCCTATATTTCACCCACAATAGTGAGAACTAGAAATAATGACCTACATAGTTGAATATTTTCTCTAAAGATTGTAGAAAAAATGGCCTCCTCCATCTGTCACGATTCAAACCATGTCAAAACGTGGGGGCCTTGCCCATGAAAACACAAAGAATTGGTCAGATCATTCGAAATCTCTCATTTCATGGAACCTCATTTCACATGTCACATTTTTGATGAGATGATAATTATCACAATGAAATCAATGAAATGTTATCCTTACACAAATAAAAATAAAAACATGTTAAAATCACATTACCTCACAATACTATCATATAAAATAATGAATAAGATATGAAAAAACATGAACTTTAATAGGGGTCATATACTCTATTCAGCATTGTTGAATCTCATTGGAGGCTAGTACCCACCTTCATTTACCCATGTTCATCATTGGATTCCTCCATGACAAACTTCCACCACCCTCATGATCTCTGGTCTCATTGGAGGTCACCGCCCGCAGGCTGCCACACCACCCCACTTACAACAATCACACATGCCTCCTCCATCCTGCGTCTCCCTATCGCAAAGATCATCCATAAAATCCTGAGAATTTACACATTCATTATTCTTAACATTCTAATTCAATCACTCAACCATGTATGTATACAAACCAATTTATTAATCATTATTCAAATCTACATGGGTTCAATTAATTTTACATCATTCCCTATGAAATTTTCCATCTTTAGGAAAATTCTACTACATCATAATTTTCTATGGTATATCGTAACCCTGGTCCTATTTCCAGATATAGTCGAATCCATCAGATTCATAATTTTTGGAAGTCACCTTCAACATCATATTTCTCATATATATTTCTCAAATGTCGAATACCTCAATTAGTATTTTATCCTCTTTATGTAATTCCCTTACAACCATGTGTCCCTCTATCTTGCATCTCTTAATCCTTAATCATTCTTTTATTTTCTCTGCATCTTGTATTTATTATCTATGCCCATTTCACCAAATTTAAAAACATTTTTTTATGTTCTGTATATATAGTAAATTTATATGCTACTTTATCCATCCATTGTCATAGGATTATATATTTTATATATATATGTGTGTGTGTGTGTGTGTAAATTTATGCATGTCATTATGCAATTTGTGTGTATCACTGATTCCTTCAGAAAGGTCAAGGGAGACTTACATTGTGTGAATGTGATAAGAGGGGAATAATGATTATCAGTGAATACAACAATATATGTTAAAAGATCACTTATGCCTAGGTTATGTCATTCCATTCCATGAATAGATTTTTCTCCCAATGATAGGTTTATATCCATTTTTACTCATTGCTATGTTCAATTAATTTTGTATCAAAGAGTTCATTTCTCATGAATCCATCCCATTTTCACTCTTTGTATATGATATTCAGAATGTTATGTTAAAATCATAATAATATTTAAGTTTTTTCACATAAATTTATTCTATATTTTTTTATGAATTTGTTCTAAAATTGGTTAATAGATGCACAAATTATGACATTTTTTTATCATGTAAGAAATGATACAAATTTGTTTTGTGGTTTCACGGTGTGAAAATGATTTAACATGATATATTTGCTCTCGATGTTCTAATTATTTGGAACATAATGGAAATGTAGATTATGTGAAACAAAATGAAAAAAAACTAAATAAAATTTTCAGTTTGAGATAGTTAGCACCCATGATAGGAATGTTATACTCAAGGATCTCTTGATAAAACTATTAAACATTTTATTTTTCTTTGTTTAATGACATTTTCCTCCACAAATATGTTCTCCCTATATGAGGCACTCCAATTTCAGACAATAATTGTAGATAATTTGAATATGATCATGCACCCAAAGGAAATATACCCTTGAAAGGGGAAATAATTTACAATACATAACTTCTATTACAATTATTGGATCATTAATATTTTTTAATATATCTTATATTTTAAGAATATACAGTGAATACCATTTTATGTGAATAATATATAGTGTATAAATATTTATTAGTTTTTAGTTTTTTTACCCATGGTTTTTTCTTTTTTTGATCAGAATATTTATATTGTAATTTAAAAATTGGATCCATGGGAAATAAAACCCATCTCATTCCATAAATGATGGTTAAGGATATGTTTCCAATAATCACAGAAATAATTATAAGGAATTTTATGGAATTATCTCTTTTACTAAATCAAAACCATTATATGTGTATCAATCATTTCAATTCCATGTGTTTAATCTCTTTAATTGATTATAATTTATTATATGTTTATCATTCAATAAAATTAATAAAAAATTTATAATTCATCAATTATCTATATATAATTTATTCATATTCTGTAATATATTATAATTCATTCATTATCAATATCATATTACAATTAATTCATCATTTATGTTTCATTCATTCATCATATATAAAAGATTACAATTTATTCATTATCTGTATCATATTACAATTCATTCATTATGAGTGTATCATTAATTATAATTCATTCATTATAATTCACTAACAATTTATCTATGTAATCTATATAATAGATTATATGCATAATCTCTATCATAGATTATCTTCGTAATATCTACAAAAAATTATATGGGTAATCTTAATATGTGTAATATATTAATATTTGTAATCTCTAGTTCATATTCTTTGTGTAATATCTATAACATATTATCATTGTATCATACATTAAAATTCATCAATAGATTACAATTAATCACCAATTAATCAGTATGTGTAATCTATGTCATTTCTTTAACTGATTATTATATATAATATAATATGTGTGTAATATGAGAAATATATCAATATGTGTATCAGTATGTACCAAATAGAGTATCTATGGCACAAGATGGTCTATCACCTATTTTTATATTGTATTTTTACCAATATAAAGTGTACTATATGTTCATGTTGGTTCTCTATAATAGTAGCTAGAGGTTTGGAATTTTATATCTAGAGTTCAAATGAATTCTATTCAATATTTCTGGTTATGTATAAATTAATGTTGGTGGTTCACCTAGTTCATTATTGCATTGGATATATTAGTAGGAAAATTAAAATAGGACCAATGAAATACAATGAAGTTTCTTGTTATGGATCCCATATGAATTTTATTGGATGATTCTATATCCCAGAAATGTACCTAGGCTACTACTGTGTGATGATTCAAGGTGATTTTAAGTTCTTTCTCTTATCAATAAAAACTTGTTAAACTTTCTATTATATTAATACCACTTTGGAATATCTTATTCATTTTTCTCTATTTTCATGTTGTATTCATTTTTATACTTTTTTTTGTCTATTCTGTGTAACAACATGTGTATGAGGAGCTGGAGGTGAAGGTGTTGTATGTGATTGGAGGACGTGAACCGTAGCTTCAGGTCGAAGAAGGAATTTCAAACGAATGTGGTCTATGTTATTGGAGGTAGAGTCCTTAATGGTTTCTAAATTTTCTACCTCCTCCTCTATTGTGGATACACCATTCATGCCACCATCCTACATATGGATGTTGATTGAGATACCAAGAACATGTTAGCCCTTGATTGATCTGATTCTCAATTTCATCTCATCCATATTGTTCTTCTCCACTATGACTCAGTCATCCCCACTATCTATGGGTACATAGATGTATTCACACATTAATACCCTAACATATTTGACTATATTTTAGTTCGCCAAGATCTTTTGGATCCTGTAATTTAGGGAATGAAAATTTTACTAAAGGTGGTGAACGAAATCAGGATTTGGCTTGTGGTAGTGACATAAAATACTTCTTCCATTATAGAGAATCTTAACTGGTCATCAAATATTCTCAAGGGTCTATATTTCTTGATATATTAGGAATACTAAAATTATAAGGTTCAATGGTATAATATTCATAGGATTCTGGAGGAAAAAACTATTTGGTAATTGTCCAGGGATGATGGAATTGAAGTGGTTGTGCTGAATCATGGAACCATCATTGGTAATATTCTACCCCCAAGGTTGAATTCAGTCATGAAAATGCTTATTCACCTACTCCAGGGTATTTCTATGCACAAAAATTCAATTAAATTCTTTATTTCACTAGTGAAACATAGTTTTGGATTTCTGTGTCACTTTTAATTTCTTATTTACCCTATATCAATATGTGTATTATTCTATATATTTGTAATATATCAATATGTTGTGTAATATCTTTATGTGTTATATATGAAATATGTATTTTTATCTGTGAAATCTATAATATATTATTATCTATAATGTAATATTTTTTAAATGGGATATAATATGTGTATCATTCATTTAAATTCCTACAATGTGTCCCCTCTCAGAATCTTGCTCAGTTTATAGACTGGAGGACGCGAAATTGGATCATCAATCTGGATTATGCTTTATGGAATGTTGGTTTGCAATCTAACTTAATGTGAAATAATTATAAGTGATCATTGTCATTGTGTCCTTATCATGACTAAGTGGATAAAATCATGTGCTGATCCCATGACCATTTTCAACCATGATAGTTATAGATAATGTGTGAAAAAAATTATGGATGGAGTTTTATGGGTTTCATTTAAATTCTATTGGAGTTTGAACATGATTAAACTTGTTTCTACCATGTATCATGGATCTTTATATATTTTCATATTTTCAATATCTTTTTTTGTTATGTTTGGACCTATTTTTTCAATGTCGTAGTTTTTTAGAATTTAATATAACATAATTTTTTAATTATTATATAATAAATATATTATATATAATTAGATTAATAAATATAATATTGGAATATCCACGCATAATATTTTATTTAAATCATAACTAAAAAATGAAAATAATTATTTGTATTTCTTATAGAAGTTAATAATATTATTGAAATACACATTTTTTATATGAATCTATTACTAAATTTTTTTATCAATATATATATTATCTATTGATATTATTATAATTGCAATGAAACTATTTTATCTATCACAGTAATATCTAACAACATAGTTTCTACCAATAATTTAGTGACCTCGACATATCAATCTGTAAAATGATTTACCAACATAAAAGGTTCATTTACAAAAAAATATTTCCATTTTAGAAAATTTTAAATATTTTGTAGTGTATTATAAACTTGTATTTATATGTTAATATGTTTATTTTTATATGTATGTATGCACATATGATAATATTTAGATGTGTGTATGTACATGTATTGAAATATACTTACAAATATTTATAGTTTTATAAGCATGTATATATACATATGTACGTTTGCTTGCATGTACTTATACCTATAAAAAATATATCAATTATATTTTCATATAATTTCTATAATATAAATTTATGTACTTATATTAATATAGATTTATATATGTATTTTTATATATACATATAAATAAAGATATGTACTTAATTATGTGTGTATATGGCTATATTAATTTGTATATATGGATGTTTGTATGTGATTATATATTGTTTCCTATGATTTTTGTTGAGGCGTGCATCCATCTATTGAGGATGCATTGCTATTGCCCCACACTACGGCTTTCCAAAGGTGGGTGACATCCATCACATTTTCAGGAATGTTTTCTCCTTGATCGAAATAGGATGGTGGGATGTCGGTATCTCCTTTCATGGATTTCTCCTCAAAAGTTGTTGCCTAATATAGGTCTCCCTTAAGATTAATATTTTGTTCATGAAACTCTTCTTGGTGACATATCATTGGGGACACCGATTAATTATGCTACTTTTGTCAAGAAATTCTAATAGGTCAAGTTAGGGAAACGTCCTTTAGTCCAGAGAGTAGTCATGTTGGGCATCAATGGTATGTCTGGACACTGAAACACTAGTATATCAGGATTTCATCCCATTTTGATTGGGATTCTTGATGGTGTAGAATCTTAAGGCATCCCAGGTCGAATTCATGGAATCTTATGTCTGAGGCATGTCATTGAGGTTTTACTCAGCTTCCCTTGTTTAACACGGGGTATATTGCATGTTTAACATCTATCAGAGACATATCAGACTGATCAGATCACTAATGAAAGTGGATCATATAGGTACTTACCTAGGAGGTATCACCTGGAAGGTCTAACTGATGGATGGAACTGAATGTTCGATGAGGAAGAATCTAGGATGGAATGTCTAGAAAAGAGAATATTTCACACCATGAAGGCTGATCTAGACACCTTAAAGGGAGGATCAGATAATAATGGGTCTCGGAAAAAGGGACACCAAGGATTACCATTGACATAGATTTCACCTTAGGTAGGTTTCCTACCAACACAAAAATGGATCAAAACCTAGGTAGTTTGTGAGTGTAAGGCATGGAATTGGTGTAAACAAAAAATAAAATGACCAAGAGAGCATGTTGGGGATAACGCAAGGTTAGTGGCCCATGGGATACAAAGGGAAATGGGATGAATGGAATGATTCTACCAAGATGTAGTGGTCTAGATGAAATTAAGATGGATATGGATTATTCTTTGGAGGATAGAATTAGTGGATATGGGACCGATAAGAAGATGACGGTGTTGGGATTGAACCTATGGGGCGTTTCCTACATATCATTGTGGAAGGAAATAAAATTCCACATAGTTCTTGAATGGGGTGTTGAGTCACCTATGGTGGTGCTCATGAGAATAGACTCATCGATGGGGATCCGAATGAAGGAGAGCCTCAGAGTTAAGACATTATCTTCTCAAAAAATAAAGGCTTGAGGCAAAGACCAGGATTGGACATGGAATATGGGCTTGAACCTTGGGGATGCTTCCTATGTACCTTTCACAAAAAGGTAAATGTTCAAATTCTATATAGTTTATAAATGGGGAATAGAATTAGGGTGTACATAATGGACAGTGAACTGAAGGCATGCTATGGCTTACACATGGTTTGTATCACATTACAAGAAGGACACTCTTGGTTGTACGAGTATCGATTGACTATGGGGCTTACACATGGTTAGCTTCCTGAGAAAATAGGACATTTAGTTGGGGTGTACAAAAAGGGAAACTAGCTGAATGGGTGGATCAAAACACCATAGTGAGGTGGATCCGAGTGATATGTCCCAATGTGGGAAGGTGTCACATAAGGAGGTTACATCCCTAGGAGGAAGCACCCTATATTACCAGTGGCTGGGATTGAACTTCAAAGAGGCTTCCTATGTACCCAAATAGGGATCAAAATCCATGTAGTTCCAAATGGGAATATAATTTAACATCATGTGGCATAAAGGTAAACTGACATGAAATGGTCGAGACAGAGGGATGATGAGGAATGATGGGGCTTGAACCTTAGAGAGGTTGCCTATGTACCTTGATTATAATGAAAATTTCAAAGTCCACATAGTTCGATTAATTGGGCGATAGAGATTATTCGTGGTTAGCGGCCTAGAGAGGATGTCAGGGTCTATGCTTACTCTAATCCTACATGAGTCATGCTCTATGTGAGAAACAAAATTAAAGAATAGAGCTAACAATAGTGTCACGAAAGGTGCATCATCAAGAATTATAGTGGGGAATACACATGGTTAAAGGTCCAAGGAGGAAACATGTGCATAAATATGGTTACCAGCACCGGGAGAGGAATATTGGGAATTAATCCAGGAGGTAAACCCAAGGATGTTGTCTCATTGTACAATAAATATTTCATTCCATTGAAGGAAGGACTCATTCCATGTCAATCGAACAAGGAGCACCTTATCATGGGGGTCGGGGCTTACGCAGTGGCCACTTGGAGCGCACATTATGAGAAATCCCATAGGGAAAGATATAGAGGGTGAGCAGTGGTACCTATCCCCTCTCTGATCTCCTTAGACATGACCCAAATTCGATGACCATAGTTTAACATCATGTTTTGAGGACAAGGATGATTGGAAGTTGAACATCATGCTTCTTGGATGATGAGGACTAACTCCTCACCCCTAGGACTTACATAACATTTACCAACCCTCACTTGGGGGAGGGAAGTCAGAAGTAATGTCATGGAGAAATGATGTTATGGAGTGATCCATTGAAGGGGTCACATTTGTGTGGATATGAAAATAAGCAATGTCCAATAGTGTTCCTATGAGAATAAGCATGAGGAAAATCAATGAAATGTGAATCACTATTTGAGGAACCTTAAAATCACCTTGTACTAGCCTGGAGGATCATATGTGGGAGGATTTCATGAAGGCGAAGGCATCGTAGAGAGGGGATTTGAAAATATCTAGAGATTTGTGAAGTGAAGGGGCTTTGTGAAGGAGGGTGCTTAGTGAAACATAGTGACCCTACCTAGGCATGGAGTATACATGTTCTTGGAGGCTGCTTCATGAAGACTGGGTGATTCACAAAGTTCGTAGTACCCAAAGGGGTATCCTTCCTTTGTGATGGATAAAAGGCTTCATGAAGGGCATCCCTACTTGAAGCATGGGTAAATTTGAGAAAAGGGAATGGGGTGTCTCAATGATAAAGTACCTTATATGATTGATTTTTTCGATGGTTCAAATATTATAATGTTATTCATTATTTAAGAGCTTGGGAAAGGTTAGGGTGTCGATTATTTGGATTGGGGGGATATTGGTATTTATAAGTTCCAGGGGTGTGATATGTTGAGGCACACTGTGGAGAAATTCATGCTTCACAACTGGAGGTCATTCCGTCATGTTTCTCGGAGCCGTAGAGGAGTCTATTACTCCCTCGGAGGTGGTCGTAGAGGCTCCCTTATCCCTTCAAGTTCCTTGGAAACATATATGAGTTTTTCACTCCCCCCATGGTGGTTGTAGAGTTTCCCTTATCCCATCAAGTTCCTTAGAATCATAGGGGAGTTTGTCACTTATACTATGGTGGTCACAAAGGAGGTATCTAGGTGGCTTTGTATCATTACGGTGCTGGAGGCTTTGTGAAGGAGATCTATAGAGAAGACCTTTTGGAAAATTCTCTTATTCCTTTGGCAATTTATTTTAAGGTTAGAATTTTGGCACCAAAAAATCCCCCCCCCCCCCATGAATGGGATCTGAGAAGAAAACAAAGGTCAGATTCTGAGGGTATATCGCAAAACATTAGGTAGAACATGAAGTAGAATTTTGATTTGGGTAGGTAGAGAATGGGTTGAGATCACCACGAAGTTCACAGTGGCTAAGAGGACCACAAATCTCAAGGGGGCTGAAAATAGAGGATGAAGACCCTTCTTTTATCTACTTCTAATTCTTGAAAATTTCTATTTTGAGCTCCCTTATCATGAAGCTCTACACTCCCCAAGAACACTCTTTGTGAATTGGGTTTCATGGACTGGTGATCCATGAATGATTCTTTGAGAACCAGTGCACCATGATCCCTTGTTTCTCTACACCGTGCAGCGAGTCCTTAGGCTCTACGACTGAATGCTCTCTGAGAGGTGCATTGTGAACGATCTCTACAATCGTACTTTGTGATTGAGCTCTGTGAACTGTAAAGGGAAACTGACAAAGTCTCAAAACCAAATGGCCAACCAAGAAGCTACTTAGGAGTTCCTTCAAGATGTTGCTCGAAGGGAAGATATGACGAACAATTTGGGGATCATAATATATGTGCGAATCAATTCTGGTCACAAGTCCCTGATGGCGCTACTATCAGAAGGGGAAAATAACTACCCCCTCTAAAAGAGACTTCCACTATATGGATTCAGTCTGAAGGATGACATTATCACACCTAAATAAAGTAGAGATAAAAAAAGATTATTGGATCAAGTGTACTCCATGTTAGTGCTAGTGGTTTAGGGCTGCTAACAGATGTACATGGGAAGAGAACACCCCTATTAATGTTGATATCCTATAAAACCACATCAAAAATGTTGATGGGAAAGTGTTGAAGATATAAGTATCTCCCCCACAGTACTACTCTTTTCTAAAGGAGGATTTAGGGGACCTAGAGAAGGGGTGGACTAACTTTTGGGACCTACTCCACGGTGTAAACATCATGGATGACTAGGCCTAGGTTTACTGGGTCGGTGCATCCTATAAAGAATTAAGGATAAATCTCAAGTGGTTGGGCCTTTATGAAGCTGCATAGGCTTACCAATTCTATATCTACCATCTGAAACACATAGTGCCTATGTTGCTGAGTATGAGGTCATCGAGGACTAACACTTTTCATCTTCACCTTGCAGAAGTCATAATCAGCCTCTGGGACCTTCATAAGATCATAGGGACTTAAATTTTAGGGGAGATGTATGATGAGTTCCTCCCAATAGAGAACACATGGGAGGATCCAGAGTAGATGTCAAGGATAGAAAAGGAACTAATGGACCTGATGTCAGGAAATGATAGACAGTCAGTGGGGTACGTTTATTTCAAGATGTGGTTCAGTTATTTCATAAAATTCCCACCAATGAATGTTGATGAATTGGAGGAGGTTCCCAATAAGCTGCCTGTTAGGCCTCCCACCTATTGAAAGGGATCCCATCTATGTAAAGACAATTCTACAGGATAATCTTGTAGGATATCCAATGGAAGTTATGGGGGTATAGTGTCAACACTGAGCAGAAACCAGTGGTTTGGTAAGATGGGTTTATCTCCATGTTTATCTACAACTGGATGTTTCCAATCAGGGATATGAACATGGGTGTGTGACTGAGAACATTCATTTTGGAATCCATGATAGCGATGGGGAAGCACGTCAACCTGGGGATCCTGGTGTTGGCTAAACTATATAAGGTTTTGTCGCACATCAGTGAGGGAAATAATCCACAGATGGTATGCAGACCACTCCATTTTTTGTATGGATTGATATAATCACACATAAGAATCTACGATTACCTGAAACTTACTTCTCCTCCCATATTAGACATCTGACCAACAATCCTGAATACAGTAATGAGCTTTTCAACCAAGCTGACTCCACAGCTCATGCTGAATAGAATCTAAGAGGTGGATGAATTCAAATTCCATCCATTTTCACTACCTATTGGGGTATTCACTGACAATGGACAGGGAACTAAGGAAAATCATTCCTATCTTCTAACCTTCCATGGCAGATTTCTAGTTGAATGGGTCAACTGTGATCCCATTTTTGAGCCATATAATTTGAACCTATTTGTGAGGCAGTTCTAGTTCATATAGATATTGACCCCGAAAATCTATCTTGGGGTATTCCATGAGGGTCATCCATGTTTGATTAGGCATATGTGGCTCATGTTTACATGGGAGGACGGAAAATTGCAGAATGATCTACCTCTTTCTAACGTTGTTTATGGGATATTCATGTAATATGCCATGATCTGGGAGGAATACTACTTGGGGGATATATTTATGTGAAGAACCATCTATCTTGATGATGGGGTTCCCCTTCAACCTCGAATCTAGGGTCAGAAAATGTCCAAAACACGCTGTGGTGGTGGGGTTGCGGTAGTGATAAGTAAAACAACTCTAGGGTCTGTATCGAGTGGGAGGAAAGAGCCATCAGTAGACTTGGTGGTTCCAAATGATTAGAGTTAGTATGAAGGTAGGCCACAAATAGTATTCCACAAGATACCCACACAAGATCTTGAGAAGCGGTTGTGCCACATCGACATGCCTCTCGATGCTATTTTTTCCACGGCTTGGGATACCAAGAACATCAATAGGTAATATTTAGTCCCTCTCAGATGTGGGATCTTCTAAACAATCTTGGGTAGGATATTTCATAAACATGCCACATCAGGTCCGGTTTCCTGGTGTCTCAAGTAGAGGGGGGGCAATATATAGTTGATCTGCATGACTTTGTGCATTCTCGGGAAACCCCACATCCAATAATGAATCGGGTGAATGTTATGCTCGATCAAATATTATAACCCCCACTATATACTAATGACCTGAGGTAACACTTCCCTTAACCCAAATAATAAAAGGAGTCCTCATGGAGGAAGATTATGGAAGAGGGATCCCTCTAGAGGAATGTGAAGTTATGACTTTGGATCTAGAAGAGTTTTTCAAGTCTCTTAAGTTAAGATCTAAAACATTATGATTTAGTTCTCACTCGGGTCATGTGGGATTTTCCAACTAACATTTTCCCTATATAAGATAACCTTATACACAAAACCTATTCTTGCATGATGGTAGACGCAGCTTCGGGATCTATTCCTGGGATGGTGGTGATTGTAGAGTCCAGCAGGGTTGTGAGAACCTGGGTGGTCCTTCTGGAATATGCAGAGATCCCAAATATATATAGGGGACCACATCCTGGGATTTTGATAACAAACACTGAATGGATAGACCAATTTTTATTATCTCTATAAGTCCTCTCCCTTAATGAATCCATAACTATTTCCAATCAAGCCAGGAAAACTGACATTTGTGTGTTTCTATATGAGTAGTTATTTAAATGGTGTGGGTTGCACTGACAAAGATGGAAAGGGATTCTGGCACTCCTTTTCCAATGGGAATGGTAATAGTCATGGAATCGGAGGCCCAAACCAAAAAAACTATGGAAGATGCAGTTGTGGTTAGGGTTGTTATAGGGATGGAACCCAAAATTGTTGAGGTGGAGTCCAGTGGAGAAGATCAATCACATGATGTGGAACCCAACCCAGCTGACAGGACACGAGAGGCAAACCCTACTACAGAACATCTAAAAGCATTATTGAAATATGATCTTTCTGACATAGAGGATTAGGATAAGCTTTCCTCTGAAGAAGAGGATAGTAAGGTTGTATGTTGTCGGTCATGGAAACTATTTAAGTGCTTCATCAATGAAATGCCACAAGTAGAGTGGATAGACCATATGGGGAATCTTTGTTCTTGGTTATGCCACCTTTTCACTGGAAGAGTGGATTCCCGAAGCCCTCATATGCTCATCTAATATTACCTTGTAGATAAGATACATTAGAATGAGTGAAGCCTCGGTGTTGGCTAGAAGTGGAGGAAGGAAGTCAAAATGCAGAAGCACTAAGAAGTTGAGCAAGAAGTATAGAGTTTGAGGGCACAGTTGAATGAACTCTCTTCTTTCATCAATTCCAAATCGGAACATATATAGTGATTGAAGGCATAGCTAGTAGAAGCTAATGAGAATATGAGGAGATAAACTTAATAGATGGATAACATCCAAGCTGATGAAGATCAGGCACAGATTAGGGATGCCGACCTACACCTCGTACCGAGTGAAGATGAGAGGGAGTATAGAAAGAGACAACATATCTTGGAAGCCAAAATCCATAGAGTAGAGGAGCTAAGATACTATATTAAAGAAGTTAACCCATCTATCATAGGGTTTAATTTGTGGGGGCTATAATTTTCAATAACTCATAAACGTACTTTCATGATTGTTTTCTTATTTTGGTTTCATGCATGAGTCTCATTGTCTCCTTTTATTATTACATCTCAATCATATTTGTGAAATAACCAGGGATCAATCCCTAAGATAACCTGGATCATTCCATGTGTTAGAAACAAGGGATGACCGTGTAATTATTCCCCTTGAATTCAATATCACCAACAAATCACCAGACACCCAGGGTCTGAATGAGTTTTTGGGAGGAAAGTGAGGGGGGAGACTAGAGAATAGAGTTCTCAGAACAGCCAAATTTTCATTTCCTGATGCACTCTAGAACACGAGTAGTATAATTCTAGGGGAGTTAGGATCAATCCAAACATAGGGGGATGGAGAGTGTGAATCATGGTACCCAAAATTCGGAACACAGTGATAGTGGCAGTGCAATATAAGATATTTGCTACCCTTATTCGAAATGTGGCATCTATATAATCATCCTGAGATTGGGATGAACAAACAAGTTCTAACCATTAACCATATTAAAAAAAAGGGACCTAAATTGAAATATTTGTCTAATATTTTCCAGAAAATTGGCCCATGATGGTATGTGAGCTAAAAGGTTTGGAATCCATACAATTTGGGGGTTACTTTGGATGTGAAAGGGGATGAGGATCCGAATAGAGGGTATGAAATGCATGGAGATAGGGTTATGGGTTGTTTGAATGAAGTCCAACACTCTTGAAATTATACCACCATGATGAACGTGTGTTGGTTGGGTTTTTAGCCTATATCAAGATCAAAAATATATTTAGATGGGACCTCTCTAATGAGGACCTAGAATAACTTGTTGTTTTACATCATGTAGATGAGGATGATACACACATAGTTATAGTGTTATATGGTGAGGAAGATCCATGAAATAGTTAACGTCATATATTCAGGATGTTTTACAAGTTTTAAGGTAATATTAGCTAGACCTTGGTCAACAGTTTAATTTCATGTTACACAGACTGGGGACTCATAGTTTATCGTCATAAAGTATAAACCATAATTAGAGGTAAATAACCCTGAAGGTTAATGAACCTGGCGTTGGTCCCGAGGAAAAACTCATGGACATTGCTATGTATCCCATAAGGATGGGAATCAATCCACACATAGTTCTTAAATTCCCTGCATTTAAACATAATATGGTAAGGACGTGGAAACCCTTAAAGGATAAATGTTCCGCATGGTACATAACCTGATGTGAATGATGAAAAAGGAAGTCCACACCACATCACACGTTCTTAAAAGGGGGCTAGGTCCAAGTGGCCAGAAAGATGAAAAGGGGGTGTGACTAGACCATAGACGAAGATTCTATGAGTCACTAAGTATCCCATGAGAATGGGAATCAATCAATATGTACTTCTTGAGGGTGTTATGGAATATGGCCAATACCAAAGAGCAATACCTTCTCATGTGTGGAAAATCGTAGCTATTACAAAATTTAATGTCATGAGGCTTCCCAACATGAATGTGCATAAGGGAATCTGACCACAAACTATAACATTCCAAAAAAGGAAAACCCATTCCAAGAAGGGGGTAAAAGGATTAATTATTCTATAGTTGGACCCGAAGGTAAAATACCCTAGCATCACTATTTATCTCACAAGAGTGAGAATCAATACACACATAGTTTTGTAATGTGGCATGGAAAAGGGACTATGCCAAAGGGGAAATGCCTTATTGAATGAATTCATCATGTGGCGGGGTAGTTTGTTAGTATATATCATGTCTATGAAATGACTAATTTAATGTCATATGATAAGGAATTTGGAGATCCTTTTTTATGGTCATGGATCTTGGACTAAAAGGGGAAGATTCCTAAAGCAAAAATATGTGATGTGGTGCCATAAAGCAACTTGATGTGGATGAGGACCATAGAGTCCCCACCACATCACAAATTCCATAGAGAACACACATAGTATAAATTAATAATGCTTATACTGAGGGACTAGATCTCCTAGTTTAAGTTCATAGAGTTTGGACCAAAAATAAATTTGGTTCTTCCATGCAGGCACAAACCTTACCCAAATACCTAAGCCCACGTGAGCCATGCTTGTTGTGGGAAATAGGGGCATAGATTATATTTACAATACATGGAAGAAATAGAAATGAATGAATTTGTGGATTTAAGGATGAACTCACGACACTGGTTCGTCCTCCCATCACGCAAAGGTGCAAGGAGGGATAATACCAAGGGTGTTGAAGTTCTGTCTAAACATGATGAAATGGAATGGGAAGTGAATCATGAAAACCATATTTAGAGAATAATGGGGTTATCGTTACGATGGAGGATAAATTTTGACTGTATTTTAATCACAATATCCATATCATATGATCTAGGATGGGAATAAACAACTGAGGGTTAACTGCTGAGCATATTCATGATAGAGGACCTATAACAAATGACATTCAAGATCTTCTTAGATGTTACCCAAAAATTGTAGGCAAGCCATAAGTTCGAGTATCCATACCTCTCGGGGTTTATTGAAATGTGAGAGATGATGGAGACCCAAATAAAGGGATACATGAAGCATGGATATGGAATGAAGACATGTCTATGTAGAATCCACCACTCTAGGTTCAAAATAGAAATGCATCTAAGCACACTGAAGAGGCACAATAGAGGTTGATGGCTCCAGTAATAGGTGGATGAAACGAGAAGATGAGTGGAGGAAAGGGGTACAATAGTTTGATGAACCTGGGGCTTAACCCAAATAGAAAGGGTTTGAGCATTCCTATGTATTGTATAAGGATGGGAATCCAACCATATGTAGTTCTTGAGATGCCATGAATTTTCACAGCATGTGGTAAGGATGTAGATGGAAGTAGAAATTGCAGAGGGGGTACAAGGTACAACCATTATATACCTGATGTGAATGAAAAAAAATAATTCCACAACACACAATACACTCCCAAAAAAGGATTTTAAGTTGTAAGACTGGAAATTTCGGAACATGGGGTTGTACTTGAAGACAAAGTGTCTTCGAATTCCTACATACCCCAAATGGATGGGAATAAATCCATACATAGTTCATGAATGACATTTAGTTTAATGTCATGTAGTGAAGATGTTAGTGGAAAGGACAAGTTTCTAAAGGGAATGTGCATGGGTTGATAAATCATACCCAACATGAATGAGGATTGAAGAAGTCCACACCACAACGTGCGTAATAAAAAGGGGAACCTTAGGCCAAAGGGCTAGAAAAGATCAAGAGACCTGTGGATGAACCCAAATACAAAATGTATGGGAATTTCAACATATCCAATGCGGATGGGAATCTAGTCACACAAATTTATTGAATACCATTCAATTTAATGTCATGCGGTGAGGACGTGAGTGACAAGGAGAATGTTTTGGAGGGAGGGGAACTGGGTGAAGCTATTGTAAACCTGATGTGAATGAGGACAAAACAAATCCACAACACATCATATGAAGACCTTGAAGAGAACTAAACTAGAGGGGAAACAAAGGATATGGAAATATTTTTTGGGCTGGACACAAGGAAAAAATATTTGAGCATTCCTATGTATCCCATAAGGTTAAGAATCCAGCCACACGAAGTTATTGAAATTTTGTATAGTTTAACATCATGTGATGAGGAATAATTCAGAAGGGGTGATCTATGAAGGGGATAGGTGACACGGTATTAATAATCCCGAAAAGTATGAGGACAAAAGAAGTCACATTTTTTAAAGTAATTCCAGTAGAGATCTTAGGACAAGGGGCCAAAAAGGAGGATGAACATGGGGATAGACCTGAATACAAAGTGTCCAGGTGTTCCTCTGTATCTTGTGAGGGAAATAATCAAGCCACATGTAGTTCTTTATTTCCATTATGTTTAACTTTATGTGGTAAGGATGTAAATATCATAGTTTATGGTCGAAGAGCTCGGAACCTAGATGCCCAGTTTAATGTCATGTGCATGTGACAGAAATGAAGGAAATGGTGAATCACCACACCCAATATTTGAGAGACCATGGGGATGGAGATAATGATAAAAGATGATAGTTGAGTACATTCGCAATCGAGTATCCATACCTTTTAACCTAAGATGGGAAAAAACAACTGACCATCAACCACTAACCAGATTCACAACGTGGGACCTCTATCAGATTGTCATTTGAAATCCTC
Source organism: Viscum album (assembly GCA_963277665.1). Lineage (NCBI taxonomy): Eukaryota > Viridiplantae > Streptophyta > Magnoliopsida > Santalales > Viscaceae > Viscum > Viscum album. The sequence continues at coordinate 761,523,843 of OY728161.1, forward strand.
TAGGGCGTTGGCCCAAAATGGTAGGTAACCCAATATGGCATGAGACCAAGCCCCTAGGGGGTCCTTTATGATGTGAAAGATGATGAAGGACCAAATGAAGGGCACGCGTGAAGCATGGCGGTACCCATTCAGTTTTAAAACCTTGTGGAAAGGATGAGGAAGATCTTAGATTAAGGTCATTGAGCTCAACCCATAGGGTAGGCGAAAAGGGGCCGAAAAGGTCGAGGGGCCTAGGGCTGGACCCAAGGACAAATTCAAGTGTGTTCCTATGTATCCCATATAGATGGGAATCATGCCATACATGGTTATAGAAATACCGTGCAGTTTAACATCATGCAGTGAGGACAAAGGGGTAGAGGTATCTCAAAAGAAGAATGTTTATGGTGTGGAAAAATAGGCCAATGTGAATGAGGATCGGAGAATCCCTCATTCCATACCATTGAAAATCCTAGTAGAGAACTCATGACAAGGGTCTGAAAGAAGGAATTGATGAACCTATGGTTTCCCCAAGAAAAAATGTTTGTGATTTCCTACGTATCCCATAAGGATGGGAATCAAGCCACATGTAGTTCTTAAATACCATGTAGTTCTTAAATACCATGTAGTTTAACATCATGAGGTGAGGAGGAATATGGAAAATAAGATTCCTAATGGACTCACATGGTGAATTTGTTACAAACCTAATGTGAATGAGGATCAAAAATGTCCACACTACACCATGTTCTCCTCAGAGGAACCTTGGGTCAAGAGACCAATAACAGATGAATTTGGGGATGGAACTGAAGACAAAATAGTCGGGTGTTCCTATGTATCACATAAGGATGGGAATTAATTCATACATAGTTCATGAAATCTATGATGTTTAACGTCATGAAAGATGAGTGAGATCTTATATTAAGGTCATTAATCTTGGACCTAGGGGTGTATAAACCATTTGCAGTTTTTCATAATACGGGACAAGTGTAGTTTACCATAATGAAAGAAGAGTGGGATCCTAGTTTAAGGTCATAGAACTCAGATCATTTTTTGATTTATAATCATGTGGGAAATGTTCTAGGTGGTTTTACATCCTTCGGCCCAGACAAGTCATGCAGTTTTGTGTTGTGTGATAAATACGAAAGAAGGTACTCTTAAGTGATATATTTCTTAAGTAATTTAGAATTGGTGGGAGATATAATATAGTCACCATACATAGGGATTAGAGAATAGGTATTATTCGGGTAAACCTTGTGGTTGATATGAGGACCCACCCATTTGGATTTCAATATTTGTGGCTTCCTACTGGGTATCATTAGAATTCTCAAGGCCAGTATCGTGCCACCTTGAAGTAAATAATGGAGACGAACTTTCATGTTAAAAGATCTGGATATCATGTTCTAATGCTTCTACAGATTGTGAAAGGAATGTGTTCTATTTTCATTAAGGTTTTAATGTATATCAAGTCACACATATGCTACCTCGTATGGTATCTGCTTATCATATATGGATGTGTGTAGTGACAATAACTGAATCTCGATGGGCAAGACTACCTTAGTTTCATACACCAGGGAGTATAGGGTCACCTGGGTGGAATTACGAGTGAACATCAAGTAATCATAGAGATCATTGGGGAGCTTGTCTATCCAAATTTTCTTATTCTGACCAACCATCTTATGCAAGATGTTAGAGAGGGTTTTTTAATACCTCGATCTATCCATTTTATTGCGCTTGATAGAAGGAGGTATGATTAGAATGGATATTGTACATGGCGTATAATTTCTTCATTTCAGTTGCCCATAATTGTTTTTCGTTATCGGTGAGGACGGTGTGAGGGACCCCAAATTAGGGGATGATATTGGAGCTCACAAAATCAAAGATAGAACATTCCTTGACTTCCTTGAGAGGAATTTCCTCTGGTCACTTGGAAAAAAATCTATGGTGGTCAGGATGAACAAGAATAGGCAAGAAATCACTGGTGGATATGTCCCCACAACATTGATTACCCAGACTACAAAGGTCCAAGAGTACACAGTAGTATATAGGGGATCTGGCTGTCAATGAACAATAATTACATGGATCTAACATGCAAGACACATTTTAGTGAACTCGATATAATCATGGATCAGGGTGGGCCATAAGTATCCTAGTCTTCAAATCTAGTGGGAGCACTTTGGACCTGCCTGATGAGCTCCGTAAGAACTGGAGTAAAATTCCGTCATAACCTGGGGAATCTTATCTCCATAAATTTAGTAGAGGAGAACTCCATCTAGCCCAAGTTCTAGAGGATCTACTCAAGGCTAGGACCACTCTGGAGGGTTAACTACATGGTGTGCCAATGAATTCACTCAAATTCATCTCTTTCTATTATGAGATTAATGTGTTGTAGGTACTCAATGAAAGTATTTTTCCAATAAAGGGTATCTTCTACCTCATCAGGAGGATTCGTAGGTCCTGATTTTGATGCACCAGTGGTAATATGGCTTACCTGCTGACTACCATCATCGTCCGGAGTGACAGGAGTGATGAATCTTCGATGTGTCACATGGATAATTTACTAATCCTGGTCAGGCTCTACCAGAGATGCGGTAATTCTAGAAAATTCATTATCTTGACTATTTTGTGACTAGGGAACATGAGTGATCTATGGTGGAGAAGGGAATTGGGCCATTAGCTAGCGAGTTCACTCTAGAAAAGGTGTGAGTTCTGGATTTATGAAAACATAGTGACAATTGATATATTTGATAACTAGATCAGAGTACCCCTTCACATGAATGTGGGGAACATAAATCTCAAGGACTATCTCAAGACCAATAATAAGAGCCCGATACTCTACCTTGTTATTGGTGTAGCCATCTGACAATAGGAATGAAAAGGGCTAGATTTCCAGTGTAGGTGTGGTGAAGATGATACTAGGGTCTACCCTATTAAGCATGGTATCATTGACTCTCCTATTTGTATGGATCCAATAATCACTATTGATGTTCACCATCCATCTTGGCATGAATTGATCCACTAAGAGGACTACCTCATCTGGGAAATCATGCTCTAGAGATTGCTCTACGAAGGCTGGATGGGAAACAATTATGTCTGCCAGTGCCATCCCCTTGATATCTTTCTATGGGAAAAACGTGATGTCAAACTATTGATGTATCACTTCCCAATATGATAGATGGACTTTTACCATGGGAAGATATAGAATATACTTCATTATATCCATTTTGGACCCAACTATATCCCATGGTGTTGCTGGTAATGTTGCAACATCTGCACAATAAAACTTGAGCAAGGCAACTCTTCTCGATAGAGTAATATATTTTCACTGAAATTAGGATCATGAAGATCAGATAGTATAAACTGTTATATGTTCATTCATTATTCTTCTTGGCATAAAGGGCACTGAGGTATCATTCTAGGGCAGACACATAGAAGACATGTGGATTTCTGGAGACATGTGTAATTAGAACGAGAGGTTGTACTAGGTACTTCTTGATTTCCACAAAAGTAGTATGGCACTCATCATCCCATTGAAAATCCACACCTTTCTACACTATATGGGAAATGGGATTAATCATTCCAGCCATATTCATAATGAATCTATGTATGTGGTTTACGTGGCCTTGAAAACCTATGAGCTCCTAAAGATTGCTCAGAGGAGGCATCTGGATAATGGCCTTAATCTTATCTAGATCAATCTCGGTGACACTATATTTGACGATAAAGTTGAGAATATTTCCAGAGGTAACCCTGAAGGCACATATCATGGGGTTCATCTTTAGGTGGTGGGAATTGAGGAACAGGAAAACTTTATCAAGGTCTGTGAGATGATCCTAAAACTAGTAGGATTTACCCCCCCAAATTGTCCACATAGAATTCCACCACCGTCCCTTATGATCATCTTGGATAGGTGGTGCATACAACGCTAGTTGGGGGATCCTACATTATTCTGACTAAAATACATTACTTGATAGAATTAGGTACCCTATGGTTCCATGAAGATAGTGTATTCTTCATCTTTGGGAACCATATGAATTTTGTAATATCTAGAAAACCCATCCATGATGGAGATATCTTAGACCCAAATAGTAGTGTTGTTCAGTAGCTCTATCATAGGAAGGGGAAAATCATCCATTATATAGTAACGGTTGAGATCCCTAAAGTTAATGAAGACACTATTCTGTTTTTTCCTCTTCCAGATATGTATAATGTTAGCTAAACATCTAGGGTACTGGAATTCATTGATGATGTTGGATTTGATGAGATTATCATCTTTTTCCTCAGCCATGGCACCATGAGAGGGGTGCATCTTCTTGGGAACCTACTTGAATCTATTGTGGCTCATAGGGGGACCAAGAAAGTGGATGGAAATCTAAGGATCCATTCATAGAATCTCATCATAGCTCTAGGAAAATACATCTCGATGCTACATTAAGAAATCGATGTACCATTTTTGATCTTTTATGGGAATAGCTAAACTGATTAGTGTTGGTCTCAGATCTACCTCAGTGCTGAGGTTAACCTATTCCAACTCATCAATGGTGATGGATACGAATTCCTCAAATGTGGGAGGAGAGTCTTATAAATCCTATTCATCATCTACAGTGAGAGAATCATCAGTATAGGAAATTATTCTATGTTGGATGACCATAATGAAATGTCGGTTCGGGCTTGAGTTGTAATGCTCTGACCCCGGTTACCCAAGGTCAGTGCATTATTACATAATATTGGCATGATCACAAAAGTTCAAGTCTCGAAATACCGATTAGTTTAGTAGCATTGGAAACACAAGATATATTCATAATTCTTACATTACATCATAAAGTTAAAAAAAACTGAAACAACATCTTTTCTTCATATCCCCTCATATTATCCTTGCAGGTCAATCATAAAATACTCTTTCACATCCTGGGAAAATAAAATATTGAAATGGGTGAGCTCAGATGCTCAGTAAGGATAACAATATAGTGGAAACTTTCATAAATAAACATAAACATTTAAGGAAATGTATAACTAAAACAAAAGCCTTTAAAACATGAACTTCAGCATAATATGGAAAAGATAAAATGAAATAGTTCCATTTAATTATTCACATGGATATTCTACTAGTAGAATAATCACATGAAATAGCAATAACCACTTTCATAATGACGGATTGCATAATGCCAAACTATCATAACCACATAGTCAAGGCCTTGTGTCAAGAATACAAATAAGATATTGTCAAGGCCTTCTGCCAAGACACTAGTTTGTCTCATGAAACCTACCGATACATCTAGGATCTATAGCGGTCTCCACCCATCACTTATTAAGTCCAATGCATTCCTCATATGAACAGGTTTAAACATAACAAAAACACTCTTATTAAACCAAGAATATGAAATGTCAATACTTTCTCCATAAACCATGAATGGTATAAAAATAACACATCCATAGTCAAACATATCACAAAACCTTCAATAATATATGGAAGTTTTGTATGATAATAAATCAACTTCAAATAAGCTTAAAATATATCAAAAGATATTGACATAGATGAAATCAAAACTATTTGAGATAAATATCTCTTTTTTTGAAATCATTTAAAAGTCACATAATTATAAAATAAAACATTTACTTTAAAAATATTCTTATAAGCTTGTAAGGGAGCCTTCGATGATTTTATAATGGTATAAAATAGCCTCACTCTCCGTATAAGTTAAAAAAACATTTTTACCTTAATTATGTTGAAATGGTTAAAAAGGACCTTGTTTGGAAAATGATGAAAAGATTCCTTTATAAACTTATTATAAAAATTAAAACAAGGGTATAAATTACTTTAACCCATATTTTGTAAAATAGTAAGAATGTTTTGAAATACATTTTTAAGAAACATGGATGTGGATGATAAAGAGGTCCTAGTAGATAATTACGTATAAACAACCTCGGATAATGAAGAGATTGTCAAATAAACCCTTACCTTGTACTTTTCCTTGGTTAAGGGTTGGTTTACCTCTTGTGTAATGGTGAAATAATTGTTATTATATTATACAAGAATAATATACATTAATATGATATCATATATGATCTTCTAACATTTCTTTGTTAATAATATCTTAGTATTATCATTGTTTCGGGTCTTAACTCATTCATTTTCCTTTGTATGCTTTGTTACAAAAGTCATGTTTGTTATGGATAGGTTGGATATTATTCATATCCATAATTATATAAATTTATTAAACATTAATTTTAATTATCAAATGAGAATTAGTGTTGAATGGATACGATGGGGAATGAATCTCATCGCGTTCGTGGAGACGGTAGTCCGTACGTACGCATGAGAGACAATATCATTATTTTGATATTAAAATCATATATAATTGGATGGTATATCATATAAAAAAATAATTATAATGTTATATTTATTATTTATTTCAATTACACATCATTATCATATCCATCCAAATAATAATGTTTTGAATAACAATTACACCACGACGTGGAGACGGTAAGCCGTACGTATGCACGTATGGTGACATGTCATTCAAAGGAGGGATAGAATACAGAATATGGTTTTACCATATTTATAATAACATCAAATTATATATAATATACTGTAGTTATTATTTTATAATGGAAATAACAAAGAAAGAAGTGGAAGAAGAAAGGAACTTGAAAGAGGGTGGTGAAAACACTACCTCTTCTTCAGGTTCTTCTATTTGATTTGATCAAAAGGTATCCATAGGTAGGCTTTATGATCAAACTAAGGCCTCTAGGTTGAATTGAGGGAAGTTGATATAATATTTGGGCAGGTTTTGGCCGAGCCAAAAGGCTTTCAAGGTATGAATTCGAGAGAAGGGTGAGTGCCCTTTTATAAGAGGGATGAGGGGAACCATAGGAAAAACTTAAAATATTATTTTGTAATAAAATAATATTTGGTTTATAATGGCTCAAAAGTGACTTATTTAGAGGATAATGTGGTTATGGGTCGAAATCCTTTCAAAAAATAGATTTTAGATATGTTTGGGTCACTAAATTAACCTTATCATTTATATTTAACTCTTAGTTAAATACTTTGACAATTACCATGTCTCTTTGTAGTTTTATATTATATGGTTAATAAACTTACTATATACATCAAAGAGAACCCCAAGTGGTTAATTAATGATACGCCTATCATTATATAAGTACTTTTTCGAATACATAGATTTTTAGGAATATAATATCAATTAATAATATAATATTTGTTTTAAAAACTCTTTTATGTCAATTTTGACACTATTTGGTATTTTGTTTTTGCGAAATTTATAAAAGCATTATTAATTAGAAAAAAATTCATCTGACCAACCCTAATATGTAATATTAAATTTGAAAATTATTTTAATTCATAAAAAGTATCAAATTACATTAATTTGGATATTTATAATATCAATTCTTTTAATATTTCATTAATTAGGTAATTACTGCATCACCATTGTGTCACAAATAAATTAAGTTATTTAATGTCTAAAATTTATAAAAAAAATTACATTATGTAGGAAATAATTTTATGTTTCTAATGAATATTTATAATCTAATTTATCTTATGTATTACCCTATATTAAAAAAAATTAGTTATTAAACTTGGATTTTTACTCTTTTAACTCTTCTTTGAATTAAATAACAATAAATGTCCTAATCTAATCCATGTGGACCAAAAAGGTTCATATTTTATTCCTAAGGTTGTTTTTGGTCTAATTATACTTATCCAATATAATTAGGACACGTGTTAGGGTAATAATAATATCATTTTTATCCTTAATTACCCTATTTACATTTAACCGTGGTAAATAAAATTAAAAATTTACTATTCACCAAAAAATATTTTTAACTTATTGAACAACATTTTACTCCTTGATATTAACCATGTCTCTCAGGGTTTCAAAATTCCACTCACACAAGTGGTAAAATTATGTTTTATGTGAATTTGTAAATTCTCCTAGGAGGTGGGTAAAAGATGTTGAAAAGTTCAATAAAATTTTTATATATCTAAAATGATTATAAACTAACTCCAATTAATTACATTGAACTTATATAGGTATTATGTATATATTTTGAACTAAAATAAATTTAAATAAAATAAATAATTATTTAAATAAAAATTCGGTTTAAAACTATAACTCAGTGTTTTTCACTATTCATCAAAAATTGTAAGTTTTCAAAAAAATACCAAAAATTCACTCTAAGCTAATTTCGATATTCCGAATCCAAAAATGAAGTCCATTTTGAAAGATAAAATTTAAAAAAATTGGTACTACTATTCATAATGGCTAGTTTGACTGGTTGTGGTGTGTGTTAGAACTTGAAGTTGCGTACAACACATGCTACTGTATTATTCCAAGAGAAGCGTCCCGTGGAATCTTGGGGTGTTACAATCTCCCCTCCTTCAAATAATTTCATCCTCGAAATTTCTAGAACATTACTTCATAAAAAGACTGTGGGGGTTCTTCATCATAAGTTCCTCGGGTTCCCACGTTGCCTCTTCCAGCTTATGGTTTCTCCATAAAACTTTTACCAGACGGGCTGTCCGGTTTCTCAACACTTGTTCTCTGGTATCAAGAATCCTAACGGGATCTTTGCAATAAGATAGATCGGTTTCTAGTTATACTTCCTCATAGGTGAGTAGATGTGTTGGGTCAGGCATGTATTTTCTCAAAAGGGATACATGGAACACATCGTGAACTTGGGAGAGATTTGGCGGCATTTCTAAATGGTAAGCTACAGCCCCAATTCGTTCTTGAATTTTGAAAGGTCCGATGTACCTGGGACTCAATTTTCCCTTCTTACCTAAATGTATAACACCCTTCCATGGAGATACCTTCAAGAAAACATTATCTCCTACCTGAAATTCCATATCCTTCCTTCAGTTATCAGCATAGCTCTTCTACCTACTTTGATCTTCTTTGATGTGGGTTTGGATTACCTTCACCTTTTCCATAGTTTCCTCCACAAGTTCTGGGCCTACGAGTTTTCTTTCACCAACATCATCCCAATATGTTGGTGTGCGACATTTCTTTCTATATAACGCTTCATACGGTGCCATCTGAATACTTGAATGGAAGCTATTGTTATAGGAAAATTCTACCAGTGGTAAATATTGATCCCACATACCCTGAAAGTCAAGTGAGCAAGATATCAACATGTCTTCTAAGGATTGAATAGTCTGTTCTGATTGTCCGTTAGTTTGGGGGTGTTAGGTGGTGCTCAAATGAAGTTCAGTATCCAGGGCTTTCTGAAGACTTTTCTAGAATCTTGAATTAAAATGGGGATCATGATCAGAATAAATCGATAGTGGTACTCCATGAAGTCTAACAACTTTATTAATATATAGTATTTCTAGAAGTTCAACTGGTATATCTTCTCTTATATCAAGAAAATTTTATGACTTGGTAAAATGATCAACAATGACCCATATTGCATCATTCCTTCTAGGAGTCTTTGGTAGTCCCATGACAAAGTCCATCGTAATATTATCCCATTTCCACTCCGGTATAAGAAGAGGTTTCATGACTCCTCTAGGCTGTTTCCTTCTATCTTTCACTTGTTGACAAAACGTACATCTTGACGCAAAATCAGAAATATCTCTCTTCATGTTGTCCCACAAAAAATGTTCCTTCAAATCACTATACATTTTTGTGCTCCCAGTGTGAATAGAGAAATTGGAACTATGAGCATCGTCTAACAATTCCCTTTTTAGATCAGGTATATCGGGAACACAAAGTCTCCTCCCAAATTTCAAAATTTCATCTTCAAACACAAATTCACTCAATCTCCCATCATTCACAGCATTAATCTAATTTAGAAATTATTCATCATCAGTCTGAGAACACTTTATCCTTTCTCGTAAAGATGGTTTGGAACCCATTTGAAAAGTATCGATGTTTCTCCTTCCATGGTAATTCCCATATCCATCTTCACTAGATCAATGAAAACAGGATCCCTTTCAACTCCCATCTTGTTCAAAACTCCATGATCATTTCTGCTCAAAGCATCTTCCGCCTTATTTGCCTTCCTCGGGTGGTAGTGCATCATGCAATCATAATCCTTGAGTAGTTCTAGCCATCGCCTTTGCCTCATGTTGAGTTCATTCTGTGAGAAAATATACTTCAAACTCTTTTGATCAGTATATATCTCACATTATTCACCATAGAGATAATGTCTCCATATCTTCAAAGAAAATATTATAACAGATAACTCAACATCATGAGTAGTGTAGTTTTTCTCATGAATTTTAAGCTATCGTGATGCATAGGCAATAACCCTATCATTCTACACAAAGACACTACCAAGTCCTTTCTTCGATGCATCACTATAAATAATGAACCCATCATTCCCCGGTGATAGAGTCAATGTAAGGCCATTGACTAATCTTATCTTCAGTTCTTCAAAACATTCTTCACACTCTTTTGTCCAAAAAAATTTAACCCCTTTACATGTGAGCTTTCTTTAATGGATTTTCCAATTGGGCAAAATTCTGGATGAAACGTTGATAATAACCTACTAAACCAATAAAACTGCGTACCTCATTTATACTCATCGGTGCTGGACATTCTTGGATTGCTCTTGTCATAGAAGGATCAACAGAGAATCCATCCTTAGAGACAATATGGACAAGAAAAGAAATCTCTTGAAGCCAGAATTTACACTTGATAAACTTCACATATAACTCATGTCTTCTCGGAGTCTTCAGTATAATGCGCAAGTGACTTTCATGATCTTCATATCTTTTGGAGTATACCAAAATATTATCAATAAATACCACTAAAAAGTCATCAATACTTGAAAACTCAATTCATTAGATCCATGAAAATAGAGGGTGCATTATTAAACCCAAAAGGCATTACTGTCAACTCGTAATGCTCGTACCTGGTTCGAAATGTTGTCTTTGGAATTTCTTCCTTCCTCACACGCAACTGATGGTATCCAGATCGAAGGTCAATCATTGAAAAGTATTGAGCTCCATGCAGTTGGTCAAATAAATCATCAATGCGAGGTAGGGGATACATGATCTTTATTGTTATAGCATTGATCTCCCTGTAGTTGATACATAATCTCATAGATCCATCTTTCTTCTTAACAAAAAGGACAGGGGCTTCCCATAGAGAAACACTAGGGAGAATAAATTACTTATTACTCAATTCCTCTAGTTGTTTCTTTAGTTCCACTAATTCCATAGTTTCCATTCTATAAGGGGTCTTTGATATGGGCCTTGATCAAGGAATTAAATCAATTGAAAACTCAATTTCTTGTTCTGTAGGATGTCCAGGTAAATCTTCTAGAAACACATCAACATATTCTCTCACAATAGGTACATCCTCTATTTGAACATTCCTTTCCTCACCCACAGTCATTTCATTCTCTTCCTCCCCAATAATTTAATTTAGTTGAGTTACTGGGGGTGATCTAGATATGAATTAGGTGGTGACGATTCTGCTCTAAAGATAAGGTGTTCCATATCATCATCATCAAAAATCGTAACCTCCTTCTTCTTACAATAAATCTTCACATCATGGTCTGAAATCCAATCCATACTGAAAATTATATCAAACTCAATCATAGGTATGACGATGAGATCAGCAGATAAAGAACATTTGTATGCTCTAATGGGGAGGGATTCACAAAAATTTGTTGCGACGATACTTCCCTTTGGAGTTTTAACTGAAAACTCGCTTGTTAAATCAAATTGGAAATATCTAGTTTTCTTAGCAAACTGGGAAGATATGAAACAATGTGATGATCCAGAATCAAATAATGCATTTGCAAAAATTGAGAATACCATTAAATTACTTGTCGCCACGTCTTTCGGAGCTTTTAACTCAGTAGTAGTGATAGCATAAGCTTGGCCTTGATACCTTGGCCCTTTTATGAGGTAAGTTCCCCTGACGCTTAGGACATTCATTTTCATAATGTCTCATCTCCCTACAATTGTAGCATTGAACATCGGTAGCTTCTTTCTTCCCCTTGCAATCACGAGCTTGGTGGCCTTTTTCACCACCCTTGTAACAGACTCCCATTCCCTTTAAGAAAGTACCAGGGTGTTTCATCCCACATTTACTACAGGATGGATATTCAACTTTTCCCTTATTCCCCTTATTTCCATTTCAATATTGATTAGCAGATCTCTTCTTATCTTTCTTTTCTTTAATGTTATAAGACGTAAAGAATTCTTTTTTTGTCTTGATAGCACATGATCCAATATCTTCGTACGACGAGAAGGATTGTGAGTTGAATTCTTGACGGAGAAATTGTTTTAACCCATAAAATAAATGAACAGTCTTACTTCTTGGGTTAGGTATATAATCTGCAGCATGCCTTGCTAACCTTGTAATGTTAGACCCATACTTTGCAACATTCTGGTCCTCCTTTTGCCTCAAACTCGTAAATTGTCCTTCCATATCAACTTGATGGTCATGAAAAAAATTATTTTTCTAAGAAAATATCTTTAAACCCCCTCTATTCCATATTTGATACTTCATCATCTTCTTTCATGTTTTGAATCAATGACCACCACTGATCGGCATCTTCAGTGAGGCGGTAAACTGCCATGACAACTTTTTCCCTTTCGCTACTCCCCAAGGCATGGAATATTTTCTCTAAATAATTTATCCATTTCTCCTCTACTAGTTGATTTTTACCCCCATTGAATGTTGGTGGTTGTTTCCTCATGAAGAGATATAACATTGATCCTCCACGATGCTGATCAGGCTGCTCCAAATGGGTAAGGTTATTATTCATAACCTGAGTGAGTTGTCCCAGTATGGTGATAAGCTGATCAGCACCAGTTGTATCACCAGCTCTACTATAATTATCTTGAGTAGGAGGAAAATCCCTACATAGAGTGTGTGCATTGATACGGTTTCCATTCTTTCATCTAGGTGGCATTTCTTAATAATGGCATACACTAGATTAGTTTTTGAATCGCAATACATAAATCCAAACATGTAAAATACTTACTATAAATTGAACAGTTTATGGATATAATCCACAATCATATAAATGTTTTCTTTGATGAAGTATATACTCATAAACCCTTCATAATGGTTTGTAAAGAAAATTACAATTATCCTAATAATATCCCCCAGGAGTTTCGTAACCAAGAGTGCAGCAAGGCTCATTTTTGTGCACCAGTTCTCGTTCGAGTCTAGCTCAAAGCAATGTTTTTAGGTTTTACCCCTAGTTACATTCGTACCAAAACCGCCTCTACCTACTCATATCTAGATAGTGATGTTTAGCTTAGAAAACTCACAAAATCTCTACAATACCAAAACTATAGGAAGTTCTTCTATACTAATCCTCAATGTCTATATTAGGTCTATGTGCTCTAATCAGAGTTTATATAAATCTAACTTCCAAGGATTGCACTAAATATCCTCTGATACCAACTCTAATGCCCTAACCCCAGTTACCCAGAGTCAGTTCATTATTACATAATATTGGTATGATCACAAAATATCATGTCTCAAAACACAGATTAGTTTAGTAGCCTTGGAAACACTAGATATATTCATAAGTCTTACATTACATCATAAAGTAGAAAAACTACAACAACATCTTGTATTTATATCCGCTCGTACTATCCCTATAGGTCATTCATAAAATAATTCTTCACATCCTGGGAAAATAAAGCATTTAAAGGGGTGAGCTCATATGCTCAGTAAGGATAACAATATAGTGGAAACTGTCATAAATAAACATAAACATTTAAGGCAATGTATTACTAAAACAAAATCCTTTTAAACTTAAACATCAACATAATATGGAAAAGATAAAATGAAATAATTCCATTTACTTATTCACATGGATATTCTACAAGTCGAATAATCACATGAAATATCAATAACCACTTTCATAATGATGGAATGCATAATGCCAGACTATCATAACCACATAGTCAAGGCCTTGTGCCATGACTACAAATAAGATTTTGTCAAGGCGTTGTGCCAAGACACTAGTTTGTATCATGAGACCTACCGATGCATTGAGGAGCTATAGTAGGCTCCACCGATCACTTATTGAGTCCAATGAATTCATCATATGAACAGGTTTAAACATAACATAAACATTCGTATTATAACTAGCATACGAAATGTCAATACTTTCTCCATAAATCATGAATGGTATAAAAATAACACAACCACGGTCAAACATTTCACAAATCCTTCAATACCATATGCAAGTTTTTTATCGTAATAAATCAACTTCAAATAATCTTAAAATCCATCAAAGGATGTTGACATAGATGAAATCAAAACTATTTGAGAAAAATATATCTTTTTTTGAAATCATTTAAAAGTCACATAATTATAAAATAAAAAATTTACATTCAAAATATTTTTATAATATTTTAAGGGATGCTTTGACAATTTTATAATGGAGGAATATAGCCACACCCGCTGTATAAGTTACAAAAACATTCTTACCTTAATTCTGTCGAAAAGGTTAAAAAGGACCTTATTTAGAAAAAGACGGAAAGATTCCTTTATAAACATCTTATAAAAATTAAAACAAGGGTATAAATGACTTTAACCCATATTCTTTAAAATATTAAGAATGTTTTGAAATACATTTTTAAGAAACATGGATTTGGATGATAAAGAGGTCCCAGTAGATAATTACCTATAAATAACCTCGGATAATGAAGAGATTGTGAAATAAACCCTTAGCTTGTACTTTTCCTTGGTAGAGGGTTGGTTTACCTCCTTTATAATGGTGAAATAATTGTTATTAAATTATACAATAATCATATACATTAATATGATATCATATATGATCTTTTAACATTGCTTTGTTAATAATATCTTAGTATTATCGTTGTTTCGGGTGTTAACTGATTCGTTTTCCTTTATATGCTTTGTTATGTAAGATGTGTTTGTTATGGATAGGGTGTGTCTTATTCATATCCATAATTATATAAAGTTTTTAAACATTACTTTTAATCATCAAATGACAATTATTCTTGAATGGATACGATGGGGAATGAATCGCATCGTGTTCGTGGAGACGGTAGTCCGTACTCACGCACGAGCAACAATGTCATTCTTTTGATATTAAAACTGTGTATAATTGGATGGTATATCATATATAAAGAATAATTATAATTTTATATTTATTATTTACTTCAATTACGCATCATTATCATACCCATCCAAATAATAATGTTTTGAATAACAATTACACCACGACGTGGAGACAGTAAGCCATACATACGGACTTATGGTGATATGTCATTCAAAGGATGGCTAGAATACTGAATATGGTTGTACCATATTTATAATAACATCATAGTATATATAAGATACTGGAGTTATTATTTTAGAATGGAAATAACAAAGAAAGAAGAAGTGTAAGAAGAAATGAACTTGAAAGAGGGTGGTGAAAACATTACATCTTCTTCCGGTTCTTTCTTTTGATTTGACCAAAAGGTATCCATAGGTTGGCATTATGATCAAAATAAGGCCTCTAGGTTGGAGTGAGGGAAGTTTAGAGAATATTTGGGTAAGGTTTGGCCGAGCCAAAAGGCTTTGAATATATGAATTTGTGATAAGGGGGAGTGCCCTTTTATAAGAGGGGTGAGGGGCACCTCAGGAAAAACTTAAAATATTATTTTATAATAAATTCATATTCGGATTATAATGGATAAAAAGGGACTTATTTCTAGGATAAGGTGGGGATGGGTCGATATCCTTTCAACCAATAGATTTTAGACAGGTTTTGGTCACTAAATTAACCTTATCATTTATATTTAACTCTTAGTTAAATACTTTGACATTTACCATGGCTCTTTGTATTTTTATATTATATGTTTAATAAACTTACTATATACATCTAAGTGAACCCCAATTGTTTCATTAATGATACACATATCATTATATACTTCCTTTGGCAAAACCTTAGATTTTTTGGAACAAAATATCAATTAATAATATAATATTTGTTTTAAAGACTCTTTTATGTCAATTTTGACACTATTTGTTATTTTGTTTTTTTCTAAACTCAAAATAGTATTATTACATAGAAACAAATTCATATAACTATCCCTAATATGTAATATTAACCTATAAAATTAGTGTAATTCATAAAAAGTCTCAAATTACATTTATTTGGATATCTATAATATCAATTATTTTAATAATTAAATAATTAGGTAAATACAGCATCACTATTGTGTCATAAATAATTTAAATTATTTAATGTATAAAAATTATAAATAAAATACCATTATTTAGGAAATATTTGTATATTTATAATTAATATTTATAATCTAATTTATCTTATGTATAACCCTATATTAATTTTTTTTTAGTAATTAAACTTTTATTTTAACTCTTTTAACTATTCTTTGAATTAAATAATAATAAATGTCTTAACCTAATAAAAGTGGTCCAAAGAGGATAATATTTTATTCCTAAGGTTTTTTTTGGTCGAATTATACTTATCCAATAGAATTAGTACATGTGTTATGGTAATAATAATATCATTTTTATCCTTAATTACCCTATTTACATTTAACCGTGGTAAATAAAAGGGTTACTATTCACCAAAAAAAATTATCTTATTGAACCAAATTTTACTCCTTGATATTAACCGTGTCTCTCATATTTTCATAATTCCACTCATAGAAGTGGTAAAATTAGGTTTTATGTGAATTTGCAAATTCTCATAGAAGGTGGGTAAAAGACGGTGAAAAGTTCAATAAAATTTTTATATATCTAAAATTATTATAAACTGAATCCAATGAATTACATTGAATTTATATGGGTATTATGTATCTATTTTGACCTAAAATAAATTTAAATAGAATAAATACCTATTTAAATAAAAATTTGGTATTAAACTATAACTAAGTGTTTTTCACTATTCATCAAAAATTGAACGTTTTCAGAAAAATACCAAAAATTCTCCCTAAGCTAATTTTGATATTATGAATCCAAAAATGAAGTCCATTTTTAAAGATAAAATTTCAAAAAGTTGGTATTACTATTTATAACGGGTAGTTTTATTGGTTGTGGTGTGTGTTAGAACTCGAAGTTGCGTACAACACATGCTACTGTATTATTCAAAGAAAAGTGTATTGTGGAAGCTTGGGGTGTTATGTGAGTGGTAGTGATGACCCATACTCGGGGCCCGTATCGTGACTACCCCATGCCCGCCTTCCATAGGCCAGGGGATGACGACTAGCACCAAGGCGTAATTCCCGATAAAAGGGAAGGCATTGCCTTTGTAAAGTAAACAAACACAACAGAGAAAACAAGCAGAAGTAAACACTAAGTAAAAACTGGGTACAACAATAAGTGCGGAAAAGTAAGTGGGCCAAAATACAAGACCAAACTGAAAGTAAAGTACAACTGGAAAGGGAAAACAGCAACTGAAAGTAAAGCCGCAGCCTCGAGCCGTCCAATGGAAGTCCCACCTGAAGGGTGAATACAGATAGCCTCCACAGCTCCTTGGGTCCAGCAATCTGCTCTGAGTACGTCCCGCCCAATGGTCCACCTCCAGGTACTGACCTGCTCCTCGTGCCTCAACCACGATCAGCGTTGTCCGTCGTCTGTAACCAACACAACATAGTGCGGGCATAGCCCGTGTAAGGGGTGAGTATAAGCTACTTAGTAGGGACCCCGAGACCCCCGAAGGTCTCCCAGAATCCACAAAGGATAATCCACAAAGGAAAGATACAATCACAAAGTAACATCCGTCACTGCTTAGGCATATGCCCATATATATACCTAAGTCATCAATTCCAGTTCGCTCCAATCTCCGAGCCTAAGTTCGATCACATCCACACAGGAAATCACAACCCGATTCACATAAGAAAGCATAATGTAATCCACATAGGAAAGAAAATCAAGATTCAGCTCACACAGGTATACTTCTTCATAAGATGATAAAGATGATCAGATATTTCCACTGATTCATCTAAGTCGTCGGACCCACAAAGGATCGATTGGTACTAACCCCCGCAATAACCCACAAAGGATCTGACCCACAGAAGATCGATAGCTAACTAACTCCCGCAATGACCCACACAAGATCGGACCCACATAGGATTTGTAGGCACTAGCCCACACAGGACCGATGAGCGCTGACCCACACAGGATCTGACCTACACAGGATCGGTGGCACTGATCCACGTAGGATCGATGAGTGTTGTAGTCATCGTCGTCGAATCCACGGAGGATTTCTGCACAGTCGTCATCGTCGTCGCAGTCGCAGCCAGCTCTAGGGTTCTCGCACACAACAAGATCATTCGGGAGGGTCCTCTCCATGAGCCGAGGGTCTGATACATCAACTAACACATAGTCCGGAGTTGATGTATCCAAAAGTTCTGTATCGTCATCAGGAACTCAACACGATAGACGGCGCGTCGATCGGACGCCCGGTCTGAGAGTTATTGGCTTTTGCGTCCCAGGGGACCAGTTGGTTTTTAAGTCAAAACCAACCCAACTATACTCCAACTGCATCCAAACCTCGAGCGAAGTAAGCCAAAAGGTCCGTCTCACATAGAGGAATCAAACAAAGTCGACGACACATCAATCGGACGTCCGGAGCTCAAGTTATAAGTGTTTCCGGTCCGAGGGCCCGGTTGGTTTCATGTACGAACAAACCCGGCCGAACCCAAAATTCTCTGAAACCCTGAGTGTAATATACTGAAATGACCATCTCGATCCAAGGATCTCTATGCAACTAACGGTGCATCGATCGGAGGCTCGTAGCTCATGTTATGGGCAACAGACCGAAAAGTCCGGTATTAGGGGGGTTCGGGCCCGGTCCGACCCGGCACGATACCCCCAGGGTCGGCCCGAACCGGGTCGACCTGAACCGGGTATAGGTTCGGCCTGCCTGGGCGTGGCCCGGTCCGGCTGGCGCGGCCCGGCCTGGCCTGGGCGCGGCCCGGCGGCTCAGCCCAGCGCGCTGGCACTGGCAGGGTGGCCAGGCGGCCGGCTCGGCCGTTACGGCCACATGAAGAGGGGTGGCGCGCTGCCCCCTGCATTGAGAACCTGCGGCCCCCATGTGGGGGGCCGCACCTGCTGGCCGACCAGGGGTTACAAACCCATGGTTTCCCCTGACCGGCCGACCCGCTCTGGCCGGCCCGCTGCTGCCACCACAGGACCGACAAGGGCCGGTCCCTCTGCTTCGACGCCGGCGGCCCAGAACTGGCTGCCGGTCCCCTTGCTCCGCCGTGGCCTGGAACCGGTCGTGGCCTTGCTCCGTCCGGCGCCACGCACCGGCGTCGCGCCCCTCCGCCGGGGCCCCACTCCGACAGGGGTGCTTTTTTGGTACTCCGACGTGGTGCGACTGCGCCGCGTCATTGGTACATCTTCATCGGCCCGGCGTGACGGCACTGCGCTTCTCCCCCTTTCCTTAATAATTCCTGCGCGGTGCTTCATCACTGTGTTGCCTTGCTCGTGCCGCAACAAACAAACCAACAAGGGGGAGGAGGGTCGGTCGTGTTCGTGTGGTCCGAGCTCCGCCCATTATTGCGATATCAGGCGGCTCAAAAGAAATGGAGAAAGTGACGGAAGTATTCACGAACAAACAAATAAAATAAATCCCTAACTCGTCGAATTCGATGAGTGAGGATTCGTCGAGGAAATAACTGTCGCGGAAGAAGGCGTCGTGGAGGGAGGATCGTCGCGTCACGGAGAAGCGTTGTGGAATAAATGTCATGGAAGGAGCGTCGCGGAAGAAGCATCGCAGGCGTTGCGGTACACGGCGCCGCGTAGTCGATCTCCGATGGTTTGGCGTTCTTCATCGGAGGTCGGCGCGTTCTTCGTATTCTTCGTGTTCCTCGCGTTCTTCATCGAAGAAGAAGGCTTTTCTCCCAATCCTCTCCACGTAAACAGTTCCAACAGAAATAAAATAAGAGTTTCCTTATTTTATTAACGCACAATCCAACGTTTGAATTTCAAAAAGAAACGAAACGAACCATTAATTAAGGAGTTTAAAACCGCCCAATTAATGAGGCGTTTAATATTCATATTAAACGCGCGAGTTGACTTCATTAAAAAGGGGGGTGCGAGTGCGTTACTTAGAAGAAAAGAAATGGTGGGGCTCATATGGGCCCCACCTCACAAATATCCTACCAAGTGGGTAGGATATTGTGGGTCCCACATCATCCACTTAACTTAAGTTAAGCAAAATAAAATAAAAACCAGTTGCACCAGTTTTATTTTATTTCTTAACTTAACCCCAAAAATTAAAAACCACACCTGAGAAAACGCAACACTGCAAAAGGTGTTTCTAAACAATTATCGGCACTACAATTCCATCAGTGCCCTCGGAATTCGATTCCGAGCACCGGTTCAAAAGTTTGAAAGACCCGCTCGTTCATTCACTGAACGTACCCGGGCTAAACTTCGGAAAAAGATTCTGGGCACACCGGGCCTCGGAATTAGGTGCCGTCAGAAACTGCATTCTTTTAAAATTCCCAAGAAAATTAAGAAAAAAAATTCCTTGAATTTTTCGGGTCTTTACATCACTCCCACCTCAAGAATTTATGTCCCCGTAAAGATACATCATAAACTTGGGAAACAAATGTGGGTACTGAGAACGCATCTGAGCCTCCCGCTCCCAAGTGCTCTCCTGGAGGTTCTCGTGCTGCCATCTGATGCACACGAGAGGAATCGAACATCCACGTAGGACCCGCTCCTATCGATCCTCGATATCCACTGGGACCTCCGAAAATGTCTCCCCATCATCTATGTCCAGCTCCCCATGGTCAATGATATGCGTCGGGTCATGAATGTATCTCCTCAGCTGGGATACGTGGAAAACATCATGCACCTGGTGTAACTGAGGTTGTAGAGCTAGGCGATATGCCACCTTGCCAATCCTGCTGAGGACCTGGAATGGTCCGATTAAGCACGGAGATAACTTGTCACCTCGGCCAAATCTCCGTAATCCACGTCGAGGTGAGACCCGCAGGAAGACGTGGTGGCCATCCTCAAACTCCAGTGGCCTCCGCCTCCTGTCCGCATAAGACTTCTGCCGGCTCTGACCTGTCCTCATCCTCTCCTGGATGACCTGGACCTTCTCTGTCATGGCCTGGACCATCTCCGGTCTCACAAGTACTGACTCCCTAGGGTCTGTCCAGCAGAGAGGAGATCTGCAAGTTCGTCCGTACAACGCCTCGTATGGTGTCATCCCGATGGTGGACTGGTAGCTGTTGTTGTACGCGAACTCCACCAAGGGTAGGTAGTCCTCCCAGCTGTGACCAAAGTCGAGGACACATGCACGGGGCATGTCCTCGAGAGTCTGAATGGTCCTCTCCATCTGACCATCTATCTGAGGGTGAAAGGCGGTACTCAGATGTAGCTGCGTCCCGAATGCCTCCTGCAACCCCTTCCAAAGCCAGGAAGTAAAGCGAGCATCTCGATCGGAGACGATAGATGATGGTACACCATGAAGCCGTACAATCTCTTGAACGTAGAGACATCCCAAGATCTCCACTGAGCCCTGCTCTCTGATGGGTAATAAGTGAGCTGACTTGGTGAGTCGGTCGACAATCACCCAGATGGAGTCGTGACCTCTGGAAGTGTGTGGAAGTCCGGTCAAGAAGTCCATAGATAAGTCGTCCCACTTCCTCTATAGGACCTCCAAGGGTTGTACCAAGCCTGCTGGTACCTGGTGCCCTGCCTTCACCTACTGGTAGGTGAGGCATCGAGAAACGAACTCTATCACAGCCTTCTTCATTCTCGGCCACCAGTGCTGTCGTCTGAGATCCCGGTACATCTTCACCACTCTAGGATGTACCGCCAAAGGAGAAGTGTGAAACTCTCTCATCCCCTCCTCCCGTAAAGCAACTGGTACCAAGATATGTCCTCTGAAAAGGACGTCGTGCTCCCATCCTAAAGAGAAACCATCAGGTGCCTGTCCTGAGGATATCTGCGCACACCGTGTCTCACAGTCGGCGACCCCACGTTGTGCCTCTCTGACCCGCTGCAGTAGTGGAGGAGTGACTATGAGTGACTGAAAAAATGATGCTCCATCGCTATCCACGAAGGATATCTGCAAAGCGGCTAGATGCTCTGTCGCCTCCCCTAGTAGTTGAATGCCCATCCTCCTACTGATAGCATCGGGTACCACGTTCCCCTTTCTAGGAGTATAGACTATCTCAAAGTCATAGTCCTGGAGGAACTCGAGCCATCGCCGCTATCTCAGGTTCAGGTCCTTCTGTGAGAAGATGTACCTGAGACTCTGGTGGTCAGAATAGACTGTAAAGCGCTCACCCATCAGATAGTGTTTCCACATCTTCAGAGTGAAGACCACTGCTGCTAACTCCAGGTCATGGGTAGAATAGTTTTGTTCATGCTGCCTCAAATGACACGATCCATAGTTGATCATGGCCTGCTCCTGCATCAGGACACATCTGAGTCTGTTCCCTGATGCATCACAGTAAACTACGTACCCTACTCCCTCCTCCAGCAACCTCAAGATAGGCGCGCTGGTCAATCTCAATCTCAGCTATTGGAAGCTCTGGTGACATCTGTTTGACCACGCAAAGGGTTTCCCCTTCTTCGTCAAAGATGAGAGTGGTGTCACAACTCTGGAGAAGTATGGCACAAATATCCTGTAGTACCCATCTAGTCCCAAGAAACTCCGCACCTCCATCACGCTTATGGGTGGCTCCGAAGCTATGCCTCGATCTTCGCAGGATCTACCGCAACTCCCACCTCAGAGATGACGTGTCCCAAGAAGTGGACCTCGCGTATCCAGAACTGACACTTCGAAAGCATTCCATAAAGCTAGTGCTCTCGGATTGTGTCTAGTAAAACCCACAACTAGTAGGCGTGCTCCTCCTCAATTGTCGAGTAAATCAAAATGTTGTCGATGAAGACCGCAACAAATCGATAGAGGTATGGCTGAAAGATTCTGTTCATGAGGGCCATGAACACTGCTAGAGCATTGGTTACGCTGAATGTCATAACCAAGAACTCATAGTGTCCATACCAACATCTTAAGGTCATCTTCTGCACGTCCTCATCCTGAACTCTGAGCTGATGATAGCCTAACCTGAGGTCTATCTTCGAGAACCATTGTGCTCCCTTGAGCTGATCGAAGAGGTCATCAATCCTCGGTAGCATATACTTGTTCTTCACTGTCACCTAGTTCAGGCGAAGATAGTCGACACAAAGTCGCAAGCTCCCGTCCGCCATCTTGGCAAACAATATCAGGGAAGCCCAGGGTGAAACACTGGGTCTGATGAATCCCTTGCCCTGCAAGTCCTCCAATTGTACCTGTAGCTCTCAAAGCTCAGCAGGGGCCATCCGATATGCTAGAGTGGATATTGGGGCTGTCCCGGGGTACAGATCAATATAAAATTCTACCTCTCTGCGAGGAGGTAGTCCTGGAACGTCTTTGGGGAAAACATCTGCATACTGATCCACCACTGCAGGAATAACAGGACTCTGCACGTCAACTGCTCCTAGGATGAGTCTAGCCAACGGATGAGTGATGGGCTGTCCTCTCCTCTGTGAGAGTCCATCCTGTGCTACGAAGGCTCCCTTCTCGCCGGTGAAGGTGAATCTGCTCCCGTCGGTGTGAACACATCACACCTTGCGCCTAATACAGCCAATCTGAGCATGGACTGCAGATAACCAATCCATTCTCAAGATGATGTCTTAATGCCTCGACGCCGCTACAAGAAGATCCCAGCCAAAGCTCTCACCTCCTAGAGTAAGCTCACACTACTGGAACCAAAGCGTAATCGTCAAGTCTGCTCCCGTAGGAGTCTCTAGCCGTAAGGATCGAGCCAATAGCTCTGTCGGAATATCCGAGCTCCAAACAAGGGCAGCGGATATAAAAGAATGACTCACTCCTATGTCTATAAGAACTGAAGCAAGGGTGGAATAGACACAGATAGTACATCGAATCATCTCGGGCGCGTCGTGGTCATAGGCCTCTGCTGCTTGAAGTCGTGCCTGTCTCCGCCCTCCAGCTCCCATTGGTCGGGGTGGACCTCCTGGCAGTGGTGGTGGTAGAGCCTCAAAGCGTCGCCCACCACCTGCTGCTCGGCCAGCTCCTTTGCCTCGTCCGCCTGCTCCTCTGCACGGAGGGTCGGGCAGTCACGATCCATGTGGGCCTGCCCGTCGCATACGTAGCACTATCTGCCTCTCGAAAGACTGGTTCCGCACTGTGTACCCCGCACCATTGAGCCATTGTCCTGAGGTCGTCTTCCGGAGGGTCTGATCTGCCTGGACCCATGTGTCATTCGTCGACTGCCTGCTGCAGAAGACTCTGCTATGTGCCACCCTGCGGTAGGTCTCACTGCTGATGCAGGCTCAGCAAGGAAGCTCTCGATTAGAAGGGCTCTCTCCAGTACCCCTGCCTGTGTCGGAATGCTGAGGGAGATCAGCGATGCCCTGATCTCCTATCTCAATCCCTGCTTGAAGGTCCGGGCCTGGAAGAATGGGTCTCGTACCATGTCCATCGAATAGCGTGAGAGATCTGTAAATCTCTCCGAGTACTGGGCGACCGTCAAGCTGCCTTGTCTCAGCTGTAGAAGCTCCTGGATGCGCACCGCACGAAGGGTGATTGGGACGAACTCCGAGCGGAAGAGGCTCTCAAAGTCCATCCAGAGGAGAGATTCTTCATCGTGCACCTAGAGAATCAAGATCCACCATCTGCCTGCTGCAGTGTGCAGGAGGCTCGCTGCAAGGATCACCATGAGGTCTGCTGGTGTCCTCACTAACCTGAAAACTTGTACAACTGCCTCCAGCCAATCCTCAGCGGCCTGAGGGTCCGTCTCCCTGCAGAACTTGGGCGGTCGCTGACGCTGAAACTCGTGGAGTGCACTAAGGCGACGTGCATCGTCAGCGGCTGGGGATGGTAGCATCATTGGCTCGGCGGGTAGAGGTACCACCGGTGCCTCTGCTGTCCAAGGGCCCTGTACCGAGGCCTCGTCGCTCAGTGGGTTATCATTACGCACAACGCTCGGAACCCTAGCTGGCTGCCGTCGTGGGGATATCCTGAAAAGAAACAGGTGTGCCACGGTCAGACAGTATACCTGGTGAGATGACATAATGTAATCATAAAGAAAACTTGAAACACACATGCAATCAATGTTTTCATGCATTAAGTCGGAAATCAGAAGTCAGGATCCTGGTGTACGGATACGTCGACCATCACACCAACACTGGACTCCCTAGACTGATAACCACACTCAATACCCTTAACACTATTGCTTCACAAAGAAGAAAGATCAGAGTCTAACATTCTGCAGAAGAACCGAACTCCTCTGATACCAATTTGTCACGACCTATCCTCGGGGCCCGTGTCGTGACTACCCCAAGCCCGCCTTCCATAGGCCATGGGCTGGCGACTAGCACCAAGGTGTAATTCTCGATAAAAGGGAAGGTATTGCCTTTGTAAAGTAAACAGACACCATAGAGAAAGCAGGCAGAAGTAAACACTAAGTAAAAACTGGGTACAACAGTAAGTGCCGAAAAGTAAGTGGGCTAAAATAAAAACCCAAACTGAAAGTAAAGTACAACTAGAAAAGGAAAACAACAACTGAAAGTAAAGCCACAACCTCGAGCCGTCCAATGGAAGTCCCACCTGAAGGGTGAGTACAGATAGCCTCCACAGCTCCTCGGGTCCAACCGTCCGCTCCGAGTACGTCCCGCCCAATGGTCCACCTCCAGGTACTGACCTCCTCCTCGTGCATCAACCACGATCAGCACTGTCTGCCGTCTGTAACCAACACAACGTAGTGCGGGCATAGCCCGTGTAGGGGTGAGTATAAGCTACTCAGTAGGGACCCCAAGACCCCTGAAGGTCTCCCTGATTCCACAAAGGATAATCCACAAAGTAAAGATACAATCACAAAGTAACATCTGACACTACTTAGGCATATTCCCATACATATACCTAAGTCAACAATTCCATTTCGCTCCAACATCTGAGCCCAAGTTCGATCACATCCACACAGGAAATCACAACTCGATCCACACAGGAAAGCATAACGTAATCCACATAGGAAATCAAGTCATGATTCAGCTCACACAGGTATACTTCTTCGTAAGATGATAATGATTATCAGATATTTCCACTGATTCATCTAAGTCGTCGGACCCACAAAGGATCGATAGGTACTAACCCCCGAAATGACCCACAAAGGATCTGACCCACACAGGATCGATAGTTAACTAACCCCCGCAAAGACCCACACAGGATCGGACCCACACAGGATCTGTAGGCGCTGGCCCACACAAGACCGCTGAGCGCTGACCCACACAGGATCTGACCCACACCGGATCGGTGGCACTGATCCACGTAGGATCGCTGAGTGCTGTAGTCGTCACCGTCGAATCCATGGAGGATTTCTGCACAGTCGTCATCATCGTCGCAGTCACAGCCAGCTCTAGGGTTCCCGCACACAGCAAGCTCATTTGGGAGGGTCCGCTCCACGAGCCGAGGGGCTGATACATCAACTGACACATAGTCCGGAGTTGATGGATCCAAAAGTTCCGTATCGTCATCAGGAACTCAACATGACAGACGGCGCGTCGATCGGACGCCCGGTCTGAGAGTTATTGGCTTTTTCATCCCAGGGGCCCGGTTGGTTTTTAAGTGTAACGCCCCGACCCCAGTTACCCAGAGTCGGTGCATTATTACATAACATTGGCATGATCACAAGAAAGATCAAATCTCGAAAGACCGATTGGTTTAGTAGCCTTGGAAACACTAGATATATTCATAAGTTTTACATTACATCATAAAATGAAAAACTACTACAACAACATAATGTTTCCACAGTCCACACTATAATCCCCTCATAATATCCCTGCAGGTCATTCATAACTTACATCTTCACATCCTGGGAAAAATAAAACATAGAAAAGGGGTGAGCTCAAATGCCCAGTAAGGATAACAATATAGCGGAAACTTTCATAAATAAGAATAAACATTTAAGGCAATGTATAACTAAAACAAAAGCCTTTAAAACATGAACTTTCAACATGGTATGGCATAAATAAAATGAAATAATTCCATTTACTTATTCACATGGATATTCTACTAATCGAATAATCACATGAAAAAATCAATAACCACTTTCATAATGTTGGAATGCATAATGCTAAACTTTAATTTCTTTTCAAGGCCTCATCCCAAGACCTTGGGGCTAACTGTAACCGGAACCCAACCCGGAGTGCCTCTAATAACCGGACACCAACCCGGAGTGCCTCTAATAACCGGACACCAACCCGGAGTGCCTCTAATAACCGGAGACCAAACCGGAGGGCTTACTTTTACCAGTCCCTAACCTGGAGGGCTTACTTTTACCAATCCCCAACCTGGAGGGCTTACTTTAACCAGTCCCCAACCTGGAACATACTTTTCCAACACATTCATATGAAGTAAGGGTTGAAATATAACATAAACATTCTTATTGGAACTAGCATACGAAATGTAAATAATTTCACCATAAACTATGAATGGTATAAAAATAGCACATCCACAGTCAAACATATCACAAAACCTTCAATACAATATAGAAGTTTTGTATCATAATAAATTAACTTCAAATAATCTTAAAATTCATCATAGGATGTTGACATAGATGAAATCAATATTCTTTTTAAAGAAATATCTCCTTTTAATTTGAAATCATTTAAGATCCATATAAAATAAAACATTTTCTTTGAAAATATTCTTATAAGCTTGTAAGGGAAGCTTTGACGATTTTATAATGGCGGAAAATAACCGCACCCGCCGTATAAGTTAAAAAAACATTCTTATCTTAATTCTGTCGAAAAGGTTAAAAAGCACCTTGTTTGGAAAACGACGGAAAGATTCCTCTTATAAAAAGTCAAAAAAAGGTATAAATGACTTTAACCCATATTCTTGTAAAAATGTTTTGAAATACATTTTGAAAAAAAACATGGATGTGGATGATAACGAGATCCCAGTAGATTATTACGTATAAACAACCTCGGATAATGAAGAGATTGTGAAATAACCCTTACCAATTTGGTAACTTATGAAACATACAACCCATGAAAGAGGTATCATACAATGAATATGTAAATACACATAAATTAGCTTGTATTACACAAAGAATATAATTATGGGCAGTACATACACCACACAAAAGGTTATGGTGGCAATATGGCATGAATCTCACGGGAATAAGGAGTGAGATGAAAACCCCTTACCACATTAATCAACTGATTCGTATGGCCAAAAGTTAATAACCACCAAATGATTTACAGAATAACATGAATATAAATAGAATCATGATAATATATATCAAATGGCAGTACACAATACACCACTTTCAATAATTTAGTGGCGAACAATGGAAATCTCACGGAATTGAATGTGAGATAAGAAAATCGCTTACCTTGTACTTTTCCTTTGTTGGGGTAGGTTAACCTCCTGTATAATGGTGAGATAATTGTTATTAAATTATACAAGAATCATATACATTAATATGATATCATATATGATCTTTTAACATTGCTTTATTAATAATATCTTAGTATTATCGTCGTTTCGGGTGATAATCGATTCGTTCTTCTTAAATGTTTGGTTACGTAAGACATGTTTGTAATGGATATATTATATCTTATTCATAATCAGAATGATATTAACATTATTTTTAACCCTAAAATGAGAATAAGACTTGAATGGATACGATGGAGAATGAATCTCATCGCGTTCGTGGAGACGGTAGTCCGTACGTACGCACGAACGCTACTTCCATTTAATTTTTATTTTAAAAGAATCGAATCCAAATGATACAAAGGTATATTAATATTCCAGTATAATATAATATTTTATATATGTTACTTAATTTCATTAACACCATCCTTTATACGTTCCATGTGTGGTATGAACGAGTCATATCATTTTAAGGGGGCGGTAGTCCGCACTTCCTCAAATGAAATTATCGTATGTATATACAACATGAAACGAATAATGGTATGAAATAAAATGGAATTACAGAAGCTTATATATAAAATATATATCATTAATATCATATTTAATTACATTGCCATCATAATGTCCACCATGAGAGGCGGTAAGATGTATTTGAACAATCATCGTTTCGTGAGGCGTTAGTTTGCCATCCACAGAAACATTATGTTCATCATCCATTAGATGGAGTTGTGTGTATGTGTAGTTTGAATCCTTCTTATAACAACATCCTAGTATATTGTGGATACTGGTGTTGTTACAAAAGAAAGGAAATAAAAAGAGTTTGGGGGTTGGAGAAGCAAAATAAATGAAAATAATTTAAGAGAAATCGTTACCTTTAATTTAGGTAACTCACTTTGGTTGGAACCAAAGGACTTCTTGAAATGCTTTCTGCCTAAGGGGAAGCTTCAAGGAGGAGGAGAGGGATGTGGGGAGCTTATTTGGGAAGGGTTTTGACGAGCCAAGTGGCTTGAGAGGTGTGAGGAATGAGTAGAAGTGGTCTCCTTTTATAAGGGAGAGGAGGGGCTCTTTAGGAAAGAGTGAAAGTATTACTTTATAATATAATTATATTCGGTTTATAATGGTCCAAAAATAGTTTAGGTCGAAGATAAGATGACTCATATTCTGAATAACATCAACCAATAAGAATTGTATAGGTTTTAGATAATATTTTAATCATTATAATCTTATTTATTTAAATGATTTATTAATGAGGTAAACATTGCATCATTATTGTGTCATTAATAATTTAAATTATTTGATGTCTAAAAATTATAAATAAAATATCATTATGTAGAAAATATTTTTATCTTTCTAATGGATATTTATAATCGAAAATCCAACATGTATAACCCTATGTAAAAATTGTTCTTCTAAAAGATGTAAGCTTATGCCATTTTTACTTTTATTTTAACTTTATTAATATAATGTGTCCCTACCACATACAAGTGGCTCCAAGGGGTACCCAAATCGACCCAAGGATGCCCATGGTCGGGTATGTGTCCACCAAAAAGGTTAGGACACGTTTTAGGGTAATTTGGTATTATTATAATATTATTTTTTTAACCCTTATTTACCGGATTTACCCTTTAACCATGGTAAATAAAATATTTACCGCAGTAATTATTCAAAATGTGTAAAAATAAAAGTTACCTATTTACAAAATTTGAACATCCTGATTCCAAATATAGAATCCATTTTTCTAAATTCAAAAAACAGAAGTGGCAGAAATTAATTTAAAATTAATTCCCGCTGTCAAAACAAAAAGCATGTTTTTAAGAGATAATAACTATCAAAAGATTGACACTTGTTTATGTTCGGTTTAATTGTAAAATTATGTCCAATGACCAACATTATATTAAATGGTAAAAATATATTCTAAATATACTTTAAAACCAATCAAATACATAATTTATCACTATTAATTATTTTGGTTAAAAAAGTTGTTTTTAATTAAAATTTAGTAATTTTCACTATTCATCAAAATATGAAAGTTATCCGAAAAGTACCAAAATTTCACCCTAGGCTAATTTCAATATTCCGAATCCAAAAATGAAGTCCATTTTGAAATATAAAATATATATGATTTCAAAAAGTAGGTATTACTATTCATAACGGCTAGTTTGATTGGTTGTGGTGTGTGTTAAAACTCAAGGTTACGTACAACACACGCTACTGTATTATTCATAGAAAGTGTACCGTGGAAGCTTGGGATGTTTCATTTTAAATTTTTGATGTCCCCATTTAGTCAAAAAGTTTAAAATATTGTATTTAAAAAGGTTTCACTATTAAAAGTTGATAAAAGTGCAATACTGAAAATGAATTTGTTCTTGCATTATATCTAAGAAACTCATAATATGGATTCTAAAATTATAAGGATTATATAAAGTTTAAAATTTAGATGATACTATTCATAACCTCTTTTTAATGGCTTTTTTTTGTAAGTCATGGTGTGATTGAACTCGGTGTTGCGTGTAGTGCAAGTTATTGAATTATTTTGAAGAAATAACACACTATGAAATCTTGGGGTGTTACATTCCCCCCTCCTTCAATAAATTGCGTCCTCGCAATTTGAAATTTTTCTTCGAAAATAAAAGGTTGAAAATAGAAAATATATTTGTGGGAAAACCCACATCGGAAATTGGGTTACTAAAATTTAGTCTTAATATGAGGAAAAGAGAAATGAAAGGGTCACCACCAAATTATGATCTCGATTAGGAGAACATTGGTGGCAATTAGAGACATATAATTGGAGGAAAAACGTAAATATTTATAGGTAGTGATTGAGGTCATCAATCACAAACAAGTATAAAATTGAGGTCCTTAAACTCATCAATCTATGATGATTTGAAATACCATCAGTTCAACAAAACATAGGGTATTGGGATAACACATTTTTGACGTTTCAAAATATCTTAGTTGAAATCCCACATCGAAAAATGAATTAATGAGGCCTCTATTTAAAATAAAGAGTGGAAAGTATGAAGATTACCGAAAATAACACATACTAGGGTTCCATGTAGGAAAATATGGATATGGAGGAGAAATCTAACCATCAATTATCTGATGGAGAGTGGTAGAGAACATGGCTATGAAAAGGTCGACAATCCCAAAGCCATAAATTAGTGATGATTTAAGGTACCATCTAGGGCAACATTTTTGTTCTAAGTTCCTTTTATTAATGTTGAGGAATTTATTTATGAGATTGGCTAAGATCATGAGGAGATATACTTACATTATAATTATAGTTTTATCCATTAATAAATTTCTACCACAAACTCATCTTTCACTCTAAAAGATAATAGAACGTAAAAAAAAATTCTATTTATACTATTCGTACAGGGTTCCAAAATAAATGAATTTATAATTCATCTACCAAACATTTTAAAAAAAACTACATTATTTAATCCAGGACATCTCATGGGCCAGTGGTAGGTGATACACCCTTTTCGCCCTTCGGTTGCGAGTTCAAGTCTCGCAGCCTTGCTGGACGCAACGGGTTGTCGCCCGACCTTCGGGTTGTCCTTTTATGGCAATCCAAAATAATACAAACTAGAACTATCCAAAATACTTCTGTCCAAACTCACAGTCCAACATTTATAAGGAAGGTAAACATAATGTAGATCCTTTTTACCCCGTAATAGAATATGAATACCTTCATCATGTATTCTTTTAATATACTGAAACATCCTGAATTACCATATTCCTTATTGATTACATTCATGCTCCCTTATTCCATATAGAATGCTGGATATTAATCCAAAAATGTTTTAAACCCCAACAATGATGGAATATAAAAATCATTAATCAGTTCCAAGGTAGTCAAGAATATCCAATTTAATTTATCCAAATAAATCATGTATTATTCCAAAATCACTACCTCAGTATCAGAACTATATTATGATTTATCTTTCTCTCAACCATATATTTTCCAAAAATTTATCCTGCTATTGAGTCACTTTTCTTTGTTCCACACAATCTCAAGTCCTTAATGAAATAGTACTGCAGTACAATCCTTATATACTCCATAATTATTATAACAAGTACATTGTTGATACAACACTCAATTGACATAATCAACATAAGAACTCTAATCATTCCTCTTCATCTGTGGTAGTATCATAACTTGATTATTATCCAATAGCATCATTTGCGGCATAGTCTGATGACTGGGACATAGGTTCGCGTAGTGTCAAAACTCCTTGCAAATGAAGCATTGTACATTTAAAACCATTTTCTTACCCTTGCAGTCACGTACTTTGTGCCCTTTTCCTCCACACTTATAACAAACTCCCATTCCTTTCAGGCAAGTTCCAGGGTGTTTCTTTCCACAGTTACCACATATGGGAAAATTCTTCTTTTCCCTCTTCCCTTTATCCATCTTTCTCTCTTCCATCCTTTTCTTCTCTTGCTTCCCTTCAAAGCCATAGGACTCAGTAAACTCTTTACTTATCTTATCAACACATGATATTATTTCTTCATATGATGATAATACATGGGAGACTATTTCTCTTATAAATTCTAGCTTAAGACCATGAAAGATATGATCCTTCCTTCTCTTTGGATCATGTGCATTTCTGGAGTACTCATTCCTTCTACTGGGCGCCATTTCTAAACAATGGCATACACTAGATCAGTTTATGAATCAAAATACATAATCCCATACTTATAAAACACTTAATATAAATTGAACTATTTATGGATATAATCCATAATCATAAAAATGTCTCCTTTGAGGATGTATATACTCATAAACCCTTCATAATGGTTTGTAAAGAAAATGAGAATTATCCTAAGCATATCCCCCGGGAGTGTCGTAACCAAGAGTGCAGCAAGCCCCGTTGTCGTGCACCAGTTCCCATTCGAGTCTAGCTCAAAGCGGTGTTTTCGGGTTTTACCCCTAGGTACATCTGTGCCAGAGCCGCCTCTACCTGCTCGTATCCAGACAGGGATGTATTGCTCGGAAAACTCACAAAATCTCTACAATACCAAAATTCTAGGAAGTTCTTCTATACTAATCCTCAAAGTTCATCTTAGGTCTACGTTCTCTAATCAGATTTTACCTACATCTAGCTTCCAAGGTTTGTACTAAACTTTCTCTGATACCAACTGTAACGCCCCGACCCTAGTTACCCAGAGTCGGTGCATTATTACATAACATTGGCATGATCACAAGAAAGATCAAATCTCGAAAGACTGACTGGTTTAGTAGCCTTGGAAACACTAGATATATTCATAAGTTTTACATTACATCATAAAATGAAAAACTACTAAAACAACATAACGTTTCCACAGTCCACACTATAATCCCCTCATAATATCCCTGCAGGTCATTCATAACTTACATCTTCACATCCTGGGAAAAATAAAACATAGAAAAGGGGTGAGCTCAAATGCCCAGTAAGGATGACAATATAGCGGAAACTTTCATAAATAAGAATAAACATTTAAGGCAATGTATAACTAAAACAAAAGCCTTTCAAACATGAACTTTCAACATGGTATGACATAAATAAAATGAAATAATGCCATTTACATATTCACATGGATATTCTACTAATCGAATAATCACATGCAAAAATCAATAACCACTTTCATAATGTTGGAATGCATAATGCTAAACTTTAATTTCTTTTCAAGGCCTCGTCCCAAGACCTTGGGGCTAACTATAACCGGAACCCAACCCGGAGTGCCTCTAATAACCGGACACCAACCCGGAGTGCCTCTAATAACCGGACACCAACCCGGAGTGCCTCTAATAACCGGAGACGAAACCGGAGGGCTTACTTTTA
Source organism: Viscum album (assembly GCA_963277665.1). Lineage (NCBI taxonomy): Eukaryota > Viridiplantae > Streptophyta > Magnoliopsida > Santalales > Viscaceae > Viscum > Viscum album. The sequence continues at coordinate 761,558,045 of OY728161.1, forward strand.
CCAGTCCCTAACCTGGAGGGCTTACTTTTACCAGTCCCCAACCTGGAGGGCTTACTTTAACCAGTCCCCAACCTGGAACATACTTGTCCAATACATTCATATGAAGTAAAGGTTGAAATATAACATAAACATTCTTATTGGAACTAGCATACGAAATGTAAATAATTTCACCATAAACTATGAATGGTATAAAAATAGCACATCCACAGTCAAACATATCACAAAACCTTCAATACAATATAGAATTTTTGTATCATAATAAATCAACTTCAAATAATCTTAAAATCCATCAAAGGATGTTGACATAGATGAAATCAATATTCTTTTTAAAGAAATATCTCCTTTTAATTTGAAATCATTTAAGATCCATATAAAATAAAACATTTTTTTTGAAAATATTCTTATAAGCTTGTAAGGGAAGCTTTGACGATTTTATAACGGTGGAAAATAACCGCACCCGCCGTATAAGTTAAAAAAACATTCTTATCTTAATTCTGTCGAAAAGGTTAAAAAGCACCTTGTTTGGAAAACGACGGAAAGATTCCTCTTATAAAAAGTCAAAAAAAGGTATAAATGACTTTAACCCATATTCTTGTAAAAATGTTTTGAAATACATTTTGAAGAAACATGGATGTGGATGATAACGAGATCCCAGTAGATTATTACGTATAAACAACCTCGGATAATGAAGAGATTGTGAAATAACCCTTACCAATTTGGTAAATTATGAAACATACAACCCATGAAAGAGGTATCATACAATGAATATGTAAATACACATAAATTAGCGTGTATTACACAAAGAATATAATTATGGGCAGTACATACACCACACAAAAGGTTATGGTGGCAATATGGCATGAATCTCACGGGAATAAGGAGTGAGATGAAAACCCCTTACCACATTAATCAACTGAGTCGTATGGCCAAAAGTTAATAACCACCAAATGATTTACAGAATAACATGAATATAAAGAGAATCATGATAATATATATCAAATGGCAGTACACAATACACCACTTTCAATAATTTAGTGGCGAACAATGGAAATCTCACGGAATTGAATGTGAGATAAGAAAATCCCTTACCTTGTACTTTTCCTTTGTTGGGGTAGGTTAAACTCCTGTATAATGGTGAAATAATTGTTATTAAATTATACAAGAATCATATACATTAATATGATATCATATATGATCTTTTAACATTGCTTTATTAATAATATCTTAGTATTATCGTCGTTTCGGGTGATAATCGATTCGTTCTTCTTAAATGATTGGTTACGTAAGACATGTTTGTAATGGATAGATTATATCTTATTCATAATCAGAATGATATTAACATTATTTTTAACCCTAAAATGAGAATAAGACTTGAATGGATACGATGGAGAATGAATCTCATCGCGTTCGTGGAGACGGTAGTCCGTACGTACGCACGAACGCTACTTCCATTTAATTTTTATTTTAAAAGAATAGAATCCAAATGATACATAGGTATATTACTATTCCAGTATAATATAATATTTTATATATTTTACTTAAGTTCATTAACACCATCCTTTATACGTTCCATGTGTGGTATGAACGAGTCATATCATTTTAAGGGGGCGGTAGTCCGCACTTCCACAAATGAAATTATCGTATGTATATACAACATGAAATGAATAATGGTATGAAATAAAATGGAATTACAGAAGCTTATATATAAAATATATATCATTAATATCATATTTAATTACAGTTCCATCATAATGGCCACCATGAGAGGCGGTAAGATGTATTTGAACAATCATCATTTCGTGAGGCGTTAGTTTGCCATCCACAGAAACATTATGTTCATCATCCATTAGATGGAGTTGTGTGTATGTGTAGTTTGAATCCTTCTTATAACAACATCCTAGTATATTGTGGATACTGGTGTTGTTACAAAAGAAAGGAAATAAAAAGAGTTTGGGGGTTGGAGAAGCAAAATAAATGAAAATAATTTAAGAGAAATTGTTACCTTTAATTTAGGTAACTCACTTTGGTTGGAACCAAAGGACTTCTTGAAATGCTTTCTGCCTAAGGGGAAGATTCAAGGAGGAGGATAGGGATGTGGGGAGCTTATTTGGGCAGGGTTTGGACGAGCCAAGTGGCTTGAGAGGTGTGAGGAATGAGTTGAAGTGGTCTCCTTTTATAAGGGAGAGGAGGGGCTCTTTAGGAAAGAGTGAAAGTATTACTTTATAATATAATTATATTCGGTTTATAATGGTCCAAAAATCATTGAGGTCGAAGATAAGATGACTCATATTCTAAATAACATCAACCAATAATAATTGGACAGGTTTTAGATAATATTTTAATCATTATAATCTTATTTATTTAAATGATTTATTAATGAGGTAAACATTGCATCATTATTGTGTCATTAATAATTTAAATTATTTGATGTCTAAAAATTATAAATAAAATATCATTATGTAGGAAATAGTTTTAGCTTTCTAATGGATATTTATAATCGAAAATCCAACAGGTATAACCCTATGTAAAAATTGTTCTTCTAAAAGATGTAAGCTTATGCCATTTTTACTTTTATTTTAACTTTATTAATATAATGTGTCCCTACCACATACAAGTGGCTCCAAGGGGTCCCCAAATCGACCCAAGGATTCCCATGGTCGGGTATGTGTCCACCAATAAGGTTAGGACACGTTTTAGGGTAATTTTGTATTATTATAATATTATTTTTTTAACCCTTATTTACCGGATTTACCCTTTAACCATGGTAAATAAAATATTTACCGCAGTAATTATTCAAAATGTATAAAAATAAAAGTTACCTATTTACACAATTTGAACATCCTGATTTCAAATATGGAATCCATTTTTCTAAATTCAAAACACAGAAGTGGCAGAAATTAATTTAAAATTAATTCCCGCAGTCAAAACAAAAAGCGTGTTTTTAAGAGATAATAACTATTAAAAGATTGACACTTGTTTATGTTCGGTTTAATTGTAAAATTATGTCCAATGACCAACATTATATTAAATGGTAAAAATATATTCTAAATATACTTTAAAACCACTCAAATTCATAATTTATCACTATTAATTATTTTGATTAAAAAAGTTGTTTTTAATTAAAATTTAGTAATTTTCACTATTCATCAAAATATGAAAGTTATCCGAAAAGTACCAAAATTTCACCCTAGGCTAATTTCAATATTCCGAATCCAAAAATGAAGTCCATTTTGAAATATAAAATATATATGATTTCAAAAAGTAGGTATTACTATTCATAACGGCTAGTTTGATTGGTTGTGGTGTGTGTTAAAACTCAAGGTTGCGTACAACACACGCTACTGTATTATTCAAAGAAAGTGTACCGTGGAAGCTTGGGATGTTTCATTTTAAATTTTTGATGTCCCCATTTAGTCAAAAAGTTTAAAATAATGTATTTAAAAAGGGTTCACTATTAAAATTTGATAAAAGTGCAATACTGAAAATGAATTTGTTCTTGCATTATATCTAAGAAACTCATAATATGGATTCTAAAATTATAAGGATTATATAAAGTTTAAAATTTAGATAATACTTTTCATAACCTCTTTTGAATGGCTTTTTTTTTGTAAGTCATGGTGTGATTGAACTCGGTGTTGCGTGTAGTGCAAGTTATTGAATTATTTTGAAGAAATAACACACTATGAAATCTTGGGGTGTTACATTAAGTCAAAACCAACCCGACCGTACTCCAACTGCATCCAAACCTCGAGCGGAGTAAGCCAAAAGTTCCGTCTCACATAGAGGAATCAAACAAAGTTGACGGAACGTCAATCGGATGTTTGGAGCTCAAGTTATAAGCATTTCCGCTCCGAGGGCCCGGTTGGTTTCGTGTACGAACCAACCCGGCCGAACCCAAAGTTCTCTGAAGACCTGAGTGTAATATACCGAAACAACCGTCTCGATCCAAGGATCGCTACGAAACTGATGATGTGTCGATCGGAGGCTCGTAGCTCATGTTATGGGAAACAGACCGAAACGTCTGTTATTAGGGGGGTTCGGGCCCGGTCCAACCCGGCCCGATACCCCCAGGGTCGGCCCGAACCGGGTCGACCCGAACTGGGTCCGGGTCCGGCCCGCTTGGGCGCGGCCCAGACCGACTGGCGCAGCCTAGCCCGGCGGTTCGGCCCGGCGCACTGGTGCTAGCTGGGTGGCCAGGCGGCCGGCTCGGCCGTTACGGCCGAGCGAAGAAGGAGGGCGCGCTGCCCCCCCCCCCCCCCCCCCGCATTGAGAACCCGCGTCCCCCATGTGGGGGGACGCACCTGCTAGCCGACCGGGTGTTACAAACCCCCGGTTTCCCCTGACCTGCCGGCTCGCTCTGGCCGGCCGGCTGCTGCCGCCATGGGACCGGCAAGGGCCAATCCCTCTGCTCCGACGCCGGCGGCCCGGAAGCGGCAGCCAGTCCCCCTGCTCCGCCGCGGCCTTAGTCCGTCCGGCGCCGCGCGACGGTGTCGTGCCCCTCCGCCGGGGTCCCGCTCCAACCGAGGTGCTTTTGTGGTTTTCCGGCGCGGCGCGACTGCCACGCGTCTTTGGTTCTTTTTCATCGGCGCAGCCCGATGGCGCTGTGCTTCTCCCCCTTTCCTTAATAATTCTCGCGCGGTGCTTCAGCACCATGTTGCCTTGCTCATTCCACAACAAACAAACCAACAAGGGGGAGGAGGGTCAGCCGTGTTCGTGCAGTCCGAGGTCCTCCCGTTATTGCGATATCAGGCAGCTCAAAAAAAAGGAGGAAGCGACAGAAGTATTCACGAACAAACAAATAAAATAAATCCCTAACTCGTCGAATTCGATGTGCGAGGATTCATCTCGGAAATAACCATCGCGAAAGAAGGCGTCGTGGAGGGAGGATCGTCGCGTCGCAGAGAAGCGTCACAGAAGAAGCATCGCGGAAGGAGCGTCGTGGATGAAGCGTCATGGGCATCGCGGTACACGGCGTCGCGTAGTCGATCTCTGAAGGTTTGGCGTTCTTCGTCGGAGGTTGGCACGTTTAATATTCAGATTAAACGCACTAGTTGAATTCATTAAAAAGGGGGGTGCGGGTGTGTTACTTAGAAGAAAAGAAATGGTGGGGCTCGTGTGGGCCCCACATCACAAATATCCTACCAAGTGGGTAAGATATTGTGGGTCCCACATCATCCACTTAACTTAAGTTAAGCAAAATAAAATAAAAACCGGTTGCACCACTTTTATTTTATTTCTTAACTTAACCCCAAAAATTAAAAACCACACCAGAGAAAATGCAACTCCGGAAAAGGAGTTTCTAAACAATTATCGGCGATGCGATTCCATCGGTGCCCTCAGAATTCGATTCCGAGCACCGGTTCAAAAGTTAGAAAGACCCACTCGTTCATTCACTGAACGTACCCGAGCTAAACTTCAGAAAAAGATTCCGGGCACACCGGGCCTGAGAATTAGGTGTCGTCAGAAACTGTGTTCTTTTAAAATTCCCAAGGAAATTAAGAAAAAAAATTCCTTGAATTTTTTGGGTCTTTACATATTCATTGAGAGACACCTGCACTAATGAAACTATGGGAAAAAGGATTTCGATCTGATTACATCATGCCATTGACCCATGGGGATACACTTGATAATATAAAAACAATAGTGGTGCGTTGTCTTGAGACTGTTCATCCAAGCCCAGCAAAACATGCAAGTTTAGCATATTTCTGTTGCCATTGTGTGAACATCCTGATACATTATAGGGGTAAGGGGATCTAGGATTACTCGAGCCAATTTGTGTATGAGGTTGAAGTGATCTTCCAACATTACTTATATCTATGAACACACTTTTCACTTCTTCCAGAAACGATGATGCAGTGTTCCAAGTCTTGGGTTTTTGGCCTTTATTCAGTGGATGGGGAAGATGAAGATTCCATCCAAGAATGTCTATGGGTTTACTAATGAATTAGTGTTCTCAACCTCATTATCCTAAATAGGCTTGTCCTTCCTTTTCTAATAGTTGGAATCTAGATAAATGGATTCACAAGAGGCAAAGGGAGACACATCACCTGGGAGCATGTCCACTCGACCATTGAGGGAGTACTTCAAGCCTTGGAAATGAGGAGGGAACTACGCAATTTTGATGGATCCAGGGTCTACCCATTAGTGCATTGTAAGCAATGTCTTGTAAGATGACCACAAAACTAGTTCTGGAAACCCAACCCCCAAATTGAGTCCTCAAGTGGAACATTCCAAATGGTGTCTGTTTCATCAAGTCATACCATTAGATCTTTAAGTAAGAGGGACTCAGATCTGCTTTGGATAGTCCCGGCTTGCAGATCTTCTAGGATAGGATGAGATTGATCCTATAATCTGTGTCAACAAGATAATGACAGACTTCCATTCCGTTGAAATTTCCATTTTTATACAATAGATGGATGTTACAATACTGGGCAGAACCTTTATCTCATCCCATGAATTAAATGATGACCTGGAATTCTGTGAGTTTGATTACTTCGTAATGGAAGGATTCTGCAGCTTCTACCTTAGTCTCGAATTGGAGGGGGTTCTTAAAGATTGTAAAAGGTATTCACGTATATCTTCTAAAAGGTAGAGGGCCTATAGAATTGAGATACTCATGGGGATAATGGAAAAGTGAATGATCACATCATACTTTTTTGCCAGGTGCACATTTCTGTTGATTGGAGGTCGCTCAGTGGTGGGAGGTACGATAAGTGTTTCCGGTTGAACATGTGGATTCCGACTGGTACTTGGAATATCTTGTTTCCCATCAGTTGAACCATCCAAAATGATTACTAGACAAGTTTTTGATGACTATGGTCTAGCCATGGATGTATATTTTTTGTCCTAGCATGGTTGGGGTGAGTCTTCCTGATCAAGAAACACATACGGCGATGGGGGTGAATCTCACAAAAGAGGATGAGAAGGAAGCACAGGTTGAGCTCTGTGTTGGGCCTACTTTATAGTCTTAATGTTGTGTACAGATTGGCAAGATGAAATATCCAATTCATTCTATAGATTCATGTTTCCACAACTCCATCAGTGGTGGCATCGATTTGGGTTGTTCAGAGGGTCTTCCTGGTGTTCCTCGTAGATAGGTATCATGTAACGGTTAGCCAACTCGACGGTATTTACCAAAGCATACTCCTGATCATCACTTGAATAATACTCTATTACCTGGTTTATTCTAGGTTCTATTCCCATCTCTAAAAAAATAAAATCTCTAAGAGTATAGAACATCTTTAGGACTGGCCGAGGGCCCCACGTTCCCTTGCATCGTCAGTGCTTACTCTCTAAAGAGGATGAAGGATGAGCTGTTGAGGAAGAAGTAGTATCTAGTGGAAGCATGGTGGAATTAAGGGGCTCGAGATGATTCAATTGAGCATAGATAATATCGTGGGGAAGAGATACTTCCCTACGAGACATCCAGTCGGCATACTTATGAGACCCATGTCTAGAAACATGCTACCATTCTTCCTCACTATCGATATCAAGATTCACAAACCCAAATGCCACTTGTGTTGGGGCTAGGCCCAACCTAAATATGTTTTTATTTACTTGGTATTCTAGATAGCCTTTTAATACATAACACTACTTGAGTATTTGGCTAAGGAACCGATGATAGGGGAAATATTTTGTGCGATCAATGATAATAGCCTCTTTGGGCCTCCTGCATTCTGGCAACCACAAGATTCCCTGATAGATGGAACTCTGGAAAAAGTTGGGGACTTGGGCCTCATTGAATGAATACATCTATTATATCCTATATGGGAAGTGATCTTTGGGAGCCTTGCCCTGATGAGGTCTTTGATGAGCCTGATGAGAAGGAGGGACCTGATTAACTCACCTGGGCGATGGTGGTGTGTTACATGGCAGCGCCTGCTGATTCAGAACCGGGAAATTCTAGGCCAGGGGATGAGATAGAGGTGGTGGTCCTTGAAGAGGCTGTGGAGGTGGCTATAATTTTAACAATTCCAAATATCAAGGGATCTCTATATTTTCAACAGCAGCATTATAAGCATTGGTGGATCTTCTTGTAGGATCACCAAGGGGTAACAGAAATTCTTATTTGGCTTACTACAAGGCTTCCTCTAGGTGATTAGCTTTGTTATAAAAATCTTGTCATATTCTTGGGTAATTATGAGTGATGAGTGAAGGGACCAACTAAGTCTTGACATTAAATAAAAACATTTTTAGCAACTGCTCTGGAGTTAGTGGCATATCCAGTGAATATGTGAGGCTCTTCCACCTAGAGAAAATGTTTTTGACCTGCTCATAGGTCCTCTACAACATGAAGAGATAAAAAAAATTCTTCTGGATGGTGGAACTAAACTGGAAAAGAAACCACCTAAGAATATCCTCACAACCAATAATAGATCCATTGGGAATCTGGTAGTACAATAAAAACGTGGCCCCATCCAATTTTTGTACAAAACACTGGAGTTTGGCGGCTTCCTGATGTGATGGAGTTCCAAGAATGGGTCCACATCATGAAATGAAGTGGTCCATACGTTGCAGGGGGTCTCATGTATCATTTAAATGGGAGAATTTAGGTTTTCTGAAGCCTAGGGGTGCTCGCATATCATCCATCCATGCCAGATATGGCTTACCATCAGGTCGGATCACCACCAAGAGAGTTTCAAGAGCCTCGAGGTGAAAAATGAGAGTATCCATTGTATAATCCTAGTGGTATTACTGTCTTAATGAACATATCTGACCACCAATACATTGGAAGGCTCTTAAATGTGGTGTATGGGCCCAGCGGCTCATGGAGTGACTGGTGGAATTACTCATGGGGAAGCCTACGGAGCTGTTGGGGGAATGGCCTATAGATCCGGGTCCCAGAGAATATTCTCACACAATTCAAGTAGAGTTAGTGATTCATATCGTGTCATATTTTTATAAGTATTGGCCTCTACCATGTCTACCTGGGCATTGTTTCCATGATTACTATGAGGCAACCTATCGGGGGGAGTTCTGCCTGCCAATGCTACCCCAGTCGAGGATTACTATAATATGGCCACCACTCAGGGGAACATTCGACAAGAAGGTCATCAACCATATTTTTTTGTTCTATCAAGTTGTTGATGCAACACATACCTATCTGGATCATCCTCTATCTAATGCATTAATCCAAATGGGCTAGAGGGCTTGATGATCCAAGTGTGCTATTTACCCTTGTTAGAGTCCCGACTAAGATATAATGACTCGAAAGGTACAAGAGGGAAAATAATGTGTCTTTTCAAGTGATTAAACACACTTAAATAATATAAAAGGTGTGGTACCATCCTAATGGGTAATTTTTAGTCAATGATCCCTATCTAAAATTGGTCCTATACAAGGTCATCCATGTTGAATGTGATAGTGTTTGGAGGCATTCTTCAATATCACTTGGCATGTTGGAATGATGTCGGACAGAATTGAAATGAAGGTCAGTATATTTCCCCCATCCAAAGATCAATATGTGGGGGGAAGCCTCATTAATAATTCTACATATCAAAATAAATCTTTGGGCACATCATTTCTAGAGAGTCCAATAATGATCGGCTGACACAGGGTGTTGAGAGACAGGAATTCCAACCAACTCAACCAGGTAGCACCGATGACCAATTTCATCGAAGTATTCCTAGAACTTGGGAAAATTTAACCTTTGAAAAAAGATAATGAAATGAAGCATCCCTAAATTTTAGTGGAATTAAAAGACTTCATCCTAGGTAAGGGACTCCAGAATATTGAATCTTGTAGTTTCAATTATCTAGAATATCTTGGGGATATGATTCGCAGTGATAATGTCCCATAAACTTCTTAGATCGAACTTGGTATCCATCCCTTTGTTTGCCCATTCATCGACTCGGGGCAGTTGAGGGACCGGTTATGGAACTAATATTGACTATTTCAATGGTGGACTAATCAGGGGATAATAAGGCCTATGAAATGATAAACTGCTATGGGTTGTCTCTCAGGGATAGCACCAATTGTACCACCAAACCCCTATAAGATGGGGTATTAAACACTATTTCCTATTCAAAGGTGGCGGTTATTGGCAGTGGATCGGACTGGTTCTCATCATCAACCAGTCCTCAGAACAATTATCCATGATCTCTTATCGAGGTCGAGAATGATCTTGGGGATGATAGGGAGGATTAAATAGAATGGTCTTGAATAGGATCCAAATATTCCTACTCTTGTATGTATCTTCATAGGGATATAAGGATCTAGTGCATATCACTTTCTGGGAGGATGAGGATGACACACTGTGTCCCTTCCCCTACCCCTGACACAGACGATCAGGGTGAGGGATCCATCATTAAGTCGCACTCTTCTTTCGAGTATAAAGACTGGATGGGTTTTATTTCAATCTGTCACTTTGCAATATCCTTCTTTTGGAAATAAAAGTTCTCCCTCTTACCCTGGGGTGGTTCATTAGGGCATGATAGATCTTAAATATTGGGATGACCTCCGCACAAGATAGTGTTAGAGCGAGTAGGACTCCCACTTGGATGAGTTAGGGTGTGGGGGGCACTCATACAAATGTGGAATGGAACAGAGGGAGGACCTCCATGTTTGAGAGTGATGGAGCACATAGGGCCTCCAATGGAGCTGGTAAGAACATGGGTAGTACATCCATGGTTTCCATTTGTAGTGCGGGGAGGAACTTTACATTGTTCGGCCCTGGTTGTAGTGGCACGAGGAGGGCCTTCATACTGATCATACTGGACATGGGACAGACCTCCTTGTTGAACATTGATGAAGCTATATGGAACTCCACTTTGGTTGTCTTCTAAGTGGGGAGGACCTTTACTTGGGATGGGGATGATGTGAGGCGGACCTTCTCATTGATGACCTAAAATATGGGGGAAATTTCAATACAAAAGATCTTGGGAACGGGGAGGACCTCCATGGTGGATATCAACAAGACATGGAGGACCTCCTCTTTGGCTAATAATATTGTCATGGAGAAGAACTCCATGATAAATGTGGGAGTGGGGAGGACCTCCAATCGGGCTAACGATGGTACATGGAGGACCTTCGTACAAGATTTTATCTCCACGGGTCGGCTCACAAAGAATACTTCTTACACCGATGACCAGAAAAGTCGATCCATCCTACCTGAGGGGCAATTGGGTTCTCAATCCCGACCGGGTGTAGAGGTGCCCCTGCATTTTAGTAGTAGGAAGCGGATAGCTTTCATCAGTGGTGGCTCAGAACATTGAAGTCATAGAAGATGATTACTCTTGGAGGTAATCCTCCTGGTCTTCTGCCCGACATTGTCATTGGGTCAGCCAAGCTATAACCTTCTGTGTAGTGGTATGGACCACCTTCTCCTCAGTCTGTCGGACCAGCAACTGGCGTTGGTATGGACTGGTGGGAGCACTCCATGGAGTATCCCTACCCGACATTGTGATTAGGAGGACTCTTACATCCCTTAATTCATCAATGTAATGGATAGGCTCATAAGAGCATTTCAAGGAGAGGCTCCTGAAATGGTTGAAGATCAGAGTGGGGAGTAGTGGCTATCTTCACGGCCCTTAGAGGTGGTGGGGGTGGTGGGGCACTAAGGCCTCCAGATCATGGTGGTCTATATCCTTCATCGGGATGAACCCATCCTATTCATATCATTGAAAAATAGTTTTGATCACCCTACTCTGAATAAATTCTGAGGGAGAGAAGGGGCATGGGAACCCGGTAATTTTGGTCACAAAAGTTGTCGCCGAAGAGGTGGAGCATTGTGGGATTTATGCAATTGTATTTCCCCTTCCCCAATATCTGTGGGTGGGAGTTGGTCAGTTTTTGGCAGTAAAATATTGGGTAATACAAAGAAGGAAGATTCATTCATTAGTACATATAATAGGAAAGAAATTCCCAATTCCACAACATTGTTTTATCTTCCATTGATGGATAGAAAGATCCATGTTGACAATGTCACATAACAGGTGGCCCAATGATTAATTTCCCTAAATCCTTCTATGTTTTACAACATGCCCACTACTTTCTTTGAGGGAACTGGAACCATAAAGTTGGATATGGTGACACGCTCAACTGTTGATTTCTTGAATTATACTAATCCACATATTAATGAGAATAAATTCACATTAGTTTCACCAATTCTTTTTATGATGCTTTTCATTGGGGATCACATCCATCTATTTAGGACACACAGCTGTTGCCCTACATTATTGCTTTCAAAAAGTGGGAGGCATACCTCACTTTTTCAGGAGTCTTTTCTCCTAGATTGAAATGAGATTATGGGAATTCCACCTATACTTTCTTGGATTGATCATTAGAAGACATTTCCTAGTCTGATTCTCCATTAATATTAAGATGGTGTTCGTGAAACTCATCCTGGTGCCATATTATTGTGGACTCCAAGTAATTACACTTCTTCTATCAGGAAATTCAAATGGGTCAAGTCAGGTCAATGACCTTCGGTTAGAAGAGTAGTCATGTTGGGAATTGCTAGCATATATGGATGTTTAAACACTAAAACGTCTGTATTTCTTCCCCTTATGATAAGGATTCTCAAGGGTGTGGAAGCCCAAGTCACCCCACATCGAATTTGGGGAATATTTTTTCGGAGGCAGGTCACAATGATTTTTCGTGGCTTACTATGTTTAACACGAGGTATGACCCAAGTTCAATGTATAGCGGAGATGTAACAGACTGATCAGAGTACTGATGAATGTGGATCATATTGGTACTTCCTTAAGAGGGAGAACCTGAAAGGTTTACTGGATAGATGGATCATAATGCCCAATGAAGACGAATCCCAAATAGTGAGTCCAAAAAAGGGAAGATTTCACACTATGAAGGCTGATCTGGACACCATAAAGGGTGGATTAGAGAATAATGGTTCCCATCTAAAGGGAATCCATAGTTTACCATTTCCTAGGATTTCACATCAACAAGGTTTCCTACGTACCCAAAAAGGTATTAGAACCCACATAGTTCGTGAGTGTAAGTCATGGAATCATGGTGTACATGAAGGATAATGACTCAGAGTGCATTTTGGTGCTTACTCATGGTTAGAAGCCCAAGTTATACAATGAGAAAGGGGATGAATGGCATTATTCCACCAAGATATAATAGTCTAGATGAAATCAGGATGGATATGTGTGAAGTGTCGGAGGATATAACGAGTGGATATAGGACTGACATAAAGATGAAGGTGTTGGGATTTAACCTCAAGGATTTTTCCTACATATCACCATGGAAGGGAATAAAAGTCCACATAGTTCTTGAATGCGAAACTAAGTCACTTGAGGAGTAATCTCGTGTGAATGAAGGCATGGATGGGGATTCGAAAGAATTAGAACCTTCAGGTTATGGAATTATCTTTCCAAAACACAAAGGATTGAGGGAGGGACCAAGATGTGACATGGAAGAGGGTCTTGAACCTTGGAGAGCCTTCATACATACCTTGATCAAAAGGTTCAAATATCAAAGTCCACGTAGTTCAGAAATGGGGAATAGAATTGGGGTGTACACAACGGAGAGCGACCCGAAGGCATGCTGGGTCTTACACATGGTTAGAATCCCATCGCAAGCAAGACACATCAGGTTGGGGGAGTATGGATTGAACATTGGCATTATACACAGTTAGCTTCCCTATAAAATAGGATATTTAGTTGCAATGTACACAATGGAAAACCACCCGAATGGGTGGATAGAAACACCCCAGGGGGGAAGATTTGGGTGATGTCTCCCAAAGAGGGAAGGTGCCACATCATGAGGGTACATCACTAGAAGGGAGACCCATAGATTACCAGTGGTTTGGATTGAACCTCAAAGAGGATTCCTATATACCAAAAAATGGATCAAAACCCATATAATTCAATACGTGCATAAAATTTAACATCATGTAGGATGAAGGAGAACTTATGTGAAATGGTCAGGATTGAGGGATAACGAGGAATAATAGGGCTCAAACCTCAGAGAGGGTTCCTATGTACCCTTCTTAAATGGAAGAGATCAAATAAAATGTATTTCTATTGAGTGGGGGATGGGTATTATGCATAGTTATCATCGTAGAAAGGATTACATTGTCTATGCTTACTCTAAGCCCATGTAAATAATGATCGGTGTGAGAAACAAGAATAAATAATAGACGTGATGATCGCATCATGAAAGGGGTGTAAGTAAGAAGTAGAGTGGGGCTTACACATGGTTAGCGGACCAAAAGGGAAATAGGGGCTTACACGTGGTTTTCGGCCCCTTGAGAGGATGATTGGGAATTACTCAAGGAGGGAAACCCAATGAGGATGTCCTATTATAAGAGAAGGATGTCATTCCATTGAACGAAGGGCTGATTCCATGTTAATCGTACAAGGATCACCCTATCTTGGAGGGTCAGGGAATACACGGGGACCGTCCAAGGCTCACATGATGAAAAATCCCAAAGGGAAAGAGAGAACGGGATGTCACTACAACCTATCCCCTCTAAGATCCTCTCGAACCTGACACACATGTAGAGACCATAGATTAATTTCATGTCCTGTGGAAGAGGTTTCTCGGTAGTTAAGCATATTATGGCTCATACGATGAGGATTATCTCCTCACCCCTAGTACTTACATAACTTATATCAACCGTCACTTGGGGGAGGGAAGGCACAACCAATTCCATGGAGAAACAGGGCAGTGGAGTGATCCATTGAAGGGCTTACGTTAGTGTGGCTATGAAAATAAGTAATAGCCATTTTTTTTCGTATGTGAAGAATCAGGAAGAAAATCAATGCAATATGGAGAACCATTTGAGGAACCATGAAATCAAATCATACAAGCCTGGAGGGTCATACGGGAGAGGGGTTCACGAATTAGAAGGAATCATAGAGAGGTTCTTCATGAAGCTCTAGTGCTTCATTAAGTGAAGGGGCTTCACCAAGGATGGTTCATTGAAAAGCATAATGACCCAGCCTAGTCATGGAGTCTACATGTTCTACGAGGGTGCTCCATGCATACTGTGTGCTTCGTGAAGTCCCTAGTACCCAAAGGGGTCCCCTTCATTCCTGATGTCCAAAAGACTTTCCAAAGGGAATACCTACATGAATTAGGGGTACATTTGAGTAAAGGTAAAGTGGTTTTGAAATGATCAAGTACCTAGGATGATCCATTTTTTCAATGGATCATAGGGAAGAAAGCGCTTCGTGATTTGATATCTCTTATGGAGAATGTTCAGAGTGTTGATCCTTTGCACTGGGAGGGAGTTGGGTATTTATAGGTGACAGGGGGGTGAAGTGATGAAGGTGTTTTTTGAAGAAATTCACACTCAACAACCAGAGGTCGATCCTTCAATTTTCTCAGAGTCACAAAGGACTCTTTCACTCCCCCTTCGGTGGTTTTAGAGGCTCCCTTCTCCCGTCAAGTTCCTTGGACTCATCGAATAGTTTTTCACTCTCTCTGTGGTGGTCATAGAGGTTCCCAACTCCCATAAAGTTCCTAGATATCATAGATAAGTTTGTCACTTCCTCTGTGGTGGTCACAGAGGTGGTATCTAGGCGACTTTGTGGCATTGGAGGCTTTTTATGGAGCTTCACGGGGCGGCCCATTTGGAAAATTCTCTAATTCCTTTTCAAATGTATTTTAGGGCTCGGATTTTAGTGCCAACATATATAAATATATTAATATGTATGTTTGTGTGTGTTTATTGGTTTTTATATTTTTCTGTGATAAATAATTTTTATAGGTATATACAAATATCAGTATTTTTAATGATATTTTAATAGTTATACATACGTGAGTCTAAATATTATTAAATGTATATACATGCATCTAAATATTGTTATATGCTCATACATACACATTGATATAAACATTCATACATATAAATATTTTAGAATAATTATTTACAATTATAAAACAATATAAATATATGATAATATTAATATTAATAAGTTCATTTTAAATTGTATATTTACCAACATACGAAAAATCTATATTAATATAAGTACAGAAATGTATATTATTTCAATTACATACAAATATAATTAATGGAATTAATTAAGGATGTAAGTGTGTACATGAATGGGTGCACACACACATAGGTATGTACAACAATAATTATTTATAGGTTTTTCTTAATGAATTTACACATATGCATCTAAATATTATTACAAATACATACATTCATATACGTATAATCCTAAATATATGCATGAATGCATATACCTTAATGAAATTATTTACTAATATACATATGTATATGCATAATCATATAGACATTCACATGTACATATATATGTGTGTATACATACATAATAATATATATACCCACAAGTATGAAAATATATTAACAAAATTATTTAAAATTTAATATATATATATATATATAAGAATGTACAAATATCCTATTGGTGGTTTCTTGAGGTATATTGGCACTGGGAATCTCCCAGTTGAGATTTACCACTACACAATGGAAATGTGAATCTCCCATTAGAGGCTTCCCAGTTCATATTTGTAGAATGAATATCCCTTGAGAGATTTCACATACATAAAAACATACACACATATAAATATAAATACCCACATGCATGCATATATATTAATGAAATTATTTAAAATGTAATATATCAATATAAGAATGTATAAATCTCCCAGTGGAGATTTTCCTATGCAGATTGGCACTGGGAATATCCTAGTGGAGATTTATCAGTGCATATTTGTAGTATCAATCTCCCTTGACAGATTTCCCAAGGTATATTTGTAGTATGAATCTCCCATCCAATATTTCATATCAGAGATTCGTATATAGTTATATAAATGTATGGATGATGCACTTAATTATTTTTTCATGTAACTATATAGATGTATATTTGTAAATAATTACATTAATATATTTGTATTCATGTAGATAATTACATTAATATTTCTATATATACCTCTTTATATGTATGAACATATGTGTGTAAATATATTAATATATATTTTTATATGTATTTAATATGTACTTATTCTTAAACATATGTTTTTAACAATGTATATATATGGATATATTAATGTTTTCGTATAGATGTATGTATGTGCTTATATAAAAATATATTAATATCTATGTATGTATAGGATTATGTATATATGTTTTTGTATATATAAATTCATTAGTTTTTATATATATTTTCGATAAATAATTTTTATAGGAAAATACAAATATAAGTATTTATAAGGATATTTTAATACATGTACACACATGTATTTATATATTTTTACTTGTACAAACATGCACATAGATATAAAAATCTTTTAGTAGAAATATATGAGTGAAATTATTTAAAATTATAAATATATATATTTATATAAAAATAAAAATATGTAGATAGGGAGTGTTGAGGGAGGATAACTGTGGCTCTATTCTGACCAGCGGTGAACCCCTTTGGTTTAAGCATCGATGGTGTTGAATTTCATCAACAATGGTGATGTTGATGGTGGAAATCATGAAGTTTAGGGAAATAGGTCATGTCTGGGGGATTTAAAAACCTCCTAGAACCCTACTCCAAATCCTTGATCTTGGAAGAACATCTCATTTCCTTGAGTAGTTGAAGCGTCTTCTCCCACTTCTTCTATAGGGGTGGATTCGACGCTCATTGATCCGGTGTTGCAAGCTTTTATCTTGGGCGGCTCAAATTTTCCCCCAACTGCAGCAAATCTGGATATGTTAAGGGTGAATCCAAATTATTTCACTTTTTTCTTTGTGAGTCTTGATAATCAGGATGTCCCAAAGTCAGTGAACATGGTGTGATCTTCTATTTCTTTCGGTGACTGCTTTTTTACTTATTCACAGAGTGGTTCATCTAATGCAAGAAAAAGTATTTCAAGAAATAGTCACTTAGATTTTGTTGAAACAGGACCTATGATCATTTAAGATCAAATTTAGGCCTTTTGTTATTCTATCATTGTGCAAATACCCCTTCATCCAAAGACTGATGCACATAAACTTGAGGATTTGAGGAAGAGGAAAATCCATATTTGGGGTTTTGATAGTTGGAAAATGGATTCAATCGGCTAGGGATATTTTTATATTAATATTCCTTCCCTGGATTTGATTTTGAAGGAATGGAGCTATGGTATAGTAAATTTGAAGCCATGTGTTCTTATATTTCTGGATTGGGATCCTTGGATTGATCTCTTTCAAGAAAATCATTATATCACAGATTGATAGACTTAGGTTAGAGGCCTAGATTAGTTCTTTTGGCACCCAAATATTAATTTTGATGTATCTCTAGCTATTGGAACACCAAAAAAAATTTGAAAAGGATACTGAGATGTCCAGGTACAAGCATTATACATGAATTTTGGTTCAATTTTATCTCACTTCGACTCTTGTTGAGATAGTTTATCTTGTTTCTAGTGATTTTAAATTTGATCATGCATATCCATATGAGTATGTTTATGGTTTTTTGATTCAATTTATTATGCATCTGATGCATAATAGAATATTTCCATATATGATTGATATTATCAAACTATATGAATTATGGACACTATTTTGATTGTTGTAAGTCCAAGTTTCCTTCTACATATTGGAATAAATCTTCAGATGACAGACATAGTGTGATCCTGGATGAGAGGAATGTTCATGATGATACGTAGGGTTGGGTGGATGATGATGTCCCACTGGCTCTTATGGAAATTTTGTCTTCTAAATCCATGGGCGAGACCAGCGTAATTATGGTTCAAAATTCTATTTTGTATGCTGATGTGCTTCATGAAACTCATCAAATGTCTGGGGTTGATACTTCAATTTCTGATGTAAATTTTTGTGATCAATTTAACATGGATTTTATAATTGAGGTAGTTGTGAAACGTAGAAATGAAGGTCATAGAAACTCACTTATATCTTATATGGGTGTTGATATAGTAAATGATGTATAGGTTCCCTAGTAGACTGATTCTGACCTATGGGGTGATAATCCTATGTGTATTTGGGTAGTTAGTCCTAGTGGGGATGGATTTTTCACTTTTAGTTGTTGATCCACAGACTTCACCTATGGATAATAAAACATAATAGGAAGGATTATCTGATCTTGACAAGGTGGTGGACTCTCACATCGGCGGCACCAGAAAAGAAAATTTATTTTTGATTCTTGAGTTGATAAATAATGTTGAGTATATTCAACATTATCAAGATTGATTGGAGAGTTCTAGTGTGATAAATAAATGGGTATCTTCAGTTGGTGTTTTTGATGAAAAATATCATATAGTTGTGCAAGGGGAGTGTCATTTTGAGCTTGGTTCCCATTTTGTAAAGGGGCATACCATAGCTTCTATTGATAGCTCTAGAAAATACCCTGAACATGTACATGAAGTTAGGGTTTCCCCTTTTTCAACCCATAACAGAAGTGTTTAAGTGGCGCTACAAGATCCTCATGATGTGGTAGAAGCTGCACCTCAATAGCATCTTGTGTCCTCTGGCTTGCATTGATTGATGATGTTCCTGAGTGTCAATATGTGATGCTGGAAAATATAAAGGATCAAGGTCAAGTAGTTGACCCTCATAGTGATCATGATTCATTAGACATGGATGATCAGTGTGATGATTGGAAAACTCCAAAACAATGGAGGTGAGGAAGGCATCTAAGAGGTTATGGGAGATCATAGGGAAGGGGTGGTAGATACAAAAGAAGATGAATTTCCTGGATTTCTTGTTGTTTTGTGGTGGTGCATGCATGCCACTTATTTATGTTTCTACTCCATCTTCTCTTTATATGTTTACTTTCTTTTAAATTAATTTCTTGAGCCCATGCCTTTTATTTCATGGTCTGCACCATTCCAAGTATATAAAAATATAAATATTCATGAGTGTATTTTTTATACAAAACATATAACACATAATTTTTAAATATAATTTATTTATATATATCAATATTTTATATACATAATTATATAAGAAAACATTATATTTTCATGTACATATAGATAGGTATATTTTTAAATAGTTATTATCATATGTATGTATCTATATACTTAAATAAATATATACACACAAACACACGTATACTAGTTAATTTTCTAAATAATTTATCTATCCATACTTTTTTAATGTATTTTGTTTGTTTAAACAAATAACTAGTAAGAGTTAACAAAATATCTTGTAAATTTAATGTGTTAATCTAATATACGAAAAAATTAAAATTCAAAATATATATTTTATATATGGGTCTAGAATTATTTTTATAGATGAAACGGTCGCATTGGTAGTGAAAAATTGAAATTCTAAAACCATTTGAAAATAAAATATTAGATTAAATATTTATGATGGAAAAAACTAAATGGAGGGGATATAAGATGATTTAAAGGGGAGATAACATTTTAATATCTTTTAAAAACCATATGGAAGGATATGACACTAATTTTTTATTCTCCACATGTCATGATTTCTGTTTCCTAGGAGCATCCATCAAAATGGAAAACTTTTTATAAATATCAATGCCCATCACTCGTACTCAAACTCATCCAGCTGTCTGAGTATGTATTCACACAGAATATGAAATCACTTAAACCATTGATATGTGAAAACATGGATGAAAAAAATCTTGTAAAAATAATCAAATACATTTCAATTGTGATTCTAAATAGTTGAGGCAATGGGTTTAATTATCCACCACTCCATATTTGTGGTTCCAGTCATCGTGTTTAGTGATAACCTGATGTGTTTCAACACCATCGCCTTTTCCATCAGCCCCAACTACCATGGACTTCCCTATATCCTTCACATGGAAAATATAAATTTAAATTGTGGAAATAAATTATTATCCTGCAACCCATCAGTAACTTCACATGATTTTGACCATATTACAACAGAACTAGAATCTCATGCATGAGGTTATAATGGTATCCACCTCCTTCAAGGGAAATATGAGTTGTAGGAGATTCTCATGGTTGATAGATTCTTCATCATTGAGCATAAAATAACATGCATTTTTTCAAGAATGATTGGTGATATCCCATATTACTCAACCTTTAGAAGGTGGACCAGTTAAATAGAGACCTGATGTGGATGGAGAACTAGATCCCATGGTTAGTGCTATAAAATTTATACCCACTCATTAAGTTCTCCTCCCCAACCTCATTGCGTCATCTATCCACAGAGTAACTACATAGGATTGTTCTCATCATCCATGTATCTCTATTAGATGTAAACTTCAAAAATGGAATTTTTTGGACATGTGGAGGAGATCTTCATTTCCAAGGGTGAAAATAATTGAGTGAAACAGGTTTCTTGTATTTCCAGAGACAGACCTATGACCTTTTTGAACATTTCATCTACTACATGTCTTGTTGATTTTAGAGTTAGGTTCCAAAGGGGCACGACATGCAACTTCATGATTGAATTGAAATTCAATATGGCCAGGGGAACCCTCACAATATCAGACCTCCCAATGAATGTGTGGAAAATGTATTTTCTATGTAACCTCATCATCTTCGAGCAGTTTTTCCAGAGGTTTAGAAGCATCGATTCCACCTCTTATTATACAATCATGGGCATTCTCATTATTGATGTCAAGGACACCCAACATCGGTTCGATGAGGGAATCATCATCAACCCATTTGGGGGTCTGGAGGACATTTTTTTATTCTTTAAAAATAGAAAAAAAATAATTGATCTTGGGGGATTTCTCTTACAATTGTCTATGTTGAGACATTAACAAATACTAAAATCAAAGGTGGCCAATGTGGTGCCTTTCAAACATTTCTATCTATTTTGAAACTCCCTAGGGAACTTACTTTCAATTCCTTGTTGTTCTTGTACTCATCCAAATATTGGTTTTTGTTCTTAGGATACTCGTAAATTTTTACGTTGTATTGGTTAGTGTTATAAATTATCATTTATTATGGGTATATGATATAAGTTTACATTTATTAGGGCTATTCATTTTCCAAACCCTTCACAATGGCCAAAATTTTGGATCGAACCCCTGGAATTTTCGGTTGGACTATATATAGTAGTGATTTATCTCAATTATCACTACTAGAGAATTTCACTTATTCAACTCTACATTTTATGGGTGCTAAAAAATGATGATAAAAAGAATTTTTTTATCTGTGTTAGAAAAAAGTGATGAGAAATGGAAGATATGATAAAAGTCACTATTTTTCAGTGTTTTTTTAGCACTCATAAATATTGTTCTTAATAAGAATTGTTAAAAACCATCTTTACCAGTGTTTTTTAATCTTTATAAAAATTTTCCTAAATAAAAAAATAATATATTATAAATATCATATTTTAATATATACATATATTGATACTAATATGGATAAAATATATTTTCTTAAATATGATTTATATTAGATTAAATATGTATTTACACATTATATGAAATAGATTTAGTGAAATATGGATTATAAAATAATTAAAAATTAATATTAACTAAAAATTGATAAATAAATACTCAGTGAAAGATTTTTAATTAAAATTTTTTGATAAAAAAAATTAATAAATTAAATAATCTCTAAACATAAGTGAAAACATGACATGAATTTCAATTGACCATAACATTTCACCCAAGTGTCCTTTTTGGATCCCCGATATGTTAAATTTGAAGTCTGTGAAAAGATATATGGCATATAGATTTAGGAACCCTGATTACATATTTTGTATCAATTAAAAAAGGTAAAGAAGGCCATGAAAAATGAGCTTTTAGTTGGGATACCCTAATTTTTCAATGTTCGATGAAATTTCAACTTCATTTAAAATAGTTTTTTGGTATTGTTTTTATTGGTGACTAAATTTATCCCCAAGGTTACTTCTATATGGATGTTATGGAGTTGAAATTTTAATTTTTTACATATTTTAGCATTATCTATAATCAAGTACACACACACACATTTACATATTTTTATATATTTATTTATAAAAATTTAATTGTATAAATAAATATTTAAGCATTTTTACATATAAACCCTAGTTTTATCAGATTTTTTTCCCCAATAATGTATTCTTATATCGTAGCCAAAAAAGAATTTATAAAACTAATATGGATAAAAGTTTCATTAATGTTTTTTTCTAGTTTTGATAAATGTGACTGGATTTTAAGGGGCACATACAACATTAGTGAAAATTATAGAAGAAATAAAAGGCTAGTCTATATTAGTGTGTTGGATCAAATCTTGTTGTCTATATTTATGTAGATATATATTAATGAAAAATGTGTTTTTTCCCCTACACATTCCTCTATCTTCAAGTTGTCTATATATTATATTTTCATTTCCATTCATGATCTCCATACACAAGTTCAATACCTCATTTGATCAATGATATACTATGCAATCAATAGATCCCTTGATTTTTATTTCAAAAGTATTCATAGATTCAATGGATGTTTGATTTTTTCACAAAAAAAATATCAACCCAAGCTTGTTACTATAAAAATCAATTTTTTAATTATCAAGAAATATTTACCATATATATTATAGCCAAGTATGTTTTTCTCACTCTCGATATTTATGAGAAAAATTACTTGTCATGGATTCTGGATGCTGACATACTTCTCAATACATATGGAATTGGTGTGAAGGTTAAAGTTAGTAATCAAGAATCTGTTCAAGACTGTTCCCAATCCCTAATATTCCTTTACAACCAGATCTATAATTATTTAATGAACGAGGACCATATGATGATGAATCCTCTAATGTTATGGAAAAAACTCTAGTATTGATATGATCTCCTTAAACTGGTAATTTTATCAAGAGAATGATACAAGTGGAGTCCCTTAATATTGAATTATTTTAATGAAATAAGTGAATAAAACTATATTATTATTTAAATAACATCATAGTTGAGATTAGATGGAGGCAATGTCACTTAAATTGATTTGATAAAAAACATACTCTATATTAAATTCCTTGTATGGTATTTTACAATAATAATATCATGATAAAAATATTCACTACTATACATAAGGCCTTTAACAACACTATAATATGGATTTTAAGTGTAGTAAAGAGCTTGAAATCAATGTGCCCTTAAAAGAGCTAGTCCTTTATCAGCACTATAAAAACACTGATAAAATGACCCTTTATCATTACTAAAAATGTAATGATAAAGGCCAACATTATTATCACTTCTTTAAGAATTGATAATGGTTACCCTTTATCCCAGGTTGTATTTAGTGCTGATAAAGGGACCCATTATTAGTGATAAAAATAAAACAAATAAAGGGGGTCCTTTATCAACACTACTTTATGGAAGATAAAGGATCCCTTTATTAGTGATTTTTCTATTTCTGATAAAGGGACCCTTTATTACTGTTTTTACTAGTTCTGATAAAGGAGAACTCTAATGGAGTGTATTGTTAAAATTTTAACAAGATATAGTAGAAAAATATTGAGAAAATATAAGATAAATTACTTGAGAAAAATAATAATTTAATTTTAATAAAATTTACAACACAAATACAAGAAAATAATACTATATTGTAGGATTTTCAAATTGGTTTGTACAATTACATGAGTAAGAAAAATTTATCATTGATATTAAAAGAAATAAATGTTCCATTCCCTTTCACCCCCATCCCTCGGTCAAGTTATTGGTTTCTAAACAAACCACCCAATCTCTAAAAAAATAATGAACTTGTATAAGAACTAAAATCATATGATATAAATACTATTAATAAATAAATTAAACAAAAAATTTCCATTCTAAACTAAAAACATATACATTGATCCATTATAGGCACAACGTGTATCATATTGACTTGTAGTTTAATATTACACATCACACAATTTTTTATTATTCTCAAAATAAGGTTCTATTGATTTTGTTTACATCCATGCTGATAAAAAACTCCCTACGAATGTGACCAATTCAAGAGAACTTGTTTTTTGAGAACAAGACTTAAACAATAACATCATTTCTTATTCATTATCAAGAATAATATCAACATAAATTTACTAAATAATTATAATATAAAAATTATAAATTAATTAATTGTATAATAGAAAATAAAATGATGAGAAAAAAATGTGATCTTGGTATGCTTAGTATTTTCTATGTGATATGTGTTTTAAACTAAAATGAAACTTATATATTGAAAACACATACCTCGAGTCATAATAACCACATCATATGTTAGATTGATGTGTGGTCAATTTCTACATTCCATACATAAATTATGGATCATTTTACTAATTTTTTAATGAAATCAGAGCTCATTTTCTCATTTTTGGCTAGTGACATGTGTTTTAAACTAAAATACCACCTTTATATTGAAAAAACACACTTTGAGTCATACTTGTCACACTGTGTGTCAGATTGATTTGAGGTCAATTCTTACACATCCCAAATTAATTATGGAATTTTTTCTGAAAATTTGAAAATAATTTTTTTTATTTTTATTGTTTTGGGCTATTTGATGTGTGTTTTGAACTAAAATGGCACTTTTGTGTCGAAAAAACACACTTTGAGTCATTTTGAACACATCATGTGTTTGGTTGATGTGCGATAAATTCCTATAAGTAAGAAATTAATTATGGATTCTTCTTCCAATAGATTAAAAACAATCTGATCTTGTTTTCTTGTTTTTTTGTGATGTGACATGCATTTTAAACTAAAACGACACATTAATATTGAAAACACATACTTCGAGTAATACTTACCTCATTTGATGTCAAATTGATATGTTGTTGATTCATATATATAACAAATGAATTATAAATTGTTTCCCTAAAATTTAAAATCAATTAGAGATCATTTTCTTAGTTTTGTCTGTTTGATACGTGTTTTAAATGTAAATGACACTTTTTTATTGAAAACATGCACTTTGGGCCATACTGACCACATAGGTTTTTAGACTGGCGTGTGTTCGATTCCTACACATCACAAATTAATTATGGATTATTTTATTAATTTTTTTTAAAAAATTGTTTTCTTTTTCTCGGTTTTGGCTATGTGATGCATTTAAAACTAAAATGTCACTTTTTTATTAAAAACACATACTTTGAGTTATACCGATCACATTGTGTGTTGGATTGGTGAGCATTCAATTACTATACTTGAAAAATGATGTGGATCATTTTTCTAAATATTGAAAATAATACGAGATCATTTTTTCAGTTTTCGAGATGTTACACACATTTTAAGTTAAAGTATAATTTTTATATTGAAACCCTTCACATTGATTCATACCAAACACATCAGGTGTATAACTGACATGAGGTCGATTCCTACACTATAAAAATAAATTATCGACTATTTTCTTAAAATTAAAAAAAATTCTTATTTTCGGAAATGTGACATAGGTTCTAAACAAAAATGATGATTTTTTATTTAAAACACACACTTTATGTTATATCAATTTCATCATGAGTCATATTGATTTTTGGGAAATTATAACATGATACAGATGAATTATTGACCATTTTCCTAATGTTTGAAAACAATACATTGTTTTTTTCTCATCTTTCCCTCTTTGATGTGTGCTTTAAACTAAAATGACACATTTTTATTGGAAAAATGCACTTAGAGTCATACCGACTACATCATGGGTTGAATTGACATGTAGTTTATTCCTACATGTTAGAAATATATTATGGATCACTTTCCTAAATTTTGAAAATAATTAGAGTTCATTTGATCTATTTTGGATAATTGATTCATGTTTTAAATAAAAATGACTCTTTTTTATTGAAAACTTTCACTTCAAGTCATATCAATTACACCATGTATTATATTTTTGTGTAGTAAATTACTACATTTAAAATTGGATTATGGAATATTTTCCTAATTTTTTGAAACAATACAAGCTATTTTTCTAAATTTAGACAATTTGAAGCGTTTTTTTAGCTGCAATGGAACTTCTATATTGAAAAACGTACTTCAAATCATACCAAAACCTTGAACTGTAAAATTTATGTTTTTTTGATTCCTACATATCACAGATGAATTATGGGTCATTTTCCTAATGTTTTAAATTAATCTAAACTCATTTTATCAATTTTGGATATGTGTAGTGTACCCCATCTTTGCTTTGTAATAGGGGTACATTGGTTTTGTGGAAAACTGTTTATTACCATAATTCCTTTGTTGTTTCATAAATTAATAATTTTGAATCAAATTTGATAGAATAAATAATGTCATATAATATATTATCGAGTACAATGAACCTGAAATGATTTCTCATCATGATAAATAATGAAATCATTCCACATTTACTTCATTATAATGTGTGTAAATGTGACTAATGGGTGAGGATTTAAATTCCACTCAGAATCCTTGAGATGAATCTTGGTAATAATTTTCCAAAATTCTCTAAGTAATTTTCTAGCAGCAATTAAGACATATTTCATATATAAATAATCTGAAATAATCAAACTCTATAAAGGATAATGAAAAGTAAACAAATCTTTCATTTTATATTTTTTTTTGTAAAATTGAGAAAGTATGTTGTAACATTACCGTAATATCTTCTTAAAGTGTTTATTTCATTACAAGATTGATATAGAACCATGAATACTCTATCATGAATACAAATATTATCTTTATCTTCCCCTATAATATATAATACATTGTCTATATTGGGACCACCATGAAATGATTGTGATCAACCAATGAAAGGGTCATTATCTATTGAATTTTCATCTAACCAATAGTTGTTTTAGTAGATAGTAGGATAACTAATCAATTCTTGTTTATTGGAGGTGAGACATAAAATAAATTCACTACTTGTGATTCTATTATGAATTGATTGTCCTTAAATCATTCCATACTAAAATTATCCTTCACAGTTCTCATTTCATTAACCTTCACTACACTCTTATTGTCAAATCACTTTTAACAGAAAATCATAACATGAATTATTTTATAATCCAACTCGTATATCCATTAGATGATTTAGAAATATGACATATTGGAATAAATTGTATTTATAGACTTGGAAATATATATGTGCATCGCTCCAAGAAAAAGTGTAATTCCATTGTTTTTCATTACACTTTTGATATCATGTTCTTTTATATAGAATTTATAAACATTAATTACAAAACCCGTTTATGATATAACATTTTCATTTGGTCCACTGGCTAGCTGTCAATTTTATTCGGATATTAAATTTGGATTTTTAGATAACTTATTAATAATAGGATCTCATAACCATCCTATAAACTATTGATTATGTGTATTTGATATCCATTCTTCAGTACTTCATGGACTCAAGGATCTATGAATTTCATTCTCATATTCAATGTGTGGATCATCATGTTCACTATTATGTAATTTTTAAATGTTATTTTTCTCCCTCTCTATGATGGTAATTGTAATAATTTCTCTTCCATAAATCCATTCACCCATAAGGAATCCACTATGAAAAGACTTTGGGAGATCGATTCTATCAACATCTGATATTTAATTGGTATAGAATTTAAAAAAAATTCAACAAAATAACATTATTTAATACAAACTTATGGATGAATTTGATTCTTGAAATGCCTTTTCAAAATCCTAATATAGAATTCAATGGGGTATATCCATATATAATTGAAATGACCATATAGTTGAACATCTATAACCAATTGAACCATTGGGTTTACCATTATATCAAAATATTTATGGGTGGAAGAACACCTTTAACTCACATAATATGACTTTTACCTCCTTATTCCTGATTGGAAACTTCACGGGGTCTGTAACATTACTGTATATGGATTTAAGAAAGAAGCATAGTTTGGTTAGTTTATATCATAAATTTTTAAGGAGAATGAAATGTAAAATGATATACATCAAGTCTTGAATCAAAATAAGATAGTCATGTGATTTTAGTTCATGTAACATCAAATTACTCATTTACATGAAATTGTTGATATTTTAAGAATACCCATATAGAAATTTTACACCATTATGAAAATTGAAAATTTTAAATTTTTATTTTCTGGATAGACTGTAACCTACTAGATAAGGAAAAGTATTCCTTTTACCCTTCACCAGTGAAAAATCTTCTGTTATCCTCATGTTAATCATGTACAACCTACCCTTGATTATATATTATTTTAGGAACATTTAGTTTCATTCCAATAACACTATAAAATACATTTTTTTCTATATGCAGGGAGTTAAGAAAATGTTTTATGTGCAAACAATTTTAGTACTATAATTCAAAGAAAATTTATCTCTTTTTACAATATAATTTCATAAGGTTTTTTGAAAATGGTTTACCAAAAACTATGTCAATATCTTTTACTTTATCTAATGGTTGATAAAACATTAGTTCAGATGGTGTTGTACCTTGTTTGATATTCACGTAAAATGATATGATCTTGGACCAGTATTTATATCATTGGTGAAAAAAATTATTATTTCTTAAAAACATATTCTTTGAGGAATGTTTCAACTGATATTAGTGTTTTCATTCTTTATGAATGATACAACCCAAAAATCCATTAATTCTCTAACATTAATATTTTCTATTGTAGGAAAGTCATTTATTATCCTATAAAACATGTCCTTCAATGTGAATTCATTAATTTTACGAGAATCATACATCATAAAACATATATCCCACATCAAATTTAGATCTTTGATAAATGGAACCAAATAGAAATTAATATCATTACTAGGTTTTTTATCTAGATATAAGTAGAGGAAAAGAATTATTTGTGCTTCATGTATAACCATAGAGACAAGTTATAATTTACCAAAAAAAATTCAATGTACTACAAGTACTAATCTGTACACCAAAATGATTTATTCCATCTATAGAAAACAAAAGAGGATAGTTTTTTCGAAAATTACCAAATTCAAGATAATCATAATCAATTTTCTTTAAATGAGGAGACTCTATTTGATGACATATTTTTCATTATTTAATTCTTGTATTTTCATTCCAGGTAAATTATCACATGGTTCCTAACATCTATAAAGTCTTATAATCTATGAAATGATAGTAATGTTCCAAACATAATTATAAGATCTTGATTATACTTTTTTATATCAATTCACACCACAATTAGTGAATTTTATGATTTAGTCATGGTCTTTGAAAAACAATATTCAATCATTTATATAAGATTTTATTTCTTAAAGATCATAACCATTAAATTTAGAATTTATTTAGCATTATATGTTTGAAAATTTAGTACATTTTTTTTGTATCTTATCTTTTAGGAGACCGAGTAGTTATGTAAAGTGTGTGTCACTCCATCCAATACAAACATTCAAATTATATAACATCAATGTAGTTGATATTGTTGCGTATTTAGTATAACTAGTATACAATGGTCTCTTAGAACAACTATTTACCTTTTCAAACATCTTCATACAATAAAAAAGGTCATATTCAATTTTCATTGTCATTTCATCCATGTGAACTCCATCATCATTTATTCATATAAAATGATCCATAAATAGAAATAGCATCCCAATTGATGAGAAAATTTATTTTTTACCCATGTTTTTACCCATGCTCTTCTAGCTCTTCTAGGATAATTTTTCTTGAATAAGAACAACATTAACGTGGAAAGTATATTTGAGAATGGTTATATGCATTTTCTATTGTAAACATGATTAAATCATTTACTCCATCCTCATACTCACTTTTCATATGGTTATCATTCATCAATTATCAATTCATATCCATCCTGTTAGGTTTATAAAATAATCATTTTGTACAAAAAATAAATAAATACACATAAGATATTCATAATCAAAGGATAATGTTATAGATAATTATAATAAGGGGAACCCAACATTTGAATATTTAAAATAACCTCACCATTCTTTGAAAGAAATGGGTAATTAAATTTTTGAAAATAATTACTTTACTGGTTTTAGGTGTTATATTTTAAATTCATCCAAAATAATCACTCTTACCTAGTATGGGATGACTACTACTTCTTGTAATTAAATAAACATAGGTTCATGTCAAGAAGATATGGGGGATGAGTCTTTGGAATCAAAATTCAATATTAATAGTTTGGGAGATGAAGCTAATGAGGATGATAATTGTTTCTCAATGACCCTAAAATAATGTTATGATCAATGGTCATGGTCTCTAAAAAAGTAAAATCGTGTCCTAATGATTTCATATTGTTTCAAAATTACCAAGAATCACTCATTAAATTATTTAAGTTAAATGAAATTCAATATAGTAATTATGAATCAATCCTTTTTACCAATGAATGGTACTTTCCATTCATTCCATGGTTTAGAGGACTATATGGATGTTAGGAAACCAAAAGACAATTAACATGGTATGTAGATACAAGACACAAAAATGGAAAACTGCGTCATCTAGTAGACTTCCTCAGAAGAAGAAAATTGACTATGTGTATCCAAAATTTGTAAATGATCCATGAAAAATCCATCTTACATTATCTACAAATGGTATAAATTTTTTTGCTATATAGAGTAGTACTCACTGTACATGGCATGTTATTTTAGTAAATTATAACTTTCCTCAATGGTAATACATGAAGAGAAAATAAATTATATTGTCTCTACTTATATCTAGACTAACAAAACATAGTTATGGTATTGATGTGTATTTTTATCCATTGATCAATGATATGAAATTGATATGGGATACTGGGGTTACAATGTATGATGATCATATAAGTGAATAATTCCCATTAAGGACCATGTTTTGTGGGATCGTAATTGACTTTCCAGTTTATGGAAATTTTTCAGGCAATAGTATGAAAGGAATGTTGGGGTTTCCCATTTTTGATGAATGAACACACTCAGTTTAGTTGATACATTCCTTGAAGAAAGTGTTACATCAAAAAAATTTACCTTGATGACCAAAACATCGATATTGGATGACAACACTAGATAAAAAAAATGAACAAGGAATTACATCATCTCTAATAACTCATTATCAACTGTTTGATAACATAAAATATATTGATATTGTTTTTAGTAAACTAGTTTCGAAAATACATTCGAAATAACAATAGAAAAGGTGATAAATTTTATTTGAATTATCGTAGTTAAATTGATTGTATTTCAGAAATTTCCCTGATGTCATGCATGTGGAAATAAATTAATCTGAAATTTTCATTGGAACATTAATAAATGTTACTAGAAATACAAAATATGGATTCAGGTCTAAACTGGACATTATTGATATGGGGATAAGGGAAGAGTCGGCATCGGTGAAGGGTAAAAAGAAGACTTCACTTCTTCCAGCAGCTTAAATACACTCCAGAAAATAAAAATTTCAATTTTTCATTTTCCATAATGGTGTAAAAGTTCTATAGAATCATTCATAAAATACAAAAAAAATAGTTTCAATGAAAATTTTAAAGTTATAGGGTCTAAAATTACACGACTCTCATGTATTGTTGAAGGATTTGATGTTCAATTATTTATGTTTCATTTTTCCTAGAAATGTATGACAAAAATAAACCAAACTATGATTGTTTTTCAAATCCATCTCCAGTATAGTTATAGATCAGGGGAAGTTTCTAACCAAGTATTTGGAGGATGTAGTCCTATTATGTGAATTACATTTGTTTTTCTCACTACAGTTCTTTCATATAATCATCCACCTCATGTTTCACTTGGTTAAATAGGTTCAACTATGTGGGCATATCCATTATAGATCGATGTAATCCAATCAATGGTATATGAAGATTTTTAAAAGGTGTTCCATGAATTGAAATATTCCATAAGGTTGTATTGCAGAATGATATATTGTTAAAGAATTTGTTGAATTGTGTACAGAATACCTATCAAATTTTGATAGCATCGATCTCCGAAATTCTAAAAAAAATGGACACCTTATAGATGAAGTGATTTCCCAAAGAGATGAAAATAGAATTACTATCATAGAGTGAGAAGAATATTTACATTACATTTTACATAATAGTAAAGATGTTGATCCATATGTTGAATCCATTAATGAAATTCTTAAACATTAAAATCTATCAAGGGTTGAAGGATTGATATCAAATAAACATAATCAATAGTTTATAGGATGGTTTAGAGATTATATTTATAAGGAGTTATCTGAAAATCCTAATTCAATTTCTAAAAAAAATTATGGAAATTCTGGGGACCAAATGAAAATGTTATATCTTACACTAGTTTTATAATTAACGGTTATACATTCTATAAGAAACATCATGAATACCAATGTAAGATGAAAAATAGTGGTGTTACACTTGTGGAAGAAGTGATGAACATATATATTTCTAAGGATATAAATGAAATTTATGGAAATATTTTATATTTTATCATCATATATTAGATATAAGATCTATATTATTCTACATTTAATGTTTCAATTTTTAGTTTCAAAAGGGTTTATAGTAGGATTACACTGAAAATTGATGAAATCTGCTTCATGAAGGTGTGATTCAGTGTGATAGGGGGAATAAATGATCCATTCATAATGAAATCTGAAGTAGTGAAGGTATTTTATGTCTCATATCCAAAAAAAAGAATTGGTCAATTTTTCTAGTGTTGACTAAATAAACTATAGGCCTTGACAAAAATTCAATAAATAATGATCCTTTCACTAGGGGATCAAAATAATTTCAAAGAGGTCCCAATTTTTACAATGTAATGTATGTAAGAGGGAACCAAAAATAGGTTATTATGATTTTTAATAGAGCATAAAAATCCCATTAACCATTAAAGAAAAGAAAGAGAGTTTTGTGAGAATTTTAAAGTGTTATTTAAAATAATATTCTTTTTAACATAATATTATGTGTTCTCTACTATATTGACATAATATAAATTAAATATTTGGCTACTCATATAGAAAATGGATTCTATGCATGATGATGTTACAAATACTATAAAAGAATATATGGTTAATGCTAAAATTGAATAATTATTAACGGGAGAAAAAAATTATTAAAAAAGAAAGAACAATATAGCATCACTATGTTGAGAAAAATTATTGAGTCAATAAGCAGGAGTATAAAATTTTTGGTTGGATGGAATCCACACAGTCAACCTATTCACCCCATCAATTCAATGATAATTAGTTGTGTCGGGTGAATTCTTGTAATTTTTTTATCATGTTATTGGCTGATTTTGATGGATTGGTGGTGCTTCTGCCTCCACTTTCTCAGATATATCTCGAGCTAAGTCCACTAGTGATATTTGAAGTCTGAATGATGGGTTCTCATAATCCAGTGTTCTCATAGGAATCATGGTGGCTTGTATATCGAGTGGGTCCTTGTTTTTCTTCCTCTTCCCCAATTCAATTCAGATCTGGTCACCCCTAGTCGGTTTGGTGCTCATGTGTGGGTGTTCCTTCATGTGGTGGTGGTCTGTTCTATAGGTTATGTCTAGCTCAATGGAAGGAATTCATCTGGAACCACTCTTGGGTAGTGAATCTTGGCGACTAGGAATTAGTTGGGTCTTCTTCTTGGGTTTTTATCTTTATACCATTGAATTTCTTTTTCGGTGTGACATTATTCTTTTGGTTTCATTATAAGAAGTATTTTATGGATGACTTTTCTTGGTCTATGGTGACACTACTTCCAGGAGCAATTTTTCTTTGGATGACAGATGAAATTAATTCATGTAGGGTATGGACTTTTTTTAGAATTTTTTTTTATTGCATTTAATTTTGTTTTTAGTTTCTGTTGGTTTAATGGGTAGTATATGTCACTAAGAGTTTTGTATTTTGTTTCATTTCATTTGGATGGAAGTGTGACTTTTTTTGTTGTACTTGTGGGTGTGCGGCCTCGAAAGAGTTATGAGTGTGTTGAAACCCATCATCCATCCATATGTCCATCTTGTTTGATGGATGGGTGCCTTGATTCAATAATGTACAGTGATGTTGATCTTTATTTGTGTCACATTATGATTACTTGTTTTTATATCTTCATAAGCATTGTCGGGTGGGAGGCTCGAAAGAGATATAGATGTTCTGGAATCTTCCATCCAGTCCTCCCCCCACATTTCAATCTGTGTGGGAGGGGTGCTCGATCTCGTTTTGCTACCAGCATGGTGAAACTTCTTGAAAGGGGGCGGCACATTCTCTTTGACCAATTTCACTAGTGCATTATCTTTTAGGGGGATATCAAATATTTTCTTTTGCTTATATTGACATTTTCTTTCCTTTGATCATTTGTTTTTCTCAACCCTTTTGGTCTGTATTTTTTATGGCATTGTTGCCAGTGTATCTGTAATGTGTTCCCTCTCTTCACATTCCTCAATAGAGGCTTTTTTACGTATATTAATAAAGGGGGTATTTGTAAAGACCCGAAGCTTATCGTACATGGACATTACATTAATTTTGTGGAATACTTAGTACATAATAAAAACACACACACAAGGATCGTAATAGTTTAGTGTCTTTGGAAACTCGGAACGTAATCTTCTAATCATGGTGAAAGATCTTCAATATCTCCCATAAAGATCTTCCCTTTTTTTTACCTAAAACCTTTCTTTATATCCTGGGGAAAAGAAAACATAAAAGGGTGAGCTCAAATGCTCAGTAAGGGTAAGCAAAAGAAAAATCAATCACATCATATTCATAAGAACATAACTTTTTGAAATCTTAACCTGCAAAAGAGAGCATAATTTCATATAATGGGATAAATCATAGTAGTGAAATGAAATCCCAATAAGCATAACTTAAAACATGAAACTTTGTGGCATACACACATAATCATAGAGAATCATTTCTTGTTAGTCAAGACTCGTTGCCAAGACTATCTTAGTGGACAATGTCCCTTTATGAACCGAGTCACCCTCGTTTCAGTCCTGTTTCACTGAACCGGTATAACCTACCATTCTAGCCATGTCTATCTCATGAGATATAAAATCTTTACCCAATGCATTGGAGGGAGATATAGGTCCCACCCATCTCATAATGAAACCATTCTTATGTGTGCCACAAAATCATAAACCATACATCATAGCATAACCCATGTAATAAAAATGGGATTCTTAAACAACCTGACATCATAAAACAATTCATATAAGAAAAAGGAATTCATAAAAATATTTCCATAACAACATGATCAAATCAATGTAATAATAGGGATAAAAACATAACCCTTTATTATCTTAGATGGAAAATAATTTTGATAAACCACTTGAACTCCATTCTTGAGGAAAATTTCCTTTCTTCTTCAAAAACATTTTTCCTTTCATAACATGTCATACGACTTTAAAATAAAAGAAGTTGATTAAAAATAAACTTGAAAACTTGTAAACGAAGCTTCTTGGAAATAATGTTTTAAAAATCCATTCATGTCATATAAGTTAAAAAAACATTCTTCTCGTACTTTTGTCAGAAAAGTCAAAAAGTACCTCGTCTGAAAAACGACAAAAGATTTGTTTCATATCTTTTACAGAAAAACTCACCGAAGGGTAAAATTGGATTTAAACAATTGTAGTTGGATGGAAATAATATTACATATTGAGGAAACATATATGTGGATGGTAAAATACACCCCAGTAAATACCAAAGTATAAACAATCTCGGATAAAAATGAGATTGTGATATTTCCCTTACCTTAGGTCTGACTTGCTTTGTAAGTGTCCCAACCTCCTGTATAATGATTTAAATCATGTTATTGACTTATTCCAGAATCATATTCATTGTTATTATATCATATATGGTCCACTTATGACTTTATATTACCCGTTCTTTTGTAAATTCATGTTAAAATAGCGTTTTGGGTAAAATCGTCTCATTTGTCGTTCGTGTTTTTAACTTGTAATTATTCATATGATTACTTAGATCATGATTACTTAATTCCAGAATATAAAACATGATTTATATATATATATATTCATAATATACATATATATAATAAATCAGTAAATGGAAATAAATACACCGTTCATGGAGACGGTAGTCCGTACGTACGCATGAACGCTGTTTTCGTTTCCTTATTGAATTGAATGGAATTAAGTAGATGACATACATATAAATATAAATAAATCCAGTATCATTATTATGTCATATATTTAATTATTACTTATTATATATATACTTTATAATCATTCATGAATGGTTAATCATTGAGAATGAATCTCATCGCGTCGTGGAGACGGTAGTCCGTACGTACGCACGAGCGATGATATCGTTCCCATGGTCGTGGAATTGTGTTGAAGTGTTTGTATACTATTTCAGTATCAATATCACTTTATAATAATCATATATAGTTACTCATTAAACCATTATACCCATCCAATTAAGGTGGTGACGGAAAATAGATTACACCACGGCGTGGAGACGGTATTCCGTACGTACGCACGCGCGGTGATTTCCTTTTTCCGTAGGATGGATAGAAGGTTAATTAGAGTTGTTTCATATTTATAATAACATATCAGTATGTAAGTAATACTGATGTTATTACTTTATCATGAAACAACTAAAGAAGAAGAAGTTGAAGAAGAACGAAATTGAAAAGATCGGTAATGGATATTACCTCTTCTTTGGAACGCCTCTTTGAATACTCCACTTAGGGAACTATGATTGGTCTTTGAAGAAGACCAGGACCTATAGGATTATTCTAGGGAAGTGGAGAAGAGATTTTGGCAGGGGTTGGCTGAGTTTGAATGCTCAAATTGGTGTGAGGAGGAGAGGGAGGAGGTGCCCTTTTATAAGGGAGGAGAGGGGCACCTTAGGAATATCTCAAAATATTATTTTATATTAAAGTCAAAATCGCTTTATAATGGTTACAAAGGGTCTTATTTAGAATCTAAAGTGGGTATGGGTCGAAATCCTATCAACCAATAGGATTTCGACAAGTTTAGGTTATTATTTTAACCTTATCAATTAGATTTAACTTTAAGTTAAATAATTTAACTTTTACCGTGCCTTTTTGTTTTCTTACACTATATGGTTAATACACTTACTATAACATGCCAAAATAACCCTAAATTGTTTATTATTAATATATATATCCTTATATAAGTCATATTTCCGAACCTTAGATTTTTAGGAATAAAATAACGATTAATAATATAATATTTGATTTAAAAACTATTTTGTGTCAATTTTGATACTATTTGATATATGATTTTTGTGAAAGTCATAACAGAAATATATGTTCGAAACAAGTTGATTAAATCAACAATAATATATCATAGTAACCTAAAAAATTAGTGGAATTCATAAAAAGTCTTAAATTACATTTAATTTGGTATTTATAATATCAATTATGTTAATATTTCATTAATAAGATAATTACTGCATCATCATTGTGTCATAAATAAATTAACTTTTTTGATGTCTAAAAATTACAAATAAAATACCATTATGTAGGAAATCTTTTTATATTTCTAATGAATATTTACAATCGAATTTATCTTATGTATAACCCTATATTAAAAATGTTTTAGTAAATAAACTTTGATTTTAACTCTTTTAACTCTTCTTTGAATTAAATAATAATAAATGTCCTAATCTAATCCAAGTGGGCCTAAATGATAATATTTTACACTTAAGGTTGTTTTTGGTCGAGATACACTTGTCCAGTAGGATTAGGACATGTGTTAGGGTAATATTAATATCATTGTTACCCTTAATTACCCTATTTACTTTTAACCGTGGTAAATAAAAGTAAAAAGTTACTATTCACCAAAAATTATTTTCATCTCATTGAACCACATTTTACTTACTGAAATCAACCATGTCTCTCGGATTTTTTAAATTCCATTCACAGAAGCGGTAAAATTAAGTTTTATGAAAAATTCAGTTTTTTAACTACCACTTAGTAGTTTCACTATTCATCAAAAATTGATGTTTTTCAGAACAATGCCAAAATTTCATCCTAAGATATATTTCATATTCCAAATTCAAAAATGAAGTCTATTTTACCAAATTCATAACATAGAAGTTGCATTAATTAATTTTATAATTAAATCCCGCTGTTAAAACAAATAACATGTTTTTAAGAAACAATATCTATCAAAAGATTGACACTTGTTTATGTCCGGTTTAAATGTGAAATTACATCCAATGACCAACATTGTATTAAATTGTAAAAATATATTCTAAATATACTTTAAAACCACTCAAATTAATAATTTATCACTATTAATTATTTTGATTAAAAAAGTTGTTTTTAATTATAATTTAGTAATTTTCACTATTCATCAGAATATGAAAGTTATCCGAAAAGTACCAAAATTTCACCTTAGGCTAAATTCGATACTCCGAATCCAAAAATGAAGTCCATTTTGAGAGCTAAAATTTCTAAAATTTTAAAAGGTGGTTATTACTATTCATAACGGCTAGTTATAATAATATTTTAATAGCATATCGTTGTTTAGTGAAACTCGGTTTTGCGTACTACACACGCTATTGAGGAAGGTCGCGATTGCATGTAATGCATGGAAAGTCAAGGATGTGTGTTGTGCAAGCTCCTTTTTGTGTAGTGTACAACACAAGACATTAATAAAACTAAAAAGAATATTTTTCATAAAATCTCGGGCTGTTACATTCTACCCCCCTTAAAATGAATTTCTCCCTCGAAATTCGTCAGGGTTATAAATGGTTTACTATTCGAAAGTTTCTTTAATAGAAACCCACATCGTAAAAAAGAATACCAAAAACTTGGCTTTAAAAACTAAAGTATGAAATATAACGATTACCCAAATAAACTAATCACTGGGTTTCCACATAGGTGAAAATATGGATATGGAAGAGAAATCTAACCATCATGTTCTGATAGAGAGTGGTAGAGAACATGGCTATGGAAAATCCAGTAATCACAAATCCATAGATTTGTGATGATATAAGGTACCATCTGATTCATCAGGTATAAGATCACTAGGACAACATTTTTGGTTTTCAAGATCATTTCCCTAAAGTTGAAAATTTTCTTAGAATAAATACTTACTTTATTTTGGTACAATCTCACTGTTGTTCGTGCCTTGAACAATTTCCACTTCATCTCTTAAATAAATGAAGTTGAATTTGTTATTCATGAAGTGTTAGCAGATCATGTAATAGAATGACGGGTCATTCCATCTGTCTCAAACAAAAGGTTAGCAAAAATTATATACATAAGTCGATCTATAGTGAGATTAATCATATATGGTTCCTAAAATGGACTTATACTTCATATATCATACTGCTTAATATAATAAAACTAGTTTCTACTAAATAGGGACTTCCTGTAGGCCAGTGGTAGGTGATAAAGGCCAGTCGCACTTCGGTTGTGGGTTCGATTCCCACAGCCTTGTCCGACGCCATGGGCTGTCGCCCGTCCTGCAGGTTGTCCTTTTTCTAAAACTATATTACTATAACATCCCATCAATAATATCGAAAAAACATTTATCCTTAAACAATACTAACTTATGTACAACATAATCCATTCCAATCTTTAGGCTTATCCATAATACTGCAGTCCACTCTCATAACATAGTGAAAACAATTACCATAGATTTAACACCATCGTCGATCCCCATATATCATAAGGTATGTTTTGTTGGTCACATTCCAAACATTCAAAGTCCTTAATCGTGTATTCTCTTGAATACCTTAGTGAAAATATGAATGCAGTTAAAAGTTAACACTTTCCACATACCAAAATCCTCAAAATTCTATATACTCAAACCATGATATCACTTAGTCCTTATATCAATCATGAGCTCATGAATACTGTTAAACATTTTGTTTTCTCGTTTTCCCTTCATTATGCGCATATCATCTTATTTCCAAAAATATCTCAATTACTTTGAATACCACATTAGACCAATACATAAATATTCCAATACTCCATGATACAATATTATTTTGGAATCCCATTACATAAACACTTAATCATTCCACCACATCGTTATTATATTCAACATCGCCAATAGTGATTGCATGTGACTTCCCTTTGTCCTTTGCCTTCAGTGGTTGCTCATGTTGATCATCACTAACCCTTGGATTAGGGCATTTATTACCATAATGCCCCATTTCCTTGCACTTGAAGCATTGAAGTGTTGGTGGTGCGTTCTCTGTAGTGTTTTCTTTATTCACATCATTAGAAACCCTTTTTCCATTACTTCGACACTCAGCTGCTCGATGACCTTCTTTTCCACACTTAAAAAATTTTCTAGTCCCTTTAAGACAATCTCCACCATGCTTCTTTCCACACTTTGTGCATAAGGAAACATTCATCTTCTTTTCACCATTATTCTGAGATTTCTCCATGAACTCCATCTTTCATTTCTTGTCAAAACCATGAGATGGATATGTAACACCAACTTCCATTTCTACCTTGATAGCACAACGCACAATTTCTTCATAGCTAATGAAGTCTCTTATAGCTAATTCCCTTCGAAGACTTGGTTTTAAGCCACTGAAAAATCGATCAACTTTACTTTCAGGTTGGATGATAATGCCAGATGCATACCTTACATGTCTTGTAAAATTCGCTTCGTATATACCAACAGATTCATCATCATTTTGCTTTAGTTCAAGAAACTCCTTCTCCATCTTTGTTCGAAGAATACGAGGGAAGTACTTACTGAAAAACAAGTTCTTGAACTCGTCCCATTCCATGGACTCAATTTCAACTCTTGGCCTCGTATTCTTGATAAGATTCCACCATTGATCAGCTTCACCTTCCAAACGATATACTGCTAAGATGACTTTATCATGTTCAGAACATTGAAGAACTGAAAATATCTTTTCAGTGGTACTGATCCATTGTTCAGCAACAAGTGGATCGGAAGTCCCACTGAAAGAAGGTGGACGTTGCCTCATGAAGGACTCAATAGAATATTGTTCCTTTCTATGCTCATTTGGAAGTCCAGAATGATTCATAGCTTGTGTAAGGATAGCAATAAGATTTTTCACTCCGTCTCCCATAACATTTGTTTTTTCAGGAGGACAATCATTGCATTGTCCATTGCATTGATCAACACGGTTCCTTCGGGTTCCAGCCATCGTCTAAAACCCAAAAAGAATAGTGTGAGAGGCAAAAATCATGCTATGGAAAACAACATAATAAAGGGAGAGTACCTTCAATATCTAACATCTTAGGTTTAATTCTATGATCTTTAGCGTAGTTCTAGTACTATAACCTATACGTATACTTAACCATAGGGACATCCCTAGACATACCGTAGAAATATCTCTAGGGATCTCACTAATGTTTTCGCATCCTAGTTTCCAAAGGTTGACTAAACCTTTCCTCTGATACCAACTGTAAAGACCCGAAGCTTATCGTACATGGACATTACATTACTTTTGCGGAATATTTAGTTCATAACAAAAACACACACACAAGGATCGTAATAGTTTAGTGTCTTTGGAAACTCGGAACGTAATCTTCTAATCGTGGTGAAAGATCTTCA
Source organism: Viscum album (assembly GCA_963277665.1). Classification (NCBI taxonomy): domain Eukaryota; kingdom Viridiplantae; phylum Streptophyta; class Magnoliopsida; order Santalales; family Viscaceae; genus Viscum; species Viscum album. The sequence goes on from OY728161.1 coordinate 761,600,235, forward strand.
ATATCTCCCATAAAGATCTTCCCTTTTTTTACCTAAAACCTTTCTTTATATCCTGGGGAAAAGAAAACATAAAATGGTGAGCTCAAATGCTCAGTAAGGGTAAGTAAAAGAAAAATCAATCACATCATATTCATAAGAACATTACTTTTGGAAATCTTAACCTGCAAAAGAGAGCATAATTTCATATCATGGGATAAATCATAGTAGTGAAATGAAATCCCAATAAGCATAACTTAAAACATGAAACTTTCTGGCATACACACATAATCATAGAGAATCATTTCTTGTTAGTCAAGACTCATTGCCAAGACTATCTTAGTGGACAATGTATCTTTATAAACCGAGTCACCCTCGTTTCAGTCCTGTTTCACTGAACCGGTATAACCTACCATTCCAGCCATGTCTATCTCATGAGATATAAAATGTTTACCCAATGCATTGGAGGGAGATATAGGTCCCACCCATCTCATAATGAAACCATTCTTATGTGTGCCACAAAATCGTAAACCATACATCATAGCATAACCCATGTAATAAAAATGGGATTCTTAAACAACCTGACATCATAAAACAATTCATATAAGATAAAGGAATTCATAAAAATATTTCCATCACAACATGATCAAATCAATGTAAAAATAGGGAAAAAAACAGAACCCTTTATTATCTTAGATGGAAAATAATTTTGATAAAACACTTGAACTCCATTCTTGAGGAAAATATCCTTTCTTCTTCAAAAACATTTTTCCTTTCATAACATGTCATACGACTTTAAAATAAAAGAAGTTGATTAAAAATAAACTTGAAAACTTGTAAAGGAAGCTTCTTGGAAATAATGTTTTAAAAATCCATTCATGCCGTATAAGTTAAAAAAAACATTCTTCTCGTACTTTTGTTGGAAAAGTCAAAAAGTACCTCGTCTGAAAAACGACAAAAGATTCGTTTCATATCTTTTACAAAAAAACTCACCGAAGGGTAAAATTGGATTTAGACAATTGTAGGTGGATGGAAATAATATTACATATTTAGGAAACATAGATGTGGATGATAAAATACACCCCAGTAAATACCAAAGTATAAACAATCTCGGATAAAAATGAGATTGTGATATTTCCCTTACCTTAGGTCTGACTTGCTTTGTAAGTGTCCCAACCTCCTGTATAATGATTTAAATCATGTTATTGACTTATTCCAAAATCATATTCATTGTTATTATATCATATATGGTCCACTTATGACTTTATATTACCCGTTCTTTTGTAAATTCATGTTAAAGTAGCGTTTTGGGTAAAATCGTCTCATTTGTCGTTCGTGTTTTTAACTTGTAATTATTCATATGATTACTTAGATCATGATTACTTAATTCCAGAATATAAAACATGATTTATATATATATATTCATAATATACATATATATAATAAATCAGTAAATGGAAAGAAATACACCGTTCATGGAGATGGTAGTTCGTACGTACGCATGAACGCTGTTTTCGTTTCCTTATTGAATTGAATGGAATTAAGTAGATGAAATACATATAAATATAAATAAATCCAGTATCATTATTATGTCATATATTTCATTAGTACTTATTATATATATAATTTATAATCATTCATGAATGGTTAATCATTGAGAATGATTCTCATCGCGTCGTGGAGACGGTAGTCCGTACGTACGCACGAGTGATGATATCGTTCCCATGGTCGTGGAATTGTGTTGAAGTGTTTTTATACTATTTCAGTATCAATATCACTTTATAATAATCATATATAGTTACTCATTAAACCATTATACCCATCCAATTAAGTTGGTGACGGAAAATAGATTACACCACGGCGTGGAGACGGTATTCCGTACGTACGCACGCGCGGTGATTTCCTTTTTCCGTAGGATGGATAGAAGGTTAATTAGAGTTGTTTCATTTTTATAATAACATATCAGTATGTAAGTAATACTTATGTTATTACTTTATCATGAAACAACTAAAGAAGAAGAAGTTGAAGAAGAAAGAAATTGAAAAGATCGGTAATGGATATTACCTCTTCTTTGGAACGCCTCTTTGAATCCTCCACTTAGGGAACTATGATTGGTCTTTGAAAAAGACCAGGACCTCTAGGATTATTCCAGGGAAGTGGAGAAGAGATTTTGTCAGGGGTTGGCCGAGCTTGAATGCTCAAATTGGTGTGAGGAGGAGAGGGAGGAGGTGCCCTTTTATAAGGGAGGAGAGGGGCACCTTAGGAATATCTCAAAATATTATTTTATATTAAAGTCTAAATCGGTTTATAATGGTTCCAAAGGGTCTTATTTCGAAGCTAAAGTGAGTATGGGTCGAAATACTATCAACCAATAGGATTTAGACAAGTTTAGGTTATTATTTTAACCTTATCAATTAGATTTAACTTTAAGTTAAATAATTTAACTTTTACCGTGTCTTTTTGTTTTCTTACACTATATGGTTAATACACTTACTATAACATGCCAAAAGAACCCCAAATTGTTTATTATTAATATATATATCCTTATATAAGTCATTTGTCCAAACCTTATATTTTTAGGAATAAAATAACAATTAATAATATAATATTTGATTTAAAAACTATTTGTGTCAATTTTGACACTATTTGATATATGATTTTTGTGAAAGTCATAACAGAATTATATGTTCGAAACAAGTTGATTAAATCAACAATAATATATCATAGTAACCTAGAAAATTAGTTTAATTCATAAAAAGTCTTAAATTACATTTATTTTGGTATTTATAATATCAATTATGTCAATATTTCATTAATAAGATAATTACTGCATCATCTTTGTGTCATAAATAAATTAACTTATTTGATGTCTAAAAATTACAAATAAAATACCATTATGTAGGAAATCTTTTTATCTTTCTAATGAATATTTACAATCGAATTTATCCTATGTATAACCCTATATTAAAAATGTTTTAGTAAATAAACTTTGATTTTAACTCTTTTAACTCTTCTTTGAATTAAATAATAATAAATGTCCTAATCTAATCCAAGTGGTCCTAAATGATAATATTTTACACTTAAGGTTGTTTTTGGTCGAGATACACTTGTCCAATAGGATTAGGACATGTGTTAGGGTAATATTAATATCATTGTTACCATTAATTACCCTATTTACTTTTAACCGTGGTAAATAAAAGTAAAAAGTTACTATTCACCAAAAATTATTTTCATCTCATTGAACCACATTTTACTTACTGACATCAACCGTGTCTCTCGGATTTTTGAAATTCCATTCACAGAAGCGGTAAAATTAAGTTTTATGAAAAATTCAGTTTTTTAACTACCACTTAGTAGTTTCACTATTCATCAAAAATTGATGTTTTTCAGAACAATGCCAAAATTTCATCCTAATCTATATTTCATATTCCGAATTCAAAAATGAATTCTATTTTACCAAATTCATAACATAGAAGTTGCATTAATTAATTTTATAATTAAATCCCGCTGTTAAAACAAATAGCGTGTTTTTAAGAAACAATATCTATCAAAAGATTGACACTTGTTTATGTCTGGTTTAAATGTGAAATTACATCCAATGATCAACATTGTATTAAATTGTAAAAATATATTCTAAATATACTTTAAAACCACTCAAATTAATAATTTATCACTATTAATTATTTTGATTAAAATAGTTGTTTTTAATTATAATTTAATAATTTTCACTATTCATCAGAATATGAAAGTTATCCGAAAAGTACCAAAATTTCACCTTAGGCTAAATTCGATACTCTGAATCCAAAAATTAAGTCCATTTTGAGAGCTAAAATTTCTAAAATTTTAAAAGGTGGTTATTACTATTCATAACGGCTAGTTATAATAATATTTTAATAGCATATCGTTGTTTAGTGAAACTCGGTTTTGTGTACTACACACGCTATCGAGGAAGGTCGTGATTGGGTGTAATGCAAGGCAAGTCAAGGATGTGTTTTGTGCAAGCTCCTTTTGGTGTAGCGTACAACACAAGACATTAATAAAACTAAAAATAATATTTTTCATAAAATCTCGGGCTGTTACAGTATTTCACTCTACTTGTCTAAAAAAATTGATTTAATTTTCATTATCCCTCATAGAGTTCATTTATTTTATATGATTTGCATAATAAATATGACTCAATGGCCAATAGAAAACCCCAAAGAGGCTTCTAGAAACTACTTACCATGTTTCATGTAACACCCCGAGCTTCCATGATACGCTTCTCATTCAATAATGTAATAGCTTGCATTGTACGCAACATCGAGTTCTAACACACTGCAACTAATCAAAGTCGACCTTATGAATAGTAATAACCACTTTTTAAATTTATAGAAATTTTATTTTTCAAAATGGACTTCATATTTGTATTCCTAATATTGAAATTAGCCTATGTTGAATTTTTTGTAATTTTCTGAGAACTTCAAAATTTTTATGAATGGTGAAAAATACTTAAAACAACTTTTTTAATCAAAATAATTTATAGTGATAAGTTATACTATTGAGTTGTTTTAAAGTATAATTAGAATATATTTTTACCATTTTATCCAATGGTGGTCATTAGAATTAATTTCACTTTGAAATTGGACATAAACAATTGTCAATCTTTTGATATAAATTGTTTGTTAAAAACACGCTATTTGTTGTGACAGCGAGAATTAATTATAAAATTAATTAATGCAAATTATATGTTTGGAATTTCATAAAATAGACAACATTTTTGAATTCGGAATATCAATTATATCTTAGGGTAAAATTTTGGCATTGTTCTGAAAAACTTCAATTTTTGATGAATAGTGAAACCACTAAGTGGTAGTTAAATAACTGATTTTTTGTTTAAATGAAATATTACCACTTCTGTGATTTGATTTTCAAAAATCCGACATACATGGTTTTCATTAAGAATTAAAATGTGGTTGAATGAGATTAAAATAATTTTTTGGTGAATAGTAACTTTTAAGTTCTTAATCGCAATTAGAGGTAATTAGTGTAGTTTAAGGTAAAAATAATGTTTTAATAATATGATATGAGCTTGAAACTTGTCCTACTCCTATTGTATGAGTCATGGCCGACCAAGAAAATCCATGGGTCAACTTGGGGACCCCATGGAGCCACTTTAGTTGGAAAATGACATAAATACCTTTTATTTAATGTTAAAGTAAAAAATGACACAAACATGAAATGTTTTACTAAAACAATTTTTACATGGAGTTATACAAGAAATATTTTTGACTATAAATAGTAATTGGAAAGATAAATAAATTTCCTACATCATAGTATTTGTTTTATAATTTTTAGACATTAAATAAATTAAATTATTTATGACATCATTATGATGCAGCGATGACCTCATTATTTAACGATTTTAATAAAATGAAAAGATAATGTACAATCCAAGGCTTACACTTGTCCAAAGACTATTGGATGGGTAGATTTCGAACCCTTATCACCTTAGCCACGAATTATATAAGTGTGGGACCTTTAGAATCCGAAAATCATTGTATAATAATGTAAAAGTTCCTTACTTTCCAAGAGTGCCCCTCCTCTCCTCTTATAAAAGGCCCCCACCTCTACCACCTAATTCATACTTTCAAGCCATTTGGCTCTGCCAAACTCTACCCAAATACTCTCCCAAATTCCCCCTCTTACTCCTAGAAGCCTCACTTTGGGCAGAACTCTTCCCAAGGAAGCCTTTGGCTCAAATCAAAAAGAGTTACCCGATTTTGAGGTAATGTCTTCTCTAATGTTGTTTTGTTTTATTTTTCTTCTTCATCCCCATAAACTCTTTTTATTCAATTATTTTGCAACAAAACCAGTATCCTAAATATACTAGGATGTTGTTATAAGAAGTATTCGAGCTACACTTACACACACCTACATCTAATGGTTAAAGAACATACGGTTTCTGTGGATGGAGAATTTATGCCTCACGAAACGATGATTGTTCAACACTCATATAACACCTTAAAAGGTGGCCATTAAGATGTCACTATATTTATATATGATATATAATATTTTTATGTTTTACTTATGCTTCTGTATTTCTCATTTATGGTATACTTTATGATTTCCATTATGGGTAAACGCAATAATTTCATTTTAGGAAGTGCGGACTACCGCCCCCTCAAAGTGATGTGAATCGTTAATACCATATGTGGGATGTATAAAGGATGAAGTAAATGATATTATATATGATATTATACTGGAACTATATTATACCTTTATATAATTATGATTTCATTACATTAAATATGAAATAGAAATGAAAGTAGCGTTCATGCGTACGTACGGCTTACCGTCTCCATGAATGGTGCATTTCATTTCATACCTCTAAATGTTACGTAATATTATGAATAAATGTATATACTGTATATATATGATATATATGATATCTACATCATGAATATAATTCTAGATATAATGGATATTTCACCACATGAACAACTTGTAATTATAAGAAGGTTATTGTTGACACAAGTACCAAAGATCGACAAAACGACCGTTATTAACTTAAATAATTACATAACGTTCATTACATTGTAATAACTGATATAAAAAGGATAATGAAATTGAAAATGGTTCTTAATAAGGTAGATATTAACTCTAGTTTATTATTCAGGAGGTTAGAGAACGGTTGAGTCAAGTCGGACACGAGGTAAGGGAATTTCTTAACCCAACTTCCATTCTTTGGGTTAATCTCCTACTTTCAAATTATGTCATGATATTATTATGTACTATCTTGTATTTGTACTTTCTTTATGTGTACTTATAGTGAATACACATAATAGATCTATTTTATTTTAAAAATGATCTTTGTATGGACTTCATCTCAATCTTCTTTCATTGAGGCATATTTCATTTTATACACAACATTCTTTTATACGGTGTATAAACACCTTTGAATTTTACATTTATTCAAAAGATTTTATTTTATAAATATGTGATTTTTAAATGATTTCAAAAAATAGATATTTCTCTCCAATATTTGAAAATCCAGTGCAAATGTATACGTATTTAACGCAAGCTTAAAAATGTTTTCAGAAAACCCAACTCTCGAGTGTGGTAGACAGGAAGGGATTGGGCGTGGACCCATCATGGCCTGTAATTTGTCGAGAAGTCTCAGAATTAGTTATTTTGTTTTCAGAATCTTGCATAATGTTTTCAAAAAAACACTGGAGTATATTTGAGCAATTTTAAATGTAATTATATTCTAAAAAAATTGCATCGGTATGTCTCATGAGACAACTAGACGTGGAATTGGCCGAGGCCCTTTCCCAATTTGATTTATGGTTTTGGCCGAGGCCTTAATCATTTTAGAAGTCCTAGCCGAGGCCTTGACAAAATGTTTCAGAATGTCTGGCATTATGCATTCCATCATTATGAAAGTGGTTAATGATATTTCATGTGATTATTCTACTAGTAGAATATCCATGTGAAGGAGTAAATGGCATTATCTCATTTTACTTTTTCCATATTATATTGATGTTCAAGTTTAAAAGTCTTTTGTTTTAGTTATATATTGCCTTAAATGTTTATGTTTATTTATGAAAGTTTCCGCAATATTGTTATCCTTACTGAGCATCTGAGCTCACCCCTTTCAATGTTTTAATATTTTCCAGGATGTGAAGAAGTATTTTATGAATGACCTGCAGGGATTGTCAGAAGAGGATATGAGAGTGGACTATGGAGACTTTGTTATTGTAGTTTTTCACTTTATGATGTATTGTAACGTTTACGAATGTATCTAGTGTTTCCAAGGCTACAAAACTAATCGGCCTTTCGAGACTTGATCTTTTGTGATCATGCCAATGTTACGAAGTAATGCACTGACTCTGGGTAGCTGGGGTCAGGGTGTTACAGTTGGTATCAGAGGCAGTTTAGTACTAACCTTGGAAGCTAGATTTAGATAAACTATGATTAGAGCACATAGCCCAAAGATAGACTTTGAGGATTAGTATAGAAGAACTTCCTAGAATTTTGTTATTGTAGAGATTTTGTGAGTTTTCCGAGCAATACATCCCTGTCTGGATACGAGCAGGTAGAGGCAGCTCTGGCACAGATGTACCTAGGGGTAAAACCCGAAAACACCGCTTTGAGCTAGACTCGAACGGGAACTGGTGCACGACAACGGGCCTTGCTGCACTCTTGGTTACGACACTCCGGGGGGGATATGCTTAGGATAATTCCCATTTTCATTACAAACCACTATGAATGGTTATGAGTATATACTTCCTCAAATAAAACCTTTTTATGATTATGGATTATATCCATAAATAGTTCAATTTATGTTAAGTATTTTACAAGTATGGAATTATGTATTTTGATTCATAAACAAATCTAGTTTATGCCATTGTTTAGAAATGGCGCCTAGTGGAAGGAATGGAAACCGTATCAATGCACGCACTCTGTGTAGGGATTTCCCTCCTGCTCAAGATAATTATTGTGGATCTGGAGATACAACTGGTGCTGATCAACTTATTACTGTACTAGGACAACTCACTCAGGTTATGAATAATAACCTTACTCGTATGGAGCACCCTGATCCGCAACGTGGAGGATCAATGTTAGACCGCTTCATGAGGCAACAACCACCAACATTTAATGGGGGTACAAATCCATTAGTAGCTGAGCAATGGATAAACTCCTTAGAGAAAATATTCCACGCCTTGGGGAGTAGTGAAAGGGAAAAGGTTATCATGGCAGTTTACCGCCTCACTGGAGATGCAGATCAATGGTGGTCATTGATTCAAAACACAAAGGAAGATGATGACGTATCGAATATGGAATGGAGGGAGTTCAAAGAGCTTTTCCTAGAAAAATACTATCCTCGTGACCATCGAGCAGATATGGAAAGACAATTTTTGAGTTTGAGACAAAAGGAGGATGAGAATTTCGCAAAGTATGAGGCCAACTTTACAAGGTTAGCGAGGCATGGTGCAGATTATATACGTAACCCAAGGAGTAAGATTGATCGTTTATTTGATGGGTTAAAACCATTTCTCCGTCGAGCTTTAGTATCACAATCCTTATCATCATACGAAGATATTGTCTCGTGTGTTATCAAGACAGAAAAGGAATTCTCTAAGTCTTATGACAACAAAGTAAAGCAAGAGAAGAAGAGAACGGTGGAACAAGAGACAGATAAAGGGAAAAAGGGAAAGAAGGATTTTCCATTATGTGATAATTGTGGGAAGAATCACCCTTGTACTTGCCTAAAAGGAATGGGAGTTTGTTATAAATGTGGAGAAAAGGGTCACCAGGCTCATGATTGCAAGGGAAAGAAAGAGGCTATCAAAGTTGAATGCTACAATTGTAGAGAAATGGGTCATTATGAAAATGAATGTCCTAAGCGTCATGGAAACTTACCTCAGAAAAGGCCAAGGGATCAAGGACAATATTATGTTGTTACTATAGTTGAAGCAGAATAACTAATGTAATGGTGCTTTTGGACTCATGGATTATATTCTGGTTATTAGAATAATGTGATATATATATAAGGATTGTACTGTAGTACTTTTTGATTTCAGTAAGGTTTTAATATGATTAAGGTAATCATATTTTTAGTATGTGACAATAAGAGAAACTTTTATTTTTTTGGAGAATCTAATGTTACAATTGATTTTGGAATTTAGAGACCTTTTAGAAAAAGTCTGGACAGAGTTATTTTGGATAACTATTAAGGTTGGAATGGATTAAGTTGAAACATGGATAATATTGTTTAAGGTTAAAGCATTTCTGAAGATTATTTTTGGAATATTATAATACTATAGTTTTAGGAAAAGGACAACCTGCAGGGTGGGGCATAACCCGTCGCGTCGGACAAAGCTGCAGGAATCGAACCCACAATCATAGTGCGACAGGCCTTTATTACCTACCACTAGCCTACAGGAAGTCCCTGGTTATTACAAAATAGTTTTACTAATCTAAATGGTATGTGTTAACATTTGGAACCTTATACAATTAGGATAAGTATAATATTTTTGAGTTCTATTATCTTTTTGAGTGAAAGATGAGTTGAAGGTTGAAACTCTAATTGTCAAGATATATATATATATATACATATCTTTTATTCAATGAATAAATTAATTCTTAAACTTTAGTAAAGGGATATTAAAACAAAAAAATGTGTTATCCTAATACCTTATGTCTTATTGAACTGATGATATTTTAAATCAACATAGATTGAAGTCTTTGAGGCCCCCAATTTGACAGTTGATTGTAATTGATGACCTCAATCACTCCCTACAAATATTTACGTTTTTCCTACAATTATATGTCTTTAATTGCCACCAATGTTCTCCTAATCGAGATCATAATTGGGTGGTGACTTTTTCATTTCCCTTTCCCTCTTATTAAGGCTAAATTTTATTAATCTTATTTCCGATGTGGGTTTTCCACAAAGGTATTTTCTCTTTTCAACCTTTTATTTACAAAGAAAAATTTCAAATTGCGAGGATGCAATTTATTGAAGGAGGGTAGAATGTAACACCCCGAGCTTCCATGATACGCTTCTCATTCAATAATGTAATAGCTTGCATTGTACGCAACATCGAGTTCTAACACACTACAACTAATCAAAGTAGCCGTTATGAATAGTAATAACCACTTTTTAAATTTATAGAAATTTTATATTTCAAAATGGACTTCACTTTTGTATTCCTAATATTGAAATTAGCCTATGTTGAATTTTTTGTAATTTTCTGAGAACTTCAAAATTTTTATGAATGGTGAAAAATACTTAAAACAACTTTTTTAATCAAAATAAATTATAGTGATAAGTTATACTATTGAGTGGTTTTAAAGTATAATTAGAATATATTTTTACCATTTTATCCAATGGTGGTCATTAGAATTAATTTCACTTTGAAATTGGACATAAACAATTGTCAATCTTTTGATATAAATTGTTTCTTAAAAACACGCTATTTGTTGTGACAGCGGGAATTAATTATAAAATTAATTAATGAAAATTATATGTTTGGAATTTCATAAAATATACATCATTTTTGAATTCGGAATATTAATTATAGCTTAGGGTGAAATTTTGGCATGGTTCTGAAAAACTTCAATTTTTGATGAATAGTGAAACCACTAAGTGGTAGTTAAATAACTGATTTTTCATTTAAATGAAATATTACCACTTCTGTGATTTGATTTTCAAAAATCCGACATACATGGTTGTCATTAAGAAGTAAAATGTGGTTCAATGAGATTAAAATAATTTTTTGGTGAATAGTAACTTTTAAGTTCTTAATCGCGATTAGAGGTAATTAATGGAGTTTAAGGTAAAAATAATGTTTTAATAATATGATATGAGCTTGACACTTGTCCTACTCCTATTGGATGAGTCATGTCCGACCAAGACAATCCATTGGTCAACTTGGGGACCCCATGGAGCCACTTTAGTTGGAAAATGACATAAATACCTTTTATTTAATGTTAAAGTAAAAAATGACACAAACATGAAATGTTTTACTAAAACAATTTTTACATGGGGTTATACAAGTCATATTTTTTACTAAAAATAGTCCTTGGAAAGCTAAAAATATTTCCTAAATCATAGTATTTGTTTTATAATTTTTAGACATTAAATAAATTAAATTATTTATGATTTCATTATGATGCAGCGATGACCTCATTATTTAACGATTTTAATAAAATGAAAAGATAATGTACAATACAAGGCTTACACTTGTCCAAAGACTACTGGATGGGTAGATTTCGAACCCTTATCACCTTAGCCACGAATTATATAAGTTTGGGACCTTTAGAATCCGAAAAGCATTGTATAATAATGTAAAAGTTCCTTACTTTCCAAGAGTGCCCGTCCTCTCCTCTTGTAAAAGGCCCCCACCTCTACCACCTCATTCACACTTTCAAGCCATTTGGATCAGCCAACCTCTGCCCAAATACTCTCCCAACTTCCCCCTCTTACTCCTAGAAGCATCCCTTTGGGAAGAACTCTTCCCAAGGAAGCCTTTGGCTCAAATCAAAAAGAGTTACCCCATTTTGAGGTAATGTCTTCTCTAATGTTGTTTTGTTTTATTTTTATTCTCCAACCCCCTAAACTCTTTTTATTCATTTCTTTTGTAACAACACTAGTATCCTCAATATACTAGGATGTTGTTATAAGAAGGATTAGAGCTACACTTACACACACCTACATCTAATGGTTAAAGAACATACGGTTTCTGTGGATGGAGAATTTCTGCCTCACGAAACGATGATTGTTCAACACTCATATAACACCTTCAAAGGTGGCCATTAAGATGTCACTATATTTATATATGATATATTATATTTTTATGTTTTACTTATGCTTCTTTATTTCTCATTTATGGCATACTTTATGATTTCCATTATGGGTAAACGCGATAATTTCATTTTATGAAGTGCGGACTACCGCCCCCTCAAAGTGATGTGAATCGTTAATGCCATATGTGGGATGTATAAAGGATGGAGTAAATGATATTAAATATGATATTATACTGGAACTATATTATACCTTTATATAATTATGATTTCATTACATTAAATACGAAATAGAAATGAAAGTAGCGTTCATGCGTACGTACGGCTTACCGTCTCCATGAACGGTGCATTTCATTTCTTACCTCTAAATGTTACGTAATATTATGAATGAATGTATATACTGGATATATATGATATATATGATATCTACATCATTAATATAATTCTGGATATAATGTATATTTCACCACATGAACAACTTGTAATTATAAGAAGGTTATTGTTGACACAAGTACCAAAGATCGACAAAACGACCGTTATTAACTTAAATAATTACATAACATTCATAACATTGTAATAAGTGATATAAAAAGGATAATGAAATTAAAAATGGTTCTTAATAAGGTAGATATTAACTCTATTTTATTATTCAGGAGGTTAAAGAACGGTTGAGTCATGTCGGACACGAGGTAAGGGAATTTCTTAACCCAACTTCCATTCTTTGGGTTAATCTCCTACTTTCAAATTATGTCATGATATTATTATGTAAAATCTTGTATTTGTACTTTCTTTATGTGTACTTATAGTTAATACACATAATAGATCTATTTTATTTTAAAAAATGATCTTTGTATGGACTTCGTATCAATCTCCTTTCATTGAGGCATATTTCGTTTTATACACAACATTCTTTTATACGGTGTATAAACCCCTTTGACTTTTACATTTATTCAAAAGATTTTATTTTATAAATATGTGATTTTTAAATGATTTCAAAAAATAGATATTTATCTCCAATATTTGAAAATCCAGTGCAAATGTATACGTATTTAATGCAAGCTTAAAAATATTTTCAGAAAACCCAACTCTCGAGTGTGGTAGACAGGAAGGGATTGGGCGTGGACCCATCATGGCCTGTAATTAGTCGAGCAGTCTCAGAATTAGTTATTTTGTTTTCAGAAGCTTGCATAATGTTTTCAAAAAAACACTGGAGTATATTTGAGCAATTTTAAATGTAATTATATTCTAAAAAAATTGCATCGGTAGGTCTCATGAGACAACTAGACGTGGAATTGGCCGAGGCCCTTTCCCAATTTGATTTATGGTTTTGGCAGAGGCCTTAATCATTTTAGACGTCTTGTCCGAGGCCTTGACAAAATGTTTCAGAATGTCTAGAATTATGCATTCCATCATTATGAAAGTGGTTAATGATATTTCATGTGATTATTCGACCAGTAGAATATCAATGTGAAGAAGTAAATGGCATTATCTCATTTTACTTTTGCCATATTATGTTGATGTTCAAGTTTAAAAGGCTTTTGTTTAAGTTATACATTGCATTAAATGTTTATGTTTATTTATGAAAGCTTCCGCAATATTTTTATCCTTACTGAGCATCTGAGCTCACCCCTTTCAATGTTTTAATATTTTCCAGGATGTCAAGAATTATTTTATGAATGACCTGCAGGGATTGTCAGAAGAGGATATGAGAGTGGACTATGGAGACTTTGTTATTGTAGTTTTTCACTTTATGATGTAATGTAACGTTTACGAATGTATCTAGTGTTTCCAAGGCTACTAAACTAATCGGTCTTTTGAGACTTGATCTTTTGTGATCATGCCAATGTTACGAAGTAATGCACCGACTCTGGGTAGCTGGGGTCGGGGCGTTACATTTCACCATAGGTATCTTGAGGGGAAAGTAAATTATCACCCACCAGTTAGTTATGAACACATTATAAAGAAAGAAAAATAAGAATTGTTCATTATCCATCATGATAAAAAATAATTCTTGGTGCATTGTAGTTGATAATATATTATTTCACATTATTTATTTTACCCAATTTGATTCAGAAAGATTAATTTATAAAATAGGAAAGTAGGGATGAAAATAAACAATGTGCATCAAAACCAATGTACCTCTGTCATAATGTAAGTATGGGGTATGATTCACTGGGGAAGGAAATGTTATGTATTTTAAATCTACCATATTGTTTTATATGATATGAAATAACATATGTTCTATTGTATAAATGTATTTCGAGGAATCAAAATCTGAAGACACTTTTATCCCACATCATGTGCTATGGAAGGACGTACGTGTAAATTAAGAGGGTAAACTAGTTGATGAAAACAAAAAATCATCATGCAAGACATGTGTATGTATATAATAAGAGTAATTATTCATTCTTGATAACAAGATTAAATAAATATATATATTTATGTTTATATGTTTTTATATGGTTTAGACACAAGAACCATCAATGATTTTACCTAGAGAAAAACTAATTTAAATAGATTTTAAGTGGCTATAAAAATGTGGTTGCATTAGAGGTGTAGGTTTTGGAGTGTCTCCTTAGGAATATTTAGAGAAAAAACTTATAGATGTTTATTTCAAATGATGAAAGGGTTGTAGGAAAAAATAGATGCTTTGAAAAATATTATTATCTGATCTAGTTTCAAAAACTGATATACGAGAAAGGGTCAAAGGGAATATAAAATGGAATGAAGATCATCACATGAACAACCAAATGACTCAATTATCTTTGAGGCTAGTCATTCCCCTAAACAGCATACATTACTTGGGGTAATTAATTTTGTAATTACTCTTTACCATAAATGTTAATCAAATAACTTATTATAAATTAATTTTATTAAAATTCAACATGATAAAGTTGTATGTGATTTATATCAATCATTACCCCCCAAGAACTACCTTGTTACATGGATAACGGTGTATAAGATCACGTCATACAGGCTGCAGAATAAATAACTCCCAAAAGATATCATGAGAGTGGGGATTATTGTAGCTCAAGATTAGAGTGTTGAGTTGCATATTCTACTTGATGATTAGGTTAGTACAATATTCAATGATACTATTGGAACATTCATAACATGGCTATCAAATATTTGAAAGACACATTAGGTATTTCCTTAAAAAATTCAAATGAAAAAACTGTAAAAATTATTGAAACTATGGGGAAACATATGGTTAGATCAAGATATATAAAATAATGGGGAATCATATGGTCAGATAAAGAAAATCCAATGAATCATCTAATAAAATAGAAAAACCTTTTTAGAGTACCCCCTCTTCTCCAATTTCACTACAACATATATTATCATAACAACTTCATTCAGACACGACACTCAATGATGGATATGTATCCTACATTAAATATAAAGAATATATATTTTGAAGAGACATTATAGATGTTTTTGGTCTCTATAGTATAAATTAGATTCTCATGTTTAAATTTATGGGAGTCTAATTTGTGAATACATACATAGGGTATATTTTCATTATATATATGTCCAAAAAATGATCTAACATGTTCATTAAATTTAATCATTATTCATATTTTCTACATGCGTTTTTAATACTAATATATAAAGGTAAAATCTTAAGAAGTATGATTTAGATTAATTAATCCCTATATCATTTCTATGGATGAAATTTCATTAGAGTTCAAATAAATTGATAAGAAAGAAGATTCCCGAAAAGAGTCATTTGAGAAGAAAACAATAAATGGTAAAACATTATGATTCCTACAATAAAGAGTTGAAACTCTTTATCTAATCAAATAAAATATATTGGTATTTCCTTCATTGATTATATGTTTTTGTTTTTTAGGAAGCACTGGATGTTGATCTCAATCTATTTTGGTTACCAAAAATATTTATTTTTTTGATCCAATGCTTGTATTTCAATAAAACTTACCATAGATGATGTTATCATGAATTTTAAATGCATTGTAATATTATTTTTATAAATAATATTTGAAATGAATATTTCCTTTTTCATTTTAATAAGAATTTTTTTTTTGATAGGGTGATCTGTAAATATAGGATAAATCATGGTATGAGCTCGGTGACTGAAAATAAGAAGCTTATTGATTACTTCAAATGGAAACAGATTATGATATATATATATATATATAAATATTTAACTATCAAAACATATTTCAAAAAAATTACTTATTTTGTTCAATATATCTACATTTTCCAAAGCTATATAATAGAAAAAATTGTGGATATTATGATTTCAAATTTATGAAAGATATCAATATACCATCAAAATACCAGCATCCCCAAATATGTAATTTCTGAATATATTTACAATTCCATTAAAAATATATCTTATTATTTTTTATCTATATTTTCTTAGTACTAAGAAGATTTCCAATAATCTACATACTCAAAGGAAGAAGTATATTTATATAGAGATGAGTGGGAAGAATACTCGGTGTCAATATGCTTTCTGGAAAAAAAAAAGTTTACATAATTAACTATTATGTATGTGATATTGTATAGGCTATCACCTTAGAGATACACTTGGTAAGTGATTCATTAGTATAGGAATGATTATATATTATTTTTCATCTATTTCTCAAGGATAATTATAATGTAGGAAATTAATTTGTTTAGAAATTAGTGGGAAGAATACATGGTGTTAGAATTTATACATACATTATAAATGTTCATCTTCCTAATACTTATTTAGATAATTATATCATCATTTTATCCACTTTTTTAGTTAATTTATTTTTAATTTTATCTGATACTTATTCTGTTAAATTTATTTATTATTTTAAAACTTATGACCCATGATCAAAACAAATAAAACAAATTCATATTTTTATCCATTAGTACAATAATCCATAAGTCATTTTTGATGGGTAGGAATTGACCAAAGAACAATCTGGCACATGATGTGGTAATAATTATTCAAAGTGCATGTTTTCCAAACAAAAGTATCACATTAGTTTAAAACGTGTGTCACATCACCAAAAGTATGAAAATGATCTTGGCTTATTTTAAATCATTAGGAAAACAATCCATAAATCATTTTTCACATGTCAGAATTAACTGCACACAAGTTCGACACTCAATGTGGATGGTATGACCTTAAGTGTGTGTTTTTAATAAAGAAATTTCATTTAGTTTAAAAACACTACATATTTACAATACTAAAAAAGTGATCTCCATTTGTTTTCAAACATTAGTAAAAAGGTAAATAATTCATTTTTCACATGTATTAATCGACTACACATCAATCTGACATCTAATGTGGTTGTTATGACTTGAAGTTTGTTTTTTTAATATAAAAGTATCATTTGAGTTTATAACATGCATTATAGATCCAAAATAGACAACAAAATGTCATATTGTTTTTAAACATTAGGAGAACATTCCACAATTCATTTTTGATGTCTATGAATTGACCACATGTCAATTCGAGACATGATGTGATCGATATGACTCAAAGTACATGTTTTTAATAGACATATTTCATTTTATACTACAAAGTCTAGGATCTGATAGAAATAAGTCCTAAAAATATAAATATAAAATAAGTATTATTTCATTATTGTGAGGAGTTATTAAAAATATGAGAGTTAAATTTACCACAAATTTCATCCTCTAACATTGGTGAACAATAATCTGAGTCCATGAAGGGCCACATCATAGTCGTATCTGTAACTTCCTTCTTTGATAGAACTTCCACAACTTGGTTTGTTTCTCTGTAGTAAGATGATAAAATCATGTTTATTTGAGTGAACTTATTGAGAAATTCATCCTGGTGGGGTAAGATACACAAAGGAATGTTCCTCATTCTGTTTTTTAATTCCTCCATTGCAACATCAAAATTAGAATCAATCAATAGTAAATCCCATTTGAAATGAACATCATATTGAACTATATATTTCATTTCCCATAACTCAGATTTGTAAGAAACACCAACTCTATTTTGTTGAAAGAATCACCCTTTGACAAACCCATAATATGTTTGAAAGTAACCTCCACAACCTGAGGGCCCTGGTGTGTTGGAAGCTCCCCATTGATATTCAACTTGATCCATGGAATGGTTGGAGGTATCCATTTAATGTACCTGACCATTTTTGGTTTACATGGATGGATTGACACACCTAGGATTAACTCAATATTTAGATATTCCAAGATATTTTTCATGCTTCCGGTTGGTACCATGGCAGCTACATTCACCTCAAGGTGAATGGAGATGATGCCCAATTATACAGTGAATTGATCAGCCTTAGATGGAATGTTATTGTATGTCCTCTAGATAGAAAAAATATGGGATGTAGCCACTTCCAATATTAGTTTGCGTACCTACACACTACAACCAATAGTTCATAGACTATCTATAAAATCTTTCATCTCCATACATATGTCCAAGAACAAATTGAACAATGAGCCAATATAAGTCAATAGGATCTATGAAAACCTTCATGAAAGAAAAATATGTTGGACACTTTCTACATAATTCCTGTAGAGGGATAAAATAGAAGAAATATGAAGTCAAGTTCTTTTTAGCTGGTCATGGGTTTGTCGTCTGTTTTTTCATGCTCTCCAAACAATAATGAAATGAGATGATGAGATAATGTGGGTATTGAAATACCAAAACTAGAATGGTGGTTGAATGGAACCCCTATTTTCCATTTTATAAAACTCCTTGACATTGGAATGTCCAACCCTTCTTGGCTTCCATATGCGGATGTCCTAATCCATGAAATTATAGTATCGAAAACTAGCTGAATTTTATGTGGGGTCAGGTTTCCATAGTTGTGGTTGTGGTCAAGAAACAATCAATCAACATGTTTCTATCATCATGTGGAACACACACACTATCCTGTAGCAGATTATTAATCCATTCAGTGGTACAATAGCTTAGGTTGGACCCTTTATATACTATCCATTTAGTATCACACATAATCCTATTAAAGTATTGTTTGATAAAAGGTCACACAGATAAAGAAAGATAATATTTACATCCATTTATCTGCCTCAATTTAAACCTTATAAATAGGAAGTCATTCAGTTCATCATTATAAATATGATTCTATAAAAATTTATGGATGAGGCCAACATTGAATATCCTATGTTCTTTAATCCCAAGGCCACCCATATATATTGGTTTGATGCATTCCTTCTATGCAATGGCAATCAAATTCCTTTCATTGACTGATCTAGTCCAAGTAAAGCTACTATCCATACTCTATAGTTCCTTAATAAGACATCTAGTCCATCTATATATTGAGAAAGAATAAAAACATTGATGTTATAGCATAGTTAAAAAGATAGTTCCTTCCAACCCATGTCATTAATTTCCCTTTACACATTTCCATTTCATTCAAAATACCCTACTATATTCTTTCTAAATATTTCCTTTTCACATTCCCCCAAAATAGGGGGACAACAAGATAATTGAAGGAGAGATATCCCCTTCTCACCCCATGTCATTAGGATATCCTATTTTTTTTGCGAATGGAAATAACTTCACTTAAGACAATGAAGGATTTTCTCATCTAATGGCATATCCAGTAACATTATCATAATGCAAAAATAGCACCCTCATAAAGGAAATGGTTTCTTTCAAGGCTTTTACAAGCAATAAAATTTCATCATCATAATCCAATTATAAAGTAAAAAAACATTCTTCCTAACCTTAATTTCTTTATAAAGTCCTACTTGGGTGAGATCATTGATTCATCTACTCAATTAATAATTAATAATGGAAAAAAATTCATGATAGCGGATGACTTTGTCTCATGCCTCTTGACCAGTGGAAAACCCCTCTAGGAACCCCATTGATGAGAATGGATAGCCTTTAAATGTTAATAACTGTTCCAATAAGATTAATAAATCTTTATTAAAAACTATATATCCTTTGTACCTAAAGAATAACACTCCATTTTAGCGTATAAAAGGCCTTATAAATGTAAATTTTGTGTGAAAAATGTCCTTCCTTTTATTTCCTCTACATTAATATTATACTCTCTCAAGCTATAAAGAGATGATTATGAATAATTACCCTAGAAACAAATCCTTATTTATTTGGGGGTATAAATTCCTAAACCATTCTCCCCATCCTATTCAATTTTATCTTAGTAATAAGCTTAGCAATTGAATTCCTAAAAGCTATAGGCCTAAAATCATTGATATCAAGTGTATTTTCATTCTTGGGTATCAAGGTGATAAAGCAGAAGTTCATCCCATATGGCAAAATAAAGTGGCAGAAAATATCATTAATTTCCTGAAAAATATCAACTTTCATGATATCCCAAAAAAATGAAAACTTTTTTAGAAAAACCATCCTAACAAGTTGCACTCTCCATGTTGGGAGAGAATAACGCCTCCTTAATTTCCTCCTTTAGTGAAATCTTGATAAGAGCGTAGTTTTGATGAACCTCAATGCAAGTATTTATATTTACAACCATTATTTGTGCGTATGATATCCCATCATCAGAATATAATTCAACAAATTTCCCTACCACAACCTGAGAGATTTAAATTTCCTAATTATAAAGGATCAAATTATACTGATTAATGTATGACCAACTTTGGCCCTCTTCTTCTTATAGAATATATGAAAGAATAAAGGGTTCCTATCTCCATCATTTAGCCACTTGAAATTCACATGAATTTTATCCATCCTTTTATTAGTCATTAAGAGGCCATCCATCCTATTATGAGCCTCAATTTCCTCCCTAGATGGAGTAATTTGTTGATGATTATTAATTTGGCTATATGCTAGATGTTCTTCACCAGTTCTAATTTCCAAATACATCTTTTAAAACAAATTTGTGCCCTATATTTTTATCAATTACTTGGTGTGATTATATTTCATAGCAAGACATTAGAGTGGACTTCCAACAATATCAATTTTACAAGCCACCAAAACAAGTTCCCTACAGCCAATAGTAACAAGCAACCCATTGTTAAAGTGAAATGGAATAGGATCTAACCTTGTCATTTTTTATTGAAATCCAGAGTAATAGGATTGTGTTCAGAGTGATGTTTTGGGAAAGTAAACCCTGAAACCCCATGAGCAGCACTTTGATCATATATCTGAACAAAGCATTTATCATGCCTGATTTCCAATATACCATTCAAAGTGTATTAGCTCCATGTAAAATCTACCCTTGCCACTAGGAACTCAACAAAATTGTAGTGATCAATACAAGAGAAAGACACTAAAGTGGTAGAATGATTTAAATTATATGCAATTTTACCATTTGGATTCAAAACAGTATTAAAATCTCCTAGAACCATCCATTAATTATTCATACCTTCATAAATCACCTTGATTTATCCCAATAACTCATTTATTATAATGTAATATGTGGAATAATATACAAACAAGAAGGATAAATCCCAACCTAATATGTTTAAAGAGACAAGAACACTTTGATTATGCTAGATATAAGGGTTTATGTTGATGGTTTCATTCTATAAGACCCGAAAATGGTCCATATTGGAATCATGAAAAATTTGGGAGACAAATTTGTATCCAAGAGAATCCCACCTCAATGCTTTCCAATTAGAAAATATGAGCTTCAATTCAACAATTCTAATAAGAATGGGTCTATAGGCCATGATGAAATGTCGAAGGTCCTTATCCGTTTTGGGGTTCCATATCCCTTGATAGTTCCAATAGAAAATTTTCATTAACAACGAGTTTGAACCATTGTTTGGGGACCAACTTACTTTTACATAGGCACTGGACCCTTACCCTTCTTACCTTTATTCATTGTTTAATTTCCTTTCCATGCCTTTCCCATGCTTGTACTTATCTACTAGTGACTCCTCTTTATTAACCTCATTTGAGGTGATAATAGTCTTCTCACTAATTTGCATGTCTTCTACTTCATTAGACCAGAATGCACCACTTTGGGGTGTGAATTTATTATTAGACTTTCCATGTTGGGAGTGTGAGTCTCCAGATGCCTTCTTATTATAAATCCTAGAGGCTGGTACTAGTGAAAAACCCCCATCCAGATCTCTGTTATCGGTACGTTGAAGGTGTTGGAATTCCTCTTGGTGTGCCATAGGTGAGCTCACATTAATGGGATCAAGTGTGGTGGTGATGAAGGATTTTTCATGCTCATTTATCTCAAAGAGAGGCATGAGGAGGTCATTAGGATTTTTTACCTTCAGTTCAGTAGACACCTATACAGATTCAGCAGGTGGCTCAACCACAGCAGCATCAAGAAGTCCTGAACCTATAAAAATGTTCTAATCAGGGTACAACTTACCCTGTTCCTCTTTTATGATATCCTCTGAAATATCATGTATAGATTTAGCTACTGCCTCAATCATATTATTTTCCTAATGTCCTATGACTATAAATTTGTTCTCATCAGGATCTTTCCCACCATATTCCTTTATGATGAAATCCTTGGATGTCTCCTTCATAGAACCTCATAACTATCCACATTAGATCCACACATAACCTCAAGGAAAGATATCAATGAGGATACAGTGTGTCCATCAGTAGGAATCCCTCTTATAGGTAAGGATAAATTATTCTTATTCAGAACAGTTTCCTAGAGTGATCCCTCTATAGGTTATCCTTCACTATGGGAGGTAATATTATTTTTTCCATCCTCCATAAGACCATCAATAGGTACTCTAAAAGTTTCCAAGAGAATGGGTTTCCTAGTTCCCTTCTTGGAATCCTCATAGGTGTCCTCTGTCATATAAATGTCATAAGGTCCACCAATGTCCTTTCCTTTATGATCAGGGTCAAGGATATTATCCTTTCCCATTCTCCTCTATTAGTTAGAGTCATCATTCCCATTTATATTATAGAATAAACATTCATTTTTTCTATTACATTATGAGGATGTATTACCAAGTTTTACAATTCAGGCAAAACTTTGGATTCCATTCGTATTAGATTATCATGTTGCTACTATCATCCCTCCTAGTTAAAACTATTTATTTCACCGCTATTCTACACATGTCAACTTCAACAGGGATTCTTTCATAATTTCCAAAAAAAATGGGTTATTGGTGTGTCTATACATCCGAATTGGATTCCCCATGATTGAGGTAATGTCCCATAAGATGTGTGGATTCCAGTAGAGAAAATTTAAATTGCAGATACAGATCCAGACTTGCAGATGAGTGTTTCTTACCATGTCCAGATCAAAATTCCTATCCCACTCTTGGATTATTTGGAATCTAGGCCATAAGGAAAACAAACCATAACTCTGACATCTCTGATTATGGTCATTAGAAGGGAAAACAATATTGTAGTTCCCCTTTCCCTTTGAAATCATCGTCTATTCACCAAAACCCCAAAGATCGGAAATCATGCATGTAAGATCATGAAATTTATAGGGCCTCTCTCCCTTCTGAACCAAGCCCCTAGAAATTATCGAGTTCGTGCACAAGTGTACTCTCTCATTAACTACCTCCTGGTTTGTAGAGACATGAGTCGTCCTTCCCTTCTAGATGATACATCTAGGAAAGGAAGATTGAGTCAACGAATGATGGTCTGGAAACTGATTTTACCACCTCAGAAAAATTCTTCTCTTCACCCACCACCTTATCTAATATCTAATTATCCACAATCGGCTTCTTAGAGGCATTGTGAAAGAGCTTAAAATTACCAACATGATCAAATAGCGATAATATTATTGAGAGTTCAGTTGGATTCAACTTCTCCCAAACCTCATCATCTCTAGAATTTGGGCATTCTCCATTCTCCCCTTGCTCCTCCATCACCCACCAATGTCCATGAAATGATTAATTTTTGTTTAATACATATGTCACACTTCCAAACACAATAAAATGAGATTTTATTGTTTTTTATTTTATAATTTGTTTTTCATGTATAATAATTGACCACACACCAATCTGGCACATGATGTGGTTGGTATTACTTGATGTTTGTGTTTTCAATATAATAATTTCATTTAATTTGAAAACACATCACAAATCCAAAACATAGAAAATGAGCATGGATTTTTTTCCAAATATATTAAAATTGTCCATAATTCATTTGTGAATTGTCGGAGTTGACCACATGTTAATATGGAAACCAATGTAGTTTGTCTGAATCAAAGTACATGTTATTAATTAAAATGTCTCATTTTAGTTTAAATTAAGAATCAATTTATAAAACTTGTTAAATGATCTCAATTTTTTTTAGTGTATTGTAAAATGGTTCATATTTCATCTATGACATAAAAAAATATACCACACATCAACCCTAGATTCTATGTGATCGATATGACTCAAAGTGTGTGTTTTTAATAGAAATGTGTCATTTTAATTTAAAATAAGTAACATGTATTGAAAACTAAGAAAAATGATACCATATTGTTTTCAAACAATAGGAAAATGATCCATAATTAATTTTATAAATGTAAAAATTAGTTTCACGCCAATATGACACTGGATGAGTTGAACTAACTCGAAGTACGTGTTTTCACTATTAAACAGTCAATTTAGTATAAAATTTATTCCATAACCAAAACTAAGAAAACAGTCTCAAATTGTTTCCAAATTTTTTTAAAATAGTCCATAATTCATTGTTGACTTGTATGTATCAACCACACATCAATCTGACATCCAATGTGGTTGATATGACTCGAAGTCTATGTTTTCAATATGAAAGTTTCATTTTAGTTTAATACACACATTAAATATCCAAAACATTGCAAAAGATCTCTAATTATTTTTGTAAATTAGGATAATGGTCTATAATTCATCTATGATGTTAAATAATCGACCACACATTAGTATGACACACGATGTGACCTATATGAATCAAATTACATGTTTTTAATATAAAGGTTCCATTTTAGTTTAAAATTCATATAAAATCGCCAAAACTGATGAAATGAGCTTGAATAGTTTTCAAAACTTATGAAAAAAATTCATAATTCAATTTTGGATTGTATAAATTAGGTGAATATGAATCTAACACATGATTTGGTCTGTATGACTTGAAGTGATTGTTTCCAAAATATAAGTGTCATTTTTGTTTAAAACATTCATCACATAGAAAAAACCAAGAAAATGATCTTGGATTGTTTTCAAACATTAGGAAAATATTCTATAATTCTCTTATGACCCATAGGAATTGACCACATGTCAATATGATGCCTGATGTGGTCGGTATTACTCAAAGTTCATGTTATCAATAAAAAATTTCATTTTAATTAAAAGACGCATAAAATAGCCGAAATTAGGTAAATGATATTTTTTTTCAAACAACATGAAAATGGTCCATAACACCTTTCAAACATTTATGAATTGATGGTATAGACAGAAATGACTCAAATTACATTTTTTAATTGAAAGGTCCTATTTTAGTTTTCAAGGCCTGTCATGTAACCATAACTGAGAAAATGAGTTCATATTGTTTTCAAATTTTAGGAAAATGATCCAAATTCATTATTGACATGTAGAATTTAATTGCACTTTAATCGACACATGTTGTGGTCGGTATGAATCAAAGTGTGTGTTTTCAATATATAAGTGTCATTTATGTTTTAAACATGCATCACATAGGTAGAACTAAGAAAAATATCATGTATCATTTTCAAACATTAGGAAAGTGGTCCAAAATTCATTTGTTACCTATAGGAATTGAAAAAATATCACTCTAACACTGGATGTGGTCAATATGAATCGAAAATAATGTTTTTAATATAAAAGTTTCATTTTACTCTAAAACAAGCATCAAATATCCAAATCTGAGAAAGTGAGCTCGGATTGTTTTCCAAAATTTGAAAAAACAGTCCATAATTCATTTTTTATGTATGAGAATTGACTAGAAATCAATTTGACACATGATTTAACCAATATGACTCAATGTCTATGTTTTAACATGAAAGCTGCCATTTTAGTTTAAAACACATGTTAGATCTGCAAAATTGAGAAAACGAGATCAGATTTTTTTTCAAAAATTATGAAAAAAAATTATAATTAATTTTTCGCGTGTATGAATTGACACACACCAATCGGACACATGATGTGGTTGGTATGATTTGAATTGTTTGTTTTCAATATAAAACTACCATTTATGTTTAAAACATATCACACAGACAAAACTAAAAAACAAGCTGGTATTGTTTTAAAACAGTTGGAAAACTCTCCATAATTCATTTTTGACCTATATGAATCGACCACATAGTATTATGAAACTTGATTTGATTGGTATGACTCAAATTGAATGTTTTTAATACGAAAGGGTCCTTTTAGATTATAACATGCATTAAATAGTCAAAAACAACCAAACAATATCAAATTATTTTTTATATTTAAAAAATTGGTCCACTATTCATTTTTTTCATATAAGAATCAGTCGCATGTATATTCAACACAAGATGTGACTGATATAGCTCAAAGCATGTGATTTCAATAGAAAGGAGTAATTTTAGTTTAAAAAGTGTGTCACATAGTAAAATCCTATAAAATGGGCTCATATTGTTTTCAAACATTATGAAAATGATCCATAATTCATTTTTGATGCGTAGAAATTAACTTTATGTCAATATTTCACATGATGTGGTCGATATGACTCAAAGTTAATGTTTTCAATATATAAGTTCCATTTTTGTTTAAAACATCCATAACATAGGAAAATTATGCATAATAACTTGATATTGTTTTCTCATCATAATGTCTAATATAACTTAATTATTTTCCTTATAATTTTTATATGATACTTATTTAGTTAATTTTCACAGAGATAATGCTTAAAGATGAACAATATATGGTGTGATAGTTGAAGATTTGTTGTCCATAAGAAATTCCTTTTGAATTGGATCACATCTAGAAGTATTTTTTAACATCATGGATGAAATATAATTCATGAGTAGCTGATTTTGAGAAGGAAAAAAACGATGTGATGTGATAGAGTCAACCACAACTAAATCAGATACCTGGTGTGCCTGGTATGACTCAAATTATATGTTTTTAGATTAAAATAGATACTTTTTGTTTAATTTAATTCTTTATAGTATTACTAACATAATAATTTTTTTCATATATAGGAACATTAATTTTCTTGAGTAGGGATTGTTTTTTTGGAAACTAACACCATGAAAAGAGGTAAGTACCTATGGAAAATGGAATAATTGTATTTTTAAATGTTTGTGATAAATTATAATTACTCTTGTAATTTTAAAAACCGTTGTTTAAAATATCTATAATATAGTGTTTTTTTCATGTATTTTCATAGTGAATTTTATTTCAATTAAATTATATATTTGGTCTCCCAATGTTTTCTCCCTGTTTTTACTGTTGTAGTGTGATATAATTTTAACAACACACTTCAGTTGAATTCCCCTTTATAAGTTCTAGTAATAGCACAGATAAATAGAACCATTATTGACACAATAAAAAGAACTGATAATGTTATCCTTTTTCTAAGAAAAGATAACTTCTGATAAAGGATACATTTATCAGCACCTTTCCTATTTCCAATAAAGGTATCCTTTATTGGCACTTTTTCTAGCACCAATAAGGCTCCATTTATCATCACTTTTTATAGCAGTAATAAAGTGTCACTTTATCAGTGTTACAAATAAATCATTGATAAAATTTAACATTTATTAGTGCTTAAAGAAGCACTCATAAAGAAATCCTTTTTTATCTCATTTCAAGCATTGATAATGGCCTAGCTCTTTTAATGGCATTCTGATTTTCCATTCTTTTTTCACTAACAAAACCCTTTTTAGCACTGTTAAAGGCCTTATTTATTTTATTGGTGTTCCCATTAAACAAATCTATAGTCTCACCATCTTTTCCAGTGGTGTGTTGTGTGGTCATGTTGGCCATTCTATCATTAAAATTGTTTTTCTTATCAATGTCTTTCCTCTTTTTTTAAATTATTAAATTATACATAAATGAATTAATATATAATTATATTTGGAATTTGTGATTGAGAAATAGAAATTTATAATAAACTGTATTTATGAGTGGAATTGACCCTTGTTTTAGACCTAATGTAATGGTAAATGTAGATTAGTAAGTAAATTATTTGTGGTTACTAAGGTGTGAAATAATGACTTGGAAATGGTTTTGGAATTATTAATTTAAGTTGGTGAATTGGAAATGGGTTTTTAAAAGTTTTATAGTAAATGAAAACACCCTTGTTGGTGATAATGTTTTTTTTCAAAATTAAAATGACCTTGGGGGAGGGTCTTGAGATTATAAGAAATTCCCTATGATGAGGTTCGCAAGACTTGGATAATAAAAAATCTATTGGGGAGGTCTATTTTAATTATTGGCTTAATTCATTGCTGAAAAAACACCCATATGGTAGGTCTATGTTCTTATTGGGATTATTACCTAAATGGAAAAATCATGTAGGGGATGTCTGTGTTAAATATTATGTATACCAAGGAAACATAGGTGATTAGAGCATAAATTTTTGGAAATTTTAACTAATTTTTCATTTCTTATAACCCCCTAAATTAATTAAAACCCATTAAAATCTGTGAATTTTGATAGAATATCAAATTTGGAATTTATTTTTTTAATGGATTAAAATTGAGATTTTTAATTTTCTTATAGATTATTTTTATATAAATAATTTTTCAAGAACTTTAATTTAATTATTTTATGGTGTATTATCTCAATTTATTATATAAATTTTGAATTCCATCTACAAAAGTGTTATTTTTCACCAATTATTTGTTAGGTTGGATGTTTATTCTCTTGGTTTCCTTGCATTTTCATTGGATGTTTTCTCAAATCGGTGGATCATCTAGGGATAATTAGACAAGTGGACATGTGGTTTCTTCTATGTATTGGTGTTGCATCTATCGGAATTCAGATTTCTCCTTTCATGGATCTGTAGATCAATGGACATCGTCTATTTTGAAAATCTTCTATAGAATTGTGGATTATCATTAGATCTATGGATCTTTTGTGCATAATCAGACATCTATTACGTGGTACTATTGGTGGATTTATTTTTATTGGTTTGATCATCATTGGTTTCTGTGTAGAGGTTCTTCTAGTTCACTACAACCATTAATAGTACATCCATCTGTTCTTCATTAGAGGGGTTCTTCTCTTATTTTGAAATTAGGCCCTTTTGTGACTAGTTATCAAATAAATTTTTGATTTTTGGAATGTGTGACTAGTTTACTTTAGATCTCTTCCTTATTAAAATACTATGTTGATGTTTTTGTGAGCATGTTAACCCACGCTCTCTTTGAATTCTACCGTGAAAGTGCTCAAAAATCTTCCAGGATATGGTTTTTTAGTCCCAAACCATATTATAGATCAAGGAAATTTATGGAATTTCCCTGAATTTTAGTTTTCATAATCAATTACCTATCTTTGTCCATGTATACTCGGGTGGTATTTTACTTTTTGGAAAGAGGATATGGAAATAAGAGCTAAATATTACTCTATATATTATTGCAGCTTCCATTAACCAGCCTAACACCCCGAAATAAGATTTTGTAGGCTTTATGGTTGTCCCTCTCAGAGGGTTAAATAGAAGACTTGGAATCTTCTCAATACCATACATGAGATTTTACCCAAACCACTCCTTGTTGGTGAGGAATTCAATTCAATTTTCTTCCAAAATGAAAATAAATGTGAGGCCATAAAGCCTATTAAGTAAATGAGGGAGTTTTAACAAACTAATCATATTACAAAACATTTGAATCAAGGGTATTTTGGAAACCTTCACCCATTTTTAGAGGTAACTTTGAGAAAACTCGCATTACAAAGAGTCTAGAAATGTTCTTAGGATCAAGTTAATGGAATAATATTTTCATCTTCTATTGGGTTTCCCACAATGCTCCTACCACCCTGGGCCATTTCCTTATCCTCACTGATTTTTCATTGGGGCATTGAATGTCAAGGTATGAAGGAATCTTTAGATTTTAAATCTTCTATTCTGAAGATAAGGAATTCAAAGAATTGAAACAAGCGGGTTGGAAGGTATGGGATATAGACATAGGGAAAAATATCCTCCTTGTGGAATAGAAGTTTAAATGGTTGATAAACATTAACTTCCACCAACCAGATTCTCTTTGTGAAAAAATTGATATGAAACAAAATGTGTTGTACTATATCTATGACTTAGATATGGATCTTCATAGTATTTCTAAAGTAACCTTCTCATTATTACATATTTAAAAATTATTTATTACATAAAATTTCACTTAAGAAAACTCTTTTTATTGAGAGGTCTAGTGTATTAGGAAATTAGGAACATTACATAACACCTTATAACATAGAATACAAAATCATTATTTAAAACTTCTTTTATATGACCACTATATTCCTTCTTACATAGCATTGCATGGGATGACTTGAGGATATACATAAGAAAAGGGTGAGCTATAAATCTTAGTAAGGGAGTAAACAAGGAATAACATGAAGAATACATTACATGTTATGTAATAGGAATATCAATGTATTATAAGAGAAAGATGAACAAAAAGGCATGATATAGCATGATTATCATATCATGGAAATGTGGAAACAACATTTCACATGATATTAGCATGAGCCATGCCTCATTTCATGAGGATAATGAGTAAACCCTCATTTCACTTGAATTAAAATGATTAATCCCTCATTGCACATAGATTATCATGATTTAATTCGTTACCCAATGCATTGGATTGCTATTAGGGCGTACCCTTCTCAATCATTTCATTTCATGCATATGTGTACCATATAGATCATTGAACATGGATTCATTAAACATCATAGTTTATTCCCTGAATAAGAGATGTGGAATACATAAATGTAAGTCCTCAATCAACTAATACATGTGTATAGAGGTTAATACCTTTGATAGAGTAATTGGTATGGTATTAACTTACACGATGATTTTGGCATGGAAATTTTTGTGTATCTTTGGTAGTATAACGACGTCAAATAGAAATCATAAAAGGGGTTTATGAGAGATAAAGGGGTCTCTCATCATTTATAAATGAATTATACATCAAGGGGGTAATGGAACATAATATCCCATCTTATGTAGTGGAATTTAGATGTATAATATAAAATAATTGCTTGAATGTAAATGAGGAGAGAGAAATCCCTTATGGATTTTCAACATGGTAACGGGTGTACATGGGAAGAATTAATGAGAGATAAATGGGTATATCATCATTGAAACCTAAGGAGGGAAGTATAGCAGAAGTGAAAAATCATTTCCCAAATTTTTTTATTTAAAATAAAAGGGAAAAACAATATCATGAAACATGGACATAAATAAGGAAGGAAGGAATATGAGGATCCCTTACTTGGATGTCTGATCCCAATGGGTTGGGAGAGGCTTGAGATAGGATTATTGGGAGATTGGGATGCCTTGGGAGGTTTCTAGAGAGAGTAGGTCAGAGGTTTCTTCAGCTCCAAAGGTTTTGAGTGAAGAGGAATGGGAGATTGAGTTGGTTTATATAGGAAGGAGAGGGAATTCATTATTATTTAGGTTTTGGACACAACACATTAAACTAATCAAAACCACAAACCATACAATTGTTTTTGCATATGGTTTTTTCCAAAGTTTAGTGGAAGACATTATTTTATAAGGAAAATGGCCAGACTTAATAAAATAGTAGGCTTTCTTATGTGGAGGTGAGTCACACTCTCGAGGAAATCATTTTAAATTGATAAAATATTTTATAAATCTTGGAGGGTCCACTAAGGCATTGTAAAATTAATAAAAATAATTATAAAATCATATTATTTTAAAGGTACAACAAATATTGGCCGAATATACATTTTATAATATTTTATTACTTCACTATTGGTTCATTATGATGTCGTAAAACAAATTATATATTTATATGATATTTAATTTTTACCCAAAAATTTGATTGTCTCAAAAATTTATGAAAAATTCATTGTTGGATAATTTTGACATCATGATTCAAAAAATAATATTCATTTTACCTAAATAATTTTCTAAATATATGAATTTTGACTTTTAAAATAAAAACTGTCGTTTATTGAAAATTGACGGGTCTTGACAAAAATATTTTTAAAACCTCAATGAAAATTACAATCGTATTCATAAAAACAATATGAACATTTATATTTAATAAAATGTAATATAGTAATAATATTTTATTAAAATATTATTTAATTCAAAAATCCATTAATTCATCATAATAGATTTAATAATTCAATTTTGAAAATTAAATAATGATATAATTTGTGCTTTAAAAAAAATTTCAAAGTAACAATAATGAAATGAATGTATATTATTTAAATAAAAATAAAGTACATAATCATAGTTCTAGGGTATTGTTATATAAACCCTTATAACAGCCACATAAGACCTAAGGGTAAGGTGTCCGATGGTGACAGACTCTTGGGGCAGCTCGGATAACAACACTCAAGTGGTAATCTCTATTACCTTACACATCTCAAGTAGGTGGTCTCATTAAAACATAACATGTTGAAGCTCATCTTGGTATTTTTCAAGAACAAAGCCCAGTGAAAATACCTCCTTTTTAAGCTCCAACAAATGGGCTTCATATGGAGAAATTCTACTCGAAGAGGGAATCACTTCCTTTGTCTGGGTAAATTGTATTTGTTAAAGCCCTATATTTATACTAATCATGTGATCATTATTCAAGAGCCATATTAGCAATAGTAACAATTTTTAATGGTATTTTAAAATCCAAAAACATAAAACCATGGAATTACATGTGTTTTATATACCTATTTTACATAATAATACATTTAATTAGATCAAGAAAGATTTTCCTTAATAAAATTTGGGGTCGTTTCAATCTTCCCACCTTAACAAATTTCACTCTCTAAATTTCCTTTTCCCACAATAAAACAGATGAGGGTATGTCTACCTCATCACTTCCTTCAGTTCCCATGTTGCTTCCTCAATCTTTTGGTTTCATGACTATACATTGATGAGGGACATCATCTTATTTCACAGAATTTTTTCTCTATGATCTACGATCTTAACTATATTCACTTCATTAGATATGTTTTTCTCCAATGGTAACACCTATGGATTGAGTACAAGCGATGGGAAAAGTTTTTACTTCCTCAAGAGTGATATGTGGAATACATCATGTACTTGAAATAGGTTTGGTGGGAGTGCTAGTAGATAGGCCACTGCTCCAATGCAACCAAGTATCTTAAAAGGGCCGATGTACCTTAGAATAAGCTTTAACTTATTCCCAAATCTCATAGCACTATTCCATGGGGATGTGTGGAGGAATACCATGTCTCCAACATTAGACTCTAGGTCTCATCGATGATTATCAGTGTATCTCTTTTGTCGACTCTGATCAGCTTTAATGTGATGCTGGAAGGTCTTAACCTTCTCCACCAATTATTCAACTATTTTTGGACCTAGAATTTTTCGCTCCCCAACTTCATCCCAAAATTCCTTTGTTCTTCACCTATTCCCCTAAAGGGTATCATAAGGATCCATTCGGATGCTTGATTTGAAAGTGTTATTGTAAGAGAACTCAACCAAAGGAATATATTGATCCCATCCTCCTTTGAAGTCCATTGAGAGTGATCTGAACATGTCCTCAAGTGTTTGGATAGTCCACTAATACTGGTCATCTATTTGAGGATGATATGCAATATTGATGTTCATCTCAGTATTTAGAGCAAGTTGGAGACTCTTCCAGAATATAGTGGTGAATCAGGGATCTCGATTAGATAAAATTGATTTTAGTACTCCATGCATCCTTACCACTTCTCTGATGTAAATTTGTTCCCGTTGATCTAATGAAAAATCCACTCAAATTGAAATAATGTGTGTAGTATTTTTAATATGGTCCACAAAACCCAGATAGTATTATTTCCTTTGTATGTATTTGGAAGAATGATGAAAAAATCCAAGGTGATGTTCTCCCATTTCCATGTTGGTATAGGTAATGGTTGCATCATCCTCTTAGACTTATGCCTATCAGCCTTTACTTGCTGACATATCAGGCACTTTGATGTATATTCAATGATCTCCTTTTTCATGATATCCCACCAATAATTCTCTTGTAGATCTCAATACATATTTCTGTTTCATGGTTGAATGGAGAAATTCAAACTATGTGCATTATCCAAAATTTCTTTCTTTAACTCATGATTTTATGGTACACATAGCCTTGACCCAAATCTCAAAATTCCTTCTTCATTAACATTTAACTCTAAGGATTTACCTTTTCTGATAGTTTCCACCTTATTATAAATACCCACATCATACGTTTGAGCATCCTTTAACCATTCCAAAAGAGACGGTTGAGAAATAATTTTTGAAAGGATTGATGACATTCCCTTCTTTATGATTCACATTCCATCTTCATAAAATATAAGAATATTGGATCCTTTTCAATTATAATCAATGAAAGAGTTGTTGGATCCTTCTACTTAGAGTATCTTCCACCTCGTTCTCCTTACCCAGATGGTAGTGAATTAAACAGTCATAGTTTTTGATAATATCTAACCATATTTGATGGAATATATTCACCTGTTTTTGTGTGAATACATACTTGAGGCTTTTGTGATACATATATATTTCTCACTTCTCCCTAAAGGGGTAAGGTCACCAAATTTTTTAATCAAAGTTTTCTGAAGCCAACTCCATGTCATGAGTTGGATAGTTTTTCTCGTGAAATTTCAATTTACATATATCATAGGCAAGGACATTATCATTTTGCATCAACAAACAGTTGAGTCCCTTCATCAAAGAATCACTAAATACCACAAAGCATTCTCCACTTGTGGGTATTGTAATCATAGTCAGAGTGATAAGCCTCCTTCTCTACTCCTTGAAGATATTTTCACATTTATCACTCCAAGAAAACATGACTCCCTTTCTAGTTAGCTTGGTAATAGGGTTTGACAGTCTTAATAAATTTATCACAAATCGGTGATAATATCTAGCTAACCCAAGGAAGCTATGAATATCACTCGAAGATGTTGGCCTCAACCATCCCTCAATTTTATTTTTTAGGGATCAATTGATATCCCATTTCTTGTGATGATATGACCCAAGAATGAGACTTCCTTCAACCAGAACTCACATTTTATGTAATTTTCATAGAGATTCTCCTTTGGAATGTTATCTAGTAAAATTCTTAGATGCTCCTCATGATCCTCCTTGGTTTTGGAGTATATTAAAATATCTTATAAAGACTACCACAAATTTCATGAGGGAATCTCTAAAGACTCTATTCATCATGTCCATGAAGATTAATGGATCATTAGTGAGTCCAAAAGGAATTACTATGAATTCATATTTCTCATACCTTCTACAAAAAGTCTTCTTGGGGATATCCTCTTTCTTCACTGTTACATGAAAATATCCCGACCGGATATCCACCTTGGAGAAGTATTGTGCTCCATGTAGCTAATCAAACAAGTCATTAATTCATGGTAGAGGATACTTGTACTTTATCATGATTTTTTTGAGCCCGTTATAATAAATGAAACAGTGCATTTACCCATCCTTCTTCTTAACGAAGAGGACTAGTGAACCCCATGGTGTAGCACTTGGGTGCATAAAACCTTTATCCAGATTCTCCTGTAGTTGTTTCTTTAGCACCTCAAGCTCCACAACAGACCTTCAATATGGAGTCTTGGATATTTTCAATTCCCTAGGTATATGTTCAATCGATGATTCAACATGTCTTCTAGGAGTAAGACCAGGAAATTCCTCAGGAAACACTTCAGTGAATTCTCTCAAAATAGGCATGTCTTTAGGGATGGTTTCCTTGATAAATTCAATCATCTGAGAAATATATGCATGCTCATAGGACAATAATATCCATTCATGAGATTATGGTTCTAAATAAACATTCATCCTCCTCATTACACTTGTAGATAATCGTGGGTCGATTCTCCATATAGAGTGTGATTTCCCTCTCACAGAAATTTATGTTAGGTCTATATATGGAAATCCAATCCATGCCATGAATTGCATCAAATTACACCGGGGGGAGTAATATGAGGTTCTCTAGGAAGTTCAATTCACAAATTCTGATAGGGGAGGAGTTATATTCATGGGATTCAATGATTTCCCCATTTTCCATTCTCACCGACATCTCTAATTCTATGATTTGGGTGGTGTTGGGATTTTTCTACTAAACATTTGGGATATAAAAGAATGCATAGAACCAGAATCAAAAAGTAAATTCACTATTCTTGAATGAATAACTAGCGTACCTATCACCACTTTGTTGTTAGGGTTCACTTTTGTAGTAGTGATTGAAAAATATCTCCCTTTATTCCTTTGAGGTTGTTGGTTGCCTCTTAAAACCCTTGAGTTAGGGAACTAGTTTTTGAAGTGCCCTAGTTCTTTGTAGTTGAAGTAATGAACAATGCGTTGAGGGTCAAATGGATCATTACTATCCTCAATCATAGTAGCAGGTTTTTCTGGCCGATGTTTCATGGCCAGGTGCCCTTATCTTCCAAACATAAATCATTTCCTCATCCCCATTAGGCAATTTACAGGGTGCTTCTTTCCACACCTTTGGCAAGTGGGGTACTGGAATTTATTAGCACCATTGGATTTATCCATCAAAATTCCAGAATTAAATACCATTTCTTCTTATTATCCCTATAATACCCCTTAGATTCTCTATTCTCTATTTCAACTTTGGGGGAACATCGGATAATTTCCTCATACCTATCGAAGCAATGGGTCATTAGTGCTTTCTGTAGGCCTAGTTTTATCCCACAAAATAAGTGGTCAAACATTCATTCAGGGGTAACGACAAATCCATATGCATGTTGCACTTGACTTTTAAAGTTTTACTCATACTCTCTGATGTATTCATCATCTTTTTTCTTGAGGGATAATAATTCTCTTTCCATTTTAAGTCGGAGGGTGAGAAGAAAATATTTATTGAAAAACATTTTTCATAAATCCTTTCATTCCAATGCCTTGACATCTTCCTCAGGCTTTTTATTTTTTATCAATGTCCACCATTGATCAGTTTCACCCTCTATATGATAAGTATCCATAAGAACCATCTCTTGTTCATAAAATTGAAGGATGGAGAAGATCTTTTCAAAGGATTCGATCCATTTTTCGGTGATTGAGGGATTGGATGATAGATTAAAAGTAGGTGGCCATTATCTCATGAACCTCCCTATTTCGGCTTGTTCATTCTGGGGGGGGGGGGTTGGATGATTCTCTTGACCCATGTTTCTATTCAAAACTTTTTTTAACTAAAATATTATCGTGACAAATTTTTCGATTCCTTCTCCCATTAGATTGGGAATCTCATTAGAATAGTCATCGCATTGATCTTTGCATTGATTTTTAGCCTGAGTCTGATTATTACCAGCCATTGGATGGAATAAAAGTAAAGTTAGGGGTAACACATAAAGGGGAATCCAATGACAAAAACAGATAACTTATAAATTAATTTTCTTTCTTTAAGTTATAAATTTATAGTCTTCAATCTATGTTATCAATGATCTACTTCCAAACATATTTTCTTAGGGGAATTTTTTCATTCCATAATAATGGTTCATAATAATATTTTGAATTTACCAAAGCATATACCCTAATAGGGTCAAACCAAGAGTGCAGTAAGGCATGTTGTTGTGCACCAGTTCCCATTCAATTCTAGCTCAAAGTGGTGTTTCCATGTTTTACCCCAAGATACATATGTGTCAAAGCCACATCTACTTGTTCATATCCAGATAGGGATGTTTTTTTTTATAATCCACTTATTCTATACTCACAAAAATTTTGAGATGTTTTTATTATACGTATTCTTATCCCTAAGGCTTTCACTAGGGTTTTGTAATCCAAATACCAAGAATAACTAAACCAATCCTCTGATACCATCTATAACAACCCTACTCTTTATTACATATTTAAACATGATTTATTACATAAAATTGAACTTAAGACAACTATGAGGATTGAGAGTTCTAGTGTCTTCTGAAGTTAGGAACATTACATAACAACTTAGAAAATATAATACAATAACATTATTGAAAACTTCTTTACAATACCTTTGCATTCCTTCGTACTTAGCATTTCATTGGATAACCTGATTAGATACATAAGAAAAGGGTGAGCTGTAAATCCCTATAAGTGAGTCAAAAAGGAATAACAATAGGAATTCAATACACTTTATGAAATTGTCTTATCAATGGAGAATAAGAGAAATATGAACATAAAGACGTGATATAGCATGATTATCATAACATTGAAATGTGGCAACAAAATTTAACATGATATTAGCATTACACTGCGCTTATTACACATAGAGCATGATTAAACCCGCATTGAACATGAATTAGAATGAGTAAACCCTCATTGCACATGGTGTATCAGGATACTATTAATTACAAAATTCATTGGAGCGCTATCAGTGTGAACCCTTCTTAATCATTTCATTTCATACATGTGTTCCACATAGATCATAAAACTTGGATTCATTAAAAATCATAATTATTTCAATTAATAAGAGATGTGGAATACATAAATGTATGTCCTAAATCAAAAATTACATGTTCATAAAGGTGAATACCCTTGATAGAGAAATGGGTATGGTATTCACTTACACGATGATTTTGGCATGGAAAGTTTGGTGTACCTTCGGTTGCTTAACGATGACAAATAGAATTCTTAAAATGGGCTCATGAGAGAGAAAGTGGTCTCTCATAATTTATACATGAAATGTACAATAAAATGGTCGTGGAACATAATATCTGATCACTTGTAATGGAATTTTGATCCATAATATAAAATAATTTCTTGAATGTAAATAAGGAGAGAGAAATCCCTTAC
Source organism: Viscum album (assembly GCA_963277665.1). NCBI lineage: Eukaryota > Viridiplantae > Streptophyta > Magnoliopsida > Santalales > Viscaceae > Viscum > Viscum album. The sequence continues at coordinate 761,639,248 of OY728161.1, forward strand.
GGAATTTCTACATGGTAATGGGTGGACATGGGATGAATTAATGAGATATAAAGGGGTAAATCGTCATTCAAAAATAAGAGGGAAGTATAGGGGAGGTGAAAAATCATATTCCATACTTTTTTATTTTAAATAAATGGGAATAACAATATAAGGAAACATGGACGTAATTACAGAAGGAAGGAAAGTGAGGATCCTTTACTTGGGAGTGTGATCCCAAAGGCTTAAGAGAGGCATGAGAGAGGATTTTCGGGAGCTTAGGGAAACATGGTAGGAATCTAGATAGAGGTGGGAAGATTTTGGTAGTGCTCCAAATGGTTTGAGTGAAGAGGAATGGGACATTTAGTGGGTTTATATAGGAAATGAGAGGGAATTATTTATTATTTAGGTTTTGGACACTACACATTAAACTAATCAAAACAACAAACCATAAAAAAAATTCCCATGGTTTTTCCAAAATAGAGTGGAAAACATTATTTTTTATGGAAATTTTCTAAACATAATAAAATATTAGGCTTTATTATGTGAAGGTGAGTCACACTCTAAAAGAGATCATTTTAAAATGTCAAAATATTTTATAAGTCTTGGAGGGTCCACTAAGGCATTGTAAAATTAATAAAAAAAATATAAAATTACATTATATTAAATTAAAAACATATATTGTCCAACTATACCTTTTATAGTATTTTATTACATCACTATTGGGTCATTATGATGTGATAGAACACATTATATATTTATACGGTATTTAATTTTTACACATAAATTTGATTGTCTCAGAAAATTATGAAAAATTCACTGTTGGATAATTTTGACATCCAAATTCCAAAAATAACATTAATGTTAACTAAATAATTTTCTAAATATATAAATTTTAACTTTTAAAATAAAAACTGACATTTATTGAAAATTGACGTATCGTGAAAAAAACAACTTTCAAACCTTAAGGAAAATTACAATCGTATCCATAAAAATTAAGAATTCATTTATATTTAATAAAATTTAATTCTGTAATAATATTTTATTAAAATATTATTTAATTCAAAAAACCATTAATTCATCAAAATAGATTTCATAATTGAATTTTAAAATTAACTAAAAATAATATTGGTTGTTTAAAAATCATTTTCAAAAGTAACAATAATAAAATGAATTTATATTCCTTATACAAAAAATAAAGTACATAATCACAGTGCTAGGGTCTTTTTACATAACCCCTTATAACACCCGCATAAGACCTAAGGGTATGGTGTGAAATGGTTATACACTCTTGGGGTGGCTTGGATAACATCGCTCGGATGGTTATATCTATTAGAATCAACTTCTCCCTTAGGTGGTTTCGTTCAAGCTTAACGTGTTGAAGATCATCTTGGGCTTGGTCAAGAGCAAAACCCGGTAACGATACCTCCATTCTGAGCTCTGAAAAATGGGCTTCATATGAAGAAATTCTACTTTATGAGTACATCGCTTCATTTTTTTTATTAAATTGGATTTGTTAAAGAACTATATTTATACTAATCATGTGGTCACTATTCAATGTCTATATTGGAAATGGTAACCATTATTAATGGTATTTTGAAATCCAAAAACATAAAACCAAGGAAGTTCATATGTTTTATATAAAAATTTTAAATTGTAATACATTTAATTATATCGAGATGAATTTTCATTAAAAAATGTTTGTGTGGTTATAATTTCATCCCTTGAAGTGATGATTGATGAAGAATATAAAATTAAGGAAATATTTGGGCCCTATAAGTGTGTGAAATCCATATCAAGAAAGGTTATTATAATTCTCTCTATATCTATCAAAAATATTTTGTGAGTCTACATAAGAACATCATCTCCTTTCATATAAATTCAAAAGGAAAAATGTTTCCAATGAAAGGGTGATGCATTATATTATAATTAATTCTTGTAAGATTCTCTTTACAGCGAGGGGGTCTACCATTTATTCTGATATTTCATCTTTCATGGAGAAAATAGTCATAAAAACTATGAATTACCATCTTACATTATAGTTTACTAATATGGAAATATTGACATCCCTTTAAAAAATTCATTCAACTAGTTCACCAGGGCTAGATGTGTTCCATGCCTTATTTTTTTAAAAAAATATGGCACATCATTAGGAATGATATGTTGGAACTATTTAAAGTTTTATGGGTGGGTAAGCAAACCATATATGTTTTGATAGAAACAATTACTATACTCATTCCAAAAAACCATCTCTGATCTTAGAAATTTGTCCCATCATCTTATGTAATTTTTTCTAGAAACAATTCTCAAATATTTTGGTCAACTGACAATGTTCATGGATTCCATATATTCATTCTGAAAATCGTTGTGTTGTCCTCTCAAAGAGGTTCGTCTTTGATAATTCAATTATCTCTCACGAATTATTTCACTATAATAATACACTCTCTACTACGATGATGGGTATTATGGATTTGAATCTCGATATGACTAAGGCTTTATACATAGATGAATGGTCCTTTTTGTAGTATTTAAAGGGAAAATGGGGTTTTCCACTAATAGGATTGAGTTCAACATGCAGGGAATCTATTAACTATATTTCAAAATTAATATCAATGGTTTTATCTCCTAGATTTGTTCACCTACAAGGGGACATGGTAAGGGGGGCCCTTTGTCCACTATCCATTTTATTTTATTTTCTAATGTGTTCTTTAATCTTATATTAGTTGATTCAAAGGATAATATGACTTATGGGGTGAAGGTGTATTGATGAAGTACCCCCATCTATAATATTTTATTTTTAAGTGATCGATTTCTCTTTTCAAGGGATACCATTGAATAATGGGATTTTATTTTTTATCTAATATGCATGTATGAGAGGGACACCGAAAAAGCTGTGAATCATGCTAAATCGAAAAATTATTTTAGTTTTAAAGTAAATGTGGGTAGAAAGGATGAACACAATAAAGCTTCATGTTTTTAGATTTTTTACAAGAATAATAAATACTTGTTCTTTCCAATGATTTTTAAAAGTTCTTAAAGATATAATTTTAAATTTATTCTAGACAGAATGGAAAAAAATCCAAGGATGTTCTTTCAAGATATTGTCTAAATAAGTGAAGGAAACTCTCATAAATGTTGTATATTAGGAAATACCAACCTATGTTATGAACTTATTTAAGAACACTTGTTTTGTTTTGGATCAAATACATTCATTCCTTCCCAAATTCTAGTGGGGTATGGGTTATGGAATAAATAAAATTCATTTAAAATCCTGGAATAAGATTCACCTCTCAAAACTAGAGGGGGAATGGGCTTATTGGATATGAGATATTTCAATGAGTCTTTTTGGTGAAAAAATGATGAAATATACTATAAAAACCTAATTCCTTATGTTTAGGGATCCTACATGACAAATATTTCCCTCATGAGGAATTTTGAGCATCAGATTTAGGCCCCTCATCCTAGCTTCTTCTAGAAAAGCCTATGGGGGTATACTCTTTTCTAATGATCCATCCTATAGAATCTGAGATGGATCCACATTCAAGATTTGTAGTGATACTTAGATGGTGGATATCGATAGTACAAGGGATACATATGTGGTTGTTCCTTCTTGGGAAGATGATAATGTTCATTTATAGTATAATAATGAAATAACCAGTCGGTACATCGATAAACATGATGGTTGGTTCAATTATAGGGATAGGAAAATTATTCTATGCATCCCTTTCATGAAGGGTATGGGAAAAGATAGAATGTGATAGAGTTATGAAATCTTGAGAATGTACTCAGTTAAATGAGTGGATAAGACAACACTAAGAATGAACTTCCCAGAAGATGATGATATTTGGAAGAAAGGCTAGAATATGGAAATTCATCTCAACGTATGATTTTTTTTGGAAGATTTATATAATAATCCTCTATATAAAAGAGTTTATTTTGTATCTTCATGTTGAAATGGATATTCTTTTCCCACTATGCTTGGTTGTGTCAGAGTCCAAGTTGCATTCTCTCTTTTTTCCCAAAGCTAGGGAAATATTGAAGGAATGGGATCCCAATATAGAAACCTAGTTGGAAATAGCACCTGTGGAAATTCTTCTATTGAAGTGGTCTTCTTAACATAGAGTGGATATGGTGGATGTGAATTACATCATGGTGTGGATGATCTGGGTTAGATGGAATGAATTATGTTTTAATCATATGTTGAAACCGAATTCCTTATGGATCGAGTGGGTGGATTCCTAGTTAACGACCTGGAAACATAGTGTGGACTATCTCAAGATCCCAAATACTATTCCATGTATTATCAAGTGGATTCCTCCTCCAATAGAAGTGTTTAAATTTTTTTTTGATGTTTTACCTTCTATGAAGGGATCTATTGGTTCTGGTGTTTTTTATCGTAAAACCCTCATACTGGTAATTAAAATATTACATGAAATTTATCATGCTCATTTGGAGCCACCAGTGGAGAATGAATATTCCATATGTGTGGGAATGATGCTCACTATCGAGAGAGGATGGAAATATATCATTTTTTATTCTGACTTCATTACTATTATTAATGACATTAATACACCATAAAACACAATCCAATCTTTTGGTTTGAAGGATATGCATATATTCTCCCTCTTTCACCTTTCACCTCATTGAACTTTCTCATTCATCAAACGATAGTGTAATAAAGATCCACTATTTTTGGAATCTTGTGGCCTCAATTATGAGAATCATGTTTGGTTGGTTAATTTATCTATATAAATCAACTCTCTTGTAATTTATAGTTTTTTTAATAATTAATAAAATTACATTTCATCTCAAAAAAAGATGAAAAGAATTGGTGCTCAATAGCATGTGCTCATGAATAGTGAGTTGTGATCATGCGATGGCACTTCAGTGACCATAATACGACTATGAATTGTGGAATTAAATTTATATTTTCATATTGAATATAAATTAATTATATTATACCAATTTAATTTTTTAAATTTTGATTCATGAGAAAAAACATTTTATTTATTTATTAATATGCTCAATTTTTTATACTACTCAGCTTATTTCCCCATGTGTGCCTTACTGCCTAGTCTTTATCCATTCCATGTGAGCCTTATCATTTTGGTCGACCTAGTTGCATGCACCTGTGATGTCTTTCTAATATGCACTATATTTATTTCTTAGTGTTGATTATTTATACTGCCCTTTTGATCTGTGTCTTCCACATATTTTGGCTTATCGATTTCATTACTCAGTTTCTATTTTAGCTAGACATTACGGAGGCTCATGATTTTCTATGGAATTTTGAGGGATAAAAAGCATCAGGGGAATTGATGACCCCTACACCAATATCAATTTCATGGACCCAAGATTCATTTTGATTTCTCATTCATTTTCTATTTTTGGGTGCTCTAAACTTATTATTTGTTCATTTTTTTGGAGGGTTATTCATCTTATCGAAGAGTAGATATTGTGCATACAATCTTCTGTGTATTCCACCAGTGTATAGGTTCTAGTGGAATGCATGATAGCATCCTTCCCTTGAAAGAAGTTTGGAGAATATCCAAAGTGGATTTCCTCCGACATCCACTCTAGATGAGTACGAGTACCTATGTGATGCTTGACTATCTCCATCAGCTTCATATTTACACACCTCAAGAGAAATGGATATCCAAACCCAAGATTCATGTGTTGTATGTATATTTACTATCTATACTTCTTATTCTCATCTTTTTGTGTTCAAATCCTCTATCACTGCTTTTTATTCAGTTTTCCTATATGTTTTAATATATTCTTTCTTTGATATTAGTAAAAATACTGGGTATTGGGTGGGGTTAATTCCATTAACATAGGTCTCCATGGGACCAAAATACATAAATAACTACATTCTTTATCATACTTTTACTTTCTCGAATCTAGTTATTTGGTTCTGTGACTTTTGACTTGCATTTGAAAAAAACTAGTTCGATCTTATTGGGGTTTAGTGATCTCCTAGTATTTGGTAAACTTTTATAATGTGGAATCATATCATCACAAGTTTTCTTTTGGAAATGAATTCAATTCATGTTTCCTTATTTTCATTTTTCGTTTATGTTTTGATTTCTGCATTGTGATCTCATCTTAATTCACCACTGTCTATTTACTACTTCAGTTTAAAGCCACTTACCCATCTATATTTCTTATCATTTTTAATTCCTTTGTATAAAAATTGATTACTTGAGATATTGGTCGGTTATTGGGGGTATACCCTTAACATTATCCATAATAACTTGGAATCTACTCATTGGGTAATCATTTCAATAACTAGATTAAAAATTAATAATTTTTTTGGAGATACCGACTTTATCCATTAGAGAATTATGATGAAATCACTTTTGGTTCATTAGGGCCTAATTGATGCCCTCTATGGGCCTAATAAACATATTATAACTATATATGAAACTAGATATACCACTACTGAATAGTAAGATGTATACCCTCATGTGTTAGTTAAAGCTCATATCCCTTTATTGCTTTCATTAGGTGATAAATTTCTAGGAGAAGTTTCTTATGATTCTACAGCTGCTGGTATTTGGCTTAAAAAAGAGAAATAATACATGAATGCTTCATTGGATGGTTGTATTTAAAAAAAATGTGTATTTTAATTTAAAATGAAACCATGATGTTCTTTTAAATCACATCTTGATTAATTTAACATGATTATTTTAGAACATTCCAACATTAATGTTATTATTGTTGATGTGGATCAAGAAATGAACCTTTTAATATCTTTAGATAATTCTAATAGCATGATATTTGAAACTATGATGTATGGAAAAGACTCCATAACCCCATAAGAGTTTTAGTCTACACTTCTTTCTAAAGAACTACACTCCATACTAAGAATCAAAGGTGAGTAAGAGAACTTATTCTTTAGGGGAAGAACAAAATCTATCAGTAAGAATAAAAATTTTACTAAAAATAAAACCAAGAATAGTAAAGAACCCAAACCTAAGTCTAGTTCTATGGAATGGAAAGTCACATTATTCTTTTATGGAAAGCCTCGTTATATTAAGCCTGAGTGTAGGAAGCTCAAACATGAGTTAGAATCAAAACAACCCACTGACCAGTCTTTTCTAGTTGACTCAGTTTATGAGACTGTTGAAGTCCATAATGTGTCCATCCATGAACTCAATCAAGACAGGGTTTAAGACTGAGGTTGTTCCTTTCACGTGTGTCCCTTTATAGATTCATTCCAATAATTTGTTGAAATATTATAATGAGATATCCTCTTAGGAAATATTAAGAGGTGTAAGGTTGAGGGAATATGATCTGTTTTGTTAAAACTATATGATATTTCAATCATCACCTTACTTGATGTTTAGTGGGTTTCCAACCAAAAATGAAACATAGTTTCCTTAAGAGTAATTTATCAAAATGGATTAACTTTTAAATCTAAAATATGTTGTCCAAAAATTCCTAAAGTCTCTAGGACCATCAATAAGATGTATCTTTTCAACGGGATGTGTGCCATGGATGGAAAGACTCATTCAAGGTAGTTGGGTAGTGTCTATTCCACTAAAACTGGTAATACTATTTTTTTTCATTACATATTGGGGCATGTAAGCTCCATGGTCCTAAAATAACTCAATAACTGAGGTTTTTTGAGTGGAATCACACCTACTAATCATCCTTTTTGTGAGGATTGTGTGATGGGAAAGGCTAAGAGGGTTACCTTTAATTGGTCCTCTTTTAAAGTCACTAACCCCCTTGAATACATTCTTTTTGTCCTATGGGGGCTATCTGGGACTACCTCCCATGGTGGAGGATCCTATTTTGTCACATTAATAATTGAATTTTGTAGAAAAATATGGATTTACATTATAAAAAATAAATATGATATTTTCAAAACTTTTAAAACATGGAAAACATTGGTTGAAATCCAAATAGAACGAAAATTAAAACAATGAGAATATATAATGGGTTGGAATACCTATAGACTAAATTTATTCAATATTGTGGCTCTGACAGTATCAAAAGGTATAGATATATTAGAGATATTTCCTAAAACCTGGAACAGAATAAATTATGAATATGATCATCATAGATGGAGTCTCAACCAATATTTTGTGCTCGAGTCTCTCTAAATCATTTTGTGAAGACTCTATTAGTACTACCATATACCTTATTAATAGGTGTCCTTCTTCTTTAAATACATTTAAAACACCTGAATAATTTTTGAATAGTATGACTCCCTCCTATAACTACTTAGGATTCTTTGGGTGTACATCTTATGATCACATTAAAATTGATAAACTAGAACCAAAATATTTTAAATGCGTCATTATTGGGTATCCTGAGGGTGTTAAAGGGTATAATATCTAGTTATATAGGTATGGTTAGAAAAAAGTGTATTATAAGTAGGGATGTTGTTTTCCATGAGTCTCCTTCTTCTAAACCTTAGGCATCCACATCTGGAAGTAATGATTCATTCCTTTAATAGGTTGATAAAACTAAGCCTATGTCTCATTTTCAGGATCCTATCTTGCCCACTCGTCAGGATTAATATCCAACTATAGAGGTTGATTCAACCTCTAGTATTATTTCAGATTCCAAATCTAAGCCTTATTCCACCAATAGGGATTACCAGTTGACCTGATGTAGAGAAAGGATAATCCATAGACCTCCATCTCAATTCACCTAGTATGACATGGCTTCTGACGATTTTCATGTGGCCTAGGATCTTATAAATTATGATCCTCAAACCAATAGGAAATGATAAAATAGAAAAGAATCAACTTATTGGGTATTTTATATGTATGAATTAATACACACTTTAAGAAAACAATCACACATGGTATAATTTTAATAAACCACCAAATAAAAAATTTATTTGTTCTAAGTGGATTTATAAGATAATGAAAGATAACACTGAGGGAAATAATATCAAAAACAAAAATAAAGGTTAATTTATAAGGGTTTATTTCAAATATAAGGTATTTATTATTATGAAACATTTTCCCCTTTTGTCAATCATTATTCTATATAGATTTTAATTTCATTTACTGCCTATATTGATCTACACATTGAATACCTAGATGTTAATACTCCCTTCTTACATGGTGATTTAAATGGGAATCCTTATATGAAACCTCTAGATGGTTACTCTAAGGAATTCAAAATGAATCAAGTATACCTCTTGAATAAATCCTTTTATTGTCTTAAACAAGCCTCATGACATTGGAATATTAAATTTTAGTCATTTCTGTTAGATAACCAATTTACAAGGAGTCAATATGGTTCATGGGACTATTTCATATTAACAGTGATCTATATTTTTCATCTATTGCTTTATGATGATGACATTATTATACTTTTTAAAAATATGATTCCTACCATGTCTATAAAATCACAATTAAAAGTAAGGTTTGAAATGAAATACTTAGGTGAAGTAAAGAAAACATTATATGTTTAAATTACTAGATACAGAACCAATAAACAACATTATCTTTCTCATGATTCTTAGGATTAAAATATTCTAAAGAGAAGTAATTTTCAATACCTCAATCCTGTTAATATTCCTCTTAGAAATCACTTTAAACTCTCCATTAAATTGGAACCCATAGCTGATGATGATGTATAGTTTATGTCTAATATCCCTTATTTTAATATAGTTGGCCACATTTTGTACTATATTATTTTCACTAAACAAAATATTTTCTATGAAATCATCACTAATAGATTGTTTCTTTCAAAAATGGGAAGCCACATTAGCATGCCCTCAAATGGAACTTAGATATCTCTAACGTGGCTCCAATATTTTGTAGTGTTATCGTAAATGTGTTGACACTTTTGAAATAATGGTTGGATATATAAATACTGAAAATACAGGTAATATTGATATCATAAATTCCATGATTATTTTTGTGTTCACTTCCTATGGTGGCCCCATTACATGGAAATGCAACATGTAGTCTTTGGTTCCTCTTTCAACCAAAAAATATGAGAATATTTCCTTGATCAATGTAGTGAAAGAAGCCTTATGGATTCAAGGCCTATCTTTTTAACTTAACCTTTTCAATTATATTATAACTGTATACTCTAATAGTCAATCATCACTTAATTTTTCCCTAAATTTAGAATTTTATGGTAAATCCAAGAACATAGATATTAGGCTATACTTCATTAGAGATGATGTAGAATCTAGAACCATTTGTATAAAAAAGATACACATTGATGATAACTAGGGTGATTGTTTGAATAAATTTGTGGTATTTTCTAAATTAAAAATATATGTAGATTGGTTAAATTTTCGTCCAATTCTATAACCACAGGTGCAATAAGATCACAAATTTCAATTGAAAATAGTGATTATTTATGAATCGTGTCATCTAATAAACAATTGTTTTAATTTTTAATATGAACAATTATTTATACTACTAGGCATATTTCCTCGCTTGGGCCTTCTTGCATGGGACTTGTCTATTCCCTGTGGTCCTTGATCTTTTGGAGAGCCTTGTTACCTGCACCTATGATGATTCAATGATCAACACCATCATTATTCTTGGATATAAATTATTTCTTTTCCCATTTTGATTTGTGTCGTCCACCTATTTGGGATTATCTATTACATATCTCCGGTTCTTTTTCGGATTGGGTTTCCAGAGGCTCATGATTCATTATAAAATTTTGAGGGATAGCTAATGTCGAGTGAATTGATTACCCCTACACTAATTTCCATTCAACAACCACTATATTCATAGTAGTTTTTCTCTAGTTTTTTTCTCTTGTGTTCTCTTATCTTGGTTTTGGTTTATTGTTCATGGAGGTCTCGTTATCAACTCATAGAGTATATCTTGCACCTACCATATTTTGTGTATACCACTGGTGTATAGGTTTTTATGGAGTTCATGACGACATCCTTCCCCTAGAATAAGTGTGGTGATGATTAAAATGGAGTTCCTATGAAATCAAGTCTAGGTGAGTATGAGTACCTATGTGATGATTGGCCATCTTTATCGACTTCACAAAAACATACATCAAGATATCAAGATGGTTGGACCCTTGCATCTGGTGTTATATGTATCATTACCATCTATTCTACTTGTTCTCAGATTTAATTTTTTGAATCCTCTGATAGGGTTTTTGTTTCATTTTTCTCATATGATATAATATATTCCTTATTGGAGATTAATAAAATGCATGAGTATTGGGTGGTGTTCTTCCCATTCACATAGGTCCCCATGAAACTAAAATACCTAAATAACTATGTTTTTACTCCTATTTTTACTTTATTTCATCGTGTTGTTTTGTTCTGTGACTTTCAACTTCCATCCTAACAAATCCAGTTCAGTCTTTTTGGGGTTTGGCATTCTAGTTGTATTCAGTTCACTCTTTCCCCTCAAAAACACCATGCAAAAAAAATTACCCAATGGTCATGTTCCCACTTCTATTGTGAAGTCCTTCCACTATTCCCCTTCATTCTTCCATGCATCTGCGTTCATAAAAATCCCCCCACATATGTGGCCTACATTCAGGAGTATTATTTCATGCATTTGCAAGAAAACTTGACAACGTAAATTTTCTTATGTCTTCCCCTTCATCCATGATTTTCTTCCTCCATGCATCAGACAAAAAATTTACTTCAATGCACTCCCATCCATGGCCTTCTTCCATGATCTATACACACCCGTCCATGAGACCACTACATGGATTTACCATGCTTGAGAAACTCTTATTCACCCTCCTTCCATGCATCACAACTCCACATCATTACCTATAGAAGTGAAATAATTTGTTCCTGCCAGTAAAAATGAATAAATTTCAAACCACAATAACGAATAAGTGGGGACTGAAGCTAAATCTAGAATTTTTTTTGCATAGGTCACTAGGCATGAAGATGAAAATTTTATTTCACCCAAGTTGTATGAATTTCACCCAATCCTCTATCAGGATTTTAAATTATTAGAACACTGAAGAAAAATAATAATGATATAAAAAAATGAAGAAAAAAATTACCTGAGTTGAAACATGGAAAAACCCCCAAAATTAAAGTGGTTAGAAAACAACAGACAAATAGAAGGATCACTATAAGTAAAAGTGGGTACACACTCCCTCACTTTTATGAGGAGAAAACCATTATATTATCTCTCTTGAATAATGTAGAAATCACATCATAAAATACCATAGAAGGGATGATAGAAATCTGATTGGGATTAAATGATCTACTATGGGAGAACATCTTTTATTTTCCTCTTCCATCCCCTACATTTCTTCCTCCACTAGTGGGTTTTGTTGAGCTAGACACCAACCTCACACCTACCATTCCTACCCCATTTTTCAAATTGGGGGTGGCACCATCCATGGAAAAAATACTACCGATACATCTCCCACATAGAGATTTTATTGAGAACCAATCATATCTCTACACATCATTTTTATCTACCAAATAATTATTATCATGTCTCTATGAGGCCACTTGAGGATCTTCACCATCTAAACATATTAGATTCAACTTCCTTCATCAAGAGATCTACCAAATTTTCTTTAGTATGAATTTTTTTATATCTGTGCTTCCTTCCTCCACCACATATCAAACAAAGTGATATTTTACTCCAATGGTCTTTGTCTTCGAATGAAAATATAAGATCATTTCAATGTGCGAAGAAATATAACTGTCACAAAATAATTGAATCTTCTCTTCTCTTTGATTGGGATCCTCCAATGGACATCACATCCAAAACACCTCTTTGTAAGAAAATATAGTTACCATTTACACCAAATATATCGTGGATAAATCCATAACAGACATAAATAATGAAATCCAGATAACAGCTCCTCCAGAAAGAGTAAAAACATAACTAGTTGTGGATTTCCTCTAGTCAAAATGACTAATAAAATCTGATTCAAAGTGTCCTATGATAGAGAGATCTATTCATCCATAACATAATGCAGCATATCAGGTCTCCTTGATGTATCTTAGGATCCCCTTCACTATGCTCTACTTATCTCATTATGGATTCACCAGGTACCAGCAAACTTCTCCTACTGCATGTGAATTGTCTGGTCTTGTAAAAACCATAGCAAATATGAAACTACCCATTGTTGATGCATACGATACTCAATAAATATTCATCCTATCTAGTTCACTGCTAGGAGTCAATGTATAGGATATCATGAAATTAAGAGTAAGATGGTATTTATTGGCTTACATTAATTCATTTTGAAAAATTTTAAGGCTTTTCATAAGTAAATATTTTATGATAGCCAAATATTCCCATTATTTATGGCTTGATATATTGGAATCGAATAAATATTGTTTGTTAGTCTCAAGCCCTTCATATCAAACTCCCTAGACAAATATGCCATTGTCTCTAGGATCTTTTCATTATTGGGACCTAAAACAAACATTTCACCCACATATAAAAGAGTAATGATAAAATCATTACCATCCAAACCCCTGAAATATGAACAAGGATCTGAATGAAGTTTTTTTATCCAATGATCCTTATATAGGAGTCAAATATCTTATACCAACACCTCAAATCATGAATTAGACCGTACATATATTTTTTCAACCTATGGACCAATTTATCTTTTCTTCTTCTGTAAAGCCTTCTGATTAGAGGACATATATCTCTTCACTAATATCACCATGGATAAAATTTGTTTTCACATTCAGATACACTAGCTGTAAACTGTATGTAGCACACATTGCTAGAACTATCTGAGCAGTTGTCAGTCTAACAACATGATAAAATATTTTATTGAAAGCAATACCTTCCTTATGAGTATATCCTTTGAAAAACATTCTTTCATGATATCTTTCCACCTGGTTGTTTCTATTCAACATGATCTAAAAAACCCATTTTTTACTGATAACCTTCCTTCTATGAGGTAATTGGACAAGATCCCAAACATTTTTCTTGTGCATGGCTTCAAGTATCTCCATCACTGTCATCCATGAGGTTACATCTGGACTATGGGTCACCTCCAAAGAGAATGTGGTTCTCCATCCTCTATCAATAGGCAGTATGCAATTTTACTCTCATTGACATTGTATGAGTGCCATATTAGAGTTCTTTTCTCCCAAGTTGACCATCGTTGTCCAGAATCAATAGGTACTTGATCTTCGTTCTCTGGTAATTCCTCAGATAAAACTAGTTCGTCCTTAGATTTTTCCTCTACTTCAACTATAGTAGTTCCTGTATTTAGTTTCTCCATGTCTCCATAAATTTTAATGTTCACCTTGTATTCTGAAAAAATTACATGTAATCTAATGATAAGTTTCTATGCATTCGGTTCACACAAATTATACCCATTCACACAATCAATGTACACCAAGAAGGTACATTTCCTGGATCATGAATTCAACATAGATATCTTGTCTTCATTAAAAAATTCAATTATTGGACTTCAAAAAATATGTAACTGGGAATAGTCATATTGTTTACAAGTTCACATCTACATTGGTGTATTCATATCAATCACCATTGATGAAGATCATTTGATCACATAATACGTCGTATTCACTAGTTTTGTCCAAAAATATTTTGGAAATTTTTATTGTCTTCAACATTTTCCTTATTCTATCTAACATGGTTTTTTTACTCTTCTACTCTATTATCTTGAGGAGTGTACAGAACTATGAATTTTCTCTTAATGCCTTAGAATTGAAAAAAATTATCAAACTCCTATCATACATATTCTCCACCATTGTCAGTCCTCAAACACTTGATCCTATTTCCAGATTCATGTTCCTTCCATGCTTTTAATTTTTTGAATACTTCAAAAACATCAACGTTCCACTTGATTTGAAACACCCTCAATCACATGGAATACTCATCAATGGAGAATAAATTTACCTTTCCCCTCCTAGGTACATAACTAGGGCTTTCCAAATGTCGGAATGGATCAACCCTATGATATCATTTCTTATTACTATTGACATCCCAAACTACAGCCTATGTTTCCTTCTCAAAAAACAATGCTCACAAAATGGTATGGATACCATTGTAAGACCAAGGAAAAAAATTGGTCCTCAATAATCCTTAGGCATTATTCTGACATATGGCCAGGTTTTCAATTCCATAACATCATCAACACTTCATTCGCGGTAGTTGATGCAATAACTATCTCTGCCTCCTTATATGTTTCATCCATAATCACATACAAGTTATTTAAGATATTTTCTTCCTTAATCACCATAAGAATTCCGTTCACAATTCTCACCCCTCCATTCATAAGTTGATCCTTGCATCTGACATCGTCAAATTGTCCTAAATATAATATGTTCTTCTTTAGGCCCTTCGCATGGCATACCTCTTGGATGGTTTGTACCATGCCATCATGAATCTACAATTAGATGGTACCAACTCCAATAATCATAAATTTATGATCGTTACCCATGTACACACAAGTCCTTTAAGGATAGTTTCATACTGATCAAGGAATTCTTGTTGAGATGTAATGTTCCATGTTGCACCTGAGTCAATTATCCATGAATTATTGAGATTCTTCCTAAGTCATGCAGTCATCACCACTTCTCTAACATGTATATCTCATGAACTGCTCACCGCATTTCTATCCATTTCATGATTTTTGGATCCCACTGGAACAACACTTCATCATCACATCTGCAAGACTTTCTCCAATTTCCGGATAGCAATTATTATTCTGCAACACTTCTTGCATCTTCATTTCCCCCAATTAAAAATTATTTTCATTGAATTTATCAATTTCAAATTTTTCCACCAGCTAGACATGAAGTTATTCCCTAAAGTCCTCTATTTCACAATGGTGTATTTAATAATATGAATAAATTTTCTATGATGTGAAAGATCAACTGGAGTTGCAATCATAGAGTATACATAAATTTATGAGAATTATTATTACCCATAAAATTGAACAGAATTGGTCTAAAACATTGTGTTAATACCACTTCATGGAATCGTATATTATTATCCTAGCTATGAAACAGTAATAATGATATAAAATTAACTGAAAAAATGTGAAAAAAAATGACACTAGAAGTAACATGTAAAATACCCTAAATAAAAGGGATAAAAACCCATGGGAAAATATACTGATCATTATGGGTAAAAGTGGGTACAAACTCCCTCGCTATTAAAATGAGAAACCCTCATAATATCTATATTGAATAATATAGAAATCACCTCACAAAATTCCACATGAGGGATGATTGGAAGAAGATTGGGATGAGATGATCTACTAGAGGGAAGAGTCTCCTTTTATAGTACTCTTCCAACCCATTTGTCTCTTCCTCTTCTGGTGGGTTTGGTGAAGCTGGCCACTAACCTCACACTTGAAATGCCTTCCCCATTTAAAAATTTGGGGGGTGGCATTGTCCATGGAAAAAAGCTACTAATGTCCCTTGCTACTATTCTGGTGAGAGGGAACCTAATCCACACCACACTATTGAATCTAAACCATGTCATGGCTATTATAACCAGTGGAAATGAATCAATCTGACTAGGACATTTTGGAATATGGCATCCAAATTTTTATTTCATAATATTTCATTACATTTTACAAATAGAGGATCGTTAGATTTAGTGTCTTGGAAAAAAGGTGCAAAATACAAGAAATTTTTTTTTCTTCTAATAAACTTTTAAGTCACCATCATAGGTTAATCATAAGTACAATTTCTAAATCTCATAACCTAGGGACAAACATCAAAGTAAAGGGAGAGAAGAAGGCCCACTAAGGAAAAACAAGGGAAACCATTTACATGTGAACTTGAGAGATATCAATAAGAACATGAGGAATTTAATTAAGGAATAAGAAAGGGTAACATCATAAAAATAAGAGCATGAATCATAACTTGAAAATTTGGGTACAACATTTAATTGGTACATTCATATTCATATCACCAAGGTCCATCCCCAAGGTGTCATATTAATTACCAAGGTTATTCACCAAGGTATTGTAAACTTTTCATCTCTACATATTAATTTTATTACCCAATGTATTAGAGAACAATCATGGAACACCTTTAATATTTATTTATTTTTATTTTATCCACATAGATTATAATAAAAAAATTCATAAATAACTCAATGAGAATAAAAAAATGGGTTTCATATAAAAATCATGGCATTCTAAAAATTGATTTAAAACATTATAATTATGTCATTTATACCCCAAAGAACGCGAATGATGGTTTTATGAATGTAAATCTGAGAATATAATATATAATTTTTATTTATTGATCAATACCACTAGAAAAAAAAATTGGTTTGGGTATTTACATAATGAGAATAAAATAAATTCTTGAGAAAAAGAGAGAGATTTTGAGATGAAAATTCTACAGCATAACGGGTATGAAACATGGTTGTATAAAACATTAAAAAGAGAAGGGAAGTGGTTAACAAATTAATAAAATACTTATAATAAATTATTTGTATAAAATAAAATGTAAATAAGAACATGGTATGGAAATTTGAAATAAATACCACATAAAAGTTCACTTGAAAGGAAAAGAGAAGTTGTGAATTCTCTTACCTTGAAGAGTTACTTATAAAACTATATGATCAGGACATTGAGGGCTTGAGGACATAATTGGAGGAATCATTTTGAATTAATACTATCATATATTATAGGGGTATGATTTTGGAATGAATATAAACAATGGAATGGCTTAGTATTTATATTAAAAGAGATGGGGTTTTTATTAATATCTGAGGAAACCTCATTGGTGGTATTTGCAAAAACCATGGGCTTGCCCACGGTTTTTTACCATGGATTTGGCCACTTTGGAAATCTCATATAATATTTTATTCCACATGATTAAAACCACATTTTAAATTACATATTTTGTCATTATGATGTCTTTAAACACACTGAAACTCAAAAAAAAATTATTTTTACTATTAACCGAAAAACAAAACATTTTATAAAAATATCATAAATTCACCCTAAACTAATATTGATGTTTAAAATTAAAAAATGAACTCCATTTTATTAAAATTATTTTTTAATTATGATAAATTTAATTATTAAGTAAAATCGCTATTTACTCAAAAAAAATACTTATACATAAATAATAATTTCTAAAAAATTTATTTACTTATAATATTATATCACATTACCATTCAAGATGCCTAAATTATATTTATACTTCCTTAGCTGAGGTTACTATTCCATTGGTCATAGTAATATTCATAAGGGTAATATTATTATTCGTAGTTACTATTCACCAAAAAATTTAGTTGATCTTATCATACTCTAAATTTCTTACTGATCACAACCGTGTATGCCCATTTTTTGAAAATTATTTCTACGTATAAATAATTTAAAGTATAAGAATTATTTTAAAATACTATTTTCTTTCAATATTCATCAATAATATGAAACTTAATTAAATAATACTAAAAATTCACCCTAGATTAATTTTGACATTTGAAATTCAAAAATGATAATATTTTACCATAATAATTCTATAAGTATGAGAAATATCAGAAAACTACAATTTTTGTACCTGAAAAATCAATTTCTGATATTTTTCTCAATTAAACATATATTTTATTAAGAAATACATTTCTTAAAACATAAATGATGTGAAAAATTTTTATTTACACAAAGGGATTGTACATTAAGTATCTAAGGCATCATTAAAAAACCCTTTATAACACCCAAATAGGACCTTTGAGTAAGGTGTGTAATGGTGATAAAATCTCGGGGCGGCTTAGAAAACATTATCTGAGTGGTGATTTATATCAATATGAACTTCTCCTATAGGATATGTCATTCAAGATCAATTTGTTGAAGCACGGATTGGGTTTGGTCAAGTGCAAAGCCCAGTGACGTTAAATCGTTCCCAAGCTCCGAAAAATTGGCTTCGTATGGAACGATTCTTCTTGTAAAGTCCATATACTCTTCTTTATTCATTAATTATACATTATCATTTATATTTATACATAATAATTATAACCTTCAAAATTTATTATTATTTCCAATGGTCATATTAACGAATGTCCATATAATGGTCAAAACTCGATGGTTAAATTTCCATTATACTTATATAGTTTTATTGATTATGACATAGTAAAACTTTCATTTTCAAGAAAAAAAATATTACTCAAAAAGTTTGGGTTGTTACATTATTCCCCCCTTAAAAAATTTCATCCCTGAAATTTCAACTCGTACACTCAGAAGAGAAATGGTGTGGGTACTTCTACTGCATTACTTATTTAGGTTCCCACATGGCTTCTTCATATTTTTGGTTCCTCCATGAGACTTTAACAAAGTGGTTAGTCTTGTTACGTAGAACCTTTTCCCTATATTACATGTTCTCCACTAGCTTATCCTCGTAATATAGGTCATGTTCTAGTTTTACCACTTCCGTATTTAGTACATGTGGAAGGTCATATATGTACTTCCTCAAGAGAGATATGTGGAAAACATCATTAACTTGTTCTATTATTTGAAGAAGTCAAAGTCAATAGGCCACATATCCTATGCGATCAAGGATTTCATAGGGGCCAATATACCTAGGGATGAGCTTCCCTTTCCGTCCAAATCTCATGAAACACTACCGCTGTGAAATTCGAAGAAAAACGTTTCCACCAACATCAAACTCCAAGTCCCTTCGACAATAGTCGGCATAGCTCTTCTATTGAATCTAAGAAGCCTTAATTTATTGTTGTATGGCATGAATATTTTCTGTCATCTCTTATGCAATATAATGCCAAAGAATCTTTCTCCCACCAGCTTCCTTCCAACAAGTAGGAGTTCTACATCACTTCCCATATAGAGATTCATAGGGTGCCATCTGAATACTAGAATAAAAGATGTTGTGGTAAGATAACTCTATTAATGGGAGATGTTGATCCCATCCACCTTTAAATTCCATTGAGTATGTTTTCATCATGTCCTTGAGTGTCTGAATAGTCCTTTTAGATTGTCCATCATTTTTTGGGTGATAGGTCGTACTGAAATTCAATTCGGTACTCAATGCATGTTGAACACTTATCTAGAATTTTGATGTGAACTTTGTATCATGATCAGATATGATAGAGAGTGGACCCCTGGAATCCTTACTACTTCTTATCCATAAACTCTAGTATTGATTGAGATATAAATATTCCTAGATAGCAATAAAATGGGTAATCTTGGTCAGACGGCTCACTATAACCCATATCACATTTTTTTTCTTTCAGATGTTTTTTGGAGACCAGTGACAATGTCCACAATGATATTGTCTCACTTCTATTCTGGTATAGGTAGTGGTTGTAATACCCTTTTTGGAAGTTGCCTCTCTTTCTTCACATCTAACACAGCAAGAAACTTGTAGTGTAGTCGAAAATATACCTTTTGATATTATCCCACCAATAATGATCATGACGATCTCTATAAATTTTTTTTACTTCCATGATATATAGAGAACGTAGAGATATGTGCATCATCCATCATCTCCTTCATTATTTTTAGAATATATGGAACACATAGTCTTCTAAAAAAATTTAGTATATCATCTTGATCAATATTGAACACTGGAAACTTCCCATCCATCACAGCCTAAAAAAACTTCTGTATCAAAGGATCTTATTTTGGAGTTTTCTTGATCTTCTATAGTAATGATGATTGAGAAATAATTTGGGATAGAGTTGATGATTTCACATACCATACAATTCCCATGTCCAGTTTCACATGGTCTTTGATCAAGGGATCTCCTTGAATCCTGGTCAATACTATAATAACAAGGGGTTTCCTACTTAATGCATCAGTGACTTGGTTTTCTCTTCTAGGGTGATAATGAATTAAACAATCATTGTCTTTAATAAGTTCCAACCGTCTACTTTGTATCATTTTTAATTCCTTTTGTGTGAAAATATACATCAAACTTTTATGGTCTATGTATATATAACATTTCTCTCCCATAAAGATAGTGTAACCATGTCTTTAGAGAAAAAAACATATCCAACTCCAGATCATGCATAGGATAGTTATTCTCATGAGGCTTCAACAGTTGAGATTCAAATAAAATGACATTGTCATTTTATAAGAGGACTCACCCAATCCCTTTTAGAGATCCATTACTAAAAATAGTGAATGTTTCTCTAATAGAAGGAATAGTTAACACGAGTGTAGTAACCAATATCTTCTTCAGCTCTTGGAAACTTTCATCACACTCTCTTTTCCAGATGAACGTGACCCCTTTTCATGTTAACATGGTTAGTGGGTTGGAAATTCTTGAAAAAAATTCACTAACCTCCTATAATATCCTACTAAACCAAGGAATCTATGAATCTCAGTTACTATTGTAGGATGAGTCCACTCCTCTACAACCTTTGTTCTTCATTGGTTAAAATGTTCCCCATGAAAGAAACTTGTTGTAACCAAAATTCACATTATCTGAACTATCCAAAAAGAAATTCCTTCCATAGAGTTTTCAAAATAACCCTTTGATGATCCTCATTCCCCTTGAGACTTTTAGAATATTTCAGAATATCATCAGTAGAAACTACCAAAAATTTATCACAGTGGTACTTAAAGACTCTATTCATAAAATCTATAAATATAAAAGGTTCATTATTCAAACTGAAAGACATAAAATATCACTCATAATTCCCAAATCCTGATCAGACGGAAGTTTTTTTAATATCTTCTTTCATAACCCACAATTGATGAGAAATAGATCAAAGATTAATCTTAGATAAGAATTTATCCCTATGAAGCTGATCAAATAAGTCATCAATTCTTGGAAGAGGGTATTTATTCTTCATTGTGATCCTTTTCAGTTCTCTATAATAAATTCATAATCGCATTGATCAATCCTTCTTCTTTACAAAGAGAATAGTAACTTCCCAAGGTGACACACTCGGTCAGATAAACCCCTTATCAAAAAGATCTTGGATTTGATTATTTAATACCTCTAGCTCCACATTTTCCATCATATATGGTGTATTTGATAGAGTATTAGATCTAGTGTGAGTTCAATAGAGAACTCTACGTCTCTTTCTAGGGGAGGTCCCGGTAACTCCTCAAGAAATACATCAATGTATTCCTAGATGATGAGGACATTTTATGCCCTTATATTTTCATTTCCTCCAACTTATTTACTATTCAAGTCCATAAAAAGGCAATAATAGGTGCTTCTATAACATGCTATGGTCTAGAAATATCTTGTTAGAATATAACTATTGGTTTTCCCTTCAACACTACTAAGATTTCATTATTTCGTAATTTGATCCTATAATTATACTTTGAAAGACACTCTATCCCTGGTATAATTTCAAATTCAAACATTGGAATGACTACTAGATTTTCGATAAGTTCGTGCTCACTAAAGTAAATACTATAGTTATAAAAATTACCGATTCTTGGATAATCCCTCCAAGAGTCATTATTAATAACTCTAATTATAGAAGTTTGTAGATTGATTCTTCATTTATTGAAAACTTGGAGGAAATAAAGGAATGTGTAGAACCATAATCAGACAATATACTTGATATCTTTGATAGAATAAAAAGTGTACCTTCTACCACTTCATTTTGTGCTTCAACTTCAGTTGTTGTGATAGAAAAAGCATGACCTTTCTCCCTTGTCCCATGCTGAGGCTGATGGCGATTCCCCTCTACTGAACTCGGATTTGGAAAGTGATTGGGAAATTTCCCTAGATTTTCACACTTTAATCATTATGATTTACGTAGTTCCTGCATCATATTCCCTTTTTAGTTAGTGTAGGGAAGTTGATTCATCGCATCAATATGAAAATTCCAGGCAATATGGATTTCTCTTCCACACTTAAAACACTTCCCACTCCCAAAAATATTGTTCCCTGAATGCTTCTTCTCATATTTATTACACATGGGAAGTTTCACTTACTTTCCTCCTATTCCCAGATAAAATATACTCTCCAAGAATGGATCCATTCATCTCTTTTTTTCATTCAATTTGTGAGACCATTGTGTCTCACTGAACTTCAGTTCTAATTTCATCGCACTCTTCACAATCTCCTCATAGCGATCATAGTCTTAATTAAATATATTCTTCGACAGATGAGGTCTTAGTCCACTAATGAATCTATAATCCTTCCCACTAGGATCCATGAAAAATCTTGATGTGTATTGGGAATGTCTTGTGAATTTAAACTCATATATTCCCATAGATTCAATCTCCTTTTTCTTTAGCTTTATAAATTCCTTCTCCATTTTCATTCTCCTTGAACGACGAAAATACTGATTGAATAAGATCCCTCTGAACTCTTCCCACTCCATAGATTCAATATCCCCTCTTCAACTCGTTTTTTTATTCATATGCCACCCCTAATCGGCTTCTACCTCTAAGTAATAAATAGTTAGAGTGTCTTTATCTTGTTTAGAACTTCATTGTACACAAAAGATATTTTCTATAGAGCTTATCCACTGTTCTGCAATCAATGGGTCGGTAGATCAACTGAATGTTGGTGGTAATTAATGCTTAATGTAATCAATATATTGTTATTCTCTTCTTGATGAAGTCATATCCTATCTTGATTCATGTTATTTCCTATAACATTACCTAGTTGATTCATCATTCTCATGAAAGTTTCAATTATGGCTTCCATCAAAGGGCCATCATCACATGGTCTTTTTCGGTCACCATTTTCACAATTCCTCTTATTTTCCACAATTTTATAAAATAAGTAAACCTTAGTGATAAACTTGATTCATTTAAGAATCTTATAACTCTAAAGGATTATTATGTCTTGAAACGTCATGCCTAAACATGTTATTCATTATCAACAATTTCATTTTCTATAAATCGTTCATGATGGTTCATAAAAATCTTGTGATTAACAAAACATATCCCCTGGGAGTGTCAAAACAAGAGTATTGAAAGGCCCGTTTTCATTCACCAGTTCCCGTTCAAGTCGATATAAAAGCGGTGTTTTTAGGTTTTACCCCTAGATACATCTATGTGAGAGTGACATCCACATGTTCATATCCATATAGGGTTTTATTTTTTCAAAAACAACTTACATTATATTTCACCAAAATACCAGGATTTTTTCCTATATTTAACATTTTATATAGGTTTATTCCTAATGTTTTCATATCCTAATTTCTAGAAATAACTAAACTATCCATTGATTCCAATTATGGCATCCCGCCTTTTTATTACATAATATTTCATTACATTTTACAAATAGAGGATATTTAAAGTTTATTGTCTTGTAAAAAGGTACAAAATACATGAAAACATTAAACATTATTATAATCCAATTGTAAGGATTCCTCATAGTTTAATCCAATGTACAATTAGTGCATATAATAACCTGGGGACATACATCAAAGGAAAGAGTGAGCAGAAGGCTGAGTAAGGAAAATCAAGGGAAATAGTTTACATGTGAACTTGAGAAATACCAATAAGAACATGAGGATTTTTGTCACATCTCGACCCTACCCAGGATCGAGCTGCAACTACCCCAAGACCACCTCTATAGGCCAGGGGCTGGAGACCAGCGTCGGAGGCACAACAACTCGGGTAGGCCTTTGCCTAAGCACCTCTACACACACACACTCAGCACACTCAATGCAAAAGTGCAGAGTAAAAAACAAAAGTAAAGGGAAACTGCTATAAATAAACCACAATGTGCATCGACCTCTAAAAGTACAAAGAAATTGATGAAAGTAACTGAATAAGAAAAGGGGCAAACACGCGCCCAACCAGAAAAGTTCCACAACCCGGTAACAGGTAAACAGAAAGGAAAATAGCTGGACGGGTCCTCCATTAGGAACCCGACTCTGACCACCACACACGGTCCACGCTCCTAAACTCCTAAGCTCCACTGATGTCATGACCAACCTTTCTGTCGTCTGCAAGGGCACACCAAGTGCGGCCAAAGCCCAAGAAGGGGTGAGTATAGAAATACTCAGTAGGATACCCCGAAGGCTCGAGGGAGCAACAAAGGAGGTACTGAAGGGTGAGCAGTAGAGCGAACATGGAATAGTAGAGGAGTACAACTGAAAGTGCCATAAAGAGTCCAACTCAACCCAATAAGAGAAAGGAAGTAGACTCGTCCAGACACAAGGAGCTGGAAACAGTGAGAATATGAACTTCTCGTCGAGTCTTCGCTACCTATAGAAAGAGACTAGACTCGTCCCACCACAAGAAGCTAGACACAGAAAGCACGTGGCATACCCCACGCGTCTTCGCCTCTCCTGGAGAGAGAGTAACCAAACCCAAGAATTGGGTACTGAAACAAGGTATATATGTATCTGTATTCTCACTAGGAAGCCCGAACAAGGTCATAAGGGGATCTCCATCCCATATCTCATCCCAAGAAAGTGAGCAGCCAACAGTCCCAGAAGTAACCACCATCGATGCCCAGCATCCTGCACATCTGCCCTGAACTACAAATCAAGGGGCTCAAACCACTGCACCTCGACACTATCCGCTTTAGGCAGCACTGACTCGCCTGCACGGTTTTAGGTCGTGTCGCAAGGATGCGTCTCGGTGGGGAATGTGCTCCTCGTACTTGGGAGTTCTGGGGGAACGTCAAACCACAACTCGTCACTGCTCCGCAGTCGAGAGGTCTCCTCAAAGTCAAAGTCATTCCATCACCGACCCGTACAACAAAGGGTCCTGATCCAGTGGTCACGGAGGAAAGCCACAGACTAGCCTAGTATAAAGGACTGAGTCTGGAATGCCAACAGGTCTCCCAGTGCCCAACCCTACTGGAGGGTAATTCATAACCAGATATCGGGTGACCCACTACCCAGCCCTGCTGGAAGGTAAACCCTAATACATCATCAGGCGACCCACTACCCAGCCCTGCTGGAGGGTAGACTTGGAATAAGTCGACAGGAGACCCACTGCCCAGCCTTGCTAGTTGGTAGACCTGGAACTAGACGACGGGCGACCCACTGCACAGCCCTGCTAGAGGGTATACCCTAAGAGGTCGTCGGGTGACCCACTGCCTAGTCTCCACTGGAGGGTAGACCCTAAGAGTGTCGAGTGACCCACTGCCCAGTCTTTGCTGGAGGGTAAACCCTAGGAGTCAGTGAGAAACCCACTACCCAGCCCTGCTGGAGGGTAAACCTGAAAAGCCGATGAGTAACCCACTACCCAGCCCCGCTGGAGGGTAAAACCTAGAACTGCTCTGGCCATCTCTACCTGAGGGTACAACACTGGCCAACCGAACATTGAGTGGGTATCATGCAACCACCCAACTCTAGAACAGCTAACCCAAAAGAGGTTCAGCGCCTGTTCCATCACTAGGTGTCACTAGCACCGCTACCGGCCGATCCATCGAGAACGAAACCAGGGGGAGACCACTCAACCCTGCTGGTCAAACAAACGAGCACAGAGGGACCCTCTACGTCGCGAGAGGTCAAAGTACGCAAGGCAGAACACGGCACGCACATGGGGCCCACACAACGTGTGGCCCCACGTCAACCCCAACAAAGCGCACAAACATTCTCAGGTACAGACCACACGTACCTCCAAGCGCTCTCGTATACTCCCAGAGTATACCACGTCTCGATCCCTAAGGCTATCGTGCACACGGCACCCCAACGTCAACACGAAGGGCGTAAATGTAACTTTTCCAACTTTCCACCTCATCGTCTGAGGCACAGCCATCCACATCACTCCAAGTATTTACATCACTCATACGGGAGTTCACACGATCACTCGCCAAGGGTCCGCTACAAGTACGGCAGAAGAACCTCCACCGGGGCACCTTCACATTTCCACATTTAATAAGATCGTGTCAGAGGCTCTTCCTGCCAGAACATATTACACCATTGCAATCCTCGCGGAAAAAAACAAGTGAGATCGACTACTTACTCGCCTCCAACGGATATCCGACGAAAAAGTCACCAACACCACCTAACGCCCGAACGGCGTCCCGTGATCCTGATCCTCGGCCCCGAAAATATTCGGGCACATCTCACCATTGTGATCCCCTTGGGAAAACACGTCAAAAAGACTGCTAACTTGAGTGGAACGGATATCCGGAGAAAAAGATGCATTCCGGCACACCGCGCATGAGCGGTGCTATGTGGGACCCACATCCCTGTCCCGAAACACAACGAACGGATTGCACCATTGCGATCCTCTTGAAAAAACACACAAGATGGACTATTCACTTGTCCAAAATAGTCACTCGGTGATAAAGATGGAAAAATCACCACCAACGCCCAAGTGGCCCTCGTGGGCCCCAAACCATCGTTCCAAAAAAGGGCGGCCGGATCGCACCATTGAAATCCCCTCGGAAAAACATCCAGAAACAACTGCTCGCACACCCTGAACGAACGTCCGGTGAAAAGGGAGCTAAACATCGCTCGCAGCTCGAAAGACGGCCCGTGGGGCCCATGCCTCAAATCTAGTCTCAACGCCTAAAACTGCCCTGGAATCCTCCTCTTCGGTGCCAGGGTTTCAACTCAATTGACGGCGCTCAAAACGGACGTCGTACGCGTCTGCGCCGTCAAAAACAAAAAACCCCCGAAGAAAACGTCACTTCCCTTAAGGACGCGTCGTGCCTCCGAGGCCCCTCGTTTCGGAAATTATAAATTCCTGAAGCAATCTCAAAAATTCCTCCTTGATGCAAGGTCTGTGATGCCACTGACGTCATGCAAAACGGACGCCCGTAGCTAAAGATACGGGCGTCCGAAGATAATATGGGAGAACCCCTCGGGCCGAACTGGACCGGTCCGGCCGGTCCGCCCTGCTCTGGCCGGCCCACTCCGTCCGGACCGCTGGGCCCGCGGCCCTATCGCCTGGGTCCGGCTCAGCCGAACCCGCGGGCCACCGCGCGTGACTCGCCGCCTCATGCGATCCCACCTTGCCCGCGTGCCGCGTGGGAACTTCCTCCACCGACCGGCCGACAAGGCTGGTCTGTTTTCCACGCGGGTCTCGGTGTCCCCGCGGGGTCGCGCATCTGCGACCCCAGTCCCCCGTCCAACTCTCCCGACGCCGGCGAGCCCGAGCCGCGCCACCCGTCTGAGGAACCCGGACCGCCGCCGGTAGCTGCGCTGCCGTCGCGCCCAGCCGAGCCGCCGCGCCACCTGGGAAGCCGCCGCTGCCGCCGCCGTCTTGGACCGTTGTCCGCCGCCTCGAACCGCCGGAAAAACCAAGAATTCGGCCGGAACTTCTCGGGGCTGCCCCGGGCACCCCGAGACTCAGATTTTAGATCCAAGAAGAGCGTTGGAAAGCTTAGAACAGGTGCTATGTGATTTTGGGCTTTGTTCAACGATCGGGAAACAAATTGACAGGGGAAATCGGGATAAAAAATTGCGGGAAATTGAAAACGAAAATGATAAACCCCTACCTCGAAGGGCGTAGCCCGACGCTTCATGTGTGGACCGTCGGAACTGCTGCGCCTCACCAGAGATCACCTCGCCGGAGCTGTCTCGCGCAGAGGTGGAAGAGAGGGGGGGTTTGAGGAAGAAGAAGAAGAAGAAGGGGGTGGGGTTGTTTAAGTACAAATCACTTAAACGCCTGCCTGACATCCCCGAACCCAAAATTTCATCGGGGTTAGGGTTAAGCATCCCCTATGCTAAAAATCACTCTCCGAACACAACAGAGGTCTCGTAATTTTAATTCGAGGCGCCGTTCAAAAGTTACAACGCCCACACCTCAGGCTGCCAAATTACAAAAATGCCCTTGGGGCCATTTTTCACAGACGGCCCGTGCCCACGAATCTTATACCCCTCATAGGGTAAAAGGCGCATTATGAACTTAATGGCGCCCTAGGTTTTCAAATCTGAGCCACCGTTTAAGAGATACATGAGTTTCACCATTAAACGAATAAATTAATTAATTAATTTATTTGTTTAATGTTCTGAGAGCGAGCAAGGGGTCCAAACATCCCGCGATGACATGTTTTATGTCGTTCATAAGATAAAAACCCCATTCTGGACTCATCCGTACACTCGGATCTCTTATTTGAAACACCGTTTAGGAGTTATCCCATTTATTTGGTGTTTTCAGTGTGAACGCACTTAAAATTTAATTCCGGCTACTACAAGGCTCGGAATCACACGTCGTCTGAAGGCGCTGCTCTGTAATAACATCAAGAATATTCCAAAGTCCCCCACAGCAAAAACCAGGTTCTTACATCATTCCCTCTTTCAAGATTTTCATCCCCGAAAAGAAAAACTAGGGGAATAAATCAGGGTACTAAGCCCACACCTGGCTCTCCTGTACCCAGAAGAACTCTTGTATAGCTCTGCACCACCGCACACAGACCAAAGGACTGATCTTTTCACGCGATGTCGGCCCTTTCAGATGCCATGCACCAACTCTAGACTTTGGGGTTAGGGAAAGGCGGTAGGGAACCTCACCATCCCTTTGCATGGTTTCAAACGGCCCGAAGGCTCTCGGGGTTAGCTCACCTCCCCGACCGAACCCTTACGTCGCACGCCGTGACTGGAATCACCGCCCGCACCTAAAACAAGTCTCGGTGGTTCCCTCCTTTAGAATATCCATATGGTGGAACACCCAAGGATATCTGGTTACACAAGATTCCACAGTCAATTTCTCACATCCAAGGCCCTCTTACACGCTTGGAAGTGAAGGGGTCAACACCATCGACTAAAGGAAAGTGTCCCATGCCTTTTATCATACCAACACAGGGTTACACCAACTCCCCGCGGCACCCTGGTAACACCTCAAGCAAGGAGAAGGGAGGAAATCATTCCACACACAGAGTCTATCAATTCTACTGCAAAAAGTAGAAGAGCATTAGAGTGTACCTCGTATCCCCTCATGCTCTGCAGGATCATAGAAATCCAAAGCCCGCGGCTATCCGTGGTCCCAACTATCAGCTCCCGGAGCCTGACGTGGACCGCCTAGTGGTGATGGGAAGATCTCGTAAAGTCGTCCCCCGCTACCAGCTCCTCCCACTCCTCTGCTAGAACCACCTCTCGAGCACTACTCCGATCACGGCGCCGCCTCTGCCATGGTGGTGTGCCTGCTGCCTGCCCGAATCTCTCAGCAAATCGGATCAGGCAGTCTCGTTCCATGTGATCTCGCCCGTCACAAGCATAAAACGGGCGCTCTCTAGGCTGCCCTGGTGCCCTCCGGTGCCACTGTGGTGTACGTCCGTGGCCCGGGATCCACTCACGGAAGTGCATCCTCGGCTGAGGTCTGCACCTTTTCACCACAGTGGTATATGGCCACGTCTCCGAAACCGGCAGTGGGAAGGCCACCTGTATCAAGGTTCTGTCATCCGGCGCCTACTAGCTACGGCAGACGTCTCGGCTCCATCATGCCCACTGCCACTACCAACCAAAAAAACGTGAAAGGAAGATCTCTATCACCAACACCTGCTCTAGCACCCCAAATTATGTGGAAATTCTCAAGGGTACTATGACAGCACGAATCTGTCGGTAGAGACCCTGCTTAAACTTCCACGCTCTGATGATGTCATCATGGACCAAGTCCGGGTAAAAGCGTGCACGGTCTGCGAAACTAGTCGCATACTCGGCCATCGTCATCCCTCCCTGCTGAAACTGAAGGAGCTTCTAAATCCGAACTGAGCGCAAGCAGGAGGGGCAAAACTACTCATGAAACAACATCTAAAAGTCGCCCCACGAAAGCGACGAGTCGTCAAGAAGCTGAGTCACCAGACTCCACCAACGCCAAGCTGCTCCATGAAAAAGGGTGGCTGCCAAAGCCACTCTATGATATGCCGGTGTCTGCACAAGCCTGAAAATGCGAACCACTACCTCGAGCCAAACCTCTGCTGCCTGAGGGTCTGGCTCACCACTGAACCTTAGCGGTCTCTGCCGCTGGAACTCACGGAGCGCGCTCAAGCTGCGCTCAAGCTCATCTTGCTCTGCTGAAACTGGCTGCTGCTCAACAGGTGGGGGTGCTGCTACCGGCCCACCCGGAGAAAGTGGCATTCATGATGGGTCCTGGACTGAGGCCTCGTAGCTCACAGGGTCGTCGTCACGAACCAAAGCCGGTATCCTGGCTGTCTGTCTTTGCAGATACATCCTGAATATTATCAAGGAGTTCTGCGGTCAGATGAGCGTATATGTATATACCACTAACAACAACGATGGGGAGCTGATTCAAGAAGGACAGTCAAAGACTCAATCCTATGTGATGCACAAACAAATTTTCCCTGCAACAAGTGTCTCAGCATGCCGAGTCAACAAGAGGGTTATCAAGGTCCTGGTGAATGGATACGTCGGTCGTCGCACCATCACTGGACTCCCTGGCCTGAGAGCCACTCTCGAGACACGTTAACACTGTTTCTCTAAATCCCAAACAATTCCTTTTATTTTAGGGATGTCTGAACAGCGTCCCAAGGAACTAACCACCTCTGATACCACTTTTTCACGTCCCGACCCTACCCAGGCTCACGCCGCAACTACCCCAAGCCCGCCTCCATAGGCCAGGGGTTGGCGACTAGCGCCGAAGGCACAACAACTCGGGGAGGCCTTTGCCTAAGCACCTATACACACACACACACAGCACACTCAATGAAAAAGTGTAGAGTAAAAAAAAGTAAAGGGAAACTGCTATAAATAAACTAAAATGTGCATCGACCTCTAAAAGTACAAAGAAAGTGCTGAAAGTAACTGAAAAAGAAAAGGGGAAAACACGCATCCAACTAGAAAAGTACCACAACCCGGAAATAGGTAAACAGAAAGGAAAACAGCTAGAAGGGTCCTCTACCTGAAACCCAACTCCGACCACTGCACGCGGTCCATGCTCCTGAACTCATAAGCTCCACTGAATTTATGACCAACATGTCTGTCGTCTACAAGGGCACACCAAGGGCGGGCATAGCCAAAGTAGGGGTGAGTATAAAAATACTTAATAGGATACCCCGATGTCTCAAGGGAGCAAAAAAGGAGGTACCTAAGGGTGTGCAGAAGAGAGAACATGGAATAGTATAAGAGTACAATAGAAAGTGTCGTAAAGAGTCCAGCTCAACCCAACAAGAGAAAGGAAGTAGACTAGTCCTGAAACAAGGATCTAGAAACGTTGAGAAGATGAACTTCTCGTCGAGTCTTCACCACCTATAGCAGGAGAGTAGACTTGTCCCACCATGAGAAGCTAGACACGGAAATCATGTGGCATACCCCGCGCGTCTTCGCCTCTCCTGGAGGGAGAGTAACCAAGCCCAAGAAGTGGGTATTGAAACAAGGTATATACATATCAGTATGCTCACTAAGAAGCGCGAACAAGGTCATAAGGGGATCTCCATCCCATAGATCAGCCCAAGAAAGCGAGTAGCCAACAATCCCAGAAGTAACCACCATTGATGCCCAGCATCCCACACGTCTACCCCGAACTACAAGTCAATGGGCTCAAACCACCGCACCTCGACACTATCCACTTCAGGCGGCACTGACTCTCCTGCACATTTTTAGGTCACGTCGTAAGGACGCGTCTCGGTGGGGAAAGTGCTCCTCGGACTTGGGAGTTCTGGGGGAACGTCAAACCACAACTCGCCACTGCTCCGCAGTCGATAGGTCTTCTCAATGTCAAAGTCATTCCATCACTGACCCGTACAACCAAGGGTCCCACTTTGGTGGTCACGGAGGAAATCCATAGACTAGCATAGTAGAAAGGACTGAGTCTGGAATGCCAATAGGTGTCCCACTGCCCAGCCCTGGTGGAGGGTAATTCATAACCAGATATCGGGTGACCCACTGCCCAGCCCTGCTGGAGGGTAAACCCTAATACATCATCAAGAAACCCACTGTCCAGCCCCGTTGGAGGGTAGACCTAGAATAAGTCGACAGGCGACCCACTGCCCAGCCTTGCTGGAGGGTAGACCTGGAACTAGACGACGGGCGACCCACTGCCCAGCCCTGCTGGAGGGTAGACCCGAAGAGGTCGTCGGGTGACCCACTGCCCAGTCTCTACTGGAGGGTAGACCCTAAGAGCGTCGGGTGACCCACTGCCCAGTCTCTGCTGGAGGGTAAACCCTAGGAGTCAGTGAGCAACCCACTGCCCAGCCCTGCTTGAGGGTAAACCCAAAGAAGCCGATGAGTAACCCACTGCCCAGCCCCGCTGGAGGGTAAAACCCAGAACTGCTCTGGCCATCTCTACCTGAGGGTACAACATTGGCCAACCGAACATGGAGTGGGTATCGCGCAACCACCCAACTCTAGAACAACTCACCCAAAAGAGTTTTAGTGCATGTTCCATCACTGGGTGTCACTAGCACCGCTACCGGCCGATCCATCGAGAATGAAACCAGGGGGAGACCGCTCAACCATGATGGTCAAAAAAATGATCACAGAGGGACCCTCTACGTTGCGAGAGGTCAAAGTACGCAAAGCAGAACACGGCACACACATGGTGGCCACACGACGTGTGGCCCCATGTCAACCCCATCCAAGCGCACAAACATTCTCAGGTACAAACCACATGAACCTCCAAGCGCTCTCATATACACTCAGAGTATACCACATCTCAGGCCCTAAAGCTATCGTGCACACGGCACCCCAACGTCAACACGAAGGGCATAAACGTAACATTGCCAACCTGCCACCTCATCGGCTAAGGCACAACCATCCGCATCACTCCAAGCATTTACATCACTCACACGGGAGTGCACACGATCACTCGCCAAGGGTCCGCTACAGGTACGGCAGAAGAACCGCCACCAGGGCACCTTCACACTTCCACATTTAATAAGATCACGTAATAGGCTTCTCCCTCCATAATAGATTACAACATTTTAATCCTCATGAAAAAAACACACGATATTGACTACTTACTCACCTCAAATAGATATCTGACGAAAAAGTCACCAACACCGCCTCACGCCTGAACGGCGTCCTGTGATCCCAAGCCTCGGCCCCGAAAACAGTCGGGCGCATCGCACCATTTTGATCCCCTTGGTAAAACACGTCAAAAATAATGATCACTTGAGTGGAATGGATATACAGAGAAAAAGATGCATTCCGGCACACCGCACACGAGCGGTGCTACGTGGGACCCGCATCCCGGTCCCGAAACACAATGAACGGATCGCACTGTTGCGATCCTCTCAAAAAAGCACACAAGTTGGACTATTCACTTGTCCAAAATAGTTTCATAGTGATAAAGATGGTAAAATCACCGTTGATGCCCAAACGGCCCTCATGGGCCTCGCACCATCGAGCCGAAAAAGAGCGGGCGTATTGCACCATTGAAATACCCTTGTAAAAACATCTAGAAAAGACTGCTCGCACGCCCCGAACGGACGTCCGGTGAAAAGGGCGCTAAACACCGCTCGCAGCTCGAAAGATGGCCCGTGGGGCCCACGCCTCAAATCTAGTCTCAATGCCCGAAACCACACTGGAAACCTCCTATTCGGTTCCAGGGTCTCAATGCCACTAACGGCGATCAAAACGGACGTCAGACGCGTCTGCGCTGTCCAAAACAAAAACCCCCCGAAGAAAACATCACTTCACTTAAGGACGCGTCGCGCCCCCGAGGACCCTCGTTTCGGAAATTCAAAGTTCCCAAAACCATCTCAAAAAGTCTTCCTTGAATCAAGGTCCGCGCTTCCACTGACGGCACGCAAAATGGATGCTCGTAGCTAAAGATACGGGCGTCCGAAGATAATAGGGGAGAACCCCTCGGGCCGGACCGGCCCGGTCCGGCCAGTCCGCCCTGCTCCGGCCGGCCCACTCCGGCCGGCCCGCTGGGACCGCGGCCCAGCTGCCTGGGTCCGGCTCAGCTGAACCCACGGGTCTCCACGCGCAGCCCGCCGCCTCGTGCGAGCCCACCTTGCCCGCGCGCCGCGTGTGCGCTTCCTCCACCGACCGACCGACAATGCCGGTCCGTTTTCCACACGGAGACCCGCATCACGTGGGTCTCGGTGTCCCCGCGGGGTCGTGCGCCTGCGACCCCGGACCCCGTCCAGCTCGCCCGACGCCGGCAAGCCCGAGCTGCGCCACCCACCTAAGGAACCCGGACCTCTGCCGGGAGCTGCGCCGTCGTCGCGCCCAGCCGAGCCGTCGTGCCACCTGGGAAGCGGCCACCGCCGCCGTCGTCCCAGACCGTCGTCTGCCGCCTGGAACTGCCGGAAAAACCAGGAATTCGGCCGGAACATCTCAGGGCTGCCCCGGGCACCCCAAGACTCGGATTTTCTATCCGAGAAGAGCATTTGAAATCTTAGAACACGTGATATGCGATTTTGGTCTTTGTTCAACGATCGGGCAACAAATTGACCGGGGAAATCGGGCTCAAAGATTGTGAGAAATTGAGAACGAAAATGATAAACCCCTACCTCGAAGGGTGTAGCCCGACGCTTCGTGTACGGACTGTCAGAACTGCTGCGCCTCACTGGAGATCGTCTCGCCGGAGCTGCCTCTCCGGAGATGGAGGAGAGGGGAGGGTTTGAGGAAGAAGAAGAAGAAGACGGGGGTGGGGGTGTTTAAGTACAAATCACTTAAACGCCCGCCCGACAGCCCCGAACCCAAAATTTCGGCGGGGTCGGGGTTAAGCCTCCCCTAGGATAAAAACCACGCTCCGAGCGCAACTGAGGTCTCGGGATTTTAATCCGAGACCCCGTTCAAAAGTTACAACGCCCACGCTCGAGGCTTCCAAATTACGAAAACGCCCCTGGGGCCATTTTTCACAGACGGCATGCGCCCGCGAAACTTATACCCCTCCTAGGGTAAAAGGCATGTTTTGAACTCAACGGTGCCCTCAGTTTTCCAATCCGAGACACTGTTTAAGAGATACTTGAGTTTCACCATTAAACGAATAAATTAACTAATTAATTAATCTGTTTAATGTTCCGAGAGCGAGCGAGGGGTCCAAACATCCCGCACCAACATGTTTTATGACGTTCCTAGGATAAAAACCCTATTACTGACACATTCGTACACTCGAATCTCTGATCTAAAACACCATTTAGGAGTTATCCCATTTATTTGGCGTTTTCAGTGTAAACGCACTGAAAATTTAATTCCGGCCACTCCGGGGCTCGGAATCGCACGCTGTCTGAAGGTGCTGCTCTGGAATAACATTAAGAATATTCCAAAGTCCTCCATAGAAAAAACCAGGTTCTTACAATTTTAAATAAGGTATTAGAAATAGGAATATCATAGAAATAATAACTTGAATCATAACTTCAAAATGAGGAAAAAATTTAATTAAGACATTCATAATCATATCACCAAGTTCTGTTACCAAGGTGTCATAATAATTACCAAGGCTATCAACCAAGGTATCATAAACTTGTCATCTCTAAAGATTGATTTCATTACCAAAATAATTAGAGATATATCTATCATCAACCTTTATATTTATCAATTTTCAAATTATCCACATAGATAATAATAAAACAATTCATAAATAACCCAAATATAATGAAATAAATGGTTTCATATCAAAATCATGGCATTTTAAAAAGTTCTAAAAACATTATCATTATGTCATTTATAACCCACTAAAAGTTAATGAGGGTTTTATGTATGTCAATTACATTTTCAAACAAATAATTTTCATGTCTTTAGTAATATACCTATAAATGAAAGTTTTTGGGGTATTATCATAATTAAAATAAAATAATTTCTTTAGAAAAAGAGAGATATTTTGAGATGAAAATTCGGTAGCATAACGGGTATGAAACATGGTATTATAAAACATTAAAAAGAGAGGGGACAGGGGCCACCCATTAATAAAAGAATTATAATATATTATAGGGATATAATAAAATTTAAATAATAACATGGTATGAAAATTTGAAATGCATACCACAAAAATAGAGAACTTGAAAGGAAAAGTGAAGTTTTGAATTCCCTTACCTTGAAGAGTTGCTACTAAACTCTAAGATTGGGACCTTGAGGAATTCAGGACACCTTGGGAGGAATCCTTAGGAGATAATACTATCATATCATGTAGGGGTATAAATTTTTAATGAAGAGAAATTATGTAATTTCTTGGTATTTATAGTAAAAGAGATGAATTATTTATTAATTTCTGAGAACACCTCATCAGTGGTATTTGCAAAACCATGGGCTTGACCATGGTATTTTCCCATGTTTTTGGCCACTTGGGACGCCTCATATCATATTTTAATCAAAATGACTCTAAAATAAATTTAAATTACATATTACATATTACATCATTATGATGTCAATAAACACTCTAAAAACTCAAAAACTATATATTTACTATTCACTGAAAAACAAAACATTTTATAAAAAACTCATAAATTCAACCTTACCTAATATCATGTTTAGAAATAAAAATGAACTCCATTTTATGAAAATAATTTTCAAAATATGATAAATTTAATTTTTATGTAAAATCATTATTTACTCCGAAAAAAATACTAATAGTTAACTAATAATATCTAAAACAGTTTTTTATTTATACAATTATATCACAATAACATTCAAGATGCCTAGATTATATTTTTACTTCCCTAGGTGAGGATACTATTCTATTGGTCATATTACTATCAATAAGGGTAATATTAATATTCATAAGTTACTATTCACCAAAAATTAAGTAGATCATCTCAGACTCTAAAATTCTTACTGATCACAACCATGTATGTCCTTTTTTTGAAAATAATTTCAATGTATCAATTATTCAAATTATAAAAATATTTTTAAAATATTTATTTTTCAATATTCATCAATAATATGAAATATATTATAAAAATACTAATAAATAACCATAGAGAAATTCTGAATTTTGAAATTCAAAAATGATTTTTATTTTTCCATAATAGTTCTCTAATTATGAGAAATATCTCAAAATTAAAATTTTTTACCTGTAAAATCAATTTATCAATTTTTTCTTAATTAAACTGATATTTTATTATGAAATAATATTCTTAAAATATAAATTATGGAAAAAAAATTAATTACACAAAGGGATTATAAATTAAGTATCTAAGGCCTTGTTACATAAACTGTTATAACACCCACATGGGACCTAAGAGTAAGGTGTGGAATAGTGATAAAATCATGGGTCGGCTCAGACATGATTTCTTGGGTGGTGATTTATATCAACTTGAACTTCTCTTGAAGGAGTTTCTGTTCAAGATTAACATATTGAAGCTTGGCATGGGCTTGGTCCAGTGAAAATATTTGTGATGCTACCTCCTTCCCAAGCTCCAACAAATGGGATTTTTATGGCACGATTATACTGGTATAGGCCATCGACTATTCTTTCTTCATTAATTATCCATTATAATTTATATTTATAAACATAAATTATAACATTGAAAAATTATTATTGTTTCCAACATTCATTTTAACCAGCAGTCATATAATTGTCAAAAATTGATGGTTTCATTTTAATTATACTTTTTTCGTTTTATTAATTATGTCCTAGTAAAACATAAATTTTTAGGAAACAAAATATTAGTTAAAAAGTATGGGTCATTACATTGAATAGTATTGAATTTGATCAATACTAAATGTGTTATTACTTCATCCACATAAACTTCATATAAATTCCATAAATTGCATTTTCAATTTGTATGGATAGCTATGAGTGTGCATGATTCAGGATCTTCTTTTCATTCATGGAAAATGTTCATGTGGATGATTTAATTCTCATTTTGATTTGGATTTATTTTACCCTGGATTAGGGTTTTCCATACATGGAAGCAGCCTCGTTTTGGATCGTTAATCCATTCAGTC
The DNA here is from genome assembly GCA_963277665.1 of Viscum album. Taxonomy (NCBI): domain Eukaryota; kingdom Viridiplantae; phylum Streptophyta; class Magnoliopsida; order Santalales; family Viscaceae; genus Viscum; species Viscum album. The sequence continues at coordinate 761,677,764 of OY728161.1, forward strand.
CCACTATCCATATTACTCATGGTAGTTTTTCTTTTCCTTGGCTAGATCTACATCGCACCCCTGTTATCCAATCTAACTCTACCACTTGTCCAACCATCTACGCCCCATTCTATTATGAGATTGGTTGATGTGATATTAGTAATCCATTCGGCCTTTATATGTGACACATGATGTTTCCCTAACATACCAATATTTCCCCCCTCGTGCATATATTCTAGAGACACACTCTAATATCATTAAAGATATATCTAGTTTTGGTTCAGAGAGCTTTAGGAGAGAGCTGGTCTTGCTTCATAGGGAATAACTTTGAGAATAAGGGGGAAACTGGGGTTTCCTGGCTATCTAAACTCTGCACCATATTTCCTATATCAATACCAACAATAGGAGTTCCTCTATTATAAATATTTGGCAAAGGAAGTATTGAACAAGGGTCTAGTCCCGAATGACTATACACCAAAAGAAGTTTCATGTTTTGAAATTTATTAATCATAATCGAGTTTGAACACTGCCAGCAAGTTCAACATGGCTAGGATCCTCAAATAGTTTCTCTATTAATCTTATTTTCATTTGATTCTGTATTTCCATGCTTGTTTTCATTTATCTTTAAAAATTTGACCTTGGGAGGTGTTATCATAATTCACATAGAATCATTGTGATCGAAAGAATGTTACGTCTTTGTGTTCTTTACTATTTTATGTTTTATTTTTATTCAGTTCTTATAAATATAGAAGTTTAATTTAAAGGAAAATTTTTTCATTTTGTTTTATCAAACAAATCAAGTTAATGCTATCAATTGGTAACCAAGAAGTACAAAACAGTGGATAATATTTCACTCTTGGGGACAACCACAGTAATGTTTCCCCAAAAACTTGTATAAGATCATATCGAGACGTCAAAAATGTCTTTTGCATTGTTTTATATCAATAAATTTGATGGAGAAAACAACTTTAAACTGTGGAGGATAAAAATGACCAAACTTATAGGACACAATGAAATAATTTACATAATTTATTCTCATTGTGGTAATAAAAATAAAGAAAGCACCCTTTCCACATATGGATATACTAATATCACCTATGGTTATTTTCTCAAAGAGATCCTTATAAATGATCATAGTCTATAGATTTTATATTTAGAGGATTAATTTATTAGAGAGGTTTTATATTATTCCTCTACTACTTTTATATTTTTTAAATTATATTCCCTTTGCATTACTAAGTCCTTTTTTAATAGGATATACTTGATAATGAGATTTTATACTTTTAAAATGAGTGCTAGAACTGCAGTGAGGTCACACATCGATGAATTTAATAAAATATTATTATATCTAGTCAGCATAGATATCAAATTAGATGATGAATACAAATCCATAATATTACTAACATCATTAAGAGACTTATTTAATTCTATTAAAGATTTAATGATGTATGTAAAGGACACTCTTACTCATGAAGATGTTAAAACATCTTTAATCTCCAAAGACCTTGATAGGAAGTGAAGTGTTATGGATAAGGTTATGGGTCCCAATGTCAGGGGTAGAAGTGATTATAGGGGTAGAAGGAATGAAATAGGTCAATCTAAAAATCATATATTCAAATCCAAGAACAAATTAATCAAATGATTTTAATTTAAACATCTTGGTCATATAAAGTTATATTTTCCTAATTAAAAAGGTGACTATAAATAGAATACTAATGACCATTACCTATTACTTGAATAATATTTTGATATTACTGATGTATTAATGTTTCGAACGCTTCCATATTTGATGAATGGATCATTGATTTCGTATGATAATTCCATATGTTTCCTAGATGGTATTTCTTCATTGAATTAAGGTAAAATAAATCGATTGAAGTGTTCCAAGTGAATAATAATAGTTTCTATATTTTTGGGATATGCTTAGTTTCATTAGAGCTTTAGGATATGACACTTAAAACTCTTGACTATGTTAGGTGGATACCTGTACTAAAATAAAACCTCATTTCCCAAGGATTTCCTTGATTGAAAGGGATATACAATTAGGTCATACTCTCGATGTATTAATATTTCCCAAGGATCCCTCACTGTCTTGAAAGGAAAATTTTGAAATGGTATCTATGTGTTAGATGTTAGGGTCTATAAAAAGTAGTTAAATGACTCTATTGGTTTAGGTTAAATAGTACAACCCGTTAGTATAGAAGCTTAGGGAATGTTTAGTTCCAAAGGCCTTGATGAACTTAGAAAAGATGTGCTTCTATGTAACATCACTCCCAATAGTGTTAAATTTTTTGAATATTGTGTGTATGGGAGATCCAAAAGGTTTAGCTTTTTTAGGTCAACATATAAGGCTGGATAACCCATTGAGTTTGTCCACTTTGACCTTTTGGTTCCTTCAAGGGTCACTTCCCATGGTGGAGGTTTTTAGTTTGTATCATTCATTGAAGACTGTTATCAGAAAGTTAGAATTTATATACTCAAACATAATTCCTATAAATTTCAGAATTTTATGAAATGAAATTATAGTGTATAAAGTGAAATGGGTAAGAAACTCAAATCCATAAGAACTATTAATGGTTTAGAATATTTCTTCACTGAATTCATAGAATTTCAAATAAATATAATGGAATTAAAAGGTAACAAACTATTGTGGAAACCCCAAAAAATGTATTAGTAGAAAGGATGAATATAACTATCCTAGAAAAGGTAAGATGCATGTTTTCCCATTCAAATCTCTCTAACTCCATTTGGGAAAAGGCTCCCTCCAAGGCTTTCTTCATGATCAGCTATTTCCCATATTATTATAATGATTTTAAAACACAAAATGAACTCTGGAAAGGTTCCCCCAGGTCTGGTTCACCTTAGGATTTTTGTATCCCTATATTATTCCCATACCAAGAATGATAAGCTAGCTCCTATTCCATTAATTTACATATTTGTGGGATACCCAGAGGGTGTTAAGGTATACCTCTTGGGAATAGATAAAATAGGTTATAAAAACTGTATCATTAGTCATGATGTAGTGTTTCGGGAGTCTTTATTCTCTAAAAGTATAGGAACGGAGTCTATACAGTTTTTAAATAAGTACAGTGAGTCTCATAACTAAACTCATGCACCTATAGGTTTTTATATCCCTTTTAATACAAAGACAAAACTTGGAGTGATGATGACTCTACCCCTCATATTCTTTAGAATCAAGGTGAATCTGATTATGATTAGGATTATCAAACTGAAACTGAAAAGTAGGATAATATATGATATTATCTTTTTACCCATTATAGAGGGATAAGAATAATAAGGCCTAAAATCCAGTTTTACCAGGTCGATGTGTCTTCCTATGATTTTTATGTTTCTTAGGTCTTTTTTAATGAGGAACCTATATCTTATAATAAAATTCTTAAGTGCAAAGAAGTAGATCGATGGTTGGATGTTATGCCAAAGGAGTTGAATTCAATACCTTAGAATAGAACCTACGATGTTGTATCAAAACATTATAAGAAAAAAAATATGTTCTAAGTGGCTATTTAAGAAAAAATATAATATCATTAGAGATGATAAGATAAAATTAAAGTCGGAATGGGTTCTATGTGATTCTAGATCGTCCCGACCCAGCTCACCACTAAGCCGGTGTCCAGACAGGTCACCATATGACCACAAGCGTGTTTCCCCGTACGCCATGGGTTGTCTACCAGAAGCAAGGGTCTATGGATAGTAAGTGGAGATATTATACCCTCATATTAGAGTTAAATAATAGACAATGGAAATAAATAGTGGATTAATTTAAATAAATGATAAAGCATTGGAAGGAATATTTTATAAATGATGTACAAAAGAAATGGCCAACTCTAATTATATAGTAGATACATGCATGAAACTTCCTTTCCAAATCAGGCCAAGTAAATTATATTTCAAAATTCTCAAAATCATTAAGCAGTGGAAAATACACCAGTCACTCAAGGTTAAATCATATCAACTATAATATCGAAAATCATGAACATAAATTCCCAGCCCTAGCCACACGGTCAATTCCTATACATGGGGTGATCAGTCCTAAGCATGGCTATTAAGCCAAATGTTGACACATTCTATGTCTCCTATATACCAACCCCAATAAAGTAATACAAAGGAAAATAAACCCTTTGATACCACATTGTAATGTCCCGACCTGGCTCACCACTAAACCGATGGTCGAACTGGTTTCCACGTGACCTAAATCACGTCTCCTCGTACGTCGGAGCCTTTCGACTAGTAGCAAGGGTCTATGGACTGTCAGTGGGGAAACTATACGTTCATTATAGAGATCAATAATAGAAAATGGAAATAAATAATAGATGCATTTGAAAAAATGATAACGCAACCGATGGAATATTTTACAAATCTTGTACAAAACAAATGGCCAATTCCAATTATACAGAAGATTCATGCATGACATGATAATGACACAAAAAATAGAAAATAGTGAACAAAATAGCATGATTTAAATTCCAATGTAGAAATAAATAAACAATGACTCAATTCCCTGAGGGTGGTCTTCTCTAGAATCTTGAGCTTCTGCTTGGTTCTCTGCTCCTATATCCCAATTAATTGCAAACAGCACAATCCGACAACCAAATAAAATCTACTCAGGTACCCTAGTGCAATGGCATCCTGAGTAGGGTGTGAGATATAAATCTCAATAGGTCGGGACCACCGGTGTCTACCCCAAATCCACACATTTAATAAATAATTTAAACTATGTGAAATAATTCATAGATAAAGTAATAAATACAATGTAACTATATACCCAAGTACCTACTACATCCCATAGTTAGTGTTTGAACCTGCATTATACATTTTTCATGAAAACTCAAAAATCATTACAAAATCATTTTCATTTATCAATTATTCAAAACACATTAAATTATAAAAGTCTCTATATTTGGCCTAAGCCCGACATCCCCCGTATAAGTCACTCACCACAGATGTCTCTAAAGACCATATAAGTAATCAATGTAAAGACCAAATCGAAGTTTGTGCTTTGTCTTGGATAATGTGTCATAAGATAATCAATTTAATATTTCATATACTATAACTGATCCCCTCCACTAAAAATAGTGATTCGCTCTTGGCTTCATCCACTAACAGTGATTCACCCAATTCATTAATAAGTCTGAACCCTTTCTCATTTTCATTTCACAAATCATTATGTCACAACAGTTTTCATTAACCATTAATTCATTTCATGTACGACTAGTTGGACCCACAGTCCAATGTCAATTAATGGGTGTAGAACATCATGTGCATCACCTTTGTGTGTATTTGGTGCATCAGTCCTTGTCTCACAGCCCATGGGTTTTTGGAGCATCAGTCCCTATCCCATTAAAGAATATTTTCATGCAAGATGGGTGTAGAACGCCATGATTAGCACCCTGTGAGTATTTGGAGCTTCAGTCCTTATCTCACTACCCATTTATCAATCATACATATATATTTATCATTGGTGTAGAAAACCATGTCTAGCAACCTGTGAGTATTTGGAGATTCAGTCCTCGTCTTTCAACCAATTTATCAATCATACATATATATTTATCATTTGTGTAGAACACCATATCTAACACCCCAAAACCATCCATTAATTAATTCGTAAATTAATTAATCCAATCCATTAATTAATTCAACAACTAATTAAAAACATAAATCTCCCATAAAATAAGTCAACAATTAATTATCCATTCAATATCTCAATAGTAAATAATTAATTAACAATTAAATTTTCTTTGTGAGAAAACTAAATAATTAACTCAGCATTTAATTATCCAAATTATTTAACAAGTCTAAACCCTTCCACTCAAACATTGATTCATCTGAGACATTAACAATTTACATGCACATTATAATCATCTCAAAACATGTTGAACCAAGCCTGAATATTTAGCAACCATCTCACACAGAATATCATATTTTTTAAAAACTCCATCCAAGACAACTTAAGGCATGAAAAATTAACACGCATCAAAATTTACCCTTGGCCAATAGTCTTAACAAACAATCAATTCATAATCTTAATTTAATGCATGAAAATTAATTAATTCAACAATTAATTAATTAAATCTTATCTCATTAACCAATCATCAATTAAACGAACATTTACCATTTAACATGTAATAATTAATCCATCCATTAATTATTTCCAGTTTCTAATTTATATTCTGAACACGTCAAATATTCAATATTATGAATAATTAGTAAAATTCGCAATTTTATTCTAACTCGTGACTTGATAATTAATTCTACAATTAATTACCCATTACCCATTCTGCCTATTCAAATCATTTAACTATTTAATCATATCACTCTGACCTAATTAGCAAAACTTTCTTAAAATCAACACATGTTCATGTCCTCATTTATCTCACGTGGGTGGCATAATTTAATAACATCAAAATTTCCATGCATCGACATATCATATATCAGCTCCAGCAAGAAGACATTTGAAAAGCCAAACCATAAAAATCATGATATGACATTACCATTAACCAGTAGTTTATCTTTAATCATCATTTCAAAAAAAACATAGCAGTTCCATAATCAAGGAAACTCACATTCTCAATTTATTTAAAGAAGCGACAATTCTTAAATAAAGTGTTAAGGATCTGGGACCCTACCTCATGGTGGAACCATTTTTATTCCGAAACGTTTTAATGTACTTGGCAGCAACCAGTCCACAACTGGTCTGTAGTCACATGTACAAACACCTTCATAAGTGTGTGTGTGTGTGCATTGTGTACATTGATCGAAAAAAATCAATATATTAAACGGGTACCCATAATCAAAGTAGTAATGAACAACACACCTCTAACATGGTACCGTGGACTCATAAAAAATTAACATGCCTTAATATAAATGGTTCAAAACTAAATAGTGGGTCTGGAAGCTTAGCCGCACCAAAGGAGGAAAAAAATTCTAGAATATTCACCTTGCCCTTGGCTACAGATGTCGGGTTATGGACTGATGGGTCTCGATTCAACATCATCATATCCTAAAAAATTAAGGAACACAACGATAGGATTAAACCCGAACCTTAGTGTTTCAGTCGATAAAACTTGGTCAGAGATAAGAGTCAAATGGCCAATGTGAATCATGAGTTATACACAGATGGACTCACCTTGAAGAGGCTGAAAATATTTGTTAAGAGTCAGAGAGTATTAGTCTCATGAAAAGTGGAGTTTGGGAGAGGGGGTGGTGCGCCTCTAGGTACTGCCTGGAGGGGGGTCAAGCCACGGGGGACACACGCTGTAGGAGCTCTGCTTGGGTGTCACGCTACTTCAAGGAGGGTCACCTAGGGGTTGCGCACTGTAGGAGGTCCTAAGGAGGAGGTCTGTGTAGAGGAGGAGACAGAAGATGCTTCTGCATCATGCATGGAGGAGGAGAAACATGGGGGGTCGTGCCACCTGTAGTTCACGCATCCCCTTTTTATTTTCTTTTTTTCACCTTTAAATTAATCCATTTAATTTAATGTAACAATTAAAATAATAATAATCATTTTATTATTATTATTATAAACATTAAACACCTATCTAATAAGTGAAAAACTCCCCCATTTAATTAAAAATGTGTCTTTATTTTTTATTCTATTAATAAATGTTTTGTAATTAAATATGAAACTCTCTATGGATCATTAAATTATTTTAACATTTATTTAACTAAATAACCACAAAAATAATAATAATATCATTATTATTATTATTCTAACTTTCATTTATTTAAATCCAAAACCCCCAATTTATTACAATATCATTAATATGATAAAAACTCCAACCCATAACCCCTAATTTAATTCCCATAATAATAAAAAAATTATTACATTTATAAAACTAAAATAATAATAATATCATTATTATTATTTTTGAAACCTTTGATAAACCCAACACCACTATAACAACACTTCCTTAAATCTGAAACTCCTCATTTTATTAAACATTTCTTTGAGAAGCTCAAAAGCCAAATTAAATTCTAATAAATGATACACTCCTTTAACATGAAATTAAAATATAAAAGAATAAAAATAATTTATGACACCATAATAATAATAATAACATTATTATTATTATCACATTCCTACATTTAATAATAAATGGTCCTTTAATAATTCTGAAACTCTTTATTTAATTAACATGGTTCTTTGATAAACCCCAAATCCACATTAATTTCTTCAACCATCATTTAATCAATTCTTTATCATTCAATTAATTAAAAACTGACAAGAATAATAATAATAACATTATTATTATTATTATTAAAATTTTATTTTAATTAATCATAATATCTCATATAAACTTATTTAATTAAATTTAATCATTTATTTAACAAGATAAACAGCACGGGTTGGACCGCAATCGTGCGCTGCCTGTTCATATCCATTAAAGTGGACTTTTTTGAATCTGGTGCTCCCAAGACTTATTGGGACACCTGATAAAATTATAGGGTAATTATTTAAGTCCAAAAATGACACCTTTAGGTGTTCCAACACTCGGAATAAAATTCTGGAGCTTTTTTTTAAAAAAAAGTCCCATTGATAAACTTAAAAAAAATCAAAAACCTTAGTATTTTAACCTGGTTAAATAACACAAGACTTTAAAATCTACACACCTTAAAAAATTCTCATCCCCAAGAAGCCATCGGGAACCACTACTAAAACAACCATCTTACCAAGGTCATTTAATCTCTTTAGAACTGATGTGTCGTGTTCCCAACACCAAACGCACATTTAACCTTTCACAAGCCTAACGGATAAGCTTTTAAAACCAGAGCCAAAGAACACTTTATAGATTAAACATCAAAATAGAGCTTATATATGAGGCCATTATAGGGACCTCATCAATGAAAATAGTTGAATCGTGATCAACCAACAGAACTGGTTTCACATTCTTCCCTTGAAAGACATTGAGGATCCAAAACCCATATTTTCCCATTATCTGACGATGTGCCTTTAAATATATTCCAAAACCTTCCACTTGTACATTGAAGTCCTCACCCAACCTCTAGTGAAATTTCCAATTCAAGGCATCACAAGGATATTTTAAAATTTTCCATTCCACAACACAAATTAAGGAGTAACCCAAAGAAACCATACATTCAGCATAGAACCTAGATAACAACCACTTATCAGCCAAACAACTTATAAATCTTTGGCACGGTGTAAGACCAACACTATCTTAGCGTCTCAATGATGAGGTCAATATAGGGGACATTCTTGTCATATTCAAAAGAGTGCACTAAGAGAAAACCAAGGTCATTAAGAAGATCAGTCAAACTACTACTGGACAACTCTGTTCTAAATGCTCGGCATCTCATGCCGATAAGTTTACCAAAAACGACATGACACTACCCACCTTAGGATTGTCCATGACATCTGTATAAAATATCATCCGCTCACCAGCATGCTATTTCAGAGCACTTAACACATGTTTGTGATGTTCCTCGAACCACAATCACCACATCAGACATTGATCATAAAAGCTATAACATAAAACCATCAGTGTTTCATAGTACCAGAGTTTCAAGAAGTCCTCTTGAGTAGTGGGACGAACTTACTTTAACATCTTAGAACATTTTAAGGGTACTACCTACCATGGGTTATCCCCTTATGAAACATACATGTTGGCCCTCTCTCCTAGTCACACAAAAATGAAATCATAATATTCAAAAGTCCCTTTTTGTTTTATCCATTTTAATTATTTCATTTCAACCTTTCATCATTTGAATTAATTTCAATAAACACACAAGTACTTTTCACAACAATTCACTTTGTTTTCAAAACAAATATCTATAGAAAAAAATAGGAATGCTATCACAAACATCCTCTTTAATCATTTGACATTTAGTTTTATTCAAATTTAAATAGGAAATTTTTCATCTAAATTCCTTTTACCAAGAAGGAGATGTCTGAGGGTACCATTTATTCAATATGAGTTCTTCATAAAGCAACCCAACAATAGTTCATTTTAATCAAAACTCAATAGTTTTACATTTATAACCAATTTCAAACATACTATGGTTATATAAGGTTTAAACACATGGGTGTACATCTACCAATCATTAAGTCCCTCATACACCTTGTCGCAGGCATTTGGCTCCCATTTATAACAATCTACCTTCATTTAATATTTTAACTTTTGCATCCCTTTCACACACCAAAACATCTTCATCATGTTATCATAAGTAGTAACACAACAACATGATATAACACAGAAGTATGTCCCAATAACAAAACATGCTAATAAGTATGGAATATAATAACTCAATAATTTTATATCTATCACCCAAATAGGCTATCTACAGAGGCATGCTAAAGCAGATCAAAACATGGCATTACACCCAAGGAACAAAATCCAAATAAATGAAAGTTGGAATAATAATAATAATAACGTTATTATTATTTTTGTGGTTATTTAGTTAGATAAATTTTAAAATAATTTAATGATCAATAGGAAGTTTAATATTTAATTACAAAACGTTTATTAATAGAATAATAAATAAAGAATAGATTTTAATTAAATGGGGAGTTTTGCACTTATTTGATAAGTGTTTAATGTGTATAATAAAAATAATAAATTGTGTATTATTATTTTAATTACTACATTCAATTAAAAGGATTAATTTAAGGATGAAAGAAAGAAAATAAAAAGGGGTGGCGTGAATTGTAGGTGGCGTGACCCCCCATGTTTCTCCTCCTCTATGTGAAACCCAGAAGCATCTCCAGCCTCCTCCTCCACACAGACATCCTCTTTAGGACCTCCAGCAGTGTGCAACCCTCAGGCAACCCTCCCTAAAGTTGCGCGACACTTGGGCAGAGCTCCTGCAGCGTGCGGCACCCGTGGAATGACCCCCCTTCGGGTAGTACCTAGAGGCGTACCACCCCCTCTCCTAGACTCCACATTGCACGTGACTATTCCTCTCGAACTCTTCGTGAATATTTTCTACCTCGTCATGGTGAGTCTGTATGCATATAACTTGTGATTTTCATTTTCCATTTGACTCTCCTCTCTTTCCTTGTTTTATCATCTAAATCACTAAGGTTTTTTTAAGCCAATCATTGTGTTCTTCTATTTTTTTAGGATATGCGAATGTTGACTCAGGACCCATTAGTCTTTAATCTGGCATCCGTAGCCAAGGGAAAGGTGGATGGTCTCAAATTGTTTTTCTATCATTAGTTTGGGTAAGCTTCTAAAGTCACTGTTTAGTTTTTCACTAGTTATATTAAGGCCTATTATTTTTTTATGAGTCCACAATCCCATGTTAGAGATGCGTTGTTCATTACTACTTTGATTATGGGTACCAGTGTAATATATTTAATGTTTTTATCAATGTAGAAAACGTGCACATATAAATATATATATATATATATGAAGTTTTGTGTGCATGCGCCTAAGGACTAGTTGTGGTCTGGTTACCGCCAAGTACATTAAAACGTTGCAGAATAAAAATGGTGCCATCCCTAGGTAGGGTCCCAAATCCTTAACACTTTTTTAAGAATTATTGATTCTTTAAATAAATTGAAAATGTGAGTTTCCTTGATTATGGAACTGTAATTAAAGATAAATTGTCGGTTTGTGCTAATGTCATATCATGCTTGATGTGGTTTGGATTTTCATATGTCTTCTTGCTGGAGTCGATATATGATCTCTCAATGCATGACAATTTTGATGTTATTAAATGATGTCACCCGTGTGAGATAAATGAAGACTTGAACATGTTTTGATTGTAAGCATGTTTTTCTAATTAGGTTAAAGTGATACGATTAAATAGTTAAATGATTTGAATTGGAATAATGGGTAATAGGGTAATTAATTGTATAATTAATTATCATGTCATGAGTTGGAATAAAATTGTGGCTTTTAAAGATTATTGAGAATATTGAATATTTGATGTGTTCGAAATATAAATTGGAAACTGGTAATAATTAATAGATAGATTAATTATTACATGTTAATAGTAAATGTATAATTAATTGGTGATTGGTTAAAGAGATAATATTTAATTATGTAATTGTTGAATTAATTAATTTGCATGCATTAAATTAAGATTGTGAATTGATTGTTTGTTATGACTGTTGGCTAAGGGTACCTTTTTATGCATGTTATTTTTTCATACCTTATGTTTTCTTGGATAGAGTTGTTTAAAAATATGATATGTTTTTTATATGGTTTCTGAATATCTGGGCTTTGTTCAACATGTTTTTCTATGATTATAACATGCATTAAAATTGTTAAAGTCTTGGATGAATCACTGTTTGAGTGGAAAGTTTCATTCTTATTAAATAATATGGATAATTAAATGTTGAGTTAATTATTTAGTTGGCTTGATAATAATAATTAATTGTTAATTATTTATTTACTATTGATACGTTGAATGATTAATTAATTTTTAACTTATTTGATGGGATATTTATGTTGTTAATTAGTTCTTGAATTAATTAACGGATTGGATTAATTAATTTAAGAATTAATTAATGGATGGTTATGGAGTGTTAGACATTGTGTTCGAAACCAATGATAAATATATATGTATTATTGATAAATGTGTTTTGAGACAAGGACTGAAGCTCCAAATAATCATGGGGTTCTAGACATGGTTTTTCTACACTAATGATAAATATATATATATGTATGATTGATAAAAGGGTGGTTAGATAGGGTCTGAAGCTCCAAATACTCACAGGGTACTAAACATGGCATTCTACACCCATCTTTCATGCAAATTTTCTTTTATAGGATAAGGACTAATCCTCCCAATACCCATGGGTTGTGAGACAAGGACTGACACTCCAAATACTCACGAGGGTGATAGACATGATGTTCTACACCCATTAATTGACATTCGATTGTGGGTCTAATTGGTCGTACTTTAAATGAATTAATGGTTAATGAAAATTGTTGTGACATAATGATTTGTAAAATGAATATGAGAAAGGGTTTAGACTTATTAATGAATTGTGTGAATCACTATTAGTGGACGGACCCAATAGCGAATCGCTATTTTTATTGGATGGGCTCAGTTATACTATATGAAAGATTAAATTGAATATCTTATGACACATTATCCAAGACAAATCACAGTATTTGATTCGGTCTTTACATTGATTACATAGATGGTCTTTAGAGACATATGTGGTGAGTGGCTTATATGGATGATATCAGGCTTAGGCCGAATCTCAAGACTTTCAAAATTTAATAAGGTTTTAATAATTGATAAATGCAAATGATTGTGTAATTATTTTTGAGAATTCATGAAAAATGTATAATGCAGGTTCAGACACTAGCTAAGGGATGAAGCAGGTACTTGGGTATATAGTTACTTTGTACTATTTACTTTATTTATGCATGCTTTCACATAGTTTACGTTCTTTATTAAATGTGTGGATTTGGGGTAGACATCGGTGGTCCCGAACTAATGAGATTTATATCTCACACCTTACTCGAGATTCCATTGCACTAGGGTACCCAAGTAGATTCTATTCGGTTGCAGGATTGTGCTGTTTTCATTTACTTGAGAGATAGGAGCAGAGGTGTAAGAACCCAAACCTTCCTTTCAGGTATGTTTTTCCTTTTTCTGGTGTTTTTGATAAAACAGGAGTTTCTGGAAATTTTTTAAGTACACGTCGTGTACTTTGATGCCGCTCGAGGCCGTGTGATGGTCGTTTCATGGCCACACACACGGCCATGTAGGGGTGACATGGAGTCTACCTAAAGCGGAGTATGGAAAAGCCTAGTACACGTCGTGTACTCTAAAATTACACGCCCTATACTTTCTTTTTTTCATTAAATGGACTGGGGTCGCGTCTAATTGCCAGAACGGTCTTCTTCTCCAGCTTCTTCGACCGAGAGCATATCGTATGGCCGCAAATCTCCTCTGAGCCCCCCGATCCTCCGTATTTTCTCCAAATAGACCGTCGTCGATTTCATTTCAACCGTAGTGGTAAGCTCTTCCTTCTCCTAGAGCTTTATTTTCCAATTCCACCTCTTTCTCAAGTTATCATGGGTTGAGAATTTTGGACATTTTCTTATATATATGACTTTCCAAGGAGAATCAAGATTAGAGGTTAAGGTATATCGATCTCCTAACGTCGAGGAAGGTGGTTTGTGCCTTTCTGTCGAATGTCTTTGAGTATTTTGTGCAAATTCCACCAAAACCCTTGAACATGGTATTGCATGCTTCATGTTTTTCCCTTGTTGTTTTCTGGCTTTGCTTATATGCCTATGTGGAAGACTTTTCTTGTGAATAGGGAAATTTTACTATGCTTTGGATGTTTTTCCCATGCATGTTTTTCCTGTTTATGACTGTTTGGTCTAGTTTTGCCTGATAGGCTTTTTTCCATTATGTGCCTAGTATGTAGTATGGTGTGACTGTTCTTCCTTGTTGAGATGTTGTATAATGCTAGAAAAGTAGTTATTGGGGATACTTTGGTCGTTACACGATGCGATACATTCTAACTTTACACAGGGCTGTGAGAACCTAGTGTAGCAGACCATAGGTAGAATGGACGTAAGAGATTCTCCAGAGTGTATTTAATTTACAAAGTGATACCACAGGGGGAATTGATGTTGAGTGCTTCCTCAGAGTGTTTGCAGTTCCTCAACATGGGCTATAGGGAAAATGAGACATTGAGTGCTTCCCCAGAGCACCTTTAGTACGATACGAGACTATAGGGGGAATTGACAGGGAGTGCTTCCCCAAAGAGTTTATTCTTCTTAACTGAACAAGAGGGGTGTGACAACATGTTCCTCCCAGAGGGTTTCTAGTACTTGTAGGTTAAACCATAGGTGTTAGTCTGTGATAACTACAAAGAGGTTACCTTTTTTCTACTTGCTTGAGTGGCTTCTTTCCTGTTCGTAAATTATATGCTAAAACTGTGGATTGTTTGCTGCTGAGTACTTCCTGTTACTATTTACTGTTTACTGCATTTTTACGTTCCATATATTCAGGGACTGTTAGGCACAAATCTTTGGGTGGTTGCCTATTGGGAATTTGTCTCACGCCCTATTTGGGTCATGATTTTTGGCCCAAATAGATTATATTGTTGCAGGTATAGATAATGGAAAGTGCCCTTCTACTTCAGGTTCTTGATTGCACTGGAGCTGGAGAGCATGAGACCAAGCTGAGGCTTGCGATGCTGAAGAGTTGTTTTATCTGTTTTTCTTTTGAACTTTGGTTTAGTACTGTATTCATCATTGTGACTTGTTTGGATGCTTTACTAGACATATATGTATCATACATCATTTATATATATATGTTCTTCTGCTGTTTATCATATTTAGTCTTTCGTTATTCACTTGTGTATGGATTGTTTACTGCTTCCATTATTGTTTATAATTTTTCTTTTCGGTTGTGTACTCTTCCAATGAGGGCATAGTTTCCCCACTATCACACCCAAGGCCCTCCCTGCTAGTCGGAAGCCTCTAGCATTTGGGGAAATACGCATGAGGTCATGTGACCAACCAGGTACGGGGTGCCTCTGGGTGGCTTCCAGAACCGGGGAATTACAAATTGGTATCATAAGATTTCATTTCTCTTGAATTACTATTTGAAGCCTATATCCAAGGATAGGATGGAATAGGTACTTGGTAATAAGTTGTGTCCATGAGTAGCTAACCCGTGTATAGGTAAAATCCATATTATCTTGTTCATTGTAATTTTACTGGTTTGTAAATTTTACAGTTGATTGATTTCACCGTTGGGTGATTCTTCATGCTTTGTGTTGTTATTGTTGTTGTTATTGAGGTTCTAGTTCTGTTGTAACCCCATGAGATGAGGGTATGACATATCATGCATCATATAAGCACTTTTTAGAAATCACATGTCAGGAATTCTTTCCATGTCATCTAGGATGCATTAGAAATTGCATGCTGTTGTGATAGATGTTGTGTAGAATATGCATTTTGTTGTGATATATGCCTTGATAAAAATATATGCTTCTTGTTAGAGAATTGATTGTGTAAGGTTTTACCTGAATGAATTCCAGATTTTGGTTCTTGAGGTGTTATGGCCCCTCACGGACCAGAATTTGGTGGATCATTGGCTTGTTTACTTTCTTTGTAACTTGTATAAGATTCCATTCTTTGATTCGCGGGGATTACGGGGCCTCACGGATCGGAATTTGGCACCTTATCACTTGTTTTCTATGTTTTCTGGGCTCCAGAGAAGTTTCTGAGGCTACTGTCCAGAAAAACCTAGAATACACAGTGTGTACTTTATTAATACACGTCGTGTAGTCTATAGTCATGTCACAATCTGTGCGAGCAGGGACACGAGGTTGGTAAAAATCATATAGGAACACACCGTGTACTAGTTTAGCATGTCGTGTAGTATGAAATAGGTACCCCGGCCATCTCAAGAACAACACAGGTTATGCTATATTTACACATACACGCCGTGTCTGAATTTTACATGCCCTGTCGTCTGATCTAGGTACCCGGTCATGTCATGAACAACATGGGTCGGTGTTACCCTTTCTCGTACATGCTGTGTCAGTTTGGAACATGATGTGTAGTGTCCACCGTGTGTCAAATTAAGTCGCTAACAAAACGGGCCAGGTAAGGCATGTCTAGTACACGCTGTGTCTCCCTTGAACACGCCATGTAGTGTTGTCTTAGAGGAGCTGTGTGGCTTAATCGTGTAGAAGGACTTAGGCATGAAAGAGGATTCAAGTACACGTTGTGTGTTAGGACAAAAAGCCATGTATTTGGGGTGTTACACGACCATTTTAGGTAGAAGTACACGCCCATGTGAATGACCTAAGGGAACATGTTGTGTAGGGAAAGCACACATCGTGTAGTCATGTTTTCCATAACTTGAATGCCTTCTTTTCCTTGTTCCTTTTTATGCCTTCAGTTTTTCAGTATTTTTTAATCCTGAATCTAAGGTGTGCTTTTGAACTTTTAGAGCTATGGAACCGAGAATTCCTTCGGTTGTTTGTCAGTTGTAGGGTAGTGATCAGACGCCAGATATGGATGATCAGGGACCTCTTGCAGATCCTCCTGTTGTGCCATCCTTGGCACCAGCAGTTATACCAGTTGAAGGAGCTGATGTGCAGTTTAGAAAAGGATTTATGAGGATGATGCAGACCTTCCAGGGAGCTCCACCTCCTACCTCGACTATGGAAGACTTGACATGGATTTTCCAACAGCTGTAGCATCCCACATTCTCAGGGGAAGGAGGACCGCAGGCTATAGATTCATGGCTCGAATCCATGATGATGATCTTCAAGCATCTAGAGAAGCCTCCAGAGAGGCGGGTCAAGCTCGCTAACTATATGCTATGAGACTCTACCAAGAGGTAGTGGGACGTGATCTCACAGGCGAGTCATCAGCAGGATATGGCGTGGGAGGAGTTTTAGTGCGTCTTTTCTGATTACTTCTATCCAGAGACCCTAAGGGCCAACCAAGCCCGGGAGTTCATGAGCCCGGAGCAGGATACTCTTTCTGTCATGGAGTATTCCTCTCGTTTCACCGAGCTTCAGAGTTTCACACCCATCCAGGGTGGAGATGGTTTGTTCTTGGCGAGGAAGTTTTAAGATGGTCTCAGATGGGAGATTCTCTCACAGGTGAATATCTTCAAGCTAAATTCTATCACTTCCATTGTCAACTAGGAACTGATTGCGGAGTGAAATATAAGAGATTCTGGAGTTGAGAGCCAGGGCGGTTCCACTTCCAGAGTTAGTGCTTCAGCAATTGATGGCAGGAAGCGTCGTAGGGAGTCTACACATAGTGATCCAAGGCAGTGAGACACATCTTCAGGTAGCCAAGTGGTATGCTACTAGTGTAGAAGAGTTGGGTATACGAGGCCTCAGTGCCAGAGGGACCTAGTGGAGTGCCTATCTTGCAGAAAGATGGGTCACCTTCAACATTTATGTCAGGTTTTCACACCAGCAGCTAGTGACAGAGGTTCATCCATGACTCCACATCCAGGAGAAGCGCCACCAGTTTCTCACTAGTCTGGGAACTGGAGTTCTTTCGGCCATTTGGGCAGAGGTGGGGGTCGAGGCCAGGGTTGTCAGTCACTGGTCTTCCAGTGACATCAGGGTGGATCAGCTCAGATCATTCAGGCTAGGTCACAGGGTTGTGGTACAGGTCAGGCTTTTGTAGTGGAGTAGACCCAGCAGGAGAAGGATCCGGGACCCTCTACAGTTCAAGGTACAATCTTAGTATCCTATGTTTTATCTTCTATTATTTTTCGATACTGGTGCTATGCATAGATTTATCTTTGTTGTTGTTGTGGAGAGACTTGGGCCCTGTATCTTTTCCTCTGCCAATTTTTGACACTAGACACACCGTTGGGGACTTGGACGGCTAATGTACGCCAGTGCAAGGAGTGCCCTCTGGAGGTGGCTGGGTATCACTTTCTATGGGACCTCTGTCCTAGAGACACTACCACAAAACAGGGCAAGGGAAGCGCTGCCCTTTATTAGCGCTAATTAGAAAGCACTGATAAAGGGGTATGCTTTTATCAGCGCTATCTAAAAGCGCTGATAAATGTTACATTTATCAGCTCTAAAATAAGCGCTGATAAAGGGTACACCTTTATCATCCCTTTTTTAGCACTGATAAAAGGTTACATTTATCAGGCCTTTTTTTAGTGCTGATAAACGAATATTTTATCAGCGTTTTTATTTTAGCGCAGATAAAACATACCTTTATCAGCCCTTTTAACGAGTGTTGATAAAGGTTCCGTCGGTTTTTATTTAATAACCCTAACATGCCATCCTCGCTCGCATGCGGTCAAGATTTTGTGGAAGATGAACCAAGCCCCTCACCGCCGCGACCTCGTCCTCCTCCTCGTCCTTCTCCTCATCCTCCTCCTCCTCATCCTTCCTCCTCCTTGTCCTCCTCCTCCGCCATCGCCACCGCCTCTGCCCCCGCCCCCACTACCACAACCGCCACTGCCTCTGCCACCTCCACCCTCGCTATCGCGACCACCACCACCTCTGGCACCGCTGCCGCCTCCACCTCTGTCGCTGTCTCCGCCTTTGCCACCGCCGCTACCTCCACCGCCATTGCTACCATTATTGATACTCATTTTCAGGTAAATTTTTTTCTACCGCTTGAATTGAACATGTGAAATCCTTATTTAAGGTGGTATTTCAAGAGTCAATGGATGATATAGTTGATAATGGTTTTGGATTCATGGTTTCTTATATATTATAGAATTATGGAGATACACTAGAGACCTGTGTGGTTGTTTTAGCCATTAAACATTCAGGTATAGAAAGATATGGGGCGGTTGATCTCGAAGAATTTAATCATTACATAGAGTCATATTAAATTCAATATGAACCATTGGAATCAATCGATGGTGTTTCATGTTAGTGGTTAGGTCATTATTGTAGTTTCACATCACTTGGGACATCAGCATCTAGGTTATCAATGTCTGTTTTCACTGAGTAATGGGATAAACATAATGATTTTTGGTCACTAGGGAGTATTTCTTATTGGTTTCAGTTACCATCTGGTTTGATAACTATCCATGATGTGTTTAATATTTTCCAGTTGAGTAGGTATATACTAGATCATTTACATGTGATTAGATGGGGGATGTTGATCTTGATCCCAATAATACTTCTGTTCCCCATCCAATTCATATTATGAATCTGGAGTATAAGGCACTACATGATTAAACGACCCCGAGTCTAGTTAATGTGGTAGTTCAGAAAATATATCCATGATACATGGGGGAATGACTCGTTTATGAGGTAGTAGTGTCCTTCTTCATTGGAGGATACATGATCTTGAGGGGTTTCAGGGGGGAAATCATTTATGGTCGGGAGATTATAAAGTCTCGTTACATTTTATGTGAGGTATGTTTTAACATTTTTTTGGATTTTGTTTGGTTGAGGAATGCTGATAAAGGATTTGTAGGACACATGTATTGGTAAATTTAGTGATCATTAGGGAATTTTTAGAAACAAAACAACATTTTTTACTATATTCTGAGAAATTACATGACATGTAAATAGAGTACATGACATGTAATGACCTCCAAAATGACACATTAATTGGATGCACAATGTGACACTTTTACAAACTTTTTAATGGTTACATATCATTTAAATAAAAAATATAATGTTTTAAATAAAAAGTGACTTATTTTTAGACATGAGGATTACACGACATGTAAATGTATTACATGTAGTGTCAATGTCACAGAAAAGGTTTTTTGGGATCCATAGAGTTTTTTAGGCTTCATATTTTTTACAAAATTATCCTATTGGATAGATCTTTATCTCGATGATATTTTGGGTCACTACCTCCCATCTAGTTCAAATTGTTCTATGCTTGATCACTATTATGGTTGGATTTATTTTCTCGAGGTATGTGATCCTTCTGATTCCTATTTGGATTTGTTTGCACCTATGGTTTGGTTAAAAATTAGTGATTAGATAGTGATTTCTATCAATAAATTTAAATTTATTTGTATGCATTGTCTTTTGGGGTTTGTGGGATGTGGTAAATGGTGTACATGGTTTTAGATTATTTTATTCTCATGGGTTTCCCCTATTTTATGTTTTCTTTTTAGTTGGAAATATCCTCTGTTGTGTGCCTCTCCTCTACCACGAACGCACCTCTGTCGTGTTCTTAATGACACCTTTGCGGTGAGTTTTCTCCTGTTACTCATTGGTTTCCTCTTGTTCGCATGTTATTACTATTTGATATTGATTTTTATAATGTGAAATGTATGGGCTAAATTCCCCGCTGAAAATTGTGTCCGTTGGTGGTCCTTGTTTGCACACTAAATGAATTGAATGTTGGTTGGTTCTTATTGAACATTGGAATATATAAATTGGTAATTTACGTATACTTGACTTATGAATGAACAACCCATGATGATAAAACTTCTGTGATAAACCCTGAATTAACAAAAAAAATTGAATAAGGGATGCTTTGTAAAATCTAAAATTTTGATTGTTTGGTTTGTATGGTGTTGCGATTGTGATCAGGATTTTATTTTTCTATAGTTTTGTGGGTGTTGGCATGATTGATATGCCATCTGTTTTCCATGTTGTAGTTCTTCCACCATTAAATATCAATCCAATATTTACCCATTTGAATGGCACCACCACTTTTTTACTAGTGAAATTCCACAGAATCCTAGAAAACCACTTCTAGAGGACTCTATGAGACACTTTAAAATACATGGAACATGATTCACCATACATGGATTTCATATAGATTTTAATGCCACACAACATTTATCTCCATAATTTACACCACATGACTAATCTTCTGACTCAAACTTGGAATAAGTTTCATTTTAAATGTTACATGTCATGTGAACCTAGGTCACACACAATGTATCTCCAAGACATATACTTCAGCATGAAACCATGTACATTCCATGAAATAATGGTAGAACCATATGACATGTGTTTTACTTTACTCACACCATGTATAGATACCATAGAGACTTAATGTGTATAGACTATACACCTCTAGTGGTCATATAAGGACTACACACCATGTATTCCACAAAAATGTGATGCATAACTGGTGATGAGACTCCATATGTATCTAAAGTACATGCCTTTCGCTCAAGTTTTTATAAATGTCATGTATTTTCAAAGGCATCATTCAGTCTTTGTAAGACTAACTTGGAATAAATTTGATACATGTGAGATTAAATCAGGTATCTTATACATACATGATGTTCACCATACTAGACACACCATGTATATGGATTTCACATGTGATTAAAGGCATTTGTACCATGATTTGATTTTATAAAACCCAAACAATGCTACCTGATTAATTAAAACATAATATTAGGAAAGTTCGAGATCGAACCCATAAAGACGATGAATATGAATGAAGAATGGATGAATTCCAATCGGTTGACAAAAGAGTATGAAGATGGCGTGAAAGAGTTTATCAAGTTTGCAGAAGATGATGCATGTGACCCTTCTCAAATCCTTTGTCTGTGTTTACACTGTTGTTATTCAAGACAAATTAGTCTAGAGGAGTTGGAAGAACACCTGATCTTTCACGGAATAGATCGAAGTTATACATGTTGGAATAAACACGGGGAAAATACAAATGTAGGTAGTGACTCAGAGAACACTACATTTTATAGATCATCTTATATGATTAGAAGCGTGAACAGTGAAGACGATCGTATGGAGGGTGTAATTAAAAATTTGAATGATGATTAAGATTGTATTGAGGAAATGACAAGGACAGTTGAAGATGAACTTCGTGATTGCCCAAAATTGTTTGAGAAGTTAAAGAGTTGTGAAAAAACGCCATTGTATGCTGATTGCACTAAATATATAGCATTGTCAGCCGTATTGAAGCTGTATAATTTGAAAGCAGGAAATGGGTGGAGTGACGCCAATTTTACGGAACTACTTTCTCTCATTAATGACATGCTCCCAAAAGATAATAAACTCCCAAGCCGAACATACGATGCCAAACGAATGCTACGATCGATGGGTATGATCTCTGAAAGAATACATGCTTGACCGAATGACTGTATATTGTTTCGCAAGGACCACAACTCACTTAAAGAACTCCCAAAGTGTGGTTCTTCCTGATACAAGAAAGATGATTCTAGTCCTACGAAATTTGTATGGTACTTTCCAATCATTCCTAGGTTTAGATGCCTATATGGAAGTGAGGAGACTGCAGGACAATTGACATGGCATATAGATACAAGAATTAAATATGGGAAACTACGTCACCCGACATACTCTCCTCAGTATAACAGAATTGATCATGAGTATCCTGAATTTGGGAATGAGCCGAGAAACCTTCGTCTGGCATTATCTACAGATGGGGTGAATCCTTTTGGTTTTCAAAGCAGAAGTCACAGTACATGGCCGGTTATGTTGGTAAACTATAACTTACCACTGTGGTTATGCATGAAACGAAAATACATAATGTTATCTATGCTTATATCAGGACCAAAACAACCGGGTAATGATATTGATGTTTATTTGGACCCATTGATTGAAGATTTGAAAAATATTGTGGGATTCAAGTGTTATGTTGTATGATGCTTACAAAAATGAACATTACACTTTGAAATCCATGTTGTACGGGGTGATAAATGACTTTCCTGATTATGGAAATTTTTCTGGATATAGCATTAAAGGAACTCAAGGGTCTCTCGTTTGCAAACAAGGTACACAGTCAATTAGGTTGAAAAATTCATTGAAAACCGTGTTTCTAGGAAATTGTAGATTTCTACCCCGACGAAATAAGTATCGATCTTGGACGACATCATTCGACAGAAGTTCAGAAGAACATACAACACTGTCTCCACTAACAGGTGATCAATTGTTTGAGAAAGTAAAATATTTGGACACTACTTTTGGTATACCGTTTTCGAAAAACCTTACGAAAACTGGTTGGAAAAAGAGATCAGTTTTTTTGGAATTACCATACTGGAATTGTCTGTATGTCAGAAATTTATTTGATGTTATTCATGTTGAAAAAATATATTTGATAGTGTCATCGGCATGTTGCTAAATGCACCCGAAATAAAAAGGATGGAATTAAGGCAAGATTGGACATGGTTGAGATGGGAATACGAGAAGGGTTGGCACCAGTGAAGGCTGAAAAATGAACATTTCTTCCTCCTACTACTTACACTCTTTCCAGGAAGGAGAGATATCAGTTTTTTAACTTCTTGAATGACGTAATGGTTCCAGAGGGGTATTCATCAAATATTATGAACATCATGTCAATGGGAGATTTAAAATTAAAGGGTCTGAAATCACAAGACATCCATGTTTTAATGCAAGATCTAATTCCTATAGCTTTACGTTGAATATTTCCCAATAATGTCTTCCATACATTAACGAAGCTCTGTTTCTTCTTCAAAGCTATATGCAGCAATGTTATAGACCCGGACAAATTTCTAACTATGGAAAGAGAAATTTCCGCCATATTATGTGAATTGGAAATGTTCTTCCCCCCAACATTTTTCGATATGATGGTTCATTAGATGGTTCATTTGGTGAGAGAGATTCGACTATGAGGTCCTGTACATTATAGATGGATGTACCCCATTGAACGGTATATGAAGATTTTCAAAGGGTATGTCAAAAACCGAAGTCGGCCAGAGGGTTGTATTGTGGAGTAATATATTGTTTAGGAATCTGTTGAATTTTATACCGAATACCTGTTTGGTGTGAAAATCGTTGGCCTATCGAAATCTCGTCACAATGAGCGGCTTGAGGGTGAAGCAATTTCTGGAAGAGAGGTTGTCACAATCAATATTACAGATCGAGAGCAGGCCCACCTTTACATTTTTCATAACAGTTTCGACGTTGACCCATATGTTCAAACCCACAAAGAAATTATTAGGTATTTGAATCCTTCTAGGGCTGAAAAATAGATATCAGATACACATAATCGACAGTTTATAGGATAGTTTCGAGACCATATTTTTAAGCAGTTATATGAAAATCCAGACTCAATCTCAGAACGACTTCATTGGCTAGCTGGAGGAGCAAGTGTGTATGTATTATCTTACAATGCTTATGCAGTTAATGGTTATACATTCTATACTAATGAACATGATGAAGACAGTACCATGCAGAATAGTGGGGTTACACTTGTGGCTGAGGCGATGCATGTTTCTGGTACTATGGAAAAAAATCCAATTTATGTGAATATGTCATACATTGGCATCATCAAACGAATATGGTAGTTGGATTATATGAAATTCAATGTGCGAATTTTTCAATGCAAGTGGGTTGATAACAGGAGTGTTGTTAAAATAGATGAATTAAGATTTGTGAGTGTAGATTTCAGTAAGGAAGGGAAGAAAGACGAACCATTTATAATGGCATCACAGGCAGTACAAGTATTTTATGTTCCAGACCCCACAAACCGAAATTGGGCAATTGTTCTGTTATCGACCAAAACAACTTAAGGTTCGGATGAATGTTCAAGGGAGGTTGACCCTTTTATAGGGACTTCACAATCATTTCGCAGTGGTCCCAATGTAGACAGCATTTTTTATGTTAGAGGAGACCACAATGAAGGGATTTACATAGTCGATAGAGGAGTCAAATCTATTTAGACTTTAAAGAAAAAAGAGAGAGTACAATAATCGGGTTATTTGTTTATTGTAACATACATTGTGTTATGTTATGTTATTATTTGTTTTCTTCCATTTTTATGTAATCTAAATTAAATATTAAACCACTTCTGCAGATAATGACTTTTGCACCTGCTGATGCGCCCAATCCCGAGGCACAAAATGTATCTTAACCAATAGATGGTAGTCCCACTACAGAGCAACAACAGGTTTCTCAACTAGATGCTGGTGGTCCCAGTGCAGAGCAACAACAGTTTTCTCAACCTGTTGGTGTTGGTCCCAGTGCTGAGGTACAATAGGTTTCTCAACCTGTTGCTGCTGGTCCCATTGCCTATGCTAGCGCTCCGGGGGAATATATTGATGCTACTTCTGAGTAAATGGTAGGAAATGAAACCCTGAAAGTGAAAAAAAACAAGATCATCGTAGTTTGACAGTGTTATCCAAAATCTTTAAGGTAAAAGAAAAAGGCATCAAATTTGAGGTGGGATGGAATAAGCGAGGCCAACATGTTAACCCCAACAGAGCCATCTTTAGTAGCTACATTGGAATCGTCACTCGGCAACGCATGCCGATTATTGTACAGTCGTGGCACCATGTTGTCACCGGGTTGAAGACACTAATGTGGTAAGAGATTACGGTAACATTATGATATAATTTTTTTAATTTATTAAAATAAAATAAAATACCAAAACATTGACTTACTCTTCATCATCCATTTCAGAGTGCATTTATAGTAGATGCCACACACAAGGAATATTTATTAAGAGTTTTAGGAAGGATTCATAAATCTTTCCACATAATTTTAATGAAATATTATCTTAAAGATGCAGAAGGGAAAATCAGGCTGCACCGCCATCCTCTTTACGCACACTTGATATCCCAAGGTGTGTGGGTTGCGTTTAGCAACCGTCGTGGGGAGCAGAATTTTCAGATACATTGTGTGGGGTAATACGTTGTTTGACGTTTGCTTATATTCATCACTCTGATTGACAGTTTTTTATTTATGAAACAGCTACTGAGTGATGAAAATAAAAAATGCACAACAGAACCAGCGTACCCTTACCATAAAGCAAGGATGGGGTACGCTAAACTTGAGAAAAAATTGGTACGTCTTTTAAATCTACCCTACTACTAGTATGTGACATAAAACAACACCATAACCACGTTTCTCTGTTTATATGCAGAGTGATGAATCGAAATAGAAATCCATATCCATCCCACACCATGTGCTATGGAAGGAGGCTCATGTAAATAAAGAGGGGATACTGATAGATGAAAACACAAAAAATGTGTGGGAAACATGTGTAATTATGACATAATATAAATTTGATTTTCTTTAAATCGCTATTACATTACAATAACTACTTATTTTTCTATATTTTCTATCTTACATAGTCACAAGAATCAATAACAACCACACCAAATGCAGACATAATTTCAGTAGCCTTAAAGCAGCCAGAACAGTATGGTCGCGTCAGAGGTGCTGGTTTTGGGGTGACACCTCGAACATATTTTCAAAAACAAAAACAAGCGGAAGATCAAAATGAAAAAATAGAAAAGTTTCAAGAACAATTATCTATTTTTCAAGAATAATTACAATACCAGAGAGAGATGATAGAAAAATTTATGGGGGAGATTCAAAGAGAAGAAACAACTCAACAACAACCCGTGCGTGATGATCCCGCCCCCCCCCCCCCCACCAGCTTTGAGATGAGCCATTCCCCTAAAAACCTGACTTAGATGAGGTAATCAATGTTTTAATTATTGTTTCTGTAAAATGTGATTTACATAGACACTATTACCTTTCCTGTACTAATATTCCACATGATTAAAATGACTGTGATTTATATTTATCAACTCCCACCTATCACCTTGTAGTGAGGGCTATGGTGTTCAATACGCAAAACGACATGCTACACAACAGACAGCTTCCAAAAGATCATCTTAGAGTGTCAATTAACGTAGCTAATGAGATGAGTGTTTAGCTGCCTATTCCAAATGATGATGACTAAATTCATACGGTTGAACAAGCTGTTAAAACATTCATCATATGGACAACAGTTCTTGTAAAAAACATGTCGAAAAAAGGTATCCATTTTCAATTTATTTTTCAAGATGGACCTTTAACATTTAATGAAAAAAGGTCTAAATTGATGAATGTTATTACATAATGACAAAGACTATGGGGTGAAACGAAATATTAGCTCAAAACTATCTCAAGGATCAACCAACCGATTGAAACGGTCTACTGAGAGCACCTTCACCCCGCCCGTTCTATATCCACAGTTAATATCATTGCAAACTCATGTGGATACAAAGTTGAAAGACAGAAATACTCACACAGTTGGTTTTGAAAAAGATATGTATGGAGAGGAAACATCATATTTCATTAGTGCTAAAAATTTAAATGAACTCCTCAAGTATGAATGGCTAGGTGCCTCAGTTGTAAATGTATACATGAGGTATGCTTTCATGATTCGATTTTACAAAATTTGATATACTCTATAATTATGACTAAATACATTTTATATTTTTCGCAGACGTATATAAGAAAAACAACTGAAGGGATTTCCCCATAAACAAAAATTTGGACTTGTTAGTCCTCACACCACCTCTTCAAAAGACGAAATAGATTCTGATAAATAGGCTGCAATAATTTCATCCCTGCTCAAATCGTTTGAAAACAAAATTACGGATGACAGACTATTTTTAATACAAACAATGTAGGGGTAAAACTCTACAATTTAACAATATCAACTATATTTTAATTTCTTTCTTTAATTATTCCTTTTTGTATTTTTAGGGAGCATTGGATGCTGATTGCAGTCAATTTGGATACTCCAAAGATTTATTTTCTGGATTCAATGCATGGATATCCAACAAAACGACCATGCATGATGGTGTTTGTTAATTTGTATACACTAGATCCAACATTTTAAAACTAAACATCTAGTTATATAATTTATGTTATCTTTTAATGAGGATTCTATTATGATAGGGTGGTGCATCAATATCGTCTAATGCATGGAGTGAATTCATGGCATAAGGATGAGCAAGCCTACAAGATCTACAACTGGAAAAGTATCCGGGTATATATAATAACATTGGACTATCCAAACACATATCAAAACAAATTACTTATTATTGTCGATGTTTCTATAGTGTCGAAAACAAACAAACGGAAAGGACTGTGGTTATTATGTTTGTAAATTTATGAAAGAGATCATATTTCATGAACAAACTAGCATCCCTGATGAGGTATTTTCAAAAATAATTGAGACTTAATTTAAAATATGTATTAATCCTTTTTGTATTTTTATTTTTTCAGTACTACCATTACTGTCGCAAAAACTAATATTCAAAAGATGATATACATGTGTTTAGAAATGAATGGGAAACATACCTGATGGAAGATTGTACACAAATATGATAAAGGTGAATTCCTACTACTTATGTTATCTATATATGATCATTGATTATCCTCCAACCTTCTTTGGTGAATTGAGAATGCTCTGATGTATTGAAATCTTAATTTATTACTCAATGTTTCCTATCCCCAGATTCATATTATTGATCTTTGAACAAATCAATATTGAAGTAAGGCATGATGGTGTGCAGTGTGTATGGGGTGAACAACGAAACCACAGAGGATCAACAAAATCCATTTTCCAACAAACGATGGATGGAAACAACAAATATGGTCTATATCCACCATTTTCAGTTAGATATAGTGCCTAAATATAAATACTGCTGAAATTAAAGTAGAGGAATCAGATTCAACATGCAGAGATAGTATTTGAGCACATGTGTACCCCTTGGTTCAATTTTAAGAAATTTCAATGTTCTGTATCTCGTTTGTTTGAACTTGTATTTGAGAACATGTGTTGTTGTTTGACTTGCACAATTATTTCTAGGTAGATTCATGAGATAATCGGTATCGTTGAGGGATTTTTTGGAACCAAAATATTTTCCCCAGTATAATTCAGCTAAGGGAAAGGCTGGTTGAGATGAAATCTAAACTCAAACGACCAGTACATCATCAAAATAATCAACCCTGTTATGCACCATCATGTAGAATCTGGTCCTCGTGATGTTTTGAGTTGTTTATGGAAGGTATGGGGAGTCCGATGAGCCCCATGGCCACTATAAATAATGTTTATAGA
Organism: Viscum album; assembly: GCA_963277665.1. Classification (NCBI taxonomy): domain Eukaryota; kingdom Viridiplantae; phylum Streptophyta; class Magnoliopsida; order Santalales; family Viscaceae; genus Viscum; species Viscum album. The sequence continues at coordinate 761,706,983 of OY728161.1, forward strand.
CATCTCCACATGTTTTATGTGCCTCGTGCCTCTTTACAAGGATCATTCCATTCACATGGTCCATCTTAGCACGTATTTCCCATTCATCGCATTGCTACTCTTGGAAGAACCTGGGAATCTATCAATGCATAAGCCCCACAAAACCCATACTCATCTAACCAAGAGTATTCCTAGTGTGAACGGAAGCTAACCATGGGTAATACCCACACCATACCTCTTTTAAATATCTGGATTTTGATCCTTGTATTCTAAATAGGGTACGTAGGAAGCCTCCATGAGGTTAAATCCCAACCAATGGTAAATCATGGTGACCCCCTCACTGGGGTACACCGTCACTTATTTTCCCTCCTGTTTTTTCCTTAGTGGCGTCCGAATATGTCTTCAAAATGAGAAACCTTACCTTTATGGGATGCACCACACTTGGGTCAGACCTCATTGGGCGTTTTGATCCATCTATCAGGTAAACATTCTAGGTGCTCCCTCCTAGAGATGTACCTACTTGATCCACCTTTATAAGTGTTTTGATCCACCCATTACATCTCTGTAAGACATTAAATCATGACCCTCTATCTTTGTGGGATGTTAAACTCATGGAATACCATAAGTTAAACATGGGTTTCCATTTCATTGATAATCCCTTTGACGACAATGAATACATGTGACCAATGTTATAGTGTACATACATTCCACTGATTCCCAATGTGAATACTTTCTTAACCAAAGTATTATGCCCTAGAATGACCCTTTGGAATGTACTGATATAATCATTGTAATTAACCATCATCCATAAAGAGATGGAACCAGGAACAAGTTTCACGAACAACGTCTTATTCTATAAGGGAGACTCATAGTAGGTAATGAATTCTGAGGAGGAATCCATGGATGGGATGAACGACATCCCATCACCCTGTTTCAATCAAGGAGAATACATCTCTTTATAAGTGATGAATTTCACTCACCATTGTAACAAATGAATGTGTGGTACAATGCACCACCATCGAACGTCAACATGCTCCAGGCAACGTGCCCCTGCAGAAAGTGTCAGAAACATATGCCATGCTCAATCATAAATGGCATCCCATTTTCTCATAGGGACCTCTCCAAAAACAAGATGTAAAATGAGGTTCACTATAAAAGACTATGGTAGAATTAAATCCATGTAAAAAGATAATCTCAATTAAAAATTTAATTTTGATTTTCTTATAATTTTTTTCATATAAAATGTATATAAATTGAGATTATTTGGTCATCCAATTGATCAAAACCCATATTTAATTCTTCCATCGAGGGGTACACGAAAACCTAACCTAATATCCCACAGAAATCTTGTCCCACTTCCATGTCAGAATTGGAAGTAGTTGAAAAAAACCTGAAGGTATCTAATGCTAGGATTTGATGTGTTGGTATGTAAAATAATGAGATAAATTTTCATTGATATCTCATCTAATACATGGACACAAGAATCTTCATGGTATATCATATAACATCTGATTAGTACATTGGTACACTTCCAATGAGGAATTATGGAATTCCACAATAACAAAAAAATCATCGAAAAAGGTACAATATACCAGTTCTAATAGGTGTTTCAGACATGTATTGGGGCTAGAGGGATGTCATTGGGTTTTGGGAGGATATCAAGGATGATTTGGGTAGTCATTCTATTGAAATGTAGTAGCATTAGGCTACTCATAGTGTGAAAGGGTAATTCACAACATGAATGCATTTAATAGGGTGATAATGTTCATGAATGGGGAAAAGGGGTCAAGTAAGGGTTTGGAACCAAAATATAGTGATGTCACCACTTGGTTCATTTCATGTAACATGATTTAAAACTTATATTTGTGTGGGTGATGGGTTTATAAAGTATAAACCTCCTCAGTTTTCTTCGTTTCGGCACCAAGTTCTTAGGGGGTGGCCAAACCCCATTCCCCTCCTTCCTTCCCCTTAGACCTGAGTGGATTATTGGTTGTTCATCATTTTGAATCAATGTGGTATCTTCTCCTACATCTTCCTTGATTCTCTAACGTCTTGATCAAATATTTGCAATCAGTTTTTAGGGTTCTAGGTGTAATTATTATACCATAGTATGGATAAATCAGTGTTCTTCATGGGACTTTTATATATGACTCTTTGAGCATGTCTCAAAATTTCATAAACTAGTAATCAATCATTAATTGATGCAGAATATATTTTGTGGAAGATTTATTTATGGGTTTTCAAAAATTTAGGCTTAATTTGTCATAAATTTAGTAATATAGATTGGTGATTTAGTGTTTTCTAGGCTTAGGGGTGCGTTAGGAGTGGATCGCACATAGTTTCTCAACATTCTGGCTTTGTTGGATTACACGATGAGTTTGGCGCCTATTATACCATGCTGGATTTTAGGTTAAAATTAACTAATTATGTAATTTAATGATTTTTGAAATTAATACATGTGATCATGGACTCAGTTGTGGTTGGTACGAACTAGAGATAGTTTATTGGACTTCTGGTTGAGGTAAGGGCATTGACCTAATTGTGTCTCTTGGTTTATTGGTTATTTTATGTTTTGTGCCTCACAAGTATAATTCCATTTAGAAACCCCATTCTTTATTTCATTATTGTATTACTAACATAATATTTGTTTTATTATGTAGGTGAAATCTTTTTCCTCAGTTCGAATTCTTTGTTCGGAAACCGCCTCCATGGACGACAATTTTTTAGAGCGGATGGATGCAAAAAGGATAGAACATCATTGTTTTTTAACTGTTTTGGATAATTGTAATTGTAACTAAATTAAACATTTCTTGAAATGTATATAGCATTGTGTTGTTTTGTATTCATGATTTCAAGTAAATTTATGTAGAATTTTTGTTCTTCTGTACTTTTTGTGTGGGTGTTGTTTGTGTTGTGTGCAGGTGTTGTTTGTGTTGAGTGCAGGTGATGTAATTTGTCTAGGTTCTTGTGTAGGTTCTGTGCAGGTTTTGGTTTTGCACAAGATCTTTGGCATTTATCATCACTAGTTAAGCACTGATAAATGCATAATATATCAGTGCTATTTTGAGCGCTGATAATGGTAGTTTTTATCAGCACTCAAAATAGCGCTGACAAAGGTAGTGTTTATCAGTGATATTTTAGAACTGATATATTATACATTTATCAGCGCTGAAAATAGTGCTAATAAAGACTACCTTTATCAGCGCTTTCTAGGCTCTAATAAAGGAGAACTTTTATCAGCTCTTTTTTGAGTGCTAATAAAGGTGACCCTTTATCAGTTCTAGTTTTAGCGCTGAAAAAGGGGACCCCCCCCCCTTATCTTCACCAAGCTTAATAGCGCTTTTTTAGTGTTGTTAAAGGAGGTTTTTAGCGCTATTATAAGACATATTTTTAGTAGTGAGATGACAGGATATGATGTTATTCATTTTTCTTATTGATTTCATTTCACCTTGAGTGATCCACTTGATTGAGAGGTTATTGATTTATAAAATTTAATCTCTTGGACCAATGTGGAATGATATGGTGAGTTCATGTATTATATTATGCACTTAGGATTCATATAACATTTGTGTGATTTCATATTATTAATTATCTGATTATCTAGGTCGTGAGTTGGATCGGTTATTTAAAGTGTCTTTTGCAATTTGTATAGTGTTTCCGTAAAATTTTATTGTGGAATCTAACTAGGGTGATCCATAAAATAAATAAAAGGAATGTTGTTTGACAACTTTTTTTAATAATTATGAGGTATTGGATAAATAAAATTCCAATTTCAACATAAATATAAAATTCCTTTATAACATGTAATTGAAATCTTATTTATCCATGCCTTATCTGTAAAAAGTTTTTTATAAAGTAAATGGTTAAACGTAAAGTATGTGTATACTAACCATGGTTATTTTCTAGCATAAGCTAAATAATATTCCAAGTAAAACTTATAAATCATTTTCCTCTAAAACATTTAGTTGACATTTCATTTAACTGAGCCCTTTATTTTATAAATAATGGTTAATTTATGGACAATGTAATGGACCATATATATATATATATTTGATGTGTAACTGGTTGTTTTTTTACCCAATTTTTGGGTAGTTGGAGACATTTAGAGTGCTCGAGTTACAAGATATCTCTAGGATGTGGGGACCTCATAATTGTAATATATCTGGTGATGTTTTTGGTGCGTGAAACCAAAACTTGAGGTTGGGAAAAATGGGGCTAGAGTGGGAGCCTATGATTTAGGGCATTGTGATATGTTTTGTTTGCGATAGTGAAATTCCTTGTCTGTGTAAACTCGGTTGGAGTTTCAACCTTGAATTATTTGTGTGTTGTGACTACTTGTGACCCTATTAGTTTTTTCTTGACTAGTAAATGGGTAAGATTGAATAGATTCAAACTTTCAAATGAGATCCCATAGGCGATGTATGGAATGATATATGCCTTGTAACCTTGTAATGGGGCAAGGTTCATCCCAAGAGATGTGACCTGTGTGAGTCTTGATGTGTGGGATTAGTGGGAGATCATGGTGGCCTTATTGAAACGACTCTAGATTTTGGATTTGGTTCCTTTTGACCCTCTAGGGTGACCTGTGTGAGTGTTAGGCCAAGACAGTGGGTGCCTTTAAGTGTGTAAGGAATAGGTATATGTTTAAGAATATGGGATCATTTCATGAAGGGTAATACTATGTATTTAGTCTAGGATTGGTAGGTGCCTTGGTTTTTATTGTAAGAAAAACATTGGTATGGGTGATTTTTGTCTTCAGACTAGTTTTCGGAGGTGTATAGTCCTTCCGATGTCTACCAATGTTAACTACATGGTGTGGGTTTCAGTTAATCAACTAATGAGAATCATGGATTCTAAACCTAAAACTAGTGACATGTGGCTAAGAAATTTATTAGAATCCAAATCACGGAAGGTTCTTGGGGACATATAATTAGACATATGAAGTGCCTTGAGAATATCGGTGTAGGTGGGGTAGACCTTGAGGCTATGAGGTGAATCAAGCATGTGTTTCTTGTGAATAAGAATTCCTATTAAAAGGGTATGGTGAGAGACATGTGTAAATTTTTTGTACTCTATAAATGTAATGATCTTTGAGTTTTGGAACTTCTATTTTACTTATGGTTTTCAAGGGTAGGATCAATAAATTTCATGGCCCTATATTTTTAGTATACACTGTTAAAAGTGCAGTGAGAGGATAAATGAATCACATTTGAACATTAGGACGATCCTCACGTTGTGTGTGGTCATGTGTTTTGTTTTTTATTTCTCAATGAGATACATCCAGTTTTAAAATATTTGGAGGATGATTTTTCTTGGTAATACTGGAATATATGAGATTCATTTATATGGTGTTGGGTATGTAGGGAAATTTTTTATAAAATATGGATTTCCATTGTTGACTTAGGTCCTCTTGATGGGTTTTGTAGAAGCATGAAACTGTTTATCTTCAATTAAATAATGGATAAAAGTGCACACTGGATATGTATTTCACTATTAGCATGTTTTTTGAGCATTATAGGTCTATATGCCTAAGATAAATAACATTTTATCTATTGTGTATGGGTTAGGGAGTGACGTGGGTTTGATGATGGCGTTCAGACATGTTAGATAGGATACTTGTTTTAGAGTCTCTGTGTCCCTTGATAGGGGATTAAAACATTTATAGATTGATTGTGATGACAAAAAAGATATTAGTTGATCCTCAAATATGGCTATAGAGGTTAACATGACAGATTTGAGGGTGGAGATCAGGAGGAGTGAAACACATCCATTGATGTTGAAACCTATTGAGACCGTACTTAAAGAGTAGTCAAGAATGATTCAGATGGTTTGGATGATACTATTAGTTGTTTAAATGTGTGTCCCTCATTGTCTAAGGTTTTTCCAATGAAAGTCATGGGTAACATTCCCATGATCCAATAGTGATCAATGAATTACCTTTAACAATGACTCTCAAGGATTAGTATTATTGAACCTATTTATCCATCATGTTTCTTAATGGGATGAGTATGGGATGTAGAGATCTGATTATGTGGTCCATTGATGTGGTGACAATGTTTCTCCTATAGTGGGGAGTATCGAGTTGGTCATGAATGTGACATCCCGTGTAGGTCGAATTGAAGGTTGGTGAGATTAATGGATAAATGATCATTATGGTGATTTGATTATGATGATTTAATGAAGTAAAATTCATTGAATTCATTATTTAATATTAGGGATAGACTCAAATGTGGTAAGATATGAGTTATGGGTTTGAGGTTGTCCTTATTATGGTTTTGGGGTAGTTTGAAGGTGCCTCAAATCATTGGGGAATTAGATCTTATAGAATGACACGATGCTAGAAAAGGGAAGTTAATGGTTCAACCATGGGATGATCATTGGATTTCTCAAGGATGATACATCATTAGAATTATAGGGAAAATTATTAGATGGCTCCATGTTTAAGGCATTTAGGCTAATATTTTTGGTAATTTTTCAGTGAGAGAAGTCAAGTACTTTTATGTAGGTCAGTTGGAGGAGGCTCAACTGGTGTTTGCACGTGATATTAGAGATGGTGAGTTGAAACCATCTCCATCATGTCACATGGGATCTGGAAGTTTTTTTAGGTTTTGATCAATACTTCAGTGGATTAACCAACATGTTTGGGTGTGCATCCTAAAAGACTATTCCTAATTACTTATTTTTTGGAATTAGGTTTTGGGAGTTTTACCAGACTCTAACCAATGTTTCAAGGGTGATCATACATAGTGGATTGGAAACTATTTTTTGATCATCATAGAATGTAGATATCATGTTTCAGTAAGTTATTCAAAATGAAGGTTTTGCAATGTCTTTGGATCGGTCGTCATGGGTGAAGTCGTATGGGGGAGCACTGGAGGCCTGTTGATTGGTAAGATAAGAGCACCATAGGTTTCTTGTGGTAGATGGGCAAGGGTGACCAAGATCTCAATGTTCTAGTGATGATTTTAAGTAGCAGTTTATGTTTCAATGTTTGAAGCACTTTTAATTAAAAAATTTCCTCTAGAATCATTTTGAGCTTTCTAGGATGGAATGCAGCCGTTATATGGGTTTTGAAGACCAACGTCGGATGGAATATCAAATTGAGTAAACATAAAGTAATCTTGGGCCTTATTAGTATTATGAAGCTATTTTAATTTTCAATGAAAATTTTAAATTTTATTTATTGGATAGTTTTTTTAATAATTTAGGTTTGAAAGGGAATTTTGAAGGTTTAGACCCCTAAAAAAATTTGGATGCGGAATAGGGTTCAGAACATGGTTAGGAGTAGTGTAAAGAAAAAAAAAGACAATGCAATTTCCTATTATTGTAGCTCCAAAAACTAGCCAGTGGCCCTCCATGGGAATTCGGCTCACATGATAGTCGGTGAACATGGGGCAGTAAGACGTTGGAGGCTACTGACATGCCAGTGGCCTTCAATAGGCCTTTTAAATTATGGGAATCCATATATTTTTACTAGGAATACCCATTTATCCCCCCCCCCATATGGTTTTTTGGTCCTATAAACCATTAATAGTATCCCCTTATGTTTTTCTCTCATTTTTCTTAATGGTTGATTTATCGACCTCAATCCTCAATGGTTTTGGACACCAGTTCTTGTGATAAAGAGTCTATAGTAGGGGTAAAACTATATATCACTCATATTCTACATTCTCAAATTTCAGTTATTCTAATTAGGTACTTGAGTGATGATTCAACCAAAGAAATGTGGAATTGTACTAAGATGATGGGGTTTCATAAATCCTAGCTATAGTAGATACTTGGATTGTGCCTTTACTCTATCACCCATTATGTTGATAGAGGTACGTCATCGTGTGAGTTTTTATTATTTTTTGAAATTTATTATATTTTCTTATGGTATTGGTTCTGATTAGTAGAAAATTTTCTCATGATAGTGATAGGATCCTTACATGGACCCCTAATTGAGGATTGATTCTGGCTTAGGTGTAGTGGGAGTACCTGGTGATTGAATCTACATTTATTCATAATTAATTAATTCTGTTTAATTACGTAAAAGTTACTAATTAATTATAATTGTACTATAATTAATTATTTTTTTCAGATGCATGTTAGGACTATTGGTAGTTTGTTCATTGTCATCGATTATAGATGAGCTCAGGTGGAAGGTTTCTATGATAGGAGTAAAAAATGAAAAAAAAACCTTCAAATGAGGTTGATTATCCCTTAAAAATAACCCATAGTATTTCCTTCTTTTTGAGGGGTTCATTTTACAATTATTTCATCCTTTCTTGTATTGACCATGTTTTAATTAAATTTCTTATCTATAGTCCACATAATTTTAATAAATGAGTAAATTATGGATACACATATTAAAATAGAATTATTTTATGAATCCGTGATTGTGAAATGGAATTTCACAATCATCGGTATTTATGAATAGAATTGACCTTGGGTTTTGTCTAAATAGAATAGTAAATATTGATTGGTCAGTAAATGGATTTTGGTTTCTAAGGTGGTAAATAATACCATGAAATTTATTTTGCTGTTGTAATTTGAATTTAGTAAATATTAAATGGATATTTAAATGTTTAAATGTTAATTAAAACACCATTGGGGATGATCCTATGTTATATTGAATTGAAAAAATCCTTGGTGGAAGGTTTTGATATTATAAATAAAATTCCATATGAGGTTTTCTATGATACATGGTTGGGAAAACTCCCACAACTGTGTTCTGTACCACTTACTGGCCTATAGAATTGCTGAGAAAACTCCCATAGGGGATTTCTATGTTACTATTTGGATTATTCCATTACTAATAAAACTCTTATATTGGAGGTACGTGTTACTTATAATGTACATCATGAAAACCTAAGTCTATTATATTGGGAGGAATAGTCCACATGACCTAATCAGAGACACCCTAACACAGGCTGAAGCAAGTATATATGACTGGGGTCATAGATTTAAGGATCCATAATGGTACAGCCATACTCAGGTTTCACCGTTAACCTAGGTATCATTGGTTATTTCTCTATTTACCAAAATTCTTTTAAAATTTTTAAATTTTTTAGCTTGTGAACTTTTATATGAAGATTATTTTTCCTACCTGTTATATTTTAGAACATTGTTGGTTTCAACCTACTATGTGGTAGTGACACCCTATTCAAGCCTCCATGGAACTTTTGTACCGGAACATATACTACTTTTTATAGGTCATCGCTTGGACAACTTGGATGAATTAAGGGAATTAGGGACCGAACCAAGAGTTGGGACTATTTTCATATTTTTACCTATATTTATCTTTTCATATTTTTGGAATTATTTTATATATTCATGAAATGTAGTATATATTGTTCATTTTTTATTGCATGATTATTTTTTATTATTTTCATCACTGTCTTTGATTCCATTTCAATGACTTATCTTTCTTGATGTATATGATTGTCTTTATTTCCACTGTTGATTTACACTAGTATGAGGGTATAGTCTCCCCACCATACCACCTTAGTCATAGAATACTAGTTGGAATCCTATTTCATACATAGAGGCATGCCTAAGATACATAAAGTTCTTATTAGACTGAGTATCGATCAGTAGTTTGGGATGGTGAGACATTAAATGTGCAATGGTACCACATGCCCTCATTATTATATCTTATGTTACAAAAAAATCTATCATCAAATGGTAATAATCCCTACAACTTTTGAATAAATTTTTTATTTACTTTAGTTAACTGCATAATTTTTTCTGTATGATGATCTTGCATCACACCTAAATCACATATATAATCCCATTGTGGGAGGAGTATTTGACTAGTCCTATTTTCATTGGGTAGTTACAGACATACTTCGTCAAATGGATGATATTTGTCACAAGATTTTCATTGATGTTTCAAATGATTTTGAGGGTGATGAGTCTCTTTGTATATGCCATATGGTGATGAGCCTGTTATAGACGTGTCACATAATGATGTGGAGCATGAGGAGGATTCCAATTATGATCCCCAAAATGCTCCACTATTGGATTTTGAGTCCTAAAAACAACTATTTGAACTTTGATTACCTGTATATTTGATGTATTGAATGTTAACAAAACTTATTATTATATGATGTTCATTGTTCTTCATTACTATAATGTAATAATTTTTTAGAGTATAAATTGCATTGATAAGGCCATAGTAGTTCCCCACTATGATGATAACCTTCAAGTACTATGATGAAATTATTAAATATTGTTCTTAGGTTGCATAACATACTATGATCAGATACATAGTACATATCCTTTTAGGTGTGACTACTCATAAGAGAATGGGGCTTCATCTCATGAAGTTATCACTTGGTAATTTCCAATATGGGGGATTATGAGAACAAACCCTCTAGTAGGAATTCCTTATGTTTTGGTTTCATTACATAATCTTATTTGTGAGCGACTATAATGGTCCTTATACATTAAATTTTCATGGATGCATTTCATGACTCGCACAATTATATTTACTAACCAAAAATGTCCTCTAATTTTTTTGTAGGAAGTAGGTTATATTGGGTTTATCATAATTGAAATGGAATTAATGGATATATTGAGGAAGGATTTCTCCATTCTCTATTTATAAAAGCCGATATCTTTACCCTTTTATTAGAATAAAACCATCACCCTAAATTCCTAAACAATGGTGTAACGACGTGTTCATTTTAGAAAGTCCAAGAAAGAAATATTGATCAAAGAGGTTGGTGACACCATTGTAATACATGTGTGATGAGATATTTTTATAAAGGGAATGTGTTACATAGTGATTGTTTTTATGTGGTTTTCATTTTTGCAACATTAGGTTCATTATATTAGGTTCCTTGACCAGTTTCTAGACACTAATATTTGAATTTAGGCAGACCTTTTGAGTGCTAATGAGAAATAATTCTAGAGGGTCATACGCTAAGTGATTCTAATGATCTTGATTAAATTATATTTTATGTTGATTAATTAATTAATTATTATTTGAGAGACTGTGCATTAATTTTATTGATGTTTTATCGATTGAAAATATTTCTTATTGAATAAAATATTTAACTAAATATTTATTTGAGTATTTGATAAATGATGAGGAGTTCGATTGGACCAAGATTGGGTCTGGAAAAAATTTAATAAAAAATCTAGTTAAATAATATTTGTTAATTCATTGGTTGGTGCATGCCAAAAAATAATATTAATATCATTATTATTATGTGGCATGGGGTTTATTAATAATATGATATTATTTAAAGGGATAGAATGCAATTGAATTATTTCATAACATAAACCCTTGCTCTATAAATAGTAATTTATGTATATTTTGGTGGGTGATCCCATCTTAAACTAAAACTAGAGAATTGATACACATAATGAATTCTCTCTTAACTCCTCCTATCTCCCTATATGGAATGAAAAACGCAAGAGATATTCTTTCTAGACCAAAGGTTGAGTTATCAACATGAACAAAAAAGACAATCAAATTTTTGTGCTAGACCCCAGAGATTGATTGGTGTTTCTCGTAGAATAAAGGAGCATGTATTGGTCCCCACTATAGGGATTCTACATTTGATCCTCACACTAAAATTAAAGGAATCTAAAAGGGTCTTTTCAAATTATCAACATCTATATAGAAGAATGAATTCTCGTATCAGGTATTCATTTATCTATTATTAAATAAATTATGTATAAATTTGACATGTTGGATCCCCATTTAGGGTTTTGGGAAACTCTATTAAAAAAAATTTTAATATATCACCCATCAAATGGTTCTTCAATTGAACCCGTAACCAACAAGTTGTATCATAGGGGTCACATTTTAAATTTATAATTATTTATTTGATTGTTGATCTATACAAAATTTTGGTTGGGGAATTCATTTCATATTATTCAATCATTAATACAGTTTTAATTAACAAGTTATAAAAATATTAATCATTTTAGTTCAGTATTTCATTTTCATAATAGTCTAAGAGCAGATAACAAATGGTTGGAGATGCCATGAGGAAGTGCCAAATTATTGATAAGTCGGACAGGGTTACATGGTGCATTGTCGGAGTACATTCCATGTACCCTAGTTTTCTAAACCTGGTTATGTCATGAGATATAGGGAATGCCATGAAATTATTACACACATTTTAGGTCTTGTGTTGACTGGCCAACCTAACACATGGTATGTCAGATTGCATGGCGTGTATACAGCATACATGATATTTAATCTTCATGGGTTAGTGGCATAAATCACACAATCTGTGTGGTCATTATACACAATCAAACTGTGTGAGACAAATAGCCTAAGAATTAATGATGTTTACATTGTGTATCTGGTGAATCTGACATGTAGTTCAACTATTCCCACATTTGAGATACATGATCAGTCCCCGATCATGTAATCTAGACACATAACATTAGAGATACATAGTGTGTAGTTAGAGTGAACATGTCAAGTAGTCGAGTCATTCAGTGGGTTGTAGAGACATGCCCAATTTGGACCACACAACATATAGATATCCTTTAAATACTATGTGAGAACACTAAGATATATGCGAAAGACCCAGGTGAGTATCTCAGGTAGACGGCAAGCAAATAACATGGTGTGTACCTAGCATATATGTGTCATGTAGTATGGATAAGTCAACACACCAAACCCCCAGGCATGTAACCTTGTACATGAAAACTGAGGTTGACAATGTATAGCTGGAATACACGCCGTTTATTCTCCCAATTAATGAAAAAATTGAAATTTACATTAAATTAAAAATTACAACATAAAAACTTTTTTATTTTATTGTAACTTTATTTTTTTGACAATATAATAAGGGTTTTAAATACTTTTAGATGCTGAATTAATTTATTCTAATAAATCTAAAAATATTTGTTTTTCCAATTATTTTCCATTAATACCTATATGATTGTTATCTTCAAAAGGACTCATATGGTCATTAAGATAAAATGTAATTAATTAATTAATTAATGTAAGTGCATTTATATTAATAATAAATAACGAGTAAGAAATGAATGTTATTCATTCACATTTTCATATAATTTGTGTGTATTACCAATCATGAGATTGACCAAGACCTATGTATGAGTTTGATGTTTTAATTTAATTATTTTCTGGGTTTTAATTTTTTATTATTAAATTAAAAATGATTTCTTGTGTTTAATTCCTCCCTCTATTGTAATGTTGGGCATGTGTGTACACTGATATTTATAAAATCCCCCTTTGATAAATCCTTTGGTTCCCCTCACCTATGTATGAGTTATAAATACATGTAATTAATGGAGTTCCCCAAGGTTCTTGGAGGTGGATCAATACGGAACAATAATGATCCAACCTAAGAGATACACAGGTGGACAGGTGGAATGATACAACTCAAGGTAAGACCTGTAATAGAGGTTATTTCTCCTTGATCAAAGGTTGATATAATTTATGCTCATTAAATTAACTATTGGATAAGCTTTTAATTAGGTCATTAATTTATTTATTTATTTCTATCTATTCATTCTTTATTTTATGGATGAAATGCTGTGATCAAATAAATGAATTAATTAATGTTCACTGAAAAAATTGAAATAAATGAATTACAAGTATAGAATTATTGAGAACCTCCCCACTCATTACCAAGATAGAGCTAAACAAGAATGGTTTTCGATTTCTAGGTAACGTTTTTAGGTAAATCATGATAAGGTTTCCCCAGTTGGGCCACATGTATTCAAGATCATTGGATTTATTGAGTGCCTAGATGTTTTGGGTTTAAAATCCCAAAGGAACTGGGCACCAATCTCATTATGGCATAACTCCCTCAAATAATCTCCACATTTTTTTAAAATTTTAATATGAACAACATTGAATAGTTTCTTACCTATCTTCACACTCTTATTCACCATGTAGATAAGGATATGTTGAATGAAAATGTATCCTTCTTTATGGTGGACAAATTTAAAGGGTAAGAGAAGATCTCTAAGTCTAAATCATCTTCACACCATTCTAAGAAAAGTAAGATTAGGGTGAGAGAAAGGGAACATGATTTTTTCTTATTTTACATTAGGCAAGAAGGGTCACTAGAATAAAAACAACACCCATCCAAAGAAGTAATGGGAAGTATCAAGTGTGTTTTTTATCGAGATAAATTTATTTGTTTCTAAAAATTGGTTAATAGATATACCTTATGGTGTTCACATATGTATTAAAATATATGAACTGGGTAGATTCAAAAAGATGGATTAAGGGTATAGAGATATAGAAGAATCCAATAGATCTATATTTGTTGGTGTAGCTATCGGGTACTACCACCACACATTGCCGACCGAAATGATATTGATTTTGAAAGGTTTTTATTATTTTCCATCTATTACCAACAAACTTATTTCTGTATCCAGACATTATACAAATAGATTTATTTTCAAATTTTGAAATAAATGTTTCTTTATTTATAAATATCACATTTTTTATGGTATAGAACATTTAAATAATGGTATTTATGTGTTTTATTACACAACCCATGAAATGAAAATAGATAACAAAGTTACTTCCCATGACTCATAACACACCCCACATTGGAATCACTGGCTATGTCAAGTAAAATAAAATCACTTGAATAAATTATGTTAAGATTTATATTTAGATTCTTTTGAACTAATACCACTTTGTGTTTTTCCTGCATGATTAAAAGTGAAAATAACCAAATCCCTATTTAGTGGGTAAGGTGAAAGGGATAAATACTTTCTTAAATTAGTTCATAATGATTTTTGTGGACCATTTCCTTTTGAACCCATAGGTGGGTACACATACATCATAACTTGTACAAATGATTTTAGTATATGTGGATATGTTTACTTAATGAGTTACAAGTTAGATTCATTTTATAAATTAAAGGAACCCAATAATGGATTTAATAAATATCATGCTAGGAATATTAAAAAAACATTTCTCCAACCATGGGGGAAAATATCTTAATCAAGACTTTATTGATTACTTACAGGATTTTTGGATCCTATCCAAATACACTCCTCCTTATATGCCTTATTGGAATGGTTTATGTGAAAGTAGTAACAACACCTTGTTGTATATGGTGAGATAAATAATGAGTCATGTGATTATTCCATTGTCTTTTTGGGGATATTTGTTACAAATAGTTGAACAAATACTAAACCAAATACTAACTAAATCAATAAATGGTATTGAATATATATTTTAGAGTTGAAGAAAATTCTTGTTTTCAAATTTTCATGTATGGGTAAGTAACAAATTTTTTAAGGAATCTTCATGTAACAAACATTCACCTTAAATAACGAGATGTACCTTTATAGAATATACTAAGGAAATAAGGGGATATTACCAATATCAGTGCTCAAACAAAAAATAATATTGGAATGAAACCCCATATTCCTTGAGATGGATAATATCTCTAAAAGAGATAGTGGGAATGATATAGACTTCTATGAAGTTGAGGATTAAGGTATACAAGAGTTGGAATAGGAATATATTCCACAAAGCCACATGTATGAAGAAGTTGTTCCAAAGACACAAGAACTATATATGAGTAAATAAGAGGTTATAGAACAAGAACGATATAGTTTTCTAGTAACTGAAGATGGGGACCCATTATTTTTTGATAATAATGATCCTCTTTCCTAAAAGGAATCATTAATTGGCCTAGAAGTTTCCAAGTGGAAAGAAGATATGAATTCTAAAATGGATTCCATGTACCAAAACTAATTATGAATTTTGGTAGATCCTATAGTGGATGTAAAGATTGTTAAATGAAAATAGGTATTCAAGAATAAAATAGAAATTGAAGGATGGTTTTATACCTATATGGATAAATTGGTTTCAAAAGGGTTTAAATAGTTTCAAGGAATTTACTATGAAAAAACCTTTTCACCGGTTTCAATACTGAAATCTTTCATAATTCTACTTCCATTATGGCTTACCATGACTCTATGATTTGGAAAATGGATTTCAAAAAATCTTTCCTTAATGTGAAACTTTAGGAATATGTTTATTTGACACAACCTAAAGTTTTTGTGACATAAAATAATTATAAAAAGATATTCAAAATGAAAAAAAATCATTTATAGATTAAAGGAAGAATCCAGGTCATGGAACATTTATTTTGATGAATCCATAACAAAATTTTGTTTCATAAATAATGAATGTGATCCTTATGTTTACAAATAGTTTTGTGGGAGTGTAGTCATTTTCTTAATAGTATATATTGATGATATATTACTCACTAGAAATGAAATACCAGTCTTAGAGTCTATTACAGCATGGTTGAATAAATGCCTTTCTATGAAGGACTTGGGTGAGGAAGCATATATTCTTTGGATCAATATCTATCATGATAGATCCATGAGACTACATGGCCTAAGTCAAAGTACACTCGTTGGAAAAATAATTAAGAGATGTAGTATTGAACAATACAATATGGGATTATTTCCAACATCACGTGGAATTAATATTTCCAAAAATATTTTCCCATAGAAAAATTTAGAAAGAAATCAAATTGAAAGGATTCCATTCACATCAATGATTTGTTAAATCATGTATGATATGATATTTTATTGCATATATGTCTCATATGCATTAAGTGTGGTGGGAAGACATCAAGATGACACATTTGAGTTCCATCAGATGGCAGTCAAGACTATACATAAGTCTCTAAGTCTTGATAAGGATATGTTTCTAGTTTATGGAGGAGATAAGGAAATAGTCATTAGAGGATATGAATATTATAGTTTCTAAACTGATCCAGATGACATGAAGTCACAAATGGGATACACCATCACATTGAATGGAGGATTTTTGAGCTAATAGAGCTCAAAGAAAGCTATGGTCATGGATTATACAATAGATTTCAAGTATATTTATGCTTCTGGGGTAGCTAAAGAAGTAATGTGGATGTGAAACATCATCCAATATCTTGACATGGTACCAAAAAGTAAAGATAATATCACACTCTGCTGTGATAATACTGTAGTGGTGGATCTCTCAAAAGATTCATGGTAACATCAATGGAAGAAGAACATACATTGAATGTATCATCTCTTGATGGATTTTTATTAGAGATGGGAGGTTGTAGAGAGCAGTATTTACATGGAGAAAATGTGGTAGATCCCTTGAATAATGCCATGACTTAGCATAAACATTATTATTATGTGAGGTCTAGTGGAGTAAAAGTCATAGGAAGTTGGATCTAGTCCAAGTGGTATTTTTTTATCATTGGTTTCTCAGGACCAACTGTTTTTACTTTTATTACATGTATATTTGATATATTGAATATTAATAAAACATATTATTATATAATTTTCATTATTATGAATTACACTAATGTAATAATGTCCTTAATTATATGTTTTATTGATAAGGTTATAGCATTTCCCCACTCTGATGAGAACCTTGATGTGCTATGATGATATTCTTAAATATCGATCCATGGTAGGACAATGTACTATGATGGTGTGAATAGTACACCAAATTATTGGTATGAGTACTTGTAAGAAGATGAGGTTTCTTCTCATGAAGTTCACACTTATTAATAATAATTATGGGAGATTATGATAATGAACCCACTAGTAAAAAAATATACATGTTTTGGTGTCATCAGATAGTCCAATTAATGAGCATGTGTAATGGTCTTTATTCTTTAAGATTATCATCGATGCATGTAATGAGTTACACACTTATATTTTCTGGAAAAAAACTGTCATGAAATATGTTTTCAGGAATTATGGTATATTGGGGGCATCATGATTGATATGTCACTAATAGATAAGTTGAGGAAGGAATTTCCCCTTCCGTCTTTATGAAAGCTGATATCCCAACTGATTTATTAGAATAGAACTATTTCCATAAATTCCATGACAATGGTGTAATGAAAAGTTAACTTCAAATATTCAAAGAAATACATAATGAGAAAATAGGTGGGTGACAAAGATGTGAAACCATCATGATGTGATATTGTTAAAAATGGATTATATTACAGAGTGAGTATTCATATGTGATTTTCATTATTATGACATTAAGTTCATTGTATTTCTTGTATTGACCTATTTCTAGAATGTAATCTTTGAATTTAATAAATATCACCTAATTCCAATGATAATTATTCCTAGACAGTCACACACTAAGTGTTTTCTATAATCTTGATTAAATTCTATTTTAATTTAATTAATTGAGTAATTATTATTCTCAAGACTGAGGGATAATTTTATTCACATTTTATCTATAATAAATATTTATTTATGAATGAAATATATAATTAAATATTTATTTGGGATTCCAAAAAAATCAAAAAGTTTTAATTGAATAATACCGAGTCTAGTGACAAATATTAATTAACAAGCCAATTAAATAATATATGTTATTGTTCAAGTTTATGCACACCATAATATAATATTATTGTTATTGTTATTATATTTTCTAGGTTTACTAAGAATATGATATTATTTTAATGGATATCATGAAATTATATTATTTCATAACCTAAAACCTAGCTCTATAAATAGTCCATTATGGCTATTGTGTAGGGTGATCTGATCCAAAATTGAAACTAGAGAACTACTACGCATAATGAATTCTCTATTGAATCATCGTTCTTTAACCATAGCATGAATTATAAATTCAAGATATATTCCTTCAATATCTAATTGAGAGCAATCAAAATGAACAATGAAAGATAATTGAATGGTCTTTCTAGCACCCAAATATCGATTGGCATTGTTCAGAGATAAAAGATGCATGTGGAGATCACCACTAGAGTGATTCTATCCTTGGCTCCCCACATCACAATAAACTGAATCTTAAAGGGTATTTTCACATGATCAACATCAACATTGAAGAAATAATTCTCATATAATACATTCGTTTAGTCCAATATTAAATAAATTAATTATAAGTTTAATGTTTAAGATCCTCACTTGGGGATTCATGAAACTCTATATTGAACAAAATTTTAATATATCACCCATCAATCTGTGATTTCACTACTCCTAGAACCAAAATCCTACACTTTCTTTCATAGATGATCCTTATCCAATAATTATCCCTATAGAGGACCACCACACATCCAGTAGTGACTTCACATCATGGTATCTTACTTATTCGAATTATGCTGCAATGATAGTAGGTGACTAGAGTGTGTTTGAGTCTTCATTTTTTTCTAATGAGTAGATACCCAATAAATGAAAACCATATTCTTCACATGTGGGAGATAGTTCTAACTAGTATTTAATTTTATTCTAGGAATGATAGGTTATGGGTGAACAGACTTTGGATTCACCGCCTATCACATAGGATGATGTGGTGAAACTACAACAGATTCTACATAGGACGTACATACATGAGAGAATAAATATTGACATACACAACATGGGTGCATTTACTATACACCAAGCTCCATCTTGGATGATCATCTGAGATAGAAACACAGACCATAATGATACCTTTTCCATTCACAAATTTTCAACGGAGATCAATGTTACATGTTTTTAAAATTATCAATTACACATTATTTAATTCTATGTTTTACAATTAGTTTAAATAATTTTTATGTAGCAGTGTAATTATTATTATTATTAATTAATTTTTAATTGAATGTTATTTACAAAACTACAAATTCATATCTATATTAATTATAAAATTAATCATTAATTATACAAAATATATTAATTAATTACTCGGGTATGAGTTATTATATTGTTAAATATATAACAAATAATTACATTAATAACATAATTAGTTATTGGTAATATAATATAATATATTGTTAATTATTTTATTAATTATTCATTTAACAATAAAATTTTTCTAATTATATAATTTTTTACATTGGACCCCTTTTGAAACAACCTAAGATAAGAAATTGGTTTCGGGGATCAACCCTACAACCACCACTCCCAACCCTTCCCACAGTATCCATCCCACAGCCTGCAAGGGTAGTTTTTATAATTATATTAATAATGTAATTAGTCATTATTAATATAATATTTTATATTTTTAATCATATTAATAACTATAAAATTAATAATTGATATTATAATTAATAATTATAATTTAAATTTTTTTCTAACATATTATTATTAATTAGATTAATAGTCATCAATTCATACATTACTTGTAATTAATAGTAACTAATTATATATTATTAAATAATAATAAATCATATAATTAATAATTTATAATTATTGTATCTATTAATATATTAAAAAAATATTTACAATTATCAATAATATATTAATTAATATTTATTAATTTGTTATATTATATATTAATTACTAATAGTTAATATATTAACAGTTATAAAAATATTAACTATTATTTTAAAAAAATATAATAAATAACTAATATTATATGTAATAATTAAATACATGAAATGGGCGTGTTGGCCGAGAGGTGTGGCACACCCCAACAACATATTGGAAAATGGGGTTCAAATCTGAGAAAACGCATATTTGAGTCCCCCCCAATTAAATTGGAATAGAACTCTATGTGGGTCGGTGTCACTCTAACGCTAGCATGGTATGTAGCCCATGTTGTACCGGTTTGGTATCTAGAGGACCCCCTCTCAATGAAATGGGTGATTTTGGTGGCCATCATCAACTGAAGTCGGCATAAGAGGGGGGCTCATCCGATGGTGGGGGCGATGAGACTAGCACTCCTACCCAGCGCGAAAATTGTTATAGAGGAGGCGATGACTAGCTAGTGTGAAGCAAGCTACTACATGAGTGGTGAACATGATGGTGGTGGACCAAAAGAGGTAGGGAAACTATTAGAATACCGACCCTAATGCATTGTGGACTATTGGGCAGTAAACAATGGGTGTGAGCTAGTGAAGATGGTGATGATGGGTGCGAAAATTTCCATCCTGATGTGTGAGGTAACCAAGAGAATTCTGCCTCTATGGGAATTTGGGATAGACATTGTGGGACTTTGGATGTCTCATAAAAGGGCCTTTATGCCTCTCTATAGTAGGGTTTTTAAAGAACCAATATATATAGTAAATAAATAAATAAGGGGTCCAATTGGTTAGGTTTCCCCTTGGGGGAGGTATGACCAACCCTTCCGGTTTATGGGTGTGTGGTGTGTGTGTGCTTCATTGTAATGGTACCCCCAAATACCTAATATATATAAATACATTATTAATCTCTATTTATAGTTATTATACTAATAATGAGAACCTATACTAAATATATTAATTAATAAATTATATATTCATCCTTATATAGAAAACTATTTAATTTACTTTTACTTGTTATATTTTTAATTAATAATAGAACAAATAAAAAAATAGAAATAGAAAAAAACTATCACATAAATTATTTTGAAAAATAATTCATATGTAATTGGAGATGTATAACCCTGAATGGGGTTCACCCTTCACAAGGCCCATTTTTTTAAATACTGAAAACCCTATCCCATCAATGACGTTAAACCTTCATTGGATGCATTACTTAAAAAGCAAAATGACCTTCTACTAATGGTGTAAATCCATACTAGCTACCCAAAAGAAAGACTAAATCTTGATCGGGATGGACTTGAAAAATCATTACTTGGGTCAGGCATGAAATATCCTGACATGGGACAAGGGGCTGGTCGGTTCGGTCCTTGGACACTATATTTAATTTGGTATGGCCTAAAATCTAGAGTTTGTGGCCCACCCCAAAATCATGACCTGGTGGCCCACCCTATAATCCTTGAACAACCCAAAAAATTACATGAAAACTTATGGTATGGGTGATTCAAACCTCCAACCCTTTTCTTCTAATCCTTCGACTAGACCAACTAGTATAGGAATTGTGCCTAATATATTTAAATGATATCTATAATTATATATCTATTTTATAATAAATATTGTAATGGTAATTTTAAAATATATATATATATATATATTTACTTTGATATTAAAGTCTCAATCACCCTGGCTCGTGGACCAAACTGGAAAACCTGTCCCAACCCGATGAATTGGGTTGGCCTGAGGTCTGTCTTAGGTCATTCATTGGAACTATTCAAGATGGCTTGAATGTTGTCTTCCAGACCAACCCAATTTTACACCACATCCAATGATTCATTTTGGTTACCATATATTTTTTCCACGACTTAAATTTATTATTATTATTATTATTATTATTATACATGTTACAATCAATATTGATTATCTGCATTTTCATTTTAAGTCTAGAATCCACTATGAATGGGATTTCCCACTTAATTTGTAACACCATATATTAATTCACACAATTTCTTGTATAAAATACATTTAACCCCATTCTTTTCACGATTCAAAATTAAATAATATGGTGTATCATCATTTCATGAATTTTATGCTTCACAAACACCACAATTTATCTTTTAAAATGGTAATACATGTTTCACTTTTAATCCCTCATTTACCATTAATTTTTTTATTCATATCATAATCCCAATGTTTTTATTACAAAATCTTTTATTTTATTTTATTTATATCACACATTTGGTTTTTATATATATTATAAAAAATATAAATTAAAATGTTCAAAAACAAAAACATTTGTTAGCATAATATATGTTGGTCTCTACATAAAAATTCAATAAAAAACAATATTTTCATAATATCCACTAGACATTCCATTTTTATAGAATTCTATGATTTAAAAAAATCATTTGTTATGTATATTTAAATTCAATTATTAAAGGTTAAAACAGTCTCTCTTAAAAAATCCTTATGTAATGCCAACAAGAGTTTTGAAATAAATTAAACTTCTAAATCATCTCCTCCTTGAAACCCAAATATGGACTAACTGAACCAAAATATTAATTAATTTTAACAGTATCAATAATGATATTGAGATATTTAATTATATAACACTCACTCATGGAAGCTTCAATCAAAATCTAGTGTCCATGTTTAAATACGAATTCCCATCGTAATCTATACTCATCTTCAAACTCATTCATCTAGACATGGACTCTAATTGAAGATCGTCTACATGAGTAGGTTTTCACAAGGAATTTGAATCCAAATAAACCATTTATGTTTGAATATATTAATTATGAATGTAGAGACATAAAATAATAAACTAATTATTTGAAATGAAAGATGAGTGAGGAAATATTCTTCCTGGTCCACTACTCCATATTCGTAGATTTGGTCACTCTGTTTCTCCAATACCCCATGGGTTTCCTCCCCACTGCCGTCTCTATCATCCCCACACACCATGGATTTTCCCATCTGTTCCGCATAGAAAACATCAAGGTCCATTAAACCCACTAATTCTTAGCCTAAAACTAATCAGTTACATGACATGACTTGATTCATGTTATAACATAACTTGATTCCCAAGCGTCATGTTGCTATGCTATCCCACTCCAAAAAGTGTTATAGAAGTTGTGGAAGATTCTAATGTTTGGTTTCTGGTTCACTATTGAGTTGATAATGTCATCCTTATGGGTATGCAAGGATGGGTGATGTCCCATATTACTCAGTCTCTACCTAGTTTACCAGGTCAACAGGAACCCAATGCTATTGGAGAACTGGATCCCATGGTAGGTGTTCCTTAATTTTTACACACTCATTAATCTCTCCTCCTCAACCTCATTGCACCATGTCACCATAGAGTACCTACGTATCTGGTGTCAATCATCCCACAAGCTCCACTAGATGTAACCAAGAAATAATACAATTTATAGACCTATGGAGGCGATGCCTTATCAGTGGGCATAAGGATACAAAGGGTGAAACTACTTCGATGAACCAAATTTCCCATATTTCTAATGATAGAACTATGACCCATTTATTCATTATTTCTATTACCTATCTTATTAATTTTGGGTTTAGGTTCTATTGGGGGAACCAATGAAGTGTCTTTCCCAATTAACATCCATGATCTATTGTGGTGTTTTATATGGTTATGAAGTGATTTAGAAAAATTATTTTATTAAAAAAAACATGAATCCACTAACAAGGTGAATGGTTTAATTGGATCATAAATGAAATAAAGGAAACAACAAAAAAATATAACATTATTCTAGTTGATGATATCCAACATGCATGGAGAGAACGCCACCCAAGAAAGATTATTTTTAGTGAATAGAAACGGGAAATTACATACTTCATGAAAGAAAGTAAAAGGACTAGTGAATCTATTCAAGGATGTCAGTTTTCTAAAATAGGTGGCAGTGGTGAACTTAGTCACGTAGAGTTACCACCATCCACTATTGTAAAAACTCATGTATACAACCAATATAAAGTATACAGTAGTAGAAAATTAAAAATAATCCACTTAAAAAGATATATTTATATACCGGAAACTAGTTATGATTGAAGATGTAAATCCACAGCAACCAATCTTTGTGCGACGGACATCTATATCTGATTCTCAGCTGAAGTTTCGATCGAGTCTCCATCAGATGAGATGTCCTATTTCATAATAATGAAACACCATGCACCAGGGAACATGAATCAAGAACTAGTACCACATCACTCTACATTTCTCTAGAGATCTCTTAAAAACTAGAGGGTCTCCTCCTCTCAAAGATATTTGAACACCATCAAGAAAATTAAAAAATGAAATTAATATAGGGATTAGTGAATTTATCAATCGGGAAGAGTAATGGAATGTTAGGAAGAATCAACCAGCAAGCATAGAAAATGTGGGATGGAAGTTGTGTGTATAACCCGAATGAAACAGGGAGTTCAAGTATCCGTGAGTGGAATAGATTGAAGATGCATGATGAACCACCCCATTGGAAGTGTTAAAATAACACGAATCAAGCCATAGTCAAGGAAACACATTCAGGTGCTCATATTGTCATTGGATCAAGCATGATAAATAGTCCAGGTTCAGTCCACTAATAAGGAAAATCAAACCTGTATAAAAATGCACCGCAAGGAAATTTGAGATAAATTAACTGTAAAATATAATTTCCAATAGTATACATGTAACTCTCAAGAAAACCTTGAAGCATATATTTTTCAATATAAATTGAGTATTTTATTTACAATATATCTAAACATGGAAATGGAAAAACCAAAAAATCTATAACATGAGGTTTAAATGGGTCAATTTACTAATGGTGTTCTTGACTCCTCTATCATATAACTGGGACATGGTTCACAATATCTAAATAATGAAAAAAAATTAGAAAGAGGTATAACTTTAGTAAAACTGTCAGTTGGATTATCCCCGGTGTGTATTTTAGCGACACACATTATCTAAAATTCAATTATATCCATAACAAAGTTATTTCTAATGTAAATATTCTTCGATCTACCATGGAAAATATTGTTTTTATATAAATTTAATGTAGAAAAACTGTCATAGTATACAACTAAACTAGAATTAGATAAAAACAACTCGTGAATAATATCATGCATCCATATAGATTCTTTAAAGAATTTGGTCAAAGAGATATACTCATCCACTATGGTGGATAGAGAAAATATTGATTGGTCATTACATTTCAAATAAATATGACCACCATAATCTAGGAAAACAAATCCAATAATTGATTTACTAGTTTCTATATAAGCAACATAGTCAGAATCTACAAATCCTACAATGTCATCATCATAACTAGAATTTTTTTCCAAAAATGAATGCACAAACCGAAGGACAATGAAACAAACCTGATAATAAATTTTAGATCAGGACAGTTTGCTTTCTCAAGTTTTACCATAAACCTACTCAGTGTACACACTAAAAATGTAATATCGAGCCTAGAACAAACCATTTCATACATATGACTCTCTACTATGTTACTATAATGGATTTTTATCATGAAATCAATTTCAGTATCACTTAGAGGGTACTGGTTTAGTGAAAATTTAATGTGTTGGACCATGGGTATACTTAATTGTTTAATGTGCTCAAACTAGTATCGGTTCAAAAATTTTTTAACATAATAATACTGAGACAAAAATAGAGTTATATCTCTTCTATGTCTAATGATATCTATTCTTAATATTCCTTTTTTATTTCCAAAGTATATAATTTTGAAATCATAATTCAATTGGTTTTCATATGGAAATATAACTTCATTTTTTTTCCTAATAATTATCCTATCATCAACATATAATAGATGGTAAATCATATCATGCTTAACATGATTATAATAAACACATGAATAAAATTTTCTTCTACTGATATCATTTTCAATTATAAAAGATTAAAAACATTTATACCATTATCTTGAGGATTATTTCAAACCATACATGGACTTCTAAAAATGGAAAACTTGATTCATTTTAATTTTATGTGAGAAGCCTTCATGTGGTCTCATATAAATAGCCTCTTCTAATTTATCTTGAAAAATGAATCTTTAACATCTAACATATCTATATAAAAAATAGTTTTAGAAATAATAGAAAGAATAATATGAATGGGTGACTGCTTAATAACAGGGGGAAAATATAACCATAGTCAACCCTTTTATGTGGAAGGTGTCCCTTAGCAACTAATCAGGCTTTATATTTGAATTTTAATTCCCTGTTTTTATCCTAGTTCTTCATAAAAATTCATCTACAACATATCACATTTTCATTTAAGGGTTTGGTTACAATATTCTAGGTGTTATTATTAAGAAGGGAATTCATTTCATCATTCTGGACTCCAACCACTATCGGTATTATTTAGAATTTATGAATTTATTAGAAGTTTTTGGTTCATCATTATACATGTCTTGAGTGACATTAAAGGCATTAATTTCCATATCATCATGGATAAACTAAGATTGGGGTTCTAATAATCCCCAAAGATTGGTCTCGAGATAACTAGTATCCCTTAAGGTCACCCTCCTCTGCTTTGGCTTCAGAACCAGAATCTGATTTCGACTCACCTTTAGGTTGTGGGTGTGAATAGAAGGTGCAGTCTTAGGTTCCATAGGAACTTGAGGGTCGGAATCAACCTCAATACCCAAGGGTTTGGGAGTACTAGAGACTCTGTATTCAATAGTCTTCTTTCTTTAGAGAAATGATTCATTAAACACAACATCATGACTGATAATTCATCTTTGATATCTTGGTTTCTCTACCCACTATTTATACCCCTTGACACCTTTTCCATAACCAAAAAATGAACTTAACAGCCCTTGGTTCCAACTTATCATTCTTAGAAAATGAATAATTTCTGGATCCAAACAATCCTAGGTGGTCAAGATGTGGTGGATTTCTTATCCATAGTTCAACATGTGTTTTAAAGGAATTAGAAGAGGATGGGAATATATTAATTAGGTTTATAGCTATAGTAATAGCTTTATACCAAAAATAATTGGGAAGGGGGGAATATAAAATCATGCACCTAAATCTTTTTAGGATGGCCATATTCATTTTCTCAGCAAACCCATTTTAATGTAGAGTTTCCACAATAGTTATATACCTATGCATGCCCTCAGAGATAATAAACTCAACAAACTCAACGAATATATATTCTAAACAATTATTTTTTTAAGTATTTTATTTTCTAAAAAAAAATCAGTTTCTACACTATATTTCCAAGTGTTAATGGTTGAAACATATCATATTTTTGTTTCAGTATGTAAATCCAAAAAAATTGCGAGAAATCAACTATAAAGGTCTAAAGTAATGGCCTCCACCATGGGAATCACTCCTAGAAGCACCCCAAATATCAGAATGGACAAACTCTAAAGGGTTTCTAGCATTTTATGATGAATTACAAAAACATACTCACTAAGACTTACCATACACATAGTCCTTGTATAAATGTAAACTACTAAAATTAACACTAATTAACAAACCTTGTTTTATATGTTCACCAAGACCCTTGGAACTAATGTGTCCTAGTATTCTGTACCATAAGTTGGTATTGTCTAACATAGTAACATCATAAATATTTAATTGGTTCATATCATTCCTACCTTGTATGACATACAACCCATTCCTAAGAGTTCCTTTCATGAAATTAAGATAGACACAGAAAATTCTGAGACAACCAAAACATGATTTGAAGGTATAACCCTTATGGTATATAATTCATCAAGAAACAAGGTTTCTCTTATATTTGCATACCCACCTAACCTCTTCAAGAGTTTTAACCATCCAATCATGAAGTTAAAATGAAACATAACATATACCCATAATGTGACAAATCTTATTATATCCTAACTAAACATTACTTTATTCAATATATCTTAGTTAAATAATGGAATACCTATTTTAACACCTATAGAATGACCATCCTGAATCTAGGATCCATTCCTTCGAATATGGATGATCACTGACATTCATAAAATCAACACTGTTGAAGCCTTGCACAATTAATAATGAATGGTCACAATTATTCTCTCTATACACAACTATTTTATTGGAAATTCTTCTTTTTATATGTCCAGGTTGTTTACAATGAATACATTTAAACACCTTATTATTGGTTTCTCTATTCCTGGATGTGGACCACTATTTTTTGGACTAAATATTATATCAATGCTTATATTTGTGTTCATTTCTACCTGTTATGTTTAAACCTTCAGCCTCATTCTTAATGGTTCTTTTCTTTGAAATTTATTTGACTAAAAGGTAATAATTAACATAATAAATATCTAAATAATACCTCATCGAGTCCTTAATACAATTTTAAGACTCATCCAATTAAGTTAAATATATTATTTCTTGATCCTCATCCCCTATTTCAGCATCTATATTAAAAATCTCTAATAGAATTTGGTTAAAATCATCAAGATGTGTCCTGACTGTAGTACCATAGTGAATTTTAAAAGTATACAATCTCATATTTTAAAAAACCTTCTAAATAAATATTTATTCATGTTTAGGGATTCCAATTGGGTCCAGATATTAGTGGAAGAAGACTCAAAAGCTACTTCCACAGGAACATTATCACCTAAGGAAAACATAATAATTCTATGATATTTTCTAAGAACATCATTAGAAACATGAACATATGTAGTAGTGGTCTACCCATTAGGGGATAGAGTGGTAAGCTTTTTCATGGTACCACCAATATCATCAATCAACTCATTGTGATCACATAAAGAATTTATTTTAATTATCTAGCGATTAAAATAAATTTCACAGTCATTTTTTTCTATTTCAAATTTCATAGAACCATTGAAAATTCTTATAAAAGAAAATTATACCAATTTTTTGGGGAAAATTTGAAGTCATTGTCGCAAATAATGACCAAGAACCACTAAGGAATTTTATATGGTACCATAGTTATTTATAAAAAAAATCCTACAAAAATGTGAATCAAATAAAAAGGTGAATGGTCTGATTGTAATAGAGAATAAAAATAGGAAACAACATCAATATATAATGTTCTTTGGATTCATGTGATCCTACATGAATAGAAATAACACCAACCATGAATTATTATTTTTAGTGAATAGAAAAAAGATATTACATATTTGATGTGAGCATGTAAAATAAATAGAGAACCTATCTAAAGAGTCAAGTCTTTCTAAACAAGGTGGCTGTTATGAACACCGCCATTTGGAGTTAGAACCATACACTCTTGGGTAGAATCTTGCATGAACCCAGAAAAATGATAAAAAATCAGAAAATTAAAAAGAAACCACTTATAGAGCCAAATTTCTATACCTAAAGCTGGTTATGATTGAGGTTTCAAATCCATTGAATCCATGTTTTGTGAACGGTTTTCCAAGATCTGGTTACCATCCAAAGTCTCCACCAATTCTCCATTGTATGAGATTTCTAGGTATAGAAGAATGAAACTATGGTCACCCACAAATAGAGTGTAAGAAGTGGTACCAAAACTCTCTACCTTTCTATCATGAACTCCCAAAAACCTTAGGGTTTCATCCTCTAAAACCTCTTAAAATTACATCTACAGAAATCAGAAATGAAACGAATGCAGGTCTGAGTGAGTCAATCCATTATGAATTGTAATGGATTGTCGGGAAGCATCAGGCGGCAAGTGCAGAGGATGTAGGATAAATACTTCATGGATAGCCCAAATGAAATAGGTGTTTCAAGAAACCATGATCGGCGTATCTAGTAGGAACATGTGGGGGAACCCCATTTGAAGAAAAGTGATGAAATGGATCAAGCCAGAGTTGAATAAACACATATGGGAGATCAGATGGTCATTGGATCAATCGTGATCAATGGTCCCGATTTATTCCGATAATAAGGAAAATCAAACTATTATAAAAATGTATCGCTAGGAAAATTGATATGAATTAACTAGAATATATAATTGTGAAAAGTATACAACTAATTCTCATGAAAAAACATGTATAATATATGATTCACAATAAAATTAATATTTAAAGTGTAATATATCTAAACATGGAAACAGAAAAACAAGAAGGATCAAAAGGGGTGAGACATGTGATTGTATACTTGAATTGAAATTCAAGTCTACTAAAAAACCCTCATGATATCATAACTGCTAGTGAATTATTGTAAAATAGTTTTTCGTTAGAACCCCATCTGCTCAAGCAGTGTATCAAGATAATCTATCACATTGAATTCACCTCCTATTCAAGCTTCATGGGAATGCTCATCAATGACATCAAGGATACCCAGCTTATGTTCAAGGAGGAATCATCATCAAATCTTTTGGTGGTCCAGATGATGTGGTTCTTCTCATCAAAAGTTCTAACCAATACATAATATTGGAGGATTAAACTTACTATGGTTTTTGTGGAGATGTGAAAAAATATTTTAGGTGGAGGTGGACAAGGTGGTGTAAAGTGTACATTCAGATCTACTTGGAAACTTGGGGGTGCATTTTCTTTTAATAAGTTTTCATTCATATACTCATCCTCACATTCATGAACATGATCTTTGATGTCCATGTCAGTGTTTAAGAATCCTAAAATTTGAATTCTTCCAGTAAATTTTTATATATTATTGGATTATTATTAAATTAACATTTATTATGTGTGGATTTAATAAGTATACATTTACAAGGACTCCTCATTTTCTAAACACTTCAAAATGGTAAAAAAATGGTTTTTATAAAAATTAAAATTCTAACTTTTGACTATATGTGGCAGGGTTCAATCTAAATCCTCACTATTAGAGAATAATGTTAATTCAGCACTACACTTTATCTGTTCTAAAAAACACTGATAAAGGGGGTGCTTTTATCAGTGCTAGAAAAAAGAGATGATAAAAGATACATTTATAAATACTGGTATAAGGCTTAATTTATCCTATATTTTTTAGTACTAATATAGGGGATTATTTTATCGTTTATAGCTAAAAGTGATGATAAATGGTGTATTTATCAACATTGATAAAATTCACCCTTTATCAGTGTTTTTTATGATGGAAAGGGCCTCCCATTGTTACTATTGTTAAAAACCATCTTATCAACACATTTTTAATGTTGATAAAATGTATACTTCCTAATATATATATATATATATTATAAAAAATATTGGTTTAATATATAAATATAATTATATTATTATATATATAACATATTTTCTTAAATATTATTTATATAATACTAATTATTGGTTTACACAAAATATGTAATAGATTTAGTGAAATATGATAGATGATATATTTAAAAATCAATATTAATTAAAATTTTAAAAATTAGTATAGAGTGGAAAACATTTAATAAAATTTTTGTGATAAAAAAATTAATTAATCTATTAACATTTGTTGAACATAATTCTTAAACTTAAAAAACCAAAATATTTGATACGGTTATCTATTTTGGATCTCTATGATGTCAAATCAAATCCTAGGAAGAGATCATGACTCTGGACTAAGAAAAACTATTTCCATATTTTTCTGTCAAAAAATCTCTATAAGGCCCCCAAAACATATTTTTTAGTAGGGATACCCTAATTTTTTAACATTAGTTGAAATTTTAACTTCATTTAATACAATTTATCTTTAATTTTTCAATTGAGACTAAATATTTTCCCTATGGTTACATTCATAAGGGTTTTATGGTGTTGAATTTTTAACATTTTTCATATTGTAGATTTATTTATAATCAATCAAATATATATATATATATACCCATCCTCAGGTGTCACTGTGAACCTGGGGTATGAGTGGTTAATTTTCATTATCTTGAAAATTGTTATAATAATGTTAAATTATTGACCTTCAGCAATATTTTATTTACTTTATTTAACTAATTGGTTATATTTAGGGATTTCATTAGTGATTTCCTAATGAGTTATACTCACACCCTACTCAGGATTCTAGGAAACTTCAGTAATTGAGAATATGTTTCTTGTTTGTAGTTCTAAGAATGGTCATCTTGGAAAAAGTATGCAAATCTGGTATCAAACTAGGACTTCAGAATGTTTTCAATGTTGTATTGATCTTTATCTTCTCATATTTAGGGGATTGTTATAGGACTACCTAACATGTATTGTATAAAATTTATTTATTATGGAATTTTGGATTTTTGTTATTTTTAATCACTTTCATCGATGTCATTTCAGTGCCTTATATTTATGAATCTATGTTATTATCTTTATTTTTATTATTTATTTACACTAATTTTTCAGTATAGTCTCCCCACAATACAATCCTACACCCGCTGTGCTTGCTGGAATCCACTAGCATATAGGGAGGCATGTCAGAGGTATAGTAGTGTTCCACCGCTCCGGGTACTGATTAGTTATTCGGGGCAGAAATACATTGCATGCACCCTGGTACTACAATACATCGTTGTTATATCATACATGAGGCAGGTGACGATATCATCAATTATTAATAATTCTTCCAAATTTTGAATATATTTTTTATGAACATTAGTTAACTGTATAGTTTATTATTTATGATTCTCGTATCGCTCACCTAACACACATATATGATCCCATTGTGGGATGAAAACATTACTAAACCTATTGTCACCGTGTAGTGACATAGCTTCTTATTCTTATGGATGAGATTTATCCAGATATTTTCTTTAATGTTTTAGAAAATTATGAGGATGTTGATCCTCATATAGATTTTTTTCAAAGGTTCATGAGCCTGTTATGGATGTTCCCAAGATGATGCGGTAGATTTGGAGGATGTCCAACAGGGATGAACAGGATAATATGCCACTTCCTTTCACAGATGATCCACATCCACAGACTATCCCTATATAGGTCCATGATGCATTTTCTAGTAACTTTACTCTCTTACTTATTCGGTTTATGGTGTAGTAATAGGGGAAATTATAGTGTATTTGAGTCAATTTTTTCTCCTAAAGTAGATACATAATACACAATATGTAACTTCTTCACATGTGGGAGAGATTTCTGGACAGTATCCACTATCCTTCTAGACATGATAGTGTATGGGTGGGGATACATTTGATGTCACACCCACAGCTCCATTTTCAGGTCTTTATTATTTACATATGGTATTTTTCATCTATATCTATTATACGGATTTTCCTTTGAAAATAGTTGTTTTTTTGGGGAGATAGTGGCTAGTGCATGGTAGGCACAAGGTTAGATGAAACTGTGCACTAAACTCAGAATATCATGTGACCTGATACAATAGTATTAGAGCACTCCCACTATTTGGTTAAATGTTTTTAAAAACATGTGACCAACACATGGGGAATATTCTAGTAGAGGTAGAGGAACCTGCATAGTTGGATTATGATTTAGAAAACTAAGTTCCCAACCCATGTGAGCTACCCAGTTATTAATATATTTTAATTTTTTAAACTTCTCCTCCCAAATTTAACCCATTTCACCTCTCATTTTCTCATATTCCCAACCCCACCATCCCCAACAACATTATCCCCTTTCTTCTATCCCCTCAAGTAATCAATATTTGGTGGATTTTGACTTATGTAATTCTAGTAAACTCCAAGTAAGTGTCTCCTCTACACTCTTCTTGGTATCTCCTCCCTTCATTATTATGTTTCTTTTGACCTAGTGGTTGTGATAACCTATTTATGGTGTAATCCAAACATTATGGCATGGTGTTTGATGTTTATGGTTTATTATTTCTTATATAGTATCCCCTAACTTATTTTATTCTACTAATCAAATAGTTATTGGTTGTTTTAAGGAAAAAGGTAGGTGGTTTCATGTTGTTTCATTTTTTGAAAATGTAAATGTTCTTTCTTCTAAATTAAATTGTTTTCTAAACAATTTTGTGTGTATAATTGTGTGATTTCTAAGTTGATGTTGTCTATGTGAAAGGTTTTTCAAAAGGATTTCTCCTATGGAAATGGTTGGAACTTTTATTCTTTAGCATCTGGGGGGTTGGAATATGTTTAATAATATTTTTGTGAAATATCAAAAGGGATAGAACATGGGAGCTCTTGTTATCTTGGTATGAAGTATAAGGAAAGTATGATAGATGAGGTATAAGGGCTTCAGACTATCCTCCCTAGAAGTATTACGCTATAATACTAACTAAATGAAAAATGATGTGATGAGATGAGATGGATATAGATTGAGTAGGGTAACAGACCTCCACACACTTGGTTCGATAACTGAGAGTAAGAGGATCTGTGGTCCCCACATACCTTGGGTACTTATGGATTTACCATGGTGTTTATTTTTTGATCTTACATGCTTAATAGTTATTCCTTTTTCCTTCACTTTTCTATTAAAGTTTTAAAAAGGTTTTGAACTTAAATAGTTTATTTTCTTTCAAAACTGGAATCATTTTTTATATAATGGATAAGAATAGAATAATTGGTTAGATCCTACTAGGGAAGTGGTTTCACACCCTATATACACCCAATGAGTGTATAAAGACCATGTTTTTTCTAACTCAGGTAAAGTCAAGGATTCGTATAGTAGTGGTGGGTACTGATACTAGTGTAATTTTTTTATAGGAGATATAAGTGACATGATGGGTGATTGGCCCATGTGACATGAGCATATTTGTGAATCTTTGGATGGTCACTTTTCCTTTTTTCCATTTTGGTACTTGGCTATGGATGAAACCTTTAAAATTGTGTAAGTTTCCTTTTGTTTTATCTTTATTATGCATGATTTTTATAATTTTTTATAATGATGTTGAATTATGTAATGAAAACATTTCTCTCAAAGGATTTAGCATATTCCCAAGCACTATTTTCTCATCTTTGGGGATCGAGAATTCCCTTAGGTCCATGAAACTAAGCCCAATCAAGTGTCAGTTTGAATGGAAGATTGAGTAAGTTCATGAAAAAATCATATCATAGTAGGATTCACATTTCTTTGGGCCATGATATTTGGGGAATGTATAGGTAGAAAGGTGCTAGGAAATTCGGGGTTTGAGGTTTTGGTTATGAGTGGGATTTCTGGAAAACACACCTTACGATATACCATGGGTCACCATGGGATGTTGGATAATTTTGTTTGAGTCCACCCTAGGGTGTAATGCATAGGAAGTAGACTGGGCATGAGAACCAAGGTAGGGTGATAGAGTTTGAGTAATTATCAAAATTTTGGTTTATGAGGACATTTATTGTGTTTTTCATATAGTTCCTAGTGGTATGATGTATTTATGATTTTCATTCTTTTTTGATTGTGTAGTAGCATGCCTCCTCAGAGACCGCATGTACAGCCACCAGAGGAGGCCAAAGAGAATTCTTCTCTGGATAACCCACAAGCTGATAATAAACTCGTTGAGGTAGTGGTTTAAGATGTATTATCCCTATATTATGGAGAATTCTCAGTTCCTATTCATGATAGAAAGTTTGAATGTGGGCTAGAGAAGTATTACTCTCAAGATTTCCTCAAGAATAAACTCCCTTACT
This sequence comes from Viscum album, assembly GCA_963277665.1. Lineage (NCBI taxonomy): Eukaryota > Viridiplantae > Streptophyta > Magnoliopsida > Santalales > Viscaceae > Viscum > Viscum album. The sequence continues at coordinate 761,742,602 of OY728161.1, forward strand.
TTAGGGAATGAACTAACCCCTAAGAAGTTGATGATTGGGTAGAGAATGTCTATAGAATATTGGGTTTATTTAACTCTTAAATATGTTAATGTAAAGGATTTTTTATTTATGTTGGATGTCCAGAGTCGTAGGTGGTGGGAGACTATGGTTCTAGTTGGGCAACATTAGCATATGGCATGGAAGGATTTTAAGGAAACCATTATTAAGAAATTGTTTCCTAATAATTTGAATCTCTTTAAGTCTCTAGAGTTTTATCCATTAAGTATGGTTACTTATTAGTGATGGAATATGAATCCTGATTTTTAGAGCTATATCACTTTGAGTTGATCACTAATGATAGGCTGAAGGCCTGATGGTTTTAAATAGAGTTGCGACCAGATATCTGATATCAAATATTCCTTCTTAAATATAATACCCATTATAAGGTGGGATACTAGAAATTAATGATAGAAATTTACCAAGTATGTATGTAGTGTCTGACTAGGATCCTTATAGAACCTAAATAAAGTGTGTTTGGAACATAAAAAAATAATAAGAAGTTGGAGGATCAACGGAAAATTGGTGGTAGTAGCTCCGGATATTCACACTAACCGCCCCCATAGGTAGTTGTAGGTGGAAAACTATCTTGTTTCATCAGTGTGGAAATTATAAGAACATGTGTTGCACATGTTAAGTCCCACCAAGAGCTTGAAACTTTTGTGTACATGTAGGACAACAATAAAGGTTTTGTATGGATTTTCCTTCTTCCTAGAATAGGGAAGGATCAACAGCTCCTAGAGGAACTACAACTCTATAAAATGATTCAAGGGTAATGGGGTATTGATCTCATGAATATGGTGTAAACTAAATTTCTCCTTATGGGTATAGTAATCTTAAAGAGGATCCATGGGTTTGAATTATACCTCCAGCTTAGATAGAGATGTTTCACTTGCATGTTATGGATCTGTCATTGGTGGAATCTGATGTAGGACCAAGGATAGTTAGAGGTATTTTTATTGTTGTATCATCCTTGATAATTACTTTGTTAGATATAGGTTATTCACATGATTTAATATATTCTTTTCTTATGGATTTGTTGAAACTCCCCACCAAGATTTTTCTATACACAATTGATCTAGTTACAAAACTTTACATAATGAAGGAGAAAGGTTTTTTATGATAGTCTTGTGTAGTACCCTTATCATAATTGAGTATAAATGGGACTTTCATTTCCTAGATATAGGACTTTTTTATTTGATCTTAGGGGTGTCATGGATGATTTTCTTTAAATCCCACACCAATTTCTACCATTGTTGGTTGACCTTTACGGCCTCTGATGGGAGTATTTGGGTTTTCTATGGAGAATGGGATCCATGGTTAGGATGATTATGACATCTAATTCCAGATTTGGGTAGACATTCTTGTCAAATATCCTCCCTCCTAATACAAGTTTAGGGGGATGTTTTAAAGAGTAGGTTTCCTTCCATGATAAATGAGTTTCTCAAAGTATTCTTCAAGGATTTATTGAATTTTCCTCCTAAAAGGGGCCTAGAGTACACAATTTATTTAGTTCAAGATGCATAGACACTATCCCTATCTTCATATCATATAGACCCCACCCAAATGAGGGTGTTGATGATTATGATGGATGATTTGGATTCCAATGGTTTCATTCATCTGAGTTCATCTTTATGGGAAACCCCAGTACATTTTTCCATTAATGACAAAGGATCCATTTTGTTATTTAATGATTATCTAAATTTAAATCAATTCATGATAAATAATAAATATATATTTCCACATATTGATGATATCTTTGAATAGCTCAAAGGGGAAATATTATTTTCAATTATTGACCTTCATTCATGGTATGACTAGGTTGGGTGAGAGAAGCTGATGTTCACAAGACCTCTTTCTGAAGATGGTATAAGAATTTAAAATACCTGGTAATGTCATTCATATTAACAATTTATCCCATAGGTTCCTAGAATGTTAAGAATCATTTGATGAGATAAAGTTATAGTTGACATCTGTAAATTTATTTACCTTACCAGAGGATGGTTAGGGTTACATGGTATACTATGATGTGTCCAGTATAAGTTCGGTTTGTGTTCTTATTCAAGGTGAGCATGTGGTGGCATATAGCTCTATCCAACTCTGGAAACATAAGAAAAATTACCTAACCTAAGAAGTTAAGATTATAGCTCTGATGAAATCCCTAAAGTAATTACTCCATTATCTTTTTGAGGTAATGTTTATGGTCTACTCCAATCATAAATTCATGATCAATCTCTTTTCCAAAAAAAAATATTTGGCCCTAGAGAAAATTTAGGGGATATATTATCTTCATAGGTTAAAATTCAAAAAAAATATACTATAAGTAAAGGTACTGTATTTGGTGATTCACTATGTACGATGTTTTTTATTCAAACTCATAAGGAGTCAGACCGGTGAGTGGAACCCTTGGGTGATTTTTTCCCGGATTCACCTAGAACTCAAAGAAGATAAATGGGGTATGTTTCTAGCTATCATTTAGTTGATGCCTTAACTTTTGGAGGTAATGGTAAAAGATAAGACAAATGATGGTTTTTTCATCAATAAATCCTATCTCTAAATTGTGGTGAGGTACCTAATGAATGTTCCTTTTCTCCCAAATGATTTCTTCTCTTCAATTTCCATTATATGGTACCATTTTATTTGAGAAAGGGGATGATGTAGAACTATCACCAGTCATAGTGGACTATCCATCCTGGTGCCTTTAAGAGTTTTTATTATGTTTGGTGTTGGTTATGGTGTCCAGGAATGAGATGTGACAAACCTAACTTTGTTTCCCACTATTATACTTATTATAAAATCAAAGATTAGAATTATAGGAACACGGTCTTGCTTCATCCTCTCTCCATTCCTACCTTCATTTGTGATGAGTTATCCATGGATATTATTATTCGGTTACCTAATACACCCTGAAGAAAGAATTATATTTGGGTTATCATTGATCTTTTTACCAAATATGCTCAATTTATCATGATCAAGGACACCACCAAAGTGGAAGTGATAGGGAATTTGTATTTACAAGAGATTATGAGGATATACATTCTGTCATCTACTATTAATTTTGATAGGGACCCCAACCTCTCCTCTTTTTTTATAGGTCATATAAAAAATAAAATGGGTCACATTTCTAGATTAATATGGCATACCATACCTAGATTGTTGGCCAGATAGGGAATAAAAATCATATTTTAGAAGACTAGCTTCATGCCTATGTGTTAGCTATCAATTTTTTATGGGATAACCATTTGGGGTTGGTGTAATTTTCCTATAATAACAATTACCAATCCTCAATCAGGATTCCTCCCTTTGATGATTTATGTGGTTGGCCTTGATTATCTAGTATGTGTTGGAGGGAAGTGGGAGAGTTATTTTGAGTGGGACCAAGCATCATGCATGTAATAAACCTTGTTTTGATCTATGGTAGAAATTCCATGGGAATATGAATTTTAGCATTTATTAGACTAGACATTATTTGAACTGAGATTTGAAGCATAATTACGATAGTTTTAACACCTAAATGTGTTGTTTTTAGACTTGGGTAAAGGGCCAAGAGGTTCTCCTAGTCTTGTGTTGATTTTTAGGAGTGTCGGACCCCAGAAATCTCAAGTTTGGAGGGTCTGCACAAGAAGCATAGTTTTTCTGAATCCATGTTCCCCCAACAACAAATCGTGTTGATTTTGGTGAGAATAAAATGTAAATAACACAGTAAGTGAATGATTTCCCCAAATTATGCACCTATACCACATGGTAAGTGCCACTTAGGTCGTACTCTCACATTATTCATCGCATTGTTGTTTCATGGTAAGGGTAAATGTGTGGGAAAAACTATGTTAAGTGATTTCTTATGAAATGGTTGTTGTATGGGTAGCGTGCAGTTTAGATAAACCATGTGACCCAATTTTGGGGGTGAAATTAAAATTTTTACCTTAATGAAACCTTATGTTTCTTTATCTTTTTGCTCCTCCTCCTCCAGTTTCTTCAGCACCTCCCAAGTGCACTTTGGGTTCTTCTCCTCTCTAATATTAGCTTGACTATATTTCCCCCATCCAAACTCTGAATTGAATTTCGATAGTATTCATGGATTTTCATTGGTAAGCTCTCAATTCCTAATGAATCCTTTCTAATTTTATCTTCACCTTTGTTGTGCTATTTTAGTGTAAGCTCATTTTCCCTATTTTCAGGGAAAATGTCCCTTTCTTAGATTTCTTCCAAAACAGATCAAATAAAACCTTGATATTAGATGTATAGATCATACTAGGTATAAGGTATATGGTCTATGTATTTTTCCTTAATTTTAATGTTTTTTATAAATAGCATTGTTTCACTACACGCCAGCTTTTTTCATGCCTTGACTTAAAAATGTTTTCTTCAGTCTAAATTGGTATACGCACAGTGTATTACTTTTATTGATCATTGTTATGTGTATAGAGGATTCCAAACATGATTACAGACACCCCTATGGTGTTATGACTTATTTTTTACTTTATATTTAAATTTATTAAATTCATGAAATTATTTCTAAGCATTCATATTGGATAATTTAATGGATTGGCCCCTTATAGGGTCTTTCCTATATGATAATGGCATCTTGAAAATGCCATGAAGAAAAATGTAATTTCTTTTCCATGTGTGGTATCTTATCTAAATGATTATTTTGGATGAATTGAGTTGTGAGTCATGATTTTTAATGCTTAATTATGCACATTGAATTTTTTTATAACAATTTCATGATTTTATATTAAAACCCCTTATATGAGTTTTGTTGTCTTCAAAATTACAAAGTGATGTTTTATGAATTGAATATTGGTTGATCATATGGATTGGGTGTTTATTTATGATTTGACGTCATTTTTTGATATAACGTGTGTTTAGTTCATGGTCCCTTTGGTTGTTATTAAATATAGATACCCTCCTTGGGATAAATGTTTAACAAACCAATACACTTAATAAATGCTTGGTCGTCATATTAAATGAATTTACATGTTTCAAATGGATTAAATGGCATGAAATAAATGGAATGGCTTGACATGATGGATTGCCTTCCTAAATGTTTAAATGGAATAAATGACTTGATAAAGTTATGTATCTTCCTTCATGATGGTTTTCATGCTATGAATGAAATAAAAGGATTAATTGAATTGACTTATAGTGGGAGGAAATTCCATGTCAGTTGTTGATTGTTTTATGAAAAGTAATTATTAAATTGAATGTTTATAATGAAATGATATATAAAGGGTGGATATTATATACCATTTATTTCATTCTTAAGTACATGATTATTTCAAATTGTAATAAATAGAACACCCTTATTTATTATTGGTTTAGTAAATATAGATCATCATACTTAATGCATCATGGATCCTATCATTATTATTATTATTACATAATTATGCCTTATAAGTAGGCTATAGAACGATGGTAAGGGTGATATTGAGAATCACAACATCATGATCCCTTACATCTGGTGTTGAGGATGATGTCTCACACTAGTGATACTAGCGGATGATGATCATGGTGCATCACATCCCTTGTTGAGTGTCGACATGATAGTGCACTCACTACTTTTGAGTGTTTTTATGACAACACACACACCATCTTGAGTGATGATCATTATGTCTCACACTCATTATGAGATATAGGGAATTTAACATGTTTTTAGAGCTTATATACTCATTTAGATTGGTTATGGATGTCTGAGTTATGTCTGGGTCCATCCAGTAGCTAGTTTTCTAGGTATAGGGATTCTTACATCAACATGTACTTGGTTTATATAGTTGGATGTGATATATTTTTCAAATATTTGATTTAGTTGTAGACACTAGGGGAGGTAAACTACTAGGATTTATATGCCAAACCCTACTCCGGATTCCATAGAACTAAGGTACCTGATTATATATTTATGTTCATGGGACCATGGTTGATTGCTTGTGTTGTTTTGTGTTATACCTTGGAGTTAGTAGCATAGGACTGAGTTGGAGCTCAGGATGCTCATGGAGTTCACCCTTTGGGTGTTTATTTCATTTCCATGTTCTTGTATTGTACTATTTCGTGTTTACTATTGTATGTATACTGTTTTAGTTATGTATCATCCCTCATACATGCATGAAATATTGAAAAATTGCGTTGTCCATATTTTTTATTTGTTATAAATTATTAGTCTTCCACTACACTATCTTTCTTTATTTACTGCTTCAGTTTTGGTCTGCCATTTCATTATCTAGTAAATCATTGATCTACAATGATAATGAGGGTATAGTATCCCTATTATCACATCCACAAACCCTCACTACTAGTCTGTAGATTTTGGTGTATGGGGAGGCACGCATGAGGCTATGTGACCCATCAGTTTGGCTACCATCTTAGTGGTTAGTTGGGTCAGGACATTACAAAGTTGTTTCAAATCCTTCTTTTTTCTTTTTTCTTATTATTTCTTATTGGTAGACATGCGACTAGGAATGTATCGGTGCCTGTAAAATAGTTGTGTCTAGGACTGATCACCCCACCCATGGTTAAATAACTAAGTTTCTAAGGATTTCATTTTTTTCAGACTATTTTCTGTTACAGTGGGTTGTTATTTCACCTCGAGTGATTAGTGTACTTTCTGTTTCCTAATGATTATGAATTTATGGAATTTTTTTCTTGGCCAAGAATGGAAAGGAATTTTCATTACATTAATCATGATAATAATATATAAATTCAAATTCCATGCATATGACATGCTATGTAGCTTAATTTATAGGATTCTTGCTGATTTGGAATGTGTGCCTTGAGTGTTATTCAATGCTTTTGTTTTCATGATATGCATGTTTACATAACATTATTGTATGATTGTATTCCATTATTATAAGAATATGTTTATTTTTTTTATGTTTACTGATTATTATAACATGTTAGTGTTGATTTGATATACAAATGGTTACACGGGTTAAATATATTGGTTCTAACTAAATGGGAGCTAGTTTTCAATTTTACAGTGTATGGGCACCTTATAATTGGGAAAATGTAACCAATTTACTTAAAGAATCTTGGATATTTATACATATTTAAATACTATTGTTAAAATGTAAAGGATTCTAAAGTTCAAATCTTAATGTATAATTGGTTATGATTAATGGAATCCAATTTTCAATTTATGGTGTGTATGGGCACTTTATGAATTAGGAAATATAAATCCATATAATCGAACCATTATATAATATATATATATATAACAATTATATATTTTTAAGTGGTTATAAATGTAAAATATGTTTTATTTTGATCTTAAATTAATTGGTTAACTTTTAAAATGCACAACTGGACCCATGTAGGACAGTTGGGGTATGTTTCATATAATATTACCAGCTATGGGTGTTTTTAAAAATTAAATAATTATTAAACTACTATTGGGAGACATTCTGAAGAACCCAGGTTGGCTTAATGAGACTATTTTAGGTCACCTTATCTATTAATAGGAATTTATATGATAAATTATCTAATTGAGATGGGATGATAATAAATGTTTAATTTTTTAAAAGGAAGTTTTATAAAACATTCCTGTTTTTCTTGCATCATTAGTTAAATTAGGTACCAAGTGCTTCTTTTATAATCGGAGCATAATGTTTTGTTCTAAATTTTTTAAATTTTTAAAGGTTGAATGTAAATCAATGTAATGAATTCCAGATGGAACCAGTAGTGGTTTCCTTCATTTAAACCCTTGAGTAAGGGTAGTTTAGACATCTCTTTGAGTTTCCTTGGAACTGAATCGTGAGATTTTTTCATATGATTTTTCTTTTTGAAAATGGATTAAATAGTAGGTGTACAGTCCATTGAAGTCTATTTAGTGTAACCTGGTGAAAGGTTAAATTCTTATGCTCTTTTATGGGGATATCCCATGGTATGTAGTTCCCTTAGATCTTAATACCTTGCTAAATTATATTATTTTTCTGATGTATGGTGGCATTCAGTTGTTGTTGTCCCTTAAAGGAATCTTAACTACTAAATGACACCCTTTTTTGGATGGGTGTTCATGGTGTCTTTATCCTTTGTTATGGGTTTAAAAAATGGATAAATCTTGGTTTCAATAGGTTAGACATTCCTAGGTCATGGTTGGCCACTTATTAGGTCATGTGACCCTCTCTTCTTCCTCAGTAATGGATGACTCGAAACATTGGAATCCAGTTTAATGGTCATATGTAGAAATATGACTCTAGAATAAATATATTATATGAACCACCAGATACTTGGATACATAGGGTGGGTAGCCTATGGATTGTATCTAGGATGGACACAATTCTTCTGTACCCTTGGGGTAGTATGTGTTGATAAATGTGGTACTGATCGAGTTGCTAAATTTTGTAATGAACCAGTTGAGTTTGGTAGAATCATTAAAATTTTAGAAGTGGAGTAAATTATTTGTTAATCTTCATAGTAGAGTGACCTATGAGTTAAATAAGTCAATTTTATCCCAATTATCAGGATTACATCCAAGAGAATCGGGTGTTTTGACTCACTAGTTATCTTGTACTTTTATTTCGTTCCAATTGCCTAACGTTCATGTTTCTGGTGGGTATGACCTAGAGCACTTGTTAGTTGTTGATATATCTCTTATTTTGATAAAAATAAAACTCCCAAGGTGGGTAACATCATTTCAGTTCTGTTTTATATATTCCCTTCCATGTACAAGAAACACAACCTTGGAGGACCATTAGAAGTTTTTGGTTTTTCATGATTTCTCTTAGGGATTTGAAGTTTTGAATCATTTCGGTGATTGCTCGATAGCAATACTCTTTTTTGGGGTTGGTTGTGTGAAAACACTTAAGAAGCACCATTTTTTATTGTATAATTTAGTGGTAAATCTTGAGAGATCATGGAGTGCCTTGTGTGGTAAGGTATTGTGATTAGTTAATGATGGTGAATCAGTAGCTGAATCCATGTTTCCTTCCTAGAAGTCGACCAGTAGTTGTTTGATTGTGATCCTCTTTTTTTCTAACCTCTTAATCCTCATAGTGTATTATTCATAGTGATGGGAATCTCCCCAAACCTGAGATCATCCATAATGCACTAAGAGATCATTAGTTTTACATCGTGTTATTTTTTTAAAAGATTTTGTGTTGGGTAATTGGTATTTATAAGTGTGCGCACTGGATGTGAGGTTCTTATCTAGGCTTGGTTAGTCTTGAGTGATACCTAGATTCTTGTGTAGGAATTATTTTGAAGGATTCATGAACACCATCCATTTTCTTTAAATTAACCACTAGGGGGATTCCGCACTGGGCTCATTCATTGATATGATGTGGACATATTGGCCTGGTACCAACCTCTCACTTGCAAACATGGATCATGGACTGCCTTATGTTAGTTCCTTAGATTCTAGTTTTTTAATTCTTATGTTAACCTAGACTTATTGTTGGGATCATATGTGATGTTTAAAAGGGTAAAAATTTCAGTTGGTTGGATATGGATTACACCCTTGTTTGTGTGGTGGCACAATAGATTAAATGTTCAGGTGATTTTTTGATCGGGGAATGTTACTGGAATTTGGGTGTGGTCATCGGTTAATGTGTTCGTAGTGAACATAGGATGATTGATAAGGAGTAATTATGGTCTACTTAATAATACACGATCCATCTAAACTAGGTGTTTTCTGAATAATTTTTTCGGAGTGTCATGACATGTTATCCCTCTTGTAAACTATATGTAGTCAGTGAGGAATTGTTTTTAATCATGTAGTCGAGTTAAGGCGGGTGTGGTGTAAAGTTCGGTTGTGTCTTTCAAGGAAATCATGTGTGGATGTTTCAGTTAGGTTGATTAGGATTTGACCATTTCTTCTAGTGAGGTACCTATTATGGCCTCAGATGTAATTGGGTTCTCCATGTTAAAGAAAATATGGTAGAAGCATATCAAGAACATGAAGAGGCATGAATTGAAGTAAATTATGATGGTGTAGGTATCATGGTATGGAATTGGCCCCTTATTAATTATAAAACCTTTTTCGATGAACCATAAACTAAAAGCATTAATAGGTGATGACATGATCTCAACTATAGTGAAACAGGATCAGGTAAGTATTGTTTAGGTGTTTCGGTTAGAAGACGAGTATTGTTTCTGGTTTTGATGTCTTGAGTGTCGAATTATCAATAAGTTATTTGAGGTGTGTTGGGTGATTGGAAACACAACACGACTGTTTTAATGAGACTTTACCACCCTTTTATGTAAAGTAATTTTTTCATTTTTCTTGAAGGCTTCTCAAGGAAGAGAAGTTCTATGGTGAGGAGGTTGTGATGACCCGTGTTTTGAGCCATGTTAGACATTCCATGGGAATTTGAATTCGGGCATTCACTAGACTTTCCATTCTTTGAACTGAGCTTTATAAAGTAATTAAAACTGTATGAACACTTAAATGTGTTATTTTTAGACTTGGTTAAAGGCCTGAGAGGTTCCCTATTAGTCTTGTTGAGTTTCAAGAGCATCAGAACCCAAAAACTCAACTATGGAGGGTCTTCATAGGGTGCGTGATTTTTCTAAAACCATGTGGCCCCTAGTAGCAAACCATGTGACTTTAAATTAGGAGAAAATGTGAAGTACATAGTTTTCACATGGTTTCCCCAAACCACATGCCTATACCACACGTTTTATTCCTCCTAGGCAGTACCCTCGCACTATTCATCTTATAGTTGGAGCATGATTAGGGTAATCGCACCAGACAAATAGTAAAAAGTAGTTTCTTAAGAAATGGGTGTCGCATGGTTGGAGAATAGGCTATTCAAATATTGTGACCTTGTTTTGGGGGTGAAATTAATGATTTTCCCTAAATGAAATTTTAAGTTTCCTTTCCATTTTTCTCCTCTTCCTACAGCAGTGTGAAATCCTCCCCTCTATGCCTTAGGTTTTTCTCCTCTCCAATCTAGTCTTGGCTTGATATCCTCTAACTAGAATAAGAATTAAAGGACCTCAGTCTCTATAGATCTTCATTAGTATGCTCTTGAGTCCTCTTTAATCCTTTTTAAGTTTCTCTTCTCCTCTATTGCTCTATATTGGTGCAAGCTCATTTTCCTTATTTTTTGGGAGAATGTTTGTTTTGTCAATTTATTTATAACCGGATCAAATCAAATATAGATATAGGATGTGAGGATCATCTTCGGTATAAGGTATGTGTTCTATGGATTTTCCCCCAAATTCATATCATTTTATAAATATCATTTTTTCGCCACACGTCATCCTTTTCCACACATTACCTTAAATATTTTTTCATCAATCTGAATTGGTATACACACCTTGTATTACTTTCATTGATCATTTTCATGTGTATAGATGATTACATCCTCGATTAAAGACACCCCTTAGGTGTGTTTTCTTATTTTTTACCTTTATATTTAAATAGATTAGATTCTTAGAATTCCTTTTAAGCATTCATCTTCGAAAATTTAATTGAATGACCCCTAGTTGGGTCTTGACTATATGATAATGGAATCTCCTAAATAGCATGTTAAATCATGTAATTTATTTTCCATGTGTGGTAGATTATATAAATTCTTCTTTTGGATTAATTAATTATCACTCATGATTTCTAATTCTTAATTAGGAACAAGGAATTTTTTTATTACAATTTCATGATTTTATAATAAAACTTCTCAGATGAGGTGTGATATCTTCAACATTACAAAGTAATTTTTATTTAATTAAATATTGGTTGGTCATATATATTGGATTTTTCTTTTTGATTTGATGTCATTTTTTGATATATGGAATGTTTAGTACACAGCCCCTTTGGTTTTCATAAATGGAGATACCCTCTGTGGGATAAGTGATTACTAAACCAATGCACTTCCTAAATTTTCTTCTATTATATTAAATGAATTTCCATGTTTCAAATGGATTTAATGAAATGAAATAAATGGAATGGATTGACATGATGGATTTCTTTCCTTGAATGTTTAAATGGGATAAATTTCATGATTAAATTAAGTAGCTTACTTCATGATGGTTTTCATGCCTTGAATGAAATAAATAGTTTAATTGAAATGGCTTATAGAGGGTGGAATGGCCATGCCGGTTGATAATTATTTTATGATAAGTTATTATTAAATTAAATTTTTATAATGAAATGATATGTAAAGGGTGGAAATTCCACACTATTTATTGAATGCTTACGTACATGATTAATTCAAATTTTAATAAATGGAATGCCCTTGTTTATTATGGGTTTAGTAAATGTTGAACTTGATAGGTAATTTCGCATGGCTCCTATCATTATTATTGTTACATGATTACGCATTATACATGGGTTGTGGAATGATAGTAAGGGTGTTGTTGAGCATGGTGGTATCATGATACCTTACATCAGGTGTCGAGCATGACATCTTGAACCAATGATACTAGTGGACATTTAGCATGGTGAATCACGTCCCTTGTTGAGTGTCAACATGACAGCACGCTCACAACTTTCGAGTGTTGACATGATGACACACTCCCATCTTAAGTGACGGGAATGAAGTCTCCAAATAATTATGAGATATATGAAATGTACTCTGTTGCTAGATATTATAGTATTTTTTAGAATGGTTATGGATGTCAGAGTTATGACCTGGTCTAGCAAGCAGCTAGAATTCTAGGAATATGGACACTTATTTCTGCACGTGCTTAGATCATCTAGGTGGATGCGATATATAATTATATATTATACATATATATTATTATTATATATGTATAGTTACTAATAAGATCCTTATTTTAGCTATGTACTCAAGTAGGTAGAGTCAGTCAGGTGTTCTATTAGAACCTGAGTTGACTGGTATTTATTTATTTATTCAACACTGGTTATTTTATCTCTATGCTTACACCTACACACTGATTTACCTTATATTTCCTGAACTCGATTCAGTTTTAGACACCATGGGTGGTAACCTAATGGGATTTATATCTTATACCCTACTCAAGAATCCATTATAATGGGGTACCTGAGTATCTCTTTATGTTCACAGAACCATGGTTGATTGCTTGTGTTGTTCATTATTGTACCTAGAAGTTAGGAGCAAAGGATTGAGCTAGAGCTCAGGATGCTCGTGGAGTTCTCCCTTGGGGAATTTATTTCATTTCATTATTCCTATATTGTATTTTATTGTGCTATATATTATATTGATACTATTTTAATAATTTTCAATAATCTATACCTTTATGCATTATTGAACACATTTTTTGTATTCATTTTATATTATTATTATTCTGCTTCTTTATATTTCCTTATTTACTACTTCTGTTGTTGTATGTTGTTTCATTATATGGTAAATCATTGTGGTAATCTGATCATGAGGTTATAATATATCTTTTATCACCTCCATAGACCCTCTCTACTAGTCGGTAGCCTCTAGAGTACGGGGAGGTGCGCCTGAGGCCATGTGACCCACCTTCCGACTACCATCTTAGTGGTCAGTTGAGTAGGGATGTTACAGTTCAACAAATAACCATTAAGATTAAAATGATTCGACAGCATTTTAAAATCCCCTAGATATATTAAAAGTTATATATTGATCATTGATGTATATCCTTAGAATTCATAGTGGGTGAAAGGGTGTTTCTAAAGGTATCACCTAATTTAGGCCATCGTCATCCAAGGAAGCAAGGGAAGCTTACTCCAAGGTATGTTAGAACTTTCAAGATTACTAAGTAGATCAGTAAAGTTACGTAATTCTTAACATTTCCTTCTCATTTGATGTCAATTTATGATGTTTTCCATTTATACATGTTGAAAATGTATAATATGGACACTTCTCATGAGGCGAGTTGGGAAACGATTGAGTAGGAACCCAACTTTTCATTAATCGAGCATCCTAATCAGATTTTTGATTCAAAAGTGATGGTGCTTCAAGAGAAATATATTCTATTGGTTCATGTCCTATGGAAACATAGAAATGATGATCATGAGACATGGGAATCAAGGTATTGTGTGTAATAGGAGTGTCCTCACTTCCTCCCAAATCAAACTATGGATTGACTTTTTGGGGTGTAAACTGACATGGTGGGGAGAATTGTTACACCCAAGGTTCCATTTTTGGTATTTTTTGTTTACATTTTGTCTTTATTTTAACCAATATCTATTCTAAGTCTTTTCTTTTGAAAATTGAATTTTTGGGGGAGACAGGGGCTAGCACATGATTATCTCACGGTTAAGGGAAACCATGTGCCAACATCAGAATACTATACGACATTATAAAGAAGCACTGGAGCACCCTCACAGTTAAGGGTACTGTTTATAAAATTGCATGCCCTCTTCCATTGGAGACAGACGCACCCACATGTTTGGGGCATAGTTTGGTGAACTGTTTGAGAAAACCATGTGGTTTACACATTTTCTAAAATATTTGAAATTACTAAACTAAAAATCCATAATTTAACCCCTTTAATCCCTTATTTTCTCTCACTCATGACCCCATCATCCCTAAGTGTTCCAACACCCATCTCTTGTCTACTCATGGATTCAATTTTATATGGATTTTGTCCTTGGTTCATCAATAAAACTCTATGTAAGGGTCTAATCTCCCCTCTTCTTGTTCTCTCAACCCTTCTTTCTTAAGTTTCTTTCTTCCGAGTGGTTGTGAGGATCTAGGGTTGGTCTAATATAAATCATATGAAATGGGGTTTTTTGTTTCTAGATTTTTATTTCTTCCATAGGATCCCCTCTCTTTTTCACATGTTATTTTAAACTAGTTCATAGTGGAATAATGGAAAAATTTTGGTGGTTTCATGTTGTTCCATTATATTACCAATTAAAGATTCTTTCTTCTAAATTATATTTTTTTACATATTATGTTCTGTGTGTAAATCAGTGATTTGAAAGGTGATGTATTGTGCAAGGTTATGTGATGTGTTGTGATGTGGTTTAAAATGTTATGTGGTGATGTGGTGTGTGTACATGGTATTTAAAATGGGTTTCCACTATAGAAATGGTTAGAAATGTTTTTCTTTGGCATGTGGTGGTTTGGCATATGTGGAAGGTGGTTTTTATGACTTAAAATGGGGGAAACCAGATGGGAATCTAGTATATGTATGAAGTAAGACTAGGAAAAGTATGCTAGATGAGGATGGATGGCCTCATATTCTCCCCCCTGCCAACATTATTCCACAACACTAACTAAATAATTTATGATGTGATGGATATGGATCAATATTGGGGAAAACCCCTCATGTGTGTGGTTTTATCACTAAGATTCCAAGTATCCTAGGTCCCTAATTACACTAGATACTTAGGGATTTCCCATGGTTCTTGTGTTTTGGTTTTACTAACTTACCAATTGTTCTTGTTTCCTTCACTTTTATTGTAATGTTTAAATCATGTTTTGAACATAAACTAATTCCCTCCAATTAAAACATGAATATTTATTTGTCTTATAATGGATATGCATAGAAAAAATGGAGGGATAAAGTTGGGTAAGTGATCTCACACCCTATATACACTGAATGGTTGTATGTAGTCCTTATCTAATCTAGATTATGTAAAGGTAATGCTTTGTATGGTGGTGGTGAGCACTCATATGAGTGGCCTTTTTGGACACATGTTGGTGGTAACATGATGGGTATTTATTACTTATTTCATGAGGAGATTTGTGGATTTTTTATTGGTCTCTTTTCCTTTTTTCAATTTAGCACATCGCTATGGATTTAACATTTAAAATTTTCTTGTGTTCCTTTTGTTTTAGCTTTTGTTATGGAAGATAGTTATAATAATTTATGATAATGTTGATTAATATAATGGAAGAATAATTCCCAAGGGAGTTTCTCAATTCCTTGGCACTAGTTGTAGCTTGTGGGGACTGATAACACCCTTAAGGCCTTGCCACGGGTTGGGTTGACTATTAGTTTGAATAGAAGACTAGGAAAGTTCATGAAATTTATCTACACCACCACTCAAAAAGGATGATGTGGAAACAACAACAGAAAATATTACATATCATGTGTCTATGTTAGAGCATAAACATTAACAAACACGACCTGGACACATTGACTATACACCAGGTCGTGTCATTAAAGAGAATCTGAGATAGTTATGCGGACTAGAGTGATACATTCAACATTAATTTTTTGAACAAAGATGGATGTTATATATTTTTAAAAATATTATTTTCATTTTATTTATGACAAAATGTATAATTAGTTAATATTATTAATAATTATCAGTATAATTATAATTAAAAAGAAATTAATTTTTATATGAATATTATTTAAAAAACAATTAACTAAAATTTATATTAATTATATTAGTAATCCCAAATTATATAAAATAGATTAATTAACTAGTCATTTATTATTAATTATAATATTAAATATATAACTAATAATTATATTAATAATATCATTAGTTATTATTAATATATTATTATATATTATTAATTATTTCACTAATTATTCAATTAAGAACAAAATTTTTCTTATTATATTATAGGTTACACCGGTCTCTATTAGACACAACCCAAGATAAGAAACTGATTTAGGTGCTCGACCATGTGGTCATCGCCCCCAACCACTACCACCGTAACCATCCTGCCAGCTGCGATGACAGTTTTTCTAATTACTTTATTAATATAATTGTCTATATTTTTTATAATATTACTAATTATATAATTAATTATTATTATTATAATTAATAACTACTATTTTCTTTATTTGTTAACATATTATTAATAATTATATTAATAATTAATTATTCATACATTGTTAATAATTAACAGTATTTAATTATATATTATTAATTAATAATAAATAATATAATTAGTAATTGATAGGTTTATTATCAATTAATATATTACGAACAATTATATTAAAATTACTAAAAATATATTCATTAAAATTTGTTAATATATTATATTATATATTAATTAATTATTATTAATATATTAATAATTATTAAAATATTGTCTAATATTTTTAACTAATAAAATATGTAATTAATATTATATGGTATAGTTAATAAGTATTATATATTTTATTATAAAATACATTATTAGATACTACTTACAGTTATTATATTAATAATGACAAATTATCTTAAATATATTAATTAATTAATCATTTATTAGTTATTATGTATTTAATTAATTAATTAGGTTTTACATATTATATTTTTAGTTTATATATATATATAACAATTAGAAAAGAAAAAATATCTCATAATCTTTTTGAAAAAAATAATTCATGTGCAACCTGAAATGTAGAAGCACAATTAAGGTTCACCATTCATTAGTCCCATTTTTTCAAATACTAACAAAACCTATTCCATCAATGAGGTTCACCATTCACTAGATGTGTTATATAAAAAATAAAACAACCTTCTTCTATGGGTGCAAATATTTCTGGGAAACATGAAAGCCTTCTCGAAGCCCGACTGAGAAAGTCCTGAAAAAAGCCTGACATGAGAGGGACCTGAAAATGCCTGACCCGTACCAAGGGACTAGTTGGGCTAGTCTCCGGACACTATATTTTTTCCCAAGTCAATCCAAAATCCCATCCTAAGGACCGTCTCTAAATATAGGACTTAGCATCCGGCCCTACAGGCCTGAACGAACCCAAAACATTACTGAAAAACATGTGGTATAATAGATTCAAACCCCTGCCCTTATCCTCCAATGCTACACCATGACCAACTAGTCCTTCAGTTAGGGATAATATATTTATATCATATCTATAATTATAAATCAATTTTATAAAAAATATATTATAATGGTAATTTAAAAAAATATTATTTTTTTCTATGACATTAATGGCCTGATCGCCCAGGCTCAAGGCCCAAACCAATAAATTCAAACCACCACCATTTAATTGTGTCATCCGGAGGTTGGGCCTTGGATGAGATAAAGAACTATTCAGGATCTCCCAATGTGTTCTTTCATACCCAAATATTTTAGGGTCATGCCCGACCAACCCATTTTTACACCCACACCCAAGGTCATGCAGGGGGAGAGGGATTCATTTCTATTAAAAAAAATTCCCATGATTTAAAACTATTAATATTATTATTATCATTATAAATATTTACATGTTTCAATCAATATTTATTATCAACATTTTCAATTCAAGTACTAAATCTATTTTGAAGTGGATTTCCCATTTAATTTGTAACACCATATTTTAATTCACATAATTTCTTTTTATTAAAAATGTAATGCACCCAAAAATATTAATTTGGATGTTTACATGTGGGCCACATGATTTCTTCGCGTACCTGTTAAAGTGAAAATGTGGTTTCAGTGAATTGATTCCAATAGTTATAAAAAATAATTAATTAATAATTAATATTAACTATGTCAACAATAGTACATGGATATTTAATTATTTAATGCTCGTTTCAAGAATATTCTATGAAAATATGGAATTCATGTATAAATACGAATTCACATCCCAATCCACACTCATTCTCATACTTATTCATCTATAAATTGACTTTGATTTCAGATCATTAGTCTAAGAGGGTTTTCACAAGGAATATGAAAGCACATAAACCATTTATGTGTGAAAGAATGGATGATTAAAGCAGGGACATTGAATCATAGACTGGTTATTTGAAACACTAGTTGAGTAGGTAAATCGCCTTCCTAGTCCACTGCACCATCATCATGGTTCCAATATTTATGTTCAACCAGCAACCTAAGAGTTTCAACCACAATGCATTCCCCATAATCCATATCAACCATAGCCTTCCCCATCTTCACCACACTGAAAACATCAAGGTCTATTTCACCCTTATATTATTGTCTTGCAACCTATCAGTCACTCCACATGATTTGATTTGTGTTACAATAGAACCTGAATCCTGGGTATGACACTAATATGCTCCCTTAGTCCAACAAGGGTCGTAGAAGTTATGGAATATTTTGATGGTCAACGGATGATTCATTTTCAAGATAGTAATTTTAGGCTTATAGGGAAGGATGGATGGGTGAGATTTCATTTTACTCACCCACTAACTGGGAGAAAATCTCAATAGAGACCTAGTGCTGCTCAGGAACTAGATCCCATGGTTCGTTCTAAATAATATTTTTTTCCCTTATTAATCTATCATCCCCAACCACATTGCACCATATATCCTTGGAGTACCTACATAACATAGTGTTGATCATCCCATTATCCCCACTAGGCATTGTTATCCCAAATTGGTTAAATACTCTAAGAATGGGCTGAATTAGGATATGAGATATTAAAACAACTACCCCTTTGGATCTTGTTTCATTTTTAAAAAACACTCTTCTCTCTCTTTCCAATAAAAATTTGTGAACATAAATGAAATTCTGCATGAGATGCATCAATTTTACTTGGTTCACCATCACTAGGCTAAATCCAAGGAGCATACGATGTAAATGTGCTAATATACCAAATCAACTAAGGTTGACAACCAAATTACAATGTTTGGGCTAGATCACTTCTATACCCAGGCTCACTACCTTTACAATGTTTAGGGTCATCTCACATCTTTCCCAAGGGTCACTCCCTAAGTCTCTTTCTATGGATAACTACAGGTGTAATGGATCACCTTCTTCTTCTTCCTTTGCTCACTACTCTCAAAATTACTCTCCCACTTTTTAAGGACATTTAGGTACCTTCATAGTCACTAGTGAATGCATTTAAATTGTAGGTATATACTCTTTTGAATTCCCTATTTTTCATGTATAGTTAGTTTGAAGAAATTTTTATCAAAAACTATTTTTCTCCCTCTATGAACTATCCTACATCCTCAATAAACTACCATGAATACTCCATGAACTGCATTTCACCACATGGATTCAGTGCTTCACAGTAACCTTTTTCCTCATGGACTTCCCCTACTTCATGGATAGTTGATTCCTCATGGACCACCTATGCTACAAAATACCTTTTACTTTATGGGACATAGATCCCATTAATCCCCATTTCTAGAACTATACTAATGAACTATTTCCTCCTTCTTGGAATCCTCCCTCGTGAAGTCATCCCCTTCACATAATTCTCCCTCTTGAACTACTTCATACATCACCAAATTCTTCCTGGAGAGATGATCTTTTCTAATGAAATACGCTCTCTTTATAGATCTAATTAGGGGTAATTATATAGGAAAATACATCCTCAAAACCTAATAATCCAAATTAACCAAAACATAGATGCAGTACAACCTTCACTATGAACCACTATGTGCTCCACATAGTGTTTTGATGCTTTGTGGAGGCAGATGTAATCCACAATCAAGAACCCTTTGCGGATCCAAAAAGCACTACCTCTATTTCGAAAACAATGAGCCTCCCATGAATGATTAGCCTCCCATGAACTTTGAACCTCCTTCTAACTAATTTCATTTTATGGTACGTGTAATTCACTATGTGGTCCAGATAGAACTACTATGCAGAAATATTCCTTTACTGGTTTTCCTTCACTATTTCATGTACCTCCATTATGGTCTGCAACTTGTGCTTCATGGTCCTCAAAATACATTCCATGAACTACTTTGCAGAAAAACTTCCTTTTCCATAAAACAAACTACTGATTTTGAGGCCCAAAAATTGGCCAACCCTGAGAAACTGTGCCACCTAAAATATTTACTTTGGAAATACCAACCATACTAATTCACAGTCATCTTTATTTTTCAACAAACACATCACCCAAAAAACACTAATATGACACCTTGATATATTTTTTCTCAACATTATCCCCCTTTGGTTTTGCGGATAACACTCCATGTTTGGATACCACATTGAAGCTTCTTCTGCATTCTACCAAAATTTACTTATTGAAATTTAGATAGAAATCAAATATTTACTCAATAAATACTCTAAGACTACATGATAAATGCTTGGCATGAGAATCAAGATTAGCATGAAATGGTCATTAATGAATATCTTATTTCCAAAACCACTTAGCTTCTTTTATCAGGAACCACATTTGTTGTGATATATAACCTTTTATCAATCACCTTTAGCATCATCATATTAAATTCTCCCCCTATTAGCTTCTCCTATAGTCTTGATTAAGACATTTTCTCCCCTTTTATAACCACAATTTCTCCACCTTTTTCAACACACCTGAGGGTTACTTCGTTGTGTTCTACAATAGGGTAATGAACAACTATCAGTACATTAGGGAAAACACATCATACCTTGGGGAGAGGGGGTCCCACATACACACATTTCATGTGAAGGGGGGCGACTGAGTACCCAAATCTAGTTGACATCATTCAAACACTTATTTTGGTAAGGCCTTCATTAGAATATCCACAACCTATAGTTCTATAGGCACATACTCCAACTTCACTATTTTAAGCTCAACCTTATCCTCTAAAAAGTGATACTTGATCTCAATGTTCTTTTTCTTTGAGTGTGAGGTATTTTCTATGATTATAAAACTTTAATTGTTATAATGAATTATGATCAGATACGTCACTTGAACTCCTATATCATCAATATGTTTCTTTATCTATAATAATTGTGTGCACACTTGATTAGCCGAAATATATTCATCCTTTGCAATGCTTAGTGAAATAAAATCATGTTTATTGTTTATCAAATAAATACAAAATCCTCCAAGATATAATGTACCACTTGAAATTGATTTTACATCATCTGTTGAACCAGCCCAATCTGCATCTATATTGCCCAATAACTCTTGCGAATATTTTTCATTATACAGAAAACTAAAATCAACTATGCCCTTGATATAATGAAGTATTATTTTCACTACAAGAAATTGGGTTTTCATGGGATTGTTTTTATATCTTGATGCATATAATGTGGCTAAAACAATATTAGGACTTATCACTATCATGTAGAATATACTACCAATGATTTTCCTATATTTTGTGACATTAAATACTTTGTCATCATCATCCTTTGACATATTCATCCAGGTATCCAATGAAGTCATAATCCAATTGGAATTATCCATTCTAAATCTTCTCAAAACGTCCATGGTATTTTTAGATTGATAAATTAATGTTCCATTCATTCCTGGTGTCACGAGTAAACAATGGAAAATGTCAATTCACCAATCATTGTCATTTTAAATTCACTTTTATTGAATTTTTCAAACTGTTTTCACTGAGCATCATATGATCCACTAAAGATTGTGTCATTGACATACACCAACACCTTCATCCATGGATTACTATTATTTTTCACATATAGATTGTAATCAATACCACCATGATGAAATCTGAGTTTTTTCAAAAACTGGTCTATTCTTGAATATGATGCTCTTAGTGTTTGTTTCAACCCATATGGAACCTTCCTTAGATGAGAAAATATATTCTCATCATCAAGAATGATAAAACCATCAGGATTATCAATTTAAACTTATTATTATAGGTCCCCATTCAGAAATATTAACTTTAAATCCATTTGGAAAACATTGAACTTTATTTTCACTATAATAGACAAGAATAATCTGATGGTCATTATCCTTACAAAAAGTTCAAATGTTTCATCAACATCGAGTCCCTCTATCTGGGATTACCCTTTGCACAATATTTATACTTTTTCAAATCACATCACCATATTTGTTCATCTTGTTGTGAAAGACTCATTTAATCTTGATAAAAATATTATCTGTTGGCCTAGAAAGAATCTCTCATATCTAATTCTTCTCAATTTGGTCAAGCTCATCATTCATAGACTAAATCTATTATTTATCTCCAAATAATTTCTCAAAACATTTAGGCTCTAACTATGATAAGTATAACGATTTCTATATAGTATTTATCATCCATGTCTGCACTGGGACTGACTGATCACAAATTATGTTTTGTCTATCAATTTTGGATCTGATCTTTAGTTTTTATACATACACTAGTTTAAGCTCATCCTTTTCATTATCTTAATCCTATTCTGAATTAGCCTCTGGAACTGGATCATTCCCTAATATTTTTATCGCTTCATCACTATCCTCCTAAGATTGATCATGTATTCTATAAATATTATTATTATTCTCTATTATAGTTACATCATTTCTTTTAACTACCTTTCCTAGTTGTTTATTGAAGAATTTATATTATTTTCTCTTATTTGAGTAGCCAAGAAATATCCATTCATATCCACAAGATTCAAACATCTTTTGTTTCTCCTTATTGAGAATGAAACACTTACTTCGGAAGACTTCAAAGTACATAAATGCTGGTTTCTTTCCATACCATAGCTCAAATGGATTCCTCTATTCTATTGAACATAATAAATCTAAATTTTATGTATAGACTGATGTCATCACTACTTCTTTTCAAAACATATCTGGAAGATGTTTATCAATTAGCATTGTTCAAGCCATGTTGTTGATAATTCGATTACTTATCTCAATTACTCCATTCTCCTTTGGAGTTCTTACTACTGAAACTTGGTGGCTTATCCCATTTTTATTGAGAAAATTATCCACTTGGATATTTTTTAATGTTGTTGAATTATCTGTTCGGATCTTCTACATTTTTTTATCTAGCATCTTCTCAACATCACATCAGTAAGTTGTTATGAAACTGAACATCTCAGATTTGTGAGTGATGACAGATACCCATTCCATTTTTCTAAAATCATCAATGAATAGAACATAATTACTCCTCCCATGAAAATATCTTGGTGAAATAGGTTCATAAAAATCAATGTTCACCAACTCAAGCACTTTTATTGACCTTTGATCTTTTTCCTAATATTTCTTTAAAATGATCTTTCCTTATTGAAAAACATCACATGTATTAGCAAAATCACATGATAATCTAGAGAGTTCTTGAGAAACATCATAACTCACTAGATCTTCCAATGACGTTTGGCTCAAATGACCTAGGTATTTTTTCCATAACTTTTTTTCTTCTTCCTTGGAGAAAAAACATATCTTCTTCTCCACTTAAAATGTAGTGATTCCCTTTTGTACACTTTACCTACAAAACTTCTACATTGTCACTTTCCATGATTAAACATAATTTCTTTAAAAATCTTATGGAATTTCCAAATTCACATAGTTGACTGACACTAAGCATGTTGTCACTAAGACCTTCAAAAACTAATACACCAGTATGTATCATGCCTCTTCCCCCAAACTTGGCTTTTCCCAAGCTAAAAATCATTAGGCTATCATCATTATCAAATATTACGATACCATTATTATAATACCAAATTTTGGTCACTAGATCCTTGTTTCCTATCATATGAGAGTTTCACCCACTATCAATGATCCATATACCTATGTGATATGATGCTTCCAAAGAAATCTATGCAACAACTTCATGTTCATCTCCCTTATTTTTTTAAACAATTTTTTGAATTCATACTCAGTATGGATTAATAATGTTGATCTTACTCGAAGTATGATAGTCTGGATTTATCTTTCAATGCTAGAAATCAATTTTTCAGTTTCATCTCATCTGATGATACATTTAATTTTTTCTTATGAACACATTCATTCATCTTTACAACATTCCTCTACATTTTCGATGAGCAGTAAATTTCCATGTGCTTGAATATTCTACACATAAAATAGTGACCATAAAATAATATTATGGAATATTGAGTTCTATATGGATTTCTCTATTGGTATTGTTCCCTTCAGTACCTTTTGTCTATGGAAAAAACATTTTTTGAGTGTCACATCTTTCCACAATAATAACATCTCATGTCAGGTGATTTATTATGTGTCAATGTTTCAACACATGTTTTCCCTTAGGATATCAGAAACCTATGGTCTTAATTCATATCCAACTCAATATTCAACATTAGAGTACGTTATTTTAGTCTAAAATAAACCATTATTGATATTTTTTTATAAATCCCCATACCAGACTTATCATTTAGATTTGATTGTTACTTCTATTCTTCTAGACTTCTATGCTCCACTTCCACCTTTTTTATTTCCAAGTTGATCTTCTTTCTCAATGTCATAATGACAGCCAAGAATCTTTACAAATCCTTAACACTTCATTGTAGGATAAACAATTCCCCTTAAAGTTCTTTAATATATTAGATTTTTTATTTTCGAATGTTATTCATACTATTGATTTCTCTTTTATGTTCCTCAATTTTGAGCCTACAATCCTCAAAATTTTCTAAGCTATCCAACATTGAAAGCATTAGTTTTTAAATTTCTTCATTCAACTCAGCCTTCTATTCTTCATGCAACTACTTATAATGTTTGGCATCATGAACCACTTTTTTTTCTTTCTTCATTTCGGATCTGCAAGCATTTATCTCTTCAATTTAAGATTGTAATTTTACCTGAAGTTCAACACTTCCTTAAAATTATCATTCTTTATTATCTCTTTGATACCTTTTCCGGGAATTTCTAATAACTACCACCATATCTTCTTCTTCATGATCCTTACAGTTCTCCAACTCTTCTGCCTCATATTTGTTTAAACTACCATCCTCTTTTGAAAGAGCAATCTTAATTTTGAATAAATTTCTCTTAAAATTTTTCATACCTTTCACATAGGTTAAATACATATTCTTGGTAATTTCATCATCATATCATTTTCATCATGAATATTATTAGGATTCTTCTTTAAAATATTTCTAATCTTTACACCTCAAAATCATAAAAATTGAAGTTTCCCATACAACATTCCTCTTCCCCTTTGCATATTTGAGGATTGGAATGAAATTAAATCATACACATTGTCTTCCTCTAGACTATATTCAATAGTGAGATTCTTCAGGGCCTTGAATTTCACTTCTTTAGACTTTCCCTTTTTCACATCATCATTATAATCATGTCCCATATCCTATGTGAAAAGAGTGTTGTATAAGGTGTCTGATGTCTGCTCCTTTGGATACTTATCTTCCAATAAAAAATCTTTTGGATTGAACCAATAAGGAAGTCTTTTCAATATTTTCTTAACAATTTTTACATCTTCAATAATTGTTTTGAGACCACACATGTCTTCCAAAACTATATTCACCCAGTCAAATAATGTATCAACTGACTCATTATGGTGCATTCTAAAATCCTCATTCTTGTTCCCCAGAACCTGCAGCTTTGCTTCTAAGACTTTGAGTTACCCTCATAAACATTTAATGACTTTTCCCACATATCATGTTATGACTTTCAAGAGATCACATTCATATATATTGCATTGGATACCCCCCCCCCAAAGAAATAATCCATTTGGCCTCAACATCTAATTGTGTTCGTTTAGCATATGATAAATCACTACTATCGATAATGGCTAAAATTCCATGCATAGTTATTGTAAATACATCCATTCTTAAAGATTAGAAGTATTGATACATCAGATTTTTTCAAAATTTAAAATTGTTTCCTATAATGATCAAACTACCTTTGTGATTGAAACCATCCATTTCTTCTACTGAGAGAGAACCACTGACATTAAACCTTTCCCTTTGATTCAAATTCTTATCCCAGATAGGATAAATACCCTAAGAGGGTGGTGAATTAGGGTATGAATGATTAAAACAAATTCCCCTTTGGATATTGTTTTTATGTTAAATAAAACACACTTCTCTATCTTTCCCATAAAAGTGTCTGAACATAAATGAAATCATGCACAGTACATATCAATTTTATTTGGATAACCAACACCGGGAGACATATAAGGAGCATACAACAGTAATATTCCATTGTACCAAATCCATTAAGGATCAATACCAAATTACAAGGTTTGGACTAGATCACTTATATACCCTTTCTCACTTTATTTACAATGTTTAGCGCCAGCTCACTGCTTTTCCCAGGGTCGCTCTCTAAGTATCTTTATCTAGATCACTGACATTGGAAATGATAACATTATTCCCCTTCATTTTTTCATGGCTCTAGAAAGGAGTCTACCATTGTTTATGGATATGTTGGTCCCTTCATTGTCACTAATGAATGCATCTTCAATTATAGGTAAATTCTATATTGAATTCCCTCTTTTCTATGTACTATTATTTTGAACAAATTGATTTTGAAAACTATTTCAATACCTCTATAAAATAGCATGCAACCTTCTCAATCTACCTTTAATCCTATGTTAACTTCGTTGCACTCTGTGGCGTGAGTGATTCGTGGTCGCCTTTTTTCTCACGGACAGCCCCTTGTTTCGTGGATGGTTGATGCCTCACGGATTGCCTATCCTATGTAGTTCCTTTTCATTTATGGGTTAAAGATACCCATAAAACACTTTTCATGAACTATACTCATGAATTGGTTCATCCTTCACAAAATCCTCATTCTCGAACCCTTCTCCTTTACAGAATTCTCCCTCACAAACTACTTCAGACTACACTGAATTCTTCTCGAATTGATGATCTTTCTAATGAAATTATCTCACTTTATTATATTTATTAGGGTTAATTATATTGGAAAATAGATCTAAAAACATTCTAACCTAAATTACCCAAAATATAAATTCAGTACCACCTTCACCACAAACTACTATGATGTCTATATAGTGTATTGATCCTTTGTGGCAGTTGATATCATATGTAAACAAGAACTATTTGTGGCTCCAAAAATCACCTTCTTCATTCCACAAAAAGAAAATCCTCCCACAAACGATTAGCCTCTTATAAACTATATACTGCATGTGAACTGATTTCTCTATGTGATCCACATAGCATGCTTCACGGTCCACATAGCATTGCTGTGTAGAAATCTTCCTTTTCTGATTTTCCTTTATTGTTCCACATACCTCCTTCGCAGTCTATGAAATTTGCATCACTGTTCTTGAGATATGGTTTGTGAACTCCTCTATGGAAAACCTTTCTTTTCCATAAAACAAACTCTCTATTTTGAAGCCCAAAAATTTTGAAAACACTGGGAAATTGTGCCACCTTAAATATCTCTTTGGCAACACCAACCATACTGATTCGCGGTCATCTGGATTTTTCAAAAAACATAATTACCCCAAAAAACCAAGATGAAACCTTGAGGAGTTTTTTAAAAACAATAAACCATGAATATTTTCATCTATCAGACTTGTGGAGAAGTTGAATCATTGGTACGCATAAGGCTACCTTGGGTGAAACTACTTCGGCGAACTAACTTTCCCATATTTCTAATAAAATACCTATGAACCAAATAAGCATTCTGTCTGTTTCCACTCTTTCTAATTTTGGAGTTATGACACAATGGGGTGAGTCATGAGACTATATTCTTGAATTTGAATTCAATTCATCCAAGGGAACCATCTGGATACTATCCCTCGTAGTGAATGATTGGGCAATGTTTTTACTTTTGAACCTCATCGAATTTGAGTGGTGTTTATGGAGAATATGCAACACCAAATTCACAACTTATTTTTCTATCATGGACATGTTACTCAATGATATCAAGGTCACACTACTTCTAGGGAAGTAGGGAATAATCAATAACTAGTTTGGGGGTTCAAATGATGTGGTTTTCCTCTTAAAAAAATTGTTAAGAGTACCTAATCTAGGGGTATTTCCCTTACAATGGTTTGTGTAGAGATGAGAAAAAATATTACATGTTGAGGTGGACTTGGTGGTGTTATGTGTATATTTATAGCTATATGGAAACTTCTAATGTGATTTTATTTCAATATATTTTTTTCTTATACTCAACCTCACATTCCTCATAACAAACTTTTATGTATAGGGTATTATTTAAGCATCGAAAAATTTTAATGCTACTGGTACATTTCTAGATTAAATTGGATTTTGTTATAAATTATCATTTATATGTGTGAATGACATGAGTATACATTTATGAGGAATAATCATTTTCCCTAACCCATCATTATATTCAGATGTTATCTTTAGCCAACCCTTTCAATTATGGAATTGGAAAATATATTGTGGGAATCATTCTCAATTGTTACTAGTGTAGAATCACACATATTTATTATTACCATTTATTTGTGCTAAAAAATCATTGATAAAGTTGGTACTTTTATCAGTGCTAGCTAAAATCAATGTTAAATGGAACATTTATCAACACTGATAAAAGACCCCCTTTGTTTGTACTTTTTTTTGTGCTAATAAAGGTGGTCCTTTAACATCGTTGTTGAAAACTGCCTTTATTAGTTTTTTATTGACAATAAAAGGTGTACTTCCAAAAAAATTATATATTATAAAAAAATAATATTTTAATATATTAATACATTTCTATTTATATAGATATAATATATTTTCTTAAATATTATTTCTATAATATTAAATATGTATTTACACATAATATGTAATATATAATTTAAATTTTGATTTATGAAATAATTTAAAATAAATATTAATTAAAAAATTCCAATTAGTATTCTAGAAAAAAACATTTAATAATATTTTCTAATAAAAAGATAATAATAAATCTATTAATCTAACAACATAAGTTTGAAACTTCACTTGAATATCAAACAACTATAACTTTTGATTCTGGTGTCTATTTAGGATCTGTGAGATGTTAGATCAAATCATATGAAGAGATATGTGTCATTTATAATGAGGAAACCAAGGTCCCTTATTTTATTAATAAAAAATTCTTAGAAGTACTCATAAACTGATTTTTTAGTTGGGATGCCCTAATATTTTAACATTTGATGAAATTATAGCTTCAATTATGGGGGGTTTTGTGTATTTTTCAGTGGAAAATAAATTTATTTCCTAAGTTTGCATATATATGAATGTTTTAGTGTTAGAATTTTATTATTTTTTATATTTTTTGTTATTTATAATCATATATATATATATATACATCCTCAGGTGTCACCATGAACCCAGGGTATTAGTATTTTTTCATTTTCTAAAGAAATATTTTAAAACTATAAAATTGTATACCATGAGCACTTATGTGTACACTTTATTTATCCAACTGGTTATATTTTTTGATTCCATTGGTGGTGGCCCACTTATATATACTCACACCCTTCTTGGGCCACCATGGAACTTCGTTACATAATCGCATTCTACTTGTTTGTATGTCAGGGCTTGGGAATCTTGGATGAAGCATGGGAATTTGGGACTCAGCCAAGGCTCATGGCCATTTCCAGAGTTTTTCTAAACATTATATTTTTGTATTTTGTGACTTGTTGCATGAATGTGTGACAATTATGGTATATATTTTATTTATTATGGCATGGTTGATTTTGATTTTTTATCATCACTTTCCAGTATGAAATTTGGTTACCTTATCATTTTGAATGTATATGATTTTCTGTATTTCCAATTTTGATTTACACTAATATGCAGGTATAGTATTCTAACCTTATCACATTTAACCTAAATTTCAGGTTGGAAGCCTCTTGAATATAGGGTGGAGTGACAAAGGTATAGAAAAATTATGTTTTTCTAGGTATCAATTAGTGGTTTGGTACATCAAGGCATTACACGGGCCCTAGTATCACATGACATCATTAGTATATCTTATGTGACATAGAAAAGGATTTCATCAATTGGTAATAATTATTCCCACCATTGAATATATTTTTTATTAACTATAGTTAATTACATAGTTTTTTATATATAATTCTTGTATCCCACACCTGACTCACATCCATGATCTTTTGGTGGGAGGCACTTTTGACTAGGCCTATTTTCAATAAGTAGTGAACGATCATCTTTTTCCTATGTGTTGTGGTGTACCACCACTAATATACCGCAATATTCCAAGGATCGTGAAAATAATGAAGGGTTGCATCTAGTAATGAAATGGTAGGGTTGGTTGATAAACCAATGATTATAGTGGGAAATAAATAACTAATGGAGAAAGAAATAAAAAGAGGAAGACAGAATATTTAACGTGGTTTGGTACCAATTGATCATACTCCATTGAAAGAACACCACCCTACTAGCCATCTTTTATTAAATCTCATAATAATTATAGAAAAACAAGAAATAAAAAACAATATCAATTTAATAAGATAAATAAAATAAAATATTAAATAACATTGAAAATAAGGTTCACACATCACAAAATCAAATTTACCAATAGATAATAGTGCATAAAATGTTTTTTAGCATCATTTTTTTCTTTTTAACATCAGTTAATAAATAACGTTATTACATTATATATTGTAAATAAGTATCTAATATATGTTACAAAAATATATATATTGTAAATTATTATTTTTGTGGTTTTTTTAACATTATTTATTTGATAACCGATGTGGACCCCCCCCCCCCCACACACACACAAGATTGTTTTTTCACATCGATTATGAAAAATAAAATTTAAAATATCTATACAATAAGTTAATTCATATAGGTTATGAAATAATTGGAATGAAATAACATATAATATTTGTTTTCACATCTCTTATTTCATAAATGATGTGAAAACTTTCTTTTCACATCAATTATGATATAACCGATGTGAAAAAAATTGATAGTATTGATTTTTCAGGTTAGTTATTTCATATCTGACATGAAAAAATAATTTCTTTAATAAATTTATTTTAATTCTTCCCCTCACTAGAATAAATAAGAAATATAAAACTAAATAGTAGAACAAACATAAAAATATAAAGACACTAACAATTTGAAATTCAAGTTTACAATATATATTACAAATAAACCTAAATCCAATCCAAATAATGAAATAATTCACCCATTCAATTTTCATGTGCAT
Organism: Viscum album; assembly: GCA_963277665.1. Lineage (NCBI taxonomy): Eukaryota > Viridiplantae > Streptophyta > Magnoliopsida > Santalales > Viscaceae > Viscum > Viscum album. Next base: position 761,774,114 of record OY728161.1, read on the forward strand.
AATATCTTTTTCACTATAAGTTTTGGGGTCATCTAAAAGATAGTATTTATAAATAAATAATTTAACTTGAATTTTGATAAAAATGAAGGAAATGTTATGGAAATGTTTATAAAGAAATCTAAATTTATGGAACTTCATAGTTGTCCCTGTTAAAAAAATTATAGATAAATCATAAAAAATAGTATACACATTCCTTTACTCTTTATTGTTGATGAAAATAAAATTTAAAATAATTTTTTAATTCAACATAACATTTTTATGTAATATAACCAAAATTTAGTAATTATAAATGAAAATTTAGCTTCACTTTTACATATCTTATCTTGGCACTCTTCTTTATTATCCTATCTCTAAATAAATTCCATTACCTATTTTAAAATAATATGAATAGAATAAATTTAAGTCATTATAACATAAAAAATTATTAAAATATTCAAAATTACATTATTAATACATTTATAATATTTTCTCACACTTCACCATGGATAGAGCATAGCCAGTAAAGTGTCTTCTTTCGTGGACAATAAAACCAAACATCCAATGGCCATAGATATATAATAAAATATAATGTGATTTTTTATTATGTTAATATATATATAACAATTTGTGAAAAATATGTTTCATAATATATAAGATAAGGAAATATCCACTACTGAATAATTGAATTCTGTGGAAATATTTTAGTAATATATACTATTCTTTCTTCATTAGACATTGTCCCTTATATATGTTAAATAAATTGTGGGTCCATAAACCCACATACTTATATCTTTTCATGTTGTGTGAAAATTTTATAAAGATACATAATAAAAAATAGATATAAGTATAAATTTTCAATAAATTAAATTAATGGAAACAATTTGTTAATCATCTTGCATGGAAAAAATTGCATCATGTTGATGCCAAACTGATCTCCGGTTACAAGCTCCATGATAACATTTTTCAAAAAGCCTAACACTCATTTTAACACTCACAAAAACAAGCTCAAGGGTAATCTCATAAATATCCAATAAAAAATGAATGTGATAACAAACTATCAAGACTAGTATAAATTGTATATGAAGTCATAACACTAGGTATTTTTCATTGTCTATACAGTATTTCATTTCCATTAAAGTATTCCTATAAAAAATTTCTAAATATATAAATTTTAAAATGATAACAAAAATTAATATAAAAATTAAATAAAATAAAAAATATACATACACCTTTATGGTAATATGTCAAACAAGTACAGATGTCCAAACTAAAACATTGTTGAAACATTGTCCAACTGTACTCACCTCATCTGTAAGACATGATATTATTTCTCATCTTCCAATAATATCTTATATAGTTATCTTTTTATGATATATCTATATATATTAATGATGAATGGTATCACCAATATGAAATATCATCTCATATGAAACAATATTCTAGAGATCATCAACATACAACTCACAATAACTGGGACAATATTGAAAAGGGTGTATAAGAGTAGGATAAAAAAATGTAGGGTATTTAGGAGGAGATTTATGAGTAGGATAAGTATGAGGAGTAGAATCTGATTCCTAAGGAGGAGGAGTCAGATCAATAGTCTTAAATTGTATTTTCATGTCTATAAACATTGAATGTACTAAAGCTCTGATCCTATCCTCCATCGTCACATGATTATCATTAACTTCAGCTTCCAAAGTTACTTTTTTTTATAAAAATACTCCATTGGAAGAAGATTTAGAATCTGTATATTCTTTTCTTACTGATACGTCTACTAGGAATCCTTGTACACTACCCGGGTGATTGGAATTTCCCAATGCTATAGCTAAAAAATCTGTCTTACCCTTAGTTATAAATTCCCTATGTGTTCTCTCATCCTCAATAGAATCTTGTATGGAATATTTGAACAAATATATAATTAATCATAGTATATAAAGAATGGATTTATCTTAAATAAATAAAGTAAACATCTTATAATCCTCTGAGCTATAATCCTTGAATCTTTCATAAGATATTTCCTTTTTTTCTTATTTGATCTCTATTTCATTTTTCTTATCTAACAAGGGGGGAGGTTCAACCTCTACAGATCCTAAAGACTTAGATATCAATTTTTTTAATTTTTCTACTATTATTTTTTCTTCCAATATCATATACCCTCCATGATATAAAGTTTGAGGCTATACATTTCTATATTGTATATCCTAATGAGATCTCCTTGATTACTGTAAATTAAGAATAAATAAATCATTAATATTAATATTAATATAAAAAACTTCTAAAAGGTAACATTACACATACCAAAATTTCTTCTCCTAGTCTAATTTCAAAAAAAATTATTCCATGTTTCTTCATCTATTAATTGATATATATCACATTGATTATTATATTTTCTATGCCCAAAAATTAAATATGTTGTGACTGTTGATTTAAAATCCCTTTTTCTCCTTGCATTCAATGATAAACACATTCTCCTAACTCCTCTAGAATCAGGTATATCATATGTCATCTAATAAGAAGGGTAAAAATATATATTACTATAAAAATTTCAAGATTTGTAAAATAATAACAAATGAACATACCAAAATGGTCTCCCACAAGTGATATATTGTAAATGTTTCAACACTTCTCTAATCATCAATTAAAACACTATAATTGATTTTAGCCTTCAATGCTATAAAATAATTGAATTATTTTGAATTTTTATCTCTATGAATATCATTATAATCAAAGTATACTGGTATCTTATGGTCCTGGCTATGGTAAACTAATAATTTTGGAAAATGTGTACTACCACATTTACCAACCCTTGTACTCTTTTACCCCATGGAAGTATATGTATCTTGTAAATAAGGATGTGGAGTCTCATCAAAAAAATCATGTGTGAATTCCTCTCCAATGGTATGAGTATGATCATCACCAGAAGTACGTGGGGGATTAGTTGATTGATCTATCACTATCCTACAAATCAAATCAAAAAAAATAGTATGCAAATAGAAAATTTGTAGTATTTCATATAAATGTATATATAAAATGAACAATTATAAAACAAAAATTAAACTATAATAAACTTAACACATTTTTATTCATATTTTTTATAATTAACTAAAATTCAAAAAAATATTAATGAGATGTGAAATGAAATAAACAAATGAAAAAAATCACAAAATGGTGTGTGAATAGTAAAAATGCTCCAAACTAATTAATCATTTTTCCACCAAAAGGATTATTTTTTTAATATACTCTTAAAAAATATTTTTTTTATTTAACATATTATATTAAAAAAATTCAGAAAAATCAATTAATCGATAAGTTACACGAGCGTAATCTTGGTAAACTAAACAAAAATAAACTAATATAAAAAAATTAAACTTATAGTTATAATACATGTTTTAATGAATAAAATAAAATTAAAACATATACCATTATATGAAATTTATAAAATTAAACTAGAAATAAATATATAGTACCTGTAATAATAGGAATGTACTAAAGAGATTTTTTCCAAATTCTTCATCATGATCATTCTGTATGGCACAAACCATGTCTATGATGGGATCATCAATCTTATCTATTAATATTTCCATGGAAGTAGGTATCTCACATAAATCAACATATTCTCTAAGTTTATCATCACCAACATACTATTTGTTCCCTGATAAAACAATAGACCACTTCATATCAAATTGATGAAGAGCATAGAAACAAATTCATGTGTTTCCATGATAAAAGAATCAGTTTTGTATTCTAATTTATATATATTAACATGTTTCATTATAAATTCATCATGTCTAACACTTTTGTTACTGATAAACCATTTTAAGTTAAACACTATAACTTCAAATATAATGTAATCAACCTACCATATTTTTTCAATGAATTTATATTATGAAATTGATGTGGAGATTGGTTTTTTGTATTCAGAACTCAAAAAATACCTTTCTTCTATGAACACTAATTCACTATTATTATGTATTTCACTTAAGATGTCCTGATATTTCATATGAAATATATATCCATTAATTTTAGAACTAGAAAATGTTATCTAATTTAATCATGGACCTCCCTCTAACTGTATTAATGTTTCTGATGTATTTTATCTACCAATCACATTCTATTTAAATTCTGTAAAATATGTTTTTTTATGATCATTAAAAACCCACATATATTTATTTTTTGGATAACATTGTTTAAACACATTAATATGAAATATTATATATATATTAGCATCTTCTATGTTATTCAAGATGTATAAATGTACCTTTATCTATTCACCTATTAATGATTTTAATTTCAATCCATGGATCCCTTTTTCCCCATAATTAACTCTTCCATGGTGAGATATAGGCAAATCTATGTTCTCTACTACAAATATGTAGCTTGTATAAAACTTTGTAACCTCATTATAAACATACTTCTCAATAATGGAGGCTTTAGGTCGATATAGATTCTTAACATACCCCTTCAATATCTTTATATACCTTTTAAAAAGATACATCTAACATAGATATATAGGTCTTTAGAGATTTATTTCTTACACCAAATGAACCATTACATTCACAATGATATTAAAAAAATATGGAGTAAAATAAATTTCCAATTGTAAATTTATTGAAACTGCTTTGTTCTTAAAATTGATAAAATCATTCAATCAACTTATTAAAAATTGAATTGAGAAAATAACACACAATAAATATAGTCATTCTGATGAAGATGGGAAATATTTCATGCAATGATATTGGTATTATTTGTTTCATCACGATATGAAAATCATGAGACTTCATACCTATCAACATTAAATACTTTAAAGACAATTTTTTTACATTTATAGAATAACCCCGCAACACTTTGATATCATAAAGACACTGAAAAATGCTAATTTTCTCCCTCTTGGATAATTTATGAAAAATGAGGGCAGGAATGTTTTCCTTTCATTATGTGTTGGAGCTAACTTCAAACATATTCCCATTGGCAGTAAGTACAATATTTAATTCAACCCATATTTAGTATTTCCTTTAATATCTAACAATATTATAATTAGTGGATAATGGTTTTGGAGTAATATAACATTTTATGAGTCATCGAAATCATTTTTTAATCTTTTATAAGAATGATCCATAGATAAAAAAAATTTTTACCCACTTATACTACTTTTATCTCATAGTGGATTTGATAATATGAAGTATGTTTCTCACAAATTAGATAAGATTTATGCCTGTTCACACTATATCCAAACAAATTTCCATATGTTGTGAACTTATTTATAGTGAACTTAATCATTGAATGTAGTTTAAAATGTTCCTTTTTACAAATTTCCCCTTCACCCTAATAACTTCCTCCCTTAAAAGTTCCAATTCATCAATAAATGGTGACAATAAAACATTGATACCATTTCTGGGTTATTTTGTTCTAGATATCATTAAACTCTACATGACATATTTTCACTTCAAAAAAATTCATGAGATAAGTTTTAAATTACCAATAAAATAGGACATAGACTAATTTTTCTTCTAAGGATTTGATGTGGATTCATTATATCCATGTACAGTCCATATTTGGGATTTCTAACATCATTTTTGAATATAGGAAATTGGTGATCAATTTTCTTCCACTATGGAAAATAAAATAGATGTCATAATCTTCAATTACATATCCACTTATTTACATGCCAACTTAACATTTTTTCATCAAGTGAATATAGAAATAAACATTTCAAATGAGGAATTTTAGGAAGATACCAAAATGTCTTGGTAGGGGTCTCTGTAACTGCTAAATCATCCTGTGATTTTTATTTCAACTTATACAGTGACATCCCATATTTAGGACACCCTGGAAAAAAATCATATACCATCCTATAGAGAACATATTCATTTGGGTAGGCATATATATTTTTTATCCTAATTCCATCAGTAATATTGTTCTCTTTGGCTTATAATGTGAATATGAAAGATCATTGACTTTAAGAATAATATCTTTCAATAATTGTAGCAACTCTGTAAAACTCTTATCACCTTATCTATGTTTCTCTTTCAAGTTAGTAAATTTTAGCCCCATCGATAAAACCATATATTTTGTAAAACCTGGATACATGGTTTTTAGTATTACCATATAAATGATTGATTGTTTGATTTTTCTCAATTTTCTCTACTTCAATATCACAAATCATTTCTTTGATTTGATTAAACTTATCAGGTTGCAAAGCATCATCACTAATAGATATGAAAATCATCCAAGTTTCCCCATTCCAAATCCAAGGGATATTACTTGGATTAAAACCATGAAAAATTAAATGATATTTGATATCTCTAAATTTCAAATTCTTCATATTAAACATTTTAGGAATGGACTGAAAAACATGTTGTTTTTTGGAACATTTTGTTTAGAAAATTACAAAAAAAAACACCAACACGTTCCTCATATTCATAACTTATTCAATGTTTTGTAATCCAATATCAACTCATTATTATATATAATGAATATCAAAAATACATATCTTGTCAAAAGAATATAGTGGTGATAAAAGTGATTAATATGGGGAAATATTATATTATTTCAATGATAATCAGGAAGGAACACTTTTAGTATAATTCATCAGTAAAATGTTTCTATGATTTTAAATAATAGTGAATATAATGTTTAAAAAGATAATAACATTACAGATGAAATTGAATATTAATTTTAATGATTATAAAATAAAATAGAAAACAAAGTAAAAAGATTTATATCACTAGAGAGTAAGATACATTCTAGAAAAGGGAAAAATGGGAGCTTTATAAGTGGAACTAAATATCTAGGAATGTCAAGTGAAGATTTCATTGAAATGAATGTAAGAAATAATGGAACAATAATATAGGATCATTATTGACTAGAATGTAATTTTTTAGGATAATAAATTAATTATACAAGTATTTTAAGTAGTAGTTTCCATCACATAAAATGGATGTTGAAGATAAGACAGTCACGGAGAAAAAATTTATTACATTAACAAAAAGTCTAATGAAATTTCAAACACAAATATTAGTGAATAATCAAAAATTTTGGAATAATATATTAACATTTAAAGATATAATTTCTAATAAACATCACTCTTATATTTGACTATTATATTATTCATCCAATGGAAATAAATATTTCATTTAAAAAAAGGATCAATTTTGTAAAGTAATAAAAGGTAAAATTTTCTTCCTAACCACATTAAAGAAAATATAGTGTCAAATACCATAATATATTTCCACTATTTTTTAGCGATAAAATATATACACACAAAAATTAATCATAAAATTAACATATTTATAGAACATAAATGTGAAAAAAAATCATAATCCAAACATATCATATTGAAAACATGATAAATAAATTTAATTCAAGCGGACTTCCAAAAATATGATTGTAATACATACTAAAAAATAATTTTGTTGGTGTTATTAGAGTATATATAAATTATAGAATCATAATAATTAAAGGGTGTTGATGTGGATGAAAATTAAATCATAATAACATTATAAAGTAACATTGAAAAATAAAAATATATTACATTAAATGTTTTTATTAACCTTTTTGAAAAGGGAAGTAATTTATAAAATATTGAGAAGACAATTGGTATTTAAATATATAGAAAACAAATAAGTAAAAAATTATAAGTAATATATGAAATTTTTATGAGAAAATTCATTCATGTGGAAGGAATTAAAAAATATATTCCATTAAAACATTTATGAAGGAACAAAAAGAATATAACCTAATGAAATTATTAAAATGCATACACTAATAACCATAAAACAATATATGGAATATGGAGAAGGAGGATAGTGATTCTCAATTGAAAAAATGAAATTAAAAAAATGGTAAACATATATGAAAAAATTAATTTGATTTATTAAACAAGAGAATACTAAATTATAAGATTAGATATACAATTAAAAATGTAATAGACCAACCAAGAATACATTTTAATTCGGTATCCAAACTTTTTTTCACTAACCCAATGATATAGGATTTCTGACGGAATGCTTCTGAAATATTTATCATAAAGAGGGAAATAAACATCATGTTTCACAAAATCAGGGTTCCAAAAACATGAAAAAAGGAATACAATCAAACTGGAATACTAAAACTGTAAATATCATTCTAAAGAATCAATTTTATAAGGAATTACAGAAAGAGAGTATCGACAACGTGAGAGGATTAATTGAGAGATGAGAATATTTATATTCAAATTCATAAGGGTTAATCTAATGAAACCTAAGGGTTTATGAATATAGTAATGTGAGATTTCAGTCCATGGAATCTAAAAAACTTATATTTAGGGCTTCCACTGTCACACCCCGACCTACCCTTTATTTTATTTTATAATTTTATTTGACTTTTACAAAAAAAATTGGGGTTCGGGTTGAGTCCTGGACTAAAAACTTTTGAGTCATGTCAAAAAGTGCGCGTTTTTCAGCTTGCGTCGCTGAGCGCCTGGGCAGAGCGCGTTTTGAGTTGACGTTGCTGAGCGCCCGGACAGAGTGTGTTTGGATACCTCACGTGGTGCCGCTTCGACATCGGCATGATTCGCCTACCTTCTGAAAATTAAGATGGGTAAAGTTGTGATTTATTGCGTTATTTAAAATATTTATTGTTGTTAATAATTTTATTATTATTATTAAAATGAAATGAATTCTTTTAATATTTTTTTTTTATCATCATCATATTAATATTTTTATTATTATTATTCTTTTCACTATAAATATTATAATTAAATTAATGATAATTAAAGTTATCATTAGGAGTTATTTTAATGCTATATTATTACTATTATTATTATCATTATGGTTATATTATTATATTTATTATTATTTCTATTGTCATAATTAGGTTATTAGTATTCTATTTTTCTTTTTTCTTTTTTTCTAGGGTTTCTTCCCTCCCACGATCACTCTCTCCCTCCTACCCCTCCCACCCTTGCGGCGTGACCCAACCCGGGGCACCTCCATCCCCCACTCCACCAGCACCATTTTCCATCTCCCCTGGTCCATGAAACGCCACAAAACCCACTGGGTTTTCTCCTCCCCATCGCGAAGGCCGCCCCCGGTTACCCATGCCTGCACCGCACCCCGCCTTTCTTCCCATCGGCCGCCTGACCCCTTCTGCGCGCCCTCCTCTTGTCCCGCACAACCTCCGGCCACCTCCAGCTGGCACGCTTCGACCCCCGACGCCTCTTCCTTTCTTCATCCGTCCAGTGGCATCTCTCTCCGGTGCACCCCACTCCGGCAGCGCATCACCGCCCCGGTCCCCTGTCATGCACCAGCACCCCTCCTTCCTACTCTGCCTCCCGCTACCCCTGCTCCGTCCAACCAATGACACCCTATTCCCCTTCCCCGTTTGCAAGCCAGCCGCCCCATTTCCTGCTCTGACCTCACACCCACCAGCCACACCGGATCCGGCCTCGCACAACCTGACCTCTGGCCAGCCGTCTCTTCGGCACTACCCCTGTCATTCCCTATAGACATCTGATCCGCAACCCCACTGTGGTATTATTTCGCTGTTTTAGGTGTTAAATTTTGTTAGGGTTTGTTGTTCAGGTCTTAATCTTATTTTAGTTGGTACGATTTTCATTGTGTAGGGGGGTTTTGGCTTCCCGCAGCGACCGAGTTTTTTCACCATTTTTAGGTGGTCCTCCCACATTTGAGGTAGGCGATTCCGCCTATTATAATTGTTTGATGAATTAATTTGCACGTTTAATTAAATTAGCATATTATTTAAATTATGGGTTTGGTGCAAAGTTTTTTTTTAGTATTTGTTGAGTTGCATCGCTTATTTGAGTGTAGTTTTGTTGTAAAACTTTGTTGCGCACCATGAAAATGTTCTATTAATTGTATAAGTGATTTATTAAATGATTTTTGTGCTGCAAAAATATTTTTTTTAGAGTTTATAATGCGTTTGATTTTTGAAGTGGTATGTTCATATGTGTTATGGTGCGGTTTTTATGAAATCTACTTTATGCCATCAAATAGTGCATTATTAAATCATGTGGTTGGTTTATTAAAAAATACAAGGGTTGATAACTGTGTTTTAGAAATTAGTTGGTGTGAATTTGATCATAAAAGTGTTTTTAAGGGGTTTAAGTTGGTTTTGTGAGTTTAAATTCATGTTATTCTTTTTAAAATTGTTTCGTAAAGTTTTAAATGCTTTATTAAATAATTTTGAGGCTACGAGTTTGGTTTTGAAAATGTGTTTTGGCGCATGTGCTTTAAATGTATATTTCAACATGTCGTGTGCTTTTTTCTGGTTTTTCACTCTAAGTCTCTTCTTGAAATGGGTCATTGGCTTGGCGTCGTGTGGTTTTGTTAACACTTTGTGGATTTTTAAAGTGGTTTAGTAAATTATGTGGATGGTGTGAGTTGTGTTTTGAAAATATGTCTAGGTGGTTATTTTGTGTTGTGTATTCGTTTGGGTGGTTTTAAGTTAGTTTTTATGTATTTTGTTTGTTGTGCGTTTGTTGCAGCGCATTGGCGAGGTAATTCCGCGAAATTGTGGTCGTCAGCCTGTGCATGCCAGTGTGCCTCCTCGAGGCGTGTTGCATCATCGTGTTTCGACTGCAAGTCAAGGTAGGTCCCCCACTGCACTAACCTTTAAATTTATAATTTATTAATTTCTTGATATTTTATTCATTTTAATAAATAGAAAATAATATAAGATTATAAATTTTTAAATGATTATTTTGTTTAAAAAGATCCGTTTATTTTGTACACGACTCTTCAAATATTTTCATGACGAGCGGACACCTAGTTGTGAAAGAATGGTAGTTTGGCCCATAAACATAATTTTCAGAATTTCAAATGTGGTTCTAGTTTGAAAGATAAATGATTTATTCTGATCAAGTGTTTCGGGTTTTCTTGAGAAATGAGGGTTTTCTTTAAAGTTGGTGAAGGCCCGTTTGGCACTTTAATAAAAATAAATTATTTTGAAAAAATCTCTTTGGGGTGACTCAGGGGTGACCTTTGGGGTATGATGACTGCATATGTTGTGTATGATGTTTTTTCTACATGATTGAATTTGTTGTCTCACCCCATTCCTTTTATTATACGTGTTGACATGGGAACTTGGCATATTGAGTGAATCTTCTGAGAACGATTGCTGCACTAGTTTAGAATACGCACTGGCTAGTGGCACCATAGTAGGGTAATACTGAGTTATTACTGCTATGGGGATTGGGCCCCTCGGTTAGGCCATGATGGGCTATACCGAGCGTTAGGTAGTTATGATGTCATAGAGTTAGAGCATGCTTTCAGGACGAGTCACATGTATGGTATGTTTTGGATTGTTCACGATATCCTAGGTTCAACCCATGTTTTGTTTAGTGTTTGTTTGTATGTGGCGGATGATTGAGAGGTCTATTTTGGTTGTTGGCCCATGTGTGCCACTTTCTCCATTGTCCTTAGTGTTTGTTGTGTGTGGTTTTCCTTTTAACTAACAATTATAATTTGGATTTCTAAATTGTTCGCAAAAGTGTTTTAAAATGCAATGCATCTGTTTCTTCCAAACACTAAGCTTGTTCTTAAATTAAAACGGGCAGTAGACCGTTACTTGTTTTAGATATGAAACTTTGGGTGGAAACCAAGATTTTATATAATTTAATTCAAATCTGGAATTGATAAATTCTTTATTTAATGGTATGTGCATTGGGAATAAAATTAGTCGGGCCTACCTACTGAGTTTTAATACTCACACCTATAGTGTTTTCCTGTTTTTAGTTTCTGTTGCAGGTTTGACTCGAGCTTGCTCGTTGTGGGTGAGAGTTGGTTGTGGTTTTTTGAGAGACTCTCGAGGTTTCAAGGGATTTTAGTCATGGTAAGGTTAGTTTGTTGTTGTTGGTCGTTCTTTATTTTCTTATTGTTTATTTACTTTGTGTTGGTTTATTTTCCTTCCGTTGCTTTATTTGTTTTCATTGGGAGAAATCGTTACATCCTGCTTTCTTTTGATGCCCTGGCGCTTGTTGCCAGCCTGGGAGGATCAGGAATGTCTCTCAGGCCATACCGCAGACCGGCTCGGGTGATCGGTTTAGGGTCGACCTGGGTAGGTTCGTGACAAAATGGTATCAGATGAGGTTAACTCCTGAGCGAACCTTGTTTTTCAGGGATCCCATCGTTATTTGGGGTGTTCATGGTTAAAGGAGTATAATTTTCGGGACTCGAGGAATATGGACGAGAAGGACGTCATGAACCCTTACTCATTCCAAACCTCAGGTCACCATGGGATGTTTGGGTTGTTGGTGTATTTTGGTTCTTTTGAATTGCTTTATGTTGGGGAAATGAAAGGGAATCCAGGAAAGTGACCTTCGTGAGCTCTCATGGTCTGGTAAGCTTTGTGGAGCCGATGACATTACTCTAGATTGATCCTTGTGACGGTGGCGTGACTAGCGTATGGCCGCCAACCATAGTTCTGAGTTAGCCATCGATGCTAATTTCTCCCTGTGGATCGTTTGGGATTTTCTTTATTTCTAATAATTATTTTGCATGGTTTTATTTTGAATATTGTGAAAAGTTTAAAGTGAAATGGAAATGACCATGTTTGACCCAACCTCTTGATTTATTGTTCCTTAGTGTTTTCCCTCTCACGAAGGTTTGATAAATGCCGAAGGTGCAGCATCAGGTGGTGCATCCTTAGAAAACCCTCCAGTTGATCAATCCATGGACTACATCCTTGATTTTCGGAAGTTAAACCCTCCCCTTTTTTATGGGCAAGTAGATCCTCTTGAGGTGGAGGAGTGGCTGTGGAAGATTGAGAGGAACTTCTATTCTATCACGCCACCTGATTCGTTAAAGGTGAAGTTCGATACCTTTATGCTTGAAGGCCCAACCTAAAAATGGTGGAAGTCTGTGTCCCAGAACAAGCCTCGGGAAGATCAGACATGGGAGTTTTTCAAGTCATCATTCATCCAACAACACTTCTCTGAGTTGATGAAGTTGAGGAAAAGGATGGAGTTGTGTTTCCTTTAGTAGGGTGTTGAATCGATGCTAGAATTATATCGACGTTTCATAGACCTAGTTTTTTATGATCAGTGGTTTGTTGAAAATTATCCCGGGAAGGATCGGAAATTTGAGTCTGGACTTCGACCTGAGTTGTGATCAAAAGAGGAAGATCTCAACCTAACCACCTTCTCAGATGTTATGGGGCAAGCCTTTCTGGCTGAATTTGGGTTAGCAGGAGGACTTGAGGTGGTGAATCCTCCAGCTTTGGGAAGCAGTGCAGAGGATGGTGATAATAAGAATGGGAAGAGGCCTGATGCTGAGGGAATTGGTAGAGGAATCAAGAGGCCTTCAGACCTTCAATCGTCTTTCTCATAGTGCAATGCCTTGATCTGTCACCAGTGCAGTAAGCAGGTGCACAAGAGGCCGATGTGCCTGAATGCTCTGAAACCCTTCCGCACCTGTGTACGTCTGGGTCTCTTACAGCGATTTTGACGAGGTGTTTCCAAGAAGAGCGTTGATGCCAGACCTGGTTCATTGAAGGTCACCTCGTCCCGTCAGCGGGAGTAGGGAGATGTTTGGGGATCAGTTCAAGGTTTCCTCTTTGTAGTGTTTTCTTGGATGTGGTAATAGTCTTTTGTAGCGTTTTGCAGTGTTTCTTTTTCTTCATTTGTAAGAATGGTTGTGGTTGAACATTTTTAAAACTTTTATTTTATTGGAATGTTTTTGGTGAAGTTCTTGATTTTGTGTTATGTTTGGGTACTTTTGAAACCTAAATGTGAGGCAGGAGATGCTTCAATCATCGGTGCTCCATCCATAGGCCCCGAATTGAAGTTGGCGTGTAGTCAGGAGAACCCCAATGACGTAAAAAGTTTTTGATTAAATCCTTGTCTTTAATGCGCCAGGGTTCGTGTTCTTTCGAGGTTGTGAAGTTGTTGGTATAGTGATGATGGTATTTTTGATACTCTCTCGGTGGGGAACTTCCCTTACCTCCCCTACCCTTGTGGTGGGGTTTCTGGTCCGTTTGGAAAGCTTTAAAGTTTTGTAAATCTCATTAATCATTATGGTGGGGAGTCCGTTCGGGCATCCCTGTGTCAGTATCAGAGTTTCGTTTCGGGTTTCATTTTTGTGGTGTTTAAAGTGTTCGTGTTTTGAAGATAAGTTTCATGTCATTGGAGTTCGATGTTTGTCTGGATCGATCAACTGGAGGCGCTTAAACTGTTAGGGGTTAGTGACACTTAAGGAGTTTCATCTTTGGGTCTTGACCTTATCGTGGCTTTCCGGGGACGGAAAGAATTATGGTGGGGAGATTTGTCACACCTCGACCTACCCTTTATTTTATTTTATAATTTTCTTTGACTTTTAAAAAAAATTGGGGTTCGGGTTGAGTCCCATACTAAAAACTTTTGATTCATGTTAAAAGGTGCGCATTTTTCAGTTGAAGTCATTGAGCACCTAGGCTGAGCACGTTTTGAGTAGACGTTTCTGAGTGCCCGGACAGAGTGCGTATCGATACCTCGCGTGGTGCCGCTTGAAAATCGGCACGATTCTTCTGCCTTCAGAAAATTAAGATGGGTAAAGTTGTGATTTATTGCGTTATTTAAAATATTTATTTTTGTAAACAATTTTATTATTATTATTAAAACGAAATAAATTCTTTTAATATTTTTATTTTTATCATCATCATATTACTATTATTATTATTATTCTTTTCACTATAAATATTACAATTAAATTAATTAAAATTGAAGTTATCATTAGGAGTTATTTTAATGCTATATTATTACAATTATTATTATCATTATGGTTATATTATTATAATTATTATTATTTCTATTATCATAATTAGGTTATTAGTTTTCTTTTTTTCTTTTTTTTCTAGGGTTTCTTCCATCCCACGCTCACTTTCTCGGGTAATTTTTTTATATGGGTTTAAAAAAAACAAAAAATAGGTAAAAGGGGTTAGGGTTCGGATATTTTTAAAACTGGGTCCGAGATGCGTGAACCCCGTTCACGCATCACTGACCCCGGGAAGATGCGTGAACGGGGTTCACGCATCTAAACCGCGCTGAAGGATGCGTGAACCGCGTTCACGCATCCTTCACGAAGTTGATGAAGGATGCGTGAACGGGGTTCACGCATCCTACAGTAACTTATTTTTTAAAATTTTTATTTTTATTTTTTGTTTTGTTTTGTTTTATATATATATATATATATATATATATACAAACAAAACATAAAATTCAGCAGAATTTATCTGCTATTTAATATCCAGCAGAACTGCCATTACAGCAGTCTGGATTCTGACAGAAACCATCACCCAGGGCTCTCTTTTATAAGAGGGCTTGCCCAGGAAATCATACTGCATTTCCGATGTGGGATTCAGGTTCTCTTTTCCTGCACAGAACATTCTGCATTTCCGATGCGAGATTCTGTTTCAAGTACGTGACTTTGAAAGACTATAAAATACAAACTATACGACCAATATAAATAAAACTTAAAACATGGATTAAACATATAATAAATAGTTGAAAATGAAAAGAATTTCGTAAAAAGGGTTGATGAATAATAATTTATAAGCTTTCAAAACCACCAACTTGAAACTTAAAAAAGTTTCAAGTACGTGACTTTGAAAGACCATAAAATAAAAACTATAAGACCAATATGAATGAAACTTAAAACATGGATTAAACATACAAGAAATAGTTGAAAATAAAAACAATTTCATAAAAAGTGTTGATGAATAATAATTTATAAGCTTTCAAAACCACCAACTTGAAACTTAAAAATGTTTCAAGTACGTGTCTTTGAAAGATTATAAAATACAAACTATATAACCAATATGAATGAAACTTAATATACGGATTAAACATATAAGAAATAGTTGAAAATAAAAAGAATTTCATAAAAAAAAATTAATGAAAAATAATTTTTAAGCTTTCAAAACACCAACTTGAAACTTAAATACGTTTACGTGCCTTTGAAAGCCTATGAAATACAAACTATAAAGCCAATATAAATGAAAATTAAAACATGGATTAAACATATAACAAATAGTTAATAATTAATTAGTTAATTAGTAATATAATTATTAATTAGTTAATAATTAATATAATTATTAATTATTAATTACTAATACACAATAATTAATTAGTTAATTAGTAATATAATTATATAATAGTTAATTAGTTAATTAGTAGTATAATTATTAATTGATAATTACTTAGTTAATTAGTAATATAAATCTTAATAATAATTATTAATTATAATTATAATTATTAATTATTAATTATTAATTATATAATAATTAATTAGTTAATTAATAATATAATTATTAAATATAATTATTTATTATTTATTATATAATAATTAATTAGCTAATTAGTAATCTATTTATTAATTATAATTATTTTTTACTTATCTATAATTATTAATTAGTTAATTTGTAATATAATTATTAATTATAAAATAAGTAATTGATTAATTAGTAACATAATTAGTGATTATAATTATTTATTATAATTATTAATTATTAATTATTAATTATTAATTATTAATTATATAATAATTAAGTAGCTAATTACCAATATAATGATTAACTATTAAAAATTAATTGGTTATTTAGTACTGTAATTATTAACTATAATTATTATATATTAATTAGTAATATAATTATTTATTATAATTAGTAATATAATTAGTAATTATAATTAGTAATTATTAATTATATAATAATTAATTAGTTAATTACCAATATAATTATTAATTATTAAAAATTAATTATATATTAATTAATTAGTTAATTAGTAATATAATTATTAATTATTAATTACATAACAATTAATTAGTTAATTAGTAATATAATCATTAATTATATAATTAATAATTATAATAATAATTAAAAATTATATTACTAATTAACTAATTAATTAATATATAATTAATTTTTAATAATTAATAACTAATAATTGTAATGAATATTTATAATTATTTATTATATTACTAATTTACTAATTAACTAATTAATTATTATGTAATTAATAATTATATGTTTAATCCGTATATTAAGTTTCATTCATATTGTTCATATAGTTTGTATTTTATAATCTTTCAAAGACACGTACTTGAAACATTTTTAAGTTTCAAGTTGGTGGTTTTGAAAGCTTATAAATTATTATTCATCAACACTTTTTATGAAATTGTTTTTATTTTCAACTATTTCTTGTATGTTTAATCCATGTTTTAAGTTTCATTCATATTGGTCTTATAGTTTTTATTTTATAGTCTTTCAAAATCACGTACTTGAAACTTTTTTAAGTTTCAAGTTGGTGGTTTTGAAAGCTTATAAATTATTATTCATCAACCCTTTTTACGAAATTCTTTTCATTTTCAACTATTTATTATATGTTTAATCCATGTTTTAAGTTTTATTTATATTGGTCGTATAGTTTGTATTTTATAGTCTTTCAAAGTCACGTACTTGAAACAGAATCCCGCATCGGAAATGCAGAATGTTTTGTGCAGGAAAAGAGAACCTGAATCCCACATCGGAAATGCAGTATGATTTCCTGGGCAAGCCCTCTTATAAAAGAGAGCCCTGGGTGATGGTTTCTGTCAGAATCCAGACTGCTGTAATGACAGTTCTGCTGGATATTAAATAGCAGATAAATTCTGCTGAATTTTATGTTTTGTTTGTATATATATATATATATATATATATATATATATAAAACAAAACAAAACAAAATAAAAATAAAAATTTTAAAAAATAAGTTACTGTAGGATGCGTGAACCCCGTTCACGCATCCTTCATCAACTTCGTGAAGGATGCGTGAACGCGGTTCACGCATCCTTCAGCGCGGTTTAGATGCGTGAACCCCGTTCACGCATCTTCCCGGGGTCAGTGATGCGTGAACGGGGTTCACGCATCTCGGACCCAGTTTTAAAAATATCTGAACCCTAACCCCTTTTACCTATTTTTTGTTTTTTTAAAACCCATATAAAAAAATTATCCCACTTTCTCCCTCCTACCCCTCTCACCCTTGCGACGCGACCCAACCGGGCGCACCTCCATCCCCAACCATCCCTGCTATACCAGTGTCGTTTTCCCTCTCCCCTGGTCTGTGTAACGCCGCCAAACCCACTGGGTTTTCTCCTACCCATCGTGAAGGCCGCACCATGTTACCCATGCCTGCACCGTGCCCCGCCTCGCTTCCCATCGGCCGCCTGAACCCTTCCGCGTGCCCTCTGCCTGTCCCGCACAACCTCTGGCCACCTCCATCCAGCACTCTCCAACCCCCAGTGCCTCTTCCTTGCTTCATTCGGTCAGTGGCGTCTCTCTCCGGTACAGCCCACTCTGGCAGCACATCACCGTCCTGGTCCCCTATCTTGCACCAGCACCCCTCCTACCTGCTCCGCCTCCCGCTGCCCCTGCTCCGTCCAGCCGACGACACCCCATTTCCCTTCCCCGTTCACAATCCAGCCGACCCCTTACCTTCTCCGGCCTCACACCAACCAGCCACACCAGATCCAGCCTCACACAACCCGACCTCCGGCTAGCCGTCTCGCTGGCGCTACCCCCGTTGTTCTCTTCAGACAGCCGATCCGCAACCCCCTGTGGTAGTATTTCGATGTTTTACCTGTTAAATTTTGTTAGGGTTTGTTGTTCAGGGGTTAATCTTGTTTTATTTGGTACAATTTTCATTGTGTAGGGTGGTTTTGGCTTCCCGCAGGTGCGGTCGCGATGCGAACGAGGTTTTGCACCATTTTCGGGTGGTTCGCCCACATTTGAGGTAGGAGATTCCACCTATTAGAATTGTTTGATGAATTAATTTTCCCATTTAATTAAATTAGTATATTATTTAAATTACGGGTTTGGTGCAAAGTTTGTTTTTAGCATTTTTTGAGTTTCTTCGCTTATTTGAGTGTAGTTTTGTGGTAAAACGTTGTTGCGCACCATGAGAATGTTCTTTTAATTATCTAAGTGATTTATTAAATGATTTTTCTGCTGCAAAAATATGTTTTTATAGTTTATTGTGCGTTTGATTTTTGAAGCGGTATGTTCATATGTGTTATGGTGCGGTTTTTATGAAATCTACTTTATGCCATCAAATAGTGCTTTATTAAATCATGTAGTTGGTTTATTAAAATATACCAGGGTTGAGAACTGTGTTTTAGAAATGCGTTGGTGTGAATTTGATAATAAAAGTGTTTTTAAGGGGTTTAATTTGGTTTCATGTGTTTAAAGTCGCGTTATGCTTTCTAAAATTGTTTCTTAAAGTTTTAAATGGTTTATTAAATAATTTTGAGTCTATGAGTTTGGTTTTGAAAATGTGTTCAGGCGCATGTGCTTTAAATGTATATTTCATCGTGTTGTGTGCTTTTTCTGGTTTTACACTCTATGTGTCTTCTTGAAATGGGTTGTTGGCTTGGCGTCCTGTGGTTTTGTTAACACTTTGCGGATTTTTAAAGTGGTTTAGTAAATTATGTGGACGGTGCGAGTTATGTTTTAAAAATATGTCAAGGTGTTTCATTTGTGTTGTTTATTCGGTTGGGTGGTTTTAAGTTAGTGTTTATGTATTTTGGTTATTGTGCATTTGTTGCGGTGCATTGGTGAGGTAATTCCGCGAAATTGCGGTCGTCAGCCTGCGCGTTCTTGTGCGCCCGCTCGAGGCGTGTCGCATCATTGTGTTTTGATTGTGAGTCGAGGTAGGTCCCCCACTACACTAACCTTTAAATTTAGAATTTATTAATTTCTTGATATTTTATTAATTTTAATAAATATAAAATATTATAAGAAGATAAATTTTTAAATTATTATTTGGTGTAAAAAATAGACGTTTATTTTATACACGACTCTTGAAATATTTTCTTGATGAGCGGACACCTAGTAGTGAAAGAATGCTAGTTTGTCCCTTAAACATAATTCTCAGAATTTCAAATGTGGTTCTAGTTTGAAAGATAAATGATTTCTTCTAAACAAGTGTTTTGGGTTTTCTTGAGAAATGACATTTTTCTTTAAAGTTGGTGAAGGCTCATTTGGAACTTTAATAAAAATAAATTATTTTGAAAAACTCTCTTTGGGGTGACTCAGGGGTGAACATTGGGGTATGTTGACTACATATGTTATGTGTGATGTTTGTGCTACTTTATTGACTTTGTTGGCTCACCCCTTTCCTTTTATTATACATGTTGACATGGTAACCTGACATAGTGAGTGAATCTTCTAAGAACGATTGCTGCACTAGTTTAGAATACGCACTGGCCAGTGGCCCCATAGCAGGGGAATAATGAGTTATTGCTACTATGGGGATTGCGCCCCTCAGTTAGTCCATGAAGGGCTATACCAGGCGTTAGGGAGTTATGACGTCATCGAGTTAGAGCATGCTTTCCGAATGAGTCACATGTATGGTATGTTCTGTATTGTTCACGATCTCCTAGGTTCAACCCTTGTTTTCTTTATTGTTTGTTTGTATGTGGCAGATGATTGAGAGGTCTAGTTTAGTTTCTAGCCCCTGTGTGCCACTTTCTCCATTTCCCTTAGTGTGTATTGTGTGTTGTGTGTGGTTTTCCTTTTGACTAACAATTAAAATTTGGATTTCTAAATTGTTCGCAAAAGTGTTTAAAAATGAAATGCATCTGTTTCTTCCAAACACTAAACTTGTTCTTGAATTAAAAAGGGTAATGGACTGTTACTTGTTTTAGAAATGAAAGTGTGTGTGGAAACCAATATTTTATATAATTTATTTCAAACCTAGAATTGATAAATTCTTTATTTAATGGTATGTGCATTGGGAATAGAATTAGTCGGGCCTACCTACTGAGTTTTAATACTCACGCCTATAGTCAGGCCTACCTACCTCGGTGAAAGCTTACCATGTCTCCTAATGCTCCTGTGCCCCAACCTCAGTGTGACACGTAGAAAAACCTGATCCTCGACCTCAAACTCCAAAGGTAGTCTCCACTGATTAGGATAAGACTTCTACCGAGACTGTGCAGTAGTCATCCTCTTCTGAATCAACTCTATCTGCTCTGTAGTCTCTTGAACAAGACGAGGTCCCAGCAAAGCTGCCTATCCTGCCTCCAGCCAACATAAGGATGATCGGAATGGCCTACCATACAAAACCTCATAGGGTGCCATCTGAATAGTTTCATGAAAACTATTATTGTAAGAAAACTCCACAAGAGGTATATGCTTCTCCCAAGAACCTCCAAAATCTATAATCCATGCTCGGAGCATATCCTCAAGCACCTGAATCATACGCTCAGACTGGAAATCTGTCTAGGGATGGTAAGTTGTACTCAAAAGTACCTGTGTACCCAAAGCCTTCTAATTCCCCTTCTAGACCCAAGAAGTAAAATGTGCATCCCTATCTGAAACAATGGAGTGTGGAACTCCACGTAGACGTACAATCTCTCAGATTTACAACCGCCCCATCTCATCAACACTGAAGGTACCCTTGATCGGCAAGAAGTGAGAAACCTTCATAAGCCTGTTGATGACAACCCAAATAGCATCATTCCCTCAAAGTGACCTCGGCAAGCTAGTCACGAAGTCCATCGCGACATTGTTCCACTTCCAATCTGAAATGGGTAACTGCTGCAAAAGACCTATTAGTTGTTGATGCTCCACTTTCACCTGCTGACAAGTGGAACACCTCATGACAAAACCAGTAACATCCCTCTTCATACCTGGCCACCAATACTGGCAGTGTAGATCATGATACATCTTGGTGATGCCAAGATGAACTGCCCAAACTGAGGAATGAAAATCCTGCATCAGCTCCTCACGTATGTCTACTGGCACCCATACGTGTCCCTGGGAAACCACGATTTCATCCTCTCCCACTTTCCATCCAGGAAGAGGTTCCTCTTCTGACACACTATCCCACAAGACTAGGCCTTCTGAGTTTGACAGTTTCCTCATCCATACCCGATCAAGAAGAGTAGAGGTAATAGCTACAAAAGTTAGAAAAGGCTACCCCTGTCTGTCATGCACCTCCAAATGCATCTCAAAGAATAAGGCCATAAGCTTCCACTCACTGTTGGCCTCCTGGACTGCCTATATCTGAGTTCTCCTTCTCAACGTGTCAGCCACTGCGTTTCCTTTCTTAGGTATATAGGCAAGCTCAATGTCAATGGACTGAAGATACTCGACCCACATGCACTGTCTCAGATTCAGATCGCACTGAATGAAAATGTACTTGAGACTTTTGTGGTCAGTGAAAACCACAAAATTATCTCCCAGAAGTTAATGTCTCCAACAGCATAAGGCATGAAAAACTGCCGCTAGCTCAAGATCGTGTATCGAGTAGTTCCTCTCATGTGGCCTCAACTGCCGAGACCCGTATGCAAAGACTCCATCTCTCAGCATCAGCACAGCTCCCAGCCCGATACCTGAAGCATCGTAGTAAACAATATAGCTCTTTCCTGGATTTCGTAAGACTAGTATCAATGCAGAATTCAACCTCCCCTTCAACTCTTGAAAGGATGACTCACAAGAATATGACCATATGAACTTCGCACCCTTCTTAGTCAGACCTATCAGCGGTGCTGCTAAGCGTGAAAAGTCCTTTATGAAGCGTCTGTAGTAACCAGCCAGCCCTAGAAAACTCTACACCTCAAAGAAGTTCTTCGGCTACTCCCAGGAAACTAATGCTCTCACATTCTCTGGGTCTAATAAAACTTTTGTCTCTGAGATAACGTGACCCAATAAGTGAATCTGGTCCATCCAAAAGTTTCATCTCGAGAGCATAGAATATAATTGATGCTCTCTTAGTGTACTTAGAATGATCTCAAGATGGTTAGCATGGTCGTTTCGAGTGTGAGAGTACACCAACATGTCGTCTACGAAAACCACCATGAAGGAATCCATGTATGGATGGAACACTCTATTCATCAGTGCTATGAAAACTGTAGGTGCATTCGTGAGACCGAATGGAATAACCATATATTCATATAGACGATACCTTCTCTAGACGACTGTGAGAGGTATATCTGATGTTATAATGCACAATTGATGATAACCAGACCTCAAGTCGATCTGCAAGAACACCTGGGCTCTTTGAAGCTGATCAAAGAGGTCATCAATCCTAGGAAAGGGATATCGGTTCTTGACCATCAATAGTTTCAGCTTCTAATAATCTACACAAAGCCTAAGGGTTTCGTCATCCTTCTTCGCAAACAGGACCGGGGAACCCCAAGGAGAAGTACTGGGTCAGATGAAACCCTTTGCCTGCAACTCCTCCAACTACATCTTGAGCTCATGCAACTCAGGTGTAGCCATCCTATAAGGAGGAATGGACATCAGTGCTGCTCTTGGCAAGAGCTCAATAGAAAATTCCACCTCACGCTCTGGAGGAAAACCTGAAAAGTCCTCTGGAAAGACATCCCTAAAACGATCTACCACTAGAGGAAAGTATAACTGTGAAGTCCCATGGTCATCCAGATATAGACTGGAAATATGATCTATAACTCCACCTAGCCCATGATGCTCGGGTCTGGCTTTACTCGCCTGGACATCCCACTCACCTCGATGAAGAAAAGATCCACCCTCTGGTGATATGAAACTCACCCTGCGGCGATAACAGTCGACGACTGCCTGGAAGAGAACTAGCCAGTCCTTTTTGAGAATGACATCATATCATGTCATCTCTAGGACATAGAGATACGATAGAAAGTGAAACCTAGCCACCTCTAGAGGGCACTCCTTGCACTGATGTACACTAGCCATCCTAGTCCCCAATGGTGCGTTTAGAGTCAAAGTATCGGTAGAGGAAAAGATGCAGAACCCAAGGATCTCCACAACAGCAATAGAGATAAAGCTATGGGAATCCCCTATATTGAAAAGAGAAGAAGATAAAACTGAGGCTACTAAGATTGTACCTTGAACTGTAGAGGTTCTAAGATCCTACTCCAGCTAGGTCTGCTCCTCGGCAAAATCCTGACCTGTACCACGGCCCTGGGACCCTGCCTGACTGCTCTGAGTTGATCCACCCTGCTGTCGCTGAAAGACCGGTGACTGACCACCATGTCCTCAACCTCCACCTCATCTCAAACGGTTGGAATAACTCCAGTTCCCAGACTGGTGAGAAACTGGTGGCGATGCTCCTGAACAAGGAGTCATTGATGAACCCATGTCACCAGCTGCTGGTGAGAAACCTGACAAAAGTGCTAAAGGTGACCCATCTTTTCACAAGATCAGCAATCTACTGGGTCTCTCTAGCACTGTATCCTCATATACCCAGGCCTTCCACACTGGTAGCATACTACCTGGATACCTGAAGATGTGTCTCGCAGCCTCGGATCACTGCGCGTAGACTCCCTACGGTGCTTCCTGCTGTCATCTGGTGAAGCACTAACTCTGGAAGTGGAACCACCCCCTCTCTCAGCTCCATAATCTCTCATATTGCTCTTTGCAATCAGTGCCTAGTTGAAGATGGAAGTGATGGAAGTCAGCATGAAGATATTCACCTGTGAGCGGATCTCCTGTCTGAGACCATCCTCAAACTTCCTTGCCAAGAACAATCCATCTCCGCCTAGAGGGGTTTGAAATGCTGATGCTCGGTGAAATGAGAGGAATAATCCATGACAGAAAGATTACCCTGCTCTAGACTCATAAACTTCTGGGCTTAGTCGGCCCTCAGGTTCTCCGGATAGAAGTAGTCATAAAAGATGCACTGAAATTCCTCCCATGCCATAACCTGCTGATGACCCTCCTGTGAGATCACATCCCACCACCTCTTGGCGGAGTCTCGTAGCATGTAGGTAGAGAGCATGACCCTCCTTTCCAGAGGTGTCTCCAGATGCTCATAGATCATCAGCATGGATTCTATCCATGACTTTTCCTCCTGAGTTCCTCCTTCCCCTGAGAAGGTGGGAGGATGTTGCTGCTGGAAAACCCGCGTCAAGTCTGTCATAGTCGAGGCAGGAGGCAGAGCTCCCTGGAAGGTCTGCATCATCCTCAAAAAACCCTCCCTAAACTGCGCATCAGTGCATGGAACTTGTATAACCACTGGTGCCAAGGCTGGCACAACAGGAGGATCTACAGGAAGTCCCTGATCATCCATATCGGGCATCTGATCACACCCCTGCGACTGGCGGTCAATAGGAGGACGTCTAGGTGGAATGATTCTGCAAAGTCAAATGCACACCTTAGATTCAGGATTAACAAGGACTAAAAAACCGAAGTCATAAGAAGGAACATGGAAAATAAGGCATTCAAGTTATGAAAAACATGACTACACGGCCTGTTCTTTCCCAACACGGTGTGTTCCATTATGTCATTCACATGGGCATTTACTTTTACCTAAACTGGTCGTGTAACACCCTAAATACATGGCATGTTGTCCTAAAACACGGTGTGTACTTGAATCCTCTTCCCTGCCCGAGTCCTTCTACATGGTTAAGCGACACAGCTCCTTTAAGAAAAAACTACACAGCATGTTCAAGGCAGACACGGCGTGTAATAGACTTGCCTTACCTAGCATGTGTTGTTAGCGACATGGCCTGACACACGACTGACACTAAAAGACGTTTTCCAGATGGACACGGCATGTATGAGAAAGGGTAACACTGACCCATGTTGTTCGTGACACGTCCGGGTACCTAGATCAAAATACACGGCATGCAAAATTCAGACACGACGTGTATGTGAAAAGATAACATGACCTGTGTTGTTCGTGACACGGTCGGGGTACCTATATCATGCTACACGGCATGCTAAACTAGTACACGACGTGTTCCTACATGATTTTTCATGACCCCGTGTCCCTTCTCGCACAGTCAGTGACACAGCTATAGACTACATGGTGGGTATTCATAAAGTACACACCGTGTATTCTGGGTTTTTCTGGAGAGTATCCTCAGAAACTGTTCCAAAGCCTAGAAAACACAGAAAACCAGCCTTAAGGTGCCAAATTCCGATCGGTGAGGGTCCATACTCCCTAAGAATCAAATTTTGGCATCTTATACCAGTTCTAACAAGGAAAAAGGCAATGATCCACCAAATTTCGGTCCATAAGGGACCATAATACCTCAAGAACCAAAGTTTGGTGTCCATCTAAGAAAATCACTCTACTAACAAGTTCTCTATCAAACAGAAGGGATTCTATCAAAGAATCCATCACAACAGCATGCATAATCTACACAACGTTTATCACAACAACATGCAATCGCTAATGCATCCTAGATGGCATGGCAAGAATGCATGGAATGTGATTTCAAACAAGTGACTATATGATGCATGAGATGGCATACCATCATCTCATCGGGTTGCGAAAGAAGTAGAACTACAATAACAACAATGGTAATAGCACAAATCATGTGAATCACCCAATGGTGAAATCAAATCAACTGTAAAATTTGCAAACCAATAAAATTGCAATAAACGAGGTAGTATGGCTTTTCCCTATACACGGGTTAGCTACTCCTGGGCATAGCTTATTACTAAGTACCTATTCTTTCCTATCCCTGGCTATAGGCTCCAAACAGAATGTTAAGAGAAAGGAAACCCTCTTATACCACTTTGTAATGTCCCGGTTCTAGAAGCCACCCCGAGGCACCCCGTACCCGGTTGGTGACTGTAACACCCGAGACTTTTATGAGAAATATTTTGTTTTTATGTTATATAAATCATCAAAGGAATCTTTCACTACACATAACACTAGCCTGGATTTCTTTACACGCAACTTCGACCTTCCTCGATAGCTTGCATCGTACGTAATATCGAGTTTCACTAAACAACGATATGTTATTAAAATATTATTAAAACTAGTCGTTATGAATAGTAATAACCAATTTTTGAAATTTTGTAAATTTTATATTTCAAAATGTACTTCATTTTTGGATTCGGAATATCGAAATTATCCTAGGGTGAAATTTTGGTATTTTTTTAAAAACTTTCAATTTTTGATGAATAGTGAAAACACTGGGTTACTATTTAAAAAACCGAATTTTTATTTAAATAATTATTTATTTTATTTAAATTTATTTTAGTTTAAAATTGATACATAATACCTATATAAGTTCAATGTAATTCATTGGAGTAATTTTATAATAATTTTAGATATATAAAAATTTTATTGAACTTTTCACCGTCTTTTACCCACCTCCTAGGAGAATTTGCAAATTTACATAAAACTTAATTTTACCGCTTCTGTGAGTGGAATTTCAAAAATCCGAGAGACACGGTTGATGTCAGTAAGTAAAATGTGGTTCAATGAGATGAAAATAATTTTTAGTGAATAGTAACTTTTTACTTTTATTTACCACGGTTAAAAGTAAATAGGGTAATTAAGGGTAAAAATGATATTATTATTACCCTAACACATGTCCTAATTCTATTGGATAAGTGAAATTTGACAAAAAACAACCTTAGAAATAAAATATGACCATTTAGGCCCACTTGGATTAGATTAGGACATTTATTATTAATTTATTTAAAGAATGGTTAAAATAGTTAAAATCAAAGTTTAATAAGTAAATAATTTTTAATATAGGGTTATAAATATGATAAATTCTACTATAAATATTCATTAGAAAGATAAAAATATTTCCTACATAATTGTATTTTATTTGTAATTTTTAGACATTAAATAATTTAATTTCATTATGACACAAAGATGATGCAGTAATTATCTTATTAATGAAATATTGACATAATTGATGTTATAAATACCCAAATAAATGTAATTTGAGACTATTTATGAATTAAATTAATTTTATAGGTTAATATGACATGTTAGTATTGATTTAATTCACTTTTTTAGAACAAATCATACTGTTATTATTTTCACAAAAATCAATTACTAAATAGTGTAAAAATTGACATAAAATAGTTTTTAAAACAAATATTATATTATTGATTGTTATTTTATTCCTAAAAATATAAGTTTCGGCCAAGATACTTATATCATGATAGGTGTATCATTAATGGACCACTTGGGAGTATCTTGGATGTATATGGTAAGTTTATTAACTATATAATATAAAAATACAAAGTGACATGGTAAATGTCAATCTAATTAACTAATAGTTGAAACTAAAAGATAAGGTTAATATAATGACCTAAACTTGCCTAAATTCTATTGGATGAGAGGATTTAGACCCATCCCCAACTTAGATTAGAAATATATCAATTTTGATCTATTAAAAACCGAATTTAACTTTACAATAAAATAATATTTTTAGTTATTCCAAAGGTGCCCCTCTCCTCCCTTATAGAAGGGCACCTCCTCCCTCTCCTCCTCACACCAATTTGAGCCTTCAAGATCGGCCAAACCCTGCCAATTTCTCCTCTCCAATTCTCTAGAAACATCCTAGAGGTTCTGGTCTTCTTAAAAGACCAATTTTAGTGCCCTAAAAGGAGGTCTCAAAGAAGCGCTTCAAAAAAGAGGTAATGTCTGTTACCGATTCTTTCATCTTTATTTATTATTCCACTTCTTCTTCTTTAGTTGTTTCATTATGAAGTAATAACATCAGTATCACTCATATAATGATATGTTATTATAAGTATTAAATAACCCTATTTCACCATCTATCCATCCTACGGAAAATGAAATCACTGAGCGTGCGTACGTACGGAATACCGTCTCCACGCCGTGGTGTAATATATTTTCCCCCACCACCTTACTTGGATGGGTATAATGGTATAAATAATAACTATATATGACTATTGTAAAGTGATATTGATTCTGAAATAGTATACATACACTCCAATACAATTCCACGATCATGGGAATGATATCATCGCTCGTGCGTACGTACGGAATACAGTCTCCACGATGTGATGCGACTCGTTCTACATGATCTTCATTGCATAATGCTTATATAAATGAATTGAATGAATGAATATGATATATATTACACTAATACCATTCTGTAAATGAGTAATCTATAACCTAAATAGAATAATAAGAATTTATTCGACAAAACACGCATAAGAACAAAAAGTAATAAACACCCGAATAACAAGTGGTAATGAAATATTACTAATAAGAAGCTAAGAATATGACCATATATGATATAATAAAAATACGCATGATTTTTGAATAAGTCAATAACATTATTTAAATTATTATACAGGAGGTTCGGACACTTATGAAGCAAATCAGACCTAAGGTAAGGGAAATATCACAATCTCATTTTTATCCGAGAATGTTTATACTTTGGTATTTACTGGTGTGTATTTTATCATCCACATACATGTTTCCTCAATATGTAATATTATTTCCATCCACGTACAATTGCTTAAATCCAATTTTACCCTTCGATGAGTTTTTAGTAAA
Source organism: Viscum album (assembly GCA_963277665.1). NCBI lineage: Eukaryota > Viridiplantae > Streptophyta > Magnoliopsida > Santalales > Viscaceae > Viscum > Viscum album. The sequence goes on from OY728161.1 coordinate 761,803,326, forward strand.
AGATATGAAAAGAATCTTTTGTTGTTTTTCGTACGAGGTACTTTTTGACTTTTCTGACAAAAGTACGGGAAGAATGTTTTTTTAACTTATACGGCATGAATGTATTTTTAAAAAATTATTTCCAAGAAGCTTCCTTTACAAATTTTCAAGTTTATTTTTAATCAACTTCTTTTAGTTTAGAATTGTATGACATGTTAAGAAAGGAAAAGTGTTTTTGAAGTAGAAAGGATATTTTCCTCAAGAATGGAGTTCAAGTGTTTTATCAAAATTATTTTCCATCTAAGATAATAAAGGGTTCTATTTATATCCCTATTATTACATTGATTTTGATTATGTTGTTATGGAATTATTTTTATGAATTCCTTTATCTTATATGAATTGTTTTATGATGTCACGATGTTTAAGATTCCCATTTTTGTTACATGGGTTATGCTATGATGTATGGTTTATGATTTTGTGGAAGACATAAGAATGGTATCATTATGAGATGCGTGGGACCAATATCTCCCTCCAATGCATTGGGTAATTATTTTATATCTCATGAGATATACATGGCTGGAACGATAGGTTAAACTGGTTCAGTGAAACAGGACTGAAACGAGGAATGAACTCGGTTCAGAAATGGACTTTGTCCACTAAGATAGTCTTGGCAATGAGTCTTGACTAATAATAAATGATTATCTATGATTATGTGTGTATGCCACAAAGTTTCATGTTTTAAGTTATGATTATTGGGATTACATTTCACTACTATGATTTATCCCATGTTATGAAATTATGATCTCTTTTGTAGGTTAAGATTTCCAAAATGTTATGTTCTTAGGAATATGATGTGATTGATATTTCCTTTGTTTACCCTTACTGAGCATTTGAGCTCACGCTTTTGTATATTTTCTTTCCCCAGGTTAGGAATAAGGATATTAAGTAAGATATACCAAAAAGTTACTATAGATATGATGAAATAAATGGGAGACAGTGTAGATGATTTATGAACCAGTTGTTTATGTTTCCCAATTTCTAAAGACACTATACCTATATGGTCCTTTCATGGTTTTGTTATATGTTGTAATAAGTGTACTTCAATTTTGATTTATTAACAATTTATGTAATGTATGGGTAGTTATAGTTGGTATCAGAGGAAAGGTATAGTCAACCTTTGGAAACTAGGGTGTGAAAGCCTTAGTAAGAACCCTAAGGATAAGTCTAAGCATAGAACACAATCTTAGTGTTTTATAAATGGCCATGAATAACCTAGGATAAGACCTTAAGTGTGAAATTTTATTCTTGATTATGTGATTTTCATATTATGATTAGTGTTGCTCACACTATTCTTCTTGGTTTTAGTCAATGGCTGGAACCTGAAGGAACCGTGTTAATGCGGAATGCGATGGGCAATGCAATGATTTTCCTCCTGAGCAACCAAATGTTATGGGAGCTGGAATGCAAAATCTTGTAGCCATGCTCACACAACTTTATCAAGCTATGAATCATGCGGGACTTCCAAATGAGAAAAGGAAGGAGCAACATTCTGTTGAATCCTTCATGAGGCAGCGTCCACCTTCATTCAGCGGGTCTACTGATCCGTTAGTTAATGAAAAATGGATTAGTACTAATGAAAATATATATTCAGTTCTTCAAAGTTCTGAACATGATAAATTCATCTTAGCAGTGTATCGTTTGGAAGGAGATTCTGATCAATGGTGTAATCTTATTAAGAATACGAGGCAAAGGGATGAAATTGAGTCCATGGAATGGGACGAGTTCAAGAACTTACTTTTCAATAAGTATTTCCCTCGTATTCTTCGAACAAAGATGGAGAAGGAGTTTCTTGAACTGAAGCAAAAGGATGATGAATCTGTTGGTACCTGCGAAGAAAATTTTACAAGACTTGCAAGGTACGCTTCCGGAATTATTATCCAACCTGAGAGTAAGATCGATCGATTCTTTAGTGGCTTAAAACCAAGTCTTCGAAGGACGTTAGCCATAAGGGACTTCAATAGCTATGAGGAAATCGTTCGATGTGATCTCAAAGTTGAGATGGATATTAGAGTAACACATCAGTCATATGGGTTTGATAAGAAGAGGAAAATGGAATTCAAAGGAAAATCTAAAGAGCACACTGAAAAGAAGATGAGTTTTCCCTTATGCTCAAAGTGTGGAAAGAAACATGGAGGGAGTTGTCTTAAAGGGACAAGTAAATGTTTCAAATATGGAAAGGAAGGACATCGGGCATTTGAATGCCGCAACGATGGGAAGAAGAAGTCTAGTGATGAGAACAATGAAAAGGCTACACAGAGTACACCTCCTACAATTCAATGTTACAAGTGCAAGGAAATGGGGCATTATGCCAATCAATTCCCTAATCCAAGGTTTGATGATGATGGTCGACGTTAACAAACTCTTAAGGATAAAGACAAGGAAAGTCACATGCAATTTCTATCAGCGATGTGGAGTACAATAACGATGTTGTGAAAGGTACACTTACCATCCACTCTAAAGTAGAAAATGTTTTATTTGATTCTGGATCCATCCACTCTTTTATTTCTAAAGAATGTTCTAAGGGTATCGTTGTATTACCTAAATAATAAGATGTTGATTTAGCTGTGACAACCCCTAATGGCACAACAGTTGCATCAAAAGTTTATAATTTTTCCCCGATTGAAGTTTGGGGGAAAGTGGTTCCTGAAAATCTTGTGATCCTTCCCATAGTGGAATTTGATGTGATTTTTGGCATGGATTGGCTTTCTTTATATAGAGATCATATCAATTTCCAAATAAGGGAAGTCACATTTCATATTCTAGATCAATCTATGATCGTCTATCGATGCAAGGATGAACATAACCTTCCAGTGGAAATTTATTCCATCTTATGGGTCTTGATTCCACTAAATGAAGGTTATTTATTTCAAATGGCTGGAGAGAAACTCACGATTAATAATATGCCTGTTGTACGGGAGTTTGATGATGTCTTTCTAGAGGAATTTCTAGTTCTTCCACTAAATCATGGAGTTGAGTTTTCAATAGAACTCGTACCCGGTGCTTTGCCTATTTCAAAGACACCTTATAGAATGGGCCCAATTGAGTTGCAGGAATTGAAGAAGCAACTCCAAGAGAATCTTGATAAGGGATTCATACACCCTAGTGTGTCACCTTGGGGAGCACCTGTTCTGTTTGTTAAGAAGAAAGATGGATCAATGAGACTCTGCATTGATTATCAAGAACTTAACAAGATCACTATCAAGAACAAATATCCTCTCCCGCGCATTGATAACTTATTTGACCAACTACGAGGAGCTAAATACTTTTCCAAGATTGATCTTCATTCAGGGTATCATCAATTAAGGGTCAAAAGGGAGGATATACCAAATATGGCTTTCCGTACAAGGTATGGACACTATGAATTTATAGTGATGTCGTTTAGTCTTACTAATGCCCCTGCTATCTTCATGGATCTGATGAATAGAGTCTTTAGAGACTATCTTGATCAGTTTTTGGTAGTCTTTATAGACGATATTCTTGTATATTCAAAGAGCAAGGAAGAACATGAAGATCACTTTATAATTATATTGAATCCCCTGAGAAAGGAGAAGCTTTATGCCAAATTTACCAAGTGTGAGTTTTGTCTTCAAAAAGTTTCATTTTTGGGTCACATAATCTCAAAAGAGGGGATATATGTGGATTCAGCAAAAAAAGAGGTTATTGAAAGATGGTTGAGACCAACAACAGTAACTGAGATCCGAAGTTTTCTTGGTTTGGATGGATATTATCGACGTTTTTTGAAAAAAAAATCACAATTATCTAATCCACTCACCAGGTTGACTCAGAAAGGAGTTAAGTTTGTTTGGACGGAATAATGTGAAGAGAATTTCAAGGAGTTGAAAAGAAGGTTATCCAGTGCACCTGTGCTTACACTTCCTTGTAGTGGAGAAAGGTTTGTGATCTATAGTGATGCATCCAAGAAGGTATTGGGGTGTGTTCTTATGCAAAATTATATGATGATAGCTTATGCTCCATGACAGTTGAAAATCCATGAGAAAAATTACCCAACTCATGATTTGGAGTTAGCTGCGGTAATCTTTGCATTAAAGATTTGGAGGCATTATCTTTATTGAGAAAGGTGTGATATTTATACTGATCATAAAAGTTTAAAGTATATTTTCACACAAAAGGAGCTGAATATGCGCCAAAGAAGATGGTTGGAGATGATTAAGGATTATGACTGCTCAATTCATTACCACTCTGGGAAAGAAAACAAGGTAGCAGATGCATTAAGTCGAAAAGACCATGCTAGCTTATCCCTGATGAGGATCACAAAAGATCTAATATTTATGGATTTACAAAGGATGGATCTTGGAATTATAATGGAAGGGGGAAATCGTATCTTTCTCAAATTAATGTTCAACCATCTATTCATGTGAAGATTAAAGAGACATAGATTGAATATGTAGAGTTACAAAAGAAGGTGAGAAATGTTCCTGAATTCAACCTTGATTGTGATGGGATAATAAAGTTCAGGAATCGGGTTTGTGTTCCTCCCATCCCTGAATTAAATAAGGAGCTGCTGGATGAGGTTCATAGTTCTTCATTCTCTATTCATCCTGGAAGCACGAAGATGTATAGGGACCTGAAAGAGTACTTCTGGTGGGATGGCATGAAAAGATATGTTGCTGAATATGTCTCTCGATGCTTGGTTTGTCAGCAAGTTAAAGCTGAGTGACAGAAGTCTAAGGGGATGTTACAACCATTACCCATACCCGAATGGGAATGGGAAAACATCACTACGGACTTTGTCACAGGACTTCCTAAAACATATAAAGGCTATAGGGCTATCTGGGTCATATTTGATCGTCTACAAAGTCTGCACACTTCATTGCTATTAGAGAGGATTTCTCTCTGGATCAGCTTGCCAGGATATATGTAAAGGAAGTGGTAAGATTGCATGGAGTACCAATTTCTATTATATCTGATCGGGATCTGAGGTTTACCTTTAAGTTCTGGCGAAGTCTTCAGCATACTCTGGATACAGAGTTGAGTTTCAGCACTGCTTATCATCCTCAGACAGACGGTCAGTCTGAGAGAACAATTCAAACTCTAGAAGATATGTTGAGAGCTTTCTCTATGGATTTAAAATATGGTTGGGATCAATACCTACCTTTGGTGGAATTTTCTTATAATAATAGCTTTCACTCCAATATTCAGATGGCTCCTTATGAAGCTCTCTATGGAAAGAAATGCAGGACTCCAACTTGCTGGGATGAAGTTGGGGAAAGAAAGCTATTAGGACCTGATCTCGTTAATGAAATTGCAGAAAAGGTCAGATCTATTCAATAACACATAAGAGCAGCTCAGAGTCGAGAGAAAAGTTATGCCGACAACCGAAGAAAAGACCTAGAGTTTGAAGTGGGTGATAAATTGTTCTTAAGAGTATCTCCCTGGAAGAGGGTCATGAGATTTTGAAAGAAGGGGAAGTTGAGCCCTAGATATATCGGTCCTTTAGAAATACTGTATCATGTTGGAAAGGAAGCTTACCGATTGGCGCTTCCACCAAATCTCTTTCAAGTTCACGATGTGTTCCATGTATCTCTCCTGAGAAAGTACATACCTGATCCTTCACATGTACTCAGCTCAGAAGTTCTACCGCTGGAGCAAGATCTTTCTTATGAAGAACAGCCGATAGAGATTCTAGATCGTAGCGAAAAAGTCCTACGAAACAAGACCACTCGATTGGTGAAAGTTTTATAGAGGAACCACCAATTAGAAGAAGCTACATGGGATCTTGAGCATATGATTAGGGAGAGGTATCCTCATCTTTTTGTTACAAAGTGACGAATTTCGAGGGCGAAATTCATTTTAAGGGGGGTAGAATGTAACACCCGAGACTTTTATGAGAAATATTTTGTTTTTATGTTATATAAATAATCAAAGGAATCTTTCACTACACACAACACTAGCTTGGCTTGCTTTACACGCAACTGCAGCCTTCCTCAATAGCTTGCGTCGTACCCAATACCGAGTTTCACTAAACAACGATATGCTATTAAAATATTATTAAAACTAGCAGTTATGAATAGTAATAACCACTTTTTGAAATTTTTTAAATTTTATTTTTCAAAATGGACTTTATTTTTAGATTCGTAATATTGAAATTATCCTAGGGTGAAATTTTGGTTTTTTCTGGAAACTTTCAATTTTTGATGAATAGTGAAAACACTGGGTTACTATTTAAAAACCAAATTTTTATTTAAATAATTATTTATTTTATTTAAATTTATTTTAGGTCAAAATTGATACATAATACCTATATAAGTTCGATGTAATTCATTGGAGTAATTTTATAATAATTTTAGATATATAAAAATTTTATTGAACTTTTCACCGTCTTTTACCCACCTCCTAGGAGAATTTGTAAATTTACATAAAACTTAATTTTACCACTTCTGTGAGTGGAATTTCAAAAATCCAAGAGACACGGTTGATGTAATTAAGTAAAATGTGGTTCAATGAGATGAAAATAATGTTTGGTGAATAGTAGCTTTTTACTTTTATTTAACACGGTTAAAAGTAAATAGGGTAATTAAGGGTAAAAATGATATTATTATTACCCTAACACATGTACTAATTCTATTGGATAAGTGTAATTCGACCAAAAACAACCTTAGAAATAAAATATTACCATTTAGGCCCACTTGGATTAGATTAGGACATTTATTATTAATTTATTTAAAGAAGGGTTAAAATAGTTAAAATCAATGTTTAATAAGTAAATAATTTTTAATATAGGGTTATATATATGATAAAATAGACTATAAATATTCATTAGAAAGATAAATAGATTTCCTATATATTGGTATTTTATTTGTAATTTTTAGACATTAAATAATTTAATTTATTTATGACACAAAGATGATGCAGTAATTATCTTATTAATGAAATATTGACATAATTGATGTTATAAATATCCAAATAAATGTAATTTGAGACTTTTTATGAATTAAATTAATTTTCTAGGTTAATATGACATGTTAGTATTTATTTAATTCACTTTTTTCTAACTAATCATTCTGTTATGATTTTCACAAAAATAAATTACTAAATAGTGTCAAAGTTGACATAAAATAGTTTTTAAAACAAATATTATATTATTGATTGTTATTTTATTCCTAAAAATCTAAGGTTCGGCCAAGATACTTATATCGTGATAGTTGTATCATTAATGGACCACTTGGGGGTCTCTTGGATGTATATGGTAAGTTTATTAACTATATAATATAAAAATACAATGTGACATGGTAAATGTCAATCTAATTAACTAAGAGTTAAAACTAAAAGATAAGGTTAATATAATGACCTAAACTTGTCTAAATTATATTGGATGAGAGGATTTAGACCCATATCCACCTTAGCTTCTAAATATATCAATTTGGAGCTATTAAAAACCGAATTTGACTTTATAATGAAATAATATTTTTTGTTATTCCAAAGGTGACCCTCTCCTCCCTTATAAAAGGGAACCTCCTCCCTCTCCTCCTCACACCAATTTGAGCCTTAAAGATCGGCCAAACCCTGCCAATTTCTCCTCTCCACTTCCCTAGAAACATCCTAGAGGTCCTGGTCTTCTTAAAAGACCAATTTTAGTGCCCTAAAAGGAGGTCTCAAAGAAGCGCTTCAAAGAAGAGGTAATGTCTGTTACCGATTCTTTCATCTTTATTTCTTCTTCCACTTATTCTTATTTAGTTGTTTCATTATGAAGTAATAACATCAGTATCACTCATATACTGATATGTTATTATAATTATGAAATAACCCTATTTCACCATCTATCCATCCTACGGAAAATGAAATCACCGCACGTGCGTACATACAGAATATCGTCTCTACGCCGTGGTGTAATCTATTTTCCCCCACCACCTTACTTGGATGGGTATAATGGTGTAAATAATAACTATATATGATTATTTTAAAGTGATATTGATTCCTAAATAGTATACATACACTCCAATACAATTCCACGATCATGGGAACGATATCATCGCTCGTGCATATGTACGGAATACCGTCTCCACGATGTGATGCGACTCATTCTACATGATATTCATTGCATAATGATTATATAAATGAATTTAATGAATGAATATGATATATATTACACTAATACTATTCTGTAAATGAGGTATCTATAACCGAAAGATAAGAATAAGAATTTATTCGACAAAACACGCATAAGAACAAAAAGTAATAAACACCCGAATAACAAGTAGTAATGAAATATTACTAATAAGAAGCTAAGAATATGACCATATATGATATCATAAAAATATGCATGATTCTGGAATAAGTCAATAACATTATTTAAATCATTATACAGGAGGTTCGGACACTTAAGAAGCAAATCGGACCTAAGGTAAGGGAAATATCACAATCTCATTCTTATCCGAGATTGTTTATACTTTGGTATTTACTAGGGTGTATTTTATCATCCAAATCCATGTTTCCTCAATATGTAATATTATTTCAATCTGCCTAAAATTTTTTAAATCCAATTTTCCCTTCGGTGAGTTTTTAGTAAAAGATATGAAAGGAATCTTTTGTCGTTTTTCGTATGAGGTACTTTTTGACTTTTCCGACAAAAGTACGAGAAGAGTGTTTTTTTAACTTATACGACATGAATGGATTTTTAAAACATTATTTACAAAAAGCTTCCTTTACAAGTTTTCAAGTTTATTTTTAATCAATATATTTTAGTTTAGAATTGTATGACATGTTAAGAAATGAAAAGTATTTTTGAAGTAGAAAGGATATTTTCCTCAAGAATGGAGTTCAAGTGTTTTATCAAAATTATTTTCCATATAAGATAATAAAGGGTTCTATTTCTATACCTATTATTACATTTATTTTGATTATGTTGTGATGGAATTATTTTTATGAATTCCTTTATCTTATATTAATTGTTTTATGATGTCATGATGTTTAAGATTCCCATTTTTGTTACATGGGTTATGCTATGATGTATGGTTTATGATTTTGTGGCACACATAAGAATGGTATCATTATGAAATGGGTGGGACCTATATCTCCACCAATGCATTGGGTAAAGATTTTATATCTCATGATATATACATGGCTGGAACAGCAGGTTAAACCGGTTCAGTGAAACAGGACTGAAACGAGGAATGAACTCGGTTCAGAAATGGACTTTGTCCACTAAGATTGTCTTGGAAATGAGTCTTGACTAATAAGAAATGATTATATATGATTATTTGTGTATGGAACAAAGTTTCATGTTTCAAGTTATGATTATTGAGATTACATTTCACTGCTATGATTTATCCCATGTTATGAAATTATGATCTCTTTTGCAGGTTAAGATTTCCAAAATATTATGTTCTTAGGAATATGATGTGATTGATATTTCTTTTGTTTACCCTTACTGAGAATTTGAGCTCACCCTTTTGTATGTTTTCTTTCCCCAGGCCAGGAAGAAGGGTATTAAGTAAGATATTCCAAAAAGGTACTATAGATATGATGAAATAAATGGGAGACAGTGTAGATGCATTATGAACCAGTTGTTTATGTTTCCCAGTTTCTAAAGACACTATACCTATACGGTCCTTTCATGGTTTTGTTATATGTTGTAATAAGTGTACTTCAATTTTGATGTATTAACAATGTATGTAAAGTATGGGTTGTTATAGTAACATGTCCTATAACACATTTCCCCGAACACTAGAGGTTACCGACTAGCAGCGAGGGCCTTGTGTGTGATAGTGGGGAAACTATGTCCTCATTGGCAGAGTACACAGCGGAAGTACACAAATACATATAATAGAAGAAACAGTAAATACCAAACAACAGCAACAACGGAAGACTGATAAATGAAAATACTATAGCAAATACATATAAATGATGCATGATACATATATGTTTAGGAAAACAGCCAAACAATTCACAATGTTGTAATACAACATTGATAAAACAAAATTCAAAAGAAAGAAAATAAACTCCTTAGAATCGCAATCCTTATCTTGGTTCCATGCTCTCTAGCTCCACAATAATCAAGAACCTGAAGTTGAAGGGAGCTTTCCCTTATCTATACCTTCAACAATATAATCTGTTTGGGCCCAAAAGCATGACCCAAATAGACTGTGAGAAAAAATCCCAAAAGCCAACCACTCGAAGATCAGTGCCTAACAGTCAGTAAATATATGGCAGGTAAAAGTATAGAAAGCTGTAAACAGGAAAGTACTCAGCAGCAACCAACCCACAATTTCTAGCATATAATGTACAAACAAGTAAGTTGAACAAACAGGTAACCCTATGGGTAGTCCTCACAGCCTAACCCCTATGGTTCAACCAAAAAGTACTAACAACCCTCTGGGATGCACACACAGTCTCACCCCTCTGGTTTAGCTAAAGAATAGACTCTCTAGGGAAGCACTCAACGTCATTTCCCCCTATAGTCTCGTATCATAATAAAGGCACTCTAGGGAAGCAGTCAACGACTCATTCCCCCTATGGCATGCATCAAGGTACTACAGACACTCTGAGGAAGCACTCAACGTCAATTCCCCCTATGGTCTCGCATCATATTATAAAGACACTCTGGAGAAACCCTTACGTCCATTCTCCATATGGTCTAATACCCTCGATTCCCACACCCCTATATAAAGTTAGCAAGTATCGCATCGCGGAACAGAAAAAGTAACCTCAAAAAATACTTGGCTAGAATTCTACAGCATCTCAGCATGAAAGAACAACAGTCACACCCTCCTACAATACTAGGCATGGAAAACAAAAGTAGTCGAAAGGTAACTAGACCCAAATGTCCAGACAGGCAAGAAAGTGCATGGAAAACACATCCAAATCCTAGAAATTAGCCCAAAACACAATCAAAATATTCTACTCTAGCATACAAGAAAAGCCAGCAAATCAATAAGGCTAAAACAGTAAACACACAATACCCTTTTCATGGGTATTTAGGGAGTATGCACAAAATACTCAAAGACATTCTACAAGAAAAGCACAAAACACCCACCTTGATGTTAGGAGATCAATATACTTGAACCACGGGGCTTGAATCGCCTTAGAACGTCTATGATCTACAAAAACTTCTAAAAAGTTCAACCCACGATAACTTGGAAAAGAGAAGGAATTGTAAAATGATGCTCTAGAAGAAGGAAGAGCTTACCACTACAGTTCCAATGCAATCGATGGCGGTTGATTCGGAGAACAGACAAAGGCTCGGGGGATCAGAGAAGATCTATGGATGCTCGGTGCTCTCAGACGAACTAAACCTAGAAGGAGTGGTTTCTGTCTGTCAGACACGACCCCGGTGCGTTTAATGAAAAAAATAAGTACACGGAGTGTACTTTTCGAGTACACGACATGTACTTTTGGAGTACATGGCGTGTACTTTTGGATTACACGGTGTGTACTTAATGTTTCCGTACTCTGCTTTAAGAGGGCTCCAAAACACCCCCACATGGTCATGTGCATGGCCGCTACACGGCCAGCACACAGCTTCTTGCGGCAAAGAGGTACATAGCGTGTACTCATAAAGTACACGGCTTGTACTTAGAAAAGTTCCAAAAATTCCTATTTTTCCCAAAAATGACTAGAGATAGAAAAACATACCTGAAAAGAAGATCTGAGTTCTTACAGCATGAATTAGGTTTACCCATCACTAGGACAATTTTTTGAGGTACTAAAAATTTGGGCCCCTATATTTTATCTTGGGCCAGCCTGAAAGCCCAATCTGGTGGCTAGCTTTGAAATTCTGACTCGGCGATGCTGGTGCCGAAAGCCCTATATAGCAACCCTCCCTACAGGCCCAAAAATAATTAAAAAAATTACAGGAAAACTATTCGTATAAGTGATTCAAATCCCCAACCCTTGTCTTCCATGGATGTGTCTAGACCAACTAGTCCAAGCATTGTGCCTAATATATTTATATGATATTTATAATTTTATATTTATTTTATTAAAAATATTATAATTTTAATTTTAATTTTATTATTACTTTGATATTAAAGGCTCGCTCATCCAGACCCATAGCCCATCCTGACATGAATAATTGGATTGGCCTAAGGTCAGGCCTGGGATGAGCTACATAACTATTCAGGGCAGCCTAAATAGTGTCTTCTGACCCAGAGACGTCTAGGTCAAGACCAAAGGAGCATATTTTTACACCCCTTCCCAAGGTCAAGTATGGGGTGTGGGATTCATTTCAGTTACTATATATTATTCGCATAATTGAAAATTTTTATTTTTATTTTTATTTTTTTATGTTGTAATCAATACAAATTATTAACATTTTCATTTAAATTCTTGAATATCCTATGAATGGAATTTCCCATTTAATTTGTAAAACCAACTTTCTATTCACATGATTTCATTTTATTTAAAATTTAATGCACCCCCTTGTTTCCATGATACACCATTAATTAAAATGTTTTTTAGAATTTATTTATATAATTTCACATATTATAAGCTTCTCAAATCAATCCTTTTATCTTTTAGAACAGTAATAGGTTATTCACTTTTAATTCCATATTTCCCATTCATTTTTTTATTAATATAATAGTCCAAATGTTTTTATTCTAAATCATTTTGTTTCAAATTTTTTTATATCACCCATTTTGAATATTAATATATAATAAAAAAAATTATTAAAAAATATTTATAAAAAAATATTCTATAGCATAATATGTTTCAGGAAATAAAAAATTGGTTTGAGGATAAAAATTCAATCAGAAAAACTGTTTTTCATAATCTCCATCCAACTTGACCATTTTATAGACTTCTTAGATAAAAAACCTCTCATGATGCATATTTTAAATTCAAGTATTACTAAATAAAGAAATCTATCTTTATAAATCCATACATGGCGTTGAGGGGAGTTTTTAAGTGACTCAAACTCCTAAAATATCTCCTCCTTAAAGTCAAAAAATTTCTCATTAAAACATAGTAACAATTAATTTTAATAGGGTCAACGATAGTACTAACATATTCAATTATTTGACACTCACTCTTGGAATCTTCCCTCACAATCCAAAATCCATATATAAATATGAATTCCAACCACAATCAACACTCATCCTCAAACTCATTCTTCTGGAAATTAACTCTGATTTCAAATTTTCAACATGCACAGGTTTTCACAACACTAGTAGAAAATCTAGTTTTCGTAGAGGGGGTTTTAGGTGACCACTAGTTGGTGGTCACTATTGATATTATTAGCGAACTCCATTTGGCCGTCGTTATCCTTTCTAACTCCCCACCCCAAATTCTCTTCCCATTCCCCCTTGTTCACCCTCCTATGACCATACCCTCCCCCTAGACTCAACATCATTCTGTCCTCTATTACTCCACCATCAAACCATCCCTAACCTATCAAACCCCTCCATCGATCCTTCCCACCTCCTCCGAGCCCTCTCACCCTTGTCGAGCCCTCCCTCGCCTGTCGAGCCCTGTCATCGAGACCTCCCACACTTACCAAACTCTCTTGATCCCATCAATCCCCTGTTATCAATTCCCACCATCAAGGCCTCCTTCCCACATTGATCCCCCGTTAATCCCCCATCATCAAGCCCCATGTATCTCTTGGTTATGGATCCCCAATCTCATTTACTCCATTTTCCCACGGTCGAGTCCCCTCCACATGAAAGTTTTTCTAAAATCATTTTATCTTCAATAATAAATTAAAGAATTGAGTTAAATGAACTAGTAAAATAAAAATTTACAAATTAATGGTGGTTTATTTTGTAAATGAATTTATTCCGAATTTATTGGATCTACTATACATTTACTCTTTTTGGAAAATCTTGATTTTGTGTGCACTAGTAGTTAGTAATTATCGATCTATATGGAGATTAATGATTTTTTATTTGGTTTAAAAGTTATATTGAAATCATTCTCAAAAAAAATCAATCTTTTTATTAAGATACATTGGCCATATATCCCCTCAGCTATATTTTTTTGTGAATTTCCGACACTTCCTCACTCAAGTACTAATTTTTAAGAAGTTTATCTCATTAAATATTAGTATTTAATTTATATTCCATAATTGAACAAAGTTTTATATTTATTGGTTTAGGTTTTTGTTTATTTTAATAAATATTTTTGAATATATTGTAATTAATGATGTGTTAAAATATTATCAAAGTATTCAGTGTGTTAAATATAAATTTTAGAATCCCCTGTGAGATTAGCTAAAGAGGTGACAATGGGTTTGTGTACAAGAATCTTTGTCATTTAATTAATATCTTATATACTTATTATTAGATTTTTTTCAATTTTAGTATTTATAAATCAAAGGAAAAGGGTTGTTGTTTTGTAGTGTGGAGTGTGATTACTAATTAAAAAGAATGCAGGAATAGCAGTCTAAACAAAAATTATTGGGAAAGGGAATGATTTGACCTTGGAAATGGTACTTCACACACTTTAATATTATTTAGATTCATTCTAATAATATATTTGGTACCACTTTATTGATTACTCCTCTCTATTTAAATATTATGAATTAATGCACGTGAAAAATGTTCCTTTGTGTATCAATCCCCACATCCTCTAAGACATTCCTATACTCAACCTAGAATACCTTACAATATCCAAATTGATTCATGTGAAGTAACATGATATGATAAAGAGTGGGGTATGAATGAAAAAAGTGAGGAGTGGATAGCTTCCTACTCAAACCCTTGCAAGCTACTGTCTCACTATGAAATAAATAAAGAAATAAAACAAAAGAAAGAAAGGGACTTGGGAACCATGGATTCTCTAAAATAAAAACAATATCAATTATTTGTCCACCACCATCAGTATAAAGAAGAATGATTTGAAAGAATAATAAAATAGAATAAATGTGGAAGAATAAATATTATTATAAAAATAAAGAAAGAAATATAGAAACAAAACCCTACCCTATAATATTATGTTCCTAGGCTAAGAGGACAAATCCATGAACCCCATCAAATATATTTATTTTTTGAAGTTTTAATCCTCATTCTTGTTTTAATAAATTATTTATAGAATTTATGTGTGTGAGGGTTTATGAACACATATGCAAAATTATTCCATGTAAGATATTTCTTTATAATCTATATTTGTAAATTCTTTGATCAATATAATTTACAGGCTCTACATTATGATACTTGAAGAGGTCCTAAAATTGTTGAATATAATGTTAATTATTGTTCTTAATTGTGTTTTCATGTATTATTTTTTTAGATTTCATAACTTCCCCAACTGGTTTGGTATCATTGACTAATTTTTTCATCTCCTTCAAAATTTTCCACAGATTGTGGCTTTATTGGTTTATAGGTTTTATTGAAATAATTTTCTTTAGAATTTAAATAATATATTTCATTTATTTTCTTTATATTAAATATATAAATGGATAAGAGATGGATTGATATTCCAAATTGTTTTTTTCTAAATATTATGAGGTGATTAAGTGATTTATGGAATTTAACAGTAGATTTTAAAGTGATTGGATTAGTTTTAAATTTAAAAAATGTGAAAATAGATATCTATTCAAATGAGATAGTGTTAGAGAACATCTATTTTAGAACGGGTTTTTGGAAAACAATAAAACTTGGACACATCATGGAGTAGAGTTTGTTTCGTGTCACGAATCAAAAATTATTCATATGGATGTTGATTCGAGAACAATAGATTCGATGAACATAATGCTCAATGATATGATGTGTTAAAATAATCCTAAAGACATTAATGTCATAAATGATGAAATTAGATGGAGTAATCCCTATTATTTTTTTGATTTAGAGGGATTAAAATGGTTTGAAATTGTTGTTGATACATGTAATAAATTATATCACGGATGTACTAAATTTAGTAAATTATCATTCATTGAGGAGTTGTTACACCTAATGGCCTTGAATCAGTTGATAGACACCTCATTGGACATTTTTTTGGTCCTTTTGATGAAAGTACACCCTACTGGAGCAAAGATTCTAGATTCATTCTATCAAGATCACAAGTTGACCGAGGACCTTTGTTTTACATATGAGATCATTGATGTGTGCTGCAATAAATGTAGAAAAGAGAATGTGAAATTCAACACTTGTACTATTTTTTATTCATCTTGGTGGAAGGCTAATGAGATTAATAAAGGTAGTCAGATTCTTCCTAGCAGGGTATTGAACCAAGGGAAACATGTTTTCTCTAACAAGATGTGTTATTTCCCACTGAAACCAAGATTTAAGGGATTCTTCATGTCAGCTAAAATTATTAAATTGATGACTTGTGATTCAGAGAGAAACAAAGAGGTTGATAAATTAACACACTTGGTAGATTCTTTGGAATTGAAAGAGTTTGATCAAATACACCCAAATATTTCATGGGATGATCATAATGTTCAAATGGGTTTAGAAGTAAATGGTTTTAACCCATTTAGTTCCATGGTGGTTGTGAAACATAGTACATGTCTAGAGGGTTTGTTTCCATACAACCATCCCCCATGGGTATATATAAAGCGACCATTGTTATTACATTTGACTATAATTGATGGACTAAAAGGACCTTGAGATAAAATCGATGTTTATATACAACCTTTGATTGATTATCTACAAGAATTTAGATGGTGTCGTGAATTTTTACTCATCATCTAATTAAATGTTTAGACTTTGTGTCACTTTGTTATGGACAATTAATTAATTCCCAAGGTATACTAACTTATGAGTACAAAATGAGATTCCTATTTCCCTTTTTGTAATTAAAGTAAGAAATATATATGGATTAATCATTATAGAAGAGAGGGGATATCTATGTCACAGAGGCTTTCTTCATCCATTTTACAAGTTTAGAAAATACATTGCGTCATTGGATGGGAATAAAGAGCATAAATCATCACCAAAAATAATGTATGAGTTTCAATTCATTCACAAATTGATTAGGAAACCATCCATATAATGTATATTATTTAGGATTTATTTCCTCATGCATTGCCTTCTATTCCTGTTGAAAAAAAGATAGCGCAATCATAATTGTAATAAGAGGAGTATTTTTTTCGAATTTCCTTAGTAGAAAGATAATATTTTAATACATAATTTAGAAGTAATGAACATTGAAAAAAATGTATATGATAATATATTGTGCACCAATTTAGGCATCAAGTTTAAAAACATTGGACAATGACAACACTTGACGTGATTCAAAAAAAAACTGGGATTGGGAAAACCTATAAATTTACTACTATGTGATGGTATTCAGGCATACATCCCTGCTACACAGTAAAAAATGATTAAAAATGAGAAACACACATTTTTATAAATTTTTAATATCATCAAGTTTCTTGATGGTAATTTCTTCAATATTTTCAAACATTTCAATATGATGATCATGACATTGCAGGGATTGAAAAGTTGTGATAATCATATTCTTATTCAATAGTCAATCCCAGTATCAATTTTTGATTTCTTACCAACCTTGGTTGTTGATCCATTTATCTAATTTTATTATTTTTTCAAACAAATCTATTTAAGTAATCATCGCATGAGTTGTTTGAAAAAGAATTAGGATAATATTATTCTAGAACTATGTTACCTAGAGAAACTATTTCTTCTATATTTTTTGATTTCTTGGTCAACTTTACTGTACATTTAACTAGTGAATTCATTACTGGTGGTCCCATAAAATTCATACAGATGTATCCAACAAAATGGTACATAAATATATTTAAATGGTATGTATGCAACAAATAGCATCTGGAAGTTATAATTTCCAAGATATATTTGACGGATGACTTAACTAATTTGTCTGCTTCATTTATTGATGAGGTTGAAAAAAAAGTAAATAAACCCTTCTATAATGATGAGGGTCCAGTTAGAGAAGGGATAACATTTGATATTCACAATGATGAGTGGGTTTATGCTCATTGATATGTGTTGTTCAATACTCCATATATTATGCCATTGATACATTAAGTTGCATAGTTAATCTATTATACCTTGTTTTTCTATATTTATTTTATTACTTACCTTTTATTGTGTAGTGATTTATTATGTATATAATTGAGTTGAAACGTGAAAGGCCCCATGTAAATGACCATCAAATCCAAAAACATCATTTCAACACATTTCATGAGTGGTTCAAGACTAACATATGTATAAATAATGTATTTAATATTTATTTAATGCAAATAAGTTGTATTTTTACAATCCTTTATCCATTTGATTATGTGAAATTTATAGATTCGTGAGATAGATGATTTAAGTACTACTACTGTGAGAAAAGAACCCAACCAACTAGACGATATCCAATTTATTATAGATCATCGCTACAAGTCTTTGGATGTTAATGGATTTTGAATTCATATTAACGATGTTGATGTGAACCAATCCATGCAGAACAATAGTGTTGGTTGTGCATCTATTGATGTGGGTTGTAATTTTGGATTGATATGGGATATTATTGAGGTTAACTATGGTCTTGGCTTAAATGACATATTATTAAGGTGTCATTGGATCGATCTGATTCATGGAATGAAATTTGATCAATTTCAATTTATATTGGTAACATTTAAAAATATTCTATATAATGATGATTGAGTAAGCAAAGATCCCTTCATACTAACATCACAGGCGGTGAAAGTTTACATTATTGGTATTGATTCTTATTGGAAATTTTGGTGAGAATTTCAAGAAGAGGGGTTTTTCTGATTGACTGAAAGGAACCAAATTTTTTCTCTTTTCTTAATCAAACACTTGAACAAACAACTATAGTTGTACGAGAAGAAGATATACAAAGGGATAGAGAGATAATTGAAGGAGATATGATATATTGAAAGATCCGCAAAATATTGGAATTTTTTTCATAATTAATGTTTATAAAAATATTTATACGTTACATTTATAAAAAAATTTGGATTTAACTATATATATTTTTATTAATGTAGGTATGTCATAGGGTGGTTAGAGTGGTTAAACTGATGTAATCGTTATATATGTTTTCATTCATTAAAATTAATTTATTGCAATTTTCTGTAAGTATATTTCCCTAAATATTTATAACTTTTAGTTAAAAATTTATTTTTTAGTAATTTCATAATGAATTTATGTTTATTAGGATCTGTTGCATCTTCCAAAAGATGCAGGGGTCCCGGTAGAGGGGTTAAATACTATAACTTTGTAGCCTAATTGGATATGTTAATTGATAACACCATTCATCCAGTTAGAGAAGGTGTGAGTGTATTGTTTTTTCATTTGGTGGATATGACATGAAACCCCCATAGATTCCATATGAAAACTCATGATTGGACTTCATTTTCCTTTGATATGATTGAAATATTTTGGAGGGAGGGTTAAGTAAATTCAATGTTTAATTTTTCATAACATTGTATTTCTTATTATCGGAGCAACAGACTGTTTTTTTAATATTGTAATTTTACAACATGTATAGATGAGTTTGAGGAAGTATGTATCACCAAATTCTGAATATTATTGAAGGATTATAAGGAAAGGGTGAAGATAGATCATTGGATACCATTTTCGGGTGTTCCAAACATTCCACAGTGAGTCCCTTCAGGTGTTCTTCCCTTATAGTGGAAGGATTTGGTTGCGTTTCGGTCAACTGAGTTGAAGATGCTAAAATTTATTTCTTTTAATATATAAATGAATCAAAATTTTCATATGTATATTAGCTGAATACATTTAATGTAGATTGAGTCTGCTCATCATTCACATAATTGGGCAATGCAGGGCATACCTTCCAAAATTGGAACTTTACATGTGCCACAGCTCAGACATGATGTAATTTTATAATTAACTATTCATTAATATTTAAAAATATATTGTAATATAATATGAATATAAATATGTATTTGGTAGAAAACTTTATTATAGTTACACTAGTGAGGAGAGCCAACTGATCGGATGTTGATATGGGTGAGGACTCTTTAGGCGGGTGATCAAGATGTTGTTAGTGTTATAGTAAGAAAATTCCTTAGTAACAAATGTATATTTATTTCATAGAAGTTAATCATGTTTTTTCAATAATTCATTATTTCTATGTTATAGGCTCAGTTTGATACTGAGTTAGCAGAGCTTCTATAAGAGAAACATCGTAGTACTGTGGGAAGAGATGAGATATTTCAGCATGTCGTGGGTTGTGACAGTCATGGTTATTTCTTAACTTATGAAACTAGTGTCCCATGATGTGTAGTTGTTAGAGTAGAGGCAATGGGTTCATGTAGAGATGTAGGTATGTCCACACAGACTGAGATAAATACTACCATGTAGGCTATGCAGTGTAGTATGGATGAATAGTTTTAGTAGTTACGTGTAGACTATAAGGGGAGATTATCATAGATGTCAGCACGTATCGATGAAGTAATGACACAACGTCCTGTTGATGGTACACAAGTGGTTCTATAGGTAAAAAAATTAAATCATACTTGTATTTAATTTTATTGATATGGTTAAGATATATAATATTTATATATATTGTAGGCTTTATATATAGCTGGTGGACATCACAATGAGTTCATTAGTGACTGAGATGAGGATAACCCTCATGCCTGAGGTAATTTACATTACCATTTTAATATTTAACATTTCATTTTAGATGAAAAATTTAAATGGGTTTTTTATTTCCTAGAATACCCCACATAAAACCTTCCTATTTTCTTTTATTAAACATGTGGTTTGCTGACTTAATATCAAAATTACTACTATAGGAACATCTAGAAAACATATTGATGCATTTATGTTAAATGATCCCATAATTAGAAATGGCCTAGTTCTTGCTTCTCCATACCATAATACTAATATTGGATGTAACCACATTGTTGAATATATATTTAGAATTAGGATTCATGAGAATCCCATAGGTAACCATTGTGATATATTTAAATATTTTTAGTAACATCTGGTTGCTCGAGTGGTAGACAACACATACCTTCAGACAAGATCCAAATCCTAAAAATAATTACAGAGTTAAAGTAAATTTTATAAATAAATTTAGTGAGAATAGTGTAGTATCATGATAAAAATAAAGGTTAATATGTGGAGTCCATTTTGAATGAATTGGAGTTGACTATGATTAGACTCTAAAACCATTAGAAATATTATATCCTATTAGAATTTCTTTCCATTGAATTCTCTAAATTGAAAAGTGATGTAAATATAATTTGAATATGGAACTCACATGAATCTGCATCAAAATCGTTGAAAATATTCACATGTCGCTATAAGAATTTAAGAATAATTATAGAGTAGACCAAAAAATGAGGAGAATCTTGTATAATCAATATTAGAATAAAAAATAAAAAATATTTCATGAAATAGAGTATCCCAAATTTTAATATTTTACATTTTTCTTATGCCCCAATGATTTTTCATGAGACAAGAATGAACTGTATATCATCTATACAATTCATTGAAAATGTGGACACTGATATTATAATAGTTAATATAGTAGTAGCCTCTTCTTCTTATATTGTATGAATTGTATGTTGGATATGTTATCATATTCCTTTTTCTTGATATCATGAATGCAAGTGGAGTTCCTACAAACCATTAAGCATTAAGAATTCATTTCTTCTAGTATAATACTTTTGTTTATGTAAAACATGATGTCAACACATCCATCATCAATTTGTACAATAAAGTATTGGATTATTCATAAGATATATTCTACACCATGTAGCATGAAGTTGATTTCATAACTCTTGATATCCATATATCACAGTGCTATTATCTATATATAGATGTGAGGCATGAAATTAATTATTTTTGAACTCACGTGAAACTTTTTTTTCAGTTTGTTGCATTCCATGAGTCCTCCATAAATATCTAGTGCATTGTAGTGTCTACACCTCCTATTCAAATTGTAATGAATATCTCCTGAACATGATACTATCTATATGCAAGAATTTTGATCGATACTCCCATGCATTAGTAAGATACATGGAGCCTCCTATTTTGTAATGGTTTCTCAAGTCAAAATCAATTATTAACATATTCATATATATCACATAGTCGAATTATCCACATATGAAATTATAACTAGAAGAATATTCTAGTACTTCACTTCTCAATCCTGGTTGAAACTAAATAAATCACCTAGGATGGGATCTCATGGGATAGTGAAAAGTGTTTCGTCATCTTATTCCTTCTAGATTTTCTGTGAGGTAACATTTCTTTCCTTATAGGTTATAAGAAACTCCCTTTAAGGGATAACTGTATTCATGTTTTTTTGAGTGGGATAAGTCTTCAGAGGGTTAGGGTGTTTCTTGTTTAAAAACTATATAATGGTAACTAAACACCCTTATTGAAAATGATCCAGGTGTTGTAACATATTTACTTTAAGCTCCTATTTCTTTCCACATTACAAATAGGTGAAATTAACTTATTGAGTTCACTTATATTTAAATTTTAATAGAATAAAGTCTGTTTGTAGCATTTAATTGAGTGAAAATGGATTAGAATAGTAGTAATTATAGATTGAAATGGATATGGTAACATATACAATGCATCAATTTTAAGGATGAAATTAGGATGCTTTGTAGGTGTTGGTTTGGTTTTATTGTTTCATATTTCCTATAATAAATTTATCACCTCTTTTTCAGCACACTAAATATATATTTATATTACTCTATTTATGCACTCTTTACCACTTTATCATAATCATAGGTCACTATATGTATTCCAGTTATAATTATATTAAGAGAGTTAAGTTCTCTCAAACTATAATTGGGTAGTTCTATAGCCTTTTAAGATACTCTCTTACATTAAAGAACTATGTCCCTACTATAGTGAAAATGTTAGACTTTCACTCCCATCACATTTCCCAGTCCTAAATTTTCTTACATTGGGTAATAAAATTATGGAAGCATTAAGATCAAGTGAAGAAGATATAATAAATGAATTCATTAAATAATTCTATAATATATGAAAACCAGACCTCACCCAAAACCAACTATTTGATCATACACACATTCTTTTTCTATTACAATCATGAATTATTGGGTAAGAAAATTCTTATCTTTGGCATTCCTTAGGTGTGGCTTCCTTTAATGAACTTATATGAAAATGTGTAAAATGTTTTTCAAAGTGAACCCAGTCCTCAATCTTCTTAATCTCAATCTCCTAGTACATTGAATATTTTTCTAATTGTTATTCTCAGCAAAAATGATATCTTTACATAGAAAATTGAGTTTAAATATCACTCTATGGATAACAACATGTATAGACATGGTTAATCTCCATTAAACTTTTAAGTAGAGATTAATTTAACTTTCTCTCTCAGATCAGATACCATTTGTACCATTTGGAAACAAACATTTATTCCCTAATTTTTTAACTTCCACCCAAAAATGGATTCATACTAAAACCATCTGATTATTATTTTTTACATGTATGAGGAAACGACATGTTAATCGAACGTGTGGTCATCCTGGAATGATCAAATATGAAAGTTTTAAATTTTTAACGACCTTTAAAAACATGTGGGAGTTCAAAACCAACTAAATGGACTCCAAATGTTATGAAATAAAAATAAAATAACTGTGGAGTAAATTGGGAAATGGTTGAGTAGATGGTACATCAATTGGAAGTGTCGTTTTTCTAGGACGATGGAAAATGCACATTTAGTGTCATAAAACAAAAAAACACACCTTTAACAGTCATATATATTTAAAATGAGCTCAGAATGACTTGAAATAGTATGAAAACATCTTATTATTATTCATGATGTTCACAAGCAGAGGAAACATCAATCGACTGTGCATTTTTCTTAGAATGACCAAATATTTGGTTTTTAAAGGTTTAACGCCCTTTTAAAAAGGTGTGTTTGGGGCTCAAAACCAACCAATAGAATTTTAATGCCATGAAATCTAAAAAAACATAAGATGAATTGTGAAATTTTTTAGTAGATAAAATACCAATCTGATCTGGCATCCACCCAAGAGGACCAAACACACACTTTTAGTGTCATAAAATGCCAAAATGCGTGTTTAATGGTTACATCCATAGAAAACAAACCAAGAATGACCTAAAATCAATAAAAACCTACCTCATTATTATTTATAATATGCATGGGAATAAATTATGTCAATCAGACTTTTGGTCTACCTGGAATGACTGAATATACAGTTTTTAAATGTTAGACACCCTTTAAAAAACACAGGGGGTGAAAACCAACCAAATGATTTCCGAATGTCGTGACATAAAATGACAACAACAGTGGATTGAATTTTTAAATGGTCATGCAGATTATATGTCAATCGTATTTTTTTTGTAATGATGGAAAAAACACTTTTAGTGTCATGAAACACCAAAATGTACGCATAACGGTTAGATATATAGAAAATGACCTCGGAAGGATGTGAAATCTTAAGACAATCATCTTATTACTATTCATGATGTGTATAAGCAGATGAAACATCAATCAGATGTGAGTTATGCCCAGAATGACTGAATATGCAGTTTTTAATGTTTCTGACACATTTTAAAAAGGTACATCTATGGGTCAAAATCAACCCAATGAAATCTGAATGCCATGAAATGAGACGAAAACAATCGTAGAGTGAATTGTTTAATGTTTAAGTGGATGATATGTTAGTTAGAGGTGTCGTTTATAATGGATGATGGAAAAGCAATTTTAGTGTCATAAAACACCAAAATGTATTCTTAATGGTTAGATATATTACAAATAACCTCATTACATGACACATCAATCAGATAGGCGGTATACCTAGAACTATCAAATATTATGTTTTTAATGGTTTAGCCCACTTTTAAAGGTGTTCTTGGGGGTCAATACTAACCAAACGACATCTGAATTCCATGAGATCATGTGAAAAAAAAATTAGATTGAATTTTGAAATGGTAGAGTATATGGAACATCACTTGAAAGTGTCATTTTCCCAAGATGACTGAAAACACACTTTTATTGTCATAAAACACCAAAACGTGTGTTTAACGGTCAAATCCATATAAAACAACCTCAAAATGACATGAAATCATAGTAAAACCATCTTATTATTAATCATGATGTTTATTCATAGAAAACACATCAATATGATGTGTGGTATTCTTGAAATGACTTAATATGTGGTCTTTAAGATTTTATGCCCTTTAAAAAGGTGTGTACGTGGGTGAAAACCATCCAATTGACATTAAAATTCAATGAAATCAAACAAAAAAGAACCATAGAATGAATTTTGAAATTTTTTAAAAGAAAAAACATCAATCTAAGCTTGATTTTTCTTGAGAAGACCGAAAATGCACTTTTAGTTTCATAAAACATAAAAAACACATGTTTAACATCCAGATCCTTAGATAATGGCCTCATAATGACTCAAAAAATTTGAAAATCCATATTATTATTAATGATGATGTGTAAGTGCATATGAAATGTCAATCAGACCTGTGGTCTGCACCAAACGACTGAATATGTGGTTTTTAATGATTTGACTTCCTTTAGAAAGGTGTGTCTTGGGGTGAAAACCAACCAGACAACCACTAAATATCATTAAATCATATGAAAACAACTTTTTACTGAATATTAAATGTTAGAGCATATGGTAAATCAATCTATGCTAGATTTTTCTTAAGAGAAATAAAAATGCACTTTTAGTTTAATAAAACACTAAAATGTGAATTTAACAGTCTGATACATAGAAAATGACCTCAGAATAACCTGAAATCATAAGAAAGCCATCTAATTATTATTTTTGATCTATAAGAGTAGACAAAACATCAACCAATCATGTGGTCTTCTTGGAACAACTAAATATGTATTTTTTAATGATTTAATTTCATTTAAAAAGGAACATTTTGGGGAGTCAAAACCATCTTAATGACCTTTTAATTCCATTAAATTAGGTGATAATAACCATAGAAATAATTTTGAAATAGTTGAGTTGATGGAAATGTCACTTTGAGCTGGAATATTTCTAGGAGGACCAAAAAATTGCTTTTAGTTTCATAAAACATGAAAACACCTATTTAAGGGTCAGATCCATAGAGAATGACCTCATAATGACTTTAAATCATAGGAAACCCATACTATTATTATTCATGACTTTTAAGGGTATATGAAACTTCAATCATACATGTAGTCTGCGTGGTACGATTGAATATGTGATTCTTAAATATTTGATTCCCATAAAAAGGTGTGTCTGGTGGTAAAAACTAGTCGAACGACCTATGAATGACATGAAATCATATGATGACAATTTTGGAGTAAATTTTGAAATGTTTGAGTAGAAGATACATCCATCGGAGGTTTCGTTTGACTGAAATGATAGAAAACACACTTTCAGTATCATAAACCACCAAAATGGGTGTTTAACAGTTAAATACATAACAAATGACCTCAGACTGATATGAAGTCATAGGAAAACTATCTTATTATTATTCATGATGTTTAAAATGATACAAAACATCAATCAAACATTTTATCTTCTCAGAATGACTGATTTTGTGGTTTTAAAGATTTGGCGCCCTTTAAAAAGGTGTGTTGGGGGGTCAAAACCAAATTAATGGCATCTGAATGTCACGAAATCTGAAAATGATAATAGTAGCATGAATTGTGAAATTGTTGAGTAGAAGAAATGTCAATACGATCTGGAGTTTTTCCATGAGGACCCAAAACCCACTTTTAATGTAAAAAACACCAAAATGTGTGCTTAATGGTCAGATCCCGTGAAAACAACCTCATAATGACATGAAATAAAAATAAAATTGTATTATTATAATTTTTTATGTGTTAGATCATATGGAACTTCAATCGGACATGCAGTTTGTGTAGAATGACTAAATATGTGGTTTTTAAAGATTTTCTACCCTTTAAAAGGTGTGTTGAGGGGTCAAAACTAGCCAAAAACCATTTGAATTCCATGAAATAAAAAAAAATTGTGGAGTGAATTGTTAAATTTTTTAGAAAACAAAATGTCAATTCGAGCTGACATTTTCCCAAGAGGACCAAAAATGCACTTTTAGTGTCATAAAACACCAACATGGGCATTTAATGGTCAAATACATAGAAACAACCTGTTAATTATTTAAAATCATAGGAAAACCATTTTAATATTATTTTTGATGTGTTGGAGCATATGGTACATCAATTGGATGTGCGGTTTGTGTGGAAAGACTAAATATGTCGTTTTTAAAGATTTGACGCCCTATAAAAAGTAGTGATTAGGGGTTTAAACCAACCAAATGAACTCTAAATGCTGTGAAATCAAACAAAAAAACTATAGAGTGAATTGTGAAGTTTTAGAGCATACATTATGTCTATCGGAGATGTTGTTTGAAAAGGATGACGGAAAACACACTTTTAGTGCCATAAAACACCAAAACATGAATTTAATGGTCAGATGCATATAAAACAACCTCGAAATGACATGAAATCATAGGAAACCTGGCTTATTATTATTTTTTATGTGTACAAGAAGACGACACATCAATTAGATGTTCATTATTCTCAAAATGGTAGAATATGCAGTTTTAAATTTTTAAAAAATGATCACAATTATTAATATATTTCTAAAATCAAATAACTTCGATCTATTGTAATAAGATTTAATTTAAAATATTTTATTCCATATAAATTATTATTTGAGATATTTTTTATGTACTATTTATTTTAATAAATTTTTTCTTGTAGTTTTATTCGATGGTGGGTGTCGAGATTAGAAGATGATGAGATAGAGAGATTTATGTGCCTGTGGTTTTAGATATTTTGGAGATATTTTTTGTATTTTTTGAAATATAGTGGTTATTTTAATGTTGCTATGAAATTTAAAAAAAACCTATAGAGGATTCTATATTTTTTTTATTATAGGTCATCCTGACCTCATCTATAACATCCACCAAATGGAGAATTCTATAGGAAACAATGACGGTTCTAAAGTGTCCACTGTTTGGCAGATGCTAAGTGGCCGATATAGGCCTTTAGTGATGGATTTTGGATATTGCTAAAAGCCTTTTTCTACTAGTGTATATAATTTTAATTTACATAAACCATTGATGTGAGAAAACATAGATGATTAAACCAGGGATATTGAATCAAAGACTGATTACTTGTAATGAAGTATGAGTGAGGCAATCAGCTTCCTAGTCCACTACCCCATATTCAAGGTTTTGGTCATCATGTTCCACTATAACCCCACAGGATTCCACCCCAACGAATTCTCTATCAGACCCCTACACCACATCTTGCCCCATATCAGCCTCATTGAAAGAATTAAGGTCTATTGCACCCATAAATTCATTTCATGAAACCCATCAATCACATCACTTGACTTGATCCATGTTATAATATAACATTAATCCCAAGTGTGACACTAAAATGCTCTCCCGCTCCTGCAAGGGATAAAGGAGTTTTTCACGATTCTGATGGTTGATAGTAGATTCCTTATCGAGCTAATGATGTTAGCCTTACATAGAATTAAGGATGGGTGGAATCCCATATTACTCAACCCCTATATTGTGGACCTATTCAACAATGACCTATTGCTGCTAGAGAACCAAACCCCCCGCATCATGTTTCATAGTTTCTAGACACTCATTAATATCCCCCAACCTCTTTGAACCATCTCAATATAGAGTACCAACATATGTAAAGACCCAGAAATTCCTTGTAATTTTTTTAAAAATTATATCGAAATGTTTGAGTCTACAGTTTCTGACGGTACTTGATTCTGAGGCCTGGAGAGCCCTGAATGTTTTTCTGAAGTTTCTTAAGTAGTTTCAGTAAGCATGTGAGTGGGTTTTTGTAACTTTTAAATGGGTTCTCGGAATTGAAATTTGAGGGTACCGTTGATCTCTCATCACCGGTAGTTGCTTAAGGAGACCTTCACCTCGGCTACAGTTGTTCGTGGGTGCAAGATAGTTTTTTCTACCCATCATAGGAAAATAAAAAAAAGTGGAAATAAAAATAAACTAAATTTATTTTTATTTAACTTTTGAATTTTTTTGAATTCTCAGTGGGGACCACCTGAACTCTTAAGACCTTCATTTTTTAATTATTCCAAACCCCCAAAATTTATTGACTTCATTAAATAAAGTCTTTAAATCTATCAATTAAGGGGGAGGCTTTTCATCACCTGGATTGAGGGGCTCTTGGTTTTTGGCCGGAGAAGTAGCTTGGTGGAGGATCCTGCAGGAGGAAACCCCTTAGAGGAAGAACTCTTCTCCTTCGACGAACATTTCTCCAACAAAGAACTCTATCAAAGGATCCCCAATGAGGAACATCTTCAATGATGATGAACTAATGTTCGTCTTTCCCTTCCTCACCGATGTGAATGAATATTCGAGGTAGGGATTGTTGTTTTTGTATACCCCATACCTCGTTCTTGAAATTATTCTTTATTTAAGAACAAATATGCCTCTTGATACCATTCTAACACTGAGGGTGCGGGCCAAAATTAACACGGCCTGACCCCTCCACAACCTCTGTGGATTTTAGTGTTCTTCGCGGCTTGTTTTCGGGTATAGAGAATCCCGACCATGGTGGACTTGAATCAATGGAGATGTCCCAAGATGAGTGCAGGAGTCTTCGGAATAAAGATTGGGCCACCGGGGCGCGCCCGGTGCCCCGAGGAATGTCGCCAGTGACAGGTGCCGGTGACCGGCACTGGTAGGGCTCGGGAGCAGCGGTGCATCTGCGCTGCCGAGGAAGGGTTGTGGCCTGTCGGCCATGGATGAGCAAGGGCAGTGGCCGACGCATGGTCGGCCGCGTGAAGGGAGCGGCGACGTGCGTCTGCACCGCCGGGCATGCAGGGGCCACGACACAAAGCTGCAGTGGAAAAGGGAGGGGTGGTCGGCTCGTTGTTGGCCGCCAGAGGTGATGTGGAATGCAACACGCAGCAGAGGTGGGCTAGCCATCCGACCAGTCGAGGAGTCGAGCGGGACCCCAGGTCCCGCGTGCCAGCTGTTGGCGCCACATGGAGCTTGCGGGTTGGCCACAAAATCTGAACATATGGGTCATTCGGGGTACCCAAGGGGCACCTCCCCCTTGGGTGGCGACTAGGGCGGACCCCACCACGGGGCCATCCAGCCACGGGCCAACTGTGGCCCTCCTGTGGGCTGCCCAGTGCGGGCCGCCAGTGGGCTGGGCCGTGCCACCGGGCCGGAACCAGTGGGCCAGGCAGGACCCAGCGGGCCGAGTCGGATTCCGCGGGCCAAGTTGGACCCAAGGCCGGACTCAAGTTGGCCTGGGCTAGGTCATGCCGGGTCGGTCTGACCGGGTTGGACCATACCCGGACCAGCTTCGACCCCTTTCTACTCTTTTGACCATAACTTGAGCTATAGGGTGTCCATTTGATGAACCGTCTGCGGAACTAGAAACCTTGGATCAAGATGGTCCTTTTTCTATACCCCACTTGAGTTTTGAATAAAGTTGGGGTACAACTGGGTTGGATCGAACACGAATCCAACCGGGCCCTCGAAACTAAAAGGCCAATAACTTACAGACAGGGCGTCTGATTGACGCACCGTCTTTTTCATTGAGACCCCTTTTACGTGGCGGTCCGTTGGGATACTTCTTCATGGTACTTCATGGCAGTTAGAATATCGACCTGTGTCTTGAGGAGTGGACCCTCCCAGAATCACGTGAGCATAGTGAGGGAACCTTGTGGCTAGATGTAACATGAGAAAGGGATCCTACGTGGGTCTGTTCTTTGGGATCCTACGTGGTTTTGTGTTCCAGGATCCCACATGGATCCACTCTAGGAATCCACATGGGAATAATCTAAAATCCTACATGTTTCTGCTGTACTAGGATCCTGCGTGGGTCTGATAATTTGGGATCCTACGTGGGTCTACCTCTCAACAGAGTAAGATGTTTCAGTAGTTACATCTAATCATTTTTACTACAGTACCTAAGTTATACCTGGTGTGAGCTGAGTATTTACCTTCGTGGTATTCCTTCCTTCATGGAATAGTTGAGCTTTGGGCTTTGAGTTGGTCCCTGTGTTTCCTCATGAGTGAGATGCGTATACTCGACCACTACGGTATATATATGGGTATATACCTAAGTAGGGTTGTCATTTGTTTTCATGATTTTTGGTTTATCCTTTCTAGATTTTGTGAGACCTTCAAAGGTCTCAGGGTCCCTACTGATTATCGTTATACTCACCCCTGCACGGGCTATGCCTGCACCTTCTTGTGTTTGGTGCAGATGACGGACAGTGCTGACTGAGGATGAGAGTACCAGGACTGGAGGTAGCTCCAAGGTGCACATTATATGAGGCATACCATAGAGATGATTGTTCGAGAGTTGTATCAGCCCTTTAGGTAGGATCCTTGGTGGGAGTTCACATGAGCTTTTTTGAGTTATACTTGTGCTTTTAAGTTTACTTGTACTTTCCAGTTTTACTTGTTCTTTTCAGTTGGGCTTGTATTCTAGCCCCATTTACTTTTTGTACACACCTTGTTTACACTATAGTTTAATTTGTTCTTGTATCCTACTTTGTGCTTAGTTGTGTGTGTTTATAGGTTAAAAAGGCAATGCCTTCCCAGTTTTTAGGGAATACGTCTTTCGGTGCTAGTCTCCATCCCCTGGCCTATGGAAGGCGGGATTGGGGTAGTCACGGCATGGGCCCTAGGGGACGGGTTGTGGCAACATAGAATCGGTCTTATCATCCCACTATGTATTCTATATTTAAACCCTGAATGTATGCATTTTATGGTTGGACATATGGAGGAGATGCCTCATCAGCAACCGTAAGGCTTCCAAGGGTACAACTACTTCAGTGAACCAACATTCTTGTATTTCCAATGAAGAATCTATGAACCATCTAAAAAAAATTACTACCACTCTTTCTAATTTTTAAGTAAAGTGGTGAGACATGTGACTTCATCAAAATTAAATTTGTCTAAGGTAATGATTGGGATACTATCCCTTCAATAGAATGAGTGGAAAATATTTTTTCTTCAGAACTTCACTAGATTTGAGCTGTTTTACCCAAGAATTAGCTACAATGAATTCACCTCATATTTTCTTATCATGGTAATTATCATCAATGATATCGAGGATTCCCACCATCTATGCATGGAGGGATTCATCAACAACTCGTTTGGGATCTAGAAGACATGGTTCACCTCTTCAAAAATTTCAACCAATACATAATCTCGGGGGATTTTCCTTACAATAGTTTGTGAAAATATTTAAACAAATTATACCAACAGAGGTGGACAATGTGGCATGTTTCATACATTGGAACCTATTTGAAAACTCCTTGGGCGTTTTATTTTAATTCTTTCTCATTCCTATTCTCTTTCTCACATTCCTCATAAGTTACAATTACGAGGACTACTCAATTTCCAAACCCTTAATAATGGTGAAACCTTTGGTTTTTACACCCATTGGAATTTTGGAATTGGTAGAGATATGGTAGGGATCAATCCTAATCATCACTAACTCAAAATTGAGATTATTTAGGGCTACCCTTTATCAATGCTATAAAAAGCACTGATAAAGGATGTTATTTTATTAGTACTAGCTAAAAGTGATGATAAATGGTACATTTATCATTGCTCATAAAATACCCCCTTTATTGTTCTTTTTTATCTTTGATAAAGTGGATGATTTTATCATTTACACCTAAAAGGGAGGATAAATGGTACTTTCATTAGCACTAATAAAAGACTCCCTTTATTAGTGTTTGTTTTTGTACTGATAAAGAACACCCTTTATCAGTGTAGTTAAAAACCATCTTTGTCTGTGCTTTTTTAGTGATGATAAAAGTTGTACTACTAAAAAATATTATATATTATAAAATATAATATTTTAATATATATATATATAAATATATTTATATGGGTATAATATATTTTATTAAATATGATTTATTAAATAACAAATATGTATTTACACATAATATGTAATAAATTTAATGAAATATGATTTATAAATTAATTAAAAATAAATACTAATTAAAAAATGAATAATTATTATTTATTAAAAATATTTAATAAAAATTTGGTGATAGAAAAAATTAAAAAAATAATTAATCTTTCAACATATATTAAAAACTGATCTTTAACTTCAAAGGACCATAACTTTTGACCCAGGTGTCTTTTTGGGATCTGTAAGATGTCAAATCGAAACATGGGAAGATATCTATTTCATTGGAATTGAGGAAACCTAGGTCCCAATATTTTATTGGTCAAATAAGTCTCATAAGGCCTCTAAATTGATTTTTTAGTTTGGATACCCAAATTTTTAAAAATTTGTTGAAATTTTGGCATCATTTAAGAGGGTTTTCTTGACTTTTTATAGTAGAGACTACATTTTTTACCTATGGTTACATTTATATTGATTTTTTATTGTTGAAATTTTAATGTTTTTTAAATATTAGTGTTATTTTTAATCAAATATATATAGGTGTATATATGGTTGTCCTCAGGTGTCACCATAAACCCGGGGTATTAGTTTTTCTTTTTTGTTTTCTTTAAAAAAATTAAAACGGTTAAATTTTTTCACTTGATCACTTCTATATTTACATTATTTATCTGAATGATTATATTTAGGGACACTTTTGATGGTTTACTACTTATTTTTAATCACACCCTACTTAGGAAACCATGGTAAATTGGTACCTGAAAAGATGCTGCTTGTTTGTTGGTCTGGGCTTGGGAATCATGGATGGGGCCTGGGAATCTAAGATCAAGTCAAGTCTCAGGACCATTTTAAGACTTTTTCCTAGATTTATACTTTTATATTTTGGGTCATGTTGTATGATTTCATGACATGTACAGTATGAAGTTCATTTATAATGGAATGGTTGATTTTTATTATTTTTCATTACTTTCCTGGATGTCATTTCATTTCCTTATCTTTCTAGATGTATATGATTGCCTTTATTTAAAATGTTGATTTACACAGATATGCTGGTATAGTCTCCCCACCATACCACCTTAGTCCCACACTTCTTGTTGGTTGCCTCTAGCATACTGGGAGGCATACATAAGGAACAACATCATTCCACTGGTCTGGGTATTGATTAGCGGTTCAGCGTGGTGAGGCTTTACATATTACTTAGTAACACATGACTTCATCATTATATATTACATAACATAGGCGATGCTATCATCAATTGGTAATAATTTCTCCCATGTTTGAAGATATTTTTTTAAAACTTTAGTTAAATATATAATTTTTCTATATATGATGATTGTATCGCACACCAAACTCACATATATAGGAGGCTCATTTGACCAAGCCAGTTTTCATTGACTAATGAAAGAACTACGTCTTCCCATGGATGAGATTTATCATGAGATTTTTTTTCTATGTTCCATATGATTATGAGGGTGTTGATCCTCGTATAGATGTTTCATATGGTCATAATCCTATTATGTATGTTCCACATGATGATGTGTAACATGAGAAGAATTTCCAACATGATCAACCATATGCTCCTCCACTTACTTTCATATATGATCTACATCCACATGTTATCCCTATAAAGGTCCATGACACATCTTCTAGTGATTTTACTACACACTCACTTACTTTTTTGGATTATTCTACAGTGAAGAGGGTGACTGGAGGGTGTACAAGTCTATATTTTTTACTGGTGAGTAGATACACAATTGAAAACATCCATCTTCTTCACATGTAGAAGATGTAGGTTCCGGGCATAGTGGAAGCATGTGGATGGGTGTACCCAACTTCAATTTTTCCATTAACACCGATCAATCTGAGATCTGTCACGATACTAAAATGTCAGATCATTGGAATAGAATGAAGAACGAAATAAATGAAGGGAGTCTCAGAACCATAGATAGGATCATCATATGTTGGTTATAATTAATTTAATTAAAAGACAAGAATTACCTTCTCTCTTCGTTGATGTTTCCAGTCACGATCTGATGTGATCTATCATTGTGTTATAGAATCCAAGTGCAGGATTCCTCTAGCAGTGATCCACACATGCTACACGTATGTCTATACATCGCCGAAGGGATCTTCAGGTTCTAGCATTTAAGATCATTCTCTTGTGATGTCTACCTTAGATCGCCTTGAGAGCCCTTTCAAAGCGGTCTCCTTGATCCGGTGGAGGAGGATCTGTCTCGTAGCTCGAGAGAGTTCTTGGAAGAAAACAATTCTATCTTGGATTGAGATATTTTTCTAGATCCATTGTTAACAACTCCAAAAAATGGATAGGCTAATGAGAATAATATAGTCAGAATTTTAATTACATAGAATAATAAAATGAATTAATTACCCAAAATCATTTATTCATTTCATTTAATTCTTGGTAAGACCCCATGTCTAATAATAACAGATGACTATTATTATTACTTGACATGTGCCCAGCAAATTACACCTAATAATATTTAATTAATTAAATAATATTATTACCTACAAATCCCCAGAAAAACTCCACGGTGTGTATATTAATATACACGGTGTGTACTTTTGTTTTTCCATTTTCTTTATTTCCTCCACCACATTTATTAGACCTTTAATGATGGCTATTTATTTCACAAATAAATATCCCTGAATTACTCACTAATAAATATATTATTTCTCCCATAATATATTCACTAGAATAACTAGTGTTGAAATAAATGTGATCAGGTATCCTTTGAATAATTATTAAACCACAATCGGGAATAATCTTTATTCAACTTGTTAAATTAATATTTAACTGAGATACTTGGACACACTTAGTGTGTGACCCTATAGGACTATTTCTCATTGGAATTTGGTGGAGCCTACCTAATGTCCAAGGTTGACATCTAGAAATATGCTAAGGAACCCATAGAGAAAGAATTTAACACCACAATGATGTGTCACCACCTACGAACGCTTACCATGTAATGTAATCCCTTTGTATCGATATCTTAAATCAAGCAGGTTTCATGTTGGTGTCATCAACTCATGTGCTCGATTATTCTTTCTTTGACTTTCTGGAATTGAACTTTCCCATTCCTTACCATGGCCATGGATTTATTTAGGCTATATCAATTCCATCAAAGGGTCTGAGTTATTTACTTTCTTTATGGAACAGAAGTGAAAAATAATTTCTCGCATTATCTATTAATGCAGTATTACTCGTGACACACCCAACATATCCTACCTCACTGTGAATAGTGTTTTGTCATAGTTTTTGTCAATACATCTAAGTGCACGAGTTGTGATACCCATTAATAACAATTTTAAAGTCTAAGGAACAATACACACGTCTGTAGATAGGGACATCCAATGACACTATGAAATGTGGATTTCCTACTGGAGGGTCTCATTCTCATAATATCCTCCTAGAAATTACCAAGGGTGCACACCATGAGAAGTTGCCTCAAAGTTTTATGGTTCCTCTCCCCCTAATGGCCTGTATTATTTGTGTCCCTCAAATAAAATCCTCCAACCATAGAACATGTATTTAAGAATAGTGTTATGGTACTTTTGAGTTCTCATCATAGTAGGGATCCATTGTGACCTTTTAGTGCAATAGTTGTCCTTACGATATTATCACATGCATTGTCACATAGAAGAAAAATCAAAATGTGATAAGGTATTTATTAATGAATAGTGTACAATTTATTTGGTTCTAGGCCACCAACTCCAATAGACTCCCACTTGGATTAGAGCCAACTACTAATAACCTTTAACCGGCTATCTCTCACATAATATTCTTGCTTCTGCTAAGATAGGCCTTTAGTCATGGGGTTTGCCACGTTATCTTCTATGAACACTCTGCTCAGTGCAACTTCACCCCTTTGATAAAAATCTCTCAAGAGGTATTACTTTTAGATAATGTTCTTTGTCCATTGATGTGACCGTAGTTATTTTAAAATAGCCACCACTACAGTATTATCACACTACAATGTGATAGGATCTTTACTTATATGCACCACATCAAGATCCTGGACAAAGTTCTGAATCCATATGGATTCAATGGCTACATGAAAATCCACTATATATTCAGACTTTGTTGTAGAATCGGCAACAACCGGTTTCTTTGAACTCTTCCAGCTCACAGCTCCTCCATTGAGATAGAAAAAATATCCAGATTGTGACTTCAGATTGTTATTATTTTTTTGAAAACCATCATCAACATACCCTATGATAACAAGATCCTAATCTCCTTCATACACCAGGAATATATCCTTAGTTCTTCTCAGATACTTAAGGATAGTCTTAATAGTACTCCAATTTTGTTCTTCTGGATCTTCTTGATATCTACCTCCATGCTCAGTGCATAAGCAACATCAATCCTAGTACATAACATGGAATACATTATGGATCCTATAGCTGAAGTGTATGGGATCTTACTCATCCTATCTTTCTCATGTTGTGTCTGAGAACACATTTTCTTAGAAATATATAGGTCATGTTACACTGAAACCAATCCCCTATTGTATTGTTTCATACTAAATCTCTTTTGTATCTGTTCAATGTATGTACCCTGACTTAGTCCAAGCAGCCTCTTGGATCTATCATGAATGATATTGATCCCTATAATGTAGGCTTCTTCACCTATGTCCTTCATGGAGAAACAATTGTTCAACCAGTCTTTAACTGACTGTAAGACTGGTACATCGTTTCCAATAATTAATATGTAGTCAACATATACTACTAGGATAATTATTGCATTCCCATTAAACCACTTATAAAAACATGGATCACACTCGTTTTTAATTAATCCAAATTCATTTATGGATTCATAAAATCAAATGTTTCATGACCGGGATGCTTAATTTAATCCATATATGGATTTATGCAACTTGAAAACCCTTTTGTCTTCACCTGGTATCACAAAACCTTCTGGTTCTGTCATATACATATCATCCTAAATATTCCCATTAAGGAATGATATTTTGACATCCATCTGCCAAATCTCATATTCATGGTAAGATACTATGGAAAGTATGATTCTTATGTTTTAGACATGGAAACTGGTAAGAAGTTTTCATCATAGTCAATTCGTTGATGTTCTTTAAATCCTTTAGCCACTATCCTTGCTTTATAGGTGCTAACTTGACCTTCCATGTGCAGCTTTCTCTTGAATACCCATTTTCATAAAATAGGATCTACATCAACTGGCTCATTGGCTAGAACCGAGACTTGGTTCTAATACATGGAATCCATCTTAGAATTCATAGCTTCTTGCCATCTTGCAGTTTCTAAGACTTCTACTTCTTCCTTATAGGAGAGAGCTTTATCATTGTCCAAATATTAATGGTTCAACATCCTTGATGACTAGGAAACCAAATATATTTGGTTCCCATACCTCTCTTGAGCTTCTACCCAGTACTTGTGTTTCTAGAACCTCTTCCACGGGGACTTGTGGTACTTGTTCCTGTACCAAATCATGTATATCTTGAGCATCAACATCGTTAAAGTCAATCTTTCTCCCACTATTATTTTTGAGGATGTGCACCATCTCAAGAAATATGGCTTGTCTAGTGACAACCACTTTCTTATCTAAAGGGTAATATAATTAATATCCTTTCATTTCCTTGGGATATCCTATAAAGATACACCTCATGCCCTGGGGTGATAGATTGTTGCCTGATAAGACCTTAACAAATTCCTCGCATCCCCATACACGTGTGTGTGACAAAATAGGTTTCATTACATTCCATAACTCAGAGGGAATTCAATTTTTCTCCTTATTTGGTACTTGGTTTAATGTGTTTGCTACAGTTTGTAATGAATACCCCCAAAATGATAATGGAAGATCTGGATGACTCATCATTGACCTCACCATGTCCAACAAGGTGTGGTTCCTCCTTTCACTAACCCCATTCCATTGTGGTGTATAAGGAGGAGTGAGTTGAGATAGAATCCCAGACTCCTGTAAAAGGTCGATGAACTCTTGGTTCAGATATTCTCCACCTCAATCTAATCGAAGTTTTTTGATCTTCTTACCAAGCTAATTCTCTAATTCATTCTTGAATCCCTTAAATTTCTATGAGGATTTAGACTTATACCTCATTAATCAGATATATCCATATCTACTCTAATCATTAGTAAAAGTAATGAAGTAATAATATTCACCTCTAGCTTCTACTAGAAATGGTCCACACACATCCGTGTGAACCAATCCTAGAGGCTTTGTGGCCCTTTCACCCTATCCACCGAAAGGTGACTTTGTCAATTTACCTTGTAAACAAGTGTGACATCTATCAAGTTGTTTTAGCTTAGTAGATTCTAAATAACCATCCTGGAAGATCTTTTTCAAGAACTTCTCATTTACATGACCAAGACAGTGATGCCACAACTAGGTGTTGTATGAGTCATGTGAATTTGTTTCGTTACCAATTTCCAACACTTGGTTTTCATAATTTAATACATAAAAACCATTATTTGAATGTTTCATACCATAACATAAGTTTTTATTATAAAAGAAACAACCCTTATTTCCAAATTTGAAAATAAATCCA
The DNA here is from genome assembly GCA_963277665.1 of Viscum album. Taxonomy (NCBI): domain Eukaryota; kingdom Viridiplantae; phylum Streptophyta; class Magnoliopsida; order Santalales; family Viscaceae; genus Viscum; species Viscum album. Next base: position 761,842,694 of record OY728161.1, read on the forward strand.
TATATATCCAAACAAGATATGGAAATTATGTTCTTGGTAACACTAGGAACATAATAACAGTTACGTAAAACCAAAACCATCCCAGTTTTCAATGACAGATGGTAATTGCCAATGGCCAACGTAGTGAGCCTCATACCATTGGAAGCTCAAAGATCCACCTCTCCTCTAGCAATCTTTCTAAATCTACTTGGTTCCTGCATTTCAATACATATGTGATCCCCACAAGATATATCTAATACCCAATGTGTATAAATGGAAATATTACACTTGATAACGAATGCGCCTTTAGCATCCCCACGCTTCTGGGTGCAGTTCCTCTTCTAGTGGCCTTTCTTGACACATGAAAAACATACTGCCTATGATTCCTTGACCTCCCTCTGGATATTTCCCTTATTGGAGAGGTGGTTTTCAGGGGCTTCAGACCATTTATGAATCCTTGGCCCCTTTTCCTTGTCCTTCATTTTCTTATTCACCAAAAGGACTATGGGTTTGTCATGCCCCATGTCCATATCTACCTGGTGAATTAAGGTCATAAGTTCTGATAGACTCTTCTCATTTTTTCTCATGTTGTAGTTTACAATAATTCTAGATAATGTCTTGGGCAGTGATGATAGAATGAGATCTGTACACAACTCATTCGGGAACTTGATCCTTAAGATGTCCATGTGTTCAATGTAGCTAGTAAGTTTGACTACATGAGGCCCAGTTGGAGAAGTCTTGCCAATCTTAGTTATAAACAAAGCATTGGTGATCTCATATCTCTCTTGTCTCGACTTCTCTTGATATAGATCCTTAAGGTGAGACATCATGCTATACACGTCCATGTTTTCAAGTTGTTTCAAGAGATCATTAGACATAGCCGATAGCATGAAACATTGGAAATCTGTGGAATCATCCATATGTTTCATATAGAGAGATATTTCTTCATCACTAGCCTCTTTTCCAGTCGCAACTGTAATAGGTTCTTCCAATACATACAATTTTCTCTCGTGGCGAAGGATGATGCGTAAATGCCTCTACCATTCTTGAAAATTGGTGTCGGTGAGAAGGTTTTTCTTCTCAAGTATGGTTCTCAATGATATGTTTGAATTCATTTATCTTTACTTTTCTAAAAATTAATATGATCAAAGGTTTATCACTTTATCATGATAAAATTGAGACAAATAAATTATTTAATACTTATCAGTCTCCCACTATTTTATCAAAATCCAATAGCCCTCACTATTGACTTCGGAATATTATGTTGCCTGAATATTCTAGTGGAAAGGATCTATATTTACCTTCACATTAACCCAAATGGGTTTTGTCAAGAAACTTGAAGGGTTTTCGATAGGAATTTTAAACTCCAACTGCATTAACTCGCAGCTCCTTGATCCGCTGAGTGGACTCCCCAATCTAGAAATCCTTTTATTTTGGACTTCCTCAACCTTTGCATCTTGACCACACCAAGTCCTAATGTGGAATTCATCCCTTGATGCGAACCAATTCAAGTCAACCCAAAACCATGAATTATAATTCCTCGATAATTGAAATCACCCCAACTAGGGTTGGTCAGGAACTTTGAACTATGGTTAGATTCTAACCAAGATGATGGAAGGCTATACCGACTTAATATTTTTGTTGAGGGATTTTATCCTTATACATAAATTTCAATTTTATTATTTTTCTTACATTATTGTTAATATTAAGTGGGATATACTTAAGTGATTAACCATGTCTAAGATAATGTTTATGAATAAGTCAGTCTTATTTTAGTTTCATCTTGCATGCTTGTTTAATTCATTAATTGTGTGATTGTGACAACACACCCACAAAAAATAAACCATGCAACTAATAGAAATAAAATAAATGGTATGATCATGAGCTTGTTCTATTAGTTATTTTATCTAGCAGTTAATAAACTAACCCAAGACCTAGGGGAGAAACACCATGAACCTTTTGGGTTCATATTTACAGCTTTCCACCTGTCCACCTTTGTATCTCCTTGGATTGGTTTCACCTTGGATCCTAAATTGAGCTGCCTCCACTGACTTGGTAGCTCCATCTATTACATATGCTTTTATCTCACTCACATGTGAGGGGTAAAATGGGGTTTTACATTATAAAACCATGGGCACACAAACCCTACATATTAATGAGGAGAGGCTCATAGGCCAACAGATTTAATTTAAATAAATTAATTAAAATAAACTATTCACATACCAAGGTCTTGGTCTATCTCATGATCATCCATACATGCAATGATATTTACTCAAAAATAAAATATGCATTCAATTATTTATTCATTCATGTTTAAGATAAATCACGCTTGAATCAATTAATTATATTTAACTAATTAATAATTTTATATTAAACCCTTTTTTTGAATTTCCTTGAGATTCTTAGCCATCATAATTTTAAAAAAATAAATTCATTTAGAATTATCTTTGTATGTAACTTGTACTTTGGAGGAAACCTGGTGAATTCCCGTTCATAACTACCCAATGAGTATAAATGAACATTATGCAGATGTTAAATTAAACACATATATATAAAACACCTATCGCGTGTTGTTCCTCAGCTTTACCCCTACACTATGGTACATGTCTCATAGGTTTTTATAAAATAATAATAAATTTTAATAAATATTTATTATTTAGATGAGTACACAGTGTGTAGTTTCGACTACACGGTGTGTAATTTTGTTCACCGTTCATCCGAATTACACACCCAGGGACATGGCATGTAGATGTACTTTGGAAATCTTCAGAGTACACGACGTGTTCAGTGGGCCACATGTCGTGTAGTATCCGCGTTACACGGTTTCTAGCCGGGAAAGCCGGGTACAGGGTACACAGTCCAACCCTAACCCAAAGAGACCCCACGCTATGTTTAGTAGGCCACACGGTGTGTAATCCAAAAACTGTGCGCCACCTATTCCAAGTCAGCACACAGAGTCTTAAAGACTTAGATAGAATTCAATGAGATAGTCTGGTTTGGCAGACTGTCCCAGTGCATGAAACCTATACTACATTGTGTTTACTACCGAATACACATCGTGTGTTCTGGTGTTGTTTAGCCAGGATTCTTTGGAACCTATGAATGAGATCCTCAATTTTATTTTAATATAAATTAAAAGAAAAAATCATTTCTGTAAGGTGAAAGAGAAATGAAAGAGGATGAATAGATCTTGATATTCAGATTTATAGAATAATTAACTTGAATTTAAACGACTAAATTATTAAATTTGTAAATCACCAAAAGAGACTAAATAATTATAATCAACAATATGACCCCTTTTATACCACTTGTAGGTTCCGGGCGTAGTGGAAGTGTGTGTATGGGTGTACCCAACTTTAATTTTTTTGTTAATAATGATCAATCTGAGATCGATCATGATAATAAAACGTCGGATATTTGGAATATAATGAAGAATGGAAGAAAGGAAGGGAGTCTCGGAACCATATAGAGTATCATCATATGTTGTTTATAATTAATTTAATTAAAAGTCAAAAAATTACCTTGATGAAATTCTCTCTCAGTTGATGTTTTTGGTCACGATCCGATTTGATCCGTCGTTGCAACGTAGAATCCAAGTGTGGGATTCCTCTAGCAGTGATCCACACATGCTCCACGTATCTCTAAACATCACCGAAGGGATCTATGGGTGCTAGTGCAGAATTGCCTTCGCTTGCAATGTCTGTCTTAGATTTCCTTGAGAGCCACTTGCAAAGCGGTCTCCATGATCCAGTGGAGGAGGATCAATCTTGTAGATTGATAACGTTCTTGGATGAAAATAATTCTCTCTTATCTTGAACGCTTTTTCTAGATCCATTTTGCACAACTCCCAAAAATGACTAGGCTAAGGAGAATTATATAATTAGTATTTTAATTACATAAAATAATAAAATGAATTAATTATATGAAAGAATTTATTCATTTCATTTAATTCTTAGTAAGACCCCATGTCTAATAATAATAGTTGACTATTATTATTACTTGACATGCGCCTAGTGAAATACACATAATATTATTTAATTAATTAGATAATATTATTTCTCCCAAATCCCCAAAAAAACTACACAGCGTGTATATTAATATACACGGCTTGTAATTTTGTTTTTCCATTTTCTTTATTTCCTCCACCATATTTATTATACCTTGAATAATGGATATTTATTTCTCAAATAAATATCATTGAATTACTCACTAATAAATATATTATTTCTCCTACAATATATTCTCTTGAATAACTACTATCAAAGTAAATGTGATCAGGAATCCTTGGATAATTATTAAACCACAATCGGGACTAATATTTATTCGAATTGTTAAATTAATATTTAACTGAGAGACTTCGACACACATAGTGTGTGACCCTCTAGGCCTCTTTCTCAGTGGCAATAGGAGGACCTTGCCTAAAGTCCAAGGATAGCATCTAGCAACACGCCAAGGCACCCATAGAGAAAGAAGTTAACACCACAATGATGTATCACCTCCTAATAACGCATACTGTGTAATGTAATCCCTTTTTCTAGATATCTTAAATCAAGCAGGTTGCATGCTGGTACCATCAACCCATGTGCTCGATTATTCTTTCTTTGACATTCCATAATTGAACATTCCCATTCTTTACCATGGACATGGATTTATTTAGCCTATATCAATTCTATAAAAGGACCTGAGATATTTACATTCATTATGGAATAGAAGGGACAAATCCTTTCTCGCATTATCTATTAATGCAGTATTACCTGTGGCGCACCCAACATATCCTACCTCACTACGAACAGTGTGTCATCACAGTTTTTTCAATACATCTAAGTGTTCAAATTATAATACCCATTAATAATAATCTTAAAGTCTAAGGACCAATACACACATCCGTAGATAGAAATATCTAATGAAATTTTAAAATGTGGATTTTCTACTGGCGGGTCTCGTTCTAATAATATCCTCCTGGATATTACCCGGGGCGCACACTATGAGAAGGTGCCTCAAATTTTTTTGAGTCTTCACCCCTAATGGCATGTATTATTTGTGTCCCTCAAATAACATCATTCATCCACAGAACATATATTTAAGAATAGTGTTATGGAACTTTTGGGTTCTCATCATAGTTGGGATCCGCTCTGACCTTTTAGTGTAACATCTATCCTTAGAATATTATCACATGCATTATCATGCAGAAGAACAATCAAGATGTGATAAGGTATTTATTAATGAATAGAGTAAAAGGTAGTTGTTTCTAGGCTATTAACTCCAACAGTAGAGAGTTCAAGCCATAGAGCAGTTTTCATCTATTCATGATTGGGTATAGGAGAGAAGACATTGGATGCCCAACCCATGGTGCCATTTTCAATTTTTTATTAACTATTTTGGTATTTACATTCATCCATAGTTTTCTGGGAATTTTCTATTGAAATTTGACTTTTTTTGGAAGATAGAGGTTGGCGTATAGTTGGAACAAATTTAGGGGAAACTCTACCCCAACCATAGAAAAATTTGTGTGCTAAGACAATAGCATTAGAGCACCCTCAATATTATGAACATGGTTTGTAAAACCATTAAACCCCTACTAGTGGAGCCAGAGGCACCCTCATGGTTGGAAAATAGTTTGGAAAACCATGTGGTTTTCCTATTTTTTAAAAAAATTTAAATTATTTATCTACCCCTCCATGATTTAATCCCTTTCCCTTCTCATTTTCTCCCATTACCAACCCTTACAGCCCTAGGCACACCATCCCCTTTCTCCTATCCCCTCATGGCATCAATTTTCGGTGGATTGTGACCTAGTTTCATCATGGAAACTCCATGTAAGTGTCTCATATCTCTATTTCCTAGTCTCTCCTCCCTTATTTCTTAATTTTCTTACTACCCAATGGTTGTGATGACCAAGGGTTATCCTAATCCGAACACTATGGCATAGGGTTTGATAATTATTGTTTGTTCTTATTTCCATAAGGTTTCCCTTCTTCTTAGATTTCTCTTATCAACTGGTTTTTGGTTGTTTCAAGGAAATGGTTGGTGGTTTCATGTTGTGACGTTATTTGACAGTTTAAATGTTCTTTCTTCTAATTCAGTTATTTTTTAAATTGAGTTATGCGAGTAAAGGGGTGATTCGAAAGGGGATGTGGTGGTGGTTTGGAATATGTGGAAGTTTGTTTTTATGACTATATAAAAATGATGGTTCTAGGTGTAGTATAAGCTCTATGGTGGGAGGTTAATCCAAGATAGTCTTGTTGATTCGATGGAATATTCAAAATATTATACATGACGTACACACCATGTCTAATGAAATTTTTCCACCAAGTATTGACATAGAGAAACCCAGAACGTGGAGATGATTTTTTCATGTTAAATCTATAAATTATTTATTTAAATATGAATAAATAAATACATTGTCTTAGGATCTTTCTTTGATTATGATGTTTTCATTATCCATAAGTCACTTTTTTAGATTATAGTTGTTTGTTTTTTAAGATCCAGGTGTAGAATACCTCTAGCAGTGATTCTTATGTGCTCCTCTAATCTCTAAATGGCACTGATTCACTGTGAATAAATCACCTTGGATTTCTCATCTTTATTTCTCATCCTTCAGACTTGAAAGATTCCCTCTAGATTTTATTTTACTTGAGAGGGAGAGAGAAAGAAGAGTAAAGAGAGAAATCTTTTGTATGCATCAATTCTCAATTCTTGATTAACACTACACAATAGACATAATTATCTATATGTTGAGCATGGATTTAGGTTAAAATATTATTTAATTACATACCATACCATAAATAATATTATAATCTTTAACAAACCCCAATACATATAATAATATTATTATTATTATTTTATGGTGTGCGCATACTTTCACAAAGATAAATATTATTTTACCAGTTTTTAAATTAATATTCACCATCAAATGCGATCTTGGTACACTAGAACTCCTCAACATTTATTAAATACATGAATAAATATTTTATTCATAAATAAATACTTCTTTCACAATCCAAAAAATAAAAATTCAATAAAATATTCAATAAATAAGATAAATAATTTATTGAAAATCCAGTGAATAAATATTTATTACATATTCATGTTATCAAATAAATTAGATATTAATAAACAAATAATTATTTATTACATTGTGAATATTAACAATCAATAAAACATGAATAAAATTATTTCATGGTCTTGAGTATTCTATTTATTTCAATAATTAAATTCAAATAGATTTTAATCAAGATCAATGGAAATACTTAGTGTGGGAACCTCTAGGAATATTTATTATTAGAAATAGGTGGCCTTTCCTAAATTCCAAGATTAATATCTATCAATAGGTCAAATAACCCAAGAAAAATAACTTAATGTCACAATATCAAAAAATAAATATGAACACCCATTGTATAATATAATCTATTTTTCTCAATATCTCATCATGCATGATTCACATCCATGTCATCAACCTATGTTCTTGATAAGTCTTTCATTGACTATATGAAATAAACTCATCATTACACCATGGACATCTAATTAAATGCGATGGTTATATTTCAATCAAAGGGTCGAGATATCATATTATATAAATAAGAAAGGGAAAATCCTTCCTTTAATTATTATTAATAAACATCACTCATGATGCACCCAATGTATCTAACTTTACCATAAACAGTTATCATCATGGTTTATGAAACACATCTAAGTGAAAGAGTTGTAACATACATTAATAATAATCGTAAACAATAAGGACCATTACACACGTTTGTAGATAGAAATATTTGATGAAACATAAACATACAAAATTATTACTGGTGGTTATATTATCATAATCTGACATCATGGTGATTATTAAGTGTGAACATCATGAGAAGAAATCTCATCTGCTTATGAGTACTCACACCTGACAGCCTATATACTATGTTCCCTATCATAGTACGTTATCCAAACATAGAACTATATTTATGAATATCATCATAGAACATCAAGTTTATCATCATTGAGGGTAAATGTTATGAACTTATCACTATGACCAATACTCTAGGACGTTATCACATTTAAGGTGTGTAAAAGAACAATCAATATATGATATTGTAATTGAATTATTATTCACTTCGTTGAATATATATGTAATCTAAAGTACAAAGTAGTTTGTTCTAGGGAACCAACCCCCAAAAAAAGGGGGGAAACATATAGTAATCCATGGTATATAGGTTGGAATACTAAGACCAATGTGCTAGATGAAGTAGTAGGGATTCAAACTTCTCTCTCTAGTAGGATTCTGCTACAACACTAACTAAATAAATTGTGATGTGATATGATGTGATAGTTATGGCCTGAGCATGGGAATGAAAATTTGAATCCTTTTTTTGATCATCAACATTTTAAAGAACCTAGACCCCACATACCCTATCTAATTAGGTATTTCCCATGGTTCTTATTTTTTGTTTTTACGTTTTAAAAAGTTATTCTTATTTCATTAAATTTTCTTATAGTGTTTAAATAATCTTTTCAACTTAAAAAATTTCACTTATTTTTAAATTGATATACTTATTTGTCTTATAAGGAATATGAATTGAAATAATTGTTTGATCCTTCTTTGAAAGTGATTTCACACCCAACATACATGCAATTGGTGAATATAGACCCTATTCTGTCTGACTAGATTAAATGAAAATATTTCTATGGTGGTGGCAGGTACTTGTGTTAGTGGCCCTTTTGGAAAAGTGTTGGTGGTAGAACATAGGGGGATTATCCCTATTATCATAAGGATATTTTTGGTTATTTTATTGGTCTCTTATTCATTTTTTCTTTTTGGTACTCATCTATGGTTGTAACCTTTAAACATGTGTATGATTCCTTTCATTATCTTTTATTATGGATGATTTTTATAATTAATCATGATTATGTTGACTATTGTGATTGAAAAATCATTCCCAACGTAGTTACTCAATACTCATACACTAATTTATAACCCATGGGGATTAGGAATGACCTTATATCCATGCCACAAGCCAGGTCGGGTGTCTGTTTGAATAGAATCTTGGGACTGTTCATGAAAAAATAGTATTGGAACAGGTTTTCCATTTCTTCAGGTCTCAAAATTTGGGGAATGTATGGATTGATAGGAGTTAGGAATATCAAGGATTGAGTTTCTGGTTGTGAGTGGGGTGTCTATCCAACAAACCTCACAAAGGACCTTGGGTCTGTCACGACCCGTCCTCGGGGCCCGTGTCGTGACTACCCAAGCCCGCCTTCCATAGGCCAGGGGATGGCGACTAGCACCAAGGCGTAAATCCCGATAAACAGGGAAGGCATTACCTTTGTAAAGTAAACAACCATCACAGAGTAAACAAGCGGAAGAGTAAACACTAAGTAAAAACTGTAACAAGCTATGATGAAAGTAAAAGGGGCCGGAAATACAAGCCCAACTGTAAAGTACAACTGAAAGGGGAAAACAGTAACTGAAAAGAAAAGCCACAGCGTCGAGCCGTCCTCTGGAAGTCCCACCTGAAGGGCGAGCACAGATAGCCTCCACAGCTCCTCGGTCCAACCGTTTGCTCCGAGTACGTCCCGCCCAGTGGTCCACCTCCAGGTACCGTCCTGCTCCGCAAGCCTCCACCACGATCAGCGTTGTCCGTTGTCTGCAACCGACACAATGAAGTGCGGGCATAGCCCGTGCAGGAGTGAGTATAATCTACTCAGTAGGGACCCCGAGACCCCCGAAGGTCTCCCGAAATCCACAAAGGATAAACCACAAAGGAAAGATACAATCATGAAGTAACAACCGACACTGCATTGGTATATTCCCATACATATTCCTAAGTCATCAATTCTCGTTCGGCTCCAACATCCGAGCCCAAGCACAACCCAGTCCACACAGGAAAGCAAAACGTATACTCACACAGAATAGCACAACACAATCCACGAAGGAGAGTAAAAGTAATTCACATAGGATAGCTCAACACAATCCACAAAGGATAGTAAACAGTAAATCCACACAGGATTGTTCAACACAATCCACAAAGGAGAGTAACACAGGATTCAACTCACACAGGTATACTTCGTCAAAAGGGAAAGGGATGATCAGATATAGATACTGAATCATCTAAGCTGGCACCCACTGAGGATACAAGACCAGCTGTCTTCATTGATTCATCTATGCTGGGACCCACATAGAATACAAGACCAGCATGGCTGGGACCCACATAGGATACAAGACCAGCATTCTTCATTGATTCATCTATGCTGGGACCCACATAGGATACAAGACCAGCACTGAATCATCTAAGCTGAGACCCACATAGGATACAAGACTAGCATTCTTCATCGATTCATCTATAATGGGACCCACATAGGATACAAGACCAGTATTGAATCATCTAAGCTGGGACCCACATAGGATACAAGACCAGCATTCTTCATCGATTCATCTATACTAGGACCAACATAGGATACAAGACCAGTATTGAATCATCTAAGCTGGGACCCACATAGGATACAAGACCAGTTGTCTTCATCGATTCATCTATACTGGGACCCACACAGGATACAAGACCAGTATTGAATCATCTAAGCTGGGACCCACATAGGATACAAGACCAGCACATCTAGGACCCACATAGGATACAAGATCAGCTGTCTTCATCGATTCATCTATACTGGGACCCACATAGGATACAAGACCAGTATTGAATCATCTAAGCTGGGACCCACATAGGATACAAGACCAGCACAGCTAGGACCCACATAGGATACAAGACCAGCTGTCTTCATCGATTCATCTATACTGGGACCCACATAGGATACAAGACCAGTATTGAATCATCTAAGCTGTCAGATCCACAAAGGATCGATAGGTATTAATCCCCGCAAAGGCCCACACAGGATCGGACCCACACAGGATCTATAGCACTGATCCCCGTAGGATCGTTGAGTGTTGTAGTTGTCGCCGTCGAATCCACTGAGGATCTCTGCACAGTCGTCGTCGAAGTCGCAGTCGCAGCCAGCACTAGGGTTCTCGCACACAGCAAGCTCGTTCGGGAGGGTCCGCTCCACGAGCCGAGAGGCTGATACATCAACTGACACATAGTCCGAAGTTGATGTATCCAAAAGTTTCGTATCGTCAACAGGAACTCAACGCAACAGACGGCGCGTCAATCGGACGCCCGGTCTGAGAGTTATTGGCTTTTTCGTTCCAGGGACCCGATTGGTTTTTAAGGAAAAACTAACTTGACCGTACTCCACGTGCGTCCAAACCCCGGGCAGAGTATTCCAAAAGATCTGTCTCACTAAGAGGAACTCAACCATGTCTACGGCACGTCAATCGGACGTCCGGTGTTCAAGATATGAGCGTTTCCGCTCCGAGGGCCCGGTTGGTTTCGTGTACGAACCAACCCGACCGAACTCAAAGTATTCCGAAACCTTGAGTGCGATATACCGAAATGACCGTCTCATTCCAAGGATCGCTACGCAACTACCGGCGCGTCAATCGGAGGTCTACAGCTCACGATATGGGCGTTTGACCGAAAGTGGTCCGAAAATGGGGGGTCTGGGCCTGGGTCGACCCGGCTGGGCCCGGCCCGGCTCGGTCCGGCCCGACCGGCCGGCTACGGATCGGCCAGCATGGCCGAGCCGAGTTGCGGAGTGGGGTACGCGACTCCCCCGCCCGCCGCTAATTGACGTCGGCGGCGGATCCACCGGCCGCCGACCCTCCGGCGGCGCGCTGCCACCGCCGCCTTCCGCGGACCACCGGACGCGCTTCGGTGGTCCGTTTCTCCTGCCGTCTTCGCCTATGGTCCTCCCGGGACCCCACATTCACTGCGAAGGGATTCAAACGCCATAACGGCCTGCTTCATCGTCGCGCGTCAAAACTGCGCATCAAAAACAAACTGCGGAGGGTTTTCGGGCCGTGTTCGTTCGGCTCGTGCCCTCCGCGTTAAGTGATATCAATTGGAAAATCAAACATTTGTTCCCAACAAATTATTGGGCACATACTTAACCAAGAAATTAGACGACACCCAACAAAATTAACCCCGCATGGACGAACGGTCCGCGGATCAACCGGGTAATGGTTGGTCCACCCTCGTTGTTCTTTCTCAAGGTTAAGAGGAAACAAATAAAATTCCCCTACAACCTATTAAATAAAAAGAATCGTAACAATAATCCCAACCTGCAAAATAATCTTCGCGGATCAACATAATATTAGTTGATCTGCGTTCTTAAATTTAGAAGGGAGTAAACGAGGGTTCACCAACAATCTGAATTTAAATTCCCTACCTCGGTTCAGGAACGGTGCACGTCAATTGTGCCGCGGAAGACGAGTGTCGCGGAGGTCGGGCGTCGCGGAAAACGAACGTCGATTCCGTTGTCGTCAAGGTGCGTTCAAAGAGGAAACGTCGTTGGAAGAATACGTCGCGTTCTTCTGCGGAGATGTTCTTCGTTGAAGAACGGTGTTCTTCGTGTTCTTCGTCGAGGTTGAAGAAGAAGAAGACTTCACGCTTCCCAATCCTCTCAAGGTGGAAAAAACTCTAACAATAATAAAATAAGACCAAGTCTTAATTTATTAACACATCCTAACCATTTGAATTTAAAGAGTTTGAAATTAAGTAACTCACCTTATTAATTATAACAAGTTGTCAAAAAATTAATGAAAGTGAGTTAATGGGGAGTTAGGAAGGTGAGGGGTTAAGAGGGGTTAGGGAGTTAAGGGATTTGAAAAGGTGGGGGGGTTCATGTGGGCCCCACCCTTTCAATTATCCACACATGGGAAGTTCGGTGGATGTGGGCCCCACCACCAACTTTCCATGGGAGAAAATAACCACTTGATATGAAATAAAATTGATTTAACAATTTTATTTACTTTTTTTAAGTAAACCCCATTAATTAACTTCTTCACCCGCACAAACGCAACTACGGTAAAGGTTCTCTTAAGCGATTATCGGCGTTGCGAGTTCATCGGTGTCATTGGATTTCAATTCTGAGCACTGGTTCAAAAGATAGGAATTCCCACTTGTTCGTTCACTGAACGTACCCGAGCTAATCTTCGGAAATTTATTCTGGGCACACTGGGCCTTGGAATCAGGTGCCGTCAGAAACTGCATTCTTGTAAAATTCCAAAGTAAATTAAGAAAAAAAAAATCCTTGAAATTTCCGAGTCTTTACATTACTCCCACCACAGGGCTTTACGTCCCCGTAAAGCTTCAACACAAACTAGGGATACAAAGGCGGTAGAGCTAGGCGGTAAGCCACCTCGCCAATCCTGCTGAGGACCTGGAAGGGTCTGATGAAGCATGGAGACAACTAGCCACCTTGGTCAAATCTCTGTAATCCTCATCAAGGTGAGACCCGTATAAGAACGTGATCATCATCCTCGAACTAAAAAGGTCTCCAATTCCTGTTAGAACTGAAACTCAAAATTACTGCTGCCACGAGGGTAAGGTTGGTCTTCTCAAGAGTGATCGGTCACACCCTCCCGTGCATGAGTTTAACTTGTGCTGCCCAGGGTTTCCTTTTTGCCGACCAAGGAAACCCCATCTCGACGTTTGCCTAATACCATCAATTTGAGTATGAATAGTGATTGCCAAATTCATACTCAAACTAACGTCGTAAGACCTCGACGCTGCCACCAAGAGGTCCCAACCGAGACTCTCTCCTCAAGGGTCAGATCACACCATCGGCATAAGTGTGACTATCGAGTCTCCTCCCAAAGGTATCTCCAGACGTGAGGGTCAAGTCAACGGCTTAACCGGAAACTCTAGGTCTGGGACTAGATTCATGGAAGGAAGGGATGATTCGTTTCGATGTTTGTGGCTACGGCAGCTAGTAGAAGACAAAGTCCGCACCTCGAAACATCCTTAGAGCCCTTTTTGGTCGCACTCCTTGACCGCAAGCAGCTAATCTCTTCCCCTGCTCTCCAACTCCCTGAGTCTAGCGGGGACTACAAAGGCTGGTGATGGTAACATGTTGAAATGTACACCACCACAAGCTGCTCTCCTAGCTCTGCCTCCATGTCTGATGCTCTGCAGATTCATCTGTCCTTAACATTTCCTCTACTTGAAACATTTTACACGCCCAAGTCTCCGAGACTAGCATCAGTTTCCTGCTTTCCAAACTTTTAACATTCTCTGGCTGTATTCGATCAGCAAAGAATTCTCAACCACAAAGGTTCCTTCTAGCACCCTAGCCTAAGTAGGAATGCATAGAGAAAAGGTGTTGGCTCGGAAGCCCTTAAACAAACCACGCTCAAAGGTCCGAGCTCTATTGCACTGATCGAAACGCATTCATCGAGTACCCGGTATGTTCGGTACGCCTCGATGAATTCTCAGCTATAAACACGTCGTCCCGCCGAAACTGTATAAGCTCTAGAAAACTCCCGGACACCTCATCAAGCTAGTCCTCATCCACCTATGAGTCAGGTTCGCCTCGGAACTTGAGGGTATCTGAAGTTAGAACACATGTAAGGAAGTAAGCTTACACGTGTCACCTACCGATACCACTGGTTGTAACTGCTGACCAACAGGTAGTGATGTATAGCTGACACACTACCCAAAGGCACTATCTCAGGCATCGGTCCACGTACCGAAGCCTCATCACTATGCGGACCATCCTCATGGTCATTCACTGGAAGACACTAGTGGCTAAGTCCACCATCCACTCTACTGATGTCTCAGCTAGGCGGAAAACCCTAGCAATCGCCTCCAACCACTGCTCTGCTGTCTGGGAATCTGTCTCGCCTCGTAACCTCGGAGGCCTCCACTGCTAGAACTTGTGCAACGCGCTCTGCCAGCGTGCATAGTTTTCTAGTATAGCTGTTGGCATCTGCTGCCCAATAGGTGGTGGTGCTGCCGGTACACCACCCGAGGGTGCCAACATAGTAAAAAGGGCCCTGCACCAGAGCCTCGTCGCTCGGTGAGCCATCATCGAGTACTCTCTCGAAACTCTAACTGACTGTCTGCGTGGAGACATTCTGAATAGATGCGACACGGTCAACGTCTTATACCTGGTGAGATGACACAAGTAATCACAATGAAAACTTGAAACACACATGCAATCAATGTTTTCGTGCATTAAGTCGGAAATTAGAAGTCAGGGTCTTGGTGTACGGATACGTTGGCCACCGCACCAACACTAGACTCCCTGAACTGATAACCACACTCAATACGCTTAACACTATTGCTTCACATAGAAGAAATATCAGAGTCCAAAGTTCTGCGGTAGAACCAAACTCCTCTGATACCAATTTGTCACGACCCGTCCTCGGGGCCCGTGTCGTGACTACCCCAAACCCGTCTTCCATAGGCCAGGGGCTGGCGACTAGAACCAAGGCGTAAATCCCGATAAACAGGGAAGGCATTGCCTTTGTAAAGTAAACAACCATCACAGAGTAAACAAGCGGAAGAGTAAACACTACGTAAAAACTGTAACAAGCTGTGCTGAAAGTAAAAGGGGCCGGAAATACAAGCCCAACTGTAAAGTACAACTGAAAGGGGAAAACAACAACTGAAAAGAAAAGTCGCAGCGTCGAGCCATCCTTTGGAAGTCCCACCTGAAGGGCGAGCACAGATAGCCTCCACAGCTCCTCGGTCCAACCGTCCGCTCCGAGTACGTCCCGCCCAGTGGTCCACCTCCAGGTACCGTCCTGCTCCACAAGCCTCCACCATGATCAGCGATGTCCGTTGTCTGCAACCGACACAATGAAGTGCGGGCATAGCCCGTGTAGGGGTGAGTATAAGCTACTCAGTAGGGACCCCGAGACCCCCGAAGGTCTCCCGAAATCCACAAAGGATAAACCACAAAGGAAAGATACAATCACGAAGTAACAACCGACACTGCATAGGTATATGCCCATACATATACCTAAGTCATCAATTCCCGTTCGGCTCCAACATCCGAGCCCAAGCACAACCCAGTCCACACAGGAAAGCAAAACGTATACTCACACAGAATAGCACAACACAATCCACGAAGGAGAGTAAAAGTAATTCACATAGGATCACTCAACACAATCCACAAAGGATAGTAAACAGTAAATCCACACAGGATTGTTCAACACAATCCACAAAGGAGAGTAACACAGGATTCAGCTCACACAGGTATACTTCGTCAAAAGGGAAAGGGATGATCAGATATAGATACTGAATCATCTAAGCTGGGAACCACTGAGGATACAAGACCAGCTGTCTTCATTGATTCATCTATGCTGGGACCCACATAGGATACAAGACCAGCATGGCTGGGACCCACATAGGATACAAGACCAGCATTCTTCATTGATTCATCTATACTGGGACCCACATAGGATACAAGACCAGCATTGAATCATCTAAGCTGGGACCCACATAGGATACAAGACCAACATTCTTCATCGATTCATCTATACTGGGATCCACATAGGATACAAGACCAGTATTGAATCATCTAAGCTGGGACCCACATAGGATACAAGACCAGCATTCTTCATCGATTCATCTATACTAGGACCCACATAGGATACAAGACCAGTATTGAATCATCTAAGCTGGGACCCACATAGGATACAAGACCAGCACAGCTAGGACCCACATAGGATACAAGACCAGCTGTCTTCATCGATTCATCTATACTGGGACCCACATAGGATACAAGACCAGTATTGAATCATCTAAGCTGGGACCCACATAGGATATAAGACCAGCACAGCTAGGACCCACATAGGATACAAGACCAGCTGTCTTCATCGATTCATCTATACTGGGACCCACATAGGATACAAGACCAGTATTGAATCATCTAAGCTGGGACCCACATAGGATACAAGACCAGCACAGTTAGGACCCACATAGGATACAAGACCAGCTGTCTTCATCGATTCATCTATACTGGGACCCACATAAGATACAAGACCAGTATTGAATCATCTAAGCTGTCAGATCCACAAAGGATCGATAGGTACTAATCTCCGCAAAGGCCCACACAGGATCGGACCCACACAGGATCTGTAGCACTGATCCCCGTAGGATCGCTGAGTGCTGCAGTTGTCACTGTCGAATCCACTGAGGATCTCTGCACAGTCGTCGTCGAAGTCACAGTCACAGCCAGCACTAGGGTTCCCGCACACAGAAAGCTCGTTTGGGAGGGTCTGCTCCACGAGCCGAGAGGCTGATACATCAACTGACACATAGTCTGAAGTTGATGTATCCAAAAGTTCTGTATCATCAACAGGAACTCAACGCAACAGACAGAGCGTCAATCGGACGCCCGGTCTAAGAGTTATTGGCTTTTTCGTTCGAGGGGCCCGGTTGGTTTTTAAGGAAAAACCAACCCGAACGTACTCCAACTGCGTCCAAACCCCGGGCGGAGTATGCCAAAAGATCTGTCTCACTAAGAGGAACTCAACCAAGTCGACGGCACGTCAATCGGACGTCCGTAGTTCAAGATATGAGTGTTTCCGCTCCGAGGGCCCGGTTGGTTTCGTGTACGAACCAACCCGGCTGAACTCAAATTATTCCTAAACCTTGAGTGCGATATACCGAAACGACCGTCTCGTTCCAAGTATCGCTACGGAACTGACGACGCGTCAATCAGAGGTCTACAGCTCATGATATGGGCATTTGACCGAAAGTGGTCCGAAAACGGGGGGTATGGGCCCGGGCCGAGCCGAATCGCAGAGCGGGGTACGCGACTCCCCCTCCCGCCACTAATTGAGCCCAGCAGCGGATCCACCGGCCACCAACCCTCTGGCGGCGCGCCGCCGCCGCCTTCCACGGACCACTGGACGCGCTCCGGTGGTCCGTTTCTCCTGCCGTCTTTGCCTATGGTCCTCCCGGGACCCCACATTCACTGCGAAGGGATTCAAACGCCATAACGGCCAGCTTCGTCGTCGCCCGTCAAAACCGCGCATCAAAAACAAACTGCGGAGGGTTGTCGGGCCGTGTTTGTTCGGCCTGTGCCCTCCGTGTTAAGTGATATCAATTGGAAAATCAAACATTTGTTCCCAACAAATTATTGAGCACATACTTAACCAAGAAATTAGACGACACCCAACAAAAGTAACCCCGCATGGACGAACGGTCCGCAGATCAACCGGGTAATGGTTGGTCCACGCTCGTTTTTCTTTCTCAAGGTTAAGAGGAAACAAATAAAATTCCCCTACAACCTCTTAAATAAAAAGAATCATAACAATAATCCCAACCCGCAAAATAATCTTCGTGGATCAACATAATATTAGTTGATCCGCGTTCTTAAATTTAGAAGGGAGTAAACGAGGGTTCACCAACAATCTCAATTTAAATTCCCTACCTTAGTTCAGGAACGATGCACGTCAATTGAGCCACGGAAGACGAGCGTCGCGGAGGTCGGGTGTCGTGGAAAACGAACGTCGATTCCATTTTCATCAAGGTGTGTTCGAAGAGGAAACGTCGTTGGAAGAAGACGTCGCATTCTTCGGCGGAGATGTTCTTCGTTGAAGAACGGTGTTCTTCTTGTTCTTCGTCGAGGTTGAAGAAGAAGAAGACTTCACGCTTCCCAATCCTCTCAAGGTGGCAAAAACTATAACAATAATAAAATAAGACCAAGTCTTAATTTATTAACACATCCTAACCATTTGAATTTCAAGAGTTTGAAATTAAGTAACTCACCTTATTAATTATAACAAGTTGTCAAAAAATTAATGAAAGTGAGTTAATGGGGAGTTAGGAAGTTGATGGGTTAAGAGGGGTTAGGGAGTTAAGGGATTTGAAAAGGTGGGGGGTTCGTGTGGGCCCCACCCTTTCAATTATCCACACATGGGAAGTTGGGTGGATGTGGGCCCCACCACCAACTTCCCATGGGATAAAATAACCACTTGATATGAAATAAAATTGATTCAACAATTTTATTTACTTTTTTTAAGTAAACCCCATTAATTAACTTCTTTACCCACACAAACGCAACTACGGTAAAGGTTCTCTTAAGCGATTATCGGCGTTGTGAGGTCATCAGTGTCATCGGATTTCAATTCCGAGCACTGGTTCAAATGATAGGAATTCCCGCTCATTCATTCACTGAACGTACCCGAGCTAAACTTTAGAAATTTATTTCGGGCACACCAGGCCTCGGAATCAGGTGCTGTCAGAAACTGCGTTCTTTTAAAATTCCAAAGTAAATTAAGAAAAAAAAATTCCTTGAAATTTCCGGGTCTTTACAGGGTCACCATGAGATATTGGGGAATTTGGTTTGACACCCATTGGGTGTAATGCACAGGCTACAGATTGGGAATGGGCACCAAGGTAGGGTAGAGTGGTTTGAATTATGATTTAAATTATTCCTTTTGAAAATGATTTATTATGTTGTTCACCTAGTTCCCAATGGAATGGTTTATTTAAGATTTTTCTTTTTTATTTTTTGTTTTTTTTTTTTGGATTTTTGTAGAATCATGCCTCCCTAGAGACCTCTTGAGATTCCACAGGTGAAAGCCATGGAAAAGTATTCATTAGAAAACCAACTAGTTGATCATAGATTCATAGAGTTAGTGGTTTGTTCTATTTGAGTAGTATATTAGGGGGAGATATCAGGTCGTAATTGGGCTAGGGAAGTTGAATCGGGGCCAAAGTTGGATTTTTCTAAGGAGTTCCTTGAGTATAATAACTCTTATATCATGGAAGTCACCAAACCCTATCAGGTTATGGGTGATTGTGGTTCAGGTTGGGAAACATGCGAAGATGAGAAGGAATTGCTTTATGTAATATCTCCCATCCAGGATATGAGTATCATGGAGAGGGGGAGGGATGAATCAGTGATATATTTTTCTTTTATGTTTTCTTACTTTTGAAACAACCTTAGCCTCATGTTAATGTTTTCTTCCCCTACTAAAAATAAACCAAACATGCATCCAAAAGAACATAATAATTTACAAGGTTTACTACTCATAAAGTGTAGATACGTCATTGTTATAGTTTAAAAACAATCCAATACCACACAATTAACTAGAAAAAAATGCTTATGTGTGGAATACAATAAGTAGGTTATTCCCTTACACTTGTGTAGAACTATGTTCAATAAAATAGTGCATTTTCTTCATGTAACACAAAATTATTTAATAAAAATTGTGTAATAAACATGTTATGGTGTTTCTTGATTAACTTTCACAAATATAAACTTTAATAACAATTCTTCACTTCCATACCCAGAAGTAGTCAAGATCTTTACTAACCTTTGTAATGATACTCAGTCTGATTCCCCAGTCTGATTCTTCAGTTTGATTTATCAATAAGTAAATAATACTCTGTCGGGATACCACTAAAAACAAACCTAAACTACTTCTTCTTTATTCCCTAAATCCCAGTTTGATTATTGAATATGATTCTTGAAACTCTGAATATGATCTTCTCTCTTGTTATTTACTTATTTTGTCTAGAACACTTCCTCAAGTAAGAATGATTCAAAAAATTATTCTCTATAAAAACATTTAGTGTTTGGCCTTCTCTCTTCAACAGTATATCTGTGTCAGAAATCTCAAAGTACCTCCACTGTTTATTGGCGACCCAAAAGTGGTTTAGGTGGGATTATGAAAATCATTCCCACTTAACCAAATTTCTTGAAACATAAATTTTACATGAATTTAGGATGAATATTTGACTTCTTAAGTGCTTCTCAACACTTCTAAAATCTTATCGAATCATCTCATGACTTCAAATCGCTTTATAATTCCTTAAAATACACCATTCTGATTGCAATTTTCATTACAATCTACCTCATTATGATGGAGAAAAATGTAAAATAATAGATTCTTCATTATTTTTCTCTTCACTAATTGAAAACAATTGTAAACATATTCTCTAATACTTATGTTCACCTTGAAAACACTTTTTATCTCCTTCAAACTCTTTAATCAAGATTTTAGACCCCCTTCGACAATAATTCCAAAACACTCCAAACAAGATTCATCTTCTTCTATTCTCTAGTATGATAATCCTGTGTCCGATAAACATTATCGGTGTTAGCCTGCTCTTGGTGAAGTTTTCTCTACTTTACTTTGAAAAATGGTGTAATCTCCCATCCAAATGTCTTGATTTAATAAATACATATAAGAGTACTTATTTCTCTTGAACCAAATGGAAAATAACCAAAAAATAATTTATCTTGATGAAAATGGTTGACAACATTATTGATCGGTATATGATATTATTTCACTTCCTTTCCTTTCCATTGGTCCTAAAATATCCCAACAAAAAGAATTATATCTCTGATTTCCTTTCGCAACCATCAAAACATCTAATGGTAGGTGTTAAGATTACTCTGATGATCTATGGTACCTTGAATTTGATGGATGAGAGTTAGCGGTAACTTCTTTCTACTTTTGGTTATGATACTAATAGACTATAATAAACCACAAGATTATTTATTTTCTGATTTAAATAATTGGGCTTATTGGTCTTATTAAAAACAATAATCTTCATATTTTCATGTTTCCAAAAAAACATTCCCAACCTTAAAATAATTCTTCATTTAGTTTTCTCACGCCATTGATCTAAGACTTGAAATATTCACCTTCAGAAACTTCCTTCTTTTACAAAATTCATCTTGTAATCATGAATTCCATTATGAATTTGATTATATTAGAGATCGTAATAGCATTGTATGACTTATAATGGAAATTATTGTAACCTTCTATTCCTATGGTTTCTTTATTCTTTCCTACCAACCCTCAATTAAATTGGAAACACATGTTCTCCCATTTTCCTTTATAATCTTGTATCCCAAGTGTCATAGATTACTTATGATTTTTGAGAACTTCGAAATCAGAAAATAATTATTATATTTTCATCATATCCATACAGACTTCAATCCTTGTTGTGATTAGATCTTCATTTATCAAACCCAAGGTGGATCCGATGATCCTTTTCACCCAGAAATGTTCTTCTCAATCCACTAGACTTTCTTAAGAATTTTGTGTCTAATTTCCTGAATACGATGGTAAGTCAGATTATCATAAATTACAAAGTGTGTTGGTTTCTATTATTCTTTGACACTTTAAAAAAATATTCTTCTTGGACAAAAAAAATACAAAACATTTAATATGAACTTCTTTTAGCTTCAAAAAAACACCTTCCATCCAACTTGGTACCCAAAACCCCTTTGTATTTTGTTTTCAAACAAGATTCATAAATCACTGAACTTTGTAACCTCAAGAAATGGATTACATATCAACGATTCTATGCCTACATGAGCTAACTCGCTATATGAAACAATAATTATTTACAACAAAACCATGTTGTCCAAAAGTAGTGACCTGTGAAATTTCCTCATCTTTCCTTAAAAACTTACATCACATATTTAAGTTTTCTTATAAACAATTTTTTTTTAAACACTCCAAATAACTATTAAAAAATTTCACACACTTACAAGATGGATTCATAACTTACCTACAACTCCCCCTTTATAAAATATATATTAAGGATGGATGTATGAAAAAAATCACCCCCTTAACAACACTATCCAATGATAAGATGTGAGAGGGGACATAATCACAAACCTCAACCTTGGTGAGAAGTAGGTTGAACTCCCTTGTTCAAAATCAGTTTGTAAAAAGTTTCATTTGGTGAAGGTTTTGTGAAAAGGTCAGAAACTTGTTCCAATGTAGGAACATACTCTAGCTTAAATTCATTCTTCTCCACATGCTCTTTGATGAAGTGGCACTTGATATCAATATATTTTTAATGATAATTTTGTACTAAGTTTCTTATATGGTTGATTATACTTTTATTATCACAACCCAAGAGAAAGGGTAACCTTAAATAAAAAAGTAATTTTTACAACTGAGTATTCATCCACATTAGTTGAGTATTGTCTTGATTGGTAAAAACTTACTCAGCTTCAGTCTTACTAAGAGTAACTAAGTTTCATTTCATTATATACCGACTAGCACAAATTTTTCCCAAAAATAAAACTACACCATATGTGGATCCTCTATGATAAAAATTTCATATAAAATCAGCATTTGAATACCCAAACAAGTCAATACTTTTGGATCTTCCATAACTAATTATAAATTTTTTTGTGACTTTGATATATCTGAGAATTATTTTTTCCATCCAATAAATATGATTCTTTTAAAGCACTCTGAAATATTACACATAAGGTATCAACATAAATAATGTATCTTCTTGAGGTAGTGAAATAAAATAAACTTCTAATCAACTTCTGAAACTCTTTTGATGTGACTTCCTTACCTCCTCCATCTTTAGTCAACTTGGATCCCATATAAATCGGTGTGGAAAATGTTTTCAAATTATCCTTTTCAAACTTCATAAGAATTTCATTAGAATACATTTCTTGAGAATGAAAAATGTATTTCTTCTTTTTTGAGATTTGAATCCCAATAATGTATTTCATTTCACCCATCATGAACATCTGAAATAAATTATTGATTTATTCTACAAATCATTCACGTGTTCTTTTATCATTCATAAAAAAGATAATTTCATAAAAATAAAAAATTGTAATGAGGGACACATCTTCGTCTAGGGTGATTGGGTGATAGCAATTTGGACTTTCTTAAGGTAGGGAATTAATGTACAAGATGAAGGCTAGTCAGTTCAGGGGATTTTGGAAAACCGGTTTAATGGAAGAAAACAACAAGGTGTAGAGATTAGGGTCCTAGCCATGACTTTTTCAATGACATGTTGGATTATTTTGGAGGCATGGAACTTGGTGGGATAAGGGAGGAATCATTTGTTGGGTTTTTTACACGTATGTGTTAAGATGTTAATTATTGAGATGGGGACCCTAATTAAGGGTGGTGTGAATTCTCAATTTATTAAGAGGATACTCTCAAGAGTCTTTACCTGCTTGGGTGATACCAAGTGAAATGTTCAAGGTCAGTGGGTAAGGTGGAAGCCACCGTACATGGGATAAAAGCTTAATATCAATGGATCTTGTATGGATGGAAGGATGAAAGGGGGTGGTATAGTTAGAGATAATAGGGGATCAATGCTATTGGGAATTAGTTCCTATTATGGTCTAGGTATTTCTATTGGGGTGGAGGCATAGGCTCTATACACAGGACTCATGAAATGACACAGTCATCATATTCATATTAATAAAGTAGAATCGGACTCTAGAATGTTGTTTGAAAATCTTTAAAATGAGGATGTTATTCTGTTATAGTTGTTCTATTTCATTAGAAGATCCCAGAATTTCATCAATCAAGGGATTCAAGTCAGGCACACTAGGATAGAAGGGAGCTACGTATAGGATTCTCTAGCTAACAAAGGTAGGCCAGACCAAAGAAATATTTTATTCCCCACCTTGGGAACTTTACCAAATTATTGTATGAATGTTGTTTTTAGAGATACTCTAGGCCTCCATCATTTCTGTCCACCATGAGATGAGAGTGATGTGCCTCTGGTATGTATCTTATCAATAAAATAAATATATAATTTATCAAAAAACTAGGAAACTTATGACTTTCTTTGATGTAAAAATTGTAATAAACCCTTACTTTCTTAAAACTAATCTTCTTAAAGCAAGTATAAATTTTTTTAATACCATGAAATTAGATCTTGTTTTAGCCCTTAAAAGGATATATTCATCTTCCACACATTACCTTCATATTTCACAACAACAAATCCACATGGTTTCTCAATATAAACTTCCTCATAAAGATCCCAATTCAAAAATGTGTACTTTACATCCATCTAAAAAATTTGTAACATCATTGCACCGAAATAGAAAGAAAGATTATGATTTTTTCTAACCATAAAACTTGAGAAAAAATCTTATCAAAGTCAATGCCTTCAATCTATGAGTGACCTTTTCACTCTAAACTTTATTTTCTTCTTATCACTTCACCATCTTCATTCAACATGTTTCAAAAAACACACTTTTTACCAACAACATTTTTGGTATCTATATTGGGGTTGATTTACCAAGTATCATTATTCTCTATCTAATAAAAATCTTCATTCATGGTTTGGAGCCATTTCGATTTCTCAAAAGCTTCATCCACATATTTTGGCTCCACTTTTGAATACAATGAAGTATATGAAATATCTTTTGATTTTCTTGTTTTTTGAACCTTTTGATGTTGATCACCAATAATGATTTGAGAATCTACTTTCTTCCTCATCCTAGGATGATATTTTTTAGTTTCTTCCCTATCATTAGAAATAGTTCAATATGATTCTTCTTCTTGAGTAGGATTATAATTTTTTGTATCCTTATTGTAATTTTTAACCAAAGTGTCTTTATCTTGTTCATTTTCCTTATTAGCGTGAGTGTGTTTAGAATCTTCCTTATCATTTTCAATAACTTTCACATCAAATGAATAAACAATTATTCCAGTATATTTTTTGAAACATCTACACCCTCTTTGTTTCATAGCATATCCAAGATAAAACCCATCTTCAACTCTCTTCTCAATCATTCCCAAGTTTCCACATTTCTTCTTTATGATGCTTGGAATCCAAAAAAATCCTAAGTTTTTCAAACATGAAATTTTTTCATAAAACATTTCATATGGGATCATATCTAAAATTTTTCTATAGAAACATCTATTTTTAATATAAATATAAGTGTTCATGTCCTGCCTCCAAAAGTATTAACAGATACCATGTTCAAGTAACATTATTCTCCACATTAACACCAGCTTCTATTTTTTATTTCAGTGACACCATTTTTTTTGGACTGTATGGTGTACTAAAATCATGCTGAATTCCATGATTCTCAAGATAATTTTCAAATTATTCATTTTTTTTATTCCTTGCCAATATCTGTTCGCAACTTCTTCACTGAATACTAACATTACTTCTTAGCTTTCCTCCTAAAACTTTTAATCATTTTTAGAGCATATGACTTATGTTTCAAATACATAACAAAAGTAATGCGAGAAAATTCATCAATGAATGTAATTATGTATTATATCCATTAGTTTATTGTTTTCTAATTGGACCACAGATATTGGAATTGATAAGTTTCAAGGGTTTTTTTTGAACAAATGTCAACCTTATTGTGCACATAATTTGTACACTTTTCTTTATGACTAATAGTGAAAACCCAATTTATTCTTCTTTATTTATCAAGAATATCTTGGACACTACCTCACTTTGATAATTTTCTCATGTTTCTTTGACACATGTGTCCCAACCTTTTATAAAACAGTTGATTATCTTTAACCATGACTAAGTAACAAGAGTTTTGAACCACACCAACTTGAAAAAAGTTTCCTTTTTTTTCCAGAATATTGTAACTATCTTTACAACTTCCTCACTTTTTATAAAAAACCCATATTTTCTGAAGATAAATTTTTTCCCTTCATCACAAAATTTTGAAACACTTATCATGTTTTGTTTTAACCCATCAACAAAAAAATCTTTCTTGGATTTCATTTTTTCTTTCCCATTGATGGATGAACCAACACCTTTAATTCTGAGAGATTAATCATTTCCAAATTTCACCATTTCTTCTTTGAATAATTTCACATTCTTCAAAAAATTTAATTCTCTTGTCATATGAGAAGAGTAACCACTATAAATAATCTAGGGTTATACCCCTTTAGTAGCACTGAAGGAGGTTTCAAAAATAAGAGTTTTTTATTTTCCTTTATCTTTCTCCACATCCAACTTCTGGGAATTGTTTTTCTAGTAACAAAACAAGACATACTTTTTCATGGTGTCTATGTTTTTCACACCTTTCATAGATAGTTTCTAGGGGTTAGAACCTATTTTAAACTTTTACACTGACCTATTCAGACATCTTTCGAACATCCTTCTCAGACTTCTTCTGAACATACCTCTCTAACTTCTTCCATTTAGTGGATTGAATCCCCCTAAAACATTTCCTTTTATATCTTATGGAATAATAATAATGTTTTTTATTAAACTAACACATGTTTTCCATGTGTTTAAATCCACCAAAATACCAGCAGTATCCATAGAAAAAATATTTTCCTTTGAAGCTTCCAACAGATCGGAGTTGTGAGTTTGTTTCTTAGAAACTTTCTTATCTTTCTTATTAAAACTATGTTGACCACCAAACATTATGATATCTCCTGAAACATTTTTATTCAAAACATATTTCTTTTAATCTATATTAGAACCAGAAGTAATATAAAATTTGTCAAACTCAAAATGTTTAGAAACTTTTGACTTCTCCACTTTGTTACTTTTGGCCACATACAAAACTTCCCTAGCATTGTTCTAACCAGGAACAGTTTTAATGTTATTTTCAACCTTTGAAGGTAATTTTTTATCCTTATCAGGTTTACCCTTTCTAGATCTTTCACTAACTTCATATATATATTTATTGAAACTTGTAACCATTTTTTATCTTTATAAAGCTTTTATTGGACATGTTCTAACACTTCTTCTATTTCCATTAATTTCACTTCCATATGTTTATTATGATTCTTTTTTTTCTCAGAAGATGTCTTAAAATAATCAATCTATTCCAGCATATTAACATTTTCATCAGGATAAAATTATTGATTGTTTGTTGAAGAATCTTCACTTTTCAACTTCTTGAATTCTTTCTCAATCCTTCCAAACTTTATCAAACATGCTTTCAGTTCTTCATTTTTAGATGAAATTATAATTGAGTTTCTTCTTCTTTTGAACTACTACTTAAAAATTATTCATTGTTAATAGTTCCAATAAAATTATTCTCACCATTATGCTCGGTATACTTTTATGATTCATATTCATTATATTTTTCTTCATCATATTTTGACAAAATGCTTCTTCTTTTGGATTCGAAGTACTTTTTATCTTTCCATTTGGAAGATTATTTAGCTTTATCAACATGTTTCTTCCATGATATTCTTGGCCTTATTTCTTCTTTGTCACTATCCTTTTTATTCTTTCTTCTGAGTAAAATTCATCACAAAGTACCCAATGGATCTATATTTAAAGCATTTCAAGGGAAGTTTTCCCTTATAATTTCTTATAGCTCTTCTAACAATTTTAAAAAATAAGGATAAAAATTCATCCTAATTTTTTCATACCTCGTTTTTAGATTCAGAGTCAGCAACATCATCTTCCTCAAGAACCTTCTTGTAATTTTCTTTCTTGGAATCCTTGAAATACATTTCATGATCATCTTTGGTTTTTCATTTCATAGTGTTATCCCTTATCATCTCATAAGTGATTATATTACTAAGAAAATAATTCAGAGATAATAATTTAGGATCTCTATCTTTCAATAAAGAAATTTTTAATCCAGCTTTTCAAGAAGAATTATAAAGATCTTATCAATAATGGTTGAGTCTTCCAGATTCTCACCAAGACATCTAATAGTACTAATAGTGACATCATCCCTGGTATAGAATTCATCAACTGATTTGTATTCACCTATATTGAAGTCTTTATACTTCAATCTCTAGATTTTCAATGTTTCCTTTTTCACTTTTTTAGTTTCTTCATAATTTTTTTCAATTTATCCTAGATTCTTTTGGTGGTAGAAACAACCTTCAATCTTAAGAATTCACTTTCAAAAAGTGATGATAGTAAATAAATATTATCCCTTCCACCATTCTCAATATTCTTCTTATCAAAAGATGTAAGAGGGACTTTATCATTAATAGGAGGAAATCTATTTGTTTTACATTCAAGAAAATCACATCCAAGAGACATAATATAAGTCAACACTATACAATTCTAGATCTGATAATTATTACCATCAAAGAATGAAATCCCTTTATGATTCACACAATTCATATTATTTATCACAACTTCTCTTCAAAACATCAGGAAATAATAAATGAAGGTAAACTTGGATTTGATTCAAATTGAGATTTCCCATCCAGGATATGAGTATCAGTGAGAGGGGGGTGAATCAGATATATCTTTTTCATTTATGTTTCCTTATTTTTTAAACAACATTTTGCAGTTGTTAAATATTTCTTTCCCTTTTTAAAACAAACTGAACAGACATCCATAGGAACACAAGAATTTACAAGGTTCAATATTCAACAAGAGTAGATACGTCCTTAGTATGGTTTGGAAAAAATCAAATACCACACAATCCACTAGAAAATAGTCTTTTTGTATAGAATAAAAAAATTAGGATATTCCCTTACACTTGTGCAGCACTATGTTCAATAATAAATCTCATGTTCTTCATGTAGAATGAAATGATGTAATAAAAATTGTGTGAAAAACATTTTATGGAGCTACATGATCAAATTTAGATAATAAAAACTTCAAAAAAAATCTTCACTCTATTACCCAGCAGTAGGAAATAACTTCCTTGAACATCATAATGATACTCAGTCTGATTCCCCGGTCATATTCTTCAGTCTGATTACTCAATATGATAATAAAACTCTACCACAACACCACTGAAAAATACTAAACTAGTTCTTCTTCAATCTGTAAATCCTAGTCTTATTACTGGATCTGATTCTAGAAAGACTAAATACAATCTTGTATATTCTCCTTTTCTTATTATCTATAGAAAACTTCCTTAGGTATGCACACTCTAGAAAATTTTTCTCTCTATAAAATTCCAGCACTCTTCCTTCTCTCTTCAATAGTACATCTGTTTCATAAAGTACAAATAGATAAACTATTTCAAGGCATCCAAAAAGTGGTTTAGGTGGGGTTCTGAAAATATTTCCCACTCAAAAAAATTTAATGAAACATAAATTTCATTGAATTTTTTATGAATCATTGACTTATTCAATGCTTCTCAACTCTTCCCAAATCTTCTTGAATATTATCACAACTTCATCTCAAATTATAATTCCTTAAAAAACTCTTGTCTAATTCTGATTGTCATTATAATCTTCATAATTATGATGAATTCAAATGTAAAACAATAGATTCGTCATTATGTTTCTCCACACCAATTGAAAGAAAAGGAAAACATATTCTTTAAACATCATGTTCCCCTTGAAAACACTTTTTGATCTCCTTTAAACCCTTCAAGAAACCTTCTAGAACACCTTCGATAACACTTCAAAAACTCTCAAAACAAGATTCTTCTTTTTATTTTCTCCATAATGATAATCATGTGTTTAATAAAGTTAATTTGTGTTAGAATTCTCTAGTTGAATCAGTCTCTAATTCACTCTGAAAAATGGTGTAAACTCCAGTCTGATTGTCTTTATTTCAGAAAGGTATATCATAGTACTTATTTCTCTTTATCCAATTAACAAACATCTAACAAATACTTTATCTTTATGAAAATGGTTGACTACATTTTTTACCGGTCTCTAACATTATTTCAATTATTTTCCTTTTCATTGGACCCAATAATTCCCAATGAAAACTATTCTTCCTCTTATTTCCTTTTTCAACCATCAATGCATCTGATGATTGGTGTTAGTATTACTCTGATGATCAGTGGTACACTACATCCTATGGACTAGTGTTAGAAGAAACTTATATCCACATATGATTGTGATAACAATAGACTATAAGCAACCACCAAATTCTTTCTGTAATTATTTAAATCAATTGGATTGTTGGTTTAACATAAAACTAGCATTTTTGTATTATCATGTTTCCAAGAAACCATCCCAGCCTTCAAAAAAATTTGTGTTCGGTGTTCTCACACCTATAATATGATATCGGAAATCTTAGACTTTAGTAACTTCACTATTTCATAAAATTCATCTTGTAATCAAGACTTTATTCATGACATTGATTATATTTAGGATCAGAAAAGAATCATCTAACTTATAATAGAAATTATTGTAACTTCTCATTCCTCCAGTAGCTTCATTCTTTCCTACGAACTCTAAATGCAATTGGTAGAACCTATTATCCCCTTTTCCTTCATAAGGATTTCATTGCAAGTCTCTCAAATTACGTATGATTTATGAGAAATCCAATACCATAAGAGCATGGTCATATTTTCATCAGATCCATTCAGACTTAGACCCTTATTACGATCAGATCTTCCTTTATTAGACCCAAGGTGGATTTGATGATCCTCATATCCCAGAAACCATTATCCTAATACACTAGACATTCTTAATCATTTCGAGTCCAATTTCCAGAATATGATGGTGAGTTTGATTGGTACAACTTACAAAGTGAATTTATTTCTTTTCTTCTTTAACACTTCCTTGAAAAAAAAATCTACCTTGATGAAAAAATACAATATATTTAATGCGAACATCTTTCAGCTTCCAAAAACAACTTCGATCCAACTTGGTACCAGCATTAATGCCACTTTCATTGATCAATTTTATCCTAATCATTGGACTCTCACCAAGACTCGGGATATTCTTTCCCTTTAGTAGGGGGATCGTTAAGTGATGGAATATGCCAACCAATTTGTAGATCTAGTTCACTTTTCTACTAAGTTGATCATTAATTATTTTTTAACAACCTGAATATTTATAATAGATCTATAGATAGATAAATTATATCAAGTATTAATTATTAAATTTAAGACTTATACTGAGGTGGTTGGTCGGGCTTTAATGGGTGAAATTGACTAGGTAGGTATATTGGGTCTGATAGGGCTGCTTCTAACACCTAAAAAATGTGGGTTTTCCTCATATAAAAAGAATATGAGGTGAGTGGAGTATGGTAAAAAGGGTTCTAGTGGCTCTGGATATCCACCTTGAACACCTCCATCAGTAGCTATAGGTGGAGCAACTATTGTGTACTGTTAGTGCGGAAGTCTTAAGCACATGCAATCCACATGTTCTATCCCCCCTAGGGAATTCCACCTTCTTAGATTCATGATCCATATATAATTTTTTTGTAGAAAATTTCATCCTTCTCAGAGTAGTGAATGGTATACAGCTCCAAGAGTAACAGTAACACAGTCTGATGCTTCAAGGGAAATAGACACTTGCTTTGATGGACATGGTGGGATGGATAGATCCTGTTATGGGTAGATTTAGCTTAAATCAAAGTCATGAGGTATCATTCAACCATAGGATTGGGTAGAGATAAATTAGTTTCATGTTATGGACAAGGTATCATAAGAATATGATATAAGACCTATGATAGTTCGAGGTACTATTCTTTTTCAATCATCTATAGTAATTTATTTGTTGGATATAGGTGCTTCACACTCCTACATATATGTTCACCTTTTTTATTTACTCAAACTCTCAACCAATATTATTTCATATTCAATGGAGTTTGTTACAAAACTTGGAAAGAAAAAGGATCAAGGTTTTCGATGCCCATCCTATGTTGTCTCCTTGTCAAAATTTGAGATGAAATGGGACTATATTGTCCTAGAGATGAAATTTTTGACATGATCCCAAGGATGGATTGAATGAAATTATTTAAGGCCCACATTGATGACTACTATCAATGAGTGACCTTTATGGACCTCGATAGGAGCACTCATGTTTTCCATGGGGAATGGGATTCATGGTCTGGAGGAGAATGACCTACACTTCTAGATTTAGGTATAATTTCTTGTCAGGTATCCTCCCTCCTATTAAAAGTTGATGGGGAAGGTACATAGAGTGGGTTTCCTTTCATAGTTAATGAGTTTCTTGATGTTTTATATAACAACCCAAATATTTATCAATGAAATTATTTCCCTTATTATAATTATGTTATATAGTATAAACACATATATATCATAGATATCCCAATAAAAATTTTATTCTCATAAATGAAGGATGAAATAAGTAATATTTAAAGAAAGTAAGGGACCCATATGAATGCAATAGTAACTTGACCATATGAATAATAATATGACCCTTAGGAATAGTAATGTGGGCAATAAAATAGTAACATCACCTAAGAAAGTATAAATAATTTTTTTTCTTCTCATAAATGTAAATATTATGCAATTATATCAAATTATTAGTAAACAAATATTTTTAAAATGATAAATTAAGTGTTGGTATTTTTATAAAACATAAATGTTTATTTATAATTTTATAGTGAATAAAATGATTTAATAGAAAATTTATTTCCATAAAATTTATTTATAAATTAATATTATGTCGTCTTATGATTATATAATAATTTTATGATACCTTAATTAATTTTTCAAAGTGGCATAAAATCAGTTATAATTTTAAAATCTGTAGTTTTCTAATAAATGGTGATTTTAATTAAAATTATAATTTATCATATTCAGAAAATTATTTTCATAAAATGGATTTCATTTTTGAACTATACATGTCGAAAAATGGTTAGGGTGAATTTTGGTATTTTTCTAAAATAGTTGAATTTTTATTAACACTGAAATGTAATAATTTACTTTATAAGCCAAATTCATGAATTATTGAGTCATGGATGATGTATGGCTAATTTAAGCCCATAATATAAAACTAACATTCATTATTTTAATATATATAGTTATATTATTCAATATATTCATATCCTTGATCCAAATTAATAAACTATTGAGGAAAATAATGTAAAAACACCCCTCCCCACCCCGATAACTACAACCCCTCACCACCTCTTCTCCTCACACCTTCCAATACTTGAATTTTTTCTAAGTTCTACACAATAATCTTACCAAACCCCTCCCATATGTAAAATAGTGCTTGGTATCATCAAAATACAAAACCCTTTTCCCTACGGAGGTTCACAAGAAGGATAAGTTCAAGAGGTAAAATCCTCTTTCTTTTTCATTTCATTTCCTTTCAATTTCTATTATTTACTCATCCTATCTTCACCTCCCCTTATTCAAGTGGCATGAAAACTAAATTATCTTAGGAATAATATAATATTATCTTGTTAATGGAATAATTCATCATCAAATATCTTCCCTCTTCTTTTTTTCTAAAATTGAAATCACCGTCTGTGATGTGTCGATTTAACACCTTCATGGACGATGCATTTTCATTTTCCATTACCACCTTCAATGCTTGTCATAAAACCATTATTATGGTTAAATAATATTTATATAAACATACTGTTAGTTATATTATTTTCCAAAACTAGTATATAAATATAATATTAAATAAAATTATACAAGACAATGATGGTCATAAAAAATGCCAAATAAATTAAATCATTTTTATTAACATTTTATCTAATTAAACGTCCTAATAATATATAATAAAATGACATATAAGACCATTTAATCCTATATAAGTTCATTAATAACATAAAATTTCAATTCTAAATAACTATTCCCTTTTTACACGAACTTACATACTCATATACAGGTTAACCGATCATCAAAACCAAGAAAATGAACACTCTTGAAGGATGAAATTAAAATCTATATCTTATCAAAAATCCCATAAATTACCTTCATAAAACTATAATGATTTAAATTCAGGTATAAAATGTTTTTGATATATTAATTAATGAATCTAATTAAATTTTTCCGGATATTAATGTGAATAAAGAATTCGAACATATGGTAAGGGGATTCTCAAACCCAATTTTCTTTCTTTGTGATTATTCCACTTTTGTGACAAATTTTAGTTTGTATGTTATTATAATATTCCTAAAATGTCATATCATTATTATTACAATTTATTTTTTAGAATATACATGTTTTCTACTTGATATTTTGACAAATATTTTCCAAATGAACTATTCTTCCTAAAAACACACCTTTTACATCTCATGATATTGTTTCCTCTTCACTCAAGATTGATGAATCGTAAACTAAGTATGTTTTCCCTTTTTATTTTTAGAACTACAATGTTTATTCCTTAATTCATTATTAAATTATCATGTATCACATTTCCTTTGCATGGTTTATTTTATGAAAATTATTATTATACATTCTATGTGGCATGCATGATTATGTGAATGTTATGATGTGGTGGGTGCACCAAAAATTATATTATTCTTCAATGAATTTGGTAATGTGATATATATTATGAGATAAATTGAAATATGTTTGAACATGATTTTATCTTTCTTCACAACTATGCGTGGTATATTACCACTAAGACATGATGTTTCATTTTTATCCATTACCACATTCCAGGCCTTTATCTAATGATTCCTATGAAGATTATGATGATGATAACATGCTTATGTTTTGATTATGATGATGATGATATCCCATGTTATATTGATTCATATTATTATCTATCCTATTAATGGTATTTTAGCTCACCCCTTTATTTATGTATATTCTTAGGTGATTACTTGCTTGAATGAGAACACAAGGGACTCTAAGAAGCTGGAGAGGAAGTAATTAAAAAATATTTATGTTTTACTTTGTAAAAGTTATGTATTGTCCTAATTTTCCCATGACACTAAACCTTTGGATCCTAGTTTTGTGACTCTTTTATGTTATTTATGATTAAAATGACATAATAGTCCTAAAATAAAAAGTATGGTCACTATAGTTGGTATCATAGAACAATTTACTTAATTTGGGAATTATGATTAGAGGACATTAGATAAAACCCTTAGTAAAAGACGAAGCATGTGTAAGCACAAAAAAATATTTGTTTCAACAAAATCCTAAAAATGGGGATCTCATAAGAAATGAATTGAGAGTAAATGGAACAAAGGAATAAATTATTCATGACTTATTGACTTATGTTTTGTTCAAACCTTTTATATTTTAGAAAATGGTGGGAATTAGGAGAAACTCATCCAACAACTTTTGTGAGGGATAATGTAGTGATTTCTTGAATGACATCCCAAATTCCTTGGGATTTGGAGTTCAAAATTTCATGGCGATCATTACCCAGCTATCTCATACTATAAATAATATCCTGAACAATGTGTAATGTTTCCTTTACCTAAGAGGGATGAACTTTCTATAGAGTATTTTATGCAGAAATGACCACCGATATTTATTTTATCTTTCAATCTATTCACATCATAACAGTGGGTCAACTCAATGGAAATTATCTTTTTTGTTCCTCACTATTCTGAGATGGAGTAGGTGACACTAGTTGTTTATCGTCTAGATAGAGAGGTCGATCAATTGTGTGTGTTGATTAAGAACACCAAAGCAAGGTATGAGATAGAAGATATGGAGTGGGAAGACTTTAAGAAAATATTTATTAATAGGTATTTCCATC
Source organism: Viscum album (assembly GCA_963277665.1). Lineage (NCBI taxonomy): Eukaryota > Viridiplantae > Streptophyta > Magnoliopsida > Santalales > Viscaceae > Viscum > Viscum album. The sequence goes on from OY728161.1 coordinate 761,878,557, forward strand.
GAACTCTTCATACCATGATAGAGAGAGTATTCATATAGATGAAGCAAAAAGTAGGTGAAATTTTCATGGATTGTGAAGAAAATTTCACAATGTTTTCAAGGTACGCTTTGGGTTTTGTTATCAATAATGATAGAAAAATAGATAGATTCATTAGTGTTTTAAAACCACATCTTTGATAAGATCTATCAATTATAGCCTTCGGGATCTATGAAAAAGTTTTTCATTATGCTATCAAAGTTGAGATGGATTTTGGAGAATGATCCCACAGATATGGAGATAAGAAATGAAAATTGGAGTTTCAAGCTAGGGGATCTAATGACAAAGGTGGAAAGAAATCCCAACATCTCACATGTCAAAAATTTTGGAATAAGTGTCACGGAAATTGCCTCAATGGGATAGAGAAATTCTATAAGTGTGGGAGAGAAGGCCACCCGGCTCATGAATGTCGATAAGACATGATGAATCCATTTGATATGATAGAGGAAAGGATAGCACCACCATGGTTCAATGCTACACCTATAGGGAGAAATGGAACTATGTAATCCAATGTACTAAACCTCAAATACTCAAGGGTAATCAGTATCATCAACCAATAAAACCAAAAGAGAAAGGGAAAGATTATTCCATCGCTACTACTAAAGTGTAGAAAGAAAATGATGTCATACAAGTTACACTTCATATTCACTAAATAATGGAAAAGGTCTAATTTTATTCTAGTTCTACACATTCCATTATATCTTTCATGTTTTCTAGAACTACAGAATCAATTCCCAAAACCTTAATGTAGTGATATTCATTAAAACACATAGTGGTGCAATCACTGCAACCCAAGTGTTGGAATATTATCCTGTTGGTGTATGGGAAGATTATCCCGGTGAATCTCTTAATACTTCCCTTGGTGGAATTAGATGCTATAATGGGTATGGATTGGCTCTCATTATATAGAGCACAAATAAATTTTCTAGAAAAGGAAATATCTTTTCAAATTCAAAACTATATCATGCTCTTCTAAAAATGAAAGGAAGTCCATGTATCTCCTTTAAAAAATCCTTCAATCGTTGGGTGTTGTTTCCCTATGAAAGATAATGCCTCAATCAAATGGTTGAGTCAAAGAAAGGTATCGTCCTGTAGGAAATTCCCATTGTGAGGGAATACAGTGATGTATTTCCCAAAGAGTTACTCGAACTTCCCCCAGATTGTGAGGTATATTTCTCAATAGAACTCATACTTGAAGCTACTTCTATCTCAAAATGTTCCTACAGGATGGCCTCTATCAAAATGGAGGAGTTAATGAAGCAGCTAAAATAGCATTTTTACAAAGGTTTCATACACCCTAGTGCATCGCCTTATGGTACATGACTACTCTTTGTGAATAAAATGGATGAAAAAATGTGGTTTTGTATCAATTATCAGAAACTCAACAAAATAGCCATAAAGAAAAATTATCCTCTTCCATGGATTGATGACTTGTTTGATCAACTATGAGGAGCTCAGTACTTCTCAAAGGTAGTTCTTCATTCTGGATATCATCAGCTAAAGGTGAATAAGGAATCTATTTATAAGACTACTTCCCATAAAATTTATGGGCACTAAGAGTTACTTTTAATTCCTTTAGGACTTACTAATTCCCCTAAAATCTTCATGGATTTGATGAATAGAGTCTTTATACATTACCTTGAGAAATTATGGTAGTGTTTATCAACGATATTATCATCTACTCCAAGAACAAGGAGGAACCTAAAGAACATATAAGGATTGTATTAGGGGTATTAAGGAAGGATAAATCATATTACAAGTTCAAAAAGTGTGAATTTTTTACATATAAAGTCACATTATTAGGACATGTGATCACAAGTGAAGGAATTTCTATGTTACCTTCAAAGACAGAGGAAATTGAGGAATGGACGAGACCCTTTAATGTCATAGAAATCAAGTATTCATGGATTAGTAGGATATTATATATATTTTTTGAGAAATTTCTCATGATTTTCTATCTTGCTAACTAAGTTAACAAGGAATGAGGTAAATTATGTCTATTAGGATTAATGTGGGGGGAAAGATTCAAGGAGCTAAAGAAGAGGCTGATCACTTCACTTGTACTCAAATTACTAAAAAGTGGAGAAATTTTTATGATATGCAATGATGCTTCAAAGAAAGTATTAGGTTATGTACTCTTGCAGAATGCTAAAGTGGTAGACTACACCTCACAAAAGTTGAATATCCATGAGAAAAAACTACCCTATGCATGATCTGGAGCTAGAAGATGAGATTTTTGCCTTGAAAATATAGCGACACTACCTCTATGGTGAGATGTGTGAAATATATACTGATCAAAAGAGTTTAAATTATATATTCACCTAGAGGGATCTCAACATGAATCAAAGAAGATGGTTAGAGATAATCAGGGACTATGATTACTCTATTCACTATCATCTAGGGAAGGCGAATAAGGTAGTTAATGCTCTCAGCAAAAAAGAACCTGTTACTCTATCCATGAAGTGGATTGAGAAAGACCCTATCTTCATTGATATGCAAAGGATGGATTTGGAAATCAAAATGATAGGGAATACATCCTACCTTTACCAAATGATTACCCAACCATATATCCTTGAGAAGATCAAGAAGGTACAAATAGATGGTCTGGAGGTTCAAAATAAGGTGAAAGAGGTAAAGAAAGGGAAGATACAAGAAATACATATCAAAGATGATGGTGTGATTAAGTTTGGAACAAGGTTATGTGTTCCTTCATCACCTCATATAGATAAGGATCTATTGGATAATGCACATATCTCACCTTTCTCTATCCATCATAGAAGTACCAAGATGTACAGTGACCTCTGATAAATCCTCTGGTGGTATAACTTGAAGAAGGATATTCCAGAGTATATCTCAAGGTACGTGATATGTCATCAAGTTACAGAATAGTGAAAAAATTCCAAAGGTATTATGCAAACATTTTCTATATCCATGTGGAAATGGGAGAATGTCACCATATACTTCAACACCGGTCTCCCAGTGAAATCCAAATGAAACAATGAAATATGGGATGTGGTGGGTCGACTCATCAAGAATTTCCACTTTATTTATATTTGGGAAGATCTATCACTTGAACAACGTGCCACGATATATGTGAAGGAAGTGGTGAGGCTTCATGGGGTACCAATTTTGATCATCTTGTCATATGATCCAAGGTTCACATCTAAATCCTAGAGAATTCTTCAACATTCTTTGAGTACTGAATTGAATTTTAGCACAACCTATCACCCCCAAATTGATGGTAAATTGAAAAGGACTATTCAGATGCTTGAATACATGATAAGATATTTCTCAATGGAATTCAAAGTTGGATGGTATTAGCATATTCCATTGGTTGAGTTATCATACAAAAACAACTTCCACTCGAGTATTTAGAAGGCTCCATATGAAGTTTTATATGTAATGTGATATATAACTCCAACCTGTTGAGATGAAGTTGGAAAATGAAAGCTATATGGACTTGATCTTATGCAAGAGATGATAGATAAGGATCAAGCCATCCAGCAACATATCAAATCTACTCAGATTATTCGAAAGATCTATGTTGACAACTATCCAAGGGACTTGTATTTTGACGTTGGAGAAAAATTATTCCTTCAAATATCACCACAGAAGAGATTCATTCATTTTGGAAAGAAATGGAAGCTTAGCCCAAGGTACATTGGCCCCTTTGAGATCCTTGATCACATAGAAGAAGTATCCTATCAATATTAACTTCCAACAAATATGTCTCAAGTTCATGATGTGTTCCACATATCACTCCTAAGTAAGTACATACCCGACCCCTCACATGTATTGAATCCAAAGTGGTATAACTGGAGAATGAACTCTCATATGAAGAGAAGCCAGTAATGATCATTGAGTGAAGAGACAAAGCCCCATGAAACAAGAAAACACACCTTATCAATGTGTTTTGGAGGAATCATAATTATAAATATGAAACATGGGAACATGAGGAAGCAATGAAGTATAAGTACCCTCACTTGTTCTCACCTTAGTCTGTAAAATGAAATTTTAATGGCAAAATTTCAAAAGGGGGAAGAATATGTTACAACCCAAACTTTTATCAATGGAATTATTTCCCTTCTAATAATTATTTTATATAGTATAAATCACATACATAACATAGATTCCCTAATAAAAACTTTATTCTCATAAATGAAGGATGTAATAAGTAATATTTAAAGAAATTAAAGAACCTATACTAATGGAATAATAACATTACCTTTGAAAAAGTAACATGACTCTTAGGAATAGTAATATATCTAATAGTGTAGTATCCTCACCTAAGAGTGTATAAATAAAATTTATCCATCTTATAAATGAAAATATAATACAATTATATCAAATTATTAGTAAATAAATATTTTAAAAATGATAAATTAAGTGTTGGAATTTTTATAAAACATAAATGTTCATTTACAATTTTATACTTAATATAATGATTTAAAAGAAAATTTATTTTCACAAAGTAGATTGAAAATTTAACATTTTTTTCTTATGATTATAAGATAATTATATGAGACCATAATTAATTTTTAAAAATGCCATAAAATCAGTTATAATTTAAAAATCAATATGTTTCAAATAAATGATGATTTTAATTAAAATTAAAATTTATCATATATGAAAAATTATTTTCATAAAATGGAGTTCATTTTTAAATTCTACACATAAAAAAATGGTTAGGGTGAATTTTTGGGATTTTTCAAAAATAGTTGAATTTTTTGTCAATAGTGAAATATGATAATTTACGATATAAGCTAAATTCATGTATTATCGAGTCATGGATGATGTATAGCTGATTTAAACCCAAAATTCAAAACTATCCATCATTATTTTTTATATATTTAGTTATTAGGTTCAAACTATTAATAGTCTTGATCCAAAATAATAAATTAATGAATAAAATAATGGGAAAACACCATTCTCCTCCCTTATAAGTACCACCCCTCACCACCTCTTCTCAACACACCTTCCATGCCTTGATTCTAGACCATGTTCTTCCCAATACTCTTCCCAAACCTCTCCCCCATGTATAATATCCCTTAATCTGAATAAAATACCAAACCCTTATCCCTAACGAGGTTCTCAAAAAGGAGAAGTTCAAGAGGTAAAATCCTCTTTCTTTTTCTTTTCATATCCTTTCAATTTATTTTCATTACTCATCCATTATACACATACCCTTATCCACGTGACATAAAAAATCCATTATATTATATATAATATAATTTTATCATTTTAATTTAATAATTCATCTTCAAATATCTTCCCTCTTCTTTTTAAAAAAAATGAAATCATCATCGGTGATGTATCGATTTACCACCATCACGGACGATGCATTTTCATTTTCCATTACCTCCTTAAATACTTTTCATAAAACCATTATTATGGTTAATAAATATTTTAATATACATATTATTAGTTATATTATATTTTGGAACCATAATATAAACATAACACTAAATAAAATTATACAAGACTGTGATGGTCGTAAAAACTGCCAAATAAATTAAAACATTTTCATTGATGTTTTATCTAATGAATCATAATCATAAAATTTAACCAAATAAAATATAAGAATTTTTAATATTATATAAGTTCATTAATAACATAAATTTTCAATTCTGGAAAAGTATTTCTTTTTTACATGAACTTACATACTCATGTACAAGCAAACTGATCTTGAAAACAAAAAAATGAACACTCCTGAAGGATGAAATTGGACACTGTAACTCATTGAAAATACCATAAATGAACATAATAAAACAATAATGAATAAAATTAATTTATAAAACGTTGTGGATTTATTAATTAATGAATCTAATTTCATTATCTAGGATATTAAAGTGAATAAATCATTTGAACATAAGGTAAGGGGATTCTGGAACCCAATTTCCTTTCTTTGGGATTATTCCACTTTTTTTCCAAATTCAAGTGTGGATATTATTATAATATTTTTCAAATTTAATCTCATTGTTCTTAAATTTTATTTTATGGGATATAAATTTTTTTATACTTGACATTGGGACAGATATTTTCCAAAAGAACTCTCTTTTCTAAAAAAACACCTTTTACTTCTCTTGAGATTGTTTCTTCTTCACTGGAGATTCATGATTCTTATACCAAGTATGTTTTCTACTTTTTATTTTTTGAACTCCAAAGTTTATTCATTAATTAATTATAAAATTATCATGAAACCCATTTATTTTCCATGGGTTATTTTATGACAACAATTGTTATATGTTTTCTATGGAATTCATGATTATGTCAATGTTATGATGTGACAAGTACACCCATAATTATATAGCGCTTGTATATGTTATGATGTTATGATGTGATGGGTGAAACTAAAATTATATATATCTTCAATTATTTTTTTAATTTTATGTATCTCATGATATAAAGTGAAATATTCATGAACATGATGCTAGCTATGTTCACAACTATGCGGGGTATTTGACCACTAAGACATGATGTTTTGTTTTTTTTCATTGCCACGTTCAATGGATTTATCTAATGATTCCTATCATGATTATGATGATTATACCATTATTCTATAATTATTATTATGATTATGATCTCCCATGTTATATTGATTCATGTTCTTATCTATCCTCTTATTGGGCTTTTACATCTCCCTTTTTTCTTGATTTATATCCTCAAGTGATTACTTGTACTAAGGAGAACACAAGGGCCTCAAAGAAGTAGAGAGAAAGTAATGCTTATGTTTTATTATTTAGAATTTATGTATGGTACTAATTTTACCATGACACTAAACCTTTGGATCCTCATTTTGTAACACTTTTATGTTATTTATGTTTAAAATGATGTAATAGTCATTTAAGAAAAAGTAGGGTCGCTGTATTTTTTTAGAGTATTTCTTGGGCCTACCTCCTGAATGGGGTGTAAAGGTCACCATTTCATTGGTGTCAAGGAAACAACTAATACCCATCCCTTCATATCATATGGACCTTTCTGAGTTTATGGAGTTAAGGATTAAACTGGATGATTTGGGGTCCAAATGATTCACTCATCCAAGTGCCTCTTGATGGGAAGCTCCGCTACTTTTGGTCAAGAAAGCTGATGGATCCATTTGGTTATATATTGACTATTTGAATTTGAATCAATATAGGATCAAAAATAAATACCATTTCCTCGTTTAGATTATATATTTTACCAGATCATTGGGGTAATATTCTTTTCATAGATTTACCACCATTCAAGGTATCACCACATCAAGGTGAGTGAAGATGTTATTCCCAATACAACATTTAAAAGTATATAAAACCATTTTGAATACCTCATAATACCATTTGTATTAATAAATTATCTTGTGGTTTTCAGGGATCTTATTAACTAGGTGTTCCATATATTCCTTTACTCCTTCTTTATAGTGTTTGTGGATGATATTGTGGTTTACTCTAAATTTAAGAGAAGCATGGGTAGCATTTGAGGATCATTATGAATACCGTGGGATAATCATTTGTCTGGTAAATTGTTGGAATGAAATTGATGGATCTAGGAAGTCATGTTTCAAGGTTATGTGATATCAAAACATTGGGTTTCTTTTTATCTAAAAAATTAAGAGAAGTGATGTCATGGGAAGACCTACATAATGTTTTTGAAATCAGATGCTTTTTGAGTCGGGCAGGGTACTACATGTGGTTCACCAAATAATTCTCATGACCTACCTCACCTATGATGGATCTTAACACAAAATGAGTAGGATTTTCTTATAGATTGGAATTTTAATCATCTCTTGATGATCTCAATAATAGGTTGGCATCTATCTCTATGTTGATCTTATAAGAGGTAAGTCATGGTTACATGGTCTATTGTGATGTATCGGGTATGGGTTTGGGTTGTGTGCTTATTCATTGGAGACCATATAGTGGCTTATGGATCTCCCCAACTCTATCCACATGAAGTAAATTACCCAACCCATGACCTCATGCTTGAGACTATGATGAAATACCTCAATTATTGGAACCACTATATTTTTAGGGAAAGGTTTATAGTCTACTCAGATTATAAAACCCCAATATATATATACTTACAAAAATATTTGAACCTATAGTAGAGAGAGTGGGTATAGTATCTTTAAGGGTTCAAATTCAAAATCATCTAGATTACAAGTAAAGTGAATGCAGATTTTGATGCCCTATGATAGATGTTATCACCTTTGGCCATGAAGGAGTCCAACATTGAGTGGAACTTTATGGGACTTTTTCTCGAATGAACCTGGAATCCAAAGAAGAGAATGGGGGTATTTTTTTTTGCTAACATAAAGTTGATGGATTATATTCTATATCTAATCTTGGAAGAGCATCCAACTAATTAGTTTTTTTTTCACCATTAAATCCATTTTCTATATGGTGGGGAGGTACCCAGTGAATGGTCCTTATCACCCAAAGGAGTTCATTTCTTCAAATTATGTTCTATGGTACGATTGTCTCTGGGGAAGGTGGTAATGCAGGATTGTCGCTAGACATAGTGTCCTCCCCATCCTGGTTCCACCAAGATGTTTTACGATGTGAAATATTGATTCGGGTGGTCGTGCATGAGGCATGACATCATTGACTTTGTTTCTTGATGTTATACTTGTCAACAAGTCAAATATGAACATCTAAGACCCTCGGGATTTCTTAGGCATCCTTCCATTCCTACATGGAAGTGGGATGAGGTATCCATTGATTTTATCATTGGGTTACCCCATACACCCTGAGGAAGGAATTCTATTTGTGCTTTTATTGATCATTTAACCAAATAAACTAACTTTATCCTAATCTAGGACACTACCAAAGTGGAATATCATATAAAGTTGTATGTTTAGGAGATCATGAGGTTTTATGTTGTGACATTCTCTTTTTATTATGATAAGGACCCCTACTTAACCCCTCATTTTTTGGGAAGGCCAGCAAAAGGAAATAGGGTCATAGTTCAATATTAGTATGACATGAAAACCATAGACAGATGACCAAATGGAGCTGACAACTCATATTTTTGAATACATGATTCTTGCCAGTGAGTTAGATTTTGGAGGTTCGTGGGATAACCATCTCGGTTGGTGAAATTTCCTATAATAACAGTTATCATTCCTTGATTAGGATGGCTCCCTTTGAAGATCTATATGGTTGGACTTTCTAGACCCCTATTTGATGGATGGAAGTTGGTGAGATGTCTTTAGTGGGACCAAGAATCATATAAAAAATGACCAGAAAGATTCATATGATCAAGTAGTTTTTTATGACAACCGAGAGCTGTTGCATGTCTTATGCCAACAATTGATGATGGACCTTGGAATTATAAATGTATGAATAGGTATTTCTATTGGTGATCCCTTGTTTGGGACATTATCTTTTGGGGAAGAAGGGGAATCTTACTCTGAGGTATGTTAGACCTTTCGAGATTACTATGAGGATTGGTAAAGATGCATACCGATTTTCATTTACTTCTTAATTGATATAGATTCTTGACATTTTCCATGTCTCCAAGTTGAAAAGGTATAATCCAGACCATTCTCATGTGTTGATTTGGGAAGAGCTTGAGCTAGAAAATGACTTATCAGTGATTGGGAAACCAGTTTGGATTGTCGATTCGCATGTGATGGTGATTCGAGGGAAATCTAATCTGCTAGTTTGGGTCCTATGGAAACATGTAAATGATAAGCATGAGATGTGGGAACAATAGTCTTAGGTTGAGACAAATGGTATCACTTACTCTCTGATCGGACTATAGATTGACTTCTTTGGAGTGAAAAGTGACATGGTGGGGAGAATTGTCACACCCAAAGTGTCATTTTCAGATATTTATTGTTTACTTTTGGTATATCTTTTCATCCATTGATTTTTAATCTATTTTATTTGAAAACTAAATTTTTTGGGGGAGAAATAGGATGGAGTACAGTCTGTGCATGTTTAGGGAAAACCATGGGCCAGCCTCAGAAAATCATGTGACCTGAGACAGTGGAACCAAATCACCAACATGGTTAGGCATACATTTTTTAAAACCATGCGACCAAACCATGTGGGTTCTTCCAGTGGATCCACAGGCACCCATACGGTTAGTGCACAATTTTGAAAACCATTTGTTCTGCCCGATTTATAAAATACTAGAAATTTTTAAAGTACCCATCCCCAATTTAAACCCTTTCACATTTAATTTTCTCACTTTATTGACCCCTCCATCATGAGGCACATCATCCCCCTTCTCCACTCCCCTCATGGCCTCAATTTTAGGTGGGTTTTGACCTAGGTTCTTCAAGGAAACTCCAAGTAAGTTTCGCCTCTCCCCTCTTCTTGGTCTCTCCCTTTTTTCTTAAATTTCTTTCTACCTACAAGTTATGAAGACACAAGGTTGGTCTAATTAGAACTATATATAATGGGATTTGATGTTTATGTTTTATTCTTACTTCCATAGGATCCCCTCTCATTTGTTTGCTCTTCTGAATCGGTTCTTGGTGGTTTCAAGGAAAAAGGTATGTGGTTTCATGTTGTATCATTAGTTTACAAACATAAATGTGCTTGCTTCTAAATTCAATTGTTTTCTAAATTATGTTGTGTGTGTGAATGGGTGATTTCAAAGGTGATTTAGTGTGCATGTAAGGTCTTTGAAATGGATTTCCCCTATGGAAATGGTTGGATATGTTGTGCTTTGGAATGTGGTAGTTTGGATTATATGGATGGTGATTATTATGCCTTGATGAAAAGGGGGGAAGCACCTGGGAATCCTAGGTATATATGCAGATAGAGTATGACATGTATATTAGATGAGGTAGTAGGGCTTTAGACTGTCCTCTCAAGTAGGATTATACAACTACACTAACTAAATGAATTGTGATGCGATGCGATGTGATGGTTATGGATTGAGCAGGGGAATGGACCTTCACATGTTTGGTTAAATCAATGAGAGTATGAGGATATTAGTCCCCACTCACCATAGCTATATAGGGATTTCCCATTATGCTTATGTTTTGGTTTTAAGTGCTTTCTAGTTATTTTTGTTTTCTTCGTTTTTCTAGTAATGTTTAAAGCATGTTTTGAACTTAAACGATTTCTCTTCTTTTAAAACACATATTTTTATATGTATTATAATGGATATGCATGGAATACTTGGTTGGATCCTTCTAGGAAAGTTAGATCAAACCCTACATACACCCAATGGGTGTACGTAGACCATGTTTTTTCTAACTCAAGTAAATGCAAGGGTTCGTATGGTGGTGACGGGTACTCCTGCTAGTCACCTTATAGGACAAGTGTTGGCAGTGACACAATAGGTGGCTGACCCTTGTGTCATGAGGATATTTATTTCTCTTTTTTTGTTCACTTTTCCTTTTATTTGTTTTATGGATGTAACCTTTAAACATGTGTATGGTTCCTTTTGTTTTAGATTTTGTTATTGAAGATCGTTATAATACTTTATGATGATGTTGAATAATGTGAAGGGAAAATCATTCCCAAAGGAGTTCCTTAACATCCAAGAACTAGTTGTTAGCCCATGGGGATTGGGAACACCATTCGGGTCATGTCACGGGTCAGGTCACGTGTCGGTTTGAAAGGATGTATGTGTCGGTTTGGGACATTGGATCCACCGCCAGTAACAAATGATGATGTGGCGACAAATAAAACAGATTCTACATAGGATATGGATATTCTAGAGCATAAACATCGATAGAAACGACATGGATGCATCGACTATAGATCTAGTTGTGGCTAGGAAGAGCATCCAAGACAACGATCCAAACTAGAGTGACACATTTACCATTCAGAAATTCTTAACTAGGATCGATGTTATATGTTTTTAGAATTATCAATTGCATGTTATTAAAACTACATTTTATAGTTAGTTAACATAATTAATAAGTATCAGTAAAATTATTATTGAGAAGTAATTAATTATTACTTGAATGTCATTTGAAAAACTACTAATTAAAATTGATATTAAATATATTATTAATCACTGAATATATAAAATATAGTAATTAATTACTCATGTATTAGTTATTAAATTATTAAATATATAGCCAATAATTATATTAATGACATAATTAGTTATTATTAATACAATATTACATATTATTAAATATTTTATTAATTATTCAATTAACAATGCAATTTTTCTAATTATATTATAGGTTACACCGACCCCCAGTCAGAAAATACCTAGGATAAGGAACCGGTATGGGGGGCTCAACCATGTGACCGCCGCTCCCAAACCCTTCAACCCTATCCATCAAACCGCCTGCGGGGGAATTTTTTCTAATTATGTTATTAGTATAATTAGTAATTATTAATATAATAGTATATATCACTAATCATATTACTAATTCTAAAATTAATAATTAATGGTATAATTAATAATCATTATTTACAATATTTGTTAAAAAATTATTATTAGTTATATTAATAATTACTAATTCATACATTACTTATAATTAATAGTAATTTATTATATATTATTAATTATTAATAAATAATATAATTAGTAATTAGTAATTATATTATATATTAATATATTACAAATAATTATATTAAAAATTATCATTAAAATATTAATTAATATTTGTTTATATATTCTATAATATATTAATTATTAATTATTAATATATTAATAATTATAAAAATATTAACTAATATTTTTAATTAATATAATAAATAATTAATATTATAGGATATAATTAATAAGTATTATATATTATATTATTTAATACATTATTATTTACTACTTATAGTTATTATACTAATAATGACTAATTATATTAATATATATTAATTATTGATTTTCTCAAAAAAAAATATTAATTATTGATTAAGAGGAGAGCGATGGGAATCTGGACGTTCTCTCTCTACGACAAAGGGGATTAGGGCTTTTTTCCGTGGTGAATCCGACCTCCGACGCGCCACCGGTTTCTTCTGCAAGTCCCTTGACGAGGCCAGATGTAGATCCTGGATTAAACGTTGCTCACTTGCCTCAGTCTGATGCATATATGATATCGACGGTCCATGTCCCTCGCTCTTCGGATCTAACAGATTTGGTCCATTCTAAACAAGTCTCTTTGTTGCCTGATCGTAGCGCTGAAGATGAGCATGCCTTGCGGCCTGCTGCTCCTGTGGCCGATGAACGAGATGTGATAAAGAGTCCCTATGGATTTCATCAAGCCGGGCCCGCCTCTACGCCGTTTGCTCGCAGATCTGAAGGAGACGATGATTTGTACCCCGCTGTGTTGCGAGAATTGACGAAGGTGGGGTCTGGATCTGTCGCGCCCTCTCCTGCTTGGAGATCTGATGTTGATGTTGCTTTTAGGTCTACTGGTCCTACGACCGCCGAACCTGTGCGGGATTTGGTGAAGGCGGATGATGGGTCCCATCAAGCTGGGCCCATTCCTTATACGTATCGTGAATTTTCGAACCCGTCTGCTCGGAGTGCTCCCCAGCCTGGTGAGAATGTTAGATTTTTCTGGTCTTCCACATGATTCGATGCCTGAGGGCAATCAGATTTCGAGAAATGGTGTGATTGCATTCATTGAAGCGAACCCAAATTTTTTTTCAGACCAGATTGAGGAATGTAATCATTGGATCATTGCGCGGGTCATCCCTTTTTCAAGGAGTGATCCCTGGAAGGTTGATAATCTGAGAAACTGATTGCTACAGATTTAGGGTTTTTGATGGATTGTGACTTGTTTCTTTAGGTATGGGCTTTTTCCATATCACTTTTCCCTCCCAAGAGCTTAAATTGTGCACATGGATATGCGGCTTTGTGAGTCTGAAACCAGGGGTCCTACACTTTCAGGACCGGGACCTCTGGTTTGATTGGTCTCGTGCTTGGAACACCATGACTAAATGTTGGATTATAATCAAAGGGCTGAATTGGTTTCTTTGGCATCTGCACATCTTATGGGATATCGCCTTGGCTATGGAATCCCCGATCAAATTCGACAACGAAAGTGAATTGGATTGATATGGTCATTATGTTAGAATTCTAGTTGAATTTAACCTTAGTTCAACATTGGTTGAGATAGTTTATCTGAAAGATCGAGAATTTAAATTTGAATTTGGCATTGAGTAAGAATCAGTTCTGGATTTTTGTTACAACTACATGTCGTTGGCCATGTTAGAGCTAATTATTGATGGGGATTGAGGTGCTCCACTTGCTAGACGCATGGGCATCCGACAGAGGATTGCAAATCTATGCTCTCCATTGATTCTAATAATGATGCAGGGCATGATGTTAAAAAAGGTGGTGGTGGTGGGTCTGATAGGCATGTAGTAGTGGTTCTCTTAATGCACATGTTGGTGCATTTTGTAAAAAATCCTTTGATGATGTGGTTGCCTCGGGATCAAAAAATCAGGTTGAATATAATGATCATATTGATAATGTTCTTGACTCGGTAATTCTTATGATAGATAAGGGTGGGGGCCAGATCTCCCTACCAGGTATGGATAATGAAGATAATGCTCATGATTCTGGAGGCTCTGGTGCATTGGCTAGAGCAAAAGGTACTACAAGGGAGAGTCCAGTGGTTCCAGCTTAGTCTTCGTTGCCATTGGTTAATAATATGCGTCTGTCCAAAGGCAAGAATGTTGTGGATGAAGAAGGCTATCAAATGGTCCTACTTAGAAATCCTACGACATCCGATGCATATGAGTTTGAGAACTTTGTTTAGATAGGTGTGGTAGTGGATGTCCCTTTTACTTGTGCAAGTGAGGCTGATAGCAAGCAGTCTGCCCATGTGCAGGAAGCCATGAAGCCTGGAGGCAGTGGTTACTCTCATGTTCAGATGGCCTCTCATGCTTTTGATGATCAACAAGACCTGTTAGTGTTTCAACATCCATAAATTATTGAGGTAAGATATTCTGATTCCAAAGGTTGCAGTAAGGATTTTTTATCTTGGGATAGGGGAGGTAGGTGGATGTGCTCGAAGGAAAATGCCGATTGGACTGACCCATCTCAATTTTCTAATCTCATGAACTCTTGTGACTCGTTTGGAAAGGCTTCTCTCATGGAATGTGAAGTTGTAAGGGAAAAAAATTCAAGGCCCCTCTGGTGGATTATAAGATTGAGAGGTACCCTCAAGGCGTTACGAATGAAATGGCTAAATGGTTTGACTTACAGCTCAAAGTTACCTTTGACAAAATGGAAGCAGATGTTTCTGGATATAGGGATTATTTGATAGTCCAAAAATTATTATCAAAGAACATTAAAGATTATTATTGGCTTAATCTGAGGCTTGACATTTAGGATATTTCATGGAAATACATGACCAACATCATTTCGGATGACTCCTCAGACTCGTCGTCAAGTGATGAGCTTGTGTTGCCCCAATAGACTCCGTCATGGTGGAGAGGGAGTCACCCAAAGAATAGAGGTTAGTATCCCAATAGACTCCGTCATGGTGGAGAGGGAGTCACCCAAAGAACAGAGGTTAGTATCCCAATAACTCGGGATCCAGAGGGAGTGACAAGAGCTGATCTCTTTCTTTTATTGTTTGTGAGTGTTTCTAATGCTTTTGTATCTCACTTTCCTCTCTTTTTTGCACTTTACTTTTTTTATAATAATTTGGTGGGTGTGGGTTGACTTTCCATACTTGGACCTTTTGGGTATATTAATTAATTAATTATGTATTATTTATTATATAATTATTTAATTAATCAAGTTTCACTTATTATATTTTTTAATTATACAAATATATATATATATATATATATCAGTAGAAAATAAAAAATATCACTAAATGCCTTAAAAATTATTCTTGTGCAATAGGGATTGTAGAAGCATGATGGGGTTCACCCTTCACTAGGCCCATTTTTTGAAATAATGAAATCCCAATCCCAACAATGAGGTTAACCCTTTGTTGGATGTGTTATTTAAAAATCAAACGGCCTTCTCCTAAGGGTATAAATCCAAACTGAAAAAATCATGACTCAGGTTAGTCACCATTGGGTGACTCACTATTGGATGAACCACTGACGTGACCTACCATCAGAAAGTCACCGACGCATGTCATCGACGCGACTCACCAACGCCACTTACCGACGCCACTCAATAACACCACCTACCGTCGCCACCTAACAACACCACTCACTGACGCCACTCAATGATGCCACCTACTGACAACACCTACTAATGCTGCTCACCGATTCCACTCACTGATGCCACTTATCGATGCCACTCACTGACACCACTCATCGATGCCACTCACCATTGGAAACCTAGAAAATTGGCTAACTCCTGAAATGAGCCACCGTGACCACCAAAAGAATCCCTCAAACACAAGATTTTCACAAAGGAATGGACCGGAGAGGTCCAAGCCATTACACCCTTCAATTCCATCTTCAATTCATCTCAAAAATAATGAATCTGGTAGTGGATTGCAGTTTCCAGCTACCTTCCACTAGAAATCAGATTCTGTTGATCCTCATAGATACGTCACACATTCCGAACGCCCCCAAACCTTCCTCCATTGATGATCCAACCTATGATCAATGAAAAAATAATCCAAAACCAATAAACATCCCTGATATACCCTTTTTCCATCAATCTGTTCTTCATTCGTGAATCCTTCATGATTCTGGGGGTCTGATTGGGCCCAATACCACCCGAAAATGTCGAACTGAGACTGCGGGGTCGTACCGGTGATGAATGTGAAGCGAAGTGGATGAAAGGAACCAAAAAAATTTAATTGATATTTTCCCAATATTTGTTGTCCAATGATAAAAAAGGGTGATATCCGGGTTTAGAAAACAAATGTTAACCAATTTAATCGGTACTCTAGCACTTACTCAGGCCACAATTTACACAGATAAATAGAAGGGATTGATTTACTCGATCAATTTAATCTAAAGGGGCATAAATCATAAATTGAAATGTCATACTTAGATATTGGATCATTCATCATCGGAGAATGCATTGAAATTGATCTAAAGAAGTCGTTGCTTTTGCTACGCCCCAATCTGCTCTGATCTAGCATTTCGTCATCGTCTGAGGTGATTTGCCAGTGGAAGTAGGGGAAGAAGCTCTGGAATCCTCACAGGGTTTAGGCATCTAAACCTATAGGATTATCCATTGAATTATTCTCAAATAATTTCATCTAGGATAAAAAATTAATTAATTATTTTATCCACTGAACATACCACCAACGAGCAAGATAAATTAATTCCTCGTGCCAACCTATTTTAGGTCGTGCTGAGGGTAAAAAACGCGTTCCAGACTCAACCATGGTCTCATGTTTCTAATTTGATCCTCCATTTAAGATTTATATCATTTTCATTGTGAAACTATCCATGTGAAATATAAAATATATTTAATATTTTTATAAAATTAATTCTAGGCACACCAGGCCTTGGAATCACACACCATCTCCGTGCCTAAATTTGGAATTATATATAGAAATATTTCAAATATGTGAAATAAAAAAATAGGTCTCTACATCATTCCATTCTCTAATATTTTCATCTCTTAAAAGAAAAACTAAACAAAAAACTCAGGATATTGATCCCTCACTTGGATCTCCCACTCCCAGGAGCTCTCCTACATGTTCTCGTGATTCCACAACACACGATTCTAGGGGATGGTCCATCAACGTAGGGTTCTATACTATCGATCCTCAATCACCACCGAGTGCTCCACAATGGTGGATCTATCATTGATGTCCATCTCACCCTAGTCGATGGTGTGTGTGGGTTCATGCCCTTATATCCTCAACTGTAATACATGGAAGACATCATGCTCCGGCTCCAGCTGTGGGGGTAGGGAGAGGCAGTAAGCAACCTCTCCTACCCTCTGCACGATCTCGAATGGTCCGATGAACCTTGGGGATAGCTTGCATCCCTAGATAAACCACTACAATCCTAATCGTGGGGAGACTGTCAGGAAAACATGGTCTCCCTACTAAACTCCAAGATCCTACAATGAAAATCTTCGTAAAAAATTTGCCATCTATGAGCCATCCTCATCTTCTCACGGATGACCTGGACCTTCTCTGTCATCACCTGCACATCTATGGGACCATAATAGATGTCTCACTAATCTCTGTCCATCACAAGGATGATCTGTAGGGTCTCTCATATAGGGCCTCAAAAGGTGTCATGCTAATGGTAGAGTGATAGCTACTACTGTATGAAAACTATAACAAGGTAATGTGATCATCCTAGATCCGTCCAAAGGTTAACACGCAAGCCCTCAACATATCCTCCAACACCTAGATAGTGTGCTCGATTTTCCCATTGGCATGGGGGTCAAAGGTTGTACTCATCCTAATTTGGGTCCCCAATGCCTCTTATAGGCCTCTATACAATCGTAATGTAAAATTCACAACATGATTGGAGAAAATCGTCGAGGTCACCCCATAAAGGCGAATGGTCTCTTGTACATAAGACTACCCCAAACTCTCCCCCGAACTCTACCCCCTAATAGCAATGAAGTGTGACAACTTAATGAGTTGGTCAACTATCACCTAGATGGAGTCATGGACCTTTATTGTGTGTGGAATCACTATCAAAATACCCATATATATGTCATCCCAACTCCACTCTGGGATCTCAAGGGGCCGCAACAAACCATCCAAAACATGGTGCTCAGCCTTTACCTACTGACATGTGAGGCACTGAGAGATGAACTCAACTATTCTTTGTCTCATTCCAGACCACAAAAATTTCCACTAAAGGTATTTTTACATCTTCCCCACATCGGGATGTACATATAGGGTTGAAGTGTGGAACTCCCACATCACCTCCTCCCACATCGTGACTGGAACCAATGCCTATCCCTAAAAAAAGATGATGTGATTCCCTCCTTCAGAATATCCATCCAGTGAAACCCCCATGGATATCTGGTCACATAATTTTTCATAGCTAATGTCTCTCAATTGGGACTCTCTCAAAATCACCAAAAGTGGAGGATTCAACACCATCGGCTAAAAAAAAGATGTACCCTCCTGCTCCACCAGGGTCAGCTGCAAGGAGGCCAACTACTCTAATTCCTCATGCACCAAGCGATCTTGGGACTTCCTACTAACGGAATTTTCTACTATGTTTTCCTTTCCTAGAGTATATACTATCTAAAATTCATAGTCTTGAAGAAACTATAACCAGTACCATTGTCTCAGTTTCAAGTCTCTCTATGTGAAGACGTACCTGAGACTCTGATGGTCTGAGTAAACCAAAAAGAGTTCCCCCAGGAGGTAGTTCTTCCAAATCCTTAGGGAGAAGATTACTGGTGCGAGCTATAATTCATGAGGTTCATAGTTCTACTCATGGGGTATCAACCGCCTCAACCTGTATTCAATAACTTCCTATTTCTGAATTAACACACAACCCATCCTAGCTCCTGAGGCATCACAATACATTATATACTCCATTCCCTACTTTGTAAGTCTCAATATAGGATCACTAGTCAGTCTCAGCCTCAACTCCTTGATGGACCTCATAAACTTCTTAGACTATGTAAATGCTTACCCTTTCCATGTCAGGTGGTCAAAGGGGATGCAATTCTAGAGAAGTCTATCACAAACCTCTTATTGTACCCTACCAATCCAAGAGAGCTACGCACCTCTGATACGCTCTTGGGTGGATCCCAAGAAAGTATGACACCAATCTTTATTGGTTCCATGACTAAACCATGTTCATAAATGACATTACCTAGAAAGTGAACCTCAAAAATCCATAACTGGTACATCAAGAGTTTCCCATGAGGCTGATGATCTAGAAGAAAATCTAGAACCATCCTCAAGTGCTCTGGATCCTCCTCCTCTGATTCAAAGTAGATAAGTATGTCATCGATGATTTCAACAATGAACTGGTCCATGTACAACTAAAAGATCTGGTTCATCAATTCTATAAATGTGGTAGGGGAATTCATCACACTAAAGGGAATCACTTAGAACTCATAGTGTCTATAGTGAAATCAGAATGCCAGCATTGGAATATCATCCCCGCAAACCCTCAACTAGTGGTAGCCGAACTAGATATCGATCTTCAAGAACCATATCATGCATCACATCTAGTCAAAGAGGTCATCAATCCTTGGAAATGGGTACTTGTTATTTATAGTGGTATGGTTCTAGTGACAATAATCCATGTAAAGTCATAGTCCCACATCTGACTTATTCTAGAACAACAGTCAATCTACCTAGGGGGGCACACTAGGCCTAATAAAACCCTTCTCTTGAAGGTCCTCCAACTATAACTGCACCTCTCAAAGCTCAGTAGGGGTCATCTAATATGCCTTAAATGATATTAGAGCGGTGTTGGGATGCATGTTAATGAAAAACTCCATCTCCCACCTCATAGGTATTCCTAGAAAATACTTGGGGAAGAGGTCCATATAATCCTCCACAATTAAAGGAATCCATATGGTAGAACATCATGTTTCACCAAGGGATATATTTTCCAACTCATGGGTGATGGGATGAAACCTCCTACTCACATAACCCAGTCTTCCCACCATGAGAACTCTCTTGTTAGAAAAGGATAATCTAATCCCATCAGTGCGAAGGCATCTAAATCATCTATGGTGAAAATAAATCTCATCTCAGACCATGGAAATCCAATCCATACCCAAGATTATGTCATAGGTTTCCATCGATATGACCAAAATTTCTTGCAAGAACTTATTTCCCCCAAACAATAACTCGCACTACTGGTAGATAAAAGATATAGAAGAAGTGTTCCCATAGAAACCAAAAGACAAAGTTGTTGGGAAATCACATTAACTGGGAGTTACTTCTCTTGCACCAGGTGTATATAAATGAAGTAATGACTAAAAACTATTTCTAATAATATTGAATCAAGAGTGTAATAAACATAGGTCGTACCTCTAATCATATCGTGTGTTGTGAAGTCATAAGTCTCCAAGGCCTGCAGATGTCCATGACCCTAACCAACGGCTCCTTGAGCCTAGCATGGGACACCTGAGGGTGGTGGTGGAAGGATATAATAGCATATTCCACCTCCCACAACTCCTCCTACTCCTATTCCAGCTTCGCCTCCCTAGGGGCCACCCTGACCTCACTTGGGATACCCTGAACATAACGTTGCCTCTGCCATGGTGGTCCCTCAACTACCTGCATGTGCTCTTCAACAAGTCTGGTCAGACATTCATGTTCTATGTCACCTCACCCATCACAAGAATATCACTAACCCTCCTCAGGTTTCACAAGTGATATACTTTGTCCCCATACCACACAACCACGTGCCTGAGTCAGATCACGAAGGATCTCCTGCACTGATATCCCACTGACTGGCACCTGCTAACTACTGAAGATGACTCATCTCTGTAACACCCACTACCAGCCCCATCTATCAGGAATACCTCTAAGAGAAATCTCTTTGGCATTAGTTCCCACTCTAGCACCTCGTTATAGGAGGGGATGAACAATGGAACCATGCTAGTATGAATATCACTTTGGAGTCCCTACTCAAACATCCATGCTTGAAAGTAACCATCATGGATCATGTCAAGGGAATACCATTTAAGGTCTACGAACCTATTTGCGTACTCATCCATTGGCTTCCCTCCCTACTACATCTTTATATGATCCTGAATTCAAACTGAGAACATATAATAAGTGTAGTACTTCTCAAGGAATATCTTTTGGAAGTCAGTTCATGAGAGTGTCGACTCATCATTCATATGTGTAACAAGGCTCCACCATCTCCCAACTACTCAATGGAAAATGAAAGCTGATAGTGTAGCCACATAATCTATTGGTATCCGGATGAGCCTAAAGACACAGATCACCAACTCTAGTAAATCATCTATTGTCTGAGGATCAATAACACTGCAGAACCTTAGTAGTCTCTAGAGCTAGAACTCATAGGGCATGCTAAGACCACATGCATCCTTATCCTGCTCGGATCATAAAATATACTTCTTGACAGGTGGAGGTGTTGCTACCTTCCCACATGGAGGAAGAATCTCATGGGATGGACCCTGGACTGAGCCTTCATCACTCAGCAGATTGTTGTCATGATCTGGAACTGATATCTTGGATGGATTCTGTCATGGATAAATCCTTACATTTATCAAGATATACCATGGTCAGATGAGTATATATATATAATGGGTAACTGACTCTATAAGGACGGTAAAATACTCAATCCTATATGAAGCATATTCCATTAATCCATGTAACCAAGGTATTGGTATTCTGAGTTGACAAGTAGGTATTCATGTTCCTGTTGAATGGATACACTGACCACCCATACCATCATTGAATTTCCTGGCACGAGAGCCACACTTGAGACTCTTTGACACCATTTCCCTAAATCCCAACCAAATCCTCATAATGGGACTACTCCAAACAACATCACAAGGAAGGAACTACTCAGAAACCAAACTATCATGACCAAAACCATGTCGGGGCTTGAGTCGCAACTACCCCAAGCCTGCCTCTATAGGCCATGGGTTGGAGACAAGTGTCGAAAGGCATGTCCCAAATGGGAGTCCTCATAAGTACTTGTACACAAAAAACCACCTTAATGAAAAGTGTAGAAGAAGAAAACTAAAATATTCAAGATACTAGGGAATAAACCATGCATGTAAATACTCTAGACAATATAAAAGTACGGTAGTATAAACTAAAAAGTAAATAGGAAAAATACACGCCCAACCAGACATATGTCCCAACCCGGAGATCCCCTTTACCTCTCATTCGAGTTTCTATTTATTGATCAATCGAGGGGACATAATTTCTTGGTAGAGGACCCATGCCCTATCACAATAGGAGGGTTATACTCTGTGGTATATGACCCATGACCAGTACAGCTAGAGGGTTCAACTCTTGAAGTTAGTAGAGGAGCCATTCCAAGCCCTATAGGAGGGTTCCACTCTAGAAGTCACTGAGGACCTATGCCCATCCCAGCTGAAGGGTTCTACTCGGGAGGTCTGTAAAGGACCCATGCCATGTGTTGACAAGAGGGTTATACTATGATAGTAGATGGAGGAACCATGCACTACCTAGTATGGGGGTTCAACTCTTGTAGTAGAGGACCCATGCCCGACCTAGCTGGAGGGTTCCACTCTAATCATTAAATAACCATGCCCAACCCACATGGAGGGTTCCACATGGAAATTGGTAGAGGACCCATGCCATGTTCCAATAGAAGGGTTCCACTATAAGAGTCTCTAGAGGACCCATTCCTAGCCCAACTGGAGCGATCCAATCTAGAAGTCATCGAGGACCCATGCCCAACCCAACTAGAGTGTTCCACTTAGGATACCTCTGGTGATCCTGCATGATCACTGACATCATCAAGCGTCACCCAACCAAGAGTCATGCTAGAAATATTCCAAACCATATCTTAAAATCCACAACTAAAGTCACTGATAAAACACTATTTTTTTGAATATTTTATTGATAATAAATGAAATAATTTCCTCACATTGTGTTAAATATGTTTATTTATAAAATATTTGGGATTTGATCATTCATTTGAAAATTTGGTGAAAATTCCAGTTTTACCCTTAATAGTGCACTGTAGTATTTCCAAGATAAATATTTTTATATTTATTATTTGAATTTGAAATTTTGTAAAAGTGTTCCTAACTTAATGTTATACAACTTCCATTCAGGACACTAGAGCTAAAGAGTGCATTTGGATGGAGTAAAGGGGCCATTAATCCAATGGTGGGCTGGACTCGGCAGAATGGACATGGGTTCTGTATTTGGGCCATATATTCTTCATCAGGGCTTGGATTGAGCCCAAATTTTGAGGAAAGCTTGGGGACATGATTTGGCACAAATAATCCTTCTGGAAGGACGGTCAATTCACGCGTTTTGGAGGTCAAATTGGCGGTGCAAGTGGGAATAAAATATTTGGCCGAATTTCCACATTCACACTTGAAACCACTTGTAACCTCTCCTCCCCTCCCCTATATAAATTGGAGTTTTTCTCATTTTTAGGGGGTTGGGAAGTGCTTTGGGAAGTTGAGGGAAGAGGAGAAGTGGATGCACTCCAATTATCCAACCATTTCAATAAGGGTAGCTCTTGAAGCAAGGATCCCTTCGACGAAGCCTTCTTCTTCTCCTTCATGTTGTAATGATTTTGTTTGTGTAATAAACTTCTTTGTTCTTCTTTTATTTCTTCTCTTTTCTTCTGTTTTGTTTAAATTTATTCTTCTATTAATCTTCCTCTTTGGGCTGTAATTATTGAGTAGAAGCGTTATTGGGTTATACCCATTATAAACCTTTGCACATGCAAAACGCTTCTATGATGATTACGCCACCCATGGAAGAGTAGTCTTTTAGTAATCGATCTATCTTCTACCCTCTTCATTTAATTATTTTGAATCAATGAGATATTTTAATTCATATAATATGATCCATGAATTGTGTTTTTAAATTACAAGAAACTAAGCAAGCAATTGAACAATTAACACAAAAACACACGAGGTCGGGATTTTGTGTAAATTGTGAGAGCGTAATCTTAATCGGTAATACAAGACCACACAGGATAAATTTGTAGAGTTCAAATATAATCCCTAAACACAATTCATCCTCATTTACAGAATGAACATGTGCTCTAATTAACCACTGACCATAAGCTATCCTTAGAACAACAATCAAAGCAGGGTGCTGCGATTGCGTGTTCCGAAGCTAGCCTAGAAATTAAGTAATTTCATCTTTGTGGTTAAGTTAAATCTCATAGGGTTCAAGGGATAAAAAATTAGGGGATCATAATTAAGTGGATATTGATTTAAATGATAATGATTAATAAGTGAATGAAGAGGTATAGTTAGATCGATTACGCCTTTTAACATAGATTTCTAAAAAAACATCTTCTTGTTGTGTCATTTTAATCGAAATTCATTTCAAATCTAAAAACAAAAAAAATATACAATCTTCTTCCAGAAAACTTCTTCTAGATTCATAAACTATAAAAAAAACCCAATCCTTTAAAGTAGTGTTTTTATTTTATTCTCTTTTATTTTATTTTTAAAATACCTTTAATAAGTTGTTAAATTCACTTCCTCCTTTGAGAGACGACCTTGGTCAGCCACTCTGCTGCACCTAAGTACCCCAAAATCACATTAATCATTTGAGGACGCCCACGACAACACTCTTTAAAATTGGCACCGTTGCCGGGGAGGCATGTAATTATTTCAACCAATTAGAGGTATTTATTTTATTTTACATTTTAATTCTCTTCCTCTCTTCTTTCTTTCATCTTTACCCAATCTGATTTTTTTTCTTCTTCTTTTATTTCCTTCTACTTATTTTTGGACCATCAACTCAAACTTATAATTTTTATTTTACTATGGTCCACTTTCCTTCTTTTCATCTTTCATTGATTGATGACACGAAATAATCCCGAAGATCTCTTAGATCTTGACCCTGAGATTGAACGCAACCTTAGGGCACGAATCAGACACTCTCTGTCTACGGGAAGTTTCAATATTCAACCAGTTGGTGAATTACTCTCTTCTGGAAACATTGGAATTGGAAGTTATTCAAATTCAAACATAAAAGAAGAACCAATGGCTGAAAATAATGGAAATGAACTTAATAGAACCATTCGAGAATTGGCTGCACCTGATATTAACTATCAACCAAATTGTATTGCATACCCAAATCTCGAATCGGACTTTGAACTAAAATCTGGGTTAATTCACTTACTTCCAAAGTTGCATGGCCTCTCTTGTGAGGATCCCAATAAACATTTGAAAGAATTTAATGTGGTTTGCTCAACCCTGAAACCAAGAAATGTATCTGAAGACCAAATCAAATTAAGGGCATTCCCATTCTCACTTGATGGAGCTGCGAAAGATTGGATGTATTATTTACAACCCGAAGATGTAACTTGTTGGAACGATTTGAAACATCTTTTCTTGCAGAGATTTTTTCCAGCATCAAGGACCACTTCTATTCGTAAGGAGATCTCGGGGATCAAGCAAGCACAAGGGGAGTCAATGTATGAGTATTGGGAGAGATTCAAGAAGTTGTACGCAAGCTGTCCGCATCACCAAATCAGTGAGCAACTCCTCATCCAATACTTCTATGAAGGACTCACACCCATGGAGAGGAGCATGGTGGATGTTGCAGCTGGATGAGCATTGGTGGACAAAACACCAGTAGCCGCACGTGCATTAATCGACAAGATGGCCCAAAACTACCAACAATTTGGTGATCGAGGTACACCACATATCAGGGGAGTACATCAGGTAAGTCCTTCTTCTCTTGAGAGTCATTTGATTGATACTAAGTTAGAAGAATTTACAACTATGCTGAGGCAAATTGCTTGGTCACAAAAGACATCTCTACCCCCTCCTTCAAGGCCTTGTGGCATTTGCACTGAGACAAGCCACCCAATTGATTGTTGCCCACAACTACAAGAGACAGAGGATTGCGCAGCAGTATTCCCATGGAGACCATTTCAGCAGCAACAACAACCATATCCCCAAAAGAAGTTTGATTCATTTTCTCCAACATACAACCAAGGGTGGAAAGATCAACCGGACATGAGGTATGGCTCTGGACAATAACAAAGGCCCCCTTTTCAACCAAACTTCCAGCAGCCTCCACCTTACCAACAAGGTTTCCAACAACCCCAAAGGAGATTTGAAGCTCAAACATCAACAAGTCAGCAACAAGGGAATCCTCCACCAAAGGTAGATTCTAATATTGATGATCTTTTGAAGCAAATTGTTCTTAATCAACAGAATGAGCTGAAGAGTCAATGTTCGGAGCTGAGGGAGTTGAAGACTCAAATGAGCCTGATTGCCACCGCCCTCCATGAACTTGTGAGCAAGAATTCTGGAAATCTACCTTCCCAACCCACTCCAAATCCAAAGGGGAATGTCAGTTCCATCACATTGAGAAATAGGAAGAAAATGAACAATACATATGTACATACCATTCCACCGGGATTCACCTCAACTCCGGAGAAGCCGCATTCCAAACCAACTGATGAGAAATCCAAGGAGAAAGATAAAGATAAGAAAAAGATTGATGATGTTCCTTCTAAACCCCTTCCTTTTCCCAACAGGGTTGTTCAAACCAAGAAGATGGCTGAAGAAGCAATGCAAAAGGAGGTTTTGGATACATTCAAGTGTGTGGAGATCAACATTCCTCTACTTGAATCCATTAAGAAAATTCCAAGGTATGAAAAATTCTTAAAAGAACTTTGTACCAATCGAAGAGGGCTCAAGGGAAATGAGAGGATCAACCTTGGAAAGAATGTCTCAGCACTCATTACACCAACTCTAGCAATGCCAACAAAGTGCAAGGATCCCAGGACATTCACCATCGCATGTACTATAGGGGAGTTGCACTTCTCTGATGCTCTTTGTGATTTAGGAGCTTCAATAAATGTGATGCCTCACTCTGTATTCTCTTCTTTAGAGGTTGGTGAGTTGAAGCCAACAAGAGTAGTGGTGCAGTTGGCAAATAGAGCTACATCATATCCAGCGGGAGTTCTTGAGGATGTACTTGTCCGGGTAAGAGACATGATCTTTCCAGCAGATTTCTACGTGCTTAACATGGAGGATGATCAGGTAAGTTCTCATGCCCCCATTATCTTAGGTAGGCCCTTCCTCAAAACTGCAAAAACTATCATAAATGTCAATGAGGGTACACTTTCCATGGATTTTGGAGATGAAGTTGTGGTATTTAATGTCATGGAATCCATGAAGTACCCCTCAGAGGACCATTCTGCTTTTGTTATCTCCCATTTTGAACCACCAAGTAAAAACACCATGGAATTGGATTGTCCTATGCTTAGGGAGATTATGAGTATTGGTTCTAGTTTTATTTCTAAGAGTACTTCCACACCCGTTTCTAAGGAACAAGACTCTCTAAGATTTGATTTTGAAATGGAATCATATTCTGATTTTGATCATGTGAACTCTAATTATGACATGGCTGTTGAGTACGCTGATGGATTTGATGCATTATTTTCTAATTGTGATGATTTTTATTCTGATACTGATGTTCATTGTGCAGATATGTCTGTTGCATCAATTTCTCCATCTATACATCACCCCCTACATTGGAACTCAAGCCATTGCCCCCAAATCTTAAATATGCATACCTACTGAGTGGTGATAGATTACCTGTTATCATTGCTAACAATATCTCTTTTGAACATGAAGAAAAACTTTTGAATCTTTTGAGAGATAACATTAGGGAAATTGGTTGGACATTGGCAGACATATCAGGTATTAGCCCATCCATTTGCATGCATAGGATTCTCTTGGAGGATGGGGATAAACCGGTGAGGCAACCACAAAGGAGACTCAATCCAACCCTTCTGGAGGTTTTTAAAAAAGAGGTTGAAAAATTACTCGAGGCAGGTATAATTTACCCTATTTCTGACTCACAATGGGTTAGCCCTGTCCAGGTTGTACCTAAGAAAACTGGTGTTACTGTTGTTAAAAATGAGAAAGATGAATTAGTTCCAATGAGGGTACAAAACGGTTGGTGTGTGTGTATTGATTATAGGAAACTAAATCATTCCACTCGCAAAGACCATTTCCCCCTCCCATTTATTGATCAGATGCTTGAGAGACTAGCTGGGAAGACACACTATTGTTTCTTGGATGGATTTTCTGGATATTTTTAGGTTCCCATTGCAATAGAGGACCAGGAGAAGATGAAATTCACCTGCCCATTCGGTACCTTTTCTTACCGAAGGATGCCATTTGGACTTTGCAATGCCCCAAGTACCTTCCAGAGATGCATGGTGAGTATTTTCTCAGATTTTATTGAGACCTGCATGGAGGTATTTATGGATGATTTTACAGTTTATGGGTCCTCATTTGATGAATGTATCTCTAGTTTGGGTGATGTGTTGCATCGTTGTATTGAGAAGAATCTGGTCTTAAATTTTGAGAAATGTCTTTTCATGGTCGAAAAGGGAATTGTCTTAGGTCATATAGTCTCACAACATGGCATTGAAGTTGATAAATCTAAGGTAGACATTATTTCATCCCTCCCATATCCTACATGTGTGCGTGATGTTCGATCATTCCTTGGACATGCTGGATTTTATCGACGCTTCATTAGAGATTTTAGTAAGATCGCTCTACCCTTATCTCGATTGCTTCAAAAAGATATTGACTTCAATTTTGATGATTCATACAGGGTATCATTTGATGAGCTGAAGAAGTGTCTGACCACTCCACCAATCATACAGACCCCGTGGTGGGACCTTCCTTTTGAGCTTATGTGTGACGCCTCCAACTTCGCAGTTGGAGCTGTCTTATCTCAGAGGGTGGAGGGACGTTCACATGTGATCGCATATGCATCGAGGACACCAGATTCAGCCCAATCAAACTACACTACCACAGAAAAGGAGTTTCTTACAGTCATATTTGCTTTAGATAAATTCCATTCATATTTATTGGGCTCTAAAGTAGTTGTTTTTTCTGACCATGCAGCTTTGAGGTACCTCCTAAAGAAGCCAAATGCAAAGCCCAGGTTGATTCGATGGATGCTCCTTCTTCAGGAATTTGATATTGAGATAAAGGACAAGAAGGGTTCATAGAATTTGGTGACAGACCACATGAGTAGGATTACTCACACACTAGAGGATGACACCTTGGACCAGGTACCACTTCGGGACACTTTCCCCGATTAGCATCTTTATTCCATCTCAGGTACGCATCCTTGGTATGCAGATTTAGTTAACTACATTGTTTCCTCTGAAATCCCTGCAAATTTAAAGAAACATCAAGTCCAAAAATTAAAATGTGAGACTAGGTTTTATGTGTGGGATGATCCTTACCTCTGTCGCATGTGTAGTGACCAAGTCATTAGGAGGTGTGTTCCCGATCATGAGTTTGAGTCTATTTTGCATTTTTGTCATACACTTGCTTGTGGTGGACACTTTGGACCCCAACGGACAGCTAGGAAGGTTTTGGACTCTAGATTATATTGGCCTAGCTTGTTCCATGATGCCCATGTGTTTTGTAAGTCATGCTCTCATTGCCAACACACTGGGAATATTTCTAGGAGACATGAGATTCCCCAACAACCCATACTATTCTGTGAGATTTTTGATGTATGGGGAATTGATTTTATGGGTCCTTTTCCTAGTTCATTTGGATTTTTTGTATATTTTGGTTGCTGTTGATTATGTGAGTAAATGGGTGGAGGCCAAGGCCACCAGGACTGACAATTCTCAAGTTGTTGTGGACTTTGTCAAAGCACAGATTTTTTGCATGTTTGGAGTACCAAATGCCATCATCAGTGACCAAGGGACACACTTTTGCAATAGAAATTTTGCTTCCCTACTTTGAAATTATGGGGTGACACACAAAACATCAACACCATACCACCCCCAAACAAATGGCCAGGCTAAGGTTTCAAATCGTGAGCTGAAACAAATATTAGAGAAAACCATGCAGCCAAATAGGAAGGATTGGACAAGCGCTTGGATGATGCATTGTGGGCTTATAGGACAGCATACAAGACACCCATTGGTATGTCCTCATTTAGGATTGTTTTTGGGAAAGCATGTCATCTCCCAGTGGAAGTCGAGCATCAGGCATATTGGGCTATAAAGAAATGCAACATGGATTTGGCCCAAGCTGGAATTCAAAGGAAGTTGCAAATTCAAGAGCTTGAGGAGATTCGTCTGTCATCATATGAGAACTCAAGGCTCTACAAGGGAAGATCAAAAGCAGATCAAGACAAAATGATCCAACAAAGGGAGTTTCATGTTGGAGAGAAACTCCTTCTCTATAGTTCATGACTCAAGCTGATTCCTGGTAAGTTGCGTTCCAGATGGTTAGGTCCTTATATTGTATCTAATATTTTTCCTTATGGTGTAGTGGAGATCACACAAGAGGACACTGGAAGGAGCTTTACAGTCAATGGGTAACGTTTAAAGAGATACATTGAGGGACTTCCTACTGATGCAGTGGATTTTATCACACTGCATGACCCCATCATCACTTGATCACATCAGGCTGTTCCTAACCCTTTCACTTTTATATTATTTGTCCTATTTAAAAATTCTGCATTTCATGTGCATATATCATATCATGGGTTCACATTGAGGACAATTCAATATTTTAAGTGTGGGGGAGGGAACCTTTTAGTTTAGTAATTTCAATTGTTTTCCTTTAAAAAAAACAAAACAAAAAAAAATTGTGTTTTTTTTTCAAATTTTGTGTGTTTATTTTTTTCAATTTTCTCTGTGTTTTTGAAATTTTTGAGCTAAAATGATTCTCATCACAATTTTGAAATGCATATCAATGAGTGAAACAATTTATCCCTTGAAACTGAGGTTAAATGAATGATGAAAATGACTTTGTTTCAAGTTCAAATATTTAGTAATTTCATGAAAAGTACACTGAATTTTGAATCCCATGCCACATCTCACTGTCTTTATATTTGAAATCACTTTCCTGTGAGGCTTCTAAACCATTATTTTCATATTCTTTACATTCACCTCAATTCTTGAGAGAACCAAACCATGCTTGATTTAACCAGAATTTGATCTATTCCTGTCAAAACTTGAGGGGTTGAGGTACTTATGTTTAAATGATTGAGGCATTTGTTTGGTATTAAAGCCCCTATTTAAAGGAATCCTTTTTTTATAATGGCCTACCTTGAATATTTAATCCTTATAGCCCTTAGAAGCCATGCACAGCCTGTTAGGTTATCCAAATTACAAGACAATTTTCCCTATCCAACCAACTCTTGAAGTGAAATTGCATAATCTAGTTGAGCTTAAGTGTGGGGGAATCTATCTTGTGTTGTGCCACCACATTTTGTGATACTTTGGGTGGAAAATTAAATTCTTAAGAGATGTGTTTGCTGCTGAAGAAAGTCATTATATTGAAATCTGTGCCTTTTCTGGAGCTTTCATGACAAGTGAAGCTGTGCCTTTTCTGGAGCTTCTAATTGAGGTGGAAATTTGTGCCCATCTGGAACTTTCAAGAAAATAATGTTTGAGAAGATTGAAATTTTTGATGCTGAAATGATGAATGGTGTAAACCTTTCATGACTTTTCATGATGATGGAGCTGAATTGATACTATTGGGATTGAGGAGAAGACCATATTTAAGTGAAAATTAGATTAATGCAATTTTTCTTCAAAAAGAGTCAAGCCCTCCTCATTCAGCCTCAGAATTTTTCACATCTAAATCCTACCAAGCGGAAGCCACAGAACAACCCTGAAAAGTCCTCATGATAAACATATGTCCTTGACTCACATTGGGTGGCGATGTAGAATCTATCAAGCCTATGGTGACCCTTGTATGAGTTTGGATGAGAAAGACATTGCAAAAAAAATCATATTTGAGTGATGAGAGAAAATTCAAGCGAGGTAAGTGTTTTGTGCATGAGAGGATAAATAAAGTGGAAATATATTGAATGATATAAATGAAGAACTTTAAATAATGGTTTTTTATTAGGCATGTTATATTTTGTTTCTTGGTGTGTAATTGTTTGATCTCAAAGATATGTGTTTTAAAATTGTTTTTGATTTGATATTGATGTTTACTAGATATGAGATTTTGCTCAGGAGTGAAAAAGGGTAAGTGTGGGGGAGTTGATAAAACACTATTTTGTTGAATATTTTATTGATAATAAATGAAATCATATCCTCACATTGTGTTAAATATGTTTATTTATAAAATATTTGGGATTTGATCATTCATTTGAAAATTTGGTGAAAATTCCAGTTTTACCCTTAATAGTGCATTGTAGTATTTCGATAATAAATATTTTTATATTTATTATTTGAATTTGAAATTTTGTAACAGTGTTCCTAACTTAATTTTCTACAACTTTCATTCAGTACACTATAGCTAAAGAGTGTATTTGGATGGAGTAAAGGTGCCATTAATCCAATGGTGAGATGGACTCGGCAGAATGGACATGGGTTCTGTATTTGGGCCATAGATTCTTAATCAGGGCTTGGATTGAGCCCAAAGTTTGAGGAAAGCTCGGGGACATTATTTGGAACAAATAAAACTTCTGTAAGTCCGGTCAATTCACGCATTTTGGAGGTCAAATTGGCGGTACAAGTGGGAATAAAATATTTGGCCGAATTTTCACATTCACACTTGAAACCACTTGTAACCTCTCCTCCCCTCCCCTCTATAAATTGGGATTTTTCTCATTTGGATGGGGTTTGGACGTTCTTTGGGAAGTTTAGGGGAGAGGAGAAGTGGATCCACTCCAATTATCCAACCATTTCAATAAGGGTAGCTCTTGAAGCAAGGATCCCTTCGACGAAGCCTTCTTCTCCTCCTTCATTTTGTAATAATTTTGTTTGTGTAATAAACTTCTTTGTTCTTCTTTTATTTCTTCTCTTTTCTTATGTTTTGTTTAAATTTCTGCTTCTCTTAATCTTCCTCTTTGGGCTGGAATTCTTGAGTAGAAGCGTTATTGGGTTATACCCATTATAAACCTTTGCACATGCAAAACACTTCTACGATAATTACGCCACCCATGGAAGAGTAGTCTTTTAGTAATCGATCTATCTTCTACCATCTTCAATTAATTATTTTGAATCAATGAGCTACTGTAATTAAAATAATATGATCCATGAATTGTGTTTTTAAATTACAAGAAACTAAGCAAGCAATTGAACAGTTAACACAAAAACACGCGAGGTTGGGATTTTGTGTAAATTGTGAGAGCGTAATCTTAATCGGTAATACAGGACCACACAGGATAAATTTGTAGAGTTCAAATATAATCCCTAAAAACAATTCATCCTCATTTCTAGAATGGATATGTGCTCTAATTAACCACTGACCATAAGCTATCCTTAGAACAACAATCAAAGCAGGGTGCTGCGATTGCGTGTTCCGAAGCTAGCCTAGGGTTTAAGTAATTTCATCTTTGTGGTTAAGTTAACTCTCGTAGGGTTCAAGGGATAACAAATTAGGGGATCATAATTAAGTGGATATTGATTTAAATGTTAATTATTAATAAGTGAATTAAGAGGTAGATTTAGATCGATTATGCCTTTTAAAATAGATTTCTAAAAAAACATCTTCTTGTTGTGTCATTTTAATCGAAATTCATTTCAAAACTAAAAACAAAAAAAATATACAATCTTCTTCCAGCAAACTTCTTCTAGATTCATAAAATATAAAAAACACCAATCCTTTAAATTAGTGTTTTTATTTTATTCTCTTTTATTTTATTTTTAGAATACCTTTAATAACTTGTTAAATTCACTTCCTCCTTTGAGAGACGACCTTGGTCAGCCACTCTGCTGCACCTAAGTACCCCAAAATCACATTAATCATTTGAGGGCACCCACGACAGCGCTCTTTCAGTCACTATCACATTATATGTTTAAAAACACTCAGGATAGGCTACTCACGAGCCAAAACCCATGTGAAAAGTGCAAAAAAATGAGACATGAAAGATTCATGTTTCCAAAAAAGGAAGCAGGGGGTACATGGAATGTGAGGGGACCCACACAGTGTGTGGCCCCACTTCTTCACTTGGTTGTTTCCTTAGAGGTACACATATCACCAACCATGTTGGAGTACACTGTGTGTGGGGGATATACATGACATGCCCATGCCACTCAGGGTCCTTCTCATGTGCTCTAGCCATGTCTGTGAATCCAATCTATGTCTAGGTAATTTATCCCATGTCTGTGTACTTTAGTACATGGCATGCCTCTTCCCAAAGGGGGTCCCCCATGTGTTCTGGCCATGCCCATGTACTCGATCACATAGTGTGTACATATTCGTGTGCTCTACAACGCATCTCATCCCCATAGGGAAGGTGTTATGCGGTGTGTAGGATGTCTAAACACCATGCCATCCTTATAAAATCTCAAAAACCTATCTTCCACAGCCAAGGGGCTACACCCTGCGTGTTCATCAGGATACACAACATGTAGTTGGGTTTTACACAGTTTTCAAGAAACAATACCATGTGTTTAATAAGGCCAGACCACTTCAATTCTGACTTCAATTCAACCAAAAAATAGTGGATCTGGCCATGGATCATAGTTTCTATCCATCGTTCACTAGAAATCAGATTCCGCCGATCCTCGGAGATATGTTTCACATTCTGAGCACCCTCGAACCTTCTATCATTGATGATCCAGCCTATGATTATTGAAATTATCATCCAATACCCGTAAAATTCCCCAATATAACCTTGTTCCATTGATCCATTCCACATTCGTGAATCCGTCATGATTTTTGGGGTACGATCGGGCTCAATACCCCCCGAAAAAGTTAAATCGGGACAGTGGGGTCCCACCGGTGACAAATGTAAAGAAAAGTGGAAGAAAGGAACCAAAATAGACATTTAAATGATTTCATCCATGAATTCTTAGCCAACGATAAT
Organism: Viscum album; assembly: GCA_963277665.1. NCBI lineage: Eukaryota > Viridiplantae > Streptophyta > Magnoliopsida > Santalales > Viscaceae > Viscum > Viscum album. The sequence continues at coordinate 761,913,868 of OY728161.1, forward strand.
GAATGGGGATATCTAGGTTTAGAAAAAATATTAATCAATTTAATCGGTACTCGGGCCCATGCTCATGCTACACTTAGCGCAGGTCAATAGAAGCGATTAATATGTTCAATAAATTTAATCAATAAATGTGTAAACAAAAAATTGAAGAGTATTACATGGATATTATTTCATTTTTTGTCAAATAACGCACTCAACAATGATTTAAGGAATTTTTTGCATTTGCTACGCTCCGATCTGCACTGATCCAACATTTTGTCATCATCTGAGGTGATTCTCTCACAGAAGGAGGGGAAGAAGCTCTAGAATCCTTCCAGGGTTTATGCAGAAAACCCTATAGGATTATTCAAGGCAATATTCTTATATAATTTTTTTAGGTTCAAAAAATTAATAAATTAATTTAATTAATTAATTTATCCACTGAATGCACCACCAACAGATGAGATATCCGAATACCCCACACTGACCTAGTTTAGGTCACACGTAGGGTAAAAAACATGTTTTGGACTCATCCATTGTATCTAATTTTTGATCTGAGATTTTTTTAAGAGTTATCCCATTTTATTTAAGAAACTTTGTGTGCTCAATATACAATATATTTAATATTTTTATAAAATTAATTCTGGGAACATCGGGCCTTGGAATCGCACACCGTCTCTATAGTGACACAACCCCAGATAGCCCAGATCTGGTGTATGATACTCGTTACAATGAGAATATTAAAAGGAATCAATCCCTGAAGGACAAATTACTTTAGTAGTATAGGTAAACTAGATACATAAATGAGTCTTATATTACAAATGACTACACTAATTACAACATTTTTTTCTTCTAAATAAATTTTATAATAACTATAATACATCTAGTAAATCGATTCATACCTTTCATAGTATGCTTCCTATATTCATAGGGAAATAAACATAATAAGGGTGAGCTCAAATGATCAGTAAGGGAAAAATATAGCGGAAGCAATAATGAATCAATTTGAATAGTCAATATTACATGGTAAATAACTGAACACACATTTCATGTAATTAATAAAATGAATGAAAGTGAGTAAACAATATAGAAGGGTAATGACTGGAATCACATTCCATTCAAATAACTATATATGGAAAAATAAAAATAGAAAGGTAATAAACTGAAACACATGCCATCTAAATAACTGAAAATGAGATGTATCCATAGACATATCGACGCAAAATCTCACGGATGAATAATGACTGAATCTAATTTTGGTAAAATGATCAATTATGGGATTCTATGTTTCCTAGGTACATGGAACCATTACTGTTAAGACCTATCAAAATACAGTTTAAAACATACTAGTTTCAAATGTGAAGGGTTTTTCCAACCTAATTTCATCCCATGAGACTACCAATGTATCATGGGGATTTTATTAACCATTCCCCAACTTGTATATCATTTAATAATCAGTCTCTAACCAATAGGACTAGCATTAATCGGTCCCCAACCCATATAGGGGTTGTACAAAGAATTTAAATAAACAAATTGCCTTATAAAATATCCATATTGAATGAAGGATACAGGTATATCAATATTTCCCCAAATAATCAAAAAACATTAATAGTAAAATCCATAAAAAAATGGTATATGGTTCAATAAATAATCATATACATGAAAATGATATAGATATTTAGGGGAATTTCAATGTCTAATGATCATAGGAATTGAATATTTAAAGGGTAATAACAAATGATTCAAGGAAGTGAAGAAGAATACTATCATTGGACAAATAAAATATAAAACATCTAGAGGAAGATTAGTGAGGGCATTGATACAACATACCCCAGGTGGATTAAAATAAAGGGTTGTTATAGTTGATGAAAGGAAACATTATAAAAGGATCTTTTAAAAAATTTCTTGAGGAAAATATACTTTTGTTTTGTAAATCCTTCTAAAAAAAATTTCCTTGAAAATCAAATTTTGAAAATATTTTCTTTTAATAGTAACATTATAAACATGAAATGGAATCTTCAAATAAATTATGGTTTGTATATTCATACTTTCTGTGCGAGGTAAAATTACATTCCTTTTTCATGGTAAAAAGGTTTGAAAAATTTCTTGTCAAGAAAGAGACAAGAATATTCCTTTGAAAACATTGGTAAAATAAAAAAAGGTTAAAAATATCTTTACCAAATATTTTTTAAAATAATTTTTTAAAAAATATTAATAAAAATGGTTTTTAGAAGAAAACATGTTCTCCAACTAAAAAATAAATAAAGTCGGGTTTTCTTAAAAACATTTTTTATAACATTTTTGAGTACCAAAGAGTGGGAAAATGGTACTAATACTTGAAAATGGTCATGAATAACTAGATGAGATAATATTAAAGGTTTTATTGAATAATGGCTATATAATTTCCTCAAATGGAAATACCATTGAGAGATCATTAATGTTATTATTGAGTAGAATAATCATTAAACATTCCAAAGTGTCTCATACCACTATGAAACATTTTAAATATTAATACTCATGAAGGAATAAAATTAATTGAAATTTATAATATCATGAGAGTAAAGATATTCATGATATATCATGTAAAATCTCGGTATATACACCATATAAAAGAAACTAGGTGCATAATAATAAATAAGTCTCAATGGAATGTAAATTTAGACAAAATCCCTTATATTAACCTTCCTTTTGTTGTGTGGTATTTATCCTTCTATATAGTGGATTAAAATATTTTACTAACTTATAAAAGAAACATATTAATATTTATGATATCATATATGATCCTCTTATAGTATTGTATTACCCGTTTGTTAATAACCTTTCATTATTTTAACTATTTTGGGTGTTAATTGCCTAATTTGTCGAGAATGTTTTAACTTGTTATTTGTTGTTCTTATTAAATATATCATGGATTAATAATATACAAAATGTAAACCATGATTTTAATTAAACATATATCTAGTATATATGTATCTTTAATAATCTATAATGTTTGGAGATAAAAAATGAAATGCATAGTTCATGGAGATCGTAGTCTGGCTACCTTTATTTCATTGTCGTATTTTAAAAGAATGAAAAGTAAAAGATATGTATATACATGTATATTATAATATATTTACCCTATTAATTTAATATATTCCATATATTTTTATTAATATTATCTTTAATATGTTCCATGTTCGGTGTGAATGAATCACATCGCTTTGAGGAGGAGGTAGTCCACACTTACTCAAATGATGTTATCGTATTAATGCAAAATGGAAAGTATTATATATATTTTTTATAAAAGGATTATAGAATTATAAAGAAATAATAAATATAATATATAACATATATAAACATAGTTTCCATCATTATAGAAAACCATTAAAGTTGGTAATGAAAGAAATGAACAATCATTGTTTCGTGAGGCGATTGTTTTCTATACACAAAAACAGTTTGTTTGTTACCCATTAGAGGGAAATGTGTGTTAGTGTAGGTAGAAACCTTAATAAAGAAACATAAAAGTATATTTAGTATATTTTGGTTATAATATTAACATGGAATAAGAGTATTTTAGGTGTTGTATATGTAAATGAAATATAAGTGATCTTTGGAAACCATTACCTTAAAACCAGGTAACTCCTTTTGGTGTATTCCAAAGGGCTTCCTTGGATGTATTCATATAAAAAGGGAGGATACAAGGTCTATGGTATGTATTTTTAAAATATATATGGGTATATGGGTATATTGTTCCCAAACCTAAGTGTTTTGAGAGGTGTGAGGAATGGGGAGAGGTGGTGGACTTTTATAAGAGAGGAAAAGGACTCCCATTGTCTTTTTGAAAAGAAGTTAGGTGTACCCACGTTTTAACCTAAAATAAGTATTCCAAAACAGAAAAAATAAATAATGGAAGGTTCATGTCCTAATTATGTCCACTAAATGGGTTTCAGACAAGTTTCTAATTCATTTGGTCCCCTAAGTTAATGGTTTAGTCCTTTATTAAGTATAATTTTTCCTTAATAATTGTAATTAATTTTAATCACTTTCTCTAATATTTTTGTTCAAAAACAAGGTTGGTATTATTAGACATTATAAATTATGATTATTACAAATATTTAATTCATTTTTCCATATTCCAATCATATAAGTGGCAAAAATTAATTTAAAATTTGTCCCACAGGTGGGACGATAATGTAGGTTTTAAAGTAAAAATGTCAAATTTTTTTTTTATGTTTTTATAATCAATTTCAAAGTGAAATTGATTCCAATGACATAAATTGTATTAATTAATAAAAATATTATATAATTTAACTTTAAAACAAATTATAATTATAATTTATCCTTATAAATAAATTATATTAAAAAGTAGCTTTGAACTAAAATTCAGTATTTTAACTATTCGTTAAAAAAAGAAATGTTTCTGAAAAATATAAAAAATTTACCCTAACCAAATTATTATGTTAAAATTTAAAAGATGAATTTTATTTTGACATATTAAATAAATTAAAGTGTCAAATTTTATATTTAAAATGGGTTCTCCATTAAAAGGTGGTAAAATAGACTTTATAAAAATATAGGTTTTTATATGTAAAATTGGGGTTGTTCTTATATTATGACCATAAAAACTAATAGATGAATATAAAAAATATATTATTTAATATATAACAAATATATTTCACTAAAATCATTAAATAATATTAATTAATTATTTTTATTAAGACAAATATCTTTTAGAAGCAAAGTAATAATAATATTTTTTTTAATATCCTATTGGTTCTTATTTTCATTTCTCAGTAATTGGTAAACCGTGAATTCATTTTATATTTACATAAACCATATATTTTTATTAGTTAATACTATTAAAAACCATCAATATAATGGCTAGGTTATATCATATTATATTAAATAATAATATTCCAATAATACATTGTAATTTGATGAAACTCGATCTTGCATGTAACACGATCTATCGAGAAGGTCGCTCTTGCATGTAACACAAGCTATTGAAGAAGGTCACTCATACATGTGTTGCAAGCTAAATCAGCATTGCGTTCATTAAAATATATATCATTTATTGAATTTATTTAAAATATTAAATATATAGTAGAGTCTTAGGATATTATATTCCCTTACATACTTGGTGACACATGTCATATACGAAATCAAATACAAATTTGTACTTTAGGATTTAAAGGTGTTACGGTCTCAGTGTGTGGATCTAGAAATTTAAATTAAAATATTTCAAAGTCTTATAAGGAAAAAACCGAGTATCTACAAGTCCATTTTCTAATCCTCATTAACACCTCTCTTGGGACTAGGAAATTGTGGTATGAAAGAATATTCTGATTCAAGAGATTCTAATAAAGAGATAAGAAGTGTGAAGATGTGATCTAATCCTATTGGAAGGTGGGGGATCTTGACATCAAAAGAAATATCTATCTTGTAATGTTCAATTTGAAACAGTTGAGTGATATGAAATTTCATCATCCTATTATTCAGTGTGATGTTCTTGAAATAAATCTGAATGAGTAATATTCTATCCCCCTTCATGATTATGATGTATTCACTATCTCAAAACTAGAGGTGGACCTAGATGTGGCACTCATAATTAAAGAATTTGTCTGGACTATACACACCCATGAATCCCATATAAAAGAGTGTGGCTCCAATAACTTCTATTTCAATCAAAAGGCCTCTTAAAATCAGTGTATGAATTCTATCTCATGTCTCACTAATTCTAAAGGCACAACTATATCAAATGAGAAAGGAATCCATGATCTTGTCAATTGTTTTTATCATATTATTTTTATGATGGGGGTCCTTTATTTCTTCTGATATTTCTACTTTTATTTATCCAACAGTTTTGGAAATGATGAATCACCAGAACACTTGTGATTTTATAGATGGTGATATTTTAGTGGCATTGAAACAAATAAACTCAACCAAAGCACCTAGAATTGATGGTTTTTATGCTTTGTTCATTAGAAATTACATGTATATTATCTGGATGGATATTTCAAATCTAATAAAAGAACTTTGGATGGGAAAATCCAATATTTGTACACATAATGAGACTATTATTTCACTCATTATAAAGATCAAAATAACCTATTTGGTATTAAACATCAGGACTATCATTTTATGAAATGTTACCTACAAAATATTTTCAAAAAATTTAGTTAATCATCTTTGGTCATGCATACTGCCCATTATTTAAAAAAACCAAAGTTCTTTCATCCCTAAGAGACTCATATAAAAATTATTCTTTTTTAACCATGAAGTGTTTCACTCCATGAAAACTATATCTAATGCTAAAAGAGGTATCATGGATTTTAATCTGGATAGAAATAAGGCATACAATAGATTCAAATGTATTTTTATCCACTTTTTAATGAGTAAAATGGGATTTTCTTATATATTTATTTAAGTCTTCATGCAATGATTCTCCACTATCTCTTTCAGGCTTAAAATCAATGGTGGCCTCTCTTAAATAATTTCCCCTACTAGGGGTCTTCAGTAGGGTGACCTTATCTCCCCTTTCCTGTTTATTTTGGTGTTTAATGTTTTTTCCAAGTTAATTTATATGGATGCTAAGGAAAATCCAGTGCATGAGGAGAAGTTTTGTTAGTAGAACACAACTATTTCCCACCTCTTCTTTGGTGATGAAAGATTAATTTTTTCAAGAGATACCTTGGAAGAATGAGTTACTATCTACCAAATTATCCATAGGTACTAGATGACATCTCAGTAGTTGGTTAACAACTCAAAGTCTGAGATCTCCTTTATTTATGGTCTTCCTTCGAATAGAAAGAATGGTTTATATATTTCTTCTGGAATTCAGGTGGTTGAAAAGAACAAAAAATATATCTTTTTCCCAATATTTTTGGGTGTTAAAAAAAGATAAGTTTTCTGGGATCATGGATAAGGTTGTGAAAAAAAAATTAGGGTGGTTAATTAAAATGGTTTCTAAAGTGGGAATGTAAATCCTCATCAAGGTTGGGGCCCGATGTATCCCCACTTATGTTATGTCCCTTTTCAAATTACATGGTTTTTATTGACCAATTGAATTCTATAATGGATAATTTATTGTTGGAAATAATAATGGAAGGAAGAAAACCCTCTAGATGGTGTGGACCAATATTTTCTTCCCAATTTCTGGTGTGGGTATAGGGTTTTGATATCTATACCTTTTTAATGATTCAATTCTTACTAAGAAGGGATGGAGGCTTCTGGATCACCCTGCTTCTCTTTTTTTTCTTGGGTCCTTTGTGCAAAATATTTCCTAAATTTGAACTTATACAGGTCAAAACTTATCCTACAACCTAGTTTCTTTTGGATAAGTTTGTGGTAGTCTTGCGATTTTCTCAATAAATCCCACTACTAGAGGATAGTTGATGCAACCATTTATATATATGGAAGGACCCTTATATGTGGACAAATAGTGGCTCTTTAGTAACATTACCGACTATCGAGGGTAAGAAAAATGTGAAGGTGAACTCTTTTTATAATGCAAATGGCAGTGGATGGTGTACTAAAAAATTGATTGAATGGTTTAATGAAAGATATATAAATGTTATTTTGAGTATTTTGTGTATAAAATTTTTGGGAGATAACCTTTAAAAAACCGGCCTAGATACCTTGGTACCCTGATACTTGAGCCGGTATTGACATAGCTAGAAGGTAATTCCCAATCCCCATGGGTTGGTGTCTATCACCTGGCATCAAACATGATAAAAGAGGGAACAAATTTTCCAAAAAATAGTGGAAGTTAAAAGTTAAAAGTCAGTATGCTCAGAACTCCAAAGGAGAAAGTACTAGAAACCAAATAGGTATAAAAAATCCTAAAGAAGTAAATCATCAAATCACTGTATCAGCACTGTAGCAGTGGAGGAACTAGAGTAGCGGTGGTACTGTAGTGGCAGAGGAACTGTAGCAGAGTTGTAGTGGCAACAGTACTATAACAGCGCAGGTATTGTAGCAGTACTGTTCACCAAGGGGCCATTTGGGCCAAAAAATGGGCTTTCAAGCCTTGTATTCAGGCCACTTAGCCTTGGGCCTTCAGGCATGTAATGGGTCTCCCTCTGCCCTATCTAAAAAAAGGTCTTTTCATTAATAATAAATTGAGGCTTCAGCCAAAACCTTTTAAAAAAATCAAGATAAAACTCAATCATCTCATGAAACAGGTGGATACCATATCCACTGGTCACCTCCATCACTCCAACCCATAGAATCATGAACATCCACCTCTTCCAAGAGGTGTTTTACCTTTTCACAGACCTATCATAAGAAAATCTAAAAACACCCAAATGAAAAAGGTAGGGTGTGAGATATAATGCCTAGTAGGGCCTCACCAAGTGTTCCATAATCAATACCATAATAATGTACAATTAATTATATCAATTTAAATAAAATAGGGCTTGAATTTGGTTTTCATTTTTTAAAAATAACATGGATTAATTTCAAAAAGATGAAAAAACTTTCAGAACAACATTGAAACTTGATTAAATGAAAATTTTATATAAAAATGTTTATATAAATCAGTTGTAATGAATAAAATAGTTAAACAATTCAATGGAATGTATAATAAAGTTAATAAACTCATAGAAAATCAAGCACCATGTACAGAAGCTCCATGGTAAGTTACTTTTTATGGTAATTTTATTCCCACAAATCTTATAGTGATCATGACACTTGTTAGTTGTGAACACACAAATTCGCCCAAAAAAGGGGAACCTGTCAAGGGAAGTCTGCACCCCAATAGGGTAACCCATTATAGGAAATATTTCCAAAGTTTTTTTAGTAATATGTTTTCATCATCAGTCTATTACAAGGGAGGAAAGGTCCTATTGTTCTTGTCCTAGTTACCATTAACTACCCAGGATAACATGTGCTACAACAATTAACCAATCAATTAAATTGAGAATTAATCATTTCAAATAATTTAAAATATTATTACAAAATTTTGATTTCCAACACGCCTTTCTCTTTTAAAAACCATATAATTGATTTTAATCATTTCATTCCATTTCAATTCATCTTTAAATTTAAGCCTTTTACTAAATTAAATCATAAAATAATGTCGATCAAAATGATTTCAAAAATCACGACTTCATTTTCGATAAATCTATCCCACAATATAAATTCCATTGAAATTGGGGTTTTAACAATTTTTATATCCCACTCAAATCAAGAATAAAAAAATATTAATTCCATTTTTTAAAATTAATTAAAAATTCAATTCAATTTAATCTATAAATTTATGGTTTTAATTGTAGTAAAACATAATTATGGAATCACCTACCTTTAATCAAATATCAAGAATTGACACTCCTGATGAGATCTGCCGATGAAGAAATAAGGAATCAGAGATCTTGAAATCAAACCTAGAATCAAGATCCCATAAAATGGCGTTTAGATCCATAATAAATGATGATATAGTGCTCTCTAAAGAGGAGAAAAATAAGAATTGGGAGAGATTAAATAAAAGGAGATCCACTTATACGTGAGGGATCAAATATTCCAATAGAACATTAATTCATAAAAGGAGGGGTTTATAGGAGACAAAATTACTTCTATGGATCATTCTAAACCCTATAAATCGAGTTAGGTCTGAGTAGGGCTGATAGGAAACTGAAATGGGGGTTTGATAATTTAAAAATTATTTTTTGGATTAAATAAAACCCATGCACATGGCTTCCTGGAGAGAGATGACTGTTAGAAAAATCATGTGCCCTAACCATGCACCCCTATTCTAGGATGCATGGTTTCTCCTATGTGGGAACATGGTTTTTCAAACTATTCACTAATCGTGAAAACCCTCACTAACCATGGTATCACAGTTTTCACTAGGGGTGCATGGTTTTGGAAAATTGTGCTCCAACCATACAAATCCCCAAAAGCCTCCAATTTTTACCAAATTTAACCCCAAACAACCTGAGATGAACCCTAACCAAATCATGAGAAAAATAAGGGTCTAGGAGTATTTGATAACAAGTAATATGATGTTACAAACTACCAACCATAAAAACATTCAATCCTTGGAAATCCTATCAAGAAGTTTCCACATCAAAAAGATGGGGCCACTACTTTCTCATCAGTGCCTCTCGTACCCAAGTCTCATGTGAATAAGAACCATACTACCATATCACACTAACCAAAGGTATTATACACCGATGAAGTACCTTTGTATCTAAATCTACTATCCTGATCGGATGCTAAGTCAGGGAAAAATCAGTCTCAAAATCAAGATCCTCCCATCCCAAGACATGATATGGGTCAGAAAGATACTTATGAAGGTGTGATACATGGAATAAATATGTATCAACATAAAAAATGGTTGATGTTATAATTGGTAATCTACTTTCTCAAATTTCGCAACAACCTCTAAAGGTCCCACAAAACAAAGATCAACCATCCCTTTCCTCCCAATCCATTGATGACCTAAAGGTTTTGAAACTATCAAAAACACTTGTTCACCGACAGAACACTCTAATAGTCTATGATGATCATCAGTATAATATTTATAGCAGCTTTATACCATCAACATTCGATGATGAATCAATTGAATATTTATTGACATATCTTAGACCAACCTCAATCCAACCAAGGAACATTCACCAATCTCCAAGAAAGACAACAGATATTTACAAGGCCTAACATACAAGTCCTCAAAAGGATCCATTCTGATCATGGGATGATAACTATTGTTATAAGAGAACTAAACCAATCCCAAATCGTCATCCAAAGTTCTTCCAAAATAAATGACACATGTACAAAGAATTTCCTCAATAATCTATATATCCCCCTCTGCCTAGGAAGTTGTCTACGTATGGTAGTCTATACTCAAATGAACATGAGATCCCATCACCTCCTAAAGGACTCACTAAAAATGTGAGGTAAAATAATGATTTATATTAGATACTATAGTTGATGGAACTTCATGCAAATGAACATTCACTTTCACATAGATATTTGCCAATTCCTCAAATTTGGTTGTATATCAAATGGGTATAAAGTGAGCTGATTTGGTCAACCTATCAATCACAAACCATATTGAATTATTCTTTCTAGGGTTACATAGAAACCCCACAAAAAAAATACATAGAAATATCATCTCACAACCAAGTCATCATTGGAAGGGACTAGACAAATCTCAAAGGTCTATGGTGCTCAACCTTAATATATTGGAAAGTATAACAACATGAAACAATGCCAAAAATGTTTCATATCATATATAGATACCGGAATCATTGTCTCATGTCATAAAACATCTTTGTGGTTCTTTGTTTCATTGCCCATTGGGATTTATGGAAATTATCAATCACATATCTTCTCACTAGAAAAGGTACTATGTACCAATTACATAAATATTGGATACCCTCAGAAGAGAATGACCATTCACTAATGGTCTCCCCACCATAATGAGAGTCCATAATGATGTAGAATTCAACATCAAGATACTACTCATGAAGAATCATCTCATAAAGAATCATCTCTTGAAGAAAAGAGGTTAACTAAAAACATTCAACAAAAACCTCAACCCATGTTTCCTGGAATCCTATATATAGTTGTTCAAAAACAGAAATTATGGTCCACTCTTTCGATGATTATTTCATGGTCCGGGTTAGAAGTTTCCGACTAAAGGAATCAGTGATGAAATTTTCTTTCCTTGGGGTATATGAAATGTCAAAATCAAAAGACTACAGGTACTCCACCCAAGGCCTTGGGTGGAGATTCAAATGTTTTTGAAAGAAGATATAACTCAGGATCTTGTGGTCAAAATACATAGTAAATTTTTTTCTGAAATGGTAATGTTTCCAACTCTTAATCACATGAATAATGAATGTGAGTTCATGGTCATTGGTCATATAATTATTCACATGTAGCCTAATATTTCAAGAACCATAGGCTACCATGTGATCATCTTGCATGAGAACACTTCCCAAAACTGAACATGATGCATCATAGAAGACCACATAGCCCTTATTTCCCTCTAGAAGAGTCAAAAATGTCATATAAGTTAAAATTTCTTTTCCTCTAAATTAATTAACTCTAACATTTCTCATTCTAATAAAACGTCACTCTTTTATGAGTTATTAATGTCATCATAGAATACAACTTTGAGAAATACTTCACAAAATTGTAGTAATACCCCCACCAAACTAAATAAGCTATGTGAATCAAAAACATTCTGGAGTTACTCTAATTTCATAATAGGATTAACCTCTTTAGGTTCAATTGAATACAATGTTTCAACTCCACATGCCCTCATAACTTCACTTACCATAACTATAAATTACACTTTTAAATTTTCACATAGAGTCTCTGATCTCTCAAGATTTATAAAACTATTCTCAAATTACATACATAATCCTTCTCAGACATAGAGTAAACCAAGATGTGATCCAAAAATACCATCACAAATGTATCAAGATATTCATTGAAGATATTATTCATCAAATCCATAAAGACAAATAGAGTATTATTTAGACTGAATGGAATTACAAGATACTCATAATGTCCATACCTCCAATAGAAGGTAGTTTTTTGAATGTTAGAATATTTTATTCTCAATTAGTGATGACCTTATTGAAAATAAATATTTAAGAAACACTTCTCACCTTTCAAATGGTCAAATAGATAATCAATCCATTCAATCATGTACTTGTTCTTTACCGTAACTCAATTGAGTTTTTGGTAATCAACATAATGAAGAATTGTTCAATTAACTTTCTTATCAAAGAGAAAAAGTGTCATCCAAGGTGAAACACTCATATGTATATATCATTTCTCTAATAGATCATCCAACTGAGTCTTTAACTCTTTCATTTCATCAGGTTCCATATGAAAAGAAGGTATAAAAACTAGTTGATTACCTAGTACTAAATAAACAAAAAACTATACCTTTATTGTTGGTCAAAAACTAGAGAAATCAGAAGGAAACACCTAGATAAAATAGAAAATTAATGGTGGTAGATCATACCCTGATATTCAAACCCCATATCAAAATATAACACTGAAATTACTTTCCCCAACTCTGAATTAGAAGGTCTATCTCTACTCGACCTCGAGTCCTATTCTCCGTAAAAGATACGGAACACCCCATCAGGTACAAAAAAAGGAGACCCATTGAATATAATAGTCAATTTAGTCCTTATTAGAAATGAGAAATTATATTATGAAAATTGCATCAAGAGCTTTCATTTTGAGAACCATAAAATCACAAACAAGATCAATATCTGATAAAGAGAAGATACAATCCATACAATGGAGACCCAACCCTCTCTTTATTCTGAGGAGCGTAGTAATATCCATCACATAAGAAAAAATACCCATTGGACGATTTATCAATTTCACAATATGAGCCAATATAAACAAATGAGATGCACCGGTATCAAATAAAGTAGTCACTAAAGATGGAGCTATAGTGATGGTACATCTTACGATCACTGGACTTGTATCTGTATCCTCTGGAGAATCATCCACTCCATGAAAAAGCATTATTCTGGATGGTTGTGGCAAGAACCTCCACATTTGTGAATCATCAGATTAAAAATAGCAATTTTAGGTACTGATGATCCCATTACACTATGAATAGTAGAAAATAAATGGAATAATTTCATTATGTGTCATGAGAAACCACAAGAACTATAGATATTTGGCACCTCATTACAACCACATCTCGAATTCCTAACCTTTCCACACTGGAATCAAGTAAAAGGGCCTCTTCTAGGCACTTCAAGAGGTCTAGAAGACTTTTTATATCAATAACCATTATGATACTCATGAAGATTCCTTTTACCATTAAATTAACTCAAAGAACCACCACTAAGAGAAAAATGAACTTCCAATAACCCTGACTAACTAGCCAGGTCAAGTTCAACCATCAAATCCCTATCCAACAGATCAACATAAGAACCAAGATTCATCTTGAAATCCTAATAATGAATATAAGGTTGAAGAATCATCTTGAACCATCAATTATTCATCTTCTAATTTGATACAATCTCTGGTAAAAACTGCACAAGCTCGAAAAAACAGTTCATGCACTCTTTCATGGTCTAGTCAACCAGTTCAGGTTTGAAAAACTCCAGAGCCTTATCCAACACCATAGACTATGGATTTTACAGATCAGTGTAAATTACCCTAATGTCCTTCCAATATAAAGCCTCATACTTCTTTTATATTACCATCAAATCCCACCATCTCCTACCAGGTCTCTCTTGCTTGAAGGTGACACATTTTACCTTAATCAAATCAATAATTTTCAAGATATAAAATAGAATATCTATCTTTCTCAACCAATCCTCAACCTCTTGAGGACCATTTAAGCCTTGGAACATTGGTGGATTATAGTGAAGGAACTCTTGAGCATGATTCTTTAATTCAACCCTTTGAGGTTCCACACCTAGGGACTGAACGAGAACAGGTGCAGGTGCATATCCCAGAGTTTGGACAACATGCACAATAATCTCAACAATATTCTAGTCCATGGGAGGATCCCCTATCTATAGTTCACCAACATATTTCACTTGGGGAATATTCACATGACTTCATGGAGGAATGATTATACACAACATCAGTAAAAAACATCGAATACATTGGAATATTACTCAGATCATCAACTCAAACAAGAGCAATATGAATATCAATCCCATTAGATAAGATTTCAAGATTTTGATTTCAATAAACCCCAATAAAAATCATGGAAATACTATAAATAGATAAAATTATTCCTCTAGACATATTTTCCAAACCACCCATGGTTATTTAATGATCCTTATAATGATATATGTCTAGGAACTCACTCGTAACTACATACTAAGTCCCGATAGGACAATCCAAACTGCATACTGACATAAAGGAAAGATTCTTAACTAGGCTCTAATACCACTTTATCACAAACCATCCCAGATACCTTGGTACCCCGATACCTGATCTTATATTGACATATCCTAAATGTATTTCCCAATCCACATAGGTTGGATACTGTCACCCAATATCATACATAATAAAAGAGGTAATTAATTTTCCACAAAACAATAGAAGATAAAGGTAACAAGTTATTATGATCAATACTCAAAAAGGAGAAAGTAACAGAAAAAAAGGTATAACAAAACCCAACGTAGTAAATCATCATAGCACTCAAAAACTATGAAGATAAATTTCAAATATCCCATGAAATGGGTGGATAACATCTCCACCAACCACCTCTATCGCTCCAAGCCAAAGGATCAATAACATCCACCTCCTCCAAGAAACGCTTTCCATTTTCTTGGACCTGGAATAAGATAATAAACAAATGCCTAAAGGAAAAGGAAGGGTGTGAGATATAAATCCTAGTAGGGTATCACCAAGTGTTTCATAATCAATACCATATAAATTTACCATAAATGCTACCAATTTAAATAAAATAGAGCATCTAACTTCATTTTCTTATTTTCAACAAAAAATTATTTCAGTTCAAATAATGGGAGATATTTCAAAAACAAAATTGACACTTTATTAAATGAAAATTTTATATAAAACAGTTTATTTAAATTATTTGTCATGAATAAAATAGTTCAACAATTCAATGGATTGTATAATCAACTCAAAAAACTCATATAAAAGAAATCACCATGTATAAAATCCCAATGGAAAGTCATTTTATTACATAATAGGATCCTCACACATCTTATAGTGATCTCAAAACTAGTTAGGTGTGCAAATAGAAATACACCCCAAAAAAGGGGAACCCATCCAGGGTATCCTACACCCAAATAGGGGAACCCATTATAGGTAGTCATGCCCAAGATGTTTTAGTAACAATTGTCATTATCAATCCATTTCTAGGCATGAAAGGTCCTATCATGATTATCACAGTTACCACTAACTACCCAAGATAACATGTTTTAAAAAAATCAACCAATCAATCAAATTGTAAATTAATCATTTCAAATCATTTGAAATATAATTTCCCAATTTCAATTTTCAACTTTCCTTTAAATTTTCGAAACCAAATGACAGTTTTTCATCATTTCATACCATTTCAAATGATATTTTTATTTAAGGAATTTTCTCAATAAAAACATCAAATCATTTCCATTAAAATTATTTCCAAAATCAATAAATAATTTTCCATAAATCCATCCCACAATTTCAATTCCAATGAAATTAGGGTTTTTGATTAATTTTCATATCCCTTAAAAATCGTCACAATTCCATGTTTCTGAATCAATTAAAAAATCAATTCAATTTAATCTTAGAATTCAAGGTTTCAATTTTTGGGAAAATAATTATGGAACCACTTACCTTAAATCAAATATCAAGGATTTACACTCACCAAATAATCTAGCAATGAAGAATGAAGGCATCAGATATCTAGAAATCATTCCTAGAATCAAGATCCCATTAAACTAAGTTTGGGTCCATCAAAAAATGATGATATAATAATATATAAAGAGGAGCGAATGATATATTGGGATAGATTAAATGAGAGGGGATCTAATAATAGGAGAGGGATCAGATCTTCTACTAGAGCTTTGATTCGTCATAGGAGGGTTTGGAGGATCCAAAATTGCTTCTAGGGAGAATACTCAACCCCAAAAATTGTGTTAGGTCCGAGTAGGGGTTATTGGAAACATAAAAAGGGGTTGAAAAATTAAAAATAATCAGATTAATTAAAACACACACGCCTAGTTTCCTGGGAAGGGCCTCACCACTGGAAAAATTGTGCACCCTAACCATGCGCCCCTATTCTGGGGTTCAAGTTTTATCCTAGGTGGGTGCATGATTTTTCAAATTGTTCCCCAACTATGAAAGGCCTCACTATCCATGGTTTCATGGTTTAAACTGGAGGAACACGGTTTGGGAAAACTGTATGCTAACCATGCACAACCTTGAATGCCTCTAATTCTTTTCCAAATTTCACCCAAAATAACCAATGGTGAACCCCAAATAAATCATGATCAAAAGAAGGTTCAAGGAATACTTGAAAACAAGTAACCTTATGTTATATGATCATATCTTATAAAATCATATTGCCTCAAGTAGTTACTTAGTGAAATTTGGTAACTTGATGGTGTTGCGAATTTTAGAGTTGAATTCAGTGGTTACCTAGAAATCCCTATAGAAAATCCCAATCCCTTCCAAATCATGATAATTTTTGTGTAAATCATACTTAGGTATCATGCCTACTCATGAGATCCTTAGGGTTCATTATGATTCTGATGATCCATTATGCCCGCTCTTCATTGCTATATTAGAATTAACTTTTCACATGATTTTTGAGTTCATCAGTGCCATGGATGTGTGGAATGTAAGGAATGATAATGATGATTATCTTATAGAGTTGATGCTTAACTTTTTAGTGATACTGGTGAAGTGGACTTTAACTCTACCCACATATTCTGTAAATTCTTTATGCACCTTGGCCTAGATTATTTGGGTCCAAAGAAATGTTTTTCTCTTTAATCACGTGTCTAGACTATGTTTCTTCTGGTTCAATTAGTACAACTCCTGGCTTACCACATGGGGTCACAACAATGCCCAAATCAATGACACTGGCACATATAATGGTTCAAATACCTAGAATCCTCCCCCCAATGGTACTATGAAGATTAATGTTGACACGTTGGCTGCTAGTGGATCCTTTTTATGTATCGATGTGGTCATCTGAAACACACTCAGAAAAATCTTCACTGCATTCTAATAATAAATTTATGTGAGGTGGTATCAACCGATGGATGAAGCGCATGAGATTATTTATGGTTTGGAGTTGGGTATTTGTCGTGGATGGAGTGCTATTATCCTAGAGTCCAACTACCTTACTATTCTCAATTCCATCTTGTCCCTAGAGAATAGCCATCAACTGTTCTGTTCATTGGTTGGAAAGATTTACTCTTTATGTCACCAATTTTAATCTTCTTATTTCACCTTCATCAAAAGTAATGGAAATAAGGTTAAAAACCTTTTGGGGACCCATCATCTCTTAGGGGAGTCACATCTCTAGCTGCATGATTTCACTATTTGGTTGAATGCCCTTGTATTGACTGATTTTAGATCTTCCTTCTAATGATATTTTTCCTTATAAAAACAATTCAAATTTTCATTTTTGCGTGTTTTTTTAAAATATCACATTACATATAGTAATTTAATTTTTACTTGTGAATTTATTTTACATGAAAAACTAATCAACATAAATAAAATAAATTATTAATATGAATTTCACAAAAAAAAATTTAAAAAAAATATGCAATATTATTTTATTAGTAAATATATTTACATTAAAAGTTCTATTTTAAATTAATGAAAAAAAAGGATTGTTAAAAAAATTTATACAATTGATATTAATATTTGAAAAAATTTAAAATAATTTTATGTATTGAATTATATTTTTTATTTTAATAATTTGAAATTTTTAGAATAAAAATCAATAAATAATTTACATAAGAATTCGATATTTTTATAAAGGTATGAGGAATCCCCCATTTTTATTAAATCAATGAAACTCCTCATTTTTTATCATTATAAACCAAATAATATGGAATGAATTCCCCTCTATAATCCAACACATGCCTTAACTTCAACGGATGAGAATCATCCCCAGTTACCCTTTTAACCGAGTATTCGAATACAACCCTAGGATTATTACACATGTCTAGTTTCATTTTTAGTTGTAGGATCAATCATGTAGTGAATTCCCCATGTTTGAATTTGTAGATGGGTTTTACTTCCAAATCCCAAATACCAAATCCCTAAGATGGATTGATTTTTTCCTTCTCTAACTCCAGTGATTGTGGTGAAAATTATGACTCTGGCAACAAAGAAAACTTTGATGACTCTAGAGAACTTTGAAGATGACTTCACCAACAAAATTAGTGACTCCAAAGAGTTTGGTAACATTGGTCAACCCTCCAAACACTATTTTGTGTTTCCCCCAAGCCTCCTCTAATGAAAGTCCACAATTTTTCTTCCCTAAGAACTGTAGTGACTCTGATGGTTATTATTTTCATTCGTTGAAACTATTTTTTTAGAAAGTAGGAAAAAATGGTAGAAGAATGTTCTGTAGTTTATCTATTTATACAAAAAACGGTATTGTACTTATCGGTTCAAATTCTATTCCATTTCAAAAAAAACTAAATGTTCACTTATTATAATTCCTTTTTCAATACATCTCTCATATTTTTAGTTTTCATTAAATGTTTCTATCTATATTTTTTCAATTATAAAATCATCTATTTAGAATCCACTGCATCCCATAAAAATAGAGAACAAAAAAACTATTTTACTATTTTACTATTTAAAGTTCAATTGAAAATTCCACAAGAGGTTCCACTGAAACCTCCATTTAAAATTCTATAGAAATTTCTAATAAAATATCCACAGAATATGCCGTTGGAAGTTCATTAGTGTATGCATTTTACATTGAATTCACTTTGGAACTTGCAGTGGAGATTCCACTAGAACTTCGGTGGATATTCCATTGGAAAATCTAGTGGAACTTCTAGTCTTATTCTTGGAAGAATGACTTAATTTTTTACTAAAACGTTTTCTGTAATTTTTGGAATCCTCAAACAAACATGTTTTCTATTATAGTGTATTTTTTTTAGTATTGAGGGGGGAAATATTCTATTTTTCCCTACTAGGAATTCCAATGTAGATTACACTAGAATCTCCAACGGAGAATCCACTAGAAAATCTGTTGGAGGTTCCACTGAGTGTTCCACTAGAGGTACCATTGGAACATCCATTGGAACTTCCAATGGACCTTCCATTGGAGCTTCCCCTGGATCTTCCATTGGAACATCCATTTGAACTCCCAAAAGAACTTCCATTAATGTTCTATATAATTACAGTGCAAGTTGAAACCAATAATATAATTTAGGGAATATATAAAAAACATTTTTTTGATATTGTGTTGAAATTATTATATGATTTATCATGGGGTCTTGTTCATTACTTTTCCCTATTGGTTCTACTAAAACATCCACTAGATCTTCCACTTGAAATTTTAATGGATATTCCAATGGAACATACAGTAGAACTTATAGTGGAACTTCCACTGGAACTTCCACTAGATGTTCCATTGGATCTTCCAGTCTTATTCTACCTTATGTTATTATTGAATCATGTACTGTGATTTTTTGAATCCCAAAAAAACGTGTTTTCTATATTGCAGTTAATTTTTTTTATGATTTAGTTGAAGATTTTTTTCTATTTTGTCCCCACTGTAAATTCCAGTGGAGATTCCACTAAAACATTCAGTGGATATTCTAGTGGAACATCCAATAGAGAATCCATTGAACTTTCCCATAGAACTTCTAGTGGAGGTTCTATTGTAACACCCACTAAAACATTCAATAATGTTCTATCTAATTATAGTGAAAATATACCTCAAGTTGAAGCCTATATTATAATTTATAGAATCCCTATATATATATATCTGAAGTTTTTATAGGATTCAACAGGGAATTTGGTTCTATTATTTCCCCACTAGAAATTCTAGTGGATCTTCCACTATAGGTTAAAGTGGATCTCCTAGTGGAGCTTCTAGTCGAATTTCCAGTAGAACTTCTATTGGAAATTCTAGTGCAGGTTCTATTGGAGGTCTTGATTGAACTTCCAGTCTTATTCCAGCTATTTTTAGTGAAAATATAGCTTTTATTGAAACCTATATAGTACTTTGTTAAATCCCCCAAAAAATTATGTTTTCTATATTGCAGTGATGTTTTTACAGGATTCAGAAGGAAATTTGGTTTCATTTATCCCCACTAGAACATCAATTGGTGGTTCTAGTGGAACATATAGTAGAGCTTCCAGTGAAACTTCTATTAGAGGTTTTATTAGAACTTCAGTGGAAACTTATTGTCCCATTCTAGATAATTACAGTGCAAAGATACCTTCAGTTAAAACCTGTACTGTAATTTGAGGAATCCCAAAAAAAATATCATATTTCAGTGATGTTTTTATAGGATTCAGCGGGGAATTTGGTTATATTCTTTCCCCACTAGAACTTCAACTGGAGAATCCACTATAATATCTAGTGGATCTTCGTATAGAACTTATAATGGTTCTTCCAGTGGAACTTCCAATAGAGGTTCTACAAGAACTCCCACTTGAACTTCCATTAATGATCTAGCTAATTACAGTGAAAATATACCTTAAGTTGAAACCTATACTCTAATTTTTTTAACCCCCAATAAAAATAATGTTTTATATATTACATTGAAGTTTTTATAGGATTCAGTAGAGAATTAGGTTATGTTATTTACCCACTGGTTCCACTATAACTTCTAGTGGAGGTTCCATTAGAACTTCCATTGGAAATTCTAGTGGATCTTCTAGTCTTATTGTACCACAATTTATCACTAAAACCTGTATAATAATTTATGTAATCCCACAAAAATAACATGTATTCTATATTGTAATGAATTTTTTAAAGTATTCAGTAGGTAATTTTCTTATGTTCTTTACCCACAAATTCCCCAAGAACTTTTAGTGGAGCTTCCCCTAAAACTACCTGTGGAACTTCCAATCCTATTCAAAAACAAATTATCACTAAAAACTATACTGTAATTTTTAGAATCCCCAAAGAACATATTATATATATCCCAGTGAATTTTTTACAGGATTTGGGAAGGGATCATTTTGTTCTTTCTATCCATTTTGTTAGTTCTATGATTTGTAGGGAAATTTATTACATTCAATTTTCAGGTGTGAACTTTAGGTCATGTATGACATCTTTACAAAGAGTTATATAAGAAATCAAACCAAATTTAAAACATAGTCATATAATGGTGCTATACATCAACAATTTTTGGAATATTCATGAGGCTTTTCTATTTATTATTGTATCTCCATTGGATTGTAAGGAATTCGATAGCTCTATTTATTATGTTCATGATAACAATGATTACTCATAAAATTATTTATGATTTTTTTGTTTGTAAAGATAATTATATAAAGGTGATATCTAATAGATATTAGTAATAACTAAAGGTAAAATAGAAATTGAAGACTCGTATTGTTTCAATACAACCAAGACACTATTATATATACGAATATTTAAAAAATGTGTTCGATTATTGACACAGAAGGAAATTAAAGAAGATCTTTTAGAGGATACAATGGTAAATGTGAAAGAAGATCTTGTTGAAATAGAATCACTCCTATGTTTGTAAAACTATGATAATATTCATTCCCTACTATAGGTTCTTACTTGACTTGGGGTTTCATCAATTATGTGGATAGTTTGATTGATATGAGAATACTAAAGTGGTCTCATGCAATACACCGACAATTGATGAATTCAATTAAATAATTTCACAAGTAGGAGTCAATGATTATGATGGTTATTGTTTCATTACTGATATGAATTAAATTTTATTTTCACTTCTATATAGAGTGAGTCTCCATATTTTTTATTATTATTATAGTATTGGTATTATGAAGAAAGTGGATTACTAAAATGAAATAAAAAAGATAGAAATACGCATTTCACATAATAAAGCTTGTAAAATTTTGATACTACTATCAAGAAACTAAAGAGTCTACAAGTTAGAGCTATTGGGGTAAGTTTAGCAATTAAATTCATAAATTAATGATTTTTTGAAACATGGTTATGTAAAAAGAAAAATATACAGATATAGAAACATGAATAACTCATTGTAGCTATTGGGGTAAGTCTACCAATTACAGTATTAAATTAATGATTTTTTGAACTGATGGTTATGTAAAAAAGAAAAATATTACAAATGAAGGAACATAAATATAGTGATATAGCTAGTGGTGAAATTATACTAATTAGTCTTAAATTAATGATTTTATCACCCCATGGCTATGTAAAAAAAATATTACAGTTGTAGAAACATGAGGAAGGTGATGTAACTAGTGTGGTATGTTCAGCAATTAAATTATTAAATTAATTTTCCCTTCAGAAGGTTATGTAAAAAGAAAAATATTACAGATGTAGAAACATGAAGGTGTAAAGGAGACAACATTTGCAAAGTAATGTGGTGTTTCAATGAAATAAAATGTGGTTGAAAAGTACAAAATATATAGTCTTGATGAATAAAATTCAATTTTGCAAATAAATCTAGAGAACATGGAATAATAAGTTAGGAAAAGAGTTGAAAAATTAATAAATTGAAGTTATTGATAAGTGAAAACCCCAAGAAAGTGGTAAGAAAAATATAAGCTTTTATTTATAGTGAGGAAATAACCCCTGCTATAATGGAGCTAAATTTGAAAGTAGGTCCCAATGAAACTAGGATCCATAAGGCTGTAGCACACTTGGAATAACCTATTGAAAACACCACACCTCTCCCTGAAAATAGCCAACCAGAATAGCTGGAAACACATAATCACTGAACCAAATCATTGATTATAAATTTGAAATAAATAATAAGAAAATAAAATAAATTGGATTTGGAAAATTTTAATAAAACCCAAAATAGTAGAAGAAGAGAAACAATAGTATAATCAAAATATTTAGAGGGTCCAGTTGAGATGAAAAACCCATTGACAAAGCTAGTATTTCACCGAAACTAGAACATTGAACGACTATTATAGGACTGTATGTTATACCAAAAATGGGTTAGGAAGAGTCAGCTACTCCAAAAAATTGATTATGATCACCTTAAAAAGATTCTAGAATTTTATTTAACCTGTTATGTTCCCTTAATTTAAATTTTTCTATTAATGTCCCCTTAATTGAATAGCATTATTATAATTTATTTATTTACTGTAAAAACAAGGGCAGAAGACAAGAATAGCCAATAGCATGTCAATAGGGGTCTAATGTAATGAATCCCAAGGGCATATCATCAGACTAAATTCACACCATTGGGGGGAAGGGAGCCTAAGGTATTGAAATTGTTAACCGACATGTAATGGGTGGATTTGGAGGCAAGGAAGTACAAATTTTAATATCCCTTATAGTATGTAGAACTTCTACATGATTATTGAGTATTTTTGATGTGTGTATGAGATAAGATATTAACCAAGAAATGTGGTTGAGCCTGCATAAGGAATTGTGAATGATTTTGGAGTCAGTTTCAACCATTGTGAGATCAATATTGTTCTATTTTCCAAGGAAAAGACTGTAATGTCTTGGATTTTCCATTTATTAATTTTAAATATTATATGGAATTATTTCAGGACCAGGATTTTCGACGACGTGCGATTATGAGGCCCAGAGTGACCGGAATAAATGTTAGAAATAAATTAAACTTTTAAACAGCGCGTGTGGGTGGTTTTCCTAAAAAAGTGGAATAACTTTTAAATGAGTTCCCAGATTAGAAATCTAAGGGTACCATTGCGTTCAAAGCAGTGACTTTACCTTAGGGAGGGCCTAACATTGACTGGCATGGGTCACCAGCAAAAGTTATTTTTTGGACATTTAAAAGGAAATAAAATAAATTGGAAATTAATTTATTTTAAATGTTTCCTTTTTGTGAAACGACCTAATTCTTCCTCATTAAATGAAATCTTATAGAAAGTTTTCAAGGTTAGCCACATAACCCTACAAATTTAAAATTTTCCATTGAATCTTTGGAGGATAAACCTTTGGCGGACGATGGCGACGACGCAATCGATCAAAACATCTCAAATTTGACGAAATTCATCAATGAACGTGGCGTGGTGATCGTTCTTAGACCGAATCGAGGTATGGTTTGTCATTTTGATTCTTTTTTTTTCTGTTCTTGGATTAAATGATGAATGTGGATCAACCCACAAATGGATCGATCTGCGGATCATGCATTCTTGCGGGAGGGAGTTAATTTTCTTTTCTTTTGGGGTTTTTTGATTTGGGAATTGATTTTATGATAATTTTTGAATTTTCATTTTGATTCTCCAATTAAACATATTTATGGGAGCAGATCAACACTGTGAATAATGATGTTGGAGGTTCATTCTTCCTTTGTTTATTGTTTTTCATCCCCCCCTTTTTAATCCTGCGTTCTTTGTGTTCTTTGCAGGGTTATGAACAACAGATCGTTTCACATCTATTTCGCAATGAAATGATACCAAATTAGAGATCTGACATCATGATTACCTAGCGGAGGTGCGACGATAATGGAGGTAGAGGAATTGACATAGATAGGGAGAAATCTTCCTTCGACCATTCTTGGTGCTAATGATCAAAAAACATTTTCTTGGCCAATCGAACCCCCGAAACCTATCGAAACATTGATGGCATGTTAGGATGACCTCAGATATTTAGTTTCAGGGTGATAGAGTGGCTTGATTAAATATTGGAGGAGAAACCGGGGTGAGATGGTGAAGGGAATCATTTCTATAAATTTTTGATCAATGGGGCATGTATTTCAAAGAACACACCTTGTTGGACCGACTCAGTGGCGGATACGACCTTAGGATACAGATAGGTGCAACACGACAAGTGACCCCTATCACACAACGTGTGGGACCTTCCCTAAATATTAGCATGTATCTCGGATGATACATGGACACGGGGTGTAGTACACCCCATGTACTCCACCACATGACCATTCAATTCTAGTAATTTAGGTCACCCCGTGTACTGATTACACGGGTTGGCATACATGGGTTGAGGCCGTGTACAAGCACATGGCCAACATACATGGAGCAGACCCCAGATACCTTGACACGGTGTGTGATCCTTCCTATAGGCCGTGTAGTTGGGTTTTACATGACAAACCTTATGACACGGTCCATTGTACATGGGCAGTACCCAGGGTCATAAGACACGACGTGTGACACTTCTACACATCGTGTACTACCCAGTATATTACTTAATATTATTGTCAACTGTTCCTTGTACATGTTTCATTTGGGTTAGTGCCCTATTTCCTCATTCCTATGATGGTCAGATATTGTTTCCATTCACAGGAGTATGATCCCTTTAGTAGGACTTTCTGAGATAGAGCCAGGTATCCCTCCAAGTGGCCCAGAGTGAGATCCTCTATCCATTCTTGACCCTAGGTAGAGTCATCTATTGACATGAATATTCCTATAATATACAAATAATTTACTTATCAGGTGAATCTGGATGATTCTTGGTATCTTCCAAGGCCCTGATAGTGATCCCCATCTTTGTATTGTGAGCTTTTCCCACTCAGGATTATGTTCTCCCGGAATGAGTGTATCTATATCTCGTGACCTTTCCTGATGAACAGTACTTCTTGGACAGACATCATTAGGACCATCAGACTCATGGAGTGAGTTATCCTAGAATATTTCTTCATGGAACCTTCAAACCAAATCCCTAGTAGCGATATGCAGTTTTGTGACTTGTATCTGGACTACAGGTCTGAGTTTTGAGTATATCTGGTTTGTGTTTCTATTGCTATATGTTCATTAGACATATAATGTATAGATATGGTTGTTCCGTTACTTTGTCTATTGACTTGTGGTTTCAGGGTCCTCTACTAAGTATTGTTATACTCACCCCTTCACGGTATTTTCCCCCACATGTCATGTCTTGTGCAGATGAATGACCTTTTGACGGAGTCCAGGGTGGACCAGGACCAGATATAACACCCTGACCCCTCTAGATTGGAGCTGTTGCATTACTTGTGATATTGGCATAGTTAGAAGGAATATAAATCCTTAAATAATGATCAGTTTAGTTGTCTTGAAGAAACTATATACATAGATGTAACACAAATTACATTGGAAAAGGGTACAAAATACAATACATAACAAAACTAAAAACTGAAACCACATAAACTCAACAAATGATCTTCTCTTTATCACCTATCGGTGGTAAACAATGAAAGGGGTGATCTCAAATACTCAGCAAGGGTTAAAAATAGTGTAATCATGAATAAAATAATAAGTGAATCATAATCAATCTGACATAATCAATATGGAAGGGTGAATAAATTAAAATCTCATGCCATTAATAAACTGAGAATGAAACTGCATGCATAGATTTTGTAATAGTGAAAACCTCATGGATAGTAATAACTGATAATTAATAAATAGAATGGTTATTAATTAGACTTCATGTATCTGGAACATGAAACTATAATACTGTAAAAAATGGTTATGTTCTGTGGGTAGAAACCCGTCTGATTTTTTGGAAACAAACTCGAAGGGTTTGTCGCCAAACTGATTTGTCTCATGAGACCTACTGATGCATTGAGGGGCTATAGCGGACCCCAACCTCCTCTTCATCCAAATAATTATTTAAACATAGATTCAACACAAGAGAAAAATTACTTTACATTGTCTGTATAGAATATTGGATATGGATTCCTCAATATTTCCACAGTCAAAACAACATTAAAAATAAATACCATAAGTAAAATGGTATACGACTTAAAAAATAATCATACCCATGACATGAGAAAATGGATATTTAAATGAAATATAATTTCAATTGAAAATTTATCTCAAATGGGAATTATTTACACCACATAAGAAAGAGTAGGTGCACAATACTAAGAAAGTCACAATGATGTGAAAATTGGGACAAAGCTCGTAACCATGTTATAATAAATTGAGTCATATGAACAAAAGTTACTAACCACCAAATGAATAATAGAATACCAGGAATATAAATAGAATCATGATAATATATATCAAATGGCAGTACACCTAAACCACATATTGGAAATAAGAGGCGAACAATGGTAATCCCACAGAATTGAATGTGAGATGAGAAAACCCCTTACAAACATTTAAGCATGGTAGGGAGTGTTCTTGAGAGGGATTAATGAGAGGTAAAGGTGTATCACATTATTTATATTTAATAAGGGAAGTATAGGGGGGGGGTGAGAAAACATACCCCATCATTAGGCATTAAAAATAAAAGAGCACAACATAGGGGAGATTCTTGAACAAAAGTGAGAGAGAGGATCCCTTACCTTACACTTGAAGGTGTTCTTGACTTGTTATTTAAGACCTGAATAAAAAAAATAGGATTATTAATTCATAATTCTAGAACCTCTTCTATATTTAGGTGATTTATTATTATGATTTTTATTTAATCTAAGAACTTTTTGATAAGTTATAAGGTTCAATTTCGTTGTTGGGGCTCGTTTGTTTACTTGGTTTTAAATAATCGGTTCACTTATATTCAAGTTCAGATAAATATGAAAGATGGATGTGGTTGTCCAGAAACGAATTTATATGATATTATTGAACATCCATGAGATTACATGGTTTTAAATTTAATTTGGTTACTTAGAGTGAAGTCAAATTATTATATATATAACCTTAGTGACAACCGTTTTGGTTAATCGGTGGGTTTGATTACAATGAATATGTTTTTCTTTATAACTTAATACCATTTGTACAAAAGGATTAAAAAACTAAAAATAGGATATATTACATATATAATAATCTGGCTCAACCATAACACAGATGGTTTCATGACCACCGTTAATGATTATAATAGGATTGATAATCTGTTGTCCTTGAATGTGCTAAATTAGCACATCTCAAATGGTTCTTTCATTTCTTTCAAATAAAGGGTGTGGAAAAGAGAGAAGATAATGAAATATACCATTAGAATAAAAAAAATCTAGTACATGTATGTTACTGGAGTTATCATAGTATTTGGGTGAAGGGAGGTGAGGAAAGAAACAAAAATAAAATAACTTAAAAAAAATTAAGGAATTGGAAAGAGGAATTTACCTCTTGAGACTTCCTCCATTGAGAACCTCTTAAGGGGAGAGGTTTTGGTATTTTGAAGAGGCTAGGAGCTTTTCAAAGTGGGGGAGGATCTTGGGGAGAGATATGGGTAGGATATTGTCAAGGAACAATTCTTGAGAGGAGTGAAGAGAAGAGGGAGTGAAGGGGGGTTTTTATAGTGGAGGAGAGAGGAGTTTTCTTAATATGATCATTAATTTATTATTTCCTCTCAAGAGAATAAATAGTGAGTATTCCATGACTGTGGATAGTAATATATTCATGTGAGTTTGAGATTTGGGTTCTTACATCTCTCATGATGCTAGGAATAGTTAATTTAAATTATAATGTATTTATATGGTAAATTAATGTATTTTACTATTCACCAAAAATTCAAGTATTTCAGAAAAATCCCAAAAATTCACCCTAAAAATTTTCGATATGTAGAATCAAAAAATGAAGTCCATTTTTCAAAAATTATTTTCTAAATATGATTAATTAAATATTTAATTAAATCATTATTTAATTGAAATATATAAACACTTAAAATAATCATCTTCATTTTTAAGGTGCCTAAATTCATTTATACACTCAATGCTATGGATACCATTCATAAGAGTCATATTACTATTCATAAGAGTAAGTTATTATTCCTAAGGGTGTGTTACTATTCATAAGGGTAGGTTACTATTCACTGAAAATTAAGTTAATTCTATCAGACTCTAAATATCATCTTGAACACAACCGTGTATGTCAGAATTTTAAAATTCAAATCCTAGAGATAGAAAATTTAAGTTTAATGGATATGTTATGGATATCTCCTATAAGTAACCATTTTTTCTTCCATGGAGGCTTAGTGATTCATGAAATATAGGCTATCTAATGAATACAGTGTATTTAAGAGAAACATACCATAAAATTTTTGGGGTGCTACATTATTCCCTCCTTTAGAAATTTCATCCTTGAAACATTATGTAAAAATCCCACAAAAAAGATGTGGGTGGTTATTTTTCATAACATCCTCAGGTTCCCATGTTGCTTCCTCCATATTCTGGTTTCTCTAAAGAACCTTTACTAGATGAGTTGTCTGATTTCTCAATACCTGCTCCCTTGTGTCAAGAATCCCGATAGGATTTTCACAGTATGAAAAATCAAGTTCCAGTTCTATTTCTTCATTTGTGAGTACATGCGTTGGGTTTGGCATTTAATTATTTAACAATGACACGTGGAACACATCATGAAATTTGGAGAGACTTGGAGGAAATTCTAAACAGTGAGCTATAGCTTTGTTTCTTTCCAAAATTTCAAATGGTCTGATGTACCTGGGGCTCAATTTCCCTTTCTTACCGAACCTTAAGACACCCTTCCATGGAGATACTTTCAGAAAGACATGATCTCCCACTTTGAATTCCAAATCCTTTCTTCGGTTTTCAGCATAACTCTTCTGCCTACTTTGGGATGCTTTAATATTGGCTTGTATTGTATTCACCTTTGTCTTGGTCTCTTCAATAAGTTCTGGGCCTATAAGTTTCCTCTCACCATCTTTGTCCCAACAAGTTGGAGTTCGACATTTCTTTCCATATAACGTTTCATATGGAGCCATTTGAATACGAAAATTGAATCTTTTATTGTAGGAAAATTCTACCAAAGGAAAGTATTGATCCCACATACCTTGGAAGTCAAGAGAGAATGATCTCAGCATGTCTTCCAGAGTTTGAATAGTCCTTTCATACCTTCTTCCTGTTTTGGGGTGATAAGCAGTACTCATATGAAGCTTAGTATTCAAAGCCCTCTAGAGAATTTTCCAGAATTTTGATGTAAACCGAGGATCTTGATCAGACACAATCAATATAGGTGCACCATTAAGTCTTAAAAATTCATTAATATAAATTCTTCCCAGGCACTCAAGTGGTAAATCCTCTCTTATTGGAAGGAAATGTGCTGATTTTGTGATACGATCAACAATAAACCATATTGCATCATTACTTCTAGGTGTCCTAAGTAGTCTGGTGAAAAAATCCATCATAGTGTTATCCCACTTCTGCATAGGAATAGGTAAAGGTTGCATCACTCATTTGGGGTGTTTTCTCTCTGCCTTCAAATGTTGACAAACTAGTCACCTTGACACGTAGTCAGCAATTTCCCGATTCATATTATCCCACCAAAAATATTCTTTCAGATCATCTATACATCATGGTGCTACCCAAGTGTATAGATAAATTTGAGCTATGAGCATCATCTAATTGTTCCCTTTTTAGATCAGGTACTGATGGAATGCATAA
This sequence comes from Viscum album, assembly GCA_963277665.1. Lineage (NCBI taxonomy): Eukaryota > Viridiplantae > Streptophyta > Magnoliopsida > Santalales > Viscaceae > Viscum > Viscum album. The sequence continues at coordinate 761,944,710 of OY728161.1, forward strand.
CCTCTTCCCAAATTTCAGAACTCCTTCCTCATACATGAAGTCTTCCAATCTCCCATCCTTGACAACATTAATTTTCTTGTGTAGATTCTCATCACTAGATTGAGAGCTTTTTATCTTCTCTAATAAAGATGGTTTAGCAATCATTTAAAATAGAAAAGATGTTTCCCCTTCCTTAACAATTCCCGTATCCATCTTTAGTAGATCTAGAAATATAGTATCTCTCTCAACCCTCATTTGAGTTAAAAGTATGTGATCTTCCCTGCTTAATGAATATGCCACCTTATTTTCCTTTCTTGGGTGGTAGTGTATTGAACAATAATAATCTTTGAGTAACTCGAGCCATCTCCTTTACCTCATGTTGTGTTATTTTTATGTGAAAATGTATTTCAAACTCTTTTGGTCTATATAAATCTCACATCTTTCTCCTTAGAAATAATGTCTCCATATTTTCAGAGCAAAGATTATGGCTGCTAACTCAAGATCATGAATTGGATAATTTTTCTCATGAGTCTTCAACTGTCTTGATGCATAAGCAATAACTTTATCATTTTTCTTAAGGATGCAACCTAGTCCATTCTTTGATGCATCACTGTAAATTAAAAATCCATCACTTCCAGATGGAAGAGTCAAAATTGGAGAATTGACCAATCTTATTTTCAATTACTCAAAACATTTTTTACATTCTTTTGTCCACACAAACTTTACTCCTTTATGTGTGAGCTTTGTTAGTGGGTTAGCCAGTTAGGAAAAATTCTGAAAGAAATGCAGATAGTAACCTGTTAATCCAATCAAACTACATACCTCAGTTATGTTTGTTGGTGTGGTCGATTTTTGGATTGCCTTTTTCTTTGTAGGATCAAATAGGATTCCATCTTTAGAGACAATATGGCCTAGAAAAGAAATTGATTGAAGCCATAATCCTCACTTGCTAAACTTCTAATATAATTTATTACTTCTAAGAGTTATCAGAATAATCTGCAAGTGATTCTCATGGTCTTCATAGATTTTTGAGTGTACAATGATATCCTCGATGAATACCACAACAAATTTATCAAGATATTCCTTTAAAGCTCTATTAATTAAATCCATGAAAATAGAGGATGCATTATTCAATCCAAAAGGCATCATAGTAAACTCGTAATTCCCATACCTCGTTCGAAATGATGTCTTAGGAATATCTTCCTTCCACACACGTAGCTGATGATTTCAATATCAAAGGTTAATCTTCGAACAGTATTTATCTCCATGAAGTTGATCAAATAATTCATCAATACGAGGCAAAGGATACTTATTCTTTATTGTAGTAGCATTGATTTCCCTATAATCAATGCATTGCCTCATTGATCTAACTTTATTCTTGATAAAGAGGACAGAGGCTCCCCATAGTGAAACACTAGGTTGAATAAATCCCTTTTCACTCAATTTTTCTAGTTGTTTCTTTAGCTCCACTAATTCCACAGTTTCCATTCTATAGGGAGTCTTTGATATAGGTCTTGAACCAGGAATTAAATCAATAGAGAACTCAACTTCCTGCTCTGGAGGATGTCTTGGTAAATCTTCTGGAAATACATCAATGTATTCTTGCACTATGTGCACATCTTCAATTTGGAGATTTCTTTCCTCACCCATAGATATTGGGTTTTCTTCCTCTCAAATAATTTCATTTAACAGAGCTACTAGGGGTGGTTCTAGATTAGAATCAGATGGTAAAGTCTCTACTCTAACATTGACTATGTTGACTTGCTCAGTGGGGAGATCCCTACATTGCCCACGGGTATTGATTCCCCTTCTTCTATTAGACTCCATTTATAAGTAATGGAAAACACTAGATTAGGATATGAATCATAATGTATAATCTTAACTTAACAAAATACCTTCCATAAATTGAGATCCTACACATGGCTAATATCATAATCAGAAAAATGATTCTTTGAGGAATAATTTACATTTCAATCCTTCATAATGTCTTGTAATGAAAATTTGAATTATCTTAAGAATATCCTACGGGAGTGTCATAACCAAGAGTGTAGCAAGGCCCATTTTCATGTACCAGGATACCCTGATTCAAGCCCGAAACTCTTTATCAGAGCTTTCACTCTTAGGTACATCTGTGCCAAATCCACCTCTACCTACTCATATCCCGACAGGGATGTATTGCTTGAAAGATCCATATAATCTTTTCCTTACCAAAATATCCATACGTTCTTGTATGTTTATCCTCAAATACTTCCTTAGGGATTTGTTCCCTATTCTATTTTTTCTAATCTAGTTTCCAAGTTTGCTACTAAACTTTCTCTGATACCAACTGTAACACCTCTACCCCTCTATACTGGAGCTGGTACATTACTTGTGATATTGGAATGGTTAGAAGGAATGGAAATCCCAAAGGAACGATCGGTTTAGTAGTCTTGAATAAACTAGATACATATATGTAACACAAATTACATTGTAAAAGGTTACAAAATACTATACATAACAATACAAAAAAATGAAACCACATGAACTCAAAAAATGATCTTCTCTTCATCACATGTCAGAGGTAAATAATGAAAGGGGTGAGCTCAAACTCTTAGTAAGGGTTAAAAATAGTGGAAGCATGATTACAATAATAATTGCATCATAATAAATTTGTCATAGTCAATATTTCATGGTGAATAAATAAAAAACTCACGCCATTAATAAAATGATAATGAAACGACATCCATAGATTTTGTCATAGTGAAAACATCATGAATAGTAATAAATAATAATGAATAAATAGAATTATTATTAATTGGATGTCATGTATCTGGAATATGAAACCATAATATCATAAAAACGGTTTAGTTATGTGGGTAGAAACCCGTCTGATTTTTTGGAAACAAACTCGAAGGGTTTGTTGCCAAACTGATTTGTCTCATGAGACATACTGATGCATCGAGGGGATGCATCATGCCACAACTGCCTCTGAATATGAATAATTCATTATACATAGATTCAAAACAAGAGAAACATGACTTTATATTATCCATATAGAATGGAGGATACAGATTCATCTATATTTCCACATTCAAAACCACATTCAAACAAAATACCATAAGTAAAATGGTATACAACTTAGAAAATAATCATATCCATGATATGAGAATATGAATATTTAAATGGAATATAATTTCAATTGAAAATATATCTCAAATGGGTATTAGTTACACCACACAAGAATGAGTAGGTGCACAATACTAAGCAAGTCACAATGATGTGAGAATTGAGACAAAGCTCGTTACCACGTTGTAATCAATTGAGTCGTATGAACAAAAGTTAGTAACCACAAAATGAATCATAGAATACCATGAATATAAAGAGAATCCTGATAATATATATCAAATGACAGTACATCTAAACCACATATAAGAAATAATATTCGAACAATGGAAATCCAACAGAATTGAAAGTGAGATGATAAAACCCCTTACAAACATTTCGACATGGTAGCGAGTGTTTTTGCGAGGGATTAATGAGAGGTAAAGGTGTATCAAATAATTTATATATAATAAGGGAAAGTATGGGGGAGGTTTGAAAAACATACCCCATAATTAGGCATTAAAATTAAAAGAGCACAACATAGGAGAGGTTCTTGAACAAAAGTGAGAGAGAGGATCATTTACCTTACGCTTGAAGGTGTTCTTGACTTGTTATTTAAGACCTGAATAAACAAATTAGGCTTATTAATTAATAATTAAATAACCTCTTATATATGTAAATGATTTATTATAGAACTTTTTATTTTATTCAAGGCCTTTTTGATTAGTTATAAGGTTCAATTTCATTATTGGGGCTCGTTTGTTTACTTGGTTTTAAATGATCAGTTCACTAATATTCAAGTTCAGATAAATATGAAAGATGGATGTCGTTGTCCAGAAATGAAGTTATATTCAATTAGTTAACATCTAGGAGAATACATGGTTTTAAATTTAATTTGGTTACTATGAGTAAAGTATAATTATTATATATATATAACCTTACTAACAACATTATGGTTAATCGGTGGGTTTGATTACAATGAACATATTTTTCTTTAAAACATAATACCATTTGTACAAAAGGATTACAAAAAAAAATAGGATATATTACATATATAATAATATGGTTCAACCATAACACAAATGGTTTCATGACCAGAATTAAATATTATAATAGAAATTGATAAACTGTTGTCCTTGAATGTGCTAAATTAGAACATCTCAAACAGTGCTTTCATTTCTTTCAAATAAAGGGTGTGGAAAGGAGAGAAGATAATGAAATATCCCATTAGCATAAAAAAATTCCAGTACATGTATGTTACTAGAGTTATCATACAATTTGGGTGCAGGGAGGTGAGGAAATAAACAAAAAGAAAAGAACATAAAAGAAATGAAGGAATTGGAAAGAGGAATTTACCTCTTGAGACTTCTTCATTTGAGAACCTATTAATAGTTAAGGTTTTGGTATTTTGAAGAGTCTAGGAGATTTTGGACGTGAGGGAGGATCTTGGGGAGAGATTTAGATAGGATATTGGAAAGGCACAAGGCTTGAGAGGAGTGAAGAGAAGAGGGAGTGAAGGTGGGTTTTTATAGTGGAAGAGAGAGGAGTTTTCTAAATATTATAATCATTAATTTATTATTTCCTATCAAGACAAGAAATAGTAAGTATTCCATGACCATGAATAGTAATATATGCATGTGAGTTCTATATTTGGGTGCTTACATTACTCATGATTCTAGGAATAGTTAATTTAAATTATAATTTATTTATACGGTAAATTAATGTATTTTACTATTCACCAAAAAATCACGTATTTCAGAAAAATCACAAAAACTCACCCTAACCTTTTTTCGATATGTAGAATCCAAAAATGAAGTCCATTTTTCAAAAATAATTTTCTAAATATGATTAATTAAATATATAATTAAATCATTATTTAATTGAAATATATAAACACTTAAAATATTCATCTTCGTTTTTAAGGTGCCTAAATTCATTTATACTCTCAAGCTTGTTGATACCATTCATAAGAGTCATATTTCTATTCATAAGAGTAAGTTTCTATTCATAAGGGAAGGTTACTATTCATAAGGGTGGGTTACTGTTCACGAAAAATTAAGTTAATTCTATCAGACTCTAAATATCATCTTAAACACAACTGTGTATGTCAGATTTTTAAAATTCAAATCACAAAGATGGAAAATTTAAGTTTAATGGATATCTCCTATAAGTAACCATGTTTTCTTCCATAGAGGCTCAGTGATTCATGAAATAAAGGCTATCTAATGAATACAGTGTATTTAAGAGAAACATACCATAAAATTTTTGGGGTGCTACACCGGATCGAGCTTTCTGAGTTCTCTACAGGACGAGGTTTTCCTACAGTCATGAGCAGTAGTCCCAGTACCCTTTTGTGCTTAAAAGTTGTACTTTGTAGTTCGCAGACTCTTATTTTTTGTGGGCTTGTATTTTGGCCCAGTTTTACTTCATGCACTTTACTTCTGTTGTACTCTGTTGGTTGGGATTAGTTGTATGCATGCATTTTGTTCCTTAGTGGTTTTTTCATTTTAGAATTTGTGGCCTTGTAGATGTGTGTGTCTATAGGTACTTAGGAAAGGCCTCCCATTTTAGTGATATACTTACTCGATACTAGTCACCAACCCTTAGCGTATTGGAGGCGGGCTTGGGGAGTCATAGTACGGGCCCCACTGGGATGGGTCATGACAGAGTGGTATCAGAGGTGGTCGGTTCTACCTTAGGACTAAGAGTCCGTGAGATTGGTTTGGGGAAACATTGTTAAGAGTTTCAGGATCATATTTCAGGCCAGAGACACTAGTGTTGGTGCAGGATGTAACGACCCGAAATTTTGAATAAATATTGTTTACTAATTTCATGTGTTATTTTATTTTATTTTTATACTCAACAAAAATGTTTTATTTGATAAACATGATTATAATTAAAATGAGACCAGTGGGTTTTGACTATTATATAACCATCGGTCAATATGACCACTGTGAACAAAATGTTTTGATTATTGTCTCTAAATATAAGTAATCTTGGTTAATTATTATAGAAAGAAGATTCGATGGCCTCACCTAGTAATCTTGGACCGATCGAAGCCCATCTAACAGAGCTTGGGAAGGAGGTAGCACCATTGGGCTTTGCTCTGGATCAAATCCAAGCTGAACTTCATCATGTGAAGCTAGAACGGAATCGCCTTCGTGAGAAGTTCAAACTGATAGAAATTACTACTCGGGCAATGTTGACTGAGCCGCCCCAAGCTTCTATCACCCTAGCACACCTTACTCTTAGGTCCTATGCTGGTATTATAAGGGGCTATGTAACGAGACCGTAGCTACCTTGTGTAATCCTTGTTTTAAATAAAAATTGGGATTTCTTCTTATAATGAAGTTTATGAATTTTGAAATGACCGGATAAATATAGTATGCATTTTTTTTATGAATTTTAGAAAAAGGATATTTTAAAAATGTTTATGTAAACCTTAAATAATTAAAAATGTGTAATGATTTTCAAAAAATGGTCTTCTACAATTATGTTCAGTACAAAATTTGGAGTCTAATAAGATCAACTTAATTTTTGATGAATAGTAAATTATGAATAGTGATTTTACGCTTAGGATTAGTAAGGTGACCAAATGGATTAGTAATCTCACTTAAAGAAAGTTTTAAAATAATCTAGGCACCTTGGTTATGTAATGTGATTCAATAAAATGGTTAAATAACGGTTTCATAAATTATTATTCAAGTATTAGTTTTTTCGGATGAATAGTATTTTTTAATTAAAAATTTAATTAAAAATAATTAGAAAATTATTTTTATAAAAATGGCTTTATTTTTGAACTCAGAGCATCGATATTATGTTAAGGTAATTTTTGGGGATTTTTCAGAAAAAAATGAATTTTCGATGAATAGTGTTTTTATTTAAAAATTAAATTAAAAATATTTAGAAAATTATTTTTATAAAATGGATTTCATTTTTGAAATCAGAGCACTGATATTTGGTTAATGTGAAATTTTGGGATTTTTCTGAGAAAGTTGAATTTTCAGTGAATAGTAAAAATACAGATTTAGGGTTTCAGTATGTTTAATGACATCATAACGGTGTCATGATGATTTCATGAGATCTTTTGAGGGTTGGACGGCCAAGGGTGATGAATTATTGTTTTGGGGGCCCCATGTGGCCTAACTCCATGATAAATGCCAAGGGAGAGCACATGGGTTTGAGAAAAGAACATGTGAGGTGTCCCTTGGCCATTAATGCTTTGTCCCCTCACTTCCCCTATAAATACCCACCCTTTCTTCCTTTAGTTTTCACTCCCAACTCTCCCCCAACGAAGTTCTGGTCTTCTTACCTCCCAAAGAGTCCTCCCAAGGTGCCCCCAAGCCCTCAAGGTCTAATCCTTTGAGTTTCAAGAGTCACGTTTTAAGGTAAGGGATCCGATCTCTCTCTTTCTTTTCAAGTAACCTCTTTTACGTCATTTCTTTTATACTCCATGTTCTTATGTTGGAGGATGTTCTTTTATATTCATCCTACTGCCTATTTCATGTTCATATGATGAGAGACCCCCCCTTGCTCTCATCAAATCGTTTTAAGAATGTTTAAGTGGCGCCGTTAGGCTGCCGAATTTTTAAGGGATTCTTTCACCCTTCTCGTTTTTCAAGTTCTACTTTCATGTCAAGTCTTTCAAGTTCCTTTTTGTTATGTTGGGGTATGATCTCTATATCTATAATACTGGACTCTTATGTTCATATTATGAGAGACCCCATTTTATCTCTTCAATTCAGTATTTTGAAGTTTTAAGTGGCGCCGTTAGGCTGCCGAATTTTTAAGTGATTCTTCCACCCTTCTCATTTTTCAAGTTCGATTTTCATGTCAAATATTTCAAGTTCCTTTTTATTATGTTGGGGTATGATCTCTATATCTATCATACTGATCTCTTATGATCATATGATGAGAGACCCTATTTTATTTGTTCAATTCATTTTTGTTGAAGTTTAAGTGACGCCGTTAGGCTGCCGAATTTTCATAAGAGAAATCTAATCTTTTTTCCTTCCATGTTTTTCATTTCAAATGGTATGTCCCTCAAATTTCATTACCATGTCCATATGTCCTTCTTACTCTTTCACCCTACTGTTTTATGGATCATTTATGAGTGGTTGACCCATGTCCCCTCTCATTTCAATGTTTTCTAAAACCCCGAAACTTAGCCGTTATGCTGCAGAATTTTCGTCTCAAAATGATTCTCTTTTCTCAAAATTGTTTTATGTTATAAAGTGAATAATCAAAGATCCTATTTCTACAGGGTTATTCACATATATATGAAAATGTTCTATTTTAAATTCTGGGATTTACATACATGAGACCCGCCTTCCCTTTCCGTGGGTTTAAAGTAACGTAAAAGATCATGTCCTTAAAGCAGTTTTTAAAACGTTATGATTATGAAATGAAACCCATTTATTTTATGCTATATGGGTTATTTATGAAATGTTTGATGATGATGTATGTGGCTCACATGATAATAAAGGCAAATTTAAGGGTGCGCCCTGATAGCGCTCCAATGCATTGGGTAAAGACTTAATCTCTAGAGATGACCATTTTAACGATGCCTTGGTGAATAACCTTGGTAATTTTTAACGACACCTTGGGGATGGACCTTGGTGAAACGAAACGATTGTCAATATTAAATGTTACAGCCACATCTTCAAGTTATGAAAAATTTGTTTTTATTATGAAATGCCTCATGATTTCTTTCTCATGCCTTAAAGTTCTTTTCATGTCCTTATTGAAGTATATCAAGTTTACATGTAAAATGTTCCTCTTGTTTCCTTTACTGGGCCTTCTGCTCACCCTTTCTTTTGATGTATGTCCCCAGGTTATGAGATGCAGTAATGAACCTAGAATGAACTTAAGGAGACGCCTTTCAAGTGTTTAAGAAGAATGTTTTATGTTGTTTTCATGTATTGTGTTCCTGGTTTCCAAGACACTAGACCTTAAAGATCCTCAATTTTGTGTAATGTAATGAAAGTTTATGTTATAAAAAGGCGGGATGCTATAGTTGGTATCAAAGGATGGTTTAGTTATTTGTGGAAATTTAGGATATAAAATCTTTAGGAAGAACCCTATAGAAAAGTTTAAATATAGAAAATCTTCCTGGTATTTTGGTGAGTATTGAGTAAGGGGTTTCCAAGCAAATACATCCCTGTCTGGATACGAGCAGGTAGAGGTGGCTCTGGCACAGATGTACATAGGGGTAAAACCCGAAAACACCGCTTTGAGCTAGACTCGAACGGGAACTGGTACACGACAACGGGCCTTGCTGCACTCTTGGTTACGTCACTCCCGGGGGATATGCTTTGGTAAATTCATAAGCTTAGTATGAACCATTGTTAAAGGATCAAAGATAAAATAAAATAAAGGTTCACATAAGAATATATGATCATGGATAACCTAGATGGGAACCTAGGGGATCACAAGTTAGGGTATACTTTTCAATTACAATTTATCCTTATATGCTTTAAGTTTCTTTTCTTGATTATTGGCTAAGTATTTAAGCCCCTAATTATAGTTTCTTTTCTTAGTTAATGGCGGGAAATGGAAGAACATGTCTCAACAACCAATGTGATAGGAAATGCTACGATTGCCGTATTAAGATGACAGAGATGATTAGGGGAATAAAATATGATTTTTTATTTTGGAAGACGTTCACTATTTTGGGGACCCTATATGATCGAGGTAAATAGATTACAACGGTATTTTCATTGAGGAGAAAGGTTGACTTATATTTTGATGAATCGATGAATTTAAGGTGGATTTATAGTAATTTAGGTTACTTTTGGGAATGATTAACCTATCTTGGGTTAAATATGTTTAGATTAGATACTTTTGTTATAAGATGTTAGGAGTGGTTGATGTTGTTCGGAGATGAACAATGAAGTTTATTTTGGAAGACTATGTTATCAAATCCTTCTTGTATTTGGGTTTCAATCTTAGTTTGGTTTATTTTGAGGAATTTTAAGGACCGTTATTTACGGAATGGACTATGATGAACTTTGGGTAGTACCATGGAACATGAAGATTTAAAAGTAGTTTCCATTCCTATGGGATTATTTCTTTTTGAAGAGTTTTTTTACCTTACTCTTTCTGTTTTTTGGATAATGTTTAAAGATAGAAGAAATAGATAGTTGATCTTTTGTGGATTATGTGATTCTCTAGAAGATGATTCTTGTGTTTTGATGAGACCAAGTAGTTTTGAATGCTCATAGTTTAGAGAAAAGATTAGTTTTGGGTAGAAACTTATTAAATGATGAAACTCTACATGAAGGTAGATATATTTCCTTATGTTTTTGTTCTATGTTGTAAACGAATTCCTCAAAGTTATGAAAAGGAACATAAAACAAAAATGTTGTTGGTTTACGTTTCCTACTAGGTAATCAAAGACCGCTTGCACACATCATAATTTTGGGATTTTCTGGTGGTTAACTTCCTCCTAATCATGTTTTCTATCACTCTCCTTTAGGACGTGACCCTTTGTTTTCTCCTCCATTTCCATGTTTCCTACATGGAATCCTAGTATGAGTAAACTCAGGTGGCCTTTGTACTTCCTTTTCTTTCTTTTAAAGTAATGGTGTCACAGACTCTTTTTCCGATGTGGGACTTTCAATGAAATTTCAAAACCCAAATTTTTTAAAATTGCGAGGACGCAATTTCTTAAGGGGGGAAGATTGTAACGACCTGAAATTTTGAATAAATATTGTTTACTAATTTCATGTGTTATTTTATTTTATTTTTATACTCAACAAAAAAGTTTTATTTGATAAACATGATTATAATTAAAATGAGACCAGTGAGTTTTGACTATTATATAACCATCGGTCAATATGACCACTGTGAACAAAATGTTTTGATTATTGTCTCTAAATATAAGTAATCTTGGTTAATTATTATAGAAAGAAGATTCGATGGCCTCACCTAGTAATCTTGGACCGATCGAAGCCCATCTAACAGAGCTTGGGAAGGAGGTAGCACCATTGGGCTTTGCTCTGGATCAAATCCAAGCCGAACTTCATCATGTGAAGCTAGAACGGAATCGCCTTCGTGAGAAGTTCAAACTGATAGAAATTACTACTCGGGCAATGTTGACTGAGCCGCCCCAAGCTTCTATCACCCTAGCACACCTTACTCTTAGGTCCTATGCTGGTATTATAAGGGGCTATGTAACGAGACCGTAGCTACCTTGTGTAATCCTTGTTTTAAATAAAAATTGGGATTTCTTCTTATAATGAAGTTTATGAATTTTGAAATGACCGGATAAATATAGTATGCATTTTTTTTATGAATTTTAGAAAAAGGATATTTTAAAAATGTTTATGTAAACCTTAAATAATTAAAAATGTGTAATGATTTTCAAAAAATGGTCTTCTACAATTATGTTCAGTACAAAATTTGGAGTCTAATAAGATCAACTTAATTTTTGATGAATAGTAAATTATGAATAGTGATTTTACGCTTAGGATTAGTAAGGTGACCAAATGGATTAGTAATCTCACTTAAAGAAAGTTTTAAAATAATCTAGGCACCTTGGTTAAGTAATGTGATTCAATAAAATGGTTAAATAACGGTTTCATAAATTATTATTCAAGTATTAGTTTTTTCGGATGAATAGTGTTTTTTAATTAAAAATTTAATTAAAAATAATTAGAAAATTATTTTTATAAAAATGGCTTTATTTTTGAACTCAGAGCATCGATATTATGTTAAGGTAATTTTTGGGGATTTTTCTGAAAAAAATGAATTTTCGATGAATAGTGTTTTTATTTAAAAATTAAATTAAAAATATTTAGAAAATTATTTTTATAAAATGGATTTCATTTTTGAAATCAGAGCATTGATATTTGGTTAATGTGAAATTTTGGGATTTTTCTGAGAAAGTTGAATTTTCAGTGAATAGTAAAAATACAGATTTAGGGTTTCAGTATGTTTAATGATATCATAACGGTGTCATGATGATGTCATGAGATCTTTTGAGGGTTGGCCGGCCAAGGGTGATGAATTATTGTTTTGGGGGCCCCATGTGGCCTAACTCCATGATAAATGCCAAGGGAGAGCACATGGGTTTGAGAAAAGAACATGTGAGGTGTCCCTTGGCCATTAATGCTTTGTCCCCTCACTTCCCCTATAAATACCCACCCTTTCCTCCTTTAGTTTTCACTCCCAACTCTCTCCCAACTAAGTTCTGGTCTTCATACCTCCCAAAGAGTCCTCCCAAGGTGCCCCCAAGCCCTCAAGGTCCAATCCTTTGAGTTTCAAGAGTCACGTTTTAAGGTAAGGGATCCGATCTCTCTCTTTCTTTTCAAGTAACCTCTTTTACGTCATTTCTTTTATACTCCATGTTCTTATGTTGGAGGATGTTCTTTTATATTCATCCTACTGCCTATTTCATGTTCATATGATGAGAGACCCCCCCTTGCTCTCATCAAATCGTTTTAAGAATGTTTAAGTGGCGCCGTTAGGCTGCCGAATTTTTAAGGGATTCTTTCACCCTTCTCGTTTTTCAAGTTCTACTTTCATGTCAAGTCTTTCAAGTTCTTTTTTGTTATGTTGGGGTATGATCTCTATATCTATAATACTGGACTCTTATGTTCATATTATGAGAGACCCCATTTGATCTCTTCAATTCAGTATTTTGAAGTTTTAAGTGGCGCCGTTAGGCTGCCGAATTTTTAAGTGATTCTTCCACCCTTCTCATTTTTCAAGTTCGATTTTCATGTCAAATATTTCAAGTTCCTTTTTATTATGTTGGGGTATGATCTCTATATCTATCATACTGATCTCTTATGATCATATGATGAGAGACCCTATTTTATTTGTTCAATTCATTTTTGTTGAAGTTTAAGTGACGCCGTTAGGCTGCCGAATTTTCATAAGAGAAATCTAATCTTTTTTCCTTCCATGTTTTTCATTTCAAATGGTATGTCCCTCAAATTTCATTACCATGTCCATATGTCCTTCTTACTCTTTCACCCTACTGTTTTATGGATCATTTATGAGTGGTTGACCCATGTCCCCTCTCATTTCAATGTTTTCTAAAACCCCGAAACTTAGCCGTTATGCTGCAGAATTTTCGTCTCAAAATGCTTCTCTTTTCTCAAAATTGTTTTATGTTATAAAGTGAATAACCAAAGCTCCTATTTCTATAGGGTTATTCACATATATATGAAAATGTTCTATTTTAAATTCTGGGATTTACATACATGAGACCCGCCTTCCCTTTCCGTGGGTTTAAAGTAACGTAAAAGATCATGTCCTTAAAGCAGTTTTTAAAACGTTATGATTATGAAATGAAACCCATTTATTTTATGCTATATGGGTTATTTATGAAATGTTTGATGATGATGTATGTGGCTCACATGATAATAAAGGCAAATTTAAGGGTGCGCCCTGATAGCGCTCCAATGCATTGGGTAAAGACTTAATCTCTAGAGATGACCATTTTAACGATGCCTTGGTGAATAACCTTGGTAATTTTTAACGACACCTTGGGGATGGACCTTGGTGAAACGAAACGATTGTCAATATTAAATGTTACAGCCACATCTTCAAGTTATGAAAAATGTGTTTTTATTATGAAATGCCTCATGATTTCTTTCTCATGCCTTAAAGTTCTTTTCATGTCCTTATTGAAGTATATCAAGTTTACATGTAAAATGTTCCTCTTGTTTCCTTTACTGGGCCTTCTGCTCACCCTTTCTTTTGATGTATGTCCCCAGGTTATGAGATGCAGTAATGAACCTAGAATGAACTTAAGGAGACGCCTTTCAAGTGTTTAAGAAGAATGTTTTATGTTGTTTTCATGTATTGTGTTCCTGGTTTCCAAGACACTAGACCTTAAAGATCCTCAATTTTGTGTAATGTAATGAAAGTTTATGTTATAAAAAGGCGGGATGCTATACAGGAAGACAAAGTATCCATACCCCAGGACTCTAATTACCTGCTTTTCGAATCTGTACATAAATACACTAGTTGCATGGAAATAAGATAATGGTACATGAATCATATTGTAATGGGTTGTGTTTACCATATCCTTTATGTCAACTATCCAGGTATACTCATTAACCATGATACATCTTGTTCCTTACAGGATGCCTACGCGATGCATACCCTCTAGGATTCAGTAGTGTGATCATGAGGATGACCCCCTTAGTGACGTGGCTTCGATATAGGGACTAGTTCCCCAGGCGTTGCCTCCAGGTGGGGCACCTGCTATCCCACCACAAGTGGAGTAGCCCGTGGTATGTGTAGTAATGACAGATGAGGGGCGCAGGCTGAGCATGCTCCATGAGTTCTAGAGAGAGAGAGGGACCCCTCATGTTCCAAGGTGAGCCCGACCCTTAGGCAGCTGAGGACTGGCTTGAGGAGGTGACTAGAGTTTTCCGTCTAGTGAGGACACCAGTAGACCAGATGGTGATCCTAGAAGCAAGCCTTCCTCATGGTTCAGCAGGATGATGGTGGAGTCTGACCACTCAGACCCACAACGAGGAGACTCTTTCTTGGATAGAGTTTGAGCGACTCTTTAGGGAGGAGTTCTCTCTAGTTAAGCTGAGTGCAGTACATATCCAGGTGCTTCTTCATCTCTATAAGGGTAGTTTGATGGTAGATGACTATACATTTAGGTTCACCAACCTCACTCGGTACTCAATGAATATGGTTAGGGATCAGTACATCAGAGCCCAGACCTTTGAGCGAGGTCTATGATGAGACATCCGATCTAGTGTCGTACCACTGTGAATTTCAACTTATGATGGAGTGCTTGAGTGGGTCATGGTGATCAAGATCTTCTTAGGTGAGTAGAGATAACCGACGACAGTCAGCACATGGAAAACAGGTGCAAAGACCTCAACAGTAGGAATCCAACATCAGGAATAGGGGTTAGGACAAGGGAGACATCACAGGAGGACCCAGGACAGGGGATATAAAGTCCAGGCCACTCAGTCTAGATCTAGTCAGCCTAGGGAGAGGCGATTCTACTCGTGTGACGATAGGGTACATCTCGCTAGAGACTATCCGATCCGTCGATCTGTTGATAGAGAGGCAGTGGATAGACCACCAAGGTAGAGGCGGATAGTGGATAAGACATACCGCTAGGTGGAGGACGTGTCATTGGAGCATGGAGAGCTATAGGTGGTGGAATACACTTCGATCTACTTCCACCACTACCCTTAGGTGGTCCAAACCTGGCTTAGGGAGCTAGGGGATAGGGGTGTGTACAACTTTATGTAGTCAAGGCGTATGACCCATGGACTCCAGGGATGATCTGAGGTACGATCTGTGTCTTTTCTATCTTATCTTTCATACTTTTAGATGCAAGTTCCAATCATTCCTTCCTCACCACATTTCTTGTGCGAAACCTTGAAATTCCGGTAGATCCATTGACTCAACCCTTATGCTTGGAGACACTTACGGGAGAAAACTTGATGATCATTCACCTTTGTAGATAGTGTGATCTTACCCTTGGAGGTGAGAGTTTCCGTTGTAACCTCTTGGTGGTAGCGTCAAGGCCTTATGACATCATTCTCGACATGGATTGGCTATCTTCAGTCCATGCCCAGATTGACTGCATTAGGCGAAGAGTGCGGTGTGTCCGCAATGATGGGATAACGTTTTCCTTTGTCAGTGAAAAGGAGACCCAGGTATTAAAAAATGGGATCATTTATAGGAGGGTGTAGATAATCACTCTTGAGTTGGCTAGACTTACCCTTAGATCAATAGATGTTGTGAGCTTACAGTTCTCAATAGTAGTGGTAGAGTACAAGGATGTCTTTCCCGAAGATGTTCTAGGACTACCTCCCCACCGAGAGATTGACTTCTATATCAACTTGCAGACCGGGATGACACCAATATCCTCACCAGCATATCGAATAGCTCCTGCAGAGCTGCATGAGATGAGGGTATATCTAGACGATTTGTAGAGGAAGGGGTTTGTGAGACCTAGTGTTTCACCCTGGTCGACCCCATTTTTGTTTGGCAAGAAGACAGATGGGAGTTTGAGGTTGTGTGTGGATTACCAACACCTAAACCAGGTGATGGTGAAGAAAAAGTATCCACTATCAAGAATCGATGACCTATTCGATCAACTAAGATGGGAACAATGGTTCTCAAAGGTTTACCCTCGACCGGGTTACCAACAGTTATGAGTACGGGATGAGGATATACCAAATACGGCTTTCAGATGCCGCTACAGTCACTATGAGTACTTGGTGATGTCTTTCAGCATGATGAATGCCCCCACAATGTTTATGGGACATATTATCTGGCTCTTCCAGCCATACATGGACCAGTTCGTAGTGGTCTTCATCGATGACATCCTTGTGTACTCGGAGTTAGAGGAGGAGCACACGAGACACCTGCGGATGGTTCTAGATGTACTATGAGAGCACCATCTTTATGATAATCTTTCAAAGTTACATTTTTGGATTCAGGAGGTCCACTTTTTGTGACACATCATCTCAATATATGGAGTGGCTGTGGACCCAGCCAAGGTGGAGGTAGTGTTTGCATGGGAGCCACCTCGGAGCGTGACAGAGGTGCAGAGCTTCCTTGGGTTGGCAAGATATTACTGGAGATTCATTGCTAATTTCTCCCAGATATCAGCACCGATGATAGCCTTGATCAGGAAGGGGCAACCATTCATGTGGACAAAGAAGTGATAACAGGATTTCGAGCAGTTGAGAAAAATTTTGACGAGCGCCCCGATCTTGAGATTGACGGAGGAGGGTGTTGAGTACATAGTTTTCTGTGACACATCAGGGATCGGGATTGGTTGTGTCCAGATGTAGGAATATGCGGTGATTTCTTATGGTTCACACCAGCTAATACCACATGATAAAAACTATGCAACCCATGATCTTGATCTGGTGGTAGTAGCCTTCGCCTTGAAGATGTGGAGACACTACCTTATGGGAGAGTAGTTTATCATCTACTCTTACCACAGGAGCCTCAAATACATATTCTTGTAGAATTATATGAATTTGGGATAGATGAATTTGCTAGAGTTCCTCTAGGACTATTATTTTGAGATCATCTATACTCCTGGAAAGGGGAAAAAGGTGGCAGATGCTCTTAGCAGAAGATTGAGCTTGCAATAGTTGAGTGAGGTGACAAAATAGTTGGCCTCATTAATGTTATTCTTCATGGATAGTGAGGATAAAACTTACCTTTAGTCGATGTTTGTCACCACTCTACTCTTACAGCAAGTTAGGGAGGCACAGCTAGGGGATGTAGACTGTGAGGCTCTGCATGCTCATTTATTCATAGGACATGCTCCTGATGGAAATTCACAAGGTGGGGAGAAAGTTGTTCTCTTATGGGGATTCACTGTTGTACTAGTGGTGTTGCGGGATAAGGTCCTATGTTAGTTTCATACACCCCCCTTGGTGGTACATCTTGGAGTGGAAAAAATGTACAAAGACCTCCAGCTTCTGTTCTGGTGGTCAGGTATGAAGAAGGCAGTAGCAGAGTTCGTTTCTCGATGCCTTATGTGCCAGCAGGTGAAGCCTGAGCACCTAGTTCCAGCAGGGTTAGTTCACCCCTGGAAGTTCCAGAGTGTAAGTGGGATGGAATATCGATATACTTCGTGATGATATTACCACAGACTTCCAAGGGGCATGATTCCATCTGGGCGATCATTGACCGACTCACCAAGTCGGCCCACTTCCTAGACATTAGGGAGTAGAGTTCTGTAGAGAGCTTGAGATGCCTCTATGTGTAGGAGATAGTTCGGTTTCATGGCGTACCTTCGATAATAGTCTTAGATCATGATGCTTGTTTCATATTCCAATTGTGTAAGGGATTTCAAGAGGCGTTTAGGACTCAGCTATGCTTGATACAACATTCCATCCTCAAACAGATAGTCAGACGGAAAGGACCATTCAGGTTCTAGAGGATATGTTTCAGGAATGTATCTAGGACTTTGGTCATAGTTTGGAGGACCACCTACCAATGGTGGAGTTTGCGTACAATAATAGCTACCAATCCACCATTGGTATGGCACCATTCAAGGCTTTATATAGGAGACCCTATCGGTCATCACTTTGCTGGACTAACCCCATAGAGTCAGAACTCATGGGTCCAGAGTTAGTGTGAGCTACCATAAAAAAGGTGCAGATCATCCAGGAGTGGATGAATACTTTACAAAGCCAGTATAAGTCTTATGCTAACAAGCTACAGAGACCCATGGTGTTCATGGATGGAGGCCATGTCTTCCTTTGGGTCTCACCTCAATGAGGGTTACAGATATTTGGTCGGGGCATCAAGATATCTCCGAGGTTCATCAAACGTTTCCAGATACTGCACAATGTTGGAGAGGTGGTGTACCACATAGATCTACATTCAATGTTTCAATGGGTACATGATGTCTTCCACGTGTCGCAGTTGAGGAGGTACGTGCATGACCCATCGCACGTCATCGACTAGGGAGAGCTGGACATTGAAGATGGAGCGACCTTTGCTGAGTACCTAGTGGAGATCAAGTATCGGAAATAGAGGATCCTTTGTGGGAGATCGATTAACTTGGTGCAAATCCAATGGAAACACATGAATGTTTAAGAAATCACGTGGGAGCGGGAGTCTCAAATCCATGCCCAGTACCCACATCTTTTTGAGTAGCTCTTTCTTTGGATTTTCGATGACACAAAGCCCCAAGGTGGGAGAATGTAATGTATTGGATTTTCCATGGTTTATTTTTAAATATTATATGGAATTATTTTGAGACCATGATTTTTTATGGCGTGCGATTTCGAGGCCCAGAGTGCCCAGAATAAATGTTCGAAATAAATTGAACTTTTAAACAATGCAGGCGGGCAATTTTCCTGAAAAAGGGGATTACCTTTTAAATGAGTGCCCAGATCAGAAATCTGATGGCACCATTGCATTAAAAGCATCATCTTTACCTTAGGCAGGACCTAACATCGACCAACACGGGTCGACTGTAAAAGTTAGTTTTTGGACTTTTAATGAAAATAAAATAAACTAGAAATTAATTTATTTTAAATGTTTCTTTTTTGTACAATGACCTAATTACTCCCATTTAAATAAAAGCTTATGGAATACTCACAGGGTTATCCACATAACATTGAAAATTTATAATTTTCCATTGATTCTTTGGAGGAGAAACTGTTGGCGGACGACGACAACACAATAGATCGACGCATCTCGGATTCAATGAACATCATCAACGAAGGTGGCACGATGATCGTTATTCAACTGAATCGAGGCAGGGGCTGTTATTTCGATTCTTCTTTTCCCCGTTCTTGGATTGAATGACCAATGCGGATCAACCCACAAACAAGGTGATTCGCGGATCGTGTGTTCTTGCAGGAGAGTGTCAATTTCATTTTCTTTTGGGTTTTTTGATTTAGGAATTGATATTATAATAATTTTTGAATTTTTATTTTGATTCACCTGTTAAACCTATTAACAAGAACATATCGACATCATGAAAAACGACGGTGGAGGTGTGTTCCTCATTTTTTTATTGTTTTCCGTCCTCCCCTTTTAACCCCACATTCTTCACGTTCTTCATAGGGTTATGAACAAAGGATCACTGAACATCCATTTCACAATGCAACGATCCCAAATTAGAGATCTGACATCGTGATGACCCAACAGAGGTGTGATGATGATGGCAGCAGACAAATCGACATGGTGCAGGAGAAATCGTCCTTTGACCCATCTTGGCCCAGATGATTGAAACACATTTTCTGGGCTGATCGAACCCCAGAAACCTCCTGAAACATTGATGGAATGGTAGGACGACCTCATATATTGTGTTTGGGGGTGATTGGGTGGACAGATCAAAGATTGGAGGAGCAATCGAGGTGCAGCGGTGACATGCATCGTTTCTGCAAATTTCTGATCAACATGGCGCGTATTCCAAAAAACACGCGGTGTTGGACTGACTCAGTAGAAGCTATGGATTCAGGATACATACAGGTTCCACATGGCATGTTATCCCTATCACATGGCATGTGGGCCTTTCCCTGAAGCTTGGTGTGTATCTCGAACTATACACGGACACGAGGTGGAGTACATGCCATGTACTCCACCACACGGCCATTCGAGGCCAGTAATGTGGTTCACCCTGTGTACTAACTACATGGGTTGGCATACATGGGTTGAGGCCGTGTATGAGCACATGGCCAGAATACATGGAGCGGACCCCAGATTCCTTGACATGACGTGTGATCCTTCCTACATGTCGTGTAGTTGTGTTTTACATGACAAGCCTTACGACACGGGCCGTTGTACACGGGCAGTACCCGGGGTTAGAAGACATGGTGTGTGACACTTATACACACTATGTACTTATCAATATATGGCTTTATCTTCTTGTCCACTGTTCCTTGGACATTTTTCATTTGGGTTGGTGCCCCTTTTTCTTGTTCCTCTGAAGGTCAGGTATCATTTCCATTCACTAAAGTATGATCCCTTCAACAGGACTTTCTGAGATGGAGTCAGGTATCCCTATGAGAGGCCCGAAGTGAGATCTTCTATCCATTATTGACCCTAGGTAGATTCAAGTATTGATGTGACTATTCCTACAAGACGTAGATCCTCTACTTATTAGGTGAATCCGGATGAGTCGTGGTATCTGCCAAGGCCCTGACAATGATCCTTATCTGTGTATCGTGATCTTTTCCAACTCATGAGTGTGTTCTCTCAAAATGAGTATATCTATCTATCATGACCTTTTCCAAAGAATAGTACTTATCAGATGGACATCATTAGGACCATCATACTTGTGGAGTGAGTTCTCCTAGATGAGTGCTTCATGGAACCTTCGAACTGAATCCCTAATGGCGGTATGTGGTTGTGTGACTTGTCTCTAGACTACGGGTCTGAGTTTAGAGTATATATGGTCTGTGTTCCTCTTGTTATATTTTGAGTAGACATATACTATGTAGAGTTGGCCATACCTTTACATTGTGTTTTTCCTTGTGGTTTCAGGGTCCTCTACTGAGTATTTTTATACTCACCCATGCATGGGCTTTACCCTCATGTGTCGTGTATTGTGCAGATGAGAAGCCTCTTGATAGAGTCTAGGGTAGACTAAGACTAGATCGGGATTTCCGAGTTCCCTACAAGCTGAGGTGTTCCTACAGCTATGAGCAGTATTCCCAGTACCTCTTTGTGCTTACTGTTTGGAATTTTTAGTTTGCAGACTCTTTTTTTTGGTGGGCTTGTATTCTGGACCAGTTTTACTTCTTTCACTTTACTTATGTTGTACTCTGTTGGTTGGGTTTAGTTGTATGCATTAATTTTGTTCCTTAGTGGTTTTTACATTTCATCATTTTTGGTCTTGGATATGTGTGCGTGTGTACAGGTATATAGGTAAGGTCTCCCATGTCAGTGATATGCCGACTTGGTGCTAGTCATCATCCCCTGGCCAATTTTAGGCGGGCTTGGGGAGTCGCAGAATAGGCCCCACCGAGATGTATAATGGCAATGAACTTCTAGAATCGCACTTTCTTTGTCCTAAAGAGTGAAATTGCCTCCAAATAATGAAATAAAACTATAATGAAGAAACCCCTATTATCACCAACAATGCCCCCTCCCCACATTATACCAGCACAGCAAGAGCCATCTGTATTTATCTTAAGCCTTGGACTTTAAGAATGATAACTGATCCACTGACTTTACTGGTCCCAAATGGAGGTGTTTATGGGAGATTTGGTATTCCTCAGAAACCTAATGGATGGGGAGTCAATCTAGTCCTATTTTATCTAATAGTGACTGATGAGTAAACTTTTAATTCTGAGAACAAGGCCCGGCTTTGAGCAAAAAATCCCCTCATACCATGCTTTGTTTCTGGCCTACCCGATGCACCAGCATCCCACTTCAAGAGTAAATAATCATTCTATATTTTATTGGTTATTGTTCTCCAAACATTGAAATCAGAGATAAAAAAAGATAAAACCAAAGACACCTAAGAATGAGAACCATTGAACTCACCAAAGTTGTTCCATAATGCTTGCTCCCACTCCCCATCAATAAAAGTGACTACATGATTCACCTTGGGGTTCTCCACAACAACAACACCTGAAAAAAAAAGATGATACCTATTTATTGTACCTGTTCATTTGTGGAAAGAGAAATATTCAGAATAATATCTATAAGGAAGTTGATTTTTAGAGGAATGACTTTTCACCAGAGTAAATTCCCCTAATTTTCCTGCTTAGTAGTGATGGAATCTTGATAATGGTAGTCTTTATCAGAGATAATTCTTGATGAAGAAACTGTAAACACACATCTATCTAGATCAGAAGAAATATTGATGAGATCAAATAACATGTGTTGATCCTTGTCTAAGACCGCATGGGTGAAACTCAGGTACTCCCTGGCTTTCCTGAAAGACATGTTCTGAATATGACATCCTAGAAAGCCTAGTGTTGTTCCGACCTAGTTGTCATGCTAGAAATTGATATTTCGTTGGCCCACAATCCACCAGTTATGCCTTTGGAGAGCTAGGATATCAGGATGGATGGTGATCCATAAGGATGATGATATCTTATTCTGAGAACCCATATTCATTCCATATTTTTGTGCTATCAACCACCCCATAAAGTTTGGCCATCATGAACTTCTCATGCCAATTTTTTATGCAAACCATGCATCTCTCTGGATATACTTCTGATGTTGATGTCTCATACTTCATTCTCTCCATCCTTTCCCATGACTCCAAATTATGTGTCACATCTAAGTGATTATCCCAAATGAAATAGGACAGATTTTTCTTTATATTCATAATCAATGATTTTAGAAAATGTTGAGTTGATGAAATGTGTTTTGGAATTGAGGTTAGAACATTATTGACAAGGGTGATTATTATTCTAAAGGACAACAACATATTATTTCAATTATTAATGTGTCCAGTGATTTTATCATCTACCTTTCAGAAGTGGTGGATACAAGGCATGTTGGCAAAAATCGGTGCCCCAAGATAATCAATCTGTAAATTTTTCCTCTGTATGCCCATGATTCATTCCACGGTGATATCACATCATTCGGTGAACCTATTTGATATATACATGATACTTTTATCCCAATTCAGCACTTTCCCAATCAAGTGGCAGTACTCTTCCAAATTTTTTTTTGTTTTTGTCCGTTTTTTTTTTAATTTTGAAAAATACTTGTTGGATAAGTGATAACTCCTGTGTATAAAATCACTTTGAGGATAAGTGAGAACCAGCAAGCCATCAAAATGATCTATAGACGGGCTGGGAAAAGAACCCTGTCCATGATCAATCCCATCTAGAAAACACCACAAAAACACATGACCATCACTTTATGGCTAAGTGTGAACCGAACAATGCAAAACCCACGATCATACCGTCACTAGAACCAACTAAGACCATCCCAAAATGCCATGAAAACTTCAATCCTAACCAGTATGGGGTCGTATGTAGAGGAAGAGTGAAATAAGGGAAGAGAAGGGATAATGAACAGTAGATTCAAAGCAAAAACAGCAAGCCACATAGGGTAAAATAATGCTAATGCAGGACCACAAGCAACCCAGAACGCAGATTCCCACATGCAGAACTGGACAACGGCCAAGGCTTCATCGACAGTTCTCCAAATGCGGAACTTGGGGATCAATGAACCGAAAGGCTGAGAGAATCCTGAAACCAAAATGTTTGAGGAGAAGGTATGAAACACAAACTAGTTGCACACAGGTATCACCCCATTGAAAGAGAATGAACGGACGATGAGGCTTCACCGACATAGCTTTCAAGAGACAACACCGAGGATGCCAGAACAAGAGAACAAGGGTCTGCCATAGGGATGCATCCTCTAGATGACTGCGCACTCCACCACACATGGGATCCGAGGGCTGAAGGGCACGCTCGACGGCAGCAGCCTCACGACAGCGGGATCCAGGATGAAGGCGTCGTCGTGGATAGTGTCACTCGGGGGAGTCGGACCGCACCGCTCGGGGGATTCGTGGGGTCTTTATCAGCGACAAATAGCTGGGCCGCTCGAGGGGTGCCAGACATGATCTGAGCAGGATGAAGCCAACAGTGTGCGGGAGGATCAGCGTAGAGGAGGCGGTGTAAACCCAATGAAGAGAACCCTAGGTATCCATGGGGAATCTCTTGCGCAGCCCCCTTCCAATATTCTGTTAATACCACTAATTGACCACTTAATCCCATTCAAGAAAATGATCATGTCACCCACATACATAAGGTGGGAGATTCCCTATTGATGGTACCTACAATGATAGGAAGTATTTGTCCTTCCAAGATCTGGGTGAGTATCAGTTTACCAAGATTTTTTTAAAATAATATTCAATTAGTGTAACATCCTCCAATCCCTTTTAATGATATCAGGTAATAGATTCATATGGGTAAATAATAAAAAACAAATGTGAAGAGGGGAAGACAGTAGGAATTTTACTAGATAAATCAATAATTATTATAAGTGCTTCCATGGTGATTATATTATTCTATATATTAGTTAAGTTTAAAATGTAATAATTAATATATGGTCTGACTACATTCATATTTACATGGTATGTTTTTTGGTAAAAATAAAAAAATTGATACAGATGTTGGTAGAGAACCAGTTAGATTTACACATTGGTATAATGGAAAACATTTTCTCCCCATCAACACTAAAAGTCTATATTGAACATTTAAGGTTTTTAATATATAGAGAAAATATTTCATCTAATAAATATCAATAAAGCCTCGATTGGGTGGTGGTTCACATGATATTTATCAGAAATATGCATTAGTAATGGTACATTTTCTCCACTTTGACAAGAAATCCATTTTAAAATAAACTGAAATAATTAAATTTGTATAAATTGAAGAAATAATTTATCGAAAAAATCATAAATAAATGGATCCTTTATTACTTGGACAAGACTAATCCAATATTCATAGTGGGAGGTACTCGTCAACAAGGTGATGCATCCTTGGACTATTCAATAATAGTTTTCTATCTTGTGGGGATGTTGGAAATAGATTAGTTATATAAAGGGACACTTACCCAATAATATGTGGACGAATTGTGGCTAGATATGCCACATTTCTTATTTTTCAACCATACTAACAGTTGATTAGAAACATCATTTAGAAGCAAGAGTTTTCTCCTGGATTCAATGCTGCCAACATCAACATAAACAATTTAACAGCATGGTTTTATGGGCGTGACATGAAACAAGAATTGAACATGTCCTCAGGTTCTTTTGTTTTTTCAAAAATTTGGTATATTATTACCTTTTTTGAACATAAAATGGCATGAAATGATGCTATCATATAAGGGATGTGGTGTCAAATAAAATTAAAATAGAACATCTTGTCATGTTCTTCCAGCGCTATTCAAGGTTCATTGAAACATGAAATATAGGTGGTCTCAAATACCAATATGGTTGTTATAGAAATTAAAATAGTTTCTGGATGTGTAACAATTCTCATATACCACATCTATATATAAATTATAGTTTCATTAAATGGTTTTCCAATCCATTATAATTTCAAACAACCTATAAATGGTCTCGAATAACAACTTGACTATTAAAAGAACAAATAATGGTATCTCAGTATAAATACTTTAATGGATTATTATAATAATTATCATATACCACATCTTCATAAAAAATTTTGTTTCCTAAAATCATGTCCCAATCCAATAAAATTTAAAATACCTTGTAAATGCTTCAATGGATTCATATAAAAATTATCATATAGTACATCTATATAAAAATTGTAGCTTCTTAAAATAATGTCCTGATACATTAAAATTCAAAGCATCATATAAATTATTTAGTGGATTAATTAAAATTCAAAAAATCATGTACATGTCATAGAGGATTCACAATTCAACCCAAAAACAAAAAAATTCACTCAATTTTTTTCTACTCAGCCTCTTACAATACTATGGTAGTCTACCTCCAAAGATAAAGTTCCAAATTAGTTGACTGGTCTTCCTACAATAGAGAATCAATATGCAAGAATGATGTTGTTAAATAAATTTTATTTAATGGTTTTGTGTGGATGCGAGAACAAAATTTGCTCATTTTTTATCTGAAATTCCCTATGTGAAAAAATGATATCTAGTACCATATTATCATTAAAAGACTTCACTTAAAAATGAAATTCATCATAAAATGAAATTATATTATCATCATAGCACATAACATTCTCATATTTTTATTCAATTTTGTTTACTTTTGGTTGCCATTTTCTAAAAATATTTGGATTCTATCACCCCCTTTCCTCTTTTGTTTCCTTTTAAAAGATGCCTTTCTTAAAATTGTCTTAGAACTATCATGACCAACACCTCTATCCATTGATGTATTTATGGTAGTCAAATATTAGGAAAAATTACTAAAATTAGAGAACGAAAAGTGCTAACTTGTATCTATCTAACAAGATACAGTGATTAAATGTTTTACCATTTGTTCAAATTATTTATTATGTTTTTCTATAATTGAATTTCTATTAGCATTTACATAAATAGAATCTTCTACAAACATTAGAATATTTCTAGTTGATTGGTTCCACCTCCCCCAAATACATTTTTAGGTATTGATATCACATAAATATGATCATAAATTTTTAATACATGACAACAAATATACCCAATAGACTCAAATTTCAGACAAGAACATTGAACAACTTCATTGGAAGCTTGATATTATACATAGAATTGATCATCACAAGAAAACATTCCAATAACAATCATAAATTGAACTCTACATTCAATACATGATACTATAAAAGAAAACAAGCACCAATAATTTGATATTCAGGTTGAAATAAATCAAATAACTTAGGTGTATATCTATTATAAACCCATCACATCAATGCATGGTAAGGGTAAAGATTACGAGGAAAATTATACCGCATCTCAAATTTGGCCTTTGTTTCTCGATAGTGATTATGGTCCAAAAATCAATCAAATTGCTTTAAAAAGTCAAAAATAGTTAACTTGCAATGAAAATAATATTTAATAAAACCATTAAAAATTCACTTAATTCAATGATACGAATACTGAATGTTAAATAATCTTTAAAAAAATGCACCAAATTTTCAAGCAACATGAATACATCATCTAAACACTATGAGTTCCCATCCCCATATTCCACTCTAAGGGAATCACACTATTGATCAATCTAATATGCATCATGGTTTTAAAACATACACTTCTAAAATCAGGTTAGAAATCTATATCCATCTTTCATTGAATTACCTAAATATTTAATTTCATTTTTCATCAAATGCAACGTAAAAAGGAAATTCTAAGTTCCCACTAAAACATTAGAACTGGATCTTACCATTATGGAATCCTAATCAGTAAATATAGCTTGAATTTTCTTTATGTGATGCACCTGTATTTTTTTTTAAATAACCATGAAAAATAACTCATGGTTTCATCATATAATAAAGAATCTCCAAAAATGACAATCACTCAATGATTATTGAATCCAATCAATACAACTAAGGATTTGTATTATTTATTGGTGCTAAGAGTGGTGTTAAAAATAATAACATCTCCAAATAACTCATAATCCGTCTTCATTGTTGGTTCAGAATAAAAAATACTATTAATTTTTCCTGTTGAGTCAAACTGCATTGTATATATGAATAATGGATTTTCCTAATTTTTCCATTCTAAGTACTCTATAATGAAACATGTATACCCATGAACCAATTCTATTTCCTCATTCAGCCTTAAAAAATTCAAGTGATCAACATGTGTGTACCTAAGAACATCTTGACCCCTTGAAATAATTGTCTTTAAGGAGAAGGAATAATTTGGTTTAATACCCGCTAAAGCTTTCACATCCAACTCTGCTGCTTGTGCTTATGTTATTTGTCTCTATAATGTCATCATATGAATTGATTCAGGATTGTTCAAGGGATGATTATTACCTTCAATAAATAAATTACATGCATATTTACCAAAATACATCAATCTAACCCCTTTCAAGAAACGCAACCTATACATGTCTCAGCACAAGGAAATCTCACCATGATATCACATTTATCAACCTTCCTATGAACTTCTTTACTACATATATAAAGACATTATGTGATGATTTATTTATCCTTTATCCTTTTATTCAAGTATTTTCGGCATACACTGAACCCATTTAATCCCCCATACTCAGCATAGAAACATTGCGCATCATCAAGTGAATTGAACATTATCTCAATAGTTTGTTTAATAATTAATGATAAAAAATCAACATCATCAACATTGAAACAACCTGATACATGAAAAAATTTGTTCAATAAAAGTACATAAACACAAAAACATTTTAAATATCATGTGTAAATCATTATATGAAAATTTCAAAGGACGATCTAGTGAATGTTCGACGGCCACTTCCGGTAAATGTTCTCATAAAATTCTAGACAAATATCATATGGATGTTCTAGTGGTTGTTCCACAATACATCCAACAGTTTATAGTTAAAAAACTAAATTTAATTAAATATAATTTTATTAAATGATATTATAAAAACTTTTTATTTTATTATTTACATAATTTGTATAAAATAAACATTAATAAATGTATAACCTATATGAATGAAAATATAAATAAAATTTAAATATTTAAGAAAATAAGTAATTAAAAATATATTTATATTTATAAATATATAAATAAAACAAAATTTATAAGATATATTGAATAATTTTTTTATAAAATATCATGTAGAAGTTCCACAATATAGCTAATAGTTTATACTTACAAAAATAAATTTAAATTAATATATTTTTATTAAATGAAATTATAAAAACTCGGTTTACCATTTTTTACATAATTTTTTTAAAAATAAACCTTTGGAAATGTATAAACTATATGAATAAAGATGGAAAATAGTTTATATATTTACAAAAAAAATTAATTAAAAATATAATTTTATTTCTAAATATAAAAATAAAACTAAATTTATAACATATATTGAATATTTTTTTGAAAAAAATATCATGTTGATGTTCCGGGGAAAGTTACAGTGAAATTTTGACAATATAGCCAACCATTTATACTTATAAGAATAAATTTAAAAATATATATATATATATTTTAATACAACTTTAAAAACATTGTATTGCATTTGTTACATAATTTTCATAAAAATATACATTTGGAAATGTATAAACTATATGAATAAAAATGTAAATAAAATTTATATATTAATTAAATTAAATAATTACAAATATAATAATATTCATAAATATTTAAACAAAACATTATTTATAAGATATATTGAATATATTTTTTTCAAAAAATCCACTGGAAGTTCCAATGGAAGTTATAGTGGAAACTCCAATGGAAGTTATAGTGGATGTTCCGATGGATTTTCTTGAGAAAGTTCCAACAGAATTTGTAGTTGAACTTCTATTCCATGTTCTAGTGGAACTTCCATGTCATGTTCTTGTGGAACTTCTGGTGAATATTATGATGTAATCTCCCATTGAAACTTTAATAGTAAGATTTAAGATGATTTTCATTTATTTCTTTCTATAAATCATCCACCGAAACTCATCCCCTTAGTAAAATACAAAAAAAATTATTTGACATAAACTAATTCAAGTTTAACCAAAAATATAACATGCACAAACATCAAATATAATCTATAACAACATCATTAATGGTCATTATAAGAACAACTGAAAAATGAAACTCCAAAATGAAGCAGAATAAAGACTACTACCCCCATTAAGGTGAAACTCTAAAAAAATGACCTGTACCATCAAACCTACTCTCTGATGACTCTAGTGAAACCCCATACATCACCTACAATGGTTAAAACCATAAAAAATGACCTGAACACTTGAAACTACACTCTGATGACTCTGGTGAAATTGGAATCTAGTAAGAACTATAGAAAAACCCATTGACCTTGCCAACAAAACCCCATACTGCACCCACAATAGTGAAAGCTAGAAAAAATAACATGCACAGTAAAATATGATCTATGAAAACTTAGGAAAAACTAGAAACCAACGTCTGGCATGATTTTCCCTACATCAAAATGTGGTGAAATTTCCCAAAGAAACCCCATGAAAATTCCAGATCCAATGGAATCCCTCATTTCGTAGCATCTCAGTTAACTCGTCACATTTATGATGAGATGAAAATTCCCTGGAGGAAAAAAATGAAATGTCATCCTTCCATGTGTTGAAATACTGAAATGTTAAAATCACATTTCCTCACTATATTTTCCTATAAAATAGGGAATATGAGATGATAAATCATGAACTTTGATAGGGGTCATTTGCTGCATTCAACGTTGTTGTGTCTCATTGGAGGTTGTTTCCCACCTTCCTTGCCACTGTTCTTCATCGGATGTCATCACACAAAACCTCCGCCACCCTCAAGATTGTTGGTCTCATTAGAGGCCTCCACCCACATGTATCCACACCTCCCCACTATCATCAATCGTACCTACCCCCTCCACCCTGTATCTCTCTAGTGGAAAGATCATCACTGATGACCAGACTGTGCACTCATTCATTCCTCCTAACATTCTTCTTCAATCCCTCAACCATGTATGTCTATAAACCTTTTTATTTATCTCCATTCAAATATATCAGGGTTAAATCAATCTTTACATCAAACCCTAGGAAATTATATATCTTGATGAAAATCCATCTACTTCATAATTTTTCGGGGTCTCTCGTAACCCTAGTCAAGTTGCCTGCTGCAGTCGAATCCATTATCTTCATAATTTTTTGGAGTCACCTTCAACATCTTATTTCACTATTTATTACTCAAGGCTTCTTTATGTAATTTTCTCTCCATATCTAGGTCAACACATATGTTATTCCCTCATAATAAGAGCCAACATCGAAATATATATACTAGGATCACATATATTTCTCACATGTCCAAGACCTCAGGTAATCTTTCATCCTCTATGTAATTTCCCTGCATCCCTGCATCCCTATACTATACATCTTTTATTCATGTAACTTTCATTTATTTTCTCTACATCATGTATTTGTTAAGTATTCCAATTTATCCAAATTTAAAAACATCTTTTTTATGTTCTGTATATATCAAAAATATATATGCCACTTTCTCTATCCATGGTCACAAGATTGTATATTTTTTGTATATGTATATATATATATATGAATGTGTGTGTGTGATTTTTGTGTATCATTGATTCTTTCATATAGGGTAAGGGAGACTTCCATTGTGTGCATGAAAGAAGAGGGGCAAAGTTATTATCTGGGCATCCAACAATATATAGTTAAAGATCCTTTATGCATGGTTTATGTCATTCCATTCCATGATGATATTTTGTTACCTATTATAGGTTTATAATCATGTTTTTCCTTGGTATCCTTGATTAATTATGTATTAAATAGTTCATTTATTAATATTTCATCCCATTTTCAATCATTATTTATGATATTCAACAAGTTATGTTAAACTAATAATAATTTGAAATGTTTTTCACAACAATTTGGTCTATATTTTTTTTAGAAATTTGTTCTAAACATTGTTAATATAGACACAAAATTTTACATTTGTTTTTTTATCATGAAAAAAATAGATTTATTTGTTTTGTGGTTTCACACTGTGAAAATGATTTTCCATGATAAGTTTGTTTTAGATGTTCTACTGATTGTGAATGAATGGAAATGTAAATTATGTGAAAATAAAGAAAAAAACTAAATAAAATGTTTGTTTTAAGATATTGAACACCCATGATAAGAATGTTATACTCAATTAAATCTTTATAAAACTATTAAACAAGATATTTTTCTAGTAGAATACAAGTTTCCTACTAAAATATTTTCTACCTTTTTGAGCCCCTCCCCCCGCATACATGAATTCTATATATTTGAATATACTAATGCACCCAAAAGAAATATTCCCTTGAAAAGGGAGAAGATTTAAATTACCTAATATTTGTTACCATTATTTGAACATTAATATTTTCTTAAGAGATATTATATGTTAATAATCTACAGTGGATACACTTTTATGTGAAAAAATATATAGTGTATAAATATTTCTTAGTTATTAGTTTTTTTAACCATGGTTTTTTCTAATTTTGATCATAATTTTGAATTTATCATTATAACATTGGATCTTTGGGAAATAAAACCCATTCCATTCCATAAATCATGGTTATGTACATGATTCCTATAATCACATACATCTTTATGAATAAAATGGTGGTTTTATCTCTTTTACTGAATCAAGACCATTATCCGTTTATCATTCATTACAATACAATATGTGTAATATCTATAATAGATTATAATTCATTATAAGTGTATCATTCAAAAAAATTCATTAAATTTTTTAATTAATTCATTATCTATGTATCATTCTTTCATTATCTTTAAAATATTACAATCCATTCATTATATGTATCATATTACAGTTTATTCAACATCTATGTTTCATTCATTCATATTATTTAAATGATTATAATTAATTAATTTTATGTATCATTTAACAATTCATTCATTATCTGTGTATCATTGACAATAATTCATTCATTATAATTCACTATCAAATTATTTGTGTAGTCACTATAATAGATTATTTGCATAATCATTGTCATAGATTATCTATGTAATATCGGCAAAAAATTTCTATGTAATCTTTATATGTGTAAAATATCAATATGTGTAATATCTATAATGGATTATTTGTGTAATATCTTTAACATATTATCTCTATATCATTCCTTACAATTCATTAATAGATTACAGTTCGTCACTAAACTATTAGTATGTTTTATCTACAAAATATCTTTATCTGGTTATTATCTATTATATAATATGTGTGAAATATCTACAATATATCAATATGTGTATCAGTATGTAACAATAAGAGGATAGAAAGCTCAAGTTGGTCTATCATTTTTTGTTATACTATATTTTTACCAAGATAAGGTGTGGGATGTGTTCAGGTTTGTTTACTATAATAGTGGCTGGAGTATTTGAATTTTGAAGTTAGAGGCCAGGTGACTACCATTCAATAGTGTTGTTCATGTGGTTCACCCAGTTCATTGTTTTATTGGATATTTTAGTGATACAATCAAAATAGGACTGGTGTAATATGAAGAGAGGTCTCATTATGGTTCCCAATTGAATTTGATTGGAAGAATCTAGATCCCTATAATGTACCCAGGCTGACACTATGTAAAGATTCACGATGATTTTTGTGCTTTTTCTTATCTATAAAAAACTAATTGAACTATCCATGATAGTTATTCCCACTTGGGACTACCTTATTCAATTTTATCAATTTTCCATGTTGTATTCATTTTTTTCTTAATTTATATTAATGTGTAGTTCATGTATCAATATGTGTATGAAAGATCAGAGGTGAAGGCAGTGTCTATGACTGGAGGCGGAGAAGAATAGCGACTTTCCGAATGAGGAAGTTTAGATGAACGTGGTGTGTGTTACTGGAGGTAGTGTCTTTATTGGTTTCTGAATTGTATGCCTCCTCCTCCATTGTGGATACACTATTCACAGCACTTTCCATCATTGCAATGATGAAAGAGAGACCAACCACCTATGATCCCTGGAAGGAGCCGATTATTGTCTCATTCTCTTTGAGATCAATCTTTTCCACTACGAATCAGTCATCACCGCCATGTGTGGTACCATCAGCGTCTTCCACCTTGCATCCCCAAAAATAATTGACTATATTCAAGATCCCCATGACCATTTAGATCTAGAAATTATGGGAATGAAAAATGTTCTATAGGTGGCGAAGAAAGTTAGGATTTGGTGTGTGGTAGTGACATCATCTACTTATTCCATCATAGTAAATCCTATTTGTTATCTAATGTCCTAAAGGGTGAGAATTTCTAGATAGATGATTAATACTACAATAATAAGGGTCTATGGTAGAAAATTTATAGGAAACTGGGGAAAAAAGTAATTGGTAATTTGTTAAGGATAATGTCATGAATGTGGTTGTGTTGAATTATGGAATTGTAATGGGCCATATTCTACCCCCAATGTTGATTGCTTGAATGGAAATTCTTTTACACCATCTCCAAGGTATTTCTCTACACAAACTTTCAATTAGATTTAGCGTTGACCAGTGAAACATAGTTTTGAATTTATGTGACACTTTTAATTACTTAATTACCTTTTATCAATATGTTTATTATTCAATATATTTTCAATATATCAATATGTTTTGTAATCTCTTTATGTGTTATCTATGAAATCAACATTTTTTATCTATAAAATCACTAATAGATTATTATCTATAATGTAAAATTTGTGCAATGGGTTATAATATGTGTGTCATTCATTTAAAATCCTATAAGGTGTCTCATGTGAGTGTCTTTATCAGTTATTTGACTAGAGGATGCGACATTGGATCATCGGGATAATGTTGCTTGGTGCGTTGGATTAGCATCTGGTCTAATGTGAGTTAAGTATAAGTGATTTGTTATTTTGTGGCCTTTTCATGACTAACTGTATGAAATGTATGTATTGATCTCATCTCCAATATCAATCATGATAGTGAAAAATAATTTGTGGAATAAATTATGCATGGAGTATTATGGAGTTTCAGGTAAAGTATTTTCTTAAACATGTTTGTAACATGTTTCATAGAGATTTATGTATTTTCATGGAGTTTTAACATGTTTTTATGTTATTTTTGAACATGGTTTTTCAATGTATCTATTTTTTTGAGTTTAATATAACCTAATTTTATAATTATTTTATGGTAAATATATTATATATAATTATATTAATAAAAATGAAATAGGAATATCTATGTATAATATTTTATTTTAATCATAATTGATAAATAAATATTAATTATTGGGTTTTCTTATAGAATTTTATGATATTATTGATAGATAAATTTTTCAAATGAATTTGTTGTTAAAATTTTTGATGAAAAAATATATTATATGTTGATAATATTATAATTATAATGAAACTATTTTATCTATCACAATAACATTTAACAACAATTGTTTTACCAATAATTTAGTGATATGGGCATATCTATTGGTAAAATGGTTTTCCAACATAAAAGGTACTGTAATGGCCTAGTCCATCCCACGATCATGATATTGTCCTCTTTGGGCCTAGCCCGCATGGTTTTTTCCCTGGTCTCTGGCCCTCAGGCATCCCCTAGGAAAATGCTTCGTGATGGGAGAGGTATCCACACCACCTTTTAAAGGGGTGTTTCGTGCTCCTCCTCTGATGTGGGATTTCCATAACCCACCCCCTAGAAGGGCCCAACGTCCTTGCTGGAACATAAAATGGACACTGGCTCTGATACCATTTATAATGTCCCAGTCTAGCCCACAATCATGATATTGTCCGCTTTGGGCCTAGCCCGCATGGTTTTGTTTTCCCTGGGCTCTGGCCCTCAGGCATCCCCCAGGAAAAGGCCTGATGATGAGAGAGGTATCCACACCACCATATAAAGTGGTGCTTTGTGGTCCTCCTCCTCTGATTTGGGATTTCCATAACCCTTTGTAAGAACCCGGATCTTCTTTTCAGGTATGTTTTCCCCTTTTTATGGTGTTTTTGAGAAATAGAGGAGTTTCTGGAAATTTTATAAGTACACGTTGTGTACTTTATATGTACACACCATGCACGCGGTTAATGCAGGTAGCTAGGTGTTGGCCGTGTAACGTCCGTACACACAGCTGTGTGTGGTGACCTGAAAACCACCTAATGTGGGGGATGGTTAAGGCAAGTACATGTCATGTACTTATAAAGTACATAACGTGTACATTCTTTTTTTAATTAAACGGGTCGGGGTTATGTCTAATTGGTAGAATCATCTTCTTCTATGCTTTCTTCGATCGAGAGTGTCTGTATGACGTTGATTCCTCTCCGAGCCATCGATCGAGAATCTATTCTCCGATTCGACCACTGTCGGTTGTGTTGGGATCACCATGGTAATCTCTTCCTTCTTCTAGAGATTTGTTTCCTGATTCCTCCTCTTTTAAGAGTTATCCTCAGTTGAGAGTTTTTATCATTTTCATAGATCTATGGTGTTCTTGGGTGATTAAAGGATTATGTTTCATGTATACCGATCTAACAACACCAATTTATATGGTTTGTGCCATTCTGTAGATAGTCTTTGAGTTATATGTGCAAAAGTGCCCAATACCCTTGATCAGGGTATTGTGTGTTTATGATTTTAGCCCATTTATTTGCTTGTTATGCCTAGTTTTATTGGATAGAGGTTAATTGTTTGTAAATAGGGTTATCTTGCTATGCTATGGAGGTTTTGCCCATGTTTTCTTGTTTTGACCGTTTGGTCTAGCTTTTCTTGTTAGGCTGCTACTTTTCTTTCCATGCCTAGTATTATAGGATGAAGTGTTTTATTATTTACATGATATGATATGTTGTACATTGTTTATCCAAGTAGTTTTTTAAGTTTACTTTGGCTTCCGTATATTGTTGTGCTCTATTGAATTACCCAGGTCCATGAGAACCTGTTGTAGTAGACTATAGGGAGAATGAACATTGAGGGCTTCTCCAGTGTGTTTGTTTTACTATTATGATGTCAGACCATAGGGGGGATGGACGTAAGTGCTTCCTTAGAGTGTATGTAGTTCCTCAAAGTGGGACACATGGTGAATTGGATGTTGAGTACTTCCCCAGAGTGCCTATTAGTTACCGATACAAGACTACAAGGGGGAATTGACTATGAGTGCTTCCTTAGAGAGACTTTTCTAAAACTGAACCAGAGGGGTTAGACTGTGTGTACTTCCTATAGGGTTGCTTGTGTTGTTTGGTTGAACCAGACGGGTTAGGCTGTGAGTAATCTCAAGGGGTTACCTGTTTGTGATTATCTTTTTTCTTGATATAAGGAATTGAATGTAATTGAAACTATAGGATTGTTTACTTTTAGGTAATTCATTGTTTACTGATTCATTTTTATTATTAATTGCCATATATATTCACTAACTGTTAGGAACATATCTTTGGGTGGTTTCCAATTGGGATTTAGTCCCACACCCTGTTTGGGTCATGCATTTGGGCCCAAAAAGATTATATTGTTTCAGGTCTAG
This sequence comes from Viscum album, assembly GCA_963277665.1. Classification (NCBI taxonomy): domain Eukaryota; kingdom Viridiplantae; phylum Streptophyta; class Magnoliopsida; order Santalales; family Viscaceae; genus Viscum; species Viscum album. The sequence goes on from OY728161.1 coordinate 761,981,782, forward strand.
ATAAGGGAAAGCGCCCTTCCACATCAGGTACTTGACTGCTGAGGAGCTGGAGAGCATGGGACCAAGTAGAGGCTTGTGATGCTGAGGAGTTTATCTGTTTTCTTTTGTACTTTGGTTTATTACTGTATTCCATCATTGTGACTTGTTTGGATTCTTTCCTTGACATATGTATCATGAATCATATATATGTACTCCAGTTATTTATTACTTTCCGTCTTCCATTGTTTATTGTTGTATGGTATGTTTACTGCTTCCTCTATTTTTATCTGTGTTATTTCCGTTGTGTTACTCTACCAATGAGGGAATAGTTTCCCCACTATCACACCCAAGGTCCTTGCTATTAGTTGGCAGCCTCTGCTGTTCGGGAAAATGTGCTTGAGGCCATGTGACCATATAGGTATGGGGGGCCTCTGGGTGGCTTCTAGAACTGAGACATTACAAAGTGGTATCATAGGATTTATTTTCTTATTGACTTACTATTTGGAGCCTATAGTCAGGTATAGGATGGAATAGGTACTTGGTAATATGTTGTGCCCAGAAGTAGCTAACCCTTGTACAGGGAAAATCCAATCTACCTCGTATATTATGATTCTTCTGGTTGTGAAATATTATAGTTGATTTGATTTCACCATTGGTTGATTCGCATGTTATGTGCTATTATCGATGATGTTATCAAGGTTCTATTTCAGTTGCAACCCGATGAGATGAGGGTATGCCATCTCAGGCATCATATAGGTATTTGTTAGAAATCACATGTCATGCATTATTGCCATGCCATTTAGGGTGCATTAGCGATTTCATGTTGTTGCGATAGATGTTGTGTTAGATATGCATTTTGTTGCGATAGATGCCTTGATAGAATACCTTATATTTGATTGGGTATTGGTTTGTGTAAGGTTTTGTTTGAATGAATGACAAAAATTGGTTCTTGAGGTGTTATGGGCCCTCATGGATCAGAATTTGGTGGATCATTCCCTTGACATTCTTGTATGTGACATGTATAGGATGCCAAGATTTGATTCATGGGATGTATGGTACCTCATGGATCAGAATTTGGCACTTCAATGTTTGTTTCAATGTTTTCTAGGATTTTGAAGTAGTTTATGAGGTTTAATGTCTAGAAAAAACCTAAAATACACGACGTTTAATGATGAGTACACGCCATGTGTTCTTCTGTTCGGGAAGAAAATGATTTTCTTAAGTACACACCGTATACTGTATATACACTCCGTGTAGTATCTAACCATGTAATAGGTTGTCTAGGCAGAGAAACGGGGTTGGGAAATCTTGGTGGGACATGCCGTGTATTGGAATTACACCCCCATGTATTGTCACCCATGTGTCCACCCGTGTGACTAACGACACATATGGATAAAACTTAGGTTATACACATCGTTTCCATCTTGAACATGTATTGTAGTATAACCCTTATATCCGACCATGTAACGAACAACACGGGGCGGTGGAATCCTTCTAGTAAATGTTGTTTTTGGCATAAAAACGCCGTGTATTTTCAGATGTGTGTCCACCCGTGTGACTAACAACACAGGCAGTTGAAACCTAAGCAATACACGTCATGTCTGTCTGGAACACACCGTGTAGTGTAAACCGTGTAACCAACCGTGTCACTAACAACATGGGTCAGTGAAGTTCATCTAGTAAACACTGTGTTTGGAACTAACACGCCGTGTATTCTTGTTCTAAGGGAACTGTGTGGCTTAGTCGTGTGGAATAACTCAAGTAGGGGAAGAGGATTCAAGTACATGCCATGTGTTTGGGGTGTTACATGACCAGTTGTGGTAGGAGTACACGCCCATGTGAAAGGATTCAGGGAACAAACCATGTAGTTGTTAAACACGCAGTGTATCCATGTTTTGGAAAAATTGAATGATTTATTTCTCTTGTTCACTTCTTGCACTTCGAGTTTTCAGTCCTTGATAATATTGATCTAAGGTGTGCACTTGACCTTATAGAGTCATGCCACTGAGACTTCCTCTGGTTTTCCACCAGATATAGGGTAGTTATTAGGCACCAGACATGGATGATCAATGAATACCAGCAGATCCTCTAGTTGTGACAGTCTTGGCACCAACCATCATTTCAGACACAGGTGCGGATGCACAATTCTGAGAGGGATTTATGAGGTTCATGCAGACCTTCTATGGAGAACTAAAACCTACCCCTTCTATGGAAGAGTTGATGTGGGTTTTCTAGAAGTATCATCCTCCCACCTTTATAGGGGATGGAGGACCTCAGGCTGTAGAGTCATGTTTAGAATCCATGCTTTCTATCTTCGAGCATCTAGAGACGGCCCTGGAGAGGAGGGTGAAGCTCACTAGGTATATGTTTTCGGATCCCTCCAAGAGATGATGGGATGTGATTTTAGAGGTAGGAATTCAGAAGATTATGTCTTGGGATGAGTTCAGCATGCTTTCTATGACTACTTCTATGCAGAGACTTTGAGGGGCGATCGAGCCCGAGTGTTCATGAGTCTGGAGTTGGGTACGCTTTATGTCATTGAGTATTCTTCTCGCTTCATAGATTTGCAGCGCTTCACCCCCATTCCAGGAGGTGATGAGTTATTCTTGGTAAGGATGTTTGAGGATGATCTTAGGCATAACATCTGATCTCAGGTGAACATCTTTAGGTTTACATACATTACTTCAATAGTCAACCAGACGCTGATCACAGAGCGCAATATGAGGGATTCTGGAGTTTTGAGCCATGGTGGCTCAACATCCGAGGTTGGTATCCCTTCTACTAATAGCAAGAAGCATCGCATGGAGTCTTCGTACGGAGATCCATGGAGGCGAGATACATCTTCTGGTAGCTAGGTGGTGTGATACCAGTGTGGAAAGGTCACGCATACGAGGACACTTTTCCCGAGAGACCCAGTGGAGTGCCGATATTGCGGAAAGATGGGCCATCTTTAGTGCTTCTGTCAAATCTTCTCACCAGTATCTGGTGATAGGGGTTATTATATTACTCCTCATTCGAGAGAAGAAACACCAGTTTGTCACCAGTCTTGGAATTAGAGTTATTCCAGCCATTTGGGATAAGGCGGAGGTCGTGGTTGTGGTAGTCAGTCGCCAGGATTTCAGTGACAACAGGGTGGATCAGCTCAAAATGGTCAGGTAGGGTCACAAGGCTGCGGTACAAGCCAAAATTTTGCAGTGGAGCAGACCCAACAGAAGCAGGATCCTAGACCCTGTATAGTTTGAGGTATGGTCTTAGTTGCCTCAGTTTTAGCTTCTTCCCTTTGGGATACAAGGTCTTCTCATAGCTTCATATTTTTTGCCGTTTTGAAGAGCCTTGGGCTCTATATCATTTCTTCTGCAGATATCATGATGCTAGACAATCCGTTGGGGACTATAACGACTAGTGTACGTCAGTTCAAGGAGTTCCCTCTTGTGGTTCGTGGGTGTCACTTCTTATGGGACCTCTATGTATTAGAGATGGCAGGTTATGACATCTTTCATGGAATGAAATGGTTTGTTCTCTTCTAGGTTGTTGTCGATTTATATCATCATAGGGTGAGTTTCACACCACTAGAGGGTGGATAATTTCTTTATAATGGTGAATGGGATGTCCAGATGAGCAGAGATGGACTTTAGCATCATGGGTTAAGAGGATTTATAGCCTAGAATGCTAGTCTATATCTGGATGGCCAGGGGACTTCACAGATGGAATTTCCTCCAGTGGTAGATAGTTTCAAGGACATATTTCTAGATGACTTTTCATGTTTTCCTCCAGAGCGAGAGGTGGAATTTTATATTGATCTTAGGCCAGGAGCAACACGAGTGTCCATTCCTCTTTATAGGATGGCTACACCAGAGTAACAGGAGCTCAAGAAGAAGTTGGAGGAGTTGCAGGCAAAGGGTTTCATCCATCCTAGTAATTCTCTTTGGGGTTCGCCTATCTTGTCTGCGAAGAAGGTGGATAGTACCCTCAGACTTTATGTGGATTATTGGAAGCTGAACTAGTTGACGGTCAAGAACTGATATCCCTTTCCGAGGATTTATGATCTCTTTGATCATCTTCGAGGAGCCCGGGTGTTCTCAAAGATTGACTTGAGTTCCGGTTACCATTAGTTATGAGTTAGACCATTTGATATACCTCTTACAGCCTTCTAAAGTAGGTATGGTCTATACGAGTATGTGGTTATTCCATTCAGTCTTCTGAATGCTTATGTAGTCTTCATGGCACTAATGAACTGAGTGTTCCATCCATACTTGGATTCTTTTGAGGTAGTCTTCATGGATGATATCTTGGTGTACTCTCACACTCGACATGACCATTCCACACATCTTGAGATCATTTTGAGTACACTAATAGAGCATCAATTATATGGTAAGATCTCAAAATGACACTTTTGGATGGACCATATTCACTTTATGGGCCATTTCATCTCAGAGACAGGAGTATTAGTAAACCCAGAGAAAGCGAGAGCAGTAATATTCTAGGAGAATCTAAAGAATATCTTTGAGGAATGAAGTTTTATAAGGGTGGATGAATACTATAGACATTTCATATAAGGCATTTCATGCTTTGCAGCTCCACTAATGGGCCTAACTAAGAAGGGTGCAAAGCTCTTGTGGTAAGACTCTTGTGATTCAGCCTTTCAGGAGCTGAAAGGGAGGTTGAATTTAGCACCAATACTAGTATTTCTAGAGCCAAGTAAGATAAATACTATTTACTATGATTCTTCAGGTATTAGGATGGGAACTGTTCTTATGCAGGAAGAAGTATTATTTGCATACGAGTCTCAGTAGTTGAGGCCACATGAGAGGAATTACCCATCGCACGATCTGGTGTTGGCTACAGTTGTTCATGCTTCATGTTGTTAGAGCCAGAATCTTTTGGGAGAACCCTTTTTGGTTTTCACAAACCACAAAAGCCTCAAGTATATCTTCTCTCTATGTGACCTTAATTTGAGACAGAAAAGGTGGGTTGAGTACCAAAAGTACTTTGACATTGAGCTTGCCTATACGCCTCGGAAAGGCAATGCAGTGGCTGATGCGCTGAGAAGGAGGACTCAGATACAGGTAGTTCAGCAGGACAAAATTGAGTGTAATCTGATGGCTATGTTCTCTGAGATTCATTTGGAGGTTCACGAAAGACAGGGGACGACGTTTCATTCTTTTGTAGCTGTTACCTCTACACTTCTAGATCGATTGTGAATGAGGAAAATATCAGATTCAGAAGACCTACTACTGTGGGAAAGCGTGTTAGGAGAGAACCCTATTCCTAGATGGACCATATGTAAGGATGAGATCTTGTGTTTTCATGGGCACGTATGGGTGTCAGCAGACATACGTGAGGAGCTGATGCAGGACTTTCATTCCTCAGTTTGGGTAGTTCATCCTGGTGTTACCAAGATGTATTGTGATCTACACCTCAGTATTGGTGGCTAGGTATATAGAGAGATGTTTCTAGTTTCATCATTAGGTGTTCCACCTTTTAGTAGGTGAAGGCGGAGCATCAACAACCAGGAGGGATTTTTCAGCAGTTACTCATTCTTGAGTGGAAGTGGAATGATGTCGCGATAGATTTTGTGATAGGTTTTCCAAGGTCACCTTGAAAGAATGATGCATTATGGGTTGTCATTACAAACTAACAAAGGTTTCTCACTTATTGTCGATCAAGGAGACATTCAGTGTAGATGATCTGTGATGGTTGTACATCATAGAGATTGTACGTTTACATGGGGTTCCACTATCCACTGTTTCAGACAAGGATACACATTTTACAGCTCGGGTCTGGAAGGGGCTTAGAAGGCTTTGGGTACACATGTACTTTTTGAGTACAACATACCATCCCCAGATAGATGGACAGTCTGAACGTACGATTCAGGTGCTTGAGGACATGCTTGGTGCATGCATCCTGGATTTTAGAGGTTCTTGTGAGAAGCATATACCTCTTATGGAGTTTTCCTACAATGATAGTTTTCAAGAAACTATTTAGATGATACCTTAAGAGTCTTTTTATGGTAGGACATACCGATCACACTTATGTTTGTTGGAGGTAGGAGAGGCAGCTATGATAGGACCTCGTCTTTTCCAGGAGACCATGGAGCAGATAGAGTTGATTCAGAGGAGGATGTATACTGCATTGTCATGACAGAATTCTTATGTTGATTGAAAGAGATGACCTCTAGAGTTCGGGGTTGGAGATCGGGTTTTCCTATGTGTCACACCAAGGTTGGTACACATGAGGATTAGGAGATAGGGTAAACTTTCACCGAGGTACATCGGGCCATTTGAGGTGTTAGAGAGAGTTGGGCCAGTTTACTATCAGTTACATTTACCTTAGAGGTATCGGGCTATACATGACGTTTTTCACGTTTCTCAGCTTCGATGTTACTTCTCAAACCCATCTCATGTCTTCCAAACTAAGGAGGTTGAGCTAGAGGTGGATGCCTCATTTGAGGAGCATCCTATATGGATTGTTGATCGAAGGGTAAAGTTTCTACTTGGTTGGTTTGTTCCTCTAGTAGGTGTGCTATGGCAGCATGGGTGAGTATAGGACAAGACCTAGGAGAGGGAGGTCGATGTGTCATCACAGTGGCTGAATCTGTTTGAGGATTCTTCTTCCATACTGCCTTTCTAGGGAAATTCAGGGACAAATTTCTTTAAGTGGGGAAGTTTGTAATAACCCAGATCTTTTTTTTAGGTATGTTTTTCCCTTTTTCTAGTGTTTTTTTAGAAATTGGGGAGTTTTTGAAAATTTATTAAGTACATGCCGTGTACTTGGTTACCGCGGGTAGCTGGGTGCTGGCCATGAAATGGTCATGCACAGAGTTGTGTGTGGTGTCCTGGAGACTGCCTAATGCGGGGGCTGGTTAAGGAAAGTACATGTCATGTACTTAAAAATTACACGCCATGTACTTTATTTTTTTTCATTAAATGGATCGGGGTCATGTCTAATTGGAAAAAGCATCTTCTTCTTCACCTTCTTCAACTGAGAGCATTCGTACAATGCCAATTCTTCCCTGATCCCCCAATCAAGCATCTGTTATCTGATTCAACCATCGTTAGTTGTGTTGGGATCACCACAGTAAGATCTTCCTTCTTCTAGAGATTTGTTTCCTGATTACTCCTCCTTTAAGAGTTATCCTCAATTGAGTGTTTTAGTGTTTTTATAGATATATGGTGTTCTTGGGCGATTCAAGGCTTGAGATTCACATATATCGATCTCACAATGCCGAGGTAGGTGGTTTGTTCCTTTTTGTAGATAGTCTTTGAGTTATATGTTAAAAAGTTCCCAATACCATTAATTGAGGTATTGTGTGTTTATGGTTTTAGCCCATTATTTTTCTGTTATGCCTAGTTTGATTGGATAGATGTTAATTGTTGGTAAATAGGGTTTTCTTACTATGATATGGAGGTTTTTCCCATGTTTTCTGGTTTTGACCGTTTGGTCTGGCTTTTCCTATTAGGCTGTTGCTTTGCTTTCCATGCCTAGTATTGTAGGATGGAATGATTTATTATCTGACATGCTAAGATATGTTGTAGATTCTTTAGCCAAGTTGTTCTTGAGGTTTACATTGGTTGATGTATATTTTTGTGCTCTATTGAATTACATAGTTCCATGAGAACCTCGTGTAGTAGACTATATAGAGAATGGACGTTGAGGGATTCTCCAAAGTGTCTATTTTACTGTTACGATGCGAGACCATTGGGGTAATGGATGTAAGTGCTTCCTCAGAGTGTATTTAGTTCCTTGACATGGGCTAGAGGGGGAATTGGATGTTGAGTGCTTCCCCAGAGCACCTATTAGTTACTGATAGGAGACTACATGGGAATTGGCAGTGAGTGCTTTCTTAGAGAGTCTTTGCTAAAGTTAAACCAGAGGGGTTAGAATGTGTCTACTTCCCAAAGGGTTGCTTGCGTTGTTTGGTTGAACTAGAGGAGTTAGGCTGTGAGTACTCCCATAGGGTTACCTATTTGTGATTATCTGTTTCCTTGATATAAGAAATTGAATGCAATTGAAACTATAGGATTGTTTACTTCTAATTACTTCCTTTTTTACTGCTTATTTTTGTTTATTACCTGCCATATATATTCACTGACTGTTAGGAACAGATCTTTGGGTGGTTGTCTACTGAGATTTAGTCTCACATCCTATTTGGTTCGTGCTTTTTGGCCCAAACATATTATATTGTTGCAGGTCTAGATAAGGGAAAGCGCCCTTCCACATGAGATACTTGATTGCTGAGGAGCTGGAGAGCATGAGACCTAGATGAGTCATGCTATGTGGAGGAGTTTATCTATTTTCTTTTATACTTTGGTTTATTACTATATTCCATCACTGTGAATTGTTTGACTGCCTCATAGACATATGTATCATGCATCATATATATGTACTCTAGTTGTTTATTACTTTCAGTCTTCCACTGTTTACTGTTGTATGGTATGTTTAATGCTTTCGCTATTGTTATCTATTTTATTTCTGTTGTGTTACTATGCCAATAAGGGCATAGTCTCCCCACTATTACACCCAGGGCCCTCACTACTAGTGGGAAACCTCTGGAATTCGAGGAAATACGATTGAGGCCATGTGACCAACCAGGTATGGGGTACCTCTGGGCGGCTTCCAGAACCGGGACGTTACAGGTACATTTTCTAATAGATATATTCATGTTGTAAAATGTTAAATATTTTGTAGTGTATTTATAAAATTTTAATTATATGTAAATTTAGTTTTTTTCATATGTATGTATATATATAATAATATTTATATGTGTGTATGTACATGTATTAAAATATACTTACAAATATTTATAGTTGTATATTCCTAAATATATATGTATATACGTATGCATGTGTGTACTTATATCTATAAATTATTACATGAATTATATTTTCATATAATTGAAATAATATATATTTAAATACTTATATTAATATATATTTATATACGTATTTTCGTATGTACCTATACATAATGATGTGTATTTAACTGTGTATGTATATGGATATATTATTTTTGTATGTATAAATGTATGTATGTGTTTATATATAAATATATTAATATGTGTGTGTGTGTGTTCATTGGTTTTTATATTTTTCTATGATCAATAGATTTTATTGGTATATATAAATATAAGTATTTTTAATGATAATTTAATACATGTACATACATTCATCTAAATATCATTATCTGTACATATATACACATAGATATAAATATGCATATATATAAATATATTCATGTAATTATTTAGAATTATACATTTGTATAAGTATATATAAAATTAAATATTTATAAGTGTATTTTTTTCATACACCATGTATAACACTTAATTTTTTCCTTTGTTTGTATGTATGCATGTTTATACCGATTTTATATGTATTTATATTTAAATATGTATGTAAATAATTAGATTTTCATATATTCATATGTGTATGTATGTATTTACTTACATATATATGTGTATGTATTTAGGTGTATACATGTAGATATAATAATATTTATATTTTTTTATTTTTTTTACAAATAAAGGATGATATGTTAATTATGAAGATCAAGAAAAAAAAGAACGACTACCCATGATAGAAAACAATAAACTAGAGGTGGTCCTCTACAGATAGATTATGAGTACCCAAAATATGGGTTTCCTTATTTCCCTCCATTTTTATGGAGGATAAAGAACATACCATGAAGCTATTACAGAGAGACTGAATCATCCTAATGAGGAAGATGAAAGATTGGACACCATAGTCATTTGTGCTAATGAAGTTGACGATGGTGAGGCAATTAGATTCAATGTTGATATCATTCTATCCATAATCTCTTGTGAAGGTCAGGCCAGCATGGACAACATCAGCTTCAGTAACAATGGGCTCCGATAAGGCATGGCATGACTCCTGTCTGGTCATATCCTACTGTAATGGTCCCAAACCATCAAAACAACCATGATAATCCCATCCTTAGAAATAGACGCATCATCATTGATCTTGAGGATCCCTTTTGGGGGGATCAATCTAGATTTAGCTAAGTGAGATTCATGCAACATGTTCTGAGAAGTATCACGATTCCCTAAATCAATCTTGGAAGTGGCACATTCAATCCAGAATGCATAGTGTTTTGACATGTGATTGAAAATTAAATCATTAAATCTAACCCAAATAATCCAAGACACTAAACACAATGAGGAAACCTTGTTGGTAGATAACATGGAAGATCACATCATCAGTAAAGATGGTACATCTGGTGGCGTATCCAAGAAAATCTCCAAAAGAGATCCCCATGAAATCTAAACTAACATAGCCATTAGATAGTGGATGACAACATGCATAGGGGATTCCAACTCGTTCAAACAAAGGGGACATCTTTGTTCATTAGAAACTTGGAGGAAGGAGAGGAAATCCCAAGTGGGAAGAATACCTATGAAAATATTCCACAAGAAGTAGAGGATCTTTGGGGGACATCCATTTTCCATAATTTTTTCCAAATCCCATCCCCATCCACTACATGAATATCAAGAGGAAATCTATATACCTATTTCACTTAATAAAATCCTAACATATATTTTCTCCAAAGGATACAATCTTGACCCATATCTATCACATGAGGAATGTTGAGAATGATCCCTCTACCCCTTTCGTTGAACCATGAATTTGTTTTTTACATACACCAACCATTACCAGCATCATTAAAAAGGTAGCAGACAGTGACATTCTAAGATCTAGGAATAGCTGGAGAAGTAGCTAGCATACCATCATTACCAATCAACCTAGGGTTAATATAAATATTGACTTTCGTACCATCCCTAATCCTTCATCCAATTCCTATACAATTTATGTTTTGTGATCCCTAAATACTTATACAAAGGAAGATGAGGTAGGGGCCTAAAGAAGAGTCACAAAAATCCGAGTGGGAAACTAATTTGTATAGAAAATTCATGCACAGAGATATTATTGTTTAATCATAAGATTCCAATCCTTCTTATAAAAAATGGAATTTTTAAAAAGGTAGAGATCGAGAAAACCCATTCCCCATCCCACTTTGGGGGAACAGAGTCATTTCCATTTAATCTAATGGATTTTATTTCCTCCATTATTGTGGCCACACCAAAAGATGGAAATACGAGAATGAATTTTGTCAAAAATCACTCATATAAGTTTAAATAGGTATATGATATATCTTGGTATAGATTGAAGAGTCTCCTTGATGAGAGTTTCTTTTCCTTCTTTAGAAATTATTTTCAGAGTCCATCCTTGGATTTTTTCCCTCAATTCTATCCAAAGAGGATGAGAAAATTTATTTTTTTTGAATGGCCGACCATCATGGGGATCCCAAGGTATTTATTATTCTTATACCCCATTTCAATACATATAGAGAGATTAATTGACACTTTCTTATTTGGTGGAACAACAACACTGAAATAGATTTTTGATTTGGCATAATTTACCGCATGTCTCAAAGCCCTATCATAAAGGTGAATCAAATGAAAAATAGTATAGAATTATTCACATGTGGAACTTGAAAATAAAATATAGTCATGTACAAAAAATAGATGAGAAATAGGTGGTCTAATATGGCATGTCTTTTCCCCAAGAATTGTATTAAAAGAATCTTCTAAAGAAATGAGATTGTAAAAAACATCAGTCACTAAGATGAAAAGGAATGGGGAAAGGGGGTATCCCTGGAGAAGGCCACGAGTGGGGGTAAAACCTTGGGTTATTCCACTATTGACATTGATCTTGAATGAATCATACAAAACATAGTGCATGATCTTCTCCATTCATTTAGAGGAAAACCCCATTTTATTCATGAAAAACAGAATTAAATTTCATTCCACTCTATCATATGCCTTGGTCATATCTAGTTTCCAATCCATAATTCCTCTTTTCACAACAGATAGTGTTTTCATAGAATGAAACACCTCATGGGAAACAATAGAATTATTAGTGGTGAGTTTTTTCACAACAAACACAATTTAATTTTTAGATATAATTTAATGTGACCACATGCACAATCAATTGACTAATATCTTTGAGAAAAACTTAAAGGAAATGTTGTAAAGGTAGATTGGCCTAACGTTTGATGCTAAGATGGGTTTCTTGATCTTTGGGATGAGGGTTATAATGGTATCATTGAGAGAGAATATATTGATATTCCTAGCCCAAATATCTTTCATTACAGTAGAGATGTCCGGGCCAATAATATGCTAGTATATCTTGAAAAAAGATCATGGAATCCATGTGGACTTGGAGATTTTCTGGAATGGATTTTCTTAAGATACCATTGGATCTCATTATCAGAAATAACCTTTGTAAGATGTTGATTCATTTCATTAGTAATCACGAGTTTAATGCTTGTCTCTACCTCAACTGAAATGGAGGAATCCCCAGCAATGTAAATCTTCTAAAAAAATAGAAATAATATCATGAATTACGTCAACAATAGAATATGTTCTTCCATCAGGATACAAAAGGCAAGAAATAGTGTTGTTGTGGAACCTGCCAGAAGCCTTTTAGTGGACATAGTGGGTGTTTACATCCCCTTATTTAATGTGGGCCTCATGCACATGCATTTCCCAGAAGCTCTTCTTAATGCGGAGGGCCGATTCCAACTCTCCTTTGAGATAATTGATTTTGGAGATAATATAATCAGTAGAAGATCACGCAAGAAGAAAATTTTACTATCTTTCAATTTATTCATAGTTCTTATTGGGATGAAAATATTTATGCTTTCTCTAATAAATCATATTAGAATCCACTTGCTAAAGTTTGTTACAAATGTCTGAATTTCTCCCTTTCTATCATGAGTAGAAAATTTCTTCACATTCACAATATTTTTCATAGAAACATTCAAATCTGAAAGGTCTCACATATCTTGGTTTGTGAAATATAAGAGAAAAATCATTAATGATATGGAATTGGTCCAATGAATTTGGTGCTAGTTGAGAAATATGGAACATCCTGAACCTTTTGGTCCATTCTGTCAATTCCAGAAATCTATCTAGGCACTCTGCAATATGCATGCTTTCCGTGTTCCCTCAAAACCAAGTGAAGGGACTACCTAAATAACAAATATCACACAAATCTGCCCTATATATAACATCCTAGAATCCCATAATTGAGGCATATTACCTTCTTGTGTCCCCAATTTTTTCATTCTAAAACATAATCTCATTGAATTCTCCACCAAAAAGGATAGGGCCAAACAATCTTCATTGAAGTGAGAAAATAATGTCCCAAGATTTCCACTTCTCATTTGTGTTGTCTATCCATAAAAACCCAAAAATGTCCATGATGGTGAGAGGGCCTCCTACAGAGATGCATCCACATTATTAGATGAGTAATAAATGATTCTAATGTCAATTTTATCCTTCCATAAAAGAAACATCCCTCCCATGTGGCCTTGACGGGGGATGGGGAAGCAGCCATAAAAGCCACTTTTGTTGGCAAAACCAAAGTTGTTCTTGTTTTCCAATATGGTTTTGGATAAGAAAACCATATCAGGGAGAATTTTAGCACAATTGTGATTGAGCATCCAACCCATTCATGGGTTTCCAAGCCCATTATATTTTTAGCATAGGATGATAATTGTGATAGGTGTGGCTGGTGTATTCCAACCTCCGCCTCTAGCAATTCGAGGAGAGTTCCATTATTAGCAACTTTCCACATTTTTTGGTACCTTTAATTATCCAATGGTTCCTATATAGTTATTTTTGATCCACTAATTTATGTTAAACCCATATCACATCCATAGTAACCTATCACCTTCCTCTTTCACATGCATGGAATTTTAGGTGCAACCAAGGTGGAATGTGTAAGGGTCTCACCTGGATAAAGAGAATGCAAGGGGGGATTCCACAAGGATTATTGATGGAGTCTAGGGGTATGAGAATATTAATTTTGGGATGGTCAATGGATAAGGAATATCCCAAAAGGGTGGATACATTATACCCATGGACATGGCCATTGTTTTTGAGGGGGCCACCTAGGGTTCATCAGTGTTAGTAGTTTCCACTGAAGGAATATTAAGTAATAGATTCTATGCACCACTCGAGTGCTCTAGGTTACTCAAGTTTTCCTAAAAAATAGGAGGTCCCATAAGAATGATATTTCTATGAACAAGGGCCTCTTTCACATAGAGAGCCCAAGTGATCCCCTTTCCATCTCTTTGATTTTCAGATTTCAGGATGAATGATGTTCCCAGATTTTTTTGTACGTAACCACAGACCATAATACATCACAATATTTCCTTCCTTGTTTTCCTCTTTTACTGTACAATATTTTTATATATTTCCAAGGAAACTATAGAATAATTGGAAAATCAAATGTTTTTCATATCCAAAGGATATCCAAGATTTTGATCCATCAAGTTTCTAGAAGGTACCCCTCATAAGAGGTTGTGAAACTTCATCCATCAATTTTGTCCAAACTAACGGACCCCAATGGATGGGGTCCGATCGATCCCATTCCATGAACATGCCTATACGATTTCCAATTTCTTGCATCACCTGATTTGATTTACCGCTAAAGGGAACACGAATTAGCTGCATATAGAATGGGGATGTAGAAAAAAATATTATTAAGGATATCTCCTTTACCCTTCGAATATTCCCACAATAAGAGATTATTATCAAATGACCATGGACTCCCATGAAGCACTTTTTTTATCTTTGATGTTAAAGAATTCAAAGATTAGGTGTCTAGATCCTATATATCTTGTTTACACTCCATCATCCAAGAACCATACTGATTGAAACATTTTCTTCAATGCACCCAAGTTGATAGGTCTTTTAGATATGGATGTTTTGATTAATAATAGGGTTATGAACTGCACTTGGAAGGTATCTTAATCATTTTTTTGACAATTGATTCTTTCTATTTGTCTGTGAGTAAGAGATTTTTCCACCTATCAACCATATTATTCTCCCTTAGAAAGGTAAATCCAGTAAAAACTATAGATCACTAAGATCCCAAGAATAATGTGATAATAGGAATCACTGGACCACTAATTCGAGTATGGAGGGATCATCACACACCCTTCTAGGAGGAGCAGTTGAGTAGGGTCCATGATCAAGAACCACAATTGGCAATGAAAACCAAACTGATGAAAATGAAGCCCCAAAACTCCAACTGAGAACACGTCATCAATTATATACTGAATCTGTGAGCCTAGAAGTGCTGGTGAGGAGGAAATAAGACTAGTAAAGGCCTCGATTATAAATAATGCCTACTGATGATGTCTGATTAGTAGAAAATGGATCCTCAAGCCACGATCATGAATGTGACATCGAGGAAGAGCAAAAATGCACTAGTGAGGAGGAGTTCATGCTCGCGCGTCATTGGGAAGGGGAAACAAACTAAAATTTATAACCAACTTACTACTTAGGACAGCTGCAAGACAGGGTCAGACCACAAGGAGACCTTATGTTGTGTTTGGCGATCTAAAAAAAATAAACTAAACAAAAAAAAACACACACAAGAACAAGAAAACACAGTTGGTGGTGGTGAAGTGGAGAGAGTGATAGTTGGTGTGTGAGGAAATGAGGGTGACCTGGTTAGTGAAAAGGGACTAGACAGAACAGTATGGAAACTTATGGTGAAAAAAACCAATAGATAAATAAGAGGGAATGTCTGTAAAGACCCAGAATTTCCATGGAATTTCTTTTCTTAAATACATGGAATTTTTACGAGTCTGCGAAAACTGACGACGCGTGATTCTGAGGCCTGGTGTGCCCGGAATCAATTTTTGAAGTTTTTTCAGATATGTTTAGTAAATCTATGAGCGGGTTTTTATAACTTTTGAACCAGTGCTCAGAATTGAAATCCAAGGGCACCGTTGAACTCGCATCGCTGGTATTCACTTAAGAAGACTTTCACCTTGATGGCAGATGGTCGAAAATAAAAGATAGTTTTTGGGTTTTTAATTAATAAATTAAATAAAAATAAATTTGTAGCTTTATTTTTATTTTGGTTGGTTGAAGCCTCTATATGGAAGTTGGAGGTGGGGACCACCACACCTTAACCTCCCATGAGAGGTTATGGTGGTGGGGCCCACCCGAACCTAACCTTCTCTACATGATTAATATGGTGGGGACCACCTAGGGTTTTAACCCCTTGAAACTCCCCATTAAAGGAGAGAAACCCTCAAACTTCCATTTAGTGTAGGGGAGCCTCCTCAACTCCCCTAACATTAAATTGTGCCAATCCTCCTCATTAAATTAAATTATTCCAACCTCATGAATTAATTAGTTGGTGCTGATTAATTAATGCACCCATTTGAATTTTGTGCCAAGGATTAAATAATAGATAAACATAATCTATTATTTTGGGTTAGCATTTGTCTTTTGGTGGAATGTGAGAGGAGAGAGAGTTGAGGGAGAAAAGATCTCGCCAAAGAAGAATGAAGAACGTGTTCTTCCAACGAAGAACACTGGCGAGGATCGTCTTCGACTTCCTTCTTCGGAACCTCCATCGACATAAGACGTGTTCGTCTACAACTAATCGACATCCACCTTCTCGCGCCGATTTCGACAATCAATGAACAAAGTTAGGTGAGTGTTTTATTTGATCAACATTGTTCTTGTTTCTCATATGTTGTTTTATTCCCTTGAACAGCTTACTATTAAACTAATGCAGACAGACCAGGCCAAACTAACATAGCCCGATTACTCTGTTTTACTTCTTTTGGTGTGTTCTTCATGTTCTTCTTGGGTGATGAACAATGGATCTTTGTAGGTTCATTGGGCGACGCAACGATCCCAAATTGAAGACTCTACAACACAACGACCTAGCAGAGGTGCGATGACGATAGCGGGTGATGGATCGGTCCAGATCGAGAAGACCGTTCTTCTACCGTTCTTTGAGCGGGTGAATCTAAACGTGTTTTCAGAGCTGATTAGAGGCCCGAAAATTCCGGTAATGATTTTGGAACATCAGGGAGACCTAGAGTCTGCAGTTTCGTCACGATCAGACTGTTAGAACGAAGAACGGGCATCATGAGAGGTGTGCTGGCCCAAAGCATCATTTCTGTAAAATTCTAGAATACACGGTGTGAATTTCTGAAGAACACACTATGTAGTATGGGAATACTGCGGCTGGGGTTTCAGGTGTCAGACATGTATGACACGGCATGTGACCCATGTCACACGGTGTGTACCTTCTACGTAGCTTGGTAGAGGCGGCTTCGTGAGACTCGATTTGTATTCTGAGAAATACATGGGAACGGGAAGAATTACACAGCCTAGTGACACGACGTGTACTTTTCACACAACTTGGTAGAGGTAGCTACGTGAGACTCAGCATGTATCCTGGGGATATAGGGACATGGGGTGAAGTACACAGGCATGTACTCCACCACATGGCCAAGCAACGCCAGTGACACGGGCTATGCCATGTACCAGTTACATGGGTTGGAGAACATGGGTTATGGCCGTGTACGGGCACATGGCCAGTGTACATAGAGTCTACCTCAGTTTCTAGGACACTGCGTGTAACCATACCACACACCGTGTACTTACTTTTCTACATGAACAGCCTTTCAACACAGGCTGTTGCACAAGGGAAGAACCTGGGGTCTGATAACACAGTGTGTACTTTTTGGTAAATTTCTTGGTCATCTCATCCTTTGTGTCTTGGACCTGAATTGTTTGGTTTTCCCCTATATGATGTGGTAGAACTTTGAGATACTTCTTCGAGGGACTACGTGAAAGTTTAAGTATCGACCAGTAGCTTGTGGAGCGGATCCTCTCGGAGACGAGCAAGCATAGTGCAGAGTCCTAGTACCTGGCTAAGACCTGACGACCGTTGACCAATTCAACAAGTAGTGACTCGACTAGCCCAGTGGGGAGTGCCTTGGTATCACGGAAGACCCACACTGGGGAGCACCTTGGTGTCACGGTAAACCCACGATACTCGACAGGAGGAGTACCTCAGCAGGCTATAAGGGGGAGCGCCTTGGTGACACAGAAGACCCATGGTGGGGAGCGCCTTGGTGACATGGCAGACCCATGGTACTTGACAGGAAGAGTACCTCATCAGTCCAAGGTTAGTGCGAAGCGCCTTGGTGTCGTGGCAGGCCCACTGTACTCGATAGAGGAGGATTTCTCCAGCAGCTAAGGTTTCAACAATGTGACTAGGGATGTTATTTGATACTACCCCTAGATTAAAATCCTGGTTTGAGATGATTCTATTTTTCTATGTTTTCCTCATGATTGAGATAAATTACTTGATAACTTAGGTATATGTATGGGCATATACCTAAGTTGGGTTATCTGTTGATTTCATACCTTGTGGCTTATACTTTTTGGATTTTGTGAGACCTTGAGGGTCTTAGGGTCCCTACTCAGTATTGTTATACTCACCCCTGCATGGGCTATGGCCGCACCTCGTTGTGTTGGATGCAGATGACAGACAACACTGATTGAGGGTGAGAGTACCAAGACTAGACAGTACCCAGAGGTGGACCTTACAACGAGCTGGTACACGGAGGAGACAGACAAACGTGGAGTGCTATGGAGGCTATATGTACCTACCCTTCAGGTAGGATTTCTGAATGGATGGTCCAGGAATTGTTTACCTTTTTTTCACGTTTCTTTCACTTTACAGTTGGGCTTGTATTTCTGGCCCCTTTTATTTTTCAACACTCTTTTTTTATACAGTTTTACTTAGTGTTTTGCTTCCATCTTGTACTCTGTTGTGTGCATTTTTAGGTTATAAAGGAAATTCCTTCCCAGTTTTAGGGATTTGTTCCTTTGGTGCTCATCTCCATCCCCTGGCCTATGGAAGGAGGGCTTGGGGTAGTCACGGTATGGGCCCCGGGGGACGGGTCATGACAAATTGATATCAGAGGAGTCGGTTCTACCGCAGAACTTAGGACCCTGGTCTTTCTTTTCTATGAAGCAATAGTGTTAAGTGAACTGAGTGTGGTTTTCGTTTCAGGGAGTCTAGAGTTGGTGCGGCGGATGATGTATCCATACATCAGGACCCTGACTACTGATTTCTGACTCAGTGCACGAAACCAATGATTGCATGTGTGTTTTCAAAAGTTTTCTTTAAGTCATCTCAACCTGGTTAGCTCACCAGGTATAATATTTTGACCGTGTTGCATTTGTTTATTTCAGGATACCTCCTCGCGGATGACCAATGAGAGTTCCGAGAGTTGTACAAGATGGTAGCCCATTGAGCGATGAGGCCTCGGTGTAGGGCCCTGTCACAGTGGAGGCACCAGCGGTACCACTACCCGTTGGGCCACCGATGCCACCAGCCCCAATAGTAGAGAGTGCACGTCGCTTGAGCACATTGCACGAGTTCCAGTGCTAGAGGTCACCCAGGTTCAGGGGTGAGACGGACCCGCAGGCAGCTGAGGATTGGCTGGAGGTTTTGGTGAGAGTCTTCAGATTGGTAGGGACACCAACCAACCTTATGGTGATCCTTGCCACGAGTCTTCTTCAGCTGGCAGTAGACATATGTCGTGGTGGTCCAAGAGGACCATACTTACAGGCGGACGACCGCATGACTCAGGATCGGTTGTGCGGGGCACCCAGGGTATTGACATACATGCCAGGAGTGGGAAGTGTTTCTCATGCAGCGGGCAGGGTCAAATGGCTTGTGACTGTCCGAACCACCATTCAGATGATCAGCAGATGGTCAAAGGAATTCCTAGGCAGAGAAAGAGATTCGATCGAGGAAATATGCAGGAAGCAGGTGGACATGGAAGAGGATATGGTCATGCAGCTGGCAGTGGATGACGTTTTGAGGTGTTACTTCCACCACCACTAGGAGGTCCACCCCGACCATAGGGAGTAGGTGGAAATGTGAGAGCACAACTCCAGGAAACTATGGCTTATGATCATTTATCTCCGGAGATGATTCAAGGTATGATCTGTGTCTACTCCACCTTAGCGGTAGTTATTATAGACACAGGTTTCAGTCACTCTTTCATTTCCACTGCCCTTTTTCAGATCTCAGAGATTTCGACAGAGCCGTTGGCTCGATCCTTACGGCTAGAGACTCCTCTGGTAGCAGACTTGATGATTACGCATAGGTGTCGGTAGTATGAGCTTACTCTAGGAGGCGAGAGCTTCGGCTGGGATCTCCACATAGCAGTGCCGAGGCCTTACGACGTCATCATGGGTATGGACTAGTTATCTACAATCCATGCTCAGATTAACAATATTAGGCACAAAGTGCGGTGTGTCCACACAGATGGGACCAGGTTCACCTTCACCAGGGAGAAGGGAGCCTTTGAAGCATAGGACGGACTTACTCGGAGGAGAATAAAGTCAATAACTCATCATTTGTCTTGTCTTACCCTCAGATCAGTTGATGTGAAGAGTCCAACTTATCCTCTAGTGGTGGACTAGTACACGGATGTTTTCCTTGATGATGTTCCAGGTCTACCTCCTCGTAGAGAGGTGGAATTCTACATTTACCTGTACCCCAGGATGACACCGATATCTTCATTAGCATATCGGATGGCTCCCACGGAGCTTCGCGAGTTGCGGGTACAACTAGAGGACTTGTAGGGGAAGGGATTCATCTGACCCAGTGTTTATCCCTGGTCAGCCCGGATTCTATTTGCCAAGAAGGCGGATGGGAGCTTGAGGCTTTGTGTCGACTACCATCGCATGAACCAAGTGACCATGAAGAACAAGTACCCACTTCCGAGGATTGACGACCTCTTTGATCAGCTGAAGGGAGCATGGTGGTTCTCGAAGATAGACCTCAGATAAGGCTATCACCAGCTCAGAGTTCGAGATTATGATGTGCAGAAGAAGACCTTCAGATGTCGGTACGACCACTACGAGTTGTTGGTTATGCCATTCGGAATAACCAACACTCTAGTAGTGTTCATGGGAATCATGAATAGGATTTTCATGCCATACCTCGATCACTTTGTCATAGTCTTCATCAACGACATTCTGATCTACTCAACTACTGAGGAGGAGCATGCCTACCAGTTGCAGGTAGTACTAGGTACACTCTGAGAGCACCAGATTTATGGTAAGCTCTCTAAGTGCAAGTTTTGGATCCGAGAGGTTCACTTTTTGGGACATGTCATCTCAGAGGCTGGAGTTGCAGTGGATCCAATGAATATTGAGGCGATACTTGCTTGGGAGCCACCCAGGAGTGTGACAGAGATACAGAGTTTCCTGGGTTTGCCTGGTTACTACCAGAGATTCGTTCTAGAATTCTCTAGAGTTGCAGCACCACTATAAGGAATAACGAAGAAGGGGAAACCCTTTGTGTGGTTGGAGAGATGCCAGTAGAGCTTTCAGGAGCTGAGGAAGAGGCTGAGTAGTGCCCCCATCTTGAGGCTTCCAGAGGAAGGCGTAGGGTATGTAGTCTACTGCGATGCATCAGGGACCGGACTCGGGTGTGTCCTGATGTAGGAGCAAGCAGTGATCGCACATGTTTCTCAACAGCTGAGACAACACGAGAAAAACTACGATACCCATGACCTGTAGTTAGAAGTAGTGGTCTTTCCCTTGAAGATGTGGCGACACTATCTGGTGGGTGAGCATTTTACCGTGTACTCTGATCATAAGAGTCTTAGGTATATCTTCTCTTAGAAGGACCTGAACCTGAGACAGAAACATTGGCTTGATTTCCTCTAGGACTATGACTTTGAGATACTCTATACTCCCAGGAAGGGGAACGTTGTTGTAGATACACTCAGTAGAAGATCTGGTATACAGTTTCTAGGCGAGGTGAGAGAGAAGCTGGCTGCTTTACAGATATCCTTTGTGGAAAGAGATGTAGCAGCCTTCCTTCAGTCTCTTACAGTCAATCCCCCACTTCTTTAGTGATTCAAGGAGGAACAATGTGGAGACACTGACTACAAGACACAACATGCTCAGATATCCATAGGTTAGGCACCTGATGGATTTTATGAAGGTGGGGAGGATGTCATCCTATTTAGAGGACATACCATGGTAGCAGTGTCACTTTAGGAGGAAGTGTTGAGGTATTTCCACACATCAACTCTAGTGGTACATCTAGGAGTGGTGAAGATGTACAAGGACCTTTGAAGATAGCACTGGTGGCCGGGAATGAAGAAAACAGTAGCCGAGTTTGTCTCTCGATGCCTCACTTGTCAGCAAGTGAAGGAGGAGCATTAGGTACCAGCAGGCAAGGTTCAGCTTTTAGAGGTCCCAAAGTGTAAGTGGGATGAGATATCCATGGACTTCATTATGGGTCTTCCACGAAGATCTAGGGGTCATGACTCGATTTGGGTGATCGTCGACCGACTCACCATGTCAGCTCACTTCCTACCGATCAGAGATCATGGTTCAATAGAGAGCTTGGGACACCTCTACATGCAAGAGATTGTGCGTTTACATGGTATACCCTTGATGATTGTCTCTGATCATGACACATGATTTACTTCCTGACTATGGAAGGGGTTGTAGGAGGCTTTCAGGATGCATCTTTGTTTGAGCACCGCCTTCCATCCACATATGGATGGTCAGACTGAGCAGACCATTTAGAACCTCGAGGAAATGCTATGTTCTTGTGTCCTCGACTTTGGCCATATCTGGGAGGACCACTTATCTTTGGTGGAGTTTCCTACAATAACAGCTATCACTCCACCATAGAGATGGAACCTTTTGAGGCATTGTATGGGAAACCTTGCAGATCACCTCTGTGCTAGACTGACCTAGGGGAGTCAGTACTAGTGGAACTTGAGATGGTATGGGCTACCACGGAGAAGGTGCAGATCATCCAGGAATGTATGAAGACTACACAGAGCAGGCATAAGTAATATGCTGACAAAAGAGAAAGACCTATGGAGTTCAAGGATGGAGACCTTGTCTTTCTATGGGTCTCACCCCAACAAGGTCTACAGAGATTTGGACAATGCAGCAAGTTATCTCCAAGATTCATCAGACCTTTTTAGGTCCTTAGTAGAGTAGGTGAGGTGGCTTATCGCCTGGCTCTTCCACCTCATTTGCACCAGGTGCATGACATCTTCCAAGTATCTTAGCTGAGGAGATACGTGCATGACCCTTCCCACATCATCGACCATGGAGAGCTAGATGTTGACGATGGGGTGACTTTCATGGAGGTCCCATTGTAGATTGAGGATTGACATCAGCGGGTCCTATGTGGATGGTCGATACCTCTGGTGTGCATTCGCTGGCAGCACGGGAACCTCTAGGAGAGCACATGGGAGTGGGAGGCTCAGATTCAAGCTCATTACCCCCACTTGTTCCCTTAGTTCGAGTTGTAGCTTACGAGGATGTAAAGCCCTATGTTGGGGAGAATGTAAAGACACAGAATTTCTGTGGAAATTTTTTTGTTAAATACATGGAATTTTTACGAGTCTGCGAAAATTGACGACGTATGATTCCGAGGCCCGGTGTACCCGGAATAAATTTTCGATGTTTTGCTTGGGTACATTCAGTAAACGTACGAGCAGGTTTTTATAACTTTTGAACTGGTGGTCAGAATTGAAATCTGACGACACCGTTGAACTCGCAGCGCTGGTATTCACTTAAGAAGACTTTCACCTTGACGACAGATGGTCAGAAATAAAAGATAGTTTTTGGGTTTTTAATCAATGAATTAAATAAAAATAAATTTGTAGCTTTATTTTTATTTTGGTTTGTTGAAGCCTCCATGTGGAATTTGGAGGTAGGGACCACCACACCATAACCTCCTATGAGAGGTTATTATGGTGGGGCCCACCAGAATCTAACCTTCTCTTCATGATTAAAATAGTGGGGACCACTCGGGTTTTTAACCCCTTGAAACTCCGCATTAAAGGAGAGAAACCATCAAACTTCCATTATGTGTAGGGGAGCCTCTTCAACTCCCCAAAAATTAAATTGTGCCAATCCTCCTCATTAAATTAAATTGTTTCAACCTATTGAATTAATTAGGTGGAGCCAATTAATTAATCCACCCATTTGAATTTTCTACCAATGATTAAATAATAGATAAACATAATCTACTATTTTGGGTTGGCATTTCTCTTTTGGTGGAACTTGAGAGGAGAGAGAGCTGAGGGAGAAAAGATCTTGCCAATGAAGAGTGAAGAATGCGTTATTCAAACGAAGAACACCAGTGAGGACCGTCTTCTATTTCCTTCTTCAGAACCTCGTTCAATATAAGATGTGTTCTTCTACAACAAATATATGTCCACCTTCTCACGCCAACATTGACGATCAAAAAAAAGTTAGGGGAGTGTTTTATTTGATCAACATTGTTCTTATTTCTCATATGTTGTTTTATTCCCTTGAACCGCATTCTATCAAACTAATGCGGAGGGACCGGGCCAAATTAACATGACCTGATTACTTCGCCGTACTTCTTGTGGTGTGTTCTTCACGTTCTTCTTGGGTGATGAACAATTGAACATTGCGGGTTTATTGGGAGACACAACGAACCAAATTTAATACCCAACAATACAATGACCTAGCAGAGGTGTGGTGACGATAGTGGGCGACGGATCAGACCAGATCGGGAAGACCGTTCTTTGACCGTTCTTCGAGCGGGTGAATCAAAACGCGTTTTCAGAGCTGATTGGAGGCCTGAAAATGCCGATAATGATTTCAGAACATCAGGGCGACCTAGAGTCTGCAGTTTCGTGGTGATTGAACCATCAGAATGAAGAACGGGCATAACGGGACGCATGCTAGCCCAAAGCGTCATTTCTGAAAAATTCCAAATTACACGACATGTATTTCTGAAAAACACGCTGTGTAGTACGGGCATACTGTGGCTGGGGTTTTGGGTGTCAGATGAATATCACAAGGCGTGTGACCCAGGTCACATGGTGCGTACTCTCTACGTATCTTGGCAGAGGCGGATTCGTGATACTCGGCGTGTATTCTGAGAAATACACAGACACGGGAAGAATTACATGGCCTAGCGATACATCATGTTCTTTTCACACAGCTTGGAAGAGGCTGCTATGCGAGACTCGACATGTAACCTGGGGATACAGGGACATAGGGTGAAGTACACAAGCATGTAATCCACTACACGGCCAAGCAAGGCCAGTGACACAGGCTACCCCGTGTACCAATTACACGGGTTAGAGAACACAGTTTAAGGTCGTGTACGGGCACATGGCCAGCGTACATGGAGTCGACCCCAATTTATTAAACATGGCATGTAACCATACCACATTCCATGTACTTACTTATCTACATGACTAGCCTTTCAACACAGGTCATTGCACATGGGTAGTACCCGAGGTCTGACTACATGGCGTGTACCTTATTCTAACACGCCGTGAAATTTTTGGAAAAGGGCTTGGTCATCTCATCCTCTATGTCTTGGACCTGAATTGTTTGGTTTTTCCCTTTATGATGTGGTAGACCTTTGAGATACTTCCTCGAGGGACAACGTGACAGTTGGAGTATCGACCAGTAGCTCATGGAGCAGATCCTCCTAGATACGAGCAACCATAGTGTGAAGACCTATTAGCTGGATAAGACCTGACGACTACTGACTGATTTGACTCGGAGTGACTCAACTAGCCCAGTGGGGAGAGCCTTGGTGTCATGGCAGACCCACAGTGGGGAGTGCCTGGGTGTTGCGGCAGACCCACGGTACTTGACAGGAGGAGTACCTTAGCAGGCTACGAGGGGGAGTCCCTTGGTGATGTGGCAGACCCACGATGGGGAGTGCCTTGGTAACGTGGCAGACCCACAGTACTCGACAGGAGGAGTACCTCAGTAGTCCAAGGTCAGTGGAAAGCACCTTGGGGTCACGACAGTCCCACTTTACTCGATAGAGGAGGAGTTATCCAGTAGCCGAGGTTTTGACAATTTGACTGGGGATGTTATTTGATACTACCCCTAGATTAAAATCTTGGTTTGAGCTGATTCAGTTTTTACGTGTTTTCCTCATGATTGAGATGGATTACATGATAACTTAGGTATATGTATGGGCAGATACCTAAGTGGGGTTATCTGTTGATCTCATGCCTTGTGGCTTATCCTTGTTGGATTTTGTAAGACCTTGAGGGTCCCTACTGAGTATCTTTATACTCACCCCTACACGGGCTATGCATGCACCTTGTTGTGTTGGATGCAGATGACGGATAGTGCTGACTGAGGCTGAGAGTACCAGGACTAGATGGTACCCAGAGGTGGACCTTACAATGAGCTGGTACACAGAGGAGACGGACAGACTTGGAGTGTTGTGGAGGCTATCTATACCTACCCTTCTGGTAGGATTTCCCAGTGGACGATCCAGTAGTTGTTTTCCTTTTTCTAGTTTCTTGCACTTTATAGTTGGGCTTGTATTTCCGTCCCCTTTTACTTTTCAGCAATCTTTTGTTATATAATTTTACTTAGTGTTTTCTTCCATCTTGTACTCTTTTGTGTGAGTTTTCAGGTTATAAAGGCAATACCTTCCCATTTTTAGGGATTTATGCCTTTTGTGATAGTCTCCATCCCCTGGACTATGGATGGAAGGCTTGGGGTAGTCACGGTACGGGCCGCAGGGGATGGGTCGTGACAAAGTCCACTGGCTGATTTGATATTTCTTAGCCTTGTTCATGAACTGAAGTTAATAAACAGAGATCTGACTAAAAGAAAATGGCTGGATTTGTCATCTAGTCAATTTGTGATGAAATAGCTCTTACAGTCCTTCAACTGTAAAAGTCGTCCCATCTAATGTAGAAAACAAGTTATAAGTCACTAGACTCAACTTGTCAGTTGAGTTCAGTGTGTCTCTCTCATTCGAGCATAAATATCTTGTCAGTGAGCTCCTCAAATTGAAATAGTTTTCATTATGGTACAAATAAGATCAGTTTTAACTCGATCTTGTTATTTTGAAAATAAAAACATCTGTAAACAATGAGAAAGAAAAACCAAAAAATGATGCAGCGCACAAATAAGACTAAACAAATCAAATCAACCTGCTTATTCCCCCTGAAGGAATTTAGCTATACATAGCAGTTGGTTTCAATGAAATCATAGAGTAAGAAACAATAAAGTTCATGTTAAAATGAGTTTCAAAAAAATAGAGCACAAGGAAAAGAAAATCGTTCGTCTCCCTGCTTGATCTACTAAAGTTCAAAATTCAAGTTTCTCAATGGTGGATGCGATGCTGGAATGTTCTCTATGTCCTGCCCTCAGAATCGAACTGTGAAATTCTCTGATCTATTGATCTCAGTACTCTTAGTGATTCTGTATTTTTCTCTCGCTCTCCCTTTTCCCCGTCTCGATCTAGGATTTTTCCCTTCCTTGCTTCCTGGTTTAATCCCTCCCGTAAGTCTATAGTTCCCTCTCTCCTATACTTCTCCCTCCGGTTCCTCAACCATTTCATGCCCATCACGTATTCTAATGACCCGTAGAATTCTCTGGAATCATGCCCGAGGTGTTCCCTGGCTTCCACGTGTAGCTTTCACTGCGTTTCTCCTCCCGTGTTGGTCACCGGAGCAGTTGATCCTAACTAAATGAAAATGATCCGCACAACTACAATCTCCCCTCTACAAATCAACAGATCCATGTAGCGCGCTTTTATGTGCACGTCACCAGCTTTTTAGTGAACCCTATGTAAGTGCATACAAACCCCCTGTAATGAAACAATAACAAAGGCACACGAGCCCAATAAAAAGTAAAAACTATGTATAACTAAATAAATTTATACACTATATATTAATATCACTACTTAAAGTTAATAATAATAACAACTTATTAATATATATATATATATATTATGATACCTCAATTATTAGTAATACATATTTAGTTACTATTTTATTTAATTAATACATATATTAGTATAATATATAAAAGCTTATATTCTATTTATTATTATGCCAATTATTATTATTATTATATTGTATATGAAATATAATACACAATATATATATTTAATTATAAGTTATAATAAAATAAAATTAAAACTAAAGTGAAGAAATAAAACACAAATAGTAGGAGGGGGGTCTGGTTCGTGTAGCGCAAAGGAGGAGAGGAGAGGGAGGTGTGCGGGTGGATGAAGGAGTGCGGTAGGGGGTCTTCGTGCGATGATTTGGGTGTCTCCTAGTGCGGGTTTTAGGTGGATGGTCGGCGAGTAGGGGATGGTCGGGGAAGGCGGCTGGTGGAGTCAAGGGCGATGCGGTGGTTCAGGGGTGGCCGTATGCAGGAAGAGGATAAGGGCGCGACGACTTTGAGGCTAGGGTTTCAGTGTAGCTGCAGTGGTCAAGGTGAGCCGGTGAGGAGGGTTCGTGTGGCAAGGTGGTAGGCGAGTTCGACCAGCAGCTAGGGTTCAGTGCGATGGAGACGCTGATTCGAGCAGAGGGTAAAGTTTTAGGGTTTTGATTTCATGTTCTTCAACAATGCCATTTTTCTTGTGCGAATTCCTTCTGAAAATTCTGAAATCATGATTATTCAATGGTGTAATTTTGGTTCTCGATTCTGAAACCTGTTGTGTATTCTTCATGTTGTGCTACTTGGTTGATTGGTTGTTGCTGTGTGGAGAATGTGGCAGGTGAAAAGGAGTAGGAGGATGGTGTGGAGGAGGCTGGGCAGAGGAGTGTGGCAGGGGATTACAGTGAGACAGTGGTCATGAGATTCACTCACGGTGAGACCGTGAGGAATGGGTTTGACAAGGTGAAGGGGAATAGATACAGTGAGATAGTGAGTGAGGCAGTGACTGAAATGGTGGGTGATGTTCACGGTTAGTCCGTGAGTCTGCAAAGAGTGATCAGTGTGAGGGGAAACCGGTGGCACCGTGAGTGATACTCACAGTCTCACCATGAACGATACGGTGGCAGTGAGGGGTGAAAATGGTGGGATGTGCCACCATGAGTACCTAAAAATTAAAAATAACATATTAAATAAATTAATAATTTAATAAACCTAAAAAAAATATTAATAACTCAATCAATAAAAATAAATAAAATAAATTAGTTTTAAGTAATAAAATAAATTATACATTATTTAAAAGAATGAATTTATTTATATTAAAAATTATAAACAAATTAATTATAGAACAAATTAAAACATTGAAAGTCACTAACTAATCAACTAATTAGTTAAATAATTGTTTAAAGAATTGAAATTGAATAAAATTAAATTGTTAAACTAATTAAATAAGTAAGAATAAAGTGATTTATTTATTTACAATTAAAGAAAATAAAATATTAATTAAATTAATGAATTGATAAACTAAATAAAATGAAAAATTATAAAAATCAAAGAATAAAAAAATAAAAGTCAAATTCCAAAGAATTTATTTAATTTAAGAATTATTTAAAAAGACAATATTGAATACTAAAAACACATGATTTAATCTAAGATTGATTTTTTTACACAACAATGTACAAAATCACAGCAATTATAAATTATTTAATCAAAAACAACATTTTAGACTAAAACAGCCAATAAAAAATACAAAAAGTATGTGGAAAAGGGTGTTAAACATAAGCTACATCAAACTCCCCCACACGTAAAACTTTGTTTGTACTCAAAAAAATACATGCCTTTAACTTTAAAATAGAAAGATGTTTTGTGAAATTTAGTTCAAAACATAATGCATGATTAAACTTTAATACCTAGAGGATCAAGACCAACAGTAGGTCAGGCTTTTCAAAGGTGTTCAAAAATGATGTCTTGCTTAGCTTCAAAAAATCCACTGGAATTCAAGAGCATTACAAATTCATACACTGTTAAGTATGTCATGCCTCCTATTTATACTCATTAACTGTCCCACTTCACCTTCCAATTAAAGTTCTAATTCAAGGAGTGTTGACAGGTAAGATGAAGTGGAAATCAAAACTTAACCAAGGGCACCATCCATTCTCACCTTTCCCCAAGTTCCAAAAATTAAAGTTCATTAATTCCATCACTTTATTTATTCAACTCAAATGAATATTAACCAAGTCAATTTCTCCCTTTTTCATCTGGTTTCAAAATTCCCCTCACCTTAATGAGTTCATTTTTTTGACAAGGGAACTTTATTTTAATCTTTCCTAGACATATTCCATGTGCAGAGCACTATTCATAGAACTTATTAAGATTGAAATTTGACTTATTTATTCACAAAAATGCACCCAGTTCACCTTGTCTCAGATACTCACCATGGTATCCCAATTGCCAATTTTACTCTAGTTACAAAGGGCTTAATTAATAATCATTCAAGTTGGCTTCCTAAAGTGATTTAATGTTATTTAATAAAAATATGAGACCCCTAGGTTCCAGTGAGAACTTCTAGTTACCCTATGTCATGATTATCATTCCTCAAAACCTATCCTATCACACTCCCATCCTCAGTTCCTAAACAGACAGATCCACAAAGATATTGAACAATTGCACTCAGCAATCACTCATGCTTAACAGTTTCTGACTAAATGTCACTCTCATCATCCAGTGAGCAGTTATCCACTAAACATGACATAATTGAAGTACCAATGAACCTCCAATGATCATAAAGTGATGAAATAATTTTATTTTGAAAGAATTCTAAGAATTTTGAAAAAATTGAACCATTTTTTAAACAACCGCAAACTCAGGTTCAAGAAGGGGGAATTTGAAATGACACTAGAATGACCCCTCTCCCCAACACTTAAAACCCAAAATTGTCCCCAATGTTGACTCTCAAGGTGGGAGATAGTTTAAGTACAAAATAGATAGACATTTCAGTTGAAAAAGGATATGGAGAGGTAGAAATGAGGTTCAAAATTTTTCTTTTCCACACAAAAAGTGAAAGAAAAGAAAACACAAACCAACAAAAAAAAATAACTCAAACCCACCAACCATAACCATCAACCAAGTACAGTTCTATTCCTAAACTATTCATCCATTTAATTATTGTGAACAGACAAAAGATTTTATCAATAAAATTTAATTAAAAGCATGATGAACAATGATTTGTAGTAGTAGTATAATGAAAATGAAAGAAGTGGGTGCAAGCATGTTTCACAAATCTGATCAAAATAATTTTTTCAACTCTCTAGATACTAGAAGCTAAACACCCATGGAAGAAAACACAGTCATTTTTCATAGATTAGGGGGAAGTCCCCCTCACTTAATTCACAATGAGGATTAAGCAGGTAATTAAAAGTGAAAAAGGGCAGAAAATCACTTCCCTAAATTATTGGGCCTTTAACACTAAATTCCATCAACATATTAGCTTCATCAGTACTGGGTTGTTACTCCTCTTCATTAATCTGCAAGTAAAAATAAGTAAAATAAGATTTCAGAGTTTTATGTTCAAGATAAGTAAACCAAGATAGTGATTAGAGTGAAATGTTATCCATATGACGTAGTGGATTTCTCCCTTGGGGTTTCTTGGCCAAGTTTCTGGCATAAAAAACTCTCTCTCTAAAATAATAACATATCATGAGGCACCATCAATAAGTTAAGAAATTGAACTGGAGAAAAAGTAGTAGGGATTAACTTTATTAACAAACAAAAATAAAAAGGAAGAAACAAAGCTACCATGGGTTAGTTCCCATGCAACACTGAGTTTATAGTCCTCAGTTAGACTTGAATCAGTTCATTCTTCCAAAAGAGAGATGGCATCCAATCCCTTTAGCTTCCCTTCAAAGAAGTTCTTTATTCCTTGACCATTGACTAATAAAGGTCTATTATCTTCTACAACTAGCTCAACAACTCCATTAACCAAGACTTGAACAATGGTAAAGGGGCCTAACCATTTGGTCTTCAACCTTCCTGGAAATAGTTTCAATATTGAATTGAAAAGCAGGACCCTCTCACCAGCCATGAAATTCCTATTTTGAAAGATTGTGTCATGAAAAGACTTTTTTTCTTTTTAAATTTCAGCATTCTCATAGGACTCTCTTCGAATCTCATCTAGCTCACTCGGCTCTAACAGTCTCCTCTCACCAGCATAATTAAAATCAAAGTTAAGAGCCTTCACTTCCCAATAAGATCTCTACTATAACTCAATAGGTAGATTGCATGTTTTCCCAATGAGTATCCTATATGGTGACATCCCTATAAGAGTCTTATAAGCAGTTATATAGGCCCAAAGGGCCTCATCCAACTTCCTTGACCAGTCCTTTCTAGAGCTAGACATTGTTTTCTCTAAAATCTGTTTGATCTCTCTGTTTGAAACTTTTTATTGCCCACTGGACTGTGGGTGATAAGTGGTGCCTATCCTATGGATCAACCATAATTATCCATTAAAACTTTGAACTTATAATTCCTGAAGTGAGTTCCATTATCAGTGATGAATGCTAGAGGCACACCAAATCTGGAAAAGATGTTTTTCTTGATGAATTTCACAACACTATCAGCGAATTGTCGGGAAGAGATACTACCTCAACTCACTTGGACATTTAGTCCATAGTAACTAAAATTTATTTATTCTCATAAGAATATGGGAATGGTCCCATGAAGTTCAAGCCCCACACATCAAATATTCCAACCTCCATAATAACTTTTTGGGGTAGTTCACGTCTTCTTCCAACATTTCCCAGCCTTTGACATTTCCCGCAGCCAATAACCAGACTCCTAGCATCTTTAAACAATGTTGCCTAGTAGAAACTAGCCTGTAGGACCTTTTGAGCAGTCCTTTCTCCTCCATGGTGGCCACCCCAAGGTGATAAATGGAAGCTCTGAAGTATGGAAAAAATCTCATCATCAACCACACATCTTCCCAAAATCCCATCAGCACACCTCCTAAAGAGAAGAGGGTCATCCCAAAAATAATATTTCAGTTCAGATGTAAACCTCTTCCTCTGGTTGTGTGAGAGATCCTTGGGCATGACTCTAGCTTCCAGAAAGTTGGCATAGTATGCAAACCAAGCAGACTATTGCATAGAGGTGGCAAACAATTATTCATCAGGGAAAGAAGTGTTGGTCTCTTTTGGTTCCTTACTTAGGGAATTGGGCCATTGGGACAAGTGATCTGCAACTACATTTTCATCCCCTTTCTTATCCTTAATCACTAAATCAAACTTATATAACTGCAAGGTCCACCTCATGAGTCTGGGTTTTGAGTCTTTTTTAGCCAGCGAGTACTTAAGTTCTGAATGATCTGTGAAATTTATTATCCTTGATCCTATCATGTACTACCTGATCTTTTCGAAAGAAAACATCATAAAAACAAACTCCTTTTTAGGGGTATAATAATTCTTTTTTCATAGTAAATAAGATGAAGTTTAATATCCTTCCTCTTTCCTAACACAACTCCTACTGCAAAGTCACTAGCATCACACATAACCTCAAAAGGAAGCTTCCAGTCAGGAGCAGTGATTACAGGCGAAGTAGTAAACTTCTCCTTGAGAAAATTAAAGGCCTCTTGACATGTATCATCAAACACAAAGGGTGTTTCCTTAACCAGTAGGGAGCACAAGAGTCTAGTAATCTTAGAAAAGTACTTAATGAACCTCATGTAGAACCCGACATGACCCAAAAAACTTATAATTCCTTTTACATTTTTAGTTGGGGGAAAATTTTGTATGACCTCGATTTTAGCATTATCGACCTCCAGCCCCTTCTTAGAAACTTTCTATCACAAAACTATGCCTTTAGTGGCCATGAATTGGCACTTTTCCCAGTTTAAGACTAAGTTGGTCTCGTGTCACCTTCCTAACACTAGTTATAGATTTTTCAGATAGGTCTCAAAGTTATTTCCCACAATAGAAAAATCATCCATGAACACTTCAATTATCCTTTAAATCGTGTCTGAAAAAATTTCCATTATACATCTCTAACAGGTGGTAGGAGCACCACACAAGCCAAAGGGAATCCTACGGTAGGCAAATGTCCGAAATGGACAGGTGAAGGCGGTTTTATCTTGGTCCTCAGGTGTAATGGAAATCTGGTTATAACCAGAATAACCATCAAGAAAGTATAAAAATTCATTGCCTACCAATATCTCTAACATTTGATCCAAAAATGCCATGGTAAAGTGATCCTTTCTTGTGGAAACATTCAATTTTCTATAGTCTATACAGAATCTCCATTTATTCACTGCTCCTGTCAGGATTTGATCATTCTTTTCATTAGTGACCACCATCACTCCACTCTTTTTGGGTACCACCTAGATAGGACTGACCCAGAGGCTATCAGAAATTGGAAAAATTATTCTAGCATGAAGAAACCTAATCACTTTTTCTCTCACAACTTCCTTCATCTTTGGGTTGAGTCTTATTTGGGCTTCTACGCTAGGCTTACACCCAAGTTCCATGGGAATTTTATGCATGAAGAAGGCTAGAAGTATCCCCTTTATATCAGCAGTTGACTAGCCTATGACTGACTTGTATTTCTTCAAAACACTAAGTAGATTTTTCTCTTGACTCACCTCTATATTGGATGAAATGATCATAGGAATGGTGGAATTTTCTCCTAAAAATAAATATTTGAGATTGTCAGGGAGGGGTTTGAGTTCAAGGGTTGGTGGTGACTGGCTTGAGGGAAGACACTTGGGCCTGGGTGGCCCAAGGTCTTCATGCTGCCTCTTGAAGAAGGCAGTAGAGAAGGATTTTTCTTCAGTGATAGAGCTTCCAAAAGATATATCCTCAAAATTAGACTCCTCTCTTGAGGTAAGAATGTGCTCCAAAAAAACTCATCTATGTTCTCCAAGAATTCTCCCTCATATACATCAAAAAATTCTCTCTCTTTACTTGAGATGATGCCCATGAAAGCGACAGCAGGGATTTCAGGTTCACTATTTATTTCAGCTATCATTCTCAGAAACTCTTCCTCCACCTTATCAACACAACTCTCAGCAACTAATATCCCATCTTTTGGAAAAAATGGGTGGGTGGGTTCTTAGATTTTCTTAAACACATTGAAATCTTCTTTCTATTCACCCAAATTAAAAATCAGTTTCCCCTTTGACACATCTATCACATCTCCCCCTATGGACAAGAAAGACCTACCGAGAATGATAGGAACCTCCTAGTCACACTCCATATCAAGGATAAGAAAGTGAGTAGGAAAAAAGAGTTTGCCTACTCACACTACAGATCATCAACCCTACCAACTAGATGAGTAATGGACATATCAGCAAGCTGTAACACAATAGTGGTGGGTTGGGTAACACCTAATATCAGGTGATGAAAAAGTGACAGTGGAATCAGATTAATACTAGCACCCAGATCACACAAACAGTTGAAATTACCACCTCTATCCCCAAATGTGCAAGGGATGACAAAGCTTCCTGGGTCCTGAAGCTTAGAAGGTATCCTATTCTGTAAGACTGCACTACACTCCTCTGTTAATCTATAGTTGTAAAATTAATCCAATGTATTTTTGTTTGAACAGATTTTTTTGAGTGATTTTAGATATGACGGGCTTTGAATCAAGGCTTCCAAGAATATGATATCAATGTTCAACTTTTTAACCACTTTCAAAAATTTCAATAGTTTAGAATCATGAATTGGTTTCTCAATTCTTTGTGTGAAAGGGATTACAGGGGAAAAATTCCTCACAAATGGGGGCATCTCTATAGATTATTCTTCAACAAATTTCTTCCCTTTATTTTATTTGTTTTTCAATCAATTTTATTTGAGTTTTTGAGTTGGAACAGCAGGAACTATAGGGATTGCAGTGGTGTTGTCAAGTTTTCCAGATTCATTTTCTTTCATATTTGAGTTCCCAGCTTCATACAGTTTTTCATTTTCAGAATTTTGGGGTTCTTTCCTAGGCTCTTGGTGAGTTTGGAGAGCACTTCTAGTGGTCACAGCCACAGAATTCTCCCAAGGATTGGCTTCAGTGGTGCCAGGAAGCCTACCCTTTTCTCTATTACTAGCATCCCAAGCCAACTGCCCCATTTGAATTTCCAATTTATTCATTATAGCATCCATTTGAACTTTATCATAATCATTTTTGGTATTTTTTTCATCAAACCTCCCTAACAACTGATGGAAAATGTCTCTCGCCACATCTTTTGAGTTGGATGACTCATCCTTAGGTTGGGGTTGGGGTTGGAATCGGTGCCTAAGTGGCTTCTAGAACCCAAGAGGGGTAGTAGGTCGGAGGAATCCCTGCTCCCTCCAGGATAGGTTTGGATAGTTTTTATACCCCTGATTTTAGGTGTTGGAAAAAGGATCTTCCCTAGGCTATATCTGAGGTCCATAGCTAGCAAAGTTGACACTCTCATGAGGCTGGACAGGCATATCAAAGTTTGGAAAAAAGGTTTGAGAATGGCCATACATTCCATAGTGGTGGCACTTCTCCTTAAGGGTTTCATGTGAGTTATCATTAAGGAAGCCAGCAGCTTGGGCTTCAGCTTGAGGAGCAGGGGAGGTTTCTTTTCTCATAATGGTTCTCCTCCTAGAGCGTTTGTGCTGGGTGTTTTGAGCTAAGGTGTTAAAAATTGGTTTGAGCTCCTCAGCAGTCCTATCACTAAAGTCTACTCTAGAAGACTAATCCACCAAGGTTTGGTGGTAAGGGGTGAGACTATTGTAGAATGTGTCTATGAGGAATTGAGGTGTACATTGATGGTTTAGACACTGCCTATGTAAACTTATAAAACTATCCCATGATTCATGAAATATTTCTCCTTCATCCTGATGGAATCCAGTAATTTTGTGCCTAATTTCAAATGTCAACCTCCTAGGATAGAATTTCATTGTGAAATCATTTTAAACTTGATCCCATGTGACAAATATTTCTTCTTCTAACTATTAGAACCAATACCTAGCATTATCATTGAGGTATAAGGGGATAACTCTCAGTTTAAGCTCTTCCTTAGTGAGACCCAAAAGTGGTAGCTACTAGAAACTACAATAGAAGTCTTTAATAAAGTCAGGAGAGTCTTAGCTAGGCATTCCATTGAAGGTAGGAAACTGACTACGCATATATTGCATGATCTTGTAATTCCTGGACCTAGGAAAGAGTGTAATTCATGAAGGCTTACTAGACACTAATAGTAGCAAGAACTCTCTCAAACTGTGCCTCTTAGCTATCTCATTCCTAGGTGGGTTCATCATTCCAGGTTGGTTCAAATTATCAGGAAGTGGATTGTTCAAGTTTTCATTTCTGTTATCTTCCATTTTGATCTTGTCTTTGTTCTTTTTCACTTCCTTGAGGTTCTTATCAATTTCAGTATTACCAGGTACTATGTATTAAGACTTAGATCTAGTTTTCATGCATCAGGTTCACAATTTTTATTTGAATTTGAATTTTTTTCTTTTTGCAAAATTTTTTAGTGATTTTTTTATTTTTTATTTTTTATTTTTTATTTTTATTTTGATTATTTTGAGTTTTTTATATGTGAATTTTTGATTGGTTTTTTTATATCTCACCTAGCCTCCCCGGAAACGGTGTCAAAATTTTCACACTCGTGCATCAGTGGGCATGAGTGACAAACAAAAATTTATAACCTATATACTACTTAGGATAGCGACAAGACAGGGTCGAACCACTATGTTGTGTTTGGTGATCTAAAAAAATAAACTAAACAAAAAAACACTCACAATAACAAGAAAACACAGTTGGTGGTGGTGAAGTGGAGAGAGTGAGAGTTGGTGTGTGAAGAAATGAGGGTGAGATAGTGAGTGCAAAGGGAGTAGACAGAACAACATGGAAACTTATGGTGAAAACAACCAATAGATGAATAGGAGGGAATGTCCACTAGCCGATTAGATATTGCTTAGCCTTTTTCATGCACTGAAGTTAAGAAATGTGGATCTGACTAAAAGCAACTAGCTAGATTTTTCGTCTAGTTAATTTATGATGAAGTAGCTCTTACATTCCTTCAATGGTAAAATTCATTCCATCCAATGGAGAAAACAAGTCAGAAGTCACTGGAATCAACATGTCAGTTGATTTCAGTGTGTCTCTCTCATTCGAGCATAACTCACTTGTCCATGAGTTCCTAAAATTGAAACAGTTTTTATTATGGTAAAAACAATATTGGTTTTCAATCGATCTTGTTTTTTTGAAAATAAACACGTCTGTAAACAATGAGAGAGAAAATCAAAAAAAAAATTATGCAGTGCATGAATAAGACTAAACAAATCAAATCAGACATCTTATTCCACCCCAAAGGAATTTATCTGGACATAGCGGTTGGTTTCAATGAAATCATAGAGTAAGAAAAAATGAAGTTCATGTTAAAATGAGTTTCAGAAAAACAAGGCACAAAGAAAAGAAAATCGTTCATCTCCCTGCTTGATCTTCTGAAGTTCTAAATTCCTACTGCTCAATGGTGGATGCGATGCTGGAATGTGCTCGATGTCCCGCCCTAGGAATCGAGGTGTGAAATTCTCTAATCTACTGCTCTCAGTACTCTCTATGATGTTGTATGTTCCTCTCGCTCTCCCTTTTCCCAATCTCGATCCATGATTGTTTTCCTTCCTTGCTTCATGGTTCAATCCCTCATGTCGGTCTCTAGTTCCCTCTCTCCCACACTTCTCCCTCTGATGTCTCAATCATTTTGTGCCTTTCACGTATGATAATGACCCGTAGAAGTCTCTGGAATCACACCCGAGTTGTTCCCTGGATTCCACGTGTAGCTTTCACTGTGTTGCTCCTCCCGCGCTGGTCACCGAAGCAGTTTCTCCTAACTGAATGAAAATGATCTGTGAAACTACAATCTCCCCTCTACAAATAATTAGATCCACGTGGCACACTTTTATGTGCATGTCACCAGCTTTTTAGTGAACCATATGTAAGTGCATACAACCCCCCTACAACGAATCAATAACAAACTCACGTGGGCCCAATAAAAAGTAACAACTATGTATAACCAAATAAATTTATACACTATATATTAATATCACTACTTAGTGTTAATAATAATAACAAATTATTAATATATATATATATATTATGATACCTCAATTATTAGTAATAAATATTTAATAACTATTTTAAATAATTAATACATATATTAGTATAACATATAAAATCTTATATTCTATTTTTTATTATGCTTATTATTATTATTGTATTGTATATAAAATATAATACATAATATATATATATATATATCATATGTTTTAATAAAATAGAATCAAAACTAAAGAGAAGAAATAAAAGAAATAAAACACAAATAGGAGGAGGGGGGTCTAGTTCGTGTGGCGCAAAGGAGGCAAGGAGAGGGAGGGGTGTGTGTGGATGAAGGAGTGCGATAGGGTGGTCTTCATGCAGCGATTTGGGTGTCTCCTGGTGCAGGTTTTAGGTGGTTGGATAGAGAGAAGGGGATTGCTGAGGAAGGTGGCTTTTGGAGTCGAGGGCGTTGCGGTGGTTCAGGGGTGGCCGGATGCAGGAAGGGGACAAGGGCGCGACGACTTCGGGGCTTGGATTTTAGTGTAGCCATAGTGTTCTAGGTGAGCCAGCAAGGAGGGTTCGTGTGTTGAGGTGGAAGGAAAGTTTGGCTAGTAGCTAGGGTTCGGTGCGATGGAGACGCAGATTCGGGCAGAGGTTAAAGTGTAAGGGTTTTGATTTCATTTTCTTTAATAATTCTATTTTTCTTGTGTGAATTCCTTCTGAAAATGCTGAAATTATGATTATTCGCTGCTGTAATTTTGGTTTTCAATTCTGAAATCTGCTGTGTATTCTTCGTGTTGTGCTTCTTGGTTGATTGGTTGTTGCTGTGTGGAGAATGTGGCAGGAACAAAGGAGCAGAAGGATTGTGTGGAGGAGGCTGGGTAGAGGAGTGTGGAAGGGGGTTACAGTGAGACCGTAACCATGAGTTTCACTCATGGTGAGACCTTGAGGAATAGGTTTGGCATGGTGAAGGGGAATAGATACGGTGAGACAGTTAGTGAGGCGGTGACTGAAATGGTGGGTGATGTTCACGGTGAGTCTGTGAGGCTGTAAAGAGTGAAGTAGTGTGAGGAGAAACTGGTGGCATTGTGAGTGATTCTCACGGTCTCACCATGAATGGTACGATGGCATTGAGGGGTGAAAACGGTGGGATGTGCCACCGTGAGTACCTGTAAATTAAAAAGAACATATTAAATAAATTAATAATTTAATAAAACTAAAAATAAAAAATAAAAAAATATTAATAAATCAATAAAAATAAATAAAATAATATAGTGTTAAGTAATAAAATTAATTATACATTATTTAAAAGAATGAATTTATTTGTATTAAAAATTATAAACAAATTAATTAAAGAACAAATTAAAACATTGAAAGTCACTAACTAATCAACTAATTAGTTAAATAATTGATTAAAGAATTAAAATTGAATAAAATTAAATTGTTAAACTAATTAAATAATTAAGAATAAAGTGATTTATTTATTTACAATTAAATAAAATAAAAGATTAATTAAATTAATGAATTGATAAACTAACTAAAATGAAAAATTATAAAAATCAAAGAATAAAAAAAAAGTCAAATTCAAAAGAATTGATTTAATTTAAGATTTATCTAAAAAGACAATATCGAATACTAAAAACACATGATTTAAACTAAGATTGATTATTTTACACAGCAAGGTAAAAAATCCTAGAAATTATCAATTATTTAATCAAAAACAACATTTTAGACTAAAAAAGTCAATAAAAATACAAAAAGGATGTGGAAAAGGGTGTTAAACATAAGCCACATCAAGGAGTCTAATGGGGAGAGGCTATGATCAAAACCCACATTATCCAATGACATCATATGGGGAGGTGAGGGTGAGAGAGATAAGGGGGAAATCAGAGAGTGATTAAACGAAATGGAGGACGATTAGAGAGGTGAGGGAGAGGGTGATGAAGGGAGAAAAGGGTGATTAGGAGGACACCAAGGAATCACCCTCATGAAGAGGAGGTTGAATAGAGGGTGATCATCGGTGAGTGGGGAGGATAGGGTGAGGGTAATTGGATGGAAATCAAAGGGAGATTGGTAAGTGATGGAGGGAAATCAGGGTGGTGTGGGTGAAGATGATGGAGGGTGATAGGAGGGAGATCAGGAAGGCACCTCAAAACACTATTGCAATGAGGAAACCTAGAGAAACTCTAAAACAAAAAAAACCTAAGAAGGAATACTCACATAGTGGGAGAGACTGGGGGTCCCCTTTATCAACTCTAAACAAAGCACTAATAAAGTCCCTATATATTAGCACTTTCATTAGAAATGATAAAGGACCCATAAATTAATATTTATATGAATGTATGTAAATATATTTAAATACCCATATAAATATTTATATTTTTATAAACCTATATAAATGTATGTATGTATGAATGTATATATTTATAGATATTTTTATTTCTATATGTAGAAATGTATATAATATTATTCATATACTTACATGTATTTATAGGTGTATATAACTATATTTATATGTATGTATATATTTATGAATGCATGTACTTATATTTGAAAATAATTACATTAATTATATCTGTATATAATGAAAGTAATATATATTTATGTTTTTTTATTAATATTGATTTATGTATGTATGTGTATCTTCTCATATTTAAAAATTGTAGAAGGGTTCAGGATCCAAGCATGCTTGGTCCTAAAAATTTATCAAGGAAAATAAAGTATAGATAGACAACGACACAATAAAAGTGGCACAAAAGCCACCACCAAAAACAAAATGGATCCCAAACACCACTCCAATGATAGTCAAGAAAATAACCCTGAAAGAACGGGGCATGAGGACCCCCAAAAAACATGACAATTAGACCATGAATAATGATGGACCATTGAATGAATGAAAACTAGTTTGAAAACATTCCATGGAACCAAAAGTCATCAAGAGCAGTCGACATCAATCTGCTACCATTCTATAAGACAAAAAAACCAACATATCTAGGTTTCCAAGGCATCTAAAGTTTTCTCAAAAACCAAGAACGGTCGACATATCCATCCTATCACGAACTTATGACTGGCACCACATATCGAGGTCTCCTCCCATTTAATTCATCCACATTTGCATCCCAACACCAGCATCCCCATCCAGAACATCACCACCGTGTCGAACCACTATCTGATCACCGTCAAAAACAAGACGGCCCTAAAACTAGAGGAATCAATATCCAATATCCCAGATCCACTTGGATTCCAAACCATCCTCACCATGCATCCTGAAATTAATGCCTGAAATCACAGTCGTCGCCGACCTGATCCCCATGACAAGGTCCTCATCATCTTTCACTCTATGCTGGTCACCAACCACCATCATGTAGTTCTTCTCCATCATACACCACCTCCAGGATCCCAACAATGCTTATCCACATTATCATTGCTCAGAACACTTTCACCACCATCAGGAAACTCAAGTAACCTTGTCGCGCCACTGTGGGAGTCCTCCCCCTTGCTCCATCCTCACCATTCATGATGGTCACCGCCACCAATGTCCCACAATACAATATTCCATGAAGAAATACTTTCATAGGAAGAGTTAATATGGGCTTTCCAAAAATCTACTCCTCTTCATGATATTTTCATTTAGAGAGAAATTAAATTACTGAGAGGATTCCAGTACCTCCTATTTTTTCATCAATCTTCTATTCCTTTTTATTATATATATGTGTGTTTCTATGATCAATAATATATATATATATATATTTACATTTTGTGTAAGTAATTATGTAAGAATACATTATATATATATACACACACTAATTAATTTATATGTGTATGTGTTTGTGATCTGTAATTTTTAAATATATTTATTGATATGTTAGTATAAAAAATTAATTACTACATAAAATGATATCCCAACATAAAAGTTACCTTTACCAATAGATATGTCCATGTTGGGAAAAAGAAAATATTTTTTATTACCTTATAAACTTGTATTTATATGTAAATATGATTCTTTTAATATGTATGTGTGTGTATATAATAATAATTTAGATGTGTGTATGTATATGTATTAAAATATACTTACCAATATTTATAGTTTTATATTCCTGTATCTATACCTATGTATGCATTCATGCTTGTACTTATATATATAAATAATTACAGTAATTATATTTTTATATAATTTCAATAATATATATTTATATACTTATATTAATATATATTTATATATGTATATTAGTATGTACTTATACTTAATTAATTTTTTTTAACTATGTGTGTATATGGCTATATTAATTTTTTTTGTATAGATGTATGTAAGAGTTAATATATAAATATATTAATGTATATGTATGTATATATGTATGTATGTATGTGTATATATATATATATTCATTGGTTTTTATATATATGTGTGATCAATAATGATTAAAGTTATATACAAATACAAATATTTATAATAATATTTCAATACATGTACATACAATCATCTAAATATTCTTATATTCACATATATACAAATTTATATAAACATGCATACATATAAATATTTTAGTATAATTATTTACAATTATACAACTGTATAAATATATGAAAATATAAATATTTAGAAATGTATTTTAAATTGTATTTGTATAAACATACACAAATATATATTACTATAAGTACAAAAAATATATTATTGTAATTGTATAAAACTATAATTAATGTAATTAATTATGGATGTAAGTGAATACATGCATTCACACACGCATAGGTATATAAAACAAAAATATTAATAGGTATATTTTGATGCATGAACACATATACATCTAAATATTATTAGAAATACATACATGCATATACATACAATCATACAGACATGTAAATATGAGTGTATATATATACATGCATTCATGTGTATATCTTAATGTAATTTTTTGAAAATATACATATGTATATGCATAATCTTATATACATTCATACATATATATATATAAGTGTATACAGACACATATATAAAAACATAAAAACATATAAATATAAGTACCGAAATGCATGAAAATATACTAATGCAATTATTCAAAATTTAATATATAAATATAAGAATGTAAAAATCACCCAGTGGAGACTTATCAGTGCACATGGGCACTAGGAATCTTCCATTGGATAATTCTTAGCACATATTTTTAGAATGATAGAATTATCTCAACACTAATTGAGGATTTTCTCAAACATTAATGATGAGTTAATTATCAATATTAACGGATGGACAATTAAATGATGACTGCATTAATTGGAGATATGGACTTGGTGTTTATATAAGAGAATGTGGTAACATATTTTTCATTGGGTGCTAGCATGATTTTTCCAGCAATAGAGAACTGGGAAGGGGTTGTCACGTTTGTAGTGACCCTTGTGGCATAATAATGACTCAAAGAGGAGTAGATTCAATTTGGTGATTGCATTTGTTTGATGATCATTTTTCTTCTTGTCTTCATCTTCTCTCTTCCTTTTGATCCACTATTTTATCTGATTTATACTTTTGAGATCCCTTAATTTTTTGGGAGTCTCTACCATATACCTCTTAATTTTAGTGTATCCCTCTTTCTAGACTAGGTCCTGTGATTTTTCACTATTTGGTTTTTCAATGTTAAAATTTTTCTGTGTCCACATTTATATTCTACACAATTTTTTTTCAATCATTGAACATCTTTTGTTTGGAGGGAAATAATTTTTTTTGACTACGCATTTGCTTTGGTATTTTTTTGCGCGTTCTTTATTTGATGTCTTTCTCGATATTTGGTATCAAATAGATTTTTTGATGTGTTTAGTTGTAGAACAATGTGGAAGGAATCTGGTGAAGTAGTATATCAAGGACTTTGAGGACATTATTGGAAGATAGAGATGGTACCATAGGTGCTTCTGGGATATCGAATGTCTGATTGACTAGCAGGAGTCATGCGGCATGTTCTGTTATTGGTGAAAATCAGATTTTGGTGGAAGACTATTGGGGTTCCTTAGGTTAGGTGGTCTATCAAGCATCTGGAAGAATATCAATAGAATATGGTGTAGGTATCATTGGTGTTTCTAGAATATCAAAAGTATTCTTGGAAGCATG
This sequence comes from Viscum album, assembly GCA_963277665.1. Classification (NCBI taxonomy): domain Eukaryota; kingdom Viridiplantae; phylum Streptophyta; class Magnoliopsida; order Santalales; family Viscaceae; genus Viscum; species Viscum album. The sequence goes on from OY728161.1 coordinate 762,026,496, forward strand.
TGTCATGCAGTGTGTTGCATTCATTGGATGACATTTGGAACTTGGTGGAAGGCTACTGAAATTCTGGATGGCAATAGATTTAAGAGACCATGACAGCAAGAACTCAGGGATTTTTTTGGAAGTTTATGTTAGATGAAGATGATTGAGGAGTATTTATATTTTAAATCAAGGTGGAGATTGTTTTAATTTTTAAAAAAATTGAATATTGAGGAGAGAGAAAATTATCAATGGGGAGATTTATCTCAAAATTAATTAAGGATTTTCTCAAATATTAATGGATATTTAATTCTCAATATTAATGGAATGGCAATTTACTATTGACTGCATTAATAGAAGATATGGACTTGGTGTCTATATAATAGAATATGGTAACATATTTTTCACCGTGGTCCAGAATGATGTATCTAGAAATCGAGAATTGGGAAGGGGTTTTCATGTTTGTTCTGACCCGTGTGAATCAACACTAACACAAAGAGGATCAGATTCAATTTGGTGATCACATTTTTGATGATAATTTTTCTTATTTTTTACATTTTCTCTTCACCTTTTTATCCACTTTTTTATTTGAGTTGTTCTTTTGAGATCTATTCCATTTTTGGGGGTCCCTACCATGTACCTCTTGATTTTAGTGGATCCCTCTTTCTAGACCAGGTCCCAGGGGATTTAATTTTATGGGTTTTCCACGTTAAACATTTAGAGTGTCAACCTTAGTATTCTACACACATATTTTTTCACTCACTATGCATATGCTTTTGTTTGGAGGGAAAGAATTTATTTTTGTAGTGTGTTTTCTTTGGTGTTTGTTTGTGTGTTCATCATTTTTTTTCTTTACCAACACATCCCATGGGATATTTCACATACATAAAAACATACATGCATATAAATATAAATATCCACATGCATGCATATATATTAATTAAATTATTTAAAATTTAATATATAATTATATGAATTTAAAAATCTCCCAGTGGATATTTTCCGATGCATATGAGAACTCAGAATCTCTCAGTGGAGATTCCTAGTAGAGATTTGTAGTATTAATCTCTCGACGGAGATTTCCTAGTGAAGATTTGAACATAGTTATATAAAAATATGGATTCATGTACGTACTTTTTTTTCTCTATAACTATGTAGAAGTATAGTTGTAAATAATTATATTAACAAATTTGAATACATGTAGATAATTAAATTAATATTTTTGTATATACCACTTTATATGTATGCACGTATGAATGTACTTATATTTATATATATTATTATATGTATGTAATATGTAATTGTAAACTATATTTCCCGCTAGGAGAGTGTTTTCTTCTTAGTTTTCTAGGTCTCAGTTCTTCGAGAATCATCATCATGAAGGAGTTTCACTAGCATCCTCCCTTCTCAAGGTTTACTTGGATCGACGAATCTTGAATGGATCTATGGTAACCATGATGGTGATTCGACGATGTCCTCCACCCTCATATATGTGTTCTAATCCCTCCTTTCTTGGATAAACATCTCTGACTCCCCCCTTATCAGATATGAAGACTAACATATCTCTTACCGATGACTGTGATGGTAATGGTTGGCCGCCTAGTTCCTCAGCCTACTGGGTGTTCTCTCGAATTTCCAGATCTGTGTCTGTGATGACCCACCTAGATCCTGGTGTTCTAGATCAATGAATTCAATGATTTTATAGTTCTCTGGATTTCAAAATCCGTGCTAGTAATGGATTGCATCTCATGACTGATGACTTGAAGTCCCCGGTCTCCCGTGCGTAGTTTTCGATATGTATCTAAAGACTTACAGTTCCATGATCATCTGCATGCTATTTTCAATTAGTTAATGATGAATTCCAATTCTTTGGTTTTTTAATCTACTCTAGTGGCGTCTTATATTTCCCAGCTAATGGGTTGAAGTTCTGGACAAACAGCATGAAGTCCTCGATCTACTGTTTGCAATTTCTAGTATGTTCCCATAGATTTCTCTATGAATACCTTTGATTTTAAAGGTTTTTTTATCATGAAAATTATTCTCATGATGGGTTATTTTTTTCTCATGAAGGTCCCTACGACTGGTTTAGCTTCTGCTCATGAAAGTTCTGATCCTGTAAGTTTTTTCTCATAGAGGGATTGGATCTTTCACACATCCTTTCTCATGAAGGTTCTTCTCAAAGAGGTGTCTGATCATAGAGATCTTGGACTACAGAGGTTTTTCTCATTGAAGTTTTGTGTGTGGAGGAATTTCCCCCTGAAAATCATGGGTCATGAAGATCTCAACTCACAGAGGTTTTGGTTCATGCACTTATTTGCATGTTAAGTTTTTGATCATTGATTTCATGCACACAAAGGGATTTTATCATATATATCCTTTACCTCATAGGTCATCTACGAACCTACTTAAAAATGGAGAATGAATTGTTTTCTCAATGTCAACCCTACTCTCTTTTGGAAATGGAAATAATTACCTATCATTGCAACATAGAATAAATACTCCTTTCTGGTTCACCATATGAATCTTATTACAATAGAGAAAATTTTACTTAAAACAGACCTTTAATTTTTCTTCCCTAAAGAACACATTGCAATAAATATGGTTTTTGGATGACAGAGTCTCCATATGTGATATTAGATTTGGACGTCTCATTTTCAATTTCTTTAATAAAAAAGACAAACACAATGTCCTTCTTAGAAGACCTTAGTCCTTTTACAACCAACTGATCCGAATAGAGGATCTAGAAAATAATAGTATGCGTTAACATTGACCCTTTCCAAATCACCCATCTGGGTTTGGATTTTGGGAATCCCCTACTAGGCCATATTTGATATCATTATGAGACAAATATGATCTTGTATAGGTGACTTTATAGAATGGGATTGATCAGACCCTATTCTATGGGGCCCTTACACACATATAAGGGTCTCAATTGATGTTTCTTTCCCTCTCATAAGGGGTACATTTCATTCAACAATGATTTAAAAAACCTAGATTGGTTTTGTGTATGAAAATATGATGGTCATATTCTTATTTTGTGGATGCATCAAACACATAGAGAAGGAGTGTACATCAAATACAACTGATGGGGAAGGTAATGTTTTCAGGCATTATGGCCCCTGGCTCCGCGCAAAACAACCTGGGAAAGCATTTGTTATAGAATATGAAAAATATAAGGAGGAAGAGAAACTTACTAGGGCCCTAATCATGCACACCGCCAACAACCATAAAGGACTATTTTATTAGGGCAACTATGATTTCCATTTACCTACGATGATATAATACATATAATATAAGCAGGAAACCCAACCCTTCAAGTGGAACCTTAGGCCTTAGGGAGTGCCATTTTCATTCTCAATGAAGGCCTTGTGGATATGAAAACCTTTCCTTCATCCCAACACAAATAGCCAGAGGATATTCTTAAAACACCATCCATCCCAAAATACATTTCCATGTACCCTCCTGACCCAGTTCCTCCCCTATTCATATAACCTCCAGACTCGGTTCCTTACCCATAAATTTAACTATCACAACTCACCTCCAAGGATGAATATGAAATGAAAAGGGTTGGAATCGACTTGTACTAAAGAAAAAATGAAGTGTATAAGGATAATTAGAGGGCACCAAGGAATTGACCCCCTACTTCAGAATAATTTGGGCACAAGCGAAGCACAGAATAAACTCTAGGAAGTGAGAGCCTCCCGAAAAGATAGAAGGATGTAGATAATGCATTTTTGTTGAATTTTTATAGGTAGAGTGTGGTCTATCTTATCCTCACCTAGCCCAATAAAAATCATATGTTGGAACTGTCATGGGTTTGGCAACCCATGCACAATTCTTTTTCTCTAACACAGGAGGGATCTAAGTCTCCCTAGTGTGGTTTTTTTGTCCAAAACCATTCTTGAAAACAATTAAATGAATGAAATTTCCTCTATAGTGGGTTTTGAGGGATGATTACCTATCCCATTATAAGTCCATGATAGAGGCATTTGCCTCCTATGGAAGAAGGAAGTGGAAATTCAAATTAAGAACTTCTCATCAAACCATATTTCTACCTATGTCCATCAACCTAACAAGCCTGTTTAGTTCATTGTTGGTTTCTATGGATGTCCCTCAGAAAATTATAAACAAAAGTCATGGGACCTCATTTAAATGATTTGGATCAGAATCTTAGGACCTCTTCTCATGGGAGGATATTTTTATGAGATCATGTTACAAAGTGAAAAGAGAGGGGGTGCTAGTAGTCCCTCTACACACAAGAGAGTCTTCATCCAAGAGACTCAATGCACAGGTCTTACTGACTTGAGCCATACGAGTACCCCCTTTATGTGGTACCATGGTTGTATAGAGAACACTTTCATCTTGGAGATACTTGATGGATTCGTGGAATATTTTTATTGGTCCATGATCTTCAACCTCTTTCAGGTCTTTCACCTCACCCCAGTCATGTCAGACCACTATCTGATTGTTATTCACCTTAATACGGTCCACACAAAGTCAAGGCATATAAGAAATTTTATTTTTGAAAGATAATGTACAAGTGAAAGGGTTCGTGAAGAAGTGATTAAAATAGGATGGATTGTGAGTGGAACCAAAATTCATGCTAAAATTCACCAGGTCATGTATAACCTCAAAAAATGGAGTGGTAGGCTGCTCCATCAATCAGATCGGTAGTATGAAACCATTTAAAAGATTCTATCCATGATCTACTATCTCCCACTATTATCCATGATCATTTATATAATTGAAATCCTTGAGAAAGAACTCAATCAAACAATCATAAGAAAAGAAAGCTACAGGTTTGTGTGTGCTCACAAAATTCATATCAAAGAAGGGGATTTAAATACACATTATTTATACCAGAAAAATTCTGGAAGGAAACACAAAAACATTATCTCATGTCTTACTTAACTGGATGTAGGAATAGTCTCGAAAAAATAGGAGATACATGACCTTGTACTTTGTTTTTTTTCAATATCTCTACATGGATGGTGAGCCCTCCATCCCCACTTAGGTCGGATCCTGCATTATGACTATTGTTACCAAGGCTATAAAAGACAAGCTCACCCATGATATTAAAGGTGATGAAATCCTTTTCTCCCTAAAAAATCCACTCCACAAAATCCCTAGGCCCATAATGATTACACACCCTCTTATTTAAAAACTTTTGTCACATTGTGTGGCCTGATGTTTTGAACCTGATAAAGGACCATCAGCACGAGAAGGCCAACTTCACCTCCATCAACAAAACCCTCATCAATATCATGCCTAAAACCCAGAAACCCTCTCAAGTTTCTAAATTTTGTACCATTCTCCTATGAAATGTCACCTATAGAATTATCTCCAAAATTTTGGTCAACTTTCTGCAGACCTTTCTACCTTCCAATATTTCAAAAAACAAAAGTTCCTTTGTCCCCAGCTGGCATATCTTGGATAAAACAATTATTCCCCAATAAACCTTTTCACTCTATGAAGACCCACAATGCAACCAAATGAGGAATCAGGGTCTGGAAGATGGAAATGAATAAATTTTTTGACATTGTGGAATGGTCATTCTTCTGGTTCATCTTGAGAAAAATGGACTTATTCTCAAGTTGGATTGACATCATTATGATTTTTTTTACCTCCATCTCATTAAATATCCACATTAATGGAGGGATTTCATGGAGCTTCTCACCCTCTAGGGAACTATTCCAAGGAGACCCCCTTTCCCCTTATCTGTTCATTTTAATGGCTGGCATTTTCTCCAATCTCATTTTAGCATCAGCTAAGGAAAAATTAGTTCATGGAGAGAAGGTCTATCGTCAGGGGCCTCCCATTTCCCATATCTTTTTTTATCAATTATTGTCTTTATTTATATAAGGCCGCATTGGAAGAATGAAAATGTATTTTCCTTCTTATCCACCTCTATGAGAACACTTCATGGAAAGATATCAACCCCTCTAAATAAGAAGTTTCTTTTAGCATGGGTGTGACCACGAATAGGAAGGTTGAGCTCTAATAGGAATCTAGATTCCAAATGGTTTATAAACACCTCAAATACCTTGGGATTCCTATGGTATTTAGTCAATTGAAAAAATAAGTTTTCTCCATTATTTTGGAGAGTGTGGATAAAAAAATTAAGGTTGGATTTAAAAAAGAGTCTCCAAATCAGGAAAATAAATCCTCATTAAAACAGTAACCCAATCCATTCCCTCTTATTTTTTGATGATCTTCAAGATCCTCGACATCATCACCAATTATCTACACTCTCACTTCACAAATTCTTGATGGGGACTCAATGATGGAAAGAAAAGGTCTCACTAGATCGCTTGGGATAAACTCTGTAAACCAAAGCCTCTTGAAGGAATGAGGTTTAGAGACTTAAGCCACATCAATGATTCACTTCTCACCGAGAAAGGATAGTGATTCATTCAAAAACCACATTCCCTATTTAAAAAGGTTATCTACGAAAAATAATTCCCATAAGCTAATTTCTACAGTGCCCCATTAGGCCCCTGCCCTGGTTTCCTCTCGAATAGCCTATGGGGACCGCGCATGACCCTCCTGAGGGGACTTTACAAGATAATTTGAAATAGATACTCCATTAATATTTATATGGACCCATGGCTGGTTGATGGTAATGGGATCAAAGAAAATTTCCCCTCCCTTGATGGTCTCAAAGATACAAAGGTTCTCTTTATTTTTAATAAGGAGGGAAGCGGTTAGTGCCCTGAGAAAGTCTACTCCTAGTTCAATGATAGGGATAGAAAATTATTCTCAGTATTCTGGTCACTAGGTATCTAGGTCCTGATCGTTTATGCTGGAGTGGGGAAAACTTTGGTACTTATACTATTAAATATTGTTTTTCTCTTATTTCAACCACTCTGAATCTGGAGGCGGAGGCTCTCTGGAAAACTATCCAGTGCATACGTATTCCCCCTAAAGCTTGTTGTTTCTAGTGGAAAATATGCATAAGAATCCTTCCTTATATAGGTTTCATTGACTCATGCCATGCATCAGAAAACCCAACATGTCCTATATGCATGTCCATGCCTGAATCTCCCATGCACACCATTGCCCACTACCCTAGAGCAAGGAATGTCAAGTGCACCTTCAACCCTCATGTTGACATCCTATTGGATATGGCTCTTGATCTCATGAATATTCTCACAAAATGGTCTTCACACCTCGATTCCAAGGACCTTTCTTCCCATTAAACAATGGAATAGATCATTTGGGTGAGGATAAATGACATTTTCTTTAACCCGATGTCTAATCCATGCACCTTTTAGGTGGAGAATACATCCCAATGGCTATTGGTGTGAAACGACAATGAACATATGTTTGATGACCCTCTTTTCAAGAATGATAACTATTCTTGGAAACCCTCAATTAGTGGTGCCTTGAAAATTAATGTCAACAAATCACCTTCAGATAAAGGAATCATGGGTTTTGGCGACATTGCTCGGGACTCTAATGGGATGATCGTTGCAGCTTTTCCCTCATCTTTCTTAGCATCACTCCTAACTGCAGTTGCTAAAGCTCAAGAAATTGTTCTTCGTATGGAATTTTATCTAGAGAAATGTTGGAAATATATCACATTGAAATCGGATTGCCTCACTATCATCTATGCTATCACCACTCCAGAGGTTGGCCTCCAGCCTTTTATCCTTCTAATATCAAAGATCCATTCACACCATATCCGCTTTTTGACTTTCTCCTTCTCCTTTACCAAAAGGTAGGGTAATATAGAGGCTCATCATTTAGCTACTCAAGGCCTCTAGAATTACCCACGTTTCTTGTTGGATATGTTTCCCAGTTGGATGACATCCCTTGTTTTACCTGATCTTAATTCTCTTAATATATGAGCTACTCCTTTTTCTTCAAAAAAAATTTAATGTGTATTTATTCTTAAACATATGTTTTTAACAATGTATATATATGGATATATTAATTTTTTTGTATAGATGTATGTATGTGTTTATAAAAAATATATTAATATGTATGTATGTATATGTGTATGTATGTATGTTTGTGTATATATATATTCATTGGTTTTTATACATATGCTTGATTAGTAATTTTTATAAGTAATTAAAATATAAGTATTTATAAAGATATTTTAATACATGTAAATTAATGCATCAAAATATTATTACGTGTACATACATACACCTAGATATAAACATCAATGCATAGAAATATATGTGTGTAATTATTTAAAATTATAAATCTATATAAGTATATAAAAATATATAAAATCTTGAGTGTATTTTTTTGTATACACAACATATAAAACTTAATTTTTTTATATTTATTTATATATATCTATATTGTGTATAAGTAATCATGTAAGAATACATTATATTTTCATGTACTTATAGATAGGTATATTTTTAAATAATTATTTTAATATCTATGTATCTATATACTTGATTAAATACACACACAAACACACACACACACACGTATATTCATTAATTTTCTAAAAAATTTATCTATCTATAATTTTTTAATTCATTTTTTTTCTAAAAAATAATTAGTAAGAGTTAAAAATAATGTTGTAAATTTATAGTGTAAATCTTTTATATGAAAAAAATTAAAATTCAAAAACAAACTTATTTGGGTCTAGATTTATTTGTATTGATGTAATGATCACATTAGTAGTGATAGATTGAAATTAAAAAACCATTTGAAAATTATATATTAGATTAAAGATTTTTTATAGAAAAAAATAAATGGAGAGATGAGATGATTTCCATGGGGGATAGTGTTTTAATAAAATTTTAAAAAACATAAAGAGATTGTAATTTATTCTCCACGCATTAAGATTTATCTTTCTTGGGAGCTTCCATCATAGTTGAGAATCCTTGTATAAATACAAATTCCCATCACTCTTCCTCAAACTCATGTAGTGGTGTGAGAAGGTATTTACATAGAATATGAAGCCACATAAACCGTTGATGTGTGAAAACCTAGATGATGAAATCTTGGACATAAAATCACATAATATTCACTTGGAACACCAGATGGGTGAGGCAATGGGTTTTATGAGCCACCACTCCATCTTCATGGTTCTGTGATAACCCGGTGGGTTTCAACCACACCGCCTTCTCCGTCGGTCCCATCAACCACATCCTACCCCATATCTTCCTCATGGAAATCATAATGTTCCATTATGCCAATAAATTCTTGGACCACAACCCATCATTCTCTCTACATTACTTGAACTGTGTTACAGTAGAACTAGAAGCCCAGGTGTATTGCTATTATGGTATCCAGCTCCTACAGGGGGAGCAGGAGTTGCAGAAGATTCTGAAGGTCAACAGCTACTTCATCATTAAGATGATGATGATAGGATTTTTGTGAAGGAATTATGGGAGGGATACCATATTACTCAACCCCTATTAGTTGGACCAGATCAATAGTGACATGATGTGGATGGAGAACCGGATCCGAAGGTTTGTGTTGCAGAATTTTATTAAATTAAATTATAAAAACATTGTAATAGATTTGTTACATAATTTGTATAAAAAAACATTTTCAAATGTATAAAATATATGAATAAAGAGGGGAACAATTTTATATATTTACAGAAATAATTAATTACAACTATAATTATATTTCTAAATATATAAATAAAACTAATTTTATAATATATATTGAATAAATTTCTTACAAAATATCAAGTGCATGTTCTAGTGAAATTTCCACAATACATCCAACCATTTATACTTATAAAACTAAATTTAAATAAATACAATTTTTTAAATACAATTTTAAAAGAATTGTATTTTATTTGTTATATAATTTTTATAAAAATAATCATTTGGAAATGTATAAAATATATGAATTAAAATATAAATATAATTTTTATATTAATTAAAATAAATAATTAAAAAAATATAGTTATATTTCTAAATATATAAATAAAAACCCATTTATAAGATACTTGAATATTTTTTTTATATAAAATCCACTGGAATTTCTGAAGTAAGTTCAAGAGAAACTTATAGCAGAAGTTATTATAGAAGTTATCATGGAATTTTTGATGTATGCTCCAGAGGAAGTTCCTACGGATGTTCCAGTGGAAATTATAGTTAAAATTCCATGTCAAGTTCCAGTGGGACTTCCAGACCAATTTCTAATGGAACTTCTAGTGAGAGTCCTATTGGAATCTCCCACTGAAAATTTCATAGTAAGATTCAGGATCATTTTTATTTATTTATTTCCATAAAGCATCCAAATTAATTCATCCCTATAGTAAAATTAAGAATACAATACTGGATATAAACTAATTCAAGTTTAACCACATTTCTAACAATCAAAAAATTCAAATATAATATGGAAGACCATCATCCATGGAAATTATAAGAAGAACCAAAAAAAGAAAACTCCAAAATATGGAAAAATAAAGACTATTTCCCCCACCATGGTGAAACTTGGAAAAAATGACATGCACCATCAAACCAGCTCTCTGATGACTTTATTGAAACATTGTACTTCACCCACAATGTTGAAACTCAGAAAAAATGTCCTGCATACTCAAAAATACACTCCAAAGACTCCGGAGAAACTGGCATCTAGCAATCATTGTAGCGAAACCTGGTGACCTTTCCCAGCGAAACCCTGTACTGCACCATCAACAGTTAAAGCCATAAAAAATGACCTGGACTATGACTCCAAAAAAGCTGGCCTCCATCATCTGGAATTATTCAAAATGTGTTAAAACGTGGTGACCTTTTCCAAAAAAATCCATGAAATGCCAAATCCTACGAAAGTCCTCATTTTGTGACACCTCATTTAACGTGTCACATTTATGAAGGGATGAAAATTCCCTCAAGGAAATCAATGCAATGGAATCCTACCATGTGTAAAAATAATTATGTTTCAAAATAACATTGCCTCAATATACTATCACTACTACAAATTTGGAAATTAGCAACCACCCAAAGTGGTTGCTAATGGGCATTAGATGCTTCCAACTAGCCACCTTTGGTGGTCACAGTTGGACTAACAGTAAAGGATATTAGAAACCTCCAAAGGTGGTCTCTAATATCTCCCCCAAATGATCATGGTAGCAGTATCTAGAAAGTCCATTAGTGTTCATGCTAGTGGTCTCTAAGGCTTCAGAAAATTAATGGCTATAGAGATCTCCAAATGGGTTTTTTATTAATCTCTAAATATAAAATAATTAGAGACCTCCAAAGGTTGTTTCTAATATGTATATTTTTTTAAAAAAAAAATCAGTATGACAGCCCTTCAAATAACCTAAACCAAGAAACATCATGTAGAAATTAAAATTGCAGCATGATAGCCCCCAAAATAACTCCCAGACTTCTAATTTACTTCTGGAATTCCGTTATATTTTAGGAACTTTTGAAATGCTTTCAGCTCTTATTTTGAAATATCTTCTAGACAACTGATTCCCCATCAAGCTTCTCCACCTCCAATAACAACATGTGATTACAATAAATCCAGCACCAATAGTCATCATGTGTTGACTACAAATCCTAAACTTTCCAACACAGCTTGATTACTTATGCTGCCAATAAATCCAACACCAACACCAATCCTGAATTGGATACTAACAAATATAATCACTCAATTTTTAATGCACCAAAAAACCATTGGAATTTCAAATTTTTTAAATTCCAATTAAAAAGGTACAATTTTTGAAGTACCATATTCAAGGTTGTCAAAATCACAAGCTAACTTGTAGGATCGGAAAATAATACAATCCCAACCCCCTCAAGCTGAAATGGATGCAAGATTCTTGCTAGGAATTCCACTCCAAGTCTAACATGCTTATTTGGTACAAATTTGGTATCCACAAAGGCAGGAAAGAAGATTTGGGTTGCCCATCGAATTTGGGAAAATGGAAAAGAAAATTTCTCTCCATCGAAATAGGAAAGCATAACTCCCAGTTTGCTCATAATTTTCTTCCTCCCGTAGTGTCAATGACAACTCGAGGACACAATTCATACTCTATGACAAAACAACATGGAAATTCTTATGTTTTAACTACTAAAGTAATAAGACAGGTCACTCCCTTCCTCTCCCTTCCCAAAAATCCATTTTTTCATGCTTGTACTTTTTTTATTTCTCAGTTACATTTTTTCCATCTATAACAGAATGTTTTTGAAAAGTTTTTTATGAAGTATGGGATAATTTATATATATATATGGTATCAATTTTTATGTTTTGGTGCATTTAGTGACGTGTATCCTTTTTAATTTATGAAAATTATTTAATTACTCAAAAATTTAAATATAATTTCTTTATTTTACATGTGATATGATGTATAATAAAAGTGAACTTAAGATCCTGATCCAATCCTACATTTAGTGATCCCCATCCCCCAATTATGGTCCTAGGGTAAGATCTAAATTATGATAAACGTTATTGCAATTTAGAAATATATTAAAAAACTAATTTCTAACAAATTCCTGGTGGCATATTTTTATTACATACCTTTAATCTCCCTTTTCATCCTTTTGTTCTTCAAGACCTTCCTAGAGGATCTGAGGTGCAGATACGACATTATTTTTGAAATTATGTCAAGCATAGAACCATAAAAACTAATAGTAACCAATTATTTCTATGGAAAATATTGATTTATAATACCAAAGAAAATAATATTAAATAAATAAGAATTCATGGAAATAAATTCAGACCTCAGGGATAGGAAACTCATCCTATGTATCATGGTTGTAATATAACTATTAAATTCACCTCCCTTGTATAAAAGTGAAAAATAAAGAACATTAGTTATAAAAACTTTTCAAGTAGAATCATTCAACATTATTGTCAGCATTTTCCCCATGTCACAGTGAATCATGTTCGACCTGAATTAAAAAAACCTTCTCATTTTGGGTTCCATTTGACAACATTAATAAAAAATTTAAAAAACTATGTATATATATATGGTCACTTACGATAAATAATTTTAAAAATTGGTGTTATTTGTTTAATTTAAAAAAAACATTCACACTATAGTTCAAAAAGAAAACCACCATGTGGCGGAATTTTTCAAATCTATAATTAGAACACATTTTTTCAAAAGCACCTGTTACAAGTGATAAATGTTACAAATACCTTTTTATAAGTACCATAAAATGCACCCTTATTCCTAAACCCATGTAATATATTTTTCATATTCATAATAAGTCATTGATTTCTCCCAAATGTATCTATTTTAAATTGATTTTTCATTTATTTTTTTCCATTAGTTTTGTTAATATTTGAAGTCCTAGAAAAGAAATGCATGCATCTTCTAACAATGTCAAGGGTCTTCAATTATATAATAGCTCTAATTTTAGTTGTGTAAGTGAAGTGAAACTGATGTTCAAAATCAATATAAGCTCCCTTTAAGAATTTTGAAATAATAAGAATAGTTTGTTCTATCTTCTAAAAAACACTCACACTTCAATTCTGTAGAAGGAACAAAAATATTTGTCCCTTAAGTTGTTATATACCTCTATATCATGTCTAATTTGTCACATGGTTATTTTACAAATGGCCTTAGAACAGCTCTTAACACATCGAAAAGTTTCTCTATGACTGAAAATAGTTGAATGTGTGATTATTATTCTCATAATTCTCCCTAATAAAGTGGAAACCCATCTCAGTCTCATTTTCTATCACTCGTAAAAAAATGAGTGGGACACAATCTTGATGGATGTTTGATTGTTTCACCTGACATGTACAAGATTCCCATCTCAACTGTCAAACTTTTTTAAAATTTGTTGTTTTCGTACATTCATATCAGTCACATGCGCTATGGCTCAATACTTTAACTCAACACTGGAGAAAAAATTAATTCACTTATTTCATCATCGGGAGATTAAATTAACTCCAACTAAAACAACATACACAAATGTGGATGTCATAGAGGGTAAAAATATTGTATAATAAGTACTAAAAAATTTCTCAATATTATCATGCTCATGATCAGAATATAACAAGTCCAAACCAAGTTCCCTCTTAACGTATATGATGATGTGAAGTGTTTCATCCAAGTGGAGGATTTTTGAGTGTTACATGAATCGGATTATGTTACTCACTGCACATATAATTCAATTCAATTAATAGTCAAATAATTCATCTTCCTGAACAAACTATGATGTGCGATAGGGGAGGGGAATGCCTCACTATCAACAAGAGGAATTATCATCTAGATTGGGAGAGGTATCAATAATTTATGCACTTGTATCATCCCTAAAAAAGTGAGGTATCAATTTTACCTAATTATTTGTGGTTCCTCATGTATTTTGTTGGTATTTTAATGTTGGAGTAGTTAGTTGAGGGTTGGGATAGAGAAACCAAAAATAGGGATAGGTGTTGAAAATCTACCCAAGAAGGAGATTTCCACTGAAATTCTAGTGGAAGGCCACCAAACTTCTTGTGGCTTAGGGGGAGTGTCCATTTCCCCCACCACCATGGGCCCAGTAGTGAAGTTCCAGGACCTTGGTGGCCCAATGGATGTCTAGTAGGAGGCCATCGACGTTTTGGTGGGAACCCCAACCCTTCTAGGGGGTATTTTGGTAATTTTAGATTCAAATTTTTTTTAAACACTCATTTCTCCTCCCTGGGCCACATAACCAATCACCCTTATCCTTTGGTTCCTTTGATGATTTTGGATTCTTCTCTCAATTCTTGGCCAATTGAAACAACATTTTTTTGTGATATATTGCTGGAGGTAAGGCACCTCTTATGGCCCTCTATTCATTTTTTCTATTACTTCACTCATTATCTCCATCTTAGAGTCTTATTTCATGGGTTTTCATGTGCATTATGGATTTATTATGATTGAGGACAATTAGTCCAACGATATTCAATGGGGAGACTCTTGTGACTATGAGGTAGGTGTTACCTCAGTTTTCTCTATAATTTATATGACTTTCATGTGTCTTGTGATTTTAAGGTATTGGTGGGTACCATCACATACTTTGAATTGGAATCAAAATGTGGTTTTGGTGCTGTGAGAGTCAAGGATCTTTCAGTTCATGAGTGGTTCCTCAGGTATTATGGTTTGTTCCCATTGTCATCGATGGCCATGTTTGAAATGGGAACCCTAGAGGGGTGTCCTTTGATACTTTTTGACTCAGTGGTCCTTGATAGGTGCCTTAAATATGTTTTTACACGGTGGACCTTGATAGGTCGTGATAGGTTCCTCAGGTATTATGCTTCGTTTTCATGGGCATTGATGGCTATGTTTGAAATTGGAATGCAAGAGGGGTATCCTTCGATATGTTTTGACATAGTGGGACTTGATAGGTTTATTTGATATGTTTTGACTTTATAAGACCGTGATAGGTTCCTTTGATATGTTTTTGACTTTATTGGACCTTTATAGGTGCACCATTGAGTGTCCCTTGATGATGAGAAACATTAATATGTGAGAGGTTGGCAAGGGGATTCCTTAAACATTCCACTTCCACCCATGTGTAAACCATATTACTTGGTAATGGAGAATCATATGGCTACATCGACACACTCCCTCCACCCATTACTCCATAGGTTATATACCCTCTTGGATGAATGTTGGTGTAGTTTTTACATGTATAGGAAAATGAAACATAATAAAATAAATATCCATTTGTTTATGGACAAAATATCCCTATTGACTGAATTTCATGATATGGAAATAATGGATCCTTTAGTTTTGTATTTTTTATAAGAGGATAATACTCAAACCAAAGGACCATAATCAAGCCAAACCCACAAAATGAGATGAATTCAATAAAAAATTATTTTAGTTTTAATGTTGGCTTATTGTTAAGAGTTCCCATTGCATCAGAAACCTAAAATGCTAATTCATGTCGGTAATATGATTTTGGATGAGGAAATACATCTTCCACTAATTTGGATGTAAAAATAATGAATTTTTTTAAAAAATAATTTATAAAATATTGACAATAATAATTGCAGTATATGTAGAATTAGTTGATTCTCTTACTGCTTGAATGGATGATATCAATAATTATCATGAATCAGTATAACAAATGTTGAATCCATACCCTAAGTAGGTATATTTTACTACTCCTAAACTAATCATATTGAACACAAATTATTAATTTTCAAGTGAAAAAAATTCAAGAACAATATATTACACACTTTGATTCCAGATGTGGCTCAATTCTAGGGTAAAATAGTAATAAAGGGATAAAATAATAAGGTTTTTTTCATACACTAGATAAATTTTCTTTTATCTTGTATGAAATTCATATAATAATATCCCTCGCATGTTAAGAGAACATCTAACCATAATTCCTATGTTAATGTATCACTATTATGAGGTTGATATGTACTCATGACCACTCTAATTAAAAAACTTGTAAATATAAGAGAGTTATGTATTTCATTGATAGATAGAGCGGTTATACTTAGTCTCTTGCTATTAAACTCTCATAATGACTATTGATGATAATTATTGAATTGAATCTCTTGGATGTTCTTTCAATAATAGTTATTCTATAGAAATATTGTTAATGGTTTAGAGACAATGACTGGATGATGTCATTCTCCACAATAAACCCTACACATAGTAATCACTACCATCACTTGTGAGGAAATATGACAATATATAAGACTCTTACATCAATTTTAATATAGTAATGGTGTTAGATACATACCTTAAAACTATTAGATTAATAATAATCCCTCTTACTAGGAAATAATAGGAATTACCCTATCCTAATGAAAACATTAATTTTGTAAAGAAGGATAAGAGTTTCTTAAGTATGAAGAATATGAAAATTACATTATAAATGATCAATTCCTTAGATATTTCATTGTGTTTTGAGAAAATAACAAGATTAAATTTTCATAAATTAGAAATATTTATGAGAACTGGATGAATAGGTTTCACCACTAAATGTTCTTGATACAAAATTTGATAGATGTCAAATACAGAACATAAAAGAGATAATTTTCATCTAATAGATTCCAACAAAAATAATGTTATTCCTACTATAACTAAAAATATGGAGTATGGTGTGTGTGGATTGTGGTATGAAAATTTTCATGTAATATTTTTATAATAGGATGGTACAAAAGATGAATTGACTAGTGTGTCTACTGATTTCATCACTATATTCCAAAGGATCTTCATTATTGGAGGCTTATGATGCCCGAATGGCCCAATGGTATTCTTTTTTATTTTATTATGGATAATCCCCCTTTTAAGGGTTTAAGGGGAACCCGTACATGACCCGTAGCCCCAAAGCACAAGGCCCGACTGACCCGCAATACATGAGCCGAAGGCCCAGAGGCATACCATGCCCAATACATGACCTGTAGACCCATCCCACTTGAACTGCACCTCCCCAGCTTCAGCGTCATTGATAACCTAGCTCCCCACCTTGCATTACTGATCAGCTAGTATTTCCCCGTACAAAGCTTCATGGTGCATGGTCCCGATGGCGGCTTCTATACCCTCTCATTCTTCTAATCTGGTTAGCTCTACTTCGGGTGGCTGATACTCTTGCTGCTATGATCCTCTTCGGGGTCCTGTTCTGTGTGAACTAGGATACTCCATGGTCTACGTGGCCTGAAGGCTATGTTTCCCAAAGGCCTTTGATGACCCAATGGACCTTGAGACCTTTAGGCCCAAACTGGTGGCCCGAAGGCCCAAATCGGGTGAATAGTTCCGACTACTACAGTACTGAATAGTAACTGCTATAGTAATTGCTACAGTACTGATACAGTGACTGCTACATTACTACTACAGTAACCCATAAACTCACCTCCACCCGTTTTTGATCCTGGGTCTCTTGGATGCCAAGTAGGATCCCTTACCACTCGGGTACGGGCTTGTTGGTGAGGTTGATGAAGAACCATAAATCGAACGATGGTTTTCTTAATGAAGGATTTTATATTTGATAAAATTATTATGTAGTATGATGAATTTAGGTCACTATAATTTAATAGGTTTTCATCACTGAATGGTGATTCTAGAATTTTTTTACAAGTTAATTACTTGATAGGAAGAAGACACATTTCATGGGATGGATGTGTCTAAATAGTGTAGTTGCTAATGAAGTCATGGATCTTAGGGATGGGAAATTTTTTAGTGAGGTGTATGAGAAATTTGAGTTATTTTTCTTCCATTCCCGAATCTCTTAATGAATCTTATAAAGAAATACATAATAAAAAAATAATGTGTAAATACTAAAGGAAAAAAAGGTTAAGAATGATTAGTTGAATAGAATTAAAATTTTTAATCATAAACTTTAGAATGGTTTATGAGTATATATAAATATGTTAATGAAAATGTAAAATAAAGGTGTACCAGATGGATTGATAGGATTGAATTTATCAAGAAGATCCCTTGATTAATGTTTCCAATTTTTTAATAATGGTTCAATAATGATTAAGGGTTATGATAAATAAAGAATTTGATCCATGTGATATTTCTAACAGAATATGAACCTGATTGATGTGTTAAAAATAAATTACTCTAATAAGAGTCATTTGTTTTAGTTGTTCCCATGATAATTGGTGGATTATTATTGTATCCTGATATTTAGAAGAACCTAAAATAAATAAAATGAATAAATGAAAATAATTAATATTTGGATACATTTGGAAACAAATTTTTAAGTAATTTAATACATACAACTGGGTTGAACAATCTATGACACCCCCTAATGAATCTTTTCATTACAAAATAATTATGTTTAAGGTTGTGTGATAAAGATAATGAAAAATATAAAATTATTTGGAATGAAAAAAGTAAAAAATCCATGTAATGTTGCAATTGATATTGGAAAGCGTTAGGAATTTTGTAATCCATCATTAGTAGAGGACATTGTTTTAATTTCAATACAGTGTTGTTACATAATATTTGAATGTAGAGACCTCAATATGGAATATACACTTTTCATTTAATATAATTGAATGAATATAGGAAAAATATATATATTTATAGTATATCATGAAATGTATTTGACAAATATGTATGACCATCATATTTATTTTTCAAACATGTAAAAATAGGTATAACTAATTACAACATCAATAAAATTGTTTCAGGAAGTATAAGAAAACTTATACAAGATAAATAAATACAATAAATTTAGAAATTAAAATATATATTTTCACCTCTACGCATGCTTGAATATAAATAAATAATGTTAAACCAAATAGAATTCCAGTGAAATTTTTTTGATGGAATTTTCTTCCAATCAAAAGTTTCAATCAAATGAATTAATTAAAGATGATATCATATTACCTAAACATGGAATATTTGTGAATAAATTAACTTTAATATCACATCATATGTAGGGAAAAAATATAAAACTAATGCCAAGGGTAACATAGATTAAAATAAAATTCAAAGTGAGATAACAGGATTGGAAATCTCATTGTACTGAAGAAAGCTAGAGTATTTTTTCTCAAACCTAGCACTAAGTTTCCCAACACCGTGATTTGAATTTTTTTTATATGACTATTGAGTCAAATAAAAAACACCTATGATCATAAAATCACAATACAACTGAATGGAAAAATAAAATCATATCTAATTACTCACAAAAAGCATATATGCATAACAACAACGAATTATCTAATTGTAGTTTCTAATTCAATCACAGATATTAGGGATGGGTAATTTTTTGAGGGAGGTATATGAGAAATTCTAGTAATTTTCCTTTTATTCCAAAATCTCTTAATAAATCTTATAAAAAATACATAAGAAAAAAATCATGTGTAAATACTAAAGGAAAAAATTTCAATAATGATTATGTGTTTAATAGAATTGAAAATATTAATCGTAAACTTTATCATGGGTTATGAGTAAATATAAACATGTTAATGAAAATAAGAACTAAATGTGTACCTAATGAATTAATAGAATTGAATTTATCAAGAAGACCCCTTGCCTAAAAGTTCCTATTTTTTAATAATGGTTCAATAATGATTAAGGGTTATGATAAATAATGAAATCTATGCTTGTAATATATCTAAAAAAATATTAAGAGCGTGATTGAATTGTTAAAAATAAATTAATCTAATTAGTATCATAGGTTTCATGTGTTCCCATGATGGTAGGTGATATCCATGCATGACATCTTTGGAATTATAGTATGATAAAGGGTATAACACAATCATGATATTCAAAATTGTTAACAAAAAATGTAATCATAAAAATGAAAATAATATAAGTAATTGAAAATATAAATAAATACAAAATATCTCAGATGTTTTAAAATTCATGACTGATTTCATGAAAGGAGAAAAATTAATTGACCTATATCCATAAGATAATGATTTGCAAAAATTATTGGAAAGAAGATGGAATTAAGCTTAAAGTTTCATAGAAGGTGAGGTAGGAAGTATGAAAAATGCATGCAGGGATGAAAGAGGAACTACTTGTAGTATTATAAGGGGTATAATGAAATATAGAAAGTTAACTGAATGGTGGAATAAATATTAAATAAAGAAAATGTAACATATAAAATTGAGTTAGAATTATACGTAAATTAGAGAAGACTATTTTTCATGGAAGTGAATGGAGTGAGATTTTTCAAAATACATATTGAGAAGGTTGCAGAGATGGTGTCCTGACTTGCAACAACTACTTCCATGGTAGCAACAATACAGATAGTATAGTATATGCAATATAAAAATAACAAGAACCTAAAATCTGAGGTTGTGTTGGGTTCATGAAAACATTTTCTTTTTTCTTTTTTCAAAAACAAATATATGAGTTATCTCTCTATATTTTTGGTTTTCTAAAAAATATTTTTCATTTCAACAATACAAGATAAATTTTTTAATCTTTTATGAACCAGACAAAGATTAGACTCATTCATAAATGAACCCATCATAAAAGTTTGAATCTTTGATCCAACCACAAATATGATCAGAATAATAGAATGTATGTATCGAAAAAAACCTAGAATTGAATGATATAATGCATCAACTGCATGATTTTGGTGTTGAATAAGGTATGAATCATGTCCATAATATGTTAAAAGTAGCCATGGGAACACAATTACTGTGAAGGAAATATGTATGGCTGAGACTGGAAAATGATCAATGTCAGCAAAAAATTATTCTATTCCAACATATGTTTATAGAACTTATTAAGGTCCCAAACAAACCATAATTTAACCATATAATTATTAGTAATCAATATCTATAAAGAATATTTTTAAACACTGGCCAAATATAGAAAGAAAATTCATTTTATATCATTAACCACGACGAACAACTTACCTGTGATGCTCAGCATGATCCCTCCTAGTGACGTCCAACCTTGTTTTCCACATCTCATGAAATATCAGTATACATACATGGGTGAGAAATATTTCAAAACAATATACTCATATTTTAAAATTTTTATTATGTCGATCCCTCCAATTACAAGGAACCAAAGTAAAATCACTATAGAAAACAACCAACTGACTATGTCTCTTCCCAAGTGTTGCTTGCTAAATAGACCAATTAATATTATGATAGCAAAAAGGACAACAACATCAGTGGGATAGAAAACACAGTTCAAAATTGAGGAATAAAATAAAAGGCCATGGTTCAAAAAACATTAGTGACTTTAACCAGTGCCATGCCATTTCTTAGCCCATGATGGTCTACCTTGATCCCACTAGAAGCTGAAAGAACTGTAATACATGCGTAAATTAAGTGACATGATTGAAATTTTAGGTTTATATAATGATAATAAAGATGTTAATGAAGATGTAATACATCATGAGTAAAAAATGGTTTGGTATTTTAGATAAAATGTTGGAGCGGATCCCAGAATACATGCACATCAGAGAGCTTGGACCTATAGACAAAATAAAAATAGGGTTTCAAATCTGGTGTTCCGATATCATGGAAAAGAAAATCAACACTGACCAGAGACCTAAATTATGGTTTACCTGATAGGAAAACATACATGTGATAGATCAAGTGGTGGTGGTTGTGACATCAGATGCAGCGAGGGTGAGAGGTGACAGGGAAGGGAGAATGAGTGCACTAGGGGAGGGGGAGTGGCGGCAGCTCTGATTTTGGTGCGGCAATGGTGAGGTGGAGATGGTGAGGTAGATAACAGGGAAGATATAATGGGTGCACTAGGGTAGGGGGAGGGTCGGCGACTCTAAAGAGTGTGTGGCGTGGGTGAGGCAGGGGGTGGACATAGTGAAGGATGGGACAGGGGGAGATAGGGGGTAATTTTTTTAGATGCACCAATTGTCGATGTCAATTGCCAATAGCAGTCAATATCAACTACCTTAAGAGGTATCCCACTTCACCAGCCACAAAAAAGCCCATTTTTATAGTAGTGTATCAACAGGGAATAAAAGATGATAAATCGTGAACTTCAATAGGGGTTGTCTGCTCCATTCAAAATTTTCATGTCTCATTGAAGGTTGTTTCCCACCTACCTTTCCCCATATTCTTTATTGGTTTCCACCATGCTAAACCGCCACCACCCTTATAGTCACTGGTCTCTTTGGAGGCCGCCACACACACGCTAATACATCTCCCCAATGTCATTAGTCGTACCTTCCTCCGCTACCCTACGTCTCTCCAGTGCAAAGATCATTACTAAGGACCCGAGCGTGCACTCATTCATTTCTTCTAGCATTCCTCTTCAATCACTCAACCATGTATATCTACAAACTGATTTTTTTTATCTTCATTCAAAGTTATCAGGGATCAATAAATCTTTACATCAAAACCTAGGAAATTTTCCATCTCTAATAAAATCCATCTGCCTCACAATTTTTAGGGGTCTCTTATAACCCTTGTTGAGTTTCCAGTGGTAGTTGAATCCATCAGCATCAAAAAAAAATTTAGTCGCCTTCAACATCATATTTCTCTATTTATTCCTCTAGGCTTCTCTATATAATTTTCTCTTTGTATCAACGTCAACACATATTTTTTTCACTGATACTATGATCCAATATTGAAATCTTCATACTATGATCATCTTTATTTCTCACATGTCCAAGACATCCAGTAATCTTTCATCCTCTTTATGTAATTTCCCTACATCCCTCCATCCCTATATCTTTTATCTTTTAGTCTTGAGTCATTCATTTATTTTCTTTACATCTTGTATTTTTTATGTATTCCCATTTCTCCAAATTTAAAAACAAATTTTTATGTTTTGTATATATAAAAAATATATATTCCACATTCCCCATCCATTGTCATAGGATTATATATTTTATATATGTGTGTACATATATATATGTATATATATATATATGAATGTGTGTGTATGCTCTATATGTGTCATTGAATCTTTCATATAGGGTAAGGGAGACTTCCACTATGTGCATGTGAGAAGAGAGGCATAATGATTATTTGGGGCTCCAACAATATATGGAAAAATATCCTCTATGCCTAGGTAATGTTATTCCATTCCATGATTAGATTTCATTCCCTATTATAGGTTTATAACCATTTATCCTCATTGGTATATTTGGTTAATTTTGTATGAAATAGTTCATTTCTTACGATTACATCCCATTTTCACTCTTTCTTTATGATTTTCAACTAGTTATGTTAAAATATTAATAATCTTGAATGTTTTTCACATCAACTTGGTCTATATTTGTTTTATGAATTTCTTCTAAACATGGTTAATAGAGACAAAATATTACATTGGTTTTTTATCAAGAAAAAAAAGATATTAAGTTTTTTTGTGGTTTCACGTTGTGAAAACAATTTATCATGATAGGTTTGTTCTAGAAGTTATAATGATGAGGAAAAAAATGGAAATGTAAATTATGTGACACAAAAAGAAAAAAATTAAATAAAATGTTTGGTTTATTAAATTTAACACCCATGATAGGCATGTTATACTCAAGGAACACTTGATAAAACTATTAAACAAGAGATTTTTCTAGTTGAATGAAAGTTTCCTCATAAAATATTTTCTACCTCTATGAGCCACCCCACTTACATACAAGAACTCTAGATAATTTGAATAAGCTCATGCACCCAAAGGAAATATTCCCTTGAAAATGGAAACGATTTACATTATTTAACATCTGTTACCATTATTTGGATATTAATATTTCCTCAAGAGATATTATATGTGAATAATCTACAGTGGATACTCTTTTATGTGAAAAATATATATATTATAAATATTTCTTAGTTATGTGTTTTTTAACCATGGTTTTTTCTAATTTTGATCAAAATATTGAAATTATCATTAGAACATTGGATCTAAGGGAAATCAAACCCATTTCATTCCATAAATGATAGTTATGGACATGTTTCCAATAATCACATACATATTTATGAAGAAAATGATGGTTTTATCTATTTTTCTAAATAAAAAAGATTATCTTTGTATCATTTATTAAAATACAATATTTTTAATATCTATAATAGATTAAAATTTATTATATGTTTATCATTCAATAAAATTTATTAAAAATTTATAATTCATTCATTATCTGTGTATCATTCATTCATTATCTATAAAAGATTATAATCCATTCATTATCTATATCATATTACAATTCAATCATCATCTAATGTTAATTCATTCAAAATATGTAAAAGATTAAAATTCATTCATTATCTATATCATATTACAATTCATTCATTATCAATGTATCATTATTTATAATTCATTCATTATAATTCACTAACAAATTATCTCTGTAATATCTTTAATAGATTATTCAAGTAATATCTATCATATATTATCTATGTAATATATGAAAAAAATTATTTCTGTAATATTTATATGTGTAATCTCTATAATAAATTATCTAGGTAATCTCTGTAACAAATTATTTTTTTATCATTAATTACAATTAAAAAACAAATTAAAATTTATCACCAGATTATCATTATGTTCTTTCAATGTAATCTCTTTAATTGATTATTATCTATTATATAATATGTGTGTAATATGTGTAGTATATCAATATGTGTATATTATGTACCAAGAAGAGGAATGAAGGATCAAGATGGTCTATTAGTTATACTTGATTTGTACCAAGCTAAAGTGTGGTTTGGGTTCATGTTTATTCTCCAGTGGCTGGATGTTTGGAATTTTGAAGCTAAATGCCAGGTGAATTTCATTCAATAGCACTGGTAATGACTAAACTGATGTTGGTGGTTTAACTAGTTCATTGTTTCATTGGTTCGTTTAGTGGGGCAATCAAAATTCAATTGATGGAATACAAGGATAGGTCTTATTATGCTTCCTAGTTGAACAAAATATGGAAGATTTCAGATCCTCAGAATGTACTGAGGCTGTTATTATGTGAAGATTCAAGGTGATTTTTAGTTCTTTCCCTTATCTATAAAAAACTAGTTGAACTATCTTTGATAGTTATTCCCACTTGGGAATGTCTTATTCAATTTTCTCTATTTTTCCATGTTGTATTCTTTTTTTTACTTTATGTTAATGTGTAGTTCGTGTATCAATATGTGTATGGGAGACTGGAGGAGGTGAAGCGTAGCGGCATGCTGAAGCAGGAAGTTCATACGAACATAGTGTGCATTATTGAAAGTACTGGATTTACCAGTTTCTAAATTTTCTACCTCCTCCTCTACTATGGATACACCGTTCACACCACCATCCAACATCTTGATGATGAAAGAGAGACCAATCACTTGTGAGACCCAGAAGGAGCTAATTCTCATATTTATCTCTTCTAGATCGATCTCCCCCACTATGACCTAGTCTCCACCACCATCTATGGTACCATATTCATCTTCCACCTTGCATACAATAACATCATTGACTATATTCTATATTCCCAAGATCTTTTGGAGCCAGTAATTCAGTGAATGAAAAATGTGATAAAGGTGGAGAAAGAATTCAGGAATTGATGTGTGGTAGTGACATTTTCAACTTCTTCAATCATAGAAAATTTCAACTGGTTGTTTAATGTCCTCAAGGGTGAATATTGCTGGATAGATGATGAATACTGCAATCAGAAGTTTCTATGGTATAAGATTTCTAGGACACTTTAGGAAAAAACAACTTGGAAATTTCTCAAGGATGATGGACTATATGTGGTTGTGTTGAATCTCAGAACCATCATGGGTAATATTCTACCCCCAATGTTTTTTGCAAGAATGAACATGATTCTTATCTTTCTTCATGTTATTTCTCTACATGAAATTCTAATTAAATTCTAGATTTTACTAGTTAAGTGTAAGTTTGAATTTATGTGACACTTTTAATTATTTAACTACCTTGCATCAATATGTTTTTTATTCAATATATTTGTAATATATCAATGTTTTTTGTAATCTCTTTATGTGTTATCTGTGAAATCTGTATTTTTTATATATGAAATATCTAATAGATTATTATCTATATTGTAATATTTGTGAAACTTGTTATAATATGTGTATCATTCATTTTAGATCCTACAAGGTGTATCCAGTTAGTGTCTTTCTCTTTTCTTAGACTAGAGGATGAAATATTGAATCATCAATTTTGTATGATGCTTCTAGGAATGTTGGTTTGGTATCTAGTCTAATATGATATAATTATAAGTGATTATTATTGTTGTGGACTTATCATGACTAAGTGGATGAAATTCATGTGTAGATCCCATCACTGGTGTCTGACTGCACTAGTAGATAATGTGTGAAATAAATTATGGATGAAGTTTGATGGAGTTTTATGTAAACTCTTTTGGAGTTTAAACATGATTAAACATGTTTGTAACATGTTTCATGGAAATTTATGTATTTTCTTGGAGATTCAACATGTTTTTATGTTATGTTTGAACATGTTTTTTTAAAGTCTCGGTTTTTTTGGAGTTTAATGTCACCTAAATTTATAATTATTTTTTAATAAAAATATTATATATAATTAGATTAATAAATACAATATTGGAATATCAACAAATAATATATTATTTAAAACATAATTGATAAAAATATATTAATTTTTGGTATTTATTATAGAAGTTAATAATATTATTGATAGATAATTTTTTCTTATCAATCTATTTATAAACTTATTTAGCAACATATATATTATCAATTGATATTGTTATAACAACAATGGAACTATTTTATCTATTTAAATAACATTTAGCAACACATTTTTTACCAATAATTTATTGACATTGACATATGTGTTCGTAAAATGCTTTAACAACATAAAAGGTACATTTACCAATATATATGACCCTGTTGGAAAAATATAATTATTTTGTAGTGTGTGTATAAACTTATATTTATATGTAAATATGATTTTTTGCATATATATTTATGTTTATATAATAATATTTATATGTGTGTATGTACATGTATTAAAATATACTTACAAATATTTATAGTTGTATATGCATATATATATATGAACGTATGTATGTATGAATACATGTACTTATATCTATAAATAATTACATCAATTATATTTGAATATAATTTCAATAATCTATATTTATGTACTTATATTAATGTAGATTTATATATGTATTTGTGTATGTACCTATACATAAAGATATGTATTAAACTATGTATATATATCACAAAATTAATTTGTATATATATATGTATGTATGTATTTATATATAAATACATTAATGTGTGTCTGTGAGTGTTAATTGGTTTTTATATTTGTCAGTGATCAATAATTTTTATGAGTATATACAAATATAAGTACTTTTTAATAATATTTTAATACATGTACATACATGCATCTAAATATTATTATATGTACATACATACACATAGATATAAATATGAATACATTTAATATATTAGTGTAATTATATAAAATTATACATTTGTATAAGTATATACAAAAATAAATATTTATAAGTATGTTTTTTATACACCATCTATAACACTTAATTTTTACCTTAGTTTGTATGTATACATGTTTATACCTATTTTAATATATATCTATATTTATATATGTCTCTAAATAATTAAATTAGCATATATGTATGTATGTATGTATGTATGTATGTACTTGCATTTATGTGTGTGTGTGTGTGTAGATATAATAATATTTAGATGAATGTATGTAAATATATTTGAATACACTTATAAATATTTATATTTGTATATAACTATATAAATGTATGTACACTTGAATGTATATATTTATAAATATTCTTATTTCTATATGTGTCCTTATATTTAAGATTATGCATATACTTACAAATAGTTATAGGTTTATATACCTATATTTTTATTTATGTATGTACATATGCATGAATGTACTTAT